>CM053656.1:2850159-8585000 GCA_028654395.1 Scutellaria barbata | reverse complement strand
TAAAGAGAATACGTGTATTTAGATTATAAGATTAAAGCTTATATTGTCGAACATTAGAATGAATGAATTCCCGATCAAAGCCGTTCATACTTGTTATAGCTTGCTCATTTCAACTCGTAAAATACGTAACTTACAACTTTAACACGCTTTACTTGGAGAACAAGTTTGCTATCAATATAACTCGAAGTGTTTTGGATTATATTCGATAATACATAGACGATAATGTGAGTACAATCAAACCTTAAGAATGTGAAATCGATGCTACTAATGGAGTTATACTACAAGAATTGACCGTGTCCTTTGACTTAAAGAGAATACGTGTACTTAGATTATAAGATTTTAGCTTATATTGTCGAATATTTCAATGAATGAATTCCCGATCAAAGCCATTCATACTTGGAATAGCTTGGTCATTTCAATTCGTAAAACACGTAACTTAGAACTCTAACAAGCTTAACTTGATGAGCAAGTTTTCTATCAATATAAGTCGAAGTGTTTTGGATTACATTTGATAATACTTAAACGATAATGTGAGTACAATCACATCGTAAAAATGTGAAATCAAGGCTACTAATGGAGTTATACTACAAGAATAGACCGAGTCATTTGACTTGAAGAGAATACGTGTACTTAGATTATAAGATTAAAACTTATATTATCGAACATTAGAATGAATGAAATCCCGATCATAGTCATTCATACTTGTTATAGCTTGGTCATTTCAACTCGTAAAATACGTAACTTACTACTCTAACACGTTTTACTTGGTGAGCAAGTTTGCTATCAATATAACTCGAAGTGTTTTGGATTACATTCGATAATACATAGGCGATAATGTGAGTACAATCAAACCTTAAGAATGTGAAATCGATGCTACTAATGGAGTTATACTACAAGAATTGACCGAGTCCTTTGACTTAAAGAGAATACGTGTACTTAGATTATAAGATTAAATCTTATATTGTCGAATATTTCAATGAATGAATTCCCGATCAAAGCCATTCATACTTAGAATAGCTTGGTCATTTCAACTCGTAAAATACGTAACTTACAACTCTAACACGTTTTACTTGGTGAGCAAGTTTGCTATCAATATAAGTCGAAGTGTTGTGAATTACATTCGATAATACATAGACGATAATATGAGTACAATCAAACCTTAAGAATGTGAAATCGATGCTACTAATGGAGTTATACTACAAGAATTGATCGAGTCCTTTGACTTAAAGGGAATAAGTGTACTTAGATTATAAGATTAAAGCTTATATTGTCGAATATTAGAATGAATGAATTTCCGATCACAGACATTCATACTTGGAATAGCTTGGTCATTTCAATTCATAAAACACATAACTTAGAACTCTAACAAGCTTAACTTGTTGAGCAAGTTTTCTATCAATATAAGTCGAAGTGTTTTGGATTACATTTGATAATACTTAAACGATAATGCGAGTACAATCACATCGTAAGAAGGTGAAATCAAGGCTACTAATGGAGTTATACTACAAGAATTGACCGAGTCCGTTGACTTGAAGAGAATACGTGTACTTAGATTATAAGATTAAAGCTTATATTGTCGAATGTTAGAATGAATGAATTCCCGATCAAAGCCATTCATAATTGGAATAGCTTGGTCATTTCAATTCGTTAAACACGTAACTTACAACTCTAACAAGCTTAACTTGGTGAGCAAGTTTTCTATTAATATAAGTCGAAGTGCTTTGGATTACATTTGATAATTCTTAAATGATAATGTGAGTACAATCACATCGTAAGAAAGTGAAATCAAGGCTACTAATGGAGTTATACAACAAGAATTGAACGAGCCATTTGACTTGAAGAGAATACGTGTACTTAGATTATAAGATTAAAGCTTATATTGTCGAATATTAGAATGAATGAATTCCTGATCAAAGCCATTCATACTTTTTATAGCTTGGTCATTTCAATTCGTCAAACACGTAACTAAGAACTCTAACAAGCTTAACTTGGTGAGCAAGTTTTCTATCAATATAAGTCGAACTGTTTTGGATTACAGTTAATAATACTTAAACGATAATGTGAGTATAATCACATCGTAAGAAGGTGAAATCAAGGTTACTATTGAAGTTATACTACAAGAATTGACCGAGTCCGTTGACTTGAAGAGAATACCAGTACTTAGATTATAAAATTAAAATTTATATTATCGAACATTAGAATCAATGAATTCCCGATCAAAGCCATTCATACTTGTTATAGCTTGGTCATTTCAACTCGTAAAATACGTAACTTACAACTCTAACACGTTTTACTTGGTCAGCAAGTTTGCTATCAATATAACTCGAAGTGTTTTGGATTACATTCGATAATACATAGACGATAATGTGAGTACAATCAAACCTTAAGAATGTGAAATCGATGCTACTAATGGAGTTATACTACAAGAATTGACCGAGTCCTTTGACTTAAAGAGAATACGTGTACTTAGATTATAAGATTAAAGCTTATATTGTCAAATATTAGAATTAATGAATTCCCGATCAAGGCCATTCATACTTGGAATAGCTTGGTCATTTCAATTCGTTAAACAAGTAACTTACAACTCTAACAAGCTTAACTTGGTGAGCAAGTTTTCTATTAATATAAGTCGAAGTGTTTTGGATTACATTTGATAATTCTTAAACGATAATGTGAGTACAATCACATCGTAAGAAAGTGAAATCAAGGCTACTAATGGAGTTATACAACAAGAATTGATCGAGCCCTTTGACTTGAAGAGAATACGTGTACTTAGATTATAAGATTAAAGCTTATATTTTCGAATATTAGAATGAATGAATTCCCGATCAAAGCCATTCATACTTTTCATAGCTTGGTCATTTCAATTCGTCAAACACATAACTAAGAACTCTAACAAGCTTAACCTAGTGAGCAAGTTTTCTATCAATATAAGTCGAACTGTTTTGGATTACAGTTAATAATACTTAAACGATAATGTGAGTACAATCACATCGTAAGAAGGTGAAATCAAGGCAACTATTGGAGTTATACTACAAGAATTGACCGAGTCCGTTGACTTGAAGAGAATACCTGTACTTAGATTATAAAATTAAAACTTATAATATCGAAAATTAGAATGAATGAATTCCCGATCAAAGCCATTCATACTTGTTATAGCTTGGTCATTTCAACTCGAAAAATACGTAACTTACAACTCTAACACGTTTTACTTGGTGAACAAGTTTGCTATCAATATAACTCGAAGTGTTTTGGACTACATTCGATAATACATAGATGATAATGTGAGTACAATCAAACCTTAAGAATGTGAAATCGATGCTACTAATGGAGTTATACTACAAGAATTGACCGAGTCCTTTGACTTAAAGAGAATACGTGTACTTAGATTATAAGATTAAAGCTTATATTGTCGAATATTTCAATGAATGAATTCCCAATCAAAGTCATTCATACTTGGAATAGCTTGGTCATTTCAATTCATAAAACACATAACTTAGAACTCTAACAAGCTTAACTTGTTGAGCAAGTTTTCTATCAATATAAGTCGAAGTGTTTTGGATTACATTTGATAATACTTAAACGATAATGCGAGTACAATCACATCGTAAGAAGGTGAAATCAATGGAATTATACTACAAGAATTGACCGAGTCCGTTGACTTGAAGAGAAAACGTGTACTTAGATTATAAGATTAAAGCTTATATTATCGAATATTACAATGAATGAATTCCCAATCAAAGTCATTCATACTTGGAATAGCTTGGTCATTTCAATTCATAAAACACATAACTTATAACTCTAACAAGCTTAACTTGTTGAGCAAGTTTTCTATCAATATAAGTCGAAGTGTTTTGGATTACATTTGATAATACTTAAACGATAATGCGAGTGCAATGACATCGTAAGAAGGTGAAATCAATGGAATTATACTACAAGAATTGACCGAGTCCGTTGACTTGAAGAGAAAACGTGTACTTAGATTATAAGATTAAAGCTTATATTATCGAATATTACAATGAATGAATTCCCAATCAAAGTCATTCATACTTGGAATAGCTTGGTCATTTCAATTCATAAAACACATAACTTATAACTCTAACAAGCTTAACTTGTTGAGCAAGTTTTCTATCAATATAAGTCGAAGTGTTTTGGATTACATTTGATAATACTTAAACGATAATGCGAGTACAATCACATTGTAAGAAGGTGAAATCAAGGCTACTAATGGAGTTATACTACAAGAATTGACCGAGTCTGTTGACTTGAAGAGAATACGTGTACTTAGATTATAAGATTAAAGCTTATATTGTCGAATATTAGAATGAATGAATTTCTGATCAAAGACATTCATACTTGGAATACCATGGTCATTTAAATTCGTAAAACTCGTAACTTAGAACTCTAACAAGCTTAAATTGGTAAGCAAGTTTTCTATCAATATAAGTCGAAGTGTTTTGGATTACAGTTGATAATACTTAAACGATAATGTGAGTACAACCACATCATAAGAAGGTGAAATAAAGGCTACTAATGGAGTTTTACTACAAGAATAGACCGAGTCTTTTGACTTGAAGAGAATACATGTACTTAGATTATAAAATTAAAACTTATATTATCGAACATTAGAATGAATGACTTCCCGATCAAAGCCATTCATACTTGTTATAGCTTGGTCATTTCAACTCGTAAAATACGTAACTTACAACTCTAACACGTTTTACTTGGTGAGCAAGTTTGCTATCAATATAAGTCGAAGTGTTTTGGATTACATTCGATAATACATAGACGATAATGTGAGTACAATCAAACCTTAAGAATGTGAAATCAATGCTACTAATGGAGTTATACTACAAGAATTGACCGAGTCCTTTGACTTAAAGAGAATACGTGTACTTAGATTATAAGATTAAATCTTATATTGTCGAATATTTCAATGAATGAATTCCCGATCAAAGCCATTCATACTTAGAATAGCTTGATCATTTCAACTCGTAAAATACGTAACTTACAACTCTAACACGTTTTACTTGGTGAGCAAGTTTGCTATCAATATAAGTCGAAGTGTTTTGGATTACATTCGATAATACATAGACGATAATGTGAGTACAATCAAACCTTAAGAATGTGAAATCGATGCTACTAATGGAGTTATACTACAAGAATTGATCGAGTCCTTTGACTTAAAGGGAATAAGTGTACTTAGATTATAAGATTAAAGTTTATATTGTCGAATATTACAATGAATGAAATCCCGATCAAAGTCATTCGTACTTGGAATAGCTTGGTCATTTCCATTCGTAAAACACATAACTTAGAACTCTAACAAGCTTAACTTGTTGAGCAAGTTTTCTATCAATATAAGTCGAAGTGTTTTGGATTACATTTGATAATGCTTAAACGATAATGCGAGTACAATCACATCGTAAGAAGGTGAAATCAAGGCTACTAATGGAGTTATACTACAAGAATTGACCGAGTCCGTTGACTTGAAGAGAATACGTGTACTTAGATTATAAGATTAAAGCTTATATTGTCGAATGTTAGAATGAATGAATTCCCGATCAAAGCCATTCATAATTGTAATAGCTTGGTCATTTCAATTCGTTAAACACGTAACTTACAACTCTAACAAGCTTAACTTGGTGAGCAAGTTTTCTATTAATATAAGTCGAAGTGTTTTGGATTACATTTGATAATTCTTAAACGATAATGTGAGTACAATCACATCGTAAGAAAGTGAAATCAAGGCTACTAATGGAGTTATACAACAAGAATTGAACGAGCCATTTGACTTGAAGAGAATACGTGTACTTAGATTATAAGATTAAAGCTTATATTGTCGAATATTAGAATGAATGAATTCCCGATCAAAGCCATTCATACTTTTTATAGCTTGGTCATTTCAATTCGTCAAACACGTACCTAAGAACTCTAACAAGCTTAACTTGGTGAGCAAATTTTCTATCAATATAAGTCGAACTGTTTTGGATTACAGTTAATAATACTTAAACGATAATGTGAGTACAATCACATCGTAAGAAGGTGAAATCAAGGTTACTATTGGAGTTATACTACAAGAATTGACCGAGTCCGTTGACTTGAAGAGAATACCAGTACTTAGATTATAAAATTAAAATTTATATTATCGAACATTAGAATCAATGAATTCCCGATCAAAGCCATTCATACTTGTTATAGCTTGGTCATTTCAACTCGTAAAATACGTAACTTACAACTCTAACACGTTTTACTTGGTCAGCAAGTTTGCTATCAATATAACTCGAAGTGTTTTGGATTACATTCGATAATACATAGACGATAATGTGAGTACAATCAAACCTTAAGAATGTGAAATCGATGCTACTGATGGAGTTATACTACAAGAATTGACCGAGTCCTTTGACTTGAAGAGAATACCTGTACTTAGATTATAAAATTAAAACTTATAATATCGAAAATTAGAATGAATGAATTCCCGATCAAAGCCATTCATACTTGTTATAGCTTGGTCATTTCAACTCGTAAAATACGTAACTTACAACTCTAACACGTTTTACTTGGTGAGCAAGTTTGCTATCAATATAAGTCGAAGTGTTTTGGATTACATTCGATAATACATAGACGATAATGTGAGTACAATCAAACCTTAAGAATGTGAAATCAATGATACTAATTGAGTTATACTATAAGAATTGATCGAGTCCTTTGACTTAAAGAGAATACGTGTACTTAGATTATAAGATTAAAACTTATATTGTCGAATATTACAATGAATGAATTCCCGATCAAAGTCATTTATACTTGGAATAGCTTGGTTATTTCAATTCGTAAAACACGTAACTTAGAACTCTCGTAAGCTTAACTTGGTGGGTAAGTTTTCTATCACAAGAATAGACCGAGTCCTTTGATTTAAAGAGAATACGTGTATTTAGATTATAAGATTAAAGCTTATATTGTCGAACATTAGAATGAATGAATTCACGATCAAAGCCGTTCATACTTGTTATAGCTTGCTCATTTCAACTCGTAAAATACGTAACTTACAACTTTAACACGCTTTACTTGGAGAACAAGTTTGCTATCAATATAACTCGAAGTGTTTTGGATTATATTCGATAATACATAGACGATAATGTGAGTACAATCAAACCTTAAGAATGTGAAATCGATGCTACTAATGGAGTTATACTACAAGAATTGACCGTGTCCTTTGACTTAAAGAGAATACGTGTACTTAGATTATAAGATTTTAGCTTATATTGTCGAATATTTCAATGAATGAATTCCCGATCAAAGCCATTCATACTTGGAATAGCTTGGTCATTTCAATTCGTAAAACACGTAACTTAGAACTCTAACAAGCTTAACTTGATGAGCAAGTTTTCTATCAATATAAGTCGAAGTGTTTTGGATTACATTTGATAATACTTAAACGATAATGTGAGTACAATCACATCGTAAAAAGGTGAAATCAAGGCTACTAATGGAGTTATACTACAAGAATAGACCGAGTCATTTGACTTGAAGAGAATACGTGTACTTAGATTATAAGATTAAAACTTATATTATCGAACATTAGAATGAATGAAATCCCGATCATAGTCATTCATACTTGTTATAGCTTGGTCATTTCAACTCGTAAAATACGTAACTTACTACTCTAACACGTTTTACTTGGTGAGCAAGTTTGCTATCAATATAACTCGAAGTGTTTTGGATTACATTCGATAATATATAGGCGATAATGTGAGTACAATCAAACCTTAAGAATGTGAAATCGATGCTACTAATGGAGTTATACTACAAGAATTGACCGAGTCCTTTGACTTAAAGAGAATACGTGTACTTAGATTATAAGATTAAATCTTATATTGTCGAATATTTCAATGAATGAATTCCCGATCAAAGCCATTCATACTTAGAATAGCTTGGTCATTTCAACTCGTAAAATACGTAACTTACAACTCTAACACGTTTTACTTGGTGAGCAAGTTTGCTATCAATATAAGTCGAAGTGTTTTGGATTACATTCGATAATACATAGACGATAATGTGAGTACAATCAAACCTTAAGAATGTGAAATCGATGCTACTAATGGAGTTATACTACAAGAATTGATCGAGTCCTTTGACTTAAAGGGAATAAGTGTACTTAGATTATAAGATTAAAGCTTATATTGTCGAATATTAGAATGAATGAATTTCCGATCACAGACATTCATACTTGGAATAGCTTGGTCATTTCAATTCATAAAACACATAACTTAGAACTCTAACAAGCTTAACTTGTTGAGCAAGTTTTCTATCAATATAAGTCGAAGTGTTTTGGATTACATTTGATAATACTTAAACGATAATGCGAGTACAATCACATCGTAAGAAGGTGAAATCAAGGCTACTAATGGAGTTATACTACAAGAATTGACCGAGTCCGTTGACTTGAAGAGAATACGTGTACTTAGATTATAAGATTAAAGCTTATATTGTCGAATGTTAGAATGAATGAATTCCCGATCAAAGCCATTCATAATTGGAATAGCTTGGTCATTTCAATTCGTTAAACACGTAACTTACAACTCTAACAAGCTTAACTTGGTGAGCAAGTTTTCTATTAATATAAGTCGAAGTGCTTTGGATTACATTTGATAATTCTTAAATGATAATGTGAGTACAATCACATCGTAAGAAAGTGAAATCAAGGCTACTAATGGAGTTATACAACAAGAATTGAACGAGCCATTTGACTTGAAGAGAATACGTGTACTTAGATTATAAGATTAAAGTTTATATTGTCGAATATTAGAATGAATGAATTCCCGATCAAAGCCATTCATACTTTTTATAGCTTGGTCATTTCAATTCGTCAAACACGTAACTAAGAACTCTAACAAGCTTAAATTGGTGAGCAAGTTTTCTATCAATATAAGTCGAACTGTTTTGGATTACAGTTAATAATACTTAAACGATAATGTGAGTACAATCACATCGTAAGAAGGTGAAATCAAGGTTACTATTGAAGTTATACTACAAGAATTGACCGAGTCCGTTGACTTGAAGAGAATACCAGTACTTAGATTATAAAATTAAAATTTATATTATCGAACATTAGAATCAATAAATTCCCGTTCAAAGTCATTCATACTTGTTATAGCTTGGTCATTTCAACTCGTAAAATACGTAACTTACAACTCTAACACGTTTTACTTGGTCAGCAAGTTTGCTATCAATATAACTCGAAGTGTTTTGGATTACATTCGATAATACATAGACGATAATGTGAGTACAATCAAACCTTAAGAATGTGAAATCGATGCTACTAATGGAGTTATACTACAAGAATTGACCGAGTCCTTTGACTTAAAGAGAATACGTGTACTTAGATTATAAGATTAAAGCTTATATTGTCAAATATTAGAATTAATGAATTCCCGATCAAGGCCATTCATACTTGGAATAGCTTGGTCATTTCAATTCGTTAAACACGTAACTTACAACTCTAACAAGCTTAACTTGGTGAGCAAGTTTTCTATTAATATAAGTCGAAGTGTTTTGGATTACATTTGATAATTCTTAAACGATAATGTGAGTACAATCACATCGTAAGAAAGTGAAATCAAGGCTACTAATGGAGTTATACAACAAGAATTGAACGAGCCCTTTGACTTGAAGAGAATACGTGTACTTAGATTATAAGATTAAAGCTTATATTTTCGAATATTAGAATGAATGAATTCCCGATCAAAGCCATTCATACTTTTTATAGCTTGGTCATTTCAATTCGTCAAACACATAACTAAGAACTCTAACAAGCTTAACCTAGTGAGCAAGTTTTCTATCAATATAAGTCGAACTGTTTTGGATTACAGTTAATAATACTTAAACGATAATGTGAGTACATTCACAACGTAAGAAGGTGAAATCAAGGCAACTATTGGAGTTATACTACAAGAATTGACCGAGTCCGTTGACTTGAAGAGAATACCTGTACTTAGATTATAAAATTAAAACTTATAATATCGAAAATTAGAATGAATGAATTCCCGATCAAAGCCATTCATACTTGTTATAGCTTGGTCATTTCAACTCGTAAAATACGTAACTTACAACTCTAACACGTTTTACTTGGTGAACAAGTTTGCTATCAATATAACTCGAAGTGTTTTGGACTACATTCGATAATACATCGATGATAATGTGAGTACAATCAAACCTTAAGAATGTGAAATCGATGCTACTAATGGAGTTATACTACAAGAATTGACCGAGTCCTTTGACTTAAAGAGAATACGTGTACTTAGATTATAAGATTAAAGCTTATATTGTCGAATATTTCAATGAATGAATTCCCGATCAAAGCCATTCATACTTAGAATAGCTTGGTCATTTCAACTCGTAAAATACGTAACTTATAACTCTAACACGTTTTACTTGGTGAGCAAGTTTGCTATCAATATAAGTCGAAGTGTTTTGGATTACATTCGATAATACATAGACGATAATGTGAGTACAATCAAACCTTAAGAATGTGAAATCGATGCAACTAATTGAGTTATACTACAAGAATTGATCGAGTCCTTTGACTTAAAGAGAATACGTGTACTTAGATTATAAGATTAAAGCTTATATTGTCGAATATTAGAATGAATGAATTCCCGATCAAAGCCATTCATACTTTTTATAGCTTGGTCATTTCAATTCGTCAAACACATAACTAAGAACTCTAACAAGCTTAACCTAGTGAGCAAGTTTTCTATCAATATAAGTCGAAGTGTTTTGGATTACATTTGATAATACTTAAACGATAATGTGAGTACAATCGCATCGTAAAAAGGTGAAATCAAGGCTACTGATGGAGTTACACTACAAGAATTGACCTAGTCTTTTGACTTGAAGAGAATACGTGTACATAGATTATAAAATTAAAACTTATATTATCGAACATTAGAATGAATGAATTCCCGATCAAAGACATTCATATTTGTTATAGCTTGGTCATTTCAACTCGTAAAATACGTAACTTACAACTCTAACACGTTTTACTTGGTGAGCAAGTTTTCTATCAATATAACTCGAAGTGTTTTGGATTACATTCGATAATACATAGACGATAATGTGAGTACAATCAAACCTTAAGAATGTGCAATCGATGCTACTAATTGAGTTATACTACAAGAATTGACCGAGTCCTTTGACTTAAAGAGAATACGTGTACTTAGATTATAAGATTAAAGCTTATATTGTCGAATATTTCAATGAATGAATTCCCGATCAAAGCCATTCATACTTAGAATAGCTTGGTCATTTCAACTCGTAAAATACGTAACTTACAACTCTAACACGTTTTACTTGGTGAGCAAGTTTGCTATCAATATAAGTCAAAGTGTTTTGGATTACATTCGATAATACATAGACGATAATGTGAGTACAATCAAACCTTAAGAATGTGAAATCGATGCAATTAATTGAGTTATACTACAAGAATTGATCGAGTCCTTTGACTTAAAGAGAATACGTGTACTTAGATTATAAGATTAAAGCTTATATTGTCGAATATTACAATGAATGAATTCCCGATTAAAGTCATTTATACTTGGAATAGCTTGGTTATTTCAATTCGTAAAACACGTAACTTAGAACTCTCGTAAGCTTAACTTGGTGGGCAAGTTTTGTATCACAAGAATAGACCGAATCCTTTGATTTAAAGAGAATACGTGTATTTAGATTATAAGATTAAAGCTTATATTGTCGAACATTAGAATGAATGAATTCCCGATCAAAGCCGTTCATACTTGTTATAGCTTGGTCATTTCAACTCGTAAAATACGTAACTTACAACTTTAACACGCTTTACTTGGAGAGCAAGTTTGCTATCAATATAACTCGAAGTGTTTTGGATTATATTCGATAATACATAGACGATAATGTGAGTACAATCAAACCTTAAGAATGTGAAATCGATGCTACTAATGGAGTTATACTACAAGAATTGACCGTGTCCTTTGACTTAAAGAGAATACGTGTAGTTAGATTATAAGATTTTAGCTTATATTGTCGAATATTTCAATGAATGAATTCCCGATCAAAGTCATTCATACTTGGAATAGCTTGGTCATTTCAATTCGTAAAACACGTAACTTAGAACTCTAACAGGCTTAACTTGGTGAGCAAGTTTGCTATCAATATAAGTCGAAGTGTTTTGGATTACATTTGATAATACTTAAACGATAATGTGAGTACAATCACATCGTAAAAAGGTGAAATCAAGGCTACTGATGGAGTTACACTACAAGAATTGACCTAGTCTTTTGACTTGAAGAGAATACGTGTACATAGATTATAAAATTAAAACTTATATTATCGAACATTAGAATGAATGAATTCCCGATCAAAGACATTCATATTTGTTATAGCTTGGTCATTTCAATTCGTAAAATACGTAACTTACAACCCTAACACGTTTTACTTGGTGAGCAAGTTTGATATCAATATAAGTCGAAGTGTTTTGGATTAAATTCGATAATACATAGACGATAATGTGAGTACAATCAAACCTTAAGAATGTGAAATCGATGCAACTAATTGAGTTATACTACAAGAATTGATCGAGTCCTTTGACTTAAAGAGAATACGTGTACTTAGATTATCAGATTAAAGCTTATATTGTCGAATATTACAATGAATGAATTCCCGATCAAAGTCATTTATACTTGGAATAGCTTGGTTATTTCAATTCGTAAAACACGTAACTTAGAACTCTGACAAGCTTAACTTGGTGAGCAAGTTTTCTATTAATATAAGTCGAAGTGTTTTGGATTACATTTGATAATACTTAAACGATAATGTGAGTACAATCACATCGTAAGAAGGTAAAATCAAGGCTACTAATGGAGTTATACTACAAGAATTGTACGAGTCCTTTGACTTGAAGAGAATACGTGTAGTTAGATTATAAGATTAAAGCTTATATTGTCGAATGTTAGAATGAATGAATTCCCGATCAAAGCCATTCATAATTGGAATAGCTTGGCCATTACAATTCGTAAAACATTCAAATTAGAACCCTAACAAGCTTAACTTGGTGAGCACGTTTTCTATCAATATAAGTCGAAGTGTTTTGGATTACATTAGATAATATTTAAACGATAATGTGAGTACAATCACATCGTAAGAAGGTGAAATCAAGGCTACTAATGGAGTTATACTACAAGAATTGACCGAGTCCTTTGACTTGAAGAGCATATGTGTACTTCGATTATAAGATTAAAGCTTATATTGTCAAATATTAGAATTAATGAATTCCCGATCAAGGCCATTCATACTTGGAATAGCTTGGTCATTTCAATTCGTTAAACACGTAACTTACAACTCTAACAAGCTTAACTTGGTGAGCAAGTTTTCTATTAATATAAGTCGAAGTGTTTTGGATAACATTTGATAATTCTTAAACGATAATGTGAGTACAATCACATCGTAAGAAAGTGAAATCAAGGCTACTAATGGAGTTAGACAACAAGAATTGAACGAGCCCTTTGACTTGAAGAGAATACGTGTACTTAGATTATAAGATTAAAGCTTATATTGTCGAATATTAGAATGAATGAATTCCCGATCAAAGCCATTCATTCTTTTTATAGCTTGGTCATTTCAATTCGTCAAACACGTAACTAAGAACTCTAACAAGCTTAACTTGGTGAGCAAGTTTTCTATCAATATAAGTCGAACTGTTTTGCATTACAGTTAATAATACTTAAACGATAATGTGAGTACAATCACATCGTAAGAAGGTGAAATCAAGCCAACTATTGGAGTTATACTACAAGAATTGACCGAGTCCGTTGACTTGAAGAGAATACCTGTACTTAGATTATAAAATTAAAACTTATATTATCGAACATTAGAATGAATGAATTCCCGATCAAAGCCATTCATACTTGTTATAGCTTGGTCATTTCAACTCGTAAAATACGTAACTTACAACTCTAACACGTTTTACTTGGTGAGCAAGTTTGCTATCAATATAACTCGAAGTGTTTTGGATTACATTCGATAATACATAGACGATAATGTGAGTACAATCAAACCTTAAGAATGTGAAATCGATTCTACTGATGGAGTTATACTACAAGAATTGACCGAGTCCTTTGACTTAAAGAGAATACGTGTACTTAGATTATAAGATTAAAGCTTATATTGTCGAATATTTCAATGAATGAATTCCCGATCAAAACCATTCATACTTAGAATAGCTTGGTCATTTCAACTCGTAAAATACGTAACTTACAACTCTAACACGTTTTACTTGGTGAGCAAGTTTGCTATCAATATAAGTCGAAGTGTTTTGGATTACATTCGATAATACATAGACGATAATGTGAGTACAATCAAACCTTAAGAATGTGAAATCGATGCAACTAATTGAGTTATACTACAAGAATTGATCGAGTCCTTTGACTTAAAGGGAATACATGTACTTAGATTATAAGATTAAAGTTTATATTGTCGAATATTACAATGAATGAATTCCCGATCATAGTCATTTATACTTGGAATAGCTTGGTTATTTCAATTCGTATAACACGTAACTTAGAACTCTCCTAAGCTTAACTTGGTGGGTAAGTTTTCTATCACAAGAATAGACCGAGTCCTTTGATTTAAAGAGAATACGTGTATTTAGATTATAAGATAAAAGCTTATATTGTCGAACATTAGAATGAATGAATTTCCGATCAAAGCCGTTCATACTTGTTTTAGCTTGGTCATTTCAACTCGTAAAATACGTAACTTACAACTTTAACACGCTTTACTTGGAGAGCAAGTTTGCTATCAATATAACTCGAAGTGTTTTGGATTATATTCGATAATACATAGACGATAATGTGAGTACAATCAAACCTTAAGATTGTGAAATCGATGCTACTAATGGAGTTATACTACAAGAATTGACCGTGTCCTTTGACTTAAAGAGAATACGTGTAATTGATTATAAGATTTTCGCTTATATTGTCGAATATTTCAATGAATGAATTCCCGATCAAAGCCATTCATACTTGGAATAGCTTGGTCATTTCAATTCGTAAAATACGTAACTTAAAACTCTAACAAGCTTAACTTGGTGAGCAAGTTTTCTATCAATATAAGTCGAAGTGTTTTGGGTTACATTTGATAATACTTAAACGATAATGTGAGTACAATCACATCGTAAAAAGGTGAAATCAAGGCTACTGATGGAGTTATACTACAAGAATTGACCTAGTCTTTTGACTTGAAGAGAATACGTGTACATAGATTATGAAATTAAAACTTATATTATCGAACATTAGAATGAATGAATTCCCGATCAAAGCCATTCAAACTTGTTATAGCCTGGTCATTTCAACTCGTAAAATACGTAACTTACAACTCTAACACGTTTTACTTGGTGAGAAAGTTTGCTATCAATATAACTCGAAGACTTTTGGATTACATTCGATAATACATAGACGATAATGTGAGTACAATCAAATCTTAAGTATGTGAAATCGATGCTACTAATGGAGTTATACTACAAGAATTGATCGAGTCCTTTGACTTAAAGAGAATACGTGTACTTAGATTATAAGATTAAAGTTTATATTGTCGAATATTATAATGAATGAAATCCCGATCAAAGTCATTCATACTTGGAATAGCTTGGTCATTTCCATTCGTAAAACACATAACTTAGAACTCTAACAAGCTTAACTTGGTGAGCAAGTTTTCTATCAATATAAGTCGAAGTGTTTTGGATTACATTTGATAATACTTAAACGATAATGTGAGTACATTTACATCATAAGAAGGTGAAATCAAGGCTACTAATGGAGTTATACAACAAGAATTGTACGAGTCCTTTGACTTGAAGAGAATACGTGTAGTTAGATTATAAGATTAAAGCTTATATTGTCGAATGTTAGAATGAATGAATTCCCGATCAAAGCCATTCATAATTGGAATAGCTTGGCCATTACAATTCGTAAAACATGTAAATTAGAACCCTAACAAGCTTAACTTGGTGAGCACGTTTTCTATCAATATAAGTCGAAGTGTTTTGGATTACATTTGATAATTCTTAAACGATAATGTGAGTACAATCACATCGTAAGAAAGTGAAATCAAGGCTACTAATGGAGTTATACAACAAGAATTGACAAGCCCTTTGACTTGAAGAGAATACGTGTACTTAGAATATAAGATTAAAGCTTATATTGTCGAATATTAGAATGAATGAATTCCCGATCAAAGCCATTCATACTTTTTATAGCTTGGTCACTTCAATTCGTCAAACACATAACTAAAAACTCTAACAAGCTTAACTTGGTGAGCAAGTTTTCTATCAATATAAGTCGAACTGTTTTGGATTACATTTAATAATACTTAAACGATAATGTGAGTACAATCACATCGTAAGAAGGTGAAATCAAGGCTACTATTGGAGTTATACTACAAGAATTGACCGAGTCCGTTGACTTGAAGAGAATACCTGTACTTAGATTATAAAATTAAAACTTATATTATCGAACATTAGAATGAATGAATTCCCGATCATAGCTATTCATACTTGGAATAGCTTGGTCATTTCAATTCGTAAAACACATAACTTAGAACTCTAACAAGCTTAACTTGGTGAGCAAGTTTTCTATCAATATAAGTCGAAGTGTTTTGGATTACATTTGATAATACTTAAACGATAATGTGAGTACAATCACATCGTAAGAAGGTGAAATCAAGGCTACTAATGGAGTTATACTACAAGAATTGACCGAGTCCGTTGACTTGAAGAGAATACGTGTACTTAGATTATAAGATTAAAGCTTATATTGTCGAATATTAGAATGAATGAATTTCCGATCAAAGACATTCATACTTGGTATACCTTGGTCATTTCAATTCGTAAAACAAGTAACTTAGAACTCTAACAAGCTTAACTTGGTGAGCAAGTTTTCTATTAATATAAGTCGAAGTGTTTTGGATTACATTTGATAATACTTAAACGATAATGTGGGTACAATCACATCGTAAGAAGGTAAAATCAAGGCTACTAATGGAGTTATACAACAAGAATTGTACGAGTCCTTTGACTTGAAGAGAATACGTGTACTTAGATTATAAGATTAAAGCTTATATTGTCGAATGTTAGAATGAATGAATTCCCGATCAAAGCCATTCATAATTAGAATAGCTTGGTCATTACAATTCGTAAAACGTGTAAATTAGAACTCTAACAAGCTTAACATGGTGAGCAAGTTTTCTATCAATATAAGTCGAAGTGTTTTGGATTACATTCGATAATATTTAAACGATAATGTGAGTACAATAACATCGTAAGAAGGTGAAATCAAGGCTACTAATGGAGTTATACTACAAGAATTGACAGAGTCCTTTGACTTGAAGAGCATATGTGTACTTAGATTATAAGATTAAAGCTTATATTGTCAAATATTAGAATTAATGAATTCCCGATCAAAGCAATTCATACTTGGAATATCTTGGTCATTTCAATTCGTTAAACACGTAACTTACAACTTTAACAAGCTTAACTTGGTGAGCAAGTTTTCTATTAATATAAGTCGAAGTGTTTTGGATTACATTTGATAATTCTTAAACGATAATGTGAGTACAATCACATCGTAAGAAAGTGAAATCAAGGCTACTAATGGAGTTATACAACAAGAAATGACCAAGCCCTTTGACTTGAAGAGAATACGTGTACTTAGATTATAAGATTAAAGCTTATATTGTCGAATATTAGAATGAATGAATTACCGATCAAAGCCATTCATACTTTTTATAGCTTGGTCATTTCAATTCGTCAAACACGTAACTAAAAACTCTAACAAGCTTAACTTGGTGAGCAAGTTTTCTATCAATATAAGTCGAACTGTTTTGGATTACATTTAATAATTCTTAAACGATAATGTGAGTACAAACAAATCGTAAGAAGGTGAAATCAAGGCTACTATTGGAGTTATACTACAAGAATTGACCGAGTCCGTTGACTTGAAGAGAATACCTGTACTTAGATTATAAAATTAAAATTATATTATCGAACATTAGAATGAATGAATTCCCGATCAAAGCCATTCATACTTGTTATAGCTTGGTCATTTTAATTCGTCAAACACGTAACTTAGAACTTTAACAAGCTTAACTTGGTGAGCAAGTTTTCTATCAATATAAGTCGAAGTGTTTTGGATTACATTTAATAATACTTAAACGATAATGTGAGTATAATCACATCGTAAGAAGTTGAAATCAAAGCTACTAATGGAGTTATACTACAAGAATTGACCGAGTCCTTTAACTTGAAGAGAATACGTGTACTTAGATTATAAGATTAAAGTTTATATTGTCGAACATTAGAATGAATGAATTCTCGATCAAAGCCATTCATACTTGGGAAAGCTTGGTCATTTCAATTCGTCAAACACGTAACTTGGAACTCTAACAAACTTAACTTGGTAAGCAAGTTTTCTATCAAAATATGTCGAAGTGTTTTGTATTACATTCTAAAATACTTAGACGATAATGTGAGAAGAATCACACCTAAAGAATGTGAAATCGATGCTACTAATGGAGTTATACTACAAGAATTGACCGAGTGCTTTGACTTAAAGAGAATACGTGTACTTAGATTATAAGATTAAAGCTTATATTGTCAAATATTAGAATTAATGAATTCCCGATCAAAGCCATTCATACTTGGAATAGCTTGGTCATTTCAATTCGTAAAACACGTAACTTAGAACTCTAAAAAGCTTAACTTGGTGAGCAAGTTTTCTATTAATATAAGTCGAAGTGTTTCGGATTACATTTGATAATCTTAAACGATAATGTGAGTACAATCATATCGTAAGAAGGTAAAATCAAGGCTACTAATGGAGTTATACTACAAGAATTGTACGAGTCCTTTGACTTGAAGAGAATACATGTACTTAGATTATAAGATTAAAGCTTATATTGTCGAATGTAAGCATGATTGAATTCCCGATCAAAGCCATTCATAATCTGAATAGCTTGGTCATTACAATTCCTAAAACATGTAACTTAGAACTCTAACAAGCTTAACTTGGTGACAAAGTTTTCTATCAATATAAGTCGAAGTGTTTTGGATTACATTTGATAATATTTAAACGATAATGTGAGTACAATCACATCGTAAGAAGGTGAAATCAAGGCTACTAATGGAGTTATACTACAAGAATTGACCGAGTCCTTTGACTTGAAGAGAATATGTGTACTTAGATTATATGATTAAAGCTTATATTGTCAAATATTAGAATGAATGAATTCCCGATCAAAGCCATTCATACTTGGAATAGCTTGGTCAATTCAATTCGTAAAACACATAACTTAGAACTCTAACAAGCTTAACTTGGTGAGCAAGTTTTCTATCAATATAAGTCGAAGTGTTTTGGATTACATTTGATAATACTCAAACGATAATGTCAGTACAATCACATCGTAAGAAGATGAAATCAAGGCTACTAATGGAGTTATACTACAAGAATTGACCGAGTCCGTTGACTTGAAGAGAATACGTGTACTTAGATTATAAGATTAAAGCTTATATTGTCGAATATTAGAATGAATGAATTTCCGATCAAAGACATTCATACTTGGTATACCTTGGTCATTTCAATTCGTAAAACAAGTAACTTAGAACTCTAACAAGCTTAACTTGGTGAGCAAGTTTTCTATTAATATAAGTCGAAGTGTTTTGGATTACATTTGATAATACTTAAACGATAATGTGAGTACAATCACATTGTAAGAAGGTAAAATCAAGGCTACTAATGAGTTATACTACAAGAATTGACCGAGTCCTTTGACTTGAAGAGAATATGTGTACTTAGATTATAAGATTAAAGCTTATATTGTCGAACATTAGAATCAATGAATTCCCGATCAATGCCATTCATACTTGCTATAGCTTGGTCATTTCAATTCATCAAACACGTAACTTAGAACTGTAACAATCTTAACTTGGTGAACAACTTTTCTATCAATATAAGTCGAAGTGTTTTGGATTACATTTAATAATACTTAAACGATAATGTGAGTACAATCACATCGTAAGAAGGTGAAATCAAGGCTACTAATGGAGTTATACTACAAGAATTGACAGAGTCCTTTGACTTGAAAAGCATATGTGTACTTAGATTATAAGATTAAAGCTTATATTGTCAAATATTAGAATGAATGAAATCCCGATCAAAGCAATTCATACTTGGAATATCTTGGTCATTTCAATTCGTTAAACACGTAACTTACAACTCTAACAAGCTTAACTTGGTGAGCAAGTTTTCTATTAATATAAGTCGAAGTGTTTTGGATTACATTTGATAATTTTTCATCGATAATGTGAGTACAATCACATCGTAAGAAAGTGAAATCAAGGCTACTAATGGAGTTATACAACAAGAATTGACCAAGCCCTTTTACTTGAAGAGAATACGTGTACTTAGATTATAAGATTAAAGCTTATATTGTCGAACATTAGAATGAATGAATTCTCGATCAATGGCATTCATACTTGGAATAGCTTGGCCATTTCAATTCGTCAAACACGTAACTTGAAACTCTAACAAACTTAACTTGGTGAGCAAGTTTTCCATCAATACAAGTCGAAGTGTTTTGGATTACATTCGATAATACTTAGACGATAATGTGAGAACAATCACACCTTAAGAATGTGAAATCGATGCTACTAATTAAGTTATACTACAAGAATTGACCGAGTCCTTTGACTTAAAGAGAATACATGTACTTAGATTATAAGATTAAAGCATATATTGTCAAATATTACAATGAATGAATTCCCGATCAAAGCCATTCATACTTGGAATAGCTTGGTCATTTGAATTCGTAAAACATATAACTTAGAATTCTAACAAGCTTAACTTCGTGAGCAAGTTTTCTATCAATATAAGACGAAGTGTTTTGGATTACATTTGATAATACTTAAACGATAATGTGAGTACAATCACATCGTAAGAAGATGTAATCAAGGCTACTAATGGAGTTATACTACAAGAATTGACCGAGTCCGTTGACTTGAAGAGAATACGTGTACTTCGAATATAAGATTAAAGTTTATATTGTCGAATATTAGAATGAATGAATTTCCGATCAAAGACATTCATACTTGGTATACCTTGGTCATTTCAATTCGTAAAACAAGTAACTTAGAACTCTAACAAGCTTAACTTGGTGAGCAAGTTTTCTATTAATATAAGTCGAAGTGTTTTGGATTACATTTGATAATACTTAAACGATAATGTGAGTACAATCACATCGTAAGAAGGTAAAATCAAGGCTACAAATGAGTTATACTACAAGAATTGACCGAGTCCTTTGACTTGAAGAGAATATGTGTACTTCGAATATATGATTAAAGCTTATATTGTCGAACATTAGAATCAATCAATTCCCAATCAATGCCATTCATACTTGCTATAGCTTGGTCATTTCAATTCGTCAAACACGTAACTTAGAACTGTAACAAGCTTAACTTGGTGAGCAACTTTTCTATCAATATAAGTCGAAGTGTTTTGGATTACATTTAATAATACTTAAACAATAATGTGAGTACAATCACATCGTAAGAAGGTGAAATCAAAGCTACTAATGGAGTTATACTACAAGAATTGACCGAGTCCTTTAACTTGAAGAGAATACGTGTACTTAGATTATAAGATTAAAGTTTATATTGTCGAACATTAGAATGAATGAATTCTCGATCAATGCCATTCATACTTGGAATAGCTTGGTCATTTCAATTCGTTAAACACGTAACTTACAACTCTAACAAGCTTAACTTGGTGAGCAAGTTTTCTATTAATATAAGTCGAAGTGTTTTGGATTACATTTGATAATTATTAAACGATAATGTGAGTACAATCACATCGTAAGAAAGTGAAATCAAGGCTACTAATGGAGTTATACAACAAGAATTGACCAAGCCCTTTTATTTCAAGAGAATACGTGCACTTAGATTATAAGATTAAAGCTTATATTGTCGAACATTAGAATGAATGAATTCCCGATCAATGCCATTCATACTTGGAATAGCTTGGTCATTTCAATTCGTCAAACACGTAACTTGAAACTCTAACAAACTTAACTTGGTGAGCAAGTTTTCCATCAATATAAGTCGAAGTGTTTTGGATTACATTCGATAATACTTAGACGATAATGTGAGAACAATCACACCTTAAGAATGTGAAATCGATGCTACTAATTAAGTTATACTACAAGAATTGACCGAGTCCTTTGACTTAAAGAGAATACATGTACTTAGATTATAAGATTAAAGCTTATATTGTCAAATATTACAATGAATGAATTCCCGATCAAAGCCATTCATACTTGGAATAGCTTGGTCATTTGAATTCGTAAAACATATAACTTAGAATTCTAACAAGCTTAACTTGGTGAGCAACTTTTCTATCAATATAAGATGAAGTGTTTTGGATTATATTTGATAATACTTAAACGATAATGTGAGTACAATCACATCGTAAGAAGGTGACATCAAGGCTACTAATGAGTTATACTACAAGAATTGACCGAGTCCTTTGACTTAAAGAGAATATGTGTACTTCGAATATAAGATTAAAGCTTATATTGTCGAACATTAAAATCAATGAATTCCTAATCAATGCCATTCATACTTGCTATAGCTTGGTCATTTCAATTCGTCAAACACGTAACTTAGAACTGTAACAAGCTTAACTTGGTGAGCAACTTTTCTATCAATATAAATCGAAGTGTTTTGGATTACATTTAATAATACTTAAACAATAATGTGAGTACAATCACATCGTAAGAAGGTGAAATCAAAGCTACTAATGGAGTTATACTACAAGAATTGACCGAGTCCTTTAACTTGAAGAGAATACGTGTACTTAGATTATAAGATTAAAGTTTATATTGTCGAACATTAGAATGAATGAATTCTCGATCAATGCCATTCATACTTGGAATAGCTTGGTCATTTCAATTCGTTAAACACGTAACTTACAACTCTAACAAGCTTAACTTGGTGAGCAAGTTTTCTATTAATATAAGTCGAAGTGTTTTGGATTACATTTGATAATTCTTAAACGATAATGTGAGTATAATCACATCGTAAGAAAGTGAAATCAAGACTACTAATGGAGTTATACAACAAGAATTGACCAAGCCCTTTTACTTGAAGAGAATACGTGTACTTAGATTATAAGATTAAAGCTTATATTGTCGAACATTAGAATGAATGAATTCTCGATCAAAGCCATTCATACTTGGAATAGCTTGGTCATTTCAATTCGTCAAACACGTAACTTGGAACTCTAACAAACTTAACTTGGTGAGCGAGTTTTCCATCAATATAAGTTGAAGTGTTTTGGATTTCATTCGATAATACTTAGACGATAATGTGAGAACAATCACACCTTAAGAATGTGAAATCGATGCTACTAATGGAGTTATACTACAAGAATTGACTGAGTTCTTTGACTTAAAGACAATACGTGTACTTAGATTATAAGATTAAAGCTTATATTCTCAAATATTACAATGAATGAATTCCCGATCAAAGTCATTCGTACTTGTTATAGCTTGGTCATTTCAATTCGTAAAACACGTAACTTAGAACTCTAACAAGCTTAACTTGGTGAGCAAGTTTTCTATCAATATAGGTCGAAGTGTTTTGGATTACATTTGATAATACTTAAATGATAATGTGAGTACAATCACATCGTAAGAAAGTGAAATCAAGGCTACTAATGGAGTTATACTATAAGAATTGACCGAGTCCTTTGACTTGAAGAGAATACGTGTACTTAAATAATATGATTAAAGTTTATATTGTCGAACATTAGAATGAATGAATTCTCGATCAAAGTCATTCATAATTGGAATAGCTTAGCTTGGTCATTTCAATTCGTCAAACACGTAACTTGGAACTCTAACAAACTTAACTTGGTGAGCAAGTTTTCCATCAATATAAGTCGAAGTATTTTGGATTACATTCGATAATACTTAGACGATAATGTGAGAACAATCACACCTTAAGCATGTGAAATCGATGCTACTAATGGAGTTATACTACAAGAATTGACCGAGTCTTTTCACTTAAAGACAATATGTGTACTTAGATTACATGATTAAAGCTTATATTCTCAAATATTACAATGAATGAATTCTCGATCAAAGCCATTCGTACTTGTTATAGCTTGGTCTTTTCAATTCGTAAAACACGTAACTTAGAACTCTAACAAGCTTAACCTGGTGAGCAAGTTTTCTATCAATATAGGTCGAAGTGTTTTGGATTACATTTAATAATACTTAAACGATAATGTGAGTACAATCACATCGTAAGAAGGTGAAATCAAGACTACTAATGGAGTTATACTACAAGAATTGACCGAGTCCTTTGACTTGAAGAGAATACGTGTACTTAAATTATAAGATTAAAGTTTATATTGTCGAACATTAGAATGAATGAATTCTCGATCAAAGTCATTCATACTTGGCATAGCTTGGTCATTTCAATTTTTCAAACACGTAACTTGGAACACTAAGAAACTTAACTTGGTGAGCATGTTTTCCATCAATATAAGTCGAAGTGTTTTGGATTACATTCGATAATACTTAGATGATAATGTGAGAACAATCACACCTTAAGAATGTGAAATCGATGTGTTGGTCCCAAGTGGTGTCCGATGTTCAGAGGGGGGGTGAATGAACCTTGGTCGTTTTATCAGAATCTTTAAAACAACCGTTCTACACTGCAAGTTACTTGAGCTTGCAGTGATAGATGGTTACTGCTTGCAGCGCTAGAATGCAGTACTGCACGCTGTAACCTGGAGTTTTGTACGCAGCGGAAATATACTTTTAAACACAAGGCTGTTTTACACAAAAATGCTTCTTTCAAACGTTTTATGATGAGAAGAGATAAATATATGCAGAAAATAAACACAGATAAATAAAGCGATAAAAACACTTATGGCTTATAGTGGTTCGAAGGTGGTGTAACCCTTCTACGTCCACTCTACTGCTCCTCGAGCAGGAACTTTGTTACGCAAGATTGGTTTACAGGACTCTCCTAACAATCTATCAACTTTACAAAGCAAACCACCTACTGAAGTCCAGCGTACACACAGCAACTGCAAACTTCAAAGGCTAACCCACACAGGGTTCTATACTCCCACACAGGGAAGCTGCCTAACACTAGACAACTAAAACAAACAGCAAGGATCTCTCCTATCAACTGCTTGACACCACTAAAACAACCTAAGCACACAGCAACAAGGTTAAAAGGATAAAAAGGTTTGCTTCAACTTGTGCTTCGAAGTGAGCTTCTAAATCCGTAAGGAATCTTTCAGCTTGAACTCTGCTTCACTTCGATAGGTTGAGTGACTGAAACTGTTGGCTTGAATACTTTAAATTTGTAAGCCCGAAACTTTCGCGTATGGAAATTATATCTCAGTAACAGTAACCAGCTTCAGTACTCCTCGACCTCTATTTATACTTGTAGGAGAAGATTTCCGTTGAAGGAGACATCCCTCTTTTGAATTTGAAATAGCCTGGCCAAAGTATGGTTCGCATTTAATGCGACTGACCTTTCTTTTCGGAGCATTTAATGCGGCAGTTGCGGCTCGCAGCTTTCTGCGGCGCGTCAGTCCATGTGGCATCTTCTTATTGGCTCCGTGTCTGCTACTTTGACTTTTTCTTGAACGGCTCTTTTGTCCCTGCTTGGATCTCCGTTCCTCGTACTGCATTTATCCTTTCTGGGATTTGCAGGATACTTAGTCTTGTAGATGGCGCTGTATATACTTAACTGTTCTGTAAGTCTGCGCTGTATCTTTGGTCTCTTGTGCAGCTGATGTATACTTTCAGTGCTGCTGTATTTTAGACCTGCTTGCAGTATTGTCTGGCAGTGCTGCTGTAACTTCGTTTTAGCAGTACTCTCGTATCCTTTTCATGCAGCGATGCTGCACGCCGTTCTTCCTTGCTTTGTTGTATCCTGCCTTCATACAGCGATACTGTATCCTGCCTTCTTGCATCGATATCTTCCTTTAAAGCTTAGATGCAGCTTTATCCTCTTTTAACCTCCATTTCAAACTTTGACTCAAGACTCAGATCTAGTCTATTTATTCACTTAAACAATGTGAAAATGGGGTACTCAAAACTTCCTATTACATGGTTGGTTTGTCTCATCAAAATCTAAACAATGAAATCCCAACAATTTCCCCCTTTTTTATGATGACAAAACCTTTACAATATTTCGTTCATGAAGAAGTTTCAAATTACTTTAACTCATATGATTTATCCAGATTACATGCTTGCATAGCTTGAATGAATAAAACTAATCCTGGATTCATCAGAGATGCATCATGCTATTCCTTTCAACAAACTCAACAGGAAAACACAAACAGCATGCATGAGTTCATAAGATTTGAACTTGGTCAGAGCAGAAAGAAAAATTTCTTCATTTAAGAGATAGAAATTTTTACAACATCAAAAATACAACAAGGATCATAAGAGGGTATATGAATACAGCTTAGTAAAACGAAGACCTTTTGCTTGCAGATTCGTCTGATCTTCTTTCAAACCTCTCAAGGTCTTCTCTTCCTCTTGATCCTTTCCACCAATCCCTGATGGACTCTTGGTAGGACTCTTCCAGCTTGTGTCTGATTACAGGAATTTGAATCCATCTCAGCCAGAAGTCCTCGCAGAATGGTACAATCAGCCCTTCCTTGATTCGATCGATGTACAGCTGTTGAATGTCAAGGCTTCCTTCGCGAACGAGCTGTCCATACCTTCTCAATGCAGTCTTGCATGTATGATACTTTCTGAATTTGCCTTGCCTATATAGATCTCTGAAGTGTCTGAGGTACTCTGATCGTTTGAAAATGGTGATCGCCTCAAATGTTGGATTCCGATCAAAAGGCAGTCTGACTTCTTTGAAGATGTCAAATCTCCAAGCCATGTTCTCTCCTTCAGGCCTTTGATCCATCAACACGGACACTTCAGCAGAGATGTTCTCTGTGTCAAGGCGAGGGATTTCTTGAGGAGGGAATTGGTAGTAGTTGTTTGGGAATATTTTTCTTTTACCAATTACACCGAGTCTTTGAATCCAGGCGTTAGGATCTGCAGCTTCTTCATACTGGCGCCTTTGATTCTCAGACTCGTCCCCGCTCATCCTCTTCCTTGAGCCTTGCTGCTGGCTATCATCCCTTCTCTTATGATGATAGCTGGGCGGTGCTGCATCCTTGCTTGCATCTCTGCTGTGTGCAGAACCTGCAGCAGATCTTCTTCCAGCAGCTGCACCGGCTCCACCAGCTCCATCATCATCTCTTCTCCATCTCTTCGGAGAAGGGATATCAGCAGCAGCAGATGATCCAGACCTCCTTCTCCTCTTGCTGAGAGGTTGCTGGTCATCATCTTCTTCCTCTTCTTCAGGTTCAGCCGCCCCTTTGCTCCTGTATTTCTCTTCAAACCGTTCCCCCTTTTTGGCATCATCAAAAGCCGGGGGCTGAGCAGGGGCTGCTGGGACCGCCCTAGATCGCGGGCGTCGGGTCGGTTCAGGTGCGGGCTCTGGAGCATCGACATGCTGAGGGAAAGCTCGGACCATGATGTCCCTCAACTCTCCTACAATCAGCTCCAGATTCCCCAACCTGTCGTCCACACTTCTAGTTCTCTGAGATTGATCGAAGACACGATCCAGAAGTGTTTCCAGGACTTGTGAGTGATGGTTGAGTCTTGTTGAGGCAGTCTCAGCATGCTGCTTGCATTGCCTGACCTCTAGGCGCGTCAGAGCAGTTTCAACCTTCAACTCCTTCTCCATCCTGACCCGATCGTAGTACAGCCTGTTTGAATGATCATTGAGAGTATGCTTAATCATGTCAGGCAGCACTTCGAGGTCCTTCTTGAAACCCGTCATGGTTTCAGCATGGAATTGGGCACTGACCCTGAGACTGTTGCGCATGGTAGACTCATGCTCTTGGAGAGCATGGAGCAGATGTCTAACAGCGGTCTCGACTCTGTTGATGGATTCATCAGGAGTCAGCCCTGAATTCCTTCTTGTTGAGGCAGCAGTGGATGCAGCAAATGGAATAACCTCCTTGCATACTCGTGCTGCATCCTGCCTCGGTACTTCAGCAGCAACCTCATCCTCATCCTTACTGGTATGAGAACTTGTAGAACTTGAGGATGGGTGCTCACCTCCTTCTTCTTCTTCACCCTCCTCTTCGCTGGATAAGACTGGAACAGGAATGGCTCCTCCAGATTTTGGCCCATGAACATCAATGTTCCGTTCCTTCATCCATCTTGCGAATTCGGCATCCGACATATTAGCATCCACAGTATCCTTCGCTGCAGTAACCTTTGAAGGTTCTTGAGAGCTAGCAGCGGCTGCAGCATCAACCTCCTCACGAGGTGTCTCTAGCTGCACTGGGGATACCTCGGCTTCAACTCCTGCATCCTCAGTGGGTACTGTCTGAACAGCCTCCCCACCTGAGGTCTTCTCAATGGACCCCGTCTCCTTGGCCGGTCCAGAAACAGCTTCGACAGTCTCTGCTGCAAGAATCGGTTCTTGCAGCTCTGCATGGCTTCCTGCAGCGATCACAGTATTCAGCACTGTATCCTTTATTGCTGCTAGGATCTCAGCTTCCACCCTGCTCTTCTCTGTAGCTCCTTCTTCCTGTTGAAGGGTGGTTACTGGCTGCACTGCTGTCGCGTCCAGTGCAGGGAGTACCGCCTCTGCAACTCCCTCCGTAGATGCTTCATCGGCAAACTCAGAAATGTCTGAGATGACATTCCTGATTATGGTGGATGGTTCCCCCTCAGAGTCTGCTTGAGCAGCATCTTCATCTTCGTGCACTGGGGAATCACCATAATCCAGTAGTTGGGCTTCCTCCTCCTCCAAGCGATCCAACGTGACAATGTTGGAGAGGCCCTCAACTACTTGCTCGTATGCAGGGGAGTTCATCTGATTTGAACATGAACTGCCTTCTCCCAGCATCCTCCTTGGAGTGTGCTGCATCCTGGTTTTCTTCAGGCTCTATTGCAGCGCTAGATGCAGCATGGCTTCTTCAGCCTGCTCCACTCCCAAAGTGTCGATTTGCTCCTGAGCAAATGCGACATCATCGCCCCTTCTTACCGCCTCTGCAGCCGGGGCTAGGAAGACTTGCACATCTTCCATTGCTGCTTTCATCGGCAGCTCTGCAGAGTCGGATTCTGCAAGAGCCTTGCCCTTTCCCTTGTCCTGTGCTCCCTGTGCAGCGCTGCAGCCATCGAGCTCTTGAACTCTTGCTGCAAAGTCAGGTTGCAGGAGTGCCAGAATATCCTCTGATTTGGCCCACTCCAGGACAGCTTGCTCAACTGTCAGGAAATCCTTCCACTTCAACAGGATTTCCTCCTTTGACAGCCGCATCTCTCTCCAAAGAGAGTACTCAGCAGCCATATTTCTAGCCGCTGGAAGGGTAGGATCGAGCACTGAAGCATCTGATTGTAGACGAGCTTCTTCTTCAGTTGGCTCGACCCGGTGCTGATGTGGCTCCTGAAGCTGATGTGACTCATCCCCAAGGTCAACTACAACCATATCGGGCTGATGTGACACATCCCCAACAGCAACAACAGCTCTCTTGCTGCGTGGAGCCCTTCTCATCAAAGGTGCGTCATCATCTGGGGAAGAGGATTCAAGTTCAGGTACATCCTTCCTGAACTCCTCTTGATAACAGGAAGAGGACTCGAAGGATCCTCTTCTTCAGCATCTTCCCCGCTGATAGCAGCTTCATCTTGCAGAGCAAGAGTTGCATTCTTTTTGTCTTTGGTTTTCTTCCTTGCAACTCCTGCTCCTGCAGCCTTCGGCTGGGTCTTGCCCTTCTTCTTCTCCCCGAGATACTTTCCAGGATGAATGGGGGCGGGTGCTGCAAGTTGAAGGCCAAGCTTGCAGAGCAGAGAACAGATGGTGATACCGTAGCTCCGACGCTCCGTTATCTTCTCTGCTTCCTCCCACAGCCTCTTCATGATGAACCTCGCCCAGTTCACCTTCTCTCCGGCCATGATGGCAGACATGATCCGGAACCGGAGATCTGTGCACTTGTCGTAACTCCCTGTCCTTCCCTCGATGGAGTACGCACAGATATCGTGGAAAAGTTCAAACTCCGGTTTGAAGAGCTTCTTGGGGGCGCTTCTCTTGATTTCAGCCCCTGCATCCCTTGCTCGAAAGAGATTCCACATCTCTTGAGCCGATGCCTCCCCATACGTTGCCAACTGGCTGGGGGTCAACCCTGCAGCCGAAATGCTGAAGGTGGTGGAGATATCCCTAACGGCCAGCGACCGTTCCTCTCCATCTATATCCATCCGGAACAGGATGCAGTTTCTTTCCTCCGCCTGCCTAGCGTAGGCGTAAAACCTCTGTACTGACTCCGTGGAGAAGCCAGCATATACCGTGGTCAACAGCCCTAGGACTTGGGTCTGTTCTAGAGCATCGAAGATCCTATTGATCAGGGTATTATCATACAGCTCTGACTCCAAGATGTTCTCCCTGTTGATCATTCTTTCATCAAGAACGATAGTCTTTCTGGCAGCCATTGGGATCTTTGTGAGATAGAGAGAGAAGAGACAAGGTTTTGCACTTAGAAAATTTCTTGCGATCACAGCGTTTCTCTCTCTGAGGATGAAAAGTGAATTTCAAATGGCACGTTTTGATCTTTATGGCGGTTCCCAAGAGACGTGTGAGATTGACGGTTGCGATAAATCAGGGAAATGATCTAATGGCTCAGGAAAAAGCGGAGATGTCAAATCGTCGCTAATAATTACTTGGCGCGTGAGCTCTATCAGCGCCTTTTCCACTTCCTGACACCCGCAGTCATGCATTTAATGCTGAAAGACATGCCCTTTGCCGCTTAAATAAATGTCTTTTTAAGGTTGCAGCATCTCTAGTACGAGGTTGCAGAGCAATCAATACTCCTTTTGAAATAAATGCTGTAACCTGGTGCTGCTTGATTTCTTCAAAGCTGCTGTACTGTAAGAATGTAGGTTGCAGCGCTGTCTGAACCCAGTGTTGTATTGACGCGTAGCTTACAGTATCATTTTTACTGCTTTCTGCAAGCATGCAGAGGTTCCCCCTGTGATTTTGCATTTTCTTCTTCTTCACAACTTAAGGATTCCTAGCTCGTTACGAAGCATAGAAAACCTAGATTCACTCAAAGGTTATGTAAGGATATCTGCCAGCTGTAGATCCGTGTGAACCTTCTCAAGCACGACATCTTTCTTCTCAACATGATCTCTTATAAAGTGATGACGAATGTCAATGTGTTTTGTTCTTGAGTGAAAGACAGGATTATGGGTAATTGCAATAGCGCTCGTATTGTCATAGAGAATTGGCGTCTCTTTTTCTTCTATCCCATAATCTCTAAGTTGCTGCTGTATCCAGAGAATCTGCGCACAGCAACTTCCTGCTGCAACATACTCTGCTTCTGCTGTAGAGGTTGCAATTGAGGTCTGCTTCCTGCAGAACCACGAGACAAGTCTATTTCCCAGAAATTGACACGTCCCACTAGTACTCTTCCTATCAATCTTGCAGCCTGCATAATCTGAGTCGGAGTAGCCTTTAAGCTTGAATCCTCCTTCCTTAGGATACCATAGGCCGACTTCCTGAGTTCCTTTCAGATACTTGATCACTCTTTTTACAGCTAAAAGATGTGATTCCTTCGGTGCTGCTTGGAATCTAGCACAGACTCCAACTGCAAACATAATATCAGGCCTGCTTGCTGTGAGATACAGCAATGATCCGATGAGGCGTCTGTACTTCGTAATGTCTACATCTTTACCATCTTCATCCTTGTCAAGACTTATTGATGTGGACATGGGAACGGACGTTGCGGCTCCATTCTCCATGCCAAATTTCTTGATAAGCTCCTTCGTATACTTAACTTGATTGATGAAGGTTCCTGTAGGAAGCTGTTTTACTTGCAGTCCGAGAAAGAAACTTAATTCCCCCATCATACTCATCTCGAATTTTGACTGCATCAGGTTGGAGAATTTCTCACATAGCTCTTTGTTTGTGGATCCGAAGATAATATCATCCACATAGATCTGTACAAGAAGTACACTCTCTCCGTCCTGTATCCTAAACAGCGTTTTGTCAATCGTTCCTTTCTGAAAGCCATTTTCCAGAAGATAGAGAGATAAGGTGTCATACCAAGCTCTTGGTGCTTGCTTCAGTCCATATAGGGCCTTTTGTAAACGAAACACCTTCTCTTCTGCTTGATCCTCGAAACCAGGAGGCTGCTCAACATATACTTCCTCTGGAAGGAGACCATTCAGAAATGCGCTTTTAACATCCATTTGATAGACGTTGAAATTCATATGTGCTGCATAGGCTAAGAAAATTCTTATTGCTTCTAGCCTTGCCACAGGTGCAAAAGTCTCATCAAAATCAATTCCTTCTTCCTGACAGTATCCTTTAGCAACTAATCTTGCTTTGTTTCTTACAACGACTCCTGATTCATCTAGCTTGTTCTTGAACACCCACTTTGTTCCAATTACACCTTGATGGGTTGGTCTAGCGACTGTTTGCCATACTTGATTTCTCTCAAATCCATTCAATTCTTCCTGCATGGCCTGTACCCAGTTGCTATCTTGCAGTGCCTCTTCAACATTCTTAGGCTCTGATTGTGATATGAAGCATGCAAACATTGCTTCATGTGGGATGGATCTTCTTGTCCTTACGCCGATGGATGGATCTTTTATGATGAGATTTCTTGGATGATTTCTAAGCCATGTTCTATCTGGCTCAAAAACGTGCGTTGGTGTATTTTGCTCATCATGTTGCTGTAATGCAGGAGGTTCTGCTGCTGTAAGAATGTCTGCTGCATCCAAGGTTGCAGCTTCTTCATCTTTATCTTCTTCTGTAGGCAGAACTCCTTCTATGTATGGTACAGCATTCTCTTTTCTAGGAGAGGTTTCTTCAGGTGGTTTTTCCAGCTTCTTTGTGTCACAATGTGGTTCATCAAACACCACATGTACAGATTCTTCTACCACCAGGGTTCTCTTATTAAACACTCTGAAGGCTTTACTTACAACAGAGTATCCTAGAAATACTCATTCGTCTGATTTAGCATCAAAAGTCTTCAGATGTTCCTTTCCATTGTTGAGAACATAACACCTGCATCCAAAGATATGCAGATAGGAAATGTTTGGTGTATGACCACTCCATATTTCATACAGTGTCTTGTTAAGATCCTTGATGATTAAACATCTGTTCTGCGTATAGCATGCAGTGTTGGTTGCCTCAGCCCAAAATCTCTTGGGTATTTCTGCTTCTGCTATCATCGTCCTTGCTGCTTCCTTGAGGGTTCTATTCCTTCTTCCAGCAACCCCATTTTGTTGAGGTGTTCGAGCAGCAGAGTATTCATGACGAATACCATTGTCAGAACAGAATTTCTCTATAAACTTATTCGTGAACTCGGTTTCTCTGTCTGATCTTATCTTCACTATGCTCAAGCTCTTTTCATTCTGAATTTTCTTCATGAGGCTAGGTAGCTTTTCTTGAGTTTCCGACTTCTTCGCTAGAAAGATCGTCCATGTGTATCTGGAGTAGTCATCCACTACTACTAGAGAATACTTCTTCCCGCTCAAGCTTACTGGTTCTACTGGTCCAAAGAGGTCCATGTGTAGAAGATCTAGAATTCTGTGAGACGATTTCTGAGTCTTTTCCTTGAAAGAGCTTTTAACTTGCTTCCCTTTTTGACACGCTCCACAGACATTCTCTTTCTTGTAAGCTACATCTGGTAATCCTCTCACGAGACCTTTTCTTGCTAGCTTGTTGATAGTCTTGAAGTTCAGGTGACTTAATCGTTTGTGCCATAGCCAGCTCAGCTCCGGTGGACTTTTCACTATGAAGCATGTTGATTGAGTGGAGGAATTCCAATCTGCTAGGTAGATATTTCATCTTCTTGTTCCTGTAAGCTTTACTTCATTTGTGGTGCTATCCTTGATTAAGCACTTGTTGAGGTTGAATTCCACTGTATATCCTTTGTCACAGAACTGACTGATGCTTAGAAGATTGTATCTAAGCCCCTTTACATAGGATACATCCTTGATCTTTATGTTCCCCTTGACTAGGCATCCGCTTCCTTTTGTGCTTCCTTTGGAATCATCTCCAAATATAACCTTAGGTCCTTTGCATTCTTGGAAGTCTTTCAGCTTTTCTTTATTGCCTGTCACGTGCCTTGAGCAGCCGCTGTCGATATACCATACATCACTGCTGCATCCTGGCACTGTAACCTCATCTTCTTCACTGTCCTCGCCATCTTTAGCCATTAGGCATATGAGTGCTTCTTCGTCAGAGGATGAGGTTTCAGCATCGCTGTCAGAGGATTCTGCAGCTTTCAGTACTTCCTTTGGAACTACTGCATCCTTGGCTTTCTCCATCTCTCCTATGAGAGCTCGAAGCTTGTGTCTTTCCTCTCTTCTTTTATCTCTTCTCTGTTCTCTTTCTCCTTCAGGATACTTGTGTACGGTTGGATAAGGACAGTTCCTTGCGTAGTGTCCAGGCTTCCTGCAATTATAACACAAGTCAACATTCCCTGTATTTGACTGTGGAGAAGAATATACCTGAGGGGTTGGATGACTTCTTCTGAAGTCATTCTTTTTGTTGAGATTGATGTTGCTGCTATTGTTGTGTAGTGTTTTCTTTCTGTGTGTAGTGTTTGCCCAGAGCTTCTAGTTCATTCACTATGGATGTGAATCTCAGATCTAGTTGCTCTAGAGTCTCTTCATTCTTCATCTCGAAGAGCTCGAATAATTGTGTAGCGTTGGAGATTTTGTTGTCCTTTGTGAGCTCAGTTCCTTCACAAATTTGCTCCAGCTTTTCCTATATTTCTTTGGATGTTGAGCAAGTTTTGACTTTGCTAAAGGTGCCCTTATCCAAAGTAATAAATAGAGCATTCTTTGTCACGTTATCCAGGTTGGCTCTTTTCCTGTCTTCGTTTCCCCACTCTTGTCGTGGTTTGATCAGGAAGTTTGGTGGTGGCTGCTCTCCTTCTGCATGGTCTCTTCCATACATTGGATTTACCTTCATGGGAACTATCGGTCCTTCAGTTATGACGGTCCACATCTCATCATTCATGGCCGAAAGGTGTGCCTGCATTCTAATCTTCCAATCATCATATTCCTCTATGGAAAACATAGGTAGCTTGTGATTGGAGGAATCCATGATATGCTTTAAGAATGATTTTTATGCAAAGAAAACAGCGAGACAAAGGTGGATCTGGGTAGGTGACCAGATAAGTTGGCTTTTAACCCAACTTGCTTTGATACCACTTGTTAGTCCCAAGTGGTGTCCGAGGTTCAGAGGGGGGGGGTGAATGAACCTTGGTCGATTTTTCAGAATCTTTAAAACAACTGTTCTACACTGCAAGTTACTTGAGCTTGCAGTGATAGATGGTTACTGCTTGCAGCGCTAGAATGTAGTGTTGCACGCTGTAACCTGGAGTTTTGTACGCAGCGGAAATATACTTTTAAACACAAAGCTGTTTTACACAAAAATGCTTCTTTCAAACGTTTTATGATGAGAAGAGATAAATATATGCAGAAAATAAACACAGATAAATAAAGCGATAAAAACACTTATGGCTTATAGTGGTTCGAAGGTGGTGTAACCCTTCTACGTCCACTCTACTGCTCCTCGAGCAGGAACTTTGTTAAGCAAGATTGGTTTACAGGACTCTCCTAACAATCTATCAACTTTACAAAGCAAACCACCTACTGAAGTCTAGCGTACACACAGCAACTGCAAACTTCAAAGGCTAACCCACACAGGGTTCTATACTCCCACACAGGGAAGCTACCTAACACTAGACAACTAAAACAAACAGCAAGGATCTCTCCTATCAACTGCTTGACACCACTAAAACAACCTAAGCACACAGCAACAAGGTTAAAAGGATAAAAAGGTTTGCTTCAACTTGTGCTTCGAAGTGAGCTTCTGAATCCGTAAGGAATCTTTCAGCTTGAACTCTGCTTCACTTCGATAGGTTGAGTGACTGAAACTGTTGGCTTGAATACTTTAAATTTGTAAGCCCGAAACTTTCGCGTATGGAAATTATATCTCAGTAACAGTAACCAGCTTCAGTACTCCTCGACCTCTATTTATACTTGTAGAAGAAGATGTCCGTTGAAGGAGACATCCCTCTTTTGAATTTGAAATAGCCTGGCCAAAGTATGGTTCGTATTTAATGCGACTGACCTTTCTTTTCGGAGCATTTAATGCGGCAGTTGCGGCTCGCAGCTTTCTGCGGCGCGTCAGTCCATGTGGCATCTTCTTATTGGCTCCGTGTCTGCTACTTTGACTTTTTCTTGAACGGTTCTTTTGTCCCTGCTTGTATCTCCGTTCCTCGTACTGCATTTATCCTTTCTGGGATTTGCAGGATACTTAGTCTTGTAGATGGCGCTGTATATACTTAACTGTTCTGTAAGTCTGCGCTGTATCCTTGGTCTCTTGTGCAGCTGATGTATACTTTCAGTGCTGCTGTATTTTAGACCTGCTTGCAGTATTGTCTGGCAGTGCTGTTGTAACTTCGTTTTAGCAGTACTCTTGTATCCTTTTCATGCAGCGATGCTGCACGCCGTTCTTCCTTGCTTTACTGTATCCTGCCTTCATACAGCGATACTGTATCCTGCCTTCTTGCAGCGATATCTTCCTTTAAAGCTTAGATGCAGCTTTATCCTCTTTTAACCTCCATTTCAAACTTTGACTCAAGACTCAAATCTAGTCTATTTATTCACTTAAACAATGTGAAAATAGGGTACTCAAAACTTCCTATTACATGGTTGGTTTGTCTCATCAAAATCTAAACAATGAAATCCCAACACGATGCTACTAATTGAGTTATACTACAAGAATTGACCGACTCTTTTGACTTAAAGATAATACGTGTACTTAGATTATAAGATTCAAGCTTATATTCTCAAATATTACAATGAATGAATTCCCGATCAAAGCCATTCGTACTTGTTATAGCTTGGTCATTTGAATTCGTAAAACACGTAACTTAGAACTCTAACAAGCTTAACTTGGTGAGCAAGTTTTCTATCAATATAAGACGAAGTGTTTTGGATTATATTTGATAATACTTAAACGATAATGTGAGTACAATCACATCGTAAGAAGGTGAAATCAAGGCTACTAATGGAGTTATACTACAAGAATTGACCGAGTCCTATGACTTGAAGCGAATACGTGTACTTAGATTATAAGATTAAAGCTTATATTGTCGAATCTTAGAATGAATGAATTTCCAATCAAAGTCATTCATAATTTGAATAGCTTGGTCATTTCAATTCGTAAAACACGTAACTTAGAACTCTAACAAGCTTAACTTGGTAAGCAAGTTTTCTATCAATATAAGTCGAAGTGTTTTGGATTACATTTGATAATATTTAAACGATAATGTGAGTACAATCACATCGTAACAATGTGAAATCAAGGCTACTAATAGAGTTATACTACAAGAATTCACTGAGTCCTTTGACTTGAAGAGAATACGTGTACTTAGATTATAAGATTAAAGCTTATATTGTCGAATCTTAGAATGAATGAATTTCCGATCAAAGCCATTCATAATTTGAATAGCTTGGTCATTTCAATTCGTAAAACACGTAACTTAGAACTCTAACAAGCTTAACTTGGTGAGCAAGTTTTCTATCAATATAAGTCGAAGTGTTTTGGATTACATTTGATAATATTTAAACGATAATGTGAGTACAATCACATCGTAACAATGTGAAATCAAGGCTACTAATAGAGTTATACTACAAGAATTCACTGAATCCTTTCACTTGAAGAGAATACGTGTACTTAGATTATAAGATTAAAGCTTATATTGTCGAATATTAGAATGAATGAATTCCCGATCAAAGCCATTCGTACTTGTTATAGCTTGGTCATTTCAATTCGTCAAACACGTAACTTAGAACTCTAACAAGCTTAACCTGGTGAGCAAGTTTTCTATCAATATAGGTCGAAGTGTTTTGGATTTCATTTAATAATACTTAAACGATAATGTGAGTACAATCACATCGTAAGAATGTGAAATCAAGACTAGTAATCGAGTTATACTACAAGAATTGACCGAGTCCTTTGACTTGAAGAGAATACGTGTACTTAGATTATAAAATTAAAGCTTATATTGTCGAACATTAGAATGAATGAATTCCCGATCAAAGCCATTCATACTTGGAACAGCTTGGTCATTTCAATTCGTCAAACACGTAACTTAGAACTCTACTAAACTTAACTTGGTGAGCAAGTTTTCTATCAATATAAGTCGAAGTGTTTTGGATTACATTCGATAATACTTAGACGATAATGTAAGAACAATCACACCTTAAGAATGTGAAATCGATGCTACTAATGGAGTTATACTACAAGAATTGACCGAGTCCTTTGACTTAAAGACAATACGTGTACTTAGATTATAAGATTCAAGCTTATATTCTCAAATATTACAATGAATGAATTCCCGATCAAAGCCATTCGTACTTGTTATAGCTTGGTCAATTCAATTCGTAAAACACGTAACTTAGAACTCTAACAAGCTTAACTTGGTGAGCAAGTTTTCTATCAAAATAGATCGAAGTGTTTTGGATTACATTTGATAATACTTAAATGATAATGTAAGTACAATCACATCGTAAGAAGGTGAAATCAAGGCTACTAATGGAGTTATACTATAAGAATTGACCGAGTCCTTTGACTTGAAGAGAATACGTGTACTTAAATAATAAGATTAAAGTTTATATTGTCGAACATTAGAATGAATGAATTCTCGATCAAAGCCCTTCATACTTGGAATAGCTTGGTCATTTCAATTCGTCAAACACGTAACTTAGAACTCTAACAAACTTAACTTGGTGAGCAAGTTTTCCATCAATATAAGTCGAAGTGTTTTGGATTACATTCGATAATACTTAGACGATAATGTGAGAACAATCACACCTTAAGAATGTGAAATCGATGCTACTAATGGAGTTATACTACAAGAATTGACCGAGTCCTTTGACTTAAAGACAATACGTGTACTTAGATTATAAGATTCAAGCTTATATTCTCAAATATTACAATGAATGGATTCCCGATCAAAGCCATTCGTACTTGTTATAGTTTGGTCATTTCAATTCGTAAAACACGTAACTTAGAACTCTAACAAGCTTAACTTGGTGAGTAAGTTTTCTATCAAAATAGATCGAAGTGTTTTGGATTACATTTGATAATACTTAAATGATAATGTAAGTACAATCACATCGTAAGAAGGTGAAATCAAGGCTACTAATGGAGTTATACCATAAGAATTGACCGAGTCCTTTGACTTGAAGAGAATACGTGTACTTAAATAATAAGATTAAAGTTTATATTGTCGAACATTAGAATGAATGAATTCTCGATCAAAGCCCTTCATACTTGGAATAGCTTGGTCATTTCAATTCGTCAAACACGTAACTTAGAACTCTAACAAACTTAACTTGGTGAGCAAGTTTTCCATCAATATAAGTCGAAGTGTTTTGGATTACATTCGATAATACTTAGACGATAATGTGAGAACAATCACACCTTAAGAATGTGAAATCGATGCTACTAATGGAGTTATACTACAAGAATTGACCGAGTCCTTTGACTTAAAGACAATACGTGTACTTAGATTATAAGATTAAGGCTTATATTCTCAAATATTACAATGAATGAATTCCCGATCAAAGCCATTCGTACTTGTTATAGCTTGGTCATTTCAATTCGTAAAACACGTAACTTAGAACTCTACCAAGCTTAACTTGGTGAGCAAGTTTTCTATCAATATAAGTCGAAGTGTTTTGGATTACATTTGATAATACTTAAACGATAATGTGAGTACAATCACATCGTAAGAAGGTGAAATCAAGGCTACTAATGGAGTTATACTACAAGAATTGACCGAGTCCTTTGACTTGAAGAGAATACGTGTACATAAATTATAAGATTAAAGTTTATATTGTCGAACATTAGAATGAATGAATTCTCGATCAAAGCCATTCATACTTGGAATAGCTTGGTCATTTCAATTCGTCAAACACGTAACTTGGAACTCTAACAAACTTAACTTGGTGAGCAAGTTTTCCATCAATATAAGTCAAAGTGTTTGGATTACATTCGATAATACTTAGACGATAATGTGAGAACAATCACATCTTAAGAATGTGAAATCGATGCTACTAATTGAGTTATACTACAAGAATTGACCGAGTCCTTTGACTTAAAGAGAATACATGTACTTAGATTATAAGATTAATGCTTATATTGTCAAATATTACAATGAATGAATTCCCGATCAAAGCCATTCATACTTGGAATAGCTTGGTCATTTGAATTCGTAAAACACGTAACTTAGAACTCTAACAAGCTTAACTTGGTGAGCAAGTTTTCTATCAATATAAGACGAAGTGTTTTGGATTACATTTGATAATACTTAAACGATAATGTGAGTACAATCACATCGTAAGAAGGTGAAATCAAGGCTACTAATGGAGTTATACTATAAGAATTGACCGAGTCCTTTGACTTGAAGAGAATACGTGTACTTAAATAATAAGATTAAAGTTTATATTGTCGAACATTAGAATGAATGAATTCTCGATCAAAGCCATTCATACTTGGAATAGCTTGGTCATTTCAATTCGTCAAACACGTAACTTGGAACTCTAACAAACTTAACTTGGTGAGCAAGTTTTCCATCAATATAAGTCAAAGTGTTTGGATTACATTCGATAATACTTAGACGATAATGTGAGAACAATCACATCTTAAGAATGTGAAATCGATGCTACTAATTGAGTTATACTACAAGAATTGATCGAGTCCTTTGACTTAAAGAGAATACGTGTACTTAGATTATAAGATTAAAGCTTATATTGTCAAATATTACAATGAATGAATTCCCGATCAAAGCCATTCATACTTGGAATAGCTTGGTCATTTGAATTCGTAAAACACGTAACTTAGAACTCTAACAAGCTTAACTTGGTGAGCAAGTTTTCTATCAATATAAGACGAAGTGTTTTGGATTACATTTGATAATACTTAAACGATAATGTGAGTACAATCACATCGTAAGAAGGTGAAATCAAGGCTACTAATGGAGTTATACTACAAGAATTGACCGAGTCCTTTGACTTGAAGAGAATACGTGTACTTAGATTATAAGATTAAAGCTTATATTGTCGAATATTAGAATGAATGAATTTCCGATCAAAGACATTCATACTTGGTATACCTTGGTCATTTCAATTCGTAAAACAAGTAACTTAGAACTCTAACAAGCTTAACTTGGTGAGCAAGTTTTCTATTAATATAAGTCGAAGTGTTTTGGATTACATTTGATAATACTTAAACGATAATGTGAGTACAATCACATCGTAAGAAGGTGAAATCAAGGCTACTAATGGAGTTATACTACAAGAATTGACCGAGTCCTTTGACCTGAAGAGAATACGTGTACTTAGATTATAAAATTAAAGCTTATATTGTCGAACATTAGAATGAATGAATTCCCGATCAAAGTCATTCATACTTGGAACAGCTTGGTCATTTCAATTCGTCAAACACGTAACTTAGAACTCTACTAAACTTAACTTGGTGAACAAGTTTTCTATCAATATAAGTCGAAGTGTTTTGGATTACATTTAATAATTCTTAAACGATAATGTGAGTACAATCACATCGTAAGAAGGTGAAATCAAGGCTACTAATGGAGTTATACTACCAGAATTGACCGAGTCCTTTGACTTGAAGAGAATACGTGTACATAGATTATAAGATTTAAGCTTATATTCTCAAATATTACAATGAATGAATTCCCGATCAAAGCCATTCGTACTTGTTATAGCTTGGTTATTTCAATTCGTAAAACACGTAACTTAGAACTCTAACAAGCTTAACTTGGTGAGCAAGTTTTCTATCAATATAAGTCGAAGTGTTTTGGATTACATTTGATAATATTTAAACGATAATGTGAGTACAATCACATCGTAACAATGTGAAATCAAGGCTACTAATAGAGTTATACTACAAGAATTCACTGAGTCCTTTCACTTGAAGAGAATACGTGTACTTAGATTATAAGATTAAAGCTTATATTGTCGAATATTAGAATGAATGAATTCCCGATCAAAGCCATTCGTACTTGTTATAGCTTGGTCATTTCAATTCGTCAAACACGTAACTTAGAACTCTAACAAGCTTAACCTGGTGAGCAAGTTTTCTATCAATATAGGTCGAAGTGTTTTGGATTACATTTAATAATACTTAAACGATAATGTGAGTACAATCACATCGTAAGAATGTGAAATCAAGACTAGTAATCGAGTTATACTACAAGAATTGACCGAGTCCTTTGACTTGAAGAGAATACGTGTACTTAGATTATAAAATTAAAGCTTATATTGTCGAACATTAGAATGAATGAATTCCCGATCAAAGCCATTCATACTTGGAACAGCTTGGTCATTTCAATTCGTCAAACACGTAACTTAGAACTCTACTAAACTTAACTTGGTGAGCAAGTTTTCTATCAATATAAGTCGAAGTGTTTTGGATTACATTCGATAATACTTAGACGATAATGTAAGAACAATCACACCTTAAGAATGTGAAATCGATGCTACTAATGGAGTTATACTACAAGAATTGACCGAGTCCTTTGACTTAAAGACAATACGTGTACTTAGATTATAAGATTCAAGCTTATATTCTCAAATATTACAATGAATGAATTCCCGATCAAAGCCATTCGTACTTGTTATAGCTTGGTCAATTCAATTCGTAAAACACGTAACTTAGAACTCTAACAAGCTTAACTTGGTGAGCAAGTTTTCTATCAAAATAGATCGAAGTGTTTTGGATTACATTTGATAATACTTAAATGATAATGTAAGTACAATCACATCGTAAGAAGGTGAAATCAAGGCTACTAATGGAGTTATACTATAAGAATTGACCGAGTCCTTTGACTTGAAGAGAATACGTGTACTTAAATAATAAGATTAAAGTTTATATTGTCGAACATTAGAATGAATGAATTCTCGATCAAAGCCCTTCATACTTGGAATAGCTTGGTCATTTCAATTCGTCAAACACGTAACTTAGAACTCTAACAAACTTAACTTGGTGAGCAAGTTTTCCATCAATATAAGTCGAAGTGTTTTGGATTACATTCGATAATACTTAGACGATAATGTGAGAACAATCACACCTTAAGAATGTGAAATCGATGCTACTAATGGAGTTATACTACAAGAATTGACCGAGTCCTTTGACTTAAAGACAATACGTGTACTTAGATTATAAGATTCAAGCTTATATTCTCAAATATTACAATGAATGGATTCCCGATCAAAGCCATTCGTACTTGTTATAGTTTGGTCATTTCAATTCGTAAAACACGTAACTTAGAACTCTAACAAGCTTAACTTGGTGAGTAAGTTTTCTATCAAAATAGATCGAAGTGTTTTGGATTACATTTGATAATACTTAAATGATAATGTAAGTACAATCACATCGTAAGAAGGTGAAATCAAGGCTACTAATGGAGTTATACTATAAGAATTGACCGAGTCCTTTGACTTGAAGAGAATACGTGTACTTAAATAATAAGATTAAAGTTTATATTGTCGAACATTAGAATGAATGAATTCTCGATCAAAGCCCTTCATACTTGGAATAGCTTGGTCATTTCAATTCGTCAAACACGTAACTTAGAACTCTAACAAACTTAACTTGGTGAGCAAGTTTTCCATCAATATAAGTCGAAGTGTTTTGGATTACATTCGATAATACTTAGACGATAATGTGAGAACAATCACACCTTAAGAATGTGAAATCGATGCTACTAATGGAGTTATACTACAAGAATTGACCGAGTCCTTTGACTTAAAGACAATACGTGTACTTAGATTATAAGATTAAGGCTTATATTCTCAAATATTACAATGAATGAATTCCCGATCAAAGCCATTCGTACTTGTTATAGCTTGGTCATTTCAATTCGTAAAACACGTAACTTAGAACTCTACCAAGCTTAACTTGGTGAGCAAGTTTTCTATCAATATAAGTCGAAGTGTTTTGGATTACATTTGATAATACTTAAACGATAATGTGAGTACAATCACATCGTAAGAAGGTGAAATCAAGGCTACTAATGGAGTTATACTACAAGAATTGACCGAGTCCTTTGACTTGAAGAGAATACGTGTACATAAATTATAAGATTAAAGTTTATATTGTCGAACATTAGAATGAATGAATTCTCGATCAAAGCCATTCATACTTGGAATAGCTTGGTCATTTCAATTCGTCAAACACGTAACTTGGAACTCTAACAAACTTAACTTGGTGAGCAAGTTTTCCATCAATATAAGTCAAAGTGTTTGGATTACATTCGATAATACTTAGACGATAATGTGAGAACAATCACATCTTAAGAATGTGAAATCGATGCTACTAATTGAGTTATACTACAAGAATTGACCGAGTCCTTTGACTTAAAGAGAATACATGTACTTAGATTATAAGATTAATGCTTATATTGTCAAATATTACAATGAATGAATTCCCGATCAAAGCCATTCATACTTGGAATAGCTTGGTCATTTGAATTCGTAAAACACGTAACTTAGAACTCTAACAAGCTTAACTTGGTGAGCAAGTTTTCTATCAATATAAGACGAAGTGTTTTGGATTACATTTGATAATACTTAAACGATAATGTGAGTACAATCACATCGTAAGAAGGTGAAATCAAGGCTACTAATGGAGTTATACTATAAGAATTGACCGAGTCCTTTGACTTGAAGAGAATACGTGTACTTAAATAATAAGATTAAAGTTTATATTGTCGAACATTAGAATGAATGAATTCTCGATCAAAGCCATTCATACTTGGAATAGCTTGGTCATTTCAATTCGTCAAACACGTAACTTGGAACTCTAACAAACTTAACTTGGTGAGCAAGTTTTCCATCAATATAAGTCAAAGTGTTTGGATTACATTCGATAATACTTAGACGATAATGTGAGAACAATCACATCTTAAGAATGTGAAATCGATGCTACTAATTGAGTTATACTACAAGAATTGACCGAGTCCTTTGACTTAAAGAGAATACGTGTACTTAGATTATAAGATTAAAGCTTATATTGTCAAATATTACAATGAATGAATTCCCGATCAAAGCCATTCATACTTGGAATAGCTTGGTCATTTGAATTCGTAAAACACGTAACTTAGAACTCTAACAAGCTTAACTTGGTGAGCAAGTTTTCTATCAATATAAGACGAAGTGTTTTGGATTACATTTGATAATACTTAAACGATAATGTGAGTACAATCACATCGTAAGAAGGTGAAATCAAGGCTACTAATGGAGTTATACTACAAGAATTGACCGAGTCCTTTGACTTGAAGAGAATACGTGTACTTAGATTATAAGATTAAAGCTTATATTGTCGAATATTAGAATGAACGAATTTCCGATCAAAGCCATTCATACTTGGAACAGCTTGGTCATTTCAATTCGTCAAACACGTAACTTAGAACTCTACTAAACTTAACTTGGTGAGCAAGTTTTCTATCAATATAAGTCGAAGTGTTTTGGATTACATTCGATAATACTTAGACGATGATGTAAGAACAATCACACCTTAAGAATGTGAAATCAAGGCTACTAATGGAGTTATACTACAAGAATTGACCGAGTCCTTTGACTTGAAGAGAATACGTGTACTTAGATTATAAAATTAAAGCTTATATTGTCGAACATTAGAATGAATGAATTCCCGATCAAAGCCATTCATACTTGGAACAGCTTGGTCATTTCAATTCGTCAAACACGTAACTTAGAACTCTACTAAACTTAACTTGGTGAGCAAGTTTTCTATCAATATAAGTCGAAGTGTTTTGGATTACATTTAATAATTCTTAAACGATAATGTGAGTACAATCACATCGTAAGAAGGTGAAATCAAGGCTACTAATGGAGTTATACTACCAGAATTGACCGAGTCCTTTGACTTGAAGAGAATACGTGTACATAGATTATAAGATTTAAGCTTATATTCTCAAATATTACAATGAATGAATTCCCGATCAAAGCCATTCGTACTTGTTATAGCTTGGTCATTTCAATTCGTAAAACACGTAACTTAGAACTCTAACAAGCTTAACTTGGTGAGCAAGTTTTCTATCAATATAAGTCGAAGTGTTTTGGATTACATTTGATAATATTTAAACGATAATGTGAGTACAATCACATCGTAACAATGTGAAATCAAGGCTACTAATAGAGTTATACTACAAGAATTCACTGAGTCCTTTGACTTGAAGAGAATACGTGTACTTAGATTATAAGATTAAAGCTTATATTGTCGAATCTTAGAATGAATGAATTTCCGATCAAAGCCATTCATAATTTGAATAGCTTGGTCATTTCAATTCGTAAAACACGTAACTTATAACTCTAACAAGCTTAACTTGGTGAGCAAGTTTTCTATCAATATAAGTCGAAGTGTTTTGGATTACATTTGATAATATTTAAACGATAATGTGAGTACAATCACATCGTAACAATGTGAAATCAAGGCTACTAATAGAGTTATACTACAAGAATTCACTGAGTCCTTTCACTTGAAGAGAATACATGTACTTAGATTATAAGATTAAAGCTTATATTGTCGAATATTAGAATGAATGAATTCCCGATCAAAGCCATTCGTACTTGTTATAGCTTGGTCATTTCAATTCGTCAAACACGTAACTTAGAACTCTAACAAGCTTAACCTGGTGAGCAAGTTTTCTATCAATATAGGTCGAAGTGTTTTGGATTACATTTAATAATACTTAAACGATAATGTGAGTACAATCACATCGTAACAATGTGAAATCAAGGCTACTAATAGAGTTATACTACAAGAATTCACTGAGTCCTTTGACTTGAAGAGAATACGTGTACTTAGATTATAAGATTAAAGCTTATATTGTCGAATCTTAGAATGAATGAATTTCTGATCAAAGCCATTCATAATTTGAATAGCTTGGTCATTTCAATTCGTAAAACACGTAACTTATAACTCTAACAAGCTTAACTTGGTGAGCAAGTTTTCTATCAATATAAGTCGAAGTGTTTTGGATTACATTTGATAATATTTAAACGATAATGTGAGTACAATCACATCGTAAGAATGTGAAATCAAGACTAGTAATCGAGTTATACTACAAGAATTGACCGAGTCCTTTGACTTGAAGAGAATACGTGTACTTAGATTATAAAATTAAAGCTTATATTGTCGAACATTAGAATGAATGAATTCCCGATCAAAGCCATTCATACTTGGAACAGCTTGGTCATTTCAATTCGTCAAACACGTAACTTAGAACTCTACTAAACTTAACTTGGTGAGCAAGTTTTCTATCAATATAAGTCGAAGTGTTTTGGATTACATTCGATAATACTTAGACGATAATGTAAGAACAATCACACCTTAAGAATGTGAAATCGATGCTACTAATGGAGTTATACTACAAGAATTGACCGAGTCCTTTGACTTAAAGACAATACGTGTACTTAGATTATAAGATTCAAGCTTATATTCTCAAATATTACATTGAATGAATTCCCGATCAAAGCCATTCGTACTTGTTATAGCTTGGTCAATTCAATTCGTAAAACACGTAACTTAGAACTCTAACAAGCTTAACTTGGTGAGCAAGTTTTCTATCAAAATAGATCGAAGTGTTTTGGATTACATTTGATAATACTTAAATGATAATGTAAGTACAATCACATCGTAAGAAGGTGAAATCAAGGCTACTAATGGAGTTATACTATAAGAATTGACCGAGTCCTTTGACTTGAAGAGAATACGTGTACTTAAATAATAAGATAAAAGTTTATATTGTCGAACATTAGAATGAATGAATTCTCGATCAAAGCCCTTCATACTTGGAATAGCTTGGTCATTTCAATTCGTCAAACACGTAACTTAGAACTCTAACAAACTTAACTTGGTGAGCAAGTTTTCCATCAATATAAGTCGAAGTGTTTTGGATTACATTCGATAATACTTAGACGATAATGTGAGAACAATCACACCTTAAGAATGTGAAATCGATGCTACTAATGGAGTTATACTACAAGAATTGACCGAGTCCTTTGACTTAAAGAGAATACGTGTACTTAGATTATAAGATTCAAGCTTATATTCTCAAATATTACAATGAATGGATTCCCGATCAAAGCCATTCGTACTTGTTATAGTTTGGTCATTTCAATTCGTAAAACACGTAACTTAGAACTCTAACAAGCTTAACTTGGTGAGTAAGTTTTCTATCAAAATAGATCGAAGTATTTTGGATTACATTTGATAATACTTAAATGATAATGTAAGTACAATCACATCGTAAGAAGGTGAAATCAAGGCTACTAATGGAGTTATACTATAAGAATTGACCGAGTCCTTTGACTTGAAGAGAATACGTGTACTTAAATAATAAGATTAAAGTTTATATTGTCGAACATTAGAATGAATGAATTCTCGATCAAAGCCCTTCATACTTGGAATAGCTTGGTCATTTCAATTCGTCAAACACGTAACTTAGAACTCTAACAAACTTAACTTGGTGAGCAAGTTTTCCATCAATATAAGTCGAAGTGTTTTGGATTACATTCGATAATACTTAGACGATAATGTGAGAACAATCACACCTTAAGAATGTGAAATCGATGCTACTAATGGAGTTATACTACAAGAATTGACCGAGTCCTTTGACTTAAAGACAATACGTGTACTTAGATTATAAGATTAAGGCTTATATTCTCAAATATTACAATGAATGAATTCCCGATCAAAGCCATTCGTACTTGTTATAGCTTGGTCATTTCAATTCGTAAAACACGTAACTTAGAACTCTACCAAGCTTAACTTGGTGAGCAAGTTTTCTATCAATATAAGTCGAAGTGTTTTGGATTACATTTGATAATACTTAAACGATAATGTGAGTACAATCACATCGTAAGAAGGTGAAATCAAGGCTACTAATGGAGTTATACTACAAGAATTGACCGAGTCCTTTGACTTGAAGAGAATACGTGTACATAAATTATAAGATTAAAGTTTATATTGTCGAACATTAGAATGAATGAATTCTCGATCAAAGCCATTCATACTTGGAATAGCTTGGTCATTTCAATTCGTCAAACACGTAACTTGGAACTCTAACAAACTTAACTTGGTGAGCAAGTTTTCCATCAATATAAGTCAAAGTGTTTGGATTACATTCGATAATACTTAGACGATAATGTGAGAACAATCACATCTTAAGAATGTGAAATCGATGCTACTAATTGAGTTATACTACAAGAATTGACCGAGTCCTTTGACTTAAAGAGAATACATGTACTTAGATTATAAGATTAATGCTTATATTGTCAAATATTACAATGAATGAATTCCCGATCAAAGCCATTCATACTTGGAATAGCTTGGTCATTTGAATTCGTAAAACACGTAACTTACAACTCTAACAAGCTTAACTTGGTGAGCAAGTTTTCTATCAATATAAGACGAAGTGTTTTGGATTACATTTGATAATACTTAAACGATAATGTGTGTACAATCACATCGTAAGAAGGTGAAATCAAGGCTACTAATGGAGTTATACTATAAGAATTGACCGAGTCCTTTGACTTGAAGAGAATACGTGTACTTAAATAATAAGATTAAAGTTTATATTGTCGAACATTAGAATGAATGAATTCTCGATCAAAGCCCTTCATACTTGGAATAGCTTGGTCATTTCAATTCGTCAAACACGTAACTTGGAACTCTAACAAACTTAACTTGGTGAGCAAGTTTTCCATCAATATAAGTCAAAGTGTTTGGATTACATTCGATAATACTTAGACGATAATGTGAGAACAATCACATCTTAAGAATGTGAAATCGATGCTACTAATTGAGTTATACTACAAGAATTGACCGAGTCCTTTGACTTAAAGAGAATACGTGTACTTAGATTATAAGATTAAAGCTTATATTGTCAAATATTACAATGAATGAATTCCCGATCAAAGCCATTCATACTTGGAATAGCTTGGTCATTTGAATTCGTAAAACACGTAACTTAGAACTCTAACAAGCTTAACTTGGTGAGCAAGTTTTCTATCAATATAAGACGAAGTGTTTTGGATTACATTTGATAATACTTAAACGATAATGTGAGTACAATCACATCGTAAGAAGGTGAAATCAAGGCTACTAATGGAGTTATACTACAAGAATTGACCGAGTCCTTTGACTTGAAGAGAATACGTGTACTTAGATTATAAGATTAAAGCTTATATTGTCGAATATTAGAATGAATGAATTTCCGATCAAAGCCATTCATACTTGGAACAGCTTGGTCATTTCAATTCGTCAAACACGTAACTTAGAACTCTACTAAACTTAACTTGGTGAGCAAGTTTTCTATCAATATAAGTCGAAGTGTTTTGGATTACATTCGATAATACTTAGACGATGATGTAAGAACAATCACACCTTAAGAATGTGAAATCAAGGCTACTAATGGAGTTATACTACAAGAATTGATCGAGTCCTTTGACTTGAAGAGAATACGTGTACTTAGATTATAAAATTAAAGCTTATATTGTCGAACATTAGAATGAATGAATTCCCGATCAAAGCCATTCATACTTGGAACAGCTTGGTCATTTCAATTCGTCAAACACGTAACTTAGAACTCTACTAAACTTAACTTGGTGAGCAAGTTTTCTATCAATATAAGTCGAAGTGTTTTGGATTACATTTAATAATTCTTAAACGATAATGTGAGTACAATCACATCGTAAGAAGGTGAAATCAAGGCTACTAATGGAGTTATACTACCAGAATTGACCGAGTCCTTTGACTTGAAGAGAATACGTGTACATAGATTATAAGATTTAAGCTTATATTCTCAAATATTACAATGAATGAATTCCCGATCAAAGCCATTCGTACTTGTTATAGCTTGGTCATTTCAATTCGTAAAACACGTAACTTAGAACTCTAACAAGCTTAACTTGGTGAGCAAGTTTTCTATCAATATAAGTCGAAGTGTTTTGGATTACATTTGATAATATTTAAACGATAATGTGAGTACAATCACATCGTAACAATGTGAAATCAAGGCTACTAATAGAGTTATACTACAAGAATTCACTGAGTCCTTTGACTTGAAGAGAATACGTGTACTTAGATTATAAGATTAAAGCTTATATTGTCGAATCTTAGAATGAATGAATTTCCGATCAAAGCCATTCATAATTTGAATAGCTTGGTCATTTCAATTCGTAAAACACGTAACTTATAACTCTAACAAGCTTAACTTGGTGAGCAAGTTTTCTATCAATATAAGTCGAAGTGTTTTGGATTACATTTGATAATATTTAAACGATAATGTGAGTACAATCACATCGTAACAATGTGAAATCAAGGCTACTAATAGAGTTATACTACAAGAATTCACTGAGTCCTTTCACTTGAAGAGAATACGTGTACTTAGATTATAAGATTAAAGCTTCTATTGTCGAATATTAGAATGAATGAATTCCCAATCAAAGCCATTTATACTTGTTATAGCTTGGTCATTTCAATTCGTCAAACACGTAACTTAGAACTCTAACAAGCTTAACCTGGTGAGCAAGTTTTCTATCAATATAGGTCGAAGTGTTTTGGATTACATTTAATAATACTTAAACGATAATGTGAGTACAATCACATCGTAAGAAGGTGAAATCAAGGCTACAATCGAGTTATACTACAAGAATTGACCGAGTCCTTTGACTTGAAGAGAATACGTGTACTTAGATTATAAAATTAAAGCTTATATTGTCGAACATTAGAATGAATGAATTCCCGATCAAAGCCATTCATACTTGGAACAGCTTGGTCATTTCAATTCGTCAAACACGTAACTTAGAACTCTACTAAACTTAACTTGGTGAGCAAGTTTTCTATCAATATAAGTCGAAGTGTTTTGGATTACATTCGATAATACTTAGACGATAATGTAAGAACAATCACACCTTAAGAATGTGAAATCGATGCTACTAATGGAGTTATACTACAAGAATTGACCGAGTCCTTTGACTTAAAGACAATACGTGTACTTAGATTATAAGATTAAGGCTTATATTCTCAAATATTACAATGAATGAATTCCCGATCAAAGCCATTCGTACTTGTTATAGCTTGGTCATTTCAATTCGTAAAACACGTAACTTAGAACTCTACCAAGCTTAACTTGGTGAGCAAGTTTTCTATCAATATAAGTCGAAGTGTTTTGGATTACATTTAATAATTCTTAAACGATAATGTGAGTACAATCACATCGTAAGAAGGTGAAATCAAGGCTACTAATGGAGTTATACTACAAGAATTGACCGAGTCCTTTGACTTGAAGAGAATACGTGTACTTAGATTATAAGATTAAAGCTTATATTGTCGAATATTAGAATGAATGAATTCCCGATCAAAGCCATTTATACTTGTTATAGCTTGGTCATTTCAATTCGTCAAACACGTAACTTAGAACTCTAACAAGCTTAACCTGGTGAGCAAGTTTTCTATCAATATAGGTCGAAGTGTTTTGGATTACATTTAATAATACTTAAACGATAATGTGAGTACAATCACATCGTAAGAAGGTGAAATCAAGGCTACAATCGAGTTATACTACAAGAATTGACCGAGTCCATTGACTTGAAGAGAATACGTGTACTTAGATTATAAAATTAAAGCTTATATTTTCGAACATTAGAATGAATGAATTCCCGATCAAAGCCATTCATACTTGGAACAGCTTGGTCATTTCAATTCGTCAAACACGTAACTTAGAACTCTACTAAACTTAACTTGGTGAGCAAGTTTTCTATCAATATAAGTCGAAGTGTTTTGGATTATATTCGATAATACTTAGACGATAATGTAAGAACAATCACACCTTAAGAATGTGAAATCGATGCTACTAATGGAGTTATACTACAAGAATTGACCGAGTCCTTTGACTTAAAGACAATACGTGTACTTAGATTATAAGATTAAGGCTTATATTCTCAAATATTACAATGAATGAATTCCCGATCAAAGCCATTCGTACTTGTTATAGCTTGGTCATTTCAATTCGTAAAACACGTAACTTAGAACTCTACCAAGCTTAACTTGGTGAGCAAGTTTTCTATCAATATAAGTCGAAGTGTTTTGGATTACATTTGATAATACTTAAACGATAATGTGAGTACAATCACATCGTAAGAAGGTGAAATCAAGGCTACTAATGGAGTTATACTACAAGAATTGACCGAGTCCTTTGACTTGAAGAGAATACGTGTACATAAATTATAAGATTAAGGTTTATATTGTCGAACATTAGAATGAATGAATTCCCGATCAAAGCCATTCATACTTGGAACAGCTTGGTCATTACAATTCGTCAAACACGTAACTTAGAACTCTACTAAACTTAACTTGGTGAGCAAGTTTTCTATCAATATAAGTCGAAGTGTTTTGGATTACATTAGATAATACTTAGACGATAATGTAAGAACAATCACACCTTAAGAATGTGAAATCGATGCTACTAATGGAGTTATACTACAAGAATTCACTAAGTCCTTTGACTTGAAGAGAATACGTGTACTTAGATTATAAGATTAAAGCTTATATTGTCGAATATTACACTTAGAACTCTAACAAGCTTAACATGGTGAGCAAGTTTTCTAACAAAATAGATCGAAGTGTTTTGGATTACATTTGATAATACTTAAACGATAATGTGAGTACAATCACATCGTAAGAAGGTGAAATCAAGGCTACTAATGGAGTTATACTATAAGAATTGACCGAGTCCTTTGACTTGAAGAGAATACGTGTACTTAAATAATAAGATTAAAGTTTATATTGTCGAACATTAGAATGAATGAATTCTTGATCAAAGCCATTCATACATGGAATAGCTTGGTCATTTCAATTCGTCAATCACGTAACTTGGAACTCTAACAAACTTAACTTGGTGAGCAAGTTTTCCATCAATATAAGTCGAAGTGTTTTGGATTACATTCATTAATACTTAGACGATAATGTGAGAACAATCACACCTTAAGAATGTGAAATCGATGCTACTAATGGAGTTATACTACAAGAATTGACCGAGTCCTTTGACTTAAAGACAATACGTGTACTTAGATTATAAGATTAAAGCTTATATTCTCAAATATTACAATGAATGAATTCCCGATCAAAGCCATTCGTACTTGTTATAGCTTGGTCATTTCAATTCGTAAAACACGTAACTTAAAACTCTACCAAGCTTAACTTGGTGAGCAAGTTTTCTATCAATATAAGTCGAAGTGTTTTGGATTACATTTAATAATACTTAAACGATAATGTTAGTACAATCACATCGTAAGAAGGTGAAATCAAGGCTACTAATGGAGTTATACTACAAGAATTGACCGAGTCCTTTGACTAGAAGAGAATACGTGTACTTAAATTATAAGATTAAAGTTTATATTGTCGAACATTAGAATGAATGAATTCTCGATCAAAGCCATTCATACTTGGAATAGCTTGGTCATTTCAATTCGTCAAACACGTAACTTGGAACTCTAACAAACTTAACTTGGTGAGCAAGTTTTTCATCAATATAAGTCGAAGTGTTTTGGATTACATTCGATAATACTTAGACGATAATGTGAGAACAATCACACCTTAAGAATGTGAAATCGATGCTACTAATTGAGTTATACTACAAGAATTGACCGAGTCCTTTGACTTAAAGAGAATACATGTACTTAGATTATAAGATTAAAGCTTATATTGTCAAATATTACAATGAATGAATTCCCGATCAAAGCCATTCATACTTGGAATAGCTTGGTCATTTGAATTCGTAAAACACGTAACTTAGAACTCTAACAAGCTTAACTTGGTGAGCAAGTTTTCTATCAATATAAGACGAAGTGTTTTGGATTACATTTGATAATACTTAAACGATAATGTGAGTACAATCACATCGTAAGAAGGTGAAATCAAGGCTACTAATGGAGTTATACTACAAGAATTGACCGAGTCCTTTGACTTGAAGAGAATACGTGTACTTACATTATAAGATTAAAGCTTATATTGTCGAATATTAGAATGAATGAATTTCTGATCAAAGCCATTCATACTTGGAATAGCTTGGTCATTTCAATTCGTAAAACACGTAACTTAGAATTCTAACAGGCTTAACTTGGTGAGTAAGTTTTCTATCAATATAAGTCGACGTGTTTTGGATTACATTTGATAATATTTAAACGATAACGTGAGTACAATCACATCGTAAGAAGGTGAAATCAAGGCTACTAATGGAGTTATACTACAAGAATTCACTAAGTCCTTTGACTTGAAGAGAATACGTGTACTTAGATTATAAGATTAAAGCTTATATTGTCGAATATTAGAATGAATGAATTCCCGATCAAAGCCATTCATACTTGTTATAGCTTGGTCATTTCAATTCGTCAAACACGTAACTTAGAACTCTAACAAGCTTAACTTGGTGAGCAAGTTTTCTATCAATATAAGTCGAAGTGTTTTAGATTACATTTAATAATTCTTAAACGATAATGTGAGTACAATCACATCGTAAGAAGGTGAAATCAAGGCTACTAATGGAGTTATACTACAAGAATTGACCGTGTCCTTTGACTTGAAGAGAATACGTGTACTTAGATTATAAAATTAAAGCTTATATTGTCGAACATTAGAATGAATGAACTCCCGAGCAAAGCCATTCATACTTGGAACAGCTTGGTCATTTCAATTCGTCAAACACGTAACTTAGAACTCTACTAAACTTAACTTGGTGAGCAAGTTTTCTATCAATATACGTTGAAGTGTTTTGGATTACATTCGATAATACTTAGACAATAATGTAAGAACAATAACACCTTAAGAATGTGAAATCGATGCTACTAATGGAGTTATACTACAAGAATTGACCGAGTCCTTTGACTTGAACAGAATAAGTGTATTTAGATTATAAAATTAAAGTTTATATTGTCGAACATTAGAATGAATTAATTCTCGATCAAAGCCATTCATACATGGAATAGCTTGGTCATTTCAATTCGTCAAACACGTAACTTGGAACTCTAACAAACTTAACTTGGTGAGCAAGTTTTCCATCAATATAAGTCAAAGTGTTTTGGATTACATTCATTAATACTTAGACGATAATGTGAGAACAATCACACCTTAAGAATGTGAAATCGATGCTACTAATTGAGTTATACTACAAGAATTGACCGAGTCCTTTGACTTAAAGACAATACGTGTACTTAGATTATAAGATTAAAGCTTAAATTCTCAAATATTACAATGAATGAATTCCCGATCAAAGCCATTCGTACTTGTTATAGCTTGGTCATTTAAATTCGTAAAACACGTAACTTAGAACTCTACCAAGCTTAACTTGGTGAGCAAGTTTTCTATCAATATAAGTCGAAGTGTTTTGGATTACATTTAATAATACTTAAACGATAATGTGAGTACAATCACATCGTAAGAAGGTGAAATCAAGGCTACTAATGGAGTTATACTACAAGAATTGACCGAGTCCTTTGACTAGAAGAGAATACGTGTACTTAAATTATAAGATTAAAGTTTATATTGTCGAACATTAGAATGAATGAATTCTCGATCAAAGCCATTCATACTTGGAATAGCTTGGTCATTTCAATTCGTCAAACACGTAACTTGGAACTCTAACAAACTTAACTTGGTGAGCAAGTTTTTCATCAATATAAGTCGAAGTGTTTTGCATTACATTCGATAATACTTAGACGATAATGTGAGAACAATCACACCTTAAGAATGTGAAATCGATGCTACTAATTGAGTTATACTACAAGAATTGACCGAGTCCTTTGACTTAAAGAGAATACATGTACTTAGATTATAAGATTAAAGCTTATATTGTCAAATATTACAATGAATGAATTCCCGATCAAAGCCATTCATACTTGGAATAGCTTGGTCATTAGAATTCGTAAAACACGTAACTTAGAACTCTAACAAGCTTAACTTGGTGAGCAAGTTTTCTATCAATATAAGTCGAAGTGTTTTGGATTACATTTAATAATACTTAAATGATAATGTGAGTACAATCACATCGTAAGAAGGTGAAATCAAGGCTACTAATGGAGTTATACTACAAGAATTGACCGAGTCCTTTGACTTGAAGAGAATACGTGTACTTACATTATAAGATTAAAGCTTATATTGTCGAATATTAGAATGAATGAATTTCTGATCAAAGCCATTCATACTTGGAATAGCTTGGTCATTTCAATTCGTAAAACACGTAACTTAGAATTCTAACAGGCTTAACTTGGTGAGTAAGTTTTCTATCAATATAAGTCGACGTGTTTTGGATTACATTTGATAATATTTAAACGATAACGTGAGTACAATCACATCGTAAGAAGGTGAAATCAAGGCTACTAATGGAGTTATACTACAAGAATTCACTAAGTCCTTTGACTTGAAGAGAATACGTGTACTTAGATTATAAGATTAAAGCTTATATTGTCGAATATTAGAATGAATGAATTCCCGATCAAAGCCATTCATACTTGTTATAGCTTGGTCATTTCAATTCGTCAAACACGTAACTTAGAACTCTAACAAGCTTAACTTGGTGAGCAAGTTTTCTATCAATATAAGTCGAAGTGTTTTAGATTACATTTAATAATTCTTAAACGATAATGTGAGTACAATCACATCGTAAGAAGGTGAAATCAAGGCTACTAATGGAGTTATACTACAAGAATTGACCGAGTCCTTTGACTTGAAGAGAATACGTGTACTTAGATTATAAAATTAAAGCTTATATTGTCGAACATTAGAATGAATGAACTCCCGAGCAAAGCCATTCATACTTGGAACAGCTTGGTCATTTCAATTCGTCAAACACGTAACTTAGAACTCTACTAAACTTAACTTGGTGAGCAAGTTTTCTATCAATATACGTCGAAGTGTTTTGGATTACATTCGATAATACTTAGACAATAATGTAAGAACAATAACACCTTAAGAATGTGAAATCGATGCTACTAATGGAGTTATACTACAAGAATTGACCGAGTCCTTTGACTTGAACAGAATAAGTGTACTTAGATTATAAAATTAAAGTTTATATTGTCGAACATTAGAATGAATTAATTCTCGATCAAAGCCATTCATACATGGAATAGCTTGGTCATTTCAATTCGTCAAACACGTAACTTGGAACTCTAACAAACTTAACTTGGTGAGCAAGTTTTCCATCAATATAAGTCAAAGTGTTTTGGATTACATTCATTAATACTTAGACGATAATGTGAGAACAATCACACCTTAAGAATGTGAAATCGATGCTACTAATTGAGTTATACTACAAGAATTGACCGAGTCCTTTGACTTAAAGACAATACGTGTACTTAGATTATAAGATTAAAGCTTAAATTCTCAAATATTACAATGAATGAATTCCCGATCAAAGCCATTCGTACTTGTTATAGCTTGGTCATTTAAATTCGTAAAACACGTAACTTAGAACTCTACCAAGCTTAACTTGGTGAGCAAGTTTTCTATCAATATAAGTCGAAGTGTTTTGGATTACATTTAATAATACTTAAACGATAATGTGAGTACAATCACATCGTAAGAAGGTGAAATCAAGGCTACTAATGGAGTTATACTACAAGAATTGACCGAGTCCTTTGACTAGAAGAGAATACGTGTACTTAAATTATAAGATTAAAGTTTATATTGTCGAACATTAGAATGAATGAATTCTCGATCAAAGCCATTCATACTTGGAATAGCTTGGTCATTTCAATTCGTCAAACACGTAACTTGGAACTCTAACAAACTTAACTTGGTGAGCAAGTTTTTCATCAATATAAGTCGAAGTGTTTTGCATTACATTCGATAATACTTAGACGATAATGTGAGAACAATCACACCTTAAGAATGTGAAATCGATGCTACTAATTGAGTTATACTACAAGAATTGACCGAGTCCTTTGACTTAAAGAGAATACATGTACTTAGATTATAAGATTAAAGCTTATATTGTCAAATATTACAATGAATGAATTCCCGATCAAAGCCATTCATACTTGGAATAGCTTGGTCATTTGAATTCGTAAAACACGTAACTTAGAACTCTAACAAGCTTAACTTGGTGAGCAAGTTTTCTATCAATATAAGTCGAAGTGTTTTGGATTACATTTAATAATACTTAAATGATAATGTGAGTACAATCACATCGTAAGAAGGTGAAATCAAGGCTACTAATGGAGTTATACTACAAGAATTGACCGAGTCCTTTGACTTGAAGAGAATACGTGTACTTACATTATAAGATTAAAGCTTATATTGTCGAATATTAGAATGAATGAATTTCTGATCAAAGCCATTCATACTTGGAATAGCTTGGTCATTTCAATTCGTAAAACACGTAACTTAGAATTCTAACAGGCTTAACTTGGTGAGTAAGTTTTCTATCAATATAAGTCGACGTGTTTTGGATTACATTTGATAATATTTAAACGATAACGTGAGTACAATCACATCGTAAGAAGGTGAAATCAAGGCTACTAATGGAGTTATACTACAAGAATTCACTAAGTCCTTTGACTTGAAGAGAATACGTGTACTTAGATTATAAGATTAAAGCTTATATTGTCGAATATTAGAATGAATGAATTCCCGATCAAAGCCATTCATACTTGTTATAGCTTGGTCATTTCAATTCGTCAAACACGTAACTTAGAACTCTAACAAGCTTAACTTGGTGAGCAAGTTTTCTATCAATATAAGTCGAAGTGTTTTGGATTACATTTAATAATTCTTAAACGATAATGTGAGTACAATCACATCGTAAGAAGGTGAAATCAAGGCTACTAATGGAGTTATACTACAAGAATTGACCGAGTCCTTTGACTTGAAGAGAATACGTGTACTTAGATTATAAAATTAAAGCTTATATTGTCGAACATTAGAATGAATGAATTCCCGAGCAAAGCCATTCATACTTGGAACAGCTTGGTCATTTCAATTCGTCAAACACGTAACCTAGAACTCTACTAAACTTAACTTGGTGACAAGTTTTCTATCAATATACATCGAAGTGTTTTGGATTACATTCGATAATACTTAGACAATAATGTAAGAACAATAACACCTTAAGAATGTGAAATCGATGCTACTAATGGAGTTATACTACAAGAATTGACCGAGTCCTTTGACTTGAACAGAATACGTGTACTTAGATTATAAAATTAAAGTTTATATTGTCGAACATTAGAATGAATTAATTCTCGATCAAAGCCATTCATACATGGAATAGCTTGGTCATTTCAATTCGTCAAACACGTAACTTGGAACTCTAACAAACTTAACTTGGTGAGCAAGTTTTCCATCAATATAAGTCAAAGTGTTTTGGATTACATTCATTAATACTTAGACGATAATGTGAGAACAATCACACCTTAAGAATGTGAAATCGATGCTACTAATTGAGTTATACTACAAGAATTGACCGAGTCCTTTGACTTAAAGAGAATACATGTACTTAGATTATAAGATTAAAGCTTATATTGTCAAATATTACAATGAATGAGTTCCCGATCAAAGCCATTCATACTTGGAATAGCTTGGTCATTTGAATTCGTAGAACACGTAACTTAGAACTCTAACAAGCTTAACTTGGTGAGCAAGTTTTCTATCAATATAAGACGAAGTGTTTTGGATTACATTTGATAATACTTAAACGATAATGTGAGTACAATCACATCGTAAGAAGGTGAAATCAAGGCTACTAATGGAGTTATACTACAAGAATTGACCGAGTCCTTTGACTTGAAGAGAATACGTGTACTTAGATTATAAAATTAAAGCTTATATTGTCGAACATTAGAATGAATGAATTCCCGAGCAAAGCCATTCATACTTGGAACAGCTTGGTCATTTCAATTCGTCAAACACGTAACTTAGAACTCTACTAAACTTAACTTGGTGAGCAAGTTTTCTATCAATATACGTCGAAGTGTTTTGGATTACATTCGATAATACTTAGACAATAATGTAAGAACAATAACACCTTAAGAATGTGAAATCGATGCTACTAATGGAGTTATACTACAAGAATTGACCGAGTCCTTTGACTTGAACAGAATACGTGTACTTAGATTATAAAATTAAAGTTTATATTGTCGAACATTAGAATGAATTAATTCTCGATCAAAGCCATTCATACATGGAATAGCTTGGTCATTTCAATTCGTCAAACACGTAACTTGGAACTCTAACAAACTTAACTTGGTGAGCAAGTTTTCCATCAATATAAGTCAAAGTGTTTTGGATTACATTCATTAATACTTAGACGATAATGTGAGAACAATCACACCTTAAGAATGTGAAATCGATGCTACTAATTGAGTTATACTACAAGAATTGACCGAGTCCTTTGACTTAAAGACAATACGTGTACTTAGATTATAAGATTAAAGCTTATATTCTCAAATATTACAATGAATGAATTCCCGATCAAAGCCATTCGTACTTGTTATAGCTTGGTCATTTAAATTCGTAAAACACGTAACTTAGAACTCTACCAAGCTTAACTTAGTGAGCAAGTTTTCTATCAATATCAGTCGAAGTGTTTTGGATTACATTTAATAATACTTAAACGATAATGTGAGTACAATCACATCGTAAGAAGGTGAAATCAAGGCTACTAATGGAGTTAGACTATAAGAATTGACCGAGTCCTTTGACTTAAAGAGAATACATGTACTTAGATTATAAGATTAAAGCTTATATTGTTGAACATTAGAATGAATGAATTCTCGATCAAAGCCATTCATACTTGGAATAGCTTGGTCATTTCAATTCGTCAAACACGTAACTTGGAACTATAACAAACTTAACTTGGTGAGCAAGTTTTCCATCAATAAAAGTCGAAGTGTTTTGGATTACATTCGATAATACTTAGACGATAATGTGAGAACAATCACACCTTAAGAATGTGAAATCGATGCTACTAATGGAGTTATACTACAAGAATTGACTGAGTCCTTTGACTTGAAGAGAATACGTGTACTTAGATTATAAGATTAAAGCTTATATTGTCGAATATTAGAATGAATGAATTTCCGATCAAAGCCATTCATACTTGGAATAGCTTGGTCATTTCAATTCGTAAAACACGTAACTTAGAACTCTAACAGGCTTAACTTGGTGAGTAAGTTTTCTATCAATATAAGTCGAAGTGTTTTGGATTACATTTGATAATATTTAAACGATAACGTGAGTATAATCACATCGTAAGAAGGTGAAATCAAGGCTACTAACGGAATTATACTACAAGCATTGACCGAGTCCTTTGACTTGAAGAGAATACGTGTACTTAGATTATAAAATTAAAGCTTATATTGTCGAACATTAGAATGAATGAATTCTCGATCAAAGCCATTCGTATTTGGAACAGCTTGGTCATTTCAATTCGTCAAACACGTAACTTAGAACTCTAACAGGCTTAACTTGGTGATTAAGTTTTCTATCAATATAAGTCGAAGTGTTTTGGATTACATTCGATAATACTTAGACGATAATGTAAGAAAAATCACACCTTAAAAATGTGAAATCAAGGCTACTAATGGAGTTATACTATAAGAATTGACCGAGTCCTTTGACTTGAAGAGAATACGTGTACTTAGATTATAAAATTAAAGCTTATATTGTCGAACATTAGAATGAATGAATTCCCGATTAAAGCCATTCATACTTGGAACAGCTTGGTCATTTCAATTCGTCAAACACGTAACTTAGAACTCTACTAAACTTAACTTGGTGAGCAAGTTTTCTATCAATATAAGTCGAAGTGTTTTGGATTACATTCGATAATACTTAGACGATAATGTAAGAACAATCACACCTTAAGAATGTGAAATCGATGCTACTAATGGAGTTATACTACAAGAATTGACCGAGTCCTTTGACTTAAAGACAATACGTGTACTTAGATTATAAGATTCAAGCTTATATTCTCAAATATTACAATGAATGAATTCCCGATCAAAGCCATTCGTACTTGTTATAGCTTGGTCATTTCAATTCGTAAAACACGTAACTTAGAACTCTAACAAGCTTAACTTTGTGAGCAAGTTTTCTATCAATATAGGTCGAAGTGTTTTGGATTACATTCGATAATACTTAGACGATAATGTAAGAACAATCACACTTTAAGAATGTGAAATCAAGGCTACTAATGGATTCATACTACAAGAATTGACCGAGTCCTTTGACGTGAACAGAATACGTGTACTTAAATAATAAGATTAAAGTTTATATTGTCGAACATTAGAATGAATGAATTCTCGATCAAAGCCATTCATACATGGAATAGCTTGGTCATTTTAATTCGTCAAACACGTAACTTGGAACTCTAACAAACTTAACTTGGTGAGCAAGTTTTTCATCAATATAAGTCGAAGTGTTTTGGATTACATTCGATAATACTTAGACGATAATGTGAGAACAATCACACCTTAAGAATGTGAGATCGATGCTACTAATGGAGTTATACTACAAGAATTGACCGAGTCCTTTGACTTGAAGAGAATACGTGTACTTAGATTATAAGATTAAAGCTTATATTGTCGAACATTAGAATGAATGAATTCTCGATCAAAGCCATTCATACTTGGAATAGCTTGGTCATTTCAATTCGTCAAACACGTAACTTGGAACTATAACAAACTTAACTTGGTGAGCAAGTTTTCCATCAATATAAGTCGAAGTGTTTTGGATTACATTCGATAATACTTAGACGATAATGTGAGAACAATCACACCTTAAGAATGTGAAATCGATGCTACTAATGGAGTTATACTACAAGAATTGACCGAGTCCTTTGACTTGAAGAGAATACGTGTACTTAGATTATAAGATTAAAGCTTATATTGTCGAATATTAGAATGAATGAATTTCCGATCAAAGCCATTCATACTTGGAATAGCTTGGTCATTTCAATTCGTAAAACACGTAACTTAGAACTCTAACAGGCTTAACTTGGTGAGTAAGTTTTCTATCAATATAAGTCGAAGTGTTTTGGATTACATTTGATAATATTTAAACGATAACGTGAGTATAATCACATCGTAAGAAGGTGAAATCAAGGCTACTAATGGAATTATACTACAAGAATTGACCGAGTCCTTTGACTAGAAGAGAATACGTGTACTTAGATTATAAAATTAAAGCTTATATTGTCGAATATTGGAATGAATGAATTCCCGATCAAAGCCATTCATACTTGGAACAGCTTGGTCATTTCAATTCGTCAAACACGTAACTTAGAACTCTACTAAACTTAACTTGGTGAGCAAGTTTTCTATCAATATAAGTCGAAGTGTTTTGGATTACATTCGATAATACTTAGACGATAATGTAAGAACAATCACACCTTAAGAATGTGAAATCGATGCTACTAATGGAGTTATACTACAAGAATTGACCGAGTCCTTTGACTTAAAGACAATACGTGTACTTAGATTATAAGATTCAAGCTTATATTCTCAAATATTACAATGAATGAATTCCCGATCAAAGCCATTCGTACTTGTTATAGCTTGGTCATTTCAATTCGTAAAACACGTAACTTAGAACTCTAACAAGCTTAACTTTGTGAGCAAGTTTTCTATCAATATAGGTCGAAGTGTTTTGGATTACATTCGATAATACTTAGACGATAATGTAAGAACAATCACACTTTAAGAATGTGAAATCAAGGCTACTAATGGATTCATACTACAAGAATTGACCGAGTCCTTTGACTTGAACAGAATACGTGTACTTAGATTATAAAATTAAAGCTTATATTGTCGAACATTAGAATGAATGAATTCTCGATCAAAGCCATTCATACTTGGAATAGCTTGGTCATTTCAATTCGTCAAACACGTAACTTGGAACTCTAACAAACTTAACTTGGTGAGCAAGTTTTTCGTCAATATAAGTCGAAATATTTTGGATTACATTCGATAATACTTAGACGATAATGTGAGAACAATCACACCTTAAGAATGTGAAATCGATGCTACTAATTGAGTTATACTACAAGAATTGACCGAGTCCTTTGACTTAAAGAGAATACATGTACTTAGATTATAAGATTAAAGCTTATATTGTCAAATATTACAATGAATGAATTTCCGATCAAAGCCATTCATACTTGGAATAGCTTGGTCATTTGAATTCGTAAAACACGTAACTTAGAACTCTAACAAGCTTAACTTGGTGAGCAAGTTTTCTATCAATATAAGACGAAGTGTTTTGGATTACATTTGATAATACTTAAACGATAATGTGAGTACAATCACATCGTAAGAAGGTGAAATCAAGGCTACTAATGGAGTTATATTACAAGAATTGACCGAGTCATTTGACTTGAAGAGAATACGTGTACTTACATTATAAGATTAAAGCTTATATTGTCGAATATTAGAATGAATGAATTTCCGATCAAAGCCATTCATACTTGGAATAGCTTGGTCATTTCAATTCGTAAAACACGTAACTTAGAACTCTAACAGGCTTAACTTGGTGAGTAAGTTTTCTATCAATATAAGTCGAAGTGTTTTGGATTGCATTTGATAATATTTAAACGATAACGTGAGTACAATCACATCGTAAGAAGGTGAAATCAAGGCTACTAATGGAGTTATACTACAAGAATTCACTGAGTCCTTTGACTTGAAGAGAATACGTGTACTTAGATTATAAGATTAAAGCTTATATTGTCGAATATTAGAATGAATGAATTCCCGATCAAAGCCATTCATACTTGTTATAGCTTGGTTATTTCAATTCGTCAAACACGTAACTTAGAACTCTAACAAGCTTAACTTGGTGAGCAAGTTTTCTATCAATATAAGTCGAAGTGTTTTGGATTACATTTAATAATTCTTAAACGATAATGTGAGTACAATCACATCGTAAGAAGGTGAAATCAAGGCTACTAATGGAGTTATACTACAAGAATTGATCGAGTCCTTTGACTTGAAGAGAATACGTGTACTTAGATTATAAGATTAAAGCTTATATTGTCGAACATTAGAATGAATAAATTCCCGATCAAAGCCATTCATACTTGGAATAGCTTGGTCATTTCAATTCATCAAACACGTAACTTAGAACTCTACTAAAATTAACTTGGTGAGCAAGTTTTCTATCAATATAAGTCGAAATGTTTTGGATTACATTCGATAATACTTAGACGATAATGTGAGAACAATCACACCTTAAGAATGTGAAATCGATGCTACTAATGGAGTTATACTACAAGAATTGACCGAGTCCTTTGACTTAAAGACAATACGTGTACTTAGATTATAAGATTAAAGCTTATATACTCAAATATTACAATGAATGAATTCCTGATCAAAGCCATTCGTACTTGTTATAGCTTGGTCATTTTAATTCGTAAAACACGTAACTTAGAACTCTAACAAGCTTAACTTGGTGAGCAAGTTTTCTATCAATATAGGTCGAAGTGTTTTGGATTACATTTGATAATACTTAAACGATAATGTGAGTACAATCACATCGTAAGAAGGTGAAATTAGGGCTACTAATGGAGTTATACTACAAGAATTGACCGAGTCATTTGACTTGAAGAGAATACGTGTACTTAGATTATAAGATTGAAAAGCATATTTGAAAAAACAAGCCTTCTGTCAAAACATAATTTTTGCTGCATAAAACTCTAAGTTACAGAGTGCAACACTGCATCCTAGTGCTCTAAGCAGTAACAGTTGGTGCTGTAAGTTTAAGTAACTTGCAGAACAGCAAGTTTGAAAAAGATTTTTAAAATCGATGAAGGTTCATTCCCTCCCTTATCCTCTGAGACCACTTGGGATCAATAATATTAAATAGAAAATATTTGCATTCTCTTACAAATGCAATATATATAATCAAATATTTTATTAATTAAATTATATTATGGTTGATACTAATAGATATAATATAATCACATTTTTTAATATAAATAATATTTAAAATTATCTAATTTAACTATATTTTTTGAAATTTGTGTATCACACACCTGTACTAGTGTTTAAATAAAAGAGTTCCATAATTGATTCATATAAAAGGAAATAATCAATTTAAATTTTTGTTGTTAGTATACTCATTTGATATTTTTACTTAATTAATTTATATTTAAAATATTGAATTTGAAATTTTTTGTTTTTGTTTCTCTTTCTAGTTAATAAAATTGAAAAAGTGTTAAAGTATGTATTAGATATGCAAAATAATTTTTAAAGATAATTATGATAAATTTGAATTTTAAATAATCCGCTATAGTGAAATGAAAAAAGAGGAATTGAATCAAATGCAAATCTTCTAATGCAAAAGGTATATATATATATATATATATATATATAATTATATCAATTATGAGTATTTTTTTTGGTAACGTTATTGTAATTATATTTATGTTGGTGTATGTCTACTTCATACATTAATTTCAGTAGGGATGATCCTGCATAGTCTACTCACAATAGTGAAATTGAAGTGATTTATAAAATATCTAAAATATTATAAATTTGAAGTTAGCTCGCGGATATCAACTGATTGACATCTACTCCCAATTATAGAAGTTAGCTTTCCAGATGTTACTCAACTTGCAGCAGGAGTCTAGCAGCTGCACGTGTACTCAACCTGCAATAAAAGTCTTCCAACGTGTTTACTCTATCTACAATAGAAGTCTTCTAGCAACACGACTCACAAAACTTCTTCTAATCAGAATGTCTTTTAAATTAAAAAAGAAAAGAAGATAAGTTGAGTTAAGAAAGTCATTTCTCCTTAAGACAAATCACGTATGGGTAGTGCTCACTAGAATCACTTGTTACCTTTAAAGATAAAATGACTTACGTCTTGTGAGTAGTAGCACCACAAGCTCACAAGCTCCATCAAACTTCCAACGACCAAGAACTGAACCATAAATGCAATGATATGCAAATGGAAAACAAAAGTTTTGCAAGATTAAAAATTCTGTAAAACTTGTGTGAAACTTATATATGGAATGTATGTTATGCTTCCTATTTATAGACATCTCCACAATTAGGGATTAAAAAGAATTGAAGACAAGAATTTAATTTTTAGGTGTAACAACCACAATCATCAAAAATTTTAAGTTTATAACTGCCTCATCAAAGCCATATGTAACTTCTTCTTTGAAACTCTACTTTGAATTTCAAAATCAGTAGACTATGGCTCTTAGCTCAACACACTCTACGGGGTATAGACTTGTTCGACCTCTACTAGTTAAGAATTGTTTGGGCAACTCATCCCATTTTCCTCAATAACATGATTCCTGTTTATAGGCATCGCCATAACTAGGGGTTATAAAAAATTGAAGATGGAATTTTATTTTTAGGTGTAACAGCCACAATCATCAAAACATTGTGATTGCCTCATCGAAGCTATATGTAACTCTTCTTTGCAACATTTACTTTAAATTTCTTGAGATATATGTTTTATATTTGACTGTTTTTTTTAAAGAAGTACATAAATTTTCGTCATAGATCTAGTAGTTAATTTCTAATAAATATAAGTAAAGATCAACCAAAAGTTTCACATATAGTGTGGGGATACACAATTTCACTGGGTCTTCTCGTATTATAGGCATTTCTTAAAAGTATTTTATAGGATCTTGTCGTAGAATCATATCTTAAAAGTATTTTAAAAGCTCAAGTGGGGAAGATTCTACCATATTATAAAAACCTAATTTCATTGTCTTTTCTATAACATGCAACTTAAAAATCATTCTCATCTTTATATAAAACACCTAATTTTATTATCTAAATTTAGTCTCTATATCTTCTCCCAGAGGACGGTTGGATGCTACCATAAAATTAGGTAGTGAATTATTGATGACAAATCTTCCCATTCTATATTTAGAATTTAGATGAACTTCAGATTACGGTGCAAATAAGTTTTATTTTATTATATTTTAATTTCAAATTAAAAATTTCGAATAAAAGTCCAAATAAAAATTAATTTTTAGATTCAAATTATATTTGAATATTTATAAAAATATAATCATATTCGATTCATTTATTCATCAATATTCGAGCAATATATATATATATATAATCCCATTTTTCTTTCCTATTCTCTTCTCCCCAAGATAGTCATATAAGATCCTATTATAAGTCCATTATAATCCAACTCATAATTAATTAAGAGCTAGTCTGAAAAAATTAATTCAGCTAGTCTGAACGACACTTAATTTAACTTTTGACATCACTACCCATAAAACTTGACCCTTTTTGCTAACACTACAGGAAAATTGAAATTTAGTGGCAAGAATTTTTGTTGTTAACCTCATAAATTTTGTCACAAATAGGATTTAGTTACGACTAATTTTCGATGCCAAGTTCAACGCTATCGGAGCGTTACTAACCATACTTTACGATAAAATGTTAGAAGTTATTAACAAATAAATTTTGTCGCTAACCTAGAAAATTTCGTCGCTAATACTAGAATTAGCGACAAAAATCTTACAACATTTTCATCACTAAGTTTTCAATAAAATATGACCAGTTTGTGACTAACTTAGTGACAATGAATATAAATTCGTTGTAAAAAAATTACGACCAAAATATATTATATTCGCCACTAACATTTGCGACAAAATGAATATATTTCATCGTTAATGTGAATAATTTATATTATATGTTAGCAACGACTTTCAATTTATTTTGTCACTAAAAATAAAACAAATATTGTATAAAAAACATACTGATGGTTATCATCTTGGCTTTACAATATTTGATATTAGATAGATTCCTAAAGATCAAGATGAACATTTCACAACATCACATATATCCAATATATGAATTCAAATAAATACACCACCACTCTAGATAGCAAACAAAGATTGAAAACAAAAATCATAGAATCTGAAAGCAATTCATAACCTATCACATACAATGCACTCTGCTAAACAAAACCAATAAAAACCGTGTTGGGATTTCATTGTTTAGATTTTGATGAGACAAAATATATATGTAATAGGAAGTTTTGAGTACCCATTTTTCACAATCTTTAAGTGAAAGCATAGACTAAATTTATGTCTAGTTATAGGAACTGAAAGATTGAGGTTTTATAAGTTACATAGTTGCATCAATGTATCGGAAAGAAGCTGCTGTAAGAAAGCAGATACAACATCGCTGCAAGAAAGCAGTTACAACACTGCAGCAAAGTAAGAAAGAACGGCGTGCAGCATCGCTGCAAGAATAGGATACAGGAGTACTGTAAGAAAAAGATACAGCAGTACTGCCCGAAGATACTGCAAGCAGGTCTTAGTTACAGCAGCACTACAAGGGAGTATCAGCTGCAAGAAGACCTAGGATACAGCGCAAAGCTTTCTGTCCAAACAATCAACAACGTCAATAATAAACAGAGAAGTATCCTGCAATCCAAGGAATGATAAATGCAGTACGAGGAATAAAGATCCAAGCAAGAATAAATAGAGCCGTATGAGATAAGATCAAAGTTGCAGAAACGGAGCCAATACAAAGATGCTACGTGGACTGACGCGCTGGAAAAAGCTGCTAGCCGCAATTGCCGCATTAAATGCTCCAAAAGAGAAAGTCAAGTCGCATTAAATGTGAGCCATATCTTTGGTCAAAGTACTTCAAATTCAAAAGAGAGATATCTCCTTCAACGGATATCTTCTCCTACAAGTATAAATAGAGGATAAGAAATACTGAAGCTGGTTACTGAAACATTTGCACAAAAACTCTAAAGCTTTCAAGTTACAAACATTCAAGTCTACCATTAGTTTCAGTCACTCAACCTCTGTGAAGTGAAGCAAGCTCAAAGCTGAAAGTTCCTTCGAAGGATTCAGAAGCTCACTTCACCGCACCAGTTGAAAAACAAAACATATATACTTTTAACCATGTTGCTGTGTGCTTAGGTTGTTTTAGAGGTGTCGAACAGTTGATAGGAGAAATCCTTGTTGTTTGTATAAGTTGTCTAGTGTTAGGCAGCTTCCCTGTGTGGGAGTTTAGAACCCTGTGTCAATTAGCCTTTGGAGTTTGCAGTTGCTAAGTGTACGCTGGACTCTAGTAGATGGTTGCTTTGTAAAGTTGATAGATTGTTAGGAGTGTCCTGTAATTCAATCTTGCTTAACGAAGTTCCTGCTCGAGGTAGCGGTAGAGAGGACGTAGAAGGATTACACCACCTTCGAACCACTATAAACCATAAGTGTTTTATTTTTTTTCTTATATGTGCTTATTTCATATTCTTATATATATAAATATATATCTCTCATAAGCATAAAATATTTTGAAAAAGATTATATTTGAGAAAATCAGTCTTGTGTTATAAATCGTAATTTTCCGCTGCGTATAAACTCTAGTTACAGCGTACAGCACTGCATCCTAGTGCTGTAAGCAGTAATTGTCTGGCGCTGCAAGTTCAAGTAACTTGCAGAACATAAAGGTTTTTCGAAAGATTTGAAAAATAGACCAAGGTTCATTTACCCCTCCCTGAACCTCGAACACCACTTGGGACCAACAAGTGGTATCAGAGTGAGTTGGGTTAAAAGCCAACTTATCTAGTCACTTACCCAGATCCGCCTTAGACTCGTTGTTTTCTCTGCATCCAAAATCTCATTCTTACAACATATCATGGATTCCTCTAATCACAAGTTACCCATGTTTTCCATAGAGGAATATGATGATTGGAAGATAAGAATGCAGGCACATCTGTCAGCTATGAATGACGAGATATGGACAGTCATAACCGAAGGACCAATAATCCCCACAAAGGTGAATCTAGTGCTCGGTAGAGACTTAGAAGAATGAGCAGAACCGCCACCAAACTTCCTGGTCAAACCAAGACAAGAATGGAACAATGAAGACAGAAAGAGAGCCAACCTAGACAATGTGGCCAAAAATGCTCTATTCATCACCTTGGACAAAAGCACATTTAGCAAGGTCAAAACTTGCAGAACGTCCAAAGAGATATGGGAAAAGCTGGAGCAAATATGTGAGGGGACAGTGCTCACCAAAAACAACAAGATCTCTAATGCTACCCAACTATTTGAGCTCTTTGAAATGAAGAATGAAGAGACTCTTGAGCAACTAGACTTGAGATTCACATCCATTGTGAATGAATTAGAAGCTCTGGGCAAGCACTACATGTAGGAACCGCCGGATCGCCGACCCTATACGATTATCTGAATCGGGGTCCATACAAATATGACTAACACGCTGCGGAAAATGAATCATACCTTTTGCACCAAAATTAGTTCTAAGATCAGAACTGTAGATGGAGAAATCGATGAAGTCTGGACCTCACAATCTTCTGCTGTATTCCTCGCCTTATCTCAAACGTTGTGTGGGCAACGAGCTATCGAGACTTTCAGCCGTCTTCTACTAATACGTATCTCAGATTTTTATGTCTGTATATCTGTATTTCTGTGTATAGAAAACGGCTGACTTGAGGCTTATTTATAGGCTACAACAGGGACCTTGAGGAGGATTAGGAATCGGTCTCCTGATAGGCTTAGGAGTCCTAAATTCAATCTGAATATACTTCTTAAGTCTATCAATAATATCTTAATCCACTAAAAAGATATTATTGAACTACCGTCCCTTATCCATATTAAATATGGCTCCTATTTATTATGTGCACGTTTATCTCCCCATGTTTAAGATATCGAATGTCCATTAATTAAATGAATTACTGACAATTCAATTAATTAATATTTAATCCAAGAGTAGTACCACTCAACTTTATTATCATGCCGGAATAAATCCACCTGCAGGGTATACATGATAATCTTTATGAGTTCCTCAAGGGGACATCATCATCCTAAATAATTAGGACACGGTTTCATTATATAATCATTAGCACACCATATAAACAATACTGTATCTCAATTTACCGAGCTTATTGATTTAATAAATAAATCTCACCCATTGGTAAATTAAAGAAACATATATCGAGTATACATGCCCGTTATCATACAATAATTAAGAGGACGCACATCCATAATAACAGAGGTCTTATTTTATTTATGTAGTCAGTACAAATAAAACAACCTCAATTGGTCCTGCTCAATACATACAAAATGTACTAGTGTAATTTTATAATCAAGATAGATTAATACCAAATTACACTACAACCATTCCGATAATTTGTCCAAAATTATCTCGGCTGTGAGCTACTATTTATAATCTATAAGGAACTGATAACATGATCTTCTGTGTGGCACCACACACCATGTTATCTACAATATAAATTAATTGGACAATTGCAATAACATATATAACAAATATATAAAATGCAAACATTTGACCATAAAAGATTCTCATATCATAAATAGATGTTCATACAAAAGCTAGGCTTATAGTATACATCCTAACACTACACTCAAAAGGAAGAAAACATGAAAGTACTTAGAGCCCTGCCCGCGGAGTGGGACAGCAAGACCACTGTCATGAGGGTATCCATGGATTTGAAATCCATTTGAGTATGACATCAACAGACGGAGAAAGGAGTCTAAAGAATCGAGCTCCAAGGTTACAGTGCTAACTGCCAGAGGATCCAAAGATACAACAACCACTAGTTGCAGTGAGCAGATGAAGGTTACAGCAGAAGATGCTGAAGAGGATATGGCTCTACTTCTAAAGAAATTTAAAAGATTCATGAAGAGCAACAACAACAACAGCAACAACACCAACCTCAACAAGAGGAATTACTTCAGAAGAAGTCATCCACCTCCTAAGGTATCCTCCTCTCCACAGCCAAATACAAGCAATGTTGACTTGTGTTATAATTGCAGGAAACCTGGACACTATGCAAGAAGTTGTCCATATCTAACGGTGCACAAGTATCCTGAAGGAGAGAGAGAGAGAGCAGATGAGAGATACGAGAAGAGAGGATAGACACAAGCTTCGAGCTCTCATAGGAGAGATAGAGAAGGCCAATGATATAGCAGTCTCAAAGGAGATGCTGAAAGCTGCAGAATCCTCTGACAGCGACACTGAAACCTCATCCTCTGATGAAGAAGTGCTGATATGCCTAATGGCAAAAGATTGTGAGGACAGTGAAGAAGCTAAACATGATCCAGTCTCTAAAGAAGATCATGAGTGACTTTGAGCAAATCAACTCAATCCATGAAGAACTAAAGGTTGAAAATGAGAACCTAAGAATCGACAATGAGATCCTCAAGAGCAAAAACATTGATATTGTCAAAATGCTGGCTGCATGTGAGTCTGATAACTTAAGGTGCAGCAAGCTGCAAAAAGAGGTCTTTAGATTAAATCTGTTGGTCACTAAGCTAGAAACTGAGAATGAAAGCTTGCAGTCCACGATAAGCACGTTCCGTAAATCATTAAAGGACGTCAGAGATTGCATAAATCAAAATAGAAGTCCTTTTAAAAGATCGGGCATAGGTTACAGCAATCACATCTCTTAGATTACAGCAAGTACATCCAAAGCTGTTAACTTTGCTCAAGCTGAAACCCCAATGGAGAAAGAGTTACTCTGTAAATCTGTGAAGATCTTGAACAAAACAGCAATGATGGATAAATGAAAGAAACTCCAATGCTCAGCTGCAGGAAATAAGTCTGCATCTAAGAACTGGCTGCATTAGAAGCCATTTGCTGTATGCAGCAAGAGGATGCAGCAACCCACAAAGTTGCAGTATAGAAGAAACTTTCCTACCTATACTGAGACCTATATGTCTAAACCTCAGAGTGGATATACTCAAGGGAAGTATGGTGGAAGACCACACTACAAAGATGTTGGTAACATATATGTTATCTCTGTACACACCTTTAACAAGCAATTTAAAAACAAGATTGCATACAGTCAGAGAACCAACAATTCTTACAGTAAAACAGTGACTGTTAAGAAAGTTTGGGTTCTTAAAGTAACTAACCCCAAAGTGGGTACCTAAATCTGCTTAAATTTGATGCAAGTTTCAGTACCAGGTTGCAGCAGCGATGTATGGTATATTGACAGTGGCTGCTCAAGGCACATGACAGGCAGTAAAGAAACTCTCAAAGACTTCCAAGAATGCAAAGGACCTAAAGTCATCTTTGGAGATGATTTCAAATAAAGCACAAAAGGAAGTGGATGCCTATTTAAAGAGAACATAAAGATTAAGGATGTATCCTATGTGAAAGAACTCAGATACAATCTACTGAGCATCAGTCAATTCTGTGACAAGGGATACACAGTTGAATTCAACCTCAACAAATGCTTAATCAAGGATAGCACCTCAAATGAAGTCAAGCTTACAGGAACAAGAAGAGGAAACATATATCTAGCTGATTGGAACCCCTCTACTCAACCAACATGCTTCATTGTGAAAAGTCCACCAGAACTTAGCTGGTTATGGCACAAGAGGTTAAGCCATCTGAACTTCAAGACTATCAACAAGTTAGCAAGGAAAGAACTTGTAAGAGGATTAACAGATATGGCAGACAAGAAGGAGAATGTATGTCGAGCTTGTCAAAAAGGAAAGCAAGTAAAAAGTTTATTCAAAGATAAGTTACAGAAGTTATCTCACAGGATTCTAGATCTTCTACATATGGACCTGTTTGGACCAGTGGAACTAGTAAGCATAAGTGGGAAGAAGTACTCACTTGTGGTAATAGATGACTACTCCAGATATACATGGACAATCTTTCTTGCCAAGAAATCAGAAACTCAAGACAAGCTGTCTGACCTTATGAAGAAAATCCAGAATGAAAAGAGCTTGAGCATAGTGAAGATAAGATCAGACAGAGGAACTGAGTTCACAAACAAATTCATTGAGAAATTATGTTCTGATAATGGTATTCGACATGAATACTCTGCTGCAAAAACACCTCAATAGAATGGTGTAGCTGAAAGAAGAAATAGAACCCTTAAAGAAGCAGCAAGGACAATGATAGCAGAGGCAGAAATACCCAAGAGATTTTGGGCTGAAGCAACCAACACTGCATGCTACACACATAACAGATGTCTAATCAATAAGGATCTAGACAAAACTCCTTATGAAGTCTGGAATGAATATACACCAAGTGTTTCTTATCTGCATATTTTTAGATGCAGGTGTTATATCCTCAACAATGGAAAAAAACATCTGAAAACCTTTGATGCACAGTCAGATGAAGGAGTATTTTTAGGATACTCTGTTGTAAGTAGAGTTTCAAAGTATTTAGCAAGAGAACCTTGGTGGTTGAAGAATCTATTCATATGGTGTTTGATGAACTACACTGTGACACCAAGAAGCTGGAAGAACTTGCTGAAGATACAGCTCCAAGGAAAGAAAATGTTGTTCCATATATAGAAGGAGTTCTGCATACAGGAGAAGACAAAGAAGAAGAAGTTGCACCTCTGGATGCAGCAGACATTCTTGGAAAAGCAGAACCTCCAATCATGCAGCAACAAGAGGAGCAATCTAGATCAACACATGTCTTTGAGCCTGACAGGACATGGCTAAGAAACCATCCTAGGGATCTTATAATAGGAGATTCATCCATAGGAGTAAGGACAAGAAGGTCCATCCCTCACGAAGCAATGTTTTCATGTCTTATATCTCAAACAGAGTCTAAGACTGTTGAAGAAGCCCTAAAAGATAGCAACTGGGTACAGGCTATGTAAGAAGAGCTAAATGGTTGTGAAAGAAACCAAGTATGACAAACAGCTGCAAGACCAACTCATCAAGGAGTTATAGGAACAAAGTGGGTCTTCAAGAACAAGTTAGATGAATCTGGACTGGTTGTGAGGAACAAAGCAAGATTAGTTGCTAAGGGATATTGCTAGGAAGAAGAAATTGATTTTGATGAGACTTTTGCTCCAGTAGCAAGGCTGGAAGCAATAAGGATTTTTCTGGCATATGCAGCTCACATGAATTTCAATGTCTAACAAATGGACATAAAGAGTGCATTCCTGAATGGTCTTCTTTCAGAAGAAGTATATGTTGAACAACCTCCAGGTTTTGAAGATCAAGCAGAAGAGAAGGTGTTTAGTTTACACAAGGCCCTATATGGACTTAAGCAAGCACCAAGAGCTTGGTATGACACCCTATCTCTCTATCTACTGGAGAATGGTTTCAAGAAAGGAACAGTCGACAAGACGTTATTCAGGATACAGGATGGAGATAGTGTACTGCTGGTACAGATATATGTGGATGATATCATCTTTGGATCCACCAACAAAGAGTTGTGTGAGAAGTTCTCCAACCTGATGCAGTCAAAATTCGAGATGAATATGATGGGAGAGTTAAGTTTCTTTCTCGGGCTACAAGTAAAACAGCTGTCTGCAGGAACCTTCATCAGTCAAGTCAAGTATAAAAGAGCTTATCAAGAAATTTGACATGGAGAATGCTGCAGCAACATCCGTTCCTATGCCTACATGCATAAGTCTTGACAAAAATGAAGATGGTAAAGATGTTGATATCACAAAATACAGACGGTTAATTGGATCCTTGTTGTACCTTACAGCAAGCAGGCTAGACATCATGTTTACAGTAGGAGTCTGTGCAAGATTCCAAGCAGCACCAAAGGAATCACATCTTTCAGCTGTCAAGAGAATTATCGAGTATCTGAAAGGAACTCAGGAAGTAGGCCTATGGTATCCCAAGAAAGGAGGATTCAAGCTTAAAGGCTATTCTGACTCAGATTATGCAGGCTGCAAGATTGATCGAAAGAGCACCAGTGGGACTTGTCAATTTCTGGGAAATAGACTTGTTTCATGGTTTTGTAGGAAGCAAACTTCAATTGCAACCTCTACAGCAGAAGTAGAGTATGTTATAGCAGGTAGTTGCTGTGCTCAGATTCTCTGTATACAGCAGCAACTAAGAGATTATAGGATTAAAGAAAAAGAGACTCCGATTCTCTGTGACAATACAAGTGTAATAGCAATCACCCATAATCCTATTTTTCACTCAAGAACGAAGCACATCGATATACGACATCACTTTATAAGAGATCATGTGGAAAAGAAAGATGTTGTGCTTGAGAAAGTTCACACGGATCTCCAGCTTGCAGATATATTCACTAAACCATTGAGTGAATCGAGGTTTTCTATGCTTAGAAACAAGTTGAGAATTCTTAAGTTATGAGGTGAAAAAGATGGTGCAGAAGCCCAGGGGGAATCTCTGCATGCTTGCGAGAAGCAGTAAGTTTAGTGTTGTAAGCTACATCTTCATATAGCACTGGGTTCAGACAGCGCTGCATCCTTTTATTCTTATAGTATAGCAGTTAATGGGAGTATAAGTAGCACCTAGTTACAACATTTATTTCTAAGAGTATTCATTACTCTGTAACCTCGTACCAAGGATGCTGCAACCTTAAAAAGACATTTATTTTAGGTGGCAAATCGCATGTCTTTCAGCATTAAATGTATGTCTGCGCGTGTCAGAAGTGAAAAAGGCACGGTCAGAAGCCCACGTGCCCAGTAATGATTATTGACGATTTAACCCCTCCGTCTTTTTCTAAGGATCGCAAGATCAAATCCCTCAGATTATTCTCAACCGTTGATCTTACTACACGTCCCTTGAGATCCGCCATAACCCCATAACCGCCCTTTTTCAAATTCATTAATCACCATCACCTAAGGAGAAAAGCTTCCTTTCTTGCGAAAATTTTCCAAAGTCCAAAACTTTCGAAATTCTTCATTTTTTCTCTTAGAAAAAATCAATGGCGACCAGACAATCTATTGTTTTGGAAGGACGTCTAATCAACCAAGAGCACATCTATGCTTCTGGGTTGTATGACAATAGGCTAATTCGCAGGATCTTTGATGCCCTTCAGAGGACACAAGTCATAGGGCTACTGACCACTCTATACGCTGGTTTCACGATGGAATCAGTCCAGTGCTTTTACTCCTACGCTAGGACAACGGAGGAGAGGAACTGCATCCTGTTCAGGATGGATGCAGATAGGGAAGAGCGATCTCTGACCATCAGAGACATCGCCACCACCTTTAGCATTTCTGCCGGAGGTATGACCCCCAGTCAGCTTGTGACATATGGGGAGAACAACGCTCAAGAGATGTGGGATCTCTTTTGAGCAAGAGACACTGGGGCAAAGATCAAGAGAAGCGCCCCGAGGAAGCTCTTCAAGCCAGAGTTTGAACTCCTACATGATATATATGCGTACTCCATTGAAGGTAGGATGGGAAGTTACGATAAGCGCACAGATCTCCGGTTTCTGATCATATCTGCCATCATGAAGAGGCTTTGGGAGGAGGCAGAGAAGATAACGGTGAGGAGGAGCTTCGACATCACCATCTGTTCTCTGCTCTGCAAGCTTGGTCTACAGCTTGCAACACCCATCCCCATCCCCATTGGCAAGTATCTCGGGGAGAAGAAGAAGGGTAAGACCCAACCGAAGACAGCAGAAGCTGGAGTTATAAGGAAGAAAACCAAAGAAAAAAAAATACAACCCTAGCGCTGCAAAATGAAGCTGTAGGCAGCAGGGGCGACGAGGAAGATGAGAATGTTGAGAGTCCTCTTCCCGTTATCAAGAGGATCTCAAGAGAGGCTGACCTGAACCTGAAGCCTCTTCCTCGGATGACGATGCACCTTTAGTCAGAAGGGCCCCGCGCAGCAAAAAGAAGGCTGCCGCAGTTGATGGTTCCCAACTCTCTACAGCAAGCTTGGCTGTATTTACTGTTGAGGATGAGTCACATCAGCCAGAAAGTGACAGAGAAGCTGGTGTAGAAGCTCCTCTACAAGGGGCTACTGACTTAGCCTCCTCGCGCAATCATGGAGCTGTTGCATCAATGTTTGATCCTACCCTCCCAGCAACTAGAAATATGGAGCTGCAATACAATCTCTAGAAGGAGATGCGACTGTCTAGGGAAAAATCTTGTTGAAGTGAAAGGATTTCCTGACAGTCAAGCAAGCAGTCCTGGAGTGGGCCAACTCAGAAGACATTCTGGCACTCCTCCAACCTGAGTATGCAGCCATGGTGCAAGATCAATCAGCAAGCAGTGCTGCTCAAGAAGCAAAGGACAAGGGAAAGGGAAAAGCTCTTGCAGAATCCGACTTTACAGAGCTGCCGATGAGAGCAGTATTGGAAGACGTCCAGGTTTTCCTAGCCCCGACTGTGGAAGCTGTAAGAAGGGGTGATGACTTCGTTTTTGCTCAAGAGCAAATCGACATCCTGGGAGTGTAGCAAGCTGAAGAAGCTATGCTGCAACAGGTGCTGCAAGCTAGTGTTAAAGAAATAAGGATGCAGCACACTCCTAGGAGGATGCGGGGAGAAGGTAGCTCAAGTCAACATCATGCAAACTCCCCTGCATACGAGCAAATGGTTGAAGGCCTCTCCAACATTGTCTCTCTTGATCCTTTGAAGGAGGCGGAGCCTCAACTGATAGACTACAGTGATTCCCCTGTTCACATGGATGCTGCTGTTGCAGACTCTCAAAGGGAACCGACTGCCATCATCAGAGATGTCATCTCTGACATTGCTGAGATCGCCGTTGATGCAACCACGGAGAAAGTTGTAGAGGCTGGACTCCTTATACTGGTCGAGATAGCAGTACAGCAGGCAGCCACCCTAGAAGAAGCTGCTGAGAAAACAAGGAGGGTGGAGGCTGAGATTCTTGCAGTAGTGGAGCTTACAGTGCTGAATGTTGTCGAAGTTGCAAGAAACCAACCAGAGCTGCAAGAGCCCATTCTTGTAGTAGAAGCTGTCCAGGTTACAGGACAGGCCGAGGAGACGGGGTTCTTGCAGAAGACATCAGGCGAGGATGTTGTTCTGACAACACTCCCTGAGGGTGAGAAGACCTCTGCTGGGGAGGCTGTTGAGACAGTACCCACAGAGGAAGCTGGAGTAGAAGCAGAGGTAACAGCTGTGCAGCTAGAGATACCTCAGGAGGAGGTTGATGCTGCAGCTGCTGCATGCTCAAAAGAACCTTCTCAGGTTACAGCAGCAGAGGTTACTGAGGACACTGCAGTTGATGATGCCGAATTCGCCAGGATGATGAGAGAGTGAAACATAGCTGCTTATGGGCCAAAAGCTGGCGGAGCAGAACCTGTTACAATCTCATTCGGCGAAGAGGAGGCAGAAGATGAAGAGCACCCATCCTCAAGCTCGACTAGTTCACAACCCAGCAACCATGAGGATGAGGTTGCTACTGAGGCACCAAGGTAGGATGCAGCACAGAACTCCCAAGCTGTCATTCCTTACGCTGCATCCACTGCCGCCTCAACAAGAAGGAATTCGGGCCTGACTCCTGATGAATCAATCGACAGGGTAGAGCCGCTATTAGACACTTGGTGCATGCTCTCCAGGAGCATGAGTCTACCATGCGGAACAGCATCAGGGTCGCCGCCCAATTCCACACTGAAACAATGACTGGTTTCAAGAAAGATCTTGAAGTCTTGCCTGGGATGATCAAAAGAACGCTCAATGATCACTCCTACAGGCTGTACATGGAACGGGTAAGGATGGAGTGAGAGCTGAAAATCGAAGCTGCACAAACTCGCCAAGAAGTAAGGCTGTACAAGCGCCATGATGAGAATGCCTCCGACAGGCTGCAGACTCACATCCTCGTCCTTGACACACTTCTGGACCACATCACTGATCAATCCAGAAGAACCAGAAGTGTGGACGACCGTTTGGGGAACTTATCATCGGAGAACTGAGGGATATTATGTTCCGTGTATTCCCTCAGCATACTGAAGCATCCAAGGACGCCACAGAACCAACTCAGAGACCACACTCCAAGGTGGTCCCAGCTGCCCCTGCTCAGCCCCCGGCTTTTGATGATGCCAAAAAGGGGGAAGGGTTTACTGAAAGATACAGGAGCACAGGGGAAGCTGATGAAGAAGAAGATGATGATGATCAGCCTCTCAGCAGGAGAAGGAGGAGGTCTGAATCATCTGTTGCTGCTAACATCCCCTCTCCTAAGCGCTGGAGAAAAGATGATGAAGGTGGAGCTGGAGGAGCTGGTGTAGCTGCTGGTAGCAGATCAGCAGCAGGCGCTGCATACAGCAGTGCTGCAAGAAAATATACAGCACCTCCCTCTTCTCATCATACAAAGAGAGGGAGAGGGAGCCAGCAGCAAGACTCAAGGAAGAGGGTAAGCAGAGCCGAAGCAGAAATGCATCACAATGAAAAAATGGCTGCTCAGAGAGCGGAGCAAGCCAGAGCTGAAGCTGATGAAAATGCCTGGATGCAGAGGCTTGGGCTGATTGGAGAAAGGAAGTTCTTTGGCAGAGATTTCTACCAGCAACCCCCTCAAGAAATACCCCGACTCGACACAGACAACATATTTGCTGAAGTATCAGTGCTGATGGATCAGAGGTCGGATGTGGAAAACATCGCATGGAGCTTGAATATCTTCAAATAAGTCAAGCTGCCTACTGATTGCAATCCATCTTCCGAGATGATCACTCTATTCAAGAGATCGGAATATCTCAGATACTTTAGGTTCCTGTGCAGAAAGGGCAAATTCAGCAAATTCCATACTTGCCAGTCTGCACTAAGAAGATATGAAGAACTTATTAGGCGCGGAGAGGTTGAGATTCAGAACTTCTACACTGACCTAGTAAAGCGAGGCAGGATAGTGTTATTCTGAGATGCAGGTGTTATATCCTCAACAATGGAAAAAAACATCTGAAAACCTTTGATGCACAGTCAGATGAAGGAGTATTTTTAGGATACTCTGTTGTAAGTAGAGTTTCAAAGTATTTAGCAAGAGAACCTTGGTGGTTGAAGAATCTATTCATATGGTGTTTGATGAACTACACTGTGACACCAAGAAGCTGGAAGAACTTGCTGAAGATACAGCTCCAAGGAAAGAAAATGTTGTTCCATATATAGAAGGAGTTCTGCATACAGGAGAAGACAAAGAAGAAGAAGTTGCACCTCTGGATGCAGCAGACATTCTTGGAAAAGCAGAACCTCCAATCATGCAGCAACAAGAGGAGCAATCTAGATCAACACATGTCTTTGAGCCTGACAGGACATGGCTAAGAAACCATCCTAGGGATCTTATAATAGGAGATTCATCCATAGGAGTAAGGACAAGAAGGTCCATCCCTCACGAAGCAATGTTTTCATGTCTTATATCTCAAACAGAGTCTAAGACTGTTGAAGAAGCCCTAAAAGATAGCAACTGGGTACAGGCTATGTAAGAAGAGCTAAATGGTTGTGAAAGAAACCAAGTATGACAAACAGCTGCAAGACCAACTCATCAAGGAGTTATAGGAACAAAGTGGGTCTTCAAGAACAAGTTAGATGAATCTGGACTGGTTGTGAGGAACAAAGCAAGATTAGTTGCTAAGGGATATTGCTAGGAAGAAGAAATTGATTTTGATGAGACTTTTGCTCCAGTAGCAAGGCTGGAAGCAATAAGGATTTTTCTGGCATATGCAGCTCACATGAATTTCAATGTCTAACAAATGGACATAAAGAGTGCATTCCTGAATGGTCTTCTTTCAGAAGAAGTATATGTTGAACAACCTCCAGGTTTTGAAGATCAAGCAGAAGAGAAGGTGTTTAGTTTACACAAGGCCCTATATGGACTTAAGCAAGCACCAAGAGCTTGGTATGACACCCTATCTCTCTATCTACTGGAGAATGGTTTCAAGAAAGGAACAGTCGACAAGACGTTATTCAGGATACAGGATGGAGATAGTGTACTGCTGGTACAGATATATGTGGATGATATCATCTTTGGATCCACCAACAAAGAGTTGTGTGAGAAGTTCTCCAACCTGATGCAGTCAAAATTCGAGATGAATATGATGGGAGAGTTAAGTTTCTTTCTCGGGCTACAAGTAAAACAGCTGTCTGCAGGAACCTTCATCAGTCAAGTCAAGTATAAAAGAGCTTATCAAGAAATTTGGCATGGAGAATGCTGCAGCAACATCCGTTCCTATGCCTACATGCATAAGTCTTGACAAAAATGAAGATGGTAAAGATGTTGATATCACAAAATACAGACGGTTAATTGGATCCTTGTTGTACCTTACAGCAAGCAGGCTAGACATCATGTTTACAGTAGGAGTCTGTGCAAGATTCCAAGCAGCACCAAAGGAATCACATCTTTCAGCTGTCAAGAGAATTATCGAGTATCTGAAAGGAACTCAGGAAGTAGGCCTATGGTATCCCAAGAAAGGAGGATTCAAGCTTAAAGGCTATTCTGACTCAGATTATGCAGGCTGCAAGATTGATCGAAAGAGCACCAGTGGGACTTGTCAATTTCTGGGAAATAGACTTGTTTCATGGTTTTGTAGGAAGCAAACTTCAATTGCAACCTCTACAGCAGAAGTAGAGTATGTTATAGCAGGTAGTTGCTGTGCTCAGATTCTCTGTATACAGCAGCAACTAAGAGATTATAGGATTAAAGAAAAAGAGACTCCGATTCTCTGTGACAATACAAGTGTAATAGCAATCACCCATAATCCTATTTTTCACTCAAGAACGAAGCACATCGATATACGACATCACTTTATAAGAGATCATGTGGAAAAGAAAGATGTTGTGCTTGAGAAAGTTCACACGGATCTCCAGCTTGCAGATATATTCACTAAACCATTGAGTGAATCGAGGTTTTCTATGCTTAGAAACAAGTTGAGAATTCTTAAGTTATGAGGTGAAAAAGATGGTGCAGAAGCCCAGGGGGAATCTCTGCATGCTTGCGAGAAGCAGTAAGTTTAGTGTTGTAAGCTACATCTTCATATAGCACTGGGTTCAGACAGCGCTGCATCCTTTTATTCTTATAGTATAGCAGTTAATGGGAGTATAAGTAGCACCTAGTTACAACATTTATTTCTAAGAGTATTCATTACTCTGTAACCTCGTACCAAGGATGCTGCAACCTTAAAAAGACATTTATTTTAGGTGGCAAATCGCATGTCTTTCAGCATTAAATGTATGTCTGCGCGTGTCAGAAGTGAAAAAGGCACGGTCAGAAGCCCACGTGCCCAGTAATGATTATTGACGATTTAACCCCTCCGTCTTTTTCTAAGGATCGCAAGATCAAATCCCTCAGATTATTCTCAACCGTTGATCTTACTACACGTCCCTTGAGATCCGCCATAACCCCATAACCGCCCTTTTTCAAATTCATTAATCACCATCACCTAAGGAGAAAAGCTTCCTTTCTTGCGAAAATTTTCCAAAGTCCAAAACTTTCGAAATTCTTCATTTTTTCTCTTAGAAAAAATCAATGGCGACCAGACAATCTATTGTTTTGGAAGGACGTCTAATCAACCAAGAGCACATCTATGCTTCTGGGTTGTATGACAATAGGCTAATTCGCAGGATCTTTGATGCCCTTCAGAGGACACAAGTCATAGGGCTACTGACCACTCTATACGCTGGTTTCACGATGGAATCAGTCCAGTGCTTTTACTCCTACGCTAGGACAACGGAGGAGAGGAACTGCATCCTGTTCAGGATGGATGCAGATAGGGAAGAGCGATCTCTGACCATCAGAGACATCGCCACCACCTTTAGCATTTCTGCCGGAGGTATGACCCCCAGTCAGCTTGTGACATATGGGGAGAACAACGCTCAAGAGATGTGGGATCTCTTTTGAGCAAGAGACACTGGGGCAAAGATCAAGAGAAGCGCCCCGAGGAAGCTCTTCAAGCCAGAGTTTGAACTCCTACATGATATATATGCGTACTCCATTGAAGGTAGGATGGGAAGTTACGATAAGCGCACAGATCTCCGGTTTCTGATCATATCTGCCATCATGAAGAGGCTTTGGGAGGAGGCAGAGAAGATAACGGTGAGGAGGAGCTTCGACATCACCATCTGTTCTCTGCTCTGCAAGCTTGGTCTACAGCTTGCAACACCCATCCCCATCCCCATTGGCAAGTATCTCGGGGAGAAGAAGAAGGGTAAGACCCAACCGAAGACAGCAGAAGCTGGAGTTATAAGGAAGAAAACCAAAGAAAAAAAAATACAACCCTAGCGCTGCAAAATGAAGCTGTAGGCAGCAGGGGCGACGAGGAAGATGAGAATGTTGAGAGTCCTCTTCCCGTTATCAAGAGGATCTCAAGAGAGGCTGACCTGAACCTGAAGCCTCTTCCTCGGATGACGATGCACCTTTAGTCAGAAGGGCCCCGCGCAGCAAAAAGAAGGCTGCCGCAGTTGATGGTTCCCAACTCTCTACAGCAAGCTTGGCTGTATTTACTGTTGAGGATGAGTCACATCAGCCAGAAAGTGACAGAGAAGCTGGTGTAGAAGCTCCTCTACAAGGGGCTACTGACTTAGCCTCCTCGCGCAATCATGGAGCTGTTGCATCAATGTTTGATCCTACCCTCCCAGCAACTAGAAATATGGAGCTGCAATACAATCTCTAGAAGGAGATGCGACTGTCTAGGGAAAAATCTTGTTGAAGTGAAAGGATTTCCTGACAGTCAAGCAAGCAGTCCTGGAGTGGGCCAACTCAGAAGACATTCTGGCACTCCTCCAACCTGAGTATGCAGCCATGGTGCAAGATCAATCAGCAAGCAGTGCTGCTCAAGAAGCAAAGGACAAGGGAAAGGGAAAAGCTCTTGCAGAATCCGACTTTACAGAGCTGCCGATGAGAGCAGTATTGGAAGACGTCCAGGTTTTCCTAGCCCCGACTGTGGAAGCTGTAAGAAGGGGTGATGACTTCGTTTTTGCTCAAGAGCAAATCGACATCCTGGGAGTGTAGCAAGCTGAAGAAGCTATGCTGCAACAGGTGCTGCAAGCTAGTGTTAAAGAAATAAGGATGCAGCACACTCCTAGGAGGATGCGGGGAGAAGGTAGCTCAAGTCAACATCATGCAAACTCCCCTGCATACGAGCAAATGGTTGAAGGCCTCTCCAACATTGTCTCTCTTGATCCTTTGAAGGAGGCGGAGCCTCAACTGATAGACTACAGTGATTCCCCTGTTCACATGGATGCTGCTGTTGCAGACTCTCAAAGGGAACCGACTGCCATCATCAGAGATGTCATCTCTGACATTGCTGAGATCGCCGTTGATGCAACCACGGAGAAAGTTGTAGAGGCTGGACTCCTTATACTGGTCGAGATAGCAGTACAGCAGGCAGCCACCCTAGAAGAAGCTGCTGAGAAAACAAGGAGGGTGGAGGCTGAGATTCTTGCAGTAGTGGAGCTTACAGTGCTGAATGTTGTCGAAGTTGCAAGAAACCAACCAGAGCTGCAAGAGCCCATTCTTGTAGTAGAAGCTGTCCAGGTTACAGGACAGGCCGAGGAGACGGGGTTCTTGCAGAAGACATCAGGCGAGGATGTTGTTCTGACAACACTCCCTGAGGGTGAGAAGACCTCTGCTGGGGAGGCTGTTGAGACAGTACCCACAGAGGAAGCTGGAGTAGAAGCAGAGGTAACAGCTGTGCAGCTAGAGATACCTCAGGAGGAGGTTGATGCTGCAGCTGCTGCATGCTCAAAAGAACCTTCTCAGGTTACAGCAGCAGAGGTTACTGAGGACACTGCAGTTGATGATGCCGAATTCGCCAGGATGATGAGAGAGTGAAACATAGCTGCTTATGGGCCAAAAGCTGGCGGAGCAGAACCTGTTACAATCTCATTCGGCGAAGAGGAGGCAGAAGATGAAGAGCACCCATCCTCAAGCTCGACTAGTTCACAACCCAGCAACCATGAGGATGAGGTTGCTACTGAGGCACCAAGGTAGGATGCAGCACAGAACTCCCAAGCTGTCATTCCTTACGCTGCATCCACTGCCGCCTCAACAAGAAGGAATTCGGGCCTGACTCCTGATGAATCAATCGACAGGGTAGAGCCGCTATTAGACACTTGGTGCATGCTCTCCAGGAGCATGAGTCTACCATGCGGAACAGCATCAGGGTCGCCGCCCAATTCCACACTGAAACAATGACTGGTTTCAAGAAAGATCTTGAAGTCTTGCCTGGGATGATCAAAAGAACGCTCAATGATCACTCCTACAGGCTGTACATGGAACGGGTAAGGATGGAGTGAGAGCTGAAAATCGAAGCTGCACAAACTCGCCAAGAAGTAAGGCTGTACAAGCGCCATGATGAGAATGCCTCCGACAGGCTGCAGACTCACATCCTCGTCCTTGACACACTTCTGGACCACATCACTGATCAATCCAGAAGAACCAGAAGTGTGGACGACCGTTTGGGGAACTTATCATCGGAGAACTGAGGGATATTATGTTCCGTGTATTCCCTCAGCATACTGAAGCATCCAAGGACGCCACAGAACCAACTCAGAGACCACACTCCAAGGTGGTCCCAGCTGCCCCTGCTCAGCCCCCGGCTTTTGATGATGCCAAAAAGGGGGAAGGGTTTACTGAAAGATACAGGAGCACAGGGGAAGCTGATGAAGAAGAAGATGATGATGATCAGCCTCTCAGCAGGAGAAGGAGGAGGTCTGAATCATCTGTTGCTGCTAACATCCCCTCTCCTAAGCGCTGGAGAAAAGATGATGAAGGTGGAGCTGGAGGAGCTGGTGTAGCTGCTGGTAGCAGATCAGCAGCAGGCGCTGCATACAGCAGTGCTGCAAGAAAATATACAGCACCTCCCTCTTCTCATCATACAAAGAGAGGGAGAGGGAGCCAGCAGCAAGACTCAAGGAAGAGGGTAAGCAGAGCCGAAGCAGAAATGCATCACAATGAAAAAATGGCTGCTCAGAGAGCGGAGCAAGCCAGAGCTGAAGCTGATGAAAATGCCTGGATGCAGAGGCTTGGGCTGATTGGAGAAAGGAAGTTCTTTGGCAGAGATTTCTACCAGCAACCCCCTCAAGAAATACCCCGACTCGACACAGACAACATATTTGCTGAAGTATCAGTGCTGATGGATCAGAGGTCGGATGTGGAAAACATCGCATGGAGCTTGAATATCTTCAAATAAGTCAAGCTGCCTACTGATTGCAATCCATCTTCCGAGATGATCACTCTATTCAAGAGATCGGAATATCTCAGATACTTTAGGTTCCTGTGCAGAAAGGGCAAATTCAGCAAATTCCATACTTGCCAGTCTGCACTAAGAAGATATGAAGAACTTATTAGGCGCGGAGAGGTTGAGATTCAGAACTTCTACACTGACCTAGTAAAGCGAGGCAGGATAGTGTTATTCTGAGAGGACTTCTGGCTGAGATGGATTCAAGTTCCAAAATGTTAGAAGTTATTAACAAATAAATTTTATCACCAACCTAGAAAATTTCATCGCTAATACTAGAATTAGCGACAAAAATCTTACAACATTTTCATCACTAAGTTTTCAACAAAATATGACCAATTTGTGACTAACTTAGTGGCAATGAATATAACTTTGTTGTTAAAAAAATTACGACCACCATTTGCGAAAAAATGAATATATTTCATTGCTAATGTGAATAATTTATATTATATGTTAGCAACGACTTTCAATTTATTTTGTTGATAAAAATAAAACAAATATTGTATAAAAAACATACTGATAGTTATCATCTTGGCTTTACAATATTTGATATTAGATAGATTCCTAAAGATTAAGATGAACATTTCCCAACATCACATATATCCAATATATGAATTCAAATCAAATACACCATCACTCTAGATAGCAGACAAAGATTGGAAATAAAAATCGTAGAATCTAAAAGCAATTCATAAAAAATCTACTGTCATTTGATATCATATAATCAAACCATAGTAATATACATTGCCACATACCGAAGCACTTAGAATAATACTAATTCAAATGTCATCCACTCTTCTAATCAAATTCAGATTAATAGTGATAGGCTAAATCACTCATAAAAAATTGATCATGGAAGAAATAACCTATCACATACAATGCATTCTGCTAAACAAAACCAATAAAAACCTTGTTGGGATTTTATTGTTCGGATTTTGAGGAGACAATATATATGTAATAGGAATTTTTGAGTACCCCATTTTTCACAATGTTTAAGTGAAAGTATAGACTAGATTTATGTCTAGTTATAGGAGCTGAAAGATGAAGGTTTTATAAGTTACATAGCTGCATTAAGTGTATCGGAAAGAAGCTGCTGCAAGAAAGCAGATACAGCATCGCTGTAAGGACGCAGTTACAGCACTGCAGCAAAGTAAGAAAGAACGGCATGCAGCATCGCTGCAAGAATAGGATACAGGAGTACTACAAGAAAAAGATACAGCAGTACTACCCGAAGATACTGCAAGCAGGTCTTAGTTACAGCAGCACTGCAAGGGAGTATCAGCTGCAAGAAGACCTAGGATACAGCGCAAAGCTTACTGTCTACACAATCAACAGCGCTAATAATAAACAGAAAAGTATCCTGCAATCCGAGGAAGGATAAATGCAGTACGAGGAACAAAGATCCAAGCAAGAATAAATAGAGTCGTTTAAGATAAGATCAAAGTTGTAGAAATGGAGCCAATACAAAGATGCCACGCGGACTGACGCGCTGCAGAAAGCTGCTGGCCGCAACTGCCGCATTAAATGCTCCAGAAGAGAAAGTCAAGTCGCATTAAATGCGAGCCATGCCTTTGGTCAAAGTACTTCAAATTCAAAAAAGAGATATCTCCTTCAACGGATATCTTCTCCTACAAGTATAAATAGAGGATGAGAAACACTGAAGCTAGTTACTGAAACATTTGTGCAAAAACTCTAAAGCTTTCAAGTTACAAACATTCAAGTCTACCATCAGTTTCAGTCACTCAACCTCTGTGAAGTGAAGCAAGCTCAAAGCTAAAAAATCCTTCGAAGGATTCAGAAGCTCACTTCACCGCACCAGTTGAAGAACAAAACATATATATTTTTAACCTTATTGTTGTGTGCTTAGGTTGTTTTAGAGATGTCGAACAGTTGATAGGAGAAATCTTTGCTGTTTGTATAAGTTGTCTAGTGTTAGGCAGCTTCCCTGTGTGGGAGTTTAGAACCCTGTGTGGGTTAGCCTTTAGAGTTTGCAGTTGCTGAGTGTATGCTGGACTCTAGTAGGTGGTTGCTTTGTAAAGTTAATAGATTGTTAGGAGTGTCCTATAATTCAATCTTGCTTAACGAAGTTCCTGCTCGAGGTAGCAGTAAAGTGGACGTAGAAGGATTACACCACATTCGAACCATTATAAACCATAAGTGTTTTATTGCTTTCTTATATGTGCTTATTTCATATTCGTATATATATATATATATATCTCTCTCTCATAAGCATAAAACGTTTTGAAAATGATCATATTTGAGAAAACCAACCTTGTGTTATAAATCGTAATTTTTCGCTGCGTATAAACTCTAGTTATAGTGTGCAGCACTGCATCCTAGTGCTGTAAGTAGTAATTGTCTGGCACTGCAAGTTCGAGTAACTTGCAGAACAGAAAGGTTTTTTGAAAGATTTGAAAAATAGACCAAGATTTATTCACCCCCCTCTAAACCTCGGACACCACTTGGGACCAACAAACCTCATCAGAAGCCCACTAAAATTCACTGTCTACTATCAAAATATTTATTTACACACTAAAAAATAAGGAAAAAACTTGACCATTTTTGCTTATAATAAAATCTACAAGATTGGATAGAAACAGTTTTATGGTTGATGATGGAAAGTTCACTCTAAACCCAACTCCCTCAATATTTTATGCTAGTCTGATGTAATTATGGAAAAGATGCATACAACAGAAAGAACATGATCCAGATCTTCAAACATATCACATCAATTTGAGGACAAAGAGATACATAGGAAATGTCTTTGTAACTCATCATGAGTTCGACTTCCATACTCGATAACTCTATGCATTTGCCAAGCATTGTAAATTGTCTTTAGTGTCGACTCATTATCTAGAAAAAAAAGTTTCACCATGCTCAATATATCTTTCGGAAAAAAGTTTCACCATGCTCAATATATCTTTCGATTTGGTATTATTTATGGACAAGTCACGCACAAGTTGATCTTCAGCAGACGTTAGTCGACCTGCAAACGAGTGTCCGACCAAATGCAGTCTCATTGGGTGATTATGTGACCCACCACATACAACCATTAAAATCTACTATCCAGTCTCTTTCATGTGAACTTCTTTCAACATAAAAGGACAATCACACTTTCTAGTGTTAGTAAGCCGTCCTTTTAGAAACTTCTTTTCCATATCAATAAAAGTAGCTTTTACAACTTTTGTTTTCAGAGGATGATACTTACCACCATGCTCACAATCTAAAAGTACTCGAGCTCGCCTACCACTATCTCCACTATCTGATTGTCTAACCAACATGACCATCTTAAGACGAATTCCAACCCTAATTGCCCAATTCACTAAATCTTCACAATTATCAAATAGTTCATTCGTTCGAAACTCCTCCAAAAAATCAATTTGATCATACATCGGATTGATAACGTTCACAATACTCAATTGAGTTTCATTTGAATTATTTTCCTATAAATATATCAGCATGTACAAGTAAATACATTGACTAAACAAACCAAATTCGATCGACTTTGTTCGACCTTAGGTCGAACATATAAATACATGTTCGACATGCAAAGGTCGAACACATTGAAGTTCGTTCAACCACTACTAACTGAACAAGTTCAATTATCAGTCGAACACTTTGATCATTGTTCGGCCACTTGTGGTCGAACAAATATCAATGTGTTCAGCCCTTGCAGGTCGAACCGAGCCTTGTTGTTCGGCTTGTATTAGCCGATCGAGATTTTCTTAGATTTTTTTTTGCACATTTTAATAAAAAATAAATTGATAAAACAAAACTAAGTGACTTACATTGTCTATCTCATGTACTCTTTCTTGCTCCATAATGTTTTTGGGGTGTATTTAGTTATTGAAAATTAAATGGATGTGTTTGAAAGTTTGATTTTATTTTGTTTTTAATTTTTTACTTTTATAGTAAAGGTATAATTATCTTTACCCATTTCATTTTCATTTTATTTAATTTTATAAAGTGTGTTTAAAAGATTTCAAGACGTGCATAATCATAATTATGATATAAAAGTCTCGATTAACCCTAGTCTAAAAAATCTAGACCTAAGCTCATTTTAAATTCATACAACAGAAAAGTTTAAAAGAAGGAAACCAAACATTATACCTTGATGCGATTCATTTTTGTTTTTTTTGGTCAGTTGAGTACAGATTTTCTTCTTTAATCTAACATTCAAAAGTTAACAATAAAAATTCTGATAACAAGAAGAAGAAGCAGCAGCAGCTATAGTCAAAAACTTTTTTGCTACACAATCATTTCACACACATCAACACATACTTAACCAAAAATACTTTCATTTTCGAACCTGTAATAGTAAAATTTCAAAATCATTCATCGAAAACAAATATTCATGTTCACACAAAAACAATTAATTCCACTGAGAACTCAAAATGGGAACTGAAAATGGGAACAAACATCCCACATTTCAGCATATGTTTAGCAAAATCCCATTAAGCAAGCAATCTTTGAAACCCTATGTCTCTTAACTATATGCAAAGATATTAGAAAAGTGCAGTTGTCCAAACAGGTGCACCAATTTCTAGAGCTGAGCTGAAATTCTGAAGAAGTTGGAGATAAGAGTAAAGAGTATGATTTCCAAAGGAACTATTTCTTTGGAAAGGTGGTGTTTATAGCCTCAAGCAACGAAATAGCGTTCTCTTGATTATCATCTTCCTTCCATACCTTAAATTTCGATGCATATGGACTCTTCTCGCTCCAACTTCGCAATACAGACAACGAACACTTGTCCTGCTCACCATTGGGCCCTAGAATGAACCATCTTTTGATTTCCAAATCATCAGATTCATGATGTTTTTCATTCTCATCACTGTTCAGATCAATCATGTCCATTTTTGAGGCCGTTTTTGTTTCTTGAGAGCACTTTTCTTGCAACTCTACTCCCTCCGACTTACCATTTTGCAAAGGCTTTCTGCTGATAGTATTATCATGATCGAGTTCAGAGCCAGGTGAATGACCAGGCTGAGGAGGTTTTGTCCCGACATGTCCTTCAGAAACAAGCAGCTCTTTTCTTTGTGGAGCAGCTATATAAGTCTTCCGCTTAGCTTCTGTCACAATAATATACTACAATATCAGACCAGTAAAATTTCACCTTATCTAAAATGATTTAAATTTGGAAAGTTTAAAGATGCAAATTAATCATCTTAACTCCACAGCATTTTGAACAGAATGGGCACTTTATCACTTCATTAATTTTCAGCTTCGGTGTAATTGACTACAGATACAAGCACCATAAAATCACATGTACATTAATTTATTTCCTACTAGATAGTTGTCACATCTGAAAGTTTTGTCCCACATTTTACTATTGAATCCAAATGCAAGGACAAAAAGCATGAATCCGAAAAATCAACAGCTGGTCATCCATTTGAAAGTTTAAGGGGAAGAGTACTTCGTGATGACATAATACAATGCACGAAAAATTGGCTTTACATATTATGTCAAAGAAAAGGGGGAGAGTACTTCACGATGACGATGTACGATAAAACTACTAAACCAATGCATTTTCTTTGAGGGGTACAAAAAGGCTAATTTTATTCCAGCCAAGTCATAACAAAAACGTTTTCTAGCAAAAAAAGTGGTCATTTGACACAGCCTAACTCAAATACTGTGTGTTGTTCGTGCACTGCATGAACTGTGTGTGGTCACTGAGTATATCCCATGCTTCTATGGTGGGTGCTATTCATTTAGAGAATGAAAACTTTCTTCAATTATAGAGTCAAGTTTTCAGAATCTTTGATTGACAAGGTCAATCAGAATCTGGCACATATCCAAGAAAATAATGATGGTAGGAAAGTAGATGTTCAAGTTGATATTTGATATATTATAACCATGGAGCTGAGTCATCCAACATACCTGATGCTTTACCGTCCTGCCATTCATCATTGGGAACCAAGGAATTACATCCGACGATTGATTGTGCAGAGCCTTTATCACTGCTCATGTCATTTGTAAGGTCTTCAAAATTAGAATTAATCACATCTAAATCTGGAATCACTGACGGAACATTCCCAAGCAATTTCTCAACTTCTGATGCAGTTTGTAGTCTCGTTTTTTTCTCTAGGAACTCATAGAACGTAGAAATAATATAGTTAAGGCCACTAACCAGAAAGTAACTTCATATTGACTAACCTTAAAGAAGGAATTTTTTGTCCCTTCTAAGCATGCAGAACACCAGATTCACTAGCAATAAAAAAAGCAGCAGTTACAGTATCTTCTAAGTCAGTATTCCATATCACGTTAATTAGTCTGAATATATATGGAAGACTGCATTTAACTCAAATTCTATTTACTATAATTGCAAATCTTCACGGAAATTGACTGTTGTATTACTGCATGCAATGTCAAACAAATTGATTAACTTCATTACTTTTCTAGACTAGGACGTGAAGGACAAGTTTTTCAGCTGAAAATTTATTTACAACATTGCATATTTAGATTGACAATAATGATGTGAGCCCGTCCCATAATTCAGTGGAGCAATAAAATCAGTTCATGAATGAAAATGAAAAGTAACCTAGTCTTCCATAATATAGCAACTCATAAAAGGATATTCGCGCCTCCATCCTTTCTCATTAGCTCGATCAATGAGTTTTGGCAACAAGGATAATTGTTTTTTGATCCACTGCAATGAATTAAAATTATTCACATTAAATAATGAGTGATGAGATGAAATTTTGATGTCACTTCTGTAACCATGTTTAAAGCAATAGAAATGAAAGAAAAATGGGCAAAATATATTAAGCCATACTCAGTTTAACATGAAACATGCAATTCAAATATGGAGGGAAAAACAATCGGTAGAAGAAGTCATGCAATAACTTTTTAACACACTAATCTCCTGATCCACTGTGTCCTGCCAATTTGATGCCCTTAGTAAGAACAATATAAGCAATTTATAACATCATTTTGTGAAAACAAGCAAATAAAAACAATAAAAACCACAATATCTGCATACTAGATATAGCTTGAAAAATTTGCCAGTAACTCCTAGATTACTATACATGGCTAATGATGATACAGACTAATGATGATACATGGCTAATGATGATACAGACATCCTGATGCATGATTAAATTTGCAGAACTAGAGGAATACACCTCAATACTGATTGGTCTAATTTAAACAACATTGAATATTAAATTAGCTAAGAAATGATAAATTGAATTTCGAGATTTAGATCACTCAAGAAGTTGGAAAAAACTGTGCATGGTGAACAGCCAATAAAGTAAGATCATGACTGTGGAACTCTATGCTTGACTGTCTGGTAGACACTTAACAGGCGGCCAAGTAGCCATGTTGGAATAACTTATTGTTTACCTTTTTCAGTCCATGTTAAACAGCAAATATAATAATATCATGAAATATTTAGAGAACTTATATTGCAAGATATGAACAAAAGGCATACATGCTTTGTTATGTCCTCGTGAAGAAGTTTTGCCTTCTGTTGAAGATCCCCCTGTAAAAGAAGTTGATAAGGTATGGTTTCAGAAAAGTCCACCACATTACAGATAATTAACAAAATTGCCTTCTTATAAGTAAAAGGAAATGATATATGGATTCCCGTATATCTTTGTTCTGCTGCATAGTCACTATCACAATGACGAGTAATGGAATCTCTAAGGGGAAAACAGATATTCTAGCAAAAACACATCCACTATTCCATTATGGGGAACATAAGGATGTTTAAAGAACAATGCACATTCTGTAGCAGAAAATCATAACTTATTTTGATTTACGGACAAACAAGCAATAGATTTTAGTGATCACATTAGCTAGAAACATGATCTAGAACCATCCATGGGCAAAGGTTTAGGCGAAGACTAAATATGTAAGGAAGGTCAAGCATCAGAATGAACAGAAAATTGAAACACGTTGTTCCACTTTATTTTACCCTGACATACTATATTCTTCAATTTAACATTGTTTGTTGTTGATTAATATTAAAATTACTAAGCCTCACATTTTCTATTTATTACATTCTTTACAAACGTGCCTTGACTAAAATCTAAATGTTGACTATATGCTGACAAAATAGCTAAAGATGATATTATTGAAGGATCTATGTCAGGAATATGATAAGACTTAGAGAATGTAATGCTAGGGAAATAGGGTACATGGAATCTATATACTAAGAAAAGACAAGATCTACTAAATATAACCTAGAAATCTCCCTAAAGCAGGAGTATCAACAATACTCAGCTAGTGACATAAAGACTTTTACTGGTTTCGCCCAAGCTTGGTGAAAATGTCTGCTTTATCCTGCCTACTGGGCGAAAACCCTGCTATCTGTTCTAAAGAAGTAAAGGGAACACTGATTAATTTCTGGTTCATCGTAGTTCTACATCCTTAGTTTTATCATGAAAGAGCAAACAACAAGCAATGTAAATGGCTACTTGATTGTCACATAGCATATGTCATTTTAGGTGAATGCCTTTTCTCCTTTAGCACACAAGAATACTCAAGAAACACAAACTGGACAGGCTATGAACAGTGTATCACGACCAGGAGTGGAAAACTAGTTTATCAACAAATTCGATATCCATCAAACTGATAACGCTTCCATTATTAGCTTGATATGTTTGAGATACTTGATTTATTCTTGAATTGATTGTACAGATTGTGTAGTTGACTATCCAAAAATAGAAACATGCATCTTGTATTTATACCCTCAGATATATGAAATTATTCATTCAGCCAAGGCCCCAAAGATAGGTTAACAATCAATCCTCGTGCTTTGAATGATAAAAACTATCAATTCAAGCCTCAAACATTAAAATTATCAATTAAAATACATACAAAAGTAAGGTCAAGTTTGAATCTTGCAATTCTTATTTTTATTATTATATTATATATATATATTTTTTTTTTTATTCTTTCTTTTAACTCTTGATTTTTTATAAATGTGAAATTCATCAATCATATTTTTCTTACCATCATTTTTAAAATATTTTTATATAATAGGAATTGCAGGATGCCAAACGGAGTCATACTTTTGTGAGCCTCAGTTTTATCTTTCAAACACCACATTGACAGTTATAATCTTTTAGGCCATAAATCAACAATAGTCCAACTTGAGGACTCTAAATTACCTGCAATCTTGCATATAGAAGAATATGAAACTCAATAAACTTTCCAACACACTGCAATTGAAACCACTACTGAAGTACTCACTACTGTGGGTCTTTTGAGCTGACCAGCTACCATCTTTTGTCTCAGATCTTCACATTCTTCCTGTAATAGTGGGTGACAAGTGTCATCATTTAATTTGCAGCATATATTGAGCAATTCAACTTTTGGAGAAGTTATAATGCCTGTGTTAGGCTTGTCTGTGAGAGGGAGTATGTCAAGTGAATATGCTAGCAAACCAACTATGCTATAGTACTTTCTATTGATCTTAACAAAATCTTTCTAGCATAGTTCAAATTTGACGACAGCAGCCAAAATTCAATCGAAATGTTTTGGTTGCTAAAATATACATCAAATACTGTATTTATGATATTCAATATAAGGAAACATCATAACAAACATCATTTATAGATCTCTATTTTGCATCCTCCAAATGTTTGCTTGAAAATACTACCAAAGAAAGTAAGCCAACTCTTCTCCAATCAACTTCTCCAAAAACTTTGGAAATTTGGCTATGAGAGTTTGCATACCATCCATGACTTGTAGCCAATATCATTGGTAATATAGGTTTTCATTTTTGTTGATATCAATATTTTCCATGGGCAGGTACAGTGTTTTAAACAGAGCTAAAAATTTAAAGGTGTTTCTAATTAGTTACTTAGAGAGGTATATCTGTAGATAGGCAAAAACTTAAGGGTAGCTTCTGTAACTAGAATTAAACATTTCCTTGATGAACTACATTTAATATCTCATTGAAGATTTTTGCATCGTCGCTCCCTTCTTTAATGTTAGAAGAAATTATATGCATAAAAAGTGGGGGAAGAAATCAACTACCTACAATCAAACAACTGAAATAATTGGGAAAGAAACAATCACAGATTAACTTGATTACCTTCGAAGGATCATCATCTGCAAGCAACGTAATGGCAATTTCTTTAGGCGTATCTGAAAATAGAAGGATGGCCTCCATATCATTTTCACCATTTGAAACTGTTTTTACACCTGAAAATAAAAATAAAAATAAAATTAGAAAGAATATAATAATTTTTCAAAAGAAAGTTTAACCACCAAGGATCTATGTAGCTAAGTAAAGTAAAACTCTTGACTCTTAATCTTAGATCATCCACCGATTATGCGTTTCATTCCTATAAATGACAATATAGCACAACAAATGACAGAAAATTATCAATTATTCAGTTTTTGAGCAGATGAAGAAGACAAAGGAAGGAGATCCACTATGCATTGGTTTGAAGAATAAAAGCGTTTTCAAATTCTAATGCCAGGCTTCTTGCAACATGGAATATCAGGTGTTCGGTAATTGAATGTATGGAAAAGTCAAGAAAATTCTAAGGAGCTTTCTGCATAATTTACAGGCTTATGGTTGATGTCATTTTCTTTTTTCATCTTGTAGTGAAAATGTAGCACTTTAAGTTAAGGTTTTTATCACATGATTATCCCCGATCAGTATTTATTTATTGGACTCAACTTTATAAATGCATGTGAACTCAAGGCCTGAAAATCTCTGATTAACTTGCTTTTCATCACAGCTTATTGCAACCCCTTTCTGGCAATGAAATTTCATTAAATCTACTTTAACCGTTGACCATAAGACAGGGCAACATGATTCTACAAAATTAATAGTCACAACACTTCCTGACTCCCTATATTGATCTTCATACTACATATATCAAGCAGCACAACTAAAGATGTTCAAGATTATTTGAATGAAGCCAATCGGTGTCTACTTGTGGATATTTTATGTAAGTCTTCATATATGTTAGGCCACCCAAGTAGATGTACTGTAGAATATAAAGCAATGGCTCATCTAGAGAAAATTGATACATCAAGTGTATATGAAGACTAACCTTCAACTTGCATGAGTCTATGAGAACATCTTGAACGATAATCGTATCGGTCGGATTTAACTCGTACAAAGCATCCAACTACCTTTTCTTCAAATGTTTCAGGTTGCTGTAGCAGTTCCACTAGCAAGCTTCTCTTCAAGTAAACAAGTTTTATATTTTCAACGACAATGGATGCAAAACATGTCCGACTCACATCATCTCCCAGCTCCGTTTTTGGGGATTCATTCTCCATGTCCAACTTTCTTTGTCTTTTACATACAGTTGCAATGCCCACATTCTCATCTTCAGAATCATATCCCAGCTCATCTTCTTCTGATTCATCATAGTTTTCAGCAAAATGAGGCTCTAGAAGATCATATACTTTATTTTTACTGATTGTTCTTCTCCAAAAAAGAGAATGCAGCCGTGCATCACACATTATCATTTTCCTCTTCTCCGGATGCAATAGTTTGTTTTGTTTAACATAATCATTTATGATTGAAGTCACATCACGCTGCGACAAATTTTCATGAGTGCTTTTACCAATTGAAGAGAGGAACTCAATAAGAGATCTCGAGGCCCAGCCAATAAACTCTTTTTTGTTGGATTTTATGTGTGTTTGAACTGCAGACATGGCTCTCTGAGATCTCTTTTTTGTATACATTCTCTTGCGCTTTTTCTCACACTCGGTACCATCATAATCAGATACCTGGTCTTCTTCTTCATCATATTCTTCTAAATCAGACCCAGATTGATGTTTCTTTTTTATTTTCAATCGTTCTACTGCAGCACAAATATCCCTCAACTCAAATCCTTCCTCCTTTTTGATGATATAATAATACTCCGCGAATAAACCCTCACGTGTGTCCAGATCTGTAAAATCCACCTTCTCCTGCAAAGTAATAAGGATTCAGATGAGCATCCCTGTTCCTCGAAACATAAAGGAAGCAGAAAACAAGCCTCTCGATGAAGCAAATACTTATCTGATAACTTCTGAAACTTAGAAGAAGATAAAGAATAAAAACTGCAGAGAAGTTTGAGTACACCTCCGAAAATTTTTATCGAGAAGATTGATCAAACGCAAGATAAATTAATTAATTTGCATGCAAAAAAGACGACATACTATTACACCGAAGAGAGAAATCTGGATTGTTATAAAACAGAACAAACTAAGCCTTAAACCCACTATATGGGGTCGGCTATATGGATCATATCTCAGCCAGCTCTAGCCACATGTTCTCATTTATATTTTAGTATAACATATACTGATATACATTTTAACCGTTTCTTTCCTACTTTTTTAAAACCTTGATTTTGTAAATAGCAGGCATAAGTGAAGCTTGTGCCCTGGAAAGTATGGATGTAAATTATAGTAAGATATGTAAACATAATTCCTTCTCAAGATTACAAATTTTGTGGGGAATGTCTGATGTAACTACATATTGTAAATGAATAAGGTAATACAACTTATAGATTTGACATAATTTGGAAATTAGAAACTAAAGAATAAAATATACTTACCATTGGCAACTTCAACGTCTGATGTATCTTTATTTTTCAAGGTTAAATCAACTTTCATTAACCCATTGCACAAGTGTACAACATGAATCATGGATGATGGTATAAACATTATGGACAAAAAAGAAGGTGAAAATATGGTCAAGAAGTCGGATTTCCAACATTCGTTAATATGTATCAAATTAGATCATGTCACCCCATTCCCTCACAAACAAATTCGGTAATCTATAAACTAAAGAATTCCTTTAAAGATAATATATGGAAGAGAAACATTGTGAATGGAATATTTGAACAGGGGTGAGAGTGCAATTAGCAACTCCAGCAAAGACTGTAGTCAAGAAACTTTTTAAAATCTGAGACATCAACTACTTTGATTATCTATTTAAAATGAGAAGATAAATGTATTGCCGGACAACCGTCATAGCTTGCTAGAGAGCCCCAAGATATTCAGTGAGGACATATTGAATCAAAATTATTCCTCTCTACCACTATCCATAGAGTCCAGAAAGAAAATGGATGAGGCACATTGTAAAAGTGGCTACAGAAACAATGTAATACTAAATCCTACTCAACTAGAATTAAGTGAACTGAGTCAAAGATATAGGATCAGACATTTGATAATGATTACATAATGGCAGATAAAATAAAAGATATCACATTTCTTGAAGAGTTTTGATAATCATACCCCATCAGAGTTATAACCCGTGTTTTCTTCAATAAGTAATACAACTTTAAGGCAGAATTTGCAGAATCCATAATTCCCTTTGATTTGATAGAAATCTGAAGTAGGATAGCAGTGACGGCACACAGCTTTTGTGCAGGTGTAACAATGATGGTAGGAAGATCTATGGCAAGCGTAGCAGGTGTGCCGAGCTGAAAAATATTAAGTTATTCTCACTGAATATAAGTTACTTGTGGGAGAATGGTTTAAGAAGAGAATGATATAATGTCTTTGGTATATTATGCAAAACGAAAAGAGATTGAGATTAACAACCATGTGTCGATCTTTTGAAGATTGCACATGAATGTTCATATCATAGTGTGTTTGTGAGAGTGTGCATGCATGCATTCATCATACATGCAGATGCAATAAAGCCTGACACATACACAAATTAAATAGTATCATATCTGACAATGGACCCTTGGATCCCTGAGGGACACCTTTCAAGCACACATATGCAGTAGAAACACGTCTGAGATATAATAAGATAGCATATAGAGGAAACCCATCTCTGACACTCATAATCTTTATTAGCTGTCTCTAAGAATAATTAAATCACAAAGTATCATTACTTAAGATATAAATCAATTATTAGTACCACAAATTTGATAGTCAAATCACTTATGTAACATTCATTAATGATCATCACATTCATTTAATAGGTTACTTTTTAATGATACATCTTCAATGGATATATGTTACACAGCAACTACTCTTTATGTTTCTTTCATACAATGGTACTATGTTTCATTACAGAGGTACACAAGTTTTCAATTTTCATCTTCTATAAAATGCTTAACTAAAATCTTTTTACAAGTGGATCCTATACACATCATTCCCTTTAATATTCATTCTTAACTTTCGATGTCCCCTGTATTCATATTTATCACATACTTAAAAATATCTTGGTTCCATAGTTCAAACAGATTAATCATTATGCATGCATATCACTTCCCTTATAAGAGTGATGGTGTTCACATACCACACTCCCAGCGGATTTCACTTTCTAAAAATGAATCATCCTTCTCCACGCAGCCAGGATGAAAACACTTCAGGCATTTCCTGGAAACAGAACACAAATCATGTTATAATACTTTATAACGATGAAAAGCATTTTCAATTGACATCATTATATGATACATTCACAAAAGAAACTTGTTAAAATGTCAAACAGCAGGGATGAAATATGTCAACACAACAATCAAATTACATTTATAGCAATTTATATATACATGAATGTAGAGAAGATTTCTTGCCTGACACTTTCATGAATAACATAAAATGCATATAAGGCGTAAACAGCAAGATACAATAAGAGTGCATTCATGCATAACCATGTCCATGCAATAATTGACACATCATGTTTTCAAGATTGATGCATATACATAAATATATGTTTCCACAATTATTTATACAGCAAATACTGATCTGAAACTCAATGAATCACCAAGGAAAGTTTACAGAACAGTTATAATCTCTTGACAAAATATTTTCAGCTCGGTGTATAGAAATCTAATCTGTATAATCCAATAAATATGTATTTATTAGTACTTACCAATGAATCAGGAAAATAAGAAGTATTGAACCATAAAGTTTTGTATCATTCGAAAGCATAACCTGATGGATAGCCAAGAAAAAAGACAAGCTTCGTAGCTTAGGCGTGCAGTAAGGTTTACAACACAAACAGAATATTGCCTTGTGATTCTAGGTTGGCTCACCTGATGCCCCTTGTACATTTTTGTTACTATGTTATGAAAACCCCCACCACAAAGCATTCATAAGCTGCAACTCTGAATTCGAGAAAGTTGGTTCCTCATCAGCCTTTTCTGTTCCCTTCTTAACAGCTCTAAAATCTCCAAACTACTATATATCAACTTTATACTGTTTTCTCAAAACCATAAACCTTTGTTAAATCAAAGGCTCCCCGTTTGATATGCAGTCCATTCTTTCCATTAATCTTCATGACTAAAACAGAATTAGTTTTAATTTGAGAGACACATGAGCACTGTGTACTCCTTCCCCCAACCCAACCCAAACCCCCATCAACCACAACAGGAAAAAGGAAAAAATAAATAAACACACAATGGCCCACAAACAAACAAACAAGAAAGACAACAGAGAGGGAGAGCCGCTGTTCAGAAGCAGCACAAAACACGAAAATGTCGGGTGTGGAGAAACGCCGCCGTCCCAATACACTTTCAGCAGAGAAATTGGAGAATAATAATAAACCCATAACAAGGAAAAAAAAGAAAAGAAAAGGAAACAGACTCGTGATCACATATGCGAAGTTCACCGCCATCTTTGCAAACAAAGCACCAGCTTTCAGTAAATTCTTCCTTGTTATTCACGGCCTCCTTCTTGTCCTTGCCTTTCATCTCCGCTCTCAACTTTCTGCTTTTCTCCAAAGAAAACGCAAAGTTGTCCTTTCTAGCAAAACCCTCCTTTTTCTTAAAAAAGTAAAACCAAACGGAAATGTAGCACAAGTACAAATTCAAGATTAACGCTCAAAGGATAAGCAGAGTTTAGACAAAAATTCCACATTAAAGAAAACAACCCATTCAGGTAAATAGGATGAAAAAAAATCAGTTTGATAATGGGGGAAACGAAACCCCAAATGTGAAGAGGTTTGATCCTGCATGTGTGTTTGCGTGTGTGATTGGTGAAGGCTGTTGTGGCAGTACCAAAAAATTAGGATGTTTTAATATTTCACTATCAACATTTGTATCAAAATGTTTTGGTGTATTTAATACTCCATTTTATTTTCTTTTATCGTTTGCAGATGGTGAAAATGATAGCACTCCATGCTTGGTACTTGCTAGAAGTTTTGTTACCCTCAAAGTAATGATTTTCGTTTTCATTAAATTCTCCTCGTTAATCAAATTTGGCAATGTATTACACTAATTATTTGATAATTCTCATTAGTTTATCATTAAATAACTTGCTAATAATTCTCATTATTTTATCATTAAATAACTTGCTAAATGTTTTGTTACCATCAAAGTAATGATTTTCATTTTCATTAATTCTCCTCGTTAATCAAATTTGTCAATCTATTACACTAATTATTTGATAATTCTCATTATTTTATCATTAAATAATCTCAACCAAACATTATTGTCTTCTCTTTTAGTGAGGGAGAGATGAAAGTACTTCTCCACTAATAAGATAAATATGAGATCTAAATCCAGAAATATGTCTAAATGATATATTTGATAGAACCAATATGACTCAATCTCTAAGTTAAACCTCCACAATATTTTTATGAAAATTTATCTCATGGTAGAATCGAACCTAAATTACTCCCACATCACACAAGTGTCCTGGATTACTCACACATCACACAAGTGTTTACCAACTCCATTCTGAACTTGAGAAGAAATGAACGTGGATTACTCACACATCAAACAAGTCTTAAGCAACTCGATTGTGGTCTTTACAAAACTACCTTCTTTTCAACTCGATTGTGGTCTTTATGCAAAGCTACTTTCTTTTCAATTTCATAATTCTGTATTTTCATTGTTTTATATGTACCATTACACACTAGTAATTCTCCAGTGCGTTTTGTTATATAACATTTAGATTATTAATTTTTTTTATAACATAATGTAATGACATGAATTTATAATATTTTAAATATTTAAATGACTAAGATATTTTAGTTTTATATCTATATGATTTTAAATTATTGAATTCGATAATATTATAATTTTTTAATTCAAAATAATATATAAAAATGCATAAATAAGTTAAGCAACAAATTGAAAAAATTTATAATTAAAATATGAGGTAAATAGAAATGACCAATTTTACCAATTTTGTACACCCATTAATTATATAAAAAAAAATCATAAATTAAATTTACTATTTTTTTTAAAATATTTTAAGTGTATTGAAATCGATGTAGATTTAAGTGTTAGGATTAATAAAGAGTATATTTTATGTAAAATTATTATGATTATAAAAAATATGTGATTTATTTTTTAAAAGTAAAGACTAAATATTTTCTGAGACGTGCTATCCAAATTCCATCCAGACACAAAGTCAAAAATTAATTATGAATGTTATTAATATTATTAAATGACTATTCTAACCTTAATATTATTTGACTCTACTATTGTTTGTTATTTGTTTAAGTAATAAGTTATTTGTTATGAAATCATTAAAATTGCATCAAGGGAAGTTTTCCAAACACTATTCTCAAACTTGTTATTTGTTTAAGTAATAAGTTTTTTTTTAAATATTTAACTAATAAGTAATTTGGTTATTTATTTTTTTAATATTTAATTAATAAGTAAATTAAATATCAACAAATAACTAAATTACTATGCCCAATGATTTTAAATATTGATAAAGTTCTAAAAAAGTTAAATAATGAGTCCTTAATATCGATAAGTTATGAAAAAGTTAAATATTGATTCATTAATATAGACAAGTTCTAAAAAAGTTAAATATTGATATGATTGATGTTAATATCAACAAGTTCTAAAAAAAAGTTAAATATTAATATATAGACATTTCAATAATATATATATATATATGATTGATTTCGTTAATATCGACAGGTTCTAAAAAAAGTTAAATATTGATATGATTAATTTTGATAATATCGACAAATTTTAAAAATTTTAAATATTGAGATGATTAATGTCGTTAATATCAACAAGTTCTAAAAAAAAGTTAAATATTGATATATAGATATTTCAACTCATATTATTGTTGTCAATATTTCGACAAGTTCTATATGAATGCATACGTATTGTAATTAATATTAATATTGATAAATGTTCAATATCAACACAAAAATATATGTGGTCTCTTAAAATGATTTTGCAACTTTTATTAAAATGATTATGCTCATTTTTAAAGAGAATGTTGTAAGGGAAGAATGAAGAATGCGTAATTTTATTTTTAAGTATGTTAGTTCCAAAATGTTTTATTAAAGTGGTTTATCTGGTTAATCAACATTTCCAAAACAACAGTTTCATTTCATTAAGTTGGTCTTTATTTTAATTATTATTTACATACTTTAATTAAGTTGATATTTATTTAATTATTATTTACATCTTCAATTAAGTTGGTCTTTATTTAATTATTATTTACATACAGTGTTATTCTTCAATAACTTGTAGAATAATGATGAAATTTTGATAAGAAAAATTATGAAGAAAAAAGATGGGTAAGAAAAACTAAAAAAACTTTTAGAACAACTTTCAAATTTAGATATAAGTTAACAGAAAAATTATGAAAAAACTTTTAGAATAAGAATAAGAATAGATACGGATTAACAGAAAGATTATAAAAAAATAACATAAAGATTGCGCTTGCATTTCTACTGGTAACACTTTTATTTTTTATCTTTAATGGAAATCTTGATTTATTTAAAAAAAAAAAAAAGAAAGATTATAGAATTTTTTTTTAGGGTTAACAGGAATATTATAAAAAATTTTGAGGGGAAGAAAAAAATGAGTTAATATAGTTGAAATGAAAAGTTTATTTATAAGGTAAAAAAATTAAATTGAATAAAAATATTAAACATAAATATAAAAATAAGTTTTTAAAAAGGAAATATATGGTGAAATGGGTTAAATAAACCCATAAAATTACTTTTATTTTAATAAAAGAATATTGTAATTTAAAAATATTTGTAAATTAATTAATAATTTTAAAATATTAATCAATTCAAAATTTTCCCTTATCAAACAAATACGGTAATCAATAATTTTAAAATATTTATCAAGTTAAATCTCCCTCTTCATAATTAAAAAATATTTGTAAGTTAATCAATAATTTCAAAATATTTACCAACTTGAATCTTCACTCATTAAATAAATATTTTTAAGATAATTAATAATTTTAAAATATTTTTCAAGTCAAATTTTCCTCATCATCAAACAAATATTTGTACAATAATCAATAATTTTAAAATATTTATCAAGTCAAATTTTATTTCTCCTCAAACAAACGTCTTCGTTTTTTTAGTGAGGCTTGTGTGCAACTATTGTATGGATCTTAGAGCCATACAACGTGGGTCGGGTCGAATCCGATCCGAATTCATGCATTTCCTTTTTTTTTTATCCTGACTTTTATGTTGTGTTAGTCATACCTTTATAATATGTTAAACATACCTTTATGTAATACTTTAATTTTTTTTAAAAACCCTAATTTTGGCAAAAAAAAAACCCTAATTTTGACCAAAAAACTATAATTTCAATACAAAATAACCCTAATTTGTACATATATACATTTATGTAAATATTACGCATACGTTTAATTAATATTGGTCATACTTTTATATAATATATAAAGGTACAACTAACATAATTAAAAAGTATAACTAACATAACATAAAGGTATGTTTAACATAACATAAAATCATAAAAGTATGATTAACATAATATAAAGGTATGTTTACATAAAGGTGTGTTTAATATAATATAAAAATATGCTTAATATAACATAAAAATCCTAAAAGTATACATAACATAACATAAAACCATAAAGATATGCTTAATATAACATAAAGGTATGCTTAATATAATATAAAGGCCCTAAAGGTATGACTAACATACCATAAATGTATGTTTAATATAACATAAAAGTCTAGCACCTCGAGCGAATTTGGGTGGGTTTGAGCGCATCCACCTAGGTGAATGGGGGCACGTGCGTGCACGTGGAGAGCGCGTAGGTCTGGTCGGATCGGGTGTACGGATCCTAATCCGTACACCAGTTGTATAAAAAAATTTGTGAGTTTTTTTTTTATGTAATTTATGACAATAAATTATGGAAACTATTCTTGAAACTACAAACGTATTTATTTGGAGAAAATATTGTTTCATTAATTAGTGGAGATAGAAATATTGTTTTAATTTCAAATTTAAAAATTTCATTGTATATATTTTTATAAAGGATATGATTGTCATTTAATACACAATTTTAATTTATAATTATTGCTCTACACTTTTCTGCCTGTGCAGATATGCCCATGTAGAATTACCAATATTTTATTAGTACTCATAACTATAGATAGATATTTAAATTTTTGGTCCAACTAACTCAAATAACTTAACTATCTCAAATTCAAGTAAAAACATATATGCTTATCAAATACCTAAAATTTCTTTATATCTATATTTTAAATAAAATTATTAAAAATTAGATGTAACGTTGTATTCAATCTACTAAAATTAAGAAAAGCAGAGCAAACAATTCTATCAAAGGGTTTGTTTGTAAATCATTTTCTGAAAAGACCTCACTCTTTTTTTAAAATTTGAAAATATTATTTATTAATTTTCATACTATTATAATTTTAATAAGTATAATTTTAACTTAAGACATATTTACCTCTCTCATATAGAAAGATTTATTCGAGAAAAAATCTTAACAGTTACATTCAATCACAAACTACATTGTCCATTTTCATGTATTTACCTCTTTCATATAGTCAAGACTACAATAAATCAATAAAAAAAACTCAAATGTTCCAAAATTTAAATATTTGATTTGATAAATTACCTTTTTATGTAATGTAAATAATATTTTTTTAATAAATTTAATATATCATGCATCAAAAAAAACATTTAAATTAAGAAATTATTTCATTTGAAATTATAATTTATTTAAAAACGCTTCATATCTCCTCAACCCGTCCATAAAATTTACAATAGCAAAATAAATTTTATGATAGCCAAAAATATAAATAAAAATGATAAATTTGTTTCATATATTATAATCGAATTTTAAATGAAAAAGTTATCTAATTTGAAAGTATGATTTGTTAAAAAAGATTCTCATACCCCATCCCCACGAGTACAACCCATCTGTTGGAAAATTGGTTGTTATAAGTGGTGGGTGGCACCATTTTGACCAATAGTTAAATAGCTATATGTTAATCATTCCAAGGACTGGATATCAAAAAATTAATCTACGTTTGGAATAGATAATGTATGCATTTTTATCACTTAAATCCAATTTTTGGTGAGTGAGAAATTAAACATCTAAGTTAGCCACTTGAAATGGGAATGTGAAGGTCATGAGTATGGAAAAGAAGCTTAATTATTCCACATAGGAAAATGGACCTTGGAAATGTAAGTATTAAAGAAGTCATGTGAAGTAACTTAATAATTAATACACTCCTGGAGTGGTATGTTTGTGTAACACATACGTGTGCCCGCTCGGCACAGCCTGGTCCCGAACACGAACCCACCTCCATCGTGGGCATTGGTCCTTGGAAATTGGCAATTGGACGTTGGGCTGGACTTACCTCGACCGTGGGTATTGGTCCTTGGGAATTAGCAATTAGACGTTGGGCGCCATTGGTATTGGCTGTTGCATTACAGGATGGATGGGCATTGGTCCTTAGGAAATTGGCTGTTGCATTACATAACGGGGGCCAAGGAGTAGGACGGATGGGCATTGGTCCTTAGGAAATTGGCTGTTGTATTACAGAACGGGGGCTAAGGAGCAGCATCATGGAAGGGTTGTTGCATTACAACACCATACAATATACTATATTCTAGCCTATCTGTCCAAAGAGCAGCATCATGGACGGGGATAGGTTGTTGCATTACAGCACCCTAACGTACTGTATTCTAGCCTACCCGTCCATGATACTCGATTGTGGGCATTGGTCCTTGGGAATTGACAATTGGACGTTGGGCTGGACTTGGGTAGGTGGGGCGTTGAGTAGGTGGGGCTCGGGCATTACACCACCGACGGGTTGTTGCATTACAGCATCTTACAACGTACTGTATTCTAGCCTACCCGTCCGACATTGGTATTGGCTGTTGCATTACAGGACGAGTGGATATTGGTCCTCAGGAAATTGGCCGTTGCATTACAGAACGAGGTCCAAGGAGCAGCGTCATGGACGGGTTGTTGCATTACAACACCATACAATGTACTATATTCTAGTCTATCTGTCCAAATAGCAGCATCATGGACGGGGATAAGTTGTTGTATTACAGCACTTTAACATACTGTATTCTAGCCTACCTGTCCATGATACTCGATCATGGGCATTGGTCCTTGGGAATTGACAATTGGACGTTGGGCTGGACGTGGGTAGGTGGGGCTCAGGCATTACAGCACCGATGGGTTGTTGTATTACCGGACGGGGGCCAAGGAGCAGCATCATAGACGAGTTGTTGCATTACAACACCTTACAACGTACTGTATTCTAGCCTACCCATCCAAGTAGCAGCATCATGGACGGGGACGGGTTGTTGCATTACAACACCCTACAACGTAGGGTATTCGAGCCTACCCAGGCTAGTCCAAGGAGCAGCATCATGGATGGGGACGGGTTGTTGCATTACAGTACTCTACTACGTACTGTATTCTAGCCTACCCATCCAAGGAGCAAAATCAAGAACGGTGATGGGTTGTTGCATTACAGCACCCTACAACGTACTGTATTCTAGCCTACCCGTCCAAATTGTTGCATTACAACATCAGGCCGAGGTTACAACGTACTGTATCCTAGCATTTCTTGTTGCATTACAACATCCGATCGAGATTACAACTTATTGCATTACAACATCAGGCTAAGATTACACCTTATTACGTTACAGCATCCGATCGAGGATACAACGTAGGCCGAGATTACAGCGTACTGTATTCTAGTCTTGCTTGTTGCATTACAACATCCGTCCAAGGTTACAACTTGTTGCATTACAACATCTGGCCGCTATACTCTAGCTTTGTTGCATTACAGCATCCGACCGAGGTTACAACTTGTTGCATTACAACATCCGAGCGAGTTTACAACGTACTATATTCTAGGCTTGTTGCATTATAGCATCCGGCCAAGGTTGCAACACCCTACAATGTATTGTATTCTAGTCTTGTTACATTACAACATCCGACCGAGGTTACAACTTGTTGCATTACAACATCCGACTACAATTTATTGTATTACAGCATCAGGCCGAGGTTGCAACATACTATATTCTAGCCTTGTTGCATTACAACATCGGGCTACTGTATTCTAACCTTGTTGCATTATAGTATCCGATCGAGGTCACAACTTGTTACATTACAGCATCTAACCGAGGTTACAATATACTATATTTTAGTCTTACTGCATTACATCATCCAACCGAGGTTACAATAGGTTACAACATACTGTATTCTAGTCTTATTGCATTACAACATCCAACCGAGGTTACAACGTAACGTACTATAATCTAGGGTTGTTGCATTATATATTCTAGGGTTTATAGCATCCGACCGAGGTTACAACGTACTGTATTCTAGGGTTGTTGCATTACAGCACCCTACAACGTACTGTATTCTAGCAAAAAGTTGTTGCATTACAGTACCCTACAACGTACTATATTTTAACCTTGTTGCCATACAACATTCAGCCGATGTACTGTATTCTAACAACAAGTTGTTGCATTACAACACCTTACAATTTACTGTATTCTGGCCTAGTTGCAATACCGCATCTAGTCGAGGTTGTAACGGACTGTATTCTAGCGATGGGTTGTTGCATTACAGCACCCTACAACGTACGACGGGTTTTTGCATTACAACACCCTACAACGTACGATGGGTTGTTGCATTACAACACCCTATAACATACTGTATTCTAGCCTTGTTGCATTACAACACCCGGTCAAGATTACAACATATTATTTTCTAGGGTTTACAGCATCCGATCGAGGTTACAACGTATAGTATTCTAGGATTGTTGCATTACAGTACCCTACAACGTACTGTATTCTAGTAACAAGACAAAGTTCTATATGTTAGGATGTATACTATAAGCCTAACTTTTGTGTAAACATCTATTTATGATATGAGAATCTTTTGTGGTCAAATATTTACATTTTATATATTTGTTATATATGTTATTGCAACTGTCCAATTAATTTATATTGTAGATAACATGGTGTGTGGTGCCACACAGAAGATCATGTTATCAGTTCCTTATAGATTATAAATGGTAGCTCACAGCCGAGATAATTTTGGACAAATTATCGAAATGGTTGTAGTGTAATTTGGTATTAATCTGTCTTGATTATAAAATTACACTAGTACATTTTGTATGTATTGAGCAGGACCAATTGAGGTTGTTTTATTTGTACTGACTACATAAATAAAATAAGACCTCTATTATTATGGATATGCGTCCTCTTAATCATTGTATGATAACGGGCATGTATACTCGATATATGTTTCTTTAATTTACCAATGGGTGAGATTTATTTATTAAATCAATAAGCTCGGTAAATTGGGATACAGTGTTGTTTATATGGTGTGCTGTTGATTATATAATGAAACCGTGTCCTAATTATTTAGGATGATGATGTCCCCTTGAGGAACTCATAAGGATTATCATGTAAACCCTGCAGGTGGATTTATTCCGGCATGATAATAAAGTTGAGTGGTACTACTCTTGGATTAAATATTAATTAATTGAATTGTCAGTAATTCATTTAATTAATGGACATTCGATATCTTAAACATGGGGAGATAAACGCGCACATAATAAATAGGAGACATATCTAATATGGATAAGGGACGGTAGTTCAATAATATCTTTTTAGTGGATTAAGATATTATTTGATAGGCTTAAGAAGTATATTCAGATCGAATTAAGGACTTCTAAGCCTATCAGGAGACCGATTCCTAATCCTCCTCAAGGTCCCTGTTGTAGCCTATAAATAAGCCTCAAGTCAGCCGTTTTAGAAACATAGGAATACAGATACATAGACATAAAAATCTGAGATACGTATTAGTAGAAGACGGCTGAGAGTCTCGATAGCTCGTTGCCCACACAACGTTCGAGATAAGGTGAGGAATACAGCAGAAGATCGTGAGGTCCAAGCTTCATCGATTCCTCAATCTACAGTTCTGATCTAGAACTAATTACGGTGCAAAATGTATGATTCATTTTTCCACTGCGCGTTAATCATATTTACATGGATCCCGATTCAGATAATCGTATAGGGTCGGCGATCCGGCGGTTCCTACAATTGGTATCAGAGCCGTGGTTTTCTGACTCTATTCGATTGAATTAGTTAATTCTATTATGAATCATATCTTGAAGCATGCGTGTTTTAGATCGGATAATAGTAGGATGTGCGAGAAATTATGTTTTTTCTGCAGGAACCTTAAATCCAACTATTATGGTCTGAATGTATGTTGATGTATGAATTAAACCCTCGGACATGTCGAGGTTGTTTTTGAATGTATGATTGTAATAGTAAAATCAAGGCGGTTTGTCGTGTTAGGTTTTATTTTCTGTTCGATCTAGATTATATGTAAACTCCTTCGTGGGGTATAGGATCGATGGATGTAATAGATACAAGGTTAGGATCACGTAATCGGGCACGACCGTGCTGTGCAGCACGGTCAGACCGTGCCAGCCAAAGATTACGACTGAACGACAGGGCACGACCGTGCTATGGGGCACGGTCGACCGTACGGCGTATTTTGAAGGTCGGGCACGACCGTGCTGAGGGGCACGGTCAGACCGTGCTAGGCGATGATTTTCAGGTCGATCCTCGTTTGACGGCAAACATTGAAGAACACAGCGATAAATCGAAGCCATAATAGTTGGAAATTTTGTTTTTCATATTTATTGCTCTATATGTGTTTTATCAAGCATGCTTGTATGTGTTTTATATGATATGCATGTTAAAATCCCTCATGTTAAATAACTAAGTGGGAGAGGGATTAATTGTTTTAATAAATCCCATGGCCTCCATTACTGGTTTGTAAGTGATGCACCTGAACTTGCGCGTTGGCTTTAAGTGCCTTCCTCCATATCGGATGAGTTCATTTGTGGATCACTAGATCAAACTTCCTTTATGGATGATTATAGAAAGTTGTTTAGGAGCGTGTCATCTTCTCCATCTGAAGAGGCATAATCCTAGATAATGGACTTAGTATCAAGTAATGGTGTACACTTAGATGCATTTGATAAGTATCCTCCCCATCGAAGTCACTACTGTTATTTGTATGGCCAAAGCGATAACCAACTATTAATTTTATTTGTCATAAAGTTAAGTTGACAAGATAGTAAAATTAATGGGTAAAACCTCCTCTAACAAATGTTTGAATTAGCATACGTCCACACTATCGTGGCATACGAGGTTCACGGTGTATTGAGGTGTTGGTGAATTTAGATTATGTTGTTTGAGGGAACAATATGATTTGTCAATTCAAATTATTTGACCTATGTGTTTATTTATGTGATTCTCAGGTTTTTCATTATGGCTTTCAATCCTCTTGCTGTTATACTTAAAGAAAACAAACTTATTGGTCCTAATTATATTGATTGGAAACGAAACCTGGATATTGTCCTGACTGCTGAAGAGTACAAGTTTGTACTCACTGAGCACTGTCCTGACATGTCTGGTGAAAACTCTACTGAAGAGGAGAAAATGCTTTATAGGAAGTGGGTTAAGGCAGATGAGATGGCGCGGTGTTACATTTTGGCTTCCATATCAAATGTGCTGCAACATCAGCATCAGGCCATGCCTACTGCCTATGATATGATGCATAATCTCAAGGAACTCTTCGGACACCAGAGTCGGGCTGCCAGACAGGAGGCAATGAGAAACTTGATGACTGCCACCATGGCTGAGGGGACACCTGTGAGTGATCATGTCCTCAAGATGATGGCTCATCTGAATGAGATGGAGGTCCTTGGAGCTGAAATCGATGGGAAAACCCAGGTCGATATCGTTCTCCAAACGCTGCCTAAGAGTTTTGAGCAGTTCCGTTTGAACTACAACATGAACAAGAGGTTGTATTCATTGGCGGAACTTCTGACAGAACTCCAATCAGCAGAGGGACTGTTTCGTCAAAATTCTCAGGCTTACGTTGCTGAAAATGTTTCTGCTTCTAAACCGCAAGGTGGAATGAAGAAGAAGAAGAAACAGAATTCTTCAGCAAACAAGACGGCCGGACCTCAAGTGGCTAAACCACAAGGTGGTGTGAAAAAGCCAAAAGGCAAGTGCTTCCATTGCAAGCAGGCTGGACATTGGAAAGTCGATTGTCCCCGTAAAAAAGAGAACGATTCAGGTACATCTTTTTCATTAGTTGTTGAAACAAGTTTAGCGGTGTTATCTACCGGTACCTGGTGTGTAGATACGGGAGCCACTGATCATGTCTGCAATTCATTGCAGGGGTTCCAGAAAACCAAACGACTAAGTGATGGGGAGATTACCATATACATGGGCACCGCTGCGAAAGTGGCGGCCGTTGCAGTGGGAGATGTTTATTTATCTTTTCATAGGAATAAGACTTTGATTTTGAGGAATTGTCTTTACGTACCTAATTTTAGAAAGAATTTGATTTCAGTTTCTAAACTTTTTAAGGATGGATATTCTGTTTCTTTTGATAACAATGTTGTCGTTAAGAAGAATAGAGTTATTATCTGTTCTGGTACGTTGGTTGACAATTTATATATTCTTAATCCTATAACTCCTACGATGCAACAAAAGGAAATTAATAGCACATCTTCTAAATCTAATAAGAGAAAAGAACCTTCGAAAATGAATCAAACATATCTTTGGCATCTAAGGTTGGGTCATATTAGCTTGAGGAGGATTCAAAGGTTGATAGCCGATGGACCTTTGGGTTCCTTGGAAGTGGAAAACTATCCAACCTGCGAATCCTGCTTGGAAGGAAAAATGACCAAAAGGCCTTTTAAGGCAAAGGGGTATAGAGCCAAAGAAGTGTTGGAATTGATTCATTCTGATTTATGTGGCCCTATGACTATTCAGGCAAGAGGTGGTTTCGAATATTTTGTCTCTTTTATAGACGATTATTCGAGATATGGATACATTTACTTGATGCGCCGCAAGTCTGAGTGCTTTGACAAGTTCAAAGAGTACAAGGCTGATGTGGAGAAACGTCATGGTAAATGTATCAAAACACTACGATCTGATCGTGGTGGTGAGTACCTCTTAGGAGAGTTTAGGAGTTACTTATCAGAGGCTGGGATTCAATCCCAATTGTCTGCACCGGGTACACCCCAACAGAATGGTGTGGCGGAACGAAGAAATATGACTCTTATGGAAATGGTTAGATCGATGATGAGTTATTCAGAATTACCAAATTCGTTCTGGGGGTATGCTCTGAAAACAGCGACGTACATTCTAAACTTGGTACCTTCTAAGTCAGTACCCTCTACTCCCACAGAATTGTGGACTGGGCGCAAGCCTAGTCTGAAACACATTCGGATTTGGGGTAGTCTAGCACATGTGCTAAAGGGAGATGCTGATAAGTTGGAATCTCGTACGGAAGTACACTTGTTTGTGGGCTATCCTAGAGGAACGAAAGGTGGTTTATTTTGTAGTCCTAAAGATCAGAAGGTCATTGTTAGCACGAATGCCTGATTTTTAGAAGAAGACTATGTAATGAACCACAAGCCCATGAGTAAAATTGTTCTTGAGAAAATGAGAGGGGATAATTCGGATGTACCGACAGTACAAGATGAAATACCACAAGTGATTGCACCGCGTGTCACTGATGATACACAAATACCGATAGTGCCTCGTCGTAGTGGGAGAGTTGTTAGACAACCTGATAGATTCATGTTTTTGGGAGAGTCTTCAGACTTGGTCCCTGGACAACATGAAATAGATCCCTGGACTTATGACGAGGCACTCCAAGATAAAGATGCGATATCTTGACAAAAGGCAATGCTTTCTGAGATAGAATCTATGGATTCTAATCAAGTCTGGGAGCTTGTAGAACCACCAAATGGTGTAAGAGCCATTGGATGTAAATGGGTCTACAAAAGAAAAAGAGGATCAGACGGAAAGGTAGAGACCTTTAAAACAAGGCTTGTTGCGAAAGGGTATACTAAAAAAGAAGGGATCGATTATGAGGAAACCTTTTCGCCGGTAGCCATGTTGAAGTCTATCCGAATTCTTTTGTCTATTGCTGCTCATATGGATTATGAGGTTTGGCAGATGGATGTCAAGACAGCTTTCCTTAATGGAAGTCTTGAAGAAAACATCTATATGAAGCAACCTGATGGATTCATTGCAAAGGGCAAAGAGCATCTTGTGTGTAAGCTCAATCGGTCTATTTATGGACTGAAACAAGCTTCGAGATCTTGGAACATCCGTTTTGATGAAGTAATCCAGTCTTATGGATTTATTCAATGTCTGGATGAATCTTGTGTATATAAGAAGAGTGACGGAAACGTGGTGGTATTTCTTGTACTATACGTAGATGACATCTTGTTAATTGGAAACAATGTCAAGGTGTTGTCAGACATAAGGGTATGGCTGTCCAAGCAGTTTGCTATGAAGGACTTAGGAGAAGCTGGACATATTCTTGGGATCAAAGTTATAAGGGATCGCAAGAAAAGGATGTTATGCTTATCTCAAGCTTCATACAATGACACTATCCTAGCTCGTTTTAGCATGCAAAACTCCAAGAAAGGTTTTCTACCTTTTAGACATGGAGTGCCTTTATCTAAGGAAATGTGTCCTAAGACACCAAAGGAGATAGAAGAAATGAAAGCAGTTCCTTATGCTTCGGCTGTAGGTGTAGGAACCGCCGGATCATCGACCCTATACGATTATCCGAATCGGGGTCCATGCAAATATGATTAACGCGCAGCGGAAAATGAATCATACCTTTTGCACCAAAATTAGTTCTAAGGTCAGAACTGTAGATCGAGGAATCGATGAAGCCTGAACCTCACGATCTTCTGCTGTATTCCTCACCTTATCTCAAACGTTGTGTGGGCAACGAGCTACCGAGACTCTCAACCGTTCTTCTCTAAATCGTATATCAGATTTTTCTGTGTCTGTTACTTTAGAAACGGTTGACTTGAGGCTTATTTATAGGCTACAACAGGGACCTTGAGGAGGATTAGGAATCGGTCTCCTGATAGGCTTAGGAGTCCTTAATTCGATCTAAATATACTTCTCAAGCCTATCAAATAATATATTAATCCACTAAAAAGATATTATTGAACTACCGTCCCTTATCCATATTAGAAATGGCTCCTATTTATTATATGTGCGTTTATCTCCCCATGTTTAAGATATCGAATGTCCATTAATTAAATGAATTACTGACAATTCAAAAATTAATATTTAATCCAAGAGTAGTACCACTCAACCTTATTATCATGCCGGAATAAATCCACCTGCAGGGTTTACATGATAATCCTTATGAGTTCCTCAAGGGGACATCATCATCCTAAATAATTAGGACACGGTTTCATTATATAATCAACAGCACACCATATAAACAACATTGTATCCTAATTTACCGAGCTTATTGATTTAATAAATAAATCTCACCCATTGGTAAATTAAAGAAACATATATGGAGTATACATGCCCGTTATCATACAATGATTAAGAGGACGCACATCCATAATAACAGAGGTCTTGTTTTATTTATGTAGTCAGTACAAAATAAAACAACCTCAATTGGTCATGCTCAATACATACAAAATGTACTAGTGTAATTTTATAATCAAGACAGATTAATACCAAATTACACTACAACCATTCCGATAATTTGTCCAAAATTATCTCGGCTGTGAGCTACCATTTATAATCTATAAGGAACTGATAACATGATCTTCTGTGTGGCACAACACACCATGTTATCTACAATATAAATTAATTGGACAATTGCAATAATATATATAACAAATATATAAAATGCAAACATTTGACCATAAAAGATTCTCATATCATAAATAGATGTTCATACAAAAGCTAGGCTTATAGTATACATCCTAACAATCTCCCACTTATACTAAAAGACTATGCTGTCATATACGCTGCCATGCATCTGATTCCCATCCCATCAACATGCTCATCGAAGGCTTTCGCCGGAAGGGCCTTTGTGAAAGGATCTGCTAGGTTATCGGCTGATGCAATCTTGGCGACAACAACTTTCCCTCGCTTTACAATATCTCGTATCAGGTGGTACTTGCGCTCAATGTGTTTACTTGCCATATGGGCTCGTGGTTTCCTTCGAGTTTGCTACTGCACCACTGTTATCACAATAGATTGTGATAGCTTTGGGCAAACCAGGAATCACTTCTAAGTCCATTAAGAAGTTTCTGAGCCATACAGCTTCTTTGGCTGCCTCAGAGGCCACCACATATTCTGCTTCCATGGTGGAGTCCGAAACGTATTTCTGCTTCACACTTCTCCACACTATGGCTCCACCTCCCAAGGTAAACACATACCCCGAGGTTGATTTACTATTGTCCCTATCTGACTGGAAATCTGAATCCGTGTAACCCACAGGTAATAAATCATTTGCCTGGTAAACTAGCATATAATCTCTAGTCCTTTTCAGGTACTTTAGAATATGCTTTACGGCAGTCCAATGACCTTGTCCTGGGTTACTTTGATATCTACTAACCATGCCCACGGTAAAGCAGATATCTGGTCTCGTACACAGCATCGCATACATCAAGCTTCCTACAGCCGAAGCATAAGGAACTGCTTTCATTTCCTCTATCTCCTTTGGTGTCTTATGACACATTTCCTTAGATAAAGGCACTCAATGCCTAAAAGGTAGAAAACCTTTCTTGGAGTTTTGCATGCTAAAACGAGCTAAGATAGTGTCAATGTATGAAGCTTGAGATAAGCATAACATCCTTTTCTTGCGATCCCTTATAACTTTGATCCCAAGAATATGTCCAGCTTCTCCTAAGTCCTTCATAGCAAACTGGTTGGACAGCTATACCCTTACGTCTGACAACACCTTGACATTGTTTCCAATTAACAAGATATCATCTACGTATAGTACAAGAAATACCACCACGTTTCCGTCACTCTTCTTATATACACAAGATTCATCCGGACATTGAATAAATCCATAAGACTGGATTACTTCATCAAAACGGATGTTCCAAGATCTTGAAGCTTGTTTCAGTCCATAAATGGACCGATTAAGCTTACACACAAGATACTCTTTGCCTTTCTCAATGAATCCCTCTGGTTGCTTCATATAGATGTTTTCTTCAAGACTTCCATTAAGGAAAGCTGTCTTGACATCCATCTGCCAAACCTCATAATCCATATGAGCAGCAATAGACAAAAGAATCCGGATAGACTTCAGCATGGCTACCGGTGAAAAGGTTTCCTCATAATCGATCCCTTCTTTTTGAGTATACCCTTTCGCAACAAGCCTTGCTTTAAAGGTCTCTACCTTTCCATCTGATCCTCTTTTCCTTTTGTAGACCCATTTACATCCAATGGCTCTTACACCATTTGGTGGTTCTACAAGCTCCCAGACTTGATTAGAATCCATAGATTCTATCTCAGAGAGCATTGCCTTTTGCTAAGATATCGCATCTTTATCTTGGAGTGCTTCGTCATAAGTCCAGGGATCTATTTCATGTTGTCCAGGGACCAAGTCTGAAGACTCTCCCAAAAACATGAATCTATCAGGTTGTCTAACAACCCTCCCATTACGACGAGGCACTATCGGTATTTGTGTATCATTAGTGACACGTGGTGCAATCACTTGTGGTATCTCATCTTGTACCGTCGGTACATCCGAATTATCCCCTCTCATTTCCTCAAGAACAATTTTACTCATGGGCTTGTGGTTCATTACATAGTCCTCTTCTAAAAATCGGGCATTCGTGCTAACAATGACCTTCTGATCTTTAGGACTATAAAATAAACCACCTTTCGTTCCTCTAGGATAGCCCACAAACAAGTGTACTTCCGTACGAGATTCCAACTTATCAGCATCTCCCTTCAGCACATGTGCTGGACTACCCCAAATCCAAATGTGTTTCAGACTAGGCTTACGCCCAGTCCACAATTCTGTGGGAGTACAGGGTACTGACTTAGAAGGTACCAAGTTTAGAATATACGTCGCTGTTTCCAGAGCATACCCCCAAAACGAATTTGGTAATTCTGAATAACTCATCATTGATCTAACCATTTCCATAAGAGTCCTATTCCTTCGTTCCGCCACACCATTCTGTTGGGGTGTACCCGGTGCAGACAATTGGGATTGTATCCCAGCCTCTGATAAGTAACTCCTAAACTCTCCTAAGAGGTACTCACCACCACGATCAGATCGTAGTGTCTTGATACATTTACCATGACGTTTCTCCACATCAGCCTTGTATTCTTTGAACTTGTCAAAGCACTCAGACTTGCGGCTCATCAAGTAAATGTATCCATATCTCGAATAATCGTCTATAAAAGAGATAAAATATTCGAAACCACCTCTTGCCTGGATAGTCATAGGGCCACACAAATCAGAATGAATCAATTCCAACACTTCTTTGGCTCTATACCCCTTTGCCTTAAAAGGCCTTTTGGTCATTTTTCCTTCAAAGCAGGATTCGCAGGTTGGATAGTTTTCCACTTCCAAGGAACCCAAAGGTCCATCGGCTATCAACCTTTGAATCCTCCTCAAGCTAATATGACCCAACCTTAGATGCCAAAGATATGTTTGATTCATTTTCGAAGGTTCTTTTCTCTTATTAGATTTAGAAGATGTGCTATTAATTTCCTTTTGTTGCATCGTAGGAGTTATAGGATTAAGAATATATAAACTGTCAACCAACGTACCAGAACAGATAATAACTCTATTCTTCTTAACGACAACATTGTTATCAAAAGAAACAGAATATCCATCCTTAAAAAGTTTAGAAACTGAAATCAAATTCTTTCTAAAACAAGGTACGTAAAGTCAATTTCTCAAAATCAAAGTCTTATTCCTATGAAAAGATAAATAAACATCTCCCACTGCAACAGCTGCCACTTTCGCAACGGTGCCCATGTATATGGTAATCTCCCCATCACTTAGTCGTTTGGTCTCCTGGAACCCCTGCAATGAATTGCAGATATGATCAGTGGCTCCCGTATCTACACACCAGGTACCGGTAGATAACACCGCTAAACATGTTTCAACAACTAATGAAAAAGATGTACCTGAATTGTTCTCCTTTTTACGGGGACAATCGGTTTTCCAATGTCCAGCCTGCTTGCAATGGAAGCACTTGCCTTTTGGCTTTTTCACACCACCTTGTGGTTTAGCCACTTGAGGTCCGGCCGTCTTCTTTGCTGAAGAATTCTGTTTCTTCTTCTTCTTCTTTCCGCCTTGCGGTTTAGAAGCAGAAACATTTTCAACAACGTAAGCCTGAGAACTTTGACGAAATAGTCCCTCTGCTGATTGGAGTTCTGTCAAAAGTTCCGCCAATGAATACAACCTCTTGTTCATGTTGTAGTTCAAACGAAACTGCTCAAAACTCTTAGGCAGCGTTTGGAGAACGATATCGACCTGGGTTTCCCCATCGATTTCAGCTCCAAGGACCTCCATCTCATTCAGATGAGCCATCATCTTGAGGACATGATCACTCACAAGTGTTCCCTCAGCCATGGTGGCAGTCATCAAGTTTCTCATTGCCTCCTGTCTGGCAGCCCGACTCTGATGTCCGAAGAGTTCTTTGAGATTATGCATCATATCATAGGCAGTAGGCATGGCCTGATGCTGATGTTGCAGCACATTTGACATGGAAGCCAAAATGTAACACCGCGCCATCTCATCTACCTTAACCCACTTCCTATAAAGCATTTTCTCCTCTTCAGTAGAGTTTTCATCAGGCATGTCAGGACAGTGCTTAGTGAGTACAAACTTGTACTCTTCAGCAGTCAGGACAATATCCAGGTTTCATTTCCAATCAATATAATTAGGACCAATAAGTTTGTTTTCTTTAAGTATAACAGCAAGAGGATTGAAAGCCATAATGAAAATCCTGAGAATCACATAAATAAACACATAGGTCAAATAATTTGAATTGACAAATCACATTGTTCCCTCAAACAATATAATCTAAATTCACCAACACCTCAATACACCGTGAACTTTGTATGCCACGATAGTGTGGATGTATACTAATTCAAACATTTGTTAGAGGAGGTTTTACCCATTAATTTTACTATCTTGTCAACTTAACTTTATGACAAATAAAATTAATAGTTGGTTATTGCTTTGGCCATACAAATAACAGTAGTGACTCCGATGGGGAGGATACTTATCAAATATATCTAAGTGTACACCATTACTTGATACTAAGTCCATTATCTAGGATTATGCCCCTTCAGATGGAGAAGATGACACGCTCCTAAACAACTTTCTATAATCATCCATAAAGGAAGTTTGATCTAGTGATCCGCAAATGAACTCATCCGATATGGAGGAAGGCACTTAAAACCAACGTGCAAGTTCAGATGCATCACTTACAAACCAGTAATGGAGGCCATGGGATTCATTAATTAATCCCTCTCCCACTTAGTTATTTAACATGAGGGATTTTAACATGCATATCATATAAAACACATACAAACATGCTTGATAAAACACATATAAAGCAATAAATATGAAAAACACAATTTCCAACTATTATGGCCTCGTTTTATCGCTGTGTTCTTGAATGTTCTAGAAAAAATCGCCGGAAAATCATCGCCTAGCACGGTCTGACCGTGCCACTCAGCACGGTCGTGCTCGATCTGAAACAAGCCACACGGTCTGACCGTGCCCTCCAGCACGGTCGTGTCCTGTCCATCAGTGGCGATCTTCAACTGACACGGTCTGACCATGCCCTCTAGCACGGTCGTACCCGATCTCCAAACATGCCGCACGGTCGACCGTGCTCCATAGCACGGTCGTGCCCTGTCGTTCAGTCGCGATCTTCGGCTGGCACGGTCTGACCGTGCCCCATAGCACGGTCGTGCCCGGTTGTGCGATCCTAACCTTGTTTCTATTACATCCATCGATCCTATACCCCACGAAGGAGTTTACAAATCTAGATCGAACAGAAAATAAAACCTAACACGACAAACCGCCGTGATTTTACTATTACAATCATACATTCAAAAAACAACCTCGACATGTCCGAGGGTTTAATTCATACATAAACATACATTCAGACCATAATAGTTGGATTTAAGGTTCCTGCAGAAAATCATAATTTTTCTCGCACATCCTACTATTATCCGATCTAAAACACGCATGCTTCAAGATATGATTCATAATAGAATTAACCGATTCAATCGAATAGAGTCAGAAAACAACGGCTCTGATACCAATTGTAGGAACCGCCGGATCGCTGACCCTATACGATTATCCGAATCGGGGTCCATGCAAATATGATTAACGCGCAGCGGAAAACAAATCATACCTTTTGCACCAAAATTAGTTCTAAGGTCAGAACTGTAGATCGAGGAATCGATGAAGCCTGAACCTCACGATCTTCTGCTGTATTCCTCGCCTTATCTCGAACGTTGTGTGGGCAACGAGCTACCGAGACTCTCAACCGTTCTTCTCTAAATCGTATATCAGATTTTTCTGTGTCTGTTACTTTAGAAACAGTTGACTTGAGGCTTATTTATAGGCTACAACAGGGACCTTGAGGAGGATTAGGAATCGGTCTCCTGATAGGCTTAGGAGTCCTTAATTCGATCTGAATATACTTCTCAAGCCTATCAAATAATATCTTAATCCACTAAAAAGATATTATTGAACTACCGTCCCTTATCCATATTAGATATGGCTCCTATTTATTATATGCGCGTTTTTCTCCCCATGTTTAAGATATCGAATGTCCATTAATTAAATGAATTACTGACAATTCAATTAATTAATATTTAATCCAAGAGTAGTACCACTCAACCTTATTATCATGCCGGAATAAATCCACCTGCAGGGTTTACATGATAATCCTTATGAGTTCCTCAAGGGGACATCATCATCCTAAATAATTAGGACACGGTTTCATTATATAATCAACAGCACACCATATAAACAACACTGTATCCCAATTTACCGAGCTTATTGATTTAATAAATAAATCTCACCCATTGGTAAATTAAAGAAACATATATCGAGTATACATGCCCGTTATCATACAATGATTAAGAGGACGCACATCCATAATAACAGAGGTCTTGTTTTATTTATGTAGTCAGTACAAAATAAAACAACCTCAATTGGTCCTGCTCAATACATACAAAATGTACTAGTGTAATTTTATAATCAAGACAGATTAATACCAAATTACACTACAACCATTCCGATAATTTGTCCAAAATTATCTCGGCTGTGAGCTACCATTTATAATCTATAAGGAACTGATAACATGATCTTCTGTGTGGCACCACACACCATGTTATCTACAATATAAATTAATTGGACAATTGCAATAACATATATAACAAATATATAAAATGCAAACATTTGACCAAAAAAGATTCTCATATCATATATAGATGTTCATACAAAAGCTAGGCTTATAGTATACATCCTAGCAGTAGGAAGCTTGATGTATGCGATGCTATGTACGAGACCGGATATCTGCTTTGCCGTGGGCATGGTTAGTAGATATCAAAGTAACCCAAGACAAGGTCATTGGACTGTTGTAAAGCATATTCTAAAGTACATGAAAAGGACTAGAGATTATATGCTAGTTTACCAGGCAAATGATTTATTAGCAAACTCGAAGGAACCACGAGCCCATAAGGTAAGTAAACATATTGAGCGCAAGTACCACCTGATACGAGATATCGTAAAGCGAGGGGAAGTTGTTGTCGCCAAGATTGCATCAGCCGATAACCTAGCAGATCCTTTCACAAAGGCCCTTCCGGCGAAAGCCTTCGATGAGCATGTTGATGGGATGGGAATAAGATGCATGGCAGCATATATGACAGCATAGTCTTTTAGTATAAGTGGGAGATTGTTAGGATGTATACTATGAGCCTAGCTTTTGTGTAAACATCTATTTATGATATGAGAATCTTTTGTGGTCAAATATTTGCATTTTATATATTTGTTATATATGTTATTGCAACTGTCCAATTAATTTATATTGTAGATAACATGATGTGTGGTGCCACACAGAAGATCATGTTATCAGTTCCTTATAGATTATAAATGGTAGCTCACAGCCGAGATAATTTTGGACAAATTATCGGAATGGTTGTAGTGTAATTTGGTATTAATCTGTCTTGATTATAAAATTACACTAGTACATTTTGTATGTATTGAGCAGGACCAATTGAGGTTGTTTTATTTTGTACTGACTACATAAATAAAACAAGACCTCTGTTATTATGGATGTGCGTCCTCTTAATCATTGTATGATAACGGGCATGTATACTCGATATATGTTTCTTTAATTTACCAATGGGTGAGATTTATTTATTAAATCAATAAGCTCGGTAAATTGGGATACAGTGTTGTTTATATGGTGTGCTGTTGATTATATAATGAAACCGTGTCCTAATTATTTAGGATGATGATGTCCCCTTGAGGAACTCATAAGGATTATCATGTAAACCCTGCAGGTGGATTTATTCCGGCATGATAATAAAGTTGAGTGGTACTACTCTTGGATTAAATATTAATTAATTGAATTGTCAGTAATTCATTTAATTAATAGACATTCGATATCTTAAACATGGGGAGATAAACGCGCACATAATAAATAGGAGCCATATCTAATATGGATAAGGGACGGTAGTTCAATAATATCTTTTTAGTGGATTAAGATATTATTTGATAGGCTTAAGAAGTATATTCAGATCGAATTAAGGACTTCTAAGCCTATCAGGAGACCGATTCCTAATCCTCCTCAAGGTCCCTGTTGTAGCCTATAAATAAGCCTCAAGTCAGCCGTTTTTGAAACATAAGAATACAGATACACAGACATAAAAATCTGAGATACGTATTAGTAGAAGACGGCTGAGAGTCTCGATAGCTCGTTGCCCACACAACGTTCGAGATAAGGCGAGGAATACAGCAGAAGATCGTGAGGTCCAGGCTTCATCGATTCCTTAATCTGCAGTTCTGATCTAGAACTAATTACGGTGCAAAAGGTATGATTCGTTTTTCCGCTGCGCGTTAATCATATTTGCATGGATCCCGATTCAGATAATCATATAGGGTCGGCGATCCGGCGGTTCCTACACTATATTCTAACAACATGTTGCATTACAGCACCCTACAACATACAGTATTCTAGTCTTGTTGCATTACAACATCCGATCGAGGTTTTACAACTTGTTGTATTACTGCATCCAGCTACAACTTGTTACATTATAGCATCTGGCCGAGGTTACAACGTACTATATTCTAGCCTTGTTGTGTTACAGCATCCGACCGAGGTTACAACATACTGTATTCTAGCATTGCTGTATTACAGCATCCGGTCGTGGTTACAATATGTTACAACGTACTGTATTCTATGTTGGAACCGAGGTATTGCTGACCCTATGTAATTTTGATTCGGGATCCATACAAGATATGATTAACACGCAGCGGAAAATGAATCATATATTTTACCGTAATAGGTGAAGACGAACCAATTCTAAGGTCAAAACTGCCGAACAATCAATAGAGCCTAGACCTTTAGATCTTTTGCCGTATTTCTTACCTTTTCTCGAATGTTGTGTGGGCAACGATCCTTCGAGAATACCAACCGCCTTTTACTAAAATTATTTTATGAGATTTTGGTGTGTTTAGAAACGACTGACTTAAGACTTATTTATAGGCTAAACAGGGACCTTGAGGAGGATTAGGATTCGGTCTCCTGATAGGATTATGAGTCCTAGTTCAGCCTGAACACACCTCTTAATCCTATCAATAATAACTCGATCCACTAAAGAGATATTATTGAACTACATCCCAAATCCATATTAAATATGTGCTCCTATTTATTATGTGCACGTTTATCTCCCTATGTTTAAAATATCGAATGTTCGTTAATTAAATGAATTACTGATAATTCAATTAATTAACATCTAATTTCAAGAGTAGTACCTCTCAACTTTATTATCATGTCGGAATAAATCCACCTGCAGGGTTTACATGATAATCCTTATGAGCTCCTCAAGGAGACATCATCATCCTAAATAATTAGGATACGGTTTCACTCTATAATCAACAACACACCATATAAACAACATTGTATCTCAATTTACCGAGCTTATTGATTTAATAAATAAATCTCACCTATTGGTAAATTAAAAAAAATATATTGAGTATACGTGTCCGTTATCACATAATGATTAAGAGGACGCATATCCATAATAACAGAGATCTTGTTCTATTTATGTAGTCAGTATAAATCGAACAACCTCAATTGGTCCTGCTCAATATATAAAAAATATACTAGTGTAATTTTATAATTAAGATAGATTAATACCAAATTACCACTACAAGAAAATTTAAAGACAGTGACGGAAAAATCCGTCACTAAAACCAAAAATTTTGTCACTAATATGTATTTGTGACGGATTTGTGACGGAAAATTTCTGTCAAAAAGAGTTTGTCACTAAATTTTAGTGACGGATTTTATTCCGTCGTTAAATTTTGTGACGGAAAATTCCGTCATTAAAATCTATATATTGACTTGGCATGATGTTGAGGAATATTGTGACGGAAATTATCCGTCACTAACTTTATGACGGAAAATTCCGTCATTAAAATCTGTATATTGACATGGCACGATGATGATGACATGTCAGCTATGTCAGCATGACACGTCATCATACCCGCCACATGTCAACATCCAATATTATGCCGCCACGTGTCAGCGTCCGAATTTATGCATCACCTGGGATTCGAACCCAGGACCAAAAGGTGGTAGTTTAACCATTAGGCCATTGGTGCTTCATGTAATAATATTATACATGTATTTCTTTTATAGTGACAGATTTAAATCCGTCACTATTTAGTGACGGAATAATCCGTCACTACATAATTGTGATGGAAAATTCCGTCACTAAGAAAAAAATCTAACTTTATTATTATTTTTAAATAGAAATTCATTTAGTGACGAATAATTGTGACGGAATAATCCATCACTACATAATTGTGACGGAAAATTCCATCACTAAGAAAGAAATCCGAATTTATTATTATTTTTAAATAGAAATTCATTTAGTGACGGATTATTCCGTCACTAAATAGTGACGGATTTAAATCCGTCAAATCCGTCACTATTTTGTGACGGAATAATCCATCACTAAATAATTGTGACGGAAAATTCCGTCACTAAGAAAATATCCGAATTTATAATTATTTTTAAATAGGAATTCATTTAGTGACGGATTATTCCGTCACTAAATAGTGACGGATTTAATCCGTCACTATTTTGTGACGGAATAATCCGTCACTATTTTGTGACGGAATAATCCGTCACTACATAATTGTGACGGAAAATTCCGTCACTAAGAAAAAAATCCGAATTTATTATTATTTTTAAATAGAAATTCATTTAGTGACGGATTATTCCGTCACAAAATAGTGACGGATTTATATCCGTCACTATTTTGTGACGGAATAATCTGTCAGTACATAATTGTGACGGAAAATTCCGTCACTAAGAAAAATATCCAAATTTATAATTTTTTTAAAATAGGAATTTATGTAGTGACGGATTATTCCGTCACAAGTCCGTCACGAAATCTTTTCTGTCACTATTCTGTCACTATTCCATAACAAATTTTTGACGGAATATTTCCGTCACTAAAATCCGTCACTATCAAACAATTTTCTTGTAGTGTACACTACAACCATTCTGATAATTTGTCCAAAATTATCTTGGTTGTGAGCTACCATTTATAATTTATAAGGAACTAATAACATGATCTTCTGTGTGGCACCACACACCATGTTATCTACAATATAAATTAATTGGACAATTGCAATAACAAATATAACGAATATAAAATGCAAACATTTGACCAATAAAAAATTTCATATTAAAATAAATGTTCATACAAAAGCTAGGCTTATAGTATACATTCCAACAATCTCCCACTTATACTAAAAGATTATGTTGTTATATATGTTGCCATACATCTAATTCTCATCCCTTCAACATGTTCATCAAAGGCTTTCGCCGGAAAGACCTTTGTGAAAGCATCTGCTAGGTTATCGGCTGATGCAATCTTGGCGACAATAACTTTCCCTCGCTTTACGATATTTCGTATCAGGTGGTACTTACGCTCAATGTGTTTACTTGCCTTATGGGCTCGTGGTTCCTTCGAGTTTGCTACTGCACCACTATTATCACAATAAATTGTGATAGCTTTGGGCAAACCAGGAATCATTTCTAAGTCCATCAAAAAGTTTCTGAGCCATACAACTTATTTGGCTATCTCAGAGGCTGCCACATACTCAGTTTCTATGGTGGAGTCTGAAACGCATTTTTATTTTACACTCCTCTATACTATGGCTCCACCTCCCAAGATAAACACATACCCCGAGGTAAATTTACTATTGTCCCTATCTGATTGGAAATCAAAATCCGTGTAACCCACAGGAAATAAATCATTTGCCTGGTAAACTAGCATATAATCTGTAGTCCTTTTCAGGTACTTTAGAATATGCTTTACAGCAGTCCAATGACCTTGTCCTGGGTTACTTTGATATCTACTAACCATGCCCAAGGCAAAGTAAATATCCGATCTCGTACATAACATCACATACATTAAGCCTTCTACAGCCGAAGCATAAGGAACTGTTTTCATTTCCTCTATCCTTTAGTGTTTTAGGACACATTTCCTTAGATAGATGTACTCCATGTCTAAAAGGTAGAAAACCTTTCTTGGAGTTTTGCATGCTAAAACGAGCTAGGATAGTGTCAATATATGAAACTTGAGATAGACACAACATTCTTTTCTTGCAATCTGTTATTACTTTGATCCCAAGAATATGTCCAACTTCTCCCAAGTCCTTCATAGCAAACTACTTGGACAACCATACCCTTACGTCTGATAATACCCTGACATTATTTCCAATTAACAAGATGTCATCTACGTATAGTATAAGAAATACCATCATGTCTCAGTCACTCTTCTTATATACACAAGATTCATCCGGACATTGAATAAATCCATAAGACTGGATTACTTCATCAAAGCGGATGTTCCAAGATCTCGAAGCTTGTTTTAGTCCATAAATGGACCGATTGAGCTTACACACGAGATGTTCTTTGCCCTTTACAATGATTCCCTCAGGTTGCTTCATATAGATGTTTTCTTCAAAACTTCCACTAAGAAAAGCTGTCTTAACATCCATCTTTGCCAAACCTCATAATCCATATGAGCAGCAATAGACAAAAGAGTCCGGATAGACTTAAGCATGGCTACCGGTGAAAAGGTTTCCCCATAATCGATCCCTTCTTTCTGAGTATACCCTTTTGCAACAAGTCTTGCTTTAAAGGTTTCTACCATTCCGTCTGATCCTCTTTTTCTTTTGTAGACCCATTTATATCCAATGACTTTTACACCGTTTGGTGGTTCTACAAGCTCCCAAACTTGATTAGAATAGGTTACAATAAGTTATAATGTACTGTATTCTAGTCTTGTTGCATTAAAATATCCAGTCGAGGTTACTACGTAACGTACTGTATTCTAAGGTTGTTGCATTACATATTTAGCCTTTATTCTAGGGTTTACAACATCCGATCGAGGTTACAACGTACTGTATTCTAGGGTTCTTGCATTACAGCACCCTACAACATACTGTATTCTAGCAACAAGTTGTTGCATTACAACATCCTACAATGTATTGTATTCTAGCCTTGATACATTATAACATTCGGCCGAGGTTACAACGTACTGTATTCTAGCAACTAGTTGTTACATTACAGCACTCTACAACGTCCTGTATACTATATTATAGTCTTGTAGCATTATAGCATCCGATCGAGATTACAACGTACTGTATTCTTGCGACGGGTTATTGCATTACAGTACCCTACAACGTATTTTATTCTAGTTTTTCTGCATTACACGTACAACTGAATTACAACGTACCGTATTCTAGCGATGGCAGTACCCTACAACATACTGTATACTTAGGTTGTTGCATTATAGCACCCCACAATATATTGTGTTCCAGCAACAAGTTGTTGCATTACAGGACCATACAACATACTGTATTCTAGCCTTATTACATTACAATCGAGATTACAACGTAGAGTATTCTAGGAGATGGGTTGTTGCATTATAGCATCCGGCTAAGGTTACAACGTACTGTATTCTAGTAATAAGTTATTACATTATAATACCCTACAACGAACTATATTCTAACCTTATTGTATTATTGCATCCGACCGAGGTTACAATGTACTTTATTCTAGTGATGATAGTACCCTACAATGTACTGTATTCTAGGGTTGTTGCATTACAGCACCCTACACGATACTGTATTCTAGCAACAAGTTATTGTATTATACAATTCCACAACGTATTGTATTCTAGCCTTATTTTATTATAGCATTCGGCCGAGGTAACAACATACTATATTATAGCCTTGTTGCATTACAGTATCCGATCGAGGTTGAAGTATCCTACAACGTACTGTATTTCAGCCTTGTTGCATTACAACATACGACCGAGGTTACAACTCTTTGTGTTACAGCATCCGACTACAACTTGTTGCATTACAGCATCCGACCGAGGTCACAACGTACAATATTTTATCAATGAGTTGTTGCATTACAGCACCCTACAACGTACTTTATACTATAGTTTAGCCCTAATGCATTTTCAGCATCCGACCGAGATTACAACGTACTATATTCTAGTGACGGGTTATTACATTACAACACCCTACAACGTACTATATTTTAGCGATGATAGCACCTTACAATGTACTGTATTCTAGGGTTGTTGCATTACAACACCCTACATACTATATTCTAGGGTTGTTGCATTACAGGATCCTACAACATACTATATTCTAGCGATAAGTTGTTGTATTACAACACCTACAACGTACTGTATTCTAGCCTTGTTGTATTACAACATCTGGATGAGGTTACAACGTACTGTATTCTAACCTTGTAGCATCACAGCATCCCGTCGAGATTACAGCAACCTATAACGTACTATATTCTAGTGACAAGTTATTACATTACAACATCCTACAACGAACTATATTCCAATCTTATTGTATTATTACATCCGGCCGAGGTTATAAAGTACTCTATTCTAGCAACTTTAGTACCCTACAACATACTGTATTCTAGGATTGTTATATTACAACACCCTACAACGTACTGTATTCTAGCAACAAGTTATTGCATTACAGCACCCTACAACGTACTGTATTCTAGCCTTATTTTATTACAGCATTCGGTCGAAGTAACAACATACTGTATTATAGCTTTGTTGCATTACAGTATCCGATCGAGGTTGAAGTATCCTACAATGTACTGTATTTCAGCCTTGTTGCATTACAGCATACGACCAAGATTACAACTCTTTGTGTTACAGCATCCGACTACAACTTGTTGCATTACAGCATTCAGTCGAGGTCACAACATATAATATTCTAGCGATGGGTTGTTGCATTACAGTACCCTATAACGTACTGTATATTGTATTTTAGCCCTAATAAATTTCATCATCCGACCGAGGTTACAACATATTATATTCTAGTGACGGGTTATTACATTATAGCACCTTACAACGTACCGTATTTTAGCGATGACAACACCTTACAATGTACTGTATTCTAGGGTTGTTGCATTACAACACCCTACATACTATATTCTAGGGTTGTTGCATTACAACATCCTACAACATACTATATTCTAGCGACAAGTTGTTGTATTACAGCACCAACAACGTACTATATTCTAGCCTTGTTGTATTACAGCATCCGGATGAGGTTACAACGTATTGTATTCTAACCTTGTAGCATCACAACATCCCATCGAGGTTGCAGCACCTTACAACGTACTGTATTTTAGCCTTATTACATTACAACATTTGGCCTAGGTTACAACTTATTGCATTACAGTATCCGACTACAACTTGTTGCATTATAACATCCGGCCGAGATTACAACATACTATATTCTAGGCGGTTGCATTACAGCATACGGCCGACGTTACAACTTGTTTTATTACTGCATCCGGCTGATGTTACAACGTACTATATTCTAGCAATAAGTTATTACATTACAGTACCCTACAACGTACTGTATTGTTGCAACAAGGTATTGCATTACAGCACCCTACAACATACTGTATTCTAATCTTGTTGCATTATAGCATCAGACCGAGATTACAATCTTTGTGATAATGTATGCATTGTTAATTGTTAGTTGTGAAGTTTTGCATACATCTAATATATATTCAACTAATGTAGGAAATTATGGCTTATGAGAGCCAAACTATTACGAGTGCTGAAAAATCTCAATCGGATATGTATTTGGAGGAGCCAAAACTTGAATTTTCCTATTTTGAAGAGTTAGATGTCTTGGAATATTGGAAGGATAAGAAGAATTGATTTCCCGACCTTGCATTGATGGCATGTGATGTTTTAGCTATTCCAATAACTACTGTTGCATCGGAGTCTGCTTATTACCAAGTATAGAAGTTGCTTACTTCCGGAAAAATTTCAAACTCTTATTTGCACTCGTAATTGGTTGCATGGTTTCACACCTAGTAATAGTAAGTGATACTCCCTCCGTCTCGGATTACTTTGCACATCAAATTGGCCACACTTTTTAAGAAAAAGTGAATATTTACTTTTTGATTGAGGGTATAATGGTCAAATTTACTTTTTCTAATGGAGTGATTAGTTTAATATTAAATGGCATTGTGTGAGAAAAAGTAATGACATTGTGTGTAAATAAGTGTGTATTGTGAGGGTAAGAATTATGATAACTTTTACCATTTTTGGGTGTGCAAAGTGTTAAGGGACGGAGGGAGTAATATTTTAGAGATTAAGTATGTTCTTACTATATGTTTTAATATATTTTGATATTTTACTTTTTTTAACTATATTTTTATCGATTTTGTATGTAGATGGTGAAAATGCAAATATTAAGATTTATGTTATTTTGTGGACTTTTTAGTTTTATATTTTTGGATTATTGATTTATGGACTATGGACATATGGTTATATGATGAATGTTGCATTTTAATTTGCGAACACTTTACATTTTTTATTAGCTATTTGAATATATTTATGTAAAGTGGATTAGTAGTTAAAAGAAAAAAAAAGTGGGTTGGCCCGCCCAACCCACGACCCACCGGTGGGTTGGGTTGGGTTGGGATTTGAAGGCCCGCTCAATAAAAAGCTCGCCCCGCACCTCCCCGCCAAATAGTGGATTAAGGTGGGTTGTGGGCCGGCCCGTTTCGACGGCTCTAATTCTAGGGTTGTTGTATTATAACACCTGGCCGAGGATACAACATATTGTATTCTATAGTTTACAGCATCCGGCTGAGGTTACAATGTATTGTATTCGAGCGATGACAACACCCTACAACATACTATACTCTAGGGTTTTTGCATAACAACACTCTACAATGTACTATATTCTAGGGTTGTTGCATTACAGCATCCTACAAGATATTGTATTCTAGCAATAAGTTGTTACATTATATCACCCTACAACGTACTGTATTCTAGTCTTGTTGCATTACAACATCCGACCGAGTCTACAACGTAACATACTGTATTATAGCCTTGTTGCATTCTAGGGTTGTTATATTACATATTCTAGCCTTTATTATAGGGTTTATAGTTTTCGATCGAGGTTACAACGTATTGTATTCTAGGGTTGATGTATTATAGCACTTACGACGTACTGTATTCTAGCAACAAGTTATTTCATAATAGCACCCTATAACATATTATATTCTAGCCTTATTGTATTATAGCATCCGGCTGACGTACTATATTGTAGCAACAAGTTGTTACAATACAACACCCTACAACATACTGTATTCTAGCCTTGTGGCATTATAGTATCCGACTGAGGTTACAACGTACTGTATTTTAGCAACCGGTTGTTACAGTACAACATGTTATAACGTACTGTATACTGTATTCTAGCCTTGTTGCATTACAGCATCTGACCACTGTATTCTAACCTTGTTGCATTATATCATCCACCCAAGATTACAACTCGTTGTATTACAGCATCCGGCCGAGATTACAACGTACTGTATTCTAGTCTTGTTACATTACAACATTCAGTCGAGGTTACAACACCCTACAACGTACTATATTCTAGCCTTGTTGCATTACAGCATCCGGCTAAAGCTACAACTTGTTACATTACAGGATTCGTCTTCAACTTGTTGTATTACAGCATCCGGCCAAGGTTACAACATACTATATTCTAGCCTTATTGCATTACAGCATCCGGCCGAGATTATAATAGGTTAAAACGTACTGTATTCTAGTTTTGTTGCATCACAACATCCAGTCAAGATTACAACGTAATGTACTGTATTCTAGAGTCGTTGCATTATATATTCTAGTGTTTATTGTAGGGTTTACAGTATCCGATCGAGATTGGAACGTACTGTATTCTAGGGTTGTTGTATTACAGCACCCTACAATGTACTGTATTCTAGCACTATAATCGAGCCTTGTTGTATTACAACATCAGACCAACATACTATATTCTAGCAACAAGTTGTTGCATTAGAGCGCCCTATAACGTACTGTATTCTAACCTTGTTGCATTATAACATCTGACCGACGTACTATATTTTAGTAACATGTTGTTGCATTACAGCACCCTACAACATACTATATTCTAACCCTGTTGCATTATTGCATCCAGTCAAAGCTACAACAGACTTTATTCTTATGACGCATTGTTATATTACAGCACCCTATAACAAAGGATGGGTTGTTGCATTATAGCACCCGATCGAGGATGGGTTGTTACAATATACTGTATTCTAGGGTTTATAGCATCCGGCCTAGGTTATAACATACTGTATTCTAGCCTCGTTACATTACAGCAACCGATCGAGGCTATAACTTGTTCCATTACAGGATTCGACCACAACTTATTGCATTACAGCATCCGATCGAGGTTACAACGTACTGTATTCTAGCCTTGTTGCATTGCATCATCCGGCCGAGGTTATAATAGGTTACAATATACTGTATTCAAGTCTTGTTGCATTACAACATCTGACCGAGGTTACAACGTAATGTAATGTATTCTAGGGTTGTTACATTACATATTCTATCATTTATTCTAGGGTTTACAGCATTCGATCGAGGTTATATCATACTGTATTCTAGGGTTGTTGCATTATATTACCCTATAATATACTAAATTCTAGAAACAAGTTGTTGTATTACAACACCCTAAAATGTATTGTATTCTAACTTTGTTGCATTACAGCATCCAACCGACGTACTATATTCTAGTAACAAGTTGTTGCATTACGACACCCTATAACATATTATATTCTAGCCTTGTTGCATTACAGTATCCAGTCAAAGTTACAACGGACTGTATTCTAACGATGGGTTGGTGCATTACAGCACCCTACAACAAACGATGAGTTGTTGCATTATAGCACCCGACCAAGGTTACAACATACTATATTCTAGGGTTTACAGCATCCGACCGAGGTTACAACGTACTGTATTCTAGCCTTGTTGTATTACAGCATCCGGCCGAGGCTAAAACTTGTTGCATTACAAGATCTAGCTATAACATGTTGTATTACAGCATCCGGCTGAGGTTACAACATATTGTATTCTAACGTTGTTGCATTACAACATCCGATCGAGGTTAAAATGGTTACAACGTACTGTATTATAGTTTTGTTGCATTACAATATCCGACCGAGGATACAACGTAATGTACAGTATTCTAAGATTGATGTATTATATATTTTAGTCATTATTCTAGGGTTTATAGCATCCGATTGAAGTTACAACGTACTGTATTCAAGGGTTGTTGCATTACAGCACCCTACAACATACAGTATTCTAGGGTTGTTGCATTACAGCATCTGACCAAGGTTACAACGAAATGTACTGTATTCTAGGGTTGTTACATTACATATTCTAGCCTTTATTCTAGGGTTTACAAGATCTGATCGAAGTTACAACGTATTGTATTCTAAGGTTGTCGTATTACAGCACCTGGCCGAGGATACAACATATTGTATTCTATGGTTTACAACATCCGGCTGAGGTTACAATGTATTATATTCTAGAGTTTTTATATTATAGCACCCTACAACGTACTATATTCTAGCAACAAGACAATGTACTGTATTACAGGGTTGTTGCATTACAGCAACCTACAATGTACTTTATTCCAACAACAAGTTGTTGCATTCAACACCCTACAACGTACTGTATTCTAGTCTTATTGCATTATTGTTAGGATGTATACTATAAGCCTAGCTTTTGTATAAACATCTATTTATGATATGAGAATCTTTTATGGTCAAATGTTTGCATTTCATATTTTTGTTATATGTGTTATTGCAATTGCCCAATTAATTTATATTGTAGATAACATGGTGTGTGGTGCCCCACAGAAGATCATGTTATCAGTTCCTTATAGATTATAAATAGTAGCTCACAGCCGAGATAATTTTGGACAAATTATGGGAATGGTTGTAGTGTAATTTGGTATTAATCTGTCTTGATTATAAAATTACACTAGTACATTTTGTATGTATTGAGCAGGACCAATTGAGGTTGTTTTATTTGTACTGACTACATAAATAAAACAAGACCTCTGTTATTATGGATGTGCGTCCTCTTAATCATTGTATGATAACGGGTATGTATACTTGATATATGTTTCTTTAATTTACCAATGGGTGAGATTTATTTATTAAATCAATAAGTTCGGTAAATTGGGATACAATGTTGTTTATATGGTGTGCTGTTGATTATATAACGAAACTGTGTCCTAATTATTTAGGATGATGATGTCCCCTTGAGGAACTCATAAGGATTATCATGTAAACCCTGCAGGTGGATTTATTCCGACATGATAATAAAGTTGAGTGGTACTACTCTTGAAATTAAATGTTAATTAATTGAATTGTCAGTAATTCATTTAATTAATGGACATTCGATATCTTAAACACGGGGAGATAAACGCGTACATAATAAATAGGAGCCATATCTAATATGGATAAGGGACGGTAGTTCAATAATATCTTTTTAGTGGATTGAGATATTATTGATAGGCTTAAAAAGTATATTCAGATTGAATTTAGGACTCCTAAGCCTATCAGGAGACCGATTCCTAATCCTCCTCAAGGTCCCTGTTGTAGCCTATAAATAAGCCTCAAGTCAGCCGTTTCTAGATACAGAAAAACAGATACACAGACATAAAAATTTGAGATACGTATTAGTAGAAGACGGCTGAAAGTCTCGATACCTCGTTGCCCATACAACGTTTGAGAAAAAGGTGAGGAATACAGCAGAAGATCGTGAGGTCCAGGCTTCATCGATTCCTCGATCTACAGTTCTGATCTTAGAACTAATTTTGGTACAAAAGGTATGATTCGTTTTTCCACTACGCGTTAATCATATTTGCATGGACCCCGAATCGGATAATCGTATAGGGTCGGCGATCCGGCGGTTCCTACAATTGGTATCAGAGTCGTGGTTTTCTGACTCTATTCTATTGAATCGGTTAATTCTATTATGAATCGTATCTTGAAGCATGCATGTTTTAGATCGGATAATAGTAGGATGTGCGAGAAATTATGATTTTCTGCAGGAACCTTAAATCCAACTATTATGGTCTGAATGTATGTTTATGTATGAATTAAATCCTCGGACATGTCGAGGTTGTTTTTGAATGTATGATTGTAATAGTAAAATCACGGCGGTTTGTCGTGTTAGGTTTTTAATTTTCTGTTCGATCTAGATTATATATAAACTCCTTCGTGGAGTATAGGATCGATGGATGTAATTAGATACAAGGTTAGGGTCGCACAACCGGGCATGATCGTGCTATGGAGCACGGTCAGACCGTGCCGGTGGAAAATTGGAGCTGAACGACAGGGCACGACCGTGCTATGGAGCACGGTCAACCATGCGGCGTGTTTACAGGTCGGGCAGGACCGTGCTGGAGGGCACGGTCAGACCGTGCCAGCTGAGGATCGAGACTGGACAACACGGCGATAAAACGAGGTCATAATAGTTGGAAATTATGTTTTTCATATTTATTGCCTTATATGTGTTTTATCAAGCATGCTTGTATGTGTTTTATATGATATGTATGTTAAAATCCCTCATGTTAAATAACTAAGTGGGAGAGGGATTAATTATTTTAATAAATCCCATGGCCTCCATTACTGGTTTGTAAGTGATGCATTTGAATTTGCGCGTTGGCTTTAAGTGCCTTCATCCATATCGGATGAGTTCATTTGCGGATTACTAGATCAAACTTCCTTTATGGATGATTATAGAAAGTTGTCTAGGAGAGTGTCATCTTCTCCATCTGAAGAGGTATAATCCTAGATAATGGACTTAGTATTAAGTAATGGTGTACACTTAGATGCATTTGATAAGTATCCTCCCCATCTGAGTCACTACTGTTATTTGTATGGCCAAAGCGATAACCAACTATTAATTTTATTTGTCATAAAGTTAAGTTCACAACATAATAAAATTAATGGGTAAAACCTCCTCTAACAAATGTTTGAATTAGTATACGTCCACACTATCGTGGCATACGAAGTTCACGGTGTATTGAGGTGTTGGTGAATTTAGATTATGTTGTTTGAGGGAACAATATGATTTGTCAATTCAAATGATTTGACCTATGTGTTTACTTATGTGATTCTCAGGTTTTTCATTATGGCTTTCAATCCTCTTGCTGTTATACTTAAAGAAAACAAACTTATTGGTCCTAATTATATTGATTGGAAACGAAACCTGGATATTGTCCTGACTGCTGAAGAGTACAAGTTTGTACTCACTGAGCACTGTCCTGACATGCCTGATGAAAACTCTACTGAAGAGGAGAAAATGCTTTATAGAAAGTGGGTAAAGGCAAATGAGATGGCGCGGTGTTACATTTTGGCTTCCATGTCAAATGTGCTGCAACATCAGCATCAGGCCATGCCTACTGCCTATGATATGATGCATAATCTCAAAGAACTCTTCGAACACCAGAGTCGGGCTGCCAGACAGGAGGCTATGAGAAACTTGATGACTACCACCATGGCTGATGGGACACCTGTGAGTGATCATGTCCTCAAGATGATGGCTCATTTGAATGAGATGGAGGTCCTTGGAGCTGAAATCGATGGGGAAACCTAGGTCGATATCGTTCTCCAAACGCTGCCTAAAAGTTTTGAGCAGTTCCGTTTGAACTACAACATGAACAAGAGGTTGTATTCATTAGCGGAACTTCTGACAGAACTCCAATCAGCAGAGGGACTGTTTCGTCAAAACTCTCTGGCTTACGTTGCTGAAAATGTTTCTGCTTCTAAACCGCAAGGCGGAAAGAAGAAGAAGAAGAAACAGAATTCTTCAGCAAAGAAGACGGCCGGACCTCAAGTGGCTAAACCACAAGGTGGTGTGAAAAAGTCGAAAGGCAAGTGCTTTCATTGCAAGCAGGCTGGACATTGGAAAGTCGATTGTCCCCGTAAAAAGGAGAACAATTCAGGTACATCTTTTTCATTAGTTGTTGAAACAAGTTTAGCGGTGTTATCTATCGGTACCTGGTGTGTAGATACGGGAGCCACTGATCATGTCTGCAATTCATTGCAGGGTTTCCAGGAAACCAAACGACTAAGTGATGCGGAGATTACCATATACATGGGCACCGCTACGAAAGTGGCGGCTGTTGTAGTGGGAGATGTTTATTTATCTTTTCCTAGGAATAAGACTTTGATTTTGAGAAATTGTCATTACGTACCTTGTTTTAGAAAGAATTTGATTTCAGTTTCTAAACTTTTTAAGGATGAATATTCTGTTTCTTTTGATAACAATGTTGTCGTTAAGAAGAATAGAGTTATTATCTATTCTGGTACGTTGGTTGACAATTTATATATTCTTAATCCTATAACTCCTACGATGCAACAAATGGAAATTAATAGCACATCTTCTAAATCTAATAAGAGAAAAGAACCTTCGAAAATGAATCAAACATATCTTTGGCATCTAAGGTTGGGTTATATTAACTTAAGGAGGATTCAAAGATTGATAGCCGATGGACCTTTGGGTTCCTTGGAAGTGGAAAACTATCCAACCTGCGAATCCTGCTTGGAATGAAAAATGACCAAAAAGGCCTTTTAAGGCAAAGGGGTATAGAGCCAAAGAAGTGTTGGAATTAATTAATTCTGATTTGTGTGGCCCTATGACTATTCAGGCAAGAGGTGGTTTCGAATATTTTATCTCTTTTATAGACGATTATTCGAGATATGGATACATTTACTTGATGCACCGCAAGTCTGAGTGCTTTGACAAGTTCAAAAAATACAAAGCTGATGTGGAGAAACGTCATGGTAAAAGTATCAGGACACTACGATCTGATCGTGGTGGTAAGTACCTCTTAGGAGAGTTTAGGAGTTACTTATCAGAGGCTGGGATTCAATCCCAATTGTCTGCACCGGGTACACCCCAACAGAATGGTGTGGCAGAACGAAGGAATATGACTCTTATGGAAATGGTTAGATCGATGATGAGTTATTCAGAATTACCAAATTCGTTCCGAGGGTATGCTCTGGAAACGGCGACGTACATTCTAAACTTGATACCTTCCAAGTCAGTACCCTCTACTTGTTAGGATGTATACTATAAGCCTAGCTTTTGTATGAACATCTATTTATGATATGAGAATCTTTTATGGTCAAATATTTGCATTTTATATATTTGTTATATATGGTATTGCAATTGTCCAATTAATTTATATTGTTGATAACATGGTGTGTGGTGCCACACAGAAGATCATGTTATCAGTTCCTTATAGATTATAAATGATAACTCACAGCCGAGATAATTTTGGACAAATTATCGGAATGGTTGTAGTGTAATTTGGTATTAATCTATCTTAATTATAAAATTACACTAGTACATTTTGTATGTATTGAGCAGGACCAATTGAGGTTGTTTTATTTGTACTGACTACATAAATAAAACAAAACCTCTGTTATTATGGATGTGCATCCTCTTAATCATTGTATGATAACGGGCATGTATACTCGATATATGTTTCTTTAATTTACCAATGGGTGAGATTTATTTATTAAATCAATAAGCTCGGTAAATTGGGATACAGTGTTGTTTATATGGTGTGCTGTTGATTATATAATGAAACCGTGTCCTAAATTATTTAGGATGATGATGTCCCCTTGAAGAACTCATAAGGATTATCATGTAAACCCTGCAGGTGGATTTATTCCGGCATGATAATAAAGTTGAGTGGTACTACTCTTGGATTAAATATTACTTAATTGAATTGTCAGTAATTCATTTAATTAATGGACATTCGATATCTTAAACACGGGGAGATAAACGCGCACATAATAAATATGAGCCATATCTAATATGGATAAGGGACGGTAGTTCAATAATATCTTTTTAGTGGATCAAGATATTATTTGATAGGCTTAAGAAGTATATTCAGATCGAATTAAGGACTCCTAAGCCTATCAGGAGACCGATTCCTAATCCTCCTCAAGGTCCCTGTTGTAGCCTATAAATAAGCCTCAAGTCAGCCGTTTTCGACACACAGAAATACAGATACACAGATATAAAAATCTGAGATACGTATTAGTAGAAGACGGCTGAAAGTCTCGATAGATCGTTGCCCATACAACGTTTGAGATAAAGGCGAGGAATACAACAGAAGATCATGAGGTCCAGGCTTCATCGATTCCTCCACCTACAGTTCTGATCTTAGAACTAATTTCGGTACAAAAGGTATGATTCATTTTCCACTGCGCGTTAATCATATTTGCATGGACCCCGATTCAGATAATCGTATAAGGTCGGCGATCCGGCGGTTCCTACACTATTCCCACAGAATTGTGGATTGGGTGCAAGCCTAGTCTGAAACACATTCGGATCTGGGGTAGTCCAGCACATGTGCTGAAGGGAGATGCTGATAAGTTGGAATCTCGTACGGAAGTGCACTTGTTTGTGGGCTATCTTAGAGGAACGAAAGGTGGTTTATTTTATAGTCCTAAAGATCAGAAGGTCATTGTTAGTACGAATGCCCGATTTTTAGAAGAGGACTATGTAATGAACCACAAGCCTATGAGTAAAATTATTCTTGAGGAAATGAGAGGGGATAATTTTAATGTACCGACGGTAGAAGATAAGATAGCACAAGTGACTGCACCGCGTGTCACTAATGATACACAAATACCGATAGTACCTCGTCGTAGTGGGAGGGTTGTTAGACAACCTGATAGATTCATGTTTTTGGGAGAGTCTTCAGACTTGGTCCCTGGACAACATGAAATAGATCCCTGGACTTATGACGAAGCACTCCAAGATAAATATGCGATATCTTGGCAAAAGGCAATGCTCTCTGAGATAGAATCTATGAATTCTAATCAAGTCTGAGAGCTTGTAGAACCACCAAATGGTGTAAGAGCGATTGGATGTAAATGGGTCTACAAAAGGAAAAGAGGATCAGATGAAAAGGTAGAGACCTTTAAAGCAAGGCTTGTTGCGAAAGGGTATACTCAAAAAGAAGGGATCGATTATGAGGAAACCTTTTCGCCGGTAGCCATACTGAAGTCTATCCGGATTCTTTTGTCTATTGCTGCTCATATGGATTATGAGGTTTGACAGATGGATGTCAAGATAGCTTTCCTTAATGGAAGTCTTGAAGAAAACATTTATATGAAGCAACCAGAGGGATTCATTGCGAAAGGCAAAGAGCATCTTGTGTGTAAGTTTAATCGGTCTATTTATGGACTAAAACAAGCTTCGAGATCTTGGAACATCCGTTTTGATGAAGTAATCCAGTCTTATGGATTTATTCAATGTCTGGATGAATCTTGTGTATATAAGAAGAGTGACAGAAACGTGGTGGTATTTCTTGTACTATACGTAGATGACATCTTGTTAATTGGAAACAATGTTAAGGTGTTGTCAGACGTAAGGGTATGACTGTCCAAGCAGTTTGCTATGAAGGACTTAGGAGAAACTGGACATATACTTGGGATCAAAGTTATAAGGGATCGCAAGAAAATGATGTTATGCTTATCTCAAGCTTCATACATTGACACTATTCTAGCTCGTTTTAGCATGCAAAACTCCAAGAAAGGTTTTCTACCTTTTAGACATGGGGTGCCTTTATCTAAGGAAATGTGTCGTAAGACACCAAAGGTGATAAAGGAAATGAAAGCAGTTCCTTGTGCTTCGGCTGTAGGAAGCTTGATGTATGCGATGCTATGTACGAGACCGGATATCTGCTTTGCTGTGGGCATGGTTAGTAGATATCAAAGTTGTTAGGATGTATACTATAAGCCTAGCTTTTGTGTAAACATCTATTTATGATATGAGAATCTTTTATGGTCAAATGTTTACATTTTATATATTTGTTATATGTGTTTTATATGATATGCATGTTAAAATCCCTCATGTTAAATAACTAAGTGGGAGAGGGATTAATTATTTTAATAAATCCCATGGCCTCCATTACTGGTTTGTAAGTGATGCATTTGAATTTGCGCGTTGGCTTTAAGTGCCTTCCTCCATATCGGATGAGTTCATTTGCGGATCACTAGATCAAACTTACTTTTTGGATGATTATAGAAAGTTGTCAAGGAGCATGTCATCTTCTCCATCTGAAGGGACATAATCCTAGATAATGGACTTAGTATCAAGTAATGGTATACACTTAGATGCATTTGATAATTATCCTCCCCATCGGAGTCACTGCTGTTATTTGTATGGCCAAAGCAATAACCAACTATTAATTTTATTTGTCATAAAGTTAAGTTGACAAGATAATAAAATTAATGGGTAAAACCTCCTCTAACAAATGTTTGAATTAGTATACGTCCACACTATCGTGGCATACAAAGTTCACGGTGTATTGAGGTGTTGGTGAATTTAGATTGTGTTGTTTGAGGGAACAATATGATTTGTCAATTCAAATTATTTGACATATATGTTTATTTATGTGATTCTCAGGATTTTCATTATGGCTTTCAATTCTCTTGCTATTATACTTAAAGAAAACAAACCTACTGATCCTAATAATATTGATTGGAAACAAAACTTGGACATTATCCTGACTGCTGAAGAGTACAAGTTTGTACTCACTAAGCATTATCCTGACATGCCTGATGAAAACTCTACTGAAGAGGAGAAAATGTTTTATAGGAAGTGGGTCAAGGCAGATGAGATGGCGCGGTGTTACATTTTGGCTTCCTTGTCAAAGTACTGCAACATCAGCATCAGGCCATCCCACTACCTATGATATGATGCATAATCTCAAGGAACTCTTCGGACACCAGAGTCAGGTGTTAGTTGTTGAAACATGTTTAGCGGTGTTATCTACCGGTACCTGGTGTGTAGATACGGGAGCCACTGATCATGTCTGCAATTCATTGCAAGGGTTCCAGGAAACCAGACAACTAAGTGATGGAGAAATTACTATATATATGGGCACCGCTGCGAAAGTAGCGGCCGTTGCAGTGGGAGACGTTCATTTATCTTTTCATAGGAATAAAACTTTGATTTTGAGAAATTGTCTTTACGTACCTTGTTTTAGAAAGAATTTGATTTCAGTTTCTAAACTTTTTAAGGATGGATATTCTGTTTCTTTTGATAACAATGTTGTCGTTAAGAAGAATAGAGTTATTATCTGTTCTGGTACGTTGGTTGACAATTTATATATTCTTAATCCTATAACTCCTACGATGCAACAAATGGAAATTAATAGCACATCTTCTAAATCTAATAAGAGAAAAGAACCTTAAAAAATGAATCAAACATATCTTTGGCATCTAAGGTTGGGTCATATTAACTTGAGGAGGATTCAAAGGTTGATAGCCGATGGACCTTTGGTTTCCTTGGAAGTGGAAAACTATCCAACCTGCGAATCCTGCTTGGAAGGAAAAATGACAAAAAGGCCTTTTAAGGCAAAGGGGTGTAGAGCCAAAGAAGTGTTGGAATTGATTCATTCTGATTTGTGTGGCCCTATGACTATTCAGGCAATAGGTGGTTTCGAATATTTTGTCTCTTTTATAGATGATTATTCGAGATATGGATACATTTACTTGATGCGCCGCAAATCTGAGTGCTTTAACAAGTTCAAAGAATATAAGGCTGATGTGGAGAAACGTCATGGTAAATGTATCAAGACACTACGATCTGATCGTGGTGGTGAGTACCTCTTAGGAGAGTTTAGGAGTTACTTATCAGAAGCTGGGATTGAATCCCAATTGTCTGCACCGGGTACACCCCAACAGAATGGTGTGGCAGAACGAAGAAATAAGACTCTTATGGAAATGGTTAGATCGATGATGAGTTATTCAGAATTACCAAATTCGTTTTGGGGGTATGCTCTGGAAACATCGACGTACATTCTAAACTTGGTGCCGTCTAAGTCAGTACCCTCTACTCCCACAGAATTGTGGATTGGGTGCAAGCCTAGTCTGAAACACATTCGGATCTGGGGTAGTCCAGCACATGTGCTGAAAGGAGATGCTGATAAGTTGGAATCTCGTACGGAAGTACACTTGTTTGTGGGCTATCCTAGAGGAATGAAAGATGGTTTATTTTATAGTCCTAAAGATCAGAAGGTCATTGTTAGTACGAATGCCCAATTTTTAGAAGAGGACTATGTAATGAACCACAAACCCATGAGTAAAATTGTTCTTGAGGAAATGAGAGGGAATAATTCTGATGTACCGACGGTACAAGATGAGATACCACAAGTGACTGCACCGCGTGTCACTAATGATACACAAATACCGATAGTGCCTCGTCGTAGTGGGAGGGTTGTTAGACAACCTGATAGATTCATGTTTTTGGGAGAGTCTTCAGATATGGTCCCTGGACAACATGAAATAGATCCCTGGACGTATGACGAAGCACTCCAAGATAAAGATGTGATATCTTGGCAAAAGGCAATGCTCTCTGAGATAGAATTTATGGATTCTAATCAAGTCTGGGAGCTTGTGGAACCACCAAATGGTGTAAGAGCCATTGGATGTAAATGGGTCTACAAAAGAAAAAGAAGATCAGACGGAAAGATAGAGACCTTTAAAGTAAGGCTAGTTGCGAAAGGGTATACTCAAAAAGAAGGGATCGATTATGAGGAAACCTTTTCGCCGGTAGCCGTGCTGAAGTCTATCCGGATTCTTTTGTCTATTGCTGCTCACATGGATTATGAGGTTTGGCAGATGGATGTCAAGACAGCTTTCCTTAATGGAAGTCTTGAAGAAAACATCTATATGAAGCAACCAGAGGGATTCATTGAGAAGGGTAAAGAGCATCTTGTGTGTAAGCTTAATCGGTCCATTTATGGACTGAAACAAGCTTCGAGATCTTGGAACATCCGTTTTGATGAAGTAATCCAGTCTTATGGATTTATTCAATGTCCGGATGAATCTTGTGTATATAAGAAGAGTGACGGAAACGTGGTGGTATTTCTTGTACTATACGTAGATGACATCTTGTTAATTGGAAACAATGTCAAGGTGTTGTCAGACGTAAGGGTATGGCTGTCCAAGCAGTTTGCTATAAAGGACTTAGGAGAAACTGGACATATTCTTGGGATCAAAGTTATAAGGGATCGTAAGAAAAGAATGTTATGTTTATCTCAAGCTTCATACATTGACACTATCTTAGCTCGTTTTAGCATGCAAAACTCCAAGAAAGGTTTTCTACCTTTTAGGCATGGAGTGCCTTTATCTAAGGAAATGTGTCCAAAGACACCAAAGGAGATAGAGGAAATGAAAGCAGTTCCTTATGCTTCGGCTGTAGGAAGCTTGATGTATGCGATGCTATGTACAAGACCGGATATCTGCTTTGCCGTGGGCATGGTTAGTAGATATCAAAGTAACCCGGGACAAGGTCATTGGACTGCCGTGAAGCATATTCTAAAGTACCTGAAAAGGATTAGAGATTATATGTTAGTTTACCTGGCAAATGATTTATTACCTGTGGGTTACACGGATTCAGATTTCTAGTCAGACAAGGACAACAGTAAATCAACCTCGGGGTATGTGTTTACCTTGGGAGGTGGAGCCATAGTGTTGAGAAGTGTGAAGCAGAAATGCGTTTCGGACTCCACCATGGAAGCTGAATATGTGGCGGCTTTTGAGGCAGCCAAAGAAGCTGTATGGCTCAGAAACTTCTTGATGGACTTAGAAGTGATTCCTGGTTTGCCCAAAGCTATCACGATCTATTGTGATAACAGTGGTGCAGTAGCAAACTCGAAGGAACCACGAGCCCATAAAGTAAGTAAACACATTGAGCGCAAGTACCACCTGATACGAGATATCATAAAGCGAGGGGAAGTTGTTGTCGCCAAGATTGCATCAGCCGATAACCTAGCAGATCCTTTCACAAAGGCCCTTCTGGCGAAAGCCTTCGATGAGCATGTTGATGGGATGGGAATCAGATGTATGTTAGCGTATATGACAGCATAGTCTTTTAGTATAAGTGGGAGATTGTTAGGATGTATACTATAAGCCTAGCTTTTGTGTAAACATCTATTTATGATATGAGAATCTTTTATGGTCAAATGTTTGCATTTTATATATTTGTTATATGTGTTATTGCAATTGTCCAATTAATTTATATTGTAGATAACATGGTGTGTGGTGCCACACAGAAGATCATGTTATCAGTTCCTTATAGATTATAAATGGTAGCTCACAGTCGAGATAATTTTGGACAAATTATCGGAATGGTTGTAGTGTAATTTAGTATTAATCTGTCTTGATTATAAAATTACACTAGTACATTTTGTATGTATTGAGCAGGACCAATTGAGGTTGTTTTATTTGTACTGACTACATAAATAAAACAAGACCTCTGTTATTATGGATGTGCGTCCTCTTAATCATTGTATGATAACGGACATGTATACTTGATATATGTTTCTTTAATTTACCAATGGGTGAGATTTATTTATTAAATCAATAAGTTCGGTAAATTGGGATACAATGTTGTTTATATGGTGTGCTGTTGATTATATAATGAAACTGTGTCCTAATTATTTAGGATGATGATGTCCCCTTGAGGAACTCATATGGATTATCATGTAAACCCTGCAGGTGGATTTATTCCGACATGATAATAAAGTTGAGTGGTACTACTCTTGGAATTAAATGTTAATTAATTGAATTGTTAGTAATTATTTAATTAATGGACATTCGATATCTTAAACACGGGGAGATAAACGCGCACATAATAAATAGGAGCCATATCTAATATGGATAAGGGACGGTAGTTCAATAATATCTTTTTAGTGGATTGAGATATTATTGATAGGGTTAAGAAGTATATTCAGATTGAATTTAGGACTCCTAAGCCTATCAGGAGACCGATTCCTAATCTTCCTCAAAGTCCCTGTTGTAGCCTATAAATAAGCCTCAAGTCAGCCGTTTCTAGATACAGAAAAACAGATACACAGACATAAAAATCTGAGATACGTATTAGTAGAAGACGGCTGAAAGTCTCGATAGCTCGTTGCTCGCACAACGTTCGAGAAAAAGGCGAGGAATACAGCAGAAGATCGTGAGGTCCAGGCTTCATCGATTCCTCGATCTACAGTTCTGATCTTAGAACTAATTTCGGTGCAAAAGATATGATTCGTTTTTCCACTGCACGTTAATCATATTTGCATGGACCCCGAATCAAATAATCGTATAAGGTCGGCGATCCGACGGTTTCTACAATTATAGCATTCGGTCGAGGTTACAACGTACTATATTCTAGCGACGGGTTGTTGCATTACAGCACCCTACAACTTATTGTATATTGTATTCTAGCCTTGTTGCATAACAGCATTCGGCCGCTGTATTATAACCTTGTTGCATTACAGTATCTGGTCGAGGTTACAACTTATTGCATTACAGCATCCAATCAAAGTTACAAGTACTGTATTCTAGCCTTGTTACATTATAACATCCGGTCGAGGTTGCAGCACCCTACAACATACTGTATTTTTAGCATTGTTGCATTACAAGATCTGGCCAAGGCTACAACTTGTTGTATTACAGGATCTGGGTTCAACTTGTTGTATTACAGCATCCAATCGAGGTTACAACATATTGTATTCTAGCCTTATTGCATTACAGCATCCAGTCGAGGTTACAATAGTTTACAACATACTGTATTCTAGTTTTGTTGCATTACAACATCCGGTCGAGGTTACAATAGGTTACAACATACTGTATTCTAGTCTTGTTGCATTACAGCATTCGATCGAGGTTACAACATAAAGTACTGTATTCTAGAGTTATTGCATTACATATTCCAGCCTTTATTCTAGGGTTTACAACATCCAATCGAGGTTACAACGTATTGTATTCTAGGGTTGATGCATTATAGCACCTATGACGTACTGTATTCTAGCAACAAGTTGGTGTATTACAAAATCCCTACAACGTACTGTATTCTAGTCTTGTTGTATTATAGCATCCAACTAAGGTTACTACGTAACGTACTGTATTCTAGGGTTGTTGCATTACATATTTTAGCCTTTATTCTAAGGTTTACAGTATCCGATCGTGGTAACAACATACTGTATTCTAGGGTTGTTGCATTAGAGTACCCACAATGTACTGTATTCTAGCAACAAGTTGTTGCATTAGAGCACCCTACAACGTAATGTATGAAGGAGATGTCCTTTAATAAGATGTCAATATAATAAATAGTTAAGGACTACGATCTGCATTCCAATTGTTGGGCTTGCTACTAATAATAATTGGGTCCTACAAGGGTTACACACGTTAAGTTTGAACTAGATCAATAAGCCCGTTGAATATAAGTTGTGGGCCTAATATGATTAGGATATGTGTTGGGCCTAATATGATTAGGAATAGGTTATGGGCTTTTGCTTTTATTTGATATAAATAGATGAGCCCAAACCTAATTTGCAGTGTGAAAAACATTATTCTCCAAACACTGACAGAAAAGAAAAACACGTTCTACACTGACAGAAAAGGAAACGTGGTCCCTTCAGAAAAGAAAAAGGTTTTCTCTGCGTTCTAGCAAACGCTTTGGAGGAGGTCTAGGAAGAGCTTGTGTGTCTCGAGTAGAGGAATTACATCTGTAATTCTTGATCTTCGTCATCAAAGGTCACGCATCAAGAGGTAATTCATTATTCAAATTGTGCATGAGATCCTCTTCTAATTTTGATGCTTGAGAAAATTGTTTTCTTTTATTCCGCTGCATAGCATCAAAAATCTTACAGTGGTATCAGAGCCTCTTGCACAAATTAATAATGCTTGTTTTATTATTTTTCAATTTGATGCATGTTCTTCATGATTTTAATTCAAAGAGATGAGATTGATATGTGGATTAAAGTTGTTTAATTAGAATTTGATTCTGATTAGTTGGATCTTAATTTAATGTATTTGACATAACAAAACCCTAAAAATCGTTTGGGAACATGATGTAGCTTAGAATCTGTGTTTATATATATTTGATATATAATTTTCTTAATTCTGCATCTGTCCCAATGGTTGGAGTGAGCGAATTCATGGAGGAGGTTGTGGGTTCGACCCTCTGTCCCAACGAATTTTCTTTATTTTCATGAATTGCTCAACTGATTTAAATAAATTTTCTGGTTGGATTTTCAAGCACTGATCATGTAGCCTTTTCTTTATTTTCATGAATTGCTCAACTGATTTAAATAAATTTTCTGGTTGGATTTTCAAGCACTGATCATGTAGCCGGGTTGGTTGTACTGTGCCGTGATATGTGCTGACTACCCGGGATCGGATCCCATGTTTCCCGGAAATTTGTTTAATTTTGCGAAAATAAGGGAGGGTCAGTTAAATGTTAACTGTTACCCTACATTTCGTATAGCAAGCTGGAGCCAGATTGGTGATTGTTGTCAAGTGTGGTCCGGTGTTCGAATCTCACATGCCACATTAATTTTTGAATAAATGTTGGGCTGAGGTTTTTGCTGATGGGCTTCGCCTACTGGCCCTTTGGCCCATCTGATGGGCCATGGTATGCTGGGCCTACCCTTGGGCTTCTGCTCTATGGGTCTGGCTAGGCTGCAACTATTGGGTCTACATAATTTTAGGCCTGAATTTATTTTGAATAAATTTTGGATCATAATAAATATTTTGATTCAATTACAAATCTCGATAAATAATTTCCACATTAAATCTAATTGAATTAAATTGAATTATGAAGTTTATTTTGTCTATTAATTTGATTAATAGATTCTAGTCATTGATTTAATGTAAATGAATGTATGTTTAATATTTGATATTGTGTATGCATTCCTATAATTCTTAATATATGATGTTTTGAATGAATGTATGCTTATTATTCTTTATATGCGATGTTTAGAATGTATGTTGTGATCAAAGTATGGCCCACATATTTTTATGTAGTTGTAGAGTTTTGAATACGCTTTGCGTATCGATCATTGTAATTTTTTTTTTTAGTTATTGTAATTAGAATAAAAATCTTGTAAGCATTGATTGGATGATCAAGGATGGAGATCCATGACGGTTCAAGACGGAGCAACTGAAGATTTGATCTTTTGTATGTATATATATAGGGGCCATACTAAGATCACATTTATTTTATGCATTTTATTATGCATTGTATGTTTATGTATGTTTATGGTTTATGTTATGAGTTCGCTATATAAACCTGCATAATAAATCATAAGTCCCTAAAGAAATATTGAGTAATATGCCTTTCCAAATATACGCCTATGAAGCCCTTGATAATATATGATAGGTTATGCCTAAGCAAAGTGTCATTTTTATCTTGGGATAATACGGGTAAATTCATTGAAGGGATTTACATGTATGATTTGGTTAAACTCAACGAAGTTATCAAAAGACAAAGTTTTGGACTTCGAGGCAAAGGATATGATTTAACATAAGATGTTAACATATCGACCAAGAATTATAAATGTTATAATTAGTAAAAGAGTTTACTTACCTTGATCACTTAGTTTTGGGAAAGGGCCCAAGTCCGCTCAAAATTTTGTGAAATAGGATCTTGGAGACACTTTATTCAACTAGGGAGTATTTAAATGAATATAGTGTGCATAGCCTGTTTTAAATATGTTTAAATTTTGAGCTATTTTCTTTTATACATGATTGAATGATGTATTTTTCTTTCATATGTAGATAAATGACTAACAACAACAACACAGTTTTCAATCTCCGTTCAATCCTTGAGAAGGACAAGTTGAACGGAAATAACTTCCTCGATTGGGAGAGAAATTTGAGAATTGTTCTCAGGTCTGAAGACAGAGAGGATGTCCTTGACACCCCAATCCCAAAACTTGATAATACCTCAACAGTTGGGGATAGACTCAAGGAAAAATCTGTTCGTGAAAGGTCTGTGACTGTCACATGTCTTATGTTGGCAACCATGGAAACAAGCCTCCAGAAGAGGTTTGTGGATATGGATGCCTATACCATCATTCAACAACTGAGAAACATGTTCCAGTTGCAATCAAGAATGGAGAGGTATGAGACCTCCAAGGCAATTCTCGAGAGTCGTCTTGAGAAAGGTAAACCGGTTGGTTTGCATGTCTTCAAAATGATTGGTCTTTTTGAAAACATGGCAAGACTTGGATTTCCTTATAGTCAAGAGTTGGCTACGGATATCATTCTTCACTCTCTTCATGATGAGTACAACCAATTCAGGTTAAACTACAATATGAATGGTATTGATAAGACCTTAGAAGAGCTTCTTGGAATGCTCAAAACAGCTGAGCAGAACATTGGGACCCTAACACCAAAGAAGGATGTTCTAATGGTTAATAAGGGAAAAAGGGTTCAAGAAAAAGGGCGCTGGCAAGAATAAGCAAGGGAAAAGGGTGAAAACAAGAAAGTTGTTGAACCTAAACCCAAAGGTGCTTCTTCTGATACAGAGTGTTTCCATTGCCATGGCAAGGGCCATTGGAAGAGAAATTGCCCGAAGTACTTGGAGGATAAGAAGAATGGAAATATAGTTTCCAATTCAGGTATATTTGTTATTGAAATAAATTTAGCAAATTCAGCAGACTCTTCTTCTTGGGTATTTGATATCGGATGTAGTTCTCATATTATTGCGAATATGCAGGGACTAAAAAGAGTTAGAAGACTGAAAAAGGGAGAGATAGATCTACGCGTTGGAAATGGAGCAAAGGTTGCTGCTTTAGCTGTGGGATCTTATAGTCTATCTCTACCCTCTGGTTTAGTTTTAGAGTTGAATAATTGTTATTACATTCCTTCTATTACTAGAAACATTATTTCAGCTTCCGTTTTGGATACTGAAGGGTTTTCATTCATTATTAAGAACAAATGTTGCTCTATTTATAAGGATGAATTGTTTTATGCCAGTGCTAACTCAATGAATGGTCTCTATATATTTGATTTAGATAACCATGTCTATAACATAAATACTAAAAAGCATAAATCAAATGATTCAAATCCCACTTACCTTTGGCATTGTCGTTTAGGCCATATTAACTTGAAACGCATACATAAGATGCAAAAAGAAGGTCTTTTGCAATCATTTGATTTTGAATCATATGATACATGTGAATCTTGTTTAAAAGGAAAAATGACGAAATCACCTTTTACTGGAAAGGGAGAAAGAGCTAGTGAACTATTGGAACTAATACATACTGATGTATGTGGACCAATGAGTTCAAAAGCCAGGGGTAATTTTAGCTACTTCATAACATTTACTGATGATTTAAGTAGATATGGGTATATTTACTTGATGAGGCACAAATCTGAATCGTTTGAAAAGTTCAAACAATTTCAAAATGAAGTAGAGAATCAGCTTGGCAAGAAAATTAAAACATTACGATCTGATCGTGGTGGTGAATATTTGAGTCAAGAATTTGATAATCATCTTAAAAATTGTGGAATTCTTTCACAATTAACTCCACCAGGAACACCCCAATGGAATGGTGTGTCCGAAAGGAGAAATCGAACATTGTTAGACATGGTTCGATCTATGATGAGTAATGCTAATCTTCCACTATCCTTTTGGGGATATGCTCTCGAAACTGCTACTTTTACACTAAACAGAACTCCGTCAAAAGCTGTAGAAAAGACACCATATGAGATATGGAGTGGAAAAGTTCCAAAGTTGTCTTTTCTTAAAGTTTGAGGATGTGAAGCTTATGTAAAACGTTTACTTTCTGATAAGCTTGCACCCAAATCAGACAAATGTTTCTTTGTGGGTTATCCAAAAGAAACCAGGGGCTATTACTTCTACAACCAAACTGAGAACAAAGTGTTTGTTGCTCGAGATGGTGTCTTCTTGGAAAAAGAGTATATTTCAAAGACGACAAGTGGGAGTAATGTACTTCTCGAAGAAATTCTTGAAGAGCAACAAATGGATGAAATTCAACCTCCATTAGAGGTGGAGACTTCTATGTTTAATGACATGTTAGACGTGTCAGATATGGCACCCCATGTGCCAGAGGGAGGGGAACGTGAATTCATAATCCCGACAGAGGTATTGAATGATGTCCCACTCGAATTAGATACACAAGAAAGTTCACAACCAGTTGTGAATGTTTCTCCTGTTGCTCTAGCCCCTCGTAGAACTGATAGGCCTAGATCTAGACCAAAGAGATTTGTGGATTTTCTTTTGACAGAAAACCGCGAAGTCTTAATTTTGGAAGATGAGGAACCTAACAGCTACAAGGAAGCTATGACGAGTCCAGACTCTGATAAATGGCTAGAAGCCATGAAATTTGAAATGGAGTCCATGTCTGAAAATCAAGTTTGGAACTTGGTTGATTTGCCAGATGGGGTAACACCCATAGGATGCAAATGGGTTTTCAAGTTGAAAACAGACAAGGAAGGAAACGTGAGTGTTTTCAAAGCTAGATTGGTGGCTAAGGGATATAAACAAATTCATGGTATAGACTATGATGAGACCTTTTCACCAGTTGCTATGCTTAAATCCATTCGGATACTCCTAGCAATTGCAGCTCATTATGATTATGAGATTTGGCAAATGGATGTCAAAACTGCCTTCCTTAATGGAAATTTGGAAGAGGTTGTGTATATGACACAACCGGAAGGTTTTGTAAATTCTAAAAATGCTGGGAAAGTATGTAAACTTCAAAAATCCATTTATGGATTGAAGCAAGCATCTCGGAGTTGGAATCTTCGTTTTAATGAGGCAATCAAACAGTTTGGTTTTCTCAGAAATGAAGAAGAGTCCTGTGTTTACAAGAAAACAAATGGGAGTAGTGTGGCCTTCTTGATCCTATATGTAGATGACATACTGCTCATTGGAAATGACATTCCGATGCTTAACTCTGTAAAGATTTGGCTAGGGAAATGTTTTTCAATGAAGGATCTTGGAGATGCAGAGTACATTTTGGGCATCAAGATTTATAGAGATAGATCTAGAAGGATGATTAGACTAAGTCAAGAAACTTATATTGATAAAATTCTTGAAAGGTTCAATATGAAAGACTCTAAGAGAGGATTTTTACCCATGTCACATGGTATAATACTTAGCAAGAATTAGTGTCCTTCAAAACCTGATGAGCAAAAGCGCATGAGTAAGATTCCTTATGCCTCAGCAATAGGATCTATCATGTATGCCATGATTTGTACTCGTCCAGACATCTCATATGCTTTGAGCATGTGTAGCAGATTCCAATCGAATCCAGGTGAAACACACTGGATTGCGGCTAAGAACATCCTCAAGTACTTGAGAAGAACTAAGGATTGTTTCTTAGTATATGGAGGTGAGAATGAACTTATTGTTGAAGGTTATGTTGATGCAAGCTTCCAAACGGATAGAGATGATTTTCGGTCCCAATCCGGTTTCATCTTCTGTCTTAATGGAGGAGCAGTGAGCTGGAAAAGTTCAAAGCAAAGCACTGTTGCAGATTCTACAACTGAAGCAGAATACCTTGCAGCTTCAGAAGCAGCAAAGGAAGGAGTTTGGATTAAAAAGTTCATCACCGAACTTGGTGTGGTTCCTAACATAGACAATGGTGTAAGTCTTTATTGTGATAATAATGGAGCCATTGCCCAAGCTAAGGAACCTAGATCACACCAGAAGTCCAAACACATTATGAGGAAGTTTCACGTGATACGAGATATCATTGAGAGAAAAGATGTGAAAATATGCAAAATTCATACGGATGATAATGTTGCAGATCCATTGACTAAGCCACTACCTCAACCCAAGCATGAAGGTCATACTAGGGCCATAGGGATTAAGCGTTCTAGAGATTTGCTTTAAATCATGTAATTTTCTAATTTTATGAAACTTGTTCATAGACTTGAGAAAAATGATAAGTTTGTTTTGAAATAGATTTTCAATGTTGATTCATTATTCTGTTGAATTAATATGTCCAAAATAATTTATAATTTCAAATAGGATTGTCAAATACGTGATTTGATAAATGGAACCCTATCATGCGAACTTGAAGTTATATTTATCATTGTCCCTAGTCTAAGTCATTAAATTGGACAATAATGACTTGTAAAGACTAGTTTGTAAGTTGGTTGATAGCGCAGTTTCATGGGCTATAGAGACATTTGATGTCTAATCAATTACATGGATATTTGTTGGAGAACAGATATTGGATTAACCCGAATAAAATTCTGTAAAACGTCATAGAATTTTCAGTAACTATTAATAAGTTTCTAAACCATGAGTATACCACTTATTTCTTATATAAGGATTGGATATTCTTGATTTCGTCAAACGTCGTGCCGTAAAAGGAGGCTATAAAGTCGAGATTCAGAATTGATATGAATTGTATGGAGAAGTGTGGGTGTACAAGAATGAGATTGTCTTCCTATTTAATAGGAATGTTGTCTTCGGCCTCTTGAAAAATGAAAACTGAAATGCATGGCCATGCTCAAATAGATTAAGAGTTAATCATTTGTTTTGACAGTTTAAATTTGGAATTCAAGAAAAGGTTTGAATAAGATAGAATGACGAACTATCTTACATAAGGTTCAGATTAAGACATTAAAATGACAAGGGAATTTATTATTGCACACTTGTAAAGGACAAGTGGGAGATTGAAGGAGATGTCCTTTAATAAGATGTCAATATAATAAATAGTTAAGGACTTTACTTAATGAAGATTATTAATTCAATTATTTTAGGTGGTCGTAGTGTTTAGCTAGAAACCAACTACGATCTGCATTCCAATTGTTGGGCTTGCTACTAATAATAATTGGGTCCTACAAGGGTTACACACGTTAAGTTTGAACTAGATCAATAAGCCCGTTGAATATAAGTTGTGGGCCTAATATGATTAGGATATGTGTTGGGCCTAATATGATTAGGAATAGGTTATGGGCTTTTGCTTTTATTTGATATAAATAGATGAGCCCAAACCTAATTTGCAGTGTGAAAAACATTATTCTCCAAACACTGACAGAAAAGAAAAACACGTTCTACACTGACAGAAAAGGAAACGTGGTCCCTTCAGAAAAGAAAAAGGTTTTCTCTGCGTTCTAGCAAACGCTTTGGAGGAGGTCTAGGAAGAGCTTGTGTGTCTCGAGTAGAGGAATTACATCTGTAATTCTTGATCTTCGTCATCAAAGGTCACGCATCAAGAGGTAATTCATTATTCAAATTGTGCATGAGATCCTCTTCTAATTTTGATGCTTGAGAAAATTATTTTCTTTTATTCCGCTGCGTAGCATCAAAAATCTTACAATGTATTCTAGCATTGTTGCATTATAGTATCCGACCGACGTATTATATTCTAATAACAAGTTGTTGCATTACAACGCCCTACAACATACTATATACTAGTCTTGTTAATCCGATCGAGGTTACAACAGACTGTATTCTAGTGATGAGTTGTTGCATTACAGTACCCTACAACATACAATGGGTTGTTGCATTATAGCACCCGGTAGAGGTTACAACATACTGTATTCTAGGGTTTACAACACCTAGTCGAGGTTACAACATATTGTATTCTAGGGTTTACATCATCCGGCCGAGGTTACAACGTACTGTATTCTAGGGTTGTTACATTATATCACCCTTCAACGTACTATATTCTAGTAATAAGACAACGTACAGTATTCTAGGGTTGTTGCATTACAGTACCCTACAAGGTATTGTATTCTAGCAACAATTTGTTGCATTATAGAACACTACATGGTACTGTATTCTAGCATTGTTGCATTATAGCATCTGGCCGAGGTTACAACATACTGTATTCTAGTGATGGGTTGTTGCATTGCAGCACCCCACAACGTACTGTATACTGTATTCTAGCATTGTTGCATTACAGCATCCGGCCGAGGATACAACTTACTGTACTCTAACATTGTTGCATTACATCATCTGGTTGAGGTTGCCTCACCCTACAACGTACTGTATCCTAGCCTTGATACATTATAGCATCCAACCGAGGCTACAACTTATTGCATTATAGGATCCGGCTACAACTTGTTGCATTACAACATCCGTCCGATGTTACAATGTACTGTATTCTAGGGTTGTTGCATTACAGCACCCTATAATGTACTGTATTCTAGCAACAAGTTGTTGCATTACAGCACCCTACAACGTACTATATTCTAGTTTTGTTATATTATAGCATCTGACCGACGTACTGTATTCTAGTAACAAATTGTTACATTACAGCACCCTACAATGTACTATATTCTAGCCTTGTTGTATTACAGTATCCGATCAAGGTTACAACAGACTGTATTCTAGTGATAGGTTATTGCATTATAGCACCCTACAATGTACGATGGGTTGTTGCATTACAGCACCTGACAGAGGTTGTAACCTGCTATATTCTAGGGTTTGCAGCATCCAATCGAGGCTGTAATATACCGTATTCTAGGATTCTTATATTACAACACCCTACAACATACTGTATTCTAGCAACAAGATAATATACGGTATTCTAGGGTTATTGCATTACAGCACCCTACAACGTACTGTATTCAAGGGTAGTTGCATTACATCATCTTACAATATACTATATTCTAGCCTTGTTGCATTATAACATCCGACCTAGGTTACAACATACTGTATTCTAACCTTATTGCATTGCAGCATCTGACTGAGGTTATAATATATTACAACATACTTATTCTAGACTTGTTGCATTACAGCATCCGACCGAGGTTACAATGTAATGTACTATATTCTAGGGTTGTTACATTACATATTCTAGCTTTTATTCTTTGGTTTACAACATCAGATCAAGGTTACAACGTACTGTATTCTAGGGTTGTTGCATTACAGCATCCTACAACGTACTATATTCTAACCTTGTTGCAGTACAGCATCCGGCTGACGTGCTATATTCTAGTAACAAGTTGTTATATTACAGTACCCTACAACGTACTATATTCTAGCCTTATTACATTACAACATCCGGTCGAGGTTACAACGTAATGTATTCTAGGGTAGTTGTATTACAACTAATGATGAAAATATCCGGAAATATCTCCAATATATCTTCGATACTTTCATTTTTTCAAGTAACTGATATAATAACGGCCCGTATATTTTTTCAATATTTACCGAAATTTCTCTAATATTTTCATTAAATTGAGATACCGATATTTCCATCAAAACTGATATTTTTATCCTTGATTACAATACCTTATAACATACTATATTCTAGCAACAAGACAACGTATTGTATTCTAGGGTTGTTGCATTACAGAATCCTATAACGTACTGTATTCTAGTAATATGTTGTTGCATTACAGCACCCTACAATGTACTGTATTCTAGCCTTGTTGCATTATAGCATCTGGCCAAGGTAACAATGTACTGTATTCTAGCAATAGGTTGTCGCATTGCAACACCCAATAACATACTGTATACTGTATTCCAGCTTTATTACATTATAACATCCGGCTGCTGTATTCTAACCTTTTTACATTATAGCATACAGCCGAGGTTACAACTTGTTGCATTACAACATTTGATCGAGATTACAACATACTATATTCTAGCCTTGTTGCATTACAGCATCCGGTCGAGGTTACAATACCCTACAACATACTGTATTCTAATCTTGTTGCATTACAGCATCCGATCGAGGTTACAACTTGTTGCATTACAGGATCCGACTATAACTTGTTGTATTACAGCATCCGGCTGAGGTTACAACATATTGTATTCTAGCCTTGTTGCATTACAGCATCCGACTGAGATTACAAAAGGTTACAACGTACTGTATTCTAATCTTGTTGCATTATAGCATTCGACCGGGTTACAACGTAACGTACTATATTCTAGAGTTGTTGCATTATATATTCTAGCCTTTATTCTAGGGTTTACAACTTCCAATCGAGGTTACAACGTGCTGTATTCTAGGGTTGTTGCATTACAGCACCCTACAATGTACTGTATTCTAGCAACAAGTTGTTGTATTACTGCACCCTACAATGTATTGTATTCTAGACTTGTTGCATTACAACATCCGGCTGAGGTTACAACATATTGTATTCTGTTGGGGATCTTGCATGGATCTATTCGGGTGTAATTTAAATTAGAAATATCATAAATCTAATCCTATCCTTTAAAATAAAAATTATAAATTAAATAAGATAAAACATGTTTTGAAAAATGGTAAATCATACATAGCCCTAAACATGTGGAACTAAGAGATATGTATTTACCTCTTGATCGGAGAGACACCGTTGAGAAGATTAATAGCTTCAACCCAAAAACCTTCTTGAGTATTTCCCAAGTCCAAGTTCGTAGATCCGGTGGGAAACCAAACGAACTATTTAACTCTTTTTAGGAAGAATTAATTTCTCACTTTTCTTGATTGCACTCGTGTATTTTTCATAGGGCTGAAATCAACCCTTATTTATACACAAAAATATTTACTTGGAGGAGAAGAAATAGATCAAGAAATATATCATCAAGATTTGATCTCAAATATATAGTTAACATGTTGGCTAACCGTATTCTGAAACACGGAAAAAAATCATTCGCTTATCAAATTCTCTATTGAGCCATGAAAAAAATTCAACAAAAGACAGAAACAAATCCACTATCTGTTTTACGTCAAGCAATACGTGGAGTAACTCCCGATATAGCAGTAAAAGCAAGACGCATAGGTGGATCGACTCATCAAGTTCCCATTGAAATAGGATCCACACAAGGAAAAGCACTTGCCATTTGTTGGTTATTAGTGGCATCCCGAAAACGTCCGGGTCGAAATATGGCTTTCAAATTAAGTTCCGAATTAGTGGATGCTGCCCAAGGGGATTTGATTTCAAATATATCTCTCAAGATTTGATCTCAGATATATTTCTCAAGATTTGATCTCAGATATATCTCCAAGTAATATATGAAAATCTTGATCTCCATATATTTTACAACAATAATTAATTCTTATCTTTTAACACCTGAGTTAAATGGGCTTTTATTGGGCTACTCAAGGGCCTTTAGGAGAATTAAGATTGGACCTCCCAATGGACCTAGAAACAAATATTGAGCCACAATATTATTCTAGCACACTAATATTAATTCACTCCACTATAGAATTAATATTGCACTATCCATCCTAACCCATATTATGAAATATGGCTCCCGATTATTATTTCCCGTGTTTAAGATCTAATGTCCATTAATTAATTTAAGCTACTGAATATTTTAATTAATTAATATCTTTATTCCTTGTGAAAGGACAGCTCAACATTATTATCATACCGGAAATTAATCCACTGGTCAGATTTGATATGATAAATATTCTGAGCCCACCAAGGGGACATTATCAACTTGACGTATCAAGACACGATTTTCCATATTAATTTAGCAATCTGTCATATAATTAATAATATTGTCCAAAATATAAAGTATTGAATCTCATTGATTCTTTACCCATAATAAATCAAAGCAATATCAATTAATTATATACAATCCCATTAAGTGATAGAAATTAAGAAATCAATAACCACTGAGATCTAATTTTTCTTTCCAAGTTAGCCTAGAAAAATTATCTCGTTGTAGGTCATATTCAGCACATCAAATGCACTAGTGTAATCTCTTGGTCAAGACAAACCAATCCGAGCCTTACACTTCAACTTTTACCAATGGATTGTTCAATTCCATCTAAATTGTGAATTTTACTATACTTATTACAAGGAACTGACAATATGATCTTCTGTGATCTTCTACACACCACATTGTCTACAATGTAAAGTATATTGAACATTTATGTATTTAAATAAATAACATTCATAATATTTAATGCAAATAGTGATAAAAGATTTATTCTCATAAAATGCAAGAATCAGTTTATATACAAAATAACACAAAAAACATAATTTTCAGTATATCCCTAACATATTATAGCAATGACAGCACCCTATAACGTACTGTATTCTAAGGTTTTTGCATAACAGCACTCTACAACGTACTGTATTTTAGGATTGTTGCATTGTAGCACCCTACGACATACTATATTCTAGCCTTGTTGCATTACAGCATCCGACCGAGACTACAACATATTGCATTACAGGATCCGACTAAATCTTATTGCAATACAGCATCCAGCCGAGATTACAATAGGTTACAACGTACTGTATTCTAGCCTTGTTGCATTACAGTATCAGATCGAGGTCACAACATAACGTACTATATTCTACGGTTGTTGTATTACATATTATAACCTTTATTCTAGGTTTACAACATCTGACCGAGGTTACAACATATTGTATTCTAGGGTTGTTGCATTACAACACCCTACAATGTACTGTATTCTAACCTTGTTGCACTACAGTACCTGGCCTAGGTTACAACTTGTTGCATTATAGGATCCTGCTACAACTTGTTGCATTATAGGATCTTGCTACTGTAGGAATCGCCGGATCGCCGACCCTATTCGATTATCCGAATCGGGATCCATTAAATATGATTAACGCGCAGCAGAAAACGAATCATACATTTTGCACCGAAATTAGTTCTAAGATCAGAACCGTAGATGGAGGAATCGATGAAGCCTGGACCTCACGATCTTCTGCTGTATTCCTCGCCTTATCTCGAACGTTGTGTGGGCAACGAGCTATCGAGACTTTCAGCCGTCTTCTACTAATACGTATCTCAGATTTTTATGTCTGTGTATCTGTATTTTTTTGTGTATCGAAAACGGCTGACTTGAGGCTTATTTATAGGCTACAACAGGGACCTTGAGGAGGATTAGGAATCGGTCTCCTGATAGGCTTAGGAGTCCTTAATTCGATCTGAATATACTTCTTAAGCCTATCAAATAATATCTTAATCCACTAAAAAGATATTATTGAACTACCGTCCCTTATCCATATTAGATATGGCTCCTATTTATTATGTGCACGTTTATCTCCCCGTGTTTAAGATATCGAATGTCCATTAATTAAATGAATTACTGACAATTCAATTAATTAATATTTAATCCAAGAGTAGTACCACTCAACTTTATTATCATGCCGGAATAAATCCACCTGCAGGGTTTACATGATAATCCTTATGAGTTCTTCAAGGGGACATCATCATCCTAAATAATTTAGGACACGGTTTCATTATATAATTAACAGCACACTATATAAACAACACTGTATCCCAATTTACCGAGCTTATTGATTTAATAAATAAATCTCACCCATTGGTAAATTAAAGAAACATATATCGAGTATACATGCCCGTTATCATACAATGATTAAGAGGATGCACATCCATAAAAACAGAGGTCTTGTTTTATTTATGTAGTCAGTACAAATAAAACAACCTCAATTGGTCCTGCTCAATACATACAAAATGTACTAGTGTAATTTTATAATCAAGACAGATTAATACCAAATTACACTACAACCATTCCGATAATTTGTTCAAAATTATCTCGGTTGTGAGCTACCATTTATAATCTATAAGGAACTGATAACATGATCTTCTGTGTGGCACCACACACCATGTTATCTACAATATAAATTAATTGGACAATTGCAATAACATATATAACAAATATATAAAATGCAAACATTTTATCACAAAAGATTCTCATATCACAAAAGATTTTACCACAATAGATTCTCATATCCCTTATAACTTTCATCCCAAGAATATGTCCAGTTTCTCCTAAGTCCTTCATAGCAAACTGCTTGGACAGCCATACCCTTACGTCTGACAACACCTTGACATTGTTTCCAATTAACAAGATGTCATCTACGTATAGTACAAGAAATATACACAAGATTCATCCGAACATTGAATAAATCCATAAGACTGGATTACTTCATCAAAACGGATGTTCCAAGATCTCGAAGCTTATTTCAGTCCATAAATGGACCGATTAAGCTTACACACAAGATGCTCTTTGCCTTTCTCAATGAATCCCTCTGGTTGCTTCATATAGATGTTTTCTTCAAGACTTCCATTAAGGAAAGCTGTCTTGACATCCATCTGCCAAACCTCATAATCCATATGAGCAGCAATAGACAAAAGAATCCGGATAGACTTCAGCATGGCTACCGGCGAAAAGGTTTCCTCATAATCGATCCCTTCTTTTTGAGTATACCCTTTCGCAAGAAGCCTTGCTTTAAAGGTCTCTACCTTTCCGTCTGATACTCTTTTCCTTTTGTAGACCCATTTACATCCAATGGCTCTTACACCATTTGGTGGTTCTACAAGCTCCCAGACTTGATTAGAATCCATAGATTCTATCTCAGAGAGCATTGCCTTTTGCCAAGATATCACATCTTTATCTTGGAGTGCTTCGTCATAAGTCCAGGGATCTATTTCATGTTGTCCAGGGACCATATCTGAAGACTCTCCCAAAAACATGAATCTATCAGGTTGTCTAACAACCCTCCCACTACGACGAGGCACTATCGGTATTTGTGTATCATTAGTGACACGCGGTGCAGTCACTTGTGGTATCTCATCTTGTACCGTCGGTACATCCGAATTATCCCCTCTCATTTCCTCAAGAACAATTTTACTCATGGGCTTGTGGTTCATTACATAGTCCTCTTCTAAAAATCGGGCATTCGTGCTAACAATGACCTTCTGATCTTTAGGACTATAAAATAAACCACCTTTCGTTCCTCTAGGATAGCCCACAAACAAGTGTACTTCCGTACGAGATTCCAACTTATCAGCATCTCCCTTCAGCACATGTGCTGGACTACCCCAAATCCAAATGTGTTTCAGAATAGGCTTGTGCCCAGTCCACAATTCTGTGGGAGTAGAGGGTACTGACTTAGAAGGTACCAAGTTTAGAATGTACGTCGCTGTTTCCAAAGCATACCCCCAGAACGAATTTGGTAATTCTGAATAACTCATCATCGATCTAACCATTTCCATAAGAGTCATATTCCTTCGTTCCGCCACACCATTCTGTTGGGGTGTACCCGGTGCAGACAATTGGGATTGTATCCCAGCCTCTGATAAGTAACTCCTAAACTCTCCTAAGAGGTACTCACCACCACGATCAGATCGTAGTGTTTTGATACATTTACCATGACGTTTCTCCACATCAGCCTTGTACTCTTTGAACTTGTCAAAGCACTCAGACTTGCGGCGCATCAAGTAAATGTATCCATATCTCGAATAGTCGTCTATAAAAGAGACGAAATATTCGAAACCACCTCTTTCCTGAATAGTCATAGGGCCACACAAATCAGAATGAATCAATTCCAACACTTTTTTGGCTCTATACCCCTTTGCCTTAAAAGGCCTTTTGGTAATTTTTCCTTCCAAGCAGGATTCGCAAGTTGGATAGTTTTCCACTTCCAAAGAACCCAAAGGTCCATCGGCTATCAACCTTTGAATCCTTCTTAAGTTAATATGACCCAACCTTAGATGCCAAAGATATGTTTGATTCATTTTCGAAGGTTCTTTTCTCTTATTAGATTTAGAAGATGTGCTATTAATTTCCATTTATTGCATCGTAGGAGTTATAGGATTAAGAGTATACAAATCGTCAACCAACGTACCAGAATAGATAATAACTCTATTCTTCTTAACGACAATATTGTTATCAAAAGAAACAGAATATCCATCCTTAAAAAGTTTAGAAACTGAAATCAAATTCTTTCTAAAACAAGGTACGTAAAGACAATTTCTCAAAATCAAAGTCTTATTCCTATGAAAAGAGTATACGGCCGCCACTTTCGCAGCGGTGCCCATGTATATGGTAATCTCCCCATCACTTAGTCGTTTGGTTTCCTGGAACCCCTGCAATGATTTGCAGACATGATCAGTGGCTCCCGTATCTACACACCAGGTATCGGTAGATAACACCGCTAAACATGTTTCAACAACTAATGAAAAAGATGTACCTGAATTGTTCTCCTTTTTACGGGGACAATCGACTTTCCAATGTCCAGCCTGCTTGCAATGGAAGCACTTGCCTTTTGGCTTTTTCACACCACCTTGTGGTTTAGCCACTTGAGGTCCGGCCGTCTTCTTTGCTGAAGAATTCTGTTTCTTCTTCTTCTTCTTTCCGCCTTGCGGTTTAGAAGCAGAAACATTTTCAGCAACGTAAGCCTGAGAATTTTGACGAAACAGTCCCTCTGCTGATTGGAGTTCTGTCAGAAGTTCCGCCAACGATTACAACCTCTTGTTCATGTTGTAGTTCAAACGGAACTGCTCAAAACTCTTAGGCAGCATTTGGAGAACGATATCGACCTGGGTTTCCCCATCGATTTCAGCTCCAAGGACCTCCATCTCATTCAGATGAGCCATCATCTTGAGGACATGATCACTCATAGGTGTCCCCTCAGCCATGGTGGCAGTCATCAAGTTTCTCATTGCCTCCTGTCTGGCAGCCCGACTCTGGTGTCCGAAGAGTTCTTTGAGATTATGCATCATATCATAGGCAGTAGGCATGGCCTGATGCTGATGTTGCAACACATTTGACATGGAAGCCAAAATGTAACACCGCGCCATCTCATCTGCCTTAACCCACTTCCTATAAAGCATTTTCTCTTCTTCAGTAGAGTTTTCATCAGGCATGTCAGGACAGTGCTCAATGAGTACAAACTTGTACTCTTCAGCAGTCAGGACAATATCCAGGTTTCGTTTCCAATCAATATAATTAGGACCAATAAGTTTGTTTTCTTTAAGTATAACAGCAAGAGGATTGAAAGCCATAATGAAAATCCTGAGAATCACATAAACACATAGGTCAAAACTTTTGAATTGACAAATCATATTGTTCCCTCAAACAACATAATCTAAATTCACCAACACCTCAATACACCGTGAACTTCGTATGCCACGATAGTGTGGACGTATACTAATTCAAACATTTGTTAGAGGAGGTTATACCCATTAATTTTATTATCTTGTCAACTTAACTTTATGACAAATAAAATTAATAATTGGTTATTTCTTTGGCCATACAAATAACAGCAGTGATTCCGATGGGGAGGATACTTATCAAATGTATCTAAGTGTACACCATTACTTGATACTAAGTCCATTATCTAGGATTATGCCCCTTCAGATGGAGAAGATGACACGCTCCTAAACAACTTTCTATAATCATCCATAAAGGAAGTTTGATCTAGTGATCCGCAAATGAACTCATCCGATATGGAGGAAGGCACTTAAAACCAACGCGCAAGTTCAGGTGCATCACTTACAAACCAGTAATGGAGGCTATGGGATTTATTAAAATAATTAATCCCTCTCCCACTTAGTTATTTAACATGAGGGAGTTTTACATGCATATCATATAAAACACATACAAGCATGCTTGATAAAACACATATAAGACAATAAATATGAAAAACATAATTTCCAACTATTATGGCCTCGATTTATTGTTGTGTTCTTGATTGTTTGCCGTCAAACGGGGATCGACCTAGCACGGTCTGACCGTGCTCGATCTGAAACACACTGCACGGTTGACCGTGCTCCATAGCACGGTCGTGTCCTGTCCTTCAGTGGTGATCCTCAGCTGGCACGGTCTGACCGTGCCCTCCAGCACGGTCGTGCCCGATCTTTAAACACGCCGCACGGTTGACCGTGCTCCATAGTACGGTCGTGCCCTGTCCTTCAGTCGCGATCTTCGGCTGGCACGGTCTGACCGTGCTGCATAGCACTGTCGTGCCCGGTTGTGCGACCCTAACCTTGTATCTAATTACATCCATCGATCCTATACCCCACGAAGGAGTTTACATATAATCTAGATCGAACAGAAAATTAAAACCTAACACGACAAACCGTCGTGATTTTACTATTACAATCATACATTCAAAAAACAACCTCGACATGTCCGAGGGTTTAATTCATACATAAACATACATTCAGACCATAATAGTTGGATTTAAGGTTCCTGCAGAAAATCATAATTTTTTGCATATCCTATTATTATCCGATCTAAAATACACATGCTTCAAGATACGATTCATAATAGAATTAACCGATTCAATCGAATAGAGTCAGAAAACCACGACTCTGATACCAATTGTAGGAACCGCCGGATCGCCGACCCTATTCGATTATCCGAATCGGGTTCCATTAAATATGATTAACGCGCAGCGGAAAACGAATCATACCTTTTGCATCGAAATTAGTTCTAAGATCAGAACCGTAGATGGAGGAATCGATGAAGTCTGGACCTCACGATCTTCTGCTGTATTCCTCGCCTTATCTCGAACGTTGTGTGGGCAACGAGCTATCGAGACTTTCAGCCGTCTTCTACTAATACGTATCTCAGATTTTTATGTCTGTGTATCTGTATTTTTTTGTGTATCGAAAACGGCTGACTTGAGGCTTATTTATAGGCTACAACAGGGACCTTGAGGAGGATTAGGAATCGGTCTCCTGATAGGCTTAGGAGTCCTTAATTCGATCTGAATATACTTCTTAAGCCTATCAAATAATATCTTAATCCACTAAAAAGATATTATTGAACTACCATCCCTTATCCATATTAGATATGGCTCCTATTTATTATGTGCACGTTTATCTCCCCGCTTTTATTATGTTGCATTACAATATCTGACCGAGGTTACAACGTAATGTACTGTATTCTAGGATTGTTGCATTATATATTCTAGCCATTATTCTAGGGTTTACAACATTCAACGGAGGTTACAACATACTGTATTCTTGGGTTGTTGCATTACAACATCCAACAACATACTGTATTCTAAAAACAAGTTATTATAATACAGCACCCTACAACGTACTATAATTTAGCCTTGTTCTATTAGAACAGCTTACAACGTACTGTATTATACCAACAAGTTGTTGCATTACAGCACCCTACAACATACTGTATTGTAATCTTGTTACAATACAGCATCCGGCTGAGGTTACAACGTATTGTATTCTAGCGATGACAACACCCTACAACGTACTGTATTCTAGGGTTTTTGCATTACAGCACTCTACAACGTACTGTATTCTTGTGTTGTTGCATTACAGCACCCTATAACATACTGTATTCTAGCAACAAGTTGTTACATTACATCACCCTATAACGTACTGTATTCTAGCCTTGTTGCATTACAGCACCAGGCCGAGATTATAACTTGTTGCATTACAGGATCCCACTAGAACTTATTGCATTACAGCATCAGCCCGAGGTTACAACATACTGTATTTTAGCTTTGTTGCATTATAGAATCCAGCTGAGGTTACAATAGGTTACAACATACTGTATTCTAGTCTTGTTGTATTACAACATTCGATTGAGGTTACAACATAACGTACTTATTCAAGAGTTGTTACATTATATATTCTAGTTTTTATTGTAGGGTTTACAACATCTAATGGAGGTTACAACGTACTGTATTCTAGGGTTGTTGCATTACAGCATTCTACAACGTATTGTATTCTAGCAATGTGTTGTTCCATTACACCACCCTCAACGTATTGTATACTGTATTGTAGCCTTGTTGCATTACAACATCCGGCTGCTGTATTCCAACTTTGTTGCATTGCAATATCTAGTCGAGGTTATAACTCGTTACATTACAACATTCGACTGAGGTTACAACATACTATATTCTAGCCTTATTACATTACAACATTTGGTCGAGGTTGCAGCACCCTACAATATACCGTATTCTTGTCTTGTTGTATTACAGCATCCGGTCAAGTTTACAACTTGTTGCATTATAGGATCCGCCTATAACTTGTTACATTACAGCACCTGGCCGAGGTTACAACATACTGTATTCTACCCTTGTTGCATTACAACATCCGGCCGAGTTTACAACGTAACATCCTGTATTCTAGGGTTGTTGCATTATATATTCTAGCCTTTATTCTAGGGTTTACAATATTCGATAGAGGTTACACTGTATTGTATTCTAGCAGCAAGTTATTATATTACAAGCCCTTACAACGTACTGTATTCTAGCCTTGTTGCATTACAACATCCGACCGACGTGTTGTACTCTAGCAATAAGTTGTTACATTATAGCACCTTATAATGTACTGTATTTTAGCTTTGTTACATACCATATCCGGTTCAGGTTACAACGTATTGTATTCTAGCGATGACAGCACCCTACAACGTATTGCAATTTGAGGTTTTTGTCTTACAACACTCTACAACATACTGTATTCTAAGGTTGTTGCATTATAGCATCTTATAACATACTGTATTCTAGCAATAAATTATTATATTACATCATCCTGTAACGTACTGTATTCTAGTCTTGTTATATTATAGTATCCGATCAAGGCTATAACTCGTTGTATTACAGGATCTGGCTATAACTTATTGCATTACAGCATCCGGTCGAGGTTACAACATACTATATTCTAGCCTTGTTAGATTACAGCATTAGGCCAATGTTACAATAGGTTACAACATACTGTATTCTAGTCTTGTTGCATTACAGCATCCGATCAAGGTTACAACATAATGTACTGTATTCTAGGATTATTGCATTACATATTCTAGCCATTATTCCAAGGTTTACAGTTGTTGGTCTCAAGTGGTGTCCGAGGTTCAGAGGGGGGGGATGAATGAACCTTGGTCGATTTTCAGAATCTTTTAAAACAACCGTTCTGCACTGCAAGTTACTTGAGCTTACAGCGATAGATGGTTACTGCTTGCAGCGCTACGATACAGTGCTGCACGCTGTAACCTGGAGTTTTATACGCAGCGGAAATTAACTTTAAAACATAAGGCTGTTTCTCTCAAGAATGCTTTTATCAAAATGTTTTATGCACAGAGATAAGAGAAATGCAGAATATAAGCGCACAGATAAAGAAAGCAAATAAACACTTATGGCTTATAGTGGTTCGAAGGTGGTGTAATCCTTCTACGTCCACTCTACTGCTCCTCGAGCAGAAACTTTGTTAAGCAAGATTGATTTACAGGACTCTCCTAACAATCTATCAACTTTACAAAGAAACCACCTACTGAAGTCCAGCATACACACAACAACTGCAAACTTCAAAGGCTAACCCACACAGGGTTCCACACTCCCACATAGGGAAGCTGCCTAACTCTAGATAACTAAACAAATAGCAAGGATCTCTCCTATCAACTGCTTGACACCACTAAAACAACCTAAGCACACAGCAACAAGGTTAAAAGGATAAAAAGGTTTTTCTTCAACTTGTGCTTCGAATTGAGCTACTGAATCCGTAAGGAATCCTTTAGCTTGAACTTGCTTCACTTCGGTAGGTTGAGTGACTGAAACTGATCGTAGGATTGAATGCTTGAATCTTGTAAGCTTTGAATGTTTTAGTAATAGTAACAGTTTTCAGTAACCAGCTTCAGTTCTCCTCAACCTCTATTTATACTTGTAGGAGAAGATGTCCGTTGAAGGAGACATCCCTATTTTGAATTTAAAGTAGCCTGGCCAAAGTATGGTTTGCATTTAATGCGACTTGACTTTTTCTTTCGGAGCATTTAATGCGGCAGTTGCGGCTCGCAGCTTTCTGCAGCGCGTTAGTCCATGTGGCATCTTCTTATTGGCTCTGTGTCTGCTACTTTGATTTTTTCTTGAACGGCTCTTTTATTCTTGCTTGAATCTCCGTTCCTCGTACTGCATTTATCCTTCCTAGGATTTGCAGGATACTTTGTTTGTAGTTGGCGTTGTATGACTTAATTGACTGTAAGTTCTGCGCTGTATCCTAGGTCCTTGTGCAGCTGATGCTTTGTTTCAGTGCTGCTGTAACTTAGACCTGGTTGCAGTATCTTCTGGCAGTGCTGCTGTAACTTCTTTCTAGCAGTACTCCTGTATGCTTTTCTTGCAGTGTTGCTGTACGCCGTCCTTTCTTACTTTGGTGTACAGAAGATTTAACTCGTTGAACTGTTGCTGTATCTTCTTTCTACCAGCTGTGCTGTATCCTGTCTTCTTACAGCGATACTGTATCCTGTCTTCTTGCAACGATATCTTTCCTTAAAGCTTAGATGCAGCTTTATCCTTGTTTAACCTCCATTTTTCAGCACTCAACACAAGTCTCAATTATAGTCTACTTATTCACTTAAACAATGTGAAAAATTGGGTACTTAAAACTTCCTATTACATATTTGGTTTGTCTCATCAAAATCTAAACATCGAAAACCTAACAATTTCCTCCTTTTTGATGATGACAAAACCTTTACAATATTTTGTTCATGAAGAAGTTTTATCTTACATTAACTCATATGGATTATCAGGATTACATGCTTGAACAGATTGATAAATTAACATCTAATCCTGGATTTATCAGAGATGTGTCATGCTATTCCTTTCATCATAAAATAACAGAAAAAACGTAAACAGCATGCATGAGTTCATAAAAATTGAACTTGGTCAGATCAGAAAGAAAAAATTTCTTCATTGACAGAGAGAAATCTTTACAACAGCAAGAGTACAACATGGATCACAAGGGGGTATATATAAAGCTTAGTAGAACAGAGACCTTTTGCTTGGCGGTTCGTCAGATCTTCTACCAGCAAATCTTTCAAGGTCTTCCCTTCCTCTTGATCCTTTCCACCAATCCCTGATGGACTCTTGATAGGACTCTTCCAGCTTGTGCAGGGTCACAGGAATTTGAATCCACCTGAGCCAGAAGTCCTCGTAGTATGGTACAATCAGCCCTTCATTTACTCAGTTGATGTATAATTGTTGAATTTCAAGGCTTCCTTCCCGAGCGAGCTGTTCATATCTCTTCAATGCAGTCTTGCAAGTATGGTACCTGTTGAATTTGCCTTTTTTGCATAGTTCTCTGAAGTGTCTGAGGTATTCTGGTCGTTTGAAAATGGTGATCGCCTCAAATGATGGATTCCTGTCAAAGGGCAGTCTGATTTCCTTGAAGATATCAAATCTCCAGGCCATGTTTTCTCCTTCTAGCCTTTGATCCATCAAGACGGACACTTCAGCAGAGATATTTTCAGTATCAAGGCGAGGAATTTCTTGAGGAGGAAATTGGTAGAAGTGATCTGGAATAATCCTTCTATCACCAATTACACCGAGTCTTTGAATCCAGGCATTCGATCTACATCTTCTTTTTTTTGGCGCCTATGACTCTCAGACTCGTCCCCGTTCATCCTCTTCCTTGAGCCTTGCTGCTGGCTATCATCCATTCTCTTTGAATGATAGGAGGGAGGCGCTGCATCCTTACTTGCAGCTCTGCTGTGTGCAGCGCCTGCAGCCGGTCTTCTCCCAGCAACTGCACCAGCACCTCCAGCTCCATCATCATCTCTTCTCCATCTCTTCGGAGAGGGGATATTAGCAGCAGTGGATGATCCAGACCTTCTTCTCCTCCTGCTGAGAGGTTGTTGGTCATCATCCTCTTCTTCATCTTCAGCAGCCCATTTGCTCCTGTGTCTATCGTCAAATCTTTCAAGTCTTTCCCCCTTTTGGCATCATCAAAAGTCGGGGACGGAGCAGGGGCAGCTGGGACCACCCTTGATCGAGGGCGACGGGACGGTTCGGGGGCGGGCTCTGGAGCATCGACATGCTGAGGGAAAGCTCGGACCATGATGTCCCTCAGTTCTCCCATAATCAGCTCCAGGTTCCCCAAACGGTCGTCCACACTTCTGGTTTTCTGAGATTGATCAAATACGCGATCCAGAAGTGTTTCCAGGACTTGAGAGTGAGAGTTGAGTCTGGTTGAAGCATTTTCAGCATGCTGCTTGCATTGCCTGATCTCCTGGCGTGTTAATGCAGCATCGACCTTCAACTCCTTCTCCAGCCTGACCCGATCGAAGTACAGCCTATTTGCATAGTCAGTGAGATTCGACTTAATCATGTCAGGCAGCACTTCGAGGTCCTTCTTAAAACCTGTCATGGTTTCAGCATGGAATTGGGCAGTGACCCTGAGTCTGTTGCGCATGGTAGACTCATGCTCTTGGAGAGCATGCAGCAGATATCTAACAGCAGCTTCAACTCGGTTGATTGATTCATCAGGGGTCAGTCCCGAATTTCTTCTCGTCGAGGCAGCAGTGGATGCAGCAAATGGAATAACAACTTGACATACTGGTACTGCATCCTACCTCGGAACTTCAGTAGCAACCTCATCCTCATGGTTGCTGGTTTGAGAGCTTGTAGAGCTTGATGATGGGTGCTCTTCTTCTTCTTCTTCCTCATCTGCCTCTTCTTCGTCGGATGAGATTTGAACAGGATCTGCTCCGCCAGATTTTGGCTCATGAACAGCTATGCTGCGTTCCTTTATCATCCTTGTGAATTCGGCATGAGAAACCTCAACTTCCATAGTAACCTCTGCTGCTGTAACCTTGGAAGGTTCTTGAGAGCATGCAGCAGCTGCAGCATCAACCTCGTCTCGAGGTATCTCTAGCTGCACTAGGGTTACCTCAGCTTCAACTTCAATATTCTCAGTGGGTACTGTTTGAACAGCCTCCCCACCTGAGGTCTTCTCACCCTCAGGGAGTGTTGTCTGAACAACATCCTCCACAGAGGTCTTCTCTACGGACCCCGTCTCCTCGGTCGGTCCTGTAATTTCGACAGCTTCTGCTGCAAGAATGTGTTCTTGCAGCTCTGTTTGGTTTCCTGCAGCGTTCACAGCTTTCAGCACTGTATGCTCCACTGCTGCAAGAATCTCGGCTTCCACCCTGTTTGGCTCTTCAGCTGCTACATCTTGAAGGATGGTCGCCTGCTGCACTACTGTCGCATCCAGTGCAGGGAGTACCACCTCTGCAACTTCATCCGTAAATGCTTCATCGGCAATCTTAGAGATGTCTGAGATGACATCCCTGATTATGGCAGTTGGTTCCCCCTCAGAATCTGCATGAACAACATCTTCAACTTCATGAACTGGGGAATCGCCATAGTCCAGTAGTTGAGCTTCCTCCTCCTCCAAGCGATCCAGCATGACAATGTTGGAGAGACCCTCAACTACTTGCTCATATGCAGGGGAGTTCATCTGATGCATACTTGAACTTCCTTCTCCCCGCATCCTCCTTGGAGTGTGCTGCATCCTGGTTTCCTTCATGCTTTGTTGCAGCACCTGTTGCAGCATAGCTTCTTCAGCTTGCTCCACTCTCAAGGTGTCGATTTGCTCTCGAGCAAACGCGACGTCATTGCTCCTTCTTACAGCATCCACAGCCGGGGCAAGGAAGACCTGCGCATCTTCCACTGCTGCTCTCATCAGCAGCTCTGCAGAGTCGGATTCTGCAAGAGCTTTACCCTTTCCCTTGTCCTGGGCTCCCTGTGCAGCACTGCATCCTTCGAGCTCTTGAACTCTTGCAGCAAAGTCAGGTTGCAGGAGTGCCAGAATGTCTTCTGATTTGGCCCACTCCAGGACAGCTTGCTCGACTGTCAGGAAATCCTTCCACTTCAATAGGATTTCCCCCTTAGCCAGCCTCATTTCTCTCCAGAGAGAGTACTGCTGCTCCATATTTCTAGCTGCCGGAAAGGTGGGATCGAGCACTGAAGCTTCTGTTTGTAGACGAGCTTCTTCTTCAGTTGGCTCGATATGGCTCCTGAAGCCGATGTGACTCATCCGCAAGGTCAACTACAACCATAGAAGGTGTAGAGAGTTGGGAATAAGGAGAGCCTTCTTTATCCCTAGGCTGATGTGACTCATCACCAAGGGTGCGTCATCATCCGGGAAAGATGATTCAAGTTCAGGTACAGCCTTCCTTGAACTCTTCTTGATAACAGGAAGAGGACTCGAAACGTCCTCTTCTTCAGCTTCCTCCCCGCTGCCTGCAGCTTCATTATGCAGAGCAAGAGTTGCATTCTTTTTGTCTTTGGTTTTCTTCCTCGCAACTTCTGCTCCTGCAGCCTTCGGTTGGGTCTTGCCCTTCTTTTTCTCCCCGAGATACTTCCCGATGTGAATGGGGGTGGGTACTGGGAGTTGAAGGCCAAGCTTGCAGAGCAGAGAACAGATGGTGATACCGTAGCTTCTACGCTCCGTTATCTTCTCTGCTTCCTCCGACAGCCTCTTCATGATGAACCTCACCCAGTTCACCTTTTCTTCGGCCATGATAGCAGACATGATCCGAAACCGGAGATCTGTGCATTTGTTATAACTCCCGGTCCTTCATTCGATGGAGTATGCACAGATGTCGTGGAGTAGTTCAAACTCCGGTTTGAAGAGTTTCTTGGGGGCGCTTCTCTTGATTTCAGCCCCTACATCCCTTGCTCGAAAGAGATCCACATCTCTTGAGCCGATGCCTCCCCATATGTTGTCAACTGACTGGGGGTAAGACCTGCAGCGGAGATGCTGAAGGTGGTGGAGATGTCCCTAACGGTCAAAGACCGTTCTTCTCCATCTGCATCCATCCGGAACAGGATGCAGTTCTTTCCTCCGCCTGTCTGGCGTAGGCATAAAATCTCTGTACTGACTCCATAGAGAAGCCAGCGTAGACAGTGGTCAACAACCCTAGGACTTGGGTCCGTTGAAGAGCATCAAAAATCCTTTTGATAAGGGCGTTATCATACGGCCCTGAAGCGTAGATGTGTTCTTGGTTGATCAGCCTTCCATCTAAAACAATAGTGCGTCGGACAGCCATTGAAGATTTTTTATAGAGAGAGAGAGAGAGAAAATTCGAAGATTTGCACTTGGAAGGTTTTCCGCACAGAGTGTTTTCTCTCCTTGGAAGATGGTGAATAATGAATTCAAAAGACACGGTTATGGAGTTTATGGCGGTTCTCAAGGGACGTGTGTAAGATCGACGGTTGAAATAAATCATGGAGTTGATCTTGTGGTTCAGGAAAAAGCGGAGATGTCAAATCATCGCAATAATTACCTGGCGTGTGGATTTCTGACCGTGCCCTTTCCACTTCCTGACACACGCAGACATGCATTAAATGCTGAAAGACATGCCATTTGCCGCCTAAATAAATGTCTTTTTAAGGTTGCAACATCTCTAGTACGAGGTTGCAGAGTAATCAATACTCCTTTGAAATAAATGCTGTAACCTGGTGCTGCTTGAATTCTCGATAACTGCTGTACTGTAAGAATATAAGATGCAGCGCTGTCTGAACCCAGTGCTGTATTAACGCGTAGCTTACAGTACCGTTTTTACTGCTTTTCACAAGCATGCAGAGGTTCCCCCTGTGTTTCTACATCTTCCTTTCTCTTCACAACTTAAGAATTCCCAACTCGTTTCGAAGCATAGAAAACCTAGACTCACTCAAAGGCTTGGTGAGGATGTCTGCAAGCTGGAAATCCGTATGAACTTTTTCAAGCACGACGTCTTTCTTTTCAACATGATCTCTTATAAAGTGATGTCGTATATCGATGTACTTAGTTCTTGAGTGAAATACAGGATTATGGGTAATTGCAATAGCACTTGTATTGTCACAGAGAATTGGAGTCTCTTTTTCTTCTATCCCATAATCTCTAAGTTGCTGCTGTATCCAGAGAATCTGCGCACAGCAACTTCCTGCTGCAACATACTTTGCTTCTGCTGTAGAGGTTGCGATAGAAGTTTGCTTCCTGCAGAACCATGAGACTAGTCTATTTCCCATAAATGGACACATCCCACTGGTGCTCTTTCGATCAATTTTGCAGCTTGCATAATCTGAATCGGAGTAGCCTTTAAGCTTGAATCCTCTTTCCTTAGGATACCATAGGCCGACTTCCTGAGTTCCTTTCAGATATTTAATCACTCTTTTTACTGCTAACAGATGTGATTCCTTTGGTGCTGCTTGGAACCCGGCACAGACTCCTACTGCAAACATAATGTCTGGCCTGCTTGCTGTGAGATACAGCAATGATCCAATGAGTCGTCCGTACTTGGTTATGTCAACATCTTTGCCTTCCTCATCTTTGTCAAGACTTATGGATGTGGACATGGGAACGAACGTTGCTGCTCCATTCTCCATGCCAAATTTCTTGATGAGTTCCTTTGTATACTTGATGTAGGAACCGCTAGATTGCCGACCCTATACGATTATCTGATTGGGGGTCCATGCAAATATGATTAACGCCCAGCGGAAAAATGAATCATGCCTTTTGCACCAAATTTAGTTCTAAGATCAGAATTGTAGATCGAGGAATCGATGAAGCCTGGACCTCACGATCTTCTGCTGTATTCCTCGCCTTTATCTCGAATGTTGTGTGGGCAATGAGCTATCGAGACTTTCAGTCGTCTTCTATTAATACGTATCTCAGATTTTTATGTCTGTGTATCTGTATTTCTGTATCTAGACACGGCTGACTTGAGGCTTATTTATAGGCTACAACAGGGACCTTGAGAAGGATTAGGAATCGGTCTCCTGATAGGCTTAGGAGTCCTAAATTCAATCTGAATATACTTCTTAAGCCTATCAATAATATCTCAATCCACTAGAAAGATATTATTGAACTACCGTCCCTTATCCATATTAGATATGGCTCCTATTTATTATGTACGCGTTTATCTCCCCATGTTTAAGATATCGAATGTCCATTAATTAAATGAATTACTGACAATTCAATTAATTAATATTTAATCCAAGAGTAGTACCACTCAACTTTATTATCATGCCGGAATAAATCCACCTGTAGGGTTTATATGATAATCCTTATGAGTTCCTCAAGGAGACATCATTATCCTAAATAATTAGGACACGGTTTCATTATATAATCAACAGCACACCATATAAACAACACTGTATCCCAATTTACCGAGCTTATTGATTTAATAAATAAATCTCACCCATTGGTAAATTAAAGAAACATATATCGAGTATACATGCCCGTTATCATACAATGATTAAGAGGACGCACATCCATAATAACAGAGGTCTTATTTTATTTATGTAGTCAGTACAAATAAAACAACCTCAATTGGTCATGCTCAATACATACAAAATGTAGTAGTGTAATTTTATAATCAAGATAGATTAATACCAAATTACACTACAACCATTCCGATAATTTGTCCAAAATTATCTCGGCTGTGAGCTACCATTTATAATCTATAAGGAACTGATAACATGATCTTTTGTGTGGCACCACACACCATGTTATCTACAATATAAATTAATTGGACAATTGCAATAACATATATAACAAATATATAAAATGCAAACATTTGACCATAAAAGATTCTCATATCATAAATACATGTTCATACAAAAGCTAGGCTTATAGTATACATCCTAACACTACACTCAAAAGGAAAAAAACATGAAAGTGCTTAGAGCCCTGCCCGCGGAGTGGGACAGCAAGACCACTGCCATGAGGGTATCCATGAATTTGAAATCCATTTGAGTATGACATCAACAGACGGAGAAAGGAGTCTAAAGAATTGAGCTCCTTTCATATGAACTTGCAATAATTATGGAAAGAGAAGCTATCAATCTTGAGGTTTTAGTAATAATAAAAGATGGCAGAAAAAATCTTGGTCACATAAAAATCATATAGTGGAAGAAAGATAGACACTTGGAAAGATTAAAATATATACAAAAATAAAATCAATTAAAATTTGATAAAGAAAGGATACTTGACTCTGTCCATATCAGCAAGATAAACCCAAATTTCTCTTGCACGTCTTATGAAAATTTCTTTTTCAATCAGGATGATGACTAGAGGATTGCTAACTGGTGGTGCCTTAATCCTATTTAGGGCTATCATATATGGTCTCTATAATTGAATAAAATGGAATGCTGGTTTAGACAATTTTCCTTTGATTTTTGGAGTAGATGGGATATTTTTAATTCCAGAATATCTCCTCCCAAATGCTTATTATTTTGCCATGAATCGAAGACCGTCATGACACCCCATTCTAATCTTGATGAAGTGGTATGGATTGAACATTGCTCCAAAATCATACCAATGTCGAATATCTTGTGGGCTTACTCCCGATGAATCCACGTAAATAGATATTTTCTAGACCAATCTGCAACAAGTTTGGACAATGTCAAAATCTGCTTGTTGTACATGATTGGCTGCTTCAGCATGAATTCTTAACAAGTTAATTATTTGTTTAGCTCCTCAAGATTTTTCTTGAGGTGCCCTATTTGTATCATGATGGCATTTGCTTCCGATATTTTCATCTCGTTAAGAAATTTGTAAGAACATTAAATAATGTTAAAAATATAATACTGAAATTTTGCTGGCCACCCAATAATACGTACTTTCTCAAATTTTGATTCAAGTTTTTTTTTTTTTAAAACGTGAACATTTATATTATCTAGCTGTAAATTGGAAATAGTAGAAATGGTTTGGAAATAGCAAAAATTTAGTGAAATTGCAATATGCTATTTGTAACTTTACAAAAACTTTGGTGTAACTGGTCCGTGCATTAGACCCGATTAGGTCCACGCGATGTTCATGCACTTGCACATACCCCACGCGTTTAGGTGGATGTGCTCAAACCTACCAAAATTCACTCCAAGATGCTATACCTTTATATTATATCAAGTATATATTTATGTTATGTTAAACATACATTTATGTTATGTTAGTCATACATTTAGGACCTTTATGTTATGTTAAGCATACATTTATGTTATGTTAGTCATACATTTTAATAATATTAGTTGTACATTTATGTATTACATAAAGATATGACTAATATTACTTAAAAGTATGACTAATACTATATAAAGATGTATGTACAAATTAGGATTTTTTTTGTTGAAATTAATTTCCTCTGTAATTAAAGTGTTTTTTTTGTCGAAATTAGTATTTTTTTTAAAGTTAAAATATTACATAAAGTTATGTTTAACATAACATAAATGTATGATTAAAATAATATAAAAATCAAGACAAAAAAAATTGGGAAAATGTGCGAATTTGAGTCGGATTCGATCAGAGAAATCACACTTGGAAAGGGTGGACAATTAGTTAGAGCAGCGGGTGCTGTAGCGAAACTGATTGCAAAAGAGGGGAAATCGACCACATTAAAATTACCTTCTGGGGAGGTCCGTTTGATATCCAAAAACTGCTCAGCAACAGTCGGACAGGTGGGGAATGTTGGGGCGAACCAGAAAAGTTTGGGTAGAGCCGGATCCAAGCGCTGGCTAGGTAAGCGTCCTGTAGTAAGAGGAGTAGTTATGAACCCTGTAGACCATCCCCATGAGGGTGGTGAAGGGCGAGCCCCAATTGGTAGAAAAAAACCCACAATCCCTTGGGGTTATCCTGCACTTGGAAGATACACAAATTACACATAGGTCCAACTTTTGCAACTTTACTTATTTTAATAAACTCATTTTATTTATCATTCTTTATTAAACTTTTTTGAGATTCACAGTACTTATTTAAATTAGCCTATGTTTTGGCCTCTTAATTCCGTATCTTTTAATTTAGCTAATATTTGAAAGTGAATGTGACAAAACGCATTTCTAATTTTTATAATTGATACAAAAAATTAGTAATTGCATATTTTTTGGTTTTCTCTAATTTTAGAGAAGTGGTGCTTTTCTTTCGCATCCACTAAAATTATGTCTAAAATTGTCAACCATGTAGAACTGCTCAGTGATACTTTTGTTCAATCGATTATTTCAAATACAATATTCAAAAGGAAATTCAAAAATTAACTGATATTTTTGGTTGTGTTTGAACTGAGTAATTTAAGTTAACACATTTCCAATCAATCCAAACATCGTTAATGCATTTGAAACTATAAAATTCAAATTCTTCATCAAAATCATTCAACCCAACCAGAACCTAATTGATTTCCGATGTGCCATTCTAATGATTTTCTTTCAAAGTTTATTTTCATTGGAAAATTACATATACAATTTTAAATGAGAGATAACGGACATCAATTCTCCTAAACACTTTCGTTCCATAGGGAGCAAAAAAAGAAAAAGAAAAAAAAAAGGATTATTTCAACATATATTTGCACAAAATTTATATTTAAATGCATAGTTGCACCTTCACACAAACAACAAAGTCTCGATGCTTCTTGATAAGACACAAATGTTGGGGGTTATATTTGCTCATTTTCCCTTACTTTATGGCCTGCATTATTCCACTACTTCATCCAAGTGTCTGGTGTGTATATCCACAGATTTAATGTCGAATCCACTGTGTAATTAAGTTGAATTGAATACTAATAACACAACCCAAGCAAACTCTAATCAGTACCCTACTTCATTGTTCACTCTTACCATAATAAAGCAGTCGTTTCAATGCTGATGCTTGCAAAATACAATGCAGCCAAAAATTCATACAGTTACAAAATAATTTAACCACCATAAGCTCCATAGAGAAGAAGGAATATGCAAAATCTTGGGATATGTATTACGAATGGCATCCACATAATTGTCAAATTTTTGGTATGCGACATGCCTGAAATTATCATAACCGCGTTTAGAGACAAAGGAGAGTTCGTCAACAGGTGAAAAACTACCAACTTCTAACAACATGAGAAACTGATTAATGGTTGAGTCAATCAACATGGAAGTAGATGATTCCAAGAAAAATCTTAACCAAGTCAGTGGAAGGACAACCTATAACATTAGACTACCGAGTGCAATTAGCAGAAGTTGTTGTCATATCCAAGGAAGAGATTGGAGATCTTTCTATCATGTCCACGGACCTCACACACACCTTAGTTATCATCTTCCAATCACAAAATCATATGGTTATAGAACTATGTGACAAAAATGTTGATACTATGTTTATTATCTTATTTTCGTGACATATTCCTCCATTTAACCTTGAGATCACCTGGAGTACGAGTTGGATCGAACTTGTCATGACCATCTTCCAAGACTTTCCTCCAAGGAAATTTTGGGTTTGATTGTTTCGAATATTTTTCTACTCCTTCCTGCAGCAACAATATCAAACCAAGTTTAGATAATGATGTAAAACCCAGACCTTTCCACATAAGAAATTTTTGATATACCCACTTTGTGGCTATCAAAAAGGATTGAAACCCATTCATCAATGAAATGAAGATGTAACATCATAATTAAAAAAGAGTTAATATTTGTTAGTAAATAAATTAACAGAAAAATTTTGGTCTGTAAAATTTATGATATTTTCAGCCAACATAAAGAAAGTTTGCATTAAACTCCATACAGCAGATTGAGAATCAATTCTAGCATTCAAACATTTACCTTGAGCGCCTTTTCTTCTTCCTCCGTCCAGAATAGCCTCTTACGTTTCCCACTGCCAAAAATATCACTAGCTCTGCAAGAAATATCGTGTCTGTCCATAAGAAAAGAAAAGAGGAGGGAATTCCCAGGGTTCAAACATTATCATTGCATTAAGTACTTACATTCTGGCTGAGGGCTGTTCAGATTGTTTCAACCTTTTGGAAGAACCAGCTACTTCATTAGACCCTTTTCTGGTTTTCTGGGCAGAAGATGACCTCATAGAAAATCTCCTTGGAGAATTCACACTTGGAGATGTTTGCTTATTCTTATCAAGCTGTTTTTGAAGCTTACGTCGCACAGAATCAGCCTCAGAATCCCAGTCTACTTGTTTTTTTCTCTTCTTACGTCGCACCGAAACAGCCTCAGAATCCCGATCTACTTGTTTCGTCCTCTTAAATCCTCTCTTAGCTTTAGCCTGTTCAGCAAGTGAGAGATCTTCACCAGTGGAAGCAGACGACGTTTCACATTTTCCTTCCAGAATTTCTTCTTCTTCTTCATTATTGCAGATTTTGTGTTTATGCATCTTAACTGAAAGGTCTTTGCCACTGGAAGCTGAAGAATTTTCATGTTCTTCCAGATTATTTTCTTCTTCTTCTTTGCAAATTCTTTGTTCTTCATGGTCTTGATCTTTGGATCCTGCAGAAGCTTCAGAAGTTTCATGTTCCTCATCCTGAATCTTTTTCTCTTTGTCAATGCTAATGCAATGTTCCACATCCAGCTTAAGTGAAGAATCTTGACCTTTAGAGCCTACAGAAGCTTCATGTTCCTCTTCCTGTTTCCTTTCTTCTTCTTCATCTCTAATGCTATGATCCTCATCCAGCTTCAGTGAAGGATCTGGACCTCTAGAGCCTGAGAAAGCTTCAGAATCCTCTTCTGCATAGCTGATTTTATGTTCCTCATCAAGTTGAATAGGTTGATCAAGAGTCGCATCAGTGTTCAACTTACTTATACCACCGTTAGATGTTATAGCTGTAACATTAACTTTGCTAATTTTTGATAAATCACACCCATTCTTTTTAGCTCTCTTAAATTTTTTTATATGTTTTTCACCACCCATAATATTTTCATCCATAAAGAGCAACAGAGCTTTCTTTCTTGCCAGAGCATATTCCCTCGCTCGACGTGATTCTGCGACATCTTTCTTGTATGCACAATAGGGGCAATGGAAACGACTTTCATCATCGAATCTAAGTGGACAGCCCAAACATTCTTCATGAACAGTTAAAGGACAGCCGTTTTCACTGCAAACCAACAGATTCCCACCTTTATTGCATTTTATGCATAAATCTTTTTCTGACCAATCCATCTTTTGAAGCTCCTATAGTCCCAATCCTCTTAAAACACCTAAGCCTAAGCAGCAACGAATTTATTTGTGATCACTGACAAAACAACCGTTCATATTACTTCAGCTTATTAACATTCATCATATCAATTAAACATGAAGAAAACACATAAAATCAACGTCAAGGACAGTAGATTATTATTTAACACACAGTAATGAATCTCACTTCTCGGGCAAACAGTTTTAATCATTTATAAGAGTAAATAGTAACATTGACCAGCAATTAAAATTGCAACCTATATAATGACTTAAGCTTTACCCCATGTCAAGACTACATCACAATACAAAGGGTAAAATAACTTTACCAGCAACTGCTAAACTGATCAGCATTGGGAAAATCACATTCACAACAAGTAATTACATGCTTAGAATAAATGATTTCACTTAATTAACCTAACATGAGAAATTCATATAAACAATCTTCCTATATGAATAACTCAATTATTAATCCTTAAAAAAACATATACTCAAATTGCAACACAGATGAAAACCGAATAAAGAGCTTCTAAAACCAAGAACAAAAGGGCAATTGCAATATTAACTCAGAAACTGAACACATACACGGATTCCTCTCCTATCGATACAACTATATACAAACTCAATCTCCATCATATGTTTGGATGTTGAAATCAAATTCGTGAATGCAAAAAATATAAATTTAGCAGAAAGTAAGAAGAAATTACCAACGAAGAATAAGCAACATCCCTCCGGGTAATTTGGGCATTAGGGTTTCTTTAATTGAATGAGTAATACTAATACCAATGTTCTCTTGCAACTATGTTCTCTTGAAAATCCCATTTATTCGAAATTTCGCCTGAAGATCGTCCGATACTTGTTACTCAAGATCCATTTAGAATAATCGAATTTGACTTTGAGAAATAATTGATTTGAGAAATACTTGAGTTGTGTTTGAGTTCAAGCTATTCCAATAATTCTCGATTTCGAGTTCGATAATATAAATATTGGACTGGATAAATCGAGTAGAGCACATGTTAGATTTATGAGTAGTGTTTTTGTGAATTACGTGTATGCGTAATAGTATGTGGGTTCCGGTAAGGTCCGGTCTGTATTCCCGTTCAAATTAATTTTTTTTTTGTTTATATGATAATTTTTATATTATATTAGTATAACTTTTATATATATCTTTGTCTTAGCATTTTGAGTTGAGTTAGATTATAAGAAAATATATAATATTTTTCTCTATATCATGTAATATTTTTATTTATATAATATATGATCCGAATTGAGTTGGGCTGAATTTATCATAGACATGAGGATCCTTTATGTTTTTTTTCCTCATACGTGAATTCTACAACATGTAATATTTTTGTATATATAGGGTAATATTTTGTATTATTTACATATCTATATCTACATATATAATAATAGAAGTCAATCAGGCAAAATGATAATTTTATTAAAATTTAAGGATAGTTTCGTAAAATCATTATCAAAAAATGTTACTTTCTTTCATGCAAGTTTTAAAATTCACGATTGTTGACGTCGGAATTTGTAATGACTAAATTCATAATCAAACACTCAAATTAAATATATCTGGTTAAAACGAAGCGAATCGAATCAAAGAATTAAGCAGAAATGTGTAGAAAACACTGTGTCGAAGCCTATTCGGGCGAATTTGATCGGCTGATTCTAGTCGGTTTGTAATAGCTAACCAGAATCGTATGTAATTTATGTAGAAAAATAAGCTCTCTAGTGCTTGAATACAAAAAGGTTCGAATCCTTTTTAAGTTAAAAATGTTCCTATTTATAGGTAAAGGGATAGCACAAGTAGTGGGGATCATGTCCACTCCTCCCTTAATTTTAGCCTATTTTCTAGGAAAGTGGGAGGTTAATTTTCTCTACAATATCCTATTAATCAAGAATATCCTGTTAGATTTTCTGCGCTATATTATGGTCGGGTCGGTAATGCCCCGTCGGACCCGTCATGAAATTAGTCCTGACCAGGTCATTCGGTTACCGTCCAAGTGGAATATTTTGGTCTGGTGATCCAATTGCCCGCTCAATGATCTTTCTTGTTCGGGCCCTATATTAGACATGCCCAACCTGTTCGAAAAATCAGAACAGAACCGGTTCGAACCAGCGGACAATGATTCCGGGAACCGTTCACCCGATTTTGATTTCGAACCGGGACCGTAATTGAATTGGTATGGTTCGATTTCGATTCGGACTTTTGGAAAACAGTGAACCAGCGGTTCGAACAGTCGATTTTTTATTTTATTTTTTGGCATTTTTTAAGATGCCACGTGTAAATCATAGATTAATTGATCGTTGTTGATCTACGGTGCACACGAAAGGACCGTTGGAACCATCGGTTCAAACCGAAACCGGAACTGATATTTTTTTTTTGAAATTGCCACGTGTACGGCTCAGATCTCTTGACTGTTGCAAACCTCCGATTCGAACCGGCCCAAAACTAGCGGTTCGAACCGGCTGAACCTTTTTTTTTTCCAAAAATTATGAATTTTGCCTCTATAAATACCTCATTCCATTTCATTACAATTCACACCATTCCCTAATCTTCTCTCTCAATTCTCAAGTTTGAAATCATTCAATTTATGCTAATTGTAGTTTCAATTTCATTGATTCATAATTCCTCAACCTCTCTCTCAATTATTCTCATAGCTACTACTCATCTATTTCAATTTCATTCAATTTTATTTTAGTTTCAATTTTTCCTTCTCCTTCAATTTTAAGAACACGTCTTGAAGAGTCGGTTCTTCTTCTACCGATTCATCCCGTGGAAAAGAAAAAAGTCCTATGTCACCACCAAAAGATATGCCTCTAGATGATCTCATCAATTCTTACTCTCCCCATTGGAGTTAAGAATCTGAGAATTTGGAGGAATGTCTAGGCCCTAATACCGCCACCGTCTTTGCCGAGCAAGAAGAGGAGGTGCCGAGAGATACTCAAAGAAGTGGTAATACTAGGCGTACCCTTCTCGAGCACTTTCGACACTTCGAAGTAATATTTTCTCCGTTCATTTTAAAAAGGAGAAAATATCGAATATCGACGTGGATTATATAGTTACGTGCAACTATTGTGGGAAAAACTAAAAATTCAAGCATGGAGGAGGCTACGTGACATTCAACAACCATGTGTTGAAAAAGCATCCCGATAAGTTGGGTAATGACCGATCACAAACCCAACTTCATGGATTTACCGACTCTTCTCAAGGAGTCGAAGGTATGGATTCTTTACTCTTTAAATTTAGTCCATTATCACATAGGAAAGGAGTAGCCGAATTTGTTGCTAAAAACATCTAGCTTTAGGATTTCCATGTGATGATGATTTTGAAGAATATACTATAAATTATTTACAACCTTCTAGTAGAAAAATATCTAGAAATACCGTAACACGAGATATCGAGAAAATTGTAAGAGAATATAAATATAAATTAATTGAGGAGTTTAAAATGTCCCAATAAAAAATATCTATATGTAGTGATATTTGGAATGATCCTTATCAAACAAATAATTATATGGGTATTACGCCTCATTGGATAGATGATGCATGGAATATACAAAAACGTTTAATTGCATATATTGATTTTAAAGATAAACATTCGGTTATAAATATTGCACGTAAAATAATTGGTGTTTTAAATGATTATGGTATAGTACAAATTTTTTTTACTATTGGATATGATATTGCTAATGCTAATACGGCTAGTGTACCCATGCTAATTGAATATTGTAAACCTCCATTAGATGATAAATTTTTTTATAGTCATTGTATGTGTCATACATTAAATTTATGTGTTCAAGATGACTTAAAACAATTAGATGAATATATTAAACCTATTAGATCCGTCGTTCATGAAATTGCAAAATCAACCTTATGGTATAAGAAATGGGCTAGATTTTGTAAGAATAATAGAATGGAAGTTAAAAAATTTGTAGTTGATGTTAAACATCGTTGGAATTTTACTTATAACATGTTTAACGATTCTTATGCGTATAAAGATTTGCTTTGTCAATTTTTTATGGAAAATCCACATGAAGATATAATGTTAATAAACAATTCATGGGATACATGTATTAATTTGATTCAACTTTTAAAATTTTTTGAAGAGGCAACTGGAGAATTATCCGGTTGTTATTATCCTACTTCTCCATTAGTTCTAAATCATTGTGTGAAAATTGCTCTTATTTTCAATGAATATTTTACATGTCCTATTTTAGGAGATACAATTATAGTTATGAGATCGAAATGGTTAAAATATTTTCATGAAATACCTGATGTATTTTATGTACTAAATTATTAGATCCTAGGATTAGAAAAGATGGCTTCGGACAATTATTAAAAATGTATTATTATGCATTGTTCCCAAATTTTATATTAGGAGAATATGATGAAGTTGAATATGATCCTAATTATATGAAAGTTGTTGGTAGAGCTAAATAATCATTAGTCGAACTATTTAAAGAATATAAAATATTATTTGGTGATTCTAATAATGATGATCATTTAGGTGCACAAAATGTAGGAGGTAGTAGTTCTTCTAATTTTGGTGGTAGTCTTAGTCAATTTTACAATTTTTATGATAATAGAACATATAAACGACCTAGAGCAAATCACGAATTAGATTCATATTTAAGTGCTACTTTCGAATTAATTGATTTTACACATTCATCAGATCTACTGAAGTGCTGGTAAAAAAGGACCACCATTTATCCTATTTTAACTATTATTGCTAAAGAAATTTTTGCAAGTCCCGCCTCAACCATCTCCGTTGAACAAACATTTTCAAAAGAAGGACATATGTTGAATCCAAGAAGATCAAAATTGACCAAAGAGAATGTACAAAACATTACTCTTCTTGAAGATTGGGTGAGAGCCAAAAACCGTTAACAACATCTAGATTTCTTAAATTTAGATGAAGATTTCGATGACAAATATGACTACGATTTGAACACATCCTCCTCCATCGGAACCAACGTTGAGGAATGAAGGTAAGTTTAGGTAAGAGAACTACGTGAGCTTTGATTCCTTAATTTTACTAAGGATACGTAGGCAATTTCATTCAAAGTTTGGAAGTGTAATTTTAATTTCACTTTCAAATTTAAAATGCAACTCAAGTTCTTTCAATTTTTTTTTTCTCTTCTTTCATTTATTTATACTTAGTTGTAACTTGTAATATTTTTAACTTCAATATTGATGTATGATTGTAATATATTGAGTTGTAACTTGTAATTTGCTTTTTCATTCATCATTGTAATATATTCAATTGTAAATTTGTAACTATTGAGTTTTAACTTGTAACTTGTTATTTTTTTCCATCATTTCATTTTAATTTTAATCTATCTTATGCATTTTTGTTAATTAAAACTTTATATAACGATGAAAATGCAAAAAAAAACATTTCAAAACCGATCAAACCGTAGAAAAAGAATCGGAAAACCGACGGTTCGGTTCTGGTTTGTCCTTCCTGATTTCAAAAACCATCAGTTTCAAACTAGCGAATCGGAACCGAAATCGGTTGGGCACCCCTATCTTATATGGCCACAAATCTCTACAATCTGGCCAAGTCTTATATTCGGGTTGAGCTTGGGTCGGGGATCTAACAATAATCCCTCAGGTCATGAGAAAATTAAATTCTGTCAGGACCTAACCGAATAATACCAACCAAGCCGAGCTGATCATGGACCAGATACGAGCAAGATATAATTAGGAGTTTATTAGATCGAACGTGTCATCATCTGGTGAAACGGAAGTTAAAGAGTCGCTGTATCTCAACCATTCATTTGGACATGTGTCGGGTGTCTGGCGGAGTGGAAGTCAAAAGGTCGCGCTCTCCTTATAAATAGTGTAACTTCTCTTCATTTTACTTTTTGGGAACTCAAAACCCTTAGAGCAATTCTCAAGAACTCCGAGTAGTTTAAACTAATCACGATCAACCGAGAAGAATCAACCTTCCACATTTCATTTTAGGTAACTTACCTTGAGTTATGTCTTCGTCTAATGGATCATCTGGGAGCGGGTCTATCCGGATTATAATTAGGGAGCATCCGATTTCGGTGAGTACAACTCAAACGAATTGAGCCTGGATTCCAGCTCTTCTGATATAGAGGTGGTGAGAGGTCCAACTCCAGCTGTTGTCGGGGAGGTAGGTACATCTGGCTAGACCTTTGCCAACATTCCTATGGGGGTGCCATTGAGGGGTCTTCGGAGCTTTCGGTGAACTAAGAACCCTCTACGGATTTCGAGGCCATTTCCTGGCCAGCAGTAGTAAACACAGGCCCAGCTAGATAGATGGCATTCCTCGGGGTGTCACTTTTGATGTGCCCCCGACCAGAGAAAATGGTAGACAAGCCACACAAAGGATATGTGGCCGTTAATTTCCGAGCTCATGAGGGCGGTCTCCGATTTCCCTTAGCTCTTCAGTTAACCTATTACCTCTAGCATTAGGGAATAGCCCGACACAACTTCACCCCAATAATTGGTCTGCTATTTTGGACTACTGGTGCTCTTCCATATCTACAACCTCAGCGTGCCAAGCCCTCAAAAACTGGCATGGGTGTACAATATTAAGCTCGTGCCAAGTATGAAAAATCATTTTTACTACCTCTCATCAAGGCCCCTCCGACCTCAATTAATCTGTGGTCTTCCGTCCTCCGTTAAATGTTTGGAAGACCAAGTAGTTCTAGGTTGGGGGTGATTGGATGAGCCTTAGGTCGAGTGGCGAGACCCGTTCCCAGTGAATGTCATATTCGGTTACTTTTGGATCGGCGAATGGTATAACTATATCTCTTTTCTGATCGGCTCTTCTGATATTTTAATTATTCTTTATTTCACAAAGATCCCATCCTAAAACCTCCTGATCGGCGATTCCTTCTCTCAGAAGATTCATTTTCTGAGAGATAGCACTGGAGCTTCAAAACTATGGTCACTCCGGATTGCCTCGCCCGAGCCGGCCTTATCCTACTCTTCACTCCTGCTCCATAAAAACTCTTTTAGTAAATTTCGACTATTTACTTCCTATTCAGTAGGCCTACCTGTATACTAAATACTTTCATTCTGCAGCTATCCTCCCTCGCGACAGCCTGTCACTTAAATTGAATCCCAATGAGCGCATCAGACTCTAGGCCGAGCAGGCCAAAAAGTAAAAGCAATCGGTCAAATAACCGATTGAGAAAAATGACTAGGCCTTGAGCCTCCAATCTCGATCATGGCTATATTTAGCTGAGGATCATCTAGCCAGACGTCCCTTACTATAAAAGGCCGAGGCTAGCCTCTGCCGAGCAGCCGGCCAGCATCTCTGGCATTACAATCGCCGCTCAGCGTGGAGTATTGAGGGCTCCAAAGAGTACCTCAGGCAGAGACCACTTTTTCAAATCAGCTATACTCATGTTCAATTACCGAGCACGAATCTGGTGAAGGCCCTTTCTCCTGGGGTTGAGCAGGCCATGGAAGGTCCAGTCAAGGCCTGGACTGAGGAGTTGGAGAGATATACCGGGCAGATGTCTAGCATAGACATGGATGTTTGCGCTTCTGTCCTCCTGGGTCAAGCTTCGGTCTTCGCCTAATACGGCCACCTTCAACATCACTATAAACTCGAAATATCAGGTGAAGAAGGTCGAATTGAAAGAGAAAATGGGTGAGCTATCCATCTCGACTGAAGAGAAGAAGACCCTCCAGGCTCAACTGGCTTCCTCTCAAAATCTTCTGGCCGAGATCACGAATGCAGCCGAGCTTGATTGCTAGAAGGTGGCCAGCCTGGATATGGAGAATGCTCGTATCCTAGTCGAGCTGGAGGTGGTTAAGGTTGAGCTGGAGGCTACTAGAGCTGCTCCAGCCGATGACGGTGGCAGTGGTGCTCAAGTGCAAGGACTCGGAAAAGTGTACGTATGAGGGCATCCTTGGCTACCTCTTCACCTTTATCGATGCCATTGATGTGGCCCAAAAGGACAAGCTTGATGAGCTCCCACTTATGGCGGTTCTGGTCAATTTTCTTGAGAAGAATCCTCTGTCAGCCTACTATCTGGGTTTGATGAGCGACCTTTCTGTATATCTCCCACCCAAATCAGAGCATCTTCTTAGGCTAGTTCCGCCCATCAAGCTTATGTCTGACCCAAAATACAACATGGCCACAGCTCTTGAGGCTGGCTAGGATGAGGAGGTTGGCACCGTAGAGGTCGATGATGAGGTGGTTGAGGTCAGGATGATCTCTGACCCCGCTCAGTAATTGTACATATTTTTTTATTTCTGCTTGGCCATTTAACCTTTTTTGTCAAGAGGTTTTAGCCTCCAAACCAGATTACTTGCATATAATTTTTAGATATTTGACCAGCTCGGGTTTATGCTTCCTGTATTTATATAATTTTTCCAACATAATGTAATTTGTAATTATGTACGTACTTGTTCAGCATAGCTTATTACTTGATCGGCTTGGTTTATAATAACATGCCTTAAAACACTCGGATCAGTTTGAATCATAATTACCAATACCTTATCCTTTAATTATTTGGTCAGCTTGGCTGTTGAAAATTTAAAAAAATAACTTGGTCTGCTCGACTATTATAACATTTGAGCTTCATTTATTAACTCAGCTTAGTTTAACCAATTTCTTACCATATACCAAACTTGGTCTGTATAGGTCAGACCAAAACATAGCCCCAGGTCAGCTCAAATGAGACCAAGCTCCATGTCTTTGCTATAGCCCTAGTTCAGGCAGAAACATTACTGTTTCGTCCATCCCACAACCTATTTTAGGCTGGAGCCTTAGGACGAAGCCTTATTGTTCCATCCAGTCTAGACAACTCAGATGAGGTTGTAGCTTGTTTTGGGCCCGAGCCTTAGGTCGAAGCCTTATTATTTCGTCCGGTGTGGATGGCTCAGATAAGGTCGTAGCTTGTTTTAGGCTGGAGCCTTGGGCCGAAGCCTTCCTGTTCTGTCTGGCTTGGATGGCTCTAGCGAGGCCGTAGCCAGTAGCTATTTAACAAGCTAAAATTTAACTTTATTAAATGGAAAAATGCAAGTTAAAATTATAGGAAGTTTCCCTATGAGGCTAGTGGTAACACTTATTTAAGTGCTCGATGTTCCATGGCTTGGATAACACCTTACTATTGAGGTCTACTATTTTGTATGCACCCCTGGCCAAGACTCGAGTGATCTTGTATGGTCCTTCCCAGTTATATCCTAGGGACCCAGTGTTAGGCTCCTTAGTGTGCTCAATAATCTTTTTGAGGATCAGATCTCCAATTTCAAACTTTCATGCTCGGACATTGGAGTTGTAATACCTCACACTTCTCTATTTGTAGATTGAATTTTTTATGTCGGTGTTAATCCTTCGTTCTTCGATCAGGTCAAGGCTGGCAGTCATTGCCACAATGTTCTATCCCTCTTGATAGTTTTTCACTCTTCAGGTCGGGATGCCAATCTCGATAGGGATGATCGCCTCGGATCTGAAGGCCAAAGAGAATGGTGTCTCTCTTTTAAGGTATGTTTGATGATTTTGTTGATAGCCTCAACCTGGTCATTCTCTTGGGGGTGATATAGAGTCGACAACAGCTTTTTAATCCTCAAGTTTTCACAGAATATTTTGAGGTCCTCTATATCAAATTGCCACTTATTATCCGTAATTATAGAATGTGAGATTATGAACCGACAGATGATGGACTTTCAGATAAAATTGGTAGGCTCGACCTCCACCTACTTGGTAAAGTAGTCAATGACGACTATCGTGAATTTCACTCTGCTTCAGCCCGTCGGCATTGGGCGGTCAGATCAATTTCCCACTTGGTGAACGGTCAAGGAGCCATAATTAAGTTTAGGTCTTCAGATGGTGATCGGATGAGGGGCGCACACCTTTGGTACCGATCATATTTGCTGGTAAAATTGATGGCATCTTTCTTCAAATTTGGCCAAAAGTAGCCCTACCTAATAATTTTAAAGGCCAAAGATTGTCATCCGGAGTGATTACCGCACACTCTTTTGTAGACCTCTTTCAACATATATTTAGTCTCCTTCTCGTCTAAATATCTTAAAAGAGGTTGGAAAAAACCCATTTTGTACAAAACTTTACCTTGCAACTCGAATTCTTAACTTCCTAGCCTCACCCTGGTCGGCAGGCATCTTCCCCCTTCCAAGTATTGGATGATCGGGATCGTCCAAGTTATTTTCTACTCGGTGGTGTAGACTTCTTTCTGGTGGAGTGCAAAACTATCTACTAACCTAATATTAACCGAGCCGATATCCTCTACTCCTTCACTTGTGGCCAGCCGAGCTAACATATCGAACTACACGTTCTTACTTCATGGGATTTACTCGGCATGGATTCTCTTAAACCCCGCTGAGGCCAGCTCAACTAATCTCAAATATCTGGCCATCTGCTCTTCCCTAGCAACATACTCACCAGATATTTAATTCACCACTAAGAAAGAATCGCTAAAAATCTCCAATTCTTCAACTCCAAACTGTTCCGCCATGTCTAGGCCGGCTAGGAGTATTTCATATTCAGCCTTATTATTTGTTGCTGGAAATTTGAAGTGTAGAGCTTAGCAGAAGTATTTGTTCGTGGGGCTGATTAGAACTATTCCAGGCCCAATGCACTTGGCAGTTGATGAGCCGTCCATAAACATTCTCTAGGGTTTTTCAATCCACTCTTCTCGGATAACTAGAGTTAGTATGAACTCTGCGATTAAGTTTACCAGGGCCTGTCCCTTGATAGCTGTCCTAGGGGCGTAATGAACATCATATTGCCCGAGCTCAATTACCCATTTTAGTAGTCGTCCAGAAGCATCTGGGCGGCCAAGTAACTATTTCAAAGGGAAGTTTGTCAGCACTTCTACCTGATATGCCAGGAATGGTGCAACTTCTGAGCTAAAATGATCAGGGCGTAGACCAGCTTTTCCATGGTCGGGTATCTAAGCTCGGCATCATATAACGACTGGTTGACATAGTAGACATGTTGCTGGGCCTTTTGTTGTACTTGGATAAGCACCGTGCTTACAACATACTCGGATACTGCCAAGTAGAGTTGTAACTTCTCACTAGACTCAGGTTTTGCTAGTACCAGTGTCACCATTAGTGCTTGTTTCAGCTCTTCCAACGCCGATTGGTACTCGCCACTCTACTCAAATTGGGAATCCTTTCTGATGAGATTGAAGAATGACCAGTACTTATCAGTGGACCTGGATATGAAACGGTTAAGTGCTGCGATTTTACCTATCATGCTTTGGACATCCTTGATCCGTCTTAGGGGAGTTAAGTTCACGATTGCTTCAATTTTCTGAGGGTTGGCTTTGATTCCCCTTTGGCTTATCATGTACCCTAAAAAATTCCTCGAGTCGATCCCAAAGAAGCATTACTTGGGGTTTAGCTTCATTCTATACTTCATCAGGATGTCAAACATTTCAGCTAGGTTGCCTATGTGGTCGGTCATTTTCCTGGACTTGACGAGCTTCCACATAGACTTCCATTATCTTCCCAATCTGAGTAGCAAACATCTTGTTTACCAACCCAAAGTTGCCCCCACATTCTTCAATCCGAATGACATCATCGTGCAACAGTATTGGGCTCGATTGGTTATGAAAGTTGTGTGTACCTGGTCCTGTTCAGCCATTAGTATTTGGCGGTATCCAGAATACGCATCCTCGAAGCTCATTAGCTCGTGCCCACCAGTTGTGTCAATGAGCTGATCAATGTTAGGCAATGAAAAATATTCTTTCGGGCAGACCTTATTCAGGTCGGTGAAGTCCACACACAGCCCCTATGACCCGTTCGTTTTCCTGACTAGGACTGGGTTGGACACCCAGGAAGCATACTATGAATTAAATTTTCTATGTCATCAAGATGGTTTGAAGTTGAGGGAAAATCATGTTGAAGTTCAAACCTTGAAGAAGTCCTGAAAAGCTCTCTATGGGCTATTCATTGAGTATATCCAAAAATGAATCCCTCAACTGTCAAGTATTCAAATGTCTCTTCTCTACTCATAAACACACCTATCCTGCAATGCTTGCATGGACATAATATCATTCCATTTACACTTGTTGTAGCGCCCAGGACAAAAATGAAGCATAATTGGTTAATTAAATAAGTAAACTCTTAATTAATATATCTTATGTGTATTAATTCTTAAGTGTTTAATTTAATTACGTGCGTTTTAGATACGTGTATAACGATCCATTTTAAATGGATAAAATTTATATACATGGAATATATAATATTTTTATACCATTAGATGCGTAACGGAAAAATAAGAAGATAGAAATGAACTAGAGGTCAATCGGACACCCGTAGCTCAAACGGCGAAGAAAAGGGCAAAATATAGAGTTTTGAAAAAAACGAGGAACTGAATCAAGACGAACATAACCTAAATTTTATCGTGAATAGTAATCGAAATCTTATCATGAATAGTATCCTAGCCTAAATGAATAGTAACCCTAGTGAATAGTAACTTTTTCAATTTCTATAAATAAGCCCTCATTCGATTTCATTTTTCACTGTTTCTTCGAATAAGCTGAAAAGCGCCGAAAATACGTAAGTCTCTCTCTCATCTCTCTTTCTTTTTCCCGTTTCGCTTTCTTTCTCCGGCGCGCCACAGCCGGCGCTGACGCGCCGCCAGAGTTCGTCGGAAAATTTCAAACTTGTCTGTTTCAGCCGATTTTTGTACACAATGTAGCCCTTGACAATAAGAATCTAGGAAAACTTTCGGAATTCAATTCCGATTTCCCGTTCGCCGAAAAAATGGTGAAAAACGATCTCTAAACCCTTAAACCTTATTTTTTACTATTTTTTCTGTCTCCCGTTTTCTGTCTCTCTCTCTTCTTCTCGAAGTTGTAGGCACCAGAGGGGATGCCGATGTTGTGGGCTAGCCACTGGAGGGGTGGCGCCGCCATGGGTGGTGGCGCCAGTGCCGAAAAACGGGCTGGAAGGGGGGCTGTTGTATGGGGTTTTGTGTGTGTAATGTGTGTTGTTTATGCATGTTGTGGGGCGGCGCGGGTGGCGCCGCCGTGAGCTGCTGTAGGCCGGCGCTAGTGATGCGCCGGTGAGGGCTTGGGGATGGTGGCCGGCGGTTGGAAATCGTCGGCCGGAGCTGTAAAGGCCGAGGTTGGTTTAGTGCATACGTGTGCATCGAAGGGTTTTTGAGGTTGTTTTTCCAGCACTATTCATGCCTGAATCCGGCGAGGGTTGGCCGGAGGTGGTAGTCGGCGGTTCAGGCTAGCCGGAGGTCTAAGTGGTGATGGCACAAGGCGGCACCGTCGTAGCCGGTGGCTCCGGGAAGGTGGCTGCTTGAGCAGGGTCATGCCGAGAGACCTAGGCACGAGCCGGGCCAAGGTTGCCGAGAAAAATGGGCAGCTGCCGAGACATGGTGCTCCCGCTGCTGAGAAAATTAGGCAGCCGTCGGGAGACGCCGTCGAGATTTTTCCCATCGCAGGGAGACGCCGGGGTTTTTTTTTCTCCCGTCGTTAGGAACGCGCGTGACGTCGTTTTTTCGATCCGAATCTCATTTTCTTTTCATCATACTTTATCATTGAGTCGTCGCCAACGAGATATCGTTGACTGGGGGTTGTGGGTCCCGGTCAAAGTCAACCGTTTGACCAAATTACCGAAATACCCCTAAATCTTAAAATGCTCCGTTCATTTCAACTCCGATTGAGCTCATTCTTGTTTTGTTGTGATCCAAAATTCATTCTCTTTCACCTCAGTGGTATAAACTGATATTTCCCTCTTGTTTATTCAGCCTAAATCGTTAGGCCCTCCGTTCCAATCCGTCTCATCTCGATCGATAGTATCCGATCGGATATCGGTTAAATCTTTAATTATATTTAATAAAGATCTAAGAAAACACCATAAATTATGTAGGCTACCTGTTGGATTGAAGCTGTTAGGACCATCAAGCGCATTACCGCTACACCAAAAGGATATCCAATGGATATAGGACGCAACTTTAATGTCTTATACTTATGTAGCTTTGCGCTCACGGATTCAAATCTGGAAGAGCCGTGCCCCGCACATATTTAAGCTCCGACCCAAGGCAGGTTGCTGGGAAATATCCCAACAATCCCCCCCAGCACCTGCCAGCCTCTTCACTTCAGCAACCCTTGGAACCCTCTCGACATCTTCCATGACTCGGCACCGACATGCCTTCTCGGCACTCCTCCATGTCATCGTGACTCGACGTCTTGCCTCGCGCCATCTTCATGACTCGGCGTCTCGTCTCGCGCCATCGCCACACAGGACATCACGCCACACAGGCCACGCCACCCAAGCCGCTCCGCCACATAGGCTCCGCCGCCACCCGGGCCGCCACCTAGGCCGCTCGCCACACAGGTCCCGCCGCCACCTAGGTCGTCTGCTCCGCCAGCATCCTCTCGGTTCGAGGTCCGTTCACCTTCCTCAGGTCCCGGCCGCCAAGCAACCTCTGCTGCGCGCAAGCATCCTCAGCTCCAAAAGGCCCTAACAGCTCCCACTGCAAAGTGCTCCTGGGGGGATTCGAACCCGTGACCTGCTCTGATACCAAGTGTTAGGACCATCAAGCGCATTACTGCTACACCAAAAGGATATCCAATGGACATAGGGTGCAACTTTAATGTCTTATACTTATGAAGTTTTGCGCTCAAGGATTCGAATCTGAAAGAGTCGTGCCCCGCACATATTTAAGCTCCGACCCAAGGCAGGTTGCTGGGAAATATCCCAACAATCACTTGTTGGTCCCAAGTGGTGTCCGAGGTTCAGAGGGAGGGGGGGTGAATGAACCTTGGTCAATTTTTCAGAAACTTTAAAACAACCGTTCTGCACTGCAAGTTACTTGAGCTTGCAGCGATAGATGGTTACTGCTTGCAGCGCTAGAATGCAGTGCTACACACTGTAACCTGGAGTTTTGTACGCAGCGGAAATATACTTTTAAACACAAGGCTGTTTTACACAAGAATGCTTCTTTCAAATGTTTTATGATGAGAGATAGATATATATGCAGAAAATAAGCGCAGATAAATAAAGCGATAAAAACACTTATGGCTTATAGTGGTTCGAAGGTGGTGTAATCCTTCTACATCCACTCTACTGCTCCTCGAGCAGGAACTTTGTTAAGCAAGATTGATTTACAGGACTCTCCTAACAATCTATCAACTTTACAAAGCAAACCACCTACTGAAGTCCAGCGTACACACAGCAACTGCAAACTTCAAAGGCTAACCCACACAGGGTTCTACACTCCCACACAAGGAAGCTGCCTAACACTTAGACAACTAAAACAAACAGCAAGGATCTCTCCTATCAACTGCTTGACACCACTAAAACAACCTAAGCACACAGCAACAAGGTTAAAAGGATAAAAAGGTTTTCTTCAACTTGTGCTTCGAAGTGAGCTTCTGAATCCGTAGGGAAACTTTCAGCTTGAACTTGCTTCACTTCGATAGGTTGAGTGACTGAAACTGATCGTAGACTTTGAATATATGGATCTTGTAAGCTTTGTGACTTTAGCGTTAAATGTTTCAGTAACAGTAACCAGCTTCAGTGCTCCTCGACCTCTATTTATACTTGTAGGAGAAGATGTCCGTTGAAGGAGACATCCCTCTTTTGAATTTGAAATAGCCTGGCCAAAGTATGGTTCGCATTTAATGCGACTTGACTTTTTCTTTCGGAGCATTTAATGCGGCAATTGCGGCTCGCAGATTTCTGTAGCGCGTCAGTCCATGTGGCATCTTCTTATTGGCTCCGTGTCTGCTACTTTGACTTTTTCTTGAACGGCTCTATTGTCCCTGCTTGGATCTTCGTTCCTCGTACTGCATTTATCCTTCCTGGGATTTGCAGGATACTTCGTCTTGTAGTTGGCGCTGTATTACTTAACTGACTTGTAAGTCTGCGCTGTATCCTTGGTCCTTGTGCAGCTGATGCATTCTTTCAGTGCTGCTGTATTTTAGACCTGATTGCAGTATCATCTGGCAGTGCTGCTGTAACTCCGTTCTAGCAGTACTCCTGTATCATTTTCTTGCAGCGATGCTGCACGCCGTTCTTCCTTGCTTTGCTGTATCCTGCCTTCATGCAGCGATACTGTATCCTACCTTCTTGCAGTAATATCTTCCTTTAAAGCTTAGATGCAGCTTTATTCTCTTTTAACCTCCATTTCAATGCTTGACTCAAGACTCAATTCTAGTCTATTTATTCACTTAAACAATGTGAAAATGGGGTACTCAAAACTTCCTATTACATGATTGGTTTGTCTCATCAAATTCTAAACACTGAAATCCCAACAGAAGCATTGGGATACGTGATCTTGGATACTTGCAACTCACGTGGTAACCACCGAACAAGGTGGGGGTAATTTCTAACTCTTTATCTGTTTACAGTTTTCCCTATTCTAAGTATGATTGAGGAATACTAAATGTTGTGATTTATACTTGCTTTGACATACATAAACTGTGAGGGGTGGGCTCGCTGAGAAGCCCCTTGTTGCATTCGTCCCTTACCTCCATTCTTCTATGAAAGGTTTGGTGGTCCTTGAAATGCACCAGCGGTATTTGAGACCATTTTATGGGATAAGACGGGCGATACCCGCACCTATTCGTCCCTTAATATTTCTTATGTCTGCTGTACATATTTCGTGCTGTGTTTCATGATGATTATATGTATTTCTGATTTAAATGTCTGTCGAAGATTTAGATGCGGATTTTATTCCCCACGAGTGTATTCAAAGCACTCATCCCTTATTCTGTAATTCACGTTATAGGAGGTGATAAGCATGATGAACTTTAGAAGGAGAGAGAATGTGCTATATTTTTCTGGATCTGTAAATTATTGTAATATGATGTTTATCAAACATTCTCTTTATAAAACAATGTTGTAATAAATATACGTTTGGTGGTTATATGATATGTATTCGGGATGTGAGATCCTGATGATGATGTGTATTCGGGATGCGAGATCCTGATGATATTTTCCGCTGTGAATATTATGTTTAAATCGGTTGAAGCCGATGGTTATTATGTAATATCTTTTGTTCGTCTCCTACTTTTTTTCTTCCTGCACACCCGTGTGGAAAACTCTGATAAATTTTATGTAAGAAATTAGGGCATGACACTTTTATTTGCAAAAGAAAAGTCCAAAAAAACCTTAAGTCCATTTTGGTACACTTCACTTACTCTTGACTTGGTCATCCAACTTCTATCCATGCTGTTAGACTATTTAAAATATAGAAAAAAAATGTAAAAAATATAAATAACTCAGTTAATCAATACTTAGTGCAATAAAAACTATAAATAAAAGAATCCAATAAAATAAGTTAAGCCATATATATATATATATATATATATATATATTTTGCAGCAACAATAAACAAAATAGTCTATCAAATTGAGGTTCACTACTTCTTTCACTAGTGTAATGCCTATTTATAATTTGACATCATTCCATGCACATTTAGATGTGTTTCAACAACTTACATTAATCAGGTTGAAGTTTAAAACTAGATGGACATAATTGCAAAAATGCAAAATCTAATAACATTAACAATAAACTAAAAAAGTTGATCAAATTTGAAGATACAAAATATAGAAATAAAATTGGTATTTTTCATTATCTCTTTGAACATAATGTTTCAAATAAGCAACTTACATGAGAGCAGATGGACAAATAGCTCATTAGGAGGACTTATATAAAAAATTGATCTCAACTAATCATATTTATTTTGAAGAATCATACTTTTTTTTCCATATTTCATACTTATGTTTTCCCTTTTTAGATAATTTAATTCTTAGCTAACTTTCTTCACTTTTCGCATTGGAGTTATTATTTCTGATTAAATAAAGGTCTTCTTTAAGAATCTTGAACTTATTTATGTAAACCTCATTTTGACTGGATAGAAAACATTTACTTTGATATGAAGACACATGATAACTATAAATGACAATCATCTATGTCATTATAGCATTCTAGAGAGAATCTTTTCAAGCAACATTTTCTAGATATCTCTAGTATTTGTTAATTCTTTGTATGCATTTGTAAAATAAGACCTAAAAATTTATACGCTAACTATATCTTAACAACCTAAACATTTTTACTTGTATCTTCTTCTGTAACCAAAAAATGTGAGTACAAATAAGAACATTATTACTAATTCTATCACTGGATCTTTTGTTTTAATATGTTGTTCCATCGTATTTTTCATTGTTTCATGAACTGAATTGAGTTTATGTTATACATCTGTCAAATTCAACTAATAGAGCACCAAAAATGTTTATGAATTATTTAGACCATTTAATTATTAGTTTTCATTCTCTAAGGAAAATAAATTTATTTCCATAATGCATCCTTTTTTTATATATTTCATGTTCTCCTCCAATTTCATCCTCCATTTATCTAAATTATGAAGAGTTTTATACAATATTTATCCTCTTATTATTCTAGTGAAACAAATTATTTAATCAATTGCTAGGTTCAAACTTTCTGCATTGAAATTCCATTTTCAAAGCTTACTAGAAGAAATACCAAAAGATAAGACAAAACTCTTTTGCTTATAGATGAGCTTATTCTCATTTAGACATTTCATCAAATAGTTAGGCTACAATTAGTCAATGTAAAAGAAAAAAACACATTTTGACATGCAATATTTCAACAAAGAAGTTTATTGATTCCTTAAAGAGTAATATCTACAATTAGTGAGTCAAACAGGAATAATTCAACATGTCTTTGTTGCACACAAAATCTAATATTTTCCATCTTGAGTCAAGCAGCACAATATATAAGATTTCACGGAAAAAATAAGAATCTAGAAATCAAGAAAAATAACTTCAGTTTACAAGAAAATACCTTCAACTCCTTCAGATGAATGTCAGCTCGAACTATTCTTAAGCAGCTCGAATTACTCTAAAGTAATAAAGTGAATCAATCTATAAAAAATAAGGTTTAGCCCACTATGAAAATGAATGAATATCAATTGATTGATGTGGACAAGAAAATGAATCAACATATATGAGAGGTACGAGGAAAAAATTCTCAAAATTAACATACCTATTATCTACTCCAACTGACTGCAATCAGACTATCACTTCTTCATCTCTTGTTAGAAAATAATCAATATAAGATTTTGGATGGGAAAAGAATGAGTATAGGGGAGACAGATGGCGATTTTCAGTTTTTTGGGTGAGATAATGTACCGAGAGATTTTGTTTTACTAATTTTCCTTTTTTAATCAAAAGTTATCAATTTGTTTTTTTTTTCTTCTCTCTTTTTTCTTCCTTCTGTATTTTATTCACGCATTTAAGCATATAATATAGAATACTTATTAAGGCACTTTAGCATATAATATTGTTATTGAATATTTTATTGAGGCATTTACTTCTTGGAGCCTTAATAGTAATATTATTAAATTAATTGTTATAAGAATAATATTATGTAAAGTGTAATTATAGGTAGTTATATAAGACATTAAATTAGTAGTGCCTTGATAAGTATTATGATAATTATAGTAATAGGTACTAATCAATAAAATGCACCAAATGGACCTTTTTCATGACATTTACTTTAAAGTGTCTCAAACGTCATGTAGTAATAGGTTACTTTTCTAGTAGTGGATAGAATACAGTACATTCTAACCTCGGTCGGATGCTGTAATGCAATGAGTTGTAACCTCAGGCGGATGCTGTAATACAACAAGGTTAATTAGAATACAACAGCAAGATGTTGTAATGCAACACGGCTAGAATACAGTATACAATACATTGTAGGGTGCTGCAATGCAACATCCCATCGTTAGAATACAGTATATTGTAACCTCGGTCGGATGCTATAATGCAACAAGGCTAGAATACAGTACGTTGAAGGGTGTTGTAATGCAACAACTTGTTTCTAGAATATAGTACGTTGTTGGGTGCTTTAATGCAACAACCCTAGAATACAGTACGTTGTAACCTCGATCGGATGCTGTAAACCTTAGAATAAAGGCTAGAATATGTAATGCAACAACCCTAGAATACAATACGTTATGTTGTAACCTCGGCCGGATGCTGTAATGCAATAAGTTGTAGTCGGATCCTGTAATACAACAAGTTGTAGCCTCGACCGGATACTATAATACAATAAGGTCATAATACAATACGTTATAGGGTGATGTAATGTAACAACTTGTTGCTAGAATATAATATATTGTAGGGTGCTGTAAGGCAACAACCCTAAAATACAGTACGTTGTAGAGTGTTGTAGTGTAAAAATCCTAGAATACAGTACGTTGTAGGATGTTGTCATCGCTAGAATACAATACGTTATAACGTCAGCTAGATGTTGTAATGTAATAAGGCTAGAATATAGTACGTTGTAGGGTGCTATAATGTAATAACTTGTTGCTACAATACAGTACGTCGGTCGGATGCTATAATGCAATAATGTTAGAATACATTACATTGTGGGGTGCTGTAATGCAACAACATATTGTTAGAATACAATACGTTGTAGGATGCTGTAATGTAACAACCCCTAGAATACAGTACATTGTAAACCCTAGAATAAAGGTTAGAATATATAATGTAACAATCCTAGAATATAATACATTATGTTGTAACCTCAGCCGGATGCTGTAATGCAACAAGACTAGAATACAGTATGTTGTAACCTATTGTAACCTCGATCAGATCTATAATACAACAAGGCTAAAATATAATATGTTGTAACCTCGGCTGGATGCTATAATACAACAAGTTGTAACCTCGATCGGGTGCTGTTTTGCAACAAAGTTAGAATAAGTACGTTGTAGGGTGCTGCAATCTTGATCGGATGTTGTAATGTAATAAGGCAAGAATATAATATATTGTAACCTTGGCCGGATGTTGTAATGCAACAAGTTGTAAACTCGATCGGATACTGTAATGCAACAAGGTTAGAATACAGTGGCTTGATGTTGTAATGCAATAAGGTTAGAATACAGTATACAATACGTTGTAGGGTGCTGATGCAATAACCCATCGCTAGAATATAATACGTTGTAACCTCGGCCGAATGATATAATGCAACAAGGCTAGAATACTGTACGTTGTAGTGTGTAGCAACCTCGACTGGATGTTGTAATGCACCAAGGCTAGAATACAGTACGTGTAACTTCGATCGGATGCTGTAATGCAATGAGTTGTAAGCTTGACTAGATGCTGTAATGCAACAAGATTAGAATACAGTGGCCGGATAATGTAATGCAACAAGGCTAGAATATAATATACAGTACGTTGTAGGGTGTTGCAATGCAACAATCCGTCACTGGCATATATAGTATGTTGTAACCTCGATTGAATGTTGTAATGCAACAAGGTTAGAATACATTACGTTGTAGGGTATTGTAATACAACAACTTGTTTGTAGAACATACTACGTTGTTGGGTGCTGTAATGCAACAACCCTAGAAAATAGTATTTTATAACCTCGGCTGAATACTGTAAACCCTAGAATAAAGGTTAGAATATATAATGCAACAATCCTAGAATACAGTACGTTATGTTGTAACCCCGGTCGGATGTTGTAATGCAACAAGACTAGAATACAGTATGTTGTAACCTATTGTAACCTCGACCGAATGCTGTAATGCAACAAGGCTAGAATACAGTATATTGTAACCTCAGCCTGACGCTGTAATGGAACAAGTTGTAGTCGGATCTTGTAATGTAACAAGTTGTAGCCTGAATCGGATGCTGTAAAACAACAAGACTAGAATGCAGTATATTATAAGGTGATGTAATGTAACAACTTGTTGCTAAAATACAGTATGTTGTAGGGTGTTGCAATGCAAGAACCCTAGAATACAGTAAGTTGTAGAGTGTTGCAATGTAAAAACCCTAGAATACAGTACGTTGTAGGGTGCTGTCATCATTAGAATACAATACGTTGTAACCTCAGCCGGATGTTGTAATGTAACAAGGCTAGAATACAGTACGTTATAGGGTGCTGTAATGCTACAACTTATAGCTAGAATACAGTACATCAGCCGGATGCTGTAATGCAACAAGGTTAGAATACAATACGTTGTAGGGTTCTGTAATATGATAACTTGTTGTTAGAATACAGTATGTTGTAGGATGTTGTAATGCAATAACCCTATAATATAATATGTTGTAACCTCTGTCGGATGTTGTAAAACCTAGAATAAAGAATAGAATATATAATGTAACAACCCTAGAATACAGTATATTGTAACCTCGGCCAAGTACTGTAATGCAACAAGTTGTAGCCGGATGCTATAATGCAATAAGTTGTATTCTCGGCTGGATGCTATAATACAACAAGACTAGAATATGGTACGTTGTAGGGTGTTACAACCTCGACGGGATGCTGTAATGTAATAAGGCTTGAATACAGTACATTGTAACCTCGGTAGGATGCTGGAACGCAATGAGTTGTAACCTCGACCGGATGCTGTAATGCAACAAGATTAGAATGCAATGGTCAAATGCTGTAATGTAATAAGGCTAGAATACAGTATACAATACGTTCTAGGGTGTTGCAATGCAACAACCCGTCGCTAGAATACAATACGTTGTAACCTCCGTCGGATGCTGTAATGCTACGAAACTAGAATACAGTACATTGTAACCTATTGTAACCTCAGTTTGATGCTGTAATGCAACAAAGCTAGAATACATTATGTTGTAACCTCAACTAGAAGCTGTAATACAACAAGTTGTAGCCGGATCCTATAATGTAACAAGTTGTAACATCGGCCGGGTGCTGTAATGCAATAAGACTAGAATATGGTACGTTGTAGGATGCTGAAAACCTCAACCGGATGCTGTAATGCAACAAGATTAGAATACAGTATGTTGTAACCTCGGTTGGATGCTGTAATGTAACAAGGTTAGAATACAACGGCCAGATGCTGTAATACAACAAGGCTAGAATACAGTGTATAATATGTTATAGGGTGCTGCAATGCAACAACCCGTCGCTAGAATATAGTATATTGTAACCTCAATCAGATGTTATATTGTAACAAGGCTAGAATACAGTACGTTGTAGGGTGTTGTAATGCAACAACTTGTTTTTAGAATATAGTATGTTGTAGGGTACTGTAATGCAACAACCCTAGAATACAATACGTTGTAACCTCGGCCGGATGCTGTAAACCCTAGAATAAAGGCTAGAATATGTAATGGAACAATCGTAGAATATAGTACGTTATGTTGTGACCTCGGTCAGATACTGTAATGCAACAAGATTAGAATACAGTACGCTGCAACCTGTTGTAACCTCGACCGGATGCTGTAATGCAATAAGGCTAGAATATAATATATTATAACCTCAGCCGAATGCTGTAATATAAGAAGTTGTTACCGAATCCTGTAATGTAATAAGTTGTAGCCTCGACCGAATACCATAATACAACAAAGCTAGAATACAGTACGTTATAAGGTGATGGAATGTATCAAGTTGTTGCTAGAATACAGTATGTTGTAGGGTACTATAATGTAATAACCCTAGAATACAGTACATTGTAGAATGTTGTAATTCAAAAATCCTAGAATACAGTACGCTGTAAGGTGCTGTTAACGCTATAATACAGTATGTTGTAACCTCAGCCGGATGTTGTAAAGTAACAAAGCTACAATACAGTATGTTGTAGGATACCGTAATGCAACAACCATAGAATACAGTACGTTGCAACCTCCATCGGATGCTGTAAACCTAAGAATAAAGGCTAGAATACATAATGCGACAACCCTAGAATATAATACGTTACGTTGTAACTTCGACCAGATGCTATAATGCAACCAGACTAGAATACAGTATGTTGTAACCTCGACCGGATGTGATAATACAATGAGTTGTAACGTTGGCTAGATGTTGTAATACAACAAGGTTAGAATACAGCGGTCGGATGGTGTAATATAATAAGACTAGAATATTGTATACAATATATTGTAGGGTGCTGCAATGCAACAACCCGTCACTAGAATACAATACATTGTAGCCTCTACCGGATGCTATAATACAACAAGGCTAGAATATGGTACGTTGTAGGGTGTTGTAATGTAATAACTTGTTGCTATAATACAGTACGTCGGTGGGATGCTGTAATGTAACAAGGTGAGAATACAGTATGTTGTAGGGTGCTGTAATACAACAACCCTAGAATACAATACGTTGTAACCTTTATCGGTTGCTGTAAACCCTAAAATAAAGGTTAGAATATATAATGCAACAACCTAGATTACAGTACATTACGTTATAACCTCCGTCGGATGCTATAATGCAACAAGATTGGAATACAGTATGTTGTAACCTTGGTTGGATGTTGTAAAGCAATGAGTTGTAGCCGGATCCTGTAATGCAACAAGTTGTAACCTCGGTCGGATCTTATAATGCAACAAAGTTTAAATATAGTAAGTTATAGCCAGATCCTGTAATACAATGAGTTGTAGCCTCAATCGGATGCTGTAATATAACAAGGCTAGAACCCTAGAATACAGTATGTTGTAGAGTTTTTTAATGCAACAACCCTAGAATACAGTATGTTGTAGAGTTTTGTAATGCAAAAACACTAGATTGCAGTACGTTGTAGGGTGCTGTCATCGCTAGAATACAATACGTTGTAACCTCAGTCGGATATTATATTTTAACAAAGCTAAAATACAATACATTGTAACGTGCTATAATGCAACAACTTGTTGCTACACTACGTTGTAGGATGTTGTAATACAATAACTTGTTGCTAGAATACAGTATGTTGTAGGATGTTGTAATGCAACAACCCTAGTATACAGTACATTGTGACCTCCGTCGGATATTGTAAACCCCATAATAAAAGCTAGAATATATAATACAACAACCCTAGAATACAGGACGTTATGTTGTAATCTCGGCCAGGCACTACAAGAAATTTTGCATACAACAACGCCCATTTAACAACGCTTTTAATGAATTTGTGTTGTCTTTTAGGAATTGACAACGCTTTTTCCGAAAAGCGTTGTCTTTTTAAAAAAAATTTGCCATACGACAACGCAAAAAATGGAAACGACAACGTTTTTTTAGTAGTGTTGTTGAAAGACCTTTTTTTTTATAAAAGACAACGCTTTTTTGCACTGCTTTTTGATGCGTTGTCGTATGACGAATTTTTTTCTCTTAACGAGCACCCTTTCTGCAACGCTTTTTGGCGTTGTCGTTTCTTAGTACTTTTTTTTTACAATTTTACAACCCATTATGCAACCCTTTTTTTTGTGTTGCAACCATTAATTATAAAATAATTGTTTTTTAATTAACTTAAAATGAATAAATTTAATTAATTTATAATGTTATCTTGTATTACATTGTTTGCATTAATATTATCTTATATGAATAAACTCATAATTTTAGAAAATAGTATTTTTGTAATAATAATACTCTCACCCTTTCAAATACTACAGGTAATTAAGTATTACTCTCACCCTTTCAAATAATAATACATAATTGGAATATTATTTTAAAACATATTTTAAAAATTGTGTTTTGTAATTCATAATTCATAAATTATATATGAATGTTGTTCTAAGAAAAAAAAAGATAAAATTTTGATGCTTAAAAATTAATACAATTAAAAAACATAAAAAAAAAATACATAAATCAAGTGAATTAATGAATTAAGAATATAAAAAAAAATTCTGTAAGCTTGCAGCTACTAAGGATCAAACCTAGCACCTAATACATTAACTATCACCAAATGAACCATACATATCTTTGGTCATTATTTACCAACAATTAATATTAATACTTACAATTTTGGAGTAGGGTTTTTTCAAATATACCCAAAATTCGTCTAAGGTTTTCCATTCCCACCCAATTTCCTCTCCAATATTGCCGCCATCTTCGTAGGTCTTTCCACTCCCCACCCAAATTCAGAACAATTGTCTCCGTCTCTTTCTACCACCACTACTCGCACAGCACCGCCGGAGGATAGTCTCTCTTGCCACCACCCCTTTCCAAGACCACTGCAGTTCGTGGGCTGGGCTTCGTGGGCTCGGTGCTCTTCGTGGGCTCGTCAAGTCCGCGCTGCTGTCTACTCTGGACGGGTCACCTTGTTCCCCCAATCTCCGCCGTCAGGCTGCTCGTTGAATTCAAGGAGTCTTCCTTTATTTCCATTTTTTTGAATGTTACAGTCTACTGGATCTTATTCAAACATAGAAGATGTTCCTTGAACTGATTTTCTGAAACTATCATATCTTTATGATGATAATAACTTGGAATATTTAGGAAATTGCATTTATTTGTCGTCCAAACTTTTAATTTTGACACATTGAAGGTTCACTTGTTGAGACTGGTGTTGTCTTTTGTATTGAAAATCCTAACCTTTTCTGGTTACTTCCTCTATTTGTAATGTTCCATGTGTTGTAGTACTTCATTTTTAATTTTTTGTACCCTGTTTTAATCCCGTTTGCTGATATTATTTTACCCTTGCTTTTGTCATGTTGTGTTTAAATTTTTATTTGGATGCTTCCTTGAACTGATTTTTAGATTGTTCTTCACTTGAACTGGACCAAGGATATGCAATTAAGCAAGAATGTTAGTGGAACTGGTTGTTATTAATCTATTGAATTAGGCAAGGCTACCATTTTAGTACTCTTTGAAAGATAATACATTTAGATTATCGAATTTGAAATTTGAGAAGGAAATGTCTTACTTTACCAGCTTCCCTTGGTCACCTGCTGCATAACTAGGTATAAGAAGATCATTGACATATGCACCTTCTAATACCAATCCAACTCTCTTTTCAAGCTCTGATATTAATGCTGGTGAAGTATTGTGAGCACCAAACTGCTGCAGTTTTTCTGATTTACAAGACCCCTTTTACTTTGTCCACTCTTGGCTTAATTTTTGTATATTAATTTACCAATTGAAAGTGTGTGTATATGCTGTAAGAATTCTGACCTATATATGCATGTCCCTAGTAGATGTGTCTATATTGGGAAAATCAGATATTAAGCACAGAATTCATCTAAATAACAAATAAAATCTATGCCTATCTTTATTTCTGAATTTATCAGACTCATTCCTGTTCCTTTTCCTCTCCCATAATGGCCTCAGCCAATTGAGTTGAGGTAAATTAATTCTTGAATATAACCATCAGAACACTGCACAAGTTATGCTAATGTCAGCAGAAACTATGGCAGATTTGCTGCGATTTAGAATATTGTTGAAAGTATGATTTAGAATATGAAACCTAGATTTTGTGTTTTTGTTATAATCTGTTGAGTGATGTTGAGGTTTTGGATAAAATTGGTCGAAAGTCATTTTTCTGTTCTGAAATTTGGTAGAAAACATATTTGATAGCTAAAGTTAGGCAAGTATACTTCTAAGCATGAAATTGTGTGTGTTTGACAATCCAAATGATCAAAATCTAATTCTTTTACCTGCAAAAACAGCTTCATTTAACTTTGTTTGCTATAGAAAATAATTATTGGAAAAGAAAACAAAAAAAACCTGACTGCAAATGACGATAGGGTATACAGGAAACTAGTGGCTTGAAATGTTGTGAAAGGTTGAGGCACATTACCCCCCTAACAAATTGAGTAAAGCCAACCAATTAAAAATTTCTCAAAAAATGATATAATAGATAATGAATCAGAAAAACATAGCTGGAAGAGAAATTTATATAGGCCAAACCACAAAAAAAGGGAAACACCAGATCACCAAAAAGGAATACATAACAAACCCTTGGAAAATAGATTACATTACATAATTAAACAGCTTATTGTCAAAAATAAAATAGGCTTGGACATTCACAGTAGGTAAAAGAAATGCAGCTGGAGACTCATAAATATTCCACGAAAACATGAATAACATCTATCCTGTGCATGTGCTTATACAATTTCAATTAAAAGTTTCAGAAAAATATCAATTACATAATCAAACAGCAAAACACCTTATAGTAAATAACACCTACTGTTGTTAACTACATTAACTAATTATGTTAAATTAGTGTAATTAATTTATCAATGGTTACTGAAATGTGATCTTCTGTTAATTAGATTATTACCTACTTGAGATGGACAAGGAATGGATGTTAAAGGATAGACTCTCAGCTGAATACACGGTTGGGGTAGAGTCTTTTATGCAGTTTGCATTTCAGAATATAGATGATGTTAATGCAATGTCTTGTCCATGTTCAGATTGTGGTAATCTTAGGAAATGGAAACATGTCATTGTTAGGATGCATTTGTTGACTAAGGGAATTGATAAAACATATGATACATGGATCTGGCATGGAGAGAGATCTAGGTCAAGGATGTCTAACTATGATGGTGATCAGTTTAGGGCAAATGAATATCAATTTGATAAGGAAGAACTTATTGACATGGTACATGATGGATATGAATATACTAATCACAATCCAAATGAATTTGGTAAATTGCTTGAGGATGCAGAGAAGCCTCTATATCCTGGATGTACTTTTTTCACAAAGTTGTTTGCCGTTGTGAAATTGTATAACTTGAAGACAAAATTTGGTTGGAGTGATAAAAGTTTTACTGAGCTGCTTAGTTTGGTTAGGCAACTGCTTCCTCCCCAAAATGAACTGCCTTCATCTTTGTATGATGCAAAGAAAACCTTGGTTGCATTGGGGATGGATTATGAGAAAATTCATGCATGCTCAAATGATTGTGTCCTGTATTGTAAGGAGTACAAGGACCTTACTAATTGTCCTAAGTGTGGTATCTCAAGATGGAAAGTGCGGAAAAATTTTAAGATTTATGAAGGAATTCCAATAAAGGTCCTTCGTTACTTCCCACCTATTCCAAGGTTTCGACGGATGTTTTAAAACAAGGAGATATCTAAGGATTTGACTTGGCATGCTGATAATTGAGTTGTTGATGGTTATTTGCGTCACCCAGCTGATGCACCATCTTGGAAAACAGTGGACTATAAATGGCCTAAATTTGCTTCCGAGTCAAGAAATCTCAGATTGGCTCTATTATCAGACGGGATCAATCCTCATAGTATGATGACTTCTACGTACAGTTGCTGGCCAGTAATGCTGATCACATATAATCTTCCTCCATGGTTGTGTATGAAACGAAGATTTATGATGCTCACTATATTAATTGGTGGTCCTAAACAGCCAGAAAACGACATTGATGTTTACTTGTCACCGTTAGTTGAGGACTTAAAACTTCTATGGGAAGTAGGTGTTAGGATATATACTATAAGCCTAGCTTTTGTATGAACATCTATTTATGATATGAGAATCTTTTGTGGTCAAATGTTTGCATTTTATATATTTGTTATATATGTTATTGCAATTGTCCAATTAATTTATATTGTAGATAACATGGTGTGTGGTGCCACACAAAAGATCATGTTATCAGTTCCTTATAGATTATAAATGGTAGCTCACAGCCGAGATAATTTTGGACAAATTATCGGAACGGTTGTAGTGTAATTTGGTATTAATCTGTCTTGATTATAAAATTACACTAGTACATTTTATATGTATTGAGCAGGACCAATTGAGGTTGTTTTATTTGTACTGACTACATAAATAAAACAAGACCTCTGTTATTATGGATGTGCGTCCTCTTAATCATTGTATGATAACAGGCATGTATACTCGATATATGTTTCTTTAATTTACCAATGGGTGAGATTTATTTATTAAATCAATAAGCTCGGTAAATTGGGATACAATGTTGTTTATATAGTGTGCTGTTGATTATATAATGAAACTGTGTCCTAATTATTTAGGATGATGATGTCCCCTTGAGGAACTCATAAGGATTATCATGTAAACCCTGCAGGTGGATTTATTCCGGCATGATAATAAAGTTGAGTGGTACTACTCTTGGAATTAAATATTAATTAATTGAATTGTCAGTAATTCATTTAATTAATGGACATTCGATATCTTAAACGCGGGGAGATAAACGCGCACATAATAAATAGGAGCCATATCTAATATGGATAAGGGACGGTAGTTCAATAATATCTTTTTAGTGGATTGAGATATTATTGATAGGCTTAAGGAGTATATTCAGATTGAATTTAGGACTCCTAAGCCTATCAGGAGACCGATTCCTAATCCTCCTCAAGGTCCCTGTTGTAGCCTATAAATAAGCCTCAAGTCAGCCGTTTCTATACACAAAAATACTGATACACAGACATAAAAATCTGAGATACGTATTAGTAGAAGACGGCTAAAAGTCTCGATAGCTCGTTACCCACACAACGTTCGAGATAAAGACGAGGAATACAGCAGAAGATCGTGAGGTCCAGGCTTCATCGATTCCTCCATCTACAGTTCTGATCTTAGAACTAATTTCGGTGTAAAAGGTATGATTCGTTTTCGGCTGCGCATTAATCATATTTGCATGGACCCCGATTCGAATAATCGTATAGGGTCGGCGATCCGGCGGTTCCTTCAGTAGGTATTGAAACTTATGATAGTTTTCGAGATGAAAGCTTCCCACTTAGAGCGGTGTTGTTGTGGACCATCAATGACTTTCCAGCTTACAGAAACTTATCTGGTTGTATTACGAAATGATACCATATGTGTCCTATTTGTGGTGATAAAACATACGCAAAAAGGCTGAAACATTCCAGAAAAATGTCGTATATGGGTCACAGAAGGTTTCTCCATGTGACTCATCCTTATCGAAGACAAAAAAAGTCATTTGATGGTAATCAAGAGTTTGACCTTGTCCCAATACCATTGAGTGGTCGTGATATTTTTAAACGAGTATCAGAAATTTAATGTTCGTGGGGCAAAAAAGGTTGTGACAATGTGTCAAAGGTAAGTGAAGACAAGCCATGTTGGAAGAAGAAATCAATTTTTTTTGAACTAGAATATTGGCAACACTTACATGTGAGACATGTTCTGGATGTGATGCATATTGAGAAGAACGTATGTGAAAGTTTAATCGGCACATTACTTAACACTCCAGGGAAGACGAAAGATGGAATAGCAGCTAGACTAGATCTTGTGTCGACAAAAGACATTCTTGCCACCAGCTTGTTATACACTAAGTAAAGAAGAAAAAAATAAAGGTTTGTAACTCTTTGATGGGAATGAAGGTCCCTACGGGGTACTCATCTAATGTAAGAAATTTGGTGTCAATGAAAGATTTGAAGCTTGTTGGCCTGAAGTCACATGATTGTCACACTTTAATGCAATAGTTGCTTCAAGTGGCTATACGTGGTGTTTTACCTGATAATGTGAGACATGTCATCACTCGGTTGTGCTTCTTTTTTAATGTGATATGCAACAAAGTTATAGACGTCTCAAAGTTGGATGAAATTCAAAAGGAGATTGTGACAACCTTGTGTTTACTTGAAAAGTATTTCCCTCCCTCATTCTTCGATATCATGGTTCACCTAATTGTTCATCTTGTGCGGGAAGTGAAGTTGTGTGGACCAGTTTGGTATAGATGGATGTATCCATTTGAGAGATACATGAAGGTCTTAAAAGGTTATGTGCGAAATCGTAATCGGCCTGAAGGGTGTATAGCTGAATGCTATATTGCTGAGGAGGCTGTGGAATTTTGTTCAAACTACATTTCTAGTGTTCACACAATTGGAATCCCATCAAAGCATCATGAAGCTAACATGACTAGGCCATTATCAACTGCAAAAGTTCTCCAAGCTAGTCCTGATGATTGGAGACAAGCTCATCTCTATGTTTTGACAAATGACATGGAGGTTGAACCGTATAGAAGGTGATCTCATATACTCATGAAACCTTACATGTTATTATTCTTATATGCATCTCATCAAACTTTTTAAGTGAACATATGGCTCACCTAAAGCTAACTTCTGGAAGAAAGTCGGAGAAACAACTATTGGATGAACATAACAAGACATTTATTAATTGGATAAATGATCGAGTACGTATTATAACTCTAACCTCTCCTAGTGGATTTTATAAATTTAATTAAAATGCTAATTACGCCTTGTTGAATTATAGGTTTCAAATGAAATTCTCCATTCCAATTGTCAAGTATCAGAGAAGTTAAAGGTGATTGCAAGTGGTCCCGAAAAAGATGTGTTGTACTACTCTAGTTACATGATCAATGGAGTTACCTATCATACGAGGGAGCGTGATAGTATACGAGCTATTCAAAACTCGGGAGTTAGTTTAGTTGTAAAAACCATGCAAGTGGCTAGTGCAAAGGACAAAAATCCAGTTGTGATGGACATGGTTTATTATGGAGTTATTGAAGAGATATGGGAACTTGATTACCACAAATTTCGCATTCCGATGTTCAAATGTAATTGGGTTGAGCACAATAATGGAATTAAAATAGATGATCTTGGTTTTACAACCGTAAACCTCAATAGAATTGGATTCAAATCCGATCGATTTATGTTGGGTAGTCAAGCTAAACAGGTCTTCTACATTGAAAACTCTCGAGATCCTGCATGGTATGTTGTACTTTCAACCCCCAGTAGAGAGTATTTTGATCACATTAATGGTTATGATTTAGAACGATGTAGTATGGACCACCAATGTTTTACAATGGGACTGCCCCCATTAGAAGTTGATGGTATAAATGATGAGAACGAAGCATCATGTGTGCGTGAAGATTGTGATGGGATTTGGATTGATAATTGCACTTCCTAGTTATGTGATTATCTTTTTCGTATATAACCTCTGAACTTATTACTTTTCTCTTATGATATTCGACTTATTTGTTAAATATTTGTCAACTAACGTAATTTGAACTATTTTGTAGGCTCGAATCATGGTGTGTCATAGAAGGTCGTTTGCAAAAGAAGACGAGAAAATTGAGAAGAGTAAGACCAAACTGCAAAAGGATAAAAAAGAAGCGAGTTCAAGTGAAGTTGATAAAGATTTGTGCAGTTCGGATGAAGAGGGCAGCCCATTGGCTAAAGGGAAGAGCACATCAAAATCATCACGGGGTCGTACTTACATGCATGCTCTTACGATTCAAAGAGCTCAATGTTTCAAAAAGAAAGTCTTGTTCAATAACAAAGGTCAGCCCATTGGGCCTTTTGGTGCAAAAATGCAAAGTTACATTGGATTGTTAGCTCGGGAAAAGGTCAAAATAACATTTGATGATTGGAGGGAGGTGAATACTGATGTCAAGGACTCGATTTGGGAATCTGTTAATGTAAGTGCATGTGCTTCTTTTATTGTGTTATTAATTAAAAAAATGATAATTTTGTTGCTGTGGTTCTAATTGCTCCTTCCTTTATAGTTGTTGTTTGAGGTTCCTCCCTCATGGCGGAAGGGTTGTTTGAGCTCGGCTAATAACAAGTGGCGTCAATACAAGGCAAGACTCACTCACAAGTATGTTTTTAGCAGAATCCATGATCCTGAAAGGTTGAATACTCCACCCAACAAGTCTGGTATTGAGCAAAAGGATTGGTCTAATTTTGTGATCAGTCGCTTATCAGAAGAGTTCAAGGTCAGGTTTAAATTTTGATGCTTAATTTATATTTCAGTCCATTGGTGTCTTATGATTAATTGTGTATCATTTGATGTAGACAAAGAGTCAGGAACAAAAGAAGCGAAGAAGTATGCTGCAATATTCTCATAAGCTTTCTCGTAAAGGATATGCACGTTTGGCTGAAGAGTGTGTAAATCTCTCATTTGTGCTCAAGACGTTGAAGTTCATATGTGCTGCATAGGCTACGAAAATTCTTATTGCTTCTAGCCTTGCCACTGGTGCAAAAGTCTCATCAAAATCAATTCCTTCTTCCTGACAGTATCCTTTAGCAACTAATCTTGCTTTGTTTCTTACAACGACTCCTGATTCATCTAGCTTGTTCTTGAACACCCATTTAGTTCCAATTACACCTTGATAGGATGGTCTTGCGACTGTTTGCCATACTTGATTTCTCTCAAATCCATTCAATTCTTCTTGCATGGCCTGCACCCAGTTGCTATCTTGCAGTGCCTCTTCAACATTCTTAGGCTCTGATTGTGATATGAAGCATGCAAACATCGCTTCATATGGTATGGATCTCCTTGTCCTTACACCGATGGATGGATCTCCTATAATGAGATCTCTTGGATGATTTCTAAGCCATGTCCTATCTGGTTCGAGGATATGCGTTGGTGTAGCTTGCTCATCCTGTTGCTGTATTACAAGAGGTTCTGCTGCTGTAAGAATATCCGCCGCATCCAAGGTTGCAGCTTCTTCATCTTTATCTTCTTCTGTAGGCAGAACTCCTTCTATGTATGGTACACCATTCTCTTTTCTAGGAGTGGTCTCTTTAGGTGGTTTTTCCAGCTCCTTCGTTTCACAATGTGGTTCATCAAACACCACATGTACAGATTCTTCTACCACCAGGGTTCTCTTATTAAATACTCTAAAAGCTCTACTTACAGCAGAGTATCCTAGAAATACTCCTTCGTCTGATTTAGCATCAAAAGTTTTCAAATGTTCCTTTCCATTATTGAGAACGTAACACCTGCATCCAAAGATGTGTAGATAAGAGATATTCGGTGTATGGCCATTCTATATTTCATTAGGTGTCTTGTCAAGATCCTTGATGATTAGACATATGTTCTGTGTGTAGCATGCAGTGTTGGTTGCCTCAGCCCAAAACCTCTTGGGTATCTCTGCTTCTGCTATCATTGTTCTTGCTGCTTCCTTGAGGGTTCTATTCCTTCTTTCAGCAACCCCGTTTTGTTGAGGTGTTCTTGCAGCAGAGTATTCATGACGAATACCATTGTCATAACAGAATTTCTCTATAAACTTATTTGTGAACTCGGTTCCTCTGTCTGATCTTATCTTCACTATACTCAACCTCTTTTCATTCTGAATTTTCTTCATGAGGCCAGGTAGCTTTTCTTGAGTTTCCGACTTCTTTGCTAGAAAGATCGTCCATGTGTATTTAGAGTAGTCATCCACTACTACTAGGGAGTACTTCTTCCCGCTCAAGCTTACTGGTTCTACTGGTCCAAAAAGGTCTATGTGTAGAAGATCTAGAATCCTGTGAGACGATTTCTGAGTTTTATCCTTGAAAGAGCTCTTAACTTGCTTTCCTTTTTGACACGCTCCACATACATTCTCCTTTTTGTAAGCTACATCTGGTAGTCCTCTCACGAGGCCTTTTCTTGCTAGCTTGTTGATAGTCTTGAAGTTCAGGTGGCTTAATCGTTTGTGCCATAGCCAGCTCAGCTCCGGTGGACTTTTCACTATGAAACATGTTGATTGAGTGGAGGAATTCCAATCTGCTAGGTAGATATTTCCTCTTCTTGTTCCTGTAAGCTTTACTTCATTTCTGGTGCTATCCTTGATTAAGCATTTGTTGAGGTTGAATTCCACTGTATATCCTTTGTCACAAAATTAACTGATGCTTAGTAGATTGTATCTAAGCCCCTTTACGTAGGATACATCTTTAATCTTTATGTTCCCCTTGACTAGGCATCCACTTCCTTTTGTGCTTCATTTGGAATCATCACCAAATATGACCTTAGGTCCTTTACATTCTTGGAAGTCTTTCAACGTTTCTTTATTGTCTGTCATGTGCCTTGAGCAGCCACTGTCGATATACCATACATCACTGCTGCATCCTGGCACTGTAACCTGTAACAAATTCAAACAGATTTAGGTACCCATATCCATACGGGTCCTTTGGGGTTAGTTGCTTTGGGAACCCAAACTTTCTTAACAGTAACTGCTTTATTGTAAGATTTGTTGGTTCTCGAGCTGTATGCAGTTATCTTGGAGAACTGCTTATGAAAAGTGTGTGTTTGACAAACATGTGTGTTACCAACACCCTTGTAGTGAGGTCTTCCACCATATTTCCCTGGAGTATATTCTCCTTGAGGTTTAGACATGTAGGTCTTAGTATGGATGGGAAAGTTTCTTCTATGCTGCAACTTTGTTGGTTGCTGCATCCTTTTGCTACATGCAGCAGATGACTTCTGCTGCAGCCAAGTCTTAGATGTAGACTTACTCCATGCAGTTGAGCATTGGGGTTTCTTCCCCTTATCCATCATTGCTATTTTGTTCATGATCTTTTCAGAGTTACAGAGTAACTCTTTCTCCATTGGAGTTTTAGCTTGAACAAAATTTACAGCTTTGGATGTGCTTGCTGTATTCTGAGAGCCTTGATTGCTGTAACCTATGCCTGAAATCTCAAAAGGATCTCTGATACGGTTTATGCAATCTCTTGCGTCCTTTGAGGATTTGGTGAACGTACTCATCTTGGACTGCAAGATTTTCTTCTCAGATTTTAGCTTAGTGATCAGCAGATTCAATCTAGAGACCTCTTGTTGCAGCTTACTACACTTTGAGTTATCAGACTCTCGTGCAGTGAGCATTTTGGCAATGTCGATGTTTTTGCTCTTGAGGATCTCATTATCGATTCTAAGGTTCTCATTCTCAACCTTAAGCTCCTCATAAATTGAGTTGATCTGCTCGAAATCACTCATGATCCTCATCAACTTGTATGGACAACGGTTGGTAGATTATCTCGTCTTCTTCGCTGTCCTCGCCATCTCTAGCCATCAGGCATATCAGTGCTTCTTCATCAGAGGATGAGGTTTCAGTGTCGCTGTCAGAGGATTCTGCAGCTTTCAGCACTTTCTTTGGAACTACTGCATCCTTGGCTTTCTCCATTTCTCCTATGAGAGCTCGAAGCTTGTGCCTTTCCTCTCTTCGTTTATCTCTCCTCTGTTCTCTTTCTCCTTCAGGATACTTGTGCACGGTTGGATAAGGACAATTCCTTGCGTAGTGTCCAGGCTTCCTGCAATTATAGCACAAGTTAATATTCCCTGTATTTGACTGTGGAGAAGAAGATACCTGAGGGGTTGGATGACTTCTTCTGAAGTCATTCTTTTTGTTGAGGTTGGTGTTGCTGCTATTGTTGTTGCTCTTCATGAATCTCCTGAATTTCTTTAGGAGGCACTACAAGAATTTTGGGCTTTAACAACGGTTAAAAACCGTTGTTAAAGAGGAATTTTAACCGTTGTCGTAGGCAGGGTTGCAAAAAAAATTTCGCACAATGACAACGCACCAAAAAGCGTTGTCGTATCTAGATACGACAACGCTTTTTGGTGCGTTGCAAAAAAGGGTTGTCTTTTCTACCATTTTTGAATTTTTTTTAGGATATGACAACGCTTTTTAAAGCGTTGTCATATCCTAAAAAAAATCGAACTCTGGGATTCAAACTCGTGACCTTCGTAAGACCTTGAACCACTAGGCTACTAGTGCTTTTGTGTTTATATTATATATGTATTTCTTTTATTAACTAATTATATATATATATATACATATATAATTAATGACTAATTAATATATAATTGGAAGATTAATGAATAATTAATATGTTTAATAATATTTAATCTAATTTCATATTAAGACAATTATAAAGTATACTAGTGCATATTTTTAATATATGTTATAAACATACTAATTTTTTAAAATTTTGAGTTTGTTCATATATATAAGATAATATTAATGCAAATAATATGAAATAACATTATAAAATAATTAAAATTTTCAACTTTAATTTAATTAAAATAATATATAAATTTTGTATTATTATATAAAAAAAATTGTACTGGCCAATTAATATATGTATGTTTTTTTATTTTGAAAAATAGTTTATCGTTCAATTACACATATTAAATTTTTTTTTTCATATTATTCTTTTAATTAATCATTTTTATATCTTTTTTTTATTTTATAAAATAATTTTTTCAAATAATTTATGTTTTTGGTATTAATTTTAAAACCAAACTCATTTTATCTTTATTTTCTAAAATAATAATATATAATTTTTATATTATTATGTAATACAAATTTTTATATTTTTCAAATTAATATATGTATTGTTTTTTTTTGTTGTAAAATAATTTTTGGTTCAAATTAAAACCAAACTCATTTTATCTGTATTTTCTAAAATAATAATATATAATTTTTATATTATTATATAATACAAATTTTTATATTTTTCAAATTAATAAATGTATTTTTTTTTTATCCTTGTATAATTAAATTTTTTATATATTCTTAATTAATTGATATATATATATATATGTATCTTTTTTTTATGTTTTTTGTATTAATTTTAAACACAATAATTTTATCTTTATATTTTTTTACAAAAAACATTCATAATTTATGAATTATGAATTATAAAATACAATTTTCGAATCATGTTTTAAAATAATATTCAAATTTTGTATTATTATATAATAGGATGAGAGTAATACTTAATTAGGTGTAATTAATTTGTTAATTAATTCAAAATAGTATTTTATAAAAATACTATTTTCTAAAATAATGAATTTGTTCATATAAGATAATATTAATGCAAATAATGTAATATAAGATAACATTATAAATTAATTAAATGTATTAAATTTAAGTTAATTAAAAAATAATTATATAAAAAAATAATTATTTTATAATTGTTTTTTATTTTAAACATGCAACACACAAAACAAAAGGGTTGCATAATGGGTTGTAAAAAAAAAAAAATTCTAAGAAAAGACAACGCTCAAAAGCGTTGCGAAAAAGGGTTGTCGTAGAGCGAAAAAAACGCCTTTTAACAACCCTACTTAAAAAGCGTTGTCGTTTCAATTTTGACCGTTGTCGTATAGCGATTTTTTGCAAAAAAGACAACGCTTTTCGGAAAAAGCGTTGTAAAAAGCCAAAAGACAACACAAATTCAGTAAAAGCGTTGTTAAAGAGGGGTTGTTAAAAGCCAAATTTCTTGTAGTGAGGAGCGCCATATCCTCTTCAGCAACTTCTGCTGTATCCTCACTCTACTTACTACAACTGGCGGTTGCTGTATCCTTTGTTCCTCTAGCAGTTAGCGCTGTAACTTTAGAGATCGACTCCTCTGACTCCTTTATCCTTCTATTGATGTCATACTCGAATGCTTTCAAGTCGGAGAATAAGTCAAATGTGCTCAAAGACTTCAAGTCCATAGACACTCTCATGGCAGTGGTCTTGCTATCCCACTCCGCTGGTAGGGCTCTCAACACCTGCATGTTCTTTTCCTTTTGTGTGTAGAGTTTGCCCAGAGCTTCTAGTTCATTTACTATGGATGTGAATCTCAAATCTAGTTGCTCAAGAGTCTCTTCATTCTTCATTTCGAAGAGCTCGAATAATTGGGTAGCGTTGGAGATTTTATTATCCTTGGTGAGCTCAGTTCCTTCACAAATTTGCTCCAGCTTTTCCCATATTTCTTTGGATGTTGAGCAAGTTTTAACTTTGCTGAAGGTGCCTTTATCCAAAGTAATAAATAGAGCGTTCTTTGCCACATTATCCAGGTTGGCTCTCTTCCTGTCTTCATTACCCCACTCTTGACGTGGTTTGGTCAGGAAGTTTGGTGGTGGCTGCTCTCCTTCTGCATGGTCTCTTCCATACATTGGATTGACCTTCATGGGGATTATCGGTCCTTCAGTTATGACCGTCCACATCTCATCATTCATGGCAGAAAGGTGTGCCTGCATTCTTATCTTCCAATCGTCATATTCCTCTATGGAAAACATAGGTAGCTTATGATTGGAGGAATCCATGATATGCTTTTTAAATATGATTTTAATACAAAGAAAACAGCGAGACAAAGGTGGATCTGGGTAGGTGACCAGATAAGTTGGCTTTTAACCCAACTCGCTCTGATACCACTTGTTGGTCCCAAGTGGTGTCCGAGGTTCAGAGGGGGGGGTGAATGAACCTTGGTCGATTTTTCAGAATCTTTAAAACAACCGTTCTGCACTGCAAGTTACTTGAGCTTGCAGCGATGGATGGTTACTGCTTACAGCGCTAGGATACAGTGCTGCACGCTGTAACCTGAAGTTTTGTACGCAGCGGAAATAAACTTTTAAACACAATGCTGTTTTTCTCAGGAATGCTTCTTTCAAAACGTTTTATGATGAGAGATAGAAAGATATGTAGAAAATAAGCGCAGATAAATAAAGCGATAAAAACACTTATGGCTTATAGTGGTTCGAAGGTGGTGTAATCCTTCTACGTCCACTCTACTGCTCCTCGAGCAGGAACTTTGTTAAGCAAGATTGATTTACAGGACACTCCTAACAATCTATCAACTTTACAAAGCAAACCACCTACTGAAGTCCAGCATACACACAGTAACTGCAAACTTCAAAGGCTAACCCACACAGGGTTCTACACTCCCACACAGGGAAGCTGCCTAACATTTAGACAACTAAACAAACAACAAGGATTTCTCCTATCAACTGCTTGACACCACTAATACAACCTAAGCACACAGCAACAAGGTTAAAAGGATAAAAAGATTTTCTTCAACTTGTGCTTCGAAGTGAGCTTCTGAATCCGTAAGGAATCCTTTAGTTTTGAACCTGTTTCACTTCGATAGGTTGAGTGACTGAAACTATTGGCTTGAATGCTTGAAATTTGTAAGCTTGAAACTTTCGCGTATGGTTTTTAGTTCTTAGTAACAGTGACAGTAACCAGCTTCAGTGCTCCTCGACCTCTATTTATACTTGTAGGAGAAGATGTCCGTTGAAGGAGACATCCCTCTTTTGAATTTGAAATAGCCTGGCCAAAGCATGGTTCACATTAAATGCGACTTGACTTTTCCTTTCGAAGCATTTAATACGGCAGTTGCGGCTCACAGCTTTCTGCAGCGCGTCAGTCCATGTGGCATCTTCTTATTGGCTCCGTGTCTGCTACTTTGACTTTTTCTTGAACGGCTCTATTATTCTTACTTGAATTTCCGTTCCTCATACTGCATTTATCCTTCCTAGGATTTGCAGGATAGTTCGTCTTGTAGTTAGCGCTGAATTACTTAACTGACTTGTAAGTCTGCGCTGTATCCTAGGTCCTTGTGCAGCTGATGTATTCTTTCAGTGCTGCTGTATTTTAGACCTGATTGTAGTATCATCTGGCAGTGCTGCTGTAACATCGTTCTAGCAGTACTCCTGTATCCTTTTCTTGCAGCGTTGCTGCACGCCATTCTTCCTTGCTTTGCTGTATTGAAGTACAACCTTATTTATGCTTTGCTGTTCCTTTCTTCTTCCAGCTATGCTGTATCCTGCCTTCATGCAGCGATACTGTATCCTACCTTCTTGCAGCAATACCTTCCTTTAAAGCTTAGATGCACTTAAACAATGTGAAAATGGGGTACTCAAAACTTCCTATTACATGATTGGTTTGTCTCATCAAAATCTAAACAATGAAATCCCAACATTAGACAACCTGATAGATTCATATTTTTGGAAGAGTCTTCAAACTTAGTCCCTGGACAACATGAAATAGATCCCTGGATTTATGACGAAGCACTCCAAGATAAAGATGTGATATCTTGGCAAAAGGGAATGCTCTCTGAGATAGAATCTATGGATTCTAATCAAGTCTGGGAGCTTGTAGAACCACCAAATGGTGTAAGAGCCATTGGATGTAAATGGGTCTACAAAAGGAAAAGAGGATCAGACGGAAAGGTAGAGACCTTTAAAGCAAGGCTAGTTGCGAAAGGGTATACTCAAAAAGAAGGGATCGATTATGAGGAAACCTTTTCACCGGTAGCCATGCTGAAGTCTATCCGAATTCTTTTGTCTATTGCTGCTCATATGGATTATGAGGTTTGACAGATGGATGTCAAGACAGCTTTCCTTAATGGAAGTCTTGAAGAAAATATCTATATGAAGCAACCAGAGAGATTCATTGAGAAGGGCAAAGAGCATCTTGTGTGTAAGCTTAATCGGTCCATTTACGGACTGAAACAAGCTTCGAGATCTTGGAACATCCGTTTTGATGAAGTAATCCAGTCTTATGGATTTATTCAATGTCCGGATGAGTCTTGTGTATATAAGAAGAGTGACGAAAATGTGGTGGTATTTCTTGTACTATACGTATATGATATCTTGTTAATTGGAAATAATGTCAGGATGTTATCAGACGTAAGGGTATGGCTTTCCAAGCAGTTTGCTATGAAGGACTTGGGAGAAGCTGGACATATTCTTGGGATCAAAGTTATAAGGGATCGCAAGAAAAGGATGTGTTTATCTCAAGCTTCATACATTGACACTATCCTAACTCATTTTAGCATACAAAACTCCTAGAATGGTTTTCTACCTTTTAGACATGTAGGAAGCTTGATGTATGCGATGCTATGTACGAGACCGGATATCTGCTTTGCCGTGGGCATGGTTAGTAGATATCAAAGTAACCCAGGACAAGGTCATTGGACTGTCGTAAAGCATATTCTAAAGTACCTGAAAAGGACTAGAGATTATATGCTAGTTTACCAGGCAAATGATTTATTACCTGTGGGTTACACAGATTCGGATTTCCAGTCACACAGGGACAACACTAAATCAACCTCGGGGTATGTGTTTACCTTGGGAGGTGGAGCCATAGTGTGGAGAAGTGTGAAGCAGAAATGCGTTTCAGACTCCACCATGGAAGCTGAATATGTGGCGGCCTCTGAGACAGCCAAAGAAGCTGTATGGCTCAGAAACTTCTTGATGGACTTAAAAGTGATTCCTGGTTTGCCCAAAGCTATCACAATATATTGTGATAACAGTGGTGCAGTAGCAAACTCGAAGGAACCACGAGCCCATAAGGCCAAGATTGCATCAACCTTATAAGGAACCACTGTATGGCTCACAATATATTGAGCGTAAGTACCACCTGATACGAGATATCGTAAAGTGAGGGGAAGTTGTTATCGCCAAGATTGCATCAGCCGATAACCTAGCAGATCCTTTCACAAAGGCCCTTCCGGCAAAAGCCTTCGATGAGCATGTTGATGGGATGAGAATCAGATGCATGGCAGCGTATATGACAGCATAGTCTTTTAGTATAAGTGGGAGATTGTTAGGATGTATACTATAAGCCTAGCTTTTGTATAAACATCTATTTATGATATGAGAATCTTTTATGGTCAAATGTTTGCATTTTATATATTTGTTATATATGTTATTGCAATTGTCCAATTAATTTATATTGTAGATAACATGGTGTGTGGTGCCACATAGAAGATCATGTTATCAGTTCCTTATAGATTATAAATGATAGCTCACAGCCGAGATAATTTTGGACAAATTATCGGAATGGTTGTAGTGTAATTTGGTATTAATCTGTCTTGATTATATAATTACACTAGTACATTTTGTATGTATTGAGCAGGACCAATTGAGGTTGTTTTATTTGTACTGACTACATAAATAAAACAAGACCTCTATTATTATGGATGTGCGTCCTCTTAATCATTGTATGATAACGGGCATGTATACTCGATTAATGTTTCTTTAATTTACCAATGGGTGAGATTTATTTATTAAATCAATAAGCTCGGTAAATTGGGATACAATGTTGTTTATATGGTGTGCTGTTGATTATATAATGAAACTGTATCCTAATTATTTAGGATGATGATGTCCCCTTGAGGAATCATAAGGATCATCATGTAAACCCTGCAGGTGGATTTATTCCGGCATGATAATAAAGTTAAGTGGTACTACTCTTGGAATTAAATATTAATTAATTGAATTGTCAGTAATTCATTTAATTAATGGACATTCGATATCTTAAACGCGGGGAGATAAACGCGCACATAATAAATAGGAGCCATATCTAATATGGATAAGGGACGGTAGTTCAATAATATCTTTTTAGTGGATTGAGATATTATTGATAGGCTTAAGGAGTATATTCAGATTGAATTTAGGACTCCTAAGCCTATCAGGAGACCGATTCCTAATCCTCCTCAAGGTCCCTGTTGTAGTCTATAAATAAGCCTCAAGTCAGCCGTTTCTATACACAGATACACATATATAAAAAATCTGAGATACGTATTAGTAGAAGGCGGCTGAAAGTCTCGATAGTTGGTTGCCCACACAACGTTCGAGATAAAGGTGAGGAATACAGCAGAAGATCGTGAGGTCCAGGCTCCATCATTTCCTCGATCTACAGTTCTGACCTTAGAACTAATATCGATGCAAAAGGTATGATTCGTTTTCCGCTGCGTGTTAATCATTTTTGCATGGACCCCGAATCAGATAATCGTATAGGGTCGGCGATCCGACGGTTCCTACAGTAACAAGTTGTATTGGAAGACATTCATACACGTTGCACAAAGACAGTTACTCCAAACATTTTTTGAAAACTTATTACACGAAAACTTAGGTTAGTAACCGCACGTTGTATGAACTTAGTAAATACCAGACACACTAAAGAGCGACAAGCAGACAAGTCACTGTAGGAGTACGAGGAAGATTAACTTAGGTCCGAGATAAAAACTTTTCGTTGGATGGAAATTTAACCAATAGAGACAAAGCTGAAGTTGCAAAGCTGCAAACCCGTTGGAAGCTGACACCTACACAACCTGCAACCTAGTATAATGAAATTAAATGTAACCTCCAGTATAAGACAAAACACATTTAATGCAAGCCTTACACAAGCCGAGAGGATTTCAAATGCTAGGATTTTAATCTTCTTCAACGGGCAGAAATCCTCTACAATAGAATGAGAGTTAATTGAAGCAACTATTGAAACTAAACATATTCAAATTTACAAGCAAGCAAGCTCTTAAATTTTTAAGTGTGATCAAGCTTAAAGTTTTCGCCACTTAATCTCCAAAGCAAACCAAGCATTCAAGCTCGCAAGCTCTGATATCAAAGATTTGAAGCTTGCTTGACATTAGTTGGAGAAACTTTATATATTGTAATCTTTTTACTGTGTGTTTAGGTTATTTTAGGTATCTTCATTGACAGGAAGAAAGTTTTTTATTGAGTGTATATTGTTATTATTTAGAAATCACCATGTGTGGGTTTAAGAGATCATGTATGGGTCTATCTTGATAACTTACGTGACTCGGGTTTGAACACTAGTCATCATAATATACACTTTCATAAAGATAGAAACTGAGCTTTTGTAGGTGTTATTTGTTGATTCTAGTGTTTTTTAGAAGAGTCTTATAATTCAAACCTTACTTAACAAAGTTCCTCCCCACGAAGGAGCAGAGTGGATTAGAGGATTACACAATCCTTTAACCACTATAAGACCTTATGCGTTTATTTACATATTGATGTATCTTGTTTATCTATTTACTACATATTATATCTTTTCATACAACATTAAAGACTTGTGAAAATTCATATTTGAAAAGGTTTTCAAAAGGAACCTCATAGGCATTAAAATACATTCCACTGTATGAAATCCTATAGGAACTACCAGTAACATTGCTCAATAGTGTTGCACACAGAAACTCTTGATAGCAATGTAAGATCAAGTAGGTTACACCATATAGTAAAGTTTAAAAGTTTGAAAAATTTATAGAGGTTCATTCTTTCCCCTCTAAACGTCTATGCTAATTGGAACCAACAAGTGGTGTCAGAGCAAGTGAGGTTAAAAACCAACTTATCTGGTCACTTACCCAAATCCTTGTGTTTTTTTGTAAACCTATTTAATGTTTTCTACTTTCCTAAAACCCCATATTTTTAGCATATCATGGATTCTTCTCACTATGAACTTTCTATATTTTCCATAGAGGAATATGGTGATTGGAAGATTAGAATGCAAACACATCTAAAAGTTATGCATGATGAGCTTCGGTATAGCATCACTAAAGAACCACCTATTATCACCAATCCTAATCCAGCCCTTGGAAGAGAGGTTAGAAGAGAAGCATTTGCATGAGAAGATGTAACCAAAGCTACAGTAGAAGGTGTAGGAAAACGTGTTGTAAGGTTGCTGCTGCAGAACCAGATCTAAGGAGAGTCCTTCCACTATAAGTCCTAGAGAAACTTAGACATGAATGGACAGTTGAAGATAGAAAAATGGCAAATTTTGACAACATGGCCAAGAATGTCTTGTTTATCACTTTTGATAAAAGCATTTTCAACAAGGTGAAAATATGTGAGACCACAAAGAAAATTTGGATTAAGTTGTAGAAGATATGTGAGGGTACTTAGCTCACCAAGGACAACATAGTATGCACTACAACATAGTTGTTTGAGCTATTTGAATGAAGCCTAAAGACACCATAAAATAACTGGACTTGAGATTCACTTCTATAGTGAATGAATTGGAGTATCTACGCAAAAACTACACACAAAAGGAGAAGAACATGAAGGTGTTGAGAGCACTTCCTAATGAGAGTGTCTATGGATGAAAAGTCCATGAGCATATTTCATTTCTTCTCTAAACTCATAGCATTCTAGTTTGATCGCGCTGTCGTGACGCGATAAAATTAATTAATTTTGTTTCTAACCTTACTAACTAGTAGTTAGGGTAAGCCGGAGTCAATCCCATGAGGAGTGTAGAATTAACTATATCACCTATGTTCAATTCAACAAAATAAGAAATGGGAGGTTAGATTGATAAACTATCACTAAATCAACTAATAACCTAAAAATCTATTAAATAACAAGGAATTCATAGACGAAAATATTCCAATTAACAGTTCAATTATCTCTAGTTATCAATTATTCCCTAATCAATGTAACATCCCTTCATCAGATTATCATGGAATTATAAGCCCTAGTCTAACAACAACCTTTATTAAATCGAATCGTCTCTTAAGATTAGTTAAATTATGATAAGATCACTAATTAACCCTATTCAATTGAATAACCTAGAATAAGCTCTTTAGATTTAATTCATCGAATGCATTAATCACCAAGACGATAGTATGAACTAGACCCCAAATACATAAACTCGATTTGGTAACCTTAGGACAATGCTACCCTAGAGATGCACGACCTCTAGTTTACTACTAATAAAAATTAAACCACAACAATTAAGATTCATGATCTAAGATTCTAGTAATTATTTATCAACACTTAACCTAGGTGACTAATCTAAATCAAGCATCAAATAATCGAAAATGATATTCACAGATAGCATAATCAATTTCAATTAAATATCAACAGAAAATTACGAGATTAATTAGAAAATAAAAGATAAACAGGTTCAAACATCCCTACTAATTGGAATTACGAATTAGCCGAGCATCCTCAAAATCAAAATAATGAAAGTAATTGAGAAATTTATAAAACTAATCTAAAAGTATTTGAACTCTCTAAAATCTCTACATGAATAGTGCTACGTGAATAGTGATCCGTGAATAATGTGTCTCTCCAATTGTAATATGGAGTCTTAAATAGATAGTGGATATCTTCTTGACATATCTTTTCCCCTTTTCTTTAGGTAATAGACTCTTTTTCCTTCTAGACTTAGGAATTATCTTTCTTTACTACAAATCTTTTCTCCTAATCCCAAATCTTTGATGTCTTTATCTTGAAAATTCTCCAAAATCCTAAAATAGATAAGAAAATAATATATGAAGTATTTGGAGACACAAAACACATATATGTAGAAAAACGATGCATTCAATCTCATAAAATATTATAAAATCTCACATTAATTCACAATAAAATGCATCAATTTCCTATCTATCAAATCTCCCCACACTTAAACCTTTGCTTGTCCTCAAGCAACAAATAGAATTAAAGCACAAATGGATCGAAATAAGAGAGGATATCACTTGCTCAAATCCTCAACAACACTCAAGAGGATTCAAATCTATGTCGGAAACAAGACATAAAAGCACGTTGCACTAAATGCATTATCTCAAGAAATCACAAATTTTGAAAGGGCATGAGAAATCAAACTTCTCATAGAAAATTTATCAATTCACTCCACCACTTATATCAATCAACATACTTCAACTCATTTTACGATATCCTTCATCTAGATTAAAACTTATTAAGATTTCACAAATATTTTTCTTCTCCATTTTTCTTTTCTTTTTTTTTTTTCTATTTTTTTCTATTTTTTATTTTGATTTTTTTTTATAATGATGATTTTTCATCTCATTCTTTTATTTTTTATTTTTTTTTATTTTTTTGGATAGGGTTGGCAGCTTACCATTCTTAGGTTAGTCCATGAATTGGTACGAATTTATTCATACTTGAATTCTTCACACTTTGTTTATCGATCCCTAAGAGCAAGCAGTTGATTCCACACCCCATCATCTTTTCACTTCTCAATTTTTTTCAACTCAATCACCTTTTTCTCCAACACATCATTTTTTTCCAACCAAGGGGTTCATCAAAAGTGATCCAACTTTCATGCGTTCCAATCTAAACTACTTCCATTGAGGAATTAAAAAGTAGGCAAAACAAATCAACTTAAAGTCAAAGATCATTTCTCAAGCCAATATTATCCTTCCTAACAACAATTTTCCCAAGACACACATTCAGCAATTTTAACCAACAAAATCATACTCAACAACACCTTTCCCAACACATAAATGAATTTCCAAATAATAAAAAATAGCAATACTCGGATCATCATTGCAAGCTCCTTTATTCAGCAATTTTTTTTCATTTTTATATGTAAATGCAAGCATAAAATAAACATGCTAAAGCGAGTAAACGTGCAAACTAACTAAGATAAAATAACAACAATCTAAATGTAACTACATGAGCCCAAATACAACTATATGCAAGATATGTGATCTACTCCACACTTCATCAATTATGCAACATCTCCCTATCTTCCCACACTTGAACCTTGCTTGTCCTCAAGCAACTCATCATCAAAACATAACAGAAGATGTAGATAAAATAAGATTCATATATGCAAGGAAAATGGAGCAAAAAGAAAAAAAGTGTGGAATAGAAATCACCAGATCATCAGCGGGATGAACAAACACATAACCGATTCTGTAATTGACTTTCAAGCTCTGTAATACGTGTACGCAGTTTCTCTTAGATCTGTTCTAGTTGGTATAGTCGTGGCTCCAAACGTGATGAAGGGTGAACTGGTTGTGGAAGTCCGGTCGGCAATCGTCGTACAGGTGCTTGAGGAAAATCTGAGTATGTCGTATGAACGTTCATGTTCACTTGCAGAGATGTGAAAGAGGGGTTCGGTAATGCCAATATCTTGGAATCTGAAACGTGCCACAAAAGTGTGCCCTCATGTCAAATTAGTACTCTCATTTTGATTAGGGGGGTCTTGTCCATACAACCGGGTGCTAAAGTGGTATGATTCTCCAAATCGATCTCGATGGCCTCCGCAATGGCCATCAAAATTCTTCTAACATGAACTGCTCCTTAGTCTTGATCACTCTTAAAAAATGATAGACAAATTCATGGACAGTCCCTATGTTTTGTCCATATAGCATTGTGTCTATCAGTTGGAGATCAAACACCTCCGGTACATTTCTATTCGAGTATCGACCAGTGATCGTGCAGGCCATAATGCATTATAAGTATCAGATTACCGGGTTGTGAATCTCATTGCCCTTACAACGTCCTGCCTCAAACAGTCCAAAATTTTGGGTGATTAGCTCCCAACAGGCTGAAGCATCCAACAACATTTCTCAATTGTCATCGACATTCATCCCAAAAATAGTAGTAAATTCCTCTATTTTCCATTCATACCTGCATCCCCCTAAACGAAAAGCAATCACACTATCTACCAATGTACTATCCCCAAGAGAGCTATAGAACTCGTAAACTAAATCCTCATATACCGGCTAACCTCCAATCATTATTTTACCACAATGCATATTCTCAATAAAAGTCATAACATCATCATATATTCTCAACTCCCTCAAAATAGATTTGTTAAGAAAAATTGAGGCATGTACCTTCCTTTTTCGAAGCTCGATATATTGTTGATAATGCCTCGGGCCAGCAAAAAAGATATTATGTGGGTTGGGAATTTGAATAATTGCATGCCCAAGGACTGACCTCGGAGGAGGGGGTTACTCAGAAGGGATGACTCGTCTCTCAAGTGAGATGTCCTGGTAGTGTGGGATCTGGTCAGTCGATGAGATATTGGGGTCGAGTTGGGGGATGGAGTTGTGCGGCTTAGTACAGTGGTTGACGATGGAGGTGTAGCAACGTCGGTTGTCTGATCAAACATTGGCGAGTGACGATGTGCGGTGGTTGAGCGGTGGTTGCACAATAGCGAGCGGTGGTGTGTGGTGGTGAGAGAGGGATGGCCGACGGTGTACGGTGGCTGCAATTGAGGTTAAGAAGATGATGAATTAGGGTGCAATTTGAGGCTTATTCAATATGATATGAAAAAATAGTGCACTTGAATCCATTAATTTTCTAAATATATCAATTAGACCCCCAACTGAGATGGAGCGTTACAATTATGCCATTTGAACAAAAACAATTAAGAAGACTCCTCCAAGGTGGACGTGGTCACGCCTAATTCAACAGTACCTTTGGAATTATTTTTTTTCAAAAATTGAAATAAAATAAAATAAAAGGAAAATGAGATGTGGGTTACCTTCCATGAAGCGCTTTTGTTTAGCATCGTTGGCTCGACGTGACCTAACCGTGAGATGGATTCTCAAGTGTTATTCTCTCGACTTCAATTTTGTGAAATCCCTTAAAATATGGTTTGCGTTGAGGCCCATTAACCTTGAGTATTTTTCTTGTTCGTGGACTTTTGATTTCCACTGCACCATCAGCAAAGACATTAGTAATAACAAAGTTTCCTAACCAACGAGAACGCAACTTATCAAGAAATAATTTAAGACAAGAATGGTATAGCAAAACTTTGTCCCCCACTTCAAAATTTTTCCTTGTAATTCTTGCGTAATGAAGAACCTTCGCTTTCTCCTTCTAAATTAATGAATTCTCTATAGGAACCACCAGATCACCGACCCTATACGATTATCTGGTTTGGGGTCTTTGTAAATATGATTAACGCGCAGCGGATAAACGAATCATACCTTTTGCACCAATATTAGTTCTAAGGTCAGAACTGTAGATCAAGGAATCGATGGAGCCTGGACCTCACGATCTTATGCTGTATTCCTTACCTTTTTCTCGAACGTTGTGTGGGCAACCAACTATCGAGACTTTCAGCCGCCTTCTACTAAAACGTATCTCAGATTTTTATGTCTGTGTGTCTGTATAAAAACGGCTGACTTGAGGCTTATTTATAGGCTACAATAAGGACCTTGAGGAGGATTAGGAATCGGTCTCCTGATAGGCTTAGGAGTCCTAAATTCAATCTGAATATACTTCTTAAGCCTATCAATAATATCTCAATCCACTAAAAAGATATTATTGAACTACCGTCCCTTATCCATATTAGATATGGGCTCCTATTTATTATGTGCGCGTTTATCTCCTCGCGTTTAAGATATCGAATGTCCGTTAATTAACATTTAATTCCAAAAGTAGTACCACTCAACTTTATTATCATGCCGGAATAAATCCACCTGCACGGTTTACATGATAATCCTTATGAGTTCCTCAAGGGGACATCATCATCCTAAATAATTAGGACACGGTTTCATTATATAATCAACAGCACACCATATAAACAACATTGTATCCTAATTTACTGAGCTTATTGATTTAATAAATAAATCTCACCCATTGGTAAATTAAAGAAACATATATCGAGTATACATGCCCGTTATCATACAATGATTAAGAGGACGCACATCCATAATAACAGAGGTCTTGTTCTATTTATGTAGTCAGTACAAATAAAACAACCTCAATTGGTCCTGCTCAATACATACAAAATGTACTGGTGTAATTTTATAATCAAGATAGATTAATACCAAATTACACTACAACCATTCCGATAATTTGTCCAAAATTATCTCAGCTGTGAGCTACCATTTATAATCTATAAGGAACTGATAACATGATCTTTTGTCTGGCACCACACACCATGTTTTCTACAATATAAATTAATTGGACAATTGCAATAAGACATATAACAAATATATAAAATGCAAACATTTGACCATAAAAGATTCTCATATCATAAATAGATATTTATACAAAAGCTAGGCTTATAGTATATATCCTAACAATCTCCCACTTATACTACAAGACTATGCTGTCATATACGTTGCCATGTATCTGATTCCTATCCCGTCTACATGCTCATCGAAGGCTTTCGCCGGAAGAGCCTTTGTGAAAGGATCTACTAGGTTATCGGCTGATGCAATCTTGGCGACAACAACTCCCCCTTGCTTTACGATATCCCGTATCAGGTGGTACTTGCGCTCAATGTGTTTACTTGCCTTATGGGCTCGTGGTTCATTCGAGTTTGCTACTGCACCACTGTTATCACAATAGATTGTGATTGCTTTGGGCAAACCAGGAATCACTTCTAAGTCCATCAAGAAGTTTCTGAGCCATACAGCTTCTTTGGTTGCCTCAGAGGCTGCCACATATTCAGCTTCCATGGTGGAGTCCGAAATGCATTTCTGCTTCACACTTCTCCACACTATGGCTCCACCTCTCAAGGTTAACACATATCCCGAGGTTGATTTACTGTTGTCCCTATCTGACTGGAAATCTGAATCTGTGTAACCCACAGGTAATAAATCATTTGCCTGGTAAACTAGCATATAATCTCTAGTCGTTTTCAGGTACTTTAGAATATGCTTTACGGTAGTCCAATAACTTTATCCTGGGTTACTTTGATATCTACTGACCATGCCCACGGCAAAACAGATATTCGGTCTCGTACATAGCATCGCATACATCAAGCTTCCTACAGCCGAAGCATAAGGAACTGTTTTTATTTCCTCTATCTCCTTTGGTGTCTTAGGACACATTTCCTTAGATAAAAGTACTCCATGTCTAAAAGGTAGAAAACCTTTCTTGGAGTTTTGCATGCTAAAACGAGCTAGGATAGTGTCAATGTATGAAGCTTGAGATAAGCATAACATTCTTTTCTTGCGATCCCTTATAACTTTGATCCCAATAATATGTCCAGCTTCTCCTAAGTCCTTCACAGCAAACTGCTTGGACAGCCATACCCTTACGTCTGATAACACCCTGACATTGGTTCCAATTAACAAGATGTCATCTACGTATAATACAAGAAATACCACCCCATTTCCATCACTCTTCTTATATACACAAGATTCATCCGGACATTGAATAAATCCATAAGACTGGATTACTTCATCAAAACGGATGTTCCAAGATCTCGAAGCTTGTTTCAGTCCATAAATAGACCGATTGAGCTTACACACGAGATGTTCTTTGCCCTTTGCAATGAATCCCTCAGGTTGCTTCATATAGATGTTTTCTTCAAGACTTCCATTAAGGAAAGCTGTCTTGACATCCATCTGCCAAACCTCATAATCCATATGAGCAACAATAGATAAAAGAATCCGGATAGACTTCAGCATGGCTACCGGCAAAAAGGTTTTCTCATAATCGATCCCTTCTTTTTGAGTATACCCTTTCACAACAAGCCTTACTTTAAAGGTCTCTACCTTTCCGTCTGATCCTCTTTTTCTTTTGTAGACCCATTTACATCCAATGGCTCTTACACCATTTGGTGGTTCTACAAGCTCCCAAACTTGATTAGAATCCATAGATTCTATCTCGGAGAGCATTGCCTTTTGCCAAGATATCGCATCTTTATCTTGGAGTGCTTCGTCATAAGTTCAGGGATCTATTTCATGTTTTCCAGGGACCAAGTCTGAAGACTCTCCCAAAAACATGAATCTATCAGGTTGTCTAACAACCCTCCCACTACGACGAGGCACTATCGGTATTTGTGTATCATTAGTGACATGCGGTGCAGTCACTTGTGGTATCTCATCTTGTACCGTCAGTACATTAGAATTATCCCCTCTCATTTTCTCAAGAACAATTTTACTCATAGGCTTGTGGTTCATTACATAGTCCACTTCTAAAAATCGGGCATTCGTATTAACAATGACCTTCTGATCTTTAGGACTATAAAATAAACCACCTTTCGTTCCTCTAGGACAGCCCACAAACAAGTGTACTTCCGTACGAGATTCCAACTTATCAGCATCTCCCTTCAGCACATGTGCTGGACTACCCCAAATCCGAATGTGTTTCAAACTAGGCTTGCGTCCAGTCCACAATTCTGTGGGAGTAGAAGGTACTAAGTTTAGAATGTACGTCACTGTTTCCAGAGCATACCCCGAAAACGAATTTGGTAATTCTAAATAACTCATCATCGATCTAACCATTTCCATAAGAGTCCTATTCCTTCGTTCTGCCACACCATTCTGTTGGGGTGTACCCGGTGCAGACAATTAGGATTGAATCCCAGCCTCTGATAAGTAACTCCTAAACTTTCCTAAGAGGTACTCACCACCACGATCAGATTGTAGTGTCTTGATACATTTACCATGAAATTTCTCCACATCAACCTTATATTCTTTGAACTTGTCAAAGCACTCAGACTTGTGGCGCATCAAGTAAATGTATCCATATCTCGAATAATCGTCTATAAAAGAGAAACAATATTCGAAACCACCTCTTGCCTGAATAGTCATAGGGCCATACAAATCAGAATGAATCAATTCCAATACTTCTTTGGCTCTATACCCCTTTGCCTTAAAAGGCCTTTTGGTCATTTTTCCTTCCAAGCAAGATTCGCAGGTTGGATAGTTTGCCACTTCCAAGGAACCCAAAGGTCCATCGGCTATCAACCTTTGAATCCTCCTTAAGTTAATATGACCCAACCTTAGATGCCAAAGATATGTTTGATTCATTTTGGAAGGTTCTTTTCTCTTATTAGTTTTAGAAGATGTGTTATTCATTTCCATTTGTTGCATCGTAGGAGTTATTGGATTAAGAGTATACAAATTATCAACCAACATACTAGAACAGATAATAACTCTATTCTTCTTGACCACAACATTGTTATCAAAAGAAACAGAATATCCATCCTTAAAAAGTTTAGAAACTGAAATCAAATTCTTTCTAAAACAAGGTACGTAAAGACAATTTCTCAAAATCAAAGTCTTATTCTTATGAAAAGACAAATGAACGTCTCCCACTGCAATGGCCGCTACTTTCGCAGCGATGCCCATAAATATAGTAATTTCTCTATCACTTAGTTGTCTGGTTTCCTAGAACCCTTGCAATGAATTGCAGACATGATCAGTGACTCCCGTATCTACACACCAGGTACCGGTAGATAACACCGCTAAACATGTTTCAACAACTAATGCCTGACTCTGATGTCCGAAGAGTTCCTTGAGATTATGCATCATATCATAGGCAGTGGGCATGGCCTGATGCTGATGTTGTAGTACTTTTGACAAGGAAGCCAAAATGTAACACCGCGCCATCTCATCTACCTTGACCCACTTCCTATAAAGCATTTTCTCTTCTTCAGTAGAGTTTTCATCAGCCATGTCAGGATAATGCTTAGTGAGTACAAACTTGTACTCTTCAGCAGTCAGGATAATGTCAAGGTTTTGTTTCCAATCAATATAATTAAGACCAATAAGTTTGTTTTCTTTAAGTATAACAGTAAGAGAATTGAAAGCCATAATGAAAATCCTGAGAATCACATAAATAAATACATAGGTCAAATCATTTGCATTGACAAATCATATTGTTCTCTCAAACAACATAATCTAAATTCACCAACACCTTAATACACCGTGAACTTCATATGCCACGATAGTGTGGACGTATACTAATTCAAACATTTGTTAGAGGAGGTTTTACCCATTAATTTAATTATCTTGTCAACTTAACTTTATGACAAATAAAATTAATAGTTGGTATCGCTTTGGCCATACAAATAATAGCAGTGACTCTGATGGGGAGGATACTTATCAAATGTATCTAAGTGTACACCATTACTTGATACTAAGTCCATTATCTAGGATTATGCCTCTTCAGATAGAGAAGATGACATGCTCCTAGACAACTTTCTATAATCATCCATAAAGGAAGTTTGATCTAGTGATCCGCAAATGAACTCATCCGATATAGAGGAAGGCACTTAAAACCAACGCGCAAGTTCAAATACATCACTTACAAACCAATAATGGAGGCCATGGGATTTATTAAAATAATTAATCCCTCTCCCACTTAGTTATTTAACATGAGGGATTTTAACATGCATATCATATAAAACATATTAAAAGCATGTTTGACAAAACAAAACACATATAAGGTAATAAATATGAAAAACATAATTTCTAACTATTATGGCCTCGTTTTATCGTCGTGTTCTTGAATGTTTGTCGTCAAACGGGGATCGACCTGTAAACATGCCGCACGGTTGACCGTGCCGTACAGCACGGTCGTGCCCTGTTGTCCAGTTTTGATCTTCAGCTGGCACGGTCTGACCGTGCCCTTCAACACGATTGTGCCTGACTTGTAAACACGCCGCACGCTTGGCCGTGTCGTATAGCACGGTCGTGCCCGGTCGTCCAGCTCCAATTTTCCGCCGGCACGGTCTGATAGTGCTCCACAGCACGGTCGTGCCCGGTTGTGCCACCCTAACCTTGTATTTAATTACATCCATCGATCCTATACTCCACGAAAGAGTTTACATATAATCTAGATCGAACAAAAAATTAAAACCTAACACGACAAACCGCCGTGATTTTACTATTACAATCATACATTCAAAAAACAACCTCGACATGTCCGAGGGTTTAATTCATACATAAACATACATTCAGACCATAATAGTTGGATTTAAGGTTCCTGCAGAAAATCATAATTTTGTAAATCCTACTATTATCCGATCTAAATACGCATGCTTCAATATACGATTCATAACAGAATTAACCGATTCAATCGCATAGAGTCAGTAAACCACGGCTCTGATACCAATTGTAGGAATCGCCGGATCGCCGACCCTATACGATTATCTGATTTGGGGTCCATGCAAATATGATTAACGCGTAGCGGATAAACGAATCATACCTTTTGCACCGATATTAGTTCTAAGGTTAGAACTGTAGATCAAGGAATCGATGGAGCCTGGACCTCACGATCTTCTGCTGTATTCCTTGCCTTTTTCTCCAACGTTGTGTGGGCAATGAACTATCGAGACTTTCAACCGCCTTCTACTAAAACGTATCTCAGATTTTTATGTCTGTGTGTGTGTATAGAAACGGCTGACTTGAGGCTTATTTATAAGCTACAACAGGGACCTTGAGGAGGATTAGGAATCGGTCTCCTAATAGGCTTAGGAGTCCTAAATTCAATCTGAATATACTTCTTAAGCCTATCAAGAATATCTCAATCCACTAAAAAGATATTATTGAACTACCGTCCCTTATCCATATTAGATATGGGCTCATATTTATTATGTGCGCGTTTATCTCCCCGCGTTTAAGATATCGAATGTCCGTTAATTAAATGAATTACTGACAATTCAATTAATTAACATTTAATTCCAAGAGTAGTACCACTCAACTTTATTATCATGCCGGAATAAATCCACCTACATGGTTTACATGATAATCCTTATGAGTTCCTCAAGGGGACATCATCATCCTAAATAATTAGGACACGGTTTCGTTATATAATCAACAGCACACCATATAAACAACATTGTATCCCAATTTACCAAGCTTATTGATTTAATAAATAAATCTCACCCATTGGTGAATTAAAGAAACATATATCGAGTATACATGCCCGTTATCATACAATGATTAAGAGGACGCACATCTATAATAACAGAGGTCTTGTTCTATTTATGTAGTCAGTACAAATAAAACAACCTCAATTGGTCCTGCTCAATACATACAAAATGTACTAGTGTAATTTTATAATCAAGATAGATTAATACCAAATTACACTACAACCATTCCGATAATTTGTCCTAAATTATCTCGGCTGTGAGCTAGCATTTATAATCTATAAGGAATGATAACATGATCTTCTGTGTGGCACCACACACCATGTTATCTACAATATAAATTAATTGGACAATTACAATAACACATATAACAAATATATAAAATGCAAACATTTGACCATAAAAGATTCTCATATCATAAATAGATGTTTATACAAAAGCTAGGCTTATAGTATACATCCTAACATTCTCAAATGCATCATTCTGTATCTCTTCAAGCTCTCTTAATTGGAGTTTTATATGCACCCCAGTTTCATTAAAGTCCATGTTGTATTTCTTACCTATCTACTATCAGAAATTGGGTAGATGATTTCGATATCCAATAGCTTCAATATTTCTTTCTTGACTACCTCCATCATTGGGGTTCAACCTTGTTAGGTTATCGATGTTTAGATTTTGATGAGACAAACCAAATATGTAATAGGAAGCTTTAAGGAAAGATATCGCTGCAAGAAGGTAGGATACAGTATCGCTGCAAGAAGACAGGATACAACACAACTGGTAGAAAGAAGATACAACAACTGTTCAACGAGTTAAATCTTCTGTACAGTAAAACAAGAAAAGACGGCGTACAGCAACGCTGCAAGAAAAGGATACAGGAATACTGCTAGAAAGAAGTTACAGCAGCACTGCCAGAAGATACTACAACCATGTCTAAATTACAGCAGCACTGAAAGAAAGCATCAGCTGCACAAAGACCTAGGATACAGCGCAGAACTGACAGTCAATTAAGCCATACAGCGCCAACTACAAACGAAGTATCCTGCAAAACCTAGGAAGGATAAATGCAGTACGAGGAACGGAGATTCAAGCAAGAATAAAAGAGTCGTTCAAGGAAAAGTCAAAGTAGCAGACACGGAGCCAATAAGTAGATGCCACATGGACTGACGCGCTGTAGAAAGCTGCGAGCTGTAAGTGCCGCATTAAATGCTCCGAAAGAAAAAGTCAAGTCGCATTAAATGCGAACCATACTTTGGCCAGACTACTTTAAATTCAAAAGAGGGATGTCTCCTTCAACGGATATCTTCTCCTACAAGTATAAATAGAGGTTGAGGAGAACTGAAGCTGGTTACTGTTATTAAAATATTCAAAGCTTACGAGATTCAAGCATTTAATTCTACGATCAGTTTCAGTCACTCAACCTACCGAAGTGAAGCAAGTTCAAGCTAAAGGATTCCTTACGGATTCAGAAGCTCACTTCGAAGCACAAGTTGAAGAAAAACCTTTTTATCCTTTTAACCTTGTTGTTGTGTGCTTAGGTTGTTTTCGTGGTGTCAAACAGTTGATAGGAGAGATCCTTGCTGTTTGTTTAGTTGTCTAGAGTTAGGCAGCTTCCCTGTGTGGGAGTGTGGAACCCTGTGTGGGTTAGCCTTTGAAGTTTGCAGTTGCTGTGTGTACGCTGGACTTCAGTAGGTGGTTTCTTTGTAAAGTTGATAGATTGTTAGAAGTGTCCTGTAAATCAATCTTGCTTAACAAAGTTCCTGCTCGAGGAGCAGTAGAGTGGACGTAGAAGGATTACACCACCTTCGAACCACTATAAGCCATAAGTGTTTATTTGCTTTCTTTATCTGTGTGCTTATATTCTGTATTTCTCTTATCTCTGTGCATAAAACATTTTGATAAAAGCATTCTTGAGAAAAACAGCCTTGTGTTTTAAAGTTAATTTCCGCTGCGTATAAAACTCCAGGTTACAGCGTGCAACACTGCATCGTAACGCTGCAAGCTCAAGTAACTTGAACTGCAGAACGGTTGTTTTAAAAGATTCTGAAAATCGACCAAGGTTCATTCACCCCCCTCTCTGAACCTCGGACACGACTTGGGACCAACAAGTGGTATCAGAGCAAGTTGGGTTAAAAGCCAACTTATCTGGTCACCTACCCAGATCCATCTTTGTCTCACTGATTTCTCTGCATTAAACTCATTTTTAAAACATATCATGGATTCCTCCAATCACAAACTACCCATGTTTTCCATAGAGGAATATGACGATTGGAAGATAAGAATGCAGACACACCTTTCAGCCATGAACGCTGAGATGTGGACGGTCATAACTGAAGGACCAATAATCCCCATGAAAGTGAACCCAATGTATGGAAGAGACCATGCAGAAGGAGAGCAGCCACCACCGAACGTCCTGATCAAACCACGTTAAGAGTGGGGAAATGAAGATAGGAAGAAAGCCAACCTGGATAATGTGGCAAAGAATGCTCTATTTATTACTTTGGATAAAGAGACATTTAGCAAAGTTAAAACTTGCTCTACATCCAAGGAAATATGGTAAAAGTTGGAGCAAATCTGTGAAGGAACTGAGCTCACAACAAAATCTCCAACGCAACCCAACTATTCGAGCTCTTCGAAATGAAGAATGAAGAGACTCTTGAGCAACTAGATTTGAGATTCACATCAATAGTGAATGAACTAGAAGCTCTGGGCAAACACTACACACAGAAAGAGAAAAACATAAAGGTGTTAAGAGCCCCACCTGTGGAGTGGGATAGCAAGACCACTGCCATGAAAGTGTCTATGGACCTGAAATCCATGAGTACATTCGACCTATTCTCCGACCTGAAAGCATTCTAATATGACATCAATAGTGGAAGAAAGGAGTCAGAGGAGTCAAACTCCAAAGTAACAGCACTGACCGCCAGAGGAACCAAGGATACAGCAACCTCTAGTTGCAGTAAACAGAATGAGGTTACAGCAGAAGTTGCTGAAGAGGATATGACGTTTCTCCTAAAGAAATTCAGGAGATTTATAAAGAGCAACAACAATAGTAGCAACACCAACTTCAACAAGAAGAATGACTTCAGAAGAAGTCATCCACCTCCTCAGGTATCCTCTTCTCCGCAGTCAAATACAGGAAACATTGACTTGTGCTATAATTACAGGAAATCGGGACACTATGCAAGGAATTGTTCTTATCCAACAGTGCACAAATATCCTGAAAGAGAAAGAGAACAGATGAGAGATAAAAGAAGAGAGGAAAAACACAAGCTTCGAGCTCTCATTGGAGAGATGGAGAAAGCCAATGATGCAGTAGTTCCGAATGAAGTACTGAAAGCTGCAGAATCCTCTGACAGCGACACTGAAACCTCATCCTCTGATGAAGAATCACTCATATGCCTGATGGCTAGAGATGGCGAGGACAGCGAAGAAGATGAGGTAATCTACCAACCATTGTCCATACCAGAAAGTGAGGAGCTTAACATGATCCACTCCTTGAAAAGGATCATGAGTGACTTTGAGCAGATCAACTCAATTCATGAGGAACTGAAGGTTGAAAATGAGAACCTAAGAATCGATAATGAGATCCTCAAGAGCAAGAACATTGACATTGCCAAGATGCTCGCTGCACGAGAGTCTGATAACTTAAACTGTAGCAAGCTGCAACAAGAGGTCTCTAGATTGAATCTGCTAGTCACTGAGCTAAAATCTGAGAAGGAAAGCTTGCAGTCCACGATAAGTACTTTCTCTAAATCATCAAAGGATGCAAGAGATTGCATAAATCAAAACAGAAACCCTTTTGAAAAATCGGGTATAGGATACAACAATCATACCTCTCAGAATACAGCAAGTACATCCAAAGCTGTAAATTTTGTTCAAGTTGAAACTCCAATGGAGAAAGAGTTACTCTGTGACTCTGTAAAGATAGTGAACAAAACAGCAATGATGGATAAGGGGAAGAAACCTTAATGCTCAACTGCAAGAAGTAAGCCTGCATCTAAGAATTAGCTGCAGCAGAATCCATTTGCTGCATGCAGCAAAAGGATGCAGCAACCAACCAAGTTGCAGCATAGAAGAAAATTTCCCATCTATACTGAGACTTTTATGTCTAAACCTCAAAGAGGATATACTCTAGGGAAGTATGGTGGAAGACCGCACTACAGAAGTGCTGGTATCACACACGTTCTCAATGCACACACTTTTTTTAAGCAGTTTTCTAAGACAACTGCATACAGCTCGAGAACCAACAAATCTTACAGTAAATCTGTTACTGTTAAGAAAGTTTGGGTTCCCAAAGTAACTAACCCCAAAGGACCCGTACAAATATGGGTACCTAAATCTGTTTGAAATTTTTACAGGTTACAGTGCCAGGTTGCAGCAGTGCTGTATGGTATATCGACAGCGGCTGCTCAAGGCACATGACAGGCAAGAAAGAAATGTTGAAAGACTTCCAAGAATGTAAATGACCTAAAGTCATATTTGGAGATGATTCCAAAGGAAGCACAAAAGGAAGTGGATGCCTAGTCAAAGGGAACATAAAGATCAAAGATGTATCCTATGTGAAAGGACTTAGATACAATCTTCTAAGCATCAGTCAATTCTGAGATAAAGGATACACGGTGGAATTCAACCTCAACAAATGCTTAATCAAAGACAGCACCACGAATGAAGTAAAACTTATAAGAATAAGGAGAGGAAATATCTACCTAACAGATTGGAATTCCTCTACTCTATCAACATGCTTCATTGTGAAAAGTCCACCAGAGCTGAGCTGGCTATGACACAAGAGATTAAGCCACCTGAACTTCAAAACTATCAACAACCTAGCAAGAAAAGGCCTCGTGAGAGGATTGCCAGACGTAGCATACAAGAAAGAGAATGTCTGTGGAGCTTGTCAAAAAGGAAATCAAGTTAAAAGCTCATTCAAAGATAAGATCCAGAAATCATCTCACAGAATTCTAGACCTTCTACACATGGACCTTTTTGGACCAGTAGAACCAGTAAGCCTGAGTGGGAAAAAGTACTCTCTTGTAATAGTAGATGACTACTCCAGATATACATGGATGATCTTTCTTGCAAAGAAGTCTGAAATGCAAGAAAAACTACCTGGATTTATGAAGAAAATTCAGAATGAAAAGAGCTTGAGCATAGTGAAGATAAGATAAGACAGAGGAACTGAGTTCACAAATAAATTTATAGAGAAATTATGTTCTGATAATGGTATTCACCATGAATACTCTGCTGCAAGAACACCTCAACAGAACGGTGTCGCTGAAAGAAGGAATAGAACCCTCAAGGAAGCAGCAAGGACAATGATAGCAGAAGTAGAAGTACCCAAGAGACTTTGGGCTGAAGCTACCAACACTGCATGCTACACACAGAACAGATGTCTAATCATCAAGGATCTTGACAAAACGCCTTATGAATTAAGGAATGGTTATACACCAAATATCTCTTATCTGCATATCTTTGGATGCAGGTGTTACATTCTCAACAATGGAAAGGAACATCTGAAAACTTTTGATGCAAAATCAGACGAATGAGTATTTCTAGGATACTCTGCTGTAAGTAGAGCTTTCAGAGTGTTTAACAAGAGAACCCTGGTGGTAGAAGAATCTATACATGTGGTGTTTGATGAACCACATTATGACAAAAAGAAGTTGGAAGAATCACCTGAAGAGACCGCTCCAAAGACAAAAAGAATGCAACTCTTGCTCTGCAAGATGAAGCTGCAGGTAGCGGGGAGGAAGCTGAAGAAGAGGATGTTTCGAGTCCTCTTCCTGTTATCAAGAGGAGTTCAGGGAAGGCTGTACCTGAACTTGAATCCTCTTCCCCGAATGATGACGCACCCTTGGTGAGAAGGGCTCCACGCAGCAAGAAGGCTGCTGCTGCTGTTGTGGATGAGTCACATCAGCCCAGGGATAAAGATGGCTCTCCTTATTCCCAACTCTCTACACCTTCTATGGTTGTAGTTGACCTTGCGGATGAGTCACATCGGCTTCAGGAGCCATATCAGCACCGGGTCGAGCCAACTGAAGAAGAAGCTCGTCTACAAACAGAAGCTTCAGTGCTCGATCCCACCTTTCCGACTGCTAGAAATATGGAGCAGCAGTACTCTCTCTGGAGAGAGATGAGGCTGGCTAAGGGGGAAATCCTGTTGAAGTGGAAGGATTTCCTGATAGTCGAGCAAGCTGTCCTGGAGTGGGCCAAATCAGAAGATATTTTGGCACTCCTGCAACCTGACTTCGCTGCAAAAGTTCAAGAACTCGAAGGATGCAGCGCTGCACAGGGAGCCCAGGACAAGGGAAAGGGTAAAGCTCTTGCAGAATCCGACTCTGCAGAGCTGCCGATGAGAGCAGCAGTGGAAGATGTGCAAGTCTTCCTTGCCCCAGCTGCGGAGGCTGTAAGAAGGGGCGATGACGTCGCATTTGCTCAAGAGCAAATCGACATCTTGGGAGTGGAGCAAGCTGAAGAAGCCATGCTGCAACAGGCGCTACAACAAAGCATGAAGGAAACCAGGATGCAGCACACTCCAAGGAGGATGCGGGGTGAAGGAAGTTCAAGTATGCATTAGATGAACTCCCCTGCATATGAGCAAGTAGTTGAGGGCCTCTCCAACATTGTCATGCTGGATCGTTTGGAGGAGGAGGAAGCTCAACAACTACTGGACTATGGCGATTCCCCAGTTCATGAAGTTGAAGATGCTGTTCATGCAGATTCTGAGGGGGAACCAACTTCCATAATCAGGGATGTCATCTCAGACATCTCTGAGATTGCCGATGAAGCATCTACGGAGGAAGTTGCAGAGGCGGTACTCCCTGCACTGGACGCGACAGCAGTGCAGCAGGCGACCACCCTTCAAGATGTAGCAGCTGAAGAGCCAAATAGGGTGGAAGCCGAGATTCTTGCAGCAGTGGAGCATACAGTGCTGAAAGCTGTGAACGCTGCAGGAAACCAAACAGAGCTGCAAGAACCCATTCTTGCAGCAGAAACTGTCGAAGTTACAGGACCAATCAAGGAGACGGGGTCCGTAGAGAAGACCTCTGTGGAGGATGTTGTTCAGACAACACTCCCTAAGGGTGAGAAGACCTCAGGTGGGGAGGCTGTTCAGACAGTACCCACTAAGGATATTGAAGTTGAAGCTGAGGTAACCCCAGTGCAGCTAGAGACACCTCGAGAGGAGGTTGATGCTGCAGCTGCTGCATGCTCTCAAGAACCTTCTAAGGTTACAGCATCAGAGGTTACTATGGAAGCTGAGGTCTCTCATGCCGACTTCGCAAGGATGATAAAGGAACTAAACATAGCTATTCATGGGCCAAAATCTGGCGGAGCAGATCCTGTTCAAATCTCATTCGGCGAAGAGGAGGCAGATGAGGAAGAAGAAGAAGAAGAGCACCCATCCTCAAACTCTACAAGCTCGCAAACCAGCAACAATGAGGATGAGGTTGCTACTGAAGCTCCGAGGCAGGATGCAGCACCAGTATGCCAAGTTGTTATTCCATTTGCTGCATCCACTGCTGCCTCGACGAAAAGGAATTCGGGACTGACCCCTGATAAATCAATCAACCGAGTTGAAGCTGCTGTTAGACATCTGCTGTATGCTCTCCAAGAGCATGAGTCTACCATGCGCAACAGTCTCAGGGTCACTGCCCAATTCCATGTTGAAACCATGACGGGTTTCAAGAAGGACCTCGAAGTGCTGCCTAACATGATTAAATCGATTCTATCTGACTATGCAAACAGGCTGTACTTCGATCGGGTCGGGCTGGAGAAGGAGTTGAAGGTTGATGCTGCCTTAACGCGCCAGGAGATCAGGCAATGCAAGCAGCATGCTGAAAATGCTTCAACCAGACTCAACTCTCATTCACAAGTCCGGAAACACTTCTGGATCGCGTATATGATTAATCTCAGAGAACCAGAAGTGTGGACGACCGTTTGGGGAACCTGGAGCTGATTGTGGGAGAACTGAGGGACATCATGGTCCGAGCTTTCCCTCAGCATGTCGATGCTCCAGAGCCCGCCCCCGAACCAACCCGTCGTCCTCGATCAAGGGTGGTCCCAGCTGCCCCTGCTCAGCCCCCAGCTTTTGATGATGCCAATAAGGGGGAAGGACTTGAAAGATCTGATGATAGACACAGGAGCAAAGGGGCTGCTGAAGAAGAAGAAGAGGATGATGACCAGCAACCTCTCAGCAGGAGGAGAAGAAGGTCTGGATCATCCGCTGCTGCTGATATCCCCTCTCCGAAGAGATGGAGAAGAGATGATGATGGAGCTAGAGGTGCTGGTGCAGCTGCTGGGAGAAGATCGGTTGCAGGCGCTGCACACAGCAGAGTTGCAAGCAAGGATGCAGTGCCTCCCTCCTATCATTCAAAGAGAAGGGATGATAGCCAGCAGCAAGGCTCAATGAAGAAGATGAGCAGGGACGAGTCTGAGAGTTATAGGCGCCAAAGAGAAGATGAAGTAGATCCTAATGCCTGGATTCAAAGACTCGGTGTAATTGGTGATAGAAGAATTATTCCAGATCACTTCTACCAATATCCTCCTCAAGAGATTCCTCGCATTGATACTGAAAATATCTCTGCTGAAGTGTCCGTCTTGATGGATCAAAGGCCAGAAGGAGAAAACATGGCTTGGAGATTTGATATGTTCAAGGAAATCAGACTGCCCTTTGACAGGAATCCAACATTTGAGGCGATCACCATTTTCAAACGATCAGAGTACCTCAGACACTTCAGAGAACTATGCAGAAAAAACAAATTCAGCAGGTACCATACTTGCAAGACTACATTAAAGAGATATGAATAGCTCGCTTGGGAAGGAAGCCTTGAAATTCAACAATTATACATCAACCGAGTAAAGGAAGGGCTGATTTTACCATACTGCGAGGACTTCTGGCTCAGGTGGATTCAAATTCCTGTGATCATGCACAAGCTGGAAGAGTCCTATCAAGAGTCCATCAGGGATTGGTGGAAAGGATCAAAAGGAATGGAAGGCCTTGAAAGATTTGCTGGCAGAAGAGCTGACGAACCGCCAAGCAAAAGGTCTCTGTTCTACTAAGCTTTATGTATACCCCCTTGTGATCCATGTTGTACTTTTGCTGTTGTAAAAATTTCTCTCTGTCAATGAAGAAATTTTTTCTGATCTGACCAAGTTCAATTCTTATGAACTCATGCCTGCTGTTTACGTTTTTCCTGTTATTTTATGATGAAAGGAATAGCATGATGCATCTCTGATGAATCCAGGATTAGTTTTTAAATTATCAATCTGTTCAAGCATGTAATCCTGATAATCCATATGAGTTAATGTAAGATAAAACTTCTTCATGAACGAAATAATGTAAAAGTTTTGTCATCATCAAAAAGGGAGAAATTGTTAGGTTATCGATATTTAGATTTTGATGAGACAAACCAAATATGTAATAGGAAGTTTTAAGTACCCCATTTTTCACATTGTTTAAGTGAATAAATAGACTAGAATTGAGTCTTATGTTGAGTGCTGAAAAATGGAGTTTAAACAAGGATAAAGCTGCATCTAAGCTTTAAGAAAAGATATCGCTGCAAGAAGACAGGATACAGCACAACTGGTAGAAAGAAGATACAACAACTGTTCAACGAGTTAAATCTTCTGTACAGCAAAGTAAGAAAAGACGGCGTACAGCAACGCTGCAAGAAAAGGATACAGGAGTACTGCTAGAAAGAAGTTACAGTAGCACTGCCAGAAGATACTGCAACCAGGTCTAAATTACAGCAGCACTGAAAGAAAGCATCAACTGCACAAGGACCTAGAATACAGCGTAGAACTAATAGTCAATTAAGTCATACAGCGCCAACTACAAACGAAGTATCCTGCAAATCCTAGGAAGGATAAATGCAGTACGAGGAATGGAGATTCAAGCAAGAATAAAAGAGCCGTTCAAGGAAAAGTCAAAGTAGCAGACACGGAGCCAATAAGTAGATGCCACATGGACTGACGCGCTGCAGAAAGCTGCGAGCCGCAACTGCCGCATTAAATGCTCCGAAAGAAAAAGTCAAGTCGTATTAAATGCGAACCATGCTTTGGCCAGGCTACTTTAAATTTAAAAGAGGGATGTCTCCTTCAACGAACATCTTTTCCTACAAGTATAAATAGAGGTTGAGGAGAACTGAAGCTGGTCACTGAAAACAGTTACTGTTACTAAAATATTCAAAGCTTACGAGATTCAAGCATTCAATTCTACGATCAGTTTCAGTCACTCAACCTACCGAAGTGAAGTAAGTCCAAGCTAAAGGATTCCTTATGGATTCAGAAGCTCACTTCGAAGCACAAGTCGAAGAAAAACCTTTTTATCCTTTTAACCTTGTTGTTTTGTGCTTAGGTTGTTTTAGTGGTGTCAAGCAGTTGATAGGAGAGATCCTTGTTGTTTGTTTAGTTGTCTAGAGTTAGGCAGCTTCCCTGTGTGGGAGTGTGGAACCCTGTGTGGGTTAGCCTTTGAAGTTTGCAGTTGCTGTGTGTACGCTGGACTTCAGTAGGTGGTTTCTTTGTAAAGTTAATAGATTGTTAGAAGTGTCCTGCAAATCAATCTTGCTTAACAAAGTTCCCGCTCGAGGAGTAGTAGAGTGGACGTAGAAGGATTACACCACCTTCGAACCACTATAAGCCATAAGTGTTTATTTGCTTTCTTTATCTGTGCGCTTATATTCTGCATTTCTCTTATCTATGTGCATAAAACATTTTGATAAAAGCATTCTTGAGAAAAACAGCCTTGTGTTATAAAGTTAATTTCCGCTGCGTATAAAACTCCAGGTTACAGCGTGCAGCACTGCATCGTAGCGCTGCAAGCAGTAACCATCTATCGCTGCAAGCTCAAGTAACTTGCAGTGCAGAACTGTTGTTTTAAAAGATTCTGAAAATCGACCAGGGTTCATTCACACCCCCCTCTGAACCTCGGACACCACTTGGGACTAACAAACCTTCTTTGTGCTTCTCGAGTAGGTTTGATGTCGTCTATAAAAAGGATTCAGTGCATGTACAAAGATGGGCTAATACCCTTAATGTCTGCAATGGTCCATTCGATAGCCTTCTTATTATTTCTTTCAAGATTTCAATTAAGGCCTCCTCTTAAATGGAGATTAATTTTACCGAGTTTATCACAGGCAGAGTGGCATGCTATCCTAGATACACATATTTTAAGTGTTCTGGTAATGCCTTCAGTTCAAGCTCCGGTGCCTGCATGTAAGGACAAAAATATCGATAATTACGGATATATCGGTACCTTGATTTTACGGATATATCGTTATCGGTGGAATATCGATAATTTCGAGAAAAAAATAAAAAAATTGAAAAAAAAACTGAAAAATCTATCTAGCACTTTACATAATATTATAATGAATATTAATATATATTGAAGTTAAATTTCAAACAAAAAAATATGTTTACAATCAACATTAAGAAATAAACTATTATATAAATGTTGTTTCATATTGGTTGACATGTCAAATTATCATTGACAATTAATACATGGCCTAGTAATAACTTGAACTCATATGAGGTTCAAATGAATAAGATGACATGCCATCTTGAGTCAAACAATATTGATACCAACTTAAGATACTAGACCAATTTTCAGCGTAATCATGGAGATAACTTTCATATATTTCTTTACTTCTTCCAACTGTATTTCCATAAATTTGGTAATGTGGATTGACCCAATATGGTTGGCTATGTTGATGCATGCTTAAACCTCCATAGGACATTTTAGGTAGTGGGTTCTAAAATAGATTTTGACTACACCGATCAAGTTGTGAAGTGCTATGTCTGCCATGAGAATACGACGGTTGATATGCATTGTAAGGATCATTACTCATATTCATTGAATCAAGACTCATAGAAAGTGATTCAATATCAGTGTTTGAGCTCTCATCTTGGTTCCAGTTAAAACCATGTCTTCTTCCGTAATTCTTTCCAATAACACCAATCCCTGCACCACCTGCTCTACTTCCATGGTCAGAATCTTGTGTTACATATGTGAAATCATGCTCACCAATAAATGGACTTAACTGCAATGGCTCTTCGGCAGTATAATTTTCTTCATTTCCCCCACCACCACTGTAACGCCCAGGATAAAAATAAAGCATAATTGGTTAATTAAATAAGTAAACCTTAATTAAAATATCTTATGTATTTTAATTCTTGAATGTTAATTTAATTACATGCATTTCAGATATGTGTTTAACGACCAGTTTTAGATGGATAAAAATTATACACATGAAAAATAGAATATTTTTATACCATTAGATGCGTAATGGAAAAACAAGAAGATAGAAATGAACTACAGGTCAATCGGACACCTGTAGCTCAAACGGCGAAGAAAAGGGCAAAATACGGAGTTTTAGAAAAAACGAGAAATGAAATCTTATCGTGAATAGTAATCGAAATCTTATCATGAATAGTGTCCTAGTCTAGATGAACAGTAAACCTATCATGAATAGTAACTTTTCCAAATTCTATAAATAGACGCTGATTTGTTTCATTTTTCACCGTTTCTTTGAACGAGTCGAAAAGTGCCGAACACACGTAAGTTTCTCTCTCCTCTCTCTTTTTCTTTCCCATCTTCATTCTATCTCCGGTGCGCCATTGCAGGCGCTGCCGCCGGAGTTTGCCGGAAAAAATTCAAACTTATCGGTTTTGGCTGATTTTCGTATACAACGTAGTCCTCGACGATACGAGTCTAGAGCAACTTCCGGAATTAAATTCTGATTCTCCGTTTGCCGGAAAATGGTGAAAAACCACCGCTGCCGTCATCGGAAAATGTCAAACCCGTCTGTTTCTACTGATTTTCATATATAACATAGCCCTCGATGATACGAATTTAGTACAACTTCCGGAATTCAATTCCGATTTCCCATTCGCCGAAAAACGGCGAAAAACCATCTCTAAACCCTAAACCCTTGCTTCTTGCCACCTTTTCTCTCTCCCATTTTTCTCTCCCTCGCTCGTTTTCTCGCTGTTGCAGGCACCAGAGGGGCTGTCGGAGTTGTGGCGCCGCCATGGGTGGCGGCGCCGGTGCCGGAAAATGGCCTAGAAAGGGGGGGCTGTTGCAAGGAGTTTGTAAAATGTGTGTGACGAAGGGTTTTTGAGGCTGTTTTTCAGGCACTATTCATACCGGAATCTGGTGAGGGATGACCGAATCTGGTAGCCGGCGGTGCGGGCTAGCCAGAGGACTAAGGATCGATGGCATAGGGCGGCGCCGTCGTATTTGGCGGTGCCGGGAAAGTGACTGGTTGAGCAGGGTCGGGGCCGAGGCTGCCGAGAAAATTGGGCAACAGCCGAGGCCGTTGCTTCCGCTGCCGAGAAAACTCGAGAAGTGCTATCCCACTTTCGAGAAAACTTGACAGCCGACGGGAGACGCCGTCGGGAAATTTTCCCGTCACCGGAAACGCGCGACGTCGTATTTTCGATTCGTTTTCGATCCGAATCTCTTTTTCTTTTCGTCGTACTTTATTATTGAGATGTTGCCAACAAAATATCGCTGACCGGGGGTCGTGGGTCCCGGTCAAAGTCAATCATTTGACCAAATTACCAAAATACCCCTCAATCTTAAAACGCTCCGTTTGAGCTTGTTACAACTCCGATTGAGCTCATTCTTGTTTTGTTATGATCCAAAATCCATTCTCTTTCATCTCAGCCATATAATCTGATATTTCCCTCTTATTTCTTCAGCTTCAATCGTTAGGCCCTCTGTTCCGATCCGTCTTATTTCGATCGATAGTATCCAATCCGATATCGTTTAAATCCTTAATTATATTTCATAAATACCTAAAAACACCATAAATTATGTAGGCTACCTATTGGATTGATGTCTTGGGATACGTGATCTTTGATACTTGCAACTCACGTGGTAATCACCGAACAAGGTGGGGGTAATTTCTAACTCTTTATTTGTTTATAGTTTTCCTTATTTCCAAGCATGATTGAGGAATACTAAATGCTGTGATTATATATTTTCTGTGACATACTTATTACTGGGAGGGGTGGACCCGCTGAGGTGCCCCCTCATGCATTCGTCCCTAACCCCCATTCTTCTATGAAAGGTTTGGTGGTCCTTGAAATGCACCAGCGGTATTTGAGACCGTTTTATGGGATAAGACGGGCGATGCCAGCACCTATTAGTCCCTTACCATTTCTAATGTCTGCTGTGCATATTTCGTGCTGTGATTAGTGATGATTATACGTAATTCTAATTCAAATATGTGTTAAGATTTAGACGCGGATTTTATCCCCACGAGTGTATTCAACGCACTCACCCAATATTCTGTAATTCACGTTACAGGAGGTGATGAGCATGATGAACCTTAGAAGGAGAGAGGAGGTGCTATATTTTTCTGGATCTGTAAATTATTGTAATATGATGTTTATCAAACTTTCTCTTTATAAAACAATGTTGTAAGAAATCCATGTTTGGTGATGATGATGTGTATTCAGGGATGTGAGATCCTGATGATGAGGTGTGTTTGGGATGGGAGATCCTGATGTTTTTCTGCTGTGAATATTATGTTAATTCGGTTGAAGCCGATGGTTATTATGTAATATCTTTTGTTCATCTCCTACTTCTTTTCTTCTTCCTGCATGCCCGTGTGAAAAACTCTGATAAATTCTCTATAAGAAAATGGGGTGTGACAACCACCACCGATGCTTCCACCAACATTGCTTCCACTATTTGTCGATGTATCTCCATATGATCCTGAACAATCAGTATTGGTACCAACATCTTCTTCCATTATGCAAGACACGTCCATGCCATATTCACGAGTGGCTGATGCAATTTTTGGATCCGAATTTCCTTCAGCGTCATCCATGTGGACAGGCCGAATCCATTGAAACAATGGATCTTCTTCTTCATCACCAATTTCAGCAGCTACATCAACTACATCAAGATAGTGTTGCCCAACAACATTGTCATTTTCAGCTTCCATATCTCGTATCCTTAACTTCATGTTGTAGTAGCAAAAGACAAGTTTCTCAAGTCTTGAATATGCAAGTCGATTTCGCTGCTTAGTGTGTATCAGTGCAAATGTACTCCAATTTCTTTCACAAACAGAAGACGACGTTGTTTCTGACAATATTCTTATAGCCAGATTTCTAAGTGTAGGCGATGATTGGCCATACATAACCCACCACTCAACTGTGAAGCATTAATAAATGTCAATAATATTAAGTGTCTAAATAATTAAAAATAATATTTATAATCGGTAAAAAGAGGTACCTGGGGTCATTATATTTCGTGATGCAACAGCAGCACGATCACCGAATCCTCTTCTCGCATCACGAAAATAAGTGATCTGTAAATTCATACAATTATCCAAACATTGGGTCCATAAAGTTGATGTAACTAGTACTATAGTAGTCAGCAACCATATATAATAATTCCTGATTTTTATACCTCATTTCCAAATTGGCTTATGCCTTCAGAATTGGGGTCAAGTTTGTTGAACACTTCATGCACTACTTGAATCAGGGTCATATCTTCACCAACTCCTTGACTATGTTGCCTTCAGAATTGGGGTCAAGTTTGTTAAACACTTCATGCACTGCTTGAATCAGGGTCATATCTTCACCGACTCTTTGACTATGTTGAAATCTTGGATTCAAGTAGAAAGCTACAAAATTTTGTTGCACAGTAAGTACATTATATATTATAGACAAGTCTGACATTAGGATGAAGCACATGATAGTACCTGGAGCATGTAGTGGATGTGAAAGTGTGCTCTCCCATCTATGATTTATAATGTTAAGTACCCACTGTGACGATCTTACATTTTGGACTTTTTGTTTCATGATACGAAACAAATCATATAAGATCGGCTTGGTCGGAACAACTTCGGTATCCACGACTCGAAGTATTTGATATAATGGCTCGTACATTTCCACCACATATCTTACTTGATCCAGAACGTATTGTCAAGAATGAAACTTTCAACTAATTTACCCACCCCTGTGCGACTCATACGGTTCTCAGCCTATTCATCACTCGTAAACAATTGCTTCAAACTAGAGTTTTTCTTCAACAAACTATCTAGTGCTATATAGTTTGTAGCAAAACGAGTTGCACCTAGGCGTACTATGTCTTCTTGGCAAACCTCTCGCATTTGAGCCAGCAACCACCCATGATTATAAATGTAGTTCGTCAGTTGTCTTGCTTTAGCAATTACTGTCTTGACAGACATCTTTTTTCCAATGTCTTCAAAGATCAGGTCAATACAGTGTGCAGCACATGGTGTCCAATACAAATTATATTTCTGCATGAGCTTTTTCCCTGCCTTCACGAAAGCTGAACCATTATCTGTAACAACTTGAACCACATTATCCACTCCAACCTCTTTTACTACTTCTTTAAGGAGTTCGTAGATGTATTTATGATCCTTGATCATATTTGATGCATCAATAGATTTAAGAAATATAGTGCTTCCCTTGCAATAGACCATGAAGTTTAGGATTGACAATTTTGTTGGCCCTGTCTATCCATCGGTCATGATTGTACACTCGTATGTCTTCCATTTTTTCCATTTGTTTGTTCACATGCACCTTCATTTCAGTGTACTCCATATCCAGATACTTATTTTTTTTCTCATATCGAGTTGGTGGTTTGACGCCCACACCACTTTCCTGTGCACTTTGGATCATATTTCGAAAATGATGCGACTAGACTTTCTCTGGTGGTACATTATCATAAATGAAAAATTTACTCACCATCCTAGCCAATTTTTCTCTAACGTTTCCACCAGAAAACATAGTCTTTATCTTTTTCTGTCTTGCATCTTGTGACTTATATAAAGATGGTGCTCGTGATGGATATACATTCACTCCACGAGAACTTTGACTACCTCTTTTGCTACGCCCAATGTTACGCATTTGATCTCTATCCCACTCACTTGTCCTGGATTGTCTGATGGTGGCACGATATTGTTGTCGTTCATTTTGATGTATAATGTCCTCAGGATACGCAATATCGTCATCATCCTTATCTTCACTCGCCTGATCATATAACCCCCTTCGTAATTCTGATCTAATCTCATCCATTTTGGCAGCTTTTTTCCCTTTTGAACCCTCTTTAGCTTTAATATAATCACGAATCTCTTTTTTCACCTCTGGGGGCACGTTTTGACATGGACGTGTATTATTCCGTGGGTCTGTGTGGCTTAATTGATATTTGAAACGTGTAATACCTCTACTCATAATCGCAAGGTTACAAAAACTACAAATAGTGCCATATTTATTACCAGGGATGGCTGTGCAATATTTCCATGTAGGGTCTCTGCCACCGATACCTCCAGCTCCACTTTCACTTGTCAATCCTTCATAGTTCGGTTTAAACAAATTAATTTTTTTATGTAATAAATTTTAAAGACATAGTTGTTAAGAATGAAGTTTTGGAGTAAAATAAATAACAAATTTTGATACCAAATAAAAAATATTTCAAATAGGGAGAACTATTATTTATAAACACGAATCAAAACTGACAAATAAAAAATAAAAGAAATTACCTGCAGTATGTTTAATGCAATTATGAACTTTGAAATTAAAAAAGTAAAACAAATTTGTTGTCCCATCATTATAAAGTAAAAGGTGGATATTAAGCAATCCAATTTACACTAATTAATACCTAATTCTATTTAGAAAGTTAATTTATAAAGTAAAGAAAATACTTCAATTAATAAAACAATGTAAGGTTTGGATATTTTAGCAATTTATCAAATATTTGGTCAACAATGATTACATCTAACTCTGACCATATTCTACCTCTCCAATTATCAATCTAAATCCATCCAAATTAATTAGTGCCATCGACTAATAATTCAAAAGGAAATTATTAGCTAAATCTAATAACTCTAGTCAAATCCAAATTAAAATCACAAAGAGTACTATGAATTGATTATCAAGACCTCACAAGATTCATAGCCTTTCCACTCTTATGAATTGGTGCATATATTGTGTATTCTTATTCCTTTATCAAATTCATTCTTGAAAAATATTTGTACCTGGTTATCATTTCATCATTGAAAAATAAATGGGAAAATTTGCCTTGACACATTAAATATTTGCCTTGACGCAGACAAACAATTTGATAAGATTCATTGACTCAACACATTAAATTTATATGGAAAATTGTAAATGGTACTCCATTTCTCATCAATTGTAGAACACATGCAGTGGAAAGTATAAGCATAACCTAAAAGTATATTGTATTTTTATCATCTCTCATGCCTAAAGAAGAAATATAGATTATAACAAGAAATTAAATATCATGTAAAATATTTAAATTAACTAACCTTTATTTGGATGAATTTTCGTGATATTTTACCGAAGTAGAACTCTTTCTTTGTAAGTGAGAATTTGTGTGTGGAGTTTTTCTTGATTGTTTTACTATAATATTTATAAGTGAGAATTTGGGTGGAGAGTATTATTGGATACATTGAACATCACCTTTAATCCTTTATTTGAATAATTCACATGGAGTAGTACTGATGGAGTAGCACATGGAGGCTCTATTTTATGTCAGTAGCAACAACCACGATTTTGGTTATGACCAGATTTTTGTGTGCCAAGGCCAGATTTTGTTCATCTCTCATGTTCTTGGTTAGCACAACTCTCAAAAATTTCCTCGACTAGAGGATCAATCAAACTTAAAGCAAAAACATAATTTTCATCATTAGAATACTTCATGGCATCAAAAATATTGAATTTAATAACTTGCCCATCAAATTCCATTGTAAGGGTTCCCTCACTAACATCTATTTTTGTTTGAGAAGAGTTTAAAAATGGCCTCTCTTAAGTGGTGAAATTGATGGGTAGCACTCATATCCAATACATAAAAATCCGCAGGAAAAATATGTTCACTAACTTCAACAAGAACATCCTCGATTACCCCATCAAGATATGTAGTACTATGATCTGCCAATTGAATGATCACTCTGTAGGGACCGCCGGATCGCCGACCCTATACGATTATCCGAATCGGGGTCCATGCAAATATGATTAACGCACAGCGGAAAACGAATCATACCTTTTGCACCAAAATTAGTTCTAAGGTCAGAACTGTAGATCGAGGAATCGATGAAGCCTGAACCTCACGATCTTCTGCTGTATTCCTCGCCTTATCTCGAACGTTGTATGGGCAACGAGCTACCGAGACTCTCAACCGTTCTTCTCTAAATCGTATATCAGATTTTTCTGTGTCTGTTACTTTAGAAACGGTTGACTTGAGGCTTATTTATAGGCTACAACAGGGACCTTGAGGAGGATTAGGAATCGGTCTCCTGATAGGCTTAGGAGTCCTTAATTCGATCTGAATATACTTCTCAAGCCTATCAAATAATATCTTAATCCACTAAAAAGATATTATTGAACTACCGTCCCTTATCCATATTAGATATGACTCCTATTTATTATATGCGCGTTTATCTCCCCATGTTTAAGATATCGAATGTCCATTAATTAAATGAATTACTGACAATTCAATTAATTAATATTTAATCCAAGAGTAGTACCACTCAACCTTATTATCATGCCGGAATAAATCCACCTGCAGGGTTTACATGATAATCCTTATGAGTTCCTCAAGGGGACATCATCATCCTAAATAATTAGGACACGGTTTCATTATATAATCAACAGCACACCATATAAACAACACTGTATCCCAATTTACCGAGCTTATTGATTTAATAAATAAATCTCACCCATTGGTAAATTAAAGAAACATATATCGAGTATACATGCCCGTTATCATCAATGATTAAGAGGACGCACATCCATAATAACAGAGGTCTTGTTTTATTTATGTAGTCAGTACAAAATAAAACAACCTCAATTGGTCCTGCTCAATACATACAAAATGTACTAGTGTAATTTTATAATCAAGACAGATTAATACCAAATTACACTACAACCATTCCGATAATTTGTCCAAAATTATCTCGACTGTGAGCTACCATTTATAATCTATAAGGAACTGATAACATGATCTTCTGTGTGGCACCACACACCATGTTATCTACAATATAAATTAATTGGACAATTGCAATAACATATATAACAAATATATAAAATGCAAACATTTGACCATAAAAGATTCTCATATCATAAATAGATGTTCATACAAAAGCTAGGCTTATAGTATACATCCTAACAATCTCCCACTTATACTAAAAGACTATGCTGTCATATACGCTGCCATGCATCTGATTCCCATCCTATCAACATGCTCATCGAAGGCTTTCGCCGGAAGGGCCTTTGTGAAAGGATCTGCTAGGTTATCGGCTGATGCAATCTTGGCGACAACAACTTCCCCTCGCTTTACGATATCTCGTATCAGGTGGTACTTGCGCTCAATGTGTTTACTTGCCTTATGGGCTCGTGGTTCCTTCGAGTTTGCTACTGCACCACTGTTATCACAATAGATTGTGATAGCTTTGGGCAAACCAGGAATCACTTCTAAGTCCATTAAGAAGTTTCTGAGCCATACAGCTTCTTTGGCTGCCTCAGAGGCCGCCACATATTCAGCTTCCATGGTGGAGTCCGAAACGCATTTCTGCTTTACACTTCTCCACACTATGGCTACACCTCCCAAGGTAAACACATACCCCGAGGTTGATTTACTATTGTCCCTATCTGACTGGAAATCCGAATCCGTGTAACCCACAGGTAATAAATCATTTGCCTGGTAAACTGGCATATAATCTCTAGTCCTTTTCAGGTACTTTAGAATATGTTTTACGGCAGTCCAATGACCTTGTCCTGGGTTACTTTGATATCTACTAACCATGCCCACGGCAAAGCAGATATCCGGTCTCGTACACAGCATCGCATACATCAAGCTTCCTACAGCCGAAGCATAAGGAACTGCTTTCATTTCCTCTATCTCCTTTGGTGTCTTAGGACACATTTCCTTAGATAAAGGCACTCCATGCCTAAAAGGTAGAAAACCTTTCTTGGAGTTTTGCATGCTAAAACGAGCTAGGATAGTGTCAATGTATGAAGCTTGAGATAAGCATAACATCCTTTTCTTGCGATCCCTTATAACTTTGATCCCAAGAATATGTCCAGCTTCTCCTAAGTCCTTCATAGCAAACTGCTTGGACAGCCATACCCTTACGTCTGACAACACCTTGACATTGTTTCCAATTAACAAGATATCATCTACGTATAGTAGAAGAAATACCACCACGTTTCCGTCACTCTTCTTATATACACAAGATTCATCCGGACATTGAATAAATCCATAAGACTGGATTACTTCATCAAAACGGATGTTCCAAGATCTTGAAGCTTGTTTCAGTCCATAAATGGACCGATTAAGCTTACACACAAGATGCTCTTTGTCTTTCTCAATGAATCCCTCTGGTTGCTTCATATAGATGTTTTCTTCAAGACTTCCACTAAGGAAAGCTGTCTTGACATCCATCTGCCAAACCTCATAATCCATATGAGCAGCAATAGACAAAAGAATCCGAATAGACTTCAGCATGGCTACCGGCGAAAAGGTTTCCTCATAATCGATCCCTTCTTTTTGAGTATACCCTTTCGCAACAAGCCTTGCTTTAAAGGTCTCTACCTTTCCGTCTGATCCTCTTTTCCTTTTGTAGACCCATTTACATCCAATGGCTCTTACACCATTTGGTGGTTCTACAAGCTCCCAGACTTGATTAGAATCCATAGATTCTATCCCAGAGAGCATTGCCTTTTGCCAAGATATCGCATCTTTATCTTGGAGTGCTTCGTCATAAGTCCAGGGATCTATTTCATGTTGTCCAGGGACCAAGTCTGAAGACTCTCCCAAAAACATGAATCTATCAGGTTGTCTAACAACCCTCCCACTACGACGAGGCACTATCGGTATTTGTGTATCATTAGTGACACGCGGTGCAGTCACTTGTGGTATCTCATCTTGTACCGTCGATACATCCGAATTATCCCCTCTCATTTCCTCAAGAACAATTTTACTCATGGGCTTGTGGTTCATTACATAGTCCTCTTCTAAAAATCGGGCATTCGTGCTAACAATGACCTTCTGATCTTTAGGACTATAAAATAAACCACCTTTCGTTCCTCTAGGATAGCCCACAAACAAGTGTACTTCCGTACGAGATTCCAACTTATCAGCATCTCCCTTCAGCACATGTGCTGGACTACCCCAAATCCGAATGTGTTTCAGACTAGGCTTACGCCCAGTCCACAATTCTGTGGGAGTAGAGGGTACTGACTTAGAAGGTACCAAGTTTAGAATATACGTCGCTATTTCCAGAGCATACCCCCAAAACGAATTTGGTAATTCTGAATAACTCATCATCGATCTAACCATTTCCATAAGAGTCCTATTCGTTCGTTCCGCCACACCATTCTGTTGGGGTGTACCCGGTGCAGACAATTGGGATTGTATCCCAGCCTCTGATAAGTAACTCCTAAACTCTCCTAAGAGGTACTCACCACCACGATCAGATCGTAGTGTCTTGATACATTTACCATGATGTTTCTCCACATCAGCCTTGTATTCTTTGAACTTGTCAAAGCACTCAGACTTGCGGCGTATCAAGTAAATGTATCCATATCTCGAATAATCGTCTATAAAAGAGACAAAATATTCGAAACCACCTCTTGCCTGAATAGTCATAGGGCCACACAAATCAGAATGAATCAATTCCAACACTTCTTTGGCTCTATACCCCTTTGCCTTAAAAGGCCTTTTGGTCATTTTTCCTTCCAAGCAGGATTCGCAGGTTGGATAGTTTTCCACTTCCAAGGAACCCAAAGGTCCATCGGCTATCAACCTTTGAATCCTCCTCAAGTTAATATGACCTAACCTTAGATGCCAAAGATATGTTTGATTCATTTTCGAAGGTTCTTTTCTCTTATTAGATTTAGAAGATGTGCTATTAATTTCCTTTTGTTGCATCATAGGAGTTATAGGATTAAGAATATATAAACTGTCAACCAACGTACCAGAACAGATAATAACTCTATTCTTCTTAACGACAACATTGTTATCAAAAGAAACAGAATATCCATCCTTAAAAAGTTTAGAAACTGAAATCAAATTTTTTCTAAAACAAGGTACGTAAAGACAATTTCTCAAAATCAAAGTCTTATTCCTATGAAAAGATAAATAAACATCTCCCACTGCAACAGCTGCCACTTTCGCAGCGGTGCCCATGTATATGGTAATCTCCCCATCACTTAGTCGTTTGGTCTCCTGGAACCCCTGCAATGAATTGCAGACATGATCAGTGGCTCCCGTATCTACACACCAGGTACCGGTAGATAACACCGCTAAACATGTTTCAACAACTAATGAAAAAGATGTACCTGAATTGTTTTCTTTTTTACGGGGACAATCGGCTTTCCAATGTCCAGCCTGCTTGCAATGGAAGCACTTGCCTTTTGGCTTTTTCACACCACCTTGTGGTTTAGCCACTTGAGGTCCGGCCGTCTTCTTTGCTGAAGAATTCTGTTTCTTCTTCTTCTTCTTTCCGCCTTGCGGTTTAGAAGCAGAAACATTTTCAACAACGTAAGCCGGAGAACTTTGACGAAATAGTCCCTCTGCTGATTGGAGTTCTGTCAGAAGTTCCGCCAATGAATACAACCTATTGTTCATGTTGTAGTTCAAACGAAACTGCTCAAAACTCTTAGGCAGCATTTCGAGAACGATATCGACCTGGGTTTCCCCATCGATTTCAGCTCCAAGGACCTCCATCTCATTCAGATGAGCCATCATCTTGAGGACATGATCACTCACAGGTGTTCCCTCAGCCATGGTGGCAGACATCAAGTTTCTCATTGCCTCCTGTCTGGCAGCCCGACTCTGATGTCCGAAGAGTTCTTTGAGATTATGCATCATATCATAGGCAGTAGGCATGGCCTGATGCTGATGTTGCAGCACATTTGACATGGAAGCCAAAATGTAACACCGCGCCATCTCATCTGCCTTAACCCACTTCCTATAAAGCATTTTCTCCTCTTCAGTAGAGTTTTCATCAGGCATGTCAGGATAGTGCTCAGTGAGTACAAACTTGTACTCTTCAGCAGTCAGGACAATATCCAGGTTTCGTTTCCAATCAATATAATTAGGACCAATAAGTTTGTTTTCTTTAAGTATAACAGCAAGAGGATTGAAAGCCATAATGAAAATCCTGAGAATCACATAAATAAACACATAGGTCAAATAATTTGAATTGACAAATCACATTGTTCCCTCAAACAATATAATCTAAATTCACCAACACCTCAATACACCGTGAACTTTGTATGCCACGATAGTGTGGACGTATACTAATTCAAACATTTGTTAGAGGAGGTTTTACCCATTAATTTTACTATCTTGTCAACTTAACTTTATGACAAATAAAATTAATAGTTGGTTATTGCTTTGGCCATACAAATAACAGCAGTGACTCCGATGGGGAGGATACTTATCAAATGTATCTAAGTGTATACCATTACTTGATACTAAGTCCATTATCTAGGATTATGCCCCTTCAGATGGAGAAGATGACACGCTCCTAAACAACTTTCTATAATCATCCATAAAGGAAGTTTGATCTAGTGATCCGCAAATGAACTCATCCGATATGGAGGAAGGCACTTAAAACCAACGTGCAAGTTCAGATGCATCACTTACAAACCAGTAATGGAGGCCATGGGATTCATTAATTAATCCCTCTTCCACTTAGTTATTTAACATGAGGGATTTTAACATGCATATCATATAAAACACATACAAGCATGCTTGATAAAACACATATAAAGCAATAAATATGAAAAACACAATTTCCAACTATTATGTCCTCGTTTTATCGCTGTGTTCTTGAATGTTTGCCGCCAAACGGGGATCGACCTGTTAGAAAAAATCGCCGGAAAATCATCGCCTAGCACGGTCTGACCGTGCCACTCAGCACGGTCGTGCTCGATCTGAAACACGCCGCACGGTCTGACCGTGCCCTCCAGCACGGTCGTGCCCTGTCCATCAGTGGTGATCTTCAGCTAACACGGTCTGACCGTGCCCTCCAGCACGGTCGTGCCCGATCTCCAAACACGCCGCACGGTCGACCGTGCTCCATAGCATGGTCGTGCCCTGTCGTTCAGTCGTGATCTTCGGCTGGCACGGTCTGACCGTGCCCCATAGCACGGTCGTGCCCGGTTGTGCGATCCTAACCTTGTTTCTATTACATCCATCGATCCTATACCCCACGAAGGAGTTTACATATAATCTAGATCGAACAGAAAATAAAACCTAACACGACAAACCGCCGTGATTTTACTATTACAATCATACATTCAAAAAACAACCTCGACATGTCCGAGTGTTTAATTCATACATAAACATACATTCAGACCATAATAGTTGGATTTAAGGTTCCTGCAGAAAATCATAATTTTTCTCGCACATCCTACTATTATCCGATCTAAAACACGCATGCTTCAAGATATGATTCATAATAGAATTAACCGATTCAATCGAATAGAGTCAGAAAACCACGGCTCTGATACCAATTGTAGGAACCGCCGGATCGCCGACCCTATACGATTATCCGAATCGGGGTCCATGCAAATATGATTAACGCGCAGCGGAAAACAAATCATACTTTTACACCAAAATTAGTTCTAAGGTCAGAACTGTAGATCGAGGAATCGATGAAGCCTGAACCTCACGATCTTCTGCTGTATTCCTCGCCTTATCTCGAACGTTGTGTGGGCAACGAGCTACCGAGACTCTCAACCGTTCTTCTCTAAATCGTATATCAGGTTTTTCTGTGTCTGTTACTTTAGAAACGGTTGACTTGAGGCTTATTTATAGGCTACAACAGGGACCTTGAGGAGGATTAGGAATCGGTCTCCTGATAGGCTTAGGAGTCCTTAATTCGATCTGAATATACTTCTCAAGCCTATCAAATAATATCTTAATCCACTAAAAAGATATTATTGAACTACCGTCCCTTATCCATATTAGATATGGCTCCTATTTATTATATGCGCGTTTATCTCCCCATGTTTAAGATATCGAATGTCCATTAATTAAATGAATTACTGACAATTCAATTAATTAATATTTAATCCAAGAGTAGTACCACTCAACCTTATTATCATGCCGGAATAAATCCACCTGCAGGGTTTACATGATAATCCTTATGAGTTCCTCAAGGGGACATCATCATCCTAAATAATTAGGACACGGTTTCATTATATAATCAACAGCACACCATATAAACAACACTGTATCCCAATTACCGAGCTTATTGATTTAATAAATAAATCTCACCCATTGGTAAATTAAAGAAACATATATCGAGTATACATGCCCGTTATCATACAATGATTAAAAGGACGCACATCCATAATAACAGAGGTCTTGTTTTATTTATGTAGTCAGTACAAAATAAAACAACCTCAATTGGTCCTGCTCAATACATACAAAATGTACTAGTGTAATTTTATAATCAAGACAGATTAATACCAAATTACACTACAACCATTCCGATAATTTGTCCAAAATTATCTCGGCTGTGAGCTACCATTTATAATCTATAAGGAACTGATAACATGATCTTCTGTGTGGCACCACACACCATGTTATCTACAATATAAATTAATTGGACAATTGCAATAACATATATAACAAATATATAAAATTCAAACATTTGACCATAAAAGATTCTCATATCATAAATAGATGTTCATACAAAAGATAGGCTTATAGTATACATCCTAACACACTCGTGTGTCTTTCAATGGTCCTAAATTTAAGGATGCATATATTAATCGTGGCATAACATTAATCGAAGCCCCTAGATCAAGCATAGCACGCTCAATGCGAGTATTTCCTATACGACATGGGATATCGAACATATTTGGATCCTTTTACTTTTGAGGAAGTTTCTTTTGGGAGATCGCCGACACATTCTCTCTCATCAGAACCTTTTCATCCCCTTTGAGTTTCCGCTTATTTATGCATAAGTCCTTGAGAAATTTTACGTATCTTGGAATTTGCTTGATTGCATTAGTTAGAGGTATGTTGATCTCGACCTTGCAAAAAAGGTCATCCACTACAAAAAAAATGATTTTTAGTGGTGTTTTGTTTTGATACTATAAGTACAAATGTCGTCACTGTATAATTCTAGTGGCAATAATTAATGTCATCACTATGTCATGACTATTATAACTGTGAATAAATATTTTAGCCACGACTCATCATAGTCATAGCTATTAATCTTATATTTAATCACATATAATTGTCATCACTAATAGCTCATCTATTAGTCACAAACAATGGTTATCACTAAATCTTGAAGATTTTAGTGATAGTAAATTGTTGTCACTACAACCATCACTTTTAGTCACATAAGATAGTTATCGCTAAACTTAAAGAATTTAATCACATGCAATTTGTAACGCCCAGGATAAAAACAAAGCATAATTGGTTAATTAAATAAGTAAACCTTAATTAAAATATCTTATGTGTTTTATGTAATGTCCCGATTCTTTTGTAGATAAACCTTAACCGAGACGCTACTTATTTATAAAAACATTACCATTTTTAAGAATAAATAAAGATAATAAAAAAAATTCAAGGTTTATGTAACAATATTCGTTCCCAAAAGTTCATAAAATATTATACTTTAAAAATGATAAAATCAAATACAACATTTTTCTATTGGCTACCAGCATCCACCGCTCGCACTCTACGCCTTCAACTCCTTAAACTGAAAACATTTTAAAAAGAGGGGTGAGTGTTTGAAATACACTCAGTGGGGTGGGGAAACTCGGGATGACATGAAATAATTTTGGAAGATTTTACACACATATACCAAAACACGATTTTATCACATAAAACAGATTTTCGTAAAATGTTTATCTTTTACTAAAAATCGTAGAAAATAGATCATTTCAATCACGTGACGTAAATCATCTTAGAAATATAACCATCCATCTCAAATCAATCATCCTTCACATTCAAATATATCACTTTCATTATCACATTCACGATTTTTAGCCGTCTTACAAATATATGCGGGTCTTAGCCGCCCTGAAAACATATAATCCATCATTCACATTCAAACAACACTTTTCACATAATTTACGGTGCTTAGCCGCCATGAAAGCATTTTACGGTTCTTAGCCGCCGTGAAAATATTTTACGGTTATTAACCGTCATAATACGGTGATCGGTCATCATATGCGAGCCCTAGCCGCCTTGCATACGCATGCACAAGCACATATCACTTCATTTTCACATTTACTGTTTTTAGCCGTCTTGTAAACATACAATCAATCATTCATGTTCAAACATCACTTTTCACATGGTTTACGGTGCTTAGCCGTCATGAAAGCATTTTACGGTTCTTAGCCGCCGTGAAAACATTTTACGGTTATTAACCGTCATAATACGGTGATCAGCCGTCATATGCGAGCCCTAGCCGCCTTGCATACGCATGCACATGCGCACATAATTTCATCACATTTTCACATATCAAACATACACATAGAAGCACATATACTGAACAAAATACCAACTTTCAAGTCATCATACGTCATAACACGTTTATTCATAGGTACTTCAATATGTCACATTTCACATAGAATAAGATTCACCTTCATCATATAATAACATTTCATACATTCAGCACATAAACCCAACACATTTCATATAGCATAATAAAATTCATAATTTAAATATTTTGAAAGTAATATAAATACCGACTTAGCACTTTTCCCCACCTTTTACTGAGGAAGCTTGCAAAGCGTCTACTTCTATATGAGCTTAGTTCTTTCTTCCCTTCGTATTTTCTACAAAGCGTAATTGCTCGCTTTAGAATTTAATCAAACTATTATTAATTAAAATACTGTAACACCCAGGATAAAACAAAGTATAATTGGTTAATTAAATAAGTAAACCTTAATTGAAATATCTTATGTGTATTAACTCTTGAGTGTTTAATTTAATTACGTGCGTTTCAGAGATGTGTTTAACGATCAGTTTTAGATGGATAAAATTTATACACATGGAAAATAGAATATTTTTATATCATTAGATGCGTAACGGAAAAACGAGAAGATAGAAACAAACTAGAGGTCAATCGGACACTCGTAGCTCAATCAGAAAAACAAGGAACGGGATCTGGATGAACAGTAACCGACCCTTATCGTGAACAGTAAATGAACAGTAATTTTCCAGATTTTCTATAAATAGGCGCTCATTCATTTCATTTTTTCACCTTTCTTCGAACGAGCCGAAAAGCGACGAAAACACGTAAGTCTCTCTCTTTTCTCTCTCATCTCTTTATTTATTTTTCTGTTTCCGATCGCCGCAGCAGCCGGAGCCGCCGCCGCCGCCGCTGCCGGAAAATTCTAAACTCGTTCCTTTTTGTTCATTTTCATACATAACGTAGCCCTCGATGAGACGAATCTAGAACAACTTTCGGAATTCAATTCCGATTCTCCGTTCGCCGGAAAATGGCGACAAACCGCCGCTGCCGTCGCCGGAAAAAGTCAAACCCGTCCGTTTCAGCTGATTTTCGTATATAACGTAGCCCTCGACGATACGAGTCTAGGGCAACTTCCGAAATTCAATTCCGATTCTCCGTTCGCCGGAAAACGGCAAAAAAAAACATCTCCAAAACCCCAACCCTTGTTTCTCGCCACCTTTTCTCTCTCCCGTTTTTCTCTCTCTCGCTCTTTTTCTCACCGTTGCAGGCACCGGAGAGGCTGCCGGAGTTGTGGGCTAGCCACTGGAGGGGTGGTGCCGCCATGGGTGGCGGTGCCGGTGCCGGAAAATTGATTGGGATGTTTGTGTAAATTGTGTTTGACGAAGGGTTTTCGTGGCTGTTTTTATGGTACTATTCACACCGGAATCCGGTAAGGGATAGCCGTATTTGGTAGCCGGTGATTCAGGCTAGCCATAGGACTAAGTTTCGGCGGCATAGGGCGGCGACACCGCCGTCGGTGGCGCCGGGAAGGTGGCTGCTCGAGCAGGCCGACGACGGGAGCAACCTGCACCGCTGCCTAGAAAACTAGGCAGCCAACGGGAGACGCCGTCGGGAAATTTTCCCGTCGACGGGAACACGCGTACGATGACGTAATTTCGATTCGTTTTCGATCCGAATCTCGTTTTCTTTTCATCGTACTTTATTATCGAGACGTTGCCAACAAAATATCGTTGACCGGGGGTCGTGTGTCCCGATCAAAGTCAACCCTTTGACCAAATTACCAAAATACCCTTCAATCTTAAAACGCTCCGTTCGAACTCGTTTCAACTCCGATTGAGCTCATTCTTGTTTCGTTGTGATCCAAATTTCATTCTCTTTCATCTCAGCCTCATAAACTGATATTTCTCTCTCATTTTCTTCAACCTCAATCATTAGGCCTACCGTTCCGATTCGTCTCATCTCGATCGATAATATTCAATTCGATATCGTTTAAATCCTTAATTATATTTTCATAAATATCTAAAAACACCGTAAATTATGTAGGCTACTTGTTGGATTGAAGCATTGAGATACGTGATCTTGGATACTTGCAACTCACGTGGTAACCACCGAACAAGGTGGGGGTAATTTCTAACTCTTTATCTGTTTACAGTTTTTCCTATTCTAAGCATGATTGAGGAATACTAAATGCTGTGATTATACTTGCTGTGACATACATAAACTGTGAGGGGTGGGCCCGCTGAGGCGCTCCTTCATGCATTCGTCCCTAACCCTCATTCTTCTATGAAAGGTTTGGTGGTCCTTGAAATGCACCAGCGGTATTTGAGACCGTTTTATGGGATAAGATGGGCGATGCTCGCACCTATTCGTCCCTTACCATTTCTAATGTCTGCTGTGCATATTTTGTGCTGTGTTTCGTGATGATTATGCTTATTTCTGATTTAAATGTCTGTCGAAGTTTTAGACGTGGAGTTTATCCCCACGAGTGTATTTAACGCACTCACCCCTTATTCTGTAATTCACGTTACAGGAGGTGATGAGCATGATGAACCTTAGAAGGAGAGAGGAGGTGCTATATATATATATTTTTCTGGATTTGTAAATTATTGTAATATGATGTTTATCAAACTTTTCTCTTTATAAAACAATGTTGGAAGAAATTCATGTTTGGTGATAAGGATGTGTATTCAGGGATGTGAGATCCTGATGATGAGGTGTGTTTGGGATGGGAGATCTTGATGTTTTTCCGCTGCGAATATTTATGTTTAAATCGGTTGAACCGATGGTTGATATGTAATATTTTATGTTCGTCTCCTACCTCTTTTCTTCTTCCTGCATACCCGTGTGGAAAACTCTGATAAATGTTTATGTAAGAAAATGGGGCGTGACAAATACATTCTTAATGTAGAACCGTTTCTGTTAACAAACTATCTAACAGAGTTAACCTGAAATAAAATTAAGTATTAATGTAATATGCTAGGGTTATAACACTCAACCCAAAACCCGACATGAAACTAAGTTTCCTTAATTATCTCAATAAGGATCTAGGATTTTATACCTTAATCGACATATAAAGAGGTTTAAATAATATAACTTAATTACTATAATTTCTCTTTGTCATTTAATTAAAGCTTGATTTCTTACAAGGTTGTCGTTTAAAAGTAAAATGAATGATTTTTAAAGTAAATATAGGGTTTAAATGAAATTATAATGAAAATGTGTTATTAAAAATATTAGAAAACTTAATTAGACTTTATTTAGATCTTGAAATACTTATCTTAGTTTCCAGAAAAATTAATTATAAATTTATGATTTAGGTTAGATCTTGAAGAGTTGATAATAATTCTAAACAAGTAAATTATAAAGCTTTTGACTTAAATTAATTCTTGAAGACCTTTAAATTCATCATAGAAAATTAGGTAATTTATGGTTTAATTTAGATATTAAGAAAATTGAATATATTTACGATTATGGTGTATTTAGATTGACTATATATAATTTAATTGCTAAATTGAATTCAATTAACTAAAATTATATTTTAATTTAGGAAAAATATTTAATTGCATAACATGTTTAATTAATTCTTATTTAAGAGGATTGAATTTGTTATTTACTGTGATATTTAATTGGATCTTAACTTTGTGGTTTAAATTGTAAAGTTCATAATTTAATTTAAGATCATTATCATTTTTAACAATATGGGGAAATTTATTTAAATGTTTAATATTTATAATTAGGCCTTTGGTTTATTTATTAAAGTATGAAGATTAAAACTTAAAGTCCATATTTATAATTTTCCCAAGAGTTATGGGTTAACGAGACGTGAATTGAGGGTTTTAAAACCTAGATTTAATATAACTATTATATTGTACCTACTTTAATTATTATAATATCTCTAAGATTAATTTATAACCTAATTCATTAGATTGAAATTAATTCATTTATTCATATATATATATATATATATTAATTCTCGAAAATAATATCTGTAATATCTAGGGTCCGTTTTATAATCTCAACCAATTATGGATATTAAAAATACATTTTCAACAACTCTAAGGTGAAATACATAATATCATTAAATTATAGGGTGTATAATGAAATTTCAGCATAGTTGGGGGTTCGTTATCACTATTTATAATTCATGATGCTTAAAACATAATTGTATAAACCTAAGGATTTAAAATGTAATATTTATTATTATTGGGTTAAAGATAATTTTTCTATAATTCCATGATTTGCAATTAAGCCCCTAAACTAAAACTAATTTTCAGAAACTAGTCCCCCCCATTTCTCTGTCCAGCCCCCTTAATCCCCTGCACCCTTCCTCCACCTTCACATACACACCCATATATATATTACACAGACTTACCTCTATATATATATACACATGCTAATATACATAGCAATACACACATATATATACACTTCTACATATATATATATATACCTACAGCAGGGCCGCCGCGCCGCACTGCTCACGGCGGCGGCCTCCACCCAAGCACACCTTTACACACACGCCTACCCAGCCTGTCGGCGTAGCTCCGGTGCCGTCCCCATCACTCCCCTGCGCACACAGCAGCCACTTTCGCAGCTCTCCGCTTGCTCCAACCAACACAGCCACCTCCCATCTACCAACTCATTGGATGACCTTTGATCAATGGCTACTGATAGCAGGAGGTAGGATTTGAGAGAGAAGAGGTCTTGAGAGGAAAATAATAGGAAGAAAGAGGGAGAAGAACATGGAGAGAGAGAGAGAGCAACAGAGACGAGAGAAATGAGAGTTGAGAGAATTGGGAGAGAGAGAAGATATTTCCTTTCCAAATCCTTATCTCCCACTTTTATTCCACTTTGACTTATTCTTGCATTATATTCCTACTTAGTGCTGTCAATTATTATAATAATATTCTCAGTTATTAAATAAAATGAAAAGTCACTATAGTTATACAATTTAACATACATTATCATAATATTTGACCAAAATTAGTAACAAATTAAATCATTTCATAATTAAGTGTAGTTGTGACAACTATGTATTGTTTAATCAAAGCTATAATTAAAAAAAATTGCAATTAAATTTAACTAAATATTACATACAACTTTGCGTCACACAGTGAGTATGTAAGGCTTCATATAGAAAATGCTATAATTTAAATTATAATCTCACATACATGATACATTTCATTTTGTATACATTGTCAATAAGAAAGAATAAGTAAATTAATGTAATGTGTAATAATGCTTTGTATAATAAATAATGAAACGATATGTTAATATTTCACTTTGACTTATTTTTCTTTTAAGTTATACCTATATGCATATATATATATATATATAAATAAGAATAATTTTATATATTATACTTATATGTATGCATTGGGTGCATATATATATATAAGTAATTTTTTTTTCTTTTATTTTCTTTTCATTTTATTTGTATAATAAATTTTATTATTATTATTATTATTATTATTGTAACGTCCCGATTCTTTTGTAAATAAATCTTTAACCGAGACGCTACTCACTAAAAAAAATTTCCTCTTTCGAGAGAATAAAAAAATAAAATAAAATCAAGAATAATTATAAAATATATATTTCCTAAATTCATGAAATTAATCATTTTAAATAAGAAAAACTTCTGGAACCTTTGATCATCGGCTACCAGCATCCACCGCTCGCGCGCCACGCCCTAAAATCCTTAAACTGAAAACATTTTAAAAGAGGGGTGAGTGACAAAAGTACACTCAGTGGGATGGGGAAACTCGGGATGACATAAAATAATTTTAGAAGATTTTACACACAAATACCAAAACACTATTTTATCACATAAAACAGATTTTCTTAAAACATTTGTCTTTTAATAAAAACAGCATAAAATAAATCATTTCAATCACTTGACTTAAATCATTTTATAATGTAAGCATCCATCTTTAATCAATCATCCTTCACATTCAAACATATCACTTTCATTACCACATCTACGGTTTTTAACCGTCTTGTAATACATATGCGGGTCTTAGCCGCCCTGAAAACATTTTACAGTTATTAACCGTCATAATACGGTGATCAACCGTCATATGCGAGCCCTAGCCGCCTTGCATACGCATGCACAAGCACATATCACTTCATTTTCACATTTACGGTTTTTAGCCATCTTGTAAACATACAATCAATCATTCACGTTCAAACATCACTTTTCACATAGTTTACGGTGCTTAGCCGCCATGAAAGCATTTTGCGGTTCTTAGCCGCCGTGAAAACATTTGCGGGTCTTAACCGCCTTTTTACGGTCGTTAGTCGTCGTAATACGGTGATCAGCCGTCATATGCGAGCCCTAGCCGCCTTGCATACGCATGCACAAGCACATATCACTTCATTTTCACATTTACGGTTTTTAGCCGTCTTGTAAACATACAATCAATCATTCACGTTCAAACATCACTTTTTACATAGTTTACGGTGCTTAGCCGCCATGAAAGCATTTTGCGGTTCTTAGCCGCCGTGAAAACATTTGCGGGTCTTAACCGCCATTTTACGGTCGTTAGCCGTCGTAATACGATGATCAGCCGTCATATGTGAGCCCTAGCCGCCTTGCATACGCATGCACATGCGCACATAGTTTCATCACATTTTCACATATCAAACATACACATAGAAGCACATTAATTTAACGTGACACTTAATTGTAGTTCTCAATTGCCATAATAACACATCTTATTCACACATATGCAAATATTAACTTCACATCATTCTTCACTTTTGCATTCATAGTAAAACGTTCACATCCCATAAAGATCACAATCCATAATTACGTAATTCAACTATACAAGTATTCATCACTCATCATAATTTCCATCAATCAACTAAAATAATTAATAATCAAAATCCATCACTTAACCCTAACTCATTCAACAATCACATTCACATTCATCATATCATAACATTATCACATATAACATCTCATGCATTCAGCACGTATACCCAACTCATTTTCATATAGTATAACAGTTCGTAATTTAAATACTTTGAAAGAATTATAAATATCGTAATAAGAAATTACCCCCACCTTAGGAAATTGAAGCCTCTATTCGTAAGTTGTTGAGCGTATTCCTCTTTCCTTGTTTCCTACATCGAACACTAAAAATATCTTATTACTTTGTCTAACTATAATTTCTTTAGTTAAGGTCATTAGTAATTAAAATATGTCCTTTAAGATTTTCTTTGATAAGTTGGAACAGGTTCCTAACGATGTTGTGGTTTAAAGAATAAAATAAATAATTTTAAGTTAAATATAAGGATTAAATGAATTTGTAATAAAATGTGTTTATTAAAATATTAGAAAGCTTAATTCGACTTTAATTAGATCTTAGAAGACTTATCTTAGTTTCAGGAAAATTAATTATAGAATTATGATTTAGGTTAGAAAATAAGTAAATTATAAAGTTTTTGGTTTGAAAATAATTCTTAAGGACCTTTGAAATAATCTTAGAAAATCTTATTATATAATTTATGGTTTAACTTAGATATTAATAAAATTGAATATATTTATGATTATGACGTATTTAGGTTAACTATATAATTTAATTTATAAGAATGAATTCAATTAACTGATATTATAGGTTAATTTAGGAATTATATTTAATTGCATAACATGTTTAATTGATTATTATTTAAGAGAATTAAAATTGATATTTAATTTGATATTTATGTTCGCACTTAACTTTGGGAAATTAACTTGTAAAGTTCATAGTTAATTTAAGATCATTAGATCATTTTTATCAATGTAGGGGATTTATTTGAGTGTTTAATATTTATAATTAGGTCCTTAGTTCGTTTATTAAATTATGAAGATAAATTTATAATGTCTATACTTATATTTAGGACAAATATGTCATTAAATTAAGAGATGATAATTAATATTTTTAAATGTTATATTACGACATATTTCACTTATTTGGGTCAAGAAGTAATATTAATGACTTATACGGTCCATTTCGCAAACCTAATTAATTATGAGATAAATTGGTAATTTCAGCATATTCAAGAGATCGTTTTAGCAATACAAAACAATTCTAATAGCAATATATAATATTATAAATTTTATAGTTTACATAATGTAATTTCAACCTAATTGAGTTCGTTATCATTATTTATAGTTCATGATACTTAAAACATAATTTCATAAACTTAAGGGTATCAAATGTGGTATCTATAATTATTGGGGTCCAATATAACTTTCAATACTTTCATGATTGGCAAATAAGCCCCTAACTATTTCTAATTCCCTTAAATTAGCCCCCCACAATTAAACCATTCCCAGCCCCCCTCCTCCCTGCCTCTACCTTCCTCCACTACTGCATACACACCCATATATATTACATACATACCTACCTATATATATATACATGTTAATATACATAGCAACACATAGCACAAATACATATATAAACACCCCCGTATACACACCTAGCCCCAACCTTCGCCATAGATGTTGCTTCCTTCCATACCTTTCCCCAACAACCCTTGCTAACCTCTACAGCAGCCGTCCTCAGCCTCGCCACTGCCGCAGCTCAACCCGGCAGCACCGCTGCCCCTGCAGCCCGTCCAGCTCCACCGCCGACGCAACCCCGACTCCAATCCCATCACCAACTCATACAACCCAGCACACACACCATCACCCCCCATACTTGCAGAAACACATACACCAAAAATCACAGTAGTATTTTGCATCAATGAGGGAGAGAGAAACATAGAGAGAAGAAGACTTGGGGGAGAGAGAGGAGAGAAAGAGCTTGCAGAGATGGAGAAAGGAGAGAGCTTAGATGAGAGAGAAAAAGAGTTATTCCCACTTGACTTTTATTTCAAATTGTTTGATGAATTGATCTTTCTCCTGCTTATTCGTCACCACCGTTTTCTTTTTATTTTATTTTTTATGATTGTTACTACAAATATCTTCTAGCTTGGTCAAACATGTCATACTCATATATATGTTATATATGTTGTGTGCGTGCATTCTTAATACATATATATATATATATATATATATATATTTTCTTAATTTTTCCTACTTTGACTTTAACAATTTCCTTAATCAAGAAGAAAATTACATATTTATCTTTCATAATAATTGAGAATAATTGAGATGGGGTTATGTGTCACCATGACACTTAACTTGATTTAATTTTTATTTTATTAGAGATTCCTTCAAATTGATAATGTTTATACTATACTACACTTATCTTCTTATGTCATAATACTACATTAATAATACTATATAACTTATATTATAATGTTATTATGTAATGTAGTTTATGCATTTCCTATATATATATATATAATATGTATATTTATTTATGTGTACTATATTTTGGATATATATATATTCTTCATAGATTATACTTAAATTATATTTGATTATTATTAATTCTCAATTTTATTATATAAAAAAAATGATTGTTATATTTTATATAGTTAAATTTTATTTCGGGGTATTGCAATTATACATCTCATTTTAATTGTAGAAAATTCTCGAGATATTTTATGTAGTTGAATTTTATTTCGGGTGTTACATCCTTCCCTCCTACAAAGAAATTTCGTCCTCGAAATTTAGAGACGTATCAAAACTCGATAAATTCGGATATTGTGCCCAAAATTTCTTCTTCTTCTTCTTAAGCTGCTTCATTGATATCAAGATGGTTCTGTTGGACCTGAATTAAAATCACTTCTCAATTTATGTGTGTCATCCTGGCGCAGGGGCCATGCTACTCTTCTCTGTATCGTTCCAATTTTATCGGATGTCCCATATTTTTATCTAAAAAAACCACATGAGCTTCTTCATATGATAAGTCCTCAAGTCTGATATGTTTTTATTTATACCACGATTCCATTCGAAAAAGTACTTCCTTAGCATAGACCTATTAAAGATGTTTTGTGTAACGACCAGGTTTTAAATGAATAAAATTCATATACATGGAAAATAGAATATTTTTATACCATTAGATGCGTAACGGATAAACGAGAAGATAGAAATGAACTAGAGGTCAATCGGACACCTGTAGCTCAAACAACGAAGAAAACGGCAAAATATAGAGTTTCGGAAAAACGAGGAACGGAATCGAGACGAACATAATCGAAATCTTATCGTGAATAGTAACTGAAATCTTATCGTGAACAGTAACCTACCCTATGAACAGTAACCCTACCCCTATGAACAGTAGCTTCCCAAAATTTTCTATAAATAGACGCTCATTCGTTTCATTTTTCACCGTTTCTTCGAACGAGCCGAAAACCACCGAACACACGTAAGTCTCTCTCTCCTCTCTCTTTTTCTTTCCCGTCTTCATTCTGTCTCCGGCGCGCCGCTGTCAGCGCCGCCGCCGGAGTTCGCCGGAAAATTTCAAAATTGTCGGTTTTGATTGATTTTCACACACAACGTAGCCCTCGACGATACGAGTCTAGGGTAACTTCCGGAATTCAATTCCGATTTCTCGTTCGTCGGAAAACGACGAAAAACCATCTCCAAAACCTTTAACCCTTATTTTTAGCCACCTTTCTCTCTCCCGTTTTTCTCTCTCTTGCTCTTTTTCTCAAGGTTTCAGGCGCCAGAAGGGCTGCTGGAGTGGTGGGCTAGCCATTGGAGGGGTGGCGCCGCCTTAGGTGGCGGTGCCGGTGCCGGAAAATGGGTTGGGAAAGGGGCTGTTGCATTTGGGTTGGTGTATTTTTGTGTTGACGAAGGGTTTTCGTGGCTGTTTTTCTGGTACTATTCACACCGGAATCCGGCGAGAGATGGCCGGATCTGGTAGCCGGTGATTCAGGCTAGCCATCGGACTAAGTTTCAGCGGCATAGGCCGGCGACACCGCAGTCGGTGGCTCCGGGAAGGTGGCTAGTCGAGCAGGGTCGCAACGGGAGACCTGGGCGAGCGACGGGGATGAGGCTGCCGAGAAAACTCGGCAGCTGTCGAGCGGTGCTGCCCCGCTGTCGAGAAAACTAGGCAGCAACGGGCGTTGTCGGGAAACGCCGACGAGATTTTTCCCGTCGCTGGGAACGCGTACGACGCCGTTTTTCGATGTGATTTTTGATCCGATTCCCGTTTTCTTTTCGTCGTTCTTTAACATCAAGTCGTCGCCAATGAGATATCGCTGACCGGGGGTCATGGGTCCCGATCAAAGTCAACCCTTTGACCAAATTACCGAAATACCCCTAAATCTTAAAATGCTCCGTTCGAGCTCGTTACAACTCCGATTGAGCTCATTCTTGTTCTGTTGTGATCCAAAATCCATTATCTTTCATCTCAGCCTTGTAAACTGATTTTTCCCTCTTGTTTCTTCAACCTCAATTGTTAGGCCTACCGTTCCGATCCATCTCATCTCGATCGATATTATCCGCTTCGATGTTGTTTTAATATTTAATTATAGATTATAATGAGCTAAGAAAACATCGTAAATTATGTAGGCTACCTGTTGGATTGAAGCTCTGGGATACGAGATCCTTGACTTGCTGATCACGTGTTAACCACCGAATAAGGTGGGGGTAAACTCTTATCTATGTTTTAAACTGTACGGTTTTATGGAAAACTATGTGACTAAGTGATCTAAATCCTGTTATTATGTGATGTCAATTTCAAGTGAAATGTTTTTACTACTTGAACAGGATTCGAGTAAATTATATGATTTTAAGAGCTATTGATTTCAAGTGACACAAATGCAAATGGTTTGAAATGATGATAAGACGGGATAATACCCGCTAAAAAGGGGTTTCTTTAGAAACCACATATGTCAAGGGATTTTCTTTACCTATGTGTTATGTGAATTATGTGGCCAACGTGAACGTGACAATGTGCACTATGTGTTATGTGGAAACTGTTGTATGATAATTTAACTGCGCATGCGTGTGCCACGCCAAGTAGGGTATTCCTCGCCGGAGCTCAACAAGGGGGTATTCTACGGAATCCCAACATGAAGGGTGTAATAACCCAAAATGGGGTCGGCTTGAGGCCTCGATAGGTCTTCTTCGGAAACCTATTCAACGGATTGCATTGGGACTCTTCGGGAATCTACAACGTGTATTATATATATAGTATTGAAGAAATATTATGTGTACCCCTTTTACTGTACAAATCAACCCCACTAAGTGTCCTTTTGGCACTTACCCCTTTTATGTTTTATTTTACAGAAAATTTCGGAGGTGAGGAGGAATGAATAGAGATGCCTATTATTTTTTTATGTATATAAGAATTATATGGATGTTAGGTATTTTCTGAAAACCCGATTATGTACAAAGCAATGTTTATTTGTTTTACTCTAAAACAAGAACGTATTTTTTTCACTGCAATGATATAAACCTTTTGTATTTTTCAATTGTTATCTTCTAGATCTTTGTTTGTTTTAAAATCTCCACGATTTAGGATTTCTGCTGGATGCCCCATAAAAATGCTGCGTTTGCACTCTGTTTTGTTTTGAAGAAAATTATTATTATTATTATTATTATTGTTATTATTTTTTTTCGCATTTTAAACGTTATATGAAAATGGGGCGTGACATTTTGTATACCCACATAGTCCGACGGTAAAGCTAACATGTATGCCACTTCTCTAAATTGTTCTAGAATTTGGAACGGTCCAATATGTCTGGGATTAAACTTGTCTCTTTTCCTAAAGCGATAAAATTCTTTGGTGGCCGATACCTTCCCAAGACCTTGGCTCCCCCTTCAATTAAATCAAATATTTTTAGAAAATAAAACATTTTAACGAGTCTACAGAATCATAGACCCGCTCTGATACCACCTGTAACGTCCCAATTCTTTTGTAAAAATATTACCATTTTTAAGAATAAATAAAGATAATAAAAAAAATTCAAGGTTTATGTTGGTCCCAGTGGTATAAGGTTAAGAGGGGGGGTGAATTAACCTTATCAAATTTTCAACTTTTACTCCAAAGAATGTTAAGTCCCTGATGAACAGGTAGCTAGTAAGCTTACTGCTCGATAGGTTCCTACTCAGGCAGTGACCTCAGGACTTAGTCATAAAATATAATGCACAGCGGAAATACTTATGTTTTTCGAAATGCGCTTTTAATGCAGTATGCTTAGATGCAGATAGATAGATAGGAAGCTATAAAAGGCACAAGCAAGCTTATAGAGGTTCAAGGGTGGAGTAATCCCTCTACGTCCTCTCTACTCCTTCACAAGGAGGAACTTCGTTAAAGCTAGTTTGATTTACAATAGACTCAGCTAACACAAACTAAACTCTAAACAAACTGTCAGCTCTATCCACACAGGTAGCTGAACAGTGACCAACTATCGACCCACACAGGATCTCCACACAGGTTAACCGACCCACACAGGATCCTTTCTCTTCTTCAGAGAGATTACAACTTAGCAGTTTCAACACCTGCCTAAGCGACTCCTATCAGACTTAGAATAAAATGAAAGGTTGAATCACAATCAAATGCAGCAGGCTCCTTAGACTTCAGAAGAACACAAGGGTAGCTGGCTTGCTGCTTGCTCAGTCTGATTAACTTGAAAGTATAAGCTTGTGCGTCTATTTGCTTCTCAGTTCTCTCTTGGTTGTGTATGATCGTTGTGTATTCCCCCTTTTTCCTTTGAAAATCAGATTCCTATTTATAGGCATCAGGTAGTTTTCTGCCCGATGGGAGGGCAGTCCTTTGCATGATGAGGTGTCTCTTCCTCATTAGTTCTGCTGATCTTCTGACACCTGTTCTGAAATGCCTTCATTCTGTTCTACAACTGCTTGTCCTTTGTCTGCGCAACTTCATTCTGCAGACTGTTTGTACTGTGTCCTTGCTGCTTTATCACACATGGCTGATTCTGATTCGTTGGAACTGGAGTGACTCTACTGGCTAGTCAGGCTGCATTGACTTTGATGTATCTGGTAGTATCCTCTTTGAGTCAATCATCTTCCTTGATTATCTCCAGGTTCCTTGTAGCATCCTTCTAGAGCTTTGCTTGCTGGTTGCTTGATACAGTATGCAGGTAGCAGGGACTTCGGCTTCCTGGCTACTTGGCAGAATCTTCAAGTCCTTCCAGCATCCTTACCTTAGCAAATTTATATTTTAAAACTCATCCAGATAGCTAAGGTTCTAATCTATTACACATTTTTGTCTCATCAAAATCTATTATATTTCATCCTATCAGTTTATGTAAAAATATTCGTTCCCAAAAGTTCATAAAATATTATACTTTAAAAATGATAAAATCAAATACAACCTTTTTCTATTGGCTACCAGCATCCACCGCTCGCACTCTACGCCTTCAACTCCTTAAACTGAAAACATTTTAAAAAGAGGGGTGAGTGTTTGAAATACACTCAGTGGGGTGGGGAAACTCGGGATGACATGAAATAATTTTGGAAGATTTTACACACATATACCAAAACACGATTTTATCACATAAAACAGATTTTCGTAAAATGTTTATCTTTTACTAAAAACCGTAGAAAATAGATCATTTCAATCACGTGACGTAAATCATCTTAGAAATGTAACTATCCATCTCAAATCAATCATCCTTCACATTCAAATATATCACTTTCATTATCACATTCACGGTTTTTAGCCGTCTTGCAAATATATACGGGTCTTAGCCGCCCTGAAAACATATAATCCATCATTCATATTCAAACAACACTTTTCACATAATTTACGATGCTTAGCCGCCATGAAAGCATTTTACAGTTCTTAGCCGCCGTGAAAACATTTTACGGTTATTAACCGTCATAATACGGTGATCAGCCGTCATATGCGAGTCCTAGCCGCCTTGCATATGCATGCACAAGCACATATCACTTCATTTTCACATTTACGGTTTTTAGCCGTCTTGTAAACATACAATCAATTATTCACGTTCAAACATCACTTTTCACATGGTTTACGGTGCTTAGCCATCATGAAAGCATTTTTCGGTTCTTAGCCGCCGTGAAAACATTTTACGGTTATTAACCGTCATAATACGGTGATCAGCCGTCATATGCGAGCCCTAGCCGCCTTGCATACACATGCACATGCGCACATAATTTCATCACATTTTCACATATCAAACATACACATAGAAGCACATGTACTGAACAAAACACCAACTTTCAAGTCATCATACGTCATAACACGTTTATTCATAGGCACTTCAATATGTCACATTTCACATAGAATAAGATTCACCTTCATCATATAATAACATTTCATACATTCAGCACATAAACCCAACACATTTCATATAGCATAATAAAATTCATAATTTAAATATTTTGAAAGTAATATAAATACCGACTCAGCACTTTTCCCCACCTTTTACTGAGAAAGCTTGCAAAACGTCTACTTCTATATGAGCTTAGTTCTTTCTTCCCTTCGTATTTCCTACAAAGCGTAATTGCTCGCTTTAGAATTTAATCAAACTATTCAATGTCCGAATGAGTCTTGTGTATATAATAATAGTGACGGAAACGTGGTGGTATTTCTTGTACTAAACGTAGATGATATCTTGTTAATTGGAAACAATGTCAAGGTGTTATCAGACGTAAGGGTATGGCTATCCAAGCAGTTTGCTATGAAGGACTTGGGAGAAGCTGGACATATTCTTGGGATCAAAGTTATAAGGGATCGCAAGAAAATGATGTTGTGCTTATCTCAAGCTTCATACATTGACACTATCCTATGCTAGTTTACCAGGCAAATGATTTATTTCCTGTGGGTTACACGGATTCAGATTTCCAGTCAGATAGAGACAACAGTCACTACAACAAAAATGCTCAAAGACAACACTATAACAACAACATTTTTAAGCACAAAATGTTGTTGTTTTGAAATTTACAACACTTATTGCTTAAAGTGTTGAGAAAGACGTATATTTTTTGGTCAAATACAACACTTTGACAACATCTTTCGTGAAGTGTTGTCTTTGGGCGTGTTTTTATCAACAAATAACTACAGTTAGACAACACTTTTATTGTAGTGTTGTGTTTAGGTGAATTTTTATTACCAAACTACAACACTTTAGGGGAAGTGTTGTCTTTGAGCTGTCTTTTTGAGATAATAACAACATTTCTTTAAGTGTTGACTTATATACACTCTTCTAAAATGACAACATTTGAAATGTGTTATCTTTTAACCATAAAGACATTTGTTTTGGAAAGTGGTAAATTTATGATGAAACTGATGTGTGACCTCTTCCAAACAATTATTAATAATTAATAATTATAATAGTATTATTATTGTATTTGAGATATATAATTATTATTATTGCTATTTTTATTTTATTATTATTATTACAATTCCATTATTTTTTTAGCTTTGATTTATCAGATATTTAGGTTGAATCTTAAGCTTATATTGTTGAGAAATTTTTATTTATTTATTGACCATTTTTTAATCATCGATATTGAGGGTAAATTATTCACTACAAGAAAACTGCCCGATAGTGACGGATTTTAGTGACGAAAATATTTCATCAAAAATTTGTTACGGAATAATGACAGAATAGTGACAAAAAAAGATTTTGTGACGGACTTGTGACAAAAATTATTGACAGAAACTTTTCCGTCAAGAATTCTGTCAAAATCATGTAGTGACGGATTTAAATCCATCAGTATTTTGTGACGGAATAATCCGTCACTACATGAATTTAAATTTAAAAAAATATATAAATTCGGTTATTTTTATTTTTGACGGAATTTTTCGTCAAAATTATGTAGTGAAAGATATTCCGTCACCAAATAGTGACGAATTTATATCTGTCACTATTTTGTGAAGGAATAATTCGTCACTACATGAATTCAAATTTAAAAAATTATAAATTCGGTTATTTTTCTTTTTGACCGAATAATCCGTCATTACATGAATTCCTAAAAATATGTGATAAAATTAATTATTTTTTAATTAAATAAAATGAAATTTGAAAAGTTTAATTATTTTATGATGGTATCTTATATAATTATTTGCATTAATATTATCTTATATGACCAAACTCATAATTTTATAAAACTAGTATTTTTATAAAATATATTAAAAATATACACTAGTATATTTTATAATTGTTTTAAAATGAAATTAGATTAAACATTACTAAACATATTAATTAGTCATTAATTTTCCAATTACATATAGAATTAGTCATTAATTTTCCAAATGCATGTAGAATATTATTACATAAAGCACCAATGGTCTAGTGGTTAAAGTACCACCATGAGTCTTGGGTTCAATTCCCAGACAATGCATAATATATATTGTATATTGTCGGTGGTGTGATGACATGTCATGGTGACATGTAAGATGATGTTGCGGTGTTGTGATGACGTATCATCTTGCTAATGCCAGTGTCCCGTGGTGTGGTGACATGTGGCATGATGATGTGTCGGTGGTGCGATGACATGTCATGCTGATATGTAAGATGATGTGTCATGATGTGGTGACACGTGGCATGATGATGTGTCTATGATTTTAATGACGGAATTTTCCGTCACAAAATTAGTGTTGTATATTTTATATAAAAGATAACAGTTTGTATATTAAGGACAACATTTTAAAAATGTTGTCTATAAGAAAACGACAACACTTATTAAGTGTTGTCTTTGGACGCCCCTCTTCGACAACAGTGGCATAGACTACAATTTAAAATCTACAATGACAACACTTTACAATTGTTATCTTTCAGCTTTTTTGTTGTAGTGAGTAATCAATCTCGGGGTATGTTTTACCTTGGGAAGTGGAGCCATAGTATGGAGAAGTGTGAAGCAGAAATGCGTTTCGGACACTACTATGGAAGCTGAATATGTGGCAGCCTCTAAGGCAGCCAAAGAAGCTGTATGGCTCAGAAACTTCTTGATGGACTTAGAAGTGATTCCTGATTTGCCCAAAGCTATCACAATCTATTGTGATAATAGTAGTGCAGTAGCAAACTCGAAGGAACCACGAGCCCATAAGGCAAGTAAACACATTGAGTGCAAGTACCACCTGATACGAGATATCGTAAAGCGAGGGGATATTGTTGTCGCCAAGATTGCATCAGCCAATAACCTAGCAGATCCTTTTACAAAGGCCATTCCGGCGAAAGCCTTCAATGAGCATGTTGATGGGATGGGAATCGGATGTATGGCAGCGTATATGACAACATAGTCTTTTAGTATAAATGGGAGATTGTTAGGAGTATACTATAAGCCTAGCTTTTGTATAAACATCTATTTATGATATGAGAATCTTTTATGGTCAAATGTTTTGCATTTTATATTTGTTAAATATGTTATTGCAATTGTCCAATTAATTTATATTGTAGATAACATGATGTGTGGTGTCACACAGAAGATCATGTTATCAGTTCGTTATAGATTATAAATGGTAGCTCACAACCGATATAATTTTGGACAAATTATCGGAATGGTTATAGTGTAATTTGGTATTAATCTATCTTGATTATAATGAAACTCTGTCCTAATTATTTAGGATGATGATGTCTCCTTGAGGAGCTCATAAGGATTATCGTGTAAACCCTGCATGTGGATTTATTTCGGCATGATAATAAAGTTGAGTGGTACTACTCTTGGAATTAAATGTTAATTAATTGAATTGTCAGTAATTCATTTAATTAATGGACATTCGATATCTTAAACATGGGGAGAGAAACGCACACATAATAAATAGTAGCTCATATTTAATATGGATTTGGGACGGTAGTTCAATAATATCTCTCTAGTGGATCGAGTAATTATTGATAGGATTGAGAAGTGTGTTCAGGCCGAACTGGGACTCCTAATCCTATCAGGAGACCGATTCCTAATCCTCCTCAAGGTCCCTATTGTTGCCTATAAATAAGCCTCAAGTTAGCCGTTTCTAAACACACGAAATCTTAGATATGATTTAGTAGAAGACGGCTGAAAGTCTCATTAGCTCGTTGCCCACACAATATTCGGGAAAAGACGAGGAATACAGCAGAAGATCGTGAGGTCCAGGCTCTATCAATTCCTCGATCTACAGTTCTGATCTTAAAACTAATATCGGTGTAAAAGGTATGATTCGTTTATCCGCTGCGCGTTAATCATAATTGCATGGACCCTAAATCAGATAATCGTATAGGGCCAGCGATCCGTGATAACAAAAGTGAGAAATTTATTCTTCCTGAATCCCTAAAAGAATAAATAGGGGCTGATTTTAGAGCCCCATGAGAAATACGTGAGTGGTGCCTAAAAGAGTTAAAGAGTTTTTTTAATTTCCTACCGGATCTACGAACTTGAGAATACTCAAGAAGGTGTTTGGGTTGAAGCTATTAATCTTCGCAAGGGTGTCTTTTCGATCAAGAGGTAAATACATATCCCTTAATTCCGCATGTTTAGGGCTATGTACGATTTACCATTTTTCAAAGCATGATTTATCTTATTTAATTTGTTTTAAATCATAGGATTATATTTATGATATTTCCAATTCCCCAACAGATGATATCAGAGGCATGGTTTGGGCTTTGTTTTTTAGATTAGAATTTAAATCTAATTATATTAAATTGAAATTGGATTTGCAGGTATTCAATTATCATGGTTTTAATGTATGTTTAAATTCATGCGATTTGAATGTTATTTTTTTATCTAATTCGATCAGATTCTTTTTTCTGGTGAAAAAATCCACAGGTAGATTAGGATCTAGATGTTAAATTTATTTTTTGTAAATTAATTATAATGGATCAAAGATGAAGATCGAAGAGATGAATTAAAAGGATCAGAGATGTATGATGGGCATACGATGCTGGACGTCGTACGTAAACGGACTGCGTTGACTGCCCATCTATCCAAACAAGCCTGCCCAGGCTGCCAAGTCATAGCCGTTGCTGCTCGAAAGTTTAAAAAGTTCGAGTTCTCGTTTTCAAAATGAAAAATTAAACCTTGATAATTGGATTTATTTATGTATTTAATTTGTAATTTTGGTTGTTATTAATTTGATTAATTATGTATGAAAATCCATGAAAAATCTTATGTTTTTAAAATTACTAAGTATGTATTTAATTAACTTGTTATAGATAATAAATTAATTAATTGGCCTCCATAGTTGATTTATTTGTGAAGTCTTTGGCTATGCATTGGCAAATGCCTCTCTCCATAACAGATAGGCCAAAGATAAGTTCACGTGAATAAATTTCTTTAGATAATTGCGGATTATTATTAGTGACGATATGCCCTTCCCAATGAATGACTTATTCAAAACGAAATAATAATCCTATGTTAAATTATGGTTATTACTTAGGTGTAAAATTGATATATCAACTCCCGAATGAAGTCCTTATCAATTTTATATGGTCAAGTAGGAGCCAACTATTAATTTTGAATTAAAGGTTTGTAACTGTCTTTGTTTGTAACATACTCAAATGTGTTTGAGTAAACGTTCACACTCAACGTGTTTTACTTGAATTGTTTTGAGATGTTGGCTGATGACATGTTTATATTTTTTTTTAGTTTTTTTGATATAGTACATATGATTGAATTATGTGATAATTTTGTGTTGATTGGATATTGATACCAACTGTATGTTTTATTCTCAGTTCAGCATGTCATCACCTTTTAATCTGTTATTTCATTTACTTAAAGATAACAAATTAAAAGGAGAAAACTATGTAGATTGGAAAAGACACTTATTCTAGTCTTGACCGCACAATCGCATAAGTTTGTCCTTGATGAACCTAAACCCACTGCACCTACGGATGAATCTAATGAGTAAGATAAGGAATATCATAAGCAGTGGTTGAAATCCGATGAAATGGCTAGGTGTACTATTGGGATTTCTGTGTTTAGATTTTGATGAGACAAAACATATATATAATAGGAAGTTTTGTGCATCCCATTTTTCACGATGTTTAAGTGAAAGCATAGACTAGATTTGAGTCCAGATATTAGTGTTGAAAGATGGAGTTTTTCATAAGTTACAAAGCTGCATCGAGAATATCGGAAAGAAGCTGCTGCAAGAAAGTAGAAACAGCATCGCTGCAAGAAAGCAATTACAGTACTGCAGCGAAGTAAGAAAGAACGGCGTGCAACATCGCTGCAAGAAAAGGATATAGAAGTACTGCAAGAAAGAGATACAACAGTACTGTACGAAGATACTACAAGCAGGTCCAAGTTACAGCAGTATTGCAAAAAAGTATCAACTGCAAGCAGACCTAGGATACAACGCGAAGCTCACTGCTTAAACAGTCAAACAGCGCCAATGATATACAGAATAAGTATCTTGCAATCCGAGGAAGGATAAATGCAGTATGAGGAACAAAGATCCAAGTAAGAATAAATAGAGCCGTTTCAAAGAAGATCAAAGTTGGAGGCACAGAGCCAATACGAAGATGCCACGTGGACTGACGCGCTGTAGAAAGCTGCTAGCCGCAACCGCCGTATTAAATGCTCAAAAAGAGAAATTCAAGTCGCATTAAATGCGAGCCATTACCTTTGATCAAGTACCAAAATTCAAAAGAGAGATATCTCCTTCAACGGATATCTTCTTATACAAGTATAAATAGAGGATGAGCAGAACTGAAGCTGGTTACTGAAATATTTACGCAAAAACTCTCAAGCATTCAAGTTACATACATTCAAGTCTACTCTCAGTTTCAATCACTCAACCTCAGTGAAGTGAAGCAAGCTCAAAGTTGAAAGATCCTTCGAAGGATTCAGAAGCTCACTTCACCGTACCGGTTGAAAAATAAAACATATATTTTTTAAACATTGTTGCTGTGTGCTTAGATTATTATAGGTGTCGAACAGTTGATAGGAGAGATCCTTGCTGTTTGTATAAGTTGTCTAGAGTTAGGCAACTTCCCTATGTGGGAGTTTAGAATCCTGTGTGGGTTAGCCTTTAGAGTTTGCAGTTGCTGTGTGTACGTTGGACTCTAGTAAGTGTTTTCTTTGTAAAGTTGATAGATTGTTAGGAAAGTCCTGTAAATAAATCTTGCTTAACAAAAGTTCTTACTCGAGGTAACAGTAGAGTGGACGTACAAAGATTACACCACCTTCGAACCACTATAAGCCATAAGTGTTTTATTGCTTTCTTATCTGTGCTTTATTTCATTTATCTATCTTTGTCATAAGCATAAAACATTTTGAAAAGGATCATATTTGAGAAAATCAGCCTTGTGTTATAAAACGTACTTTTCCATTTCGTATAAACTCTAAGTTACAGCGTGCAGCACTGCATCCTAATGCTGTAAGCAGTAACTGCCTGGCGCTGCAAGTTCATGTAAAATCAACCAAGGTTCATTCACCCCCCTCTGAACCTCGGACACCACTTGGGACCAACAAGTGGTATCATAGCGAGTTGGGTTAAAAGCCAACTTATCTGGTCACCTACCCAGATCCACCTTAGACTCGTTGTTTTCTCTGCATCCTAAAATCTCATTCTTATAGCATATCATGGATTCCTCACAAATTACCTATGTTTTCCATAGAGGAATATGACGTTTGGAAGATAAGAATGCAAGTGCACCTATCAGCCATGAATGACGAGATGTGGACGGTCATCACCGAAGGACCAATCATTCCCACAAAGATTAATCCAGTGCTTGGTAGAGACATGGATGAAGGAGCACCCCCACCACCAAACTTCCTGGTCAAGCCTAGACAAGAGTGGAAAATTGAAGACAGGAAGAGAGCCAACCTAGACAACCTGGCCAAGAATGCTCTATTCATCACCTTAGATAAAGAGACATTCAACAAAGTAAAAACTTGCAGAACGTCCAAGAAAATAAGGGAAAAGCTGGAGTACATATGTGAGGGAACATAGCTCACTAAAGATAACAAAATCTCCAATGCAACCCAACTATTTGAGCTCTTCGAGATGAAGAATGAAGAGACTCTTGAGCAACTAGATTTGAGATTCACATCCATTGTGAATGAACTAGAAGCTCTGGGCAAGCACTATACTCAAAAAGAGAAGAATATGAAAGTGCTTAGAGCCCTGCCTGTGGAGTGGGATAGCAAGACCACTACTATGAGAGTGTCCATGGATTTGAAATCCATGAGCACATTCAACCTATTCTCCAACCTCAAGGCATTCGAGTATGATATCAACAGACGGAAAAAAGAGTCTGAAGAATCGAGCTCCAAAGTTACAGCACTAACTGCTAGAGGATCTAAGGATACAACAATCACTAGTTGCAGTAAGCAAACAGAGGTTACAGCAGAAGATGCTGAAGAGAACATAGCTCTGCTTCTAAAGAAATTTAGAAGATTCATGAAGAGCAACAACAACACCAACCTCAATAAGATGAATGACTTCAGAAGAAGTCATCTACCTCCTCAGGTATCCTCCACTCCACAACCAAATACAAGCTATGTTGACTTGTGCTATAATTGTAGAAAACCGAGATACTACGCAAGAAATTGTCCATATCCAATGGTGTACAAGTATCCTGAAGGAGAGAGAAGAGAAGAGATGACAGACACAAACTTCGAGCTCTCATAGGAGAGATGGAGAAGGCTAAGGATACAGCAGTCTCAAAGGAGATGTTGAAAGCTGTAGAATCCTCTAACAGCGACACTGAAACCTCATCCTCTGATGAAGAAACACTGATGTACCTGATGGCAAAAGATTGTGAGGATAACGAAGAAGATGAGGTAAATTATCAACCGTTGTCCATATTAGGAAAAGAGGAGCTGAACACGATCCACTCTCTAAAAAGGATTAAGAGGAGCTGAAGGTTGAGAATGAAAATCTTAGAATTGACAATGAGATCCTCAAAAGCAAAAGCATTGATATTGCTAAAATGCTGGTTGCATGTGAATCTGATAACTCAAGGTGTAGTAAGGAGGTCTCTAGGCTCAGTTTTCTGGTCACTAAACTAGAAACTTAGAAGGAGAGCCTGCAGTCCAAAATTAGCACGTTTAACAAATCATCTAAGGACGCAAGGGAGTGCATAAATCAAAACAGAAGTCCTTTTGAAAAATTGGGCTTAGGTTACAGCACTTACACCTCTCAGGATACAACAAGTACATCCAAGGCTATTAAGTTTGTTCAAGCTAAAACCCCAATAGAGAAAGAGCTACTCTGTAACTCTGAGAAGATCTTGAACAAGACAGCAATATTGGATAAGGGGAAGAAACCCCAATGCTCAGCTGCAAGAAGTAAGTCTGCATCTAAGAATTGGCTGCAGTAGAAGCCATCTGTTGTAAGCAACAAAAGGCTACAGCAACCCACAAAGTTGCAGCAAAGAAGAAACATTCCCACCTATACTAAGACTTACATGTCTAAACCTCAAAGAGATATACTTAAGGGAAGTATGGTAGAAGACCACACTACAAGGGTGTTGGTAACACATATATAGTCTCTGCACACACTTTTAATAGGCAGTTTAAAAAAAAAACTGCATACAGTCAGAGAACCAACAATTCTTACAGCAAAACAGTGACTATTGAGAAATTTTGGGTTCCCAAAGTAACTAACTCCAAAGGACCCTTACAGAAGTGGGTACCTAAATCTGCTTAAATTTGTTGCAGGTTTCAGTACTAGGTTGCAGCAGTGATATATGGTATATTGACAGTGGCTGCTCAAGGCACATGACAGGCAGTAAAGAAGCTCTCAAAGACTTCCAAGAATGCAAAGGACCAAAGGTCATCTTTGGAGATGATTCCAAAGGAAGCACAAAAGGAAGTGGATGCCTAGTTAAAGGGAACATAAAGATCAAGGATGTATCCTATGTGAAAGGACTCAGATACAGCCTTCTGAGAGTCAGTAAATTATATGACAAAGGATATACAGTTAAATTCAACCTCAACAAGTGCTTAATCAAGGACAGTACATCAAGTGAAGTCAAGCTTACAGGAATAAGAAGAGGAAACATCTATCTTGCTGACTGGAAGTCTTCTATTCAACCAACATGCTTCATTGTGAAAAGTCCACCAGAGCTTAGCTGGTTATGGCACAAGAGATTAAGCCATCTGAACTTCAAGACTATCAACAAGCTAGCAAGGAAAGGTCTTGTAAGAGGATTGCCAGATGTGGCATACAAGAAGGAGAATGTATGTGGAGCTTGTCAGAAAGGAAAACAAGTAAAGAGCTCATTCAAGGACAAACTGCAGAAGTCATCTCACAGAATTCTAGATCTCCTACATATGGACCTCTTTGGACCAGTAGAACCAGTAAGCATAACTCACTTGTGGTGGTAGATGACTATTCCAGATACACATGGACAATCTTTCTTGCCAAGAAATCAGAAACACAAAACAAGATACCTAACCTTATGAAGAAGATTCTGAATGAAAAGAGCTTGAGCATAGTAAAGATCAGATCAGACAGAGGAACTGAATTCACAAACAAATTCATTGAGAAATTATATTTTGATAATGGTATTCGTCATGAGTATTCTGCTGCAAAAACACCTCAACAGAATGGTGTAGCTGAACGGAAGAATATAACCCTCAAGAAAACAGCAAGGACAAAGATAGCAGAAGTAGAGATACCCAAGAGATTTTGGGTTGAAGCAACCAACACTGCATGCTACACACAGAACAAATGTTTGATTAATGAAGTCTGGAATGGATATACACCAAATGTTTCATATCTGCATATCTTTGGATGCAGATGTTATATCCTCAACAATGGAAAGGAGCATCTGAAAACCTTTGATGCAAAGTCAGATGAAAGAGTATTCAGATGATACTCTGTTGTAAGTAGAGCCTTTAGAGTATTCAACAAGAGAACCTTGGTGGTTGAAGAATCAATTCATGTGGTGTTTGATGAACCACACTGTGACACCAAGAAACTAGAAGAGCCTGCTGAAGATACAGCTCCAAGGAAAGAAAATGATGTTCCATATGTTGAAGGAGTTCTGCATACAGGATAAGATAAAGAAGAAAAAGTTGTACCTCTGGATGCAGCAGGTATTCTTACAACAGCAAAACCTCTAATCATACAGCAACAACAGGAGCAACCTAGACCTATACATGTCTTTAAGCCTGACATGACATGGCTAAGGAATCATCCTAAGGATCTTATCATTGGAGATCCATCCATAGGAGTAAGGACAAGAAGGTCTATTCCTCATGAAGCAATGTTTGCATGCTTCATATCTCAAACACAGCCTAAAAATATTAAAGAAGCCCTGCAAGATAGCAACTGTGTACAGGCCATGCAAGAAGAGCTAAATGAATTTGGAAGAAATCAAGTGTGGCAAACATTTACAAGACCAACTCATCAAGGTGTTATTGGAACAAAATGGGTCTTTAAGAACAAGCTAGATGAATCTGGACTTGTTGTGAGGAACAAAGCATGATTAGTTGCTAAGGGATATTGCCAGGAAGAAGGAATTGATTTTGATGAGACTTTTACTCCAGTAGCAAGGCTAGAAGCAATAAGCTTTTTTGTGGCATATGCAGATCACATGAATTTCAATGTCTATCAAATGGATGTGAAAAGTGCATTCCTGAATGGTATTCTTACAGAGGAAGTATATGTTGTACAAGCTCCAGGTTTTGTAGATCAAGTACAAGAGAAGGTGTTTAGGTTACACAAGGTCTTGTATGGACTTAAGCAAGCACCATGAGCTTGGTACGACACCTTATCTCTCTATCTGCTGGAGCATGGCTTTAAGAAAGGTACAGTCAACAAGACCCTATTCAGAATACAGGATGGAAATAGTGTATTTTTGGTATAAATTTATGTGGATGATATCATCTTTGGATCCACCAACAAAGAGTTGTGTGAGAAATTCTCCAACCTGATGCAGTCGAAATTCGAGATGAGTATGATGGGAGAATTAAGTTTCTTTCTCGGGCTGCAAGTAAAGCAGCTGGTTGTAGGAACCTTCATCAGTCAGGTTAAATATACAAAGAAACTTATCAAGAAATTTGACATGGAGAATGGTGCAGCAACATCCATTCCTATGTCTACATCAATGAGCCTTGACAAAGATGAAAATGGTAAAGATATAGATATCACAAAACACAGACGGTTAATTGGATCCTTGTTGTATCTTACAGCAAGCAGGCCAGAAATCATGTTTGCAGTAGGAGTCTGTGCAAGTTTCCAAGCAGCACCAAAAGAGTCACATCTTCTAGTTGTTAAAAGGATTATCAAATATCTGAAAGGATCTCAGGAAGTATGCCTATGGTATCCTAAGGAAGGAGGATTCAAGTTCAAAGGCTACTCTGACTCAGATTATGTAGGATGCAAGATTGATAGAAAAAGAACTAGCGAGACTTGTCAATTTCTAGGAAATAGAGTTGTTTCATGGTTTTGCAGGAAACAAACATCAATTGTAACTTCTACAGCAGAAGCAGAATATGTTGCAGTAGGAAGTTACTGTGCTCAAATTCTCTGAATACAGCAGCAACTAAGAGATTATAGGATTGAAGAAAAAGAGACTCCGATTCTCTGTGATAATACAAGTGCAATTGCAATTGCTCATAACCCTAGTTTTCACTCAAGAACAAAGTACATCAACATACGACATCACTTTATAAGAGATCATGTGGAGAAGAAAGATATTGTGCTTGAGAAAGTTCACACGGATCTCCAGCTAGCAGATATATTCACTAAACCATTGGGTCAAAACAGCGCTGCATTATTTATTCTTACAGTACAACAGGAAATGGGAGAGCAAACAGTACCTGGTTATAGCATTTATTTCAAAGAGTATTTATTACTTTGTAATCTCGTACCCAAGTTGCTGCAACCTTAAAAAGACATTCATTTAGGTGGAAAATCACATGTCTTTCAGCATTAAATGTATGTCTGCGCGTGTCAAAAATCGAAGAGGCGCGGTCAGATGCCCACGCGCCTAGTAATGATTATTGACGATTTGACCCCTCCGTCTTTTTCTAAGGATCGTAAGATCAATTCCCATTATTTAATCTCAACCATTGATCTTACTACATGTCCCTTGAGATCCTCCATAACCCCATAACCGCCCATATTTGAATTTATTTTTCCATCAACCAAGAAGTGAAGTTTCCTTTCTCGCAAAAATTTCTCGAAGTCCAAAACATCCAAAACCTTCAATGTTTCTCAGATCATCAAAGGTGGCTAAACAATCCATTGTTTTGGAAGGATGCTTAATCAACCAGGAGAACGTCTACGCTTCTGGGTTGTACGATAACTCCATCATCCGTCGAATCTTCGATGCCCTTAAAAGGACTCAAATACTAGGGTTGTTGACCAGCGTTTACGCTAGGTTCTCGATGGAATCAGTGCAAAGGTTTTACACCTTCGTCAAGTCACCGAAGGAGAGGAACTGCATCCTATTCAGGATGGATGCAGATGAAGAAGAAAGGTCTCTAACCATTAGAGACATTGCCACCACCTTCAGTATCTCTTCTGGAGGTATGATCCCTAGTCAGCTTGTGACTTATGGGGAGGGCAACGCTCAAGAGATATAGGATCTCTTTTGAGTGAGAGATACAGGGGCTGAAATCAAGAGAAGCGCCCCAAAGAAACACTTCAAACCGGTGTTTGAATTCCTCCATGATATCTGTGCGTACTCCATTGAAGGTAGAATAGGAAGTTACGACAAATGCACAGATCTTCGGTTTCGGATCATGTCTGCCATCATGGCCGGAGAAAAGGTGAACTGGGCAAGGTTCATCATGAAGAGGCTATGGGAGGAAGCGGAGAAGATCACGGTGAGATGAAGCTTTGGCATCATCATCTATTCTCTGCTCTGCAAGCTAGGTCTCCAGCTTGCAGCTCCCATCCCCATTCCCATTGGGAAGTATCTCGGGGAGAAGAAGAAGGGTAAAACCCAACCGAAGGCAGCAGGAGCTGAGGTTGCAAGGAAGAAAACAAAAGACTAAAAGAATGTAACCCTGGCACTGTAAGATGAAGCTGTCGGCAGCGGGGGCGACGAGAAAGATGAGGATGTTGAGAGTCCCCTTCCTATCATCAAGGGGAGACCAAGGGGACTGAACCTGAACCTGAAGTCTCTTTCTCTAATGACGACACACCCCTGGCCAGGAGGGCCCCGCACAGCAAGAAGATGGCTGCCTCAGCTATTGATTCCCAAGTTTTTACTGCAAGCTTGGTTGCAGTAGAAGAGCTCCAAAGGATACAGCCTGATGAAGAAGCTCGTCTACAAGGGGCTACTGAATTAACCTCTTCACGCTATCATGGAGCTGCTTCATCAGTGCTTGATCCTACCCTCCCAGCGGCTTGAAATATAGAGCTGCAGTACAATCTCTGGAGAGAGATGCGACTGTCTAAGGAGGAAATCTTGTTGAAGTGGAAGGATTTCCTGACAGTGGAGCAAGCAGTCCTTGAGTGGGCCAATTCAGACGATATTCTAGCATTCTTGCAACCTGAGTATACAGCTATGGTGGAAGAACGATCAGTGAACACTACTGCTCAGGGAGCAAAGGACAAAGGGACGGGAAAAGCTCTTGCAGAATCCCAGTCTGCAGAGCTGCTGATGAGAGCAGCATTGGAAGATGTTCAAGTTTTCCTAGCCCTAGCTGCGGAGGCTATCAGAAGGGGTGATGACGTCGCACTTGCTCAGAAGCAAATCTACACCCTGGGAGTGGAGCATGGCTCAGGCGCTGTAAGCAAGTGGGTAGGAAACAAGGTTGCAACACACTCCTAGGAGGATGCGGGAAGAAGGAAGCTCGAGCCATCAGAATGCAAAACTCTCCTGCATATGAGCAAGTGGTTGAAGGCCTCTCCAACATAGTCACTCTTGACCCATTGATGGAGAATGAGTCTTAACTGGTGGATTACGGTGATTCCCCGGTGTATGTGGACACTACTGCTGTAGACTTTTTATGGGAACCAACCGCCATCATCAGAGATGTGATTTCTGACACTGCTGAGATCACCGATGATACAATCATGGAGGAAGTTGTAGAGGCTGGACTCCCTATACTAGCAGAGACAACAGTACAGCAGACAGCCACCCTTGTAGAAGCTAGTGAGGAAGCAAGAAGGGTGGAGGCTGAGATTCTTGCAGCGATCGAGCTTACAGTGCTGCATATTGTGGAAGCTGCAAGAAACCAACCAGAGCTGTAAGAACCTATTTTTGCAGCAGAAGCTATTGAAGTTACAGGACTGGTCAAGGAGACGGGGTCCTTGCTGAGGACCTCAGGCGAGACTGTTGTTCTGACAACACTCCCTGAGGGAGACTATTGAGACAGTATTCTCAGAGGATGTTGGAGAAGAAGCAGAGGTAAACCCTATACAGTTAGAGACACCTCAGGAGGAGATTGATGCTGCAGCTGCTGCATGCTCAAAAGAACCTTCTCAGGTTATAGCAGCGGAGGTTATTGAGGAGGCTAAAGTTGAGCCTGCCGAATTCATCAGGATGTTAGAAGAACGCAACAGAGCTGCATACGAATCGAAAGATAGCGGAGCAGTACCAGTTTCCATATCATCTGATGAAGAGAAAGCAGCTGATCAAGAGCACCCATCCTCAAGCTCTACCAGTTCCCAATCTAGCCAGAGTGGGGATGAGGTTGAAACTCAGGCACCAAGGCAGGATGCAGCAACAAACCTTCAAGCTGTTATTCCCTATGCTGCATCGGCTGCCGCCTCAACAAGGAGGAATTCAGGCCTGATCCCTGATGAATCGATCGACAGGGTGGTAGCTACTGTTAGACATCTGCTGCATGCTCTCCAATTCCATACTGAAACCATGATTGGTTTCAAGAAACATCTCGAAGTGCTGCCCAAGATGATCAGGAGTGACTTGAATGAGTGAACATACAGGCTGTTTCAAGATCGAGCAAGAATGAAGGGAGAGCTGAAGAGAGATGATGAAACCAGTCGTACTAAGATCCGACTCACCGGGAGATCAGTAATGAAGTGACTGACAGGATGAACTCTCACTTCATGCTGCTGGAGACACTTTTGGAACAAGTTGTAGATCAATCTAGAAGAACCATAAGTGTCGACGACCGCCTGGGGAACTTGGAGATGATAGTTGGAGAGCTAAGGGACATCATGGTGAACGCGTTCCCCCAGCATGCCCAAGGATCCAAGAAAGCCGCCACACCAACAAGAAAACCATGCTTCAAGGTGGTCCTAGCTGCCCCTGCTCCGCATCCGACTTTTGACGATACCAAAAAGGGGGAAGGATTGACTGAAAGATACAGGAGCTTAAGGGAAACTGATGAAGAAGAAGAAGATGACCAACCTCTCAGCAGGAAAAGGAAGAGGTCTGGATCATCTGCTGCTGCTGACATCCCCTCTCCAAAACGCTGGAGAAGAGATGATGAGAGTGGAGCTGGAGGAGCTGGTGCAGCAGCTTGAAGTAGATCAGCAGCAGGTGCTGCACACAACAGTGCTGCAAGTAAGGATACAGTACCTCCCTCTTCTCATCATTCTAAGAGAGGGAGAGAGAGTCAGCAGTAGGGCTCAAGAAAATAGGTAACCAAAGCCGAAGTAGAAAGACATTACAATGAGAAGATGACTGCTCAGAGAGCGGAGCATGCATGAGCTGAAGATAAAGAAAATGCCTGGATACAGAGGCTTGGGCTAATTGGAGAAAGGAGGTTCTATGACAAAGACCTCTACCAGTACCCTCCTCAAGAAATCCCACGACTCGACACAGACAACATATCTATCGAAGTGTCAGTGCTGATGGATCAGAAGCCGGATGGAGAAAACATTGCATGGAGCTTGAACATCTTCAAAGCCATCAAGCTGCCCATTGATCTCAATCCATCATTTGAAGCCATCACTTTGTACAAGAGATCTGAGTATCTTAGAAACTTCAGATTTCTGTGCAGAAAGGGTAAATTCAGCAAATTCCAGACATGCCAATCTGGACCAACGAGATATGAAGAGCTTACTAGGCGAGGAGAGCTTGAAATTCAAAATTACTACATCGACCTAGTGAAGCAAGACAGGATAGTGCCTTTCTGTGAGGACTTCTGGCTGAGATGGATTCAGATTCTGAAGATGCAGTAGAAACTTAAAGAATCCTATCAGTAGTCCATTCGAGATTGGTGGAAGGGATCAAGAGAAAGAGCTGAATAGGAAATGATGAATACTAAAAGAAGACCAGAAGAATCGTCATCACGAAAGTCCCTATTTCAGTAGCTTTATATGCATGCTCTTTTGTATTCTCTATTATATATCTATCCATTGTAAAATTTCTCTCAGTTAATGAAGAAATTTTTGTTGTTTTCTGTTTTTGATCAAGTTCATCAATTTATGAACTCTTGCATGCTTTTGAGTATTCCTAAAGATATGTGATGAAGGAATAGTATGATGCATCTCTGATGAATCCAGTACTAGACTATATTTTATCATAGCATATCAAGTATGTAATCCGGATGAAATATGATACTTCCTCCGTCCCGGATTACTTTGCACATTAAATTGGGCACAATTTTTAAGAAAAAATGAATATTTGCTTTTTGATTGAGGGTATAATGGTCAAATTTAGTTTTTCTAATGGAGTGATTAGTTTAATATTAAATGGCATTGTGTGAGAAAAAGTAATGGCATTGTGTGTAAATAAGTATGTATTGTGAGGATAAGAATTATGATAAATTTTACCATTTTTGGGTGTGCAAAGTGTTTGGGGACAAACTAAAAAAGAAAGTCTGCAAAGTGTTAAGGGGCGGAGGGAGTATAATGTAAAAATGAAAATCTTTCTTCATGAATGAAATAATGTAAAGGTTTTGTCATCATCAAAAAGGGGAAAATTGTTGGGATTTCTGTGTTTAGATTTTGATGAGACAAAACATATATATAATAGGAAGTTTTGTGTACCCCATTTTTCATGGTGTTTAAGTGAAAGCATAGACTAGATTTGAGTCTAGATATTAGTGTTGAAAGATGGAGGTTTTCATAAGTTACAAAGCTGCATCGAGAATTTCGGAAAGAAGCTGCTGCAAGAAAGCAAAAACAGCATCGCTGCAAGAAAGCAGTTACAGTACTACAGCGAATTAAGAAAGAACGGCGTGCAACATCACTGTAAGAAAAAGATACAGGAGTACTGCAAGAAAAAGCTACAGCAGTAATGTACGAAGATACTACAAGCAGGTCCAAGTTACAGCAGCACTGCAAAGAAGTATCAGCTGCAAGCAGACCTAGGATACATCGCGAAGCTCACTGCTCAAACAGTCAAACAGCGCCAATGACATACAAAATAAGTATCCTGCAATCTAAAGAAGGATAAATGCAGTACGAGGAACAAAGATCCAAAAAAAAAAATTGGAGCCGTTCCAGAGAAGATCAAAGTTGCAGACATGGAGCCAATACGAAGATGCCACGTGGGCTGACGCGCTGCAGAAATCTGCTAGCCACAACTATCACATTAAATGCTCTGAAAGAGAAAGTCAAGTCGCATTAAATATGAGCCATTCCTTTGATCAAGTACTCAAAATTCAAAACTGAAGATGAGCAAAACTGAAGTTGGTTACTGAAACATTTGTGCAAAACTCTCAAGCATTCAAGTTACATACATGTAAGTCTACTCTCAGTTTCAGTCACTCAACCTTAGTGAAGTGAAGCAAGCTCAAAGTTGAAAGATCCTTCGAAAGATTCCAAAGCTCACTTCACCGCACCAGTTGAAGAACAAAACATATACTTTTTAAACCTTGTTGTTGTGTGCTTAGGTTGTTTTAGCTGTCGAACAGTTGATAAGAGAGATTCTTGCTGTTTGTATAAGTTGTCTAGAGTTAGGCAACTTCCCTGTGTGGGAGTTTAGAATCCTGTGTGGGTTAGCCTTTAGAGTTTGCAGTTGTTGTATGTACGCTGGACTCTAGTAGGTGTTTCCTTTGTAAAGTTGATAGATTGTTAGGAAAGTCCTGTAAATCAATCTTGCTTAACAAAATTCCTGCTCGAGGTAGCAGTAGAGTGGACGTACAAGGATTACACCACATTCGAACCACTATAAGCTATAAGTGTTTTATTGTTTTCTTATCTGTGTTATATTTCATTTATCTATCTTTGTCATAAGCATAAAACATTTTGAAAGATTTGTAAAATTAACCAAGGTTCATTCATCCCCCCTCTGAACCTCGGACACCACTTGGGACCAACATGTACCGTCTTGATTTCAATATTAGATATGTTGCAACACCAACACCAATACATGAAAATCGTGCAGATATTATGTTAAACCTTAAGGTAAGGCAGATGGCCATGCGGGAAATGGTGTCGCTGAAAATGGTTAAAGAGACGCCCGTGAGGGATCACTTTTGATAGGGAAACCCAGGTCAATTTCATACTCCATTTTCTACCGAAAAGTTTTGAGCAGTTCCAACTGAACTATACCATGAACAATCAAGCATATATGTTGGCTCAACTTATACAAGCTTTGGTATCAGTTGAGATGCTAAAAGGATCAAGAAAAGTCAAATCCTATTGATAATGTTGGAACCGATGGATCGCTAACCCTATACAATTTCGATTTGGGGTCCATGTAAAATATGATAACACATAGTGGAAAACAAGTCATACCTTTTACAATGAAATTAGTTCTAAGGTCAGAACTGTAGATAAAATAATCGATGTCGCAACCTCAAGACAATCCGATCGATAGAGCTTGGACCTTCAATCTTTTGCTGTATTCCTCCTCTTTTTCTCAAACATTGTATGGGCAACAATCCTTCGAGAATTCCAGCTGCCTTCTACTACAATAGTTTGTGAGATTTTTATATGTTTTGAAGCGGCTAGCTTAAGGCATATTTATAGGCTACAACAAGGACCTATATGAGGATTAGGATTAGGTCTTCTGATAGGCTTAGAAGTCTTATGTTCACACAAACACACTTCTTAAGCTTATCAATAATAACTCGGTCCACTAAAACTCGGTCCACTAAGGAGTTATTATTGAACTACCGTCCCAAATCCATATTGAATATGGGCTCCTATTTATTATGAGTATGTTTATCTTCCCGTGTTTAAGATATTAAATGCCCGTTAATTAAATAAGTTACTGGCAACTTAATTTAATTAACATCTATCTCTAAGAGTAGTACCACTCAACTTTATTATCATGCCGGAATAAATCCACCTACAGGGTTTACATGATAATCCTTATGAGCTCCTCAAGGAGATATTATCATCCTAAATAACTAGGACACATATTCCTTCTATAATCAACAGCACACCATATAAACAATATTGTATCCCAATTTATCGAGCTTATTGATTTAATGAATAAATCTCACTCATTCGTAAATTAAAGAAACAAAAATTAAGTATACGTGCATGTTATTATATAGGGATTAAAAAGACGCACATCCATAATAATAGAGGTCTTGTTCTATTATATAGTCAGTATAAATCGAACAACCTCAATTGTCCTACTCAATACATACAAAATGTAGTAGTGTAATTTTATAATCAAGATAGACTAATACCAAAATATACTACAACCATTCCGATAATTTGTCCAAAATCATCTTGGTTATAAGCTGCTATTTATAATTTATAAGGAACTGATAACATGATCTTCTATGTGACACCACACACTATGTTATCTACAATATAAATTAATTGGACAATTGCAATAACATATATAACAAATATAAAATGCAAACATTTGACCATAAGAGATTCTCATATCAAAAATAGATGTTCATACAAAAGCTAGGCTTATAGTATACATCCTAACAGACAAATGGTTCATCTTCCTCTTCTAAACCGAAAGGTGGGAAGAAGAAAAAAGAAGGCAAATGGTCAGAAATAGGTTGGCAAAGTTGGAAAGCAAAAAGTGCCCACTAAGGGTGGTGTCAAGAAAAAGACAACCAAAGAAAAGTGATTTAACTGCGGTCTGAAAGGACATAGAAGGACGGTCTATCCTCAGCCGAAGGAGGCTGGAAAATAAGGTAATTGAAACTTGTTTAGCGGCATATTCTTCCCATTCGTGGGTGGTGGATACGAGAGCCACTAATCATTTTTGTTTCAATACGCAGGGGTTCCAGCTAACCCAATAATTTAGTAGGAGTGAGATCATCATCACCATGGACGATGCTACGATAATGGCAGCTGTTGCAGTGTGAGATGTGCACCTATCTTTTAGTGATAAAGTTTTAGTTTTAAGGGATGCTCTTTTAGTTCCAAATTTTAGAAAGAATTTAATTTCAGTTTCGAAATTGTTTATGGATGGATATTCAGTTTCTTTTAATATGAATGCCATTATTACTCATAGTAATGAAGTTATATGTTCAGTAACATTAGTGAACAATCTCTATACTATTAACTATGTACAACCCACACACATGCAAAATGAATCATATAACACATCGTCTATTTCTAAGAAAAAAAAGTGTTCTTCAAGTATGAACGAAACACTTCTATGGCATCTTAGACTTGGTCATATTAATCTAAAAATGATTCAAAGGTTAGTGAGTGACGGCTCGTTGGAATCACTCCATGTTGAGCCGTTTCCAACATGCGAATCATATTTAGAGGGACTAAGAGAGTTTTTGGAGCAAAGGGGAACAGAGCCAATGAAGTGTTAGAACTCGTTCATTCTGATGTATGTAATCTGTTAGGATGTATACTATAAGCCTAGCTTTTGTATGAACATCTATTTATGATATGAGAATCTTTTATGGTCAAATGTTTGCATTTTATATATTTGTTATATATATATGTTATTGCAATTGTCCAATTAATTTATATTGTAGATAACATGGTGTGTGGTGCCACACAGAAGATCATGTTATCAGTTCCTTATAGATTATAAATAGTAGCTCACAGCCGAGATAATTTTGGACAAATTATCGGAATGGTTGTAGTGTAATTTGGTGTTAATCTGTCTTGATTATAAAATTACACTAGTACATTTTGTATGTATTGAGCAGGACCAATTGAGGTTGTTTTATTTTGTACTGACTACATAAATAAAACAAGACCTCTGTTATTATGGATGTGCGTCCTCTTAATCATTGTATGATAATGGGCATGTATACTCGATATATGTTTTCTTTAATTTACCAATGGGTGAGATTTATTTATTAAATCAATAAGCTCGGTAAATTGGGATACAGTGTTGTTTATATGGTGTGCTGTTGATTATATAATGAAACTGTGTCCTAATTATTTAGGATGATGATGTCCCCTTGAGGAACTCATAAGGATTATCATGTAAACCCTGCAGGTGGATTTATTCCGGCATGATAATAAAGTTGAGTGGTACTACTCTTGGATTAAATATTAATTAATTGAATTGTCAGTAATTCATTTAATTAATGGACATTCGATATCTTAAACATGGGGAGATAAACGCGCATATAATAAATAGGAGCCATATCTAATATGGATAAGGGACGGTAGTTCAATAATATCTTTTTAGTGGATTAAGATATTATTTGATAGGCTTGAGAAGTATATTCAGATCGAATTAAGGACTCCTAAGCCTATCAGGAGACCGATTCCTAATCCTCCTCAAGGTCCCTGTTGTAGCCTATAAATAAGCCTCAAGTCAACCGTTTCTAAAGTAACAGATACAGAAAAACCTGATATACGATTTAGAGAAGAACGGTTGAGAGTCTCGATAGCTCGTTGCCCACACAACGTTCGAGATAAGGCTGAGGAATACAGCAGAAGATCGTGAGGTTCAGGCTTCATCGATTCCTCGATTCTACAGTTCTGACCTTAGAACTAATTTTGGTGCAAAAGGTATGATTCGTTTTCCGCTGCGCGTTAATCATATTTGCATGGACCCCGATTCGGATAATCGAATAAGGGTCGGCGATCCGGCGGTTCCTTCATAATCCAATGTCGATTCAGGTAAGAGATGGATTTGAGTATTTCATTATGTTTATTAATGATTACTTGGGATATAGATACATTTTCTTAATACAGCATAAGTCCGAGGTCTTTCATAAGTTCAAAGAGTTTAAGGCTGAAGTAGAAAAACATAAGGGAAAGAATATCAATTTTCTACGATCTAATCGTTGAAGCAAATATTTCAGCAACCAGTTTTTGAACTACTTGTCAAGGTAAGGGATTGTATCCCAATTAACTGCACCCGGGACCCCTCAACAAAACGGGATCGTAGAACAGAAACATAACTCTTTTGGAAATGGTCAGATCTATGATGAGTTATTTAGATTTACCCAAGTCATTCTGGGGATATGCTTTGGACATAGCGATTTATATTATTAACTTGGTATCTTCCAAATCATTTCCTAAAACAATAGCGTAAAACATGTTGGATGCAAGTGGGTCTACAAGAGTTCGATATGAAGGACTTAGGAGAAGCTGGTCATATATTTGGGATCAATATTACTCGAGTTCGTTAGAAAAGAATGACATGCTTATCTTAAGTTTCTTACATCGACACTATTTTGAAACGGTTGAGCATGCATGATTTTAAGAAAGGTTTTGTACCTTTCAGGTAGAAAATACATCTATTGAAATACCTGTGTTATATGTTATGCGTCGGTACTTAGAAGCCTCATGTATGCATTGTTGTGCATGAGACCAAATATATGCTATACAGTAGGCATGGTGGCAAGATATCAAAGTAACACAGGGAAAGAACATTGAACTGTGGTTAAGAACATCTTGGTTTATTTGAAAATAACTCAAGATAAAATGTTGGTTTATCAATCGGAATCTATGCCCTGTGGGTTACACGGACTCTGATTTCCAATCAGATATATACTCTAGAAAATCTACATCAAGACTGACTTGGAAAGAAGAACTAGATCTCAGTAGTTATTGATTTCTTAATTTCTGTCACTTAATTGGTATTGTAAATAATTAATTGATATTACTTTGATTTATTATGGGTAAATAATCAATGAGATTCAATACTTTGTATTTTGGGCAATATTATAAATTATATGACAGATTGCTAAATTAATATAGAAAATTATGTCTTGATACGTCATGTTGGTAATATCCCTTTGATGGGCTCAAAACATTTACCATATCAAATCAGGCCAGTAGATTAATTTATGGTATGATAATAACGTTGAGTTGTCCTTTTCCAAGGAATAAAAGATATTAATTAATTAAAACATTCAGTAACTTAAATTAATTAATGGACATTAGATCTTAAACACAGAAAATAATAACCGGGAGCCATATTTCATAATATGGGTTAGGATGGATAGTGCAATATTAATTCTATAGTGGAGTGAATTAATATTAATGAGCTAGGATAATATTATGGCTCAATTTTGTTTCTAGACCCATTGAGAGGTCCAATCCTAATTCTTCTAAAGGCCCCTTAACTAGCCCAATAAAAGTTCATTTAACTAAGGTGATTAAAAGATATGAATTAGTTATTGTTGCAAAATATATAGAGATTAAGATTTTCATATATTGATTGAGGATATTTTTGAGATCAAATCTTCAGGATATATTTCTTTTCCTTCAAGCTTGTATTTTTTCGGCCACTTTGTGTATAAATAGGGGCTGATTTTTTAGCCCCTTGAGAAATATGTGAGTAGTGTTTTTAATACAAGAGCAACAAAAATAAGAATTTAATTCTTCCTAAAAGAGTTAAAGAGTTCGTTTGATTTGCCACCGGATCTACAAACTTGGATTTGGGTAATACTTAAGAAGATGTTTGGGTTGAAGCTATTAATCTTCTCAACCATGTCTCTCCGATCAAGAGGTAAATACATATCCCTCAGTTCCGCATGTTTAGGGCTAACATAGTGTATTATAGGACTATTTCATATTTCTTTAAGAAGACAGGCAAACGATCCTAGATTTTCTCATGAATCGTCATATACTATAGTATTCACCTTCATGATTATATCTGACACATTTAATCATTTTGTTGAGTTGATTCTGAACCTCAATCTTAAATGATTCGAACATGTCTAGTGCCAAAATAAGATATATAGATACTCATATCGTGAATAATTATCTATCAATAACATAAAATATTATTGACCACTTCAAGAAATCGTGGGAAATGACCCATAAATATCCATATATATCAATTCTAAGACATCCTTAGATTTTTAGGCACCTAATTTCTTTTGTTTGGTCTGTTTCCTTTAATACATTAAACACATACAAAAAGATTCCAAAAATCAAGTGTATCCAAAATACCATATGACACAAACCTCTCAATTCTGGTTTTCGATATATGACCTAAGCGCTTGTGCCATATGTTAGCCAAATGTTATTATTTAATCTTGGCTTAATACCTTTAGAGTCAACATGCAATGATTCATTATGTGAAAAAACAATATCAAGCAAATATAGATTGTCAAATGCACTTAATGAATCTGTGCCCACAATACTGGAATTATTTGAAAACTTAAACTGACAATCTCGTAATGGACAAATAAAACCTAATTGTCCAACATGGAAATAGAAACCAAATTCTATCGAAAAGACAATACAATAAAAGTATCTTTCAAATCCAAAAATTTAATTTATCTGTAATAATAATCTAAAATTACCTCCACTTCTACCTTGTCATCTCCCATATGGATATATCTTTCACCATCACTTGACTTTGGCAGCTCAGATAACCCTGCATAACACTTATATGAGTGGTAGCATCAGAATCTAACCACAAAGTGTCTCTAGGTACTGAAGCTAAAGTAACCTCAGAACATACCAAAGTAAGATTCATACCTTTATTTGCACGCCAACCATGAAATTTGATACATTCCTTCTTTTTTATATCCAGGTTTGTCATAGATGCATGTAATAATTTTTATCCTGGGTATTATTTTGTTGTTTCTTCTGTGTTGGATATTGATTTGTAGCAGCTCTCTCTGTTAGGATGTATACTATAAGCCTAGCATTTGTATAAACATCTATTTATGATATGAGAATCTTTTATGGTCAAATGCTTTGCATTTTATATTTGTTATATATGTTATTGCAATTGTCCAATTAATTTATATTGTAGATAACATGGTGTGTGGTGCCACACAGAAAATCATGTTATCAGTTCCTTATAGATTATAAATGGTAGCTCACAACAAAGATAATTTTGGACAAATTATCGGAATGGTTGTAGTGTAATTTGGTATTAATCTATCTTGATTATAAAATTACACTAGTACATTTTGTATGTATTGAGCAGGACCAATTGAGGTTGTTTTATTTGTACTGACTACATAAATAGAACAAGACCTCTGTTATTATGGATGTGCATCTTCTTAATCATTGTATGATAACGGGTATGTATACTGGATATATGTTTGTTTAATTTACCAATGGGTGAGATTTATTTATTAAATCAATAAGCTCGGTAAATTGGGATACAATGTTGTTTATATGGTGTGCTGTTGATTATATAATGAAACTGTGTCCTAATTATTTAGGATGATGATGTCCTCTTGAGGAGCTCATAAGGATTATCATGTAAACCCTGCAGGTGGATTTATTCCGGCATGATAATAAAGTTGAGTGGTACTGCTCTTGGAATTAAATGTTAATTAATTGAATTGTTAGTAATTCATTTAATAAACGGACATTCGATATCTTAAACATGGGGAGATAAACGCACACATAATAAATATGAGCCATATTTAATATGGATTTGGGACGGTAGTTCAATAATATCTTTTTAGTGGATCGAGATATTATTGATAGGCTTAAGAAGTATATTCAGATCGAATTTAGGACTCCTAAGCCTATCAGGAGACCCATTCCTAATCTTCCTCAAGGTCCCTGTTGTAGCCTATAAATAAGCGTCAAGTCAGCCATTTTCTATACACACGAAATCTAAGATACGATTTAGTAAAGGGCGGCTGAAAGTCTCGATAGCTTGTTGCGCACACAACGTTCGAGAAAAAGGTAAGGAATACAGCAGAAGATCATGAGATCCAGGCTCTATCGATTCCTCGATCTACAGTTATGATCTTAGGATAATATCGGTGCAAAAGATATGATCTGTTTATCCGCTGTGTGTTAATCATATTTGCATGGACCCCGATTCAGATAATCGTATAGGGTCGGCAATCTCTCGGTTCCAATAATTGGTATCAGAGCCGTGGTTTTCTGACTCTATACGATTGAATCGGTTAATTCTATTATGAATCGTATCTTAAAGCATGCGTATTTTTTATCATATAATAGTAGGATGTGCGAGAAATTATGATTTTCTGCAGGAACCCTAAATCCAACTATTATGGTCTGAATGTATGTTTATGTATGAATTAAACCCACGGACATGTCGAGGTTGTTTTTTGAATGCATGATTGTAATAGTAAAATAACGGCGGTTTGAGGTGTTAGGTTTTAATTTTCTGTTCGATCTAGATTATATGTAAACTCCTTCGTGGAGTATATGATCGATGGATGTAATTAGATACAGGATTAGGGTTGCGATGGAGATTCTTTGGATCGTGGAGATTCTGGAGTCCTGAAGCCACGACGGAAAGAGAAGCGTGAGGACAGATCCCCACGACCTCACCGGGGAGGTCAATCCCCGTTTGACGGCAAACATTCAAGAACACGGGGATAAAACGAGACCATAATAGTTGGAAATTATGTTTTTCATATTTATTACCTTATATGTGTTTTTTTATCAAGCATGCTTTTATGTATTTCATATGATATGCATGTTAAAATCCCCCATGTTAAATAACTATGTGGGAGAGGTATTAATTTATTTTAAAATAAATTCCATGGCCTCCATTACTAGTTTGTAAGTGATGATTTTGAACTTGCGTGTTGGTTTTAAGTGTCTTCCTCTATATCGGATGAGTTCATATGCGGATAACTAGATCAAACTTCCTTTATGGATGATTATAGAAAGTTGTCTAGGAGTATATCATCTTCTCCATCTGAATGGGCATAATTCTAGATAATGGACTTAGTATCAAGTAATGGTGTACACTTAGATGCATTTGATAAGTATCCTCTTCATCGGAGTCACTGCTGTTATTTGTATGGCCAAAGCGATACCAACTATTAATTTTATTTGTCATAAAGTTAAGATGACAAGATAATAAAATTAAATGGGTAAAACCTCCTCTAACAAATGTTTGAATTAGTATACATCCACACTATCGTGGCATACGAAGTTCACCGTGTATTGAGGTGTTGGTAAATTTAAATTATGTTGTTTGAGGGAACAATATGATTTGACAATTCAAATGTTTTGACCTATGTGTTTATTTATGTGATTCTCAGGATTTTCATTATGGCTTTCAATCCTTTTGCTGTTATACTTAAAGAAAACAAACTTACTGGTCTTAATTATATTGATTGGAAACGAAACCTGGATATTGTCCTGACTGCTGAAGAGTACAAGTTTGTACTCACTGAGCACTGTCCTGACATGCCTGATGAAAACTCTACTGAAGAGGAGAAAATGCTTTATAGGAAGTGGGTCAAGACAAATGAGATGGCACGATGTTACATTTTGGCTTCCATGTCAAATGTGCTGTAACATCAGCATCAGGCCATGCCTACTGCCTATGATATGATGCATAATCTCAAAGAACTCTTTGGACACCAGGGTCGGGCTGCCAGACAGGAGGCTATGAGAAACTTGATGACTATCACCATGGCTGAGGGGACACCTGTGAGTGATCACGTCCTCAAGATGATGGCTCATCTGAATGAGATAGAGGTCCTTGGAGCTGAAATCAATGGAGAAACCCAGGTCGATATCGTTCTCCAAACGTTGCCTAAGAGTTTTGAGCAGTTCCGTTTGAACTACAACATGAACAAGAGGTTGTATTCATTGGCGGAACTTCTGACAGAACTCCAATCAGCAGATGGACTATTTCGTCAAAATTCTCAGGCTTATGTTGCTGAAAATGTTTCTGCGTCTAAACCGCAAGGCGCAAAGAAGAAGAAACAAAATTCTTCAGCAAAGAAGATGGCTGGACCTCAAGTGGCTAAGCCACAAGGTGGTGTGAAAAAGCCGAAAGGCAAATACTTCCATTGCAAGCAGGTTGGACATTGGAAAGTCGATTGTCCCCGTAAAAAGGAGAACAATTCAAATACATCTTTTTCATTAGTTGTTGAAACATGTTTAGCGGTGTTATCTACCGGTACCTGGTGTGTAGATACGGGAGCCACTGATAATGTCTGCAATTCATTATAGGGGTTCCAGGAAACCAAACGACTAAGTGATAGAGAGATTACTATATACATGGGCACCGCTGCGAAAGTGGCGGCCGTTGCAGTGGGAGATGTTTATTTATCTTTTCATAGGAATAAGTCTTTGATTTTTAGGGATTGTCTTTACGTACCTTGTCTTAGAAAGAATTTGATTTCAGTTTCTAAACTTTTTTAAGGATGGATATTCTATTTCTTTTGATAACAATGTTGTGGTCAAGAAGAATAGAGTTATTATCTGTTCTGGTATGTTGGTTGACAATTTATATACTCTTAATCCAATAACTCCTACAATGCAACAAATAGAAATTAATAACACATCTTCTAAATCTAATAAGAGAAAAGAACCTTCGAAAATGAACCAAACATATCTTTGGCATTTAAGGTTGTCATATTAACTTAAGTAGGATTCAAAGGTTGATAGCCGATGGACCTTTGAGTTCCTTGGAAGTGGAAAACTATCCTACCTGCGAGTCCTACTTGGAAGGAAAAATGACCTAAAGGCCTTTTAAGGCAAAGGGGTATAGAGACAAAGAAGTGTTGGAGTTGATTCATTCTGATTTGTGTGGCCCTATGACTATTCAGGCAAGAGGTGGTTTCGAATATTTTGTCTCTTTTATAGACGATTATTCGAGATGTGGATACATTTACTTCATGCGCCGTAAGTCTGAGTGCTTTGACAAGTTCAAAGAATACAAGGCTGATGTGGAGAAACGTCATGGTAAATGTATCAAGATACTACGATCTGATCGTGGTGGTGAGTACCTCTTAGGAGAGTTTAGGAGTTACTTATCGGAGGCTGGGATTCAATCCCAATTGTCTGCACCGGGTACACCCCCAACAGAATGGTGTGGCAGAACGAAGGAATAGGACTCTTATGGAAATGGTTAGATCAATGATGAGTTATTCAGAATTACCAAATTCATTTTGGGGGTATGCTCTGGAAACAACGACATACATTCTAAACTTGGTACCTTCGAAGTCAGTACCCTCTACTCCCACCGAATTTGGACTGGGCGCAAGCCTAGTCTGAAACACATTCGGATTTGGGGTAGTCCAGCACATGTGCTGAAGGGAGATGCTGATAAGTTGGAATCTTGTACGGAAGTACACTTGTTTGTGGGCTATCCTAGAGGAACGAAAGGTGGTTTATTTTATAGTCTTAAAGATCAGAAGGTCATTATTAGTACTAATGCCCGATTTTAGAAGAGGACTATGTAATGAACCACAAGCCCATGAGTAAAATTGTTCTTGGGGAAATGAGAGGGGATAATTCTGATGTACCGACGGTACAAGATGAGATACCACAAGTGACTGCACCGCGTGTCACTAATGATACACAAATACCGATGGTGCATTGTCTTAGTGGTAGGGTTGTTAGAGAACCTGATAGATTCATGTTTTTGGGAGAGTCTTCAGACTTAGTCCCTGGACAACATAAAATAGATCCCTGGACTTATGACGAAGCACTCCAAGATAAAGATGCGATATCTTGGCAAACGACAATGCTCTCTGAAATAGAATCTATGGATTCTAATCAAGTTTGAGAGCTTGTAGAATCACCAAATGGTGTAAGAGCCATTGGATGTAAATGGGTCTACAAAAGGAAAAGCGGATCAGATGGAAAGGTAGAGACCTTTAAAGCAAGACTTGTTGCGAAATGGTATACTCAAAAGGAAATGATCGATTATGAGGAAACCTTTTTACCGGTAGCCATGCTAAAGTCTATCCGAATTATTTTGTCTATTGCTGCTCATATGGATTATGAGGTTTGGCAGATGGATGTCAAGACAGCTTTCCTTAATGGAAGTCTTGAAGAAAACATCTATATGAAGCAAGTAGAGGGATTCATTGAGAAGGGCAAAGAGAATCTTGTGTGTAAGCTCAATCTGTCCATTTATGGACTGAAACAAGCTTCGAGATCTTGGAACATCCGTTTTGATGAGGTAATCCAATCTTTTGGATTTATTCAATGTCCGGATGAGTTTTGTGTATATAAGAAGAGTGACGGAAACGTGGTGGTATTTCTTGTACTATACGTAGATGATATCTTGTTAATTGGAAACAATGTCAATGTGTTATCAGACGTAAGGGTATGGCTGTCCAAGCAGTTTGCTATGAAGGACTTAGGAGAAGCTGGACATATTCTTGGGATCAAAGTTATAAGGGATCGCAAGAAAATGATGTTATGCTTATCTCAAGCTTCATACATTGACACTATCCTAGCTCGTTTTAGCATGCAAAACTCCAAGAAAGGTTTTCTACCTTTTAGGCATGGAGTTCCTTTATCTAAGAAAATGTGTCCTAAGACACCAAAGGAGATAGAGGAAATGAAAGCAGTTCCTTATGCTTCGGCTGTAGGAAGCTTAATGTATGCAATGCTATGTACGAACCAGATATCTGCTTTGTCGTGGGCATGGTTAATAGATATCAAAGTAACCTAGGACAAGGTCATTGGACTGCCGTAAAACATATTTTAAAGTACCTGAAAAGGACTAGAGATTATATGCTAGTTTACCAGGCAAATGATTTATTACCTGTAGGTTACACGGATTCAGATTTCCAGTCAGATAGGGATAATAGTAAATCGACCTCGGGGTATGTGTTTAACTTAGGAAGTGGAGCCATAGTGTGGAGAAGTGTGAAACAGAAATGCGTTTCGGACTCCACCATGGAAACTGAATATGTGGCAGCCTCTGAGGCAGCCAAAGAAGCTGTATGGCTCAGAAACTTCTTGATGGACTTAGAAGTGATTCCTGGTTTACCCAAAGCTATCACAATCTATTGTGATAACAGTGGTGCAGCAGCAAACTCGAAGGAACCACGAGCCCATAAGATAAGTAAACACATTGAGCGCAAGTACCACCTGATACAAGATATCGTAAAGCGAGGGAAAGTTGTCGCCAAGATTGCATCAGCCGATAACCTAGCAGATCCTTTCACAAAGGCTTTTCCGGCGAAAGCCTTCAATGAGCATGTTAATGGAATGGGAATCAGGTGTATGACAGCGTATATGACAGCATAGTCTTTTAGTATAAGTGGGAGATTGTTAGGATGTATACTATAAGTCTAGCTTTTGTATAAACATCTATTTATGATATGAGAATTTTTTATGGTCAAATATTTTTGCATTTTATATTTGTTATATATGTATAGTCGATATAGGTTTCTTTAATTTACCAATGGGTGAGATTTATTTATTAAATCAATAAGCTCGGTAAATTGTGATACAAGTTGTTTATATGGTGTGTTGTTGATTATACAATGAAACCGTGTCGTAATTATTTAGGATGATGATGTCCTCTCAAGGAGCTCATAAGGATTATCATGTAAACCCTGCAGGTGGATTTATTCCGGCATGATAATAAAGTTGAGTGGTACTGCTCTTGGAATTAAATGTTAATTAATTAAATTGTCAGTAATTCATTTAATTAATGGACATTCGATATCTTAAACACGGGGAGATAAACGCGCACATAATAAATAGGAGCCATATTTAATATGGATTTGGGATGGTAGTTCAATAATATATTTTTAGTGGATCGAGATATTATTGATAGGCTTAAAAAATATATTCAGATCGAATTTAAGACTCCTAAGCCTATCAGGAGACCGATTCCTAATCTTCGTCAAGGTCCCTGTTGTAGCTTATAAATAAGCCTCAAGTCAGCCGTTTTCTATACACACGAAATCTGAGATACGATTTAGTAAAAGGCGGCTGAAAGTCTCGATAGCTCGTTGCCCACACAACGTTTGAGAAAAAGGTGAGGAATACTACAGAAGATCGTGAGGTCCAGGCTCCATCAATTCCTCGATCTACAGTTCTGACCTTAGAACTAATATCGGTGCAAAAGATATGATCCGTTTATCCGTTGCGTGTTAATCATATTTGCATGGACCCCGATTTGGATAATCGTATAGGGTCGGCGATCTCTCGATTCCAACACTCTCAACATGCTTTCTTTTCATGCCCATTTCCTTATCTTTGGAACTAGTATTCAGCTGAGCAATGTTAGTTCTTTGTTGCTTCAACCTTTTTTTCTTTTGTACAAAATGAAATGAACTCATTAAGAGTCTACTTCTTCTTTTGATGGTTGTAGCTAACCTTAAAATGATTGAATTGTGCTGGAAGAGATATAAGTACTAAATGCATGAGTAAGTCCTTAGACACCTCGAGTTTTAGTTTACTTAATTTTCAAGCATAGTGAAACATCTGCATGATGTACTTATATTTTTTTACCCTTATAATTTATTGAGATTAAGGTTGCCAAAAGCGTACTTCTCTTAGTCTTATCGTTGTTTACAAAATGCTGCTCAATATGGGTAAAGTACTTACTAGCCAAAGTGATTTCCTCAGATACAGTGTCTCGAAAGGTTTCCGAAATGCTGCACTTAATAATCATTAGGCTAACATGATTCATGCGCTCCCAAATCTTAAAACACTTCCTTTTATCAGAGAACCTGGGTTGTTTTACCCTTAATGCATAGTCAAGATTCATACAACCCAAAAGTGATTAGAATATTGTCCTTCCAATCCTTAAAATCTGACCCATTAGGCATGAGTATGCTATTATTGTTGGCAGACACAGAATAGTAGACATAGTTAAATAGAGAATAAAAAACCAAAATAACTATTATCCTCACATAACACCAAAAAAAAAGTCAATTAATTCAAATATGATGACGACATCTCGAGGAACAAAGCACAACATTAATATCAAGTCTTTAGACAGTAATATTAACTTATATGTGGTCACCTCTGTATAATGGTGTGGCACCTCAACCCAACTTAAAAGGGTTGAGACACCACTTTAACTTTATATGCTCAAAATATTTGTAAAAAGAAATAATAATAATTAAAATTCATTTTTGTAGAGAAACTCAGTGGAAGACTTTACTAAAAACATGAATATTTTTTTCTTTTTGTTTTAAATCGAAAAGCTTAATATGCAAATAACTAACTCGTGTTCTACCCATATTGATAAATCAAAATTTTGACATATTTAAATCATTTCACAAGTTTACTGGAGCCACCATCACATTTTTAAAAGACATCAACCATATTAAAATCATACATATCATCACATATTATAAACATATAATACACATATATATGCTTTTAGGGAGGAGTCTGTACAACCAATTACACATCTACTACATCATAAGTTGGACCTGAATAATATTTTAAATAACATCACGAGACTCCTCCGAAGAGGAAGCCAAGTACGATAACCGTACTTCTCTAATACATTGAAGTAATTAAACTATTAAGCCTATACTACAACATTGTTCTTTGAGTATGCTAACCCTTGAACCATAACATAATATCGAGGAATGTGGGATCGCTCGCCTACTAGACCTCACTTCATAGACCAGGCACTTTCATATTTATGATCATCATCCAGTAGAGAAGCTGCATACCGGTTATAGCTACGGTACTTATATCCATGGATTTTCATACATAACTTACTAATTCAATTAACAACACATAGCTAGAGAGTAGAAGTTACCCATTTTTGAGGTTTGACTTAAAGTGGGGATAACTACTAAAGTATCTGGTCATCTCGTACTGCACTCAGCACATTCATTAACTTTTAGTCTTCAAATCACATCTCATTTATATCATAAACATACATACATATTCTTCTTCACTAGTTACTTATTTAACATATTTTCGGTGTTTGTTGATGTGCTTCAATTAATTATAATATCACTGAATCATATCATAATCATCTAACCTATCATGCTTATCATACATGTCACATATTGTATATCATAACCACATAACTATAGATTTAGGAGAATTTTAAAGCATACTTTAAAACAAGCATCAATTATACCTTGAAGGGAAAATCGCATCCTAAATTTTAATTCATAAAACTAACATCCATATTCTTAAAACTTAAATGATTTATCACTTCACATACAAGCTCTCATTTTATCACTTAGATCAGTTTCAAAATATGGTCTAATTGCACTTTTAACAATAGATTAATTATTGATCACAAAACTAGTAACATGTAGGTAGAAAAGGCACTCTTTACCACAACAATTTTGATAATTTAAATAATTATCTAAAATTCATGAAAATAATCATGAATTTATATAATAACCCTAATTTAATCATGCTAAGATAATAGAGATAGATTCTAATCACACAAGATTTGATAAATAATTTACTACACTAAAAAATTGTTCAAAAAGTGTTCTAAAACCATTATGTCCTGTAAATTTCACCATAAATTATTTAATTGATGAAATATTCTGAAATTAATAATTTAAACTATAAATATCATATAATTCAACATTGTAAAACAGTTTTGAAAAATTATGATGGACCTATTTTATAAAATTATTTTTCTAAAGTCCAAAACTATAGAATCTTAAATTCAAAACTGGACTATTTTGAAAACTCATTATAATTTGTACACTACTCCAAAAATTTCTAAATTTCAACCATAAACTCAAAACTTCATATAGTATAACATATTGACACAGTTCTGAAAAATTGTAATTGACTAACGTTTTACAATTATTTTTCTAAGGTCTAAAACTACATAGTTCCAATTTAAACTACACTATCTTTGAAAAATCACCATAATTCATCAACTACTCTAAACATTATAAAATTTTAACCATAGGCTCAAAACTTTATATAGTATATCATACTGAAATAGTTCTGAAAAATTGTAATTGACTAAATTTCTATAATTATTTTTCTAAGGTTTAAAGCTACATAGTTCCAACTCAAAATTGGACTATCTTTGAAAACTCACCATAATTCATCAACTACTCTAAACATGACCAAATTTTAACCATAAACTCAAAATTTCATATAGTAGAACATACTGAAATAGTTTTATAAAACTCCAAGTATACAATTTTTTAAAAATTGACAAAATGAACTGTCATTACTAATATTTTTCACAACATGATTAAACTCACCTATTTTGTTAATTAAAATCTAGGTTTGACTTTTATAACTCTATCAACTTTAAATAAACCATCTTGACTCAAACATGCAATTGTACAATCGAACTCCCAAAAGTGACTTTTGAAAGAAAAACCACATAACACATGACTAAGAACAAATTTCTTCATATTAGTAGGAAATCACCCTTGGATCATACATGCAATGAGTTTAGGTAAAGAAATTAAACATTGTTGGGATTTCAGTGTTTAGATTTTGATGAGACAAACCAATCATGTAATAGGAAGTTTTGAGTACCCCATTTTCACAGTGTTTAAGTGAATAAATAGACTAGAATTGAGTCTTGAGTCAAGCATTGAAATGGAGGTTAAAAGAGGATAAAGCTGCATCTAAGCTTTAAAGGAAGATATCGCTGCAAGAAGGCAGGATACAGTATCGCTGCATGAAGGCAGGATACAGCAAAGCAAGGAAGAACGGTGTGCAGCATCGCTGCAAGAAAATGATACAGGAGTACTGCTAGAACGGAGTTACAGCAGCACTGCCAGATGATACTGCAATCAGGTCTAAAATACAGCAGCACTGAAAGAATGCATCAGCTGCACAAGGACCAAGGATACAGCGCAGACTTACAAGTCAGTTAAGTAATACAGCGCCAACTACAAGACGAAGTATCCTGCAAATCCCATGAAGGATAAATGCAGTACGAGGAACGGAGATCCAAGCAGGGACAATAGAGCCGTTCAAGAAAAAATCAAAGTAGCACACACGGGGCCAATAAGAAGATGCCACATGGACTGATGCGCCGTAGAAAGCTGGAAGCCGCAACTGCCGCATTAAATGCTCCGAAAGGAAAAGTCAAGTCGCATTAAATGCGAATCATACTTTGGCCAGGCTTTTTCAAATTCAAAAGAGGGATGTCTCCTTCAACGGACATCTTCTCCTACAAGTATAAATAGAGGTCGAGGAGCACTGAAGCTGGTTACTGTTACTGAGATATAAAATTTCGTGCAAAACGCAAAGCTTACAAGATCCATATATTCAAAGTCTACGATCAGTTTCAGTCACTCAACCTATCGAAGTGAAGCAAGTTCAAGCTGAAAGTTTCCCTACGGATTCAGAAGCTCACTTCGAAGCACAAGTTGAAGAAAACTTTTCTATCCTTTTAACCTTGTTGCTGTGTGCTTAGGTTGTTTTAGTGGTGTCAAGCAGTTGATAGGAGAGATCCTTGCTGTTTGTTTTAGTTGTCTAAGTGTTAGGCAGCTTCCCTGTGTGAGAGTGTAGAACCCTGTGTGGGTTAGCCTTTGAAGTTTGCAGTTGCTGTGTGTACGCTGGACTTCAGTAGGTGGTTTGCTTTGTAAAGTTGATAGATTGTTAGGAGAGTCATGTAAATCAATCTTGCTTAACAAAGTTCCTGCTCGAGGAGCAGTAGAGTGGACGTAGAAGGATTACACCACCTTCGAACCACTATAAGCCATAAGTGTTTTTATCGCTTTATTTATCTGCGCTTATTTTATGCATATATATCTATCTCTCATCATAAAACGTTTGAAAGAAGAATTCTTGTGTAAAACAGCCTTGTGTTTAAAAGTATATTTCCGCTGCGTACAAAACTCCAGGTTACAGCGTGCAGCACTGCATTCTAGCGCTGCAAGCAGTAACCATCTATCGCTGCAAGCTCAAGTAACTTGCAGTGCAAAACGGTTGTTTAAAGATTCTGAAAAATCGACCAAGGTTCATTCACCCCCCCTCTGAACCTCGGACACCACTTGGGACCAACAGGTGGTATCAGAGCAAGTTGGGTTAAAAGCCAACTTATCTGGTCACCTACCCTGATCCACCTTTGTTTCGCTGTTTTCTTTGCATTAAATTAATTTTTTTTAAAAAAGCATATCATGGATTCCTCCAATCATAAGCTACCTATGCTTCCCATAGAGGAATATGATGACTGGAAGATAAGAATGCACGCACACCTTTCTGCCATGAATGATGAGATGTGGACGGTCATAACTGAAGGACCGATAATTCTCATGAAAGTAAATCCAATGTATGGAAGAGACCATGCAGAAGGAGAGCAGCCACCACCAAACTTCCTGACCAAACCACGTCAAGAGTGGAGTAACGAAGATAGGAAGAGAGCCAACCTGGATAATGTGGCAAATAACGCTTATTTATTACTTTGGATAAAGGCACCTTTAGCAAAGTTAAAACTTGCTCAACATCCAAAGAAATATGGGAAAAGCTGGAGCAAATTTGTGAAGGAACTGAGCTCACCAAGGACAACAAAATCTCCAACGCTACCCAATTATTCGAGCTCTTCGAAATGAAGAATGAAGAGACTCTTGAGCAACTAGATTTGAGATTCACATCCATAGTGAATGAACTAGAAGCTCTGGGCAAACACTACACACAAAAGGAAACGAACATGAAGGTGTTAAGAGCCCTACCAGCGGAGTGGGATAGCAAGACCACTGCCATGAGAGTGTCTATGGACCTGAAGTCCATGAGCACATTTGACTTATTCTCCGACTTGAAAGCATTCGAGTACGACATCAATAGAAGGAGAAAGGAGTCAGAGGAGTCGATCTCCAAAGTTACAGCGCTAACTGCCAGAGAAACAAAGGATACAGCAACCGCCAGTTGCAGTAAGCAGAGTGAGGATACAACAGAAGTTGCTGAAGAGGATATGGCGCTCCTCCTAAAGAAATTCAGGAGATTCATCAAGAGCAACAACAATAGCAGCAACACCAACCTCAACAAAAAGAATGACTTCAGAAGAAGTTATCCAAGCCCTCAGGTATCTTCTTCTCCACAGTCAAATACAGGGAATGTTGACTTGTGCTATAATTGCAGGAAGCCTGGACATTACGCAAGGAACTGTCCTTATCCAACCGTACACAAGTATCCTGAAGAAGAAAGAGAACAGAGGAGAGATAAACGAAGAGAGGAAAGGCACAAGCTTCGAGCTCTCATAGGAGAGATGGAGAAAGCCAAGGATGCAGTAGTTCCGAGGGAAGTACTGAAAGCTGCAGAATCCTAAGACAGTGATGCTGAAACCTCATCCTCTGACGAAGAAGCACTCATATGCCTGATGGCTAGAGATGGCGAGGACAGCGAAGAAGATGAGATAATCTACCAACCGTTGTCCATACAAGTTGATGAGGAGCTGAACATGATCCACTCCTTGAAAAGGATCATGAGTGATTTCGAGCAGATCAACTCAATTCATGAGGAACTGAAGGTTGAAAATGAGAACCTTAGAATCGATAATGAGATCCTCAAGAGCAAAAACATCGACATTGCCAGAATGCTCGCTGCACGAGAGTCTGATAACTCAAAGTGTAGTAAGCTGCAACAAGAGGTCTCTAGATTGAATCTGCTGATCACTGAGCTAAGATCTGAGAAGGAAATCTTGCAGTCCAAGATGAGTACGTTCACCAAATCTTCAAAGGACGCAAGAGATTGCATAAATCGTGTCAGAGATCCTTTTGAGATTTCAGGCATAGGTTACAGCAATCAAGGCTCTCAGAATACAGCAAGCACATCCAAAGCTGTGAATTTTGTTCAAGCTAAAACTCCAATGGAGAAAGAGTTACTCTGTGACTCTGAAAAGATAGTGAACAAAACAACAATGACGGATAAGGGGAAGAAACCCCAATGCTCAACTACAGGGAGTAAGCCTGCATCTAAGACTTCGCTGCAGCAGAAGCCATCTGCTGCATGCAGCAACCAACAAAGTTGCAGCATAGAAGAAACGTTCCCACCTATACTAAGACCTACATGTCTAAACCTCAAGGAGGATATACTCAAGGGAAGTATGGTGGAAGACCACACTACAAGGGTGTCGGTAATACACATAATGGTTATGCACACACTGTTCATAAGCAGTTCTCCAAGATAACTGCATACAGCTCGAGAACCAACAAATCTTACAGTAAAACAGTTACTGTTAAGAAAGTTTGGGTTCCCAAAGTAACTAACCCCAAAGGACCCGTATGGATATGGGTACCTAAATCTGTTTGAATTTGTTACAGGTTACAGTGCCAGGATGCAGCAGTGATGTATGGTATATCGACAGCGGCTGCTCAAGGCACATGACAGGCAACAAAGAAACGTTGAAAGACTTCCAAGAATGTAAAGAACCTAAGGTCATATTTGGTGATGATTCTAAAGGAAGCACAAAAGGAAGTGGATGCCTAGTCAAGGGGAACATAAAGATCAAGGATGTATCCTACATAAAGGGGCTTAGATACAATCTTCTAAGCATCAGTCAATTTTGTGACAAAGGATATACAGTGAAATTCAACCTCAACAAATGCTTAATCAAGGACAGCACCTCAAATGAAGTAAAGCTGACAGGAACAAGAAGAGGAAATATCTACCTAGCAGATTGGAATTCCTCCACTCAATCAACATGCTTCATAGTGAAAAGTCCACCGGAGCTGAGCTGGCTATGACACAAACGATTAAGCCACCTGAACTTCAAGACTATCAACAAGCTAGCAAGAAAAGGCCTCGTGAGAGGATTACCAGATGTAGCTTACAAAAAGGAGAATGTCTGTGGAGCGTGTCAAAAAGAAAAGCAAGTTAAGAGCTCTTTCAAGGATAAAATTCAGAAGTCGTCTCACAGGATTCTAGATCTTCTACACATGGACCTTTTTGGACCAGTAGAACCAGTAAGCTTGAGCGGGAAGAAGTACTCCCTAGTAGTAGTGGATGACTACTCTAGATACACATGGACGATCTTTCTAGCAAAGAAGTCAGAAACTTAAGAAAAGCTATCTGGCCTCATGAAGAAAATTCAGAATGAAAAGAGCTTGAGCATAGTGAAGATAAGATCAGACAGAGGAACCGAGTTCACGAATAAGTTTATAGAGAAATTCTGTTCTGACAATGGTATTCGTCATGAATACTCTGCTGCAAGAACACCTCAACAAAACGGGGTTGCTGAAAGAAGGAATAGAACCCTCAAGGAAGCAGCAAGAACAATGATAGCAGAAGCAGAGATACCCAAGAGGTTTTGGGTTGAGGCAACTAATACTGCATGCTACACGCAGAACAGATGTCTAATCATTAAGGATCTTGACAAGACACCTTATGAAATATGGAATGGTCATACACCGAATATCTCTTATCTACACATCTTTGGATGCAGGTGTTATGTTCTCAACAATGGAAAGGAACATCTAAAAACTTTTGATGCTAAATCAGACGAAGGAGTATTTCTAGGATACTCTGCTGTAAGTAAAGCCTTCAGAGTGTTTAATAAGAGAACCCTGGTGGTAGAAGAATCTGTACATGTGGTGTTTGATGAACCACATTGTGACACGAAGAAGCTGGAAAAACCACCTGAAGAGACCTCTCCTAGAAAAGAGAATGTTGTACCATACATAGAAGGAGTTCTGCCTGCAGAAGAAGAAGATAAAGATGAAGAAGCTGCAACCTTGGATGCAGCAGACATTCTTACAGCGGCAGAACTTCCTGCACTACAACAACATGATGAGAAAAACACACCAACTCACGTCTTTGAGCCTGATAGGACGTGGCTTAGAAATCATCCAAGAGATCTCATTATAGGAGATCCATCCATCGGTGTAAGGACAAGGAGATCCATACCATATGAAGCGATGTTTGCGTGCTTCATATCACAATCAGAGCCTAAGGCTGTTGAAGAGGCACTGCAAGATAGCAACTGGGTGCAGGCCATGCAAGAAGAATTGAATGGATTTGAAAGAAATCAAGTATGGTAAACAGTCGCAAGACCAACCCATCAAGGTGTAATTGGAACAAAATGGGTGTTCAAGAACAAGCTAGATGAATCAGGAGTCGTTGTAAGAAACAAAGCAAGGTTAGTTGCTAAAGGATACTGTCAGGAAGAAGGAATTGATTTTGATGAGACTTTTGCACCAGTGGCAAGGCTAGAAGCAATAAGAATTTTCTTAGCTTATGCAGCACATATGAATTTCAACGTCTATCAAATGGATGTTAAAAGTGCATTCCTGAATGGTCTCCTTACAGAGGAAGTATATGTTGAGCAACCTCCTAGTTTCGAGGATCAAGCAGAAGAAAAGGTGTTTCGGTTATAAAAGGCCCTATATGGACTGAAGCAAGCACCAAGAGCTTGGTATGACACCTTATCTCTCTATCTTCTGGAAAATGGTTTTCAGAAAGGAACGATCGACAAAACGCTATTTAGGATACAGGATGGAGAAAGTGTACTTCTTGTACAAATCTATGTGGATGATATTATCTTCGGATCCACAAACAAAGAGCTATGTGAAAAGTTCTCCAACCTGATGCAGTCAAAGTTCGAGATGAGTATGATGGGAGAATTAAGTTTCTTTCTCGGACTGCAAGTAAAACAGCTACCTACAGGAACCTTCATCAACCAAGTCAAGTATACGAAGGAGCTTATCAAGAAATTTGGCATGGAGAATGGAGCAGCAACATCCGTTCCTATGTCCACATCCATAAGTCTTGACAAAGATGAAGATGGTAAAGATGTAGACATTACCAAGTACAGACGCCTCATTTGATCGTTGCTGTATCTCACAGCAAGCAGGCCTGATATTATATTTACAGTAGGAGTCTGTGCTAGATTCCAAGCAGCACCGAAGGAATCACATCTTTTAGCAGTAAAAAGGATAATTAAATATCTGAAAGGAACTCAGGAAGTCGGCCTTTGGTATCCTAAGGAAGGAGGATTCAAGCTTAAAGGCTACTCCGACTCAGATTATGCAGGCTGTAAGATTGATAGAAAGAGTACGAGTGGGACGTGTCAATTTCTGGGAAATAGACTTATCTCGTGGTTCTGCAGAAAACAGACCTCAACTGCAACCTCTACAGCAGAAGCAGAGTATGTTGCAGCAGGAAGTTGCTGTGCGCAAATTCTCTGGATACAGCAGCAACTTAGAGATTATGGGATAGAAGAAAAAGAGACTCCAATTCTCTGTGACAATACGAGCGCTATTGCAATTACCCATAATCCTGTCTTTCACTCAAGAACAAAGCACATTGACATTCGTCATCACTTTATAAGAGATCATGTTGAGAAGAAAGACGTCGTGCTTGAAAAGGTTCACACGGATCTATAGCTTGCAGATATCCTAACAAAACCTTTGAGTGAATCTAGGTTTTCCATGCTTCGAAACTAGCTGGGAATCCTTAAGTTGTGAAGAAAAAGAAAATGCAAGATCGCAGGGGAAACCTCTGCATGCTTGCAGGAAGCAGTAAAGATGGTACTGTAAGCTACGCGTCAATACAACAGTGGGTTCAGACAGCGCTGCAACCTACATTCTTATAGTACAGCAGTTATCGAAGAAATCAAGCAGCACCAGGTTACAGCATTTATTTCAAAGGAGTATTGATTGCTCTGCAACCTCGTACTAGAGATGCTGCAACCTTAAAAAGGCATTTATTTAGGCGGCAAAGGGCATGTCTTTCAGCATTAAATGAATGACTGCGGGTGTCAGGAAGTGGAAAGGGCGCTGACAGAGCCCACGCGCCAAGTAATTATTAGCATCGATTTGACATCTCCGTTTTTTCCTGAGCCACTAGATCATTTCCCTGATTTATCTCAACCGTCAATCTCGTTCGTTTCTTAAGAACCTCCATAAAGACCAAAACGTGTCATTTGAAATTCACTTTTCACCATCTTCAGAGAGAGAAACGCTTTGATCGCAGAAAATTTTTCAAGTGCAAAACCCTTGTCTCTTCTCTCTCTATCTCACAAAGATTTCATCAATGGCTGCCAGAAAGACCATCGTTCTTGATGGAAGGATGATCAACCGGGAAAACATCCTGGAGTCAGGGCTGTATGACAATACCCTGATCAAGAGGATTTTTGATGCTCTTCAACAGACCCAAGTCTTAGGGCTGTTGACCACCGTCTACGCTGGCTTCTCCACGGAGTCAGTACAGAGATTCTACACCTACGCTAGGCAGGCGGAGGATAGGAACTGCATCCTGTTCCGGATGGATGCAGATGAAGAAGAACGGTCGCTGACCGTTAGGGACATCTCCACCACCTTCAGCATCTCGGCTGCATGTTTGACCCCCAGCCAGTTGGCAACATATGGGGAAGCATCAGCTCAAGAGATGTGGGATCTCTTTCGAGCAAGGGATGCAGGGGTAGAAATCAAGAGAAGCGCCCCCAAGAAGCTCTTCAAACCGAAGTTTGAACTTCTCCACGACATCTGTGCATACTCCATCGAAGGGAGGACAGAGAGTTACGATAAATGCACAGATCTCCGGTTCCGGATCATGTCTGCAATCATGGCCGGAAAGAAGGTGAACTGGGTGAGGTTCATCATGAAGAGGCTGTGGGAGGAAGCAGAGAAGATAACGAAGCGTCGGAGCTACGGTATCACCATCTGTTCACTGCTCTGCAAGCTTGGGCTTCAACTTGCAGCACCCGCCTCCATTCATCCTGGAAAGTATCACCGGGAGAAGAAGAAGGGCAAGACCCAACCGAAGGCTGCAAGAGCAGGAGTTGCGAGGAAGAAAACCAAAGACAAAAAGAATGCAACTCTTGCTCTGTAAGATGAAGCTGCAGGCAGTGGGGAAGATGCTGAAGAAGAGGATCCTTCGAGTCCTCTTCCTGTTATTAAGAGGAGTTCAGGGAAGGCTGTACCTAAACTTGAATCCTCTTCCCCAGATGATGACGCACCTTTGGTGAGAAGGGCTCCACGCAGCAAGAGAGCTACTGCTGCTGTTGGGGATGTGTCACATCAGCCTAGGGAGAAAGGTGACTTTGTTGATTCCCAACTCTCTACACCTAATATGGTTGTAGTTGACCTTGGGGATGAGTCAAATCAACCTCAAGAGCTATATCAGCACTGGGTCGAGCCAACTGAAGAAGAAGCTCGTCTACAAACAGAAGCTTCAGTGCTCGATCCCACTTTTCCAGCGCCTAGAAATATGCTGGCAGAGTACTCTCTTTGGAGAGAGATGCGGCTGTCTAAGGGGGAAATCCTATTGAAGTGGAAGGATTTCCTGACAGTCGAGCAAGCTGTCCTGGAGTGGGCCAAATCAGAGGATATTCTGGCACTCCTGCAACCTGACTTTGCAGCAAGAGTTCAAGAGCTTGATGGTTGCAGTGCTGCACAGGGAGCACAGGACAAGGGAAAGGGCAAGGCACTTGCAGAATCCGACTCTGCAGAGCTGCCGATGAAAGCAGCAGTGGAAGATGTGCAGGTCTTCCTCGCCCCGGTTGCAGAGGCGGTAAGAAGGGGCGATGATGTCGCTTTTGCTCAAGAGTAAATCGACACCTTGGGAGTGGAGCAGGCTGAAGAAGCCATGCTGCATCTAGCGCTGCAACAGAGCCTGAAAGAAACCAGGATACAGCACACTCCAAGGAGGATGCGGGGAGAAGGCTGTTCAAGTTCTCATCAGATAAACTCCCCTGCATACGAGCAAGTGGTTGAGGGCCTCTCCAACATTGTCACGTTGGATCGCTTGGAGGAGGAGGAAGCCCAACTACTGGATTATGGTGATTCCCCGGTTCGCGAAGATGAAGATACTGCTGCTGCAGATTCTGAGGGGAAACCATCAACCATAATCAAGAATGTCATTTCAGATATTTCCAAAATTGCCGATGAAGCATCTACGGAGGAAGTTGCAGAGGCGGCACTCCCTGCACTGGACGCGACAGCAGTGCAGCCGGCAACCACTCTTCAACAAGAAGAAGGAGCTGCAGAGAAGAGCAGGGTGGAAGCTGAGATTCTTGCAGCAGTGGAGGATACAGTGCTGAAAACTGTGACCGCTGTAGGAAGCCATGCAGAGCTGCAAGAACCCATTCTTGTAGCAGAGGCTGTCGAAGAGGTTACAGGACCGGCCAAGGAGACGGGGTCCGTTGAGAAGACCTCAGTGGAGGATGTTGTTCTGACAACACTCCCTGAGTGTGAGAAGACCTCAGGTGGGGAGGCTGTTCAGACAGTACCCACTGAGGATGCTGGAGCTGAAGCCGAGGTAACCTCAGTGCAGCTGGAGACACCTCGAGAGGAGGTTGATGCTGCAGCTGCTGCTCGCTCTCAAGAACCTTCCAAGGTTATAGCAGCAGAGGTTACTGTGGACGCAAACATGTCGGATGCCGAATTCGCAAGGATAATCAAAGCACAGAACATAGCTGTTCATGGGCCAAAATCTGGCGGAGCAGTTCTTGTTCCAGTCTTATCCAGCGAAGAGGAGGCAGGAGAAGAAGAAGGAGAAGAGCACCCATCCTCCAGCTCTACAAGCTCTCGTGCCAACAAGGATGAAGATGAGGTTGCTGCTGAAGTTCCGAGGCAGGATGCAGCAGCAGTATGCCAAGAGGTGATTCAATTTGCTGCATCCGCTGCTGCCTCAACGAGAAGGAATTCAGGGCTAACTCCTGATGAATCTATCAACAGGGTCGAGACTGCTGTTAGACATCTGCTGCATGCTCTCCAGGAGCATGAGTCTATCATGCGCAATAGTCTCAGGGTCAGTGCCCAATTCCATGCTGAAACCATGACGGGTTTCAAGAAGGACCTCGAAGTACTGCCTGATATGATCAAGTCAACTCTCAATGAACATTCAAACAGGCTGTACTACGATTGGGTCAGGATGGAGAAGGAGTTGAAGGTCGAAGCTGCTCTGACGCGCCAAGAGGTCAGGCAATGCAAGCTGCATGCTGAGACTGCCTCTACCAGACTCAACTCTCACTCCAAAGTCCTGGAAACACTTTTGGATCATGTCTTCGATCAATCTCAGAAAACCAGAAGTGTGGACGACAAGTTAGGGAATTTGGAGCTGATTGTAGGAGAATTGAGGGATATCATGCTTCGTACTTTCCCTCAACATGTTGATGCTCCGGAACCCACCCCTGAACCGACCCGATGCCCACGATCAAGGGCAGTCCCAGCTGCCCCTGCTCAGCCCCCGGTTTTTATGATGCCAAAAAGGGGGAAAGGTTTGAAGGTTTTGAAGATAGGTACAGGAGCAAAGGGGCTGCTGAATCGGAAGAAGAAGAAGATGATGACCAGCAACCTCTCAGCAGGAGGAGAAGAAGGTCTGGATCATCTGCTGCTGCTGATATCCCTTCTCCGAAGAGATGGAGAAGAGATGATGATGGAGCTGGTGGAGCCGGTGCAGCTGCTGGAAGAAGATCGGCTGCAGGTTCTGCACACAGCAGAGCTACAAGCAAGGATGCAGCACCGCCCAGCTATCATCATAAGAGAAGGGATGATAGCCAGCAGCAAGGCTCAAGGAAGAGGATGAGCGGGGACGAGTCTGAGAATCAAAGGCGCCAGTATGAAGAAGCTACAGATCCTAACGCCTGGATTCAAAGACTCGGTGTAATTGGTGAAAGAAAAATCTTTCCAAATAACTTCTACCAATTCCCTCCTCATGAAATCCCTCGCCTTGACACAGAGAATATCTCTGCTGAAGTGTCCGTGTTGATGGATCAAGGGCCTGAAGGAGAGAACATGGCTTGGAGATTTGATATTTTCAAAGAAGTCAGACTGCCTTTTGATCGGAATCCAACATTTGAGGCGATCACCATTTTCAAACGATCCGAGTACCTCAGACACTTTAGAGATCTATGCAGGCAAGGCAAATTCAGCAGATATCATACTTGCAAGACTGCATTGAGAAGGTATGAACAACTCGTTTTGGAAGGAAGCCTTGATATTCAACAGATGTACATTGACCGAGTGAAGGAATGGCTGATTGTACCATTCTGCGAGGACTTCTGGCTGAGATGGATTCAGATTCCTGTGATCAGACACAAGCTGGAAGAGTCCTACCAAGAGTCCATCAGGGACTGGTGGAAAGGATCAAGAGGAAGGGAAGGCCTTGAAAGGTTTGCAGGAAGATGTTCAGACGAATCAGTAAGCAAAAGGTCTTCGTTTTACTAAGCTGTATTCATATACCCTCTTATGATCCTTATTGTATTTTTGATGTTGTAAAAATTTCTATCTCTTAATGAAGAAATTTTGTTTTTCTGCTCTGACCAAGTTCAACTCTTATGAACTCATGCATGCTGTTTATGTTTTCCTGTTGCTTTTTTTGAAAGGAATAGCATGATGCATCTCTGATGAATCCAGGACTAGATTTCTTTGTTCAAAGCTGTGCAAGCATGTAATCTGGATAAATCATATAAGTTATTGTAAAATGAAACTTCTTCATGAACGAAATATTGTAAAGGTTTTGTCATCATCAAAAAGGGGGAAATTGTTGGGATTTCAGTGTTTAGATTTTGATGAGACAAACCAATCATGTAATAGGAAGTTTTGAGTACCCCATTTTCACAGTGTTTAAGTGAATAAATAGACTAGAATTGAGTCTTGAGTCAAGCATTGAAATGGAGGTTAAAAGAGGATAAAGCTGCATCTAAGCTTTAAAGGAAGATATCGCTGCAAGAAGGCAGGATACAGTATCGCTGCATGAAGGCAGGATATAGCAAAGCAAGGAAGAACGGTATGCAGCATTGCTGCAAGAAAAGGATACAGGAGTACTACTAGAACGGAGTTACAGCAGCACTGGCAGATGATACTGCAATCAGGTCTAAAATACAGCAGCACTGAAAGAATGCATCAGCTGCACAAGGACCAAGGATACAGCGCAGACTTACAAGTCAGTTAAGTAATACAGCGCCAACTACAAGACGAAGTATCCTGCAAATCCCAGGAAGGATAAATGCAGTACGAGGAACGGAGATCCAAGCAGGGACAATAGAGCCGTTCAAGAAAAAATCAAAGTAGCACACACGGGGCCAATAAGAAGATGCCACATGGACTGACGCGCCGTAGAAAGCTGGGAGCTGCAACTGCCGCATTAAATGCTCCGAAAGGAAAAGTCAAGTCGCATTAAATGCGAATCATACTTTGGCCAGGCTTTTTCAAATTCAAAAGAGGGATGTCTCCTTCAACGGACATCTTCTCCTACAAGTATAAATAGAGGTCGAGGAGCACTGAAGCTGATTACTGTTACTGAGATATAAAATTTCGTGCAAAACGCAAAGCTTACAAGATCCATATATTCAAAGTCTACGATCAGTTTCAGTCACTCAACCTATCGAAGTGAAGCAAGTTCAAGCTGAAAGTTTCCCTACGGATTCAGAAGCTCACTTCGAAGCACAAGTTGAAGAAAACTTTTCTATCCTTTTAACCTTGTTTCTGTGTGCTTAGGTTGTTTTAGTGGTGTCAAGCAGTTGATAGGAGAGATCCTTGCTGTTTGTTTTAGTTGTCTAAGTGTTAGGCAGCTTCCCTGTGTGAGAGTGTAGAACCCTGTGTGGGTTAGCCTTTGAAGTTTGCAGTTGCTGTGTGTACGCTGGACTTCAGTAGGTGGTTTGCTTTGTAAAGTTCATAGATTGTTAGGAGAGTCATGTAAATCAATCTTGCTTAACAAAGTTCCTGCTCGAGGAGCAGTAGAGTGGACGTAGAAGGATTACACCACCTTCGAACCACTATCAGCCATAAGTGTTTTTATCGCTTTATTTATCTGCGCTTATTTTATGCATATATATCTATCTCTCATCATAAAACGTTTGAAAGAAGCATTCTTGTATAAAACAGCCTTGTGTTTAAAAGTATATTTCCGCTGCATACAAAACTCCAGGTTACAGCGTGCAGCACTGCATTCTAGCGCTGCAAGCAGTAACCATCTGTCGCTGCAAGCTCAAGTAACTTGCAGTGCAGAACGGTTGTTTTAAAGATTTTGAAAAATCGACCAAGGTTCATTCACCCCCCCCTCTGAACCTCGGACACTACTTGGGACCAACAAACATGCAAAGCTTAATTCAACATGTATTTGCTTAATCAACACTCAAAATGACATACTTTTGAAGTCAACTACATAGAACAAGGTATTCGACAAAATCTATCATATTTGTAGGAAATCTCACTAGAATCTTACATGCAACTCAAAATTAGAACTTAATCATGCTCCTAAGGAAGAAGATTGGTGAGGATTTGCAAAAATTACCTCTTGATTGCACAAACTATGTGTTCTTGAAACTTGCTTGGAAGAAGATTTTAATTTGAGCTTAATTTCCCATCTTATCTTAAAAGGATCTTGGTTCTTTACTTAATTCTTGAAAATGGCAGCTTATTTGAACATGGGAATGAAGATTTTTTAGGGGAAGAAAAGTGTAGAGAGAAGAAGGAGCAACTAGCTAGAGAGAGAGAGTACATCTTACCAAATGAGAAATAAAAGGCTCAAATGTGGAGTCTTTCTCTTTTATATGTAGTATATAGAGTACAAAACATAATTAAATACATGTAGTATATATATATCATTTGTATAATGATATAATTTAAGATGTAGTGACATCTTAAATTTATCACTGCCACTACATTTAGATGATATAATTTATTCATGCCACTACATTTATCATGTAGTGACATTGATAAATGTAGTTGATTTGATGGGGGTATGAGAGGTTGAGTTAGCTCTATCTAATGTAATATGCACAAATAATTTTAATAACGACAATTATGCATTAAATTAAGATAAATTTCATAACAAGATCCAATTTATATATTAGTTCTCAATTCTAGACTCAAATTTTAAAATTTCTTAATAAGGGATTCAATTTAATCTTTTTTCTCATTTGAAGGCTCGAAAATTAAATTGAGATCTCAATTCAAGACAAAATTTAAATTTATATAAAATACATAATGCAATTCATGAAATTAAGATTCATTTATTTTCTTAATTTTATGAATAGAAATATAGAAAAATTGATTTTAATATTAATCAGTTTAATATACATTATATTTTATGAATTGAATTAATTATATTTTTCTTTCTTTCTTTCTTTCTTCCTTTATATAAATTAAGACAAGTCGGATGATGATTGTTCTTAAAGTGCACTAACTTGTCTTAATTTATCCAAAATATGAATACATATTGAAATATAAATAAATTTATATATACAGATAAAATGAAAAAAGAAAAATGAAAAAGAAAATAAAATTTTGTCTTGAATTGATAACTCAATCTAATTTTCAAGTATTAAATTGAGAAAAAATATTAAATTGAGCCCCTTATTGAGAAATTTTATAATTTGGCTTTAAAATCGAGAACTAATCCATAAATTGGATCTTGTTATGAAATTTATTCATGAAAATATGTCCAAAATAACACATCGCATAAGTCACATTTCTTATTTTAATTATTAAAACTATTTTATGTGTAACCATGTTTTTTTTTATATTTGATTGCTCGTGCATGTCTAGTGAATTACGATCGAACTCGATCTCCTCGGGTAGCTATCCTGCAAGACTTTTAAATTTTAAGAAACATTAGCTCATTTTTTTCTTGATAAATTATAAAGTTTATCATAGAGGTCATTAACAATAAATTATTTAAAATAAAATTTGAATAAAAATAAGCAATGCAAATTTTTCTGAAAACGGGGTGCTACAAATGAACAAATATTGACAATAAATAATGTCAAGCCATAATTGTTCTTCGAATCAACTACATGTGTTTGTTTACTTCGGACCAAACATTAATCTTCCTTTGGATCGATTAATACCATGAATATACATATACATAACTAACCCAATATTCTCAAATGAAAATCCTACACAAGAGAGGTAAATTTAGTGAGTTCATGTTTCAATTAATTCATCTAAAATATATGTAAAATTAAATAGGAATATGGAGATGCCCAACAAATTTGAATCACACATGCACATATATGACATGTAAATGTCAAGTCCTTAGTAAAGTGGAAACAAAATCTTAACATGGAAATCAACAGAAACATTATATTATGGCAAACCAGACTTTAAAATTCATAAACCTTGATTCATCCTTTAATATTATATGCGCATGTCATCAAATATGAACTAACTCGAATCACCAATCAATTACATGCCAAATAAAAATAATTTTAATCTAATTGCATTGGCTGACTTGACGGCTAAGAAATCATAAAATTTGTTTTTCTTTAATTCGGTCACAAGCATGTCATACCATCCTCATCAGAGTATAATGCACCAAAATCATAAATATAATCTATACTATACTAATAAATATAATCTATACTATACTAATAACAGAACAGTTGTAAATATTTACAAGAATGTCATTTTCCCGCCAAAAATTGTCATATCATTAAAAATATTAAAAGAATAGAATCTTTCTTGATAAGTTATTTGTGTGTTGTTCAATATTCTAAATCTTGCAAAGTAAGCTATATTATAAATTTTCCTGAGTAAGCTAAGTGTACATTATATAAGATTGGCAAGGAAAAACAAAAAATCAGAAAAAAAAATTTAGAGAACAAAGTTTTTGCTATAGGCTACCACATCCATCATAGTCAATATAGGTCATTATCGATGGAATCCGGTCGACCCTGTTGGTCCCAAATGGTGTCCGAGGTTCAGGGGGGGTGAATGAGCATTGGTCGATTATTCAAATCTTTCGAAAAGCCTTTCCGTTCTGCAAGTTACTAGAACTTGCAGCGCCAGACAGTTACTGCTTACAGCACTAGGATGCAGTGCTGCACGCTGTAACTAGAGTTTATACGCAGTGGCAAATTACGATTTAAAACACAAGGCTGGTTTTCTCAAATATGATCCTTTTCAAAATGTTTTATGCTTATGAGATATATATATATGTAAAACGAGATAAGCACAGATAAAAAAACAATAAAACACTTATGGTTTATAGTGTTTCGAAGGTGGTGTAATCATTCCACGTCCACTCTACTGCTACCTCGAGCAAGAATTCGTTAACCAAGATTGAATTACAGGACCCTCTTAACAATCTATCAACTTTATAAAGCAACCACCTACTAGAGTCCAGCGTACACACAACAACTGAAAACTCTAAAAGCTAACCCACACAGGGTTCTAAACTCCCACACAGGGAAGCTGCCTAACTTTAGACAACTTATACAAATAGCAAGGATCTCTCCTATGAACTGTTCGACACCTCTAAAACAACCTAATTACACAGCAACAAGGTTAACAGTATATATGTTTTGATCTTCAATTGGTGCGGTGAAGTGCGCTTCTGAATCCTTCGAAGGATCTTTCAGCTTTAAATTTGCTTCACTTCACAGAGGTTGAGTAACTGAAACTGATGGTAGACTTGAATGTTTGTAACTTGAAAGCTTGAGAGTTTTTGCGCAAATGTTTCAGTAACCAACTTCAGTGTTTCTCATCCTCTATTTATACTTGTAGGAGAAGATATCCGTTGAAGGAGATATCTCTGTTTTGAATTTAAAGTACTTTGACCACAGGCATGGCTCGTATTTAATGCGACTTGACTTCCTCTTTCGGAGCAATTAATGCGGCAGTTGCGGCTAGCAGCTTTCTGTAGCGCGTTAGTCCACGTGACATCTTTGTATTGGCTCCGTTTTTACAACTTTGATCTTCTCTCGAACGGCTCTATTTATTCTTGCTTGGATCTTTGTTCGTCGTACTGCATTTATCCTTCCTCGGATTGCAGGATACTTCTCTGTTTATTATTGCGCTTTTGACTGTTTGGACAGTAAGCTCTACGCTGTATCGTAGGTTTTCTTGCAGCTGAAACTTTCTTACAGTGCTGCTGTAACTAAGACCTGCTTGCAGTATTTTCGGCCAGTACTGCTGTATCTTTTTCTTGCAGTACTCATGTATTCTTTTCTTGCAGCGATGCTGCACGCCGTTCTTTCTTACTTTGCTGCATGGCTGTAACTACTTCCTTGCAGCGATGTTGTATCTACTTTCTTGCAGCAGGTTCTTTTTGATACACTTGATGCAGCTAAATAACATTATAAGAACCCCCATCTTTCAGCTCCTATAACTAGATAAAAATCTAGTCTATGCTTTCACTTAAACATTGTGAAAAATAGGGTACCTAAAACTTGCTATTACATATATATTTTGTCTTATCAAAATCTAAACATTGAAATCCCAACAATTTCCCTCTTTTTGATGATGACAAAACCTTTACATTATTTCGTTCATGAAGAAAGATTTCATTTTTACATTAACTCATTTTCGTATGTTATCTGGATTACATGCTTGAAAAGTATTGAACAGATAAAAATTCTAATCATGGATTCATCAGAGATACATTATGTTATTCCTTCATCACATAACATCAGGAAAACATAAAAGCATGCGAGAATTCATAATTGATGAACTTGATCAAAAGCAATAAACTAAAATTTCTTTATTAGCTGATAGAAATTTTACAAGAGATAGAGAAATACAATGAGAGAGTACAGAGATCATGCATATATATGTATAAGACTACTGAAATAGGGACCTTTGTGATGACAATTCTTTAGGTCTACTTTCAGCATCCATCCATTTCTGCTCAGCTCTTTCTCTCGATACCTTCCACCAATCTCGAATGGACTCCTGATAGGATTCTTAAAAAATTTACTGCATCTTTGGAACCTAAATCCATCTCAGCCAGAAGTCCTCACAGAACGGCAATATCCTACCTTACTTCACTAAGTCGGTGTAGAAGTTCTGAATCTCAAGCTCTACGCGCCCAGTAAGCTCTTCATATCTTCTTAGTGCAAACTGGCAAGTATGGAATTTGCTGAATTTGCCCTTTCTGCATAGGAACCTGAAGTATCTGAGATATTCCGATCTCTTGAACAGTGTGATCATCTCAAAAGATGGATTGCGATCAGTAAGCAGCTTGACTTATTTGAAGATGTTCAAGCTCCATGTTGTCTATTTCGAGCCGGGGTATTTCCTGAGGAGGGTACTGCAAGAAGTCTCTGCCAAAGAACTTTTTTTCTCCAATCAACCCAAGCTTCTACATCCAGGCATTTTCATCAGCTTCAGCTCTGGCTTGCTCCACTCTCTGAGTAGCCATCTTCTCGTTGTAATGGCTTTCAGCTTCGGCTCCACTTACCATCTTCCTTGAGCCTTGCTGCTGGTTCTCTCTCCCTCTCTTTGTATGATGAGAAGAGGGAGGTACTGCATCTTTTCTTGCAGCACTACTGTATGCAGCGCGTGCTGCTGATCTGCTCCCAGCAACTGCACCAGCTCCTCCAGCTCCACCTTCATCATCTCTTCTCCAGCGCTTTGGAGAGGGGATGTCAGCAGCACCAGATGATTCAAACCTTCTCCTTCTCCTGCTGAGAGGCTGATCATCTTCTTCATTAGCTTCGCTTAAGCTCCTGTATCTTTCAGTAAATCTTTCCCCCCTTTTGACATCATCAAAGGCCGGGGGCTAAGTAGGGGCAGCTAGGACCACCTTGGAGCGTGGTCTCCGAGTTGGTACTGGGGCGTCCTTGGATGCTTCAGTATGCTGAGGTAATGCACGGAACATAATATCCCTCAGTTCTCCGACGATCATCTCCAAGTTCCCCAAACGGTCGTCCACACTTCTTGTTCTTCTGGATTGATCAGTGACATGGTCCAGAAGTGTGTCAAGGACGATGGAGTGAGTCTGTAGCCTGTGAGAGGCATTCTCAGCGTGGCGCTTACACAACCTTACTTCTTGGCGAGTCTGTACAGCTTCAATCTTCAGCTCTCCCTCCATCCTTACTCGTTCCATGTACAGCCTATGGGAGTGATCATTGAGAGTTCTTATGATCATCCCAGACAAGGCTTCAAGATTTTTCTTGAAACCAATCATGGTTTCAGCGTGGAATTGGGCAGCGACCCTGATGCTGTTCCGCATGGTAGACTCATGCTCCTGGAGGGCATACACCAAATGTCTAACAGCGACTTCTACCTTGTGGATTGACTCTTCAGGAGTTAGGCCCGAATTTCTTCTTGTTGAGACGGTAGTGGATGCAGTGTAAGGAATGATAACTTGGGGGTTCTGTGCTGCATCCTGCCTTGGTGCCTTAGTAGCAATCTTATCCTCATGGTTGCTGGGTTTTGAACTGTCCAACTTGAGGATGGGTGCTCGTCATCTTTTACCTCCTCTTCACCGGATGAGATTGTAACAAGTTCTGCTCCGCCAGCTTTTGGTCTGTAAGCAGCTACGTTTCGCGCCCTCATCATCCTGGCGAATTCGGTATTATCAACTGCAACGTCCTCAGTAATCTCTGCTGCTGTAACCTGAGAAGATTCTTTTGAGCATGCAGCAACTGCAACATCAACCTCCTCTTGAGGTGTCTGTAGCTGCACAGCGGTTACCTATGCTTCCATTCTAGCTTCCTCTGTGGGTACTATCTCAACAGCCTCCCCAGCAGAGGTCTTCTCACCCTCAGGGAGTGTTGTCAGAACAACAGCCTTGCCTGAGGCCTTCTGCAAGGACCCTGTCTCCTCGGCCGGTCCTGTAACCTGGACAGCTTCTGCTGCAAGAATGGGCTCTTGCAGCTCTGGTTGGTTTCTTGCAGCTTCCACAGCATTCAGTACTGTAAGCTCCACTGCTGTAAGAATCTCAGCATTCACCCTCCTTGTTTCCTCAGCAGCTTCTTCTAAGGTGGCTGCCTGCTGTACTGTTGTCTGGGCCTGTACAGGGAGTCCAGCCTCTACAACTTCCTCTATGGTTGCGTCATCGGTGATCTCAGCAATGTCAGAAATGACATCTCTGATGATGGCGGTTGATTCTCTTTAAGAGTTTGCAGCAGCAGCATCCATGTGAATAGGAGAATCCCGTACTCCATCAGTTGAGACTCTTCCTCCTCCAAAGGATCAAGAGTGATAATATTGGAGAGGCCTTCAACCATTTGCTCGTATGCAAGGGAGTTTGCATGATGTTAACTTGAATTACCTTCTCCCCGCATCCTTCTAGGAGTGTGCTGCATCCTTGTTTCTCTAACACTAGCTTGCAGTGCCTGTTGCAGCATAGCTTCTTCAGCTTGCTCCATTCCCAGGGTATCGATTTGCTCTTGAGCAAAAGCGACGTCATCACCCCTTCTTACAGCCTTCGCAGCCGGGGCTAGGAAAACCTGGACATCTTCCAATGCTGCTCTCATCGGCAGCTCTGTAGAGTTGGATTCTGCAAGAGTTTTTCCCTTTCCCTTATCCTTTGCTCCCTGAGCAGCACTGCTTGCTGATTGATCTTGCACCATGACAGCATACTCAGGTTGTAGGAGCGCCAGAATGTCTTCTAAGTTGGCCCACTCCAGGACTGCTTGCTCGACTGTCAGGAAATCCTTTCACTTCAACAAGATTTCCCCCTTAGACAGTCGCATCTCCCTCCAAAGATTGTATTGCAGCTCCATATTTCTAGCTGTTGGGACGGTAAGATCAAGCACTGATGTAGCAGCTTCATGATCGTGCAAGGAGGCTAAGTCAGTAGCCCCCTAGAGACGAGCTTCTACATTAGCTTTTCTGCCACTTTCTGGCTGATGTGACTCATCCTCAACAGTAACTACAACTAAGCTTGCTGTAGAGAGTTGGGAATCATCAGTTGTGGCAGCCTTCTTCTTACTGCACGGGGCCTTTCTGACCAAGGGTGCATCGTCATCTAAGGAAGAAGCTTTAGGTTCAGGATCAGCCTCTCTTGAGATCCTCTTAATAACGGGAAGATGACACTCAACATTTTCATCTTCCTCGTCTTTCCTGCTGCCTACAGCTTCATCTTGCAGCGCTAGGGTTATATTCTTTTTATCTTTTGTTTTCTTTCTTACAACCCCAGCTTCTACTGCCTTCGGTTGGGTCTTACCTTTCTTCTTCTCCTCAAGATACTTGCCAATGAGGATAGGAAAGGATGCTGCAAGCTGGAGACCAAGCTTGCAGAGCAGAGAGCAGATGGTAATGCCGAAGCTCCTCCTCACCGTTATCTTCTCTGCCTCCTCCCACAGCCTCTTCATAATGAACCTCACCCAGTTCACCTTCTCTCCGACCATGATGGTAGACATGATCCGGAATCGGAGATCTGTGCACTTGTCGTAACTCCCCATCCTACCTTCGATGGAGTACGCACAGATGTTATGTAGGAGTTCAAACTCCGGTTTGAAAAGCTTCTTAGGGACGCTTCTCTTGATTTCTGTTCTGGTGTCCCTTGCTTGAAAAAAATCCCACATCTCTTGAGCGTTGTTCTCCCCATATGTCACAAGCTGACTGGGGGTCATACCTCTGGTAGAAATGCTGAAGGTGGTGGTGATGTCTCTATTGGTCAAAGATCGCTCTTCCCCATCTGCATCCATCCTGAACAGGATACAGTTCCTCTCCTCCGCTGTCCTTGCGTAGGAGTAAAAATGCTGCACTGATTTTACCGAGAAACCAGCGTAGACGGTGGTCAGTAGCCCTAAGACTTGAGTCCTCTCATGGGCGGTGAAGATCCTGCCAATCAGACCATTGTCATACAACCCAGAAACATAGACGTACTCCTGGTTGATCAGATGCCCTTCCAAAACAATAGATTGCCTGGCCGTCATTGATTCTTTAGAGAGAGAATGAAAGGTTCGAAGAGTTTTGGAATTGGAAAATTTTCACGAGAAAGGAAGCTTCTCTCCTTGGGTGATGGTGAATAATGAATTAAAAAAAGAGCGATTATAGGGTTATGACGGATCTCAAGGGACGTGTAGTAAGATCAATGGTTGAGAATAATCAAAGGGATTTGATCTTAGGGTCCTTCGAAAAAGATAGAGGGGTCAAATCGTCAATAATCATTATGGGGTGCGTGGGCTTCTGACCGTGCCTTTTCCACTTCTGACACGTGCAGACATGCATTTAATACTGAAAGACATGCGATTTTCCGCCTAAATAAATGCCTTTTTAAGGTTGCAACATCCTTGGTACGAGGTTACAGAGCAATGAATACTCTTAGAAATAAATGTTGTAACCAGGTGTTGCTTATACTCCCATTAACTGTTGTACTGTAAGAATAAAAGGATGCAACGCTATCTGAACCCAGCGCTGTATGAAGACGTAGCTTACAACACAATACTTACTGCTTCTCGAAAGCATGCAGAGATTTCCCCTAGGCTTTTGCACCATCTTTTTCACCTCATAACTTAAGAATTCCCAGCTCGTTTGTAAGCATAGAAAACCTCAATTCACTCAATGGTTTAGTGAATATATCTGTAAGCTGGAGATCCATGTGAACTTTCTCAAGCACAACATCTTTCTTTTCCACGTGATCTCTTATAAAGTGATATCGTATGTCGATGTACTTCCACTACAAGAAAAATGCTAAACAACAACACCAATTTTACAACGGTTTTTCGAAAAACCATTGTCGTAGACATCTTTTACAACGGTAACGGTTTTTCAAAAAACCGTTGTCGTTGTGCGAAAAAAATGCACAACGACAACGGTTTTTTACAACGGTTTTTTTGTACCGTTGTCGTAGATGTCTACGACAACGGTTGGGACAACGGTTTTTTTATACCGTTGTCGTTGTGCGAAAAAATTTTTGCACAACGACAATGATTTTTTACAACGGTTGGCACAACGGTTTTTTTTGTACCGTTGTCGTAGATGTCTACGACAACGGTTTTTTTTATACCGTTGTCGTTTTGCGAAAAATTTCGCACAACGACAACGGTTTTTTACAATGGTTATTAACCGTTGTCGTAGACATCTACGACAACGGTTGGCACAACGGTTTTTTTTATACCGTTGTCGTAGATGTTTACGACAACGGTTTTTTTTGTACCGTTGTAAAAATGAGAATTTTTTAAATTAGTTAATAAAAGAAATGCATGTAGAATATAAGCACATAAACATTAGTGGCCAAGTGGTTTCAGCTCGAACAAGGGGTCGCGAGTTCAAACCTCAGACAACGCAAATTTATTCGCGCTAACGTAGCAGGGTGATGTGGCATTGACCCGATGACGTGGCAGGTGACGTGGCGTTGCCCCGATGACGTGGCGCTGACGTGACAGATGGCTTGAAGACAACACTTCATCAACTGTTGTGCCAACCGTTGTCGTAGATGTCTACGACAACGGTTAATAACCGTTGTGGAAAACAAACACTTCAACAACAGCGTCTACGACAACGCTAAAATTGGTCTTTCACAACGGTTATTAACCGTTGTCGTAGACATCTACGACAACGGTTATTAACCGTTGTGGAAGATGGAGTCTACGACAACACCATCTTCCACAACGGTTGAAAACTGTCTACGACAACGGTTAATAACCATTGTCGTTTAGTGTTTTTCTTGTAGTGTTCGTTCTTGAGTGAAAAACAGGATTATGACTAATTGCAATTGCGCTTGTATTATCACAGAGAATCGGAGTCTCTTTTTCTTCAATCCCATAATCTCTAAGTTGCTATTGTATCCAGAGAATCTGTGCATAGCAACTACCTGCTGCAACATACTCTACTTCTGCTGTAGAGGTTGTAATTGAAGTTTGCTTCCTGTAAAACTATAAAACAAGTCTATTTCCCAGAAATTGACAAGTCCCATAGGTGCTCTTTCGATCAATCTTACAGCCTGCATAATCTGAGTTAGAGCAGTCTTTAAGCTTAAATCCTCCTTCCTTGGGATACATAAGCCTATTTCCTGAGTTCCTTTCAGATACTTGATAATTCTCTTGATAACTGAAAGATGAGATTCCTTTGGTGCTGTTTGGAATCTTGTACAGACTCCTACTGCAAACATGATGTCTGGCCTGCTTGCTGTAAGGTACAGCAAGGATCCAATTAACCATCTGTATTTTGTGATATCAACATCTTTATCATCATCATCTTTATCAAGGTTTATGGATGTAAACATAGGAACGGATGTCGCTGTACTATTCTCCATGCCAAATTTCTTGATAAGCTTTTTTGTGTACTTGACTTGACTGATGAAGGTTCCTACAGACAGCTGCTTTATTTGCAGCCCGAGAAAGAAACTTAATTCTCCCATCATACTCATCTCGAATTTTGACTGCATCAGGTTGGAGAACTTCTCACACAACTCTTTGTTGGTGGATCCGAAGATGATATCGTCCACATATATCTATACCAGCAGTATACTATCTCCATCCTGTATCCTGAACAACGTCTTGTCGACTATTCATTTCTGAAAACCATTTTCCAGCAAATAGAGAGATAAGGTGTCATACCAAGCTCTCGGTGCTTGCTTAAGTCCATATAGGGCTTTGTGTAATCTAAACACCTTCTCTTCTGCTTGATCTTCAAAACCTGGAGGTTGTTCAACATATACTTATTCTGTAAGAAGACCCTTCAGGAATGCACTCTTTACGTCCATTTGATAGACATTGAAATTCATGTGAGCTGCATATACCAGAAAAATCCTTATTACTTCCAGCCTTGCTACTGGAGCAAACGTCTCATCAAAATCAATTTCTTCTTCCTGACAATATCCATTGGCAACTAATCTTGCTTTGTTCCTCACAACAAGTCCAAATTCATCTAACTTGTTATTGAAGACCCACTTTGTTCCTATAACTGCTTGATGAGTTGGTCTAGCAACTGTTTGCCATACTTGGTTTCTTTCAAAACCATTTAGCTCTTCTTGCATAGCCTATACCCAGTTGCTATCTTGTAGGGCTTCTTCAACAGTCTTGGGCCCTGTTTGAGATATGAAGCATACAAACATTAATTCATGAGGGATGAACCTTCTTGTCCTTACTCCTATGGATGGATCTCCTATTATAAGATCCCTCGGATGGTTTCTTAGTCATATCCTGTCAGGCTCAAGGAAATGTGTAGGTCTAGGTTGCTCCTCTTGTTGCTGTAAGATTGGAAGTTTGGCAGCTGTAAGAATATCTGCTGCATCCAGAGGTGCAACTTCTTCTTTTTTGTCTTTTCCTGTATGCAGAACTCCTTCTACATATGGAACAACATTCTCTTTCCTTGGAGCAGTATCTTCAGCAGGTTCTTCCAGCTTCTTGGTGTCACAGTGTGGTTCATCAAACACCACATGAATAGATTCTTTAACCACCAAGGTTCTCTTGTTGAATACTCTGAAAGCTCTACTTACAGCAGAGTATCCTAAGAATACTCCTTCATCTGACTTTGCATCAAAGGATTTCAGATGTACTTTTTCATTGTTGAGAATATAACACCTGCATCAAAAAATGTGCAGATAAGAAACACTTGGTGTATATCCATTCCAGACTTCATAAGGAGTTTTGTCTAAATCCTTGTTGATCAAACATCTGTTTTGTGTATAGCATGCAGTGTTGGTTGCTTCAGCCCAAAATCTCTTGGGTATTTCTGCCTCTGCTATCATTATCCTTGTTGCTTCCTTAAGAGTTCTATTCCTTCTTTCAGCTACACCATTCCGTTGAGGTGTTCTTGGAGCAGAGTATTCATGTCGAATACTATTATCAGAACAGAATTTCTCAATGAATTTTTTTGTAAACTCAGTTCCTCTGTCTGATCTTATCTTCACTATGCTCAAGCTCTTTTTATTCTGGATTTTCTTTATAAGGTCGGGCAGCTTGTCTTGAGTTTCTGATTTCTTGGCAAGAAAGAAATATGGTCCATGTTATTGGAACCATCGGATCGCCGACCCTATACAATTATTCGAATCAGGATCCATGCAAATATCATTAACGCGCAGCGGATAAATAAATCATACATTTTGTACCGATATTAGTTCTAAGGTCAGAATTGTAGATCGAGGAATCGATGAAGCCTGGACCTCACGATCTTCTGTTGTATTCCTCGTCTTTTTCTCGAATGTTGTGTGGGCAACGGGCTATCGAGAGTTTCAGCCGTCTTTTACTAAATCGTATCTCAGATTTCGTGTGTTTAGAAACGGCTGACTTGAGGCTTATTTATAGGCTACAACGGGGACCTTGAGGAGGATTAGGAATCGGTCTTCTGATAGGCTTAGGAGTCCTAAATTCGATCTGAATATACTTCTTAAGCCTATCAATAATATCTCGATCCACTAAAAAGATATTATTTAACTACCGTCCCAAATCCATATTAAATATGGCTCATATTTATTATGTGTGCGTTTATCTCCCCGTGTTTAAGATATCGAATGTCCATTTATTAAATGAATTACAGACAATTCAATTAATTAACATTTAATTCCTAGAGCAGTACCACTCAACTTTATTATCATGCCGGAATAAATCCACCTGCAGGGTTTACATGATAATCCTTATGAGCTCCTCAAGGGGACATCATCATCCTAAATAATTGGGACACGGTTTCATTATATAATCAACAGCACATCATATAAACAACATTGTATCCCAATTTACCGAGCTTATTGATTTAACAAATAAATCTCACCCATTGGTAAATTAAAGAAACATATATCGAGTATACATGCCCGTTATCATACAATGATTAAGAGGACGCACATCCATAATAACAGAGGTCTTGTTCTATTTATATAGTTAGTACAAATAAAACAACCTCAATTGGTCCTGCTCAATACATACAAAATGTACTAGTGTAATTTTATAATCAAGAAAGATTAATACCAAATTACACTACAACCATTCCGATAATTTGTCCAAAATTATCTCGGTTGTGAGCTACCATTTATAATTTATAAGGAACTGATAACATATTCTTCTGTGTGGCACCACACACCATGTTACCTATAATATAAATTAATTGGATAATTGCAATAACATATATAACAAATATAAAATGCAAAACATTTGACCATAAAAGATTCTCATATCATAAAAAGATGTTTATACAAAAGCTAGGCTTATAGTATACATCCTAACACATGTATATCTAGAGTAGTCATCTACTACCACAAGTGAGTACTTCTTCCCACTTATGCTTACTAGTTCTACTGGTCCAAACAGGTCCATATGTAGAAGATCTAGAATCCTGTGAGATGACTTCTGTAACTTTTTACTTGCTTTCCTTTCGGGCAAGCTCCACATATATTCTCCTTCTTGTATGCCACATCTGGTTATCCTCTTACAAGACCTTTCCTTGCTAGCTTGTTGATAATCTTGAAGTTCAGATGGTTTAACCTCTTGTGCCATAACCAGCTAAGCTCTGGTGGACTTTTCACAATGAAGCATGTTGGATGAATAGAGGAGTTCCAATCAGCTAGATAGATGTTTCATCTTCCTGTTCCTGTAAGCTTGACTTTATTTGAGGTGCTGTCCTTGATTAAGCATTTGTTGAGGTTGAATTCAACTGTGTATCATTTGTCACAAAACTGACTGATGCTTAGAAGATTGTATCTGAGTCCTTTTATATAGGATACATCTCTGATCTTTATGTTCCCTTTAACTAGGCATCCACTTCCTTTTGTGCTTCCTATGGAATCATCTTTAAAGATGACTTTAGGTCCTTTGAATTCTTGGAAGTCTTTGAGAGCTTCTTTACTGCCTGTCATGTGCCTGGAGCAACCACTATCAATGTACCATACATCACTGCTGCAACCTGGCACTGAAACCTGCAACAATTTTAAGCAGATTTAGGTACCTACTTCTATAACTTTGGGGTTAGTTACTTTGGGAACCCAAACTTTCTTAACAGTCACTGTTTAGCTGTAAGAATTGTTGGTTGTTTGACTGTATGCAATCTTGTTTCTCAATTGCTTGTTTAAAGTATATGCAGAGATAACATATGTGTTACCAACACCTTTGTAGTGTGGTCTTCCACCATACTTCCCTTGAGTATATCCTTTCTGAGGTTTAGACATATAGGTCTCAGTATAGGTGGGAAAGTTTCTTCTATACTGCAACTTTGTGGGTTGCTGCATCCTCTTACTGCATACATCAGATGGTTTCTGCTGCAGCCTGTTTTTAAATGCAAACTTACTTCCTGCAGCTGAGCATTGGGGTTTCTTCCCCTTCTCCACCATTGCTGTTTTGTCCAAGATCTTCACAGAGTTACAGAGTAACTCTTTCTCCATTGAGGTTTCAGCTTGAACAAAGTTAACAGCTTTGCATGTACTTACTGTATTTTGAGAGATGTGATTGCTGTAACCTATACCTGATCTTTCAAAAGGACTTCTGTTTTGATTTATGTAATCTCTTACGTCCTTAAATGATTTGCTGAACGTGCTTATCGTGGACTGCAAGCTTTTCTTCTCAGTTTCTAGCTTAGTGACCAGCAAATTTAATCTAGAGACCTCCTTTTGCAGCTTGCTGCACCTTGAGTTATCAGACTCACATGCAGTCAGCATTTTGGTAATATCAATGTTCTTGCTCCTGAGGATCTCATTGCCGATTCTTAGGTTCTTATTTTCAACCTTTAGTTTCTCATGGATTGAGTTGATCTGGTCAAAGTCACCCATGATCCTTTTTAGAGACTGGATCATGTTCAGCTCATCTTTTTCAGGTATGGACAGCGGTTGATAGATTACTTCATCTTCTTCACTGTCCTCGCAGTCTTTTGCCATTAGGCATATCAGCGCTTCTTCATCAGATGATGAGGTTTTAGTGTCACTGTCAAAGGATTCTGCAGCTTTCAGCATCTCCTTCGAGACTGCTATATCTTTGGCCTTCTCCATCTCTCCTATGAGAGCTCGAAGCTTGTGCCCATCCTCTCTTCTTTTATCTCTCTTCTGCTTTCTCTCTCTCATTCAGGAAACTTGTGCACTGTTGGATATGGACAATTTCTTGTATAATGTCTCGGTTTCCTGCAATTATAGCACAAGTCAACATTGCTTGTATTTGGCTGTGGAGAGAAGGATACCTGATGAAGTGGATGACTTCTTCTGAAGTCATTCCTCTTGTTGAGGTTGGTGTTGTTGTTATTTTTGTTGCTCTTCATGAATCTTCTAAATTTCTTCAAAAGTAGAGCCATATCCTCTTCAGCATTTTCTGTTGTAACCTCCGTCTGCTTACTGCAACTAGTAGTTGCTGTATCCGTGGATCCTCTGGCATTTAGTGCTGTTATTTTGGAGCTCGATTCTTCGGACTCTTTTCTCCATCTGTTGATGTCAAACTCAAATGCTTTGAGGTCGGAGAATAGGTCGAATGTACTCATGGATTTCAAATCTATAGATACTCTCATGGCAGTGATCTTGCCGTCCTACTCCGCGGGCAGGGCTCTAAGCACTTTCATGTTCTTTTTCTTTTGAGTGTAATGCTTGCCCAGAGCTTCTAGTTCATTCACAATGGATGTGAATCTTAAGTCTAGTTGCTCGAGAGTCTCTTCATTCTTCATTTCAAAGAGCTCGAATAGTTGAGTAGCATTGGAGATCCTGTTATCTTTGGTGAGCTTTGTCCCCTCACATATTTGCTCCAGCTTTTCCCATATCTCTTTGGACGTTCTGCAAGTTTTGACCTTGCTAAATGTACCTTTGTCCAAGGTGATGAATAGAGCATTCTTGGCCACATTGTCTAGGTTGGCTTTCTTCCTGTCTTCATTGTTCCATTCTTGTCTTGGCTTGACCAGGAAGTTTGGTGGTAGTTGTGTTTCTTCTTATAAATCTCTACCGAGCACTGGATTCACCTTTGTGGGGATTATTGGTCCTTCGGTGATGACCGTCCACATCTCATCGTTCATAGCGGACAAATGTGTTTGCATTCTTATCTTCCAATCATTATATTCCTTTATGGAAAATATGGGTAACTTGTGATTAGAGGAATCCATAATATGTTCTAAGAATGAGTTTTAAGATACAGAGAAAACAGCGGGTCTAAGGCGGATCTGGATAAGTGACTAGATAAGTTGGCTTTTAACCCAACATGCTCTGATACCATTCATTGGTCCCAAGTGGTGTCCGAGATTCAAAGGGGGATGAATGAACCTTGGTCGATTTTTCAAATCTTTTGAAAAACCTTTCTATTCTGTAAGTTACTCAAACTTGCAGCGCCAGATAGTTACTGTTTACAGCACTAGGATGCCGTGCTGCAAGCTATAACTAGAGTTTATACGTAGTGACAAATTACGATTTAAAACATAAGGCTGGTTTTCTCAAATATGATCCTTTTCAAAACGTTTTATGCTTATGAGATATATATATGTAAACCAAGATAAGCACAGATAAGAAAGCAATAAAATACTTATGGTTTATAGTGGTTTGAAAGATGGTGTAATCCTTCTACGTCCACTCTACTGCTACCTCGAGCAGGAATTCGTTAAGCAAGATTGAATTATAGGACCCTCCTAACAATCTATCAACTTTACAAAACAACCACCTACTAGAGTCTAGCGTACACACAGCAATTGCAAACTCTAAAGGCTAACCCACACAGGGTTCTAAACTCCCACACAAGGAAGCTGCCTAACTCTAGACAACTTATACAAACAACAATGATCTCTCCTATGAACTGTTCGACCCTCCAAAACAACTTAAGCACATAGCAACAAGGTTAAAAGTATATATGTTTTGATTTTCAACTGGTGTGGTTATAGGATCTTTCAGCTTCGAATTTGCTTCACTTCACAGAGATTGAGTGACTTAAACTGATGGTAGACTTGAATGTTTGTAACTTGCAAGTTTGAGAGTTTTTGCACAAATATTTCAGTAACCAGCTTCAGTGTTTGTCATCCTCTATTTATACTTGTAGGAGAAGATATCCGTTGAAGGAGATATCTCTCTTTTGAATTTGAAGTACTTTGACCAAAGACATGGCTCACATTTAATGCGACTTGACTTTCTCTTTCGGAGTAATTAATGCGGCAGTTGTGGCTAGCAGCTTTCTGTAGCGCGTCAGTCCACGTGGCATCTTTGTATTGGCTCCGTTTCCGCAACTTTGATCTTCTCTCGAATGGCTCTATTTATTCTTACTTGGATCTTTGTTCCTCGTACTACATTTATCCTTCCTCGAATTGTAGGATACTTCTCTGTTTATTATTGCACTTTTGACTGTTTGGACAGTAAGCTCTGCGTTGTATCCTAGGTCTTCTTGCAGCTGAAACTTTCTTACAGTGCTGCTGTAACTAAGACCTGCTTGCAGTATCTTTAGCCAATACTGCTGTATCTTTTTCTTGCAATACTCTTGTATCATTTTCTTGCAGCGATGCTACACGCTGTTCTTTCTTACTTTGTTATATTGTTGTAACTGCTTCCTTGCAACGATTCTGTATTTGCTTTCTTGCAGCAGCTTCTTTCCGATACACTTGATGCAGCTAAGTAACTTATAAGAACCTCTATCTTTCAGCTCTTATAACTAGACACAAATCTTGTCTATGCTTTCAAATGAGGTACTTAAAACTTCTTATTACATATATATTTTATCTCATCAAAATCTAAACATTGAAATCCCAACAGACCCCGACGTTCACACTGGAGAGCTCTCCATCTCTATCATTTTCGATGCCGACGCCGAACTTAATTAGTATGAATACATCTCGAATAAATGTATTTTGAGGGAGATGATGAAGATGGAAGCTTGTGGCCGATGCGAGAATGATTAGAGATGATGGCGGATGGTATGTTGTTTATAAGGAAGTTTAATAATTTGTAGTATGTTGTGAAATTTATTATGTTACATCTTTTGATGGATCTGATGTATGATTTAGAAATAATGATATAATTTAGTTGTTTATGTTGTTATTTAATAGTGTATATATATTAATGTTTAATAGTTGTATTCAATATTGATGTGTTGTGTATTTATAAATTTAATTTAATTACATTCAAATTATTTCGTTATATAACAATACGCGCAACGCGTGGGTACACTACTAGTTTAATTCTAAAATAAAAGACTCAACAACTGAGTATCGCCATATGCTAAGAAAAACACATTTTATGATGAAATTTTCATTAAGTTTAAACCAGAAGATATAACAATTTATTCGAAACAATAATTGGATAAAATAAACCACTAAACCAAAATCATTCCATATAATTAATTATATGAAAACACAATCCTATTTTCATCGATCTGGAATTTTGACATTCTTCCCAAAATTTTAAAAAATCATTCGTAGAGTGTCACTGATACCAACTGTTAAATCTGCAATCAGTGTAATGGGAATTATTATCTTGTAGGTTTTGTGCATGCTTGGTGTTCATACATTTATAGACATCTCTTATGGGTAGATTTAATTTGATTTCTTTGGTTTCGGGCCCGTTCATGGTCTAGGGGTACTGTAATGCGACTTTTGGTACTCATCTTCTATCGCCATCTCAATCATTTTCAGATTTTAAGGACATGATGGATGTATGTTCTTTGATGGGAAATTTCTTCACTTAGCAGAAGCACCATTCAATTCAAGGATTTATGGCATCCCACATTGATCATGCAATAACTAATAATAAATTTCTTGATTTGTGGTAGCATTAGTGTTTGAATGCTCTGACTCTACTAATCAAAGAATATGGATCTCCCATCTGGATTTCTTAAAATTGGTGACTGAATCATGAACATTGCCATGCATGCTTCTAATCCAATGGCTAGATTCTTGTGGAAGCTTAAAAGTTTTAAGATGGCGTTAAAACTATGGAATCGTAACAACTTTTGAGATATAAACAAAGCATTAGATTCTGCCATCGAAACTTTGCATGAAAGTATGTATGGTAAAGTGGAAAAGTTGTTTACTCACTTCTAGACAAGAAAGTATGTGTGGTAAAGTGGAAAAGTTGTACTAATTGGTTCAAGGATTGGGACCGCAACACATCCTTCTTTCATAAATCCTTGAAAACAAAAAGGGAAGATGCTCTCATCTCAAGTACTCTAGTTAATGGGATGGAGGACACTGAAACACGTGATATTCAGGAAGCCTTTATAGCTTATTTCACAATTTTATTCTCTACCACAGGGGATGGATATATCAACATGAATGTCCTGAAATTAAGGTATTATTGATTATTCTATGAGCAATGTTGAGAATGATTTACTTGAGTATGTCATCTTTGCATGAAGTTAAAAAGGTTGTATTTGACCGTGACCTGACGTGACCCGGGCCGGATGGTATTACATGAATTATTTTTCGTTATTGTTGTTCCATTATTGAACAAGATGTTTATACTATCGTCAGTTATATTTTCAGCTCGGGAGAGTTGGAGCAGGGGCTAAATTCGAGCTTCATTGTTCTTGTTCCGAAATTAGTTAATGCATAGAAAATGGAAGACGTTTGGCTAATTATATTGAGTAATTTTATCTTTAAAACTATTACAAAAATTATCATGTTTAATTGGGCAGATGATTGGGAGACTTGTTTCTAAATTTCAATTTGGTTCCATTTCGGGGAAACAAATTCATGATTGTATAGCTCTTGCTTATAAAGGCTTTATTTCCTCAAAGGACGATAATTTGGATATAATATGATTCTTATGGTGGATGTCAGAAAAGCATTTGATAATATGAAATGGGGCTTTCTTATTTTGGTGTTGAAGTTGAAGGCCTTTGGCTTCTCTACTGTTTTCATCTCTTGGATTCAAAGGATATTGAAGTCAGCATGGCTCTCTATCTTATTTTATGGTGTGTTGATACGTTACTTTGGATGCTCTAAGGTGTTCAGCAATGTAATCTCTTGTCTCTTCTACTTGTTTCTATTGGTGAAGAGTTTCTTGGGCGATTGCTAATGAAAGCAGTGGCAGATAGGACATTAACACCTTCCACCTCACCTAGGGGTATAAGATTCCCTTCAGGGTTTATTATGCATATGATATTCGACTTTCTATAGAGGAAAGTCTAATGATGCAAAAGCATTGTGTGATGTCTTAGCTAATGTATGGGTCTCTCTCTAGGAAGTTCATTAATGCGGAGAAGTCAAAGGTTTACTTCCAATAGAGAGTTTGAAATAGTAAAAAGTAAAAAGTTTATTATCCCAATTTTTAAAAGTGTCGCAATGCCACAAAGGGCAAAATTTGGAGCTTTGGTGGATAGATTTTTTTCGAAAATTTTGACCTGAAAATGAAAGACTCTCTATTACTGGGAGAAATTGGTAAACACTATTTTGGCAAGCTCGCTAGTTCACTTGATGTTGGTGTATAAGTAGCCGACTAGTGTTTTGCGGGACTTAGATGTCGTTATTCATAACTTTATGTGGACTGGCTCATCTTTGGGAAGCCGAACGGTATATGTATTTTGGGCAAGATGTTGTGCTTTGCTAGAAGAAGGAGGGTTGGGTCTACGCTCAGTTGTTATTACCAACAAGTCATTGTTTGTAAATCTTGGATGGAAAATTCTGAATTCTAATGAAATTGTGCACATATTCTAAGAAGTTAGTTTTTAAAGGAAAAAGAACTATCCGACATACTATTATGACCTCATCTTTGTGCCAGGTGTGCGTGGTCTTCTTAAGGACTTTATCTCAAATTCAAGAACTCTTATGTCCGTTATTGCTAATATGGTAGGAATCCCAAAAAGTTTTTGAGATTGTTTTGATCGTCACATTTAGGATTGCCTTAATTCCATTTATTGCAAGTATATCCGAGCAGATGCCTACAACAAGTAGCATCATCCCCTGTCACAAGAAGCTTCAATTCAAAATGTTGTCTTCGCAATAAGACAACGTGTCCAAGCTCATAGAGATCATGAGTTCAACTTGTTGACAACATTTATCTCAATGACAAATCTCAAGCTATGTCTATAACTAACCTTCAAAAAGATATAGAATCTATTCCAAATGATATGCAGCATTTGATAAAGGGTGAATGGAATACTCAAACCAAAGACAAGAGAATGGCAGAAAGAGAGTTCAAGGTAGCAGCTGAAGCAACTAAAGAAACAGTTGAAGAAAGTATAAAATATGTTAAATCAATTGTTGATACCTTGGTCATTCACTCATTGGTCTAAGACACTCTGTTGGACAATGTTCCAACAATCTTAGAGATCACGAAGTGTCGATGATAGACTTGATAACTTGGAAATGATAGTTGGCGAGCTTAGGGATATAATTCTTAGTGCATTCCATCAACATGTTAAAGGAGACAAGCAACAATCAGCTATGACTGTCCCTGCTCCTACTTCGAAAAGAGTAAGATTTGTTGTAACTAAATCAACAGCTGCAACTACTCAACCCCTCAGATCTTTGTTTGATGATGCCAAAAAGCGGGAAGTAAGAGTTGATGTAGAAACTGAATAGGAAGAAGAAAATGAAGTTACTTCAAGTAAGAAAAGGAGAAACACATCTTCTTCAGCTGATCTCCTTATCTTAAAGAAGAAGAAAGATTATGAAGGAGTAGGTGGTGTTGGAGTTATTGCATCCAAGGCAGCAGGCAACACTCATCAAGTGTTGATGTAAGAAAATAGATGGAGAGCTTGAAGTCCAGAAGTATCAGTTGGATTTAGTGAAGGCAAGGTTGGCCTTATTGCTAGGATTTTTAGCTGAGTTGTATTCAAATACCAAAGATCAAGAATAAGCTGCAAGAAATCTACCTTGAGTCTATTTTGGATTGGTGGAAAGAAGATGAAAGAAAACATGCTGATAGAAGACCAGCTAAAAGAAAACCTGAAGAGTAGACAATGAAGAGACTACTCTTTCAGTAGTAACTTGAAGATTTCAACTTCTTACAGCCCAAATTCTATTTTGTATTTACAATTGTTGTAACTTCTAACCTTTTATTTTATAAAAAGTGTTACTTTCTGTTTATCACGTTTACCTCTCATGAACTTTTGCATACTTCTATGTTATGATTATTGTGTTACGAAAATAGTATTGATACATCACTTGTGTATCCTAAGTTTAAATTCTGGATACAATATAAACAATTTGTAATCATAAAAAAAAGTATAATTAAAGATAAAATATCTATACCTACCATGAACAGTACTATATAAAGGTTTTGTCATTATCAAAATTGAGAAAACTGTTAGGATATCAATATTTAGATTTTGATGAGACAAAACATCTTTGTAATAAGAAGTTAGAGTACCCCATTTTTCATAGTGTTTAAGTGAAACTTAGACTTAGTTTGAGTCCTTAGTTTTAGTTGGAAAAATAGAGAAATTCAAGTAAGAAGTTGTGCTGCAAGTAATGGAAGAGTAGAAGACTCTACAAGAATGGTTCAAAACAACACATCTGAAAGAAAGGTAAAATACAGCACAACTGTTAGAAGAATAATAATATAGCAGCGCTGTAAGTTAAGTTACAGCGAGAAGTAACTTAAGTTGCAGAAAGCCAAAATCGGCATGCTGTAAGTTTCAGAGACGTACTTATTACAGTAAGCAGAGTTGATCTTAGATACAATACAATGAAGATCAAAACTTATATAAGAATCAGTTATATCAACAGGTCAAAATAGAATCAGTAGAGACAATCTGCAAGTTGTAGAGTTCACAGACAACCTAATGCAGATATGTGGCCTGACAACCTGCAGAAAAGCTGCAACCTAGTACAACTACAATTAATGATCCGCAATACGAAATACATAAGTTTTAATGTAGGACCAGAGATCATGTAATGCAAGCTATGCACATGAAAGAGATTTAAATTCAAGAAAGAATGTCTCATTTAACGAGCGTATTTCTACATTTATAAATAGAGAAAGAGTCGACTAAAACAACTATTGAAACTTCCACACTTTAACTCAAAACAAGAATCACTTAAAAACTCTCAAGCTTTTCAAACACATACAGTTTCAGTGACTCAACCACAAGAACAGTCAAGCCAAGTTCTAAACATCAAAGTTACAAAAGGCTATTTTGTTGCACCAATTGAAGAAACATATATTCAGTTGACAGGATTTAGTCCTTGTTGAGTATTTAGTTGTCAAAAGTTATAGGCAATTACTCTGTGTGAGTGTTAGAGATCCTAAGTAGGTCTACATCAAGACCTTACAGCAACTGTGTATATTGAGTTCCTATAGGTGTTTACTTGGTAGGTTGATAGTATGTAAAGTTGAGTCTTGTAAATCAAATTTGTTTAACGAAGTTCCTACTCGAAGAAGTAGTAAAGTAGACGTAGAGGGATTACACCATTATAACACCATAAGTGTTTACTGCTTTAAATCTACTTACTTGCTGCATCTAATCTTACCATCATTCTGCGTATAAAAGGTTTTATAAAAAGTATACTTCAGAAAAGATTTTAAACAAACCATTTGTCAAATGTATTTTCTGCTGCAAGAACTCTAAGTTACAACAGACAATACTAATTCATAGTGTTGTAAGTTGGACTACTTGCTCTACTGTAAGTTTTCATAACTTTCAGGGAAGTTTGTTTGAAATATTTTCTAAAATTAACAAAGGTTCATTCACCCCTCCCTCTTAACCTCTGAACCACTTGGGACCAACAATATTGTTTGCTTTTCTTTTGAAGTTAATACAAAGGATGAGTGTATATGACTGATTATGGCATATATGGAAGTTAGTTTTGCTATTTCTTATCAACAGTTTCAAGAAATTGTTAATGATTAATTAGACTAGTTAGATATGGAGCAAAGTTATACTTGGTAGGAGATCTGTGGTGGTTCAGAGGTTAATTCACCAGCGTCTTGTGGTGTTGGATATTCTGCAAAAAGGGCGGTTTGTTTTTCCATCCTTTTGTTAGATGAGTCTTTAGATAATCTCTCAATTTCTTGCCCATTTGCGAACAAACTTTGGCAATAGATTGCATGGTTGTTTGAAGTACAAATTGAGCTGGATTTGGGTATTATAAATGTGATTTTACGGGCTATACAATTTTGTCTCAGCCCATAGTTAAGCATGTTGTGGAAGGTTGCAATGATCTCCCTTCTTTGTTGTTTTTGGTATGTCCGGAACAACAAAATTTTTGATGATAAATATATATCCTTAGACGTGATACGTGTTATGCTATGCACATTTAATAAAGAAGTTAAGTGCTTTGATAATGGTCTTATGTATAATTCCAGGCTGAGTTATTGTGTTTATCATGGTTGAATGTGAAGGATAGGCCAGAGGCAACTCCTATGATTACTCCGGCACGGTGGGTTCTGCCACCCTTTGGATGGCTAAAGATGAATATGGACAGTAACACGGTAGGTTCTCCCAGCTGCATTCAAGCTAGAGGCATCTTCAGAAATTTTAGAGGGCTTACATATGGTGTTTTCTCTTTCAAGGGGAGTGTTGGATATATCTTTGATATGAATTACTTACTGTTGTGTACTCTATTGAGATTGATGAGACTAGAGGATAGGTACAACTTTGACTGGAGTCTAATTCAATTTATATGGTGAATCATTTTACTCTTCGGTCGCTCATAGTCCTTGATACTTGCAGAATAGATGGATATGGATTCAAGCGACTGAGAAAATGAAGTTTTGGATTTCACACATTTTTAGAGAAGGTAATCAAGTTATAGATAAATTGAATAAGCTGGATGTTGTTTTTCAATGCTGGGGCACAATGCCTCAATCCCTAGCTCACTACATGTTTTGAAATTTTTCAAGATTGTTGACTTTTGACAAAATTTCATCTCACATCGGATGATTGGTAAAGTGGGGAGACTTTATGTCCTTATAAATAAAGCATTCCCCTTTACATTTCATATATCCTAAAAATTTTATGTACTTTGTACTATTCTTCTTCTATATAAAGAAGCACAAACTCTTTGGGTGGTGCTTGGAGATGTAGGCCAAATTGGTCGAACTTCTTGCTTGTCTAGGGAGTAGAAGTATGCTGTCAAAAATGAAACTTCTATACACAAATTATGGAAGGCATTGGAGGATAAATTTTTAAAGAAAAGCGGTCAGAATAAGCTCCTTATGAAGAAAAGATTGTTCAGATTTGATTACCGATCAGGTACTACTATGAATAAACATATTACTCTGTTTAATCAATTAGTAGCAGACCTGTTAAATTTGGATGTAAAATTTGAAGATGAAGATTTAGCCTTGATGTTGTTATCATCTCTTCCCAATGAATTTGAACATTTAGAAACTATGTTACTTCATGGGAAGGAGAATGTGTCTTTAGATATTGTCTGTTCTGTGTTGTATAGTTATGAATTGAGAAAGCAGGATAAAATGAAAAATAAAGCAGGTGCAGCAGATGAAGCATTAGTGGCGAGAGGTCGCCAGCAGGGCAAATCAAATGGGAGAAGAAGAAGGTCAAAAAGTAGAGTTGCCAAAGATGAGTGTGTTTTCTATCACGAGAAAGGACACTGGAAGAAAGACTATCCAAAGTTGAAAAAGAAAGAGAAAGCTCCGTAAAATGTAAATGTTGCAGAATGTAAATGTTGGGATTTCAATGTTTAGGTTTTGATGAGATAAAACGCATTTGTAATAGGAAGTTTTAAGTACCCCATTTTCACAGTGTTTAAGTGAATATATAGACTAGGTTTGAGTCTAGTCTTAAGTGCTGGAAGATTGAGGTTTGACAAGGACAAAGCTGCATCTAAGCCCTTCCGAAAGGAAGCTGCTGTAAGAAGGCAGATACAACATCGCTGTAAGAAGGTAGATACAGCATCGCTGTAAGAAGACAGAACGTCACTAAGCAAAGTAAGAAGGAATGGCGTACAGGAGTGCTGCAAGAAAAAGATACAGCAGCTCTACTCAAGATACTGCAACCAGGTCTTAGTTATAGCAGCACTGCAAGAAAACAATAGCTGCAAGAAGACCTAGGATACAACGCAAAACTTACAGTTCAGAGAAGTCAATCAGCGCAAAGGGTACAAGAAGTATCCTGCAATCCTAGGAAGGATAAATGCAGTACGAGGAACAAAGATTCAAGCAAAAATAAATAGAGCCGTTCGAGACAAGATCAAAGTTGCAGACACGGAGCCAATACGAAGACGCCACGTGGACTGATGCGTTAGAGAAAGCTGTGAGCTGCAACTGCCGCATTAAATGCTTCAAAAGAAAAAGTCAAGTCACATTAAATGCGAGTCATACCTTTGATCAGACTACTTCAAATTCAAAAGAGAGATGTCTCCTTCAACGGACATCTTCTCCTACAAGTATAAATAGAGGAAGAGACACGCTGTAGCTGGTTATTGAAACATTCAAGCAAAAACTCACAAGCTTTCAAGATACAAATATTCAAGCCTACTATCAGTTTCAATCACTCAACCTCTGTGAAGTGAAGCAAGCCCAGTGCTGAAAGATCCATCAACGGATTCAAAAGCTCACTTCACCGCACCAGTTGAAGAACCTTTTTTATATACTTTTAATGATGTTGTTGTGTGCTTAGGTTGTTTTAGAGGTGTCGAATAGTTGATAGGAGAGATCCTTACTGTTTGTATAAGTTATCTAGAGTTAGGAAATTTTCCTGTGTGTGAGTGTAGAACCCTGTGTGGGTTAGCCTTTGAAGTTTGCAGTTGCTGTGTGTACGCTGGACTTTAGGTGGTGGTTGCTTTGAAAAGTTAATAGATTGTTAGGAGGGTCCTGTAATTCAATCTTGCTTAACAAAGTTCCTGCTTGAGGAGCAGTAGAGTGGACGTAGAAGGATTACACCACCTTCGAACCACTATAAGCCATACGTGTTTAATTGCTTTATTTATTTGTGTCTTTATCTTCTGATCTTGTATATCTCATAAGCATTAAATGTTTTTGAAAGAAGCATATTGAGAAAATCAGTCTTATGTTATAAACGATATTTTTCCGTTGCGTATAAACCTCTAAGTTACAGCGTGCAGCACTGCATCCTAGTACTGTAAGCAGTAACGATTTGACGCTGCAAGTTCAAGTAACTTACAGAGCAAAAAGGTTTTTCATAGATTTGTAAAATCGACCAAGGTTCATTCATCCCTCCTCTGAACCTCGAACACCACTTGGGACCAACAAGTGGTATCAGAGCTAGTTGGGTTAAAAGCCAACTTATCTAGTCACCTACCCAGATCCACCTTAGACTCACTGTTTTCTCTGCATCTAAAACTCATTCTTACAGCATATCATGGATTCCTCTAATCACAAGTTACCTATGTTTTCCATAGAGGAATATGACGATTGGAAGATAAGAATCCAGACACATCTTTCGGCAATGAATGATGAAATGTGGACGGTCAACACTGAAGGACCGATAATACCCACAAAGGTAAATCCAATGTTTGGAAGAGACCAAGCAGAAGGAGAACAGCCACCACCAAACTTCCTGCCCAAACCACGTCAATAGTGGGAAAATAAAGACAGGAAAAGAGCCAACCTAGATAATGTGGCAAAGAATGCTCTATTTATTACTTTGGATAAAGGCACGTTCAGCAAAGTCAAGACTTGCAGAACATCCAAAGAAATATGGGAAAAACTGGAGCAAATATGTGAGGGGACTGAGCTCACTAAAGACAACAAGATCTCCAACGCTACCCAACTATTCGAGCTCTTCGAAATGAAGAATGAAGAGACTCTTGAGCAACTAGACTTGAGATTCACATCCATAGTGAACTAACTAGAAGCTCTGGGCAAACACTACACTCAGAATGAGAAAAATATGAAAGTGTTGAGAGCCCTACCTGCGGAGTGGGATAGCAAGACCACTGCCATGAGAGTGTCTATGGACCTGAAATCCATGAGTACATTCGACCTATTCTCCGACCTCAAAGTGTTCGAATATGACATCAACAGATGGAGAAAGGAGTCCAAAGAATCGAGCTCCAAAGTTACAGCACTCACTGCCTGAGGCTCCAAGGATACAGCAACCGCTAGTTGCAGTAGGCAGACTGAGGTTACAGCAGAAGTTGCTGAAGAGGATATGGCTCTGCTTCTAAAGAAGTTTAGAAGATTTGTGAAGAGCAACAGCAACAACAGTAGCAACACCAACCTCAACAAGAGGAATGACTTCAGAAAAAGTCATCCACCTCCTCAGGTATCCTCTTCTCCACAACCAAATACAAGCAATGTTGACTTGTGCTATAATTGCAGGAAACCAAGACACTATGCAAGAAACTGTCCATACCCAACAGAGCACAAGTATCCTGAAGGAGAGAGAGAGTAGAGGAGAGATAAAAGAAGAGAGGAAAGGTACAAGCTTCGAGCTCTCATAGAAGAGATGGAGAAGGCCAGTGATGCAGTAGTTTCGAATGAAGTACTAAAAGCTGCAGAATCCTCTGACAGCGACACTGAAACCTCATTGTCTGATGAAGAAGTACTGATATGCCTAATGGCTAAAGACTACGAGGACAGCGAAAAAGATGAGGTAATCTATCAACCGTTGTCCGTACCTAAAAATGAGGAGCTGAACATGATCCACTCCTTCAAAAGGATCATGAGTGACTTTGAACAGATCAACTCAATACATGAGGATCTAAAGGTTGAAAATGAGAACCTGAGAATCGTTAATGAGATCCTTCAAAACAAGAATAATGATATTACAAAAATGCTGGCTGCACGTGAGTCCGATAACTCAAGTTGTAGTAAGCTGCAACAAGAAGTCTGTAGATTAAATCTGCTGGTCACTAAGCTAGAATCTGAAAAGGAAAACTTACAGTCCAAAATGAGCACGTTCACCAAATCATCCAAGGACGCAAGAGATTGCATAAACCAAAATAGAAGTCCTTTTGAAAAATCGGGCTTAGGTTACAGCAATCACAGCTCTCAGAATACAGCAAGTACATTCAGAGCTATAAATTTTGTTCAAGCTGAAACCCCAATAGTGAAAGAGCTACTACATGACTCTGTGAAGATCTTGAACAAGACAGCAATGATGGATAAGGGAAAAATGATGGAACCGAGAGATCACCGACCCTATACGATTATTCAAATTGGGGTCCATACAAATATGATTAACGCCCAGCGGATAAATGGATCATACCTTTTGCACCGATATTAGTTCTAAGGTCAGAACTGTAGATCGAGAAATCAATGGAGCCTAGACCTCATGATCTTCTGCTGTATTCGTCGCCTTTTTCACAAGCGTTGTGTGGGCAACGAGCTATCGAGACTTTCAACCGCCTTTTACAAAATCGTATCTCAGATTTCGTGTGTATAGAAAATGGCTGACTTGAGGCTTATTTATAGGCTACAACAGGGACCTTGAGGAAAATTAGGAATCAGTCTCCTAATAGGCTTAGGAGCCCTAAATTCGATCTGCATATACTTCTTAAGCCTATCAATAATATTTCGATCCATTAAAAAGATATTATTGAACTATCGTCCCAAATCCATATTAAATATGACTCCTATTTATTATGTGCGCATTTATCTCCCCGTGTTTAAGATATCGAATGTCCGTTAATTAAATGAATTACTGACAATTCAATTAATTAACATTTAATTCCAAGAGCAGTACCACTCAACTTTATTATCATGCCGGGATAAATCCATCTGCAGGGTTTACATGATAATCCTTATGAGCTCCTCAAGGGGACATCATCATCCTAAATAATTAGGACATGATTTCATTATATAATCAACAACACACCATATAAACAACATTGTATCACAATTTACCAAGCTTATTGATTTAATAAATAAATCTCACTCATTGGTAAATTAAAGAAACATATATCGAGTATACATGCCCGTTATCATACAATGATTAATAGGACGCACATCCATAATAACAGAGGTCTTGTTCTATTTATGTAGTTAGTACAAATAAAACAACCTCAATTAGTCCTTCTCATTACATACATAATGTACAAGTGTAATTTTATAATCAAAATAGATTAATACCAAATTACACTATCCGATAATTTGTCCAAAATTATCTCGATTATGAGCTATCATTTATAATCTATAAGGAACTGATAACATGATCTTCTGTGTGGCACCACACACCATGTTATCTACAATATAAATTAATTGAACAATTGCAATAACATATATAACAAATATAAAATGCAAAACATTTGACCATAAAAGATTCTCATATCATAAATAGATGTTTATACAAAAGCTAGACTTATAGTATATATCCTAACAGAAGAAACCCCAATGCTCAACTGCAGGAAGTAAGCCTGCATCTAAGAACTGGTTGCAGCAGAAGCCATCTGTTGTATGTAGCAAGAGGATGCAGCAACCAACTAAGTTGCAGCACAGAAGAAACTTTCCCACTTATGCTGAGACTTATATGTCTAAACCTCAAAGAGGATATACTCAAGGGAAGTATAGTAGAAGATCACACTACAAAATTGTTGGTAACACATATGTTAGTTTTGCACACACTCATAACAGGCAGTTCAAAAGCAGAACTACATATACTCAAAGAACCAACAAATCTTACAGCAAAACAGTAACTGTTAAGAAAGCTTGGGTTCCTAAAGCAACTAAGCCCAAAGGACTCGTACAGATATGGGTACCTAAATCTGTTTGAATTTGTTACAGGTTTCAGTGCCAGGTCGCAGCAGTGATGTATGGTACATAGACAGTGGCTGCTCGAGGCACATGACAGGCAGTAAAGATTCTCTAAAAGACTTCCAAGAACGCAACGGATCAAAAGTCATCTTTGGAGATGATTCCAAATGAAGCACAAAAGGAAGTGGATGCCTAGTCAAATGAAACATAAAGATCAAGAATGTATCCTATGTAAAAGGACTTAAATACAACCTTCTAAGCATCAGTCAATTCTGTGACAAAGGATGCACAGTGGAATTCAACCTCAACAAATGCTTAATCAAGGACAACACCTCAAATGAAGTCAAGCTTACAGGAACAAGAAGAGAAAACATCTATCTAGCTGATTGGAACTCTTCTATTCAACCTACATGCTTCATTGTGAAAAGTCCACCAGAGCTGAGCTGGCTGTGGCACAAGAGGTTAAGCCATCTGAACTTCAAGACTATCAACAAGCTAGCAAGAAAATGCCTTGTAAAAGGTTTGCCAGATGTAGCATACAAGAAGGAGAATATCTGTGGAGCTTGTCAGAAAGGAAAGCAAGTTATGAGCTCATTCAAAGACAAGTCTCAAAATTCATCTCACAGGATTCTGGATCTTTTATACATGGACCTTTTTGGACCAGTAGAACATGTGAGCTTGAGTGGGAAGAAGTACTCTCTTGTAGTTGTAGATGACTACTCCAGATATACATGGACAATCTTCCTTGCAAAAAAGTCAGAAACTCAAGACAAGCTACCTGATCTCATGAAGAAAATCTAAAATGAAAAAAGCTTGAGCATTGTGAAGATAAGATCAGACAGAGGAACTGAGTTCACAAACAAATTCATTGAGAAATTCTGTTCTGATAATGGTATTCGTCATGAATACTCTGCTGCAAGAACACCTCAACAGAACGGTGTAGCTGAAAGGAGGAATAGAACCCTCAAGGAAGCAGTAAGGATAATGATAGCTGAAGCAGAAGTACTCAAGAGATTTTGGGCTGAAGCAACCAACACTACTTGCTACACACAGAACAGATGTCTAATCATCAAGGATCTAGACAAAACTCCTTATGAAATCTGGAATGGATATACTCCAAATATCTCTTATCTGCATATCTTTGGATGCAGGTGTTATATTCTCAACAATGGAAAAGAACATCTGAAGACTTTTGATGCAAAGTCAGATGAAGGAGTGTTTCTAGGATACTCTGCTGTAAGTAGAGCCTTCAGGGTATTTAACAAGAGAACCTTGGTGGTTGAAGAATCTATTCATGTGGTATTTGATGAACCACACTGTGACACCAAGAAGTTAGAAGAGTCACCTGAAGAGATAGCTCCAAGGAAAGAGAATGTTGTTCCATATGTAGAAGGAGTTCTGCCTACAAAAGAAGACAAAGAAGAGGAAGCTGCAACTTTGGATGCAACAGATAATCTTACAGCAGCAGAACCTCCTGCATTATAGGAACAAGAGGAGCAACCTAGACCAGAACACATCTTTGAGCCTGATAGAACATGGCTAAGAAATCATCCAAGAGATCTTATCATAGGAGATCCATCCATTGACGTAAAGATAAGAAGATCCATCCCTTATGAAGTAATGTTTGCATACTTCATATCTCAGACAGAGACCAAGAATGTTGAAGAGGTACTGCAAGATAGCAACTGGGTACAAGCCATGCAAGAAGAATTGAATGGTTTTGAAAGACACCAAGTATGGAAGACAGTTGTAAGACCAACTCATCAAGGAGTAATTGGAACAAAGTGGGTTTTCAAGAACAAGTTAGACGAATCTGGACTCGTCGAAACAAGACAAGATTAGTTGCCAAAGGATATTGCTAGGAAGAAGGAATTGATTTTGATGAGACCTTTGCTCCAGTAGCAAGATTGGAAGCAATAAGGATTTTTCTGGCTTATGCAGCTCACATGAATTTCAATGTCTATCAAATGGACGTTAAGAGTGCATTCCTGAATGGTCTTCTTACAGAGGAAGTTTATGTTGAACAACCTCCAGGCTTCGAAGATCAAGTAGAAGAGATCAGTTAAATAAGGCCCTGTATGGACTTAAGCAAGAACCGAGAGCTTGGTATGACACCTTATCTTTCTATTTGCTAGAGAATGATTTTTAGAAATGAACAATCGACAAGATGCTGTTTAGGATACAGGATGGAGAAAGTGTACTACTAGTACAGATATATGTGGACGACATCATCATTGGATCCACCAACAAAGAGCTATGTGAGAAGTTCTCCAACCTGATGCAGTCAAAGTTTGAGATGAGCATGATGGGAGAATTAAGTTTCTTTCTCGGGCTGCAAGTAAAACAACTGTCTACAAGAACCTTCATCAGTCAAGTCAAGCTACGAATGAGGTTATCAAGAAATCTGTTCCTATGTCAACATCAATAAGCATTGACAAAGATGAAGAAGGTAAAGATGTTGATATCATAAAGTACAGTCGCCTAATCGGATCTTTACTGTATCTTACAGCAAGCGGGCCTAACATCATGTTTGTAGTAGGAGTCTGTGCAAGATTTCAAGCAACTCCAAAGGAATCACATCTTTCAGCGGTCAAAAGGATTATCAAATATCTGAAAGGAACTCAGGAAGTAGGCCTATGGTATCCCAAGAAAGGAGGATTCAAACTTAAAGGCTACTCTGACTCAGATTATGCAGGCTGCAAGATTGATCAGAAGAGTACCAGTGGGACTTGTCAGTTTCAGGGAAATAGACTCGTTTCATGGTTCTGCAGGAAGCAAACTTCGATTGCAAGCTCTACAGCAGAAGCAGAGTATGTTGTAGTAGGAAGTTGCTGTGCGTAGATTCTCTGGATACAGCAGCAATTTAGAGATTATGGAATTCAAGAAAAAGAGACCCCAATTCTCTGTGATAATACAAGCGCTACTGCAATTGCCCATAATCCTATTTTTCACTCAAGAACGAAGCACATTGACATACGTCATAATTTTATATGAGATCACGTGGAAAAGAAGGATATTGTGCTTGAGAAAGTTCACATGGATCTCCAGCTTGCAGATATATTCACTAAGCCTTTGAGTGAATCAAGGATTTCTATGCTTAGAAACGAGTTGGGAATTCTTAAGTTGTGAGGAGAAAAAGAAGGTGTGTTGGGTTTTCAATGTTTAGATTTTGATGAGCCAAACCAAATATGTAATAGGAAGTTTTAAGTACCCCATTTTTCACATTGTTTCAGTGAATAAATAGACTAGAATTGAGTCTTGTGTTAAGTGTTAAAATGGAGGATGAAAAAGGATAAAACTGAATCTAAGCCTTAAACGAAGTTATCGCTGTAAGAAGGTAGGATACAGCATCGCTGCAAGAAGGTAGGATACAGCATCGCTGCAAGAAAATAAGGATACAACATAGCTGGTTGAAAGAAGATATAACAACACTTCAATGAGTTAAATCTTCTATACAGCAAAGTAAGAAAGGACGGCGTACAGCAACGCTGCAAGAAAAGGATACAGGAGTACTACTAGAAAGAAGTTACAGCAGCACTGCCAGAAGATACTGCAACCAGGTCTAAGTTACAGCAGCACTGAAAGAAAGCATCAGCTGCATAAAGACCTAGGATACAGCGCAGACTTACAGTCAGTTAAGTTATACAGCGCCAACTACAAATGAAGTATCCTGCAAATCCTAGGAAGGATAAATGCAGTATGAGGAATGGAGATTCAAGCAAGAATAAAAGAGCCATTCAAGAAAAAGTCAAAGTAGCAAACAAGGAGCCAATAAGAAGATGCCACATGGACTGACGCGCTGCAGAAAGCTGCGAGCCGCATCTGCCGCATTAAATACTCCGAAAGAAAAAGTCAAGTCACATTAAATGCGAACTATGCTTTTATAGGAACCGCTGGATCGCCGACCCTATACGATTATCTGAATCGGGGTCCATGCAAATATGATTAACGCGCAGCGGAAAACGAATCATACATTTTGCACCGAAATTAGTTCTAAGATCAGAACTGTAGATGGAGGAATCGATGAAGCCTGGACCTCATGATCTTCTGCTGTATTCCTCGCATTTATCTCGAACGTTGTGTGGGCAACGAGCTATCGAGACTTTCAGCCGTCTTCTACTAATATGTATCTCAGATTTTTATGTCTGTGTATCTGTATTTCTGTGTGTCGAAAACGGCTGACTTGAGGCTTATTTATAGGCTACAACAGGGACCTTGAGGAGGATTAGGAATCAGTCTCCTGATAGGCTTAGGAGTCCTTAATTCGATCTGAATATACTTCTTAAGCCTATCAAATAATATCTTAATCCACTAAAAAGATATTATTGAACTACCGTTCCTTATCCATATTAGATATGGCTCCTATTTATTATGTGCGCGTTTATCTCCCCGTGTTTAAGATATCGAATGTCCATTAATTAAATGAATTACTGACAATTCAATTAATTAATATTTAATTCCAAGAGTAGTACCACTCAACTTTATTATCATGCCGGAATAAATCCACCTGCAGGGTTTACATGATAATCCTTATGAGTTCCTCAAGGGGACATCATCATCCTAAATAATTAGGACACGATTTCATTATATAATCAACAGCACACCATATAAACAACATTGTATCCCAATTTACCAAGCTTATTGATTTAATAAATAAATCTCACACATTGGTAAATTAAAGAAACATATATCGAGTATACATACCCGTTATCATACAATGATTAAGAGGACGCACATCCATAATAAAAGAGGTCTTGTTTTATTTATGTAGTCAGTACAAATAAAACAACCTCAATTGGTCCTGTTCAATACATACAAAATGTACTAGTGTAATTTTATAATAAAGACAGATTAATACCAAATTACACTACAACCATTCCGATAATTTGTCCAAAATTATCTCGGCTGTGAGCTACCATTTATAATCTATAAGGAACTGATAACATGATCTTCTGTGTGGCACCACACACCATGTTATCTACAATATAAATTAATTGGACAATTGCAATAACATATATAACAAATATATAAAATACAAATATTTGACCATAAAAGATTCTCATATCATAAATAGATGTTTACACAAAAGCTAGGCTTATAGTATACATCCTAACAATCTCCCACTTATACTAAAAGACTATGCTGTTATATACGCTGCCATGCATCTGATTCCCATCCCATCAACATGCTCATCGAAGGCTTTCGCCGGAAGGGCCTTTGTGAAAGGATCTGCTAGGTTATCGGCTGATGCAATCTTGGCGACAACAACTTCCCCTCGCTTTACGATATCTCGTATCAGGTGGTACTTGCGCTCAATGTGTTTACTTGCCTTATGGGCTCGTGGTTCCTTCGAGTTTGCTACTGCACCACTGTTATCACAATAGATCATGATAGCTTTGGGCAAACCAGGAATCACTTCTAAGTCCATCAAGAAGTTTCTGAGCCATACAGCTTCTTTGGCTGCCTCAGAGGCCACCACATATTCAGCTTCCATGGTGGAGTCCGAAACGCATTTCTGTTTCACACTTCTCCACACTATGGCTCCACCTCCCAAGGTAAACACATACCCCCAGGTTGATTTACTGTTGTCCCTATCTGACTGGAAATCCGAATCCGTGTAACCCACAGGTAATAAATCATTTGCTTGGCAAACTAGCATATAATCTCTAGTCCTTTTCAGGTACTTTAGAATATGCTTTACGGCAGTCCAATGACCTTGTCCTGGGTTACTTTGATATCTACTAACCATGCCCACGGCAAAGCAGATATCTGGTCTTGTACATAGCATCGCATACATCAAGCTTCCTACGGCCGAAGCATAAGGAACTGCTTTCATTTCCTCTATCTCCTTTGGTGTCTTAGGACACATTTCCTTAGATAAAGGCACTCCATGCCTAAAAGGTAGAAAACCTTTCTTGGAGTTTTGCATGCTAAAACGAGCTAGAATAGTGTCAATGTATGAAGCTTGAGATAAGCATAACATCTTTTTCTTGCGATCCCTTATAACTTTGATCCTAAGAATATGTCCAGCTTCTCCTAAGTCCTTCATAGCAAACTGCTTGGACAGCCATACCCTTACGTCTGACAACACCTTGACATTGTTTCCAATTAACAAGATGTCATCTACGTATAGTACAAGAAATACCACCACGTTTCCGTCACTCTTCTTATATACACAAGATTCATCCGGACATTGAATAAATCCATAAGACTGGATTACTTCATCAAAACGGATGTTCCAAGATCTCGAAGCTTGTTTCAGTCCATAAATGGACCGATTAAGCTTACACACAAGATGCTCTTTGCCTTTCTCAATGAATCCCTCTGGTTGCTTCATATAGATGTTTTCTTCAAGACTTCCATTAAGGAAAACTGTCTTGACATCCATCTGCCAAACCTCATAATCCATATGAGTAGCAATAGACAAAAGAATCCAGATAGACTTCAGCATGGCTACCGGCGAAAAGGTTTCCTCATAATCGATCCCTTCTTTTTGAGTATACCCTTTCACAACAAGCCTTGCTTTAAAGATCTCTACCTTTCCGTCTGATCCTCTTTTCCTTTTGTAGACCCATTTACATCCAATGGCTCTTACACCATTTGGTGGTTCTACAAGCTCCCAAACTTGATTAGAATCCATAAATTCTATCTCAGAGAGCATTGCCTTTTGCCAAGATATCGCATCTTTATCTTGGAGTGCTTCGTCATAAGTCCAGGGATCTATTTCATGTTGTCCAGGGACCAAGTCTGAAGACTCTCCCAAAAACATGAATCTATCAGGTTGTCTAACAACCCTCCCACTACGACGAGGCACTATCGGTATTTGTGTATCATTAGTGACACGCGGTGCAGTCACTTGTGGTATCTCATCTTGTACCGTCGGTACATCCGAATTATCCCCTCTCATTTCCTCAAGAACAATTTTACTCATGGGCTTGTGGTTCATTACATAGTCCTCTTCTAAAAATCGGGCATTCGTGCTAACAATGACCTTCTGATCTTTAGGACTATAAAATAAACCACCTTTCGTTCCTCTAGGATAGCCCACAAATAAGTGTACTTCCGTACGAGATTCCAACTTATCAGCATCTCCCTTTAGCACATGTGCTGGATTACCCCAAATCCGAATGTGTTTCAGACTAGGCTTGCGCCCAGTCCACAATTCTGTGGGAGTAGAGGGTACTGACTTAGAAGGTACCAAGTTTAAAATGTACGTCGCTGTTTCCAGAGCATACCCCCAGAACGAATTTGGTAATTCTGAATAACTCATCATTGATCTAACCATTTCCATAAGAGTCCTATTCCTTCATTCCGCCACACCATTCTGTTGGGGTGTACCCGGTGCAGACAATTGGGATTGAATCCCAGCCTCTGATAAGTAACTCCTAAACTGTCCTAAGAGGTACTCACCACCACGATCAGATCGTAGTGTTTTGATACATTTACCATGACGTTTCTCCATATCAGCCTTATATTCTTTGAACTTGTCAAAACATTCAGACTTGCGGCGCATCAAGTAAATGTACCCATATCTCGAATAATCGTCTATAAAAGAGACAAAATATTTGAAACCACCTCTTGCCTGAATAGTCATAGGGCCACATAAATTAGAATGAATCAATTCCAACACTTCTTTGGCTCTATACCCCTTTGCCTTAAAAGGCATTTTGGTCATTTTTCCTTCCAAGCAGGACTCGCAGGTTGGATAGTTTTCCACTTCCAAGGAACCCAAAGGTCCATCGGCTATCAACCTTTGAATCCTCCTTAAGTTAATATGACCTAACCTTAGATGCCAAAGATATGTTTGATTCATTTTCGAAGGTTCTTTTCTCTTATTAGATTTAGAAGATGTGCTATTAATTTCCATTTGTTGCACCGTAGGAGTTATAGGATTAAGAATATATAAATTGTCAACCAATGTACCAGAACAGATAATAACTCTACTTTCTTAATGACAACATTGTTATCAAAAGAAACAGAATATCCATCCTTAAAAAGTTTAGAAACTGAAATCAAATTCTTTCTAAAACCAGGTACGTAAAGACAATTTTTCAAAATCAAAGTCTTATTCTTATGAAAAGACAAATGAACGTCTCCCACTGCAACGGTCGCTACTTTCGCAGCGGTGCCCATATATATAGTAATTTCTCCATCACTCAGTTGTCTGGTTTCCTGGAACCCTTGCAATGAATTGCAGACATGATCAGTGGCTCCCGTATCTACACACCAGGTACCGGTAGATAACACCGCTAAACATGTTTCAACAACTAATGCCCGACTCTGGTGTCCGAAGAGTTCCTTGAGGTTCTGCATCATATCATAGGCAGTGGGTATGGCCTAATGCTGATGTTGCAGTACTTTTGACAAAGAAGCCAAAATGTGACATCGCACCATCTCATCTACCTTGATCCACTTCCTATATGCTAATCTCTCCTCTTCACTAGAGTTTTCATTGGGCATTTCAGGACAGTTCTTAGTGAGTACAGACTTGTACTCTTCAGTATTCAGGATAATATCCAGGTTTCATTTCCAATCAATATAATTAGGACCAGTAAGTTTGTTTTCTTTAAGTATAACAGCAAGAGAATTGAAAACCATAATAAAATCCTGAGAATCACATAAATGAACACATAGGTCAAAACATTTGAATTGACAAATCATATTGTTCCCTCAAACAACATAATCTTAATTCACCAACACCTCAATACACCGTGAACTTTGTATGCCACGACAGTGTGGACGTATACTAATTCAAACATTTGTTAGAGGAGGTTTTACCCATTAATTTTATTGTCTTGTCAACTTAACTTTATGACAAATAAAATTAATAGTTGGTTATCGCTTTGGCCATACAAATAACAGCAGTGACTCCGATGGGGAGGATACTTATCAAATGTATCTAAGTGTACACCATTACTTGATATTAAGTCCATTATCTAGGATTATGCCTCTTCAGATGGAGAAGATGACACGTTCCTAAACAACTTTCTATAATCATCCATAAAGGAAGTTTGATCTAGTGATCCGCAAATGAACTCATCCGATATGGAGGAAGGTACTTAAAACCAACGCGCAAGTTCAGGTGCATCACTTACAAACCAGTAATGGAGGCTATGAGATTTATTAAAATAATTAATCCCTCTCCCACTTAGTTATTTAACATGAGGGATTTTACATGCATATCATATAAAACACATACAAGTATGCTTGATAAAACACATATAAGGCAATAAATATGAAAAACATAATTTCTAACTATTATGGCCTCGATTTATCGCTGTGTTCTTGAATGTTTGCCGTCAATCGGGGATCGACCTAGCACGGTCGGACCGTGCCCCTCAGCACGGTCGTGCTTGATCTGAAACACGTCGCACGGTTGACCGTGCTCCATAGCACGGTCGTGCCCTGTCCTTCAGTCGCGATTCTCAGGTGGCACGGTTTGACCGTGCCCTCCAGCACGGTCGTGCCCGACCTTCAAAACACGCCGCACAGTTGACCGTGCTCCATAGCACGGTCGTGCCCTGTCGTTCAGTCGTGATCTTCGGCTGGCACGGTCTGACCGTGCTTCACAGCACGGTCGTGCCTGATTATGCGATCCTAACCTTGTATCTATTACATCCATCGATCCTATACCCCACGAAGGAGTTTACATATAATCTAGATCGAACAGAAAATTAAAACCTAACACGACAAACCGCCGTGATTTTACTATTACAATCATACATTCAAAAAACAACCTCGACATGTCCGAGGGTTTAATTCATACATAAACATACATTCAGACCATAATAGTTGGATTTAAGGTTCCTGCAGAAAATCATAATTTTTTTTGCACATCCTACTATTATCCGATCTAAAATACACATGCTTCAAGATACGATTCATAATAGAATTAACCGATTCAATTGAATAGAGTCAGAAAACCACGGCTCTAATACCAATTGTAGAAACCGCTGGATCGCCAACCCTATACTTCTTAAGCCTATCAATAATATCTTAATCCAGTAAAAAGATATTATTGAACTACCGTCCCTTATCCATATTAGATATGGCTCCTATTTATTATGTGCGCGTTTATCTCCCCGTGTTTAAGATATCGAATGTCCATTAATTAAATGAATTACTGACAATTCAATTAATTAATATTTAATTCCAAGAGTAGTACCACTCAACTTTATTATCATGCCGGAATAAATCCACCTGCAGGGTTTACATGATAATCCTTATGAGTTCCTCAAGTGGACATCATCATCCTAAATAATTAGGATACAATTTCATTATATAATCAACATCACACCATATAAACAACACTATATCCCAATTTACCGAGCTTATTGATTTAATAAATAAATCTCACCCATTGGTAAATTAAAGAAACATATATCGAGTATACATGCCCGTTATCATACAATGATTAAGAGGACGCACATCCATAATAATACAGATCTTGTTATATTTATGTAGTCAGTACAAATAAAACAACCTCAATTGGTCCTGCTCAATACATACAAAATGTACTAGTGTAATTTTATAATCAAGATAGATTAATACCAAATTACACTACAACCATTCCGATAATTTGTCCAAAATTATCTCGGCTGTGAGCTACCATTTATAATCTATAAGGAACTGATAACATGATCTTTTGTGTGGCACCACACACCATGTTATCTACAATATAAATTAATTGGACAATTGCAATAACATATATAACAAATATATAAAATGCAAACATTTGACCATAAAAGATTCTCATATCATAAATAGATGTTTACACAAAAGCTAGGCTTATAGTATACATCCTAACATTAGCCAGGCTACTTTAAATTCAAAAGAGGGATGTCTCCTTCAACGGACATCTTCTCCTACAAGTATAAATAGAGGTCGAGGAGAACTGAAGCTGACTATTGAAAACTGAAATCTGTCACTGTTCTAAAATACTCAAAGCTTACAAGATTCAAGCATTCAATCCTACAATCAGTTTCAGTCACTCAACATACCGAAGTGAAGCAAGTTCAAGCTAAAGGATTCCTTACGGATTGAGAAGCTCACTTCGAAGCACAAGTAGAAGAAAAACCTTTTATCCTTTTAACCCTGTTGCTGTGTGCTTAGGTTGTTTTAGTGGTGTCAAGCAGTTGATAGGAGAGATCCTTGCTGTTTGTTTAGTTGTCTAGAGTTAGGCAGCTTCCCTGTGTGGGAGTGTGGAACCCTGTGTGGGTTAGCCTTTGAAGTTTGCAGTTGCTGTATGTACGCTGGACTTCAGTAGGTGGTTTCTTTGTAAAGTTGATAGATTGTTAGGAGAGTCCTGTAAATCAATCTTGCTTAACAAAGTTCCTGCTCGAGGAGCAGTAGAGTGGACGTAGAAGGATTACACCACCTTCGAACCACTATAAGCCATAAGTGTTTATTTGCTTTCTTTATCTGTGCGCTTATATTCTGCATTTCTCTTATCTCTGTGCATAAAACATTTTGAAAGAAGCATTGTTGAGAAAAATAGTCTTGTGTTTTAAAGTTAATTTCCGCTGCGTATAAAACTCCAGGTTACAGCGTGCAGCACTGTATCGTAGCGCTGCAAGCAGTAACCATGTATCGCTGCAAGCTCAAGTAACTTGTAGTGCAGAACGGTTATTTTAAAAGATTCTGAAAATCGACTAAGGTTCATTCACCCCCCTTCTGAACCTCGGACACCACTTGGGACCAACAAGTGGTATCAGAGCAAGTTGGGTTAAAAGCCAACTTATCTGGTCACCTACCTAGATCCACCTTTGTCTCGCTGCTTTCTCTGCATAAAACTCATTTTTAAAGCATATCATGGATTCCTCCAATCACAAACTACCCACGTTTTCCATAGAGGAATATGACGACTGAAAGATAAGAATACAGGCATACCTTTCAGCCATGAACGATGAGATGTGGACGGTCATAACTGAAGGACCAATAATCCCCATGAAAGTAAACCCAATGTATAGAAGAGACCATGCGGAAGGAGAGCAGCCACCATCGAACTTCCTGATCAAACCACGACAAGAGTAGGGAAACGAAGATAGGAAGAGAGCCAACCTGGATAATGTGGCAAAGAATGCTCTATTTATTACTTTGGATAAAGGCACATTTAGCAAAGTTAAAACCTGCTCTATATCCAAAGAAATATGGGAAAAGTTGGAGCAAATATGTGAAGGAACTGAGCTCACAAAACACAACAAAATCTCCAACGTGACCCAACTATTCGAGCTCTTCGAGATGAAGAATGAAGAAACTCTTGAGCAACTAGATTTGAGATTCATATCAATAGTGAATGAACTAGAAGCTCTGGGCAAACACTACATAAAGAAAGAGAAAAACATGAAGGTGTTGAGAGCCCTACCAGCGGAGTGGGATAGTAAGACCACTGCCATGAGAGTGTCTATGGACCTGAAGTCCATGAGCACATTCGACCTATTCTTCGAATTGAAAGCATTCGAGTATGACATCAACAGAAGGAGAAAGGAGTCAGAGGAGTCAAACTCCAAAGTTACAGTGCTGACGGCCAGAGAAACCAAGGATACAGCAACCGCTAATTGCAGTAAACAGAGTGAGGATACAGCAGAAGTTGCTGAAGAGGATATGGCGCTTCTCCTAAAGAAATTCAGGAGATTTATAAAGAACAACAACAATAACAGCAACACCAACCTCAACAAGAAGAATGACTTCAGAAGAAGTCATCCACCTCCTCAGGTATCCTCTTCTCCACAGTCAAATACAGGAAACATTGACTTGTGCTATAATTGCAGGAAACTGGGACACTATGTAAGGAATTGTCCTTATCCAACAGTGCACAAATATCCTGAAGGAGAAAAAGAGCAAATGAGAGATAAAAAAAGAGAGGAAAGACACAAGCTTAGAGCTTTCATTGGAGAGATGGAGAAAGCCAAGGATGCAGTAGTTCCGAATGAAGTACTGAAAGCTGCAGAATCCTCTGACAGCGACACTGAAACCTCATCCTCTGATGAAGAAGCGCTGATATGCCTGATGGCTAGAGATGACGAGGATAGCGAAGAAGATGAGGTAATCTACCAACCGTTGTCCATACCAGAAAGTTAGGAGTTAAACATGATCCACTCCTTGAAAAGGATCATGAGCGACTTTGAGCAGATCAACTCAATTCATGAGGAATTGAAGATTGAAAATGAGAACCTAAGAATCGATAATGAGATCCTCAAGAGCAAGAACATTGACATTGCCAAGATGCTCGCTGCACGAGAGTCTGATAACTTAAAGTGTAGCAAGCTGCAACAAGAGGTCTCTAGATTGAATCTGCTAGTCACTGAGCTAAAGTCTGAGAAGGAAAGCTTGCAGTCCACGATAAGTACTTTCTCTAAATCATCAAAGGACGCAAGAGATTGTATAAATAAAAAAAGAAACCCTTTTGAAAAATCGGGTATAGGATATATCAATCATATCTCTCAGAATACAGCAAGCACATCCAAAGCTGTAAATTTTGTTCAAGCTGAAACTCCAATGGAGAAAGAGTTACTCTGTGACTCTGTACAGATAGTGAACAAAACAGCAATGATAGATAAGAGGAAGAAACCCCAATGCTCAACTGCAGGAAGTAAGCCTGCATCTAAGAATTGGCTGCAACAGAAGCCATCTGCTGCATGCAGCAAGAGGATGCAGCAACCAACAAAGTTGCAGCATAGAAGAAAATTTCCTATCTATACTGAGACTTATATGTCTAAACCTCAAAGAGGATATACTCTAGGGAAGTATGGTGGAAGACCGCACTTCAGAAGTGCTGGTGTCACACACGTTCTTAATGCACACACTTCTTATAAGCAGTTTTCCAAGACAACTGCATACAGCTCGAGAACCAACAAATCTTACAGTAAATCTGCTACTGTTAAGAAAGTTTGGGTTCCCAAAGTAACTAACCCCAAAGGACCCGTACAAATATGGGTACCTAAATCGGTTTTAAATTGTTACAGGTTACAGTGCCAGGTTGCAGCAGTGATGTATGGTATATCGACAGCGGCTGCTCAAGGCACATGATAGGCAGTAAAGACACGTTGAAAGACTTCCAAGAATGCAAAGGACCTAAAGTCATCTTTGGAGATGATTCCAAAGGAAGCACAAAAGGAAGTGGATGTCTAGTCAAAGGGAACATAAAAATCAAAGATGTATCCTATGTGAAAGGACTTAGATACAATCTTCTAAGCATCAGTCAGTTCTGCGACAAATGATACACGGTGGAATTCAACCTCAACAAATGCTTAATCAAGGAAAGCACCACGAATGAAGTAAAGCTTACAGGAACAAGGAGAGGAAATATCTACCTAGCAGATTGGAACTCCACTACTCAATCAACATGCTTCATTGTGAAAAGTCCACCAGAGCCGAGCTGGCTATGGCACAAGAGGTTAAGCCATCTGAACTTCAAAACTATCAACAAGCTAGCAAGAAAAGGCCTCGTGAGAGGATTGCCAGACGTAGCATACAAGAAAGAGAATGTTTGTGGAGCTTGTCAAAAAGAAAAGCAAGTTAAGAGCTCATTCAAATATAAGATTCAGAAATTATCTCACAGAATTCTAGATCTTCTACACATGGACCTTTTTGGACCAGTAGAACCAGTAAGCTTGAGTGGGAAGAAGTATTCCCTAGTAGTAGTAGATGACTACTCCAGATACACATGCACGATCTTTCTTGCAAAGAAGTCAGAAACTCAAGAGAAGTTACCTTGTCTCATGAAGAAAATTCAGAATGAAAAGAGCTTGAGCATAGTGAAGATAAGATCAGACAGAGGAATTGAATTCACAAATAAATTTATAGAGAAATTCTGTTCTGATAATGGTATTCGTCATGAATACTCTGCCGCAAGAACACCACAACAGAACGGTGTCGCTGAAAGAAAGAATAGAACCCTCAACGAAGCTGCAAGGACAATGATAGCAGAAGAAGAAGTACCCAAGAGATTTTGGGCTGAAGCAACCAACACTGCATGCTACACGCAGAACAGATGTCTAATCATCAATGATCTTGACAAAATGCCTTATGAAATATGGAATGGTCATACACCAAATATCTCTTATCTGCATATCTTTGGATGCAGGTGTTACATTCTCAACAATGGAAAAGAACATCTAAAAACTTTTGATGCTAAATCAGACGAAGGAGTATTTCTAGGATACTCTGCTGTAAGTAGAGCTTTCAGAGTTTTTAATAAGAGAACCCTGATGGTAGAAGAATCGATACATGTGGTGTTTGATGAACCACATTGTGATACAAAGAAGTTGGAAGAACGACCTGAAGAAACCGCTTCAAAGAAAGAGAATGTTATACCTTATATAGAAGGAGTTCTGCCTACAAGAGAAGATAAAGAAGAAGAAGCTGCATCTCTGGATGTAGCGGATATTCTTACAGCAGCAGAACCTCCTGCATTACAGCAATAAAATGAGCAAACTACACCAACACATGTCTTTAAACCAGATAGGACATGGCTAAGGAATCATCCAAGAGATCTCATTATAGGAGATCCATCCATTGGTGTAAGAACAAAAAGATCCATCCCACATGAAGCAATGTTTGCATGCTTCATATCACAGACAGAACCTAAGAATGTTGACGAGGCACTGCAAGATAGCAACTGGGTGCAGGCCATGCAAGAAGAGTTGAACGGATTTGAGAGAAATCAAGTATGGCAAATAGTTACAAGACCAACTCATCAAGGAGTAATTGGAACAAAGCGGGTATTCAAGAATAAGTTAGACGAGTCTGGAATCGTTGTAAGAAACAAAGCAAGATTAGTTGCTAAAGGATACTGTCAGGAAGAAGGAATTGATTTTGATGAGACTTTTGCTCCAGTAGCAAGGCTGGAAGCAATAAGGATTTTCCTAGCCTATGCAGCGCACATGAATTTCAATGTCTATCAAATGGACGTCAAAAGGCATTCCTGAATGGTCTCCTTACAGAGGAAGTGTATGTTGAACAACCTCCGGGCTTCGAAGATCAAGCAGAAGAGAAGGTATTTCGGTTACAAAAAGCTTTATATGGACTGAAGCAAGCACCAAGAGCTTGGTATGACACCTTATCTCTTTATCTTCTGGAAAATGGCTTGCATAAAGGAACAATCGACAAAACGTTGTTTAGGATACAGGATGGAGAAAGTGTACTGTTAGTACAAATATATGTGGATGACATTATCTTCGGATCCACAAACAAAGAGCTATGTGAGAAATTCTCCAACCTGATGCAGTCAAAGTTCGAGATGAGTATGATGGGAGAATTAAGTTTCTTTCTTGGACTGCAAGTAAAACAGCTACCTACAGGGACCTTCATCAGTCAAGTCAAGTATACAAAGGAACTCATCAAGAAATTTGACATGGAGAATAGTGCAGTAACGTCAGTTCCCATGTCCACATCCATAAGTCTTGACAAAGATGAGTAAGGCAAAAATGTTGACATAACCAAGTACAGACGACTCATTGGATCATTGCTGTATCTCATAGCAAGCAGGCTAGACATTATGTTTGCAGTAGGAGTCTGTGCTAGGTTCCAAGCAGCACCAAAGGAATCACATCTGTCAGTAGTAAAAAAAGTGATTAAATATCTGAAAGGAACTCAGGAAGTCGGCCTATGGTATCTTAAGGAAGGAGGATTCAAGCTTAAAGGCTACTCCGATTCAGATTATGCTGGCTGCAAAATTGATCGAAAGAGCACCAGTGGGACGTGTCAATTTCTGGGAAATAGACTAGTCTCATGGTTCTGCAGGAAGCAAACTTCTATCGCAACCTCTACAGCAGAACCAGAGTATGTTGCAGCAGGAAGTTGCTGTGCGCAGATTCTCTGGATACAGCAGCAACGTAGAGATTATGGGATAGAAGAAAAAGAGACTCCAATTCTCTGTGATAATACAAGTGCTATTGCAATTACCCATAATCCTATATTTCACTCAAGAACTAAGCACATCGATATACGTCATCACTTTGTAAGAGATCATGTTGAAAAGAAAGACGTCGTGCTTGAAAAAGTTCATACGGATCTCCAGCTTGCAGACATCCTCACCAAGCCTTTAAGTGAGACTAGGTTTTCTATGCTTCGAAACGAGCTGGGAATTCTTAAGTTGTGAAGAGAAAGGAAGATGTAGAAATGCAGGGGGAACCTCTGCATGATTGTGAAATCAGTAAGAACGGTACTGTAAGCTACGCGTTAATACAGCACTAGGCTCAGACAGCGCTGCAACTTATATTCTTACAATACAGCAGTGATCGAGAATTCAAGCAGCACCAGGTTACAACATTTATTTCAAAGGAGTATTGATTACTCTGCAACCTCGTGCTAGAGATGCTGCAACCTTAAAAAGGCATTTATTTAGGCGGCAAATGGCATGTCTTTCAACATTTAATGCATGTCTGCGTGTGTCAGAAAGTGGAAAGGACGCGGTCAGAAACCCACGCACCAGGTAATTATTGCGACGATTTGACATCTCCGCTTTTTCCTGAACCACAAGATCAACTCCATGATTTATCTCAACCGTCGAAAACTTCATAACCGTATCTTTTGAATTCATTATTCACCATCTTCCAAGGAGAGAAAACGCTCTGTGCGAAATACCTTCCAAGTGCAAATCTTTAAATTTTCTCTTTCTCTCTCTCCATCAAAAATCATCAATGGCTGCCCGACGCACTATTGTTCTAGATGGAAGGCTGATCAACCAAGGGTTGTTGACCACTGTCTACGCTGGCTTCTCTATGGAGTCAGTACAGAGATTTTACGCCTACGCCAGGCAGGTGGATGACAGGAACTGCATTCTGTTCCGGATGGATGCAGATGGAGAAGAACGGTCTTTGACCGTTAGGGACATCTCCACCACCTTCAGCATCTCCGCTGCAGGTCTTACCCCCAGCCAGTTAACAACATATGGGGAGGCATCGGCTCAAGAGTTGTGGGATCTCTTTCGAGCAAGGGATGCAGGGGCTGAAATCAAGAGAAGCGCCCCCAAGAAGCTCTTCAAACCGGAGTTTGAACTTCTCCACGACATCTGTGCATACTCCATCGAAGGAAGGACCGAGAGTTATGACAAATGCACAGATCTCTGATTCCGGATCATGTCTGCTATTATGGTCGGAGAAAAGGTGAACTGGGCGAGGTTCATCATGAAGAGGCTATGGGAGAAAGCAGAGTAGATAACGGAGCGTCGGAGCTACGGTATCACCATCTGTTCTCTGCTCTGCAAGCTTGGCCTTCAACTTGCAGCACCCACCCCCATTCATATCGGAAAGTATCTCGGGGAGAAAAAGAAGGGCAAGACCCAGCCGAAGGCTATAGGAGCAGGAGTTGCGAGGAAGAAAACCAAAGATAAAAAAGAATGCAACTCTTGCTCTGCAAGATGAAGCTGCAGGCAGCGAGGAGGAAGCCGAAGAAGAGGACGCTTCGAGTCCTCTTCCTGTTATCAAGAGGAGTTCAGGGAAGGCTGTACCTGAACTTGAATCCTCTTCCCCAGATGATGACGCACCCTTGGTGAGAAGGGCTCCATGCAGCAAGAAGGCTGCTGCTGCTGTTGGGGATGTGTCACATCAGCCCAGGGACAAAGATGACTCTCCCTATTCCCAACTCTCTACACCTAATATGGTTGTAGTTGACCTTGCGGATGAGTCACATCGGCTTCAAGAGTCATATCAGCACCGGGTCGAGCCAATTGAAGAATAAGCTCGTCTACAAACAGAAGCTTCAGTGCTCGATCCCACCTTTCCGGCTGCTAGAAATATGAAGCAGCAGTACTCTCTCTAGAGAGAGATGAGGCTGTCTAAGGGGTAAATCCTGTTGAAGTGGAAGAATTTCCTAACAGTCGAGCAAGCTGTTCTGGAGTGGGCCAAATTAGAAGACATTCTGGCACTCCTGCAACCTGACTTTGCAGTAAGAGTTCAAGAGCTCGAAGGATGCAGTGCTGCACAGGGAGCCCAGGACAAGGGAAAGGGGAAGCTCTTGCAGAATCCGACTCTGCAGAGCTGCCGATAAGAGCAGCAGTGGAAGATGCGCAAGTCTTGCTTGCCCCGGCTGCGGAGGCTATAAAAAGGGGTGATGACGTCGTGTTTGCTCGTGAGCAAATCGACACCTTGGGAGTGGAGCAAGCTGAAGGAGCTATGCTGCAACAGGCGCTGCAACAAAGCATGAAGGAAATCAGAATGCAGCACACTTCAAGAAGGATGCGGGGAGAAGGAAGTTCAAGTATGCATCAGATGAACTCCCCTGCATATGAGCAAGTAGTTGAGGGCCTCTCCAACATTGTCATGCTGGATCGCTTGGAGAAGGATGAAGCTCAACTACTGGACTATGGCGATTCCCCAGTTCATGAAGTTGAAGATGCTGCTCATGCAGATTCTAAGGGGGAACCAACTGCCATAATCAGGGATGTCATCTCAGACATCTCTGAAATTACCGATGAAGCATCTACGGAGGAAGTTGCAGAGGCGGTACTCCCTGCACTGGACGCGACAGTAGTGTAGTAGGCGACCACCCTACATGACGTTGCAGCTGAAGAGCCAAACAGGGTGGAAGCTGAGATTCTTGCAGTAGTGGAGTATACAGTGCTGAAAGCTGTGAACGCTGCAAGAAACCAAGCAGAGCTGCAAGAACCCATTCTTGCAGCAGAAGCTGTCAAAGTTACAGGACCGGCCGAGGAGATGGGGTCCGTTGAGAAGACCTCTATAGAGGATGTTATTCAGACAACACTCCCTGATGGTGAGAAAACCTCAGGTGGGGAGGCTGTTCAGACAGTACCCACTGAGGATATTGAAGCTGAAGCTGAGGTAACCCCAGTGCAGCTAGAGATACCTCGAGAGGAGGTTGATGCAGCAGTTGCTGCACGCTCTCAAGAACCTTCCAAGGTTACAGCAGCAGAGGTTACTATGGAAGCTGAGGTCTATCATGCTGACTTCGCAAGGATGATAAAGGAACGCAACATAGCTGTTCATAGGCCAAAATCTGGCGGAGCAGATCCTGTTCAAATCTCATCCGGTGAAGAGGAGGCAGATGAGAAGAAGAAGAAGAAGAAGGAGAAGAACACCCATCCTCAAGCTCTACAAGCTCGCAAACCAGCAACCATGAGGATGAGGTTGCTACTGAAGCTCTGAGGCAGGATGCAGCACCAGTATGTCAAGATGTTATTCCATTTGCTGCATCCACTGCTGCCTCGACGAGAAGGAATTCGGGACTGACCCCTGATGAATCAATCAACCGAGTTGAAGCTGCTGTTAGACATCTGTTGCATGCTCTCCAAGAGCATGAGTCTACCATGCGCAACAGTCTCAGGGTCACTGCCCAATTCCATGCTGAAACCATGACAGGTTTCAAGAAGAACCTCGAAGTGCTGTTTGACATGATTAAGTCGAATCTATCTGACTATGCAAACAGGCTGTACTTCGATCGGGTTAGGCTGGAGAAGGAGTTGAAGGTCGATGCTGCTCTAACGCGCCAGGAGATCAGGCAATGCAAGCAGCATGCTGAAAATGCTTCAACCAGACTCAACACTCACTCCCAAGTCCTGGAAACACTTCTGGATCGCATATATGATCAATCTCAGAGAACTAGAAGTGTGGACGATTGTTTGGGGAACCTGTAGCTGATTGTGGGAGAACTGAGGGACATCATGGTCCGAGCTTTCCCTCAGCATGTCAATGCTCCAGAGCCCGCCCCTGAACCGACCCGTCGCCCTCGATCAAGGGTGGTCCCAGCTGCCTCTGCTCAGCCCCCGGCTTTTGATGATGCCAAAAAGGGGGAAGGACTTGAAAGATCTGATGATAGATACAGGAGCAAAGGGGCTACTGAAGAAGAAGATGATGATGATGACCAGCAACCTCTCAACAGGAGGAGAAGAGGTCTGGATCATCCGATGCTGCTAACATCCCCTCTCCGAAGAGATGGAGCTGGAGGTGCTGGTGCAGCTACTGGGAGAAGACCGGCTGCAGGCGCTGCACACAGCAGAGCTGCAAGCAAGGATACAGCACCTCCTTCCTATCATTCAAAGAGAAGGGATGATAGCCAGCAGCAAGGCTCAAGGAAGAGGATGAGCGGGGACAAGTCTGAGAATCATAGGCGCCAAAAAGAAGAAGATGTAGATCCTAATGCCTGGATTCAAAGACTCGGTGTAATTGGTGATAGAAAAATTATTCCAGATCACTTCTACCAATTTCCTCCTCAAGAAATTCCTCGCCTTGATACTGAAAATATCTCTGCTGAAGTGTCTGTGTTGATGGATCAAAGGCCAGAAGGAGAAAACATGGCTTGGAGATTTGATATCTTCAAAGAAATCAGACTGCCCTTTGACAGAAATCCAACATTTGAGGCGATCACCATTTTCAAACGATCAGAGTACCTCAGACACTTCAGGAAACTATGCAGAAAAGGTAAATACAGCAGGTACCATACTTGCAAGACTGCATTGAAGAGATATGAACAGCTCGCTCGGGAAGAAAGCCTTGAAATTCAACAATTATACATTGACCGAGTAAAGGAAGGGCTGATTGTACCATACTGCGAGGACTTTTGGCTCAAGTGGATTCAAATTCCTGTGATCATGCACAAGTTGGAAGAGTCCTATCAAGAGTCCATCAGGGATTGGTGGAAAGGATCAAGAGGAAGGGAAGGCCTTGAAAGATTTGCTGGCAGAAGAGCTGACGAACCGCCAAGCAAAAGGTCTCTGTTCTACTAAGCTTTATGTATATCCTCTTATGATCCATGTTGTACTCTTGCTATTGTAAAAATTTCTCTCTGTCAATGAAGAAATTTTTCTTTCTGCTCTGACCAAGTTCAATTCTTATGAACTCATGCATGCTATTTACGTTTTTCCTGTTATTTTATGATGAAATGAACATCATGATGCATCTCTGATGAATCCAGGATTAGATTTTATTTTTCTGTTCAAGCATGTAATCCTGATAATCCATATGAGTTAATGTAAGATAAAACTTCTTCATAAACGAAATAATGTAAAAGTTTTGTCATCATCAAAAAGGGGGAAATTGTTGGGTTTTCAATGTTTAGATTTTGATGAGACAAACCAAATATGTAATAGGAAGTTTTAAGTACCCCATTTTTCACATTGTTTAAGTGAATAAATAGACTAGAATTGAGTCTTGTGTTAAGTGTTAAAATGGAGGATGAAAAAGGATAAAGCTGCATCTAAGCCTTAAACGAAGTTATCGCTGCAAGAAGGTAGGATACAGCATCGCTGCAAGAAGATAAGGATACAGCATAGCTGGTTGAAAGAAGATACAGCAACACTTCAATGAATTAAATCTTCTAGACAGCAAAGTAAGAAAGGACGGCGTACAGCAACGCTGCAAGAAAAGGATATAGGAGTACTGCTAGAAAGAAGTTACAGCAGCACTACCAGAAGATACTGCAACCAGGTCTAAGTTACAACAGCACTGAAAGAAAGCATCAGCTGCACAAGGACATAGGATACAACGCAGACTTACAGTCAGTTAAGTTATACAGCGCCAACTACAAACGAAGTATCCTGCAAATCTTAGGAAGGATAAATGCAGTACGAGGAACGGAGATTCAAGCAAGAATAATAGAGCCGTTCAAGAAAAAGTCAAAGTAGCAGACAAGGAGCCAATAAGAAGATGCCACATGGACTGACGCGCTGCAGAAAGCTGCGTGCCGCATCTGCCGCATTAAATGCTCCGAAAGAAAAAGTCAAGTCGCATTAAATGCGAACCATGCTTTGGCCAGGCTACTTTAAATTCAAAAGAGGGATGTCTCCTTCAACGGACATCTTCTCCTACAAGTTTAAATAGAGGTTGAGGAGAACTGAAGCTGACTACTAAAAACTGAAATCTGTCACTGTTCTAAAATACTCAAAGCTTACAAGATTCAAGCATTCAATCCTACAATCAGTTTCAGTCACTCAACATACCGAAGTGAAGCAAGTTCAAGCTAAAGGATTCCTTACGGATTGAGAAGCTCACTTCGAAGCACAAGTTAAAGAAAAACCTTTTATCCTTTTAACCTTGTTGCTGTGTGCTTAGGTTGTTTTAGTGGTGTCAAGTAGTTGATAGGAGAGATCCTTGCTGTTTGTTTAGTTGTTTAGAGTTAGGCAGCTTCCCTGTGTGGGAGTGTGGAACCCTGTGTGGGTTAGCCTTTGAAGTTTGCAGTTGCTGTGTGTACGCTGGACTTCAGTAGGTGGTTTCTTTGTAAAGTTGATAGATTGTTAGGAGAGTCCTGTAAATCAATCTTGCTTAACAAAGTTCCTGCTCGAGGAGCAGTAGAGTGGACGTAGAAGGATTACACCACCTTCGAACCACTATAAGCCATAAGTGTTTATTTGCTTTCTTTATCTGTGCGCTTATATTCTACATTTCTCTTACCTCTGTGCATAAAACATTTTGAAAAAAGCATTCTTGAGAAAAACAGCCTTGTGTTTTAAAGTTAATTTCCGCTGCGTATAAAACTCCAGGTTACAGCGTGCAGCACTGCATCGTAGCGCTGCAAGCAGTAACCATGTATCGCTGCAAGCTCAAGTAACTTGCAGTGCAGAACGGTTGATTTAAAAGATTCTGAAAATCGACCAAGGTTCATTCACCCCCCTCTGAACCTCGGACACCACTTGGGACCAACAAGGTGCAAAGTGTAGGAACCGCCGGATCGCCGACCTTATACAATTATCCGAATGGGGGTCCATACAAATATGATTAATGCGCAGCAGAAAAACAAATCATACATTTTGCACCGATATTAGTTCTAAGGTAAGAACTGTAGATCGAGAAATCGATGGAGCCTGGACCTCACGATCTTTTGCTGTATTCCTCACCTTTTTCTTGAACGTTGTGTGGGCAACAAACTATCGAGACTTTCAGCCGCTTTCTACTAAATCGTATCTTAGATTTTGTGTATTTAGAAATGGCTAACTTGAGGCTTATTTATAGGCTACAACAGGGACCTTGAGGGGGATTAGGAATCGGTCTCCTGATAGGCTTAGGAGTCCTAAATTCAATCTGAATATACTTCTTAAGCCTATCAATAATATCTCAATCCACTAAAAAATATTATTGAACTACCGTCCCTTATCTATATCAAATATGGCCTCATATTTATTATGTGCGCATTTATCTCCCCGCGTTTAAGATATCGAATGTCCATTAATTAAATGAATTACTGACAATTCAATTAATTAACATTTAATTTAAGAGTAGTACCACTCAACTTTATTATCATGCCGGAATAAATCCACCTGTAAGGTTTACATGATAATCCTTATGAGCTCCTCAAGGGGACATCATCATCCTAAATAATTAGGACACGGTTTCATTATATAATCAACAGCACACCATATAAACAACATTGTATCACAATTTACCGAGCTTATTGATTTAATAAATAAATCTCACCCATTGGTAAATTAAAGAAACATATATCGAGTATATATGCCCGTTATCATACAATGATTAAGAGGACGCACATCCATAATAACAGAGCTCTTGGTCTATTTATGTAGTCAGTACAAATAAAACAACCTCAATTGGCCCTGTTCAATACATACACAATGTACTAGTGCAATTTTATAATCAAGATAGATTAATACCAAATTACACTATAACCATTCCAACAATTTGTCCAAAATTATCTCGGTTGTGATCCACCATTTATAATCTATAAGGAACTCATAACATGATCTTCTGTGTGGCACCACACACCATGTTATCTACAATATAAATTAATTGGACAATTGCAATAACATATATAACAAATATATAAAAAGCAAACATTTGACCATAAAAGATTCTCATATCATAAAAAGATATTTATACAAAAGCTAGACTTATAGTATACATCCTAACAAAGATCAAGGGGGAACATCTGTATGCTTGCGAGAAGTAGTAAATGTTAGGATGTATACTATAAGCCTAGCTTTTGTATGAACATCTATTTATGATATGAGAATCTTTTATGGTCAAATGTTTGCATTTTATATATTTGTTATATATGTTATTGCAATTGTCCAATTAATTTATATTGTAGATAACATGGTGTGTGGTGCCACACAGAAGATCATGTTATCAGTTCCTTATAGATTATAAATGGTAGCTCACAGCCGAGATAATTTTGGACAAATTATCGGAATGATTGTAGTGTAATTTGTTATTAATTTGTCTTGATTATAAAATTACACTAGTACATTTTGTATGTATTGAGCTGGACCAATTGAGGTTGTTTTATTTGTACTGACTACATAAATATAACAAGACCTCTGTTATTATGGATGTGCGTCCTCTTAATCATTGTATGATAACGGGCATGTATACTCGATATATGTTTCTTTAATTTACCAATGGGTGAGATTTATTTATTAAATCAATAAGCTCGGTAAATTGGGATATAGTGTTGTTTATATGGTGTGCTGTTGATTATATAATGAAACAGTGTCCTAATTATTTAGGATGATGATGTCCCCTTGAGGAACTCATAAGGATTATCATGTAAACCCTGCAGGTGGATTTATTCCGGCATGATAATAAAGTTGAGTGGTACTACTCTTGGAATTAAATATTAATTAATTGAATTGTCAGTAATTCATTTAATTAATGGACATTCGATATCTTAAACACGGGGAGATAAACGCGCACATAATAAATAGGAGCCATATCTAATATGGATAAGGGACGGTAGTTCAATAATATCTTTTTAGTGGATTAAGATATTATTTGATAGGCTTGAGAAGTATATTCAGATCGAATTAAGGACTCCTAAGCCTATCAGGAGACCGATTCCTAATCCTCCTCAAGGTCCCTGTTGTAGCCTATAAATAAGCCTCAAGTCAACCGTTTCTAGTGTAACAGACACAGAAAAATCTGATATACGATTTAGAGAAGAACGGTTGAGAGTCTCGATAGCTCGTTGCCCACACAACGTTCGAGATAAGGCGAGGAATACAGCAGAAGATCGTGAGGTTCAGGCTTCATCGATTCCTCGATCTACAGTTCTGACCTTAGAATTAATTTTGGTGCAAAAGGTATGATTAGTTTTTTCCGCTGCGCGTTAATCATATTTGCATGGACCCCAATTCGGATAATCGTATAGGGTCGGCGATCCGGCGGTTCCTACAATTGGTATTAGAGCCGTGGTTTTCTGACTCTATTCGATTGAATCGGTTAATTCTATTATGAACCGTATCTTGAAGCATGTGTATTTTAGATCGGATAATAGTAGGATGTGCGAAAAATTATGATTTTCTGCAGGAACCTTAAATCCAACTATTATGGTCTGAATGTATGTTTATGTATGAATTAAACCCTCGGACATGTCGAGGTTGTTTTTGAATGTATGATTGTAATAGTAAAATCACGGTGGTTTGTCGTGTTAGGTTTTATTTTCTGTTCGATCTAGATTATATGTAAACTCTTTCGTGGGGTATAGGATCGATGGATGTAATAGAAACAAGGTTAGGATCGCACAACCGGGCACGACCGTGCTATGGGGCACGGTCAGACCGTGCCAGCCGAAGATTGCGACTGAACGACAGGGCACGACCGTGCTATGGGGCACGGTCGACCGTGCGGCGTTTTTGAAGATCGGGCACTTAAGAACATTCAAGAACACAGCGATGAATCGAGGCAATAATAGTTGGAATTTTTATTTTTCATACTTATTGCTTTATATGTGTTTTGTCAAGCATGCTTGTATGTGTTTTATATGATATGCATGTTAAAATCCCTCATGTTAAATAACTAAGTGGGAGAGGGATTAATTGTTTTAATAAATCTCATGGCCTCAATTACTGGTTTGTAAGTGATGCACCTGAACTTGCGCGTTGGCTTTAAGTGCCTTCCTCCATATCGGATGAGTTCATTTGCGGATCACTAGATCAAACTTCCTTTATGGATGATTATAGAAAGTTGTTTAGGAGCGTGTCATCTTCTCCATCTGAAGAGGCATAATCCTAGATAATGGACTTAGTATCAAGTAATGGTGTACACTTAGATGCATTTGATAAGTATCCTTCCCATCGGAGTCACTACTGTTATTTGTATGGCCAAAGCGATAACCAACTATTAATTTTATTTGTCATAAAGTTAAGTTGACAAGATAATAAAATTAATGGGTAAAATCTCCTCTAACAAATGTTTGAATTAATATACGTCCACACTATCGTGGCATACGAAGTTCACGGTGTATTGAGGTGTTGGTGAATTTAGATTATGTTGTTTGAGGGAACAATATGATTTGTCAATTCAAATTATTTGACCTATGTGTTTATTTATGTGATTCTCAGGATTTTCATTATGGCTTTCAATCCTCTTGCTGTTATACTTAAAGAAAACAAACTTATTGGTCCTAATTATATTGATTGGAAACGAAACCTGGATATTGTCCTAACTGCTGAAGAGTACAAGTTTGTACTCACTGAGCACTGTCCTGACATGCCTGATGAAAACTCTACTGAAGAGGAGAAAATGTTTTATAGGAAGTGGGTTAAGGCAGATGAGATGGCACGGTGTTACATTTTGGCTTCCATGTCAAATGTGCTGCAACATCAGCATCAGGTCATGCCTACTGCCTATGATATGATGCATACTCTCAAGGAACTCTTCGGACATCAGAGTCGGGCTGTCAGACAGGAGGCAATGAGAAACTTGATGACTGCCACCATGGCTGAGGGGACACCTGTGAGTGATCATGTCCTCAAGATGATGGCTCATCTGAATGAGATGGAGGTCCTTGGAGCTGAAATTGATGGGGAAACCCAGGTCGATATCGTTCTCCAAACGCTGCCTAAGAGTTTTGAGCAGTTCCGTTTGAACTACAACATGAACAAGAGGTTGTATTCATTGGCGGAACTTCTGACAAAACTCCAATCAGCAGAGGGACTGTTTCGTCAAAATTCTCAGGCTTACGTTGCTGAAAATGTTTCTACTTCTAAACCGCAAGGCGGAAAGAAGAAGAAGAAGAAACAGAATTCTTCAGCAAAGAAGACGGCCGGACCTCAAGTGGCTAAACCACGAGGCGGTGTGAAAAAGCCAAAAGGCAAGTGCTTCCATTGCAAGCAGGCTGGACATTGGAAAGCCGATTGTCCTCGTAAAAAGGAGAACGATTCAGGTACATCTTTTTCATTAGTTGTTGAAACATGTTTAGCGGTGTTATCTACCGGTACCTGGTGTGTAGATACGGGAGCCACTGATCATGTCTGCAATTCATTGCAGGGGTTCCAGGAAACCAAACGACTAAGTGATGGGGAGATTACCATATACATGGGCGGCCGTTGCAGTGGGAGATGTTTATTTATCTTTTCATAGGAATAAGACTTTGATTTTGAGAAATTGTCTTTACGTACCTTGTTTTAGAAAGAATTTGATTTCAGTTTCTAAACTTTTTAAGGATGGATATTCTGTTTCTTTTGATAACAATGTTGTCGTTAAGAAGAATAGAGTTATTATCTGTTCTGGTACGTTGGTTGACAATTTATATATTCTTAATCCTATAACTCCTACGATGCAACAAATGGAAATTAATAGCACATCTTCTAAATCTAATAAGAGAAAAGAACCTTCGAAAATGAATCAAACATATCTTTGGCATCTAAGGTTGGGTCATATTAACTTGAGGAAGATTCAAAGGTTGATAGCCGATGGACCTTTGGGTTCCTTGGAAGTGGAAAACTATCCAACCTACGAATCCTGCTTGGAAGGAAAAATGACCAAAAGGCCTTTTAAGGCAAAGGGGTATAGAGCCAAAGAAGTGTTGGAATTGATTCATTCTGATTTATGTGGCCCTATGACTATTCAGGCAAGAGGTGGTTTCGAATATTTTGTCTCTTTTATAGACGATTATTCGAGATATGGATACATTTACTTGATGCGCCGCAAGTCTGAGTGCTTTGACAAGTTCAAAGAATACAAGGCTGATGTGGAGAAACGTCATGGTAAAAGTATCAAGATACTACGATCTGATCGTGGTGGTGAGTACCTCTTAGGAGAGTTTAGGAGTTATTTATCAGAGGCTGGGATTCAATCCCAATTGTCTGCACCGGGTACACCCCAACAGAATGGTGTGGCGGAACGAAGGAATAGGACTCTTATGGAAATGGTTAGATCGATGATGAGTTATTCAGAATTACCGAATTCGTTTTGGGGGTATGCTCTGGAAACAGCAACGTACATTCTAAACTTGGTACCTTCTAAGTCAGTACCCTCTACTCCCACAGAATTGTGGACTGGGTGCAAGCCTAGTCTGAAACACATTCGGATTTGGGATAGTCCAGCACATGTGCTGAAAGGGGATGCTGATAAGTTGGAATCTCGTACGGAAGTACACTTGTTTGTGGGCTATCCTAGAGGAACGAAAGGTGGTTTATTTTATAGTCCTAAAGATCAGAAGGTCATTGTTAGCACGAATGCCCGATTTTTAGAAGAGGACTATGTAATGAACCACAAGCCCATGAGTAAAATTGTTCTTGAGGAAATGAGAGGGGATAACTCGGATGTACCGATGGTACAAGATGAGATACCACAAGTGACTGCACCGCGTGTCACTAATGATACACAAATACCGATAGTGCCTCGTCGTAGTGGGAGGGTTGTTAGACAACCTGATAGATTCATGTTTTTGGGAGAGTCTTCAGACTTGGTCCCTGGACAACATGAAATAGATCCCTGGACTTATGACGAAGCACTCCAAGATAAAGATGCGATATCTTGGCAAAAGGCAATGCTCTCTGAGATAGAATCTATGGATTCTAATCAAGTCTGGGAGCTTGTAGAACCACCAAATGGTGTAAAAGCCATTGGATGTAAATGGGTCTACAAAAGGAAAAGTGGATTCGACGGAAAGGTAGAGACCTTTAAAGCAAGGCTTGTTGCGAAAGGGTATACTCAAAAAGAAGTGATCGATTATGAGGAAACCTTTTCGCCGGTAGCCATGCTGAAGTCTATCCGGATTCTTTTGTCTATTGCTGCTCATATGGATTATGAGGTTTGGCAGATGGATGTCAAGACAGCTTTCCTTAATGGAAGTCTTGAAGAAAACATCTATATGAAGCAACCAGAGGGATTCATTGAGAAAGGCAAAGAGCATCTTGTGTGTAAGCTTAATCGGTCCATTTATGGACTGAAACAAGCTTCAAGATCTTGGAACATCCGTTTTGATGAAGTAATCCAATCTTATGGATTTATTCAATGTCCGGATGAATCTTGTGTATATAAGAAGAGTGACGGAAACGTGGTGGTATTTCTTATACTATACGTAGATGATATCTTGTTAATTGGAAACAATATCAAGGTGTTGTCAGACGTAAGGGTATGGCTGTCCAAGCAGTTTGCTATGAAGAACTTAGGAGAAGCTGGACATATTCTTGGGATCAAAGTTATAAGGGATCGCAAGAAAATGATGTTATGCTTATCTCAAGCTTCATACATTGACATTATCCTAGCTCGTTTTAGCATGCAAAACTCCAAGAAAGGTTTTCTACCTTTTAGGCATGGAGTGCCTTTATCTAAGGAAATGTGTCCTAAGACACCAAAGGAGATAGAGGAAATGAAAGCAGTTCCTTATGCTTCGGCTGTAGGAAGCTTGATGTATGCGATGCTGTGTACGAGACCGGATATCTGCTTTGCCGTGGGCATGGTTAGTAGATATCAAAGTAACCCAGGACAAGGTCATTGGACTGCCGTAAAGCATATTCTAAAGTACCTGAAAAAGACTAGAGATTATATGCCAGTTTACCAGGTAAATGATTTATTACATGTAGGTTACACGGATTCGGATTTCCAGTCAGATAGGGACAATAGTAAATCAACCTCGGGGTATGTGTTTACCTTGGGAGGTGGAGCCATAGTGTGGAGAAGTGTGAAGCAGAAATGCGTTTCGGACTCCACCATGGAAGCTGAATATGTGGCGGCATCTGAGGCAGCCAAAGAAGCTGTATGGCTCAGAAACTTCTTAATGGACTTAGAAGTGATTCCTGGTTTGCCCAAAGCTATCACAATCTATTGTGATAACAGTGGTGCAGTAGCAAACTCGAAGGAAGCACGAGCCCATAAGGCAAGTAAACACATTGAGTGCAAGTACCACCTGATACGAGATATTGTAAAGCGAGGGGAAGTTGTTGTCGCCAAGATTGCATCAGCCGATAACCTAGCAGATCCTTTCACAAAGGCCCTTTCGGGGAATCAGATGCATGGCAGCGTATATGACAGCATAGTCTTTTAGTATAAGTGGGAGATTGTTAGGATGTATACTATAAGCCTAGCTTTTGTATGAACATCTATTTATGATATGAGAATCTTTTATGGTCAAATGTTTGCATTTTATATATTTGTTATATATGTTATTGCAATTGTCCAATTAATTTATATTGTAGATAACATGGTGTGTGGTGCCACACAGAAGATCATGTTATCAGTTCCTTATAGATTATAAATGATAGCTCACAGCCGAGATAATTTTGGACAAATTATCGGAATGGTTGTAGTGTAATTTGGTATTAATCTGTCTTGATTATAAAATTACACTAGTACATTTTGTATGTATTGAGCAGGACCAATTGAGGTTATTTTATTTGTACTGACTACATAAATAAAACTAGAACTCTGTTATTATGGATGTGCGTCCTCTTAATCATTGTATGATAACGGGCATGTATACTCGATATATGTTTCTTTAATTTACCAATGGGTGAGATTTATTTATTAAATCAATAAGCTCGGTAAATTGGGATACAGTGCTGTTTATATGGTGTGCTGTTGATTATATAATGAAACAGTGTCCTAATTATTTAGGATGATGATGTCCCCTTGAGGAACTCATAAGGATTATCATGTAAACCCTGCAGGTGGATTTATTCCGGCATGATAATAAAGTTGAGTGGTACTACTCTTGAAATTAAATATTAATTAATTAAATTGTCAGTAATTCATTTAATTAATGGACATTCGATATCTTAAACATGGGGAGATAAACGCGCACATAATAAATATGAGCCATATCTAATATGGATAAGGGACGGTAGTTCAATAATATCTTTTTAGTGGATTAAGATATTATTTGATAGGCTTGAGAAGTATATTCAGATCGAATTAAGGACTCCTAAGCCTATCAGGAGACCGATTCCTAATTCTCCTCAAGGTCCCTGTTGTAGCCTATAAATAAGCCTCAAGTCAACCGTTTCTAGTGTAACAGACACAGAAAAATCTGATATACGATTTAGAGAAGAACGGTTGAGAGTCTCGATAGCTCGTTGCCCACACAACGTTCGAGATAAGGCGAGGAATACAGCAGAAGATCGTGAGGTTCAGGCTTCATCGATTTCTCGATCTACAGTTCTGACCTTAGAACTAATTTTGGTGCAAAAGGTATGATTCATTTTCCGCTGTGCGTTAATCATATTTGCATGGACCCCGATTCGGATAATCGTATAGGGTCGGCGATCCGGCGGTTCCTACAGTAAATATAGTGCTGTAAGCTACGCCTTCTTACAATGCTGGGTTCAAACAGCGCTGCATTGTATATTCTTACAGTACAGCAGAAATCGGGAGTTCAAGCAACACCAGGTTACAGCATTTATTTCAAAAGAGTATTGATTACTCTGCAACCTTGTACCAAGGATGCTGCAACCTTAAAAAGATATTTATTGAGGCGGTAAAGGGCATGTCTTTCAGAATTAAATGCAAAGTCTGCGCGTGTCAGAAGTGGAAGGGTTACGCTCAGTAGCCCACGCGCCTTGTAATAATTAGCGACGATTTGACATCTCCGTTTTTTCCTGAACCGTAAGATCAAGTCTCTTTAATTTTTCTTAACCGTCGATCTTACTTCACGTCCCTTGAGATCCACCATAACCCCCATAACTGCGCTTTTCGAAATCATTATTCACCATCACCCAGAGAGAGAAGTTTCATTTCGCAAGAATGTTCCTAAGTCCAAATCTTCGAAACTCTTCATTTTTTCTCTCTAAGAAATCCATGGCAGCCAGGCAAACCATCATCTTGGAAGGACGTTTGATCAACCAGGAGCATGTCTATGCTTCTAGGCTGTATGATAAAGCCCTCGTGAGGAGAATCTTCGATGCTCTTCAGCGGACCCAAGTCCTAGGGCTGCTGACCACCGTTTACGCTGGCTTCTCTGTGGAGTCAGTACAGAGGTTCTACTCTTACGCGAGGCAGGCGGAGGACAGGAACTGCATCCTGTTCAGGATGGATGCAGGCGAGGAAGAGTGGTTTCTAACCGTTAGAGACATCGCTACCACCTTCAGCATTTCGGCCGGAGGTTTGACCCCCAGTCAGTTATTGAACTATGGGGAGGCATCTGCTCAAGAGATGTGGGATCTCTTTCGAGCAAGGGATGTAGGGGCTGAAATCAAGAGAAGCTCCCCAAAGAAACTCTTCAAGCCAGAGTTTGAACTGCTTTATGATATCTATGCATACTCCATTGAAGGCCGAACAGGGAGTTATGACAAGTGCACAGATCTCCGGTTCTAGATCATGTCCACTATCATGGCCGGAGAGAATGTGAACTGGACGAGGTTCATCATGAAGAGGCTGTGGGAGGAATCAGAGAAGATAACGGAGCATCGGAGCTACGGTATCACCATTTACTCTCTACTCTGTAAGTTTGGTCTTCAACTTACAGCACCGAGCCCCATCCCCATCGGAAAGTATCTAGGGGAGAAGAAGAAGGGTAAGACCCAACCGAAGACAGCAGAAGCTGGGGCAGCAAGGAAGAAAACCAAAGACAAAAGAATGCTACCCTGGCCCTGCAAGATGAAGCAGTATGCAGCGGGAGAGACGAAGAAGAAGAGGACATTCAAGATCCTATTCCTATCATCAAGAGGAGTTTAGGGAAGGCTGTACCTGAAACTGAATCCTCTTCTTCAGATAACGATGCACCCTTGGTGAGAAGGGCCACGCGCAGCAAGAAGAAGGCTGTTGCAGCTGCTGCTTCCCAACGCCCTACAGCAAGCTTGGCTGTAGTTGCTGTTGGGGATGAGTCTCATCAGCCCCGTGATCAAGAAGGAGCTCTTGATTCCAAACTCTCTACACTTTCTATGGTGGTAGAAAATCTTGGGGATGAGTCACATCTGCCTCAGGAGCCATATCAGCTCCGGGATAAAGCTAACTGAAGAAGCTCGTCTACAAACAAAAGCTTCAGTGCTTGATCCTACCTTTCCAACGGCTAGAAATATAGATCTGTAATACAATCTCTAGAGAGACATGCGGCTGGCTAAGGGGGAAATCCTGTTTAAGTGGAAGGATTTCCTGACAGTCGAGCAAGTTGTCCCGGAGTGGGCTAAATTCGAAGATATACTGGCACTCCTACAACCTGAGTATGCAGTAAGAGTACAGGAGCTTGGTGAAAGCAGTGCTGCTCAGGGAGTAAAGGACAAAGGGAAGGGAAAAGCTCTTACAGAATCCGACTCTGTAGAGCTGCCGATGAGAGCAGCATTGGAGGATTGCAGGTGTTTTTTGGCCCGGCTGCGGAGGCTGTAAAAAGGGGTGATGACGTCGTTTTTATCAAAGAGCAAATCGACACCTTGGGAGTGGAGCAAGCTGAGGAAGCTATGCTGCAACAAGCGTTGCAACAAAGTGTGAAGGAAACAAGGATGCAGCACACTCCTAGGAGGTTGAAGGGAGAAGGAAGTTCAAGTTCACACCATATGAACTCCCCTGCATAGGAGCAAGTAGTTGAGGGCCTCTCCAACATTGTCTCGCTGGATCCTTTGGAGGAGGAAGATTCTCAACTGTTGGACTATGGCGATTCCCCTATTCGCATGGATGCTACTGCTACAGACTCACAAAGGGAACCGTCAGCCATCATTCAGGAAGTAATCTCTGAACTTGCTCAAGACGCTAATGATCCAACCACGGAGGAAGTTGTCGAGGCTGGACTCCCTGTACTGGCCGAGACAGCAGTACAGCAGGCGACCACCCAAGAAGCAGCTGCTGAAGAGACAAGTAGGATGGAAGCTGAGATTCTTGCAGCAGTAGAACGTACAGTGCTGAATGCTGTGGTCGCTGCAAGAAACCAACCAGAGCTGCAAGAACCCATTCTTGCAGCAGAATCTGTCCAAGTTGCAGGACCGGCCGAGAAGACGGGGTCTTTGGAGAAGACCTCAGGGGAGGCTGTTGTTCTGACAACACTCCCTAAGGGTGAGAAGACCTCTGTTGGGGAGGCTGTTCAGATAGTACCCACAGAGGATGCAGAAGGAGTAGCTGAGGTAACCCCTGTGCAGCTAGAGACACCTCAGAAGGAGGTTGACGCTACAACTGCTGCAAGTTCTAAAGAACCTTCTAAGATTACAGCAGCAGAGATTACTGAGGAAGCTGAGGTTACTCACGCCGACTTCACAAGGATGATGAAGGAGCGCAACATAGCTGTTCATGGGCCGAAATCTGGCGGAGCAGACCCTGTTGAAATCTCATCCAGCAAAAAGGAGGCATAAGAAGAAGAGCACCCATTTCAAGCTCTACAAGCTCTTAAACCAGCAATCATGAGGATAAGGTTGCTACTAAGGTTCTAAGGCAGGATGTAGCTCCAATTATTCAAGCTGTAATACCATTTGCTGCATCATCTGCGGCCTCAACAAGACGGAATTCGAGGCTGACTTCTGACGAATCGATCAACCGAGTTGAAGCTGCTGTTAGGAATCTGGTGCACGCCCTCCAGGAGCACGAGTCTACCATGCGCAGCAGTCTCAGGATCGCTGCCCAATTCCACGCTGAAACCATGACATGTTTCAAGAAGGACCTTGAAGTCTTGTCGTGGATGATCAAGAGGACGCTGAATGATCACTCCCATAGGCTTTACATGGAACGGGTTAAGATAGAGGGAGAGCTGAAAGTTGAAGCTGCACAGACTCGTCAGGAGATAAGGCTGTACAAGCGCCATGCTAAGAATGCCTCTAACAGGCTGAATACTCACTCCCTCATCCTGGAAACACTTCTGGATCGTACATCTGATCAATCCCAGTGAACCAAAAGTGTGGACGACCGTTTGGGGAACTTGGAGCTAATTGTTGGAGAACTGAGGGACATCATGTTCCGAGCCTTCCCTCAATTTGTCGACACGCCTGAGGCCGCCCCCGAACTGACCCGAAGACCACGTTTCAAGGTGATCCCAGCTGTCCCTGCTCAGCCTCCGACTTTTGATGATGACAAAAAGGGAAAATGAGTTTAAGATAGATACAGGAGTTGAAGAAGAAGAAGATGATGACCAGCAACCTCTCAGCAGGAGGAGAAGGAGGTCTGGATCATTGCTGCGGCTGACATCCCATCTCCCAAGCGATGGAGAAGAGATGATGATGGAGGAGCTGGTACTGCAAGAAGATCAGCAGCAGGCGCTACACCTAGCAAAGCTGCAAGTAAAGATGTAGCACCTTCCTCTCATCATCATACAAAGAGAGGGTATGAAGGCCAGCAGCAAGGCTCAAGGAAGAGGATGAGTGGGGACGAGTCTGAGAGTCAGAGGCGCCAAAGAGAAGAACAAGATCCATATGCCTGGATTCAAAGACTCGGTGTAATTGATGAGAGGAGAATTTTTCCCAAGGACTTCTACCAATACCCTCCTCAAGAGATCCCTCGCCTTGACACTGAAAATATCTCTGCTGAAGTTTCCGTTCTGATGGATCAGAGGCCTGAAGGTGAAAATATGGCTTGGAGGTTTGACATCTTTAAGGAAATCAAACAGCCTACTGACAGGAATCCATCACTTGAGGTGATCACGTTATACAAATGATCAGAATACCTCAGGAACTTCAGAACTCTATGCAGGAAAGGCAAATTCAGCAGATATTATACCTGCAAGACTGCATTGAAGAGATATGAGCAGCTCGCTAGGGAATGAGAACTTGAATTTCAAAGATACTATATCGACTTAGTGAAGCATGGCGGGATTGTGCCCTATTGTGAGGACTTCTTGCTTAGGTGGATTCAAATTCCTGTAATTATGCAGAAGCTAGAAGAGTCCTATCAAGAGTCCATTAGAGACTGGTGAAAGGGATCAAGAGGAAGAGAAGGCCTTGAAATGTTTGCTGAAAGAAGACCTGAAGAACCGTCTATAAAAAGGTCTTTGTTTCAGTAATGTAAATACTCTTTTATGATCCCTGCTGTAATAAATGTATGCCTTGTATAATTTCTTTCAGTTAATGAAGAAATTTTAGATTTATTTCTGTTTAGAGTTCAATCCTTATGAACTTATGCATGCTGTTTATGTTTTCCTGATGTTTAGTGATAAAGGAATAGCATGATGCATCACTGATGAATCCAGGGTTTTTATCTATCATATGAAAGCTGTTCAAGCATGTAACCTGGATCTTACGATAATCTGTAAAGTACAAATATTTCTTCATAAATGAAATAATGTAAAGGTTTTGTCATCATCAAAAAGAGGGAAATTGTTGGGATTTCAATGTTTAGTTTTTGATGAGACAAAACGCATTTGTAACATGAAGTTTTAAGTACCCCATTTTTCACAGTGTTTAAGTGAATATATAGACTAGGTTTGAGTCTAGTCTTAAGTGCTGGAAGATGGAGGTTTGACAAGGACAAAACTGCATCTAAGCCCTTCAGAAAGGAAGCTACTGCAAGAAGACAGATATAGCATCGCTATAAAAAGGCAGATACAGCATCACTGCAAGAAGGCAGAACGTCACTACAGTAAAGTAAGAAGGAATGGCGTACAGGAGTACTGCAAGAAAAAGATGCAGCAGCTCTACTCAAGATACTGCAATCAGGTCTTAGTTATAGCAGCATTGCAAGAAAATATTAGCTGCACGAAGACCTAGGATACAACGCAAAGCTTACAGTTCAGAGAAGTCAATCAGCGCCAAATACAACAAGAAGTATCCTGCAATCCTAGGAAGGATAAATGCAGTACGAGGAATAAAGATTCAAGCAAGAATAAATAGAGCCGTTCGAGATAAGATCAAAGTTGCAGATACGGAGCCAATACAAAGACGCCACGTGGACTGACGCGCTGCGAGCCATGTCTTTGATCAAACTACTTCAAATTCAAAAGAGAGATGTCTCCTTCAACGGACATCTTCTCCTACAAGTATAAATAGAGGAAGAGACACACTAAAGCTGGTTACTGAAACATTCGAGCAAAAACTCACAAGCTTTCAAGATACAAATATTCAAGCCTACTATCAGTTTCAGTCACTCAACCTCTGTGAAGTGAAGCAAGCTAAGTGCTAAAAGATCCATCAACGGATTCAGAAGCTCACTTCGTCGCACCAGTTGAAGAACCTTTTTTTATATACTTTTAACCTTATTGCTGTGTGCTTAGGTTGTTTTAGAGGTGTCGAACAGTTGATAGGAGAGATCCTTGCTGTTTGTATAAGTTGTCTAGAGTTAGGCAATTTTCCTGTGTGGGAGTGTAGAACCCTGTGTGGGTTAGCCTTTGAAGTTTGCAGTTCTTGTGTGTACGCTGGACTTCTGTAGGTGGTTGCTTTGTAAAGTTGATAGATTGTTAGGAGGGTCTTGTAATTCAATCTTGCTTAACAAAGTTCCTGCTCGAGGAGCAGTAGAGTGGACGTAGAAGGATTACACCACCTTCGAACCATTATAAGCCATACGTGTTTAATTGCTTTATTTATTTGTGCCTTTATCTTTTGATCTTGTATATCTCATAAGCATTAAACGTTTTTGAAAGAAGCATATTGAGAAAATCAGCCTTGTGTTATAAACGATATTTTTCCGCTGCGTATAAACCTTTAAGTTACAACGTGCAGCACTACATCCTAGTGCTGAAAGCAGTAACGATCTAACGCTGCAAGTTTAAGTAACTTGCAGAGCATAAAGGTTTTTCATAGATTTGTAAAATCGACCAAGGTTCATTCGCCCCCCCTCTGAACCTCGGACACCACTTGGGACCAACATTAAAAGTGATGTAGAAATGGATTTCTCTTTGGTAGTTTCACCTTTAACATGTCATCTAGATGAGTGGATTTTGGATTCAGGTTGCACCTATCATATGTCTCTTATGCAGAAGTGGTTCTTCGATTTTGAAGAATTTTATTGTGAAGTTGTTTACATGGGAGATGATAATCCATGTAAAGTAGTTGGGATAGGTTCAATCAAGTTACGGAATCATGATGGATCCACCAGAATCTCGAAGGATGTTCGGTACATGCCGAGGTTGAAAAAAAATCTCATCTCTTTGGGGGCCTTGGAGTCGAAACGCTTAGTTGTGACGATGCATGATGGAACTCTTAAAGCAACTTCAGGAGCACTTGTGATGTTGAAAGGTATCCGAAAGAAGAATCTGTATTACTACCAAGGTAGTACAGTGGTTGGGACAGTAGCAGCTATAATATTGAGTAACAAGAAAGATGCAGAGGCAACAAAGCTGTGGCATATGCATTTGGGACATGCTAGAGAAAAATCCTTGCGAACTTTTGCCAAGCAAGGATTATTGAAAGGTTCGAAAGCTTGCAAATTGGAATTTTGTGAGCATTGTATTTTGGGAAAACAATAAAACGTGAAATTTGGCACAACCATCCATAATACTAAGGGTATTCTGGATTATGTGCATTCAGATATTTGGAGACCTACCAAGACTCCATCTATTGGAGGTAGGCATTATTTTGTCGCTTTTATTGATGATTTTTCCAAAAGAGTATGGGTGTTTCCTATAAAGAATAAAGATGAGGTGCTTGGAATTTTCTTGAAATGGAAAATTGAGGTTGAAAACCAGACGGGAAAGAAGATTAAGGTTCTTTGCACAGACAATGGTGGAGAATATAAGAATAATCCATTCCAGAAGATATGCCAAGAACATGGCATAGTTCGGCATTTTACAGTCAGGGGAACACCACAGCAGAACGGGGTGTCAGAGTGAATGAACAAGACATTAGTGAAGAAAGTTCGTTGTATGTTGTCTAATGCTGGATTAGACAAAAAGTTCTGGGCTGAGGCGGTGACGTACACTCAACATCTTGTTAATCATTTGTCATCATCTACACTGGATGGGAAAACTCCATTGGAGGTATGGTCTGGTAAACCTACAACTGATTATGATTCTTTGCATATTTTTGATTCTACTGCATATTATCATGTTAAGGAATCAAAGTTATGTCCAAGGATGAAGAAGGCTCTCTTTATGGGTTTCAATACTAGGGTAAAAGGATATTGTTTGTGGTGTTTGGAGGCAAAGAAGAGAATTATCAGTAGGGATGTTACATTTAATGAATCTGTCATATTGAATAAAGTAACACAAGAATGGTGTAATGGTACTCCGTAGCAGGTGGAGTGTACACCGAAACAGGTGGAGTTTGAGCAGACAGTGGTGATTCCAGTAAAAAGATAGAAGAAGAGTCCGATGAGGAAGAGGTTCTATCCCAAGAATCTCCGCAGCAACAAGAGCCAATTGCAATTAGGAGAGCAAGACGAAAAATTCACAAACCTACTTGTTTTGCTGATATGGTGGCATATGCACTTCCAATGGTTGATGGTGTTCTATCCACATTTTCTGAAGCAGTTCGAAGTTCAGAAATTGATAGATGGAAAGTTGCAATGAAAGAAGAGATGCAATCTCTTCATAAGAACCAGACGTGGAAGTTAACATAACTACTGAAGGGTAAGAAGATAATTAGATGCAAATGGGTATTTACAAAGAAAGAAGGATTTCTTGACAAGAATGATGTTCGCTACAAGGCGAGATTGGTGGCTAAAAAGCTACGCTCAGAAAGAGGGAGTTGATTATAATGAAGTATTTTCTCCAGTTGTCAAACATTTCTCCAGTTTGAGATGAAGGATTTGGGAGAAGTTAAAAAGATTCTCGGCATGGAGATAAGGAGGGATAGAGAGAGAGGCAAACTTTGGGTGTCACAGAAGCAGTATTTGAAAAAGGTATTACAATGTTTTAGAATGAATGAAGATTCAAAACCTCTAATTACCCTGCTTGCTTCTCATTTGAAGATTAGTAGTCGATTATCTCCAAAAACGGATGAAGAACGAGAATATATGGCGAGAGTTCCGTATGCTAATGCAGTTGGAAGTTTGATGTATGCAATGGTGTGTACGAGACCAGATATTTCACAAGCTGTTAGTGTTGTGAGCAGATTTATGCATGATGCAGGCAATGTATAACACCCCGTTTTCAAGGAAACCCTACATTGCATATTTTATAAAATTTCTTTTATCGTTCAAGTAAATGATTTAAGTGCAAGTTCTTATATTAGTTAATGTTATGATTTTTACAAATCATATTATGATCGATAATTTTAAAATCATTATGATCTAATAGTTATTTCGAGATTTTAAGGGTTTTTGCAGGATTGCTCATGGAGGAAATCGAGTTTGATCTCAACTCACTCGTTAGGCATGAATGAAAGTAAAAGATAAGATAATAAATAAGTTTAGATGCATAAATATGATATTAAGTTTTTTTTATATATATTAATCTACTCATTTATATCGTAAATGCTTCAATTTTATGAAATTTTAATTATGATCATTATATGTTATTCTATGTGATGAAACATAGATTGCTTGAACATGAATTTATGCATCATAATGTGTATCAAAATATGTTCTTAACATAAGTAAATTATATAAATAAATAACCTCTTTTGTATATGTTACACTAATATAGCATTATTGTTATATTAATTTTTATCTCTTTATGCAAGTACATATACATGTATCTATATATATATATATTATATATAAGAAGAAGAAGAAGAAAAATAAATAAAGAATGAAAAGGAAAAAGGAAATAAATATCGTATGCATTATTATATTACATGAAATTGCTATTACATGCATTATTGGTCTTGTAACATTCTCGACCAAAAACATACACGTTATTAGGCATTCATTTCATACATCATATGCATTTCATATTATTTATATGCTCTTAGATAATTAGTGTTGAGAAATCCCTATTATAATTAATTGAGACTCGAGTAATCTTCGAGTGCATAATATAAATTATTAGATTAATGATGATATAAATTACGTTGAATTTTGGAAAGAAAATAAATCTAAATTATATATATATATATAAACATGTACTATATATATTAGCATATATATAAGTTAGCCGCAGGTATGCATTTATATATATATATAAGAAGTTAATTAATATTATAATATATATATATAGCATATGTACATAAGTATATGAAAAAGCAAAGTTAATATTATAATAATAATATTAAGTTAGTAAAGGAAAAGCAAGCTTAGTGTTGAAGCAAATTTGAGGCGGTAAGTAAATTAATAAAATAAAATAAAAAGGCAGTAAAAGGTGAACAGATAGAAAGTGCATCGAGAGAAAAGAGAGGAAATGAAAGAAAGAATAGAGGGAGAAGAAAAGAAGAAGAGAAGAGTTTGTGAATTTTTGATTTCGTTTCTTCACCGATTTTCTTCAAAATTTGAGGGGGAGCTCGTGGGGACGTGCTCTTTGATTTGATCAGAGTGAATTCTCAAGATTTTTCACAAAAGGTACAAAGAAATTAGTGAATTATATATATCTCCACTTATTATAATTCATCGGATGTTTTGGTAGCTTTAACTCGGTTAAATATTGAGTTAAATATTGTCAAAATTACAGGGCTTAATCTAGTTTGAAAACAGTTAATTATGTTGTGTTTGTAGCCTAATTTTATGCAGGTTGGAGACTGAATTAGGAAAAATGTTAAACATGAAAGTTGTAGAGCTATATGTTAAGTTTCTACAGAATTTGCTCGACTCAGAATTTTATAACTCAAGTTATAGGAAAAAGTAATGAACATGGTTAATTAAGCATACATACATTGCATTTCATTGTATAATGGAAATAAATATTAAGGGGACCAGCTATAGAACGAGAGGAGGAATCGGAGCGACGAACCGACCACTTATCCTAGTCGGGTGAGTATAAACCATATATGTGATTTATATGCAATGTGATGCGATTTATATGCAACGTGTGTTATATAAGAAACATGTATTTATATGGCTTTATCATTGGATCAAATGATATATTGGCAAATGTATACGTGATCATATGTTTAGATGATTGATGTGTTGCATTAGATATGACGTGAAATTAAAAGGCATGTGACTGTTTTGCTATGGATCTGTATACAAAGTGGAGACCTTCGGGTCATATTTATATTGGAGACCTACGGATCGTATTTCATATTAGAGACCTACAGGTCTATATACACAGTGGAGACCTTCGGGTCATAAACATATTGGAGACCTACGGGTCTATATATACAGTAGCATATTGGAAATCTCGGGATAGATCCAAGTTTGAGCAGTTCACAGAATAATAAATCGGACTTAATGGCAATTGCACATGATGATTATATTGTTGACTAATGTTAATGATTGTTATTTTCTTGTTATTTAATTAAAGTAATGATTTATATTCACTGAGTTGCGAACTCATAAAAATGGTTAGGTTCAATAGCTTTTTGAAGTGGGTTTGTATATATAGACATCACTCTATATCAGGTCGGCCGGTTGATGCCTCGTGCAACCTTCTCCTCCTCTGCATTTTGTATTTTTGACACGTGTATCATGAGCTGTATTTAATATGATTTATGCTGGGATATGGGTTGTATGTTTTAATCCTCTATGAGATTAGTCTTTAAATAATGTTTTTATACTTATATGGATAAATGAAATGTCAGCATGATTTGCCTATATGATAAATATTTTATTGTGAGATATACATCATAGGGTATTGGGTGTCACAGTTTGGTTTGGTATCAGAGCGGGGATATGATTCCTCGGTGTCAGTATGCATTCAGAAGTATGATATGTGATATGTAATTGATATTGAAATTATATTTAAATAAATAGGAAACATGGACATTCGTGAGCATGAATCATTGAGGAGAGAAGGTTCAGCCGTGCCACATCAATTGATAGAAGCATCTCATACATTACATGCATACATTCACCTAGACGGGCAGAACAAGATGCACATGGGCCAAGTATAGGTTCCAGAAGTAAAAATTTCAAGGAGCTCCGTAAATTAGGAGCAGTTAACTTTTATAAGACTACTGATCCTGCTAAAGCTGAGACATGGCTCAAAAGAATAGAGAGAGTTTTGGCATGATGAGATGCACAGTAGAGAAACAGTTTGACTTTGTATTATCACTATTACAAGGGGATGCATATGATTGGTGGGAGACAGTTCCACATGCTACAGTACAGCTGTCAATCCTTACTTGGGATGATTTTCTCACCATGTTCAGAGATAGATATATGCCAGAGTATACCGAGATAACAAACAACAAGAATTTCTATCTCTTAAACCGGGAAATATGTCCGTTGTCGAGTATGAAGTTAAATGTACTCAATTATCACATTATACGGCTGCGATGGTCGCTACTGAGCGAGATAGATGCAGACGTTTTGAGGAAGGGCTTTCATATAATATTCGAAGTAAGATTACACCTTGGGATCTCCATATTTATATGGACTTGCGTGCTGCAGCAGTTAGGGCTGAGATTTTGTTAAAGGAAGGACAAACGTATTTTTAAAGGCAAAAGAGGGATTCGATGACTCATGTTGGTGAGTCAAGTGAGAAGCCAACTAAACATCAGAGTTTTTCCTCTCCAGCACAGACATTTAGCAGAGGTGGTTCATTCAGTCAAAGGGGTGGATGTGTACAATCTTTTAGTCGTGGAAGTGGCCGAGGACCTAGCCCGACAATACAGGCACGACCTATGTGTCAACACTGTGGTCGATATCATATAGGAGAGTGTCGATTGCTTACTGGAGGTTGTTATTATTATGCACAAATATTCAACCAGCAGCATCAATGGCAAGTGTTGGTAGAGGTCGTGATAGAGGTCAGACTTTAAGCTCTACTGCTAGTAGAGAAAGACCAGAGGCACCAGGAACACGATCATCGGGTCAGGCACGAGTTTTTGCTATGTCACAGCGGGAGGCAACTACAGCACCTGAGATCATTACTGGTAAACTCTATTTAAATGATTTTGAAATACATGTATTGATAGATCCAGGATCCACTCATTCATTCATATCATCCACCATAGTATCTCATTTGCATAAAGAACCCGAACCACTAGATTACAACTTAGGAGTACATACTCCATTGGGTGAAGTTGTAATGGTGCATATGGTATATCGGAATTGTATAATGCGGGTTGATACAGTAGCATTACCAGCTGATTTGATCCTATTATTTCTACGTGAATTTGATGTTATATTGGGTATGAATTGGTTATCGAGACATCGTGCTACAGTGGATTGTTATACTATATAAGTGGTGATAGATTCTCCTGGACAGACTAAAGTGATTTTCTATGGTAATCGACGGATTGTACCGACATGTTGAATTTCAACAACAACAGCTTTTCGTATGATTCGAGATGGATGCGAGGTATATCTGGCACATGTTATAGATCGTACAGCTACATATGATGAGATTAGAGATATTCTAATTGTCAAAGATTTTCCTGATGTTTTCCCAGAGAGTTACCAGGACTACCGCCAGATAGAGAGATGGAGTTTACCATAGAATTGATACCGGGTACCGCACCAATCTTTATTTCTCCATATCAGATGGCTCCATTGGAGTTATATGAATTAAAGAAACAATTACAGGAACTGTTGGACAAAGGATATATACGGGCTAGTGTATCACCTTGGGGTGCGCCAGTACTTTTCGTGAAAAAGAAAGATGGTACATTGTGACTGTGCATAGATTACCGAAAGTTAAATCAAGTAACAGTGAAGAACAAATGCCCATTACCACGGATAGATGATTTATTTGATCAACTACAGGGTGCACAAGTATTTTCGAAGATAGATCTTCGATCTGGATACCATCAGTTAAAGATAGTCAAAGATGATATTTCGAAGACAGCATTTAGAACTCGATATGGGCATTATAAATATTTGGTGATGCCATTCAGGTTGACTAATGCACCAGCAACATTTATGGCTTTAATGAATAAAGTGTTCCAACCTTTCCTTGATAGATTTGTCATTGTCTTCATTGATGATATACTGGTATATTCACAGAGTAAAGAGGAACACGTGAATCATTTACGGATAGTGTTACAAATCTTGCGAGAAAAACAATTATATGCAAAGTTGAGTAAATGTGAATTTTGATTGGATCACATGGTATTTTTGGGACACATAGTATCTAGACGAGGCATATAGGTCGATTCTAGAAAGATTGAGGCAGTGGTAAATTGGGAGATACCAACGACAGTTTTGGAGGATCGAAGTTTTCTCAATATGGCCGGATACTAAAGACGGTTTGTCGAAGGATTTTTCATTATAGCAGCACCACTCACAAAACTGCTACGAAAGAATGTTCCATTGAAATGGAATGACTGATGCCAACAGAGCTTTGATGAATTAAAGTACCGTTTGACTACAACACCAATACTCACAATTCCTACAGGCACTGAGGATTTATCGTTTACAGTGACGCTTCACATCAAGGACTTGGTTGTGTTCTAATGTAGAATGGGAAAGTAATTGCTTTGCGTCACGATAATTATGACCACACAAAGTTTCCTATCATGTTCATGATTTGGAGTTGGAGGCAATGGTATTTACTTTAAAAATCTGGTGGCATTATCTTTATGGGGAGACGTTACCGATCATAAAAGCTTGAAGTATTTGATGAATCAAAGAGAATTGAACATGCGACAGAGACGGTGGATGGAACTATTGAAGGATTATGATTGCACGATAGAGTATCATCCGGGAAAGGCTAACGTTGTAGCTGATGTGTTAAGTCAGAAGTTTGATGGTACGGTAGCACATATGCATATGACTTCATTTTCAGATTTGATTGCTCTACGAAATTTAAACACAAGACTACAGTTAGATACAGGTGGAGTGGAGTGCTGATTGCTACCTTGGAGATTCATCCGATATTGAGACAACGAATACAAGATGCACAAAACAAAGATGAAAATTTGACAGAAATTATTGAATAGATACAACAGAGTAAAGACACACCATTTGATTTACAAGAAGGTACATTAATGTTTGGCACCAGGTTGTGTGTACCTGACGTTGATGATTTATGACGAGAAATTTTAAACGAGGCACACAATGTACCATATGCTATGCATCCAAGCACAACAAAGATGTATCACACATTAAGGCAGCATTACTGGTGGCCAACAATGAAGAAAGATGTTGCTGAATTTATTTCTAGATGTCTTACTTGTCAACAAGTTAAAGTAGAACATCATGCACCTGCAGGTACACTGAAACCCTTATCTATTCCGATTTGGAAATGGGAACGGATTATGATGGACTTTGTTTTGGGATTACCAAGAACGCAACAAGGAAATAATGCTATTTGGGTAATTGTGGATAGATTGACTAAATCAGCACATTTCCTACTTTTACGTTGGGGTTGTTCATTAGATCAATTGGCAGAGAAGTACGTCAAAGAAATTGTACGACTCCATGGTATACCAGTGTCCATTTACTTCTCGATTTTGGGAGAGTTTTCAAAGAGCTATGGGAACCAAATTACACATTAGTACAGTTTTTAACCCTCAAACAGATGGCCAATCAGAAAGGACTATACAGACGTTAGAAGAGATGCTACGTGCTTGTGTTATTGAGTTTCAAGGTTCGTGGGATAAATATATTCCATTAATGGAATTTACTTATAATAACAAGTTTCACAGTAGTATTGGAATGGCACTGTATGAGGCGTTATATGGAAGAAAGTGCAGAAGTCCACTATATTGGGATAAAGAGGGTATAGAAATTCTAGAAGGGCCAGAAATTGTTCAGAACATAATTGACAAAGTCGATGTCATTAAAAGCAAATTGAAGGTTGCACAAGACCGACAAAAGAGCTACTTTGATCAACATAGAAAATAGATCGAATAACAGGTTGGTGATAAAGTATTTTTACGAGTTTCTTCTTGAAAAGGTGTTATGAGATTTGGTAATAAAGGAAAGTTAAGCCCTCGATATATCGGACCATATAATATCATCGAAAAAGTGGGACCATTAGCATACAATTTAGCATTACCTCCAGAATTGGCTCAAATTCATAATGTTTTTCATGTTAGCATGCTGCGACAATATCGATCTGATCCTTCACATATATTGCGGGATTTAGAGGTACAGATTGTAAAAAACTTAAGCCATATTGAAGAACAGGTCTCGATAGCAGATTTCAAAATCAAACAATTACGGAATAGAGAAATTCCAATGATTAAAGTTATTTGGAGAAACCATGGTCTAGAGGAAGCCACCTAGGAAACAGAAGAAAAAATGAAAAAGTTATATCCGCATTTATTCACTAGTAACTGATCTTCTTATTGATACATTACATAGAGGAATAACAAATTTTGAGAACAAAAATCTTATAGAGGGGGAGAATTGTAACATTCTCGACCAAAAACATACACGTCATTAGGCATTCATTTCATACATTATATGCATTTCGTATTATTTATATGCTCTTAGGTAATTAGTGTTGAGAAACCCCTATTATAATTGATTGAGACTCGAGTAATCTTCGAGTGCATAATATAAATTATTTGATTAATGATGATATAAATTACGTTGAATTTTGTAAAGAAAATAAATTTAAATTATATATATATATAAACATGTACTATATATATTAGTATATATATAAGTTAGCCGCAAGTATGCATATATATATATAAGAAGTTAATTAATATTATGAGTAGTGTTTGTGTGCACCAGGTACATGGGTCATGATCCATGTAATTAGGCACGCAGGTCGGGTCGGGTCCGGTTTAACCCGAATCTATGCCCTTTTTTTTAATAATTTATGTCATAACCTTTATGTTGTAATAATATAACATTTATGTTATAATAGTATAACCTTTATGTACAGATTTCATAACATTTTCAGTGCATGACCTATACTTTTTTCACTATAAAAATTCATGTAATATAGCTCAAACCTTTATGTTGTAATATTATAACTTTTATGTTGTAATAGTATAACCTTTATGTACAGATTTCATAACATTTTCAATAAATAACTTATAGTTTTTTCATTATAAAAATTCAATATAGCCGAAACCTTTATATTGTAATGATATAACCTTTATGTTGTAATATTATAACCTTTATGTACAAATTTCATAACCTTTTCAGTGAATAACTTACATTTTTTTCACTACTCAGCACTGCAAAATGTTATGTGCATATAACTAAAAGGTTATAAGGATAGAACTAAAATGTTAAGTTTGCTAAACTAAAAGGTTATGTCAATATACAGCAGAACTAGGGTTTGAGTTAGGGTTTGGGTGCGTGGGGGTGCGTGAGGTGCGCGTGGGAACACGTGAAAGGCATTTTTGGGTCGGTTGACCCAGTTGCATGGATTTAGGACTCGTGCACTTGATGTATAAAAACAATTGTGTAATATTATAATATATATATAAGTAGCATATGTACATAAGTATATGAAAAGCAAAGTTAATATTATAATAATAATAATATTAAGTTAGTAAAGGAAAAAAAGCTTACTGTTGAAGCAAATTTGAGGCAGTATGTAAATTAATAAAAAAAAAGGGCATCAAAAGGTGAACAGATAGAAAGTGCAGCAAGAGAAACATAGAGGAAAGAAAAGAAAGAAAGAGGGAGAAGAAAAGAAGAAGAGAAGAGTTTGTAAATTTTTGATTTCGTTTCTTCACCGATTTTCTTCAAAATTTGAGGGGGAGCTCATGGGGACGTGCTCTTTGATTTGATTGGAGTGAATTCTCAAGATTTTTCACAAAAGGTACAAAGAAGTTAGTGAATTATATATATCTCTAGTTATTATAATTAATCGGATGTTTTGGTAGCTTTATAGGTCGAATTAAGAAAATCTTAAAACATGGAAGTTATAACCCTACCTCTTAGCTAAACTCAGAAGCAAATCATGGATGAGTCGGTTAAATATTGAGTGAAATAATGTCAAAATTACAGGGCTTGGTCTAGTTTGAAAACAGTTAATTATGTTTTGTTTGTAGCCTAATTTTATGCAGGTTGGAGACTGAATTAGGAAAAATGTTAAACATGAAAGTTGTAGAGCTATATGTTAAGTTTCTACAAAATTTTACGTTGCTCAACTCGGAATTTTATAACTCAAGTTATAGGGAAAAGTAATGAACAAGGTTAATTAAGCATACATGCATTGCATTTCATTGCATAATGGAAATAAATATTAAGGGGACGATTAGACTAAATGACATTGAATCATATAGGAGCACGGGCTATAGAACGAGAGGAGAAATCAGAACGACGAACTAACTACTTATTCTAGTTGGATGAGTATAAACCATATATGTGATTTATATGTAATGTGATACGATTTATATGCAACGTGTGTTATATAAGAAACATGTATTTATATGGATTTATCATTGGATCAAATAATATATTGGCAAATGTATATATGATCATATATTTAGATGATTCATGTGTTGCATTACATATGATATGAAATTAAAAGGTCTGTGACTGTCTTGCTATGGATCTGTATACAAAGTGGAGACCTTCGGGTCATATTCATATTCGAGACCTACGGTTCGTATTTCATATTGGAGACCTATGGGTCTATATACACAGTGGAGACCTTCGGGTCATAAACATATTGGAGACCTACGGGTCTATATACACAATGGCATATTGGAAATCTCGAGACAGATCCAAGCTTGAGCAGTTCACAGAATAATAAATTGGACTTAATGGCATTTCCACATGATGATTATATTGTTGATTAATGTTAATGATTGTTATTTGCTTGTTATTTAATTAAAGTAATGGTTTATATTCATTGAGTTGCGACTCATAAAAATCGCATATTTATTTTTTTAGGTTCAATAGCTTTTTGAAGTGGGTTTGTATATATAGACGCCACTCTATAGCAGGTGTGCCGGTTGATGCCTCGTGCAACCTTCTCGTCCTCTGCATTTTGTATTTTTGACACGTGTATCATGAGCTGTATTTAATATGATTTATGCTGGGATATGGGTTGTGTTTTAATCCTCTATGAGATTAGTCTTTAAATAATATTTTTATACTTATGTGGATAAATGAAACGTCAGCATGATTTGTCTATATGATGAATATTTTATTGTGAGATATACGTCATAGAGGTATAGGGCGTCACAGGTCAAATTAGAAGAACCTTCTCCTCCACCTCCTATTTCATATGCTAATCCTTATAATATATATGATATGTTGTGATGAATCATATAAAGAAAAAAAAACAAAAGGAAGGTTGTAAATAGAAGAGCAAGAAAACATTTTCCAAAAAGGGAAGAACACCCTTCTTCTCTCTCGATTTGAAGGTGTTTTGGCTTAAACTTTCTAATTGCTTCTATGAATTATGATACTTCGTGACTTATATCACATATTACAAGATCCAAATGTAGGAACTGCCGGATCGCCGACCCTATACAATTATCCGAATCAGGGTCCATTCAAAAATGATTAACGCGCAGCGGATAAACGAATCATACCTTTTGCACCGATATTAATTCTAAGGTCAGAATTGTACATTGAAGAATCGATGGAGCCTGGACCTCACGATCTTCTGCTGTATTCCTTGTGTTTTTCTTGAACGTTGTGTGGGCAACGAACTATCGAGACTTTTAGCCGCCTTCTACTAAATCGTATCTCAGATTTCGTGTGTATAAAAAACGGCTGACTTGAAGCTTATTTATAGGCTACAACAGGGACCTTGAGAAGGATTATGAATCGGTCTCCTGATAGGCTTAGGAGTCCTAAATTCAATCTGAATATACTTCTTAAGCCTATCAATAATATCTCAATCCACTAAAAAGATATTATTGAACTACCGTTCCATATCTATATTAAATATGGGCACCTATTTATTATGTGCGCGTTTATCTCCTCATGTTTAAGATATCGAATATCTGTTAATTAAATGAATTACTGACAATTCAATTAATTAACATTTAATTCCAAGAGTAGTACCACTCAACTTTATTAATCCTTATGAGCTCCTCAAGGGGACATCATCATCCTAAATAATTAGGACACGGTTTCATTATATAACTAACTCTCACCCATTGGACACTGTCCACATCTCATCTTGGCATTGGCTCCGTGTCTGTAACTTTGATCTTCTCTGGAATGACTCTATTTATTCTTGATTGGTTCTTCGTTCCTCGTACTGCATTTACCCTTCCTTAGATTGTAGGATACTTGTTCTGTTTGTCTTAAACGTGATTGGCTGATTATCCAGTAAGCTTCGCTCTGTATCCTAGGTCTGCTTGCAGCTGTTCGTTCTTTACAGTGTTGTTGTAACTTGACCTTCTTGCAGTAACTTCATACAGTACTGTCGTATCTTTTCTTGCAGTATTCCTGTAGCCTTTTCTTGCAGTGTTGCTATTTGCCGTTCTTAATTACTTGCTACATTGTTGTATCTGCTTCTTGTAGTATTGTTGTATCGGCATCTCGATGCAGCATTATCCATTCGAATTCCTCCATCTTTCAACACCTATAACTAGACTCAATCCTAGTCTATATTTTCACTTAAACAGTATGAAAAATGGGGTACTCGAGCTTCCTATTACATATATGGTTTGTCTCATCAAAATCTATACATTGAAATCCTAATAATTTCCCCCTTTTTGATGATGACAACTTTTTACATTATTTCGTTCATAAAGGAAGTTTTTACTTTGCACTATATCATATTTGATCAGGATTACGTTTTGATATGTTGAGAATGAAAATCTAATCCTGGATTCATCATAGATGTATCTTTTCTAATTCTTTATCTCATAGCATCAGGATAAGCGAATATCATGCGGAGGTTCATAAGGAATGAACTTGATCAAATGCAGAAAATAAAATTCCTTTATTAAGAGAAAAAAAAATTACACGAAAAAGGGAGAGATATACACAGGTATATACATAATCATACATTGGTTTCTGCTGAAATAGGGACCTATTTGTAAATGATTCATGAGGTCTTTTTTCAGCAGTCATCCTTTCTTGCTCCATCCTCTCTCTGGATCCTTTCCACCAGTCTCGAATAGATTTATGATAGGATTCTTCCAGCTTTTCCTTAATTTTCGGACTTTGAATCCATCTCTGCCAGAAGTCCTCACAGTAAGGCACAATTCTATCTTACTTCACCAGGGTTATGTACTTTATTTGAATCTCTAGCTCTCCATCCCTGGCAAGCTGCTCATATCTCCTCAATACAGATTGGCAAGTCTGAAACCTTTTGAAGTAGCCACCTGCAGAGGTATCTGAAGTATCTGAGGTATTCTGATCTCTTGAACAAGGTGATCACCTCAAATGATGGATTACTGTTAGTAGGCAAAGCAACTGCCTTAAAGATGTTTAAGCTCCAGGCCATGTTCTCTCCTTCAGGCCTCTGATCTATCAACACTGATACTTCAGCAGATATATTATCTGTATTGGTAGCGAGCCCTGTCTACATCTTCCATAGCTTTTGGTCTTCTCTCTCCAATAACACCACGTCTCTGCATCCAGGCATTTTCTTCTTGTTCTACTCTGGCTATCTCCGTCCTCTAAGCAGCCATCTTTTCACGGTAATGTCTTTCAGCTTCAGCCCTGCCGACCCTCTTTCTTAAGCCCTACTGCTGGCCCTCTCTCCTTCTCTTGGTATGATGAGAAGATGGAGGTGCTGTATCTTTTCTTGCAGTGCCACTATAAGCAGCGCCTGCAGCTGATCTGCTTGCAGCTGCTGCATCACCAACTCCTCATTTATCATCTTTCCTCCATCTTTTTGGAGAAGGAGCGTCAGCAGCAGTAGATTATCCTGATCTTTTCCTCTTCCTGCTAAGAGGATGATCATCTTCTTCATTGTCTTCTTCTTTTTTCTCCCCTGAGCTCCGGTATCTGTCTTGGAATCCTTTTCCCTCTTTGGCATCATCAAAAGCCGGGGGTGGAGTAGGGACATCTTAGACCAATACAGAGCGTGGTCATCTTGTAAGTGCGGGGGCTTGCTAGGATCCTTTAGCATACTGAGGGAATGCATTGACCATCATATCCATCAATTCTCCGATGATCATTTCCAGGTTCCCCAATCGATCATCAACACTTCTAATTCTTCTAGATTAATCCATTACATTATCCAGAAGTGTCTCTAGCAACATTGAATGAGATTGAAGTCTGTCTGCTGCAACATCAACTGAGTGCTTGTAAAGCTTTATCTTAAAGCGGTTGATTGCAGTCTCTCTCTTCAGTTCTCCTTCCATTCAAACCCTGTCTCTGAGCAGCCTGTAGGTTGAATCATTTAGATCGTGCTTGATCATATCAGACAGTGCTTCAATGTATTTCTTGAAGCCAGCCATGGTTTCGGCATGGAATTTTACGTTGACCTTCATGCAGTTCTACATGTTAGACTCATGAACTTGAAGACCATGAAACAAGTGTCTAACAGCAGCAACTACCCAGTCAATTGATTCATCAGGGGTCAGGCCTGCTGTATTCTGTCATCTGTGGGCAGCAGCCAATGCAACATATGTGATTAAGGCTTGTGGTGGTTGTGCTGCATCCTGCTCTCGAGCTGCAGACTCTCTTTTGGGATCTTCATCCTCATTTTGGCTAGATAAGGGGCTTGAAAACCCAGAGGTGGGATCTTCTCCATCAGCTTCCTCCTACTCAACATCTTCTATCTCAACTGCCACTTCATCACCAATTCTTCCGTAGGTTGCTCTTTTGTGAGTAGTGAGCTTCTCAAGGAATTCAGAGGATTCAGCATTGGCCTCCTCAGTAACCCCAGCTGCTGTTGTAGGAACCGCCGGATCGCCGACCCTATATGATTATCTGAATCGGGGTCCATGCAAATACGATTAATGCGCAGCGGAAAACGAATCATACCTAATGCACCGAAATTAGTTCTAAGATCAGAACTGTAGATGGAGGAATCGATGAAGCCTGGACCTCACGATCTTCTGCTGTATTCCTCGCCTTTATCTCGAACGTTGTGTGGGCAACGAGATATCAAGACTTTCAACCGTCTTCTACTAATACGTATCTCAGATTTTTATGTCTGTGTATTTCTATTTCTGTATCTAGAAATGGCTGACTTGAGGCTTATTTATAGGCTACAACAGGGACCTTGAGGAGGATTAGGAATCGGTCTCCTGATAGGCTTAGGAGTCCTAAATTCGATCTGAATATACTTCTTAAGCCTATCAATAATATCTTAATCCACTAAAAAGATATTATTGAACTACCGTCCCTTATCCATATTAGATATGGCTCCTATTTATTATGTGCGTATTTATCTTCCCGTGTTTAAGATATCGAATGTCCATTAATTAAATGAATTACTGACAATTCAATTAATTAACATTTAATTCCAAGAGTAGTACCACTCAACTTTATTATCATGCCGGAATAAATCCACCTGCAGGGTTTACAGGATAATCCTTATGAGTTCCTCAAGGAGACATCATCATCCTAAATAATTAGGACACGGTTTCATTATATAATCAACAGCACACCATATAAACAACATTGTATCCCAATTTACCGAGCTTATTGATTTAATAAATAAATCTCACCCATTGATAAATTAAAGAAACATATATCGAGTATACATGCCCGTTATCATACAATGATTAAGAGGACGCACATCCATAATAACAGATGTCTTGTTTTATTTATGTAGTCAGTACAAATAAAACAACCTCAATTGGTCCTGCTCAATACATACAAAATGTACTAGTGTAATTTTATAATCAAGACAGATTAATACCAAATTACACTATAACCATTCCGATAATTTGTCCAAAATTATCTCGACTGTGAGCTACCATTTATAATCTATAAGGAACTGATAACATGATCTTCTGTGTGGCACCACACACCATGTTATCTACAATATAAATTAATTGGACAATTGCAATAACACATATAACAAATATATAAAATGCAAACATTTGACCATAAAAGATTCTCATATCACAAATAGATGTTTATACAAAAGCTAGGCTTATAGTATACATCCTAACAATCTCCCACTTATACTAAAAGACTATGCTGTCATATACGCTGCCATGCATCTGATTCCTATCCCATCAACATGCTCATCGAAGGCTTTCACCGGAAGGGCCTTTGTGAAAGGATCTGCTAGGTTATCGGCTGATGCAATCTTGGTGACAACAACTTCCCCTCGCTTTACGATATCTCGTATCAGGTGGTACTTGCGCTCAATGTGTTTACTTGCCTTATGGGCTCGTGGTTCCTTCGAGTTTGCTACTGCATCACTGTTATCACAATAGATTATGATAGCTTTGGGCAAACCAAGAATCACTTCTAAGTCCATCAAGAAGTTTCTGAGCCATACAGCTTCTTTGGCTGCCTCAGAGGCCGCCACATATTCAGCTTCCATGGTGGAGTCCGAAACGTATTTCTGCTTCAGACTTCTCCACACTATGGCTCCACCTCCCAAGGTAAACACATACCCCGAGGTTGATTTACTGTTATCCCTGTCTAACTGGAAATCTTAATCTGTGTAACCCACAGGTAATAAATCATTTGCCTAGTAAACTAGCATATAATCTCTAGTCCTTTTCAGATACTTTAGAATATGCTTTACGGCAGTCCAATGACATTGACCTGGGTTACTTTGATATCTACTAACCATGCCCACGGTAAAGCAGATATCCGGTCTCGTACATAGTATCGCATACATTAAGGTTCCTACAGCCGAAGTATAAGGAACTGCTTTCATTTCCTCTATCTCCTTTGGTGTCTTAGGACACATTTCCTTAGATAAGGGCACCACATGTCTAAAAGGTAGAAAACCTTTCTTGGAGTTTTGCATGCTAAAACCAGCTAGGATAGTGTCAATGTATGAAGCTTGAGATAAGCATAACATCATTTTCTTGCGATCCCTTATAATTTTGATCCCAAGAATATGTCCAGCTTTTCCTAAGTCCTTCATAACAAACTGCTTGGACAACCATACCCTTACGTCTGACAACACCTTGACATTATTTCCAATTAACAAGATGTCATCTACGTATAGTACAAGAAATACCACCATGTTTCCGTCACTCTTCTTATATACAAAAGATTCATCCGGACATTGAATAAATCCATAAGACTGGATTACTTCATCAAAATGGATGTTCCAAGATCTCGAAGCTTGTTTCAGTCCATAAATAGACCGATTAAGCTTACACACAAGATGCTCTTTGCCCTTCTCAATGAATCCCTCTAGTTGTTTCATATAGATGTTTTCTTCAAGACTTCCATTAAGGAAAGCTATCTTGACATCCATCTGCCAAACCTCATAATCCATATGGGCAGCAATAGACAAAAGAATCCGGATAGACTTCAGCATGGCAACCGGCGAAAAGGTTTCCTCATAATCGATCCTTTCTTTTTGAGTATACCCTTTCGCAACAAGCCTTGCTTTAAAGGTCTCTACCTTTCCGTCTGATCCTCTTTTCCTTTTGTAGACCCATTTACATCCAATGGCTCTTACACCATTTGGTGGTTCTACAAGCTCCCAGACTTGATTAGAATCCATAGATTCTATCTCAGAGAGCATTACCTTTTGCCAAGATATCGCATCTTTATCTTGGAGTGCTTCGTCATAAGTTCAGGGACCAAGTCTGAAGACTCTCCCAAAAACATGAATCTATCAGGTTGTCTAACAACCCTCCCATTACGACGAGGCACTCTCGGTATTTGTGTATCATTAGTGACACGCGGTGCAGTCACTTGTGGTATCTCATCTTGTACCGTCGGTACATCAGAATTATCCCCACTTATTTCCTCAAGAACAATTTTACTCATTGGCTTATGGTTCATTACATAGTCCTCTTCTAAAAATCGGGAATTCGTGCTAACAATGACCTTCTGATCTTTAGGACTATAAAATAAACCACCTTTCGTTCCTCTAGAATAGCCCACAAACAAGTGCACTTCCGTACGAGATTCCAACTTATCAGCATCTCCCTTCAGCACATGTGCTGGACTACCCCAGATCCGAATGTGTTTCAGACTAGGCTTGCGCCCAGTCCACAATTCTGTGGAGTAGAGGGTACTGACTTAGAAGGTACCAAGTTTAAAATGTACGTCGCTGTTTCCAGAGCATACCCCCAAAACGAATTTGGTAATTCTGAATAACTCATCATCGATCTAACCATTTCCATAAGAGTCATTTTCCTTCGTTCTGCCACACCATTCTGTTGGGGTGTACCTAGTGCAGACAATTGGGATTGAATCCCAGCCTCTGATAAGTAACTCCTAAACTCTCCTAAGAGGTATTCACCACCACGATCAGATCGTAGTGTCTTGATATATTTACCATGACATTTCTCCACATCAGCCTTATATTCTTTGAACTTGTCAAAACACTCAGACTTGCGGCGCATCAAGTAAATGTATCCATATCTCGAATAATCGTCTATAAAAAAGACAAAATATTCGAAACCACCTCTTGCCTGAACAGTCATAGGGCCACATAAATCAGAATGAATCAATTCCAACACTTCTTTGGCTCTATACCCCTTTGCCTTAAAAGGCCTTTTGGTCATTTTTCCTTCCAAGCAGGATTCGTAGGTTGGATAGTTTTCCACTTCTAAGGAACCCAAAGGTCCATCTGCTATCAACCTTTGAATCCTCCTCAAGTTAATATGACCCAACATTAGACGCCAAAGATATGTTTGATTCATTTTTGAAGGTTTTTTTCTCTTATTAGATTTAGAAGATGTGCTATTAATTTCCATTTGTTGCATCGTAGGAGTTATAGGATTAAGAATATATAAATTATCAACCAACGTACCAGAACATATAATAACTCTATTCTTCTTAACGACAACATTGTTATCAAAAGAAACAGAATATCCATCCTTAAAAAGTTTAGAAACTGAAATCAAATTCTTTCTAAAACAAGGTACGTAAAGACAATTTCTCAAAATCAAATTCTTATTCCTATAAAAAGATAAATAAACATCTCCCACTGCAACGGCCGCCACTTTCGCAGCGGTGCCCATGTATATGGTAATCTCCCCATCACTTAGTCGTCTGGTTTCCTGGAACCCCTGCAATGAATTGCAGACATGATCAATGGCTCCCGTATCTACACACCAGGTACCTGTAGATAACACCGCTAAACATGTTTCAACAACTAATGAAAAAGATGTACCTGAATTGTCCTCCTTTTTACGGGGACAATCGACTTTCTAATGTCCAGCCTGCTTGCAATAGAAGCACTTGCCTTTCGGCTTTTTCACACCACCTTGTGGTTTAGCCACTTGAGGTCCGGCCGTCTTCTTTGCTGAAGAATTCTGTTTCTTCTTCTTCTTCTTTCCGCCTTGCGGTTTAGAAGCAGAAACATTTTCAGCAACATAAGCCTGAGAATTTTGACGAAACAGTTTCTCTGCTGATTGGAGTTCTGTCAAAAGTTCCGCCAATGAATACAACCTTTTGTTCATGTTGTAGTTAAAACGAAACTGCTCAAAACTCTTAGGCAGCGTTTGGAGAACGATATCGACCTGGGTTTCCCTATCGATTTCAGCTCCAAGGACCTCCATCTCATTCAGATGAGCCATCATCTTAAATACATGATCACTCACAGGTGTCCCCTCAACCATGGTGGCAGTCATCAAGTTTCTCATAGCCTCCTATCTGGCAGCCCGACTCTGGTGTCCGAAGAGTTCTTTGAGATTGTGCATCATATCATAGGCAGTAGGCATGGCCTGATGCTGATGTTGCAGCACATTTGACATGGAAGCCAAAACGTAACACCGCGCCATCTCATCTGCCTTTACCCACTTCCTATAAAGCATTTTCTGCTCTTCAGTAGAGTTTTCATCAGGCATGTCAGGACAGTGCTCAGTGAGTACAAACTTGTACTCTTCAGCAGTCAGGACAATATCCAGGTTTTGTTTCCAATCAATATAATTAGGACCAATAAGTTTGTTTTCTTTAAGTATAACAGCAAGAGGATTGAAAGCCATAATGAAAATCTTGTGAATCACATAAATAAACACATGGGTCAAATCATTTGAATTAACAAATCATATTGTTCCCTCAAACAACATAATTTAAATTCAGCAACACCTCAATACACCGTGAACTTCGTATGCCACGATAGTGTGGACGTATACTAATTCAAACATTTGTTAGAGGAGGTTTTACCCATTAATTTTACTATCTTGTTCAACTTAACTTTATGACAAATAAAATTAATAGTTGGTATTGCTTCGGCCATACAAATAACAGCAGTGACTCCGATGAGGAGGATACTTATCAAATGTATCTAAGTATACACCATTACTTGATATTAAGTCCATTATCTAGGATTATGCCCCTACAGATGGAGAAGATAACACGCTCCTAAACAACTTTCTATAATCAAAAGGAAGTTTGATCTAGTGATCCGCAAATGAACTCATCCTATATGGAGGAAGGCACTTAAAACCAATGCGCAAGTTCAGGTGCATCACTTACAAACCAGTAATGGAGGCCATGGGATTTATTAAAATAATTAATCCCTCTCCCACTTAGTTATTTAACATAAGGGATTTTAACATACATATCATATAAAACACATACAAGCATGCTTGATAAAACAACACATATAAGGCAATAAATATGAAAAACATAATTTCCAACTATTATGGCGTCATTTTATCGCTGTGTTCATGAATGTTTGTCGTCAAACGGGGATCGACTAGCACAGTCTGACCGTGCCCCTCAGCACGGTTGTGCTCGATCTACAAACACGCTGCACGGTTGATCGTGCCGTACAGCACGGTCATGCCCTGTTGTCCAATCTCGATCTTCAGCTGGCACGGTCGGACCGTGACCTTCAGCACGGTCGTGTCCGACTTGTAAACACGCCGCACGGTTGATCGTGCTCCATAGCACGGGCGTGCCCTGTCGTCCAGCTCCAATTTTCCACCGACACGGTCTGACCGTGCTCTATAGCACGGTCGTGCCCGATTGTGCGACCTGTACCTTATATCTAATTACATCCATCGATCTTATACCCCACGAAGGAGTTTACATATAATCTAGATCGAACAGAAAATTAAAACCTAACACGACAAACCGCCGTGATTTTATTATTACAATCATACATTCAAAAACAACCTCGACATGTCCGAGGGTTTAATTCATACATAAACATACATTCAGACCATAATAATTGGATTTAAGGTTCCTGCAGAAAATCATAATTTTTCGCACATCCTACTGGTATCCGATCTAAAATACACATGTTTCAAGATACGATTCATAATAGAATTAACCGATTCAATTGAATAGAGTCAGAAAACCACGACTCTGATACCAATTGTAGGAACCGCCGGATCGCCGACCTTATACGATTATCTGAATCGGGGTCCATGCAAATACGATTAACGCGCAGTGGAAAACGAATCATACCTATTGCACCGAAATTAGTTATAAGATCAGAACTGTAGATGGAGGAATCGATGAAGCCTGGACCTCACGATCTTCTTCTGTATTCCTCGCCTTTACCTCGAACGTTGTGTGGGCAACGAGCTATCGAGACTTTCAACCGTCTTCTACTAATACGTATCTCAGATTTTTATGTCTGTGTATTTGTATTTCTGTGTCTAGAAACGACTGACTTGAGGCTTATTTATAGGCTACAACAGGCACCTTGAGGAAGATTAGGAATCGGTCTCTTGATAGGCTTAGGAGTCCTAAATTCAATCTGAATATACTTCTTAAGCCTATCAATAATATCTCGATCCACTAAAGAGATATTATTGAACTACCGTCCCAAATCCATATTACATATGGGCTCCTATTTATTATGTGCGCGTTTATCTCCCCGTGTTTAAGATATCGAATGTCCGTTAATTAAATGAATTACTGACAATTCAATTAATTAACATTTAATTTCAAGAGTAGTACCACTCAACTTTATTATCATGCTAGAATAAATCCACCTGCAGGATTTATATGATAATCCTTATGAGCTCCTAAAGGAGACATCATCATCCTAAATAATTAGGACACGGTTTCATTACATAATCAACAGCACACCATATAAACAACACTGTATCCCAATTTACCGAGCTTATTGATTTAATAAATAAATCTCACCCATTGGTAAATTAAAGAAACATATATCGAGTATACATGCTCGTTATCATACAATGATTAAGAGGACGCACATCCATAATAACAGAGGTTTTGTTTTATTTATGTAGTCAGTACAAATAAAACAACCTCAATTGGTCCTGCTCAATACATACAAAATGTACTAGTGTAATTTTATAATCAAGACAGATTAATACCAAATTACACTACAACCATTCCGATAATTTGTCCAAAATTATCTCGGCTGTGAGCTACCATTTATAATCTATAAGGAACTGATAACATGATCTTCTGTGTGGCACCACACACCATGTTATCTACAATATAAATTAATTGGACAATTAATAGATGTTTATACAAAAGTTAGGCTTATAGTATACATCCTAACAATCTCCCACTTATACTAAAAGACTATGCTGTCATATACGCTGTCATGCATCTGATTCCCATCCCATCAACATGCTCATCGAAGGCTTTCGCCGGAAGGGCCTTTGTGAAAGGATCTTCTAGGTTATCGGCTGATGCAATCTTGGTGACAACAACTTCCCCTCACTTTACGATATCTCGTATTAGGTGGTACTTGCGCTCAATGTGTTTACTTGCCTTATGGGCTCGTGGTTTCTTCGAGTTTGCTACTGCATCACTGTTATCACAATAGATTGTGATAGCTTTGGGCAAACCAGGAATCACTTCTAAGTCCATCAAGAAGTTTCTGAGCCATACAACTTCTTTGGCTGCCTCAAAGGCTGCCACATATTCAGCTTCCATGGTAGAGTCCGAAACGCATTTCTGCTTCATACTTCTCCACACTATGGCTCCACCTCCTAAGGTAAACACATACCCCGAGGTTGATTTACTGTTGTCCCTATCTGACTGAAAATCTGAATTCGTGTAATCCACAGGTAATAAATCATTTGCCTGGTAAACTAGCGTATAATATCTAGTCCTTTTTAGGTACTTTAGAATATGCTTTACGGTAGTCCAATGACCTTGTCCTCGGTTACTTTGATATCTACTAACCATGCCCACGGCAAAGTAGATATCTGGCCTTGTACATAGCATTGCATATATTAGGCTTCCTACAGCTAAAACATAAGGAACTGCTTTCATTTCCTCTATCTCCTTTGGTGTCTTAGGACACATTTCTTTAGATAAAGGAACTTCATGCCTAAAAGTTAGAAAACCTTTCTTGGAGTTTTGCATGCTAAAACAAGCTAGGATAGTGTCAATGTATGAAGCTTGAGATAAGCATAACATCCTTTTCTTGTGATCCCTTATAACTTTGATTCCAAGAATGTGTCCAGCTTCTCCTAAGTCCTTCATAGCAAACTGCTAGGACAGCCATACCCTTACGTCAGATAACACCTTGACATTGTTTCCAATTAACAAGATATCATCTACGTATAGTACAAGAAATACCACCACGTTTCCGTCACTCTTCTTATATACACAATACTCATCCGGATATTGAATAAATCTAAAAGATTGGATTACCTCATCAAAACGGATGTTCCAAGATCTCAAAGCTTGTTTCAGTCCATAAATGGACCGATTGAGCTTACACACAAGATGTTTTTTGCCCTTCTTAATGAATCCCTCTAGTTGCTTCCTATAGATGTTTTCTTCAAGACTTCCATTAAGGAAAGCTGTCTTGACATCCATCTGTCAAACCTCATAATCCATATGGGCAGCAATAGACAAAAGAATCCGGATAGACTTCAGCATGGCTACCGGCGAAAAGGTTTCCTCATAATCGATTCCTTCTTTTTTAGTATACCCTTTCGCAACAAGCCTTGCTTTAAAGGTCTGTACCTTTCTGTCTAATCCTCTTTTCCTTTTGTAGACCCATTTACATCTAATGGCTCTTACACCATTTGGTGGTTCTATAAGCTCCCAGACTTGATTAGAATCCATAGATTCTATCTCAAAGAGCATTGCCTTTTGCCAAGATATCACATCTTTATCTTGGAGTGCTTCGTCATAAGTCCAGGGATCTATTTCATATTATCCAGGGACCAAGTCTGAAGATTCTCCCAAAACATGAATCTATCAAGTTATCTAACAACTCTTCCACTACGACGAGGCACTATTTGTATTTGTGTATCATTAGTGACATACAGTGCAGTCACTTATGGTATCTCATCTTGTACCGTCGTACATAAGAATTATCCCCTCACATTTCCTCAAGAACAATTTTACTCATGGGCTTGTGGTTCATTACATAATCTTCTTCTAAAAATCAGGCATTCGTACTAACAATGACCTTCTGATCTTTAGAACTATAAAATAAACCACTTTTCATTCCTCTAGGATAGCCTACAAACAAGTGTACTTCCGTACGAGATTCCAACTTATCAGCATCTCCCTTCAGCACATGGGCTGGACTACCCTAAATTCAAATGTGTTTCAGACTAGGCTTGCGCTCAGTCCACAATTCTGTGGGAGTAGAGGGTACTGACTTAGAAGGTACCAAGTTTAGAATGTACGTCGTTGTTTCCAAAGCATACCCCCAAAACGAATTTGGTAATTCTGAATAATTCATCATCGGTCTAACCATTTCCATAAGAGTCATATTCCTTCATTCTGCTATACCATTCTATTGGGGTGTACCCGGTGCAGACAATTGGGATTGAATCCCAGCCTCTGATAAGTAACTCCTAAACTCTCCTAAGAGGTACTCACCACCACGATCAGATCGTAGTGTCTTGATACATTTACCATGACGTTTCTCCACATCAACCTTATATTCTTTGAACTTGTCAAAGCACTCAGACTTGCGGCGCATCAAGTAAATGTATCCATATCTCGAATAATCGTCTATAAAAGAGATAAAATATTCGAAACCACCTCTTACCTGAACAGTCATAGGGCCACATAAATCAGAATGAATCAATTCCAACACTTCTTTGGCTCTACACCCCTTTGCCTTAAAAGGCCTTTTGGTCATTTTTCCTTCCAAGCAGGATTCGCAGGTTGGATAGTTTTCCACTTCCAAGGAACCCAAAGGTCCATCGGCTATCAACCTTTGAATCCTCCTCAAGGATATGTTTGATTCAATTTTGAAGGTTTTTTTCTCTTATTAGATTTAGAAGATGTGCTATTAATTTTCATTTGTTGCATCGTAGAAGTTATAGGATTAAGAATATATAAATTGTCAACCAACGTAGCAGAACAGATAATAACTCTATTCTTCTTAACGACAACATTGTTATCAAAAGAAACAGAATATCCATCCTTAAAAAGTTTAGAAACTAAAATCAAATTCTTTCTAAAACAAGGTACGTAAAGACAATTTCTCAAAATCAAAGTCTTATTCCTATGAAAAGATAAATAAACATGTCCCACTACAACGGCCGCCACTTTCGCAGCGGTGCCCATGTATATGGTAATCTCCCCATCACTTAGTCGTCTGGTTTCCTGGAACCCCTGCAATGAATTGCAGACATGATCAGTGGCTCCCGTATCTACACACCAGGTACCGGTAGATAACACCACTAAACATGTTTCAACAACTAATGAAAAAGATGTACCTGAATTATTCTCCTTTTTACGGGGACAATCAGTTTTCCAATGTTCTGTCTGCTTGCAATGGAAGCACTTGCCTTTCGGCTTTTTCACACCACCTTGTGGCTTAGCCACTTGAGGTCCAGCCGTCTTCTTTACTGAAGAATTCTATTTCTTCTTCTTCTTTCCGCCTTGCGGTTTAGAAGCAGAAACATTTTCAGCAATATAAGCCTGAGAATTTTGATGAAACAGTCCCTCTGCTGATTGGAGTTCTGTCGGAAGTTCCGCCAATGAATACAATCTCTTGTTCATGTTATAGTTCGAACGGAAATGCTCAAAACTCTTAGGCAGCGTTTGGAGAACGATATCGACCTGGGTTTCCCCATCGATTTCAGCTCCAAGGACCTCCATCTCATTCAGATAAGCCATCATCTTGAGGACATGATCACTCACAGGTGTCCCCTCAGCCATGGTGGTAGTCATCAATTTTTTCATAGCCTCCTGTCTGGCAGCTCGACTCCGGTGTCCAAAGAGTTCATTGAGATTATGCATCATATCATAGGCAGTAGGAATGGTCTGATGCTGATGTTGCAGCACATTTGACATGGAAGCCAAAATGTAACACCGCGCCATCTCATCTGCCTTGACCCACTTCCTATAAAGCATTTTTTCCTGTTCAATAGAGTTTTCATCAGGCATGTCAGGACGATATCCAGGTTTCGTTTCCAATCAATATAATTAGGACCAGTTAGTTTGTTTTCTTTAAGTATAACAGCAAGAGGATTGCAAGCCATAATGAAAATCCTGAGAATCACATAAATAAACATATAGGTCAAAACATTTAAATTGACAAATCATATTGTTCCCTCAAACAACATAATTTAAATTCACCAACACCCCAATACACCGAGAACTTTGTATGCCACGATAGTGTGGACGTATACTAATTCAAACATTTATTAGAGGAGGTTTTACCCATTAATTTTATTATCTTGTCAACTTAACTTTATGACAAATAAAATTAATAGTTAATGTCGCTTTGGCCATACAAATAATAGCAGTGACTCCGATGAGGAGGATACTTATCAAATGCATCTAAGTGTACACCATTACTTGATACTAAGTCCATTATCTAGAATTATGCCCCTTCAGATGTAGAAGATGACATACTCCTAGACAACTTTCTATAATCATCGATAAAGGAAGTTTGATTTAGTGATCCGCAAATGAACTCATCCGATATGGAGGAAGACACTTAAAACCAACACGCAAGTTCAAAAGCATCACTTACAAACTAGTAATGGAGGCCATGAGATTTATTTTAAAACAAATTAATCCCTCTCCGACTTAGTTATTTAACATGAGGGATTTTAACATGCATATCATATGAAACACATAAAAGCATGCTTGATAAAACAACACATATACAACAATAAATATGAAAAACATAATTTCCAACTATTATGGCCTCGTTATATCATCGTGTTCTTGAATATTTACCGTCAAACAGGGATCGACCTCCCCGGTGATTAGGCTTCTGCCCTCTTGCTTCTCTTTCCACCGTGGCTTCTGGCCTCCTGAATCTCCACGATCCAATGATCCACCAAATTAAGGTTCTGCCCTCTTCTTTTCCTTTCAGTCGCGGTTTCTGGCTTCAGAATCTTCATAATCCACCGAATCTGGATCGCAACCCTAATCCTGACCCTGTATCTAATTACATCCATCGATCCTATACTCCACGAAGGAGTTTACATATAATCTAGATCGAACAAAAAATCAAAACCTAACACGACAATCCACCATGATTTTACTATTACAATCATACATTCAAAAACAACCTCGACATGTCTGAGGGTTTAATTCGTACATAAACATACATTCAAACCATAATAGTTGGATTTAGGGTTCCTGCAGAAAATCATAATTTCTCGCATATCCTACTATTATCCGATCTAAAATACACATGCTTCAAGATACGATTCATAATAGAATTAACCGATTTTATCACATAGAGTCAGTAAACCATGGCTTTGATACCAATTATTGGGACCGAGAGATCGCCGACCCTATACGATTATCCGAATCGGGGTCCATGCAAATATGATTAACGCACAGCGGATAAACGAATCATACATTTTGCATAGATATTAGTTCTAAGGTCAGAACTGTAGATCGAGGAATCGATGGAGCCTGGACCTCACGATCTTCTGCTGTATTCCTCGTCTTTTTCTCGAACGTTGTGTGGGCAACGAGCTACCGAGACTTTTAGCCACCTTTACTAAATCATATCTCAAATTTCGTGTGTCTAAAAATGGCTGACTTGAGGCTTAATTATAGGCTACAATAGGGACCTTGAAAAAGATTAGGAATCGGTCTCCTGATAGGCTTAGGAGTCCTAAATTCGATCTAAATATACTTCTTAAGCCTATCAATAATATCTCGATCCACTAAAGAGATATTATTGAACTACCGTCCCAAATCCATATTAAATATGGGCTCCTATTTATTATATGCACGTTTATCTCCCCGTGTTTAAGATATCGAATGTCCATTAATTAAATGAATTACTGACAATCAATTAATTAACATTTAATTCCAAGAGTGGTACCACTCAACTTTATTATCATGGCAGAATAAATCCACCTGTAGGGTTTACATGATAATCCTTATGAGCTCCTCAAGGGAACATCATCATCCTAAATAATTAGGACACAGTTTCATTATATAATCAACATCACACCATATAAACAACATTGTATCCCAATTTACCGAGCTTATTGATTTAATAAATAAATCTCACCCATTGGTAAATTAAAGAAACATATATCGAGTATACATGCCCGTTATCATACAATGATTAAGAGGACGCACATCCATAATAACAGAGGTTTTGTTTTATTTATGTAGTCAGTACAAATAAAACAACCTCAATTGGTCCTGCTCAATACATACAAAATGTACTAGTGTAATTTTATAATCAAGACAGATTAATACCAAATTACACTACAACCATTCCGATAATTTGTCCAAAATTATCTTGGTTGTGAGCTACCATTTATAATCTATAAGAAACTGATAACATGATCTTCTGTGTGGCACCACACACCATGTTATCTACAATATAAATTAATTGGACAATTGCAATAACATATATAACAAATATAAAATGCACAACATTTGACGATAAAAGATTCTCATATCATAAATAGATGTTTATACAAAAGTTAGGCTTATAGTATACATCCTAACATCAGGTGGGAGAACTTTTCACATAGATCTTTGTTGGAGGATCTAAAGATGATATCATCCACATATATCTGTACCAAAAGAATGTTGTCTCCATCTTGTATTCTGAACAGAGTTTTGTCAACTGTTCTTTTCTTGGAATCGTTTTCCCGCAGATAGAAGGACAAGGTGTCATACCAAGCTCTTAGTGCTTGTTTGAGTCCATACAGGGCCTTATGTAATCTGAACACCTTCTCTTCTGCTTGATCTTCAAACACTGGAGGTTGCTTTACATAAACTTCCTCTGTAAGAAGACCATTGAGAAATGCACTCTTGACATCCATCTGATATATATTGAAATTCGTGTGAGCTGCATATACCAGAAAAATCCTTATAGCTTCCAGCCCTGCTACTGGAGCAAAAGTCTCATCAAAATCAATTCCTTCTTCCTGGAAATATCCCATAGCAACTAATCTTGCTTTGTTTCTAACAACAAGCCCTGATTCATCTAGCTTGTTCTTGAAGACCCATTTTGTTCCAATAACTCCTTGATGAGTTGGTCTTGCAACTGTTTACCAAACTTGACTTCTTTGAAATCCATTTAGCTCTTCTTGCAGAGCTTCTTCAACATTCTTGGGCTCTATTTGAGATATGAAACATGCAAACATTACTTCATGAGGGATAAACCTTTTTGTCCTTACTCCTATGGATGGATCTCCAATGATAAGATCCCTAGGATGATTCTATAGCAATGTTCTGTCTGGCTCAAAAACATGTACAGGTCTAGGTTGCTCCTTATGTTGCTGTAAGATTGGAGGTTCTGCTGTGGTAAGAATGTCTACTGCATCCAGAGGTGCAGATTCTTCTTCTTTGTCTTCTGCTGTAGGCAGAACTCCTTCAACATAGGGAACATACTTCTCTTTCCTTGGAGCTACTCCTTCAGCTGGTTCTTCTAGCCTTTTGGTGTCACAATGTGGTTCATCAAACACCACTTGAATTGACTCATCAACTACTAAGGTTCTCTTGTTGAAGACTCTGAAGGTTCTACTTACAGCAGAGTATCCTAAGAATACTCATTCATCTGATTTTGCATCAAAGGTCTTTAGATACTCATTTCCATTGTTGAGGATATAACACCTGCATCCAAAGATATACAAATAGGAAATGTTTGGTGTATATCCATTCCAGACTTCATATGGAGTTTTTTCTAAATCTTTGTTAATCAAACATCTATTCTGAGTATAGCATGCAGTGTTGGTAGCCTTAGTCCAAAATCTCTTAGGTATCTCTGCCTCTGCCATCATTGTCCTTGTTGCTTCCTTGAGGGTTCTATTCCTCCTTTCAGCTACACCATTCTGTAGAGGTGTTCTTGCAGCACAGTATTCATGACAAATACCATTATCAGAACATAATTTCTCAATGAATTTATTTATAAACTCAGTTCCTCTATCTGATCTAATCTTTATAATGCTCAAGCTCTTTTCATTTTGAATCTTCTTCATAAGATCAGGTAGCTTGTTCTGAGTTTCTGATTTCTTAGCAAGAAATATGGTCCAAGTGTATCTGGATTAGTCATCTACTACCACAAGTGAGTACTTCTTCCCACTTATGCTCACTGGTTCTACTGGTCCAAAGAGGTCCATATGTAGAAGGTCTAGAATCCTGTGATGACTTCTGCAGCTTGCCCTTGAATGAGCTTTTCACTTGTTTTCCTTTCTGACAAGCTCCACATATATTCTCTTTCTTGTAAGCCACATCTAGTAGTTCTCTTACAAGGCCTTTTCTTGTTAGCTTGTTGATTGTCTTGAAATTCAGGTGACTCAACCTCTTGTGCCACAACCAGCTCAGCTTTGATGGGCTCTTTATAATAAAGTATGTTAGTTAAATAGAAAAGATCCAGTCAGCAAGATATATGTTTCCTCTTCTTGTTCTTGTAAGCTTGACTTCATTTGATGTGTTGTCCTTGATTGGGCACTTGTTAAGATTGAACTCCACTGTGTATTCTTTGTCACAAAACTGACTGATGCTCAGTAGGTTATATCTGAGACCTTTCACATAGGATACATCTTTGATCTTTATGTTTCCTTTTATTACGCTTCCACTTCCTTTTGTGATTCCTTTGGAATCATCTCCAAAGATGACCTTCGGTCCTTTATATTCTTGGAAGTCTTTTAAAGCATTTTTGTTGCCTGTCATGTACTTTGAGCAGCTACTGTCTATGTACCATACATCACCGCTACAACCTGGTACTGAAACCTGCAACAAATTCAAGCAGATTTAGGTACCCACTTCTATAAGGGTCCTTTTGGGTTAGTTTATTTTGGAATCCATACTTTCTTAACAGTCAATATTTTGCTGTAAGATTTGTTGGTTCCACTAATGTAGGCAATTTTGTTTTCAAACTGCTTGTTAACAGTGTATGCACAAACTAAATGTGTGCTACCAACACTCTTGTGGTGTGGTCTTCCACTATACTTCCCTGGAGTATGTCCTCATTTAGGTTTAGACATATAGGTCTTAGTATTGGTGGGGAAATATCTTCTGTGCTGCAACTTTGTGGGTTGTTGTATCCTCTTGCTGCTTATAGCAGATAGCTTCTGCTGCTGCCAGTTCTTTGATATAGGCTTACTTCCTGCAGTTGAGCATAAGGTTTCTTACTTTTATCCATCAGTGTTGGCTTATTCAAGTTCTTTTTAGATTTATAGAGTAACTCATTCTGCATTGAAGTTTCAGCTTGAACAAACTTAACAGCCTTAGATGAACTTGCCGTATCCTGAGAGGTGTGAGTATTGTAACCTAAGCTCGATTTCTCAAATGGACTTCTGCTTTGACTTAGGCACTCCCTTGCATCCTTAGCTGACTTGCTAAATATTTTGATTATGGACTACAAGCTCTCCTTCTCAGCTTCTAGATTAGTGACTAGCAGACTTAGCCTTGAGACCTCCTTTTGTAGCTTGTTGCACCTTGAGCTATCAGACTCACATGCACCTAGCATCTTAGCAATTTAGATGTTCTTACTCCTGAGAATCTCATTGTGTATTCGAAGGTTCTCATTCTCAACTTTTAGCTCCTCACGGGTTAAGTTGATCTGCTCGAAGTCACTCATGTTCAGCTCTTTTTTTTTAGGTATGGACAACGATTGATATGTTACCTCATCTTCTTCGATGTCCTTGCAGTCTTTTACCATTAGGCAAATTAGTGCTTCTTCATCAGATGATGAGGTTTCAGTGTCGTTGTCGGAGGACTCAACAGCTTTCAGCATAAACTTTAAGACTGTTGTATCCTTGGCTTTCTCCATCTCTCTAATGAGAGCTTGAAGCTTGTATCTGTCGTCTCTTCTCTTTTCTTTTCTCTGTTCTTTCTCTCCTTCAAGGTACTTGTGCACCGTTGGATGTGGACAACTTCTAACGTAGTGTCCAGGCTTCCTGCAATTATAGTACAAGTTAAGATTATTTGTATTTAATTGTGGAGAGGAGGATACCTGAGGAGGTGGATGACTTCTTCTGAAGTCATTCCTCTTGTTGAGGTTGTTGTTGATGTTGTTGTTGATGTTGTTGTTGTTACTGTTCATGAATCTTCTAAATTTCTTTAGAAGAAGAGTCATATCCTCTTCAGCGTCTTCTGCTATAACCTCAGACTGCTTATTGCAGCTGGTAGTTGTTGTATCCTTAGAACTTCTGGCAGTCAGTGTAGTAACTTTGGAGCTTGATTCTTCCACCTTCTTTTTCCGTCTGTTGATGTCATATTCAAATGCTTTGAGGTCGAAGAATAGGTTAAATGTACTCATAGATTTCAAATCCATGGATACTCTCATAGCAGTAGTCTTGTTATCCCATTCCGCGGGTAGGACTCTCATCACTTTCATGTTCTTTTCTTTCTTAGTATAGTGCTTGCCCAGAGCTTCTAGTTCATTCATGATAGACGTAACTTATAGATCTAGTTGCTCAAGAGTCTCTTCATTCTTCATCTCGAAGAGTTCGAATAGTTGGGTGATGTTGGAGATTTTGTTATCCTTAATGAGTTTTGTGCCCTCATATATCTGTTCCAACTTTTCCTATATTTCCTTGGACGTTCTGTAAGTTTTAACTTTGCTGAATGTGCCTTTGTCCAAGGTGGTGAATAGAGCATTTTTGGTCACGTTATCTAAGTTGGCTCTCTTCCTATCTTCGTTATTCCATTCTTGTCTCGGCTTGACCAGAAAGTTAGGTGATGGCGGTGCTCCTTCCTTCATGTCTCTACCAAGCATGGGATTCATCTTTGTTGGGATGATCGGTCCTTTGGTGATGATCGTCCACATCTCATCATTCATCGTTGAAAGATATGTCTGCATTCTTATCTTCCAATCATCGTATTTCTCTATAGAAAACATGGGTAATTTATGATTAGAGGAATCCATGATATGCTGTAAAAATGAGATTTTTAAGGATGCAGAGAAACACAGCGAGTCTTGGGTAAATCTGGGTAGGTGACCAGATAAGTTGGCTTTTAACACAACTTGCTCTGATGCCACTTGTTGGTCCCAAGTGGTGTCCGAGGTTCAGAGAGGGGGTGAATGAACCTTGGTCGATTTTGAAAGTCAGTTACTGTTTACAGCACTTGTATGCAGTGCTGCACGCTGTAACTTAGAGTTTTTATACGCAACGGAAATAATATTTTTGACACAAGGTTGGTTGTCTCAAATATGCTCATTTTCAAGATGTTTTATGCTTATGACATATAGATATATAAAATAAAGTACAGATAAGAAAAACAATAAAACACTTATGGTTTATAGTGGTTCGAAGGTGGTGTAATCCTTCTACGTCCACTCTACTGCTACCTCGAGCAGGAACTTTGTTAAGCTAGATTGATTTACAGGACACTCCTAACAATCTATCAACTCACAACGCTAACACCTACTAGAACCCAACATACACACAGCAACTACAAGTTCTAAAGGCAAACCCACACAGGGTTTCACACTCCCACACAGGTTAAAAGTATATAAATTTGTTCTTCAATTGGTGCGGTGAAGTGAGCTTCTGAATCCTTCGATGGATCTTTCAGCTTGAACTTTGTTCACTTCACTAAGGTCGAGTGCCTGAAACTGTAGAGATGCTTGAGAGAATATAGCTTTGAATGTTTTGGCTTTTTAGCGTAAATGTTTTAGTAGTCAGCTTCAGGGTTGCTCGTCCTCTATTTATACTTGTAGAAAGATATCCGTTGAAGGAGATATCTCTCATTTGAAATTAAGCGTACTTGATCAAAGGTATGGCTCGTATTTAATGCGACTTGACTTTTCTTTTAGAGCATTTAATGTGGTGGTTGCAGCTCGCAACTTCTGTTGCCCGTCAGTCCACTTCTCGTCTTGGCATTGGCTCCGTGTTGTAACATTGATATTTTCTGGAACGGTTCTATTTATTCTTGCTTCATTCTTCACTTCTCGTACTGGATTTATCCTTCCTTGGATTAAATGATACTTATTATGTTTGTCTTAAACATGCTTGGCTGATTATCCAGTAAGCTTCGCTCTATATCCTAGGTCTACTTGCAGTTGTTCGTTTTTTAAAGTGCTGTTGTAACTTGACCTTCTTGCAGTAACTTTATACAGTACTGCTGCATCTTTTCTTGTAGAATTCTTATAGCCTTTTCTTACAGTATCACTGCTTGCCATTCTTATTTACTTGCTGCATTGATGTATCTGCTTCTTGCAGTATTGTTGTATCTGCTTCTTACAGCAGCTTCATTTTTTAAGTTCTCGATGTAGCATTTTCCATTTGAATTCCTCCATCTTTCAGCACCTATAACTAGACTCAATCGTAATCTATGGTTTTCACTTAAATAATGTGAAAAATGGGGTACTCAAACTTTCTATTACATATATGGTTTGTCTCATCAAAATCTATACATTGAAATCCCAACATAGGTGATTTGGATAAGTGACGATCTACAATTGGTTACTTGTTCACTTTTTCCAATGCGCCAATTAATTGGAAATCTACTTTGCAGTCAACAGTTGTTTGGTCTATGACAGAGGCAGAGTATATGGCAATTACAGAGGTTGTGAATGAGGTAATTTGGCTTCAAGGATTGATGAAAGAATTGGGAGTTGATCAGAAACACATTGAGGTGTATTCTGATAGTCGGAGTGCTATTCATTTAGCAAGGAACCAAGTCTTTCATGCAAGAACGAAGCATATTGATGTTCGCTATCATTTTATGCGGGAAATTCTCGAAGAAGAAGAAATTATTCTCAAGAAGATTCATACCATGGAGAATCCTGTAGATATGATGACCAAGGTGGTTACAAGGACCTAGTTTGAACATTGTTTAAACCTGGTCAATATCTAGTACATTTAAGTTAGCGCCAGAGAGCACAAAATTGGAAGCACCACGAGAACCGTTCTTATTGTATTCTTTTGAAAAGATTTGTATTTAATGGGACCTGAAATTATGCTAAGGTGGAGATTTGTTGACTTTTGGAAAAATTTCATCCCACATCGAATGATTGGTAAAGTGGAGAGGCTTTATGTCCTTATAAATAAAGCCTTCCTCTTTATATTTCATATATCCCAAAAATTTTGTGTACTTTGTACTATTCTTCTCCTATATAAAGAAGCACAGACTCTTTAGGTGGTGCTCGGAAACGTAGGCCAAATTGGTTGAACTCCATTATCAAATTTTTGGGTGTGTTCTTTTCTTATCTCTTTTATTTTGTTCCGCAATTTATTTATAGTTGTTTCTTTTTCCGGTTGTAGTAGTATTCAATATTTATCTGTTGGATTTTTGTGTTAGTGTTTTATTTGGTTCTAAGTTCTATCTAGGAGATTAGATTTTAAGTGGGACCAATCGTGACCCCTCCAATCTTTCCTGAGAATTATAGAATCATTATAATTCATTAGAAGTGATACATGTTATGTTATGCACATTCAATAAAGAAGTTGAGTGCTTTGATAATGGTCTTATGCATAATTCCCAGGCTGAGTTGTTGTGTTTATCATGGTTGAATATGAAGGGCAGGCTAAGGGTAACTCCTATGATTACTCCGGCACGGTGGGTTCTGCCACCCTTTGGATGGCTGAAGATGAATATGGACAGTAGCACGGTGGGTTCTCCCAGTTGCATTCAAGCTAGAGACATCTTCAGAAATTTTAGAGGGCTTACATGTGGTGTTTTCTCTTTCGGGGGAGTGTTGGATATGTCTTTGATGTGAATTACTCTATTGAGATTGATGAGACTAGATGATAGGTACAACTTTGATTGGAGTCTAATTCAATTTATGTGGTGAATCTTCTTATTCTTCGGTACTCAAAGTCCTTGCTACTTTCAGAATAGATGGATATGTGATTCAAGCAATTGAGAAAATGAAGTTTCGAATTTTACACATTTTTAGAGAAGGTAATCAAGTTATAGATAAGTTGAATAAGCTGGATATTGTTTTTCAATGCTTGAGCACAATGCCTCAATCCCTAGCGCACTACATGTTTTGAAATTTTTCAAGATAACCTTATTACAAGTTTTGTTAGTGCATGATACTCTTTTTCCCTAATATATTTTTTTCTCACTAGATTTTGCTATATTGGAGTTTTAAAGAAGCCTGCACTTCATTCTTTTCTTTCATCCTTATTTTGTGTAACACAAAAACTTTTATACAATCGGTGTACGGATCTAAAATCCGTACACCTGACCTGACCCGACCTCCATGCGCCCTCCACGCGAGCGCACGCACCCCCACGCGCTTGGGTGAGTGCGCTCAAACCCACCCAAAATTCACTCCAAGTGCTAGACCTTTATGTTATATTAAGCATACCTTTATGTTATGTTAGTCATACCTTTAGGGCCTTTTATATTATATTAAGCATACATTTATGTTATGTTAAGCATACATTTATGGTTTTATGTTATGTTAAGCATACCTTTAGAGTTATAATATTATGATAAACATACATTTATGTTATGTTAAACATATGTTTATGTTATATTAGTCATACCTTTTAATTATGCTAGTTGTACCTTTATGTATTATATAAAAATATGACTAATATTAATTAAAGGTATGCATAATATTTATATAAAGGTATATATGTATAAATTAGGGTTTTTTTTTACTGAAATTATAATTTTTTTGTCAAAATTAGGGTTTTTTTGCCAAAATTAAGGTTTTTTTTTAAAAACTAAACTATTACATAAATGTATGTTTAACATAATATAAAAATATGCTTAACATAATATAAAGGTATGACTAACACAACATAAAGGTCAGGATAAAAAAAATAAAAATAAAAAGGAAATGCACGGATCCGGGTCGGATTCAGCCTGACCCGACCCGCGTTGTATGCATCTAAGATCCATACAACAGTTACACACAAGCCTCACTCTTTTTTTAATGATTTAGATAGAGTAGAAGGGACAGAGATAATCAAATATAGAAAACTTGTGCGTTCTAAGTTCGAACCTTATTATAATATCTCACCATTATAAAAGTGGTGTGCCACATAAATATAAAAACTTATGTCTTATAATAATTGCATTTTTTTAAACAAATGATTGAAATATATATAAAATAAACAAATAAAAGTTTTACACAAAGAGTGAGGCATGTGTAAGATCCATACAACGCGGGTCGGGTCAGGCTGAATCCGACCCAGATCCGCACATTTTTTTTTATCCTGACCTTTATGTTGTGTTAGTCATACCTTTATATTATGTTAAACATACCTTTATGTAATAGTTTAATTTTTTAAGAAACCCTAATTTTGGCAAAAAAACCCTAATTTTAACGAAAAAATTATAATTTCAGCAAAAGAAAACCCTAATTTGTACATATATACCTTTATATAAATATTATGCATACCTTTAATTAATATTAGTCATACTTTTATATAATACAAAAAAGTACAACTAACATAATTAAAATGTATGACTAATATAACATAAATGTATGTTTAACATAACATAAAGATATGTTTATCATAACATTATAACCCTAAAGGTATGTTTAACATAACATAAAACCATAAAGGTATGCTTAACATAACATAAATGTATGCTTAACGTTGCATAAAAGTATGCTTAATATAATATAAAAGGCCCTAAAGGTATGACTAAAATAACATAAATGTATGCTTAACATAACATAAAGGTCTAGCACTTGGAGCGAATTTTGGGTGGGTTTGAACGCACCCACCCAGGGGCGTAGGGGCCCGTGAAAGGCGCATAGAGGTCGGGTCGGGTCAGGTGTACGGATCCTAGATCCGTACACCAGTTGTATAAAAGTTTTTGTGTTAAAAAAAATGCAATTGTTACAAATAAATTTCCAATAATCATTATTGTTGGTCCCAAGTGGTGTCCGAGGTTCAGAGAGGGGGGTGAATGAACCTTGGTCGATTTTGCAAATCTTTCAAAAAACCTTTCAGACAGTTAATGCTTACTGTAACTAGAGTTTAGATGCAGTGGAAAATTACGATTTATAACACAATACTGGTTTTCTCAAATATGATCATTTTCAAAACGTTTTATGCTTATGAGATAGATATATGAAAATGAATTAAGCACAGATAAGAAAGCAATAAGACACTTATGGTTTATAGTGGTTCGAAGGTGGTGTAATCCTTCTACGTCCACTCTACTGCTCCTCGAGCAAGAACTTTGTTAAGCAAGATTGAATTACACGACCTTCCTAACAATCTATCAACTTTACAAAGTAACAACCTACAGAAGTCCAGCGTACACACAGAAACTGCAAACTCCAAAGGCTAACCCACACAGGGTTCTACACTCCCACACAGGGAAGCTGCCTAACATTTAGACAACTATACAAATAGCAAGAATCTCTCCTATCAACTGTTCGACACCTCTAAAATAACCTAAGCACACAGCAACAAGGTTAAAAGTATATTGGTTTTGTTTTTTCAACTGGTGCAACGAAGTGAGCTTCTAAATCCTTCGAGGGATCTTTCCGCTTGAACTTGCTTCACTTCTAAGAGGTTGAGTGACTGAAACTGATAGTAGACTTAAATGTTTGTATCTTGAAAGCTTGTGAGTTTTGCGCAAATGTTTCAGTAACCAACTTCAATGTTTCTCATCCTCTATTTATACTTGTAGGAGAAGATATCCGATGAAGGAGATGTCTTCTCTTTTGAATTTGAAGTAGTCTGACCAAAGGCATGGTTCGTATTTAATGCGACTTGACTTTCTCTTTTGGAGCATTTAATGCGGCTAGCAACTTTCTGCAGCGCATCAGTCCACGTGGCATCTTTGTATTGGCTCCGTGTCTGCAACTTTGATCTTGTCTCAAACGGCTCTATTTATTCTTACTTGGATCTTTGTTCCTCGTCCTGCATTTATCCTTCCTTGGATTCTAGGATACTTCTTGTTTGTGATAGGCGTTGTATGGTTGTTTGAACAGTAGGCTCTGCGCTGTATCCTATGTCTGTTTGCAACTGATCTATATCTTCTTACAGTGCTGCTGTAACTTGGACCTTCTTGCAGTATCTTCTGGCAGTACTGCTGTATTCTTTTCTTACAGTACTCCTGTATCCTTTTCTTGCAGCGATGCTGCACGCAATTCTTTCTTACTTTACTGCGGTGCTGTAACTGCCTTCTTGCAGAGATGCTATATCTGCTTCTTTGTAGCAGCATCTTTCCGATAAGTCGATGTAGCTAAGTAACTTATGAAAACCTCCATCTTTCAGCACTTAAAACCAGACTCAAAATTAATCTATGATTTCACTTAAACACTGTGAAAAATGGGGTACTCAAAACTTCCTATTACATATATATATATTTTGTCTTATCAAAATCTAAACATCGAAATCCCAACAATTTCCCCTTTTTGATGATGCCAAAACCTTTACATTATTTCGTTCATGAAGAAGTTTTCATTTTTACATTATATCATATGATTCTTCTGGATTACATGCTTGATCAGCTTTGATTAGATAAAATCTAAACCTGGATTCATCAGAGATGTATCATGCTATTCCTTCATCACATATCATCAGGAAAACGTAAAAAGCATGCATAAGTTCATAAGGGTTGAACTTTGAACAGAGATGAAAAAGAAAATCTCTTCATTGACTGAAAGAAATTTTACAAGGCATATATTACAAAAGAGATCACAAGAGAGTATATCAATTACTAAAACAGGGACTTTTTGTAGACGAATCTTCAGTTCTTCTTTCAGTGAATCTTTCCAGGCCTTCTCTTTCTCTTGATCCCTTCCACCAGTCTCTGATAGATTTCTGATAGGACTGTGTTGGTCCCAAGTGGTGTCCGAGATTCAGAGGGGGGGTGAATGAACCTTGGTCGATTTTTCAGAATCTTTAAAACAACCGTTCTGCACTGCAAGTTACTTGAGCTTGCAGCGATAGATGGTTACTGCTTGCAGCGCTAGAATGCAGTGCTGTACGCTGTAACCTGGAGTTTTGTACGCAGCGGAAATATACTTTTAAACACAACGCTGTTTTACACAAGAATGCTTCTTTCAAACGTTTTATGATGAGAAAAGATAGATATATGTAAATATGTAGAAAATAAGCACAGATAAATAAAGCGATAAAAACACTTATGGCTTATAGTGGTTCGAAGGTGGTGTAATCCTTCTACGTCCACTCTACTGCTCCTCGAGCAGGAACTTTGTTAAGCAAGATTGATTTACAGGACTCTCCTAACAATCTATCAACTTTACAAAGCTAACCACCTACAGAAGTCCAGCGTACACACAGCAACTGCAAACTTCAAAGGCTAACCCACACAGGGTTCTATACTCCCACACAGGGAAGCTGCCTAACTCTAGACAACTAAAACAAACACCAAGGATCTCTCCTATCAACTGCTTGACACCACTAAAACAACCTAAGCACACAGCAACAAGGTTAAAAGGATAAAAAGGTTTTCTTCAACTTGTGCTTCGAAGTGAGCTTCTGATTCCGTAGGGAAACTTTCAGCTTGAACTCTACTTCACTTCGATAGGTTGAGTGACTGAAACCGTTGGCTTGAATGCTTGAAATTTGTAAGCTTGAAACTTTCGCGTATGGATTTTAGTTCTTAGGAACAGTGACAGTATCAATAACCAGCTTCAGTTCTCCTCGACCTCTATTTATACTTGTAGGAGAAGATGTCCGTTGAAGGAGACATCCCTCTTTTGAATTTGAAATAGCCTGGCTAAAGTATGGTTCGCATTTAATGCGACTTGACTTTTCCTTTCGGAGCATTTAATGCGGCAGTTGCGGCTCGCAGCTTTCTACGGCACGTCAGTCCATGTGGCATCTTCTTATTGGCTCCGTGTCTGCTACTTTGACTTTTTCTTGAACGGCTCTTTTGTCCCTGCTTGTATCTCCATTCCTCGTACTGCATTTATCCTTCCTGGGATTTGCAGGATACTTCGTCTTGTAGTTGGCGCTGTATTTACTTAACTGTCCTGTAAGTCTGCGTTGTATCCTTGGTCTTTGTGCAGCTGATGCATTCTTTCAGTGCTGCTGTATTTTAGACCTGCTTGCAGTATCATCTGGCAGTGCTGCTGTAATCATCGTTCTAGCAGTACTCCTGTATCATTTTCATGCAGCGATGCTGCATGCCGTTTTTCCTTGTTTTGCTATATTGAAGTACAGCCTTATTTATGTTTTGTTGTTCCTTTCTTCTTCCAGCAATGCTGTATCCTGCCTTTATGCAGTGATACTGTATCCTGCCTTCTTGCAGTGATATCTTCCTTTAAAGCTTAGATGCAGCTTTATCTTCTTTTAACCTCCATTTCAATCCTTGACTCAAGACTCAATTCTAGTCTATTTATTCACTTAAACAATGTGAAAATGGGGTACTCAAAACTTCCTATTACATGGTTGGTTTGTCTCATCAAAATCTAAACAATGAAATCCCAACAATTTCCCCCTTTTTGATGATGACAAAACCTTTACAATATTTCGTTCATGAAGAAGTTTCATTTTACTTTAACTCATATGGTTTATCCAGATTACATGCTTGCACAGCTTTGAATAAATAAATCTAATCCTGAATTCATCAGAGATGCATCATGCTATTCCTTTCAACAAACTCAACAGGAAAACACAAACAGCATGCATGAGTTCATAAGAGTTGAACTTGGTCAGAGCAGAAAGAAAAATTTCTTCATTTAAGAGATAGAAATTTTTACAACATCAAAAATACAACAACAAGGATCATAAGAGGGTATATGAATACAACTTAGTAAAACGAAGACCTTTTGCTTGCTGATTCGTCTGATCTTCTTTCAAACCTTTCAAGGCCTTCCCTTCCTCTTGATCCTTTCCACCAGTCCCTGATGGACTCTTGGTAGGACTCTTCCAGCTTGTGTCTGATCACAGGAATCTGAATCCATCTCAGCCAGAAGTCCTCACAGTACGGTACAATCAGCCCTTCCTTGACTCGGTCAATGTATAGCTGTTGAATATCAAGGCTTCTTTCCAGAACGAGCTGTTCATACCTTCTCAATACAGTCTTGCAAGTATGATATCTGCTGAATTTGCCTTGCCTGCATAGTTCTCTGAAGTGTCTGAGGTACTCTGATCATTTGAAAATGGTGATCGCCTCAAATGTTGGATTCCGATCAAAAGGCAGTCTGACTTCTTTGAAGTTGTCGAATCTCCAAGCCATGTTTTCTCCTTCAGGCCTTTGATCCATCAACACGGACACTTCAGCAGAGATGTTCTCAGTGTCAAGGCGAGGGATTTCTTTAGGAGGGAATTGGTAGTAGTTGTTTGGAAATATTTTTCTAACACCAATTACGCCGAGTCTTTGAATCCAGGCATTAGGATCTGTAGCTTCTTCATATTGGCGCCTTTGATTCTCAGACTCGTCCCCACTCATCCTCTTCCTTGAGCCCTGATGCTGGCTATCATCCCTTCTCTTATGATGATAGCTGGACGGTGCTGCATCCTTGCTTGCAGCTCTGCTGTGTGCAGAACCTGAGCAGATCTTCTTCCAGCAGCTGCACCGGCTCCACCAACTCTATCATCATCTCTTCTCCATCTCTTTGGAGAAGGGATATCAGCCGCAGCGGATGATCCAGACCTCCTTCTCCTCCTGCTGAGAGGTTGCTGGTCATCATCTTCTTCCTCTTCTTCAGGTTCAGCCGCCCCTTTGCTCCTGTATTTATCTTCAAATCCTTCCTCCTTTTTGGCATCATCAAAAGCCGGGGGCTGAGCAGGGGCTGCTGGGACCGCCCTTGATCGCAGGCGTCGGGTCGGTTCAGGGGCGGGCTCTGGAGGATTGACATGCTGAGGGAAAGCTCAGACCATGATGTCCCTAAGTTCTCCCACAATCAGCTCCAGGTTCCCCAGACGGTCGTCCACACTTCTGGTTCTCTGGGATTGATCATAGACGCGATCCAAAAGTGACTCCAGGACTTTGTAGTGAGAGTTGAGTCTGATTGAGGCATTTTCAGCATGCTGCTTAAACTGTCTGATCTCTTGGCGTGTCAGAGCAGCTTCAACCTTCAACTCCTTGTCCATCCTGACCCGATCGTAGTACAGCCTGTTTGAATGTTCAGCAAGATTCGACTTGATCATATCAGGCAGTACTTCGAGGTCCTTCTTGAAACCCGTCATGGTTTCAGCATGGAATTGGGCACTGACCCTGAGACTGTTGCGCATGATAGACTCATGCTCCTGGAGAGCATGCAGCAGATGTCTAACAGCGGTCTCGACCCTGTTGATAGATTCATCAGGAGTCAGCCCTGAATTCCTTCTTGTTGAGGCAGCAGTAGATGCAGCAAATGGAATCACCTATTGGCATGCTGGTGCTGCATCCTGCCTCGGTACTTCAGCAGCAACCTCATCCTCATCCTTGCTGGTATGAGAGCTTGTAGAGCTTGAGGATGGGTGCTCATCTCCTTCTTCTTCTTCTGTCTCCTCTTCGCTGGATAAGACTGGAACAGGAACTGCTCCGCCAGATTTTGGCCCATGAACAGCAATATTCCGTTCCTTCATCCATCTTACGAATTCGGCATCCGACATGTTAGCGTCCACAGTATCCTTCGCTGCAGTAACCTTTGAAGGTTCTTGAGAGCGAGCAGCAGCTGCAGCATCAACCCCTCACGAGGTGTCTCTAGCTGCACTGGAGATACCTCGGCTTCAACTCCAGCATCCTCAGTGGGTACTGTCTGAACAACCTCCCCACCTGAGGTGTTCTCACACTCAGGGAGTGTTGTCTGAACAACATCCTCCACTGAGGTCTTCTCAATGGACCCCGTCTCCTCGGTCGGTCCTGTAATCTCTTCGACAGCCTCTGCTGCAAGAATGGGTTCTTGCAGCTCTGCATGGCTTCCTACAGCGATCACAGTATTCAGCACTGTATCCTCTATTGCTGCTAGGATCTCAGCTTCCACCCTGCTCTTCTCTGGAGCTCCTTCTTCTTGTTGAAGGGTGGTTGCTGGCTGCACTGCTGTCGCGTCCAGTGCAGGGAGTACCGCCTCTGCAACTCCCTCCGTAGATGCTTCATCGGCAATCTCAGAAATGTCTGAGATGACATTCCTGATTATGGTAGATGGTTCCCCCTCAGAGTCTGCTTGGGCAGCATCTTCATCTTCGCGCACTGGGGAATCACCATAATCCAGTAGTTGGTCTTCCTCCTCCTCCAAGCGATCCAGCGTGACAATGTTGGAGAGGCCCTCAACTACTTGCTCGTATGCAGGGGAGTTCATCTGATTTGAACTTGAACTGCCTTCTCCCCGTATCCTCCTTGGAGTGTGCTGCATCCTTGTTTTCTTCAAGCTCTGTTGCAGCGCTAGATGCAGCATGACTTCTTCAGCCTGCTCCACTCCCAAGGTGTCGATTTGCTCTTGAGCAAAAGCAATCATCGCCCCTTTTTACAGCCTCTGCAGCCGGGGCGAGGAAGACCTGCACATCTTCCACTGCTGCTTTCATCGGTAGCTCTGCAGAGTCGGATTCTGCAAGAGCCTTGCCCTTTCCCTTGTCCTGTGCTCCCTGTGCAACGCTGCAGCCATCAAGCTCTTGAACCCTTGCTGCAAAGTCAGGTTACAGGAGTGCCAGAATATCCTCTGATTTGGCCCACTCCAGGACAGCTTGCTCGACTGTCAGGAAATCCTTCCACTTCAACAGGATTTCCCCCTTAGACAGCCACATCTCTCTCCAAAGAGAGTACTCTGCCGGTATATTTCTAGCAGCCGGAAAGGTGGGATCGAGCACTGAAGCTTCTGTTTGTAGACGAGCTTCTTCTTCAGTTGGCTCGACCCGGTGCTGATATAGCTCTTGAGGCTGATGTGACTCATCCCCAAGGTCAACTACAACCATATCAGGCTGATGTGACACATCCCCAACAGCAGCAGCAGCTCTCTTGCTGCGTGGAGCCCTTCTCACCAAAGGTGCGTCATCATCTGGGGAAGAGGATTCAAGTTCAGGTACAGCCTTCCCTGAACTCCTCTTGATAACAGGAAGAGGACTCGAAGGATCCTCTTCTTCAGCATCTTCCCCGCTGGCAGCAGCTTCATCTTGCAGAGCAAGAGTTGCATTCTTTTTGTCTTTAGTTTTCTTCCTCGCAACTCCTGCTCCTGCAGCCTTTGGCTGGGTCTTACCCTTCTTCTTCTCCCCGAGATACTTTCCAAGATGAATGGGGGCAGGTGCTGCAAGTTGAAGGCCAAGCTTGCAGAGCAGAGAGCAGATGGTGATACCGTAGCTCCGACGCTCTGTTATCTTCTCTGCTTTCTCCCACAGCCTCTTCATGATGAACCTCGCCCAGTTCACCTTTTCTCCGGCCATGATGGCAGACATGATCCGGAACCGGAGATCTGTGCACTTGTCATAACTCCCTATCCTCCCTTCAATGGAGTATGTACAGATGTCGTGGAGAAGTTCAAACTCCGGTTTGAAGAGCTTCTTGGGGGCGCTTCTCTTGATTTCAGCCCCTGCATCCCTTGCTCAAAAGAGATCCCACATCTCTTGAGCCGATGCCTCCCCATACGTCGCCAACTGGCTGGGGGTCAAACCTGCAGCCAAAATGCTGAAGGTGGTGGAGATATCCCTAACAGTCAGCGACCGTTCCTCTCCATCTGCATCCATCCGGAACAGGATGCAGTTCCTGTCCTCCGCCTGCCTAGCGTAGGCATATAACCTCTGTACTGACTCCGTGGAGAAGCCAGCATATACGGTGGTCAACAGCCCTAGGACTTGGGTCTGTTGTAGAGCATCAAAAATCCTCTTGATCAGGGTATTATCATACAGCCCTGACTCCAAGATGTTTTCCCTGTTGATCATTCTTCCATTAAGAACGATAGTCTTTCTGGCAGCCATTGATGAAATTTTTGTGAGATAGAGAGAGAAGAGACAAGGGTTTTGCACTTAGAAAATTTTCTTGCGATCATAGTGTTTCTCTCTTTGAAGATGGTGAAAAGTGAATTTCAAATGGCACGTTTTGGTCTTTATGGCGGTTCTTAAGAGACGTGCGAGATTGACGGTTGAGATAAATCAGGGAAATGATCTAGTGGCTCAGGAAAAAGCGAATATATCAAATCGACGCTAATAATTACTTGACGTGTGAGCTCTGTCAGCGCCCTTTCCACTTCTTGACACCCGCAGTCATGCATTTAATGCTGAAAGACATGCCCTTTGCCGCCTAAATAAATGCCTTTTTAAGGTTGCAGCATCTCTAGTACGAGGTTGCAGAGTAATCAATAATCCTTTTGAAATTAATGCTGTAACCTGGTGCTGCTTGATTTCTTCGATAACTGCTGTACTGTAAGAATGTAGGTTGCAGCGCTGTCTGAACCCAGTGCTATATTGACGAGTAGCTTACAGTACCAACTTTACTGCTTCCTGCGAGCATGCAGAGGTTCCCCCTGCGATCTTGCATTTTCCTTTTCTTTACAATTTAAGGATTCCCAACTCGTTACGAAGCATAGAAAACCTAGATTCACTCAAAGGTTTTGTAAGGATATCTGCAAGCTGTAGATCCGTGTGAACCTTTTCAAGCACGACATCTTTCTTCTCAATATGATCTCTTATAAAGTGATGACGAATGTCAATGTGCTTTGTTCTTGAGTGAAAGACAGGATTATGGGTAATTGCAATAGCGCTCGTATTGTCACAGAGAATTGGCGTCTCTTTTTCTTCTATCCCATAATCTCTAAGTTGCTGCTGTATCCAGAGAATCTGCGCACAGCAACTTCCTGCTGCAACATACTCTACTTCTGCTGTAGAGGTTGCAATTGAGGTCTGCTTCCTGCAGAACCACGAGACAAGTCTATTTCCCAGAAATTGACACGTCCCACTTGTACTCTTTCTATCAATCTTGCAGCCTGCATAATTGAGTCGGAGTAGCCTTTAAGCTTGAATCCTCCTTCCTTAGGATACCATAGGCCGACTTCCTGAGTTCCTTTCAGATACTTGATCACTCTTTTTACTGCTAAAAGATGTGATTCCTTCGGTGCTGCTTGGAATCTAGCACAGACTCCTACTGCAAACATAATATCAGGCCTGCTTGCTGTGAGATACAGCAACGATCCAATGAGGCGTCTGTACTTGGTAATATCTACATCTTTACCATCTTTATCTTTGTCAAGACTTATAGATGTGGACATGGGAACGGACGTTGCTGCTCCATTCTCCATGCCAAATTTCTTGATAAGCTCCTTCGTATACTTGACTTGGTTGATGAAGGTTCCTGTAGGTAGTTGTTTTACTTGCAGTCCGAGAAAGAAACTTAATTCTCCCATCATACTCATCTCGAATTTTGACTGCATCAGGTTGGAGAATTTCTCACATAGCTCTTTGTTTGTAGATCCGAAGATAATATCATCCACATAGATTTGTACAAGAAGTACACTTTCTCCATCCTGTATCCTAAATAGCGTTTTATCGATCGTTCCTTTCTGAAAACCATTTTCCAGAAGATAGAGAGATAAGGTGTCATACCAAGCTCTTGGTGCTTGCTTCAGTCCATATAGGGCCTTTTGTAATCGAAACACCTTCTCTTCTGCTTGATCCTCAAAACCAGGAGGTTGCTTAACATATACTTCCTCTGTAAGGAGATCATTCAGGAATGCGCTTTTAACATCCATTTGATAGACATTGAAATTCATATGTGGTGCATAGGCTAAGAAAATTCTTATTGCTTCTAGCCTTGCCACTGGTGCAAAAGTCTCATCAAAATCAATTTCTTCTTCCTGACAGTATCCTTTAGCAACTAATCTTGCTTTGTTTCTTACAACGACTCCTGATTCATCTAGCTTGTTCTTGAACACCCACTTTGTTCCAATTACACCTTGATGGGTTGGTCTAGCGACTGTTTGCCATACTTGATTTCTCTAAAATCCATTTAATTCTTCTTGCATGGCCTGTACCCAGTTGCTATCTTGCAGTGCCTCTTCAACATTCTTAGGCTCTGATTGTGATATGAAGCATGTAAACATTGCTTCATGTGGGATGGATCTTCTTGTCCTTACACCGATGGATGGATCTCCTATGATGAGATCTCTTGGATGATTTCTAAGCCATGTCCTGTCAGGCTCAAAAACGTGCGTTGTTGTGTTTTGCTCATCATGTTGCTGTATTGCAGGAGGTTCTGCTGCTGTAAGAATGTCTGCTGCATCCAAGGTTGCAGCTTCTTCTTCTTTTTCCTCTTCTGTAGGGAGAACTCCTTCTATGTATGGTACAACATTCCCTTTTCTAGGAGAGGTTTCTTCAGGTGGTTTTTCCAGCTTCTTTGTGTCACAATGTGGTTCATCAAACACCACATGTACAGATTCTTCTACCACCAGGGTTCTCTTATTAAACACTCTGAAGGCTTTACTTACAGCAGAGTATCCTAGAAATACTCATTCGTCTGATTTAGCATCAAAAATTTTCAGATGTTCCTTTCCATTGTTGAGAACATAACACCTGCATCCAAAGATATGCAGATAGGAAATGTTTGGTGTATGACCGTTCCATATTTCATACGGTGTCTTGTCAAGATCCTTGATGATTAGACATCTGTTCTGCGTGTAGCATGCAGTATTAGTTGCCTCAGCCCAAAACCTCTTGGATATCTCTGCTTCTGCTATCATTGTCCTTGCTGCTTCCTTGAGGGTTCTATTCCTTCTTTCAGCAACCCCGTTTTGTTGAGGTGTTCTTGCAGCAGAGTTTTCATGACGAATACCATTGTCAGAACAGAATTTCTCTATAAACTTATTCGTGAACTTGGTTCCTTTGTCTGATCTTATCTTCACTATGCTCAAGCTCTTTTCATTCTGAATTTTCTTCATGAGGCCAGGTAGCTTTTCTTGAGTTTCAGACTTCTTTGCTAGAAAGATCATCCATGTGTATCTAGAGTAGTCATCCACTACTACTAGGGAGTACTTCTTTCCACTCAAGCTTACTGGTTCTACTGGTCCAAAGAGGTCAATGTGTAGAAGATCTAGAATCCTGTGAGACGATTTCTGAATTTTATCCTTGAAAGAGCTTTTAACTTGCTTTCCTTTTTGGCACGCTCCACAGACATTCTCTTTCTTGTAAGCTACATCTGGTAATCCTCTCACGAGGCCTTTTCTTGCTAGCTTGTTGATAGTCTTGAAGTTCAGGTGACTTAATCGTTTGTGCCATAACCAGCTCAGTTCCGGTGGACTTTTCACTATGAAGCATGTTGATTGAGTGGAGGAATTCCAATCTGCTAGGTAGATATTTCCTCTTCTTGTTCCTGTAAGCTTTACTTCATTTGTGGTGGTGTCCTTGATTAAGCACTTGTTGAGGTTGAATTCCACTGTATATCCTTTGTCACAGAATTGGCTGATGCTTAGAAGATTGTATGTAAGCCCCTTTACGTAGGATACATCATTGATCTTTATGTTCCCCTTGACTAGGCATCCGCTTCCTTTTGTGCTTCCTTTGGAATCATCTCCAAATATGACCTTAGGTCCTTTACATTCTTGGAAGTCTTTCAACGTTTCCTTATTGCCTGTCATGTGCCTTGAGCAGCCGCTGTCGATATACCATACATCACTGCTGCATCCTAGCACTGTAACCTGTAACAAATTCAAACAGATTTAGGTACCCATTTCCATATGGGTCCTTTGGGGTTAGTTACTTTGGGAACCCAAACTTTCTTAACAGTAACTGATCTACTGTAAGATTTGTTGGTTCTCGAGCTGTATGCAGTTATCTTGGAAAACTGCTTATGAAAGGTGTGTGGTCGACAAACATGTGTGTTACCAACACCCTTGTAGTGTGGTCTTCCACCATACTTCCCTGGAGTATATCCTCCTTGAGGTTTAGACATGTAGGTCTTAGTATCGGTGGGAAAGTTTCTTCTATGCTGCAACTCTGTTGGTTGCTGCATCCTTTTACTGCATGCAGCAGATGACTTCTGCTGCAGCCAGGTCGTAGATGCAGACTTATTCCCTGCAGTTGAGCATTGGGGTTTCTTCCCTTTATCCGTCATTACTGTTTTGTTCACTATCTTTTCAGAGTCACAGAGTAACTCTTTCTCCATTGGAGTTTTAGCTTGAACAAAATTCACAGCTTCGGATGTGCTTGCTGTATTCTGAGAGCTTTGATTGCTGTAACTTATGCCTGAAATCACAAAAGGATCTCTGACACTATTTATGCAATCTCTTGCGTCCTTTGAAAATTTGGTGAACGTTCTCATCTTGGACTGCAAGATTTGCTTCTCAGATCTTAGCTCTGTGATCAGCAGATTCAATCTAGAAACCTCTTGTTGCAGCTTACTACACTTTGAGTTATCAGATTCTCGTGCAGCGAGCATTTTGGCAATGTCGATGTTTTTGCTCTTGAGGATCTCATTATCGATTCTAAGGTTTTCATTCTCAACCTTAAGCTCCTCATGAATTGAGTTGATCTGCTCGAAATCACTCATGATCCTTTTCAAGGAGTGGATTATGTTCAGCTCCTCATCAACTTGTATGGACAACGGTTGGTAGATTACCTCATCTTCTTCGCTGTCCTCGCCATCTTTAGCCATCAAGCATATGAGTGCTTCTTCGTCAGAGGATGAGGTTTCAGCATCGCTGTCAGAGGATTCTGCAGCTTTCAGTACTTCCTTCGGAACTACTGCATCCTTGGCTTTCTCCATCTCTCCTATGAGAGCTCGAAGCTTGTGCCTTTTCTCTCGTCTTTTATCTCTCCTCTGTTCTCTTTCTCCTTCAGGATACTTGTGCACTGTTGGATAAGGACAATTTCTTGCGTAGTGTCCAGGCTTCCTGCAATTATAGCACAAGTCAACATTCCCTGTATTTGACTGAGGAGAAGAAGATACCTGAGGGGTTGAGTGACTTCTTCTGAAGTCATTCTTTTTGTTGAGGTTGGTGTTGCTGCTATTATTGTTGCTCTTGATGAATCTCCTGAATTTCTTTAGGAGGAGCGCCATATCCTCTTCAGCAACTTCTGCTGTATCCTCACTCTACTTACTGCAACTAGCGGTTGCTGTATCCTTTGTTCCTCTGGCGGTTAGTGCTGTAACTTTGGAGACTGACTCCTCTGACTCTTTTCTTCTTCTATTTATGTCATACTCGAATGCTTTCAAGTCGGAGAATAAGTCAAATGTGCTCATGGACTTCAGGTCCATAGACACTCTCATGGCAGTGGTCTTGCTATCCCACTCCGCTGGTAGGGCTCTTAACACATTCATGTTCTTTTCTTTCTGTGTGTAGTGTTTGCCCAGAGCTTCTAGTTCATTCACTATGGATGTGAATCTCAGATCTAGTTGCTCAAGAGTCTCTTCATTCTTCATTTCGAAGAGCTCGAATAATTGGGTAGCGTTGGAGATTTTGTTGTCCTTGGTGAGCTCAGTTCCTTCACAAATTTGCTCCAGCTTTTCCCATATTTCTTTGGATGTTGAGCAAGTCTTGACTTTGCTAAAGGTGCCTTTATCCAAAGTAATAAATAGAGCGTTTTTTGCCACGTTATCTAGGTTGGCTCTCTTCCTGTCTTCGTTTCCCCACTCTTGTCGTGGTTTGATCAGGAAGTTTGGTGGTGGCTGCTCTCCTTCTGCGTGGTCTCTTCCATACATTGGATTTACCTTCATGGGGATTATCGGTCCTTCAGTTATAACGGTCCACATCTCATCATTCATGGCAGAAAGGTGTGCCTGCATTCTAATCTTCCAGTTGTCATATTCCTCTATGGAAAACATAGGTAGCTTGTGATTGAAGGAATCCATGATATGCTTTAAAAATGATTTTTATGCAAAGAAAACAGCGAGACAAAGGTGGATCTGGGTAGGTGACCAGATAAGTTGGCTTTTAACCCAACACGCTCTGATACCACTTGTTGGTCCCAAGTGGTGTCCAAGGTTCAGAGGGGGGGTGAATGAACCTTGGTCGATTTTTCAGAATCTTTAAAACAACCGTTCTGCACTGCAAGTTACTTGAGCTTGCAGCGATAGATGGTTACTGCTTGCAGCGCTAGAATGCAGTGCTGCACGCTGTAATCTGGAGTTTTGTACGCAGCGGAAATATACTTTTAAACACAACGCTGTTTTACACAAGAATGCTTCTTTCAAACGTTTTATGATGAGAAAAGATAGATATATGTAAATATGTAGAAAATAAGCACAGATAAATAAAGCGATAAAAACACTTATGGCTTATAGTGGTTCGAAGGTGGTGTAATCCTTCTACGTCCACTCTACTGCTCCTCGAGCAGGAAATTTGTTAAGCAAGATTGATTTACAGGACTCTCCTAACAATCTATCAACTTTACAAAGCTAACTACCTACTGAAGTCCAGCGTACACACAGCAACTGCAAACTTCAAAGGCTAACCCACACAGGGTTCTATACTCCCACACAGGGAAGCTGTCTAACTCTAGACAACTAAAACAAACACCAAGGATCTCTCCTATCAACTGCTTGACACCACTAAAACGACCTAAGCACACAGCAACAAGGTTAAAAGGATAAAAAGGTTTTCTTCAACTTGTGCTTCGAAGTGAGCTTCTGATTCCGTAGGAAAACTTTCAGCTTGAACTCTGCTTCACTTCGATAGGTTGAGTGACTGAAACTGTTGGCTTGAATGCTTGAAATTTGTAAGCTTGAAACGTTCGTGTATGGATTTTAGTTCTTAGGAACAGTGACAGTATCAGTAACCAGCTTCAGTTCTCCTCGACCTCTATTTATACTTGTAGGAGAAGATGTCCGTTGAAGGAGACATACCTCTTTTGAATTTGAAATAGCCTGGCCAAAGTATGGTTCGCATTTAATGCGACTTGACTTTTCCTTTCCGAGCAATTAATGCGGCAGTTGCGGCTCGCAGCTTTCTGCGGCGCGTCAGTCCATGTGGCATCTTCTTATTGGCTCCGTGTCTGCTACTTTGACTTTTTCTTGAACGGCTCTTTTGTCCCTACTTGGATCTCCGTTCCTCGTACTGCATTTATTCTTCCTGGGATTTGCAGGATACTTCGTCTTGTAGTTGGCGCTGTATTTACTTAACTGTTCTGTAAGTCTGCGCTGTATCCTTGGTCTTTGTGCAGCTGATGCATTCTTTCAGTGCTGCTGTATTTTAGACCTGCTTGCAGTATCATCTGGCAGTGCTGCTGTAATCATCGTTCTAGCAGTACTCCTGTATCCTTTTCATGCAGCGATGCTGCACGCCGTTCTTCCTTGTTTTGCTGTATTGAAGTACAGCCTTATTTATGCTTTGCTGTTCTTTTCTTCTTCCAGCAATGCTGTATCCTGCCTTTATGCAGCGATACTGTATCCTGCCTTCTTGCAGTGATATCTTCCTTTAAAGCTTAGATGCAGCTTTATCCTCTTTTAACCTCCATTTCAATCCTTGACTCAAGACTCAATTCTAGTCTATTTATTCACTTAAACAATGTGAAAATGGGGTACTCAAAACTTCATATTACATGGTTGGTTTGTCTCATCAAAATCTAAACAATGAAATCCCAACAGACTGATCTAGCTTCTCCTTGATCACTGGAATCTGAATCTATCTAAGCCAGAAGTTCTCACAGTAAGGCACAATTCTACCTTGCTTCACTAGGTCTACATAGAAATTTTGAATTTCTAGCTCTCCATCCATAGTAAGCTGCTCATATCTCTTCAGTGCAGATTTACAAGTGTGATATCTGCTGAATTTACCTTTTCTGCATAGAAACCTGAAGTATCTGAGGTATTCTGATCATTTGTACAGGGTGATCTCCTCAAATGATGGATTCTTGTTAGTAGGCAGCTTGACCGCCTTAAAGATGTCAAATCTCCAGGTCATGTTTTCTCCTTCAGGCCTTTGATCTATCAACACAGATACTTCAGCAGATATGTTTTCAGTGTCAAGGCAAGGGATTTCTTGAGGGGGATATTGGTAGAGGTCTCTGGCGAAAACTCTCCTCTCACCAATTACACCGAGCCTTTTCATCCAGGCATATTGATCTACTTCAGCTCTTTGATGTCTTTCAGTCTCGGCCCTGCTCATCCTCTTCCTTGAGCCTTGCTACTGGCTTTCATTTCATCTCTTGGAATGATATAAGGGAGGCGATGCATCCTTGCCTGCAGCTCTGCTGTATGCAGCACCTGCAACAGATCTGCTTCCAGCAGGTGCACCAGCTCCTTCTGCTCCAGCATCATTATCTGGTCGCCAACGCTTCGGAGAGGGGATGTCAGCAGCAGCAGATGATCCTGACATCTTTCTTCTCCTGCTGAGAGGTTGCTGGTCATCATATTCATCCTCTTCAGCTTCCTCTGTTCTCCTGTAACTTTCACTAAATCTTTCCCCCTTTTTGGCATCATAAAAAATCGGGGGTTAAGCAGGGACAGCTGGGACCACCTTGGAACGTGGTCTTCGGGTTAGTTCTGGGGCTTCCTGGGGGGCTTCTGTATGCTGAGGGAATGCTCAGTATATGATGTCCCTCAGTTCTCCAACAATCAACTCCAGGTTTCCCAATCGATCGTCCACGCTTCTGGTTCTCTTGGATTGATCAGTAACATGATCCAGAAGTGTGTCGAGGATAAGGGAGTGAGTCTGCAGCTTGTCAGCGGTATTGCTAGCATAGCGCTTGCACTACCTGACTTCTTGACGAGTCTGTGCAGCTTTAATCTTCAATTCTCCCTCCATCCTAACCCATCCCATGTAGAGCCTGTGGGAATGATCATTGAGCGTCCTCTTGATCATCCCAGGCAGGGCTACAAGGTCCTTCTTAAAACCGGCCATGGTTTCAGCGTGAAATTGTGTAGCGATCCTGAGGCTGTTTCGGATGATAGACTCGTGCTCTTTGAGAGCTTGCACCAGGTGTCTAATAGTGGCTTCAACTTTGTCGATCGACTCGTCAGGAGTCAGCCCTGAATTTCTTCTAGTTTAGGCAGCATTGGATGCAGCATAAGGAATGACAGCTTGAGGGTTCTGTGTTGTATCCTGTCTCGGTGTCTCTGTAGCAACCTCATCCTCATGGTTGCTGGGTTGAGAACTTTTTGAGCTTGAGGATAGGTGTTCTTCATCATCTGCTTCTTCTTCGCCGAAAGAGACTGCAACAGGTTCTGGTTTGCCAGATTTTAGCCCGTAAGCAGCTATGTTGCGCCTTCTCATCATCCTTGTGAATTCAGCAGGACTAACATCAGCGTCCTCAATAACTTCTGCTGCTGTAACCTTAGAAGGTACTTGCGAGCATACAGCAGCTGCAGCGTCAACCTCCTCTTGAGGTGTCTCTAGCTGCACAGGAGTTACCTCTGCTCCCACTTCAGCATCCTCTGTGGGTACTGTCTCAACAGCCTCCCCAGTAGAGGTCTTCTCACCATCAGGGAGTGTTGTCAGAATAATAGTCTTGCCAGAGGTTTTCTGCAAGGACCCCGACTCCTCGGCCAATCCTGTAACTTGGACAGCTTCTACTGTAAGAATGGGTTCTTGTAGCTCTGATTGGTTTCTTGCAGCGTCCACAGCATTCAGCATTATATGCTCCATTGCTGCAAGAATCTCAGCTTCCACCCTCCTTGTCTCCTCAGCAGCTTCTTCTTGGGTGGTCGCCTGCTGTACTGTTGTCTCTACCAGTACAGGGGGTCCAGCCTCAGCAACTTCCTCCGTGGTTGCATCATCGGTGATTTCAGCAATGTCAGAGATTACATCTTTGATGATGGCGGTTGGTTCCCTTGCCGTAGTCCACCAATAGAGGCTCCTCTTCCTCCAAAGGATCAAGCGAGACAATATTAGAGAGGCCTTTAACCATTTCCTCGTATGCAAGGGAGTCTCTTTAACACTTTGTTGCAGCGTCTGTTGCAGGATAGCTTTCTCAGCTTGCTCCACTCCTAGAGTGTCGATTTGCTCTTGGGTAAAAGCGACGTCATCGCCCCTTCTCACAGCCTCCGCAGCCGGGGCAAGGAAAACCTGAGAGTCTTCCAATGCTATTCTCATCGGTAGTGTTAGGATGTATACTATAAGCCTAGCTTTTGTGTAAACATCTATTTATGATATGAGAATCTTTTATGGTCAAATGTTTGCATTTTATATATTTGTTATATATGTTATTGCAATTGTCTAATTAATTTATATTGTAGATAACATGGTGAGTGGTGCCACACAGAAGATCATGTTATCAGTTCCTTATAGATTATAAATGGTAGCTCACAGCCGAGATAATTTTGGACAAATTTATTGGAAAGGTTGTAGTGTAATTTGGTATTAATCTATCTTGATTATAAAATTACATTAGTACATTTTGTATGTATTGAGCAAGACCAATTGAGGTTGTTTTATTTGTACTGATATATAAATAAAACAAGACCTCTGTTATTATGGATGTGCGTCCTCTTAATCATTGTATGATAATGGGCATGTATACTCGATATATGTTTCTTTAATTTACCAATGGGTGAGATTTATTTATTAAATCAATAAGCTTGGTAAATTGGAATACAATGTTGTTTATATGGTGTGCTGTTGATTATATAATGAAACTGTGTCCTAATTATTTAGGATGATGATGTCCCCTTGAGGAACTCATAAGGATTATCATGTAAACCCTGTAGGTGGATTTATTCCGGCATGATAATAAAGTTGAGTGGTACTACTCTTGGAATTAAATATTAATTAATTGAATTGTCGGTAATTCATTTAATTAATGGACATTCGATATCTTAAACGCGGGGAGATAAACGCGCACATCATAAATAGGAGCCCATATCTAATATGGATAAGGGACGGTAGTTCAATAATATCTTTTTAGTGGATTAAGATATTATTGATAGGCTTAAGAAGTATATTCAGATCGAATTTAGGACTCCTAAGCCTATCAGGAGACCGATTCCTAATCCTCCTCAAGGTCCCTGTTGTAGCCTATAAATAAGCCTCAAGTCAGCCGTTTCTATAAACAGAAAAACAGACATAAAAATCTGAGATACGTTTTAGTAGAAGACGGTTGAAAGTCTCGATAGCTCGTTGCCCACACAACGTTTGAGATAAAGGCGAGGAATACAGCAGAAGATCGTGAGGTCCAGGCTCCATCGATTCCTCGATCTACAGTTCTGACCTTAGAACTAATATCAAGTGCAAAAGGTATGATTTGTTTTCCGCTGCACGTTAATCATTTTTGCATGGACCTAAATCAGATAATCGTATAGGGTCGGCGATCCGGCGGTTCCTACAGGCAGCTCTGCAGAGTCGGATTCTGTAATAGTTTTTCCCTTCCCTTTGTCCTTTGCTCCCTGAGCAGCACTGTTTGCTAATTTATCTTGCACCATTGCTGCATACTCAGGTTGTAGGAGTGCTAGAATGTCTACAGATTTGGCCCACTCCAGGACAGCTTGCTCGACTGTCAGGAAATCCTTCCACTTCAACAAGATTTCCCCGTTAGACAGTCACATCTCTCTCCATAGATTGTATTGCAGCTTAGCTGCTGGGAAGGTAGGATCAAGTACTGATGTGTGGGCTTCATGATCACGTGGAGAAGCTGAGTCCGCAGCCTCTTGTAGACGAACCTCCACACCAATCTCTTGGTCACATCCAGGCAGATGTGACTTATCCCTAATAACAACTACAGCCACGCTTGCTGTAGAGAGGTGGGAATCAGCAGCTGCAGCAGCCTTCCTCTTGCTGCGTGGGGGCCTTCTCACCAATGGTGCATCGTCATCTGAGGAAGAGGCTTCAGGTTCAAAGTCAGCCTCCCTTGAAGTCCTCTTGATGACGGGAAGAGGATCTTGAACATCCTCTTCTTCTTCGTCGCTCCCGCTGCATACTGTTTCATCTTGCAAGGTTAGGGTTGCATTCTTTTTGTCTTTGGTTTTCTTCCTCGCAACCCCAGCTCCTGTTGCCTTTGGTTGGGTCTTACCCTTCTTCTTCTTCCCGAGATATTTTTCGATAGGGATGAGGGCAGGTGCTGCAAGTTGAAGGCCAAGCTTGCAGAGCAGAGAACATATTATGATACCATAGCTTCTTCACTCCGTTATCTTCTCTGCCTCCTCCCATAGTCTCTTCATGATGAACCTCGCCCAGTTCACCTTCTCTCCAGCCATGATAGCGAACATAATCCGAAACTGGAGATCTGTGTATTTATCGTAACTCCCCGTTCTGCCTTTAATGGAGTACGCATAGATATCGTGTAGGATTTCAAACTCTGGCTTGAAGAGTTTCTTGGGGGTGCATCTCTTGATCTCAGCCCCAACATCTCTTGCTCGAAAGAGATCTCACATCTCTTGAGCGTTGTGCCCCTCATAAGTCACAAGCTGACTTGGGGTCATACCTCCAGCAGATATACTGAAGGTGGCAGCGATGTCTCTTACGGTGAGAGATCACTCTTCTCCATCTATATCCATCTGGAACAGGATGTAGTTCTTCTCCTCCGTCGTCCTAGCATAGGAGTAGAAGCACTGTACCGACTCCACCGAGTAGCCAGCATATACAGTGGTCAACAGCCCTATTGTAGGAACCGCCGGATCGCCGACCCTATTCGATTATCCAAATCGGGGTCCATGCAAATATGATTAACGCGCAGCGGAAAACGAATCATACCTTTTGCACCAAAATTAGTTCTAAGGTCAGAACTGTAGATCGAGGAATCGATGAAGCCTGAACCTCACGATCTTCTGCTGTATTCCTCGCCTTATCTCGAACGTTGTGTGGGCAACGAGCTATCGAGACTCTCAACCGTTCTTCTCTAGATCGTATATCAGATTTTCTATGTCTGTCTCTCGAGAAACGGTTGACTTGAGGCTTATTTATAGGCTACAACAGGGACCTTGAGGAGGATTAGGAATCGGTCTCCTGATAGGCTTAGGAGTCCTTAATTCGATCTGAATATACTTCTCAAGCCTATCAAATAATATCTTAATCCACTAAAAAGATATTATTGAACTACCGTCCCTTATCCATATTAGATATGGCTCCTATTTATTATATGCGCGTTTATCTCCCCATGTTTAAGATATCGAATGTCCATTAATTAAATGAATTACTGACAATTCAATTAATTAATATTTAATCCAAGAGTAGTACCACTCAACTTTATTATCATGCCGGAATAAATCCACCTGCAGGGTTTACATGATAATCCTTATGAGTTCCTCAAGGGGACATCATCATCCTAAATAATTAGGACACGGTTTCATTATATAATCAACAGCACACCATATAAACAACACTGTATCCCAATTTACCGAGTTTATTGATTTAATAAATAAATCTCACCCATTGGTAAATTAAAGAAAACATATATCGAGTATACATGCCCGTTATCATACAATGATTAAGAGGACGCACATCCATAATAACAGAGGTCTTGTTTTATTTATGTAGTCAGTACAAAATAAAACAACCTCAATTGGTCCTGCTCAATACATACAAAATGTACTAGTGTAATTTTATAATCAAGACAGATTAACACCAAATTACACTACAACCATTCCGATAATTTGTCCAAAATTATCTCGGCTGTGAGCTACCATTTATAATCTATAAGGAACTGATAACATGATCTTCTGTGTGGCACCACACACCATATTATCTACAATATAAATTAATTGGACAACTGCAATAACATATATAACAAATATATAAAATGCAAACATTTGACCATAAAAGATTCTCATATCATAAATAGATGTTCATACAAAAGCTAGGCTTATAGTATACATCCTAACACCTATGACCTTAGTCCTCTCAAGGGCATCAAAAATCCTCCAAATCAACCCATTTTCAAATAACCCTGAAGCATGAACGTGTTCCTGATTGATCAAACGACCTTTCAGAACGATGGATTGTCTGGCTGCCATGGTTTTTCTATTTTTCTGAGAGAAAGAGATGAAAATCTTCGAAGATTTGGACTTAGGAAAATTTTTCGTGAAAATAAACTTCTCTTCTTGGATAGTGGTGAAAGAAGATTTTGAATTAGGGCGGTTATGGGTGTTATCGCGGATCTCAAGGGACGTGTAGTAAGATCAACGGTTGAAATAAATCAGAGGGAATTGATCTCACGGTCCAAGAAAAAGTGGAGATGTCAAATCGTCGCTAATTATTACAAGGTGCGTGGGTTTCTGACCGCGCCCTTTCCACTTTTGACACGTGTATACATGTATTAAATGCTGAAAGACATGCGATTTGCCGCCTAGATAAATGCCTTTTTAAGGTTGCAGCATCCTTGGTACGAGGTTGTAGTGTAATGAATACACTTTGAAATAAATGTTGTAGTCTGGTGCTGCTTACACTCCCGTTGACTGCTGTACTGTAAGGATAAAGAATGCAGCACTGTTTGAACCCAGCGCTGTATAAAGGCGTAGTTGACAGTACTATACTTAGTGCTTCCCGTAAGCATGCAGAGATTCCCCCTAAGCTTTTGCACCATCTTTTTCACCTCATAACTTAAGAATTCCCAGCTCGTTTCTTAGCATAGAAAACCTTGATTCACTCAATGGTTTAGTGAATATATCTACAAGCTGGAGATCCGTATGAACTCTTTCAAGCACAACATCCTTTTTTTCCACGTGATCTCTTATAAAGTGATTTCGTATGTCAATGTGCTTCGTTCTTGAGTGAAAAATAGGATTATGAGTAATTGCTATTGCGCTTGTATTATCACAGAGAATTGGAGTCTCTTTATCTTTAATTCTGTAATCTCTAAGTTGCTGCTATATCCAGAGAATATGCGCACAGCAACTTCCTGCTGCAACATACTCTGTTTCTGCTGTAGAGGTTGCAATCGAAGTTTGTTTTCTACAAAACCATGAAACAAGTCTATTTTCCAGAAATTGACAAGTCCCACTGGTACTTTTCCGATCAATCTTGCAGCCTGCATAATCTGAGTCTGGGTAGCCTTTAAGCTTGAATCCTCCTTCATTGGGATACCATAGGCCTACTTCCTGAGTTCCTTTAAAATACTTGATAATCCTTTTAACCGCTGAAAGGTGTGACTCATTTGGTGCTGCTTGGAATCTTGTACAGACTCCTACTGCAAACATAATGTCTGGCCTGCTTGCTATTAGATACAGTAAGGATCCAATTAATCATATGTACTTTGTGATATCAACATTTTTACCATCTTCATCTTTGTCAAAGCTTATGGATGTAGACATTGGTACTGATGTTGCTGTAAGGATGTATACTATAAGCCTAGCTTTTGTATAAACATCTATTTATGATATGAGAATCTTTTATGGTCAAATGTTTGCATTTTATATATTTGTTATATATGTTATTGCAATTGTCCAATTAATTTATATTGTAGATAACATGGTGTGTGGTGCCACACAGAAGATCACGTTATCATTTCCTTATAAATTATAAATGGTAGCTCACAGCCGAGATAATTTTGGACAAATTATCGGAATGGTTGTAATGTAATTTGGTATTAATCTATCTTGATTATAAAATTACACTAGTACATTTTGTATGTATTGAGTAGGACCAATTGAGGTTGTTTTATTTGTACTGCCTACATAAATAGAACAAGACCTCTGTTATTATGGATGTGCGTCGTCTTAATCATTGTATGATAACGGGCATGTATACTCGATATATGTTTCTTTAATTTACCAATGGGTGAGATTTATTTATTAAATCAATATGCTCGGTAAATTGGGATACAATGTTGTTTATATGGTGTGCTGTTGATTATATAATGAAACTGTGTCCTAATTATTTAGGATGATGATGTCCCCTTGAGGAACTCATAAGGATTATCATGTAGACCCTACAGGTGGATTTATTCCGGCATGATAATAAAGTTGAGTGGTACTACTCTTGGAATTAAATGTTAATTAATTGAATTGTCAGTAATTCATTTAATTAACGAACATTCGATATCTTAAACGCGGGGAGATAAACACGCACATAATAAATAAGAACCCATATCTAATATGGATAAGGGACGGTAGTTCAATAATATCTTTTTAGTGAATTGAGATATTATTGATAGGGTTGAGAAGTATATTCAGATTGAATTTAGGACTCTTAAGCCTATCAGGAGACCGATTCCTAATCCTCCTCAAGGTCCCTGTTGTAACCTATAAATAAGCCTCAAATCAGCCGTTTCTATATACACAGACATAAAATCTGAGATACGATTTAGTAGAAGACGGCTGAAAGTCTCGATAGTTCGTTGCCCACACAACGTTCGAGAAAAAGGCAAGGAATACAGCAGAAGATCGTGAGGTCCAGGCTCCATCAATTCCTTGATCTACAGTTCTGACCTTAGAACTAATATCGGTGTAAAAGGTATGATTCGTTTATCCGCTGCGCGTTAATCATATTTGCATGGACCCCGAATCAGATAATCATATAGGGTCGGTGATCCAGCGGTTCCTACAATTGGTATCAGAGCCGTGGTTTTCTGACTCTATTCGATTGAATCGGTTAATTCTATTATGAATCGTATATTGAAGCATGCGTATTTAGATCGGATGGTAGTAGGATTTACGGAATTATGATTTTCTACAGGAACCACATGCCTATGAGTAAAATTGTTCTTTAGGAAATGAGAGGGGATAATTCTAATGTACCGACGGTACAAGATGAGATACCACAAGTGACTGCACCACGTGTCACTAATGATACACAAATACCGATAGTGCCTCGTCGTAGTGGGAGGGTTGTTAGAAAACCTGATAGATTCATGTTTTTGGGAGAGTCTTCAGACTTGGTCCTTGGAAAACATAAAATAGATCCCTGGACTTATGACGAAGCACTTCAAGATAAAGATGTGATATCTTGGCAAAAGGCAATGCTCTCCGAGATAGAATCTATGGATTCTAATCAAGTTTGGGAGCTTGTAGAACCACCAAATGGTGTAAGAGCCATTGGATGTAAATGGGTCTACAAAAGAAAAAGAGGATCAGACGGAAAGGTAGAGACCTTTAAAACAAGACTTGTTGGGAAAGGGTATACTCAAAAAGAAGGGATCGATTATGAGGAAACTTTTTCGCCGGTAGCCATGCTAAAGTCTATCCAGATTCTTTTGTCTATTGTTGCTCATATGGATTATGAGGTTTGGCAGATGGATGTCAAGACAGCTTTCCTTAATGGAAGTCTTGAAGAAAACATCTATATGAAGCAACCTGAGGGATTCATTGCAAAGGGCAAGGAGCATCTAGTGTGTAAGCTCAATCGGTCTATTTATGGACTGAAATAATCTTCGAGATCTTGGAACATCCGTTTTGATGAAGTAATCCAGTCTTATGGTTTTATTCAATGTCCGAATGAATCTTGTGTATATAAGAAGAGTGACGAAAACGTGGTGGTATTTCTTGTACTATACGTAGATGACATCTTATTAATTGGAAACAATGTTAGGGTGTTATCAGACGTAAGGGTGTGGCTGTCCAAGCAGTTTGCTATGAAGGACTTAGGAGAAGCTGGACATATTCTTGGGATCAAAGCTATAAGGGATCGCAAGAAAAGAATGTTATGCTTATCTCAAGCTTCATACATTGACACTATCCTAGCTCGTTTTAGCATGCAAAACTCCAAGAAAGGTTTTCTACCTTTTAGACATGAAGTGCCTTTATCTAAGGAAATGTGTCCTAAGACACCAAATGAGATAGAGGAAATGAAAGCAGTTTCTTATGCTTCGGCTGTAGGAAGCTTGATGTATGCGATGCTATGTACGAGACCGGATATCTGCTTTGCCGTGAGCATGGTCAGTAGATATCAAAGTAACCCAGGACAAAGTCATTGGACTGCCGTAAAGCATATTCTAAAGTACCTGAAAAAAGACTAGAGATTATATGCTAGTTTACCAGGAAAATGATTTATTACCTGTGGGTTACACAGATTCAGATTTCCAGTCAGATAGGGACAACAGTAAATCAACCTTGGGGTATGTGTTTACCTTGGGAGGTGGAGCCATAGTGTGAAGAAGTGTGAAGCAGAAATGCGTTGCGGACTCCACCATGGAAGCTGAATATGTGGCAGCCTCTGAGGCAGCCAAAGAAGCTGTATGGCCCAGAAACTTCTTGATGGACTTAGAAGTGATTCCTGGTTTGCCCAAAGCTATCACAATCTATTGTGTTAATAGTGGTGCAGTAGCAAACTCGAAGGAACCACGAGCCCATAAGGTAAGTAAACGCATTGAGCGCAAGTACCACCTGATACGGGATATCGTAAAGCGAGGGGAAGTTGTTGTCGTCAAGATTGCATCAGCCGATAACCTAGCAGATCCTTTCACAAAGGCCCTTCCAGCGAAAGCTTTCGATGAACATGTTGATGGGATGGGAATCAGATGCATGGCAGCGTTTATGACAGCATAGTCTTTTAGTATAAGTGGAAGATTATTAGGATGTATACTATAAGCCTAGCTTTTGTATAAACATTTATTTATGATATGAGAATCTTTTATGGTCAGATTGAATTTAGGACTCTTAAGCCTATCAGAAGACCGATTCCTAATCCTCCTCAAGGTCCCTGTTGTAGCCTATAAATAAGCCTCAAATCAGCCGTTTCTATATACACAGACATAAAATCTGAGATACGATTTAGTAGAAGACGGCTGAAAGTCTTGATAGTTCGTTGCCCACACAAAGTTCGAGAAAAAGGTAAGGAATACAGCAGAAGATCATGAGGTCCAGGCTCCATCAATTCCTTGATCTACAGTTCTGACCTTAGAACTAATATCGATGCAAAAGGTATGATTCGTTTATCCACTGCGCGTTAATCATATTTGCATGGACCCCGAATCAGATAATCGTATAGGGTCGGCGATCCGGCGGTTTCTACAGTTGCTGCACCATTCTCCATGCCAAATTTCTTGATAAACTCTTTTATGTACTTGACTTGACTGATGAAGGTTCATGCAGTCAGCTGCTTTACTTGCAGTACGAGAAAGAAATTTAATTCTCCCATCATGCTCATCTCAAATTTTGACTGCATCAGGTTGGAGAACTTCTCATATAACTCTTTGTTAGTGGATTCGAAGATGATATCGTCCACATATATCTGTACTAAAAATACACCATCTCCATCATGTATCCTGAACAGCGTCTTGTCGATCGTTCCTTTCTGAAAGCCATTCGCCGACCCTATATGATTATCTGATTTGGGGTCCATGCAAATATGATTAACGCGCAGTGGATTAAACGAACCATACCTTTTGCACCGATATTAGTTCTAAGGTCAGAACTGAAGATCAAGGAATCGATGGAGCCTGGACCTCACGATCTTCTACTATATTCCTTGTCTTTTTCTCAAACGTTGTGTGGGCAACGAACTATCGAGACTTTCAGCCGTCTTCTACTAAATCGTATCTCAGATTTTTATGTCTGTGTATATATATAGAAACGGCTGACTTGAGGCTTATTTATAGGCTACAACAGGGACCTTGAGGAGGATTAGAAATCGGTCTCCTAATAGGCTTAGGAGTCCTAAATTCAATCTGAATATACTTCTTAAGCCTATCAATAATATCTCAATCCACTAAAAAGATATTATTGAACTACCGTCCCTTATCCATATTAGATATGGGCTCCTATTTATTTTGTGCGCGTTTATCTCCCCGCGTTTAAGATATCGAATGTCCGTTAATTAAATGAATTACTGACAATTCAATTAATTAACATTTAATTCCAAGAGTAGTACCACTCAACTTTATTATCATACCGGAATAAATCCACCTACAGGGTTTACATGATAATCCTTATGAGTTCCACAAGGGGACATCATCATCCTAAATAATTAGGACACGATTTCATTATATAATCAACAGCACACCATATAAACAACATTGTATCCCAATTTATCGAGCTTGTTGATTTAATAAATAAATCTCACCCATTGGTAAATTAAAGAAACATATATCGAGTGTACATGCCCATTATCATACAATGATTAAGAGGACGCACATACATAATAACAGAGGTCTTGTTCTATTTATGTAGTTAGTACAAATAAAACAACCTCAATTGGTTCTACTCAATACATACAAAATGTACTAGTGTAATTTTATAATCAAGATAGATTAATACCAAATTACACTACAATAATTCCGATAATTTGTCCAAAATTATCTCGGCTGTGAGCTACCATTTATAATTTATAAGGAAATGATAACATGATCTTCTGTGTGGCACCACACACCATGTTATCTACAATATAAATTAATTGGACAATTGCAATAACACATATAACAAATATATAAAATGCAAACAATTGACCATAAAAGATTCTCATATCATAAATAGATGTTAATACAAAAGCTAGGCTTATAGTATACATCCTAACAATCTCCCACTTATACTAAAAGACTATGTTGTCATATACGCTGCCATGCATTTGATTCTCATCCCATCAACATGCTCATCAAAGGCTTTCACCGGAAGGGCCTTTGTGAAAGGATCTGCTAGGTTATCGGCTGATGCAATCTTGGCGACAACAACTTCCCCTCGCTTTACGATATCCCGTATCAGGTGGTACTTGCTCTCAATGTGTTTACTTGCCTTATGGGCTCGTGGTTCCTTCGAGTTTGCTACTGCACCACTGTTATCACAATAGATTGTGATAACTTTGGGCAAGCCAGGAATCACTTCTAAGTCCATCAAGAAGTTTCTGAGCCATACAGCTTCTTTGGCTGCCTCAGAGGCTGCCACATATTCAGCTTCCATGGTGGAGTCCGAAACGCATTTCTACTTCACATCTCCACACTATGGCTCCACCTCCCAGGGTAAACACATACCCCGAGGTTGATTTACGGTTGTCCCTATCTGACTGGAAATCTGAATCCGTGTAACCCACAGGTAATAAATCATTTACCTGGTAAACTAGTATATAATCTCTAGTCCTTTTCAGGTACTTTAGAATATGCTTTACGGCAGTCCAATGACTTTGTCCTGGGTCACTTTGATATCTACTGACCATGCCCACGGCAAAGCAGATATCCGGTCTCGTACATAGCATCGCATACATCAAGCTTCCTACAGCCGAAGCATAAGGAATTGCTTTCATTTCCTCTATCTCCTTTGGTGTCTTAGGACACATTTCCTTAGATAAAGGCACTCCATGTCTAAAAGGTAGAAAACCTTTCTTAGAGTTTTGCATGCTAAAACGAGCTAGGATAGTATCAATGTATGAAGCTTGAGATAAGCATAACATTCTTTTCTTGTGATCCCTTATAACTTTGATCCCAAGAATATGTCCAACTTCTCCTAAGTCCTTCATAGCAAACTGCTTGGACAGCCATACCCTTACGTCTGACAACACCTTGACATTGTTTCCAATTAACAAGATATCATCTATATATAATACAAGAAATACCACCACGTTTCCGTCACTCTTCTTATATAAACAGGACTCATCCGGACATTGAATAAATCCAAAAGATTGGATTACCTGATCAAAACGGATGTTCCAAGATCTCGAAGCTTGTTTCAGTCCATAAACAGACCGATTAAGCTTACACACGAGATCCTCTTTGCCCTTTGCAATGAATCCCTCAGGTTGCTTCATATAGATGTTTTCTTCAAGATTTCAATTAAGGAAAGCTGTCTTGACATCCATCTACCAAACCTCATAATCCATATGAGCAGCAATAGACAAAAGAATTCGGATAGACTTCAGCATGGCTACCGGCGAAAAGGTTTCCTCATAATCGATCCCTTCTTTTTGAGTATACCCTTTCGCAACAAGCCTTGCTTTAAAGGTCTTTACATTTCCGTCTGATCCTCTTTTCCTTTTGTAGACCCATTTATATCTAATGGCTCTTATACCATTTGGTGGTTCTACAAGCTCCCAGACTTGATTAGAATCCATAGATTATATCTCGGAGAGCATTGCCTTTTGCCAAGATATCGCATCTTTATCTTGGAGTGCTTCGTCATAAGTCCAGGGATCTATTTCATGTTGTCCAGGGACCAAGTCTGAAGACTCTCCCAAAAACATGAATCTATCAGGTTGTCTAACAACCCTCCCACTACGACGAGGCACTATCGATATTTGTGTATCATTAGTGACATGCGGTGCAGTCACATGTGGTATTTCATCTTGTACCGTCGGTACATCAGAATTATCCCCTCTTATTTCCTCAAGAACAATTTTACTCATGGGCTTGTGGTTCATTACATAGTCCTCTTCTAAAAATCAGGCATTCGTACTAACAATGACCTTCTGATCTTTAGGACTATAAAATAAACCACCTTTCGTTCCTCTAGGATAGCTCACAAACAAGTGTACTTCCGTACGAGATTCCAACTTATCAGCATCTCCCTTCAGCACATGTGCTGGACTATCCCAAATCCGAATGTGTTTCAAACTAGGCTTGCGCCCAGTCCACAATTCTGTGGGAGTAGAAGGTACTGACTTAGAAGGTACCAAGTTTAGAATGTACGTCGCTGTTTCCAGAGCATACCCCCAAAACGAACTTGGTAATTCTTAATAACTCATCATCGATCTAACCATTTCCATAAGAGTCATATTCCTTCGTTCTGCCACACCATTCTGTTGGGGTGTACCCAGTGCAGACAATTGGGATTGAATCCCAGCCTCTGATAAGTAACTCCTAAACTCTCCTAAGAGGTACTCACCACCACGATCAAATCGTAGTGTCTTGATACATTTACCATGACGTTTCTCCACATCAGCCTTATATTCTTTGAACTTGTCAAAGCACTCAGACTTGCGGCGCATCAAGTAAATGTATCCATATCTTGAATAATCGTCTATAAAAGAGACAAAATATTCGAAACCACCTCTTTCCTGAATAGTCATAGGGCCACACAAATCATAATGAATCAATTCCAACACTTCTTTGGCTCTATACCCCTTTGCCTTAAAAGGCCTTTTGGTCATTTTTTCTTCCAAGCAGGACTCGCAAGTTGGATAGTTTTCCACTTCGAAGGAACCCAAAGGTCCATCGGCTATCAACCTTTGAATCCTCCTTAAGTTAATATGACCCAACCTCAGATGCCAAAGATATGTTTGATTCATTATCGAAGGTTCTTTTCTCTTATTAGATTTAGAAGATGTGCTATTAATTTCCATTTGTTGCATCGTAGCAGTTATAGGATTAAGAATATATAAATTGTCAACCAAAATACCAGAACAGATAATAACTCTATTCTTCTTAACGACAACATTGTTATCAAAAGAAACAGAATATCCATCTTTAAAAAGTTTAGAAACTGAAATTAAATTATTTCTAAAACAAGGTACGTAAAGATAATTTCTCAAAATCAAAGTCTTATTCTTATGAAAAAACAAATGAACGTCTCCCACTGCAATGGCCGCTACTTTCGCAGCGGTGCCTATATATATAGTAATTTCTCCATCACTTAGTTGTCTGGTTTACTGGAACCCTTGCAATGAATTGCAGACATGATCAGTGGCTCCCGTATCTACACACCAGGTACCGGTAGATAACACCGCTAAACATGTTTCAACAACTAATGCCTGACTCTGGTGTCCGAAGAGTTCCTTGAGATTATGCATCATATCATAGGCAGTGGGCATTGGTCTGATGCTGATGTTGCAATACTTTTGACAAGGAAGCCAAAATGTAACACTGCGCCATCTCATCTGCCTTGACCCACTTCCTATAAAGCATTTTCTCCTCTTCAGTAGAGTTTTCATCAAGCATGTCAGGATAATGCTTAATGAGTACAAACTTATACTATTCAGCAGTCAGGATAATGTCCAGGTTTTGTTTACAATCAATATAATTAGGACCAGTAAGTTTGTTTTCTTTAAGTATAACAGCAAGAGGATTGAAAGCCATAATGAAAATCTTGAGAATCACATAAATAAACACATAGGTCAAATCATTTGAATTGACAAATCATATTGTTCCCTCAAACAACATAATCTAAATTCACCAACACATCAATACACCTTGAACTTCGTATGCCACGATAGTGTGGATGTATACTAATTCAAACATTTGTTAGAGGAGGTTTTACCCATTAATTTTATTATCTTGTCAACTTAACTTTATGACAAATAAAATTAATAGTTGGTATCACTTTGGCCATACAAATAACAGCAGTGACTCCGATGGGGAGGATACTTATCAAATGTATCTAAGTGTACACCATTACTTGATACTAAGTCCATTATCTACGATTATGCCTCTTCAGATGGAAAAGATGACACTCTCCTAGACAACTTTCTATAATCATCCATAACGGAAGTTTGATCTAGTGATCCGTAAATGAACTCATCCGATATGGAGGAAGGCACTTAATAAACTCATCCGTAAATGATTCATAATAGAATTAACCGATTCAATCGAATAAAGTCAGAAAACCACGGCTCTGATACCAATTGTAGGAATCGCCGGATCGCCGACCCTATACGATTATCTGAATCGGGGTCCATGCAAATCTGATTAACGTGCAGTGGAAAACGAATCATACCTTTTACACCGAAATTAGTTCTAAGATCAGAACTGTAGATCGAGGAATCGATGAAGCCTGGACCTCACGATCTTCTGCTGTATTCCTCATCTTTATCTCAAACGTTGTGTGGGCAACGAGCTATCGAGACTTTCAGCCGTCTTCTACTAATACGTATCTCAGATTTTTATGTCTGTGTGTCTGTATTTCTATGTATCGAAAACGGCTGACTTGAGGCATATTTATAGGCTACAACAGGGACCTTGAGGAGGATTACGAATCGGTCTCCTGATAGGCTTAGGAGTCCTTAATTCGATCTGAATATACTTTTTAAGCCTATCAATAATATCTTAATCCACTAAAAAGATATTATTGAACTACCGTCCCTTATCCATATTAGATATGGCTCCTATTTATTATGTGCGCGTTTATCTCCCCGCGTTTAAGATATCGAATGTCCATTAATTAAATGAATTACTGATAATTCAATTAATTAATATTTAATTCCAAGAGTAGTACCACTCAACTTTATTATCATGCCGGAATAAATCCACCTGCAGGGTTTACATGATAATCCTTATGAGTTCCTCAAGGGGACATCATCATCCTAAATAATTTAGGACACGGTTTCATTATATAATCAACAGCACACCATATAAACAACACTGTATCCCAATTTACCGAGCTTATTGATTTAATAAATAAATCTCACTCATTGGTAAATTAAAGAAACATATATCGAGTATACATGCCCGTTATCATACAATGATTAAGAGGACGCACATCCATAATAACAGAGGTCTTGTTTTATTTATGTAGTCAGTACAAATAAAACAACCTCATTTGGTCCTGCTCAATACATACAAAATGTTTTTGTATTAGTGTAATTTTATAATCAAGACAGATTAATACCAAATTACACTACAACCATTCCGATAATTTGTCCAAAATTATCTCGGCTGTGAGCTACCATTTATAATCTATAAGGAACTGATAACATGATCTTCTGTGTGGCACCACACACCATGTTATCTACAATTTAAATTAATTGGACAATTGCAATAACATATATAACAAATATATAAGATGCAAACATTTGACCATAAAAGATTCTCATATCATAAAATAAATGTTCATACAAAAGTTAGGCTTATAGTATACATCCTAACACCTTCAATATATATATATATAAGTATGCAAAAGTATAATATTATAATATATATATATATATAAGTAAATATAAGCATGCAGGACTTAAGTAATGATATATATAAATATGGCATGCAATTAGCCGCAACATGCATATGTATATACAAAAGAAGTTAATTATAATATATATATATAAGTTATGCATGCACAGGCAACAATAGTATAATAATATAAGTAATTAAATGAAGCTTGTTGTGAAGTGAGATGGTGGAGTCGGCAGAAACAATAAGAGAAAAGATACCGTAGCGAAAGGAAAGAAAAAACAGAGAACAGAGAGTAAGAGAGAAAGAAAAGGGGAAGAAGGAAAAAGAAAAAAAAAGAAAAGGTTTATTAATTTTGGGTTTCGTTTCTTCACCGATTTTCTTTAAAACTTGAGGGGGAGCTCGTGGGGACGTGTTCTTCGATTTGATCGGAGTGAATTCTCAAGATTTTTCCCGAAAGGTACAAAAAAATTAGTGAATTATATATATTTCTAGTTATTGTTATTCATCAGATGTTTTGCTAGTTTTATAAGCCGAATTAGGAAAAGCTTAGAACATGAAATTTATAGCCCTATCTCTTAGCTAAACTCAGGAGCAAACCGTGGATGACTCAGTTAAATATTGAGTGAGATAATGTCAAAATTACAGGGCTTGGTCTAGTTCGAAAACGGTTAATTATGCTGTGTTTGCAGCCTAATTTTATGCAGGTTGGAGATTGAATTAGGAAAAGTGTTAAACATGAAAGTTGTAGAGTTATATGTTAAGTTTCTACCGAATTTTGCTTTGCTCGACTCGAAATTTTATAATTCAAGTTATAAAGGGAATTCTGAACATAGTTGAATAATTCAAAAGAATAAAGGTTGTTAGAATCTTATATCATATGCATATATGAAATAAATGAAATTAAACATACATGCATTGCATTTCATTGCATAATGGAAATAAATATATTAAGGGGACGATTAGGCTAAATTACATTGAATCGTATAGGAGTACGGGCTGTAGAACGAGAGGAGGAAGCAGAGTGACGAACAAATCGGTTATCCTAGCCGGGTGAGTGTAAACCATATATGTGACTTATATGTTATGTGATTTATACGCAATGGGATGCAATTTATATGCAATGTTGTTATGTGAGTTATATAAAGATGTGTATTTATATGGATTTATCATTGGATCAAATGATATATTGGCAAATGTATACGTGATCATATGTTCAGATGATTGATGTGTTGCATTACATATGGCATGAAATTAAAAAGGTCTGTGACTGTCTTGCTATGGATCTGTATACAAAGTGGAGACCTTCGGGTCATAATCATATTAGAGACCTACGGGTCATATTTACAGCGGAGACCTTCGGATCAAATCATATTGGAGACCTACGGGTCTATATACACAATGGCATATTAGAAATCCCGGGACAGATCCAAGCTTGAGCAGTTCACAGAATAATAAATCGGATATAGTGGTATTTGCACATGATGATTATATTGTTGATCAATATTAATGATTGTTATTTGCTTGTTATTTAATTAAAGTAATGGTTTATATTCACTGAGTTGCGACTCATAAAAAATCGCATATTTATTTTTAGGTTCAATTGCTTTTTGAAGTGGGTTTGTATATATAGACGCCACTCTATATCAGGTCGGCCGGCTGATGCTTTGGGCAACCTTCTCCTCCTCTGCATTTTGCATTTTGAACACGTGTATCATAAGTTGTATTTAATATAAATTATGCTGGGATATGAGTTGCGTGTTTTAATCCTATATGATTTTAGTTTTTAAATATTGTTTTTATACCTATATGGATAAATGAAACGTCAGCATGATTTGCCTATATGCTGAATATTTTATTATGAGATATACGTCATAGGGGTATAGGGTGTTACATATCGAGTATACATGCCCGTTATCATACAATGATTAAGAGGACGCACATCCATAATAACAGAGGTCTTATTCTATTTATGTAGTCAGTACAAATAAAACAATCTCAATTGGTCCTGCTCAATACATACAAAATGTACTAGTGTAATTTTATAATCAAGATAGATTAATACCAAATTACACTACAACCATTCCGATAATTTGTCCAAAATTATCTCGACTGTGAGCTACTATTTATAATCTATAAGGAACTGATAACATGATCTTCTATGTGGCACCACACACCATGTTATCTACAATATAAATTAATTAGACAATTGCAATAACACATATAACAAATATATAAAATGCAAACATTTGACCATAAAAGATTCTCATATCATAAATAGATGTTTATACAAAAGCTAGGCTTATAGTATACATCCTAACAAGGGTGTCATACCAAACTCTTGGTGCTTGCTTAAGTCCATATAGGGTCTTGTGTAATCTAAACACCTTCTCTTCTGCTTGATCTTCAAAACCTGGAGGTTGTTCAACATATACTTCCTCTGTAAGAAGACCATTTAGGAATGCCCTATTCACGCCCATTTGATAGACATTGAAATTCATATGAGCTGCATATGCCAGAAAAATCCTTATTGCTTCCAGCGTTGCTACTGGGGCAAAAGTCTCATCAAAATCAATTCCTTCTTCTTGGCAACATCCTTTAGCAACTAATCTTGCTTTGTTTCTCACAACAAGTCTCGATTCATCTAACTTATTTTTGAACACCCACTTTGTTCCTATCACTCCTTGATGAGTTGGTCTTGCAACTATCTGCCATACTTGGTTTCTTTCAAAATCATTCAACTCCTCTTACATAACCTGTACCCAGTTACTATCTTGTAGGGCTTCTTCAACAGTCTTGGGCTTTGTCTGAGATATGAAGCATGCAAACATTGCTTCATGAGGGATGGACCTTCTTGTCCTTACACCTATGGATGGATCTCCTATTATAAGATCCCTAGGGTTATTTCTTAACCATGTCCTGTCAGGCTCAAGGACATGTGCTGGTCTAGGTTGCTCCTCTTGTTGCTATATAACAGGGGGTTCTGCTGCTGTAAGAATATCTGCTGCATCCAGAGGTGCAGCTTCTTCTTCTTTGTCTTCTCCTGTAGGCAGAACTCATTCTATATAAGGAACAACATTTTCTTTTCTTGGAGTTATATCTTCAGCTGATTCTTCTAGCTTCTTGGTGTCACAATATAGCTCATCAAACACCACATGAATAGATTCTTCAACCACCAAGGTTCTCTTGTTGAATACTCTGAAGGTTCTACTTACAGCAGAGTATCTTAGGAATACTCCTTCATCTGACTTTGCATCAAAAGTCTTTAGATGTTCTTTTCCATTGTTGAGGATGTAACACCTGCATACAAATATATACAGATATGAAACATTTGGTGTATATCCATTCCAGATTTCATAAGGAGTCTTGCCTAGATCCTTATTGATCAGACATCTGTTCTGTGTGTAGCATGCAGTGTTGGTTGCTTCAGCCCAAAACTTCTTGGGTATTTCTACCTCTGCTATCATTGTCCTTACTGCTTTCTTAAGGGTTCTATTCCTTCTTTCAGCAACACCATTCTGTTGAGGTGTTCTTGCAGCAGAGTATTCATGTCGAATACCATTGTCAGAACAGAATTTCTCAATGAATTTGTTCGTGAATTCAGTTCCTCTATCTGATCTTATCTTCACAATGTTCAAGCTCTTTTCATTCTGGATTTTCTTCATGAGATCAGGTAGCTTGTCTTGAGTTTCTGACTTCTTTACAAGGAAGATAGTCCATGTGTATCTGGAGTAGTCATCCACTACTACAAGTGAGTACTTCTTCCCACTTATGCTTACTGGTTCTACTGGACCAAAGAGATCCATATGTAGAAGATCTAGAATCATGTGAGATGACTTTTGTATCTTGTCTTTGAATGAACTCTTTACTTGCTTTCCTTTCTGACAAGCTCCACAGATATTCTCTTTCTTATATGCCACATCCGGTAATCCTCTTACGAGGCCTTTTCTTGCAAGCTTGTTGATAGTCTTGAAGTTCAGATGACTTAACCTCTTGTGCCATAACCAGCTGAGCTCTGGTGGACTTTTCACGATGAAGTATGTTGATTGAGTAGAGAAATTCCAATCAGCTAGATAGATGTTTCCTCTTTTTGTTCCTGTAAGCTTGATTTTATTTGATGTGATGTCCTTAATTAAGCATTTGTTGAATTTGAATTCGACTGTATATCCTTTGTCACAAAACTGACTGATGCTCAGAAGGTTGTATCTGAGTCCTTTCACATATGATACATCTTTGATCTTTATGTTTCTTTTGACTAAGCATTCACTTCATTTTGTGCTTCCTTTGGAATCATCTTCAAAGATGACCTTGGGTCCTTTGCATTCTTGGAAGTCTTTGAGAGCTTCTTTACTGTCTGTCATGTGCCTTGAGCAGCCACTGTCAATGTACCATACATCACTGCTGCAACCTGGCACTGAAACCTGTAACAATTTCAAACAGATTTAGGTACCCATTTTTGTAAGGGTCCTTTGGGGTTAGTTGCTTTTGGAACCCAAACTTTCTTAACAGTCACTGTTTTGCTGTAAGATTTATTGATTCTCTGACTGTATACAGTTGTCATTACAGACTGCTTATTAAAAGTGTGTGCTAAGACAACTTGTGTTTTACCAACACTTTTGTAGTGTGGTCTTCCACCATACTTCCCTTGAGTATATCCTCTTTGAGGTTTAGACATGTAGGTCTCAGTATAGGTGGGAAATTTTCTTTTGTGCTGCAACTTGGTGGGTTGCTGCCTCTTTTTGCTGCATACAACAGATGGCTTCTGCTGCAGCCAGTTCTTAGATGCAGACTTCCTGCAGTTGAGCATTGGGGTTTCTTCCCCTTATCCATCATTGCTATTCTGTTCAAGATCTTCACAGAGTTACATAATAACTCTTTCTCCATTGGAGTTTCAGCTTGAACAAAATTTACAGCTTTGGATGTACTTGCTGTAGTCTGAGAGATGTGATTGTTGTAACCTATGCCCGATTTTTTAAAAAGACTTCTGTTTTGGTTTATGTAATCTCTTGCATCCTTGGATGATTTGCTGAACGTGCTTATCGTGGACTGCAAGCTTTCCTTCTCAGCTTCTAACTTAGTGACCAGCAGATTTAATCTATAGACCTCCTTTTGTAGCTTGTTGCACCTTAGAGTTATCAGACTCACATGCAGCCAGCATTTTGGCAATATCAATGTTCTCACACTTCAGGATCTCATTGTCGATTCTTAGGTTCTCATTTTCAACCTTCAGATCCTCATGAATTGAGTTGATCTGCTCAAAGTCACTCATGATCCTTCTTAGTGAGTGGATCATGTTCAGCTCCTCACTTTCAGGTATGGACAGCGGTTGATAGATTACCTCATCTTCTTCACTGTCCTCGCAGTCTTAGCCATCAGGCATATCAGCTCTTCTTCATCAGAGGATGAGGTTTCAGTATCGCTGTCAGAGGATTCTGCAGCTTTCAGCACCTCCTTCAAGACTGTTGTATCCTTGGCTTTCTCCATCTCTCCTATAAGAGCTCGAAGCTTGTGTCTTTCTTCTCTTCTTTTATCTCTCCTCTATTCTTTCTCTCCTTTTGGGTACTTGTGCACTGTTGGATATAGATAATTTCTTGCATAGTGCCCTAGTTTCCTGCAATTATAACGTTAACATTACTTGTATTTGGTTGTGGAGAGGAGGTTACCTTAGGAGATGGATGACTTTTTCTGAAGTCATTCCTCTTATTGAGGTTGGTGTTGTTGTTGTTGTTGCTCTTCATAAATCTTCTAAATTTCTTTAGAAGAAGAGCCATATCCTCTTCAGCAACTTCTGCTATAACCTCTGTTTGCTTACTGCAACTAGTGGTTGCTGTATCCTTGAGGCTTCTAGCAGTTAGTGCTGTAACTTTAGAGCTCGATTCTTCAGACTCCTTTCTCCGTCTATTGATGTCGTACTCAAATGCTTTGAGATCGGAGAATAGGTCGAATGTACTCATAAACTTCAAATCCATAGATACTCTCATGGCAGTGGTCTTGCTGTCCCACTCCGCAGGTAAAGCTCTCAACACTTTCATGTTTTTCTTCTTTTGAGTGTAGTGTTTGCCCAGAGCTTCTAGTTCATTCACAATGGATGTGAATCTTAAATCTAGTTGCTCAAGAGTCTCTTCATTCTTCATTTCGAAGAGCTCAAATAGTTGGATAGCGTTGGAGATCTTGTTGTCTTTGGTGAGCTTTGTCCCCTCACAGATTTGCTCCGGCTTTTCCCATATTTCTTTGGATGTTCTGCAGGTCTTGACTTTGCTGAACGTGCCTTTATCCAAAGTGATGAATAGAGCATTCTTGGCCACGTTATCTAGGTTGGCTCTCTTCCTATCTTCATTATTCCATTCGAGTCTTGGCTTGACTAGGAAGGCTGGTGGTGGCTGTGCTCCTTCTTCTAAGTCTTTACCTAGCACTGGATTTACCTTTGTGAGGATTATTGGTCCTTTAGTGATGACCGTCCACATTTCGTCATTCATGGCTGATAGATGTGTCTGCATTCTTATCTTCCAATCATCATATTCTTCTATGGAAAACATAGATAACTTGTGATTAGAGGAATCTATGATATGTTTTAAGAATGAGTTTTAGATGCAGAGAAAACAGCGAGTCCAAGGCGGGCTCTGGGTAGGTGACCAGATAAGTTGGCTTTTAACCCAACTTGCTCTGATACCACTTATTGGTCCCAAGTCGTGTCCGAGGTTCAGAGGGGGGTGAATGAACCTTGGTCGATTTTGCAAATCTTTCAAAAAACCTTTTTGCTCTGCATATTACTTGAACTTGCAGTGTCAGACAGTTACTGCTTACAACACTAGGATGCAGTGCTGCATGCTGTAACTAGAGTTTATACGCAGCGGAAAATTATGATTTATAACACAAGGCTGGTTTTCTCAAATATGATCCTTTTCAAAACATTTTATGCTTATGAGATAGATATATGAAAATGAATTAAGCACAGATAAGAAAGCAATAAGACACTTATGGTTTATAGTGGTTCGAATGTGGTGTAATCCTTCTATGTCCACTCTACTGCTCCTCGAGCAGGAACTTTGTTAAGCAAGATTGAATTACAGGATCTTCCTAACAATCTATCAACTTTACAAAGTAACAACCTACTGAAGTCCAGCATACACACAGAAACTGCAAACTCCAAAGGCTAACCCACACAGGGTTCTACACTCTCACACAGGGAAGTTGCCTAACACTTAGACAACTATACAAACAGCAAGGATCTCTCCTATCAACTGTTCGACACCTCTAAAACAACCTAAGCACACAACAAGGTTAAAAGTATATTGGTTTTATTTCTACTTGAATGTTTGTATCTTGAAAGCTTGTGAGTTTTGCGCAAATGTTTCAGTAACCAGCTTCAGTGTTTCTCATCCTCTATTTATACTTGTAGGAGAAGATATCTGTTGAAGGAGATGTCTTCTCTTTTGAATTTGAAATAGTTTGACCAAAGGCATGGTTCGCATTTAATGCGACTTGACTTTCTCTTTCGGAGCATTTAATGCGGTAGTTGCGGCTAGCAGCTTTCTGCAGCACGTCAGTCCACGTGGCATCTTTGTATTGGCTCCGTGTCTGCAACTTTGATCTTGTCTCGAATGGCTCTATTTATTCTTACTTTCCTCGTACTGCATTTATCCTTCCTCGGATTCCAGGATACTTCTTGTTTGTGATAGACGCTGTATGGTTGTTTGAACAGTAGGCTCTGCGCTGTGTCCTAGGTCTGTTTGCAGCTGATGTCTTCTTACACTACTGCTGTAACTTGGACCTTCTTGCAGTATCTTCTGGCAGTACTGCTGTATTCTTTTCTTGCAGTACTCCTGTATCCTTTTCTTGCAGCGATACTGCACGCCGTTCTTTCTTACTTTACTGTGGTGCTGTACCTGCCTTTTTGCAGCGATGCTGTATCTGCTTCTTTGTAGCAGCATCTTTCCGATAAGTCGATGCAGCTAAGTAACTTATGAAAACCTCCATCTTTCAGCACTTAAAACCAGACTCAAAATTGATCTATGATTTCACTTAAACACTGTGAAAAATGGGGTACTCAAAACTTCCTATTACATATATATATTTTGTCTCATCAAAATCTAAATATCGAAATCCCAACAACTATAAATTTCATTTAATTTGAGAAAATTAAATGAGAACAATTTTTTTATTTTAACATGAACAAATATTTCTTAAAATCTTCTAATGACCGCTTATTTTGAGACAATTCTATATTTTTATTTTATGACTTTTTTTTTCTAAAACAATATTTATTTTGAGATAGAAAGAGTATATAAATAGGTGATGATCCTATGCTAATAAAGTGCTATGATTACATCAGTAAGAGTAGGCTACAACTACCGGATTCAAGTGAGGACATCTCTAATAATATCCACTTCTAGATTCAATGCAAATACACAAATAATGGCTAATTGTTATTTATAGACTATCCGAACGGGATCTTTTATTGTATACAATGTTTCATCTCCTCTTTCCGTAGTACCATCAACATCTATGCATTAAATGAAATCACATATAAGTACAAGTATTGAAAGCAGTAGAACATAAAATGGAACATCATCTGCAATAGAAAAATTCGACTGTAGACTATTCACGAGATTTCAGAAAATTTTACACAGCAGTCTCAGGTTAAAAAAGAGATATAAATGACATTAATGTTTCATCATATGTTAAATATATTAAGTCATTTGACCATCAACCAAATAGAAAGAGGATATACTCAGTCGAGTCTTCCATGCCATTATGTTAAGCTACCATAACATGTACATGAAGATTATATTTGAAGGTAGAGTAACCCTCCAACTCCTTACGTATCAGTCTGAGTGGTATAGAGGACATATTTAAAGGTAGTGTTGAAAGACTTAATAGTTTCTAGATCACGGTACCACTTGGAATTAAAGCATCTTTAATTACAGTGACAATACCACTCTTGATAAAGTATCCATCTGTCTCTCTTGCTGCTTCTTGAACATTATCGCTGTTAACAATCTGGAACCGCAAAACTTAATTTAGAATATGGGTTGAATAATTTGTCTATAGAGTATACATCCGTCTCTATGTTAACTTTATGGATATGCAAGTTCACATGAAATTGAATAATTCGTGAATGATTATAAAAGAGGAATATAGTAAGTTCTCAACCTTCACGTTATCTCCAATTCGAGCATTCTTGTCAATGATGGCTTTCTTGATGTGAGTGCTTTTACCTATGCCAATAGGTACACCACCCTTGGCTACCAGAAGACTTCTGTCCATGTCCGTCTAATACATGGAGAAAGTAAAATTACTTGGATATTCATCAATAACTAAAGAGTGAATTAAGCAACTAACCAAAGACAATTGGACTGGCCATATATATGCTTTTGAGATAACATCAAATGAAGTGTTTCATAAAATACTTAAAGAGTTTGAAATCTTCCGATTGGTATCTGCAGGGATCAATTACCTCATAATAATCTGCGCCCATTAACAAGGAGTCCTCTATTACTGCACCTTCTGATATGCATGATCTAAGTCCAACAACAGAATGGTGGATTTTGCAGTTCTGCATAGAATTGAGTATGATAGAATGAAAATATCTGATACAAGGTGTTCACTATAGTTTGCTAAAAGACTAGTGGAGACCAATAAAATTGTGAATAATGCAAATCAAGGCTTGTGGTGGCTTCTTATCAAATTGGCTATGATCTAACAATTAAACTATGTAACATGGAAAGTTGTGAGTGCAATAATGCAGTTTGTAAATTGTATGTAGAACAAGTCATAAACTTTCATCACTCACCTTGATCACACAGCCCTCACCAATGACGCTATCTGTCACATCAGCATCCAGCATCTTAGAAGGAGGTAGATATCGAGGTTGGGTATAGATTGGAGCTGATCGATCATAAAAGCTGCAAGAGATAATTTACAGATATCAAGATATTCTACAAATTTCAATTTCTTGGCTTGTGGTTTGGTTCAACAAGAAGGGAAATAGAACATGTTACGTCAAAATTACCTACCTAAAATCTGGCACTGGCTTTTTTGTGATCCCTAGATTAGCATTGTAGAAAGCTTCAATGGTTCCAATGTCTTCCCAGTATCCATCAAACAAGTAGGCTTGAACCTATATAAAGAATACAATATTAGCTCCTACAGTTCCAAGAGGTAATTTCATGGAAAGTTCACCAATAAATCCTCTAGATCAAACTAAAAGACGCCGCTCAAAAATAACATTGCAATCAGTGTTATATTATTCATTATATTAGTCTGTATGACTACTATGATAACGCGATAAGGAAAAAGAGTACTAGAATAAATATCAGAACATACTCGCAAACCCATGGAAGTAGCTCCAGGAATAACTTCACTTCCAAAATCATTGGCTGCAGGAAATTTCTCCCCAAGAAGATTTATCATCACATCTTTGCTAACAACATATATTCCCATACTTGCAATGTAAGGCATCTCCTTCGCTCTTGTATCATCAAGACCTAGTATGGTAGTATCAACCTTAAATATGGAGTAAACAGAAAAGGGAAGTTAGATATTATTCTCATTGAACAATTCCCATTTTTTGATGTATGAGTTTTATATCATGTACGTTGTACGTGAAGATCAATTCAAATTAAGGAAGGAAATAATACAAATACCTTATATATAACACTTTTTATATTAGAGTTCTAATTATAATGAGATTCTATAAGACTTTGAATTAGCTAGGATTCAAATATAAAATTATTTAAGTATGAAAATCCTAAATTACTATTATAACCTTAAATAATAATTTTTGATAGGGATATATTTGGCAATCTATATTTTGTTAGAAACATTCACGCTTTTATATAGGTAATAGATTTATGATTAATTCACCTTCATAGCTTTTAGCTGTTCTCCCTTGGGTTTCTCGGCAAATTCGATGATGCGCCCTTCTTCATCAATCTTCATTAGACCAAATGCTGTGGCACGCTTTTCATCCATAGGCAAGGCAGCAACAGTAATATCAGCATCTGTCTCTCTGTGAGCTTGAATAAACCTTTCATAATCCATTCTATACAAATGATCTCCGGCAAGAATCAAGAATTCAAGGACATTGTGCTCTTCAAACAACCATAGATATTGTCTTACAGCATCTGCAGTACCCTATATACAAATTTTAAGTAACGTCAGAGCTAATGCAAACGATTATTAGTATTGACTATAAACAGGAGGCATAATTACTCGAACAAAAATAACTTGCCAACATTTAGCCATTTTATGTAATGAGTGAACATAATGTACACATAAACACATCTAGAGTGGTAATGGTGAAAGTGTAACATAGTAGCAAGTACCTGAAACCAATTGGGGTTTTCCGGACTTTGCTGAGCTGCAAGAACCTCAACAAAACCTTCATTTTTGTAACCGCCCATGTTGCTTGCATATGCCCTCGATAGATGACGATTGAGTGATGCAGAATTGAATTGTGTGAGAACATAGATCTTGGATATGTTACTATTCAAGCAATTGCTAACAGGAATATCAATTAACCGATAATTTGCTCCAAGGGGGACAGCTGGCTTCGCCCTCTTCTTTGTTAAAGGATAAAGCCGAGTACCAGCTCCACCTCCCAGAATTATTCCCAAGACACTCTGTAGAAGGACCAGAAAGATGATCATTAATGGCATTGCTTGAATCTATGCAAAAATGAAAAGTGCCATCACCGAGTGATAGACTTAAATATTGTAGTTTCCAGGGCAAACTTTAATTCTCCATTCATATAAAAGATTTTCACAGATAAAGAATACTTGAATTCTTTGTTAACAAGATTAATCCACAAAAAAATCAAGTAACTTATTGGTCTTCACAAACCTTTACCCCCAAAACTATCTCAGTAATTCCTAAAGTAAAACTTCGTGAAACTATTCAATTCAATTCAATTCATACATATTTGGCACAAATCATAGTCTAGATATCAGTCGTGGAGATATAATATGTGATTCAGACATATTATACTCCAGCAATATAAGTAACATATGGGGTAACATTTTAGTTATAAATGAGTTTAAATAATAAAAAATCAAGCTCATTAAACGTAACATAACATGAAATTTAAGATTTTCAAATCAGCCTACAAAGCATATAGCCCGGCCATACTCTCAAAGAAACAACTACATAAAATTGGCAAAACACTTACCTTACTAGTAATCAAGCAGCAGCTATTAGTTAAAAAGCTAATAGTAGAACAATCAAATTACACGTGCAAGAAATGTCCCCTTAATAGTATATTCTTAATGTTTGTTGTTTATCGAGAGAGCAAATAATGGATCTGCACAAAGCACTAATATAACTTCGAATTTAAGCAAATGTCTCACATACACATTAACCAGTCTACTCAGATCTCCAAAACACGTATCTTCGCTTACTTTTAGGGGGAAAAAAAAAAAGATTAACCTCAAACACAAATAATGCTTTATAGCTAAAGTTGCAACAATATCACGCTAAAACAGAACAAATTTGACGAACTTATGTACAAAAAAGCACACAAAATCTTCAACCGATGTAGCCGCAATCATTTCAATTTAAATTAAGAAAATGAAGCAGATGAATTAAGTGTAATTTCATTTGATAGTTAACAAAATTAAGAAGAGAAAAATAAATCAAGTACTCTGCTGGCATCAGGATTAAGGCAGGTTTGCGAATTCTGTGAGTCAGACACCGCCTTTGGAGATACGATCAACGCAGTCTGCCTTGGACGGCATTGTAGTCGGCGCGGTGGCGATGTTGTGATGCTCTCGCCAGCCACGTTGGAGGCCGCGAAGGACAATCCCTTAACCGACGTCGAAGTAACATCATTCACACTACTGTAACTTGCGACGGAGGAAGTACAGTGAGCCAACTTTAACACGGCGGTGGCTGCCATTGCTAAAAGAAACGCTAGAGAGAGAGAGAGGATCCGAGTTTAATTAGCTAACTGATGACGTGATTTTTTTAGTGTGGAAAGATACTTATAAATTGAGAGGGAATGTTCACTGTTGGGGCAGACGTTCGCGCTCAAATTACAAGGATACCCTTAGGTATTGATTGGCAGTATTGAAATGTCGAATGTACTTACTTGGATATGAGTTCATACATACTTTCGTAAAGCAGATCATAAGTAATTGAGATCCATCTCACATGACATACTTATGAAACAATTCTATATAAATTTTTATTGTATAGGAGTTCTTAAATTTACAAAGTATTCAAAATATTCTATAAGATGTTTGAGCTCTTTAGATACCCGACATTTTACAAAACAAATTATTGTACTTCTACTATAATATATATAAACATTGCATCATTTAATTCGGACTTAAATTCAAGAGGGAAAAAGACTTAATCAAATTGAATAATACCCACACATATAGTTTGAGGTCCAACAACTACTTAAAAATACTTTTCCTAGTCATATTAATAATAGTTATGTTTAGGATAAATTTGGTCAAACTCTCTATCCATCATCTTAAAGAAATTGGAATTGAGAATATGTTTACTCAAGTTTTATTTTTATAAAAATAGATGTTAATTTAAAAATTAGACTACAAAAGATGGGGAATTTCTAATAAGTGTGACATAAAATGGATGAATTTTAGTATAATTATCTTTTATGATTTATTTTTGTGAAACTATTTACGATGGTAAAAAAATAAAAAAGAACTAATCACCTTCATATTATATATTTTATTAGATATTATTTATCTAATAAAATATTTTTTAGATAAATACTATTACTGAGTATTTATTTTATTTTATTAGAACTAATCACCTTCCACAGACTACATACATCCAGTAATTGTTTATTTTATTAGATATTTTACTAAGTATACCAAAGTCTACTCCAAATTTACCCTTCAATTAAAAAAAAAAACCGGTGTAATATTGATTTTAAGTTAATTTAGGAAATATTTATCCTCTTTCAATTAGAAATATCTTTTGTAGTACAAATAACCACATCCTATTTATTTTTAAGGACAAATATAAATATAAAGGCGGGCAAATAAGACCAATTATATCGAAAGATGATTTCAAATTCACAATTATTTTCATGCATCATTTGTGTAATTGGATCGACCGGATTCGTGGATGTATTTCATGCGTCCCACACGCATCTTACATGTCCACACGCGTTCAAACCGTAATCCAAACCCTAGCTCAAATTCTAGTTTCACAGTTATATTGGCATAAGCTTTTAGTTTAGCAAACATAATATTTTAATTATATTTGCATAACCTTTTATAGTGCATGACAGAACTAGAATATCTTTCAAAATCTTTATGTTGTAATAACATAATTTTTGTATTGTAATAGTATAACATTTATATTGTAATAACATAACTTTATGTTATTCTTTAATTACATAGAAGTTATAATATTTGTACATAAATGTTATATTAATACAATATAAATATTAAATTATTATAACATAAAGGTTTCACCTATACTACATGAATTTTTATAGTCAAAAAAGTCTAAGTTATTCATTGAAAGAATATAAAATTTGTACTTAAAAATTATACTATTACAATATAAACGTTATATTATTACAACTGACAGATTATGACATAAATAAAAAAAAATCAAAAAAAAATCTGGGCGTGGATCCGGATTGAACTAGACCTAACTTGACCAGCTTGTCCAGTTGCATGGATCATGATCCATGCACTTGTTTCATATAAAACACTATCCTTTAAAATTATGTAATAAAATTTGAAAATATTGAACTCCTAAACAAAATGATACAAATGGAGTTTAAGCCTGATTGATCATCATTCTTTTTTTTTTTTAAAAATAGATTTATCGTTATTCTTAAAATTTTTAAAAAATCAACAAATATTGTTTTCGAAGAAATTGAAAAGTATAAAAATTGAATACCGTGTGATAAATCCTAATACAACACAACAACCCTGCCTAAAATTGGAACAAATACGATTAATTCTAATATGAATTTTTTTTAAAATCACATTGAAATCTAACCCGGGATAACAAGCATTTGTTATCACATTAAAATCTAACCTGAGATAACAAGCATTTGTTAGAGGAAAAAAAGCATCAAATTGTTAAGTAAAAAGGATGAAATTTGGCCATATTGGTGATTGAAAGGGAGGCAATGATTGGGGGGCAATGCATGTGAGGGGAGGGCAAATTGGGAAGGGGATTAGTTTGTTTATTTTCCCAAATTAGATGAAAACAATGGTGATGGTTTTAATTGGACGTATGTGGGTGAAGATCTATTTATCATTTTTTTTCCTCATAAATTAATCAAACATTAAAATGAGTCACAGGGGACACGTGAAATTTTCTGCCCAGAGTGTGATTTTGCACCGTTGCTGCACCTCCTTTTTTTTTTTTTTAATTAATTTTTAATCTCATTCTATCTTTTCTCCTCCTTCAAGAATCAAGATATATTAGAGCAACCCAACACATCATTTTCACTCCCAACATCTCTATTCTCCATTTATTAATTTTATTTATGATATGATTCTTGTGAGGTGGTCTAAAAAAATTAATTAAAATTATATAATATAAAATAGAGATTGATTTATTAAAAATGATTTAAATTGTGTAAATATATCTTAATCTTATCGAATAATATATTTATGTAACCTGTCATATATAAATTTGTGTTTTATTTATATTTTACCACATAAATATATGTTTCTTTTTATTTACAGTCTTTAAATTTCTTTGGATTAAATATATCTATTCGATTTGGAGAATATTTATTTATTAAAAATTGTTTAGAATTATTTTTCAAATGTAATTAACTTAAATAATTCAATTTTTGTTTCGGTATTCATAATGTCGCTTATTACAAACATTTTGACTTATTTTTTAACCAAGACAATACTTAAAAAATCATCAATTAAGATAGTACAACATAAGAAAATAAACAAAAAAAAATAATAATAATAAAATATAAAAATATTTATATAAAAATCTTATTGTTGTTAGTTGTTGTGTGATCGTTCTCATGAATGTCCAAATATTTTGAATTTTGCAAAAAGATTCTCATTTTAGTAATTGTGATTTATGTAAAAATATTCTCATTGTGGTAATTTGTGATTCTCCAAACTCATTCCCTTTCTGATCATTAATGTTAGAGTATTGTTTCTATAACCAGGTGTATGGATTTAGAACCGTGCAACTGGTTATGTGTGGGTTGGATCGTGTTTGATTCAGTTTGGATTCGTGTCTAAATTAATTTTTTTTAATTTATACGATAACTTATATGTTATACATATATAATATTTATATACAAATATCATAACCTTTAAGTGATATTATATAGATTTTTTTTCAGTATAAAAATCATATAGTATAAATAAATCTTTATGTTATAATAATTTAACATTTATGTATAAATATCATAACTTTTATGTACTAAAACACTATAAAAATCATGCAGATTACCAACGGAAAATTCCGTTGGTAACCAATAAATTTTCATCGATAAAAAATATCATTATTATCCTCATCAGTAGCAATTTACAGATGGGTAAATGATTCCATCGGTAATTTACCGACGATTACTTTCATCACTAAGTAATTACCGACATAAGTAAATATAGAAAATATGAAAAAACCACGGAATTCATCCACAATTTTACCAACGGATAATTGTCTGTCGGTAATGTTTTATATTTTTTTTTTAAATTTTAAATAATAAAAATTATGAAATTAAAATTCAATAAACGAAATGGAAATGAAATTAATATTCAAAAATTCAATAATTACTGTAGCGCCCAGGACAAAAACGAAGCATAATTGGTTAATTAAATAAGTAACCCAGTAATTAAAATATCTTATGTGTATTAATTCTTGAAATGTTTAATTTAATTACGTGCATTTCAGATATGTGTTTAAACGACCAGTTTTAGATGAATAAAATTTATAAACATGAAAAATAGAATATTTTTATACCATTAGATGCGTAATGGAAAAATGAGAAGATAGAAACGAACTAGAGGTCAATCGGACGCTCGTAGCTCAAACGGCGAAGAAAATGACAAAATACGGAGTTTCGGAAAAACGAAAAATGGAATCTTGATGAACAGTAACCGAAATCTTATCGTGAACAGTAACCTAGCTACATGAACAGTAACCTAGCCTAGATGAATAGTGATTTCCAATTTTTATAAATGGGCCCTCATTCGATTTCATTTTTCACCGTTTCTTTGAACGAGCCGAAAAGCGCCGAAAACACGTAAGTCTCTCTCTCCTCCTCTTTATTTTTCCCGTTTTTCTTCCTATCTTCGGCGCGCCACCTCCGGTATCGCCGCACCGCCGCCGGAGTTCGTCGGAAAATTTCAAAGTTGTAGGTTTTGGCTTATTTTTGTACACAACGTAGCCCTCGATGAGATGAATCTAGGACAACTTGCAGAATTCAATTCCGATTCTCCGTTCGCCGGAAAACGGCAAAAAACTATCTCCAAACCTTAAACCCTTATTTTCTACCACCTTTTCTCTCTCCCGTTTTCTCTCTCTCTCTCTTCTCACGGTTGCAGGCGTCGGAGGGGCTTCCGGGGTTGTTGGCTTGCCATTGGAGGGGCGGCGCCGCCTTGGGTGGTGGTGCCGGTGCCGAAAAATGGGTTGGGAAAGGGGCTGTTGCATTGTGTTGTTGTAATTCGTGTGTGACGAAGGGTTTTTACGGCTGTTTTTTCAGTACTATTCATGCCAGAATCCGATGAGATATGACCGGATCTGGTAGCCGGTGGTTCAGGCTAGCCGGAGGACTAAGTGGTGTCGGCATAGGACGGCGTCGCCGCAGCCGGTGGCTCTAGGAAGGTGGCTGCTTGAGCAGGGTAGCACCGGGAGGCCTGAGCACGAGCCGGGGCCAGGTTGCCGAGAAAATAGGACAGCTGCCGAGGCTGCTGCTCCCGCTGCCGAGAAAACTAGGCAGCCGACGGGAGACGCCGTCGGGATTTTTCCCCGTCGCGGGGAACGCGCGTGACGTCGTATTTTCGATCCGAATCTCGTTTTCTTTTCATCGTTCTTTAACATCGTGTCGTCGCCAACGAGATATCGTTGATCGGGGGTCATGGGTTCCTGTCAAAGTCAACCCTTTGACCAAATTACCGAAATACCCCTAAATCTTAAAACGCTCTGTTCGAGCTCGTTTCAACTCCGATCGAGCTCATTCTTTTTTTTTTGTGATCCAAAATTCATTCTCTTCCATCTCAGATGTATAAACTGATCTTTCCCTCCTGTTTTTGCAACCTCAATCGTTAGGCCTTCTGTTGCGATCCGTCTCATCTGGATTTCCGATATCGTTTAAATCTTTAATTATATTTAATAAAGATCAAGGAAACCCTGTAAATTATGTAGGCTACCTATTGGTTTGAAACCTTGGGATACGTGATCTTTGACACTTTCTGCTCACGTGGTAACCACCGAATAAGGTCGGGGTAATTTCTAACTCTTTATCTGTTTACAGTTTTCCCTATTCCAAGCATGATTGAGGAATATTAAATGTTGTGATTATACTTGCTGTGACATATATAAACTGTGAGGAGTGGGCCCGCTGAGGTGCCCCTTCATGCATTCGTCCCTTACCTTCATTCTTCTATGAAAGGTTTGGTGGTCCTTGAAATGCACCAGCTGTATTTAAGACCGTTTTATGGGATAAGACGGGTGATGCCCGTACCTATTCATCCCTTACCATTTCTAATGTCTACTGTGCATATTTCGTGTTGTGTTCCGTGATGATTATGCTTATTTCTGATTTAAATTTCTGTCGAAGATTTAGACGTGGATTTTATTCCCCACGAATGTATTCAACGCACTCACCCCTTATTCTGTAATTCGCGTTACAGGAGGTGATAAGCATGATGAACCCTAGAAGGAGAGAAGAGGTGCTATATTTCTGAATCTGTAATTATTTTAAATTGATGTTGCGCAAACATTCTCTTTATAAAACAACGTTGTAAGAAATCCAAGTTTGGTGATGATGATGTGTATTTGGGATGTGAGATCCTGATGATGATGTGTGCTTGGGATGTGAGATCCTGATGATATTTCCGCTGTAAATATTATGTTAAATCGGTTGAAACCTATGGTTGATATGTAATATCTTTTGTTCGTCTCCTACCTCTTTTCTTCCTATACGCCCATGTGGAAAACTCTGATAATTTTTATGTAAAACTGGGGCGTGACAATTACAAATTAAAATTAAATTGTTTAATATAAAAAAATTAGTTTTGAAAGTGTTCCACAATCAATTATCTTCATCTGAGCTCGGGGATTTCTGTCTGTCAGAGAAGGGGGTATCGACGGCAAAGTACGACTGTTGACCATAGGTTGGGATTGCAATAGGTTCCTCATATCGGCATACTGGCATAAGAACTCCATTAACCACGGGCAAGCTGCTCTGTGTCTTTGTTGGGATTGGCATAGGAACTCCATCTGCTAGTTTAGGAACTCTATCTACTGGCGCTCAAACTCTTCCATCCTCACCTGTTGTGCCCCCTCTTTGTTTTCTTGCACAATTCAGTCAATGTTCATCGGATTTAGAGACGTGGCATAGTTTGTCAGGGATTATCTTTTATCGATCGATCCCAGCTTGTACGTTCGTTCTTTCTTGACACTAAATATCTCGATTTTCAACCGATCTAAGTCAATGAGGAGGGATTTAGATGAGCCCTCTTCCGACTGATTAAGCTGGGGACATTCTCTTATCCGAAGTCTCCTGGAAAAATATTCCTAAGTCAAAAAAATTAAAAAAAAAACACAAATGAATACAAATTTTGAAGTTATAGTTAGAGCAATTGTCTTGGCCTTATCATAAGTGTACGTCATATCTTCGTGCGGGTCATGCAACCTCCTGAACAACTTGTGTTTCAGGGCAGGGCACCCTTCTTCTTGAACTGCACAAATTTCACAAAATATATAAATGAATTTCAATATTAATCATAATTAATAATAAATTGATAGGTGGTGTTGGTCCCAAGTGGTGTCCGAGGTTCGGGGGGTGAATGAACCTTGTTCATTTTTTAAAATTCTTTTTCAAATTTATTGTTCTGCAAGTTACTTGAACTTACAGCACCAACAGTTACTGTTTACAGCACTAGTATGCAGTGTTGTACGCTGTAACTTAGAGTTTTTAATGCAGCGGAAAATATTTTTTTACACAAGGCTGATTTTCTCAAATATGTTCTTTCCTTTAAAGATGTTTTTATGCTTATGACAAGATAGATATACAGAATGCAACACAGATATATAAAACAATAAAAACACTTATAGCTTATAGTGGTTCGAAGATGGTGTAATCCTTCTATGTCCACTTTACTGCTACCTCGAACAGGAACTTCATTAAGCAAAATTGATTTACAAGACTCTCCTAACAATCTATTAACCCAATGAGTTAACACCTACTAGAACCAGTGTACACACAGCAACTGCAAGTTCTAAAGGCAAACCCACACAGGATTTCACACTCCCACACAGGGAATTTGTCTATCACCTAGACAACTTATACAAACAGCAAAGATAAATCCTATAAACTATTTGACACCTAAAACAACTTAAGCACGCAGAAATAAGTTTAAAGTATATAAAAGATTGGTTCTTCAACTGGTACGGTGAAGTGAGCTTCTGAATCTTTTCTTGGATCTATTAGCTTGAACTTGTTCACTTCACTAAGGTCGAGTGACTGAAAACTGTTGGAGTAAAAATGTACCTTTGAAAACTAGAGCTTGTTTGAGAGTATATCGTTTAGTTCATCAGTTAGTCAGTAGTCTCGTTCAGTGTAGCTCGACCTCTATTTATACTTGTAGAAAGATATCCTTTGAAGAAGATATCTCTTATTTGAATTATGAGAACTGATCAAAGACATGGTTTGCATTTAATGCGCCTTGACTTTTCTTCCCAGAGCATTTAATGTGGTGGTTGCGGCTCACAACTTTCTGCAGCCCGTCAGGCCATGTGTCGTCTTTGCATTGGCTCCATGTTTGCAACTTTGATCTTCTCTCGAACGTCTCTAATTATACTTGTTTCGTTCTTCGTTCCTCGTACTGCATTTATCCTTTTTCTGATTGTAAGATATTAATTCTATTTGACATAGATGAGGTTTGTTGAGTATGCAACAAGTCATGGTCTTTACTCTGTATCTTGACCTTCTTGCAGTAACTCCTTTTGTATAGTGTTGTTGTATCTTTGATTAGCTTGCAGCACCTTTTCCATATAGCACTGTTGTATCTTATTCGTGCAGTGTTCCTGTAACCACTTCTTGCAGCGTAGAGTATTTTCTTCTTACAGTTGTGTTGCAGAGACTTCTTCCTGCAACTTGTATCTTCTACTTACAGTGGCGCTGTTTGCCGTTCTTTCTTACTTACTGCATTCACTTCTTACAGCGTCTTCAAACTTTCATTTTCTCGATGCAACATGGTCTTATTGAGCTCCTCCATCTTTCAGAACCTATAACTATCGACTCAATCCTAGTTTATGTTTCACTTAAACATTGTGAAAAATGGGGTACTCAAAGTTCCTATTACATATGTGGTTTGTCTCATCAAAATCTATATACTGAAATCCCAACAATTTCCTCCTTTTTGAAGATGTCAAAACCCTTTACATTATTTCAATCATGAAGGAAATTTTTACTCTGCACTATATCTTTCTCGTTTAGGATTTACATATATGATCTAATGAAGATAAGCTAATCCTGGATTCATCAGAGATGTATCATTTCTAATCCTTATCACAAATCAACAAGATTATAAGAAGCATGCGGAGGTTCAGAAGGAATGAACTTAATCAAAAATAGAAAATAAAATTTCTTCATTAAGAGAAAGATTTTACAAAGATAAACAGAAATACATATACAGATATATATAAAATATCATACAACAGCTACTGTTGAAACAAGGACCTCCTTGTTGAAGTTTCTTCTGATCTTTTTTTAGCAACTCTCATTTCTTGCTCCTCTTTTTCTCTTGATTCTTTGTACCAGTCTTGAATGGACTCCTGATAGGATTCTTCCAGCTTTTACTTGATTTTTGGAATCTGAATCCATCTCAACCAAAAATCCTCACAATAAGGCACTATTTTACCTTGCTTCACAGGGATAAGTATCTTATCTGAATCTCTAGCTCTCCATCCCTAGCAAGCTGCTCATATCTTCTCAATGCAGATTGACAGGTTTGAAACCTTCTGAAAAAGCCCTCTCTGCAGAGATATCTAAAGTATCTGAGGTACTCTGATCTCTTGTATAGAGTAATCGCCTCAAATGATGGATTCCTGTCAGTAAGCAATCTGATTGACTTGAAGATGTTGAGGCTCCAAGCCATGTTTTCTCCTTCAGGCCTTTGATCCATCAGAATAGACACTTCAGCAGATATATTGTCTGTGTCGAGACGTGGAATGTCTTTAAGGGGTATTGGTAGAGAGCTCTGTCTACATCTTCCATCATCTTCGGTTTGCTCTCTCCAGTCATTCCAAGCTTCTGCATCCATACATTCTCTTCTTGCTCTGCTCTGGTTTTTTCAGCCCTTTGAGCAGCCATCTTCTTATTGTAATAGCTCTCAGCTTTGGCTCTACTGACCCTCTTCCTCAAGCCCTGCTACTGATCATCTCTCCCTCTTTTGGTGTGGTGAGAAGAGGGAGATGCTGTATCTTTGCTTGCAGATGCACTGTATGCAGCGCCTGTAGCTAGTCTGCTTGCAGCAGCTGCACCACCAGCTCCTCCTTCTTCATTATCTTTTCTCTATCTTTTTGGAGAAGAAACGTCAGCAGTAGCAAATGATCCTAAGCTTCTCCTCCTTCTTCTCAGAGGTTGATCATCTTCTTGGTCATCTTCCTCGACTTCTTACTTTCCTAAGCTCCTGTATCTATCTTAAAATCCTTCCCCCTTTTTGGCATCATCAAAAGTCGGGAATGGAGTGGGGGCAGTTTTAACCATTAAGGATTTTGGTCTTCTTGCAGGAACGAGGACTTGTCTGGATCCTTGAGCATGCTGAGGGAAGATACTGACCATCATGTCCCTCAGTTCTCCTACGATCATCTCCAGGTTCCCCAACCTGTCATCGACACTTTTGGTTCTTCTGGTTTGGTCAAGGACATTATCCAGAAGTGTCTCCAGTAGCATGGAGTGAGATTGAAGTCTATCTACTACTACATCAATCGAATGTTTGCATAACTTCATGGTTGATTACAGTCTCTCTCTTCAACTCTCCCTCCATCCAAACCCTTTCTTTGTACAACTTATGGGTAGTATCGGTATGGTCGTGCCTTATCATCCCAGACAGTGGTTCAATATCTTTCTAGAAGTTGGACATGGTTGCAACATAGAACTTGGCACTAACTTTCATGTTGTTCTGCATGTTGACTCATGATCTGAAAGAGCATACAATAGATATCTAACAGCAACAACAACTCTGTCGATTGATTCCTCAGGAGTCAATCCAGCTGCTCTTCCTTGTTTGGGGACAGAAGCTGATGCAGCATATGGGATAATATCTTGAGGGGTTTGGGCTGCATGCTGCTCTGGAACCTCAGATTCTTCCTCATCAGCTTCTTCCTCCTCAACTTCGTTATCACTGCTCCTTCTTGACCTTGATCTTCTGAGAGCAGTGAGTCTCTCAAGAAATTTGGAGGTAGCAGCGTCCTCTTCTTCTTCTTCTTCATCATCGGCTTCCTCTGTAACCTCTGCTGCTGTATCTTGGGTGGGTTCGTGTAAGCTTACAGCAGCAGCAGCATCAACCTCCTTATGAGGTGTCTCTTGCTGTGCAGGGATTACTACAGCCATTTCATCTTCCTTATCCTCTAAAGGTACTGTCTCAATAGTTGCCCCTTCAGAGGTCTTCATCCCCTCAGTGAGTGTTGTCTCAACAACAACCTCACCTAAGGTCTTCTACACGGACTCCATCTCTATGGTCAGTCCTGTATTCTCGACAGCCTCTACAAGAATCTCTTTCTGCAGCTCCGATTGGTTTCTTGCAGCTTTAATAGTTTACAGCACTGTAAGCTTGACTACTGCAAGAATCTCAGCATCCATCCTTCCTGTTTCTTCAGCATCTTCTGTAAGGATGTCTTCTTGTTGTACTGTTGTCTTTGCCAGTACAAGGAGTCCAGCCTTTGCAACTTCCTCCTTGGTTGGGACATCGGCAATCTTAGCAATATTAGAGAGATTATCTTCGATAATGACGGACGGTTTCCCTTGAACATCTTCAGCGGCTTCAAGATTGGCGTGAATAGGGGAATCACCATTGTCAATTAGTTGAGTCTCCTCATTCTCCAAAGGATCGAGAGTGACCATCGTTGAGAGACCCTCAACCACTTGTTCGTATGTGGGGAAGCTTGAATTATGGCTTGAGCTTCCTTCTCTCCGTATTCTTCTAGGAGTTTATTGCATCCTAGTCTCTTTCATACTAGCTTGTAGTGCTAGTTGCAGCATGGCTTCCTCAGCCTGTTCCACTCCCAGAGCGCTGATTTGCTCTCCAACAAATGCAACGTCGTTGTCCCTTCTTACAGCCTCTACAGCTGGGGCTAGGAAGATCTGCACATCCTCCATTGCTGCTTTCATTGGCAGCTCTACAGACTCTGACTCTGCAGGAGCTTTTCCCTTCCCCTTATCCAATGCTCCCTAAGCAGTAGTGCTTCTAAACCTTTCTTGCACGAATGCTGCAAACTCAGGTTGCAGGAGTTCGAAGATATCTTCAGATTTGGCCCACTCCAGGACAGTCTTATCTATGGTGAGAAACTCTTTCGATTGCAACAGAGTTTCCCCCTTATCCAGTCTCATCATCCTTCAGAGACTGTATTGCTGCTCAATATCATCTCCAACAGTTGGAAATGTAGGATCAAGCAGATCTTGAGCAACATCTCTTTGTTCGTGCAACTGAGCTGAGCCAGCAGCTTCGTGTTCATGCAGTTGAGCTAAGTCAGCAACTCTTTGTTCATGCAACTGCTCATCTGGCTCGATCTTTGCTGCAACTACCATCATGCTTACAGCAGAAAGTTGGGGATTGCCTCGCAAGGGCTGCGCATAAGATCTTACTGTAGGAACCGCCGGATCGCCGACCCTTATTCGATTATCCGAATCGGGGTCCATACAAAATTGATTAACGCGCAGCGGAAAATGAATCATACCTTTTGCATCGAAATTAGTTCTGAGATCAGAACCGTAGATGGAGGAATCGATGAAGCCTGGACCTCATGATCTTCTACTGTATTCCTCGCCTTATCTCGAACGTTGTGTGGGCAACGAGCTATCGAGATCTTCAGCCGTCTTCTACTAATACGTATCTCAGATTTTTATGTCTGTGTATCTGTATTTCTGTATATCGAAAACGGCTGACTTGAGGCTTATTTATAGGCTACAACAGGGACCTTGAGGAGGATTACGAATCGGTCTCCTGATAGGCTTAGAAGTCCTTAATTCGATCTGAATATACTTCTTAAGTCTATCAAATAATATCTTAATCCACTAAAAAGATATTATTGAACTACCGTCCCTTATCCATATTAGATATGGCTCCTATTTATTATGTGTACGTTTATCTCCCCATGTTTAAGATATCGAATGTCCATTAATTAAATGAATTACTGATAATTCAATTAATTAATATTTAATCCACGAGTAGTACCACTCAACTTTATTATCATGCCGGAATAAATCCACCTGTAGGGTTTACATGATAATCCTTATGAGTTCCTCAAGGGGACATCATCATCCTAAATAATTAGGACACATTTTCATTATATAATCAACAGCACACCATATAAACAACACTGTATCCCAATTTACCGAGCTTATTGATTTAATAAATAAATCTCACCCATTGGTAAATTAAAGAAACATATATCGAGTATACATGCCCGTTATCATACAATGATTAAGAGGACGCACATCCATAATAACAGAGGTCTTGTTTTATTTATGTAGTCAGTACAAATAAAACAACCTCAATTGGTCCTGCTCAATACATACAAAATGTACTAGTGTAATTTTATAATCAAGACAGATTAATACCAAATTACACTACAACCATTCCGATAATTTGTCCAAAAATTATCTCGGCTGTGAGCTACCATTTATAATCTATAAGGAACTGATAACATGATCTTCTGTGTGGCACCACACACCATGTTATCTACAATATAAATTAATTGGACAATTTCAATAACATATATAACAAATATATAAAATGCAAACATTTGACCATAAAAGATTCTCATATCATAAATAGATGTTCATACAAAAGCTAGGCTTATAGTATACATCCTAACACTTACAGCAGCTGCAGCAGCTGTCTTCTTACTGCGAAGAAAGACAATTTTACTTATCTCCTTCCTCACTAAGGGTGCGTTATCATTTGAGGACGATAATGACTCCGGTTCTGCTCTCCTTGGAGCCCTCTTGATGACAAGAAGAGGACTGTCATCTTCTCCACTGCTTACAGCTTCATCTTGAAGGGCCAAGGTTGCAGTTGTTTTGTCTTTGGCTTTTTTTCGTGCAACCTCAGCAGCAGCTGTACTAGCAACACCCTTCTTCAGGGTTTTGCCCATCTTCTTCTTCCCGAGATACTTTCCAATGGGGATGGGGATAGGAACTGTAAGCTGCAGACCAAGTTTACAGAGAAGAGAGCAGATGGTGATGCCGTAGCTTTTCGTGTAGTGTTCTTCTCTGCCTCCTCCCATATCCGTTTCAAGATGAACCTAGCCCAGTTCAACTTTTCTCCGGCCATGATGACAGACATGATCCGGAAGTGGAGATCTGTGCACTTGTCATAACTCTCTATTCTGTCTTCATGAAGTATGCACAAATATTATTAAGAAACTCAAACTCTAGTTTGAAAAGTTTCTTCGGGGCGTTTCTCTTCACATTAGCCCCTGCATCCCTAACCCGGAATAGATCCCATATCTCCTGAGAGATGTCTTCACATTATGTCAAGAGTTGACTTGGAGATAACCCTTCTGAAGAATGTTGAAGGTGGCGGCAACGTCACTGATGGATAGTGATCTCTCTTCATCATCTGCATTCATCTTGAAGAGGATGGAGTGAGTTCCTTCTCTCCTTGGATCTCATCGCGAGAGAGTTCAATCTCTAAACAGATTTTACGAAGAATTCGACATAAACTGTGGTAAGGAGCCCTAGAATTTGGGTCCTTTCCAGTGTGTTGAAGATACGACGGATGACGGAGTTATCATACATCCCAAAAGCATAAAAATGCTCCTGATTAACCAAACGACCTTCAAGAACAATCGTTTGCCTGACAGCCATTGATGTTTGAATGTATGAGGGTTTTGAAAGACTTAGAAAAATTTTGAAAGATGAAAGCTTCTCTCTATGATTGATATTTAGGAAAATGATTTTGAATGATCAGTTATGGTATCAAAAGAGAAGTTTAAGGGACATGTAGTAAGATCAACGGTTGAGATTAAAAGATGGGGATTGATCTTACGGTCCTTATAAAAAGACGGAGGGGTCAAAGTGTAAATAACTAAAACTTAGCAGTTATGGCCTTTGACCGCATCTTTTCAAATTCTGACAATAGCAGATTTACATTAAATGCGATGAAAGATATGCGTTTTACCGCCTAATTTATTATCTTTTTAAGATTCCAGCATCCTGGTACAAGGTTGCAGAGTATTAAATACTCTTACAAATAAATGTTGTAACCTTTTGCTGCTTACTTTGCCTTATTGTTGTCCATGCTGTAAGAAATAAAGATGCAGTGCTGTTTGAACCCAGCGCTAAATGAAGATGCAACTTACAACATGATTCTTACAACTTCTCGTAAGGTTGCAGAGATTCCCCCTGAGCTTTTGCAACATCTTTTTCCACTCATAACTTCAGAATTCCCAGCTTGTTTCTTAGCATAGAAAACCTTGATTCACATAGGGGTTTAGTGAATATATTAGCTAGTTGGAGATCCGTATGAACTTTCTCTAGCATGACATCTTTCTTTTCCACATGATCTCTTATGAAGTGATGTTTGATGTCGATGTGCTTTGTTCTTGAGTGAAATACTGGATTATGGGTAATTGCAATCGCACTTATATTATCACAGAGAATTGAAGTCTCTTTTTCTTCAATTCTATAATCTCTTAGTTGCTGCTGTATCCAGAGGATTTGAGCACAGCAACTTCCTGCTGCAACATATTTTGCTTCTGCGGTAGATGTTGCTATAGATGTTTACTTTCTGCAGAACCATGAAACAAGTCTGTTTCCCATAAACTGACAAGTTCCACTAGTGCTTTTCCTATCAATCTTGCAGCCAGTATAATCTGAGTCACAATATCCTTCAAGCTTGAATCCTCCTTCCTTTGGATACTATAGGCTTACTTCTTGAGTTCCCTTCAGATATTTGATGATCTTTTTTACTGATGAAAGGTGTGACTCATTTGGTGTTGCTTGAAATTTTATACAGACTCCTACTGCAAACATGATATCTGGTTTGCTTGCTGTAAGATACAACAAGGATCCTATCAGGCATCTGTACTTCGTGATATCCACATATTTTCCATCTTTATCTTTGTCAAGGCTTATAAATGTGGCCATGGGGACTGATGTGGCTTATCCATTTTCCATGCCAAACTTCTTGATAAGTTCCTTCATATACTTAACTTGATTGGTGAAGGTTCCTACACACAGCTGGTTTACTTGTAACCCAAGGAAAAAACTTAATTCTCTCATCATACTCATCTCGAACTTTGATTGCATCAAGTTGGAAAACTTTTCACATAGATCTTTGTTGGTGGATCCAAAGATGATATCATCCACATAGATCTGTTTAAAGAGAATGTTGTCTCCATCTTGCATCCTAAACAGAGTCTTGTTGACTGTTCTTTTCTTGAACCCGTTTTCCAATAGATAGAGAGATAAGGTGTCATACCAAGCTCTTAGTGCTTGTTTGAGTCCATATAAGGCTTTGTGCAGTCTAAACACCTTCTCTTCTACTTGGTCTTCAAAACCTGGAGGTTGCTCCACTATAAGAAGACCATTGAGAAATGCACTCTTCACATCCATCTGATATAAATTGAAATTCATGTGAGCTGCTTATGCCAGAAAAATCTTTATTACTTCCAACCTTGCTACAGGAGAAAAGGTCTCATAAAAATCAATTCCTTCTTCCTGGCAATACCCCTTAGCAACTAATCTTGATTTGTTTCTTACAACAAGCCCCGATTCATCCAACTTATTCTTAAACACCCACTTTGTTCCAATAACTCTTTGATGAGTTAGTCTTGCAACTGTTTGTCAAACTTGATTTCTTTCAAATCCATTCAACTCTTCTTGCATGGCTTGAACCCAGTTTCTGTCTTGCGGAGCTTCTTCAATGTTCTTTAGCTCTGTTTGAGATAAAAAGTATACAAACATTGCTTCATAAGGAATAGACCTTCTTGTTCTTACTCCTATAGATGGATCTCCAATTATAATATCTCTAGGATGGTTTCTTAGCCATGTTCTGTCAGGCTCAAAGGTATGCACAGGTCTAGGTTACTCCTTGACATGTTGTAAGATAGTGGGTTCTGCCGCTGTAAGAACATCTGCTGCATGTAGAGGTGCAAACTCATCTTATTTGTCTTCAATTGGGGGTAGAACTCCTTCAATATAGGGAACATCATTTTCTTTCCTTGGGATTGTTCCTTCAGCAGGTTCTTCCAGCCTTTTGGTGTCACAATGTGGTTCATCAAACACCACATGAATTGATTCTTCATCCACTAAGGTTCTTTTGTTGAAGACTCTGAATGTCTTGCTTACAGCAGAGTATCCAAGAAATACTCCTTCATCTGATTTTGCATCAAAGGTCTTTAGATGCTTCTTTCCATTATTGAGAATATAACACCTGCATTCATAGATATACAGAGAGGAAACATTTGGTGTATATCCATTCCAGTATTCATAGGGAGTTTTGTCTAGATCTTTGTTGATCAAACATCAATTCTGAGTGTAGCATGCAGTGTTGGTGGCTTCAGCCCAAAATCTCTTGGGTATCTTTGCCTCTGCTATCATTGTTCTAGCTGCTTTCTTGAGGGTTCAATTCCTTCTTTCAGCAACACCTTTCTGTTGAGGTATTCTTGCAGCAGAGTATTCGTGGCAAATACCATTATCTGAATAGAATTTCTCTATAAACTTGTTTATGAACTCAGTTCCTCTGTCAGATCTAATCTTTACAATGCTCAAGCTTTCCTCATTTTGAATCTTCTTCATGAGGTCAGACAGCTTGTTCTGAGTTTTTGATTTCTTAGCAAGGAATATGGTCCAGGTGTATCTGGAATAGTCATCTACTACCACAAGTGAGTACTTCTTCCCACTTATGCTCACTGGTTCTACTGGTCTAAAGAGGTCCATGTGTAGAAGATCTAGGATCCTGTGAGATGACTTCTGTAACTTATCTTTAAATGAGCTTTTTACTTGTTTTTCTTTCTGACAAGCTCCACAGACATTTTCTTTCTTATATGCCACATCTGGCAGTTCTCTTACAAGCTCTTTTCTTACTAGCTTGTTTATGGTCTTGAAGTTTAGATGACTAAGCCTCTTGTGCCACAGCCAGCTCAGCTTTGGTGAACGCTTTACAATGAATCATGTTGGTTGAATAGAAGAGCTCCAATCTGCAAGATATATGTTTCATCTTCTTATTCCTATAAACTTGACTTCATTTGATATGTTGTCCTTAATTAGGCACTTGTTGAGGTTGAACTCCATAGTGTATCCTTTGTCACAGAATTGACTGATGCTCAGCAAGTTATATCTGAGACCTTTCACATAGGATACTTCTTTGATTTTTATGTTTCCCTTAACCAGATTTCCATTGCCTTTTGTGCTTCCTTTGGAATCATCTCCAAATATGACCTTTGATCCTTTGTATTCTTGGAAATCTTTTAAGGCATTTTTGTTGTCAGTCATGTGCCTTGAGCAGCCACTGTCTATATACCATACATCACTGCTGCAACCTGGCACTAAAACCTGCAATAATTTCAAATAGATTTAGGTACCAATTTCTACAAGGGTCCTTTGGGGTTAGTTTCTTTTGGAATCCAAACATTCTTAACAGTCAAGACTTTGCTGTAAGTTTTGTTGGTTCCTTTTCTGTAGATAGGCTTGTTTTTAAACTTCTTGTTAAACGCATGTACAGAAACTATATATGTGTTACCAACATATTTGTAGTGTGGTCTTCTACCAAACTTCCTGGGAGTATGTCCTCCTTTAGGTTTAGATATGAGAGTCTTAGTATATGTGGGATAGGAATTTTTATGCTGCAACTTTCTGGGTTGCTGTATACAGCAGATGACTTCTGCTGCAGCCAGCTCTTAAATACTGGCTTTCTTCCTGCAGTTGAGCATAAGGGTTTCTTTCCATTGTCCATCAGCATTGGTTTGTTCAAGATCTTTTCAGAGTTACAGGGTAACTCATTCTCCATTGAAGTTTTAGCTTGAACAAACACCACAACCTTAGATAAACTTGTTGTATCCTAAGATGTGTGAGTGTTGTATCCTAAGTCAGTTTTCTCAAATGGACTTCTGGCCATCATCAGACACTCTCTTGCGTCCTTAGCAAATTCACTAAATATTCTAATTGTGAACTGCAAGTTCTTCTTCTCATTTTCTAGCTTGGTGACCAGCAGATTGAGCCTTGAGACCTCCTTTTGAAGCTTTTGAGCCTGCAAGTTCTCATTCACTGAATTTTCTAGCTTGCTACATTTTTTTTCTAGATAAAATCTTAACCGAGACGTTACTTATTTATAAAAACATCACACTTTTAAGAATATTAAAAAAATCAATAAAAATTCAAGATTTATATAAAATATATTCATTTTTGTAATTCATAAAATATTACACTTTAAATAAAAAAAATCATTTGCAACCTTTTATTTGGCTACCAGCATCCACCGCTCGCACTCCACGCCTTAAATATCTTAAACTGAAAACATTTTAAAAAAAAGGGGTGAGTGACAAAAGTACACTCAGTGGGAAAATTCGGGATAACATAAAATAATTTTAAAAGATTTTACACGCACATACCAAACCACCATTATATCACATAAAAACAGATTTTCGTAAAATGTTTGTCTTTTAAAATAAAAACAGTATAAAATAGTTAGCTTCAAATACGTGTCTTAAATCATTTAAAATCGTAAACATTCATCTCTTTCACATGTAAAGATATCATTTTCATATTCACATTTACGGGTCTTGGCCGTCATGAAAACGCAGATTTTATCTGCCATAAAATTGTGGATCTTGACCACCATGAAAATCACATTTCATTTATGACAATAAACATTTGAAAACATAAGCCATAACATTCAATCATTTAACATAATTGTATGACATAAATTTGGGATTTTACCCGAATTATCTTTTATCTCGGCTCAAACCCGATTTAACATTTTCCGTTAACCTTTACCGTTAACCTTTACCGCCAACCTTTACTGCTAACCTTTACTGTTAACCTTTACCAGTCACAAAATATCTCAATCAAACAATCCAATCAATTCAATCAATTCAATCTATCACTTAACCTTAATCATTCAGCAATCATATTCACATTCCATAATAATCATAAAAGATTTCATATATTAAATACTTTGAAAGAATTATAAATACCGTATTAAGCAATTACCCCCACCTTTTACAGAAGATGCTTGCAAAATGTCTCTAAAGCGAGCACTTACGCTTTGTAGGAAGGACGAAATGAGCAAAGAATTTAAAGCTAAATTCTTTGCTCCTTTCGTACTTCCTACAAAGCGTAAGTGCTCGCTTTAGAATTTAGTCGAACTATTATTAATTAAAATACATTCTTAATTTAGAACTTTTTCAGCTAACAGGGTTTAAATGAAATTATAATGAAAATGTATTTATTAAAATATTAGAAAACATAATTAGACTTTAATTAGATCTTAGAAGACTTATCTTAGATTCAGGAAATTTAATTATAGATTTATGATTTAGGTTAGATTTTAAAGATTTGATAATAATTCTAGACAAATAAATTATATAGCTTTTGACTTCAAATAATTCTTGAAGACCTTAAAAATTATCTTAGAAAATCTAATTATCTAATTATATAACTTAGATATTAGGAAAATTGAATATATTTATGATTATGGTTTAATTAGATTAATTATATTCATGTTTATAACTTAAATTATAGGTTAATTTAGGAAATATATTTAATTGCATAACAGTTTTAATTAATTTTTATTTAAGAGGATTGAATTTGATATTTACTCTGATATTTAATTTCATTCTTAACTTTGAGGTTTAAATTGTAAAGTTTATAATTTATTTAAGATCATTAGATCATTTTTAACAATATGGGGATTTTATTTAAATGTTTAATACTTATAATTAAGTCTTTGATTTATTTATTAAATTATGAAGATCAAAACATAATATCCATAATTTTATTATGTCCATAATTTTATTTAGGTCCATATTTATAATTTCCCAAGAGTTATGGGGTTAACAAGACGTGAATTTAGGGTTTTAAAACTTAAATTTAAGATAACTATTAGATTGTACATATTTTAATTATTATAATATCTCTAAGGTTAATTTGTAACCTAATTCATTAGTTTGGATCTAATTTATTATTTCATATATATATTAATTCTCGAAAGCAATATTTGTAATATTTAGGGTCCGTTTTATAATCCCAACAAATTATGGGTAGTAAAATATAATTTCAACAATTCTAATACGCAATACATAATATCATCAATTTTTAAGGGTACAATATGTAATTTCAGCATAATTGGGAGTTCTTTATCATTATTCATTAATTTAGGGGATTAAAACATATTTTCATCATCTTAAGGGTATAAAATGTAATACTTATAACTATTGGGTCAAATTGCATTTTCAATAATTATAAGGTTTTGCAAATTAGCCCCTAGGTTATATCTAATTTACAAAAATCAGCCCCTCCCCCTCTCTCTCCTACACAGCTGCCTCCTCCTCTCTCTTTCCCCTTCACAGCGGTCGACCGTGCTGCCCCCTCGATGCTGCCGGCGACCTCACATCACCGGCGACCAACCACTCTCAATCACACACACACACACACGGAGCAGTATATATACACACACACAACATATATATACATACACAGCAGCATATATACATATATATACATACCATGCCGCCGCTGCAAATGACGGCTCACAGCCCAAAGAAAAAGTTGGTTGTTGGTGTAGAGTAGAGTACTATCTATTGTGTCTAAAAGTTATTGCAGTAGAAATTAACTTATGACAGATGGTTTGCTTTAAACGTTTTCTTAAATATGTTTTCTTTATAAAACCTTTTATGCACAATGATAAGATATAAACATGCAACACATAGCAGATATAAAACGATTAAACACTTATGGTCTTATAGTGGATGAAAGGTGGTGTATCCTTCTATGTCCACTCTACTGCTTCCCCGAGTAGAAAATTCATTAAGCAAGTTTGGTTTACAGAGTACAATCTAACAAACTATCAACTTAACAAGCTATACACCTACTGGAACTCAGTTTACACACAACTGCTGTAAGTTCCAAAGGTAAACCCATTAAGGATTTCAAATACTCACACACAAGATAATTATCTTGAATTAGACAACTATAACAAACAACAAAGATCTAATCCTATCAACTATTCGATACTAAATAAAACAACCTAGTATACAATAAATTAATAAAACTATATGAGTTTTCTTCAATTGGTGTGGTGAAGTGGCCTTTTAATACTTTGAGTTTCTAAGCTTGGCTTTGACTACATCATGAGGTCAAGTGACTGAAATAAGGTTTGTATGCTTGAGAGATTTAGCTTGATTCTTGTTTAGACTTTTGAGAGCTTTTGTTTCAGTAACCAGTTCCAGTCTTCTCTTCCTCTATTTATAGTTGTAGAGACATGCCCATTAAATAAGACATTCTCCTTTTGAAATTGATGTACTTCTCTATGATGTGACTTACATTTAATTCTTCTTGACTTTGCATTACGGATCATTAAATGCTGCAGTTGCAGCTTTCTTCAGTCTGTCAGCCACGTGTCTTCTTCTGATTGAGTCTGAGTCTACAACTTCAGTTTGTCTCTACTGGCTTTATTTCGATCCATTGAGGATTATGATTCTCGTATGTGTTAGGATGTATACTATAAGTCTAGCTTTTGTATAAACATCTATTTATGATATGAGAATCTTTTGTGGTCAAATATTTTACATTTTATATTTGTTATATATGTTATTGCAATTGTCCAATTAATTTATATTATAGATAACATGGTGTGTGGTGCCACACAGAAGATCATGTTATCAGTTCCTTATAGATTATAAATGGTAACTCACAACAGAGATAATTTTGGACAAATTATCGGAATGGTTGTAGTATAATTTGGTATTAATCTATCTTGATTATAAAATTACACTAGTACATTTTGTATGTATTGAGCAGGACCAATTGAGGTTGTTATATTTGTACTGACTGCATAAATAGAACAAGACCTCTGTTATTATGGATATGCGTCCTCTTAATCATTGTATGATAACGGATATGTATACTCGATATATGTTTCTTTAATTTACCAATGGGTGAGATTTATTTATTAAATCAATAAGCTCGATAAATTGGGATACAATGTTGTTTATATGGTGTGTTGTTGATTATATAATGAAACTGTGTCCTAATTATTTAGGATGATGATGTTCCCTTGAGGTGCTCATAAGGATTATCATGTAAACCCTGCAGGTGGATTTATTCCTGCATGATAATAAAGTTGAGTGGTACTACTCTTGGAATTATATGTTAATTAATTGAATTGTCAGTAATTCATTTAATTGACGGACATTCGATATCTTAAACACAGGGAGATAAACGCGCACATAATAAATAGGAGCCATATCTAATATGGATTTGGGACAGTAGTTCAATAATATCTCTTTAGTGGATCGAGATATTATTGATAGGCTTAAGAAGTATATTCAGATCGAATTTAGGACTCCTAAGCCTATCAAGAGATCGATTCCTAATCTTCCTCAAGGTCCCTATTGTAGCCTATAAATAAGCCTCAAGTCAGTCATTTTCTATACACACAAAATCTGAGATACGATTTAGTAAAAGACGGCTGAAAGTCTTGATAGTTCGTTGCCCACACAACGTTCGAGAAAAAAACGAGGAATACAGCAGAAGATCGTGAGGTCTAGGGTTCATCGATTTCTTGATCTACAGTTCTGACCTTAGAACTAATATCGGTACAAAAGGTATGATTCGTTTATCCGCTGCGTGTTAATCATATTTGCATGGACCCCGATTTGGATAATTGTATAGGGTCGACGATCCCTCGGTTCCAACAGTATGTATTTTGATCTTCCTTGTATTACAGCTTGAGTTGACTCTGCTACTGCATTTAATATTTCTTCTAATCATGCAGTAGGTTGACTATACTACTGCATCCTGCATCATTTCTTGTTGTATCTTTAACTTACAACACTATTGTAATCTCTTTTTAGTTACAATTACGTTGTATGTTCTTTTTACAGTTGTAGCTTTTCAAGTTGTTCTTACAGAGTCTTTATTTCTTCCTTGTTTGCTGCATACAAGCTTTCTTCAAAGTCCTCTATTCTTCAATCTTAAATACTACAGACTGAAATCTACTTTATGTTTCACTTAAACATTATGAAAAATGGGGTACTCTAACTTCCTATTACAAGGTTGGTTTATCTCATCAAAATCTAAACATTGATTTCCTAAAAATTTCTCCCCCTTTTGATGATGACAAAACTTTTACATTATATTATTCATAATAGGAAATATTTACTTTGCATTATCACTTTTATCAGATCATTACATTCATGCAGTATCCAAAAATTTAAACTTGGATACACAAGAGATGTATCCATACTAAGCTTTATCTCAAACAATTCATAAAGTAAATCATGCAAGGGCTCATTAGAAATGAACTTGATAAGCAAAAGGAAAGTTTCTTCATTGATGTAGAAACTTTACGTAGTACAATAGAAGGAATGTTTACCATACATAAATCCAGAGTTGTAATATGTTCTTCAAGTCTTTTGCTACTTCTGAAATATGGACCTCTTTGTTGATGATTCTTCAAGTCTTCTTTCAAAAGGTCTTCTTTCTTCATATCTTCCTTCAACATCTTTCCAACAATCTAAAATAGACTTCAGATAGGATTCTTTCAGCTTCTTCTTTATCTTTGGAATTTGAATATGTTGGTCCCAAGTGGTCTTGTAGGTTTAGAGGGAGAGGGTGAATGAACCTTCGTCGATTTTAAAAAAACATTTCGAACTTACTACACTATAAGTTACTTGAACTTACAGGACATGATGGAACAACTTACAACACTATGAAGTAGTTGTTGGGATTTTGATGTCTAGATTTTGATGAGACAAACTACCTTTGTAATAGGAAGTTTGAATACCCCATTTTTCACAGTGTTTAAGTGAAAACATATAGACTAGATTTGAGTCTATAAGTTTAGGTTCAGAAAGATGGAGGAGCTCAACAATGTCATGTTGCATTAAGAGGAAATAAGTATCAAGATACTGCAAGAATGAATGCAGTAATGCATTAAGTAAGAAAGAACGGCAAACATCGCTGCAAGTAAAAGATACTAGATGCAGGAAGAGGTTACTACAATATAGTTGTAAGAGGAAAAGATACTACGCTACAAGAAGTGGTTGCAGTAATGTTGCAAGTAGAAGATATAGCACTACTGCAAGTAGAAGATACAACAGTACTGTATGGAAGGAGTTGCTGCAAGAAGGTCAAGGATATAAAGCAGAGCCATGACTTACTGTATACTCAACAAACCTCGACTACAATGAACAGAAGCAATATCCTGCTATCCGAGGAAAAATAAATACAGTACAAGGATCGAATAACGAAGTAAGTATAATAAAGCCATTCGAGAGAAGATTAAAGTTACGGACGTGGAGCCAATGCAGAGATGACACGTGGCTTGACAAGTTGTAGAAAGCTGTGAGCCGCAACCACCACATTGAATTCTCTGAGAAGAGAAGTCAAGATGCATTAAATGTAAGTCATGTCTTTGATCAGTACACATATTTCAAATGAGAGATATCTCTATCAACGGATATCTTTTTACAAGTACAAAAAGAGGTCGAGCAACACTGAAACTGGTTACTGAAATCTTGTGTGGGTTTACCTTTAGAACTTGCGATTGTTGTGTGTATGCTAGGTTCTAGTAGGTGTTAACTCATTAGGTTGATAGATTGTTATGTGATATCCTATAAACCAATTTTACTTAACGAAGTTCCTGCTTGAGGAGTAGTAGAGTGGACGTAGAAGGATTACACCACCTTAAAACCACTATAAGTCATAAGTGTTATATTGTTTTATATTTATCTGTGCTGCATCTTATATATATACTGTCATAAGCATAAAAAAATCTTTAAAAGAAAAACATACTTGAGAAAACAAGCCTTTAGTCAACATATAATTTTTACTGCACAAAACTCTAAGTTACAGCGTGCAGCACTGCATCCTAGTGCTGTAAGCAGTAACTGCTGGTGTTGTAAGTTCAAGTAACTTGCAGAACAGTAAGTTTGAAAAAGATTTTCAAAATAGATAAAGGTTCATTTACCCCCCATCTGAACCTCTGAGATCATTTGGGACCAACAGTAGTGCTGTCTGCTGTATCCTAAAGTTATTACAGTGGAAAATTATACTTTGACATAAGACTTGTTTTCTCAAAGATGCTTTCTTATGAAGGTCCTTTTATGCTTAACGTTAATGTAAACAAAAATGCAGCACATAATATATTAAAACGATTAAAGCACTAAGGACTTATAGTGGTTCGAAGGTGGTGTAATCCTTCTACGTCCACTCTACTGCTTTCCCGAGCAAGAACTTCGTTAAGTAAGATTGGTTTACAGGATACAACCTAACAATCTATCAACCTAACAAGTTATCACCTACTAGAACTTCAGCTTACACACAGATACTGCAAGTTCCAAAGGCAAACCCACAAAGGATTCCTAAAATCCCACATAGGGTAATTGTCTTTCTCTTAGACAACTATTAACAATCAGGAAGGATGAATCCTTTCAACCGATGACACCTAAAACAACCTAGCACACAACAAATAGGTAAAAGTATATATTTGTTCTTTCTTCAACTGGTGTGGTGAAGTGATCTTCTTTATCCTTTTTGGATCTTTGAAGTTGAGCTTGATCACTTAACCAGTCGAGTGACTGAAACTATTTGAATGCTTGAGAGTATAGCTTAGAGATGCTCTGATCTGATGAATGCAGATGTTTCAGTAACCAGTCTTAATGGTGCAGACCTCTATTTATACTTGTAGAAAGATATCCGTTAAAGGAGATATCTCTCATTTGAAACTAGAGTTCTGATCAAAGGCATGACTTGCATTAAATGCTTCTTAACTTATCTTCTCAGCTTATGTAATGTGGTGGTTACGGCTCACAACTTTCTGCAACCTGTCATGCCACATGTCCTCTTCGCTTTGGTTCTGCAACTACAACATTGATTTATCTCAATCCACTCTATTTTGATTTGCTTTGGTTAGCATTCCTCGTACTGCATTCATTCTTCCTTCTATTACAGGTTAGGTTGATTCTACAACTGTATCTAAGACTTTGTTGACGTATGCAGCAAGTCTTGATTCTACGCTGCATCCTGAAACTGTTTACAGTAACTTAATCTTACTGCATTGTTGTAACTTAACTTACTGCACTGCTGTAACTTATTCTTGCAGTATAGTTGTAACCATCGTTTGGTTGCAGCTTCTTTTTCTTCTTACTGCTGCATTGCTCAACTTTTCTTGCAGTTTCTTCACTCCTGCTTCGCTTGATATGGCAAGCCTTATCTTGAGATCCTCCATCTTTCAGAACCTTAACTTACAGACTCAACTCTGACCTATATATTTTCACTTAAACATTGTCAAAAATGGGGTACTCTAACTTCCTATTACATGATTGGTTTGTTTCATCAAAATTTAAACATTGATATCCCAATAATTTCCCTCTTTTTTATGATGACAAAACCTCTACATTATATCGTTCATGATAGGAGTTTTTACTTTACATTATCATATTTATCAAGACATTAGAGATATGAGCAAGATATAAACTAATCTTAGATTCATCAATGATGTATCAGTACTAAGCTTAATCTCAATTAGAAACTAAAAGCATGCAAAGGTTCATAAGATATGAACTTAATCAGAAAGCAAGAAAAATAAAATTTCTTCATTGAGGAAAGAAATTTGACGAGATACAAGATTTAGAAGAGATACCATACATCTTTTTAGATTTACAAAGATATCTCCAACTCGATTACTTCTGAAATTGGGACATTCTTTTAAAAGCTCTTCTTTCTTCTTCTTCTCTTTCTCTTTCTCTTTCTCTTTCCCTTGAGCCCTTTCACCAGTCTTGAATATATTTCAGATAGGATTCTTCCAACTTCTTCTTGATCTTTGGAATCTGAATCCATCTAAGCCAGAGATTTTCACTGAAAGGCACGATCCTGTCTTGCTTCACTAAGTTTAATAAATGAGTCTGAATTTCCAATTCTCCATCCCTACCAAGCTCTTCATATCTTCTCAATGCAGATTGGTATGTTTGGAATCTTCTGAATTTGTCTTCTCTGCAAAGATATCTGAGGTATTCTGATCATTTGAAAAGTGTGATCTGCTTAAAGGATGGATTCCTGTCAGTAGACAATCTCACAGCTTTAAAGATATTTAAGTTCCAGGCCATGTTCTCTCCATCAGGCCTCTGATCCATCAAAATAGATACTTCAGCAGATATGTTGTCAGTGTCAAGACATGGAATATCTTGAGGAGGGTATTGAAGTAGAGCTTTATCAACATTCTTCATCAATTCAGTTCTGCTCTCTCCAACTACCCTAAGCCTCTACATCCAGACTTTTTTTTCTTTTCCAGCTATGGCTCTCTCAGCTCTTTAAACAACCTTCTTCTGTTTGTGTAGTCTTTTTGCTTCACTTTTAGACATCTTCCTCTCGAACCCTATTTGCTGATTTTCTCCACTTCTTATGTTGTAGGAAGTGAGGGCTGCTGTTGTATCCTTTCTTACTGCAACACTAGATGCAGCACTACTAGCAAGTTTTGATGCAGTTGCTCCAGCACCTCCTTCACCTTTATCATCCCTTCTTCTTTTTGGGGAGGGAATATCAGCAGTAGGAGTTGATCTTCTTTTCCTCTTCCTGCTCAGAGGAAGGTCATCAACATCCTCTTCTTTTTTTTCATCATGCTCATCTCTCTTGTATCTTTCCGATCTTTCATCCCCTTTTTAGCATCATAAAAAATAGCCGGGGGTGGAGCAGGAGCTGATCTGACCACAACAGATCTGGGTCTTCTTGCAGCAGGTATGGGGGTTGTTCTAGTTGGTGGCTTATCACCTTTAGCATGTTGAGGGAAATGCACTGACCATCATATCCCTTAGCTCGCCCACTATCATTTCCAGATTACCCAATCTATCATCGACACTATGCGTTTGTTGAGTTTGATCAAAAATGTTATCCAGTAGAGTCTCTAAGATCATAGATGCAAGCTTTCAGAAGCTGCATCTACTGTCTTCTTACAGCCTTTGATCTCTTCGAGGTTGGTACCAGCAGCTTTCTTAATCTCTCTCTTCATCCGCACTCTATCTCTGAATTGTTGGTTCCACTGATCCTACAAGTAATGTTGCATTTGTCTTAGAAGAACTTTAATGTCCTTTTTTAGATTAGAAATGGACGCAGCGTAGGACCTGTCACTTATGTTGACATTATTCTGCATGTTGAACTTATGATCATGAAGAGCATGAATGAGCTGCCTAACTATAGTAATAACTTTGTCGATTGACTTTTCATGTGACATTTTAATGGACCTTTCTTATCTTGGTTCTGAAGCTGGTTTAGCATATGGAATAATGGTTTGTTGTTCCAAAAATAGATGATGTGATACATCCAGTTCAGAGCCTTCTTCTTCTTCAACATGAACACTCCCCCTTGAGCTTGTTCCTCTAAAAGAAGCAAGCTTCTCTGAAATGTAGGTGGCAGGAGTTTTATCTTCCATCTCTTCATTGGACTTCTCTTCTTCATTAGCTTCCTCAGTAACTAAGCCTGCTGTATCCTGGTTGGATTCTGAGGTACCTCTTGCTGCACAATAGTTACTTCAGCCACTTCTACCATCTCAGCATCCTTTAAGGATATTGTCTCAACAGCCGCCTTTTCAGAGGTCTTCAATTTCTTAGTGAGTACTATCTCAATAGCCACTTCACCTAATCTCAACGGCCTATCCTATAACAACCACTTTTTCATTAACGACTTCTTCTTACTGCACAGGTAGATTTCTTGTAGAGCTAACAGTTTGAGATACTGTAATAACTATGTTTGCAAGAATCTCAGCCTCCATCCTTAGTCTTGATTCTTCTGTTTCTTCAAGGATTTTAGCTTGCTGCACTGCTACTTTAGCCAGTACAAGGAGTCTCACCTTAGCAACTTCTTCCATTATCGCATTATCGGCCATCTCAGCATGTGCAAGGTCTGTAAGAACATCTTTGATTATCACTGACAGTTCCCTCTCAGGTCAAGCTACAACAACATTATGATAGATATGCATAGGGGAATCGCCATAATCTAGCAATTAAGATTCATTCTCTAAAGGTTCTAGAGAAACTATTGCAGAGAGGTCTTTAACTACTTGATCATAAGCAGGGAGTTTGAATTGTGACCAAAATATCCTTCTTCCTGTTGCGTTCTTGGAGTGTGCTGCATCTTTCTTTCTGTGACACTAGCTTGCAATGCTAGTTGCAGCATTGCTTCTTCTGTTTGCTCAATTCCAAAGCTGCGGATCTGTTCTTCAGCATGCCCCACATCATCGCCCCTTTTTACAGCCTCTGTAGCGGGGGCTAGGGTGATCTGCAGATCTTCCCTTGCTACTTTCATTGGCTGCTCTACTGACTCCTTTTCCTAAGCACTTTTTTCTTTGTCTTTGTCTAGAGCACCCTGAGCAGCAGTTCATTTGGATCTTTCTAGGTGAATAAATTCTGCAAACTCAGGTTGTAAGAGGTAGAGGATATCATTTATTTGAGCCCACCCCAGGATAAGTTTCTCCACGAAGAGAGAGTCACTCCACTATAACAGAATTTCCCCTTTAGACAGTTTCATCTTCCTCCAGAGATTGTACTGCTTCTCAATATCCTCGTTAAAAACTGTAGAAGATTGATCGATCAGACCTCTCACAACAATTGAAATCTACTCTTCTGTTTGTTTTGGTTACGTATCTGACTTAACTTCCATTAGGGTTTTTGAAAGAGGAGCGCTGCAATTACCTTTCTTGCAGCGCCTGCTGCAACTATCTTCTTCTTTCTATATAGGGTGATAAGCATTCTTGTCTTCTTTCTTCCTAGGCACGCATCATCATCATAAGAAGATGATGACTCCAACTCTCCTCTCTTTGGAGCCCTTTTGATAATAGGTACCACACTGTTACCAGAGTCAGATTCGGCAAATTGGGCTTCTTGTTTTCTTTCTTCTTCTTCCAGCCTCTTGTCAGCCTCTGATTCGCTGTAAGTAACTATGGCTAAATCACTTACAGTTTCATCCCTGAGTGTCAAGGATGCAGCTGCTGTATTCTTGGATTTCTTTCGTGGTTCAGCAGCAACTGCACCAGCAACAATCTTTTTCAAGGTTTTCCCCTTCTTCTTTTCCCCCAAGATATTTGCCAATGGGAATAGAGGTGGGAGCAATAAGCTATATACTAAGCTTACAGATAAGGGGGAAAATAGTGATCCCATAGCTTTGGGGCATTGTATCCTTCTCCGCTTTCTTCCAGAGCCTCTTATGGATGAATCGCGCCCAGTTCACACTCTCTCCCTTCATTATGGCTGACATAAGCTTGAAGCAGAGGTCTGTGCATTTATCATAACTCTAGGTTCTACTTTTAATGGAGTATGCACAGATGTCATGCAGAAGCTTAAACTCGGGTTTGAATAGCTTATTCGGTGCACTTTTCTTTATCTCTGCCGCAATCTCTCTCCACTTGAAGAGGTTCCACATCTCCTTGGAGATGTCATCGCCATATGACAGGAGTTGATTGGCAGTCAATCCTTCTGCAGAGATGTCAAATGCAGTAGCGATATCCCTATGGATAGCTTCATTTCATCTTCATCTTTATCCATTCTAAAGAGAATGATGAATATTCTTTCTTTCGATCTCCTGGTACGGGCATAGAATCTCTAAACTGATTCACTAGAGAATCCAGCGTAGACTATAGTTAGAGGACCTAGAATTTTAGTTCTTTCCAAGCACTCAAAGATGAGCGCAATGATGGAAGGATCATATAAATTTGAAGCATATACATGTTCCTGGTTGATGAGATGACCTTCGAGGATGATTGTTTGTCTTCCTGCTATTGTTGGATGGATTTCTGAAGATGATGATAAACTGTAATATTTGAAAGTTTCAAAGAGAGAACTACTCTTGGTACTTGGAAGTTTTGGTGAGAATGATCAAAGATGATATTCCAAGAGTTTGTTTAAATCCCTTATAGTAAGATAAAAAATTTAGATTAATCTTAAGGGAGAAATCCAACGGTTCTTATAAAAATGTGGAGGGGTCAAAATGTAAATACCCAAAACAAAGCAGTTATGGCCTCTGACGGCGTCTTTTCAAATTCTGACACAAATGCAGACTTGCATTAAATGCTAGGAGAAGTGCATGATTTGCCACCTAATTTATTGCATTTTTAAGGTTGCAACTTCTGTACGAGGTTGCAGAGTAATAAATACTCCTTGACATAAATGATGTATCCTCCTGTTGCTTCCTTCCATCACTTATTAATCAACTATAAGATTCATAGATATAACGTTGCATGAAGCCATAACTTGAAGTAAGAAACTTACTATTCTCAGCAAAAATACAGGGGTTCTCCCTAGGCTCCTCAAACTATCTTTCCATTCATAACTTCAGAATTCTCATTTTATTTTTTAGCATAGAAAATCTTGATTCACATAAAGGCTTGGTGAATATGTCGCCTAACTAGAGATTTGTATGAACTTTCTCTAGCACTACATCTTTCTTCTCCACGTGGTCTCTTATGAAGTGATGTCTGATGTCAATGTGTTTTGTTTTTGAGTGAAAAACAGGATTATGAGTGATAGTAATGGCACTTGTATTATCACAGAAAATGGAGGTCTCTTTTTCTTCAATCCTATAGCCTCTTAGTTGCTACTGTATCCAAAGGATTTGAGTACATCAACTTCCTGCTGCAGCATATTCTGTCTCTGCTGTGGATGTTGCTATAGATGTTTGCTTTCTACAGAACCATGATACAAGTTTATTTTCAAGAAATCAACATGTTCCACTTGTACTTTTTCTGTCCATCTTGCAGCGAGTATAGTCAGAGTCAAAGTAGCCTTTAAGACTGAATCTTCCTTCTTTAGGATACCAGAGACCTACTTCTTGAGTTCTTTTTAAATACTTGATGATCCTTTGTATTACTGTAAGATATGATTCATTTGGTACAACTTGAAATCTTGCACAGACCTCTACTGTAAACATGATGCCTGGTCTGCTTGCTAGCTTTGGTGCAGCTTGAAATCTTGCACAGACCTAATCTTTCTCTCTCCCAATAATACCCCTTTCATTCATCTCTTTGTTTGGAGTTTCGTGTTTACTGGATTTTCAGTTAAGTTATCACTGATCTATTCTTTTGTTTCTGTTAAGTTTCATGGGACTCTGATTTTTATAAGAGAGATTTCACTAAAAGCAATTCAAAGATGGTAAGATATGTAAGGTACAACAACTTCATAGTTCCTATGGTGTGTGTTCTGATTTCTATTTTTATTCTGTTCTATGCAACCATGCTATCTGTTTTTTTTCTACTTAATACATCCCTGAGTTGTTAAAAAATGATGTGTTTGTTGTTTTCTATTGTGCATAAATAATGATTAGTTCATGTCTTGGTGCTGATAATTTTCGGATTTATCTATAACTAGATAATTCTTATATTTCATTTGCCTAATATAAGTATTTGATTAGGTGGTTAATTTGAAAAAAAAAATTCATCTAAATTTAGAAGTTTTGAATAAATTTTTTGAATAAGAGAGGAGATCAGAGCCCACATGATTTTGACTAACTTGAGTGATTGCATTTCACAATGAAAATCTTTTACCCTCAAGAACATAAATAAGCCATCCATTACCCCTATACTATGTTTATGTGTTGTCTAGATATTTAACTGTGGGATTCGTTGTTTGTTATGAATCAGTTCATATTAGTACTAATCTGGCCTTTTAAGCTTTCTTGGCTTACCTTTTATATGACATGTGTTGAAATAGATTAAATTCATTTTAGTTAATGTACTCTTTTCACATACTTGCAATTGGAAGATCATATAAACGATTGTCTAAGGTGCGTAACTTACTTTTTTCATCAATAATGAACGTGCCACTTGATGATTGATTTATGGAGCATATCTATGCTTTAGGCTATATCTGATGTCAAGAGTCGAAACCGAGAAGCTATAGGGTTCATCCATGAAGTGGTCTATCAACCCGAAACCAGATCCATATTAGTGAAACGGGCTTGCTCCAATTTCCTCTGAAACCTTATCCATTTTTGTCTGTTTCTTTGGTTTGGCAGACTGGTTGTTTGTTTGTCTGAAATTTCAGGATTATATATATATATATATATATGGTATCATGTGTTGAAGGGTTGATAATATGTGTTTAATCCAATAGGGAGTTGAGAAGCACGAAATGGGTCTCAAAACATTGTATATATGTATCTGAACATGTTTAGTTTCCTATTTGAGGGTTTAGTTCTTTGTATCTTGTCTGGGTTAATTAGATGTTAAGATGATTCACCACTTGTATTAAATATAATTGGCCGACCCATTAATAATTTTACTTAATCTTTTTGATTCCACTGTTTTGTTTTCTGTCATTTTCACAAATATTTAATTTGTGAAATGGGCAGAGAATGCTTATGATCTGTTTGAAGGCTTTTGAGGTTAGTTTATCTTCCTTTAACTCAATCCTTGTGTTTAAACACTCACTTCAGCAATGGCTAGAGGATTCACACATGCATTTTTCTGTTTAACTCCTGATAAATAATGTTGGGATCCTGGCAACATCACGTAGATTCACTTTTAAAGGATATGATCAGTTATTATTCCTAAAATACTTTTCGATTGCTATGATTGTTTAATTTATCGTGATATGATTTCTTTGTACACACTTAAAACATCAAAACATTTTCTCAGTTGTGTTTTAGATGGAATTTTTATTCAAGGTTGCCTTTGTACAGGATATTCTTGGTGTGTGGCTAGATTCTAAAAGCTTTAGTGATGAAGAAATGGGACCAATTCCATCTAAGTAGAGAGGCATTTGCCAAAATGATTTGGATGCCAACTTTCATTGCAATAGGTACCCCTTTTTTACTTAGCAACTATTCACAATGCCTCCTCAGATTAATGTGGGGAATCTTAGTATTATAATCTTGTTTTTTGGTATGTGAGGGAAGCTGATTGGAGCAAGATACTTAAGCAAAAGATATGCTTAAATTGTTGGACCACTTGATTCCACCTTCGAAATGCCAAGTGACAACGAGGGGTATGGATCACACACATTGTCGACAGCTGGCGGGAATTTCGTACATATAATTAGTGTTATGATATCTAGTTTAGCAGAGCCCTATACATATTTTATTCAATATATTTTATTCTTCAAAGTATGTTAAATCTTATCTTTATTCTTGCGATTCTATAGAATAGTTAAAAATTATATTTCACATTTGTTTCTAGGAAGATTTTGACGGAAAAGGGAATGATTTTGTTATATATCCAGATGTATTTTGGCTTTCAAGTAAATGATAATTGTCATATCTATTGAAAGAAAAATTGTTCTTGATCTGTTATATGTTAATCAAAATAGTGTTTCCTTATCCTATCGAAAAACCTTTTAATTGGCAGTTGGTTATGTAACTCATTTTGCTACAGTAATGATCCAGGTTACATAAAAAGTAGGGAGGGCTTCGATTCTGATACTAAGGTGCCAATCTCTCTTCTACCAGTAGTCTAGTTGGGTACAACTTAATTTTTAAGTTTGGATTTGGCATCTTCTTTTATTTTTGAACTATCTTGACTGTATTTATCATCCAGGATCCCTTATTGAATATTGATTTGAATAGCAATTCTACTTGGAATGGAAATGGGTCTCAACTTTACCCTACCTGTAAGGTTCCACTTTGATATTGTGTTTTCAAACATCCATGAATGAATAACAGAAGACCAGTTCTGATGATTTCTATGATAAATAGTTGCTTCAATGTTCTGATCTTTGGGTTGCATCCATTGTTATATGTGTCTTCTAGATAATAAGACCTATTCGCTCCAAGCATTGTGCTGTATGTAAACATAGTGTGGATCAGTTTGACCACCATAGCCCTTGGATCTCAAATTGTGTTGGGAAGGTACATATTTTTTTAATTTGTAGGTAGTTGGCTATAAGTCTTTTATCATATTATATGTGGCATTTTTGTAGTTAAGTCTAAGTACCTGCTGTAGTCAACACTTAGTTTATGTTATTCATATTGTAAGGAACTAACTCTAGAGCTTGACTTAAATTTTCAAGGAGAACTTGCAGTTATAGTGTTTCTTTAAGATCCATTTATTTGTTATGCCTTCACATCCTCTTGTAAAATATGCAATACTGTAAGTTAAAGAAGGCTGATACACCAAACAGTTTGATCCTATATGAATTAATTATCATTCGCTCATCCTACTTGAAGTTAGTTATAACTTAATACACTAATAATATTATAACTTTAACATCATTAGTTGGTGGGACAGTCGCTCTACAAAGTATGTTGTTGCAGATGCACATCTATTAACTGTTAGTTTTTTATCGATCTTAACAATGCACAAGATATTGATAGTAATGTGATGATGGTTTCGGTTGCAATTAGAATTTCAAATGTTTAGAAATTGCGTATTTTTTATTTATATGATTTATTATGCATTACAATAGATTGTAAAGGTATTGGTGTTGTTGTAAATAAATAGAAATACGAAAAAAATCACAAAAAAATATGACAACGGTTATTAACCGTTGTCGTTATGGTCTTCGACAACAGTTAATAACCGTTGTAAATCTTTTGTCGAAGACAACAATGACAACGGTTAATAACCGTTGTGCAGACAATGCGAAATATGCTCTCAATTACGATAGTAGACAAAACCGTTGTGTCAATCATTGTCGTTATACTCTACGACAACGGTTAAAAATCATTGTAAAACCGTTGTGGTTATTGTTAACGATAATGGTTAAAAACTGTTGTAAAACCATTGTGGTTAATGTTAACGACAACAGTTATTAACCGTTGTAAAACCATTGTAAAGAGCGCTGGAATACAATAGGTCACCAACCATTGTGCCAACCGTTGTCGTTATCTTATACGACAATGATTAATAACCATTGTGGAAGATCAAGTCTACGACAACACCATCTTCCATAATGGTAAAAAAGGGTCTATGACAACGGTTATTAACTGTAACACCCTATACCCCTGTGACGTATATCTCACAATAAAATATTCATCATGTAGGCAAATCATACTAACGTTTCATTTATCCATATAAGTATAAAAATATTATTGAAAGACTAATATCATATAAGATTAAAACACACAACTCATATCCCAACATAAGTCATATTAAATACAACTCATGATATACGTGTCCAAAATGCAAAATACAGAGGAGGAGAAGGTTGCATGAGGCATCAGCCGACCGACCTGGTATAGCGTGATGTAAATACACAACCCACGTCAAAATGCTATTGAACCTAAAAAAAAATATGCGATTTTTATGAGTCGCAACTCAGTGAATATAAACCATTACTTTAATTAAATAACAAGCCAATAACAATCATTAACATTAATCATAAACATATGATCATACATGTGCAAATGTCACTATGTCCGATTTATTATTCTGTGAGATACTCAAGCGTGGATGTGTCCCGGGATTTTCAATATGCCACTGTGTATATAGACCCGTAAGTCTCCAATATGATTATGACCCAAAGGTCTCTACTGTGTATATAGACCTGTAGGTCTCCAATATGATTATAACCCGAAGGTCTCCACTGTGCATATAGACCCGTAGATCTCCAATATGAATTTAACCCGAACATCTCCACTTTGTATACAGATCCATAGCAAGACAGTCACAGGCCTTTTAATTTCATGTCATATGTAATATGCAACGCATCAATCATCCGAATATATGATCACATATACATTTATCAATATATCATTTGATCCAATGATAAATTCATATAAAAATATATTTCTTATATAACACACATAACAAACGTTGCATATAAACCACATCACATTGCGTATAAATCACATATATGGTTTATACTCACCCGGCTATGATAAGCGGTCTGTTATGCTTGTGCCCATATACGATTCAATGTAATTTAAACTAATCGTCCCCTTAATATGTATTTCTATTATGCAATGAAATGCAATGCATGTATGCTTAATTAACCATGTTCATTACTTTTCCCTACAACTTGAGTTATAAAATTCCGAGTCGAGCAAGGTAAAATTCTATAGAAACTTAACATATAGCTCTACAACTTTCATGTTTAATACTTTTCCTAATTCAGTCTCCAACATGCATAAAATTAAGCTACAAACACAGCATAATTAACCGTTTTCAAACTGGGTCATTATAGATCAAGCCCTATAATTTTGACATTATTTCACTCAATATTTAACCGAGTCATCCACGGTTTGCCTTTAAGTTTAGCTAAGAGATTGGGCTATAACTTTCATGTCTTAAGTTTTTCCTAATTCGGCCTATAAAGCTACCAAAACATCCAATGAATTACAATAATTGGAGACATATATAATTTACTAATTTCTTTGTACCTTTTGTGAAAAATCTTGAGAATTCGCTTCAATCAAATCGAAGAGCACGTCCCCATGAGCTCCCCTCAAACTCTGAAGAAAAACGGCAAAAAAACGAAATCAAAATTCACAAACTCTTCCCTTTTTTTCTTTTTTTTTCTCCGTCTGTTCTTTCTTTTCCTTACTCTCTGTTCTTATTTTTCTTCCGCTGCAGTTTCCTTCTGTTTTTCTTTATTACTTATTCAATTTCTTACTCCACCGCCTCACCCTTTGACAATTAAGTTTGTTTTTTCCTTTATATAATATAATATTAAACTCTGTGTGTGCACATATATATATGCTACTTATATATATATATATAACATTAATTAACTTAGACGGCTGACTTATATATATATACTAATATTAATTAACTTATTTTTTTTGTATGCATACCTGCAGCACCTGACTTACCTATATATACTAATATATATAGTATATATAGGTCCCAAGTGGTGTCCGAGATTCAGAGGGGGGTGAATGAACCTTGATCGATTTTGCAAATCTTTGAAAAACCTTTATGTTCTGCAAGTTACTTGAACTTGCAGCGTAAGATTGTTACTGCTTACAGCACTAGGATGCAGTGCTGCACGCTGTAACTTAGAGTTTTATACGCAACGGAAAAATATAAGTTATAACACAAAGCTGATTTTCTCAATATGCTTCTTTCAAAAACGTTTAATGCTTATGAGATATACAAGATCAGAAAGTAAAGACATAGATTAAAAAAGCAATCAAACACGTATGGCTTATAGTGGTTCGAAGGTAGTGTAATCCTTCTATGTCCACTCTACTGCTCCTCGAGCAGGAACTTTGTTAAGCAAGATTGAATTACAGGACCCTCCTAACAATCTATCAACTTTACAAAGCAACAACCTACTGAAGTGTAGCGTACACATAGCAACTGCAAACTTCAAAGGCTAACCCATACAAGGTTCAACACTCCCACACAGGGAAGCTTCCTAACTCTAGAAAACTATACAAACAGTAAGGATCTCTACTATCAACTGTTCGACACCTCTAAAAAAACCTAAGCACACAGCAACAAGGTTAAAAGTATATTGATTTTGTTTCTTCAACTGGTGCGACGAAGTGAGCTTCTGAATCCTTCGAGGGATCTTGCAGCTTGAACTTGCTTCACTTCTAAGAGGTTGAGTGACTAAAACAGATAGTAGACTAGAATGTTTATATCTTGAAAGCTTGTGAGTTTTACGCAAATGTTTCAGTAACTAGCTTCAGTGTTTCTCATTCTCTATTTATACTTGTAGGAGAAGATGTCCATTGAAGGAGACATCTCTCTTTTGAATTTGAAGTAGTCTGATCAAAGGCATGGCTCGCATTTAATGCAACTTGACTTTCTCTTTTGGAGCATTTAATACGGCAGTTGCGGCTCACAACTTTTTGCAGCGCGTCAGTCCATGTGGCATCTTCGTATTGGCTCCGTGTCTGCAACTTTGATCTTGTCTCGAATGGCTCTATTCGTTCTTGCTTGAATCTTCATTCCTTGTACTGCATTTATCCTTCCTAGGATTTCAGGATACTTCTTGTTGTAATTGGCGCTGATTGACTTATCTGAACTGTAAGCTTTGCACTGTATCCTAGGTCTTCATGCAGCTGATACTATCTTGCAGTGCTGCTGTAACTAAGACCCGGTTGCAGTATCTTTGAGTAGAGCTGCTGCATCTTTTCTTTGCAGTACTCCTGTACGCCATTCTTTCTTAATTAGCTGCAGCGAAGTTCTGTCTTCTTGCAGCGATGTTGTATCCGCCTTCTTGCAACAATTTCTTTTCTGAAAGGTTTAGATACAGCTTTATCCTTGTCAAGCCTCCATTTTTCAGCACATAACACTAGACTCAAACCTAGTCTATATATTCAATTAAACATTGTGAAAAATGGGGTACTTAACACTTCCTATTACAAATACGTTTTGTCTCATCAAAATCTAAACATTGAAATCCCAACAATTTCCCCCTTTTTGATGATGACAAAACCTTTACATTATTTCGTTTATGAAGAAAGATTTTTACTTTACAGATTATCGTAAGATCAGGGTTACATGCTTGAACAGCTTTCTTATGATAAATATAAACCCTGAATTTATCAGAGATGCATCATATTATTCTTTTATCACTAGACATCAGGAAAAACATAAACAGCATGCATAAGTTCATAAGGATTGAACTTTGAACAGAAATGAAACGAAAATTTCTCCATTAACTGAGAGAAATTTATAAGACATATACATTACAGCAGGGATCACAAGAGAGTATGTAAATTACTGAAACAGGGACCTTTTTGTAGACGATTCTTCAGGTCTTCTATCAGCAAACTTTTCAAGGCCTTCTCTTCCTCTTGATCCCTTCCACCAGTCCCTGATGGACTCTTGATAGGACTCATCTAGCTTCTGCGTAAATATTGGAATTTGAATCCACCTAAGTCAGAAGTCCTCACAATAGGGCACGATCCTACCATGCTTCATTAGGTCGGTATAGTATCTTTGAATTTCAAGTTCTCCTTCCCTAGAAAGCTGCTCATATCTCTTCAATGCAGTCTTGCAAGTGTGATATCTGCTGAATTTACCTTTCCTGCATAGGGTTCTGAAGTTCCTGAGGTATTCTGATCGCTTGTACAAGGTGATCTCCTCAAATGATGGATTCCTGTCAGTAGACAGTCTAATTTCCTTGAAGATGTCAAATCTCCATGCCATATTTTCTCCTTCAGGCCTCTAATCCATCAGAACGGAAACTTCAGCAGAGATGTTTTCAATTTCAAGACGAGGGATCTCTTGAGGAGGGTATTGATAGAAGTCCTTGGGAAAAATTCTCCTCTCACCAATTACTCCGAGTCTTTGAATCCAGGCATATGGATCTTGCTCTTCTATTTGGCGCCTCTGACTCTCAGACTCGTCCCCGCTCATCCTCTTCCTTGAGCCTTACTGCTGGTTCTCATACCCTCTCTTTGTATGATGATGAGAGGGAGGTGCTGCATCTTTGCTTGCAGCTCTGTTGGGTGCAGCGCCTGCTGTTGATCTTCTTGCAGCACCAGCTCCACCAACTCCTCCATCATCATCTCTTCTCCATCGCTTAGGAGATGGGATGTCAGCCGCAGCAGATGATCCAGACCTCTTTCTCCTCTTGCTGAGAGGTTACTGGTCATCTTCATTTTCTTCTTTTTCTTCAGTTCCCCCTGAGCTCCTGTATCTATCTTCAACTCCTTCCCCCTTTTTGGCATCATCAAAAGCCGGGGGCTAAGTAGGGGCAGCTGGGACCACCTTGGAACGTGGTCTTCTGGTCGGTTTGGGGACGGCCTCAGAAGCGTCAACATATTGAGGGAAGGCTCGGAACATGATGTCCTTCAGTTCTCCAACAATCAGCTCCAGGTTCCCCAAACGATCATCCACACTTCTGGTTCGCTGGGATTGATCAGATGTGTGATCCAGAAGTGTTTTCAGGACGAGGGAGTGAGTGTTTAGCCTGTCAGAGGCATTCTCAGCATGGCGCTTGCACAGTCTTATCTCCTGATCGAGTCTGTGCAGCTTCAACTTTCAACTCTCCTTCCATCCTGACCCGTTCCATGTAGAGCCTATGGGAGTGATCATTGAACGTCCTTTTGATCATCTCAGGCAGGGCTTCAAGGTCCTTCTTGAAACCTATCATGGTTTCAGCGTGGAATTGGGCATCGACCCTGAGACTGTTGCGCATGGTAGACTCCTGCTCTTGGAGAGCGTACACCAGATGTCTAACAACGGCTTCATCTCGGTTGATCGATTCATCAGGAGTCAGCCCCGAATTTCTTCTTGTTGAGGCAGTAGAGGATGCAGCGAATGGTATTACAACGTGAATAATCGGAGCTGCATCCTGCCTTGGAACCTCAGCAGCAACCTCATCCTCAGATTGCTGGTTTGAGAACTAATAGAGCTCGAGAATGGGTGCTCTTCTTCTTCTGCCTCCTCTTCGCCAGATGAGACTTCAACAGGTTCTGCTCCGCCAGATTTCGGTCCATGAACAACTATGTTGTGCCTCCTCATCATCCTGGTGAAGTCGGCGTGAGTAACCTCAGCGTCCTTAGTAACCTCTGTCGCTGTAACCTTGGAAGGTTCTTGAGAACATGCAGCAGTTGCAGCGTTAACCTCCTCTTGAGGTGTCTCTAGCTGCACAGGGGTTACCTCAACTACTTCTTCAGCCTCATCTGTGGGTACTGTCTGAACAGCCTCCCCAGCAGAGGTCTTCTCACCCTCATGGAGTGTTGTCAGAACAACAGCCTCCCCTGAGGTCTTCTCCAAGAACCCTGTCTCCTCGGCCGATCCTGCAACTTGGACAGCTTCTGCTGCAAGAATAGGTTCTTGCAGCTCTGGTTGGTTTCTTGCAGCGTCCACAGCATTCAGCACTGTACGCTCCTTTGCTGCAAGAATCTCAGCTTCCACCCTCCTTGTTTCTTCAGCAACTTCTTCTTGGGTGGTCGCCTGCTGTACTGCTGTCTCCGTCAGTACAGGAAGTCCAGCCTCGACAACTTCTTCCGTGGTTGCATCATCGGTATCTTCAGCAAGATCAGAGATTACTCTCTAAATGATGACTGACGGTTCCCTTTGTGGGTCTGCAGCAGCAGCATCCATGCGTACAGGGGAATCGCCATAGTCCAATAGTTGAGATTCTTCCTCCTCCAAAGGATCCAACGAGATAATGTTGGAGAGGCCCCCAACTACTTGCTCGTATGCAGGGGAGTTCATATGATGTTGACTTGAACTTTCTTCTTCCCGCATCCTCCTAGGAGTGTACTGCATCCTGGTCTTTTTCACACTTTGTTGCAGCACGTGTTGCAGCATAGCTTCCTCAGCTTGCTCCACTCCCAGGGTGTCGATTTGCTCTAGTGCAAAAGCGATGTCATCGCCTCTTCTTACAGCCTCCGCAGTCGGGGCAAGGAAGACCTACACATCCTCCAATGCTGCTCTCATCGGCAGCTCTGCAGAGTTGGATTCTGCAAGAGCTTTTCCTTTCCCTTTGTCCTTTGCTCCCTGAGCACTGCTTTCACCAAGCTCCTGAACTCTTGCTGCATACTCAGGTTGCAGGAGTGCCAGAATATCTTCTGATTTGGCCCACTCAAGAATAGCTTGTTCGACTGTCAGGAAATCCTTCCACTTCAACAGGATTTTCCCCTTAGCCAGCCGCATCTCTCTCCAAAGATTGTATTGCAGCTCTATATTTCTAGCCGCTGAGAGGGTAGGATCAAGCACTGAAGCTTTTGTTTGTAGATGAGCTTCTTCAGTTGGCTTGACTAGGAGCTGATGTGGCTCCTGAAGCAGATGTGACTCATCCCCAAGATTTTCTACCACCTCAGAAGGTGTAGAGAGTTGGGAATTAAGAGCTTCTTCTTGATCTCGGGGCTGATGAGACTCATCCTCAACAGCAACTACAGCCAAGCTTGCTGTAGAGAGTTGGGAGCCAGCAGCTGCAGCAGCCTTCTTCTTGCTGCACGGGGCCCTTCTCACCAAGGGTGCATCGTCATCTGAGAAAGAGGATTCAATTTGAGGTACAGCCTTTCCTGAGCTCCTCTTGATGATGGGAAGAGGGTCTTGAACGTCCTCTTCTTCTTCGTCTCTCCCGTTGCATACTACTTCATCTTGCAGGGCCAGGGTGGCATTCTTTTTGTCTTTTGCTTTCTTTCTTGCTGCCCCAGCTTCTGCTGTCTTCGGTTGGGTCTTACCCTTCTTCTTCTCCCCTAGATACTTTCCGATGGGGATGGGAGTAGGTGCTGCAAGTTGAAGACCAAGCTTGCAGAGCAGAGAACAAATGGTGATACTGTAGATTCGCCGCTCCGTTATCTTTTCTACTTTCTCCCACAGCCTCTTCATGATGAACCTCACCCAGTTCATCTTTTCTTCGGTCATGATAGCAGATGTGATCCGGAACCGGAGATCTGTGCACTTGTCATAACTCCTTGTTCGGCCTTCAATGGAGTATGCACAGATATCATGAAGGAGTTTAAACTCCGGCTTGAAGAGCTTCTTTGGGCCGCTTCTCTTGATTTCAGCCCCTGTATCCCTTGCTTGAAAGAGATCCCACATCTATTGAGCAGTACCCTCCTCATAGTTCAACAACTGACTGGGGGTCAGACCTCCGATGGAAATGCTGAAGGTGGTAGCGATGTCTCTGACGGTTAGAGACCGCTCTTCCTCGCCTGCATCCATCCTAAACAGGATGCAATTCCTATCCTCCATCTGCCTAGCGTAGGAGTAGAATCTTTGTACTGACTCCACAGAGAAGCCTGCGTATACAGTGGTCAGAAGCCCTAGAACTTGGGTCCGCTGAAGGGCATCGAAGATTCTCTTGACGAGGGCATTATCATACAGCCCAGAAGCATAGACGTGCTCCTGGTTGATCAAGCGTCCTTCTAAGATGATGGTTTGCCTGCCTACCATGGATTTCTTAGAGAGAAAAGATGAAGAACGTCAAAGATTTAGACTTAGAAAGATTTTCGCGAGAAGAAGTTTCTCTCCTTGGTTGATGGTGAAAAATGATTTCGAAAGGCGCGGTTATGGGGGTTATGACGGATCTCAAGGGACGTGTAGTAAGATCAATGGTTGAGATAATTTAGAGGAAATTGATCTTACGGTCCAGAAAAAGACCGATATGTCAAATCATCACTAATTATTACAAGGCGCATGGGCTTCTGAGCGTAACCTTCCACTTTTGACACGTGCAGACGTTGCATTTAATGCTGAAAGACACGCCCTTTGCCGCCTAAATAAATGTCTTTTTAATGTTACAGCATCCTTGGTACGAGGTTGTAGAGTAATCAATACTCTTTTGAAATAAATGTTGTAACCTGGTGCTGCTTACACTCCCGATTTCTGCTGTACTGTAAGAATATATAATGCAGCGCTGTTTGAACCCAGCACTGTATGAAAGCGTAACTTACAGCACTATACTTACTCCTTCTCGCAAGCATGCAGAGGTTCCTCCTTGATTTTTGTACCTTCTTTTTCTCCTCATAACTTAAGAATTCCCAGCTCGTTTCTAAGTATAGAAAATCTCGATTCACTCAAAGGTTTAGTTAATATATCTGCAAGCTGGAGATCCGTATAAACTTTCTCAAGCACAATATCCTTCTTTTCCACGTGGTCTCTTATAAAATGATGTCGTACGTCAATATGCTTCGTTTTTGAGTGAAAAACAGGATTATGGGTAATTGCAATAGCACTTATATTATCACAGAGAATTAGAGTCACTTTTTCTTCAATCTCATAGTCTTTAATTTGCTGATGTATCCAGAGAATCTGTGCACAGCAACTTCCTGCTGCAACATACTCTGCTTCTGTTGTAGAGGTTGCAATCGAAGTTTATTTCCTACAGAACCATGAGATAAGTCTATTTCCCAGAAACTGACAAGTCCCACTGGTACTCTTTTGATCAATCTTACAGCCTACATAATCTGAGTCAGAGTAGCCTTTGAGCTTGAATCCTCCTTCCTTGGGATACCATAGGCCTACATCCTGAGTTCCTTTCAAATATTTGATAATCCTTTTGACCGCTGAAAGATGTGATTCCTTTGGTGCTGCTTGAAATCTTGCACAGACTCCTACTACAAACATAATGTCTGGCCTGCTTGCTGTAAGGTACAGTAAGGATCTGATTAGGCGTCTGTACTTTGTGATATCAACATCTTTACCATCTTCATCTTTGTCAAGGCTTATTGATGTCGACATAGGAACAGATGTTGTTGCACCATTCTTTATGCCAAATTTCTTGATAAGTTCCTTCGTATACTTGACTTGACAGATGAAGGTTCCTATAGACAGCTATTTTACTTGCAGCCCAAGAAAGAAACTTAATTCTCTCATCATACTCATCTCGAACTTTGACTGCATCAGGTTGGAGAACTTCTCACATAACTCTTTGTTGGTGGATTCGAAGATGATGTCATCCACATATATCTGTACTAGCAGTACACTTTCTCCATCCTGTATCCTAAACAGCGTCTTTTCGATTGTTCCTTTCTGGAAACCATTCTCTAGCAGATAGAGAGATAAGGTGTCATACCAAGCTCTTGGAGTTTGCTTAAGTCCATACAGGGCCTTATGTAACCGAAACATCTTCTCTTCTGCTTGATCTCCGAAGCCTGGAGGTTGTTCTACATAAACTTTCTCTGTAAGAAGGTTATTCAAGAATGCACTCTTAACGTCCATTTGATAGACATTGAAATTCATGTGAGCTGCATAAGTTAGAAAAATCCTTATTGCTTCCAATCTTGCTACTGGAGCAAAAGTCTCATCAAAATCAATTCCTTCTTCCTGGCAATATCCTTTGGCAACTAATCTTGCTTTGTTCCTTACGACGAGTCCAGATTCGTCTAATTTGTTCTTGAAGAACCACTTTGTTCCTATTACTCCTTGATGAATTGGTCTTACAACTGTCTGTCATACTTGGTTTCTTTCTAACCCATTCAACTTTTCTTGCATGGCCTGTACCCAGTTGCTATCTTGCAGTGCTTCTTCAACATTCTTTGGCTCTATCTGAGATATGAAGCATGCAAGCATTGCTTCATGAGGGATGGATCTTCTTGTTCTTACTCCAATGGATGGATCTCCTATGATAAGATCCCTTGGATGATTCCTTAGCCATGTTCTGTCAGGCTCAAAGATATGTTTTGGTCTAGGTTGCTCCTTTTGTTCCTGTAATATAGGAGGTTCTGCTGCTGTAAGAATATCTACTGCATCCATAGTTGCAGCTTCCTCTTCTTTATCTTTTTCTGTAGGCAGAACTCCTTCTACATATGGAACAACATTCTCTTTCCTTGGAGCTGTCTCTTCAAGTGGTTCTTCTAACTTTTTGGTGTCACAGTGTGGTTCATCAAACACCACGTGAATAGATTCTTCAACCACCAAGGTTCTCTCCCGAAGGCTCTACTTACAGCAGAGTATCCTAGAAATACTCCTTCATCTGACTTTGCATCAAAAGTCTTCAGATGTTCCTTTCCATTGTTGAGAATATAACACCTGCATCCAAAGATATGCAGATAAGAGATATTTGGAGTATATCCATTACAGATTTCATAAGGAGTTTTGTCTAGATTCTTGATGATTAGACATCTGTTCTGTGTGTAGCAAGCAGTGTTGGTTGCTTCAGCCCAAAATCTCTTGGGTACTTCTGCTTCAGCTATCATTGTCCTTGCTGCTTCCTTGAGGGTTCCGTTTCTCCTTTCAGCTACATCGTTCTGTTGAGGTGTTCTTACAGCAGAGTATTCATGTCGAATACCATTATCAGAACATAATTTCTCAATGAATTTGTTTGTGAACTCAGTTCCTCTGTCTGATCTTATCTTCACTATGCTAAAGCTCTTTTCATTTTGAATTTTCTTCATGAGATCAGGTAGCTTGTCTTGAGTTTCTGACTTCTTTACAAGGAAGATTGTCCATGTGTATTTGGAGTAGTCATCTACAACTACAAGAGAGTACTTCTTCCCACTTAAGCTTACTGGTTCTACTGGTCCAAATAGGTCCATGTGCAAAAGATCTAGAATCTTGTGTGATGACTTTTGTATCTTATCTTTGAATGAGCTCTTAACTTGCTTTCCTTTATGACAAGCTCCACAGATATTCTCCTTCTTGTATGCCATATCTGGCAATCCTCTCACAAGGTCTTTTCTTGCTAGCTTGTTGATAGTTTTGAAGTTCAGATGGCTTAACCTCTTGTGTCATAGCCAACTCAGCTCTAGTGGACTTTTCACAATGAAGCATGTTGATTGAATAGAAGAGTTCCAATCAGCTAGATAAATGTTTCCTCTTCTTGTTCCTGTAAGCTTGACTTCATTTGAGGTGCTGTCCATGATTAAGCATTTGTTGAGGTTGAATTCCACTGTGTATCCTTTGTCACAGAATTGACTGATGCTCAGAAGGTTGTATCTGAGTCCTTTTACATAGGATACATCCTTGATCTTTATGTTTCCTTTGACTATGCATCCACTTCCTTTTGTGCTTCCTTTGGAATCATCTCCAAAGATGACTTTTGGTCTTTTGCGTTCTTAGAAGTCTTTTAGAGATTCTTTACTGCTTGTCATGTGCCTTGAGCAGCCACTGTCAATGTACCATACATCACCGCTGCAACCTGACACTGAAACCTATAACAATTTCAAACAGATTTAGGTACCCATACCTATACGGGTCCTTTGGGGTTAATTGCTTTAGGAACCCAAACTTTCTTAGCAGTCACTGTTCTGCTGTAAGATTTGTTGGTTCTCTGACTGTATAAAGTTTTTCTTTTGAACTGCCTGTTAAAGGTGTGTGCAGAGATAATATATGTGTTACCAACACTTTTATAGTGTGGTCTTCCACCATACTTCCCTTGAGTACATCCTCTTTGAGGTTTAGATATATAAGTCTCAGTATAGGTAGGAAAGTTTCTTCTGTGCTGCAACTTAGTAGGATACTACATCCTCTTGCTGAATACAGCAGATGGCTTCTGCTGCAGCCAGTTCTTAGATGCACGCTTATTTCCTGCAGTTGAGCATTGGAGTTTTTTCCCCTTATCCATTATTGCTGTTTTGTTCAAGATCTTCACAGAGTCACATAGTAACTCTTTCTCCATTGAGGTTTCAGCTTGAACAAAATTTACAACTTTGGATGTACTTGCTGTAGTCTGAGAGATGTGATTGTTGTAACCTATGCTCGATTTTTCAAACGGACTTCTGTTTTGGTTTATGTAATCCCTTCCGTCCTTTGATGATTTGCTGAATGTGCTTATTGTGGACTGCAAGCTTTCCTTCTCAGCTTCTAGCTTAGTAACCTGCAGATTTAATCTAGAGACTTCCTTTTGCAGCTTACTACACCTCGAGCTATCAGACTCACATGCAGCCAACATTTTGGCAATATCAATGTTCTTGCAGTTTAGGATCTCATTGTTGATTTTTAGGTTCTCATTTTCAACCTTCAGTTCCTCATGAATTGAGTTTGATCTGCTCGAAATCACTCATGATCCTTTTTAAGGAGTGGATCATGTTCAATTCCTCACATTCAGATACGGACAGAGGTTGGTAGATTACCTCATCTTCTTCGCTGTCCTCATAGTCGTTAGCCATCAGGCATATCAGCGCTTCTCCATCAGAAGATGAGGTTTCAGTGTCGCTATTAGAGGATTCTGCAGCATTCAGTACTTCCATCGGGACTACTGTATCCTTGACCTTCTTCATCTCTCCTATGAGAGCTCGAAGCTTGTGCCTTTCCTCTCTCCTTTTATCTCTCCTCTGCTCTCTCTCTCCTTCAGGATACTTGTGCACCGTTAGATATGGATAATTTCTTACATAGTGCCCTGGTTTCCTGTAGTTATAACATAAGTCAATATTGCATGTATTTGACTGTGGAGAGGAGGATACCTGAGGAGGTGGATGACTTCTTCTGAACTCATTCTTCTTGTTGAGATTGGTGTTGCTGCTATTGTTATTGCTCTTCATGAATCTTCTAAATTTCTTTAGAAGCAGAGCCAGCTCCACTTCAGCAACTTCTGCTCTAACCTTAGTCTGCTTACTGCAACTAGTGGTTGCTGTATCCTTGGAGCCTCTGGCAGTAAGCGCTGTAACTTTGGAGCTTTATTCTTCAGACTCTTTTCTCCTCCTATTGATGTCATATTCCAACGCTTTGAGATCGGAGAATAGGTCGAATGTACTCATGGATTTCAAGTCCATAGACATTCTCATGGCAGTGGTCTTGCTGTCTCACTCCGTAGGTAGGGCTCTCAACACTTTCATATTTTTCTCCTTCTGAGTGTAGTGTTTGCCCAGAGCTTCTAGTTCGTTAACTATGGATGTGAATCTCAAGTCTAGTTGCTCGAGAGTCTCTTCATTCTTCATTTCGAAGAGCTCGAATAGTTGGATAGCGTTGGAGATCTTGTTGTCTTTGGTGAGCTCAGTCCCCTCACATATTTGCTCCAGCTTTTCCCATATTTCTTTGGATGTTCTGCAAGTCTTGACTTTGCTGAACGTGCCTTTATCCAAAGTATTGAATAGAGCATTCTTAACCACATTGTCTAGATTAGCTCTCTTCCTGTCTTCGTTATTCCATTCAAGTCTTGGCTTGACTAGGAAGGCTGGTGGTGGCTGTGCTCCTTCTTCTAGGTCTCTACCTAGCACTGGATTCACCTTCGTGGGTATGATTGGTCCTTCAGTGATGACCGTCCATATTTCATCATTCATTGCCGAAAGATATACCTGCATTCTTATTTTCCAATCGTCATATTCCTCTATAGAAAACATAGGTAACTTGTGATTAGAGGAATCCATGATATGCTTTAAGAATGAGTTTTAGATGCAGAAAAAACAGCGAGTCAAAGGTGGATCTGGATAGGTGACCAGATGAGTTGGCTTTTAACCCAACTTGCTTTGATACTACTTGTTGGTCAAAAGTGGTGTCCAAGGTTCAGATGGGGGGTTGAATGAACCTTGGTCGATTTTGAAAATCTTTGAAAAACCATTCTACTCTGCAAGTTACTTGAACTTGCAGCGTCAGATCGTTACTGCTTACAGTACTAGGATGCAGTGTTGCACGCTGTAACTTGGAGTTTTATACGCAGCGGAAAAATATAAGTTATAACACAAGACTAATTTTCTCAATATGCTTCTTTCAAAAATGTTTAATGCTTATGAGATATACAAGATCAGAAAGTAAAGACACAGATTAATAAAGCAATTAAACACGTATGGCTTATAGTGGTTCGAAGGTGGTGTAATCCTTCTACGTCCATTCTACTGCTCCTCGAGCAGGAACTTTGTTAAGCAAGATTGAATTACAGGACCCTCCTAACAATCTATCAACATTACAAAAAAACAACCTACTGAAGTCCAGCGTATACACAGCAACTGCAAACTTCAAAGGCTAACCCACACAGGGTTCAACACTCCCACACAGGGAAGCTGCCTAACTCTAGACAACTATACAAACAGCAAGGATCTCTCCTATCAACTGTTCGACACCTCTAAAACAAACTAAGCACACAGCAACAAGGTTAAAAGTATATTGGTTTTTTTTCAACTGGTGCGACGAAGTGAGCTTCTGAATCCTTCGAGGGATCTTGCAGCTTTAACTTGCTTCACTTCTAAGAGATTGAGTGACTGAAACAGATAGTAGACTAGAATGTTTGTATCTTGAAAGCTTGTGAGTTTTGCACAAATATTTCAGTAACCAGCTTCAATGTTTCTCATCCTCTATTTATACTTGTAGGAGAAGATGTCCGTTGAAGGAGACATCTCTCTTTTGAATTTGAAATAGTCTGATCAAAAGCATGGCTCGCATTTAATGCGACCTGACTTTCTCTTTTGGAGCATTTAATGCGGCAGTTGCGGCTCACAACTTTCTGCAGCGCGTCAGTCCATGTGGCATCTTCATATTGGCTCCGTGTCTTCAACTTTGATCTTGTCTCGAACGGCTCTATTCGTTCTTGCTTGAATCTTCGTTCCTCGTACTGCATTTATCCTTCCTAGGATTTCAGGATACTTCTTGTTGTAATTGGCGCTGATTGACTTATCTCAACTGTAAGCTTTGCGCTGTATCCTAGGTCTTCATGTAGCTTATACTATCTTGCAGTGCTGCTGTAACTAAAACCTGGTTGCAGTATCTTTGAGTAGAGCTGCTGCATCTTTTCTTTGCAGCACTCCTGTAAGCCATTTCTTCTTACTTAGCTGCAGTGAAATTCTGTCTTCTTACTGCGATGTTGTATCCGCCTTCTTGCAACGATTTCTTTTCTGAAAGGTTTAGATGCAGCTTTATCCTTGTCAAACCTCCATTTTTCAACACATAACACTAGACTCAAACCTAGTCTCTATATTCACTTAAACATTGTGAAAATGGGGTACTTAACACTTCCTATTACAAATACGTTTTGTCTCATCAAAATCTAAATATTGAAATCCCAACAGTATATGTTTATATATATATATAATTTAGATTTATTTTCTTTGCAAAATTCAACATAATTTATATCATCATTGATAAATAATTTATATTATGCATTCGAAGATTACTCGAGTCTCAATCAATTATAATAAGGGTTTCTCAACACTAATTATCTAATAGCATATAAATAATACGAAATACATATGATGCATGAAATGAATACCCAATGATGTGTATATTTTAGTCGAGAATGTTTTATTAACCATTATCGTTTAGTGAATTTTTTGTAGTGTTTCCACATCTTTTCCATCCTCATCTTTGTCAAGGCTTATGGATGTTGCCATGGGGACAAATGTAGCAGATCCATTTTCTATACCAAACTTCTTTATAAGCTTTTTTGTGTACTTGACTTACTGATGAAGGTTCATGTACTTAGTTGCTTTACTTGCAGACTAAGGAAGAAACTTAGTTCTCCCATCATACTCATCTCAAACTTTGACTGCATCAGATTTGAAAACTTTTCATAGAGATCTTTGTTGGTGGATCCAAAGATGATGTCATCTACATAAATCTGCACAAGGAGAATACTTTCTTGAATTAATTCTCTAATAGATTGAGAGATAGGGTGTCTTACCATGCTCTTGGAGCTTCCTTAAGACCATACAAGGCTTTGTGCAGTCTAAATACTTTCTTTTTTGCTTGGTCTTCAAAACTTGGAGGTTTTTCTACATAAACTTCCTCTAACAGTAGACCATTGAGGAATGCACTCATTACATCAATTTGATATACATTAAAGTTCTTGTTAGCTGCATAGGCCAGAAAGATCCTTATTGCTTCCAGTTTTGCTACTAGAGCAAATGCCTCATCAAAATCAATTACTTCTTCCTAAAAATATCCTTTAGCTACTAGTCTTTCTTTGTTCCTCACCACAATACCTGATTCATCCAGCTTGTTCTTAAACACTCATTTGGTTCCAATTACTCCTTGATGAGTTGGTCTAGGAACAGTATGCCATAATTGATTTCTTTCAAATCCATTTAGTTCTTCTTGCATGGTTTGAACTCGATTGATGTCTTGAAGACCTTCTTCAATGCTTTTTGGTTCTCTTTAAGAGATGAACCAAGCAAACATTGCTTCATGGGGGATTGACCTTCATGTTCTTAAACCAACAGATGGATCTCCAATTATGAGATTCCTTGGATGGTTTCTTAGTCATGTTCTATCTGGTTCAAAGAGGTGCATTGGTCTTGGCTGTTCCTCATCATGTTGTAAGATGATAGGTTCTGCTATTGTAAGAATGTCAGCTGCATCCAGAGGTGTGAGATCTTCCTTTTTGTCTTCTGCTGGAAGTATGACTCCTTCAATGTAGGGAATATTATTTTCTCTTATGGGGTTTGTCCCTTCATCAGATTCATCCAACTTGCTTGTGTCACAATGTGGTTCATCAAAGACTACATGAATTTATTCTTCAACCACCAAGGTTCTTTTATTAAAGATTCTGAATACTTTACTTACAGCTGAGTATCTAAGGAACACTCCTTCATCTGATTTAGCATCAAATGTTCTAAGATGCTCTTTTCAATTATTGAGGATGTAACACCTGCATCCAAATATATGTAGGTAAGAGATATTTGGTATGTATCTATGCTACAGCTCATATGGAGTCTTATCAAGATCCTTGTTGATCAAGCATCTATTCTGAGTGTAACACGCTGTATTTGTAGATTCTATCCAAAACCTTTTGAGGATCTCTGCCTCTGCAATCATTGTCCTTGCTGCTTCTTTGAGAGTTATATTCTTTCTTTCAGCAACACCATTTTGTTGAGATGTTCTTGCAGCAGAGTATTCATGACAAATACCATTATCAGAACAGAATTTCTCTATGAACTTACTTTATTCATAACAAACTCAGCTCTTCTGTCAAACCTTATTTTCACAATGCTCAAGCTTACTTTATGTTTCTGATTTCTTGGCAAGAAAGATTGTCTAAGTGAATCTTAAGTAGTCATCTACTACCACAAGTGAATATTTTTTTCCACTTATGCTTATAGGTTCAACTGGTCCAAAAAGGTCCATATGTAGAAGATATAGAATCTTGTGAGATGACTTCTGTAACTTGTCTTTGAAGGAGCTTCTTACTTGTTTGCCTTTTTGACATGCTCCACATACATTTTCTTTCTTGAATGCCAGGTTTGGTAGACCTCTCACTAGTCTTTTTCTTACTAGCTTGTTTATAGTCTTAAAGTTCAAGTGACTAAGCCTTTTGTGCCATAGCCAGCTCAGCTCTGGTGGACTCTTTATAATAAAGCATGTTGGTTGGATAGAGAATTCCAGTTTGCAAGATATATATTTCCTCTTCTTATCCCTATAAGCTTGACTTCACTGGTTTTTCTGTTCTTGATTAGGCATTTGTTGAGGTTGAACTCCACGGAATATCCTTTGTCACATAATTGATTGATGTTTGGAAGGTTGTATTTGAGTCCCTTTACATAGGATACTTCTTTGATTTAAATATGAACTTTGATAAGATTTCCAGTGTCTCTTGTGCTTCTCTTAGAATCATCTCCAAAGATGACCTTTGGTCCTTTGCATGGTTGAAAATCTTTTTTAAGGCTTCTTTGTTCCCAATCACATGTCTTGACCAATCACTATCAATATGCCATACTTAACTGTTGCATCCTGGCAATTAAACCTGTAAACCCATACATGTACGGGTCATTTGGGTTAGTTTCTTTTAAGACCCAAACTTTCTTAACAAAAATAACTTTTCTGTAAGTATTGTTGATTCTCTTTCTATAGGCAATTTTGTTAAGATGTTGCTTGTTAAATGTGTGTGCTAAAACTTTTTGTGTGTTACCAATACTATTGTAGTGTGGTCTTCCACCATACTTCACTTGAATATATTCTCTTTCAGGTTTAGACATTAAGGTCTTAGTATTGGTGGGATACAGATTTTTGTGCTACAACTTGATGGATTACTGTATCTTTTTGTTACTTATAGCAGATTGTTTTTGCTGCAGCCAGCTTTTGTATACATTCTTACTTCATTCGTTGAGCATAGAGATTTCTTACCCTTATCTATTGATGTCGATTTGTTCAAGTTCTTTTCAAAGTCATTCAGTAACTCGTTTTTCATTGAAGTCTCAGCTTGAACAAATAATACAACTTTAGATGAACTTTCTGTAATATGAGAGGTTTGAGCATTGTATCTTAAGCCAGATTTCTTAAATGGACTCCTGGCCATCAACAGACTATCTCTTGCATCTTTAGTTGATTTACTGAAGACCCTTATAGTTGTTTGCAAGTTATCCTTCTCATGCTCTAGCTTAGTGACTAACAGATTGAGCCTTGAGACCTCATTTTAAAGCTTGCTATATCTTGAGTTTTTTGACTCAAATGCTGATAGCATTTTTGCCAAATCTATTTTTTTACTTCTTAGATTCTCATTTTCAAGTTTCAGCTCCTCATGAGTTGAATTTATCTGCTCAAAGTCACTCATGATCCTTTTGAGAGAATGGATCATGTTCAGCTCATACTTTTGAGGCATTGAATGAGGTTGGTAAATTACCTCATCATCTCCAATATCTTAGTAGTCCTTTGCCATCAGGCATATCAGTGTATCTTCATTTAAAGATGGGGTTTCACTATCACTCTTTGAAGATTCTGGAGCTTTCAATACTTCATTGGTTGGTGTTGTATCTTTAGCTTTCTCTATTTCCCCAATGAGTGCTCTAAGCTTTTGCCTGTCATTCCTTCTCCTTTCTCTCTTCTGATCTCTTTCTCCTTCAAGATACCTATTGACCTTTGGATGTAGGCAATTTCTTACATAGTGTTCAGCCTGTAGTTATAGCACAGGTAGAAGCATTTGTATTTGTTTGAGGAAAAGATGATACCTGAGGTGAAGGTTGACTTCTTCTGAAATCACTCATTTTGTTGTTCTTCATGAATCTCTTGAACTTCTTTAGGAGTAGGGCTATGTCTTCTTCTGCATCCTCAGTAGACAGCTCAGACTATTTGTTGCAACTTGCAGTTGTTGTATCTTTTGAACTTCTTGTTGTCAGAACAGTGACCTTGGAGCTTGACTCTTCAGCCTCCTTCTTTCTTCGATTGATGTCATACTCGAAGGCCTTGAGGTCAGAGAAGAGGTCAAAGGAGTTCATGGGCTTCAGATCCATGGAGACTCTCATGGCAGTGGTCTTGCTATCCCACTCTGCTGGTAGGGCTCTAAGCACCTTCATGTTTTTCTCTTTTTGAGTGTAGTGCTTACCCAAGGCTTCAAGTCCATTCACTATTGCAGTGAATCTTAAGTCCAGCAATTCCAGTGTCTCTTCAGTATTCATCTTGAAGAGTTCAAATAGTTGGGTAGCATTGAAGATTTTGTTATCTTTTGTCAGTTCTGTACCCTTACATATTTATTTTAGCTTTTTCCAAATCTCTTTGGATGTTTTGGAAGTTTTGACCTACTGAAAGTTCTTTTATCCAAAGTGATGAATAAGACATTCTTAGCCATATTGTCAAAATAGGCTCTCTTCCTATTTTCATTGTTCCATTCCTACCTTGGTTTGAACTGGAAGTTGGGTGGTGGAGGAGCTCCTTCCTCCATATCTCTTCAAAGCATAGGATTCACTTTTGTTGGGAACATTGGACCCTCAGTTATTACAGTCCATATTTCATCATTCATGGCTGAAAGATGTACCTATATCCTAATCTTCCAATTATTATACTCTTCTATGGAAAACATTGGTAATTTATGATTTGAAGAATCCATAATATGATAGAAAAATAAGTTTTTCAGAAAGATGTCGAGGAAACAGCGAGCACAAGATTGGATCTAGGTAGGTGACCATAAAAGTTGGTTCTTAACCCAACTTGCTCTAATACCACTTGTTGGTCCCAAGTGGTCTCGGAGATTCAGGGGAGATGAATAAACTTTTGTCGATTTTAGAAAATCGTTTCAAACTTACTACACAGTAAGTTACTTGAACTTACAGCTAGCATAGGATAAAACAACTTATAGCACTATGAAGTAGTGTTGTCAGCTATATCCTAAAGTTCTTACAGTGAAAAATTACACTTTGACAGAAGGCTTGTTTTCTCAAAAATGCTTTCTTATGAAGGTCATTTTATGCTTAACATTAATGTAAACAAAGATACCACACATAATATATTAAAGCGATTAAAGCACTTAAGGACTTATAGTCCAGGCTTCTTCTTCCTTCTCTAGTTTAGCTCTTTCAGCCCTTTATGCAGTCATCTTCTGATTGTAGAGCCTTTCAGCTTTGACTTTGCTTATTTTTTTCTTGGACTGAGGTTGTTGTTGACTCCCTTATCTTCTCGAACCTTGTGAAGGTGGAGCTATTGTTGCATCTTTTCTTGTAGCAATACTTAATGCAAAACTACCAGCTGTCTTGGATGTAGCGGCTCTAGTACCACTTTCGCCTTCATCATCTTTTCTTTTCTTTTCCTTAAGACGGGGGCATCAACAGTAGGAGAGATTCTTCTTCTCTTCCCACTCAGAGGAATATCATCCTCTTCTTTTTTTTCTTTTATAGGAGAATATAAATTTAAATTAATTAAAGAATTTTAAATTTTAAAACAAAATATATAGTGATATTTGGAAAGATCCTTATAAAATTCATGATTATATGGGTATTACTAGTCATTGGATAGATGATGCATGGAATGTGAAAAAATATTTAACTGCATGTATTGAATTTGATGAAAAACATTCGGCTATAAACATTACACATAAAATTATTTCTATTTTAATTGATTATGGTATAGTACAAAAAATATTTGTTATTGGATTTGATAATGATAGTGCTAATACGGCTAGTATACTTATGCTTATTGAATATTGTAAACCTCCAATTCAAGGTAATTTTTTTCATATTCGTTATATGTTTCATTGTTTAAATTTATGTGTTCAAGATGACTTAGAATCATTAGACATACATATTAAATCTATTAAAAAAGCAATTCATGAAATTGCTAAATTAACCGCATACCATAGGAAATAAGCTAGATTTTGTAAGAAAAACAGAATTGAAAGTTAAAAGATTTGTGGTTGATGTGCAACATCATTGGAATTCTACTTATAACATGCTTCAAGATTCTTATGATTATAGAGAAATGATTTGTCAATTTTATATGGAAAATCCACATGATGAGATTATGTTATTTAACAATTCATGGGATGCATGTCTTAATTTGATTCAACTTTTAAATTTTTTTGAAGAGGCAACTAGAGAATTATCCGGTTGTTATTATCTTACTTTTCCATTAGTTTTAGATTATTGTGTGAAAATTGTTTTATTTTCAATGTGTATTCTACATGTCCTATTTTAGGATATATAATTGTAGTTATGAAATTGAAATGGTTAATATATTTTCGTAACATACCCGATTTATTTTTATTTGCTAAATTATTAGATTCTAGAATTAGAGAAGAAGGTTTAGAAGAATTATTAAAAATGTATTATAATGCATTGTTCCCAATTTTTATATTAGAAGAATATGAGGAAGTTGAATATGTTCCTAATTATATTTAAGTTGTTAGTAGAGCTAAACAATGGTTAGTGGAATTGTTTGAAGAATATAAATTATTATTTAGTGATTCTAGTGATGATATAGGTGCACAAAATGTTTTTGTGCCGGTCTTAGTCAATTTTATAATTTTTAATTAGAACACAAAAACGAGCTAGAGGTTCTAACCCTTGTCAAGAGTTAGATTTATATTTAAGTTCTACTTTTGAACTAATTGCATTTGAAAATCCTATGGATCTATTGAAGTGGTGGTCTAGGAGGACTACTATTTATCCTATTTTAACTACCATTGCAAAAGAAATATTTGCAAGTCCAGCCTCAACCGTCTCTATAGAATATGTATTTTTTGAAGGAGGTTATATGTTGTATCCAAGAAGATCAAAGTTGACTGTCGAGAATGTACAAAACAATATTATTCTTCTTGAAGATTAGGTGAGAGACAAAAAACGTCAACAACATCTAGATTTCTCCTATTTAGATGAAGATGGAGATGACAGGTATGACTACAATTCAAACACATCCTCCTTCACGGGAACCAACATTGACGAATGAAGGTAAGTTTAGGTAAGGGAATTACATGAATTTTGATTCCTTAATTTTGCCAACAATTAACTACTATTTAAAATGTATCTAAATTGTTATGACTTCAAATGAAGAAAATTGTTAATTTAGTGGGAAATGGTAAAGATTATATATCTGAAATAAATTTTATGTATAAAAATATAAAACTTTAACAAAGAATGAATTGTCCAAAATATATATATATATATAATCAAGGATGAAAATTATGCAATTTTTTTGATATTGAAACCGTCTTTTACGATATATTTGGATAAATTATCAAATTAATATCAATATCGATGACTTTAAAATATAATTGTTGAAAATTGGGAAAATATTTGTAAAATATTAGTATCAATAAAAAAAATATTCTTAAAGAAAATAAACGGTTATAATTTATATATTATAGTTGTCAAAATATTGTTTGTACAATTTACTTCAACTGATGATCTTCTATATACTAGTTTCAGCAATTTGTTTATGCCGAATTTATCAATTTATTAGTATTTGAACTGAAATTTTAACAAATATGTTTCTAATAATATTTTTAAAAAATTTATTATTTTTTTTGCCCCGTAATTTAGAGGGTTTGGCAGTTTAAAACTTTATTTTTTCGGGCTTGCAATTTAAATTTTTTTTTTTTGGTTTCGTGAATTTTGCCCAATTTGAGTCCGAATTTTTCAATTTGGCTCAAATTGTAAGTGAATCTCACATGAAATTGTGAATTTGGGTAATTCGAGTCAATTTTGCTGATATGTCGTTTATACATCATATGTGACATTTCACCTATGTGTAACAGAATAATACTAGTGGCATTCATATTGGTATTAAATTTACTCATAAGATTAAAAAAAGAATTTAAAAAATCTAAAAATTAGATATAACCAAAAAAAAAAAATTAAAAGGAGAATTTACATATATCTAAAAAAATAGAAAATTAAAAAAATAAGAAAACAGAAAATTCATCATCTTCTTCTTCAATCTCAAACTCCACCACCCAACCACCCACCACCACCCTCATCTACAAATTCGTGATGAAATCCATTGTCTCCTCAACAAACTCATTGTTGCTCAACAAATCCACCGTACTATACCTTGTTGTCGTGTCTCCTCTACCACTAGCACGTGCCCTCAGAGGCTCTGCCGCCACCATAGCTATCGTCTACGGCTCCGCCACCACCGTCTGCACTATTGCTACGGAGCAGCCCATCCAACAAATACAGTGCTGGAGCAACGGCCAACTACTTCCACCTCTCCTCCTCACAACCTCCTTCAACGGATTCCATTGCTCGATCCATTTAGAGTTCGAGAACTCATCAATGGCGGATATTCACTACTTTGATTTGAGGGGAATTTTTTGATTTTGTAGATTTAGGGATTTCACTCTTTGATTTGGGGGGAATTTTTGGCAAATCCACGTGGACTGCAAATACATAAAATTCGAAATACCACATAAGATGGATTTGGGACATGTTAGCAAAATTGACAATGAATTGTCCAAATTCGCAATCTCACGTACGATTCACATATAATTTGAGCCCAATTGAACAATTTTGGCTTAAATTGGGCAAAAATTCACGAATCCCGCCAACCCAAAAAATTAAAGTTCTAAACTGTTTAATCCCTAAATTACGGGGCAAAAAAAAATTAATAAACTCTTCTTTAAATTGTCATATTAAATATTTCTCAAAATTTTACCAAAATGGATAAAGTTATCCATATTTCCACTAATATTTCCATAAAATAAAAATACTATCAATACTGACATTTTTAACATTGCTTATAATTAATATAAAAAAGAGATGTTTGGAAATAAAATCAAGCAACCTCAGTTTCTAAGAAAAATTTAAAAAGAATTTGATATTATACAAAAACTCATACGAGGTAGTATGATTATAATTCCATGAGTTATATCTTCTGACAAAGCTCTATTAGAACCATTATCTATAAACCAAACTCATTTTCACATAAATACTTATGATAATAATTCCATGAATTATATCTTGTGACAAAACTCTATTAGAACCATTATCTATAAATCAAACTTATTTTTACATAAATACTTATTATAACAGGAGTTGATCGAAAAGTTGATTTTTTAAATATATATAACTAAAAAGTAAAAAATAAATTATGAAAAATTAAATTAGACAAACTTAAAGAATAAAAAATAATACTACCATTATTGTCACGTGGCAATGTATGATGAAATATCTTCCCACCTAAAAAATTATTTTTCCCAAGTTGCATTAAGGTGGTTGTTTAGTTAATTTATAATACATAGAGTGATCGAGATAGTTGGGTCTAGGCAAGTTAAAAGTAAATGAATTAAAGGGATGAATAAACTTTAAAATTCATTTATATAATTTTTTTAATATTGGACAATCAACTGAGTAAGCTAAATTGAAACTAGCCAGTTATTCGAGCGACACATTGAGTGAATATTAGGCTAATAAATGCATGATCAATACCTAGTTGATAGTAGGTTTGGGACAAAATATCAACTTAATTTTTAAGTGTGGAAGACCTAATAAAAATACGAATATTTACGTGATTTCGGTTTAAACATTGATTATTACAATTTATATTAGTATAAAGGTGAAATATCACTTACATTATAACCTAAATTGTTATTAGTGCAAAACTTTATTGTTTGTTTTAACTAAAGTTTAATGTGGTGAAAATAATGAATATATGAGAATTAATCAGCTTAAAATAAATAAAAATGGATTTTATAGAGGTTTAATATGATATAATTCTTCTACTCATCGTTGATTTATATCGTTTTTCAATCTTTCAAATAATCCACTAATTTGTATCACCTAGCGATTTTTGTCATTTTATAATATTCTAGATAGTCCACATATTTGTATCGATTTCCAATATTTTCAGATAATCCACAGGTTTATATTTCTTAGGTAATTAGGTTTTCTATGTGTATTTTCTATAATTAGCTTTTATTTTTAATTAAAATCACCACTAGTGTGGTGGCTTATTCATTTTTGGATTCTCCCAATATTACTCGACAGCTGAGCTTTCAACCATAATTTGAAGGAGAAAATATATGCAAACTTTAGTTTATTACATTTTGGTTTGAATTGGTACGTGGTTTGGATTATTAAAAAAGAGTGTTTAAATAATGCTCAAAATATTGACTTTTCTGCTTAATTCACCTTCCAAGATACAAAATAAAATAATGTTGGAGAAATTTGATTTTTAACCAATTATAAGTGTGAGTTAATTGTTAACTTTTATAGGAAGTTTTGTTGATATGTTTTTGACTGAGGAATGAAAGTTGGGCGGATGTGAAAGTAAATGGGAAAAGAGCGTTCTACATCTCGAGTAGATGATCGTTGTGTATTTCCACTTCCAAAATTGATTTTTGGTGAGTGAAAATTAATGTACGAAATTAGTGGCCAAAATCTATTTGGTGGTCAAATATTGTGTTTGATATTGGAATATGACGAGCGACGTCGCTCGTCTACGAAGTCCAAAACGCTAGAGCCTAGTGGGAAGCCCATTTGGGGAGGACCATTTTGAAGCTCTTGGGGTTAATGGTCCTCCAAATCTTCAGTATTTATGATGTAAGGTAGTGGAGAGCTCCAATTACTTAGTGGACATAATCGTCTTTAATGCTCCATTAATATGATAAGTCTCTTCACTTGATGGATGTGTCTATAAATAGAACATTGTTTTCATATTTTTGTACACCATTAAGAGCATGAAATTCTTATTGCAAAGATATATTTTTCATAGCATCTTTGGAAAAGCAAACTTGCATTTTTAGATTTTTATGGCCAATCAAACGGATTGTTAATTCTATAAATAGAAATGCGATCTAGTCATTCCACCATTTTAGTTGGTTGGTATTTCTAGTTTTGTGGTACTATTTACTAGTAGACATAAGTCTTTTTTTTTTCCTTTGAAAACGTCATGTTACACATGTTCATCGTGACACATGTTCGTTTTTTAGGAGAAAAGTCTCCTTGACTCGACTTTCCAACACATCTCAATGGTGCACTTTTCAAAGTTCTCCTTTGTAAGAAAGCTATAATTGCTGCTTTTTAAATCGTGTATGTAGCCTAAACTTGAAGACCATACTGAAAGTTGAAGTTTGAAGGCACTCTGACTTTCTAGGAAGATATGTCGTCTGTAGTGTTGCAACATTTGTATTCTATTCTGTAACCGTTTTATATTTTCAAATTTTCATTGTAATTGACATTATTTAGTACATTATAAACCAATTAACATATGACATATACAACTTAGTTTTGATTAAAATTAAAATTTAATTAAAATTACAATTAATGGGCTATAATATGATTAAATTGACAACTTTTAAAGAATTTGTTAAAATAACAAAAACTCAAAAACATTTGAATTTTTTTGACTATTGTCTTATTTTAAACGTGTATTTTAAACGGATATCCTAACCATTTTGAATTTAAATGAAACCAAACAACAATAATATGAAGAAAAAAAATACCAAAAAATAAAAAAATTGATCAAAAAATATCATATTTATAATTTAAATACATATTAAATACCAAAAAATAAAAATTTGATCAATATAAAAACTAATCATGAAAAATATAATTCCATGAGTTATATCTTGTGACAAAGCTCTATTAGAACGGTTACCTATACACCAAACTCATTTTCACAAATTTTTAAGATATAAATTATATATTAACTCATTTCACATAAATTATATATTAACTCATTTCACATAATTAGATATATGAGATAATCTCATATACACATATACATATATTACTCCTGCTACTAATATATTTTAGTATATATTTTACAATATGTAGCATTTTCAACCCATAATAATCAACCAAATTCCTAAACAGACGATATATTAAAGTTTTGCTCAATCACAGAAATATATAAACAAATTCAATGTCAACACTTCCTCAGCAATATTTAACAGGGCAGTTCATAACTTAATATGATACAAATATTACTCATTACCAATTTGTCTTTGCAAACCTAGAAAAATCACAAAAAAGAAAAGGAAAAAAAAAAAACTAATGCGAAAAATTACATTTAAATGAATAAATAATCTTCAGAAATATCAGATTTTACTCTTCTTCTGTGTGTAGATTTAAGATCTTTTAATGAATGTATCAGCTTCAGCTACAACAAGCTCCTCCTTGAGTCACAGCACCATCTCTTCCTGCTGATGGTCCTTGGATTCCACCATACCCAACTTTGATACCATATGACTGTAAGTAGCAAGAAATGACAACTTAAATCATAAACCATTACGTTATCGTGAGTGAAAGATTATCATTTTAAGATAATAAAAACATCAATGTTTATAGTTTCTCAGACGAAAGAAATTGAACAAGGGTAAAGAGTTCATTTTGATTAGAAGTTATATATTCGTTTTATAAGAGATAGCAATTCAAAACATGACTCACTCTGATACTGAAAAACTAATTTGACCATCTAGTCATTTTTATCATTTTCACGACTTAATTCTCATAAGTAGAGCATCTGAGCACCCACATATTGAGATATCACATGCATATAAACACAAACTCAAGGCTCAGGATTATAATGGTCAAATGATTATGACAATGTGTAGCATCTTTGCAATGGGAATGCCTCAATGAATCACACTAGCACTTTCACGGAGTCCAAAATATCCATTAATAAAGATCTCCAAGGGAGAGCATAACATCTCTTTCATTGACAAACACATAATGATCTTCTGTAAAAACTTGACAGAGTAACACAATCACCAGAAAGCAGAACATCTTTAAGAAAATTCAGCACAAAACTAGCAGAAATCCCATCATGCCGTGGAACATCAGAAAAAGAACATACCTCATTGGACACATCAAAGACTCCATCCTGAATTTTCTTGTAGATTGATGATGCAGTTTTTATGAACGCCTGCATAAAAAGAGCAGAAAACTAAATGACTCAAGAAAAACATAAATGAGAAACTCCAGTCATTGCATGGATTTTCATCAGGAGATAGACTACTGAAAAAGCGAAAATATCACCTCCTCTACATTTTGAGCTGTTTTGGCAGAAGCCTCCATGAATATCAAACCATTCTCCTTAGCAAATTGCTCCCCTTCCTCAGTGCTTACAGCTCTTCTATGAGACAGATCAGATTTGTTTCCTATCAGCATTATCGTCATGTTTGGGTTTGCATGCTGCCTTGCATCTTCTAACCAACTGGCAAGGTGGTTAAAAGTTTCCCTCCTAGAGAGAGAGAGAGAGAAATAGAAGAAAAGGCAAATCAAATGAATTGATACATGAACCATTTTCTACCTACAGGAGATTGACGGCATCTCTGTAACAGCATCAAAGACGTAAAAAAGCACCAGCAAGATTTACATTATAATCCATTTTCATTCTGAAAAGCTACAGCTTAGTGAGTGGTTATACTCTTTTAAGTTTACAAATCCATACATCCCAACACCACCAAAGATCAAGCAACAGCTTATCTTCAGTCCGTGCAATGCATTTCATGGATTGATGGCCTGGAAGATTCTTACAGATATGCAAAAAATGAAATAAATATGTTGCACCATGTAGAAATTACCCCTTATTATCTCAAACTAGTTAGCGTTCACCATTTAACAACAAATAATTGCCATGCAGAAATCAGGACAGATGTAATGTGCTGCATATTCATCATCCAAGTGATTCTGAAGCAAATAGGCTGGAGGAATTTATTAAGCAATCCAAAAAAATCTAATTCGAATCCAGATTGAAATGTATAGTTAGTTATCCAAAAGTCATATGGGATTTTAAAAATGGGGTGTCTGGTTTGAGTATACTTTGTACATCTGCACCACAAAAAGTGATGAAAATGAAATTATATTTGGTTAGTTTCAAGTGGAATTATTTTGTTAATTATTTTGTATATAACAATTGGAGATAACCAGTGAAGTCCATTTGAATATTTAACTAGACTCAGATCATAACAGTGTACCCTGATGATGTAATTTGAATTTGAATGATCAAAGTAGTGATTGAAATTTGATTAGATTACAATAAGTATAGGGTTGACATTGTAATTTTCATGACGAGATGTTTGTAGGATGATGTGAAGTGGAAATGAAGATTTTCAGAAAACAAGTCAAACAATGATAATTTCTCATTTTGGAATAGTATAAAGAAAGTGGTTTGGAAATAGAACCAAACATAGCCAAAAGCTCCTGATGTTTATGTCCGGGGTTTCCATGAATCATTTGAAAACATGAAAATCAAGCATCCTTAAGCATTTTTTTTTTCTGAATATTTGAATGTAAAGTACCTTGTGATGTCATAAACTAGCAGCGCCCCAGCAGCACCTCTATAGTAAGACCTGGTGATAGATCTGAATGATTCTTGGCCAGCCTGAAATGATAAATGATGAACATGACAGTTTATGTTAAATAATATTGAAAAAAGAACACTTCAATGCAGCAGCTGTATTATATTATCTTATAAAATAGTTCCCAACTCAATAGTCATAGGAACATGCAGCTTCGTGCTACAATTTCATAACTAAAAAACGAAAAAATAATATATATCTCAAAATTCACATCAAATTAAGGGAGGAAAGTATTACAAACCGTGTCCCAAATCTGTAACTTCATTGGTTTATTATCTATCGTGATCATTCTTGCCCCAAATTCAACACCAATGGTCAAGTCATGAACCGGCTGAAATCGTTTGTCAGTGAACTGCAAAAGCAGACATGATTTTCCAACACCTGCAGGATATGTTTATGCTCGTTAATTCTATCATCCATCCTCCAGTTGCATAAGACCAAACCATCTGAATCTCATATCCAACAATGCCAAAGATATGCATCATCAAAACCAACATAAAATAACACATGCGTGATATCAACCTACAGATGTCTTAATAGGAGAAAATGCAAGATCGAGAAACACATAACATATATCGTCCAAATTCCTCTGACAAGTTGAAGAATGCTACTTAGCTTATACCTCATCCCCTGTACAAGGACAGAGATGCTCGCCAAAAATCAGATGGAATCTTTTAACTACTTAAAAAAATCTTCTTCCATATGGACTATTTCTATAGAATTGCAATATATCTGCTAACAAAATCATTATTACATGAGTCCCGATTCAAATTGCCGTAAATCAAAATTTCCAATGCATCAAATAAATGATATTCTTCAGATGGAGCCATGGAGGTGAAAAAGCTATTGCACCCTGAAAATTAAACAGCCCCCATAACCAAATTCCGGATCAGATGACAACCAAACAAAAGCCAGCAACAATTAATCAACATCACTAACACGAGAACAAAGATCCACAAAAGAAATTCACAAGATACAAATCGAATCACGATCGACAAAATCAAACCCCCCCAACCCCAACCCAAAAAGTGATATACCGGTGTCTCCGATGATAATGTACTTGAAGAGGTAAGCGTAAGACATCGTAGGAATGGATTATATTGCAGAGACAAAGAATTTGAGAAGAACGAGAAAGAAATAGGTAAATCGTTCTTCCCCTTTTCTCTAATGGAAAAGAGGGATCAAATTGGGGACAGTAGATTCATCCATGATTGTATTACGAAATGATATTATTACACCCACTTTTTTAATTGTGATAATTTATGTGTAAGATAAGGAGGGATTAAAAACACTCCAATAAGTTTTAAGACACCTCAATTGAAAAAATGCAAATTAAAATAAATAAACAAGATCAAAACATATTTAATGTATTTTTTTTTTCTAAGGGCACCTCATTGAATATCTCTTCACTTCTAAGGATATCCCAAACATACAAGTTCACCATTATTGTTTTTCTTCATTTCACCAAGCATACAACTTTAATTCAATTTCGATTTTGTTCCTTGTTTTTCCCCCAAATTTCACAAAATGGCTAACGAAGATTCATTCGGAACACACAATGTAAGTTTTCACATGCATTTTCAGTAGTTTAAGTAGTTGAAATGTCGATTTAAAAAATGTACAAAAATTCGCATATGTCTGTTCGCGTTCGGCCAGTACAACCGAACACGACTGAAAGCGTTCGGCCAGCCCGACCGAACACCCAAGCATACGTTCGGTGAAGGCGGCCGACAGCTCCGCATCACGTTCGGCCAGCAATGAACGAACATTCTATGCAATTGGCGGCCAGGGCAGCCGACATTTCCCTTCTCCGTTCGGCCAAGATGGTCGAACAGGACCAACAAATCAATTGTCGATATTTTTTTTTCCTATTTAATGTTAATGATTTTATTTGCTCATGTTTTGCAGAACTACAATTCATATTCGGACAAAGTCAGTTACATCAATAAATCGGATGAAGAACAATTGGTTGAAGGAGATATCGCTCCCGAGTACATGTAGATTGACTTCACTGTTGACTTTACAACCGAAGAAGTATTTGAGTCTCGCAATCTGATGATGCAGTGGGTGAATGGTCTAGCGCATAGGCATAATATGGTCATATTAGTTCGGCGCTCTGATAGTGGTGATAGTGGTCGGCGAGGTCGAGTGTTATTGGGTTGCAAACGAGGTGGCACATATCGTCAGCATAGTAAGGCAAAATCTGAAATGGTGAGTGTTGGTGATGGTGAAACGAGTGATGGGAAGAAACAGGGCAGACGTACGACGACAAAAAATGTGATTGTCCTTTTCTTCTAAAGGCTACTCAACTGAACGAGCATAGACAATAGTCAGTAAGTGTTGTATCAGGTGTTTATAACCACCCGATGGGACGAATTTTGGAGGGTCACTCCTATGCCGGTCGACTAACACCTACTGAATATCAATTTGTCGCGGATTTGACAAAGAATAAGACCAAACCGAAAGACATATTAAGTACTTTGAAAGAGACCTTCGTTCAGAATGCATCCACTTTGAAGACCATCTATAATGCTCGTCATAAACATAGACTTGTGGAGCATGGCGGTCGGTCTCAAATGCAATACCTGTTGGAGAAGCTACAGTCACATAAATATAATTTCCTTGTCCGGAGATGTGAGAAAACGGAAAGGGTGAAGGACCTCTTTTATGCCCACCCGACTAGTGTGGACTTGTTGCGTGCCTTTCCGAAAATCTTGTTGATGGATTGTACATACAAGACTAATAGATACAAGATGTCGCTGATGGAAGTGGTTGGGGTGCCTTTAGTCCTCCCCGTAAGATTAGTTTTATCTTTTAGGTTATGGATTGTGTTTGTGGTCTTGTGAAATGCATTTAATCTCTTTATTGAGCTCTCTTTACAAGACTGAAATGCATATAAATCATTTCAATAATATTTTTTGTTGTTTGATTTTGTTTGAATCACACCACACAAACAATTGTGGTAATTTAATTAATTAATATAAATTAATTATTTATAATTTAGTATTTAATTTAATTATGTATAAATTAGTTAATTCTAATTTAATATTTAGTATTTAAACTAAAACGTATATATTTTCTATGAATTGAAGCAATTATTTTCTTAATGTTAATTGTGTATTAAAGCATCATATCATGAGATAGGATGAACGACAACATTATGTTGGATGGTAACCGGAACAATGATTGTTAGAATGAAAAAATCAAATATGTATTTAATAGATTTAATATTCTATTTGACACATGTCGCGTATCACATCCAAATTTTAAAATGTATTAAGATACCAAAATCCATCCAAATCGAAGCCATATATTCTTAATATACGAAAATTCATCTAAATCGATTACATATAAATTATGAGATACTTAAATCCATCAAAATCAAATCCAACATGGGTACCAATTATTGTAACTAAATTTTATACAATTACAAAATTTTTTATATAACTGGTGCACGGATCCTAAATCCGTGCACCTGATTTGACCTGACTCACGCACCACTCCACATGCGCGCACGCGCGTGGGTGGGTGCGCTCAAACTCACCCAAATTCACTCCAGGTGCTAGACCTTTATGTTATGTTAAGCATACTTTTATGTTATACTAGTCATATCTTTAGGGCCTTTATATTATATTAAATATACCTTTATGCAACATTAAACATACTTTTATATTATGTTAAGCATATTTTATGGTTTTATATTATGTTAAACATATCTTTAGGGTTATGTTATATTAAGCATACATTTATGTAACATTAAACATACATTTATTTTATGTTAAAGTGTGCCTTTATGGTTTTATGTTATGTTAAGCATACATTTATGTTATGTTAAACATACTTTTATGTTATGTTAATCATCACTACAAGAATTTTGGCTTTTAACAACCCCCTTTAACAACCCTTTTACTGAATTTGTGTTGTCTTTTGGGTTTTTACAACCCTTTTTCTGAAAAGCGTTGTCTTTTTTCCAAAAAATCACTATACGACAACGGTCAAAAATGAAACGACAACGCTTTTTAAGTAGGGTTGTTAAATGACTTTTTTAGGCTATACGACAACCCATTTTCGTAACGCTTTTGAGCATTGTCTTTTCTTAGAATTTTTTTTTATTTTACAACCCATTATGCAACCCTTTTGTTTTGTGTGTTGCATGTTTAAAATAAAAAAATAATTATAAAATAATTATTTTTTAATATAATTGTTTTTTAATTAACTTAAATTTAATATATTTAATTAATTTATAATGTTATCTTATATTACATTATTTACATTATATCTTAGGTGAACAAATTAAATATTTTAGAAAATAGTATTTTTATAAAATATTATTTTGAATTAATTAACAAATTAACTACACCTAATTAAGTATTACTCTCACATGCTTTTTATATAATAATACAAAATTTGAATATTATTTTAAAACATGATTCAAACATTGTATTTTATGAATTATGAATGTTTTTCTAAAAAAAAAAATTATTGTATTTTAAGATTAATACAATTAGAAATAAAAAAAATATAAATTATATCAATTACTTAATTAATTAATATCAATTAACTAATTAAGAAAAAAAAAATTATCAGAAGTGCAACCACTAAGCAGTGTCAAACCTGTGACCTAATTAATTAATGAAGACAGTATCACCAATTTCACCAAACATATCTATGTTTATTGTTTACCAACAAATAATATTAATACTTGCTAATTTGGAGTTAGGTTTTTTCAAATAAACCCAAAATTCGTAAGGGGCTTTCCATTCCCACCCAATTTTCTCTCCATTGCCGCCATCCTCGTCTACGCATTTCCATCCCCACCCAAATTAGGAACTATTGCCCAAATCTCTTTCCACCACCACTACAGTTCGTGGATTTGGTTTCGTGGTCTCGTCAAGTCCGCAGCCAAGACTGAAACGGCCTGAACTTGTTCTGTGTAAGTCTTTCAAAGGCCTACATTGGGTGACATTTACTTTATGGTGGGGAAAATTTTGGAAGTTTATTTGGCTTTGAGTCTTAGAATAAGATTTTATATAGCATATCTGTTTTGGAAATTGATGAAGAAACTGAACACCAATGCAACCGACTTTAGCCTTCGTATTTGTTGAATTGATTTTGTATGAACCTCGCTCTGTTGTTATGTTGCTTTGCGTAGTGCATTTCCAGAATCTTTGATATTTGGTCCTTTGATAGTGATTTCTTATGTGATGATTTTGTTGTGTGAATTAGCCGAATTTATATTGTTGTTCTTTAATCATTTCTACTTACTTCTGGATGCTTTGCTTCAATGAAGACTTATTTTATGCTCTTGTATGATTTGCTTTGCAGCTTTGGTGCATGTCAGATTAGAGATGCATGTTCTAGGTTAAGACATGCTATCGACAACAATTCTATAGATGGGTAATAGGATTTCTTCTCTACCTCTGAATTTTTAGAGAGTTGTGTTTTTTTTTTTTTAGCCATTGGTCTATTATTGTATATGATTTGATATTTTGTGGAGCATTCAAAGGAAAGCTACAAATATTACTATAACTTCCTAGCTTTATAAGATATAAATGAAAATTGTCTCTTTATTGCTGCTTGTTTGTTGCTCGACTTACAATTGAGTGATTCATCAAACCTCTGTTCCTTATTATGACTTGACTCATCCTTCATAATCTTTAAACTTATACTTCTGAAGTGTGCATAAAGCGTGAATTTTTGGGAATCTATTTGTATAGCTCTGCATCCTCATTAGTATGATATTGTTATATGGTGTTTTTAAGAATCATAATCCATTAACTACATGAAAAGAAAAAATAGAATTAAGGTCTTTTACTTTCCTGTGACTTCATTCTTTCGGTGCAGAGTTTGTTCCCTAAATCTTATCTAGATGATATTATATGAAGATTCTTAAGATTTAAAAAAAGTATAAATCTGACAACATTTGAGTTATAATACTGCATATTGATTCTTAACCTTCATCAACTAATCAGGGTTGTTTTGTTTCTTATCTATTCAACTTTGTAGGTGTTTCCATGCATTAAGCTGTATAAAAGAAGCATATAATATCTGCATGAGCAGTTGGATCCCATTATAAAGGTGAACAATAACGCTGGTTCTGTCTTGTTCTTGTAGCATTCGTGTTTTCCAAATTTTCATATATTTATTGTTCATAAATTTATCCTCGTGCTTAAGTTTATGCAGAGCTAGTGTAGTTCATTCAATAAGCCTCTAAACATCAATATATTTCCAATTCATTGGCATTGTGAATTTGTTGCTAAGCTAATTTAATGAGCAACTTTTAAGATTTGAAAGAGCCCTAATTACAGTTATCACTAATTCCCATAAATAGACTCCTATCATAGATAACTTCGTGCAGATAATAACGTGCATACCAAAAGCAGATCTCTACTTTTCTAGTATGTCATATCTCCTGATATTATACATGGACATTGTATGTAAACATTGAAGAAATTTGCTGATTTCCTAACAGTAACAGTCCTCAGTCTTGAACATTTTCTAGGAAATGCACATGCACTTTGTTGTTGTTTAGACTTAGGAAGTGAATTTTGCTAAACATTATTCTTGTTTGATCTCAATTTTCACATTGTTCTGAAATCCTTCCCATCCATCAACTAAATATCTGTGTTCAATCAATTCTGGTAGCTGTTTTGATGACATCTTTTTGGACCATGTAATGAAATGACAGATTATATATACTCCAAAATAAATATGCTTCCTATTATTACAAGATATATATATATATATAGCAAGGTGAGTTTCAAATTGTATTGTAGAATACAATTGAATCATGTGTAGGAAAATTTCATGGATGGTAAAAAAAAAATTGCTGATTAGTTGAATTAGTGTAATTAATTTATCAATGGTTACTGAAATGTGCTCCTTTGTTAATTAGTTTATTATCTACTTGAGATGGAGAAGGAATGAATGTTAAAGGACAGACTCTCAGATGAATACAAGGCTGGGGTAGAGTCTTTTATGCAGTTTGCATTGCAGAATATAGATGACGTTAATGTCATGTCTTGTCCATGTTCGTATTGTGGTAATATTAGGAAATAGAAACATGTCATTGTTAGGTTGCATTTGTTGACTAAGGGAATTGATAAAACATATCATACATGGATCTGGCATGGAGAGAGATCTAGGTCAAAAATGTCTAACTATGATGGTGATCAGTTTTGGGGAAATGAATATCAATTTGGTAAGGAAGACCCTATTGACATGGTACATGATGTATATGAATACGCTAATGACAATCCAAATGAATTTGGTAAATTGCTTGAGGATGCAGAGAAACCTCTATATTCTGGATGTACTTTGTTTACAAAGTTGTCTGCCGTTGTGAAATTGTATAACTTAAAGACAAAATTTGGTTGGAGTGATAAAAGTTTTACTGAGCTACTTAGTTTGGTTAGGCAACTGCTTCCTCCCCAAAATGAATTGCCTTCGTCTCTGTATGATGCAAAGAAAACCTTGGTTGCATTGGGGATGAATTATGAGAAAATTCATGCATGTTCAAATGACTGTGTCCTGTATCGTAAGGAGTACAAGGACCTTACTAATTGTCCTAAGTGTGGTATCTCAAGATGGAAAGTGGGGAAAAATTCTAAGATTTATGAAGGAATTCTAGTAAATGTCCTTCGGTACTTCCCTCCTATTCCAAGGTTTCGACGGATGTTTCGAAACAATGAGATATCTAAGGACTTGACGTGGCATGCTGATAATCGAGTTGTTGATGGTTATTTGCGTCACCCAGCTGATGCACCATCTTGGAAAGTAGTGGACCATAAGTGGCCTGAATTTGCTTCGGAGTCAAGAAATCTCAGATTGGCTCTATCATCAGACGGGATCAATCCTCATGGTATGATGACTTCTACGTACAGTTGCTGGCCAGTAATGCTGATCACATATAATCTTCCTCCATGGTTGTGTATGAAACGAAGATTTATGATGCTCACTATGTTAATTAGTGGTCCTAAACAGCTAGGGAACGACATTGATGTTTACTTGTCACCGTTAGTTGAGGACTTAAAACTTCTATGGGACGTAGGTATTGAAACTTATGATGGTTATAGAGATGAAAACTTCCTACTTAGAGCGGTGTTGTTGTGGACCATCAATGACTTTCCAGCTTATGGAAACCTATCTGGTTGTATTATGAAAAGATATCGTGCGTGTCCCATTTGTGGTGAAAAAACTTACGCAAAAAGACTGAAACATTCCAGGAAAATGTCGTATATGGGTCACAGAAGGTTTCTCCATGCGACTCATCCTTATCGAAGATAAAAAAAGTCATTTGATGGTAATCAAGAGTTCGACCCTGTCCCAATACCATTGAGTGGTCGTGATGTTTTTAAACGAGTATCAGAAATCCAATGTTCATGGGGCAAAAAAGGTTGTGACAATGTGTCAAAGGTAAGTGAAGATAGGCCATGTTGGAAGAAAAAATCAATTTTTTTTGATCTAGAGTATTGGCAACACTTACATGTGAGACATGTTCTGGATGTGATGCATATTGAGAAAAACGTATGTGTAAGTCTAGTCGGCACATTACTTAACACTCCAGGGAAGACGAAAGATGGAATAGCAGCTAGACTAGATCTTGTGGTGATGCAAGTTAGAACAGAGTTGGCTCAAAAGGTGGGTAACAAAAAGACATTCTTGCCACCAGCTTGTTACACACTAAGTAAACAATAAAAAAGAAAGGTTTGTAACTCTTTGATGGGAATAAAGGTCCCTACGGGGTACTCGTCTAATGTCAGAAATTTGGTGTCAATGAAAGATTTGAAGCTTGTTGGCCTGAAGTCACATGATTGTCACACTTTAATGCAACCGTTGCTTCCTGTGGCTATACGTGGTGTTTTACCTGATAATGTGAGACATGCCATCACTCGGCTCTGCTTCTTTTTTAATGTGATATGCAACAAAGTTATAGATGTCTCAAAGTTGGATGGCATGGAAAAGGAGATTGTGACAACCTTGTGTTTACTCGAAAAGTATTTCCCTCCCTCGTTCTTCGATATCATGGTTCACCTAATTGTTCATCTTGTGCGGGAGGTGAAATTGTGTGGACCAGTCTGGTACAAATGGATGTATCCATTTGAGAGATACATGAAGGTCTTAAAAGGTTATGTACGGAATCGTAATCGACCTGAAGGGTGTATAGCTGAATGCTACATTGCTGAGGAGGCTGTGGAATTTTGTTCAAACTACCTTTCTAGTGTTCACACAATTGGAATCCCATCAAAAAATCATCAAGGTAACATGACTAGGCCATTATCAACTGCAAAAGTGATCCAAGCTAGTACTGATGATTGGAGACAAGCTCATCTCTATGTTTTGACAAATGACATGGAGGTTGAACCGTATATTAGGTGACCTCACTAACTCATGAAACCTTATATGTTATTATTCTTATATGCATCTCATCAAACTTTTTTTAGTGAACATATGGCTCACCTTAAGCTAACTTCTGGAAGAAAGTCGGAGAAACAACTAGTGGATGAACACAACAAGACATTTATCAATTGGATAAATGATCGAGTACGTATTATATCATCGCTTACCTGTCCTAGTGGAGTTTATAAATTTAATTAAAATGCTGATTACGACTTTTGATATATAGGTTTCGAATGAGATTAGACATTCCAATGGTCAAGTATCAGAGAAGTTAAAGATGATTGCAAGTGGTCCCGAAAAAGATGTGTTGTCCTACTCTAGTTACATGGTCAATGGAGTTACCTATCATACGAGGGAGCGTGATAGTGTACGAGCTGTTCAAAACTCAGGAGTCAATTTAGTTGTAAAAACCATGCAAGTGGCAAGTGCAAAGGACAAAAATCCAGTTGTGACGGACATGGTTTACTATGGAGTTATTGAAGACATATGGGAACTGGATTACCACAAATTTCACATTCCAATGTTCAAATGTAATTGGGTTGAGCACAATAATGGAATTAAGATAGATGATCTTGGTTTCACAATAGTAAACCTCAATAGAATTGGATTCAAATCCGATCGGTTTATATTGGGTAGTCAAGCTAAACAAGTCTTCTACATTGAAGACCCTCGAGATCCTGCATGGCATGTTGTACTTTCAACCCCCAATAGAGAGTTTTTTGATCACATTAACGGTTATGATTTAGAACAATGTAGCATGGACCATCAATGTTTTACAATAGGGCTGCCCCCATTAGAAGTTGATGGCATAAATGAGAACGAAGCATCATGTGTGCGTGAAGATTGTGATGGGATTTGGATTAATAATTGTACTTCCTAGTTATGTGATTATCTTTTTGGTGCATACCTTCTGAACTTATTACTTTTCTCTTATGATATTCGATTTGTTTGTGAAATATTTGCCAACTAACTTAATTTTAAATATTTTGTAGGCTCGAATCATGGTGTGTTGTAGAAGGTCAGCTGTGAAAGAAGATGAGAAATCAGATGAGAAGAAGAACAAACTGCAAAAGGATAAAAAGGTAGCGAGTTCAAGTGAAGTCGAAAAAGGTTTGGGAACCTCGAATGAAGAGGGCAGCGGTTTGTCTAAAGGGAAGAGCACATCAAGACTTCCTAGGGGTCGTACGTACATGCATGCTCTTGCAATTCAAAGAGCTCAATGTTTCAAAAAGAAAGTTTTGTTCAACAACAAAGGTCAGCCCATTGGGCCTTTTGGTGCAGAAATGCAAAGTTACATTGGAGTGTTAGCTCGGGAAAAGGTCAACATTACATTAAATGATTGGAGGGAGGTCCCTACTGATGTCAAGGCCTCGATATGGGAATTTGTTAATGTAAGTGCATGTGCTTCTTTTATTGTTTTTGTAATTAAAAAATGAATATTTTGCTGTGTTCGGGCTGTAATTGCTAATTATTTTATAGTTGTTGTTTGAGGTTCCTCCTTCATGGGAGAAGGGTTGTTTGAGCTCGGCTAACCACAAGTGGAGTCAATACAAGGCAAGACTCATGAAGAAGTATGTTTTCAGCAGAATCCATGATCCTGAAATGATGAATACTCCACCCAACAAGTCTGAAATTCCCCAAAAAGATTGGACTACTTTCGTCATCAGTCGCCTATCAGAGGAGTTCAAGGTGCGATTCAAATTATGATGCTTAATTGATATTTACTGATGATTGGGGGCTTATGCTATATTGTTAATCATTTGATGTAGACAAAAGAGTCAGGAACAAAAGAAACGAAGAAGTATGCTGCAATACCCTCGTAAGCTTTCTCGTAAAGGATATGCACGTTTGGCTGAAGAGTGTGTAAGTCTTTCATTTGTGTACATTTTATGATTCCATCTGTGAAAGCTATTGCTAATCTGTCCAATTATTTTAGTATAGTGAATAGGTAGCCAATGAAAGCGTATTCTCTAATTATTGGAGGACCTTATGCTATTACTTGATTGGGATAATAATATTAGTGTTTTTGAATTAACTGGGATTTAACCTGTTGGGCTGCGTAGTTCAACTTCAGTTCGGAGTTCAACTTGTAAGGGCTAAAAGCTGTTGTTTAGGTTGCAGAATCAAAACCCAGTTTTAATTGTAGTTCACTATGTTAATCCTTTCATCCATTTAGAATTGAATTAATCATCCATTGTTAGTAGGGTTTTGCTTGAAGCTCTTCAAGAAAAGGGGATCCCTTGAATGTTATCTGTCAAATTCATTAATTATTTAAATGTATGATAAAAATAGAAGAAACTAATATTGCCCTTTTCTGAATTTAATTTTCTTCTTCAATTTCAACATATAAATAAAGCTTTTAGACTTGCTATACATTTTAGTTGTTTGTGACAGAGCTACAGCTGAGATGTATGATTAGTTGAAATGAGAAAAGGGTGTGCAGAGGAATTGAATATGTAGGTCAGTACTGATAAATGATGAAGGGGGTATATAGTATACCTAGTTGGCCCCATATATTATATTACATACTAGGAATTTGGAATTACATGATCAGAAAATGTCATGGGCTTTGGAGTTAGGTATTCATGATCTGCACAGAATCTGAGTGGTTTGTAATAGAATCATTCAGCTGTATATGAAGCTTGAGATGCTGTCTCATGTTAGCTAGTTAGGGCATTAATCTGCATCTGTATTTTCTGTTGGCTTCATTTGGATGCTGAGTCTGCTACTGTCCCCACCCTCACATGTCCACCCTACCCCTACCCCCACATCCCAAAAGACAATTCAAATAAACTACTCAGTAGTGTATAAAGGTCTGTAGATGTCAAAGTCATATTGAGAGAGAGAGAGTGAGAGGACTTCGAAGCAAGTTTAGATTAATGCAGATTTGAATAGGAACTGCTGAAGGTCAATTTTGATATTTACCAAAAAAAAAAGAAAAAAAGAGTTTTGAAGTTGACATGTAATAATGTTGTACTTCTTCATCTTGTGAATAGAATTTTTTATTTGGAGGGAATACATATATATACAGATATGATATAATTTTGTAATTTTAATTTTAATATACTTTATATTATACACACAACTTCAAGTACATTTTCAGCAGGTTTATTAGTTTTAGAAATGAGTATTTGCAGATTCATGTATTATGTAGTAGAGAAGAGGATAAGTGGCCATTTTGATACTTTTCCATCATGAACTTGTACGGATCATAAATGTTCAAAAACTGGAAAAATAAAGAAGGACGCATATGTGTATACCCTTTAATTCACTGCATATCCTGTATACTCTTACATTGTTGATATTACTTTCTCCAACTTATACGTATGTGAAAATGGGAATTAATATTTGGTTGTAGGCTGATGAATTGGGCAATGATGATGAAATCAACAGAGCTATTTTATGGATGAAAGCACGATTGCCAAAAGAAGGGGAAATATAAGAAGAGAGTTTGAAAGACACAATTACGAAGATTGTGAGTATTACTTAGTACATAATTATTTTCAAAACTAACACTCTATCTTACTTACCCACCCCATTTATTGTTATGATGAATATGAACTTTGATATGAAGGACGAGTACATAAAACAAAAGAAGGAAGGTACATTCAGCGTGGGTGGGAAAAGTGATGGCATCCTTGCAAAAGCTCTTCATTCACAAGAACACTCTGGACGTTTGAGGGGGACCGGAGGTCATGTCACTCCCTCAACTTACAAGGCTATCTCGTCTAGTGTGCGAATGGATAAAGACAAGCTGTTGGAAGAGCAAAAACAGATAAATACAGAACTCGATGCGCGAGTATGCAAACTAGAAGCAATGATGTTGAAGAATGCACAACAGGCTGCTGATGATAAAGAAGAGAAGGACAGTTGTTCCGTTAAACTCCCAAATCCCTTACAAATGGAAGATGAGAGACACAAAGATGATAATCCACAAATGCATGATTTATTTAAAAATGAAGACTCGGATGATGATCTGAAAATTGTTGACAATACTTGGCCAGCGAAGGTAAAATTTTGTATCATGTTACACAAATCATATCCTGATAATACATATCAATTATCTCTGTAACCTAATCTATATTGCAGGGTGAACCGGTCGCATTAACATTGGAATCTCAAACGAATATTGTTGCTTATGGCACAATTATCAAAGAGGCTAGAGCTAATCAATTTCTTGATGGTAATCTTGTACTTGAAAATTGCATGAGTGTGTTGATTGACCAAGCATTGGATCACGATGCCCCTTTGCCAATTTGCAGAGAATGCAATAATATTGGTGAGGCGGTAGGTTCCCATGTTGCTTGGCCTTCGCATTTGATAAAATGAAAAGTGAAGGTAATTCTTTTTTTATGCTGCAATATTACATTAAATTGCTCATAGCTCCGTAAATATAGCATGCCTACTTACATATCATGCTGATACAATTGTTAGAAACTTGGGAAGAAGAAAATCGTGCACAAAGACTTGCCTTCTGTTGAGCTATCAAGTGTGCCAAAGCCATTACATATGTTGTATTGCTATACTAAGCTTGTTATTCAGAATGGAGGCAATGTGCATATAAATTTTGATGATGAAGTATTTGGTCGTGAGTTCAACATTTTTGTTAACATTGAAGATATGGTTCCATTCTATAAGTTGGAGCCAATCTCATACGTATATGTTGTTGTTTATATATGGTAAGTATTCTGGGATGTTATTATTGTCTCTATTATTATACATTATTATAAGGCCATTACACCTAATTGTTAATATATTTCACATTGTAATATTTTCTATTTCAAACACATTGATGGGTAGGCATCTCTACAAGAGGTTGAAGCACGAAAACAAGGCACAAAATTTCAGATTTGTGGATCCATATGAAACAGGACATTTGCCATCCACAAAAAGTGATCCAGATTTTCGTGAAAATGAGATGGAACGAAGGGCATGTGCTCTAGCAAAAAGGTTGAGTGGTACCACATCTAGCCAATTAGTTTTGGCACCTTGGAATGTAGGGTAAGTTTTCATTACAAATTTGGCACATTATATTGTGATAACTTGACGTAGCTGAAGTCTGAATTTTGTGAGAAAATTATGAATTATTTGAAGTTGTGGCTGATTTGGGTTAATTTTTAATTCCATAGATTCCACTGGATTCTAACTGTCATCAACCCCCACCAGCAAACTTGTCATTTGTTGGATCCTCTTTATCATCGCTTGCATGATCAGACTTGGAAAAAAATTGTTGAGTTGTAAGTTTCAATTTAAATAAGTTTAGTACATTTCTTATCCCTTATTTTATGTTGCATATAGATTATTACTACATTCTTCTGTTGTCATGAAGGGCCTTGAGAATGTTCAATACAGAGATTGGAAAGAATGGGAAAAAACAACCGACATGAGAAGTAGTCAAGGTATGTATTTTGTATATGTGAATAATACGTTGGAAATTATGTATGTAATTATTTTATCATTACCAATCATATATGTCAGTTGATACACTTACATTGTAATGTAGGCTCCTTTGCAACCTGATACCAATCAATGTGGTTTTTTTGTGATGTGGTACTTGAGACAACTTGTTCAAAAGGATGCAACATCGGATTGTGTTTCATTGCGTTCAATTGTGAGTAACTCTTTGATATTTAGTTTGCATATTAAGTTGATTATTGATGAAGAAGTTGATTATTCTATATATTCATTTTTCAAAGTTCACGGATGTTAAGTGCACTAGAGCTGATATTGATGAAGTCCGTGTTGAATGGGCTGATTGCGTTCAAGAACATATAAATGGGTAGAAGAAGGTGACTACTATACTTTAACTTGAAATGCATTCTTTTCACAACTTTAATATGAGAACGTTATGATCTTTAGAGTTCATATTAACTTTGTTCTTACATTTGACAGATTGTGGGGACGTAGGGAGTACGTAAAGGTCGTGATGCCGTGATTTCCAAGGTTGTGATGTTATTCAAACAAAAGCTACATTTTGTTATTACTTGTTGGAGTATTTTAAATTTATGGTTGTGTGCACACAAGTGTTGGGATGAGACATACATTTAGGTTGGGATGCTTTATGAATTTACGCGTATGATATTGATGGTGTTTACTTGTTCGGCTAATGCACTTGTTAGTTTATATAACTACATTATATTATTATATATATCCAGTAAAAAATGAAATTATTATAAAAAATGTGAATGAACAAAAAAGACAACACAAAAAGGGTTGTCGTTAGCGTTGTTATTTTATGAAACGACAACCCAAAAAAACAAAAGAACAGACAACGGTTATAAGCGTTACATAAATTTTTTTGGTTTGAACAAGATACCACAACCCTTTTCCAGCGTTGTTAAAAGCGTTCCATAAATTTTTTTGGTTTGAACAAGATACGATAACCCTTTTTCAGCGTTGTTAAAAGCGTTGCACAAATTTTTTTGAACCACATACGACAACGCTTTCAAAGCGTTGTCAAAAGCGTTGCACAATTTTTTTAAACACATACGACAACGCTTTTTAAGCGTTGCACACACTGTTGTAAAAAAAATTCAAAAATGGCGGAAAAGACAACCCTTTTGTGCAACGCACCAAAAAGCATTGTCGTATCTAGATACGACAACGCTTTTTGGTGCGTTGTCGAAAGGCGAAATTTTTTTGCAATCCTGGATACGACAACGGTAAAAATTTGACTTTAACAATGGTTTTTAACCGTTGTAAAAGACCGAAATTCTTGTAGTGCATACATTTTAATTATGTTAGTTGTACCTTTGTATATTATGTAAAAGTATGACTAATATTAATTAAAGGTATGCATAATATTTACATAAATGTATATATGTACAAATTAGGTTTTTTTGTGCTGAAATGATAATTTTTTGGTCAAAATTAGGATTTTTTTTACCAAAATAGGGTTTTTTTAAAGTTAAAGTATTACATAAAGGTATGCTTAACATAATATAAATGTATGTTTAACATAATATAAATGTATGACTAACACAACATAAATGTTAGGATAAAAAAAATGCTTGGATTCGGGTCAAATTCGGCTCGACTCGATCCACATTGTATGGATCTTGCACATAAGCCTCACTCTTATACAATAGATGAAGATATGTCAAAATTCTAATATTTATAATCAAAAGATTGTGGTATTACTAATAAATTATATGCAATCCAATAAATCTAGGATACAACCGATATTCGATTAAATAGCATACAACCAATATTCGATTAAATAGTATGCAACCAGTATCAATGAAATATGGTACAATCGATGCAATAAAAAAATGAATTAATAATAATACATTACCAAATTAACAACACAATACTAAAATATGATGCAACTAATGTCCAATGAAATAACAAACAACCAATATTCGATGAAATAATATGCAATCAATATCGATGATGTTAGACCCCCCAACCCGAGCTGGAACCGGACCCTCAGCTGGTCGGCCCACAGAGGTCTATGCAACTAGTATTGATTAAAGAGGATGCAATCAATGCAATGACAAATCAACTAATAATAATGCATTAATAGTAAATAGATTTCACAATTTATTGAAAATGTAATTTTATAAAAAATATTCAATTTAATTAATTATTAAGTTTGAACAATTTTTTTAGTCAATTCACTTTTTTTTTTTAAATACTTTAAAAATAACCAAATATATAATATATAATATTTTTTAAAGTATAGCATATGCTTCTTACGAAAATATAATTATATTTTTTATATATTATTTAATATTTAATAATGTTTCTTATATACATTAAGTTAAGTTCATTAATTAACCATATTAAAGACAATTATACTTTAATTTGTTAAAGATTTTATTTTAAAAAAATATTATTATGAGAACATTTATGGATTTCACATAAGACGTGAGTGGCCTTACTTTTATACAATTATAAAGATAAAAGTTACTATTATTATTAATATTATTAAACATATCGAATATATATCTCAAATGATTCATCATCACATGATTCATAATATCAGATGTGGCACCCTAACCTAATTTAGGAGGACTGAGGCGCCGCCCTGACTTTATGTACTCAAAAGATTCGTAAAAATATATAATAATAATTTAAAATCATTTTGGTAGAGAAACTCAGCGGAAGACTTTACTTAAAAACAAGAGTATTTTTTTTTCTTTCTATTTTAAATCGAAAAGTTTAGCATGCAAGCAACTAACTTGTGTCTTACCCACATTTGTAAATCAAAATCATGATATATTTAAAACACATGAAAATTTTACTTGAATGGTTAATCCCACATAGAAGTTTTCAAGACTTCATGTAATATCAAATTCGTACACATTAAAATAAATTAAAACATATGCTTCTGGGAAGAAGTCCATACAATTGGCTACACATCCGCTTCGTCATAAACTAAACCTGAAAAATATTTTAGATAACATCATGTGACTCCTCCGGAGAGGAAGCCCAGTGGGATAACCGTACTTCTTTAATACATTGAAGCAATTAAATCATTAAGCACATACTATAACATTATCCTTGGGTACGCTAATCTTTGGACCATAACATTATCCTTGGCTACGCTTACTCTTGGACCATAACATAATATCTCGAGGAAAGTAGGATTGCTCACTCACTAAACCTCGCTTCGTAGACCAGACACTTTCACCTTTAAGATCGACGCCCGGTAGGAAAGCTGCATACCGGTTATAGCTACAGTGCTTCTATCCGTAGATTTTCATACATAACTTACTAACTTAATTAACAACACATAACTAGAGAGTAGAAGTTACCCACTTTTGATATTTTTACTTAAATTCGATATTTTGAGTCCTAGACATTATAAAATGATATACAACAAGACAAATGAACCCTTTAAGCGAGAAAAAAATCCTGATTTTCAGAAACCCTAAATTAAGAACCCCGTCTATCGATTTTCTCCAGGATTTATTCCTTTATAGATTTTATTAGTCTTAAGCTATTTTAAATCAGATAATAAGTCCGTTTCTACTCTCTGTAGGGAGTTCACGCGGGAAACCAAATTAAGTCGGTTATCGAAAGCTTTTGGGCAGGATTCGGTGATAAGTCCAAGGTGGGGGTAAAAACCCTTTTCTGGTTTAAAAATCATACAATTTCATGAAAATTATGTGACTACGTGATTTAAATTCAGTAATTATGTGATGATATTTTTACTTAAATTCTTACTATTACCTGAGCTACTTTCGAATAAAGCATATGATTTTGGAGGCTATTGATTTCAAGTATCTCAATGGAAATGGTTTCAATGATGAAAGTCGGGATAATACCCGCTAAGAAAGGTTTTTCTGTACTTATGTGTTATGTGAATTATGTGGCCAACGTGAACGTGCCCAATGTGTACTATGTGATTATGTGGAACCATTATGTGAAATTACTTGCGCATGCGCCTTCACGCCAAGTAGGGTATTCCTTTTTGGGAACCCATCTACAGGGGATATTCTTTGGAATTCCCAACACTATAGGGGTGTAACAGCCCAAACTCGGGTCGGCTTGGGGTCCTGATAGATATTCTTCGGAATCTTATCCATAGTTTGCCATTGGGGCTCTTCGGGAGTTTACAACGTGTATTTTATGAATAATATGCAAACTATAGTATGTGTATTTTATTATTATAATTATTACCCCCTCACTAAGTGTTCTTTGACACTTACCCCTTCTATATTTTATTTTACAAAAAGCTCTAATGGCAAGGAAAGGTGAACAGAAATGCTGTTATTTTTGCATATGTATATAAATATAGCCATGTATATGAATATTCTGCGTTTCTGAAACCCTGGATATGTCCGGAACAAAAGCTGTGCATTTTGATACAATCATGATCGTTTTATTTCGCTGAGTTGATGTAGACCTGAAATACTTTTATCAAACAATCTCTAGACCTTGTTTGTTTTAAATGTTCATCTACTTAGGTTTTTGCTGGACGCCCTATGACCGAGCTGCGTTTATACTCTGTTTTAAAAAAAAAATATTGTTCGCGTTTTTACCCTTTATGAAAATGGGGCGTGGCACCATAAGTTGGCAATGAATTATCTTTTGTACCCGATTCCGTTTGTTTGGTTAGATCAACTTAATTTTCTAGATGAGTTGATTGGTTGTGATTGCAATGGTTGACCCTAATTTAATATAAACTATCTTTTATCTAAAAAAAAACTTATATTCATTATTATTGTTGATAAATACATAAAAAGTTCAAACCCCGGTAAGAACATTTTTGAATCAAATCCCTCATATTGAGACTTGTCTAGTGTAGTTTATATCTTTTGTGTGTTTTACAGATTATTAGACTATGTTTATCAATAACATTCATCAACCTAATCCATAAATAAAATATTCATTTTGCCGTGATTTCCAAGGTTGTGATGTTATTCAAACAAAAGCTACATTTTGTTATTACTTGTTGGAGTATTTTAAATTTATGGTTGTGTGCACACAAGTGTTGGGATGAGACATACATTTAGGTTGGGATGCTTTATGAATTTACGCGTATGATATTGATGGTGTTTACTTGTTCGGCTAATGCACTTGTTAGTTTATATAACTACATTATATTATTATATATATCCAGTAAAAAATGAAATTATTATAAAAAATGTGAATGAACAAAAAAGACAACACAAAAAGGGTTGTCGTTAGCGTTGTTATTTTATGAAACGACAACCCAAAAAAACAAAAGAACAGACAACGGTTATAAGCGTTACATAAATTTTTTTGGTTTGAACAAGATACCACAACCCTTTTCCAGCGTTGTTAAAAGCGTTCCATAAATTTTTTTGGTTTGAACAAGATACGATAACCCTTTTTCAGCGTTGTTAAAAGCGTTGCACAAATTTTTTTGAACCACATACGACAACGCTTTCAAAGCGTTGTCAAAAGCGTTGCACAATTTTTTTAAACACATACGACAACGCTTTTTAAGCGTTGCACACACTGTTGTAAAAAAAATTCAAAAATGGCGGAAAAGACAACCCTTTTGTGCAACGCACCAAAAAACATTATCGTATCTAGATACGACAACGCTTTTTGGTGCGTTGTCGAAAGGCGAAATTTTTTTGCAATCCTGGATACGACAACGGTAAAAATTTGACTTTAACAATGGTTTTTAACCGTTGTAAAAGACCGAAATTCTTGTAGTGCATACATTTTAATTATGTTAGTTGTACCTTTGTATATTATGTAAAAGTATGACTAATATTAATTAAAGGTATGCATAATATTTACATAAATGTATATATGTACAAATTAGGTTTTTTTGTGCTGAAATGATAATTTTTTGGTCAAAATTAGGATTTTTTTTTGCCAAAATAGGGTTTTTTTAAAGTTAAAGTATTACATAAAGGTATGCTTAACATAATATAAATGTATGTTTAACATAATATAAATGTATGACTAACACAACATAAATGTTAGGATAAAAAAAATGCTTGGATTCGGGTCAAATTCGGCTCGACTCGATCCACATTGTATGGATCTTGCACATAAGCCTCACTCTTATACAATAGATGAAGATATGTCAAAATTCTAATATTTATAATCAAAAGATTGTGGTATTACTAATAAATTATATGCAATCCAATAAATCTAGGATACAACCGATATTCGATTAAATAGCATACAACCAATATTCGATTAAATAGTATGCAACCAGTATCAATGAAATATGGTACAATCGATGCAATAAAAAAATGAATTAATAATAATACATTACCAAATTAACAACACAATACTAAAATATGATGCAACTAATGTCCAATGAAATAACAAACAACCAATATTCGATGAAATAATATGCAATCAATATCGATGATGTTAGACCCCCCAACCCGAGCTGGAACCGGACCGTCAGCTGGTCGGCCCACATAGGTCTATTCAGGATCTAGTTCAAATAGTCCATCTAGCTCACCCACAAGACCAGCCAGGATGCTTCACTTGGACGGCTCCTTAGCGACTCGGCTAGGATTATTTTCGTGGCGGGCTAGAAACCACATGACCGTCCCGACCAGGATATGCTGAGCAGGGCATGTTGGGTTGTTATGAGATTGTGAGATAGCCAAACCGTCTACATTCCCAAAAATAGGTGAACATAAAGGAGTAGTGGGCACGATCCCCACTACCTGGGCTACCCTCTAGCTATGAATAGATGTAATTTCAACTTGTAAAAGGGAGAACATTTTTTGTACTTAGCACGGGAGAGATGATTTCTCTCATATAAAATATATAAGATTCTGGCCGGCCATATAAAACCGTGTAGGATCAGCCGACCAAATTCACCCAAGTAGGCTCCGAACACAGTGTTTTCTGCACGTATACTTACATTGTTATTCCATTTTTGGTCCGATTAACTTCATTTTAATCCGAATTTACTTAAATTGAGTGTTTGACTAGGAATTAATCGATCTACAAATTCCAACGTCAATATTTTGGCGTTAGAAAGGGGGTTACACAAGACGATTGAAATAACTCCAAATTCCACAATGAACGACGAAGAGCAAAATGTTACTCCGGATTCTCAGGCCCAGTTTTCTCAGCCTGGTGGATTTGGCTGGTCAAACATAGACGTACCGAAAGGGGCTACCCAAACGGCCCTTATAACTCTGGAAACTCCAAGGACTCCTATGTCCACAAGAGAAATAAAGACTATAATGGCCTAGTTGAATGAGCAGTTGAGAGAGGCCGAGCAGAGAGAAAGGGCCCAGCAAGTGAATGGCCAAATTGAGGATACACAGTCATCGGATGAGCTCAAGCCGAGGAGAAACTTTGGAAAGAGGATTCGGGAGGATCATAGAACGAAGCATTCGAGGTGAATCGAATCGGGCAGATGTAGAGGCTAGAGATGTCTTCATTTGGGTGGCGCCGGCCACGTCGATAGGGGCAAGGAGGCCAGTCAAGAATAGAGAGGACATAGAGGGGGCTCAGCAACCCCATGAGGAGAGCACCGACCACACTCAATGGTATTCATACTTGGCCGAGGAACAAGAGTTAAAGAAGAGATTGGCTAAAATCCAGTCAAAGAAGACCAGGATAGACAGAGGAGGCTGGAAGAGGGCCACTCCCTTTGTGGAGCACATCTCTTCAATGGCAACATAGGTCAAGTTCAAGATGCCTCAAATTGGCCAGTACAATGGGAAAACCGATCCGAGCACCCACTTGGACAAATACTCATCCTAGATGGAATTCTAGGGGATTGGAAAAGAGCTGATGTGCAAGGTCTTCCCACTTAATTTGGGAGACCAAGCACAAAGGTGGTTCCGATCACTCCCATACTCTTTGATTGGAGGATGAGACAAGCTGGTCGAACTGTTCCTATCACAGTTTATGGGGTCGAAGATGAGGTCGACCCGAAAGAGAGACTTGTAAATGTGAGGCAAGAGAAGGCTGAGTCTTTGAAATCCTACCTGGACAGGTTCAACAAGTTTTTCCTAGAAATAGAGTAGGTGTCAGATAACGCCGTGCTGATGGCCATCATGGCCGGGCTAAGGCCTAGAATGAGGTTTTGGTGGTCAGTCCACAAGGACGGCCCAAATAGAGAGATATATCGGGGCAGAAGAGACAATCCCGGATGAGAAGTCCTCCGGAGTAGAGAGAAAGCCAGAAAACAAGGAAGATAAGAGGGAAGACAAATAGGGAAGATATATGAAGCCGTTCAGGCCGATAGGAGATTTCAAGGCATTCCAATCAGGAGGGCCCGGTCAGGTAGCAGAGATTTTAATAGTTACTCCTACGCGGGTCCTCATAGAGATTGAGGACACGAATTTTTTGCCTGAGCCGAGGCTGCTGAAGACAGACCCGACCTTACTAAACCACAATAAATATTGCAAATATCATAAGGCGAATGACTATGACACAGATAAGTGCTGAGCACTTCTGGCCGAGCTGGTGAAATTAATAGATCAGGGCCACCTGAAGAAGTATGTGAAGGGCCAAGAGCAACAGAGGCAGGGACCGCAGCCCGCGCTACCTCTGCCCCCATCGAATGGGGCTGCTTGGGAGATATTGACTTTGGTTAATCACGATTAAAAATTTCCTTGTTAATATACCTTGTAATTGTTTATTAAGTGAAGTTCAATTTTTTATTAAATTGTTCAGGGTTACGACCCAAAAAAGGCTACGACCTCATCCGAACCGCCCAGGTTGGATGAAACAGTAAGGCTACAGTCTAAAAGAGGTTACGACCTCGCCCAAAGAGGCTGCGGCCCGAAAGAGATTACGACCTCACTCAAAGAGGCTACAACCCAAAAGAGGTTACGACCTCGCCTAAAAGAGGTTACGACCTCATCCGAGCCATTCAGGCCAGATGGAACATTAATGCTACGACCCAAAAGAGATTACGACCTCGCCTAAAAGAAGTTACGACCTCATTCGAGCCGTCCAGGCCGGATGGAACAATAAAACTACTACCCAAAAGAGGTTACGACCTCGCCCGAGCCTCCTAGGTCGGATGAAACAGGAGCTGTAGCCCAAGAGGTTACGACCTCACCCAAAAGAGATTACCACCTCGCCCGAGCCGTTCAGGACGGATGGAACAGTAAAGCTTCGGCCCACCAGGGCTACAGCCCTATCCGAGCCATCCAGGTTGGGTGAAACAGTAAGGCTAGGGCCTAAAATAGGAAATTGTCCGAACTGAGCTAACTAAAAAACTGAAGTTGACTCAGGATTAGGAATTGGCCAGTTAAAACCTACCAAGTTTGGAACACGGTATGTGGAGCCAAACATACAGTGAGATTGCATCTATGAATATTTTATGAAGGTAAAACTAACCTAGCCGGCCATCCAATAAGCTGAGCCGGATAGGAAATATTTAAAAAGGTTATGCCAAACCAAGCAGGTTATTTCAAGTGTTTTGTTATATAAGCCGAGCCAGTTAGATAATATCACCGTGCTGAGCAGGTTGCATTTCAATTTGTTCATGTCACATTGAAAAGATATACAAGTACAAATAAAGAGTTCAGCTGAGCAGGGTAAAATATTAATTAGATTGAGTAAAAGCTGGTTTGGAGGCCAGCACCTCGTACAAAAAAGGCCAACTGGCCCGAACAGAAAAAAAAGAATGAACAAAGAAAAATATACAAATTCAATGGTTGATCTCGACCACCTCCTCACCAGTCGCCTTATTCACGCCTCGCCCGCTGCCACAATCTCCTACCTGAAATCAATGCTGGCCTCCATTATGTAGTCCGGGTCAGACATAAGGCGGATATGTGAGGCTGGTTTCAAGAGGTGCCCCGACCAGAAGGCAGATACCCGGGGAGGTCAGACATCATCCCTATGAAATAAGCCGGGAGGGGATTCTTCTCCACATAGTTGGCCAGAGCAGCCATCAGAGGCCGCTCATCGATCTTGTCTTTCCTCACAACGTCAATGGCATCGATGAAGGTAAAGAGATAGCCGAGGATGCTTTCGTACTTGCACTCATCAGAGTCTTTGTATTTAGCAACGATGGCCTTCTCGTCGATCAGGACGGTCCGGGCAGCTTCAAGCTCGACCTTCAGGTCCTCCATCCTGGCCTGGAGTCGGGCATTCTCCACCGTTAAGTCGGCTACCTTCTGTCTGTCCAGCTCGATAGCCTTGGTGGTGTCTGCTAAGGCTTCTTGAGAGGAGGCCAGCTGAGTCTGAAGAGTCTCATTCTCTTCAGCAGCGACGCTCAGTTGACTGGCCATCTCCTGCAGCTTGGCCTTCTAGACCCTCAGCCTTTCCAGTCTCTCCTGGTGCTGGAAATGGGCCCACCAGGTGAACACAGAAGCCTACGCCATGAGAACGTTGGTGTAGACATCCATATCCACGTCGGTCATCTTACTGGCGTACCCCTCCAGCTCCTCGATCTAAGACTTGATGGGTGCCTCGGCAGCAGTCGCCATCCCGTCTGGAAGGCGGCTCATGACCTCCTTGGATGGGGACTGAGCCCGGGAATAGCTGATCTGATGATCTGTAAGGGAGGCCGGCGTCTTGGACCCCTCAACAGTGATGGGATCCCACCCACAAATATTGACAGAATCGACCAGCGAGCTTTCGGCAGTTCAGACATCGAGTAGGGCAGCAACTGTAACTGCAGGAGTTCCAGAGTTACGCATCGCAATTCCTGAATTGCCCTTGCATCAGGCCTAGACCTCTTGGCTGGCGGGGATCGTGGAGTCGTCTCTTTCGGGATGGGGGCTGGTATAGGCATGGCAGAAATGGGATGCTCGAGGCCCCAGTCCTTGTCCTGGCCTGGAGCTGGAGGCCTTCTAGCCTGCCCGACTCTCGGCTGCTTGGCCCTTTGTTGGATGCATTCTTGTGGGTTCATCCTGAGCTGCAGTCCTTTATGGGGGAGAATAGCTGAAAAATAAAAAAAAAGGACGGTAAGTAAAAGGATATTGTGCCGAGCAGAACATAAATGAGAAGATCCTACCGAGGAAGTTGTTGGGGACTGGTCGAAACGGGATGATTAGACCGGCCTGTACAAGGCACTCCTTGGAAATAAGCACCTTGAAGGTTCTTCGGGACGACACGGTGCTGTCTCGGAGGAAAACGATCTTTTGGGAGAAAGTATCATCGATCACGAGTCTTTGGATGGGTAGCTCTGCAAAATGAAAGGTAATTAAAATCAGAAAAGTTGAACAGGAATAAGAAAATATTGATATACCGTTTGTCATCCCAAAGTGAGTGGGACAAGACACTCACTACGGCTCCAGTTGATCGGACAGCCCAGGACTTATCCAGTCACCCCCAACCTAGAACCACTTGATCTTCCAATCCTTGACGGAGGATGGAAGACTGCGGACCAGCTGTGGCCGGAAGGATTGAGGGATATGTAGTAGAGGTGGTTATTTATCCCGGGCAAGAGCTTGATGCTCAAAACCCAGCCAGCTCCTGCGGCGTGGGGACCCTGAGGTTAAAATGTCCAGAAGAGGATGAGCAGGTCAATGATGGACAACCAGCCATTTGGATGAAGCTGAGCCGGTACTATCCCCTAATGCCAGAGATAGCCAGTCAGACAAGGAGCCATGGGAAAGTGGAGACCGGCCTCCAGAGCTCGAATGCTAATTGCCATGCAGTCTTTGGGTGGCTGGTCCATTCGTTCATCTAGCCTCGAGACGTCGAATGTAACCCTCTCAGGAATGTTGAAGAGGGCGTGCCATCAATCTAGCTCGGCTCTGGTAACTACGAAAGGCTAGAAGAATGCCTCCGAGTCCACGGATGGCTACTCAGTCCTCCTATATTACCTTGGGGGCCTCGACACCCCTATGCAAATATAACGGGGTACATACCCCAAGGTCCCCACCTCTTCGGTCACCGATGGAGCTGAACTCCTAATTTATAGAGATTGAGAGGAGTTGGACTCTAAGCTCAGCTCCTCGGAGCTATATCCTTTGTACCCAAATTCCTCCTGATCATAGTCTTGGGCTGACCCGCATTGAGAATCGAAAGACATTGTGAAAGTTATAAATACCTAAAAAGACTTTGGACGGTGGATTTAGGACAGTTGATTCTTCACAGGCGATCCTGCTCGGTTAATTCTGATTGGAAAATGCAAGAATTTCTAAGGGTTTAAAGTTTGTGAATGTCAAAATGATCGGAAGTCACCCCTATTTATAAGAAGAGCGTGACCTTTCGACTTCCTCCTGCCAGGATGTGACACTTGGTCGATCAGACGACTACCTTTCCACGATGCTTCATCTCCTTTTGTACCAGATGATGACACGCGTCCGATCAAGAAAGAGATGCATTTCTATGCTCGACTTATATTTGGCTCGGCTCGGCTGATGAAGTTCTTGTTAGGTCCCGACAGAAGAAGGTTTCTCTCATGACCTAAGGGGCTATTGTTGAACCTCCCGACCTGAGCTGGAACCGGACCCTCAACTGGCCAGCCCATAGAGGTCTATTCAGGGATCTAGTCCAAATAGTCCATCTAGCTCACCCACGAGACCGGCCAGGATGCTTCACTTGGACGGCTTCTTAGCGACCCGACCAGGATTATTTTCGTGGCGGGTCAGAAACCGCATGACCGTCCCGACTAGGATATGCGAGCAGGGCATGTCGGGTGTTATGAGATCGTGAGATAGCCAAACCGCCCACTTTCCTGAAAATAGGCGAAAATCAAGGAGTAGTGGGCACGATCCCCACTACTTGAGCTCCCCTCTAGCTATAAATAGATGTAATTTCAAGTTGTAAATGGGGGAACATTTTTTGTACTAAGCACGGGAGAGCTGATTTCTCTCATATAAATTATATAAGATTCTGGCCGGCCACATAAAACCGTCCAGGATCAGCACTTATACTTACGTTGTTATTCCATTTTTGCCCGAGTAGGTTCCGGGCATAGTGTTTTCTGCACTTATACTTACGTTGTTATTCCATTTTTGGTCCGATTAACTTCATTTTAATCCAGATTTACTTAAATTGAGTGTTCGATTAGGAATCTACTAATTCTGACGTCAACATATGAAATAGAATGCAATCCATACAATGATAACATATTAATAATAATACATTACCAAATTAACCACACAACACCAAAATATGATGCAACCAATATGCACTGAAATAGTATGTAACCAATTACTGATGAAATAATATGCAACAAGTATTGATTAAAGAGGATGCAATCAATGCAATGACAAATCAACTAATAATAATGCATTAATAGTAAATAGATTTCACAATTTATTGAAAATGTAATTTTATAAAAAATATTCAATTTAATTAATTATTAAGTTTGAACAATTTTTTTAGTCAATTCACTTTTTTTTTTCAAATACTTTAAAAATAACCAAATATATAATATATAATATTTTTTAAAGTATAGCATATGCTTCTTACGAAAATATAATTATATTTTTTATATATTATTTAATATTTAATAATGTTTCTTATATACATTAAGTTAAGTTCATTAATTAACCATATTAAAGACAATTATACTTTAATTTGTTAAAGATTTTATTTTAAAAAAATATTATTATGAGAACATTTATGGATTTCACATAAGACGTGAGTGGCCTTACTTTTATACAATTATAAAGATAAAAGTTACTATTATTATTAATATTATTAAACATATCGAATATATATCTCAAATGATTCATCATCACATGATTCATAATATCAGATGTGGCACCCTAACCTAATTTAGGAGGACTGAGGCGCCGCCCTGACTTTATGTACTCAAAAGATTCGTAAAAATATATAATAATAATTTAAAATCATTTTGGTAGAGAAACTCAGCGGAAGACTTTACTTAAAAACAAGAGTATTTTTTTTTCTTTCTATTTTAAATCGAAAAGTTTAGCATGCAAGCAACTAACTTGTGTCTTACCCACATTTGTAAATCAAAATCATGATATATTTAAAACACATGAAAATTTTACTTGAATGGTTAATCCCACATAGAAGTTTTCAAGACTTCATGTAATATCAAATTCGTACACATTAAAATAAATTAAAACATATGCTTCTGGGAAGAAGTCCATACAATTGGCTACACATCCGCTTCGTCATAAACTGAACCTGAAAAATATTTTAGATAACATCATGTGACTCCTCCGGAGAGGAAGCCCAGTGGGATAACCGTACTTCTCTAATACATTGAAGTAATTAAATCATTAAGCACATACTATAACATTATCCTTGGGTACGCTAATCTTTGGACCATAACATTATCCTTGGCTACGCTTACCCTTGGACCATAACATAATATCTCGAGGAAAGTAGGATTGCTCACTCACTAAACCTCGCTTCGTAGACCAGACACTTTCACCTTTAAGATCGACGCCCGGTAGGAAAGCTGCATACCGGTTATAGCTACAGTGCTTCTATCCGTAGATTTTCATACATAACTTACTAACTTAATTAACAACACATAACTAGAGAGTAGAAGTTACCCACTTTTGAGATTTGACTTGATGCGGGAATAGCTACTGAAGTATCCGATCATCTCGTACTGCACTCGGCACATTCATTAACTTTCTCATTTTTAAATCACATCTCATTTATATCATACATACATCTATAAATTTAGGAGAATTTTATAGTATACTTTAAAACAAGCATCAATTGTACCTTGTAAGGGAATAAAAACCATATTTTACATCTTAACTCATAAAACTCTAATTCATATGCTAAAGACTTAAATTATTTAACACTTTACACATAAGCACTCATTTAATCACATAATATCAGTTTCAAAATATGGTCAAATTGCATTCTTAAATCATAGATAAAATTTTGATCTTGAAATTAGTAGTATGTAGAATGAAAAGGCACTCTTTTCCATAATAATTTTCATAATTTAAATGATCATCCAAAATTCATGAAATTAAGTATACATTTACGTAACAACCCCTGAGTCATCCATGCTAAAATATTGGTGATAAATTCAAAATACAAAAGCTTATAATAAATCATTTACTATAAACAAAAATTGTTCGAAATTACTCTAAAACCAGTTTGTACTATAAAATTCACTGTAAATTGTATATTTACTGAAACCTTCTGAAATTAATAATTTAGACTCATAACATCATGTAATCAAACATAGTAAAACATTTTTGAAAATATATAATGGACCGAGTTTATATAATTAATTTTATAAGGTCCAAAACTGCAGAATATTAAATTCAAATCTGAACTTATTTTGAAAAATCATTATAATTCGTACACTACTTCAAAAATTACCAAATTTCAACCATAGACTCAAATTTTCATGTAGTATAACAAAACAATTTTGAAATTTTTTAATTGACTGAATTTATAAAATTATTTTTCTAAAGTCTGAAACTGCATAATTCCAACTCAAACTGGACTATCTTTGAAAAATCATAATAATTCATAAATTACTCCAAAAATTACCAAATTTTTATCATAAGCTCAAAACTTCATGTAGCATAACATAAAATAACAGTTTTGAAAAACTCCAAGTATACGATTTTATAAAAATCGACAAAGTGGACTGTTATTACTAACATTTTTCACAACTTGATTAAACTCATCCACTTTCTTAATTAAAATGTAAATTTCACTTTAATAACTCCATTAACCTTTAATAAACCATCTTAACTCAATTTATCACACATGCAATGAGCTTAGACAAGATAATCAAACATGCAAAGACTAAATCAACATGCAATTGCACAATTAACTCCCAAAAGTGACATATTTTAAAGATCAACCACATAGAAAAGACTTTGGACAAATTTCTTCACATTAGTACAAAATCACCCTTGGATCATACATGCAATGTGTTTAGGTAAGGAAATCAAACATGCAAAAACTAATCCAACATCTATTTGTTCAATCAATACTCAAAATGACATACTTTTGAAGATTAACAACTTAGAACAAGGTATTCAACAAACTTATTACATTTGTAGGAAATCTCACTTGTATCTTACATGCAACTTAAAATTAGAACTTAATCATGCTCCTAAGGAAGAAGAATGGTGAGGATTTGCAAAAATTACCACTTGATTGCACAAACTATGTGTTCTTGAAACTTTCTTGGAAGAAGCTTTTAATTTGAGCTTGATTTCCTTGTCTTGGAAGGATATTAATTCTTCACTTAAATTTTGAAAATGGCAGCTTGGTTGAAGATGGGGATAAAGGTTTTTGAGATGAATAAAAGTCTAGAGAGAAGGAGGAGCAAACTAGCTAGAAAGAGAGAGAGAGAGAGTGCATCTTGCCAAATGATAACTGAAAGGCTCAAAAGTGGAGTCTTTCCCTTTTATATGTAATATATAGTGTACAAATTATAATTTAATACATCTAGATCAATTGCATAATGATATAATTGAAGATGTAATATTATGATGTAGTGACATTGATATGTGTAGCTTAGTTTATCTAATGTGACATGAAAGAATTCATGATTATGATAATTAATTTGTTATTGATGTAATTTATTGCACATCATATTAAATTCATATATAAATTTAATCAAATTGGTGTCATACATAAAAAGATGGCATGACTTGAAATTAATTTGCACATCTTTAAATTAAAATCTTGATAATATTGTGATCATATAATTATGCATGAAGGTATGTCCAAGTTAATATATCAAAAAAGTCATATAAGTATGTTTGAAAATATATTTAATTTAACACATCATAATAGTCACATACTTTATTACACATAAATTATATAATAAAAATCTAACTAACTATAATTCAACACATAAGTCATTTTTTTTATATTAATTGTTAAAATTATTTTATGTGTAACCTATCTTCCTTTTTTTCTCATTCCATTGCTCGTGCATGTTGAGTGCATTACGATTTGACTCGATCTCCTAGGGTAGCTATCCTGCAAGATCTTTGAACTTAAAGAAACATTAGCTCATTTCTTCTTGATAAATTGTAAAGTTTGTCGTAAACATCATTAACAACGAATTATTTAAAAATAAAATTTGAATTTATTTATAAAAATATAGAATGCACGTTTTACTGAAAATGGGGTGTTATAAATCCCCCTTCTTTTAAAAATTTCATCCTCGAAATTTGGGTTTACTAAGCATAAAGCTTGGGGCATGATCTTAATATCTAATCTTCACGTTCTCATGTCGCTTTCTTTTTTCCCATGACTACCCTACAGTACTAAGACTATCGGTATTTCCTTGTTGCTCAAAGCTTTGGTCTTTCTCCCAATAAAGGTTATAGGTCGTTCTTTGTATGTGAGGTCTTTATTGATTTCAAGTTCTTCAAACTTAATGAGGTGACTAGATTCTGGTATATCTTCAAATAATTGTCACATGGAAAATGTTATGAACTACAGATAACTATGGGGTTAAAGCAAGTTTGTATGCTACATCTTCAATTCGTACCTGGGTTTCATATGGTTCTATGTATCTTAGCCTTAACTTCTCTTTTTTCCCAAAATGAACTATTCATTTCATAAGCACAACATCCAGTATTACTTTATCCTCTATCTCAAATTGTAAATCATTCTTTCGTGAGTCGATGTAGTATTTTTGTTGATTCTGGAAACTCTTGATTCATTCTCTGATCTTATTGATTGTTTCCATAGATCTTTCCGTAAATTTTAGACCAAGCACCTTTTTCCACTCTGAGTTTGTCCTAATGAAATGGTGTTCAACGTCTCCTTTTATATAGTGCTTCATATGACATCATTCCAATGGTAGACTAATAACCGTTGTTGTAAGGGAATTCTACTAAGGACAACTAATCTTCCCAAGTTCTTCAAAAATAAACATACACGTCCTAGATAGATCCTTCAAAGCTCAATTTGTTCTCTCTGATTGGCCGTATATTTGTGGGTGGAAGACGGTGTAGAAGTTGAGTTTTGTGTCCATTGCCAGCTACCCACTTTTCCCAAAATTTTAAGGTGAAACGTGGGTCACGATCGGATACTATCAAAATGAGTACTCCTTGTGAGCCTCTATTTTGACACTTCCAACATATTCATTAATTCAACATGTCATGATGATCAGATTTGATTGTTCTATTGACTTCTTCATTCCTTTCCAATAGATGTTTTTTTTCCCTAAGGTCTTTATACATCTTCGTCTCTTCGGGATGCATTGTATAAGACGTGTTATGAGCTTATCTCATTATCTTACCTAGTATCTCATTGCTCTTCGGCACACTAATTCTAGAGATGAGTTCGTTGAAGAGGTGCGAAGACAGTTCACAAAGGAAGGAGTGCCTGACGAAGTGAAGAGGAATATTGCTAAGAAAGACTTCAAGCTAGAATATGAGCTTCTCCATGATATATGAGCCTACACCATCGAAGGGAAATTTATAGGTTATGACAAATGTACAGACCAAATGTACAAAATCATGGTTGTCATCATGAAGAAAGGGAAAGTGAATTGGAGTAGGTATACCCTAAAGAGAATATGGAAAGAAGCTAAAAGCCTATTATCAGAAGAAGTTATGGAATCACTATTTGTTCCATCCTCTACAAGATGGGCATTGGCTTGATAGATGTTATGCCTATTCAGATTGGAATTTTTTAGTGAGAAGAAAAATGACAAGAAGATAAAAAAAATACTGAGGATGCAGTGATTGCAGCTGAGAAGAGAAAAAAACAACTCTCTACGACCTTGGCCATCACTACAAAAGCTCACGCTTATTCACCTGTGGTAAGTAGTGTCGTTGTAAGTTTGACCAATCAAGTTTTATTTATAACTTATAATGGTAAGAAAGTTGAGAAGAAGAAAAAATAAGGGAGAGCGTGAATTCTATGAGGATAAGAAGCAGCAGAAAAAACACATTTCCAATCGAGGAAAAAAAAGATAAACCAGAAGGGTATGGATCAAGAGATTCTATCTTAGATGAAGATGACTTTCCTCTCATCAAAAGGGTAAAGAAGAAGGTTGATCCTAAACCAGAACCAACTGCCCTCAGGCTGACCCTAAACCTAAGCTAACTGCACCTCAATCACAACACATCATTGTATACATGAGGAAGAAGAAAGGTAAAGTGATCAAATTAAGGATCAAGAAGAAATAAAGTGCATTCAAGCAACTTGTTGTGGTGAGATAATCATGGATGCCAACCAAGAACAAAAGTTGATTAGCCCCTCAATACAGAAGCTCTTGATAAGTACCTCAAGCTAACTTCTAAGGAGATCATAAATGGCATAGAGAAGAAGTACAATCTATGGAGGATGATGAAATTTTCAAAGACCACTCAACTAAAGACATGGAAAGAATGGACTTGATAGAAGAAGTCATCTAATGATCGAAACCAGAGAAATATTGCCTATGCTGCAACCACACTTTTTTTTGACTATATTCGATAAAAGAAGTTGGAAACAATCTCTTTGGAGCTGGAGAGCTTGAGACACAAAAAGAAACAGAAAACAATAGCTGACAAACAGACTGGATTATCTCAATGAGATGGTTGTCATAAGAGAAAAAGAAATCATTAAGGAGTGTATAACTGAAAAGGCAATGACAACAGCAAGGGACGATATAAATATGTCTCTAATTCTTATTGTAGAGGCTGTAAGGACTTGTAGTTCATCATATTATCGATAAACACTATAGGTATATCGACAACTATAGAAGACATTATGGTAAACTTATAGCGATCACTTTGGGTTCTACACGTGGTTTTTGAAATGTTACTTTTCTTGATTTTTAACTGATGATATCCAGGTTTCAGGTCGATATTAAAAAACGTACTTGCATTCTTCAATGATCAAACAAGCCTACAATTCTGGGTAGCAGATACTTGTTCTAGATTGAGAACCTACTAGATTCTCGATAATCTATACATATATTCTCATTGATCTGTCATTTTTCATGAACATTGTAGGTGCTCCTCATTGTAAGACACTAAATTAGATGAATTTCTTATTTTGCAGCTCTTTTATTGTCATTCATTATGAAGTCTTCAACATTGGTGCAACTAAAGAAATCAAATCAATAGCGAACTCCATAGGTCGGTCAGGTGAAATTCCCAATAGGTCTTATAAAAAGACGTCGGGAAATTCCGTTACAATAGGTGTTAGTTGGCGTCAACTTTTTTTCTTCAACCTTCACGATGTTTACTGGTACGCTTCACATTCTCTTTTATTCTATAATCTAATTATCGTTATTGCGAATATCACTAGTCCATGCTATTATGTTCTAGCTCCGTAGAAGGTAAAATGATAATCATTAGGCGTTTCTAAATCTACTTCTCGTTCCACACCATAAATTACAACTTTGTTCTTACATAACTAGTCCATTCTTAGTATTGTTGGAACCGCTGGATTGCCGACCCTATACGATTATCCTAATCGGGGTCCATACAAATATGATTAACGCGCAGCGGATAAACGAATCATATCTTTTACACCGATATTAGTTTTAAGATCAGAACTGTAGATCGAGAAATCGATGGAGCCTGGACCTCACGATCTTCTGTTGTATTCCTCGCCTTTTTCTCGAACGTTGTGTGGGCAATGAACTATCGAGACTTTCAACCGTCTTTTACTAAATTGTATCTCAGATTTCATGTGTTTAGAAACGGCTGACTTGAGGCTTATTTATAGGCTACAATAGGGACCTTGAGGAGGATTAGGAATCAGTCTCCTAATAGGCTTAGGAGTCCTAAATTCAATCTGAATATACTTCTTAAGCCTATCAATAATATCTCAATCCACTAAAAAGATATTATTGAACTACCGTCCCTTATCCATATTAAATATGAGCTCCTATTTATTATGTGCGCGTTTATCTCCTCATGTTTAAGATATAGAATGCCCGTTAATTAAATGAATTACCGACAATTCAATTAATTAACATTTAATTCCAAGAGTAGTACCACTCAACTTTATTATCATGTCGGAATAAATCCACCTGCAGGGTTTACATGACAATCCTTATGAGCTCCTCAATGGGACATCATCATCCTAAATAATTAGGACACGGTTTCATTATAAAATCAACAGCACACCATATAAACAACATTGTATCCCAATTTACCGAGCTTATTGATTTAATAAATAAATCTCACCCATTGGTAAAATAAAGAAACATATATTGAGTATACATGCCCATTATCATACAATGATTAAGATGACGCACATCCATAATAACAGAGGTCTTGTTCTATTTATGTAGTCAGTACAAATAAAACAACCTCAATTGGTCCTGCTCAATACATACAAAATGTACTAGTGTAATTTTATAATCAAGATAGATTAATACCAAATTACACTGCAACCATTCCGATAATTTGTCCAAAATTTATCTCGATTGTGAGCTACCATTTATAATCTATAAGGAACTGATAACATGATCTTCTGTGTGGCATCACACACCATGTTATCTACAATATAAATTAATTGGATAATTGCAATAACATATATAACAAATATAAAATGCAAAACATTTGACCATAAAAGATTCTCATATCATAAAAAGATGTTTATACAAAAGCTAGGCTTATAGTATACATCCTAACAAGTATAACGTCGAAACCCTTCATTCATATCATGTACAAGTCAGCTGCAAACTTATACCCATCCATAAACTGTTTAACATTCTTAGCTAAATTCTATGATTTGATGTTTTTTCCTAAATGTATCTTTTACATAATCTAATCTAAGTTCTATCTTAAATGTGATAAAATTAATGAGCGTGATGCTACCGCATCAAACACAACATATGTTGGTATACTTGAGATGTGTGACATACCTGTCAATACTTCGTTCGCCTCCTAACCTTCTTCCTATTGATCTTTATATGGATTCTTATTTTATTCGACAAACTCAATCTTCGACATATCATTTAGTTTGTCCTTGTCTCTCAAGTTTGGATTCTGAGGATCTCCTAGTCGTGGTCCTGGAGCATTACCACTTCTAGTTGGTGTACCCATTTGATTAACACACTTGTTAGCCTTGTGGTCGGGTTGTCGGCATCAAAAACAGATGTGTTGGTCTCAAGTGGTGTCCGAGATTCAGAGGGGGGGTGAATAAACCTTGGTTGATTTTGCAAATCTTTGAAAAACCTTTCTGCTCTGCAAGTTACTTGAACTTGCAGCGTCAGATCGTTACTGCTTACAGCACTAGAATGCAGTGCTGCACATTATAACTTGGAGTTTTATACGCAGCGGAAAAATATAAGTTATAACATAAGGCTGATTTTCTCAATATGCTTCTTTCAAAAACGTTTAATGCTTATGAGATATACAAAATCAGAAAGTAAAGGCACAGTTAAATAAAGCAATTAAACACGTATGGCTTATAGTGGTTCGAAGGTGGTGTAATCCTTCTACGTCCACTCTTGCTCCTCGAGCAGGAACTTTGTTAAGCAAGATTGAATTACAGGACCCTCCTAAAAATCTATCAACTTTATAAAGCAACCACCTACTGAAGTCCAGCGTACACACAGCAACTGCAAACTTCAAATGCTAACCCACATAGGGTTTAACACTCCCACACAGGGAAGCTGCCTAACTCTAGACAACTATACAAACAGCAAGGATCTCTCCTATCAAATGTTCGACACCTCTAAAACAACCTAAGCACACAACAACAAGGTTAAAAGTATATTGGTTTTGTTTCTTCAACTTGTGCGACGAAGTGAGCTTCTGAATCCTTCAAGGGATCTTGCAGCTTGAACTTGCTTCACTTTTAAGAGGTTGAGTGACTGAAACAGATAGTAGACTAGAATGTTTATATCTTGAAGGCTTGTGAGTTTTGCGCAAATGTTTCAGTAACCAGCTTTAGTGTTTCTCATCCTCTATTTATACTTGTAGGAGAAGATGTTCGTTGAAGGAGACATCTCTCTTTTGAATTTGAAGTAGTCTGATGAAAGGCACGGCTCACATTTAATGCGACTTGACTTTCTCTTTTGGAGCATTTAATGTGGCAGTTGTGGCTCGCAGCTTTATGCAGCGCGTCAGTCCACGTGGCATCTTCGTATTGGCTCCGTGTCTGCAACTTTGATCTTGTCTCGAATGGCTCTATTTATTTTTGCTTGAATCTTCATTCCTCGTACTGCATTTATCCTTTCTAGGATTGCAGGATACTTCTTGTTGTAGTTGGCGCTGATTGACTTATCTGAACTGTAAACTTTACGTTGTATCCTGGGTCTTCATGCAGCTAATGTTATCTTGCAGTGCTGCTGTAACTAAGACCTGGTTGCAGTATCTTTGAGTAGAGCTGCTGCATCTTTTTTTGCAGCACTCATGTACGCCATTCCTTCTTACTTAGCTGTAGTGAAGTTCTGTCTTCTTACAGCGATGTTGTATCTGCCTTCTTGCAGCGATGCTGTATCTGCCTTCTTGCAGCAACTTCTTTTCTTGAAAGGCTTAGATGCAACTTTATCCTTGTCAAACCTCTATTTTCCAGCACATAACACTAGACTCAAACCTAGTCTATATATTCACTTAAACATTGTAAAAAATGGGGTACTTAACACTTCCTATTACAAATATGTTTTGTCACATCAAAATCTAAACATCAAAATCCCAACAATTTTCCCCTTTTTGATGATGACAAAACCTTTACATTATTTCATTCATAAAGAAAGATTTTTACTTTACATATTATCGTAAGATTAGGGTTACATGCTTGAATAGCTTTCATATGATAAATATAAACCCTGGATTCATCAGAGTTGTATCATGCTATTCCTTTATCACTAAACGTCAGGAAGAACATAAACAACATGCATAAGTTTATAAGGATTGAACTTTGAACAGAAATGAAACCAAAATTTCTTCATTAACTGAGAGAAGTTTACAAGGCATATACATTACAGCAGGGATCACAAGAGAGTATGTATGTTGGGATTTCAATGTTTAGATTTTGATGAGACAAATCAAATATGTAATAGGAAGTTTTGAGTACCCCATTTTCATAATGTTTAAGTGAATAAATAGACTAGAATTGAGTCTTGAGCCAAGTATTGAAATTGAGGTTAAAAGAGGATAAAGCTGCATCTAAGCTTTAAAGGAAGATATCGCTGCAAGAAGGCAGGATACAGTATCGCTGCATAAAGGCAGGATACAGCATAGCTGGAAGAAGAAAGGAACAACAAAGCATAAATAAGGCTGTACTTCAATACAGCTAAGCTAGGAAGAACGGCGTGCAGCAACGCTGCAAGAAAAGGATACAGGAGTACTGCTAGAAAGAAGTTACAGCAGCACTGCCAGATGATACTGCAACCAGGTCTAAAATACAGCAGCACTGAAAGAATGCATCAGCTGCACAAGGACCAAGGATACAGCGCAGACTTACAAGTTAGTTAAGTAATACAGCGCCAACTACAAGACGAAGTATCCTGCAAATCCTAGGAAGGATAAATGCAGTACGAGGAACGGAGATTCAAGCAAGAATAATAGAGCCGTTCAAGAAAAAGTCAAAGTAGCAGACACGGAGCCAATGAGAAGATGCCATATGGACTGACACGCTGTAGAAAGCTGTGAGCCGCAACTGCCGCATTAAATGCTCTGAAAGGAAAAGTCAAGTCGCATTAAATACGAACCATACTTTGGCCAGGCTACTTCAAATTCAAAAGAGGGATGTCTCCTTCAACAGACATCTTCCCCTACAAGTATAAATAGAGGTCGAGGAGGACTGATACTGTTACTGTTACTAAGAACTAAAATCCATACGCTAAAGTTTCAAGCTTACAAATTTCAAGCATTCAAGCCAACAGTTTCAGTCACTCAACCTATCGATGTGAAGCAAGTTCAAGCTGAAAGTTTCCTTACGGATTCAGAAGCTCACTTCGAAGCACAAGTTGAAGAAAACTTTTTTATCCTTTTAACCTTGTTGCTGTGTGCTTAGGTTGTTTTAGTGGTGTCAAGCAGTTGATAGGAGAAATCCTTGCTGTTTGTTTAGTTGTCTAAGAATTAAGCAGCTTCCCTGTGTGGGAGTGTAGAACCCTGTGTGGGTTAGCCTTTGAAGTTTGCAGTTGCTGTGTGTACGCTGGACTTCAGTAGGTGGTTTGCTTTGTAAAGTTGATAGATTGTTAGGAGAGTCCTGTAAATCAATCTTGCTTAACAAAGTTCCTGCTCGAGGAGCAGTAGAGTGGACGTAGAAGGATTACACCACCTTCGAACCACTATAAGCCATAAGTGTTTTAATTGTTTTTCTTATCTGTGCTTCTACATTCTGCATATCTATCTGTCTCTCATCATAAAACGTTTTGAAAGAAGCATTCTTGAGAAAAACAGCCTTGTGTTTAAAAGTTTATTTCCGCTGCGTACAAAACTCCAGGTTACAGCGTGCAGCACTGCATTCTAGCGCTGCAAGCAGTAACCATCTATCGCTGCAAGCTCAAGTAACTTGCAGTGCAGAACGGTTGTTTTAAAGATTCTGAAAAATCGACCAAGGTTCATTCACCCCCCCTCTGAACCTCGGACACTACTTAGGACCAATAAGTGGTATCAGAGCAAGTTGGGTTAAAAGCCAACTCATCTGGTCACCTACCCAGATCCACCTTTGTCTCGCTGTTTTCTTTGCATTTAACTCATTTTTAAAGCATATCATGGATTCCTCAAATCACAAGCTACCTATGTTTTCCATAGAGGAATATGATGACTGGAAGATAAGAATGTAGGCACACCTTTCTGCCATAAATGATGAGATGTGGACGGTCATAACTGAAGGACCGATAATCCCCATGAAGGTAAATCCAATGTATGGAAGAGACCATGCAGAAGGAGAGCAGCCACCACCAAACTTCCTGACCAAACCACGTCAAGAGTGGGGTAACGAAGACAGGAAGAGAGCCAACCTGGATAATGTGGCAAAGAACGCTCTATTTATTACTTTGGATAAAGGCACTTTTAGCAAAGTTAAAACTTGCTCAACATCCAAAGAAATATGGGAAAAGCTGGAGCAAATTTGTGAAGGAACTGAGCTCACAAAGGACAACAAAATCTCCAACGCTGTCCAACTATTCGAGCTCTTCGAAATGAAGAATGAAGAGACTCTTGAGCAACTAGATTTGAGATTCACATCCATAGTGAATGAACTAGAAGCTATGGGCAAACACTACACACAGAAAGAAAAGAACATGAAGGTGTTGAGAGCCCTACCAGCGGAGTGGGATAGCAAGACCACTGCCATGAGAGTGTCTATGGACCTGAAGTCCATGAGCACATTTGACCTATTCTCCGACTTGAAAGCATTCGAATATGACATCAATAGAAGGAGAAAGGATTCAAAGGAGTCAATCTCCAAAGTGACAGCGCTAACCGCCGGAGGAACAAAGGATACAGCAACCGTCAGTTGCAGTAAACAGAGTGAGAATACAGCAGAAGTTGCTGAAGAGGATATGGCGCTCCTCCTAAAGAAATTCAGGAGATTCATTAAGAGCAACAACAATAGCAGCAACACCAACCTCAACAAAAAGAATGACTTCAGAAGAAGTCATCCAACCCCTCAGGTATCTTCTTCTCCACAGTCAAATACAGGGAATGTTGACTTGTGCTATAATTGTAGAAAGTCTGGACACTACTTAAGGAACTGTCCTTATCCAACCGTGCACAAGTATCCTGAAGGAGAAAGAGAACAGAGGAGAGATAAACGAAGAGAGGAAAGACACAAGCTTCGAGCTCTCATAGGAGAGATGGAGAAAGCCAAGGATGCAGTAGTTCCGAAGAAAGTACTGAAAGCTGCAGAATCCTCAGACATCGATGCTGAAACCTCATTCTCTGACGAAAAAGCACTCATATGCCTGATGGCTAGAGATGGCGAGGACAGCGAAGAAGATGAGGTAATCTACCAACCGTTGTCCATACAAGTTGATGAGGAGCTGAACATGATCCACTCCTTGAAAAGGATCATGAGTGATTTTGAGCAGATCAACTCAATTCATGAGGAACTGAATGTTGAGAATGAGAACCTTAGAATCGATAATGAGATCCTCAAGAGCAAAAACATCGACATTGCCAAAATGCTCACTGCACGAGAGTCTGATAACTCAAAGTGTAGTAAGCTACAACAAGAGGTCTCTAGATTGAATCTGCTGATCACCGAGCTAAAATCTGAGAAGGAAACCTTGTAGTCCAAGATGAGTATGTTCACCAAATCCTCAAAGGACGCAAGAGATTGCATAAACCGTGTCAGAGATCCTTTTGAGATATCAGACATAGGTTACAGCAATCAAGGCACTCAGAATACAGCAAGTACATCTAAAGCTGTAAATTTCGTTCAAGCTAAAACTCCAATGGAGAAAGAGTTACTCTGTGACTCTGAAAAGATCATGAACAAAACAGCAATGACGGATAAGGGGAAGAGACCCCAATGCTCAATTGCAGGGAGTAAGTCTGCATCTAAGAATTGGCTGCAGCAGAAGCCATCTGCTGCATGCAGCAAAAGGATGCAGCAACCAATAAAGTTGCAGTATAGAAGAAACATTCCCAGCTATACTAAGACCTACATGTCTAAACCTCAAGGAGGATATACTCCAGGGAAGTATGGTGGAAGACCACACTACAAGGGTGTCGGTAATACACATGTTGGTTATGCACACACTTTTAACAAGCAGTCTGTCAAGACAACTGCATACAGCATGAGAACCAACAAATCTTACAGTAAAGTAGTTACTATTAAGAAAGTTTGGGTTCCCAAAGTAACTAACCCCAAAGGACCCGTATGGATATGGGTACCTAAATCTGTTTGAATTTGTTACAGGTTACAGTGCCAGGATGCAGCAGTGATGTATGGTATATCGACAGCGGCTGTTCAAGGCACATGACAGGCAGTAAAGAAACGTTGAAAGACTTCCAAGAATGCAAAGGACCTAAGGTCATATTTGGTGATGATTCCAAAGGAAGCACAAAAGGAAGCGGATGCCTAGTCAAGGGGAACATAAAGATTAAGGATGTATCCTACGTAAAGAGGCTTAGATACAATCTTCTAAGCATAAGTCAATTTTGTGACAAAGGATATACAGTGGAATTCAACCTCAACAAATGCTTAATCAAAGACAGCACCACAAATGAAGTAAAACTTAAAGGAACAAGAAGAGGAAATATCTATCTAGCGGATTGGAATTCCTTCACTCAGTCTACATGCTTCATTGTAAAAAGTCCACCAGAGCTGAGCTGGCTATGACACAAATGATTAAGCCACCTGAACTTCAAGACTATCAACAAACTAGCAAGAAAAGGCCTCGTGAGAGGATTACCAGATGTAGCTTACAAAAAGGAGAATGTCTGTGGAGCGTGTCAAAAAGGAAAGCAAGTTAAGAGCTCTTTCAAGGATAAGATTCAGAAATCATCCCACAGGATTCTTGATCTTCTACACATGGACTTTTTTGGACCAGTAGAACAAGTAAGCTTGAGCGGGAAGAAGTACTCCCTAGTAGTAGTGGATGACTACTCCAGATACACATGGATGATTTTTCTAGCAAAGAAGTTGGAAACTCAAGAAAAGCTACCTGGCCTCATGAAGAAAATTCAGAATGAAAAGAGCTTGAGTATAGTGAAGATAAGATCAGACAGAGGAACCGAATTCACAAATAAGTTTATAGAAAAATTCTGTTCTAACAATGGTATTCGTCATGAATACTCTGCTGCAAGAACACCACAACAAAACGGGGTTGCTGAAAGAAGGAATAGAACCCTCAAGGAAGCAGCAAGCACGATGATAGTAGAAGCAGAGATACCCAAGAGGTTTTGGGCTGAAGCAACTAACACTGCATGCTACACGCAAAACAGATGTCTAATCATTAAGGATCTTGACAAGACGCCTTATGAAATATGGAATGGCCATACACCAAATATTGCTTATCTGCATATCTTTGGATGCAGGTTTTACGTTCTCAACAATGGAAAGGAACATCTGAAAACTTTTGATGCTAAATCAGACGAAGGAGTATTTCTAGGATACTCTGCTGTAAGTAGAGCTTTCAGAGTGTTTAATAAGAGAACCCTGGTGGTAGAAGAATCTATACATGTGGTGTTTGATGAACCACATTGTGACACAAAGAAGCTGGAAAAACCATCTGAAGAGATCGCTCCTAGAAAAGAGAATGTTGTACCCTACATAGAAGGAGTTTTGCCTACAGGAGAAGAAAAGGAAGAAGAAGCTGCAACCTTGGATGCAGCAGACATTCTCACAACAGCAGAACCTCGTGCATTACAGCAACAAGATGAGCAAAACACACCAACTCATGTCTTTGAGCCTGACAGGACATGGCGTAGAAATCATCCAAGAGATCTCATTATAGGAGATCCATCCATTGGTGTAAGGACAAGGAGATCCATACCACATGAAGCAATCTTCGCGTGCTTCATATCACAATCAGAGCCTAAGAATGTTGAAGAGGCACTGCAAGATAGCAATTGGGTGCAGGCCATGCAAGAAGAATTGAACGGATTTGAAAGAAATCAAGTATGGCAAACAGTCGCAAGACCAACCCATCAAGGTGTAATTGGAACAAAATGGGTGTTCAAGAACAAGCTAGATGAATCAGGAGTCGTTGTAAGAAACAAGACAAGATTAGTTGCTAAAGGATACTGTCAGGAAGAAGGAACTGATTTTGATGAGACTTTTGCACCAGTGGCAAGGCAAGAAGCAATAAGAATTTTCTTAGCCTATGCAGCACATATGAATTTCAACGTCTATCAAATGGATGTTAAAAGCGCATTCCTGAATGGTCTCCTTACAGAGGAAGTATATGTTGAACAACCTCCTGGTTTCGAGGATCAAACAGAAGAGAAGGTGTTTCGGTTACAAAAAGTCCTATATGGACTAAAGCAAGCACCAAGAGCTTGGTATGACACCTTATATCTCTATCTTCTGGAAAATGGCTTTCAGAAAGGAACAATCGACAAAACGCTGTTTAGGATACAGGACGGAGAAAGTGTACTTCTTGTACAAATTTATGTGGATGACATTATCTTCGGATCCACAAACAAAGAGCTATGTGAGAAATTCTCCAACCTGATGCAGTCAAAGTTCGAGATGAGTATGATGGGAGAATTAAGCTTCTTTCTCGGACTGCAAGTAAAGCAGCTATCTATAGGAACCTTCATCAACCAAGTCAAGTATACGAAGGAGCTTATCAAGAAATTTGGCATGGAAAATGGAGCAGCTACGTCCGTTCCCATGTCCACATCCATAAGTCTTGACAAAGATGAAGATGGTAAAGATGTAGACATTACCAAGTACAGATGCCTCATTGGATCGTTGTTGTATCTCACAGCAAGCAGGCCAGATATTATATTTGCAGTAGGAGTCTGTGCTAGATTCCAAGAAGCACCGAAGGAATCACACCTTTTAGCAGTAAAAAGGACAATTAAGTATCTGAAAGAAACTCAAGAAGTCGGCCTATGGTATCCTAAGGAAGGAGGATTCGAGCTTAAAGGCTACTCCGACTCAGATTATGCAGGCTGCAAGATTGATAGAAAGAGTACAAGTGGGACGTGTCAATTTCTGGGAAATAGACTTGTCTTGTGGTTCTGCAGGAAGCAGACCTCTATTGCAACCTCGACAGCAGAAGCAGAGTATGTTGCAGTAGGAAGTTGCTATGCGCAGATTCTCTGGATACAGCAGCAACTTAGAGATTATGGGATAGAAGAAAAAGAGACTCCAATTCTCTGTGACAATACGAGCGCTATTGCGATTACCCATAATCCTGTCTTTCACTCAAGAACAAAGCACATTGACATTCGTCATCACTTTATAAGAGATCATGTTGAGAAGAAAGACATCGTGCTAGAGAAAGTTTACACGGATCTACAGCTTGCAGATATCCTTACAAAACCTTTGAGTGAATCGAGGTTTTCCATGCTTCGAAACGAGCTGGGAATCCTTAAGTTGTGAAGAAAAAGAAGATGCAAGATCACAGGGGGAACCTCTGCATATTTGCAGGAAGCAGTAAAGATGGTACTGTAAGCTACGCGTTAATACAGCACTGGGTTCAGATAGCGCTGCATCTTTATTCTTACAGTACATCAAATATCGAAGAATTCAAGCAGCACCAGGTTACAGCATTTATTTCAAAAGAGTATTGATTGCTCTGCAACCTCGTACTTGAATCGCTGCAACCTTAAAAAGGCATTTATTTAGGCAGCAAAGGGCATGTCTTTCAGCATTAAATGAATGACTGCGGGTGTCAGGAAGTGGAAAGGGCGCTGACAGAGCCCACGCGCCAAGTAATTATTAGCGTCGATTTGACATCTCCGTTTTTTCCTGAGCCACTAGATCTTTTCCCTGATTTATCTCAACTGTCGATCTCGCACGTCTCTTGAGAACCGCCATAAAGACCAAAACGTGCCATTTGAATTCATTTTTCACCATCCTCAGAGAGAGAAACACTTTGATCGCAGAAATTTTTCCAAGTGCAAACCCTTGTTCTTTCTCTTTCTCTCTCACAAAATATCTTCAATGGCTGCCAGAAGAACCATCGTTCTTGATGGAAGGATGATAACCAGGAACACATCCTTGAGTCAGGGCTGTATGACAATGTTCTGATCAAGAGGATTTTTGATGCTCTTCAACAGACCCAAGTCCTAGGGCTGTTGACCACCGTGTACGCTGGCTTCTCCACGGAGTCAGTACAGAAATTCTACGCCTACGCTAGGCAGGCGGAGAAAAGAAACTGCATCCTATTCCGGATGGATGCAGATGGCGAAGAACGGTCGCTGACCGTTAGGGACATCTCCACCACCTTCAGCATCTCGGCTGCAGGTTTGACCCCCAGCCAGTTGGCGACGTATGGGGAGGCATCGGCTCAAGAGATGTGGGATCTCTTTCGAGCAAGGGATGCAGGGGCTGAAATCAAGAGAAGCGCCCCCAAGAAGCTCTTCAAACCGGAGTTTGAACTTCTCCACGACATCTGTGCATACTCCATCGAAGGGAGGATAGAGAGTTATGACAAATGCACAGATCTCCGGTTCCGGATCATGTCGGCAATCATGGCCGGAGAGAAGGTGAACTGGGCGAGGTTCATCATGAAGAGGCTGTGGGAGGAAGTAGAGAAGATAACGGAGCGTCGGAGCTACGGTATCACCATCTGCTCTCTGCTCTGCAAGCTTGGCCTTCAACTTGCAGCACCTGCCCCCATTCATCCTGGAAAGTATCTCATGGAGAAGAAGAAGGGCAAGAACCCAGCCGAAGGCTGCAGGAGCAGGAGTTGCGAGGAAGAAAACCAAAGACAAAAAGAATGCAACTCTTGCTCTGCAAGATGAAGCTGCAGGCAGCGGGGAAGATGCTGAAGAAGAGGATCCTTCGAGTCCTCTTCCTGTTATCAAGAGGAGTTCAGGGAAGGCTGTACCTGAACTTGAATCCTCTTCCCCAAATGATGACGCACCCTTGGTAAGAAGGGCTCCACGCAGCAAGAGGGCCACTGCTGCTGTTGGGGATGTGTCACATCAGCCTAGGGAGAAAGGTGACTCTCTTGATTCCCAACTCTCTACACCTAATATGGTTGTAGTTGACCTTGGGGATGAGTCACATCAGCTTCAGGAGCCATATCAGCACCGGGTCGAGCCCACTGAAGAAGAAGCTCATCTACAAACAGAAGCTTCAGTGCTCGATCCTACCTTTCCGGCTGCTAGAAATATGGCGGCGGAGTACTCTCTTTGGAGAGAGATGCGGCTGTCTAAGGGGGAAATCCTGTTGAAGTGGAAGGATTTCCTGACAGTCGAACAAGCTGTCCTGGAGTGGGCTAAATCTGAAGACATTCTGGCACTCCTGCAACCTAACTTTGCAGCAAGAGTTCAAGAGCTCGATGGCTGCAGTGCTGCACAGGGAGCACAGGACAAGGGAAAGGGCAAAGCTCTTGCAGAATCCGATTCTGTAGAGCTGCCGATGAGAGCAACAGTGGAAGATACGCAGGTCTTCCTCGCCCCGGCTGTGGAGGCTGTTAGAAGGGACGATGATGTCGCATTTGCTCAAGAGCAAATCGACACCTTGGGAGTGGAGCAAGCTGAAGAGGCCATCTAGCGCTGCAACAGAGCCTGAAGGAAACCAGGATGCAGCACACTCCAAGGAGGATGCGGGGAGAAGACAGTTCAAGTTCAAATCAGATGAACTCCCCTACATACGAGCAAGTGGCTGAGGGCCTCTCTAACATTGTCACGCTGGATCGCTTGGAGGAGGAGGAAGCCCAACTATTGGATTATGGTGATTCCCCAGTTCGTGAAGATGAAGATGCTGCTGCTGCAGATTCTGAGGGGGAACCATCGGCCGTAATCAGGGATGTCATCTCAGACATCTCCAAAATTGCCGATGAAGCATCTACGGATGAAGTTGCAGAGGCGGTACTTCCTGCACTGGACGCAACAGTAGTGCAGCCGGCAACCACCCTTCAACAAGAAGAAAGAGCTGCAGAAACAAGCAGGGTGGAAGTTGTGATTCTTGCAGCAGTGGAGGATACAGTGCTGAAAGCAGTGCATGCTGCAGGAAACCAAGCAGAGCTGCAAGAACCCATTCTTGCAGCAGAGGCTGTCGAAGCTGTTCCAGGACTGGTCTAGGAGACGGGGTCCATTGAGAAGACCTCTGTGGAGGATGTTGTTCTGACAACACTCCCTGAGGGTAAGAAGACCTCAGGTGGGGAGGCTGTTCAGACAGTACCCACTGAGGAAGTTGGAACTGAAGCTGAGGTAACCCAGTGCAGCTAGAGACACCTCGAGAGGAGGTTGATGCTGCAGCTGCTGCTCGCTCTCAAGAACCTTCCAAGGTTACAGCAGCAGAGGTTACTGTGGACGCTAACATGACTCATGCCGAATTCGCAAGAATAATCAAGGCACGGAACATAGCTGTTCATGGGCCAAAATTTGGCAGAGCAGTTCTTGTTCAAGTCTCATCCGGCGAAGAGGAGGCAGATGAGGAAGAAGAAGAAGGAGAAGAGCACCCATCCTCAAGCTCGACAAGCTCTCAAACCAGCAACCATGAGGATGAGGTTGCTTCTGAAGTTCAGAGGCAGGATGCAGCACCAGTATGTCGGGATGTTATTCCTTTTGCTTCATCCACTACTGCCTCGACGAGAAGGAATTCTGGGCTGACTCCTGATGAATCTATCAATAGAGTCGAGACCGCTGTTAGACACCTGCTGCATGCTCTCCAGGAGCATGAGTCTATCATGCGCAATAGTCTCAGGGTCAGTGCCCAATTCCATGCTGAAACTATGACGGGTTTCAAGAAGGACCTCGAAGTGCTGCCTGATATGATCAAGTCAACTCTCACTGAACATTCAAACAGGCTGTACTACGATCGGGTCAGGATGGAGAAGGAGCTGAAGGTCGAAGCTGCTCTGACGCGCCAGGAGGTCAGGCAATGCAAGCAGCATGCTGAGAATGCCTCAACCAGACTCAACTCTCACTCCAAAGTCCTGGAAACACTTCTGGATCTTGTCTACAATCAATCTCAGAAAACTAGAAGTGTGGACGACCGGTTGGGGAATCTGGAGCTGATTGTAGGAGAATTGAGGGACATCATGCTTCGAGCTTTCCCTCAGCATGTTGACGCTCCGGAGCCCGCCCCTGAACCGACCCGACGCCCGCGATCAAGGGCGGTCCCAGCTGCCCCTGCTCAGCCCCCGGCTTTTGATGATGCCAAAAAGGGGGAAGGATTTGATGATAGATACAAGAGCAAATGGGCTGCTGAATCTGAAGAAGAAGAAGATGATGACCAGCAACCTCTCAGCAGGAGGAGAAGAAGGTCTGGATCATCTGCTGCTGCTGATATCCCTTTTTCGAAGAGATGGAGAAGAGATGATGATGGAGCTGGTGGAGCCGGTGCAGCTACTGGAAGAAGATCTGCTGCAGGTTCTGCACACAGCAGAGCTGCAAGCAAGGATGCAGCACCGCCCAGCTATCATCATAAGAGAAGGGATGATAGTCAACAGCAAGGCTCAAAGAAGAGGATGAGTGGGGATGAGTGGGGATGAGTCTGAGAATCAAAGGCGCCAGAACGAAAAAGCTACAGATCCTAACGCCTGGATTCAAAGACTCGGAGTAATTGGTGATAGAAATTTTTTTCCGAATAACTTCTACCAATTTCCTCCTCAAGAAATCCCTCACCTTAACACTGAAAATATCTCTGCTGAAGTGTCCGTGTTGATGGATCAAAGGCCCGAAGGAGAGAACATGGCTTGGAGATTTGACATCTTCAAAGAAGTCAGACTGTCTTTTGATCGGAATCCAACATTTGAGGCGATCACTATCTTCAAACGATCAGAGTACCTCAGACACTTCAAAGAACTATGCAGGAAAGGCAAATTCAGCAGGTATCATACTTGCAAGACTGCATTGAGAAGGTATGAACAGCTCGTTCGGGAAGGAAGCCTTGATATTCAACAGCTATACATTGACCAAGTGAATGAAGGGCTGATTGTACCATTCTGCGAGGACTTCTGGCTGAGATGGATTCAAGTTCCCGTGATCAGACACAAGCTGGAAGAGTCCTACCAAGAGTCCACCAGGGACTGGTGGAAAGGATCAAAAGGAAGGGAAGGCCTTGAAAGGTTTGCAGGAAGAAGATCAGACGAACCAGCAAGCAAAAGGTCTTTGTTTTACTAAGTTGTATTTATATACCCTCTTGTGATCCTTATTGTATTTTTGCTAAGTTGTAAATATTTCTCTCTGTTAATGAAGAAATTTTTCCTTCTGTTTTATCCAAGTTCAACTCTTATGAACTTATGCATGCTGTTTATGTTTTCCTGTTGCTTATGATAAAAATAGCATGATGCATCTCTGATGAATCCAGGGTTAGATTTATCTGTTCAAAGCTGTGCAAGCATGTAATCTGGATAAACCACATGAGTTAATGTAAATGAAACTTCTTCATGAACGAAATATTGTAAAGGTTTTGTCATCATCAAAAAGGGGGAAATTGTTGGGATTTCAATGTTTAGATTTTGATGAGATAAATCAAATATGTAATAGGAAGTTTTGAGTACCCCATTTTCACAATATTTAAGTGAATAAATAGACTAGAATTGAGTCTTGAGCCAAGTATTGAAATGGAGGTTAAAAGATGATAAAGCTACATCTAAGCTTTAAAGGAAGATATCGCTGCAAGAAGGCAGGATACAGTATCGCTGCATAAAGGCAGGATACAGCATAGCTGGAAGAAGAAAGGAACAACAAAGCATAAATAAGGCTGTACTTCAATACAACAAAGCTAGGAAGAACGGCGTGCAGCAACGCTGCAAGAAAAGGATACAGGAGTACTGCTAGAAAGAAGTTACAGCAGCACTGCCAGATGATACTGCAACCAGGTCTAAAATACAGCAGCACTAAAAGAATGCATCAGCTGCACAAGAACCAAGGATACAGCGCAGACTTACAAGTCAGTTAAGTAATACAGCGCCAACTACAAGACGAAGTATCCTGCAAATCCTAGGAAGGATAAATGCAGTACGAGGAACGGAGATTCAAGCAAGAATAATAGAGCCGTTCAAGAAAAAGTCAAAGTAGCAGACACGGAGCCAATGAGAAGATGCCACATGGACTGACGCGCTGTAGAAAGCTGTGAGCCGCAACTGCCGCATTAAATGCTCCGAAAGGAAAAGTCAAGTCGCATTAAATACGAACCATACTTTGGCCAGGGTACTTCAAATTCAAAAGAGGGATGTCTCCTTCAACGGACATCTTCCCCTACAAGTATAAATAGAGGTCGAGGAGGACTGATACTATTACTGTTACTAAGAACTAAAATCCATACGCGAAATTTTCAAGCTTACAAATTTCAAGCATTCAAGCCAACAGTTTCAGTCACTCAACCTATCGATGTGAAGCAAGTTCAAGCTGAAAGTTTCCTTACGGATTCAGAAGCTCACTTCGAAGCACAAGTTGAAGAAAACCTTTTTATCCTTTTAACCTTGTTGCTATGTGCTTATGTTGTTTTAGTGGTGTCAAGCAGTTGATAGGAGAAATCCTTGCTGTTTGTTTAGTTGTTTAAGAGTTAGGCAGCTTTCCTGTGTGGGAGTGTAGAACCTTATGTGGGTTAGCCTTTGAAGTTTGCAGTTGCTGTGTGTACGCTGGACTTCAGTAGGTGATTTGTTTTGTAAAGTTGATAGATTGTTAGAAGAGTCCTGTAAATCAATCTTGCTTAACAAAGTTCCTGCTCGAGGAGCAGTAGAGTGGACGTAGAAGGATTACACCACCTTCGAACCACTATAAGCCATAAGTGTTTTAATTGCTTTTCTTATCTGTGATTCTACATTCTGCATATCTATCTGTCTCTCATCATAAAACGTTTTGAAAGAAGCATTCTTGAGAAAAACAGCCTTGTGTTTAAAAGTTTATTTCCGCTGCGTACAAAACTCCAGGTTACAGCGTGCAGCACTGCATTCTAGCGCTGCAAGCAGTAACCATCTATCGCTGCAAGCTCAAGTAACTTGCAGTGTAGAACGGTTGTTTTAAAGATTCTGAAAAATCGACCAAAGTTCATTCACCCCCCCTCTGAACCTCGGACACCACTTGGGACCAACAATGTAAATTACTGAAATAGGGACCTTTTTGTAGACGATTCTTCAGGTCTTCTATCAGCAAACTTTTCATGGCCTTCTCTTCCTTTTGATCCCTTCCACCAATCTTTGATGGACTTTTGATAGGACTCATCTAGCTTCTACATAAATACAAGAATTTGAATCCACCTGAGCCAGAAGTCCTCGAAATAGGGCACGATCCTGCCATGCATCACTAGGTCGGTATAGTATCTCTAAATTTCAAGTTCTCCTTCCCCAACGAGCTGCTCATATCTCTTCAATGTAGTCTTGCAAGTATGATATCTGCTAAATTTGCCTTTCCTGCATAGGGTTCTGAAGTTCCTGAGGTATTGTGATCGCTTATACAAGGTGATCTCCTCAAATGATGGATTCCTGTTAGTAGGTAGTCTGATTTCCTTGAAGATGTCAAATCTCCAAGCCATATTTTCTCCTTCAGGCCTCTGATCCATCAGAATGGAAACTTCAGCAGAGATGTTTTCAGTGTCAAGGCGAGGGATCTCTTGAGGAGGGTATTGGTATAAGTTCTTGGGAAAAATTCTCCTCACACCAATTACTCCGAGTCTTTGAATCCAGACATATGGATCTTGTTCTTCTCTTTGGCACCTCTGACTCTCAGACTCGTCCCCGCTTATCCTCTTTCTTGAGCCTTGCTGCGGACCCTCATTCCCTCTCTTTGTATAATGATGAGAGGGAGGTGCTGCATCTTTGCTTGCAGCTCTGCTGGGTGCAGCGCCTGCTACTGATCTTCTTACAGCACCAGCTCCACCAGCTCCTCCATCATCATCTCTTCTCCATCGCTTAGGAGATGGGATGTCAGCCGCAGTAGATGATCCCGACCTTTTTCTACTCCTGCTGAGAGGTTGCTGGTCATCATCATCATCATCTTCTTCTTCAGCTCTCCCTGAGCTCCTGTATCTATCTTCAACTCTTTCCCCCTTTTTGGCATCATCAAAATCCGAGGGCTGAGCAGGGGCAGTTGGGACCACCTTGGAAAGTGGTCTTCAGGTCGGTTCGGGGGTGGTCTTAGGAGCGTCAACATACTGAGGGAAGGCTCGGAACATGATGTCCCTCAGTTCTCCAACAATCAGCTCCAGGTTTCCTAAATGATCGTCCACACTTCTGGTTCGCTGGGATTGATCAGATGTGCGATCCAGAAGTGTTTCCAGTATGAGGGAGTGAGTGTTCAGCCTGTCAGATGCATTCTCAGCATGGTGCTTGCACAGCCTTATCTCCTGGTGAGTCTGTGTAGCTTCAACTTCAGCTCTCCCTCCATCCTGACCCGTTCCATGTAGAGCCTATGGGAGTGATCATTGGGCATCCTCTTGATCATCTCAGGTAGGGCTTCAAGGTCCTTCTTGAAACCTGTCATGGTTTCAGCGTGGAATTGGGCAGCGACCCTGAGACTATTGCACATGGTAGACTCGTGCTCCTGAAGAGCGTGCACCAGATGTCTAACAACAGCTTCAACTCGGTTGATCGATTCGTCAGGAGTCAGCCCCGAATTCCTTCTTATTGAGGCAGCAGAGGATGTAGTGAATAGTATTATAGCTTGAATAATTGGAGCTGCATCCTGCCTTGGAACCTCAGCAGCAACCTCATCCTCATGATTGCTGGTTTGGTAACTAGTAGAGCTCGAGGATGGGTGATCTTCTTCTTCTGCCTCCTATTCACCGAATGAGATTACAACAGGTTCTGCTCCGCCAGATTTCGGCCCATGAACAGCTATGTTGCGCTTCCTCATCATCCTGGCGAAGTCGGCGTGAGTAACCTCAGCATCCTCAGTAACCTCTACTATTGTAACCTTGGAAGGTTCTTGAGAACATGAAGTAGTTACAGCGTCAACCTCCTCTTGAGGTGTCTCTAGCTGCACATGGGTTACCTCAGCTACTTCTTCAGCCTTCTCTGTGGGTACTATCTGAACAGCCTCCCCAGCAGAGGTCTTCTCATCCTCAGGGAGTGTTGTCAGAACAACAGCCTCCCCTGAGGTTTCTTCAAGGACCTCGTCTCCTCGACCAGTCCTGCAACTTGGACAGGTTCCGCTGCAAGAATGGGTTCTTGCAGCTCTGGTTGGTTTCTTACAGCGTTCACAACATTCAGCACTGTACGCTCATTTTCTGTAAGAATCTTAATTTCCACCCACCTTGTCTCTTCAGCAACTTCTTCTTGGGTGGTCGCCTGCTGTACTGCTGTCTCCGTCAGTATAGGGAGTCCAACCTCGGCAACTTTTTCCGTGGTTGCATCATCGGCGTCTTCAGCAAGATCAGAGATTACTCCCTGAATGATGGCTGACAGTTCCCTTTGTGAGTCTGCAGCAGCAGTAGCATCTATACGTACAAGGGAATCGCCATAGTCCAACAGTTGAGATTCTTCCGCCTCTAAAGGATCCAGCAAGACAATGTTGGAGAGGCCCTCAACTACTTGCTCGTATGCAGGGGAGTTCATATGATGTTGACTTAAACTTTCTTCTCCCCGCATCCTCCTAGGGGTGTGCTGCATCCTGATCTCTTTCACACTTTGTTGCAGCGCCTGTTGCAGCATAGCTTCTTCGGCTTGCTTCACTCCCAGGGTGTCGATTTGCTCTTGAGCAAAAACGACGTCATCACCCGTTCTTAGAGCCTCCACAGCGGGGGTAAGGAAGACCTGCACATCTTCCAATGCTGCTCTCATCGGCAGCTCTGCAGAGTTGGATTCTGTAAGAGCTTTTCCCTTCCCTTTGTCCTTTGCTCCCTGAGCAGCACTGCTTTCACCAAGCTCCTAAACTCTTGTTGCATACTCAGGTTGCAGGAGTGCTAGAATATATTCTGATTTGGCCCACTCCAGGACAGCTTGCTCGACTGTCAGGAAATCCTTCCACTTCAACAGGATTTCCCCCTTAGCCAGCCGCATCTCTCTTCAGAGATTATATTGCAGCTCCATATTTTTAGCCGCTGGGAGGGTAGGATCAAGTACTGAAGCTTTTATTTGAAGACGAGCTTCTTCAGTTGGCTTGACCCGGAGCTAATATGGCTCCTGAAGTAGATGTGGCTCATCCCTAAGATTTTCTACCACCTCAAAAGGTGTAGAGAGTTGGGAATCAAGAGCTCTTTCTTGATCCCGGGATTGATGAGACTCATTCTCAACAGCAACTACAGCCAAGTTTGCTGTAGAGAGTTGGGAACCAGCAGCTGCAGCAACCTTCTTCTTGCTGCGCGGGGCTCTTCTTACCAAGGGTGCATCGTCATCTGAGGAAGATGATTCAGTTTCAGGTACAGCCTTCCCTAAGCTCATCTTGATGACGGGAAGAGGGTCTTGAACGTCCTCTTCTTCTTCATCTCTCCCGCTGTATACTGCTTTATCTTGCAGGCCAGGGTAGCATTCTTTTTCTCTTTGGCTTTCTTCCTTGCTGCCCCAGCTTCTGCTGTCTTCGGTAGGGTCTTACCCTTCTTCTTCTCCCCTAGATACTTTCCAATGGGGATGGGAGTCGGTGCTGCAAGTTGAAGACCAAGCTTGCAGAATAGAATACAAATGATGATACCGTAGCTTCGCCACTCCATTATCTTCTCTGCTTCCTCCCACAACCTCTTCATGATGAACCTCGCCCAGTTCACCTTCTCTCCAGCCATGATAACAGACATGATCCGGAGTCGGAGATCTGTGCACTTGTCATAACTCCCTGTTCGGTCTTTAATGGAGTATGCACAGATATCATGAAGAAGTTCAAACTCCGGCTTGAAGAGCTTCTTTGGGGCGCTTCTCTTGATTTCAGCCCCTACATCTCTTGCTCAAAAGAGATCCCACATCTCTTGAGCAGTACCCTCCCCATAGTTCAACAACTGACTGGGGGTCAGACCTCCGGCGGAAATGATGAAGGTGGTAGCGATGTCTCTGACGGTTAGAGACAGCTCTTCCTCGCCTGCATCCATCCTGAATAGGATGCAATTTCTATCCTCCACCTGTCTAGCGTAGGAATAGAATCTCTGTACTGACTCCATAAAAAAGCCAGCGTAAATAGTGGTCAGAAGCCCTAGGACTTGGGTCCGCTGAAGGGCATCGAAGATTCTCTTGACAAGGCCATTATCATACAGTCCAGAAGTATAGACGTGCTCCTGGTTGATCAAGCGTCCTTCCAAGATGATGGTTTGCCTGGCTGCCATGGATTTTTTAGAGAGAAAAGATTAAGAACTTCGAAGATTTGAACTTAGAAAGATTTTCGCGAAAAGAAGTTTCTCTCCTTGGGTGATGGTGAAAAATGATTTTAAAAGGTGCGGTTATGGGGGTTATGGCGGATCTCCAAGGACGTGTAGTAAGATCAACGGTTGAGATAATTTAGAAAAAGTTGATCTTACGGTCCAGAAAAAGATGGATATGTCAAATCATCGCTAATTATTACAAGGCGCATGGGCTTCTGAGCGTAACCCTTCCACTTCTGACACGCGCAGACTTTGCATTTAATGCTGAAAGACATGCCCTTTGCCGCCTAAATAAATATCTTTTTAAGGTTGCAGCATCCTTGGTACGAGGTTGTAGAGTAATCAATACTCTTTTGAAATAAATGTTGTAACCTGGTGCTGCTTACACTCCCGATTTCTGTTGTACTGTAAGAATATATAATGGAGCACTGTTTGAACCCAGCACTGTATGAAAGCGTAACTTACAGCACTATATTTACTCCTTCTCCCAAGCATGCAAAGGTTCCCCCTTGATTTTTACACCTTCTTTTTCTCCTCATAACTTAAGAATTCCCAGCTCGATTCTAAGAATACAAAACCTCGATTCACTCAAAGATTTAGTGAATATATCTACAAGCTAGAGATCCGTATAAACTTTCTCAAGCACAATATCTTTCTTTTCCACGTGATCTCTTATAAAATGATATCGTATGTCAATGTGCTTCATTCTTGAGTGAAAAACAGGATTATGGGTAATTGTAATAGCACTTGTATTATTACAGAGAATTAGAGTCTTTTTTTCTTCAATCCCATAATCTCTAAGTTGCTACTGTATCCAGAGAATCTGCGCACAACAACTTCCTGCTGCAACATACTCTGCTTCTGCTGTAGAGGTTGCAATCGAAGTTTGCTTCCTGCAGAACTATTAGCCAAGTCTATTTCCCAGAAACTGACAAGTCAGAGTAGCCTTTAAGCTTGAATCCTCCTTCCTTGGGATACCATAGGCCTACTTCCTGAGTTCCTTTCAGATATTTAATAATCCTTTTGACCGCTGAAAGATGTGATTCCTTTGGTGCTGCTTGAAATCTTACACAGACTCCTACTGCAAACATAATGTCTGGCCTGCTTGTTGTAAGATACAATAAGGATCCGATTAGGCGTCTGTTCTTTGTGATATCGACATCTTTACCATCTGCATCTTTGTCAAGGCTTATTGATATCGACATAGGAACAAATGTTGCTACACCATTCTCCATGCCAAATTTCTTGATAAGCTCATTCGTATACTTGACTTGACTAATGAAGGTTTCTGTAGACAGTTGTTTTACTTGCAGCCCGAAAAAGAAACTTAATTCTCCCATCATACTCATCTCGAACTTTGACTACATCAGGTTGGAGAACTTCTCACATAACTCTTTGTTGGTGGATCCGAAGATGATGTCGTCCACATATATCTGTACTAGCAGTACACTTTCTCCATCCTGTATCCTAAACAGCGTCTTGTCAATTGTTCCTTTCTGGAAACCATTCTCTAGTAGATAAAGAGATAAGGTGTCATACCAAGCTCTTGGTGCTTGCTTAAGTCCATATAGGGCTTTATGTAACCGAAACACCTTCTCTTCTGTTTGATCTTCGAAGCCTGGAGGTTGTTCTACATAAACTTCCTCTATAAGAAGACCATTCAGGAATGCACTCTTAATGTCCATTTGATAGACATTGAAATTCATGTGAGCTGCATAAGCCAGAAAAATCCTTATTGCTTTCAGTCTTGCTACTAGAGCAAAGGTCTCATCAAAATCAATTCCTTCTTCCTGACAATATCCTTTGGCAACTAATCTTGCTTTGTTTCTTACGACGAGTTCAGATTCGTCTAATTTGTTCTTGAAGATCCACTTTGTTCCTATTACTCATTGATGAGTTGGTCTTACAACTGTCTGCCATACTTGGTTTGTTTCAAACCCGTTCAACTCTTCTTGCATGGCCTATACCCAGTTGCTATCTTGCAGCACCTCTTCAACATTCTTGGGCTCTGTCTGAGATATGAAGCATGCAAACATTGCTTTATGAGGGATGAATCTTCTTGTTCTTACTCCAATGGATGGATCTCCTATGATAAGATCTCTTGGATGATTCCTTAGTCATGTCCTATCAGGCTCAAAGATATGTTCCGGTCTAGGTTGCTCTTCTTGTTCCTGTAATGCAGGAGGTTCTGCTGCTGTAAGAATATCTGCTGCATCCATAGTTGCAGTTTTCTCTTCTTTGTCTTCTTCTGTAGGCAGAACTCCTTCTACATATGGAACACCATTCTCTTTCCTTAGAGCTGTCTCTTCAGGTGGTTTTTCCAACTTCTTAGTGTCACAGTGTGGTTCATCCAACACCACGTGAATAGATTCTTCAACCACCAAGGTTCTCTTGTTAAATACCCTGAAAGCTCTACTTACAGCAGAGTATCCTAGAAATACTCCTTCATCTGACTTTGCATCAAAAGTCTTCAGATGTTCATTTCCATTGTTGAGAATATAACACCTGCATCCAAAGATATGCAAATAAGAGATATTTGGAGTATATCCATTCCAGATTTCATAAGGACTTTTGTTTAGATCTTTGATGATTAGACATCTGTTCTGTGTGTAGCAAGCAGTGTTGGTTGCTTCAGCCCAAAATCTCTTGGGTACTTCTACTTCAGCAATCATTATCCTTGCTGCTTCCTTGAGGGTTCTGTTTCTCCTTTCAGCTATACCGTTCTGTTGAGGTGTTCTTGCAGTAGAGTATTCATGTCGAATACCATTATCAGAACAGAATTTCTCAATGAATTTGTTTGTGAACTCAGTTCCTCTGTCTGATCTTATCTTCACTATACTCAAGCTCTTTTCGTTTTGAATTTTCTTCATGAGATCAGGTAGCTTGTCTTGAGTTTCTGACTTTTTTGCAAGAAAGATTGTCCATGTGTATTTGGAGTAGTCATCCACAACTACAAGAGAGTACTTCTTTCCGCTCAAGCTTACTGGTTCTACTGGTCCAAATAGGTCCATGTGCAGAAGATCTAGAATCCTGTATGATGACTTTTGTATCTTGTCTTTGAATGAGCTCTTAACTTGTTTTCTTTTATGACAAGCTCCACAGATATTCTCCTTCTTGTATGTCACATCTGGTAATCCTCTCACAAGGCCTTCTCTTGCTAGCTTATTGATAGTTTTGAAGTTCAGATGGCTTAACCTCTTGTGCCATAGCCAGCTCAGCTCTGGTAGACTTTTCACAATGAAGCATGTTGGTTGAATAGAAGAGTTCCAATTAGCTAGATAGATGTTTCCTCTTCTTGTTCCTGTAAGCTTGACTTCATTTGAGGTGCTGTCCTTGATTAAGCATTTGTTGAGGTTGAATTCCACTGTGTATCCTTTGTCACAGAATTGACTGATGCACAGAAGGTTGTATCTGAGTCCTTTTACATATGATACATCCTTAATCTTTATGTTTTCTTTGACTAGGCATCCACTTCCTTTTGTGCTTCCTTTGGAATCATCTCCAAAGATGACTTTTGGTCCTTTGCATTCTTGAAAGTCTTTTAGAGATTCTTTACTGCCTGTCGTGTGTCTTGAGCAGCTGCTGTCAATGTACCATACATCACCGCTGCAACCTGACACTAAAACCTGTAACAATTTCAAATAGATTTAGGTACCCATACCTGTACGGGTCCTTTGGGGTTAGTTGCTTTAGGAACCCAAACTTTTTTAACAGTCACTGTTTTGCTGTAATATTTGTTGGTTCTCTGACTGTATACAGTTTTGCTTTTGCTGTAATATTTGTTATGTACTGTAACATATGTGTTACCAACACTTTTGTAGTGTGGTCTTCCACCATACTTCCTTTGAGTATATCCTCTTTGAGGTTTAGAAATATAAGTCTCAGTATAGGTGGGAAAGTTTCTTATGTGCTGCAACTTAGTGGGTTGCTGCATCCTCTTGCTGCATACAGCAGATGACTTCTGCTGCAGCCAATTCTTAGATGCAGGCTTACTTCCTGCAGTTGAGCATTGGGGTTTCTTTACCTTATCCATCATTGCTGTTTTGTTCAAGATCTTCACAGAGTCACATAGTAACTCTTTCTCCATTGAGGTTTCAGCTTGAACAAAATTTACAGCTTTGGATGTACTTGCTGTAGTCTGAGAGATGTGATTGTTGTAACCTATGCTCGATTTTTCAAAAGGACTTCTATTTTGGTTTATGCAATCCCTTACATCCTTTGATGATTTGCTGAACGTGCTTATCGTGGACTGCAAGCTTTCCTTCTCAGCTTCTAGCTTAGTGACCAGCAGATTTAATCTAGAGACCTCATTTTGCAGCTTGCTGCACCTTGAGCTATCAGACTCACATGCAGCCAACATCTTGGCAATATCAATGTTCTTGCACTTCAGGATCTCATTGTCAATTCTTAGGTTCTCATTTTCAACATTCAGTTCCTCATGAATTGAGTTGATCTGCTCGAAATCACTCATGATCCTTTTTAAGGAGTGGATCATGTTCAGTTCCTCACATTCAGATACAGACAACGGTTGGTAGATTACCTCATCTTCTTCGCTGTCCCCGTAGTCGTTAGCCATCAGGTATATCAGCGTTTCTCCATAAGAGGATGAGGTTTCAGTGTCACATTCAGTACTTCCATCGGGACTACTATATCCTTGGCCTTCTCCATCTCTCCTATGAGAGCTCGAAGTTTGTGTCTTTCCTCTCTCCTTTTATCTCTCATTTGTTTTCTCTCTCCTTTAGGATAATTGTACACCGTTGGGTATGGACAATTTCTTGCATAGTGCCCTGGTTTACTGCAGTTATAACATAAGTCAATATTGCCTGTATTTGACTGTGGAGAGGGGGATACCTGAGGAGGTGGATGACTTCTTCTGATGTCATTCTTCTTGTTGAGGTTGGTGTTGCTGCTATTGTTGTTGCTCTTCATGAATCTTCTAAATTTCCTTAGAAGCAGAGCCATCTCCTCTTCAACAACTTCTGCTGTAACCTCAGTTTGCTTACTGCAACTAGTAGTTGATGTATCCTTGGAGCCTCTGGCAGTTAGCACTGTAACTTTGGAGCTCGATTCTTCGGACTCCTTTCTCCGTCTGTTGATATCTTATTCGAACGCTTTGAGATCGGAGAATAGGTCGAATGTACTTATGGATTTCAAGTCCATAGACACTCTCATGGCAGTGGTCTTGCTGTCCTACTCCGCAGGTAGGGCTCTCAACACTTTCATATTTTTCTCCTTCTGAGTGTAGTGTTTGCCCAGAGCTTCTAGTTCGTTCACTATAGATGTGAATCTCAAGTCTAGTTGCTCAAGAGTCTCTTCATTCTTCATTTCGAAGAGCTCAAATAGTTGGGTAGCGTTGGAGATCTTGTTGTCTTTAGTGAGCTCAGTTCCCTCACATATTTGCTCCAACTTTTCCCATATTTCTTTGGATGTTCTGCAAGTCTTGACTTTGCTGAACGTGCTTTTATCCAAAGTAATGAATAGAACATTCTTAGCCACATTATCTAGATTAGCTCTCTTCCTATCTTCGTTATTCCATTCAAGTCTTGGCTTGACTAGGAAGGCTGGTGGTGGCTGTGCTCCTTCTTCTAGGTCTCTACCTAGCACTGGATTCACCTTTGTGGGAATTATTGATCCTTCAGTGATGACCGTCCACATTTCGTCATTAATTGCTGAAAGATGTGTCTGTATTCTTATCTTCTAATCGTTATATTCCTCTATGAAAAACATAGGTAACTTGTGATTAGAGGAATCCATGATATGCTTTAAGAATGAGTTTTAGATGCAGAGAAAACAGCGAGTCTAAGATGGATCTGGGTAGGTGACCAGATGAGTTGGCTTTTAACCCAACTTGCTCTGATACCACTTGTTGGTCCCAAGTCGTGTCCGAGGTTTAGAGGGGGGTGAATGAACCTTGGTCGATTTTGCAAATCTTTGAAAAACCTTTCTGCTCTGCAAGTTACTTGAACTTGCAGCTGTCAGATCGTTACTGCTTCCAGCACTAGGATGCAGTGCTGCATGCTGTAACTTGGAGTTTTATACACAGCGGAAAAATATAAGTTATAACAAAAGGCTGATTTTCTCAATATGCTTCTTTCAAAAACGTTTAATGCTTATGAGATATACAAGATCAGAAAGTAAAGGTATAGATAAATAAAACAATTAAACACGTATGGCTTATAGTGGTTCAAAGGTGGTGTAATCCTTCTACGTCCACTCTACTACTCCTCGAGCAGGAATTTTGTTAAGCAAGATTGAATTACAGGACCCCCTCCTAACAATCTATCAACTTTACAAAGCAACCACCTACTGAAGTCCAGCGTACACACAGCAACTGAAAATTGTAAAGGCTAACCCACACAGGGTTCAACACTCCCACACAAGAAAGCTGTCTAACTCTAGACAACTAAACAAACAGCAAGGATCTCTCCTATCAACTGTTCGACACCTCTAAAACAACCTAAGCAAACAGCAACAAGGTTAAAAGTATATTGGTTTTATTTCTTCAACTAGTGCGACGAAGTGAGCTTCTGAATCCTTCGAGGAATCTTGCAGCTTGAACTTGCTTCACTTCTAAGAGATTGAGTGACTGAAACAGATAGTAGACTAGAATGTTTGTATCTTGAAGGCTTGTGAGTTTTGCGCAAATGTTTCAGTAACCAACTTCAGTGTTTCTTATCCTCTATTTATACTTTCAGAAAATTTAATTGTGCTTCTATGATTGCTATTCGCTAATAAATACAATAATCGGATTAGGTAGATATAAACTATATTGCATTATGATATTAGACTTTTGATGGAATCTTTGAGTTTTATTGCTGTAACTTTTGAAGATAGCTAGGTAAAAAATGAAAATGAAAATGAAGAATCATGATACAATGATCAAAGATGTAATGATTAAAAACTACTAGAATGACCCTATATTATGAGATATTGATGCGAGGGAATTTTATTGAGTGTCACAAACTACTTGATTTTTTTAGTTATATTTACTTATTGGGAAATTAGTTGAAAGTAACACTCTCAAATAAAAATATTACGGAAATAGTCATTGACCAATTTCTAAAAAGCGAAATTTAAATAAAAAATAAAACTAAAATAATTTTTTTTAATTAGATCCATTTATTTTTTAAAATTACACATTACTGTCATGACCTAACTCAATAAACAACTATTTTATTGAATGAACCAACTTAAATACAAGGATAACACATTCTCAACTAAATGTGTTATTCCTTTGAACAATGCAATTTTCTCATCTGAAATAAGAGATAACAATTCTCTTAAGACTCGTTTGCATTTTAAAGATAACAACTCTTTCAAGACTCGTTTGCTTCATGGGTTTAGGTTGGTTTAGGATTTTTAACCAAACCTAAACCCATGTTGCTTCATGGTTTTGAGGTCCAATTTTGTTATTTGGTTCGATATTATAATGGTGGGGTTAGGTGGGATAACACATGTGTTGATACCAAGTAGTTTGCAGATTCAGAGGGGGTCAATGAATCTCTGTCAATTTTCTAAAAATCTTTCGAACTCGCTACACTGTAGGTTATTGAAACTTACAGTATAACATATAGTCCAACGTACACTACTAATGGTTAGTACTGTCTGCTATAACTTAGAGTTCTTGTAGTGGAAATAATGTTCTGACAAATGCTTTGTTTTTAAAAACCTTTTCTTTAAGTTGCTTCTTGTAAAATCTTTTGAATGCTAGATGATAACAATTAAAGATGCAACACGTATACATATATAAAGTGATAAAACACTTAAGGTCTTATAGTTGTTCGAAGATGGTATAATCCTTCTACGTCCACTATACTACTCTGAGCAAGAACTTCGTTAAGTAAGTTTGGATTACAGGTTACACCCTAACAAACTATCAACTTAATGAGCTCACACCTACATGAACTCAGCTTACATACAACTGTTGTAAGTTCCTAAGGTAGACCCACTAAGGATCTCTAACACTCACACAGAGTAATTGTCTTCGCTTAGACAACTATAAGAAATAGCAAGGATTAAATCATATTAACTGATGACACCTATTAAAACAACCTAACACACAGTAATAAGGTAAAAGTATATAAGAGTTTCTTCAACTAGTGCGGTGAAGTAGTCTTCTGAGTTTTAAGCTTCTGGTTTGGTTTGACTACTTCTTGAGGTTGAGTGTGTGAAACTATAAGTCTTGAATGCTTGAGATTTTAGATCGATTCTTACTTTAAACTTGAGTATGAACATTTTGTAGTATTAGTAGTAATTTCAGTCCTCACTTTCTCTATTTATAGATGTAGAGATATGCCCGTTGAAGAAAACATTCCCCTTTTGAATTTGAACATCTATTACGTAAGTATAACTTGTATTAACTTCTTTTTGACTTTGCATTGCATATCATTAAATGCGATTGTTCTAGTTTGTAGCTTTTTTACAGGCTGTCAGGCCACGTGTCTTCTATAGATTGGGTCTAAGTCTACAACTTCAGATTATCTCTACTTGTTTTATTTCATTCCGTTGAAAATTCTGATCCTCATATATATCTTGATCTTGTATTTTAGCTTGAGCTAAATCTGCTGCTGTAGGGAATATTTCTCTAAACTTGTAGTATGCTGACTGGTCTTTTGCAGCCTAAATTACTTCTTCTTGCTGTAACTTTACTTTAGCGATGTTGTATTCTACTCTTATTTACAACAGTGATGTATATGGCTTTTCTTTCAGTCACGCTACTTCAAACTATTCTTGTAGAGTTTTCTTTTCTTCATTTGCTTGCAACATAGCTATTTTCTCGAGATCCTCCATTCTTCATACTTAAACAACATGTTGGTTCCAAGTGGTGTCCGAGGTTCAGAAGGAGGGGTGAATGAACATTGGTCGATTTGGTAAATCTCTTGAAAAACTTACTGTTCTACAAGTTACTTGAACTTGTAGCACCAGACAGTTACTGCTTACAACACTAGGATGCAGTGCTGAACGCTGTAACTAGAGTTTTATACGCAGCGGAAAAATAAGTTTTATAACACAAGATTGATTTTCTCAAATATGATCCTTTTCAAAACGTTTTATGCATATGACAAAAATAGAAATATATATATAAGGTAAAGCATAGATAAGAAAGCAATAAAATACTTATGGCTTATAGTGGTTCGAAGGTGGTGTAATCCTTCTACGTCCACTCTACTGCTACCTTGAGCAGGAACTTTGTTAAGCAAGACTGGTTTACAGGACTTTCCTAACAATCTATCAACTTTACAAAACATAATACTTACTAGAGTCCAGCGTATATACAACAACTGCAAACTCTAAAGGCTAACCCATACAGGGTTTTAAACTTCCACACAGGGAAGCTGCTTAGCTCCTAGACAACTATACAAACAGCAAGGATCTCTCCTATCAACTGTTCGACACCTAAAACAACCTAAGCACACAGCAACATGGTTTAAAAAGTATATGGTTTTATTCTTCAACTGGTGCGGTGAAGTGAGCTTCCGTATCCTTCAAAGGATCTTTCAGCTTTGAACTTGCTCCACTTTATAGAGGTTTAGTGACTGAAACTGAGTGTAGATTTGAAAGAGTATAGCTTGAATGCTTGAATGTTTTTACGCAGATGTTACAATAGTCAGCTTCAGGGTTGCTCATCCTCTATTTATACTTGTATGAGAAATATCCGTTGAAGGAGATATCTCTCTTTTGAATTTTCTATACTTGATCAAAGGCATGGCTCGCATTTAATGCCACTTGACTTTCTCTTTCAGAACATTTAATGCAGTAGTTGCGGCTCACAGCTTTCTGTAGCGCGTTAGTCTATGTGGCATCTTTGTATTGGCTCCGTGTCTGCAACTTTGATCTTCTTTGGAACGACTCTATTTATTCTTGCTTAGATCTTTGTTCCTCATACTGCATTTATCCTTCCTAGGATTGCAGGATACTTATTCTGTTTGTAATTGCTGCTGTTGACTGTTTGAGCAGTAAGCTTTGCGCTGTATCCTGAGTCTACTTGCAGCTGTTCGTTCTTTACAGTGTTGCTGTAATTTCGACATTCTTGCAGTATATTCATATAGTACTATTGCATCCTTTCTTGCAGTATTCATGTAGTTTATTCTTGCAGCGATGCTGCATACCATTCTTTCTTGCTTTGCTGCATTGCTGTAACTGCCTTCTTGCAGTGTTGCTATATCTGCCTTCTTGCAGCAGCTTCGTTCTGAATTTCTCGATACAACATAATACTTATGCAAACCACCATCTTTCAACACCTATAACTAGACACAAACCTAGTCTATGTTTTCACTTAAATATTGTGAAAATGGGGTACTAAAAACTTCATATTACATATATGTTTTGTCTCATCAAAATCTAAACACCGAAATCCCAACAAAACAACTTAAATCCAGTCTAAGTTTCACCTAAACATTATGAAAATGGGGTACTCTAATTATTAAAAGGTTGTTTTGTCTCATTAAAATCTAAAAATTTGATGATGACAAAACCTTTACACTATATCTTTCATGATAGGAAAATATAGACTGAAACTTTACTTGTAAAAGATTTCACATGTTCAGAACATTCATGTTGTATCCAAAATTTCAAACTAGATACATAAGTGATGTATCAATTCTTTTTTCATCACATATATAAGCATAAGGTAAAACATGCAAAAGTTCATAAGAAATGAACTTAATGAACAAAAAAAAACTTTTTTATAGATAGGGAGTTTTACATATTACAGTAGAAAAAAGTTTACCATATAAAATAGAGTTGTAGCATATTTAAAGTCTTCAGTTACTTCTAAAAGAGGGACTTCTTTGTTAACTTCTCTTCAGGTCTTATTTCAAAAGGTTTTCTTTCAACATCCTTCTACCAATCTAGAATAGATTCCAGGTAGAATTCTTGCAACTTCTTCTTAATCTTCAGAATCTGAATCCACCTGAGCCAAAAATTCTCATTATAAGGTACAATCTTATCTTATTTCAAGATCTCCATCCCTAGTTAGCTCTTCATATCTTCTTAGTACAAACTTGCAAGTGTCGAATTTTCTGAACCATCCTTTAAAGTATTCAGTTCTTTTAGAAGACTCTATGATCTTGTAGCACTACTCCATGAAGTCATGATCTTGGTGCTCTATATTTATGATCTCTACTCTTTATGAACTCTTGATCTCCATGATCATTAGTGCTCCACGATCTTGATTTCTCCATGGACTTGATTGCTCAATAATCTTGATGCTCCATGATTTCCACTCTTCAAATTACATTCTAGATCTTTCTTCAATCACCACATTCTGTTTTCTAGAGATGAAGTGTGTAAACAAACTTTTCTTATAAAATAGTAATAGTTGTTTTAAAAGAAACAAACTCCATTTTTATTTGAATCTGCAAAACACGTGAGGAAAAGAATAATTAAATCCCCTAAATTTTCTCCAACTAAAAATAGATAATTGAATTAAATAAAATAAGAAAAAGAAAAAAATAATTAATGTTGGGATTTCAGTATATAGATTTTGATGAGACAAACCACATATGTAATAGAAAGTTTGAGTACCCCATTTTCATAATGTTTAAGCAAAACCATAGACTAGGATTGAGTCTATATTTATAGGTTCTGAAAGATGGAGGATCTCAACAAAGCCGTGCTGAATCAAGAAGATGAAAAGTATAAAGATACTGTAAGTATGAACTGTAGTAATACAATAAGTAAGAAAGAAAGACAAGCAATGTTGTAAGAAGAAGATGCTGGATGTAAGAAGAAGTTACTGCAATGCAGCTGTAAGAAGAAAAGATACTACGCTGCAAGAAGTGGTTACAGCAACGCTGCAAGTAAAAGTTACAGCACTACTGCAAGAATAAGATATAGTAGTACTGTACGTAAGAGGTTGCTGTAAGAAGATTGAGGATACAAAACAGAAGCTAAGACTAGTCGCATACTCTAATAAATCTCGAATACAACAAACAAAAATAACACTCTACAATACGAGGAAGCATAAATACAGTACGAGGAACGAAGAGAAAGATATGAATCATGAGATATAAAATAATATTCAATTAAGCTGATCGCAAAGAACCATAGAGGAAAATAGTACGACTTACCAATAACTGATGAATAGTGATGCTCATAGTGGGAGATATATCAGCCTCGACTGGGGAGATGGATATTATCGTGTAACATCAAACTATAAAGCTTCAAAAAGAATAAGCAAGCTACACTAACTATTTATCGCGATACAATACCCATTACTATTCACATATGGGGAAAAAGGATTCCATGATCAAATTCCTTATAATGAAAGTTCAATGCTAAAAAGATCATATGTTACCATGCGTGAATTCTACGCTTATCAAATATAGACACACCTAATGGAAGAAACAATAATTATTAGGTCAGGACATTTGCTTCATTCAATATGCAATTGATGCATATATTGCTATTGAACTACGATTCTAATGGATAAAGAACAATCATAAAAAAATAAGGACTGAACTTTACAATAGTGTATGTGATGCAGTCGCAATGACAGATAATGATGCGAAACTGTTAGGTAAATAGATAATTTTACAATCTTGGCAATCCCATATATATATGGTGGAGAATTTTCATGAAGCAATGCACTATGCAGATGGTAGATGACCCTTAGTTATTCATCACGATAATGACAAATCAAAAATGGGATAAGATAAAAGAACATCTACATTGATATGGCAATGACTCCTCAAATGATTGATTTGATATAGAATGTCGAGTTTTTAAACAAAAGTTAAAAGAACTAATGGATGGCATTCATCGAGGATCTTTTTTTGGGAAGACCTAAGCAGGTATATGGTATAAAACTCTACTTATAATGCTTTACAAATATATATTACTCAAAAATCCAACCTGTTCAATTTTAAAAGTACACCTCTACTGTATATAAAATAATATGACATTGGAATAAAGAACTTCCAATCTAATTCTTCAATTCATATTTGGTTACAGTTGTCTACACGATTGAGTTCCAAAAAACAAGGACTCCCACATGCATACATAATTTTGTGGCTTAAGGAAAAATACAAGAATTCCACTCCGGTACAAATTGATGCATTCATTTAAGTGGAAATATCAAGACATATGCATTGGTTGAACAATATACGATGCATGGACCGTGTGGACTACAATGACCTCAATCTCTATGCATGGCAAGGGTAAAATGCACAAAAAAATTCCAAAGGCATTCTACGAAAATACAACAATCGATGAATCAGGATATGTGAGGTACCCACAAAGAAATGAAGAAAAAAAATTTGTCTTCAAAAATAATGTCAAGTTGGACAACAGTTTTGTCATGCCGTACAATCTCTCCTTATTGAGGAATGACGAAGTGCATATAAATATTGAATGGTGCAATAGATCAAAAGTGATCAAGTACCTATTCAAATACATTACAAAGAGGGTAGACAAGGCTACAATGATCATCCAGAAGGCTCAGGATAGTACCCAGTTGAATGAAAAGAGAAAAAGAATGGAGAAAGATGTGAATGAAATTAGAGACTATTTGGAATGTCATTATCTTTCGGCATGTGAAGTAATATAGAGAATTTTTACATTTTATATACACTACAGAAGGTCTGCAATACAGAGACTAAACATTCACCTATCGGACCAACGAAACATAATTTACGAGGAATCGAAAGATCTACAAAATATGTTGGATAAGAATGGGGTGCAAAGAACTATGTTCACAGAATGGATGGAAATCTCCGGTAAGTCATTCGACGAGGGTGGCTCCTTACATTTTGCAGTTGGAATTACATATTTGGGAGATTTCTCTTGATTTTCCAGGATTCAAGTTACAATGTTTTTGGATTCTTACAAAAAAATAAGCTACCTCAGCACCAACAAATCTCCTAGCTAAAAGGCTCATCTCTCTTTATCCTATCTTCTTTATGTATACAGAAAGGAGTAGATTGAGACGAGAAACAAATGATTTTTACTTAATAATGAGCGTAGGTAGGTTTGTTCATGGAAAAATAAATGTCACATTAATTAGGTCACATTTTTCCAAGCAGTTAAGTTTAGTAAAAATAAATTGGTACAATTATTTAACAACTACTCATTTGTATGTTGTTTAGAATTGTTTGTCTTTTTTTTCTTACGTTTTTTTAAATATCAAATAAGTTTGATTATGGAATTTTGAGAAATATTTTTACATTCTATTAAAATTTTCTTAATTTATTACTCTAAAATTAATGTTCTAAAATCGGTCGTTAAACACGTATCTGAAACGCACGTAATTAAATTAATTTCAATTAAGGTTTACTTATTTAATTAACCAATTATGCTTCATTTTTGTCTTGGGTGCTACATCCCTTACTCCTTAAAAGAATTTTGTCCTCGAAATTAAACGTGTACCTAGAAGAGATAAGTCGGGATACTTCTTCAGGATCTCGTCTTCCGATTCCCAAGTCGCTTGTTCCTTTCTATGACAACTCCATTGAAATTTACGTCATTCCTTGTCAAGCAAGTCATCAGAGTGGTAATTTTCAAAAATCCCTCTATGAATCTTCGGTAGTAGCTCATCAAACCAATAAAACTCCGCACTTCCTTGACATTTGTTGGGGCCTCCCACTTATTGATTGCTTCCACCTTTTCAGGATCTACTTCGATCCCTTTTGAAGAGACAAGATGGCCTATGAAGCCCACTTTGTCCATCCAAAATTCGCACTTCTTGAATTTCGCATAAAGCTTCTCCTTTCGTAGAACCGCTAGTGTAATTTTGAGGTGTTGTTCATGTTACACTCTATCGCATGAATAGATAAGGATATCATCAATAAACACAATGACGAAGAGATCGAGATACGGATGGAAGATACAATTCATCAAATCCATGAAGATAGCTGGAGCATTACTAAGTTCAAAAGGTATAACTACAAACTCGTAGTAGCCATATCTCGTCCGGAACGCTGTCTTGGATATATCTGTATCTTTGACTTTCATCTGTGATAGCCAGATCTTAAGTCAATCTTTGAGAACACACTGACACCTCTTAATTGATCAAAAAGATCTTCAATTCGAGGCAGTGGATACTTGTTCTATGTTGTACTCTTATTCAGCTCTCGATAATCGATACACATCCCAAATCTGTCATCCTTTTTCTTCACAAAAAAAAAATACTGGAGCTCCCCAAGACGATACGCTTGGCCAAATGAAACCTTTGTCCAAAAGCTCTTGTAATTGGACGTTCAGTTCTTGTAATTCTTTCGGTGCCATTTAATAAGGAGCTTTTGACACCGGTGTTGTTCCGAGCATGAGATCAATCCTGAATGTTACTTGTCTATCCGACGGAGGGCCAGGTAATTCATCTAGGAAAACATCCAAGAATTCCTTTACTACCGGTACCTCCTCGATAAATAACGATCTTTGCTCGCGCTTTACCATGTTGACCAACCATGTTTCATAATTTTCTTTATTAAGCATCTCGATTGCCTTCATAGACGATATAATCCTTAAGTCAACTTTGACTCGTGTCCCATGGAAGGTGAACTTCGGCTTTCCTGATGCTTGGAAAAATGATTTCCCTCGCACGATAATTGATTACCACATGATTGGACTCTAGTCAGTCCATTTCTAAAATTATATCGAATCCTTCATCTCCAGAGCATGAAGATCAGCTAGAAGAATCTTATCTTCGAATACGATCTTAAGGTTCCGATATGTTTTTTTTTACCTGAAGGAATACTAGCTTCTACGGTTTGAGCGACTATCCTACTGTTCTCATGCTTCAGTAATTTACCGAAATTCACAGAGATAAAGTAATGTGTCGCTCCAGTATCAAATAGGATAAGAACAGGTATATCACATAGTGATAACATACCTGTCATCGTCTTGGGTCCCCCAACCGCTTCTGAGCGGTTAAGAGCAAAGGTTCGTGCTCTGCCTGCCACCGGCCTCGAGTTTGGGGCTGTAGCTGGTAAGTTTCTTACCTTCCAGCAATTGGCCGCTACATGTCCCGGTGCTCCACATGTGAAGTAACTCCGTGTTTCTCGTTGACACGGCCCCACATGTATCTTTCTGCATCTAGGGCACGGGTTTCCGGATCTGAGAGGGGGAAGGAGTGGTGCATTGTTTGCCCTTGGAAATTTATTCTGGTTAGAACTCTGGCTCGGGCCAGTCCACTTCCTCTTTACAAGAATTGGGAAGTCATTCCTAGGAATTATAGCATCCAAACGCAAGCTAGAGGCGATTTCTTGTGCTCTCTCGATAACACTAGTGTATGAAATCGACCCTTGCCCAGCCAGTATGGATCCAATCTCTGGACGAAGGCCTTTTCCAAACCTTCGGGTCTTCTTGATGTTGGTATCCACCAAGTGTGTGGCATATCGACTCAACTGATTGAATCGCCGCTCATATTCTCCCACCGTCATGCTTTCTTGTTGGAGATGTAGGAATTCAATTTCTTTTTTATCCTGATAGGACTGAGGTATGAAGTGATGAGAAACCACTTCTTTAAATTCTTCCCACGTTATCCCCTCTCTTTGGGCGGGTAGCAGTGTCCTCTCATATGAGTCCCACCAATGATTCGCTTCTTCTATGAGCTGGAAGATTGCACAGGAAACCTTCTGTTCTTCTGTGACCTCAGCCACTCTTCTGCTTCTGCAGGTTCACCCTTCCCGTCAAACATCGGTGAGTTAAATCGTTGAAACTGTTAGTATATTAGATTTGGATCGAACTTAGCTGGCTGTAGGTTGACTCTAGTTGCCTCAAAGTGTTGTGCTAAACCCCTCAGAACCGACATTAGATCCCTCGTGTTTACATTATCATCCCGTTCTGGCTGATCAGCCATTGGAGTTTGATTCCTTCGTGGTCTTCCTCTTGGCATAGCTCTGTTACGTTATATAAGTTTATGTTTGTTAAAATTATAGAAATAATAATAGATAAAGATAAAATAAACGTGGTACTCTTGAAAAGGTATAAACGTGTATTCCATTAAACAAAAAGAAATTACACGTGCATAATATATACATATACGCAAAATAGTGTAACCTTTACATTATGCCAAAAGGATCATGTACACTATCTACATGAAGCAAAAGATACCATATACATATGAAAAGACATATCGTTTGTAACATATATATATATATATACTTTCTAAAAGACATCTCCCTAACACCCTCCAGCAGTGCAGAAATTTGACGATGTGCTCGTCTAATGACCTATCGTCCGTCACTCTACTCCCATAAAAATCACATCGAAGCCTTTCCTCACGAGTCTTTATAATCAGTACTCGTATCCTAGCATTAACGTAAACCCTATTCATCTTTCATATAGAAGTTACATGAGTTTTTATCATCGGCCTATACCCGTAAAGCCCCCTCTTAACCTTAACGATATATATCATTCCAACACAATATCACATACAGATAAGCATTCTATTACGCAAGTCTTATGATCAGGGAGAGACACCTATAGAGAGAGGATAGTGCTTATCTTATTTCTTTTCAAAAACATTTTCACGTTTTAAAGACACGTTTTTCTCATATTCTCTTTATAAAACCCGTTTGAGCAAGCTCGAACTCAAATATTAACCTCAATCTTTCATATCATACCGACGGACCAGGGGAGACACACCTATTAGCTCTTCCTATCGTAGACAAGGGCCCATGGTATTCTCAACTTTTTCACTGCACTAACTTCTGCAAACGACCATTTACGCACATGAGCTCACGCTGTTGCAATCAGCGGCCCTGTGGCGGCGGCCAAAAAGTAGTGTGCCGATAACAGTGAATTCTCAAACTTTTTTTTTAGAACCGGTATCATGTCAAAGGCTCTGATACCATTACTGTCACGCCCCAAATTTTACATAAAAATTATCAGAGTTTTCCACATGGGCGTACAGGAAGAAAAGAGGTAGGAGACGAACAAAAGATATTACATAATAACCATCCGCTTCAACCGATTTAACATAATATTCACAGCGAAAAATATCATCAGGATCTCACATCCCGAATACATATCATATAACCACCAAACGTGGATTTCTTACAACATTGTTTTATAAAGAGAAAAGTTTGAGAAACATCATATTAAAAATAATAATAGATCCAGAAATATAGCACCTCCTCTCTCCTTCTAGGATTCATCATGCTTATCACCTCCTGTAACGTGAATTATAGAATAAGGGGTGAGTGCGTTGAATACACTCGTGGGGAATAAAATTCGTGTCTAAAATCTTTGATAGACATTTAAATTAGAAATAAGCATAATCATCAAGGAATACAGCACGAAATATACACAGTAGACATTAGAAATGGTAAGGGACGAATAGGTGCGGGCATCGCCCGTCTTATCCCATAAAATGACCTCAAATACCGCTGGTGTATTTCAAGGACTACCAAACCTTTCATAGAAGAATGGAGGTAAGGGACGAATGCATGAAGGGGCGCCTCAGTGGGCCTACCCCTCACAGTTTATGTATGTCACAGCAAGTATAATCACAGCATTTAGTATTCCTCAATCATGCATGGAATAGGGAAAACTGTAAACAGATAAAGAGTTAGAAATTACCCCCACCTTGTTCAGTGGTTACCACGTGAGTTGCAAGTATCCAAGATCACGTATCTCAATGCTTCAATCCAACAGGTAGCCTACATAATATACGGTGTTTTCTTAGATCATTATAATTTGTAATTAAAGATTAAACCAATATTGGATCGGTTACTATCGATCGAGATTTGATGAATCGCAACGGTAAGCCTAACGATTGAGGTTGAAGAAAGAATAGGGAAATATCAGTTTATAAGGCTGAGATGAAAGAGAATGGATTTTGGATCACAACAAAATAAGAATGAGCTCAATCAGAGTCGTAACGAGCTCGAACAGAGCGTTTTAAGATTGAGGGGTATTTTGGTAATTTGGTCAAAGGGTTGACTTTGACCGGGACCCACGACCCCCGGTCAACGATATTTTATTGGCAATGTCTCGATAATAAAGTATGACAAAAATAAAATGAGATTTTGATCGAAATCAAATCGAATATACGGCGTCGCGCGCGTTCCCGACGACGAGGAAAATTTTCCCCGGCATCTCCCGACGGCTGCGGGAGTGGCATCCTCGGCAGCGGGAGAGGCATCCTCGGCAGCTGCCGAGTTTTCTCGACAGCGGGAGCAGTATGTCTCGGTAGCTGCACAATTTTCCCGGCAGCCTTGGCCCGGCTCGCGCCCAGGCCTCCCGGCGCGACCCTGCTCAAGCAGCCACCTTCCCGGAGCCACCGGCTGTGGCGGCACCGTCCTATGCCGACACCATTTAGTCCTCCAGCTAGCCTGAACTACCAGCTACCAGATCCGGCCATCCCTCCCCGGATTCCGGCATGAATAGTGTCAGAAAAACAGCCGTAAAAACCCATCGTCACACACAAATTACAACAACACAATGCAACAGCCCCCTTTCCCAACCCGTTTTCCGGCACCGGCACCGGCACCACCACCCAAGGCGGTGCCATCCCTCCAGTTCCTAGCCCACAACCCCGGCAGCCTCTCCGGTGCCTGCAACCGCGAGAAGAAGGGAGAGAGAGAAAACGGGAGAGAGAAAAAGGTGGCATGAAGCAAGGGTTTAGGGTTTTGGAGAAGGTTTTTCGCCGTTTTCCGACGAACGAAATATCGAAATTGAATTCCGGAAGTTGTCCTAGATTCGTCTCATCGAGGGCTACGTTGTGTACGAAAATCAGCCAAAACCGATGATTTTGAAATTTTTCAACGAGCTCCGGCGGCGGTGCGCCGGAGACAGAATGAAGATGGGAAAGAAAAAGAGAGAGGAGAGAGAGACTTACGTGTGTTCGGCGCTTTTCTAAAAAACGGTGAAAATGAAATCGAACGAGGGCCTATTTATAGAAATTGGAAATCACTTTTCATCTAGGCTAGGTTTACTGTTCATGTAGCTAGGTTACTGTTCACGATAAGATTTCGGTTACCATTCATCAAGATTCCATTTCTCGTTTTTCTAAAACTCCGTATTTTGCCCTTTTTTTCGCCGTTTGAGCTACGAGTGTCTGATTGACCTCTAGTTCGTTTCTATCTTCTCGTTTTTCCGTCACGCATCTAATGGTATAAAAATATTCTATTTTCGATGTCTATGAATTTTATCTTTCTAAAATCGGTCGTTAAACACGTATCTGAAACGTACGTAATTAAATTAAACACTCAAGAATTAATACACATAAGATATTTCAATTAAAGTTTACTTATTTAATTAACCAATTATGTTTCATTTTTGTCTTGGGCACTACAGAAACATCTTACAATAGCGACAAACAACAAGAGGAACACAACAGGATGATTCAAACACTCAACAACGAACAATGAGCCATGTTTGAGAACGTGATAGACTTAGTGCAATATGGAAAAGGAAAATTATTCTTTCTATATGGACATGTGGGGACTAGAAAGACGTATATACATAATAATCATTACAAATGTGAGATATCAAAAGAAAATTGTCATTCCAATGGCCTCATCTAGCATTGCAGCTTTGCTAGTTCCTGGGGTATAACAGTACATTCAAGATTCAAGATACCCTTAAATGTCAAAGAAGATTCGTTTTGTGATATAAAATAAGGGTCCTTATTGGTTGAATTATTGACCAGATGAACTTGATTATATGGGATGAAGCACCTATGGCACATCACCACACTTTTGAGGCATTTGACAGGATAATGAGGGATTTGATGACAGCTACAAATGCAACTGTAGGATTGAAACCATTCAAGAATAAAACTGTGTTGCTTGGAGGATATTTCAGACAAATACTTTCGATTATACCCAAAGGGAGCAGATTAGACACTGTGCTGGCTATAATAAACCGATCAATCCCTATGGATTTATGCATTGAACATATCCTCACACAAAATATGAGGTTACAAAAATCAGATGAGGATTTGATAAAACTTTTACAACAATAGGTTCTAAAAGTAGGCGATGTAAATGCTAAAAAAAGCTTTGTAGAGAATATGATAGAGATGAAATAGAGAAGATCAAGATTCATAAAAGTTTAATTGTAGAAATGACAGCAACCCGATGGAACAAATAGTTCAACAAACATATACCAATTTACAGACATCAAGAAATGACATAGGGTACCTAACAGAAAGAGTAATCCTTGTAGGAACCGTCGGATCGCCGACCCTATACGATTATCCGAATCGGGGTTCATGCAAAATTGATTAACGCGCAGCGGAAAACGAATCAAACCTTTTGCACCGAAATTAGTTCTAAGATCAGAACTGTAGATCGAGGAATCGATGAAGCCTGGACCTCACGATCTTCTGCTGTATTCCTCGCCTTTATCTCGAACGTTGTGTGGGCAACGAGCTATCGAGACTTTCAGCCGTCTTCTACTAATACGTATCTCAGATTTTTATGTCTGTGTATCTGTATTTCTGTATCTAGAAACGGCTGACTTGAGGCTTATTTATAGGCTACAACAGGGACCTTGAGGAGGATTAGGAATCGGTCTCCTGATAGGCTTAGGAGTCCTTAATTCGATCTGAATATACTTCTTAAGCCTATCAAATAATATTTTAATCCACTAAAAAGATATTATTGAACTACCGTCCCTTATCCATATTAGATATGGCTCCTATTTATTATGTGCGCGTTTATCTCCCCGTGTTTAAGATATCGAATGTTCATTAATTAAATGAATTACTGACAATTCAATTAATTAATATTTAATCCAAGAGTAGTACCATTCAACTTTATTATCATGCCGGAATAAATCCACCTGCAGGGTTTACATGATAATCCTTATGAGTTCCTCAAGGGGACATCATCATCCTAAATAATTAGGACACGGTTTCATTATATAATCAACAGCACACCATATAAACAACACTGTATCCCAATTTACCGAGCTTATTGATTTAATAAATAAATCTCACCCATTGGTAAATTAAAGAAACATATATCGAGTATACATGTCTGTTATCATACAATGATTAAGAGGACGCACATCCATAATAACAGAGGTCTTGTTTTATTTATGTGGTCAGTACAAATAAAACAACCTCAATTGGTCCTGCTCAATACATACAAAATGTACTAGTGTAATTTTATAATCAAGACAGATTAATACCAAATTACACTACAACCATTCCGATAATTTGTCCAAAATTATCTCGGCTGTGAGCTACCATTTATAATCTATAAGGAACTGATAACATGATCTTCTGTGTGGCACCACACACCATGTTATCTACAATATAAATTAATTGGACAATTGCAATAACATATATAACAAATATATAAAATGCAAACATTTGACCACAAAAGATTCTCATATCATAAATAGATGTTCATACAAAAGCTAGGCTTATAGTATACATCCTAACAATCCTAATCCAAACAAATAAAATTATTGATGAGATAAATTCATATTTATTGTCTCTCTCATAGGGAGACAAAATGAGTACTATAATTCTGACAGTATTGAATATGATGGAAAATCCAACAACTCAATTAAAAACTTATATCCAATAAAATTCCTCAACAACCTTAAGTTTCCTGGCTTGCCAAACAAAAATTTGGAACTAAAGAAAAAAATACCAATTATGCTACTAAGAAACATCAATTAAGGGAAGGGCTTTGCAAAGGGACGAGGTTAAAGATATCATGTTTAGAAGATGAAGTGATCGAGGTAGAAATATTAACTGGAACACACATGGAAAATAAAGTACTAATACCGAGAAAAATCTTTTCTCCAACTGACACAAAAAGGCCATTCAGACTACGAAGGCGCCAATTCCCTGTTAGAGTTTGTTATGCAATGATAATCAACAAAAGTCAATGGCAGAGTCTGATAAAAATGGGGTTATAGCTGCCGAAACTAGTTTTTAATCACGATAAATTATATGTTACACTTTCTCGAGTCAGATGATGGTAGGATTGAAGATACTGAAAATCCAACTGATTAATCATATGACGTACAAAACATTTTTTATCGAGAGGTGTTCAACAATCTTCCACAAACATCAACAATGTGTCAGGTAATTAATTTCTATTTAGATAAAATTATACATCTACCAATTGAGATGAAATTGGGGATAGTCAATCTCAGCCGATATAATTTATTAACTATGCGTACTTAGATAAAATCATACATCTACCAATTGAGATGATATTGGGGATAGTCAATCTCAGCCGATATAATTTATTAACTATGCATACAATTTATACCAAGTGTCGTAATTGCCCTGAAACTACAAACAATAATATGCATTATTGTCGCTATATTTTGTTATGTCGATTCTATGTCGATAAAGGATAAAAACATACGTTGGACTGACCTTATTCTGAATTATTTCAGATAGACTTCATTGCTTGTAATGGAACTTGCAAGATGGCCAATGTGGGCTTTACCATTTCAATATTAACTAGTTAGTCTTTCAATGATTTTGCTAATATTCAGTCGTCACATTATTTTCATTTTGCTATAAGAAATATAGATTTGTTTACCTTCACAGATATTTAGATTTTATCTTCACATTTCTAGATGTTTTAAATGAAATTTTTTTATAATTTTTTAATGATAATAGATTGATGTAACTATAACACGGAAAAAAAACTCCATAGAAGATAAAATTCTTAAAAATTGAAAAAACAAAATAAGATTGAAAAAAAAAACAGAAATGAAGAAACCTTTTGGGTGGAGAAACATAAGCCCTTAGAGGATTAAGGACATCAAGATGGACACACGACCAGGTCGCAATATTCGGGATAAGCTTGAAAGCCCATTTAAAGGATTCAGAGAAAGAAGATTTAGGATTCTCCATGGAAGAATTGAAAATCTTCGGTGGAAGAGAGTAACTCAAAATCTCCAATAAGTCATTCGACGAGGATGGTTCCTTACATTTTGTTGTTGGAATTAAATATTTGGGAGATTTCTCTTGATTTTCCAGGATTCAAGTTACAATGTTTTTGGATTCTTACAAAAAAATAAGCTATCTCAGCACCAACAAATCTCCTAGCTAAAAAGCTCATCTCTCTTTATCCTATCTTCTTTATGTATGTAGAAAGGAATAGATTGAGAAGAGAAACAAATGATTTTTACTTAATAATGAGCGTAGGTAGGGTTGTTGATGGAAAAATAAATGTCAGATTAATTAGGTCACATTTTTCCAAGCAGTCAAATTTAATAAAGATAAATTGGTACAATTATTTAACAACTACTCATTTGTATGTTGTTTAGAATTGTTTGTCTTTTTTTTTTCTTACGTTTTTTTTAAATATCAAATAAGTTTGATTATGAAATTTTGAGAAATGTTTTTACATTCTATTAAAATTTTCTTAATTTATTACTTTAAAATTAATGATATACAAGAATAATTATTTGACAATCATCTATAATAAATGTATTTTAATATATGTAGATCAGTTTTTTGTATTAAATTTAAAATTTATATATATAGTTTTAAAATGATATTTATTTTCGATTGTACTATTTGTGGAACCAAATCATTCGGTTCAACTGCTATTCCAATTAGCCTTATAACACCACTCTTTCGGTCAAATCGGTCATGCAATTGGTCAAAATCTATTCTAAGAAAAATTATAAAATAACTAAATAAATTCTTTAGGATTTTTCTTTTGTAACTTTTAAGGCTATAATATTTTCTTTTCGCGATGAAAGAGCAAAGTCTTCTCCATGTTATTAAAAAACACTATTAGTCAATTTTCCAATTTAAATGGCAAACTTAAGAAATCATGTTTTCCCTATTTTTTTCAAGATTTCTAAAGTATTTATATTTATCTTTCCAAAAGTATTAACACTGTAACAACAAATGACTACATACTGTAATGTCATCAATTAATTAACGACATATAAAAAGCAATGTCTTAAATTCAGCCTAAGCAGTGTCTAGGTGTTATATGGTTCCTAGCTACATTTATTTTTACATATTCGGCCACCTCTACGCATATCTAGACGAAATAATTGGGCCCTAGGTAGGCTGAGGATGTCCTAGGCGCCACATAATTTTTTTTCTTTTTTTCCGCTTTAGTTTTTTTCTTTCTTTCTAGCAAAATGATGGTGTTCTTAATGTATTATAAACTTCCATCAAATTATTTTTTAATTAGATATAGATAAAAGAATATCGAATTGGAAAAATATAAATAAAAATTAAATATATAATCATTGAATAAGTCATATATAAATATTATGCGAATAAGTTATATAAGATTTCCAAAAATATTTTTTAAGGATATAAAATTAATTAAGAAAACTAACTAAAAATAACAAAAGTTTTTTTAATTTAACCTAAGCACTAGGCATCAAACAAGTGCCTAACTAACGCCTAGCTAATTTTAGAACACTAATAAAAAGTATTATATTTATACAAATGTTTATAAGTGGTGATGTCAAGGCCTTTCATGTAAATACATACAATCGAAACACTTCATGGTTAAAGTAACTGTGGATGTCAGTATGGAATAATTGGGTGTTTTGTGTGTAACTAACTTCAAATGCTCTTATAAACAATAATTGAATAAGTTTGTTTATTAAGTGGAATACAGATTGAAATTTAGTTTTGTTATCACATTACTAGCCTTTTTATTTTCATTTTTATATTTCTTTTGAGGACACTTTGAGAACAAGTAAATACATAATGTCATCAATTAATGATCATCATATAAAAAGTATTACGTAAATACACTTGTTTACGCAAGAAATGGTAAAAAATGGAGCTAATATAATAATAACAAACCTTTATCCAAGTTTATTCGAAAATCATATTTATTACTTAAACACTAAGACTTGTATGTCCTACGGGCACGAATCCTAAATCTGTGCCCCCAATCCATCCGAACCCAACCCGATTAGAAAATGGGTAGGTATATATATTTTTTTATTATTTTATTTTTTTTGAAAAATTTCTTTCTCTTTCTTTCTCTTTCTGTGCGGGTTTCTTCTTCAGAGCAACAATCCTTTTTTCTTCTTCAATTCTCCAATTTTTTGCTTTTTTTCTTTGGATTATTGTGATTTGTTTGTTATACTGGTGAAGATAACTGGTATTTTCAAAGATTTTGTGGAGAACCTCGATTCAAATCGTTAGTGGTAAGTGTACTTGTTTTTATAAATCTCTTTTTTTATAGATCGTGTTTTAGTTCTTGTAAAATAGTTGTTTTCTTTATGTTTTGTTTGTTTTGTACTTATTTTTCGATGGTTGATTTTCTAGGGTTTCTTTATGTAATTTTTCTGTTTTTTAATGTGCAGTTGTTTCTTCTAATTTTTTCGACTTCTTTGTTATTTTTCATGTTTTATTATGTCAAGTTTTAGGTATTAGTGTTTATTATAATTTTTTCCATATTTGTTAATAGAAGTCACTGTTAATGCATGAAAGAAATAGTGCGTTTTTTATTTGTGTAATTTTGAAGTCTCTTTTCTGTTGAAATTGACAAGTACTTATCATTCGTCTAAACGTGTTGTGAATAAGAATTTAGAAAAAGGAAAGGTGGTTGTTGCAGTTGATAGGTATTTGTCTTATACTGTTTAGGTGTCACATGAATAGTCTTAAGGTATTACATGTGTTTATTTAAGGTATTATATGCTTATCTGAAAGGTATTACATGCATTTGAGAATGTTGAAGTTAAATGGCAAACATCAAATGAGGATCTAGACTGTGGTGTGTACATGATGCATCACATTAAGAATTTTTATGGTGTTTTATCATATACTTCTCTAGATTTGTCGATGTCATGCCCCATTTTATTTTATAAAATTTATCAGAGTTTTCCACACGGGCGTACAAGAAGAAAAGAGGTAGGAGACGAATAGAAGATATTACATATCAACAATCGGTTTCAACCAATTTAACATAATATTCATAGCGGAAATAACATACATCATCATCAGAATCTTATATCCCGAATACATATCATCTAACCACCAAACATGGATTTCTTACAACATTGTTTTATAAAGAGAATTTTTGAGAAACATCATATTAAAATAATTACAGATCCAAATATAGCACCTCTTCTCTCCTTCTAGGGTTCATCATGCTCATCACCTCCTGTAACGTGAATTATAGAATAAGGGGTGAGTGCGTTGAATACACTCGTGGGGATAAAATCAACATCTAAATCTTCGACAGATATTTAAATCAGAAATACGTATAATTATCACGGAACACTGCACGAAATATGCACAACAGATATTAGAAATGGTAAGGGATGAATAGGTGCGGACATCGTCTGTATACCGCTGGTGCATTTCAAGGACCACCAAACCTTTCATAGAAGAATGGAGGTAAGGGACGAATGCATGAAGTGAAGCCTCAGTGGGCCCACCCCTCACAGTAATAAGTATGTCACAGCAAATATAATCACAACATTTAGTATTCCTCAATCATGCTTGGAATAGGGAAAACTATAAAAAGATAAAGAGTTAGAAATTACCCCCACCTTGTTCGGTGGTTACCACGTGAGCAGCAAGTGTCAAAGATCACGTATCCCAAGGCTTCAATCCAATAGGAAGCCTACATAATTTATGGTGTTTTCTTAGATATTTATTATCTATAATTAAAGATTTAACCATCGGATCGGATACTATCGATCGAGATGAAATGGAACAGAATGGAAGACCTAACGATTGAGGTTGAAGAAATAAGAGGGAAATATCAGTTTATACAGTTGAGGTAAAAGAAAATGAATTTTGGATCACAACAAAAAAAGAATGAACTCGATCGGAGTTGAAACGAGCTCAAACTGAGCGTTTTAAGATTGAGGGGTATTTTGGTAATTTGGTCAAATGGTTGACTTTGACTGGGACCCACGACCCCCGATCAAAAATATTTCATTGGCGACAACTCAATGATAAAGTACGATGAAATGGAACGAGATTCGGATCGAAAATTGAATCAAAAATATGGCGTTGCGCACGTTCGCGACGACAGGAGAAAAAACCTCGGCATCTCCCGGTGGCTGCCGAGTCTTCTCGACAGTGGGAGCGGCATCCTCCGCAGCTGTCGAGTTTTCTCTGATAAGTAACTCCTAAACTCTCCTAAGAGGTACTCACCACCACGATCAGATCATAGTGTCTTGATACATTTACCATGACGTTTCTCCACATCAGCCTTATATTCTTTGAACTTGTCAAAGCACTCAGACTTGCGGCGCATCAAGTAAATGTATCCATATCTTGAATAATCGTCTATAAATGAGATAAAATATTCGAAACCACCTCTTGCTTGAATAGTCATAGGGCCACACAAATCAGAATGAATCAATTCTAACACTTATTTAGCTCTATACCCATTTACCTTAAAAGGCCTTTTGGTCATTTTTCCTTCCAAGCAGGATTCGCAGGTTGGATAGTTTTCCACTTCCAAGGAACCCAAAGGTCCATCGGCTATCAACCTTTGAATCCTCCTTAAATTAATATGACCCAACCTTAGATGCCAAAGATATGTTTGATTCATTTTCGAAGGTTCTTTTCTCTTATTAGATTTAGAAGATGTGCTATTAATTTCCATTTGTTGCATCGTAGGAGTTATAGGATTAAGAATATATAAATTGTCAACCAACGTACCAGAACAGATAATAACTCTATTCTTCTTAACGACAACATTGTTATCAAAAGAAATATAATATCCATTCTTAAAAAGTTTAGAAACTGAAATCAAATTCTTTCTAAAACAAGGTACGTAAAGACAATTTCTCAAAATCAAAGTCTTATTCCTAGGAAAAGATAAATAAACATCTCCCACTGCAACAACCACCACTTTCGCAGCGGTGCCCATGTATATGGTAATCTCCCCATCACTTAGTCGTTTGGTTTCCTGGAACCCCTGCAATGAATTGCAGACATGATCAGTGGCTCCCGTATCTACACACCAGGTACTGGTAGATAACACCGCTAAACATGTTTCAACAACTAATGAAAAAGATGTACTTGAATTGTTCTCCTTTTTACGGGGACAATCGACTTTCCAATGTCTAGCCTGCTTGCAATGGAAGCACTTGCCTTTCGGCTTTTTCACACCACCTTGTGGTTTAGCCACTTGAGGTCCGGCCGTCTTCTTTGCTGAAGAATTCTGTTTCTTCTTCTTCTTCTTTCCGCCTTGCGGTTTAGAAGAAGAAACATTTTCAGCAACGTAAGCCTGAGAATTTTGACAAAACAGTCCCTCTACTGATTGGAGTTCTGTAAGAAGTTCCGCCAATGAATTCAACCTCTTGTTCATGTTGTAGTTCAAACGAAACTGCTCAAAACTCTTAGGCAGCATTTGGAGAACGATATCGACCTGGGTTTCCATATCGATTTCAGCTCCAAGGACCTCCATCTCATTCAGATGAGCCATCATCTTGAGGACATGATCACTCACAGGTGTCCCCTCAGCCATGGTGGTAGTCATCAAGTTTCTCATAGCCTCCTGTCTGGCAGCCCGACTCTGGTGTCCAAAGAGTTCTTTGAGATTATGCATCATATCATAGGCAGTAGGCATGGCCTGATGCTGATGTTGCAGCACATTTGACATGGAAGCCAAAATGTAACACCGCGCCATCTCATCTGCCTTTACCCACTTCCTATAAAGCATTTTTTCCTCTTCAGTAGAGTTTTCATCAGGCATGTCAGGACAGTGCTCAGTGAGTACAAACTTGTACTCTTCAGCAGTCAAGACAATATCCAGGTTTCGTTTCCAATCAATATAATTAGGACCAATAAGTTTGTTTTCATTAAGTATAACAGCAAGAGGATTGAAAGTCATAATGAAAATCCTGAGAATTATGTAAATAAACACATAGGTCAAAACATTTGAATTGACAAATCATATTGTTCCCTTAAACAACATAATTTAAATTCACCAACACCTCAATACACCGTGAACTTCGTATGCTACGATAGTGTGGACGTATACTAATTCAAACATTTGTTAGAAGAAGTTTTACCCATTAATATTATTATCTTGTCAACTTAACTTTATGACAAATAAAATTAATAGTTGGTATTGCTTTGGCCATACATAACAGCAGTGACTCCGATGGGGTGGATACCTATCAAATGCATCTAAGTGTACACCATTACTTGATACTAAGTCCATTATCTAGGATTATTGTCTTCAGATGGAGAAGATGACACTCTTCTAGACAACTTTCTATAATCATCCATAAATAAAGTTTGATCTAGTGATCCGCAAATGAACTCATCCAATATGGAGGAAGGCACTTAAAGCCAACGCACAAATTCAAATGCATCACTTACAAACCAGTAATGGAGGCCATGGGATTTATTAAAATAATTAATCCCTCTCCCACTTAGTTATTTAACATGAGGGATTTTAACATGCATATCATATAAAACACATACAAGCATGCTTGTTAAAACACATACAAGGCAATAAATATGAAAAACATAATTTCCAACTATTATGGCCTTGTTCTATCACCATGTTCTTGAATGTTTGCCGTCAAGATGGGGATCGACCTGAAAATCATCGACTAGCATGGTCTAACCGTGTCCCTCAGCACGGTCGTGCTCGATCTGCAAACACGCCGCACGGTTGACCGTGTCGTATAGCACGGTCGTGCCCTATTGTCCAGTTTCGATCCTCAGCTGGCACGGTCGTACCCGACCTGTAAACACACCGCACGATTGACCGTGCTCCATAGCACGGTCGTGCCCTGTCGTCCAGCTCCAATTTTCGACCGGCATGGTCTGACCGTGCTCCATAGCACGATCGTGCCCGGTAGTGCGACCCTAACCTTGTATCTAATTACATCCATCGATCCTATACTCCACGAAGGAGTTTACATTTAATCTAGATCGAACAGAAAATTAAAACCTAACACGACAAACCGCCGTGATTTTACTATTACAATAATACATTCAAAAAACAACCTCGACATGTCCAAGGGTTTAATTCATACATAAACATACATTCAGACCATAATAGTTGGATTTAAGGTTCCTGCAGAAAATCATAATTTCACAAATCCTACTATTATCCGATCTAAATACGTATGCTTCAATATACGATTCATAATAGAATTAACCGATTCAATCGCATAGATTCAGTAAACCACGGCTCTGATACCAATTGTAGGAACCACCGGATTGCCGACCCTATACGATTATCCGATTCGGGATCCATGCAAATATGATTAACGAGCAGCGGAAAACGAATCATACCTTTTGCACCGAAATTAGATCTAAGATCAGAGCTGTAGATCGAGGAATCGATAGAGACTGGACCTCACGATCTTCTGCTGTATTCCTCATCTTTTTCTCGAACGTTGTGTGGGCAACGAACTATCAAGACTTTCAGCCGCCTTCTACTAAAACGTATCTCAGATTTTTATGTCTGTGTATCTATGTCTAGAAACGGCTGACTTGAAGCTTATTTATAGGCTACAACAGGGACCTTGAGGAGGATTAGGAATCGGTCTCCTGATAGGCTTAGTAGTCCTAAATTCAATCTGAATATACTTCTTAAGCCTATCAATAATATCTCAATCCACTAAAAAGATATTATTGAACTACCGTCCCTTATCCATATTAGATATGGGCTCCTATTTATTATGTGCGCGTTTATCTCCCCGCGTTTAAGATATCGAATGTCCGTTAATTAATTGAATTACTGACAATTGAATTAATTAACATTTAATTCCAAGAGTAATACCACTCAACTTTATTATCATGCCGGAATAAATCCACCTGCAGGGTTTACATGATAATCCTTATGAGTTCCTCAAGGGGACATCATCATCCTAAATAATTAGGACACGGTTTCATTATACAGCACACCATATAAACAATATTGTATCCCAATTTACCGAGGTTATTGATTTAATAAATAAATCTCACCCATTGGTAAATTAAAGAAATATATCGAGTATACATGCCCGTTATCATACAATGATTAAGAGGATGCACATCCATAATAACAGAGGTCTTGTTCTATTTATGTAGTCAGTACAAATAAAACAACCTCAATTGGTCATGCTCAATACATACAAAATGTACTAGTGTAATTTTATAATCAAGATAGATTAATACCAAATTACACTACAACCATTCCGATAATTTATCCAAAATTATCTCAGTTGTGAGCTACCATTCATAATCTATAAGGAACTGATAACATGATCTTCTGTGTGGTACCACACACCATGTTATCTATAATATAAATTAATTGGACAATTGCAATAACATATATAACAAATATATAAAATGCAAACATTTGACCATAAAAGATTCTCATATCATAAATAGATGTTTATACAAAAGCTAGGCTTATAGTATACATCCTAACACTATCAACTTTTTCTATCAGCTTAGGTCTGTTCTCACCAACTACTCCTGGCCTCTGCATTCAGGCATTTTCCTCCTGTTCAGCTTTGGCTTTCTCAGCTCTCTGAGCAGCCATCTTCTGGTTGTATTGTCTTTCTGCTTCAGCTCTACTCGTCCTCTTCCTTGAGCCAACTACAGATCTTCTCTCCTCATTTTATATCTCTTTTTACAGTAGCACTACCAGCAGGTTTGAATGCTGCAGCTGCTCCAGCTCCTCCTCCTTCTTCATCATATTTCCTCTATCTCTTCGGAGAGGGAATATCAGCAGCAGATGACCTTGACCTTCTTTTTCTACTCAGAGGTTGGTCATCTTCTTCCTCATCTTGCAACTCCCTGGATCTCCTAGATCTCTCTGTTCTTTCTTCCCTCTTTTTGGCATCATAAAAAATAGCCATGCACAGAGCAGGGGCTGTCTTGACCACAGTAGACCTGGATCTTTTTGCAAAATGTGAGGGGGCTTGTCGAGTTGGTGGCATATCACATTAAGCGTGTTGAGGGAAAGCACTTGTCATCATATCTCTTAGCTTACCAACGATCATCTCTAGATTGCCCAATCTGTCATCAAACTCCTGGTTCTTCAGGTTTGATCAAGAACATTATCCAGTAGTATCTCCAAGATCATGGAGTGAGATTGCATTGTGTTAGTAGCTGCATCCACCGTCCTCTTACACATCTTGATCTCCTCACGGTTGACTATAACTTCTCTCTTTCATTCTCTCTCCATCCACAGCCTGTCCCTATATAGTTGATTTGTTTGATCTTGTATGTAATATTGTATCTTCAACAGCCATCCCTCCAAAGGTCGTTGGAACGGACACCGTCTCAACGGCCAGTCCTGTAACTTCTACTACATCATCCTTTGTAAGTTTCACTTCTTGCAGCATAGGTAGGTTTCTTGCAGCAATAACAGTTTGAACCACTGTATGCTCGACTTCTACAAGAATCTCAGCTTTCATCCTTAATGTTGATTCGGTTGTTTCTTTTTGGATGTCAACCTGCTGTACTGCTACCTCCGCCAGTACAGGGAGTCCCATCTCCATAACTTTCTCCGTGGTCGTATCATCGGTAATCTCAATCTCTGCAAGATCAGAGAGTACAACTTTAATGATCACTAATGGTTCCCCCTCAGGTGAAACATCGGCAGCTTCAGGATAGGTATGCACCGGGGAATCACCATAGTCAAGTAGCTGAGTCTCCTCTTCTAAGGGTTCAAGAGAGACTATCATTAAGAGATCCTCAACTACTTGGTCATATGTAGAGGAGCTTGAGTTATAGCAAGAAGTTCCTTCTCCCTGTTGTCCCTTGGAGTGTGCTGCATTCTTGTCTCCTTTACACTAGCTTACAACGCTAGTTGCAGCATTACTTCTTCAGCTTGCTCCACTCCAAGGGTGTTGATTTGCTCTTCTACAAATGTAACATCATCGCCATTTCTAATCACCTCTGCAGCTGGGGCTAGGAGGATCTGTAAGTCATTCCTTACTGTTTTCATCAGCTGCTCTGCAGACTCATTCTCTACTGCAGCAGTCTTACCTTTGCCTTTATCCAGAGCTCTTTGAACAACAGTTCCTCTTGATCTTTCTAAGTGAACGAACTCTGCGAACTCAGGTTGCAGGAGGTGGAGGATGATATCAGTTTGAGCCCACTCCAGGACAACTTTCTCCACTGCAATGAACTCCTTCCAATACAGCAGAGTTTCCCCCTTTACTAATCTCATCCTTCTCCAGAGATTGTATTGCTGCTCTATCTTATCTCCAGCAGCTAGAAAGGTTGGATCGATCAGAGCTCTTGCAGCAGCTGGTTGTAGACCCTCTTACTCTTGCTGCTCATCTAACTTGACCTCTGTTGCTAACAATATTTTTCTTGCAGCAGCTGCAACAACCTTCTTATTGTTGCGTAGAGTGATAAGCTTCCTTGTCTTCTTCCTCTGCAAGGGCGCATCATCATTTGGGGAAGATGATGACTCTGGTTCTGCTCTTCTCGGAGCCCGTCTGATGACAGGTGGAATACTATCATCTGAATCAGAGCTAATTGGCAGGGCCTCTTACCTTGGTTCTTCCACTTTTGCCCTCCTCTCTACTTCTAACCCACTGCTTACAGCTTCGTCTCTAAGAGATAAGATTGCAGCTGCTGTAACCTTCGTCTTGTTTCTTGCAACCACAACAGTTGTACTAGTAGTAACCTTTTTCAAGGTTTTCTCTTTCTTCTTCTCCCAAGATATTTGTCGATGGGGATAAGGGTAAGAGAAATCAACTGCACTCCTAGCTTACAGAGAATGGAGTAGATTGTGATGTCATAGCTCCTTCTTGCAACTGTCTTCTCTATCTCCTCCCATATTTGTTTAAGAATGAACCTGGCCCAGTTCACCCTCTATCCACTTATAATGGTAGTTATTATTCTAAAGTGGAGGTCAGTACATTTGTCCTAGCTCCTGGGTTTGCCTTCAGTGGAGTACGCATAAATATCGTGAAGAAACTCAAACTCTGGTTTGAAGAGTTTCTTCGGGATGCTTCTCTTGATTTCGGCCCTAGCATCTCTTTCCTTGAAGAGATTCTACATCTCCTCAGCAATGTCGTCTACAAACGACAGGAGTTGGTTGAGAGTCAGCCCATCAGCAGAGATGCTGAATGTAGTGGCGATATCCCTCATAAACAGTTCCATGTCCTCCTCATCCTCATCCATTCTGAAGAGAATAGAAAACCTTCTCTCTTCAGACCTTTTGGCAAAAGCATAGAATCTCTGGACTGATTCTATGAAAAATACAATGTAGACAGAAGTTAGGAGCCCTAGAATTTGGGATCTCTCCACGGTCTCGAAAATACGAGCAATGATGGAGGGGTCGTATAGCTCAAAGGCATATACATGTTCTTGGTTGACAAGACGTCTTTCTAGCACTATTGTTTGTCTGGCAGCCATTGATGTGTGTGAAGAAAAGTGCTTAGGAGAATATGAAAGAAGAAATCCTTGAGATGGTAACTGCTCTTTGCTTGATACTTGGGAGATATACGCAAATGATCAGGAAATAGTATCAGAGGATACATCTTTAATCTTGATATTTCCTTCGATCAGATTTCCATTTTCTTTTGTGCTTTCTTTAGAATCATCTTTAAAGATGACCTTTGGTCCTTTGCATGGTAGGAAATCTTTTAAGGCTTCTTTGTTGCATGTGCTTTGAGCAGCCACTGTCAATGTACCATACTTCACTGTTGTATCCTAGTATTGAAACCTGCAACAAATTCAAGCAGATTTAGGTACTCGTATCTATACGGTTGGGTCCTTTTAGGCTAGTTTTTTTTGGAACCCACACTTTCTTAACAGAAATGACTTTTCTGTAAGTATCGTTTGTTTTCTTTTTATAAGCAGTTTTGTTTGAAAACTACTTGTTATATGTGTGTACAGAAACTATATGTGTAATACCAACACTTCAATAGTATGGTCTCCAACAATACTTCCCTAGAGTATATCTTCTTTGAGGTTTAGACATAAGAGTTTTAGTATTGGTGGGGTAAGGATTTTAGTGCTGCAACTTTATGGGTGGCTGTATCTTCTTGCTGCTTACAGTAGATTGCTTCTATTGTAGCCAGCTCTTGTATACAGGCTTACTTCCTGTAGTTGAGCATAGGTGTTTCGTTCCCTTGTCCATTTGTATAGGTTTGTTCAAGGTCTCTTCAAAGTTACTTAGTAACTGATTCTCCATTGGAGTTTCAGCTTGGACAAATAGCACAAACTTGGATGAGCATGCTGTATCCTGAGAGGTATGAGTGTTGCATCCTGAGCCAGTTTTCTCAAAAGGACTTCTGGCCATCATCAGACATTCTCTTGCGTCCTTAGTAGATTTGCTGAATATTCTAATCGCTGACTGCAAGATCAATATTTTTATTTCTTAGGTTCTCATTTTCAACCTTCAGCTCCTCATGAGTTGAGTTTATCTGCTCAAAGTCACTCATGATCCTTTAAGGGAATGGATCATGTTTAGCTCCTCATTCTCAAGCATGAACATAGATTGATAGGTTATCTCATCATCTTCATTATCCTCACAATCCTTTGCCATCAGAAAAATCAGTACTTCTTCGTCTGAGGATGAGATTTCACTATCACTGTCAGAAGATTCTACAGCTTTCAGCATTTCCTTGGAGACTGTTGTATCTTTAGCTGTCTTTATTTCTCCAATGAGTGCTCTTAGCTTTTGTCTATCATTTCTTCTCTTTTCTCTCCTCTGGTCTCTCTCTCCTTCAGGGTATTAGTGGATTGTTAGGTGTGGACAATTTCTTGCATAATGTCCAGGTTTCCTGTAATTGTAATACAAGTCAGGATTATTTGAATTTGATTGAGGAGAAGGAGATACCTGAGGTGGTGGATAGCTTCTTCTAAAGTCATTCCCGTTGTTGCTCTTTATAAATCTTTTAAATTTCTTCAAGAGAAGGGTCATATCTTCTTCTACATCCTCAGAAGATAGTTTTGACTGCTTACTGTAACTTACAATTGTTGTATCATTTATACTTCTTGCACTTAGTGCAGTGACCTTGATATCATACTTAAAAGCTTTAAGGTCAGAGAAGAGGTTGAATGAGCTCATGGATTTCAGATCCATTAAAACTCTTATGGCAGTTGTCTTGCTATCCCATTCAGCTGGAAGGGCTCTCAGCACTTTCTTGTTTTTCTCCTTCTAGGTGTAGTGCTTGCCCAGAACTTCGAGTTCATTCATTATTGAAGTGAACCTCAAGTCCAGCTGTTCTAGAGTCTCTTCATTCTTCATTTCGAAGAGTTCAAATAGTTGAGTGGCATTGGAGATCTTGTTATCTTTAGTGAGTTTCGTACCCTCATATATTTGCTCCAACTTCTCCCAAATTTTCTTGGATGTCTTGCATATCTTGACCTTACAGAAGATTCGTTTATCTAAGGTTATGAACAGAGCATTTTTAGCCACATTGTCTAGGTTAGCTCTTTTTCTATCTTTATTGTTCCATTCCTGCCTGGGCTTAATCAGGAAGTTAGGTGGTGGAGGTGCTCCTGCCTTCAGGTCTCTTCCTAGCATGAGATTCACCTTTGTAGGAATGATTGGTCCTTCAGTGATGACCGTCCATATTTCATCGTTCATTGCTGAAAGATGTGCCTACATTCTTATCACCCGGTTATCATATTTTTCTATGGAAAACATAGGCAACTTATGTTTGAAGAATCCATGATATGTTAAAAATATGAGATTTTTAGATATGTAGAGAAAACAATGGGTAACGGTTGGATCTAGGTAGGTGACCAGATAAGTTGGTTCTAAACCTAACTGCTCTGATACCACTTGTTGGTCTCAAGTGGTCTAGGAGGTTTAGAGGGGGAGGGTGAATGAACCTTCGTCGATTTTGAAAATCTTTTCGAACTTACTATACTATAATTTACTTGAACTTACAGCAAATGTCAGTACTGCTTACAGCACTAGAATACAGTGTTGTATGCTGTAACTTAGAGTTCTAGGTAGCAGAAAATATGTTTTGATAGAAGGCTTGTTTTCTCAAATATGTTATCTTATGAAGATTCTTTTTTGATTATAACAAGATAAACAGGATGCAACACAGATATATAAAGCGATTAAAACACTTATGGTTTATAGTGGTTCGAAGGTGGTGTAATCCTTCTATTGTTGGAACTAATAGATCGCTAACCCAATACAATTCCGATTAAGGGCCAATGCAAAATATGACAACACGCAGTGGAAAACTAGTCATACCTTTTACAACGAAATTAGTTCTAAGATCAGAACTATAAACAGAGCAATCGATGAAGCCTCAACCTCTTGATCTTCTGTTGTATTCCTCACCTATTTCTCGAACGTTATGTGGGCAATGAGCTTTCGAGAATTTCAGCGGCTTTTATAAATCAAATCAATTATTTTGATGTGTTTAGAAACGGCTGCCTTAAGGCTTATTTATAGGCTACAACAAGGACTTTGAGGAGGATTATGATTAGGTCTCTTGATAGGCTTAAGAGTCTTATGTTCACACGAACACACTTCTTAAGCCTATCAATAATAACTTGGTCCACTAAGGAGTTATTATTGAACTACCGCCCCAAATCCATATTAAATATGGGTTCCTATTTATTATAAGTACGTTTATCTCCCCGTGTTTAAGATATCGATTTAAGACACAGATTCCTAAATAATTAAGACACAGATTCCTTCTATAATCAACATCATACCATATAAACAATATTGTATCCCAATTTACCTAGTTTATTGATTTAATGAATAAATCTCACTCATTGGTAAATTAAAGAAACAGAAATTAAGTATACGTGCCCATTATTATATAGGGATTAAGAGGACGCATATCTATAATAACAGAGGTCTTGTTCTATTTTATAGTAAGTATAAATCGAACAACCTCAATTGGTCTTGCTCAATACATACAAAATGTACTAGTATAATTTTATAATCAAGATAGACTAATACCAAAATGTACTAATGTAATTTTATAATCAAGATACAACTTGTTCACTTCACTTAGGTTGAGTGACTGAAACTTGTAGGGATGCTTGAGAATATAGCTTGATAATGCTTAAAGCTTGTTGAGCGTAAATGTTTCAGTTGTTAGCTCCAGTGTAGCTCGACCTCTATTTATACTTATAGAAAGATATCCGTTGAAGGAGATATCTCTCATTTGAAATAAGGGTTCTGATCAAAAGCATGACTTACATTTAATGCATCTTGACTTATCTTTTCAGTACATTTAATGTGGTGCTTGCGGCTCACAACTTTCTGCAACCTGTCAGACCACGTGTCATCTCTGTATTGGCTCTGTATCTGCAACTTTGATCTTATATTAATCGGCTCTATTGAAACTTGCTTCGGTCTTCGTTTGTTATACTGTATTTATATTTGTGCGAGGTTTGTTGGAATATACAGTAAGTCTTCTCTTCTGCTCTGTATCCTCGATCTTCTTGCAGCAATTTCTTACTTACAATATCGTTGTAACTTATTCTTCCAGTGTTGCTGTAACTCATTCTTACAGTGTTGCTGTAACTTCTGCTTGTAGCGTAGTATCTTTTCTTCTTTCAGTTGCATTGCAGTAACTTCTTCTTGCATTTCTTCAATCCTTTTTTTCTTGATACAACATGTCTTTATTGAGATCCTCCATTTTTCAGAAACTAAATATACAGACTCAATCCTAATCTATAAGTTTTCACTTAAACACTGTGAAAATGGGGTACTTAAACTTTCTATTACAAAGATGGTTTGTCTCATCAAAATCTAAACACTAAAATCCCAACAGGATTGATATAATATTTTATTGTAAAAAGGTGTGTTGATGTGATATTTTTTATGAAAAAGTATATTTGATAATGATTAATGATTGTAATATAGGTAGTAATGATTATGTTCAGATTTTGTAATCCAAATTTAAATACAGAAACAAACATACATTGAGATTTCGAAGTCCAAAATCCCGCTATGCCAAATCTCTTCCAAACATAGCTTTAATAATAATCTAGCAATAGGTGTTTTCGAACCAAATTTCTATGTTACTATTGAATTTGAACTAGCTTCTTTTGTCATCTTGTTTATTTCAAAATGAACTTTTAATCCTCTAATGTCATCCTTTAATCTTTAACAATTCTTCTTGCTCCTTCATTTATGTTGTAATACGCCATTTACATCAGTTGTCTCAGGTATGTCATCTACAATAGAAGTATTATAATACCATTAGAATATATATCTTATACATAAAGTACAAATCAGTAAGACCTCAAAAGTATTTTCATAATAACTTGAAGGTATTACTTACATATCATTCAAGCATATAATCTTATAATACCTGTATATCATATATCTAATACCTATAGAACAAATCAGCAATACCTCAAAAGTATTTTGATAATACCTTGAAGGTTTTAATTATATCATTCAAGCATGTAATTTTGTGATACGCATATATCCAATACCTTTAGATCATATCACTAATACCTTATTAAAGATTTACTGATATCATTAATAGTCATATATTGATGTTTGGAACATAACTCAAAGCTCTAGCTCTGGCTTAAACTCAATTATCATAATTCAATATGTTAAATGTGGATCTTTAAAGTACTTGTATAATACCTTAAAGCATAACAATCAGAAATCTAGTCAAGTTTTTCATTAAACTCAATTACCATAATACCTTAAACTGTATGTCCTGTTAATACTTGTAGACCAAATGTCTAATACCTGTAGAACAAATAATACTTCAAAAGTATTTTCATAATATCTTGAAGATATTTTTGTAATACCTATAGTATAAATCAGTAATACTAACTAATATCTTAAACAATTATATTTGGAGCATAACTTAAACTCAATCACCATTAAATGACAACAACTACCCATATATTTGCATTGCCCATGCTGCCCTGCTTGAACCACTAATCTTGAATGCTCAAAGTGAATGCAGAAGAGGGCTGCGATTATGGAATCCCAATTCTTAAATTAAACATAACCAAAATTTCTGCTCTGTACAGCAGCTCTAGGAACTTTGCATGAACAAATTCTTGAAACCGTTTTCAGTGAAATGCTTTACCTTGCTCATTGTTTAAATTTCCTCCATTGTTAATTGAGTATTTTTAATAGTAAGACAAAAGGAATCCTAGATATTTAAAGGATAAAAACCCTAGGTATTAAGTTGAAATTGAGAAGTAATCATATAAAGAATTTAAAAAGGAAGAGATAAAAAAAGAAAAAAAAAAGAAAAAGAAAGAGGAAGAGAAAAGCACATAGGAAGAAAGAAGAAAGAGAAAAGAAAAAGTAGAAGAAGGAAGAAGAAGAAAGACCTTAAAAAAAAAGAAAAAAAAAAGAATGGTGCGGGTCATTCGCTAGAAGTGCTACTCTCATTTAAATGGTTCAAAGAATGAAAAATAACAAAATGTATGAGAATTGAAAATTAAACCCTGCGTTTATTTTATAGTATACTAAAAGTAAGTTCATTAACTTATTGGAATTTACCAAAATTTTGCTTGAAATCAATATATCTGGACATTACTAAAATTATAACTTGATATTAATTTTTTACTTTGTCATTAATTGAAATCAGTGTATTTGGACTTCATTTTCTAAATATTAAATTCCCAAATGAATTTTCTATATATTCTTCAAAAGTATAAAAATTGGACTTAATTTTTTTATATTATCATACAATTAAGGATTGGGTCTCATTTATTTAATATGTTGAAAACTTTATATAGTGATCTTAATTAATTTTAAACATTAATTACAGCAATCTCATTAATTAATATTTCTGGAAAATATAAAATCTGAGCTTAATTAATCCCTCACATTCTTTTAAATGAAAATTAATTTTAAGATATTATTCAACTTAACGGGTTAATATATATTATATTATATTAGTCACACAATTATATATAAATATCTTATTTTTTATGTAATACTTCAACTTAAAAAAAAAGTCGCTGACCTTTATACTATATCAATCATACATTTATATTATATTAATCATATATTAATGTTATATTAGTCCTACCATTTTTATACAAATATCATACATTTATCTAATACTTTAACTTCAAAAAAAAAACAATTTCACCACAATATGTATATATCCCTTTATATGATATTACTTACCTTTATATTAACATAGTCATACATTTGTATAATATATAATGATAAAACTAACATAACTAAAATGTATTAAATGTATTAATATATGTCTAAAAAATATTGAGAAACAACCAATAACCATAAAAGGTATAATTAACATAATATAAGGTTACAATACTTGAATCAAGTTTGGACGAGTTTGTGTGCAAATTTGGCTAACATGTATCTACGTGTGGAGGTTCAAGTCGACACGAATGCATGATTCTATAAAATGGGTGTATAAAAGTTATTTTCTTTCAATTACACAATTAGTAGTCACAAAAACTTATTAAAACGAATCCCACTACCGCAATCCAATGAGAATTTGATAGATTTGAATAAAACTAAGTTATTAATATTTTTTATGTTACTTTGATGTAATTATTAGAAAGTAATTTAAGTTTATTCCGAAATCTAGTTTCCTAGTAATTTTTTGGGAAGTATATTTTTAGAAGTAATTCCACTATATAATTACTTCAAAAAATCTATTAAAAACAAAACAAATCTATTAATATAATTCCACTACATACATATATATATATATATATATATTTTTTTTTTTTTTAATTTCATGGTTCCACTATTAGATCTGCAAGACGATACTTCTCATTATTGACTTTAGTTTTTTGAGGATTTTTTGTTACACAACCAATTAACACTTCTATTCTTCTAATGTTTTGTGTTACAATTGTTCATGGCGATATACAAAGAACTAAAAAGGAAAAAAGACAAAAAAAAAAAAAAAAGCTTTGTAATAAAAAGAAACTACAATTCTCAAACTTGAGCAGATGCAAGAAGAATTAGTTACAATTCATACATATTATCTGCTTCTAGTGTACTTCATATTGTTAGTACATGTAAAAGAAATAGAATTGATAATCAAAAAGCCAATTTGCAAGAATTGTGACAATTATGCAGAACTGTGTGAGTTCCTATAGTTGTTTCACAACAATAGGACTTCTTACATAATGTCTACCATCACTCCATATCAACTGTCCAAACACATAGTCTCTCCCACCACCATGTTTCTTAGCATGTAGAGTAACACAGAATCCTTTCTCCTCTCCATCTCTTTCAAACTTGAGGATATCCGGCTCAATTTTAACTGATATGCCAGGTGGGCTCCGCACACGAGCTTTATAAGTCCCCGGTGTTCCGACATTCTTCACCTTTCTACTCACAGTAACAGAGCCACTGAGGCTGGGAACTGTGATTGAAGGGTAGTTGAAGTTGATGAGGCTAATGGGCTGCGAGCATATGTGTCCTTCTTCAGAGAAGAGCTTGATTTGAGTGTCATTGTATCCGAGGGCGCAAAGGAAGTCCAAGTAATCGTTGGTAGATAAATCGTAAACCAATCCAGGGTCCATTGCGCGGTTAGGCTGCACGTGCCCTCCTCCATAGCTGAAGGGTGATGCTTTGGTGTAGGACGCGTTTATGAGTGGCTTCATAGTGTTATCGCGTGTTCGTGCAGAGGTGATGATGGCAGATTTGATAGCTGCAGGGGACCAGGTGGGGTGGAGGGTCTTCAAGAGGCCGACGACCCCAGAAATATGAGGGCACGACATTGAAGTACCCGACACTGAATTGAAAGGAATACGCCGTGTGTCAAAATCTTGATTCGTCGGGCCTTGTGCTTCAGTATATGCCGCTATAATACTCACCCCCGGAGCAGTGATGTCCGGCTGAAATAACGAATAAACGAGTTGAACTTACCCACACATAACATAAATCATTCAATAGAATAGCAAGCATGATCACAACCACCTTGAGAAGTTCTGGTGTGATGGTATTGGGTCCCTTGGACGAAAAGGCTGCCATAAATGGAGCTGGTTTTGTGCCCAACTCAGTAGTGGCTTTGGTGATATAAGCAACGGGGGACCTGAATCATACGTGCTATAAATTTCACTACCATTTCTCTATGTAAAGAATGAGGATTATGTACCTAACAAGGTTGCTTGTTTACCTTGTTGAACTGATGTAAGAAAACAGAGAAAGCCCTTCAGTATAATTGATCTGAGAAGCTGGAAGAAGGTGAGGATCAGCAAGGATTTCATTCCCAGAAGCTTCATTGTTTGCTAACACCATTCCAACGGCCCCAGCTAAGGCCGCCTGCTCGCCTTTGTCAACCCTCGCATTGTCTCCTCGTAAACACACCAAGATTTTCCCCTTCACCTTTTCAGGGTCCAGAGTCCCAGCTTTACACAGCAACCTATATAATATAATTCTGTTTTTATCGGAAGCTAATCTCAAGAAGAAAAAGCAAGAGACGGTTGGTTCCTTACGCTTCTTCAGCTGAAGCGTTTGCAGCTTTCGCATTTGCAGCAGAGATAATTGCAAATGACTTCTTCTTCTTGGATAATGACTCAGCCGAAAGGCTTTCTCCCTGTGAGCCAAAACCAATCTGAGAATGAATCATCGAAGATCTAATCAAGAACCAATGAGTACAATACTATGATATCAGTTACCTTGAAGCGTCTTTTGTTACCGAGGATAACATAAGCAGGGAACTGGCGGTCCATGGTGCTAGCCCCCACAGTGATCTGCCAAGGTGCAACGTTGGAGACGGTACCAGGATTAGGTCCAGAGTTACCAGCCGAACAGACAACGACAACGCCATGCTTGACAGCATGAAATGAGCCAATGGCAACACTGTCATTGTAAAATGGAGCAGGATCACCCCCAAGGGAAACCGATAGGACATCAACTCCATCATGAATGGCTATATCGAAAGCAGCCAAGATATCTGCATCGAAGCATTCATTGCCACCAACGGGGGGCCAACACACCTTGTAAGCAGCCACCCTGGCTCTTGGAGACCCCCCTTTTGCTGTTCCGCTGCCTAACCCGAAAACACTTGCACCCAGGACGAAATTCCCGCCAGCTGTCGACAATGTGTGTGATCCATGCCCCTCGTTGTCCCTTGGCGTTTCGAAGGTGGAATTAAGTGGTCCAACAATTGAAGCATATCCTTTGCTGAAGTATCTTGCTCCAATCAGCTTCCTTCACATACCCAAAAAAACAAGATTATAATACCAAGATTTCCTACATTAATCTTAGGAGGCATTGTGAAAAGTTGCTAAGCAAAAAAAGGGATACCTGTTGCAATGAAAGCTGGCATCCAAATCATTTTGGCAAATGCCTCTCCACTTAGATGGAATTGGTCCCATTTGTTCATCACTAAAGCTTTTAGAATCTGGCCACACACCTAGTTCATTCACACAACATATCAAAGTGGGAAAGGTGAAAAGAAAAGGCCTAACTATGATAAATGAAAAGCAGAAAGAAAGAGTCCCTAAATTGGTGCTACAATTCTTGTTGCTTAATTCCATGTAAAATAAATGCCTCCGTTACAAACTGACTTGTAACCTTTTTCAAACACTAATTTCACACCAACCAAATAAATTAACCTTTTTCTGATGAAAACAATTGTTTTTACCAAAAGGGTCAACCCTGCAAAGTTTTTAATCACAACCCCACATTGTCCATAATATACTAATTTGTGGACCACAAATTAATCAGTTTTCCTGCACAAAGGTCCAAACATAGATTGGGGAGCCAATTAAAAAATATCTAGATATTGACAAACAGATTCAAGTTAAGATGAACAGAGAATTCAACCAATTCAAGCTAACTAACCAGTATCAAGATTGCCAATAATTGCATCTTCTCCAAATCTAGCTTTTTTCCAGAGTGAACTAGCTTGAATTACTCCATTATCCTCCAACCCCAGAAAATCCCATGATCTGGTTGTGTGCAGTTTCCTCCCTTGATTCAAGAACACTGACACAACCCTAGGATGCCCTGCAAATCAGTTCACCTCTACACTGTTACATAGCAAACTAAACAAGTAGACAAGGCATCAAAAATCACCCACTAGATATCTCAGAAGCTTCTTCATCTTCAAGAATTGCAGCAAATCCATTGATATGTTTTGTGTACGAGTAGAAAATTGCATCTTTGGCCTTATCAGAACTAGAGTGAAACAACAAAGTTATGATGTTTCACAAGACTTGAAACTATAAATACAAAACTTCCATTTTCTTGAAAAATCTGCACTTACCTTCCCAAGAATGATCCAAGGAACTGATAATGAGACTCTGTGGCTCTATCATAATCACTGGATGTGACTTTATTACCATGTGAATGAGCTCCCAAATATACCACATATGACTAGGCAATGAGTGGTTGCAAGAAAGAAAATCCAGAATTAAACTCCATTATTAACCACTTGAGCAAGTAATTATTGCAAGGAATCAGGCTAAAATAAATGCTTACCTTTTTGGTGGCAAAAGTGGGTCTAAGCAACAATGTAAAAACTAGTGAGAGAAGATAAAGGGAAGTGCTACTAGCTTTCATCTTTCTCTCTCTTTGAAATCCAAGCTGATTTCTTCCACCTCTTTGCTCACTAGAGAAAGAATATAATGAGAGGCACTCTCTCTTGGGCTTGCATTTGCTATTTAAAAGTTTTTCATGCTGGGTTTTGACCTCTCAATGACCAAAAAGGGTTCAGAATCTTTTCATCATTGTTTGACTTAAAATATTTAAAAAATGGCTCTTGCAAGGAGATGATAATGCGTAGATCATGGATGTGATTCTAAAATTATAAGCTGATGGATAAATGTTGGTTTGTGTGAGCAATAGATAAATAGTCTATTTACAAGAAACAAGATACTTGTCGTTATTCAAGCGCCTAATAAGTTGTGCATATGATGTAACATGTAATTCTTAATTTACTCTAAATAATCTTTCATTTCTATACAAACAAAACTTAGTGTATGAAATGATATTATTAACATGCACATGCATAGATTTCACATTATAAATTAAGATCTTAAATTTACATCTAAAATAATTGTGATGTATTAATATGGTAGGTTAATTTGCATGGGATCTTGCTCGTTGAACTTGTACAATCTAATTATATCAAATCGTAGTAGTGTTAATTTATATATATTACTTTGAAATTAACAACATACTACTCACCTCTGATATGATCTGGAATAATATTATTTGTTAATGTGTTGTATCATATTATACTATAGCACATGATTGAATAATATTGGACTGGTTTGACCATTTGGGTGCCTATTATTAGCGATTGTGAGAGCAAGCACTTACTCTTGATTTTTAATATCCTAATTAGTCCTTATAATATAAATCCAGGGCATCCTTATGAAGATAACATCTACTAATCAACATCTTCAGAAACAACATAAATTGCTTAAAGTAAAAGTTTCCAAGCAAGCAGCATCTTTAGTGGGATTAAAAGGCCATACACAAAATCATATGGTCCAATTAGAAAAGATGACATAGCATGATTTAGGATTTGACTCAAATTTTTGGTCATTAAAAATACTTTTAGATAAAATTATTAGGATCTAACAACCCACATGCTTTTTATTTCATGAAGTTTAATTTTTGTGCAATACATGTTATGATGGGAGCATAATGAGAAATATAAGTGGGAATTTATATCCATTGTTGACATATGTTGGTTATCAGTTATACATGTATTAAAATCAAAAGATAAGTAAATTAATTTTCTTATCTATAATTTGTGGATGTGATGTCGACACTATAGAATAATGTAGAGGGGATCAACGATTGTATATTTCAGAAAATAAGAGATATAATAATATAAAGAGATTACAAAGATATATACAATAATATCCCTATAATGTAGGACATTAAATCAATTAGTAGAATATTTCCTTATATGCCCCTGCAAAATTGAAATCCCATCAGCGATGGAAATTTTGGAATGAAGAGATTCAAAGCGTAGCTGAGGTGGAGACTTGGTGAGAACATCAGCAAGCTGGTCAAGTGTGTTGGACATATGAGACAGAGAGTAAACCCTTAGAGGATAGATCGCAAACAAAGTGGATGTCAATGGCAATATGCTTCATTCGAGAGTGTTGTATTGGATGAAGAGCAAGTCTGGTAGCACTCATATTATCACAAAGAAGTCGGGGACAGCCGGAGATAGAGAGATGTAAATCCTTAAAAAGTTGAAGTACCCAACAAACTTTAGATGCAACAGTAGCAAGAGCATATTCAGCCTTAGTCGAGGATCGAGCTATAGCTGTTTGCTTTTTAAAGTGTCAAGAAATGGGGTAATTACCAAGAAACACCATGTAAGCAGATGTAGAATTTCCATCACGAGCATTACCGCCAAAGTCAAAGTTAAAGTAGGCTATGAGAGTGAAATCAGGATCAGGACGAAGAAGTAGAGCGAAGTAGAGAGTGCTCTTCAAGTAGTGAAGTAGACTGTTGGGATTTCGATGTGACAAAACACATTTGTAATAGAGAGTTTTAAGTACCTCATTCTTCACAATGTTTAAGTGAATATATAGACTAGGTTTGAGTCTAATCTTAAGTGCTGAAAGATGGAGGTCTAACAAGGACAAAGTTGCATCTAAGCCTTTCGAGAAAAGGAAGCTGCTGCAAGAAGGCTGATACAGCATCACAGTATAAAGCAATTACAGCACCATAGCTGAGGAAGGAAGAATGGAGTGTAGCATCACTGCAAGAAAAGGATACAGGAGTACTGCAAGAAGAATACAACAGTACTGCCAGAAGCTATAGCAGCCAGGCAAACCATCGTCTTGGAAGGACGCCTGATCAACCAGGAACATGTCTATGTACGATGAAGCCCTCGTTAGAAGAATCTTCGATGCTCTTCAGCGAACCCAAGTCCTAGGGCTGCTGACAACCGTTTACGCTGGCTTCTCTGTGGAGTCAATACAGAGGTTCTACTCCTATGCCAGGCAGACGGAGGACAGGAACTGCATCCTGTTCAGGATGGATGCAGGCGAGGAAGAGCGGTCTCTAACCGTTAGAGACATCGCTACCACCTTCAGCATTTCCGCCGGAGGTATGAACCCCAGTCAGTTGCTGAACTATGGGGAGGCATTTGCTCAAGAGATGTGGGATCTCTTTCGAGTAAGGGATGCAGGGGCTGAAATCAAGAGAAGCGCCCCAAAGAAGCTCTTCAAGCCGGAGTTTGAACTGCTTCATGATATCTGTGCATACTCCATTGAAGGCCGAACAGGGAGTTATGACAAGTGAACAGATCTTCGGTTCCGGATCATGTCCGCTGTCATGGCCGGAGAAAAGGTGAATTGGGCGAGGTTCATCATGAAGAGGCTGTGGGAGGAAGCAGAGAAGATAACGGAGCGTCGGAGCTACGATATCACCATATGTTCTCTGCTCTGCAAGCTTGGTCTTCAACTTGCAGCACCGACCCCCATCCCCCTCGGGAAATATCTAGGGGAGAAAAAGAAGGGTAAGACCCAACCGAAGACAGCAGAAGCTGGGGCAGCAAGAAAGAAAACCAAAGACAAAAAGAATGCTACCCTCGCCCTCCAAGATGAAGCAGTATGCAGTGGGAGAAACGAGGAAGAAGAGGACATTCAAGTTCCTCTTCCCGTCATTAAGAGGAGTTCAGAGAAGACTGTACCTGAAACTGAATCCTCGTCTTCTGATGACGATGCACCCTTGGTGAGAAGGACCCCGCGTAGTAAGAAGAAGGTTGTTGTAGCTGCTGCTTCCCAACGCTCTACAGCAAGCTTGACTGTAGTTGCTGTTGAGGATGAGTCTCATCAGCCCCGGGATCAAGAAGGAGCTCTTGATTCCTAACTCTCTACACCTTCTGAGGTGGTAGAAAATCTTGGGGATGAATCACATCAGCTTTAGGAGCCATATCAGCTCCAGGACAAGCCAACTGAAGAAGAAGCTCGTCTACAAACAAAAGCTTCAATGCTTGATCCCACCTTTCCAGCGGCTAGAAATATGGAGCTGCAATACAATCTCTGGAGAGAGATGCAGCTGGCTAAAGGGAAAATCCTGTTGAAGTGGAAGGATTTCCTGATAGTCGAGCAAGCTGTCCTGGAGTGGGCCAAATCAGAAGATATACTGGCACTCCTGCAACCTGAGTATGCTGCAAGAGTACAGGAGCTTGGTGATAGTAGTGCTGCTCAGGGAGCAAATGACAAAGGGAAGGGAAAAGCTCTTGCAGAATCCGACTCTGCAGAGCTGCCGATGAGAGCAGCATTGGAGGATGTACGGGTCTTTCTTGCCCCAGCTGCGGAGGCTGTTAGAAGGGGCGATGACGTCGCTTTTTCCCAAGAGCAAATCGACACTCTGGGAGTGGAGCAAGCTGAGGAAGCTATGTTGCAACAGGCGTTGCAACAGAGTGTGAAAGAGATAAGGATGCAGCACACTCCCAGGAGAATGCGTGGAGAAGGAAGTTCAAGTTCATACCTTATGAACTCCCCTGCATACGAGCAAGTAGTTGAGGGCCTCTCCCTGTATACGAGCAACATTGTCATGCTAGATCCTTTGGAGGAGGAAGAATCTCAACTGTTGGACTATGGTGATTCCCCTGTTCGCATGGATGCTGCTGCTGCAGATTCATAAAGGAAACCGTCAGCCATCATTCAGGGAGTAATCTCTGAACTTGCTGAAGACGCCGATGATGCAACCACGGAGGAAGTTGCCGAGGCAGGACTCCCTGTACTTGCGGAGACAGCAGTACAGTAGGCGACCACCCAAGAAGCAGCTGCTGAAGAGACAAGCAGGGTGGAAGCTGAAATTCTTGCAGCAGTGGAGCGTACAGTGCTGAATGCTGTGGACGCTATAAGAAATCAACCAGAGCTGCAAGAACCCATTCTTGCAGCGGAATCTGTCCAAGTTACAGGATCGGCCGAGGAGACGGGGTCCTTGGAGAAGACCTCTGTTGGGGAGACTGTTCAGACAGTACCCACAGAGGATACAGAAGGAGTAGCTGAGGTAATCCCCGTGCAGCTAGAGACACTTTAAGAGGAGGTTGATGCTGCAGCTGCTGCATGCTCACAATAACCTTCCAAGGTTATAGCAGCAGAGGTTACTGAGGAAGCTGAGGTTACTCATGCCAACTTCGCAAGGATGATGAAGGAGCGCAACATAGCTGTTCATGGGTCAAAATCTGGCGGAACAGATCCTGTTCAAATCTCATCTGGTGAAGAGGAGGCAGAAGAAGAAGAAGAAGAGCACCCATCCTCAAGCTCTACAAGCTCTCAAACCAGCAATCATGAGGATGAGGTTACTGCTGAGGTACCAAGGCAGGATGCAGCTCCGATTATTCAAGATGTATTACCATTCGCTGCATCCTCTGCTGCCTCAACAAGATGGAATTTTGGGGCTGACTCTTGACGAATCGATCAACCGAGTTGAAGCCACAGTTAGACATCTGGTGCACACCCTCTAGGAGCACGAGTTTACCATGCGCAACAGTCTCAGGGTCGCTGCCTAATTCCACGCTAAAACCATGATGGGTTTCAAGAAGGACCTTGAAGCCTTGTCTGGGATGATCAAGAGGACGCTGAATGATCACTCCCACAGGCTTTATATGGAACGGGTTAGGATGGAGGGAGAGCTGAAAGTTGAAGCTGCACAGACTCGTCAGGAGATAAGGCTGTGCAAGCGTCATACTGAGAATGTCTCTGACAGGCTGAATACTCACTCCCTCGTCCTGCAGACACTTCTGGATCGCACAACTGATCAACCTCAGCGAACAAGAAGTGTGGACGACCGTTTGGGGAACCTGGAGCTAATTGTTGGAGAATTGAGGGTCATCATGTTCCGAGCCTTCCCTCAGTATGTTGACGCTCCTAAAGACGCCCCCGAACCAACCCGAAGACCACGTTCCAAGGTGGTCCCAGTTGCCCCTGCTCAGCCCCCGGTTTTTTATGATGCCAAAAAGGGGGAAAGAGGAGAAGATAGATACAGGAGCTCAGGGGGAGCTGAAGAAGAAGATGAAGATGATGACCAGCAACCTCTCAGTAGGAGGAGAATGAGGTCTGGATCATCTGCTGCGACTGACATCCCATCTCCCAAGCGCTGGAGAAGAGATGATGATGGAGGAGCTGGTGCTGCAAGAAGATCAGCAGCAGGCGCTGCACCCAGCAGAGCTGCAAGTAAAGATGCAACACCTCCCTCTCATCATCATACAAAGAGAGGGTATGAAGGCCAGCAGTAAGGCTCAAGGAAGAGGATGCATGGGAAAGAGTCTGAGAGTCAAAGGCGCCAAAGAGAAGAACAAAATCCATATGCCTGGATTCAAAGACTCGGAGTAATTGGTGAGAGGAGAATTTTTCCCGAGGACTCCTACCAATACCCTTCTCAAGAGATCCCTCGCCTTGACACTGAAAATATCTCCGCTGAAGTTTCTGTTCTGATGGATCAGAGGCCTAAAGGTGAAAATATGGCTTGGAGGTTTGACATCTTCAAGGAAATCAGACTGCCTACTGACAGGAATCCATCATTTGAGGCGATCACAGTGTATAAACGATTAGAATACCTCAGACACTTCAAAACTCTATACAGGAAAGGTAAATTCAGCAGATATCATACCTGCAAGACTGCATTGAGGAGACATGAGCAGCTCGCTAGGGAAGGAGAACTTGAAGTTCAAAAATACTATATCGACCTAGTGAAGCATGGCGGGATTATGCCATATTGTGAGGACTTCTGGCTCAGGTGGATTCAAATTCCTGTAATTATGGAAAAGCTAGAAGAGTCCTATCAAGAGTCCATCAGGGACTGGTGGAAAGGATCAAGAGGAAGAGAAGGCCTTGAAAGGTTTGCTGAAAGAAGACCTGAAGAACAGTCTACAAAAAGGTCCATGTTTCAGTAATGTATTTACTCTCTTGTGATCCATGCTGTAATATATGTATGCCTTGTATAATTTCTTTCAGTGAATGAAGAAATTTTAGATTCTTTTATGTTCAGAGTTCAATCCTTATGAACTTATGCATGCTGTTTATATATTTTTTTCCTGATGCTTAGTGATAAAGGAACAACATGATGCATCTCTGATGAATCCAGGGTTTATATCTGTCATATGAAGCTGTTCAAGCATGTAACCCTGATCTTGTGATAATCTGTAAAGTAAAAAAAATGAAATAATGTAAAGGTTTTGTCATCATCAAAAATGGGGAAATTGTTGGGATTTCGATATTTAGATTTTGATGTGACAAAGCACATTTGTAATAGAAAGTTTTAAGTACCCCATTCTTCACAATGTTTAAGTGAATATATAGACTAGGTTTGAGTCTAATCTTAAGTGCTGAAAGATGGAGGTCTGACAAGGACAAAGCTGCATCTAAGCCTTTCGAGAAAAGGAAGCTGCTGCAAGAAAGCAGATACAGTATCGCAGTATAAAAGCAGTTACAGCACCATAGCTGAGGAAGGAAGAACGGAGTGCAGCATCGCTGGAAGAAAAGGATAGAGGGGTACTGCAAGGAAAGAATACAGCAGTATTGCCAGAAGATACTGCAAGAAGGTCTTAGTTACAACAGCACTGCAAGTATACATTAGCTGCACGAAGACCTAGGATACAACGCAAAGCTTACAGTTCAGAGAAGCCAATCAGCGCCAATTTCAACATAATGTATCCTGCAATCCTAGGAAGGATAAATGTAGTACGAGGAACAAAGATTCAGCAAGAATAAATAAAGCCATTCGAGACAAGATCAAAGAAGCAGACACGGAGCCAACACGAAGACGCCACGTGGACTGACGCGCTGCAGAAAGCTGCAAGCTGCAACTGCCGCATTAAATGCTCCAAAAGAAAAAGTCAAGTCGCATTAAATGCGAGCCATGCCTTTGATCAGACTACTTCAAATTCAAAAGAGAGATGTCTCCTTCAACGGACATCTTCTCCTACAAGTATATATAGAGGAAGAGATACACTGAAGCTGGTTACTGAAAACTGAACTAAATCTACTGATACCAAAACATTCGAGCAAAAACTCACAAGCTTTCAAGATACAGATATTCAAGCCTACTATCAGTTTCAATCACTCAACCTCTGAAGTGAAGCAAGCACCAGTGGAAGAACCTTTTTATTTCTTTTAACCTTGTTGCTGTGTGCTTAGGTTATTTTAGTGGTGTCGAACAGTTGATAAGAAAGATCCTTGTTGTTCGCATAAGTTGTCTAGAGTTAGGCAATTTCCCTGTGTGGGAGTGTAGAACCCTGTGTGGGTTAGCTTTTGAAGTTTACAGTTACTGTGTGTACGCTGGACTTTAGTAGGTGGTTGCTTTGTAAAGTTGATAGATTGTTAGGAGAGTCCTGTAATTCAATCTTGCTTAACAAAGTTCCTGCTCAAGGAGCAGTAGAGTGGACGTAGAAGGATTACACCACCTTCGAACCACTATAAGCCATACGTGTTTAATTGCTTTACTTATTTGTGCTTTTACCTTCTGATCTTACATATCACATAAACATTAAACGTTTTTTAAATAAGCATATTGAGAAAATCAACCTTGTGTTATAAACGTTATTTTTCTGTTGCGTATAAAACTCTAAGTTACAGCGTGCAACACTGCATCCTAGTGCTGTAAGCAGTAACAATCTGACGCTACAAGTTCAAATAACTTAGAGCTGAAAAGTTTTCCATTGTTTTGCAAAATCGACCAAGGTTCATTCACCCCCCCCTCTGAACATCGGACACCACTTGGGACCAACATAGACATTTTACGACCCCCCAATCATCGGGAGAGGGATATGACATCACCTGAACCAGTCGGTTAACAGTGCAGGCAATGTCCGAATGAGTGAGCCAAGTACTGTAAACCACCAATAGCACTGCAATAAGTAGTCGGGTCGACCGATCTAGAAGATGACCTAGATTTAGAGGACAAAAAAGTCATAAGTGGTTTTGCCCCATCCATCTTGAGACGATGAAGTAAGTCCACAATATACTTGTGCTGAGAAAGAAAGAGACATTGCTTGCATTGAGCAACCTCGATGCTAAGGAAATAAGACGGCCTACCTAGATCTTTTACAATGAAGGATGACTCAAGATGAGTAGTGAGAGATTGAATAAGTGAGGGGCATGAACCTGTGATGATGAGATCATCAACATAGACGAGGACAATAAGACAAACATCCTTCTAAAGATAAGTGAACATTAAGTGACCAACTCAGGAGTGACTAAAATTAAACGTGAGAAGTGTCTAAGTAAGGGCCTGATAGCAGGAAAGTGAGCTTGGCGAAGGCCATATAGAAACTTCTTGAGAAGGCAAATATGAGATGGATGCTGAGACCAGTGAATCCCGAAGGTTGCCTTTTATAAACCGGAGTCGATGACATACCGTGAAGAAAAATATTACTAATATCCAGTTGACGAAAAGGTTATTGGTGAGAGATAGCAAGAAAGAGAACTGTGCAAATAGGGACTGGCTTGACAACTGGGCTAAAGGTCTCATGATAGTTAATGTCAGGACGCTAATGAAACCCTTTAGATACAAGACGGGCTTTGAATTTATCTATAGTGCTATCAGGTTTTCGTTTAATGTAAAAGACCTATTTGTAACCAATGATGTTGGCAATTGGTGGAGGAACAACGAGATTCCACGTGCCATGTTTTTTAAGGGCAATGAATTCATCCACCATGGCTGCTCGCCAATGAGGATCAGAAAGAGCAACAAAGACGGTTGAGGGCTTACGTCATCAGGAAGAGGATGCTTGGTGGCCGAGTTGAATGATGTAGGCTTAAAAATATTGTTCTGACTTCGAGTCCGTATAGTATATGTGCGAGTGGGAGGAGAGTTGCTCGCACAATAAGGATTTTATAAGGTAGTGGACTGGGAGACAACTGTACCAGATGAGACATTAGTTGAGGAAGGAGTCGGCAAGGCGGACACCAGTCGTGGAGCTAGGGTATAGGGCACAAACGGAGCAAAAATGAGATGGCTCGTCGGGGTACTAGGAGGTGCAGCACAAGGTATAGAAGCCCAAACTCTTAATTCATCAAATTTTACATGTCGAGAGACATAAATAAGTCCATTTTCTAGGTCAAGACAACGATAAGCACTCTGCGAGGTAGAATATCCCACAAAGATGCACGGTTTTGATGGATAAGAGAGTTTCCCAGGAAAGTGTGGGCGAAGCAATGGAAAGCAGACACAGCTAAAAACATGTAATTTCAAGTAGTTAGGCTCATAATTAAACAGGAGCTGAAATGGGCTCGACGTATTAAGTAGAGGCATGGGAATTCTGTTGATTAAGAAAACCATCGTTTGAGCCGCGAAGGACCAAAACTGAAAAGGCAAGCCTGAGTGATGCAACAAGACACGAGTAACCTCAAGAATGTGATGATTGCGCCATTCAGAAATACCATTTTGCTACTATGTATACAACACAGTAATGAGCCACGAGATGCCCCAAAAGGCAAAATATAACACAATGCTAAGAACTCGCCCATTATCAGAGTAAATTAAACTGTTTTTCAGCAGTCATAATAAATTGTTTGACAAGTGGTAAAACTTGAGACTTCGCCTAAAGGGAAAACAACCAGCAATATCGACTAAACAAATCAACTAAAAGTAAGAAGTAACGACTACCATCATGTGCAACACAAGAAGCAGGTCCCTATACATTGGCATAAATATAGTCCGAATGATGAGTAGCAACAAATGATGAATCAGTAAATGGTAGTCTGTGGGACTTGCACACATCGCAAAATACACAATTCACAATTCAAATCAACAACAACAAATTTATTGGAAACAGGTAAATGAAACTTTGTAATGATAGTTGAACAACGAGAGGGAAATGGATGTCCCAAACAAGCATGCCAGTGCATAGCTGAGGTACAAACTCCAAGAGCATCAAACTTCTCATGGGACTGTAGATAATAAGATGGCGGCTTCATGTGATAATCCACATCCTTACACGTGTCTTGAGCTAAAGGCACCCCTGTGGTTTGATCCTTAACAACAAAATGGTATGAAAAGAATTGTATGGATACATTATGCATCTTAGTGAATCGATAGACATAAATTAAATTTTATTTTGCAGCCGACACATAATGTACATTTGAAATAATAAAAATTATGCGGCGGAAAACGTAAATGTGAAGTATCAGTGTGAGAAATAGGTAGCCCAATACCATTAGCAATTTGGATTTCATCAGTCCCATCATATTCAGAATGGATAGATATGGTTGAGAGATCACCAGTAAGGCTGTATGAAGCTTCAAAATCCACAAGCCAAGAATTTAAGGCGTCAGGATAGAAGGCGATTGGCCAACATTGGCTGTTGCATTCAGTTTTCTGCAAGTTGGGGCAGAATGTCCCTTGTATCCACACCACTGGCATATAATCGAAGGACGGCCAAAATCATCAAAGGAGCCAAAGATGGCTGCTAAGATGAGTTGGTCCTGATGGAACCAAGAATTGTATGTCGGATCGACGATTAGAGGAAAGGAATTACGACCATCGATATGGTCCGTTAGGGCGAAGCCGTTCAGGACAACAATTAGGTTTGCATGCCACGATGTATAGGTGGAAGAGATAAGCTTGACGGGAATGTGATGATAGGCAGTGATAGTGATGATTGGTTCATTGGTAGAGTGGTGGTGGAGGAACTAGGAGACATGGCTGTAGATAGTGATTTTAGGTTGGAGAGGGATGAGATGGAGCGAAAGATTATGATCAATTAATCTCGTAAGAGAAACTCTTGATATGATATAGAAAAATGCAAAGAGGATGAATGATTGTATATTTTAGAAAATAAGAGATACAACAATATAAAGAGATTACAAAGATATATGCATGTTAAACAATCAAATAATATCTCTAATATAGGAAACTAAATCAATTAGTAGAATATTCCCTTATAAACACATCATCAATAAATCTACTAATGTTGGTCCTAAGTGGTGTCCGAGGTTCAGAAAGGGGGGTGAATGCTCCTTTTGAAGATGTTTTATGCTTATGGCAGATAGATATATATAATAAAGTACATATATAAAAATGATAAAACACTTATGATCTATAGTGATTCGAAGGTGGTGTAATCCTTCTATATCCACTCTACTGCTACCTCGAGCAGGAAATTTGTTAAGCAAGATTGAATTACAGGACACTCCTAACAATCTATCAACTCAACAAGCTAACACCTACTAGAACCCAACGTACACATAGCAACTGTAAGTTCTAAAGGCAAACCCATACAGAATTTCACACTCCCACACAGGGATTTGCCTATCAACTAGACAACTTATACAAACAGTAAGGATAAATCCTATTAACTATTCGACACCTAAAACAACCTAGGCATACAACAAGGTTAAAAGTATATAATGTTGTTCTTCAACTGGTGCGGTGAAGTGAGCTTCTAAATCCTTCGATGGATCTTTCAGCTTGAACTTTGTTCACTTCACTGAGGTCGAGTGATTGAAACTGTAGAGATGCTTGAGAGAATAAAGTTTTGAATGCTTGAAATTTTTAGTGTAAATGTTTCAGTAGTCAGCTTCAGGGTTGTTCGTCCTCTATTTATACTTGTAGAAAAATATCCGTTGAAGGAGATATCTCTTATTTGAATTTAAGCATACTTGATCAAATGTATGACTCGCATTTAATGCGACCTGACTTTTCCTTTCAGAGCATTTAATGCGGTGGTTGCGGCTCGCAGCTTTCTGCAGCCCGTTAGTCCACGTATTTTCTTGGCACTGGCTCCATGTTTGAGATTTTGATCTTCTCTAAAATGACTCTTTTTATTCTTGCTTGGATCTTCGTTCTTCCTACTGCATTTATCAATCCTCGGATTGCAGGATACTGATTCTGCTTGACATTAGCGCTGTTGGTTGATTGGTCAGCAAGTTATAATCTTTGCATTGTATCCTAGGCCTTCTTGCAGCTGTTCGTTCTTTACAGTGCTGCTGTAACTTGGCCTTCTTGCAGTATTATTTTGTACAGTACTGCTATATTTTTTCTTGTAGTATTCCTGTAGCCATTTCTTGTAGTAGTGCTGCTTGCCGTTCTTACTTGTTGTATTGCTGTATTTACTTCTTGTAGCAACTTCATTCTTTGAATTCTTGATACGACACGATCCAATAGAGTTTCTCCATTTTTCAGCACCTATACCTAGACTCAATCCTAATCTATGTTTTCACTTAAACATTGTGAAAAATGGGGTGCTTAAACTTCCTATTACATATATGGTTTGTCTCATCAAAATCTATACACTGAAATCCCAACAACTAATATGTGTGTTACAACCTACAGATGATCATATGAAAACATTACCATCATATTTTGTCATGCACACTCTTTTCTACTACCATTTATTTCCAAAATTAGGAATGATATCTATATCAATCAAAAGAAACCCTTTTAGTGTATATATATATATATGATATATTTACCAGTATGCGAAATATTTCTATCTTGTATATTACCTCATTCACAAAAAAATATCCATCTATAGTATAACTGTATGCCAATTTTTCTTTCTCAAATACATTAAATACATTTATTCGTGTGAAAATAAAGAATGAGACCATCTTTTAGGAGGAAAGCTACATATTTATATTTTTACGTATCATCGACCTTGCATATATGACTATTACAATACCTTGCACATGACAATCACACTCATCTCTGTGGATATTTATAAGTTAAGCATTTCATCGAGCATAGAAAAACATATACATCATTTTTTCAATATGTGGATACTTACAAATTAAGTGTTTCATGGAGCATAAAAATTAATGCATTATGTCTTTTAAATAATGATTATCAAAGTACGCGTACTTCCTCTAATACTAATTAATTAAATGTCGTTCAACATTTTATCATAAATTAAAGAAAATAAATATTAAATAAATATACTCTTAATTAATCGTAAATTTACAATTCAGAGAATTAAAATAATTTCGATTAAAAGGATCCTTATCAGATTCTTAAATTTCATCTAAAGAATGGTAATAAGGATAGTTTTTGAATAAAATCGTATAACAATCTGAAAGGACAAATAATTGAAAACAAAAGTTGACCTTTGAAACACACTTAGTTGGCATTGATGGAAGTATTTTACAAGAGTTTATTTATTGTTTATAAAAATTAAACATGTTACTCACTCGTGTCAATTATGTTGTTGCTTTACAAAATAAGAATTGTTTCAATTTAAATAACAAAATGACATAAAGAATTTTCCAACCTTGCTCCTATCTTATTTATGTAGTAAATACATTACCAATTTTATAAAATACTAGGTTGCTCCTATCTTATTTATGTAGTAAATTACATTACCAATTTTATAAAATACTAGGTAATGTGGTATTAATTTTATACAAATAATTATATCTAGTTATAAAATATTTTCTTAAATTTAAAAAAAAAAGTTAAAATAGAAAATAATTCTAGCTCCATTTTCTACTTCCAGCCTCCAAGTGAAAGAGGCATACTAGTTAAGGAAATGAGTAAAATTGATTGACTTATCGTAATTATATGTATTCAATAATTTGGCGATAATAGATTCTGGCTCTAACAGCAAAAAAATAAAAATAAAAATTAAGGGAGGATCTCTTCATTCATAAATGCTTTTAAGGGAAAAAAAATTTGGATAGCATTTAATTTACCACGATTTGACTTTGTTGCAATTTGTTTAATAATCTAATATTTGACTAAATTTAGTTATATCATATAAATGATGCTTGTATTATGGAAGTAAATTTATTTTTGATGATATTATAAATCATTCATGTATTATGGAAGTAAAAAAAAATTTGATTTCCCCAAGCTGTGAACCATCCAAACAAGATCATCTATTATATTTTAATATTTTATTTAATATTTCAAAATAATAATCACATATCAAGTTTAAAAATAATATTAGTAATTTACAGTTAGTTTAAATTAATTAACAATAATGGAATATAAGATAAAATATCAATTTATAATAGAAGATCCGATTAGAAAACCAACAATTAATTTTTTATCATGATCTACAACTACCTTATTTATGGACTAGATTTTTTATTTATCATCTAGCTCACATCATTGCAAATTGTTAGGATATTAATATTTAGATTTTGATGACATAACACAGTTTTGTAATAGGAAATTAGAGTACCTTATTTTTTTCATAGTATTTAAGTTTTTATAGTATTTAAGTGAAAATTGATTAGGTTTGTGTAACGCCTTGTTTCTTTTAAAGGTAAACCTTAACTAAGGCAATACTTGTAAAATTCACTCTTTCAAAAATAATAAAAATAATTAGAATCTAGATTTATTATAAAATATACATTTCTAAAATTCAAGAATTTAAAACACATTGTTGGTCCCAAATGGTGTCCGAGGTTCAGAGGGGGGTGAATGAACCTTGGTTGATTTTGCAAATCTTTCGAAAAACTTACTGTTCTGCAAGTTACTTGAACTTGCAGCGCCAGACAGTTACTGCTTACAGCACTAGGATGCAGTGCTGCACGCTGTAACTTAGAGTTTATACGCAGCAGAAAAATACGTTTAAAAACACAAGACTGGTTTTCTCAAATATGATCATTTTCAAAATGAATTATGTATATAACAAAGATAGATAAATGAAATAAATCACATATAAGAAAACGATAAAACACTTATGGCTTATAGTGGTTTGAAGGTGGTGTAATCCTTCTACGTCCACTCTACTGCTACCTCGAGTAGGAATTTTGTTAAGAAAAATTAATTTACAGGACCTTCCTAACAATCTATCAACTTTACAAAGCACACACCTATTAGAGTCCAGCGTACACACAGCAACTGCAAACTCTAAATGCTAACCCGCACAGGATTTTAAACTCCCACACAGGGAAGCTGCCTAACTGTAGACAACTTATACAAACAGCAAGAATCACTCCTATCAACTGTTCGACGTATAAAACAACCTAAGCACACAACAACAACGTTAAAAAGTATATGTTTTGTTCTTCAACTGGTGCGGTGAAGTGAGCTTCCGAATCCTTCAAAGGATCTTTCAGCTTTGAGCTTGCTTCACTTCACAGAGGTTGAGTGACTGAATCTGAGAATAGACTTGAATGAATGTATTTTGAATGCTTGAGAGCTTTTGCGCAAATGTTTCAGTAACTAGCTTCGGTGTTGCTCATCCTCTATTTATACTTGTATGAGAAGATATCCGTTGAAAGAGATATCTCTCCTTTGAATTTTGAGTACTTGATCAACGGCATGGCTCGTGTTTAATGCGACTTGACTTTCTCTTTCGGAGTATTTAATGCTGCAGTTGCGGCTAGCAGCTTTCTGCAGCGCGTCAGTCCACGTGACATCTTCGTATTGGCTCCGTGTCTGCAACTTTGATCTTCTCTGAAACGGCTCTATTTATTCTTGCTTGGATCTTCGTTCCTCGTACTGCATTTATCCTTCCTCGGATTGTAGGATACTTATTCTGTATGTCATTGGCGCTGTTTGACTGTTTGAGCAGTGAGCTTAGCGCTGTATCCTAGGTCTGCTTGCAACTGATACTTCTTTGCAGCACTGCTGTAACTTGGACCTGCTTGCAGTTTCTTCGTACAGTACTGTTGTATCTCTTTCTTGCCGTACTCTAGTATCCTTTTCTTGCAGCAATACTGCACGCCGTTTTTTCTTACTTTGCTGCAGTGCTGTAACTGCTTTATTACAGTGATGTTGTATCTGTTTTCTTGCAGCGATGCTGTATCTGCTTTTCTTGCAGCGATTTATTTCCGAAATTCTCGATGCAACTTTTTAACTTATGAAAACCTCCATCTTTCAACACTAATATCTAGACTCAAATATAGTCTATGATTTTACTTAAATATTGTGAAAAATGGGGTACACAAAACTGTTAGGATGTATACTATAAGCCTAGTTTTTGTGTAAACATCTATTTATGATATGAGAATCTTTTATGGTCAAATGTTTGCATTTTATATATTTGTTATATATGTTATTGCAATTGTCCAATTAATTTATATTGTAGATAACATGGTGTGTGATGCCACACAGAAGATCATGTTATCAGTTCCTTATAGATTATAAATGGTAGCTCACAGCCGAGATAATTTTGGACAAATTATCGGAATGGTTGTAGTGTAATTTGGTATTAATCTGTCTTGATTATAAAATTACACTAGTACATTTTGTATGTATTGAGCAGGACCAATTGAGGTTGTTTTATTTGTACTGAATACATAAATAAAACAAGACCTCTGTTATTATGGATGTGCGTCCTCTTAATCATTGTATGATAACGGGCATGTATACTCGATATATGTTTCTTTAATTTACCAATGGGTGAGATTTATTTATTAAATCAATAAGCTCAGTAAATTGGGATACAGTGTTGTTTATATGGTGTGCTGTTGATTGTATAATGAAACCGTGTCCTAATTATTTAGGATGATGATGTCCTCTTGAGGAACTCATAAGGATTATCATGTAAACCCTGCAGGTGGATTTATTCCGGCATGGTAATAAAGTTGAGTGGTACTACTCTTGGATTAAATATTAATTAATTGAATTGTCAGTAATTCATTTAATTAATGGACATTCGATATCTTAAACACGGGGAGATAAACGTGCACATAATAAATAGGAGCCATATCTAATATGGATAAGGGACGGTAGTTCAATAATATCTTTTCAGTGGATTAAGATATTATTGATAGGCTTAAGAAATATATTCAGATCGAATTAAGGACTTCTAAGCCTATCAGGAGACCGATTCCTAATCCTCCTCAAGTCAGCCGTTTTCGATACATAGAAATACAGATACACAGACATAAAAATCTGAGATACGTATTAGTAGAAGACGGCTGAGAGTCTCGATAGCTCGTTGCCCACACAACGTTCGAGATAAAGGCGAGAAATACAGCAGAAGATCGTGAGGTCCAGGCTTCATCGATTCCTCCATCTACGGTTCTGATCTTAGAACTAATTTCGGTGCAAAAGGTATGATTCGTTTTCCACTGCGCATTAATCAATTTTGCATGGACCCCAATTCGGATAATCGAATAGGGTCGGCGATCCGGCGGTTCCTACAAAAACTTCCTATTACATATATGTTTTGCCTCATCAAAATCTAAACACTGAAATCCCAACAATTTCCCCATTTTTTATGATGACAAAACATTTACATTATTTCGTTCATGAAGAAAGATTTTTATTTTTACATTATATCATATTTCATCTGGATTACATACTTGATAAGCTTTGATAAAATAAAGTCTAATCTTGGATTCATTAGAGATGCATCATACTATTCCTTCATCACATATTTTTAGGAAAAAGTAAGTGCATGTAGGCTAGTAAGCTCTTCTCGCCTAGTAAGCTCTTATATCTCCTTAGTGCAGATTGGCATGTTTGGAATTTGCTGAATTTGCCCTTTCTGCACAGAAATCTGAAGTTTCTAAGATACTCAGATCTCTTGTACAAAGTGATGGCTTCAAATGATGGATTGCGATCAGTAAGCAACTTGATGGCTTTGAAGATGTTCAAGCTCCATGCAATGTTTTCTTCATCCGGCCTCTGATCCATCAGCATTGACAATTCGGCAGATATGTTTTCTGTGTCGAGTCGTGGAATTTCATGAGGAGGGAACTGGTAGAGGTCTTTGTCATAGAACCTCCTTTCTCCAATCAGCCCAAACCTCTGCATCCAGGCATTTTCTTCAACTTTAGCTCTGGCTCGCTTCGCTCTCTAAGCAGCCATCTTCTCATTGTAATGCCTTTCAACTTCAACTCTGCTTACCCTTTTCCTCGAGCCTTGCTGCTGGCTCTCTCTTCCTCTCTTAGAATGATGAGAAGAGGGAGGTGATGCATCCTTGCTTGCAGCATTGCTGTATGCAGCACCTACTGTTGATCTGCTTCTAGTAGCTGCATCAGCTCCTTCAGCTCCACCTTCATCATCTCTTCTCCAGCGCTTTGGAGAGGGGATGTCAGCAGCAGCAGATAATCCAAATCTCTTCCTTCTCCTACTGAGAGGTTGGTCATCTTCTTCTTCATCAGCTTCCCCTGAGCTCCTATATCTTTCAATGAATCCTTCCCCCTTTTTGGCATCATCAAAAGCTAGGGATGAAGCAGGGGTAGCTGGGACCACCTTGGAGCGTGATATTCTTGTCGGTGCAGGGGCTTCCTTGGATCCTTGGGCATGCTGAGGGAACATGTTTACCACAATGTCCCTCAGCTCTCCAACTATCATCTCAAAGTTCCCCAGGCAGTCGTCGACAGTTCTGGTTCTTCTAGATTGATTTGCAACTTGGTCCAGAAGTGTCTCCAGCAGCATGGAGTGAGAGTTCAGCTTGTCAGTCACTTCATTTACTGATCTCCTGGTGAGCTGGATCTCAGTGCGACTGGCTTCAACATCTTTCTTTAGCTCTCCCTCCATTCTTATTTGATCTCGAAGCAGCCTATATGTTGACTCATTCAAGTCATTTCTGATCATCTTGGGCAGCACTTCAAGATCTTTCTTGAAATCGGTCATGGTTTCAGCGTGGAATTGGGTATCGATCTGCATGCTACTCTGCATGTTAGACTCATGCTTCTAGAGAGCATGCAGTAGATGTCTAACAGCAGCTATCACCCTGTCGATTGATTCGTCAGGGCTCAGGCCTGAATTCCTTCTTGTTGAGGCGACAGTTGATGCAGCATAGGGAATAACAGCTTGAAGGTTTGGTGCTGCATCCTGCCTTGGTGCCTCAGTTTCAACCTCATCCTCATGCTAGCTTGATTGGGAACTGGTAGAGTTGAGGATATGGGTTCTTCATCCGCTGCTTCCTCTTCATCAGATGATACGGGTACTGGTACTGCTCCGCTACCTTTTGGTCCGTATGTAGTTCTTTTGTGTTCTTCCATTATCTTAATGTAGTCGGTGGCAGCAGCTTCAGCGTCCTCAGTAACCTTTGCTGCTTCTATAACCTGAGAAGGTTTCTTTGAGCATGCAGCAGCTGCAACATCAACCTCCTCCTAAGGTGTCTCTAGCTGCACTGAGGTTACCTCTGCTACTTTTTCAACATTTTCTGAGTGTACAGTCTCAACAGCCTTCCCTTCAGAGGTCGTCTCTCCCTCGGGAAGTATTGTCAGAACAACAGCCTCACTTGAGGTCTTCGACATGAACCCCGTCTCCTCTGTCGGTCCTGTAACTTCAACAGCTTATGCTACAAGAATGGGTTCTTGCAGCTCTGGTTGGTTTCTTGCAGCTTCCACAGTATACAGTACTGTAAGCTCGATCGTTGCAAGAATCTCAGCCTCCACCCTTCTTGTTTCCTCAACAGCTTCTACAAAGGTAGCTGTCTGTTGTATTGCTGTCTCTGCCAGTACAGGGAGTCCAGCCTCTGCAACTTCCTCCGTGGTTGCATCATCGGTAATCTCAGCAATGTCAGAGATCACATCTCTGATGATGGCGGTTGGTTCCCGTTGAGAGTCTACAGCAGCAGTGTCCATATGCATCGGGGAATTACTGTAATCCACCAGTTCAGGCTCCTCCTCCTCTAAAGGGTCAAGAGTGACTATGTTGGAGAGGCCTTTAACCACTTGCTCGTATGCTGGGGAATTGGAATTATGATGACTCAAGCTTCCTTCTCCCCACATCCTCCTAGGAGTGTGCCGCATCCTGGTTTCTTTCACACTTGCTTGTAGCGCCTGTTACAGCATGGCTTTCTCAGCTTGCTCCACTCCTAGAGTGTCGATTTACTTCTGAGCAAATGTGACATCATCGCCCCTTCTGACAGCCTCCACAGTCGGGGCTAGGAAAACTTGGACGTCTTCCAATGCTGCTCTTATCGGCAGCTCTGCAGAGTGGGATTCTGCAAGAGCTTTTCCCTTTCCTTTGTCCTTGGCTCCCTGAGCATCAGTGCTTACTGATCTATCTTGCACCATTGCTGCATACTCAGGTTGCAGGAGCGCCAGAATATCCTCTGAGTTGGCCCACTTCAAGACTGCTTCCTCCACTGTCAGGAAATCCTTCAACTTCAACAAGATTTCCCCCTTAGTCAGTCCCATCTCCCTCCAGAGTTTGTACTGCAGCTTCATATTTCTAGCCGCTGGAAGGGTAGGATCAAGCACTGATGCAGCAGCTCTATGATCGCGTGAGGAGGATAAGTCAGTAGCCTCCTGTAAATGAGCTTTTTCATCAGGCTGTATCCTCTGGAGGTCATCTACTGCAACCAAGCGTGCAGTAGAGATTTGGGAATCAACAGGTGAGGCAACCTTCTTCTTGCTGCGTGGGGCCTTCCTAGCCAGTGGTGCGTCGTCATCAGAGGAAGAGGCTTTAAGTTCAGGTTCAGTCCCTCTTGGTGTCCTCTTGATAACGGGAAGATGACTCTCAATATTCTCATCTTCCTTATCGCCCCCACTGCCTACAGCTTTATGTTGCAGTGCCAGTGTTGCATTCTTTTTATCTTTGGTTTTCTTCCTTGCAATCCCAGCTTCTGCTGCCTTCGGTTGGGTCTTACACTTCTTCTTCTTCTTGAGATACTTCCCAATAGGAATGGGGATGGAAACTGCAAGCTGGAGACCTAGCTTGCAGAGCAGAGAACAGATGGTGATGTCAAAGCTTCTTCTCATCGTGATCTTCTCCGCTTCCTCCCATAGCCTCTTTATGATGAACCTTGCCCAGTTCACCTTTTCTCTGACCATGATGGCAGACATGATTCGGAACCAGAGATCTGTGCATTTGTCCTAACTTCATGTTCTGTCTTCAATGGAGTATGCACAGATGTCATGGAGGAATTTAAACTCAGGTTTGAAGAGTTTCTTTGGGGCGCTTCTCTTGATCTCAGCCCCTTCATCTCTCACTCGAAAGAGATCCCACATCTCTTGAGCGTTGCTCTCCCCATAAGTCACAAGCTGATTAGGGGTCATGCCTCCAAAAGAAATACTGAAGGTGGTGACAATGTCTCTGATGGTTAGAGACCTTTCTTCTTCATCTGCATCAATCCTGAATAGTATGCAGTTCCTCTCCTCCCTGACGAAGGAGTAAAACCTTTGTACTGATTCCACCAAGAACCCAACATGAATGGTGGTCAACAACCCTAGAATCTGAGACCTTTCAAGAGTGTCAAAGATTCGGCGGATGATGGAGTTATCATACAACCCAGAAGCATAGACGTGCTTCTGGTTGATCAAGCGTCCTTCCAAAACAATAGATTGTCTAGCCGCCATTGATGGTCTGAGAAAGATTGAAGGGTTTGGATGTTTTGGACTTAGAGAAATTTTTGCGAGAAAGAAAACTTGTCTTCTTGGTTGATGGTGAAAATAAATTCGAATATGGGCGGTTATGGGGATATGGAGGATCTCAAGGGACGTGTAGTAAGATCAATGGTTGAGATTAAATGATTGGAATTGATCATACGGTCCTTTGAAAAAGACGGAGGAGTCAAATCGTCATAATCATTACTAGGCGCGTGGACTTCTGACCGTGCCTCTTCGGTTTCTGACACACGCAGATATGCATTAAATGCTGAAAGACATGTGATTTTCAGCCTAAATGAATGTCCTTTTAAGGTTGCAACAACCTGGATACGAGGTTACAGAGTAATAAATACCCTTTGAAATAAATGCTATAACCAGGTGCTGCTTACACTTCTTCTTTACTACAGTACTGTAAGAATAAAAGATGCAGCGCTGTTTGAACCCAACGCTATATGAATACGCAGCTTACAGCACTATACTTACTGCTTCTCGCAAGCATGTAGAGATTCCCTCTAGGCTTCTGCATCATCTTTTTCAACTCATAATTTTAGAATTCCCAACTCATTTTTAAGTATAAAAAACCTCGATTCACTCAATGGTTTAGTGAATATATCTACAAGCTGAAGATCCGTGTGAACTTTCTCAAGCACAACATCTTTCTTCTCGACATGATCTCTTATGAAGTGATGTCGAATGTCGATGTGCTTTTTTCTTGAGTGAAATACAGGATTATGGGTGATTACAATTGCACTAGTATTATCACAGAGAATCGGAGTCTCTTTTTCTTCAATCCCATAATCTCTTAGTTGCTGCTGTATCCAGAGAATTTGAGCACAGCAACTTCCTACTGCAACATATTCTGTTTCTGCTGTAGATGTTGCAATCGATGCTTGCTTCCTGCAGAACCATGAAACATGTCTATTTCCCAGAAATTGAGAAGTCCCACTGGTGCTTTTTCTATCAATCTTGCAGCCTGTATAATCTGAGTCAGAGTAGCCATTGAGCTTGAATCCTCCTTCCTTAGGATACCATAGGCCTACTTCTTGAGTTCCTTTCAGATACTTGATAATTCTTTTAACGGCTGAAAGATGTGACTCCTTTGGTGCTGCTTGGAATCTTGCACAGACTTCTACTGTAAATATGATGTCTGACCTGCTTGCTGTAAGATATAGCAAGGATCCAATTAACCGTCTGTATTTTGTGATATTTACATCTTTACCATCTTCATCATTGTCTAGGCTTATGGATGTAGACATAGGAACGGATGTTTCTGTACCATTCTCCATGCTAAATTTCTTGATAAGTTCCTTTGTATATTTGACTTGGCTGATAAAGGTTTCTGCACCCAGCTGCTTTACTTGCAGCCCGAGAAAGAAACTTAATTCTCCTATCATACTCATCTCGAATTTCGATTGCATCAGGTTGGAGAACTTCTCACACAACTCTCTGTTGGTGGATCCGAAGATGATATCATCTACATAAATTTGTACCAAAAGTATACTTTCTCCATCCTGTATCCTGAATAGAGTCTTGTCGACTGTACTTTTCTTAAAGCCATTCTCCAGCAGATAGAGAGATAAGGTATCATACCAAGCTCTTGGTGCATGCTTAAGTCTATACAGGGCCTTGTATAACCTAAATACCTTCTCTTTTACTTGATCTTCAAAACCTGGAGGTCGTTCAACATACACTTTCTCTGTAAGAAGATCATTCAGGAATGCACTCTTCACGTCCATTTGATAGACATTGAAATTCATGTGAGCTGCATATGTCAGAAAAATCTTTATCGCTTCTAATCTTGCTACTAGAGCAAAAGTCTCATCAAAATCAATTCCTTCTTCCTAGCAATATCCCTTAGCAACTAATCTTACTTTGTTTCTCACAACAAGTCCAGATTCATCTAGCTTATTCTTGAAAACCTATTTTGTTCTTATAACTCCTTGATGAGTTGGTCTTACAACTGTTTGTCATACTTGATTTCTTTCAAATCCATTTACCTTTTCTTGCATGGCCTGTACCCAGTTGCTATCTTGCAGGGCTTCTTCAACATTCTTAGGCTCTATTTGAGATATAAAGCATGCGAACATTGTTTCATGAGAAATGGACCTTCTTATCCTTACTCATATGGATGGATCTCCAATGATAAGATCCCTAGGATGATTTCTTAGCCATGTCCTGTCAGGCTCAAAGACATGTATAGGTCTAGGTTGCTCCTCTTGTTGCTGTATGATTGGAGGTTCTGCTACTGTAAGAATATCTGCTGCATCTAGAGATGCAGCTTCTTCTTCTTTGTCTTCTCCTGTATGCAGAACTCCTTCAACATATGGAACATCATTTTCTTTCCTTGGAGCTGTATCTTCAGCAGGCTCTTCTAGCTTCTTGGTGTCACAGTGTGGTTCATCAAACACCACGTGAATTGATTCTTCAACCACTAAGGTTCTCTTATTGAATACTTTGAAAGCTCTACTTACAGCAGAGTATCCTAAGAATACTCCTTCATCTGACTTTGCATCAAAGGTTTTCAGATGCTTTTTTCCATTGTTAAAGATATAACACCTGCATCCAAAGATATGTAGATATGAAACATTTGGTGTATATCCATTACAGACTTCATATGGATTTTTGTCTAGATCTTTGTTAATCAGATATCTGTTTTGTGTGAAGCATGCAGTGTTAGTTGTTTCAGCCCAAAATCTCTTGGGTATCTCTGCTTCTGCTATTATTGTCCTTGCTGCTACCTTAAGGGTTCTATTCTTCCTTTCAGCTACACCATTCTGTTGAGGTGTTCTTACAGCAGAGTACTTATGACGAATACCATTATCAGAATAGAATTTCTCAATGAATTTGTTTGTGAATTCAGTTCCTCTATCTGATCTGATCTTTACTATGCTCAAGCTCTTTTCATTCTGAATCTTCTTCATAAGGTCAGGTAGTTTGCTTTATGTCTCTGATTTCTTGGTAAGGAAGATTGTCCATGTGTATCTGGAATAGTCATCTACTACCACAAGTGAGTACTTCTTCCCACTTATGCTTACTGGTTCTACTGGTCCAAAGAGGTCCATATGTAGAAGATCTAAAATCCTGTGAGATGACTTCTGCAACTTGTCCTTGAAGGAGCTGTTTAATTGTTTTCCTTTCTAACAAGCTCCACATATATTCTCTTTCTTATATGCCACATCTGGCAATCCCCTTATAAAACCTTTCCTTGCTAGCTTGTTGATAGTCTTGAAGTTCAGATGGCTTAATCTCTTGTGCCATAACCAGCTAAGCTCTGGTGGACTTTTTACAATGACGCATGTTGGTTGAATAGAGGAGTTCCAATCAGCTAGGTAGATGTTTCCTCTTTTTGTTCCTGTAAGCTTGACTTCACTTGATGTACTGTATTTGATTAAGCATTTGTTAAGGTTGAATTTAACTGTGTATCCTTTGTCACAGAATTGACTGACTCTCAGAAGGTTGTATCTGAGTCTTTTTATATAAGATACATCCTTGATCTTTATGTTCCATTTGACTAGGCATCCACTTCCCTTTGTGCTTCCTTTGGAATCATCTCCAAAGATGACTTTTGGTCCTTTGCATTCTTAGAAGTCTTTGAGAAGTTCTTTACTGTCTATCATGTGCCTTGAGCAGCCACTATCAATGTACCATACATCGCTGCTGTAACCTGGGACTGAAACCTGTAACAAATTTAAGCAGATTTAGGTACCCACTTCTGTAAGGATCCTTTGGGGTTAGTTACTTTGGGAACCCAAACTTTCTTAACAGTCACTGTTTTGCTGTAAGAATTATTGGTTCTCTGACTGTATATAGTTTTGTTTTTAAACTACCTATTAAAAGTGTGTGCAGAGACTATATATGTGTTACCAACACTCTTGTAGTGTGGTCTTCCACCATACTTCCTTTGAGTATATCCTTTTTGAGGTTTAGATATATAAGTCTTAGTATAGGTGGGAATGTTTTTTCTTTGCTGTAACTTTATGGGTTGCTGCATCCTATTGCTGCTTACAGCAGATGGCTTCTTCATCAGAGGATGAGAATCATCAGCGCTTCTTCATCAGAGGATGAGGTTTCTATGTCACTGTCAGAGGATTCTGCAGCTTTCAACATCTCCTTTGAGACTACTGTATCCTTAGCCTTCTCCATCTCTCCTATGAGAGCTCGAAGTTTGTGTCTGTCCTCTCTTCTCTTCTCTCTCCTCTGTTCTCTCTCTCCTTCAGGATACTTATGCACCGTTGGATATGGGTAATTTCTTACGTAGTGTCCCGATTTTCTACAATTATAGCACAAGTCAATATTGCTTGTATTTGGTTATGAAGAGCAGGATACCTGAGGAGGTGGATGACTTCTTCTGAAGTCATTCCTCTTGTTGAGGTTAGTGTTGTTGTTGCTGTTGTTGTTGCTCTTCATGAATCTTTTAAATTTCTTTAGAAGCAAAGTTATGTCCTCTTCAGCATCTTCTACTGTAACCTCTATCTGTTTATTGCAACTAGTGGTTGCTGTATCCTTGGGTCCTTTAGCAGTTAGCATTGTAACTTTGGAGCTCGATTCTTCGGACTCCTTTCTCCGTCGGTTGATATCGTACTCAAATGCCTTGAGGTCGGAGAATAGGTCAAATGTGCTCATGGATTTCAAGTCCATGGACACTCTCATGGCAGTGGTCTTATTGTCCCACTCTGCGGGCAGGGCTCTAAGCACTCTCATATTCTTCTCCTTTTGAGTGTAGTGCTTGCCCAGAGCTTCTAGTTCATTTACAATGGATGTGAATCTCAAATCTAGTTGTTCAAGAGTCTCTTCATTCTTCATCTCAAAGAGCTCGAATAGTTGGGTAGCATTGGAGATCTTGTTGTCTTTGGTGAGCTCTGTTCCCTCACATATTTGCTCCAGCTTTTCCCATATTTCCTTGGACGTTCTACAAGTTTTGACTTTGCTGAATGTGTCTTTATCCAAGGTGATGAATAAAGCGTTCTTGGCCATATTGTCTAGGTTGACCCTCTTTCTGTCTTCATTGTTCCACTCTTGTCTAGGCTTGACTAGGAAGTTTGGTGGTGGTGGTGCTCCTTCATCCATGTCTCTCCCAAGCACTGGATTAATCTTTGTGAGAATGATTGGTCCTTCGGTGATGACGGTCCACATCTCGTCATTCATGGCTGATAAGTGTTCCTGTATTCTTATCTTCCAATCATCATATTCCTCTATGGAAAACATAGGTAGCTTGTGATTAGAGAAATCCATGATATGCTGTAATAATGAGATTTTAAGATGTAGAGAAAACAGCGAGTCTAAGGTGGATCTGGGTAGGTGACCAAATAAATTGGCTCCTAACCCAACTCGCTCTGATACCACTTGTTGGTCCCAAATGGTGTCCGAGTTTTAGAGGGAGGGTGAATGAACCTTGTTTGATTTTACAAATCTTTCGAAAAACTTACTATTCTTCAAGTCACTTGAACTTGCAGCGCCAGACAGTTACTGCTCACAGCACTAGGATGCAGTGTTGCACACTATAACTTAGAGTTTATACGCAGCGGAAAAATACGTTTTAAAACACAAGGCTGATTTTCTCAAATATGATCATTTTCAAAATGTTTTATGCATATGACAAAGATAGATAAATGAAATAAAGAACAGATAAGAAAGCGATAAAACAGTTATGGCTTATAGTGGTTTGAAGGTGGTGTAATCCTTTTACGTCCACTCTATTGCTACCTCGAGCAGGAACTTTGTTAAGCAAGATTGATTTACAGGACCTTCCTAACAATCTATCAACTTTACAAAGTAAACACCTACTAGAGTCCAGCGTACACACAACAACTGCAAACTCTAAAGGCTAACACACACAGGATTCTAAACTCCCACACAAGGAAGCTGCCTAACTGTAAACAACTTATACAAATAGTAAGGATCACTCCTATCAACAGTTCGACACCTAAAACAATCTAAGCAGGTAGCAACAAGATTAAAAAGTATATGTTTTGTTCTTCAACTGGTGCGGTGAAATGAGCTTCTGAATCCTTCGAAGTATTTTTCAACTTTGAGATTGCTTCACTTCACAGAGGTTGAGTGACTGAAACTGAGAATAGACTTGAATGAATGTAACTTGAATGCTTGAGAGTTTTTGCACAAATGCTTCAGTAACCAGCTTTAGTGTTGCTCATCCTCTATTTATACTTGTATGAGAAGATATCCGTTGAAAGAAATATCTCTCTTTTGAATTTTGAGTACTTGATCAACGGCATGGCTCGCATTTTATGCGACTTAACTTTCTCTTTCGGAGCATTTAATGCGGCAATTGTGACTAGCAGCTTTCTGCAACACGTCAATCCACGTGGCATCTTCGTATTGGCTCCATATCTGCAATTTTGATCTTCTCTAGGACGGCTCTATTTATTCTTGTTTGGATCTTTGTTCCTCGTATTACATTTATCCTTCCTCGGATTGCAGAATACTTATTTTGTATGTCATTGGCGCTGTTTGACTGTTTGAGCAGTGAGCTTAGCGCTGTATTCTAGGTCTGCTTGCAACTGATACTTCTTTGCAGCGCTGCTGTAACTTGGACCTGCTTGTAGTATCTTCGTACAGTACTGTTGTATCTCTTTCTTGCAGTACTTCTGTATCTTTTTCTTACAGCGATGCTGTATGCCGTTCTTTCTTACTTCACTGCAATGCTGTAACTACTTTCTTGCAGTGATGTTGTATCTACTTTCTTGCAGCGATGCTGTATCTGCTTTTCTTGCAGCGACTTCTTTCTGAAATTCTCGATGCAACTTTGTAACTTATGAAAACCTCATCTTTCAACACTAATATCTAGAGTCAAATCTAATCTATACTTTCACTTAAACATTGTGAAAAATAGGGTACAAAAAACTTCCTATTACATATATATTTTGTCTCATCAAAATCTGAACACTGAAATCCGAACACACATGAATTTAAAACACTTTGAATAACAATCTTTCGCAACCTTTGATCATTGGCTACCAGCATCCATCGCTCGCGAGCCACGTCCTAAACTCTTTAAACTGAAAATATTTTTAATATAGAGGTGCGAGTGTTGGGAATACACTCAGTGGGAAAATCTGGAACAAAATAAAATAATTTCTAAATAAATAAATTGTAGAGCACGTACACATAAAACCATTTGATAAAAAATATTGTCATGCCCCTATTTCAAAATGTTATAAACTTAAAGGATTTCATCGAGCATCCAACAACTCATCACAACACAATTTTAAAGATTTAATCACACCTGGCCAATCACAATTTTATTACAAGAAGCTGTTGACAATAAAACGTTTATCGTTTAGTAAAAATAGCAGAACATATATCACATCAATCACGTAACTTAAATCATTCAATAATTCAAGCCGTCATCTCAATCAATTATCAATCACACTCAAACATATCATTTCTTTTAAGGTTCTTAGCCGCCATACATACAATTTTCCCAGCCATAAATACTATTCTTAGCCGTTATAGATACGGTTCTTAGCCGCTATAAATACTGTTTTCACCGTCATAAATATGGTTCTTAACTTTCATAGATACGATTCTCAGCCGTCATAGATACGGTTTTCACCGTCATAAATACAGTTCTTAGCCGTCATAAATACGGTTCTTAACTGCCATAGATACAGTTTTCACCGCCACAAATACGATTCCTAGCTATTGTAGCTTGCATGTGTTAGGATGTATACTATAAGCCTAACTTTTTATGAACATCTATTTTGATATGAGAATTTTTTATGGTCAAATGGTTGCATTTTATATTTGTTATATATGTTATTGCAATTATCCAATTAATTTATATTGTAGATAATATGGTGTGTGGTGCCACACAGAAGATCATGTTATCAGTTCCTTATAGATTATAAATGGTAGCTCACAACCAAGATGATTTTGAACAAATTATCGGAATGGTTGTAGTGTAATTTGGTATTAGTCTATCTTGATTATAAAATTACACTAGTACATTTTGTATGTATTGAGTAGGACCAATTGAGGTTGTTCAATTTATACTAACTATATAATAGAACAACACATTTGTTAATATGGATGTGCATCCTCTTAATCATTATATAATAACGGGCACGTATACTTGATATATGTTTCTTTAATTTACCAATGGGTGAGATTTATTCATTAAATCAATAAGCTCGGTAAATTGGGATACAATGTTGTTTATATGGTGTGTTATTGATTATAGAATGAAACTGTGTCCTAATTATTTAGGATGATGATGTCTCCTTGAGAAGCTCATAAGGATTATCATGTATGAACCCTCTCATCTATCTTATCATCCGATAAAAAATGTCTCAGTCAGTTTCATAAAACAGTCAAAAGATAGCCGTGTGATCATTTATTTAACTAAACTAAACTAAACTAAACTATGATAATAAAGTTGAGTGGTACTACTTTTGGAATTAGATGTTAATTAATTGAATTATCAGTAATTCATTTAATTAATGGACATTCGATATCTTAAACATGGGGAGATAAATGTGCACATAATAAATATGAGCTCATATTTAATATGGATTTGGGATGATAGTTCAATAATAACTCTTTAGTGGATCGAGTTATTATTGATAGGCTTAAGAAGTGTGTTCAGGCCGAACTATGACTCCTAAGCCTATCAGGAGACCTAATCCTAATCCTCCTCTAGGTCCCTGTTGTAGCCTATAAATAAGCCTTAAGTTAGCTGCCTCTAAACACATAAAAATCTCACAAACAACTGTAGTAGAAGGCGGCTGGAATTCTCGAAGGATCATTGCTCACACAACGTTCGAGAAAAGATGAGGAATACAGTAGAAGATCGAGAGGTCCAGGCTCTATCGATTGTTCCGCAGTTTTGACCTTAGAACTGGTTCGTCTTCACCTATTACAATGAAAGGTATGATTCATTTTCCACTATGCGTTAATCATATCTTATATGGATCTCGAATCAGATAATTGCATAGGGTTAGCGATCCGGCGATTCCAACAGCATGCACACATACACATATTCACTTCACACATAAACATATCAAACATACACATGGAAGCATACCAGTTTAGCAAAACACTTAGTTGCGGTTCTTAACTATCGTTAAAATATTTGTGAATCTTAACCGTCGTGAAAACATTTGATTATCATATAAACACGTATTCACATCACAAACATATTTTGCTACCATGTAAATGAGTATTTACATATCAATCAGCTTTGTACTCAATCGTAGCTTTATTAAGCTCAGAATAAGCTATTCGCAGATTCAAAACAATCTTATTAACATAAAACAAGACAATCCAACTCGAGGGGTAAAAAGCACATATTTTCACATTCGTCTTATATAGAATAAACATTCAGTCATCTCATTCATCATATCATAACATTTTCACACATACCACCTTATTCGTTTAACATGTGTACCAAGCTTATTTCATATAGTATAATACTTCATATTTTAAATACTTTAAAAGAAATATACATACCATAATAAGCAATTACCCCCGTATTTCAAGGACGGTTCTTGTAAAGCTTCTACTTCTTATACTAGCTTAACTCGATTCCCTTTTCGTGTTTCTTACAAAGTACAAGAACTCATCTTAGAATTTAATCGAACTAACTATAAATTAAAGTAAATTCTTTAGGTTGAAATTCTCTTTTGTAAAGAAATGTCTGATTCATAAATTGGAAAGTTCGATTTGAACTTAGGGTCATAAGGAGAACAAAATACGAATCTAGGGTTTTTATACCCTAAACTTGAGATAAATATTTAGATTGTACATTCTTTTATTATTTTGACCTTTCTAAGGTTAGATTGCAATATAATACACTTGTTTGGGTCTAATACATCATTTCTTCTTAACCTTAGGTTTCAATAGTAAGACTAGTCCGTTTCGTAAATCTAATCAATTCTAAGGTAAATTTGTAATGTCAGCAAGATCTAGGGATGTTATTTCTTCAAACTTCAGGGGTTATATATCATATCTTAAAAATTTAAGGTGTCAATATGCAAAATCCAGCAACTTTAGGATGAAATGTGTAATATCAGCAAACTCTAAGATGTGTTCTATAATTTTAACAAGTTCTAGAGTTCAATTGTCATAGTCCAAAGTTTCAGGGGTCTTTAAGCATATTTCATAAAGTTAAGGGTGTGATATGCAATATGCATATGTTAGGGATCAAACTTCAATTTCAGCAAGAATTTAGGGTTTGCAATTTAGCCCTTAAACTTCATTAAAATTTACAAAATAAGCCCATCACCTAAAACCCTAACGTAGCCGCCGTCTGTTCCACCTCAGCCGGCAATAATACGTCACCAATGACACCTAATACACACCCACCACACGTAAAATACACACTAACATGTACACATCCGTAGACCCGACATAAACACACACACCCACATGCGAACTGTGTCGTTGCTTACGGTGGTGCTTGATAACAAAACCGCCGATGCGACCACCGTACTGGCCGCCAGCACCTAAGGTCCTCGGTCTCACGACTCCAACCCACAAAGCTCTCTTTAGTACAATACACAACACACGTCGAAACACATACCCCACACACGCCACCACTCACGATGGTTCTCATGCCGGTTCCACTCCTAACCACGGTGGCAAAGCCAACATCAAGAGAGAAAGACTACCGTCTTTTCACGATCGTATGCGGTGGAGGTGAGGATCCGAAGTTCCAAGCCCAAACTTATAAAGGCTCGAAAAGCTTTACACATGAGTTTGTTTACCTTGTCGGAAAGATACTGGTCGATGATGATGGATGGTTGTCGACGATGAGAAAGAAAGTGAAGGAGATGAGAGGAGAGTGGAGAGAGAGAGAGAATTGTGTCCTTCCCAATGCTTGCCCTATCTTATCCCTCTTTCCACAAGTAGGACACATTAAGCATTAGACAAGGTGATGTGTCAAAATTTTAGGATGTTACAGTTTGACACTTTAGTTTTTAATCTGAAGAATGGAGGGTTTAAAGTATGAAGCAGTGCTGCAAGTTAGAGAAGAGTGGAAGACTCTACAAGAATGGGTCATGACAGCACAACCAAAAGAAAGGTAAAATATAGCATAACAAGATAAAGTACACTACAATGATGTTGTAAGTTAAGTTACAGCAAATACTAACTCTGATTGCAGAAGACCAGAATCTGCATACTGGAAGTTTCAGAGACACACTTATTACAGTAGTAGAGTTGACTCAAGATACAGTATGATGAAGATCAAGATCTATACGAGGATCAATCCCCTCAATGGATCAAAATAAAACTAATAGAGACAATCTACAAGTTACGGAGTTTAGAGCCAACCTATAGTAGACATGTGGCCTAACAACCTGTAGAAAAGCTACAACCTGATACGGCTGCATTTAATGATTTGCAATACAAGACACAAAATATTTAATACAAGTTTAGAATCATTTAATGCAAAGCTATGCATATGTGAAGGGGATTCAAATTCGAGAGAGAGTGTGTCTTCTTCAATGGGCATCTATAAATAGAGGAAGAGAAGACTGAAATAATAACTGAAACTTCCACATTCAAAGCTTAAAATAAGAATCACTCTAAACCTCTCAAGCTTTTCAAAAATACTTAGTTTCAGTCACTCAACCTCAAGAAGTAGTCAAACCAAATTCTAAAGCTTAAGTTACAGAAGACTGCTTTATAGCATCAGTTGAAGAATTATTAATATACTTTTACATTGTTGTTGTATGCTTAAGTTGTTTAATAGGTGTTCTCAGTTGATAGAATTTAGTTCTTATTGAGTGTTATAGTTGCCTAAGATTACAGACAATAAATAGAATGTTTATTGCTCTATATCTGATTATGTTCTGTATTTATATTTGTCAAAGGTAAATTTCAATAACTTACAGTGAAGTCAGTTTGAAATTTTTTCTAAAAATCGATAGAGGTTTATTCTCCTTCTCTAAACCACTTGAAACTAACACGAATATATTATTATTGCATTGTGGATGATAATCCAGAAAACATTTGCGATTTAACATCACTAACGTCCAAGTTAATTATTATACTCCCTAAATTCTAATTAAATCATTTTCAGGAGTCTAATTTAATTTTTCATTATTTATTTGTAAAGTATAAATAAATTTTTTCTTTAAGTTACCCCTATTATATCCCAAAAGGAAGATTTTGTTTACTAATTTTTTCTAACCACATTGTTATATATAGGCACATCAAAGATTTTTCTAATTTTATGAGAGATATTTATGATTTAAACTCGTATTTATCGTGATTATTTTCATACTAAATTGACGCAATACATAGATTATAATATGATTCAATATGATGACGAACAAATGTGACAAAAATTATGTTTTTTTTTCTAATAAATGATTGTCACTCATGAAAATGAATGAAATATAACCCAAAAAAAGATTTACCGACAAGAAAATTGAGGTTGTGTTTCAACATAGAGATTTAAAATTAAAAAAAAGGCCATATTTTATGTTAATACTAAACCTTAAAATTATTCAAGTATAAAAAAATGGTCATTCATTATAAAATTCTATAATCGAGCATATTATTTATTTTTTAAAAATTGACTTTTTTACCAATACTAATATTGTATAATCAATTTTTCAAGAATTTGTATTATGAAGAAACCAATGAGTATCGATACTCATACTTTACCATCCTTAAGAAACCCTTGTTGCACACCATTTCGATATAAAATCTCTAAAACTTCCAAAACTTGATCAAAATTTTAATAAAACTATCGAAAATTCTCATTATTGTATATCACATTCAAATTCAACAATCCCAAACTATAACACAAATATTTATATGCATCAAATTCATGGGTAATGAGCCATGCAAACCGAATCATATGATTTGGCAGTTATAATGTTCACATACCCTTCACACACCCACTCGTGCACCCACATGCGCTAAGGTCCGCGCTCAAACCCTAGTCTTGCGCGCCTAATTTTTTAGTTAGGTGTTGGTCCCAAGTGGTCTTGAAAGTTCAGAGGGAGGTGAATGAACCTTCGTCGATTTTAAAAAATATTTCGAACTTGCTACACTATAAGTTACTTGAACTTAATGTATAGGATGATAATGCTTATAACACTAGGATGCAGTGTTGTATGATGTATCTTAGAGTTCTTTGCAGCGGAAAATTATACTTTGACTGAAGGCTTGTTTTCTAAAAAATGCTTTCTTTTAAGATTATTTATGCTTATGACAAGATAAATATAAGATGCAGCACAGATAAAATAAAGCAAATAAATACTTATGGTTTATAGTGGTTCGAAGGTGATATAATCCTTCTACGTCCATTCTACTATTTCCCCGAGCAAGAACTTCATTAAGCATGATTGATTTATAGGGTATCACCTAACAATCTATCAATCTAACAAGTCAACACCTACTAGAACACAACGTACACACAACTTGCTGCAAGTTCTAAAGGCAAACCCACTTAGGATTTCTAAACTCTCACACAGGAAAGTTGTCTTTCTCCTAGACAACTAAATACAATCAATGAAGATAAATCCTATCAACTGACGACACCTAAAACAACCTAGCACACAACAAATAGGTTAAAGTATATGCTTGGTATTTCTTCAACTGGTGCAGTGAAGTGATCTTCGGAATCCTCTTCGGATCTTTGAAGTTGAGCTTGTTTACTTTACTAGGTCGAGTGACTGAAACTTGTAAGAATGCTTGAGAGTATAGCTTGATAATACTTGATCTTTTTTAGGGCAAATGTTTCAGTAACCAACTTCATTATAACTCGACCTCTATTTATACTTGTAGAAAGATATCCGTTGAAGGAGATATCTCTCATTTGAAATTAGGGTTCTGATCAAAGACATGGTTTGCATTTAATGCTTCTTGACTTATCTTCTCAGTGCATTTAATGCGGTGGTTGCGGCTCGCAGCTTTCTGCAGCCTATTAGGCTACGTGTCATCTCTATATTGGCTCTGCAACTGCAACTTTGATCTTGTCTCAACTGGCTCTATTCTAAGTTGATTTGATCTTTGTTCCTCGTACAACATTTATACTTCCTCGGATTGCAGGGTGTTGTTTCTATTGTTGTGTCTGAGGTTTGTTGGAGTATGCAGCAAGTCTTGACTTCTGCTCTGTATCCTGGAACTTCTTGCAACAACTCTAACTTACTGTACTGCTGTAACTTATTCTTATAATGTTGCTGTAACTTCTATTTGCAGCGTCGCTTCTTTTCCTTCTTGCTGTAACTTCTATTTGTAACAACTTCTACTTACAGTTTCTTCATACCTTTTCTTTTTGATGCAACACGACATTGTTGAGATCCTCCATCATTCAAAAACTCAACTTATGAATTCAACCTTAGTCTATATGATTTCACTTAAACATTGTGAAAAATGGGTACTTTAACTTTTTATTACAATGTTGGTTTGTCTCGTCAAAATCTAAACACTAAAATCTCAACATTAGGGGAACCTATCATTTTAGTTATGTTCGCCTAATCTTTATGTTTCTTTTAGTTTAACATTTTATAGTGTATTACAATCGTAAAACCCTTTATGTTATGATAATATAACTTTTATGTTATAATAATTTAACCTTTTTGTTAAAATGATAATAACTTTTATGTTATTCTTTAAGTAAATAAAGGTTATGATATTTGCACATAAATGTTACAATAATATAACATAAAGGTTAAATTATTATACCATAAACGTTAAGCTATACTACATGAATTTTTATATTGAAAATATTCTAATTTATTAACTTAAAAGTTATCATATCTTCATATAAATGTTATACTAACATAATATATCGGTTATATTCGTATAATATAAAAGTTATTGCATAAATTAAAAAAAATTTGGTTATGAATTCGGGTCGGACGCAACCCAGCCCATGCACATCCAGTTATAATGTATCTGGTTCACAAGAATACTACTCAAACTATAATTGTGCCAAATAAGCAATTGATCTTTTTCTTTACCTTTTGCTTTATTCCAACTAAACCTTCAACCTTTTAAAACCGAGCAATTTAGCCAAAGCCAAACAAATATATAATTTCTTCTATTGATTCCTGGTCAAATTCCTGTATGATATCTTCTCTTATGAACAAATAAATATATGTTTGGTTACCTTTGGTCAACACTCAATCAACACAGGTGATCATCACTGACCAATTAATATTTTTATGTTAATTAGATAATATATTTGTATCATGTAATACTTATATATTTATTATGTAATATTTTTGAAGAATTATAATTTGACTAGTAATACTATATAATACTTTTGTATATATCATGTAATAATTTTATATATTGAATAATATTTTAAATCCAGGACTTTCAATAATAATTCATTTGAAAAATTATATTTAATAAATAATATTTTAATTTACATAACTTACAAAAGTATACATCATACCCATAAAATTATATAATATATATAAAATTAAATATTATGTACAAAGATATTACTTATTCACTGCAAAATTTGTGGGCTATTCTATTTCTTGAAGCTAGAAAGATCCACTCCAAATCCTCTGTTTGGCAAAAAAGCCAATACTAGTTGCTAAAGAAAAAATTTATGCACTTAGCTTATAAACCCGAGCGTACTATGGTTGAGCAAATGAAAAAAAAAAAAAAACAAGGCAAAAATTTAGCCCAACACATTTTGCTGGGTCTTTTTTACCCAACAAAGGATCCAAATTCAAAAGATGTTTTTATCCCATGTTATTAAACTTGACCTATAGAACCCTTGTTTATGTCTCATTAAAAAATCTTAATTATTCTCTTTATAAAAGCTTGTTAGGGTTTAATTTTTAAATTCTCATTTATTTTATTTTGCATTCTCACAAAACATAATTTTTGATATTTTACTCAAATCAAATTTAATATTTTAAATTTATTTTGTCACACCCCATTTTCTTTCATAAAATTTATCAGAGTTTTCCACACGGGCGTGCAGGAAGAAAAGAGGTAAGAGACGAACAGAAGATATTACATATCAACTATCGGTTTCAACCGATTTAACATAATATTCGCAACGGAAAATACATTCCTATATATATACAAAAATAACAGGCATTTTTGTTTATTCCTCCTCGCCTTCGAAATTTTCTGTAAAAAAAAACATAAAAGGGGTAAGTGCCAAAAGGACACTTAGTAGGGTTGATTTATATCATAAAAGGGGTACACGTAATATTTCTTACAGAATATACATATAATACATGTTGTAGACTCCCGAAGAGTCCCAATGCAATCCGTTGAATAGGTTTCCGAAGAAGACCTATCAGGGCCCCAAGCCGACCCCATTTTGGGTTGTTATACCCTTCATGTTGGGTTTCCATAGAATACCCTCTTGTTGGGTTTCCGACGAGGAATACCCTACTTGGTGTGCAGGCGCATGCACAATTAAATTATCATGCAATAGTTTCCACACAACACATAGTACACATTGGTCACGTTCACGTTGGCCACATAATTCACACAACACATAGGTAAAGAAATCCTTTGACATATGTTGGTTTCTAAAGAAACCCCTTTTTTAAGCGGGTATTACCCCGACTTATCATCGTTTGAAACCATTTGCATTTGTGTCACTTGAAATCAATAGCTCTCAAAATCATATGATTTACTCGAATACTATTCACATAGTGAAAACATTTTACTTTAAAATGACACCACATCATGACGGGATTTAAATCACGTAGTCATAATGTTTTCCATAAAACTATACGATTTTAAAACATAAATAAGATTTTACCCCCACCTGTTCGGTGGTTACCACGTGAGCAACAAGTTTCAAAAATCACGTATCCCAAGGCTTCAATCCAACAGGTAGCCTACATAAATTATGATATTTTCTTAGATCTTTATAATCTATAAAGATTTAACCGATATCGGATCGGATACTATCGATCAAGATGAGACAGATCAGAACGGTAGGCTTAACGATTGAGGTTGAAGAAACAAGAGGGAAATATCCATTTATATAGCTGAGGTGAAAGAGAATGAATTTTGGATCACAACAAAAAAAGAATGAGCTCAATCGGAGTTGAAACGAGCTCGAACGGAGCATTTTAAGATTGAGGGGTAATTTGGTCAAAGGGTTGACTTTGATCGGGACCCACGACCCCCGGTCAATGATATCTCGTTAGCAATGACTCGATGATAAAGTATGATGAAAAGAAAATGAGATTGGGATAAAAAACCGAATCGAAAATACGGTGTAACGCGCGTTCCCAACGACGGGAGAAAAATAGGGCAGCGTCTCAGTCAACTCGGCAGCGAGGGCAGTGGCTCTCCGCAGTGGGGGCAGGTTGGCGCTCAGGCCTCCCGACATCCACCTGCTCGACTAGCCTACTTCCCGGCGACACCAGCTGCGGCGGTGCTGCCCTATGCCACCGCCACTTAGTCTTCCGGTGAGCCTGCAGCACTGGCTACCACCTCCGGCCATCTCTCGTCGGATTCCATCATGAATAGTGCCTGAAAAACAGCCTCAAACATCCTTCATCACACACACACATACATATACATTATACAAACCCTATGCAACAGCCCTTTCCCAACCCAGTGGCGCCAGCCCTCCAGCGGCTAGCCCACAACCCCGGCAGCTCCTCCGGTGCCTGGACCCACGAGAAGAAGAGAGAGAGAGAGAGAGAGAGAAAACGGGAGATAAGAAAAGGTGGTAAAAAGTAAGGGTTTAGGGTTTGGAGATCGTTTCTTGTCATTCTAGCGAACAGAAAATCGGAATTGAATTCTGGAAGTTGTCCTAGCTTCGTCTCGTCGAAGGCTACGTTGTGTTTGAAAATCAGTCGAAATAGATGAGTTTGAAAGAACATAAAATTAAAAGAGAAAGAGAGAGGATAGAGAGACTTATGTGTGTTTGGCGCTTTTCGGCTCGTTCAAAGAAACGGTGAAAAATGAAATCGAATGAGGGCCTATTTATAGAAAAATGGAAAGTTACTATTCATGGGGTAGGTTACTGTTCATGATAAGATTTCAGTTACTGTACATCACGATTCCATTTCTTCCGAAACTCCGTATTGTGTCCTTTTCTTCGCTGTTTGAGCTACGGGTGTTCGATTGACCTTTAGTTCGTTTCTATCTTCTCGTTTTTCCATTAGGCATCTAATGGTATAAAAATATTCTATATTCCATGTCTATAAATTTTATCCATTTAAAACCGATCGTTAAACACATATCTGAAATGCACGTAATTAAATTAAACACTCAAGAATTAATACACATAACATATTTTAATTACTAATTTACTTATTTAATTTACTTATTTAATTAACCAATTATGCTTTGTTTTTGTCATGGGCGCTCCATATTTGATTGAAGTGATTTTAGGAGAGATGATTTTTCCCACTAAACGTTGTTTTATTGTACAAGAATGGATAGAGATTTGACTAAATCCTAAATCTTTGGAGTTAGTTATTTGGAATATGCTACAAGTCTTATTTCTCACGTTCTATAACTTGGAAGACTAAGATTTTACTAAGTCTGGGTTGTTGATTAACAATCCCTATTTTAGGAATATTAGTTAATTGTTGTTGAGGGCATCTTCAGCAGTGTACCAAAATATACCGCTTGCACTATTTTAATAGTCCCTTTCTTGTACTATTTTTTTTACACTAAACATAATTTTCTTTATTATTAATATTATTTTGATTTTTTATTTATCATATATTTACTAATATTCTTAAAATGTATTAATAAATCACTTTTTTATTTATTATGGGATGATATATATCCGATATATATTATATTATTTGTTATGCGATGATATTTTTTAGAATACATAATATTGATATAAATGAAGCAATTGAGATATTTTTATGTCTATATTGAACATATATCAATATTTATATAAGTTATGATATGTATGAATTTATATAGAACTTGTTGATATCAATCATAGTTGTTGCAATATCTATATATCGATATTTAACTTATCGATATCAATCTCATCGGTTGTAATGTGCATAAGACAATATATAAATTATCGATATCAATATCGATCAATTATGATATGTGATACCTGAGCTCCTCACAACTTATTAATCAATATACTTCATGCATCGTATGCATCCCTTATTGCTTATGTGCTATTTGTGGTCTTACATGATTATTTTTTGTTTCCAAATATTGAATTATTTTATACTCTTACATGATTAGTGTTGAGAAACCCCTATTATAACTGATTGAGACTCGAGAAATCTTCGAGTGCATGATATAAACTATTTGATTAATGATGATATAAATTACGTTGAATTTTGTAAAGAAAATATATCTAAATTATATATATATATATAAATGTATACTATATATATTATTATATATATATATATGTAAGTAGCCGCCCCATATATACATATACATAAGAAGTTTATTAATATTATAATATATATTGATTAGGTCGTGCAACATATATATTAAAGAACTATTATTGTTATTATATATAATTCATATAAATGAAAGTTGGCATATACATAAGAAGTTTATTAATATTATAATATATATTGATTAGGTCGTGCAACATATATATTAAAGAACTATTATTGTTATTATATATAATTCATATAAATGAAAGTTGGCAGCAAGTGTGGGTATAACTTCAATAATAATATAATTACATTAATCAAGTTTAACAGTGAAGTTTTGGGTAAGGCGGTGGATTAGGCGTATATATATCTTTGTGTATAGTAAAAAAAAGAAAAGCTGAATAGGGGATATTGGGGAGAAAAAATAAAAATAAAATGAGAGAAGCAAGAATGATTGAGAGGTAAATTGGAGTTTATATAACCAAAATTTTTGGAGATTCACGTAAGTGGAAATTTATTTGCAACTACAAAGCATAAATTAGTATTTTCTGAACTGATTGTTCTAATTGGTGATACGTGAAAATTTCATGTTTCACGAGATTTGATTTATTATTCAGTGATTATTGTGAAATAAATAAATATGTTGGATGGTTGTTGTAATTGAAGTTGTGAATGTTATCAAGTCGTGTTCTAATGACAAGAAAATGGAACTGTACTTTTAGGTTATATATTTATTTTGGTCATATGGTGCTTTGTGCACATGGTACTGTGTGCACTGAATTACGGGATGCTTGGTGCACAAAATTGTATGGTATTTTGTACACGTGGTGCTTTGTGCATAAAATTATATAATGTTGTGTGTCTCTGGTGCTTTGTGCACGGAATTATATAATGTTGTGTACATGTGGTGCTTTCTGCACAGAATTATATGGTGTTGTGTGTACGAAATTTTATGCCGAGATACGACCCCAAGGTGCTGTGTGCACTAAATATATTAGAAATGAATTAGGTGAGTGTTGGAGTGTTAGAAATGAAACAGACATTTAGAAAGAGTTGTAAAGAATCATATTATCATGTATAATTTCTACTTAGTGAGATTTATCTCACTTAATTTATGTTTGGTAGGTAATTTTGATAATGTGTAACGTTAAGGACGTTCTGGGCAAGATGTGGAGCTCTTGCAGGGTTTTGAGCACTTGTGTACATAGATGACGACCTATTGGGCATGAATATGGTTTATGTTGCTTTTACTTTTGGATATTAAGTCTCTTTTGATATGTTCTGTAATACATAACATGATGCGGATTAACATGAAGATTTTTTATGGGTTGCTGATTTGTTTAAACTCTTTTTATATGAATGTGAATAGGGAATTGTTGGATATGAGATGACGTTATGCTGAAAGAGGAAGTTTAAAAGATATAATAGGTTTTCAGGTTGTACTATATATTTAAAATTCATTTTATGTTCATTTGAGCAAGTGTGGTCGTGTCATAATGTGCATAAAATAATGTATAAATTATCGATATCAATATAGATTACCATATCATTTGCTATATCAATGTGTCAATATATATCATTCTTGATAATTACTCCATAATTTTTATAAATAGATCACCTATTTGATTCCTCAAAATTCATAATCACATTTTTTTAAAATTTTACTTTAATTTTATTAGTAATTTTTTATATGTATGAATTTATATAGAACTTTTCGACAATCATAGTAGTTGTAATATCTATATTTCAATATTCAACTTATCGATATTGATCATATCAGTAGCAATGTGCATGAAACAATATATAAATTAGCGATATCAATATTGATTACCATATCATTTGTTATATCAATATGTCAATATATATCATTCTTTATAATTACTTCACATTTTCTATAAATAGATCACATATGTCATTCCTCAAAATTCATAATCACAATAGTTTTAATTTTTTTTAGTTTTATTAGTAATTTTTTTTATTTTGTTTTAATTTTATTAGTAATTTTTAAACTTTTGTTTTATCAGTGACAAAAATATCGTATCTTTAATTTTATGAATAATTTTTTTTCATGATCATTTAGTTTGTTACAAAAAAATATTGTATATTTAGGTTTATTATATCATAGTAAACATATATCTCAAATTTTAATTATTACATGTAATTTTAATAATATGTATGATTTGTTTGGTTAATCATAATTTTTATTATTATTCAAATAAAATATGATATTATTTAACATTTTAATTGTATATAATTATAATACCTTAAATATTAATATCTGATAAATTAATTGTGAAATATAGTAATAGTTAAAATTTTAAGGAAAGCAAAATAAAAAAGAAAAAACCTAATGGAAACAGAAAATGAATAAAAGAAAGAAAAAAAAAGATTTAACGCAATGTTAAATCCAACGTTAAAAGATTTAACGTGAACATTTAACCGTGAACATTTAATGTACCGTTGGGGTAGAGAAATCTTAAGAATGTTTAATGTACCGTTGGAGTGGAGAAATTAAAGAATATTTAATACCTCTGGACTGGAGAAATCTAGTTGAGAAATTAAAGAACAACGGTTGGAATAGAGAAATATTAAGAATATTTAATGTACCATTGTAGTGGAGAAATTAAAGAATATTTAATACAGCTGGAGTGGAGAAATCTAATTTTTCATGTACTGTTGGAGTGAACATATAATGTTGGAGTGGAGAAATCTTAAGAATAATTAATGTACCATCGGAGTGGAGGGAAAAAAATATTTAATGTACCACCGTTGGAGTAGAGAAATTATTTAATGTACCGTTAGAGTGGAGAAATCTTGAGAATATTTAATGTACCACCGGAATGGAGGGAAAAGAATATTTAATGCACCGCTGGAGTGGAGAATTCTAAAATCTGATATTTTATGTACCGCTGAAGTGGAGAAATCTTAAGAAATGTTAAATTCTTAAGATTCCTGCAAATCACTAGAGATGCCCTAAATCTTCCTTGCAGATTTGTAGTGAGATTGTGGAGAAGTGGAAGAAAGAAGATCGATGTGGTGATCGTGGAATTGTGCAGCAAGATCATGGTTATTCGAAGCTCAACAATAAATAGGAGATGGAAGACTGTGTTTCATAGGTAAGCAAGAAAGTGTGCAACAAAAAAAAAAAACATTTAGAAAGAAACATTATGTGGCATAGTCGTCTTGCATTTGTTGAGACATTCTATACAACATTCATGTTTGTCTTTTTGTTAAGTGATAGAGTTTGCATGATTTGATTATTTTTCATTTAGATATGTTTGTTTGTCTTTTCAATTGTGTTTTCACGTCCATAGAGTTTCACTGTTAGATATTTAGGACATGCGTCTTTCAAAGAGAGTTTTTCATGCATGATCTCTTTGTGGTTTTTGTAATTATTTCATAAAGTGATAAATTTTGCCATGTTGGCATCCTACGAATATTTTATACACATGGATAAATTCTCTTTTTTTTTCTTTAGTTTCATTTCACGACGTGTTTTGTGACATTCGACTCAACACTACACACTTTGATATTTTCGTATGCATTTCCTGGCCCACCAAAACTATCAAAGCTCATAAAATAAACATATATAACACTTTTTTGTATGACACATAACAAACTATGTTTTTTACTTATTTTTATATTATATATTTTATTCATATTTTTTTAGATTTAAAATGCATGAATTTTGGATCGAATTTCAATTGCAACATGATAAAAATGGACGAACTTAGGATCCTGTTTCAATTACAACATGAACTTTTGACTGTAACACCATAAATGCTCAATTTAACACTAGTTTCAATTCAAACATGATTAGGCTTTCCAAGCTCTAATCGCTGACGTGGAGCCCGAATTGTATAAGTTAATTGTTGATGTGTCAATTTAAATCCAGTCATCACTCACATGTAAATATAAAAAACCTAATTCATAATCTAAATCGCTACCAATATCGAAATCGCTAAGATATTTTGATAAATTTCTCATTTTTCACAGATTATGTGAAGTTGGACAGTGATTCAAGAAGAAATTTTTTATCAATATATCTTTTCTTTTCTTGTATGTGTTTAGATTAAAAATTAAGTTTTTTTTTGTATTTACATATGGGTGATGACTAAATTTAAATTGACATATTAACAATTAACTTATACAATATAGGCTCCACGTCAACCATTAAAGTTTGAAAAGTCTAATTGTGTCACAAGTGCTAAATTGAGTGTTTATGGTGTTATAGTCGAAAGTTCATATTCCAATTGAAACTAAATACTAAGTTCATGCATTTTTATGTAATTAACCACTACAAGAAAAATACACAACAACAACATGAGATTTACTACACTTTTATGTACTTTGTGTTGTCGTAGATAGATTTACAATACTTTTGCATAAAAGTGTTGTCATTGTGTGAAAAAATGCACAACGACAACAGTTGGGACAATGGATATAATGTACCGTTGTTGTGCTTCTTTTTTCGAACAACAACAACGGTTGAGACAATGGATATAATAAATCATTGTAGTTCTATCTTTTTTTTGCACAGTGACAATGGTTGGAACAACATATATTTTGTACCGTTGTCACTGTACATTTTTTCGCACAACCACAACGATTGAGACAATATATTTTTTTTACTTTTGTTGTACATTTTTTCATACAACAGTTAGGACAACAGATATATTTTACCATTGTCATTGTACATTTTTCCCACACAATGACAACGATTGGGACAATAGATTTTTTTTTTAGCATTGTCATTATACATTTTTTTTGCACAACAACAATAATTGGGACAATAGATTTTTTTTACCATTGTTGTTGTACATTATTTTTCACACAACGACAATAGTTGGGACAACAGATTTTTTTTTTTACCATTGTTGTTGTACATTTTTTCGCACAACGATAATGATTGGGACAACAGATATTTTTACCGTTGTTGTACATTATTTTTAGTTGAGACAATGGATGTTTTGTACAGTTGTCGTTGTATATTTTTTTTACACAACAACGATTAGGACATCATATATTTTTTACCATTGTTGTACATTTTTTTCACACAATGACAACAGTTGATTTTGCACAACGATAATGGTTGGGACAACATATATTTTTTACCATTGTCATTGTACATTTTTTTCACACAACGACAACAATTGGGAAAAGAGATATTTTTACCATTGTACATTATTTTTCAGACAACAATACATTTTTTTCATATAACGACAACGATTGAGATAACAGATGTTTTTTACCATTATTGTACATTGTCTTCGCACAACAACAACAGTTAGGACAACAAATATTTTTTATCGATTGTTTTTGTACAATGACAACGGTTTGTTTTGCACAATGACAATAGTTGGGACAACGGATATTTTTTACCGTTGTAATTGTACATTTTTTTTGCACAACGACAACGACAACGGTTGGGACATTGGATATTTTTTACCAATTTTTTTCGTACAACGACAACGGTTGGGATAACGGATATTTTTTACCATTGTCATTGTATATTTTTTCACACAACGACAATGATTGGGATAACGGACATTTTTACTGTTGTTGTACATTATTTTTCGCACAACGACAATGGTACAATGGTACAATGTACCATTGTCGGACATTTTTACCGTTGTTGTACATTATTTTTCACACAACGATAACGGTACAATGTACCATTGTTGTTGTGTAAAAATATTTAAAATAAATCATTTGCAAGAATCGAACCCTAAACCTTTAAACATGTTTGAGAAGTATTGCTATTAAACTAACAATATCATATTGATTATTTTTCCAAATATTAGTACATATCAATCCCCAATCAAACACTCCTAAATTAATGAAATCAATTGTGAAGGAACCTAGGTTGAATCACTCATTCCTTTTTTAATTCAATCCTCTCTCACCATACGATCGTTGTTCTATCACCGCTACAATGCACTCCCCTTCTCTATTTCCATCAAGCAATCCCTTAATCTCACCCAATTCCATGTAGTTTTAACCGATTTAAAGAATAGTTGGATAAGTATTGTTGTGTACTTGGGCGACGACTCCTGTAGCGATGAAACCCCAATTGAATTGAGTATGAATCTTCAATTTATTTTCTTCTCATTCTTGTTTGGAAATTAGATTTACTCATCTGTGTTTCTCAATCCTCAAAGTACCCTGCATTTCCCTTAGTCCTAGACATTAGTCAGATTCGTGAAATTTTGCCTCACCAGTGAGTATGGTCTTGTGCTTCTTTTAGGACTTCTCATTCGACATTCTTGAAAAGTTGTTATGTCAATGTGATTTGATTTTTTATTTGGGGTTTCTTTTATGTATTGTATTGTAGTTTTTCGTTTTTACTGGTGGATAGATTATTTTGTGTTCTATGACCTATTATGCTTTAGAATGCTTTCAGAGATTTGGTAGCTGCTGCCTGCATGCCTCAATGTCTAATACTGCAGTCTTTTTGTTAAGTAGCACCATTTTGAGTATTAATAGTTATATTTAGGCCACATATATGTTATCTCTTTAAGGTTAGATGTTATTGGAATTTGAGGTTTATATATTAATTTGATTTTATAATATATTGATGTGTGCATACGCCGAAGAAAGTGAACATGAACTGTCACAGGCTATTAGAAAAGTTCTATATTGTGTTGATCCATTGTTTAGATTCTGCAGAATAGTTTACATACTCTGGGTTATACACTTGTTATATGATTTGTTTGCAGTCCAAGATACCTGTGTGATCCGTTTAGTATGATCAGGTAAATGAACAACTTACCCTTGTGTGTGTAAATGATAATCTTTGTTTCATTCACACTTTTTCTTGTCATATGATTATCTTTTTTGTTAGTGCTTGTAGTGCCAGTGTTTCTTGTTTCACATTTGCATTCACCAAATAGTATAATCTCATCATTGTTAATTTATTTTTAGGTTTATTTTTAGCAGTAATGTATGAGATTTGAATCCCAGATGATTCCTCTTTAGGTTATTACCTTGGTAGTTAGGAGCCATTATCAAATTGAATATATAAAGTATGTGATAAAATTCACTTGTTAAGTCGCATATTTACTATCAGAATTTCATATAAACTTAACCATAAGTATCTTTAGTAGATGGTTAAAACAAATTAATAGTACATAAAAATGTTATTAATTATTTCGATCTGGTGGTTTTTGGTATCTTTTTGCTTTCGAACCTATTATAATGAGCCTATCTGAAGAGCTAATTGTAGTAGATGAAATAGTTGTGGGTTCATGAAAAGTTCGGATTGGGTGGAGCCTCATCTGCAATACTCGTCTACTTTTCGGGGCACCAGTGATTTCATATCCGATCCAAATCTTTTTCTAATTATGCTATTTGGTCTTATAACTGAATACAAATTAAGTTACGCCACTTTGAAGGTCCTGGTTCTTTGATTATTTTATACCTAGTATGGATAAAGAATGGATGTCAAATGATAGGTTATCATATGAGTATGTGGCTGAAGTGGAGTCTTTCATGCATTTTGCATTGCCCATGTATAACATGTGGTAATTTAACTAAGAAAAAGGTTGAAATTGTACTGTTGCATTTGTTGTCTAATGAAATTGATTTAACATATCGTACATGGATATGCATGGAGAAAGAACCAATCCCAAATACTTAAGTAATGATAGTGCAAATGTTGGGGATGATGATCACAATATTTTCTCACAAGAACCTGTAGACATGGTCAATGTAGCATATGATAAGGCAGGGAATCCAAATGACTTCATTAAGTTACTTGAGGATGAAGAGAGACCTTTATACCCTGGTTGTGTTAAATTGACAAAGCTAAGTGCAATTGTGAAGTTATATAATTTGAAGGCAAAATATGGTTGGAGTGATAAAAGCTTTACAGATCTATTAGGATTATTAAGAGATATGCTTCCTGATGAAAATGTATTGTCTTCTTTTTTATATAATGCAAAAAGATGTTTGAAATCATTGGGAATGAATTATGAAAAATTCATTGTTGTCCCAACGATTACGTCTTATATTAAAAACAGTACAAGTAATGTACTAATTGTCCAACATGTGGAGTGTCAGGGTGGAAGGTTGATAAGAATTCAAAGATGAATACAAAGTCCACTCCAACTAAAATACTATGGTATTTCCCTCTTATTCCTAGATTTCAAAGAATGTTTCGAAATAGGGAAGTGTCAAGGAATTAACTTGGCATTATGATGGGAGGGTTCATGATGGTAATCTACGTCATCCAGCTGATTTACCTGCATAGAAGTTAGTAGATCATAAATGGCCAAATTTTGCTGCGAGCCAAGAAATTTGAGATTGGCCATATCAATAGATAAGATCAATCCTTATGGTATGATATCAAGTACATATAATTGTTGGTCCTTTGTTATGATCACATACAATCTTCCACCATGGTTATGCATGAAGCATAAATTTATGATGCTCACATTGTTGATTGCTGGTCAATTTATGATGCTCACATTGTTCATTGCTGGTCCAAAGCAACCAGGTAATGATATTGATGTTTATCTGACTCCTCCAGTTGATGACTTAAAATGCTTGTGGGAAGTAGGCATTGAAGCATATGATGCATATCATAAAGAAAGTTTCCTACTTAAAGTTGTTATGTTGTGGACGATTAATGAGTTCCTCGCTTATGGTAATATGTCTAGATGTAATGTGAACGGATACTATTCATGTCCAATATATGGTGAAAACACATATTCAAAAAGATTGAAACATAGTAGAAAAATGTCATTCACCAGACATAGAAGGTTTCTTCCAAACGAACATCCTTTTCATAAGTAGCAGAAGGCGTTTGATGGGACACAAGAGTTTGGTGTTGCACCTAAACCACAAAGTGGTAATGATATCTTCAATAAGGTTGGTGGAATTAATAGCAATTAGTGAAAAAGAAGTAGAAATCTTCAATCTAATGTTGATGGTGATAAATCATGTTGGAAGAAAAAATCAGTTTTCTTTCAAATAGAGTATTGGAAGCATTTACATGTTCGACATATTCTTGATGTAATGCACATTGAAAAAAATATGTGTGAGAGTCTCATCGGAACATTGTTAGACATTCCTGAAAAAAAAATGGTATAGCAGCAAGATAAGATCTTGTGGAGATGAATGTTAGGTCTGAGTTGACACCAAAAGTAGGAAAAGAGAATGTTTTTGCCTTCGGCTTGTTATACATTAAGTAGGGCGGAGAAAATGAGAGTTTGTGAGTCTTTGATAGGTATAAGGTTCCCATTGGTTATTCATCAAATGTTAGTAATTTGGTGTCAATGAAAGATTTGAAACTCGTTGGTCTTAAGTTGCACGATTGCCATACTTTAATACAATAATTGCTTCAAGTGGCCATACGTGGAGTCTTACCTATAAATGTCGGATATGTTATAATGCGATTGTTTTATTTTTTAATTTTATTTGTAACAAAGTGATTGATATCTCAAAGTTAGATGAAATGCAAAGAGACATAGTTACGATGTTAGGCTTACATGAGAAGTATTTTCCTCTGTCGTTCTTTGATGTCATGATTCATTAAACTATACATCTTGTGTGGGAGGTCAAGTTGTGTGGACCAGTTTGTTATGAATGGATGTACCATTCGAAAGATATATGAAAGTCTTGAAAGGTATGTGAGAAATCTTAATCATCCTGAAGGATGCATAGCTAAAAGTTATATTGGTGAAGAAGCTTTAGTATTTTGCTCAGACTATCTTTCAAATATGCAAACAATTTGGATTCCATAAAAGCATCATGGAATAGAGCTTGAAAAGCCTCTATCAGCCACTCGAGTACATTCCATTAGTGATGAGGTGTGGGTGTAAGCACATCGCTATGTTCTAGTAAATGAAGTTGATATTTATCCTTATACCAAGTAATTAATTTAACTTACGATGATTCATATATTTCAATTTAGTTTGAAGTATAAAGCACATAATCTGTCTTTTCTTAATGCCAATGAACATATGAGGCATTTGAGGACAACATCTCGATTAAAGAATTATTTAGAAAAATCAATATTGGATCAGTATAACCGATTATTTATTTATTGGTTGTGTGATCGAGTAAGTACCTTACTCTTATATGTAACAATATATAAATAATGTCTTGTCATAAGTATACTAATATAAACCTTTCAATTTTCAAGGTTGCAAATCAATCGAGTGATCAAAATGAAAAAAATACCAAACAGGATAAAATGGATTGCGCATGGTCCTAGCACTCAAGTATTGAAATATCAAAGTTACTTGATTAATGGAGTTACATATCGTACAAAAGAACATGATCATGTCTGAGCTATTCAAAATGTTGGAGTAAGTTGTGTTGTAAAAATCATGCAAGTTTCTAGTGCAAAGGATAAAAATCCGGTTGTGTTTGACATGATGTTTTATGTAGTCATTGAAGAGATATAGGCATTTGATTACCACAACTTCCGTGTTCCAATGTTTAAGTGTACTTGGGTGGAGAATAATACTAGCATCAAAGTATATGAGATTGGTTTCATGTTGGTTAATTTATAAAAAAGAATTTAAATCTAATTCATTTATATTAGATAGTCAACCAAAACAAGTGTTGAGGAATGTTAAGGGAAAATCAAAGACAATTAAAGAAAAAGCTGCTACCTTGGACATCAATCATGATAAGCCTAGCAAAATGTCTGGATCAAAGTCAACTCTATCGAAGAGAGGCCTTAGAGGTGTAACGCCCAGGATAAAAACAAAGCATAATTGGTTAATTAAATAAGTAAACCTTAATTAAAATATCTTATGTGTTTTAATTACATGCGTTTCAGATATGTGTTTAACGACCAGTTTTAGATGGATAAAAAATTATACACATGGAAAATAGAATATTTTTATAACATTAGATACGTAATGGAAAATCGAGAAGATAGAAATGAACTAGAGGTCAATCAGACACCCGTAGCTCAAACGGTGAAGAAAAGGGCAAAATACGAAGTTTTGGAAAAACAAGGAACGGGATCTGGATGAACAGTAACCGACCCTTATCGTGAACAGTAAATTTTCCAGATTTTCTATAAATAGGCGCTCATTCATTTCATTTTTTTCACCTTTCTTCGAACGAGCCAAAAAGCGACAAAAACACGTAAGTCTCTCTCTTTTCTCTCTCGTCTTTTTATTTATTTTTCTGTTTCCGGTGGCCGCTGCCGGAGTCGCCGGAGCCGCCGCCGCTGCCGCTGCCTTGCCGAAAAATTCTAAACTCATCCGTTTTTGCTGATTTTCGTACACAACGTAGCCCTCGACGAGACGAATCTAGGACAACTTTCGGAATTCAATTCCGATTCTCCGTTCACCGGAAAATGGCGAAAAACCGCCGCTGCCGTCGCCGGAAAAAGTCAAACCCGTCCGTTTCGGCTGATTTTCGTATATAACGTAGCCCTCGATGATACGAGTCTAGGAGTCAATCCTTTGACCAAATTACCAAAATACCCTTCAATCTTAAAACGCTCCGTTCGAACTCGTTTCAACTCCGATTGAGCTCATTCTTGTTTCGTTGTGATCCAAATTTCATTCTCTTTCACCTCAGCTGTATAAACTGATATTTCCCTCTTGTTTCTTCAGCTTCAATCGTTAGGCCCTCTATTCTGATCCGTCTCTTTTTGATCGATAGTATCCGATCCGATATCGTTTAAATCCTTAATTATATTTCATAAATATCTAAAAACATCGTAAATTATGTAGGCTACCTGTTGGATTGAAGCCTTGGGATACGTGATCTTTGATACTTGCAACTCACGTGGTAACCACCGAACAAGGTGGGGGTAATTTCTAACTCTTTATCTGTTTACAGTTTTCCCTATTACAAGCATGATTGAGAAATACTAAATGCTGTGATTATACTTGCTGTGACATACATAAACTGTGAGGGGTGGGCCCGCTGAGGCGCCCCTTCATTGCATTCGTCCCTAACCTCCATTCTTCTATGAAAGGTTTGGTGGTCCTTGAAATGCACCAGCGGTATTTGAGTCCGTTTTATGGGATAAGACGGGCGATGCCCGCACCTATTCGTCCCTTACCATTTCTAATGTCTGTTGTGCATATTTTGTGCTGTGTTTCGTGATGATTATGCTTATTTCTGATTTAAATGTCTGTCGAAGTTTTAGATGCGGATTTTATCCCCACGAGTGTATTGAACGCACTCACCCCCTTATTCTGTAATTCACGTTACAGGAGGTGATAGGCATGATGAACCCTAGAAGGAGAGAGGAGGTGCTATTCTTTTGGATCTGTAAATTATTTTTTTAATATGATGTTTTCTCAAACTTTTGTCTTTATAAAACAATGTTGTAAGGAATCCACGTTTGGTGGTTTGATGATGTGTATTCGGGATGTGAGATCCTGATGATGAGGGTTGTTTGGGATGGGAGATCCTGATGTTTTTCCGCTGCAAATATTATGTTAATCGGTTGAAACCGATGGTTGATATATATATAAAATCTTCTATTCCTCTCCTACCTCTTTTCTTCTTCCTGCACGCCCGTGTGAAAAACTCTGATAAATATTTTTGTAAGAAAATTGGGGCGTGACAAGAGGTGCCACCACAATGCATTGTATTATTATTCAAAGAGTTCAAAAAATGAAAAAAGATGTTCAACTTAATGCACATGGACAGTCTGTGGGAGAAAACAGAGCTAGAATGTAAAGCTACATTGGTGTTTTTGTAAGAGAAAATGTGATGATTACCTACAAAAGTTAGAAGGATGTTTCAAAAGAAGTCAAAGGGTTAATTTGAGAATCGGTTAATGTAAGTAACTAAGTTCGTATTATGGATTAAAACTACTTGTTCAATATTTATTAGATATATATGATCAATGTTTCCAAAACTTTTTGTAGATGGTTTACAATATTGAGCTGACCTGGAAGAGCTCTTATTTGAAGACTGTAAATTAATGCCAAGTGGCGATAGTACAAGACACTCCTCACTAATGACTATGTATTTAGTAGATTGAATAGCCCTAACTTGAATACCCCTCCTACTGGCTATAACATCGAATACTCAATTTGGAGCATTTTTTTATCAGCCGCATGTTTGAAGATTTCATTGTAAGCTATAAATATTTTTTATTTATAACAATTTAGTTTATCATATATAAAAGTTGTACGATTTAGTTTTGTCACTGACTTTATATTTTCTTTTATAGAAATTGAGAGAGAAACAAAAGGACCAAAGAAACTCAAACAAATACCCATATCGACTATCTCGAAAAGGATATGAACAATATTCTGAACAAATAGTAAATATCAATTAATTGTTGGGTGTTCGAGAATATATCTTATCATACACTTTGCATATTACTATTTTTGACTGACAATGTTACTTTGGTGCCAATATACTCAGCTTTCAAAATTATGTGATGATACTGAAATAAATCGAACAATTCTTTAGGTAAAATGACTACTTAACAAGGAAGTAAATCATAAAGGAGATGAGTTGAAAGAAACTGTAGAAAAGATTGTAAGTATTTATGAGCTATTAATTTTACATACGCTTGTATAACATATTGGTAAATGACAATTTATATAATTGTTCCTATAAGAGTTGGCCATGGATCCATGTACAAAATTCTGAAAGGTCATGCTTCTGTATCAGTGTACTTTCGTATTCCTAAAGGATAAAGTGCTATCTACCGAGAGATGTCTTCCCCACAAGGCATGAGATAACTTGGGGACAACCTTTCTGCAGAAATGCTGAAGGCAGTAGCGATGTCGCTGGAGGATACTGCCGCTTCTTCTCTATCTGCATCCATCCTGAACAGGATGCAGTCTCTCCTATCCTCGGATCTTCTTACAAAGAAGTAGAATCACTGAACCGATTCTATGGAGTATCCGGCGTATACAGTGGTTAGGAGATCTAGAATTTGGGTCCTTCCCAGTGCATCAAAAATCCATCGGATTATTCAGTTGTCATACATCCCAAAAACATAGACATGCTCCTGGTTGACCAATCGACCTTCTAGAACAATGGTTTGTCTGGCTACCATTGTTGTTTAAGAGATAAGGGGTTCTGAGAGACTTAGAGAATTTTACAAATATGGAAACTTCTTTCTGGGAATGATACTTAGCAAAATGAATTCGAAATGTTATGGTTATAGTATCATGGATAATTTCAAGGGACGTGTAGTATGATCAACGGTTGAGATTAAATGAAGAGAATTGATCGTACGGTCTTTATAAAAAAACGAAAATGTCAAATCATAATTAATCATGATTGAGCAGATGTGGGCTTTGACCGCAGCTCTTCGACTTTTGATAGGCGCAGACTTGCATTAAATGCGATGAAAGACATGTCATTTGCCGCCTAATTTATTAGTTTTTTAAGGTTGCAGCATCCTGGGTACGAGGTTGCAGAGTATTAAATACTCTTAGAAATAAATGCTGTAACCATACGCTGCTTACTTTTCTTTTACTGTCTGTGCTGTAAGAATTAAGGATGCAACGCTGTATGATCCCATGCTGTATGAAGTGACAACTTGCAGCATGATTCTTACAGTTTTTCGCAAGAATGCAGAGATTCCTCCTGAGCTTCTACAACTTCTTTTTCCACTCACAATTTCAGAATTCCCAGCTCGTTTCTTAGCATAGAAAACCTTGATTCACTTAGGGGTTTAGTGGATATATCAGCTAGCTGGAGATCCGTATGAACTTTCTTAAGCACGACATCTTTCTTCTCTATGTGATCTCTTATAAAGTGATGTCTTATATCAATGTGCTTTGTTCTTAAGTGAAACACTGGATTATGGGTAATTGCGATAGCACTCGTATTATCATAGAGAATTGGAGTCTCTTTTTCTTCAATTCCATAATCTCTTAGTTGCTGCTATATCCAGAGGATTTGAGCACAACAACTTCATTCTCCAACATATTCTGCTTCTACTATAGATGTTGCAATCGATATTTGTTTTCTGCAGAACCATGAAACAAGTCTATTTCCCAGAAATTGACAAGTTCCACTGGTGCTTTTTTTATCAATCTTGCAGCCTACATAATCTGAGTCAGAGTAGCCTTTAAGCTTGAATCCTCCTTCATTGGGATACCATAGGCCTACTTCTTGAGTTCCTTTCTGATATTTTATAATCCTTTTTTACTGCTGAAAGATGTGACTCCTTTGGTACTGCTTGAAATCTTGCACAAACTCCTACTGCAAACATGATGTCTGGTCTACTTACTGTAAGATACAACAAGGATCATATGAGCCATCTGTACTTCGTGATATCCACATCTTTTCCATCTTCTTCTTTGTCAAAGCTTATGGATGTGGACATAGGAACAGATGTTGCTGAACCATTCTCCATGCCAAACTTCTTCATAAGCTCCTTTGTATACTTGATTTGACTGATAAAGGTTCCTGCAACCAGCTACTTTACTTGCAGCCCTAGGATTGCATCAGGTTGGCAAACTTTCACATAGATCTTTATTGGTGGATCCAAAGATGATATTATCCACATAGATCTGTACTAATAGAATGTTGTCTTCATCATGTATCCTAAACAGAGTCTTTTCTACTGTTCCTTTCTTGAAATCGTTTTCCAGCAGATAGAGGGATAAGGTGTCATACCAAGCTCTTGGTGCTTGTTTGAGTCCATATAGGGTCTTGTGTAATCTAAACACCTTCTCTTCTGCTTGATCTTTAAAACCTGGAGGTTGCTCAACATATATTTCTTCTGTAAGAAGACCATTGAGGAATACACTATTCACATCCATCTGATATACATTGAAAATTTATGTGAGCTACATACGCCAGAAAAATCCTTATAGCTTCCAACCTTGCTACTGGAGCAAAGGTCTCATCAAAATCAATTCCTTCTTCCTGGCAATATCCCTTAGCAACTAATCTTGCTTTTTTTTTTAACAAGAAGTTTTGATTCATCTAACTTGTTCTTGAAGACGCATTTTGTTCCTATAACACCTTGATGGGTTGGTCTTGCAACTGTTTGCCAAACTTGATTTCTTTCAAATCCATTTAGCTTTTCTTGCATGGCTTGAACCCAGTTGCTATCTTGTAGAGCTTTTTCAACATTTTTTGGCTCTGTTTGGGATATGGAGCATGCAAACATTGCTTCATGAGGAATAGACCTTCTTGTTCTTACTCTTATGGATGGATCTCCAATTATAAGATCTCTCGGATGATTTCTTAACCATGTTTTATCAGGCTCAAAGGTATGTATAGGTCTGGGTTGTTCCTCAACATGCTGTAAGATTGGAGGTTCTGCTGCTGTAAGAATATATTCTGCATCCAGAGGTACAGATTCTTTTCTTTATCTTCTGCTGAGGGTAGAACTCCTTCAATATAGGGAACATCATTTTCTTTCCTTGGAACTGTTCCTCCAGTAGGTTCTACTAGCCTCTTGGTGTCACAATGTGGTTCATGAAATACCAAATGAATTGACTCTTCAACCACTACGGTTCTTTTGTTGAAGACTCTGAATGCTTTGCTTACAGCAGAGTATTCTAGAAATACTCCTTCATCTGATTTTGCATCAAAGGTTTTTAGATGTTCCTTTCCATTATTGAGAATATAACACTTGCATCCAAAGATATACAGATAGGAAATGTTTAGTGTATATCCATTCCAGACTTCATATGGAGTTTTATCTAAATCTTTGTTGATCAGACATCTGTTCTGAGTATAGCATGCAGTGTTGGTGGCTTCAGCCCAAAATCTCTTGGGTATCTCTGCTTCTGCTATCATTGTCCTTGCTATTTCCTTAAAGGTTCTGTTTTTCCTTTTAGCTACACCATTCTGTTAAGGTGTTCTTGCAGTAGAGTATTCATGACGAATACTATTATCAAAACAGAATTTCTCAATAAACTTGTTTGTGAACTCAGTTCGTCTGTCTGATCTGATCTTTACAATGCTCAAGCTCTTCTCATTTTGAATCTTCTTCATGAGGTCAGGTAGTTTATTCTGAGTCTCTGATTTCTTAGCAAGAAATATGTTCCAGGTGTATCTGGAATAGTCATTAATTACCTTAAGTGAGTACTTCTTTCCACTTATGGTCACTTGTTCTACTGGGCCAAAGAGGTCCATATGTAGAAGATCTAAAATTCTGTGAGATAACTTCTGCAACTTGTCCTTGAATGAGCTTTTCACTTGATTTCCTTTCGGACAAGCTCCACAAACATTTTTCTTCTTGTATGCCACATCTGGCAGTCCTTTTACAATGTCTTTTCTTGCTAGCTTATTTATTGTCTTGAAGTTCAAGTGACTCAGTCAGCTCAGTTTTGGTGGACTTTTTACAATGAAGCACGTTGGTTGAATAGAAGAGTTCCAGTCTGCAAGATATATGTTTCCTCTTCTTGTTCCTGTAAGCTTGACTTCATTTGATGTGCTATCCTTGATTAGGCATTTGGTGAGGTTGAACTTCAATGTGTATCCTTTGTCACAAAACTGACTAATACTCAGCAGATTATATTTAAGACCTTTCACATAGGATACATCTTTGATCTTTATATTCCCTTTGATTAGGCTTTCATTGTCTTTTGTGCTTCCTTTGGAATCATGTCCAAAGATGACCTTCGGTCCTTTACATTCTTGAAAGTCCTTTAAGGCATCTTTATTGCCTGTCATATGCTTTGAGCAGCCATTGTCCATGTACCATACATCACCACTGCATCCTGGTACTGATTTAGGTACCAATTTCTGTAAGGGTCCTTTTGGGTTAGTTTCAAGCAGATTTAGGTACCCATTTCTGTAAGGTCCTTTTGGGTTAGTTTCTTTTGGAACCCAAACTTTTTTAACAGTCAATATTTTGTTGTAAGATTTGTTGATTCCTCTTCTATAGGCAATTTTGTTGTTAAACTGCTTGTTAACTGTGTGTGCAGAAACTATATGTTTGTTACCAACACTCTTATGGTGTGGTCTTCCACCAAACTTCCCTGGAGTATTTCCTCCTTTAGGTTTAGACACGAGAGTCTTAGTATTTGTGGGCAAATGTCTTTTATGTTGCAACTTTGTGAGATGCTGTATCTTCTTGCTGTATACAGTAGATGGCTTCTGTTGCAGCCAACTTTTAAATACAGGCTTACTTCCTACAGTTGAGCATTAGGGTTTCTTTCCCTTATCCATCAGTGCTAGTTTGTTCAAGATCTTTTCTAAGTTATAGGGTAACTCATTCTCCATTAAATTTTCAGCCAGAACAAATATAATAGTCTTAGATGAACTTGTTGTATTCTGAGAGGTGTGAGTGTTGTATCCTAAGCCCGTTTTCTCAAATGGACTTTTGTCTTGGTTTAGGCACTCCCTTGCGTCCTTAGCAGACTTGCAAAATATTCTTATTATGGACTGTAAGTTCTTCTTCTCATTTTCTAGCTTGGTGACCACCAGATTTAGCCTTGAGACCTCTTTTTGTAGCTTGTTGTATCTTGAGCTATCAGGCTCACATGCTGCTAGCATTTTAACAATGTTGATGTTTTTGCTTCTGAGGATCTTATTCTCAATTCTAAGGTTTTCCATTTTCAACCTTTAGCTCCTCATGAGTTGAGTTAATCTGCTCGAAGTCACTTATCATCTTAAAGAGTGGATCATGTTCAGCTCCTCTTTGTCAGGTATGGATAGCGGTTGGTATGTTACCTCATCTTCTTTGCTGTCCTCACAGTCTTTTGCCATCAGGTAAATCAGTGCTTCTTCGTCTGAGGATGAGGTTTCAGTATCGCTGTTAGAAGATTCAGCAACTTTCAGCATCTCCTTTGAGACTGATGTATCCTTCGTTTTCTCCATCTCTCCAATGAGAGCTCTAAGATTATGTCAATCATCTTTTTTTTTCTATCTCCTTCTAGGTACTTGTGTACGGTTGAATGTGGACAGATTCTTGCGTAGTATCCAGGCTTCTTGTAATTATAACACAAGCAAGATTATTTGAGTTTGACTGAGGAGAAGAGGATACCTGCGGTGGTGGATGACTTCTTTTGAAGTCATTCCTCTTCTTCTTGTTGTTGTTGCTGTTATTGTTGTTCTTCATGAATCTTCTAAATTTCTTTAGAAGAAGAGCCATATCTTCTTCAACGTCCTCAGCTATAACCTTTGACTGCTTGCTGCAACTAGCAGATGTTCTATCCTTCGAGCTTCTGGCAGTCAGCGCAGTAACTTTGGAACCTGATTCTTCAGCCTCATTTTTTCTTCTATTGATGTCATATTCAAATGCTTTGAGATTGGAGAATAGATCAAATGTACTCATGGATTTCAAATCCATGAGTACTCTCATGACGATGGTCTTGCTGTCCCATTCCGCTGGCAGGCCTCTCAGCACTTTCATATTTTTTTCTTTTTGAGTGTAGTGCTTGCCCAGAGCTTCTAGTTCATTCACGATAGAAGTGAATCTTAGATCTAGTTGCTCAAGAGTCTTTTCATTCTTCATCTCGAAGAGTTGGAATAGTTGAGTGGCGTTGGAGATCTTATTATCCTTAGTGAGTTTTGTGCCCTCACACATTTTTTCCAACTTTTCCTATATCTACTTGGACGTTCTGCATATTTTGACTTTGCTGAATATGTCTTTGTCCAAGATGATGAATAGAGCATTTTTGACCATGTTGTCTAAGTTGGCTCTCTTCTTGTCTTCATTATTCAACTCTTATCTTAGCTTGATCAGGAAGTTAAGTGGCGGAGGTGTTCCTTCCTCTATGTCTCTTCCAAACATGGGATTCACCTTTGTGGGGATAATCGGTCCTTTTGTGATGACCGTCCATATTTCATCATTCATTACTAAAAGATGTGCCTGCATTCTGATTTTCCAATCATCATATTCTTCTATAAAAAATATGGATAATTTGTGATTACAAGAATCCATGATATGCTGTAAGAATGAGATTTTTAAGGATATAGAGAAAACAATGAGTCTTGGATGGATCTGGGTAGGTGACCAAATAAGTTGGCTTTTAACCCAACTTGCTCTAATACCACTTGTTGGTCCCAAGTGTTCTCCGAGGTTCAGAGAGGGGTGAATAAACTTTGGTCATTTTTTGAAATTCTTTACAAACTTACTGTTCTGCAAGTTACATGAACTTGCAACACCAGTCAGTTACTGCTTACAACACTAGTATGCAGTGCTGCGCTTTGTGACTTAGGGTTCTTGTACACAGCGAAAAATATGTTTTTTTGACACAAGGCTGGTTTTCTCAAATATGCTCATTTTAAAGATGTTTTATGCTTATGACAGATAGAAATATAGAATAAAGCACAGATATGAAAATCAATAAAACACTTATGGTTTATAGTGGTTCGAAGGTGGTGTAATCCTTCTACATCCACTCTACTGCTACCTCGAGCAAAAACTTTGTTAAGCAAGATTGAATTACAGGACACTCCTAACAATCTATCAACTCAACAAGCTAACACCTACTAGAACCCAGCGTACACACAACAACTGCAAGTTCTAAAGGCAAACCCACATAGGATTTCACACTCCTACACAGGGAAATTACTTATCACCTAGACAACTTATACAAACAGCAAGGATAAATTCTATCAACTATTCGACATCTAAAATAACTTAAGCACACAACAATAAGATTAAAGTATATAAATGGTTTTTTCAACTGGTTTGGTGAAGTGAGCTTTTGAATCCTTCGATAGATCTTTTGGTTTGAACTTGTTCACTTCACAGAGGTCGAGTGACTGAAACTGTAGAAATGCTTGAGAGAATATAACTTTGAATGCTTGAACTTTTTAGTGTCAATGTTTTAGTAGTCAGCTTCAGGGTTGCTCGTCCTCTATTTATACTTGTAGAAAGATATTCGTTGAAGAAGATATCTCTCATTTGAAAATAGTGTACTTGATCAAAGGTATGCTTGTATTTAATGCAATGTGACTTCTCCTTTCAGAGCATTTAATGTGGTGGTTGCGGCTCACAACTTTCTGCAGCCTGCCAGTCCACGTGTCGTCTTTGCATTGGCTCCATGTCTGCAACTTTGATCTTCTTTGGAATGGCTCTAATTATACTTGCTTCGTTCTTCATTCCTCGTACTGTATTTATCCTTCCTCAGATTACGGGATACTGATTCTATTTGTCATTAGCATGGTTGGTTGTCAACAAGTTATAATCTTTGCGCTGTATCCTGGGCCTTCTTACAGCTATTCGTTATTTATAATGCTGTTGTAACTCGACCTTCTTGCAGTATTACTTTATGCAGTACTGCTGTATTTGTTCTTACAGTACTCCTGTAGCCACTTCTTGTAGTGGCGCTGCTTTCCGTTCTTACTTAGTTGTTGCATTGCTGTATCTACTTCTTGCAGCGTCTTCATTCTTTTAAATTCTCGATGTAGCACGATCCATTAGAGTTTCTCCATCTTTCAGCACCTATAACTGGACTCAATCTTAGTCTATATTTTTACTTAAACATTGTGAAAAATGGGATACTCAAACTTCCTATTATATAAGCGGTTTGTCTCATCAAAATCTATACACTAAAATCCCAACAAAAAGGCAATCAAAACATTTAATGCGGATGTCCAACAAAAAAGAAGAAAACAAGTTAAGTGGGAAATTATTAATATATGTGAACATTATGACTAACTAATATTTTAACATATATATGTGGATTAGATCATATCTAGTTTTTCTAAACCTAGGGTCCTTCACAACCAGATGCATATCAATGTGGATTTTATGTCATGCGTTACATAAGACAACTTATTGTATTGGATGTGTTGGCTGATTTGGATTCACTGCAACTTAAAGTATTATACCTGTTTATATTCTTAAATCATGAAGTCATTTGCAATTATAGACTTATTTTTATTTTAGGTTGATATAATTTATGTTGTTACGCAGTTCACACAAGATGAATACTCCAAAGAAGAAATAGATGACGTATGTTTGGAGTGGGTAACATGTGTCTAGCTATACCTATTTATATTCTTAAATCATGAAATCATTTGCAATTATAGACTTATTTTTATTTTAGGTTGATATAATTTATGTTGTTACGCAGTTCACACAAGATGAATACTCCAAAAAAGAAATAGATAAAGTATATTTGGAGTGGGCAACATGTGTCTAGCTACACGTACAAGAATACTAGATGGGTAAGGTTCTTCTTCTGGAAAAATTGTAAATTCAACATCTGACTTTTTATAATTTTATAAACATAAGCTGGAGTTATTTAATTTGTTTGGTGTTTAATTCAATTTGTCTTGTCGTTATAGTTTAATTTATGATCATAAGTTACAATTTTTATGTTGTCTTCTAATGTTGTCTTTCATTTGTATTGATTTCAATGTATGGTTAGTACTTCGTGATGAGTTCACAGGATTATTTTAATTTTTTAAGCCTGTATGTTATGTTTCATTTGGTTTAATTATTTGATGTTGTGATATGAGAAATTATGTTGTGATAATCTACATTATTAACCTTGAGAAATATTTTGCATATTTTTGATTAATTAATTCTCATTTGTTAGGCTCAGTTATTTGATGGATTCACCGTTGACAACTTTTGTTATCTGGATCATATCACACATTGTAATTCTTAATATTATGAATTATTGACTTTGTTATTGGATACTTTATCATTTCCTATATTTTTTTGGATCATGAGAAATGTAGTAAACTTTACGTTATATTGATTGATTTTAGGAATGTACAAGATATTGATAGTAATGTGACGATGGTTTTGATTGCAATTAAAATTTCAAATGTTTTGAATTGTAAATTTATGATTTATGATTTATCATATATTACAATATATTATAAAGTTGTTGGTGTTGTTGTAAATGAAAAGGACAACACAAAAAAAAAATGAAAAAAATTATTGTGGAAAAAAAATCTGACAATGGTTATTAACCATTGTCGTTATTATCTTTTACAACAGTTAATAACCGTTGTTGTTAACCATTGTAAATACACTGTCGAACATCATAACAACATTGGTTAATAACCTTTGTGCAGACGATGTAAAATGCGCGCTCAATTATGACAATAGACAAACCGTTGTCGTTATTATCTACGACAATGGCTATACACCGTTGTGGTTAATGATAACATCAACGGTTATTAACCGTTGTCCACACGTTGTAAATACACGCTAGAATACAATTGTAAATACATACTGGAATACTACAGTTGGTCAACCGTTTTGCCAACCATTGTCGTTATTGTCTACGACAACGATTAATAATAACTGTTGTGGTTGAGGAAATCTACGACAACACCATCTTCTACAACGGTTAAAAAATGTCAACAACAACAGATGTGCGCATTTCTTGTGGTGAACCTTATTTCTTTGTATATAGTCGAAACTATAATTTCAAATTAAAGACATATTATATATTATTACAAGCACTATTGAGATTCACAGACTACATGAGATGTTTTGTGTTAAGAAGGGAAAGAAGTTTTATGATGGGGTTTGTCTTTCTAATTTGACAATTTAAGGAAAAAAGGAACTTGTTTACCATTTTGAACTAGTAATAATACAATCATACTGAATAAAAAGAACTATGCGGGTTCTACGAATCCACATTACTTAAACATCATTTGTTATGTAATTCCGGGCTTAACAAAATGGTTTAGTTAAAAAAAATTATTAAGTTGAAAAGGATATAAAAGGGATTAGTTGCTTGCCCTATTTGGGAAAATTAATTGAGGAACTTGAATGCAAATTTTCCCTAATTCCAAATAGTAATTTTCTCTTTCATGTCATTCCAAATATTCCCTTATTAAAATAATAATAATGATGTTAGAGGCATGTATAGGAAATATTGTTTATGGATGGACTAGTGAGATAAGAAATGGTAGAGAGTGGTGAGTGTTTAGACAAAGAAGATATGGGCATACAATAGACAGGGCCACCACCACCCCCAACATAATTGAGGCCAGAGGGACCTTTCAATTATTTGGATCTTTTAATTTAATTTTATTTGGATCTTATATATTTGAATTTATTTGGATTATATATAACATAGGGGTTTCTTTATTTATTTACACATTTCTTCAGAAAATACAAGACATCTATATCACACAAATAAACAAATACATCAAGTGATTATAGATCATGGAAATTGTCATAATGATAAAATAAAGTCAAAGATTCATAAATATTTATGGAAAACATAGTTCTAGAAACAAGGAGAAGTTCAGTAGTATTTTGAAAATGTGTTTTAAAGTGTATGGTTACGATATCTTCAAGAATTTTTTTAATATATGAGATTATAAAATTTGAATAAAAAATAATGTTTTTGGAAATGAGAAATGTAGTGTATTTATAATTTCATATGCAATTAACACAATAAATGAGGATTCTAAGACAAATCCTTAGGAAAAATAATGCATAGTTTTAATTTCTTCTTGTGTTTCATCGTCCACATTTTAGTTATTATATATCTTATTTGTTTTGAGTTTTCTTGATCGGATGTGAGTTTCTTCTCCACATAGTGTGTGAGTGTTTCTATATAATTAGTGAGAGCTTCATTATAACATGAGTCACTATAGATGTATTCAAATTTGATTATAAGTTATTTATAATTATTCAATATTACACTTCACATTTAATTAATTTAAAGATAATAAATATAAACTTTTAATTTATCGAGAGATTAGCTGCATATAAAGGACATGTTTCTTGTCTACTCTAAGTAATTTCATCGATTATACTATAGTTTAAATATATTTTATATCTTTTTTAATTCACAATTGTTTCTATACACCAGGTGCACGGATCCTAGATCCGTGCAACCGGGTCAACCCGCCCAAAAATGCCTTTCACGTGCCCCCACGCGCGCCTCACGCGTCCTCACGCGCCCAAACTCTAGTCCAAACCCTAACTCAAATTCTAGTTCTGCTGTATATTGGCATAACCTTTTAGTTTAGCGAACTTAACCTTTTAGTTTAGTGAACTCAACCTTTTAGTTATATGCACATAACCTTTTGCAGTGTTGAGTAGTGAAAAAAGTATAAGTTATTTACTGAAAAGGTTATGAAATTTGTACATAAAGGTTATAGTATTACAGTGTAAAGGTTATATCATTACAACATAAATGTTTCGGCTATATTGAATTTTTATAGTGAAAAAACTATAAGTTATTTATTGAAAAGGTTATGAAATCTGTACATAAAAGGTTATACCATTACAATATAAAAATTATATTATTATAATATAAAGGTTTGGGTTATATTGCATGAATTTTTATAGTGAAAAAAATATAAGTCATTCAGTGAAAAGGTTATGAAATTTGTACATAAATGTTACACTATTACAACATAAATGTTATATTATTACAACATAAAGGTTATGACATAAATTATAAAAAAAAAAAAAAAAAAACCGCGGATCCGGGTTAAACCGGACCCGACCCGACCCGCGTGCCCAGTTACATGGATCATGACCCATGCAACTGGTGCACACAAATACTACTCTTTTTAATTTGATTTTGAATAGAAGAAAAAGAAAGTGTCGAAGATAGAAGCAGGTTTTCAAAAATAGCAACTGCCTAAGTCAATTGGTTGGGATTCGGTTCCCACTTCCCACTGACCCTGAACAGTGAGAAAATTGACTATTCATCTATATCTCTTCCACTATTTCATATTGCAATTAAAGTTTCCAATAAATCATTTAATTCAAATGTATTTTATAATTTAATGAGAAAACAAGTTTTTGGTACTCTAAGTTTACGTTATTTGATTTTTCATTTTTTATTTTTTACTTTTTGATTTTTAGTTTTTTAAATTTAAAATTACCATTTTTAGTCATTTTACCTACTTTAGTAGGTAAATTTGTAATTTTTTTAATTAAAATTCATCAATTAATACTAAAAGAATTATATTTTTAATTAAAAAAATATTAAATTAATATTAATAATTAAAAACTAAATTTTTTGTTCATACTTCTAAATTCGGAATACCCAAATTATTAATATTAATAATTAATTACAAAACTCTAACCCAGGTCTAGAGATGAAAAATAAAAAGTTTTATTTATTAATCATAATTAAGGTATGTTGGATGAAGAATAAATTTACAATTAAACAATATAATGTTCTCTCAATTAAAAAAAATGATGTTAAAATTATATTTCAATTTACAAATGCTATGTTACTTATTGTAGTAAGTTAGAGGACTAAAAAATAATTTATTTATTTTTAACATAAAGGACTAAAAATCAAAGATGAAAAATCAAATGAGGAAAACTTAGGAACAAAAAACTTATTCCCTAATTTAATTATACAAAACTTATGTCTGATTTACTTAAGGACAACAATTATATCTTTAAGTTGTTATCATGTGTATATATAGTGGTATGCATCGTAATTACTAAGTTTGAGATCTGATTCACTATTAAGATGTTATTTTAGAAGAAAACACACTACTAACCTCCAATGTGATTTACATTCATCTCATTTTCTATCCAACTATGTCCAGAACATTTTATTCATTTATTTTGTTTGAGATCTGAAATAGTTTACCATTGATAAGTTTATTATATAGGTTCTTATGGTTGTTTTCCTTAAAAAATAAACTTGTTCCCAAATTATATCCCAACCTTGAAAAATATGTTTGTCTGAGCTCTTCAAGTTGATTTATTGATCAAGCTTGGATTGTGTTTGAAATAAACAATTGTTATATCCCAACCGTTGAGAAATGTGTTTCTTTTGATTCTCTTTGTAAGTTCGTCAATTTCATATACTCGAAGCTTGGATTTTGTTTGAAAAGTATAAATTCTTTTGATCTAATTCTAGTTTGCATGGTTTGAGTTATAGTCATTAATTCATGAAAGAGATTAGTGTAATTTCCAAAATAAGCCTTCTCTATTAGGAGACTTTGAGTTTTATCTTCAAACTTTTTGGAAAATTGTTATGTAAACATACATTTTTTATGTGCACTTTATAATTAAAAAATTCAGTGTCATCCATAATCTATGACAGATTGAAATAATATTTAGGAATCGGGAGTAACCACTAGTGATAGGGCAAAAATTGGGGGGAAAGGACACCTCTTTGTTTCAAAACAAACAGCGCGTAAAAGCTTTCTTCTCTATTTGGTCCTCTACGCCTTTTGGTTTGGATGGAACGTAGGGGTCCGGTCAATTGTCTGTCTACTCTCAGTTCTTAAATCTAGTTATTCCAATGTCTCTTCAATCTTCATCTCGAAGAGTTCGAATAGTTGGGTAGCATTGAAGATTTTTTTGTCTTTTGTTAGTTCTGTACCCTCAGATATTTGCTCTAACTTTTCCCAAATTTCTTTGGATGTTTTACAAGTTTTGACCTTACTGAAAGTTTCTTTATTCAAAGTGATAAATAGAGAATTCTTAGCCACATTGTTCAAGTTGGATCTCTTCCTATCTTCATTGTTTCATTCTTATCTTGGCTTATTTAGGAAGTTAGGTGGTGGAGTTGCTCCTTCCTCCAAGTCTCTTCCAAATATTGGATTTACTTTCGTAGGAATGATTGGACCCTCATTGATAACTGTCCACATTCCATCGTTCATGGCTGAAAGATGTGCCTACATCCTTATCTTCCAGTCGTCATACTCTTCTATGGAAAACATTGGTAATTTATGATTTGAAGAATCCACAATATGTTAGAAGAATTAGATTTTCAGAAAGATGTAGAGAAAACATAGAGCATAAGGTCAGATCTGGGTAGGTGACCAGATAGGTTAGTTCTTAACCCAACTTGCTCTGATACCATTTGTTGGTCCCAAATGGTCTTAGAGGTTCAGAATGTGGTGAATGAACCTTCGTCGATTTTAAAAAATCATTTCAAACTTGCTATAGTATAAGTTACTTAAACTTATAGTAGAGGTTGGAACAACTTACAACATTATGAAGTAGTACTATCTGCTATATCCTAGAGTTCTTACAGCGAAAAATTATACTTTGACAGAAGGCTAGTTTTCTCAAAACTGCTTTCTTATGAAGAGCCTTTTATGCTTATCTTTAAAATAAACAAAGATGTAGCACATAATAGATTAAAGCAATTAAAGGCACTTAAGGACTTATAGTGGTTCGGAGGTGGTGTAATCCTTCTACGTCCATTCTACTGTTTCCCCAAGTAGGAACTTTGTTAAGCAAGATTGATTTAGAGGACACAACCTAACAATCTATCAACCTAACAAGTTATTACCTACTAGAACTCAGCTTACACACAGTTGCTGCATGTTCTAAAGACAAACTCACAAAGGGTTTCTAAATTCCCACAAAGAGTAAATATCTTTCTCCTAAACAACTAAAAACAATTAGCAAGGATGAATCATTTCAACTGATGACACCTTAAAACAACCTAGCACACAACAAATAGGTAAAAGTATATATGTGTTATTTCTTCAGGTGGTGCGGTGAAGTGATCTTCTTTATTCTCTTCGGATCTTGAAGTTGAGCTTGATCACTTAACCAGGTTGAGTGATTGAAACGTGTTTGAATGCTTGAGAGTATAGTTTCGAGATTTCTTTGAGCTTTTGTATGCAAATGTTTTAGAAACCAGTCTCAGTGCTGCTCGATCTCTATTTATACTTGTAGAAAGGTATCTATTGAAGAAGATATCTCTCATTTGAAGCTAGGGTTCTGATCAAAGGCATGGTTTGCATTTAATGCATCTTGACTTATCTTCTCAGCTCATTTAATGCGGCGGTTGCACCTCGCAGGTTTCTTCAACCTATTAGGCCACGTGTCTTCTTTGCATTGATTCTACAACTACAACTTTGATTTGTTTCAACCGGCTCTATTTTGATTTGCTTTAGTTAACGTTCCTTGTACTCCATTTATTTTTTTCTCGTATTGCAGGTTCTATAGCTGTAACTAATGTCTCATTGGAGTATGCAGCAAGTCTTGACTTTGCGCTGCATCCTGGGATTGTTTGTTGTATCTTGAACTTAATGCTTTGTTGTAACTTGAGCTTACTGCATCGCTGTAACTTATGCTTACTGCATTGTTGTAATCTCTTCTAGGATGTAGCTATTCTCTTTTCTTGCAACTGTATTGCCTTAGACTTTTCTTGCAGTTTTTTCAGATCTACTTTGTTTGATGCAACCAGTCCTTTCTTGAAGTCCTCCATTCTTCATCATTACTACTTACAGACTTAATGCTAGTCTATTTTTCACTTAAATATAGTGAAAATGGGGTACTCTAAATTCTTATTACAAGGATGATTTGTCTCATCAAAATCTAAACATTGATATCCTATTAGATTTTTTCCCTCATTTTATATGTCAATTAATCTTTTATTCTTGATTTTGATAAATTTTTCTATTTTGTAGGGCAAGATAAGAGTTTAATTGAAATTGGAGGTATTTTGGATTGATTTGACAGAATTTTGGTAAAGTCCCGAAAGCTTGCAAATAATGCGACGGTTTTAATATTAAACATAGGTACGCCTAAGCATTCGAGTCTGATTCTCACAGACCAATTCTCAATGACTGCAAGAGTCTCAACAATAGGCGTGATCATACTAAACACCCAAAAATTACAAAAATGAGAAGATGAGGATAAAAACTACAGAAGTTATTTTTTCAAACTTCCAATTAGTATCATTTTAAGAGTAGTTATTAGATAGAAGTAGATAAGGATTCTAACTCTCTCTTTCATCCCTAACCTTGATTTTATACTTAAAAACACCAGAACTTCTATCTTTGAGATCTTAATTCTTAATACAGGGCTAGATTCTACTTTTTACCCAATAGATAATTAAGACTTGGTTCTATAACTGTTGTGAGATCTAATTTAATTTTCTCATTCTTTCTTGTTATTCATATATGTTATGTGTATACTGATTATTATAGTTTTGGTGAATTTTTCAAATAAGATCCCTTGTCAATTTGCCAAAATAATATACCATCAATTGAAACGTTGAATCCATAATTGTTTAATTCTTCTGATTCTTGTGGCAATTAGCATAATTGATTATATAAAGATTTTTAATTCTCTTCTTTCAAGATTTATAATAAAGTCTAAATCAACCTACATGTGTGTTGATTGGCTAGAATTGAGTCTTTCTAAATCTCAATGCAATTAGTGAATTAAATTCTAAGATGGTATCTAGGATTGTTTACTAATTAGGTAGTAATTAGAGATTGTATCTTGATTACCAAACCTTAAAAAAAGATTAGGTTGTTAGGTCGTACCAATGGTTATACCCAATTTGACATTAAAAGAATGATAGAATTCTTTCATCCATGATCAGCACTTGAACCATTCTTGAATTTATTTCTTGGCTCAATGTTTTTATTTCATTGAATTCATCTTAGTTAATTTTAGTTTCTTTAATTTTATCAATTACAAAAATCTTAAAAAACCCCCCAAACATTTTTTTTTCAATAAGTTTACAATAGAATAACATTTTTACCAATCTTTATGGATTCAACCTTACTTGCTACTATCTCAAGTTTATATCTTTATAGTAAGTTTTATTATTTATTGGATTCAACATCTATTATGGTTGGAGGTAATATTTCTATGGCGAACCATTCTGTTTGCATGGTGGTTGTACTTTGCTCAATTAAATTACAGACACATGATGGTAAATTCTGCACTTTGAATGATGTTAGACATGTTCCACGCTTGATGAAGAATCTGGTATCACTGAGTCAATTAGACAGTAAGGGTTTTAGTTTTAGAGGTGAAGCTGTTGTTTTGTATGTGTGCAAGGGTTCTAATATAGTTTTAAAAGGTGTGAAGAAAGGAACTTTGTATTTTCCACAAGGTTCAACACTATATAAGTATGTTGTTGCATCGTCAGAAGTTCACAAGGATGTTTGACTAAGTTATGACACATTAGACATGGTCACATGGGTAAAAGAGGGATGCAGATTCTGTCGAAAGGAATTTTTTTATGGCCACAAGGTTACTAGTCTTAGATTTTGTGAGCAATATGTCTTTGGGTAGCCTAATCACAAGTAGTTTTCTAAATTAATTCATAGTACAAAAGACATACTTGATTATATCCATTTTGATTGTTGGAGTCTTTCTCGTGTTAATTCTCTAGGAGGCCACATATATTTTGTGTCTGTAATTGATGACTACTCAAGAATGACTTGGGTGATTATGATGAAGTATCAATGTAGAGTTTTCAAGAGTTTCAAGTAGTGAAAGACGTTTGTCGAAAATCAATTGGGGAAGAAAATCAAAAAGCAAGAATCTGATAATGGTGGAATTATGTTCTTCTGATGTTGAGGAGTTTTGTAAGAATGAAGGGATTTCAAAACATCATACAATGAGGGATACACCACAACAGAATGGTGTAGCAGAACACATGAATCAAACACTTCTGGAAAGAGCTTGATGCATGATCTCTAATGTTGGATGAACTTAAAGATTTTGGATAAACTGTGGACCTCACACATGTATCAATCTCAAAATACCCTATGAAATGTGGTCTAGTAAGTCTGTTGATTACTCTAATTTGAGAGCTTTTGGTTTACTGTATATTATTATGTCAATGGGGGGATATTGGAGCCAAGAGCTAAAAAGGGAGTTTTATGGGCTAGATGGTGTTAGGGGGTATAGAATGTGGACTCTATGAGAAAATAAAGCGATATTTAGCATAAATAATATTTTTGATGAAAATTCTATGTTTATCCCCATTGTGAAATCTATTGTTATATCGGGAAACAATAGTGTTAACAAAGAGGTAGATAAAAGTAGGTTACAAAAAGAAAATGAAGAACACTCACATTTTGACACCAAGCTGAAAATTGTTTCACTACTAGAAACTCAACCATCTGAGGCTAGATAGTACAACTCTTGATTGAGCTAAATGGATTGGAATTAAAACTCCAAAGTGATATGAGTTTGAGGATATGGTAGGTTTCGCATTGCAAGTTGCTGAAAATGTAGATTCTCATGAGTCATCCACCTACAAAGAAGTCGTTACATGTACAGAGGCTACTCAAAGGCTTGTTGCCATAGGAGATGAGATGGAGTCACTTCATAAGAATATGACTTGGGAATTAGTCAAATGGCCTTCAGAGAGAGAAGCTATTACTTGCAAATGGGTCTTTAAGAAGAAGAAAGAAATATTACCTGCTAAGGATATTAAATATTAGGTCAAAGTCATTAGAAGGTTTCATCAAAAAGAGAGAGTAAACTATGATGAGATTTTTTCACTTGTGGTTAAACATACTTCCATCAAAGTGCTATTACAAATGGTAGCAGATTAGGATCAAGAACTTAAACAATTCGATGTGAAAAAAACTTTCTACATGGAGAGTTGGATGAAGAGATATATATGACTCAGCCAGATGGTTTCCAAGTTCCAAGGAAAGAAGAATATGTTTGCAAATTGAAGAAGCCCTTATATAGGCTAAAACAGTCTCCAAGACAATAGTATAAGAGGTTTGACGGCTATATGACACATCTTGGATATAACAAGAGTTTGTATGATAGTTGTAAATCACAAGAAGTTGGAAAATGATTTGTTCATCTATTTGGTCTTGTATGTAGATGATATGTCGATAGCTGTAAAGAACAAGTCAGATATTGTAAAGTGGAAAGGTTTTCTCACTGCTGAGTTTGAGATGAAGGATTTGGGTGCTGTTTAGTAAATATTTAAAATGGAGATTCATAGGGATAGAAGTCAGAAGAAGCTTTTTCTTTTGTAAAAGAATTATATTTAAAAAATATTGTCAAGGTTTGGTATGTTTACAACTAAACTTATAGATTCTCCAATTGTTGTAAGTTTTCATTTATCTATTGTTTTTACCCCTAAATCTACTAAGGAGAAGGAGTACATGTCATGGGTTTCTTATACTAGTGTAGTAGGGAGTTTGATGTATGTTATGGTCTACATGAAACTCGATCTTACACATATTGTTAGTGTTTTCAGCAGGTTTATGTCTTAACCTAGATAGGAACATTGATAGCCAGTGTAGATGATTTTTCAATTCCTTAGAGGTACATCTGATGTGAGTCTCATTTATGGAGGTGATAGTAATTGTTTAGTTTCAAGCTACAATAACTCTGATTATGTTAGAGATATGGATAATATGAGATCCATGACCGGTTATAGTTTCACTATTGGTGGTTCTGTAATCAGTTGGAAGGCCACTTTGCAGCCTACAACTACTTTGCCTACTATAGAGTCGAGTGCAATTTTTTTAGCTAGTGATCAAGTTCATCATGAGAGAATGAAACATATTGATATCAGGTGTCACTTTCTGAGAGTGAGGAGATTTAAGGTGAAGAAAGTTGGGACTTCTAATAACCTTGCCGATGTATTGACCCAACCGGTTTTGAATAACAAGTTCCAACATTGTTTGGACTTTTTAAATATTACAATTTATTAGTTGTCCTACTTTGGGAAAATTTATGTACGAGGAGTTGCTCGTACGTTTGACATTATTATGGTGCATCTAGTACTCTGTTGATCTGTAAGGATTCAAGTCAAGGGAGATTTGTTAGAATGCCTTGAACCTTTTTTTGGGGTATGTTATGTATTTGAGCAAAATTTTGGTTTTGGGCTTTTTTATGTATAGTCTGTTATGATTTATATATATATATATATATATATATATATATTCCTATTTAACCTAGTGTCATTGTAATTTGTACTACAGCTGCTCTCAAAACTAATATATGAAATACTTTCTTCTGCTCATGGTCGTAGCTAACACATTATTGGTGAACCATATAAATTTTATGTTCTTAATTTATCATTTTTTATATTTGTGTCACATCAACTATAACAATCGGCATTAGAGCTGGCAATTGATGTCATTCAGCTAGTACAATAAGGTCTAATGGACCAAACCAAATGATGTCGAGTCATCCTCTAATTGAGCCTACAAAATTGGAGCCCATCCCTGCTTTGCTTAGGCCAAGATGTCAAATTGACCCCGATCCGTAATTTATTTTTAAAATTATAAAAAATTATTTACACATAGATAATTTTATATATACAATTTTACATTATATTTTCTATTTATCTAACTAAAGATAATCTAATTCATATAATTAAATTATTAGTGGGCAACGTTTAATCTCTAAGTTTACTTTCTTTTGTTCATAAGAATAAACTAACTAAACATTAAAGTTTTAATATTAGAGGATAGTAACTGGCACCAACCTCATAATAAAATGGTAAAGTGAAAATTATATATATATATATATATTACATTTTTACTGTTCTATGTCTATAATATATTCTAATAAAACTTAAAACATAATAAAATATATTCAATTATGTTGGGATTTCAGTGAATAGATTTTGATGAGACAAACCACATATGTAATAGAAAGTTTGAGTACCCCATTTTTCACAATATTTAAGTGAAACTATAGACTAGGGTTGAGTCTATATTTATAGGTTCTGAAAGATGGAGGATCTCAACAAAGCCGTGATGTATCAAGAAGGTAAAAGTATAAAGATACTGTATGTATGAACTGCAATAATACAACAAGAAAGTAAGACAAGCAACGCTGTAAGAAGAAGATATTGAATGCAGGAAGAAGTTACTGCAATGCAGCTATAAGAAGAAGAGATACTACGCTGTAAGAAGTGGTTACAGTAACGCTGCAAGTAAAAGTTACAGCACTACTACAAGTATAAGATACAGCAGTACTGTACGTAAGAGGTTGGTGTAAGAATATCGAAGATACAGAGCAAAAGCCAAGACTTGTTGCATACTCCAATAAAACTCGAACACAACAAATAGAAGCAACACTCTGCAATACGAGGAAGCATAAATACAGTACGAGGAATGAAGAACGAAGCAAATATAATTAGAGCCATTTGAGACAAGATCACAGTTGCAGGCGCAGAACCAATCTAGAGATGACACGTGGCCTGACAGGCTGCAGAAAGCTCTGAGCCGCAACCACCACATTTAATGCTCTAAAAAGATAAGTCAAGACGCATTTAATGTGAGCCATGCCTTTGATCAGTATCCTTATTTCAAATGAGAGATATCTCCTTCAACATATATCTTTTACAAGTATAAATAGAGGTCGAGCAATACTGAAGCTGCCTACTGAAACATTTACGCTCAAAAAGTTCCAAGCATTTTCAAGCTATACTCTCAAGCTTTCTCACAAGTTTCAGTCACTCGACCTAAAGTGAAGTTAACCAGATTCAACTTGAAAGAACTGAAGAAGGATTCAGAAGTTCACTTCGCTATACCAGTTGACGAAACTACCTATTTATTATGTGCTAGGTTGTTTTAGGTGTCATCAGTTGATTGAATTTATCCTTGCTAATTGTATTTAGTTGTCTAGGTTATAGGCTACATCCCTATATGGGAGTTTAGAAATCCTGTGTGGGTTAGCCTTTAGAACTTGCAGTCGATGTGTATACGCCGGGTTCTAGTAGGTTTTAACTCGTTAGGTTAATAGATTGTTAGGTGTTTCCCTATAAATCAATCTTGTTTAACGAAGTTCCTGCTCGAGGTAGCATTAGAATGGACGTAGAAAGATTATACCACCTTCAAACTACTATAAACCATAAGTGTTTATTTGCTTTCTTGTATCTGTGCTGCATCTTATATTTATCTTGTCATAAGCATAAAATAATCTTAAAAAGAAAAGCATACTTAAGAAAACAAGCCTTCTGTCAAAATATAATTTTCGCTATGTAGAACTCTAAGTTACAGCGTGCAGCATTGCATCCTAGTGCTTTAAGCAGTAATAGCCTGTGTTATAAGTTCAAGTAACTTGCAGGACAGTAAGTTTGAAAAATAATTGAAATCGACAAAGGTTCATTCATCCACCCTTCGAACCTACGAGACCACTTTGGACCAATAAGTGGTATCAGAGCAAGTTGGGTTAAAAGCCAACTTATCTGGTCACCAACCTAAATCCAACCCTTACTTGCTATTTTCTCTGCATCTTTGAAAAATCTCATATTTTCAACATATCATGGATTCTTCAAATCATAAATTGCCTATGTTTTTCATAGAGGAATATGATGACTGGAAGATTAGAATGCAGACACATCTTTCAGCAATGAACGATGAGATATGGACGGTTATCACTAAAGGACCGATCATACCTATGAAGGTGAATCCCATGCTGGGAAGAGACATGGAGGAAGGAACACCTCTACCACCTAACTTCCTGATTAAGCCTAGGCAGGAATGGAACTTGGATAATGTAGCTAAGAATGCCCTATTCATAACCTTGGACAAAGACACCTTCAGTAAGGTCAAAACATGTAGGACATCCAGAGAAATATGAGAAACGGTACAGCAAATATGTGAAGGCACAGAACTCACCAAAGACAACAAGATCTCTAATACCAACCAATTATTTGAGCTCTTCGAAATGAAGAATGAAGAGACTCTGGAGCAGCTAGACTTGAGATTCTCTTCAATAGTGAATGAACTCGAATCTCTGGGCAAGAGCTATACTTAGAAGGAGAAAAATATGAAAATGCTGAGAGCCCTTCCAGCTGAATAGGACAGTAAGACAACCACTATGATAGCATCGATGGATCTGAAATCCATGAGCACATTCGACCTCTTTTCTGACCTCAAAACCTTCAAGTATGATATTAACCAAAGGAAAAAAGAGACAGAAGAATCGAGCTCCAAGGTCACTGCACTGACTGTAAAAAGTACGAGAGATACAGCTACTGCAAGTTGCAGCAAGCAGTCAGAACTTACAACTGAGGATGCAGAAGAGGATATGACTCTTCCTCTAAAGAAGTTTATAAGATTCATGAAAAGCAACAACAATAGCAGCAACAACAAAAGGAGTGACTTCAGAAGAAGCCATCCACCACCTCAGGTATCTCCCTCATCTCAATCAAATTCAAATAATCTTGACTTGTGTTATAATTACAGGAAGCCTGGACACTATGCAAAAAGTTAGTTACACCCAACAGTCCACAAGTATCCGAAAGGAGAAAAAAAACAGAGGAGAGAGAAAAGAAAAGATGATAGACACAAGTTAAGAGCTCTCATTGGAAAAATGGAGAAAACAAAAGATATAGCAATCTCCAAGAAGATGCTGAAAGCTGCAGAATCCTCAGATAGTGATAGTGAAACCTCATTCTCAGATGAAGAAGCATTGATTTGCCTGATGGCAAAGGACTATGAGAACAGTGAAGAAGATGAGGTAAACTATCAACCCCTGTCCATACCTGAAAAAGAGGAGTTGAACATGACCCATTCTCTCAAGAAGATCATGAATGACTTTGAGCAGATAAACTCAACTCATGAGGAGCTGAAGGTTGAAAATGAGAACCTAAGAGTTGAAAATGAGAACCTAAGAAGCAAAAGCATTGATATTGCGAAGATATTATCAGCATATGAGTTTGATAACTCAAGATGCAGCAAGCTTTAAAAAGAGGTCTCCAAGCTCAATCTGCTAGTCACTAAGCTAGAAAATGAGAAGGAAAACTTGCAGTCAATAAGAGAGTGTCTGATGATGGCTAGGAGTCCTTTTGAGAAATCTGGCCTAGGATACAATACTCATACTTCTCAGGATACAACAAGTTCATCCAAAACTGTGGTGTTTGTTCAAGCTGTAACTCTAATGGAGAATGAGTTACCATGTAACTCTAAGAAGATCTTGAACGAACCAATGCTAATGGGCAAGGAAAAGAAGCCCATATGCTCAATTTCAAGAAGCAAGCCTGTATACAAGAGCTGGCTGCAGCAGAAGCAATCTGTTGTAAGCAGCGAAAAGTTATAGCAACCCACAAAGTTGCAGCACAAAAAAGCATTACCCCACCAATACTAAGACTTTTATGTCTAAACCTCAAAGAGGACATACTTTAGAGAAGTATGGTGGAAGACCACACTACAGAAGTGATGATATCACACATATAGTTTCTGCACACATATATAACAAGTAGTTTTCAAACAGAACTGCTTACACAAAGAAAATAAACAATACTTACAAAAAAGTCATTTTTGTTAAGAAAGTTTGGGTTTCAAAAGAAACTAACCCCAAAGAACCCTTACAGAAATGGGTACCTAAATCTGTCTGAAATTATTGCAGGTTCTAGTGCTAGGTTGCAGCAGTGAAGTATGGTAGATACATAGTGGCTACTTAAGGCACATGATTGGAAACAAAAAAGCCTTAAAATATTTCCAACCATGCAAAGGACCGAAGGCCATCTTTGGAGAAGATTCCAAAGGAAGTACAAAAGGAAGTGGAAATCTGATCAAAGAAAATATCAAGATCAAAGATGTATCATATGTGAAAGGACTCAGATATAACTTGCTGAGCATCAGTAAATTTTTTGACAAAGCATACACAGTGGAGTTCAACCTCAATAAGTGTCTAATCAAGGACATCAAATCAAATGAAGTCAAACTTACAGGAATAAGAAGATGAAAGCTCTTCTATTCAACCTACATGTTTTATTGTAAAGAGTCCACCAGAGCTAAGCTGGCTATGTCACAAGAGGCTCAGTCATTTGAACTTCAATACTATAAACAAGTTCGTAAGAAAAGAACTTGTAAAAGGACTGCCAGATGTAGCATTCAAAAAAGAAAACATTTGTGGAGCCTGTCAGAAAGGCAAGCAAGTAAAAAGTTCATCCAAAGACAAGTTGCAGAAGTTATCTCATAGGATCCTAGATTTTCTACACATGGACTTTTTCGGACCGGTAGAACCAGTGAGCATAAGTAGGAAGAAATACTCACTTGTGGTAGTAGATGACTATTCCAGATACACGTGGACTGTATTTATTGCTAAAAAGTCAGAAACTCAGAACAAGTTGCCTGACCTCATGAAGAAGATTCAAAATGAGAAAAGCTTGAGTATTGTGAAGATTAGATCTAACAGAGGAACTGAGTTCACCATTAAGTTCATAGAAAAATTCTGTTCTGACAATGGTAGTCATCATGAATATTCAGCTACAAGAACACCTCAACAGAATGGTGTTGCTGAAAGAAGGAATAGAACGCTTAAGGAAGCAGCAAGAACGATGATAGCAAAGGCAGAGATAACAAAGAGATTTTGGGCTGAAGCTACAAACACTGCATGCTATACTCAAAACAGATGTCTGATTAACAAAGATCTAAATAAGACCCCATATGAAGTCTGGAATGGATACACATCAAATATTTCCTATTTGCATATATTTAGATGCAGGTGTTATATCCTCAACAATGGAAAAAAGCATCTAAAGACCTTTGATGCAAAATCAGATGAAGGAGTATTTCTTGGATACTTAGCTGTAAGAAAGGCATTCAGAGTCTTTAACAAAAGAACCTTAGTAGTTGAAGAGTCCATTCATGTGGTGTTTGATGAACCACATTATGACACAAGCAAGTTAGAAGAACCTGTTGAAGGAGCAACCCCCTTGAAAGAAAATAATGTTCCCTATACTGAAGGAGCTCTACTTCCAACAGAAAACAGAGAAGAATAGTCTGTACCTCTGGATGTAGCAAACAATCCTACAGCAGTAGAACCTACCATCTTATAGTATGATAAGGAGCAACCTAGACCTGTGCATACCTTTGAGCCTTACAGAACATGACTAAGAAAACGTTGGAGATCCATCAGTAAAGGTAAGAACAAGAAGGTCTATTCCTCATAAAGTAATGTTTCCATGCTTTATATCTCAAATAGAGCCAAAGAATATTGAAGAAGCTCTTCAAGACAGCAACTAGGTTCAGGCCATGTAGGAAGAGCTGAATGGATTTGAAAGAAATCAAGTATGTCACACAGTTGCAAGATAAACTCACCAATGAGTTATAAGAACAAAGTGGGTATTCAAAAACAAGCTAGATAAATCAGGGCTTGTTGTAAGAAACAAAGCAAGGCTAGTTGCTAAGGGATGTTGCCAGGAAGAAGGAATTGATTTTGATTAGACTTTTGCTCCTATAGCAAAGTTAGAAGCCATAAGGATTTTTCTGGCATATGCAGCTCACATGAACTTCAATGTTTATTAAATGGATGTGAATAGTATATTTCTCAATGGTATTCTATCAGAGGAAGTATATGTGGAGCAACCTTCAAACTTTGCAGATCAAGCAGAAAAGAAAGTTTTCCGATTACAGAAAGCCCTGTATGGACTTAAACAAGCACCAAGAGCTTGGTATGACACCATATCTTTTTATCTATTGGAAAACAGATTCAAGAAAAGAATAGTTGATAAGACCCTGTTCAGAATTCAGGATGGAGACAACATTCTTCTTGTACAGATTTATGTGGGTGACATCATCTTTGGATCCACCAACAAAGATCTCTGTAAAAAAAATTCCAATCTAATGCAATCAAAGTTTGAGATGAGTATGATGGGAGAATTAAGTTTTTTCCTTGGACTGCAAGTAAAGCAGCTACCTGCAGGTGCCTTCATCAGTCAGATTAAATATACAAAGGAGTTTTTAAAGAAGTTTGGTATGGAAAATGCATCAACTATATCAGTCCCCATGGCTACATCCATGAGCCTTGATAAAGATGAAGATGGAAAGGATGTGGATATTAATAAGTACAAACGCCTTATAGGATCCTTGTTATATCTTACAGCAAGCAGGCTAGATATTATGTTTGCATTAGGAGTCTGTGCAAGATTTCAAGTAGCCCTGAAGGAATCACATCTTTCAGTAGTGAAAAAGATTATCAAGTATCTGAAGAGAACTCAAGAAGTAGGCCTATGGTATCCTAAGAAAGGAGGATTCAAGCTTAAAGGCTACTCTAACTCAGATTATGATGGCTGCAAGATTGACAGAAAAAGCACAAGTGGAACGTGTCAATTTCTAGAAAATAGACTTGTTTCTATTAGGATGTATACTATAAGCCTAACTTTTGTATAAACATCTATTTATGATATGAGAATCTTTTATGGTCAAATGTTTTGAATTTTATATTTGTTATATATGTTATTGCAATTGTCCAATTAATTTATATTGTAGATAACATGGTGTGTGGTGCCACATAGAAAATCATGTTATCAGTTCCTTATAGATTATAAATGGTAGCTCACAACCGAGATAATTTTGGATAAATTATCGGAATGATTGTAATGTAATTTGGTATTAATCTATCTTGATTATAAAATTACACTAGTACATTTTGTATGTATTGAGCAGGACCAATTGAGGTAGTTTTGTTTATACTAACTATATAAATAGAACAAGACCTCTGTTATTATGGATGTGCGTCCTCTTAATCATTACATGATAATGGGCATGTATACTCGATATATGTTTCTTTAATTTACCAATGGGTGAGATTTATTTATTAAATCAATAAGCTCGGTAATTGGGATACAATGTTGTTTATATGGTGTGTTGTTGATTATATAATGAAACCGTGTCCTAATTATTTAGGATGATGATGTCTCCTTAAGGAGCTCATAAGGATTATCATGTAAACCCTGCAGGTGGATTTATTCCGGCATGATAATAAAGTTGAGTGGTACTACTCTTGGAATTAAATGTTAATTAATTAAATTGTCAGTAATTCATTTAATTAATGGACATTCGATATCTTAAACACGGGGAGATAAACGTACACATAACAAATAGGAGCTCATATTTAATATGGATTTGGGACGGTAGTTCAATAATATCTCTTTAGTGGATCGAGTTATTATTGAAAGGATTGAGAAGTGTGTTCAAGCCGAACTAGGACTCCTAATCCTATCAGGAGACCGATTCCTAATCTCTTCAAGGTCCCTATTGTAGCCTATAAATAAGCCCCAAGTCAGCCGTTTCTAAACACACTAAATCTTAGATACGATTTAGTAGAAGATGGCTAAAAGTCTCGATAGCTCATTGGCTATATAACGTTGGGGAAAAGGTGAGGAATACAGCAGAAGATCGTGAGGTCCAGGCTCTATCAATTTCTCGATCTACAGTTCTGACCTTAGAACTAATATCGATGCAAAATGTATGATTCGTTTATCTACTGCGTGTTAATCTTATTTACATGGATCCCGAATTAGATAATCGTATAGGGTCAGCGATCCATGGTTCCAACAGTTTCATAGTTTTGTAGAAAACAAACATCGATAGCAACATATACAGCGGAAGCAGAATATGTTGCAGCAGAAAGTTGCTATGCTCAAGTCCTCTTGATACACCAGCAACTAAGAGATTATGGAATTGAAGAGAAAGAGACTCCAATTTTTTGTGATAATACGAGTGCTATTGCAATTACCCATAATCCAGTCTTTCACACAAGAATCAAGCATATTGTCATGAGACATCACTTCATAATAGATCACATGGAAAAGAAAGATATCGTGCTAGAGAAAGTTCATACAGATTTGTAGCTAGCTGATATATTCACCAAACCTCTATGTAAATCAAGATTTTCCATGCTAAGGAATGAGTTGGGAATTCTGAAGTTATGAGTATCATACTACAAAATGCGGCTTCATACAACGCTGCATCCTTAATTCTTATAGCATAGACCGTAATTACACGAAGTAAGTAGCAGAAGGATACAATATTTATTTCTTGGAGTATTTAATACTCTGCAACCTCGTACAAGAAGCTGCAACCTTAAAAAGTAATAACTTAGGTGGCAAAATACATGCTTTACCTCGTATTTAATGGAAGATTGCGTGTGTCAGGATACAAAAAGACGCAGTCAGAAGTCATAACTATTAAATTTTGAATATTTACACTTTGACCCCTTCGTCTTTTTATAAGGACCGTTAGATCAACTTTAATTTTTTAATCTCATCTGTTGATCTTACTACAAGTCTTTTAAACTTCTCCTTGCTACTATTACCTGATCATTCGCACATATTTCCCAAAGTATCAAGCAAAGAGCAGTTTCTTCTTTCGAAAGTTTTCACAACCCCTTCTATGCAGTTTCTTCAACCTTCATTCTTATCATCAATGGCTGCCAGAGAAACAATAGTTCTAGAAGGACATCTCATCAACCAGGAACATGTATATACCTCAAAGCTATACGACCCCTCCATCCTCCATCGTATTTTTTAGGCTTTGGAGAGAACCCAGATTCTAAGGCTCCTAACAACCTTCTATGTCAGATTCTCTGTAGAATCTGTTCAGAAGTTCTACGTATTTGCAAGAAGATCCGAGGAGAGAAGATTCTCCATTCTCTTCAAAATAGATGAAGATGATGAGAGAGAGATATCCATGAGAGACATCACCGCTGCTTTCAATATTTTAGTAGAAGGGTTGACTCTCAGTCAACTCCTAACATACGACGAAGACATCTCTGAGGAGATGTGGAATCTCTTTAGAGAAAGTGATGCTGGGGTCGAAGTAAAGAAAATCATCCTGAAGAAACTCTTCAAGCCGGAGTTTGAGTTTTTTCACGATATATGTGCATACTCCATTGAAGGCAAAATCGGGAGTTACGCTAAATGCACAGACCACCGCTTCAGAATCATGTCTGCTATCATGAGCGGAGAAAAGGTGAACTAGGCCAGGTTCATCCTTAAGCGATTATGGGATGAGGCGAGGAAGACCACTGCAAGAATGAGCTATGGCATCATAATCTGCTCCATTCTCTGCAAGCTTGGATTGTAGTTGATTGCTCCTACCCCAATCCCCATTGGCAAATATCTTGGAGAGAAGAAGAAGTGACAGACCCTGAAAAAGGTTGCTGCTAGCAAAGCTACTGGGGTTGCAAAGAAGAAAACGAAGTGTACAACAACTGTAACCTTGGCCCTTCGAGATGAAGCTCTAAGTAGCAGGGCAAATAAAGAAGAATCAAGGTAAGAGGTCCTACCCATCAGATCAGCTTTAGAAGAGAGTGTCCGCCCTATCAACAAAAGGGCTCTGAGGAGAGTAGAGCCGAAGTTATCATCGTTCTCAGATAATGACTCACCTCTAGAGAGGAAGAAGACAAGGAAACTTGTCTCTCTACGCAGCAAGAAGAAAGTTGTTGCAGCTGCTGTAAGAACAATAGTTGCAGCAAAGGTCGAGTCAGATAAGCAGCATGAGCAAGAAGGCCACCAACCTACTGCTGAAGAGCTCTGATCGATTCAACCTTCCCAGTTGCTAGATCCGATCCAACCTTCCCAGCCGCTAGTCTTGATCTAATCTTTCCAGCTGCTGGAGATGAGATAGAACAGCAATAAAATCTCTGGAGGCTGATGAGATTGACTAAGGGGGAAACTCTACTGCAGTGGAAAGAGTATCTTACTGTCGAGAAGATTGTCCTAGAGTGGGCTCAAACCGATGATATACTCTACCTCTATCAACCTGAGTTCACAGAATTTGTTCACTCAGAAAGATCACGAGGAACTGCTGCTCAGGGAGCACTAGGCAAAGGGAAGGGAAAGACTGCTATAGTTGAAAAAGAGTCTGCAGAGCTATCGATGAAAACAACAAGGGAAGATGTGCAGGTCTTCCTAGCCCAGGCTGTAGAGGCTGTAAGAAGGGACGACGATGTTGCATTTGTTGAAGAGCAAATTAACACTCTTAGAGTAGAGCAAGCTGAAGAAGTGATGCTGCAAGTAGCGCTGCAAGCTAGTGTGAAGGAGACCAGGATGCAGCACACTCCAAGAAGGATGTGGGGAGAAGGATGCTTAAGCCACAACTCAAGCTCTCCTACATACGCACAAGTAGTTAAGGGTCTCTCAAAGCTAGTCTCTCTCGAACCTTTAGAGGAGAAGACTCAACTACGGCGATTCCCCAGTTCACACCTACTCTGAAGCTGCTACTGCTTCACCTGAAGGGGAACCATCGGTGGTTATTAGAGAAATTATCTCTGATATTGTAGAGACAGAGATTGACAATAATACGACCACGGAGGAAGTTGCAGAGGCAAGACTCCCTGTACTGGCAGAGACAACAGTACAGTGGGTGGAAATCCCTGAAGAAACAACTGAATCAACACTGAGGATGGAAGCTGAGATTCTTGCAGAAGTCGAGCTTACAGTGCTGTAAACTGTTACTACTATAAGAAACCTACCAGTGCTGTAAGAAGAGGATCTTGCAGAAGAAGTTGTTGAAGTTGCAAGACTGGTTGTTGAGACGATGTCCTTGTCAAAGACCTCAGGTGAGGCGGCTGTTGAGACAATACTCTCTGAGGAGATGAAGACCTCTAGAGGGACGGCTGTTGAGACAGTATCCTCAGAGGATGCAGAAGTCGAAGAGGCTGAACAAACTTTTGTGCAGCTAGAGTTACGTCAGAAGGAGGTTGGTGCTGCACCTACTACAAGCTTATCTGTACCTATCCAGGTTATAGAAGAGGAAGTTTCTGAGGAGGCCGAGTAAGAAGAAGAAGATGAAGATCCTACCTCCAAATTTTATGAGAAGTTTGCTTCTTTTAGGGGATCAAACTCAAGAAGGAGCAGTGATGATGATGATGCCGATGATGATAATGAAGATGGTGAAGATGAAGAAGCCTCATAGCTGAATACAGCACAGCGTCTTCAAGCTCTAATTCCATATGCTACACCAGATTCTAGGTTGAGATGAGAAATAGTAGCTGGACTGTCAACTGAGGAATCGATAGACCAAGTTGTTGTTGTTAGACAACTCATCCACGCGCTACAAGAACATGAGTCTAACATGCAGAACAATATGCACTTGAGTGACAGATTCCATGCTGCAACAATGACTAGCTTCAAGAAAGATATTGAAGTAATCCCTGATAAGATGCAGTACAACATCAACGATCAAATAAACAAGTTGTACAGGGATAGGATACTGATATAGGGAGAGCTGAAGAGACAAGCTGGAATCAATCGTGTAGAAATTAAGATGTGCAAGAACTCGGTTGATGTAGCAGTATAGATAATTGATGTAGCAGTAGAGATATTGCACTCTCACTCATGCTGTTGGAGACACTGCTGGACAACGTTCTTGACCAAACTAGAAGAACCAAAAGTGTTGATGACACAATGGGTAACCTGGAAATGATTGTTGGTGAGCTAAGGGACATGATGGTCAGTGTCTTCCCTCAGCATGCTCAAGGAGAAAGAAAGTCAACCAAACAAGCCCCCGAACCTGCAAGAAGACCAAGGTCTTCTATAACAAGAACAACACATGCTCCACCCCCGACTTTTGATGATGCCAAAAAGGGGGAAGGAAGATTTGATGGATACAGGAGATTAGGGAAGCAAGAAGAAGAAGATGATCAGCCTCGGAGCAGGAGGAGGAGGGGAAGGTCATCTCCTGGTCCTCTCCTAAAAGAAGAAGAGATCATGAAAGAGAATGAGGAGTTGGAGCAGCAATTGCATCAAGAGCAGCTGGCAATGCTGCTGTAAGAAAAGATACAACAGTCCCCTCTTCTTACAGCACAAAAAGGAGAGGAAAGGACCAACAATTTGGCTCAAGAAAGAGAATGAGCAAAGCTGAAGCTGAAAGGCCAATCTAAAGATAGCTGCATAGAGAGCTGAGGAAGCCAGAGCTGAACAAGAAGAGAATGTCTGGATGTAGAGGCTAGGAGTGATTGGTGAGAGCAGACCGAAGATGATGAAAGATGTTGACAGAGCTCTACACCAATACCCTTCTCAAGAGATCCCACGTCCTGACACTGACAACATATCTGCTGAAGTGTCTATTCTGATGGATCAAAGGCCTGAAGAAGAGAATATGGCCTGGAGCTTAAACATCTTTAGAGCTGTGAGACTGCCTATAGACAGGAATCCAACTTTTGAGCAGATCACACTCTACCAAAGATCTGAATATCTCAGATACTTTAGATATCTCTACAGAGAGGGCTTTTTCAGAAGATTTCAGACTTGTCAATCTGCATTGAGAAGATATAAAGAGCTTGCTAGGGATGGAGAATTGGAGATCCATACTCGCTACATAAACCTAGTGAAGTAAGACAGGATAGTGTCTTTCAGTGAGGACTTTTAGCTAAAATGGATTCAGATTCTGAAGATTAAGCAGAAGATGGGAGAATCCTATTGTTGGAACCACAGATCGCTGACCCTATACGATTATCTGATTTGGGGTCCATGTAAATAAGATTAACGCGAAGCGGATAAACGAATCATACATTTTGCACCGATATTAGTTCTAAGGTCAGAACTGTAGATCGAGGAATCGATAGAGCCTAGACCTCATGATCTTCTATTGTATTCCTCACCTTTTCTCGAACGTTGTGTGGGCAACGAGCTATCGAGACTTTCAGCCACCTTCTACTAAATCGTATCTAAAATTTCATGTCTGTAGAAATGGCTGACTTGAGGCTTATTTATAGGCTACAATAGGGACCTTGAAGAGGATTAGGAATCGGTCTCCTAATAGGATTAAGAGTCCTAGTTCGGCCTGAACACACTTCTTAATCCTATCAATAATATCTCGATCTACTAAAGAGATATTATGGAACTACCGTCCCAAATCCATATTAAATATGGGCTCATATTTATTATGTATACGTTTATCTCCCCGTGTTTAAGATATCGAATGTCCATTAATTAAATGAATTACTGACAATTCAATTAATTAATATTTAATTCCAAGAGTAGTACCACTCAACTTTATTATCATGCCGGAATAAATCCACCTGCAAGGTTTACATGATAATCCTTATGAGCTCCTTAAGGAGACATCATCATCCTAAATAATTAGGACACGGTTTCATTATATAATCAACAACACACCATATAAACAACATTGTATCCCAATTTACCGAGCTTATTGATTTAATAAATAAATCTCACCCATTGGTAAATTAAAGAAACATATATCGAGTATACATGCCCGTTATCATATAATGATTAAGAGGACGCACATCCATAATAATAGAGGTCTTGTTCTATTTATATAGTCAGTATAAATAAAACAACCTCAATTGGTCCTGCTCAATACATACAAAATATACTAGTGTAATTTTATAATCAAGATAGATTAATACCAAATTACACTACAACCATTCCAATAATTTATCCAAAATTATCTCGGTTGTGAGCTACTATTTATAATCTATAAGGAACTGATAACATGATCTTCTGTGTGGCACGACATACCATGTTATCTACAATATAAATTAATTGGACAATTGCAATAACATATATAACAAATATAAAATGCAAAATATTTTACTATAAAAGATTCTCATATCATAAATAGATGTTTATACAAAAGCTAGGCTTATAATATACATCCTAACACCTATCAGGAGAGAAGAAGCAGAGAGAAAAACTGCTGAAAGAAGACCTGAAGAAACATCAACAAGAAGGTCCATGTTTCAGCAGTAATTATGCTGCAAGATTATCCTGTATATCTTTTGTATTTTTGCCTTTTGTAAAAATTTATTTCTCTAATGAAGAAATTTTATTTTCTTCTTTATGTTCAAGTTCATAACTTATGAACCTTTGCATGCTTAGTTAATCTTGCTGATATATGATGTAAGATCAAAGTTGCAGGTGCAGAACCAATGTAGAGATGATACGTGTCCTGGCAGGATGTAGAAAGTTGTGAGCCGCAACTACCGCATTGAATGCTCTAAGAAGATAAGTCAAGACGCATTTAATGCGAGCCATGTCTTTGATTAGTATACTTATTTTAAATGATAGATATCTCCTTCAACAGATATCTTTCTACAACTATAAATAGAGGTCGAGCAACACTGAAGCTGACTACTGAAATATTTATGCTCAAAAAGTTCAAAGTATTTTCAAGCTAAACTCTTAAGCTTTCTCACAAGTTTAAGTTACTCGACCTAAAGTGAAGTGAACCAGATTCAACCTGAAAGATCCGAAGAAAGATTTAAAAGTTCACTTCGCTGCATCAGTTGAAGAAACCACTCATATGTTGAAGAAACCTGAAACAATATATACTTTAACCTATTTGTTGTGTGCTAGGTTGTTTTAGGTGTCGTCAGTGGATAGGATTTATCCTTACTCATTGTATTTAGTTGTCTATGTGATAGACAACTTCCTTGTATGGGAGTTTAGCAATCCTGTGTGGGTTTGCCTTTAGAACTTGCAGTTGCTGTGTGTACGCTGGGTTCTAGTCGGTGTTAACTCGTTAGGTTGATAGATTGTTAGGTGTTTCCCTGTAAATCAATCTTACTTAACAAAGTTCCTACTCGAGGTAGCAGTAGAGTGGACGTAGAAGGATTACACCACCTTTGAATCACTATAAATCATAAGTGTTTATTTTGTTTCTTTTATCTGTGTTGCATCTTATATATTTTTATCTTGTCATAAGCATAAAAAAATCTTGAAAGAAAAACATATTTGAGAAAACAAGCCTTCTATCAAAATATAATTTCTGCTGCGTAGAATTCTAAGTTACAGCATGCAGTACTACATCCTAATGTTGTAAGCAGTAATAGTCGGTGCAGTAAGTTCAAGTAACTTGTAGGACAGTAAGTTCGAAAAAGATTTTCAAAATTAATGAAGGTTCATTCATCCCCTAAACCTCCAAACCACTTGAGCCCAACAAACCATATTAATTAATTTAGAATATTGAGTATTATAATTAAGTCAAGTCAATATATTGTCAAATCTAAGCTAAAACTCAAATAAAGCTAAATTTTGGCGTTAAAACTTAAGGGATAGCAACTAAACCTACTCATATCATTATAATATATACCAAAATACTCATTTTCCTATAATAATATCATTTTTTACCCAACTCTTGAAATTTTCCCAAAATATCCTTGTTGACATTTATTAATTACCAAAAACCTGGAAATTCATTAGCAAATTAAAACTTCTAATCTCATACATATATAAATTTAATCCGGATTAATCTTTTTTTGATTTGGGTAATCAGGCCAAACATGCTTCCGTTAAATAAAATAAAACTGAGTTTTAAATCATACCTCACATTTGTCTCTTATCTTCTCTTTGATCTCGATATAGTTTTTACGGATCACAGATCCAACCACTCATCCGCAGTCTATGGTTCTAAACCGATCTATTTTTAGAACCCAGATCATAACCCTTCTCAATGGCCACCTGCCTTTAAGGAGATAGTAGGGAGACTCACTACTGAATGATTCTTTACTCAGTAATATAAATTTTTCGGATTAATGTTTGAAGGTAAAAAGTTTTTTTCTTATTGAAGATATAGATAAACTATATTGCAACATACAATTCTCTTTTAATGGAGGAAAAAGCTTGTTTAACTAATCATGGCTTAAACTTGAAAAAAGGAAAACCCCCATTAACAGGAAAGCTTAAGGTTTACATAGAGAGAAGATATGCGAAATTATAGAGAGAAGTGTGTGGATTTTTGATATCTTACTCTAAGGCCAAATGCCTCTTTTTATAGGTGAAAGATGCAAACCTCAGCCTGCTCATTCTTACCTTTGCCAGCCTGTTTTCCATTTCGTTAGTGGGCGTGGGCCCTTATTTGTCATGGGTAAGATTCCCATTTATTTTGCTTAATAAGTTGAGTCTTTCTAGTCATCCACCATTTTCTGTCGGATTTGGTGGCCAATCGTTATCTAACTTGTCATTTTACATCGACAATGAATCGTTCGATTAGTGGAGAGGGCCTTCACTTTTGTTGTCTTGGCAATCAACAATTTTTGTGCTGAATTTATCAAAGATGGCAGGCCATCCATGACACCTTGTCGGGTGGTAGTGTTCTGTTTTTGTGGGACAAAGAAAGATCTCTTACTACCTGTTACATGAAATTTCTTATACAAAATTCCTATATGAAATTTCTTACACGAAATCTCTTACAAGAAATTCCTACACGAAATTCTTATACTATTGTAAGTTTGTTGAACCTATACTATTATATTTTCGTGTATCCACTATTTCATTTTCATGGATCCTTATCTCATCGAGTCTAATTAGACTCGCATTCTCTTATTATATTTTGGGGTTTCATTCCTTGAAATACTCTTTTTGGGCCCTTCTTGTTGGAATAATCGGGCTTATCTTGCTTTATCTTGAAACCTTATCCAAACAAAGGTTTCTCCTGTATCTGACAGTAAGAATATTCGTTCTTCTCATCTTCCTATGTGCACCATGTTGGATATTTTCTTTCTTGTTTGTTCCGTTGTCGAAACTCTATTTTCCCAGATCAATTTTCTCTTATTTTCAAAAAGATTTTCAGCAAATCTGGTTGTGTTTCCTATCATGGAGTTTAACAGGAAAGATCCATTCATAGAATTTTGAAATATCTTGAATGGATATTTTACCTTGTCCATCTCCGTGAGACAGACCCAAAGACCCCGACTCGTCTTCGGTGAGGACGACTACTAATGGATTGTTTGATGGCGGAGCTTTTGCTCCATTAAGTGCCACCATATCTGATCTCTGAAACTTTATAAATTCAAAAGGCAGATGAGATCCTTTACCTGTGATTTCTGGAGTTGCTGAAATGATTTTTAAATCCAAAGTATCACCTTGACCCAGGTGTGGGTTGTTTTGCCATGAGTCGTGTACGGTAGTAGTTATCTAGTCCAGTAATTTTAAAATTTCTGAGAAGCTTAGTGAGGTGGTATACAATGAAGCAATTGCTCCGAAGTCGAACCACTCTTAAACATCCTGTGGGTTTGTACCCGGGAGCATCCAAAGTCTTAGATACCCCCAATATCCAATAATTTTTCTTGGATTGATCCAGTTCCTCGTAACCAATTTCTTCCACAATCTTTGATAAACCTAAAATGGAGAAATAGTTTGGTTAGTGTTAACCTATTTCGAACCAGTCTGTGGCCTAGGTTAACCTCTCTCTTTTACCCCAGAGGTGCTGGGTTGACTCAATTAGTCTTGAATTTCTTCCTGATGTTTTGAATTAATAGTTCTAGGGAGGCCGATAGATTTCTTATTTTAGCATCATCAGCCATTTCACCGGTGTCCAATGAAAAATATGTATCTGTCGAATGACCGACTTCGGGTTTAAAAATACCCTGTTTGTTTATCAATGATGAACTTATCTCATGCATTTCTTTTTAGGTCACCGATGGTGAACCTACTTTAAGAAGAGGTTTCTCTAGTGCATCCCATAAATGGACTTGTGTTATCTTTGACGCTCGTATGGCTCTTTGGATAGCGTCCAAGTCTGCCTTCTGAACATATGAAGCTGCTTCGGCATGAGTTCTTAACAAGTCAAATACTTTGTCCAATTCCTCAAGGTTTTCCCTAAGGTGTCTTATTCGCACCGTGATGGAATCCGCTTCAAGGATATCCATCACTCATTAGGAAATATGCAATAACATTCTCATTAGATTTCACGATGACAATATTAAATAAATAGAGTAGTGTTTATATGCATTAGATGCATGGGTCATGATCCATGCAATTGGGCATACTGGTCGGGTCCGGTTTAACCCGGATCCGTGCCCTTTTTTTTATAATTTATGTCATAACCTTTATATTGTAATAATATAACCTTTATGTTGTAATAGTGTAACCTTTATGTACAGATTTCATAACATTTTCACTGCATGACTTATACTTTTTTCACTATAAAAATTCATGTAATATAGCCCAAACCTTTATGTTGTAATAATATAACATTTATGTTGTAATAGTATAACCTTTATGTACAGATTTCATAACTTTTTCAATAAATAACTTATAGTTTTTTCACTATAAAAATTCAATATAGCCGAAACCTTTATATTGTAATGATATAACCTTTATATTGTAATACTGTAACCTTTATGTACAAATTTCATAACCTTTTCAGTGAATAACTTATACTTTTTTCACTACTCAGCACTATAAAAGGTTATGTGCATATAACTAAAAGGTTATAAGGATATAACTAAAATGTTAAGTTCGCTAAACTAAAAGGTTATGTCAATATACAACTGAACTAGAATTTGAGTTAGGGATTGGGCGTGTGGGGGCGCGTGAAAAGCACTTTTGGGTCGAGTTGACCCGGTTGCACGGATTTAGGATCCGTGCACCTGGTGTATAGAAACAATTGTGAAATAAATAATATTGGCATTCAGCTTGCCATCTAATAATATGAGCCTTTTCTATTTTTGATTCTAATTTGTTTTTTAGAAAAGCTTTTACATTTGTATTATCAATTTTTAATATAAATTCTTTAGTAAGTAAGAAAAGAGGTTATTTTTTAAATGTCTTCCATATATCAAAGAATTCTTTCTCATTAATTTGCCACACTCTGGCCTGTTGTTCAGTAAACAACCCATGTATATATCCAGTTTTCACCGGTAGATGTTTTCCTCATAAGCACTACTACCCATCGGAAATCCTTAGCATCTGTATAGGCCATTATCTGATCTTCATCATGAGGAATCGTGAGTTTCGACAGGTTACTACAAACCTGTTTTCTCACGATCTCTTTAGGAATGGATGTTTTCCCATTTTCATTTGGTTTTCTCATCATTCTGTAATAAATGACGAAAATCGTTGCAATATTTTGGTAGATTCTTGATAAATGAACTTGCAAAATTAATCACACCTAAGAATCTTTGAAGGTGCTTCTTATCCTTTAGAACCTCTGGGAAATTGCGGATTTTTTCCATAATGTGTTCCTAAAGTTCCATACCTACATGGTCAATAATAACATCGAGAAACTTGATCCTATTAACTGCGATTATTATCTTATTAACTTGATCCTACTAATCCTTATAACATGCTTCAAAAAATATTTTAAGATGCTTCAAATGATCTTTCATATTTTTTGATGCAATTAAAATGTCATCTATGTAAACAAACATAAACTCAAAATAATCTTTGAAAAGATTATTCATCTTTCTTTGGTATATTTGGGGTGAATTACCGAGTCCCATAAGAAGTACGTTCCAGCTATCTGACATTAAGGTGTGGAAAAGGCTGTGTATTTTTATTTTTTTTGAATTCTTTTCTATTTTAATATGGTAAAATCCATACTTACAATCAAATTTTGAAAACACTTTACATCCTTTGATGCAATCAATTAAGTATTCTCTACTTGGGATGTAATAACCATCAAAATCTAATATCTTATTGATATCTTGATAGTTAATTACTAACATTGTCTTACCTCTCTTAATTTCACCATGGTTTCTTACCAGAAAACCTGGGCTACTATAAGAGGAGACGCCTGCTTCGATCAGATTGAGATCGATATACTTTTTGATAATATTTTGCATATCTTTTCTATCATTTATGTTCATCTGGATCGGCTTGTATCGAACCAACTCATACTAGAATTATTCTCATACTTTAATGTTGTTTCGATCTGGTTCTTGTCCTACCAGGTTAAAAGATTCTCATTGAAATTCCTTTTAATTAACTTTTTAACATTTTCAAGGGAAAGTAAACTTTCTTCGTCAATGTCAATCGGAGGTGGACCTTCCTGCAAAGCATTTTTCAGAAACTTAATTGCTTCTTCCGATGCATTCTCAATGCCTTGTTGCCTAAAAGACAAAAGAGCTTTGCCAAATTTCCTCTTATCCTGCATTTTAGGATAAGTTAACTTGGAATCATTATCACCACATTTGTTGCGTAAAGTAATAGACATTATCCTATTAAAAACTTTCTCACGTCGTAAAATCTGTATCAAACTACCACAATTAGTAGTAAAGGTTAACAGGTTCTTGTGGTTATCTTGCTCATATTTTGTAAATGTTTGGATAAAGTTGTTTCCCAACAAAATATCAGCACTTGTATCATTAATATAGATAGATGGCTTTTTTACTTTGTACCAAAGAATACCAAATGCGCCTTCGATCATTATTCATGATTCTCGAACACCCTTATTGAATATTAGAATTTTTTGAGAAAAATCCCTTCTAGCAATAAAAGGTAGAAATTCCACAGACTCACTACGGAAAACTACTAGCTTAGTTGTGTAAATGACTAAACCTGAATCAATATAAGCCGTAAAGTATTCAGATTTATACTGATCATACAATATCCCAATAGATATGTATATGGAAAATGGGCTCGTCATTCCACCCTTATTAGGTATCCATCGAGACTGAATTCCATCCATTTTCTATTTATTCCCTATGGTTTGTGTTCCTCAAGGAAATTTAGACCAAGGGTTATAGAACTTTTAGTTCTACCTGCAATTCTTATAACAGATACTTCATAGCCTACTATTTCTAATATGCATTTGTATCTATTAACACTTGGTTATTGTAAATGATATATCTCATCACAAGGAAACAAATTATTATTAGTTTCAGTTATATCAAAAGCAATATGAATTTCTTTCTATCCCTCAGGGCAATTTATTTTAGCATTACTTACCCTAATTTTTTATGGATTAAAATCCTCTATTGGTTCTTTTTCTCTTAGGCTTAGAATCCTATCTTTGAAAAAAAAAACATTATGTTACTAATCTCAGAATCAAACTTTAATGATTTATTTAAAATCAGATGATCTTTAGTTAGCAAATTAACACCACCTACCCTAAGTATTTGGATTGGGTCTATGTCATAACTTTGGCAAATTTCTTGAAAGTTCTAAGAATTTCTATATACTCTTTCCTAAGAAACATATCAGAATGATGTGTATTACATAGTGCATATACAATTCTATACTTGATAGAATATGGTCTATTACCTTCTTTCATTAAATCAGATCTTTTAAAATCCCGATAAAGGGTTAAGACTCTGCTAAAATTTTAGTCTACTAGGTTATAAGCAATCCTAGGATGTATGTCAAACATAAGTTTGCATGCATATAAATTTTCTACCATTGTACCAAGACAACCATCTTTTAAATTATTGATACGCCTATCCATTACTGATAAATGAATTTCTGAATCAATACCTTCTTTGAAGGTAGCTTTAATCACTACTTCAATGATTTTGATATGAATCCATTTCATAGTAACTGTTACTTCTTCTTTGATACGGCCCAGTTCCTCAAGAATTTCTTATTTTAGAATAAGTTGCATATCAACCCTATTACTGGTTAATTCCATTGGAATCGAAAACTCACTTGAGTTCACCCGGTAGATGATATTATGCTTGCACTATTTTAGTCTTATCTGGTTACAGATTCGACTAATACTTCCAATCCTAAAGTCGTCGTACGGATTTAGGGTTGAATCCTGCTGCATCATTCTTTCCATCATTTTGTTTGAGATGGTCATTCGTGAAAAGAATCCTAATAGACTATCAGATATTTAGAGTCTATCTTTCTACTCGCTGGAACTACTCATCTGATTTTGTAGATGATCCATAAGAATCGTCTGAATCTGACTTAAATTCTTCTTCATGTATGCTTTCATCTGAAGAAATATCCTCGAATTGGTAAATTGATACCAGATCGCTGTAGAAAACCGCATCAAGAATGTCAGTTGTAGGCATAAACTGGCGTAATTCACCTTGCTTTTGTAGACAATCTGGCAAAATATATATTTTCGCACCACATGTCCAGCAATTGCAATCCTTGAAACTTTCATTTGTACGAATGTGTGCTTGTTTGAAAGTTCTCCTCATCGATGTTCTTCCTATTGTAAGTGTCAACTCATATGGATGTGTTAGCTCGAGAAAAGTGCTAACCCAAGGGCTATTTGCTGGTGTCCTGCTCCATCCTGGTTGCCTCCTTTAACTTGTACCAAAAGAATTGGTATTATGTTCTTCTTGGTCTCTACCCCTTCCTGATTGCTTATGGAAGAGTGTACTAGTAATCCCTTTTTCTTATTTAGGAATAGGAACATTCATCTTTGAAATTAACCAGATCCACAATTCCTAAATTGGAAAGTGATTCGGCTAATTTTGAGATATCAACTCTTGTTGCCTCCATCAGATCTTTCGAATGATATCGATCAAGAGTATATCATAACTTTTAGACTGTGGAATTTTCCTAGCCTTTGTTTTAGGAATGATAGGTCTATCTCCAAACGCATCTTTGAATTGTTCGTTCATGGATCTGTCTGTTCCCTTGGGTAACCTTTCTTTTAGATTTCTTATTTGTTTTTTCACATCTAAAATATCTTGTTGGATCTCGGATAGAGATCGAAACATCTTCTCCGTCTGACTCTCGTAAAATTGGATAGTCTTCTGGATTTTCCTAAGATCGTGTGAGATCTTAGATGTGTCTGGAACAATTATGTTGCAATTCTCGTTGGATGTCATTTTTATGAAATCTTACATTTGTTATCTCGAAAGATTTTTTGACTACATTTTTTACTTGATTTTCTCCTCCCGTTAGGCATAGAAAATTCAATATTTTATATAATTTTATTTATATCTTCAATAAATCCTGAAGCTCTGATACCATTTTTTAGGATCGTATCCGCTCAATCAAATAGATATATGGATTGGTTTTTTCTTTGTTTTTCTAACATATTAGTCGGTACATGGCTTTGTTTTATCTTATCCTATTATTCACTTTTCACAAATTATAATCGGTATGTGGCATTGTTATACCCCATAGTCCTCTGTACAAGTGAAAATACAAGAATAGTTGAATGAGCTCGTAGGGGTTTCCAGTCGATATACCATAATGGTTATATTTGTTTCAATAGGAGAAGTGTTCCATCCTTTATGTCTTAAAATATGTGTTTTGAAAAAATAAAACATGATTATCAAAATGGTTTGACATTAATAAAAATGGAGTGGTAAAAGCATTTCCCAATGATTGCTCATGTGGAGTCTAAGGATGTTGACTTGATTTTGGGTAATTTGAGATATTATTATAGTGTGTTGAGTATTTTGGATTTTAAATATAATATTTTGGATATTATTAGCCATTACCCCAAAACTTAACTCAGCCAACTCTACTTTAGATTTAAAAAAATCATAAAATTGGACTTTTCTGTATACATATAGAATGATCAAAAATATTAAGAAATAAGTAAATGAAAATTTGATAAGGATTTTCAGATTAATATTTGGTAAGATTCACAAATTTAGTTAACTTCAAATGGAATTAAAAACTTTTCAATTTAATTTAGGTAGCTTGGTAGTAGATTGTTATTATTTACAACATTAATGTAAATTAGTTAATGATTGTTGAATAAGAAAATGAATAAAGAAAAATATAAATAAATAAATAAAAACATGTGATCATGAGAGATGTGGAATGGGATCACATATAGAAGTTGCAAATAATAATAATAACGGTTAATTAATAACATTTTCTCATTCGAACTATACGTGATTTTATACTTATTGATATAAATTTTTAAATGTTGTACTTTACCATATGAATTTTAAATTTGTTGCATTTTACGCTATTGAACAAATCATAATCGTACACGTGTCTTAAATCAACGATTATGATTTGTTTAATACCGTAAAATACAACAAATTTAAAATCCATATGATAAATTGCAATATTTAAAAATTTATATCAAAAAATATAAAATCATGTATAATTTGAATGAGAAAATATTTTTAACCCTAATAATAATAATAATAATTTCACAAACAATCGGCCCGTCCCTAGCACACATGGCTTATTGGGCCACTTGGATTTAACCAAATAGTTTCGATAATTTTTTGAATGTTATTTTTATAGCCTCCTAGTCCACTCTTAATTTGAGGCCATTTGGATTGATCCACTGTGCCAAGCTCATATTGCTGGTAATATGCATATAGTGTTCGTATTTGTAGTTTTGCTCAAAGAGTTCGTCTAATGCATTTGGTGCATGCATACATTCAGATTGGTTCTGGGCTGTCCCGGGCGAGATTCTTTTCACCTTTATGCTATATTAGTTCTATCTATATATTATATTAATTATACATTTTATGTTATATTAATATAGAGTTCGTATAATACATGAGTTATTTTTTAAAAATACAGTTAAAATTATTATCAATCAATATAATTTAATTATATACAGTAAAAACTCTCTATAGTAATACTCTATATAGAAATAAACTCCCTATAGTAATAAAAAGTTCAAGTCCCAACTTGGGACTAGTTATAAATAAGAATATACTCCACATTGTCATAAGTCATACATTTTTCAAGTCCCGTCTTAAGGATTTATACCTCTATATAGGAATAAATGATTAATATATTATAAAAATATTTATTAATTATATTTTTGTTTATCAAAATCAATAACATGTTGAAGATGACTTAAAATATTTATCTATAATCGATTGTGACATCGACTTAATTTTATAAATCGATACTTGATCCTTTAATTTGCGAGTGCTCAATAGCTCGCTTGCATGTGATCCCTCTTGTTGAAGCCAAAATGATTCCAACTTATCTAACATAACTAAAGCTTCATGACACGAAACTTGTGGTATTTCAGCACTATCATCTTCCGGATTATCTCCTTCATCTTCTTACTGATTCCCACGATAATTTCTTCATCAGTTAAGACATAAGTAATTTGTCGCTCATCCGGATGATTAAGGAAGACATCAATATCCATTTCGTTGTGGTAGTGTAGTGCCTTAATTTGAGAGCTCAATTCAGTGAGTAATTTTAGTCTCTCTTCATCCATTTCACTTGCAACTTGTACTTCATCAACACTAGAGGTCCGAATCTTGCAATGTTTAAAGCAATTTTCAATCGTATAAGCAATTTTATACGAAAAAATTATTTTTTTTTGTAAAACTCTATATAAGAATAACTCCGTATAATAATATTTTTTTCCAGTCCCAACGATATGACTATATGGAGTTTTTACTGTATTTTGCATTCAAAAGAGAATATAAATATTTTCTATTTATTATATATCCTCAAATTTTCATTTCAATTATATTATAAATAACTCAATTACTTAATATAATTATTAATAATAAATTTTAAGTTCTTTGTTGGACCCCCGACTCGAGTTGAAATCAAACACCCAATTGACCAATCCATGGAGTTGGCCTTCAGAAGTTTGGTTCTAACAGTACATCGAGCTCACCTATATGACCGGCCAGGATGTCACATCTGGACGGTTCATCGGCGGCTGGCCAGGATCATTTCCATGATGGGTCCAAAGCAGCACGGCCGACCAGGCCAGGATATACCGAGCAGAGTATGTCTGGTGGTTATGAGATTTTAGGATAGCCAAACCGCCCACTCACCCAAAAGTAGGCGAAAATCAAGGAGGAAGTGGGCACAATCCCACTACTGGGGCTTTCTTCTAGCTATAAATAGATGTAATTTCAACTTGTAAGTGGTTCGAACATTTTATTTTACTAAGCACTAGAGAGCTCATTTCTCTAAGATTACATACGATCCTGCCTGCTCATTAAAAACCATCCAGGATCAGCCGAGCTAATTTGCCCGAGTTGGCTCTGAGCCAGTGTTTTCTGCACCATTGTTCATATTTCAGCTTCATTTTTTCATCCGATTCCATTAATTTTATCCATGTTCGACTAGGAATTTATCGATTTACAAATTCCGACGTTAACATTTTGACGCTAGAAGGAGGGGGCGTATTCACACACGCGAATAAAACTCTAAATTTCAGCATGAGTAACGAAGAACACACGACTCCTGAATCCCATGCTCATCTCTCTCAGCCTGGCGATTTCAGCCGTCCACGACCGACTGTTGTGGAAGGGGTCATCCACACGGCCCCCATTACTTTGGAGACTCCTCGAACGCCCATGTTTGCGAGCGAGATTCTGGCCATTATGGCACAACTGGATGAGTGACTGAAAGAGGCCGAGCAAAGAGAGAAGACCAAAGCGGCGAATGACCTACTCGAGGATTCAGAATCCTTAGGCGAGCCCAAGCGGAGACGAAACCTGGAAAAAAGAATAGCAGACAACCAGGGGCCTAGAAGGAGCCCATCCTCTGTATGAGCTCGGACAGATTACAGGGTACATCTAGACCAAGTAGGAGAATGGGTAGAAAGACGTTATGCCTAGGATAATATTGGGCCGGCCTCGGCGTTGGGGCCAGAAGGCCAGAAAGGGTACAAGAGGAGAGAGGTGAGGCCCAGCAGCCTCATGAGGAGAGTACTGGCCACAATCTCCGGTACTCAGAGTGGGCAGAGGAACAAGAGCTAAAGAAGAGACTGGTCGATATTCAAGCCAAAAGAAATAAGACAGATTGAGGGGGTTGGAAGAGGGCAACCCCCTTCACATACCATATCTCTACCTTGGCCATCCCGGCCAAGTTCAAGATGCCGCACATCGGTCAGAAGAGTTAATCCCGAATGATAAGTCATCCGAAAGAGAGAGGTGGCCTGAAGAACGGGAAAAGAAGGGGGAAGAAAGAAGGAAGCCAATGAAGCCGTTCAGGCCGGCTGCCAACTTCAAGGCCTTTCAGCTTGGAGGGCCCAGCCAGGTAACTGAAATTCTTACGGTTACCTCTTCACAGGTCCTTACGGAGATTAAGGACAAGAACCTACTGCACGAGCCGAGGCCGTTGAGGGCCGACTCGGCCCGCCTCAACCAAAACAAGTATTACAAGTACCACAAGACGAAGGGCCACGACACAGACAATTGCTGGGCACTTTTGACCGAGCTGATGATGCTCGTTGATCAGGGCCATTTGAAGAAATATGTGAAAGGCTAGGGACAGCAGGGTCAAGGACAGCAGACATCTCAAAATTCACCTCCACTAACTTAGGCTGCTCGCGAAATTCATACCCTCGTCAATAACAACTTTGGCGAGCAGTGGGGCTGTAACATCCCTGACCAAAACATACACGTCATTTGACATTCATTTCATGCATTCACTTCATACATTCGTTCCATGCATTCACTTCATACATTCATTCCATAATACATTTAAAACATAGCATATGGGCATTCGTAAAAAAATTTAGAATAATACTTGGTTTGAAAATAAATAGTAGAAATCATTTAGAAATATAGAAAAGACTACAAGAAATATAATGTATCATATATAGTGTATTTGTTTATCTAATTGCTAGTATAATTATAAAAAAATTAAACAAAAAGAAAAAAAAATGTATAAGGAAAAGAAAACTCCACTTATAGTCTTCTTAATTATCCATAGATATATATCTCTCTCTCTAATCTTAGTCCCTAAGTAAGATAAGAACAAGTAGATAGAAAGAAGTAATAGAAGAAGGGAAAAACAAAGAAAAAGAAAGGAGGAGAAGGGTATCAACGAAGGTGTGCCAAGAAGAAGAAGAAGAAGAAGAAGAAAAGAGTAAGAAAATTATGTTCTGTTTTGCTTCATGATTTTCAGAGAATTCGAGTTCGATTTTGTTAAATTGTTAAACATAAAACTTGTAGAGAATCATTTCTTTTAGCTGGTTGTAACATTTCAAAATATTTGGAGTTAAACTTGATTTGTTATGATTTTTCAAGTAAAGTGTGAATCTGAAAGTTGATTCTGTCGAAAATAATCTGTCCAGCGTATTGTTGAATTTTCTGGTAATTTTAGAGACGGATTTGGGGAAACCTTAAAACATGAAAGTTATAGCTCTATTTCTTAGCTAAATCCAGAAAAAAACCGTGAATTATTTGGTTAAGTATTCAGGGAGATCTTGACAAATTACAGAGATGGGTTTCATACGACTCTGTTTCGAAAAACTGTTAAGTGTGTTGTAATTGTAGCTTAATTTTAAGCACGTTGGAGGCTGAATTAGGAAAAATGTTAAACATAAAAGTTGTATATCTATGTGTGAAGTCTCTACAAAAATTTACCTTGTTCAAATTGGAATTTTATAGCTCAAGTTATAGGGTAAATACGGAATATGGTCGAATATGTCGAAAAAATAAAAATTGCTAGAATCTTATATTATATGTATATATGCAATAAATGGAATTAAACATACATGCATCGCATTTCATTGCATAATGGAAATAAATATATTAAGGGAACGATTAGGCTAAATTGTATTGAATCGTATAGGAGCGCAGGCTGTAGAACGAGAGGAGGAAGCAGAGTGACGAACAATTGCTTATCCAAGCCGGGTGAGTATAAGCCATGTTATGTGATTTAGATGAAATGTGAGTGTAAACCATATATGTGACTTATATGCTATGTGATTTATACGCAATTGGATGCAATTTATATGAAATGTTTGTTATGTGAGTATAAATCGTATATGTGAATTATACGCAATGTGACGTGATTTATATGCAAAGTTTATTATATGTGATCTATAAGAAATATGTATTTATATGAATTGTTATTGAATCAAAGGATATATTGGTAAATGTATATCGGATTATATGTTCAGAATGATTGATATGTTGCATTACATATGGCATGAAATTAAAAGGCCTGTGACTGTCTTGCTATGGATCTGTATACACAGTGGAGACCTTCGGGTCAAATTCATATTGGAGACCTACGGGTCTATAGCACAGTGGAGACCTTCGGGTCATAATCATATTGGAGACGTACGGGTCTATAGTACAATGGCATATTGGAAATCCCGGGACAGATCCAAGCTTGAGCAGTTCACAGAATAATAAACTGGACATAGTGGCATTTGCACATATATGATTATATTGTTGATTGATGATTGTTAATTATTTGTTATTTAATTAAAGTAATGGTTTATATTCACTGAGTTGCGACTCATAAAAATCGCATATTTTTTTTTAGGTTCGATAACTCTTTTGACGTGGATTGTATATATAAATATCACGCTATACCAGGTCGGCCGGCTGATGCCTCATGCAACCTTCTCCTCTCCCTCATTTTGCATTTTGGAGCGCATGTATCATGATTGTATTTAATATGTATTACAATGGGATTCCGGTTATGTGATATAATCTTATACGATATTAGTCGTTAAATAATATTTATATGCTTGTATGGATAAATGAAACGTCGGTATAATTTGCCTACATGATAAATGTTAAATTGAGAGATATACGTCATAGGGGTATAGGGTGTTACAGTTTAATTTGGTATCAGAGCGGGGATATGATTCCTCGGTGTCATTATGCATTCATAAGCATTACACATCATACGTACTTGACATTGCAATTACATCCAAATAAATAGGAAATATGGACATTCATGAGCATGAATCATTGGGGAGAGAAGGTTCAGCCGTGCCACATCAATTGATAGAGGCATCTCATACATTACCTGCATCACATGAGCCTGCACAACATTCCCCTAAACGGGTAGAACAAGAGGTACAGGGGCCAGGTATAGGTTCTAGAAGTAGAAATTTCAAGGAGCTCCGTAAATTGGGAGCAGTTGATTTTTATGGGACTATTGATCCTGCTGAAGCTGAGACGTGGCTCAAAAGAACAGAAACAGTTTTTGGCATGATGAGATGCACTGTAGAGGAACGGTTTGACTTTGCAGTATCACTTTTACAAGGGGATGTATATGATTGGTGGGAGACAGTTCCCCATGCTGCAACACAACCGCCAATCTTGACTTGGGGTGATTTTCTCACCGTGTTCAGAGACAGATATATGCCAGAGGTATACCGAGATAACAAACAAAGGGAATTTTTATCTCTTAAACAAGGAAATATGTCAGTTGCCGAGTATGAAGTTAAATTTACTCAATTATCACATTATGCGGCTGCGATGGTTGCTACTGAGCGAGAGAGATGCAGACGTTTTGAAGAGGGACTCTCATATGATATTCGAAGCAAGATTACCCCTTGGGATCTTCGTACTTATACAGATTTGCGTACTGCAGCAGTTAGGGCCGAGACTTTGTTAAAGGAACGACAAACATATTTTCAAAGGCAAAAGAGAGAGTCAATGACTCATATTGGTGAGTCAAGTGAAAAGCCAAATAAACGTCAGAGTTTTTCCTCTCCAGCACCGACATTTAGTAGAGGTGGTCCATCCAGTCAGAGAGGTGGACATGTACAATCTTTTAGTCGTGGAGGTGGCCGAGGACCTAGCCCGACAATATAGACACGACCTATGTGTCAACACTGTGGTCGATATCATACCGGAGAGTGTCGATTGCTTACTGGAAGTTGTTATTACTGTGGACAACAGGGACATTTTTATAGAGAGTGTCCAGCTAGACCTGATAGATCAAACATTGGTAGAGCGGCATCAGAACCAACGGTGCAAAATATTCGACCAGCAGCATCAAGGGCAAGTGTTGGTAGAGGTCGTGGTGGAGGTTAGACTTTAAGCTCTACTGCCAGTAGAGGAAGATCAGAGGCACCAGAAATACGATCATCGGGTCAGGCACGAGTTTTTGCTATGTCACAACGGGAGGCAGCTACAGCACCTGAGGTCATTACCGGTAAACTCTATTTAAATGATTTTGAAATACATGTATTGATAGATCCAGGATCCACTCATTCATTCATATCATCCACATAGTATCGCATTTGCATAAAGAACCCGAACCACTAGATTACAACTTAGGAGTACATACTCCATTGGGTGAAGTTATAATGGTGCATACAGTATATCGAAATTGTATAATGCGGATTGATACAGTAGAGTTACCAGCTGATTTGATCATGTTATCTCTGCGTGAGTTTGATGTTATTTTGGGTATGGACTGGTTATCGAGACATCGTGCTAAAGTGGATTGTTATACTAAAGAAGTGGTGATAGATTCTCCTGGGCAAACTAAAGTGATTTTCTATGGTGATCGACGGATTGTACCGACATGTTTGATTTCAGCAACAACAGCTTTCCGTATGATCAGAAATGGATGTGAGGCATATTTGGCCCATGTTGTAGATCGTACAACTACACATGATGAGATCAGAGATATTTTAATTGTTAAAGATTTTCCTGATGTTTTCCCAGAGGAGTTACCAGGATTACCGTCAGATAGAGAGACAGAGTTTACCATAGAATTGATACCGCGTACCGCACCAATCTCTATTCCTCCATATCGGATGGCCCCATTGGAGTTACAGGAATTAAAGAAACAATTGCAGGAGCTGTTGGACAAAGGGTATATACGGGCTAGTGTATCACCTTGGGGTGCGCCAGTGCTTTTCGTGAAAAAGAAATATGGTACACTACGATTGTGCATAGATTATCGAAAGCTGAATCAAGTGACGGTAAAGAACAAATACCCATTACCTCGGATAGATGATTTATTTGATCAGCTACAGGGTGCGTAAGTATTTTCAAAGATAGATCTTCGATCTGGGTACCATCAATTAAAGATAGCCAAAGATGATATTCCAAAGACAGCATTTAGAACTCGATATGGGCATTATGATTTTTTGGTTATGCCATTTGGGTTGACCAATGCACCAGCAGCATTTATGGCTTTAATGAATAAAGTGTTCCAACCTTTCCTTGATAGATTTGTCGTTGTTTTCATTGATGACATACTGGTATATTCACAGAGTAAAGAGGAACACGTGGATCATTTACGGATAGTGTTACAAATCTTGCGAGAAAAACAACTATACGCAAAGTTGAGTAAATGTGAATTTTGGTTGGATCATGTGGTATTTTTGGGACATATAGTATCTGGACAAGGCATAGAGGTCGATTTTAAAAAGATTGAAGCAGTGATAAATTGGGAAGTACCATCGACAGTTTCGGAGGTTTGAAGTTTTCTTGGTATGGCCGGATACTACAGACGGTTTGTCGAAGGGTTTTCCATTATAGCAGCACCACTCACAAAACTGCTACGAAAGAATGTTCCATTTCAATGGAATGACAGATGCCAACAGAGCTTTAATGAATTAAAGCATCGTTTGACTACAGCACCGATACTCACAATTCCTACAGGCACTGGAGGATTTGTCGTTTACAGTGATGCTTCACATCAAGGACTTGGTTGTGTCCTAATGCAGAATGGGAAAGTAATTGCTTATGCATCACGACAATTACGACCACATGAAGTTTCCTATCCTATTCATGATTTAGAGTTGGCGGCAGTGGTATTTGCCTTAAAAATCTGGAGGCATTATCTTTATGGGGAGACATTCCAGATATTACCGATCATAAAAGTTTGAAGTATTTGATGAGCCAGAAAGAATTGAACATGCGACAGAGACGTTGGATGGAACTATTGAAAGATTATGATTGCACGATAGAGTATCATCCAGGAAAGGCCAACGTTGTAGCCGATGCGTTAAGTCGGAAATCAGGTGGTACAGTGGCACATATGCATTTGGCTCCACTATCAGATTTGATTGCTCTATGAAGTTTGAACACGAGACTACAGTTAGATACAGGTGGAGCGTTGATTGCTACCTTGGAGATTCGTCCTATATTGAGACAACGAATACAAGATGCACAAAACAAGGATGAAAAATTGACACAAATTATTGAACAGGTGCAGCAGGGTAAAGACATGCCATTTGATTTACAAGATGGTACATTAATGTTTGGCACCAGGTTGTGTGTACCTGACGTTGATGATTTACGACGAGAAATTTTAGACGAGGCACACAATGCACCGTATGCTATGCATCCAGGTACAACAAAGATGTATCACACATTGAGGCAGCATTACTGGTGGCCAAAAATGAAGAAAGATGTTGCTGAATTTATTTCCCGATGTCTTACTTGTCAACAAGTTAAAGCAGAACATCAAGCACCTGCAGGTACACTGAAACCCTTATCTATTCCAATTTGGAAATGGGAGCGGATTACGATAGACTTTGTTTTGGGATTACCGAGAACCCAACAAGGGAATAATGCTATTTGGGTAATTGTGGATAGATTGACTAAATCGGCACATTTCTTACATTTACGTTGGGGTTGTTCATTAGATCAATTGGCAGAGAAGTACGTCAGAGAAATTGTACGACTCCATGGTATACCAGTGTCTATTGTTTCAGATAGAGATCCGAGATTTACTTCTCGATTTTGGAAAAGTTTTCAAACAGCTATGGGGACCAAATTACACTTTAGTACAGCTTTTCATCCTCAAACAGATGGTCAATCAGAAAGGACTATACAGACGTTAGAAGAGATGCTACGTGCTTGCGTTATTGAGTTTCAAGGTTCGTGGGATAAATATATTCCATTAATGGAATTTGCTTATAATAACCAGTTTCACAGTAGCATTGGAATGGCACCGTATGAGGCGTTATATGGAAGAAAGTGCAGAAGTCCATTATATTGGGATAGAGAGGGTATAGAAATTCTAGAAGGGCCAGAAATTGTTCAGAACACAATTGACAAAGTCGATGTCATTAAAAGCAAATTGAAGGCTGCACAAGACCGACAAAAGAGCTACTTTGATCAACATAGAAAGGAGATGGAATACTAGGTTGGTGATAAAGTATTTTTACGAGTATCTCCTTGGAAAGGTGTTATGAGATTCGGTAATAAAGGAAAATTAAGCCCTCGATATATTGGGCCATATGATATCATCGGAAAAGTGGGACCATTGGCATACGAGTTAGCATTACCTCCAGAATTGGCTCAAATTCATAATGTTTTTCATGTTAGCATGCTGCGACGATATCGATCTGATCTTTCACATGTATTGCGGGATTCAGAGGTACAGATTGCAGAAAACTTAAGCTATATAGAAGAACCAGTCTCGATAGCAGATTTCAAAATCAAACAATTGCGGAACAGAGAAATTCCAATGGTTAAAGTTATTTGGAGAAACCATGGTATAGAGGAAGCAACCTGGGAGACAGAGGAAAAGATGAAAAAGTTATATCCGCACTTATTCACTGGTAATTGATCTTCTTATTGATACATTGCATAGAGGAATAACAAATTTTGAGGACAAAATTCTTATAGAGGGGAAGAATTGTAACATCCCTGACCAAAACATACACGTCATTTGACATTCATTTCATGCATTCACTTCATACATTCATTCCATAATACATTTAAAACATAGCATATGGGCATTCGTAAAAAAATTTGGAATAATACTTGGTTTGAAAATAAATAGTAGAAATCATTTAGAAATATAGAAAAGACTACAAGAAATATAATGTATCATATATAGTGTATTTGTTTATCTAATTGCTAGTATAATTATAAAAAAATTAAACAAAAAGAAAAAAAAATGTATAAGGAAAAGAAAAGTCCACTTATAGTCTTCTTAATTATCCATAGATATATATCTCTCTCTCTAATCTTAGTCCCTAAGTAAGATAAAAACAAGTAGATAGAAAGAAGTAATAGAAGAAGGGAAAAACAAAGAAAAAGAAAGGAGGAGAAGGGTATCAACGAAGGTGTGCCAAGAAGAAGAAGAAGAAGAAGAAGAAAAGAGTAAGAAAATTATGTTCTGTTTTGCTTCATGATTTTCAGAGAATTCGAGTTCGATTTTGTTAAATTGTTAAACATAAAACTTGTAGAGAATCATGTCTTTTAGCTGGTTGTAAAATTTCAAAATATTTGGAGTTAAACTTGATTTGTTATGATTTTTCAAGTAAAGTGTGAATCTGAAAGTTGATTCTGTCGAAAATAATCTGTCCAGCGTATTATTGAATTTTCTGGTAATTTTAGAGACGGATTTGGGGAAAACTTAAAACATGAAAGTTATAGCTCTATTTCTTAGCTAAATCCAGAAAAACACCGTGAATTATTTGGTTAAGTATTCAGGGAGATCTTGACAAATTACAGAGATGGGTTTCATACGACTCTGTTTCGAAAAACTGTTAAGTGTGTTTAATTGTAGCTTAATTTTAAGCACGTTGGAGGCTGAATTAGGAACAATGTTAAACATAAAAGTTGTATATCTATGTGTGAAGTCTCTACAGAAATTTACCTTGTTCAAATTGGAATTTTATAGCTCAAGTTATAGGGTAAATACGGAATATGGTCGAATATGTTGAAAAAATAAAAATTGCTAGAATCTTATATTATATGTATATATGCAATAAATGGAATTAAACATACATGCATCGCATTTCATTGCATAATGGAAATAAATATATTAAGGGAACGATTAGGCTAAATTGTATTGAATCGTATATGAGCGCGGGCTGTAGAACGAGAGGAGGAAGCAGAGTGACGAACAATTGCTTATCCAAGCCGGGTGAGTATAAGCCATGTTATGTGATTTAGATGAAATGTGAGTGTAAACCATATATGTGACTTATATGCTATGTGATTTATACGCAATTGGATGCAATTTATATGAAATGTTTGTTATGTGAGTATAAATCGTATATGTGAATTATACGCAATGTGACATGATTTATATGCAAAGTTTATTATATGTGATCTATAAGAAATATGTATTTATATGAATTGTTATTGAATCAAAGGATATATTGGTAAATGTATATCGGATTATATGTTCAGAATGATTGATATGTTGCATTACATATGGCATGAAATTAAAAGGCCTGTGACTGTCTTGCTATGGATCTGTATACACAGTGGAGACCTTCGGGTCAAATTCATATTGGAGACCTACGGGTCTATAGCACAGTGGAGACCTTCGGGTCATAATCATATTGGAGACGTACGGGTCTATAGTACAATGGCATATTGGAAATCCCGGGACAGATCCAAGCTTGAGCAGTTCACAGAATAATAAACTGGACATAGTGGCATTTGCACATATATGATTATATTGTTGATTGATGATTGTTAATTATTTGTTATTTAATTAAAGTAATGGTTTATATTCACTGAGTTGCGACTCATAAAAATCGCATATTTTTTTTTAGGTTCGATAACTCTTTTGACGTGGATTGTATATATAAATATCACGCTATACCAGGTCGGCCGGCTGATGCCTCATGCAACCTTCTCCTCTCCCTCATTTTGCATTTTGGAGCGCATGTATCATGATTGTATTTAATATGTATTACAATGGGATTCCGGTTATGTGATATAATCTTATACGATATTAGTCGTTAAATAATATTTATATGCTTGTATGGATAAATGAAACGTCAGTATAATTTGCCTACATGATAAATGTTAAATTGAGAGATATACGTCATAGGGGTATAGGGTGTTACAGGGGCTCCAAGCACTCGAAAAGAGCAGGTCAAGAAGGTCAGAAACGCGTATCAGAGCTCCGTTCCACTTAGGGTGGAACCCCACCACGCACCTATCTTCTTCACTGAGCTGGACGGGGAAAGGATAGCCTACCCTCATAGCGATAACTTAGTGGTGTCGCTCAATATCTACAGGACCATGGTGCACTGGTGCCTATGCCAACGTGCTCTACTTAAGCACGTTCAAGCGAATGGGGTTCCATGAATCCCAGCTCGTGTCCTCCTCTAACATGATTCAGGGCTTTGGAGGAATGAGGACCAAGGTGATCGGGATGTGCGAGCTGAAGGTCCTGTTCAGGACTGGTGATCAGGAGGTCTTCACAACGACAGAGTTCAAGGTGGTGGACTTGAACTCCCAATACAATGCCATTTGGGGCAATCCACTTCTGGCCAAGCTAATAGCGGTGGTCTCCATCTACCACCTTGCCCTCAAATTCCCAGTTGGCGATGAAGTTTATGTTATGAAAAAGAACCAATTGACAGCCTGGGAGACTGACATGGGGTTGTGTCCAAGAGAGCACAACCAGATTAAGCCTGTGCAGGCCGGCTCGGATGATGAACAAATGAAGGATGCCTTCGAGGATACCATTCTCGAGGTTGCCGAGCTTGGCCAGGATAGTATGGAGGTAGACGAGGAGCCCCAAAACCGACAGTTGTACCCAAATTTCCGATCAACTCAACCTTTGAGGTTAGGTCCTCATCGGGCACAGCCGACCAGAGTGGCGGTGGAAAAGCAACTAAGGAAGAGCAACAGCCCGAGGATGGATTGAGGAATGGCCCAAAGAAAAGGGCAGCACCTGTTGAGGAGTTGGATCTCATGAAATTGGATCCGAGCAGGCCAGACTTGGAGCTGTGTTGGCAGAGAGCTGAAGGAGCCCTAGCGAGCTGAGCTAATATCTTTTTGGCAGGATAATACTTATGTCTTTGCATTGGCTCATAAAGACATAGAAGGCATTCGGCCAGAAGATACTTGCTATTACCTCAACATAGATCCTGCCGCTCAGCCAGTGGCTCAAAAGAGGTGGAGGCACAGCCCGAAGAGGTATGAGGGGTTGGAGTTGGAGGTACAGAGGTTGTTGGGGTACCGTTTAATCAGGGAGACCAAGTACGTAACCTGGGTGTCCAACCCCGTCCTGATAAGGAAACTAAATGGATCCCGGAGGCTGTGCGTGGACTTCATCGATTTAAATAAGGTCTGCCCGAAGGATTGCTTTTCTTTACCCAGTATTGACCAGCTTGTCGATACTACTACCAGCCACAAGCTCATAAGTTTCATTGACGCATACTCCGGCTATCACCAGATATCGATGGCCGAGCAGGACTAGGTCCACACCACATTCATCACCGATCGGGCACAATACTGCTACACTATGATTTTGTTCGGATTGAAGAATGCGGGGGCAACCTACCAGAGGCTGGTTAATAAAATGTTTGCCACCCAGATCAGGAAAACAATGGAGGTCTATGTGGACGACATGCTCGTCAAGCCCAGAAAAATAGTCGACCACGTAGGCCACCTTGCAGAAATGTTCGACATCCTGAGAAGGTACATGATAAAGTTGAACCCAAAGAAGTGTTCCTTTGGGGTCGACTCAGGAAAGTTCCTCGGGTACATGGTGAGCTAGAGGAGAATTGAGGCCAATCCTGAAAAGATCTAGGCTATTATGGACTTAACTCCACCGAGAAAGATAAAAGACGTCCAGAGCCTGACAGCAAAGGTCGCGGCCCTTAATCATTTGATCTCCAGGTCAACCAATAAGTGCCGACTATTCTTTAATCTGATTAGAAAAAACTCCCGATTTGAGTGGAATTGAGAATGTCAGTTGACACTGGATGAGCTGAAGAGGGCTTTGATTGAGGCTCCGATCCTGGCCAAGCCTCAGCCGGGTGAAAAGTTGCAGCTTTACCTTGCAGTGTCTGAATATGCAGTGAGTTCTGCGCTAGTCCGAGCAGAACAAAAGGCTCAGCAGTCAGTCTATTATATGAGCCAATCACTACATGATGCGGAACTCCGCTACCCGACCATGGAGAAGTTGGCCTATGCCCTGATCATCTCAGCTTAAAAGAATTCTGAGGATAGTGTATACAGGCTTACTATCAACCTCTGTCCATGCTTGAACAAGAGGAGCTGAACATGATCTATTCCCTCAAAAGGATCATGAGTGACTTTGAGCAGATAAACTCAACTCATGAGGAGCTGAAGGTTGAAAATAAGAACCTAAGAAGCAAAAATATTGATCTTGCGAAGAAGCTATCAGCATATGAGACTGATAACTCAAGATGCAGCAAGCTTCAGAAAGAGGTCTCAAGGCTCAATCTGCTAGTCACTAAGCTAGAGCATGAGAAGGAAAACTTGCAGTCAACGATTAGAATATTCAAGAGAGTGTCTGATAATGGCCAAGAGTCTTTTTGAGAAAATTGGCTTAGGATGCAGCACGCATACCTCTTATGATACTGCAAGCTCATCCAAAGATGTGTTGTTTGTTCAAGTTGAAACTCCAATTGAGGATAAGTTACTAAGTAACTTTGAAGAGGCTTTGAACAAACCTACGCTAATGGACAAGGGAAAAAACCCATGTGCGCAATTACAAGAAGTAAGCATGTATATAAGAGCTGGCTGCAGCAGAATGTAAGCAGCAAGAAGATACAACAACCCATAAAGCTGTAACACAAAAACTCTTACCCCACCAATATTAAAACTTTTATGTCTAAACCTCAAAGATGACATACTTTAGGGAAGTATAGTGGAAGACCACACTATAAAAGTGTTGGTATCACACATAGAATTTCTGCACACACATATAACAAGCAGTTTTCAAACAAAGCAGCTTACAAAAAGAAAACAAACAACACTTACAGAAAAGTCATTTTTGTTAAGAAAGTTTGGGTTCGAAAAAAACCTAACTGTAAAGAAACCGTACAGATATGGGTACCTAAATCTGCTTGAATTTGTTGCAGTTTTCAGTGCCAGGATGTAGCAGTGAACTATGGTACATTCATAATGGTTGCTCAAGGCATATGACTGATAACAAAGAGGCCTTAAAAGTTTTTCTACCATGCACAAAACCGAAGGTCATATTTGGAGATGATTCTAAAGGAAGCACAAAAGGATGTGGAAATCTTATCAAAGGGAAAATCAAGATTCAAGATGTATCCAATGTAAAAGGACTCAAATATAACTTACTGAACATCAGTCAATTTTGTGACAAGAGATACACTATGGAGTTCAATCTCAACAAGTGTCTAATCAAGGACAGCAAATCAAATGAAGTCAAGCTTACAAGAACAAGAAGAGAAAACATTTACCTTGTAGATTGGAGCTCTTCTATACAACCTACATGCTTCATTATAAAGAGTCCACAGAACTAAGCTGGTTATAGCACAAGAGACTCAGTCACTTGAACTTCAAAACCATAAACAAGCTAGCAAGAAAAGGATTGGTAAGAGGACTGCTAGATTTGGCATTCAAGAAAGAGAACATTTTTGGAGCTTGTCAGAAAGGTAAATAAGTAAAAAGCTCCTTAAAGACAAGTTACATAAGTCGTCTCACAAGATTCTAGATCTTCTACACATGGATCTTTTTGGACCAGTACCAGTAAGAATAAGTGGGAAGAAGTACTCATTTGTGGTAGAAGAGGACTACTCTAGATACACCTGGACTATCTTTCTTGCTAAGAAATCAGAAACTCAGAACAAGCTACCTGACCACATGAAGAAGATTCAAAATAAGCAAAACTTGAGCATTGTGAGATAAGATCTGATAGAGGAACTGAGTTCATCAATAAATTCATAGAGAAATTATGTTCTGACAATGGTATTCGTCATGAATACTTTGCTGCAAACACACCTCAACAGAATGGTGTTGCTGAAAGAAGGAATAGAACCCTTAAGAAAGCAGCAAGAACAATGATAGCGGAGACAGAGATACCTAAAAGATTTTGGGCTGAAGCTACAAACACTACATGCTACACTGAGAACAGATGCCTAATTAACAAAGACCTTAACAAGACTCCATATGAAGTGTGAAATGGATACACACCAAACATTTTCTATTTGCATATATTTGGATGCAGGTGTTATATCCTCAACAATGGAAAAGAGCATTTAAAAACTTTTAATGTAAAATCAGATGAAGGAGTATTTCTTAGATACTCAGCTGTAAGTAAGACATTCAGAATCTTCAATAAAAGAACCTTGGTTGTTGAAGAGTCAATTCATATGGTGTTTGATGAACCACATTGTGACACAAACAAGCTGGATGAATATGTTAAAGGAATAACCGCCATGAAAGAAAATAATGTTCCCTACACTGAAGGAGTTCTACTTCCAGCAGAAGACAGGGAGGAAGAGCCTACACCTCTGGATGCAACAGACAATCTTACAACAGCAGAACCTACCATCTTACAGCATGATGAGGAACAACCAAGACCTGTGCATATATTTGAGCCTGACAGAACTTGGTTAAGAAATCATCCTAGAGATCTCATCATGGGAGACCCATCTATAGGAGTAAGAACAAGAAGATCTATCACTCATGAAGCAATGTTTGCTTGTTTTATATCTCAGAAAGAACCAAAGAACATAGAAGAAGCTCTTCAAGATAGCAACTAGGTTCAAGCCATGCAGGAAGAACTGAATGGATTTGAAAGAAATCAAGTATGACACACAATTACAAGACCAACCCATCGAGGAGTTATTGGAACAAAGTGGGTATTCAAGAACAAGCTGGATGAATCAGAGCTTGTTGTAAGAAACAAAGTAAGGCTAGTTGCTAAAAGATACTGCCAGGAAGAAGGAATTGATTTTGATGAGACCTTTGCTCCTGCAGCAAGGTTAGAAGCTATAAGAATTTTTCTGGCCTATGCAGCTCACATAAACTTCAATGTATATCAAATAGATGTGAAGAGTGCATTCCTCAATGGTCTTCTATCAGAGGAAGTATATGTGGAACAACCTCCACGTTTTGAAGATCAAGTAGAGGAGAAAGTATTCAGACTGCACAAAACCCTGTATGGACTTAAGTAAGCACCAAAAGCTTAGTATGATATCTTATCCCTCTATCTGTTGAAGAATGGATTCAAGAAAGGAACAGTTGACAAGACTCTGTTTAGAATTCAAGATGGAGAAAGTATTCTACTTGTACAAATTCATGTAGATGACATCATCTTTGGATCCACCAATAAAGATCTCTGTGAAAAGTTTTCCAACCTAATGCAGTCTAAGTTTGAGATGAGTATGATGGGAGAATTAAGCTTCTTTCTAGAACTGCAAGTAAAACAACTATCCGCAGGAACCTTCATTATTCAAGTATATAAAGGAACTTATAAAGAAGTTTGGTATAGAAAATGGATTAGCTACATCAATTCCTATGGCTACATCCATAAGACTCTGTTCAAATTTCAAGATGGAGAAAGTATTCTCCTTATACAAATCAATGTGGATGACATCATCTTTGGATCCACCAATAAAGATCTCTGTGAAAAGTTTTCCAACCTAATACAGTCTAAGTTTGAGATGAGTATGATGGGAGAATTAAGCTTCTTTCTTGGACTACAAGTAAAACAACTATCTGCAGGAACCTTCATTATTCAAGTATACAAAGGGACTTATAAAGAAGTTTGGTATGGAAAATGGATCAGCTACATCAGTTCTCATGGCTACATCCATCAGCCTTAATAAAGATGAAGATAGAAAAGATGTGGATATTACTAAGTAGAGATGCCTTATAGGATCCTTGATGTATCTTACAGCAAGCAGGCCAGATATTATATTTACAGTAGCCTTTCTGTGCAAGATTTCAAGCAGCCCCGAAGGAATCACATCTTACAGTAGTGAAAAAAATCATCAAGTATCTAAAAGGAACTCAAGAAATAGGCATATGGTATCCTAATTAAGGAGGATTCAAACTTAAGGGCTACTATGACTCAGATTATGCTGGCTACAAGATAGACAGGAAAAGCACAAGTGGAACTTGTCAATTCCTTGGAAATAGACTTGTTTCATGGTTCTGCAAAAAACAAACATCCATAGCAACATATACACCAGAAGCAGAATATGTTGCCGTAGGAAGTTGCTATACTCAAATCCTTTGGATATAGCAGCAACTAAGAGATTATGGAATTAACGAGAAAGAGACTTCAATCTTCTGTGATAATACAAATGCTATAGCAATTACCCATAATCTAGTATTTCACTAAAAAAAAACACATTGATATTAGACATCACTTCATAAGAGATCACATGAAAAAAAAGATGTGGTGCTAGAAAAGGTTCATACAATTCTCCAATTAGCTGATATATTCATCAAACCTTTATATGAATCAAAGTTTTCTATACTAAGGAATGAACTTGGAATTCTGAAGTTATGAGTGGAAAGAAAAGTTGTAGAAGCTCAGGGGGAACACTTGTATCTTTGCTAGAAACAGTATCTTACTGTAAGATGTGGCTTCATACAGTGTTGCATCCTTGATTCTTACAGCAAGGTCAGTAAGTAAGCAAAGTAAGCAGCAGGAGGATACAACATTTATTTCTTGTAGTATTTAATACTCTGCAACCTTGTACAAGAAGCTGCAACCTTAACAAGTAATAAATCAGGCGGAAAAATGCATGCTTCACCTCACATTTAATGCAAGTCTGCGTGTGTCAGAATTTGAAAAGATACGGTCAGAAGTCATAACTGCTACATTTTGAATATTTACACTTTGACCCCTCCGTCTTTTTACAAATACCGTTAGATCTGTTAGGATGTATACTATAAGTCTAGCTTTTGTATGAACATCTATTTTGATATGAGAATCTTTTATGGTCAAATGTTTGCATTTTATATTTTTTATATATATTATTGCAATTGTCCAATTAATTTATATTGTAGATAACATGGTGTGTGGTGCCACACAGAAGATTATGTTATCAGTTCCTTATAGATTATAAATGGTAGCTCACAACCAAGATAATTTAGGACAAATTATCAGAATGGTTGTAGTGTAATTTGGTATTATTCTATCTTAATTATAAAATTACACTAGTACATTTTGTATGTATTGAGCAGGACCAATTGAGGTTGTTCTATTTATACTGATTATGTAATAGAACAAGATCTCTGTTATTATCGATGTGCGTCCTCTTAATCATTATATAATAATGGGCACATATACTTGATATATCACTACAAGAAAAATGCTAAACAACAACACCAATTTTACAACGGTTTTTCGAAAAACCGTTGTCGTAGACATCTTTTACAACGGTTTTTCGAAAAACCGTTGTCGTTGTGCGAAAAAAATGCACGACAACGGTTTTTTACAAAGGTTTTCTTGTACCGTTGTCGTAGATGTCTACGACAACGGTTGGGACAACGGTTTTTTTTGTACCGTTGTCGTTGTGGGAAAAAATGTCGCACAACGACAAAGGTTTTTTACAACGGTCAATAACTGTTGTCGTAGACATCTACGACAACGGTTGGCACAACGATTTTTTTTGTACCGTTGTTGTAGATGTTTACGACAACGGTTTTTTACAACGGTTATTAACCGTTATCGTAGACAACTACGACAACGATTGGCATAACGGTTTTTTTGTACCGTTGTAAAAATGAGAATTTTTTAAATTAGTTAATGAAAGAAATGCATGTAGAATATAAGCACATAAACATTAGTGGCCAAGTGGTTTCAGCTCGAACAAGGGGTCGCGAGTTCAAACCTCAGACAACGTAAATTTATTCGTGCTGACGTGGCAGGGTGACATGGCATTGACTCGATGACGTGGCAGGTGACGTGGCGTTGACCTGATGACGTGGCAGGTGATGTGGCGCTGACGTGGCAGATGGCTTGAAGACAACACTTCATCAACCGTTGTGGAAAACAAACTCTTCGACAACAGCATGTACGACAACGGTAAATTTGGTATTTTACAACGGTTATTAACCGTTGTCGTAGACATCTACGACAACGGTTATTAACCGTTGTCGTAGACATCTACGACAACGGTTATTAACCGTTGTGGAAGATGGGATCTACGACAACGCCATCTTCCACAACGGTTGAAATCTGGCTACGATAACGGTTAATAACCGTTGTCGTTGTGCGTTTTTCTTGTAGTGTATATTTCTTTAATTTACCAATGGGTGAGATTTATTCATTAAGTCAATAAGCTCGGTAAATTGGGATACAATGTTGTTTATATGGTGTGCTATTGATTATAGAATGAAACTGTGTCCTAATTATTTAGGATGATGATGTCTCCTTGAGAAGCTCATAAGGATTATCATGGAAACCCTGCAAGTGGATTATTCCGGCATGATTATCATGGAAACCCTGCAAGTGGATTATTCTGGCATGATAATAAAGTTGAGTGGTACTACTCTTAGAATTAGATGTTAATTAATTGAATTATCAGTAATTCATTTAATTAACGGATATTCGATATCTTTTTTTTTAATAAATCAATGGTATATATAAAAAGGGAAAAAAGGCCCAAAAAAGCCAAGAGAAATAGAGATACAACGGGAAAGGGAAAACTAACAACTGGCCTCATTAAAACCTAAGCATGGAAAAACCTAATGGGAAAAAACCATACTTAGAAAAAAGAATACCAGAACTAGTGAAAGTGCTAATGTGGAAGACCAGAAAGGTCCCTAGATAATAAATAATCTAAACATGAAGGGGCAGTATCCCACCACTGGAAATCAAAATCGAGACTCGTGAGCTTATCCGCCACCTGATTGCCCTCTTGATAAATATGGGTAACATGAAACTGGAGCTTCTCTATATTCTGCAAAACTGCTAACCATCTATTCCGGAGGTACCAAGGAACAACCGTAGAATGATTGTGAAGAAGAGCCACAACAAAAGTAGAATCAGACTCAATCCAGAGATGATCCCATCGCTTCGCAACGGCAACTTCAATGGAGAAAATGGCCGCAAGCAACTCAGCATTGAAAGAAAAACCATTACCACCATTGTAAGAAAAAACCCCACACGCAGCACCCCGAGAGTTGCGGAAAATACCCCCAGCTTGCATCATCCCAGGCGAACCCCTTGCACTACCATCCGTATTAACCTTAACCCAACCAACAGGTAGGCTCATCCAAAGAACCGGGGTGATTCTAGGCACCTTTCCCGGCCTCCCAAGGATAAAAAGATGGGCAAGAATCGGAAGCTCATCCTGCGAGTTAAACATCGAGCCTTTCGCTACACCATCCGCTTCACGAAGAAAAGAAAGCAACAAAGACTGCAAACCTTCAAAGGACGAGCTCACATCCTCAAAAACCTGCTTGTTACTTACATTCCAAATACACCATACAACAGAGATAACGGTCACCCTCCACAACGCATCAAGCTGTGGGCTAAAGTGGAACTTCATGGCTTGCACAAGGAGCCTAAGAATACCCGAATACAGGTCCAATCGAAGGCCAAACAAACGGCCAATCCAAACCCGCAGCCGACGAGGAATGTCGCAATCCAAGAAGAGGTGGTCGACATTTTCCCCAGCTGTCCGACAAAGGCCGCAAGCCGCTGGTCCGATCAAACCTCGATGCTGCAGCATACTACCAACAGCAAGACGTCCGTGTATGAGAAGCCACACGGAAATAGAGTGCCTCAGAAGGATGAAAGAGCCCAGCCAATTATCAACCTAAAAAAACACAGCTGAAGGACGTCCCGGAATCCAGCGCGAAGAATTAACGAAATTCGTCAAGAGCTCCCTAACTTCAGGCCAAGTCGAAGATAAAGCAATAGAACGCCTAATCTGTAAGTTTGCCGTGAGGAATCTCGTACGCAGAACAACAAAAACTTTGTCCTTTGAAGTGAGGATTTTCCAAGCGAGAGTTGCAAGAAGCGCTTTGTTCATAAACACAATAGATCGGATCCCCAAGCCACCATCTTTCTTCGGAGTGCAGCAGCACCCCCAAGCAATGCAGATACCACGGCGCTTACTAACCGAACCAGTCCAAACAAAATTTTAAATTGCAGCATCCAAAGTTTTTAATAAACCAACCGGCAGTCTGTAAACCGATATAGAATAAACCAGTGAACTGATAATAATCGAATTGACTAGGTAAATGAGCCCAGCCATCGAAAGAGAACTGTCTTTCCATGTGGCAAACTTCATCATTATCCTGTCAGCGATTTTAAGAAGCATCAATCGCTTCGGCTGCCCACGAAAAATAGGAACTCCAAGATAGAGAAAGGGAGCATAACCCATAGCAACCCCAAGGCGCCGAAGCATATTCTGCCTCGTTGCATGGCTGACTGTAACTCCAAAAAATACTTTAGATTTTTCAACACTGAAAAACTGTCCAGAAAAATTCCCGTATGCATCCAAAATATCACGAATAACCTTAGCATCCGTAGAGCGTGCCCGATAAAAGAAGAGGATGTCATCGGCATAGAAAAGACCCTGAGGAAAGCTGATACCGCGTGGCGAAGAAAAGGCCGTCAAAATTCCATCACCAATAGCCTTGTCAACCATGCGAGCCAAGACCTCCTCTCCAAGAGCAAAAAGGAAGGGGGATAAGGGATCCCCTTGGCGAACACCACTAAAGCAACCAAAATAGCCAATCGACGAACCATTAAAAAGGATAGAAATTTTGGCAGAACTCAGAATCACATGAATCCAATCAACAAAGGTTTGCGAGAATCCAAAAGCCCCAAGCACCGCAAAAAAAAATTCCAATTTATGGTGTCAAAAGCCTTTCTAATGTCAATATTAATCATCATGTTATGCCCAAACTGACGCCTTTGCAAACAATTATAAGCCTCCGAAGCAAGTGCAATACAATCATGAATGCATCTGCCTAAAATAAATCCAAACTGAGTGTCTGAAACCAGCTTGCCGATGATCTTCCCCAGGCGAGAAGTAAGAACCTTAGTAATGACCTTAAACAAGAAATTGCTCATAATAATTGGCCGGAAGTCCTCAACTTTAATCGCATTCTCTTTCTTTGGAATAAGAGTTATAAAGCTAGCATTAAGGTCGTGCACCATGTTCCCAGATTGGAAAAAATAAACCACCATCGAGTAAACATCCTCCCCAGCAATCGGCCAACACTTTTGAAAGAAAAACCCTGGGAAGCCATCTGGACCAGGAGCGCTATTAGCATCCAGCTCAAAAACCGCCGACTTGACCTCCTATTGCGTGGGAATAATAATGAGTGATGCATTCTCCATGTCCGAGACACGACGATCCAAAATTTTGCTTACAAAACTGAAGTCCTCCCCGACGCCACCAGGCGAATCTGAAAATAAATCGGAGAAGAATTGTATGAAAGCAGATTTCATCGCCTCCTCATCTAAAATGACAACATCACCAATCTGAACAGCAGAGATAGGGGCCCGTTGCTGCTTGACTCTAACAGCTCTGTGGAAAAAAGCCGTGTTACGGTCATCATCAGTAAGCCACCATACCCTATATTTCTGTCGAAGCATGCAAGATTTACTGTCAAGTAATGCATCCACATCAACTCTCGCATCAACTTCTGAGAGGAGCAGATCTTTTGTGTAGCCTGCACGTGATATATCTAGCTGAATAGTCGTCAATTTGCTGAGCAACTCCTTCAAACATTTATCAACATCCCCAAAAGAATACCGATTCCAACGTTTGAGGGCCTGCTTAAGAGACCGTAGCTTACCCATGACAAGAGCAATAGGATTTAGGACTGGTTAGTGTACACACCAGTCAGCGCTAACGACACTCATAAAGTCATCGTGTTGAGACCATATCTGCTGAAACCGGAAAGAAAGAGGCCCACACTGAATACTATCCGAACAGGTAATAATAATTGGGCAATGATCCGAGTATACCCGAGGTCCAACCTTGCCTACCGTAGTAGACCATAGAGATAGAAATGCCAAGTTAGCCAAAGCGCGGTCCAATTTGGATGCGAGAAAGCCATGCACCCGATGATGACGAAACCAAGTAAATAAACCTCCCAGATTAATCTCAAGAAAATCATAATCAGGAATCATTTTCCGAAAATCAGCACAAGATCGGGTATCTGGCTGCAAAACAGTACAATGCTCGTGAGAGCCCGAAACAGCATTGTAATCACCAATAACCAATAACGGATAATCAGAAAAAATTCTAACATCATTCCATAACTGCCTTCAGCCAATATAGATAGAAAGAGCATGGACAAATCCTACATAAACAAGAGAATTACCTTTGCCAAACCGAACCAAAATCAATTGATCCGAAGAGAACACCAGATCAGGATGAAGAATGTCGGCAAACGCTAATACCCACATGTCATTCAAACCATTTCTAGCATTCGACGCCACCAGACGAAGCCCCAGCAATCTCTAAAAAAATGCTGCCACACTGAGAAAAGCCACTTTCGGCTCGGCAACACAGACGAGAGAAGGGCGATTAGAGTGACAAAGCTCAGCAAGAGCTCTCCTAGAGCGGCTATTTGCCACTTCTCTGATATTCCAAAAAAGGAATATCATTGCGAAGGACGAGAGAGAGAACCAAGAGGCGGCCTACCACCTGTGTCATTATTTCCAGCGTCCGCACTATCCACCATATCAGATCATCGTTAAGATGAGGCTATAGCCATTTTCTGAAAGGCATCAGATTCACTCCCCGCACGCACCACAAAATCCCTAGCATTTTGCTTAGATCTGATAAGCACAGGCTGCTTTTCAAGATGAACAATACTCTGATCACCCACAGCAGCATTTACAGCCACATTCTCAGCGCTTGAATCCATCTCATGTTGGGGCCCATTATTATCCAAACCTCCACCAGTGTCCAGCAAAGCTGGGGAAGGTGCAGTCCCAATGATAAGACCAACGTCAGCCTGCACAACCCCTTTCTGTTTCAGATCAGTCCTCTCCATACCATCCCTTGAGATAATACCAGGAGGTGAGTAATCCTCAGAAATCACAGAAAGACCAGCCTCAGATTCCTTTTCCTAGAGTACTGAAAAAGTGTTTGTGGATTCCACTGCTATCCCACGACTAGATTCAGCATTTTGGTCATCTCCAGTATTGCTATGGGGGACAACGCCCTTGGATTTCCACCATCGACCCCGTGACTTGGACCTCCCTCTTCTCTACGGGATAGTATTCCCCAAAACAGGCGCTGTTGATGAAGAGGGACCCTTGTCTTTTATCAGAATTCCTTTGTCTTTCTTACAATCAGATACCACATGACCTACAACTTTGCAATGAGTGCAAAAAGGTACTAATCTTTCATAATGAATTGAAACGAAGGAGCAAAAATCCTTTCTCTCGATCATAATGGTTTCTTATAAAGGGAGGCTTAAATCAACCTCAACGAGAACCCGAACATAATACCCAACCATGCCGCTCAAGGACTTCTCGTCAATTTTGATTGGAGACCCAATTGCACGCGCAATCCCCATGATAATAGAGGGATGCCAATATTCGTAACTTAACTCATATATCCTCACCCAAACCTGAGCAGTAGAAGTGGCCAACTTATAAGGGTTAAAATCAGGAACCCAGCTAGATAAGCAGAGCAAATCGGGGCTAAGTTTCCAGGTAGCCTGGGCGCTGATTCGAGAGCGTTATTCCACTGAAGGAATATGAATGTTAAAGTATCCATTCCCAAGAGGTATGACACGAAGACCAGTGTTAATCTTCCAAAGGGAAGCAAGAGATTCCCTCAAGAGCTCAGGCGAATATGGCATATCACCCTTGGAAAGAATCAGACGACCCGTGATTAGATCAGCACATTCACGTATACGGTTTTGATAAACCTCCTCGTCCACCATAACAGAGTAATAATCACCTTTCCTAATTGGAGCAATAGTCGCACGATTTTGAGTTTTATATCCAGAATCAGTTGGAGAAGTACGCTGATCAATTAGAGCATCCGCGTAAGACCGCACATCCATACAGGAGCCCTGGTAAAGAGAGGGTAAAGAGAGGGCCTCCTGGTTACAATGGGGTTGTGCAGGTTGAAAAACCCTAGCCATGGTCAACGTGTCATCAGAAACCCTAGAAGGGTCATGCATCATAGGATTCACAGATTGAATCAAACTGTCAGAAGGCAACAATCGGGTTTCACACTGCTGGGTTTACGGAGAAATTCCTGAAGACGGCGGCAAAGTTTCAGATTGCCGCGCAGATGGCGTGTCGACAACCGTTTTCGTATATTACTTCTCCAATAATTCCACCAACCAAGGAAAATCGCTGCATACTTGCTTGAAAATCGAAAGTCTTATGTCAAGGTCCGCCATAATCAAGGAATCAGACGGAAGAAATCTCCAGCCAAGGCGACGCTAACCAAGAGAGAGAAGAGAGCATTCTTCTTTTTTTTGCAAGCTATCTTGTTTACCAAGCTATTATCGATGTCACGGATATTCAATATCTTAAACACGGGGAGATAAACACGCATATAATAAATAGGAGCCCATATTTAATATGGATTAGGGACGGTAGTTCAAAAATAACTCTTTAGTGGATCGAGTTATTATTGATGGGATTAAGAAGTGTGTTTGGGCCGAACTAGAAACCTAATCCCATGAGGAGACCGAATCCTAATCCTCATCTAGGTTCCTGTTGTAGTCTATAAATAAGCCTTAATTCAGCCACTTCTAAACACACTAAAAAGTTATAAAATGATTTTTGTTGAAGGCGACTGGTATTCTCAAAGGATCGTTGCCCACACATCGTTCGAGAAAATGTGAGGAATACTGCAAAAAATCGAGAGGTCTAGGCTCTATCGATTGTTCGATAGTTCTGACCTTAGAACTGGTTCATCTTCATCTATTATGGTGAAAGGTATGATTCATTTTCCGCTGCGTGTTAATCATATCTTGTATGGATCCCGAATCAGATAATTGCATAGGGTTAGCGATCCGACGGTTCCAATAATTGGTATTAGAGTTGGGTTTTTTGACTTTACACGATTAATTCGATTAATCACATTGTGATGCATACTTAGATTGGATAATAGTAGGATATGCGAGATATTATGATGTTTTGCAAGAACCCCAAAATCCAACTATTATGGTTTGTATGTATGTTGATGTATAAATTAAACCCTTGGACATGTCGAGATTGTTTTTGATGATGTATGTTTATAATAGTAAAATCACGGTAATTTGTCGTGTTAGGTTTTAATTTCTGTTCGATCTAGATCATGTGTAAACTCCTTCGTGGAGTATAGGATCGATGGATGTAATAGTATTACAGAGTTAAGGTTGCGATCGAGATTTCTTGATGTGGAGAAGGATTCTGGTGTCTAAAAGCAATGATAGAAAGAGAAGCCGCGACCTCACCTAGGAGGTCGATCCCCTTATGACGATAAACATTCGAAAATGCAAGTATATAACGGACCATAGTAGTTGGAATTATTATTTTTCATGTTTATTATTGTTATTTATATGCGTTATTTTATAAAACATGTTTTTATGTGTTTCATATGATATGGATGTTAATATTCCTCATGTTAAATAACTAAGTGGGAGAGAGATTAATTTTAGTAAATCCCGTAACCTCCATTACTATTTTGTAAGTAATACATTTAAACTTACGTGTGGGCTTCTAGGGCCTTCCTCCATATTGGATGAGTTTATTTGTGGATTACTAGATCAAACTTCCTTTATGGATGATTATAGAAAGTTGTTTAGGAGTATGTCATCTTCTCCATCTGAAGGGGCATAATCCTAGATAATGGACTTAGTATCAAGTAATGATATACACATAGGTACATTTAATAGTATCCTCCCCATCGGAGTCACTGCTGTTATTTGTACTGCCGAAGCGAAACCAACTATTAATTTTATTTGTCACAAAGATAGCATGACAAGATAATAAAATTAATGGGTAAAACCTTCTCTAAGAAATGTTTGGATTAGTATACGTCCACATTATCATGGCATACGAAATTCATGGCGTGTTGAGGTGTTGGTGAATTTAAATTATATTGTTTGAGAGAATAATATGATTTGTTAATTCAAATGTTTTGACCTATGTGTTTATTTACGTGATTCTCAGGTTTTTCATTATGGCTTTCAATCCTTTTGTTGTTATACTTAAAGAAAACAAACTTACTAGTTCTAATTATATTGATTGGAAATGAAACCTGGATATTATCCTGACTGCTGAAGAGTACAAGTTTGTACTCACTGAGCACTGTCCTGACATACCTGATGAAAACTCCACTGAAGAGGAGAAAATGCTTTATAGGAAGTGGGTCAAGGCAGATGAGATGGTGTGGTGTTATATTTTGGTTTCCATGTCAAATATACTGCAACATCAGCATCATGCCTACTGCCTATGATATGATGTATAATCTCAAATAACTCTTCCGACTCCAGAGTCGAGCTGCCAGGCAGGAAGCTATGAGAAACTTGATGACTACCACCATGGTTGAGGGGACACTTGTGAGTGATCATGTCCTCGAGATTATGGCTCATCTGAATGAGATGGAGGTCCTTGGAGCTGAAATCGATGGGGAAACCCAGATCGATATCGTTCTCCAAACGCTGCCTAAAAGTTTTGAGCAGTTCCGTCTGAACTACAATATGAACAAGAGGTTGTATTCATTGGCGAAACTTCTGACAGAACTCCAATCAGCAGAGGGACTGTTTCATCAAAATTGTCAAGCTTACATTGCTGAAAATGTTTCTGCTTCTAAGACAAAAGACGAAAAGAAGAAGAAGAAGAAACAAAATCTTTCAGCAAAGAAAATGGCTGGACCTCAAGTGGCTGGGCGACAAGGTAGCGTGAAAAAACCAAAGGGTAAGTGCTTTAATTGCAAGCAGCCTGGACATTGGAAAGTCGATTGTCCTCATAAAAAAGAGAACAATAGAGGTTCATTTTTTTCATTAGTTGTTGAAACATGTTTAGCGGTGTTGTCTACCGGTACCTGGTGTGTAGATACAAGAGCCACTGATCATGTCTGCAATTCATTGCAGAGGTTCCAGAAAACCAGACGACTAAGTGATGGAGAGATTACCATATACATGGACACTGCTAAGAAAGTAGCTGCCGTTGCAGTAGGAGATGTTTATTTATCTTTTCATAAGAATAAGTCTTTGGTTTTAAGAGATTGTCTTTACGTACCTTGTTTTAAAATGAATTTGATTTCAGTTTCTAAACTTTTTATGGATGGATATTCTATTTGTTTTGATGACAAAGTTGAGGTTAAGAAGAATAGAGTTATTATCTGTTCTGGCACATTGGTTGGTAATTTATATACTCTTAATCCAATAACTTCTATGATGCAACAAATGGAAATTAATAACACATCTTCTAAATCTAATAAGAGAAAAGAACCATCGAAAATGAACCAAACATATCTTTGGCATCTAAGGTTGAGTCATATTAACTTGAGTAGGATTCAAAGATTGATAGCCGATGGACCTTTGGGTTCCTTAGAAGTGGAAAACTATCCAACCTACGAGTCCTACTTGGAAGGAAAAATAACCAAAAGGCCTTTTAAGGCTAAGGGTTATAGAGCCAAAGAAGTGTCAGAATTGGTTCATTCTAATTTGTATGGCCCTATGACTATTCAGGCAAGAGGTGGTTTCGAATATTTTGTCTCATTTATAGATGATTATTCGAGATATGGTTACATTTACTTGATGCGCCACAAGTCTGAGTGCTTTGATAAGTTCAAAGAATACAAGACTGATGTGGAAAAACATCATGGTAAATGTATCAAGATACTACGATCTGATCGTAGTGGTGAGTACCTCTTAGGAGAGTTTAAGAGTTACTTATCAGAGGCTGGGATTCAATCCCAATTGACTACACCGGGTACATCTCAACAGAACGGTGTGCCAGAACGAAGGAATATAACTCTTATGGAATTGGTTAGATCAATGATAAGTAATTCAGAATTACCAAATTCATTTTGGGGGTATGCTCTGAAAATAACGACATATATTCTGAATTTGGTACCTTCTAAATCAGTACCCTCTACTCTCATAGAATTGTAGACAGGGCGCAAGCCAAGTCTGAAACACATTCGGATTTGGGGTAGTCCAGCACATGTGCTGAAGGGAGATGCTGATAAGTTGGAATGACGTACGAAAGTTCACTTGTTTGTGGGCTATCCTAGAGGATCGAAAGGTGGTTTATTTTATAGTCCTAAAGATCAAAAGGTCATCATTAGGAAAATGCTTGATTTTTAGAAGAGGACTATGTAATGAACCACGAGCCCGTGAGTAAAATTGTTCTTGAGGAAATGAGAGGGGATAATTTTTCCGTACCACTGGTACAAGATGAGATACCACAAGTGACTGTACCGCATATCACAAATGATACATAATTATCTGTAGTGCCTCATCGTAGTGGGAGAGTTGTTAGACAACTTGATAGATTCATGTTTTTGGGAGAGTCTTCGTACTTAGTCCCAGGTGGACATGAAATAGATTTTTGGACTTATGACGAAGCACTCCAAGATAAGTATGTAATATCTTGGCAAAAGACAACACTCTCTGAGATAGAATCTATGGATTCTAATCAAGTCTGAGAGCTTGTAGAACCACCAAACGGTGTAAAAGCCATTGGATGCAAATGGGTCTATAAAAGAAAAGGAGGATCAGATAGAAAGGTAGAAACCTTTAAAATAAGGCTTGTTGCGAAGGGGTATACTCAGAAATGAGGGATCGATTATGAGGAAACCTTTTCGTCGGTAGCCATGCTTAAGTCTATCTGGATTCTTTTGTCTATTGTTGTTCATATGGATTATGAGGTTTGGCAGATGGATGTCAAGACAACTTTCCTTAATGAAAGTCTAGAAGAAAACATCTATATGAAGCAACCTGAGGGATTCATTGCAAAGGGCAAAGAGTATCTCGTGTGTAAGCTCAATCGGTCCATTTAAGGACTAAAACAAGTTTCGAGATCTTGGAACATCCACTTTGATAAAGTAATCCAGTCTTATGGATTTATTCAATGTCCGAATGAATTTTGTGTATATAAGAAGAGTGACGAAAATGTGGTTGTATTTCTTGTACTATACGTAGATGACATCTTGTTAATTAGAAACAATGTCAGATTGTTATCAGACGTAAGAGTATGGCTGTCCAAGTAGTTTGCTATAAAGGACTTGGGAGAAGCTGGACATATTCTTGGGATCAAAGTAATAAGAGATCGTAAAAAAAGAATGTTGTGCTTATCTCAAGCTTCATACATTGACACTATCCTAGCTCGTTTTAGCATGCAAAACTCCAAAAAAGGTTTTCTATCTTTTAGACATGGAGTGCCTCTATCTAAAGAAATGTGTCCTAAAATACCAAATGATATAGAGGAAATGAAAGCAATTCCTTATGTTTCGGCTATAGGAAGCTTAATGTATGCAATGTTATGTACAAGACCAGATATTTGCTTTGCCTTGGACATGGTTAGTAGATATTAAAGTAACCCAGGACAAGATCATTGGACTGTCGTAAAAAAACATATTCTAAAGTACCTGAAAAGGACTAGAGATTATATGCTAGTTTACCAGGCAAATGATTTATTACTTATGGGTTACACGGATTCTGATTTCCAGTCAGATAGGGACACCAGTAAATCTACCTCGAGATATGTGTTTACCTTGGGAGGTGGAGCCATAGTGTGGAGTATGTGGCAGCCTCTGAGGCAGCCAAACAAGCAATATGGCTTAGAAACTTCTAGATGGACTTAAAAGTGATTCCTGGTTTACCCAAAGCTATCACAATTTATTGTGATAATAGTGGTGCAGTAGCAAACTCGAAGAAACCACGAGCCCATAAGGTAAGTAAACACATTGAGCGCAATTACCACCTTATACGAGATATCGTAAAATGAGGGAAAGTTGTTGTCGCCAAGATTGTATCAGCCGATAACCTAGCAGATCCCTTCACAAAGGCCTTTTCGGCAAAGGATTTTGATGAGCATGTTGAGGGAATGGGAATCAGATGTATGACAGCGTATATGATAGCATAGTATTTTAGTATAAGTGGGAGATTGTTAGGACGTATACTATAAGCCTAGCTTTTGTATAAATATTTATTTTGATATGAGAATCTTTTATGGTCAAATGTTTACATTTTATATTTGTTATATATGTTATTGCAATTGTCCAATTAATTTATATTGTAGATAACATGGTGTGTGGTACCACACAGAAGATCATGTTATCAGTTCATTATAGATTATAAATATTAGCTCACAACCAAGATAATTTTGGATAAATTATCGGAATGGTTATAGTGTAGTTTGGTATTAATTTATCTTGATTATAAAATTACACTAATATATTTTGTATGTATTGAGCCGGACCAATTGGGGTTGTTCTATTTATACTGATTATGTAACAGAACAATACCTCTGTTATTATGGATGTGCGTCATCTTAATCATTATATAATAATGGGCACATATACTCGATACATGTTTCTTTAATTTACCAATGGGTGAGATTTATTCATTAAATCAACAAGCTCGGTAAATTGGGATACAATGTTGTTTATATAGTGTGTTGTTGATTATAGAATGAAATCGTGTCCTAATTATTTAGGATGATGATGTCTCCTTGAGAAACTTATAAGGATTATCATGTAAACCATATTTATTCCGATATGATAATAAAGTTGAGTGGCACTACTTTTCAAATTAGATATTAATTAATTGAATTGTCAGTAATTCATTTAATTAACGGACATTCGATATCTTAAACACGGGAAGATAAATGCGCACATAATAAATAGGAGCCCATATTTAATATGGATTTGGGATGGTAGTTCAATAATAACTATTTAGTAGATCGAGTTATTATTGATGGGATTAAGAAGTGTGTTCAGGCCGAACTAGGACTCCTAATCCCATCAAGAAACCGAATCCTAATCCTTCTCTAGGGCCCTGCTGTAGCCTATAAATAAGTCTTAAGTTAGCCACTTCTAAACACACAAAAAAAATCATAAAATGATTTTATATGAAGGCGGCTGGTATTCTTAAAGGATCGTTGCCCATACAATATTCGAGAAATGGTGAAGAATACGGCAGAAGATCGAGAAGTCTAGGCTCTATCGATTGTTCGGTAGTTTTGATCTTAGAACTGGTTTGTCTCCACATATTACGGTAAAAGGTATGATTTATTTTTTGCTGCGTGTTAATCATATCTTGTATGGATCCCGAATCAGATAATTGTATAGGATTAGCGATCCGGTGGTTCCAACAAGATCATCTTACATCTTTTAATCTCATTCGTTAATCTTACTACAAGGCTTTTAAACTTCTCTTTGGTACATCTTCCTGATCATTTGCACATATCTACCAAATATCAAACAAATGAGCAGTTATCATCCTAAGGATTTCTTCTCTTATATTCTCCTAAGCATAATTCTTCTTACACATCAATGGCCGTTAGATAAACAGTTATGCTTGAAGGACGTCTTGTCAACCAGGAACACGTATACACCTCCATCATTGCTTGTATTATGGTCTACGTCGGATTTTCCATAGAATCTGTTCAGAGGTTCTATGCATATGCTAGAAGGTCAGATGAGAGAAGGTTCTCCATTCTCTTCAGAATGGATGAGAATGAGAAGGACATAGAACTATCCACGAGGGACATTGCTACTGCATTCAGCATCTCTGTTGAAGGGTTGTTGAGAAGATGTGGAATCTCTTCAGGGAAAGAGATGCTGGGGCCGAAGTCAAGAGAAGCGTCTCAAAGAAACTCTTCAATCCAGAGTTTGAGTTTCTTCACGATATTTGTGCGTACTCTATTCAAAGCGGAATCGGGAGCTACGATAAATACACTGACCTCCGCTTCAGAATAATAACTGCCATTATGAGTGAAGAACAGGTGAACTGGGCTAGGTTCATCCTTAAAAGGTTATGGGAAGAGTTAGAAAATACGATGGTGAGAAGGAGCTATGGGATCACCATTTGCTCCATTCTTTGTAAGCTTGGAATACAGCTTATTACTCCTACCCCAATCCTCATGGGCAAGTTCCTTGGCGAGAAAAAAAAGGGGAAAACCTTGAAAAAGGTTGCTGTTGTTGCAAGAAAGAAGATGAAGGATATAGCACCTGCAACCTTGTCTCTCAGAGACGAAGCTACAAATAGCAGGTCAGAAGCTGATAGGAGGGTGACAGAGAAAGAACCGAGGTAAGAGGCCCTGCCTGTCAGTTCTGACTTCGATGATAGTGTCCTACCTGTGATCAAAAGGGCTCTGAGAAGAGGAGAACCGGAGTCATCATCTTCCTTAGATGATGATGCGCCCTTGGGAGGAGGAAGACAAGGAAACTTGTCACCCTTCGCAGCAAGAAAAAGAAGGCTGCTACAGCTGCTGCAAAACAGACATTAACAGCAACTCCTCTCTCCCGAACTCCAGTTGAGGTCGAGTCAGATGAGCAGCCAGAGTACGAAAGTCTCCATCAAACTGCTGTAAGAACTCTACTCAATCCAACCTTCTCAGCTGTTGGTGTCGATCCAACCTTCCCAGCTGCTGTGATGAGATAGAGCAGTAATACAATCTCTGGAGGATAATAAGATTGGCTAAGGGGGAAACTCTGTTGCAGTGGAAGGAGTTTCTTGCTCTGGAGAAAGTTGTCCTAGAGTGGGCTTAAACAGATGATATCCTCCACCTCCTGCAACTTGAGTTCGCAGAGTTCGTACACTCAGAAAGATTAAGAGGAACTGCTGCTCAAGGTGCATTGGACAAAGAAAAGGCTCCCGCAGTAGAGAAGGGGTCTGTAGAGCAACCGATGAAAGCATCAAGGAAGATATTGCAAGTCTCCCTAGTCCCGACTGTAGAGGAAGTAAGAAGGGACGATGACATTATCTTTGCTGAAGAACAAATCAGCAACCTTGGAGTGGAACAGGCAGAAGAAGCAATGCTGCAACCTTATGTGAAAGAAATAAGAATACAATACACTTTAAGGAGGCAGCAGGGATAAGGACCATTTGGCCAAAACTCAAGCTCCCCTGCATACGACCAAGTAGTTGAGGATCTCTCAATGATAGTCTCTCTTGAACACTTGGAAGATGAGACTCAGCTACTTGACTATGGCGATTCCCCGGTGCATTCCTATCCTGAAGCTGCTAAAGCTCATTTGAAAGAAAACCGTCAGTGATAATCAAAGATATCCTCTCTGATCTTGCAGATGATGAGATTACCGATAATACGACCATAGAGGAAGTTGCAGAGGTGAGACTCCTTGTACTGGCAGAGGTAGCAGTATAGCAAGCTAACATCCTTGTAAAACCTGAAGAATCAAGATTGAGGATGGAAATTGAAATCTTACAAAAATCGAGGTTACAGTGTTTGATATATAGATGTCTTGAGTTGGGAAAAACTCCTAAATCAGTAAATCCGGAAGTTCCTTCCTTCCCCAGGAAGTGAATAAGCTAGAAGAGAAGATGATTACAAGGACCCATTGGCTTATTATCTCTCAGAAAGATAGGTCCTCCACACATGAGGATCAGTTGTTGTGTAAGACAGATAAAGATGGCCATCTGTCAGTTTTAAACATGAAATTACATGTTGTAAATGGGTTACTCATGCCTTATTATCTTAATAACATCAATATTATGACCTCTGCAAGAAACCCATCAATGCAGCAAGTTGAAGTAGGAGATGTAGAAGAAGCTGCAAGATCACGAGTTTAACACGCAGAGCAGTATACGTATGAGTGACATATTCCATGTTTCATCAATGACCAGCCTCAAGAAAGATATTGAAGTTGTCCCACAGAAGATACAATATTACATTTAGGATCAATCCAACCAACTGTATAGAGACAGGCTGTGGATGGAGAGAGAGTTAAAGAAAGATGCTACAGTCAACCATGAGGAGATCAAGATGTGTAAGAAGACGGTTGATGCAGCTGCTGACACAATTCAATGTCACTCCATGATCTTGGAGACACTGCTGGATAGTGTGCTGGATCAAACTCGAAGAACCAGGAATGTCGACGATAGATTGGGCAATCTGGAGATGATTGTTGGCAAGCTAAGGGATATGATGACAAGTGTTTTCCCTCAACACGCTTAAGGTGATAAGCCGCGAACCAGACAAGTCCCCACACTTACAAGAAGACCCAGATCAGCTATGGTCAGAACAGCCCCTGCTCCACCCCCGACAGCTTTTGATGATGTCAAAAAGGGAAAGAAAGAACAGAGAGATCTAGGAGATCTAGGGAGCTGCAAGAAGAAGAGGAACAGGAGGAAGAAGATGACCAACCTCTGAGCAGGAGAAGAAGAGAAGGTCATCTGCTGCTGATATTCCCTCTCTGAAAAGAAGGAAAGATGATGAAGGAGAAGGAGAAGCAGGAGCAGCGGCAGTATTTAGAACTGCTGGCAGTGTTACTGTAAGAAAGATATAACAACCCCCTCTTCTTACAGCTCAAAGAGGAAAAGAGAGGATCAGTAGTCTGGCTAAAGAAAGAGAATGAGTAAGACCGAAGCTGAAAGACAATATATAATCAGAAGATGGCTGCTCAGAGAGCTAAGAGAGCCAGAGCTGAACAAGAAGAAATGCTTGGATGCAGAGGCTAGGAGTAGTTAGTGAGAATAGGCCTAAGCTAATGGAAGATGTTGATAGAGCTCTGCACCATTACCCCCTCAAGAAATTCCACATCTTGACACTGACATATCTGCTGAAGTGTTTATTCTGATGGATCACAGGCCTAAAGGAAAGAACATGGTCTGGAGCTTGAATATCTTTAAAGCTGTGAGACTGCCTACAAACAGAAATCCAACTTCTAAGCAGACCACACTCTATAAAAGATCAGAATACCTCAGATACTTCAGGTATCTCTGCAGAGAGGGTAAATTCAGAAGATTCCAAACCTGCCAATCTGCATTTAGGAGATATGAAGAGCTTGCTAGGGATGGAGAACTGGAGATTCAAACTCGCTATTTAAACCTAATGAAGCAAGACAGGATAGTGTCTTTTAGTGAAAACTTCTAGCTCAGATGGATTAAGATTCCGAAGATCAAGTAAAATTTGGAAGAATCATATCAAGAGTCCATTCGAGATTGGTGGAAGGATTCGAAGGAAAGAGAAGAAGCAGAAAGAAAACCTGAAAAAATGTCAACAAGAAGGTCTATGTTTGAGCAATAACTATGCTGCAAGTTATCTTGTAAATCTTCTTTAAATGTATTTTTGCTCTCTGTAAAAATTTCTTTCTCTAATGAAGAAATTTTATTTTCTGCTTTCTGATCAAGTTCATAACTTATGAACCTCTACATGCTTCTTAAATTCTGTTTATTCAAGATGAAGCTTAGGATTGATGCATCTCTGATGAATCCAGAGGTAGTTTATCTTTTCTGGTTTACATCTGTAATATCTAACCAAATATGATAAGTGCAAAGTAAAAAATTCTATCATGAACGAAATAATGAAAAATGTTTTATCATCATCAAAAAGGGGAAATTATCGGGATTTAAGTGTTTAGATTTTGATGAGACAAACCAACATTGTAATAGAAAGTTAGAGTACCCCATTTTTCATAGTGTTTAAGTGAAATCATATAGATTAGGATTAAGTCTGTAAGTTTTGTTTCTAAAAGATGGAGGATCTCAAAGAAGTCATACTGTATTAAGAAAAGAAGGATTGAGGAATCTGCAGGAAGAAGTTACTATAATGCAGCTGAAAGAAGAAAAGATACTACACTGCAAAAAGAAGTTACAGTAACGCTGCATGCAGAAGTTACAGCAACACTGCAAGAATAAGTTACAGCGGTACTGTAAGTAAGAAGTTGCTGTAAGAAGATCGAGGATACAGAGTAGAAGACAAGACTTGCTGCATACTCCAACAAACCTTGGATACAATAAATGTCCTGCAATCCGAGAAAGTATAAATACAGTATGAGGAACAAAGACCAAAGCAAGTTTATATAGAGCCGATTAAGATAAGATCAAAGTTGCAGTTGCAGAGCCAATACAGAGATGACACGTGGCCTGACAGGCTGTAAAAAACTATGAGCCGCAACCACCGTATTGAATGCACTGAGAAGATAAGTCAAGATGTATAAAATGCGAACCATACCTTTAATCAGAATCCTTATTTCAAATGAGAGATATCTCATTCAATGGATATCTTTCTACAAGTATAAATAAAGGTCGAGCTACACTAGAGTTGGTTACTGAAACATTTGCACTCTAAAAGATCAAACGTTATCAAGCTATACTCTCAAGCATCCTTACAAGTTTCAGTCACTCGATTGAAGTGAAGTGAACAAGTCTTAACTTGAAAGATCCGAAGAAGGATTTAGAAGCTCACTTCACTGTACCAGTTAAAGAAACAACAATATATACTTTAACCTATTTGTTGTGTGCTAGGTTGTTTTAGGTGTCGTCAGTTGATAGGATTTATCCTTGCTGATTGTATTTAGTTGTCTAAGAGAAAGGCAACTTCTCTGTGTGAGAGTTTAGAAATCCTAAGTGGGTTTGCCTTTAGAACTTTCCGTTGCTGTGTGTATACTGGGTTCTAGTAGGTGTTAACTTGTTAGGTTGATAGATTATTAGGTTGTACTCTGTAAATCAATCTTGTTTAACGAAGTTCCTGCTTGGGGAAACAGTAGATTAGACGTAGAATGATTACACCACCTTCGAACCACTATAAACATTTAATCACTTTATATATATGTGCTGCATCCTGTGTTTATCTTGTCATAAGCATAAAAAGAATCTCCATAAGATAACATATTTGAGAAAACAAGCCTTCAATCAAAACATATTTTTTGCTGCCAAGAACTCTAAGTTACAATATACAGCATTACATCTTAGTGTTGTAAGCAGTACTGAGTTCAAATAACTTACAGTATAGTAAGTTCGAAAATATTTTCAAAATCGACGAAGGTTCATTCAACCCCCCCTGAATCTTCGAGACCACTTGAGACCAACATATATATATATATATATATATATGTGTGTGTGTGGGGGGGGGGGATACCTCTCAAATGTTCATATGATACTTTAATTGAATACATATATACCTGAATCATATTCATGTAATACCTTAAACACCTAAACATCTAATCAAAAGTAAACATCATATAAAAAGCATGAAACCTTTAAGATATAAGAGTACAATCAATTTAACACATACACGTACATCAGAGTTATTAACATATGCTTCATTGAACTACATAACTAAATAATAACAAAATAACATATAACTCAAAAGATTCAAAACTTATCAACTTATCTACCTACAAACAGCCACTGAACCTCCCTTACTTAATTTCTCCGCAACAACAATAATTTGCTTTTGACTTCATACGAAATAACAAAAATATAAAATTAAAATCCTTATTGTATATGTATCAAAATACATAAACAATATAGAAGGCCAATCTAATAAGTAAAAAATATATATACGAAATTACCTATTCTTTTCTATAGTACACATTTCCTTTGCTTTCTTAGCCTCTTTTTTTCTTACTCGCCTTCTTTTGATTAAAAAATAAAATAGAATATGCATAAGGAAATTTAAAGTAAAACAAAATCATAACAAATATTTCAAAAACATGTGATACCTTAAATGATTATATGTGATACCTCAAGCTTGTTCATGTAATACCTTAAGACTATTAATGTGATACCTCAAACTTAATCATGTAATACATTAAGACTATTAAAGTGACACCTAATCAGTACAAGACAAAAAAATATCTATCAACTGCAATAGCCCCTTTCCCTTTTTCAAACTCGTCTTCACAACTAATTCATTTTGTAAATTTACCAGAATTTCATCCTTAGATCTTTCCGTGCAGTCTTCTCATGATCTAGTAGTACATTTTTCCTCTTTCTTCCATCAACAATATTTCTTTAACATTTCATTTATCCATTGTCCTAACACAAACCAAATGAATTTACACAACATAATTATTAAATCATTACAAGAAAAACATAAACAATAAAAATCCAACAATGCAAAGAGTGAAACATGAACATAAAATGTACCAATATAACAACATACTGAGTACCAAAGAGAAATACCCGATGATTATAATAACATACCGAGTACCAATATCGCACAGATAAAAAATCACACTCATACATTCATGAATCTACAATTATATGTTCATTATTAATGTTGAAAAGGCCAAAACGCAGAAACATATACACAAAATCTGAAAAAAAAAGTTGATGTTCATCAACATCAACAATGATTTCTCTTAAATTCAACAAAATCAAACATACAAACTTACAAAAAAGTACATAAACTCAGAATAAACAACAAACCATTAAAAAATACATAAAAATTACAAAAAATACAGAAAAAAAAGAAAAAAAACTCTATAATTTCAAACACACACATACAAGTACAAAAAATAAAAATTGGTAAGAAACAAAATGAAAGCAAAACCAACTAGAATCTAACAACTAAAACACTATCTATGAAAAAATTGAAAAAATAAATTATACACTTAGCACTATAATTTGAAGCGAAAATCTCAACAAAATTTTCGAAAATACAGATAATCTTCCACAATATAGAAAGCAAATCTCAATAAAAAGAAGAAACAAATAAAAAATCAGCAAAATAAAGAAAAGAAAATCCAACAGAGAGTAGAAGAGAGTGATAGTAGGATGATTGATAGTTTAAAAAAATTAAAATAATATATATATACAGGGCGGGTTGGGGGCATGGCTGGGCTTATAAGTTTTAGCGGAGTTTTTGTAATTGTGTTTTTCTCTTTCTATCAAATGGTTTTTTTGTTTCAAGTTTTGAGTCATGACCAGGTCAAGAAAGAATGAAGTTTTTATTATTTTATTATTTTTTTTATTTTTTTTTCTTAATATTAATAATAGTGTGGTAATTAACATTATTTTTTTCTAACCCATTAGTTTCACTGTAAAAAGGGGTAGTGATCAGGATTGCAATGTAATATTAAGTTTATGGTTTATTTATTTAATTTAATAATTATTTATTTATTTTTCAATTAAGTCAAAAAATATTGAAATGTTGACTTGTAAGTGTAACGAAGACCAAGACTGAGTCAGCGTGGACTTACACTAAATCGTCATCATATTCTTGCTTAGGAAAGATTAGGAGTTGGGACCACATTTACATGATAATTGAAGATGAGTGGTGTTTTGTAATGTCTCACATACAATGAGTTTGAATTATGTCTTTTACAAATATGTTTCTTTTTATAATTATCTATTTGTCACGCTCTTATTTTTTTTCATAAAATTTATCAGAGTTTTCCACATGGATGTACAGAAAGAAGAAAAAAAAAGGAAAAAGACGGACAGAAGATATTACATATCAATCATTGGTTTCAACCGATTTAACATAATATTCGCAGCGGAAAAATATATTCATATATACATACAAAAAATAATAGGCATTTCTGTTCATTCCTCCTCGCCTCCGAAATTTTCTGTAAAATAAAACATAAAAGGGGTAAGTGCCAAAAGGACACTTAGTGGGGTTGATTTGTACAGTGAAAGGGGTACACGTAATATTGCCTGAATAATATACATATAATACACGTTGTAGACTCCCGAAGAGCCCCAATGGCAACTGTGGATAGGTTTCCGAAGAATACCTATCAAGGCCCCAAGCCGACCCAATTTGGGTTTTTACACCTCTTCGTGTTGGGATTCCGTAGAATACCCCATTGTTGGGTTTCCAAAAAGGAATATCCTAATTGGCGTGCAGACGTATGCGCAGTTAAATTTTCACAGAATAGTTCTCACATATCACATAATGCATATTGGTCACGTTCACGTTGGCCACATAATTCACGTTCACGTTGGCCACATAATTCACATAACACATAGGTAAAGAAAATCTTTTGACATATGTGGGCTTCTAAAGAAACCCCTTTTTAGCGAGTATTATCCCGACTTATCATCATTTGAAACCATTTGCATATGTGTCACTTGAAATCAATAGCTTGTAAAACCATATAATTTACTCGAATACTACTCCCATAGTGAAAACATTTCACTTTAAAACAACACCACATCATGACGGGATTTAAATCACGTAGTCACATTATTTTCCATAAAACCGTACAATTTTATAACATAAATAAGATTTTACCCCCCACCTTATTCGGTGGTTACCACGTGAGCAGCATGTAACAAAGATCACGTATCGCAAGGCTTCACTCCAATATGCAGCCTACATAATTTATGATATTTTCTTAGATCATTATAATCTATAATTAAAGATTTAACCTATATCGGATTGGTTACTATCGATCGAGATGAGACGGATCGGAACGGAAAGCCTAACGATCGAGGTTGAAGAAATAAGAGGGTAATATCAGTTTATACAGCTGAGATGAAAGAGAATGAATTTTGGATCATAACAAAAAAGAATGAACTCGATCGGAGTTGAAACGAGCATTTTAAGATTGGGGGGTATTTCGGTAATTTGGTCAAATGGTTGACTTTGACCGGGATCCACGACCCCCGATCAACGATATCTCGTTGGCGATGACTCGATGATAAAGAACGATGAAAAGAAAATGAGATTCGGATCGAAAATCGAATTGAAAATACGATGTCGCGTGCGTTACCGATGATAGGAAAAATCTCGACGGCGTCTCCCGGCAGCCTCGGCCCCTACACGCGACCAGGCCTCCCGACGTCGCGCTGCTCGACCAGCCCACTTCCCGGCCACCAGCTGCGGCGGAGCCGCCTTGTGCCCTCCCCATTTAGTCCTCTGGCTAGCCTGAACCGCCGGCTACCACCTCCGGCCAACCCTCGCCAGATTCCGACATGAATAGTGCTGGAAAAACAACCTCAAAAACCCTTCGATACACACGTATGCACCAAATGAACCTCAGCCTTTACAGTTCCCGCGGTGGCTCCGACGGTGCTGGCGGTGGCGCACCGGAGACAGAAAGCAAAGCTAGAAAGAATAATAGAGGAGAGAGTAACTTATGTGTTTTCGGCGCTTTTCGGCTCGTTCGAAGAAACGGTGAAAAATGAAATCGAACGAGGGCCTATTTATAGAAATTGGAAAAGTTACTATTCACTAGGGTTACTGTTCATATAGGTAAGTTACTGTTCATGATAAGATTTCTGTTATGTTCATCACGATTTCGTTCCTCATTTTTCCGAAACTCTGTATTTTACCTTTTTCTTCACCGTTTGAGCTACGGGTGTCTGATTGACCTCTAGTTCATTTCTATCTTCTCGTTTTTCCATTATGCATCTAATAGTATAAAATATTCTATATTCCATGTATATAAATTTTATCCATTTAAAATCGGTCGTTATACACGTATTTGAAACGCACATAATTAAATTAAACACTCAAGAATTAATACACATAAGATATTTTAATTACTGGTTTACGTATTTAATTAATCAATTATGCTTCGTTTTTTTCCTAGGCGCTACATCCCTTACCTCTTAAAAGAATTTTATCCTCGAAATTAAACGTGTTAACTTATCATATACGAAAGTTATCTTGATTGGCAAAAAGTGGATAGACTTCGTTAATCTATCTACTATCACCCAAATGGAGTGGTTTCCTCATTTGGTGATCGGCAGACGAACCACGAAATCCATGGCTATGTGTTCCCACTTCCACTTTGGTATCTCTAAAAGAGTAAGCATCCCAGCCAGCCTTTGATGCTCTACTTTCACTTGTTGACAAATGAGACACTTCTTGAAGAACAACTTTATGCTTCTCTTCATATTTCTCCACCAAAAATAAGGTTTAAGGGTTTGGAGATCGTTTTTCACAATTTTCCGACGAACGAAGAATCGGAATTGAATTCCGAAAGTTGTACTAAATTCGTATCGTCGAGGGCTACGTTGTGTACTAAAATCGGCTGAAACCGACAATGTCTGCAGAAAAGAAATGGGACGACCGAAATCAAGATCAAACCACACCTCTCAACCAAATAAAACGACTGATGGTGAGTGGCACTCTGAACGCCTCTATTCTCAAAATAAGAGCCACCTGTTCCAGATACGAAAGAGTTTACATCGGACAATACCGCTGGAGGACTGGACATTACCATCGATGCTAAGAACCTGACCATAATTCGAACGCTAGTCTTAAAAGTAGGATCATTAGACCAGACTTCAAACCAAGACACGAAGCAGGAAAAGCTCAAGTTTTTGCTCTCACACAAAGCGAGGCCACTAAAGAGCCAAGGACCACGACAGACGACCAAGATGCTTAATAAGGGAGAATGTGAGACGTTTTTGATAACTATAGTAAATTTCGAGTAGAAAATAAACGTTATAAAAATAATGTCGATAGTAAGAGAATACGTGGAGGTTTTTTTTCAAGAGATTTAACTAGACCATCGTCAAATCGACAAGTAGAGTTTCGGCATAGATTTGGTGTCGGGTCGGCACTAATGCCACAAACACCGTGTTGAAGGATGCCAAAGGAGATAGAAGAATTGAAGATGCAATTACAAGAGCTCTTGGAAAAAAAAATTATGTCCCAGTGTATCTCCTTAGGAAGCTCCAGTGTTATTCATAAAAAAATGGAAGAATGGAACGTTGTGAGTGTATGTTGATAATCGCGAGTTAAATAAAAGGACTATCAAGAATAAATACCCGCTACTTCGAATAAAAAATTTATTTTAACTAATTAAGAGACACAAGCATGTTCTCGAAAATAGATTGGAGATCGGGATATCGTCATGTGAAGGTCAAGAAGAAGATATAACTAAGACAACCTTCAGAACGAGAGAAGATCATTTTGAATTCGTAGTCATGCCTTTTGGACTTAGTAATGCGCCAACAATTTTATGGATATGATGAATTGAGTCTTTCATCCATACCTCGATCGCTTTGCTATAGTTTTTAACGATGACATTCTAGTATGCTTGCACGATAAACTCTAACATGAAGAACAATAGATAATTTTGTTGGAAACTTTGAGAAATAAAAAATTATATGCAAAGTTCAAGAAGCGTGAGTTTTGGCTGGATAAAATTGCGTTCCTTAGGCATATTGTAACTTCAAAAAGAATCGAGGTAAATCTGGCTAAAATGGAAGCCGTTAGTAATTGGAAGACGCCGACTAACGTAAAGGAGGTGCGAAGCTTCCTAGGCTTGGCTAGCTATTATGGAAGGAATTACGAGGTTAGCAGATAAAGCTCCAACTTTTAGAGAAAGACTATGCGCGCCAAGAATAAAGGATTAAGGAAATGAATACTAGTAGAAGCGCATAACACTCCATACTCAGCACATCCTGGAGGTACGAAGATGTATCAAGATCTAAAGAAAACTTTTTGGTGGCGGAACATAAAGAGGAGCATTGGACTTTTCGTCAAGAGATGTCTTATTTGCCAACAAATAAAAGCAGAATATTAGCGACCAGCGGAAATGCTGACACTATTGGAAATACCCGAGTGGAAGTGGGTTATAGTAGATAGACTAACCAAATCTGCTCACTTTCTGCCTGTTAAAATGACGTTCGACTTGGATAGATTAGCATGAATTTATATAAAGAAAATTATCAGGCTCCATGAAGTGTCAGTCTCTATTGTGTCGGATAGGGACCCCTACTTTACCTCCAGATTCTAGCAGTGCTTGCAAGAGGACTTAGGCACCAAATTAACTTTCAGCACTGTTATTTATCCCCAGACTGATTGCCAAACAGAATGAACGATACAGATTTTAGAAGATATGTTGGGAGCTAGTGCCTTGGGTCTGCATGGAAGCTGAAAAGACCATTTATATTTGGTGGAGTTCGCTTAAAATAATAGTTATCAGTCAACGATTGGGCCATACGTTGCACTGCATGGAAGAAGTGTCGATCACCTCTATACTGGGATAAAGTGGGTGAAAATTAGTTTTGGGACCTGAGTTAGTCAAACAAGCAGTAGACGTAATACGAAAAGTTCGAGAAAAAATAAAGGCAGCTCAAGATCGACAAAAGTCTTATGCAGACGAGAGACGCGAGAATTGATTTTTGAGATGGAAGATAAAGTTTTATTAAGAGTATCACCCTTAAAGGAAGTCTATCATTTTGGAAAAAGAGGTAAGGTGAAGTCAAGATATATCGGACCGTTCGAGATTTTTGAACGAGTTGGAGAAGTTGCATATAGACTAGCTTTGCCACCTGACTACGCTGGTATACATAACGTTTTTCACGTATCCATATTGCATAAATGTGTGTTCGATCCAAGTCACGTAATAAATCGACAAGACATCGAGCTTGAAAAAGACTTGTCCTATGAGGAAATTCCAGTCGCAATTTTAGACAAAAAAATTCATAAATTACGCAATCGAGAAGTAGCTTTATTGAAGGTCCAGTGGAGCCATCATGGTACCGAGGAAGCAACCTGGGAAGAAGAAGAAGAAGAGTTTATGGTAAAATATCCAAATTTCTCGAGTTAAGGTACGTATCCAAATTTCGAGGACGAAATTTCTTTGTAGGAGGGAAGGATGTAACAACACAAAAATTAAATATATTATATCTAATCTACCTTTAATTATTTTTCTTTATTTGATTAATTGATGGAGAGGCACCTCATGCTTTTGAATGTACACTTGGCAAATATGAAGCAAGCTACAGGAATAAGTTGGAAAAATTAGAAAATAAAAAATAAAAAAAAATAATAAAGAAAATTCTCTCTCTTTCACAATCACCATCTTCACGCCAGCTTCAGCTTCATCTTCACCGTTGCTTTTTCCGTCGCCGCCGGTAAAGTCTTTCTGGCGCGGTGAATTGATTACGATGTAGTTCTCGTCGAGCCGGTCACCGATACGGACTCGGATTTTTACCCGATCGCGTCTCCGCCGCGTACAGCATGTGAACAAGATTGTTATATGTTTATATATATATATATATGAAATTCTATATATATATATATGTATGTATTTGATGTGTGTGCGTGCGTTGTGTGATTGTGGTGCGTGTGAAGTGAGTGTGAGTGCGTGCGTTGTGGGCTGGTGTCGCCGGCGACGTGAGTCGCCAGCAGGGGCGGCAGGGAGGGGGTAGGGGCCGTGAGCAGAGATGTGGAATTGGGGAAGGGTTCCAATTGGGAATTAGATTAATTCCAGGGACCAAACTGTAAAATCCTAGAACTTTGATAAATAGCAATTAGGTCCCTAAAGTTAGGCATAATTACAGATTAGTCCCTGGACTTTATAAAATATGCAAAAGGACCCCAGAACTTCTCTGAAATAGCATATTGACCCTAGAACTTTTCTGAAATAACATAATGGACCCTAAACTTTGCAGAAATTACAGAATCGCCCCTAGACTTTGATAAAATGACAAAACGACCCCTAAAACTTGTAGAAATTATATTATGACCCCTAAGTTTGGTGATTACTGTATATTGTATCCTACAACTCTAGAAAAATAGTAGTTCGACCCCCAAAATGATATGAAATATGATGAGGTAACCTTTAAGCAAAAAAGCCCTAATCTTAGGGGTATAATTCATAAGCCTTAATTTTCAGTAAACCCTAAATCTAGAAGCCTCGTTTATCGACCTTCTCGAGAGTTTATTCTTTTATAGATTTTATTGGTTTAAGCAATTAAATCAGACAATAAGTCACGCTTTCATACTCTGTAGGAAATACACACGAGAAGACAAGAATAAGGGGAAATAAGACCGAGAGTTTTTGGTCAGAGCTATCGAGTATCCAAGGTGGGGGGTAAAATCTTATTTATGTTTTAAATTATACAATTTTATGAAAAACTATGTGACTATGTGTTTTGAATTCCGTCATTATGTGGCGGTGATTTAAAGTGAAGCGTCTTCATTATGCGAATAGTATTTGAGTAAATTATATGCTTTTGAGAGCTATGGATTTCAAGTGATACAAATGCAAATGGTTTCAAATGATGATAAGTCGGGATAATACCCGCTAAAAAGGGGTTTCTTTAGAAGCCCACATATGTCAAAGGATTTTCTTTACCTATGTGTTATGTGAATTATGTGGCCAACGTGAACGTGACCAATGTGCATTATGTGTTATGTGAGAACTATTCTGTGACAATTTAGCTGCGCATGCGTCTGCACACCAAGTAGGGTATTCCTTTTTTGGAAACCCAACAATGGGGTATTCTACGAAATCCCAACACGAAGGGGTGTAAAAACCCAAATTAGGTCGGCTTGGGGCCCTGATAGGTCTTCTTCGGAAACCTATCCACAGTTTCATTGAGACTACTTGAGAGTCCACAACGTGTTATATGTTTATGAAAAGCAAATGTTTACGAAGCGTTTAAGATCCGCATATGTTTTCACGGCGGTTAATATCCGCGTTTTCATGACGGCTAAAAACCGTAAATAAAAAGATGTTATTGAATGATGTTATTATGAGTACTCCCGTAGATCAACCCCACTTAGTGTCTTTGTACGCTCACCCTTTTTATGTAAAATGTTTTCAGTTTAAAGAGTTTAGGGCGTGGCGCGCGAGCGGTGGATGCTGGTAGTAGATGATTAAAGGTCGAAAAAGGTTTTAATTTAAGATGATTTATTTCAGGAATTTAAAAAATGTATATATTTCACAACAAATTTTCTTAAATTTATCTATCTTTATTTTCTTGAAAGAGTGAATTTTATACGTAAGTAATGCCTCAGTCAAAGCTTACCTTTAAAAAGAAAGGGGGCGTTACAGGATGCACCGCCCATGACAAAAATGAAGCATAATTGATTAATTAAATACGTAAACCAGTAATTAAAATATCTTATGTGTATTAATTCTTGAGTGTTTAATTTAATTATGTGCGTTTCAGATACGTGTATAACGATCGATTATAAATGGATAAAATTCATATACATGGAACATAGAATATTTTTATACCATTAGATGCGTAACGGAAAAATGAGAAGATAGAAACGAACTAGAGGTCAATCGGACACCCGTAGCTCAAACGGTGAAGAAAAGGGCAAAATATAAACTTTTGGAAAAACGAGGAACGGAATCGTGATGAACATAACAAAAATCTTATCGTGAAATCTTGTCATGATCAGTAGCCTACCCTATGAACAGTAACCTACCCATGAATAGTACTTTTCTAAATTCTATAAATAGGCCCTCATTCGATTTCATTTTTCACCATTTCTTCGAACAAGCTGAAAAGCACCGAACACACGTAAGTCTCTCCCTTCTCTCTTTTTCTTTCTCGGTTTTATGTTCTGTCTTCGGTGCGCCACCGCCAACGCCGTCGGAGTTCGCCGGAAAATTTCAAAATTGTCGGTTTCGACTGATTTTCGTACACAACGTAGCCCTTGACGAGACAAATCTATGACAACTTCCGGAATTCAATTCTAATTCCCCATTTATCGGAAAACGGCGAAAACGATCTCCAAACCCTTAAACCTTATTTTTTGCTACCTTTTCTCTCTCCCGTTTTCTCTCTCTCTCTCTCTTGTTTTCTCTCTCTCTCTTTTCTTCTCACGGCTGCAGGCGGTGGAGGGGCTGCCAGGGTTGTGGGCTAGCCATTGGAGGGGTGGCGCCGCCGTGGGTGGCGGCGACGGTGCCGGAAAACGGGCTGGAAGGGGGGGCTGTTGCATAGGGTTTTGTGTGTGTGTGATGAAGGGCTTTTGCGGCTGTTGCAAGGGTTGGCCGGAGGTGGTAGCCGGCGGTACAGGCTCGTCGGAGGACAAGGTGGTGGCGGCATAGGGTGGCTCCGGGAAGGTGGCTGCTTGAGCAGGGTCGAGCAGGGAGACCTGAGAGCGAGCCGGGCCGAGGCTGCAGAGAAAAATGGGCAGCTGACGAGACATGGTGCTCCCGCAGCCGAGAAAACTCGGCAGTCGACCGGAGACGCTGCCCTGTTTTTCTCCCTTCGTCGGGAGACGCCGTCGAGTTTTTCTCCCGTCGTCGAGAACGAGTGTGACGTCGTATTTTCGATCCGAATCTCATTTTCTTTTCGTCATTCTTTAACATCGAGTCGTCGCCAACGAGATATCGCTAACCAGGGGTCGTGGGTCCGGTCAAAGTCAACCATTTGACTAAATTACCAAAATACCCCTCAATCTTAAAATGCTCCGCTCGAGCTCGTTTCAACTCCGATCGAGTTCATTCTTTTTTTGTTATGATCCAAAATTCATTCTCTTTCATCTCAGCTGTATAAACTGATATTACCCTCTTATTTTTTCAACCTCAATCGTTAGGCCTTCCGTTCCGATCTGTCTCATCTCGATCGATAGTAACCAATCCGATATAGGTTAAATCTTTAATTATAGATTATAATGATCTAAGAAAATATCATAAATTATGTAGGCTGCATATTGGAGTGAAGCCTTGCGATACGTGATCTTTGTTACATGCTGCTCACGTGGTAACCACCGAACAAGGTGGGGGGTAAAATCTTATTATGTTATAAAATTGTACGGTTTTATGGAAAATAATGTGACTACGTGATTTAAATCCCGTCATGATGTGGTGTCGTTTTACATTCAAATGTTTTCACTATGGGAATAGTATTCGAGTAAATTATATGGTTTTACAAGCTATTGATTTCAAGTGAGACATGCAAATGGTTTCAAATGATGATAAGTCGGGATAATACCCGCTAAAAAGGGGTTTCTTTAGAAGCCCACATATGTCAAAGGATTTTCTTTACCTATGTGTTATGTGAATTATGTGGCCAACGTAAACGTGACCAATATGCATTATGTGATATGTGAGAACCATTCTGTGAAAATTTAACTGCGCATGTGTCTGCACGCTAAGTACGGTATTCCTTTTTGGAAACCCAACAATGGGGTATTTTACGAAATCCCAACACAAATAGGTGTAAAAACCCAAATTGGGTCGGCTTGGAGCCTTGATAGGTATTCTTCGGAAACCTATCCATAGCTGCCATTGGGGCTCTTCAGGAGTCTACAACGTGTATTATATGTATATTATTCAGGCAATATTACGTGTACCCCTTTCACTGTACAAATCAACCCCACCAAGTGTCCTTTTGGCACTTACCCCTTTTATGTTTTATTTTACAGAAAATTACGAAGGCGAGGAGGAATGAACAGAAATGCCTATTATTTTTTTGTATGTATATATGAATGTATTTTTCCGCTGCGAATATTATGTTAAATCAGTTGAAACCGATGGTTGATATGTAATATCTTCTGTTCGTCTCCTTCCTTTTATTTTCTTCTTCCTGCACGCTCATGTAGAAAACTCTGATAAATTTTATGAAAGAAAATTGGGGCATGACCATCAGGTTCTGGTCCGTCAGATTTTGGCCAATAAGCAGCTATGTTGCGCCTCCCCATCATCGTTACGAATTCAGTAGGACTAACATCAGCGTCCTCAGTAACTTCTACTGCTGTAATCTTAGAAGGTATTTACGAGCATGTAGCAGCTGCAGCGTCAACCTCCTCTTGAGGTGTCTCTAACTACACATGAGTTACCTTAATTTGCTCCCACTTCAACATCCTCTATGGGTACTGTCTTAACAGCCTCCCCAGCAGAGGTCTTCTCACCCTCAGGGAGTGTTGTCAGGACAACAGCCTCCCCAGAGGTCTTTTGCAAGGACTCCGACTCCTCGGCTGGTCCTATAACTTGGACAGCTTCTGCTGCAAGAATGGGTTCTTGCAGCTCTGGTTGGTTTCTTGCAGCGTTCACAGCATTCAGCACTGTACGCTCCATTGCTGCAAGAATCTCAGTTTCCACCCTCCTTGTCTCCTCAGCAGCTTCTTCTTGGGTGGTCGCCTACTGTACTGCTGTCTCTGCCAGTACAGGGAGTCCTGCCTCGGCAACTTCCTCCGTGGTTGCATCATCGGGGATTTCAACAATGTTAGAGATTACATCTCTAATGATGGCGGTTGGTTCCCTTTGAGAGTCTGTGGCAACAGCATCCATATGTACAGGGGAATTGCCGTAGTCCACTAGTTGAGGCTCCTCCTCCTCCAAAGGATCAAGCGAGACAATATTAGAGAGGCCTTCAATCATTTGCTTGTATACAGGGGAGTTTTCAAGATGCGAACTTAAGCTCCCTTCTCCCCGCATTCTCCTAGGAGTGTGCTGCATCCTGGTTTCCTTAACACTTTGTTGCAGCGCCTATTGCAGCATAGCTTCCTCAGCTTGCTCTACTCCTAGGGTGTCGATTTGCTCTTGGGCAAAAACGACGTCATCGTCCCTTCTCACAGCCTCCACAGCTGGGGTAAGGAAAACCTGAGCGTTTTCCAATGCTGCTCTCATCGGCAGCTCTGTAGAGTTAGATTCTGCAAGAGTTTTTCCCTTCCCTTTATCCTTTGCTCCTTGAGCACCACTGCTTGCTGATTGATCTTGCACCATTGCTGCATACGCAGGTTGCAGGAGTGCCAGAATATTTTCAGATTTGGCCCACTCCAGGATAGCTTGCTCGACTGTCAGGAAATTCTTCCACTTCAACAAGATTTCCCCCTTAGACAGTCGCATCTCTCTCCAAGGATTGTATTGCAGCTCCATATTTCTAGCTGCTGGGAGGGTAGGATCAAGCACTGATGTGTGGGCTTCATGATCGCGCGGAGAAGCTGAGTCCGCAGCCCCTTGTAGACGAACCTCCACACCAGTCTCTTGGTCACATCCAGGCAGATGTGACTCATCCCCAATAACAACTACAGCCACGCCTGCTGTAGAGAGGTGGGAATCAGCAGCTGCAGCAGCCTTCCTCTTATTGTGCGTGACCCTTCTCACCAAGGGTGCATCGTCATCTGAGGAAGAGGCTTCAGGTTCAGGGTCAGCCTCTCTTGAAGTCCTCTTGATGATTGGAAGAGGATCTTGAACGTCCTCTTTTTCTTTGTCGCCCCCGCTGTATACTGCTTCATCTTGCAGGGCTAGGGTTGCATTCTTTTTATCTTTGATTTTCTTCCTCTCAACCGCGACTCCTGTTGCCTTCGGTTGGGTCTTACCCTTCTTTTTCTTCCTGAGATATTTTTCGATGGGGATGGGGGCAGGTGCTATAAATTGAAGGCCAAGCTTGCAAATCAGAGAACAGATGGTGATACCGTAGCTTCTTCGCTCCGTTATCTTCTCTGCCTCCTCCCACAGTCTCTTCATGATGAACCTCGCCCTGTTCACCTTCTCTCCAGTCATGATAGCGAACATGATCCGAAACCAGAGATCTGTGCATTTGTCGTAACTCCTCATTCTGCCTTCAATGGAGTACGTACTGATATCGTGTAGGAGTTCAAACTCCGACTTAAAGAGTTTCTTGGGAGCGCTTCTCTTGATCTCAGCCCCAGCATCCCTTGCTCGAAAGAGATCCCACATCTCTTGAGCGTTGTGCTCCCCATAAGTCACAAGCTGACTTGGGGTCATACCTCCGGCAGATATACTGAAGGTGGCAGCGATGTCTCTTACGGTGAGAGATCACTCTTCTCCATTTGCATCCATCCGGAACAGGATGCAATTCCTCTCCTCTCTGATAAGCTTAAACATGATTTTCTTCTAGGGTTAAACGTGAATTTTCAAAAATTCACGTTTAACCCTAAAAAATTCACGTTTAACCCTCGCTGCCGAGAAAACTCGGCAGCTGCCAAGAGCGGGTGCCCCAGCTGCCGAGAAAACTCGACAACTACAGACAGCCCATGCTCCCACTGTCGAGAAAACTCAGCAACTGCCGGGAGACGCCGGGGTTTTTTCTCTCGTCGCGGGAAACGCGCGCGACACCGTATTTTCGATTCGTTTTCTATCCAAATCTCGTTTCTTTTCATCATACTTTATTATTGAGACGTTGCCAATGGGATATCATTGACCGGGGGTCGTGGGTCCCCATCAAAGTCAATCATTTGACCTAATTACCAAAATACCCCTTAAACTTAAAACCCTATAATTATAAAAAATTCACGTTTAACCCTATAATTATAGGGTTAAACATAAATTTTCAATTTATTCACGTTTAACACTATAATTAAAGGGTTAAACGTGATTATTCCCTATAATCACTATAAAATCAAAATTTATACCTTTCCAAACGTCGATTATGCCCGTTTAACCTTTTCAAACATCAATTGAAGCACATATTCAAACAAATTAACCCTATCAAATTAAAATTTAAACTCGTTTAACCATTCCAAACATGAATTCATGAACATATTCAAACAAATTAACCCCATAAAATGCAAAATTAAACCCGTTTAACCATTCCAAACATGAATTCACGAACATATTCAAACAAATTAACCCCATAAAATGCAAAATTAAACTCGTTTAACCATTCCAAACATGAATTCAAGCATAGGACAATAATTCTTAAACTTAATCCCTCTAAAAAATAGGGTTAAATGAGGATTATTAACTACTAAACATATCTTTCTTATTTGAACAATAATTCTTCCAATCTTCCAAAAGCGAAAATGTCGGAAAAAAATTTCAGATAATTTGTTCTTCAAAATGTTGTATGATAATTTCGTACTGAAATTATCAACCTATATAGATGAAGAATACACAGGACAATTACATGTGAATTCACAGTATAAAGTGAATTCACAGTAAATAATGAGAAGAAAAAAATAAAAAAATTGGTGTACTGTCATTAATTCAATTAATTGACGTGCATGAACGAAATAATGAGAACAAAAAAAACAAAAAAATTGGTGTAATAGTTTCATGGTCAAATTAATTGTTGCAACCCTATTACTACACGTGTCTTTTATCCATTATTCCAAAAAAAAATTAGGAAATATTTGTCCCCATTGACCAAAAAATTAAAATATATTAATTGTCCAATCATTCAAGTGGACGTTGACAAAAATTGTGGTAGAAAGTGGCATACTATTATATTTTGTGGTATAAAAGTTCACACTATTATATCTTATGGTAATTTGGATATATGATTATATTTTTTATGCTAAAATGAATACTTTCCTCTTATTTTAATTATGATAGTTGTACTTTTGTATAATATATGAAGATATGACTATATTGATATAAATGTATAAGTAATATAATGTAAAAGTATGAGTAATATCACATAAAAATATATATGTACAAATTGTGTTGAGATTGGTTTTTAATTTTTTTTAAGTTAAAGTATTATATAACCGTACGAGTAATATAATATAAATGTATGACTAACATACTATAAAGGTAAATCCAAAAAAAACTTATGATATTTGCACATAAATGAATGACAAATATTTATTATATATAAAAGAACAATTAGGATGACACATGTCATCCTCTCAAGAATGTTGACGTCGAAATTTAATCTATAATTTCCTAATCGAACACTCAAATTGATTAAAATGGATGAAATTAGTGGAATCAGATGAAAAAATGAAGCTGAAATATGAAAAATGGTGCAGAAAACACTGGCCCGGAGCCTTCTTAGATAAATTAGTTCGGCTGATCCTGGACGGTTTTTAGTGACCAGATAGGATTATATGTAATTATCTTACAAGTTGAAATTACATCAATTTATAACTAGAAGGAAGCCCCAAAGTAGGGATCATGCCCACTTCCTCCTTGATTTTCACCTATTTTTTGGGGAGTGGGCAGTTTGGCTATCCCACGATCTCATAACCACCAGACATACTCTGCTCGGTATATCCTGGCCTAGTCGGCCGTGCGGCTTTGGACCCATCATGGAAACGATCCTGACCAGGCGTCGAGGAGCCGTCCAGGTGTCACATCCTGGCCGGTCATATGGGTGAGCTCGATGGACTGTTAGAACCAAACTTCTGAAGGCCAACTCCATGGACCGGCCAACTGGGTGTCCGATTCTAGCTCGGGTCGGGAGGTCCAACTATAACCCCTTAAGTCATGAGAGAAACTTGTTCTGTCGGGACCTAATTGAACTCCACAAACCAAACCGAGCTGAATATAGGTTGGAAAATGATTAGACGTAACTTGCTCATTAGGTCGAACATGTATCATGGCCTGATGAAGTGAAAGCTAAAGCATCGCCAAATCCTAGCCTTCCGATCTGCCACGCGTCACCTCCTGGCAGGAGAAAGTTGAAGAGTCGCTCCCTTCTTATAAATAGGGGTTTCTCCTCATTCTCCTCTTCACGAGCTTTGAACCATTAGAGAATTTTCTTGAGAGCACCATGCTAAACTAACCAAGGAGAACTAACCAAGAAGAATCAACTCACAAGAATCAACCGTCCTTCTCTTATTTAGGTAATACTCTGTAAACATGTCAGCGAACGGATCTTCAAGCAATGGGTCGGTCTGGGATTACGATCAAGGAGCATCCGAGGAGTTGGAATACAGCTCAGGAGAGCTACTCTTGGGATCTACCTCTTCTGATGAGAAAGTGATCAGGAGCTCGGCTCCTGCTGTAGTGGAGGAGGCCGACCCGTCAACCTCAACTCCCAACATTCCCACGGAGGGGCCCATCAGTCGAAGGTACCAGAGGACCAAATAGCCCTTAGATAACTCCGAGGCCATGGCGTGGCCATCCATCGCCACCAAAGCCGAGCTGGACCGCTAGCACGCCTTATTTAACATTTTACGGGGAACCACTTTCGACGTTCCCCGGCCCGAGAAGAGGATGGGATAAGCCACCCACTGGGTGTGTAGCCATCAATTTCCAGGCCATTGAGGGCGACCTGCGCTTCCCCTTGGCTCCCTGCCTTACTCACTACCTTCGACATTGGGGGATAGCCCCTAGCCAGCTTCATCCCAACAGCTGGTCATCAATTCTTGGACTACTTGTCCTCCTCCACTCCTTCCAGCTCGGGTTTCCAACTCCCCAGGAGCTGGCCTGGCTGTACAGCATCAAGCTGATTTCGGGGATGAAGAACCATTTCTATTATATTTCTCCTCGACCGCTCTGACCTCAACTGGTCAAGGGTCTTCCATCCTCTGTTAAACACTGAAAGACCAAGTGGTTTTAAGGCGGAGGAGATTGGATGAGTCCTAAACTGACCAATGAAGATCCGTCCTGGAGGATATCCTGCCCTACGTACTTCAAGCCGGCCACTGGTAAACATTCATTTTTTTTGTGGGTCATCTTTTTGATGTAATAATATTTCTTTGTTTTGTTGAAATTTCACCTCAGACACTCCTGATTGGTGAAGACTTCTCGAGGAGGATCCGCTTCTTGAAGGACAGTACCGACCCGAAGAGGCAAACCTTTAAGGCCCTCTTAACTAAAGATCAGCTTACCGGAGCAGGCCTAATCTTCCCATTCACTCCAGCTCCTATCAACTTCCACGATAATAATTCATTCCCTGCTCGATTTTCTGCTCGGCCATCTCATATTTATTGAGCTTTGTTCACTTCATTTTAGGTCGAGTGACTAAAACTGTAGGAATGCTTGAGAGAATATTTTTTGAAAAAGCTTAGTGTTGTTTGAGCGCAAATGTTTCACTAGTTAGCTTCAATGTAGCTCGACCTCTATTTATACTTATAGAAAGATATTCATTGAAGGAGATATCTCTCATTTGAAATATGTGTGCCGATCAAAGGCATGGCTTGCATTTAATGCACCTTGTCTTCTCTTCTTAGAGCATCAATGTGGTGGTTGCGGCTCACAACTTTCTGCAGCCTGTCAGGTCATGTGTCGTCTCTGCATTGGCTTTGCATCTGCAACTTTGATCTTCTCTCGAACCGCTTTAATTATACTTACTTTGTTCTAAGTTCCTCATACTGTATTTATTCTTTCTCAGATAGCAGGTGTTACTTCTGTTCGTTGTAGTCAAGGTTTGTTGAGTCTGCAGCAAGTCATGGCTTCTGCTCTGTATCCTTGACCTTCTTGCAGCAACTCCTTCCATACAGTACTGTTGTATCTTCTACTTGCAGTAGTGTTGTATCTTCTACTTGCAGCATTACTGCAACCACTTCTTGCAGTGTAGCATCTTTTCTTCTTACAGCTGCATTGCAGTAACCTCTTCCTACATCCAGTATCTTTTTCTTGCAGCGATGCTTGCCGTTCTTTCTTACTTGCTGCATTATTACAGTTCATACTTGCAGTATCTTTATAAACCAGTAATACCCAAAAAGTTTTTTCATAAAAACTTGAAGGTTTTACTTATATATAATTCAATCATATAATTTTATAATACTTGAAGAATATATATGTAGTACTTACAGATCAAATCAGTATTATCTTAAAAACGTTATTGATGTCATAAATAATCATATATTAATGTTTTAGGGTATATGTGATTTATATCAACACAAACAGTCAGATTTTTCATAACACCTGTAGAACATATATGTAATACCTAGAAAATAAACCAGTAATACTCCTAAAGTTTGCCTGTCATAAACATGTAGAGCCTTAAGGTAATAGATATATTCACTTAAGGTATGACATGCTTATCTGTCATGTATCATTTGCATAACTTATGTGTAATCAGTTGAATACTTTATATGTTTGATATGCATGAGATATATGTATGTTAGTATTTTTATATTTTTCTTGATTCCTTTTTTGCAGCACTTTTGTCAGTCAATGTAAACCAAATGGTCTTGCTGAACTTGTACAATCCTTGACTGATAAATAAAAGGATGATGTTACGAATATGGGATTTGGGAGTCTCTTATATCTGAAGTTGACTAAGTCTAATAGGAAGATGTTAAGCTGACTAGTGGATAATTTCAATAGTTCTTGTAGGATGGTTAGTATTGACGATTATCATCATTTCATTATTATAGCAGATGACCTTTTTGATGTCTTTATGATATCTAGGAATGAATGTCACTATGTGCTAAAATATAATAGGAGCGATGATGTCACACCCCATTTTTGAAATGAAATAAAATATTAAACTTTAACTTTGGGCATCCAACAATACTTAACAAACTTAACTTTAAAGATTTGACCAATTTGTTATAACAAAAATTCACCATAAACAGTCAATTTACATAAAATGGTTAAGTTTATCAAAAACAGAGGAATAACATCAGTATACGACCCCCATGGCTTTAGCTTTTCAAATTTCAAACTAGAGTATTAAAATAGTGATAAAATATGTTTATTTACAACAAAAGATAGAACGTCTCTCTTGCCACATCTTGGATGTATAAAAGAAAACACATAAAGGGGTGAGTGTGTGAAACACTCAGTGGGGTTACACTGTAAGTAAGGGGGCAAAACATAAACATCCGTAATAATATCATTCAATCATATCACTTTATTTACAGCTCTTAACCGTCATAGATGTGGTTCTCAACAGTCATAAATATGATTCTTAGTCGTGATAGATACGATTCTTAGCCGTTATAGATACGGTTCTCACTGACATTCACATATTTCAAGTATGTCATATATTTTCATACTTATCTTGCATAACATAAACATTCAGTCATCTCATTCATCATATCATATCAACTTCGCACATAATATCTTATTTGTTTAACACGTATACAGAGCTTGTTATATATAGTATATTTTAAATACTTTGAAAGAAATATAAATACCATAATAAGCAATTATCCCCACATTTAGTACTGCGATTGGAAAAATTCTAGGTATTAAGCAGATTTATCTCGATCCCCTTCTACATCCTATAAAGCATAAGAGTTTGTCTTATAATCTAATCGAACTACTCGTAAAGAAAAGTACATTCTAAATTTAGAATTCTTTCTATTAACAGGCAGACTAATTGGGGTTTAAAATTGTATCATGATAAACTTGTTTGGGTTCACTTGTCAATCTACCCAATTTTGGGCTTAAAAAGTAATACTAGCAACTTCTAGGGTTAATATAATGAATTCAGCAACTTAAGGGGTGAAAACTGAAATTCTGAAAGTTATAGGGTCCAATTGTCATATGCTCAATGTTCACGGATCTTGTTGCATATCTTATGAAGTTAAGAGGTAAATCTATAATTTTAGTAATTCTAGGGTGTACTCTATAATTTTAGCATGTTTTAGGATTCAAATGCCATAGTCCAGAGGTCTTTATGCATATTTCAGAATGTTAAGGGCTAAACTGTAAATCAACAAAAGCTAGGGGTTAAACATTAATTTCATCAAAGTTTAGGGTTTGCACATTAGTCCTTTAACATATCAAATTTATAAAATAAAACCCCACCCCCAACCTCTAATCATAGCCACCGTCGCTTTTGCTGCTGCCAACGACTTCATATCGCCGCTAACCACTCGATACCCAAACACACACACTTAAACACACCTACACACACGAGACCAGCACCGCTGCTCACGACTCCCCCCAACACACACACACACATGACCACATACACATATGCACACACCTAAACCACACTGCTAGCGCAACCTTGCACTGGAAATTCATAGAGACGACGACCAAGTAGCGGGGAGAAGGCGGGGAGAAGACGGGGAGAGAGAGAGAAAAAAAACTGCTGCCTCTTTCTACAACCGTACATTGCGAAGACGGTGGCGGTTTGAAGTTTCGAGCCCAGATTTGTGACAGGCTTAGCGAGCTTTTCAAAATGATCAAATTACCTTACTAGAAAAATGTCAGCCGCCAATGACAGTGGACAGTGGTGGTCGACGGTGGTGGGAAAGAAAAGATAATAGAGAGAGAGATAGCTCCTTAGCTTTTTAATTCAATTTGTTTTCCCGAAATAAGACCTTCTCCTCTTAATTGATAAAATGGGTAATGTTGGAATCGCCGGATTGCTAACCCTATGCAATTCCGATTTGGGGTCTATGAAAAATCTGACAACACACAATGGAAAATGAGTCATACATTTTGCAACGAAATTAGTTCTAAGGTCAGAATTGTAGACAGAGCAATCGATGAAGCCTCAACCTCTTGATCTTCTGTTATATTTCTCGTCTTTTTCTCGAACGTTGTGTGGGCAACGAACTTTCGAGAATTCCAACCGCTTCTACTAAATCGAATCTAAAATTTTCGTATGTTTAGAAACAGCTGACTTAAGGCTTATTTATAGACTACAATAGGAACCTAGAAGAGGATTAGAATTGGGTTTCCTGATGGGATTAAAAGTCCATATTCGAGCTGAACACACTTCTTAAGCCCATCAATAATAATTTGGTCCACTTAGAAGATATTATTGAACTACCGCCTCAAATTCATATTAAATATGAGATCCTATTTATTATGAGTACGTTTATCTCACCATGTTCAGATATCGAATGTTCGTTAATTAAATAAATTACTGACAACTTAATTTAATTAACATTTATATTCAAAAATATTACCACTCAATTTTATTATCATATTGGATTTAATAAGTATTTCAGTAATTACAAGACGGACGCTCACAAAAATCATCAACATCGACCATCAACATCGACGATTAAAAACCTCATTTCCAAACCAAAATTCATTCTTCCAAACCTCATTACTAATCACATGATGGTGCAGGAGGGGTCTTGGCTCCCCCTGATTTCATAAACCGGGTAACAGTTATATCCGTTATACGGCGGCTGGTACGGCCAAACCATGATCTCCGACGGCTTGGGCGCTTCCACCTTGGCATCGGCGGCGGCGGGCTTGTCCTCGGCGACACTCACGAGCTCGGTGTGGCCCACGTTCTTCCTCAGCCGCCGCGTCAACGCCACCGCATCGATGTCCTCTCCCACCACCACCACCTGGTCTTTTTCCGACCCCGATAAAGCCGCTGACAAAACGCCTGCAAAATTATACACACACAAACTGTTACTTCTATAATTTCTTACAAAAAAATTGAAGGAATTATTTTGTAGTAAAGTTGAGAATATATTGCTGTACCTGATATGCCAACGGAGATTTTGAGTGCCTTGGATCGGGATTTATCATCGTTCATTGACACCTTTACCACAATCTTTTTCTTCATTTTCTTGATTGGTGAGGTAATTAGACAAAAAAAAAAAAAGTGGAGATAGCAAAAATATTGGAGAAGTCTGTTTAGGGAGGAGGGACTGAAAAAGGAGTGAATGTCAGTGAAGTTTGGAAAGTGGGGAAAAAGGGGGGTTTATTTATAAGGAATAAGTGAAGTTTAACCTTTTTTTTTTTTAATAAATCACATATATATATATATTAAAAAGAGAGAAACGTTCATAACAACCAAGGAAACGCGTTTTTTAATAATTTTCAGAACATTCCACGATGACGATGAGAACCATTCTAACTATGACGTCATTATAATTATAATAATAATATATTGAGAAAATATATTATTACCAATATATATGACATCATGATAAAAGCGATGGGCGGATGGCCTACACGCACCCTGATTTTCAAAAGGACTTATCACATTCCATTTGTGATGATGATGGTGAGCACATGATTTACACCTCGTGCAGAAGTATTTTAAATTAATAATGTTAGATCTATTGCTAAAGCAAGGAAGTATATGACAATTTACTTGAGTATTGAAATGTTGCAAATCTACTTAATTGTTTGACATGTGATCTGTTAATTGGGTTATTAAGGACTATATGTGTTGTCACAAATTCTGCTCCCTACTAGGTGCATGAATTCTAATTTGAATTCTTGAGTTTTGATTTTTTTTTTAATATGTTAATTTTTATATTATATTAATGTGATATTTATGTATAAGTCATTATAATCTTTATATACTGTAATTTAGAAAAAAAATTAAATATAATTTATACATATATGCCTTTATGTGATATTCATGTCATATTTATATTATATTAATATGACTTTTATGTACAGATATTCTTACATTTACATTTATTACATAACATAAAGGTAAGAATATTTGTACATAAAGATCACGTGAATATCATATAAAGATATATATATACAAATTATGTTGAAATTTTTTCCTTTTTTTTAAGTTATTGTACATAAGTTATTAGTATATAAAGGTTACATGAATACAACATAAAGATCATACCAATACAATATAAAAAAATTGCCTAAAATGAAGAAAAAAAAATCACAAATCCGAATCAATCTGGGTCGACCCAGATTATCTGTGCACTTGATGCACACCAAACTTACTCATGTCTTGTATGCTATGGTAATTCATAAACGAAGGACAAAAATTTTTCGTGTTCTGATATTGAGACATTAACTTTTTAAATTGAACGATTTTATATAAATAATCCGAAATCACGAAGTTCAAGTCCAATCCTATGAGATTTGGGCTTTTTATTAAAATGAATTGGTCCGAAATTCATAATTTCAAATTTTTTTTCTTAAAATCAACTAAATTAAAAATTAATGTGTCAATGTCGTGGTACGAAAAAATAATCTTCTTCAATAATATATGGTCAAAATTTAGTGTTTTAACTTTACAATTTTTCCACTTTAGATTTAGACCAAGGTATGTTGGATTTTTACTTGATTGAAATCTGCTAGGTTCCAAAATAAGTGTGTTGCGCAGTTTGTGTATTTGGATTATACGTATATATAATTTAAATAAATTTCATAATAAGACCTAATTTATAGAATAGTTTTCAATTTTGAATTCAAATTTTAAAGTTTCTTAATAAAGTGCTCAATTTATGTTCAATTTATGTATAACAACCATTCTCATATATTAATGAGGAAAAACATAGTTGGGTTCACTATTTTATTTTTAAAACTATGTCTCTGTTTTTTCTTATTTTATAAGAATTGAGTTTTGTAATTTCAAAATTATAATGCATTCATATACTTTTGCTTGAATCATTATGCCCTAGAGCTAAATGAAGACGTTGTGACAATTTCCTCCACATGAATGAAATGGTAGTTTAGTGTTTAGAGTATAAAATTAAAGGATTAGCAACCAAATGTACACAAATTCCATATAACATATACACAAATATCCATTCTACTATAACAATATTACTTTCTACCCAATTCCTAACAATTTTACCACTTTACCCTTATTGACCTTTGCAAATTACCAAAAACCAAACCTTTCATTAGCAAATTAAACATTCCAATCCAACATATAGAAATTTGATCAGGATTAATTCTTTTCTAATTTTGATAATCAGGCCCAATATGTTTCCGTTAAATAAAATAATACTGAGCTTAAATCATACTTCGCCTTTATCTCTAAATTCTCCTGGATCCCGGTTCAGGTTTTACGGATCAATGATCCAACCACTCGCCCGCAATCTATGGTTCTAAACCATTCTTCTTGAGAACCCAGATCACAACCCTTCTCAACGGCCACCTGCCTTTAAAGGGATCACGAGGAGACTCACTGCTGGATGAATTTCACTCAGTAATATAAAACTTTGTGGATAGTATGTCGGAAAGCCAAGCCCATTTTTATTGAAGAATATAAAAATAAACTATTTTACAATACTATTATCTCCGTCATTGGAGGAGAAACTTTATTTAGCCAATCATAGCTAAGACTCGAGAAGGGGAAATCCCCATGAACAGGAAAGTTTGAAAGGTAAACTATTACAACTACAGAGAAGATTTCTCGAAAACTTATGGTAGAGAGAAGTGTTGTTGATTTTTGATGATCTTCTTCTAAGGCTGAAGGCCTCCTTTTATAGGCATAAATGTGCTCCTGTGTGGATCCATTATTGCATTGCCAGCTTGCACTCCACTTGGTTAGTGGGTAATGGGGCCGACCTTCTTTATTTCTCACCCACCTCTTGGTAAGTGCACCTTCCGCCCTTTATTATTGCATTAGGTGGCCTCGTTGTCTTTTTGCATCGGCAACGAATCTTTTGCTTAGTGGAGGGGTCATCCACTTTTGTCTTTTGGCAATCGTTTATTTTTGGTGTTTGATTCATCAAAGATGGTAGGACCATCCATTACACCTTGTCTGACGGGAATGTCATATGCTAGACCAAGAAAGATCCCTTAGCACCCTTTGAACCTGTATAGGGTCTGTATTTGAACCATTTATATTGTATTCCTATCTATTATATTTTTAGAATACAATACAACTTGTTTACTATCGAGTCCATTTAGACTCGTTTTCTTTTATTACATTTTTGAGTTTTATTGTCTAAAACCCCTTCCATTTTCCCTTCTTTTTTGGGTAATCGGGTTTGTCCTGTTTTACTTTGAAACCCTGTTTGAACAGAGGTTTCTCTTGTATCTGACAATAAGAACATATTCGCTCTTCCCATCTTCCGATATGTATCATGTTACATATCTTTTTTCTGGTAAGCTCCGTTGTCGGAACCTTGTTTTCCCAGATCAGCTTTCTTTTATTTTCAAAAAGGTTTTCAGCAAATCTAGTAGTGTTTCCTGTCATTGAGTTTAACATGAAAGATCTATTCAGCGAGTTTTGAAATATCTTGAATGAATACTTAACTTTATCCATCTTTGTGAGACAGACCCAAAATCCCCAAGCTCGCCTTGTTGATATATCATCTTCGGTAAGGGCGGCCACTAAGGGGCTGTTCGATGGTGGTGTTTTAACTCTATTTAAGGCCACCATATCTGGTCTCTATAGTTTTATGAATTGAAAAATTGGGTGAGACCCTTTACCCGTGATTTCTGGAGCTGCTGAAATTAACTCCAATGTATCTTCTCGACCCAAATATGGGTTATTCTGCCATGAGTCGTGCATAGCAGTAGCTATCCATTCCGGTAACTAGGAAATCTTTGAAAAACTAAGTGCGGTCGTGAATATTGAAGCAATGGCTCCAAAATCGAACCACTCTTGTACATCATGTGGGTTTGCACTTAGAAGCATCCAAAGTCTTGGATACTTTTCAGACCAATCGACAGTTATTTTTCCTGGATTGATCCTATTTCTTGTAACTAATTTTTCTCATGCTCTTTAGTAAACCTGAAATGGAGAAATAGTTTAGTTAGTGTTAACCTATCTAGGGTCTGTCTGTGGCCTTAGGTTAACCTCTCCCTCTTGTATCCCAGAGGTGCTGGGTTGACTCGGGTTGTCTGGAATTGCTTCCTGACCTTTCGAATTAATATTTTTATCAGAGTCCGATAAAATACTTGATTCGGCTTTATCAGCCATTTCACCGGTGTGCGATGAAAATTACTTGTCAGCAGGATATCTTGCTTCGGGTATAAAATTACTCTGTTTGTTCATCGATGATGAACCTTTTCTTGTATTTCTTTATGGATCACCGATGGTGAACAAGCCTTGTGTAGCGGTCCCTCTAATGCATTCCACAAGTGACAATTAGAGGTCATAGCCGCGTGTAGGGTTTTTTGGACTTTGTCCAAATCCGCCTTTTGTACATATGTAGTTGCTTCGGCTCGTGTCCTAAGCAACTCAAATGTCTTGTAAAGTTCCTCAAGGTTTTTCCCGAGGTGTCTTGCTCGAATCGTGATGGAATCTGCTTCAAGGATGTCCATCCCTTGTTAAGAAATCTACAAGAACATTCTCATTACATTTCACAATGACAATATCAAATAAATAATATTGGCATTCTGCTTGCCACTTGATAATACGAGCTTTTTGGATTTTTGATTCAAGTTTATTTTTCAAAAAAGCTTTAACACTTATATTATCCACTTTTAAAATAAATTCTTTTGCTAATAAAAATAAAGGCCATTTTTTTAAATGTCTTCCAAACCACAAAGAATTCTTTCTCGTTAATATGCCAGACTCTAGCTTGTTGTTCTGTAAACAACCCTCCTGTGTATCTACATGGTTCTTCACCGGTAGATGTCTTTCTCATGAGCACTGCTGCCCATCGAAAGTCATTAGCGTCTGTGTAGACTACTAACTGATCTTCATCTTGAGGAATCGTTAGTTTCGACAGGTTATTACAAACCTGTTTTAACTCTTGAACTCTTTGGGATGGATGTCTTCCCATTTTCATTTGGTTTTCTCATCCTTTTGTAATAAAGGATGGAAATCCTTGCGATATTTTACTAAGTCCTTGATAAATGATCCTGCAAAATTAATTACTCCTAAGAAGCTTTGAAGGTGTTTCTTATCTCTAAGAACATCTGGGAAATTGTGGATTTTCTCCACAATATGTTCCTGTAATTCCATACCTGCGTGGTCAATAATAACACCGAGAAACTTGATTCTATTAACAGCAATTATTGCCTTCTTTTCAGAAAGCACTAATCCTTCCTAATGACATGCTTCTGAAAATATTTCAAGATGCTTTAAATGATCTTTCATATTTTTAGAGGCAATCAATATATCGTCTATGTAAACAAACATAAACTCAAAATAATCCTTGAAAAGATTATTCATCTTTCGTTGGTATATCTGGGGTGCATTTGCAAGTCCCATAGGAAGTACATTTCAGATATACTGACCATGTGGAGTAGAAAAAACCGTTAATTTCTTTGAGCCTTTTTCTAACTTGATCTGGTAGAATCCAGACTTACAATCGAATTTTAAAAACACTTTTGATCCTTTAATGCAATCAATTAAATGTTCTTTACTTGGAATGTAATAACCGTCAAATTCAGTAATCTTATTAATACTTTGATAGTTAATTACTAACCTTGTTTTTCCTCTCTTTATTTCACCATGGTTTCTTACCAAACCCAGGGCTACTATAAGGAGAAATATCTGTCTCGATTAGATTAAGATCGATATGCTCTTTAATAATTTTTTGCATATTCTTTCGATCTTCAATGTTCATCTGAATCGGCTTATATCGAACCAACTCATATCGGTATTGCTGTTTTACTTTTAGGGTTGCTTCGATCTGATTTTTGTCCTACCAGGCTAAAGGATTCTCGTTGAAATTCCTTTGGATTAGCCTTTTAACATTTTCGAGGGAGAGTAAACTTTCCTCATCAATGTCAATTTGGGGTGGTTCTTCTTGCAAGACATTTTTTAGAAGCTGAATCGCTTCTTCAGGTGCCTCCTCCAATCCCTCTTGTCTATGGACAAAAGAGTTTCCCCAAATTTTCTCTTAATCCTGCATTTTAGGATGAGTTAACTTGGCATCATTATCACCGCGTTTGCTGCGAAAATTAATAGACATTATCCTATTAAATGCTTTTTCTTGTCTTAAAACCTGTATCAAACTACCACAGTTAGTAGTAAAGGTTAACAGGTTCTTGTGATTATCCTGCTCATATTTTGCAAAAGTTTGGATAAAATTGTTACCCAACAAAATATCAGCACATGTATCATGAATATAGATGGGTAGCATTCTTACTTTATACCAAAGGGTATCGAATGCTCCTCCAATCATTATTCTTGATTCTTGAATACCTTTTTTGAGAATTAGGATCTTTTGGGAGAAATCTCTTCCTGCAATAAGAGGTAATTTTTCCACTACTTCGCTGGGAAAAACTCCTGGCTTTGCTGTGCAAATGCCTGAACCTGAGTCAATATAAGCTGCAAAATACTCTGTCTTATATTGATCATACAATATCCCTACAGATATATATATAGAGAAAATACTTGTCATTCAGAATCATCTGGGTATTTTTTTTCATATATTTCCAGGATTCTAACATGGTTATTCTTGCATTTATTTGATTAATTTTAAACGCAGCCTCTTGAATCCTTATGACCTCTTGCATGCTTCTTTGCTCTGGTGAATTCTGCTCACGCAGAAATCTTAACAGCGCTAACGTACAAACTCTTTGTATTGAGAGATCTGTAATCTTTTCGTTTATACGCAATCCTGGCATATAAATTGATTTTATTCTACCCTGATTGTATGTCCATCAAGGTCGAACTCCATTCATTTTCCTTTTCTTCCCCAAGGTTTGTGATCCTCAAGGAAACTTAGACCAAGAGTCATAATACCCTTAGTTATACCTGCGCTTCCTGTAACAGATACTTCATAACCTGCTATGTTTAACAAGTCTTCATATCTATTTATATTTGGTTGTTGTAAATGATATATCTCATCACAAGAAAACAAATTATCAGCTTCAGATATATAAAGAACTACACAGATTTCTCTCCAACCATCAGGGCAGTTAATTTTAACATTTCTTACCCTAATTTGTTGTGGATTAAAATCCTAATATCGTTCTTTTCCTTTTAAACTTAGAATCCTATCTTCTGAAAAGGACATCCTGTTACTAATCTCATAATCAAACCTTAACGATTTATTTAAAATCGGATGATCTTTAATTAGTATATTAACACCACCTATCTTAGGTATCTGGATAGAGTCTGGTGTCATTACCTTAGCAAATTCCTTGAAAATTCTAGGAATCTCTATATACTCTTTCCTAATAAACATATCCGAATGATGTGTGTTGGGATTTCAATGTTTAGATTTTGATGAGACAAACCAAATATGTAATAGAAAGTTTTGAGTACCCCATTTTCACAATGTTTAAGTGAATAAATAGACTAGAATTGAGTCTTGAGTCAAGTATTGAAAATGGAAGTTAAACGAGGATAAAGCTGCATCTAAGCTTTAAGGGAAGATATCGCTGCAAGAAGGCAGGATATAGTATCGCTGCAGGAAGGCAGGATACAGCATAGTTGGAAGAAGGAAGGAACAACAAAGTATAAATAAGGCTGAACTTCTATACAGCGAAGCAAGGAAGAACGGCGTGCAGCAACGCTGCAAGAAAAGGATACAGGAATACTACTAGAAAGAAGTTACAGCAGCACTGCCAGAAGATACTGCAACCAGGTCTAAGATACAGCAGCACTGAAAGAAAGCATCAGCTGCACAAGGACTTAGGATACAGCGTAGACTTACAAGTCAGTTAAGTAATACAGCGCCAACTACAAGATGAAGTATCCTGTAAATCCTAGGAAGGATAAATGCAGTACGAGGAACGAAGATTCAAGCAAGTATAAAAGAGCCGTTCAAGAAAAAGTCAAAGTAGCAGACACGGAGCCAATAAGAAGATGCCACATGGACTGACGCGCTGCAGAAAGCTGCGAGCCGCAACTGCCGCATTAAATGCTCCGAAAGGAAAAGTCAAGTCGCATTAAATGCGAACCATGCTTTGGCCAGGCTATTTCAAATTCAAAAGAGGGATGTCTCCTTCAACGGACATCTTCCCCTACAAGTATAAATAGAGGTCGAGGAGAACTGAAGCTGGTTACTGTCACTGTTACTGAGAACTAAAATTCATTCGCGAAAGTTTCAAACTTACAAATTCAAGCATTCAAGCCAACAAACAGTTTCAGTCACTCAACCTATCGAAGTGAAGCAAGTTCAAGCTGAAAGTTTCCCTACGGATTCAGAAGCTCACTTCGAAGCACAAGTTGAAGAAAACATTTTTATCCTTTTAACCTTGTTGCTGTGTGCTTAGGTTGTTTTAGTGGTGTCAAGCAGTTGATAGGAGAGGTCCTTGCTGTTTGTTTAGTTGTCTAGTGTTAGGCAGCTTCTCTGTATGGGAGTGTAGAACCCTGTGTGGGTTAGCCTTTGAAGTTTGCAGTTGTTGTGTGTACGCTGGACTTCAGTAGGTGGTTTGCTTTGTAAAGTTGATAGATTGTTAGGAGAGTCCTGTAAATCAATATTGCTTAACAAAGTTCCTGCTCGACGAGCAGTAGAGTGGACGTAGAAGGATTACACCACCTTCGAACCACTATAAACCATAAGTGTTTTAATTGCTTTATTTATCTGTGCGTTTATCTTCTGCATTATTATCTGTCTCTCATCATAAAACGTTTTGAAAGAAGCATTCTTGAGAAAAACAGTCTTGTGTTTAAAAGTTTTATTTCCGATGCGTATAAAACTCCAGGTTACAGCGTGCAGCACTGCATCGTAGCGCTGCAAGCAGTAACCTTCTATCGCTGCAAGCTCAAGTAACTTGCAGTGCAGAACGGTTGTTTTAAAAGTTTTTGAAAATCGACCAAGGTTCATTCACCCCCCCTCTGAACCTCGGACACCACTTGGGACCAACAATGTGTATTGGAAAGCATATAGGCAATTCTATACGTGATAGAATATGGTCTATTCCCTTTTTTCATTAAATCAGATCTCTTAAAATCCTGATGAAGGGTTAAGACTCTATCGAAATCTTGGTCAGCTAGGTTGTATGCAATCCTAGGGTGGATGTTAAACATAAGTTTACCAGTATACAGATTACCTACCATTGTACCAAGACAACTATCTCATAAATTATTGATTCTCCTATCCATTACAGATAAATATAATTCAGAATCAATACCTTCCTTGAATGTAGCTTTAATTACTACTTCAATGGTTCCAATATGAATCCATTTCATAATAATTGCTTTTTCTTCTTTGATATGACTTAGTACCTCAAGAATTTCTTCTCTGGGGATAAGCTGCATATCAACTTAATTACCAGTTAATTCCATAGGAATTGAAAACTCACCTGAGTTTACCTAGTAAATTATGTGATGTTTGTGCTGTTCTAATCCGATTTGGTCACAGATTCGATTAAGACCACTTATCTTAAATCTGTCATAGGGATTCAAGGTTTAATCTTATCGTATGATTCTTTCCATCGTTTTGTTGGAGATGGTCATTCTTGAAAAGAATCCTGATAGACTTTCCGAGGTTTAGAGTCTATCTTCCCGTTCGTCGTGACTACTCGTCTGATTCTGTAGATGATCCATAGGATCCTTCTAAATCAGATTCGAATTCTTCTTCATAGATGCTTTCATCTGAAGAGATGTCCTCGAACTTGTAAACGGGCACCAAATCATCGTAGTAGACTGCATCAAGGATGTCGTCTGTTGGCTCAAATTAGCGCACATCTTTTTGCTTCTGTGGGCAATCGGGTGAAATATGTCCTTTCACTCCGCACGTCCAACAGTTGCAATCTTTGAAACTTTCATTTGTTCCAGTATGAGCTCGTTTGAAAGTTCTTCTTCTGGTTGTTCCTCCTGTTGACTTTCCTGTGGATCTAGATCCTTGTGAAGGAAACTTGAAAGGACCAGAATTCTAACCAGATTTATAAGATCTAGCCTTTGATTTGGACCGCCATGATCTTCCTTGATTGGAAGGCCTTCTGTATGATCCTCCAGACTTCGCTCGAAACCTCCCTTGGAAGTGTTTCTTTCGTTTACCGTGTTTTTTGCGACTTAGTTCTCCAATAATACTTGGAAAATCATTATTGTCGCAACAAAGATGAGTCTTTTTTACCAACCCTCTTAGTTTTTTCTTGTTCTTTTGTAGTGTCGCTTGATGACACCATTCTCTTAGGTTGTCCTTTAAAAAGGACATTCTTCTGCTACTGAATCTATTCTTCCTAGAGGCACCTTATATGTTTGTATAAGCATTTCTCTCCATGGGCTGCATATTTTTGCAAAAAATAATTTTGTTGCAACATTCAATAGTATTTGAGCTTGGAAGTAATATTTGCGGAACCAATATATATATTCATCCGCATAACATATACTTCTTAATTCGAGAGCATATAAAGCTTGTGTATATTCTCTCTTCTTTTCTTCTTTTCTTTCATCAAAGTACCCGTCTCCGATGAAGAATAGTTTGAGCAAGTGACTGATCTTTTCGATAATTTCATAGATATTATCTTTAGATTCGATCTCTTCTTTGATATGGGCGTCTGTAATCTCCCATGCTTTCTTGGCCGAACCTTGTAGGGTGTTTTCTACAAGTTTGCTGAATTAGTCCTTATCAATGTCTAGCGTTGATGAGGCAACCTTTAAGGACGTCGTCCATTCATCGATCAAGGTTACTATGTTCCTGAAATCGATAATGTCGGTTGTGAGTACCAATCCGAACGGATGTGCTGGTTCCAACATCGTTTTCGCCCAAGGGCTATTTGATGCTGCCTGATTCCATCCTGTTCGTCTCCTGCGTCGATCTATAAATGCATTATGGTTGACTTGATCCTATCTCCACTTTGGTTGGGAGACTGGTTCTCCAGTACCTGGGACTGGTGTCTCAGTGCTCGTACTCCCTTCTTCTTGTTTGGGAATAGGATCATTCATCTTGAGATTAACCAGATCCACAATTCCTAGATTTGAAAGTGATTCGGTTAATTCCGTGAGTTCTTCTCTTAAGACTTCCATCAGACTTGTCGGATGATGTCAAGCAAGAGTTCCTCGTAGCTTTTGGCTTCGGGACTTCCGTAGCCTTTCCTTTGGGAATGCTAGGTTTATCTTCGAACACATTTTTGAAACGTTCATTCATCGATCTACCTGTTCCCTTTGGTAACCTTCCTTTTAGATTTGTAATTTCTTTTTTCAGATCTAAAACTTCTTGTTGGATCTCGAATAGAGATCGGCACATCCTCTCCATCTGTCCACCATAGTAAATGATGGTCTTTTGGACTTCCTTAAGGTCTTGGGTAACCTTAGATGTGTTTGGAACAATTATGTTCCAATCTTTACTGTTTGTCATTTAATGAAATCCTGCACTTATTTTATCTCGAAATAATTTCGGATACATTTTCTTGATTTTCTCCTCCCGTTAGGCACAAGAAAATAATATTGTACATATAATTTAAATTTATATTTTCAATAAAACTTGGCTCTGATACCATTTTCTCGAAGGATCGCATCCGTAATCAAATAAATATGTGGATTTAATTTTTCCTTAAATATCCTAAAGATTAGTGAATACATGACCATTATTATACCTCTCAAATCAGATCACAAGTATAAATACGAGTGTTTTTTGGGGCACGAGAGAAGTTTCCAGCCATTATATCCGAGCTAAAAATTAAGGATATAAAACATGATTTTATAAAAATGGTTTGGTAAAGGTAAAATTGGAGTGACAAAAACACATTCCATATGGGCCTTAGAGTGTTGACTTGATTTTGGGTACTTTAGGATATTATTATAATATATTGGGTATTTTGGTTTTTTGTTATAAATTTTTGGATAGTATTAGCTATTATCCCTAAAATTAAATGTATGAGAGAGAAAAGAGTCGATTGCTGGGACCACACAAAAAAAAATTGAAGTGTTGACCAAACTTAGGATTTCAAACAACTTTTATGTAATGAAGATGATGAGAATGAAGATGAAAATAATAATGATAAATAATAATGTATTTTTTTTGAACTAATGTATTTTTGGTATTTTTTTAAATAATTTGGATAACTTTTTTTATATACAAGTGTGTTCCATAAATATTTGCATTAATAATTTCAGCGTCGGAGTCTATGGAAATCCATGTAAATCAATAAAAAAATGTATTCGATAATCATGTCAAATCTATGAAAATCCATTTAAATCAATAAAAAAAATCAGTCAAACTCTGTATGAAATCTATGAATTTTCTAAATACATAGATATTTTAAAATTCAAAAACATCCAATAGAATCTCAATTAAATACACCTCCCTTGATATATAAAACAGTGGATTTAATCAAAATAACAATAAATTATTATAATTATATTCTTTGAATTATTTGGCAAATGTGGTCCCAATCTTGCTAAACAAGTACATGATGACGACTTAGTAAGTCAACGCCGACTCCGTCTAAAGTCTTCGTCAAAGTCTACATTTAAAGTTTTTTTTGTCTTAATTGCTTTATAAAATATAAACTTTTAAGAATTACAACTATAATATGAACTTAGCAGTCCTGATTTATATATTAAAAATTTAAAATATTTATTAATTTTATTTTTTATATAATGAATGAGTGAAATCATTATACGTTATTAATGAACATATTAAAAGTTATCCACAATGGACATTTGATCATTCTTTATTAATTTAATTCAAACTTAAGAAAATAAGACATATACTTTATATTATTTTATTATTTGGATAATCATGGATTTTACATTGAATATTACATCGTATCAAACGAATTAATTATTAATGACACTATTGGTGAAACAAAACTAAAACTCCATCACTTAACCTTTAGAAAATCATAGAGAAAAAAAAACCACTTGCTGTAGATACAACTTTATAGGATGTTAAAATTTTTCAATTTTACAATACAAACTCGACCAACATAACCACGAAAAAGAAAAATAAAAAAATAATAATAATAGAGAGATAAAGGGATGTGAAATGATGAAGTCGAAATCATACGGTTGGAAAAAGGCCACTTTTATTTATTTGTTTATTTTTATTTTTCTAAAAAGGCCACTTTAGTGTTCAAAACTGAGGTATAGCCTCTAGGCGTGGAGATGACGTTACCAATCAAGACTTTTCAAAATATAGTGATGCCAAAGTATTCTTTGGCATAATTTTCCTTATAATTATTATTATTATTCATTTACTCTAATAGTCTTCAATGTTTCAAATATTTTACTTTATATTTATGTGGATCAATTGTGCAGATGTATCATAATTTTCTTTTACTAAATCTCATGTGAGGCGGTCTTACGTGATATTTTATATAAGATAGAGTTCATATGAATTAATAAGACGGATCAATTCATTTGAAATGATTAATATCTATCTCATATAAGATCTTAAAAAACTTATATAGACCTTATATCAGACGATTTCATGTGAATTTTTTCTTTGAGAGGGGGAATTCACACTGAAAAATAGATGTGGGGAAAGTTTTAAACTCTAAAAGGTGTTTTAACAAAGCTAATTTAGAAATTTATATTCCAGAACTTATGAGATTTTTTACTTATTTAAAAAATAGGTTGTTAAAGTATTTCAATCAATACAATAAAAATGTTTATAAGACATTAACAATGATAATTGTATAGTTAAATGATAAAATTTAGAAGAATTTATCAAAAATACAATTTCTAAAATATTTTATATATAAGAATCTATTTGTAAACATTTATCAAATACTTAGACGATTATAAGCTTTTACATATGTTATAATAAGCTCAGCAAAACATCTTCTAAATGTAGTACTGATGTCGATCGAAAGCAAAATCCATTTGATATTGGGCTGAAGATTTTTTTTTCTCAAAAATAAAATAGTAAATTAAGTATAGGGCGGTTTGAATATGAATATAAATCCACCACCTACCATATACAAATGTCAATTCAGATCATAATTAATATCATTAACTTAAACATACTATATATTTTCATCTCCAACGTCCCCTCAACATAAATTGACTATAAACCTATTTTAAAAATTTACTCAATTAATTTGATCCAAGTTAATTAACTTATCATCCATTGATAAGAGTTGAGAGGAAAGCAAAAGAAATTATTGAGATTACACTCAGTCGTATATATAATAACAAAGATGATTAAGAGATTTAACCAACGTACCTCGTATACAAGAAGAAGCACTCCTCGTGATTATGAGTCTACACTCGCAATCAAGATAAGTTTGGAACTTTTAAACGGATTATAAATCTAATTGTTATAGACCCGTCGGACTGATTTATGCCCGAACCCAACCCACAAATAAGCTTCAAATTAAAGATCTTCATTCACAAAGGTGAACAGTACTTCTTATCTCTCCATCTCCAACCTAAGATAAATTGTACTATTCTATCCTATGATATATATAGCTGCAGATGAATGTTAGCCCCTATTTATAACAACAATTATTAGGGATTTTAAAAGTTGTGCTTGTATCGAAATTTTCTTGATTTAGACAAGTATATTTTACATTCATGTAAGTTTCATTTCATTTTCATTTTTAAAATTTTATTTGACTTTGATGGCTATGTTCTAGCTGAAGAGCACCGATTAATAAGTTATCAAAATATTGATTAGCTGACAACCATAGTAGGAAGAGTATAACTGCTGTACATTTGGTGTACATATAATTCGGGTCGACCCGGATCCGCGCATTTTTGCTTTCTTTTTTTTTTTTTTTTTTTTTTTTTATTCCAGGGCAAAACCTTTATGTACAAAGTTGGTGACCTTTATATACAAATTGTGTGACCTTTATGTATAAATTCTGTGACCTTTATGTTAAATAACTTAGAAAAAAATGAAGAATTTCAGCAAAATTTGTACATAGATACCTTTATGTTATATTCATATGACCTTTTTGTATATTTATGTGACCTTTATGTATAAATATTCATACCTTTATATACCTTTTATATATTACATAAAGGTATGAATATTTGTACATAAAGGTCATATAAAATATATATAAAGGTCACATGAATATTACATAAAGGTATCTATGTACAAATTTTGTTGAAATTCTTCCTTTTTTTTCTAAGTTACAATGTATAAAGGTCACAGCATTTATACATAAAGGTCACAACATTTGTATATAAAGGTCACCAAATTTGTACATAAAGGTCAAGGCATAAAATTTAGAAAAAAAAAAAAAGAAATTTGCTGGATCCGGGTCGGTTCGACCCGGATTGCACGGATCTTAGATCCGTGCACCAGGTGCACAGGAGAATTTGTGATATTTAAAATATAACTTAATTGCTTCTACATTCAATCTATTTAAGAAATATGATTATTAGTTGGAATAATATGTAAAAATATAGAATGTGACTGTTGTACACCTGATGTACATACAATTCGGGTCGACCTGGGTCGACCCGGATCCGCGCACTTTTGCTTTTTATTTTTATTTTTTTATTCCAGGGCAAAACCTTTATGTACAAAGTTGGTGACCTTTATATACAAATTGTGTGACCTTTATGTATAAATTCTGTAACCTTTATGTTAAATAACTTAGAAAAAAATGTAGAATTTCAGCAAAATTTGTACATAGATACCTTTATGTTATATTCATATGACCTTTATGTATATTTATGTGACCTTTATGTATAAATATTCATACCTTTATATACCTTTTATATATTACATAAAGGTATGAATATTTGTACATAAAGGTCATATAAAATATATATAAAGGTCACATGAATATTACATAAAGGTATCTATGTACAAATTTGGCTGAAATTCTTCCTTTTTTTTCTAAGTTACAATGCATAAAGGTCACAACATTTATACATAAAGGTCACCAAATTTGTACATAAAGGTCAAGACATAAAATTTATAAAAAATAAAATAAAATTCTTGGATCCGGGTCGACCCGACCCGGATTGCACGGATCTTAGATCCGTGCACCAGGTGCACAGGAGAATTTGTGAAAAATATAAGGTATTCCGAGAAATAATATATCATTTTCCTTATTTAAGTTTAAAAAAAAGTTTATTTTGAATATATTCATTAAAAAATTGTAAATAAATGTCAATTAATTAATTTTACCCATGCATCTTACATTTATTTTATACAATAAATTTTGCTAATTATATCACGAAAAATAACTTTAATTTGTATATAAATAATTTATCTTGTGTAACTTTATATATTTTAACTTTATTCTAATTAAAAAATTAGAGAAAAAAATATTTTTAAATACTAAAATAAGGTCAGGGTGGTTTAAATAATTAGCGATATAAAGATTAATGGACATTGAACAATTTTCTTAAATATGATAAGGATAAAAACATTAATATTTTTAATAAGTATATAAAATTTATTTATGTTTTTCTTATAAATGTAACATATATAATTAAATAATATGTTAATAAAATCTATTATCATTGATGCTAAATTACCAAGATAATATACAGAACATAAAATCATATTTTTTGTAATATAATTAATATTTAAAATTTTCTCATTTTACTATTTTTTTTTAATTCGTGTATTATATGAGGTTAGACTCTCCTCCATTTAATGCATATATGTTGAATTTTTCTAACACATGATACATAATATAAGGATTTACATTACTAATGAACTTTTGATCAAAATTATATTGGATAAATTTCATAATAACACCCAATTTATAAATTAGTTCTCAATTTTAAACCTAAATTTTAAGTTTCTTAATAAAGGGTTTAATTTTACATTTTTCTCAATTTAAGACTTGAAAATTAGATTGAGTTTTCAATTCAAAACAAAAATTTATTTTCTTTTTATTTATATTTATAATTTATTTATATTTATATATATATATATATATATATATATATATATATATATATATAGTTTAGATAAATTAAGACAAGTTCATACAATTTAGGAACGATCTTCACCCTACTTGTATGAATTTATATAAATATATATATATAAATGCAATTCAATAAATTAAGATTCCTTTATTTTCTTAATTTTATAAATAAAAGTATAGAAAATCGATTTTAATATTAATCAGTTTAATATAAATTATATTTTATGAATGAAATTAATTAATTTTTTTCTTTCTTTTTCATATAAATTAATATAAGTCGGATGAAAATTATTCTTAAAGCACACTAACTTGCCTTAATTTATCCGAAATATGAATACATATTGAAGTATAAATAAATCTATAATAAATGAAAATTAATATGAAATTCTGTTTTGAATTGAGAACTCAATCTAAATTCCAAGTTTTAAATTGAGAAAAAATGTTAAATTAAGCCTTTTATTGAGAAACTTTAAAATTTAGATCCATAATTGAAAATTAATTTATAAATTAGATTTTGTTATGAAATTTATCCTAAAAATTAGAAGTATGGATCTTAGAATTTGTACCGTGACCCGCGATGCCACCTGCCTAGCTATTTTTTTTCATTTTCATTGTTTTTTCATTTTTTTTAATCCCTAGTTTTTTTTCTCCTTCCTCATGTTGCTACACTTCCTCTTCTCTTTCTTCTTATTTTCGGAATGACGGTGTCTCTTCTTTTCTACCTTATTTTCCTCTTAAATTAATGATTTTATTTTTGTGATTTCTTTTTCAAATCAAAATTTTATATATGTGATTTTTTCTTCTTCCTCTTTATTTTATTTTTCATTCGTAGATTTTTTTCATTGGAGGTTATTGATTATTTCGACAGTCATGTCATTCATCTTCCATTCCTTTGATTTCGTGAAATTATTTACAGAAATTTTGGGGAATAAGATAATGAAAATCAGACATTTGAAATTTTGAAATTTTAAACTTACACTCTACATTACATTGATACCTTTTAAGTAGATGAGTTATATATTTAAGTTATACGACTAATATATTTACATATAACAAGTAATACCTTAAGTAATATTTTTCACTAAAATAAAGTAACTAGTACCTTATGAAGATGCAACTAATACCATATGAATAAATAAAATAATACATTTTAGATACATAAGTAATACATTTAGACCTTTATAATAAACAAGTAATACTTTTAAATATAACAAATAATATCTTTAGGTAAATAAGTAATATATCTCATTAAAACAAAGATAAACAAAGTAATACTTTTAGATAAAACAAGTTATATATTCTGAGTACACATTTAATATCTTTTACTGAACAAGTAAAATGTAAACATATTTTTCAGTTGTGCAACTAATACTTTATTAGTATGTAACTAATACCTTATAAATATACCTTTCACTCAACAAGTAAAATGTAAACATATATTTCAATTATATAACTAATATATAAGTTCACGTGCCGCACGTGGGAGCGCATGAATATGTGAAAGACAGTTCACATACCGAATCGGGTGGAAGTACAGAACTTAGATCCGTATCCAAATGTATATAAGTTTGAGTGGTACTTGTGTGCAATTGTTGTACAATGCTGGTTGGGTTGGGTAGAATTCGACCCGAATTCATGCATTTTCTTTTGATTTTTTTACCCTAATTTTTATGTTGTGTTAGTCATACTTTTATATTATGTTAAGCACACCTTTATGTTATACTTTAAATTTAAAAAAACTAATTTCGACGGAAAAATTCTAATTTCAGCACAAAAAAATCCTAACTTGTACATATATACCTTTATGTAATATTACGCATACCTTTAAATAATATTAGTCATACTTTTATATAATACATAAAGGTACACCTAACATAATTAAAATGTATGACTAACATAACATAAAAATATGTTTAACATAACATAAAAACTCTAAAGGTATGCTTAACATAACATAAAACTATAAATGTATGCTTAACATAACATAACAATATGCTTAACGTTACATAAATGTATGTTTAATATAACATAAATGCATGCTTAATAAAATATAAAAACCCTAAAGGTATATTTAACATAATATAAAACCATAAAGGTATGTTTAATGTTGTATAAATGTATGCTTAATATAACATAAATTCCATAAGGTATAACTAATATAACATAAAGATATGCTTAATATAACATCAAAGTGTAGTACCTGTAGCGAATTTGGGTGGGTTTGAGCACACTCATCCAAACGCGTGGGGACGCATGTTCGCACGTGGAGGACACATACAGTGGCACGTTGATCGAATCAGATTAGATACATGAATTCTAAATTCATGCACCAATTAATAAAAAATTTGTGTATAAATATTTGCCTTAGGGGTGGATTGGTTGTGGAGTCTGTAGAATTTTTTTAGACTTTTAAAAGTTTGGGGGTATTCAATGCGAATTTTCAAAAGTTTTTAAAAATCATGAGGTATCAAATAAGAATTTTAAAAAGTTTTAAAAATTCTTTAGGTATTCAACAGTTTATGGATTTTAATACTCTATGGATTTTCTTTGATTTTTTTTCCAAAAATATAAATAGATTTCACTTTCCAAAATCTCTTCTGACAACCAGACATTTCTACGTATTCTCTTAGAGAACTCTAAAGACGAAAAGTCAGAAGAAAATAACCTTCGTTGTTCTTCCAACAAAGGTACTACATAAATCTTTTGCTGCTCTTTGTTTTGGATTTTGTGTATGGATTGGTTGAAGCTATTTGCTATTATTTTGCTATTACTTTGTTGGATTATGTGTATGGATAGTTTGCTTTGAGGTTTTTGTGTGCCACCACCGCCATCGATGTACACACCTCTGCAACCGCACACCAACTGCCTCACTACCGTCGATCTCTCCACCCATCTACGATCGATTAATATAGTAATATTATCATGGGTTACACAACTTTCTTCAGAAAGAATGCTGCTCTGATAAATTTCCAGTCGAATATGAAGAAGATCAAGATTCACAACATGGAAGAGGAAAATTTGGAATTGTTTTCTCAAAGTCAACTACAACAAAGAAAGGAAGCTAATGCATGAAGAACGAGTATTGCTAATGCTCTGTGGGAAATGAGGCCGAGGTATAACGGTGATGGAAATGAAGATGATGAGAATGAAGATGAAAATAATAATGATAAATAATAATGTATTTTTTTTGAACTAATGTATTTTTGGTATTTTTTTAAATAATTTGGATAACTTTTTTTATATACAAGTGTGTTCCATAAATATTTGCATTAATAATTCCAGCGTCGGAATCTATGAAAATCCATGTAAATCAATAAAAAAATGTATTCGATAATCATGTCAAATCTATGAAAATCCATTTAAATCAATAAAAAAAATCAGTCAAACTCTGTATGAAATCTATGAATTTTCTAAATACATAGATATTTTAAAATTCAAAAACATCCAATAGAATCTCAATTAAATACACCTCCCTTGATATATAAAACAGTGGATTTAATCAAAATAACAATAAATTATTATAATTATATTCTTTGAATTATTTGGCAAATGTGGTCCCAATCTTGCTAAACAAGTACATGATGACGACTTAGTAAGTCAACGCCGACTCCGTCTAAAGTCTTCGTCAAAGTCTACATTTAAAGTTTTTTTTGTCTTAATTGCTTTATAAAATATAAACTTTTAAGAATTACAACTATAATATGAACTTAGCAGTCCTGATTTATATATTAAAAATTTAAAATATTTATTAATTTTATTTTTTATATAATGAATGAGTGAAATCATTATACGTTATTAATGAACATATTAAAAGTTATCCACAATGGACATTTGATCATTCTTTATTAATTTAATTCAAACTTAAGAAAATAAGACATATACTTTATATTATTTTATTATTTGGATAATCATGGATTTTACATTGAATATTACATCGTATCAAACGAATTAATTATTAATGACACTATTGGTGAAACAAAACTAAAACTCCATCACTTAACCTTTAGAAAATCATAGAGAAAAAAAAACCACTTGCTGTAGATACAACTTTATAGGATGTTAAAATTTTTCAATTTTACAATACAAACTCGACCAACATAACCACGAAAAAGAAAAATAAAAAAATAATAATAATAGAGAGATAAAGGGATGTGAAATGATGAAGTCGAAATCATACGGTTGGAAAAAGGCCACTTTTATTTATTTGTTTATTTTTATTTTTCTAAAAAGGCCACTTTAGTGTTCAAAACTGAGGTATAGCCTCTAGGCGTGGAGATGACGTTACCAATCAAGACTTTTCAAAATATAGTGATGCCAAAGTATTCTTTGGCATAATTTTCCTTATAATTATTATTATTATTCATTTACTCTAATAGTCTTCAATGTTTCAAATATTTTACTTTATATTTATGTGGATCAATTGTGCAGATGTATCATAATTTTCTTTTACTAAATCTCATGTGAGGCGGTCTTACGTGATATTTTATATAAGATAGAGTTCATATGAATTAATAAGACGGATCAATTCATTTGAAATGATTAATATCTATCTCATATAAGATCTTAAAAAACTTATATAGACCTTATATCAGACGATTTCATGTGAATTTTTTCTTTGAGAGGGGGAATTCACACTGAAAAATAGATGTGGGGAAAGTTTTAAACTCTAAAAGGTGTTTTAACAAAGCTAATTTAGAAATTTATATTCCAGAACTTATGAGATTTTTTACTTATTTAAAAAATAGGTTGTTAAAGTATTTCAATCAATACAATAAAAATGTTTATAAGACATTAACAATGATAATTGTATAGTTAAATGATAAAATTTAGAAGAATTTATCAAAAATACAATTTCTAAAATATTTTATATATAAGAATCTATTTGTAAACATTTATCAAATACTTAGACGATTATAAGCTTTTACATATGTTATAATAAGCTCAGCAAAACATCTTCTAAATGTAGTACTGATGTCGATCGAAAGCAAAATCCATTTGATATTGGGCTGAAGATTTTTTTTTCTCAAAAATAAAATAGTAAATTAAGTATAGGGCGGTTTGAATATGAATATAAATCCACCACCTACCATATACAAATGTCAATTCAGATCATAATTAATATCATTAACTTAAACATACTATATATTTTCATCTCCAACGTCCCCTCAACATAAATTGACTATAAACCTATTTTAAAAATTTACTCAATTAATTTGATCCAAGTTAATTAACTTATCATCCATTGATAAGAGTTGAGAGGAAAGCAAAAGAAATTATTGAGATTACACTCAGTCGTATATATAATAACAAAGATGATTAAGAGATTTAACCAACGTACCTCGTATACAAGAAGAAGCACTCCTCGTGATTATGAGTCTACACTCGCAATCAAGATAAGTTTGGAACTTTTAAACGGATTATAAATCTAATTGTTATAGACCCGTCGGACTGATTTATGCCCGAACCCAACCCACAAATAAGCTTCAAATTAAAGATCTTCATTCACAAAGGTGAACAGTACTTCTTATCTCTCCATCTCCAACCTAAGATAAATTGTACTATTCTATCCTATGATATATATAGCTGCAGATGAATGTTAGCCCCTATTTATAACAACAATTATTAGGGATTTTAAAAGTTGTGCTTGTATCGAAATTTTCTTGATTTAGACAAGTATATTTTACATTCATGTAAGTTTCATTTCATTTTCATTTTTAAAATTTTATTTGACTTTGATGGCTATGTTCTAGCTGAAGAGCACCGATTAATAAGTTATCAAAATATTGATTAGCTGACAACCATAGTAGGAAGAGTATAACTGCTGTACATTTGGTGTACATATAATTCGGGTCGACCCGGATCCGCGCATTTTTGCTTTCTTTTTTTTTTTTTTTTTTTTTTTTATTCCAGGGCAAAACCTTTATGTACAAAGTTGGTGACCTTTATATACAAATTGTGTGACCTTTATGTATAAATTCTGTGACCTTTATGTTAAATAACTTAGAAAAAAATGAAGAATTTCAGCAAAATTTGTACATAGATACCTTTATGTTATATTCATATGACCTTTTTGTATATTTATGTGACCTTTATGTATAAATATTCATACCTTTATATACCTTTTATATATTACATAAAGGTATGAATATTTGTACATAAAGGTCATATAAAATATATATAAAGGTCACATGAATATTACATAAAGGTATCTATGTACAAATTTGGCTGAAATTCTTCCTTTTTTTTCTAAGTTACAATGCATAAAGGTCACAACATTTATACATAAAGGTCACCAAATTTGTACATAAAGGTCAAGACATAAAATTTATAAAAAAAAAAAAGAAATTCCTGGATCCGGGTCAACCCAACCCGGATTGCACGGATCTTAGATCCGTGCACCAGGTGCACAGGAGAATTTGTGTAGTAGGAATCTCATCTCGTAGACAAAACAAGAAAGCTGAGTACCATTGAAATGACTTATCTGCATTTCAATTTTATAAAGAGGTCTAATGCATTTCATAAGATCATAACCATAATCCATAATTCAAAAGACAAAAATTACCTTACACATAAATTACCATAATAAAAAAAAAATGTACTAATACCACTAATGTATAATAAAATTATCCACAACTATAATATCAACTTAATTCAAACTTTAACAAAATAAGATATATACTTTATATTATTTTATTATTTGGATAATCATCAATTTTACACTGAATATTACGTGGTATCAAACTGATTAATTATTAATGTTGGCTATCACGCTATTAGTGAAACAAAATTAAAACTCCATCACTTAACCTTTTGAAAATCATAGAGAAGAAGAAAAATAAAACTTGTTGTAGATACAGCTTTATAGGATGTTAAAATTTTCCGACTTTACAACACAAACTCTACCAACATAACCACGACAAAGAAAAATAAAAAAGAAAGAAGAAAATATATAAGACTAAATAGCCAAAAATTCCAAATCTTTTCGAATTTTTGTTATTTTAGTCACTTTTTTTAAAAATTATCAATTTAGTCATATTATAGCAAATTAGTTACAATTTTAGTCAAATATTAATTTTTTAGTCAAAACTAAATTGTTTATGTTCTAAGTGGAGGACACATGAATAAAAAAATTATTTAAACATCATTAAAAATGAAAAAATAAAATAAATAAATAAACACCTCATCAATTGTTTTTTATTTTACTCCCCACAATACACAAGTTCAATTCTTTTTATTTTCTTTAATCTATAAATTCAAGATAATATGTTTATTTTCTTTATTGTATTTTTTTCATTTTTAATATGGTGTAAATGATTTATTTATCCATGTATCCATTATAAATGATATATACAATTTAATTTTGACTAAAATTGAAATTTGACTACAATTACAACTGATTAGCTATAACATGGCTAAATTGACAACATTTCAATTAAAATAGCATAAACTTGAAAAAATTTGAATTTTTTAAACTATTTAATCAATATATAATTGTAAAAATGGCAGACTTTACCATTTTGTTTTTTTGAGAGAGGGGATTTCACACGGAGAAGTAGATGTGGGGGAAATTTTAAACTCTAAAAGGTAATTTAGAAATTTATAGTTCAGAATTTAGGAGATCTTTTACCTTATTTAAAAAATATATTGTTAAATTGTTTTGATAAATTCAATAAAAAAGTTCATAAGACATTTGCAATGATAATTTATAATTATTATAAGTATTTCAGTAATTACAAGATGTTGTACGCTCACAGAAATCATCAACATCGACGATTAAAACCTCATTTCCAAACCAAAATTCATTCTTCTAAAAAGAACAAAAAGTATATTGAATAAATATTACTAATCACATGATGGTGCAGGAGGGGTCTTGGCTCCCCCTTACTTCATAAACCGGGTAACTGCTATATCCGTTATACGGCGGCGGGTACGACCAAACCACGGTCTCCGTCGGCTTGGGCGCTTCCACCTTGGCAGCGGCGGCGGCGGGCTTGTCCTCGGCAACACTCACGAGCTCGGTGTGGCCCACGTTCTTCCTCAGCTGCCGCGTCAACGCCACCGCATCGATGTCCTCTCCCACCACCACCACCTGGTCTTTTTCCGACCCCGATAAAGCCGCTGACAAAACGCCTGCAAAATAATACACACAGAATCTGTTACTTCTATAATTTCTTACACAAAAAATTTAAGGAATTTTTTTGGAGTAAAGTTGAGAATATATTGCTGTACCTGATATGCCGACGGAGATTTTGAGGGCCTTGGATCGGGATTTATCATCGTTCATTGACACCTTTACCACAATCTTTTTCTTCATTTTCTTGATTGGTGAGTGAAATTAGGCGAAAAAAGAGTGGAGATAGCAAAAATATTGGAGAAATCTGTTTAGGGAGGAGGGACTGAAAAAGGAGTACGAATGTTAGTGAAGTTTGCAAAATGGGAAGAAAGGGGGGTTTATTTATAGGGAATAAACGAAGTTTGACCATTCTAAACGCGTCATTTCTACTCACTTTAAGGGTTTCTTTTAATAATTTTCAAAACATTCCACGATGACAACGAGAACCATTCTAAATATGACGTCATGATAAAAGAGATGGATGGATGGGCATACATGCAGCTGATTTCAAAAGGAGTTAGAGCAACCCATCAATTAATTTTTAGCACATCATTTTAGTGTGGGGTTCATATGACACCACATTAATTAAAAATATTTATTTTTTTAAAACTTATATTTACATTAATTTAACACAAATTTCAATCAATTTAATACAAATATAATTATTACATGTGGATCCCATGATCTACTAATTTTTATTCTTTATTTTTTATTTATATCAATTTAAAGTAATTATTTATTGCTTGTATGTTGGATTAATTAATTATGATATTAATAATTTTCAATTTACATTAAAATATAATTAATAATATCAAATCACATTCAAAGGAAGGGTGGTTACTATCTACAATTCTTATTATATTATTTATATCAATTCAAATTAATTCTTTATTTGTTGTATTAATTTTAGTGTAAATTATATAGAGAATTTTTTAATTATTACATTAAAAAACTTCAACTCACATTAAAATGTATAGATAATACAAAAATGATAAATTGTTTGTATAGGAAAGAAAAGAAAATAATTTGTTTGTACATGAAAGAAAAGAAAATAATTTGTTTGTATAGAAAAAGTAAAGAAAATAAATATATAGAGATGAGATGAGAAAAAAAAAAGCAAAATGCATTAATTGATGATGTGTCACTATGTTAATCATTAGCCAATTATTAAAAAATGGGACAAAAATGCATTCTTCAAACTTAACACACACACTAATTACAAAAAAAACACACACTTAAAAACACACCTACATTAATTAATACACCTTTTGTTTTAATTAAAAACACATCAAAATGAATTGATGTAGATGCCCTTATCATATCCCATTTGCGATGATAATGATGAGCACATGAACCTCGTGTCTGAAATATTTTAAATTAATGTAGAAATAGACAAATATACCCATTTCATATAATTTGATCTCATTTTATTTATTAATATAACAATTAATTCTCAAAATATCATTTAATATAACAATTAAGTTCAAAATACCCATTTTTAAATCAAGTCAAATATTCAATGGTTCCATGAGTTCAATCAATCCCCTCACTAGAAACCTAAAGTTGAGGGATCAAAGGGGACAACCGAATTTCCGTAGTTTATTTTTTCCACATCAAAGAAAACGGTCGATTTTCGTGAACAATTTTGTGAGATTTTTTTTTTCAATTTTCATTCCCGATCGACTTTCCCTTATATTGTATTAACCGGCCGTGAACAAAGAAGGTCGAGGGTTGTCGGAATTTTGTGAAGGGGGCGGCGGATATAGTAGCAGACGACAGATCTACGGCGACAGAGAGGAGACTGCAATTTGACTGCAGTTAGTTTTTAAAGTATTTTTGTGCTAATACATTTCAAATTTCCTGCTTGTTGTTAGTCGAAATTTATACACGAAATTCCGTTGAGTGAAAATGCATATCAGTCCCCAAGAAAATGCATGAGTCCCCACGAAAATACTGCTCCACGAAAATTTTGTTCGACTTGATTAGTTGATTAGAATCCCATATATTGAAACAATCCCCATGAAAATTCTCCTAAATGAAATTGATTAAGGCGAACTGATGTTGAGGCTTGGATTTTCATTAATTTATTAGTTGTTATGTTGCCCAAAATTTGAACACGAAAATATTTATTAAGACTTTGTTATTACTTGTTTTTTTAAGGCCCCATTCGAACACAAAAATTCATTGTACAATATTGTTGAGGCTTGTTGTAGTACTCATACACAAAAATCCCTATTTTTTACTCGTACACAAAAATATTGTTGTTAGTTGAGGCTTGTTGGATTTTTTAAAATTTATTAGTTGTTATTTTGCCCAAAATTGGAACACAAAAATATTTTTATTTTGCCCAAAATTGGAAGTTGTACATTGTAAAGGGGTTGTCGTAGTAACGAAAATTGGTAGCTGCACTTGTACACGAAAATCCCAAATTTTTAGGCTTACACAAAAATTTCGAACTTATAACCTTACCGACGAAAATCACTAAATATTAGCCTTACACGAAATTCACTAATTTTTTAGCCTTACACGAAAATCCCTAACTTATAGCTTTACACAAAAATTCCTCAAATAACCTTACATGAAATAACTAATTCTTAGCCTTACATGAAAATACTGAAAATAACATTACATGAAAATCACTAATTTTTAGCATTAAACGAAAATAAAAGAACTTATAGCCTTATATGAAAATATCGAAAATAACCTTACACGAAAATCACTAATTCTTAGTCATACATAAAAATACCGAAAATAGGTTTACACAAAAATCGCTAATTTTTAACCTTACACGAAAATCCCAAACTTATAGCTTTATATGAAAATACCGATTTTAACCTTCCACGAAAATCACTAATTCTTAGCCTTACACGAAAATCACTAATTTTTAGCCTTACACGAAATTACCGAACTTATAGCCTTATACGAAAATATTGAAAATATAAATTTTCTGCATTAAGTTAAAAAAATTATGAAATTTCATCATTCAGTTAAAACTTAGCTAAATGCATGTATCAATAATTGACTTTCATTAGGAAATAAAATTAGACTTAATTTTATAAGAAATAATACATATATTAAAAATAACTTGATTTATGTTGCATATTTTAGTTGGATTGGGCTTGGGTCTGTGAGGGTTGTCAGGGTCGTCAGACTTACATTAATGGGTATACGCGGTTGAGTATATTAGAAGATATCAAGATGGAGCTCTCATCCATAGGTAGGGACCATTTGCGTTATTTTCTATTGATGTCATTCGGCCACTTCTTATATTGGACGATTGAAGTAGTCGTGTAAGATTTTTTGCATGTCCTCGTGTCTCATGAGGTACGACATAGGATCCATCCAAACCTGTATGAGAGATGGTTCCACATCGAACATCGTAGTTGTCGGTTCTTAAGGAGGGAGTTCGCTCTTGTGACAGTCTGCGATTTGGTGACTCAGATTTCAACTTTTCTAGCCGACATATTCCACATGATAATGGAATATACTATCGATTTGTTGATGGTTTGCTTAAGGTGAAGCTTTTAGATCTCCGTAATAGATTCATTTGTTGGTCCCAAGTGGTGTCCGAGGTTCAGAGGGGGGGTGAATGAACCTTGGTCGATTTTCAAAAACTTTTAAAACAACCGTTCTGCACTGCAAGTTACTTGAGCTTGCAGCGATAGATGGTTACTGCTTGCAGCGCTACGATGCAGTGCTGCACGCTGTAACCTGGAGTTTTGTACGCAGCGGAAATAAACTTTTAAACACAAGGCTGTTTTTCTCAAGAATGCTTCTTTCAAAACGTTTTAAGATGAGAGACAGATAATAATGCAGAAGATAAACGCACAGATAAATAAAGCAATTAAAACACTTATGGCTTATAGTGGTTCGAAGGTGGTGTAATCCTTCTACGTCCACTCTACTGCTCCTCGAGCAGGAACTTTGTTAAGCAGATTGATTTACAGGACTCTCCTAACAATCTATCAACTTTACAAAGCAAACCACCTACTGAAGTCCAGCGTACACACAACAACTGCAAACTTCAAAGGCTAACCCACACAGGGTTCTACACTCCCACACAGGGAAGCTGCCTAACACTTAGACAACTAAATAAACAGCAATGGTCTCTCCTATCAACTGCTTGACACCACTAAAACAACCTAAGCACACAGCAACAAGGTTAAAAGGATAAAATGATTTTCTTCAACTTGTGCTTCGAAGTGAGCTTCTGAATCCGTAGGGAAACTTTCAGCTTGAACTTGCTTCACTTCGATAGGTTGAGTGACTGAAACTGTTGGCTTGAATGCTTGAAATTTGTAAGCTTGAAACTTTCGCGTATGGATTTTAGTTCTCAGTAACAGTGACAGTAACCAGCTTCAGTTCTCCTCGACCTCTATTTATACTTGTAGGAGAAGATGTCCGTTGAAGGAGACATCCCTCTTTTGAATTTGAAGTAGCCTGGCCAAAGTATGGTTCGCATTTAATGCGACTTGACTTTTCCTTTCGGAGCATTTAATGCGGCAGTTGCGGCTCACAGCTTTCTGCAGCGCGTCAGTCCATGTGGCATCTTCTTATTGGCTTCGTGTCTGCTACTTTGACTTTTTCTTGAACGGCTCTTTTATTCTTGCTTGAATCTCCGTTCCTCGTACTGCATTTATCCTTCCTAGGATTTGCAGGATACTTCGTCTTGTAGTTGGCGCTGTATTACTTAACTAACTTGTAAGTCTGCGCTGTATCCTAGGTCCTTGTGCAGCTGATGCTTTCTTTCAGTGCTTCTGTATTTTAGACCTGGTTGCAGTATCTTCTGGCAGTGCTGCTGTAACTTCTTTCTTGTAGTACTCCTGTATCATTTTCTTGCAGCGTTGCTACACGCCGTTCTTCCTTGCTTTGTTGTATAGAAGTTCAGCCTTATTTATACTTTGCTGTTCCTTCCTTCTTCCAGCTATGCTGTATCCTGCCTTCCTACAGCGATACTGTATCCTGCCTTCTTGCAGCGATATCTTCCCTTAAAGCTTAGATGCAGCTTTATCCTCGTTTAACCTCTATTTTTAATACTTGACACAAGACTCAATTCTAGTCTATTTATTCACTTAAACAATGTGAAAATGGGGTACTCAAAACTTCCTATTACATATTTGGTTTGTCTCATCAAAATCTAAACATTGAAATCCCAACAATTTCCCCCTTTTTGATGATGACAAAACCTTTACAATATTTCGTTCATGAAGAAGTTTCATTTACATTAACTCATATGGTTTATCCAGATTACATGCTTGCACAACTTTGAACAATTAAATATAATCCTGGATTCATCAGAGATGCATCATGCTATTTTTATCATAAGCAACAGTAAAACATAAACAGCATGCATGAGTTCATAAGAGTTGAACTTGGATAAAACAGAAGGAAAAAAATTTCTTCATTAACAGAGAGAAATTTTTACAACTTAGCAAAAATACAATAAGGATCACAAGAGGGTATATGAATACAGCTTAGTAAAACAGAGATCTTTTGCTTGCTGGTTCGTCTGATCTTCTTCCTGCAAACCTTTCAAGGCCTTCCATTCCTCTTGATCCTTTCCACCAATCCCTAATGGACTCTTGGTAGGACTCTGTAGGAACCGACGGATCGCCGACCCTATACGATTATCCGAATCGGGGTCCATGCAAAATATGATTAACGCGCAGCGGAAAACGAATCATACCTTTTGCACCGAAATTAGTTCTAAGATCAGAACCGTAGATGGAGGAATCGATGAAGCCTGGACCTCACGATCTTCTGCTGTATTCCTCACCTTATCTCGAACGTTGTGTGGGCAACGAGCTATCGAGATCTTCAACCGTCTTCTACTAATACGTATCTCAGATTTTTATGTCTGTGTATCTGTATTTCTGTGTGTGTCACGAAAACGGCTGACTTGAGGCTTATTTATAGGCTACAACAGGGACCTTGAGGAGGATTAGGAATTGGTCTCCTGATAGGCTTAGAAGTCCTTAATTCGATCTGAATATACTTCTTAAGTCTATCAAATAATATCTTAATCCACTAAAAAGATATTATTGAACTACCGTCCCTTATCCATATTAGATATGGCTCCTATTTATTATGTGCGCGTTTATCTCCCCGTGTTTAAGATATCGAATGTCCATTAATTAAATGAATTACTGACAATTCAATTAATTAATATTTAATTCCAAGAGTAGTACCACTCAACTTTATTATCATGCCGGAATAAATCCACCTGCAGGGTTTACATGATAATCCTTATGAGTTCCTCAAGGGGACATCATCATCCTAAATAATTAGGACACGGTTTCATTATATAATCAACAACACACCATATAAACAACACTGTATCCCAATTTACCGAGCTTATTGATTTAATAAATAAATCTCACCCATTGGTAAATTAAAGAAACATATATCGAGTATACATGCCCGTTATCATACAATGATTAAGAGGACGCACATCCATAATAACAGATGTCTTGTTTTATTTATGTAGTCAGTACAAATAAAACAACCTCAATTGGTCCTGCTCAATACATACAAAATGTACTAGTGTAATTTTATAATCAAGACAGATTAATACCAAATTACACTACAACCATTCCGATAATTTGTCCAAAATTATCTCGGCTGTGAGCTACCATTTATAATCTATAAGGAACTGATAACATGATCTTCTGTGTGGCACCACACACCATGTTATCTACAATATAAATTAATTGGACAACTGCAATAACATATATAACAAATATATAAAATGCAAACATTTGACCATAAAAGATTCTCATATCATAAATAGATGTTCATACAAAAGCTAGGCTTATAGTGTACATCCTAACAATCTCCCACTTATACTAAAAGACTATGCTGTCATATACGCTGCCATGCATCTGATTCCCATCCCATCAACATGCTCATTGAAGGCTTTCGCCGGAAGGGCCTTTGTGAAAGGATCTGCTAGGTTATCGACTGATGCAATCTTGGCGACAACAACTTCCCCTCGCTTTACGATATCTCGTATCAGGTGGTACTTGCGCTCAATGTGTTTACTTGCCTTATGGGCCCGTGGTTCCTTCGAGTTTGCTACTGCACCACTGTTATCACAATAGATTGTGATAGCTTTGGGCAAACCAGGAATCACTTCTAAGTCCATCAAGAAGTTTCTGAGCCATACAGCTTCTTTGGCTGCCTCAGAGGCGGCCACATATTCAGCTTCCATGGTGGAGTCCGAAACGCATTTCTGCTTCACACTTCTCCACACTATGGCTCCACCTCCCAAGGTAAACACATACCCCGAGGTTGATTTACTGTTGTCCCTGTCTGACTGGAAATCCGAATCCGTGTAACCCACAGGTAATAGATCATTTGCCTGGTAAACTAGCATATAATCTCTAGTCCTTTTCAGGTACTTTAGAATATGCTTTACGGCAGTCCAATGACCTTGTCCTGGGTTACTTTGATATCTACTAACCATGCCCACGGCAAAGCAGATATCCGGTCTCGTACATAGCATCGCATACATCAAGCTTCCTACAGCCGAAGCATAAGGAACTGCTTTCATTTCCTCTATCTCCTTTGGTGTCTTAGGACACATTTCCTTAGATAAAGGCACTCCATGTCTAAAAGGTAGAAAACCTTTCTTGGAGTTTTGCATGCTAAAACGAGCTAGGATAGTGTCAATGTATGAAGCTTGAGATAAGCATAACATCCTTTTCTTGCGATCCCTTATAACTTTGATCCCAAGAATATGTCCAGCTTCTCCTATGTCCTTCATAGCAAACTGCTTGGACAGCCATACCCTTACGTCTGACAACACCTTTACATTGTTTCCAATTAACAAGATATCATCTACGTATAGTACAAGAAATACCACCACATTTCCGTTACTCTTCTTATATACACAAGATTCATTCGGACATTGAATAAATCCATAAGACTGGATTACTTCATCAAAACGGATGTTCTAAGATCTCGAAGCTTGTTTCAGTCCATAAATAGACCGATTGAGCTTACACACGAGATGCTCTTTGCCCTTTGCAATGAATCCCTCAGGTTGCTTCATATAGATGTTTTCTTCAAGACTTCCATTAAGGAAAGCTGTCTTGACATCCATCTGCCAAACCTCATAATCCATATGAGCAGCAATAGACAAAAGAATCCGGATAGACTTTAGCATGGCTACCGGCGAAAAGGTTTCCTCATAATCGATCCCTTCTTTTTGAGTATACCCTTTCGCAACAAGCCTTGCTTTAAAGGTCTCTACCTTTCCGTCTGATCCTCTTTTCCTTTTGTAGACCCATTTACATCCAATGGCTCTTACACCATTTGGTGGTTCTACAAGCTCCCAGACCTGATTAGAATCCATAGATTCTATCTCAGAGAGCATTGCCTTTTGCCAAGATATCGCATCTTTATCTTGGAGTGCTTCGTCATAAGTCCAGAGATCTATTTCATGTTGTCTAGGGACCAAGTCTGAAGACTCTCCCAAAAACATGAATCTATCAGGTTGTCTAACAACCCTCCCACTACGACGAGGCACTATCGGTATTTGTGTATCATTAGTGACACGCGGTGCAGTCACTTGTGGTATCTCATCTTGTACCGTCGGTACATCCGAATTATCCCCTCTCATTTCCTCAAGAACAATTTTACTCATGGGCTTGTGGTTCATTACATAGTCCTCTTCTAAAAATCGGGCATTCGTGCTAACAATGACCTTCTGATCTTTAGGACTATAAAATAAACCACCTTTCGTTCCTCTAGGATAGCCCACAAACAAGTGTACTTCCGTACGAGATTCCAACTTATCAGCATCTCCCTTTAGCACATGTGCTGGACTACCCCAAATCCGAATGTGTTTCAGACTAGGCTTACGCCCAGTCCACAATTCTGTGGGAGTAGAGGGTACTGACTTAGAAGGTACCAAGTTTAGAATATACGTCGCTGTTTCCAGAGCATACCCCCAAAACGAATTTGGTAATTCTGAATAACTCATCATCGATCTAACCATTTCCATAAGAGTCCTATTCCTTCGTTCCGCCACACCATTCTGTTGGGGTGTACCCGGTGCAGACAATTGGGATTGAATCCCAGCCTCTGATAAGTAACTCCTAAACTCTTCTAAGAGGTACTCACCACCACGATCAGATCGTAGTGTCTTGATACATTTACCATGACGTTTCTCCACATCAGCCTTATATTCTTTGAACTTGTCAAAGCACTCAGACTTGCGGCGCATCAAGTAAATGTATCCATATCTCGAATAATCGTCTATAAAAGAGACAAAATATTCGAAACCACCTCTTGCCTGAATAGTCATAGGACCACACAAATCAGAATGAATCAATTCCAACACTTCTTTGGCTCTATACCCCTTTGCCTTAAAAGGCCTTTTGGTCATTTTTCCTTCCAAGCAGGATTCGTAGGTTGGATAGTTTTCCACTTCCAAGGAACCCAAAGGTCCATCGGCTATCAACCTTTGAATCCTCCTCAAGTTAATATGACCTAACCTTAGATGCCAAAGATATGTTTGATTCATTTTTGAAGGTTCTTTTCTCTTATTAGATTTAGAAGATGTGCTATTAATTTCCTTTTGTTGCATCGTAGGAGTTATAGGATTAAGAATATATAAATTGTCAACCAACGTACCAGAACAAATAATAACTCTATTCTTCTTAACGACAACATTGTTATCAAAAGAAACAGAATATCCATCCTTAAAAAGTTTAGAAACTGAAATCAAATTCTTTCTAAAACAAGGTACGTAAAGACAATTTCTCAAAATCAAAGTCTTATTCCTATGAAAAGATAAATAAACATCTCCCACTGCAACGGCCGCCACTTTCACAGCAGTGCCTATGTATATGGTAATCTCCCCATCACTTAGTCGTTTGGTCTCCTGGAACCCCTGCAATGAATTGCAGACATGATCAGTGGCTCCCGTATCTACACACCAGGTACTGGTAGATAACACCGCTAAACATGTTTCAACAACTAATGAAAAAGATGTACCTGAATTGTTCTCCTCTTTACGGGGACAATCGACTTTCCAATGTCCAGCCTGCTTGCAATGGAAGCACTTGCCTTTTGGCTTTTTCACACCACCTTGTGGTTTAGCCACTTGAGGTCCGGCCGTCTTCTTTGCTGAAGAATTCTGTTTCTTCTTCTTCTTCTTTCCGCCTTGCGGTTTAGAAGCAGAAACATTTTCAGCAACGTAAGCCTGAGAATTTTGACGAAACAGTCCCTCTGCTGATTGGAGTTCTGTCAGAAGTTCCGCCAATGAATACAACCTCTTGTTCATGTTGTAGTTCAAACGGAACTGCTCAATACTCTTAGGCAGCGTTTGGAGAACGATATCGACCTGGGTTTCCCCATCGATTTCAGCTCCAAGGACCTCCATCTCATTCAGATGAGCCATCATCTTGAGGACATGATCACTCACAGGTGTTCCCTCAGCCATGGTGGCACTCATCAAGTTTCTCATTGCCTCCTGTCTGGCAGCCCGACTCTGATGTCCGAAGAGTTCTTTGAGATTATGCATCATATCATAGGCAGTAGGCATGGCCTGATGCTGATGTTCCAGCACATTTGACATGGAAGCCAAAATGTAACACCGCGTCATCTCATCTGCCTTAACCCACTTCCTATAAAGCATTTTCTCCTCTTCAGTAGAGTTTTCATCAGGCATGTCAGGACAGTGCTCAGTGAGTACAAACTTGTACTCTTCAGCAGTCAGGACAATATCCAGGTTTCTTTTCCAATCAATATAATTAGGACCAATAAGTTTGTTTTCTTTAAATATAACAGCAAGAGGATTGAAAGCCATAATGAAAATCCTGAGAATCACATAAATAAACACATAGGTCAAATAATTTGAATTGACAAATCATATTGTTCCCTCAAACAACATAATCTAAATTCACCAACACCTCAATACACCGTGAACTTCGTATGCCACGATAGTGTGGACGTATACTAATTCAAACATTTGTTAGAGGAGGTTTTACTCATTAATTTTATTATCTTGTCAACTTAACTTTATGACAAATAAAATTAATAGTTGGTTATCGCTTTGGCCATACAAATGACAGCAGTGACTCCGATGGGGAGGATACTTATCAAATGCATCTAAGTGTACACCATTACTTGATACTAAGTCCATTATCTAGGATTATGCCTCTTCAGATGGAGAAGATGACACGCTCCTAAACAACTTTCTATAATCATCCATAAAAAAAGTTTGATCTAGTGATCCGCAAATGAACTCATCCGATATGGAGGAAGGCACTTAAAGCCAACGCGCAAGTTCAGGTGCATCACTTACAAACCAGTAATGGAGGCCATGGGATTTATTAAAACAATTAATCCCTCTCCCACTTAGTTATTTAACATGAGGGATTTTAACATGCATATCATATAAAACACATACAAGCATGCTTGATAAAACACATATAAGGCAATAAATATGAAAAACACAATTTCCAACTATTATGGCCTCGATTTATCGCTGTGTTCTTGAATATTTGCCGTCAAACGGGGATCGACCTACCCACCTAGCACGATCGGACCGTGCCCCTTAGCACGGTCGTGCTCGATCTGAAACACGTCGCACGGTTGACCGTGCTCCATAGCACGGTCGTGCCCTGTCCATCAGTAGCGATCCTTAGCTGGCACGGTCTGACCGTGCCCTCCAGCACGGTCGTGCCCGATCTTCAAACACGCCGCACGGTCGACCGTGTCCCATAGCACGGTCGTGCCCTGTCGTTCAGTCACAATCTTCGGCTGGCACGGTCTGACCGTTCTGCACAGCACGGTCGTGCCCGATCATACGATCCTAACCTTGTATCTATTACATCCATCGATCCTATACCCCACGAAGGAGTTTACATATAATCTAGATCAAACAGAAAATAAAACCTAACACGACAGACCGCCGTGATTTTACTATTACAATCATACATTCAAAAAACAACCTCGACATGTCCGAGGGTTTAATTCATACATAAACATACATTCAGACCATAATAGTTGGATTTAAGGTTCCTGCAGAAAAAACATAATTTCTCGCACATCCTACTATTATCCGATCTAAAACACGCATGTTTCAAGATATGATTCATAATAGAATTAACCGATTCAATCGAATAGAGTCAGAAAACCACGGCTCTGATACCAATTGTAGGAATCGACGGATCGCCGACCCTATACGATTATCCGAATCGGGATCCATACAAAATATGATTAACGCGCAGCGGAAAATGAATCATACCTTTTGCACCGAAATTAGTTCTAAGATCAGAACCGTAGATGGAGGAATCGATGAAGCCTGGACCTCACGATCTTCTGCTGTATTCCTCGCCTTATCTCGAACGTTGTGTGGGCAACGAGCTATCGAGATCTTCAGCCGTCTTCTACTAATACGTATCTCAGATTTTTATGTCTGTGTATCTGTATTTCTGTGTGTGTCACGAAAATGGCTGACTTGAGGCTTATTTATAGGCTACAACAGGGACCTTGAGGAGGATTAGGAATTGGTCTCCTGATAGGCTTAGAAGTCCTTAATTCGATCTGAATATACTTCTTAAGTCTATCAAATAATATCTTAATCCACTAAAAAGATATTATTGAACTACCGTCCCTTATCCATATTAGATATGGCTCCTATTTATTATGTGCGCATTTATCTCCCCGTGTTTAAGATATCGAATGTCCATTAATTAAATGAATTACTGACAATTCAATTAATTAATATTTAATTCCAAGAGTAGTACCACTCAACTTTATTATCATGCCGGAATAAATCCACCTGCAGGGTTTACATGATAATCCTTATGAGTTCCTCAATGGGACATCATCATCCTAAATAATTAGGACACGGTTTCATTATATAATCAACAGCACACCATATAAACAACACTGTATCCCAATTTACCGAGCTTATTGATTTAATAAATAAATCTCACCCATTGGTAAATTAAAGAAACATATATCGAGTATACATGCCCGTTATCATACAATGATTAAGAGGACGCACATCCATAATAACAGAGGTCTTGTTTTATTTATGTAGTCAGTACAAATAAAACAACCTCAATTGGTCCTCCTCAATACATACAAAATGTACTAGTGTAATTTTATAATCAAGACAGATTAATACCAAATTACACTACAACCATTCCGATAATTTATCCAAAATTATCTCGGCTGTGAGCTACCATTTATAATCTATAAGGAACTGATAACATGATCTTTTGTGTGGCACCACACACCATGTTATCTACAATATAAATTAATTGGACAACTGCAATAACATATATAACAAATATATAAAATGCAAACATTTGACCATAAAAGATTCTCATATCATAAATAGATGTTCATACAAAAGCTAGGCTTATAGTATACATCCTAACAGACTCTTCCAGCTTGTGTCTGATCACGGGAACTTGAATCCATCTCAGCCAGAAGTCCTCGCAGTATGGTACAATCAGCCCTTCCTTTACTCGGTCGATGTATAGCTATTGAATATCAAGGCTTTCTTCCTGAACGAGCTGTTCATACCTTCTCAATGCAGTCTTGCAAGTATGGTACTTGCTGAATTTGCCTTTCCTGCATAATTCTCTGAAGTGTCTGAGGTACTCTGATCGTTTGAAAATAGTGATCGCCTCAAATGTTGGATTCCGATCAAAAGGCAGTCTGACTTCTTTGAAGATGTCAAATCTCCAAGCCATGTTCTCTCCTTCAGGCCTTTGATCTATCAACACGGACACTTCAGCAGAGATTTCTTGAGGAGGAAATTGGTAGAAGTTATTTGGAAAGATTTTTCTATCACAAATTACTCCGAGTCTTTGAATCCAGGCGTTAGGATCTGTAGCTTCTTTCTTCTGGCGCCTTTGATTCTCAGACTCTTCCCCGCTCATCCTCTTCCTTGAGCTGTGCTGCTGACTATCATCCTTTCTCTTATGATGATAGTTGGGAGGTGCTGCATCCTTGCTTGCAGCTCTGCTGTGTGCAGAACCTGCAGCAGTTCTTCTTCCAGCAGCTGCACCGGCTCCACCAGCTCCATCATCATCTCTTCTTCATCTCTTCGGAGAAGGGATATCAACAGCAGCAGATGATCCAGACCTTCTTCTCCTCCTGCTGAGAGGTTGCTGGTCATCATCATCTTCTTCTTCTTCAGATTCAGCAGCCCCTTTGCTCTTGTATCTATCATCAAATCCTTCTCCCCTTTTGGCATCATCAAAAGCCGGAGGCTGAGCAGGGGCAGCTGGGACTGCCCTTGATCGTGGGCGTCGGGTCGGTTCAGGGGCGGGCTCCGGAGCATCAACATGCTGAGGGAAAGCTCGGACCATGATGTCCCTCAATTCTCCTACTATCAGCTCCAGATTCCCCAACCGGTCGTCCACACTTCTGGTTCTCTGAGATTGATTGAAAACACGATCCAGAAGTGTTTTCAGGACTTTGGAGTGAGAGTTGAGTCTGGTTGAGGCATTTTCAGCATGCTGCTTGCATTGCCTGACCTCCTGACGCGTCAGAGCAGCATCGACCTTCAACTCCCTTTCCAGCCTGACCCGATCGTAGTACAGCCTGTTTGAATGTTCAGCAAGATTTGACTTGATCATATCAGGCAGCACTTCGAGGTCCTTCTTGAAACCTGTCATGGTTTCAGTATGGAATTGGGCAGTGACCCTGAGACTGTTGCGCATGATAGACTCATGCTCCTGGAGAGCATGCAGCAGGTGTCTAACAGCGGTCTCGACTGTGTTGATAGATTCATCAGGAGTCAGCCCAGAATTCCTTCTCGTCGAGGCAGCAGCGGATGCAGCAAATAGGATGACATCTTGACATACTGGCGCTGCATCCTACCTCGGAACTTCAGTAGCAACCTCATCCTCATGGTTGCTGGTTTGAGAGCTTGTCGAGCTTGAGGATGGGTGCTCTTCTCCTTCTTCTTCTCCTTCTTCCTCATCTGCCTCCTCTTCGCCGGATGAGACTTGAACAGGAGCTGCTCCGCCAGATTTTGGCCCATGAACAGCTATGTTGCGTGCCTTTATCATCCTTACGAATTCGGCATGAGACATGTTGGCGTCCACAGTAACCTCTGCTGTTGTAACCTTGGAAGGTTCTTGAGAGCGAGCAGCAGCTGCAGCATCAACCTCCTCTCGAGGTGTCTCTAGCTACACTGGGGTTACCTCAGCTTCAGCTCCAGCATCCTCAGTGGGTACTGTCTAAACGGCCTCCCCACCTGAGGTCTTCTTACCCTCAGGGAGTGTTGTCAGAACAACATCCTCCACAGAGGTCTTCTCAACGGACCCCATCTCCTCGGTCGGTCCTGTAACAACTTCGACAGCCTCTGCTGCAAGAATGGGTTCTTGCAGGTCTGCTTGGTTTCCTGCAGCGTTCACAGCTTTCAGCACTGTATCCTCCACTGTTGCAAGAATCTCAGCTTCCACCCTGCTTGTCTCTGCAGCTCATTCTTCTTGTAGAAGGGTGGTTGCCGGCTGCACTGCTGTCGCGTCCAGTGTAGGGAGTACTGCCTCTGCAACTTCCTCCGTAGATGCTTCATCGGCAATTTTAGAGATGTCTGAGATGACATCCCTGATTATGGCAGATGGTTCCCCCTCAGAATCTGCAACAACAGCATCTTCATCTTCGCGAACCGGGGAATCGCCATAATCCAGTAGTTGGGCTTCCTCTTCCTCCAAGCGATCCAGCGTGATAATGTTGGAAAGGCCCTCAACCACTTGCTCGTATACAGGGGAGTTCATCTGATGTGAGCTTGAACTGTCTTCTCCCCGCATCCTCCTTGGAGTGTGCTGTATCCTGGTTTCCTTCAGGCTTTGTTGCAGCGCTAGATGCAGCATAACTTCTTCAGCTTGCTCCACTCCCAAGGTGTCGATTTGCTCTTGAACAAACGCGATATCATCGCCCCTTCTTACAGCCTCCGCAGCCGGGGTGAGGAAGACCTGCGCATCTTCCACTGCTGCTCTCATTGGCAACTCTGCAGAGTCGGATTCTACAAGAGCTTTGCCCTTTCCCTTGTCCTGTGCTCCCTGTGTAGCACTGCAGCCATCGAGCTCTTGAACTCTTGCTGCAAAGTCAGGTTGCAGGAGTGCCAGAATGTCTTCAGATTATGCCCACTCCAGGACAGCTTGCTCGACTGTCAGGAAATCCTTCCACTTCAACAGGATTTCCCCCTTGGACAGCCGTATCTCTCTCCAAAGAGAGTACTCCGCAGCCATATTTCTAACAGCCGAAAAGGTAGGATCGAGCATTGAAGCTTCTGTTTGTAGACGAGCTTCTTCTTCAGTTGGCTCGACCCGGTGCTGATATAGCTCTTGAGGCTGATGTGACTCATCCCCAAGGTCAACTACAACCATATTAGGTGTAGAGAGTTGGGAATCAAGAGAGTCACATTTATCCCTGGGCTGATGTGACACATCCCCAACAGCAGCAGCAACGACCCTCTTGCTGCGTGGAGCCCTTCTCACCAAGGGTGCATCATCATCTGGGGAAGAGGATTCAAGTTCAGGTACAGCTTTCCCTGAACTCCTCTTGATAACAGGAAGAGGACTCGAAGGATCCTCTTCTTCAGCTTCTTCCCCGCTGCCTGCAGCTTCATCTTATAGAGCAAGAGTCGCATTCTTTTTGTCTTTGGTTTTCTTCCTCGCAACTCCTGCTCCTGCAGCCTTTGGCTGGGTCTTGCCCTTCTTCTTCTCCCCGAGATACTTTCCAGGGTGAATGGGGGCAGGTGCTGCAAGTTGAAGACAAAGCTTGAAGAGCAGAGAACAGATGGTGATACCGTAGCTCCGACGCTCCGTTATCTTCTCTGCTTTCTCCCACAGCCTCTTCATGATGAACCTCACCCAGTTCACCTTCTCTCCGGCAATGATTGCAGACATGATCCAGAACAGGAGATCTGTGCATTTGTCATAACTCCCTGTCCTTCCTTCGATGGAGTATGCACAGATGTCGTGGAGAAGTTCAAACTCCGGTTTGAAGAGCTTCTTGGGGGCGCTTCTCTTGATTTCAGCCCCTACATCCCTTGCTCGAAAGAGATCCCACATCTCTTGAGCCGATGCCTCCCCATATGTCGCCAACTGGCTGGGGGTCAAACCTGCAGCCGAGATGCTGAAGGTGGTGGCGATGTCCCTAACGGTCAGCGACCGTTCTTTTTCATCTGCATCCATCCGTAACAGGATGCAGTTTCTTTCCTCCGCTTGCTTAGCGTAGGCGTAGAATCTCTGTACTGACTCCATAGAGAAGCCAGCGTATACAATGGTCAACAGCCCTAGGACTTGGGTCTGTTGAAGAGCATAAAAAATCCTCTTGATCAGAACATTGTCATACAGCCCTGACTCAAGGATGTGTTCTTGGTTGATCATCCTTCCATCAAGAACGATGGTTCTTCTGGTAGCCATTGATGATATTTTGTGAAAGAGAAAGAGAAAGAACAAAGGTTTGTACTTAGAGAATTTTTTTGCGATCAATATGTTTCTCTCTCTTAAGATGGTGAAAAATGAATTCAAATGGCACGTTTTGATCTTTATGGCGGTTCTCAAGAGACGTGCGTAGATCGACGGTTGAGATAAATTAGGGAAATGATCTAGTGGCTCAGGAAAAAGCGGAGATGTCAAATCGACACTAATAATTACTTGGCGCGTGGGCTCTGTCAGCGCCCTTTCCACTTCCTGACACCCGCAGTCATTCATTTAATGCTGAAAGACATGCCCTTTGCCACCTAAATAAATATCTTTTTAAGGTTACAGCAATCCAAGTACGAGGTTGCAGAGCAATCAATACTCTATTGAAATAAATGCTGTAACCTGGTGCTGCTTGAATTCTTGATAACTGCTGTACTGTAAGAATAAAGTTGCAGCGCTGTCTGAACCCAGTGCTGTATTAACGCGTAGCTTACAGTACCATCTTTACTGCTTCCTGCAAGCATGCAGAGGTTCCCCCTGCAATCTTGCATCTTCTTTTTCTTCACAACTTAAGGATTCCCAGCTCGTTTCGAAGCATAGAAAACCTCGATTCACTCAAAGGTTTTGTAAGGATATCTGCAAGCTGTAGATCCGTGTGAACTTTTTCTAGCACAATGTCTTTCTTCTCAACATGATCTCTTATAAAGTGATGACGAATGTCAATGTGCTTTGTTCTTGAGTGAAAGACAGGATTATGGGTAATTGCAATAGCGCTCGTATTGTCACAGAGAATTGGAGTCTCTTTTTCTTCTATCCCATAATCTCTAAGTTGTTGCTGTATCCAGAGAATCTACGCACAACAACTTCCTGCTGCAATATACTCTGCTTCTGCTGTAAAGGTTGCAATTGAGGTCTGCTTCCTGCAGAACCACGAGACAAGTCTATTTCCCAAAAATTGACACGTCCCACTTATACTCTTTCTATCAATCTTGCAGCCTGCATAATCTGAGTCGGAATAACCTTTAAGCTTGAATCCTCCTTCCTTAGGATACCATAGGCCGACTTTCTGAGTTCCTTTCAGATACTTAATTATCCTTTTTACTGCTAAAATGTGTGATTCCTTTGGTGCTGCTTGGAATCTAGCACAGACTCCTACTGCAAACATAATGTCTGGCCTGCTTGCTGTGAGATACAACAACGATCCAATGAGGCGTCTGTACTTGGTAATGTCTACATCTTTACCATCTTCATCTTTGTCAAGACTTATGGATGTGGACATGGGAACGGACGTTGCTGCTCCATTTTCCATGCCAAATTTCTTGATAAGCACCTTCGTATACTTGACTTGGTTGATGAAGGTTCCTGTAGGTAGCTGTTTTACTTGCAGTCCGAGAAAGAAGCTTAATTCTCCCATCATACTCATTTCGAATTTTGACTGCATCAGGTTGGAGAATTTCTCACATAGCTCTTTGTTTGTGGATCCGAAGATAATATCATCAACATAAATTTGTATAAGAAGTACACTTTCTCTGTCTTGTATCCTAAACAACGTTTTGTCGATTATTTCTTTCTGAAAGCCATTTTCCAGAAGATAGAGAGATAAGGTGTCATACCAAGCTCTTGGTGCTTGCTTCAGTCCATATAGGGCCTTTTGTAACCGAAACACCTTCTCTTCTGCTTGATCCTCGAAACCAGGAGGTTGTTCAACATATACTTCCTCTGTAAGGAGACCATTCAGGAATGCGCTTTTAACATCCATTTGATAGACGTTGAAATTCATATGTGCTGCATAGGCTAGGAAAATTCTTATTGCTTCTAACCTTGCCACTGGTGCAAAAGTCTCATCAAAATCAATTCCTTCTTCCTGACAGTATCCTTTAGCAACTAATCTTGCTTTGTTTCTTACAACGACTCCTGATTCATCTAACTTGTTCTTGAACACCCACTTTGTTCCAATTACACCTTGATGGGTTGGTCTTGCGACTGTTTGCCATACTTGATTTCTTTCAAATCCGTTCAATTCTTCTTGCATGGCCTGCACCCAGTTGCTATCTTGCAGTGCCTCTTCAACATTTTTAGGCTCTGATTGTGATATGAAGCACGCAAACATTGCTTCATATGGTATGGATCTCCTTGTTCTCACGCCAATGGATGGATCTCTTATAATGAGATCTCTTGGATGGTTTCTTAGCCATGTCCTATCAGGCTCAAAGACATGAGTTGGTGTATCTTGCTCATCATGTTGCTGTAATGCAGGAGGTTCTGCTGCTGTAAGAATGTCTGCTGCATCCAAGGTTGCAGCTTCTTCTTATTTTTCTTCTTTTGTAGGCAGAACTCCTTCTATGTATGGTACAACATTCTCTTTTCTAGGAGCGGTCTCTTCAGGTGGTTTTTCCAGCTTCTTTGTGTCACAATGTGGTTCATCAAACACCACATGTATAGATTCTTCTACCACCAGGGTTCTCTTATTAAACACTCTGAAAGCTCTACTTACAGCAGAGTATCCTAGAAATACTCCTTCGTCTGATTTAGCATCGAAAGTTTTCAGATGTTCCTTTCTATTGTTGAGAACGTAACACCTATATCCAAAGATGTGTAGATAAGAGATATTCGGTGTATGACCATTCCATATTTCATAAGGCGTCTTGTCAAGATCCTTGATTATTAGACATCTGTTTTGCGTGTAGCATGCAGTGTTTGTTGCTTCAGCCCAAAACCTCTTGGGTATTTCTGCTTCTGCTATCATTATCCTTGCTGCTTCCTTGAGGGTTCTATTCATTCTTTCAGTAACCCCGTTTTTTGCGGTGTTCTTGCAGCAGAGTATTCATGATGAATACCATTGTCAGAACATAATTTTTCTATAAACTTATTTGTGAACTCGGTTCCTTTGTCTGATCTTATCTTCACTATACTCAAGCTCTTTTCATTCTGAATTTTCTTCATGAGGCCAGGTAACTTTTCTTGGGTTTCCGACTTCTTTGTAAGAAAGATCGTTCATGTGTATCTGGAGTAGTCATCCACTACTACTAGGGAGTACTTCTTCCCGCTCAACCTTACTGGTTCTACTGGTCCAAAAAGGTCTATGTGTAGAAGATCTAGAATCCTGTGAGATGATTTCTGAATCTTATCCTTGAAAGAGCTCTTAACTTGCTTTCCTTTTTGACACGCTCCACAGACATTCTCCTTTTTGTAAGCTACATCTGGTAATCCTCTCACGAGGCCTTTTCTTGCTAGCTTGTTGATAGTCTTGAAGTTCAGGTGACTTAATCGTTTGTGCCATAGCCAGCTCAGCTCTGGTGGACTTTTCACAATGAAACATGTTGATTGAGTGGAGGAATTCTAATCCGCTAGGTAGATATTTCCTCTTCTTGTTCCTGTAAGCTTTACTTCATTTGTGGTGCTGTCTTTGATTAAGCATTTGTTGAGGTTGAATTCCACTGTGTATCCTTTGTCACAAAATTGACTGATGCTCAGAAGATTGTATCTAAGCCCCTTTGCATAGGATACATCCATGATCTTTATGTTCCCCTTGACTAGGCATCCGCTTCCTTTTGTGCTTCCTTTGGAATCATTTCCAAATATGACCTTAGGTCCTTTGCATTCTTCGAAGTCTTTCAACGTTTCTTTACTGCCTGTCATGTGCCTTGAGCAGCCGCTGTCGATATACCATACATCACTGCTGCATCCTGGCACTGTAACCTGTAACAATTTCAAACAGATTTAGGTACCCATATCCGTACGGGTCCTTTGGGGTTAGTTACTTTGGGAACCCAAACTTTCTTAACAGTAACTACTTTACTGTAAGATTTGTTGGTTCTCATGCTGTATGCAGTTGTCTTGACAGACTGCTTGTTAAAAGTGTGTGCATAACCAACATGTGTGTTACCAACACCCTTGTAGTGTGGTCTTCCACCATACTTCCCTGGAGTATATCTTCCTTAAGGTTTAGACATGTAGGTCTTAGTATAGGTGGGAGAGTTTCTTCTATGCTGCAACTTTGTTGGTTGCTGCATCCTTTTGCTGCATGCAGCAGATAGCTTCTGCTGCAGCCAATTCTTAGATGCAGGCTTACTCCCTACAGTTGAGCATTGGGGTCTCTTCCCCTTATCCGTCATTACTGTTTTGTTCATGATCTTTTCAGAGTCACAGAGTAACTCTTTCTCCATTGGAGTTTTAGCTTGAACAAAATTTATAGCTTTGGATGTACTTGCTGTATTCTGAGAGCCTTGATTGCTGTAACCTATGCCTGATATCTTAAAAGGATCTCTGACACGGTTTATGCAATCTCTTGCGTCCTTTGAAGATTTGGTGAACGTGCTCATCTTGGACTGCAAGGTTTCCTTCTCAGATTTTAGCTCGGTGATCAGCAGATTCAATCTAGAGATCTCTTGTTGCAGCTTACTACACTTTGAGTTATCAGACTCTCGTGCAGTGAGTATTTTGGCAAAGTCGATGTTTTTGCTCCTGAGGATCTCACTATCGATTCTAAAGTTCTCATTTTCAACCTTAAGTTCCTCATGAATTGAGTTGATCTGCTCGAAATCACTCATGATCCTTTTCAAGGAGTGGATCATGTTCAGCTCCTCATCAACTTGTATGGACAACGGTTGGTAGATTACCTCTTCTTCTTCGCTGTCCTCGCCATCTCTAGCCATCAGGCATATGAGTGCTTCTTCGTTAGAGGATGAGGTTTCAGCATCGCTATCAGAGGATTCTGCAGCTTTCAGTACTTCCTTCGGAACTACTGCATCCTTGGCTTTCTCCATCTCTCCTATGAGAGCTCGAAACTTGTGCATTTCCTCTCTTCTTTTATCTCTCCTATGTTCTCTTTCTCCTTCAGGATATTTGTGCACGGTTGGATAAGGACAGTTCCTTGCGTAGTGTCCAGGCTTCCTGCAATTATAGCACAAGTCAATATTTCCTGTATTTGACTGTGGAGAAGAAGATACCTGAGGGGTTGGATGACTTCTTCTGAAGTCATTTTTTTTGTTGAGGTTGATGTTGCTGCTATTGTTGTTGGTCTTAATGAATCTCCTGAATTTCTTTAGGAGGAGCGCCATATCCTCTTCAGCAACTTCTGCTGTATCCTCACTCTGTTTACTGCAACTGGCGGTTGCTGTATCCTTGGTTCCTCTGGCGGTTAGGCTGTAACTTTGGAGATTGACTCCTCTGACTCCTTTCTCCTTCTATTGATGTCATACTCGAATGCTTTCAAGTCGGAGAATAGGTCAAATGTGCTCATGGACTTCAGGTCCATAGACACTCTCATGGCAGTGGTCTTGCTATCCCACTCCGCTGGTAGGGCTCTCAACACCTTCATGTTCTTTTCTTTCTATGTGTAGTGTTTGCCCAGAGCTTCTAGTTCATTCACTATGGATGTGAATCTCAAATCTAGTTGCTCAAGAGTCTCTTCATTCTTCATTTCGAAGAGCTCGAATAGTTGGGTAGCGTTGGAGATTTTGTTGTCTTTTGTGAGCTTAGTTCCTTCACAAATTTGCTCCAGCTTTTCCCATATTTCTTTGGATGTTGAGCAAGTTTTAACTTTGCTAAAAGTGTCTTTATCCAAAGTAATAAATAGAGCGTTCTTTGCCACATTATCCAGGTTGGCTCTCTTCCTGTCTTCGTTTCTCCACTCTTGACGTGGTTTGGTCAGGAAGTTTGGTGGTGGCTGCTCTCCTTCTGCATGGTCTCTTCCATACATTGGATTCACCTTCATGGGGATTATCGGTCCTTCAGTTATGACCGTCCACATCTCATCGTTCATGGCAGAAAGGTGTGCCTGCATTCTTATCTTCCAATCGTCATATTCCTCTATGGAAAATATAGGTAGCTTGTGATTGGAGGAATCCATGATATGCTTTAAAAATGATTTTAATGCAAAGAAAACAGCGAGACAAAGGTGGATCTGGGTAGGTGACCAGATAAGTTGGCTTTTAACCCAACTCGCTCTGATACCACTTGTTGGTCCCAAGTGGTGTCCGAGGTTCAGAGGGGGGGGTGAATAAACCTTGGTCGATTTTCAAAAACTTTTAAAACAACCGTTCTGCACTGCAAGTTACTTGAGCTTGCAGCGATAGATGGTTACTGCTTGCTGCGCTACGATGCAGTGCTGCACGCTGTAACCTGGAGTTTTGTACGCAGCGGAAATAAACTTTTAAACACAAGGCTGTTTTTCTCAAGAATGCTTCTTTCAAAACGTTTTAAGATTAGAGACAGATAATAATGTAGAAGATAAACGAACAGATAAATAAAGCAATTAAAACACTTATGACTTATAGTGGTTCGAAGGTGGTGTAATCCTTCTACGTCCACTCTACTGCTCCTCGAGCAGGAACTTTGTTAAGCAAGATTGATTTACAGGACTCTCCTAACAATCTATCAACTTTACAAAGCAAACCACCTACTGAAGTCCAATGTACACACAGCAACTGCAAACTTCAAAGGCTAACCCACACAGGGTTCTACACTCCCATACAGGGAAGCTGCCTAACACTTAGACAACTAAACAAACAGCAAGGATCTCTCCTATCAACTGCTTGACACCACTAAAACAACCTAAGCACACAGCAACAAGGTTAAAAGGATAAAAAAGTTTTCTTCAACTTGTGCTTCGAAGTGAGCTTCTGAATCCGTAGGGAAACTTTCAGCTTGAACTTGCTTCACTTCGATAGGTTGAGTGACTGAAACTGTTGGCTTGAATTCTTGAAATTTATAAGCTTGAAACTTTCGCGTATGGATTTTAGTTCTCAGTAACAGTGACAATAACCAGCTTCAGTTCTCCTCGACCTTTATTTATACTTGTAGGAGAAGATGTCCGTTGAAGGAGACATCCCTCTTTTGAATTTGAAGTAGCCTGGCTAAAGTATGGTTCGCATTTAATGTGACTTGACTTTTCCTTTCGAAGCATTTAATACGGCAGTTGCGGCTTGCAGCTTTCTGCAGCGCGTCAGTCCATGTGGCATCTTCTTATTGGCTCCGTGTCTGCTACTTTAACTTTTTCTTGAACGGCTCTTTTATTCTTGCTTGAATCTCCGTTCCTCGTACTGCATTTATCCTTCCTAGGAGTTGCAGGATACTTCGTCTTGTAGTTGGCGCTGTATTACTTAACTGACTTGTAAGTCTGCGCTGTATCCTAGGTCCTTGTGCAGCTGATGCTTTCTTTCAGTGCTGCTGTAATTTAGACCTGGTTGCAGTATCTTCTGGCAGTGTTGCTGTAACTTCTTTCTAGCAGTACTCCTGTATCCTTTTCTTGCAGCGTTGCTGCACGCCGTTCTTCCTTGCTTTGCTGTATAGAAGTTCAGCCTTATTTATACTTTGTTGTTCCTTCCTTCTTCCAGCTGTGCTGTATCCTGTCTTCCTACAGCGATACTGTATCCTGCCTTCTTGCAGCGATATCTTCTCTTAAAGCTTAGATGCAGCTTTATCCTCGTTTAATCTCTATTTTCAATACTTGACACAAGACTCAATTCTAGTCTATTTATTTACTTAAACAATGTGAAAATGGGGTACTCAAAACTTCCTATTACATATTTGGTTTGTCTCATCAAAATCTAAACATTGAAATCCCAACATCATTAATGGGGAGTTTTGCCAATGTCATAAGGATGCTATGAAGATTGCTAAAATTCTCATAGTGTATTATATAATTTTTGAAGTCAACTTCGAAAAGACCTTCGTGGATATGTGGATTTGGGATTTAGTGGATCAGGAGGAGCGATGAGAGAGCTTTCCATGGGGAAAGTTCTCTTATCTAACATTGTTGCGACACATGAACAAAATCTCCATCTCTATTCCACGGCAGCAGACCAATCGGACCTTCACATACCACTTCTATACATTCTCTATCGCTTTATTGGTGAGTTGTTTTCTAATCGAATAATATGTACATGATATTAATTATCATTTTGAGTTCGATATACTAAAATGCTTGAGTAATGTGTTTAGATTTAGGCTTACGAAGCCATTCCCATGACTAGTATATTTGCTGCACGGAGACTTGACACAAGTCATATACCTCGATGTTTGAAGTGGTGTTTGATGAAGTTCACTATTGGCGTTACAAACAGGACATTAGATAAAGAGGTATTTATGAGGCTGTAAATTATATGAATCAAATTGCTAATTGAATATGAATTTTAATAACCCCACTTATTCATAATTTTTATTATTTTACAACTTGACTTATTGGAGACCTTTGTTCCTACTTTTGAGGAGGAGTGTCAGTCATATTGTAATTTTATTGATATAGAGCTATCATTCGGTGTGCAACCTCCTGAGCATCGATGTGGTCGTAGACCGCCTGATGAGTTGGCTCCTACCACACGTGGTCGTCCTACAGTAGATGTTGGTCCTTCCACACGAGCACACACATGATTAACACATGCAGATGCTTCATGTCAGAGGTATTCGAAATACTCAAGCAACCACGTATCCAGCCACTGACGTAAGGTCATCCACAGTGTCTCCTTAAATGTCTGACGTGGATTATATGGATAAGGCTGACTCGCCATCAGAGTATGTTGTTGGGGTTATTTGATATGCCCAAGATCCAATCTACTATGTTATGTTTGAACACATTGTAATCATCTTTTATGGTATTTTTATGATCACATTTATTTCTTATATATTTGTGATAAAGTCCATGATTAAATTTAGAGACATGATATCATGCTGGAGATTATGATAATGAGAGTCATATCTCATATGATTTAATCCAAATTTGTTCTTGATCAGTGGATTATTAAGATTGGACATTAATAATCCTGATAGATCAATATATATGTAATAGTCTTCATAAGATGGAGATAGTGGATCTCATTTACTGAATTACATATATAAGTGATATATATAGTGATATTATCATTGAACAGGCCCAATTGAGAATTTTCTAATGGTTATTATTACCTATAAACTGTCAATGGATATTCTCATAAAGAATGTGATGTTAGTGCATCATTTGACCTGAGATCATTATAGTAATTAACAAGTTATTTATTATGCTTTGATTCCGGATACCTAACACCCTAGGGTGTTAATTGAATGGTAATTGGGTATGATTAGATGCTTGTAGAATTAATAATTGATCAAGAAGGAATCCATCAACTCTTGGTAATGAGTTTGAGCTCTATGTTGTCATTAATTATATCGACTAAATGAAGACCTTGGCCGAGGCGATTGAGTGAATGAAGAAATGTGTTTCTTAGGTCACTCACTAGTTGATTATAATTGACATGAAACTTAATTGGTAATCTATTGGGGTTTGACAGTTAAACCATACCCTAGGATTAACCTGGAGGTGAAATGATGGAAGGAAATACTACATTATTCTTGTAATGGTTCTTGAGAGTAAATAATAATATTATTTCATACTATCCGGTCGTTAAGGAGTATTGCTAGATGCCAACCTTGATTGGTGAGTTAATATGATTAATTTACTACCGGTTTAGTAATGAACCTATGGGGTCACACACTTACGAGTGTTCTAATCTTTGCTAAGGATCATTTAATTTATTATAAGATAATTAAATTAAATATTTCAAATGGAATATTATAATATTCTTTGCTAGCACCAAGAATATTATTAATAATAGAATGTTTTGCAGAAATCTTCAAATGATTTCTTTTGAAGACATTGATATAAAATTGGTTCATTGGAAGAGAAAAAAAAACAACAATTAATTCAAAATAGAGAAAATGAGTACTATTGTCAAGAGTTGATAGCAAAGGTTGGTGTCGGTGTGGATACGCATAGAATCTTCGTATATTCGAAGAACAAGTTTTTAATCGAGAATTCACTCCAGGTATTTCGATTTGATCTCTTCTTTGTTTATAGATGTATATATTTTAAACGCAAATGTATCTCTACGATTGCAATTTTTTTTCCGCTGCGTGTTATGAACTCATTGCGATCCTTCACATGTTGACGGGCAATACCACATGCCTAGTTGTGTTGATGTTGAGTATGCACATATACACAGATCATCATTTCATATACTGGAGGTGCATGATAATTTTCATAGTTCTTCATCGATCCATCCCTTTACACATTCCTATAACTCATCTATCGCTGCTAGTCTGATCAGGCAATGCACACCATGATGATAGGCTCGAGTCATGTCTTCTTCATCACATAATACAGCCCCGCCACCTACTATGGATACTGCGCGTGCATCAGGATATGACGAGTTGTTCTCTAGATTCACCTATGTGCTGGATGGTCATTTTACACAGATGCATGTGTATTTTGACAGACAATTTTCACGTATGGAGACCAGTATCAAGGATGAGAGAGCGTTTAGAGAGTCAGATCCCATTGCTTGTGTGTGAGTAGCTGCAGATATTTTTTGGCAATCAAACAGATCCCTTTCCTCGATATGAGAACGATTGTCCATCTGCTTTTCATTACACTTTTTTAGAGTACGATCATCCACATACAAAGGCACATTATTATCTAGATGCATATTAGTTTGAGGGTCCATCTATGCACCAGCATCATGGTCCATTTGAATATCAGTATGACGCTCCATCATCCGACGTTTGGGAGAGTGGGCCATCAGATGTACCTTAGTCGGTCTCTAAGACTAGTATACCTGTTGTCGACCCATTTTCTGCTATTATTCCATATTAGACGATAGCTTTCAGCATTGCAAATGCGTGGTCTATGCCTCCCATTCCTGAGCAATTAGATTGTGTTCATGACTCAAGTGTAGAGATAGATGTACCAGATATTTCAGTCATAAGTGCCGATATCCGTGAAGTTCATCGTAGGCCAAGGTCTCGTTACTTACGGAGTCCTTTTAAACTTCTATTCTCAAGGTAGATTGATCATTCTATGGAGGATTTCCTATTATGCATCGCGCTTGGGGAAGCAGCTGATTAGTAATAATTGTAAAAAATGATTTTTGATACATTCATCGTTAAATCATTACTGTATTTATGTTATTTAGTCATTTGAATAGTGTGTTAGGATGTATACTATAAGCCTAGCTTTTGTATGAATATCTATTTATGATATGAGAATCTTTTATGGTCAAATGTTTGCATTTTATATATTTGTTATATATGTTATTGCAATTGTCCAATTAATTTATATTATAGATAACATGGTTTGTGGTGCCACACAGAAGATCATGTTATCAGTTCCTTATAGATTATAAATGGTAGCTCACAGCCGAGATAATTTTTTGGACAAATTATCGGAATGGTTGTAGTGTAATTTGGTATTAATCTGTCTTGATTATAAAATTACACTAGTACATTTTGTATGTATTGAGCAGGACCAATTGAGGTTGTTTTATTTGTACTGACTACATAAATAAAACAAGACCTCTGTTATTATGGATGTGCGTCCTCTTAATCATTGTATGATAACGGGCATGTATACTCGATATATGTTTCTTTAATTTACCAATGGGTGAGATTTATTTATTAAATCAATAAGCTCGGTAAATTGGGATACAGTGTTGTTTATATGGTGTGCTGTTGATTATATAATGAAACCGTGTCCTAATTATTTAGGATGATGATGTCCCCTTGAGGAACTCATAAGGATTATCATGTAAACCCTGCAGGTGGATTTATTCCGGCATGATAATAAAGTTGAGTGGTACTACTCGTGGATTAAATATTAATTAATTGAATTGTCAGTAATTCATTTAATTAATGGACATTCGATATCTTAAACATGGGGAGATAAACGTGCACATAATAAATATGAGCCATATCTAATATGGATAATGGACGGTAGTTCAATAATATCTTTTTAGTGGATTAAGATATTATTTGATAGGCTTAAGAAGTATATTCAGATCGAATTAAGGACTTCTAAGCCTATCAGGAGACCGATTCCTAATCCTCCTCAAGGTCCCTGTTGTAGCCTATAAATAAGCCTCAAGTCAGCCGTTTTCGATACACAGAAATATACATACACAGACATAAAAATCTGAGATACGTATTAGTAGAAGACGGCTGATGATCTCGATAGCTCGTTGCCCACACAACGTTCGAGGTAAGGCGAGGAATACAGCAGAAGATCGTGAGGTCCAGGCTTCATCGATTCCTCGATCTATAGTTCTGATCTTATAACTAATTTCGGTGCAAAAGGTATGATTCGTTTTTCCGCTGCGCGTTAATCAATTTTGCATGGACCCCGATTCGGATAATCGTATAGGGTCGGCGATCCAGCGGTTCCTACATAGTGTTTCTTTTTCAGGCAAAATGTTGGTATCGATTATCACATCAAAACAAAATTCTTTTAGTTCATTATGGATCCGAATGGCGAATTGGATAGAGATGTTTTTGGATCAGCCCAACTTGTTAAAAGTTGACTTTATAGAAAAGTCTATTGTGTGTTTATTCAATTTCTTTTCTAACCCAACTGTATTACTCTTTCAGGTCATTGATGCATATCTTTGTATACTTCAGAGCCATTCAAAAGACCTTGATTGTGAAGTAGATTGATCCATTAAAGGGTATGTACAAATATTAGATTGCAGCTTCAATGTAAGTACATATTCTATTACTATTTGTGTCATTTTTCCTACACCAGATTTACATTTTTTACTATCTTGTAGGAAACGTGCTAGGAAGTACAAGAGGAATTCTCACCTGAAGATCTAGATCGTGTCGTGCCTTATGTTTGTGGTGAGAAATTCGGTGGAAGCATATAAAGCCATGGTGGCAAAAGACAAATAAGGTAAATTGTTACCTTAAAAACTTATAATTTATGTCATTATATTTTTTGTTATGAACTGTAAAAATTTGTTTCATGTTCAGTTATTTATGGTGCTTAATTTGGACGGACATAATTGGACTAAGACAGACACTTCATATTCATCGAATTTTGCCGAGGCTGTTACACCACTCTAGATATTACTCCAAGTTACTCTTTCACTCGTATTGCCCAGTGATGGTTGATCTCGAGAGTGCTGAGTCAAGATTTTATTACAAGTAGGAGGATCCAACAAGCTATGGTATATGGGCTTTAAAGGCAATCGAGAGTTGCATTAGCTGCATGTTTCCTAGACCAGACATTGTTAAGAAAATATTTCAGATTAGATGTGAGCTTGCATTCACATTGTATAAGTGGTTGGTAGATGTTAATACCGGTGAGCTACTTGATTAGGTTTTATCGTTTTCTGCTATCGGACTTGATTTTTTTCTAACTTATTCACGATTTTCAAGTTTGCAAAAAATATCTTGCTAAGAGTCATTGATATGGTACTAATTATCAAATGTGTTATTAGTAATAATACGCAACATCAAATTTCTAATCAATTTGATCGAATAAAGTTGGGTGCAAGATTATTTCATATATATGTAGTTTCTAGTGCACAGACAACTATAAAAATTCATCATTTTGCCCATAGTTGTTGACACCAAATAAATCAAACACTTTCTTCTAGTATGATTTTCTGACTGACAAATGGAGCAATTTTCATCTTTCGGGATGGCAGAAGGAATCGGTTTTCCTTTCGATCGTCCAGCTTATTTAGGTTTATCGGGTGCTCTACATAATTGATGCTAAGTTTATCGGGTATGAGAATGACCTCACCACTTCACATCCCCCTCAACCATTCAGTCGTGTAATATGGGGCAACGTATGAAGTAAACAATTCCTTTGCAAAACTGTAATAAATAATAATAGAAATGTGAAGCTACATATGTAACAGGATGTGGCTTAATGACTCTTACACTGCGCTTAATGAGGAAAAGTTAAGCTACATATATACCTTATTATTGCACATGCATGCGAACACAGTATCAAATCACTTTGAAAAATAAAACATGTGCACTCGTATTAGGATAGCTCAACGATAAAAATCTTACTCACATCAATGACCTTGTATTTGTATCACCCCAATTTATCAACTTGCATACATCGACTAATCTTCACAGATTCTACTAGTCTGTCATGTGCTGACTTCGTGAGAGTGTTTTCTCTATCTTCAACAGTAGTCCTCTCGTAAAACCATTTTTCTGAAATTCATCAAACAAACTCTAAAAAAGAACATACAGGTAGCTTTCTTGTCCAAAGAAGGCGACTATTCCATATCTCAACAACGTTTAATGTCATGAAGTTAAATCTTCTAACATGATATCTCACTCGAGCCCATCGTTGTTCTCTGGCCTTCAACAAGGTCGTTAATGCACCTTGTATTCCAGAAACTTGTATGTTGTTCATGTATCTATTAGTAAAATAACAAAATGGTTAATACAGTATCATAAAAAATCCTTGACTTTTTTATATAACACAATTCAAAGCCATTTAAGTCTACATATACGAAAATGTTTCAAATGTTGAGGATTGATAACGATATGTTGCTTTGTTGAAAAGTTCAACCAAATGTGATCCATGTTTGGCTAAATTTTATTGTAAATGAAAACAACATAAATCATGAGTTGCATCAGGTACACTTCCTTTATGCCATTGTTGATGCTGGCTTGTTGATCGAACACTAGCAATTGATCTTGGCAACCAAATTTTTTTATTTCATTTCATGTACCATCTATTTTTGTAAGAATGATCCACGCGGTATTCAACTTAATTCTCCAAATGGTAAAATCCAACTGTATTCTTCAACTCAATTTTACTACCAAAAATGGCTCATTTTTGCAAGGAAACATTAGCCGTCGGCTCGTTCACTAAATCGGGCTGCTCATGAGATGGTATTTCTGGAATAAATTATTCTAGTCTCATAATGTATGTCAAGAATTCCTCATACGCCAGTTGTTGCTCCTCATCCAAAGTATTCTCGACCTTTTCATCTAACTCAAAAGTCATCATTTGCATTTTTCGTTGGTGCTAATCCATCTTCATCATTGTTCGAATCTAAAACATGATAGACATAATATAGATTAAAATTTCAACATGTTATGAAGTAATTAAAATCATTTATAAAATTACCACTACCATCATCATATAATTGTTCTGGTCTTTCTTCTGGTTCAATTGGTTGTAGGATTTCTTCTTCTTCTATAGACTCGTGATGTCCATAAGTAGTCGATAACCTATTCAAATCGATATAGTCGACACCCCAATCTGATGCAAAATTCACACGACCACTAGATGAAGGCCAAGACACTGACTGGTCGATTGAGGAGGATATCCCAACTTGCCTCATTTGATCTTTATTTGGTATATATACCCCATTTTAAATTACATGTTTGGTCATTTTGTAGTCGAAGGAGAATATTTAAAACTCGACAATTTTGTTCGGGAATGTCAAATGAAGGATATGAGGATCCAACCTTATCTACTCTTGATAAAACCCCTACAATGTTGGTATTCTGAGTTTCAGTTGACAACAACACACGTTCTGATGCTCCAAAATCCAACCTCTTAAGGAAAACAAAAACGATAAGACACTCATTAATCATGGACAATAATTTTACAGATCCAAATTATTCTTAATTTTTTTCTTTTTCACTATTCCATTTATTTCTGTCAATGAATGGATCACATATCTCTGACAATTCATGTCATCATACACAAGTTCATGAATTGACTCCAATAGATCAGCATATATAATTCTTTGAAATATCAATAAAAAAGAAATATACATATCTAATATGTTACAATATTCAGCTCTATATTTTAATAGTTTTCGTGCAAAAAAAATCATAACAAAAAGTACATCAAGAAATATTAATTATAATATAAATTGAAAAACTACACGAATAAAATGTGATAACACAACATAAATAATTACTTTACTATATAGTTTTGAATATAATAAAATGTAAGATAACTTTACTATCAAAATAATTACTATGATAAATTTATACAAAATTTGGCAAAACAGAAACAATAATTAACATTAATTCGAACATTAACTAACATTGATTCGAATAGTAATTACTCATATTTTTTATAATATAAAATATAATATTAATTAACATTAATTCGAACAGTATAAAATTCATCAAATTTGTACAAGTCTGAATTTTAGTGTAAGCATAAAAATACTTCATCATTAGTATCAAAAATAATTTCGTGTAGGGTTATATTAATTACTATGAGCCTAAAATTTAAAATTACGTGTAATTTATATTAACACAAAATATTTTCGTGTAAGGCTTCATATCATGATATTTTTGTTAACGAATTTTTTTTAGTGTTTTCGTATATGATCGATTTTTAGAATTTTCATATATTATAAATTTCAAGTATTTTTGTGTATGATAAATTTCAAGTATTTACGTGTATGCTAAATTTTAAGTATTTTTGTGTATGATAAATTTTAAGTATTTTCGTGTATGCTAATTTTAAAGTATTTTCGTGTATGATAAATTTAAAAAAAATAAAATACTGTATTTATAGTATTTCCCGTGCTGTACTAATATTTTCTTAGCCAAAGTTTTCAAATAATAATTCCGGGGAAATGAGATTTTTGTGTATGCTCCATCAAATCAAACTGAAAAAGAGCAGAATTGATTGCATAGTTGGGGGGGATTGCACATTGGACATTTGACTTGACTAAAAAATGGATATTTTGGGCTCAATTATTATATTTAGGAATATTTGGAGAACAATTGTTATATCATGGGTAAGATGGGATCAAGTTATATGAAAATAAGTATATTTGGTCATTTTCCCTTAAATTAATCATGGTAGATGTTAGGGATATAAAAAGTATATTTTTTGTGCTACTTTATATATAAATTTATTCTTGCATTTTATGAGAATAAATCTTTTATCACTATTTGCATTAAATATTATAAATGTTATTTATTTAAATGCATAAATGTTCAATATACTTTACATTGTAGATAATGTGGTGTGTAGAAGATCACATTGTCAGTTCCTTGTAATAAGTATAGTAAAATTCAAAAGTTAGATGAAATTGAACAATCCATTGGTAGAAGTTGAAGTGCAAGACTCGGATTGGTTTGTCTTGACCAAGAGATTAGTGCATTTGATGTGCTGAATAGGACCTACAGTGAGATAATCCTTCTAGACTGACTTAGAAAGAAGAATTAGATTTTAGTGGTTATCGATCTCTTAATTTCTGTCACTTAATTGAGATTGTATATAATTAATTGATATTGGTTTAATTTTGTTGTTATTTCGATATTTAGATTTTGATAAGACAAACCAATATTGTAATACGAAGTTAGAGTACCTCATTTTTCCAGTATTTATATGAAATCATATAGACTAGGATTAAGACCGTAAGTTATGTTTTTAAAAATTGGAGGATCTCAATAAAGTCGTGTTGTATCAAGAAGAAAAAGTATGAAGAAACTGTAAGAATAAGTTACAACAATACAGTAGTAAGAAAGAATGAAAGCAACGCTGCAAGTAGTTACAGCAACACTGCAAGCAGAAGTTACAGCAATGCTATAAGAATAAGTTACAGCAGCACAGTACGTTAGAGTTACTGCAAGAAGTCAAAACTTGCTGCATACTCCAACAAACCTCGGACACAACAACTGTAACAACGCCCTACAATCCGAAGAAGTATAAATGCAGTATGAGGAATAAAGATCAAAACAAGTTTAAATAGAGCCGGTTGAGACAAGATCAAAGTTACAGTTGCAGAGCCAATTCAAAGACGACATGTGGCTTGACAGGTTGCAGAAAGATGCGAGCCGCAACCACCGCATTGAATGCACAGAGAAGATAAGTCAAAAAGTATTAAATGCAAGTAATGCCTTTGGTCGAAACCCTTATTTCAAATGAGAGACATCTCCTTTAACGAATATCTTTCTACAAGTCTAAATAGAGGTCGAGCTATACTGAAGCTGATAACTGAAACATTTGCGGTAAAAAAGACCAAACATTATCAAGATATACTCTCAAGCATTCTTACAAGTTTCAGTCACTCGACCTAAGTGAAATGGACAAGCCTCAACTTCAAAGATTCGAAGAGAATTCAGAAGCTCACTTCACTACATCAGTTGAAGAAATAACAACATATACTTTAACCTATTTGCTATGTGCTAGGTTGTTTTAAGTGTTGTCAATTGAGAGGATTTATCCTTACTGATTGTATTTAGTTGTCTAGAAGAAAGACAACTTCCCTGTAGCGCCCCAACCCACTATTCTAGGCCGAATACACTACTTCATGCTACTTATATAAAATGTACTTAATTATTTTTTTAAGATATAAATAAATAAATAGGTAATTACTAAAAGCGGAAGAGAACTTAGTTAATTTTAATCTATATTAATTAAGTTTTTAATCATTCTTTAACCCTTAGTTATTGATTAAATCATTAAACTTAAATTATGATTACATAATTAATGAATAAGAAGTTAACATTTTATCCTTAAATGGTTAATAATTAAAGTTTATTCTTAATTAGAGTCTAATTAATCATTGAGTGATTATCAATTATGATTTAATAATTATTATTATTACTTAATTAATTATTAATGACTATTAATACTCAAATATTTAAGATTAAAAAATATCTCTTATCTTATTAGTTTAATTCATCTTAAAATAATTCTTAATTATTCATAATTATTCCTTAAATATTATGAATCATTGTTAAATATCATTAGGTTATCAAAGATCATATATAAATATGGTTAAGCAAGTGGGAGAACACAATTAATAAAATTTAGAGAATGATTAAGGACTTTTCCCATAATTAGTAAAAAGTATGGACATTAGACAACTTTTCTAATTTTATGGTGGGCTAAGCTATCCTATAACCTCCCTATAACAACCTAAGTATCCCCTGAAGTGAAGATAAATTTGGATCAAATCACAACATACACAAATTCTTCCAAAACTTCAATAATTTTCGGCCGACCTCTTCAACACCATTTTTGAAGATGCATAAAACATTATTTACTCATCATTTTAGTGCATTAAAGCATGGTTCTTCATCATATAAACATAAAAACATATTTTCATGCTCAAAATAATCATCTAACATCAATATAAGCTTCTAAGACCCAAGTATGCAAAGAAATGAAGAAAACTTGCAAAATTCATAACTTTCTCTACACAAGTCCAAAACATAATCTAAAATCATATTTATGCTTCTCATAACATGTATTTTAACATATAAAAAGTTCATAAAAACAGCCCAAGAATACCTCCAAAAACAGCCCCAAAACAGCCCCTTTACCTCCCACACTTTCATTCGACACATAATGATTTTTCTTAAAACATCTCTCAACAATAAACCATCATCTAAGCCTAGATCATGTTATAGTATGATTATCTAACATAAAACATGCATATTCCACATGATCAAAGCTTTGGAAATGAAGAAGGTGAGAAGACTACCTTGTAGCAAACTTGAAGAGCAAGTGTGTGTAAACAGTGTGTGTAGAGATTTAGTTTGTGTTGTGTGTGAAAAATGATCCTCAAATTAGGATCCATCATATTTATAGAATAAATTAGGGCAAAAGGGGCACATTGGTAATTCATTAAATAATAATGACTTTTCCACAATTTAAAGTTAACTTTAATAAAAGATATTTATGGATTTTATGTGCAATAATTTCATTTATGCCCAAAATAATTATTCACATACACCTTAACATATTTAAGGATTTTTATAATTTTTCATTATCATTAATCCTAATAAAACTCTATTATTAATTGATTTTTCACAATTATTTAGCCGATAAAATCTACCATTATCTTATTCCAAGCTTGTATTATTTTCTTTTAATTTCTTAAACCTTAAGCCTGATGCTAGATTCTTATTCTTGTAATTTTATAATTCTCATATCACATTTCACTTAGTCTCGGTGCTGGCGGCGCAGCCGAACTCAAAATCGTTGATAAAGTTAGATGAAAATAAACATGTGTATATCAAAAGATAATTTAAACTAAAAGATGATGTAGCAAGAAAATAAACTAATAGAACTATGCATAAAAGGTTTGGGGTGCTATATTCCCTGTGTGGGAGTTTAGAAATATTAAGTTGGTTTGCCTTTAGAACTTGCAGCAAGCTGTGTTCACGTTGAGTTCTAGTAGGTGTTGACTTGTTAGGTCGATAGATTGTTAGGTGATATCTTATAAATCAATCTTGTTTAATGAAGTTCCTGCTCGGGAAAGCACGAGAGCGGACGTAGAAGGATTACACCACCTTCGAACCACTATAAACCATAAGTATTTTAATCGCTTTATTATTTGTAGTGTATCTTGTGTTTATCTTATCATAAGCATAAAAAGAATCTTCATAAGAAAATATATTTGAGAAAATAAGTCTTCTATCAAAGTATAATTTTCCGCTGTAAATAACTCTAAGATACAACATACAATACTGCATCCTAGTGCTGCAAGCAGTATCATCCTATACTGCAAGTTCAAGTAACGTATAGTGTAGTAAGTTCAAAAAGATTTTCAAAATCGACGAAGGTTCATTCACCCCCCTCTAAACCTCCGAGAACACTCGGTGCCAACAAATTTATTATGGCTAAAGAATCAATGAGATTCAATACACTATATTTTGGGCAATATTATTAATTATATGACTGATTGCTAAACTAATACAGAAAATCGTGTCTTGATACATCAAGTTGATAATGTCCCCTTAGTGGGCTCAGAATGTTTATCATTTCAAATTTGGCCAGTGGATTAATTTCTGATATGATAATAATGTTGAGTTGTTATTTCTTAAGGAATAAATCTATTAATTAATTAAAGCATTCAATAGTTTAAATTAATTAATGGACATTACATCTTAAACACGGGAAATAGTAATTGGGAGTCGTATTTCATAATATGGGTTAGGATGGATAATGCAATATTAATTCTATAGTAGAGTGAATTAATATTAATGAGCTAGAATAATATTGTGGCTCAATATTTGTTTTTAGGCCATTGAGAGGTCAAATCCTAGTTCTCCTAAGACACCTTGAGTAGCCCAATAAAAGCTCATTTAACTAAAGTGGTTAAAAGATAAAAATTAATTATTGTTGTAAAATATGTGGAGATCAAGATTTCCATATATTGATTGAGAATATAATTGTGAACACATTTTGAAAGATATATTTGAGATCAAATCTTAATAGTATATTTCCTCTTCCCCAAGCTTATATTTTTTCAGCCACTTTGTGTATAAATAGGGGCTGATTTCAGCCATGTGATATACATGAGTGTTGGTTTTTATACTGTAATACCCATATAAATTCTAAGAACATTTTAATTACCTAATTTTGCTTGTATTGGCTAGGATAAGCCTTGTTAACTTCTCATCTCCTACACCTCTCCAAAAGAAGAATGTGACACCTAGTCTAGTCTATAGTGTTAGCTTAGGTAATTGATTGATTTTTGGCCTTTGGTTAATGAGATCAAATAGATATCAAGACATTTAAGCCTTTCTTCACTTTTCATCTCGTTTCTTCACTTTCAAAAATATCACCATCTCCACAACCTCCTTCTCAACCATCACTGCATCCATCTCTCTCTCCGTCGGCAAGTTTCCGGTAAGATTTTATTTATTTTGTTTCGTTTAATTTGTAGTTCTTGTCAAGCCTTTTACGATTTTGAGCTCTAAGCTAGAATCGGCCGCCTTATTCCCTCCATTCGAAGATGGATTTGCTGTTGTGTATGTGCCCGTGCTCGGTCGTGCCAGCAAGAGGTGTGCTTGGGGTGGCCGGCGCTTGTTGCGTCGGTAAGGATTTCTTGAAGGCCGCCGCAGCTAGCGGCGGCTGTGCTGATATATATATGTTGTATATGTGTGTGTGCTGGAAAGTGAGTATGGTGTTTTGGGGTCGGAGTTTGGGAAGAAGTCGGCACCGGTGTGGCACCGACGTGGCCGATGGAGGAGGCCGCCGCAGCTGGTGGTGGCAGTGGTGGAGGTATATATATGTGTATGTATGCAGTGGGTTAGATATATGCATGTGGGTATGTTGCGGTGTTTGTATGTATTGGATGGTGTAGAGTGGTCGCGGGCATTGGTGGCAGTAGGCGGCAAGGAGGCGGTGACAGAGGTGGAGCAGGGAGTGATTTAGTGTTTTGGGGTGATTTTGGGAATTTGCTAGCTAACTTCAGCTGGCTGTTATCTTAGTTGTAGCGCGCCTTCCCTCATTCTCTCACTTCGGAAAGATTGAGCAGTCTTTTTGATGACCTGGTCGAGAGAGTACGATACATCGGTGTAAAAGATTGAGTTAGGGACCTAATTGCAAATTTCAGGTTTAGGATAATTAACAAATAAGCCCCTAAACTATTGGATATTCACAGTTTAGTCCCTGAACTTTTGAACACTAACAGATTGACCCCAAAACTTCTACAAAATAGCAATCTAACCCCCAAAACTTTCTGAAATTACAGAATAGTCCCCTAAATTCCTAGAAATTACAATATGAACCCTAATCTTTATAGAAATTATAGAATCACCGATAGACTTTGATATAATGACAAAACGAACCCTTTAAGCAACAAAATCCTAATTTTAGGGGCGAAGTCTACAAACCTTATTTTTCTCAGTAAACCCTAAATTTAGAAACCTCGTCTATCGACCTTCTGGAGAGTTTATTTGTCTACTGATTTCATCGATTTTAAGATATTTAAGTCAGAGAATAAGTCATATTTTCATACTTTGTAGGGAATACACGCACGAGACAAAAATAAGCCCGTCGAAAACTTTTGATCAGGATCTTTTGAGTAATCCAAGGTGGGGGGTAAAATCTTTTTATGTATTTAAATTGTACAGTTTTATGGAAAATTATGTGACTAAGTGATTTAAATTATGTTATTATATGATGCAGTTTTCAAGTGAAATGTTTTCGTTACGTGAACTTTATTCGAGTAAATTATATGATTTTGAGAGCTATTGATTGAAAGTGTCTCAAATGCAAATGGTTTCACTTGATGATAAGTCGGGATAATACCCGATAAAAAGGGGTTTCTTTAGAAACCAACATATGTCAAAAGATTTTTCGTACCTATATGTTGTGTGAATTATGTGGCCAACGTGAACTTGACCAATGTGTACTATGTGCTATGTGAGAAACATTATGTGACAACTTAATTGCGCATGCGACTGCACGCCAAGTAGAGCGACCTTGCTGGAAACCAACAATGGGGTATTCTTCGGATGCCCACCAATGGGGTCTTCTTCCGAAACTCACCATAAAAGGGTGTAATAACCCATCAGACCGGCTTGGGGTCCGGATAGATTTCCCGAGGGAAACTATCCATATGATGCATTGGGACTACTTGGGAGTCCACAACGTGTATTATGTATATATTATGTAAGAAGTATTATGTGTACCCATTTTATTGTACAAATGGACCCCACTAAGTGTTCTTTTGACACTTACCCCTTCTATGGTTTTATTTTACAGAAAACACTGAGGGCAAGGAAGGGTGAACAGAAATATTTGTTATTTTTGCATGTATATAATAATGTATATGGATGTCCTGCATTTCTGAAACTCTATTTCTGTACGAAACAATGCTTATGTGTTTTGATCTAAACAAGAACGTTTCCTCGGCTGTAATGATATAAACCTTTTGTATTTTAAATGGTTATTTTCTAGATCTCGTTTGTTTTAAAATCTCAACGGTTTAAGAATTCTGCTGGACGCCCTATGAAAATGCTGCGATTGCACTCTGTTTTGTTTTAAAATAAATAAATAAATAAATATACATATTTATTTCCATGTTTTAATATATATATGAAAATGGGGCGTACGGTATTGGTATCAGAGCCTGGCAGTACCTTCTTTTTCGTAGGGCCTTGCTCATAAATTTTCTTTTGGTGTGTATATTAATAGATATGAATTGTATTGTTAATATGTAAATTAGACAGACAATTCTGTTCAACCTTCTTCCTCAGATTTTGATTGAAAATTTTAAAATTTTTATACCATGATGATATGAATGTTCTTATCTGTTACTGATTTTCTATTTTTTGTAAAGTTGGTGAGGTTTTGGGGAAAGATCAGGGTTGAGATTTATTGTTGATGTGGTTTCCTTATGAAACTTACATGTGGGGTTGTGGGTAATAGATGGTTCATCCACGTAGGACAACCAGGATGAGTGTTCCCCGGGTCGAATCCGTTGGGGCTAGGCTGAGAAGGCTGTTTATGAGCAGCCAAATAGCGGCCGATGTTTCTATTGGGGAGCATATAGCTGATTATTTCATTGCTGGCGGGAGACAGGTAGAGGATCCGGATGAATAGACAACATGAAGCGGCAACTCGATTGATCCACACATTGCCAGAGGAGTGGGCTGTGCGGGCTCGACGTGTCTTCCGTGATGAGTTGGTGTACTCGGCCGTTGATAATGTACCGAGTATAGATTTTAGATGGATGGCCCAACAGATGATGGATTTATAGATGCGACGGGAGACCCCGTCCACTCCAGAGAGGGGACCTTTTGACCCTTCCAGCAGTGATTCGGGTGGGGACGGAGATGATGAGGAGGATCCAGAGGAGGATCCTGATGAGGCTGTTGATGGGATGGTTCATAGGGATTTTCCACCAGGGTTAAAGGGACCCCCGTCTCCACCTGCTGCCATGCTTAGGGGGTAGTTGGTGGTCTGGGATGGTTGGGTTAGGAGTGTGGACAATATTATTTTGCTGTATATATGTTGGTTGTATATAGGCTATATTTTGTGTGGTGCAGTGATACTTGGTTATTCTTTTTGATATGTATATAGGAATAGAGTCGCTTGCACCCATCTAACCAGTATACTCGTTATGATCTGGGTTATGATATATATATGATAGCTGTTAGTGGTTAATGATAATATTTTATGTTATAGAACATTATTATTATTATTATTATTATTATTATTATTTTCTCGAGTGTTATAACAATTTTGGTTATTCTCTAATCAGAAAATGAGGAGGGGTAGACCAAGAAAAAATCCTCAAACGACGACATCAGCGTCTGGACCGTCAGCGTCTGAACCATATGCACGAGAAGAAACCGCACCACAACGGGTTACACCAAGTCAGTCAACGTCAGGGGTACCTAACCTGAAACCCATGGAAAGTTTAGTAGCGGTGTTGCAAGGTTTAGCCCAACGATTGGGTAACGAAAATACGAATACAGCAACAGTAGAGCCTAAGGAAGATAGGAACAGGGTAATTGAACTCTTCCGACGATTCAACCCCACCAACCTTCAATAGAAGGGGAGAACTGGCGGAAGCAAAAGAATGGCTGAGGGTTTTGGACCGACTGTTTACTCATCTGAACTGCATCGAAGCACAGAGGGTCTCTTGCGTAATTTTTCAATTCACTGAGGAGGCAAGCTTTTGGTAGGAGTCTTATAGTCGAACTTTGACTCTAGAAGCAAGAAATGAATTGACCTGGGCAGATTTTAAGGAGATTGTTATGTAACAGTATCTGCCACAGTCATATCGGGATACCAAAGAAACCGAATTTTTACACCTATGTCAATGGTTCATGACAGTAGGTGAATATGAGAGCAAATTTAACCAGCTGAGTAGGTATGCGGTTCATCTGGTGGATACCGATTCGAAGAAAGTCAGACGTTTCTGTAAAGGGTTACGCCCAGATATTGGGGCTATATTGGCAGGACAAGGAGAGATAACATATATCGGGCGGTAAGAAGGGTGATGGAGGTGGCGTCTCGATTACGAACGGATTTGATAGCCTCAAGGAAAGCCAATGAGGAGCTGGGAAAAGAAAATGGGTAAACCTAAGGCTGAATCCAGGTCGGAACCCCATCCAGGCAAAACGACTAATGGGTAAAGGAAATTTCAATGCTCCAAATGACAGACCAAAACCGGTTTGTCCCAAGTGTGGAAGGTCTCACCTCAGATCGTGTCTTTTGGGAACACCCAATTACTTTCGATGTAAGGAACCAGGACATGCCGTGTGGAATTATCCAAAGCTTCCAGTCACGAGGTCAGGTTCTAAACAAGGATCGGGGGTAGGAAGAGCTCGAGCTTATGCTCCTACCCACCAAGAAGCCGCAGAAGAACCAGAGACAATGGCAGGTATGTTATCAGTTTGCGATTTACCTGCACTTATCTTATTTGATACTGGGGCAACCCACTCTTTTATCTCTGTCAATCTTTATGAGATGTTAAAATTAGAGGTTAGTACGATAGATGCTAAGAACCTAGAGGTTAGCATACCTTCAGGAAAGATAGTAAGCACTCAGTGGATGTGTCGAAATTTGAGGATTTCCTTTGAAAATAAGACCCTTTATGCCGACTTGCATGTATTAAAAATGAAGGACTTCGATGTAATTCTTGGAATGGATTGGCTAACGAATAATCATGCAACGATCAAGTGCGTTGAGAGAGAAATTCTCTTTCAGCCACCTGAGGATGAGAAATTTACTTTCTTCGGAACTCGAATTGGTTTGAATTTCAGAGTTATTATGGCCATGCAAGCCGTAAAACTGCTAAAAGAAGGAGATTGTGAGGCAATGTTAGTCAACTTGGTAGATCCTAAGCAAGAAACAGATCCCATTGAAAGAGTTCCGATAGTGAAGGAGTTCAAGGATATTTTTCCTGAAGAGCTACTGAGCCTTCCACCAGACAGAGAAGTAGAGTTTGGGATAGAACTGGTGCCCGGATCTGCACCAGTATCAAAGGCTCCATATCGGATGGCACCAAAACTATTGCAGGAACTAAAGGTTCAGTTGCAGGAACTTTTGGAGAAGGGTTTTATTCGTCCCAGTGTATCTCCATAGGGAGCTCCGGTGTTATTTGTAAAGAAAAAGGATGGGACTTTTCGAATGTGTATAGACTATCGCGAGTTGAACAAAAGGACTATCAAGAATAAGTATCATTTACCACAGATTGAGGATTTGTTTGATCAGTTAAGAGGAGCAAGTGTATTTTCAAAGATTGACTTAAGATTCGGCTATCATCAGGTGAAAGTTAAGAAGGAAGATATATCCAAGACAACTTTCCAAACAAGATATGGCCATTATGAATTTGTAGTTATGCCCTTTGGACTTAGTAATGCGCCAGCAGTCTTTATGGATATGATGAATTGAGTTTTTCACTCTTATCTCGATCGATTCGTAATAGTTTTTATTGATGATATCTTGATATACTCGGATAGCCAGGTACACCATGAAGAACACTTGAGGATGGTGTTGGAGATTCTACGAAAGGAGAAACTGTACGCAAAATTCAAGAAGTGTGAGTTCTGGCTAAATAAGGTGTCATTTCTTGGACATATTGTCTTCGAAAAAGGGATAGAAGTGGATCCCGCCAAAGTGGAAACTGTGAGTAACTGGAAGGCGCTTACTAATGTAAACGAAGTGCGGAGTTTTCTTGGACTGGCTGGATATTACAAAAGATTTATAGAAGGATTTTTCAAGATTGCTACGCCCATGACTCGTTTAACCCGAAAGAAGACGAAGTTTCAGTGGACTGATCAGTGTGAGAAAAGTTTTCAAGAATTGAAGAGGAGATTAATTACTGCACCAATCTTGATAGTTCCAGATGGAACAAAATGATTTGTGGTTTACAGCGATGCTTCCAAACAAGGTTTGGGGTGTGTTTTGATGCAACAGGGAAGAGTGGTGGCCTATGCATCAAGACAGTTAAAGACTCATGAGCAAAATTATCCAACTCATGACTTGGAGTTAGCTGCAGTAGTACATGCTCTTAAGATTTGGCGGCATTACTTGTATGGGGGAAAATGTGAGATTTACACTGATCATAAAAGTCTAAAGTACTTTTTCGAACAAAAAAAGCTTAATATGAGGCAACGAAGATGGCTGGAATTAGTAAAGGATTATGACTGTATAATTCTTTACCATCCCGGAAAGGCGAACGTTGTTGCTGATGCACTTAGCCGGAAGAGGGCAGAAGAGATAGTTTGGCTACTTACCACTCAGGATCTATTCATAAGAGAAATGGCTAAGTTAAATCTGGAAATAATAGTGCCACTAAGTAGTATCAAGGCTAGAGTTCCAACTTTAATAGTCAGACCCGCCCTGCGAGAGGAGATCATAGAAGCCCAAAAAAATGACAAATTTTTGCTACAGATAAGAGATCATATGCAGAAGGGAGAAACATAAGGATTTACGGAGTCTGTCGAAGGAGCTCTCACTTTTAGAGGAAGAATTTGTGTTCCAAAGGACGAAGAACTGAGAAACAGAATTTTGAAAGAGGCACACGCAACACCGTACTCAGAACATGCTGGAGGTACGAAGATGTACCAAGATCTGAGGGAAACCTTTTGGTAGCGAAACATGAAGAGGAGCATCGGACTTTTCATCAAGAAATGTCTCGTCTGCCAACAAGTAAAAGCAAAACATCAGCGACCAGTGGGAATGCTGACACCATTGGAAATTCCAGAGTGGAAGTGGGAGTATATTACTATGGACTTTGTGGTTGGGTTGCCTAAAACAATTCGAGGAAATCATGCTGTGTGGGTTATAGTGGATAGACTGGCCAAGTCTGCTCATTTTCTACCTATTAAAATGACGTTCGACTTGGATAAATTGGCACGAATTTATATAAAGGAGATTGTCAGGCTTCATGGAGTGCCAGTCTCTATTGTATCAGATAGGGACCCCCGCTTTACCTCCAGATTTTGGCAATGTTTGCAAAAGGAGTTAGGCACCAAACTAACGTTCAGTACTACTTTCCATCCCCAAACTGATGGCCAAACAGAGCGAACGATACAGATCCTAGAAGACATGTTGAGAGCCAGTACCTTAGATTTACAGGGAAGTTGGGAGGATCATTTGTACCTAGTAGAGTTCGCTTACAATAACGGCTATCAATCAACAATTGGGATGGCATCATACGACGTGCTATATGGAAGAAGGTGTCGCTCACCCCTATACTGGGATGAAGTGGGCGAAAAACGAGTTTTGGGATCTGAGTTGGTCGAACAGGCAATAGAAGTAATAAGAAAAATCCGAGAAAGAATTAAAGCAGCTCAGGATCGACAGAAATACTATGCGGATAAAAGGAGAAGAGAGCTAAAATTTGAAGTGGGTGATAAAGTTTTCCTGAAAGTGTCGCCTACTAAAGGTGTTTACCGATTTGGAAGGAGGGGTAAACTAAAACCTTGGTACATTGGACCTTATGAAATACTGGAACGGGTGGGTGAAGTTGCGTATCGATTAGTGCTACCACCTGATTTTGCGGGCATTCACAATGTATTCCACGTATCCATGTTGCGAAAGTACGTGTTTGACCCGAATCACGTAATCCACCAAGAAAACATTGAGCTCGAAAAGGACTTATTTTATGAGGAATCTCATATCGCTATTATAGATAGAAAAGTTCATAAGCTGAGAAATCGAAATGTAAACTTGATAAAAGTCCAATAGAGTCAGCACAACGCGAATGAAGCAACTTGGGAAAAAGAAGAAGAGATCCTGGCAAAATATCCGAATCTATCGAATTTTGGTACGTTTCCAAATTTCGAGGACAAAATTTCTTTGTAGGAGGGAAGGATGTAATACCCATATAAATTCTAAGAACATTTTAATCACCTAATTTTGCTTGTATTGGCTAGGATAAACATTGTTGACTTCTCACCTCCTACACCTCTCCAAAAGAAGAATGTGACACCTAGTCTAGTCTATAGTGTTAGCTTAGATAATTGATTGATTTTTGGCCTTTGGTTAATGAGAGCAAATAGATATCAAGACATTTAAGCCTTTCTTCACTTTCAAAAATATCACCATCTCCACAGCCTCCTTCTCAACCATCACTGCAGCCATCTCTCTCTCCGTCAGCAAGTTTTCGGCAAGATTTTATTTATTTTGTTCCGTTTAATTTGTAGTTCTTGTCAAGCCTTTTACGATTTTGAGCTCTAAGCTAGAATCGGTCGCCTTGTTCCCTACGTCCGCTGCCGGATTTGCTGCTGTGTATGTGCTGGCACTCGGTCGCACCGGTGAGAGGTGTGTTTGGGGTGGCCGGCGCTTGTTGCGCCGGCTAGGATTTCTTGAAGGCCGCCGCTGATATATATATATATATATATATGTATGTTGTGTGCTGGAAAGTGAGTATGGTGTTTTGGGGTCGGAGTTTGGGAAGAAGCCGGTGCCGGTGTGGCACCGACGTGACTGATGGAGGCGGCTAGTGGTGGAGGTATATATATATATGTATATATGCAGTGGGTTAGATATATGCATGTGGGTATGTTGCGGTGTTTGTGTGTGTTGGATGGTGTAGAGTGGTCGCCGGCGATATGTGTCGCCAGCAGTGGTGGCAGTAGGTGGCAGTAGGGATGTAAACGAAGCGAATCGAAGCGAATAGTAAGATATTCGATTCGAATTCGTGAAATTTAGGTTCGATTCGAATTCGATTCGATTCGATGATCGAATTTCAAATTCGATTCGAATTCGGTTTGTAACAAAATTTTAGATGTATTCGATTCGATTCGAGATTCGGTTTGTTTTCAAGATGTAAATTTCTATTGATTCGATTCGATCTCAAAATTCGATTCAATCTCAAGATTCGATTCGATTTCAAGATTCGGTTTGATTCGAATGAGAGACTAAAAATTAAAAAATTCATATTTTATCTTCCAATATATTATTATTATTTTTTCAATTAAATTATTAACAATTTAATATATATATATATATTTATTTATTTATTATTATATTATATATTTAATTTAATACATATATATATATATTAATCGAATCGAATTTTTGAATTTAACGAATCGAATATATGCATATTCGAATTCGATTCGATAGTTATACGAACTTAAAAATTGATTCGGATTCGAATTCGAATTCAAATTTTACCGAATCGAATCGGTCTAAACGAATTCGAATCACGAATCGAATCGTCAGCATTTGATTTGAATTACATCCCTAGGTGGCAGTAGGTGGCAGGGTGGCAGGGGCGGAACAGGGAGTGATTTGGGGTTGTAGGGTGATTTTCGGAATTGGTTTAAACCTAGGGACCTAATTGCAAATCTCAGGTTTAGGATAATTAACAATTAAGCCCTTGAACTATTGGATATTCACAGTTTAGTCCCTGAACTTTTGAACACTAACAGATTGACCCCAAAACTTCTACAAAATAGCAATCTAACCCCCAAAACTTTCTAAAATTACAGAATAATCCCCAGAATTTCTAGAAATTACAATATGGACCCTAATCTTTATAGAAATTATAGAATCACCCCTAAACTTTGATATAATGACAAAACTAGGGGTGAAGATCGGACGGATCGAATCGGAAATAGGGTGTTTTGGAAAAATTCCAAAAAATTTCGGAAATGAAAAACCAATTCCAATTTCCATCCAAAAATTTTCGGAATTTTCGGAATTCTGAAATTTTGAAATTTTCGGAAATTTTCGGAAAATTTTTCAGAATTTTTTTCGGAATTTTCAAAAATTAAAAAATTTAGAAATTTTCGGAATTAATTAGTTGGTCTATTAGCTATATAGCATTTTCTAATACCCTAAGAAATAATACGACCTCGAATCTGATATTCCAAGCATTTAACATCAATATAATATCTACCAAAGATATGAGAGATTAATTATTATGCTCATGTACAATATTCATATAAAACACATGATAGACAATACACAAAAATGCAGCCCTGTTAGTAGTAAAAGTTAACAAATCATACTAAGAATCATTGATAGTAGATAAATACATATTCATATAAATTTTTATAGTTTTTGAGTCATATTTTATATTTAATATATACTATAGTATACTATAGTATAAAATAAAACTATAAAATTTATATGAATAGTATATATTAATAATATAAAATAAAACTATAAAACTATATTATAAACTATATTATCATTTTGTAAGTAATTATACTTACTAATTCATATTTATTAAGTTATTTTTCTTTTAGGAAGCTCAAATCAAATGAATATTTGAATCTATATTATGATTTATGATAATGCTTTGTTCGAAATTCTTCGATATTTAAAATACTTGTTTTATAATTTGTATAATTTTCTTTGTCATTATTCCTATTATATAACATGTTATCATTTTTAATGAAATTTATAATATATTTACCTTTGAAATTAGATATTCACTTTTTATTTTATATAATATATAGTATATAGTATATAATATATGGTATATAGTATAAAGTATTCTTTTATAGTATATAGTATGTAGTATATAGTATGCAGTATATAATATAGTATAATTCTAAAACTACAGTATAAACTATAGTATATAGTATAAAATAAAATTATAGTATAAACTGTACTATATACATATAGTATATATTATATATAGCATAAAGTATATAATATAATATAATTAAAAAACTACAGTAAAAACTATAATATATAGTATATATTATAAAATAATACTAAAAAAACTCTAGTATAAACTATAGACTATAGTATATAATATATTTATATACTATCATATAGTATAAAGTATATAAACTATATTATATAGTATATAGTATTATAAAGTATATTATAATATGTATATTTATAGTTACACATAGTATAAAGTATATAAAATATATTATATAGAATATAGTATTATAAAGTATACTATAATATGTATATTTATATTTACATTTAGTAAATGTATATAAAATATATTATATCATATATAGTATATTATTGTATATAGTATTCTTCTATAGAAAATAGTATGTAGTATAAAATGTTTGAATTATTTTCAACAATTACTATTGGTTTGATAGTAAGTTTTGTGCTTTGAATGTGAGAGGTTTTGTGTTCGATTCTCAAATGCCTCTACTAACTACATTTTATAATTTTTTGAAAATAAATCGGAAATTTCGGATGAATTTCGGAAATCGGATCGGATCGGAAATCGGAATTTTCGAAAATTGAATTTTGGAAATATTTCGGATCGGATTTCGGAATTTCCAAAAATTTCAAAACTAATTCTGATTTCCATCCAAAAATTTTCGGAAAAATCAAAATTCGGATTTTCGGATTAAAAATATTCGTTCCAAAATCGAAAAATTTCGGATCGGATTCGGCGGATATCGGAAATTTTCGTTCCAATCTCCACCCCTAGACAGAATGAACCCTTTAAGCAAGAAAATCCTAATTTTAGGGGCGAAGTCCACAAACCTTATTTTTCTCAGTAAACCCTAAATTTAGAAACCTCGTCTATCGACCTTCTTAAGAGTTTATTTATCTACTGATTTCATCGATTTTAAGATATTTAAGTCAGAGAACAAGTCATATTTTCATACTTTGTAGGGAATACACGCACAGGACAAAAATAAGCCAGTCGAAAGCTTTTGATCAGGATCTTTTGAGTAATCCAAGGTGGGGGGTAAAATCTTTTTATGTATTTAAATTGTACAGTTTTACGAAAAATTATGTGACTAAGTGATTTAAATTCTCAAATGCAAATGGTTTCACTTGATGATAAGTCGGGATAATACCTGCTAAAAAGGGGTTTCTTTAGAAACCAACATATGTCAAAGGATTTTTCGTACCTATACGTTGTGTGAATTATGTGACCAACATGAACGTGACCAATGTGTACTATGTGCTATGTGAGAAACATTATGTGACAACTTAATTGTGCATGCGACTGCACGCCAAGTAGGGTGACCTTGCTGGAAACCCAACAATGGGGTATTCTTCGGATGCCCACCAATGGGGTCTTCTTCGGAAACCCACCATAAAGGGTGTAATAACCCATCGGACCGGCTTGGGGTTCGGATAGATTTCCCAAGGGAAACTATTCATAGGATGCATTAGGACTACTTGGGAGTCCACAACGTGTATTATGTATATATTATGCAAGAAGTATTATGTGTACCCTTTTCACTGTACAAATGGACCCCACTAAGTGTTCTTTTGACACTTACCCCTTCTATGGTTTTATTTTAAAGAAAACACTGTGGGCAAGGAAGGGTGAACAAAAATGTTTGTTATTTTTGCATGTATATAATAATGTATATGGATGTTCGCATTTCTGAAACTCTATTTCTGTACGAAACAATGCTTATGTGTTTTGATCTAAACAAGAACGTTTCCTCGGCTGTAATGATATAAACCTTTTGTATTTTAAATGGTTATTTTCTAGATCTCGTTTGTTTTAAAATCTCAACGGTTTAAGAATTTTGCTGGACGCCCTATGAAAATGCTGCGATTGCACTCTGGTTTGTTTTAAATAAATAAATAAATAAATATACATATTTATTTTCGTGTTTTAATATATATATGAAAATGGGGCGTGACATATACAAGACCAACAAAAGTGAGAAATTAATTCTTCCTAAAGAGTTAAAGAGTTCGTTTGATTTCTCACAGAATCTACGAACTTGGAATTGGGGAATTCATTTGATTTCTCACCGGATCTACGAAATTGGACTTGGGGAATATTCAAGAAGATGTTTGGGTTGAAACTATTAATTTTCTCAATCAAGAGGTAAATACATATCCCTTAGTTCCACATGTTTAGGACTATGCATAATTTACTGTTTTTAAAGCATGATTTATTTGATTTAATTATAGGATTAGATTCATCATATTTTTGATTTAAATTACATTTGAATATATCAATACTAGTTCCCCAACAGTAGATCTATTGCTAAAGCAAGGAAGTATATCACAATTTACTTGTGAGTATTAAAATGTTGCAAATCTACTTAATTATTTGACATGTGATCTGTTAATTTCGTTTTTAAGGGCTATATGTATTGTCACAAATTCTCTTATGTATTAGATGTATGGATCAATTTGGGTGAATCTGCGATTTTTGTTTTTAATGTGTTGACTTTTATATTATATTATTGTGACTTTTATGTATTAGTTATCATAGTATTTATGTACTATAATTTAGAAAAAAATAAAAATTTCAGCACAATTTGTATATATACCTTAATGTTATATTCATATCACATTTATGTTATATTAGTGTGACATTTATGTATAAAGACCTTTATATATAAATATTCTTACATTTATGTATAAAAGTAAAGATATTTGTACATAAAGGTCACATGAATATCACAAGAAGGTATATATGTACAAATTATGTTGAAATTCTTTTTTTTCTTTCTAAGTTACAGTATATAAGACATTTATACATAAATGTCACATGAATACAATTTAAAGGTTACATCAATACAACATAAAAGTTTTGTCTAAAGTAAAAAAAAAGAAAAACAGAAAAAAATTCGCAAATCCGAATCAACTTGAATCGACCCAGATTGCATATGCATTTGGTACACACTGAACTTACTCATGTCTTACATGTTGTGGTAATTAATATAAATGAAGGACATTAATTTTTTGTGTCCTGATATTGAGACATTAACTTTTTAAATTAGGTGATTTTTAGGGTAAATAATTCAAAATCATAAAATTAGAGTTCAATTATATGAGATTTGAGTTTTTTGCTGAAATGAATTGATATGAAATTCATAAATTGAGGTGGTTTATTCTAAATTCACCTAAATAAAAAATTCATGATCCATGTTGGAGTACGAAAAATTAATGTACTTGAATAATATATGGTCAAAATTCAATGTTTTAACTTTACAATTTTTCCACTTTAGATTTAGATTAAGGTATGTTGGGTTGTTACTCGATTGAAATCTGCTAGGTTCCAAAATGAAGTGTGTTGTGCGTTAACGTGAAATTTTGGCTTATTAGGTTACAGTGTATAGTAGTCTTTTGTGTGTGTTGAATCTCTTTTGAAATTGTCTCACAAGATGATTAAATGTATAAATACAAATATTTATTTATCAGTACACTTTTTTTTTTTTCCTTTTGAGATTTGAATATCATTTCTTTCCCCTTTTTACCACTGAATATTGATCAGAACGTCAGAGTACTCGACATTATTATTACATTTGGACATGTGTGATGACGTTTTTTGTATACCGATTTGTGAGGGATTAGTTTATATTTATCAATAATAAGACTAACAAATAATAATAATAAAAGTAACACACAACAACAATAATAATAATACTAATAATAATAATAATAATAATAATAATAATAATAATAATAATAATAATAATAATAATAATAATAATAATAATATATATTATTATAGTAGTTCAAAAGGAAAAATGTTTTTTCTTTCTAAAATTTATGAGATTAGTGATTAATTAATTCTTACATAATCTGTGAGTAACTAGTTGTAAATTCACAATTAGATTAAAACTCGAACAAGTATTTCTCTAATACAATGTGTATTTGTATCTGGATTATACATATATAAAATTTTGATAAAATTTTCGTTAGTAATGTATATCCTTATATTATGTATAATGTGTTAGAAAAATTCAACAAGCATTAAATAGAGGAGAGTCTAACCTCATACATAATATAAGAATTTACATTACTAACGAAATTTTGATCAAAATTATAATTATGAATTTTAGATAAACAAAGTAACATTTTTCAGATAAAACAAGTAATACATTTTAAATATAATTAATAATATTTAGTGAAAAAATAAAATATAAATATATATTTTAATAATGACACTAATACCTTATATGTAAGTACTTATGAATGTACCATTCACTAATAATTTTTTCCTTAATATATAACAGTGCAGTCAATCAAAATCATAATAAATTATTATAATTATATAATCTGTATGCTTGTCTTTGAATTATTTGGCAATTGTGGTTCCAATCTTGCTAAGCAAGCATATGATGACGACTTAGTAAGTGAACGCCGACTCCGTCTAAAGTTTTCATTAAAGTCTACATTCAATTTTTTTTTTTGTTGTCTTAATTGCATTAAAAAATATAAACTTTTATGAATTACAACTATAATATCAACTTAATACAAACTCAAGAAAATAAGACATATACTTTATATTATTTTATTATTTGGATAATCATCGATTTTACATTGAATATTACATCATATCAAACGAATTAATTATTAATGTTGGCTATCATACTATTGGTTAAACAAAATTAAAACTCTATCACTTAACCTTTAGAAAATCATAGAGAAGGGAAAAAAAAATTGTTGTAGTTATACCTTTATAGGATGTTAAAATTTTCCGATCTTACATGCAACACAAACTCTACCAACATATCCAGCATAAAGAAAAATTTTAAAAAAAGAACAAAATATATAATAGTAAAATTGCAGACTTTACCACTTTTTTATAATTTTGTCATATCTTTTAAAAACTACAAATCTGATGCATGAAATTTATAATTTTTGCAATTAGATGCATCAGGTTATTTTACGATGTCATTTTGTTGATGACTTTCAAAGTTCGAACCAACCTTCCTAATGAACATCTCTTAACTTAATTAAAAGAAAACACGATTGAAATGTTTAAATGCAATTAAGACATAAAATTATAAATTGAAAAGATCATAAATTCGAAAAAAAATTCAGTAATTATAAAATTTTAAATAATTAAGGATCCATCAATACAGTAAATGTCGAGTTTTAAAATTCCCGTAATCAAAACTTCATTAAATAAATAAATAAATTATGTCATACATCAAATCGTAAAAATTAAACGATGATGTATCAAATTGAAATTTTAAAAGTATACGACTAAATTGCAAAAAGGATAAAACGTCATGCAACATTTTACGATTAATTTTTTTTTAATAATAATAGAGAGATAAAGGGGTGTGAAATGATGAAGTCGAAAATCACACGATTAAATAAAGGGACTTTTATTTATATTTTTATTTTTCTAAAAAGGCCAGTTTTGTTAGGGAAAATTGTCCTTTCTAATCATTTTTTTATAATTTAAATTTAATTTATCCTTCAATATAATACTACACCCTAATATACCAAAAAATATAGATATTAGTCCAAAAATACTTATTTCCTACATCAAGTCAACGTGCATAGTCATTATGGGTCCTATAATAATTGCTTCAAGTCCCCTCAATCCCCAATTTACAATAGTATTACCCCCTCCCACCACGTGTCAATTTGAAAGTCACAAGAGTGTAATGCCCCCCACCTATTATGGCATATCACGAAAATTATTATCTACAAAATTATGCCAAGACAAAATCAGTACAGCATGAGAATTACTGTTAGTATAGTCCTTTTTTTTTTCGATTCTATATAAGCAGTTGAAGTCCAAAAAGCATTCGAACTCATATAAGCATTTCTATATTTTTGGTTGTGGATTAGAACTTGGAAGCCTGAAGATATTTTCGTGTACGAAAATTTTAAAGGTATGTTATGACCATGTGAATATTATCATATAACATTATATTAAACCGTACGTAATTATTAATTTTCGTGTTTAATTGAATTGTATAGTTGTGATATTTATTTAATACTTTGTGTTATGTGTCGCCCAATGTTAGATACGTTTCATTTTCGTACACGAAAATGAGATTTACCTTGCACGAAAATAGTTAAATTTAGAATACATGAAAATAGTTAAAATTTATCATACACGAAAATACATAATATTTAGCATACATGAAAATACGCAATATTTAGTATACACGAAAATTCGAAAAAAATATTGTACATGAAAATTCGGAAAAAATATAGTACACGAAAATTCGAAATATTATCGTACACGAAAATAAAATAAAATTTATCATACATGAAAATACTTATAAATTTATCTTACACGAAAATATTAAAAATAATTTTCATACAAGAAAATACATAAAATGTAGTATACACAAAAATAGTTATAAATTACCGTACATGAAAATTTTACTATTTGTCGTACACGAAAATACTTTTAATTAATCGTACATGAAAATACAAAAAAACGATCATAATGTTAATGTAAATTATTTAGGATGTAGGCTCATATTAATAAATTTGTATGATTTTTTTATACTCTTGGAATTAATGTTAGTTAATATTATTGAATTTTATATTAAAAAAAATACCGGCTTATCTATTCCAATTAATATTAGTTAATTTACGTAATTAATGTTAATTATTACTTTTATTTTGTCATTTTTTGTATAAATTTATCATAGTACATATTTTGATAAAGAACAATATCTTGTATTTGATTATATACAAAACTACATATATAAGTAATTATATTTGATGTGTTGTCATAATTTATTCGTATAGTTTTTAAATGAATACTGTAATTAATGTTTCTTGATGTATAACATATATAACAGTTATTTTAAGGAGAGTTTACATAGACATGAATATTTTGACATTGAAAAAGATTTTTTAACGAATTACTAAAACAATATTTATTTTAAAATAATTTTTTACTAGCTAAATGATGCTTATTTGGGGTTAAAATTAATAAAATAAATTATATAAATAAAAAGAAAAAAAATTTATTGTCATCCTTTAAATTATTCAATGACATAAAATAAATCATGAAGTTGTGTTTGACGACACTATATAAAGTTCATGAGGAATGAATTTATATCTATAGTATTTACAAAGTCGAGCTCGTTCTTCAAAGTATTGAACTTATAAGAAAATCATCCTACAAAGTAGCGTCTTCATATGTTTAACTTTTTATTATTGAAAATAGTAATTTAGTTCTAGCAATAACAAATCCTGAAATGTTCAAATTAAACAAGATCAATCAATTTAATTAACACAACGATAAATTGATTTACTATTATTAATCTATCCTAACGTTGTATAATGGAAAAAAAAAATCTTTTGCCTCACTTTGGCACTTATTAAAATATAGAGATGAATATTTTCTGATGTGTTTTGTTTTTGTTTTTTTGTTCATTTATAGGAAAATGTGAGTTTCATGTCTGTCGTGGTTTGGTTCGGGGGTTATTGGGAAGGTTTAGAGTACAAAAATGGTTACCAAGAGCTTCTTCACCTTAAGAGAATTACATTTACTGATCTATTAGAGTCAATTCATGGACTTGTGTATGCTGACATGAATTGCTAAAGATATGTGATCCATTCATTGGTGGACATAAATGGAATAGTGAAAAGGGAAAAAATTAAGAATGATTTGGATCTGGAACAATTATTGTCCACGAGCGATGAGTGTCTTATCGTTTTTGTTTCCCTTAAAAGTATGGATTTTTTAGCATCTCAGTATGCGTTGTCAATTGAATCTCAAAATACCAGCTTTGTAGGGGTTTCATCAGGAAGAGTAGGAGCGTGGACAGACTCATATCCGGCATTTGACATTCCCCAACAAAATTGGGATTTTTCAAATGTTTCCCTTGGACTACAAACGGACGAAACGTTTTATTCGAAATGGGGTATACCAAATGAAGATGAAGCTGAGCAAGCTGGGATCTCAAATGTGGATCAGTGGGCATCTTGACCTTTTTCCAGTGGTTGTGTGAACTTTACATCTGATTGGGGTGTCGACTACATTGATTTGAATAGTTCTCCGACTGTTTATGGACATCATGAGTTTACAGAGAGTGAAGAAATCTCACAGGCAGCTAGACCAGAAAGAGTACCAGAACAATTATCTGACAATGACAGTTGTAATTTTATATATATGATTTTAATTATGTCATAACATGTTGCAATTGTAATATATATTTTTATATATATCATGTTTCAGGTTCAACCAATGATGAAGATGAATCAGCAAATGCGATAGATATAAATGATGACATCGAGTTAGACGAAGAAGTCGAGAATACTTTGGATGAAGACCAACGACTGGCGTTAGAGGAATTCTTGGCTTATATAATGAGACCAGAGTAGTTTATTCCAGAAGTACCATGTGATGAGCAGCCCACATTAATGAACGAGCCGACCCAAAATGTTTCCCTACACAAATGAGCTACTTTTGGTAGCAAAACAGAGTTGAAAAATGCGGTTGGATTTTACCATATGGAGAATCAAGTTGAATTCCGTGTGGATCATTCCGACAAAAACCTATGGTACGTGAAATGTAGTAAGAATAATTGTCCATTCGTTCTGAACGCACACGAGAAATTTGGGATTTGAAAATTTTCAAAGATTGTTTTACAACATACATGTGGGAGTGAATTGAACAGTAGTGAACCTCGTCGAATTGTATAAAATTTGAAGTTTATTAAATGTAGTTCTTCTTTATTACATATTTTTATTGTACTGAATTAAATTTTATTATTATTATTATTATTATTATTATTATTATTATTATTATTATTATTAAATTTTAAGAAATGAGAAGATTTCAATAAACCCATTAACTAAAAGACATTTATTAATTTGGAGAAAATTGAGTGGGTACTATAAGTCAAATTTTACACTAATACTTGTTTTAGTATACGGATCTAAATTTAATATAAAAATCGACAATTAAAAGTTGTTAGGGAGCTGGTTATCGCAATTTTATGAGATTAATATTTAATTGACCCAATTTTTAAAACACGTATAATGTACTATAATTAGTTCTTAATTATTTATAGTTTTATACCATATTGTACTTTCGATATGAAAATTATAAATAATTGTAATTAAATAATTGTAACTAAATAATTGTCTTAATTATATATATATTGGTCACAGGCACACTAATTATATATATACACACACACATTTATATATGATGAATGCATAAGGCTAAATATGAAACGTCTAGATGTCCCTTAAAAAACTATGTTAAAATTAAAAATAAGTGCAAATTATATTTTGACTAAATATATGACTGAGGTATGAATTATGGGGTTAATTTAGTTGGATAAATACTTAAGTTTTATAAATTTATAGTTGGTTTAGTTTATTGAGATGTTTGAAAATTGATCATTCAAAATCATAGAATTAGTTGATAGATAATTTTTATTTGGGTAAAAAACAAAAACCCACCTCAAGTATACGTGATTTTGCATTTTACTATATCATTTATAAATGTTTTCACTTTACTATATCAAGTACACGAATTTTGCAAAGAACAATAAATCCGGCTGTCACGTCATTTTTTCTCGTCAGAAGGAGGACACGTGTCTCTCAACCATTTGCCAATAAGTCGGATTTATTGTTTTTTGCAAAATTTGTGTACTTGATATAGTAAAGTGAAAACATTTATAAATGATATATCAAAGTACAAAATCACGTATACTTGAGGTGGGTTTTTGTTTTTTACCCTTTTTATTTTACAACTTCATTCTCCTAAAATGTTATTCTCGTCAAACACTCACAAACTTATATTATAATTTACGTGTATAATAATATCTGCAATTTCTGTAATTTTTGTAATTTTTGTATACGGTAATTTTCGTAAATTTTCGAGCACGTTTATTTACGTAATTTTCGTGTACGAAATTTTTCCTAATTTTCGTGTCCGAAAAGTCATCCTAATTTTCGTGTACGAGATTTTTCGTAATTTTCGTGTATGAAAATTTTTGTCATTTTCGTGTCCGAAAAGTCATCCTAATTTTCGTGTACGAGATTTTTCGTAATTTTCGTGTATGAAAATTTTTGTCATTTTCGTGTACGAAAATTTTCGTGAAAGGCTTTGATTTAAGAATTTTCATGTAAGACAAACATTTGTGATTTTTGTGTAAGATTATTTACTGTATTTTCGTGTACGGTTGTTTCGGCAATTTTGGTTCATACAAAAATTTTCTTGTAAGTCGAAACACTTGGAATTTTCGTGTAGAACTACCCCTATAATTTTCATGTACGACTTTAGTCCAATTTTCAGTTCAAATTTTGGGTGAAATAACACCAAACAATTTAAATCAATTCCAACACTATTTCATGAACAAAGCATATAAGAAAAAAAATAATATCATGAACATAGCATTATGAAATAATATCATCAATATCACTTAGTGCATATTTTTGTGTATCATAATATCATCAATATGATCAATAAACAATTTCGAACTGTCATCATATCATCACTGCATATTTTCGTGTTCCAAACTCAACTACCAATAAGTAAACAATTCGAAATATAAACCACAAAAATAAAAAATTAAAACGAACCTCTTTAGCCATCGTTCGTACAAGAAAATAGCTCCCCTAATCTACCGCCGATTTGCCGCTGCCGCTTCACGATTTTTTCGGCAAATGCTTACCAAATTACAGGGGCTTTGGACGACAGCGTAAATCTAATATACGAAATATTCACGAAAAATTTTGTTCTTCACACACGAAAATGACAGTCGTCGGGTTCAATGGTGAAACAATGTTGTGTTAATGGTGAAACAATGGTGAAAGAGACGACAAGGAGCGGCGTCCACCTCAGGAAAAAAAATCAAATTCTTTGCATTAGATCAAATAATGAGTGAGGTGTAAATCTTGTACATTGATTGATTATAGGGCCCATATAGTACCAATTTCATATTGACTTTGACTAGAAAATGGGTATTTTGGGATTAACATCTATATCTTTAGACAATTTAAAATATAATATTATATTGTAGGATAAATTGGATTTAAATTATAAAAAAATGGTTAGAAAGGCAAAATTTTTCCACTTGTTATTGCAATGCTCAAAACTAAGGTATAGCTTCTAGGCGTGGAGATGACGTTAGCAATCAAGACTTTTCAAAATATAGTGATGCCAAAGTCTTCTTGAGAAAACGCATGCTACCCTAATTCCTTATATTTTACCCATATATGCCATAAAAAAATAAAAAAAATCTCCACTTACCCCAAACCTTATAATTTAGTTTTTATTTGTCCTAATTTATATCGAAGTCCACCCATCACATCATTTCAGCCCCACCATCGAATTCGTACGGAAAGTGACAGGGAGCCAGACAAAAAAAACTTTCTTGTAACAAAATCATTTGACCAACCAATTATTCAACAGTAAGCATATTTTACCAGTCCAAAAATTCATGGAAGATTTTCGAACTCAATTATCCAGCAACAGAGACGCGATTTTCGTGTAAGAAGACAACGATTTTACCAACCCAAAAATATCTGCTTATATTTTACCTCATATGCCACCAAAATATAAATAAGTCCCCACTTACCCCAAACCCTAAAATTTTATCCTGAAATGCCCCAATAATTGAATGCTTACATGAAAATTTTGCATAATTGGCCCAAAATGCTTACACGATTTTTTGCATAACTGGCCCAAAATGCTTAAATTGGCCCGACACGAATTTTTAAAAAATTGGCCCAAAATGCTTATATTGGCCCAAAATGCCTACATGAATTTTTAAAACTTTGGCCCAAAATGCTTAATGAATATTCTCTTCTTTTCTCATATTAATATTTAAAATATAATTACAATATGCTTACACGAATATTAAAATTTATATTTTTAAATTATGATTGCAAAATATGCTTACACGAATATTAATATTTATATTTTTGAAGTATGATTACAAAATATGCTTACAAGAATGATTACAAAATATTAATATTAAAATATGCTTACACGATTTTTTAAAAATTGGCCTAAAATGCTTATATTGGCCCAAAATGCTTACACGAATTTATGTTATGTAATTGGGCCAAAATGCTTAAAAGAATATTCTCTTTTTTTCTCATATTAATATTTAAAATATGATTACAAAATGCTTACACGAATATTAAAATTTATATTTTTAAATTATGATTGCAAAATATGCTTACACGAATATTAATATTTATATTTTTGAAATATGATTACAAAATATGCTTACACGAATATTAATATTTATATCTTTGAAATATGATTACAAAATATGCTTATACGAATGATTACAAAATATTAATATTAAAATATGCTTACACGAATTTTGTAAAATATGATTAGCTGAATGCAATTTCTTACACGAAATTTGTAACATTTATTTTTATTTTTTAAACATATTCTTACACGAAATTTTGTAATTTTTTAACTGAATGAAATATTAATATTAAAATATGCTTACACGAATTTGTAAAATATGATTAGAAAATGCAATTTCAAAATAGTGAAGGACAGTAAATAAATTTCTTACACGAATTAAAAAAAATATTTATTTTTAATTTTTAAACATATTCTTACACAAATATTAATATTAAAATATGCTTACATGAATTTGTAAATTTTTAACCGAATTAAATGCAATTTCAAAATATGAAATGAAATCTCGTATAGGAACATTTTCTCCGAAATGAATTGTGATTTTTCAATTTTTGTGTAAGGACTTGACCAAATGAATTAAAAAAAAAGTCTTACATGAATTTTGAAGGAGTTGACATATGATTAGAAAATGAAATTTGAGATATAACAAGACATCTCTTACACGAAATTTGCACTGACATGAATTGTGATGCCAAAATTTTCGTGTAAGCCATTGATTAGAAAAGACATCTCTTACACGAATTTTTTAATTTTTGACATATGATTAGAAAATGAAAATTTTGGAGTAAGGCCCAAAGTGGCTGACAAGATAAGACATGACATGACAAAGGTAAATCAGTGAATTGTTACGTGTCGCTAGTGAGTCACATGTGTGCAGTGTATGTGCAAATTTCTCGTGTGGAAATCCTCTATATAATGGGAATATGAAAATAAGTTTCTAAACTAGTAGCTTCACTTGCAATTTTTATTTTTTTTACAAAATTCTCAAAATGTTCTTACCGTCCTAAAGTCCGAAGACTACTTCGTAGCCAATAAATACAGGGAAAATATTGGAGATTTTTGGTTTGAAACGTATGTTACTAGCCAATTATTCCAGTGTATTGGGAATTTTCTTGTATTTTTGTTATGCAAATGTTGTGTTTTGAAGCTTATACATCGAATGCTTATTGTGAGCTTACACAAATTTATGTTATGAGAATTTTATGTTACAATTTGTAATCAATGTTGCATTAATGTTAATCAATATTTTATTGGTTAAAGTAGGTCTTACACGAAAAAACATGATAGGTCATACATATGCTATTTTATGAAGGTCAAACATGTACAAAAGATGAGGCTTACACGAAATTTAGGCTTCCACGAAAAATGTAAATTTGGCCAACTCATTTATGTTATGTGGTTGAAGTGTAATAGAAAACTGTAATGACTTTGTGCAATATGTCGAGGATGTAATATTTTTTATTTTAATAATAAAAATTAACCTACAGATAGAAATCGCATAAGAGCTTATATTCCACTATACACATATATGCATGTAGCTCTACATAACAGTTGGATGTGCAGGTCAATATGTACATTATGCACTTGCAAACAGATGACGAGGTGATTGACTGAGTTGTTATGTGTTTTTTTTTTCAGCGTAGAGGATATGAGTTTCATGTCTGTAGTGGTTTGGCACGGAGGCTATTGGGAAGGTTTGAAGTATAAAAACGGTTATAAAGAGGAGGTTCAACTAGAAATATTGACTTTCTATACTTTATTCATGTGTATCCATGGACTTGTGTGTACCGACATGAATCGTTGGGGATATGTGATTCACTCAATAGTAGAAAAAAATGGAAGAGTGAAAAAAAAATCAAGAATGATTATCATTTGGAACGATTATTGTCGAAGAGCGACGATGTTCTTGTTGTTTTCGTTATGCTCAAGTTATTGGTTGTTGAAGCATCTAATACCGGGTTGTCAAGAGATTATGTGACTAGCAGCCTTGGAGATTTTAATGTTAACATTGGATCTGAACATCAAAGGGAACTGTATACGTATCATCATTCGACATATGAAGAAGGGATCGCAAGGTCAGGTGACATATGCAACCAAAATTAGATTCGTGATAATGTTCCTTTTGGGTTGCAAAATGACGAAACATTTTATACAAAGTGGGGTGTCCCTTATGAGGAGAAATCATCGTAGGTTGGTACATCTTCAGATGGTATATGGGCTCAGTGGCCATCATCAAGCGGTCGTGTAAACTTTGGAACAGATTAGGGTGTCGATTATATTGACTTGAATAGGTCCCCGACTACATATGAAGAGGAGAAGATTGCCCAGGATGATGATGTATTACCTCCGACACAGGACGATGCAGGCCAAGAAGAGAGATATACAACTTGTGATGGTATTTTCAATTTTCTGGATTCATACAATATATTTTCATCATCTTACTCTTGCCATTTCTTAATATGTCTGTTTACATTGTCGTAGTTTCATAACAGGAGGAAGATGAATCAGATCTGGAAAATGATATGAACGACCTGTTCGAGTTAGAAGAAGAGGATGAAAATGTTTTGGACGAGGAGCAACGACTTGCTTATGAGGAGTTTTTGAGGTACACTCATCACTCTGAATGGTTCATTCTGGAGATGCCGAGTATGGAGGGACCATCCGTAGTCGATTTTGTCGAGAATGAGCCAAGTCCAACTAATAATTTACAAAAAGGCTCGACTTTTGGCTCAAAAACAAAATTGCAAAATGCAGTGGGGTTTTACCATTTGGAGAACCATGTTGAATACCGTGTAAAGAAGTCAGATAAGCATAAATGGTTCGTTAAATGTTCGAGAGAAACTTGCCCTTTCATACTCTATGCATCTGAGAAGTATGGGATATGGAAAATCTCGAACGACGTAATACCCCATGAATGTTCGAACGATCTAAACGAGCTCAATGTTCCTCATCAACTGTCGTCTGCCTTGATCGGTGAGTACTATGTTGACCATATTAGCAAAGAGGATTGCCATTTAGACGCTAAAAGCATAATGCGCGAAATGAACCAAAGACATGGGATAAATCTTAGTTATAAGGTTGCATCCCGGGTAAAAAGACATGTAATGAAACTTGTATATGGAGATCCGAAACTTCTTTTTCATTGCTGCCATCGTATTTGGAAATGTTGAAGATTGCTAACCCGGGCTCGTATACAGCTGTGGAGACACTAAATAATGGCAAATTCAAGTAAGTGTTCTACGTTTTAGCCGCATCAATTCATGGATTTCGAAATTATGCGAGACCGATTATAGTCGTGGATGGTTGCCATTTAAAAGGTCAATACAAATGTATTGGATTTGTCGCTGTAACGAAAGATGGAAATGACCAAATTTTTCCACTAGCCATTGAGATAGGAAATGTGGAAAATGATGAATCCTGGACCTGGTTTTTGAATCATGTTCGAAATACGTATGGCTATCCGGATGAACTACTAATCGTGTCTGATCAACACACGAGCATCAACAATGCCATTATGGAAGCGTACCCTGATGCGACTCATGGTCTATGTTGTTTTCATTTGCAACAAAACTTGGCCAAGCATAGATCGCATTTTGTTGGGCTTTTTCAAAAGACTGCTTAAAGTTATCACGAGACTGAATTCGAAAGGTTAGACTACTTACTCTCAATCTATGTCCATGTATTCTTTTACCATATTATACAATTTAGTTGATAACCCTAATACATTTGGCATTATTGATAGGTACATGAATACCCTATCGAAAACTAATAAACACGGTGCGCTGGAGACCTTGGCGAATGCGAGAGTAGAAAGGTGGTCTCGTGTCAGATGCCCTGTAAGAAGATTTAACTTCATGACCTGCAACACGGCTGAGTCTGGAACAATCGTCTTCTTTGGGCCCAAAAGCTACCTGTGTGTTCGTTTCTGGAGTGTGCTAGACGAGTAATGGAGAAGTGGTTTTTCGAGTGGAGGACTGCTGCAGAAGAAATGATAGATGTCCTTACAAAGTCGGCACATGACAGGCTCATTGAATCAGTGAAAAGGGGTCGACGAATGACGGTCGACAAACTAACACGATATATATTTAAGATTTTGGACGGGGGTAAATTATACATGGTCGATCTATCAAATCACACCTGCGAGTGTTAATTTTTTCAATACGAGTTAATTCCATGCATGCATGCATGTGCAGCGATAAGGTACGACTTACGCTATTACATATGATTTTTGTGGTTTTATACATTTTATTTGCAAAGCGTAATCAACAATATTTTAACTCTTTTCATTTTTTGAACAGTTGCGCAAGAGAATCAGTGACATCGTACGTCCATCCATATTACAAAACCGACTGGCTGAAACAAATATAGCGTTGTGAGGTTATTCCTATACCGAACCCACAAGATTGGGTTGTTTCTGAAGAAATACAAAAACAAGTATGTGTAGCCCCAGACAACCCGAGATAAGCTAGCTGACCGAAGACTCAGAGGATTCCTTCTGCAGGCCTCGAATCTGCACATTCACGTCGTTCCGGTTTATGTAGTCGGTGTGGGCGCACTGGACACAACAGAACACGCTGTACTGAATCGTTGCATGTGTCATCGTCTGCAGAGCAACATCCTGATAAGAAAAAATGCTCACTTTGTAAGTCGGAGACCCATACAAAGAGAAAGTGTCCGATCTTTTTAGCATCTAATATCGCGGACTCATGAAATTACAGTTTTTTTATAAAATGTAGCTAATGACTTATTTACCCTTGTAACTTGACCCAAAAAATGAAACAGGTTACGAAACACTTATGAATTTCTAATTATGGGAAAGTAGTATGCAAACTCGAGTATCCCGATACTACATAAAATAGTACTAGCGTCAAATCGAAGTACTCTGCGTACTGTTTCCTACAAACGAATGTAAAAGTAATGCCAAAATTATGATACACACATCAATCTATCAAATCATCAGCAGCAACGGTATCTGCGTCTGCTGACCACCTATACAATGTATATGCTACACGTCTGCGCATCTCGAAAATCCCATTAACAATATCGGCTCAAGGAAAAATACAACTCAAGCAGCTCTCAATCGCCTTTAACGTGTAGATGCCACACCCCGTTGGATCGTCCTGCTTGTAACAACGTCTGGTCTCTACTGTCTTCAGTTCCAGTTGCTGTGGACATTATGACAATCGATCTAGCTCACTGTAGTAGCCAGAATGCTGCAACAGCTTCGGCCAAATACGCCGTATTGGAAGAGTCTGAAAATAACGAATCCCCTCAATCTCTTTTATCTACGTATGTCGAAGACTGTCAAAGAGGGTGAGCGTGTAAGTGTGCATATTCACCTCGCCTGTGACCCAATGTTCGTCCAGGTTCAGAATAAGGTAAATCTGGTCCATATACATGGAAAAAAACAAGTTAGTGTGCTGCGTAAATTAGAATGGTTAGAAAAAAGCTTGTTGAAAATTGCTTACCCTAGATGTCCTGTTCCACCAAGGCCTCGAATGCTTCCACTTCGGCTTGTTACCACGAACGTAGGGTACTAGACGATCTAGATCAGTTGGAGAAAAGGCCTTTCCTTTGGCCTTATAATAGGCACTTCCTTCGCCGTTATCTGCATGTTTAGCTCGCCAGTTTCCTTACATGTTTCCTACAAACGACAATCCGATGAAGTTACAAGGGTGAGCGCCTTTAACATGTACATCGAATGAGTAAAGACTTACATTGAAGGAGCAATCGATGATCTGCGTTAGTCGCTTAAGGGACTCATCGATCGAAATGTCCAAAACTTTCGGATGGCTCTGTAACAATGGAAGGTATGCATCTAGAACCTGTAAAAACCAAAAAAATAAGTACCATGAGCAATTTTTTTTTGGTCATTCATAGTAACTATAAATTAGAACTCACCTCTTGATCCAGCTCACTGTACAGGTCTATAATTTATAGTTACGATGAATGACCAAAAAAAATGTTGGACCAATGGCATAGCCAATACCGACGTTACGCCTGTTCAGCGTATATTATGTCAAACTTAATCACGTGAAATAAACAAAGATGAAAGCCAATACAAAGTTATTCACAAATGAGTTGACTTACTGATCTGCATCATCACCTAGCTCAATCCACAGTAGGAAGTCATCCATCGAATGATCAGCCCGTCTAGGTAAGGTCGGCTGGAATGCACTCCGTAAAAAATGCGACCGCCCCCACCGACGAACCTTTCGAATGCCTGCACTGGTCTCAGGCATAGATGGATATGTAGTATCCGATGCGTCGATTTGATCACCATCGTGGCTGGAATACTGCATCGTCGGTGTGGAAGTGCCCGCGTAACCGCTGGTACCAACAGGTGGCTGGAAAAGTACAAGAGCGGAGAGTGGGTCTACAGAGATAGTCGTCGCTGGTGATGATGCAGGCTCATCTATGATGCAGGGCCAAGGAGCCCACTGAGATGGCATCAGAGGATCAGGATGCCAGTGTGGTGGAGGAGGAGCCTCGGGTGAAGAGTGCTAATCGTCCTGCCTCGGTAGCGGAGAATCCTGATGGTAGGCTGTTGGACGACTGTACTGAGCCCCTGACCGGGTGACATACTGATCACCATATCCTGTACCACCGGCGGGGCTAAAGAAACTTTGTAGCTGATCCATAATCATGGACGGAATTTGACGCTCCAGGTGGGAATGCTCATCTCTGATAAAGGTCTTCATGCGATCAAAAAGCTGATCGAAATATGAATGCAACCCATTAAATCGGGAGTTCAGATCCACTGAGAATCGGACGAAGAAGCCATCAGTGCCTGCATACTCGTCAATAGGCGGTGCAGATGAAGAGGGAGTGGAATGCTCATAAGATGACAACACACGAGCTCGCTTGCGTGATCCCATGCGAAATAAAACTGGAGATGTTCGTATATGAGGCTCATCCTCATCATGAACACTATGCACCGGAGAGTAGTCATGGGCCATACCTTGATGAGTCGGAGAATCATATACCGACACATGAGCTGGAGAATCACGCTCACCGAATGTAGTGTTGGTCGGGTATATGTCAGGCTGGGACACATGTACGACACTGTAGAAGGTATCACGATCAAAACCTGAAGCGTCGACCCGGATGCCTTCGAATCCATCACTCTGACCACATACTTCACGTTCCTCAATCTCAACATCGGGTCCCGACTCAGGTTCATCGACCAACTGTTGTGTAGATCGACTGGATCGTCTCGTCGCTCGAGTCGCTCTGGTAGCTCGGGTGGTTTGACCACGACTCATCCTCTAATCAGCCCTACGTGTAGATGGTCTGCCTCTACACCACCCCATAGGCCACGTCGAGGTTGGACCCTTACGCCGAGGTCGACATCTATATGTCTCCAATACAGCTAATGCTCCTCCTCGTATGAGGGAACGAGTGTCTGGAAACAATCTACTTGCTAAAAAAAAAAAACAAAATCGTCAGACATTGCATATATGTATAGGCCAATACATTTATTAATTTACTATTGCATGTCGAGAAAAATACCTCGCCATTGAGGCAATATAGAATCTCGACGATGGACCTCATAGTGGACCACTGCAAACATCTCAGGAATCGGTAGGAGACGTCCAAACGACGACCGACAATAGTACCAGTCATAGGAATAGCCTCGTAGGCCCATATCTAAAGGCAAACGTAATGACGGATGTTAGTAATATATATTTATTTAGTCCACAATATAGACTTAATCAAAGTATTAAGATTACTCACCAGTAAAGCCACGGAAAACCCATAGAAATGGTAAGTGAAGACTCGATTCCCCTACATTGCTGGAACCTCTACTGGTAGCCGATCCACGTGTTGTAACAGATTAAGGTATGAGAACTTCCCCCATGGAAAGCTCTCCCATCTCTTCTCCATCTCTACCAACATCCATACCCACTTCTCGACTTTCGTCTTCCCGATACCACGTCAAATAATATGCAATATAAAACGAGAATCTTCGTAATTTTGATAGCATCGTCTTGGTTTTGTCGAAACTCCCCCAACAAATTATGTACGGAGATCTGCAACCGTTGCTCATGGCCACCGTGAAATGATTCGCGCATACACTCCACCATTAGGGGGCTGGAGTCGGTCTGAAGGATCGAAGTCCGAGTCACCAAATCGCAGTCCTGTAACGAGAGCGAACTCTCTTCTCGAGAATCGACACAACTGTCCCCGTCCGATTCGAAACCAACGATCATACTGGTCATCAGCCTATGTCTGTGCCACCTCACGGGACATCAATACGTATAGAAAACCCTTACACGTCTCTAGCTCGGTCCCCATAGTAAAAAATGACCGAAGCACGTGCGATCGAAACGGGTGATGCAATCCTTTCCTATAGCTCTCAACTCGGTTCGTAGGTCATCCAGTATGCTCAAACAGGTGTATCCATTAATATACACAAGCCGATCCTGACAACCAGCCCAGACACGATCCAACTAAAATAACAAAATTATATTATTACTTAATAATGTTATTTTCGTTGCAGTTTTTGTAATTAATTTCAACAAATTTTACCCGAAACATGCTTTAGGGTTATTTTGACTCGACAAACGTCTCGCAACAAAACTCTAATGTAGGGGTGTTTTACCAAGAAATATTTTTCGGTATAATTGAACTCATAGATGTATCTTGGAATTCTAATATTTGTGAATAGGATTGACTCATTCATATTGTGCATAGGAATGATAATATGGGAAATTTCATGCATGGATTACCTACTTCTGAATTTCGTGTTGGGTTAACTTCGGTTGAAAATTCATGTACGGATTAAATTTCGAATTTCGTGAAAGGTTATATTACGGGAAACTAATTCGTTCGTGTAAGGATATTACGTTTAAAAAATCATCTTACGTGAAGTTGTGAGTGTAGGGTTACATTTCAAGAAAAAATCGTGTAAGGATAATTTTTGCCAAAATTCAAGTAAGCTTAATTTGGGCAACATTTTCATGTAAGACTGAATATGCAGGATTTCGTCAGTGGATTAATATAATAATTCGGCTCACTAAATCGTTCTATTCAAAAAAATTCGTGTAAGAATTACAACTAAGTTTAACCAAAATTCGTGTAAGCGTATATTTTTCAAATTTCGTGTAAGACCTAAACTTTTTAGAAAATTCATGTAAGCCTATTTTCATATTAATATTTTGTAATCATTCGTTTAAGCACAGTTTGTAATCATATTTTAAAAATATAAATATTAATATTCGTGTAAGCATTTTGTAATCATATTTTAAAAATTCGTAAGCATATTTATTTAATTTTTAAACATTTTGAAAAAATTCGTATAAACATTTTATAATAATTTTTAAAAATAAATCTTATTTAATATTTAATATCTAACCCAATTATCAAGAATAGTTTAATATTTTCTTGTAAGCATCTATCTAAATATTTAATATTAATATTTCATTCCCAAAAGTTATTACCTTTTTTCAAATAAGCCCACTTACATGAATTTTCCAATTATATTTTTTCAAATCAGTACAAGCTATAATGACTTACACGAATTTTTAAATAATATAATATTCATTACCTTTTTGGCCCACTAAGTCCACTTACACGAATTTAGTGTGCTAATATACTATTCATTAACTTTTTTCAAATAAGTCCACTTACATGAATTTTTTAATAATATATTTTCAAATCAGTCTACTTAAAATGATTTACACGAATTTTCCAATAATATAATATTTATGTGAAAATTATTGGGCAACAATTGTTGACTTTTCAAAATGTAACCCTACACTAATGTTTTTAATCGAAAATTCGTGTAAGCCTATAATTTTCAAATTTCGTATAAGACCAAAAGCTTTCAAAAAATTTGTGTAAGCCCTAAATTTGGCCAAAAAATTGTGTAAGCCCTACGTTCACCCCAAATTCGTGTAAGCCTATATTTTTTCAAATTTCGTGTAATATAAAACATCAAACACATATACAAACTGAAATTGCAATATATGTACTTACTTGTCTTCCTTCCATTACGAAATATGGTAAAAAATCGTGTAAGACTTCAACGAACTGTTGCAGATTTTGGCAAAATTTCCCAAAATTTCGTGTAAGAATTATATGCTTACTAATCCGATGAGGAAATTGAAATATACTTACACAAAATTGCGAATCGGGCGAATTAATTCGGGCAGGAAATCGGCTCCCTGTTGCTGCTGGATATTCGTTGTTCTTACACGAAAATCGGCTCCCTACTTGATAATTGTGTTCGCTTTCCACGAACAACGAAAATCGGCTCCCTGCTTGATAATTGTGCTCGCTTTCCATGAGTTTTTTGGAGGTCAAATATGCTTACTGTTGATGGTTGGTCAAATAATTATCTTGCTTACTGTTGATGGCTGGTCAAATAATTATCTTACACGATTTTTTTTTTCACTGACTCCCTGTCACTTTCTGTACGAATATTGTGGGTGGGGCAGGAATGATATGATGGGGGTTTTGACTTGGGTAGGAATTGGGGCAAATGGGTACTAAATTACAGGGTTTGGGGTAAGTGATGATTTATTTATATTTTGGTGGCATATGGGGTTAAAATATAAACAGGTAGGGCACAGTGGGCCATTTTCTCAAGTAGTCTTTCCCGTACTTTTCCTTACCATTATTATTATTCATCTACTCTAATAGTTTTCAATGTTTCCGATTTTTTACTTTTTATTTATTTGGATCAGTCATGCAAATGTATCATAATTCTTTTTTGGAGTAGGTTTTATGTAATATTAATTTTATGTAAGAAGGAGTTTATACGGATTGATAAGACGGGTCAACCAATATCAATCTCACATAAAACTATAAAAAGTTCATATACACCTTAGACAATTTCATGTGAGTTTTTACGGGTGGTTTTTTTTTAGAGGGGTGAATTCACACTGAGAAGTAGATGTGGGGAAAGTTTTAAAGTCTAAAAGATGTTTCGACAAAGCTAATTTAAAAATTTATATTCCAGAATTTATGAGATCTTTTACCTTATTTAAAAATTAAGTTGTTGAAGTGTTTTGATAAATACGATAAAAAAAGTTTATAAGACATTAGCAATGAAAATTGTATAGTTAAATGATAAAATTTAGAAGAATTTATCAACAATATAATTTCTAAAATATTTTACATATAAGAATCTTTTTGTAGACATTTATCAAATACTTAGATGGTTATAAGCTTTTAAATATGTTATAATAAGCTCAGGAAAACATATTTTAAATGTAGTACTGATGTCGATCAAAAGCAAAATCCACTTGATATTGGGCTGGAGATTTTTTTTTGGTGGGACTATCCACATCTCATGAATTTCTAAGCATACCCTAACTATTTAATATTTGAATTCAAAAAAATAAAAAAATAAAAAACTCCAAATTTACCCTTATGAATTTAAAAAAAATGAAAAAATTGTCTCATTTCCCTCTCTCCTCCCGCTTGCTTCTCCCTTTTCTTTTATTTTTTCTGTTTTCATTTCTCTAACTTTTTAACTTTAAGATTAAAGGAACAACATAAGAATGTGATTCAAAATCATTTTAGAAGTAAATAATCGTGTGAAATCTTAGAAAAAATGAAAAAAAATGAATCCATTTTGAGGATCCTGTTCGATCCTGGTTGGTCGAACATACAAAGCTAAGGTGTTGTTGGTCCCAAGTGGTGTCCGAAGTTCAGAGGGGGGTGAATGAACCTTGGTCATTTTTCGAAAATTCTTTTAAACTTACTGTTCTACAAGTTACTTGAACCTATAGCACCAGCAGTTACTGCTTACAACACTAGTATGCAGTGTCGCACATTGTAACTTGAGTTTTACGCAGCGGAAAATATCTTTTAACACAAGGTTGGTTTTTTCAAATATGCTCTTTCTTTTAAAGATGTTTTTATGCTTATTTGAAAACATAAGATGTTTTTATGCTTGAGAGAGTATATCTTTGAATGCTTGAACTTTTTAGCGTCAATGTTTCAGTAGTCAGCTTCAGGGTTGCTCAACCTCTATTTATACTTGTAGAAAGATATCCGTTGAAGGAAATATCTCTTATTTGAAATATGTGTACTTGATCAAAGGCATGGCTTGCATTTAATGCGCCTTGAATTTTCTTCTCAGAGCATTTAATGCGGTCGTTACGGCTCGTAGCTTTCTACAGCCCGTCAGGCCATATGTTGTCTTTGCATTGGCTCCGTGTCTGCAACTTTTATCTTTTCTCGAATGACTCTAATTATACTTGCTTCGTTCTTCATTCCTCTTACTATATTTATCCTTCATCAGATTGTAGGATGCTTATTCTATTTGTCATAGACGAGGTTGGTTGATTATGTAGCAAGTTATGGTTTTTACTCTATATCTTTGACCTTCTTGCAGCTACTCCTTCTTTACGGTGCTGTTGTATCTTGACTATCTTGCATCACTATTCTATACAGCACTGTTGTATCTTGTTCTTGCAGCGTAGATTATTTTCTTCCTGTAGCTCTATCTTCTACTTGCAGTGGCGCTGCTTACCGTTCTTGCATACTTGCTGTATTGCTGCATTCACTTCTTGCAGTGTCTTCATCCTTTTATTTTCTCGTGCAGCACGATCTTATAGTGCTCCTCCATCTTTTAGCACCTATGACTATAGACTCAATCCTAGTCTATGTTTCACTTAAACATTGTGAAAAATGGGGTACTCAAACTTCATATTACATGTGTGGTTTGTCTCCTCAAAATCTATACAATGAAATCTCAACAATTTTCCTTTTTTGATGAAGACAAAACCTTTTACATTATTTCATTCATGAAGGAAGTTTTTACTCTGCACTCTATCTTTTTCGATCAGGATTACATATATGATATATTAAGAAAAAAAAGTTAATCCTGGATTCATCAGAGATGTATCTTATCTAATCATTTATCACAAAGCATTAGGATTATAAAAGGCATGCAGAAGTTCATAAGGAGTGAACTTGAACATAAACAGAAAATAAAATTTTTCTTCATTAAGAGAAAGAAATTTTACACGGAAAAACAGAAAGGTATATACATATATATACATAATCATACAATGGCTACTGTTGAAACAGAGACCTCCTTGTTGAAGATTCTTCAGGTCTTCTTTCAGCAGCTCTCCTTTCTTGCTCCTCTCTTTCTTTTGAGTCTTCCCACTAGTCTCGAATGGACTCCTGGTAGGATTCTTCCAACTGTTGCTTGATCTTCGGAATCTGAATCCATCTCAGCCAAAAGTCCTCACAGTAAGGCATATCCTGCCTTGCTTTATCAGGGATAGGTATCTTATCTGAATCTCTAGCTCTCCATCCCTGACAAGCTGCTCATATCTTCTCAATGCAGATTGACAAGTATGAAACTTTCTGAAGAAGCCCTCTCTGCATAGATATCTGAAGTATGTAAGGTACTTTGATCTTTTGAATAGAGTAATCCATTTAAACGATGGATTTCTGTCAGTAGACAATTTGACCAGCTTGAAGATATTGAGGTTCCAAGCCATGTTCTCTCTTTCCGGCCTCTGATCCATCAGTATAGATACTTCAGCAGATATGTTATCCGTGTCGAGACATGGTATATCTTGAGGGGGGTATTGGTAGGGAGCTCTGTGTACTTCTTCCATGATCTTTGGTCTGCTCTCTCCAATCACACCAAGCCTTTGCATCCAGATATTTTCTTCTTGCTCTGTTCTGGCTCTCTTAGCCCTCTGAGCAGCCATCTTCTCATTATAATGCCTTTCAACTTTAGCTCTACTCACTTTTTTTTTTGATCCTTGTTGTTGTTCTTCTCTCCCTCTTTTAGTGCTGTGAGAAGAGGGAGGTGTTGCATTCTTTCTTACAACGGCACTGTATACAGCACCTGCAGCTGGTCAGCTTGCAGCAGCTGCACCACCAGCTCCCCCTTCTCCTTAATCATCTTTTCTCCATCTCTTTGGAGAGGGAACATCAACAGCAGTAGATGACCTTGATCTTTTTCTTTTGCTCAAGGGTTGGTCATTTTCTTCTTCATCCTCTTCTTCTTTCTCCCAAAGCTCCTGTATCTATCATGAAATCCCTCTCCCTTTTTAGCATCATCAAAAGCCAGGGGTAGAGCAGGGGCAGTCTGAACCACTGTAGAACGTGGTCTTCCTACAGGACCTAGGGCTTGCCTAGACTTCTGAGCATGCTGAGAGAATGCACTAACCATCATGTCCTTTAGTTCTTCTACGATCATTTCCAGGTTCCCAAACCTGTCATCGACACTTCTGGTTCTTCTGGTTTGGTCAAAGACATTATCAAGAAGTGTCTCCGACAGTATGGAGTGAGATTGAAGTCTGTCTGCTGCAACATCAACCGAATGTTTACATAGCTTGATCTCTGCACGGTTGATTGCAACCTCTCTTTTCAACTCTCCTTTCATCCGAACTCTGTCCTTGTATAGCGTGTGGGCAGTATCTGTAAGATCATGTCTGATCATTCTAGGCGGTGCTTCAATATCATTCTTGAAGCCGGACATGGTTGCAGCGTGGAATTTAACACTGACTGTCATGCTGTTCTGCATGTTAGACTCATGATCTTGATGAGCATGCAACATATATCTAACAACAACAACAACCCTGTCAATTGATTCATCAGAAGTCAAGCTAACTGCTCTTTGTTGTTTGGGAGCAGAAGCTGATGCAATATATGGAATCATAGCTTGAAGGGTTCGTGCTGCACCTTGCTCTGGAGCCTCAGATTCTTCTTCTTCTTCTTCTTCTTCTTCTTCTACCTTTTCAGCTTCCACCTCTTCAACCTCATCATTGTTGCACCTCCTTATTCTTACTCTTCTGAGTGCAGTGAGTCTTCTAAGGTAATCAGAGGTTTCAGCATCCTCTTTTTTTTCAACTTCGGCCTCCTCAGTAACCTCTACTACTGTAACATGAATAGGTTCTGGTAAGCTTGCAGCAGTAGCAGCATCAACCTCCTCATAAGGTGTCTCAAGCTGTACATAGGTTACTTCAGCTATTTCTTCATCTTTATCCTCTAAGGGTACTATCTCAACAGTCGTCCCTTTAGAGATCTTCAACCCTTCAGGGAGTGTTGTCTCAACAACAGCCTCACCTGAGGTCTTCTTGCAAGGACCCTGTCTCCTCGACCGGTCCTGTAACCTAGACAGCTTCTGTAAGAATCTCTTCTTGCAGCTTCGGTTGGTTTCTTACAACTTCAACAGTTTGCAGCACTATAAGCTCGACTGCTGCAAGATTCTCAACATCCATCATTCTTGTTTCTTCAGCAGCTTTTGTAAGGATGTTTGGCTACTGTTTTACTATCTCTGTTAATACAGGGAGTCCAATCTCTGCAACTTCCTTTATGGTTGCATTATCAGCAATCTCAGCAATATTAGAGAGAACTTCTTTAATAATGACAGACGATTCCTCCTAAGCGTCTTCAGCGGCTTCAGGATCGACGTGAACAGGAAAATTACCGTAGTCAAGCAGTTGAGCCTCCTCTTCCTCCAAAGGATCTAGAGTGACCAGCGTTGAGAGGCCCTCAACCACTTGCTTGTATACGGGGGAGCTTGAACTGTGATTTGATTTATCTTCTCCCTGCATCCTTATAGGAGTGTGCTACATCCTTATCTCCTTCACACTAGCTTGTAGCGCTAGATACAGCATGGCTTCCTCAACCTGTTCCACTCCCAGAATGCTGATTTGCTCTGCAACAAATGCAACATCGTCACCCCTTCTTACAACCTCTACAGCCGGGGCTGGGAAGACCTGCATATCCTTCATTGCTGCTTTCATCGACAGCTCTGTAGACTCAGGCTCTGCAATAACTTTTCCCTTTCTCTTGTCCAGTGCTCCCTAAGCAATAGTGTTTCTTGATCTCTCTTACACGAATGCTGCATACTTAGGTTGCAGGAGTTCCAGAATATCTTCTGATTTGGCCCACTGCAAGACAGCCTTCTCCATGGTGAGAAACTCCTTCCATTGCAATAGAGTTTTCCCCTTAGCCAGTCTCATCCTCCTCTAGAGGTTGTATTGCTGCTCAATATTTCTAGCAGCTGGTAAGGTAGGATCAAGCACATCTTGAATAACAGCTCCATGTTCATGCAACGAAGCTGAGTCAGCAGCTCCTTGTTCATGCAACTATTCAACTGGCTCATCCTTTTGCTCCTCATCTACTGTAACTACCATCATGCTTGCAGTAGAGAATTAAGGATTGTCTCGTAAGGGCTGCTCTTCAGACCTTGCTGTAGCTGCTGCAACCTTCTTCTTGCTGTGAAGGGAGACTATTTTACTTGTCTCCTTCCTCACAAGGGGTGCATCATCATCTGAGGACGATGATGACTCAGGCTCTTCCCTTTTGGGAGCCCTTTTGATGACAGGAAGAGGACTGTCATCTTCCTTTTTAGCCTCGTTGCTTATAGCTTCATCTTGTAGTGCCAAGATTGCAGCATTTTTTTCTTTGGTTTTCTTCTGTGCAACCCCAGCAGCAGCTGTACCAGCAGCACCCTTCTTCAGGGTTTTTCCCTTCTTCTTCTCCCCGAGATACTTTCCAATGGGGATAGAGGTAGGAGCGGCAAGTTGAAGGCCTTGAGGGCAAATGGTGATGCCAAAGCTCCTTCTTGCAGTGCTCTTCTCTATCTCCTCTCATATCCGCTTCAAGATGAACCTGGCCTAGTTCACCTTCTCTCCGGTTATGATGACAGACATGATCCGGAAGCGGAGATCTGTGCACTTGTCATAACTCCCGGTTCGGCCTTCAATGGAGGAGTATGCACATATATCATGAAGAAACTCAAACTCAGGTTTGAAGACTTTCTTCGTGGTGCTTCTCTTCACATCGGCTCTGTCATGCCCCGTTTTCTTTAAAGAGTTTAAAACATAATTAAATTATAATAGTGATTTTTTTTAAAACCAGAGTATAAACACAGCCTTATTCTCGGACGTCCAGCAAGAAAACGAAAATATCAAGACTTTTAAACAAAACAAAATTTAAAAGATAATTATAGAAAATACATGGATTGTTCTCAGATCAGCGGAAAACGTTCTTACTTTGATCAAAATGCATAAACCCTGTTTCGTACATGACTTAAGGTTTCAGAAATACCAACATCCATATACATTAATATTTACAGGCAAAATAACATATATTTCGGTTCATCCTTCCTTGCACTCATGTTTTCTGTAAAAATAAAAACATATAAGGGGTAAGTGTCAAAAGAACTTAGTGGGGGGAGGAAAATTTATAATAATAAAATACACATACTATTGCTTGCATATTATACATATAATACACGTTGTAGACTCCCGAAGAGTCCTAATGGCAACTGTGGATAGGTTTCCGAAGAATACCTATCAGGGCCCAAGCCGACCCGATTTGGGCTGTTACACCCCATTGTGTTGGGAATTCCAAAGAATATCCCCTGTTGATGGGTTTCCAAAAGGGAATACCCTACTTGGCGTGAAGGCGCATGCGCAGTTAAATTTCACATAAAAGTTCTCACATAACACATAAATTGCACATTAGTCACGTTCACGTTGGCCACATAATTCACATAACACATAGGTACAGAAAACCTTTGTAGCGGGTATTATCCCGACTTTCATCCTTTAAGCCATTTCCCTTGAAATACTTGAAATCAATAGCTTTCAGAACCATATACTTTATTCGAAAACAGTTCAGGTAGTGATAACAGTTCAATTAAAAAAATATCATCACATAATGACGTAAATTAAATCACGTAGACACATTAATTATCATAAAATTGTACAATTTTTAAAACAGAAAAGGATTTTTAACCCCTACCTTGGATTACGCACAAAATCCTGCAAAAGCTTTCAGTATAAGATCTAGTTCTGTCCCCCACGTGAACCTCCTATAGAAAAAAATGAAAATATAACTTATTTTCTGACTTAAATATCTTAAAATCTATAAAAACCTATAAATAAATAAATAAATAAATTCTCTAGAAAGAAATCGATAGCCAGGGTTTCTAAAATTTAATTAGGGTTTATTAAGAATTATCTTAGAATTTTCTTACTTAAAGGGTTTGTTTTGTCCTGTCCTATAGCACTTTAAGGTCGAACTATCATTTTATAATATAATAGTATATAAAATACCAAATTATCAAATTCTAGGGTCAAAATATAATTTCTACAAGTTTTAGGGGTTCTTTTTCGTCATTTTGTCGAGATCTAGGGGTGAGTCGATAATTTCTATAGGGTTTTAGGGTTCATATCATAAATTCCAGGGGTTATAAGGACTATTCTGTAATTTCAGCAAGTTTTTGGGGTTAAACTGTAAGTTTTCAGAAGTTCAGGGCCAAACTGTGAGGATCCAAAAGTTCAGGGACTATCTGTTAATTATCCTAAACCTGGAATTTTACAATTAAGTGCCTAGGGTTTAATAAATTCCCAAATTTCACCCCAACCCCCAAAAAATCATCCCCTGCTCTTTCCCCCCCAGTCGCCCGCCTGCCCTCCGCCAGCAGCTGCCGTCGCGCCGCCCCCCTGCCGGCGACCCCATGTCGCCGGCGACACCTCTCTCTCCACCCACACACACATATATATACTCAGTCTATACATATATATATATATATACAACCCAGCTTCGCCGTCGCTGCTGCGGCGGCTCCTTTCACCTTCGCCGGCGCCAGCCCAACGCCGCCGCCACCTCACCACCATCATCCACTAGCACCCAAGCCAAAACCAACACAAAACATACATATATAGCTACACTCAATTACATATATATATATATATAAACCTGCCACTGCCCTGCCGCCGCTTCCAGCGGCGGCTCTCCTTCCTCGTCTACGCCGGCGCTTCACCGGCGCCGGCTTCTTCCCATCTCAACCACCCACAACACCATCTCCACTTTCTAGCACACATACATATACCAACACTCAAATCAACACACAAGCATACATATATGTATATTTTCCTAGCACTGCCGCCGCTAGCTGCGGCAGCTTTCCCTCAATCTTGTAGCGCCGGCCACCACACCATTCACCCACTCCGCCGGCGCAACCAAGCGCCGGCTACACAAGCGACAGCAACGAGCATCGGCGGCGAAGAGAGCGAGCAAGACAGAGAGAGTGAGACTGAGAAATTAAAAAGAGCAACAAGACCGATTGGAGCTTCGGTCCGGATCCATATAATACCTTAACCGGAAGAGCTTGCCGGAAAAACCCCGCCGACGATGAGAGAGATGGCGGTGAAGATGGTGATCATTTTTGGAAGGAGAAGAAAAGAATTGGAAAGGTGAAGAAATGCTTAAATGATTTATATCCACTAATTCTCATCAACCAAAGACCCTTATTAAACAATTACCTAAGATAAAACTATAGCCTAGATTAGGTGTCACAAATTTAAGAGCTGACTCGGGGACAACCCTTCTGAAGAAATGTTGAAGGCGGCGTTGATGGACAGTGATCGTTCCTTATCATCTGCATCCATCCTGAAGAGGATGAAGTTCCTTCTCTTCTTAGATCTCCTCACGAGGGAGTAGAATCACTGAACCAATTTTACGGAGTATCCGACATATATAGTGGTTATGAGCCCTAGGATTTGGGTCCTTTTCAGCGTGTTAAAAATACGGTGGATGATGGAGTCGTCATACATTCCAGAAGCATAAACATGCTCCTGGTTAACCAAACGACCTTCAAGAACTATGGTTTGTCTGGCAGCCATTGATGTTTGAGAGAAAGAGGGTTTTGGAAGACTGAATTCTCTCTGTGAATGATACTCAATTAAATGATTTTGAATGATATGGTTATGGTATCATGGAGATGTTTAAGGGACGTGTAGTAAGATCATTGGTTGGGATTAAAAGATGGGAATTGATCTTATCGTCCTTATCAAAAGATGGAGGGGTCAAATCATAATTAGCCAAGACTGAGCAGTCATGGCCTCTGACCGCGTCTCTTTGAATTTTGACAGGCGTAGACTTGCATTAAATATGATGAAAGACATGCGATTTGCTACCTAATTTATTATCCTTTTAAGGTTGTAGCGTCCTGGTACGAGGTTACAGAGTATTAAATACTCCTAGAAATAATGTTGTATCCTTACGCTGCTTTCTTCCCTTCTTATTGTCTGTGTTGTAAGAATTAAAAATGCAGTGCTGTTTGACCCCAACGTTATATGAAGTTGTAACTTGCAGCACAATTCTTACAGCTTCTCGCAAGGTTACAGAAATTCCCCATGAGCTTCTGCAACTTCTTTTTCCACTCAAAACTTCAGAATTCCCAACTCGTTTCTTAGCATAGAAAACCTTGATTCACATAGGGGTTTATTGAATATATCAACTAGCTGGTGGTCGTGCTGTCGAGGCACGCAAAATTAAATAAACCTCCTTACCCTCAATTAATTTGTAGAAGTGGCAAATAAGGGTCGATCCCACAGAGATCAGAGGAACTAATTAAATTTATAGTGCTAACTACTAAATAAATAAACAAGTTAAATGGGGGGATTGGTTGGGAAGCTATCAAATTAAACTTAAAACCTAACAAGTTATTACGCAACACTCAAAGATGGAAACAAATCAAATAAACAAGAATCAATCAATAAACAAGTACTAGTCCTCGGTTCAGTATCCCCATTTATTCTTGATCAAGTGGATTAATTAATAACATTTCTCTCAATCTATCTCTCAAACCCCGTCCCTAGATTAGAAACAAGCTCTGCTAACCCGAATCATCTCTTAAGTTTAGTCTATTAAAATAAACACTTTAATAAATCCTGTTAAATCTGACAACCTAATAGGTACGACCTCTAGATTTAGTGTGATGAACGCATTAATCTCTAAGACGATAGCACATACTAGACTCCAAATTCACAAGCTCGATCCGGATAATCTAGAGATGTGTTGCCCCTAACGATTCCAACGTTTCTTGCTACCTATGAATATAAATTCATAACAATTACGGATTACGGTTAGATATCACAACAATTTAATCTAACGAGCCCTGCTAAATTGAATCTTGAAATATCATAAACAATTAATCAAGCAACACAAATCATTCAAGAGATAGAAATTAAGAAAACGTTACTAATCATCCAGAGTAAATCAAGAATAAAGGTTCCAAATCCTTTTGAACTAGCGTAAGAAAATTAGCCACGCATCATAAAATTCACAATCTTGATTTTTCTCTTTCTCTGATCTCTTCTCTCTAATCTGCCGCTCTCCCATTTGTTGTCTTGTCTACGGCCCTTTTTATCACGATAAAAGAGTATTATGGGCTGGGGCTCATACTTCTTTGGCAAAGAAACTTTAGGCTTTCATTGGGCTTAATTCTCACATATTAGATCATCCAATGTGTAAACATTGTACCCAATGTCCATCTTTTTGCATCATCGGCCTTCATTCTTCATTTGTCTCTAAATCACTGCTTAAATCAAAAAAATCAAAAATTGGAGTTTTTTGAACAAATAATGAAAACATGTAGAAAAATAGCAAGTATAGACACATGAAATGCATTACAACTATGGACTAATTCAATTAAATTATGCATATTTTTCTACACATCAAATTCCCCCCAACTTAAATCTTTGATTGTCCCCAAGCAAACACTACTATATGCACAATAGAAGTTGAAATGAAGGAAACATTTTTGCTCAGGTTTGCTCAATTATGGGACTCTTCATAACAGGGCAGAAGATTTGCACAAGAGCTTTTCTTTTCAATCAACAAATAGTGGACTAAATTCGACTATTCACTCTACAATCATGAAAGATACTACACCCGAACTTCCCATAAAAGATCATCAATCACCTTGAACAACTCATGCTTCAGCTTGGTACTTCCAGTCTTCTTTCTTTCAATTCTTAGGGATTGAGCTAATTAAAACGGTCAAGTCACCCCCTTTTTCTCCAAATCATCAGATTTTTTTTTCTTTTTTTCTTTTTTGTTTCTTCCCCTTTTTTGGGTGTAATCGGCAACTCCACACCACTCTTAGGTTGGTCCATGAATATATGTATATATATATTTTTTTTCTTTTCAGCTTTTTCTCAGGACCCCTAAAGTAGGCAGTTGATTCCGCTTTCCACCATCTTTTCTCTTCTCAATGATTTTCAACTCAACTCCATTTATTTTTCTCCAAACACATTGATTTATTTCCAACCAAGGGGTGACATCCAACAAGGAATGCAAGCAACTCAAACCCACAATTGATGGAAACTAAGAAGTACAAGCCAAATACGCAAGCAGACTCAAAGGATTAACTTCCAATCATGGTACTAATTCAAGTGAAGTATAGTCTTTCAAAAAGCTGTGAGCGAGTGCAAATTCAGCATTTTTAACCACAATATCTCTACATTCTTAAGTCTAGCTCATGCATCACCTCTAATTCGACAAGAATAATCACCATAGGTATCACATAACATCTAAATCATCATTGCAAATTTACAAGGTCAGCATAACAAGGTGCAGATTTACATATTTGATGATCTGATGCTATCTGGCACACTTGATGATCCAATATTCTCTGGTACATTGGCTTATCCAATGTTCTTTGGCTCAACCAGTGTGTTGTGCAACATTCAGGTGTTCATCTGGGAAGCTCTCTAGTAACGGTGTGTTATCCTCTTCTTGTATCAATCGACTCAAATGAGTAGTTACTGGGTTTTCGGCTCATTTTTAATCTCTGATTTCCAAATCAAATTATTACAGTAGAAGGATCCATCTGATCAACCAAGGTTTGGCCTCTCTTTTCACAAGTAGAAATCGCAAGACTGCATGATTGAAAAAAATAATGACTTTAGTTTCTAAGAGATAAGAGCAGAATTTTTCTAAAGTAAACACGACAGCCAATAGTTCTTTCTCAATTGTGGAATAATTCGTTTGAGCTAAATTCAAAGTTCTTGAAGCATAGAAAATGACATGAGTTGTTCTTCCCTAGTACCCACCCAAAGTCACTAGCATCACACATGATTTTGAATGGATGGTCCCAATTTGGAGGTTGGATAACGGGTGGTGTTGTTAGCAACTCTTTCAACCTGTCAAATGCTTCTTTGCACTCATCAGTGAACTTGTATTCCACATTATTTTGCAGCAGCTTACATAGAGGGGAGGTTATTTTGGAAAAGTCCTTGATAAACCTTCGATAGAATCCTGCATGACCAAGAAATGAATGAACCTCCCGCACAGTAGCGGGGTAAAGCAAAGCAGTAATAATATCTATTTTCCATTTATCAACTTCAATTCCTTTAACAGAGACAATATGACCTAAGACTATACCTTGTTCCACCATGAAATGACATTTTTCCCAATTAAGAACAAGGTTAGTTTCAACGCATCTTCTCAAAATCATAACAAGGTTTTCTAGACAAAGTTCAAATGAATCCCCATAAACACTAAAGTCATCCATGAAAACTTCAATGATATAACCTACATACTCAGAAAATATGCTTACCATACATCTTTGGAAAGTTGTTAGGGCATTGCAAAGTCCAAAAGACATCATTCGGTAAGTGAACGTTCCAAATTGACATGTGAACGTCGTCTTCTCATGATCCTCAGGAGCTATGGCAATTTGAAAGTAACCTGAAAAACCATCTAAGAAACAGTAGTGAGAGTGACTTACAAACTTCTCAAGCATCTGATCTATGAAGGGGAGAGGGAAGTGATCATTTTGAGTTACCGCATTAAGCTTACAGTAATCTATACAAACTCATCATCTAGTCTGCATTCGAGTAGGAACTAGTTCTCCTTCATGATTCTCAACCACAATAACTCCTGACTTTTTAGGGACTACTTGAGTAGGACTGACCCATTTGCTATCAGAAATTGGATAAATCATTCCCACATCAAGAAATTTTAAAATCTCATTTTTCACTACTTCCATCATTGGAGGATTCAAGCATCGCTGTGCTTCCCTGGTGGGTTTGGCATCATCTTCTAACAAAATCTGATGCATATACAAGAAAGGACTGATTCCTTTTATATCAGCTATGGTCCAACCAATGGCCTCTCTATAGGTTTGAAACATTGAAATCAGAGATTTTTCTTGACTTGATGTTAACTTTGCTGAGATAATCACTGGCAAAGTGTCATCCTTTCCCAAATAAACATACTTCAAGTGACTAGGAAGTGATTTGAGATCGAGTTCGGGTGCTTGTATAGCAGAAGGGTGAATTTTTGAATGTGATGAATCTGGCAACTTGATGAAATTCACACATTGTCTTGATGTGATCGATTTTATCTTTGATAGGTTATCAACTATTTCCAGCAGTCCTTTTTTAGTTTGAAGAATCTCGTCATCAACCAGTCCTTGGTTAAGCACAATCTCCAAGTCTTTCCTGCAATTTAACTTAAAATACTCCTAGACAAGAGGGGTAGTGGTATTTATTGCAATAACTGAATTCATATCGTTAGGAAATTTTATTGTTTCATAGATATTGAACTTAATAACTTGACCATCAAATTCCATCGTGAGGGAGCCTTCACGAACATCTATTTTTCTTTGAGGAGGTGTTTAGAAATGGTCTTCCTAACAAAATAGGTATGGGATTTGATGAATCACTATTCATATCTAGAACATAGAAATTAGCTGGGAAAATGAGGTCATTAACTTGTACAAGTACATCTTCAATCACTCCATCAGGATAAGCACCGCTACGATCCACTAACTAAATAACCACATCGGTTTCTTTTAGTGGTCCTAAATTTAAGGAGGCGTAAATGGATAGTGGCATCATATTTATTGATGCTCCTAAATCTAGCATAACACGTTCAACCTTATAGTTCCCAATCCAACAAGGAATGGCAAACATACCTGGATCATTTCTCTTTGGTGGCAACTTCTTCTGAAAAATGCCGAGACATTCTCTCCCATCATAACTTTTCCATTCCCTTTCAATTTGCGTTTGTTCGTACAAAGATCCTTGAGGAATTTTGCATAGCTAGGGATTTGTTGAATTGCATGAAGCAGTGGTATGCTGAGCTCCACCTTCCTGAAGATATCAATGGCTTGTCTTTCTTTGTTATCTACTGATGTCTTTGCAATCCTACAAGGAAAAGGTAAGGGGTTAGTTCTACTGGGAATAACCTTGGATGGACTTATATTTTCAGGGTAGTCGGATTTTTGTGGTGATCCGCTATGAACTTCATGTTGTTCAGTTCCCAATTTTACATTAGATGACTTAATATGTCTTTTGTCATTGGATGAGACAATGTGATCTTGAACATTGGGTTCTACAATGTGACTTTTTGCATTCGATGACCCAATAATCATCTTCACACTAGGTGACTGAATGTGTACCTTTCTGTTGTTCTCATCCTCACTTCTCCGTTCAAGTACTTCTTGAGCTTTTTCAAGCTGAACTAGCTATTTTCCACTTCTCAATGTAATATCACTCACATTTCGGGGGTTAATCTCAGATTATGAAGACAACTTTCCACTATTTTGTATCTCAATACGACTAATAGTTGTTGCTAATTGGCTGACTTGATTTTCACGATTCTTAATACTCGACTGAGTGTCCTTTTGAAATTGGACGATATTAGTAGCCAATATCTTCACTAAATCTTCCAATTCTGTTCGGGAGCTTTGTTTAGCGTGTTTCTTTTGATAAAACAGCCGTCTTTGTAGTGCTAATGGACGATTTTGCTCACCTTGGTGTGTACCCTGCTGATTCCCCCACTTGAAGTTAGGATGGTCACGCCATCCCGAATTATAGGTATTAGAGTAGGGATCATATTTGCGGCCTTGAAAGTTTCCAACACCCATGACATTTGCATGCCCCTCAATTTCATCCAATAACACCTTACAATCATCAGTTGTATGATCTGTGGTTGCGCAAATTCGACACGCTTTCACTTGTGGAATTCCCCCTGCCGCAAGTTTTCTAACGAAAGAGGTAAGTTCATCCAACGTATTTGTCAGTGAAGAATCACAAGCCTCTTTGAGTGACTCAACTAATCTTCCTCAGGTGCCAAATTGCTGTGAGTTTGCCGCCATGTTTGAAATTAAATTTTTGGCTGCTGTCGGAGTCTTATCTACAAGGGCCCCTCCACTGGCTGCATCGATCATATTACGATCCATGAGCAATAGACCTTCATAGAAATATTGGATGAGCAATTGCTCGCTGATTTGATGATGGGGGCAGCTTGCAATTAGTTTCTTGTACCGCTCCCAATACTTATAAAATGTCTATCCACTCAACTATCGCACCCCACAAATTTCCTTTCTTATGTTCGCTGCTCGAGATGCAGAGAAGTATTTGTAAAGGAATTCCCTTTCCATTTTGGCCCAAGTTGTGATAGACCCTGGTGGTAGATAGTAAAGCCAATCTTTTGCTACATTTTTCAACGAGAAGGGGAAAACTCGCAACTTAATTTGCTCTTCAGTTATTATCGTCGGTTTTATACTCGAGCACACAATATGTAATTCTTTCAAATGCTTGAATGGATCATCTCCTGCAAAACCATGAAAAGAGGGTAGTAAATGAATTAATCTAGATTTTAGTTCAAATGTAGTATTGTTAGCAAGGGCAGGAAATGCTATGCAAAGTGGTTCTTGGGCTAGCTCTGGATTAGCAAGTTGTTTCAGTGTTTGGTTGTTCTCCTCTGCCATGACTTCTTCCTCACTCTATGTTTCACTTGATTCGGAAAAATGTGGTAGTTCCAATGCCTCTTTAGCTTTCCTAGCTTGTTGTCTCAGCTCTTGATCTCGCTTAGTGATCTCAAGATAGTATTCAAAGTCAATCCTCCCAGAAGAACGAGTAATCATCCACTGTCAGAGATAAAGACAAACACATATAAAATCAGTAATTAGATATGGACACTAGGTGCTCAATGTACTGTTTTCCAGGCAATGTGTGGAAATTGGAAGCAGAGAAAAGAAAACAAAACAGAGAATCAATTATTTTTTATTTTTAAATTTTTTTTTTATTTTTTAAATAAGACACAACGACATACACTCAGACAAAATAAATGAGAATAAAAGTAAAAATTAACACTAACAAACTCAATTAATTGCACACCACTCCCCGGCAACGGCACCAAAATTTTGGCCGTGCTGTCGAAGCACGTAAAATTAAATAAACCTTCTTACCCTCAACTAATTTGTAGAAGTGACAAATAAAGGTTGATCCCACAGAGAACAGATGAACCAATTAAATTCACTGGTGCTAACTACTCAATAAATAAACAAGTTAAATGGGGGGATTGCTTGGGAAGTTATCAAATTAAACTAAAAACCTAACAAGCTATTACACAACACTCAAATATGGAAACAAATCAAATAAAAAAGAATCAATCAATAAACAAGTACTAGTTCTCAGTTCAGTATCCCCATTTATTCTTGATGAAGTGGATTAATTAATAACATTTCTCTCAATCTATCTCTCAAACCCCCATCCCTAGATTAGCAACAAGGTCTGCTAACCCGAATCATCTCTTATGTTTAGTCTATTAAAATAAACTCTTTAATAAACCATGTTCAATCAGACAACCTAATAGGTACGACCTCTAGATTTAGTGTAATGAACGCATTAATCTCTAATACGATAGGACGTACTAGACTCCAAATTCACAAGCTCGATCTGGATAATCTAGATATGTGTTGCCCCTAACGATTCCAACATTTCTTGCTACCTATGAATACAAATTAGTAACAATTACGGATTGCAGTTCATATCCTAACAATATATATCACAACAATTTAATCTAATGGGCCCTATTAAATCGAATCATGTAATATCATAAACAATTAACCAAGCAACACAAATCATTTAAAAGATAGAAATTAAGAAAACGTTACTAATCATACGGAGTAAATCAAGAATAAAGGTTCAACATCCCTTTGAACTAGCGTAAGAAAATTAGCCACGCATCATAAAATTCACAATCATGATTTTTCTCTTTCTCTGATCTCTTCTCTCTAATCTGCCGCTCTCCCCTTTGTTGTCTTGTCTGCAGCACTTTTATCACGATAGAAGAGTATTATGGGCTAGGGCTCATACTTCTTTGGCAAAGAAACTTTGGGCTTTCATTGGGCTTAATTCTCACACATTGGATCATCCAATGTGCAAACATTATACCTAATGTCCATCTTTTTACATCATCGGCCTTCATTCTTCATTCCCACATTTGTCTTTAAATCACTGCTTAAATCAAGAAAATCGAAAATTGGAGTTTTTTGAACAAATAATGAAAATGTGTAGAAAAATAGCAAGTACAGACACATGAAATGCATTAGAACTATGGACTAATTCAATTAAATTATGCATATTTTTCTACACATCAAATTCCCCCCAACTTAAATCTTTGATTGTCCCCAAGCAAACACTACTATATGCACAATAGAAGTTGAAATAAAGGAAACATTTTTGCTCAAGTTTGCTCAATTATGGGACTTTTCATAACAGGACAGAAGATTTGCACAAGAGTTTTTCTTTTCAATCAACAAATAATGGACTAAATTCGACTATTCACTCCACAATCATGAAAGATACTACACCTAAACTTCCCATGAGAGATCATCAATCACCTTGAACTACTCATGCGTCAGCTTGGTACTTCCAGTCCCCTTTCTTTCAATTCTTAGGGATTGTGCTAATTAAAACAGTCAAGTTACCCTCTTTTTCTCCAAATCATTAGATCTTTTTTTTCTTTTTTTCTTTTTTTTCTTCTCTTTTTTTGGGTGGAATCGGCAGCTTCACACCACTCTTAGGTTGGTCCATTAATATATATATATATATTTTTTTTTTCTTTTCAGCTTTTTCTCAAGACCCCTAAGAGCAGGCAACTGATTCCGCTTTCCACCATCTTTTCTCTTCTCAATGATTTTCAACTCAACTCCATTTATTTTTCTCCAAACACACTGATTTATTTCTAACCAAGGGGTGACATCCAATAAGGAATGCAAGCAACTCAAACCCACAATTGAAGGAAACTAAGAAGTACAAGCAGAAGTAACAAGTAGACTCAAAGGATTAACTTCCAATCATAGTACTAATTTAAGTGCAGTACAGTCTTTCAAAAAGCTGTGAGCGAGTGCACATTCAGCATTTTTAACCACAATATCTCTACATTCTCAAGTCTAGCTTAAGCATCACCTCTAATCTCACAAGAATAATCACCACAGGTATCACATAACATCAAAATCATCATTGCAAATTTCCAGTCAAACTTTTTTTTTTTTCAAAATTTTGGCCGTGCTGTCGAGGCACATAAAATTAAATACACCTTCTTACCCTTAACTAATTTGTAGAAATGGCAAATAAGGATCGATCCCACAGAGAACAGAGGAACCAATTAAATTCACTGATGCTAACTACTCAATAAATAAATAAGTTAAATGGGGGGATTGGTTAGGAAGTTATTAAATTAAACTAAAAACCTAACAAGCTATTACACAATATTCAAAGATGGAAACAGATCAAATAAACAAGAATCAATCAATAAACATGTACTAGTTCTCAGTTCAGTAACCCCATTTATTCTTGATCAAGTGGATTAATTAATAACATTTCTCTCAATCTGTCTCTCAAACCCCCGTCCCTAGATTAGGAACAAGTTCTGCTAACCCGAATCATCCACTACAACAAAAAAGCTGAAAGATAACAATTGTAAAGTGTTGTCATTGTGGGTTTTAAATTGTAGTCTATGCCACTGTTGTCGAAGAGGGGCGCCCAAAGACAACACTTAATAAGTGTTGTCGTTTTCTCATACACAACACTTTTAAAATGTTGTCCTTAATATACAAACTGTTATCTTTTATATAAAATATTTCGCTCATAGACAACACTTTCGAACTGTTGTTGTTTCATTTATTGACCACGTTTTTGAATTGTTGTCCTTCTTAAATTACTATTGTCTTTGTACATGAAATTTCCAATAATACACAACGCTTTGTCTAAAAAGACAATAGTTTATAAGTGTTGTCTTTATACTTATCCACAACATTTTGTAATTGTTGTCTTTGATTGTGTAAGACAATAGTTTTTTTTTCCTTAAAACTGTTGTTGATCAGTGATATTAAAAAATTCTAGAATATATAAATTGAAAATATTTCATATTCAAAACATAAAATCTTCAACTATAAAGTATATGTACAAATATCTGCTAATATTACATCGTATAACAATTCTTGACAAAAACTAAGGCTATTGCTATTTCTCCAAAACATGAAAGTATATGCTTGAAAAAGGTTATGAACATGTACTATTTCTCCAAAACATCAACACCAATGCTTGAAATGAAAAATTATGAGCATGTATTTACTAGATTTGTTGATGGCGTCGCTTCAAAAGATTCAAATAACCAAAAACCTGCACATCAAAAGAAAAGAACAATAATTCACGTAAATGATATAATCCTAAAGCATGAGACCAACAATTTGATGAATAACATTAGTCTAATAACATTCCAGTGACAGATTACAACTTGGCCTGCCACCCTTTAGTATTTTAACCATATCTCTTCACACAAGATTCCAAATTATAAAATTCTTTTTTTGTTAGAAACTAGACTCACGTGGCTTTCTAGCGATATAAGCTATGTAACCAAATTATACCCGAGTGAAATCAGTTTTCAATGTAAAGTTCACCCTGTGATGCCTCTTGACAATTCCGAAAACAGCCTGCCACCCTTTAGTATTTTCACCATAACTCTTCACACAAAATTTCAAATTACAAAATTCTTTTTTTGTTAGAAACTAGACTCACATGGCTTTCTAGCGATATAAGCCATGTAACCAAATTATACCCGAGTGAAATCAGTTTTTAATGTAAATTGATCCTTTGGGACTGCCTCTTGACAATTCCGAAACAGTCTGCCACCCTCTAGTATTTTCACCATAACTCTTCACACAAGATTTCAAATTACAAAATTCTTTTTTTGTTAAAAACTAGACTCACGTGGCTTTCCAGTGACATAATCCATGTAACCAAATTATACCCGAGTGAAATCAGCTTTCAATGTAAATTGACCCTTTGAGACAGCCTCTTGACAATTCCGAAACAACCTGCCACCCTCTAGTATTTTCACCATAACTCTTCACACAAGATTTCAAATTACAAATTCCATGTAACCAAATTATACCTGAGTGAAATCAGTTTTCAATGTAAATTGACCCTTTGAGACAGCATCTTGACAAAGCTTCAATGTAACCACAAACTTCCTAAATTTTTATCAAACAAACTACTAGATTCAGCATGCACAACAACACGAACTTCTCAATGTAAATTCCTAGTTCATGTCCAAAATTCAAGCAAATATTCGAATTTTATCATTATATTAACATATACGAGAAAGGTATTAGCCAATCACTTACTAAATCATGTTAGACATCTGGATGATCTTGAACACAATCTGCCCATTCCGACCGCACTTCATCGATTTCCTTTTAAGAGTACTCGTCTTGTGTAAACTGTAAACAATCATGAAACAAAATTAGTAAAACCTAGTTATTGTTAACTTAAAAATTAAAAATACATAATCTCAAAAATCTTTTAATAATAAGAACTTCAAAACATATATTTTATTACAATGGATCGTAGAGTAACAATGTCTTTTGGTGCAGCTTCAATGATCGAGAAATTTCTTGACAGCAATTTCCTACATATTAGAATCAATAGGTAAATAACATTAGTCTAATAACATTCCAGTGACAGATTACAACTTGGCCTGCCACCCTTTAGTATTTTAACCATAACTCTTCACACAAGATTCCAAATTATAAAATTCTTTTTTTGTTAGAAACTAGACTCACGTGGCTTTCTAGCGATATAAGCCATGTAACCAAATTATACCCGAGTGAAATCAGTTTTCAATGTAAAGTTGACCCTGTGATGCCTCTCGACAATTCCGAAACAGCCTGCCACCCTTTAGTATTTTCACCATAACTGGTCACACAAGAATTCAAATTACAAAATTCTTTTTTTGTTAGAAACTAGACTCACGTGGCTTTCCAGTGATATAAGTCATGTAACCAAATTATACCCGAGTGAAATCAGTTTTCAATGTAAATTGACCCTTTGAGACAGCCTCTTGACAATTCTGAAACAATAACAGCTCACATATATCTTAAATATGATTTACTCACTTTGCTAGTAAAACATGAAAACATTCAACAACATGCATGCAAGATCAGCATATGGGTCTCAATTTAATGAAGGAAAATGGGTGGGTTAGGCGTGGGTTCAACAAGGGTTTACCGATAATCATGAAATTCAAATAATAATTGTAATCCATAAAATAAATCTCCCCAAAACAATAAACAATAAATGATGTCACAACATAAACAATAAGTTCTAAACAATCGAGCAATCAAATCATTTATTCAAAGAGATAACAAATTCAGAGAATGGTCAGAAACTCCATAAACTTATCTATCTGTTAGGCATTCTATCAAACACCTAGACTACAAGCTGCATGAGTTACTCAACATAAAACATAGAATAGTCAGTCTTAACAAGTAACACTATCAATTTAGCAACAATGAAGCTTCAATCAAAATATATGAATTCAAAGAAAAACAGATTGAAACACTAAATTTATGAAAACAACCAACAATCATCCAATACATTAAACCCCATGTGCAGTACTTCATTGGAAAAAATGAAAATCATAATTGAAATCGACGCACATTAGAGTGAGAAAGCATGATTATACCTTAGAGATAAAAATCGCAGAATTAGGAACATAATTAAACTAAGAGCAATTAATAATTAAGGAAATAAATCAATAAACCAATAAGGAATTAAATAAGTAAACCCAGAAGCAAATCAGTCCAGCCACTCGACGAGTCCCGCGCCCATCTTGGCCCGTCGAGTGTAGACCCGCAGTGGTTGTCTATTAGCAGGTGTAATCGTTGAAAAGCATATTTGAGAAATTGGGACAAATTGAGAAGCATACTTGAGAAGAATGAGGGGAACTTGAGATTGAGAGGGAAAAGTAAGGAATTAGGAAGAAATTTGAAGAATAAAAACCGTTGTTTGACTCAAGTTTGAAAAAACTGTAAAAGCACCAATCTTCTTCCACGGTAAATCTCAATCTTCTTCTACTGATAAAGTAAATCTCAATCTTCCCACAGCAGTCTTCTTTTAATCCTTTCGTCTTTTGTTTTTTACTTTAATTAAGTCAAACTTGTAATGCCCTAATCAGCCTATGACTGGTTGTGAAATTTTGTTAACAATATTTCTAAAATTATTGGATATTTGCAAAAAGTAGTAAAATTAGTACTTTTATAATTATGGTCTACTTAAATAACATTTTTTCCGATTTTCCCTAAATACAGATTGTAGTTGGAGAAAATAATTATTTATTGTATTTTTATACGTATCCTAATTAACATGAAATAAAATTAAAAATATTAATAATAATAATAATACACATTATTTCTATTTTTTTTCCTTTTGGTTTTACTTTAGGTCAAACTCTAGTCTTAATTAACATGAAATAAAATTAAAAAAATTAATAATAATAATACGCATTATTGATTAATTATGAAGTTCGGGTTCTTTTTTTAAGGAACTGCCTAAGTATATTGATTCCCAATTTGTTACTTAATTTTCTAACTTTTTTCCATTTGATTAATTTCTTATCTAATTGATTATAGTATTAATCTACCCAAAAATTAATAAATCATCAATAAATGTTGAATTAAATTATTCATCAATAATTAGTAATCAACTTATCAACATTCACAATGCTCAATATGAATCAACAATAATATACCCTCAACATCGATGATTAAAAAACGAATGTCTTTATGGTTAAAAGATAACACATTTCAAATGTTGTCATTTTAGAATAGTGTATATAAAGTCAACACTTAGAGAAATGTTGTTATTATCTCAAAAAGGCAGCTTAAAGACAACACTTCCCCTAAAGTGTTGTAATTTGGTAATAAAAATTCGCCCAAACACAACACTACAATAAAAGTGTTGTCTAACTGTAGTTATTTGTTGATAAAAACACGCCCAAAGACAACACTTCACTAAAAATGTTGTCAAAGTGTTGTATTTGACCAAAAAATATACGTCTTTCTCAACACTTTAAGCAATAAGTGTTGTAAATTTCAAAACAACAACATTTTGTGCTTAAAAATGTTGTTGTTATAGTGTTGTCTTTGAGCATTTTTGTTGTAGTGATCTCTTAAGTTTAGTCTATTTAAATAAACACTTTAATAAACCCTGTTCAATTAGACAACCTAATAGGTACGACCTTTAGATTTAGTGTGATGAACGCATTAATCTCTAAGATGATAGGACGTACTAGACTCCAAATTCACAAGCTCGATCTGGATAATCTAGACATGTGTTGCCCCTAACGATTCCAACATTTCTTGCTACCTATGAATACAAATTCGTAACAATTACGGATTACGGTTCATATCCTAGTAATAGATATCACAATAATTTAATCTAACAGGCCCTGCTAAATCGAATCATGTAATATCATAAACATTTATCCAAGCAACACAAATCATTCAAGAGATAGAAATTAAGAAAATGTTACTAATCATCTGGAGTAAATCAAGAATGAAGATTCAACATCCCTTTGAACTAGCGTAAGGAAATTAGCCACGCATCATAAAATTCACAATCATGATTTTTCTCTTTCTCTGATCTCTTCTCTCCAATCTACCGCTCTCCCCTTTGTTGTCTCGTCTGCGGCCCTTTTATCACGATAAAAAATATTATGGGCTAGGGTTCATTCTTCTTTGGCAATGAAACTTTGGGCTTTCGTTGGGGCTTAATTCTCACACATTGGATCATCCAATGTGTTAACATTGTACCCAATGTCTTTTTTTTTTCATCATCGGCCTTCATTTTTCATTCCCACATTTGTCTCTAAATCACTACTTAAATCAAGAAAATCGTAAATTGGAGTTTTTTGCACAAATAATGAAAATGTGTAGAAAAATAACAAGTACAGGCACATGAAATGCATTGGAACTATGGACTAATTCAATTAAATTATGCATATTTTTCTACACATCAGCTGGAGATTTGTATGAACTTTCTCAAGCATGACATCTTTTTTCTCCACATGATCTCTTATAAAGTGATGTTTGATATCGATGTGTTTATTCTTGATTAAAACACTGGATTATGGGTAATTTCAATCGCACTTGTATTATCACAGAGAATTGGAGTCTCTTTTTCTTTAATTCCATAATCTCTTAGTTGCTGCTGTATCCAAAGGATTTGAGCACAGCAACTTCCTACTTCAACATATTCTGCCTGTGCTGTAGTTGTTGCTATCGATGTTTACTTTCTACAGAACCATGAAACAAGTCTATTTCCCAGAAATTGACAAGTTCCACTTGTACTTTTCCTATCAATCTTCCAGCCAGCATAATCTGAGTTAGAGTAGCCTTTGAGCTTAAATCCTCATTCCTTAGGATACCATAGGCCTATTTCTTGAGTTCTCTTCAGATATTTGATGATCCTTTCTACTGCAAAAAGATGTGACTCCTTTGGTACTGCTTGAAATCTTGCACAGACTCCTACTGCAAACATGATGTCTGGCCTGCTTGCTGTAAGATACAGCAAGGATCCTATGAGTCGTCTGTACTTCATGATATCCACATCTTTTCATCTTCATCTTTGTCAAGGCTTATAGATGTGGCCATGGGGACTGATGTGGCTGATCCATTTTCCATTCCAAACTTCTTGATAAGTTTATTTGTATACTTAATTTGATTGATGAAGGTTCCTGCAGACAGCTGTTTTACCTGCAGCCCTAGGAAGAAACTTAATTCTCCCATCATACTCATCTCGAACTTTGATTGCATCAGGTTGGAGAACTTTTCACATAGATCTTTGTTGGTGGATCCAAAGATAATATCATCTACATAGATCTGTACTAAGAGAATGTTGTCTCCATCTTTTATCTTGAACAGAGTCTTGTCGATTGTTCCTTTCTTGAATCCGTTTTCTAGCAGATAGAGGGATAAGGTATCATACCAAGCCCTTGGTGCTTGTTTGAGACCATATAGGTCTTTGTGTAGTCTAAACACCTTCTCTTTTTCTTGATCTTAAAAACCCAGAGATTGCTCCACATATACTTTCTCAGTAAGAAGACCATTGAGAAATGCACTTTTCACATCCATCTGATATACATTGAAATTCATGTGAGCTGCATATGCTAGAAAAATCTTTATTTCTTCCAACCTTGCTACAGGAGTAAAGGTCTCATCAAAATCAATTCATTCTTCTTGGCAATATCCTTTAGCAACTACTGTTGCTTTGTTTCTAACAACAAGCCCTGATTCATCCAACTTGTTCTTGAACACCTATTTTATTCCAATAACTCCTTGATGAGTTGGTCTTGCAACTGTTTGCCAAACTTGATTTCTTTCAAATCCATTCAGCTCTTCTTGCATGGCTTGAACCCAGTTGTTGTCCTGCAGAGCTTCTTCAATGTTCTTTGGCTCTGTCTGGGATATAAAGCATCCAAACATTACTTCATGAGGAATAGACCTTCTTGTTCTTACTCCTATAGATGGATCTCCAATAATAAGATCTCTAGGATGATTTCTTAGTCATGTTCTGTCACGCTCAAAAGTATGCACAGGTCTAAGTTGGTCCTCAGCATGCTGTAATATCGGAGGTTCTGCTGCTGTAAGAATATCTGCTGCATCCAGAGGTGTAGACTCTTCTTCTTTGTCTTCAGTTGGGGGTAGAACTCCTTCAATATAGGGAGCATCATTTTCTTTTCTTGGGATTATTCCTTCAGCAGTTCTTCCAGCCTCTTGGTGTCATAATGTGGTTCATCAAATACTACATGAATTGACTCTTCAACCACTAAAGTTTTTTTTTTGAAGACTCTGAATGTTTTGCTTACAATAGAGTATTCAAGAAATACTCCTTCATCTGATTTTGCATCAAAGGTTTTTAGATGCTCATTTCCATTGTTGAGAATATAACACCTGCATCCAAAAATATGCAGATAGGAAATATTTTGTGTATATCCATTTCATACTTAATATGGAGTTTTGTCTAGATCTTTGTTGATCAAACATCTATTCTGAGTGTAGCATGCAGTATTGATGGCTTCAGCCTAAAATTTCTTGGGTATCTCTGCCTCTGCTATCATTATCCTTGCTGCTTCTTTAAGAGTTCTATTTATTCTTTCAGCAACACCATTCTGTTGAGGTGTTCTTGCAGCAGAGTATTCATGACGAATACCATTGTCAGAATAGAATTTTTCAATAAATTTGTTTGTGAATTCAGTTCCTTTGTCAGATCTTATATTTACAATGCTCAAGCTTTTCTCATTTTGAATCTTTTTCATGAGGTCAGGCAGCTTGTTCTGAGTTTCTGATTTCTTAGCAAGGAATATGGTCCAGGTGTATCTGGAGTAGTCATCTACTACCACAAGTGAGTACTTCTTCCCACTTATGCTTACTGGTTCTACTGGTCCAAAAAGGTCTATTTGTAGAAGATTTAGAATTCTGTGAGATGACTTTTGTAACTTGTCTTTAAATGAACTTTTCACTTATTTTTCTTTCTGACAAGCTCCACATACATTTTCCTTTTTGTATGCCACATCCGGCAATCCTCTTACATGACCTTTTCTTGCTAAGTTGTTTATTATCTTGAAGTTCAAGTGACTAAGCCTCGTGTGCCATAGCCAGCTCAGCTCTGGTGTACTTTTTATAATGAAGCATGCTGGTTGAATAGAAGAGTTCCAATCTGTAAGATATATGTTTCCTCTTTCTGTTCATGTAAGCTAGATTTCATTTGATATGTTGTACTTGATTAGGCACTTGTTGAGGTTAAACTTCACAGTGTATCCTTCGTCACAAAATTGACTGATGCTCGGCAGGTTATATCTGAGACCTTTCACATAGGATACATCTTTGATCTTTATATTTCCTTTGACTAGGCTTCCATTACCTTTGGTGCTTCCTTTGGAATCATCTCCAAAGATGACCTTCGTTCCTTTGCATTCTTGGAAATCTTTTAAGGCATCCTTATTACCTGTCATGTGCCTTGAGCAGTTACTGTCTATATACCATACATCACTGCTGTATCCTGGCACTGAAACCTGCAACAATTTCAAACAGATTTAGGTACTCATTTCTGTAAAGGTCCTTTTGGGTTAGTTTTTTTTTAAACCCAAACTTTCTAACAATCAATACTTTGATGTAAGATTTGTTGGTTCCACTTCTGTAGATAGTTTTGTTCTTAAACTGCTTGTTAAATGTGTGTGTAGAAACTATATGTGTGTTACCAACACTTTTGTGGTGTGGTCTTCCACCAAACTTCCCTGGAGTATGTCCTCCTTTAGGTTTAGACATGAGAATCTTAGTATTGGTAGGGAAATGCCTTTTATGCTGCAACTTTATGGATCGTTGTATCTTCTTGTTGCATACAGCAGATGGCTTCTATTGCAGCCAACTCTTAAATACAGACTTACTTTCTGTAGTTGAGCATTGAGGTTTATTTCTCTTATCCATCAGTGCTGGCTTGTTCAAGATCTTTTCAGAGTTACAGGGTAACTTATTCTCCATTAAATTTTCAGCTTAAACAAACACAACAGTCTTGGATTAACTTGTTGTATTCTGAGAGATGTGAGTGTTGTATCCTAAGCCCGTTTTCTCAAATGGACTTCTGGCTTGATTCAAACACTCTCTTGCGTCCTTAATAGATTTGCTAAATATTCTAATCGTGGACCGCAAGTTTTCATTCTCACTTTCTAGCTTGGTGACCAGTAGATTGAGCCTTGAGACCTCCTTTTATAGCTTGCTGTATTTTGAGCTATCAAACTCACATGCTGCTAGCATTTTTACAATATCGATGTTTTTGCTTCTGATAATCTCATTCTCAATTCTAAGATTTTCATTTTCAATCTTTAGCTCCTCATGAGTTGAGTTAATCTGCTCAAAGTCACTCATGATCCTTTTTAGAGAGTGGATCATGTTCAAATCCTCTTTGTCAGGTGTGGACAGCGGTTGGTATGTTACCTCATCTTCTTCGCTATCTTTACAGTTTTTTACCATCAGGCAAATTAGTGCTTCTTTGTCTTAGGATGAGGTTTCACTGTCCCTGTTAAAAGATTCAGCAGCTTTCAGCATCTGTTTTGAGACTGCTGTATCCTTAGTTTTTTCCATCTCTCCAATGAGAGCTCTAAGTTTGTGTCTGTTATCTCTTTTTTTTTTCTCTTTTGCTCTCTCTCTCTCTCCTTTTGGGTACTTGTGTACAGTTGGATGTAGACAACTTCTTACATAGTGTCCAAACTTCCAGTAATTATAACACAAGTCGAGATTATTTGAGTTTGATTGTGGAGAGGAAGATACCTGAGGTGGTGGATGACTTTTTCTAAAGTCATTCCTCCTATTGTTGTTGTTGCTGTTGCTATTGTTGCTCTTCATGAATCTTCTAAATTTTTTTAGAAGAAGAGCCATATCTTCTTCAGCATCCTTAGCTATAACTTCTAACTACTTGCTGCAACTGGCAGTTGTTGTATCTTTCGACCTTCTTACAGTTAGCATAGTAACTTTGAAACCTGATTCTTCCACCACCTTTTTCCTTCTGCTGATATCATATTCAAATGCTTTGAGGTCGGAGAAGAGGTCGAATGTACTCATAGATTTCAAATCCATAGACACTCTCATAGCGGTGGTCTTGTTGTCCCATTCCGCTGGCAGGGCTCTTAGCACTTTTATATTTTTGTCTTTTTGTGTATAGTGCTTACCCAAAGCTTCTAGCTCATTCACGATAGAAGTGAATCTTAGATCTAGTTGCTCAAGAGTCTCTTCATTCTTCATCTCAAAGAGCTCGAATATTTGGGTGGCGTTGGAGATCTTATTATCCTTGGTGAGTTTGGTGTCTTCACATATTTATTCCAACTTCTTCCATATCTTCTCGGATGTCCTACATGTTTTGACCTTACTAAAGTTTCCTTTATCTAAAGTGATGAATAGAGTGTTTTTTGCCACATTGTCCTGATTAGCTCTCTTTCTGTCTTCATTGTTCCATTCCTGTCTTGGCTTGATCAAGAAATTAGGTAGCAGAAATTAGACAGAAATTAGGTGGCTTGATCAAGAAATTAGGAATAATCTATCTTCATTGTTCCGTTCCTCAATGTCCCTTCCCATCATGGGATTTATCTTTGTGGGAATAATCGGTCCTTTTATGATGACCGTCCACATTTCATCATTCATTGCTGAAAGATGTGTCTGCATCCTTATTTTCCAATCATCATATTATTCTATGGAAAACATGGGCAACTTGTGATTAGAAGAATCCATGATATGCTATAAGAATGAGATTTTCAAGGAAGCAGAGAAAAACAACGGATCTTGGGTGGATCTAGATAGGTGACCAGATAAGTTGGCTTTTAACCCAACTCACTCTGATACCACTTGTTGGTCCCAAGTGGTGTCCGAGGTTCAAAAGACAGGTGAATGAACCTTGGTCATTTTTCAAAAATTCTTTTAAACTTACTGTTCTGTAAGTTACTTGTACAGCACCAACAGTTACTGCTTACAACACTAGTATGCAGTGCTGCATGCTGTAACTTGAGTTTTAAGCAGTGAAAAATATCTTTTAACACAAGGCTGGTTTTCTCAAATATATTTTTTCTTTTAAAGATATTTTTATGCTTATAACATGATAGATATATATATAAAACAACACAGATATGTAAAGCAATAAAAACACTTATGACTTATAGTGGTTCGAAGGTGGTGTAATCCTTCTACGTCCGTTCTACTGCTATCTCGAGTAGGAACTTCGTTAAGCAAGATTAATTTACAGGACTCTCCTAACAATCTAACAACTTAATGAATTAACACCTACTAGAACACAGCGTACACACAGCAATTGCAAGTTCTATAGTCAAACCCACACAGGATTTCACACTCCCACACAGGGAAATTGCCTATCACCTAGACAACTTATACAAACAGCAAGGATAAATCCTATCAACTGTTCGACACCTAAAACAACTTAAGCACACAGCAACAAGGTTAAAGTATATAAAATGTTTCTTCAACTGGTACAGTGAAGTGAGCTTCTGGATCCTTCATTGGATCTTTCAGCTTGAACTTGTTCACTTCACTGAGGTCGAGTGACTGAAACTTAAGGAATGCTTGAGAGAGTATAACTTTGAATGCTTGAACTTTTTAACGTTAATGTTTCAGTAGTCAGCTTCAAGATTGCTCGATCACTATTTATACTTGTAGAAAAATATCCGTTGAAGGAGATATCTCTCATTTGAAATATGTGTACTTGATCAAAGGCATGACATGCATTTAATGCACCTTGACTTTTCTTCTCAGAGCATTTAATGCGGTGGTTGCGGCTTGTAGCTTTCTACAGCCCGTCAAGCCACGTGTCGTCTTTGTATTAGCTTTATGTCTGCAACTTTGATCTTCTCTCGAATGGCTCTAATTATACTTGCTTCATTCTTCGTTCCTCTTACTACATTTATCCTTCCTCGGATTATAGGATGCTTACTCTATTTGTCATAAACAAGGTTGGTTGATTATGCAGCAAGTTATAGTCTTTACTTTGTATCCTTGACCTTCTTACAGCTACTCTTTCTTTACAGTGCTGCTGTATCTTGACTATCTTGCAGCACTATTCCATACAGCACTGTTGTATCTTGTTCTTGCAATATATCTGTAGCCACTTCTTGCAGCGTAAATTATTTGCTTCTTGTATCTCTATCTTCTACTTGTAGTGGCGCTGCTTGCCGTTCTTTCTTACTTATTGCATTACTGCATTCACTTCTTACAGCGTCTTCATCCTTTCATTTTCTCGATGCAGCATGATCTTATAGAGCTCCTCTACTTTCAGTACCTATAACTATAGACTCAATCCTAGTCTATGTTTCACTTAAACATTATGAAAAATGGGGTACTCAAACTTCCTATTACATGTGTGGTTTGTCTTATCAAAATCTATATACTGAAATCCCAACAGGTGTATTCGGCCACCAAGCATCGAACACACTAGAGCATGTTCGATGCCTGGTGGTCGACCACACTTATGTGTGTTCAACTAATCAGGATCGAACAAGACCTCAGATTTGATCCATTTTTTTCATTATATTATGATGTTATTTTTCAAAACTTAAAGGAAAAAAATTTAAAAAATGAAAGAAAAAAAATCAATCAATTATGAAGATCCCGTTCGACCTTGGTTGGTCGAACACACAAATGTGTATTCGGCCACCAAACGTCAAACAAACTATAACATGTTCGATGTTTGGTGGCCGAACACATCTTTGTATGTTCGGTCAACCAGAGTTGAACGAGACCTCAGATTTAATCCACTTTTTCATTTTTTTACATGATTTTTATATTATGTTAATACGATTTTTATATTTAATTGACTCGTAAAATAATATTTAATTATATTATGATGTTATTTTTCAAAACTTAAAGAATAAAAAAATAACAAAATGAAAGAAAACAAAAAGGGGAGAAAGACGCAGGGGAAGAGGACAAATGGTAAAAATTTTAATTTTTTATTATTTGAGGGTACAATTGAAATTTAATTAAAATTTTATTTTTTTAATTAAAATATAAAAAAAATGGGGTGTGTTTAAAAAATCTTGGAATGCGAATAGTCCCATCTTTTTTTTTCCTAAAAAATAAAATAGTAAATTAAGTATAAGGGGTTTGAATATGAATACAAATCCACCATCTACCATATACAAATGTCAATTCAGATCATAATTAATAGGGATAACATCCTAAAATATCATAATATTTATAACACTAACTCTTTTATACCAAAAAACATATAATAATACTCTTTTCTACCATAAAAAGGTAAAAAGACCAAAAACACCCTTTGATATCACATGTGCAATAATGGTGCAATCATTGATAAATGTTATTTCCACTCCAATTTTATTATTTTCAAACCAATTTACTAAGTCATACTTATTGAAACAAATATAACCATTAAGGTATATCGGCTGAAAATCACTATGAGCCCGTTAAACTATACTTGTGTTCTCATTTGTATACTGGGACTATGTGGTATAACAATGCCACATATTAGTTAATATTTGGAAAAAGTGAGTAATAGAGTTTTTTTCCATGATTTATATTTATTGAGATCCAATGTAAGAAATGGTATCAGAGTCTGATTTATTGAAGATATAAATTAAATTATTTGTATAATATTATTTTTTCTATCTGCTTAATGGGAGAAGAAAATCAAGTAAAAATGTATTCGAAAAATATTTTGAGATATCAAGTGCAGGATTTCATAAAAATGACATCCAATGAGGATTAGAATATAATTATTCCACACACATCTAAGATCTCACACGATCTTAAGGAGATCCAGAAGACCATCCAATTCTATGGTGGTCAGACAGAGAAGATAATTCAATCTCTATGCTAAATCCAATAAGAAGTTTTAGATCTGAAAAAAGAAATAACAGATCTAAAAGGAAGGATACCAAAGAGAATAGGCAAATCTATGAACGAATGATTCAAAGATGCATTCGGAGATAGACCTATCATTCCCAAAGGAATGGTTATGGAAATTCCGTAGTCTAAAAGTTATGATGAACTCTTGATAGATATCATTCGAAAGGTCTCATGAAAGCAACAAGAGTTGATATCTCAAAATTAACTGAATCACTTTTCAATTTAGGAATCATGGATCAGGTTAATCTTAAGATGAATGCTCTTATTCCCAAACAAGAAGAAGGGAGTACGAGTAAAGAAACACCCATCCCTCAGCAACCATGGGTTCGGATCAAGATGAGCATAATACCAATTCATTTGGTGCTCGTTAAAGAAGACAATCGGGATGGAGTAAGGCACCAGCTAACAGCCCTTGGGTGAGAACCATGTTAGAGCCGACACATCCATATGGGTTGATGCTCACAACTGACATCATTGATTTCAGAAATATGGAGAAACTAATCGATGAATGGATGACATCTTTAAAGATTGCCTTGTAAACGCTAGACATTGATAAAAATCAATTCACCAAACTTATTGAAAATAGTTTGGAAGGTTCAGTAAGGAAAGGATGGGAAGGTACAGATTCCCATATCAAAGAAGAGATTGGATCTGTAGATAATATTTATAAAATTATCAAAACGATCGATCATTTACTCAAAGTATACTTCATAGGAGATGGATACTTTGATGAAAGAAAAGAAGATAAAAATCAAGAATATACACAGGCTTTGTATGCTCTCGAATTGAGAAGTATATGTGCGGCACATATACCATTAAATGTTGCTGTTGAGATGTTCTTTAGAAAAAATATGTAGCTCATGGAGAAATATGCTTATATAAACATATAAGGTACCTCTAGGAAGGGTTGATTCAATGGCTAGAAGAATGTCCTTAGACTACTTTTATTGGTGACATTTGGTGGATGTCACCACCAAATGTCACCACAAATATTATTTGTTTAATAGGAGAGAGAGTCTAAATGTCATGACATTGGTCACATGGTGACCAATGTCATGACACTCATTTTGTATACAATTTATACACGTGTCATTTTTCTATTGGTCTCGATTAATTTTTTTCGAATATAATTTAAAGTATTGATATTGAAAATAATTTTTATTTAAAAAAAATTAAAAAAATATCAAAATTCATAAAAAAAAATTTGTAGTATTGATAATTAAATATATAATTTGTAGTTTGATTATTGTAATTTCGATTTCGTATTTCAATTATTGTAATTTCGATTTAGTTTATTGTGGAATATAATAAAAAATATGCTCACAAAATAATATATAATTATTAAATATTGAGAAAAAAATATTGAGTTGGGTTGGGTTGGTGTCACTAATAAACTATGAAAATGATGAAATTAGGTTGGGTTGTGGATTGTGTAGATGGAAGAGAGAGAAATTAATATTTTATAATTGGGTTGGGTTGGATGGGTGTCACTGATAAAAGTAGTCTTATTTAAGGACAATATTAGAGAATTGTGTCAACAAACGACACTACAGAAGAATAAGAAAAAACTAAGAGATCGGATAAAAAAAACTCCTCTTTGTTGTGAAAATAATGATTTTCCAAGTATCATCTTAGAACCAACTCGTGAAAGACATGGCAAAAGAAAGAAATAGTTCAGAAGTGTGTTTCGATGTAAGTCAGGAGGATCACAAAGAAGGTCTTCCAATCAAGGAAGATCATGGTGGTCCAAATCAAAGGGTAGATCTTACAAATTTGGTCAGAAGTCTGGTCCTTCCAGGTTTTCTTCACAAGGATTTAGATCCACAGGAAAGTCAACAGAAAGAACACCAACGAGGAGAACTTTCAAACGAGCTCACACTCATACAAATGAAAGTTTTCAAGATTACAACTGTTGGACATGTGGTACGAAAGAACATATCTCGTCAGATTACCCACAAAAGTAAGGTGAATTACACCAGTTCAGGTTGACAACCGACATCCTTGATGCGGTTTTCTGTGGTGACCTCGTACCTATTTACCACTTCGAGGATATTTCTTCAGATGAAAGCATCTATGAAGAAGAATACGATTCAGATTTAGACGATTCTTATGGATCATCTACAGAATCAGAAGAGTAGCTCCGGTGAGCAGGAAGATAAACTCCAAACATCGAATAGTCTATTAAGATTCTTTTCACGAATGACGATCTCAAAAAAAATGATGAAAAGAATCATTCGGCATGATTCAAACCTAAGTCCATACGATGACTTTAGGATTTGAAGTATTAGTCAGATCTGTAACCAAATTGGACTAAAATAGCACAAGCATAACATCATCTACCGTGTGAACTCAGGTGAGTTTTTGATTCCAATGGAATTAACCGGTAATAGAGTTGATATGCAGCTTATTCCAAAAGAAGAAATTCTTGAGGAACTGAGCCGTATCAAAGAAGAAGTAGCACTTACTATAAAATGGATTCATATCGAAACCATTGAAGTAGTATTAAAGCTACTTTCAAAGAAAGTATTGATTCAGAAATCCATTTATCAGTAATGGATAGGCGTATCAATAACTTAGGAGATGGTAGTCTTGGTATAACGGTAGGAAATTTATATGTTGGCAAACTTATGTTTGATATACACCCTATAATTGCATATAACCTAGCAGACCAAGATTTTAGTAGAGTCTTAATTGATTTCTGTTGTAGCGTAGCAAGAAGCCCCAAATCCTTTATTTGGCGAGGAACTCTGGCAGAGGTTCCTGGTTGGTTTCATGACTACGCACTCCTTGGTGATGACACAGTCATCGCCAATGATGCCGTCGCCGCGAACTTTCAAACATAAACGGAATAGGAACTATAACTCTTCTATAGAGTTCATTAATATCCAGATCTGATTTAATGAAAGAAGGTAATAGACCATATTCTATCACATATAGAATTGCATATGCGTTTTTCAATACACATCATTCTGATATGTTCCTTCGGAAATAGTATATAGAAATTCCTAGAATTTTCAAGAAATTTTCCAAAGTTATCACACCAGAATCAATCTAAATACCTACGATAGATGGTGTTAATTTGCTAATTAAAGATCATCTAATTTTAAATAAATAATTAAGGTTTGATTCTGAGATTAGTAACATGATGTCTTTTTCCGAAGATAGGATTCTAAGCCTAAGAGAAAAAAACCAATTGGGGATATTAATTGAAAAAAATTAGGGTAAGTAATGTTAAAATGAATTGGCATGAGGGATGGAAAGAAATCCATATTGTTTTTGATATATCTGAAACTAATAATTTGTTTCCTTGTGATGAGATATATCATTTACAACAACCAAGTGTTAATAGTGTTGGGATTTCATTGTTTAGATTTTGATGAGACAAACCAACAATGTAATAGGAAGTTTTGAGTACCCCATTTTCACATTGTTTAAGTGAATAAATAGACTAGAATTGAGTCTTGAGTCAAGGATTGAAATGGAGGTTAAAAGAGGATAAAGCTGCATCTAAGCTTTATAGGAAGATATCGCTGCAAGAAGGCAGGATACAGCAAAGCAAGGAAGAACGGCGTGCAGCATCGCTGCATGAAAAGGATACAGAAGTACTGCTAGAACGATGATTACAGCAGCACTGCCAGATGATACTGCAAGCAGGTCTATAATACAACAACACTAAAAGAATGCACCAGCTGCACAAAGACCAAGGATACAGCGCAGACTTACAGAACAGTTAAGTATATAAAGCACCAACTACAAGACTAAGTATCCTGTAAATCCCAGAAAGGATAAATGCAGTACGAGAAACGGAGATCCAAGCAGGGACAAAAGAGCCGTTCAAGAAAAAGTCAAAGTAGCAGACGCGGAACCAATAAGAAGATGCCACATGGACTGACGCGCCGCAGAAAGCTGCGAGCCGCAACTGCCGCATTAAATGCTCCGAAAAGAAAGGTCAGTCGCATTAAATGCGAACCATACTTTGGCCAGGCTATTTCAAATTCAAAAGAGGGATGTCTTCTTCAACGGACATCTTCTCCTACAAGTATAAATAGAGGTCGAGGAGAATTGAAGCTGATAACTGAAACTTTTACGCTAAATCCACAAAGCTTACAAGATCCAAGTATTCAAATCTACAATCAGTTTCAGTCACTCAACCTATCGAAGTGAAGCAGAGTTCAAGCTGAAAGATTCCCTACGGAATCAAAAGCTCACTTCGAAGCACAAGTTGAAGAAAACCTTTTTATCCTTTTAACCTTGTTGTTGTGTGCTTAGGTTGTTTTAGTGGTGTCAAGCAGTTGATAGGAGAAATCCTTGCTGTTTGTATTAGTTGTCTAGTGTTAGGCAGCTTCCCTGTGTGGGAGTATAGAACCCTGTGTGGGTTAGCCTTTGAAGTTTGCCAGTTGCTGTGTGTACGCTGGACTTCAGTAGGTGGTTAACTTTGTAAGTTGATAGATTGTTAGGAGAGTCCTGTAATTCAATCTTGCTTAATAAAATTCCTGCTCAAGAAGCAGTAGAGTGGACGTAGAAGGATTACACCACCTTCGAACCACTATAAGCCATAAGTGTTTTTATCGCTTTATTTATCTGTGCTTATTTTCTGCATATATCTATATCTCTTCTCATCATAAAACGTTTGAAAGAAGCATTTTTGTGTAAAACAGTCTTGTGTTTAAAAGTATATTTCCACTGTGTACAAAACTCCAGGTTACAGCGTGCAGCACTGCATTCTAGCGCTGCAAGCAGTAACCATCTATCACTGCAAGCTCAAGTAACTTGCAGTACAGAACGGTTGTTTTAAAGATTCTGAAAAATCGACCAAGGTTCATTCACCCCCCCTCTGAACCTCGGACACCACTTGGGACCAACAAGTGGTATCAGAGCAAGTTGGGTTAAAAGCCAACTTATCTGGTTACCTACCCAGATCCACCTTGTCTCGCTGTTTTCTTTACATAAAAATCATTTTTAAAGCATATCATGGATTCCTCCAATCACAAGCTACCTATGTTTTCCATAGAGGAATATGATGACTGGAAGATTAGAATGCAGGCACACCTTTCGGCCATGAATGATGAGATGTGGACCGTCATAACTGAAGGACCAATAGTTCCCATGAAGGTAAATCCAATGTATGGAAGAGACCATGCAGAAGGAGAGCAGCCACCACCAAACTTCCTGATCAAACCACGACAAGAGTGGGGAAACGAAGACAGGAAAAGAGCCAACCTGGATAACGTGGCAAAGAACGCTCTATTTATTACTTTGGATAAGGGCACCTTTAGCAAAGTCAAGACTTACTCAACATCCAAAGAAATATGGGAAAAGCTGGAGCAAATTTGTGAAGGAACTGAGCTCACTAAGGACAACAAAATCTCCAACACTACCCAATTATTCGAGCTCTTCAAAATGAAGAATGAAGAGACTCTTGAGCAACTAGATCTGAGATTCACATCCATAGTGAATGAACTAGAAGCTCTGGGCAAACAATACACACAGAAAGAAAAGAACATGAAGGTGTTAAGAGCCCTACCAGCGGAGTGGGATAGCAAGACAACTACCATGAGAGTGTCTATGGACCTGAAGTCCATGAGCACATTTGACTTATTCTCCGACTTGAAAGCATTCGAGTATGACATCAATAGAAGGAGAAAAGAGTTAGAGGAGTCAGTCTCCAAAGTTACAGCGCTAACCGCCAGAGGAACAAAAGATACAGCAACCGCCAGTTGCAGTAAGTAGAGTGAGGATACAGCAGAAGTTGCTGAAGAGGATATGGCGCTCCTCCTAAAGAAATTCAGGAGATTCATCAAGAGCAACAACAATAGCAGCAACACCAACCTCAACAAAAAGAATGACTTCAGAAGAAGTCACTCAACCCCTCAGGTATCTTCTTCTCCTCAGTCAAATACAGGGAATGTTGACTTGTGCTATAATTGCAGGAAGCCTGGACACTACGCAAGGAATTGTCCTTATCCAACAGTGCACAAGTATCCTGAAGGAGAAAGAGAACAGAGGAGAGATAAAAGACGAGAGGAAAGGCACAAGCTTCGAGCTCTCATAGGAGAGATGGAGAAAGCCAAGGATGCAGTAGTTCCGAAGGAAGTACTGAAAGCTGCAGAATCCTCTGACAGCGATGCTGAAACCTCATCCTCTGACGAAGAAGCACTCATATGCCTGATGGCTAAAGATGGCGAGGACAGCGAAGAAGATGAGGTAATTTACCAACCGTTGTCCATACAAGTTGATGAGGAGCTGAACATGATCCACTCCTTGAAAAGGATCATGAGTGATTTCGAGCAGATCAACTCAATTCATGAGGAGCTTAAGGTTGAAAATGAGAACCTTAGAATCGATAATGAGATCCTCAAGAGCAAAAACATCGACATTGCCAGAATGCTCGCTGCACGAGAGTCTGATAACTCAAAGTGTAGTAAGCAGCAACAAGAGATCTCTAGATTGAATCTGCTGATCACTGAACTAAGATCTGAGAAGGAAATCTTGCAGTCCTAGATGAGAACGTTCACCAAATCCTCAAAGGACGCAAGAGATTGCATAAATAGTGTCAAAGATCCCTTTGTGATTTCAGGCATAGGTTACAGCAATCAAGGCTCTCAGAATACAGCAAGCACATCCGAAACTGTGAATTTTGTTCAAGCTAAAACTCCAATGGAGAAAGAGTTACTTTGTGACTCTGAAAAGATACTGAACAAAACAGCAATGACGGATAAAGGGAAGAAACCCCAATGCTCAACTGTAGGGAATAAGTCTGCATCTAAGACTTGGCTGCAGCAGAAGTCATCTGCTGCATGCAGCAAAAGGATGCAGCAACCAACAAAGTTGCAGCATAGAAGAAACTTTCCCACCAATACTAAGACCTATATGTCTAAACCTCAAGGAGGATATGTAAGGATGTATACTATAAGCCTAGCTTTTGTATGAACATCTATTTATGATATGAGAATCTTTTATGGTCAAATGTTTGCATTTTATATATTTGTTATATATGTTATTGCAGTTGTCCAATTAATTTATATTGTAGATAACATGGTGTGTGGTGCCACACAGAAGATCATGTTATCAGTTCCTTATAGATTATAAATGGTAGCTCACAGCCGAGATAATTTTGGACAAATTATCGGAATGGTTGTAGTGTAATTTGGTATTAATCTGTCTTGATTATAAAATTACACTAGTACATTTTGTATGTATTGAGCAGGACCAATTGAGGTTGTTTTATTTGTACTGACTACATAAATAAAACAAGACCTCTGTTATTATGGATGTGCATCCTCTTAATCATTGTATGATAACGGGCATGTATACTCGATATATGTTTCTTTAATTTACCAATGGGTGAGATTTATTTATTAAATCAATAAGCTCGGTAAATTGGGATACAGTGTTGTTTATATGATGTGCTGTTGATTATATAATGAAACCGTGTCCTAATTATTTAGGATGATGATGTCCCCTTGAGGAACTCATAAGGATTATCATGTAAACCCTGCAGGTGGATTTATTCCGGCATGATAATAAAGTTGAGTGGTACTACTCTTGGAATTAAATATTAATTAATTGAATTGTCAGTAATTCATTTAATTAATGGACATTCGATATCTTAAACGCGGGGAGATAAACGCGCACATAATAAATAGGAGCCATATCTAATATGGATAAGGAACGGTAGTTCAATAATATCTTTTTAGTGGATTAAGATATTATTTGATAGGCTTGAGAAGTATATTCAGATCAAATTAAGGACTCCTAAGCCTATCAGGAGACCGATTCCTAATCCTCCTCAAGGTCCCTGTTGTAGCCTATAAATAAGCCTCAAGTCAACCGTTTCTCAAGTAACAGACACAGAAAAATCTGATATACGATCTAGAGAAGAACGGTGGAGAGTCTTGATAGCTCGTTGCCCACACAACGTTCGAGATAAGGCGAGGAATACAGCAGAAGATCATGAGGTTCAGGCTTCATCGATTCCTCGATTCTACAGTTCTGACCTTAGAACTAATTTCGGTGCAAAAGGTGTGATTCGTTTTCCGCTGCGCATTAATCATATTTGCATGGACCCCGATTTGGATAATCGAATAGGGTCGGCGATCCGGCGGTTCCTTCAGGATATACTCCAGGAAAGTATGGTGGAAGACCGCACTACAAGGGTGTTGGTAACACACATGTTTGTCGAGCACACACCTTTGATAAGCAGTTTTCCAAGATAACTGCATACAGCTCGAGAACCAACGAATCTTACAGTAGATCAGTTACTGTTAAGAAAGTTTGGGTTCCCAAAGTAACTAATCCCAAAGGACCCGTATGGAAATGGGTACCTAAATCTGTTTGAGTTTGTTACAGGTTACAGTGCCAGGATGCAGCAGTGATGTATGGTATATAGACAGCGGCTGCTCAAGGCACATGACAGGCAATAAAGAAACGCTGAAAGACTTCCAAGAATGCAAAGGACCTAAGGTCATATTTGGAGATGATTCTAAAGGAAGCACAAAAGGAAGCGGATGCCTAGTCAAGGGGAACATAAAGATCAAGGATGTATCCTACGTAAAAGGGCTTAGATACAATCTTCTAAGCATCAGTCAGTTCTGTGACAAAGGATATACAGTGGATTTCAACCTCAACAAGTGCTTAATCAAGGACAACACCACAAATGAAGTAAAGCTTACAGGAACAAGAAGAGGAAATATCTACCTAGCAGATTGGAATTCCTCCACTCAATCAACATGCTTCATAGTGAAAAGTCCACCGGAGCTGAGCTGGCTATGGCACAAACGATTAAGTCACCTGAACTTCAAGACTATCAACAAGCTAGCAAGAAAAGGCCTCGTGAGAGGATTACCAGATGTAGCTTACAAGAGAGAGAATGTCTGTGGAGCGTGTCAAAAAGGGAAGCAAGTTAAGAGCTCTTTCAAGGATAAGATTCAGAAATCATCTCACAGAATTCTAGATCTTCTACACATGGACCTCTTTGGACCAGTAGAACCAGTAAGCTTGAGCGGGAAGAAGTACTCTCTAGTAGTAGTGGATGACTACTCCAGATACACATGGACGATCTTTCTAGCAAAGAAGTCGGAAACTCAAGAAAAGCTACCTGGCCTCATGAAGAAAATTCAGAATGAAAAGAGCTTGAGCATAGTGAAGATAAGATCAGACAGAGGAACCGAGTTCACGAATAAATTTATAGAGAAATTCTGTTCTGACAATGGTATTCGTCATGAATACTCTGCTGCAAGAACACCTCAACAAAACGGGGTTGCTGAAAGAAGGAATAGAACCCTCAAGGAAACAGCAAAGACGATGATAGCAGAAGCAGAAATACCCAAGAGATTTTGGGCTGAGGTAACCAACACTGCATGCTATACGCAGAACAGATATTTAATCATCAAGGATCTTGACAAGACACCGTATGAAATATGGAATGGTCATACACCAAACATTTCCTATCTACATATCTTTGGATGCAGGTGTTATATTCTCAACAGTGGAAATGAACATCTGAAGACTTTTGATGCTAAATCAGACGAAAGAGTATTTCTAGGATACTCTGCTGTAAGTAAAGCCTTCAGAGTGTTTAATAAGAGAACCCTGGTGGTAGAAGAATCTGTACATGTGGTGTTTGATGAACCACATTGTGACACAAAGAAGCTGGAAAAACCACCTGAAGAAACCTCTCCTAGAAAAGAGAATGTTGTACCATACATAGAAGGAGTTCTGCCTACAGAAGAGGATAAAGATGAAGAAGCTGCAACCTTGGATGCAGCAGACATTCTTACAGCAGCAGAACCTCCTGCATTATAGCAACATGATGAGCAAAATACACCAACGTACGTTTTTGAGCCAGATAGGACATGGCTTAGAAATCATCCAAGAAATCTCATTATAGGAGATCCATCCATCGGTGTAAGGACAAGAAGATCCATCCCACATGAAGCAATGTTTGCATGCTTCATATCACAATCAGAGCCTAAGAATGTTGAAGAGGCACTGCAAGATAGCAACTGGGTACAGGCCATGCAGGAAGAATTGAATGGATTTGAGAGAAATCAAGTATGGCAAACAGTCGTTAGACCGACCCATCAAGGTGTAATTGGAACAAAGTGGGTGTTCAAGAACAAGCTAGATGAATCAGGAGTCGTTGTAAGAAACAAAGCAAGATTAGTTGCTAAAGGATACTGTCAGGAAGAAGGAATTGATTTTGATGAGACTTTTGCACCAGTGGCAAGGCTAGAAGCAATAAGAATTTTCTTAGCCTATGCAGCACATATGAATTTCAACGTCTATCAAATGGATGTTAAAAGCGCATTCCTGAATGGTCTCCTTACAGAGGAAGTATATGTTGAGCAACCTCCTGGTTTCGAGGATAAAGCAGAAGAGAGGGTGTTTCGTCTACAAAAGGCTCTATATGGACTGAAGCAAGCACCAAGAGCTTGGTATGACACCTTATCTCTCTATCTTCTGGAAAATGGTTTTCAGAAAGGAACGATCGACAAAACGCTGTTTAGGATACAGGACGGAGAGAGTGTACTTCTTGTACAAATTTATGTGGATGATATTATCTTCGGATCCACAAACAAAGAGCTATGTGAGAAATTCTCCAACCTGATGCAGTCAAAGTTCGAGATGAGTATGATGGGAGAATTAAGTTTCTTTCTCGGACTGCAAGTAAAACAGCTTCCTACAGGAACCTTCATCAATCAAGTCAAGTATACGAAGGAGCTTATCAAGAAATTTGGCATGGAGAATGGAGCCGCAACGTCCGTTCCCATGTCCACATCCATAAGTCTTGACAAAGATGAAGATGGTAAAAATGTAGATATTACGAAGTACAGACGCCTCATTGGATCATTGCTGTATCTCACAGCAAGCAAGCCTGATATTATGTTTGCAGTAGGAGTCTGTGCTAGATTCCAAGCAGCACTGAAGGAATCACATATTTTAGCTGTAAAAAGAGTGATCAAGTATCTGAAAGGAACTCAGGAAGTCGGCCTATGGTATCCTAAGGAAGGAGGATTCAAGCTTAAAGGCTACTCCGACTCAGATTATGCAGGCTGCAAGATTGATAGGAAGAGTACTAGTGGGACGTGTCAATTTCTGGGAAATAGACTTGTCTCGTGGTTCTGCAGGAAGCAGACCTCAATTGCAACCTCTACAGCAGAAGCAGAGTATGTTGCAGCAGGAAGTTGCTGTGCGCAGATTCTCTGGATACAGCAGCAACTTAGAGATTATGGGATAGAAGAAAAAGAGACGCCAATTCTCTGTAACAATACGAGCGCTATTGCAATTACCCATAATCCTGTCTTTCACTCAAGAACAAAGCACATTGACATTCGTCATCACTTTATAAGAGATCATGTTGAGAAGAAAGATGTCGTGCTTGAGAAGGTTCACACGGATCTACAGCTGGCAGATATCCTTACAAAACCTTTGAGTGAATCTAGGTTTTCTATACTTCGTAACGAGCTAGGAATCCTTAAGTTGTGAAGAAAAAGAAAATGCAAGATCGCAGGGGGAACCTCTGCATGCTTGCAGAAAGCAGTAAAAATGGTACTGTAAGCTACGCGTCAATACAGCACTGGGTTCAGACAGCGCTGCAATCTACATTCTTACAGTACAGCTGTTATCGAAGAAATCAAGCAGCACCAGGTTACAGCATTAATTTCAAAAGGAGTATTGATTGCTCTGCAACCTCGTACTAGAGATGCTGCAACCTTAAAAAGGCATTTATTTAGGCGGAAAAGGGCATGTCTTTTAGCATTAAATGCATGACTGCGGGTGTCAGGAAGTGGAAAGGGCGCTGACAGAGCCCACGCGCTAAGTAATTATTGGCGACGATTTGACATCTCCGCTTTTTCCTAAGCCACTAGATCATTTCCCTGATTTATCTCAACCGTCAATCTCGCACGTTTCTTGGGAACCGCCATAAAGACCAAATCTTGCCATTTGAAATTCACTTTTCACCATCTTCAGAGAGAAAAACGCTGTGATCGCAAGGACATTTTCTAAGTGCAAAACCCTTGTCTCTTTTCTCTCTATCTCACAAAGATTTCAATGGCTGCCAGAAAGACTATCGTTCTTGATGGAAGAATGATCAACAGGGAGAACATCTTGGAGTTAGGGCTGTATGATAATACCCTGATCAAGAGGATCTTTGATGCTCTAGAACAGACCCAAGTACTAGGGCTGTTGACCACGATATATGCTGGCTTCTCCATGGAGTCAGTACAGAGGTTTTACGCCTACGCTAGGCAGGCGGAGGAAAGGAACTGCATCCTGTTCCGGATGGATGCAGATGGAGAGGAACGGTCGCTGACCGTTAGGGATATCTCCACCACCTTCAGCATTTCGGCTGCAGGGTTGACCCCCAGCCAGTTGGCGACGTATGGGGAGGCATCAGCTCAAGAGATGTGGAATCTCTTTCGAGCAAGGGATGCAGGGGCTAAAATCAAGAGAAGCGCCCCCAAGAAGCTCTTCAAACCGGAGTTTGAACTTCTCCACGACATCTATGCATACTCCATCGAAGGGAGGACAGGGAGTTACAACAAGTGCACAGATCTCCGGTTTCGGATCATGTCTGCCATCATGGCCGGAGAAAAGGTGAACTGGGCGAGGTTCATCATGAAGAGACTATGGGAGGAAGCAGAGAAGATAACGGAGCGTCGGAGCTACGATATCACCATCTGCTCTCTGCTCTGCAAGCTTGGCCTTCAACTTGCAGCACCCGCCCCCATTCATCCTGGAAAGTATCTCGGGGAGAAGAAGAAGGGCAAGACCCAGTCGAAGGCTGCAGGAGCAGGAGTTACGAGGAAGAAAACCAAAGACAAAAAGAATGTAACTCTTGCTCTGCAAGATGAAGCTGTTGTCAGCGGGGAAGATGCTGAAGAAGAGGAACCTTCGAGTCCTCTTCCTGTTATCAAGAGGAGTTCAGGGAAGGCTGTACCTGAACTTGAATCCTCTTCCCCAGATGATGACGCACCTTTGGTGAGAAGGGCTCCACGCAGTAAGAGAGCTGCTGCTGCTGTTGGGGATGTGTCACATCAGTCCTCTATGGTTGTAGTTGACCTTGGGGATGAGTCACATCAGCTTCGGGAGCCACATCAGCACCAGGTCGAGCCAACTGAAGAAGAAGCTCGTCTACAAACAGATGCTGAGTGCTCGATTCCACCTTTCCGGTTGCTAGAAATATGGCTGTAGATTACTCTCTATGGAGAGAGATGCGGCTGTCAAAGGGGGAAATCCTGTTGAAGTGGAAGGATTTCCTGACAGTCGAGCAAGCTGTCCTGGAGTGGGCCAAATCAGAGGATATTCTGGCACTCCTGCAACCTGACTTTGCAGCAAGAGTTCAAGGGCTCGATGGCTGCAGCACTGCACAGGGAGCACAGGACAAGGGTAAGGCTCTTGCAGAATTCGACTCTGCAGAGCTGCCAATGAAAGCAGCAGTGGAAGATGTGCAGGTCTTCCTAGCCCCGGCTGCAGAGGCGGTAAGAAGGGGCGATGATGTCGCATTTGCTCAGGAGCAAATCGACACCTTGGGAGTGGAGCAGGCTGAAAAAGCCATGCTGCATCTTGCGCTGCAACAGAGCCTGAAGGAAACCAGGATGCAGCACACTCCAAGAAGAATGTGGGGAGAAGGCAGTTCAAGTTCAAATCAGATGAACTCCCCTGCATACGAGCAAGTAGTTGAGGGCCTCTCCAACATTGTCACGTTGGATCGCTTGGAGGAGGAGGAAGCCCAACTACTGGATTATGGTGATTCCCCAGTGCGCGAAGATGAAGATGCTGCTCAAGCAGACTCTGAGGGGGAACCATCCACCATAATTAGGAATGTCATCTCAGACATCTCTGAGATTGTCGATGAAGCATCTACGGAGGGAGTTGCAGAGGCGGTACTCCCTGCACTGGACGCGACAGCAGTGCAGCCAGCAACCACCCTTCAACAGGAAGAAGGAGCTGCAGAGAAGAGCAGGGTGGAAGCTGAGATCCTAGCAGCAATAGAGGATACAGTGCTGAATATTGTGATCGTTGCAGGAAGCCATGCAGAGCTGCAAGAACTGATTCTTGCAGCAGAGTCTGTCGAAGCTGTTTCTGGACCGGCCGAGGAGACGGGGTCCGTTGAGAAGACCTCAGTGGAGGATGTTGTTCTGACAACACTCCCTGAGTGAGAGAAGACCTCAGGTGGGGAGGCTGTTCAGACAGTACCCACTGAGGATGCTGGAGTTGAAGCCGAGGTATCCCCAGCGCAACTAGAGACACCTCGTGAGGAGGTTGATGCTGCAGCTGCTGCTGGCTCTCAAGAACCCTCAAAGGTTACAGCAGCGAAGGATACTGTGGATGCTAATATGTCGGATGCCGAATTCGCAAGATGGATGAAGGAACGGAACATTGCTGTTCATGGGCCAAAATCTGGAGGAGCCGTTCCTGTTCCAGTCTTATCCAGCGAAGAGGAGGCAGAAGAAGAAGAAGGAGTTGAGCACTCATCCTCAAGTTCTACAAGCTCTCATACCTGGAAGGATGAGGATGAGGTTGCTGCTGAAGTACCGAGGCAGGATGCAGCACGAGTATGCAAGGAAGTTATTCCATTTGCTGCATCCACTGCTGCCTCAACAAGAAGGAATTCAGGGCTGACTTCTGATGAATCCATCAACAGAGTCGAGACCGCTATTAGACATCTGCTGCATGCTCTCCAAGAGCATGAGTCTACCATGCGCAACAGTCTCAGGGTCAGTGCCCAATTCCATGCTGAAACCATGACGGGTTTCAAGAAGGACCTCGAAGTGCTGTCTGATATGATTAAGCATACTCTCAATGATCATTCGAACAGGCTGTACTACGATCGAGTCAGGACGGAGAAGGAGTTGAAGGTTGAAGCTGCTCTGACACGCCAAGACATCAGACAGTGTAAGCAGCATGCTGAAAATGCCTTAACCAGACTCAACCATCACTCACAAGTCCTGGAAACACTTCTGGATCATGTCTTCGATCAATCTCAGAGAACCAGAAGTGTGGACGACAGGTTGGGGAATCTGGAGCTGATTGTAGGAGAGTTGAGGGACATCATGGTTCGAGCTTTCCCTCAGCATGTCGATGTTCCAGAGCCCGCCCCTGAACCAACCCGACGCCCGTGATCAAGGGCGGTCCCAGCAGCCCCTGCTCAACCCCCGGCTTTTGATGATGCCAAAAAAGGGGAAAGGTTTGAAGGCTTTGAAGATCGCTATAGGAGCAAAGGGGCGGCTGAACCTGAAGAAGAGGAAGAAGATGATGACCAGCAACCTCTCAGCAGGAGGAGAAGGAGGTCTGGATCATCTGCTGCTGTTGATATCCCTTCTCCGAAGAGATGGAGAAGAGATGATGATGGAGCTGGTGGAGCCGGTGCAGCTGCTGGAAGAAGATCTGTTGCAAGTTCTGCATACAGCAGAGCTGCAAGCAAGGATGTAGCACCGCCCAGCTATCATCATAAGAGAAGGGATGATAGCCAGCAGCAAGGCTCAAGGAAGAGGATGAGCGGGGACGAGTCTGAGAATCAAAGGCACTAGTATGAAGAAGCTGCAGATCCTAACGCCTGGATTCAAAGACTCGGTGTAATTGGTGAAAGAAAAATATTTCCAAATAACTTCTACCAATTCCCTCCTCAAGAGATCCCTCGCCTTGACACAGAGAACATCTCTACTGAAGTGTCCGTGTTGATGGATCAAAGGCCTGAAGGAGAGAACATGGCTTGGAGATTTGACATCTTCAAAGAAGTCAGACTGCCTTTTGATCGGAATCCAACATTTGAGGCGATCACCATTTTCAAACGATCAGAGTACCTCAGACACTTCAGAGATCTATGCAGGCAAGGCAAATTCAGCAAGTATCATACCTGCAAGACTGCATTGAGAAGGTATGAACAGCTCGTTCGCGAAGGAAGCCTTGACATTCAACAGCTGTACATCGATCGAGTTAAGGAAGGGCTGATTGTACCATACTGCGAGGACTTCTGGTGAGATGGATTCAGATTCCAGTGATCAGACACAAGCTGGAAGAGTCCTACCAAGAGTCCATCAGGGACTGGTGGAAAGGATCAAGAGGAAGAGAAGGCCTTGAAAGGTTTGAAAGAAGATCAGACGAATCTGCAAGCAAAAGGTCTTCGTTTTACTAAGATGTATTCATATGCCCTCTTATGATCCTTGTTGTATTTTTGATGTTGTAAAAATTTCTATCTTTTAAATGAAGAAATTTTTCTTTCTGCTCTGACCAAGTTCAATTCTTATGAACTCATGCATGCTGTTTGTGTTTTCCTGTTGAGTTTGTTGAAAGAAATAGCATGATGCATCTCTGATGAATCTAGGATTAGTTTTATTCATTCAAGCTGTGCACGCATGTAATCTGGATAAACCATATGAGTTAAAGTAAAATGAAACTTCTTCATGAACGAAATATTGTAAAGGTTTTATCATCATCAAAAAGGGGGAAATTATTAGGATTTCATTGTTTAGATTTTGATGAGACAAACCAACAATGTAATAGGAAGTTTTGAGTACCCCATTTTCACATTGTTTAAGTGAATAAATAGACTAGAATTGAGTCTTGTGTCAAGGATTGAAATGGTGGTTAAAAGAGGATAAAGCTGCATCTAAGCTTTATAGGAAGATATCGCTGCAAGAAGGCAGAATACAGCAAAGCAAGGAAGAACGGCGTGCAGCATCGCTGCATGAAAATGATACAGGAGTACTGCTAGAACGATGATTACAGCAGCACTGCCAGATGATACTGCAAGCAAGTCTATAATACAGCAGCACTAAAAGAATGCACCAGCTGCACAAAGACCAAGGATACAGCACAGACTTACAGAACAGTTAAGTATATACAGCGCCAACTACAAGACTAAGTATCCTGCAAATCCCAGGAAGGATAAATGCAGTACGAGGAACGGAGATCCAAGCAGGGACAAAAGAGCCGTTCAAGAAAAAGTCAAAGTAGCAGACGCGGAGCCAATAAGAAGATGCCACATGGACTGACGCGCCGCAGAAAGCTGCGAGCCGCAACTGCCGCATTAAATGCTCCGAAAAGAAAGGTCGGTCGCATTAAATGCGAACCATACTTTGGCCAGGCTATTTCAAATTCAAAAGAGGGATGTCTTCTTCAACGAACATCTTCTCCTACAAGTATAAATAGAGGTCGAGGAGAACTGAAGCTGATAACTGAAACTTTTACGCTAAATCCACAAAGCTTACAAGATCCAAGTATTCAAATCTACAATCAGTTTCAGTCACTCAACCTATCGAAGTGAAGCAGAGTTCAAGCTGAAAGATTCCCTACGGAATCAAAAGCTCACTTCGAAGCACAAGTTGAAGAAAACCTTTTTATCCTTTTAACCTTGTTGTTGTGTGCTTAGGTTGTTTTAGTGGTGTCAAGCAGTTGATAGGAGAAATCCTTACTGTTTGTATTAGTTGTCTAGTGTTAGGCAGCTTCCCTGTGTGGGAGTATAGAACCCTGTGTGGGTTAGCCTTTGAAGTTTGCCAGTTGCTGTGTGTACGCTGGACTTCAGTAGGTGGTTAACTTTGTAAGTTGATAGATTGTTAGGAGAGTCCTGTAATTCAATCTTGCTTAACAAAGTTCCTGCTCGAGGAGCAGTAGAGTGGACGTAGAAGGATTACACCACCTTCGAACCACTATAAGCCATAAGTGTTTTTATCGCTTTATTTATCTGTGCTTATTTTCTGCATATATCTATATCTCTTCTCATCATAAAACGTTTGAAAGAAGCATTTTTGTGTAAAACAGTCTTGTGTTTAAAAGTATATTTCCGCTGCGTACAAAACTCCAAGTTACAGCGTGCAGCACTGCATTCTAGCGCTGCAAGCAGTAACCATCTATCGCTGCAAGCTCAAGTAACTTGCAGTGCAGAACGGTTGTTTTAAAGATTCTGAAAAATTGACCAAGGTTCATTCACCACCCCTCTGAACCTCGGACACCACTTGGGACCAACAAATAGATACAAATGCATGTTAGAAATAGCAGACTATGAAGTATCTGTTACAGGAATTGTTGGTAGAACTAAAAGTTTTATGACTCTTGGTCTAAGTTTCATTGAGAAACACAAATCATAGTGAAGAAACTAAAAATGGATGGAATTCAGTCTCAATGGACACCTGATAAAGGGTGGAATGACGACCCCATTTTCCATATACATATCCATTGGGATATTGTATGATGAGTATAAATCTGAATCCTTTGCGGCTTATATTGATTCAGGTTCACGCATTTGCATAGTTAAGCTAGGAGTTTTCCCTAGTGAATCTGTGGAAACTCTACCTCTTATTGCAGGAAGGGTAGAAAAATCCTAATACTTAATAAGAGTGTTCGAGAATCACGAATAATTTGGTACCCTTGGTACAAAGTAAAAATGTCACCTATTTATATTCATGATACATGTGCTGATATTTTGTTGGGAAACAACTTTATCCAAACATTTGTAAAATATGAGTAAGATAACCACAAGAGCCTATTAATTTTTACTACTTACTGTGGTAGTTTGATACAAGTTTTGCAACGAGAGAAAGTTTTCAATAGGATCATACCTATTACTTTCCACAGCAAACGTGGTGATAATGATTCCAAGTTATCTCATCCTAAAATGCAGGATAAGAAGAAATTTGGCAAAACTCTTTTATCTTTTAGGCAACAAAGCATTGAGAATGCATCTGAAGAAGCTATTAAGTTTCTAAAAAATGCCTTACAGGAAGGACTACGTACGATTGACAGTGATGAAGAAATTTTACTTTCCTTTGAAAATGTTAAAAGACTAATTAAAAGAAATTTCAATGAGAATCCTTTAGCTTGATAGGACAAGAATCAGATCGAAGCAACATTAAAAGTACAGGAACAATACCGGTATGAGTTGGTTCAATACAAGCTGATCTAGATGAACATGAACAATAGAAAGGATATGCAAAATATTATCAAAAAGCATATCGACCTCAATCTGATCGAAGCAGGAGTCTCCTCTTATAGTAGCCTAGATTTTCTTGTTAGAAACCATGGTGAAATTAAGAGAGGTAAGCAAGGTTAGTGATTAACTATCAAGATATCAATAAGATATTAGATTTTGATGGGTATTACATCCCAAGTAGAGAACACTTAATTGATTGCATCAAAGGATCTAAAGTGTTTTCAAAATTCGATTGTAGTTTGGATTTTACTAGATTAAAATGGAAAAGGATTCAAAAAAAATACACATCATTTTCCACATCTCAAGGTCAGTATATCTGGAACGTACTTCTTATTGGACTTGCTAATTCACCCTAGATATACCAAAGAAAGATGGATAATCTTTTCAAAGATTATTTTAATTTATGTTTGTTTACATAGATGACATTTTAATTGCATCTAAAAATATGAAAGATCATTTGAAGTATCTTGAAATATTTTCTGAAGCATTTCATAAGGAAGGATTAGTGCTCTTTGAAAAAAAAATAATAATCGTGGTTAATAAAATCGAGTTTCTCTGAGTTATTATTGAACATGCAGGTATAAAACTCCAGAAACACATTGTGGAAAAAATCCGCAATTTCCCAAAGGTTCTAAATGATAAGAAACACCTTCAAAACTTCTTAGGTGTGATTAATTTTGTAGGTTCAGTTATCAATGATCTAGCAAAATATCACAAGGATTTCCGTTCTTTATTATAGAAGGATGAGATAACCAAATGAAAATGGGAAGACATCCATTCCCAACTAGTTCATGAGCTGAAAAAGGTTTGCAGTAACCTGCCGAAACTCGCGATTCCTCAGGATGAAGATCAGTTAGTGGTCTATACAGATGCTAACGATTTTCGATGGGCAGCAGTGCTTATGAGAAAAACATCTACCGATGAAGAACCGTGTATATATACATGAAGGTTGTTTACTGAACAACAGGCTAGAGTGTGACATATTAATGAGGAAGAATTCTTTGCTGTATAGAAGGCATTTAAAAAATGACCACTTTTCTTACTTGCTAAAGAATTTATATTAAAAGTTGATAATACAAATATAAAAGTTTTTCTAAAAAATAAATTAAAATCAAAAATAGAAAAGACTCGTATTATTAGATGATAAGCTAAATGGTAATATTATTTATTTGATATTGTCATTGTGAAATCTAATGAGAATGTTCTTGTAGATTTCCTAACGAGAGATGGATATCCTTGAAGGGGATTCCATCACGATGCGAACGAGACACCTCAGGGAGAACCTTGAGGAACTGGATAAAGTATTTGGCTTGCTAAGGACTCGTGCCGAAGCAGCTTCATATGTTCAGAAGGCAGACTTGGATGCTGTCCAAAGAGCCATACAAGCATCAAAGATAACACAAGCCCATTTATGGGATGCGCTAGAGAAGCCTCTTCTTAAAGCGGGTTCACAATTAGTGACCCAAAAAGAAATACACGAAACAAGTTCATCATCGATGAACAAATAGGGTGTTTTTAAACCCGAAGTCGGTCATTTGGCAGACACATATTTTTCATCGGACTCCGGTGAAATAACTGATGATGCCAAAATAAGAAATATATCGAACGTCAATAGAACTATTAATTCAAAATGTCAGGAAGAAATTCCAGACAACTTGAGTCAACCCAGCACCTCTGGGTAAAAGAGGGAGAGGTTAACATTGTTAGGATGTATATTATAAGCCTAACTTTTGTATGAACATCTATTCATGATATGAGAATCTTTTATGGTTAAATGCTTGCATTTTATATTTGTTATATATGTCATTACAGTTGTCTAATTAAATTGTAGATAACATGGTGTGTGGTGCCACATAGAAGATTATGTTATCAGTTCCTTATAAAATATAAATAGTGGCTTACAACCAAAATGAATTTGGACAAATCATCGGAATGGTTGTAGTGTAATTTGGTAGTAGTCTATCTTGCCTATAAAATTACATTAGTACACTTTGTGTGTAATAAGCAGGACCAATTGAGGTTGTTCGATTTACACTGACTACATAAATAAAACAGGACCTCTATTATTATAGATGTATGTCCTCTTAATCATTATATGATAACAGACATGTATACTTAATATATGTTTCTTTAATTTACCAATGGATGAGATTTATTTATTAAATCAATAAGTTCGGTAAATTGGGATACAATGTTGTTTATATGGCGTGATGTTGATTATATAATGAAACTGTGTCCTAATTATTTAGGATAATGATATCTCCTTGAGGAGCTCATAAGGATTATCATATAAACCCTACAGGTGGATTTATTCTGGTATGATAATAAAGTTGAGTGGTACTACTCTTGGAGTTAGATATTGTAACACCTCATTTTCATAAAACTTGCATAACATATATTTTTATATAAAAATTTACATTTTTCATAAAATAATTTATAATGTATGATATTTTCAAGTTAAGAAGAATTTTATTATTTATCAAGAATGTATGATCTAATGTTTCTTTAAGTTTAAAAGTCTTGCAGGATAGCTCTCCGAGGAGACTGAGTTCGATTGTAATGCACTCAAGATGCACGAGTAATGGAACGAATGAAAAAAAAAGGGGAAGATAAGTTATACATAAAATAATTTTAATAATTAATATAAGAAATGTGACTTATGTGTTTAATTATAATTAGGTAGATTTTTATTATATAGTTTATGTGCAATAAGGTATGTGACTATTATGATATGTTAAATTAAATAGTTTTTTTTCAAACATATTATGTGACTTAAATGATGTGCTAATTTGATCATATTTTCATGCATAATTGTTTTGACTTAATATTACTTTTACATACTACTTTAGATAGAACTACACTCAATCTCCCATGCCTTCATCAAATCCACCACAAATCTCAATGTTGCTAATCATTACATATCAAGTTGCTAAGCACTACAAATTATGATTTAATTACATGTATCATTGTGTATTATATTGTGATCTATATACATGTTATGTATCATATTAGAATTATACAAATATATATATACATATAATTAGTAGTGTATTATATCATTAAGTTGCTCCTCACTTTGCAAATGTCATAGTATATATACTTTTCTCCTTCATCTTCCTCTTCATTTGGAAGCTCTCCCTCTCTCTCTAGCATCTCCATCTTCTCTCTACAACCCTCCCCATCTAAAAGCCCTCATATCCATCTTCAACAAAGCTGGAAATTCAAGAGTGAAGAAAGGATAAGGAATCCCTCAAGACAAGGAGCTAGGTAGAGTTCAAGGACTTTTTGGTGTACAACTCCAAAGGTATTTTGCATTTTTCCTCACCCATCTTCTTCCTTAGGAGCATGATTAGGACCTAACTTTGAGTTGCATGTTTGATTTCTTTACCCCAAACACATTGCATGTATGATCTAAGAGTGATTTTCTACTAATGTGAAGATATTTGTTCAAAGTCTTGATTTTATATGGTTGATCCTTAAAATATGTTACATTTTGGTATTGATTGAGCAAATGCATGTTGATTTAGTCATTGCATGTTTGATTTCTTTACCCAAACACATTGCATGTATGATCTAAGAGTGATTTTCTACTAATGTGAAGACATTTGTTGAAAGTCTTGTTTTATATGGTTGATCTTTAGAATATGTTATGTTTGGGTGTTGATTGTACAATTGCATGTTGATTTAGTCCTTGCATGTTTGATTATCTTATCTAAACTCATTGCATGTGTGATAAATTGAGTCAAGATGGTTTATTTGATGTTGATAGAGTTATAAAAGCTAAACCTTCATTTTAATTATGAAGATAGGTTGGTTAATCAAGTTGTGAAAATTTTTAGAAATGTCAGTCCGCTTTGTCGATTTTTATAAAAATATATACTTGGAGTTTTTCAAAACTGTTTTAGTATGTGTTACTACATGAAGTTTTTAGTCTATGGTTAAAATTTGGTAATATTTGGAGTAGTTTATGAATTATTATAATTTTTCAAAGATAGTCTAGTTCAAGTTGAAATTATCCAGTTTCAGACCTCAGAAATATAATTTTATAAATTTATTCAATTATAATTTTTCAAAACTGTTTTATTATGTTATACTATATGAAGTCTTGAGTTTATGATTAAAATTTGGTAATATTTGGAATAGTTTATGAATTATAATGATATTTCAAATAAGTCCAGTTTCGAATTTGAGATTCTGCAGTTTTGGACCTTAGAAAATTAATTATATAAAATCGGTCCATTATGATTTTTCAAAACTATTTTACTATGTTTAAGTACATGATGTTAGAAGTTTAAATTATTAATTTCAGAAGGTTTCAGTAAGTATACAATTTACGGTGAATTTCATAATACAGACTGGATATAGAGCATTTTCGAACAAAATTTTGATTATAGTTAATGATTTATTAAAACTTTTGTGATTCGAATTTATTCCTAATATTTTAGCATGAATAACTAAGGGTTGTTATGTAAATGTGTGCTTATTTTCATGAATTTTGGATGATCGATTAAATTATGAAAAATTATTGTGATATACATATGTTATATGTACGATAAGCATGTTAGATTAGTTAAGTATGATACAATTGAGATGTAATTTAAAGGCTAAGAAATTATGAATGTGCCGTGTGCAGTACGAGCGACCGAATTCTTCAGGAGCTATCCCAACTTTCGAATCAACGTCAAAAGTGGGTAACATGTATTTACATTTACATTGATTAGAATAACTCCTATGTTGAGTATGATGAAATGAAATGACACCTTCGGGTGAAGTACCAGGTTGACGAACCTTGGATGCCAGGCCTTCGGACCTTGGATGCCAGGTCTTCGGACCTTGGATGTTTATGTCAAGTTTTCGAACCTTGAAAGATGATGTTTCAGTATTTTGGTTAATCTCTTTAACGTAATCGTTTATAAACGTTATCCACTAAGATTTCTCAAATCTTAAGTTGCTATGTTTTAAATATTTTCAGGACCCCCTTACAACGAAGCGGATGGGTAGCCAGCTGTACGGACCCCTCTCTAGAAGCCTATATATTATATGTTTTTAATATATGTTAATATGTATGAAGTTAATATGTTTAATGCCTCTTTTGAACTTACGATGTTGTTTTAAGTAACTTTTAAAACGTTTTAAAGAAAAATATATATATATATATATATATATATATATATATATATATATCAAGGTTTTGATTTACATATGTGGGTAGAATACGAGTTAAGTTCCTGCATGCTAAGCTTTTCGTTTTACAATAGAAAGAAAAAAAATACTCGTGTTTAGTGAAGTCTTCCGCTGAGATTATTTACGAAAATCATTTAAAATGAAAAACTGTTATTTACTTTATGAATATTTTAAGCAATTAAAGTCTTAGTGGTGTCTCAATCCTACAAAGATGAGTTGGGATGCTACAGATATTAATTAATTGAATTGTCAGCAATTTATTTAATTAATGGATATTCGATATCTTAAACACGGGGAGCTAAATGTGCACATAATAAATAGGAGCTCATATTTAATATGAGTTTGGGATGGTAGTTCAATAATATATCTTTAGTGGATCGAGTTATTATTGATAGGATTAGGAAGTGTGTTCAGGCCGAACTAGGACTCCTAATCCTATCAGGAGACCGATTCCTAATCCTCCTCATGGTCTTTGTTGTAACATATAAATAAACCTTAAGTCAGCTGGTTCTAAACACACGAAAATCTCATAAAACAATTTTAGTAGAAGGTGGTTGGTACTCTCGAAGGATCGTTGCCCACACAACATTTGAGAAAAGGCTAGGAATACAACAGAAGATCGTGGGGTTCAGGCTCTATCGATTGTTCGGCAGTTCTGACCTTAGAACTGATTCGTCTTCACCTATTATAGTGAAAGGTATATTTCATTTTTCGTTGCGTGTTAATCATATCTTGTATGAATCCCGAATCAGAAAATTGCATAGGGTCGGCGATTCAGGGGTTCCAACAAACCTAAGACCACAGACTGGTCTAAGACAGGTTAACACTAACTAAACTATTTCTCCATTTCAGGTTTATCAAAGAATGTGGAAGAAATTGGATACAAGAAACGGGATCAATTTGGGAAAAATTACTGCCGATTGATTTGGAAAGTATCCAAGGCTTTGGATGCTCCTGGGTGCAAATCCACAGGATGTGCGTGAATGGTTTGACTTTGGAGCAATTACTTCGGTGTTTACTATTGCAGCAAGTTTTCAAAAATTTTAAAATTACCGGATTGGATAGCTACTATCGTGCACGACTCATGGCAGAACAACCCACATCTAGGTCAAGGTGATACTTTGAAGTTGAAAATATTATCAGTAGCTCCAGAAATTACAAGTAAAAGATCTCATCCGACTTTTCAATTTTTAAAGCTTAAGAGATCAGATACAATGGCACTCAACAGAGCAAAAGCTCCACCGTCAAACAGCCCCTTGAAGAGAACAAATCTGAATTAATGAAAAATATTGATAGAGCTCTACTTCAATACCTTGAACAGGAGATTCCTCGACCGAACACTGATAACATATATGTTGAAGTATCTGTTCTAATGGATCAGAGGCTTGAAGGAGAAAATCTTGTATAGGGCTTATCTATTTTCAAAGCTGTGAGTCTGCCTACAGACAGAAATTTGTCATTTAAACATATGACACTCTTCAAAAGATCAAAACACTTGAGATACTTCATAACTCTTTATAGAGAAGGATGGTTCAAAAAGTTCGACACTTACAAGTTTGCATTGAGAAGATATGAAGAACTAGCTAGGGATGGAGAACTTGAAATCCAGAATCATCAGTTGAATCTAGTGAGGTAAGTGAAGATTGTACCTTACAATGAGGATTTTTGGCTTAAGTGGATTCAGATTTCGAAGATTAAGAAGAAGCTGCAAGAATCCTACCTGGAGTCTATTCTATATTGGTGGAAGGGTGTTGGAAGAAGGCATGCTGAAAGAAGAACTGAAGAGAAGTCAACAAAGAGGTCACTCTTTTAGTAGTAACTGAAGATCTTTAAACATGTTACAACTTTGTTTTTTTGCTAAACTTACTTCTGTTGTAATATGTAAAACTTCCCATCTCTAAAGAATTTTTCTTCTGTTCATTCAGTTTATTTCTTATGAACTCTTGCATGTTTTACCTTATGCTTATATAAGTGATAAAAATAGAGTTGGTACATTATTTATGTATCCTAGTTTGAAATTTTGGATACATCATGTATATTCAACTTGTGAAATATTTTTTAAGTAAGGATTCGGTACATATATTTCCTATTATGAACGATATAATGTAAATGTTTTTTCATCATCAAAAAGAGGAAATTTAATATGAAAAACACAATAATTAGTTAATGACTAGTTTTGATTGAATGCTGGTCGGAAAATGAGGAGAGTAAAAGCATGAGAATCGGTTACACTTTTGCTAAATAATGAAAGGTGCACACAGTCCGCACATTCACCACCCTCGAAATAATCTCTTTCATTTCACCTCAAGGTGCTAGCACTCTTTCTCACTCCAACCAAAGTGTTTAGCTACGAAAGTTTAGATAAAAGACGATTCGTAGCATCTAAGCTTTTTTATGATTTTCTTTTGATCAATTAAATTGGGAAACATGAATTTTCTCTACGACGCCGTGTTTAATGTAAAGTTAAATGCTTGAATGTGCAAGATGATATTTGTAGCCTATGATCGGTGATGCAATTGAATGTCGCATTCTTGAATCGGAGTTTCAAAAGCTTATTCTCTCTCCTATTTATCCTTGTTCATTCTTATTTTCATTCATGGCTTGCTTAGTTTAGTTTTAATTTCTCTAGTTTAAATATCAAAAATCCCCCTTAGTTCGTTATATCCTCAAGAGAATTAAGTCTTATTCCCTAAGGATCAATCATTCTTACCGTTACAGATATTTGCTCATTTCAAAATATAAATTTATTTTTATCGATTTGATACGCCATGAAAAACAGATCAACAAATTAGAATTAATTAATTATGTTGTCAAAATATGGATCTACAAAGAAGTAATAACATGAAAGAATTAAACTAAGGCCCAATGAAAATGCATCGATCAGCCCAACCCAATTTAGAAAACTTACCTCTAAACACTTTCACCGCAGTAAAAAAAAAAAAATATATGTATAGATACACTAATGTATATTAGAATCTCCCAAAATGAAGAAATTTTCCTTAATTCTAACCCACCTCCCCACCTACCCTTTAGTTCCATTGAACCAGAAGTGGGCCACACAACAAAAGCCACACAACCCACAACCCCTCTTCCCACCAAACACGCTACCAACTATATTGCTAACGTTTTTTTATCATTAAAAGTCAAACAATCTAAACTTTTTCCATTACACAATTGTTTCTATACGCCAAGTGCACGGATCCTAAATCTATGTAATCGGATCAATCCGCCCAAAAATACTTTTCACATGCCCCCACGCGCGCCTCACGCGTCCAAACCCTAACTCAAATTCTAATTCTGCTGTATATTAATATAACCTTTTAGTTTAGCGAACTTAACCTTTTAGTTTAGCGAACTCAACCTTTTAGTTATATGTACATAACCTTTTGCAGTGTTGAGTAATGAAAAAAATATAAGTTATTCACTGAAAAGGTTATGAAATTTGTTAATAAAGGTTATAGTATTACAGTATAAAAGTTATATCATTACAACATAAAGTTTTCGGCTATATTGAATTTTTATAGTGAAAAAACTATAAGTTATTTATTGAAAAGGTTATGAAATCTGTACATAAAGGTTATACTATTACAACATAAAGGTTATATTATTACAATATAAAGGTTTGGGTTATATTGCATGAATTTTTATAGTGAAAAAAGTATAAGTCATTCAGTGAAAAGGTTATGAAATTTGTACATAAAGGTTACACTATTACAACATAAAAGTTATATTATTACAACATAAAGGTTATGACATAAATTATAAAAAAAAAATAATAAAAAGGGCGCGGATCCGGGTTAAACCGGATCCGACCCGACCCGCGTGCCCAGTTGCATGGATCATGACCCATGCAACTGATGCACACAAACATTACTCTTTCCATTAATATTTTAAAAATTGTTTCACAAATATTTACCCAACAAATTGAAAATTGAATGAATGTTTGGAATTCTTTCGTCTATTTTATCTTGGATTTTTAGTTCGAATTATTCTAAAGATTTAGGATTTCAGGGAATCTTTAATGGGGCATTTTTAATGCATTCATAAATTTTGTAACTGTCAGCTTTAATGGGGCATTTTTAATGCATTCATAAATTTTGTAGTTGGACAGTTACAGAAGGTTGGGGATTGTGGTCCAGTGAAAACTTTCCTTTTTTCTCTTTGTTAAATATAGAGAAGGTAAAATCTTGGGTGAGATGGTCTCATGGATACCATGTTGTGAGATAGGTTGAGTTGAATCGAATATAAGAAATTATATAATATTTTTGAGTATATTACGTAATACTTTTCTATATATTAGGTAATACTTTGTATTATAAGATGTGTTTTAAGTTGAGTTGGACCATACAAAAAATATGCAATACTTTGTGTGTATCAGGTAATACTTTTATGTATATCAGGTAATACTTTTGTTTTGAGTTGAGTCAGGTTATAAGAAAATATATAATACTTTTATATGTATCGGGTAATAATTTTATGTGTATCAGGTAATACTTTTGTATTATAGGATATATGACCCGAATTAGGTTGGGTCGGATCTTAAAAAACACGCGGATCCTAGGGCTTCCAGGTGCTTTCTTCTCCTCATGCAACATGTAATACTTTTGTGTACATTATGTAATACTTTTTTATGTATCATGTAATACTTTTGTATTTTGCATATATAATAAATAATATAATACAAAGTATTACTTGAAATATAAAAAAATATTACCTAATACACACAAAAGTATTACTTAATTATTATATTCAACCCAATCCGATCCGACCCGACCCGTCTCATGGAATGAGATCCGTGAGACGGTCTCACACAAGACCTACTCTAAAGATAAAATAAAACAATATAGGGTGTACTTGGTAATAAGGTAATATTATTAATAAAGGACGGGTGTATTTAGTAGGTGGATATATTAATAAAAGGATAAATTTCATAATAAAATCCAATTTATAAATTAATTCTCAATTTTTGACCCAAAGTTTAAAGTTTCTCAATAAGAGGCTCAATTTAATATTTTTTCTTAATTTAAGATTTGAAATTTAAATTGAGTTATCAATTCAATTTCATATTCTTTTTTATTTATATTTATATTTAATTATATTTCAATATGTATTCATATTTTAGATAAATTAAGACAAGTTAGTGTGCTTTAAAATAATTTTGTCCGTCTCATCTTAATTTATATGAAATATATATATATATATATATATAATTAACTCAATTCATAAAATATATTTTATATTATACTAATTAATATTAAAATTGATTTTCTATACTTTTATTCATAAAATTAAGAAAATAAAGGAATCTTAATTTTTTGAATTGCATTATATATAAATAAATTAATATAAGTCAGATGAAAATCGTTCTAAAATTGCACAAATTTATCTTAATTTATCTAAATTATAAATAGGGTAAATGTCAGATTTGGTACCCGAAAGTAAGCTATATTTCAAATCGAGTACCCCAAAGTAGGACGTCATCAATTTGGTCCCTGAGTTATTTAAAATACATCAAATGTAGTACCCGCCGTTAGGGCTTCCGTCTAAACTAATGGAGATCAACCTCCTTGAATGATTTGGTGCGAAAATCAGATTGGGAGCCCTAATTTTTTCCCCAAATCTGCGCAGCCCTAATTTGCATCTTCCTTTTCACTACTTTTCCTCAGAATCGACAAGAAATCGACCATCACTGGAAGCTCACGACCTCCCAACCCTTGAATAGTCGACTCTCATTGCAGTAGGCTCCGGCAATCGGGCTTCTCATGGCAAGAAGAAGCTCTACTGGATTAAACAACACACTACATTACGGTAAGTTGTAATTTTTTTTTCCAAAATGTGACTGATGTAGATTGCTATAATGTATGGGTTTGCTGTCTCACTGATAATAATTTATGGGTTGTGCTATAATCTTCAATTTTTGCAATTTGCAAAAATGCGGCCAATTTGATTGCTTAATGTATGTGTTTTGCCTTAATGGTAATAATATATTGTTGTTTCTGTGGTACATTTATGTTATTTTGTTTCATGAAGTAAAATTTTACAATGTTGTATGTATTACTGCAGATGAACCTACTATGTTTACTATGAAAGTGCATCATGAGTATACTTATGTATATGGCATGTTGATAGGTTCTCGAATCAGTAGGTATGAGCAGTCCAGAGTTTGTGAAAGGTGGTCTCAACTACATTACACTTTCCAATTTGAATGAAAGGGCATACAAGAGGAAGAGGGGAGAATCCTCAAAGGATGGTGCATTTGGGAAGAAATGATGCTGTGAATCAGTTGTATTGATTGTGTTTGAACTTGTATTTCAATTCAATCCAAGTGGAGGAGTGTGCAAGAACTTATAGTTGTATTATGTGTGTGTATATTTGTATTATTTCAATGTAGCACATGGTTGAATTGTATGTGATTTGTTGTGAAATGTTGGAATGATTGATTTGTTATTCAAATTTGCAATATATTTGCAACAAGTTCAATTTAGCAAACACTTCATTACAATGTAAAAACTTCGTTACAATGCAATCATCCTACTCATCTACAAATTATAAACCACAAACACAACAATGATCAAAATTACAACAAATTTCTATGCAAACTTGTACTTCTTCTCCACTACCTCTAATTTTTTTTTCCAAAGCACTGATTTCGTTCATTATCTTCCTTTCTTTGCTCTTGGCCATTCTCAACTCTGCAGCTAGTTGCTTTTCTAGTATCTTCCCTTTATTGATTTCATCCTCAAGCCTGTCACATTTTCGTAGCAATCCAAGGATGATGCTTTTGGACCTAACACACATTTCATCATCAAACCATTTGAACATTCCACAATACCCTATTTTCTGCATTGCCACATACAAAACTTCACATTCAGTTTCGGCCATAAAAATTCAGAAATTCTGTTTCATTCATGCTCAAAACACTGATAATAAACCTTACCCCATAATTTTGTCAACACCAATATCTTCTCCCTGAATTATCATTCGACCAAGATGTCTTCAAGGGCAACTCAAATCCATATTTACAATGTTGTTGTGATTGAAGGCCCTTTGAAGAACACCAACTTGAATTTGACGAAGAAACGCTATTTTGGGACATTTAGAATCGCGGAGAAGCTACAAATTAGGGCTGCGCAGATTTGGGGAAAAAATTAGGGCTCCCAATCTGATTTTCGCACCAAATCATTCAAGGCGGTTGATCTCCGTTAGTGTAGACGGAAGCCCTAACGGCGGGTACTACATTTGATGTATTTTAAATAACTCAGGGACCAAATTGATGACGTCCTACTTTGGGGTACTCGATTTGAAATATAGCCTACTTTCGGGTACCAAATCTGTCATTTACCCTTATAAATATATATATTAAAATATAAATAAATTATAAATATAAATAAAAAGAAAAAAAAATGAAATTTTGTCTTAAATTGAGAACTCAATCTAATTTTCAAGTCTTAAATTGAAAAAAAAAAGGTAAAATTGAGCCCCTCATTAAGAAACTTTAAAATTTGGATTCAAAAATGAGTATTCATCTACAATCAAATTTATCTATGGCTAAAACTTATATGCACCAGGGGCACGGATCCTAGATCCGTGCCCCCAACCCGAACTAGATCCGTGTCCCCAACCCGAATTAGCGCGTGGGCCGCTTTTATGCGCATCCACGCGCCCCCACGCGTGGCCACACTATAGCTGGTGTGCGCCGCGCACCACCTGAATTTTATACTTTAAGGTATCACTCATTTATTCTTAAGGTATTATACATTTATTCTTAAGGTATCACACGGTTACCCTTCAGGTATTAATGTAAAAACAGCGCTGCTTTCTTTTTCCTATTTTTTTTTTCTTCTCCCTCCTTCTTCTTCTTAATCTATTTTCTTATCAATTTGTTATTCTTCTTATTTGTTTTGTACATTATTCTTCTTCTCTATCTTCTTGCTCTTATTCTTCTTCTCTATATTCTTGTTCTTATTCTTCATCAAATCTTCATAAAGTCATTTATGAAGTTTTTTCTTCTTCCTCTTCTCTTTTACTCATTTTCATAGATTTAGATAATTGATTTCAAATCACAATTTATTACAATAATTTTAAAACATTGAAAATCAATTATTTCAAACAATATGAAATCATGATTTGTTCATTTTGAGGAATTTTTTTGAAATTTTAAGATTTTTCAATGAAAATATTAGTTGTATGTTGTTAAGGTATTACACATATTCATTTCAGGTATTACATAAATATCTTACATGTATTACACATGTTCTTTCAAGTTTTAAAAAATACCTTATAGGTATTACACATGTTCCTTTCAAGCATTACACTTACCTTATAAGTATTACACATGTAATTTTATAATACCTGAAGAGTATATATCTAGTACTTATAGATCATATCAGTAATACCTTAAAAGTATCACTGGTCATGAGCAATCATATATCAATATTTTAGGGTAATTATGATTTATAAAATCATGAACAGTCAGAATTTTTGTAATACCTGTAGAACATATATGTAATACCTATAGAATAAACCAATAATACCTCATACTTTTTTTTTCATAATATCTTGAAGGTTTTACTTACATATAATTCAACCATGTAATTTTATAATACCTGAAGAGTATATATGTAGTACTTATTGATCATATCAGTAATACTTGAAAGGTATCACTAATCATATATCAATATTTTGGGATAATTCTGATTTATAACATCATGAACAATCAGAATTTTTATAATACCTGTAGAACATATATGTAATACCTATAGAATAAACCAGAATTTTAAATACAAGATTTTCATCATCTTCTTCCACAAAATTTATTCAAAATCATATTACTCAATTAATAACCAACTATAGTGTTTGTTGCATCAATTATCTCATATGTTGCTATGAATCAGATCAAGATAGAAAGAGTTTCAAGTTATAAGAAAATAAAAACTCTAAATTTTTATACACGTTAGGAAGAAAAAAACTTGTTGGAGTATTAGAAAAATAAGAACCCTAAATTTGTAGCAATCATGTGAAAAAATTAAGAATGAAGAATGAAAAAAAGAAGGAATATCGTCACAGGAAGAGGTAAGAAAAAAAAAAGAATGAGTATTTACGTAGGAGAGAGAAAAAAAGAAAAAAATTTAAAAAAAAAACAAAAAAAGAAGTGGAATTGATGCAGCATAGGAGAGAGATAAAAAAAAGAAAAAAAAATAAAAAAATGAGTGGGGGCACGGTGCCCCAAAGGTACACAAGTGTCTCTCTTTATCTATTAATAAAATGGGGTGTGAAGACCAATTCTTAGTTATTACAATTAAACGAGAAGAGTAGATCATCAATTTATAAGATTCTATAATTCGCAAAGTAAGCTAAAGTATAATTATTGTCCAAACAAAATTATTGCCCTGTTGACTAAACTTTGTGTGAAAATAATCATATTGAGTTAAAAATATCAATATTTAGTTATGTAACTTCAAAGTTTGTCTCATTTCATTTTCTTTTTCATTGCAATATATAAAATCTATCGGAAATGGACGTGATAAATAAGTGGGGTTCCAACCACAAAGATAACCTGACAACCTTTTGCTGAATTATTCTTTCGATTTTTTTTATTTTACAAAATTCTATATTAAAGTTATCAAAATTATCTCTCATCCTCCGAAGATAGAAAAATATAGCTTATGTGAGACCCTCTTCCAAATCTCATTTCGTAAGGTGGGTTGACATGATCCGATCAACATTGATTATTAAACGGTTAATGTTGTAAATTCAAAAGTATTACATAATGAGAATGATATATTATTTGTCAAATTACAATTTCTGAAACTAATTTTAATTTGAAGTCATAGAACCTAAAGTTTTACTCGTTACACATAAAAGGATTACCTTATACAAACAAATATATTACATCGTATTTTTTATCAAATTATAATTTTTAAATGTATTACGTGATGCACCAAAAATATTACATGATGAGAATGAAAATATTATCTGTGAAATTAAAATTTTCCAAATTAACCTTGCATTTAGGATTTTGAAAGCAAATATAATACATGATACATATAAAAGTATTATCCGATACCCACACAAATATTACATGATGTAACGTGTCTAATTAATATTTCTCAAAAGTATCACTCACGCACATAAAAGTATTACCTTTAATTTCGATGACATGATTAAATGGACATTATCTGTTGACTGAAGCATTGATCTACATCGATCGAGTCATTAATTGGGTCAAACTTATCTTATCTCATAAAATCCATTAAACGAATTTAATTATCCAAAAAATTGTTTTTTAATAACCAAACTTAAACAAAAGAGTACATCGCAATGTTATGTGAAAGTAGTCATGTTTAGTTAAAAATATCAATTTCTAATCATCTAACTTCGAAGTTTATTTGATTATATTTCTCTTCATTGAAATGTATAAAATTCATCGAAAATTAGTGTGAGAAATAAGCGTGGGGATTTTCAACAACTTAGATAACTTGACAACCTTTTGCTAAATTATTTTCCAATTTTCTTAGTTTACAAAATTCCACATTAAAGTTAGCAAAATTATCTTACATCATCTAAAAGACTGAAAATGCCAAATTTATAAATCACGTATGCCGATTTCCATCATATTTAATAAATTTCAATGAAAATTTAGTGAAATTGGATGACTTTTAAAAGTTAGTAAAAAATTTCCTTATTTTGTTATTCCATATAGATTGTATGTCATGTGTAACACGGGCAGTAAGTTTGCCTCCCACATTTTAGCATAAATTGTTAACTTCTTTAGAAAAATGCTAAACTTAAGTCCAAAATAAAGGTGGGAGGTGTAATTTGTAGCATCTGAAGGACCCAAATGCAACAAATCACCAGAATTGACCATGACCAAACTCCTAACAAAACCAAACCACATTTTATTTAAACAAAATATTCTCGAAATTTCTATTGAAAATAAAAGAAGGTAATCTTGGCAAATATTTCTCTACCCTGTAAGTGGTTTCTTTGTAACTCTCTATCATGAAGATTGCTTGAAATATGACCACATTCTCCATAGGCCCTCTTATCTCTTCCTTCTCCGAGCTCGGGTTATTCAACTTTTCTTGTTGTTTGCCCAGTTTATTGAATCATAGTTTCTAGATTAATAGAATCCCAGTTGATTATGTTAATTGGTTTACTTATTTATTTCTGATTCATGCATATGCTGTAGTAGTGCAGAAGATATATGAAAGGTATTATTTTTTGTTTTTTTAAATAACTAAATCATTGCTTGAGTTGTTCTTTGTTAGAAATATTGGAACTTAATGGTGCCTTTATCAAATTTATAAGTTAAAGTGAAAGAGTAAAATGAAGATACCAGATCAAAACAGTTTTCCTTTTCTGGTTTGGGATCTGGTTTGGATCCCAATAGTGTTTTTAATGTTAATGGTGTTATCTAATATACACATTGTTATTTTGGAAATGATATCAGCTCCACTTTTTTTAATATTCACAATTAGAAGGTGAAATCAGCTTAACCAAGTAATAATAACCTCCATCTATGTGATTCCCCATCTATAGTGAATATGTGACCATGTATAATCAAAGGCCTTTACCATCTTTACACACCTCTGAAATTTTCAATAGCTGCTTCTTTTGACTCAATTTCCTAGGTGGCTCCTAATGATTGTAGGTTTTTCTGTGATCCTTACTTTAAGTGAAGCTGGTTGGTATTCAGATGGCACAATTGGCTGTAAATCCAGATGAAAAGGTAATTTGTTGAGAAGACAAATCGGTTTTTATATTTCATTATTTAGTTAGAATAATTTGAGGCTGACTATTTGAGTTTCCTCAGGTTGTTCTTGGTGAGGAGTTTGGCCATGTAAGAGTGGTCACCTTGAACCAGCCTCGACGATTGAACATTATTTCATTTGATGTGGTATCTTCAAGAATCAAATCCCAACTTAAATTGTTCTTCAGATTGAATTTTTCCTTTCTCTGAATTTTCATTAAAAAATGGACTAGGTAGCTTTGCTTGCAGAGCTTCTGGAAAAGTGGGAAAAAGATGATGATGCAGAACTTATACTAATCAAGGTCAATTTTCAACTAAGACCCTCATACGTGGTGACATATATCTAAATGATCGTATAGAGTAGCTTTTGTGCAATTATTCATCCCATGGGATGGATTATCTACTTTGTTCAAGAAGTGACACATAGTTAGCCTAAAAAACTTTCATATTTCTCTAGGGATCTGGTCGTGCGTTCTCAGCTGGTGGAGATCTGAAAATGTTTTACGGTGGAAAGAAGTCAAGTAAGTGGATTGTTATAAAAGAATTTGATTCTTCTACCTTTTGATCTAGAAGTTCACCTACACGTTTTCCTTTATGTCTTTTACAGAGGATCCATGTCTTGAAGTGGTTTATAGAATGTATTGGCTTTGTTACCACATCCATACGTATAAGAAAACACAGGTATCATCATAATCTCCTACATCATAAAGTTGGATATATCATACATATCAGTCATCTGCAGTATACACTATAGTTGTTAATTATTGAGTGTGTCAGGTTGCTTTAGCTAATGGAATTTCCATGGGTGGAGGTGCATCTTTAATGGTCCCAATGAAGTTCTCCATTGTCACAGAAAAGACGGTTTGTGCAGTTAACCTTTCTTTTTTTATTTCTTGTGTCTGTGTTTTGGCAATATGGATCTTAACGGTTTGTTTCACTTACAATTGGATAGGTTTTTGCAACTCCAGAGGCAAGCATTGGCTTTCATACTGACTGTGGTTTTTCGTACATGCTTTCACAGCTCCCTGGGCATCTAGGTAAGCTGATTTAAGTAGTCGAGAAAATTATAATCTCTCACTACTCTGGCTCCTCAAATTGTGGCTAATTTCATGAAAGTGCTTGTTTGTTTTAGGGGAGTTTTTGGGCTTAACAGGAGCAAGGCTGAACGGCGCTGAATTGGTTGCATCAGGGCTTGCCACTCATTTTGTTCCTTCTGAGGTTACATGAAATTCTACCAACATTTTGATACTGTTTATAATTGTGCTCATTGCAAATCACAGACATAGTTTGTAATGGAAAATAATATTCGAAAGATTTGTTATCAGAGGGGCATTGAGTTTCTTCATACCTTTTTTGCTGTTAATGTAAATAAAAATTTAGAGATAATTGGAGATGTCTCACTGGATCTTGGGACGTGATTTGAACTCATGAAAGATTGTTTTACTGTATTTTACGTCAGCCAACTGACTCTATTTATACAATGTTCTTTGTTCAGAAACTGCCAGAGCTACAGAATCGTCTGATAAGTTTAAATAGTGGCAAAGAGCATGCTGTCAAATCTGCCATTGAGGAGTTCTCTATTAATGTTCAGATTGATGAAGAAAGTGTCTTGAACAAGTAAATGTCGTTCAATGTTCATCTTGATGAATTTGTTATCTTCGAATTTCCCCAGGATTTATAGGTCTGGTTTTTACACGCAGGAAAGCAAGCATTGATGAGTGCTTTTCCAAGGATTCTGTGGAAGAAATTTTGACATCATTTGTGAGTGATTTTGATAGCATCATTTTTGTACACTCTGGAATATCCTATTGAGCAATATATTCGTTTTCCAGGTAGCTGAGGCGAGCAAAGAAGGGAATGGGTGGATAGTGCCGTTCCTTAAAGGCCTAAAGAGATCATCGCCAACCGCATTAAAGATAACATTACAATCGGTAATGTTTCTCCTTAATATCATCATCAAGATTTGTGCAATAGTATGCATCCAATGTTGTTTCTCTCTCAATCTCTGTTATTGCACAAGGGAGACAGAAGCCACATTTTAAATTACTCTTTAGATCTTGTCCCTGATGGTGGTTCCGATTTTGTTTAGATTCGTGAAGGGAGGAAGCAAACACTGTCAGAAAGCCTAAAGAAAGAGTTCAGGATCACAATGAATATCCTTCGGACCCTAATATCTGGTGATGTTTATGAGGTATATAATAGACAAATTTACATTTTCAAATTTCTCTGTTGCATGTTTCAGTTATCTATTAAGTGCTTAGCCTATACTAAATCACCCTTACCCCTTCTCTTATCAAGGGTATTAGAGCTGTTACAATCGACAAGGATAATGCACCAAAAGTACGTCTCTCTCCCTCTCTCTCTGATGTTTTGTACAAGTTAAATTGGTAGTTTCACAACTCATTGCTATAGCATTCATCATAATGAAGAAAACCTCCGTATAAACATCCTCATTATTCTTCTCTGAACTCATCCCTGTTTGTTGTGCAGTGGGAGCCCCCGACTCTTGAAGCCATTGATGCAGAAAAGATCAAGCATGTGTTGCAGCCATTTGAAGAAGATTTGGAGCTGAAAATCCCAACAGGAGATGAATTCAGGTTAGTTTATTTCCTGGTGTCCCCTTAAGAATTTCCCATGCTGCTTCAGCTTCTTCAATTGATTGTTTCATCGATTTATAGGTGGCAAGGAAAATATGAAGATTCACCATATGCAGTTTCTATGTGAGCAAGAACCGACCCATAAATATAAAGAAAAATTAGTATGACAACTGAGAGAATTAGTATCATTATTGTTGCACTATTTCATTTCAAATAAAATCTAGGAATATATCTTCTTGTTTGTTGTAAAGTTGTAACCAGTATTTCTCCATACATTGTACGGTTGTCACATTTGTAATTATATTTTATTTATTATATTTAATTATATTTTATTCAATATATCAAAGTCTGTTTATAATTTTTTTTTAAATAATCTAAAATTTATATTTAAAAGAATTATTATTTTCTTAATTTGTAATTTTATTTATTGTCGTCGTAATTTGAATTCTTAAAGTATAATTTTTTCTTAAAAACAAAGTTTTTTAATTCCAATATTTGAATTTATCAAAAATACTACGTATTAATTAAAAAAAATCAAAAACACTAAATTTTAAATATTTTATTATTGATATTTTTATATGTACAATGTAAATAAAATATTAAAAATCATAAAATAAAAAAAATTTATGTCATGCATTGAAAAAAAATTAAATTAAAATGTTTTAATTTGAAAATGGGATTTATTTAAAAATAATTAAAAGCCTAAAAAATTAAAAAAAACGATATAAAACTGATAATAAGCAAAATTACATCATGATAACTATATTAGTTTTGATATTTTGCTTTTATATATTTTATGTAAGTAACAAATTAAAATCACAAAAATGATAAGTTTGATAAGTCATGGATTGAAAGCAAATTTTAAATGAATAGTTTTAATTTGAAAGTATGATTTGTTTTAAGAAAAAAATTATCACCCTTAAAAATTACAACTACAAAACAACATTCACAATAAACAATATTACAAATGATAAATTCGATATATCATGTCTTAAAAATGAATTTTGCATGAAGAAGTTATTTATTTTTCAACTCTCGAACTTATATGTATAATTACAAATAATAATAGTAATAAATTCGTTACATTCCGCATGTAATAAAAAATAAACTTCAACTAAGTTAAATTTGAAATTAGGATTTTGTATTTAGAGGGGGTTCATTCATGACTCTCCCCTAAAAAATATTCATAACTATTATGCTTTTCAATTTAAAATCAAATTATTAATAAGAAATTTTGAAGTTACGTTAATTATTATTCAATAGTAAAATTAATCATGTAAAACACAAGAGAAACACTTATATGCCCCGGGCATGGATCTAGGATCCGTACTCCCAACCCGAATCTTATGCATTATATATATGTTTTTTTTATATTCTCTCGTCCTTTACAAGCACTGCCTATTCTTCTTCTTCTTTTTTCTTTCTTCTGTTTTTCTCTCTTCTCTAATTTCTTCTCTACAAATTCAATGATTTCTCTAAATAATTAGCAGCACTTGGATTGATAATTAACAATAGCATACTACATTCGTCATTATCCTACAATTACTCTCTCTTGACTAGGCTGATAATAATTGAGTCTTTTGAGTTTTTGAATCGGGTAGTGAGATATCGACTGGTATCTTGACAAGGTGATCCTACGGCATCTGAATCGGGCTAGATTAAATGCAATCGGTAATTTCACAGCTACGACATTATTGGCTTCTTGTTGCCTCTTCTCTACCACAAATCTTAGCATCCATTTTCATTTCTCTTTATTTTTGTCTATTTTTATTTCTATTATTGGATTTTTCTCTATTTGGATTTCTTAATTTAATTTTAAATTTTAGTGACCTTCTAGTTTACGGAAAAACTTGAGTTATATTGTTATTCTTCCAATTCTAATATATTTGACTAAATTTCTGAATTTAAGGTATTATATAAATACTTTAAAAGTCCTCATTTAACGTATTGATTTATGATGATTGAGTTTAAGAAAGAGCTTGAACTTTGAGCTATGCTCCAAACAATGATATATGATTGTTTATGATACCAGTAATAAAGTATTACTGATATGATGTAAAGGTACTAGATATATGCTCTATAAGTATTATAAAAATTACTTGTTTAATGATATGTAAATAATACTTTTGACTTATTACTAATTTGTTTTATAGATATTAGACATATGCTATATAGGAATTACAAAATTACATGCTTGAATGATATGTAAGTAATGCCTTCAAGATATTATGAAAATACTTTTAAGGTATTACTGATTTCTTCTATAGGTATTAAACATATAATCTACATGTGGTACAAAATTACATGCTTGAATGATATGTAAGTGATACTTTCAAAATATTATGAAAATAATTTTGAGGTATTACTGATTTGTTTTATAGGTATTAGACATATGCTCTACAGATACTACAAAATTACATGCTTGAATGGTATGTAAGTAATACCTTTAAAATATTGTTGTTAGGATTTCAATGTTTAGATTTTGATGAGACAAATCACATATGTAATAGGAAGTTTTGAGTACCCCATTTTTCACAATGTTTAAGTGAATACATAGACTAGAATTGAGTCTTGTGTTAAGTGTTAAAAGTGGAGGTTGAACAAGGATAAAGCTGCATCTACGCTATTAAGAAAAGATATCGCTGCAAGAAGGCAGGACACAGTATTGCTGCAAGAAGGCAGGATACAGCATAGCCTTATGAAGGTAGATACAGTAACGTCGTAACAGGACAGAACATCTCTACAGCAAAGAAGGAAAGAACGGCGTGTAGCATCGCTGCAAGAAAAGGATATAGGAGTACTGCAAGAAGAAAATGATACAGCAGGACTACCAAAAGATACTGCAACCAGGTCTAAGTTACCGAGCACTGCAAGAAAGTATCAGCTGCATGAAGACCTAGAATACAACGCTAAGCTTACAGTACTTATAAACCATTCAACGCCAATTACAAAACGAAGTATCCTGCAATCCTAGGACGGATAAATGCAGTACGAGGAACGAAGACTCATGCAAGAATAAATAGAGCCGTTTCAGAAAAGATCAAAGTTGCAGATACAGAGCCAATATGAAGATGCCACGCAGACTGACGTGCTACAGAAAGCTGCGAGTCGCGACTGCTGCATTAAATGCTTCGAAAGAAAAAGTCAAGTCGCATTAAATGCGAACAATGCCTTTGGTCAGACTACTTCAAATTCAAAAGAGAGATGTCTCATTCAACGGATATCTTCTCCTACAAGTATAAATAGAAGAAGTGATACACTGAAGCTGGTTACTGAACTACCGATTAGCTGAACCATTTACGCAAAATTCACAGAGCTTACAAGATCCAATTATTCAAGTCTACGATCAGTTTCAGTCACTCAACCTCCCGAAGTGAAGCAAGTTCAAGCTGAAAGTTTCCTCAAGGATTCAGAAGCTCACTTCGAAGCACCAGTTGAAGAAAAACTTTTTTATCATTTTAACCTTGTTGTTGTGTGCTTAGGTTATTTTAGTGGTGTCGAACAGTTGATAGGAGAGATCCTTGCTGTTTGTATAGTTGTCTAGAGTTAGGCAGCTTCCCTGTGTGGGAGTGTGGTACCCTGTGTGGGTGAGCCTTTGAAGTTTGCAGTTGCTGTGTGTACGCTGGACTTCAGTAGGTGGTTACTTTGTAAAGTCGATAGATTGTTAGGGGTGTCCTGTAATCCAATCTTACTTAACAAAGTTCCTGCTCGAGAAGTAGTAGAGTGGACGTAGAAGGATTACACCACCTTCGAACCACTATAAGCCATAAGTGTTTATTGCATTCTATCGGTGCTTTAATCTTCTATTTCTTGTTTGTATCATTTGCATAAAACGTTTTCTGATAGAAACATATTTGAGAAAATCAGTCTTGTGTTTTAAAAGTTATTTTTCCGCTGCGTATAAACTCCAAGTTACAGCGTGCTGCACTGTATCCTAGTGTTGTAAGCAGTAACTATCTGACGCTGCAAGTTCAAGTAACTTGCAGAGCAGAACAATTTGTTTAAAGATTTGCAAAATCGACCAAGGTTCATTCACCCCCCCTCTGAACCTCGGACACCACTTGGGACCAACAAGTTTTATCAGAGTGAGTTGGGTTAAAAGCCAACTTATCTGGTCACCTACCTAGATCCACCTTTGTCTCATTGTTTTCTTTGCATCAAAACTCATTCTTATAGCATATCATTGATTCCTCAAATCACAAGATACCTATGTTTTCCATAGAAGAATATGACGATTGGAAGATAAGAATGCAGACACATCTTTTAGCAATGAACGACGAAATATGGACGGTCATCACCGAAGGACCAATAATCCCCACAAAAGTAAATCCTATGCTAGGTAGAGAGCTAGAGGAAGAAGCACCTCCACCACCAAACTTCCTAGTCAAACCAAGACTTGAATGGAACAATGAAGATAGGAAGAGAGCTAACTTGGATAATGTGGCCAAAAATGCTCTATTCATCACTTTGGATAAAGGCACCTTCAGCAAAGTCAAAACTTGCAGAACATCTAAAAAAATATGGGAAAAGCTGGAGCAAATATGTGAAGGGATTGAGCTTACCAAAGACAACAAAATCTCCAATACTACCCAACTATTCGAGCTCTTCGAAATGAAGAATGAAGAGACTCTTGAGCAACTAGACTTGAGGTTCACATCCATAGTGAACGAACTAGAAGCTCTGGGCAAACACTACACTCAAAAGGAGAAAAATATGAAAGTGTTGAGAGCCCTACCTGCAGAGTGGGACAGTAAGACCACTGCCATGAGAGTGTTCATGGACCTGAAATCCATGAGTACATTTGAAGTGTAGTAAGCTGCAACAAGAGGTCTTTAGATTAAATCTGCTGATCACTAAGCTAAAATCTGAGAAGGAAAGCTTGCAGTCCACGATAAGCATTTTCAGCAAATCATCAAAGGACGTAAGAGATTGCATAAATCAAAATAGAAACCCTTTTGAAAAATCGGGTATAGGTTACAACAATCACACCTCCCAGGATACAGCAAGCACATCCAAAGCTGTAAAATTTGTTCAAGCTGAAACCCCAATGGAAAAGGAGTTACTAAGTGACGCTGTGAAGAGCTTGAACAAAACAGCAATGATGGATAAGGGGAAGAAACCCCAGTGCTCAACTGCAGGAAGTAAGCCTGCATCTAAGAATTGGCTGCAGCAGAAGTCATCTGGTGTATGCAGTAAGAGGATGCAGCAACCAACTAAGTTGCAGCACAGAAGAAACTTTCCCACCTATACTAAGACTTACATGTCTAAACCTCAAAGAGGATATACTCAAGAGAAGTATGGTGGAAGACCACACTATAAAGGTGTTGGTATCACACATGTTGTTAATGCACACACTTATAACAAGCAGATTGCTAGGACAACTGCATATACTTAGAGAACCAACAAATCTTACAGCAAAACGATGACTGTTAAGAAAGTTTGGGTTCCCAAAACAACAACCCCAAAGGACCCGTACAGATATGGGTACCTAAATCTGTCTGAATTTGTTACAGGTTTCAGTGCCTGATTGTAGCAGTGATGTATGGTATATTGATAGCGGCTGCTCAAGGCACATGACAGGCAGTAAAGATCCTCTGAAAGACTTCCAAGAATGCAAATGATCAAAGGTCATCTTTGGAGATGATTCCAAAGGAAGCACAAAAGGAAGTGGATGCCTAGTCAAAGGAAACATAAAAATCAAGGATGTATCCTATGTAAAAGGACTCAGATACAACCTTCTGAGCATCAGTCAATTCTGTGACAAAGGATACACAGTGGAATTCAACCTCAACAAATGCTTAATCAAAGACAGTACCTTAAATGAAGTCAAGCTTTCAGGAATAAGGAGAGGAAACATCTATCTAGCTGATTGGAACCTCTCTACTCAACCTATATGCTTCATTGTGAAGAGTCCACCAGAACTGAGCTGGCTGTGGCACAAGAGGTTAAGCCATCTGAACTTCAAGAATATCAACAAGCTGGCAAGGAAAGGCCTTGTAAGAGGATTGCCAGACGTAGCATACAAGAAGGAAAATATTTGTAGAGCTTGTCAGAAAGGAAAACAAGTTAAGAACTCATTCAAAGACAAGTCTCAAAAGTCATCTCACAGGATCTTAGATCTTCTACACATGGACCTTTTTGGACCAGTAGAACTAGTAAGCTTGAGCGGGAAAAAATACTCTCTCGTAGTTGTAGATGACTACTCCAGATACACCTGGATGATCTTCCTTGCAAAGAAATCAGAAACTCAAGACAAGCTACCTGATCTCATGAAGAAGATCCAGAATGAAAAGAGCTTGAGTATTGTGAAGATTAGATCAGACAGAGGAACTGAGTTCACAAACAAATTCATTGAGAAATTCTATTCTGATAATGGTATTCGACATGAATACTCTGCTGTAAGAACACCTCAGCAGAACGGTGTAGCTGAAAGGAGGAATAGAACCCTCAAGAAAGCAGCAAGGACAATGATAGCAGAAGCAGAAGTACCCAAGAGATTTTAGGCTGAAGCAACGAATACTGCTTGCTACACACAGAACAGATGTCTAATCATCAAGGATTTAGACAAAACACCTTATGAAATCTGGAATGGATATACTCCAAATATCTCTTATCTGCATATCTTTGGATGTAGGTGTTATGTTCTCAACAATGAAAAGGAGCATCTAAAAATGTTTGATGCTAAATCAGACGAAGGAGTATTTCTAGGTTACTTCGCTGTAAGCAGAGCCTTCAGGGTATTCAACAAAAGAACCTTGGTAGTTGAAGAATCTATTCATGTGGTGTTTGATGAACCACACTGTGACACCAGGAAGTTGAAAGAGCCACCTGAAGAGATAGCTCCAAGGAAAGAGAATGTTGTACCTTATATAGAAGGAGTTCTGCCTACAGAAGAAGACAAAGAAGAGAAAGCTGCATCTTTGGATGCAGCAGATATTCTTACAACAGCAGAACCTCCTGCATTACAGCAACAAGAAGAACAACCCAGACAAGAACATGTCTTTGAGCCTGACAGAACATGGTTAAGGAATCATCCAAAGGATCTTATCATAGGAGATCCATCCATTGGTGTAAGAACCAGAAGATCCATCCCTCATGAAGCAATGTTTGTGTGCTTCATATCCCAAACCGAGCCTAAGAATGTTGAAGAGGCACTGCAAGATAGCAACTGGATACAGGCCATGCAAGAAGAACTAAATGATTTTGAAAGAAACCAAGTATGGAAAACAGTTGCAAGACCAACTCATCAAGGAGTAATTGGAACAAAGTGGGTTTTTAAGAACAAGTTAGATGGATCTGGAACCGTTGTAAGAAACAAAGCAAGATTAGTTGCTAAAGGATACTGCCAGGAAGAAGGAATTGATTTTGATGAGACATTCGCTCCAGTAGCAAGACTGGAAGCAATACGAATTTTTTTGGCATATGCAGCTCGCATGAATTTCAATGTCTATCAGATGGACATTAAGAGTGTATTCCTGAATGGTCTTCTTACATAGGAAGTATACGTTAAACAACCTCTAGGCTTCGAAGATCAAGCAGAAGAGAAGGTGTTTCGGTTACACAAAGCCCTGCATGGACTTAAGCAAGCTCCGAGAGCTTGGTATGACACCTTATCTCTCTATCATCTAAAGAATGGCTTTCAGAAAGGGACAATCGACAAAACGCTGTTTAGGATACAGGATGGAGAAAGTGTACTGTTAGTACAGATATATGTGGACGACATCATCTTTGGTTCTACAAACAAAGAGCTATGTGAGAAATTCTCCAACCTGGTGCAATCAAAGTTCGAGATGAGTATGATGGGAGAATTAAGTTTCTTTCTCGGGCTGCAAGTAAAACAGCCACCTACAGGAACCTTCATCAGTTAAGTCAAGTACACGAAGGAGCTTATCAAGAAATTTGGCATGGAGAATGGAGCAGCAACGGCCGTTCCTATGTCTACATCAATAAGCCTTGACAAAGATGAAGATGGTAAAGACATTGATATCACAAAGTACAGACGCCTAATCGGATCCTTACTGCACCTTACAGCAAGCAGGCCAGACATCATGTTTGCAGTATGAGTCTGTGCAAGATTTCAAGCGGCACCAAAAGAATTACATCTTTCAGCGGTCAAAAGGATTATCAAATATCTGAAAGGAACTCAAGAAGTAGGCCTATGGTATCCCAAGGAAGGAGGATTCAAGCTTAAAGGCTACTCTGATTCAGATTATGCAGGCTGCAAGATTGATCGGAAAAGTACCAGTGGGACTTGTCAATTTCTAGGAAATAGACTCGTTTCATGGTTCTGCAGGAAGCAAACCTCTATTGCAACCTCTACAGCAGAAACAGAGTATGTTGCAGCAGGAAGTTGCTGTGCACAAATCCTCTGGATATAGCAGCAACTTAGGGATTATGAAATTCAAGAAAAAGAGACTCAAATTCTCTGTGATAATACAAGTGCCATCGCAATTACCTATAATCCTGTATTTCACTCAAGAACAAAACACATTGATATACGTCATCACTTTATAAGAGATCATGTGGAAAAGAAAGATATTGTGCTTGAGAAAGTTCATACGGATCTCCAGCTTGCAGATATTCTCACTAAACCTTTGAGTGAATCGAGATTTTCTATGCTTAGAAACGAGCTGGGAATTCTTAAGTTATGAAGAGAAAAGGAAGATGCAAGAACCAAGGGGGAACATCTGCATGCTTGCGTGAAATAGTAAGTATAGTGCTGTAAGCTACGCCTTCTTACAGTGCTGGGCTCAAACAGCACTGCACCTTATATTCTTACAGTACAGCAGAAATCAGGTTTCAAACATCACCAGGTTACAGCATTTATTTCAAAAGAGTATTGATTACTCTGAAACCTCGTACTAAGGATGCTGCAACCTTAAAAAGGCATTTATTTAGGCGGTAAAGGACATGTCTTTCAGCATTAAATGCAAAGTCTGCGCGTGTCAGAAGTGGAAGGGTTGCGCTCAGTAGCCCACGCACCTTGTAATAATTAAAGCGACGATTTGACATCTCAGTTTTTTCCTGAATTAAGTTTCATTTCTCAACCGTCGATCTTCTCCACGTCCCTTGATTTCCGCCATAACCCTCATAACCGCACCTCTTTGAAATCATTATTCACCATCTTCCAAGGAGAGAAAAACCTTTTCGCGAAAATTCTCTAAGTCCAAAATCTTCAATTTTTCTCTCTATCTCTCTCTCAAAACATCAATGACTGCCGACAAACCATCGTTCTGGAAGGAAGGCTAATCAACCAGGAGCACGTTCTTGCTTCGAGGTTGTATGATAACGCCCTCATTAAAAGAATCTTCGACGCCCTTGAGCGGACCCAAGTCCTAGGGCTATTGACGACTGTTTACGCTGGCTTCTCTGTGGAGTCAGTACAGAGATTATATTCCTACACCAGGCAGGCGGAGGAAAGGAACTGCATCCTGTTCAGGATGGATGCTGATGAGGAAGAACGATCCTTAACCATTAGAGACATCACCGCCACCTTCAGCATCTCTGCTGCAGGTTTGACCCCCAGTCAGTTGACATCTTATGGGGAGACATCTGCTCAAGAGATGTGGGATCTCTTTCGAGCAAGGGATGCAGGGGCTGAAATTAAAAGGAGCGCCCCCAAGAAGCTCTTCATGCCGGAGTTTGAACTGCTTCATGATATCTGTGCATACTCCATTGAAGGCAGAACCGGAAGTTATGATAAATGCACAGATCTCCAGTTCTGGATAATGTCCGCTATCATGATTAGAGAAAAGGTGAACTGGGCGAGGTTCATCATGAAGAGGCTGTGGGAGAAAGCAGAGAAGATAACGGAGCGTCGGAGCTACGGTATCACCATCTGTTCTCTGCTCTGCAAGCTTGGCCTTCAACTTGCAGCACCTACCCCCATTTACATCAGAAAGTATCTCGGGGAGAAGAAGAAGGGCAAGACCCAACCGAAGGCTGCAGGAGCAAGAGTTGCGAACAAGAAAACCAAAGATAAAAAGAATGCAACTCTTGCTCTGCAAGATGAAGCTGCATGCAGCGAGGATGAAGCCGAAGGAGAGGACACTCAGAGTCCTCTTCCTGTTATCAAGAGGAGTTCAGGGAAGGCTGTACCTGAAACTGAATTCTCATTCTCTGATGACGATGCACCCTTGGTGAGAAGGGCCCTGCGCAGCAAGAAGAAGGTTGCTGCAGCTGCTGCCTCCCAACGCTCTACAGCAAGACAGGCTATAGTTGCTGTTGCGGATGAGTCTCATCAGTCCCAGGATAAAGAAGGAGCTCTTTATTCCCAACTCTCTACACCTTCTGAGGTGGTAGAAAATCTTGGGGATGAGTCACATCAGCTTCAGAAGCCATATCAGCACCGGGTCGAGCCAGCTGAAGAAGCTCGTCTACAAATAAAGACTTTAGTGCTCGATCCCACCTTTCCGGCTGCTAGAAATATGGAGCAGCAGTACTCTCTCTGGAAAGAGATGAGGCTGGCTAAGAGGGAAATCCTGTTGAAGTGGAAGGATTTCCTGACAGTCGAGCAAGCTGTCCTGGAGTGGGCCAAATCAGAAGATATTCTGGCACTCCAACAACTTGAGTACGCAGCAAGAGTACAACAGCTTGATGATAGTAGTGCTGCTCAGGGAGCAAAGGACAAAGGGAAAGGAAAAGCTCTCGCAGAATCCGACTCTGCAGAGTTGCCGATGAGAGCAGCAATAGAGGATGTGCAGGTCTTTCTTGCCCCGGCTGCGGAGGCTGTAAGAAGGGGTGATGACGTCGCTTTTGCTCGAGAGCAAATCGACACCTTGGGAGTGGAGCAACCTGAAGAAGCTATGCTGCAACAGGCGCTGTAACAAAGTGTGAAGGAAACCAGGATGCAGCACATTCCAAGGAGGATGCGGGGAGAAGGCAGTTCAAGTCAACATCAAATGAACTCCCCTGCATACGAGCAAATGGTTGAAGGTCTCTCCACGATCGTCTTTCTTGATCCTTTGGAGGAAGAGACCCAATTATTGGACTATGGCGATTCCCCAGTTCGTGAAGTTGAAGATACTGCTCGTGCACATTCTCAGGGGAAACCATCAGCCATAATCAGAGATATCATCTCAGACATCACTAAAATTGCCGATGAAGCATCTACGGAGGAAGTTGCAGAGACGGTACTCCTTGTACTGGCGGAGACAGCAGTACAGCAGACGACCATCCTTGAAGCAGCAACTGAAGAATCAAGAAGGATGGAAGCTAAGATTCTTGCAGCAATAGAGCGTACAGTGCTGGATACTGTGGACGCTGCAGGAAACCAACCAGAGCTGCAATAACCCATTCTTGCAGCAGAAGCTGTCCAAGTTACAGGACCGGCTGAGGAGACGGGTCCTTTGAGAAGACCTCTGCTGGGGAGGCTGTTCAGACAGTACCTTCAGAGGATACAGAAAGAAGAGCTGAGGTAACCTCAGTACAACTAGAGACACCTCAAGAGGAGGTTGATGTTGCAGCTGTTGCATGCTCTCAAGAACCTTCCAAGGTTATAGCAGCAGAAGTTACTGAGGAAGCTAAGATTACTGATGCCGACTTCGCAAGGATGATAAAGAAGCGCAACATAGCTGTTCATGAGCCAAAATCTGGCGGAGCAGATCCTGTTCAAATCTCATCCCACGAAGAGGAGGCAGAAGAAGAAGAAGAAGAAGATGAGCACCCATCCTCAAGTTCTACAAGCTCTCAGACCAGTAACCATGAGGATGAGGTCGCTACTGAGGTTCCAAGGTAGGATGCAACCCCTAAAATTCAAGTTGTTATACCATTCACTGCATCATCTGCCACCTCAATAAGACGGAATTCTGGGCTGACTCCTGGTGAATCGATCAACCGAATTGAAGCTGCGGTAAGACATCTGGTGTACGTCCTGCAGGAGCACGAGTCTACCATGCGCAACAGTCTCAGGATCGCTACCTAATTCCACGCTGAAACTATGACGGGTTTCAAGAAGGACCTTGAAGCCCTGCCTGGGATGATCAAGAGAACGCTGAATGATCACTCCCACAGGCTTTACATGGAACGGGTCAGGATGGAGGGAGAGCTGAAAGTTGAAGCTGCGCTGACACGCAACCTCTCAGCAAGAGAAGGAGAAGGTCTGGATCATCTGCTGCTGCTGACATCCCCTCTCCGAAGAGATGGAGAAGAGATGATGATGCTGGAGCTGGAGGAGCTGGTGCAGCTGCAGGAGGAAGATCTGCTGCAGGTGCTGCATTCAGCAGGGCTGCAAGCAAGGATGCAACGCCTTCCTCCTATCATTCCAAGAGAAGAGATGAGAGCCAGCAGCAAGGCTGAAGGAAGAGGATGAGCGGGGACAAGTCTCAGAGTCAATGGCACCAAAGAGAAGAACAAGATCCATATGCCTGGATTCAAAGACTCGGAGTAATTGGTGAGAAGAGAATATTCCTAGATGACTTTTACCAATATCCTCCTCAAGAAATCCCTCGTCTTGATACAGAAAAAATCTCTGCTGAAGTGTCCGTTCTGATGGATCAGAGGCCTGAAGGTGAAAATGTGCTTGGAGGTTTGACATCTTCAAGGAAATTAGACTGCCTACTGACAGGAATCCATCATTTGAGGCGATCACTATATATAAACGATCAGAATACCTCAGACACTTCAGAGAATTATGCAGGAAAGGCAATTTAGCAGATATCATACTTGCAAGATTGCATTAAAGAGATATGAGTAGCTCGCTAGGGGCGGAGATCTGGAGATTCAGAAATATTATATCGACCTAGTGAAGAATGGCGGGATCGTACCCTACTGTGAGGACTTCTGGCTCAGATGGATCCAAATTCCTGTAATTATGCACAAGCGGGAAGAGTCCTATCAAGAGTCCATCAGGGACTGGTGGAAAGGATCAAAAGGAAGAGAAGGCATTGAAAAGTTTGCTGGAAGAAGACCTGAAGAACCGTTAACTAAAAGGTCCCTGTTTCAGTAAATTCTATACCCTCTTGTGATCCCTGTTGTACATTATATGTCTTGTAAAATTTCCCTTTGTTAATGAAGAAATTTTTCTTTCTGTTCTGTCCAAGTTCAAACCTTATGAACTCATACATGCTGTTTACGTTTTTCCTGTTGTTTTGTGTTAAAAGGAATAGCATGATGCATCTCTGATGAATCCAGGATTAGACTTAATTTTATCAAAGCTGTTCAAGCATGTAATCCTGATAAACCATATGAGATAATGTAAAATAAAACTTCTTCATGAACGAAATAATGTAAAGGTTTTGTCGTCATCAAAAAGGGGGAAATTGTTAGGATTTCAATGTTTAGATTTTGATGAGACAAATTACATATGCAATAGGAAGTTTTGAGTACCCAATTTTTCTCAATGTTTAAGTGAATACATAGACTAGAATTGAGTCTTGTGTTAAGTGCTAAAAGTGGAGGTTGAACAAGGATAAAGCTGCATCTACGCTATTAAGAAAAGATATCGCTGCAAGAAGGCAGGACACAGTATTGCTGCAAGAAGGCAGGATACAACATAACCTTATGAAGGTAGATACAGTAACGCCGTAACAGGACAGAACATCTCTACAGCAAATAAGGAAAGAACGGCGTGCAGCATCGCTGCAAGAAAAGGATACAAGAGTACTGCAAGAAGAAAAGGATACAGCAGGACTACCAAAAGATACTGCAACCAGGTCTAAGTTACCACAGCACTGCAAGAAAGTATCAGCTGCACGAAGACCTAGAATACAGTGCTAAGGTTACAGTACTTATAAAACATTCAGCAACAATTACAAAAAAAGAAGTATCCTGCAATCTTAGGAAGGATAAATGCAGTACCAGGAACGAAGACTCATGCAAGAATAAATAGAGCCGTTCCAGAAAAGATCAAAGTTGCAGATACAGAGCCAATATGAAGATGCCACGCAGACTGACGTGCTACAGAAAGCTGCGAGTCGCGACTGCTGCATTAAATGCTCCGAAAGAAAAAGTCAAGTCGCATTAAATGCGAACAATGCCTTTGGTCAGACTACTTCAAATTCAAAAGAGAGATGTCTCCTTCAACGGACATCTTCTCCTACAAGTATAAATAGAGGAAGAGATACACTGAAGCTGGTTACTGAACTACTGATTAGCTTAACCATTTAAGCAAAATTCACAGAGCTTATAAGATCCAAGTATTCAAGTCTACGATCAGTTTCAGTCACTCAACCTCCCGAAGTGAAGCAAGTTCAAGCTGAAAGTTTCCTCAAGGATTCAGAAGTTCACTTCGAAGCACCAGTTGAAGAAAAACCTTTTTATCATTTTAACCTTGTTGCTGTGTGCTTATGTTGTTTTAGTGGTGTCGAACAGTTGATAGGAGAGATCTTTGCTGTTCGTATAGTTGTCTAGAGTTAGGTAGCTTCCCTGTGTGGGAGTGTGGTACCCTATGTGGGTGAGCCTTTGAAGTTTGCAGTTCCTGTGTGTACGCTGGACTTCAGTAGGTGGTTACTTTGTAAAGTTGATAGATTGTTAGGGGTGTCCTATAATCCAATCTTGCTTAACAAAGTTCCTGCTCGAGGAGCAGTAGAGTGGACGTAGAAGGATTACACCACCTTCGAACCACTATAAGCCATAAGTGTTTATTGCTTTCTATCTGTGCTTTAATCTTCTATTTCTTGTATGTATCATTTACATAAAACGTTTTCTGATAGAAACATATTTGAGATAATCAGCCTTGTGTTTTAAAAGTTATTTTTCCACTGCGTATAAAACTCCAAGTTACAGCGTGCTGCACTGTATCCTAGTGCTATAAGCAGTAACTATCTGACGCTGCAAGTTCAAGTAACTTGCAGAGCAGAACGGTTTGTTTAAAGATTTGCAAAATCTACCAAGGTTCATTCACCCCCTCCTCTGAACCTTGGACACCACTTGGGACCAACAATTATGAAAATACTTTTTAGGTATTATTGATTTGTACTTTATGCATTAGACATATGTTCTAATGGTATTACAATACTTCTGTTGTAGATGACATGCCTGAGACAACTGATCATGTAAGTACCTCTCTACTTGGATTAACAAATAACAAGACATACAACAGAAATAAGGAAGAATAGTGAAAAACGTTATAAAACAGATTTCTTGCAATAAATGATTTGATATCTCCGACAATGTCTAAACATCAATTTGAAACATCAATTCAATCATAATGATGTCCTCGATGCAGCCCATTCGGTTACAAAATGGTGATGACAGAGGATTAAAGGTTATAAAAAGAATATAAAAACAAAAAAGTTTGTTCAAATTAAGTCAACAATAACAAAGGAATTATTATGATTTACACATTCCGTTATGTATATTTATAATTGTAACTACTTTTATATTTGTAATATTAACCTAATAGAAACATATGTAATACCTATAAGGTACTTATATAATACTTGAAAGAAACATGTGTAATACCTGAAATGAACATATGTAATGTAATACCTGAAATTAGCAAGTATAATACCTATAAGATACATATGTAATACCTTAAGGGTTCGTTGAGTGATATAATGGGATATGACTAAATTATCCCACAATATCCCATGTTTACTTTTATATATACCAAAAGTGAGGCCCGTCCCTTGGCCCGAGATAAGAAGGAAAAAAGGATAAAAAGAGGGATACTAATCCCACTATCCACCCCAGGATAATTCTTATCCCTCGAAACATTAAAATTGAAATACCAATTATGCCCTTATTTACATATGAAATAGCCAAAATTTGGAGTAGATGACTGTCGTGAGGAACACAATCACCAAGAACAAACCCAATCCCAGAATATCAAGAACAAACCCTAGTTAAAATTTTCACTAACAAACCCAAAAGAAATGTGAGCAAGTGTGAAACCTCATTGTCAGTTGTGTGGGTGAACAAGGAGACTTCTATCAAGACATAACAGCATCATCAGATTTCTAAGAGAAGTAGGTAAAGTTTTCTCTACATTTTTTTTTGTCTACTCTGTTCTTTAACATTTGCAACTGAGATGAAAGATGAAGAAGGTTTAACTGTTGATTTGAAATTGTGCATGTGATACAAAAATACTTGTTGAGTAATCTAGAAATTGTTAAGAGTGAATTAAAGTTTGAATCACCTTTTGTAATTTTATTAATATTGAAACCATGATCCTGTAGGAACCGCCGGATCGCCGACCCTATACGATTATCTGATTCGGGGTTCATGTAAATATGATTAACGCACAGCGGAAAACGAATCATACATTTTGCACCGAAATTAGTTCTAAGATCAGAACTGTAGATGGAGGAATCGATGAAGCCTGGACCTCACGATCTTCTGCTGTATTCCTCGCCTTTATCTCGAACGTTGTGTGGGCAACGAGCTATCGAGACTCTCAGCCGTCTTCTACTAATACGTATCTCAGATTTTTATGTCTGTGTATCTGTATTACTGTGTATCGAAAACGGCTGACTTGAGGCTTATTTATAGGCTACAACAGGGACCTTGAGGAGGATTAGGAATCGGTCTCCTGATAGGCTTAGAAGTCCTTAATTCGATCTGAATATACTTCTTAAGCCTATCAAATAATATCTTAATCCACTAAAAAGATATTATTGAACTACCGTCCCTTATCCATATTAGATATGGCTCCTATTTATTATGTGCGCGTTTATCTCCCCATGTTTAAGATATCGAATGTCCATTAATTAAATGAATTACTGACAATTCAATTAATTAATATTTAATCCAAGAGTAGTACCACTCAACTTTATTATCATGCCGGAATAAATCCACCTGCAGGGTTTATATGATAATCCTTATGAGTTCCTCAAGGGGACATCATCATCCTAAATAATTAGGACACGGTTTCATTATATAATCAACAGCACACCATATAAACAACACTGTATCCCAATTTACCGAGCTTATTGATTTAATAAATAAATCTCACCCATTGGTAAATTAAAGAAACATATATCGAGTATACATGCCCGTTATCATACAATGATTAAGAAGATGCACATCCATAATAACAGAGGTCTTGTTTTATTTATGTAGTCAGTACAAATAAAACAACCTCAATTGGTCCTGCTCAATACATACAAAATGTACTAGTGTAATTTTATAATCAAGACAGATTAATACCAAAATACACTATAACCATTCCGATAATTTATCCAAAATTATCTCGGCTGTGAGCTACCATTTATAATCTATAAGGAACTGATAACATGATCTTCTGTGTGGCACCACACACCATGTTATCTACAATATAAATTAATTGGACAACTGCAATAACATATATAACAAATATATAAAATGCAAACATTTGACCATAAAAGATTCTCATATCATAAATAGATGTTTACACAAAAGCTAGGCTTATCCATGATTTTGCATATTAGGATCCCACAGTATATCCATGATTTTGCATATTAGGTGGAATTAGTACAAAGTGTTGACATAATTAAGGTTGGGAGTTAATGTGAAATTACACTCAAAATGGGCTAGACAATATTGAGGAAAATCGTAATTCCTGTATAAATTATGGTTATTTGTTTAGTTGGATTCTTCTCATCTCAGCTTAATTGATTGTATAAGCTCAACACAATTAATTATAATAACTTATATAGAGTGTAGTATTTCTTATTATTTAATTTGTATATTTTGATTGCGTAGGATCGATGTTGACGAAACATATCAAACTTTGAGGGATGATGAAACTTTTGTTGTGTTACAAAAAATAATGACTGAAACTTTTGTTGTGTTACAAAAAATAATGAATGTCTATGTATCTTTCTTGACAATGGTGAACATCTTTTTTCTTCATCATAGATATCAAATATCATCTGATATGTATATAAATCTTCGACAACATTATAGTTTGATTTGTAGAATCCCAAAACAACTAAATTATTTACATTTTGTCGTTGGAATATCCGATGAGAAATGTACCAATCATTTAAGGATGAGTAGAATTGCATTCTCTCAATTGTTACATCTTTTCGAGATGACTGGTGGTATTAAAACTAGTAGGAATAGTACCATGGTAGAGCAATTGGCTACATTCTTATCTGTGCTTGCCCATCACATAAAAATACATATTCTGAAATCAAACTACAAAAGATCCAACTGAACTGTTAGCAAATACTTCTACAAAGTTTTAAATGCCATCATTAGGCTAACCACATATTGCTAATGAAGCCGACTAAGATTGAAAAAGATTGCAACAATGAATGCTGGAAATGGTTCAAGGTAATATCTTGAATTTGGCTAATGACTATTTACTGTTAAAATTTCTTTATCATTTAATAATTATGTTTTTTTTCGTATTCAGGGTTGTTTGGGTGCATTAGATGGAACTTATGCCAATGTAACTGTAACGTCCCGATTCTTTTTGTAAATAAACCTTAACCGAGACATTACTTACGTATAAAAATATTTACAACCTTTTATTATAAAATATTCATTTCTAAAATTTAATGATATTAATCACTTTAAATAAAAGAAAACTTCTGAAAATCTTTGATCATCGGCTACCAGCATCCACCGCTCGCACCCTACGCCATAAAATCCCTAAACTGAAAACATATTTTAAAAAGAGGGGTGTGTCACGCCCCAATTTCTTTCATAAAATTTATCAGAGTTTTCCACACGGGCGTGTAGGAAGAAAAGAGGTAGGAGACGAACAAAAGATATTACATAACAACCATCGGTTTCAACCGATTTAACATAATATTTGAAGTGGAAAAAATACATTCATATATACATACAAAAATAATAGGCATTTCTGTTCATTCCTCCTCGCCTGCGAAATTTTCTGTAAAATAAAACACATGAAAGGGGTAAGTGCCAAAAGGACACTTAGTGGGGTTGATTTGTACAGTAAAAGGGGTACACATAATATTTCTTGAATACTATACATATAATACACGTTGTAGACTCCCGAAGAGCCCCAATGACAACTGTGGATAGGTTTCCGAAGAATACCTATCAGGGCCCCAAGCCGACCCAATTTGGGTGTTTACACCCCTTCGTGTTGGGATTCCATAGAATACCCCATTGTTGGGTTTTCAAAAAGGAATACTCTACTTGGCGTGCAGACGCATGCGTAGTTAAATTGTCAAAGAATAGTTCTCACATAACACATAATGCACATTGGTCACGTTTACGTTGGCCACATAATTCACATAACACATAGGTAAAGAAAATCCTTTGACATATGTGGGCTTTTAAAGAAACCCCTTTTTAGCGGGTATTATCCCAACTTATCATCATTTGAAACCATTTGCATTTGTATAACTTGAAATCAATAGCTCTCAAAAACATATAATTTACTCGAATACTATTCACATAATGAAGACGCTTCACTTTAAATCGACGCCATATAATGACGGAATTCAAAACACATAGTCACGTAGTTTTCATAAAACTGTACAATTTAAAACATAAATAAGATTTTACCCCCCACTTTGTTCGGTGGTTACCACGTGAGCATCAAGTATCAAAGATCACGTATCTCAAGGTTTCAATCTAACAGGTAGCCTACATAATTTACGATGTTTTCTTAGATCATTATAATCTATAATTAAAGATTAAATCAACATTGGATCGGATACTATCGATCAAGATGAGACGAATCAGAATGGTAAGCCTAACGATTGAGGTTGAAGAAACAAGAGGGAAATATCAGTTTATAAGGTTGAGATGAAAGAGAATGAATTTTGGATCATAACAAAAAAAGAATGAACTCGATCAGAGTTGAAACGAGCTCGAACGGAGCGTTTTAAGATTGAGGGGTATTTTGGTAATTTGGTCAAAGGGTTGACTTTGACCGGGACCCACGGCCCTCTGTCAACGATATTTTGTTGGTGACATCTCGATGATAAAGTATGATGAAAGGAAAACGAGATTCGGATCGAAAATTGAATCGAAAATACGATGTCGTACGCGTTCTCGACGATAGGAAAAAATCTCCACAGCATCTCCCGGCGGCTGCCTAGTTTTCTCTACAGTGGGGCAGCACCTCTCGATAGCTGCCGAGTTTTCTCGGCAGCTTCGGTCCCGGCACGTGCCCAGGCTTCTTGGCATCGCGATGCTCGACCAACTCACTTCCCAGCGCCTCCAGGTGTGGTGGAACCGCCCTGTGCCGTCGCCACTTAGTCCTCCGGCTAGCCTGAACCGCCGGCTACCACCTCCGGCCAACCATCGCTGGATTCCAGCATGAATAGTGCTGGAAAAACAGCCTCAAAAACCTTTCGATACACACGTATGCACCAAACCAACCTCACCCTTTACAGCTCCGGCCGGCGTCTTCCAGCCACCGGCCACCACCCCCAAGCCCTCGCCGGCGCATCACCAGCGCCGGCCAACAGCAGCTCACGGCGGCGCCACCCGCGCCGCCCCACAACATGTATAAACAACACACATTACACACACAAAACCCCATGCAACAGCCCCCCTTTCGATCCGTTTTCCAACACCGGCGCCACCACCCATGGCGGCACCGCCCCTCCAGTGGCTAGCCCACAACCTTGACAGGCCCTCTGGTGCCTGCAACCGCTTGAAGAAAAGAGAGAGAGAGAGAGAGAAAACGGGAGAGAGAAAATGTAGCAAAAAGTAAGGTTTAAGGGTTTGGAGATCGTTTTTCATCATTTTCCGGCGAACGGAGAATCGGAATTGAATTCCGGAAGTTGTCCTAAATTCGTATCGTCGAGGGCTATGTTGTATATGAAAATTGGCCAAAACTGAAGACTTTGAAATTTTCCGGCGAGCTCCGACGGCGGCTCCAGCAACGGCACGACGGCACCGGCAGTGGCGCGCCGGAGACAGAAAGCAAAATGAGAAAGAAAAATAGAGGAGAGAGAGACTTACGTGTTTTTTGTGCTTTTCGGCTCGTTCAAAAAAACGGTGAAAAATGAAATCGAAGGAAGGCCTATTTATAGAAATTGGGAAAATTACTATTCACTAGGGTTACTGTTCATGTAGGTAGGTTACTGTTCATGATAAGATTTCGGTTACTATTCACGATAAGATTTCGGTTATGTTCATCACAATTTCGTTCCTTATTTTTTCGAAACTCCATATTTTGCCCTTTTCTTCACCGTTTGAGCTACGGGTGTCCGATTGACGTCATTTCTATCTTCTCGTTTTTCCGTTACGCATCTAATGGTATAAAAATATTCTATGTTCCATGTATATGAATTTTATCCATCTAAAATCGGTCGTTAAACACGTATCTGAAACGCACATAATTAAATTAAACACTTAAGAATTAATACACATAATATATTTTAATTAAGGGTTTACTTATTTAATTAACCAGTTATGCTTCGATTTTATCTTCGGCGCTACAGGATGAGTGATAAAATACACTCAGTGGGGGGGAAATTCGGGATGACATAAAATAATTTCTAAAAGATTTTACACAACTTTCAACAACTCATTATAATAAAATTTTATAGATTTAAACGCACTTACAAAACCACGATTTTATCACATAAAACTGAATTTCGTAAAATGTTTGTCTTTTAATAAAAACCGTAGAAAAATAGATCACTTCAATCACGTGACTTAAATCATTTTAAAATGTAAGCATCCATCTCAAATCAATCATCATTCATATTCAAACATATCACTTTCAGTATCACATTTATGGTTTTTAGCCGTCTTGCAAACATACAATCAATCATCATTCACATTCAAACATCACTTTTCACATAATTTACGGTGCTTAGCCGCCATGAAAGTATTTTACGGTTCTTAGCCGCCATGAAAACATTTTATGGGTCTTAGCCGTCGTGATACGGTGATCGGCTGTCATTATACGGGTCTTAGCCGTTTTGATGCGAGCCTTAACCACCTTGCATACGCATGCACATGCACACATATTTACATCACACATACACATATCAAAATACACATAAAAGCACATTAATTTAACATAACACCTAATTGCAGTTCTCAACTGCTATAAAAACACATCTTATTTGCACATATGCAAATATTAACTTTACATCATTCTTCATCTTTGCATTCACAGTAAAATGTTCACATTCCAAGAACAATCACAATCCATCACTTACTTTAAATCATTCATCAATCACATTCTCATCTCATAGTACTTTATTTACATAACACGTATATCGACCTCACATCAATCAAGTAAAAGATTTCATATTTTAAATACTTTGAAAGAATATAAATACCGTATTATGAATTTACCCTCACCTTTAACAGATGATGCTTGCAAAACATCTACTTTTATACGAGCTTAGTTTTTTCCTCCCTTCGTACTTCCTACAAAGCGTAACTGCTCGCTTTAGAATTTAATCGAACTATTATTAATTAAAATACATTCTTAATTTAGACATTTTTCTGTTAACAGACCATCTAATAGGGTTTAAATGAAATTATACTGAAAATGTATTTATTAAAATATTATAAAAACTTAATTAGACTTTAATTACATCTTAGAAGACTTATCTTAGATTTAGGAAAATTAATTATAAATTTATGATTTAGGTTAGATCTTGAAGATTTGATAATAATTCTAAACAAGTAAATTATAAAGTTTTTGGCTTCAATTAATTCTTGAAGACTTTAAAATAATCTTAGAAAATCTAATTATGTACTTTACAGTTTAACTAAGAAATTTGAATATATTTATGATTATGGCGTATTTAGATTGACTATATATTTTAATTGCTAAATTGAATTCAATTAACTAAAATTATAGGTTAATTTAGGAAATATATTTAATTGCATAACATGTTTAATTAATTTTTATCTAAGAGGATTGAATTTGATATTTACTTTGATATTTAATTTGATTCTTAACTTAATTAATTTAAGATCATTAGATCATTTTTAACAATATGTGAATTTAACTAAATGTTTAATATTGATATTTAGGTCATTGGTTCATTTATTAAATTTATGAGAGTCAAGTTACAACTTCAAGGGTCTTAATATATGTTTTAAATACTTAAGGGATTAATCTATAATGTTATAAATGCTAAGGATTTAATTCCAATTTCATTAAAGTTTATATTTTCAATATAATCCCTCAATTACATCTAATTTACCAAATAAAACCCTTACCCAAAATCAAACCCTTCCCAGCCTTAATTGCCATCTTCACCTTTCACCGTTGCCAGCGAATCCATGTCGCCGGCGAACACCCATCTACCATAACATACACACGCTCGACCCGGCACGTACCTATCGTCGTTCACACACACACACACCCACATATATATACGCAGAAAAATACAGCCACGCTGTCGCTCCTCGCGGCAGCCCACACCCAACACACCTGTGCAACCCCGGTGCCGGCCCCACCCCTCTCCAATCACCAAACTTGCCGGCGCGAGTTACACGCCGTCTCCAAAACACTTCCAGCAGCAGCGGTGGCAGAAAACAGGGGAGAAGAAAGCTATGGGCGGTTTTCTCTCCTCAACACAACCACCACACACACCCTTAATTATACACCCACAGAGATACATATATATATATATATATATACCCATGCCCACAACAGTGCAACAAGAAGCAGAAGGAAACAGGGAGAGAGAGAGACTTGGGGAAAGAGAAGAAAAAAAATGAGAGAGGGAGATGGAGAGAGAGGCACGCAGAGAGGGAGGGAAAGAAAAATAGAGAGAGAGTGTTGACTTGGAATATGGAAGATATTTTTCCTTCCCTTTTTGTATTCTTATCCCCATATATTATTATAATTATTAATACACTTATCTTCTAATTTATGTATATATATATTATATATATAGTAAGGTTAATTATATAGGTTATACTTATATATATATACATTGTGTATTTAATTATTCATATGTAATATATTTTGGATATATTTTCATAGTTCATACTTAATTGATATTACATTACTATTTAAGTCTCATTTTAACTATAGAAAATTCTTATTATATTTTATGTATTTAAATTTTATTTCGGTATGTTACAGTAACAGTACAAAAATCTGATAGTGGTCGTTATCAAAATAGAAAAAGACAAATTTCAGTTAATGTGTTAGCTATTTGTGATTTTAATATGAACTTCTCAAATATATTGTCTGGTTGGGAAGGAAGTGCAGCAATTTCACGGGTTTTATGAGATGTTGTATTAAGAAATAATGGATTACTTATCCTTAAAGGTAGTAATTTTTATTATATCATTTTCCTACATATAACCTACTTCTACTCAAGCATTATATATGTTCAATGGACTATATGTTATTGATTTGTTCTAACCTAGCTGAATTTTAGCCGATTTCTTTGTTTCTTATTTGTTCTTCTTTAATTAGAGATAATTTTGTCGTTACCATTCGTTCTGCAAAGTGACAGGATTTTTGTGCAAAGATTCTGAGACTCTTAAATTGTTAATTATTGCAACCTACATTTGATAATTACTAAGATTTGGAGTCATTAAGTGATATTTATTTAAACTATAGTGTAATAGCAAGTGGCATATTTTGTAATGTTTGAATATTGGTCTGAAGAAATTTTGAGCTCTTGTTTATACATAGATGAAAACTTAATTACTCAATTAACATACAAATAGAAACTATTGTTGATCAAGTTAAATTATCTATATTATGGCTTGTGACGAGCATGACTCAATAATTTCTTTCTTATAAGCAATAATGTATAGTTATGCATGCTAAAGTTTCTAATAAAGATATTGTATTTGTGGGTAGGTAAGTATTATCTATGTGATAATGGGTATACAAATATCAATGGTTTATTAACCCCTTATCAAGGTGTACGTTATCATTTGAATGATTGGGGTGTGGGGAGTTCTGCACCACGTAATAAAGAAGAGTTTTTCAATATGAAATATACAAAGACACGAAATGTGATTGAGAGAGCATTTGGTTTGCTTAAAAAATGTTTTGCTATTCTTCTAAGTGCTAGCTTTTACCTAATAAAAGTGCAGAATCATAAGATTATGACTTGTTGTCTAGTCCATAATTTTATCCGGAAAACTATTCCTGTAGACTCGATGGAAGCTGAGCTAGCTCAATTGGTGATGAATGAAGATGCTGATGATTTTATTGATGTGATCGAGAGCACTCCATAGTGGAATAATTGGAGAGATGGTTTGGCAAGATCAATGTACAATGAGTGGAGACGATAGTTTTAGTTACTCCTCCAATGAGTTTATGTATTTGTAGGAATGATGGCTATCACGAGCAATAGCCACGTTGGGAGTAAGCGTAAAAGTTCCACCGTTGCACGGCGTTATGTTTGGTTTGAAATGGAGGAAAATGTCTTCTACAAGCGTTGAAAGAGATTTTCTTGAAGGGTAGAAATGTGAGAATTGTTTTCGAGCTGGTTACCTGCAAGCTCTTGAGAGGGTAATGTGGAGACTATTTCGAGCTGAACCCTATATAAGTTCTAAAATTCATGTATGGAAGAAAAATCATGGGAGTCTTCAAGCATGTTAAGCTGTTCTGGATTTAATTGGAATGAATCTAATATTATGGTTATAGTAGAAAGTGACACCGTGTGGGATGACTACATAAAGGTGATTTGATTGATTTATTATTTGGTATTAAATTAAAATATATTCAGCTTTTAACGACTATTTTTCTTGTGAATTTGTAGACTGATTCAAATGCCAAGGGTATGCGATTGAAACCATGGCCAATGTATTTGGATTGGTGTGAGATCTTTGGGAAAGATAGGGCCACAGTGAACATGCAGAGGACCTGAACACCGCTGATCAAGACCAGCTACTTGACAAAGATAATGTAGATATCAATGAGTTTTTTATCAACTTATCTGAGAATAATGAGATAAATTCCCCTTCACTGCATTCGGTAGTTCATCTGCCAAAAAAGAAAACATCTCAAAGGAAAACAATATGATACAACGACAGAGCAAATTGTGAACTTGATGGGTAAGTTTTGCGATCGAAATGATGAAAGGTTTGAAGAAATATCACAATCTATTGGATATGAGTTTGCAATGTCCAAGAAGAGGGCAGCTGTATATGAAGCATTGGGGAAGCTAGAGGTCTTAACTATTGAACAACAAAGTAACGTTGCAAAAACATTGGCCAAAAACAACAAAGATCTTGAACTATTCTTTAGTCTCCCAATTGAGGATCAAGGTCAGATGGTATTGATGATGATTGTTGGTCGTATCTAAACGATCTAATAAGATGATCTTCTAAATTTTTTATTCACGATCCTTGAAAGCTACACTTTTGATTGTAAGAAATGAATTGTCCTTTTGATATTAAAATAGTACACTATCAGATGTACTAGAATCGGGCAATTATTTTGCAGGCAACAATTGAAACTTGTTTGTATTGTCATTGACTTAGGTGTATGAATATCTAGTCTTGTGTGTAATTAACTTATTTAGAAGTTGAATTGCATTATGAAATTAATTATAAAATATTATAAACAATTCATATGATTGTTGTTTCCATTTGGGTTGATAAATATTGCTTGAAAATGGATTAAATTTGAATGACTATAGTTTTGGGAAGTTGAGAAGTGTGTGTTATGGTTGCTTGAGAAATTTTCACCATACATTTGAACTCCCTACGGACAACCTACACTACCTAAAAAGTACATAATAAAAAAGTATAATTTTGGGACAAACACAAACCAAGCCGCATAATATAATCATTACACACTACATCAATCTCAATATTTCTTAAATGGAGACCATGAGGCACATGAGCTACGACAATCCCCTTTGGTGGACGACTTGATTCACCAACTTTTTTCTTTTCTTTCAAATTAGTAGGTGGCTTACGTTGCGCACTAGGCATAATAATAGTTTGTGGGGTGTTACATATTGAATTTTCACTGGAACTGTCATGATTATACCAAACTAACTCATTCAAGAATCAGTTGTCTGTGTTGAGGTAAATGTAATAAAAGGAATGAAGTGAAGAGATATTAGTATCATTGTCATGCACGTGCTCTACAATTGATGAATCATCGTTTGATAGTTGCTCAGTATCACTCAAAATTAGAATGACCTCATTTCCCATGGGTGCTATGAGTGCACCAAAAGATAGTTCACCTTCTTTTTTGTAGGCAACCACTAATCGCTCCTCCTGCAGTATTGTAGGAATTTTTATTAAAGAGTATAGAGGAATATAAATTCTTCTAGTGCAAATGAGATAAATTGAACAAAGAACTATAATTAAATGATCACATTATATAATTGATCCCAAGTGTCCGGAGAGTAATAAACACATTGGGTAGTTGGGTGGTAGTCGATACCATCATAATTAACAAGTCAATTATAACCTTATGGCACTTACGAAGCTTACGAACTATATCTACACCACTGTTGATCAAAATCAAGATTGAAATGTAGATTAACCATCGTTGTTGCCCTCGAGATAGAGTTATAGTTATATTCTCCAACAACCCATTTATTAGCTCTTTTATCTTCAAGAAGGTGGTGAATGAATATCCTATCACCTGCCTAGTCCATTTCTCCGTAAAGAACACTTTATCTTGATAATAAGCATTGGTGGGCATAGTTTTGGGAGACATAGTTATTTGATGAAGAATGGACTAGGTTTATATAGTTCACAAAAAGATAGAATCACTACAAGAATTTCGGCTTTTAACAACGATTTTTAACTGTCGTTAAAGCCATTTTTTAAGCGTTGTTGTATCCAGGGTTGTTAAAATTTTTCGCCATTCGACAATGCACCAAAAAACGTTGTCTTATCTAAATACGACAACGCTTTTTGGTGCGTTGCAAGAAAAGGGTTGTCTTTTCTTATTTTCTGGAACTATTTTACAACGCTTTTTACAACGCTTAAAAATCGTTGTCTTTTCCTATTTTACAACGGTTTTTTGTGCGTTGCAAAAAGCGTTGTCGTATCTGACACGTCATCAGCATATTTTGGACACGTCATTGCCACGTCATCTTCCACGTCATCAAATTCTGACACATCATTGCCACGTCATGAGAAATAAATGTGCGTTGTCTGGGATTCAAACTCGTACTACTAGTGCTTTATGTGTTTATATTATATATGTATTTCTTTTATTAACTAATTTTATATATATACATATATAATTAATGACTAATTAATATGTTTAATAATATTTAATCTAATTTCATATTAAGACAATTATAAAATATACTAGTGCATATTTTTTATATATGTTATAAACATACTAATTTTTTAAAATTATGAGTTTGTTCATATATATAAGATAATATTAATGCAAATAATATAAAATAACATCATAAAATAATTAAACTTTTCAACTTTAATTTAATTAAAATAATATATAAATTTTGTATTATTATATAAAAAAATTGTATTGACCAATTAATATATGTATGTTTTTTTATTTTGAAAAATAGTTTATGGTTCAATTAACATATTAAATTTTTTTTTTCATATTATTCTTTTAATAAATCATTTTTATATCTTTTTTTTATTTTATAAAATAATTTTTTCAAATAATTTATGTTTTCGGTATTAATTTTAAAACCAAACTAATTTATATTTATTTTCCAAAATAATAATATATAATTTTTATATTATTATGTAATACAAATTTTTATATTTTTCAAATTAATATATGTATTGTTTTTTTTGTTGTAAAATAATTTTTGGTTCAAATTAAAACCAAACTCATTTTATCTTTATTTTCTAAAATAATAATATATAATTTTTATATTATTATGTAATACAAATTTTTATATTTTTCAAATTAATATATGTATTGTGTTTTTTTTGTTGTAAAATAATTTTTGGTTCAAATTAAAACCAAACTCATTTTATCTTTATTTTTCAAAATAATAATATATAATTTTTATATTATTACGTAATACAAATTTTTATATTTTTCAAATTAACATATGTATTTTTTTTGTTGTAAAATAATATTCAGTTCAAATTAAAACCAAACTCATTTTATCTTTATTTTCTAAAATAATAATATATAATTTTTATATTATTATGTAATACAAATTTTTATATTTTTCAAATAAATAAATGTATATTTTTTTATTGTTGTATAATTAAATTTTTTATATATTCTTAATTAATTGATATGATATATATATATATATATCTTTTTTTATGTTTTTTGTATTAATTTTAAAACACAATAATTTTATCTTTATTTTTTTTTACAAAAAACATTCATAATTTATGAATTATGAATTATAAAATACAATTTTCGAATCATGTTTTAAAATAATATTCAAATTTTGTATTATTATATAATAGGATGAGGGTGATACTTAATTAGGTGTAATTAATTTGTTAATTAATTCAAAATAGTATTTTATAAAAATAATTAATTAGGTGTTAATGAATTTGTTCACATAAGATAATATTAATGCAAATAATGTAATATAAGATAACATTATAAATTAATTAAATGTATTAAATTTAAGTTAATTAAAAAATAATTATATTAAAAAAAAATTATTTTATAATTGTTTTTTAATTAACACATGCAACACACAAAAAAAGGGTTGCATAATGGGTTGTAAAAAAAAAATGTTCTAAGAAAAGACAACGCTCAAAAGCGTTGCAAAAAAGGGGTTGTCGTATAGCCAAAAAAACGTCATTTAACAACCCTACTTAAAAAGGGTTGCATAATGGGTTGTAAAAAAAAATGTTCTAAGAAAAGACAACGCTCAAAAGCGTTGCAAAAAAGGGTTGTCGTATAGCGAAAAAAATGCCATTTAACAACCCTACTTAAAAAGCGTTGTCGTTTGCTTTTTAACCGTTGTCGTATGGCGATTTTTTTGAAAAAAGACAACGCTTTTCGGAAAAAGGGTTGTAAAAACCCAAAAGACAACACAAATTCATTAAAAGAGTTGTTAAATGGGGGTTGTTAAAGGTAAAAATTCTTGTAATGAATCTAGTATTTGGTATATATGGGCTTTTATTTAAGATTATCCTACTTTGCACTAGAATCAACCACTACACTTGACAACCACTTGCAATAATATTATACACATTTCTTTAAATATCATTTGTACAATTTCTAGCAGAGCATAAAAAATATCCATAATTTCATGCATGTGAATAATTAACATATCAAACTTTTTAAGTGGCCCCCATACAAATATCAAACATAGATTTTTGGATTGTCAGAAGTCTTTTTCATCAATTTTCTTGCTATAAATTTATTGCAAGACACATAACCTCTTCTTATTTAGAATTGCAAAAGATTTATCCATTATGTATAAAAGTAGTGGACCTAGTAAGATTTTATTGTCTTTTTTCTGCCAAAATATTTGATTTGATATAGGGTCAAGCATTATTTTGTTTATTGTGTTGATTCTCAATGATACAAGGACACAAACTCATCAATTTTTTGCTACAAATTTATTACAAGAAACCAAACTTCATTTTTGCAGAGGATTGCCAAAGATTTGTCCATTATGTACAAAATTATTGGATTTATTACGATTTTATTGTCCTTTCTCTACAAATATTTTTTTTTGCTATAGTGTGAAACATTATTTTGGTTGCTACGATGACTCTAATGACACTAAGAGAAACAAGGCCACAACCAATTGCAAACCAATCAATATTTGATTGAATTCTAAATCAAAATATCTTAACTTTAAACTCATTAGTCAATATAATTCGAAAGACAAAATTAAGTGCTAAACATTTCATATCTCATATGCATAAATAGTTTAAACAATATTATTACAATTCATAAGATTCAAAATATTATACAACATTCAAAATCTGAGGACCATAACATAGAACATATAGCAAAAGTTTGTTTTCCTTAACACAATATATATAAGGGGCTAGTTCAAATGAGGTGGTTGCATTACGGATTGACTTTTTTCCCACACATAGAAAGATCAAACATATTAAGAAAAACACCATAAATCTCTTCCTAAGAATTGTTTCTCGCCGAAGAGACACACACAAGGAAACCTCATGAAGCCTCAATTGTTCAATTGTAGCACAACAATGTTTCCCCTCTTCTTTCAACTTGCACACAGTTGTTTCATATATTGCATCCCTACTTCGAAGAACTTCAATTGTGATCTTTTGTTCTTTAATTATCTTCAACAATTCTGGAATTCTCTTGGTGCATCATGTGCATATTGGGGGGGGGTCATCCCAATCCCAAAACTTGCATTTCTTACCCTGCATCAATGGATTTAGTTTTATGCAATCTAATAAAAATATTAAATAATATTCAAAAGATATGGAATAAATGAATTTACCGATGTTACTGCACACTTTGCAAACCTGCAACCATGGTTATCTGGTGTCTTAGATGTAAACACAACGGCAAGTATACGACAATAACATAATGGTAGTTGTCCGCAAGATATGCTTGAAGAGACACTTGAAGGAGAATGTGAAGTGCCCATTAAAAGATTATTGAAATTCAGTTAAATCCCTTATGTTTGATTTCCACCAAATATTAGAAATGAGGAACAGCTTAGCCAAAAAATAAAAAAAAAATTAAGAATAATTGGGTAATTGTAGAAGGAAAATGTACATAATTCAAGACTAAATTATTCTTAAATCAACTCATGAAATTATGAAAATTTGATTTCCACTTCTACTAAATATTAGAGTATTCTTCTATGTTCATCCATCACTCTCCCCCTCTCTTGAACATGTGATTGAAAGTAAGACTTTGTAAAATTATAATTTTTGGTTCCATAGAAACAAAGAAATAAGGAATAACGCTTTGATTTAAAAAATCTACAAATCCTATAGAAATAAGAATTAATTAAAAGATTGAATTAAAGACAATTTTCAACACTTCCAAAATTATATATAAATCTACACAATGGTATAACCAGTTGACGGCAACATATATAACACTTCAAACTATAATCGAGCAAAAAATATATGACTCACATTAATTGTGTTATGAGCTTCATCTATTGAATATACCTCTTTCTTGTGTATGTTAGGATGTATACTATAAACCTAAATTTTGTATGAACATCTATTTTGATATTAGAATCTTTTATGGTCAAATGTTTGCATTTTATATTCATTATATATGTTATTGCAATTGTTCAATTAATTTATATTGTTGATAACATGGTGTGTGGTGCCACACAGAAGATCATGTTATCAGTTCCTTATAGATTATAAATGGTAGCTCACAACCAAGATAATTTTTAGACAAATTATCGGAATGGTTGTAGTGTAATTTGGAATTAATCTATTTTGATTATAAAATTACACTAGTATATTTTGTATGCATTGAGCAGGACTAATTGAGGTTGTTCGATTTATACTGACTACATAAATAGAACAAGACCTCTGTTATTATGGATGTGCATTCTCTTAATCATTATATGATAACGGGGCACATATACTCAATATATGTTTCTGTAATTTACCAATGGGTGAGATTTATTTATTAAATCAATAAGCTCGGTAAATTGGGATACAATGTTGTTTATATGGTGTGTTGTTGATTATAGAATGAAACTGTGTCTTAATTATTTAGGATGATGATGTCTCCTTGAGGAGCTCATAAGGATTATTATGTAAACCTTGCAGGTGGATTTACTCTGGCATGATAATAAAGTTGAGTGGTACTACTCTTGGAATAAAATGTTAATTAATTGAATTATTAGTAATTCATTTAATTAATGGACATTCGATATCTTAAACACGGGGAGATAAACACGCACATAATAAATAGGAGCCCATATTTAATATGGATTTGGGACGGTAGTTCAATAATATCTTTTTAGTGGATTGAGTTATTATTGATAGGATTAAGAAGTGTGTTCAGGCCGAACTAGAACTCCTAATCCTATCAGGAGACCGAATTCTAATCCTCCTCAAGGTCCATGTTGTAGCCTATAAATAAGCCTTAAGTCAGCCGCTCCTAAACACATGAAAATCTCATAAAACGATTTTAGTAGAAGGCGGTTGGTATTCTCGAAGGATCGTTGCCCATACAATGTTTGAGAAAAGGCGAAGAATACAATAGAAGATCGAGAGGTCCAAGCTCTATCAATTGTTCGGTAGTTTTGACCTTAGAGTTGGTTCGTCTTCACCTATTACGGTGAAAAATATAATTCATTTTCCACTGCGTGTTAATCATATCTTGTATGGATTCGGAATTGAAATTGCATAAGGTCGACAATCCCTCGGCTCCAACAATGTAAACAGAAATAAATTGAGTACATATTCATTTTTTGTGTAAACATATTCAACCATTTCTTGTGTAAACAAAAATAAATATCAAGAATTAGCAAAACAAAATATTAATTAAACATAATTTGGATGTGAATTTAAATGACTTCAAAAAAGACCCACAATAACTGTTGAATTTTACATTCAAACACAGAACACGAACAATTCAAATTCAAATTTTATAAATTAGGAGTGCTCAGATACGTAATTAAAGGAAATGAGGAAGAAAATCTTACTTGAAATTGAAAATCCTAAAGACCAGGAAGTTTTTCCTCACACATCAAATTAGACAAACATCATCTTTCAATCCTCGTGCTTATCTTCACTTTTCAGAGTTGAAACTCTTTGCATTCACCAAGTTGAAGTGCATCTTTCTGTCACGCCCCATTTTCTTATAGAGAATTTATCAGAGTTTTTCACACGGGCGTGCAGGAAGAAGAAAATAAGTAGGAGATGAACAAAAGATATTACATAATAACCATCGGCTTCAACCGAATTAACATAATATTCACAGCGGAAAAACATCAAGATCTCCCATCCCAAACACACCTCATCATCAGGATCTCACATCCCGAATACACATCATCATCACCAAACATGGATTTCTTACAACATTGTTTTATAAAGAGAAAGTTTGATAAACATCATATTACAATAATTTACAAATCCAGAAAAATATAGCACCTCCTGTCTCCTTCTAGGGTTCATCATGCTCATCACCTCCTGTAACGTGAATTACAGAATATGGGGTGAGTGCGTTGAATACACTCGTAGGGATAAAATCCGCGTCTAAATCTTAAACACAAATATTTGAATCAGAATTACGTATAATCATTACTAATCACAGCACGAAATATGCACAACAGACATTAGAAATGGTAAGGGATGAATAGGTGCGGGCATCGCCCGTCTTATCCCATAAAACGGTCTCAAATACCGCTGGTGCATTTCAAGGACCACCAAACCTTTCATAGAAGAATGGGGGTTAGGGACGAATGCATGAAGGGGTGCCTCAGCGGGCCCACCCCTCACAGTAATAAGTATGTCACAGCAAATATATAATCACAGCATTTAGTATTCCTCAATCATGCTTGGAATAAGGAAAACTGTAAACATATAAATAGTTAGAAATTACCCCCACCTTGTTCGGTGGTTACCACGTGAGTTGCAAGTATCAAAGATCACGTATCTCAATGCTTCAATCCAACAGGTAGCCTACATAATTTACGGTGTTTTCTTAGATCATTATAATCTGTAATTAAAGATTAAACCAATATTGGATCGGTTACTATCGATCGAGATGAGACGAATCGGAACGATAAGCCTAATGATTGAGGTTGAATAAACAAGAGTGAAATATCAGTTTATAAGGCTGAGATGAAAGAGAATGGATTTTGGATCACAACAAAACAAGAATGAGCTCAATCGGAGTTGAAATGAGCTCGAATGGAGCGTTTTAAGATTGAGGGGTATTTTGGTAATTTGGTCAAAGGGTTGACTTTGACCGGGACCCACGACCCCCAGTCAATGATATTTTGTTGGCATCGTCTCGATAATAAAGTACGATGAAAAGAAAACGAATCAAAAATACGACGTCGCGCGCATTCCCGACGACGTGGAAAAATCTCGACGGCGTCTCCCGTCGGCTGTCGAGTTTTCTCGACAGCGGGAGAAGCATTCTCGGCAGCTGCCGAGTTTTCTCGGCAGCGGGAGCACGGCCTCTCGGCAGCTGCCCAATTTTCTCGACAGCCTTCCCCCGGCTCGTGCCCCAGTCTCCCGTTGCAACCCTACTCAACCAGCCACCTTCCCGAAGCCACCGGCGGCGGTTTCGCCGCCCTATGCTGTCGAAACTTAGTCCTCCGGCTAGCCCGCACCGCCGGCTACCAGATCCGGCCATCCCTCACCGGATTCCGACATGAATAGTACCTATAAAACAGCCTCAAAAACCCTTCGTCACACACATTTCACAAACTCCTTGCAACAGCCCCCCCTTTCCAGGCCATTTTCCGGCACCGGTGCAGCCACCTATGGCGGCGCCACCCCTCCAGTGGCTAGCCCACAACTCCGGCAGCCCCTTCGGTGCCTGAAACGGCGAGAAAACGAGCGAGGGAGAGAAAAAGGGAGAGAGAAAAGGTGGCAAGAAGCAAGGGTTTAGGGTTTGGAGATGGTTTTTCACCGTTTTCTGGCGAACGGGAAATCGGAATGGAATTCCGAAAGTTGTCCTAAATTCGTATCGTCGAGGGCTACGTTATAAATGAAAATTAGCCAAAACGGATGGGTTTAACATTTTCCGGCGACGGCAGCGGCAGTGTTTCGCCATTTTCCGACGAACGGAGAATCAGAATTTAATTCCGGAATTTAATTACGAAAATCAGCCGAAACGAACGGAGTATCGTCGAGGGCTACATTGTATACGGAAATCAGCCAAAACCGATAAGTTTGAATTTTTTTCCGGCGAACTCCAACGGCGGCGCCGGCAGCGGCGCGCCGGAGACAGAATGAAGACGGGAAAGAAAAAGAGAGAGGAGAGAGAGACTTACGTGTGTTCAGCATTTTTCGGCTGGTTCGAAGAAACAGTGAAAAATGAAACGAATGAGCGCCTATTTATAGAATTTGGAAAAGTTACTATTCATGGTAGCTTTACTGTTCATCTAGACTAGGACACTGTTCATGATAAGATTTCGGTTACTATTTACGATAAGATTTCATTTCTCGTTTTTCCGACACTCCGTATTTTGTCGTTTTCTTCGCCGTTTGAGCTACAGGTGTCCAATTGACCTCCAACTCATTTCTATCTTCTCGTTTTTTCATTACGCATCTAATGGTATAAAAATATTCTATTTTCCATATGTATAATTTTTATCCATCTAAAACTGGTCGTTAAACACATATCTGAAACGCATGTAATTAAATTAACATTCAAGAATTAAAATGTTGGTCCCAAGTGGTGTCCGAGGTTCAGAGAGGGGGTGAATGAACCTTGGTCGATTTTTCAAAACTTTAAACAAACCGTTCTGCACTGCAAGTTACTTGAGCTTGCAGCGACAGATAGTTACTGCTTGCAGTACTAGGATACAGTCCTGCACGCTGTAACCTGGTGTTTTATACGCAGCGGAAATATTAACTTTAAAACACAAGACTGTTTTTCTCAAAATGCTTCTTTCAAAATCTTTTGTGCTATGAGATAAATAAGATGCAGAAGATAAACACACAAATAAATAAAGCAATAAACACTTATGGCTTATAGTGGTTCGAAGGTGGAGTAATCCTTCTACGTCCACTCTACTGCTCCTCGAGCAGGAACTTCGTTTAGCAAGATTGATTTACAGGACTCTCCTAACAATCTATCAACTTACAAAGTTAACCATCTACTGAAGTCCAGCGTACACACAGCAACTGCAAACTTCAAAGGCTAACCCATACAGGGTTCCACACTCCCACACAGGGAAGCTGCCTAACTCTAGACAACTAAACAAACAGCAAGGATCTCTCCTGCCAACTGCTTGACACCACTAAAACAACCTAAGCACACAGCAACAAGGTTAAAAGGATAAAAAATGTTTTCTTCAACTGTTGCTTCGAATTGAGCTTCTGAATCCTTGAGGAAACTTTTAGAAGCTTGAATGCTTGACTGATACTGATACTGATTGTAGGCTTGAATGCTTGAATCTTGTAAGCTTTAATTCTTCACAAATGATTTTCAGGTTTCAGTAACAGTTATCAGCTTCAGTGCTCCTCAATCTCTATTTATACTTGTAGGAGAAGATGTCCGTTGAAGGAGACATCCCTCTTTTCAATTTAAAGTATTCTGACCAAAGGCATGGTTTGCATTTAATGCGAGTTGACTTTTTCTTTCGGAGCATTTAATGCGGCAGTTGCGGCTCGCAGCTTTCTACAGCGCGTCAGTCCATATGGCATCTTCTTATTGGCTCAGTGTCTGTGCTTTTGACCTTTTCTTGAACGGCTCTATTTATTCTTGCTTGAACTTTGTTCCTCGTACTGCATTTATCCTTCCTAGGATTTGCAGGATACTTCGTTTTGTAATTGGCCCTGTATGACTTATCTGTACTGTAAGCTTTGGGCTGTATCCTTGGTCTTCGTGCAGCTGATATTTTCCTGCAGTGCTGCGGTAATTTAGACCTGGTTGCTGTATCTTCTGGCAGTGCTGCTGTAACTTCTTTCTAGGAGTATTCCTGTATCATTTTCTTGCAGCGATGCAGCACGCCGTTCTTTCTTACTTTGCTGTATAGAAGATCCTATCTTATTAAAGCGTTGCTGTATCTTCCTTCTACCAGCTATGCTGTATCCATCCTTCTTGCAGCGATGCTGTATCTTCCTTCTACCAGCTATGCTGTATCCATCCTTCTTGCAGCGATGCTATATCCTGCCTTCTTGCAGCGATATCTTTCCTTAAAGACTTAGATGCAGCTTTATCCTTCTTTAACCTGTATTTTCAGCACTTAACATAAGACTCAATCCTAGTCTATTTATTCACTTAAACAATGTGAAAAGTGGGGTACTCAAAACTTCCTATTACATATTTGGTTTGTCTCATCAAAATCTAAACATTGAAATCCTAACAATTTCCCCATTTTTGATGATGACAAAACCTTTACATTATTTCGTTCATGAAAAAGTTTTTTTTACATTATCTCTATTGGTTTATCAGGATTACATGCTTGAACAGCTTTGATTGAATTAAATCTAATCCTGGATTCATCAGAGATGCATCATGCTATTCCTTTCATCATAAATTAACAGGAAAACGTAAACAGCATGCATGAGTTCATAAGAATTGAACTTGGACAGAATAAAGAAAAATTCCTTCATTGACAGAGAGAAATTTTTACAAGACAGAACATGTACAACATGGATCACAAGAGGGTATATATAATTTACTGAAACAGGGATCTTTTACTTGGCGGTTCTTCAGGTCTTCTATCAGTAAACCTTTCAAGTCCTTCCCTTCCTCTTGATCATTTCCACCAGTCCTTGATGGACTCTTGATAGGACTCTTCCAGCTTGTGCATGATTACAGGAATTTGAATCCACCTAAGCCAGAAGTCCTCACAGTAGGGTACAGTTACCCCATGCTTCACTCGGTCGATATAAAATCCTTGAATTTCAAGACTTTCTTCCTGAGCGAGCTGCTCATATCTCTTCATTGCAGTCTTGCAGGTATGGTACTTGCTGAATTTGCCTTTCCTGCAAGTACTCTGATCGTTTGAAAATAATGATCGCCTCAAATGATGGATTCCTGTCAAAAAGCAGTCTGATTTCCTTGAAGATGTCAAATCTCCAAGCCATGTTGTCTCCGTCAGGCCTTTGATCCATCAGAACGGATACTTCAGTAGAGATATTTTCTGTATCAAGATGAGGAATTTCTTGAGGAGGAAATTGGTAGAAGTGATCTGGAATTATTCTTCTTTCACCAATAACTCCGAGTCTTTGAATCCAGGTATTATGATCTACATCTTCTTCTCTTTGGCACCTAAGGCTCTTAGACTCGTCCCCGCTCATCCTCTTCCTTGAGCCTTGCTGCTGGTTATCATCCCTTCTCTTAGAATGATAGGACGGAGGCGCTGCATCCTTGCTTCCAGCTCTGCTATGTGCAGCGCCTGCAGCCGGCCTTCTCCCAACAGCTGCACCAGCCACTCCAGCTCCAGCATCATCATCTCTTCTCCATCTCTTTGGAGAGGGGATGTCAGCAGTAGCGGATGATCTGGACCTTCTTCTCCTCCTGCTGAGAGGTTGTTGGTCATCATCTTCTTCTTCATCTTTAGCAGCAGCAGCCCCTGTGCTCCTGTATCTATCTTCTACTCCTTCTCCCTTTTTGGCATCATCAAATACCGAGGGCTGAGCAGGGGCAGCTGGGACTACCTTGGAACGTGGGTGACGGGTCGGTTCTGGGGTGGCCGCTGGAGCATCAACATGCTGAGGGAAAGCTCGGACAATGATGTCCCTCAGTTCTCCCACAATTAGCTCCAGGTTCCCAAAACGGTCGTCCACACTTCTGGTTCTTTGAGATTGATCACATACGTAATCCAGAAGTGTTTCCAGGACTGTGGAGTGAGTGTTTGGCCTATCAGAGACACTCTCAGCATGATGCTTGCACACCCTGATCTCCTGGCGTGTTAGCGTAGCTTCAACTTTTAGCTCCTTCTCCATGCTGACCTGTTCCCAGTACAGCCTGTTGGAGTGTTCATTAAGAGTCCTCTTGATCATCTCCGGCAGTACTTCCAGGTCCTTCTTGAAACCTGTCATGCTTTCAGCATGGAATTGGGCAGTGACCCTGAAACTGTTGCGCATGGTAGACTCATGCTCTTGGAGAGCATGCAGCAGGTGTCTAATAGTAGCTTCAACTCGGTTGATTGATTCGTCAGGAGTCAGTCCCAAATTCCTTCTCGTCGAGGCAGCCGTGGATGCAGCAAATGGAATAACAACTTGACATATTGGTGCTGCATCCTGCCTCAAAACTTCAGTAGCAACCTCATCCTCATGGTTGCTGGTTTGAGAACTTGTAGATCTTGAGGATGGGTGCTCTTCTTCTTCTTCCTCATCTGCCTCCTCTTCACCGGATGAGATTTGAACAGGATCTGCTCCTCCAGATTTTAGCCCATGAACAGCTATGTTGCGTTCCTTCATCATCCTTGCAAAGTCGGCATCAGAGACCTCGGCTTCTACAGTAATCTCTACTGCTGTAACCTTGGAAGGTTATTGAGAGCATGCAGCAGCTGCAGCATCAACCTCCTCTCGAGGTGTCTCTAGCTGCACTTGGGTTACCTCAGCTCTTCCTTCAATATCCTCAGTGGGTACTGTCTGAACAGTCTCCCCACCAGAGGTCTTCACACCCTCAGGAAGTGTTGTCAGAACAACATCCTCCCCTAAGGTCTTCTTCAATGACCCCGTCTCCTCGGCCGATCCTGTAACTTCGACAGACTCAGCTGCAAGAATGGGATCTTGCAGCTCTGCTTGGTTTCTTGCAGCGTTCACAGCTTCCAGCACTGTATGCTCCACTGCTGCAAGAATCTCGGCTTCCACCCTGTTTGTCTCTTCAGCAGCTTCTTGAAGGGTGGTTGCTTGATATACTGCTGTCGTGGCCAGTACAGGGAGTCCTGCCTCTACAACTTCCTCCGTGGTTGCGTCATCGGCGTCTTCAGCAAGCTCAGAGATTACTCCCTGAATGATGGTTGACGGTTCCCTTAGAAAGTCTGCATCAGCAGCATCTTCATTGTCGCGAACAGGGGAATCGCCATAGTCCAACAGTTGAGATTCCTTCTCCTCCAAAGGATCCAGCATGACGATGTTGGAGAGGTTCTCAATTACTTGCTCGTATGCAGGGGAGTTCATCAGATGCTGACTTGAACTTCCTTCACGATGTCATCGCCCCTTCTTATAGCCTCCGCAGCCGGGATAAGAAAGACCTGAGCGTCCTCCAATGCTGCTCTCATCGGCAGCTCTGCAGAGTCGGATTCTACAAGAGCTTTACCCTTCCCTTTGTCCTTTACTTCCTATGCAGCACTGCATCCTTCGAGCTCTTGAACTCTTGCTGTATAATCAGGTTGTAGGAGTGCCAGAATATCTTTTAATTTGTCCCACTCCAAGACAGCTTGCTCGACTGTCAGGAAATCCTTCCACTTCAACAGGATTTCCCCCCTTAGCCAACCTCATCTCTCTCCAGAAAGAGTACTCCGCAGCCATATTTCTAGCCACTGGAAGGGTGGGATCGAGCACTGAAGTTTCTGTTTGTAGACGAGCTTCTTTTTCAGTTGGCTCGACCCGGTGCTGATGTGGCTCCTGAAGCTGATGTGACTCATCCCCAAGGTCAACTACAACCATAGAAGATGTAGAGAGTTGGGAATAAAGAGATGCTTCTTTATCCCTGGGCTGATGTGACACATCCGCAACAGCAGCAGCAGCCTTCTTGCTGCGTGGGGCCCTTCTCACCAAGGGTGCGTCATCATCCAGGGAAGAGGATTCAAGTTCAGGTACAGCCTTCCCTGAACTCCTCTTGATAACAGGAAGAGGACTCAAAGCGTCTTCTTCTTCGGCTTCCTTCCCGCTGCCTGCAGCTTCATCTTGCAGAGCAAGAGTTGCATTCTTTTTGTCTTTGGTTTTATTCCTTGCAACTCCTGCTCCTGCAGCTTTTGGCTGGGTCTTGCCCTTCTTCTTCTCCCCGAGATACTTTCCAATGTGAATGGGGACGGGTGCTGCAAGTTGAAGGCCAACAGATGGTGATACCGTAGCTCCGACGCTCCGTTATCTTCTCTACTTCCTCCCACAGCCTCTTCATGATGAACCTCGCCCAGTTCACTTTTTTTCCGGCCATGATAGCAGACATGATTCGAAACTGGAGATCCGTGTATTTGTCATAACTCTCGGTCCTTCATTCGATGGAGTATGCACAGATGTCATAGAGTAGTTCAAACTCCGGTTTGAAGAGCTTTTTAGGGGTGCTTCTCTTGACTTCAGCCTCTGCATCCCTTGCTCGAAAGAGATCCCACATCTCTTGAGCCGTTGCCTCCCCATAAGTTGTCAACTGACTGGGGGTAAGACATGCAGTGGAGATGCCGAAGGTGGTGGCGATGTCCCTAATGGTCAAGGACCGTTCTTCATCTTCTGCATCCATCCTGAACAGGATGCAGTTTCTTTCCTCCGCCTGCCTGGCGTAGGCATAAAATCTCTGTACTGACTCCACAGAGAAGCCAGCATAAACAGTTGTCAACAACCCTAAGATCTGGGTCTATTGAAGAGCATCGAAAATCCTTTTGATAATGACGTTATCATACAGCCCTGATGTATAGACATGCTCTTGGTTGATCAGTCTTCCATCTAAAACAATGGTACGTCAGACAGCCATTTGAGGATTTTTGAGAGAGAGAAAGAGAGAAAAATTCGAAGATTTGGACTTAGAGGGTTTTTCGCGAAGAATGTTTTCTCTCTTTGGAAGATGATGAATAATGAATTCAAAAGACACGGTTATGGTGTTTATGGCGGTTTTCAAGGGACGTGTGTAAGATCGACGGTTGAGATAAATCAAGAAAATGATCTTGTGGTTCAGGAAAAAGTGGAGATGTCAAATCGTCGCTAATAAGTACATGGCGCATGGGTCTGACTGCACCCTTTCCAATTCCTGACATATGCAGACATGCATTTAATGCTGAAAGACATGCCAATTGCCGCCTAAATAAATGTCTTTTTAAGGTTGCTGCATTTCAAGTACGAGGTTGCAGAGTAATCAATACTCTCTTTGTAATAAATGTTGTAACATGGTGCTGCTTGAATTCTCGATTTATGCTGTACTGTAAGAATATAAGATGCAGCGCTGTCTGAATCCAGTGCTGTATTGACGCGTAGCTTACAGTACAGTTCTTACTACTTTTCGCAAGCATGTAGAGGTTCCCCCTCGGTTCTTGCATCTTCCTTTTCTCTTCATAATTTAAGAATTCCTAGCTCGCTCCTAAGCATAGAAAACCTTGATTCACTTAAGGGCTTAGTGAATATATCTGCAAGCTGGAAATCCGTGTGAACTTTCTCAAGCATAATATCCTTCTTTTCAACATGATCTCTTCTAAAGTGATTATGTATATCAATGTGCTTCGTTCTTGAGTGAAAGACAGGATTATGTGTTATTGCTATAGCACTCGTATTATCACATAGAATTGGAGTCTCTTTTTCTTGAATTCCACAATCCCTTAGTTGCTGCTGTATCCATAGAATTTGTTCACAGCAACTTCCTGCTGCAACATACTCTGCTTCTGCTGTAGATGTTGCGATTGAAGTTTGCTTCCTGTAGAACCATGAGACAAGTCTGTTTCCCAAAAACTGACACATCCTACTGGTACTCTTCCGATCAATCTTGCAGCCTGCATAATCTGAGTCGGAATAGCCTTTAAGCTTGAATCCTCCTTCCTTAGGGTACCATAGGCCTACTTCCTGAGTTCCTTTCAGATATTTAATCACCCTTTTTACTGCTAACAGGTGTGATTCCTTTGGTGCTGCTTGGAACCTTGCACAGACTCCTACTGCAAATATAATATCTGGCCTACTTGCTGTGAGATACAGCAATGATCCAATGAGTCGTCTGTACTTGGTAATATCAACATCTTTGCCTTCCTCATCTTTGTCAAGACTTATGGATGTGGACATGGGAACGAACATTGCAGCTCCATTCTCCATGCCAAATTTCTTGATAAGTTCCTTCGTGTACTTGACTTGACTGATGAAGGTTCCTGTAGGTAGTTGTTTTACTTGTAGTCTGAGAAAGAAACTTAATTCTCCCATCATACTCATCTCGAATTTTGACTGCATCAGGTTGGAGAATTTCTCACACAGTCCTTTGTTCGTGGAACCGAAAATAATGTCACCCACATATATTTGTACTAGAAGTACACTTTCTCCGTCCTGTATCCTAAACAGCGTCTTGTCAATCGTCCCATTCTGGAAACCATTTTTCAGAAGATAAAGAGATAAGGTGTCATACCATGCTCTAGGTGCTTGCTTAAGTCCATACAGAGCCTTTTGTAAACGAAACACCTTCTCTTCTCCTTGATCTTCGAAGCCCGGAGGTTGTTCAACATATACTTCCTCTGTAAGGAGACCATTCAGGAATGCACTTTTAACATCCATTTAATAGACATTGAAATTCATGTGTGCTGCATAGGCTAGAAAATCCTTATAGCTTCCAACCTTGCCACTGGAGCAAAAGTCTCATCAAAATTAATTCCTTCTTCCTGATAGTAACCTTTGGCCACTAATCTTGCTTTGTTTCTAACAACAACTCCAGACTCATCTAACTTGTTCTTGAACACCCACTTTATTCCAATTACACCTTGATGGGTTGGTCTTGCATTTGTTTGCCATACTTGATTTCTTTCAAATCCGTTCAGCTCTTCTTGCATGGTCTGCACCCAGTTGCTATCTTGCAGTGCCTCTTCAACATTTTTAGGCTCTGACTGAGATATGAAGCATGCAAACATTGCTTCATGTGGAATGGATCTTCTTGTCCTTACACCAATGGATGGATCTCCTATTATAAGATCTCTTGGATGATTCCTTAGCCATGTCCTATCTGGCTCAAAGATATGAGTTGGTATAGCTTGCTCATCTTGTTGCTGTAGTGCAGGAGGTTCTGCTGCTGTAAGAATATCTGCTGCATCCACGGTTGCAGCTTCATCATCTTTTTCTTCTCCTATAGACAGAACTCCTTCTATATGAGGTACATCATTCTCTTTCCTTGGAGCGGTCTCTTCAAGTGGTTCTTCTAACTTCATTTTGTCACAATGTGGTTCATCAAACACCACATGAATAGATTCTTCTACCACCAGGGTTCTCTTGTTAAAAACTCTGAAAGCTCTACTTACAGCAGAGTATCCTACAAATACTCCTTCGTCTGATTTAGCATCGAAAGTTTTCAGATGTTCCTTTCCATTGTTGAGAATGTAACACCTGCATCCAAAGATATGTAGATAAGAGACATTTGGTGTATGACCATTCCATATTTCATATGGCGTTTTGTCAAGATCCTTGATGATCAGACATCTGTTCTTTGTGTAGCATGCAGTGTTGGTAGCTTCAGCCCAAAATCTCTTGGGTACTTCTGCTTCTGCTATCATTGTCCTTGCTGCTTCTTTGAGGGTTCTATTTCTTCTTTCAACAATACCGTTTTGTTGCGGTGTTCTTACAGCAGAGTATTCATGACGAATCCCATTATCAGAACAGAATTTCTCTATAAATTTATTCGCGAACTCAGTTCCTCTATCTGATCTTATCTTCACTATGCTTAAGCTCTTTTCATTCTGAATCTTCTTCATGAGACCAGGTAGTTTTTCTTGAGTTTCTGACTTCTTTGCAAGAAAGATCGTCCATGTGTATCTAGAGTAGTCATCTACTACTACTAGGGAGTACTTCTTCCCACTCAAGCTTACTGGTTCTACTGGTCCAAAAAGGTCCATGTGTAGAAGGTTTAGAATTCTGTGAGATGATTTTTGAATCTTTTCTTTGAATGAGCTTTTAACTTGCTTTCCTTTTTGACATGCTCCACAAACATTCTCCTTCTTGTATGCTACATCTGGCAAACCTCTTACGAGGTCTTTTCTTGCTAGCTTGTTGATAGTCTTGAAGTTCAGATGGCTTAACCTCTTGTGCCATAGCCAGCTCAGCTCTAGTGGACTTTTCACAATGAAGCATGTTGATTGAGTAGAGGAGTTCCAATCTGCTAGGTAAATATTTCCTCTCTTTGTTCCTGTAAGCTTTACTTTATTCGTGGTGTTTTCCTTGATTAAGCACTTGTTGAGGTTGAATTCCACCGTGTATCCTTTGTCACAGAATTGACTTATGCTTAGAAGATTGTATTTAAGCCCCTTTACATAGGATACATCCTTGATCTTTATTTTCCCTTTGCCTAGGCATCCACTTCCTTTTTTGCTTTTTTTGGAATCATCTCCAAAGATGACCTTGGGTCCTTTGCATTCTTGGAAGTCTCTTAACATTTCTTTACTGCCTGTCATGTGCCTTGAGCAGCCGCTGTCGATATACCATACATCACTGCTGCATTCTGGCACTGTAACCTGTAACAATTTCAAATAGATTTAGGTACCCATATTTGTACAGGTCCTTTGGGGTTAGTTACTTTGGGAACCCAAACTTTCTTAACAGTCACTGTTTTACTGTAAGATTTGTTGGTTCTTAAGCTGTATGCAGTTGTCTTGAAAAACTGCTTGTTAAAAGAATGTGCATTAACAACGTGTGTGATACTAGCAGTTTTGTAGTGTGGTCTTCCACCATACTTCCCTAGAGTATATCCTCTTTGAGGTTTAGACATGTAAGTCTCAGTATAGGTGGGAAAGTTTCTTTTATGCTGCAACTTTGTGGGTTGCTGCATCATCTTGCTGCATGCAGCAGATAACTTCTACTGCAGCCAATTTTTAGATGCAGACTTACTTCATGCAGTTGAGTATTGAGGTTTCTTTCCCTTATCCATTATTGCTGTTTTGTTCACGATCATTATAGAGTCACAGAGTAACTCTTTCTCCATTAGAGTTTCAACTTGAACAAAATTGACAACTCTGGATGTACTTGTTATATTCTGAGATGAGTGATCGTTGTAGCCTATGCCTGATTTTTCAAAAGGACTTCTAACTTGGTTTATGCAATCTCTTGCGTCCTTAGATGATTTGGTAAACGTGCTCATTTTGGACTGCAAGATTTCCTTCTCAGATACTAGCTTAGTGACCAGCAGACTTAATCTAGAGACCTCTTGTTGCAGCTTACTTCTCAGACTTAATCAGATACTCTCGTGCAGCTAGCATTTTGGCGATATCGATATTCTTGCTCTTGATGATCTCATTATCGATTCTTAGGTTCTTATTTTCAACCTTCAGTTCCTCATGAATTGAGTTGATCTGCTCAAAGTCACTCATGATCCTTTTCAAGGAGTGGATCATGTTCAGCTCCTCACTCTCTGGTATGGACAACGGTTGGTAGATTACCTTATCTTCTTCGCTGTCCTTGCCATCTCTAGCCATCAGGCATATCAACGCTTCTTCATCAGAGGATGAGGTTTCAGTGTCACTGCTAGAGGATTCTGCAGCTTTCAGTACTTCCTTCGGAACTACTGCATCCTTGACTTTTTCCATTTCTCCTATGAGAGCTCGAAGCTTGTACCTTTCCTCTCTTCTTTTATCTCTCCTCTGCTCTCTTTCTCCTTCTGGATACTTGTGCACGGTTGGATACGGACAATTCCTTGCATAGTGCCCTGGTTTCCTGCAGTTGTAACACAGGTCAACATTGCTTATATTTGATTGTAGAGAAAAGGATACCTGAGGAGGTGGATGACTTCTTATGAAGTCGTTCTTCTTGTTGAGGTTGGTGTTGCTACTATTGTTGTTGCTTTTTATAAATCTCCTGAATTTCTTTAGAAGTAGCGCCATATCCTCTTCAGCAACTTCTGTTGTATCCTCATTCTGTTTACTGCAACTGGTGGTTGCTGTATCCTTTGTTCCTCTGGCAGTCAGAGCTGTAACTTTGGAGCTTTCTCCTCTGACTCTTTTCTCCGTCTATTGATGTCAAACTCAAATGCTTTCAGGTCGGAGAATAGGTCGAATGTGCTCATGGACTTCAAGTCCATAGATACTCTCATGGCAGTGGTCTTACTATCCCACTCCGCAGGTAGGGCTCTTAACACCTTCATGTTTTTCTCTTTCTGTGTGTAGTGTTTGCCCAGAGCTTCTAGTTCATTCACTATGGATGTGAATCTCAAGTCTAGTTGCTCAAGAGTCTCTTCATTCTTCATCTCGAAGAGCTCGAATAGTTGGGTCGTGTTGGAGATTTTGTTGTCTCTGGTGAGCTCAGTTCCTTCATAGATTTGCTTCAGTTTTTCCCATATTTCTTTGGATGTTGAGCAAGATTTAGCTTTGCTAAATATGCCTTTATCCAAAGTAATAAACAGAGCATTATTTGCCACATTATCGAGTTTGGCTCTCTTCATGTCTTCGTTTCCCCACTCTTGACGTGGTTTGGTCAGGAAATTAGGTGGTGGGCGCTCTCCTTCTGCATGGTCTCTCCCATACATTAGATTCACCTTCATGGGGATTATTGGTCCTTCAGTTATGACCGTCCACATCTCATCGTTCATGGCTGAAAGGTGTGCCTGCATTCTGATCTTCTAATCGTCATATTCCTCTATGGAAAACATAGGTAGTTTGTGATTGGAGAAATCTATGATATGCTTTTAAGAATGAGTTTTATGCAGAGAAAACAACAAGACAAGGGTGGATCTGGGTAGGTGACCAGATAAGTTGGCTTTTAATCCAACCTGCTCTAATACCACTTGTTGGTCCCAAGTGGTATCCGAGGTTCAGAGTGGGGGGTGAATGAACCTTGGTCGATTTTCAAAACTTTAAACAAACCGTTCTGTACTGCAAGTTACTTGAGCTTGCAGCGATAGATAGTTACTGCTTGCAGTACTAGGATATAGTCCTTCACGTTGTAACCTGGAGTTTTATACGCAGCGAAAATATTAACTTTAAAACACAAGACTGTTTTTCTCATAATGCTTCTTTCAAAATCTTTTATGCTATGAGATAAATAAGATGCAGAAAATAAACACACAGATTAATAAAACAATAAACACTTATGGCTTATAGTGGTTCGAAGGTGGTGTAATCCTTCTACGTCCACTCTACTGCTCATCGAGCAGGAACTTCGTTAGGCAAGATTGATTTACAGAACTCTCCTAACAATTTATCAACTTACAAAGTTAACCACCTACTGAAGTCCAGTGTACACACATCAACTGCAAACTTCAAAGGCTAACCCACATAGGGTTCCACACTCCCACACAGGGAAGCTGCCTAACTCTAGACAACTAAACAAACAGCAAGGATCTCTCCTGCCAACTGCTTGACACCACTAAAACAACCTAAGCACACAACAACAAGGTTAAAAGGATAAAAAATGTTTTCTTCAACTGTTGCTTCGAAGTGAGCTTTTGAATCCTTGAGGAAACTTTCAGCTTGAACTTGTTTTACTTCGTATGGTTGAGTGACTGATACTGATTGTAGGCTTGAATGCTTGAATCTTGTAAGCTTTAATTCTTCACAAATGATTTTCAGGTTTCAGTAACAGTTATCAGCTTTAGTGCTCCTCAACCTCTATTTATACTTGTAGGAGAAGATGTCCGTTGAAGGAGACATCCCTCTTTTAAATTTAAAGTATTCTGACCAAAGGCATGGTTCGTATTTAATGCCACTTGACTTTTTCTTTCGGAGCATTTAATGCGGCAGTTGCGGCTCGCAGCTTTCTGCAGCGCGTCAGTCAATATGACATCTTCTTATTGGCTCTGTGTTTGTGCCTTTGACCTTTTCTTGAACGGCTCTATTTATTCTTCCTTGAACTTTGTTCCTCGTATAGCATTTATCCCTCCTAGGATTTGCAGGATACTTCGTTTTGTAGTTGGCGCTGTATGACTTATCTGTACTGTAGCTTTACGCTATATTCTTGGTCTTCGTGCAGCTGATATTTTCCTGCAGTGCTGCAGTAATTTAGACCTGGTTGCAGTATCTTCTGGCAGTGCTGCTGTAACTTCTTTCTAGCAGTACTCCTGTATTATTTTCTTGCAGCGATGCTGCACGCCGTTCTTTCTTACTTTGCTGTATAGAAGATCTTATCTTATTAAAGCGTTGTTGTATCTTCCTTCTACCAGCTATGCTGTATCCATCCTTCTTGCAGCGATGCTGTATCTTCCTTCTACCAGCTATGCTGTATCCATCCTTCTTGCAGCAATGCTGTATCCTGCCTTCTAGCAGCGATATCTTTCCTTAAAGACTTAGATGCAGTTGTTAGGATGTATACTATAAGCCTAACTTTTGTATAAACATCTATTTATGATATAAGAATCTTTTACGGTCAAATATTTACATGTTATATATTTTTTATATGTGTTATTGTAATTGTCCAATTAATTTATATTGTAGATAACATTGTGTGTGGTGCCACACAGAAGATCATGTTATCAGTTCCTTATAGATTATAAATGGTAGCTCACAGCCGAGATAATTTTAGACAAATTATCGGAATGGTTGTAGTGTAATTTGGTATTAATCTATCTTGATTATAAAATTACACTAGTACATTTTGTATGTATTGAGCAGGACCAATTGAGGTTATTTTATTTGTACTGACTACATAAATAGAACAAGACCTCTGTTATTATGGATGTGTGTTCTCTTCATCATGGTATGATAACGGGCATGTATACTCGATATATGTTTCTTTATTTTACCGATGGGTGAGATTTATTTATTAAATCAATAAGCTCGATAAATTGGGATACAATGTTGTTTATATGGTGTGCTGTTGATTATATAATGAAACCGTGTCCTAATTATTTAGGATGATGATGTCCCATTGAGGAACTCATAAGGATTATCATGTAAACCCTGCAGGTGGATTTATTCCGGCATGATAATAAAGTTGAGTGGTACTACTCTTGGAATTAAATGTTAATTAATTGAATTGTCAGTAATTCATTTAATTAACAGACATTCGATATCTTAAACGCGGGGAGATAAACGCGCACATAATAAATAGGAGCCCATATCTAATATGGATAAGGGACGGTAGTTCAATAATATCTTTTTAGTGGATTGAGATATTATTGATAGGCTTAAGAAGCATATTCAGATTGAATTTAGGACTCCTAAGCCTATCAGGAGACCGATTCCTAATCCTCCTCAAGATCCTTGTTGTAGCTTATAAATAAGCTTCAAGTCAGCCGTTTCTATATACACAGACATAACAATCTGAGATATGTATTAGTAGAAGGCGGCTGAAAGTCTCGATAGTTCGTTGCCCACACAACGTTCGAGATAAAGGCGAGGAATACTGCAGAAGATCGTGAGGTCCACGCTCCATCGATTCCTTGATCTACAGTTCTGACCTTAGAACTAATATCGGTAAAAAATGTATGATTCGTTTATCCGCTGTGCGTTAATCATATTTGCATGGACCCCGAATCAGATAATCGTATAGGGTCGGTGATCCGGCGGTTCCTACAATTGGTATTAAAGCCGTGGTTTACTGACTCTATGTGATTGAATCGGTTAATTTTATTATGAATCGTATCTTGAAGTATGCGTATTTAGATCGGATAATAGTAGGATTTGCGAAATTATAATTTTCTGCAGGAACCTTAAATCCAACTATTATAGTTTGAATGTATGTTTATGTATGAATTAAACCCTCGGACATGTCGAGGTTGTTTTTGAATGTATGATGTAATAGTAAAATCACGGCAGTTTATCGTGTTAGGTTTTAATTTTCTGTTCGATCTAGATTATATGTAAACTCCTTCGTGGAGTATAGGATCGATGGATATAATTAAATACAAGGTTAGGGTGGCACAACCGGGCACGACCGTGCTGTGGAGCACGGTCAGACCGTGCCGGCAGAAAATTAGAGCTGGACGACCGATCATGATCGTGCTATACGGCACAGCCAACTGTGCGGCGTGTTTTCAAGTCGGGCACGATCGTGCTGAAGGGCACGGTCAGACCGTGCAAGCTGAAGATCGAAACTGGACAACAGGGCACGACCGTGCTGTACGACACGGTCAATCGTGCGGTGTGTTTACAGGTCGAGCACGACCATGCTGAGGAGCAATCCCTGTTTGACGACAAACATTCAAGGACACGACGACAAAATGAGGTCATAATAGTTGGAAATTGTGTTTTTCATATTTATTGCCTTATATGTGTTTTATCATGCATGCTTGTATGTGTTCTATAAGATATGCATGTTAAAATCCCTCATGTTAAAAAACTAAGTGGGAGAGGGATTAATTATTTTAATAAATCCCATGACCTCCATTACTGGTTTGTAAGTGATGTATTTGAATTTGCGCGTTGGCTTTAAGTGCCTTCCTCCATATCAGATGAGTTCATTTACGAATCACTAGATCGAACTTCCTTTATGGATGATTATAGAAAGTTATCTAGGAGCATGTCATCTTCTCCATCTGAAGAGGCATAATCTTAGATAATGGACTTAGTATCAAGTAATGATGTACACTTAGATACATTTGATAAGTATCCTCCCCATCGGAGTCACTGCTGTTATTTGTATGGCCAAAACGATACCAACTATTAATTTTATTTGTCATAAAGTTAAGTTGACAAGATAATAAAATTAATGGATAAAACCTCCTCTAACAAATGTTTGAATTAGTATACGTCCACACTATCGTGGCATACGAAGTTCACGGTGTATTGAGGTGTTGGTGAATTTAGATTATGTTGTTTGAGGGAACAATATGATTTGTCAATTCAAATGATTTGACCTATGTGTTTATTTATGTGATTCTCAGGATTTTTATTATGGCTTTCAATTCTCTTGCTGTTATACTTAAAGAAAACAAACTTATTGGTCCTAATTATATTGATTGGAAACAAAACCTGGACATTATCCTGACTGCTGAAGAGTACAAGTTTGTACTCACTAAGCATTGTCCTGACATGCCTGATGAAAACTCTACTGAAGAGGAGAAAATGCTTTATAGGAAGTGGGTCAAGGCAGATGAGATGACGCAGTGTTACATTTTGGCTTCCTTGTCAAAAGTACTGCAACATCAGCATCAAGCCATGCCCACTGCCTATGTTATGATGCATAATCTCAAGGAACTCTTCGGACACTAGTGTCAGGCATTAGTTGTTGAAATTGATTAGCGGTGTTATTTACCGGTACCTGGTGTGTAGATACGGGAGCCACTAATCATGTCTGTAATTCATTGCAAGGGTTCCAGGAAACCAGACAACTAAGTGATGGAGAAATTACTATATATATAGGCATCGTTGCGAAAGTAGCGACCATTGCAGTGGGAGACGTTCATTTGTCTTTTCATAAGAATAAGACTTTGATTTTGAGAAATTGTCTTTACTTACCTTGTTTTAGAAAGAATTTGATTTCAGTTTCTAAACTTTTTAAGGATGGATATTCTGTTTCTTTTGATAACAAAGTTGTCGTTAAGAAGAATAGAGTTATTATCTGTTCTGGTACGTTGGTTGACAATTTATATATTCTTAATCTTATAACTCCTACGATGCAATAAATGGAAATTAATAGCACATCTTCTAAATCTAATAAGAGAAAAGAACCTTCGAAAATGAATCAAACATATCTTTAGCATCTGAGGTTGGGTCATATTAACTTAAGGAGGATTTAAAGGTTGATAGCCGATGGACCTTTGGGTTCCTTGGAAGTGGAAAACTATCCAACTTGCGAGTCCTGCTTGGAAGGAAAAATGACCAAAAGGCCTTTTAAGACAAAGGGGTATAAAGCCAAAGAAGTGTTGGAATTGATTCATTTTGATTTGTGTGGCCCTATGACTATTCAGGCAAGAGGTGGTTTCGAATATTTTGTCTCTTTTATAGACGATTATTCGAGATATGGATACATTTACTTGATACGCCGCAAGTCTGAGTGCTTTGACAAGTTCAAAGAATATAAGACTGATGTGGAGAAACGTCATGGTAAATGTATCAAGACACTACGATCTGATCGTGATGGTGAGTACCTCTTAGGAGAGTTTAGGAGTTACTTATCAGAGGCTGGGATTCAATCCCAATTCTCTGCACCGGGTACACCCTAACAGAATGGTATGGCAGAACGAAGGAATAGGACTCTTATGGAAATGGTTAGATCGATGATGAGTTATTCAGAATTACCAAGTTCGTTTTGGGGGTACGCTCTGAAAACAGCGACGTACATTCTAAACTTGGTACCTTCTAAGTCAGTACCCTCTACTCCCACAGAATTGTGGACTGGATGCAAGCCTAGTCTGAAACACATTCGAATTTGGGGTAGTCCAGCACATGTACTAAAGGGAGATGCTGATAAGTTGGAATCTCATACGGAAGTACACTTGTTTGTGGGCTATCCTAGAGGAACGAAATGTGGTTTATTTTATAGTCCTAAAGATTAGAAGGTCATTGTTAGTACGAATGCCCGATTTTTAGAATAGGACTATGTAATGAAGCACAAGCTCATGAGTAAAATTGTTCTTGAGGAAATAAGAGGGGATAATTCTGATGTACCGACGGTACAAGATGAAATACCACAAGTGACTGCACCGCGTGTTACTAATGATACACAAATACCGATAGCGCCTCGTCGTAGTGGGAGGGTTGTTAGACAACCTAATAGATTCATGTTTTTGGGAGAGTCTTCAGACTTGGTCCCTGGACTTATGACAAAACACTCCAAAATAAAGATGCGATATCTTGACAAAAGGCAATGCTCTTCGAGATAGAATCTATGGATTCTAATCAAGTCTGGGAGCTTGTAGAACCACCAAATGGTGTAAGAGCCATTGGATGTAAATGGGTCTACAAAAGGAAAAGAGGATCAGACGGAAAGGTAGAGACCTTTAAAGCAAGGCTTGTTGTGAAAGGGTATACTCAAAAAGAAGGGATCGATTATGAGGAAACCTTTTCGCCAGTAGCCATGCTGAAGTCTATCCGGATTCTTTTGTTTATTGCTGCTCATATGGATTATGAGGTTTGGCAGATGGATGTCAAGACAGCTTTCCTTAATGGAAGTCTTGAAGAAAACATTTATATGAAGCAACCTGAGGGATTCATTGCAAAGGGCAAAGAGCATCTCGTGTGTAAGCTCAATCGGTCTATTTATGGACTAAAACAAGCTTCGAGATCTTGGAACATCCGTTTTGATGAAGTAATCTAGTCTTATGGATTTATTCAATGTCCGGATGAATCTTGTGTATATAAGAAGAGTGACGGAAACGTGGTGGTATTTTTTGTACTATACGTAGATGACATCTTGTTAATTGGAAACAATGTCAAGGTGTTATCAGACGTAAGGGTATGGCTGTCCAAGCAGTTTGCTATGAAGGACTTAGGAGAAGCTGGACATATTCTTGGGATCAAAGTTATAAAGGATCGCAAGAAAAGAATGTTATGCTTATCTCAAGCTTCATACATTGACACTATCCTAGCTCGTTTTAGCATGTAAAACTCCAAGAAAGGTTTTCTACCTTTTAGACATGGAGTGCCTTTATCTAAGGAAATGTGTCCTAAGACACCAAAGGAGATAGAGGAAATGAAAGCAGTTCCTTATGCTTCGACTGTAGGAAGCTTGATGTATGCGATGCTATGTACAAGACCGAATATCTGCTTTGCCGTGGGCATGGTCAGTAGATATCAAAGTAACCCAGGACAAGGTCATTGGACTGCCGTAAAGCATATTCTAAAGTACCTAAAAAGGACTAGAGATTATATGCTAGTTTGGGTTACACGGATTCAGATTTCCAGTCAGATAGGGACAACAGTAAATCAACCTCGGGGTATGTGTTTACCTTGGGAGGTGGAGCCATAGTGTGGAGAAGTGTGAAGCAGAAATACGTTTCAGACTCCACCATGGAAGCTGAATATGTGGCAGCCTCTGAGGCAGCCAAAGAAGCTGTATGGCTCAGAAACTTCTTGATGGACTTAGAAGTGATTCCTAGTTTGCCCAAAGCTATCACAATTTATTGTGATAACAGTGGTGCAGTAGCAAACTCGAAGGAACCACGAGCCCATAAGGTAAGTAAACACATTGAGCGCAAGTACCACCTGATACGAGATATCGTAAAGCGAGGGGAAGTTGTTGTCGTCAAGATTGCATCAGCCGATAACCTAGCAGATCCTTTCACAAAGGCCCTTCCGGTGAAAGCCTTCGATGAGCATGTTGATGGGATAGGAATCAGATGCATGACAGCGTATATGACAGCATAGTCTTTTAGTATAAGTGGGAGATTGTTAGGATGTATACTATAAGCCTAGCTTTTGTATAAACATCTATTTATGATATGAGAATCTTTTATGGTCAAATATTTACATTTTATATATTTTTTATATGTGTTATTGCAATTGTCCAATTAATTTATATTGTAGATAACATGGTGTGTGGTGCCACACAGAAGATCTGTTATCAGTTCCTTATAGATTATAAATGGTAGCTCACAGCCGAGATAATTTTGGACAAATTATCGGAATGGTTGTAGTGTAATTTGGTATTAATCTATCTTGATTATAAAATTACACTAGTACATTTTGTATATATTGAGCAGGACCAATTCAGGTTGTTTTATTTGTACTGACTATATAAATAGAACAAGACCTCTGTTATTATGGATGTGCGTCCTCTTAATCATTGTATGATAACGGGCATGTATACTCAATATATGTTTCTTTAATTTACCAATGGGTGAGATTTATTTATTAAATCAATAAGCTCGGTAAATTGGGATACAATGTTGTTTATATGGTGTGCTGTTGATTATATAATGAAACTGTGTCCTAATTATTTAGGATGATGATGTCCCCTTGAGGAACTCATAAGGATTATCATGTAAACCCTGCAGGTGAATTTATTCCGGCATGATAATAAAATTGAGTGGTACTACTCTTGAAATTAAATGTTAATTAATTGAATTGTCAGTAATTCATTTAATTAACGGACATTCGATATCTTAAACGCGGGGAGATAAATGCGCACATAATAAATAGGAGCCCATATCTAATATGGATAAGGGACGGTAGTTCAATAATATCTTTTTAGTGGATTGAGATATTATTGATAGGCTTAAGAAGTATATTCAGATTGAATTTAGGACTCCTAAGCCTATCAGGAGACCGATTCCTAATCCTCCTCAAGATCCCTGTTGTAGCCTATAACTAAGCCTCAAGTCAGCCGTTTCTATATACACAGACATAAAAATTTGAGATACGTATTAGTAGAAGGTGGCTGAAAGTCTCGATAGTTCGTTACCCACCCAACGTTCGAGATAGAATACAACAGAAGATCGTGAGGTCCAGGCTCCATCGATTTCTTGATCTACAGTTCTGACCTTAGAACTAATATCGGTGCAAAAGGTATGATTCGTTTATCCGTTGCGCGTTAATCATGTTTACATGGACCCCGAATCAGATAATCGTATAGGGTCGGCGATCCGACGGTTCCTACAGTTTTATCCTTCTTTAACCTCCATTTTCAGCGCTTAACATAAGACTCAATCCTAGTCTATTTATTCACTTAAACAATGTGAAAAGTGGGGTACTCAAAACTTCCTATTACATATTTGGTTTGTCTCATCAAAATCTAAACATTGAAATCCTAACATAAAACACATAAGATATTTTAATTAAGGTTTACTTATTTAATTAACCAATTATGCTTTGTTTTTATCCTAGGCGTTACACTTTCCATCGTTCCTTTTTAGTAAACTCTAGCTGTAATACCCCGTTTTCAAGAAAACCCTGCATTGCATATTTTATAAAAAATTTCTTTTATCGTTCAAGTATAAATGATTTAAGTGCAAGTTCTTATATTATTTAATTTATGATTTACAAATCATATTATGATCGATGATTTTAAAATCTTTATGATCTAATATCTCTTTCAAGATTTTAAGGATTTTGCAGGATAACTTATGGAAGGAACCGACCTCGATCTCCACTCACTCAACACATATGAACAGAAGTAAAAGATAAGATGTTAGTTAATTTTAAAAGAAATATATGTTGGTCCAAAGGGGTGTCCGAGATTCAGAGGGGGGGTGAATGAACCTTGGTCGATTTTGCAAATCTTTAAACAAACCATTCTGCTCTGTAAGTTACTTGAACTTGCAGCGTCAAATAGTTACTGCTTACAACACTAGGATACAGTGCAGCACGCTGTAACTTGGAGTTTTATACGCAGCGGAAAAATAACTTTTAAAACACAAGGCTGATTTTCTCAAATATGCTTCTATCAGAAAACGTTTTATGCAAATGATACAAATAAGAAATAGAAGATTAAAGCACATATAGAAAGTAATAAACACTTATGGCTTATAGTGGTACGAAGGTGGTGTAATCCTTTTACGTCCACTCTACTGCTCCTCGAGCAGGAACTTTGTTAAGCAAGATTGGATTACAGGACACCCCTAACAATCTATCAACTTTACAAAGTAACCACCTACTGAAGTCCAGCGTATACACAGCAACTGCAAACTAAAAAGGCTCACCCACACAGGGTACCACACTCCTACACAGGGAAGCTGCCTAACTCTAGACAATTATACAAACAGCAAGGATCTCTCCTATCAACTGTTCGACACCACTAAAACAACTTAAGCACACAGCAACAAGATTAAAATGATAAAAAAGTTTTTCTTCAACTGGTGCTTCGAAGTGAGCTTCTGAATCCTTGAGGAAACTTTCAGCTTGAACTTGCTTCACTTCGGGAGGTTGAGTGACTGAAACTGATCGTAGACTTGAATACTTGGATCTTGTAAGCTCTGTGAATTTTGCATAAATGGTTCAGCTAATCAGTAGTTCAGTAACCAGCTTCAGTGTATCTCTTCCTCTATTTATACTTGTAGGAGAAGATGTCCGTTGAAGGAGACATCTCTTTTTTGAATTTGAAGTAGTCTGACCAAAGGCATAGTTCGCATTTAATGCGACTTGACTTTTTCTTTCGGAGCATTTAATGCGGCAGTTGCGGCTCGCAGCTTTCTGCAGCACGTCAGTCCGCGTGACATCTTCGTATTGGCTCCGTGTCTGCAAACTCGATCTTTTCTGGAACGGCTCTATTTATTCTTGTAGTATCTTTTGGTAGTCCTGCTGTATCCTTTTCTTCTTGCAGTACTCCTGTATCCTTTTCTTGCAGCGATGCTGCATGCCGTTCTTTCCTTCTTTGCTGTAGAGATGTTCTGTCCTGTTACGTCGTTGCTGTATCTTCTTTCTTGCAGCTATGCTATATTCTGCCTTCATACAGCAATATTGTATCATGCCTTCTTGCAGCGATATCTTTCCTTAACAACGTAGATGCAGCTTTATCCTTGTTCAACCTCCATTTTTAGCACTTAACACTAGACTCAATTCTAGTCTATGAATTCACTTAAACATTGTGAAAAATGAGGTACTCAAAACTTCCTATTACATATGTGATTTGTCTCATCCAAATCTAAACATTGAAATCCTTGTCAGACCTCCATCTTTCAACACTTAAGACTAGACTCAAATCTAGTCTATGAATTCACTTAAACATTGTGAAAAATGGGGTACTCAAAACTTCCTATTACATATGTGATTTGTCTCATCAAAATCTAAACATTAAAATCCTAACAATTTCCCTCTTTTTGATGATGACAAAACCTTTACATTATTTCGTTCATGAAAAAGTTTTATTTTACATTATCTCATATGGTTTATCAGGATTACATGCTTGAACAACTTTGATAAGATTAAGTCTAATCCTGGATTCATCAGAGATGCATCATGTTATTCCTTTTAACACAAAACAACAGGAAAAACGTAAACAGCATGTATGAGTTCATAAGGTTTGAACTTGGACAGAACAGAAAGAAAAATTTCTTCATTAACAAAGAGAAATTTTACAAGACATATAATGTACAACAGGGATCACAAGAGGGTATAGAATTTACTGAAACATGGACCTTTTAGTTTACGGTTTTTCAGGTCTTCTTCCAGTAAACTTTTCAATGCCTTCTCTTCCTCTTGATCCTTTCCACCAGTTCCTGATAGACTCTTGATAGGACTCTTCCAGCTTGTGCATAATTACAGGAATTTGGATCCATTTGAGCCAGAAGTCCTCACAGTAGGGTACAATCCCGCCATACTTCACTAGGTCGATATAATATTTCTGAATCTCCAGATCTCCGTCCCTAGCGAGCTGCTCATATCTCTTTAATGCAGTCTTGCAAGTATGATATCTGCTGAATTTACCTTTCCTGCATAATTCTCTAAAGTGTCTGAGGTATTCTGATCGTTTATATATAGTGATCGCCTCAAATGATGGATTCCTGTCAGTAGGCAGTCTGATTTCCTTGAAGATGTCAAACCTCCAAGCCATATTTTCACCTTCAGGCCTCTGATCTATCAGAACGGACACTTCAGCAGAGATTTTTTCTGTGTCAAGGCGAGGGATTTCTTGAGGAGGATATTGGTAGAAGTTATCTGGGAATATTCTCTTCTCACCAATTACTCCGAGTCTTTGAATCCAGGCATATGGATCTTGTTCTTCTCTTTGGTGCCTTTGACTCTCAGACTCGTCCCCACTCATCCTCTTTCTTGAGCCTTGCTGCTGGCTCTTATCCCTTCTTTTGGAATGATAGGAGGGAGGCGCTGCATCCTTGCTTGCAGCTCTGCTGAATGCAGCACCTGCAGCAGATCTTCCTCCTGTAGCTGCACCAGCTCCTCCAGCTCCAGCATCATCATCTCTTCTCCATCTCTTCGGAGAGGGGATGTCAGCAGCAGCAGATGATCCAGACCTTCTTCTTCTCCTGCTGAGAGGTTACTGGTCATCATCTTCATCATCCTCTTCAGCTCCCCTTGAGCTCTTGTATCCTTTTTTTATTTTCCCTTTTTTGGCATCATTAAACACCGAGGGCTGAGTAGGGACAGCTGGGACTACCTTGGAACGTGGACGACGGGTCGGTTCGGGGGTGGCCGCAGGAGCATTGACAAACTGAGGGAAGACTCGGAACATGATGTCCCTCAGTTCTCCAACAATGAGCTCCAGGTTCCCCAAACGGTCGTCCACACTTCTAGTTCGCTGAGATTGATCAGATGCGCGATCCAGAAATGTTTGCAGGATGTGGGAGTGAGTATTCAGCCTGTTTGGGATATGAAGCACGCAAGCATTGCTTCTTGAAGGATGGATCTTCTGGTTCTTACACTAATGGATGGATCTCATATGATAAGATCCCTTGGATGATTCTTTAACCATGTTCTGTCAGGCTCAAAGATATGTTCTTGTCTGGGTTGTTCTTCTTGTTGCTGTAATGCAGGAGGTTCTGCTCCTGTAAGAATATCTACTGCATCCAAAGATGCAGCTTCCTCTTCTTTATCTTCTTCTGTAGGCAGAACTCCTTCTATATAAGGTACAACATTCTCTTTCCTTGGAGCTATCTCTTCAGGTGGCTCTTTCAACTTCCTGGTGTCACAGTGTGGTTCATCAAACACCACATGAATAGATTCTTCAACCACCAAGGTTCTTTTATTGAATACCCTGAAGGCTCTGCTTACAGCGGAGTAACTTAGAAATACTCCTTCGTCTGATTTAGCATCAAACATTTTTAGATGCTCATTTCCATTGTTGAGAACATAACACCTGCATCCAAAGATATGCAGATAAGAGATATTTGGAGTATATCCATTCCAGATTTCATAAGGCGTTTTGTCTAAATCCTTGATGATTAGATATCTGTTCTGTGTGTAGCAAGCAGTATTCGTTGCTTCAGCCCAAAATCTCTTGGGTACTTCTGCTTCTGCTATCATTGTCCTTGCTGCTTCCTTGAGGATTCTATTCTTCTTTTCAGCTACACCGTTCTGCTGAGGTGTTCTTGCAGCAGAGTATTCATGTCGAATACCATTATCAGAACAGAATTTCTCAATGAATTTGTTTGTGAACTCAGTTCCTCTATCTAATCTAATCTTCATAATACTCAAGCTCTTTTAATTCTGGATCTTCTTCATGAGATCAAGTAGCTTGTCTTGAGTTTCTGATTTCTTTGCAAGGAAGATCATCCAGGTGTATCTGGAGTAGTCATCTACAACTACGAGAGAGTACTTTTTCCCGCTCAAGCTTACTGGTTCTACTGGTCCAAAAAGGTCCATGTGTAGAAGATCTAAGATACTGTGAGATGACTTTTGAGACTTGTCTTTGAATGAGTTCTTAACTTGTTTTCCTTTCTGACAAGCTCCACAAATATTTTCCTTCTTGTATGCTACGTCTGGCAATCCTCTTACAAGGCCTTTCCTTGCCAGCTTGTTGATAGTCTTGAAGTTCAGATGGCTTCATCTCTTGTGCCACAGCCAGCTTAGTTCTGGTGGACTCTTCACAATGAAGCATGTAGGTTGAGTAGAGAGGTTCCAATCAGCTAGATAAATGTTTCCTCTCTTTGTTCCTGTAAGCTTGACTTCATTTGAGGTGCTGTCTTTGATTAAGCATTTGTTGAGGTTGAATTCCACTGTGTATCCTTTGTCACAGAATTGACTGATGCTCAAAAGGTTGTATCTGAGTCCTTTTACATAGGATACATCCTTGATTTTTATGTTTCCTTTGACTAGGCATCCACTTCCTTTTGTGCTTCCTTTGGAATCATCTCCAAAGATGACCTTTGGTCCTTTGCATTCTTGGAAGTCTTTCAGAGAATCTTTACTGCCTGTCATGTGCCTTGAGCAGCCGTTGTCAATATACCATACATCACTGCTGCAACCAGACACTGAAACCTGTAACAAATTCAGACAGATTTAGGTACCCATATCTGTACGGGTCCTTTGGGGTTAGTTGCTTTGGGAACCCAAACTTTCTTAATAGTCATCGTTTTGCTGTAAGATTTGTTGGTTCTCTAAGTATATGCAGTTGTCCTAGCAATCTACTTGTTATAAGTGTGTGCATTAACAACATGTGTGATACCAACACCTTTGTAGTGTGGTCTTCCACCATACTTCTCTTGAGTATATCCTCTTTAAGGTTTAGACATGTAAGTCTTAGTATAGGTGGGAAAGTTTCTTCTGTGCTGCAACTTAGTTGGTTGCTGCATCCTCTTGCTGCATACAGCAGATGACTTCTGCTGCATCCAGTTCTTAGATGCAGGCTTACTTCCTGCAATTGAGCACTGAGGTTTCTTCCCCTTATCCATCATTACTGTTTTGTTCAAGCTCTTCACAGGGTCACTTAGTAACTCCTTTTCCTTTGGGGTTTCAGCTTGAACAAATTTTACAGCTTTGGATGTGCTTGCTGTATCCTGGGAGGTGTGATTTCTGTAACCTATACCGATTTTTCAAAAGGGTTTCTGTTTTGATTTATGCAATCTCTTGTGTCCTTTGATGATTTACGGAAAGTACTTATCGTAGACTGCAAGCTTTCCTTCTCAGGTTTTAGCTTAGTGATCAGCAGATTTAATCTAGAGACCTCTTGTTGCAGCTTACTACACTTTGAATTATCAGACTCTCATGCAGCATGCATTTTGGCAATGTCAATATTCTTGCTCTTGAGGATCTCATTGTCGATTCTTAGGTTCTCATTTTCAACCTTCAGTTCCTTATGAATTGAGTTGATCTGCTTGAAGCCACTCATGATCCTTTTTAAGGAGTGGATCATGTTCAGCTCCTCAGGGATATCAGTGCTTCTTCATCAGAGGATGAGGTTTCAGTGTCGCTGTCAGAGGATTCTGCAACTTTCAGTACTTCCTTCGAAACTACTGTATCGTTAGCTTTTTCCATCTCTCATATGATAGCTCGAAGCTTGTGTCTTTCCTCTCTTCTTTTATCTCTCCTCTGCTCTCTTTCTCCTTCAGGATACTTGTACACGGTTGGATACGGACAATTCCTTGCATAGTATCCTGGTTTCCTGCAGTTATAACATAAGTCAATATTTCCTGTATTTGACTGTGGAGAAGAGGATACCTGAGGAGGTGGATGACTTCTTCTGAAGTCATTCTTTTTGTTGAGGTTAGTATTGCTGCTATTATTGTTGCTTTTTATGAATCTCCTGAATTTCTTTAGGAGAAGCGTCATGTCCTCTTCAGCAACTTCTGCTATAACCTCATTCTGTTTACTGCAACTAGTGGTTGCTATATCCTTGGTGTCTCTGGCAGTCAGTGCTGTAACTTTGGAGCTCGACTCTTCGGACTCCTTTCTCCGTCTGTTGATGTCATACTCGAACGCTTTGAGGTCGGAGAATAGGTTGAATGTACTCATGGATTTCAGGTCCATGGACACTCTCATGACAGTGGTCTTGCTGTCCCACTCCGCGGGTAGGGCTCTCAACACTTTCATGATTTTCTCCTTTTGAGTGTAGTGTTTGCCCAGAGCTTCTAGTTTATTCACTATGGATGTGAACCTCAAGTCTAGTTGCTCAAGAGTCTCTTCATTCTTCATTTCGAAGAGCTCGAATAGTTGGGTAGCATTGGAGATTTTGTTGTCTTTGGTAAGCTCAGTCCCTTCACATATTTGCTCCAGCTTTTCCCATATTTCTTTGGATGTTCTGCAAGTTTTGACTTTGTTGAAGGTGCCTTTGTCCAAAGTGATGAATAGAGCATTTTTTGCCACATTATACAAGTTAGCTCTCTTCCTATTTTCATTGTTCCATTCAAGTCATGGTTTGACTAGGAAGATTGGTGGTTGGGTGCTCCTTCCTCTAGCTCTCTATCTAGCATAGGATTTACTTTTGTCGGGATTATTGGTCCTTCGGTGATGACCCTCCACATTTCGTCGTTCATTGCTGAAAGATGTGCCTGCATTCTTATCTTCCAATCGTCATATTCTTCTATAAAAAACATAGGTAACTTGTGATTTGAGGAATCCATGATATGCTATAAGAACGAGTTTTGATGCAGAGAAAACAGCGAGACAAAGGTGGATCTGGGTAGGTGACCAGATAAGTTGGCTTTTAACCCAACTCGCTCTGATACCACTTGTTGGTCCCAAGTTGTGTACGAGGTTCAGAGGGGGGGTGAATGAACCTTGGTCGATTTTGCAAATCTTTAAACAAACCGTTCTACTCTGCAAGTTACTTGAACTTGCAACGTCAGATAGTTACTGCTTACAACACTAGGATACAGTGCTGTACGCTGTAACTTGGAGTTTTATACGCAGCGGAAAAATAACTTTTAAAACACAATGCAGATTTTCTCAAATATGCCTCTATCAGAAAACGTTTTATGCAAATGATACAAACAAGAAATAGAAGATTAAAGCACAGATAGAAAGCAATAAATACTTATGGCTTATAGTAGTTCGAATGTGGTATAATCCTTCTACGTCCACTCTACTGCTCCTCGAGCAGGAACTTTGTTAAGCAAGATTGGATTACAGGACACCCCTAACAATCTATCAACTTTACAAAGTAACCACCTACTGAAGTCCAGCGTACACATAGCAACTGCAAACTTCAAAGGCTCACCCACACAGGGTACCACACTCCCACATAGGGAAGCTGCCTAACTCTAGATAACTATACAAACAGCAAGGATCTCTCCTATCAACTGTTCGACACCACTAAAACAACCTAAGCACACAGCAACAAGGTTAAAATGATAAAAAGGTTTTTCTTCAACTGGTACTTCGAATTGAGCTTCTAAAACCTTGAGGAAACTTTCAGCTTGAACTTGCTTCAGTTCGGGAGGTTGAGTGACTGAAACTGATCGTAGACTTGAATTGTCACGCCCCAATTTTCTTTCATAAAATTTATCAGAGTTTTCCACATGGGCGTGCAGGAAGAAAAGAGATAAGAGACGAACAGAAGATATTATACATCGACCATCGGTTTCAACCGATTTAAACATAATACTCACAGCGGAAAAGACATCAGAAACTCACATCCCATACATACATCATCATCAGGATCTCACATCCCGAATACATATCACCATCCCGAATACACATACATACATCATCCTTAGGATCTCACATCCCGAATACACATCATCATCATCCTCACATCCCGAATACACATCATCTAACCACCAAACTTGGATTCCTTACAACATTGTTTTATAAAGATAAAAGTTTGAGAAATATCATATTAAAATAATTTACAGATCCAAAAGAATAGCACCTCCTCTCTCCTTCTAGGGTTCATCATGCCTATCACCTCCTGTAACGCGAATTAAAGAATAAGGGGTGAGTGCGTTGAATACACTCGTGGGAAATAAAATCCACGTCTAAATCTTAACACATATATTTGAATCAGAATTACGTATAATCATCACTAATCACAGCACGAAATATGCACAGCAGACATTAGAAATGGTAAGGGATGAATAGGTGCGGGCATCAATTACCGTTGGTGCATTTCAAGGACCACCAAACCTTTCATAGAAGAATGGAGGTTAGGGACGAATGCATGAAGGAGCGCCTCAGCGGGCCACCCCTCACAGTTTATGTATGTCACAGCAAGTATAATCACAGCATTTAGTATTCCTCAATCATGCTTGAAATAGGGAAAACTGTAAACAGATAAAGAGTTAGAAATTACCCCCACCTTGTTCGGTGGTTACCACGTGAGTTGCAAGTATCCAAGATCACGTATCTCAATGCTTCAATCCAACCGGTAGCCTACATAGTTTACGATATTTTTAGATATTTATGAAATATAATTAAGGATTTAAACGATATCGAATTGGATGCCATCGATCGAAACGAGACGGATCGGAACAGAGGGCCTAACGATTGGAGCTGAAGAAACAAGAGGGAAATATCAGTTTATATATCTGAGGTGAAAGAGAATGAAATTTGGATCACAACGAAACAAGAATGAGCTCAATCGGAGTTGAAACGAGTTCGAACGGAGCGTTTTAAAATTGAAGGGTATTTTGGTAATTTGGTCAAAGGGTTGACTTTGACCGGGACCCACGACCCCCGGTCTCGTTGGTGATGACTCGGTGATAAGGTATGATGAAAATAAAATGAGATTCGAATCGAAAATCGCATCGAAATACGTCGTCGTACGCGTTCCCGTCGACGGGAAAAACCTCGTCGGCGTTTCCCGACGACGGGAAAAAAAACAGGCAAACGTCTCCCGTTGCTGCCTGGTTTTCTCGGCAGCGGGGCAGCATGGCTCGGCAGCTGCCGAGTTTTCTCGGCAGCCTCATCCCCGTCGCTCGCCCGGTCTCCCGTCGTCGACCTGCTCGACTAGCCATCTTCCCGGAGCCACCGGCGGCGGTGTAGACACCCTATGCCGCCAAAACTTAGTCCTATGGATAGCCTGAAACACCGGCTATGAGATCCAGCTATCCCTTGCCGGATTCCAGCATGAATAGTGCCTGAAAAACGGCCTCAAAAACCCTTCGTCGCACAGATTTTTACACAAAATCAATGTAACAACTACTTTTCCAATCCATTTTCCGGCATCAGCGCCGCCACCCAAGGCGGCGCCACCCTACCAGTGGCTAGTCCACCACTCCAGGAGGCCCTCCGATGCCTGCAACCACGAGAAGAAGGGCGAGAGAGAGATAAACGGGAGAGAGAAAAGGTGACAAGAAGCAAGGGTTTAGGGTTTGGAGATGGTTTTTCGCCGTTTTTCGGCGAACGGGATATCGGAATTGAATTCCGGAAGTTGTCCTAGACTCGTAATGTCGAGGGCTACGTTATATACGAAAATCAGCCGAAACGGACGGGTTTGACTTTTTCCGGCGACGGCAGCGGCGGTTTTTCGCCATTTTTCGGCCAACGGGGGATCGGAATTGAATTTCGGAAGTTGCCCTAGACTCGTATCGTCGAGGGCTACGTTGTGTGCGAAAATCAATCAAAACGGACGAGTTTAGAATTTTCCGGCAGCGGCAGCGGCGGCGGCGGCGGCTCCGGCGACTCCGGCAGCGGAGGCGGCGGCTCCGGCGACTCCGGCGGCGGCAGCGGCAATCGGAAACAGAATAATAAATAAAGAGACGAGAGAGAAAAGAGAGAGACTTACGTGTTTTCGTCGCTTTTCGGCTCGTTCGAAGAAAGGTGAAAAAAATGAAATGAATGAGCACCTATTTATAGAAAATCTGGAAAATTACTGTTCACAATAAGGTCGGTTACTGTTCATCCAGATCCCGTTCCGTGTTTTTTTTCGAAACTTCGTATTTTGCCCTTTTCTTCACCGCTTGAGCTACGGGTGTCTGATTGACCTCTAGTTCGTTTCTATCTTCTCGTTTTTCCATTACGCATCTAATGTTATAAAAATATTCTATTTTTCATGTGTATAATTTTTATCCATCTAAAACTGGTCATTAAACACATATCTGAAACGTAATTAAAACACATAAGATATTTTAATTAAGGTTTACTTATTTAATTAACCAATTATGCTTTGTTTTTATCCTGGGCGTTACATGAATACTTGGATCTTGTAAGCTCTGTGAATTTTGCGTAAATGGTTCAGCTAATCAGTAGTTCAATAACCAGCTTCAGTGTATCTCTTTCTCTATTTATACTTGTAGTAGAAGATGTCCGTTGAAGGAGACATCTCTCTTTTGAATTTGAAGTAGTCTGACAAAAGGCATGGTTCGCATTTAATGTGACTTGACTTTTTCTTTCGGAGCATTTAATGCGGCAGTTGCGGCTCGCAGCTTTCTGCAGCACGTCAGTCGGCGTGACATCTTCGTATTGGCCCGTGTCTGCAACTTTGATCTTTTCTGGAACAGCTCTATTTATTCTTGCTTGAGTCTTCGTTCCTCGTACTGTATTTATCCTTTCTAGGATTGCAGGATACTTCATTTTGTAATTGGCGCTGAATGGTTTATAATTACTGTAAGCTTAGTGTTGTATTCTAGGTCTTCATGCAGCTGATACTTTCTTACAGTGCTGCGGTAACTTAAACCTGGTTGCAGTATCTTTTGGTAGTCCTGTTGTATCCTTTTCTTCTTGCAGTACTCCTATATCCTTTTCTTGCAGCGATGTTGCATACCGTTCTTTCCTTCTTTGCTGTAGAGATGCTCTGTCCTGTTACGTCGTTGCTGTATCTTCCTTCTTGCAGCTATGCTGTATTCTGCCTTCATGCAGCAATACTATATCCTGTCTTCTTGCAGCGATATCTTTTCTTAACAACGTAGATGCAGCTTTATCCTTGTTCAACCTCCATTTTTAGCACTTAACACTAGACTCAATTCTAGTCTATGAATTCACTTAAACATTGTGAAAAATGAGGTACTCAAAACTTCCTATTACATATGTGATTTGTCTCATCCAAATCTAAACATTGAAATCCTAACAATATATGATATTAAGCTCATATGCTAATTTTATTCATTACCGCTTTCGAATTCTTTCTTTTATGAAATTTTACTTATGATCTTTATATGTTATTTTATGTGATGAAACATAGATTGCTTGAACATGAATTTATGCATCATAATGTAGATAAAAATATGTTTTTTTTACATAAGTAAATTATATAAATAAATTACCTCTTTTATATAAGTTATGCTAATATAGCATTATTGTTATACTAAAATTTTTATCTCTTTATGTAAGTAAATATACATGTATCTATATATATATATAAAAGGAAAAAAATGAAAAGGAAAAAGGGAAACAAAGATATTTTGTGCAACTTGCATGTACATGCATTATTAGTTTAGAAAATAAAACTTTCTCCTACACATCCTACTAATCTCAAGATAACTCCTAATTCATGTGCTAAACCTTATAATACATAATATGATGGATGAATCAAAAAGAAGAAAAAAAAAAGAAGGCAACTTGCAACCAATTTAGAAGAAGAAGAAAGAAAATAATTTCAAAAAGGAAGAACACACCTTCTTCTCTTGACTTTGAAGGTATTTTAGCTAAAACCTTCTTATTTTCTGATATTATCTTACTTTTAGCATATATTATGAAGTCCAAAGATGTTGTTTGGAGTTAGGGTTGAGATTAAATTGTTTATGAATTTCTTGAATGAAACAAAATAGGTTGCTATGCTATAAGTTCATTTATGGGTGCTGTAGGAATCGATTTAAGCTAAAACCTTTTAACATAATCTACTATATGAAGTGTAGAACATGTGTGTTAAATTTCAGAATATTTGGAATTAAACTAGATTTTATATGATTTTTCTAAGATAAGTTGTTCAGAGACAGTTTTTGTCTCGTTTTTAGGTCTGAATCAAACAATTTTCTTGAACTGTACCCTTCGATTTTATGTATGATGTTTTACTATGATTTAGAAATAGTTCTTAGGTATGCTCAGACATTTTTTATGCAATTTTGTGAGTTATGTACGATTTATGCCAAAGTTTACAACATAGTGGGTTTTCTGAGTAAGTCATGTCATGTTTTTGGTCTTGTTATAAAATTCATAACTAATTATGGAAAATATATATATATTATCCATATTTCACTATGTTGTAGTACATTTTCTTATAGAAATTTAGAAATTTACCATGTAATTTGTAGAACCTTTTACAATTTATGATGTTTTTTGCAAGAAAACATGTTTTCAACCCTGTTTGTAGAATATACGTTCTGTTTTTAGGTCCGAATCAAATTATGTTTCTGAACTGTATCCTTCGAATTTATGTATGATCTTTTAATATGTTTTAGAACCAATTCTTAGGTACGTATAGAAAATTGGTATGTAACTTTTGGAGTTTTTTATGATTTATGCTGAATTTTTCAACACAGGCTGTTTTCTGCATAGATCATGTCCTATTTTCAGTCTAGTTCTAAACTTTATAACTATTTATTTAAATCATATTCATAAGCCATATTTTACTAAATTATATTATTTGTTCTTAAGAACAAGAGAAAATTTACCTTGGGAATTTTCAAGTAAAACTGAAATTGTGAGAATTTTACAAGAAAACATGTTTTCACCATATAAAAAGTACCCTGTTTTCAGCCAACTTAGAAAATTCATAACTAATTATGTAAACCTTAGTTTTAGTTGATATTTTTATATCTTATACTTCAACATTTTGTTTAAATTCTGTGAAAATATGAAATTATTTTATGAATCCTATAATATTTGATAAAGTTTTCAAAATAGACTGATTTTGAGTTGAAATTGAAGTGAAAAACTAGTTTATAGAATTAATTTTATTTATATATGTAGATGATGAAAAATTGTGAATTTTCAGAATATGATATCTAACACTATTATGTGACTATTTAAATATTCTTGTCATTTTTGGAATTACCTATGAATTATTAAAATTGTTGTGGCTTTATGTGTCATTTTATGACTAGAATCACTAATTTAAGTGTCTAAAAATTTTATATCACAAGTATGATATTTTATTTCATACGCTATTTTTACTTAAATATTTTAATTATGATATGATCATGTTTAGAATTTCATATAGGAATCAAGTATGTATTAAATGAAGTATAATTATGTTTTAGATTAAAGAAACCTAATATAAAACACAAAAGATTATGTTATATGACATAAGAGGTTAATCAGTTAAGTGCGTCGAGCGCAGTCGAGACGATCGGTGAATCCAAAAGGAATCCTCGAACCCTCAGCTTTCAAGTGGGTAACTTCTACACTTTACTATGTGTTGATAATTAAATTAAATAGTTATGTATGAAAATCTACGGCTGAAGCTCCGTAGCTATAACTGGTAGTTGCTTCACTATCGGTCGACGATCATAAGGGCGAAAATGTCTGGTCTATGAAAGCAAGGTTTAGTGGGCGAGCGATTCCCACATTCCTTTATGTTATGTATGGTCCAAGGTGAGCGTGCCCAAGGACATGTAATATGTGCTAATTAATTTAATTGTTTCAGTATATATTAGAGAGTACAGTTTTTCCACTGGGATCCCTCTCCCGAGGTGTCTCATGATGTTGCCTTTTATATTTTTCAAGCTCAGTAGATGATGACGTGGACGTGTAGCAGGCTGGGCTGACTTCTCACTGTATCTATAAAATTGTACTAGAATAATGTTTCCTTTTAAGAATAATAAGTTGTTAAATATGTACAGTATGATAAACTATGAGTTTAGACTTGTATTCTGTTATGTATATATGTTTGTCGTGTAATTTTCAGATAGGCTTTTGGTATGAACGTTTTGCCTAGAAATGTGGGTAAGACACAATCTAGTTTTTGATATATATATATATATATATATATATATATGTATATGTGTTATGGTTTTAAAAATAAAAAAATATATATAGCTCTCGTGTCTTTATTTTAAGTCTTCCGCTATATATTAGAAAGTAATTATAATTCCTTTAATTTTTATATAAGTAAAGGGTGACGACCTATTTCCAATTAAAAGGGGAACGGGGCGTTATACTAGCACTTCTTTTCCACCTCCTTCCAAGGGCTCAAATTTGGTCAGTGTTTAGTTAATTCAAGATCTATTAAAGCAATGGGGAGTGCCCCTGTAATACCCACAATTTTCTTAAAAAAATATATAATAATAATAATAATAATAATAATAAATCTTATTGTTAACCTTAATTTAAACTTACTAAATGAATTGATAGTAAATGGACAGCTCCTGCTTAAGTCTATACACTTGGCAAAATCTTATTTGTTCAAACAAGTCATATACTAATAAAATAAATTGGATAATTTAATAAAGTAGTCGTCTTTTTTCGAAAATAATAAATTACATTCAAGTTTTTTTCAAATTTTATTTTTCAAAAAATTTTTAATCTACATCTCATAAATGGTCATTAGAAATTATTCATTTTAAAAGTGAAATAAATATACGTTTTATAATAAAATTTATAGTAAAATTTGAAGGTAGGTATAACCTATAATTAGTGCAATGATTGATTTTTTATAATTTTTTAATTATTTAAATATATCATATTATTTAAATTAAATGGAATAAGAATATTAAAATAAAATTATAGTGAATGATAATTTGATCAAATAAAAATTGATTTAATATTTTATTTGTAGTTATCAATTATGCAATATAATTATAATGATTATTTCATTCATTTCCTATTCCTCTACGATACCAATCATAAGAATAAACATTTTAATACCATTCAATTCTCATCACCATTTCATTCTTAGATTCATTCCATTCACATCTTATTCCATTCCACTATACCAATCATGCCAATAGGATTTAGTTAACAAAAATTGGAAAAAAAAATAATAAATAAAAAACAAAGAGAGAAAGAATTCTTTCTTCTTCTTCCCCAACAAACTGCAACCACCGCCACTTTTCCAGCAACGATCGTCGTTTCTCCTACCATCTTCGGCTTGTACCTTTCGACAAGATATTCAGATCGGTGTATAGTTCTCGTCGAGTCGGTCACAAATATGGGCTCGATTTTTGACTCGGTCGATGTCTCCACCGCATACGGCCGCGGGAAGGGGTGGTCGCTGCCCATCTCTTCCTTTCTCTTTGCTGTCGCATCGTCACCGTTGTAGTCATTTTGGGGCCGATGTGTGGTTCGCGCCGGCGAGTCCAGAGGTGGGGTGGCCGGCGCTAATTGCGTCGGCGTGAAAAGGTATATATATATATATGTGTATCTATGTATATACATATACGTGTGGTTGTATATATATGTTGTTGTGGGTGTGTTGATTGGTGTGTGTGTTGGATGTGAGGTCGTCGGCGATGACGGGGGCGGCTGGGCAGTGGGGGTGGTTTGGGATCTGGGGTGTAATTTGGAAATTAGATGAAGATCAGGGACTCAATTGAAAACCCTAGATTTAGGACAAATAGCAGTTTAGTCCCTGAACTTATGGACATTTATAGATTAGTCCTTGAATTTATTGAAAATTTCAGATTTAGTCCCTGAACTTTATAAGATATGCAAAAAGACCCCTGAACTTATGAACATTAACAAACTGACCCAGAACTTCTCTGAAATAGCAGATAGACCCCATAATTTCCTGAAAATTACAGAATGGACCCTAAACTTTGCAGAAATTACAGAATCACCCCTACACTTTGATAAAATGACAAAACGACCCCTAGAACTTGCAGAAATTATATTATGACCCCCGAGTTGGGTAATTATTGTATATTGTACCCTACAACTCCATAAAATGAGTTTAACCCCAAAATAATATAAGACCTGACGAGTGAACCCTTAAGCAAGAAAACCCTAATTTAGGGGTGTGATCCACAAACCCTAATTTTCAGTAAACCCTAAATTTAGAACCTCCATCTATCGACCTTCTCAAGAGTCTTTCTTTTATAGATTCTATTGGTTTTAAGAAATTAAATCAAAGGATAAGTTACGCTTTCATACTTTGTAGGAAATACAAGCAAAAGGCAAGAATAAGGGGAAATACGATCCAAAGCTTTTGACGAGTACTGTCGAGTTTCTAAGGTGGGGGTAAAATCTTATTTATGTTTTAAATTGTACAGTTTTACGGAAAACTACGTGACTATGTGATTTGAATTCCGTCATTATGTGGCATCGATTTAAAGCGAAATGTTTTCACTACGTGAGCAGTATTCGAGTAAATTATATGATTTTGAAAGCTATTGATTTCAAGAGACACAAATGAGGCTGGTTTCATGAGATGAAAAGTCAGGGAAATTCCCACATCAAAGGGGTTTCAATAGAAGCCAACATATGTCAAAAGATTTCTGTACTTATGTGTTATGTGAATTATGTGGCCAACGTGAACGTGATCAATGTGCACTATGTGTTATGTGAGAACTATTATGTGACAATTTAACTGCGCATGCGTCTTCACGCCAAGTAGGGTATTCCTTGTTGGAAACCCATCAAAAGGGGATATTTTTCGGAATCCCAACACGAAGGGGTGTAATAACCCAAATTGGGGTCGGCTTGGGGAGTCTACAACGTGTTATATGTTTATGAAAAGTAAATGTTTAAAAGGCGGTTAAGATCCATAAATGTTTTCACGACGGTTAAGATCCGCATATACTTTCACGGCGGTTAAGATCCGTAAATGTTTTCATGGCGGTTGAGATCCACGTTTTCATGACGGCAAAAAACCGTAAATAAAAATATGTTGTTTAATGATATCATTATGAGTACTTATGTGTTACTCTCTTACCCGTAGATTAACCCCACTGAGTGTCTTTGTACGCTCACCACTTTTATGTAAAATGTTTTCAGTTTAAAGAGTTTAGGGCGTGGCGTGCGAGCAGTTGATGCTGGTAGCCGATGATTAAAGATCGAAAAAGGTTTTAATTTAAGATGATTTATTTCAGGAATTTTGAAAATGTATATATTTCACAACAAATTTTCTTGAATTTATCTATCTTTATTTTCTTGAAAGAGTAAATTTTATACGTAAATAACGCCTCGGTCAAAGCTTACCGTAAAAAGAAACAGGGCGTTACAGCCCCACTCAAATCTATGGCCCCAGGATAGTCTAGATTCTCCAAAAACAAAAGTATTTCTATTTTTTTGGATTACTGCGTACTCCCCCTTACCTCCTACTAGATCTATGGCCAGTAAACGTGACAGGAAGGGAGAAGCACCAAAAAAACACTAGCTTTCTGTCGATCCTTAACTCCAACTTGCATAAGATTCTTTTGTGGTAAACCCTTGCAGCAGGGAAACATGGAGAAGATGTAAATAAAAAAATATCTGTAACTAGAGTGCACACAGGAAGATTTGAATTTTTTATTTTTCATCTAGGGCTAATTATGTAATTTAAACTCTTATCACCTTTGATAGCTTTCAAAATAAACACGTGATTGGATTTAGAATAATCATATCATAGAAAATAACAAGAAAAGTAAAAACATGATAGACCTTTTTAATTTATCCTTATCCCATATATATCACCTCCTTATCCCATCCAAAGTTTATACTAAACTTGAGGAACACAGCCTAAGGATATTCATTTGATACCTTAATGTGTTCATCTAATACCTCAAAATTTTATATATATATACTATATATATGTACCTTAAATGAACATATGTAGTACATTATACTATAAATATTAATACCTTTAAGGTAAATATGTAATACTTTCAAGGTGTATATGTAATACCTGATATTATAAACATTAATACCTTACAGGTGCATATGTAATACCTTATATTATAAACATTAATACCTTAAAGGTGCATATGTATATCTTATCTATTTAAAATGTATTATTTTATTTATTCATAATGTATTACTTGCATAAGGTATCTTTTATACTTCATTTTACATTATACACGATACTTTGAGAGTATTGTTTATTAGTTGTATCAATACACCGAATTTTTATCTTTATTTATGAATACAAAACCAAACTTTTGGATTTTGAATATATTAAAGGCTAGTTAAAGCTCAGATGAACAGTAGCCAGCATGAATTCTGTATCTTAGAATAAAATGAGCTAATTCATTGATTATAACATATATAGTATTTCCACAATATTTTCTCATTCCATACTACTAATAGGTCGAAAAAGAAATACAAATATAAATATAAAGACACGACGAATCGTAAGGATTGAATTTATGCCATATAGAGAAAAGGGTATCGATTCGATTAGAGAAGAGGGTCATCTTGAGATTGAACAGCATTGTGTACCCACTCTACCAGATCTAAAAGACCTAAAGCAAAGGTATTTGTAATGCCCCGATTCTTTTGATAGTAAATTTTTAACCGAGACATTACTCACTTATAAAAAATTTCATCTTTCAATAGAATAAAGATAATTAAAAATCAAGAATGATTATAATATATACATTTCTTAAATTCATGAAATTAATTTTTTTAAATAAAAAGCTTATATAATCTTTGATCATCGGCTACTAACATCCACCGCTCGCACTCCACTCCATAAAATCCTTAAACTGAAAACATTTTAAAAAGAGGGGTAGGTGACAAAAGTACACTTAGTGGGGGGACTCGGGATGATTTAAAGTAATTTCTAAAAGATTTTACACGGCTTTCAACAACTCATTATAATAAAATTTTATAGATTTAAACGCACTTACAAAACCATGATTTTATCACATAAAACGTAATTTCGTAAATTGTTTATCTTTTAATAAAAACCGCAGATGTAACGCCCAGGATAAAAACAAAGCATAATTTATTAATTAAATTAGTAAACCTTAATTAAAATATCTTATGTGTTTTATGTAACGTCCCGATTCTTTTTTTTTTTTTTGTAAATAAATCTTAACCGAGACATTACTCACTTATAAAAACATTACTCTTTAAATTTTCAATAAAAATAAAATAAAATAAACTTTAAAATTCAAGATTTATTATAAAATATACATTTCCATAATTCATAAAATATCACATTTACAAATAAAAAGCTTCTGTAACCTTTGATCATCGGCTACCAGCATCCACCGCTCGCGCGCCACGCCCTAAACTCCTTAAACTAAAAATATTTTAAAAGAGGGGTGAGTGACAAAAGTACACTCAGTGGGGTGGGGAACTTGGGATGACCTAAAATAATTTTGGAAGATTTTACACGGCTTTCAACAACTCATTATAATAAAATTTTATAAATTTAAAAGCACTTAAAAAACCACTATTTTATCACATAAAAGTGAATTTCGTAAAATGTTTGTATTTTAATAAAAATCGTAGAAAGTAGATCACTTTATAATGTAAGCATCCATCTCAAATCAATCATCCTTCACATTCAAACATATCACTTTCATTATCACATTTACGGTTTTTAACCGTCTTGCAAACATATGCAGGTCTTAGCCGCCCTGAAAACATATAATCCATCATTCACATTCAAACAACACTTTTCACATAATTTACGGTGCTTAGCTGCCATGAAAGCATTTTACGGTTCTCAACCGCCATGAAAACATTTTTACGGGTCTTAGCCGTCCTGAAAACATATGCGGGTCTTAGCCGCCCTGGAAACATATGCGGGTCTTAGCCGCCCTGGTACGGTGATCAGCCGTCATATACGGGTCTTAACCGTCTTGAATACGCATGCACATGCGCACATATTTGCATCACACTTACACGTATCAAACATACACATGGAAGCACATTTATTTAACAAAACACCTAGTTGCAGTTCTCAACTGCCATGAAAGCACATCTTATTTGCACATATGCAAATATTAACTTCACATCATTCTTCACCTTTGCATTCATAGTAAAACATTCGTAATCCATCACTTACTTTAAATCATTCATCAATCACATTCTCATTTAATAATAATCTTAGCTCAGAGCACTTTATTCACATAGCGTGTATATCGACCCAACGTCATTCAAGTATAATATTCACATTCATCGTATCATAACATTATCATACAAAACATCTCATGCATTCAGCACGTATACCCAACTCATTTAATAATAATCTTAAAAGATTGCATAAACTTTATGATATCTTAATTTAAAGAATTTACCCCCACCTTGTTCGGTGGTTACCACGTAAGCAGCACCTCTTAAAGATCACGTATCCCAATGCTTCACTCCAACAGGTAGCCTACAGGTAGCCTACTGTTCACGATAAGATTTCATTTCTCATTTTTCCGAAACTTTGTATTTTGCCCTGTTCTTCGCCGTTTGAGCTACGGGTGTCCGATTGACCTCTAGTTCATTTCTATTTTCTCGTTTTTCCATTACGTATCTAATCATATAAAAATATTATATCTTTCATGTCTATAAATTTTATCCATTTAAAACTGGACGTTAAACACGTATCTGAAACGCACGTAATTAAATTAAACAATTAAAAATTAATACACATAAGATATTTTAATTAAGGGTTTACTTATTTAATTAATCCATTAAGCTTCGTTTTTGTTCCGGACGTTACATTTTAATTCTTGAATGTTAATTTAATTACATGCGTTTCAGATATGTGTTTAACGACCAGTTTTAGATGGATAAAAATTATACACATGGAAAATAGAATATTTTTATACCATTAGATGCGTAATGGAAAAATGAGAAGATAGAAATAAACTAGAGGTCAATCGGACACATGTAGCTCAAACGGCGAAGAAAAGGGCAAAATACGGAGTTTCGAAAAAAAACGAGAAATGAAATCTTATCGTGAATAGTAACCGAAATCTTATCATGAACAATTGCCTAGTCTAGATGTGTAACGTCCCGATTCTTTTGTAGATAAACCTTAACCGAGACGCTACTTATTTATAAAAACATTACCATTTTTAAGAATAAATAAAGATAATTGAAAATTCAAAGTTTATGTAAAAATATTCGTTCCCAAAAGTTCATAAAATATTATACTTTAAAATAAAATCAATTACAACCTTTTTCTATTGGCTACAAGCATCCACCGCTCGCACTCTACGCCTTCAACTCCTTAACTGAAAACATTTTAAAAGAGGGGTAAGTGTTTGAAATACACTCAGTGGGGTGGGGAAACTCGGGAGGACATGAAATAATTTTTGTAAGATTTTACACACATATACCAAAACACGATTTTATCACATAAAACAGATTTTCTTAAAATATTTGCCTTTTAATAAAAATAGCATAAAATAAATCATTTCAATCACTTGGCTTAAATCATTTTAACAAAATGTGAGCATCCATCACATGACTTATAATTAATTCAAATATAAGCATTTTTCACAACCAACATCATTTATCTTCAAACATGTCACTTTCATTCCCACATTTACGGTCTTTAACCGTCTTGCAACATATGCGGTTTTCAGCCGCTATGGAAACATATAATCCATCATTCACATTCAATCATCACTTTTCACATAGTTACGGTGCTTAGCCGTCATGAAAGCATTTTGCGGTTCTTAGCCGCCTTGTAAACATTTCTTTACGGTTATTAACCGTCATAATACGGTGATCAGCCGTCATATGCGAGCCCTAGCCGCCTTGCATACGCATGCACAAGCACATATGACTTCATTTTTACATTTACGGTCTTTAGCCGTCTTGTAAACATACAATCAATCATTCACTTTCAAACATCACTTTTCACATAGTTTACGGTGCTTAACCTCCATGAAAGTATTTTGCGGTTCTTAGCCGCCGTGAAAACATTTTATGGTTATTAACCGTCATAATACGGTGATGAGCCGTCATATGCGAGCCCTAGCCGCCTTGCATACGCATGCACATGCGCACATAATTTCATCACATATTCACATATCAAACATACACATAGAAGCACATGTTATAACGCCCCGATTCTTTTGTAATTAAAACTAAATCGAGACGTTACTCATTTATAAAATTCACTTTTTCAATAGAATTAAGATAAATAAAAACAAGAATAATTATAAAATATACATTTATTAAATACATGAAATTAATCATTTTAAATAAAAAGGTTTTGTAACCTTTGCTCATCGGCTACCAGCATCCACCACTCGCCTTCCACGCCATAAAATCCTTAAACTGAAAACAGTTTAGAAATAGGGGTGAGTGACAAAAGTTCACTCAGTGGGGTGGGGAACTCGGGATGACATAAAATAATTTTAAAAGATTTTTACACATACATGCCAAACCACCATTTGTCACATAGAAAAATAGATTTTCATAAAAATGTTTCTCTTTTAATAAAAACAGCATAGAATAGATCACTTCAATTCATGTGGCATAAATCATTTTAAAATGTAAGCATCCCAATCAATCACCATTCACATTCAAACAAATCACATTCATTACGGTTCTTAGCCACCATAGATACGGTTCTTAGCCGCTATAGATGCAGTTCTTAGCTACCATAGATACGGTTCTTAGCCGCCATAGATGTGGTTCTTAGCCACTATAGATACGGTTTTCACCGCCATTCACAATAATTCAAGTAATTCACATATATTCATGCTTATTGCATCACATAAACATTTATTTTGTCATTCATCATATATATTAAATCATGTCACATTTCACATAATATAAGATTCACCTTCATCATATCATAACAGTATCACACATAACATTTCATGCGTTCAGCACGTATACCCAACTCATTTCATATCGTATAATATTTCGTATTTTAAATACTTCGAAAGAATTATAAATACCGTAATAAGCATTTACCCCCACCTTAGAAAACTGAAGCTTCTATTCATAAGTTGTCGAGCATATACATCTTTCCTTGTCTCCTACATCGAGCATTAAAAATATCTTAGTACTTTGTCTAGTGGTAAATTAGTAAGTTAAAGTCAATAATAATTAAATGTTTTCTTTAGTGTTTTCCTTAATCAGTTGTAACAGGTTTCTGACGATGTTGTGGTTTAAAGAATAAAATAAATGATTTTAAAGTAAATATAGAATTTAAATGGAATTATAATGAAAATGTACTTATTAAAATATTAGAAAGCTTAATTAGACTTTAATTAGATTTTGAAAGACTTAGCTTAGTTCGAGGAGAATTAAATTATAAGATTATGATTTGGTTTAGATATTGAAGACTTGAAAATAATTCTAAAATAAGTAAATTATAAAGATTTAGCTTACAATAATTCTTAAGGACCTTTAAAAATAATCTTAAAAAAATCTAATTATATAATTTATGATTTAACCTAGATATTAAGAAATTTGAATATATTTATGATCATGACATATTTAAATTAACTATAAAGTTTAATTTATAAGAATGAATTCAATGAACTGAAATTATAAGTTAATTTAGGAAATATATTTAATTGCATAACATGTTTAGTTAATTATTATTTAAAAGGATTTAATTTGCTATTTACTTTGATGTTTTAATTTGATTCTTAACTTTGAAGTTTAAATTGTAAGGTTCATAATTTATTTAAGATCATTAGTTCATTTTTAACAATATGAGAAATTTATTTAAATATTTAATATTGATAATTAGGCCTTGGATTTATTTATTAAATTATGAAGCTCAAACCATAATGTCCATATTTATAATTTCCCAAAAGTTATGGGTTAAAGAGACGTGAATTTAGGATTTTAAAACCTAGATTTAATATAACTATTATATTGTACCTACTTTAATTATTATAATATCTCTAAAGTTAAATTATAACCTAATTCATTAGATTCATTTATTCATATATATATTTAGGACAAAAATGTCATTTAAATTAAGAGGGATGGTAATTAATATTTTTAATGTTATATTGCGACATAATTCACTTATTTGGGTCAAAAAGTAATACTAGTGACTTCTACGGTTCGTTTCGTAAAACTAATTAATTATGAGATAAATATACATAAAGAGGTCTAACTAAAATAAATTAATTAATATAATTTCTCTTTGTCATTTAATTAAAGTTCGATTTTCATATATCAAGTTATGTTTAATTATAGAATAATATCTACAATTCCCATATATTCTAAGATTTAAAAAATATCATTTTCTAAATTCAGGGATCCGATTCAGTATCTATAATTTATGGTGCTTATATCATATTTTCATAAATTTATTGGGATTAATATACAATATACATAATGGTTATGGATTAAATCATTAGTTTTCATTAATTATATGATTTGCAATTTATCATGATTCATATTGTAAGTGATTTAATACATACACTATAAATATATTCAATACTGTTTTGACATATTAATCACATAAATATTATAACTTGTAAATAATATAATGCTACCATGTAAAATAGTTCGTATGATACACATTAATCATAATGTTATATTGATATGCTAATATACACAGCTTAATGTGTAATTAATGATAGTGTAAAATAAAGTTAGACTTCATATTGTTTTATATAGTATTCACTGGTGTCAATCGGTAATATCCCTCAATTCTAAGATGCAATGTATAATATCGACATATTTTAGGGTGTTTTATTTAATTTCAGTAAGTTTGGGGTTTCGTTTGTCATTATACATTAAATCCTATGTCTTAAAGTCTACTAAATCAATTTATAAGTGTAATATGCAATATTTATAAAGTTTATGGTCAAATATTAATATACCCTAAGTCCATTGTTTGCAATTTAGCCCACAATTATATCAAATTCTCAATTGATAACCCTTACCCCAACCACACCATTCCAGCCCCTGCTGCTCCGTCCTCCTCTGCCGGCTCACAGCAGCCTTGCCACCAGCCACCGGCCACCGTTCACCTCGTCGGTGACTCCAAGTCGCCCCGTACTTAACATGTACACCCCCGGCAAGACACCCATATACGCAGCCCTAAAACTTAGCCCTAGTTGCCCCTTCCTTCCATACCTTTCCTAGCCGCCACCGCTCATCGTTGCTGCTGTCCGTCGCCGCTGCCGGTGATCTTACCGGCGCTTCCCTTCAATCAACTCGCCGGCCTCGGTTTCCCCTACACCGATCCCTTCTTTAACACCCACGTCCGCTTCTATTCACACACCCACCACAACCTCAAACTCACATATATATATATATACATACTCATGTTCACAGCAACATCAACAAGAAACAGAGAGAACCAGGAAGAGAGAATAGAGGAAATAAAGAGAGAAGAAAAAAAAATGAAAAAGAAGAGAGAGAGGATAGTGAGAGCCGAAGAGAGAAAGAAATAGGGGGGAGAGAGAGAAATTTCACTCTTCTTTTTCTTCTTTCTACATATGCTCCTGTTTCCCTAAAGTTAAAAAAAATGGAAAGGTATACTACACCTAGGGGTTGAGGTGTCAAAATTAGGGTGGTTAAAAAAATAAGATTGGTGTATAACCATCCTTATCCTTTTCATTTACTTATTAAGTATTATAATTAACACATTATCATTATTATTACTATTATGTGTTCGTACTATTTATATAAATATATTTATATTTTGTTGTAAATTTATTTATTAAGTATATTGTTGTATATTTATTATTATCACATTATGTGTTTTTTTTATTTATTTATTGTAATATTATATACATGTATCTATTTATATAATCGAAAATCTAAATTTTAATTTTTCGCCAAATTATTATTATTTTATTACTTAAGTCTCATTTCATCTATAGAAAATCTCTCTTATATTTTATGTAGTTGAATTTTATTTTGGGTTGTTACACATGTACTGAACAAAACACTAATTTTCCAGTCATCATACGTCATAACAAGTTCATTTATAGGCACTTCAGTATGTTACATTTCACATAGAATAAGAATCACCTTCATCATATAATAACATTTCATACATTCAGCACATAAACCCAACACATTTCATATAGCATAATAAAATTCATAATTTAAATATTTTGAAAGTAATATAAATACCGATTTAGCACTTTTCCCCACCTTAGAAAACTGAAGCTTCTATTCATAAATTGTCGAGCATATTCCTCTTTCCTCGTCTCCTACATCGAGCATTAAAAATATCTTAGTACCTTGTCTAGTTGTAAATTCGTAAGTTAAGGTCACTAATAATTTAATGTTTTCTTTAGTGTTTTCCTTCATCAGTTGTAACAGGTTTCTGACGATGTTGTGATTTAAAGAATAAACTAAATGATTTTAAAGTAAATATAGGATTTAAATAGAATTATAATGAAAATGTATTTATTAAAATATTAGAAAACTTAATTAGACTTTATTTAGATCTTGAAATACTTATCTTAGTTTCCAGGAAAATTAATTATAAAATTATGATTTAGGTTATATCTTGAAGAGTTGATAATAATTCTAAACAAGTAAATTATAAAGCTTTTGGCTTAAATTAATTCTTGAAGACCTTTAAATTAATCATAGAAAATTATGTAATTTATGGTTTAATTTAGATATTAAGAAAATTGAATATATTTACGATTATGGCATATTTAGATTGACTATATAATTTAATTGCTAAATTGAATTCAATTAACTAAAATTATAGGTTAATTTAAGAAATATAATTAATTGCATAATGTGTTTAGTTAATTATTGTTTAAGAGAATGAAATTTAATATTTACTTTGATATTTAATTTGATTTTTAACGTTGAGCTTTAAATTGTAAGGTTCATAATTATTTCTTTACATTTTATCATTTTTAATAATATTGAGGATTTAATTATTATAAAATCTCTAAGGTAATTTATAACCTAATTCATTAGTTTGGATTTAATTCATTATTTCATATATATATATATATATATATTAATTCTCGAAAGCAATATTGTAATATTTAGGATCTGTTTTATAATTCTGACTAATTATAGATAAATACAATTTTAGCAATTCTAGGAATCGTTTTAACAAAATAAGAAATTTTAATAGGCAATACTTAATATTATCAATTTTATAGTTTACACAATGTAATTTCAACCTAATTAAGTTCATTATAATTATTTATTAATTTGGGTTTTAAAACATATTTTCATAATCTTAAGGCTATAAAATTTCATATTTATAACTATTTGAGATTATAAGTATTATGATTCATAAATTTTAGGTCTTCAAATATATATCCTAAATTTATGGGTTTAATTTGTAATATACATAATGATTAGGGTAAAAATTGAATTGTTAAGAATTAATAGAGTTTTCAATTTAATCCACCATTTATATCAAAATTACCAACAAACCCTTACCCCCCAAAACCCCCTGCTGCACTCCTGTCCTGCCACCCCCTGACCTGCCGCCGTGTCTCCTCTGCCGGCAACTGAGAGTCTGCGGCGACCACCCAACAGCCAAAACACCGCAGCCCCGACGTCCCAGCAACAGCCCCGATCATCCCGCCACAACAGCCCTGCACACACTCACACGCTGCAGCGGCACCACTGCTCCTGACCAAGCCGGCCGCCGTTCGTCGCTGCTCAGCCGTCGTTCGTCGCTCCCTGCTGCCGGCCGCCTGCGCACTCTGCAGCGGCAGCAGCGCCGCTGCCCAACCGCCGATTAACCCAGCATCCTCACACCCTAACACGCACACAAACATCTACATACACGCAGCCACATATGCTCACCCACATAAAATCACAGCCCCAACAAGCAGTATAGAGAAGCAGGGAGACAAAAGATGGAAAAAGAGATAAACAAAGAAAATTAGGGGAGAAAGGAGAGAGACGGGGGAAGGGTGAGGGAAAAGAAAGAGAAAAAAGTGGGAGAGAGAAGAGAGAGGATAAGATGTATCCTTTATCTATGCCTTTTTATTTATTTATTTATGCATATGTGTATATATATATATATAATAAGGTAAGGATAATTATATGTCATACTTGTATAAATTAGTCAACACATGCTATCCTAGTCTAGGTGAGGTGTCAAGATTGTAGAGGTGTCTTTAAACTATATTAACCTAATTAACCTAAGCCACTTTAGTTAAATAAAAGGTAATAATAATTGCTGGGCACATTATGTACGCATGCATATATACTTATATATATAATTAAATTTTATTTCTTTTATTTCATTTGTTATTAGTATAATTATTATTATTACATAAATCTTATTTCAATTATAGAAAATTCTCGTAATATATTATGTAGTCGAATTTTATTTCGGGATGTTACAAGATGAACAGTAAACCTACCATGAATAGTAACTTTTCCAAATTCTATAAATAGGTCCTCATTCGATTTCATTTTTCACCGTTTCTTCGAACGAGCCGAACGAGCCGAAAAGTGCCAAACACACGTAAGTCTCTCTCTCATCTCTCTTTTTCTTTCCCGTCTTCATTCTGTCTCCGGCGCGCCGCTGCTGCCGCCGGAGTTCGCTGGAAAATTTCAAAGTTGTCGGTTTCGGCTAATTTTCATGCACAACGTAGCCCTCGATGATATGAGTCTAGTGCAACTTTCGGAAATCAGTTTCGATTCTCCATTCACCGGAAAACGGCGAAAAAAAATCTCGAAACCCTAAACCCTTGGTTTTGGCCACCTTTTCTCTCTCCCGTTTTTCTCTCTCTCGCTCTTCTTCTCGTGGTTGCAGGCACCGGAGGGGATGTCGAGGTTATGGGCAACCGCTGTCGAGAAAACTTGACAGCCGATGGGAGACACCGTCAAGATTTTTCCCCGTCGCCTGGAACGCGCGCGACGCCGTATTTTTGATTCATTTTTATCCAAATCTTGTTTTTTTGTCATCGTTCTTTAACATCGAGATGCTGCCAAGAAAATATCGTTGACCGGTGGTCGTGGGTCCTGGTCAAAGTCAACTTTTTGACCAAATTACCAAAATACCCCTCAATCTTAAAACGCTCAGTTCGAGCTCGTTACAACTCCGATTGAGTTCATTCTTTTTTTGTTATGATCCAAATTTCATTCTCTTTCACCTCAACTGTATAAACTAATATTTCCCTCTTATTTCTTCAGCCTCAATCGTTAGGCCCTCTGTTCCGATCCGTCTCATTTCGATCGATAGTATCCGATTCGATATCGTTTAAATCCTTAATTATATTTCATAAATATCTAAAAACACCGTAAATTATGTAGGCTACCTGTTGGATTGAACCCTTGGGATACGTGATCTTCGATACTTGCAACTCACGTGGTAACCACCGAACAAGGTGGGGGTAATTTCTAACTCTTTATCTGTTTACAGTTTTCCTTATTCCAAGCATGATTGAGGAATACTAAATGCTGTGATTATATATTTGCTGTGACATACTTATTACTGTGAGGGGTGGGCCCGCTAAGGCGCCCCTTCATTCATTCGTCCCTAACCCTCATTCTTCTATGAAAGGTTTGGTGGTCCTTGAAATGCACCAGCGGTTTTTGAGATCATTTTATGGGATAAGACGGGTGATGCCCGCACCTATTCGTCTCTTACCATTTGTAATGTCTGATGTGCATATTTTGTGCTGTGATTAGTGATGATTATACGTAATTCTAATTCAAATATATATGTTAAGATTTAGACGCGGATTTTATCCCCACGAGTGTATTCAACGTACTCACCCTATATTCTGTAATTCACGTTACAGGAGATGATGAGCATGATGAACCCTAGAAGGGGAGAGGAGGTGCTATATTTTTCTGGATCTGTAAATTATTGTAATATGATGTTTATCAAACTTTCTCTTTATAAAACAATGTTGTAAGAAATCCATGTTTGGTGGTTAAATGATGATGATGTGTATTCAGGGATGTGAGATCCTGATGATGATGTGTGTTTGGGATGTGTGCTCCTGATGATATTTCCGCTGTGAATATTATGTTAAATTGGTTGAAACCTATGGTTATTATGTAATATCTTTTGTTCGTCTCCTACCTCTTTTCTTCTTCCTACACGCCTGTGTGGAAAACTTTGATAAATGTTTTTGTAAGAAAATGGGGCGTGATAGCAGAAAATAGATCACTTAAATCACGTGACTTAAATCATTTTAAATGCAAGCATTCATCTCAATCAATCATCATTCACATTCCAACATATCACTTTCATTTTCATATTTACGGTTCTCAGCCGTCTTGCAAACATACATTCAATCATCATTCACCTTCAAACATATCACTTTCATTTTTACATTTACGGTTCTTAGCCGTCTTGCAAACATATATAGGTCTTAGCCGCCATGAAAATATTTTGACGGGTCTTAGCCATCCTGAAAACATTTTACAGGTCTTAGCCATCCTAAAAACATGTTACGGGTCTTAGCCATCTTGATACGGTGATCAGCCGTCATTATACTTAGCCGTCTTGCATACGCATGCACTGTAACACCCTAAATTTTTATATATAAGTTATGTATTAATATAAAATGAGAAGATAAATTTTTATATATAAGTTATGTATTAATATAGTCAATATCATTAGAAGGATCCATAATGGTCAAAGTTTGGAAAATAAATCAAATTGGGGATAAGAATTGGAAAAAATATCTTCTCTCTCACAACTCTCTCTCTCTCCCCTGCTCAGTCTCTCTTTCTCGCCACTATCTGCTCTCTCTCTCTCTATGCTACTCTATCCCTCTTCTCTCCCTGTTATTTTCTTTCTGTTGTGTTTATGTTTGGATGCCGGTGCGTGGTTAGGCCGGCAAGTTGGATGAAAGATGGCCGGCTACCGGCGGGAGGAGCTAGGATCCGCCGCTTGTAGCGGTGGCGTAAGAAGATATATATATATATATATGTATGTATCTGTTGTGTGTGCTTGTGTTTACCGAGACTAGTGTTGAGCGTGTGAAGGGAGGAGGCCGGTGATGGGGATTTCGCCGGCAGGCTGTAAATCGGCCGCCGTCGTGAGCGGCGGCAGGCATGTATATATATGTAAGTCTGCTGAATATGTATATATATGTATGTATGTATATGCTGCAGGGTGTGTGTGTGTTGGGTTGTGATGGAATGGTATCGCCGGCGACATAAGCCGCCGGCAGCAGACGGCGTTAGCAGCGCAGGACAGACGCCACGACGGGCAGCAGGGGGTTTGATTTGGGGGGGGCTAATTTTGGAAATTAGAAATAACCTAGGGACTAATGTGCAAATCCTAAATTTTGGTGAAATTAATAATTAATCCCTAACTTTGGTTGAATTATAGAATTGCCCCTTAATTTCATAAGATATAGACCAAGACCCCTAAACTTTGAGCATATGACAAATCGAAACCCCAATAGTTATAAATATTACATTTTATGCCCTTAAGATTATGAAAAAAGGTTTTAAGCATCATGAATTATAAATATTAATATCAGACCCCTGAATTTTAAATAAAATTACATTATGTAACCTACAAATTGATAATATTATGTATTGCCTATTAGAATTACTTTATATTACTAAAACGAACCCTAGAATATGCTGAAACTACAAAAATACCCTTAGAGTTGTTGAAATTGTATTTTATTACCTATTGTTGGGATTATAAAATGGACCCTAGATATTACAGATATTGCTTTCGAGAAATAATAAATATATATATATATATATATATATATATATATATGAAATAATGAATTAGATCCAAACTAACGTATTAGGTTACAAATTAACCTTAGAGATATTATAATAATTAAAGTATTTACAATCTAATAGTTATCTTAAATCTAGGTTTTAAAACCCTAGACTCACGTATCGTTAATCCCATAACTATTGGGAAATCATAATTATGGACCTTATGTTTTGATCTTCATAATTTAATAAATAAACCAAAGGCCTAATTATAAATATTAAATATTTAAATAAATTCCCCATATTATTAAAAATGATCTTAAATGAATTATGAACTTTACAATTTAAACCTCAAAATTAAGAATGTATTCAAATTAATAATAGTTCGATTAAATTTTAAAGAGAGCACTTACACTTTGTAGGAAATACGAAAGGAGGAAAGAACTAAGCTCGTATAAAAGTAGACACTATGCAAGCTTCTTCCGTAAAAGGTGGGGGTAATCTCTTTAAATTACAGTATTATAAAGTTTATGCCATTAATATATGCAATCTCTTCAGATTATTTTTAAATGTGAATGTGATTGATGAATGATTGGGACGAATACACGCATTATTGAAGGATTCTAGTTATGTGATTGATGATAGATTGATATGCGTATTTATTTTATTGATTGATTTGATTGGATTGTTTGATTGAGATAATTGTGATTGATAACGGTAAAGGATTGGGTTTGATTCCCGATGGTAAAGGATCGGGTTTGATTCCCGATGTTAAAGGATTGGGTTTGATACCCAATGATAAAGAATCGGGTTTGATTCCTGATGGTAAAGGATAAGTCGGGTTAAACCTCGCATTCATGTGATACAAATATGCTTAATGATTGATGATTGTGATTTATATTTCGTATTTTATTATGGTTTACTATGCACCATATATGTGAAGTTATGTATCGGTTAATATGAGCATATGTGATAAATGAAATGTGATTTTTGATGGTGGTTAAGATTCACAATTTCATGACAGTTAAGATCTATGTGTTCAAGGTGGCTAAGAACCGTAAATAAAGTGATATGTTTAAATGTGAATGATGATTGATTTGAGATGAATGCTTGCATTTTTAAAATAATTTTGAGTCACGTGATTTAAGTGATCTATTTTCTACGTTTTTTTATTAAAAGACAAACGTTTTACGAAAATCTGTTTTTATGTGATAAAATGGTGTTTTGGCATGTGCGTGTAAAATCTTTAAAAATTATTTTATGTCATCCCGAGTTTTCCCATCCCACTGAGTGTATTTCAAACACTTACCCCTCTTTTTAAAATTTTTTCAGTTTAAAGCGTTAAAGTTGTGGAGTGCAAGCGGTGGATGCTGGTAGCCAATAATAAAAGGTTGTAAATAATTTTTATTTCAAGCATAATATTTTATGAATTTCGAAAATGAATATTATTTTATAATAAATCTTCAATTTTAATTATCTTTTTTATTCGTAAAAGAGTGATGTTTTTATAAATAAGTAACGTCTCGATTAAGGTTTATTTACAAAAGAATCGGGACATTACATGCACATGCACACATATCAAACATACACATGAAAGCACATTAATTTAACACAACACTTAGTTGCAGTTCTCAACTGCAATGAAAACACATCTTATTTGCACATATGCAAATATCAACTTCACATCATTCTTCACCTTTGCATTCAGAGTAAAATGTTCACATTTCGAGAACAATCACAATCCATCACGTGCTTTAAATCATTCATCAATCACATTCTCATTCAATAATAATCTTAGCTCATAGCACTTTATTCACATAACACATATACATCGACCTCACGTCATTCAAGTATAAGATTTCATATTTTAAATACTTTGAAAGAATTATAAATACCATATTAAGTAATTACCCCCACCTCATGAGAAGAACGTATGTAATTATAAGTTGTCGAGCAAGCATAGATGATTCTTCATTCCTCTTTTCTTACATCGATCATTAAAAATGTCTTAATACACTGTCTAATTATAAATCCTTTAGTTAATGTCATTAGAAATTAAAATATTTCTTTTAAGGTTTTCTTTGATAAGTTGGAACAGGTTTCTGACGATATTGTGGTTTAAATATTAAAATAAATGATTTTAAAGTAAATATAGGATTTAAGTGAAATTATAATGAAATGCGTTTATTAAAATGTTATAAAATTTAATTAGACTTTAATTAGATCTTAGAAGACTTATCTTAGTTTTAGGAAAATTAATTATAAAATTATGATTTAGGTTAGATCTTAAAGACTTGAAATTAATTTTAGATGAGTAAATTATAAAGTTTTTACTTAAAGTAATTCTTGAAAATCTTTAAAATAATCTTAGAAAATCTAATTATATATTTTACGGTTTAATTTAGATATTAGGAAATTTGACTATATTTATGATTATTGCGTATTTAGATTAACTATAAAGTTTAATTTATAAAAATGAATTCAATTAACTGAAATTATAAGTTAATTTAGGAAATATATTTAATTGCATAATATATTTAGTTAATTATTATTTAAGAGGATTGATTTTGACATTTACTTTGATATTTAACTTGATTCTTAACTTTGAGGTTTAAATTGTAAAATTCATAATTAATTCTTTACATTTTGATCATTTTTAACAATATAGAGGATTTAATTGTATATTTAATATTTATAATTAGGTCCTTGGTTCGTTTATTAAATTATGAGGGCCAAGTTACAACGTCTTTAATTATATTTAGGACAAAATATCATTTAAATTAAAAGAGATGGTAATTAATATTTTTAATGTTATATTGCGACTTAATTCACTTGTTTGGGTCAAGAAGTAATACTAGTGATTTCTACGGTTCGTTTCGTAAATATAATTAAGTATGAGATAAATTTGTAGTTTCAGCATAATCTAGAGGTCATTTTAGCAATATAAAGCAATTCTAATAGGCAATACATAATATTATCAATTTGTAGGTTACATAATGTAATTTTATTAAAATTTAGGGTCCGATATCATTATTCATAATGCATGGTGCTTAAAACTTATTTTCATAATCTTAAGGATATAAAACGTAATATTTATAATTATTGGAATTTTAAATATCATTATTAATAGAATTATGGATCTTATAGTATGTTTCCTAAAGTTAGGGGTGTAAAATGTAATATACATAAATGTTAGGGATTCAAGTTAATTTCAAGGAAGATCAGGGTCTTTTATGTCATGCTCTGTAAATTGAGGGATTTAATTGCTAATTACATAAAAGTTAGGGTTTGCAAATTAGTCCTTGCATTATATCAAATTTATAAAGATAAACCCTCACCCCAAATCACAAATTTCTAGCCCCTGCTGCCCCATTGCCGCTGCCTACCGCTGCCTCCTCCATCGCCCCTGCCGCTGTCCTCTATTGTCGGTGCAAATCCGGTGCCGGTCCCTTTCCCAACACACACCTCCGTTTCAGCCCGCACTCGGCTGTACATACACACACAAATACTGCAACAACATACACCAAAACACACCCTGAAAATACAGCAGCACACCGCTGCTGCTCCGACCAAGCCCAGCCGGCTCTATCGTTGCCGCCCTGCCCTTCTCCTCCGGCCAACCACCCCCTCTCCCGTCGCCTCCTGTACACGTCCCCTGCTGCCGGCGTAACCCCGGCGCCAGTCCTATCACCAACTCACACACACATACAAATCACAGTAGCCCCAACGAGCAGTAGAGAGAAGCAGGGAGAGAGAAGTTGGAAAAATGAGAGAAAGAAAGAAAATTAGGTGAGAAGAGGAGAGAGACGTGGGGGAGGGAGAGAGGAGAGAGAGAATCATTATTTCCTTTCCAATTCCATTTCATTTCACTTGTATCAATTAGTCAACAATTGTTATCCTAGACTAGGTGAGGTATCCAGATATGGTGAAGTGTAGAGGTGTCCTTAAGCTATTAACCTAATTAATCTAAGCAAATTTAGTTAAATAAAAGCTAATAATAATTGGTGTGGATATTACACATTGTGTGCGTATGCATATATACTTATATATAATTAATTTTTTTTATTTCTCTTTCATTTTTTTTCTTAGTATAATAATTATTATTAGTACATAAATCTTATTTCAATGGTAGAAAATTCTCGTGATATTTTATATAGTTGAATTTTATTTCGAGGTGTTACAAAATTGCTGGTCCATATATTCCCATTGATTCACATCCTTTAACAGCTTAAATAACAAAACCTTTATCATCAATCTCCATATCAAATTCATAGATTATGGATTTTCTCAACTAAGCATCCCTAAAATCAAACTTTGATATTTTAAATTCATCATCTTGGAACCCTAACCCCTTCACAATTGCGTACTTCAAATCCTATTGCACCATCAATTTAATTATAGCCACACAAAAACCAGTATATAAGGAACAAATAAAAACAAAAACAACTAGATTTTAATAACTAAATCACTATCTATGGAAAAAAAATGAAAACTATATTAAATACTTACCACTATCAAATCAATGCAAAAATCTTCAAAAAATCCATATGAAAACATCAATAATCTTTCAAACTATACCAAATAAATCACAACACACTGAAGAAACAAATGAGAAATCAATAGTGAGGAAATCTCGATACAAAAATCTTCAAAAAAAAACCTTTGAAAGCATCTATAATCTTCCATATTAAAGTAAATAAATCATAACATTGAAGAAATGAACAAGAAATCAGCAAATATAATGACAAAATCGTAGAAACCATGAAGGAAGAGAAATAGAGAAAAGAAACTATGCTGAAGAGAGGAATAAGAGAAAAATAAAAAATTCAATTTAAAAATATATTTACTGGTCCATTTTCCAACTGGGTCAGGTGGGGCGGGTTGCCCCTGGATATATAAGTTTTGGCAAAAAGACAATTTACCAAAAATAAAAAGAAAATTTAGGTGGAAAAACAGGGATTTCTATTTTGAATTTAAGAAAATTTTGTTGTTGTTATATATATATATATATATATATACACGTTGAGAACACGTGCATTGTATATGGAGAGACAAACTTTTGAAACATTTTTATATGGTTGATTTCGTGGTTTTTTAAATATTTTTTCAATTTAATATATATATCATAACAACAATAATTTATTAAGAAAAATATCATGAGATCATGAAAATTATGTGTAGTTAAGTACGAGTATTATTAAATGTGAAATTCAAATATACCAAAATATTATTTTTGGAATCGTCCAAAAAATATTAAAAAATAATATTGTATTAGATTAAAAAGCTCTACTTCCTCTATTCTTAAAATTTTAAAATATTAAATAAAGAATAATAAGTATCGAAATTCAGAAATGAAAGATTATAATTCTAATTTGGTCACTAAGTAATTCTTTTCTTGTTTGATCTTCTTTTCTATCATAGTCTTCTTTCTTTGTGATTTGGCTAATAAATCTTTAATTTTATTATTCATCTCATCGTTAGATACATGGATGCATTCCTTGTTTTTTTGCCTTCTTAATTCTTTTTTTTTCTTCTGTTCATCATTTATTGTGATGGTCATTGTTACTGTCATTGTCACGGTTGTATTATTTAATTTGTCATCTCTTATCTCCACAGGTTCCAACTTTTCTATAGTTTCAGCCACTGTGCTCAATCTTCCTCTTTCAACTTTCGTATTGTAGTTTAAGACAATTAGAAAATAGACATCACTTGCTCCTTGTAAGAACAATCATTTGTTGTGCTTTGGTCCTACATATATGTTTTGTTAAATAAAATAACAAAGATAGATTTTTGCAATGTATATTAATAAATTTAGAAATGCATTGTTTTTATAATTTGTTGGTCCCAAGTGGTGTTCGAGGTTCAGAGGAGGGGTGAATGAATCTTGGTCGTTTTTTGAAAATTCTTTCAAACTTACTGTTCTGCAAGTTACTTGAACTTACAGCACCAGCAATTACTGCTTACAACACTAGTATGCAGTGCTACATGCTGTAACTGTAGTTTTACGCAACGAAAAATACCTTTTAACACAAGGCTGGTTTTCTCAAATATGCTCTTTCTTTTAAAGATGTTTTTATGCTTATGAGAGGATATATATATATATATAAAGCAGCACAAATAAATAAAGTAATAAAAACACTTATGGCTTGTAGTGGTTCGAAGATGGTGTAATCCTTCTATGTCCACTCTACTGCTACCTCGAGTAGGAACTTCGTTAAGCAAGATTGACTTACAGGACTCTCCTAACAATCTATCAACCTAACGAGTTAACACCATTAGAACACAGCGTACACATAGCAACTGTAAGTTCTATAGGCAAACCCACATAGGATTTCACACTCCCACACAGGAAAATTATCTATCACCTAGACAACTTAAACAAACAGCAAGGTTAAATCCTATCAACTGTTCGACACCTAAAATAACCTATGTACACAGCAACAAGGTTAAAGTATATAAAATATTTCTTCAACTTGTGCGGTGAAGTGAGCTTCTGAATCCTTCGATGGATCTTTCAGCTTGAACTTGTTCACTTCACTGAGGTTGAGTGATTGAAACTTAAGGAATGCTTGAGAGATTATAGCTTTGAATGCTTTAACCTTTTTAGCATCAATATTTCAATTGTCAGCTTCAGGATTGCTCGTCCTCTATTTATACTTGTAGAAAGATATCCGTTGAAGAAGACAACTCTTATTTGAAATATATGTACTTGATCAAAGGCATGGCTTACATTTAATACGCCTTAACTTTTCTTCTCAGAGCATTTAATGTGGTGGTTGCGGCTCGCAGCTTTCTGCAGCCCATCAGGCCACATGTCGTCTTTGCATTGGCTCCGTATCTGCAACTTTGATCTTCTTTCGAACAACTCTAATTATACTTGCTTCATTCTTCAATCCTCATACTGCATTTACCCTTCCTCAGATTGCAGGATGCTGATTCTATTTGTCATAGACATGGTTAGTTGATTATACAGCAAGTAATAGTCTTTACACTGTATTCTTAACCTTTTTGCAGTTATTCTTTCTTTACAGTGCTGCTGTATCTTGACTATCTTGCAGCACAATTTCATACAACACTGTTGTATCTTGTTCTTGCAGTATTCCTGTAGCCACTTCTTACAGTGGCGCTGCTTGTCGTTCTTTCTTACTTGCTGCATTGCTATATTCACTTCTTGCAGTGTCTTCATTCTTTCATTTTCTTAATGCAGCACGATCTTATGGAGCTCCTTCATCTTTCAGCCCTTATGACTATAGACTCAATCTTAGTCTGTGTTTCACTTAAACATTGTAAAAAATGGGGTACTCAAACTTCCTATTACAAGTGTGGTTTGTCTCATCAAAATCTATACACTGAAATCCCAACAATTTTCTCATTTTCGATGATGACAAAACCTTTTACATTATTTCGTTCATGAAGGGAGTTTTTACTATGCACTATATTTTTTTTCGATCAGGATTACGTATATGATATGTTAAGAAAGAAAAATCTAATCCTGGATTTATCAGAGATGTATCTTATCTAATCCTTCATCACAAAACATCAGGATTATAAAAGCATGCAAAGGTTCATAAGGAATGAACTTGAACATAAATAGAAAATAAAATTTCTTCATTATGAGAAAGAAATTTTACAAGAAAAAGCAGAAAGGCATATACATATATATATATAATCATACAGCCGGCTACTGTTGAAACAGGGACCTCATTGTTGAAGATCCTTCAGGTCTTCTTTCAGCAGCTCTCCTTTCTTGCTCCTCTCTTGCTTTTGAGCCTTTCCACCAGTCTCAAATGGACTACTGATAGGATTCTTCCAACTTTTGCTTGATCTTCGGAATCTGAATCCATCTCAGCCAAAAGTCCTCACAGTAAGGCACTATCCTGTCTTGCTTTACCAGGGATAAGTATTTTGTCTGAATCTCTAGCTCTCCATGTAACACCCCATTTTCAAGAAAACCTGCATTGCATATTTTATAAAAAAATTCTTTATCGTTCAAGTATAAATGATTTAAGTGCAAGTTCTTATATTATTTAAAGTTATGATTTACAAATCATATTATGATCGATGATTTTAAAATCTTTATGATCTAATGGTTATTTCGAGATTTTAAGGATTTTGCAGGATAACTTATGGAAGAAACCGAGCTTGATCTCCACTCACTCGACACATATGAACAGAAGTAAAAGATAAGATGTTAGTTAATTTTAAATGAATTATATGATATTAAACTCATATGCTAATTTTATTCGTTACCGCTTTCGAATGCTTTCTTTTATGAAATTTTACTTATGATCTTTATATGTGTTTTATGAATCAAAACGTTTTACTTGAACTAGTATGCATTATAGTAAATAGTAAAATAACCATGATACTTATTACGTATGTAAATTTTAATACTTACTTTTATGCTATTTAATTTTTACACTTATATGATTTATACTTTATACTGTTATTATTAGTCTCTTTAATAATATAAGACACTAAAGTAAAAATAAATAAATAAATAATAATAAATAAATAAATATGAAACAAGCTATACGTATATACATACATATGAGATTTTCACAACATATCAATTTAAAACTTCCATGGTAAGATATGACTAAGCAACCTATAGTTTAGACTAGCCACCTCATCATCCTACTAATCTCAAGATAACTCCTAATATATGTGCTAAACCTCATAATACATAATATGATGGATGAATCAAAAAGAAGAAGAGGAAAAAACGAAGGCAACTTGCAGCCAAATTAGAAGAAGAAGAAAGAAAACAATTTCATAGAGGAAGAACACCACTTCTTCTCTTGATTTTGAAGGTATTTTGGCTTAAACCTTTTAATTCCTTCTTTGAATTTTGATGTTTTCTTACTTTTAGTATATATTATGAAATCCAAAGATGTTCTTTGGAGTTAGGTTTGAGAATAAATTGTTTATGAATTTCTTGAATGAAACAAAATAAGTTGCTACTATAATTTTGTTTATGTTATGCTTCTCTGTTCGTAAATATTCTGGGTGATGTAGGAATCTATTTAAGCTAAACCCTTTTAACGTAATCTATTATATGATGTGTCGAACATGTGTGTAAAATTTCAGAATATTTGGAGTTAAACTCGATTTTATATGATTTTTCTAAGATAAGCTATCCAGAGACAGTTTTTCTCTCGTTTTTTGGTCTGAATCAAACAATTTTATTAAACTGTACCCTTTGATTTTATGTATGATCTTTTACTATGATGTCGAAACAGTTCTTAGATATACTCAGAATTTTAGTATGAAATTTTTTGAGTTATGTACGATTTATGCCAAATTTTACAACATAGTCGGTTTTCTAGGTAGGTTATTTCCTGTTTTTGGTCTTGTTATAAAATTCCTAACTAATTATTGAAAACATATATATATTCCATATTTTACTATGTTGTAGTACAAGTTCTTATAGAGATTTAGAAATTTACTATGTAATTTTTAGAACCTTGTACCATTTATGATGATATTTGCAAGAAAATAGGTTTTCAGCCCTGTTTGCAAAATATACGTTCTGTTTTTAGGTCCGAATCAAATTATGTTTTTGAACTGTATCCTTCGAATTTATAAATGATCTTTTACTATGTGTTAGAACCAATTCTTAGGTTCGTACAGAAAATTGGTATGCAATTTTTGGAGTGTTTTATGATTTATGCTGAATTTTACAATACAGGCTGTTTTCTGCGTAGATCATGTCCTATTTTCTGTCTAGTTCTAAAATTCATAACTGTTTATTTAAATCATATTCATAAGCCATATTTTTCTAAGTTATATTATTTGTTCTTAAGAATGAGAGAAAATTTACCTTCGGAATTTTCAAGTTAAACTGAAATTATGAGAAGTTTTACAAGAAAACATGTTTTCACCATATAAAGTACCCTGTTTTCAGCCACCTTATATGTTATACTACAACATGTTTAAATTCTGTGAAAATATGAAATTATTTTATGAATCCTATAATATTTGATAAACTTTTCAAAATAGACTGATTTTGAGTTAAAATTGAAGTGAAAAACTAGCTTATAGAATTAATTTTATTTATATATGTAGATGATGAAAAATTGTGAATTTTCAGAATATGATACCTAACAATATTATGTGACTATGAAAATATTCTTGTCATTTTTGGAATCACCTATGAATTAATAAAATTGTTGTGGCTTTATGTGTCATTTTATGCCTAGAATCACTAATTTAAGTGTCTAAAAATTTTATATCACAAGTATGATATTTTATTTCATATGCTATTGTTACTTAAATGTTTTGGTTATGATATGATCATGTTTAGAATTTCATATAGGAATCAAGTATGTATTAAATGAAGTATAATTATGCTTTAGATTAAAGAAACCTAATATAAAATACAAAAGATTGTGTTATATGATATAAGAGGCTAATCAGTTAAGTGTGTCGAGCGCAGTCGAGATGATCGCTGAATCCAAAAGGAATCCTCGAGCCCTCAGCTTTCAAGTGGGTAACTTCTACTCTCTATTATATGATGATAATTGAATTGATAAGTTATGTATGAAAATCTACGACTGAAGTTCGTAGCTATAACCGATAGTTGCTTCACTATCGGGCGACGACCATAAGGGTGAAAATACCTGGTCTATGAAAGTAAGGTTTAGTGGGCGAGCGACTCCCACATTCCTTTATGATGATTATGTAAGGTTTAGTGGACGAGCGACTCCCACATTCCTTTATGATGACATGTAGTACTTAACGATTTAATTGCTTCAATATATTAGACTGTAAAATTTATCCCACTGTGATCCCTCTCCGGAGGTGTCTCATGATGCTATTCTTTTTATATATTAGGCTCGGCAGATGATGACGTCGACGTGTAGTAGGCTGGGCTGACTTCTCACTGTATCTATAAAATTGTACTAGAAAAATGTTTCCTTTTGAGAAAAATAAGTTGTAAAATATGTATAGTATGAACATTTTACCTAGAAATGTGGGTAAGACACAATCTAGTTTTGATATATATACATATGTATATGTGTTACGGTTTTTAAATAAAATATATATGTATATAGCCCTCGTGTCTTCATTTTAAGTCTTCCACTGTATATTAGAAAATAATTATAATTCCTCTAATTTCTAAATAAATTATGTCAAGTTTAAAAAAAAATCTCCTGTTTTCGTTTTAGACTTCTATTATAATATATCTCATGAATTATGTAGTTTTATGTAAGTAAAGGGTGACGACCTATTTCCAATTAAAAGGGGACTAGGGCGTTACACTCCATCCCTGGCAAGCTGCTCATATCTCCTCAATGCAGATTGACAAGTATGAAACTTTTTGAAGAAGCCCTCTTTGCATAGATATCTGAAGTATGTGAGGTACTCTGATCTTTTAAACAAAGTAATCGACTCAAATGATGGATTTCTGTCAGTAGGTAATTTGACCAGCAGGAAAATGTTGAGATTCCAAGTCATGTTCTCTCTTTCCGGTCTCTAATCCATCAGTATAGATACTTCAGCAGATATGTTGTCTGTGTCGAGATATGATATATCTTGAAGGGGTATTGGTAAAGAGCTTTGTTTACATCTTCTACCATCTTCGGTCTGCTCTCTCCAATCACACCAAGCCTCTGCATCTAGGCATTTTCTTCTTGCTCTGCTCTGGCTCTCTCCGTCCTTTGAGCAACCATTTTCTCATTATAATACCTTTCAGCTTCAGGTCTGATCACTCTCTTCCTTGATCCCTGCTGTTGTTCCTTTCTTGGTGTTGTGAGAAGAGGAAGGTGCTGCAACCTTTCTTACAGCGGCACTGTATGCAGCGCCTGCAGCTGGTCTGCTTGCAGCAGCTGCACCATCATCTTCTCCTTCTCCTTGATCATCTTTTCTCCATCTCTTCGGAGAGAGAACATTAGCAGCAGTAGATGACCTTGATCTTCTTCTCTTGCTCAAGGGCTGGTCATCATAATCTTCTTCTTCTTCATCCTCCTCTTCTTTCTCCCCAGAGCTTCTGTATCTATCATGAAATTCTTCCATCTTTTTGGTATTATCAAAAGTCGGGGGTGGAGTAGGGATAGTCTAAACCACTATGGAACGTGGTGTTCTTGTAGGAGTTGGGGCTTGCCTGGACTTCTGAGCATGCTGAGGGAATACACTGACCATCATGTCCCTTAGTTCTCCTACAATTATTTCCAGGTTCCCCAACCTGTCATCGACACTTCTGGTTCTTCTGGTTTGGTCAAGAACATTATCCAGAAGTGTCTCCAGCAGCACGGAGTGAGATTGAAGTCTGTTTACTGCAATATCAATCGAATGTTTACATAGCTTGATCTCTACACAGTTGATTGTAGCCTCTCTCTTCAACTCTCCTTCCATCTGAATCCTGTCCTTGTACAGCCTGTGGGCAGTAAATGTAAGGTCGCATCTGATCATGCCTAGCAGTACTTAAATATCTTTTTCTTCCTCATCTACCTCTTCAGCTTCCACCTCTTCAAATTCATTATCGTTGCACCTTCCCTTTCTTTCTTCTCTGAGTGCAGTGAGTCTTCTAAAGTAATCGGAGGTTAACGTCCTCTTCTTTTTCAACCTCGGCCTCCTCAGTAACCTCTACTATTGTATCCTGAGAGGGTTCTGGTAAGCTTGCAGTAATAGCAGCATCAACCTCCTCATGAGGCGTCTCTAGCTGTACAGAGGTTACTTCAGCCACTTCTTCATCCTTATCCTCTAAGGGTACTGTCTCAGCAGTCGCCCCTTTAGAGGTCTTCAACCCCTCAAAGAGTGTTGTCTCAACAACAGCCTCACCTAAGGTCTTCTGCATGGACCCATCTCCTCGGCCGGTCCTGCATCCTCGACAGTTTTTGCAAGAATCTCTTCTTGTAGCCTTGGTTGGTTTCTTGCAGCTTTAACAATTTACAGCACTGTAAGCTTGACTGCTGTAAGAATCTCAGCATCAATCCTTCTTGTTTCCTCAGTAGCTTCTATAAGGATATCTGCTTGATGTACTACTATCTTTGACAGTACAGGGAGTCCAGCCTCTGCAACTTCCTCTATAGTTACGTCATTGGCAATCTCAACAATATCAGAAAGAACTTCCCTGATAATGACAGACAGTTCCAAAACGTGCTTGAATGCTTGAGAGTATAGTTTTGATTCTTGCTTGATTTTTAAGAGAAAATGTTTCATTAAATGGTTTCAGTGCTACTCGTCCTTTATTTATACTTGTAGAAAAATGTTTGTTGAAAAAGGCATTCCTCATTTGAACTTGATGTTCTGACCAAAGGTATGGCCTGTATTTAATGCACCTTGACTTATCCTCACAGTTCATTAATTACGATGTTTGTGGCTCACAACTTTTTGCATTCTGTCAGGCCACGTGTCTTCCTTGTATTAGGTCTGAACCTGTAACTTCGATTATTTCTACCGGCTCCATTTTGATTTGCTTAGGATATCATTCCTCATACTGCATTCATTTTTTCTCGTCTTGCAGTTTGAATTAACTTTGTTGTTGTATTTAATGTTTCCTCGAAATATACAAAAAGTCTTGATGCTATATGCATCCTGGATCTTGTTTGCTATAACTTAATCTTACAGCTTTGCTGTAACTTCTTCTTAGTTATAGCTACGCTGTATGTTTTTTTGTAGCTACATTACTTTAAGCTTCTTCCAAAAGATTGAGAGTGACTAGCGTTGAGAGGCCCTCAACCACTTGCTCGTATACGAGGGAGCTTGAATTATGACTTGAGCTACCTTCTCCCACATCTTTCTAGGAGTGTGCTACATTCTTGTCTCCTTCACACTAGCTTACAGCGCTAATTGCAGCATGGCTTCCTCAGCCTGTTCCACTCCCAAAACGCTGATTTGCTCTGCAACAAATACAACATCGTCGTCTTTTCTTACAGCCTCTACAGCCGGGGCTAGGAAGACCTGCACATCCTCCATTGCTGTTTTCATTGGTAACTCTGCAGACTCAGACTTTGCAACAACTTTTTCCTTTCCCTTGTTTAGTGCTCCCTGAGCAGCAGTGCTCCTTGATCTCTCTTACACGAATGTTGCATACTCAGGTTGCAGGAGTTCCAGAATATCTTCTGATTTGGCCCACTCCAGGACAGCCTTCTCCACGGCGAGAAACTCCTTCCATTGCAACAGAGTTTCCCCCTTAGCTAGTCTCATCCTCCTCAAAAGACTATATTGCTGCTCAATATTTCTAGCAGCTGGAAGGTAGGATCAAGCACATCTTGAACAGTTGCTCCATGTTCATGTAACGGAGCTGAGTTAGCAGCTCCTTATTCATGCAACTGTTCAACTGGCTCATCCTCTTGATCCCCATCTACTGCAACTACCATCATGCTTGCAGCAGAGAGTTGGGGATTGTCTCGCAAGGGCTGCTCTCAGATCTTGCTGTAGCTGCAACAACCTTCTTCTTGCTGCGAAGGGAGATTGTTTTGCCTGTCTCCTTCCTCGTAAGGGGTGCATCATTATCTAAGGATGATGATGATTCAGGCTCTTACCTCCTGTAAGCCCTCAATGATGGAAAGAGGACTGTCATCTTCCTTATCTTTCTTCTCAGCCCCGCTACTTATAGCTTCATCTTCCAGTGCCCAGGTTGCAGTCTTTTTGTCTTTGGTTTTATTCCATGTAACCCCAGCAACAACTGTACCAACAGCACCCTTCTTCAGGGTCTTCTTCTTCTTCTTCTCCCTGAGATACTTTCTAATGGGGATGGGGGTAGGAGTAGCAAGCTGAAGGTCTAGCTTGCAGAGCAAAAAGCAAATAGTGATGCCATAACTCTTTCTTATATTGCTCTTCTCTGCCTCCTCCTATACCCGCTTCGAGATGAACCTAGCCCAGTTCACCTTCTCTCCGGCTATGACAACAGACATGATCCTGAAGTGGATGTCTATGCATTTGTCATAACTCCTAGTTCGGCCTTCAGTGGAGTATGTACAAATATCATGAAGAAACTCAAACTCAAGTTTGAAGACTTTCTTCAGGGCGCTTCTATTCACATCGGCCCTAACATCTCTTACCCGGAAGAGATCCCACATTTCCTAAGAGATGTCTTTCCCGTAAGTCAAGAGCTGACTTGGGGACAACCCTTCTGAAGAAATACTGAAGGCGGCGGCTATATCACTGATGGACAGTAACTGTTCCTCATCATCTGCATCCATCTTAAAAATGATGGAGTTCCTTCTCTCCTCATTCTTCTCGTGAGGGAGTAGAATCACCGAACCAATTTTATGGAATTACCGACATGTACAGTGGTTAGGAGCCCTAGGATTTGGGTCATTTCCAATGCGTCAAAAATTCGACGGATGATGGAGTTGTCATACATTCCAGAAGCATAAACATGCTCCTGGTTGACCACACAACCTTCAAGGACTATGGTTTGTCTAGCAGCCATTGATGTTTGAGAAAAATAGGGTTTTGGGAGACTTAGAGAATTTTAAAAATAGGAAGCTTCTCTTTGTGAATGATACTCAGCGAAATGATTTCGAATGATATAGTTGTGGTATCATAGAAAAGTTTAAAAGACGTGTAGTAAGATCAATAGTTGAGATTAAAAGAAGGGAATTGATCTTATGGTCCTGATAAAAAGGTGGAGGGGTCAAATCATAATTAACCAAGACTGAGCTGTCATGACCTCTGGCAGCGTCTCTTCAAATTCTAACAGGCACAAACTTGCATTAAATGTGATAAAAGACATGCGATTTGTCACCTAATTTATTATCCTTTTAAGGTTGCAGCGTCCTGGTATGAGGTTGCAGAGTATTAAATGCTCTTAAAAATAAATGTTGTAACCTTATGCTGTTTTCTTCCCTTCTTTATGTCTGTGTTGTAAGAATTAAGGATGCAGCGCTGTTTCAACCCAGTGCTGTATGAAGTCACAACTTGCAGTACAATTCTTACAGCTTATCACAAGGTTGCAAAGATTCCATCTGAGCTTCAGTAACTTCTTTTTCCACTCACAACTTTAGAATTCCCAGCTCGTTTCTTAGCATAGAAAACCTTGATTCACATAGGGGTTTGGTGAATATATCAGCTAGCTAGAGATCCGTATAAACTTTCTCAAGCATGACATATTTCTTTTCCACATGATCTCTTATAAAGTGATGTCTGATATCAATGTACTTTGTTCTTGAGTGAAACACTGGATTATGGGTAATTACAATTGCACTTGTATTATCATACAGAATTTGAGTATCTTTTTCTTCAATTCCATAATCTTTTAGTTGCTGCTGTATCCAGAGGATTTGAGCACAGCAACTTCCTACTACAACATATTCTGCTTCTGCTGTAGATGTTGTTATCGATGTTTGCTTTCTGCAAAACCATGAAATAAGTCTATTTCCCAGAAATTGACAAGTTCCACTTGTGTTTTTCCTGTCAATCTTACAGCTAGCATAATCTGAGTTAGAGTAGCCTTTGAGCTTGAATCCTCCATTCTTAGGATACCATAGGCCTACTTCTTGAGTTCCCTTCAGATATTTGATGATCCTTTTTACTGCTGAAAGATGTAACTCCTTTTATGGATCCAAAGATGATATCATCCACATAGATCTGTACTAAGAGAATGATGTCTCCATCCTGTATCCTAAACAGATTTTTGTCGTATGTTCTTTTTTTGAATCCATTTTCCAGCAGATAGAGAGATTAGGTATTATACCAAGCTCTTGGTGCTTGTTTGAGACCATATAGGGCTGTGTGAAGTGTAAGCACCTTTTCTTCTGCTTAGTCTTCAAAACCTAGGGGTTGCTCCATATATACTTCTTCTGTAAGAAGACCATTGAGGAATACACTTTTTACATTCATCTGATATACATTTAAATTCATGTGAGCTGCATATGCCAGAAAAATCCTTATTGCTTCCAACCTTGCTAAACACGTTTTAGTTACTCGACCTAATAAAGTAGTCAAGCTCAAGTTCTGAAGCTCAAAGATACAAAATATTATTTCACTGCACCAGTTGAAGAAACAAAACATATATTTTTACCTATTTGTTGTGTGCTAGATTATTTTAAGGTGTCGTCAGTTGATAAGATTGCATTCTTACTGATTATTTATAGTTGTTTAGGAAAAAGACAATTACCCTGTGTGGGTGTTTAGAAATTTTTTGTGGGTTTGCCTTTAAAACTTGCAGTAAATGTGTGTAAGTTGTGTTCTAGTATGTGATAACTTGTTAGGTTGATAGATTGCTAAGTTGTAACCTGTAAATCAGTCTTATTTAACGAAGTTCTTACTCGGCAAAACAGTAGAGTGGACGTAGAAGAATTACACCATTTTCGAACCATTATAAGACCTTAAGTGTTTTAATCATTTTATATTTGTTGTGTGCTGCATCTTTTATCAAGATAATCATATAGCATAAAAGGTTTTTATAAGAAAGCATATTTGAGAAAACAATCTATCTGTCTAAGTATTTTTCCATTGCAAGAACTTTAGGATACAGTAGATAATACTACTCCATAGTACTGTAAGCTTGATGTACTATAAGTTTAAGTAACTTACAGCTTAGTTAGTTTGAAAAATTTTCTAAAATCGACGGAGGTTCATTCACCCCCTTTGAACCTCCAAAGCCACTTGAGACCAACAGATATTGAGTTTCATTGTCTCACCAAAATATATAAATTTGGATTGTATTGAACTCTATGGAATGAAGAACTAAAATAAAGCTAACCTTTATTTGATAAAGGTTTTTAATTATTTTACGAAAGATGTCCATGCTTAGGAACTAATGAATTATATATAATGAAATAGCATAGCTATTTTGAATGATGCACAAACATTAAAAATAATTGTAGAGAGCAACCTATGCATTAATTACAAAGTCTTTAATGTCACAATGCCATCATATTATACCATTACTGGTTCTCAAATTAATCAAACGGGTCATAACAATTTTTTTTAGTACTTAACTCACTTAATTTGTTTTTCAATTATATATATTGTAGTCGGATACCTATATTAGAGCAAAATATTAGTTTTTTTAACACTTCTTTCTCTAAGCAGTATATTAAAGAGAAGTTAACCCAAATAACAATATAAATACTAGTCATTCTATTCATACCTTATTTCTATTTATTTTTTTAAAATCATTTTTCTAAAGAAATTTTGTTACCTTCTTAATAGACTTCAAGTAGTCTTCTACTAAGCATCTAACATAAACTAATATGTTACCAAAAATCGTTATTGTTGCTTAAAGATGACCTTATATCACACTTAGTTTAACTATATATTTGCAATCAATGAATTTGTATAAGTAAAGTTGCATGTCATTGCTCGTTTTATATTGTGATTTATTATAATAATTATTTACCTCGGTGTTGTTTTATTGGATCATCTTTGCACTTTTTACATATTGTATTTATGTCATCTTTGGGTGCCGATGTTGTGCATTTTTATATGCGTTGTACCATATATTTTTTTCATTCTCTACCTTATCCACAATTCCAGTGAAATAATAACATACATCCTGCATTCTCAATGAAGACATGATACGAAGTCAAATATAAAAACTACCCAATAGTTTAAATATTTGTTTATATATTATAATGTACATGAATAGATGGAAAATAAAGTATAAAACTAATAATATAAAACTTATATTTTGACTTGCTGGAATGGTTCAAAAATTAAGATATACATAGTCAAATATATGGAAATGTTTTACAATGTAAAGATAAATCTCAAATATTTTCCTTAAAAATAAAATATATGTGACTCCCCAATCCCAGGAATAGATCGTCACCCTTTACTTAGAAACTAAAGAAATTATAATCATCTTCTAATACACAGCGGAAGACTAAAGTGAAAACACAAGTGCCTAGTTCGTACCTCACCCACATTTCTAAGTAAAATGTTTAAACCACGTTTAAATGAATTAACATAACAAAATGAATATATTATAACAAAATATAAGTCTTGCCCATTATTTATCATACTTTACATATTTAAACATACTATGGTTCTCAAAGGAAATACTCCCTCTGTAACAACCCGAAATAAAATTAGACTATATAAAATATTACGAGAATTTTCTACAATTATTATAAGATTTATGTAATAATAGTTATAATAATTATTATATTAATAAAAATGAAAGAAAAAAATGAAAACATAATTATAATGTATGTTTATATATGGACACACGTGCATAACATATCTACATGTATGACATATGATATCTTTATTATTATATATATATATATATAGACATATATGTATAGAGTAGAAAAAAAAAGTCAAATATTGGGGATAAGAATTGGGGGAAAATATCTTCTCCCTATCTCTCTCTCATATTCTCTAAAGAGGGCTTTTCCATTTCTTAACTCCAAACCCACATATTCTCTCTCTCTCTGGAATTAGTCTTCATCGAGTCTCTGTGACACTTGGAAACTTTTTGTGTTCCAATGGCGACTAAAATTGCTGCTAGATATATCTCTCGAAGAAGGCTATCAAGCGGTGGCAAAATCCTCAGTGAGGAAGAGAAGGCTGCAGAAAATATCTATATTAAGCAAGGTTCCTTTGATGTGGGCTTGCATATGTATCTATAGGCATGGGTATATATATATATATGTATGTAAGTATGTATCTGTTGTGGTTGTTGGGGATGGGATCGGAGTCGGGGCTGCGCCGGCAGCAAAGGGCGACGGGAGAGGGGGCGGCTGAGCAGAGGAGAAGGGCTGGGCAGCAACGGTGATGGGCGGCGGTTGGACAGCAGCGTGGTTGTGGCTGTGTGGGCGTGGGGAGACATCGCCGTTAGTAGCGATGCCGGATCAGGAACTGATGGTGACCGGCGCAGGCGTGTGTAGGCGATGGAGAGTCGCCGGCAGCGGCGAATGGCTGCCGGCGACGGCAGCACAGGGCAGGCAGGTGAAGGAGCAGTAGGGCTGGGAAAGGTGTGATTTGGGGTGTAATATCCATAAAAATCATAAAAATTTCTAAGCCTATTTTAATAAATTAGTGCTTAATTATTTGCTAAGATAAGATATGTTGACTCTTTCCACCAACTCACCACCACATTGAGACACATAACCTACCCTATTGGTTAGCCTAGGTGATGGAGTAGTTTGATCTTTGAATGGGAGCTAGTAGATATCTATTCACTTGAGCCTTCCTTCACCATTTTTCCATCTTAGTTCTTCTCTTCCAAAAAGCATAGCCATTTACACAGCCTTCTTCTCGGATGCTGCAGCCATATTTTTCTCTCCGGCGGCGAAAAATTCCGGCAATAATTTATATGTTTGCTCTATGTTATGTTGTAGTTTTATTAGGGTTTTTCGACTTCAAATCCTAAGCTAGTTCTTGGCTACCTTTTTCCTCCGATTGCTGCCGTTTTGTTGCTGTGTTTATGCCGGCGCTTGGTCGCGCCGGCGAGAGGTGTGTTTGGGCTGGCCGGCGCTCGGTCGCGCCGGCAAGAGTCGAGGAAAGCCGCCGCAGCTAGCGGCGGCTGTGCTGGTTTTATATATATATGTATGCTGTGTATGTGTGTGAGGGGGGCTGGTTTTTGGTGGTGGTGTACGGCGAGTTGGGGGCTGGATTAGGAACAGGCCGGCGCCGAGGTGGCGCCGGTGTGGCTGAAGAAAGAGCCGCCGCGGAAGCGGCGGCAGGGCTGTACAGTATATATATATTGTTTGAGTGTATATATACGTATGTCTTGTGTTGAGCCTTGGTTGGATGATGATGAAGGAGGGTGAGGTGGCGCCGTGAAGGGGCTGCCGCAGCAGCGGCGGCGAAACAGTACAGTATATATATATATGTATAAGCTGTGTATATATAGGGTGTGTTGGGTGTGTGAGAGGCTTGGTGGTGGTTAGGGGTGTCGCCGGCGACTTGGGGTTTGCGGCAGGAGGCGGCGCGGCGGCGGCGATCGGCGGAGGACAGTGGGAGAAGAAGCAGGGGTGATTTGGAGGGTTGGGGGTGAATTTTGAGGATTTTGAAACCCTAGGGACCTAATAGCAATTTCCAAGTTTAAGATAATTAACCCTAAGTCCTTGAATTATTAGATACTCAAAATTTAGCCCTGAATTTATGGAAAACTAACAATTTAACCCAAAAAAAACTTGCTGAAATGACAGAATAGTCCTTATAAACCCTAGAATTTGTGATATAAACCCTAATCCCTATAGAAATTATCGACTCGCCCCTAGATCTCGACAAAATGACGAAAGCTAACCCCTAAAAGTTGTAGAAATTATATCTTGACATTAGAATTTAATAATTTTATATTTTATGTTCTATTATATTATAACATGATAGTTCGATTTCAAAATGAGATAAGAAATGATAAAACGAACCCTTTAAGTAAGAAAATTCTAAGATAATTTTAATAAACCCTAATTAAATTTAGAAACCCTAGCTATAGATTATTTCTCGAGATTTTATTTTATTTATAGGTTCTTATAGATTCTAAGATAATTAAGTCAGAAAATAAGTTATGTTTTTCATTCTCTGTAGGAAATTCACGTGGAGGACCGAGTTAGACCTATTACCGAGGGTTTTGCAGGACTTTGCGAGAAATCCCAAGGTGGGGGGTAAAAATCCTTTTCTAGTTTACAAATCGTACAATTTTATGAAAATTTATGTGACTACGTGATTTAAATTCAGTAATTATGTGATGATATTTTACTTAAATTCTTATCGTTACCTGATCTATTTTCGAATAAAGCATATGATTCTGAAAGCTATTGATTTCAAGTATCTCAATGAAAATGATTCAAAGGATGAAAGTCGGGATAATACCCGCTAAGAAAAGGTTTTTCTATGCTTATGTGTTATGTGAATTATGTGGCCAACGTGAATGTGATCAATGTGTATTATGTGCTTATGTGGAACCATTATGTGAAACTTAACTGTGCATGCGCCTGCACGCCAAGTAGGGTATTCCTTTTTGGAAACCCAACAATGGGGAGTTCTACGGAATCCCAACAGGAAGAGGTTTTAAAAACCCAAATGGGGTCGGCTTGGGGCCCTGATAGGTATTCTTCGGAAACCTATCCACAGTTGCATTGGGGCTCTTCGGGAGTCTACAACGTGTAATATATGTATAATATGCAAGAAATGGGATGTGTATGTTATTATTATAAATTCCCTCCCCACTAAGTGTTCTTTTGACACTTACCCCTTATATGCTTTTATTTTACAGAAAAACCCTAAATGCAAGGAGGAAGAACAGAAATGTCTGTCATTTTGCCTGTAAATATTAATGTCTATGGATGGATGATAATCCTGAAGCTTTTGTTATGTATAAGACAAAGTTTACACGTTTTGATCGAACAAGAAAGTTTCCGCTGATCAGAGAAAAAAATTATGTATTTTCTATGTTTATTTTCTGAAATTTGTTTTATTTTAAAAATCTTGATGGTTTCGTTTTCTTGCTGGACGCCCGATTTTGTAAAGCTGCGTTTATACTCTAGTTTTAAAAAAAAAATCACTATTATAATTTAATTATGTTTAAAATTCTGATATGAAAATGGGGCGTGACATGGGGTAAGGGTTTGATTTTGGAAATTTGATAAAGATTAGGCACTAATTTGCAAATCAAGTAATTATTGAAAATTAATGTTTTAACCCATAACAATTATGTATATTGCATATTAACCCTAATAAATTTGTGAAATATGTTATAAGATTCATAATTTATAAATAATGATATCGGACCCTGAAATTACTAAAGTTACAGATTTATCTAGTAATTAATTAGATTTATGAAACAGATCCTAGATTACAATGGTATTATTTTTAAGACTCAAACATAGATGAAATAATAAGTTATACCCAATCAAGTGGATTAGGTTATAAATTAACCCTAGAACTTGCTAAAATTACATAACATATCCTAAAATTTACTTAAATTTATAGATAGCTAGATTAAATTCTAAGACGAGCTCTTATGATTTGTAAGGTACCTAGAATGGAATCGAGATAAATTGGCGACAGGAAGTTTCCAAATTAGGTTCTAATTCTATAAATTAGATTTAATTTAAGAACCTTCAGATAATTAATCAACATCTAAAAATATTAATTACAATATCTCTTAATTCCAATAATATATAGAACTAAATATAATTATGGATATTATAATACGATCTTCATGATTTAATAAACGAACCAAGGACCTAATTATAAATATTAAACATTCAAATAAATTCCCTATATTGTTAAAAATGATCTAATGATCTTAATGTAATTATAAACTTTAAAAGTTAATTTCCCCAGAGTCAAGTGCCAACATAAATATCAATTTTAATCCTCTTAAATAATAATTAATTAACTAAACATGTTATGAAATTAAATATATTTCCTAAATTAACTTATAATTTCAGTTAATTGAACTCATTTTATAAATCAAACTTTATAGTTAATCTAATTACGCCATAATCATAAATATATTCAAATTTCCTAATATTTAAGTTAAAACGCAAATTATATAATTAGATTTTCTAAGATTATTTTAAAGGTCCATAAGAATTATTTTAAGCTAAAAGCTTTATAATTTACTTATTTTAGAATTATTTTCAAGTCTTCAATATTTAAACCAAATCATAATTTTATAATTCAATTCTCCTAGAACTAAGCTAAATCTTTCAAAATGTAAATTAAAGTCTAATTAAGTTTTCTAATATTTTAATAAATACATTTTCATTATAATTCCATTTAAATCCTATATTTACTTTAAAATCATTTAGTTTATCCTTTAAATCACAACATCGTCAGAAATCTGTTACAACTAATGAAGGAAAACACTAAAGAAAACATTAAATTATTGGTGACCTTAACTTACGAATTTACAACTAGACAAAGTACTAAGATTTTTAATGCTCGATGTAGGAGATGAGGAAAGAGGAATATGTTCGACAATTTATGAATAGAAGCTTCAGTTTTCTAAGGTGGGGGAAAAAGTGCTAAATCGGTATTTATATTTCTTTCGAAATATTTAAATTATGAATTTTATTATGCTATGAAATGTGTTGGGTTTATGTGCTGAACGCATGCAATGTGATTATATGATGAAGATGAATTTTATTCTATGGGAAATGTGACATGTTTTAATATATATGATGAATGCGTTCGTAAAGATGATGAGCGGCAAAAATAAATGTTTATGTGATGTTATAAGCATGAATATATGTGAATTACTTGAATTATCTATGGTGGCTAAGAACCACATCTATGGCGGCTAAGAACCGTATCTATGGTGGCTAAGAACCACATCTATGGCGGTTGAGAACCGTATTTATGGTGGCTAAGAACCACATCTATGGCGGTTAAGAACCGTAAATTTCTGAATATGCAATTGATATGAATAATGATGAAAGTGATAAGTATGCATGTGAATGATGATTGATTGGGATGCTTACATTTTAAAATAGTTTATGCCACGTGAATTGAAGTGATCTATTTTATGATGTTTTTATTTAAAAGACAAACATTTTATGAAAATCTATTTTTATGTGACAAATGGTGGTTTGGCCTGTGTGTGTAAAATCTCTTCCAAATTATTTTATGTCATCCCGAGTTCCCCACCCCACTGAGTGAACTTTTGTCACTCACCCCTATTTTTAAAATGTTTTCAGTTTAAGGATTTTATGGCGTGAAAGGCGAGCGGTGGATGCTGGTAGCCGATGAGCAAAGGTTATAGAAGCTTTTTATTTAAAGAAAGTAATTTCTTGTATTTAAAAAATGTATCTTTTAAAATTATTCTTGATTTTATTTTATTGAAAGTGTGAATTTTATAAGTGGATAACGTCTCGGTTAAAGTTTATTTACAAAAGAATCAGGACGTTACACCCTCTATCCCCTAAAACTTTTCACCATTATTTGGGCACACTTTTTAAATTCAAACCTAATCCCTCCCAAACAGTCAAGCTGACCAATAAAACCAGGATACATAAAATATAATGAGAAAAATTACAACATATTACATGAAATTCAGATTAGGGATTGTTTCCCACAAAAATTACAACAGTTTTCCCATCTATTTGGGTAGTCTAATCAGTTTTGATGGAGTACAAAAAGGGGGTAAATTTTCCCTCCTAATTTTACAAGACATTAAAGGTCCTTACAAATACAAATAGGGAGGGTCTTAAATACACATTCAATTCAAAATCAACAATAAAAGCAAAAGGAAAATGGTCATTAGAAGAAGGAATACTGAACTAACTCCATTAGAGAAGAATTTTATTACTCAATTCCTACTTCAAAACAACACCAATGGTGTTGTTCACAAGGGCAAGCTTGATGAAGCATCTGAATCATATGGAGTTTGCAAGAGGGCCATACAAAATGTTTGGGCAGCTATAAGAAAACAATAGTTGGATGGAGTTCCAGTCATGTTTTAGTCACAAAAGCAACACATTACACATAATGTAAGGAAAAAAATTCAACTAGATGAAGAAATGTTGAAGACCATACCATTTGAAAAAAGATCAACCATGAGAAGATTAGCCAAAGAGATGAAATGCCGCAAATCAATAATTGGTAGGTGGGTGAAAAATGGGGCAATCAGACCACACACAAATGCCATCAAGCCTGATCTTACAACATCAAATAAAATGCAAAAGCTAAAGTACCGTTCGAATTCCTTGCAAGTTGAAAGACTCAACAACAAAGTCAAGTTTGGAACAATACATAATGTCATTCACATTAATGAGAAATGGTCTTACTGAGAAATGGTCTTACATGACAAGAGCAAGTGAGAAGTACTACATGTTGCCAGGGGAAACTGAACCACATAGGACATGCAAAAGCAAGAGGTTCATACCCAAAATCATGTTTATGTGTGCAGTTGCAAGACCCCAATATTCAAGTGATGGGGAATTTTTGTTTGATGGGAAAATAGGGATTTTTCCATTCACAAGGCAAGAACCAGCACAAAGAAACAGCAAAATCAGAGTGAGAGGCATTGTGGTGACAAAGTCAATTGACTCAATTACTAAAGAGGTCATCAAGGAATGCCTAATTAACCAGGTAAAACTATCAGAACTCATCACATAGTTTTACACATATAAGTACGTCTCCAAAACAGGAAATGTTATCATTTCCCTATTGATGACATTATTTTTCATAGTTTCATCACATATAAGTAATTAATCATCATTTCTCATCAGATTATACCAGCAATTAAAGCAAAGTGGCCAGCAAGTGCAAGCAAACAAATTGCAATTCAACAAGATAATGCAAAACCACATATTAGCAACCATGATCCTGAGTTTAGGGCTACAGCTTCATCAAATGGATTCAACATGCAATTGGTTTGCCAACCACCAAACTCCCTTGACACTAATGTCAATGACTTAGGGTGGTTCAGGGTTATACAATCATTACAAGTGGACACAGCTTCATATAATGTGGATGATTTGGTGAGAAATGTGATGTATTCTTAAGTCTACAAAACTGCATTATTGAAATCATGAAGGTAAAGGAAAACAACAACTACAAGTTGCCACACATGAACAAAGACACTTTACTTAGGGAAGGAAGACTGCCATTAATACTAGAGATGGAGAAAAACATGGTAAAAGAATGCATACAGTACTTGGTGCAAGCTGAACAAATAGATAAGACAACATATGACTTGGAAGAACTAATGACCAATCTAGGATATGATTAAAGCATAGGACATATTTTTTGACATCATTTTGAACCATCTCAAGGTAAAAGTGGTAATGTTTACATTATAAACTAATGTTATTTAAGTCATATACGACATGTTTAGGTTGAAACATTCTATTACTATATCTTTTGCAAGTATTGACTCTCATATATTGCAATTTTCATCTATGGTGACATTTTTTAGTGCAAGGGTATCACATAATCACATTTTAACCATATACACACTGATGAATGGTCAACAAATTTCAAGGAATACAGAGCTAACTCAATCAAATGACCATCACAGTAATCAATCAAATAAAAATTTGATTGATTAATTCCCTCAGAACAGTTTCATCACAGTGTTAATAGTACCCTAAATCAAGCTGTTGGGATTTCAGTGTTTAGATTTTGATGAGACAAAATATATATGTAATAGGAAGTTTTGTGTGCCCCATTTTTCACAATGTTTAAGTGAAAGCATAGACTAGATTTAAGTCTAGATATAGGTGTTGAAAGATGGTGGTTTCTATAAGTTACATAGTTGCATCAAGTATGTCGGAAAGAAGCTGCTGCAAGAAAGCAGATGCAGCATCGCTGCAAGGAAGCAGTCACAGCACTGCAGCGAAGTAAGGAAGAACGACGTGCAGCATCGTTGCAAGAAAAGGATACAGGAGTATTACAAGTAAAAGATACAGCAGTACTACACGAAGATACTGCAAGCAGGTCTAAGCTACTACAGCACTGCAAGGAAGTACCAACTGCAAGTAGACCTTGGATACAGCACAAAGCTTACTGCTCAAACAGTCAATAGCGCCAATGACAAACAAAGAAGTATCCTGCAATTCGAGGAAGGATAAATGATGTACGAGGAACAAAGATCCAAGCAAGTATAACTAGAGCCATTCCAGAGAAGATCAAAGTTGCAGACACAGAGCCAATACAAAGATGCCACGTGGACTGGCGCACTGCAGAAAGCTGCTAGCCGCAACTGCCGCATTAAATGCTCCGAAAGAGAAAGTCAAGTCGTATTAAATGCGAGCCATGCCTTTGATCAAGTACTCTAAATTCAAAAGAGAGATATCTCCTTCAACGGATATCTTCTCATACAGGTATAAATACAGGATAAGCGACACTGAAGCTGGTTACTGAAACTTTTGTGCAAAAACTCTCAAGCTTTCAAGTTACAATCATTCAAGTCTAGTCTCAATTTCAGTCACTCAACCTCTGTGAAGTGAAACAAGTTCAAAGCTGAAAGATCCTTTTAAAGATTCAGAAGCTCACTTCACCGTACTAGTTGAAGAACCAAACATATATTTTTTAACATTGTTGCTGTGTGCTTAGATTGTTTTAGAGGTGTCGAACAGTTGATAGGAGAGATCCTTGCTGTTTGTATAGTTGTCTAGAGTTAGGCAGCTTCCCTGTGTTAGAGTTTAGAACCCTGTGTGGGTTAGTCTTTAGAGTTTGCAGTTGCTGTGTGTACGCTGGACTCTAGTAGGTGGTTGCTTTGTAAAGTTGATAGATTGTTAGGAATGTCCTGTAAATCAATCTTACTTAACAAAGTTCCTCCTTGAGGTAGCAGTAGAGTGGACGTAGACGGATTACACCACCTTCGAACCACTATAAGCCATAAGTGTTTTATTATTTTCTTATCTATGTTTTATTTTATATATCTATCTCTGTCATAAACATAAAACTTTTTGAAAAGGATCAAATTTGAGAAAACCAGCCTTGTGTTATAAATCATATTTTTCCGTTGCGTATAAACTCTAGGTACAGCGTGCAGCACTGCATCCTAGTGCTGTAAGCAGTAACTGTCTGGCACTACAAGTTCAAGTAACTTGCAGAACATAAAGGTTTCTCGAAAGATTTGCAAAATCGACCAAGGTTCATTCACTCTCCCCCTCCCTAAACCTCGGACACCACTTGGGACCAACACAAACCTCCTAATCAAGGTTTGGAACCCAAATGGTGGCATTAATTTAAGGCAAATTGGGGACACCATAACCCAACCCATTACACAAATTCAGTCTCCAAAATACAGAAAATTTTGCAATTTTCAGCTATGGTGACATTTTTTTGTGCAAGGCAAGGATAAAAATATGGGTACTTGTGGATATATCGGTATCTTGATTTTACGGATATATCGACGGATATATCGATATCGATGGAAATATCGGTAATTTTGAGAAAAAAATAAAAAAAATTGAAAAAAATAATGAAAAAATGTATATAACACTTTACATAATATTATAATGAATATTAATATATATTGAAGTTAATAGTTGTAAGATAACTAACAAGTAAAACTGTACCAATAAAATTTGTAAAATATCTGTTGTTAAAGTGTAGACACACATATAGATTATGTAAGTATATATATTTTAGAATATAAATTATAAATACTAAGGTAACATATTCATGGAGAAAATCATTATCTAAGAAAAAGGGTTGAATACGCATATCCCAGCAAGGCCACAAAACTAAATCTAGAAACCCAAATTAAACAGACCCATATCGGCCTTTCCAATAAATACTCTCACTCTCTCTCTCTAGGAAATTTTCAGGAAGGTCACCTATGGCTATGGCTTCCTCCAAGCATTTTACCCTCCCTCATTCGTCTTCCTTTCCTCTTCTCTCCTTTCTCCCTTTCTCCTCTCCTAGGGTGAGTTTTTCCTTTTCCTTCTCACTCCCATTCACATCATGAAATTCTTCACCTCCGAAAAGTTATTCAGGTCCAAAAAATACGCTCTATTTCCAGATCCGAGGCCGATCCCTCCTCCTTCAACTCCAGATGACGTCGTCCTCCGCCTCCAACCGACAACGATATTTGGCCGATATATCACCGATTTTTTGGCGATATATCGGCGACACAGCCCGAGAAACAACCCATTTTCATCGACAACGAAAATGACATCGACAATTATCGACAATTACCGATATTTTGCCCATTTTTCCATGAAAAAAACTACACCCGTATATTGTATCGGTGCCGTCTGGTGAGCAAAATTTCGGTGACATTTTGGCGACATTTCGTGACATTTTCATCCCTGGTGTAAGGCACCATATAATCACATCCTGATCATCACACCAATTCAATAGAACAATATCATCATTTCATTTTTACCCACCTATCAATAATCAACTTTGCACAATATCATCAACTTTACATAATTTTACCAAAAAAAAAGCAGAGGCAACATGCATCGCAGTATATATACTCGCATAACTCACAGTATTCATCAAGTAAATGAGATATCAGAGTAACATAAGCACGAGGGGACACCATATCCCCAAGCTCTCCAAGAAAAACCGTTGCATGTCCTTGTCCTAAACAGTCGAAGCCACCTCCATCACCTTTATCCCCTCTATTAGAGAACTCTCTGCTGCAGAAAAAGGATTAGAGTTTATATACTTGATGAATAAAAAAATATTGTAAAATAAGTGTGTAAAAAATATTGTACAAATACCTTTTCACACAATTTTTTACAGTAAATAAAGTGAGTTATAAATTCTACAAGGCTGAGCCTCTAAGACACATAATAGTAAACATTCAATTGCTTCGATATATTTGAAAAGTGTAACATGATTTACCAACATAAAGCTAAATTTAATTCCAGAATCATATCTATAAGTTGACCATATGTGATAACAGAATATTGATGACAATATAGAGAATTATGATGACAATATGATAACAAAATCATATTTATAATTTCTGGAAATATTGATGACAGTATGGAGACCAATTTGCTTGCATCTTATCAGCTCAAATAACTTGCTGGTAGAACAAACATGTAATAACAGATTTTAAATTTATAAAATTCTGTAAAATAAATGTGTACAATTTATAACTCACTATGAGGACTCTCACCCACAAATCTTCTAAGTTGGCAACTAAGGCGTTCTCAATGTAAAAAATAGAAGAGTCCATTTCAGAGAAAGCTGACTCCATTAAAGGTGTCTCATCCACAAAAGTTTCAACTTCAAACAAAAGTTCTTTCAAATCCAACTCACCTTCTTACAGATCAAAGAAAAATAGAGTGAGATCGACTCACTTTCTTTCAAATATCTTCATAGATTTTTTTACAGAGTCGATTTAGGGGAGGGGTAGAGACATATAGGGGTTCAGAGAGAGACGTAAAATCAGAGTTTTCAGAGAGTGGGGTGAGGTGGGGTGGAGAAGACGATGGAAGAGGGAGAGAACTTAGGGTTTTCAGAGAGTGAGGTGTTAGGATGTATACTATAAGAATAGCTTTGTATGAACATCTATTTTGATATGAGAATCTTTTATGGTCAAATGTTTGCATTTTATATTTGTTATATATGTTATTGCAATTGTCCAATTAATTTATATTGTAGATAACATGGTGTGTGGTGCCACACAGAAGATCATGTTATCAGTTCCTTATAGATTATAAATGATAGCTCACAACCAAGATGATTTTGGACAAATTATCGGAATGGTTGTAGTGTAATTTGGTATTAGTCTATCTTGATTATAAAATTACACTAGTACATTTTGTATGTATTGAGCAGGACCAATTGAGGTTGTTCGATTTATACTGACTATATAATAGAACGAGACCTCTGTTATTATGGATGTGCGTCCTCGTAATCACACTACAACAAAAATGCTCAAAGACAACACTATAACAACAACATTTTTAAGCACAAAATGTTGTTGTTTTGAAATTTACAACACTTATTGCTTAAAGTGTTGAGAAAGACGTATATTTTTTGGTCAAATACAACACTTTGACAACATCTTTCGTGAAGTGTTGTCTTTGGGCGTGTTTTTATCAACAAATAACTACAGTTAGACAACACTTTTATTGTAGTGTTGTGTTTAGGCGAATTTTTATTACCAAACTACAATACTTTAGGGGAAGTGTTGTCTTTGAGCTGTCTTTTTGAGATAATAACAACATTTCTTTAAGTGTTGACTTTATATACACTCTTCTAAAATGACAACATTTGAAATGTGTTATCTTTTAACCATAAAGACATTCATTTTGGAAAGTGGTAAATTTATGATGAAACTGATGTGTGACCTCTTCCAAACAATTATTAATAATTAATAATTATAATAGTATTATTATTGCTATTTTTATTTTAATATTATTATTATGATTCCATTATTTTTTGAGCTTTGATTTATCAGATACTTAGGTTGAATCTTAAGCTTATATTGTTGAGAAATTTTTATTTATTTATTGATCATTTTTTAATCATCGATATTGAGGGTAAATTATTCACTACAAGAAAACTGCCCGATAGTGACGAAAATATTTCGTCAAAAATTTGTTACGGAATAATGATAGAATGGTGACAAAAAAGATTTTGTGACGGACTTGTGACATAAATTATTGACAGAAACTTTTCCGTCAAGAATTCTGTCAAAATCATGTAGCGACGGATTTAAATCCATCACTATTTTGTGACGGAATAATCCGTCACTACATCAAATTTAAAAAAATATATAAATTCGGTTATTTTTTCTTTTTGACGGAATTTTCCGTCAAAATTATGTAGTGAAAGATTATTCCGTCACAAAATAGTAACGAATTTATATCCGTCACTATTTTGTGAAGGAATAATCCGTCACTACATGAATTCAAATTTAAAAAAATTATAAATTCGATTATTTTTCTTTTTGACGGAATAATCCGTTACTACATGAATTCCTAAAAATATGTGATAATATTAATTATCTTTTAATTAAATTAAATTAAATTTGAAAAGTTTAATTATTTTATGATGTTATCTTATATAATTATTTGCATTAATATTATCTTATATGACCAAACTCATAATTTTATAAAACTAGTATTTTTATAAAATATATTAAAAATATGCACTAGTATATTTTATAATTGTCTTAAAATGAAATTAGATTAAACATTACTAAACATATTAATTAGTCATTAATCTTTGAATTACATATATATGTATTGTTAACCTTTTAAAAGTATGTGATAATAGAAAATTGAAAAATATTAAAAAAACTTATAAAACAAATGCATGTAGAATATTATTACATAAAGCACCAATGGTCTAGTGGTTAAAGTACCACCATGAGTCTTGGGTTCAATTCCCAGACAATGCATAATATTGTATATTGTCGGTGGTGTGATGACATGCCATGCTGACATGTAAGATGATGTGTCGTGTCATGCTGAGATGTAAGATAATGTGTCATGATGTGGTGACACGTGGCATGATAATGTGTCATGATGTGGTGACACGTGGCATGATGATGTGTCATGACATGTCAATACTATGATTTTAATGACGGAATTTTCTGTCACAAAATTAGTGTTGTATATTTTATATAAAAGATAACAGCTTGTATATTAAGGACAACATTTTAAAATTGTTGTCTATAAGAAAACGACAACACTTATTAAGTGTTGTCTTTGGGCGCCCCTCTTCGACAACAGTGGCATAGACTACAATTTAAAATCCACAATGACAACACTTTACAATTGTTATCTTTCAGCTTTTTTGTTGTAGTGTCATTATATAATAATGGGCATGTATACTCAATATATGTTTCTTTAATTTACCAATGGGTGAGATTTATTCATTAAATCAATATGCTCGGTAAATTGGGATACGGTGTTATTTATATGGTGTGCTGTTGATTATAGAATGAAATCATGTCCTAATTATTTAAGATGATAATGTCTCCTTGAGGAGCTCATAAGGATTATCATGTAAACCCTGCAGGTAGATTTATTCCGGCATGATAATAAAGTGGAGTTGTAGTACTTTTGAAATTAGATGTTAATTAATTGAGTTGTTAGTAATTCATTTAATTAACAGACATTCGATATCCTAAATACGGGGAGATAAATGTGCACATAATAAATAGGAGTCTATATTTAATATGGATTTGGGACGGTAGTTCAATAATAACTCCTTAGTGGATCGAGTTATTATTAATGGGCTTAAAAAGTGTGTTCAGGCCGAACTAGGACTCCTAAGCCCATCGGGAGACCTAATCCTAATCCTCCTCTAGGTCCCTGTTGTAGCCTATAAATAAGCCTTAAGTCAGCCATTTCTAAACACACGAAAATCACACAAATGATTGTAGTAGAAGGCGGCTGAAATTCTCAAAAGATCATTGTCCACACAACATTCAAGAAAAATGTGAGAAATACAGCAGAAGATCGTGAGGTCCAAGCTCTATCGATCGGACTGTCTTTAGATCCAATTCCCTCCGGGTTGCGATATAGATTGTTTTGTCTATAGTTCTAACCTTAGAACTAATTTTATTGCAAAAGATATGACTCATTTTTCACTGTGCGTAGTCATATTTTGCATGGACCCCGAATCGAAATTACATAGGGTTAGCGATCCATCGGTTCCAACATGGGGTGGGGAAGACAAAACAAGTAGGAAAAGAGAATGAGATTAGGGCTAGGAAGAATATTTGAGAGTGGGTAGGGGGTTGGGTCTTTTTGTTTCATTCCTTGGTGTAATGGGTAGGGCGATTTGGGTTTTTTGTTATCTTAAAAATTGAATTAGGTTAGGTTTACAAATATATTGGGTTAGATTAAAAATTGAATTAAGTTGAATTTTTTAATATATTGGGTTAGTTGTGATTTGGATAATTTAATTGTGTAATTGACTAATTAGTTTAATTGATTAGATGTAGTAGGCTAATTATGTGAGAAAAAGTAATGGCATTGTGTGTAAATAAGTGTGTATTGTGAGGGTAAGAATTGTGATAAAATTTGCCATTTTTTTGTAGCGCCCAGGACAAAAATTAAGCATAATTGGTTAATTAAATAAGAAAACCCTTAATTAAAATATTTTATGTGTATTAATTCTTGAGTGTTTAATTTAATTACGTGTGTTTCAGATACGTGTTTAACGATCGGTTTTAAATCGATAAAATTTATAGACATGGAAAATATAATATTTTTATATCATTAGAGGCGTAATGGAAAAACGAGAAGATAGAAACGAACTAGAGGTCAATCGGACACCTGTAGCTCAAACGGCGTAGAAAAGGGCAAAATATAGAGTTTCGGAAAAACGAGGAACGGAATCGTGATGAACATAACCGAAGCTTATCATGAATAGTAACCTAATGAATAGTGATTTCCATTTTCTATAAATAGGCGCTCATTCATTTCATTTTTCACCGTTTCTTCGAACGAGACGAAAAGCGCCGAACACACGTAAGTCTTTCTCTTCTCTCTCTTTATTTTTCAGTCTTGCTTTCTGTCTCCGACGCGCCACCACCAGCGCCGCCGCGCCGTCGCCGGAGCCACCGCCGCCGCTGCCGGAGTTCGTCGGAAAAAGTCAAACTCATCCGTTTCGGCTGATTTTCGTACACAACGTAGCCCTCGACGAGACGAATTTAGGACAACTTCCAGAATTCAATTCCGATTCCCCGTTCGCCGAAAAACGGCGAACAACGATCTCCAAACCCTTAAACCTTATTTCTTGCCACCTTTTCTCTCTCCCGTTTTTTCACTCTCTGTCTTTTTCTCGTGGTTGCAGGCATCGGAGGGCCTGCCGAGGTTGTGGACTAGCCACTGGAGGGGTGGTGCCACCTTGGGTGGCGGCGCCGGTGCTGGAAAACAGCATGGAAAAGGGGCTGTTGCACATGGGGTTTTATGTGTGTGTAATGTGTGTTGTGTATGCATGCTGTTGGGGGTTATATTGGTGGTTGCCGGCGACTGGAAGTCACCGGCCAGTATCCTAGGTGGTCGGGGGAAGGGTCACCGGCGACTGGAAATCACCGGCCGGAGCTGGAAAGGCGGGGTTTGGTTATGTATTTTGTGTGCGATGAAGGGTTTTTGAGGATGTTTGTATGGCACTATTCATACCGGTATCCGGTGAGGGATGGCCGAAGGTGGTAGCCGGCGGTGCAGGCTCACCGGAGGGTAAGGTGGTGTTGGCATAGGACGGCGCCGCCACAGCCGGTGGCTCTGGGAAGGTGGCTGCTGAAGCAGGATCGCGCCGAGAGCGTTGCCATGTTTTTCTCCCGCAGGACGCATCCTGTAAATTTTAAGACGCGTCCTGCACGCTAAATTGAACTGGACAGAATTGTTGTCTCTGTTTTGCTCGCAGGACGTGTTTTGGAAATACCAAGACAGGTCTTGGGAGACGCCGGAAGTTATTTTTCTCCCGTCGCCGGGAACGCGCGTGACGTCGTATTTTCGATCCGAATCTCGTTTTCTTTTCATCGTTCTTTAACATCGAGTCGTCGCCAACGAGATATCGCGGACTGGGGGTCATGGGTCCCGGTCAAAATCAACCCTTTGATCACATTACCAAAATACCCTTCAATCTTAAAACGCTCCGTTCGAGCTCGTTACAACTCCGATTGAGCTCATTCTTGTTTTGTTGTGATCCAAAATCCATTCTCTTTCATCTCAGCCTTATAAACTGATTTTTCCCTCTTGTATCTTCAACCTCAATCGTTAGGCCTACCGTTCCGATCCGTCTCATCTCGATCGATAATATCCTATTCGATGTTGTTTTAATATTTAATTATAGATTATAATGAGCTAAGAAAACATCGTAAATTATGTAGGCTACCTGTTGGATTGAAGGTCTGGGATATGAGATCCTTGACTTGCTGATCACGTGGTAACCACCGAACAAGATGGGGGTAAACTCTTATTTATGTTTTAAACTGTACGGTTTTATGGAAAACTATGTGACTAAGTGATCTAAATCATGTTATTATGTGATGTCATTTTCAAGTGAAATGTTTTTACTACGTGAACAGGATTCGAGTAAATTATATGTTTTTGAGAGCTATTGATTTCAAGTGATACCAATGCAAATGGTTTCAAATGATGATAAGACGGGATAATACCCGCTAAAAAGGGGTTTCTTTAGAAACCAACATATGTCAAGGGATTTTTCTTTACCTATGTGTTATGTGAATTATGTGGCCAACGTGAACGTTACCAATGTGCACTATGTGTTATGTGGAAACTGTTGTATGATAATTTAACTGCGCATGCGTGTGTCACGCCAAGTAGGGTATTTCTCGTCGGAACCCAACAAGGGGGTATTCTACGGAATCCCAACATGAAGGGTGTAACAACCCAAAATGGGGTCGGCTTGGGGCCTCGATAGGTCTTCTTCGGAAACCTATTCAACGGATTGCATTGGGACTCTTCGGGAGTCTACAACGTGTATATATATATAGTATTCAAGAAATGTTATGTGTACCCCTTTTATTGTACAAATCAACCTCACTAAGTGTCCTTTTGGCACTTACCCCCTTTTATGTTTTATTTTACAGAAATTTTCGGAGGCGAGGAGGAATGAACAGAGATGCCTATTATTTTTGTATGTATATAAGAATGTATATGGATGTTCGGTATTTTCTGAAAACTCGATTATGTACAAAATAATGTTTATGTGTTTTACTCCAAATAAAAATATATTTTTCCCCTGCAATCATATAAACTTTTCATATCTTTCAAGGGTTGTTTTCTAAATCTTGATGGTTTTAAAATCTCAACGGTTCAGGATTTTCTGCTGGACGCCCTATGAAAATGCTGTGTTTGCACTCTGATTTGTTTTGAAGAAAATTATTATTATTATTCTTATTATCCACGTTTTAAACGTTATATGAAAATGGGGCGTGACATTTTGGGTGTGCAAAGTGTTTAGAGACAAACTAAAAAGAAAAGTGTGTAAAGTGTTAAAGAACGGAGGGAGTATTATTTTCGTATTACAATAGTGAGAAGTCAGTCCAGCCTGCTACATATCTACGTCAACATCTACCGAGCCTGAAAATATTAAAAGCAATATCATGATCAGACACTTCCAGAGAAGGATCCCAATGGGATAACTTTACTATCTAATACATTGAAGCAATTAAATTATTAAGTATATATTACATGTCCTTCGGGCACGCTCACCTTGGATCATACTATAACATAAAGGAATGTGGGAGTCACTCGCCCACTAGACCTTGTTTTCATAGACCAGACATTCTCGCCCTTATGGTCGTCACCCGATATAGAAGTTACATACTGGTTATAACTACGGACTTCAACCGTAGATTTTCGTACATACTAATTCAATTATCAACACATAGTAGAGAGTATAAGTTACCCACTTGTAAGCTGATTCTTCAAGGATAGCTTCTGGATTTACTGACTGTCTCCATTTACGCTCTGACACATTTAACTATTTAGACAATTATATTGTAGACACACAGTTTTGTAACTTACATTTAGGTTATCTTAACCTAAAACATAGTCATTTAATAAACATAGTCATTTAATAAATACTTGAATCCTATATTAAATTCTAAACATGATCATAACATAACTAAAATATTTAAGCAAAATAGCATATGGAATAAAACATCATACTTGTGGTATAATTTTTTAGACACTTAAATTAGTGATTTTAGGCATAAAGGACACATAAGCCACAACAATTTTAATAATTTATAGGTTATTCAAAAAATTACAACAATATTTATGTGGACACATAATAGTGTTAGATATCATAGTCTAAAAATTCACAATTTTTCATAGTGTACATATATAAATAAAATTAATTCTATAAACTAGTTTTTCACTTCAATTTGAATTCAAAATCAGTCTATATTGAAAAATTTATTAAACATTATAGGATCCATGAAAAACTTTCATATTTTCACAGAAGTCAGAATACATACTAAAGTACAACATATAAAAATATCAACTAAAAATAAGATTCACATAATTAGTTATGAATTTTGTAAGTGGGCAAAAAACAGGGCATCGTGTATGCTGAAAATATGTTTTCTTGCAAAAATCTTCATAAATTGTACAAGCCTTCAAAATTTACAAGGTAAATTTCTATATATCTTTACGAGTCTGTACTATAACATGCTAAAATATCACATGTGAACTCAAAGCCCAAAACTCAGAGAAAGGTTTTACTTGGACATAAAAACAAAGAAAACAGAGCAAATATTCCACAGGACAGTGCTATGCTTGACAATTCATAGTAAATCGAATTTATGTCCAAATATTCTAAAATTTAACATGTATGTTCTGCACTTCATATGCTAGAACTTGGAAAGAGGGTTTAGGCAAAATAGATTTCTATAAGCTTACGAATTTCTCAGAATAGACCTGCAGATATCATCTTATAACACATGCAACAGTTTGCATATTCAAGTAAATTAAACACATAAAATTCTAAACCTAATACCAAAAATATCTTTGGACCTTCTAATCTATGCTATAAGTCATGAAACACCATAATTAAACGAAAGAGTTGAGAGAACTTTAGCAAAATACCTCTAAAAGATCAAGCAAAAAAATGTGTTTTGTTTTCTTTTTCTTCTAACATAGGTTGTTCATTCCTCTCATTTTTCTTTCATTTTGATGCAAGTAGGAGGTGTCATAAGTGTAGTAGGAGGTGTCATCTTTTAGATTAGTCACCTAATCTGATATTTATACATATACACTTAGTTTATTATCCCTTTTTTAATTTCTTTTTTTATTTTCTTTAATTAATTATATATACATAAATTCTACACTCATATATATGTGTATATATGAGTATTTTATTATCATGGGATTAAACAATTAGTTAAAACTACGAAATCATCCATTCCCCTTGATAATCAAGAAATAATTCTAAATTTACTTGATAAAAAGGATATATTACCTTTTATAAAAACATATAATTATTTACCTATAGGATTAGTGCAAATTGCATTCAAACCTTTATTATTAAAAGGTTTACCAGAAAGCTTTATAGCAGCTTTAAGAGATGGTAGAAACAAAGCTTGGAATAAATCCCTTATGGGAATAATTCAATCTAGTCTGGCCCATGGACCAATATATTTTAATGTTTATCCTGATTTATGTTTATCTCTTACTGACAGTAATATATTAAGTGCTTTAACATTAAATGTTAAAACTCATGCATATGATTATATTCCAGGTTCGGAAATAATTTGTATATGTTATAGAATTTACTATAAACTTTTATATACTATGAATCCAGGATGTAAGATAATGGATAAAAGTATTAATGAAACTATTCTGATTGAAACAAATTTCAATAGATCGAATATCTCTACTAGAAGAGCTATTAAATGGGAAGAAATAAACTTTCCAGAAAAATGGATAATTGAACAAGAGGTTTATAAAGAACTTTTAATAAATAAAGATTTGAAAAATATAATTCAAACAGAAGAAGGAACTATTCAAATTCAATTTTCAAATGAACAGAAAAAATTATTACTTCCGTCTTCTATATGTAGAAATAATTCTATGTTTAAAACAAGAACAAAAGATTCATATATATTACCTCTAGATTATTGGGTAGATTTACCACAAACATCTAGAGCTTTTACTTCTCAAATAAGGGAAGAATTAGAATCTGAAAGAAATAAAAATAAAGAAGAAGTCTTTATAGACAGAAATAAAATTGTTAGGGATTTTAATTATGGAAATACCCATAAAGAAAGTGACACTATGTCAGATGCCCCATTTAGTCTTCATGATTAATACACCAATCAATTTTGAAAAAGGATCACCTGTTAGGCAGGAAATTTGTAAAGAATTTAAAAATTCAAAATAGTTACTTTTCAGAAAATGGTTTTTTGAAAATCTATCTGAAAATCTTGAACAAATTCAAGAAGAATTTTATAAACATTGCAGAGAAAACATTACACAAATATATTTTGTTCCTTGGTTTGTAACAACTTATATTATAAACCAAATTTCGGTTTTAGAAAGAACTTATAAATTAACTACTGGACAAGAACAAAAATCTTTGTATCCTCCTAGTACTTCATTCCAAATGGAGAAAACTAGTAAAATTATGAGTTTTACAGCATTTTCAAAATTAATTGAAAATGAAACTTTACAAGTTACCATAAAACACATAAATTTTTTAATGGAAAAACAAAATTACACTAATTTTGTAACGCCCAGGATAAAAATGAAGCATAATTGATTAATTAAATAAGTAAACCCTTAATTAAAATATCTTATGTGTATTAATTTTTAATTGTTAATTTAATTGCGTGCGTTTCAGATATTGTTTAACGATCGATTTTAGAGGGATAAAATTTATAAACATGGAACATAAAATATTTTTGAACCATTAGATGCGTAACGGAAAAATGAGAAAATAGAAACGAACTAGAGGTCAATCGGACACCCGTAGCTCAAACGGCGAAGAAAAGGGCAAAATACGAAGTTTCGAAAAAACGAGAAACGAAATCTTATCATGAATAGTGACCTACTCTATCATGAATAGTAACTTTTAAAATTTTCTATAAATAGACCCTCATTCGATTTCATTTTTACCATTTCTTCGAACGAGGCGAAAAGCGTCGAATACACGTAAGTCTTTCTCTCCTCTCTCTTTCCTTTTAATTTTATATTTCGTCGTCGCCGCAGCACCGCCGCCGGAGCCACTGTCAGAGCCGTCGTCGCCGCTGCCGGAGTTCGCCGGAAAAAAGTCAAACTTGTCCGTTTTGGCTGATTTTCGTACACAACATAGCCCTCGATGATACGAGTCTAGGGCAACTTCCGGAATTCAATTCCGATTCTCCGTTCGCCGGAAAATGGCGAAAAACCGCCGCTGCCGTCGCCGGAAAAAGTCAAACCCGTCCGTTTCAGCTGATTTTCGTATATAACGTAGCCCTCGACGATACGAGTCTAGGGCAACTTCCGGAATTCAATTCCGATTCTCCGTTCGCCGGAAAACGACGAACAACCATCTCCAAAACCCCAACCCTTGCTTTTGGCCACCTTTCTCTCTCCCGTTTCTCTCTCTCTCGCTCTCTTTTCTCACCGTTACAGGCACCGGAAGGGCTGCCGGAGTTGTGGGCTAGCCACTGGAGGTGTGGTGCCGCCATGGGTGGCGGTGCCGGTGCCGGAAAATGGCCTAGAAGGGGGGGCTGTTGCAAGGAGTTTGTGAAATGTGTGCGACGAAGAGTTTTTGAGGTTGTTTTTCAGGTACTATTTATGCCGGAATCCGGTGAGGGATGGCCGGATCTGGTAGCCAGCGGTGCAGGCTAGTCGGAGGACTAAGGGTCGATGGCATAGGGTGGCGCCGCAGCGGTCGGTGGTACCGGGAAGGTGGCTGCTCGAGCAGGCCGACGACGGGAGCAACCTGCCCCGCTGCCTAGAAAACTAGGCAGCCGACGGGAGACGCCGTCGGGAAATTTTCCCGTCATCGAGAACACGCGCGACGTCCTATTTTCGATTCGTTTTCGATCCAAATCTCGTTTCCTTTTTATCATACTTTATCATCGAGACGTTGCCAACAAAATATCGTTGACCGGGGGTCGTGGGTCCCTGTCAAAGTCAACCCTTTAACCAAATTACCAAAATACCCCTAAATCTTAAAACGCTCTGTTCGAGCTCGTTTCAACTCCGATTGAGCTCATTCTTATTTTTTTGTGATCCAAAATTCATTCTCTTTCACCTCAACTGTACAAACTGGTCTTTCCCTCTTATTTCTTCAACCTCAATCATTAAGCCTTCCGTTCCGATCCGTCTCATCTCGATAGATAGTATCCGATTCTATATCGTTTAAATCGTTAATTTTATTTAATAAAGATCTAAGAAATACTGTGAATTATGTAGGATACCCGTTGATTTGAAGTCTTGGGATACGTGATCTTTAAGAGGTGCTGCTCACGTGGTAACCACCGAATAAGGTGGGGGTAAATTCTTTAAATTAAGATATTATAAAGTTTATGCAATCTTCTAAGATTATTATTAAAGGTGGGGAAAATTATTATGTCGGTATTGATACCTCTTTCAAAATATTTAATTTACGAAGTATTTAAATTACGAACTATTTACTATATGAAATGTGTTGGGTATACGTGCTGAATGCATAAGATGTTATATGTGAAAATGAAAGTGATATGATGGATATGATTAATGAATGTTTCAAAGCACATGATGGATTGTGAATGTTTACTATGAATATAAAAGTGAAGAATGATGTGAAGCTAATGTATGTATATGAGCAATAAGATATGATTCCGAATTGCAACTAAGTGTTATGTTAAAAATAATGTGCTTCCATGTGTATGTTGGATATGTGTATGTGTGATGTGAATATGTGTGCATGTGCATGTACGGCGGCTAAGAACCGTATCTATGGTGGCTAAGAACCACATCTATGGTGGCTAAGAACCACATCTATGGCGGCTAAGAACCACATCTATGGCGGCTAAGAACCGTATCTATGGTGGCTAAGAACCACATCTATGGCGGCTAAGAACTGCATCTATGGTGGCTAAGAACCACATCTATGGCGGCTAAGAACCGTATCTATGATGGCTAAGAACCACATCTATGGCGGCTAAGAACCGTAAAATGTTTTCATGGCGGCTAAGAACCGTAAAATGCTTTTATGGCGGCTAAGCACCGTAAATTATGTAAAAAGTGATGTTTGGATGTGAAGGATGATTGATTTGAGATGAATGCTTACATTTTCAAAATGATTTTAAGCCAAGTGTTTGAAATGATCTATTTTATGCTGTTTTTATTAAAAGACAAACATTTTTATGAAAATCTATTTTTATGTGACAAATGTTGTTTTGGCATGTGTGTAAAATCTTCCAAAATTATTTCATGTCATCCCGAGTTCCCCACCCCACTGAGTGTACTATTGTCACTCACCCTCTTTTTAAAATGTTTTCAGTTTAAGGAGTTTTAAGGCGTGGCGCGCGAGCAGTGGATGCTGGTAGCCGATGATCAAAGGTTACAGAAGTTTTTATTTGTAAATGTGATATTTTATGAATTATGGAAACGTATATTTTATAATAAATCTTGAATTTTAAATTATTCTTGATTTTTATTTATCTTTATTCTTTTGAAAGAGTGAAAATTTTTATGAGTGAGTAACGTCTCGATTAAGATTTATTTACCAAAAAGAATCGGGGCGTTACAAATTTATATCTAAATATAATAGGTGAAGAATTAAATTCTCTTCATAATAAAATTGAAAATATACTTTCAATTATAAAACAAATTAAACCAGATGTACATATTGAAACTAAGAAAGGAATAGATATAGTTTCAATTGCTTCTTCATCTATACAACCACCTCCAGAAATAAAAGATTTTAAATTAAAATCATCTAAAAATAATTTAGAAGAGTTAATTATTGAATTAATTAAAAAATTTAAAGGACAGAATATTTCTACTTTAAATAATGAAGAAGGACCATCGGAACCTTCAAAAAATATGATAAATAAAATAAAATGGGCAGATAGACCTACTCAACAAAGATATTATATGAGTAAATCAACACCTATTGATGTTTTACATGAAGAAAAAGAATTTTTCTTAGAAACAAGCTATAATGGGAAAAGTATCTATGAATGGAATCTTAATGGATTTACAGATACACATATTTATAATATAGCTCATAGAATGCTTATGTATAGTACTGTTTGCACAACAGCAGGAAATAATGATCTTAATATTGCTAAAATGATTATAGCAGGATTTACTGGTCAACTTAAAGGTTGGTGGGATAATTATTTATCTCAAGAAGCAAAAGATACAATTCAAAATTCTGTTAAATTAGAAGATAATAATCAAAATAGTAATGTTGTCTATACTTTAATAATGACAATAATTGAACATTTTACTGGAAAATTTACAGATAATAACGAAAATATTCGTACTCTTCTGAGTAATACAAGATGTAGAACATTAACAGATTTTAGATGGTATAAAGATACTTTTCTTTCTAGAGTCTTCGAATTACCTGATTGTAATAACATTTATTGAAAAGCCAAATTTATTGATGGTCTTCCAAGTATTTTTGTAACGCCCAGGATAAAAAACAAAGCATAATTGGTTAATTAAATAAGTAAACCTTAATTAAAATATCTTATGTGTTTTAATTCTTGAATGTTAATTTAATTACATTCGTCTCAGATATGTGTTTAACGACCAGTTTTAGATGGATAAAAATTATACACATGGAAAATAGAATATTTTTATACCATTAGATGCGTAATGGAAAAACGAGAAGATAGAAATGAACTAGAGGTCAATCAGACACTTGTAGCTCAAACGGCGAAGAAAAGGGCAAAATATAGAGTTTCGGAAAAACGAGAAACGGAATCGTGAGGAACATAACCGAAATCTTATCGTGAATAGTAACCGAAGCTTATCATGAACAGTAACCCTAGTGAATAGTAACTTTCCAAAATTTTCTATAAATAGGCCATAGTTCGATTTCATTTTCACCGTTTCTTCGAACGAGTCGAACGAGCCGAAAAGCGCCGAATACACGTAAGTCTCTCTCTCCTCTCTCTTTTTCTTTCCCGTCTTTATTCTGTCTCTGGAGCGACGCCACCGGGGTTCGCCAGAAAATTTGAAAGTTGTCGGTTTCGGCTGATTTTCGTATACAACGTAGCCCTCGATGATATGAGTTTAGGAAAACTTCTGGAATTCAATTCCGATTTCTCGTTCGCCTGAAAACGGTGAAAAACCATCTCCAAAATCCTTAACCCTTATTTTCAGCCACCTTTTCTCTCTCCCATTTTTCTCTCTCTTGCTCTTTTTCTCGAGGTTACAGGGGCCGGAAGGGCTACCGGAGTGGTGGGCTAGCCATTGGAGGGGTGGCGACGCCATTGGTGGTGGCGCCAGTGTCGGAAAATGGATTGGAAAAGTGCTGTTGCATTGTGTTTGTGTAAATTATGTTTGACGAAGGGTTTTTGTGGCTGTTTTTCTGGCGAGGGATGGCCAGATCTGGTAGCCGGTGATTTAGGCTAGCCATCGGACTAAGTTTCGGCGGCATAGGGCGGCGACACCGCCGCCGGTGGCTCCGGGAAGGTGGCTGGTTAAGCAGGTTCACAACGGGAGACGCTGCCCTGTTTTTCTCCCGTCGCCGGGAGACCGAGGCCGAGGCTACCGAGAAAATTGGGCAGCTGCCGAGTCTGTTGCTCCTGCTGCCTAGAAAACTAGGCAGCCGACGGGAGACGCCGTCGGGAAATTTTCCCGTCGCGGGGAATGCGCGCGACGCCGTATTTTTGATTCGTTTTCGATCCAAATCTCGTTTTCTTTTCATCATACTTTATTATCGAGACGTTGCCAACAAAATATCGTTGACCGGGGGTCGTGGGTCCCGGTCAAAGTCAACCCTTTGACCAAATTACCAAAATACCCCTCAATCTTAAAATGCTCCGTTCGAACTCGTTTCAACTCCGATTGAGTTCATTCTTTTTTTGTTATGATCCAAATTTCATTCTCTTTCACCTTAGTTGTATAAACTGATACTTTCCCTCTTGTTTCTTCAGCCTCAATCGTTAGGCCTCTGTTCCGATCCATCTCATCTCGATCGATAATATTCGATTCGATATCGTTGAAATCCTTAATTATATTTCATAAATATCTAAAAACACCATAAATTATGTAGGCTACCTGTTGGATTGAAGCCTTGGAATATGTGATCTTCGATACTTGCAACTCACGTGGTAACCACCGAACAAGGTGGGGGTAATTTCTAACTCTTTATCTATTTACAGTTTTCCTTATTCCAAGCATGATTGAGGAATACTAAATGCTGTGATTATATATTTGCTGTGACATACTTATTACTGTGAGGGGTGGGCCCACTGAGGCGCCCTTCATGCATTCATCCCTAACCCTCATTCTTCTATGAAAGGTTTGGTGGTCCTTGAAATGCACCAGCGGTATTTGAGACCGTTTTATGGGATAAGACGGGCGATGCCCGCACCTATTCGTCTCTTACCATTTCTAATGTCTGCTGTGCATATTTCGTGCTGTGTTTCATGATGATTATACGTATTACTGATTTTATTATCTGTCAAAGTTTTAGACGCAGATTTTATCCCCACGAGTGTATTCAACGCACTCACCCCTTATTCTGTAATTCATGTTACAGGCGGTGATAAGCATGATGAACCCTAGAAGGAGAGAGGAGGTGCTATATTTCTGGATCTGTAATTATTTTTAATATGATCTTTATCAAACTTTTGTCTTTATAAAACAATATTGAAAGGAATCCACGTTTGGTGGTTTGATGATGTGTATTCGGGATGTGAGATCCTGATAATGATGTGTATTCGGGATGTGAGATCCTGATGATATTTTCCGCTGTGAATATTATGTTAAATCGGTTGAAGCCGATGGTTATTATGTAATATTTTTTGTTCGTCTCCTATTTCTTTTCTTCTTCCTGCACGCCCGTGTGGAAAACTCTGATAAATGTTTTTGTAAGAAAATGGGGCGTGACACTTTTTGCTGAAAGAATTAAAATAATTCTTAGAAAAGATAATTTAAATATTCCCTATGATAATTATACATTTGGAAATTTAATAAGTGTTTGTGTTCAAGAAGGATTAGCCCTTTGTAATGAATTAAAATTAAATAAACAAATTAAAAATCACAGTTTAATAGAAAAAAAACAATTAGGACATTTCTGTGACCAATTTGGTATGGAAAAAATCAAAGAAAGTCAATCTAAACATAAAAAACATCCTAGGAATCCTAGAGATCAAAATGAAAGACATTATAAGAAAAGAAGGCATTTCTCTGAAAAATTTAAAGAGAAAAAGAAAAGAAGAAAAGAAACCTTTGATATAAATAAAGGAAATAAAGATAAGAAAAACATTATATGTCATAAATGTCATAAACCAGGTCATTACGCTAATGAATGCTGGACTAAGGCTAAAATAAATAAATTAGAAATTGATGATAATATAAAAAATGCTTTATTACAAATAATGATAGAATCTGATTCAGATAATAAATCAAAAGAAGAATCATTATATTATTCTGATGATCTAAGAAATTCAGATAGTGAAAATATATTTTCAGATAATGAAGAATGTGATAATTGTATACAAGGACAACCTTGTATAAACCATATCAGTAATACTGATGAAAAATGAGATGAGTTTTATAAACTCTTATCTCAATTTCAGGATTTAAATATTAATACTATAAATAATAATTCTTTTATAGAATTATTAAAAAATATAAAGGATCCTGAATTAAGATCAAAGATTATTGATTAAATTGAAAATACGCCATCTACAAGTAATACTAAAAAAGAGGAAATAAACATTCCTCTGCAAAATCAAAATCAAACATACTCTATGAAAGAAATTCATAGAATGTTAAAACAAAAATATGGGGATAAAAAACCTACAACTACTGAAGAATTATTAATAGAAATTAATAAATTAAAAATAGAGGTAAAAGATCTCCAAAAATGTAATATTAATATACATAACAGATTATCCATAATAGAAAAAGAGAGAATTATGGAAAAAGAAGAATATGTTGAATCAGAAGAACAACAAGAAAATTTCTTGTCAATAATAGATAAAAATAAATTTGCAAAAGAAATTATTCAAATAATGAATATGTTTACATCACAAAAGTGGTATACAAAGATAACTCTTTTAATTGAAAATGATTATCAAAAAGAATTTACTACTATGATTGATAGTGGTGCAGATTTAAATGTTATACAGGAAGGATTAATTTCTTCAAGATTTTTTCATAAAACAACCCATTCTCTTTCTCATGCAGGAGGAGGGTCTCTGGATATTAGTTATAAACTACCAGAAACTTTAATATGTAAAAATGGAAGCTGTATACCTACTAGTTTCCTTCTTGCAAAAGATATTTCTAGTCAACTTATTCTTGGCTTATCCTTTATACATAGTATATATCCTTTAACACGTGTTGATGAAAAAGGAATAATTGATACTTATAAAAATAAACCTATTATTTTTTCAATTTATAGACAGACCTATACAAAAGGTCCTAAATGAAATAAAAGAAAAAATGGATAGAAAAATATTTCATATTAATTCTTTAAAAGAAGAAATTAATTCTCTTACTATTGAAGAGAAATTGAAAAATCCTAAATTACAGGATAAAATAAAACTTATTAATAATAAGTTTTCTTTAGAAATATGTGATGATCATCCAAATGCTTTTTGGGATAGAAAAAAACATGTTATTTCTCTTCCCTATGAAGAAGATTTTAATGAAAGGAATATTCCTGCAAAATCTAGACCATGTCAAATGAATTCTGAATATTTAGAATTATGTAAAAAAGAGATAAAATCTCTCCTTGATAAGACATTGATAACTCCTTCTAAATCTTCATGGTTTTGTACGGCTTTTTATGTTAATAAACATTCAGAACAAGAAAGGGGTGTACCTAGACTTGTGATAAATTATAAACCTCTTAATAAGGTTTTAAAATGGATTAGACATCTTATTCCAAATAAAAAAGATCTTATAGATAGACTTTTTGGAGTCTTGATATTTTCAAAATTTGATTTAAAATTTGGATATTGGCAGATTCAAATAAAAGAAGCTGATAGATATAAAACAGCTTTTAATGTTCCAATAGGACATTATGAATGGACAGTTTTACCCTTTGGGTTGAAAAATGCTCTTTCAGAATTCCAACAAATAATGAGTGATATATTTATCCCTTATAGTAATTTTATAATTGTTTTTATTGATGATATCCTTGTATTTTCGAAGGATATTGAAACTCATTTTAAACATTTAGAAATCTTTAGAAGACTGATTATACAAAATGGTCTTGTTATATCAAAACCTAAAATGAATTTATTTCAGACAAATGTCAGATTTCTAGGGCATAATATTGAAAATGGAAAAATAATTCCAATACAAAGAAGTATGGAATTTGAAAATAAATTTTCAGATATAAATACGGATAAAACACAATTACAAAGATTTCTTGGAAGTCTAAATTATGTTTCCTCATTTGTTGAAAATATTTCAAAAATATCTGCTATATTATATGATAGACTTAAGAAAAATCCTACTCCCTGGACTAATGAACATACCAAGGTAGTTAAGCTTATAAAAGAAAAGGTAAAAAATATTCTTTGTCTTATGCTTGCAAATCCCCAATGGGAAAAAATTATTGAAACCGATGCTTCAGACTTAGGATTTGGAGGAATTTTAAAACGAATAAATCCAAAAGATAAATAAGAAATTCTTGTTAGATTTTATTCAGGAAAATGGAATCCTGCACAGAAAAATTATGCTACTTTGGCTAAAGAAATTCTCGCCATAGTAAAATGTATTATAAAATTTCAGGATGATTTATATAATCAAAAATTTATTATAAAAACAGATTGTCAAGCAGCAAAAGGTATTTTTAAAAAAGATTTCAAACATGATATTTCTAAGCAAATGTTTGCAAGATGGCAAGCTTATTTGCCTCCTTTTGATTTTGAAATTGTTTATAAACAAGGAAAAGACAATAATTTGCCTGATTACTTAACTAGAGAATTTCTTTTATGATTTCAGATATGAGTCAACAGGGACGAGGATCCTATTTCCCTAATAGGGAAAGAGGAAGAGAAAGAACTCCTCACCATATTCTTGCTCAACATGGCAAGCAGAAACTTATTTCTCAGAATATTTCTGGAAATTCAACAGGAAATATTCCTGACAAAAGTCATCCATTATATGGAGACTTTCAAAAGTTCTTAAAGAAAAAATCATAGGAAAATAGTCCTGATGAAAGGGAAGAATCTTCCTATGCAAATATTATTACTGAAGAAAAAAAGTAATATTCTTTTTAAGAAAAATGAACATAGGGATTTAATTCTTTTAATAGAAGAAAAAGATACCCAATGGAAAGATAGTCCATGGACTATTATGGATAGATATGTCCCCAATGGAACCTTTATACATGGTTCATATAAACCTAGAGGATTTTATGAAGTAATGCTTAAAGCATTAGAAAGTGTTGACATAGAACACTCTTATTCTGGATCAGGAAATAACCAAACCAATGAGTATGCTTACCCAAAATTCACTATCAAGAAAATTATATCTCTTGAAGAATGGGGAATATCTCCATTAGTTGAAAAGGAGGCAATCCATCCAATTCAAAAACATAACTATAAATTCAATTTTTGGGATTATGTTGATGGTTTTTATAAAACCCTTTTCTTTGAAAATAAGAAAAGAAAACATACTTGGTTAATCAAGATTTGTAGTAATTGCTCACATCAATAACTGGTTTTATAATTGGTGGAAGATATTTGGCACCATAATTGATATTCTTCCAGATATTTATAAAAATTTGATGGAAGAATGGATTATGTTTGCACCTTCAGTTGAAAATAATTCAATAAAAGGACAAACACCTTGCCAATTCTTTACAGAATCTGGTATTCCATGGATATGGAAATGGACTCCAGAATTCGGTTATACTGAAAATGGAACTTCTTGCTTATAGAGAATTGGTTATACCAAGATGTGGGATAAAATGACAAGAATTGATCCCGAGACAGGAGAATTATATTCTCAATCTACTATTGATAATATCAATGAAAAAATACAGTGTTATAAAACACAAAAAGAAAAGAAAAAATAAGAAATAAAGGATTTAAATAGTCCTTTCAAAAGAATTTCTCAAAAATATGCTGGAACATTTTCCAGACAAAAAATGATAGAAATATATATTCAAGAAATGAAAAATGATCTTTTCAAAAATCTACAAACTACAGGATGTTCAGGTTCAAAATCTGATACTTCAATGCTTTCTGATTCTAGCAGCAGAGAAGATACAGAAAGAATATTTTCAGAACAAGAAGGTCAAGACCAGGAAGAAAATCCTGAGTTAAGTGTGTCATTCGACATACTCAGAGAATCTCTCCTTCAAAAATTCAAAGATTAAATGCAGGATTTAAATAATCAAATTGTGGAAGATTTATATTTCATTCAGAGAAATTATCCACATTCACTATGGAGGCCATTTTTTAATCCACTCTTCTATGAAGGACAAGGAAGCTGGAATAGAGTTTCCACAATCAAAGGAAAAATAAAAATTATTGAAAGGAAGATAAAAGAAGTTAAAGAACTTCTTATTTTTGATCCATATTTTCAAAATGATGAAAATAATAATTTATTAATTGACTTATGGAGGCTCAAGGAATCTCTCAAGGCGTTTAAGACCCAAAGTTCAATCCTTGTTGGATAAGAGATAAAGAAGATAAGATGCTCTCCACTTGGTGGACCCTCATATTGTTTTAATGGACAATAAAGTCCAATAAAAAGAATCTTTACTGTTTGCTTTTACAAAGCAATTATTGTAATAGTTTTCCCTTTTTCTCTATAAATAGGTTTAGTATTTTTTCTTGTAAGGGCATGCTGGAGTAAAGTACTCGCCCATTCTCTCTCCCTTCTCTCTAACTTCTCTCGAAGTTTTCGTCTTGTAATCCTTTGTATAATAAAAATATTGTGTGTTCTTGGTGATCTCCAAACTCTGTAAGTATTTATTTTTCTGTTTTAAGTTTTTATTTTATATGTTTATGAAAGGCCTATCAATGATAGGCTAGATATTTATGTGTTAGATAAATACTGCTGGTTCTTTTAAGCATGTCTGTTTATTTTTAGATTTATGGATACTAATGAAAGGTTAAGACACTCAGGTTTGAGGCTTAAGTACTACGATGTATTATACAATCCTAATGTTTACCCTTTTAGCCGTTTTTAGCCAGAAGGGCGTTTGAGGCATTTGTGGGTTGAAGGGGATTTGATAATACATATACGTCTTAAGTGCTCAATAAATTCCTAAGAGTTTAAATATCTGGTAAAAATATATCAGATATAATTATTCATGTTGTTTTGGTTGGAAACCCTGTGTATCCATAACTATACTTGTGTTTCACTTGTATAGAGATCGATGTGGTATAACAATACCAAATACTGTGAATATTTATAAGATATCCTTACGCCTTTAGTATTCGTGTATCCTGGGTTTGAAATGGTATTTATTAAATAACTTTTATTATAAAACAAAATAAAATTCTCATTTTATGTATTTTGAAAATTACATACTATGTCTTAGGGTTTTTAAAAGATATTTTGATGTACATTATGGTGCATAAATGTGTGTTCAAGTAAAATGATTTATCACATAAAATCACATATGTGATCGATCATACGTAAAATTTCATAAAATAAAGGCATTCATAACACAAACAAGTAAGTTAGCATATAAACCTAATATTGTTTTAATTCATATAAACTTATCTATTATCTTTTTACTTCCATTCATGTGCATCGAGTGAGTTGAGATCGAACTCAGTTTTCTCCATGAACAATCCTGTAAAAATCTTTAAAATCTTAAAAAAAAATGTCGTAAAAATCTTTAAAATCATAAGTATAGCATAATGCATAAATTATAATTTTAAGAAATATAAAAACTCACACTTAAAAAATTTATAAATACACTGAAAAAAAATTCTTAAGATATGCAAATGCAGGTTTTCTTGAAAATGGGATGTCACGATTTAATTTCATATGTTCTTTTGAACTCACAAAACACGACAATATGAACATAAATAGAATATGGAATTGGATTTTTTTTATTCAAATGATTTTAGACTATAAAGAAAAATAAGTTTGTCTTGCAACAAAATAAATTTCATTAATAAGACAAAAAATAGCCCACAACGAAAAATGCATCAACAATATATATGTTTATTATTTTAGAATGCATTATAAAAGCTATCAACTTAATAACTTAACAAAATAAATTTCATTAATAAGACAAAAAATAGCCCACAACGAAAAATGCATCAACAATATATATGTTTATTATTTTAGAATGCATTATAAAAGCTATCAACTTAATAACTTATCATATCACCTTTATCATGCCTTTTTATTTTATTTTTATATTGTCTAAGTTTTTGTGTATAAAAAATAAAAAAAGAAGGGAATAAACACCAGTACACATGTTTCAGTAAGTATAATGCTCAACTAAAATTCCGAAACAAAATATAATAGACGTTTGAAAAATACAGTTACATGCCTTTGATGGGAAATTTTTTTCTCATGATAAGATCTTCAAGAGCAACTTCTATTCTATAGAGAGTTGATTATGGGGAGTTTTCCAATATTATTGATATGGCAAATGCCCTTATATACATGATTTACACTTGGTTAAGAATGGTAAGAGAATAATCTAGAAGATACATACAACAATAATATCTCCCTAACAAACTATGTTGATTCGGCAATATCTCCTTTGATACGCCCCCGCAAAATCGACGTCTCGTCGGCGACAGAGATTTTGGAACAGAGATCTTGGAACCGTGTTCGTGCGAGCGGTTTTTTCAACAAGTTAGCGAGCTGATCTTCAGTGGTGACAAATGAGACAGTGAAGATCCCTTTGGTGGACAGATCCCGAACAAAGTGTAAATCCAAAGCAATGTGTTTCATGCGGAAGTGCAGCATAGGATTAAGAGCTAGGCGTGTCGCACCAAGGTTATCACACAACAGGCGAGGAGGTGAAGCTAAGGAAATACCGAGCTCGCGAAATAGATGATAAAGCCAACACACCTCAGATGCAGTAGAAGCGAGGGCACGGTACTTGGCCTCAATAGACGATCGAGCAACACCGCGTTGTTTTCGAGACCTCCAAGATAAAGGCATTGAGTCCAAAAATATGTAGTATGCAGATGTAGATTTGCCATCCGACGGATCACCACCAAAATCGGAGTCGGAATATACAGTGACAGTGAGAGATCTGGGTTTACGAAGCAACAACCCTTGATGGAACGTGCCCTGAAGATAACGAAACACCCGTTTGATTGCCATCCAATCAGCTGCCGTTGGACAAGACATGGATTGTGTGAGTTTATTCAAAGTGAACGCTATATCTGGTCGAGTCATGGTGAGGTACTGAAGTGCCCCAATAGCACTTCGATACTTGGTGGGATCAAAGTTGCCTGAAACAGACAGAGATTGCGACGTTGCCATAGGAGTAGTAACAGGTTTTGAGCCCGCCATGTCAAACATGTGCAGTAAGTCATTAATATACTTATGTTGAGAGAGTAGAAGGCCTTCTCGACAACGGGACACCTCAATCCCAAGAAAGTATGTAAGAGCCCCCAAGTCTTTAACAGCAAATTGTCTCTGTAAATGAGAAATTAAGGATCGAACAACATTAGTACTAGAGCCAGTAATAATTATGTCGTCGACACAGATGAGAACAAATAAAGAGACAGATTTGGCATACAGAGATTTCTGAAGACGGCAGACATGAGAGGGGCAAGACTTATCGACAAAGCCAGGAGGCTGTAGCATATAAACCGATTGAGCAAGGTGACCATGCAGAAAGGCATTGCTAATGTCGAGCTGTCGCAGTTCCCAACCATGGTAGAGAGCAAGAGAGAGGATTTTGCAAACCGTGACCGGTTTAACCACCGAGCTAAAAGTGTCAACATAATCAAGACCAGGCCGTTGGTGAAAGCCCTTGGCCACGAGATGGGCTTTATAGCGATCAATAGTGCTGATGTTGCTCCGGTTTAACGTGCATCTTCTCAGAACCAAAAACTCGAAATCTCGAACGGTCGAATCCAACAAACCTGCAAAACAAACACCGGGAGGGATTCCCGATGAAGGGACTCCGACGCTCAAGTCAGTCGAAAAGCTCTGAAAATCTCTCAAGTAATATGATGTGTATAATTTTGTATATTGTGTGTGTAAAGTGTAAAAGAACAAGGATATATATACTCCCTGATACTTGTTGCAGTAGAAATAGGAGTCCTGATTGTGCTGGGCGTGGGAGTCCTCCGGAAATCAAAGGTTAGCTCGATATCAGCCTAGAAATCAGGGATATGGGTAACAAACCCGTGAAAATAGCGGGCAGTTAAGATCATTTCGCTTTCACATCATTCAGCTCGTAGATTCTTATCCGAGCTAATGTAGTTCGCCGGGATAGGCATAGTTCGCCTATTAAAGTAGTTCGCCAGAACAGGCGTAGTTCGACCTAAACTAAGTAAGAAATCCGGTCTGAATAAATTCGGTCGTGTTCAGCTCGGTTCGGTTTGAGGCATTCAATTCGATCACATCAGTACTCCCCCCCTTTTCGCAGTGTATGTAATACACTGGGGAGGTTCGCTAAGACGGTGGTAGTTCGCTAAGGTGGTGACCGAACTGAACTGACGCCTCTTCCCGAGGCGAGATGTCTTTTCAGCTTCCATCGCTCTGTTCGCACGACACGTGGCGAAAAAAACTGTTCCCGCCCAAGGCCCTTTTGTTTTCCGCCGTTAGATTTCACTCCATCCAACGGCGGACAGGTCGCGCCTCTTCGGATTTTCCCCCCAAAATCAAGATCTTTCTCTCTATATATGTCATTATCATCATCTTTAAAACACTTTCGTGCTCCTCCACTGTAGACGTTCGTCTTCTCCGATCTTCTCCTTGATTTAAGTTTCTTCTCTCAATCTCAGGTACCCCTTCCTCTCTTTTCTAATCTTTATTGTACCAATGGCATCTTCTACTTCGGAAAAATCTAGAAGGAAGAAATCTGTAGAAGATGTCTTTTCTTCTACCAAGGTTACTCCGACCCATACTGTGTTTTTAAGCTCACTGATGGCGGGGGGCTATACGGTGGTGATCCCGGGTCCTGAGGATCGACCTCATCACGCACCACCTGGGCATCAGTCCTGGTTTCTAAAACAGGTCACCCTAGGGTTAGTTCCTCCCATCCATCCTTTTTTCTTAGACATTAGTGCGGAGTTCGGGATATGTCCGAGCCAACTCCACCCGAACTCCATTAGTTACATAGTTTCTTTTTACATGGTTTGTAAATGGATGGGGGTCGAGCCCTCTGTGACCCACTTCCGATCTTGTTTCGTGTTAAAAAATTCCAATCCTTTTCGTTTCTATTTGAGTCCTCGGAGTGGTGCGAGGCGAGCTTATTTCCTATCTCCCGGGGATGATAAAATCAGTTCTTGGGAGAAATATTATTTCTTTGTGAAAGCGCCGATAGGTCGGCCTTTTCGTTCGCTTCCTTGGGCCCAGCGTTCGGGTCAAACCGACCCTGCTCCTGCCCCAGATCACCAAATCACCACCCTGAACGAAATTTTTGCAAAGGGTTGGTTCGACATTGCCAAGCTGAGTTCCTGTACCGAGCTGTTATCTTTTTGGGGGTTCTATCCGAACAGCCAGATCCCTCCTCGCTTTGACCTAGGTCATTGTTACTGTATTCTCCTATAGGTCGAACTGATTGTTTTGTCATCTGACCTTGTTTGTTCTCTTCTGCAGATCTCACAATGAATCGATTTTTCTCCATTGCGGAAGATATGTCTGACGAGGAGCGAACCCCGATCTCACCTGCTCAACACGGGGTGGATCCTGCTCTGGCTGCTGCTTTCAAACAGACCGAGGAAACTCGTCTGGCCGAGCTGGCTGGTAGGGCACCTGGCCCCTCTGTCGCCTTGATTCAAGAGGAAAGCGTCCTCCCTTCTATTCCAGATCCTACCCCAGAATCCTCTGCTCCAGCTGTCACGCGACCCTCACTCCTCGCGGTTCGCTTCTCATCGCAGCTCCGCCCTCTCAACCAATCGACCTGACTGAGGAGACTGGCGAAGCGCATCCAGCTCGAACTCCTTCATCCAAAAAGAAAACATCTTCCAGTTCACGAGCCTCCCGACCGAAAAAGGTGCGAACAGATGAGGCCGCGGCGGGAGGTTCGTCGAAAGCCGAGAAAGAAGAAGAAGAAGATGCTGAAGAGAAAGAGCTGAGGAGGAACCTGACTCGCTTGGCGAACATCCAAAAGTATTTTGTGGGTTACGCGAGGCAGGCTCTTCGTCGGAGGGACGAGCTGAAGGAGAGTCGCGTGCGATTGGAGGAGGTGACCGAGGAGAAGAAAACCCTGGAGAGTGATCTTTCACTTCGTTCTGAGAAGACCGAAAAGCTGTCGGCTATGCTGGAACAGGTTGAGGTCGATCTAGCTGTGGCCCGCTCGAATGCTATCAGGAAAGAGGAGCTGCTTTTGGCGAAGGAGAAGTACGCCATGGAGAGGCAAGACGCCTTTCTCCAGATGGAGGCCGAAAATCGCAAGCTGAAGGGGGAATTGGAAAAAGAAAAGAGTGATCGAGCTCGTTTCAGGGAGGAGATGCGAGCTGAGGGCTTCCAGGCCGGGACTATTGCGGGCTACTATCAGTTCGTCAGAAGCCCAAAAATGGAATTGATAATCTCTGAATATCGGGACCGGCTTTTTCACCAGCTTTGGAATTCCACTCTCTTTCTCTCTAAGGCAGCTCCGATGGCAGAGGCCTATTTTAAGGAGGGAATCCGCTTGCGCTAAGAGGAAGTAACTGAAATTGTTCAACGCTTCCAGGAGGAGACCGGGCAGGCATTGCCGGAGTCCGTCCTTCGGTACCGCGTCTCCTCCCTGTTTAAAAAATTAACTCAAACTTTTTCCGATTCCTCCTGGCTGGCAAGGGAACCCGGATGAGGATCCGAAAGCGGAATGGTGGGCCGGGTATCTGGAGCAGTCGATCAAGGAAGTTCTTCCCGATCCTCCCAGTATTAGTACGGCAATTCCTCATTCCGGAGAAACAACACTGAGCCAGGTTCCTGATCTGCCCGAAGAGATGTTTGCCCCTTTACCTGCTCTACCCTCAGCTAGCGAGCCTCCTTCTTGTGCAGTTCCCTCCAAAGATCCTGCTGACCCTTAGATTTTTTTAGTTTTTCCTCGGAGATTTGTAATACTTTAGTTTTTCAGTTTTTACAAGACTTCTGTAATAGAATTCTCTTCTGAATATTATTGGATATCGTTTAGTGTTTCTTCTCAAGATTCTTTTCACAAAGTAGTTCGAAATAATCAAAATCATTCAGCTCGATCCAAGGAAGGTTCAGTTGATCAGTTCCATCGATCAACCCTTCCAAGGAGAATTCATTCAGTTCGATCCAAGGAAGGTTCAGTTGATCAGTTCCATCGATCAACCCTTCCAAGGAGGATTTATTCAGTTCGATCCAAGGAAGGTTCAGTTAATCAGCTCCATCGATCAACCCTTCCAAGGAGAATTCATTCAGTTCGATCCAAGGAAGGTTTAGTTGATCAGTTCCATCGATCAACCCTTCCAAGGAGGATTCATTCAGTTCGATCCAAGGAAGGTTCAGTTGATCAGTTCCATCGATCAACCCTTCCAAGGAGGATTCATTCAGTTCGATCCAAGGAAGGTTCAGTTGATCAGTTCCATCGATCAACCCTTCCAAGGAGAATTCATTCAGTTCGATCCAAGAAAGGTTCAGTTGATCAGTTCCATCGATCAACCCTTCCAAGGAGAATTCATTCAGTTCGATCCAAGGAAGGTTCAGTTGATCAGTTCCATCGATCAACCCTTCCAAGGAGAAATCATTCAGTTTGTCTTTCAAAATATAATACAACTTTTTGAATCAGAATTATAGACACAGCCATTTTAACGTGGTTCAGCCAAATCAGCCTACATCCACGAGTCGGATACCGACTTATTTTATTAAGTTGACAGAAATTTAAAAAAGTAATCATACAAGAGTAGCGTACTACGCATAAAATTTCTTCAGATGGCTCACATGCCAAGGTCTTGGTAGTAATTTTCCTTCTCCATCAATTAGTTCGTAAGATCCTCCTGAAAGAATCTTGGATATGGTGTACGGTCCTTCCCAAGTAGCATCTAATTTTCCAATATTAACCAAGGCATCTGATTGCCTTAGGACCATATCGCCGATCTGGAACTCCCTTTTCTGGACTTTTTTGTTAAATGCCGCTTGAATCCGCCTCTTGTAAAACTCATTTCGAACTCTGGCCTTATCTCGGAGCTCGTCTAAGAATACTGAATCGATCTTGATTTGTTCCTCATTCTTCAGAGGCTCGAAACTTGTGATTCTTAGCGCTTCTCCTTGGATTTCCGCTGGCACGACAGCTTCCATTCCGAATGCCAAACTGAAAGGGCTTTCTCCCGTCGTCCATCATGGTGTAGTTCGATATGCCCATAATACCGATGGTAGTTCGTCTACCCAATTGGATTTTTCTGACTCTAGTCACTTTTTCAGTCCGTCCAATATGATTCTGTTCACCACTTCGACTTGCCCATTTGCTTGAGGATGAGCTACTGCAGTGAATACTTGTAAGATCTTCATCTCTTTGCACCACTCGATAATTCTCTTTCCACGGAACTGAGCTCCATTGTCTGAAACCAAAATTCTTGGTAAACCAAATCTGCAACAAATATTTTTCCAAATGAAGTGGATCATTTCGGCCTCGGTGATCTTGGCTAATGGTTCGGCTTTGACCCACTTGGTGAAATAGTCCACCGCCACTACTACGAACTGCTTGCTTCTTCGAGTTTTTACAAAGAGGCCAACGATGTCGATTCCCCATCTGGCGAACGGACACGGCGAACAGATAGTTAGCATGTCAACGGCAGGTGTATGAATTCGCCATCCATGTTTCTGACAAGCTTCGCATCTTCTAACTATTTCGTTCGCGTCATTCTTCATTGTAGGCCAATAAAACCCAGCTCGTACTACTTTTCGAGCCAAAGATCTGGCTCCGGCGTGTTCGGCACATCCCCCTCATGGGCTTCCTCCAAGACTTTGATTCCTTCTTCTCTGGATAAACATCGGGCATCTGTTGTCAGGAAGGTTTTTCTGTACAAGGCCTCTTGCAGTAGATAATAAAACCGAGCTTGCCTTTCCAGCTTTTCTAATTCCTTTTATGTTCCTTCTTTCTTGCCTTTTAAAAAGCTTATAATTGGAGTTCTCCAATCCGAACTCACCCCGTCATCAATGCTCATTACTTCTTTCTCTCTTTCCACTCCCATTACTGTTATAGTCCTCTGCGAACAGTCTTTCAGCGAACTGCCTATTTTAGCAAGGAAATCTGCCTTCTGATTCTCACTTCTGGGGATCTGCTCAATTTCAAGTTTCTCGAACTTGCTCTCCATTTCTCTAATCTTTTCAACATACGAACTCATCCGATCTTCTTTGACTTCACATCGGTTTTGCAACTGTTAAGTTACTAACTGTGAATCAGACTTGACTGTCAGATGTCGGGCTCCAACCTGTTCGGCTATCTTTAAACCTTGTAGGAAGGCTTCGTACTCTGCTTCATTGTTGGAGGCTTTGAACAAGAATTTGACAGCGAACTGTAGCTCATCTTTTTCTGGGCTAATTAATAAGATACCAGCTCCGGCTCCATGACGAGAAGAGGATCCGTCAACAAAGAGTTCCCATTCTTTCTTCTCCTGAATTCTGGTTGTCTCTTGTATGAAATCTGCCAAAGCCTGACCTTTAATCACCGTTCATGGTTCGTATCTAATGTCGAACTGGCCTAGCTCGACGACCCACTTAACCAACCGGCCCGAGGCCTCTGGCTTCCCCAAAATGGTGCTCAACGGATGGTCAGTTCGCACTACAACTGTATGACTCAAAAAATAGGGTCTTAATCTTCTGGCCGCAGTTATTAGGGCATATGCTATTTTCTCAATCTCCGTATAGCGTATTTCCGCATCTTGAAGAACCTTGCTGATGAAGTATATTGGGAACTGGTCCTTGCCTATTTCCTTCACCAGGACCGAACTAACGGACTCTTCTCCGACTGCTAGGTATATTATCAGCGGTTCTCCTTGAGCTGGTTGTTTCAACAGGGGAAGTGTAGCAAGAAAAACCTTCAGATCGTCGAACGCCTTCTGACACTGCTCGTTCCAGCCGAACTGGCTACTTTTCCTGAGAACTTTAAAGAAAGGTAATCCCTTGTCTGTCAATATGGAAATGAATCTACTCAGGGCGACCACACGACCAGTTAAGACTTGTACTTCTTTCATAGTCCGAGGAGCAGTCATGTTTTGTATAGCTTGGATCTTGTTGGGATTGACTTCGATTCCCCTTTCAGTAACCATGTAACCCAAGAATCTCCCCGCTTTTACTCCGAAAGAACACTTCGCAGGATTCAAGCGCATTCCACTTCTCCGAATGGTTGTCATGGTTTCCCTTAAGTCCGCAGGATGTGTGTTTGCTTTAACACTTTTTACCAGTATGTCATCCACATAAGCTTCCATGTTCCGACCTAACTGATTGGCAAACATCCTGTCCACCATCCTTTGATAAGTAGCTCCGGCATTTTTTAAACCAAAAGGCATCACCGTGTAGCAATATGTTCCTGACGAAGTGATAAATGCCACATTGGGTTTGTCTTCGGGATGTAACAGAATTTGGTGATATCCCTGTGCTGCATCCATCATACTGAGCAGTTCGCACCCTGCAGTGGAATCGACCAGCTTATCGATCCGGGGCAGCGGATAGTAATCTTTAGGGCAAGCTTTGTTGAGATCGTGGAAATCAATGCACATCCGCCACTTGTTCCCTGGTTTGGGTACCAAAACAACATTAGCTAACCACCGCGGGTATAGAATTTTTTCAATGTGTCCGATTTCCAACAGCTTCTGGACTTCTCTCTCAATGATTTCATTCTGTTGTTCTCCGAAATGTCTTAACTTTTGCTTGATGGGTCGAACTTCGGGTTTGACATTTAATCTGTGAACGGCCACCTCTGGATCTATTCCCCTCATGTCTTCTGGCTTCCATGCGAACAAGTCCACGTTCTCTTTTAATACTTCTATTATTTCTTCCTCGATCTGTCTAGTTAGGTAACGACCAATGCGAATAGCATGACCAGGTCGTTCCGGAATTAGTTCGACGCTCATCAACTCTCCTTCTTCGAACTCAGCCGTGTTCGCTTCTCGTCCTTTTTTGTGACTAATATCTCTTTCTCGATCAACATCATCCCTTTGTTCTGAACTCCGCTTTCGGGACTCCAACTGACGAACTGCAGTGACATAACATCGTCGTGCTGTCTGTTGGTCCCCATAAACCCTTCATATACCCAGAATTCGGCCCTGATCATTCTCGATAGGAAACTTCATCATCAAGTGTGCTGGCGAGATGATTGCCGCGTAAGTACCCAAGGATGGGCGACCTAATATCACATTATACTGAGAGGGTGCATCGACCAACAGGAAAGTTATGGTCCTATTTTGCTTCCATTCTCCTTCTCCTAATACCATAGGTAACTGTACCTTGCCCAGAACAGCTACTGCTTCTCCGGAAAAGCCATAAAGGGAGGTCTCTACTGACTTCACTTCCACCGTCGACTTCATCTTCCTGAAGCAATCCATGAACATGATATCCACGGAACTTCCTGTGTCCACAAATATCCTCTTAACCTCGAAACCTCCAATTTCCGCAGAAATCACTAACGCGTCGAACTGGGGACTTTGGATGGCCACCTTATCACGAGCTCCGAACTCTATCACAACGTCATCAAAGATGGTTTGAACCTCAATATTCTTTCGCCGGACTGAATTCAACCTGGCTTTGCGAGCTCTATTTGAGTCCCCGTCAGTAGGGCCTCCGATGATCATGTGTATTGTAGGCCTCTCCTCTCTCGCGGGCTCATCATGTTGTGGATTCGGTGGAGGTGGAGGTAGTTCGGGCTGTTCTCGTCTTCTATCTCTTCTCGGCCTTCGCCGGCCGTTTCGGTTGTCTCGCTGTTCGTACGGAGGTTGCCGAACATATCGGGCCAGTTTGTTTTCTCTAATCAATCTCTCCAATTCATCTTGCAGATGCCAACATTCATCCGTGCTGTGGCCATACTCGTTATGGAACCGACACAACTTCCCATTACCATAGGTAGGTGGCTTCTTAGGATTCGGACTCCAGATCGCTAGCCATTTTAACTGGGGCAGATTCCAGATTTCCATTAACACCTGTTCGGGCGGAATCGTCAATGGCGTGTATCGTTCATATTGTCTTTGGCCTCCCCTGTTGTCTCTTAACTGCGGAGGTGCGAACTTGGTTTGGGATTCTCCAAAGTGTCGCTTCCTCACGTTTTCCTGTTCTCGTGCTCTGTTCGGTCGGCTGGAGCTCTCTCTTTTCTTCATCCGAACTGCTTCTTCTAAATTGATATACTTGGTAGCCATCTGTAATAGATCGTCAAAATTCAGGGGGGTTTTCTTCACTAGAGAGGTATGTAGATCACCCTCTTTCAATCCTTGAATAAATGCGCTGACCACCAGATCGCCCGAAGCCTCCGGGGCCTCCAGGACGGCATCTGTAAATTTTTTGACATAGTTCCTCAATGTCTCCTCTATCTTTTGTCGAACTCCAAATAACGTCTGAGCGGATCGCTTCTGCTTCCGAACACTGGCGAACTGATATAAGAACATATCTGACAGCTGTTCGAAACTGTGAATTATCCCGTCGCTTATCTGACTGAACCAAGTCTGAGCAGCTTTGGTAAGGGTAGTAACGAACACCCTACACTTAATCCCTTCAGAGTACTGGTGTAAAAGAGCGGTATTTTCAAATCGACACAAATGCTCCCAAGGGTCAGCAGTGCCATCGTACTCGAAATTAACTGGGCGAAAAGAGACAGGCAGCTTGTCCTTCATGATTAGGTCAGAAAAAGGATTTCCCCTTGAGCTTCGCGAAGCTCGACGAGCGTTCTGATGGGCTTCTCTCAGTTCTCTTCGCAGTTCAACAACTTCTTCAGATGGCTCAGCACGTTCCCGTTTTTGACCCCTGGGCTGATCGGAGCGACTCTCCATCTCATTAGTTTGTGATTTGTCTTCCGGCTGATTTTTCTCTACTTCAATTTCTACATTCTCAGCTTGCCCTTTGACCTGAGCAATCAAGGCCCTTTGAACTGCCGCCGATATCAAATCGGAAAGTTCTTCGGAAGTCAATGTAATAGTATGAGGAGGATTACCCGGGACGGTGTTCTGGCTATCCCCTTCTTCCTCGCGATTCCTTGATGGTTCACCTATCTCCGTTCTTTGCGTTCCTCTAGTGTTTACCATATTTGCTCTCAACGTCTCAACTCAAAAGTTTCCCACAGACGGCGCCAATTGATGTTGCTCCGGTTTAACGTGCGTCTTCTCAGAACCAAAAACTCGAAATCTCGAACGGTCGAATCCAACAAACCTGCAAAACAAACACCGGGAGGGATTCCCGGTGAAGGGACTCCGACGCTCAAGTCAGTCGAAAAGCTCTGAAAATCTCTCAAGTAATATGATGTGTATAATTTTGTATATTGTGTGTGTAAAGTGTAAAAGAACAAGGATATATATACTCCCTAATACTTGTTGCAGTAGAAATAGGAGTCCTGATTGTGCTGGGCGTGGGAGTCCTCCGGAAATCAAGGGTTAGCTCGATATCAGCCTAGAAATCAGGGATATGGGTAACAAACCCGTGAAAATAGCGGGCAGTTAAGATCATTTCGCTTTCACATCATTCAGCTCGTAGATTCTTATCCGAGCTAATGTAGTTCGCCGGGATAGGCGTAGTTCGCCTATTAAAGTAGTTCGCCAGAACAGGCGTAGTTCAACCTAAACTAAGTAAGAAATCCGGTCTGGATAAATTCGGTCGTGTTCAGTTCGGTTCGGTTTGAGGCATTCAGTTCGATCACATCAAGTGCCATTCGGATGCCGTTTAATGGTGAAAACCCATTTACATCCTATTACGTTGCCATTAGGAGGAGGGGGAACCAAATCCCATGTACCATGTCGGGACAGCGCGGTCACTTAATCAGCCATGGCAGCCCGCCAATGAGCAGATATCAGTGCCTGAGAGGCAGTTGTTGGAATATGTTCTGTTGTAGGAGATGGGACAACAATGGTATGTGCCGAAGGGGGATGAGCAAGTGATGGTGGTAAAGAGGAGTCAAAACCTTCAAGTCTAGTGGAAACTTGGCGGTAGCGAGTGCTGCGACGGGCAGGCTCCTGTGGTATTGGGGCCGAAACCTGTGGGGCAACAGGCTCAGATGGTTGGGGTTGGGCCGGAGAAGGGGCCAATGTAGCAGTGGTCCGAGGAGGAGGACCTAATATAGACAGCGGCACAGTGGAGGAAGCAGGTGATGCAGGCGGCGGATTAGGGAGCCCAAAATCGACGACTTGATCTTCGGCGAAACAAACATGCCGTGAGACATACAACCGGCCAGAAATAGTGTCAAAACACTTGTAAGCACTCTACGTAGAGGAATAACCAACAAATATACAAGGTCGCGAAGCCGGCTGCAATTTGCTCGAAGAGTATGGCTGGAGCCAGGGGTAGCATATACAACCAAAGACCAGCAACTTAATGTAATTCGGTCGCCGGAAGAAGAGAGCTTCGAAAGGACTTTTAAATTGTAACACAGAAGAAGGCATGTGATTGAACAAATAAACAGCCGTCTGAAATGCATATGACCAAAAGGACATTGGTAATTTTGCATGATGTAATAATGTTTTACCAGTCTCAACAATATGACGATTGCGACGTTCCACAAGACCGTTCTACTCCGGGGTATGAGGGGCGGTTGTCAGCCACTGGATCCCATGAGACTCAAGATAAGGACGAAGTGCAAGAAATTCGCCCCCGTTGTCACTATAAAAATTTCACAAAGTATACCCAAATTGTTTTTCAAGTAAAGGATGCAACTTCACAATTACATCGCGAACCTGCGATTTTTGAGAGTTGATACCATATAGAGAGTTGATTATGGGGAGTTTTCCAATATTATTGATATGGCAAATGCCCTTATATACATGATTTACACTTGGTTAAGAATGGTAAGAGAACAATCTAGAAGATACATACAACAATAATATCTCCCTAACAAACTATGTTGATTGGGCAATATCTCCTTTGATATATTCCTCCTCTTATTTTTTGTATCATTCTCAACTTGTATATTTCCGATGGATCATGAATGATGTGCAACACTTTTGCAAGTTCTTTAGTTTTCAGACCTATATATATAGTTGAAATTGAAGTGGTTTGCAATTGGATTTCATCTAATCAAACTTTGCAGTCTTAAATTTATATTTCATTCTCAAGACACTTACATATATTCATTGTCTTTATTTTCCTTTCAAAAAACTTAGTTAGGTTTTTCTTTTACCTTGCAATTCCTTCGTTGTGATCTTTGTGATGGCAACTATTGGTTTTTGATCAACAATTTGCTATAATTTTATTAATTCATTCAGTATCATGTCTTCCCAAGATAAACATCAATGGAGTCGTGTCTACATATCAAAAAAAAAATTGAAATTTTTATTTAATTATTTTGTTTTGCTTGGAGTTTAAATTTTTATACTTTTCTCATACTTTCTTATAAAAGATAGAATATACTTACTTTTCATTTATCAAAGTGATTTTTCTTACGACCACTTTTTTTGGAGTCTCAACAATTATGCTTTCCTTGTGTGAATGATTTGCTACAATTACTTACTGGTTACTGACATTTTATTTCATTTATTTTGATAGATTCTTTTCTATTTATTTCATTTTTGGTCGCTTAACTTTTTTTTTTCTTTTTTCTGTTTTTTGTTATTGACCTTTTCAATCTATTTTCATTTTTATTGTTTATCTTTACACTTATTTTGATTTTGGTCATTCACTTTTGTATTTATTTTAATTGAACCGATCTGAATTTTAGAGGGGCCAAATTTGAAAGGGCGCATTAATTAGGAAAAAGCCATATTGCTCTTCAATGCTAAGTCGATCTGCGTACCCGACTCATAATGTGCCGCCAATCCTTTCTTTTTTGTTGAATTTTATTACACTATGCATTCATACAATTTAATGCCACTTATTGATTTTTAACTATTTTGGACAATATATTTGATCAACAAAGGAAAAAAAAAAAAGAGAACAAAAGAATCATACATATCTGTTACCACAACCCACGATTTAAAACTCCAATATTTACGATTTCAAACTCCAATCTTTATTTACTAATTGTAATCTGCTCGTACTCTTGTCGATGGTACTCGTACTATATCTATAATATGTGTGTCAAGAAAAAATCACCGAAAAAGAAGAGTGCATATCAATGATCAAGGATGCAATCGCCTATAAGAACACCTAGAGAGTTGTCGACTTCTCTAGCTTATCGAACGATTGTGTAAACTCCAAACCATTAAATGATGTTGATCATAAATGGTATCCTCTCTCACTGTCATCAATCCTAATGCTAATATACAATGGTGTTATATTTAGTTGTGTAAAAAATACAATCTTTAATTATATGAAGAATGCGATTTGTATGGATTTTAAGAAAGAAATTGTGACTAGTATGGATTCTAAAATGGTTAAAAGTGACATTATGAAAAATGGAAGAAACATTCACTTTCTTGACATCAATCCTAATGCTAATATACATATGTTATATCTAGTTGTATACATTCTTTAATTAGATGAAGAATTGTGATTTGTATGGAATCTAAGAAAGAAATTCTGATTTATATGAACTCTATATCTAGTTGTATAAATAATACAATCTTTAATTATATGAAGAATTGTGATTTGTATGAACTCCAAAAAAGGAAATGTGATTTGTTTGGACCCTATCTAGTTGTATAAATAATACAATCTTTAATTATATGAAGAATTGTGATTTATATGAACTCTAAGAAAGAAATTATGATTCGTATGTAACCTAAGAAGATTAAAATTGACATTATTGTCGATAACCATCTAAACTAATAGGTTGCTATACTTTTGCCACTTACCTGCTCTGCATTCTGCATCAAAATCTTTTAAATACGACCCCAATATTCATTGATGACGATGCTGTTATTCTTTCCCACAAGTCATAACTCATAACTAGTTTAAAACCAAGTTATATGGAATTTCACTGAGAAGGTAGAAAGAAGTATGAGAGAGAGAGAGAGAGAGAGAGACTCAACATGTAATAGGACAAAATAAGTGATTTTACAAAACAAAACGTTGAGTTCAAATGGCAAAGGCATTTTTATAAACAAACCAAACCAACTTCAACAATAACTTATCCACACCATGGTAAAAAAAAAAAAAAAAAAAAGCAAGAAAAATCCATCATCATCTTGTCATCATCCAGGTAGTGGTAGAGAGGAACTAGGAGACTCCCTGGAAAGACAACCGGTCTCTTAGAGTATCGAAAATAGAGGAAGCTGCCGCATTTTGGGCAAAAGTGAGTCGTAATCTCCCAAGCAGTTCACCATCCTTTGCTTGAGATGCTGCATCTGCAGCTTCCTTTGCCATTCCGATTTTAGCATAAGCCTGTGTTCATCAATTCCTTCATTAAACACATTCAACACAACAACATATATATCCCTTTCTATAATTGACATCTACCTCAGCTCTCTCCCTCAAATCTGAGAGTTTTGGTATATATTTAAGTGCTTCATCTTTCTCTCCTGCATCGACACACGCCTCTACAAAAGGACGATACCCTACAGATATGGCAGGACAAATGTGAAAGCATATACTTGGAACTCAATTCTTGAACTAAGTGGAAATGTCAAAAAATCTATAAAACAACTTTCTCCACATTAACTGAGGACATGGAACACTGACCAATTGGTGGCCTCTTTTCTTTTGAAAACCTTTCCAGTGCTTCCCAATCTCGAATTGTTGCCAGAGCAAGGACTTTAAGCCAATACCATCGCTTATCTGAAACCTGAATCATGTCGTCGTTATTTGAGAGAATCAATTGAGCTAAAATAAACTTACACATACACATCTGTGTCTGAACAGGCAAGAGAATTCTTAAGATCTGTTGCATATCATTGTTAGTATATTGTTCAGTAGGAAAAATATCTGGAATATACAGACCTTAAATTCATTTTTAACTTTATTAGCAGCCCGATGATTTCCTAGAACAATACATGAGCGAATTGTGTCACTGATACTAGAGTCCACAAAAATGGCCTGCTTTGTGGTCAGCTCCAATTCATGTTGAATTCTGCAGGTAAAGAGCAAAGGTAAGATGGGAGCCGCAAATGAGAAAGCACACACATGTTTCATATTATATAAAAACAGAAAATTAAATGGGAGCAGAATGACGATGGTGCCGGGGGGGTGGGGTGAGGGGATGGTTGAAGGAGTAAGTTAATAACAATGGGAAGAATAGCCAATGACCTAACTTAAACAGGTCTATTGAATACTAAAGCCGTAAGAAAGTTTATCTAGTACAAGATATTTTGTTCCTAAAGTTACCAATTGTGTTCCATGGTTCACACAGTAGAGAGTATTTGTTTCCATGGCATATGCAAATTTTTATCTCACATATCATATTTCTCATTCATAACAGCAGTTATGGCACCAGTCCAGCAGCAACTCATCCAATATTAGAAACTCAAAGATGCTGGGAAGAAATAAGATCTTCATGCAGAGATCATGTAACCTTAGACCACATAATGGTAGATGGAATCATACAGAACTCAAGAGAGTTGACTCGCCATAATTCATAGAGGTTTTCACAAGCCCATAACTATAAGCACCAAACAAAATGATCACCTTAACAGCTTTGCATGCTCTTCAGCTGCCTTGGACTCGAAGACATGTTCTCTTGTTTCGGCAAAAAGATTATGGGCCTTTTCAATTAGTTTTACACGTGGGCCATGTAGATGAGATCCTTTGCTAGCCATAGGATTTTTGCCTAGTTCCCATGATTCTTTCCACAGGAGGAAAGCTACATCCTGCAAAATGATAAAAACTTTTATCACAACATTGTGGAATAGAAAGGCACAGAGAAGCTAGATATGAATTACCGTGTCTCTTTATGGTTGAAAAGTAAACTGACTAAATACAAAATTGAAATAATAGCAGATCCACGAATCCTTCAAGTTCACTGGTAATGGGATGGATCTCATACCAGATCCTTTAATGAGGATTCTTTGAAAAAATGATGTTACACCCTTTCTAAAGTTTCTATGAACCTTTTGAAGTTATGTATTTCATTTTGTCGTTTATGTTAATGGTTTGGGTTTCAAATTTATTGTTTTGCAATCTTATTTTTATTAGCAATTTGATTGATCTTTAACTTATAGTATTATATGTGTTTTTTTCTTTTTTTTTTTTTTTATGTGTATGTATGGAAGTATGCCCGCCCGTACCAGTATTATCCTTTTGGATCCTTTCAGCCATATCCACATATCCTAAATTTTCTTTATAAAAAAGAAGTCAAACTGCGACATACATACTCATATCAGTAGATACCCATACCCACATCCAAGCAACACACAAAAGGATAATAGTATGTTTTCAGAAGGATAATAGTATGTTTGCTTTCCTACTCAATAGTATGTTAGTTATGACCATTATCTCTTGGCAGAGGAATACTATCACTAGAAAATAGCATACTAACTTTCTAAACAAGTTGATAGATACATGATTAAAGAAGAATAGACCCCAAGAATCAACCTGAAGTTGCCCAGTGGACAAAAAAAAGTCCTTCAAGAACTCATGATCGCAACACCTGGAAGAAGTTCAAAAGATTAAAAAGATAAACCACATCAATAAAAGAGGTTTTCCTCCCATGTAGTTGTGGTGTTTTGGGAGGATAAGCAGTGTCCTACCGTGCATAAGTAACAAACAGATCACGTGCAAGAGTTCTGGCCTGTATCGTTCCAAAAAACTCCAATGGCGCTCTCTGCAATATTGCATATTGCACACAAGGAACTATGATCAAGAAATCTCATCTTACAATTTACTATAAAGGTGGCCTACAATATAAATGTCAAAGAACATCTATCTTAAACTTAATTGCACCTTATGCCAGATATGAAACAGGACAAGATAAACAAGATCAGTATCACCGCTTTCAGTAGCCTTCAAAAGTGCAGAATCGACTTCTCCTATGCTTAGCAAGAGAGGAATCTGACATGTAAAATGTTATTGCTTTACAAAGTTTTCACAAAAGTATTTAAGAAGAATGTTTGAATAAGTGACATCAGGGAGACAGGGAGATAATCATGCTACTTAAGAGCTTATAAGCATGTAAAAAAGAAGAAATAATCAAATCTGTATAAAAAATGACACAAGGACAGGATGAAAAGGAATAAATCCAACACTACCTGTTTGGAGCAATGTGGCTCATGTTCAACTAGCATAGCAGCTAACTTTCTACGGCCACTCTTATCAGCATGAGCAGCAACAGCTGCATAAGATATTCCTTTGCAGATCTTCAGCTGAGATTCCATGAACAATATTTCAGATAGATTTTTGTGACTAAACAATAAATGGGAATTGCAGAATCCAGTAACGGAAGTATTATGGTTCAGTTAGTTTGTTGGTCATACTTAAACACAACGAAAAAAATAGTCAAGTCCCTCCAATATTAAACTGCATTTGCCCAGATATCTTTTCAAACCTAAGGTATTCAGGTTTGTCATGATTAGTTATTATATTTTGTAATACATTATGCAATCTAAATCCAGAACAAATCAACGTCGGCTGAGAGTATTGTGACATGACTTAAATGGAAAAGCTACCACTCTTCATCTATTGATGGCAAAGTCTGTAAAAATTATGAATTTTATCGACATACATAACACAAGATATTTTTACTCTGCCATTTAACACGTTACTCCTTTATCCGCCTCTCACAACTGATAATCCCACTAGTAATTTCTTCTCAAATAAATAACAATTATAACCAAAAAAAAAAAAAAGGAATAAACTGGTGAGCAGACTTGAACTGCTGTTCTTCCATAAACAAAAAATCAAATCCTATCACGATACCATTGGGACAGGAGAAAAGCTAATGACTGGAAGATTTGAGGGAATATATGTATACCACAAAGCATAATTAATTTTTTTTTTTTTTCCCAAAGATGAGGGGGTGTTAGGTAGATCCCAACATGTATATAACTTCACATCCACAGAAATTTACAAGAGCTCATTCAAGACATTTAGAAACATCCCTATTACAAAATAAGCCCAACCAACTAGAAGTTAAAACAGCACCATCATAGCCAGATAAACTCAACCCAATTAACAATTTAAAACCTGAAATTGGGTATCCCAAAGTTATAAACAATAATAATGCCTTCAAAAAAAAGCTAACCTTGTCAAGTAAAATTTCAAGAAGACTGGCATCAGGAATTGCTGAGGATGCTGATATCTTTGTACAAGTCCAGTGCATTAACACGATTTCCTACACAGCACCAAAAATATAATTTTTCACCAAAAATATAAATTTTTATTTTTTCTTAGCAAATATAGTGGTGAATTTTCAATCAAAATGCCAAACTGCTTCAAGTATTAAACTGCTGATGGATAACTTCTTGCATATACAGAAAATCAGTTCACATTCTTCTCAAATTAGCACGCTTCATATAAGCGCAAATCAAAACCAACTATTTTCTTTTGCATCAACCTTGAAACAGAGATTTGAACAACAATTGAATGTTAGGCTGGATTTTGGGTTTGGAATGAGTGTATTGAATATGTGATGTGCTAGTGACAAAACATATTGAAAATTGTGAATGTGTTTAATTGCATATTGGGAGAAGAAATGGGGGAAGGGAGTATTTGGCAGACATCAACCAAACATACCCTAACTTCTCTAAGAATAAAGCAATATTACATCAGTTCTAGTTTTCTTTGCATTGACAGTATTAGCACAACTAGAAATCTGTCCAAAACTTCACATGCATAATGTGAAACAATTACTGATAGAAAACTTAAAGTGTTTGATCAACCAAATTCTGCTACTCAACATTATAGGGTGTCACAAACAATTTCATTATCAATGTTCCCAAGTGGACTTCAATATACAAATTAATATAAAATTAACCTCATTTCAGTTTACAAGCGATCCGATAAGTGGATACCTTCCACAATAAAGGCAGCCATTTTTTTCATTCTACATTGAGAAAAGAATCCCAGATTAATCATAATTTGGCTTATTATAATAGTAAAAGCTACCAATTAGTCTAGATTCACTAAAAAGCAATTATATATTATGCAGAATAGACAATATAATGCTAAAAATTAATTTGTGAAACAATTGTATACCAAGTGAGCAATAGCAGTGAAAAAAAATCAAAACTACCAGGGTGACTGCCACAATAGGGAGAGATGAGGTACAGCATGCAGTTAAGTAAGAGACAAAGTTAATGACTTACTTGGTTCAAGCCAAGGTACTCTGATATCCGCAAAGCTAGAAGGTGTTTGTGAGCATTAATCAGACGGTTAATCAGCACAGAGGGAGTAAGTAACTGAAAAAAAACGTTGATGACATTAAAAAATAAACAGATTATTTCCAAGATAGCAATTTAGTACTTGAAACTTTAAGCAAAAAGTAGTGAGAAGTTAACACCTTGTACTGCTGAAGGCTTAAAGGAATACCAACGTCGACGTGGCGTACAGCATTTAAGACACGCAGCATCTTAGACATCTCCTGTATGCTGTCTCGTTGAAAATGGCTGCCAAAGCCAACTGGATATCATTAACAAGAAAAAAAAAATCAGAAAATATTCTTTTAGGAGCATGAAGAGAAAAGTTTCAGAGAACTTATGTAATAGGACATACAATTTTAAAGAAACAACGCTAATAAGGCTCTGGAAAGTGAAAAATCTCAGGGATGTTATTGCATGTGAATAGCGGAAGACTTCTTTTGTCTAATTAATATGAAATGTCATATTTTTCATTGTCATTTTTAACTTTTGAAATGTTGAAAGGATGTATGCCACATAAAATGAGCTACCACAATCATCAGATTTAGCATTTCAAGTCCATCAATGTACTAAATTACATAATAATAAAACTTGTCCATAATTTTAGCAGTAAAGCATATTACAGCAACCTTGGTCTAGCGGCATTATAATTTTCACTTCAAATTCATTGTGTACTTAAAAATTATTATTTTATCAGATAGCTTAGCAATAATGATAACTTTCAGATCGGAAGTAGAACACATTTCAGATAATTATTAAATATATCTTACTCTATCTAATGAAAAAACCAAATAAACAAACTCATAAAAGAGAATTTGGATGCAGTAACAGATCCTATAGTTCTTGTTCTTTCAGTGTCAGTTAAGGAAAATAACCATAACATTAGGACCGAAAGGAAATGCTTCCAGAACATGATAATATATATTATACAGAAGTAAACTATTGTGATTTTGGGTCATGCAAAGCAATCACTTGTATCTGTAGATAGAAAAACCTTAGGAACTCTATGCATGTAAATAGGTTTACCATACTTTCTTGATCTCGTTTGATAGTACTAAAGGCAAACAACTGTGGTCTTGTCTTCAAATATTCAAATAAAAAATTAATGTACATTAAATCACATAACAAGGAAGATCATAACAAAAACTTTAAATTGGCAACATGTCAATCATGAATAATAATTCTACTGATGATAAGTCACAGCATCAAACAAAAAGAAAGAGCATATGCACATGAAACAAGTTCCATGCCAACTTACCTAGAAAAAGTTTGTCCATAGCTCGCAGCTCTCAGTAGCGTCCGTTGCAGTGAAATATCAAACTCATAGCCAGCAGCATCAACACAAGCCTCAACAGCTTCAGGCAGTGAATTGCGGATTAATCTCAAGTTTTCATCAGCCTGCCAGATATGACGTTAGTATTCCAACCAAAAAATATTTATAACATAATAGTTAAGGAACAGCTCTTAAGGTAAGCTAAAATCCAACTTCAAAGAGCCTAATGTCATAATATTACACCTTCTAACCCAGCATTTTAAGATTCTTAAACCAAAGTCAAAACTATTTTATAGAAAGTGAAAAGCTGATTAAAAACATTTGGGAAGTACAGAAAACTACAGTGTGGTTTAAGGTTGTGACAAATATAAGTATATGTTTTTTTTTTTTATCTATTATGCATAAAGGTATATATGTGTTAGCACGCGTTAGTAATGTTAAGTTTTTGGCATAGCTCCCTTGTCGCTGTCCTACATGGACGCTTCACATCAAACAAATTAATTATAGGACTTTAAGGCTGTAACAATGTAACTATGTGTTCTTCTTTACACACATATAACAAAAAGGTAGTATTACAATCTGCGTAGTTTCAATTATGGTAAGTCCGATATTATTTGCCAGCAAAGAGGGAATCAGACCCCAAAAATACACATGAGCCCCATGTAGGACCAGAATTAATGGAATTATGGCAAAATAAATTAATTTTACTAATGATCATAACACAGACTTAAACTTGTCATGACCTTAAGCAACATGGTAGTTTTCCATACCTATCTTAAATGGATTAACATAATCTCATCCTCATTATGCCACGATGGAAACTGATTAACCGATAAAGATGATAACACTTACATTTTTTGTGTTTAGAAAGAACATGTACTTAAACTTGTCACAACCTTAAACCACGTGGCAGTAGCCATTCTTGTCCTAAACATAATCTCATCCTCAGTATGCCATGATTGAAAACTGATTAACTGATTATTGTGGCAACGAAGGAACAAACTAACAAATCTTATAAACCTCTCCAAATGGAAAATATATTTTCAATGCACATATTCTGCTTCACACATCAAAAATTTGATTGAAGTATTCCATGTCTACAGAATTTACAAGCAAATCTTTAATAATAACCTAAAACTGAACAACATCTTGATTGCCTTAGTGAAATATCACACTGCGTATAGGGTCAATACCGAAGAAAACAAGATGTAGGTGGGACCACTATGTCAGAACAGCACCATGGAAGAATATTTTAAATTATATGAATAGAAAAACTACCTTAGCACTTCGCCTGTCAAAATGCTCCAAGGCATCATACAATAGAGCAGGAGGTGAGGTGCTTCCTATCTGAAAGATGGATACTGTAGAGTCTGGAACTCGATGTAGGAACTCCATGCTTGTGTTAGATAGAATCCGCACCCCATCACATTCTGGGATAAGAATTATTGGCTCATCATATATGTAGCGAACTGGATCACCATAAGGGCCTACCATCAGTAGCATGTCATCCCAGTAAAGTAAGACACTATCCAGTCCACACCAAGCTAATTGGTCAGGGGGAAGGGCTGACTGAAAACATATAAATAACAGAAAGCATTAGATAGACTATATGGTGCAGTCTGAAGTGGCCTAAAAGTGCTTAAGGACGGTATAACAAATTGATAATTTTATGCCAGAGGTAGCATAGAAGTGTAATCAGTGTAATTTGATCATCCCGACATGTTCTTATCTAAGAAATAAAGTAGATGTACTACCTCAAGAAGCAACAATATTTCCCAATCTTAACTCTGTGAAAGCAATTTTACAGTTGATTGCCCAATTAGGAGGCAGAAGACCTAGTTCATTTCACTCTAAAATCAATTTAGTAAGGAATAGTCATAAAAATTCTGGTACTTATGGATGATTAGGAAAAAGCAATATCAAGATCATACATTTTGTCCATATACATAGTCCTAGGAAAAGGCAGATTAAATGGCCAATTATAATACTAGGGTTTCTGCACCAGAATAGCATGACTTAAACAGCGGTAATCATCAGACATAATTCAAAGGAACCCAAAATGCTATAAAAGGACTTCATACTTCATTTTGCAGCTTATAATTGCATAATAAACATTTTCCATCTTTGTACAAGGACAACTTGCAACAAACACGAAGAAATTGATCGATTGTCCACATTTGTTCAGTCCATTAATGCAATTTTTCTGGTGAATTTCAATCTTGAAGTAAAAATTCAGTTCCTCCACTCACCATCTCACGAGGGTATATACAGTTTTAACTTAGTCAACAATGTGATTGAATACAACACCATGACACTAATAAACAGAGCCAAATAATTGCATTAATGACACCAAATAAGTAAAATTAACAATTAAATCAAAATCTTAACGAGGGAGTAGAATATCAGATATACCTCACAAGCATACTCGATGATAACGTCGGAAAAATCAGAAGACATGACCAGAAGTCTTCCATCATGCGTGAATGACGCAACATACTCCCCTTTCCTCGAGACTACCATCTTCTGCAACGGCCCAAGCTCCGCCGCGAGGGGCTGCACCCCATCCTCTTCCACCAACAAGACATGATCTCCGACTCCTAGCAGCACCTCCACGTCACCCGATTTCGTATATTGCGGCTCGATCACAGCCATACAGTGGGGAAGCTCCTCTAAATTACAATCCGCTAATTTAACCGTCTTAGGGATCTTGAAATCCGGCACCGCAAAAATCTCGAATGCTTCATTGATACAAACAACGCCGTTCCCCCAAAAGACGCACTCGACAACGCTGTTGTCAAAGCACTCTTTGCCTAAAGAGAACGTGCTAAGCAACTCCGCATGGATGTTGTACGAATAAACGGTGCCGTCTTGAGTCACGCAGACCAAAACTAGGTCATCGGTCCACGACATGCCAATTAGACGGCCGCCGGGGTTCTTCCACACAGTTTCCGACAAAAGGCGGCCGGAGGAGGTGAAGATGCGAAGTTTCCGGAGGGCGGACTCGGCGTAGAGCTGGACGATCTTCGCGTCGTCGCGGATGACGGCGATCGGACCACCGAAGGGGGCGCAGGCGATCTTGTTGCGCGTGAGGTCAACGTGCTTCCACTGCATCTGGTAGAGCTCCGGCTTCCGGTAGTACCGATTGTAGAGGAGTTGCCACTCTGCCGCTACCGAAACTCCGGCCATCTCAACGGAATTATTCTGGAATGTTCTATTGTTTCTATTCAAATAAGTAAAAATATATCAGAATTTCTGTATCTTTTTATTCTGAGGTTCATATGGATCTGCAGTCGTTGAAGTCGAACGAGACTAAAGACGCCCCATACCGTCGAGAAACCCTTTAATAAAAGTTTCAATAAAAAATAAATTGGGTGGAACTATCCGCATCCCAATTTTTTCTAAGTACACCTCAATTTCTATTCACACCTCATGTAATGAAATTTAATTTTTATAACTAAGCACATCCCACTTAATTCCAATTTTACCATTTGCCCTAAAATACAACACACACCCCACTCTGACTCACATCTCATTACACACACACCCCACTTGTGACAAATCTTCCAAACACACCCCAACACTCCCCACACATTAGGGTTTAGAGAAGGAGAAGAAGAGGAGAGTCACACCCACATCTTCGGCCACGAGAATCGAGCCATGAAAGTTTCTTACCAAAAGAACCGAATAAGCTACATGGACTCCCAAGGTTAGTGTTCTTGTTGTAGTTAGTAAAAATCCACCCCACTTGTTTGCTTAGATAGGATATTAGTTGCAAATTTTTTGTGCAAAATGGGGTGCTATGTTCATTTGTGTATGTGTGTATGTGTGTGCGTTGTCGTAAGTGCGAAAAATTGAGGTTAGAATCGAATTTTTTGGATTGATTTTCTATAATTCCGTCGGGTTCGTTCGACCCTGGTTGTTCGCGTGTGGTGTAGCCTGTTCGGCCACTAGGGTCGAACGGGATGAGGAATGTTCGGCGCTACCAATCGAACGGAACTAGGTTTGTTCGGCTCTTCCCGTCGAACGGTAGTCAAGATGTTCGGCTCTTCGTGTCGAATGGTAGTGGTTTGGTTCGGCTCTTTGTGTCAAACGACCATAGTTGGGTTCGACTATGTTGCGTCGAACTGATTGAGATTGTTTGATCTTCTCGGGTCGAACGGAAGTAGTTTTACGGCAGTAGTTTTGTTCGAGTAAGGTAGAACATAGTAGGATTCGTTCGGGCCTATAGGTCGAATGATGGTTATTTTGAGGCGATTTCTTGAGTCGGCTTGTACAACTCCCTAGGTCGAACTGTTTATATTCTAAGCATGCATAATAGTGTTTTTCATAGCCAAATCATTGATATATTTTTTTTGTTTCTATGCAGATAAGATATACACGAGGAGGCAGCGACCAACGACCTCTAAAAGAAAGCGACGGGCTAAAGAAAGACAATCTTCACAGATAGCAACAAATCCTTGGATTGCACAGGCCTCGGAACGTTGTAAGAGCAACAAGTTGAGGCGATTATGGAAGAGGCACCGGTCCATCATGTGGAGCTTGTTGAGTTGCCTAGAGATGAACCAATCGGCCCTAACATGATGGAAGGGGATGTAGATGAGAAGGTTGTAGAGGAGGTTGCAGAGCCAAAAGAGGAAGAGATTTTGACGGGGCCATTTTCTAGGGGGTCCATTAACCCAATACTTATCCCGAGTTTCAAATGTCATGTGGCTTCAAAAATTTGGTTTAATGAAGAACGCGACGTTCTCAAGTTTTGGTGCCACGACAAAGCTGGACTCGTGGAAGTTGGAAGTTGAACCGGATGATTGATTGAGATTGATGAACTGCTCAAAGATCAACGATTTGCGATTCATATCCTACAAAAACCCCAATAAGAACCTGCTATGTGCCTTCATGAAGCGTCGGCATCCGGAGACCAACAGTTTCCACATGCCGTTCGGGGAGATGACCATCACCCTAGATGACGTTTGCCAGATAATTGACCTTCCGGTGACGGGGCATCCTGTTGTGTTGCCTGACGAGCCATCAATCCCCACCCTAGTGTTGATGTCCACCTTCCTTGGTATAGATGTCGGAGATGCTGAGAGAGCATTGGATGGGTCAAGAGGTCTTCAGTGAAGTTGGAGTGGCTCCGATCACGATTCAGTAGAGATGTCACTTTGGCTGACAAGGCCACAAGAAGATGGGCAGCTAGAGCATATTTGTGGTATGTGCTTGGTTACACTGTCTTCTCTGATAAGAGCAGCTCTAGAGTCTCGACGAATATATTGAGATTGCTGGGAAATGTGCGTCGAGTGTACACTTATGCTTGGGGTGCTGTTGCACTTGCTTATCTATATCGGCAGTTGGGCCTGGCATCGCGTTATGGGGTGAGGCAGATGGCTGGGTACTTGACATTGTTGGAGGTTAGTTGAAATACTTTTGCACTTTAAATGTTGGTTAGTTGTTTACAATTCTGACAATTGTTTTTTCTGATGCAGGCATGGATATACGAGTACTTCTCGGTGACGAGGCCAACCACAACGTCGCTTTTAGAAGTGGAATGTGTTTGACCAGCAGATGGGCCCAACAATCCTCACCGGGGCCATCCATCGACCGTATAGTAGCTTGGAGGGAGATATTGGATGATTATTCGGCAAGTAATGGTAGTTAGCATTCATAAATACGGTAAATTTAAGTGAGTCAATTTAATACCATCTAAATTGTGATTATATCAACATCTTGTAGGTCGTTTGGACTTCTTATGCTGGAATATGAGATGTCTACCCCCGAGAAGATGTCATGTTCTACATCGGATGCATTCGTGCCTTCAACGTAGTCGAGCCTAACCATCTCGATCGGGTCTTGCGACAGTTCGGACTTGTTCAGACTATTCCTGATAATCCTCTCATACCAAGCAGAGCAAGAAGAGGTAGTACCGGTGCGCAATACAGAATTGTGTTTCACTTGTTGGGGAACTACTTCAGACAGTGGAGTAGTCATCTGTTGAGTATCTCAGCCGCTATGCGAATCCTGCCTGGGAGTGCTCGGATGACTACATGGATTGGTTTACCACTTACTCACATCCAAGGGTTCAGAATCCAGCTTTTGCTTTTCGAGGACGTGCACATGCGTCCAGCGCAACCCAAGGTGCTCAACCTTGGAAAATGATTCATATGGCACGCACTCATATCAACTCGTTGGTCGATATGTGGATGGTTCAAGACCCACAGCTATCCTTGGACTACGCGATGCCATTGGTCCAACGTGCATATGAAGCCCTGACACTAAATGATCCGGCCGAGCCAGAACCATCCGGACGAGCATGAGTTAGGCCTCGCAGAGATCGTAGGCCGTAGTTGATTGAGTTATGTGTACTTACTACTTGTTTTCAAAACAATTGTTTATGCAGGATTATGATGTCTTCTTTATGTACTCTACAAGACCATTTGCTAGGTTTTTTTCTTTCAAGCTATTCTCGTGTTGGCTATTCAAAACATTTGTAGTGTTTTTGTCAGCCATTCAAATGACATGTTATTATCTTGATTTGTGAATGTGTTTATGATTGTCTTTTCATTCATTTTGTCTCGTATTGCTATGCCGATGGGATATTTTTAGATTGGGGTAACCCCATTTCTGCCAGGAAGACACTGTTTGAACCTCGGGGCCGAACCTTTTGAGGTCTGTTCGATCGTACTGGCTAAACACAATAAGCCTTGTTCGGCCATATAGGTCGAACAAATAGTATTGCGTTCGACAATTTAAGTCGAACATGTTGATGGATGTTCGGTCAATGGGTTCGAACATATATTGTCCCGTTTGGCCACTACCTTCGAACACATAAGGCCCCGTTCGGCTAGTAGGTTCAAACTTATATGGTCCTGTTCGGCCATGCGGTTCGAACATAAATAAGATCGTTCGGTCATTACAGTCGAACGGTCCTTATTTTGCACGACTAACGGGTTTGAACAGTGTCGAATGCTATGCAAAATTCTTCGTAATCTCATCCTGTTGCATAAGGAAAGTGTAGCCAATAGTAATATGAACTATCGTACCAACTACTCAACATAACATTCCATTTCAAAGTAAATATACATTCATAGCATGGAAAAATAAATATACATAATCTACAATAAAATTTAAGCAACATTTCTGTTTTACAATCGACAAACTAGAGGCTCCTCAAGTCAATCATCATTAAGTGTAATACTTGCGACCCGGGCATTTATAGTGTCCTGTGGCAGGTTATGATACCTCGCTAGTTGTTGTTGATGAAGAACCGCCCAACCCTAGGCACAAGAGTAATGGTAACCGTACCATGTTGTGCTTATAGGTGGTAATGGTGCACCATCTACCAACTTCACCTGCAGCCACAAATGAAACAGATGTTAAACCATAACTACTATAATGGATAGTTGTAAACACGTGTTTGGAGTAAATTACCCTGATGAAATGATTATTTCCTACAAGTGTCATGCACACGATCTGAGGATTCATCGTGATGGGCATCCTTAGTGGAAGAAAGATGAGGCTCTGTTGCGGCAAGATATGCACGAATGTCATATTGTACATTGATGCCGCTAAATTGTACGTCTCGGGATAGACAAACCAATATTTACAGTCGTACACCTCATCTTTAAAACACCTCAACATGACCAACATCTGCTCAACTCTTGACTGGTCGAGCTAAACTCTGGCATACAGAGATGAGAATTCTTCCAACTCTCGAATCAGGTCATTGCGCACCTTCGGCCACAAATGTTCTCCCCACCCAAGTATATCGGTGACACATCGAAAACCACAATGACCATCTCCTTTCACATTGGTCATGCCACTGATGTAAGGTCTCCAAAAGGTGGGGATGAGTTCAATCAGGTGTGTGTAAGATGCTGAACGGATTGATCATCGTTGTATCGACTGTTTTTGTCGTTTGGACTTTGTAGAGGAAGGCCCAACCGAGGGTGGACTAGAAACTTCAGTGCTTTGGTCAACCGGCGAACAACTGTCAATGATCGACTTGACATACTCAAATGCACTCTTGTCATACTTGGTTGATTTCAGGGCACAAATTTTAGCCTTGTTGGGCCTACCCCGAACACGCATCTGAACCTCGAGTTCTGGTAATGAGGAAGTGGATGGCAAAGAGATCTCTCGGAGTCGTTTCAACAATAGTAAGCTTTGAGATTCTGTCGAGGTCTCAAACATGTTGTTAATGCAGCCCACTGTCTCTTGCCACCGACTACCAAGTTCTTCACAAATATTGACATCACATTTCAAGGGCTTACAGTCAAGCTTTCTCCAAAAGTTGTGAACCATGTCCAGCATGATTGGTGCCCTAATTCAAGTCAATTCTGCCAGCTCATATGCACATGGCAACCCATAGGTTCTTCTCAGAACACACCAATCACGTAAGGAATCCACGCTCCATGTGTTAATATCTTCAAGCTCATCGAAAATCTTGTGCAGAGCAACATGTAACCAATCCTCGAATTATCTTGAAGAGAGGGGACTTGTATCGATGATGGGTGATAGTCAAACTCTTCTCGAATGATGGTTTGATTGTGTTGTGAGACACAATCAACAGTCCGTGAATCCTCTCCCAGGAAATTTCGAAATTTAACTGGTTGGTTCCCAATTGTTTCTTCAATTTTGAATGGGCATTTTCCGCCCTACCAAACGAAGACAAAAATTTTGGTACAGTTAATTTCAAAATACAAATGACATAAACGAAACATAATGACAAATGACATAAACGAAACATAATGATAATTTAATACAATTATATACGTACCGACTACTTGTGGTGTTATCGAAATACATAATGTTGTTGGTCCAGCATGAAACAAACTTTTCCTTGTAAGGTGTAATCCAATTATCAACAACGTAATTGACGGCCTCTGGATAGTCGACATAATCATCCCTCAATCTCCGTAACAACTCGTTGAATTTAGGTAAATCCTCAGCAACCATCAACGAGTGGAATGAGTTGTTAAATGAATCTCACTTCTCTTTTTTCGTATGAAACATTGGTCTACACTTTGTCAGGACATTCTTGCTGATATGCCACCAGCACAACAAATGCTTGGCATTGGGAAAGGTAACTTCGATGGCATTCATCAGTGCGATCTCCCGATCAGTGACAATCACACTCGGTAGTGTTGATTGATCTATTAAATCCTTCAAAATTGTCAGCGCCCAAATATAGTGCTCCTGTCATTCAGACTCTAAATATACACAAGCAATCGAGAAGGTGATATCGGTGGATGTGATACCAATAATCTCCAAAAGAGGCATCTTATACTGATTGGTCTTATACGTGCAGTCCATCAAGATGACATTTGAAAATACACGTAACAACTTGACACTGATAGGGTGAGCATAAAACAGATTTTTTACCCTGTCGGTGTGCTCGCATCGCTTATCTAGATAATAGTACTTATGATGGCTCAATTTCTCCAACATATATTGCATTTGCGAACGACCTCCATGCTTAACTATATGGTGCTTGTGACGGGCATTGTATATGGTCTTCAGCATCGACTCATTATCAACAAATATTTCTTTCAAACTACTCAAGATATCCTTGGGCTTCATGTTATTCTTCATCAAGTCGTACACATAACGATCTTCCAACTCTGTCAATCAACCCGCATACGAGTGCCCCACCAAGTACGCCCCCATCGGGTGATTATGAGATTCACATACAACGGTTAGACACCAATTCACTAACATCATTGATTTGGATGCCCTTCAACAAAAAAGGACAATCACATTTCTTCATCCCAGTTACTTTCCCTCTAGAGCTCTTTATAGGCACGCCCTTACCTTCTGCACCCAAATTTGGTCTTTTTGTCTTCGGCTTAGTTGGGTGGTATGTCCCACTCCTTTCACAACATAGATAAACTTTAGGCCACCTACCACTGGCCACCCCATCAGATATCTTCACCAACACCACCATATTAAGTCTGTGTCTGATCCTTTTTGCCCAATCAACCATAGCCGTTCGATCTTAAAAAACTAAATCAGTCGTAAACTCCACCGTATAATCAACTTGTTCATACAGTGGATCCATCACCTCCACTTCATGAACGTATTCCTCTTCAGCATTTACCACACTCAATTCCGTAGATTTCGAACCATTTTCCTATTAATCAATGAACAAGTAAAATGTCAAATGTTAAATTATACATCAAAAATACTCTGAATAGATCACATCCCGTTCGACCAAAACGGCTGAGCGAAGCATGACCCGTTCAACCAAAATGAAAGAAATAGATAGGGCTTGTTCGACCATTTCATTCGAACACTAAGGGTTTCGTTCAACAGACATGGTCAAACACTTAGTGCTGCATTCAACCGACATGGTCGAACACTTAGTGCTGCGTTCAACCGATATGGTCGAATGTTGCGTATCTTGTTCGAACATGAGAGTCGAATGGCTAGTGATTTGTTCGGCCGCTTCAGATCGAACACTCTTTATTTTGTTTGACCTGAATCGGTCGAACGCGACTCTCCAGTGGGAATTTTCAAGCTAAACCCTAAAGTTCGATTTCTCAAAAAACATCGTTAAAAACTGTAAAAAATGAACTTATCAACTTACATTGCTCATTTCGCAAGTGTCTTCACGTTTTATTGACATTTTCTATGGCAAAATTTGCTTGTTACACCCAATTTCTTTCTTTCAAGCTTGCAAATGGAAATGGAAGTGGAGATGAGAGTTGAGTGGGGTTGATTTGTGCAAATGGGGTGTGTTTAGAATATATGGGGTGTGCTTAGAGATATCTATCTTCATATTAGTACACAAGGGCTTGTTAGACATTTTATAAATAATTACTTTTCATTTATTTAATCCTTAGAAAAGACCGGGGTGTGAATAGTCCCACCCAAATAGAAAATAAAAACTTTCTGTATATGGTGCACAAATTTCCTATGCAATCGTGCCAAAGACCCGACCTGACTTACGCGACTGGTCCACATGTTCTTCACGCTAAAACTCATCCAAATTCGATTTCAAATGTTGTATCTTTAGGTTATAATAGTCATACTTTTTAAAAAATTTAGTTACATATTAACATATTTTTAGATATTTATTAATATTAGCTATATTAGTTATAACTTTTAGTTTTGTTGGTCATATCTTTTAGTTGGATTAGTCATATCTTTTAGTTATATTATTCACTTTGTGTTATGTTATGTTAGTTATATTAGTTATACCTTTTAGTTTTGTTAGTCATACTTTTTATGTAATTCATAAAAAGTATGACTAATATCATTAAAAATATGAGTAATATCACATAAAAATATATATGTACAAATTGTGCTGAATATAGGATTTTTCGTCGAAATTAATTTTTTTTTAAAGTTAAAATATTACAAAAAAGGTATGACTAATATAGCATATGACTAATATAACATAAATGTATGGCCTAAACAACATAAAGATCAACCTAACAAAATATAGGAAAATGCGCAGATATAAGAAAATAAATTTTTTAAGAACAGTATTCTTGTGAACCAAGTACATGTATAACTAAATGTGTACGAATTGAATTGGATTGGGTCCGACCTGGATCCGCACTTAAATTATTATTATTATTATTTTTTAATTTATGCGGTAATCTTTATGTTATATTAGTATAAACTTTTATATATAGATATCATAACTTTTAAATGAATAATTTAGACTTTTTTCATTATAAAAGTTCATGTAGTATAATTGAACTTTTATGTTATAATAATTTAACTTTTATATATAAATATCATAACATTTATCTACTTAAAGAATAACATAAAAGTTATATTAATATAACATGAACTTAAATTATTGTAACATAAAAGTTTATATGTTTGTAATAAACTATAAAAGGTGAAACCAACATAAAAATAAAGATTATGCGAGCATAACATTACTAAAAGGTTAGATAAACATAACTTAAAGATTTAGTGCGTAGGACTAGGGTTTGAGCGTGGACCTTAGGGTGCGTGGGCACGTGAATATGACTCGAATGACATAGGTTATGACTCATGCATTTGGTGCATAAAAATATTTGTCAAATTTTAAATCTATCTTCTTTCTTGTCCTTCACTTTCTCTCTCTTTTTGATTTTTTTTTATTTTTTAGGTTCTTTTTTGAATTTATTGATGAATGAAATGTCTATATAAGGATGAATATTTCATGAATTTTTTTAATATAGGAAAATTGTATAAAAAAAATTAAAAATCGACCAAAATCTAACTTGCTCGATCAATCGTGGTTGGCCAAACGTACTTTTATGTGATCGGCTTAAGTGGTCGAATGGAACTAGTAGAATTTTTTTTTAAAGAGTAAAATTGGAATTTTTTTTATTTTATTTTTTTAATTGAAAATTGAAAATCATATAAATTGAGGTGTGCTTAGCAATTCACAGGGTGTCTTTAATCCCACCTTTTTTTATTTATATTAAAATAAATGGATAAATTTTATAACAAGACTCAATTTATAGATTAATTCTGAATTCTAAACTCAAATTTTAAAGATTCTCAATAAGGGGCTTAATTTTACATTTTTTTCTCAATTTAAAGCTTGAAATTCGGATTGAGTTCTCAATATAAGAAAAAAATTCATTTATTTTTTATTTTTATTTTTATTTTTATTTTTATTTGTATTTATAGATTTATTTATTATTTAATATGTATTTATAGTTTAGATAAATTAAGATAAATTAAGACACGTTCGTGCAATCTTCATCGAACTTGCATTAATTTATATATATATATATAATAAATGCAATTCAAAAAATTAAGATTCCTTTATTTTCTTAATTTTATGAATAAAAGTATATAAAATCGATTTTAAATATAATTAGTTTAATATAATTATTAATTTAATGAATTAAATTAATTATATTTTTCTTTCTTTTTGTCACGCCCCAATTTCTTATAGAGAATTTATCAGAGTTTTCCACATGGGCATGCAGGAAGAAGAAAATAAGGTAGGAGACGAACAAAAGATATTATATATCAACAATCGGTTTCAACCGATTTAACATAATATTTGCAGCGGAAAGAATACATCAGGATCTCACATCTCAAATACATTGTTATATCATACAAAAATGACAGACATTTCTATTCACATAAAACACATGAAAGGGGTAAGTGCCAAAAGGACACTTAGTGGGGTTGATTTGTATAGTGAAGGGGGTACACATAATATTTCTTGAATACTATACATATAATACACGTTGTAGACTCCCGAAGATCCCCAATGGCAATTGTGGATAGGTTTCCAAAGAATACATATCAAGGCCTCAAGCTGACCCAATTTGGGTTTTTACACCCCTTCGTGTTGGGATTCCGTAGAATACCCCCTTGTTGGGTTTCCAAAAAGGAATACCCTACTTGGCGTGCAGACGCATGCGCAGTTAAATTGCCACAGAATAGTTCTCACATAACACATAATGCACATTGGTCACGTTCACGTTGGCCACATAATTCACATAACACATAGGTAAAGAAAATCCTTGGATGGTTTCTAAAGAAACCCCTTTTTAGCGGGTATTATCCCGACTTATCTGTCACGCCCCATTTTCTTACAAAAACATTTATCAGAGTTTTCCACACGGGCGTGCAGGAAAAAGAAAAGAGGTAGGAGACGAACAAAAGATATTACATAATAACCATCGGCTTCAACCGATTTAACATAATATTCACAGCGAAAATATCATCAGAAGCTCACATCCCAAACACACATCATCATCAGGATCTCACATCCCAAATACACATCATCTAACCACCAAACGTGGATTCCTTACAACATTGTTTTATAAAGACAAAAGTTTGAGAAACATCATATTAAAAATAATTACAGATCCAAAAATATAGCACCTCCTCTCTCCTTCTAGGGTTCATCATGCTTATCACCTCCTGTAATGTGAATTACAGAATAAGGGGTGAGTGCGTTGAATACACTCATGGGGAATAAAAATCCGCGTCTAAATCTTCGACAAACATTTAAATCAGAAATAAGCATAATCATTATGAAACACAGCACGAAATATGCACAACAGACATTAGAAATGGTAAGGGATGAATAGGTGTGGGCATCGCCCGTCTTATCCCATAAAACGGCCTTAAATACCGTTGGTGCATTTCAAGGACCACCAAACCTTTCATAGAAGAATGGAGGTAAGGGACGAATGCATGAAGGAGCGCCTCAGTGGGCCCAACCTCACAGTTTATGTATGTCACAACAAGTATAATCACAACATTTAGTATTCCTCAATCATGATTGGAATAGGGAAAACTGTAAACAGATAAAGAGTTAGAAATTATCCCCACCTTGTTCGGTGGTTACCACATGAGTTGCAAGTATCCAAGATCACGTATCTCAATGCTTCAATCCAACAGGTAGCCTAGATAATTTACGGTGTTTTCTTAGATCATTATAATCTGTAATTAAAGATTAAACCAATATTGGATTGGTTACTATTGATCGATATGAGACGAATCGGAACGTAAGCCTAACAATTGAGTTTGAAGAAAGAAGAGGGAAATATCAGTTTATAAGGTTGAGATAAAAGAGAATGAATTTTGGATCACAACAAAACAAGAATGAGCTCAATCGGAGTTGAAACGAGCTCGAACGGAGCGTTTTAAGATTGAGGGGTATTTTGGTAATTTGGTCAAAGGGTTGACTTTGATCGGGACCCACGACCCCCGGTCAATGATATCTCATTGGCTACGACTCGATTATAAAGTATGAAGAAAAGAAAACGAGATTCAGATCGAAAATGAATCAAAAATAGACATCGCGCGCGTTCCCGACGACGGGGAAAAAATCCCGGCGGCGTCTCCCGTCGGCTGCCGAGTTTTCTCGACAGCGGGAGTAACGGCCTTGGCTGCTGCCCAATTTTCTCGGCAGCCTCGGCCCCGGTCTCCCGTCTCGACCCTGCTCAACCAGCCACCTTCCCGGCACCGCCAAATGCGACGGCGCCGCCCTGTGCCATCGACCCTTAGTCCTCCGGCTAGCCCGTACCGTCGGCTACCAGATCCGGCCATCCCTCGCCGGATTCCGACATGAATAGTGCCTGAAAAACAGCTTCAAAAACCCTTCGTCACACACATTTCACAAACTCCTTGCAACAGCCCCCCTTTCTAGGCCATTTTCCGGCACCGACGCCACCACTCCAGATATAGAATTTTTTATCAACGAAGTTCACAACAACGGCAGCATAATGGCAATCAAGACAAAATGAAATAAAATCTACAATATAAAAAAACAAAAACATAATTAGTTGACACATTAACTGCTACATATTGACAGAATTCATATAAATATAAGCTAACCGTACCATATCAACTTTGTTCAATGTGTTTTTATCATTTGAAGCCATTTATAACTCCCAGCTTGCTCTAATTTCACGTTTGTTCTCCTCAACATCGCCATTAGAATATATGACATTGCTCAAAGGTGTCTAATAAGAAAAAAAACATGAATAAATTAAACACATCAACAATTTATTACACTAAATAGTAAAACTATAACTTACAATGTGTTCTAGGTTAAAAACAAAACGACTTCATCTCTCTACACTCATGTCATCATCAGCATTTATCATTAAAAACCATGTTGTCAGAATAGGTTGAATTATTAGACGCTTATGATACAAAGAGAGCATATCCTGCTTTGTGATAAAATTTAAATATCCTTTCTGAAACAACCTCTTTTCATCCTCCCTGTAAAAAAACAAGCATAAAAAGCACATAAATTAATAGAATAATTATGATACATTTTTATTAAAAATGTCAGACAAATACAGAGAAAATGTCTCACTGATATAGAGTAAAGGCCATACAGATATAACTGTATACAATTCATAAATTTAACATGAAAATGTATCATAAATCTAATATAAAGGTTAATCAAATGAAGAGAAAAGGTATCACTGATATAGTATAAATGTCTTACCCTTCATTCTCTTTTGAATCATCAGTAAAAAGACAATAATCCACAATCTGTTTATGTCTCAAATCCATATCGCTTAAAAACTTATTAGAGAATGTCATGAAATCAGAAATATAACCCACATCATCTTTTATCCCCCAAAAGGCCTCATTCTCATTATCTTTATCATGTCTTCAATCTTTTGACCCACAGATAAAATAGCATCATTGAATTCATTTATGTTGCACCTCCCTCATCAAAAACTTCTTCTTAAAAAATTTCATCTCCAACATTAGCTTGAGATTGATCAGGTGTAAGTAGCTCCAATGAAGGCATATCTGAGGCAATCTTATTCATCCTCAAGAAATTCTCAACTACATCATCAATGTACTTGTGCACTTTTTCATCAGAAAAGAATTTCTGAGATTCAGAAATTTCTGGAGGAGAACTTGACACTTTTTTAGAAATCTTCTCCTTCATACCAAGCAGTTTCTTCATGTAATAATTAGACACAACAGAAATATCTCTTTTGAAACAGAGAAAAGTTTCATGCATGTCCTATAAAAAATAAAAAATCTATCAGTTTATATGAATCTAACATAAAAGGTCAGCCAAAAAAGGAGAAAAGATCTCATTAATATAGCATAAAGGTCTCATAAATCTAATATAAAGGTTAGACATATACAGAGTAAAGGTCTAATCTAAACACCTTTGAAACACAACAAAAAATAAATATACTTACATCTTTGGCCAGCCTCTTTATTTTAACATCATCGGGCTCCCCATCAGGCAAACAAAATTTAATCACTTTTCCAAATTCATTAACATCATCATGAGCACCATCAGGCTTCTCATCAGCGTGTTTTTCCTCTCTACTACCTTCTTTTGCAGAAATAGGATAGACATACATCACCAATTATGCATATCCATAACGTCCAGCTGCTGTCTTTTCCATACACCTTTTTTCAATCTTCTCATCCAACCAGTGTTTTATCAAAGGTAAGTCACTAGGCGCTACAATCCCATGCCACTTCACCCTATGAAAATATGCAATCTGCAATAATATCACGCAACCGCTCACATTTTTCATATCCCCCTCATCAAACTTTTGCACAGCCTCATACAACCAACTTAATACATATTCACACCAATTGAGCTTGCAAATATTATCAGCATCAACTAAAGACTTCAAAAGACCCATCATTAACAATCGATTTGCAGATGGCGTGAAGAAAGCTGACATCACATACAAAACAAACAACCTTTTGAAATCGTCCCCACCTTCCACCAACTGATTAATCATCACAACCATCAAACGATTTACAGGTGATCTTGCTTGAATATTATGTCTCTCTAAACCTCATTAATAGTTCATGTTCATCTTTTTTTCCAAACTTCATAACAGAAGAACTTCTGTGTGGAAGCATGAAGATATCATACACATCATAATCAATTAACACAAAACTATGAAATATATCTAAAGATAACATTCTGCTTCCACCATTAAACCTCTTCACAAGCCATGACAACATCTTCATATCACATGTTCTTAAGGTCATATCCAACAATCCCCCAAAACCTATACTAACTATATCAACCCTCTACTTCTCATTTAACAACTTAATAAGATCAGCGATTCTAGTAGGTTTGCAAGTTGTCTTAATCAAACTGCAAAGAAATACATACAGTGCATCATAACATACAGTTTATGACATAAAAAACAAAAAGGTCTCATAAACCTAACATAAAGGTCACACAAAAAAATAAACAAAAAGAATAACAAAAGTCTCACAGATATAATATTAAGGTATGACACCTTAAAAATAAAAAAAGGCAGAGTATAACATGAATAAAGTAAAGGTCACACTCTAAAGTAAATATCACACTTGTATAACATAAATATAATAACACTCTAATTGTATACATCTTATGACCTAACAAACAGAAATGTCTCATAAATCTAACATAAAGGTCACACAAAAATATAATAAAGGTCTCACAGATATAACATTAAGGTATAACACCTTAACAGTTCAAAAAATATATAAAAAGTAAGAGTATAACATGTATAAACTAAATGTCACACTCTAAAATAAATGTCACACTTGTATAACATGAATGTATAACATTTCAATTGTATATAGTTCATGACATAAAACAGAAAGGTCACATACATCTAGTATAAAGGTCACACAAAAAAATGATAAAGGTCTCATAGATATAACATTAAAGTATAACAACTTCACAGTTCAAAAAAAAATAAAAAAACAAAAAAAAACATAGAATAATAACATTCAAACCAATGCATGTATAGTGTAACATGCAAAAACCTTTTCATTCAAACAATAATACATTTTCTTCAAAATATCAATACTTTTAGAGAAAGTCAAAACCCACATATTCAAACATGCATCTAGCAAAGATCAACTAACATGCAGAAACAAAAAAACATCTTCTTATCAAAATTTAAAAAAAAAACAATAAAATTACCTCTTCCTATCAACACATTTCGGCTTCGTCTTCAACGTCTTCGAACCAACAATAAGTATATTCCTCTCTCGATTCAACTTCTCACCACCAACAACAATGTTCTTCTTGCGGTTCATCTTAGGAGCCATCACTCACCGGACTACGATTGCAAAAAGAAAATCAGAAAAAAAATTAGAGAATTTAACAAATTACAAGAAATAAAAAAAAAACACAAACAAAAATCGACAAACAACACAACAACTATATCAATTTAATTGATAAAAAGTAAAAATAAAAAACGATAACAAACTTACCTTACATAGTGACTAGTAGGGTTTCACGAGAAAAAAAATAATGAAAAGAACAAAACAACACTACAACTCTACCAAGATGAAGAAAGCAACAATAAAAGGCAGCAAAAAGGAGAAAAACTGAAGGCGAGAATGAAGGAAGCACGAAGAGGAAGAAGCACGCAAAGTAGTAACTGCAAATGTTCAAATGAAAAGGAAAAAAAAAACTAAAACGCTATTTATATTTTCTAACCGGGTCTGGCGGGTCAAGAATTACATGGGTCAATGACCCGTGCACCAGGTGTATGCAAGAATTTGTGAAGAACTAATCTATAAATTGGGTTTTGTTATGAAATTTATTTTAAAACAAATCGTTAGAAAATTAGGTGTGATCTGGGCCAGTCTATTATTATTCTTATACGGGTGGGAGTGGGACTAAAGATTCAATATACATTTGAGATATATATTCCTTCAAAACAATGACATTTTTTAATTCAATCAAAACCACTTAAGAGTTATACAAAAACTCATGTACAACCATCACACCATGCAATAGACATACTTATAATACAAAAAGACATACTTATAGTTGTAAAAGACATATTTATACAACTCATACTCATACCTGCAAATAACAAATAGATAATTATAGCTGAAAAACACATGCTTGAATCTCGTCGCATGTGAGACGATCTCATAAAGAGACCAACTCTAAGAATTAAGTTTATTTTGTTCTAAAAATTTAATATATTTGACATCATATATGTATGCTAATGGCCCAAATTCTAAACTCGACCAGTTTTACAAAAATAAGAGTTAAGTTTATTTTGTTTTCACAAAATTCAAATCCACAATCGGCGCATCAACACTTTTTTTATATACACTTAATTGTAAAAAAGTAAACACAAAAAATTATGTAACCCAATGGTATGAATCCTTAGATTTATAACCCTGATCTGATCCGACATGTGGACCACCTCCATATACGTCTACGCATTCCCACATGTGGTCATTAATTAGTGTGAGACACACGCCACCTAATCTGCATAAATTCTTTAGTAAAAATATTAGTTGTATACTTATAAAGTATTGGTTGCATACTTAAGCATTACTAAAATATATATTTACATTTTAGTTGTTCAGTGAAATGTATTAGTTTGTATACTCATAAAGTTATTCAGTGAAAGATATTAGTTTGTACACTCATAAAGTATTAATTGCATACTCAAGAATAATTAAAATATATGTTTACATTTTACTTGTTCAGTGAAATGTTTTATTTTGTATACTTATACGATATTAGTTGCATACTCTTAAGGTACTTGTATAATTGAAATATAGGCTAACATTTTACTTGTTAAGTGAAAGATATTAGTTTGTATACTCATAAAGTTGTTAAGTGAAAGATATTAGTTTATATACAGTATTGGTTTCATACTTAAGCATAACTGAAATATATGTTTATATTTTACTTGTTCAGTGAAAAATATTTGTTTGTATCATAAGATATTAGTTGCTACATATAAGTTAATATAATTGAAATATATATAACTAAAATATATGTTTATATTCACTTATTTAGTGAAATATATTAGTTAGTAAACTCACAATGTATTAGTTACATACACTAAGGACATGTTTGGTTAATGTGATGAGTTAGTTTAAGTTAGTTGAGTTATGAAGAATTTGTATTGTTTGGGTTAAGTTATGTTTAATAGTTGATATGTTTGGTTTGAATGTTAAGTGTTAGGTTTGACTTAATATTTTATTTGATTTGAGTGTTGTTTTATTTCTTGAAATGAGTTTGTGTATCAAAATTTTATTTGTATCATGTTTTTGTGGGTTTGATATTACTTGACTAAATTACCCTCGAGCATTTTTTAAGACGTAATTAATTTTAAATTTCAAAATATGTTAATAATTTAATTGAAATGGATGGGAAACAGAAACTACTTTACAATCTTTTACAATCCAGTATACAGTGCATTTCTAATATATAAAATTCACTTTTCTTTTTCAAATCTAATATATAGTGCATTATTGAGTGGTGTTCCTATGAATTAGGTGTATGAATTTAGATCCGTACAATTGGGTGCGTGTGGGTTGGGTCGGATCAAGTCCAACTCAAATCCTCATCCAAATTATTATGTTTTTTTTTTAAGTTTATGCGGTAACCTTTATGTTATATTAGTATAACCCTTATGTACAAATATCATAACCTTTAAGTGAATAATGTAGACTTTTTTTAGTATGAAAAATCAAATTGTATAGCCGAACCTTTATGTTATAATAGTTTAAAGGGTATTATAGGTTTATAACAATACACTGTAAAAAGTTGAACTAGCAGAAACATAAAGGTTATGCAAACATAACTAAAACGTTAGGTTTGTCTCATTAAAATATTTGATGCACAAAACTAGGATTTAAGCACAAACCTAAGGTTTAAGCATAGACTTTAGGACAAGTGGGCACACGTGTGGATGTGTGAAAATCATTGTCCGATCATATGACTCGAATTGCATGGGTCATCACCATGCACTTAGTGTATATAAATGTTTGTTTACATTATTTTATAATGGCAGTTTGTAAATTAGATATGAAGAAAAATGGTAGCAATGTAAACTAAATATAAATAGTAAGGATAAAATAGTGATTTCACACCTCTATACAAATTGAGTTAAAATCCAGTTAAATAAACCTACTCATTTTGTGTGATTTATCTAACCTTCATGTAACCTAAAATAGCACTTTATGGACCTAGGCCACCCCTAAACCTGAACCTCCCAACCTTTAATCCTAACAAAGGTGTAGAAATTGAAATATTAGATTTATACTCATAAAATAATGGTTGCATACTCAAGCATAACTGAAATATATATTTACATTTTACTTGTTCAATAAAATGTGTTAATTTGTATACTCATAGGTATTAGTTGCATACTCTTAAGATATTACTTGTATAGCTGGAATAGTTGTTTACATTTTACTTGTTCAGTGAAAGATTGTTGGGATTTCAGTGTTTAGATTTGATGAGACAAATCAAACAGTAATACGAAGTTTTGAGTACCCCATTTTTCACAATGTTTAAGTAAAAAACATAGACTAGGTTAAAGTCTAGATATAAGTGCTGAAAGATGGAGGTTTGCATAAGTATAACGCTACACAGAGAAATTGAGAATGAAGTTACTGCAAGAAAGTAGATACAACAACAGTGTAAGAAAGCAGATACAGCAACACTGCAAGAAGGCAGATACAGTAATACAACAAAGTAAGAAAGAACGACATGCAACATCGCTGCAAGAAAAATTTACAGGAATACTGTAAGAAGAGATACAACAGTACTGTACAAAGATACTGCAAGAACGTCTGAGTTACAGCAGCACTGTAAAGAACGAACAGCTGCAAGCAAACCTAGAATACAACGTGAAGCTTACTACTCAAATAATCAATAGTGCAAATGACAAACGAAATAAGTATTCTGTAATCCGAGGAAGGATAAATGCAGTACGAGGAACGATGATCCAAACAAGAATAAATAGAGTCGTTCTAGAGAAGATCAAAGTTGCAGACATGGAGCCAATACAAAGATGCCACGTGGACTGACATGCTGCAGAAAGCTGCGAGCTGCAACTGCCGCATTAAATGCTCCGAAAGAGAAAGTCAAGGCGCATTAAATGTAAGCCATGCCTTTGATCAAGTACACTAAATTCAAAAGAGAGATATCTCTTTTAACAGATATTTCTTATACAAGTATAAATAGAGGATGAGCAACCCTGAAACTGACTACTGAAACATTTGTGCAAAAACTCTCAAGCATTCAAGCTATACTCTCTCAAGTCTACTCTCAGTTTCAGTCACTCAACCTTAGTGAAGTGAAGCAAGTTCAAAGCTGAAAGATCCTTTGAAGGATTCAGAAACTCACTTCACCGCACCAGTTGAAGAACAAATCCATATACTTTTTAACCTTGTTGCTGTGTGCTTAGGTTGTTTTAGGTGTCGAACAATTGATAGGAGAGATCCTTGCTGTTTGTATAGTTGTCTAGGAGATAGGCTGTAACACTCCATTTTCAAGAAAACCCTGCATTGCATATTTTATAAAAATTTCTTTTATCATTCAGGTATAAATGATTTAAGTGCAATTTCTTATATTATTTAATTTATAATTTACAAATCATATTATGATCGATGATTTTAAAATCTTTATGATCTAATATCTTTTTTGAGATTTTAAGGATTTTGCAGGATAACTTATGGAAGAAACCGAGCTCGATCTCCACTCACTCAATCATGTCCTATTTTCAGTCTAGTTCTAAAATTTATAACTATTTATTTAAATCATATTCATAAGCCATATTTTACTAAGTTATATTATTTTTTCTTAAGAATGAGAGAAAATTTACCTTGGGAATTTTCAAATTAAACTAAAATTATGAGAATTTTTACAAGAAAACATGTTTTCACCATATAAAGTACCCTATTTTCAGCCAACTTAGAAAATTCATAAATAATTATGTAAACCTTAATTTTAGTTGATATTTTTATATGTTGTACTTCAACATGTTGTTTAAATTCTGTGAAAATATGAAATTATTTTATGAATCCTATAATATTTGATAAATTTTTCAAAATAGACTGATTTTGAGTTGAAATTGAAGTGAAAAACTAGTTTATAGAATTAATTTTATTTATATATGTAGATGACGAAAAATTGTGAATTTTCAGAATATGATATCTAACACTATTATGTGACTATGTAAATATTCTTATCATTTTTGGAATCACCTATGAATTATTAAAATTGTTGTGGCTTTATGTGTCATTTTATGCCTAGAATCACTAATTTAAGTGTCTAAAAATTTTATATCACAAGTATGATATTTTATTTCATGCGCTATTTTTACTTAAATGTTTTAATTATGATATGATCATGTTTAGAATTTCATATAGGAATCAAGTATGTATTAAATGAAGTATAATTATGCTTTAGATTAAAGAAACCTAATATAAAATACAAAAGATTGTGTTATATGACATAAGAGGCTAATCGGTTAAGTGTGTTGAGCGCGGTCGAGATGATTGGTGAATCCAAAATGAATCCTCGAACCCTCAACTTTCAAGTGGGTAACTTCTACACTTTACTATGTGTTGATAATTAAATTAATATGTAATGTATGAAAATCTATGGCTGAAGCTTCGTAGCTATAACCGGTAGTTACTTCACTATCGGGCGATGACTTTAAGGGTGAAAATTCCTGGTCTATGAAAGCAAGGTTTAGTGGGCAAGCGACTCCCACATTCTTTTATGTTATGTATGGTCCAGGGTGAGCGTGCCTGAAGGACATGTAATATGTGCTAATTAATTTAATTGTTTCAGTATATATTAGAGAGTACAGTTATCCCACTGGGATCCCTCTCCGGAGGTGTCTCATGATGTTGCTTTTTTATATTTTTAGGCTCGGCAGATGATGACGTGGACGTGTAGCAGGCTGGGTTGACTTCTCACTGTATCTATAAAATTGTACTAGAATAATGTTTCCTTTTGAGAAAAATAAGTTGTTAAATATGTATAGTATGATAAACTATGGGCTTAGACTTGTATCCTATCATGTATATATGTTTGTCGTGTAATTTTAGATAAGCTTTTGGTATGAACATTTTACCTAGAATGTGGGTAAGACACGAACTAGTTTTGGATATATATATATATGTATATGTGCTAAGGTTTAAAAAAAAATATATATATATATGTATAAAGCTCTCGTGTCTTCATTTTAAGTCTTCCGCTGTATATTAGAAAGTAGTTATAATTTCTTTAATTTCTAAATAAGTAAAGGGTGACGACCTATTTCCAATTAAAAGGAGAACGGGGCATTACAGATGGCATTTTCCTAATTAATATGACTAGGGCTTTACATAGGCAGCTTCCCTGTATGGGAGTTTGAAACCCTGTGTGGGTTTGCCTTTAAAGTTTGCAGTTGTTGTGTGTATGCTGGACTCTAGTAGGTATTTTGCTTTGTAAAGTTGATATATTGTTAGGAGTGTCCTGTAAACCAATCTTGCTTAACAAAGTTCCTGCTCGAGGTAGCAGTAGAGTGGACGTTGAAGGATTATACCACCTTCGAACCGCTATAAGCGATAAGTGTTTTATTGTTTTCTTTTCTGTGTTTTATCTTATATATATTTATCTCTGTCATATGCATAAAACGTTTTGAAAAGGATCATATTTGAGAAAACCAACCTTGTGTTATAAGACCTATTTTTCCGCTGTGTATAAAACTCTAAGTTACAGCGTGTATCACTGCATACTAGTGCTGTAAGCAGTAACTATCTGGCGCTGCAAGTTCAAGTAACTTGCAGAATAGTAAGTTTTTCAGAGATTTGTAAAATCGACCAAGGTTCATTCACCCCCCTCTAAACCTCGAACACCACTTGGGACCAACAAGTGGTATCAGAGTGAGTTGGTTAAAAGCTAACTTATCTGTTCACCTACCCAGATCCACCTTAGTTTCACTGTTTTCTCTGCATCCTAAAATCTCATTCTTACAGCATATCATAGATTTCTCTAATCACAAGTTACCTATGTTTTCCATAGATAAATATGATGATTGGAAGATAAGAATACATGTACATCTATCAGCGATGAATGATGAGATATGGACGGTCATCACCGAAGGACCGATCATCCCCTCGAAGGTGAACCCCATGCTCGGTAGAGAGATGAAGGAAGGAGCACAGCCACCACCTAACTTTCTGGTCAAACCAAGATAAGAATGGAATAACGAAGATAGGAAGAGAGCCAACCTAGACAACATAGCCAAGTATGCTCTATTTATCACCTTGGATAAAAGCATATTCAGCAAAGTCAAAACTGGCAGAACGTCCAAGAAAATTTGGGAAAAGTTGGAACAAATATATGAGGCGACAAAGCTCACTAAAGATAACAAGATCTCCAACGCCACCTAACTATTTGAGCTTTTCGAGATGAAGAATGAAGAGACTCTTGAGCAACTAGATTTAAGATTCACATCTATTGTGAATGAACTAGAAGCTCTGGGCAAGCACTACACTCAAAATGAGAAGAACATGAAAGTGCTTAGAGCCCTACCCACGGAGTGGGATAGCAAGACCACTGTCATGAGTGTCTATGGATTTGAAATCCATGAGTACATTTGATCTATTATCTGATCTCAAAGCTTTCGAGTACGACATCAATAAACAGAGAAAAGAGTCTGAAGAATCGAGCTCCAAAGTTACAGCGTTGACTGCCAGAGGCTCCAAGGAGACAACAACCACTAGTTGCAGCAAGCAGTCTGAGGTTGCAGCAGAAGACGCAGAAGAGGATATGACTCTTCTTTTAAAGAAATTTAGAAGATTCATGAAGAGCAACAACAACAGCAACAACACCAACCTCAACAAGAGGAATGACTTCAGAAGAAGTCATCTATCTCCTCTCCACAGTCAAATACAAGTAATATTAACTTGTGCTATAACTGCAGAAAACCAAGACACTACGCAAGAAGCAATGGTGTACAAGTATCCTGAAGGAGAGAGAGAACGGATGAGAGAAAAGAGAAGAGAGGATAGACACAAGCTTCAAGCTCTCATTGGAGAGATGGAGAAGGGCAATGATACAACAGTCTCAAAGAAGATGCTGAAAGCTGCAAAATCCTCTGACAACGATACTAAAACCTCATCCTCTGATGAAGAAGCGCTGATATGCCTGATGGCAAAAGATTACGAGGACAGCGAAGAAGATGAGGTAACTTATCAACCGATGTCCATACCAGGAAAAGAGGAGATGAACACGATCCACTCTTTAAAGAGGATTATGAGTGATTTCGAGCAGATTAACTCAACCTATGAGGAGCTGAAGGTTGAGAATGAAAATCTAAGAATCGATAATGAGATCCTCAGGGGTAAAAATATTGATATTGCTAAAATGCTCGCTGCATGTGAGTCTGATAACTCAAGGTGCAGCAAGCTGCAAAAGGAGGTCTCTAGGCTAAGTCTGCTGGTCACTAAGCTAGAAACTGAGAAGGAGTGCTTGGAGTCCACAATCAAAATATTTAGTAAATCTGCTAAGAACGAAAGAGAGTGCATAAGTCAAAACAAAAGTCCTTTTGAAAAATCGGGCTTAGATTACAACACTCACACCTCTTAGGATACAACAAATACATCCAAGATTGTTAAGTTTGTTCAAGCTAAAACCCCAATGGAGAATGAGTTACTTTGCAACTCTGAAAAGATCATGAACAAGACAACACTGATGGATAAGAAAGGGAAAGAAGCCCCAATGCTCAGCTGCAGGAAGTAAGCCTGCATCTAAGAACTGGCTACAGCATAAGCTATCTGCTGTAAGCAGCAAGAAGATGCAGCAAACCACAAAGTTGCAGCATAGAAGAAATTTTCTCACCTATACTAAGACTTACATGTCTAAACCTCAAAAAAGATATACTCAAGGGAAGTATGGTGGAAGATCACACTACAAAAGTGTTGGTAACACATATATAGTCTCTGCATACACCTTTAACAAGCAGTTTAAAAACAAAACTACATACAATCAGAGAACCAACAAATCTTACAGCAAAACAGTGACGATTAAGAAAGTTTGGGTTTCCCAAGTAACTAACCCCAAAGGACCCTTACAGAAATGGGTACCTAAATCTGCTTAAAATTGTTGCAGGTTTCAGTGTCAAGTTGCAGCAATGATGTATGGTACATTGACATTGGCTGCTCAAGGCACATGACAGACAGTAAAGAAGCTCTAAAAGACTTTCAAAAATGTAAAGGACCGAAGGTCATCTTTGGATATGATTCTAAAGGAAGCACAAAAGGAAGTGGATGCCTAGTCAAAGGGAACATAAAAATCAAAGATATATCTTATGTGAAAGGCCTTAGATACAATCTTTTGAGCATAAGTCAATTCTGTGACAAAGGATACACAGTAGAGTTCAACCTCAACAAGTGCTTAATCAAGGACAATACTTCAAATGAAGTCAAGCTTATAGGAACAAGAAGAGGAAACATATATCTTGCTGACTAGAACTCTTATATTCAACCAATATGCTTCATTACGAAGAGTCCACCAGAGCTGAGCTGACTATGACATAAGAGATTAAGCCACCTGAACTTCAAGACAATCAACAAGCTAGCAAGAAAATGTCTTGTAAGAGGATTGCGAGATGTGGCATACAAGAAGGAGAATACATGTGGAGCTTGTCAGAAGGGAAAGCAAGTAAAAAACTCATTTAAGGACAAGTTACAGAAGTCATCTCACAGGATTCTAGATCTTCTACATATAAACCTCTTTGAACCAGTAGAACAAGTGAGCATAAGTGGGAAGAAGTACTCACTTATGGTAGTAGATGACTACTCTAAATATACATGGATAATTTTCCTTGCTAAGAAATCAGAGACTCAAAGCTAGCTACCTGACCTTATGAAGAAGATTCAAAATGAAAAGAGCTTGAGCATTGTGAAGATCGGATCAGACAGAGGAACTGAGTTCATAAACAAATTCATTGAGAAATTTTGTTCTAATAATGGTGTTGGTCCCAAGTGGTGTTCGAGATTTAAAGGGGGGTGAATGAACCTTGGTCGATTTTATAAATCTTTTGAAAAATCTTTCTGTTCTGTAAGTTACTTAAACTTGCAGCGCCAGACAGATATTGCTTACAGCACTAGGTTGCAGTGCTGCACGTTGTATCTAGAGTTTATATGCAATGAAAAATTACGATTTATAACACAAGGCTGGTTTTCTCAAATATGATCTTTTTCAAAACATTTTATGCTTATGAGATATATATATATATATATATATATATATATATATATAAACATGAAATAAGCACAGATAAGAAAGCAATCAAACACTTATTGTTGGGATTTCATTGTTTAGATTTTGATGAGACAAACCAACCATGTAATAGGAAGTTTTGAGTACCCCATTTTCACAATGTTTAAGTGAATAAATAGACTAGAATTGAGTCTTGAGTCAAGGATTGAAATGGAGGTTAAAAGAGGATAAAGTTGCATCTAAGCTTTAAAGGAAGATATCGCTGCAAGAAGGTAGGATACAGTGTCGCTGCATGAAGGCAGGATACAGCAAAGCAAGGAAGAACGGCATGCAACATCGCTGCATGAAAAGGATACAGGAGTACTGCTAGAACGAAGTTACAGCAGCACTGCCAGATAATACTGCAAGCAGGTCTAAAATACAGCAGCACTGAAAGTATACATCAGCTGCATAGAGACCAAGGATACAGCGCAGACTTACAGAACAGTTAAGTATATACAGCGCCAACTACAAGACGAAGTATCCTGCAAATCCCAGGAAGGATAAATGCAGTACGAGGAACGGAGATCCAAGCAGGGACAAAAGAGCCGTTCAAGAAAAAGTCAAAGTAGCAGACACGGAGCCAATAAGAAGATACCACATGGACTGACGCGCCGCAGAAAGCTGCGAGCCGCAACTGCCGCATTAAATGCTCCGAAAAGAAAGGTCAGTCGCATTAAAGGCGAACCATACTTTGGCCAGGCTATTTCAAATTCAAAAGAGGGATGTCTCCTTCAACGGACATCTTCTCCTACAAGTATAAATAAAGGTCGATGAGTACTGAAGCTGGTTACTGTTACTGAGATCTAATTTCCATACGCGAAAGTTTCGAGCTTACAAATTTAAAGTATTCAAGCCAACAGTTTCAGTCACTCAACCTATCGAAGTGAAGCAGAGTTCAAGCTGAAAGATTCCTTACGGATTCAGAAGCTCACTTCGAAGCACAAGTTGAAGAAAACCTTTTTATCCTTTTAACCTTGTTGCTGTGTGCTTAGGTTGTTTTAGTGGTGTCAAACAGTTGATATGAGAGATCCTTGCTGTTTGTTTTAGTTGTCTAGTGTTAGGCAGCTTCCCTGTGTGGGAGTATAGAACCCTGTGTGGGTTAGCCTTTGAAGTTTGCAGTTGCTGTGTGTACGCTGGACTTCAGTAGGTGGTTTGCTTTGTAAAGTTGATAGATTGTTAAGAGAGTCCTGTAAATCAATCTTGCTTAACAAAGTTCCTGCTCGAGGAGCAGTAGAGTGGATGTAGAAGGATTACACCACCTTCGAACCACTATAAGCCATAAGTGTTTTTATCACTTTATTTATCTGTGCTTATTTTCTGCATATATCTATCTCTTCTCATCATAAAACGTTTGAAAGAAGCATTTTTGTGTAAAACAGCCTTGTGTTTGAAAAGTATATTTCCGCTGCATACAAAACCCCAGGTTACAGCGTGCAGCACTGCATTCTAGCGCTGCAAGCAGTAACCATCTATCACTGCAAGCTCAAGTAACTTGCAGTGCAGAACGGTTGTTTTAAAGATTCTGAAAAATCGACCAAGGTTCATTCACCCCCCCTCTGAACCTCGGACACCACTTAGGACCAACAAGTGGTATCAGAGCGAGTTGGGTTAAAAGCCAACTTGTCTCGCTGTTTTCTTTGCATAAATTTTTTTTTTAAAGCATATCATGGATTCCTCCAATCACAAGCTACCTATGTTTTCCATAGAGGAATATGATGACTGGAAGATTAGAATGCAGGCACACCTTTCGGCCATGAATGATGAGATGTGGACCGTCATAACTGAAGGACCGATAGTTCCCATGAAGATAAACCCAATGTATGGAAGAGACCATGCAGAAGGAGAGCAGCCACCACCAAACTTCCTGATCAAACCACGACAAAAGTGGGGAAACGAAGACAGGAAAAGAGCCAACCTGGATAACGTGGCAAAGAACGCTCTATTTATTAGCTTGGATAAGGGCACCTTTAGCAAAGTCAAGACTTGCTCAACATCCAAAGAAATATGGGAAAAGTTGGAGCAAATTTGTGAAGGAACTGAGCTCACAAAGGACAACAAAATCTCCAACGCTACACAATTATTCGAGCTCTTCGAGATGAAGAATGAAGAGACTCTAGAGCAACTAGATCTGAGATTTACATCCATAGTGAATGAACTAGAAGCTCTGGGCAAACACTACACACAGAAAGAAAAGAACATGAAGGTGTTAAGAGCTCTACCAGCGGAGTGGGATAGCAAGACCACTGCCATGAGAGTGTCTATGGACCTGAAGTCCATGAGCACATTTGACTTATTCTCCGACTTGAAAGCATTCGAGTATGACATCAATAGAAGGAGAAAAGAGTCAGAGGAGTCAATCTCCAAAGTTACAGCTCTAATCGCCAGAGGAACAAAGGATACAGCAACCGCCAGTTGCAGTAAGCAGAGTGAGGATACAGCAGAAGTTGCTGAAGAGGATATGGCGCTCCTCCTAAAGAAATTCAGGAGATTCATCAAGAGCAACAACAATAGCAGCAACACCAACCTCAACAAAAAGAATGACTTTAGAAGAAGTCACTCAACCCCTCAGGTATCTTCTTCTCCTCAGTCAAATACAGGGAATGTTGACTTGTGCTATAATTGCAGGAAGCCTGGACACTACGCAAGGAATTGTCCTTATCCAACAGTGCACAAGTATCCTGAAGGAGAAAGAGAACAGAGGAGAGATAAAAGACGAGAGGAAAGGTACAAGCTTCGAGCTCTCATAGGAGAGATGGAGAAAGCCAAGGATGCAGTAGTTCCAAAGGAAGTACTGAAAGCTGCAGAATCCTCTGACAGCGATGCTGAAACCTCATCCTCTGACGAAGAAGCACTCATATGCCTGATGGCTAAAGATGGCGAGGACAGCGAAGAAGATGAGGTAATTTACCAACTGTTGTCCATACAAGTTGATGAGGAGCTGAACATGATCCACTCCTTGAAAAGGATCATGAGTGATTTTGAGCAGATCAACTCAATTCATGAGGAGCTTAAGGTTGAGAATGAGAACCTTATAATCGATAATGAGATCCTCAAGAGCAAAAACATCGACATTGCCAGAATGCTCGCTGCACGAGAGTCTGATAACTCAAAGTGTAGTAAGCAGCAATAAGAGATCTCTAGATTGAATCTGCTGATCACTGAGCTAAGATCTGAGAAGGAAATCTTGCAGTCCAAGATGAGAACGTTCACCAAATCCTCAAAGGACGCAAGAGATTGCATAAACAGTGTCAGAGATCCCTTTGTGATTTCAGGCATAGGTTACAGCAATCAAGGCTCTCAGAATACAGCAAGCACATCCGAAGCTGTGAATTTTGTTCAAGCTAAAACTCTAATGGAGAAAGAGTTACTTTATGACTCTGAAAAGATACTGAACAAAACAGCAATGACGGATAAAGGGAAGAAACCCCAATGCTCAACTGCAGGGAATAAGTCTGCATCTAAGACTTGGCTGCAGCAGAAGTCATCTGCTACTGCAGCAAAAGGATGCAGCAACCAACAAAGTTGCAGCATAGAAGAAACTTTCCCACCGATACTAAGACCTATATGTCTAAACCTCAAGGAGGATATACTCCAGGAAAGTATGGTGGAAGACCGCACTACAAGGGTGTTGGTAACACACATATTTGTCGAGCACACACTTCTCATAAGTAGTTTTCCAAGATAACTGCATACAGCTCGAGAACCAACAAATCTTACAGTAGATCAGTTACTGTTAAGAAAGTTTAGGTTCCCAAAGTAACTAACCCCAAAGGACCCGTATGGAAATGGGTACCTAAATCTGTTTGAGTTTGTTACAGGTTACAGTGCCAGGATGCAGCAGTGATGTATGGTATATCGACAGCGGCTGCTCAAGACACATGACAGGCAATAAAGAAACGCTGAAAGACTTCCAAGAATGCAAAGGACCTAAGGTCATATTTGGAGATGATTCCAAAGGAAGCACAAAAGGAAGCGGATGCCTAGTCAAGGGGAACATAAAGATCAAGGATGTATCCTACGTAAAGGGGCTTAGATACAATCTTCTAAGCATCAGTCAGTTCTGTGACAAAGGATATACAGTGGAATTCAACCTCAACAAGTGCTTAATCAAGGACAGCACCACAAATGAAGTAAAGCTTACAGGAACAAGAAGATGAAATATCTACCTAGCAGATTGGAATTCCTCCACTCAATCAACATGCTTCATAGTGAAAAGTCCACCGGAGCTGAGCTGGCTATGACACAAATGATTAAGTCACCTGAACTTCAAGACTATCAACAAGCTAGCAAGAAAAGGTCTCGTGAGAGGTTTACCAGATGTAGCTTACAAGAAAGAGAATGTCTGTGGAGCGTGTCAAAAAGGGAAGCAAGTTAAGAGCTCTTTCAAGGATAAGATTCAGAAATCGTCTCACAGAATTCTAGATCTTCTACACATGGACCTCTTTGGACCAGTAGAACCAGTAAGCTTGAGTGGGAAGAAGTACTCTCTAGTAGTAGTGGATGACTATTCCAGATACACATGAACGATCTTTCTAGCAAAGAAGTCGGAAACTCAAGAAAAGCTACCTGGCCTCATGAAGAAAATACAGAATGAAAAGAGCTTGAGCATAGTGAAGATAAGATCAGACAGAGGAACCGAGTTCACGAATAAGTTTATAGAGAAATTCTGTTCTGACAATGGTATTCATCATGAATACTCTGCTGCACGAACACCTCAACAAAACGGGGTTGCTGAAAGAAGGAATAGAACCCTCAAGGAAGCAGCAAGGACGATGATAGCAGAAGTAGAAATACCCAAGAGATTTTGGGCTGAGGCAACCAACACTGCATGCTATACGCATAACAGATGTTTAATCATCAAGGATCTTGACAAGACACCGTATGAAATATGGAATGGTCATACACCAAACATTTCCTATCTACATATCTTTGGATGCAAGTGTTATGTTCTCAACAATGGAAAGGAACATCTGAAGACTTTTGATGCTAAATCAGACGAAGGAGTATTTCTAGGATACTCTGCTGTAAGTAAAGCCTTCAGAGTGTTTAATAAAAGAACCCTGGTGGTAGAAGAATCTGTACATGTGGTGTTTGATGAACCACATTGTGACACAAAGAAGCTGGAAAAACCACCTGAAGAAACCTCTCCCATAAAAGAGAATGCTGTACCATACATAGAAGGAGTTCTGCCTACAGAAGAAGATAAAGATGAAGAAGCTGCAACCTTGGATGCAGCAGACATTCTTACAGCAGCAGAACCTCCTGCATTACAGCAACATGATGTGCAAAATACACCATCGCACGTTTTTGAGCCAGATAGGACATGGCTTAGAAATCATCCAAGAAATCTCATCATAGGAGATCCATCCATCGGTGTAAGGACAAGAAGATCCATCCCACATGAAGCAATGTTTGCATGCTTCATATCACAATCAAAGCCTAAGAATGTTGAAGAGGCACTGCAAGATAGCAACTGGGTACAGGCCATGCAGGAAGAATTGAATGGATTTGAGAGAAATCAAGTATGGCAAACAGTCGCTAGACCGACCCATCAAGGTGTAATTGGAACAAAGTTGTGTTCAAGAACAAGCTAGATGAATCAGGAGTCGTTGTAAGAAATAAAGCAAGATTAGTTGCTAAAGGATACTGTCAGGAAGAAGGAATTGATTTTGATGAGACTTTTGCACATGTGGCAAGGCTAGAAGCAATAAGAATTTTCTTAGCCTATGCAGCACATATGAATTTCAACGTCTATCAAATGGATGTTAAAACGCATTCCTGAATGGTCTCCTTACAGAGGAAGTATATGTTGAGCAACCTCCTGGTTTCGAGGATCAAGCAGAAGAGAAGGTGTTCCGTTTACAAAAGGCCCTATATGGACTGAAGCAAGCACCAAGAGCTTGGTATGACACCTTATCTCTCTATCTTCTGGAAAATGGTTTTCAAAAAGGAACGATCGACAAAACGCTGTTTAGGATACAGGACGGAGAGAGTGTACTTCTTGTACAAATCTATGTGGATGATATTATCTTCGGATCCACAAACAAAGAGCTATGTGAGAAATTCTCCAACCTGATGCAGTCAAAGTTCGAGATGAGTATGATGGGAGAATTAAGTTTCTTTCTCGGACTGCAAGTAAAACAGCTTCCTACAGGAACCTTCATCAATCAAGTCAAGTATACGAAGGAGCTTATCAAGAAATTTGGCATGGAGAATGGAGCCGCAACGTCCGTTCCCATGTCCACATCCATAAGTCTTGACAAAGATGAAGATGGTAAAGATGTAGACATTACGAAGTACAGACGCCTCATTGGATCATTGCTGTATCTCACAGCAAGCAGGCCTGATATTATGTTTGCAGTAGGAGTTTGTGCTAGATTCCAAGCAGCACCGAAGGAATCACATCTTTTAGCTGTAAAAAGAGTGATCAAGTATCTGAAAGGAACTCAGGAAGTCGGCCTATGGTATCCTAAGGAAGGAGGATTCAAGCTTAAAGGCTACTCCGACTCAGATTATGCAGGCTGCAAGATTGATAGAAAGGGTACTAGTGGGACGTGTCAATTTCTGGGAAATAGACTTGTCTCGTGGTTCTGCAGAAAGCAGACCTCAATTGCAACCTCTACAGCAGAAGCAGAGTATGTTGCAGCAGGAAGTTGCTGTGCGCAGATTCTCTGGATACAACAGCAACTTAGAGATTATGGGATAAAAGAAAAAGAGACGCCAATTCTCTGTGACAATACGAGCGCTATTGCAATTACCCATAATCCTATCTTTCACTCAAGAACAAAGCACATTGACATTCGTCATTACTTTATAAGAGATCATGTTGAGAAGAAAGATGTCGTGCTTGAGAAGGTTCACACAGATCTACAGCTGGCAGATATCCTTACAAAACCTTTGAGTGAATCTAGGTTTTCCATGCTTCGTAACGAGCTAGGAATCCTTAAGTTGTGAAGAAAAAAGAAAATGCAAGATCGCAGGGGGAACCTCTGCATGCTTGCAGAAAGCAGTAAAAATGGTACTGTAAGCTACGCGTCAATACAACACTGGGTTCAGACAGCACTGCAATCTACATTTTTACAGTACATCAATTATCGAAGAAATCAAGCAGCACCAGGTTACAGCATTAATTTCAAAAAGAGTATTGATTGCTCTGCAACCTCATACTTGAGATGCTGTAACCTTAAAAAGGCATTTATTTAGGCGGTAAAGGGCATGTCTTTCAGCATTAAATGCATGACTGCGGGTGTCAGGAAGTGGAAAGGGCGCTGACAGGACCCACGCGCCCAGTAATTATTAGCGACAATTTGACATCTCTGCTTTTTCCTGAGCCACTAGATCATTTCCCTGATTTATCTCAACTGTCAATCTCGCACGTCTCTTGGGAACCGCCATAAAGACCAAAACGTGCCATTTGAAATTCACTTTTCATCTTCAGAGAGAGAAACGCTATGATCGCAAGAAAATTTTCTAAGTGCAAAACCCTTGTCTCTTTTCTCTCTATCTCACAAAGATTCCAATGGCTGCCAGAAAGACTATCGTTCTTGATGGAAGAATGATCAACAGGGAGAACATCTTGGAGTCAGGGCTGTATGATAATACCCTAATCAAGAGGATCTTCGATGCTCTAGAACAGACCCAAGTCCTAGGGCTGTTGACCACGGTATATGCTGGCTTCTCCACGGAGTCAGTACAGAGGTTTTACGCCTACGCTAGGCAGGCGGAGGAAAGGAACTGCATCATGTTCCGGATGGATGCAGATGGAGAGGAACGGTCGCTGACCGTTAGGGATATCTCCACCACCTTCAGCATTTCGGCTGCAGGGTTGACCCCCAGCCAGTTGGCAACGTATGGGGAGGCATCGGCTCAAGAGATGTGGAATCTCTTTCGAGCAAGGGATGCAGGGGCTGAAATCAAGAGAAGCGTCCCCAAGAAGCTCTTCAAACTGGAGTTTGAACTTCTCCACGACATCTGTGCGTACTCCATCGAGGGGAGGACAGGGAGTTACGACAAGTGCACAGATCTCCGGTTTCGGATCATGTCTGCCATCATGGCCGGAGAGAAGGTGAACTGGGCGAGGTTCATCATGAAGAGGCTGTGGGAGGAAGCAGAGAAGATAACGGAGCGTCAGAGCTACGGTATCACCATCTGTTCTCTGCTCTGCAAGCTTGGCCTTCAACTTGCAGCACCCGCCCCCATTCATCCTGGAAAGTATCTCGGGGAGAAGAAGAAGGGCAAGACCCAGCCGAAGGCTGCAGGAGCAGGAGTTGCGAGGAAGAAAACCAAAGACAAAAAGAATGCAACTCTTGCTCTGCAAGATGAAGCTGCTATCAGCGGGGAAGATGCTGAAGAAGAGGAACCTTCGAGTCCTCTTCCTGTTATCAAGAGGAGTTTAGGGAAGGCTGTACCTGAACTTGAATCATCTTCCCCAGATGATGACGCATCTTTGGTGAGAAGAGGTCCACGCAGCAAGAGAGCTGCTGTTGCTGTTGGGGATGTGTCACATCAGCCCGATATGGTTGTAGTTGACCTTGGGGATGTGTCACATCAGCTTCGGGAGCCACATCAGCACCAGGTCGAGCCAACTGAAGAAGAAGCTCGTCTACAAACAGATGCTTCAGTGCTCGATCCCACCTTTCCGGCTGCTAGAAATATGCCGGCAGAGTACTCTCTTTGGAGAGAGATGCGACTGTCAAAGGGGGAAATCCTGTTGAAGTGGAAGGATTTCCTGACAGTCGAGCAAGCTGTCCTAGAGTGGGCCAAATCAGAGGATATTCTGGCACTCCTGCAACCTGACTTTGCAGCAAGAGTTCAAGAGCTCGATGGCTGCAGCGCTGCACAGGGAGCACAGGACAAGGGAAAGGGCAAGGCTCTTGCAGAATCCGACTCTGCAGAGCTGCCGATGAAAGCAGCAGTGGAAGATGTGCAGGTCTTCCTAGCCCCGGCTGCAGAGGCGGTAAGAAGGGGCGATGATGTCGCATTTGCTCAGGAGCAAATCGACACCTTGGGAGTGGAGCAGGCTGAAGAAGCCATGCTGCATCTAGCGCTGCAACAGAGCCTGAAGGAAACCAGGATGCAGCGCACTCCAAGGAGAATGCGGGGAGAAGGCAGTTCAAGTTCAAATCAGATGAACTCCCCTGCATACGAGCAAGTAGTTGAGGGCCTCTCCAACATTGTCACGCTGGATCGCTTGGAGGAGGAGGAAGCCCAACTACTGGATTATGGTGATTCCCCAGTGCGCGAAGATGAAGATGCTGCTCAAGCAGACTCTGAGGGGGAACCATCCACCATAATCAGGAATGTCATCTCAGACATTTCTGAGATTGCCGATGAAGCATCTACGGAGGGAGTTGCAGAGGTGGTACTCCCTGCACTGGACGCGACAGCAGTGCAGCCAGCAACCACCCTTCAACAGGAAGAAGGAGCTGTAGAGAAGAGCAGGGTGGAAGCTGAGATCCTAGCAGCAATAGAGGATACAGTGCTGAATACTGTGACCGCTGTAGGAAGCTATGCAGAGCTGCAAGAACCTATTCTTGCAGCAGAGACTGTCAAAGCTGTTTCTGGACCGGCCGAGGAGACGGGGTTCATTGAGAAGACCTCAGTGGAGGATGTTGTTCTTACAACACTCCCTGAGTGTGAGAAGACCTCAGGTGGGGAGGCTGTTCAGACAGTACCCACTGAGGATGCTGGAGTTAAGGCCGAGGTATCCCCAGTGCAGCTAGAGACACCTCGTGAGGAGGTTGATGCTGCAGCCGCTGCTAGCTCTCAAGTACCTTCAAAGGTCACTGCAGCGAAGGATACTGTGGACGCCAATATGTCGGATGCCGAATTCGCAAGATGGATAAAGGAATGGAACATTGCTGTTCATGGGCCAAAATCTGGAGGAGCCGTTCCTGTTCCAGTCTTATCCAGTGAAGAGGAGACAGAAGAAGAAGAAGGAGATGAGCACCCATCCTCAAGCTCTACAAGCTCTCATACCAGCTAGGATGAGGATGAGGTTGCTGCTGAAGTACCGAGGCAGGATGCAGCACCAGTATGCTAAGAGGTGATCCCATTTGCTGCATCCTCTGCTGCCTCAACAAGAAGGAATTCAGGGCTGACTCCTGATGAATCCATCAACAGAGTCGAGACCGCTGTTAGACATCTGCTGCATGCTCTCCAAGAGCATGAGTCTACCATGCGCAACAGTCTCAGGGTCAGTGCCCAATTCCATGCTGAAACCATGATGGGTTTCAAGAAGGACCTCGAAGTGCTGTCTGACATGATTAAGCATACTCTCAATGATCATTCGAACAGGTTGTACTACGATCAGGTCAGGATGGAGAAGGAGTTGAAGGTTGAAGCTGCTCTGACGCGCCAAGAGGTCAGGCAATGCAAGCTGCATCCTGAGACTGCCTCAACCAGACTCAACCATCACTCACAAGTCCTGGAAACACTTCTGGATCGTGTCTTCGATCAATCTCAGAGAACCAGAAGCGTGGACGACATGTTGGGAAACCTGGAGCTGATTGTAGGAGAGTTGAGGGACATCATGGTCCGAGCTTTCCCTCAGCATGTCGATGCTCCAGAGCCCGCACCTGAACCGACCCGACGCCCGCGATCTAGGGCGGTCCCAGCAGCCTCTGCTCAGCCCCGGCTTTTGATGATGCCAAAAAGGGGGAACAGTTTGAAGAGAAATACAGGAGCAAAGGGGCGGCTGATTTTGAAGAAGAGGAAGAAGATGATGACCAGCAACCTCTCAGCAGGAGGAGAAGGAGGTCTGGATCATCTGCTGCTGCTGATATCCCTTCTCCAAAGAGATGGAGAAGAGATGATGATGGAGCTGGTGGTGCCGGTGCAGCTGCTGGAAGAAGATCTGCTGCAAGTTCTGCACACAGCAGAGCTGCAAGCAAGGATGCAACACCGCCCAGCTACCATCATAAGAGAAGGGATGATAGCCAGCAGCAAGGCTCAAGAAAGAGGATGAGCGGGGACGAGTCTGAGAATCAAAGGCGACAGTACGAAGAAGCTGCAGATCCTAACGCCTGGATTCAAAGACTCGGTGTAATTGGTGAAAGAAAAATATTCCCAAACAACTACTACCAATTCCCTCCTCAAGAAATCCCTCGCCTTGACACAGAGAACATCTCTGCTGAAGTGTCCGTGTTGATGGATCAAAGGCCTGAAGGAGAGAACATGACTTGGAGATTCGACATCTTCAAAGAAGTCAGACTGCCTTTTAATCGGAATCCAACATTTGAGACGATCACCATTTTCAAACGATCAGAGTACCTCAGACACTTCAGAGATCTATGCAGGCAAGGCAAATTCAGCAAGTATCATACCTGCAAGACTGCTTTGAGAAGGTATGAACAGCTCGTTCGCGAAGAAAGCCTTGACATTCAACAGCTGTACATCGATCGAGTCAAGGAAGGGCTGATTGTACCATTCTGCGAGGACTTCTGGCTGAGATGGATTCAGATTCCTGTGATCAGACACAAGCTGGAAGAGTCCTACCAAGAGTCCATCAGGGACTGGTGGAAAGGATCAAGAGGAAGAGAAGGCCTTGAAAGGTTTGAAAGAAGATCAGACGAATCTGCAAGCAAAAGGTCTTCATTTTACTAAGCTGTATTCATATACCCTCTTATGATCCTTGTTGTATTATTGATATTGTAAAAAAATTTCTATCTCTTAAATGAAGAAATTTTTCTTTCTGCTCTGATCAAGTTCAATTCTTATGAACTCATGCATGCTGTTTGTGTTTTCCTGTTGAGTTTGTTGAAAGGAATAGCATGATGCATCTCTGATGAATCCAGGATTAGTTTTATTCATTCAAGCTGTGCAAGCATGTAATCTGGATAAACTATATGAGTTAAAGTAAATTAAAACTTCTTCATGAACGAAATATTGTAAAGGTTTTGTCATCATCAAAAAGGGGGAAATTGTTGGGATTTCATTGTTTAGATTTTGATGAGACAAACCAACCATGTAATAGGAAGTTTTGAGTACCCCATTTTCACATTGTTTAAGTGAATAAATAGACTAGAATTGAGTCTTGAGTCAAGGATTGAAATGGAGGTTAAAAGAGGATAAAGCTGCATCTAAGCTTTAAAGGAAGATATCACTGCAAGAAGGCAGGATACAGTGTCGCTGCATGAAGGCAGGATACAGCAAAGCAAGGAAGAACGGCGTGCAACATCGCTGCATGAAAAGGATACAGGAGTACTGCTAGAACGAAGTTACAGCAGCACTGCCAGACAATACTGCAAGCAGGTCTAAAATACAGCAGCACTGAAAGTATACATCAGCTGCACAGAGACCAAGGATACAGCGCAGACTTACAGAACAGTTAAGTATATACAGCGCCAACTACAAGACGAAGTATCCTGCAAATCCCAGGAAGGATAAATGCAGTACGAGGAACGGAGATCCAAGCAGGGACAAAAGAGCCGTTCAAGAAAAAGTCAAAGTAGCAGACACGGAGCCAATAAGAAGATACCACATGGACTGACGCGCCGCAGAAAGCTGCGAGCCGCAACTGCCGCATTAAATGCTCCGAAAAGAAAGGTCAGTCGCATTGAATGCGAACCATACTTTGGCCAGGCTATTTCAAATTCAAAAGAGGGATGTCTCCTTCAACGGACATCTTCTCCTACAAGTATAAATAGAGGTCGAGGAGTACTGAAGCTGGTTACTGTTACTAAGATCTAATTTCCATACGTGAAAGTTTCGAGCTTACAAATTTAAAGTATTCAAGCCAACAGTTTCAGTCACTCAACCTATCGAAGTGAAGCAGAGTTCAAGCTGAAAGATTCCTTACGGATTCAGAAGCTCACTTCGAAGCACAAGTTGAAGAAAACCTTTTTATCCTTTTAACCTTGTTGCTGTGTGCTTAGGTTGTTTTAGTGGTGTCAAGCAGTTGATAGGAGAGATCCTTGCTGTTTGTTTTAGTTGTCAAGTGTTAGGCAGCTTCCCTGTGTGGGAGTATAGAACCCTGTGTGGGTTAGCCTTTGAAGTTTGCAGTTGCTGTGTGTACGCTGGACTTCAGTAGGTGGTTTGCTTTGTAAAGTTGATAAATTGTTAGGAGAGTCCTGTAAATCAATCTTGCTTAACAAAGTTCCTGCTCGAGGAGCAGTAGAGTGGACGTAGAAGGATTACACCACCTTCGAACCACTATAAGCCATAAGTGTTTTTATCGCTTTATTTATCTGTGCTTATTTTCTGCATATATCTATCTCTTCTCATCATAAAACGTTTGAAAGAAGCATTTTTATGTAAAACAGCCTTGTGTTTGAAAAGTATATTTCCGCTGCGTACAAAACCCCAGGTTACAGCGTGCAGTACTGCATTCTAGCGCTGCAAGCAGTAACCATCTATCACTGCAAGCTCAAGTAACTTGCAGTGCAGAACGGTTGTTTTAAAGATTCTGAAAAATCGACCAAGGTTCATTCACCCCCCCTCTGAACCTCGGACACCACTTGGGACCAACACTTATGGTTTATAGTGGTTCGAAAGTAGTGTAATCCTTCTACGTCCTCTCTACAGCCACCTCGAGTAGGAACTTTGTTAAGCAAGATTGAATTACAGGACCTTCCTATCAATCTATCAACTTTACAAAGCAACCACCTACTAGTGTCCAGCGTACACACAACAACTGCAAACTCTAAAGGCTAACCCAAATAGGGTTCTAAACTCCCACACAGGAAAGTTGCCTAACACTTAGACAACTGTACAAACAGTAAGGATCTCTTCTATCAACTGTTCGACACCTCTAAAACAACCTAAGCACACAACAACAAGGTTAAAAGTATATAAGATTTGTTCTTCAACTGGTGCGGTGAAGTGAGCTTCTGAATCCTTCGAAGGATCTTTCAGCTTTGAACTTGCTACACTTCACAGAGGTTGAGTGACTGAAACTGATAATAGACTTGAGTGTTTGTAACTTGAAAGCTTGAGGGTTTTTACGGAAATGTTTCAGTAACCAGCTTCAGTGTTTCTCATCCTCTATTTATACTTGTATGAGAAGATATCCGTTGAAGGAGATACCTCTCTTTTGAATGTGAAGAGAATGCGACTTGATTTTCTCTTTCGGAGCATTTAATGTGGCAGTTGTGGCATCTTTGTATTGGCTCCATGTCTGCAACTTTGATCTTCTCTGGAACGACTCTATTATTCTTGCTTTGATTTTTGTTCCTCGTACTGCATTTATCCTTTCTCGGATTACAGGATATTTCTTTGATTGTAATAGGCGCTGTTTGACTGTTTGGGCAGTAAGCTTTGTGCTGTATCATAGGTCTTCTTACAGCTAATACTTTCTTGCGGTGCTGCTCTAACTAAGACCTGCTTGCAGTATCTTCGGGCAGTATTGCTGTATCTTTTTCTTGCAATACTCCTGTATCATTTTCTTGCAGCGATGCTGCACGCCGTTCTTTCTTACTTTGCTGCAGTGCTGTAACTGCTTCCTTGCAGCGATACTGTATCTGCTTTCTTCCAACAGCTTCTTTCCATATATTTGATGCAGTAATGTAACTTATAAAAACCATAATCTCTCAGCACCTACAACTAGACTCAAATCTAGTCTATACTTTCACTTAAACATTGTGAAAAATGGGGTACTCAAAACTTCCTATTACATATATATTTTGTTTCATCAAAATCTAAATATTGAAATCCTATAATTTTCCCCTTTTTGATGATGACAAAACTTTTACATTATTTCGTTCATGATGAAAGTTTTCATTTTTACATTATCTCATATTTCATCAGGGTTATATACTTGATAAGCTTTGATAAGATAAATTCTAATCCTGGATTCATCAGAGATGCATCATGCTATTCCTTTATCACATATCTTCAGGAAAACATAAAAGCATGCGAGAGTTTATAATCGATGAAATTGTTCAAAAATATTAAACTAAAAATTTCTTCATTAGCTGATAGAAATTTTACAAAAGATAGAGAAATACAACATAGAGAGTACAAAGAGCATGCATATATATAAGACTACTGAAATAGGGATCTTCGTGATGATGATTCTTCAGGTCTACTTTCAGCATCCATCCTTTCCTACTCAGTTCTTTCTTTTGATCTGTTTCACCAATCTCGAATGGACTCCTGATAGGATTCTTTAAATATTTACTGCATCTTTGGAACCTGAATCCATCTCAGCCAGAAGTCCTCATAGAACGGCACTATCTTGCCTAGCATCACTAGGTCGGTGTAGAAGTTCTGAATTTTAAGCTCTTCGTGCCTAGTAAGCTCTTCATATTTCCTTAGTGCAGACTGACAAGTATAGAATTTGCTGAATTTGCCCTTTCTACATAGCAGCCGAAAGTATCTGAGATACTCAGATCTCTTGTGCAGCGTGATCATCTCGAAAGATGGATTGCGATCAGTAGGCAGCTTGACGTACTTGAAGATGTTCAAGCCCCATGCGATGTTCAACCCATCCAGCCTCTGATCCATTATCACTGATACTTTAGCAGATATGCTGTCTGTGTCGAGTCGGGGAATTTCTTGAGGAGGGTACTGGTAGAAGTCTCTGCCAAAGAACTTCCTTTCTCCAATCAGCCCAAGCCTCTGCATCCAGGCATTCTCATCAACTTCAGCTCTGGCTTGCTTCGCTCTCTGAGCAGCCATCCTTTCATTATAATGCCTTTCTGCTTCGGCTCTACTTACCCTTTCCTCGAGCCTTGCTGCTGGCTCTCTCTCTCTCGTTGTATAATGGGAAGAGGGAGGTGCTGCATCCTTTCTTGCAGCACTGCTGTGTGCAACACTTGCTGCTGATCTGCTTCCAGCATCTGCACAAGCTCCACCTTCATCATCTCTTCTCCAACACTTAGGAGAGGGGATGTCAGCAGCAGCAGATGATCCAGACCTCTTACTTCTCCTGCTGAGAGGCTGGTAATCTTCTTCTTCTTCAGCATCAGCTTCCCTTGAGCTCCTGTATCTATCAGTAAATCCTTCTCTCTTTTTAGCATTATCAAAAATCGGGGGCTGAGTAGGGGCAGTAGAGACCACCTTGGAGCGTGGTCTCCATGTTGGTTCTGGGGCGACCTTGGATGTTTCAGTATACTGAGGAAATGCACGGAACATGATATCTCTCAATTCTTCGATGATCATCTCCAAGTTCCCCAAACAGTCGTCAATACTTCTAGTTCTTCTGGATTGATCAGTGACATGGTCCAGAAATGTGTCAAGGACGAGGGAGTGAGTCTGCAACCTGTCTGCTGCATTTTCAACATGGTGTTTACATAGCCTTACTTCTTGGTGGGTTTGTGCAGCTTCGATCTTCAGCTCTCCCTCCATCCTTACCCGTTCCATGTACAGCCTGTGGGAATGATCATTAAGCGTTCGTTTGATCATTCCAGGCAGTACTTCAAGGTCCTTCTTGAAACCAGACATGGTTTCAGTGTGAAATTGGGCATCGACCCTGATGCTGTTCTGAATGTTATAATCATGCTCCTGGAGAGCATGCAGCAGATGTCTAACAGTAGCTACCATCCTGTCGATCGATTCATCATGGATTAGGCCTGAATTCCTTCTTGTCGAGGCGGCAACAGATGTAGTGTAAGGAATGACAGCTTGGGGGTTCTGTGCTGCATCCTGCTTTGGTGCCTCAGTAGCAACCTCATCCTCATGGTTATTGGGTTGGGAACTGGTCGAGCTTGAGGATGGGTGCTCTTTATCTTCTACCTCCTCTTCGCCGGATGAGACTGTAACTGGTTCTGCTCCGCTACCTTTCGGTCTGTATGGAGCCATGTTTTGCTCCTTCATCATCCTAGCGAATTCGGTATGATCAGCTGCAGCGTCCTCAGTAACCTCTGCTGCTGTAACCTGGGAAGGTTCTTTTGAGCATGCAGTAGCTGCAACATCAATCTCCTCTTGAGGTGTCTCTAACTGCACAGAGGTTACCTCTACTTTTTCTCCAGCATCCTCTGCGGGTACTGTCTCAACAGCCTCCCCAGCAGAGGTCTTCTCACCCTCAGGGAGTGTTGTCAGAACAACAGCCTCATTTAAGGTCTTCAGCAAGGACCCCGTCTCCTCGGCCGATCCTGTAACCTGGACAGTTTCTGCTGCAAGATTGGGTTTTTGTAACTCTGGTTGGTTTTTACAACTTCCACAACATTCAATACTGTAAGCTCCATTGCTGCAAGAATCTCAACCTCCACCCTTTTAGTTTCCTCAGCAGCTTCTTCAAAGGTGGTTGTCTGTTGTACTGCTGTCTCGGCCAGTACAGGAAGTCCAGCCTCTGCAACTTTCTTTGTGGTTACGTCATCGGCGATCTCAGCAATGTCAGAGATCACATCTCTGATGATGATGGTCGGTTTCCTTTGAGAGTCTGTAACAACAGCATTCATGTGTACAGGGGAATCACCGTAATCCACCAGTTGAGGCTCTTCCTCTTCCAAAGGGTCGAGAGTGACAATGTTGGATAGGCCTTCAACCATTTGCTCATATGCAGGGGAGTTTGCATAATGTTGACTTGAACTACCTTCTCCCTACATCCTCCTAGGAGTGTACTGCATCCTTGTTTCTTTAACACTAGCTTGCAGCGCCTATTGCAGTATAACTTTTTAAGTCTGCTCCACTCCTAGGGTGTCGATTTGCTCCTGAGCAAAAACGATGTCATTGTCCCTTCTTACAGCCTCCGCAGCCGAGGTAAGGAAGACTTGAACGTCCTCTAAAGCTGCTCTCTTCAGCAGCTCTGTAGAGTGGGATTCTGCAAGAGCTTTTCCCTTTCCCTTGTCCTTTGCTCCCTAAGCAGCAATGCTTGCTGATTGATCTTGCACTATAGCTGCATACTCAGGTTGCAGGAGCGCCATAATATCTTCTGAGTTGGCCCATTCCAGGACTGCTTGCTCGACTGTTAGGAAATCCTTCCACTTCAACAAGATTTCCCCCTTAGACAATCGCACCTCCCTCTAGAGATTGTACTGCTGCTCTATATTCCTAGCAGTAGGGAAGGTAGGATCAAGCACCGATGTATTAGCTCTATGATCGCGTGAGAAGGCTGATCAGCAGGCCCTTGTAGACGAGCCTCCACACCAGCTTCTTTGCCACTTTCTGGCAGATATGACTTATCCTCAACAGCAACTACAGCCAAGGAAGATGTAGAGAGTTGGGAATCAAGAGTCTTCTTCTTGCTGTGAGGGGCCCTCCTGATCAGAGGTGCATCATCATCATCGGAGGAGGCTTTAGGTTCAGGTTCGGCCTCGCTTACATCCTCCACTTCTCCATCACCCCTGCTGCCTGCAGCTTCATCTTGTAGAGCTAGGATTGCATTTTTTTTGTCTTTAGATTTCTTCCTTGCAATCCCAGCCCCTGCTGCTTTCGGTTGGGTCTTACCCTTCTTCTTCTCCCCGAGATACTTACCAATGGGGATAGGGATGGGTGATGCAAGCTGGAGACCAAGCTTGCAGAGCAGAGAGTAGATGGTGATATTGAAGCTCCTCCTCATCGTTTTCTTCTCTGCCTCCCCCTACAGCTTCTTTATGATGAACCTCGCCCAGTTCACATTCTCTCCGGCCATGATGGCAGACATGATCCAGAACCGGAGATCTGTGTAATTGTCGTAATTTCCCATCCTGCCTTCAATGGAGTACGCATAGATATCATGTAGGAGTTCAAACTCCTTTTTGAAGAGCTTATTCGGGGCGCTTCTTTTGATCTGTACCCCGACGTTTCTTGCTCAAAAGAGATCCCACATCTCTTGAGCGTTGTTCTCCCCATATGTCACAAGCTGACTGGGGGTCATACCTCCGACAGAAATGCTGAAGATGGCGGTGATGTCTCTGATGGTCAGAGATCGTTCTTCCCCATCTGCATCCATCCTGAATAGGATGCAGTTTCTCTCCTCTGCCGTCCTAGCATAAGAGTAAAAATGCTGAACTAACTCCACCAAGAAACTAGCTTAGATGGTGGTCAGTAGCCCTAGGATTTGAGTCCTCTCAAGGGCTGTGAAGATCCTGCGGATCAGTGAGTTGTCATACAACCCAGAAGCATAGACGTGCTCTTGGTTGATCAGACGTCCTTCCAAAATGATAGATTGCCTGGCCGCCATTGATTTTTCAAAGAGAGAATGAAAATTTCGAAGGTTTTGGACTTTGGAAAATATTTACGAGAAATGAAGCTTCTCTCATTGGGTGATGGTGAATAATGAATTCAAAAAGGGCGGTTATGGGGGTTATGGCGGATCTTAAGGGACGTGTAGTAAGATCAACGGTTGAGACAAATTAGAGGGAATTGATCTTACGGTCCTTAGAAAAAGATGGAGGGGTCAAATCGTTAATAATCATTACTGTGTGCGTGGGCATCTAAACGTGCCTCTTCCACTTCTGACACACGCAGACATGTATTTAATGCTGAAAGACATGCAATTTGCCGCTCAAATAAATACCTTTTTAAGGTTGCAGCATCCTGGGTACGAGGTTACAGAGTAATCAATACCCTTTTGAAATAAATGATGTAACCAGGACCATGAAACAAGTCTGCTGTAGAGGTTGCAATCGAAGTTTGCTTCCTGCAGAACTATGAAACAAGTCTATTTCCCAGAAATTGACAAGTCCTATTGGTGCTTTTCCGATCAATCTTGCAGTCTGCATAATCTGAGTCAGAGTAGTCTTTAAGCTTGAATCCTCCTTTCTTGTGATGCCATAGGCCTACTTCCTGAATTCCTTTCAGATACTTGATAATTCTATTGACAGCTGCAAGATGTCTCCTTTGGTGCTGCTTGGAATCTTGCACAGACTCCTACTGCAAACATGATGTCTGGCCTGCTTGCTGTGAGATACAGCAATGATCCAATTAATCGTCTGTATTTTGTGATATCAACATCTTTACCATTTTCATCTTTGTTAAGACTTATGGATGTAGACATAGGAACGGATGTTGCTGCACCATTCTCCATGCTAAATTTCTTGATAAGCTCTTTTGTGTATTTGACTTGACTGATGAAGGTTCCTGCAGACAGTTGCTTTACTTACAGCCGGAGAAAGAAACTTAGTTCTCCCATCATGCTCATCTCGAATTTTGACTGCATCAAGTTGGAGAACTTCTCACACAACTCTTTGTTGGTGGATCCGAAGATGATATCGTCTACATATATTTGTATTAGTAGTACACTATCTCCATCCTGTATCCTGAACAACGTCTTGTCGATGTTCCTTTCTTGAAACCATTCTTCAGCAGGTAGAGAGATAAGGTGTCATACCAAGCTCTCGGTGCTTGCTTAAGTCCATATAGGGCCTTGTGTAATCTAAACACTTCTCTTTTGCTTGATCTTCAAAACCTGGAGGTTGTTCAACATATACTTCCTCTGTAACAAGACCATTCAGGAATGCACTTTTTACGTCCATTTGATAGACATTGAAATTCATATGAGCTGCATATGCCAGAAATTTTTTTATTGCTTCCAGCCTTGCTACTGGAGCAAACGTCTCATCAAAATCAATTCCTTCTTCCTGGTAATATCCCTTAGCAACTAATCTTGCTTTGTTCCTCACAACAAGTCCAGATTCATCTAACTTGTTCTTGGAGACCCACTTTGTTCCTATAACTCCTTGACGAGTTGGTCTTGCAACAGTTTGCCATACTTGATTTCTTTCAAAACCATTTAGCTCTTCTTGCATAGCCAGTACCCAGTAGCTATCTTGTAGGGCTTCTTCAACATTCTTGGGCTCTGTTTGAGTTATGCAACATGTAAACATTGCTTCATGAGGGATGGACCTTTCTGTCCTTACTCCTATGGATGGATCTCCTATGATAAGATTCCAATGATGATTTCTTAGCCATGTCCATGTATTGGTCTAGGTTGCTCCTTTTGTTGCTGTATGATTGGAGGTTCTGCTGCTGTAAGAATATCTACTGCATCCAGAGGCGCAGCTTCTTCTTCTTTGTCTTCTCCTGTATGCAGAACTCCTTCAACATATGGAACATCATTTTCTTTTCTTGGAGCTATATCTTCAGCTGGCTCTTCTAGCTTTTTGGTGTCACAGTGTGGCTCATCAAACACCACATGAATTGATTCTTCAACCACCAAGGTTCTTTTGTTGAATACTTTGAAGGCTTTACTTACAGCAGAGTATCCTAAGAATACTTATTCATCTAACTTTGCATGAAAGGTTTTTAGATGTTCATTTCCATTGTTGAGAATATAACACTTGCATCCAAAGATGTGCAGATATGAAACATTTGGTATATATCCATTCAAGACTTCATATGGAGTCTTGTCTAGATCCTTATTGATCAAACATCTGTTCTGTGTGTAGCATGCAGTGTTGGTTGCTTCAGCCCAAAATCTCTTAGGTATTTCTGCTTCTGCTATCATTATCCTTGCTGCTTCCTTGAGGGTTCTTTCCTTCTTTCAGCTACACCATTCTGTTGAGGTGTTCTTACAGTAGAGTATTCATGACGAATATCATTGTTAGAACAGAATTTCTCAATGAATTTGTTTGTGAACTCAGTTCCTCTGTCTGATCTTATCTTCACTATGTTCAAGCTCTTTTCATTCTGGATTTTCTTCATAAGATCAAGTAGCTTGTCTTGAGTCTCTGATTTCTTGGCAAGGAAGATTGTCTATATATATCTAGAGTAGTCATCTACTACCACAAGTGAGTACTTCTTCCCACTAATGCTTACTGGTTCTACTGGTCCAAACAGGTCCATATGTAGAAGATCTAGAATCCTGTGAGATGACTTCTGTAACTTGTCTTTGAATGAGCTCTTTACCTGCTTTACTTTCTGACAAGCTCCACATACATTCTCCTTCTTGTATGCCACATCTGGTAACCCCCTTACAAGACCTTTCCTTGATAGCTTGTTGATAGTCTTGAAGTTCAGATGACTTAACCTCTTGTGCCATAATCAGCTAAGCTCTGGTGGACTTTTCACAATGAAGCATGTTGGTTGAATAGAAGAGTTCCAATCAGCTCGATAAATGTTTCCTCTTCTTGTTCCTGTTAGCTTGACTTCATTTGATGTACTGTCCTTGATTAAACATTTGTTGAGGTTGAATTCAACTGTGTATCCTTTGTCACAAAATTGACTAATGCTCAGAAGGTTATATCTGAGTCCTTTCACATAGGATACATCCTTGATCTTTATGTTTTCTTTGACTAGACATCCACTTCCTTTTGTACTTCATTTGGAATCATCTCCAAAGATGACCTTGGGTCCTTTGCATTCTTGGAAGTCTTTTAGAGCTTTTTTTACTGTCTGTCATGTGCTTTGAGTAGCCACCGTTAATATACCATACATCACTGCTGCAACTTGACACTGAAACCTGCAACAAATTTAAGCAAATTTAGGTACCCACTTCTGTAAGGGTCCTTTGGGGTTAGTTATTTTAGGAACCCAAACTTTCTTAACAGTCACTGCTTTACTATAAGAATTGTTGGTTCCGTGACTGTATGCAGTTTTACTTTTAAACTGCTTGTTAAAAGTGTGTGCAGAGATAACATATGTGTTACCAACACTTTTGTAGTATGGTCTTCCACCATACTTTCCTTGAGTATACCCTCGTCTCAGTATAGGTGGGAAAGTTTCTTCTATGCTACAACTTTGTGGGTTGCTGCATCATCTTGCTACATACAGCAGATGGCTTCTGCTGCAGTCAGTTCTTAGATGCAGGCTTACTTCCTGCAGCTGAGCATTGGGTTTCTTCCCCTTATCCATCAATGTTGTTTTGTTCAAGATCTTCACAAAGTTACAGAGTAACTCTTTCTCCATTGGGATTTCAGCTTGAACAAACTTAACAGCTTTGGATGTACTTGCTGTATTCTGAGAGGTGTGATTGCTGTAACCTAAACCCAATTTTTCAAAAGGATTTCTGTTTTGATTTATGCAATCTCTTGCGTCCTTAGATGATTTACTGAACGTGCTAATCATAGACTACAGGCTCTCTTTCTCAGTTTCTAGCTTAGTGACCAGCAGATTTAATCTAGAGACCTCCTTTTGCAGCTTACTGCACTTTTAGTTATCAGACTCACATGCAACCAGCATTTTAGCAATATCAATGTTTTTGCTCCTGAGGATCTCATTGTCGATTCTTAGGTTCTCATTTTCAACCTTTAGTTCCTTATGGATTGAGTTGATCTGCTCAAAGTCACTCATGATCCTCTTTAGGGAGTGGACAGCGATTGATAGATTACCTCATCTTCTTCACTATCCTCAAAATCTTTTACCATTAGGCATATCAGCACTTCTTCATCGGAGGATGAGGTTTCAGTGTCGCTGTCAGAGGATTCTACAGCTTTCAGCATCTCCTTCAAGACTGCTGTATCCTTGGGCTTCTCCATCTCTCCTATGAGAGCTCGAAACTTGTGCCTATCTTCTCTTCTCTTATCTCTCATCTACTCTCTCTCTTCGTCAGGATACTTATACACCGTTGGATATGGATAATTTTTTACATAGTGTCCCAGTTTCTTGCAATTATAATACAAGTCAATATTGCTTGTATTTGGTTGTGGAGAGGAGAATTCCTGAGGAGGTGGATGACTTCTTCTGAAGTCATTCCTCTTGTTGAGGTTTGTGTTGCTGCTGTTGTTGTTGCTCTTCATGAATCTTCTAAATTTCTTTAGAAGTAGAGCCATATCTTTTTTAGCATCTTCTATTGTAACCTCTATTTGCTTACTGCAACAAGTGGTTGTTGTATCCTTGGAGCCTCTGGCAGTTAGAGCTGTAACTTTGGAGCTCGATTTTTTGGACTCTTTTCTCTATCTGTTGATGTCATATTCAAATGCTTTGAGGTCGGAGAATAGGTCGAATGTGCTCATGGATTTCAAATCCATGTATACTCTCATGGCAGTGGTCTTGCTGTCCCACTCCACGGGCAGGGCTCTAAGCACTTTCATGTTTTGTTTTTTTTAGTGTAGTGCTTGCCCGGAGCTTCTAGTTCATTCACAATGGATGTGAATATCAAATCTAGTTGCTCAAGAGTCTTTTCATTCATTATTTCGAAGAGCTCAAATAGTTAGGTAGCATTGGAGATCTTGTTGTCTTTGATGAGCTCTGTCCCCTCATATATTTGCTCCAACTTTTCCCATATTTCCTTGGACGTTCTGCATGTTTTTACCTTGCTAAATGTGCCTTTATCTAAGGAGATGAATAGAGCGTTTTGGCCACATTGTCTAGGTTGACTCTCTTCCTGTCTTCATTGTTCCATTCTTGTCTTAGTTTGACCAGGAAGTTTGGTGGTGACGGTTCTCCTTCATCTAAGTCTCTACCGAGCACTGGATTCACTTTTGTAGGGATGATTGGTCCTTCGGTGATGACCATCCACATCTCCTCGTTCATAGCTGATAGATGTGCCTGTATTCTTATCTTCCAATCATCATATTCTTCTATAGAAAATATAGGTAACTTGTGAATAGAGAAATTCATGATATGCTGTAAGAATAAGATTTTAGGATGTGGAGAAAACAACGAGTCTAAGGCGGATCTGGGTAGATGACCAGATAAGATGGTTTTTAACCCAACTTGCTTTGATACCACTTGTTGGTCCCAAGTGGTGTTCGAGGTTTAGAGGGGGGAGTGAATGAACCTTGGTCGATTTTACAAATCTATCGAAAAACCTTTATGTTCTGTAAGTTATTTGAACTTGCAGCGCCAGATAGATACTACTTACAGCACTAGGATGCAGTGCTGCACGCTGTATCTAGAGTTTATACGCAGTGGAAAATTATGATTTATAACACAAGGCTGGTTTTCTCAAATATGATCATTTTCAAAATATTTTATGCTTATGAGATATATATATATATATATATATATATATTAAAATATAAAATAAGCATAGATAAGAAAGCAATAAAACACTTATGGTTTATAGTGGTTCGAAGGTGGTGTAATCCTTTTACGTCCATTCTACTGCTACCTCGAACAGGAACTTTGTTAACCAAGATTGAATTACAGGACCTTCTTAACAATCTATCAACTTTACAAAGCAACCACCTACTAGAGTCCAGCGTACACACAACAACTGCAAACTCTAAAGGCTAACCCACACAAGGTTCTAAACTACCACACAGGGAAGCTGCCTAACACTTAGACAACTATACAAATAACAAAGATCTCTTCTATCAACTGTTCGACACCTCTAAAACAACCTAAGTACACGACAACAAGGTTAAAAGTATATAACATTTGTTCTTCAACTGGTGTGGTGAAGTGAGCTTCTGAATCCTTCGAAGGATCTTTCAACTTTGAACTTGCTACACTTTACAAATGTTGGGTGACTGAAACTGATGGTAGACTTGAGTGTTTGTAACTTGAAAGCTTAAGGGTTTTTACGTAAATGTTTTTTTAACCAGCTTTAGTGTTTCTCATCCTCTATTTATACTTGTATGAGAAGATATCCGTTGAAGGAGATATCTCTCTTTTGAATTTGAAGCGTTTGATCAAAGGTATGGCTCGCATTTAATACGACTTGACTTTCTCTTTAGGAGCATTTAATGCGGCAGTTGCGGCTAGCAGCTTTCTACAGTACATCAGTCCACGTGACATCTTTGTATTAGCTCCATGTCTGCAACTTTGATCTTCTCTGGAACGGCTCTATTTATTCTTGCTTCGATCTTTGTTCTTCGTACTGTATTTATCCTTCCTCGGATTGCAGGATACTTCTTTAATTGTAATAGACGTTGTTTGACTGTTTGGGCAGTAAGCTTTGCGCTGTATCCTAGGTCTTCTTGCAGCTGATACTTTCTTGCGGTGCTGCTGTAACTAAGACTTGCTTGCAGTATCTTCGGATAATACTGTTGTATCTTTTTCTTGTAGTACTCCTGTATCCTTTTCTTGCAACGAAGCTACATGTCGTTCTTTCTTACTTTGTTGTAGTGTTGTAACTACTTCCTTGCAGCGATGGTGTATCTGCTTTCTTACAGCAACTTTTTTCCACATATTTGATACAACAATATAACTTATAAAAACCACCATCTCTTAGTACATATAACGAGACTCAAATCTAGTCTATGCTTTCACTTAAACATTATAAAAAATGGGGTACTCAAAACTTCCTATTATATATATATTTTATCTCATCAAAATCTAAACATTGGAGACTATGTCTTCATCCATAGGATCCCAAGTACCGGGGATCTCGAAAGATATGAAAGATCTCCCTCCAAGCCGTACATATATTTTAATTTTACCAAACTAAAAAATAAACTATTGATTCTTCTTAGGAGGATAGATGGGGCAATTCGGGTGTAATCCCAACAAATGGTATTCGTCATGAATACTCTACTGTAAGAACACCTCAACAAAATGATGTAGCTGATAGGAGGAATACAACCATCAAGGAAGCAGCAAGGATAATGATAGCAGAGACAGAAATACCCAAGAGATTTTGGGCTGGAGCAACCAACACTGCATGCTATACTCAGAATAAATGTCTAATCAACAAGGACTTAGACAAAACTCCATATGAAGTCTGGATTGGATATACACCAAATGTATCACATCTGCATATCTTTGGATGCAGGTGTTATATCCTCAACAATAGAAAAGAGTATCTAAAAACCTTTGATGCAAAATCAGATGAATGAGTATTCTTAGGATACTCTATTATAAGTAGAACCTTCAGAGTCTTCAACAAGAGAATCTTGGTGGTTGAAGAATCAATTCATGTGGTGTTTGATGAACCACATTATGACACGAAGAAGTTAGAAGAGCCTGTTGAAGATATAGCTCCAAGGAAAGAGAGTGATGTTCCATATGTTAAAGGAGTTCTGCATACAAGAGAAGATAATGAAGAAGAAGTTGCACCTCTGGATGCAGCAGATAATCTTACAGTAGCAAAACCTCCAATCTTACAGCAACATGAAGAGTAACCTAGATATGTACATGTCTTTGAACCTGACAGGACATGACCGAGGAATCATCTTAGGGATCTTATCATTGGAGATCCATCCATAGGAGTAAGGACAAGAAGGTCCATTCCCCATGAAGCAATGTTTGCATGCTTCATATCTCAAACAGAGCCCAAAAATATTGAAGAAGCCCTACAAGATAGCAACTGGGTACAGGCCATGCAAGAAGAGCTAAATGGATTTGAAAGAAATCAAGTGTGGCAAATAGTTACAAGACCAACTCATCAAGGAGTTATTGAAACAAAATGGGTTTTCAAGAACGAGCTAGATGAATCTGGACTCGTTGTGAGGAACAAAGCAAGATTAGTTGCTAAAGGATATTGCCAGAAAGAAGGGATTGATTTTGATGAGACTTTTGCTCCAATTGCAAGGCTGGAAGCTATAAGGATTTTTCTGGCATATGCAGCTCACATGAATTTCAATATTTATCAAATGGGTGTGAAGAGTGCATTCTTTAATGGTCTTCTTATAGAGGAAGTTTATGAAGAGCAACCTCCAGGTTTTGAAGATCAAGCAAAAGAGAAGGTGTTTAGATTACATAAGACCCTGTATGGACTTAAGCAAGCACCAAGAGCGTGGTATGACACCTTATCTCTCTACCTGCTGAAAAACGGCTTTAAGAAAGAAACAGTCGATAGGACTCTGTTCAGGATACATGATGGAGATAGTGTACTTCTTGTACAGATATATATGGATGATATCATCTTCGGATCTACCAACAAAGAGTTATGTGAGAAGTTCTCCAACCTGATACAGTCAAAATTTGAGATGAGTATGATGGGAGAATTAAGTTCTTTCTAGGGCTGCAAGTAAAGCAGCTAGTTGTAAGAACCTTCATCAGCCAGGTCAAATATACAAAGAAACTTATCAAGAAATTTGGCATGGAGAATGGTTCAGCAACATTCGTTCCTATGTCTACATCCATAAGTCTTGACAAAGATGAATATGGTAAAGATGTAGATATCACAAAGTACAGACGATTTATAAGATCCTTACTGTATTTTACAGCAAGCAAGCCAAACATCATGTTTGCAGTTGGAGTCTGTGCAAGATTCCAAGCAACACCAAATGAGTCACATCTTTCAGCTGTCAAAATGATTATCAAATATCTGAAAGAAACTCAAAAAGTAGGCCTATGGTATCCCAAAGAAGGAGGATTCAAGCTCAAAGGTTACTCTGACTCAGATTATGCAGGCTGCAAGATTAATAGAAAGAGTACCAGTGAGACTTGTCAATTCTAATAGACTTGTTTCATGGTTCTGCAGGAAGCAAACATCGATTGCAACATCTACAGCGGAAGCAGAATATGTTGCAGTAGGAAGTTGTTGCGTTCAAATTCTCTGGATACAATAGTAACTAAGAGATTATGTGATTGAAGAAAAAGAGACCCCAATTCTTTATGATAATACGAGTACAATAACAATTACCCATAATCTTGTATTTCACTAAAAAACAAAACATATCAATATATGACATCACTTTATAAGAGATCATATGGAGAAGAAAAATGTCATGCTTGAGAAAGTTCATATGGATCTCCAGCTTGCAGATATATTCACTAAGCCATTGAATGAATCGAGGTTTTTTATGCTTAAAATGAGCTGGGAATTCTGAAATTATGAGTGGAAAAAGAAGGTGCAGAAACCTAGGAGGAATTTTTGCATGCTTGCGAGAAGCAGTAAGTATGGTGCTGTAAGTTGCGTCTTCATACAACGCTGGGTTCAAACAGTGCTGCATCTTTTATTCTTACATCACAGCAAGAAAATGGGATAGTAAGCAGTACCTGGTTACAACATTTATTTCAAAGAGTATTTAATACACTGCAATCTAGTACCTAGGATGCTGCAATCTTAAAAGAACAATAAATTAGGCGGCAAATTGTATGTCTTTCAGCATTAAATGTAAGTTTACGAGTGTCAGAAACCAAAGAGGTACAGTCAGAAGCCCACGAGCTTAGTAATGATTATTTACGATTTGACCCCTCCACCTTTTTTAAGGATCGTAAGATCAATTCCCTTGATTTAATTTCAACCGTTGATCTTACTACACGCCCCTTGATATCCTCCATAATACCATAACTTCTTCATTTTCAAATTTATTTCACCATCATCCCAGATAGAAGTTTCATTTCCTTCGCAAAATTTTCCAAAGTCCAAAAATCTTCATCTCTAAAAAACATCCATGGCTGCTCGATAAACCATTGTATTGGAAGGGCATCTAGCGAACCAAGAGCATATTTATAACTCTGGTCTCTACGATAATGCTCTTATTTGAAGGATCTTTGATGCGTTGGAACAAACCCGTGTTCTAGGGTTGTTGACCACCATCTATGTTGGGTTCTCCATTGAGTCTATCCAGAGGTTCTATGTCTTTGCTAGGACAGAGGAAAAAAGAAGAGACTACATCCTGTTCAGGATGGATGCAGATGAAGAGGAACGGTCTCTAACCGTTAGAGACGTTGCCTCGACCTTCAGCATCTCATCGAAAAGCTTGACCCTCGGTCAGCTTGTGACCTATGGGGAAGATAGCGCTCAAGAGATGTGGGATCTCTTTAGAGCCAAAGATGCAGGGGCTGACGTGAAGAGAAGTGCCCCAAAGAAGCTCTTCAAATCGGAGTTTGAATTTCTCCATGACATTTATATGTACTCTATCGAGGACATAACGGGAAGTTACGACAAGTGCATAGATCTCCGGATCCAGATCATTTCTGCCATCGTGGCCGGAAAAAAGATGAACTGGACAAGGTTCATCTTGAAGAGACTTTGGGAGGAAGCAGAGAAGAGCAATGTAAGGAGGAGCTATGGTATCACCATCTGTTCTTTGCTCTGCAAGCTAAGCCTTCAGCTTCCAGCTCCCATCCCTATTCCCATTGGGAAGTATCTCGGAGAGAAAAAGAAGGGTAAGACCCTTCTGAAGACAACAGGAGGTGGGGTTGCACGAAGGAAAACCAAAGATAAAAAGAATGCAACCCTGGCACTGCAAGATGAAGCTGTAGGCAGCGAGGGTGAAAATGATGATGATGATGATGATGAAAGTCCTCTTCTCGTCATCAAGAGAACACCAAGAGGGACTGAACCTGAACCTGAGTCATCATCCTTTGATGATGACGCACCCCTGGCCAAGAGGGCCCAACTATTGATTTCCATGTCTCTACTGCAAGCTTGGTTGCAGTAGATGAGCTCCAAAAGATCTAGCCGGATGAAGAAGCTCGTCTACAAGAGGCTACTGACTTAGCCTCTTCATGTGATTCTGGAGCTGCTCAATCAGTGCTGGATCCAACCTTCATAACTGCTAGAAATATGGAGCAGCAGTACAGTCTCTAGAGGGAGATGAGACTGTCTAAGGGGGAAATCTTGCTGAAGTGGAAGGATTTCCTAACAGTGGAGCAAGCAGTCCAGGAGTGGGCCAACTCAGAAGATATATTGGCACTTCTGCAACCTGAGTATGCAGCATTGGTGTAAGATCGATGTGGAAGCACTGCTGCTCAGGGAGCCAAGGACAAAGGAAAGGGAAAAGCTTTTGCAGAATTCCACTCTGCAGAGTTGCCGATGAAAGCAGCAATCGAGGATGTCCAAGTCTTTCTAGCCCCGGCTGTAGAGGCTGTAAGAAGGGGCAATGACGTCGCATTTGCACAAGAGCAAATTGACACCCTAGGAGTGGAGTAGGATGAGGAGGTCATGCTGCAACAGGCGCTGCAAGCTAGTGTCAAGGAGACAAGGATGCAGCACACTCCTAGGAGGATGTGGGAAGGAGGAAGCTCGAGTCATCACAATTCAAGCTCCCCTACATACGAGTAAATGGTTGAAGGCCTCTCCAATATTATCACGTTTGATCCTTTAAAAGAGGAGGAGCCTCATTTGGTGGGTTACGGTGATTTCTCTATCCACATGGTTGTAGTTGCTGTAGATACACAAAGGGAACCGACCGCCATCATCAAAGATGTTCTCTCTGACATTGTCTAGATCACCGATGATGCAATCAGAAAGAAAGTTGTAGAGGGTGGACTCCCTGTACTAGCAGAGACAACAGTATAGCAGACAGCCACCCTTACAGAAGCTATTGAAGAGACACGCAGGGTGGAGGCTGAGATTCTTACTGCGATAGAGCTTTTAGTGCTGCATACAGTGGAAGCTGCAAGAAACTAACATGAGCTGCAAGAACCCATTCTTGCAGCAGAAGTTGTCAATCTTACAGGACAGATCGAGGAGACGGGGTCTCTGCCGAAGACCTCAGGTGAGGCTGTTGTTCAGACAATACTCCCTGAGGGAGAGAAGACCACTGAAGGGGCGGCTGTTGAGATGGATCCAGTGGCAGTTGAGATTGATGATGTTGAGGAGGAGGAAGCAGATGAAGAAAATTCATCCTCAGGCCTTCCAAGTCCCCTATTAAGCCTGAATGAGGATGAGTAGGATGAAACCGATGTACCAAGATAGGATGTAGCACAGCCCCCACAAGCCATTATTCCATATGCTGCATCAACTGCTGCCTCTGCAAGAAGGAATTCGAGTCTGACCCCTGATGAATCAATCGACAGGGTGATAGCTGCTGCTAGACATCTGCTGCATGCTTTCCAAGAGCATGATCTAACATGCAGAGTAGCATACGGGTTGGTGCCTAATTCCATATTGAAACCATAACTGATTTCAAGAAGGATCTCAAAGTGCTGCCTAAGATGATCATAAATGACTTAAATGAGTCTACCTATAGGCTGCTTCGGGATCAAGTAAGAATAGAGGGAGAGCTGAAGAGAGATGCTGTAACCAGCCATGTTGAGATCAAGCTCTGTAAGAGATCAGTTGATTCAGCAACTGATAGGTTGAACTCTCACTCCCTGGTGCTAGAGACATTTCTAGAGCAAGTAACAGATCAATCCAGAAGAACAAACAATATCGACGATCGATTGGGAAACCTGGAGATGATCGTAGGAGAGCTAAGGGACATCATGGTAAATGTGTTCCCTCAGCATACCTAAAGATCCAGGAAAGCCCCAGTACCAGCAAGAAGACCACGCTCTTCAGTGGTTTGAGAAACCTCTGCTGTACCCCGGCTTTTGATTACGCCAAAAAGAGAGAAGGATTTCATGATAGATACCAGAGCTCAGGGGAGAAAAAAGTTGAGGAAGAAGAAGAAGATAATGATCAGCCTCATAGCAGGAGGAGGAAGAGGTCTGGATCATCTGTTGCTGCTGATGCTCCTTCTCCGAAAAGATGAAGAAAAAACGATGAAGGAGGAGCTAGTGGTGCAGTAGCTGCAAGCAGATCAGCAGCAGGCGCTGCATACAGCAGTGCTGCAAGCAATGATGCATCACCTCCCTCTTCTCATCATTCAAAGAGAGAGAGAGAAAGCCAGCAACAAGGCTCGAGGAAGAGGGTGAGCAGAGCCGAGGTTGAAAGACATTACAATGAGAAAATGGCTGCTTTTTGGAGGGCGGAGAGAGCCAGAGCTGAAAAAGAAGAATATGCTTGGGTGTAGAGGCTTGGCCTGATTAGTGAGAGAAGAATTTTTGACAAAGACCTCTACCAATATCCCCCTCAAGAAATTCCACATCTCGACACAGACAGCATATCTGCCGAAGTGTCAATACTAATGGATCAGAGACCTTTTGGAGAAAACATTACCTGGGACTTGAACATCTTCAAGTCAGTCAAGCTACACAGTTTGAATCATAACACTGTACAAGAGATCCGAGTATCTTAGATATTTCAGGTTTCTGTACAGAAAGGGTAAATTCAGTAGATTTGAAACATGTCAATCTGCATTGAGTAGATATGAAGAGCTTACTAAGGCTGGAAAGCTTGAAATTCAGAATTACTATATAGACATAGTGAAGCAAGACAGGGTAGTGCCTTTCTGTGAGGCCTTCTGGCTGAGATGGATTCAGATTCCAAAGATTCAAGAGATACTTGAAGAATCCTATCAAAAGTCCATTCAAGATTGGTAGAAAGGATCGAGAGAAAGAACCGAGCAAGAAATGAAGAATACTGAAAGAAGACCTGGAGAATCATCGTCAAGAAGGTCCCTGTTTCAGTAGCTTTTATGCATGCTCTTTGTATATTCTGATTTCTCTTTTTCCTTATAAAATTTCTTTCAATTAATGAAGAAATTTTTAGTTTTCTGCTTTTGATCAAGTTCATATTTTATGAACCTCTACATGATATTTGCTTTTCCTGAAGATATGTGATAAAGGATTAGACAAGATACATCTCTGATGAATCCAGAATTAGAACCCTTTTTTTTATCAAAGCATATCAAGTATGTAATCCGGACGAAACATGATATAATGCAAAGTAAAATCTCTCTTCATGAATGAAATAATGTAAAGGTTTTGTCATCATCAAAAAGGGGAAATTGTTGGGATTTCAGTGTTTAGATTTTGATGTGACAAAGCAAACATGTAATGAGAAGTTTTGAGTACCCCATTTTTCACAATGTTTAAATGAAAAACATAGACTATGTTTGAGTCTAGATAGGTGCTGAAAGATGGAGGTTTGCATAAGTATAACGTTATATAGAGAAATTGAGAACGAAGCTACTGCAAGAAAGCAGATACAGCAACACTGTAACAACACTACAAGAAGACAGATACAGTAATACAACAAAGTAAGAGAGAATGACATGCAGCATCACTACAAGAAAAAGTTTAGTTGGATGTTATTAGTTTGTCACCTCATAAATTATTCGTTGTATGCTCATAAGTTATTAGTTGCATAACTAAAATACATATTTACATATATCAGTTTGAATAGTGTTAGTTTCATACTCTTAAGGTGTTACTTATATAATTGAAATATATGTTTATATTTTAGATATTCAGTAAACTGTATTAATTGTATACTCATAAAGTATTAGTTACTTAACTGAAGTTTACATTTTACTTGTTCAGTGAATAGTATTAGTTGTATACTCGTAATATATTACTTAAGATATTAGTTGCAGTGCCCCCCAGTCTAATGGCTAAGAATCGTAACATCGTTGCGAAAACATTATTTTTTCTTGAGTTTCTTTTATAGAAATTAAATTGAAATAACGCAGAAGTGTAGTTAAAAGAATAAGAAGAACATAAACCACAACCTACAAATTGATTTCTTGGAAGTTAAAGGTTGTAAAATAGGAGAAGATGGATGAATGTAAAAGAGGAAATATTTTATTAGTTTCAAGATGGAAAAAATTGAGAGCATGTGACATTTGAGCAAACATGAAATGATCACATTGAAACTTTATATTTTGATTTAAAGCTTAAGCTCATAAATATTTGAAGGGGTTAATGATTTAAACACCATTAAAAAAAAGGCACAAAACATCATACAAAACTAAACATGGAAAAGGGAAATTAAAAAACTTATGCCACAGTAAATCTGTAGACATAGTTGGTGTAACACTTCACAAAGTCATAAAATTTTCAAGTTTCAATAGGATGAGTGTGTTCGAATAGGTAATGACCACAATTGTCATTAAGCTTTTAAAAAGTCTTTCAACTTACAAAAAAAAACTGATGAGAGCCAAACCATGGAAATTATGAGGAAGATGAGAGATAATATACAGATATGAACAAAATAAATACTTTTTTCACGAGAACATCCGAGTATATAAGCTAACCCAGATAATTGTTGTGTGAGTGTAGTTTGCTCAACAAGTAAATGTATAATAAACCACGATCTGAAAGGTGCGGAAGAGGCCATTGCTGACGCGAATCATCGCGTACAGACACTTATTGCGTATTTTTCGAAACTTTTCTTATGCTTCGATCATAGATGGTAGAGGCGGGAACATATGTTTTGATGTCAACTTCTCGCTCTTCACTTGCACAATTTTGGAGTTCCATTTAATTGAATTTTATAAAAATAAGATAAATTCAAATTTTTGAATTTAGTTTTCTTCCTTTTGTCATTTTATAGGGAAATTCTCATGTAATATACCAAATTTATAAAAGAATGAAAAATAAACTTAATAAAATAAAGGATGATACATGTAAGAGTGAGATCATAGGTGTTTATAAAATTTTTAATAAACAAACTCAATATGTTTAATTTTTATTAATATGAGAAATAAATTAGCCGTTATTTTTGAGTTATTTATTAGATAATATATTTATGTACATATATATTTATTATGTTGTAGTTAGATGAGAAATAGGGCCACCACATATTGTCAAGTATCCAATTTAATATATTAGAGTGTGTCTACTGTGTATCAGTTGCATATGTAATTCAAGTTGATTTGGATTCACATGTTTTTTATTATATTTTTTTTTTCATTTTAGGCCAAAACCTGTATATATGTGACCTTTATGTACAAATTCAGTGACTTTTATGTATAAATTATGTGACCTTTATGTTCAATAACTTAGGGAAAAAATGAAGAATTTCAGTAAAATTTGTATATAGATACCTTTATGTTATATTTATAACCCTTATGTATATTCATATAGGGGTGATCAACCGATTTAAAAAATCGAAACCGAGCCGATTTGAACTGGCAATCAACGGTTTCGAAAACCCTTGACTAGGTTCCAAACCGAAATTGTAAACCTGAATATCCAGTTTAGGTGTTCAAAAATCATGAATAGGCGGTTAAATCATCGGTTTCTGGATTTTTTTTAAATATTCAGAGGTGACATATGAACGACTCAAATGAGTCAACCGTTGATGATCAATGATCAAGGCAATTCGATCATTTGAAATCATCGGTTCGAACCGACTGATCCAATTTTTTTAAAAAAAAGACACGTGTAAGGCCGTGATGACTTGACTATTGATGATTAATAGTTGAGATTTTTCGATCGCGGAACCGGTAGTTTGAACTAGCTAACCTAATTTTTTTTAAATTTGAATGAATACCTCTATAAATACCCACACTTCATTCTTCATTTTCACACAATTCATCAGTCTCTCTCTCAAATCTCAAGCACCAATTCATATCATTTTTGTGTTAATTGTTATTTCAATTTCATATCATCATAGTTAGTACTTAGTTACTACTCTTCCATTTCATTTCAAGCTCCATTTCAATTTCAAGCTACTACTACTCTTCCATTTAAATTTTCAAGCTTAATTCAATTTCATTCCATTTTATTCTAGTTTTCATTCTCTTTCAATTCTAAAAAAGTCCTTCAATTTATCAAAAGTAGCTTTACATTCATTACCAAACATGAATTCAACATCACTTTGTAGTAACTTGCACATTGGAGCTAATATCTTGAAAAAGTCCATGATAAATCTTCGATAAAAACCTGCATGACCAAGAAACGAATGCACTTTCCGTACATTTGTAGGGTAAAGTAAAGCTGAAATGAGGTCTATTTTAGATTTATCAACTTCGATGCCTTTAAGAGAAACGATGTGACCTAAAACAATACCTTACTCGACCATAAAATGACATTTTTTCCAATTCAAAACAAGGTTAGTTTCTACACATCGTTTCAGAATTAATTTCAATCTTTCCAAGCAATTTTCAAAAGAATTGGCATAGACACTAAAATCATCCATAAAGATCTCAATTATACTACCCACATATTCAAAAAATATGCTTACCGTACATCTTAGAACGTAGCTAGAACATTGCAAAGATCAAAAGGCATTCGACTATAAGCAAACGTTCCAAATGAGTATGTAAATGTGGTCTTTTCTTGATCCTCTGGTGTTGTGGCAATTTAAAAATAATCTGAAAAACCATCTAAGAAGCAGCATTGAAAGTGTCCAACAAGTCTTTCTAGCATTTGGTTAATGAAAGGTGAAGGGAAGTGGTTCTTTCGAGTCATTGAATTTAACTTACGGTACTCAATACAAACCTTTCAATCAATTTACACTCGAATAGGAACCAACTCACCTTTCTTATTTTCGATCACAGTGACTTCAATTTTTTTGGGCACAACTTGTGTAGGACTTACCCATCTACTATCAAAAATTGGGTAAATGACTCCGACATCTAACAGTTTCAGCACTTTTTTCTTGACTACCTCCATTATTGGGAGGTTTAACATTCTTTATGTGTCAGTAGGTTTGTTGTTGTCTTCAAGAAGGATTCAACGGGGCTAGGCAAAATACCAAAAATTTTGGTATAACGCACATACCGTATTGAAAAATATCGAAAATGTTGAAAATTTTGGTATATCAAAATTTTCAGTATCATACTGTATCAAAAATTTTGGTATGGTATCGGTATGGTGATTTAGAATTTTTTGATATTTTGATATATACCGAAATATATTAATATTAATAATATATATATATTATTTTAAATGGACCCAAATTTCTTCCTATTTTACCTTGTCTCAGCAAAATCCTATTTTCCATATCCCCACACAACACTTTCCTTTCCAAACAGAGGCCGACCACCAGCCATTGTTCGTCTAGCCATTGCTGCCAACAGGTATATTTGAATGATATGCATATTTGCTTTTATGTAAGCTGTTTTAGGTTTTAGTTTTGAATTGATGTAGATTCTGCTTTGAAACTTGAATTTATGATGGATTTGCTTTTTGCCTTTTGGTATATTCTATTTTCTATTTTGGGTTGTTTTCCTTGTTATTGATTCAGATATGAACTGCAGTGCCTTGAATTGAGGCAGCTATATCTTGATTACTTGCTTGTTTTTTTCTCTTTTTCATTCCAGGCATGTTACTCCTCTGTTTTCCTTTGGTAATGAAAATTGACTAATTTTTTGATTTTGATAATTGAATTTCTCTTTTCCTATTTAAAATTATTTAGTACCTATGTTGTTTGGATTACCAGCACTTCCCATTATGTTAACTGTCTACTCAATTTATTCATATGTTGCTTTATGTAACGATGCTTTTACTTGGACTTGCTAGAAATGATCATATGAAAGATGAATATATAGTGTATTTTCATCTATATTGCATACTATTTGATACATTTTCACGAGCTCTAGATTGTTAGACAGTGTTTAGGGTATTAGAATTGATTGTTTCCCATTGAAAAAACGGTGTAGTCATGTTGTTAACTGTTATTTCAGCTCTCATGTTTGCGTATGCCTTATATAAATCAAGTTTTTCAACTTTAATAACCTAATCATATATATTTTTGGATTTCTAGAAACCATAGACTTGTTGTTGCCATTGCTTCTTTTGAGTTCTCAAGATCCTAATTTGGAATGGAATATGATTCTTCTCATACGCCACAACCAAGCTAATCTGAAACATTAAACATATTGGAATTTGAAATACGTGATGAGTCTATGAGTCAAAAATGAGCAAGAACAGATTCGACATCAAGACCTCTTGTAGCTCCTAAACAACCTAGGAGTCAATATTGGATATATTGTGAAAAAAAAATGACGAAGTTGGATAAAGAAAGTGTACAACAAATTGGAATATGCAATTATTGTAAAGTTGAGATACCAGCGGCTTAAAGAATCACTTGGTGAATAGGTGCAAGACAAGTCCACTATACAAAGTGAGTGGGAGTGAGAAAAATCAAGTTGTGTTGACGAATGAGACTATGGAAAAGGAAGTGTATTGGTTCCTCACGCTTTTAATAAAAAAGGGTATGAATTAAAGGTTGCAGAGTTTGTGATTATAGATGAAATGTCATTTCGGGCTATTGAAGGGAGGGGATTTGTAAGTTTTGTGCATGAGTTGCATTCAAGATTCAAAATCCCAAATTGAAAAAAAGTTGCAGGTATGATTTATGATTTATTCTTAGTTGAAAAGAGTAAAATAAAAAGTGTGCTTAGTGGTCAAAGGGTAAGTATCACAACTGATACTTGGACTTCCATTCAAAACATAAATTACATGGTTGTTATAACTCACTTTTGGATAATGATTGGGAGTTGCACGAAAAATAATTAACTTCACAAAAATCACTAGTCATGTTGGGGAAGAAATTAGCAAGATGATTGAAGTTTGTTTGAGGGAATGTGGGGTAAAAAAAGTATTTTCAATAGTGGTAGATAATGATTCTTTTAATGATATATCTATTGATTACTTGAAAAAAAGAAAGAAAAAAGTGATAATGCATTGTTGTTTGACGGGCAGTACTTGCATTTGAGGTGTGCATGTCATATGCTTAACTTAATTGTTAAGGATGTTTTGAAGGAGCTTAATGCTTTAATTAAATCTATAAGGAATGCTGTTGTTTTTATTCATTCTTCCCTTTCTAGATTGAATAAATTTAGGGAGTTTGCCATGCTAGCCAAGTTTTCTAGCACATCAACCGTTCCTATGGATGTGAAAACCAGGTGGAATGCAACTTATAAAAAGCTTAAAGTTGCATTAAAGTATAGAAGAGTGTTTGAAAGGATGGTCGAAGAATGGTTGCCTCCAACTATTGAAGATTGGGAGAATGCAAAAGCTTTTGTACACTTCTTGAAAAAAAATTATGATGCCACTTTAGAGCTAAGTGCATCAAAAACTCCTACCTCTCAATTGATCTATCAATCAATGATTGCAATGCATATTGAGATTGAGAAAAAGAGAAATGAGGATTCCGATCCAATACTTGAAAAGATTGCAAGTGCAACGAAGTTGAAATTTGATAAGTATTGGGGAAATTGGAATGACTTGAATCCCTTGATTTTTATTGTCAATGTTTTAGACCTGAGAAACAAGCTTCAAATGATCAAAGTTAGCATCAAGAAATTGGGAGGTACTCCTACAAAGGTTCAAGAGTTCATTGATGTGGTTAGATTAAATATGGTAACTTTGTGCACAGAGTATAAGGGTATAAATGATATCTTGCATAGTGAAAAGTAATGTACGCAAATAGAGCGTGATGGTGGAGATGATACTACAAGAAGTGGTGGTGGTGGTGATGGTCTTTGGGATGAATTGTTCAATGATGTGGAAGCACAAAATGAAGAAGAACAACTTCAAGAGATATCTAATGAGATGGATAAATACCTAGCGGATGAGATTGAAAAATGATTGAATCAATCTTTCAATCTTTTGGAATGGTGGAAAGGAAGTGAAACTAGGTACCCAATCCTTTCAAGTATTGCCAAAGATATTTTTATCATTCCAAGCTCAACCGTTGCTAGTGAATTTGTTTTTCCTTTGGGTAAAAGGGTTGTGGATCCTTTTAGGAGTAGTTTGAGTCCAAAAATAGTAGAGGCATTGGTGTGCACTCATAATTGGCTAAGAGGAAAAGAGCTCAACTATTATAAGGATCAAACCAATGATAACCTTGATTTATACAAGAAAATTGAAGAAATTGAAAAGAGTAATATTTTTTTATTTGACATGTTTTTATTTATGTTAATCTAAGATGAATTATTTTAATAATCTCTTATAATTCTTTTATAGTTACAATACCAATCAAGATCGTTCTCAAACTTTCTCTCCAACCTCCATTTTATCTAAGGTGTAATTTTAAAGGTAAGATTATATTTATGTTTATTTATTTCAATTTAACTTAAAAAATAAGATTTCATCTATATATTTTCCAACTTCAATATTTTTTGGCATACCAAAAATTTTGGTACTGTATACGGTATGGTAAAAAAATTCGGTATACCGTACCGAACCAACCCTAGGATTCGGTGCATGCACAAAGACGGGCTGATACCCCTAATGTTTGCAATGGTCCATCCAATGGCCTTCTTATATTCTTTTAACATTTCAATTAAGGCCTCCTCTTGAATAGAGCTTAATTTTGCCGAGATTATCACGGATAGTGTAGCATACTCTCTTAGATACACATATTTTAAGGGCTATGGTAGTGTCTTTAGTTCAAGTTCTGGTGCCTGCACGGTAGATGCGAGAATTTTCTTGTAAGTTTATGGAATTCAAATTATACCTTGGTGGTAAAGAAAATTACAATTCAAATGCAGCCACGATTTTGGTTATGGCCAGATTTTCGTGTGCCAAGGTCAGACTTCATTCATCTCTTAAGTTCTTAGTTATCACAACTTCCAAATTATCCCTGCAATTCATTTCAAAAATTTCCTCGACTAGAGGATCAATCAAATTCAAAGCAAAAATAGAATTTTTCATCATTAGGATACTTCATGGCATCAAAAATATTGAATTTGATAACTTTCCCATCAAATTCCATTGTGAGGGTTCCTTCGAGAACATCTATTTTTGTTTGAGAGGTGTTTAAAAACGGCCACCCTAACAAAATAGATGGGTCACCATTCATATCCAACACATAAAAATTTGCAGGAAAAATAAGTTCATTAACTTCAACAAAAACATCTTTGATTACCCCCATCAAAATATGTAGTACTACAATCTGCCAATTGAATGATCACTCGTGTGTCTTTCAATGGCCCTAAATTTAAAGATGTATAGATTGATCGTGTCATAACATTAATCGAAGCCCTTAGGTCTAGCATAGCACACTAAATGTGAATATTTCTTAAATGACATGGGATAACGAACATAACTGGATCCTTTCATTTTCTAGAAAGTTTCTTTTGAAAGATCACAAATACATTCTCTCCCATCAACACCTTCTCATTCCCCTTGAGCTTCCACTTATTTGTGCACAAGTCCTTAAGAAATTTTGCGTATCTTGGAACTTGCTTGATTGCATCAATTAGAGGTATGTTGATCTCGATGTTGCAAAAAATGTCAAATATTTGCTTCTCTTTATCTTCCTTCATTGTTCTCACCAAGTTGGAAGGAAAAAAAACCAAATTAGCTTAAATAGGAGAAAAAAAATCAGATTTTACTTGTGCAGAATTTGAAGTTTTCACACTAGATGATTGTTTTACACTAAGTGATCCAATGTCGATCTATTCGGTGGAATTTTCTTTCTTGCTGCTTTTCAGATTTTTCTCAGGCCTTTTTAGCTCTTCCAATTGCTTCCCACTCCTCAAGGTTATTACACTGATATTTCTTGAATTTATCTTTGGTTGAAACGGTAATTTTCCTCCATTTTGGGCCTCCAAACGACTCACGGCCGTTACCAATTGGCTCATTTGTGTCTCAAGACTCCTGATACTTAATTGGGTATCATTTTGAAACTGCATTGTGCTGGAATTTAACGTCTTCAACATATCCTCCAATGAAAGGTTGAAATTTTGTCTGGATGTCTGTCCTTGATAGTTGGAATTTCCCCTTTGGTAATTAGAATTCTTTAAGAGTTGTGGAGGCTTGTTGTTCTTTCCATAGTGAATACCTTGCTAATTTCCCCACCTTAGATTTAGACGATCTCTCCAACACGGATTATACGTATTAGAAAAATGATCATAATTCATTCTTTGATAGTTTCCACTTCCTACGACATTAGCGTGGGCCTCCACTTTATCAAGCAAAATGCAACATGAATCTGTGGTGTGATAAGTAGTATTGCATATACGACACGACTTCACCTAGGGAACACTTGCAGTTACTTGACGAACAAATGAAGTTAATTTAGTTAGCCTATCCTCCAAAGTAGACTCACTCACCTCCTTCATAGCTCGGATTGAATCTCAAGTGCCAAATTGTTGTGAATTTGTAACCATATTTGAGATGAGAACTCTTGCTGCTAAAGGCATCTTATCCATCAATGCTCCTCTACTTGCTACGTCAATTATATTACGATCCATCATAGATAACCCTTCATAGAAATATTAGATTAGAAGCTGCTTAAAAATTTGATGATGAGGGCAGCTTGCTTCTAGTTTCTTGAAATGTTCTGTTGGGATTTCAGTGTATAGATTTTGATGAGATAAACCACATATGTAATAGGAAGTTTGAGTACCCCATTTTTCACAATATTTAAATGAAAACATAGACTAGGATTGAGTCTAGTTATATGTGCTAAAAGATGGAGAAACTCTAATGGATCATGTTGCGTCGAGAAATTAAAAGAATGAAGACGCTGCAAGAAGTAAATACAACACTGCAACAAGTAAGTAAGAACGGCAAGTAGCGCCACTACAAGAAGTGGATATAGGAATACTGCAAGAACAATTACAGTAGTACTGTATTAAGTAATACTACAAGAAGGTCAAGTTACAACAGCACTGTAACGAACGAACAGCTGCAAGAAGACCTATGATATAGTGCAAAGATTATAACTTGTTGTATAATCAACCAACCGCGTTAATGACAAACATAATCAGTATCCTGCAATTCGAGGAAGGATAAATGCAGTACGAGGAACGAAGAACGAAGAATGAATCAAGTATAATTAGAGCCGTTTCAGAGAAGATTAAAGTTGCAGACACGGAGCCAATGCAAAGTCGACATATGGACTAGTGAGCTGCAGAAAGTTGTGAGCCTCAACCACTGTATTAAATGCTCTGAAAGGAAAAGTCAAGTCGCATTAAATGCAAGTCATACCTTTGATCAAGTACACTTATTTTCAAATGAGAGATATCTCATTTAACGGATATCTTTCTACAAGTATAAATAGAGGACGAGCAACCCTAACGCTGACTGCTGAAACATTGACGCCAAAAAGTTCAAGCATTCAAAGCTATTCTCTCTCAAGCATTTCTACAGTTTCAGTCACTCAACCTCAGTGAAGTGAACAAGTTCAAGCTGAAAGATCCATCGAAGGATTCAATAGCTCACTTCACCGTACCAGTTGAAGAAACACTTTATATACTTTAACCTTATTGCTGTGTAATTAAGTTGTTTTATGTGTTGAACAGTTGATAGGATTTATCCTTGTTGTTTGTATAATGTGTAACATTCTTGAGCAAAACATACATGTCATTGGACATTCATTTGATGCATCATATGCATTTTGTATTACTTATATGTTCTTATGTAATTGGTCTTGAGATAACCCCTATCATAATTAGTTGAGATTCTAGTAATGTTGAGATCATAATATTAATAATTTGATTAATGCTGATGTAATTATATTAAAATAAATTTATAATTAATATTTATATATGTACACGCAAATGATAATAGTTGTACATACTTATATATATATATATATTATGAAGGTTAAGGAAATGGGTGTGCAGCAAGTTAGTATATAATATAATAATAATAATAATAATAATAATAATAATAATAATAATAAAGTAATATAAAAGAAGCTTACAGTTGACGTTGATGAAAGACGGTGCATATATTTAAATATATATCTATTTTCATTTTATGTTTTGGGGATAGGTTTGGAGAATTAGAAAAGAAAAAAAAAGAACAGAGGGAGAAGAAAAGAAGAAGAGAGGGTTTGTGAATTTCGATTTCGTTTCTTCACCGTTTTTCTTCAGAGTTTCAGGAGGGAGCTCGTGGGGACATGCTCTTCGATTTGATCGGAGTGAATTCTCAAAATTTTTCCCAAAAGGTACAAAGAAATTAGAGAATTATATATAACTCCAATTATCATAATTTATCGGATGTTTTGGTAGCTTTATAGGCCGAATTAGGAAAAACTTAAAACATAAAAGTTATAGTCCTATCCCTTAGCTAAACTCAGAAGCAAACCGTGGATATCTCAATTAAATATTAAGTGAGATAATGCCAAAATTACAGGGCTTGGTCTATAATGACCCGATTTGAAAACTGTTAATTATGCTGTGTTTGTAGCCTAATTCTATGCAGTTGGAGACTGAATTATGAAAAATGATAAACATGAAAGTGGTAGAGCTATATATTAAGTTTCTACAAAATTTTACCCTGTTCTACTTGGAATTTTATAACTCAAGTTATAGGGAAAGTAATGAACATGGTTAATTAAGCATACATGCATTGCATTTCATTGCATAATAGAAATAAATATTAAGGGGATGATAAGGCTATATTGCATTACATCATATAGGGACAAGGGCTGTAGAACGGGAAGAGGAATCGGAGAGACAAACGGACCACTTATCCTAGTCGGGTGAGTATAAACCATATATGTAATTTATACACAATGTGATGTGATTTATATGCAACGTTTGTTATGCGTGTTATATAAGAATTATGAATTTATATGAATTTATCATTGGATCAAATGATATAGTGGCAAATATATACGTGATCATATTTTTGGATGATTGATGTGTTGCATTACAATTGGGATGAAATTAAAAGGTTTGTGATTGTCTTGCTATAGATCTGTACATAAAATGGAGACTTTCGGGTCATAATCATATTGGAGATCTAGGGATTGTAATTCATATTGAAGACCTACAGGTCTATATACACAGTGGCATATTGGAAATCCCAGGATAGACCCAAGCTTGAGTGTTTCACATAATGATAAATCGGATATAGTGGCATTTGCACATTTATGATTATATTGTTGGCTAGTGTTAATGATTGTTATTTGCTTGTTATTTAATTAAAGTAATGGTTTATATTCACTGAGTTGTGACTCATAAAAATCGTATATATTTTTTTTTGGTTTTATAGCTTTTTGACGTGGGTTTGTATATATAGACGCCATTCTATACCAGGTCGACAGGCTGATGCCTCGTGCAACCTTCTCCTCCTCCGTATTTTGTATTTTGGACACGTGTATCATGAGTTGTATTTAATATGATATATGTTGGGATATGGATTGTGTGTTTTAAGCTTATATGATATTAATCTTTAAATAATGTTCTTATACTTATATGGATAAATGAAACGTTAGTATGATTTACCTACATGATGAATATTTTATTGTGAGATATACGTCATAGGGGTATAGGATGTTACAGTTTAATTTGGTATCAGAGCGGGGATATGATTCCTCGGTGTCATTATGCATTCATAAGTATTATACGTGATATGTAATTGATATTGAAGCTACATTTAAATAAATAGGAAACATGGATATTCATAAGCATGAATCATTGAGGAGAGAAGGTTCAGCCGTGCCTCATCAATCGATAGAAGCATCTCATACATTACATACATCACATGAGCTTGCACAACATTCACCTAGACGGGCAGAACAAGAGGTACAGGGGCCAGGTATATGTTCCATAAGTAAAAATTTCAAGGAGCTCCATAAATTAGGAGCAGTTAACTTTTATGGGACTACTGATCCTGCTGAAGCTGAGACATGGCTCAAAAGAATAGAGAGTTTTTGGCATGATGAAATGCACGGTAGAGAAACCGTTTTACATTGTAATGTCACTGTTACAAGGGGATCCATATGATTGGTGGGAGACAGTTCCACATGCTACAGTACAGTCGTCAATCCTTACTTGAGATGATTTTCTCACCGTGTTCAGAGATAGATATATGCCAGAGGTATACCGAGATAACAAATAATGAGAACTTCTATCTCTTAAATAGGGGAATATGTCAGTTCCCGAGTATGAAGTTAAATTTACTCAATTATCACATTATGCGGCTGTGATGATTGCTACTGAACGAGATAGATGCAGACGTTTTGAGGAGGGACTTTCATATAATATTCGAAGTAAGATTACACCTTGGGATCTCCATATTTACATGGATTTTCGTACTGCAGCAGTTAGGGCCGAGAATTTGTTAAAAAAATGACAAACATATTTTCAAAAGCAAAAGAGAGAGTCAATGACTCATGACAGTGAGCCAAGTGAGAAGCCAACTAAACGTCAGAGTTTTTTCTCTCCTGCACATACATTTAACAGAGGTAGTCCATTCAGTCAGAGAGGTAGACGTGTACAATCTTTTAGTCATGGAGGTGGTTGAGGACCTAGCTCGACAATATAGACACGACCTATGTGTCAGTACTATGATCGATATCATGCAAAAGAGTGTCGAGTGCTTACTGAAGGTTGTTATTATTGTGGACATCAAGGATATTTTTATAGGGAATGTCCAGCTAGACCTGATAGATCAACCACGGATAGAGCGACATCAAAATCGAAAGTACAAAATATTCGACCAGCAGCACCAGTGGCGAGTGTTGGTAGAGGTCGTGGTAAAGGTCAGACTATGAGTTCTACTATTAGAAGAGGAAGATTAGAGGCACCAGGAACACGATCATCGGGTCAGGCACGAGTTTTTGCTATGTCACAGCAAGAGACAGCTACAGCACCTGAGGTCATTACTAGTAAACTCTATTTAAATGATTTTGAAATATATGTATTGATAGATCAAGGATCCACTCATTCATTCATATCATCCACTATAGTATCTCATTTTCATAAAAAACCCGAACCACTAGATTATAACTTAGGAGTACATACTCTATTAGGTGAAGCTACGGTATATCCTGTCATTTCTACGTGAATTTAATGTTTTATTGGGTATGGACTGGTTATCAAGACATCGTGCTAAAGTGGATAGTTATACTAAAGAAGTATTGATAGATTCTCCTGGATAGACTAAAGTGGTTTTTTATGGTGATCGTCGGATTGTACCAACATGTTTGATTTCAGCAACAACATATTTTTGTATGATTAGAGACGGATGCAAGGCATATCTAGCACATGTTATAGATCGTACAACTACATATGATGAGATTAGAGATATTTCAATTGTTAAAGAATTTTCTGATGTTTTCCCAGGGGATTTACCAGGACTACCACCAAATAGAGAGATAGAGTTCACCATAGAGTTGATACCGGATACCGCACCAAACTCTATTCCTCTATATCGAATGGTCCCATTGGAGTTACAAGAATTAAAGAAACAATTACAGAAACTGTTAGACAAAGGATATATACGGGCTAGTGTATCATCTTAGGGTGCGCCAGTGCTTTTCGTGAAAAAAAAATGGTACATTACGACTGTGCATAGATTACCGAAAGTTGAATCAAATAACAGTGAAGAACAAATACCCATTACCACGAATAGATGATTTATTTGATCAACTACAGGGTGCGCAAGTATTTTCCAAGATAGATCTTCGATCTGGGTACCATCAGTTAAAGATAGCCAAAGATGATAGTTCGAAGATAACATTTAGAACTCGATATGGGCATTATGAATTTTTTGTGATGCCATTTGGGTTGACCAATGAACCACCAGCATTTATGGCTTTAATGAATAAAGTGTTCCAACCTTTCCTTGATAGATTTGTCATTGTCTTTATTGATGATATACTAGTATATTCACAGAGTAAATAGGAACACGTAGATCATTTATGGGTTACAAATCTTACGAGAAAAATAACTATACACAAAGTTGAGTAAATGTGAATTTTGGTTGGATCATGTGGTATTTTTGGGATACAGTATCTGGACGAGGCATAGAGGTCGATTCGAGAAAGATTGAGGTAGTGGTAAATTGGGAGGTGCCAACGATAATTTCGGAGGTTCGAAGTTTTCTTGGTATGGCTGGATACTACAGATGGTTTGTCAAAGGGTTTTCCATTATAGCAGCGCCACTCACAAAATTGCTACGAAAGAATGTTCAATTTCAATGGAATGCCACATGCCAACAGAGCTTTGATGAATTAAAGCACCGTTTGACTACAGCACTGATACTTACAATTCCTACAGGCACTGGGGGATTTGTCATTTACAGTGATACTTCACATCAAGGACTTGGTTGTGTTTTAATATATAATGGAAAAGTAATTGCTTATGCGTCACGACAATTACGACCACATGAAGTTTTCTATCCTATTCATGATTTAGAGTTAGCGGTAGTGGTATTTGCTTAAAAATTTTGGCGACATTATCTTTATGGGGAGACGTTCCAAATATTTACTGATCATAAAAGCTTGAAGTATTTGATGAGTTAGAGAGAATTGAACATGCGACAAAGACGTTGGATGGAACTATTGAAGGATTATGATTGCACGATAGAGTATCATCCGGGAAAGGCTAATGTTGTAGTTGATGCATTAAGTCGGAAGTCCGATGGTACAGTGGCACATATGCATATGACTCCATTTTCAAATTTGATTTCTCTACAAAGTTTAAACACAAGACCACAGTTAGGTACAAGTGGAGTGCTGATTGCTACCTTGGAGATTCATCCAATATTAAGACAATGAATACAAGATGCACAGAACAGGGATGAAAAATTGATAGAAATTATTGAACAGGTGCGACACGGTAAAGACACACCATTTGATTTACAAGATGGTACATTAATGTTTGGCACCAAGTTGTGTGTACCTGATATTGATGATTTACGATAAGAAATTTTAGACGAGGTACACAATGCACCGTATGCTATACATCCAGATACAACAAAGATGTACCACACATTGAGGCAGCATTACTGGTGGCCAAAAATGAAGAAAGATGTTACTGAATTTATTTCTAGATGTCTTACTTGTCAGCAAGTTAAAGCAGAATATCAAGCACCTGCAGGTACACTGAAACCCCTATCTATTCTGATTTGGAAATAGAAACATATTACGATGGACTTTGTCTTGGGATTACCAAAAACCCAATAAGAGAATAATGCTATTTGGGTAATTGTGGATAGATTGACTAAATCAGTACATTTCTTACCTTTACGTTGGGGTTTTTCATTAGATCAATTGGTAGAGAAGTACATCAGAGAAATTGTACGAGTTTATGGTATACTAGTGTCCATTGTTTTAGATAAAGATCTGAGATTTACTTCTCGATTTTAGGAGAGTTTTCAAACAGCTATGGGGACCAAATTAAACTTTAGTACAACTTTTCACCCTCAAACAGATGGTCAATCAGAAAGGACTATACAGACGTTAGAAGAGATGCTACACGCTTGCGTTATTAAGTTTCAAGGTTCATGAGATAGATATATTCCATTGATGGAATTTGCTTATAATAACCCATTTCACAGTAGCATTAGAATGGCACCGTATGAGGCGTTATATAGAAGAAAGTGCAGAAGTCCACTATATTGGGATAAAGAGGGTATAGAAATTTTAGAAGGACCAGAAATTGTTCAGAACACAATTGACAAGTCGTTGTCATTAAAAGCAGATTGAAGGCTGCACAAGACCGACAAAAGAGCTACTTTGATCAACATAGAAAAAAGATGGAATACCAGGTTGGTGATAAAGTATTTTTACGAGTTTCTCCTTGGAAAGGTGTTAAGAGATTCCATAATAAAGGAAAGTTAAGCCCTCGATATATCGGGCCATATGATATCATTAGAAAAGTTAGACCGTTGGCATATGAGTTAGCTTTACCTCCAAAATTGACTCAAATCCATAATGTTTTTCATGTTAGCATGTTGCGATGATATCGATCTGATCCTTCACATGTATTGCGGGATTTAGAGGTACAGATTGCAGAAAACTTAAGTTATATAGAAGAACCAGTCTCGATAGCAGATTTTAAAATCAAACAATTGCGGAACAGAGAAATTTCAATGGTTAAAGTTATTTGGAGAAACTATGGTATAGAGCAAGCAACTTGGCAGACAGAAGAAAACATGAAAAAGTTATATTCGCATTTATTCACTAGTAACTGATCTTTTTATTGATACGTTGCACAGATGAATAACAAATTTTTAGGACAAAATTCTTATAGAGGGGGAGAATTGTAACATCCTTGACCAAAACATACACGTCATTGGGCATTCATTTCATGCATCATATGCATTTCGTATTACTTATATGCTCTTATATAATTGGTGTTAAGATAACCCCTATCATAATTAGTTGAGATTCTAGTAATGTTGAGATCATAATATTAATAATTTGATTAATGCTAATTTAATTATATTAAAATAAATTTATAATTAATATTTATATATGTACACGTAAATGATAATAGTTGTACATACTTTTATATATATATATATATATAATAATAATATAATAATAATAAAGTAATACAAAAGAAGCTTACAGTTGAAGCTAATGAAAGATGGTGCATATGTACAAATATATATCTATTTTCATTTTATGTTTCGGGGGATGGGTTTGAAGAATTAAAAAAGAAAAAAAAAGAACACAGGAAGAAGAAAAGAAGAAGAGAAGGGTTTGTGAATTTTAATTTCATTTTTTCACCGGTTTTCTTCAGAGTTTGAGGAGGGAGCTCGTGGGGACATTCTCTTCGATTTGATTGGAGTGAATTCTCAAGATTTTTCCCAAAAGGTACAAAGAAATTAGTGAATTATATATATCTCCAGTTATCATAATTCATCGGATGTTTTGGTAACTTTATAGGCCGAATTAGGAAAAACTTAAAACATGAAAGTTATAGCTCTATCCCTTAGCTAAACTCAGAAGCAAACCGTGGATGTCTCGATTAAATATTGAGTGAGATAATGTCAAAATTACAGGGCTTGGTCTATAATGACCCGATTTGAAAACTGTTAATTATGTTGTGTTTGTAGCCTAATTCTATGCAAGTTGGAGACTGAATTATGAAAAATGATAAACATGAAAGTGGTAGAGTTATATGTTAAGTTTCTACAGAATTTTACCCTGTTCAACTCATAATTTTATAACTCAAGTTATAGGAAAAGTAATGAACATGGTTAATTAAGCATACATGCATTGCATTTCATTGCATAATAGAAATAAATATTAAGGGGACGATAAGGCTATATTGCATTACATCATATAGGGACAAGGGCTCTAGAACTGGAGGAGGAATCGGAGAGATAAACGGACCACTTATCCTAGTCGGGTGAGTATAAACCATATATGTGATTTATACACAATGTGATGTGATTTATATGCAACGTTTGTTATGTGTGTTATATAAGAAATATGTATTTATATGAATTTATCATTGGACCAAATTATATATTGACAAATATATACGTGATCATATTTTCAGATGATTTATGTGTTGCATTACAATTGACATGAAATTAAAAAGCCTGTGATTGTCTTGTTATGGATCTGTATACAAAGTGGAGACCTTCGAGTCATAATCATATTGGAGATGTATGGGTCTACATACATAGTGGCAATTTGAAAATCCCAGGACAGACCCAAGCTTGAGCAGTTCACAAAATAATAAATCGAACATAGTGACATTTGCACATGTATGATTATATTATTGATTAATGTTAATGATTGTTATTTAATTAAAGTAATGGTTTATATTCACTGAGTTGCGACTCATAAAAATCGTATATATATTTTTTAGGTTCTATAGTTTTTTAACGTGGGTTTGTATATATAGACGCCACTCTATACCAGGTCGACCGGCTGATGCCTCGTGCAACCTTCTCCTCCTCTGCATTTTGCATTTTGGACACGTGTATCATGAGTTGTATTTAATATGATTTATGCTGGGATATGAGTTGTGTATTTTAATCTTATATGATATTAGTCTTTAAATAATGTTTTTATACTTATATGGATAAATGAAACGTCAGTATGATTTGTCTACGTGATGAATATTTTATTGTGAGATATATGTCATAGGGGTATAGAGTTGTACAAGTTATCTAGGTGATAGGCAATTTTCCTGTGTGGGAGTGTGAAATCCTGTGTGGGTTTACCTTTAGAACTTGCAGTTGCTGTGTGTACGCTGGGTTCTAGTAGGTGTTAACTTGTAGAGTTGATAGATTGTTAGGAGAGTCCTGTAATTCAATCTTACTTAATAAAATTCCTGCGCAGGGTAGTAGTAGAGAGGACGTAGAAAGATTACACCACATTCGAACCACTATAAACCGTAAGTGTTTTATTTCTTTTCTTATCTGTGTTTTATTTTATTTATCTATGTGTCATAAGCATAAAAACATCTTTAAAAGGAGTATATTTGAGAAAACCAGCCTTGTGTAAAAAACATATTTTCCGCTACGTATAAAAACTCTAAGTTACAGCGTGCAACACTGCATACTAGTGTTGTAAGCAGTAACTGACTGGCATTGCAAGTTCAAGTAACTTCCTGAACAGTAAGTTTGAAAAGAATTTCAAAAAACGACCAAGGTTCATTCACCCACCTCTGAACCTCGGACACCACTTGGGACCAACACATTCCCAATACTCATGCAATGTCTCCCCTTGCAAAAGAAACGAGGCTAGGCCCGCCGCCTCCGGACCCACATTCGTGTACGCAGGTCGCGCACACACCCGAGTCCAAGGTCCGAAGCTCAAATCACATTTGATTTGCACCCCGCACGCGCGCGAGAGAGAGCCTTCTTGCCAACCATTCTTATCTCCAACAAAGGGAAAACACTATATAAACCAAAGAAATTAGTTTCATTTTCCCGATGTGGGACAAGACATATCCAAGCTCCCAAGCATTCCAAAAGGATCCAAAGTCACCACTTCGACCCATAATTTTTCATTCACCCATTAAAATATTTTGGACAAGCTATATACTATTTCGAACCTCTCTTGGAGGAGAACACATTCCAACAATTTATTTCTTAATTCGGGTACGGGACCCACATGCAAAATTGCTCCAAAATAAGCAAAAATTGTCAATTTTTCCAACAGTCCCCCACATGAATGAAAAATGAAGCAAAGAGGAAATATGATACCGATCAACAGTTGAATCTTGTATAGGACAGGTAGGAGTAACCCTTTGAACCTTCCCTCGTCAGAACACATTTACTTTACCAGCAAATTAGAGGACACGATGTCCTTGAACTCATCTGCCGTTAGTGTAAACGATGATGTGCTTCACACATGATTCTTCCTGACATTATCCAGTTCTCATGATTATGTTTGTTTTGGCCATGAACATCATCCTGGTTCTGCGAGAATTTCTAAGAATTGAGCCTTTGACATAGGTGATTCTATATTAAGAGTAACCCGCATTACTCCGCTCAACAAGAGACTTAAGAATCATTAAAAGCTTTAAGCTTAGCCTAATTCCCAACGGGCATCACTGTTGCGTCCTAGGAATGAGTTTCGGGAATAACCCCCGCAGTGATCTTAGAATTTTGGCAATTAAGTTATCCCTTTAAACCTAGATCTTGGGATCTCCAGTCAACTAGGTTGGGTTTTCCTTTGTCTGAACTCCATCCCCAAAAGACTTTAAACCCATTCATCTCGAACACTTTGCAACAGAGTCTCTATTTAACCCTTTGGTTAAAGGATCTGCTAGATTATCTTGCGATTTTATGTAGTCAATTGAGATGACCCCAGTAGAGAGTAGTTGCCTAATGGTGTTATGTCTACGACGTATATGTCTAGACTTACCATTATACATGTGGCTTTGCGCTCTTCCTATAGCTGATTGGCTATCGCAATGAATACTGATTGCGGGCACTGGTTTAGGCTACATTGGAATATCTTCTAAGAAATGTCGAAGCCATTCAGCTTCTTCTCCACATTTGTCTAGAGCAATAAACTCAGACTCCATAGTGGATCTTGCAATCACTGTTTGCTTAGAAGACTTCCATGACACGGCTGTACTACCTAAAGTGAATACAAATCCACTTGTGGACTTAGAGTCCTTCATATCAAATATCCAGTTCACATCATTGTAACCTTCGACTACAGCGGGATATTTAGAATAGTGCAAGCCATGATCACGAGTATATCTCAAATACCTAAGTACTCTTATGATTCATTCCCAGCGATCAGCACCTGGATTACTCGTGTACCTGCTGAGTCTACTAACAACGTAAGCAATGTCTGGTCTTGTACAACTCATTAAGTACATTAGACTTCCAATTATTCTTGAATATTCAACTTGGGATACACCATCCCCTCTATTCTTTGATAGATGTTGACTAGGGTCTGTCGGAGTTCTGGCAAAAGCAGAATCATCCTTGCTAAATTTCTCAAGGATTTTGTCAACATAGTGAGATTGACTTTACACAAGTCCTTCAGATGATCTATGGATTTTAACTCCAAGAATCACGTCCGCAAGACCCATATCCTTCATGTCAAACTTTGTATTTAACATATCTTTAGTGGATTTGATCATTTTATCATTGCTCCCAATTATGAGCATATCATCTACGTAAAGACATAGAATGACATAACCATTTTCAGTGTTCTTTACATAAACACATTTATCACACTCATTGATCTTGAACCCACTGTACATCATGGCATTATCAAACTTTTCATGCCATTGTTTTGGTGCTTGTTTCAAGCTGTATAACGACTTCACCAACTTGCACACTTTGTTCTCCTCTCCTGGAGCGTGGAAACCTTCAGGTTGCTCCATGTAAATTTCTTCTTCTAAATCTCCATTTAGAAATGCAGTCCTGATATTTGATGCACTTCAAGATTTCTTAAAGCTGCAATAACCAAAACCATTCTCATGGAGGTTATTCTCGTCACAGGAGAATAAGTATCAAAGTAATCAAGGCCTTGTTTCTGGCTGTATCCCTTAATCACAAGTCTAGCCTTATATTTATCAATTATTCCATCTGCCTTCATCTTCTTTTTGAAGATCCATTTATATCCTAGTGGTTTACTTCCGCGAGGAAGATCAACTAGTTCCCACGTATGATTCTGCAGAATGGAATCAATTTCACTCTGAATTACTTCTTTCCAAAGAGGACCTTCAGAAGAATTCACTGCTTCAGAGTAGCTTTGAGGTTCACTTTCAAGCATGTAGGTAAGGAAATCAGTTCTAAAGGATTTTTCAATCCTTGCCCTTTTACTACGCCTTAGCTCGACTTCAATATCTTCATTTTGAACCTCTTTCATAGTTTTCATTACCCTACTAGTGGAAGGGACTTCCACTTGGGGTTTATGTGGAAATATGTGTTCAAAGAATGAAGCATTTTGGGACTCAATTATCGTGTTCTTGTGAATATCAGCAATTTGAGATTCATGCACAAGAAACCGATAAGCACTACTGTTATGTGCATATCCGATGAAAATGCAATCAATAGTTTTTGGCCCAATTTTCACTCTTTTGGGAAGAGAAATAGCTACCTTTGCAAGACACCCCCACACCCGCAAGTATTTATAGGAAGGCGTCCTACCATGTCAAAGTTCATACGGACTTTTGTCTAGCTTCTTTCGGGGAACCTTATTTAAAAGGTAGTTGGCTGACAACATAGCTTCCCCCCACATGTTCAGAGGTAAACCCGAACTTAAGAGCATAGCATTCATCATTTCTTTTAAAGTGCGATTTTTACGTTCTGCAATGCCATTTTGTTGAGGCGAATAAGGAGCCGTAGTTTCATGCCTAATCCCATGCTGAGCACAGAGATCAGCGAAAGGTGATTCATATTCACCTCCTCTATCACTTCTTAGCGCCTTAATTTTTCGATTTAATTGATTTTCTACCTCAGTTTTATAAAGAACGAATTTATCTATCGCTTCATCTTTGCTCTTGAGAAGATAAACTAAACAATATTTGGTACAATCGTCTATAAATGTGATAAAATACTTGTTTCCACCATGATTTTGCACCATTTTTAAGTTACATACATCAGTGTGAATTAGGCTTACTGGTTCACTATTTCTTTCAATGTTTTGGAAAGATGATCTCGTTAGTTTTGCTTCAACACACGTTTCACATTTATGTTTAGAGTCAATATGGAATGTAGGTATGCTTTTTAAGTTCATCAACCTGCACAGGCTATCAAAATTGACATTTCATAGTCTACCATGCCAAACAATGGAAGACTCAAGCATATAAACAGAAGGGGTAGCAGTTTTATTTATCATTTTAGGTTTAACAACCATTACATTGAGCTTAAACAGCCCATCAACAACATAACCCTTTCCTACAAACATTCCATTTCTAGTTAAAATAACTTTATCAGACTCAAGAACAATACGAAAACCATGCTTGATCAGCAGTGAGCCAGACACCAAATTCTTGCGAATCTCCGGCGCAAACAACATATTGTTGAGAGTCAGTTCCTTCCCAGAAGTCATCTTCAGAACCACCTTTCCTTCACCTTTCACATCAGAAGTGGCAGAATTGCTCATATATAGCTTCTCCTCAGTCCCAGACTTATCAAGGAAACTAAACAGCTCCTTGCTTGAACACACGTGACGTGTAGCACCAGTATCGATCCACCATTCGAGTGGGTTAGAATTCACCATGTTTACCTCAGAGACCACAGCAGCGAGATGCATGTCATCAACATCTTTAGTGATGTTATCCACCATGTTAGCCTATTATTTTTTCTTAGGCTTTCTACATTCAGCCGCTTTGTGACCAGACTTATCACAATTAAAGCAGTTTCCACTAAACTTTCTTTTAAAGTTCTCATTCTTTGGCCCTAAAGCACCTTTGCCAACTAGACCGGATTTCTTGTTGTTATTGTTCTTTCTTGAACCTTGACCATGCTCGATAACATTAGCCTTGGCCATATCAGGATTGAAAGACTTCTTTTCAGAGCCACGATTATCCTCCTCAATTCGGAGACGAACAATAAGTTCTTCAATATTGATCTCCTTGCGTTTATGCTTCAAATAGTTTTTGAAGTATTTCCATCCCGGTGGTAGTTTCTCAATGATAGCAGCAACTTGAAAGGTTTCGCTTAACTGCATTCCTTCGGAATGGATTTCATGCAAAATTAATTGTAGTTCTTGAACCTGACTGATGACAGTCTTAGTGTCAACCATCTTAAAGTCGAGGAATCTGCCAACAATGAACTTCTTGGTACCAGCATCCTCAGACTTATACTTCTTATCCAAGGATTCCCACAGTTCCTTTGCAGTTTTCATGGAACTGTACACGTTGTATAGAGAATCGGCTAGGCCGTTCATCACATAGTTCCGACAAAGAAAGTCAGAATGATTCCAAGTATCAAGTGCGTTAACAGCCTAAGCATCAGGATTTTCACCCAGTTTCAGTGCATCTTCAGTGAGGGACCTAGCAAGATTCAGAGTAGTCAGATAAAAAATCATCTTTTGTTGCCAACGTTTAAAGTTTAATCCATTTAGTTTTTCAGGTTTGTCGACATGGTTGATCGGTACACTGACAGGATTGTTTGTCTCAGCCATTTTACGATTTTGTTTTAAGATTGTTAGTAATATGGAGTTGGGAAAATGGCTAGAAATAGAAAACCCGAAAACTGAAACAAGCAAAATGGAAAACCGAGGCCTGTGTATCACAGTTTTCTTAAAACAGATTCGTCCCCTCCACGGTGCTAGAGGTCTACAAGGACATCCGTTTCCCAGGATACAACGGTTGCTGATGGCGAGTCGAGCACACAACTCTCACCGATGGTGAACTGGAAGCACGCCCGATCAGTATCAATGAAAGGTCAAAAAAACGAAGGAAACTATGCAAAATATATGAATCAGAGTTGAGTTCAGTGTGTTTTCAAAATGGGGGGCTAGCTCATTATATAACCACTTCAGGACCATTATAAGTAGTTGGAAAGTCGAAAATCGACCGTTATAGACGAGTCGAAAAGTTACTTGGAGCTGAAAAATAATGCCAAATCATGTACACAGAGTGCCATACGTGTACACAAATTCTGTGGCAATACGTGTACACAAGAAATGCTTATCGTGTACATGAAATCTTTGGCAATATATGTACACAAAATTCTATACAATACGTTTACGTGTACACAGATTCAAAAATGTGTACACGATATTTGAGTGGCAAAAGGAACGAGGCTAGGCCCGCCCCTCCGGACCGAAGCTCACACCACATTTGATTTGTACCCCCCCCCCCGCGCGCGCATGAGAGAGCCTTCTTGCCAACCATTCTTATCTCCAACAAAAGGAAAACGTTATATAAACCAAAGAAATTAGTTTCATTTTCCCGATGTGGGACAAGACATATCCAAGCTCCCAAACATTCCAAAAGGATCCAAAGTCACCACTTCGACCCATAATTTTTCATTCACCCATTAAAATATTTTGGGCAAGCTATATACCGTTTCGAACCTCTCTCGGAGGAGAACACATTCCAACAACTTATTTCTTAATTCGGGTACGGGACCCACATGCAAAATTACTCCAAAATAAGCAAAAATTGCCAATTTTTCCAACACTTTGAGACCGAGTGTGTATCCACAACCTGTAATGGTAAGATTCACGTGAGAAAATGCAAGTTTGAGCAAGAAAAATTCCAGAAAACACTGGAGGACTTGAATCACACTGAGACTGGCAATGTGAAAAACAGAATAAAACAGAACAACGAAACAGGACAGAACAGAGCACAACAAAAGCAGAAGCTGAGCAAAATTTACGAATTTTTTTTTCAAAGGGCTAAAATCACTTATTTTGGCTTTTTTACCCATATTGTAGGGTGGATCTCGAAAGATATGAAAGATCTCTCTCCAAGCCGTACATACGACTTTCATCGAATACAGCTTTCCACATAGAAAAGCTATAATTATAAACCACGATCGAATTTATGGAAGCATTGGTTTTGTTTCCTACTCACGCGAGCCCATATCCTTGCTTTTCTATCAATCTTTAATTCTGATCTTCCTCCCCAATCTGATATTATAGTGTCTGTATAACCGAGATTAATGCAGTCAATTATGTCTCTCCTAGAAGTTGGTTAGCTACCTCTCATTTTGTTCTAGGATTCTACTTCTTCGTAGATCATTTGTGCCACGCGGGAAGGGCTCGTGCAGCTGTAGCAGGATTTGTAGAAAAAGAACTCTCATCGATTTTTTAGTCTATCTATAAGAGGAGATTATATGAAAAATGTAACTGATTCTTTCATTTCTTTGGGCCACTGGCCATCTGTCGGGAGTTTCGGACTTCTGACTCTTTTTCAAATTCGATAAATGTTGGTTGATCATATATTTCATTAGAGCCCGACCCCTCAGTGAGATACCCCTCTTGAAGAGCTAGAATTCTATAAATAGGCAAGAAAAGACACAAGATGACACAATAAATTCAAACCATTCCCCAGCAATGGAGCCAAAATTTAACCGTGTTGTCATGACGCTATAAAATTAATTATTTTCCTTCCTAACCTTAGTAAGTAGTTAGTAGGGTAAGTTGGAGTCGATCACACGAGGAATGTAGAATTAACTATATCACTTATGTTCAATTAAATAAAATAACAAGATATGAGGGGTTTCCAAATTGATAAACTATCACTAAATTAACTAGCGACCTAAAAAACAATTAAATAACAAGAAATCGATAAATGAAAATATTCCAATTGACGGGTTCAATTATCCCTCATTATCAATTTTTCCCTAATTAATGTAACACTCATTTCTCAAATTATCATGGAATTATCATCCTTAGTCTAACAACAAGCTCTATTAAACCGAATCGTCTCTTAAGATTAGTTAAATTAGGATAAGATCACTAATTAACTCTATTCAATTGAATAACCTAAAATAAGCTCTCTAGATTTAATTCATCAAATGCATTAATCACCAAGATGATAGAATTAACTAAACCCGAAATACATAATGTAACACCCTGAAATAAAATTTAACTACATAAAATGTAATAAGAATTTTCTTTAAGTTAAAATAAGACTTAAATAGTAATATAGTATAATTTAAGTATAATCTATGAAGAAATATATATATATATATTTTCAAAATATATTACACATGAATAAATATACATATTATATATATATAAAATGCATAAACTACATAACCTACATGATATATATTATAATGTATAAATTGCAGGAAGATAAATATGTATCACAAAATTTTTCAAAATCTTATTTTCATAAATATAATAATAATAATAATAATAATAATAATAATAATAAGGGAATGCTAAGTAGAAAAAAAAATGTGAGAAGAATAAGTCAAAGGGGATAAGAATTGGAAAATATCTTCTCCACTTTTTTCTCCCTCTCTCTCTCGGATTTCTTCCCCTCTCTATCCTCTCATTTTCTCTCTCCCTCTTCTCTCAATCATCTTCCTCCATAGCCGCTGCCAACCTTCATCTTTCAGGCCAAATTAAATATTGAAACGAAGCTTGTGACAAGGCCATCATATATTTGAGGTTCGTTAGCTATTTCACGGAAAGAACAATTGGAAAAAAATCCGCCGATGAAAGGGGCTGCTTCTGCGGGGTGCCGGAGAAAGCCGTTGGGGGAGTTGGGGCTGTTGCGGCTGAGCGTCGGGCTTGCTGTTGCAACGCCGGCGGGAGCTAGACCGCCGCTGCAGAGTAGGGGTATTCATATATATATATGTGTGTACGTGTGTTGATGGATGAAGTGCAGGGGAAGTCGGAGGTGTGTTTGGCACGTGTGAGGAGATGGGGCGCCGCCGGGAGTGGCAGCGTCGAGGCTGTAGCAGCAGCAGGTGAACAGCGGCGGCAGGAGCTTGGGTATGTATGTGCGGTGTTTGTGTGCTTGTGTATATCTGACGTGTGTGTGTGTTTGGATGTGAGGAGTTGCGGCAGCTGCCCGCGGCGGTAGAGAGGAATGACAGGGCCAGTAGCGGCGAACGGCGGCGGTGGCAAGGGGAGGCAGCAAGCTGCAAAGGTGGCTGGGAAGGCTGTTGAGAACTCACCATTCCTTAAGAGGCTAAAGAAGAAGGGAATTGAAGTCCTCTACATGGTGGATGCCATTGATGAGTATGTAGAAGACAGGGAGACAGTAGGGGCTGTTTGGGGGTAAGGTTGAGTTTGGTAAATTAGATATCCATAGCCTCAGCTTTAACTAAGGGAGATGTAAAAAATTGAGAAAACCTTGTCAAAACACCCTTAAGAAATTCCCTTTTAACCTCAAAATGGTAGCAGGTATGCTCAGTTTCTGTATATGCATTTGATGAGCCTCCATGCTTAGACAAGTAGCTATCATACTCATTTTCATCTGGGAAATCAGTACTCCCCATGAAAAGCATGTGTTAAGCTTCGACATTTTCATCACATAGTCAATTGTGATCCTTCTAGAGCTACTTCACAAAAGCCTCTCTGAATAGCATTGAAGTTTCATGGAGTTTGAAGAAAATATAGAGAACACCCTAGAACTTGTTGAAATTATATTAATTAGTTTATTTTTACGTTAGTCCTCTTTATGCATATTTATCTCATAATTAATTAGTTTTACGAAACGAACCAAGAACCTAATTGTAAATGTTAAATATACAATTAAATTCTCCATATTATTAAAAATGATCAATACGTAAAGAAATAATTATGAACTTTACAATTTAAACCTCAAAGTTAAGATCCAATTAAATATCAAAGTAAATATTAAATTCCATTCTCTTAAACAATAATTAACTAAACATGTTGTTATGCAAATAATTATATTTCTTAAATTAACCTATAATTTCAGTTAATTGAAATCATGTTTATAATTTAAATTATATAGTTAATCTAAATACGTCATAATCATAAATATATTCAATTTTATTAATATCTAAGTTAAATCATAAATTACATAATTAGATTTTCTAAGATTATTTTAAATGTCTTCAAGAATTATTTGAAGCCAAAAAGTTTTATAATTTACTTGTTTAGAATTATTATCAAATCTTCAAGATCTAACCTAAACCATAATTTTATAATTAATTTTCCCGAAAACTAACATAAGTATTTCAAGACCTAAATAAAGTCTAATTAAGCTTTCTAATTAAAGTCTAATTAAGTTTTCTAATATTTTAATAAACGCATTTTCATTATAATTTCATTTAAACCCTATATTTACTTTAAAAATCATTCATTTTACTTTTAAACCACAACCTTGTAAGAAATCAAGCTTTAATTAAATGACAAAGAGAAATTATAGTAATTATTTAAACCTCTTTATATGTCGATTAAGGTATAAAATTCTAGATCCTTATTGAAATAATTAAGAAAACTTAGTTTCAGGTCGGGTTTTGGGTTGAGTGTTATCACCCTAGCATATTACTTTAATACTTAATTTCATTTTAGGTTAACCCTGTTAGATAGTCTGTTAACAGAAAAGGTTCTAAATTAAGAATGTATTTTAATTAATAATAGTTCGATTAAATTCTAAAGCGAGCAATTACGCTTTGTAGGAAATACGAAGGGAGAAAAGAACTACGCTCATATAGAAGTAGACGCTTTGCAAGCTTTCTCAGTAAAAGGTGGGGCAAAAGTGCTAAGTCGGTATTTATATTACTTTCAAAATATTTAAATTACGGATTCTATTATGCTATATGAAATGTGTTGGGTTTATGTGCTGAATATATGAAATGTTGTTATATGATGAAGGTGAATCTTATTCTATGTGAAATGTGACATATTGAGGTGCCTATGAATAAACGTGTAATGACGTATGGTGACTTGAAAGCTGGTGTTTTGTTCAGTACATGTGCTTCTATGTGCATGTTTGATATGTGAAAATGTGATGAAATTATGTGCGCATGTGCATGCGTATGCAAGGCGGCTAGGGCTCGCATATGACGGCTGATCACCGTATTATGACGGTTAATAACCGTAAAAATGTTTTTACGATGGCTAATGACCGTATTACGACGGCTAACGACCGTAAAAAGGCGGTTAAGACCCCCAAATGTTTTCATGGCGGCTAAGAACCGTAAAATGCTTTCATGGCGGCTAAGCACCGTAAATTATGTGAAAAGTGTTGTTTGAATGTGAATGATGGATTATATGTTTTTAGGGCGGCTAAGACCCGCATATGTTTGCAAGACGGTTAAAAACCGTAAATGTGATAATGAAAGTGATATGTTTGAATGTGAAGGATGATTGATTTGAGATGGATGCTTACATTATAAAGTGATCTATTTTCTATGATTTTTATTAAAATACAAACGTTTTACGAAAATCTGTTATATGTGATAAAATGGTGTTTTGGTGTGTGTATAAAATCTTTGGAAATTATTTTATATCCTCCCGAGTTTTCCTAACCCACTGAGTGTATTTCAAACACTCAGCCCTCTTTTAAAATGTTTTTCAGTTTAGGGATTTTTAAGGCATGGAGTGCGAGCGGTGGATGCTGGTAGCCGATGAGCAAAGGTTACAGAAACTTTTTATTTTGTAAATGTGAATTATGGAAATGTATATTTTATAATAAATCTTGAATTTTAAAGTTTATTTATTTATGTTTTTATAAATAAGTAGCGTCTCGGTTAAGATTTATCTACAAAAGAATCGGGACGTTACACATAAGCTCGATTCGGTAATTCTAAGATATGCTACTCTAGATGTAACGCCCAAGATAAAAACAAAGCATAATTGGTTAATTAAATAAGTAAACCTTAATTAAAATATCTTATGTGTTTTAATTCTTGAATGTTAATTTAATTACGTGCGTTTCAGATATGTGTTTAACGACCAGTTTTAGATGGATAAAAATTATACACACGGAATGTAACGTTCCGATTCTTTTTGGAAATAAAACTTAATCGAGATGTTATTCATTTATAAAATTCACTTTCAATAAAAAAATAAAATAAATAAAATCAAGAATAATTCTGAAATCTAAAATTCTTAAATTAATGAAATTAATCATTTTAAAATAAAAAGGTTTTGTAACCTTTGCTCATCGGCTACCAGCATCCACCGCTCGCCTTCCACGCCATAAAATCCTTAAACTGAAAACATTTTAGAAATAGGGGTGAGTGACAAAAGTTCACTCAGTGAGGTGGGGAACTCGGGATGACATAAAATAATTTCTAAAGATTTTACTCACATATCAAACCACCATTCATCACATAAAAATAGATTTTCATAAAATGTTTATCTTTTAATAAAAACAACATAAAATAGATCACTTCAATTCACGTGGCATAAATCATTTTAAAATACACGCATCCCAATCAATCATCATTCACATTCAAACATATCACATTCATAATCATTCATATCAATTGCATATTCAAAATTTACGGTTCTTAGCCGCCATAGATGTGGTTCTTAGCCACCATAGATACGGTTCTTAGCCGCCATAGATGTGGTTCTTAGCCACCATAGATGTGGTTCTTAGCCACCATAGATACGGTTCTTAGCCGCCATAGATGTGGTTCTTAGCCACCATAGATACGGTTCTTAGCCACCATAGATGTGGTTCTTAGCCACCATAGATACGGTTCTTAGCCGCCATAGATGTGGTTCTTAGCCACCATAGATACGGTTCTTAGCCGCCATAGATGTGGTTCTTAGCCACCATAGATAATTCATGTACTTTCACATATATTCATGCTTATAACATCACAAACATTTATTGTTGTCATTTATCATCTTTCAGCACGCATTCATCATATATATATAATAAAACATGTCACATTTCTCATAAAGTGGGATTCATCTTCATCATATAATCACATTGCATGCGTTCAGCACATAAACCCAACACATTTCATATAACATAATAAAATCCGTAATTTAAAATATTTCGAAAGAATTATAAATACCGCTTTAGCAATTTTCCCCACCTTAGAAAACTGAAGCTTCTATTCATAAATTGTCGAGCATATTCATCTTTCCTCGTCTCCTACATCGAGCATTAAAATATCTCAGTACTTTGTCTAGTTGTAAATTCGTAAGTTAAGGTCACTAATAATTAAATGTTTTCTTTAGTGTTTTCCTTAATCAGTTGTAACAGGTTTCTGACGATGTTATGGTTTAAAGAATAAAATAAATGATTTTAAAATAAATATAGGATTTAAATGGAATTATAATGAAAATGTATTTATTAAAATATTAGAAAACTTAATTAGACTTTATTTAAATCTTGAAAGACTTAACTTAGTTCCAGGAGAATTAAATTATAAGATTATGATTTGGTTTAGATATTGAAGACTTGAAAATAATTCTAAGATAAGTAAATTATAAAGCTTTTAGCTTAAAATAATTCTTAAAGACCTTTAAAATAATCTTAGAAAATCTAATTATATAATTTACGTTTAACTTAGATATTAATAAAATTGAATATATTTATGATTATGACGTATTTAAGTTAACTAAATAATTTAATTTATAAGAATGAATTCAATTAACTAATATTATAGGTTAATTTAGGAATTATATTTAATTGCATAACATGTTTAGTTAATTTCTATTTAAGAGTATTAAAGTTGATATTAAATTTGATGTTCATGTTGGCACTTAACTTTGGGAAATTTACTTGTAAAATTCATAATTAATTTAAGATCATTAGATCATTTTTAACATTATAAAGAATTTATTTAAGTGTTTAATATTTATAATTAGGTCCTTAGTTCGTTTATTAAATTATGAAGATAAAATTATAATGTCTATAATTATATTTAGGACAACTATGTCATTAAATTAAGAGAGATGATAATTAATATATTTAATATGGCCTTTGTTTTGTTTATTAAATTATGAAGGTCAAGCCATAACGTCTATAATTATATTTAAGTCAACAATTCATTGGAAATTAAGAGATATTATAATTAATATTTATAATATGGCATTTGGTTTGTTCATTAAATTATGAAGTTCAAAACATAATATTCATATTTATAATTACCCAAGAGTTATGGGGTTAACAAGACGTGAATCTAGGATTTAAAACCTAGATTTAAGATAATTATTAAATTGTACATACCTTAATTATTATATTATTTTTTAAGGTTAATTTGTAACCTAATTCATTAGTTTGGATCTAGAAGTAATATTAATGACTTATACGATCTATTTCGCAAACCTAATTAATTATGAGATGAATTGGTAATTTCAACATATTCAAAAGATCGTTTTAGCAATATAAAGCAATTCTAATAACAATATATAATATTATCAATTTTATAGTTTACATAATGTAATTTCAGCCTAATTGAGCCCATTTTAATTATTTATTAATTTAGGGTTTTAAAACATATTTTCATAATTTTAAGGTTATAAAATTTCATATTTATAACTATTGGGATTTTAATTGTTTTTATTCATAAATTATGGGTCTTAAAGTATATTTAATAATTTTCGGGGTGTAAAAATGTAATGTACATAATTGTTAGGGATTCAAGTTCAATTCCAAAGAAGTTAAGGTATTTTATGTCATGCTACGTAAATTGAGGGATTTAATTGCTAATCTACTTAAAAGTTAGGGTTTGCAAATTAGTCCTTAATTATATCAAATTCTCAAAATTAAACCCTTACCCCAACACCACCCCTCTGCCCCTGCTCCCAGCCGCCGCCTACCACCACCGATTTGCCACTGTCGGCGACTCCATGTCGCCGGCGAACTCGACCCCCAAACACGCACAACCCGACACACACCCTCACCACACACACACACACCAAGTACGCACTGCAGCGGCAGCAACGCCGCTGCTCACTCCTCTTGCCGCCGCTGCTCACGGCGGCGGCTCACAGTTCCCCACGCCAGCCACACCACCTCACCACTCCAGCCCTGCACATCTCACAAAACACAACACCATAACCATTCATGTGCACAACCGAGAGGAAAATGTTTCAGCAGTTGGTCAGAGCAGCCAACCAGCCAAACACACCACAATGTTTCCTGCTTACGCCAAAGTTGCTCCCAAATGAGAGGAGAAAGAAAACAACATTTGTGAAGAGAGAGAGAGAAACAATAGTTTGATGAAGGAGAAATGAGAGCAGACGCAGAAGAGAGAGATTGGAGAGAGAAATAGCTTATCCTTTTTCTTCCAAATTATTGCTTCTTACAAGTAGAAGATTAGTTGATAGTGATGTATCTATGTTTATCCCCAAATTTTCGTTTCCTTCACTTTGATTTATTTATTATTATTTTAAAATTTAATTTATGCATATATGTATATATATATATATATATCAAAGTCAAATATATAATTTATACTTATATATATATTCAGTACGTATACTATACACTTATATATATAAATAAATTTTATATTATTATTATTATTATTATTATTATTATTATTATTATTTTCTCTTTCATTTGTTAGTAGTATAATTATTTTTATTACATAAATCTTATTTTAATTGTAGAAAATTTTCGTGATATTTTATTTAGTTGAATTTTATTTCAAGATGTTACACGGAACATAGAATATTTTTATACCATTAGATGCGTAACGGAAAAATGTGAAGATATAAACGAACTAGAGGTCAATCGGACACCTGTAGCTCAAACGGCGAAGAAAAGGGCAAAATATAGAGTTTCGGAAAAACGAGGAACGGAATCGTGATGAACATAACCGAAATCTTATCGTGAATAGTAACCGAAGCTTATCATGAACAGTAATCTAGTGAATAGTAACTTTCCAAATTCTATAAATAGGCGCTCATTCGTTTCATTTTTCACCGTTTCTTCGAACGAGCCGAAAAGCGCCGAACACACGTAAATCTTTCTCTTCTCTCTCTTTATTTTTCAGTCTTGCTTTCTGTCTCCGACGCGCCACCACCAGCGCCGCCGCGCCGTCGTCGGAGCCGCCGCCGCCGCTGTGGGAGTTCGCCGGAAAAAGTCAAACTCGTCCATTTTGGCTGATTTTCGTACACAACGTATCCCTCGATGACACGAATCTAGGACACCTTCCGGAATTCAATTCCGATTCTCCGTTCGCCGGGAAACGGCGAAAAACCACCGCTGTTGTCGTCGGAAAATTTCAAAGTTGTCGGTTTCAGCCGATTTTCATATACAACGTAGCCCTCGACGTGATGAATCTAGGACAACTTCCGGAATTCAATTCCGATTTCTCGTTCGCCCGAAAACGACGAAAAAACCATCTCCAAAACCCTTAACCCTTATTTTCAGCCACCTTTTCTCTCTCCCGTTTTTCTCTCTCTTGCTCTTTTTCTCGACGTTGCAGGCACCGGAAGGGCTGCCGGAGTGGTGGCGTCGGTGCTGGAAAATGGATTGGAAAAGTAGCTGTTGCATTGTGTTTGTGTAAATTGTGTTTGACGAAAGGTTTTCGTGGCTGTTTTTCTGGTACTATTCACGCAGGAATCCGGAGAGCGATGGTCGGATCTGGTAGCCGGTGATTTGGGCGAGCGACGGGGATGAGGCTGCCGAGCGGTGCTGCCCCGCTGTCGAGAAAACTAGGCAGTAACAGGAGATGCTGCCCTGTTTTTTTTCCCGTCGTCGGGAAACGCCGACGAGATTTTTCCCATCGCGGGGAACGCGTACGACGACGTTTTTCGATGTGATTTTCGATCCGATTTTCGTTTTCTTTTCATCGTTCTTTAACATCGAGTCGTCGCCAACAAGATATCGCTGACCGGGGGTCGTGGGTCCCGATCAAAGTCAACCCTTTGACCAAATTATCGAAATACCCCTAAATCTTAAAATGCTCCGTTCGAGCTCGTTTCAACTCCGATTGAGTTCATTCTTTTTTTGTTATGATAAAAATTTCATTCTCTTTCACCTCAACTGTATAAACTGATATTTCTCTCTTGTTTCTTCATCCTCAATCGTTAGGCCCTCTATTCCGATTCGTCTCATTTCGATCGATAGTATCCGATCTGATATCGTTTAAATCCTTAATTATATTTCATAAGTATCTAAAAACATCGTAAATTATGTAGGCCACCTGTTGGATTGAAACCTTGGGATACGTGATCTTCGATACTTGCAACTCACGTGGTAACCACCGAACAAGGTGGGGGTAATTTCTAACTCTTTATCTGTTTACAGTTTTCCTTATTCCAAGCATGATTGAGGAATACTAAATACTGTGATTATATATTTTCTGTGACATACTTATTATTGTGAGGGGTGGGCCCGCTGAGGTGCCCCTTCATGCATTTGTCCCTAACCCCCATTCTTCTATGAAAGGTTTGGTGGTCCTTGAAATGCACCAGCGGTATTTGAGACCGTTTTATGGGATAAGACGGGCGATGCCCGCACCTATTCGTCTCTTACCATTTCTAATGTCTGTTGTGCATATTTCGTGCTGTGTTTCATGATGATATACGTATTGCTGATTTTATTATCTGTCAAAGTTTTAGACGCAGATTTTATCTCCACGAGTGTATTCAACGCACTCACCCCTTATTCTGTAATTCACGTTACAGGCGATGATAAGCATGATGAACCCTAGAAGGAGAGAGGATGTGCTATATTTTTGGATCTGTAATTATTTTTAATATGATGTTTATCAAACTTTTGTCGTTATAAAACAATGTTGTAAGGAATCCACGTTTTGTGGTTAGATGATGTGTATTCGGGATGTGAGATCCTGATGATGAGGTGTGTTTGGGATGGGAGATTCTGATGATGTTTTTCCGCTGTGAATATTATGTTAATTCGGTTGAAGCCGATGGTTATTATGTAATATCTTTTGTTTGTCTCCTACCTCTTTTCTTCTTCCTGCGCCCGTGTGAAAAACTCTGATAAATATTTTTGTAAGAAAATGGGGCGTGACACTAGAGATGCACAACTTCTAGTTTACTACTAATAAAAACTAAATCACAACAATTAGGATTCATGATCTAGAATTCTAGCAATCAATTATCAACACTTAACCTAACTGATCAATCTAAATAACAAATAATCCAAAATGACATTAACAAATAGCACAATCAATTTTAATCAAATATCGAGAGAAAATTACTAGATTAATTTAAAAACAAAAGATAAACGAGTTTAAACATCCATACTAATCAGAATTACAGAATTAACCGAGCATTCTCAAAATCAAAATCATGAAAGTAATTGAGAAATCCATCATAAAATTAATCTAGAATATTTCTCCATCTAAATTCTCCCTATTCTCTTCCCTATTCACTCTGTGAACACAGTGTCTCCTCCTCTTACGTGAATAGTGCTGCAATTGTGACTTGGAGAATGATTTAAATAGTTAATGATTTTCTTATCATAGTGGCGTGCCCTTCTTGAAGGTGGAAAATTGGCTTCAAAGCCCAAACTTTCTTTAATTACTTTATGAATTCACAAAACTCATTAACTTCATTCCTGTCTTCCAAGCCCAATTATTTTCAATTTTCATTGACTTTTAGATTCAAAATTAGCCCAAATAACTTCAACCTCGATTCGCAATCACATTTCTTAATTCAAAAAGGCTTAAATTTTTTTTAAATAATAAAAAAAAATAGATATATGAAATATTTGGAAATCAAAATACATATATATAAGAAAATGGTACATTCAATCACATCAAATAGTATAAAATCCCAAATTATTAAACAATAAAATACATCTATTTCCTTTCTATTATATAGAGTGATGATAAAGAATCTATTATTGGATTTGTTATGGAGTCAGATCCGCTAATGCGGCAATCCATGCGTTGTTTTCTTCTATTAAGTAAATCTTTCTTTTAATTCTTTACTTTTTTACGTAACTGTGTCATTATTTCTTAAGTTATTAAATTTTTAAATAAATCTTTTTTCTTATTCATCATAATTTATTTCCTATTTTATCTCCACACATATTTCTTTTTTCTATTTATCATTAATACTAATAGTAAATTGTCAATTTCTTTGAGTTATGAATTTCTTTTTTTCTCTATTAATTTCCATTAATATCAATAGTACTTGAAATAATATTTTTACTAAGATATTTTTTTTTAATTGTACATAAGTTTAGAAATTGTCTAAAAGTTTTAGGTACTTGAAGATCGTTATGATATAATTTCAACCATTGAGTTTTTTAATTGTACATAAGTTTAGAACTCTTGTAGATCATTATAGAATAATTTAGCCATTTATTTTTTTTAAATTGGAATAATTCAATTGTCTATTTTTGTTTATTGTACATAAGTTTAGAAATTGTCAAAATTGAGTAATCTCAATCATATATTTTGTAAATTCTATTTAATTGTACATAAGTGTAGAACTCTTGTAGATCATTATCGAATAATTTCACCATCTATTTTTAAAAATTGTACATAAATTCAGAACTTGTTTAGAATTGTCTAAATGGAGAAATCTCAACCATCTATTTTTTTAATTTTACATAAGTTAAAGAAATTGCTATGAATAAGAAAAAAAAATATTTAAAAATTGGATAAAATAAGAAATAATGATACGTGTTACAACTCCACATTGTCATAAGTCATACATTTTTCAAGTCCCGTCTTAAGGATTTATACCTCTATATAGGAATAAATGATTAATATATTATAAAAATATTTATTAATTATATTTTTGTTTATCAAAATCAATAACATGTTTAAGATGACTTAAAATATTTATCTATAGTCGATTGTGACATCGACTTAATTTTATAGATCGATACTTGATCCTTCAATTTGCAAGTGCTCAATAGCTTGCTTGCATGTGATCCCTTTTGTTGAAGCCAAAATGATTCCAACTTATCCAACATAACTAAAGCTTCATGACACGAAACTTGAGGTATTTCAGCACTATCATCTTCCGGATTATCTCCTTCGTCTTCTTGCCTGATTCCCATGATAATTTCTTCATCGGTTAAGACATAAGTAATTTGTCGCTCATCCGGATGATTAAGGAAGACATCAATATCCATTTTGATTTAACTCAAATGTATGTATTTAAATTTTTTAGTCAAAACTATTAAATTAGTTACATGAACTTGTGAGATATATAATATACAATGTATATGTTATTTTTATATTTATATTATTTTTTATACGAAATTTTTTTTTTGTAAAACTCTATATAAGAATAACTCCATATAGTAATATTTTTTCCCGGTCCCAACGATATGACTGTATGGAGTTTTTACTATATTATAATTCTACATAAGTTAAACAAATTGAAACGAATAAGAAAAAAAATATATATTTAAAAATTGTATAAAATAAGAAATAATGATACATGTTAAGAAAATAAGAAAATAAAGAATTAAAAGAAAGAATTACCCACATTAATAAATAAGGAATCAAAAGAAAGTAATTCAGAACTTGTTTAGAAATTGTCTAAATAGAGTGCTCTCAACCATCTATTTTTAAATTTTCGGAAACTGAGTCTAAAGTCTGAAGCCTTTGAATTCAATGGAATCATCAACAATGATGGTTCATTAATGTTCATTGATTTAGACTAAGATCATATTCCCAAGATCGGCTAACGTGCTTGCAAAGCAATCTCTGTACTGCTTCAGCAACTGGCATACTTTTACAGCAATCCTTTCAACTGCTATCAACCACGAATCTTTTGTTTGCTCTGTTTACAATGGAATAGTATGATTGGATTTCCAAAAAATAAAACAAAAGCCGATTTATCAATATGATAAACTTCCAAATCATTATATGTTAGTTCATAACTACTATCACTCCCCGAATGAAGGAAAAAGTCAGTGAGAAAGGACCTGGATCAATCTATTTATTTTTAAATTCTAGAAAAGATAAAATGTAGCACCTAGGAATTTTTTTTTAAAATAACTATATAATATATATTACCTCAATGCATGCAAATAACTATATAATATATATTGCCCTAATGCATGCATATAACTATATAATATATATTACCTTAATGTATACATAACTATATGATATAAACTTACAATATATGTTATATAGTATTCGATTATATAATATTAAGATATATAATTCATAAGATAAGATATGATTATAATATAAGTATTATATAAGTTATTATGTATATAACCTAAGCTATTACGTGAAGGACATATATATATGATATAACTATATAGCATAATCTATATGGCATTAGATTGCATGGTAGCATAGGCATGTAGGTAAGAGACAAGTCAATATACTTCTAGAAGGATTAATTGATTGGATAAGTAAGGTCATCCATCATCATCTTCTCATGTACAGACATATTGAGCAAAGCAAGCCATATTTTCTTCTCCCATTTTCTCCTTCCAACAGCAACCGGTGACCACCCACTTTTCCACCGTCGATCCTCAGTTTTTCCGGCAAGGTAATAGGTCAAAAAGATAGCTCTTGCCAAGCTCGTCGTCGGGACGGGTTAGGAACTTGAACAAAGGAGCTGCTACGTGTTTTTTTCTCTCTTCTCTCTGCTGTGTTGGAAGCTGCCTCCGCCACATCTGAAACTGCTGTTCACCGCTGGTTTAGGTCGGAGCTGGCGCCGGGGTTGCGTCAGGGTGAGAACCGCCGCTGGGAGCGGTGGCTATACGGGGCTGAGCGGCACGGTGCTGCTGTATCCTGTGGTGCGTTCATGTGTATTAGTGGTTGTGTGTCGGGTTGTGTGTGTTGTGGCGAGGGTGACCGGCGCCGGTGTTGCGCCGGCGATGAGGGGGAGGCACCGCCGTGAACAGCGGCGCCGTTGGAGAGTAGTGTGCGTGTGTTTTGTCTGCTGTGGTTCGGTTATGTCTTGAGGGTGTGTGTCTGTGTCGGTGGGGGGGGTGTTGTGTTCTCCGGTCGGGTTGGTCGCCGGCAGCGGCGAGCTGGTGGCAGCAGTAATGGCTGGGGGCAGTGACGGCAACAGGGGAGGGCTGGGAAGGGTAATATGGGCTGGGGTTTCATGTGGGAAATTAGCTAAGATCCAAGGGCTAGTTTGCAATATTAAACTTTGATGAATTTGAAAATAAATCCCTAGGTTTTAGGAAATTATAGATTGCTCCTCTAAGTATATAATGCATGTTTTAAGGCTCTAAATGTTATATAATGATAAATGAACCCTTGAAAATTGTTGAAATTACATAACTTTCCTTGATAATTGATAATATGATGCATCTCTCCTTAGAATTATGGAATATATAAGAATGATATTTTGGATTTAGAATATATTGGAATTATGAATGTTATCATATGTTTACTAGAATTTAACATATGAAATTCGGACTCTAATTAAATGACAAAGATAACTTATAACCTTAATTTTTATAAATTATGCTTTAAGTATCATAATTATGTAGAAAATATCAGAATTTGAGTTGGATAAAGTTATATGGACTTTCCCTAAGATTTTGGGGATATTATGAATTTACTTTTATAATTGTTGAAGTTATGAAAATGACGTTTTTTGATTTTCGAATATATTGGATTTATAGATATTATTGTATAAATAAATAGAATTTGATAAATGAGACGAGTTTTAATTAAATGATAAAGAAAGATTATATAAAAATTAATTTAGGTTACTTGTATCTATTTATATGATTAATTAGGGTATAAAGATATAGATTTTATTCAATTAATTAAGAAAATATAGCTTAAATTCGATTTTGGAATTAAGTATTATTGCATTATCTATTATAAATTTTAACCAAAGATTTATTTGGAATTATAGGTTAAACTTATGTTTCGCAAGATTGCTTTTGAGACTAAAAAAAAATTATGAACTTATAAATATTATGCTAATTAAATTAATTTTACGATTTAATTATTATTTCTAATTTAAGAATAAATAACCCTAAGTTCATATCTATTTTAATCCGAATTATTAATTTCGAATCAAACTTTATAGATTATAAATGGTATATCTAATTACAAAATAGGTTATAATTAATTACAAATTAGGGTTTACCTTAAAAAAATATTATTTTATTTATTCGATAGTAATTCGATTAGAGTCTAAGTCAAACCCTCATGTTTGTAGGCGATACGCCGGAGTTTGCGCCGTAGATAGTTTGGAAATCTAAAAGCTTTTGATCAGCTGCTCTTCAGGTGGGGAAAAATTGCTTGTTACGGTATTTACATTTTGTTGACTTATTTGCAAATATGAAGTAATGTATTATGTGAAATGTGACATGTTGAAGTGCATATGAATAAACGTAGTATGAAGTATGATGAATGGAAAATTAAGTGTTTTGTTAAGTAAATGTGCTACTATGTTTATGTGTGAAGTAATTATGTGTGCATGTGCATGCGTATGCAAGACGGCTAAGACCCGTATATGACGGCAGATCACTGTACCAGGGCGGCTAAGACCCGCATATGTTTTCAGGGCGGCTAAGACCCGCATATGTTTTCAGGACGGCTAAGACCCGTAAAAATATTTTCATGGAGGCTAAGAACCGTAAAATGCTTTCATGAAGGCTAAGCACCGTAAACATGTGAAAATTTATGGTTGAATGTGAATTATGTTTGATTTATGATGAATGCATACATTCAAAAATGACTATGAATCATGTGATTGAAGGTGAATATGAGTGTGATTGAATGTGAACCCCTATATTTTTTTTATATATAATGTGATCCCATTGAGTGTATTTTATACGCTCACCCCCTTTATATGTTTTCTTTTATAGATTCGGATGTTGGGAGCCGAATGTGAAGAAAGATGCAAATATTTTGTTGTAATTAAACATGTTATTTTGGAAAGATGTAAAATTGAAGAATTGATGGCCTGTAAATATATTTTTTTGCTGCTGTCTCTGATCACTTAAATATTTTTATGTAAATTATGTATTTTGGATGGATATTTTAACCTTCGGTTTTGGTTTGTTTTAAATTGCTGGACGCCCAAAATGTTAAATATATTTTTTTTATTTCGAAATTGGGGCGTGGCATAAAGAAATTGAGATGAATAAAACAAATTATTTATTTAAAAATTGGATAAATAAGAAATAATGATATACATTACATAAGAAAATAAAGAATTAAAAGGAAAAATTACGTTAATTCCCACATTAACAGATTCTGACTCCATAAGGAACCCAGTGATGGATTCCTTATCATCACTCAACATATATATAAATAAGATGCTTAGAAAAACTGCAAACTCAATGCAATGGTCACAGACAAAGTCACTCTAATCATCCTATTTTGCCTTTACCCAAAAAAAAAAAAAAAAAAAAGTAAAAGCTAGCTAGAAACGAGTAACGTGCAACTTTTATTTATAAAAACATATGATGACAGATTTAGGCTCTATAAAACATGAAATAAACAAAGCAACTGCCATAGACAAAAAAGAAAAAAAAGGAAAAAAAAAAGAAAACCATGTTTAAAGCCAAGAAATATGAACCACCAATTCAGAGAAAAGCAACAAAGTAGTTTTGTAACTCATATTTCCCTTGCATTCTCCGCTCTTGTTCTTACAACAATTTGTTCCTAAAGGCATTTCCATCACATTAACATTTAAACACGATGTTATGTTGCCAAATACTCAATACGATCGCTTTCCTCATCGTCCTGAATGTCCTACAGTTAGTTGCCTCAGATGACCAACACACGACCCATAACACACACTCGACCAAAAATTTCAATATTCATAAGGTAATGTAAAGAGTTTCAATAATGTAGTTAGATTTTGAAGAAGAATCAATATCATCTCTATATGTATATGTTGGATTTCAGGTTAGTACTAGTCTTGATGATCATTTGTCATATGAAATCAAACTCCATGGATTCCTCCTTTGGGTCTCAGTGGGTTTCTTGATGCCAATTTCTATACTTATCAAGAGATTGTCAAACACAGAAACGCCTCATAAAAAGCTGAGGATCATACTCTGCATTCATGCTATCACTCAGGCAAGATAATTCATTTTCTTAATTTGAATTTTATAATTATTTTTTTCCATCATTTAAGTTGGAACTTCGTTAGTTAGATATGCAAGAATGTGCTTTTGGTGTGTAGTAATTAATCATCATGAATTCTTGGAGGAAAAGAAAAGGAGTAGCTAATTTTCATGATGACTATTATCATTATGCAACATGCAATACGTATTTTTGGTTCAATATGATGTGCAGATTCTTGGAGTCCTAATCGCAGCAATAGGAGGTATAATGTCGATAAAGTACTTGGATAACTCCTTCAACAACAATCACCAGAGAATCGGCTTAGTCTTCTATGCTCTCCTATGGCTGCAAACATTGGCTAGCATCTTTAGGCCAACGAGGCAAGGATGACCTTGGAGCACTATTACCACCTTCCATTTATATATACAAGTTCTTATGTATATGAGTTCATATCAATTTGCTAACTGAACTATGATATTTTTCCTAATCTTAATTTTTTCGATAGTGGTCATATGCTTTAGTTGCACCCATATATTTTTTTGTTTTTTGCTAAGCGAACAAGAATTTTTTTAGTTGCACCAAAAATACATTTTTTGACACAGTTTTCAGCAGAAAACAATTGTCGGAAAACTAGAAGTGCAATCTACCTCCAAACTTCAAGCACAACGCATGAGCAATATGCCAAAATGACTCACATGCCAAAATGACTCACTTTCGTAGCTAAATTATAATCCTAAATCAATTTTATGATTTTAGTTCGATTCGAGCATGAATTTGACAAAAATCAACCAAAATCTTAGAAGGATTTTTGTTCGATTAGAGTAAGGATCGAACATGAAATTGACTTAAAGTTATAATTAGACTTCAAAAGGGACCATTTTGGCATATAACTCATGTATTTTAACTTAATATTTGGAGGTGAATTGTATTTTTGATTTTTTGCATCAACTGTTTTAGCTTGAATATGTGAATTAGGGTTGCAATCAAAAAAAATTTGTGATGTATGGCTAGTGATAGAAAAAGAATTGAAGTTTAAATACCAAGTGAAAAAATAAATGACATTGTTCAGATATGAAACTGATCATAGATTAACTTTTTTTTGTATTTATTAAAAAATTGCATTGTTAATTGAGTTGAATAATGATGTGTTTGCAGGGGAAGCAGAGGTAGAAGTGTTTGGTTTCTTTTTCACTGGCTTGTGGGAATATCAGCTTCATTACTTGGTATCATCAATATATACATAGGATTACAAGCTTACCATAAAAGAACATCATCAAAAGATGCAAGAAGTTGGACACTCATTTTTATGGTTGAGATGTTTTTCATAGTCTTTCTCTATATTCTTCAAGAGAAATGGGATTACATATGGAAGCAACCAGTGGCAATGGCAATGCCCACTCCAACATCCCGGCAGCTGGACAAGGGAACTTCATCTCTGGATTGTTGATTATTTAATTTACATAACCTATATATGAATGAAATTATGTTTCTACTGACATTTGATTCTTTAATTTCTAACCTTTCTATGATTGATTCTTTACACATTAACCTTTCTATGCCACCTCAACCCTCCAAGAGGTGCTACCTCTCTCTCTCCTCTCCCCCCTTCTCTTCCCTCATCACCGACCACCCTCCATCGCCATCGATCGATGCTTTTCCGACAAGGTAATCGGGCCAAATAGTAAATCTCGCTGAGCCCATCGTGGGTACTGGCTCGGAACTTCGAACCGCCACCACCTCCGCCGAGTACGGCCGCGATAGCCTCTCTCTCTCTCCGTCTTCTCCCCTACTCCTCGGTTCGCCGCCATCCAAGTGTTGTCGGCGCAAGGTTGCGCGGGTGTGGGGTGCTTGTTGGCCGATGCTTTGTTTTTCGTTGCAGTGCGCTTTTGCGTCAATGTCGTGAGGCCAACGGCCTCGATTGTGGGTTGCCGGCATGGTCACCGTGCCGGTGTATGTGGGAGTGGGTGTCGTCGTGTGTGGCGGCGCCATTTATGCTTGTTTGTGTATGTGTAGGGTTTGCGAGTGTGTGTGAGTGCATGTGTTTTGCATGTTGTGGGTGTGTATCGGATGTCGCCAGCGACGCAGTGTCGTCGGCCATAGCCAAGCAAGCGGCGGGGAGAGGGGTGGCAGAAACTGGGATTCTTCTATAAATTTAATTTAAGGATTAAGTTGCAAACCTTAACACTTTTGATTAATTGCAAACAAGACCCTAGAAATCTATAAAATTAAATGCAAAACGCAAAACTCTTTAATATTGCAGATTGACACCTTAACTTCTTAAGACAAGCTATAAAACACCTAAAGTTTGAAGGAATGACATAAACACCCCTAGAACTTGCTGAAGTGACAGAAACACCCCTAGAACTTGCTGAAATTGCATATTTATCACAAAACTTATTGGATTTATGAAATGGACCCTAGAAGTTACCAGTATTACTTATGGAGCCCAGAACTTAAACGAAATGACAAAATAGACCCAAATAAAGGCATTATGTTGCAACTATACCCTAGAAATGTTATAACAATGAAAGGATATATGTAACGTCTCGATTCTTTTGTAAATATAAACCTTAACCGAGACGTTACTCATCTATAAAAACATCACTCTAAAAGAAAGATAATTAAAATTTCAAGATTTCTTATAAAAAAATTTACATTTCTAAAATTATGAAATTAATCACTTTAAATAAAAAGTTTCTGCAACCTTTGATCATCGGCTACTAGCATCCACCGCTCGCCTTCCACGCCATAAAATCTTTAAACTGAAAACATTTTAGAAAGATGGGTGAGTGACAAAAGTACACTCAGTGGGGGGGGAGGGAACTCGGGATGACATAAATAATTTACAACATTTGAAACCATTTGATAAAAGATATTAAAAGATTTCCTTCTGGCATTTCTCAACTCATCATAACACAATTTTATATCAGAAAAACCCTGTTTGACATAAAACGTTTATCTTTTAATAAAAATCGTAGAAAAATAGGTCACTTCAATCACGTGACATAAATCATTTTAAATGTAAGCATTTATCTCAATCACATGTAAACATATCACTTTCATATTCACATTTACGGTTCTTAGCCGCCATGAAAACATTTTACGGTTCTTAACCGCCGTGAAAACATTTTACGGTTCTTAGCCGCCGTAGATACGGTTCTTAGTCACCGTAGATGCGGTTCTTAGCCGCCTTGCATGCGCATGCACACACATTTACTTCACATATACACATATCAAACATACACAGAAGCACATTAATTTAACATAACACTTAGTTGCAATTCTTAACTGCCATGAAAACACATTTTATTTGCACATATGCAAATCTTAACTTCACATCATTCTTCACCTTTGCATTCATAGTAAAACGTTTACCTTTCGAAACCAATCGCAATCCATCACGTGCTTTAAATCAGTCAATAATAATCTTAACTCATAGCACTTTATTCACATAACATGTATATCGATCGCACGTCATTCAAGTATAAGATTTTGTATTTTAAATACTTTGAAAGAATATAAATACCGTATTAAGTAATTACCCCCACCTCAGGAGAATAGCGCGTGTAATTATAAGCTGTCGAGCAAGCATAGATAATTCTTCATTCCTCTTTTCCTACATCGATTATTAATAATGTCTTAGTACATTACCTAGCTATAAGTTCTTTAGTTAAGGTCATTAGTAATTAAAATATGTCCTTTAAGGTTTTCTTTGATAAGTTGAAACAGGTTTCTAACAATGTTGTGGTTTAAAGAATAAAATAAATGATTTTAAGGTGAATATAAGGTTTAGGTGAATTTCTAATAAATGTGTTTATTAAAATATTAGAAAGCTTAATTAGACTTTATTTATTAATTATAAAATTATGATTTAGGTTAGATCTTGAAGACTTGATAATAATTCTAGATAAGTAAATTATATAGTTTTTGGCTTATAATAATGCTTGAAGACCTTTAAAAATAATGTGAGAAAATCTAATTATATAATTTACGGTTTAACTTAAATATTAGGAAATTTGAATATATTTATAAAAGGTTATCTATGAAATCATGGCGTAGTTAGACCAATGATAAAGATTAATAATTAAATTGAATTACATCCGATGAAATTAGAAGTCAATTTAGGGAATCGATTTAATTGTATAATATGTATAATTAATTTTTGTCTAAAAGGATCAAATTCGATATTTATGTTGGCTCTTGAGTTCGGGGCATTATCCGATGAAGTTCATAATTAATTTAAGGTCATTAGATCATTTTTAACAATATGAGAATTTAACTAAATGTTTAATATTGATATTTAGGTCATTGGTTCGTTTATTAAATTATGAGGGTCAAGTTACAACTTCTATAATTATATTTAGGACAAAATGTCATTTAAATTAAGAGAGATTGTAATTAATATTTATAATTAGGCCTTTGGTTTGTTTATTAAATTATGAAGATCAAATCATAATGTCCAATTAAACTTTTGGATAAAACTGTAATTTCAGCAATATTCGAGGGATCATTTTAGCAATATAAAACAATTCTAATAGACAATACATAATATTATCAATTTGTAGGTTACATAATGTAATTTTATTAAAATTTAGAGGTCCGATATCATTATTTATAATTCATGGTGCTTAAAACCTATTTTCATTATCTTAAGGGTAAAATTTATAATATTTATAACTATTGGGGTTTTAAATGTCATTATTCATAAATTTTAGGTCTTATAGCATATTTCATAAATTTAGGGGTGTAAAATGTAATATCCATAATTATTAGGGTCAAAAATTGAATTTCTAAGAATTCTAGGGTTTGCATAAAGGTCCCTAATTATATCAAATTTACCAAAAATAAACCCTCACCCCAAACCTTTCCCAGCCACCCTAGTTGTCGCCCACAGTCGCTACCCCTACCGCCGTCGTCCCTACCTCCGGTTCACCACCACCGCTGTGTTGTCGACGACCACCCTGTCCAACACACACACTCCAGCACACGCCCAACAACTCATATAGCAACACTGCAGCGCCGCCGTACCACCGCTGCTTACAGCGGCGGCCTCCACCCAAGCACACCTTCACGCACATGCCTACACAGCCTGCCGGTGCAGCTCCGACGCCGATCCCCCTCCCCTACACACACACAGATACAAACACACCCACACAACCGCCGCTGTTTAACAGCCTTTCTCACCGGTGCAACAAGCGCCGGCCCCCCATCACCCATCTCACCGGTGCAACCACGCGTCGGCTTAACCAACACAACAGCAACCAAGCATCTGCCACAAAGAGGTAGAAATAGGAAGAGAGCGTGCAGCAGAAAAAAAATATGGAAAATAGAGAGAAATGCAGAGAGAGAAAAGAGGGTGCAGAGAGAGAAAAATTTGAGAGAGGAGAGAGAGTAGGAGTCGAGAGATTTGGGAGAGAGAGAAGATATTTTCTTTTGTTAAATTTTATCCCTTTTTATTATATTAATACATAACTTATATATATTGTAACGTCCAGGATAAAAACAAAGCATAATTGGTAAATTAAATAAGTAAACCCTTAATTAAAATATCTTATGTGTATTAATTCTTGAGTGTTTAATTTAATTACGTGCGTTTCACATATGTGTTTAACGATCGGTTTTAAATCGATAAAATTTATAGACATGAAAAATAGAATATTTTTATATCATTAGATGCGTAACGGAAAAACGAGAAGATAGAAACGAACTAGAGGTCAATCGGACACCCGTAGCTCAAACGGTGAAGAAAAGGGCAAAATACAAAGTTTCGGAAAAACGAGGAACGGAATCGTGATGAACATAACCGAAATCTTATCGTGAATAGTAACCGAAGCCTATCATGAACAGTAACCTAGTGAATAGTAACTTTTCATTTTCTATAAATAGGGCCTCATTCGATTTCATTTTTCACCGTTTCTTCGAATGAGCCGAACGAGCGGAAAAGCACAGAACACACGTAAGTCTCTCTCTCCTCTCTTTTTCTTTCCCGTCTTTATTCTGTCTCCGGAGCGCCGCTGCCGGCCCCGCCGCCGGAGTTCGCCGGAAAAAGTCAAACTTATCGGTTTTGGCTAATTTTCGTACACAACGTAGCCCTCGACGAGACGAGTCTAGGGCAACTTCCCAAATTCAATTCCGATTCTCCGTTCGCCGGAAAACGGCGAAAAACCATCTCCAAAACCCTTAACCCTTATTTTCAGCCATCTTTTTCTCTCTCCCGTTTTTCTCTCTCTTGCTCTTTTTCTCGAGGTTGCAGGCACCGAAGGGGATGCCGAGGTAGTGGGCTAGCTATTGGAGGGGCGGCGCCGCCTTGGGTGGCTGTGCCGGTGCCGGAAAATGGGTTGGGAAAGGGGCTGTTGCATTTGGGTTGGTGTATTTTTGTGTTGATGAAGGATTTTTGAGGCTGTTTTTCTGGTACTATTCATGTTGGAATCCGGCGAGGGATGGCTGGATCTGGTAGCCGATGGTGCGGGCTAGCCAGAGGACTAAGTTTCGACGGTATAGGGCTGCGATACCGCCGCCGGTGGCTCCGAGAAGGTGGCTGGTTGAGCAGGTTCGCGACGGGAGACGCTGCCCTGTTTTTCTCCCGTTGCCGGGAGACCGGGGCCGAGGCTGCTGAGAAAATTGGGCAGCTGCCGAGTCTGTTGCTCCCGCTGCCTAGAAAACTAGGCAGCCGACGGGAGACGCCGTCGGGAAATTTTCCCGTCGTCGGGAACGCGTACGACGACGTTTTTCGATGCGATTTTCGATCCGATTCTCATTTTCTTTTCGTCGTTCTTTAACATAGAGTTGTCTCCAACAAGATATCGCTGACCGGGGGTCGTGGGTCCCGGTCAAATTCAACCCTTTGACCAAATTACCAAAATACCCCTAAATATTAAAACGCTCCGTTCGAGCTCGTTTCAACTCCGATTGAGCTCATTCTTTTTTTATTGTGATCCAAAATTCATTCTCTTTCATCTCAGCCTCATAAACTGATATTTCTCTCTCATTTTCTTCAACCTCAATCGTTAGGCCCTCTATTCCGATTCGTCTCATTTCGATCGATAGTATCCGATCCGATATCGTTTAAATCCTTAATTATATTTCATAAATATCTAAAAACACCATAAATTATGTAGGCTACCTGTTGGATTGAAGCCTTGGAATACGTGATCTTCGACACTTGCAACTCACGTGGTAACCACCGAACAAGGTGGGGGTAATTTCTAACTCTTTATCTGTTTACAGTTTTCCCTATTCCAAGCATGATTGAGGAATACTAAATGTTGTGATTATATATTTGCTGTGACATACTTATTACTGTGAGGGGTGGGCCCGCTGAGGCGTCCCTTCATGCATTCGTCCCTAACCCCCATTCTTCTATGAAAGGTTTGGTGGTCCTTGAAATGCACCAGCGGTATTTGAGACCGTTTTATGGGATAAAACGGGCGATGCCCGCACCTATTCGTCCCTTACCATTTCTAATGTCTGCTGTGCATATTTCGTGCTATGATTAGTGATGATTATACGTAATTCTGATTCAAATATATGTGTTAAGATTTAGACGTGGATTTTATCCCCACGAGTATATTCAACGCACTCACCCCATATTCTGTAATTCACGTTACAGGAGGTGATGAGCATGATGAACCCTAGAAGGAGAGTGGAGGTGCTATATATTTTTCTGGATTTGTAAATTATTGTAATATGATGTTTATCAAACTTTTCTCTTTATAAAACAATGTTGGAAGAAATCCATGTTTGGTGATAATGATGTGTATTCGGGATGTGAGATCCTGATAATGATGTGTATTCAGGGATGTGAGATCCTGATAATGAGGTGTGTTTGGGATGGGAGATCCTGATGTTTTTCCGCTGCGAATATTATGTTAAATCAGTTGAAGCCGATGGTTATTATGTAATATCTTTTGTTCGTCTCCTATCTTCTTTTCTTCTTCCTGCACGCCCGTGTGGAAAACTCTGATAAATTCTGTATAAGAAAATGGGGCGTGACATATATAAAATTTTAGGGTGTTACAATATACGATTTAATAGTTTCAAGTCTAGGGTATAAAATCCTAAATTCATGTTTCGTTAGCCCCATGACCCTAAGTTCAAATCGAACTTTCCACTTATATGTTTCAGACGTATCTTTACGAGAGAGAGTTTCAACCCTGCACATGAATGATAAGTTGGGTTAAATCCTGCACTCATATGTGGCCGACCTGCAAAATGTTTGATTTATGTGATTTATGTTTTGTAATTTATCTCTAATTACCATGGTCCTTATACATGAAATTACTTCCACTGAGTGTCCTTCGTGTGCTCACCTCTTTATATGTTATCTTCTTATAGATCCAAGTTTTGGCAAGAGAAGGTGGAGGAAGAAACATGGTTTTCCAATGCTTCCAAAATCCTAGTTTGAATCTTATAAAGTTTAAGCCCGTAGGTCCAAATATTGAAGTTATTTCGGCTATTTTTTTACAAACGTTAAACATTTTATGTAAATTGGTTGTTGTTGATAAGTTTGTGCTACAAATGTTGATCGATCCTTTAAAATTGAGTTTATAATGAATTGTTAGACGCAGAAGTGAAAAATTTATATGTAATATAATTAGAAGGGCATGACATTTAGTTAGATTTTTTTTAGTATAAGTAATATAATTAGAAGCTATGTAACCTTTATGTTATACAAGTATAAGATTTATATTATAGTAGTATAACATTTTTTTACATATATCATAACATTTAAGTAAAATTACTTAGATTTTTATGTTATGTAATAAACAATATAAAAGTTATGTAACATTTATGTTATACAAGAATAACATTTATATTATATATGTATATGTGTGTATATGTATATATTTCATAACATTTAAGTAATATTACCTAAACTTTTTTAAGTATATATAATACGAAAGATTATGTGAACAAAACTTCAAGTTTAGGTTCTCTAGACTAAAAGGTTAGACGAAAATAACTAAAATTGGGCATGAGAGCTAGGGTTTGATGTAAATCCTAAAATGCATGGACACGCATGAGGCACGTTTTCAGCACCTTTCAGATCATATAACCCGAATTGCATGAGTCATAATCTATACACTTGGTGCATAAAAATAATTGTGAAAGAGATAATGTGCATAGAATTCTAGATTGATAATGAGATCCTCCTACACCTACATATAAATAGGGCTCTTAGAATCATTTGTAAAGCAAGTTAAAATAACTAAGCTAATATAATGTAAGGCTCCATTAAATTGATACAAAAACTTTTGTTTAACTGGTGTACAGATCCTAAATCCATACAACTGATCCGATCTAATCCATGCGCTGCTCCACGCATTTGTATGTGGCCCTACGCGCCTAGTTAGATGCACTCAAACCCACCTAAATTCACTTCAGGTGTTATATCTTTATGTTATGTTAAGCATATCTTTATACTATGTTAATCATACATTTATATTATTGTTGGACCATCAAGCGTTTTACCGCTACACCAAAAAGATATTCAGTGGGCATAAGACGCAACTTTAATATCTTATATTTATGTAGCTTTACGCTCACAGATTCAAACATGGCAGAGCCGTGCCTCGCACCAATTTAAGCTCCGACCCAAGGTAGAGTGCTGGGAAAATTCCCAACAATTTAAGCTCCGACCTAAGGCAGGGTGCTGGGAAAATTCCCAACAATCCCCCCCAGCACCTACCAGCCTCTCCACTTCCGCAACCTTAGAACCCTCCGGTATCTTCACTCAGTTCGCTAAACTCAGCTACTGCAACCCGACATCTCCATGACTCGGCACGACATGCAACATAAGCCACCCCGCCACACAAGCTCCGCTGCCACCCAGGTCACTTCACTTAATTCCCCGAACTCAGCTACTGTAATCCGATATCAAAATATGGTCGAAAGAAAAAATCTCTATTTTAGGGGGCTTCATCCTATACCTATGAATTCCATTGGACTCGACATCTCCATGACTCGGCACCGACATGCCTTCTCGCCACGCTTCGATACGCCACCACGCCACACAAGCCACCCCGCCACACAGGCTATCCGCTACGCCACCTAGGCCGCTCCACCACACAGGCTCCGCTGCCACCTAGGCCGCTCTACCACACAGGTTCTGCTGCCACCCAGGCCACCTAGGCCGCTCCACCACACAGGCTCCGCCGTTCTGCCACTCCATGACTTGGCACCGACATGCCTTCTCATCATGCCTCGATTCACCACCACGCCACACAGGCTATCCATTACGCCACCTAGGCCGCTCTGCCATACAAGCTCCGTTGCCACCCAGGCCACCTAGGCTGCTCCGCCACACACATCTCGCCATCACGCCACACAGGTTATCTGCTACGCCACCTAGGCCGCTCCACCACACAAGCTCCACCGCTCTGCCACACAGGCTCCGCTACCACCCAGGCCACCTAGGCCGCTCTCAATTCCAAGGCCCTGACAGCCACACAGGATCCTCTGCCACCCAGGCCACCTAGGCCGCTCTCAGTTCCAAGACCCTAACAACTCCCACTACAAAGTGCTCCTTAAGGGATTCGAACTCGTGACCTGCTCTGATACCAAGTGTTGGACCATCAAACGTTTTACTGTTTCACTAAAAGGATATCCAGTGGGCATAGGGCGCAACTTTAATGCCTTATACTTATGTAGCTTTGTGCTCACAGATTCGAACTTGGCAGAGCTGTGCCTCGCACCAATTTAAGCTCCTACCCAAGGTAGGGTGCTAGGAAAATTCCAAACAATTATGTTAAACATACCTTTATGATATTTATATTATGTTAAGCATACATTTATGTTATGTTAGTCATACTTTTTAATTATGTTAGTTTAACATTTATGTATTATATAAATGTATGACTAATATTACTTAAAGGTATTTGTAAAATAATATAAAGGTATATATGTACAAATTAGGCTTTTTTGTGTTAAAATTAGGGTTGTTTTGGTTGAAATTGGGATTTCTTTGCCGAATTAGGGTTTTTTATTTTTTAAATTAAAGTTTTACATAAATGTATGTTTAACATAACATAAAGTAAGCTTAACATAATATAAAGGTATATGATTAAAACAACAAAAAAATTAGGGTAAAAAAAATACGTGAATCCGGATCGGATTCGACCCGACTTGACACACATTGTATGGATTTAAAATCCATACAACAGTTGCACACAAGTGCAACTCTTAAATTGAAGGGGTTTAAAATTCCAAACAGTCATTTGAAATGAATGGATTTTGGATTCTGTCAATTTAAAATCCACTATTTTGAAATTTTTAGTTTTGATTCAAATCCATTGTTTGGACATTGTTTGGAAAAAAAAATTGTAAAACATAATTTTTCACCAATCTAAAGTTAAGAATCAAAGCTGCAACAACAAATTGTAATTTTTCACTAATAAAAATAAATAATCAAAGTTTCAACAACAAACTTAAGTAAGAGAGAGAAAGAGGTTGCTCCTTAAACCAAATCATAGGTCACTCAAATGTACACAGTAAACTATTGAAACATGAAACAAGAAAATTACAAATTCAATACTTTGTTTAAACAAGTACAAATCTTTCTCACAAATTCAAGAGAACCAAAATAGGCATAATGAATCCAAGAAAAAGTCAGAAACTTGTCAGCACAGATTAAGACGTACAATTAAGAATTTATAAGAAAATAAATCCATTGTTTTTTTTCTCAGAGAAGAATTTTTAAAAGTTTGAACTCGTCCGAATCACCATTCATTAGTTTACGAGTAATTTTAAAAACTTCTTCTGGGCTAAGTCCATGGATCATTGAGACAACCTCATGTATCTCAACACCATTTGGTTTGTCAAAACTGTAATGCTCCGTTTCTTTTTAAAAGTAATTTTTATTAAGACATTACTTAACTACAAAATTCACCATTTTAAATATAATAAAGATAAATAAAATTAAAAATAATTATGAAATACATGTTTTTAAAATTTATGAAATAAAAAACTTTAACTAAATTCTTTTGCCACCTTTAGAAGATACAAACATTTACCGCTAGCGTAACATGCCCAAAAGATTTTTAAGTTGAAAACATTTTAACATAAAAAGGTGAGTGTTTGAACTTTTAGTGGGGATCCCAAAACAACATTGAATAATTTCAATAAATAAACTGTAGCAACAAACACATGGAACCATCACTTCACTATTGCAATCACACAAATATGGGTTTTAGCCTAACTTATCATAAATATATAAACACATAACCATAGCAATTAAGCAAAACACTTAGTTGTGGGTCTTAACATCCATAAAATCACGACCTTTAACCATTGTGAATCGTGGACCTTTAACCGTCATGAAATTGCAAGTCTTAACCGCCATGAATACAATTTCATTATCACATATACACATATTCACGTTCAATTAAATCAACATTGACGTAAAGATAATGTACCACTTTGCATTCGTAAAGTTATCCATAAGTCGTCAGATTCTATGATAACACATTGGTATTCAATCAAAGCACCTTGCACTAACATGTAATTAAAAACATGTAAATTCATCAATGTAAAATAAAGAGGTTACTCCCACCTTGGGAAAAGTTAGTGTCTATGTATAAGTTGTTGATATCGAAATTTGTTTTAATAATTAATTCCTAATAAAACACTCAAAGTAATCAAATCCAAATTAAACTAGTGAAATCGGATCAGAAAATGGGTTAACAAGTGTGTAAAAGTGCAGAAAATATTGTGTCTGGAGCCTACTCGAGCAATTTAATTCTGCTGATTCTGGTCAGTTCAAGGTGACAGGTTAGGATCGTATTTAATATTTATTAGAGAAAATAGCTCTCTAGTGCTTGAATACAAAAATGTTTGAATCCTTTACAAGTTGAAGATTGTCCTATTTATAGCCTAGGAAGAGCACGAGTAGTAGGGATCATGCCCACTACTTCCTCGATTTTCGCCTACTTTTAGGAGAGTGGATAGTTTGATTACCCTACAATCTCCCAGCCATCAGGAATATCCTGTCCGGGTCAGCCATGTCCCTACGGACAAGCCACGGATATGATCCTGGCCGGGTCGCCTAGTGGTTGTCCAGGTGAAGCATCCTGGCGGGGTCATGTGGATAAGCTCAAATGAATTATTTGGATCGAACTCTTAAAGGCCACCTCTGTAGACCGGCCAGGTAATGTGTGTGCTCGGATAGGGGGGTCCAACATAAGTTATCAAGCAAGCCTATGTAGTTCATTTTTCCTCGTTTCCTTTAACATTTCCTTAAGTCACTAGAATTGTTGAAATTGTTTTTCGATAACATTGTGGTTAAAAAGAACTAATTTTAAGATAAATATAAAATTTTGGTGAACCTATAACGGAAATGCATCTATTGAAGCATTAGAAAACTTATTTTAAGTGTAAATTAAATCTTGAAAGACTTGAACTTAATTTTGGAAAAATTGATTATAAAATTAGGGCTTAAGTAGATCTTTGTAATTTTGAAAATAATTTTACAGGGGCTAAATTATGTGTCATATTCTCGCTTATTATCATATCACTATTCAGGTAAGATTTACATATCTTATAAATTTAATAATTAATTTAAAAAAAAACTTATATGATAACACTTGTCATTTCTATGTTAAAAGACACATTCCACCTTAATAATTTTCATAGTTCTTGTGAGTATCCTAAAATCATGGAAATATTCCTATATGCACATATCATCTATATACTGAAAATTCTAAACTTTGATAATATATTTATGCATAATAATTTTTTTTTCTAAAACTAGTATTGCAACCTTGCAGGAGTGCTAACGCGTGCCCTTACCTTTTCTTCGCTTGCTCTGCAGTACGAGCCTCATACAGAGCCATGCTCCTTAAATTCAATTTTTTTTAGCTCAAGAACAATATGTAATGGAAAGTCCACCAAATTTTATAGGATTCATGAAAGCCTTTGAAATTCTTACAGAACATACATAATATATTGAAGAATATCATGTAAAAATATCAACTACAGATCAAGTTCACACAACTAGTTATGAGTTTTGAAAGTTGACAAAAAAAAAAAAACATATAAGATTGTCTTGTAAAATTAAGCATAAATTGTACATGACTTCAATAATTGCATGGTAAATTTGATATGTCCTTAAGAGCTACTACAACATAGTAAAATATCAAATGCAAACTCAAAGCGTACAAGTCAAAGAATGGTTTTACATTGTCCTAAAAACATAGCACTTTTGTTCAAAAACAGTATCGTTTTAGAAATTAAATTCATAGTAAATCGAGTTTAAGTCCATATATTCTAAAATTTTATAGACATGTTCTAAACTTCATATACTTGAACGTGGTAAAAGGTTTTAGTCTAAATCAATTTCTATAAGCATGCGAAAGTTACAGAACAACTCTGCAGACATGAAACTTACAACATATGGACTACTTTGCACATTCAAGAAATTTATAAACAGAAAATTCTTAACCTAATGTCAAATAACATCTTTGGACCTTCTAATATATGCTTAAAATTATGAAATATCAGATATTAGAGAAAGAGTTAAGAGAATTTAGCAAAACACCTTCACTGTTCAAAGAGAATAAGGTGTGTTTCCTTTTCTTTATTTGCAAGCTCAAGTATATGGCTGGACATTTTGTAACGTCCCGATTCTTTTGTAAATAAATCTTAACCGAGACGTTACTCACTTATAAAAATTTCCTCTTCAAAAGAATAAAATATAAATAAAATCAAGAATTATTATAAAATATACATTTCTTAAATTCATGAAATTAATCATTTTAAATAAAAAGCTTCTGTAACCTTTGCTCATCGGCTACCAGCATCCACCACTCGCACCCCACGCCATAAGATCCCTAAACTGAAAATATTTTAAAAAGAGGGGTAAGTGACAAAAGTACACTCAGTGGGGTGGGAAAACTCGGGGTGACATAAAATAATTTATAAAAGATTTTTACACATATGCCAAAACACCATTTTATCACATAAAACAGATTTTCTTAAAACATTTATCTTTCAATATAAAAACCGTAGAAAATAGATCATTTCAATCACGTGACTTAAATCATTTTATAATGTAAGCATCCATCTCAAATCAATCATCCTTCACATTCAAACATATCACTTTCATTATCACATTTACGATTTTTAACCGTCTTGCAAACATATGCGGGTCTTAGTCGCCCTGGAAACATATAATCCATCATTCACATTCAAAAAACACTATTCACATAATTTTACGGTGCTTAGCCGCCATGAAAGCATTTTACGGTTCTTAACCGCCATGAAAACATTTGCGGGTCTTAACCGCCTTTTTACGGTCGTTAGCTGTCGTAATACGGTGATCAGCCGTCTTTATGCGAGCCCTAGCCGTCTTGCATACGCATGCACATGCTTACATAATTACTTCACACATACACATATCAACCATACACATCAAAGCACATTTATTTAACACAACACTTAGTTGCAGTTCTCAACTACCATGAAAACACATCTTATTTGCACATATGCAAATCTTAACTTCACACCATTCTTCACCTTTGCATTCATAGTAAATCGTTCACATCCATCACTTGCTTTAAATCATTCATCAATCACATTTTCATCTCATAGATATAAACCTCACATCAATCAAGTAAAAGATTTCATATTTTAAATACTTTGAAAGAATATAAATACCGTAATAAGAATTTACCCCTACCTTTCGAAGATAATGCTTGTAAAATGTTTACTCTTATCCAAGCTTAATCTTTCCTTCTTTCGTATCTCCTACAAGGCGTAACTGCTCGCTTTAGAATTTAATCGAACTATTATTAATTTAAATACATTCTTAATTTAGACATTTTTTTATTAACAAACCACCTAACAGGGTTTTAAATGAGATTATAATGAAAATGTGTTTATTAAAATATTAGAAAGCTTAATTAAACTTTAATTAGATCTTAGAAGACTTATCTTAGATTTAGGAAAATTAATTATGAATTTATGATTTAGGTTAGATCTTGAAGATTTGATAATAATTCTAGAAAAATAAATTATAAAGTTTTTGGCTTCAAATAATTCCTGAAGACCTTTTAAAATAATCTTAGAAAATCTTATTATATAATTTACGGTTTAACTTAGATATTAAGAAATCTTAATATATTTATAAAAAGGCTATCTATGAAATTATAGTGTAATTAGATTAACTATAAAGATTAATAATTAAACTGAATTTCATCTGATGAAATTAGAAGTCAATTTAGGGAATAGATTTAATTGTATAATATGTATAATTAATTTTTGTATAAGAGAATTAAATTCGATATCTATGTTGGCTCTTGAGTTCGGAGCATTATCCGATTAAATTTCATAATTTATTTAAGATCATTTGGTCATTTTAACAATATGAGAATTTAACTAAATGCTTAATATTGATATTTAGGTCATTGGTTCGTTTATTAAATTATGAAGATCAAGTTATAACTTCTATAATTATATTTAGGACAAAATGTCATTTAAATTAAGAGAGATTGTAATTTATATTTACAATTAGGCCTTTGGGTTATTTATCAAATTATGAACATAAGGTACATAATTATATTTTGGTCCATAATTATAATTTCCTAAGAGTTATGGGGTTAATAAGACGTGAATTTAGGGTTTTAAAACCTAGATTTAAGATAACTATTAGATTGTACATATTTTAATTATTATAATATTTCTAAGGTTAATTAGTAACCTAATTCATTAGATTGAATTTAATTCATTTATTCATATATATATATATATTAATTCTCGAAAACAATATCTGTAATACCTAGGGTCCGTTTTATAATCTCAATCAATTATGGGTAATAAAATACAATTTCAACAACTCTAAAAGTATTCTTGTAATTTCAGCATATTCTAGGGGTCATTTTACAATATTTAGCAACTCTAAGGTGAAATACATAATATCATTAAATTTTAGGGTGTATAATGAAATTTCAGCATAGTTGGGGGGTTCGTTATCATTATTTATAATTCATAATGCTTAAAACATAATTTCATAAACCTAAGGGTTTAAAATATAATATTTATTATTATTGGGTTAAAAATAATTTTTATATAATTCCATGATTTGCAATTAAGCCCCTAAACTAAATCTAATTTTCAGAAACTAGCCCCCCCCCATTTCACTGTCCAGCCCTCTTGATCCCTGCACCCTTCCTCCACCTTTGCATACACACCCATATATATATATTACACAGACTTACCTATATTTATATATACACATGCTAATATACATAGCAATACACACATATATATACACGTCTACATACATATATATACCTTCTCACATACCACAGCGGCGGCTCTTCTCCTCTCATGTCGGCGCAGCAAGTGAACTATATGTCATACTTATATATATATATATTGTGTGCCGTATGTATATATACTTACATATAATAGAATTTTATTTCAAATTTTCCCTTCATATTTTATTAGTATAATAATTATTATCATTTTTAATTAATTCTCATTTTAATTGAAAAAAAATTCTCGTGTTATTTTATATAGTTGAATTTTACTTCGGGGTGTTACACATTTCTCTTCTTTTTCATTATACTATGATGTTTGATAAACTAGCATAATATTAGTAGGAGGTGAAGGAAGTGGTGTTGTAACGCCCCGTTTTCTTTTTTTAAGGTAAACCTTGACCGAGGCGTTACTTACATATAAAATTCACTCCTTTAAGAAAATAAAGATAAATAAATTCCAGAAAAAAATTATTATAAAACATATATTTTTGAAATTAATGAAATAAGACATCTCAAATTAAAACCTTTCTTCGACCTTTAACTATCGGCTACCAGCATCCACCGCTCTCGCGCCACGCTCTAAACCTTTTAAACTGAAAATATTTTTCATAAAAAAGGTGAGCATACAAAGACACTCGACGAGGTTGATTTGTAGAGTAAAAGGGGTACACATAATATTTCTTGAATACTATACATATATACACGTTGTAGACTCCTGAAGAGCCACAATGGGAACTGTGGATAGGTTTCCGAAGAATACCTATCAGGGCCCCAAGCCGACCCGATTTGGGCTGTTACACCCCTTTGTGTTGGGAATTCCAAAGAATATCCCCTTTTGGTGGGTTTCCAACAAAGAATATCCTACTTGGCGTGAAGGCGCATGCGCAGTTAATTTATCACATAATAGTTCTCACATAGCACATAAAAGCGCATTGATCACGTTCACATTGGCCATATAATTCACATAACACATAGGTAAATAAAATCCTTTGACATATGTTGGTTTCTTAAGAAACCCCTTTTTAGCGGGTATTATCCCGACTTATCATCATTTGAAACCTTTTGCATTTGAGATACTTGAAATCAATAGCTCTCGAAATCATATAATTTACTCGATTAATGTTCACGTAGTGAAAACCGTTTAATTGAAAACGACATCACATAATAAAAAGATTTAAATCACTTAGTCACATAATTTTCCGTAAAACTGTACAATTTAAAACATAAAAAGATTTTTACCCCCACCTTGGATACTAGACAAGACCGGTCAGAAGCTTTCGGTCTTATTTCTTCCTATTCCTGCTTTTTGCATGTATTCCTACAAAGTATAAAAACGTGACTTATTATCTGATTTAAATAGCTTAAGACTAATGAAATCTATAAAGGAATAAATCCTGGAGAAGGTCGATAGACGGGGGTTCCAAATTTAGGGTTTACTGAAATTAGGGTTTGTGGATTACACCCCTAAAATTAGGATTTCCTTACTTAAAAGGTTCGCTCGTCAGGTCTTATATCATTTCAGGGTCAAATTATCATTTTATAATGTCGTAGGGCATAATATACAGTAATTATCAAATTCTGGGGTCCTAATATAATTTCTGTAAGTTCTAGGGGTTGTTCTGTCATTTTATCAAAGTCTAGGGATAATTCTGTAATTTCTATAAAGAATAGAGTCAATATTGTAATTTCTAGGAATTTTGGGGACTATTCTGTAATTTTAGAAAGTTCTGGGATCAAATTTCTATCTCAGAGAAGTTCTGGGATCATCCTGTTAATATTCATAAGTTCAGGGACTAATCTGTAGGTGTCCATAAGTTCAGGGACTAAAATGCTAATTCTCCTAAACTTGGGATTTGCAATCAAGCCCTTAGGTTTAATCAAATTTCCAATTACACCCCCCAGCCCCAAATCTCACCCCCTGTCTCTGCTCACGGCACCTGCCCCCTCCCTACCGCCTACCGTCGCCCCTGCCGACGACACCAGCCCACAACGCACACACTCACACTCACTTCACACACACTACAAAAATCACACACACTAACATATATATATATACACGCACACAATCTGAACCCGTACCTGTGATCAGCTCGACGAGAACTATATCATAATCAATTCACCTCACCGGAAAACGTTAACCGATGACAGTTGGAGAAAGAGAGAGAGACGGCGGCCGTGCAGTCAAGCAGGAAAAAGAAGAAAAGTTTTAAGGAGAGAGAAAATATTTTTCTTAGCTTATTTCTTATCTTTCCAACCCAATTTATCTTCTCTTTTCAATTGATGCCAAGTATGCAATTGGCATGTAAGCATAGCATGAGGTGTACATTTTTACATTAATTTGATAATTAATGATATTAGTTTATAAAAAATAAGATTAATAATTTGGGATATTACATCCTTCCCTCCTTCAAAGAAATTTTGTCCCCGAAATTTAGAAGCGTACCAAAATTTGGTAAAATCGGATACTATGCTAAAATTGCTTCTTCTTTCTCCCAGATCGCCTCATTTGCGTTGTGGTGTCTCTATTGAATCTTTACCAAGCTTATATCTCGATTTCGTAGCTTAATTTTTTTTTTCTATCTAAGATCGCTACGGGAACCTCTTCATAACTCTATATGTTGTTGATTAATAATATGGTTCGGATCGAATACGTATTTTCACAACATAAACACACAAAAACATTATGTATACTGATGTAGTCTGGTGGCAAAGCTAGCCTGTACACCACTCCTCCAACTCGTTCTAAAATCTCGAACGGTCCGATATATCTTGGCTTCAGCTTACCTCTTTTCCAAAGCGTTTTTTTTTTACTCTAAAAAAAAACTTTATCTCCCACCTCAAAACCAATACTCGGTGTCTCTTGTCTGCATAAGACTTCCGTCGATCTTGAGCTACTGTGACTCTTTCTCGAACTTTTCGTATTACATCTACTACTTATTCGACTAACTCAGGTCCCAAAACTCATTTTTTTCACCCACTTCATCCCAATATAGGGGTGATCGACCCCTTCTTCCACACTGCGCCTCGTATGGTGTCATCCCAATTGTTGATTGATAATTATTATTGTAAGCGAACTCTAATAAATATAAATGGTCTTCTCAATTTCCAAGCAGATCTAAGACATTTGCTCTTAACATGTCTTCTAAATTTTGTATCGTCCGTTCTGTCTGGCCATCAGTCTGGGAATAAAGAGCAGTGTTGAAAGTTAGTTCAGTGCCCAACTTCTTTTGCAGGTTCTGCTTGAATCTGGAGATAAAGCGAGGGTCCCTATCAGATACAATAGAGATTGGTATTCCATAGAGCCTGACAATTTCCTTTATATAAATTCGGGCCAATCTATCCAAATCGAATGTCATTTTAATAGGCAGAAAGTGAGCAGACTTGGTTAGTATGTCTATTACAACCCACACAACATGATTTCTCGAATTGTTTTAGGTAATCCGACAACAAAATCCATAGTAATGTGCTCTCACTTCCACTCGGGAATTTCCAGTAGTGTCAGCATCCCTGCTAGTCGCTGATATTCTACTTTTAATTTGCTGGCAAACAAGACATCTCTTGATGAAAAGTCCAATGCTCCTCTTCATATTTCTCCACTACGCCTGAAGGTTTTTTTTTTAAATCCTTATATATTTTCGTACCTCGTTTATGTTAGTTGACGTTTTCTAATTATTAAAAAACTTCCACTTTAGCCGAATCTACCTTAATTCTTTTTGAAGTGATGATATGTCTAAGGAACGTAATTTTATCCAGCCAAAACTCACTCTTCTTAAACTTTGTAATAACTTTTCATTTCTCAAAGTTTCCCACGAAAATCTCAATTGTTCTTCATGTTGGAGCTTATCGTACGTGTATACTAAAATGTCATCGTTAGAAACTACAACGAAACGATCGAGGTATGGATGGAAGACTCGATTCATCATATTCATAAAATTGTTGGCACGTTACTAAATCCAAAAGACATGGCTACGAATTCGAAATGGTCGTCTCTCGTTCTTAAGCTTGTCTTAGTTATATCTTATTCTTGACCTTCACTTGACAATATCCCGATCTCCAATCTATTTTCGAGAACACGTTTGCGCCTCTTAATTAGTTAAAATAAATTTTCTATTCGAGGTAGCAAGTATTTATTCTTGATAGTTCTTTTGTTTAGCTCGCGATAGTCAGCACACATTCGAAACGTTCCATCATCTTTTCTTCGCGAACAACATCGGAGCTTCCTAAGGAGATACGATGGGACGTATAAAGTTTTTTTTTTCAAAAGCTCTTGTAATCGCATCTTCAATTTTTTTTTAATTTCTTTGGCGTCATTTGATATGGCGCTTTTGACACTGATGTTGACCCGACATCAAATCTATACCGAACTCAGCTTGTCGATCAGAAGATAGCCTAGATAAATCTTCCGGATAAACATCCACGTATTTCCTTATTATCGATATTATTTTGATAGGGTTTGTTTTTCTTCTTGAGATTTACAATATTTATCAAAAACATTTCACATTCTCACTTCTTAAGCATCTTGATCGTCTGTCGTGGTCTTTAGCTCTTCAGTGGCCTCGCTTCGTGTGAGAGCAAAAACTCGAGCTTTTCCTACTTCGTGTCTTGGTTTGAAACCTAGTCTAACGATCCTACCTTTGAGACTAACGCCCGAATTATGGCCAAGTTCTTAACATCAATGGCAATTTCCAGTCCTCTCGATGTATTATCCGGTGTGAATTCTTTCGTATCTTGAACAGGTGGCTCACAATCTGAGAATAGAGACATTAAGAGTATCACTCACCATCGATCGCTTTATTTGGTTGAGAGGCATAGTCTGTTCTTGATTTCGATTATCTTATTTCTTTTTCCCAAGCGTCTTAGCAAGCTTTTCAAGAATTATGTAGTCCAAGCACACATACGAGGTAATTTCTTGAACCCTCTCGACGATCTCGGCGTATGTTATTCCTTCATGTCCAACCAGAATAGCGCAATTATTCAAATGTAGGTTCCTACTAAAGCATCTAGCGTTCCCTTGTATCAATGCTGACTAAATGTGTTGCGTACCTGCTTATTGATTAAACTTTCTTTCAAATTCTCTAACCGTCAGCAACCCTTGATGGAGACATAGAAATTTCGTTTCCTTCTTACCATGGTAAAATTTTTCGATAGTTAATTCTACATGATCACTTTTCTAATGTCCGTCCACGTCATTGCAGTTCTTCTTTTTAGGTAAAAATTCTATCATATAAATTCCGTAAGAAATTCGCCTCCACGATGAATTGAAAATAACGCATGAAATTTTCTGCTCGTCGGTACGGATTAGGTGAGAAGAAAGGTTATCTGGGGCCATCAACCATTCTTCCGCATCTGCAAGTTCTCCTCTTCCATTGAAGGTTGACGGATTAAATAATTGAACTATTTGATAAAGAAAAAAATTAAGGATAGTGTGTTTTCGATTTGATTTAAATCTTAATTGTTTAGAATCTATTATTATAGAAATGCTACCATTCTGTTAATCACTTCTCCGATCCAATTTCAGTGGAAAAAGAAAGAGAGTTTTAACTCGGGAGCCGATCTTTAAGCAATAAATTTAAATTCCTTTCCTTGACTTGATTTTCTTCATCTTCGGCGAAGGTCGCACGTAGAATGGTTTCAGTTTATGCGCAGGTAACGTCAGTTGGCGAAGTGGCGTTAAGCATTCCTAGCGGTACGAAAAGAGAAGTCGTGATGATATCGTCTACGTTCGAAACGCTCCTCGTGGAGTAGAAAGAGAAAGCGCGTTTTTTTTTTCCTGACTTTATTTCCCATTCGAAAAATGAGGAAAGCGAGCTGAGCTGGTGGTCGAGGAAGTGCCTCCAGTATACTTTTATTTTCTCCAGTTTACCTTTCATTCCGGGACTGTTTCGTACAGAAATTCTTGGTGTAACCGCAGTGAAATAAATATCTTCCGTGGTTGAATCGCTATGTTGTGGTAGGGCTAATGTTTCCCCAATCAAAGAGGGTGAAATCGGCTTCCTATTCTTATGAATATTTTCCGGTGAAGAAAAGAAAGTGGACAGGCTTCAACATTTAATAAGGGTTTTTAGAACATTCATGATCATCGATTTTCTTCCAAGGTCATCTCCCATGATTAATTGGTCGTAAGCCCGAACCGTGTATATTATTATCACATACGTAAGACTAGAGAATCTATCATGAAATTTTTTAACATCGTTCTATTTCTAAGGTTCAAGGCATATGAAGTCCATCCTTAGCATCTATATTATTCTAGCTATTGCCGTAATTTACGAAAACTATATTTATATTAAAATCTATGTGATATTAGAACCCTTGAGAATCATTGCACTCAACTTATAACATGATTCCATAAATCATGTAAATACCTCAATAGATTTTTCTATCATTATTTACCATCATAACATTATCTCACTTATAACATAGCTTAACTTGACATAATCCATCACATAACACTGTACTAACTCCTGCCGCGGCCATTTACGCACACGAGCTCATGCTGTGGCCGTCAGCGGCTCAATGGCGGCGTCCAGCAAGCAGTGTGTCGATAACAGTGATATCCCACAATCACATAATCAAAAACCATGCATTAAAGCGATTATAAGAAAATGTCTATACTACCACCTTTTTCCACATAATTTCAAGGTCATAAAGTAATTAAACATCTGAATGTAGCATACCTTAGCGAAGGCGGAGCAGTAGGTTAGATGTAGATGCCGGTAGCTAATAAGAATTTTTTTTCTTTCAAAGAAAATATATATTTTCAATTCTTATTGAATTCATAATACGATAAGAGAAATTTTTTTTTTTTCGGAAAACAAAAATATTTTTGCAAGTCTACAGAATCATAGACCTACTCTGATACCACCTGTAACGCCCCATTTTCTTTTTTTAAGGTAAACCTTGATCGAGACGTTACTTACATTTATAATTCACTCCTTTAAGAAAATAAAGATAAATAAATTCCAGAAAAAAATTATTATAAAACATACATTTTCGAAATTAATGAAATAAGACCTCAAATTAAAACCTTTCTTCGACCTTTAACTATCGGCTACCAGCATCCACCGCTCTCGCGCCACGCTCTAAACCTTTTAAACCGAAAACATTTTTAATAAAAGGGGTGAGCGTACAAAGACACTCAGCGGGGTTGATTTGTAGTACCACATTTTCTTCAAAACTTTGTTAATATTATTATTAACTCTAATCATAAATTATGTTAAATGAAATCATCATCTAATGACACCTCATGATAAGTTTTATTACACTTGGCAATAGGAAAAGTAGGATATAATAAAATTTTGGCAAAAATTAGAAAAGAAAAATAAGAAAAAGAAATAATAATCTTTCTTCTTCTTCCTCAACACACTGCACGACCGCCTCTTTCTACATCGCCGCCGGCAAAGCCTTTTTTGGCAAGCTGAATAGGTTACGATGTAGTTCTCGTCAAGCTGGTCACCGGTATGGGCTCGGATTTTGACTCGGTCGCGTCTCCACCACATACGGCGTGTGAACAAGATTGCTGTATGTTTATATCTATATATATGAAATTCTGTATATACGTATGTATATGCTGTGTAGTGCATCTGTGTGTGTATATGTTGGCTTGGGTGCTGGTGGATGAAGGTTGAGGAGTAGGCGGCGGCGTCGGGCCTATGCCGGCGATGGCGAAGGGGCTGCCGCAGCAGTGGCGGCGAAGCTGGATGGTATATGTACATATATATATATGTATGGAAACTGTGTATATGTGTGTGTGTGTTAGGTGTGGAAGGTTTGGCAGTGGTGAGAGGGGTTGCCGGCGACATGGGTCACCGGCAGTGGAGGTGGCGCGGCGGCGGAGAACAGGTGGAGGGCAGGGACGGTGGTGCAGGGGGTGATTTTGGGGTTGGGAGAAATTTAGGAATTTAACAAACCCTAGGGACCTAATTGCAATCCCAGGTTTAGGATAATTAACCATTAAGTCCTTGAACTATTGAACACTCACAGTTTGACCCTAAAAACTTCCTGAACTTACAATATAGTCCCTAAAATTCCTAGAATTTTTACATGAACCTTAATCTCTATAGAAATTATCTACTCACCCCTATATCTCGACAAAATGACAAAGATAACCCCTAAAACTTGTAGCAATTATATCTTGACCCTAGAATTTGATAATTTTATATTTTATGTCATATTATATTATAAAATGATAGTTCGACCTCAAAATGGTATAGGACATGACAAAATGAACCCTTGAAAATTATTGAAATTACATAGTTTTCTTTGATATTTGATAATATGATGCATTTCTAATTAGAATTAGGGAATTTATGAGAATGATATTATTTGGAGTTACAATATATATTGGAATTATAAATGTTATCATATAATTACTAGAATTTCACATATGAAAATCGGACTTTAATTAAATAATAAAGATAAATTATTTTAATTAGTTATATTATTTTAGACTCCTTATATCACCGATTAGGGTATAAAACCCTAGATTTTCTTATCGAAATAATTAAGAAAATCTAGTTTTAGGACGGATTTTGGACTTAAGTATTATTACATTGATTATTATAATTTAACTAAAGAGTTAATTGGAATTTTAAGTTAGACCCTATATTTAGCAAGATTGCTTTTGAGACTAAAAATATAGACCCTGGAGATATTATAAAAATTAAAGTATGTACAATTTAATAGTTATCTTAAATCTAGGTCTTAAAACCCTAGATTCAAGTCTCGTTAACCCCGTAACTCTTGAGAAGTTATAAATATAGACCTAAACATAATTATAGACATTATGTATGATCTTCATAATTTAATAAATAAACCAAATGCCTAATTATAAATATCAAATTAAATATCAATTTTAATCCTCTTAAATAATAATTAACTAAACATGTTATGCAATTAAATATATTTTCCTCAAATAACTTATAATTTCAGTTAATTGAATTCAGGTTTATAATTTAAATTATATAGTTGAGTAAGATACGTCATAATCATAAATATATTTAAATTTCTTAATATCTAAGTTAAACCGTAAAGTACATAATTAGATTTTTTAAGACTATTTTAAAGGTCTTCAAGAATTATTTGAAGCCAAAAGTTTTATAATTTATTTTCCTGAATCTAAGATAAGTCTTCTAAGATCTAATTAAAGTCTAATTAAGTTTTATAATATTTTAATAAACACATTTTCATTATAATTTCATTTAAATCATGTTATATGGTCTGTTAACAGAAAAATGCCTAAATTAAGAATATATTTTAATTAATAATAGTTCGATTAAATTCTAAAGCGAGCACTTACGCTTTGTAGGAAATTACGAAGGGAGGAAAGAATTAAGCTCGGATAAAAGTAGACATTTTGCAAGCATCTTCCGTAAAAGGTGGGGGTAAAACTTTATTTATGGTTTAAAATCGTACAGTTTTATGAAAAATAATGTGACTACGTGATTTAATTTCCGTCATTATGTGGTGTCGTTTTAAAGAGAAACGTTTTCACTATGAGAATAATATTCGAATAAATTATATGGTTTTGAAAGCTATTGATTTCAGGTGATACAAATGCAAATGGCTTCAAATGATGATAAGTCGGGATAATACCCGCTAATAATGGGTTTCTTTAGAAACCAACATATGTCAAAGATTTTCTGTACGTATGTGTTATGTGAATTATGTGGCCAACGTAAACGTGACCAATGTGTATTGTGTGTTTATGTCGAACCATTATGTGATATAATAACTGCGCATGCGCCTTCACGCCAAGTAGGGTATTCCTTGTTGGAAACCCACCAAAAGGGAATATTCTTTGGAATTCCCAACACAAAGGGGTGTAACAGCCCAAATCGGGTCGGCTTGGGGCCCTGATAGGTATTCTTCGGAAACCTATTCACAGTTGTCATTGGGGCTCTTCGGGAGTCTACAACGTGTATTATATGTATAGTATTCAATAAATATTATGTGTACCCCTTTTATTGTACGAGTCAACCCCACTGAGTGTCTTTGTACGCTCACCCCTTTTATGTAAATGTTTTCAGTTTAAAGAATTTAGGGCGTGGTGCTGGAGCGATGGATGCTGGTAGCAAATGATTAAAAGTTGAAGAAAGTTTTAACTCAAAAATGTATGTTTTATAATAATTTTTCTGGAATTTATTTATCTTTAATTTCTTAAATGAGTGAATTTTATTTGTAAGTAACGCCTCGGTCAAGGTTTATCTTTAAAAAGGAAACGGGGCGTTACATGATTTGTACAGTAAAAGGGGTACACATAATATTTCTTGAATACTATACATATAATACACGTTGTAGACTCCCAAAGAGCCCCAATGGCAACTGTGGATAGGTTTCCGAAGAATACCTATCAGGGGCCAAAGCCAACCCGATTTGGGCTGTTGCACCCCTTTGTGTTGGGAATTCCAAAGAATATCCCCTTTTGGTGAGTTTCCAACAAGGAATACCCTACTTGGCGTGAAGGCGCATACGCAGTTAATTTATCACATAATAGTTCTCACATAGCACATAAAAACACATTGATCACGTTCACATTGGCCACATAATTCATATAACACATAGGTAAATAAAATCCTTTGACATATGTTGGTTTCTTAATAAACCCCTTTTTAGCGGGTATTATCCCGACTTATCATCATTTGAAACCTTTTGCATTTGAGATACTTGAAATCAATAGCTCTCGAAATCATATAATTTACTCAAATAATGTTTACGTAGTGAAAACCGTTTAATTGAAAACGACATCACATAATAACAAGATTTAAATCACTTAGTCACATAATTTTCCGTAAAACTGTACAATTTAAAACATAAAAAGATTTTTACCCCCACCTTGGATACTAGACAAGACCGGTCAGAAGCTTTCGGTCTTATTTCTCCCTATTCCTGGTTTTTGCTTGTATTCCTACAAAGTATAAAAACGTGGCTTATTATCTGATTTAAAAAGCTTAAGACTAATGAAATCTATAAAGGAATAAACCCTGGAGAAGGTCGATAGACGGGGGTTCTAAATTTAGGGTTTACTGAAATTAGGGTTTGTGGATTACACCCCTAAAATTAGGATTTCCTTGCTTAAAAGGTTCGCTCGTCAGGTCTTATATCATTTTAGGGTCAAATTATCATTTTATAATGTCGCAGGGCATAATATACAGTAATTATCAAATTCTGGGGTCCTAATATAATTTCTGTAAGTTCTAGGGGTCGTTCTGTCATTTTACTAAAGTCTAGGGATGATTCTGTAATTTCTATAAAGAATAGAGTCAATATTGTAATTTCTAGGAATTATGGGGACTATTCTGTAATTTCAGAAAGTTCTGGGGTCTAATTGCTATCTCAGAGAAGTTTTTGGGGTCATCCTGTTAGTATTCATAAGTTCAGGGACTAATCTGTAGGTGTCCATAAGTTCAGGGACTAAAATGCTAATTCTCCTAAACTTGGGATTTGCAATCAAGCCCCTAGGTTTAATCAAATTTCCAATTACACCCCCCAGCCCCAAATCTCACCCCCTGTCTCTGCTCACGGCCCCTGCCCCCTCCCTACCGTCGCTGTCGCCTACCGTCGCCCCTGCCGGCGACACCAGCCCACAACGCACACACTCACACTCACTTCACATACACCACAAAAATCACACACTAATATATATATATATATATATATATATACACGCACACAACCAACTTATATATATAAACACAGAGAATATATATATATATATACGCTGGAAACATATACATGCCGTACGAAGCGGAGATGCGACGGGTCAAAATCCGAACCCGTACTTGTGATCAGCTCGACGAGAACTATATCGTAATCAATTCACCTCACCGAAAAATGTTAACCGATGACAGTTGGAGAAAGAGAGAGAGACAGCGGCCGTGTAGTCGAGCAGGAAGAAGAAGAAAAGTTTTAAGGAGATAGAAAATATTTTTCTTAGCTTATTTCTTACCTTTCCAACCCAATTTATCTTCTCTTTTCAATTGAATGCCAAGTATGCAATTGGCATGTAAGCATAGCATGAGGTGTACATTTTTACATTAATTTGATAATTAATGATATTAGTTTATAAAAAATAAGATTAATAATTTGGGATATTACAGGTGTACGAGGTGTCATACAATGGATTAGTTATCAAACAAAATAAGATATTAAACTTTATGTTTTATAACCTCTTTCTTTTCTTCTTTTGCTTCTTCCATTTCTTTAATCCTTACATATATATATATATATATAAGTGAACTCGTGTATATATGGTCATGATCACTCAGAAAGAATAAAAGATAATATTACAATAATGTAGATTAATTATAAGAAATTGTTGTTACTAGATAAATTTCATTATAAATGAGGACAAATTATTTTAATGATTTACTTGTGTAATGAGAAGATATTTTAATACATATTATGATACATAAATGTATGTTCAAGTAAAATGTTTTATCATATAGAATGACATATAAAGATCATACTTAAAATTTTATAAAACAAGAACATTCATGATCCAAACGAGTAAACTTAGTAACTACACCTAATGTAATTTTATTTCATTTAAACTTATCTTATATATCTTTAATTTTCATCCATATTTGTCGAGTGCGTTGTGATCAAGCTCTTTTTTGTATTATTATGATTATTATTACTACTACTACTACTACTACTATTATTATTATTATTATTATTATTATTATTATTATTATTATTTAAGTCTCATTTCAACTATAAAAAATTCTCGTTATATTTTATGTAGTTGATTTTTAATTCGAGTTGTTATAAAAACTCTTGAAATGGAGTAGCAATTTTACCCATAACTTCAACCATAGAATCTTGCTTATATTTCTTTTTCTTCTCGAGTATGGAATCTGTTGAACTCGACTTTTTCTTCTGGAGCATGGAATTTGTCGAGCTTGATGATCGTGCTCGTGCTTTTGATCATAATATATGAGCAAAATTAACTTCAACTTCCTCTTTTTCGCCCTGTGCTTTGCTATTGTTCAAAAGTTTCAGCCGCTTGACTGGTTACTCTATCTTTTCTACATAATAGAATAATGTCATCCCAATTATCAATTACTTTATTTTACATGCCTTTTGCATTCGATGTGACTTCATACATATCAACTAAATTAGATATATTAATGAGACAACACGATAAAAAAGTAACAGTAACATTTATCACAATTGTACACAAGAAATTATATATTTATGTACGAAATTCATTTCATGTTTTCAACAAGACACCTTAATAGATTCAACATAGGCTCCATTTGGATATATGAATTTGAAATTTTAAGTCATTTGAAATGAATGGACTTTCATTTCCATTCACTTAAAATCCACAACTTTAAAATTATTTGTTTGGATAAAGTGTGTATTTATTTTACAAATCCATGGATTTTAAATCCCTTATTTGGCAAAATTGGATAGAGTATTTGAAATACAATTTTCATCCAAAATATAAATTCTATGCAACTAAAAAGACATCATAAATATACAAAATAGCATTAAAAATACAATATATATACCAATCTCATTTTTTACTAATCAAAAGTTCATCAACAAACTAATGAACAAAGTCATATCATTGTTCCCTTCTAAACAATAAGCATAAACCTCCTCAAGTATCTTGTTAAAAACATATGCAACCACAACAATTGATAAGAAAATAAATACAAATCCATTGTTTCTTATCTAACCACAGCAACCTAAGAATTGATAAGGAATCAAATTCATTGTTTCTTTTGTCTCACATATCAGATCACATCAACCTAAGAATTGATAAGGAACCAAATCCATTCATTTTTGTTCTCATCTGGGAGAGCTTTCAAAAATTTGAATTCCTCTGAATCACCATTCATCAACTTACGGACAACCTTAAAAACCTCTTCACGACCAAGCCCATCTATCATTGAGACAATTTCTAGCCAAAAACTCTTGAAATGAATTAGCAATTTTACCCATAACTTCAACCATGGAATCTTGCTTATGTTTCTTTTTCTTCTCAAGCATGGAATCTGTTGAGCTTGTTGGTCGTGCTCGTACTTTTGATGACATATGGGTAGAATTAATTTCAATTTCATCTTCCTCGCACATTGCTTCACTATATTCTTCAAAAGTTTCAACACCTTGACCCGTTGCTCTATTTTTTCCACACAATAGAACAATGTCATCCCAATTATCAATCACTTTATTTGCCATCCCTTTTGCATCCGAATGTGACTTCATGCGTTGCAACCAAATAAGATACATTAATGAGACAACACAACAAAAAGGAGAATATGTAAATTCTTTAGACATCAAATAAACTGTTATTGCATTTAAGCCATCAAATGATATAATTAGAGGATAAATCAAGCATACTTCTTTGTTCTCTGAAGCAATTCTTTAGACATTTCCAACACTTTAAAAACAAGCATAAATCTTAGTAATATTCCTGATGAACATAAAGTCAAAGAAAATTCCATACTAAAGGAGACAAAATGTAATGCAGAAGAATAACACAAACAATTTGTGAGCATCCAACCACTTGATGACAAAAGCAAAACATAAAAACAGAAGTACAGATATTGGCAAAATATGAATCATATTTATTTGCCAAGACAATCAATTGATTTTTAACCCAAAAAATACACACTGAAGGTGGAAATTAACATCAACAGAAATGAGAATATAAGCAAATTGATGAAAACAACTCACATAACCAATACCTTCAGAACAAGAAATACATTAAAATTGTCCGAAAATAAATAAGAATCCCAAATAAATGGAGTGCTATTATCAAACAAGAAATTTGCAATGATTAAGAGAAAGATCAAATACAAACAAAAGCACAGATAAGCTGCATTTGAACACAAACTCAATCAGTAAAAGGCTAATCCTATCATTTTTTGAAGAAGTCAGGTCTGTATTTTAAGTAGCATGCATGGTTAAACATAGGAAAGTCCAACCTTCAAATTTCTTGCCATAGGACCAAAAAGCACAAAGCATAAAGCAGGGTTGCATAGAACAGAATAAACAAACCTGAGGGAAATTGTAAGCAGAACACACCTTAATAAATTATTGTAACCTTGTCCTTGACTGTTCACATATGCAGAAATATCATGAAGGCATAAAACATAAATGATGTCTAACCTCAACATATGCAGTCCAAGCACTCCACATATCTGATGATACTACAATCATTTTTCGATCTTCATCCCATACGAAACCACTCTGATTAGTTTGTATATCAGAAACAACATTGAAGAGCTTCTTCCAATTTTTTAATCTATTTTTTATGTTATCTTTTGTTAAGGTGAGGTGTAATGTTGAATTTAAGTACGTTACAGCAGCTTGCAGAGCTTGGGGTTTCCATGTATCACCATCACACTTATTTCCTATGGCCATTTGCTCCGCTGAAATATTAGCTAAATGATGATCCATCGCATTATTCCATGATACATACGGTTGTTTGTACTTGAATGCTATAAACAAAAGTTATAATAATAGCAAATGTAAGAAAATTTATTAAGTGACAAACACAAATATCAAAAATCTAAGAAATATTACCTTTAACGTGTCCAATTGAAATATCGTCACGGGAAGGATTACCTTTGTATGCAAACATGTCCATGTTCGTAACTCTAGCTTTATCAAATGCTTTTACTCCTTTTTTCATGTTGCTGGATTAATTATGAAATGCATTATTGTTGATTATCAAGTAAAAAAAAGAATCCAAAAAACACAAAACAATAAAAAACAAAATAAAGTAAATAACATTGGAAACCATCCTGGACAACACAACATAGTATTATTTCAAGAATTCAATCTATTGAAAAGTATCAAGGAACAAAAGGTAATTTGCTCCTAAATTTAAGATATCTCAACACATACAATCACACTATAAGAATCACCACTAAAGTTTGCTTAACATAAAGAAAATCAACATCGACAACTTTTAATAAAATGTAAAGAAACTATACTCTCCGACTTTGATACTTTTCGAACATTTGCTGAGCAAGATTATCCCGAAATGCAATCCACTCATTTATTGTTCTAACAACTCATATTTGTTCTTCATCACTATAATCATCATTTTCTACTCTATGGTGACTTGCTAATTCTTGGTCCACCTCAATCAATAGAAGATCAATAGGCATCTCACCACGCACAAAATTGTGCAAAATGCAACAAGCATTGATAATTCGGATTTGAGTCTTCGCATCATAGAAGCTTGCAGTTCGTAAAATAGCCCATCTTTTCTTTAGCAAACCAAATGTCCTTTCAATTGCATTTCTTGCTGAAGAGTGTCGAAGATTGAACAGCTCCTTAAAATTTCTGGGAGTATTTCCTCTCCACTCATTCACATGGTACCGAGATGCTCTATACGGGGTAAGAAAACCTGGACCATTTGTGTAACCGATATCCACAAGATAATATTGATCTAAAAAGATTTAAAAAAGCACACTATTAAGAACTATAATTATATATTTACAAACAATATATATATATATATATTGTCACGCCCCATTTTCTTACAAAAACATTTATCAGAGTTTTCCAAACGGGCGTGCAGGAAGAAAGGAGGTAGGAGACGAACAGAAGATATTACATATCAACAATCAATTTCAACCGATTTAACATAATATTCGCAGCAGAAAATATCATCAGGATCTCACATCCCAAGCACACATCATCATCAGGATCTCACATCCCGAATACACATCATATCATCACCAAACGTGTATTTCTTACAACATTGTTTTATAAAGAGAATGTTTGAGAAACATCATATTAAAATAATTACAGATCCAAATATAGCACCTCATCTCTCCTTCTAGGGTTCATCATGCTTATCATCTCCTGTAACGTGAATTACAAAAGAAGGGGTGAGTGTGTTGAATACACTCGTGGGGAATAAAATCCGCGTCTAAATCTTCGACAGACATTTAAATCAAAAATAAACATAATCATCACGTAACACAGCACGAAATATGCACAGCAAACATTAGAAATGGTAAGGGATGAATAGGTGCGGACATCGCCCGTCTCATCCCATAAAACGATCTCAAATACCGTTGGTGCATTTCAAGGACCACCAAACCTTTCATAGAAGAATGGAGGTAAGGGACGAATGCATGAATGAGCGCCTCAGCGGGCCCACCCCTCACAGTTTATGTATGTCACAGCAAGTATAATCACAGCATTTAGTATTCCTCAATCATGCTTGAAATAGGAAAAACTGTAAACAGATAAAGAGTTGTAAATTACCCCCACCTTGTTCGGTGATTACCACGTGAGTTACAAGTATCCAAGATCACGTATCCCAAGGCTTCAATCCAACAGGTAGCCTACATAATTTATGATGTTTTCTTAGATCCCTTATTTAATATAATTAAAGATTTAACCAATATCGGATCGGATACTATCGATCGAGATGAGACGGATCGGAATGGAAGGCCTAACGATTGAGGTTGAAGAAACAAGAGGGTAATATCAATTTATAAGGCTGAGGTGAAAGAGAATGAATTTTGGATCACAACAAAACAAGAACGAGCTCAATCGGAGTTGAAACGAGCTCGAACGGAGCGTTTTAAGATTGAGGGGTATTTTCGTAATTTGGTCAAAGGGTTGACTTTGATCGGGACCCACGATCGGTCAACGATATCTCATTGGCGACGACTCAACGATAAAGAATGATGAAAAAAAATGAGATTCAGATCGAAAATACGACGTCACGCGCATTTCGGACGACAGGAGAAAAAAACCCCGGCGTCTCCCGACGACGGGAAAAATCTCGACGGCGTCTCCCGGCGGCTGCCTAATTTTCTCGGCAGCGGGAGCACCATGTCTCGATAGCTACCCATTTTTCTCGATAGTCTCAACCCGGCTCGCGCCCAGGTCTCCCGGTGCGACCATGCTCAAGCAGCCACCTTTCTGGAACCACCGGCTGCGGCGACGCCGCCCTGTGCTATCGCCACTTAGACCTCCGGCTAGCCTGAACTGCCGGCTACCACCTCCAGCTAACCCTCATCGGATTCCGGCATGAATAGTGCTGTAAAAACAGCCTCAAAAACCCTTCAATACACACGTATGCACCAAACCAACCTTGGCCTTTACAGCTCCGGTCGGCGACTTCCAGCCGCCGGCCACCACCCCCAAGCCCTCGCTGGCGCATCACCAGCACCGGCCAATAGCAGCTCACCCACGCCGCCCCACAACATGCATAAACAACACACATTACACACACAAAACCCCATGCAACAGCCCCTTTTCCATGTCGTTTTCCGGCACCGGCGCCACCACCCATGCTGGCGCCACCCCTCCAGTGGCTAGCCCACAACTCCGGCAGCTCTTCTAATGCCTGCAACAGCGAGAAGAAGAGACAGAGAGAGAAAACGAGAGAAAGAAAAAGTGGTAAAAAGTAAGGGTTTAGGGTTTAGAGATCATTTTTCGTCGTTTTCCTGTGAACAGAGAATCGGAATTGAATTCCGGAAGTTGTCCTAAATTCATCACATCGAGGGCTACGTTGTATATGAAAATCAGCCGAAACCAACAAAATTGAAAATTTCCGGCGAACTCCAGCGGCAGCTCCGGTGGCAGCGCGGCGGCGCCGGCGATGGCACGCCTGAGATAGAAAGCGAAACGGGAAAAAAGAAAGAGAGAGGAGAGAGAGACTTACGTGTTTTCGGCGCTTTTCGGTTCGTTCAAAGAAATGGTGAAAAATGAAATCGAATGAGGGCCTATTTATAGAAATTGAAAAAGTTACTATTCACTGGGGTTACTGTTCATCTAGACTAGGCTACTGTTCATGATAAGATTTTGGTTACTATTCACGATAAGATTTCAGTTATGTTCGTCTCGATTCCATTCCTCTTTTTTTTTAAACTCTATATTTTGCCCTTTTCTTCGCCGTTTGAGCTACGGGTGTCCGATTGACCTCTAGTTCGTTTCTATCTTCTTATTTTTACGTTACGCATTTAATAGTATAAAAATATTCTATGTTCCATGTATATAAATTTTATCCATTTAAAATCGGTCGTTATACACGTATCTGAAACGCACATAATTAAATTAAACACTCAAGAATTAATACACATAAGATATATTAATTAAGGGTTTACTTATTTAATTAACCAATTATGCTTCGTTTTTATCCTGGGCGCTACATATATATACTATTAAAAGTTTTACCTACCCCTAAAGACTTTTAAGCCATTAGGTCTCTGTAATGCATCACGTAATACTCGTGAGTCCGAAGCAAACCCCTCCCATCCAGGTAGTACATAGAGAAATTTCAAATTCGCATCACATACTCCTAAAACATTGGTACTTATAGAACCTTTTCTATTTCTATATCTGCTGCGATCTGCTGACGGTACTGTAAGATTAACAAATGTCCCATCTAAAGCCCTAACTGCATTCTACACAACATTTTCATAAGCCTAAAACAATGACTCAAATGGTATTATAAATAAGCAGTGATAAATTATTACCGGAAACCAACTCCACCTCTTAGCATCTCTTTGATTATATGTTTGATCATTTTGTTGCTTGAGATAAAGCTTTCCAATTTTCAAAACAGCATGCAGCACACTATGAAATTGTCTACTAATCGTTTCCCCCGATCGTACAAAGCTGGTTGTGGCAGTGCTATTTTTTTGATCGTATCCAAGTATATGCAAGAAAAGTGCTACAATCTCTTGAAGTGTCACATTTCTTGAAGCAACCAATCCACCCTCGGCTTGTAGCACATCACACAATCTATTAAATGTTCTTATATTTACCCGCAACTGTGTAAAACATGTAGCATTATGATTTAAAGATCTCATCCAGAGTTCCCTTTGGTGAGCTCTTTCATCAAAAGTCATTGGGAACTCTTTAATCAAGTATCTATCTTGGTACCAAGCTCCAATAATACCCATTACAAAGTTCAACAAAGATATAATGATTTGTATCTCTTCTTCATCATTTTTCACATCTTCTCTTAAATGTTTTCTATTACCACTATCCATCAAGCTTACATCAAATAGAAACGAATGAGTTTTTGGGCTATTTGGTGTTAATTATATGCTGGAAATGCCTAGAGATCATTCCAAAATTAGCATTGATATAGGATTCAAGCTCAACAACTAATGTATTCATCAATACTAAAAATTTGAATGGCAACGACAAGAATAAACAAATATTTCATGCACTTATGAATTCATAAATAACTCTATAAGACCATCAAAAGAAAAACATCAAATTTTAATTTATACTAATCCAGAAACATCGCCCTCAAAAAATCTCCGCGGCTTCAATTTTAAATCTCAGATAAGCAGATTAATCCAATTAAAGAAAAAAAGTAATTAATGAAGTACAAATACTCGATCCAGTAAATTGGTAGTTGGATAAACTGCTAAAATTAATGGGAATGCTAATAATCCAAAAAATTAAAATTGCAAATGACTAGTACAATGAAAATAGGAGAAGAATCGGCTCAACTTACATGTTCAGAAGCAAAGACCACCGATTAAATGTGATATTAATCAATGAAACACCATCTGAAACCTAAATTATGTACAAAAGAGAAAATCGAAATCAAACTTTTGAACAAACTTAAAAAAACCTCAGCATAAAACAACTCAACCAAGTATACATCGAAAAAAGATATTGAGTGAGAGAGTGAGCAATCGAGAATAGACACCGAGTGAGAAAGTGAGAATGAGAGAGAGAAAGAGATCATACCTTTGGATTGAGCGCATGAAGTTTGAGATCTGTGAGAGAGAAAAATGTATCCACCAGATGGAGAAACTTCAATTCTGCACTGCTGTTGAGTCGTTGGACTTATCCACCATTTTCTGGGCTATTTGGATGGACTCAGAGCCTTTCATGTAGGAGATGGGCTAGGATCCTTTGCATGATTTCATGTGAGGAGCCACCTTTGATGGGCTTTGAATTTGGACAGATCCAGTTGAATTTTCTGGTCTTGTAGATAAAGAAAAATTTAAAATGATCTGTTTTAGGAAGAATTGTAAATCCATCCTAATTTAACTACAAATGGGTCAGCCCAAAATTTTAATTTTGAAGTCCATTCATTTACAAAATTTGATTTCAAAATCCATTCATTCTTTTTTTTATCCAAACAAGTATAATGGATTTGGAAGGTGATTTTAAAATCTACAGCCCAAATACATCAATCCAAATGGAGCCATAGATAATTCATAAAAAATGACCGGTATTGTACACAATATTTTCAACTATTAAACTAATTAGATTTATCTAGAACTTTAAAAAAGATAAGGTCCTTTTACTGTTAATTAGTATAGACCAGGTATGATATTAATTTATGAAGTTCTTTGACTCTAAGTAATTAATCTTCAGGTATCTATGCTAAACTTAGGAGAGCAAACATAGTATTCATACAACAATGAGATTGCAAGAGGTCAACAATATTCAGCAACTATTAACAAGTAATTTATGAACCTTTTATATAATGTTGCATTAATCTTGGGACAAATCTAATTTCAGATTGCAAGAGTTGAACTATATTCAGCACTGTAATTGTATCATAAAGGTTAGGCAAGAAGCATACTATATGATGAAGTTAGATTAAGCAAAATGAACTTCAATCCATTTTCCACAATAATTAAAACATAATCAATGTCTAACCTCAACACATGCAGTACAAGCACTCCACAAATCTGATGTGACTAAAATCATTTTTTGGTTATCATGCCATATGATACATCAGAAACAACATTAAAGTGTTTCTTCCAATTTTTCAGTATATTTTTTATGTTATTTTTTGTTAAGGTCGGATGTAATGTCGAGTTTAAGTATGTCACAACTTGCAAAGCTTGGGGCTTCCAACTATCACCATCACACTTGTTTCCTAGAGCCATTTGCTCGGGCAAAACATTAGCTAAATGATGATCCATCTCCTTGTTCCATGACACGTACAATTGTTTGTACTTGAATGCTATAAATAAATATCATAACAATAGTAATTATAAGAAATTCTATTATGTGATAAAGATAAATATCAAACATCTAAGAAATATTACCTTCAACGTGTCCACTTGAAGTACCATCACGTGAAGAATTACCTTTGTATGTTGGCATATCCATATTCATAACTCTAGTTTTATCAACTGCTTTGACTTCCCATTTCATGTTGTTGAATTAATTAGGAATACAATTATTGCAATAGTGGCAACAGGTTCATTCTCCAAAAATGTCGGGCAAGGCAACATATGATTGCTTCATAAGTAGTAGCCGACAAAAATTCATTCACTATGTTGAATAAAGTTGATAAACTCAATATGATAAGCATTTTTTGAAGACGATCCTCTACACATTAGGCTAATATATTCATCCGAATTGGCTTAACATAGAGAACAACAGTAGCACAAAGACAAAACGCAACAAATAAGATCTTTTAACAAGACTAATGCTAACATATGTTTTTAAGTAAATTTAAAGAAACCATGCTCTCCGTGTTTGATACTCTTAGAAAATTTGTTGAGCAAGATTATCTCGAAATGCACTCCTCTCATTTGTAGTTCTAACAACACGTATTTGTTCATCATCAATAGAGTCTACTTTATGGTGACTTGCTTATTCTTGATCCACATCAACCAATAGAGGGTCAACAGGCATCTCACCATGCACAAATTGTGCAAAATTCCGTTGGTAATATTTTCTCTTTTCCATTTGTAATTTTCTAGAAATTTTTTACAAAATCAATACTCGATGTCGTAGGTAAAGTTTTTACCGATGGAAAAAAATTTCATCGGTAATTAGCAACAACTATTTTTTTTTCATCGGTAAAAATTTACTGACAAACGATATACCGATGAATTTTTTCCATTGGTAAACTATTTACCAATGAAAAATCTATCAGTAAAACTATGACTTTTTGTAATGTTTGACGGAATCTCTCACAATTCACAGTACAATTTCTATTATGAAAATCAAGATGTGATTGATGACGTTTCTCCTTCATGGACTGTCTACCCATCATCCTCACCGCAAGAAGCTTGAGGAAATTTGAGGTTCTTTTTCATTCTTCTTTGATTATTTTTAAATTTTTTTTCCATCCTCTTTGGAATTGATGACATTTAAGTTTGGGGGATGTTTATAAATTTTATAATCAAAAGAACAAAAACTTTAACCTTAAATTGTTGCATTGCATTTTAATTGCATATTAGGATGTTATCACTTTAGCATGTTTATTGTTTTTTAGGTAGATTTTCATTTTTAGGTTAGTTTTATGAACGATGTCTACTGATATTGTGGAAAACATGAAATGAATTCTTGATATTTAAGAAGCATGAATTGTGTTATTGCTTGACTGAATTGTAATTTTCTGAATTTTTATGAATATATTTGAGCATAAAATGATTGTGTGTTTTTTAGGAGTATGAAAACAAGATAGTGAGATTTGAGTTGTGACTTGACATTACACGGCCAAGTCTTATTTTCTTAATTGTATGGTTATCGATTATCTTGGTATAAGTCTCTAGAACTTGATTTGGTGTCTCCTTCGTGACTACAGTACATGTGAATTTTTTAAAATGATTTAAGGCCACTTTCCTTTGATAAGTCAATTAGCCAAATAATTTCTCACCAAATTTGATATATTTCCCTGGTTTGTCCTGTTGAACCTTTGAGCTTTAGTCTTGACTAGCTAAATAATTATATTTACCCTTACCTTTAATGAGCCTACCTAATTTCATATGGTTTTGAAGTTCGAATGGGAATTGTTGGGTGGTAGTAATATAATTATAATTGATGGACAGAAAACAGGATAAGCTTTGATATTTGTAGAAAATCGTAGAATACTTTTAAGAAGGCAGAAACTTTGATTTTGTTTTTATTTTGAATTTTTGCCTTGCTTCAAGTACATATTGTAGACTCCTATTTATACCAATAGGAATCACTAAGTGAATAAATGGACAGCAAAAACGAGATGACTCTTTGACTGAATATGGAACATCAAAGGGACTCTTAAATAGATACATTTGACTCAATAATTAACAGATAAAGATTCATGAATTTGGTTTACTCAAACATTGCCTCCCGTAAACCAAATTTTCTTTGCACTCCTAGAGCTTGAACATTCTTTATGAAAGTAGGACCTCCAAGTGGTTTAGTAAAAATGTCAGCCAATTGTTCATCACTTCGGCAATACTCGAGATTGATTTCTCCTTCACTGACAAGTTCTCTTAAGAAATGAAATCTTAAACGAATGTGCTTTGTTCTTCCATGCAAAACAGGATCCTTTGAAACCGAAATGGCTAAACTATTATCACATAGTAAAGTTGTTAGATCACTTTGTTTGAACTTGAGATTTTCCAAAATTCCTCTTAACCACAAAGTTTGACATCCAGCCAAAGATGCTGCTATATACTCTGCTTCAATGGTTGACAGTGCCACAATTGGTTGTTTCTTTGAGCACCAAGAGATTGCTCCACTTCCCAAATTAAATACATAGCCAGAGGTGCTTCGAGAATCATCAATACTTCCACCAAGGTCACTATCAATATAACCGACAAGCTTCATAGGCACACGAGTTTTATAGAAAATACCATAATCAATGGTACCTTTGATATATCGAAGAACTCTTTTCGCAGTCTCCCAATGATTTGAATAAGGTTTCTCCATAAATCAACTAATCATGCTTACAACAAACATGATGTCGGGTCTTGTGGCAGTAACATACATTAGATTTTCAACAAGACTGTGAAACATAGTTGCATTCACAAGTTTTCCTTCACCCTCCTTACTCAGTTTTAATCCAGTAATACATGGAGTTGTAATAGGATTTGCATTTTTCATTTTGAACTTCTTTAGGATCTCTCTTGCATATTTTTCTTGAGAAATGAAAATTCCTCCACTAGTTTACTGAACATTGATTCCCAAGAAATGATGCAATTTTCCCAAGTCAGTCATTCCAAATTCATCCATCATTGATTTCTTGAAATTTGATAACATCTCCATATCATCTCTTGTGAAAATAAGATAATCAACGTAGATGCTTACGAGCATGAAACCACCTTTAGAATTTCTTTTTTGTGTAACGCTCATATGGATATCTTTCAAAGCCAGATTTCATGAAGTAATCATTGATTCGTGTATACCAAGCACGAGGCGATTGCTTCAAACCTTCAATGCCTTTTTCAACTTGTAAACTTTTTCTTCTTCACCCTTTCGTACAAAACGAGGGGGTTGCTTGAGATAGATTTCTTGTTGGAGAAAACCATTTACGAATGCTGATTTGACGTCCATTTGGAACAACTCTCATCCATTTTGAGCTGCAAGAGAAATAATCAACCGAACAGTATCAAGTCTTGAGACGGGAGCAAATACTTCATTGAAATCTTCTCCTTCTGTTTGTTGGTAACCTTTTGCTACAAATCTTGCTTTGTATTTATTGACAGATCCATCCAAATTGGTCTTTGTTTTGAACAGCCACTTCACACCAATTGGAGTTTTGTGTAGAGGTAAATCAGAGAGCTCCCAAGTGCCATTTTTCTCAATTGATTTCATCTCCTCAACCATAGCATCTATCCACCTTTTTTCACGTGAAGCTACATCATAAGAGATTGGATCTTCCCCTACAAAAAATGCAAAATACACATGATCTCCAGAACCAACTTCTTCAATTGCATTGTAAATATCTCTCAAACTCCTTGTTCTTCTTCCTGGTGTTGTTGTTGGAGAATTTTAAGGAGACTCAACAACATCAGGCTGCAAAGATTGAGCTTCATCTCCTTCGTCCTCAAAGATTTTCTGGTTTGATGTCCCTGGAGAATCAGAAAAATTGTAACAAGCACTTTCATTGAAACGGACATCTGTGCTAATCACAATCTTCTTCGACTTTGGATTGTACAACTTGTAAGCTTTAGTCCTTTGACTATAGCCAATAAAAATGCATTTTTCAGATATATCATCAAGCTTTGATCTCAATGCATCAGGGATATGAGAATATGCAAGACAACCAAATGTTCTAAGATGACAAACATTCGGTTTCTTACCATACCAAGCCTCATTTGGAGTTGATTTTTGTAGGCTTTTTGTTAGAGATCTGTTCATCAAATAAACGGCACAAGACACTGCTTCGGCCCAAAATTCCGGCGGTAATTTTTTCTTCCGTAACTTGCACCTCACCATGTCATAATTGTTCTATTTTTACGCTCCGCGACACCATTTTGTTGTTGTGTATAATGAGTTGTAAGTTCATGTTTGATTCCATGGCTTTTGCAAAAATCTTCAAATAAAGAAGATACATATTCTCCTCCACGATCACTTCTCAAATTTTTTATTTGAAACCCAAAAGATTTTTCAACTTGGAGCTTGAATTCTTTGAAGACAGAGCTTCAGATTTTTCTTTGACTAAATAGACCCAAATTTTTCTTGTATAATCATCAACAAATAACAAGAAATATCTGCTTCCTCCGAGTGATGCAACTTGCATAGGTCCACAAAGGTCAGTATGCACTAGCTCCAAAGGAGATTTTGACTTCCACTTCGATTTAGACGGGAAGGATTCACGATGTTGTTTTCCCAACTGACATTCTTCACATACGTCACTGACCACATCGATTTTGGGCAATCCTTGAACAATCTCTTTCGAGCATAACTCTTTCAAACTTCGAAAATTTAAATGGCCAAATCTATCATGCCACAACTTCGAGACTTGATTGTTAGTAGTGAGATAACAAGAATCATTTATCACATCAAGTTTGACAGGAAATAAATTATTTGAGCCCAAAACAATATTTGCAACATGAAGATTTTTCTTTTTCATGGTGCAAATGTCTCCAGCAAAGTGAAAGTCAAAACCTTTTCTCAACAAGTGACCAACACTTAGCAGATTACTTTTTAATCCTGGTACCGATATCTTTTCAGTTTTTCCAGCCTTTGTTCTAAAATTGATATCACCAACTCCTTCAATTTTCAATGATTTGGCATCTCCAATAGTCACCTGCCCATGGTTAGCTTCCGTAATATGTGAAAACAAATTTTTGTTTCCAGTCATATACCTGCTTGCACCACTATCCAAGTACCATATATTTTCAAAGTGTCCATTGGAAGCAATCAATAAAGTTTCAGAAGATTCAGAAGGTCCAGATTCATTTCGATGTACGAATCCGGCTTCACGATTTTTTCTGGATATTCTTCCCAACAGTTAGAAACTGTATGACCACGTTTATGATAATAATCGCATTCAATGTAAGGTTTTGTACCTTTGTAATAGCCTCGACCTCTGCCTCTTTGATTATTGTGGAACAATTGTCTCTCATTACTTTTGAAATCATCTTTCTTTTTCTCCTGCATTTGCTGACCATATGAGTGTCTACCACCACTTCCACGACTACGCCCTCTTCCACGACCTCGAAAAGAGCATCGACCTCCCGTTGATGAAAGTTGAGATTTCAAGGCTTGCTCTTGAGAAGGATTAGATTGATTGATTCTCTACAGAATTCTAGCCTCATGAGCTTCAAATCTTCCTTGCAAACCTTCAAGGGACATTGAAGAAAGATCACTTGATTCTTCAATGGCAACCACAATATGATCAAATTTAACTGGCAAGCCTCGTAGAACTTTCTCGACTATCCTTTGAGTCTCCACAACTTCACCATTCGTAGCCATTTGATTTACAATGGAAGAGAGATGGGTGAAATATTCTGAGATCTTTTCATTTTCTTTCATTTCAAGCTTTTCAAATTCAGCCTGCAACAATTCTAAACAGACTTTTTTCACTTGATCATGACCGGAGTATGTCGTCTCTAATATCCTCCATGCTTCGTGAGCACTATCAACTTTTAAAATTCTCTCATAAACGGGAATTTCTAGTGCTTGATACATTTGAAAGAGAGCCTTCCTATCCTTTTGCTTCTTGTTCTTCAAGAGATCCCTTTGGGCATTCATGAGTTGAGACTCGTCTTCTGGCAAACGAACACTTTCTTCAACAACACTCCATAAGTCTTGAGATTCAAGACAGAGCCTCATTAGATTGCTCCAATAATCAAACCTTTCATTGTTGAATCGAGGAACAAGAGAGACAAGGTTGTTTGACATTTTTATCAACCAGGCTTTGATACCAGATTAATGGATAGAAAACAGGATAAACTTTGATATTTGTAGAAAAGCGTAGAATATTGTTAAGAAGGCAGAAACTTTGATTATGTTTTATTTTGAATTTTTGCCTTGCTTCAAGTACATATTATAGACTCCTACTTATACCAATAGGAATCACTAAGAGAATAAATGGACAGCAAAAACGAGATGACTCTTTGACTGAATATGGAACATCAAAGGGACTTTTAAATAGATACATTTGACTCAATAATTACTAGATAAAGATTCATGAATTTGGTTTACTCCAATAATAATGTGTAGTATATGTGAAGTTGGAAAAAGAACTTGGTGGAGGATATTGTATTCAAAAAATAAAATGGTTTGGAGCATAAGAGTGAAGGAAAAATGATGGCAAATAAGAAGAAGAAGAAAAGTAGAGAGACCAAGTGAAAAAGAAAGAAAAACACTTGGTTTGAAGCGGCAGATCTGAGGGTACATGAGGTAGAACTTTATCCCAAACTGATTTTTATATTATATATATATATATATATATATATATATATATATATATATATATATATTATAATACTATCATTTTTTTAATTAAATATTACTATATTGTCTCTTAATTTTTACTCTTCTAAACACGTTTCCAGCTTTCTAGATTAATTTCTTTGTTTGTTTTCTCTTTTTGTTACTTTTTTTAATAATTTATTTATTAAAGTTTTAGCATTATTATTATTTATTTCTGATTTAGCTTGTTAATTTATTGTCATGATTTAATTTCTGTGTTTTCTCTTGTGTGTGAAATTTATTGATTTTGTGATAAATGTGTTGCAAATTTTTTTCAAATTGTCGTGGGTTGTTATTGTAGTTGTTTGTGTGATATAAATTTCAAGTTATTTATTTTCATATGATTAATGAAGAATAATACACTTAAATCAAAGAAAACCAAGACAATGGACAAGCAATGTAATTTTCGTCAATTTAATATTACTGTAGGTGTGAAATAGTGATTTTAGAAATGATTTATATCAAAAATAGATTGTAAATAACATGAGCGATCAATTATTAAATGATTGGTTGGTCACTTTCATTAAAAGTTATGTGTTTTTTAAAATCCCTAATGAAGATGTAGATCACTTTCATAAAATAAGACTTGATATACTAAATTGTAACTTGTAGTTATAACTTTTGTTTCAATCTTTTGTAATAACATATATTTTCACATATTTTGGTGTTACGACTTTAAATATTAAACAATAGTTATGTGTGAATTTTTTTATATTATACACTGTTTATTTATTTATACTCTCAAATTCGAAATCCTGAATCCGCCACTAGGACTTGAAGATGTGATATGTGGAAAAAGGGAAATTTTTGCATGAATTGCACCTTTTTGATATATTTTTGACACTTAATGAGTTGTGCTTATTTTGGAACTCAAATGAGTAAGTTTTTTGGATATATTTCTGGAACCCATGTGTAGAAAACAATTAATTATTTGAAGAGATTTCATGGAGTTGGAATAGTTCCAAAATTGTAATTGAAAGTTGTCGAGTGAGCATTAATTATCTATTTTTTAGTCATTTTTATCCTAAATTTTTTCTATCTTGTCTAAAGAGCCACATTGCGTCCAAGTAAAGTCCTTTTGTATTCTTAAATTCATATGTACAAAAATCATGAAGAAGAAGACAATTTGCAAGCTTATGGTAGATTGTACTTGATTAATTAATTTGAGCGTATACATATTCTATTTTTATACACTTTTGGACGTGATTGATATACTTTTTCCTTGTAAGGTTCATTACTCCTCCTTGAAATGCATGATTGTGAATTATTTGAAGTATTTGTTTTAAGTTTGGAAAGTCTTGATATGAGTGTACCTTCTTCATGGTTCATGATACTTGGTTTGTAATTCTTGATTTTGCTAGGTTGCTTTTTAAATCTTCCTTAGTTGCTTTTTAAACAACTGTGTCTTGATATTATATAATTATTATTATTATTATTATTATTATTATGATATAGTTAAAAGACCAAATAATTCATTAATTTTTCCTCTTAGATGTATATAACTCATTCATATATTTTAGGTACCATAACATTATTAATATTATAAAGGGTAGTGTTTGTGTGTACAAAGTGTATGGGTCATGATCCATGTAATTGAAAGCTTGGGTCGGGGCGGGTCCGGTTTAACTGAGATCCGCGACCAATTTTTTTTTTAATTTATGTCATAATAATATAATCTTTATATTATAATAGTATAACCTTTATATACATATTTCATAACCCTTTAAATGCATAATTTATACTTTTTTTACTATAAAAATTCATGTTATGGAGCCGAAACTTTTATGGTGTAATGATATAACCTTTATGTTGTAATAATATAACCTTTATGTATATATTTCGTAACCTTTTGAGTGAATAACTTATACTTTTTTCACTATAAAAATTCATGTAATATAGTCGAAACCTTTATATTGTAATAATATAACTTTTATGTTTATAACCTTTATGTACAGATTTCATAATTTTTTCAGTAAATAATTTATATTTTTTTCACTATAAAAATTCAATATAGCCCAAAGCTTTATGTTGTAATGGTATAACTTATATGTTGCAATAATATAATTTTTATGTACAAATTTTATAACTTTTTTAGTAAATAACTTATATTTTTTTCACTACATGCACTGCAAGGTTATGTACATATAACTAAAAAGTTATGAGGACGGAACTAAAATGTTAAGTTCGCTAAACTAAAAGGTTATACTAATATAACTGCAGAACTAGGATTTGGACGCGTATGGGCGCGTGTAGGCATGCTTGAGACGCATGAAATACACTCTCGGATAGGGTTAATCCAATTGCACGAATCTAGAATTCGAGTACTTGGTGTATAAAATAATTATGTATTATAAAATGCTTCATATAAATACTTAAACATTCTTTTTTTTACCTCATATTTTTTGATTGTTTGGTAAAAAAAAAAAAACAAATACTTCATATATTAATAAAAATATAAAGATGTAAGTTGTATTCAAATCTAAAAATTAATATCCTAAATATTATAGTGAAATTATTATTCAAATAAATTAACCTAGTTGTTTAATGATTTTAGTTGCTCTACTTTAAATTTTTTTTAGCTAGTTTTACAAAAAAAAAAAAGTGACGAATACGACAACAATAATATATATAATGAATTAATTCATTAATGTTTTCATCAAACTATTTTTCTTATTCCGAAAAAGTAGAAAACATATGAGGTTGAAAAAATGAAAAATGAAAAATGAATTTAAAGCCTCCATAGGAAGCTCAAATGTATTAATTTTACAACATTAGTACTGTTATATCCAAATAAACTTTAAATAAACCTTAAATAAGATAGGGTTAAATGTAAAAATCAACCTAAAGTATGATTATTTTTTATTCTACAACCTAAACTTTTTTATTTTTTGATTGGAGCCTTCGAAGCTTAAGAGTTTTTCAAATTGTAACCTGGATATTTTTTCCGACAACTATGGTGAAATTCACAATACATGATTTTCACAAGAATAAATTTATCATTTTAAAAAGAATTAGATTTCAAAATGAAAAAAAAGAAGTTACTCTACGTTGCAAATTGAAAAACAATCATACTTGAGGTTGTTTTTATCCTTCTAAAAGTCACATGATATATGTATTATCCAAAAAAAAAAAAGTTTAGGATACACTTTGAAAAACTCTTACACTTCAAAATACAATTGGATAAAATATATATATATATATATATATATATATATATAAGTTGAAAAAATATCACATTTGAATTATATGTATTCAAATATAAATATGGTATTTATATAAAAAAAACTTTAATAGTATACATATTTAGGTAATAGGAGTAAACATATGGTTGTTTGATCATTTCCCAAAAAAAAAAAAACAAAAATAAGTGAAAATGACAGGCGTTGTAGAAGTCTCTGGAGAGAGATGCAAATGACCATAAAACCCTCCCAAAACCCTATCACCTCTGCGCCGTCTTTACATCACATTTCCAATGGCCGCTTCAAAGCTTCTAAAATTCGGAAGCCCTGCTCTCCTCCTACGCCGCCACCTTCTCCACCCAGCCGCCGCCGCCACACAATCACTCAACTTATTTCATTTTCAAAATTGCAGCAATGATTTACCTCAACAGAGAAATTCGAATTTTCATGTTTCTAATTTCCCTCTGAACTTCCAATTGCCATTCGATTCCTCTGCGATGCCAATCCAGGCGGCGCGGACCTATGTTCGCGAGGAAGATTATGCTGTGGATGATGAAGACGATGAGGATGATGATGATGATGATTTTGATTTTGATGATGAGGATGTCATCGATAATTACAGTGGATCGGAGTCTAATGATGAAGATGATGAAGAGGATGCTCGTCGTCCTAATCAGAAGTGAAGTTGTTGCTGAGCTCTAATGGATATTCATCATTATTTTGTTGTACTCGTGTTTCAAATTTTCTTTTCTTTCCTTTTTGCAATGATTTCAATACAAATTTAATGCCAAAATGGAAGATTTGGAGGTTTTGTTTTCTTTTATGTGCGAAATGGTGAAACGAACCTAAGTTTGACGTCCGACTCTGCGAAAGAAATGAGGGTAGTGATGATCAGATTGAAATATTCAAAACTTGGACTTGGTTGTGTTTGTATTGTCCATTAACCTTTTTTTCTATATTTTATATCAATTAAAATTAATTATTTTATTTGATATTTTTTTAGATTGAATTTAGATTAATTATGAGACAAGTTGATACCATTTTTCCCCGTATTAATCGCACAATGTTTTTTTTTTTTAAATAATAATTATTTTATCACATTTTCATTAAATTCCATAATAGAGCATGGGTTCATATTACATATATATGGTGCTTTGGATGATATCGAATTTGATAGATATTTGAATAATTTTATTTTAAAGATAGGTGTTGGAAAGTGGGATCTGATTTTAAAATTAAAGTAAGTGAACAGTGGCAGATGACATCAAAGATGTTGCCACAACACTTGACACAACACTTACTTTAAAAAAAGTTTGCAGCGGAATTTAAAGGCACTCAAAGATATAACTTTTCAAGATATATATAAATATATATCTTGAGATGTCATGGATAAAATTTTATTCACAAACAAAAGTGAATACAAGTGAATTCCAAAATAGGCAAAACCTACAAAAATAGAATTCACAAAAGATCGTAAAGATCAAATGAAAAATATTCTTTGAGTATACAAGAACGCTCAGCTCACAAAAAACCACTCTTCGAAGGATATTTGGACACTTAGAATACTATATGCATGTTGAGACTCCAAGGATGAGTTACAAGATAAAATAACACTCCTATTTATAGACTCCTTCCAAGACAACTACCAAAACTACTTTCCCTAAAATGTAGCCTCACAAAATCGTGGATCCTTGCTCAGCAAGATCTTGTAACATGCACGAGCATATTCCTCCAGGTAATTACTTAATTGTTCCAGCATGGTTGACATGGTCCACTCACACACTTTCTTGAGCTTTTATCTCAAGTTAGTTACAACTTTGTTGCTTCTTCTTTTGACTCAATCCCACTCTTCGTTTACTTAGTCTACAACCTGTAAAAATAGTATAAACAAGATACAAATGCAAAACACGTGGAGAATTGTGAAGGAAGACAAAACAGATAAGAAATTACCACGGATGTTAAGCAACATTCCAACCAACATTTGATTCTAGATAAAAATATAATTAACAAATTTGTTAATTAAAAATGTTGACTATTTAGTCAACCAAAGTCCATCTAACAATCTTCCCGTTTTTGTCTTTCTTCACAAAACCAATGAAAATCAGCATTTGTCAATCAAAAACATATACTTAAGCACAAATGAAAAATAGACTAAGGCAACAAATATTTCTGGGATAATATCAAACAAGCACAACAATAACTAACTCCTCCTGCAAAATTACAAATCTGAAATCAATGTCAAAAGACCACAACTCAAACAAATATTCAAATCAAATTTGAAATCATCACAAAAGTTTAAACTCTAAAAACATTAAATATCAGGAACAACAATTCAGCAGCATATCAGATCAGCACTTCCAGCAACAGATCAGTCCTCTTTATCACCTAGCATAGATCTAGAAGTGCTTGCAACATTCCTCAAGTCAGCCAATTCAGCAGCAGCAGCCAGTCCAGCAGCATCTTCTTCAGCTTCATTATCCTCCCCCTCATCTGTACCTTGATCACCTTGATCTTGATTTTCTTCTCCTCCTTTTTGTGAAGAAACAAGATTCTGAAATACATCCCTTAAGGCTGTCAGCTCCTTGATTTGAGTATTGAGCTTCCAAACTCGTGATCTTAAAAATGAAGAAGTAAACACAGAATTTAGAATGTTGCTTGAGATGTTGCCAACAGAATGGGCAACATTTGGCGCATTAGCTGCAGTACCCCAGGGTAAATCCACTACCATATCTCCAAATAATAGATGTTTATTCACCGTAAAGAGCTCAGGCTCAGGTCCAACATGGTCTGACCTAGCAGGAACAAAACCCAGATGCCTCAGAAGCAGATAAATCAAGGAAGGATAAGGCAAACATCCTTTATGAATTTTCTCAGCCTCTTTAGAAATCTGCCCAAACACAATCTGACCAAAATTTATATTACACTTAGATACAAGTTTATAGAGCAACATTGCCTAATCCAATATGACAATATTTTCATTTCGAGTAGGCAACCAATTATGAATTGTCAACTTGTGCAACATAGCATATAAGGAAGACAGAGTAAAGACAGCTAACTTTTGCGGATGACTAGGCCAAGTTACAACTTTTCCTTGTGTAATAAACTAAACCAATTCATGCTTATCAACAAGTATAATACCAGCATCCATTGCATCAGGCATATTCAACATAGAATTAATCAGAGTAGGGATAAACTCATACACCTTAGATCTTAGAAACACTCTGACAAAATTTTTCGACATAGGATCAAACACTTTCTTAGACAAATTTACATAGAACTCCTTTACCACAACAACAGAAAAAGCATGCACATAAAGCACAAAGCCTAAGAATTGTCTATCTTCCAAAAATTGATAGATACCGTAAGCCTTTAAGTTATCAACATCAATCCCTTTTTCCATCCTATAGTACCTATTCAACACATGTGCCACATAGACTTGTTCTCTTTTTAAAAAAAATTGAAAGAATAAGGTTTTACCCCATTGTCTGAGAGATCATCTTCAGCTGTAGTTTTTACATCTTCATCCATGGGAACATCGGCTTTTGGAACCGGTGAAGTTTCAACCTCAATAGGAGCCTCGGAGCACTGCTGTCCTGTTTTTTCAACCTCAGACTCATCAACTGCAGGCTCATCTACCCCTACCATGACTGCAGGTTCATCAATTCCAACCTCATTCCTAGTCTCACCTTTTCCTACCTCGGTTGCAGATTCATCAACACCAACCTCTACAGTAGGTTCATCAACACCAACCTTTACAGCAGATTTATTAACTCCAACCTCTACTGTAGATACATCTGATTCTATATCCTTCCGTTTCCATTTCAGCGTAGCCCTTCTCTCAGTTATAAAAGTTGCCAACAATTCATTATCAAAATGAGAATCGAAAGGTAACGTTTTTTCTGTTGAGGACTCAACATCCAGAGAAATGTCTTCGGATTCAGTATCCCCAGCTGCTTGAAAATCCGCATCACTTGAGTCATCATAATCGGAGCGTTCTTGTTCAATTTTATCATCCAAAGCAGTGGAAGTTGAGTGGGGTTTTTTAGATAAAACCTTTCTTTGATACAACCGATTGGATGAGCGACGAGGTGAAGAAATATTCTGATTACGAGCTAGATTGGCGATGTCAATGTCTCTATCGAGATCAATTGGGTTTTCTGACTTGCCGGGATACATTACGTTAAGCGGCTCCGGTTGAACATCAATAGAGAGGGTAAGAGACGGTATAGAAGATGGGTTGCTGGAATCGGATGTTGCCGGAGATATGGGAACACTTGAGGTGGTTTCTCCCTTAGATGCCATTGCTCAGTAGTGAATATTGGGGCTAGGGTTTTGAAGAAATTTGGGGATTTTTGCTTCTGGAACGTGGAGTACAAAAAGGCATGATTTTGGCACAAAAAATATATAGCTGAAACACCAAATCTTTTAACAGATAAATTTTGAAAAAGCTATGACATATAAATTTTGAAAAAGATATGGCATATAAGAATTTAACCTGGGACAAAATATGGATCCAATGCATATTAAAACTAAGACCTAACAACCCCCCCTAAAAATATGCAACAAATTAGAAAACAACCACAAAGATTATGCAGACTCAAACAAATATAACACGTTACAGATATGATGAAATCTATAAAAATCAGCTAATTTATACACTATATTAATTATAAGCTCTTATAATGAAAAATAGCCCATGAAAATACTCAAATAAAACTTATTAGAGATAGGTACAGACACAACTGAACACATCATGGTTGCAAGCCCTGTGTGTTCCAGTTTTCCCATCCTTAATTAAATAACATAGATAGATACAGCACACCTGAATACTACATGGCTATAAGTCCTGTATACCCCAGCTTCTCTATCTTTAAGCATGTGAAATTCTTTTAGGATGAGTATAGTCACAACTGAATACAATGTGGTAACGAACCCTATGTACCATAACTTTCTCATCGTATCTCTTTAAGCAATTAAAGATGAGTAAGACACACTAAATGTATCGTGGTAGTGAATCCCATACACCTCAACTTTCCCGTCATTATGAACAAGTAGGTCACAACTAAATACAACGTGGTAGCGAATCCCGTATACCTCAGTTTTTTTGTCGTTAAAAAAATAAAAAGAAGAATGAAAGTGGCTTTTGAATGATTAAGAGTTGTCTAATTAACATATAGTATAAAATAGCTGTAGAAGATAGCATCACAATAGCACGTGTAAATGTAAGAAAGAAAAACAAACAAATGCAGACAGATGCAAACACATATGCAGATGCAGATGTTGCCCAGAATGTGACAGCAACATCCCCAACAACACTTCTACATGATGCACAGACCGAGGGATTTTTTAAGACTGAAAAATCTCTCATTATTTAGAGCTTTTGTAAAGATATCAGCAAGCTAATTATTTATTTCCACATACTCTAAATGAATGAGTTCCTTTTCAACCATATCCCTAAGAAAATGATGCCGAATGTCGATATGTTTTGTTCTAGAATGCTGAACATGATTTTTAGAAATGTTAATGGCACTCAAATTATCGCAAAACATGACAAATGTGCTAGTGTGCAGACCATAGTCATCAAGCATGTGTTTTAACCAAATTAATTGAGCACAACAACTCCCAGCCGCTACATATTCAGATTCGGCGGTAGAGAGTGACACATAATGTTGCTTACGATTATACCATGAAACCATATTGTTACCTAAGTAAAAACACCCTCCGCTAGTACTTTTTTTATCATCAAGATCTCCGGCCCAATCAGAATCACTAAAACCAACAAGATTGGTGTTAGTATCCTTCGTGTACCAAAGACCTAAATCTGGTGTACCAGCTATATATTTACGTATACATTTTACCACCTTTAAATGTGCTTCTTTAGGGCTAGCTTGGTAACAAACACACACACACACACTGAACACAATATCAGGACGACTAGATGAAAGATAAAGCAAACTACCAATCATGGATCTGTATAGGGTAGGATCAACATCTTCTCCTAAGCTTTCTGAGCATATCTTTTGAGAAGAACCCATAGAAGTTCTCATATGCTTAGCATTTTCCAATCCATATTTCTTGATTATGCTTCTGGCGTGTTTGCTTTGAGTGATAAAAATTCCATCGTCCTTTTGTTTCACCTGTAAACCCAAAAAGAATGTCAATTCACCTATCATACTCATCTCAAAAGTAGAGGACATAGCTTCAATAAAGTTATTCAACATTATTTTTGATGTAGCACCAAAAATAATATTATCAACATAAATTTGAGCTATACATGTATCAGTCCCCGACTTTTTGATAAAAAGTGTACGATCAGCCTCACCTCTAATGAATCCAAATTGAAGTAGAAAATTAGTTAACCTTGCATACCATGCTCTAGGAGCTTGTTTCAAGCCATAAAGAGCTTTATCAAGCTTATAGACATGATTTGGGTTAAAAGGATCTTCAAATCCTTTTGGTTGTTCAACATAAATCTCTTCATCCAAGTAACCATTCCATTTGATGCAAGGTAAGTTTCAGATAACATGCAATTGCAAGTAAAAGTCTTATAGACTCAATTCTAGCTACAGGTGCAAAGGTTTCATCGAAGTCAACCCCTTCAACCTGTGTATATCCTTGAGCTACAAGTCTAGCTTTGTTTCGAACAAATGCCATTTTCATCAGTTTTGTTCTTAAAAATCCACTTAGTTCCTATTACATTCGTATTTGAAGGTCTAGGAACAAGGGACCACACATTATTTTTTGCAAATTGTTCAAACTCTTCTTGTATAGCCATTATCTAAAAATTATCTTTTAAAGCATCCTTAGCATTCTTAGGTTCAAAGTTAGACACAAAGTAAGTAAATTTTACCTCAAAGAATATTGTTGACATACAGACATGACTTACCATCTCTCGGTAATTTTTCCTTTTACCTCGGGTTCTTATACCTTCATTTACTTATCCTATTATTTGTGAGCTTGGATGAACATTCCTTATCCTTGATGGAGGATCCCTTCTTATTGGATCGAGCACAGTTTGCTGCTGTTCAGTTTCTTGATCACTGGACTCTTCTGAAATTCCAGAGGCAGGTGTTAGAGAAGATGTTGCCTCAACATTTTGGACAACATCTATCTCTGTTGTTTCTTCAGTTTTCTCAACTATGTCCAGTATTTTGCTATCATCTTCCTTGCCTGCAATATCAAGTAAATCATCAAAAACAATATTAACTGTTTCTTGGACAGTCTTTAATCTCAAATTATAGACTCTATAAGTATGACTGTTTTGAGAATAACCAAGAAACACTCCCTTATCACTTTTGAAATCAAATTTATTCAGCTGATCTCTATCATTCAAGATATAACAAATACAACCAAATATATGAAAATAAGCTAAGTTAGGCTTCTTCCCATTCAGGATTTCATATGGAGTCATTGAGGTTCCTAGCTGTTGGTCCCAAGTGGTGCCTGAGGTTCAGAGGGGGGGGTGAATGAACCTTAGCGATTTTTTAGAATCTATAAAACAACCGTTCTGCACTGCAAGTTACTTGAGCTTGCAGTGATAGATGGTTACTGCTTGCAGCGCTAGAATGCAGTGCTGCACGCTGTAACCTGGAGTTTTGTACGCAGCGGAAATATACTTTTAAACACAAGGCTGTTTTACACAAAAATGCTTCTTTCAAACATTTTATGATGAGAAGAGATAGATATATGCAGAAAATAATCACAGATAAATAAAGCGATAAAAACACTTATGGCTTATAGTGGTTCGAAGGTGGTGTAATCCTTCTACGTCCACTCTACTGCTCCTCGAGCAGGAACTTTGTTAAGCAAGATTGAATTACAGGACTCTCCTAACAATCTATCAACTTTACAAAGCAAACCACCTACTGAAGTCCAGCGTACACACAACAACTGCAAACTTCAAAGGCTAACCCACACAGGGTTCTATACTCCCACACAGGGAAGCTGCCTAACACTAGACAACTAAAACAAACAGCAAGGATCTCTCCTATCAACTGCTTGACACCACTAAAACAACCTAAGCACACAACAACAAGGTTAAAAGGATAAAAAAGGTTTTCTTCAACTTGTGCTTCGAAGTGAGCTTCTGAATCCGTAAGGAATCTTTCAGCTTGAACTCTGCTTCACTTCGATAGGTTGAGTGACTGAAACTGTTGGCTTGAATACTTTAAATTTGTAAGCTCGAAACTTTCGCGTATGGAAATTAGATCTCAGTAACAGTAACCAGCTTCAGTACTCCTCGACCTCTATTTATACTTGTAGGAGAAGATGTCCGTTGACGGAGACATCCCTCTTTTGAATTTGAAATAGCCTGGCCAAAGTATGGTTCGCATTTAATGCGACTGTCCTTTCTTTTCGGAGCATTTAATGCGGCAGTTGCGGCTCGCAGCTTTCTGCGGCGCGTCAGTCCATGTGGCATCTTCTTATTGGCTCCGTGTCTGCTACTTTGACTTTTTCTTGAACGACTTTTTTGTCCCTGCTTGGATCTCCGTTCCTCGTACTGTATTTATCCTTCCTGGGATTTACAGGATACTTCATCTTGTAGTTGGCGCTGTATTTACTTAACTGTACTGTAAGTCTGCGCTGTATCCTTGGTCTCTATGCAGCTGATGTATACTTTCAGTGCTGCTGTATTTTAGACCTGCTTGCAGTATCGTCTGGCAGTGCTGCTGTAACTTCATTCTAGCAGTACTCCTGTATCCTCTTTATGCAGCGATGCTGCACGCCATTCTTCCTTGCTTTGCTGTATCCTGCCTTCATGCAGCGATACTGTATCCTGTCTTCTTGCAGCGATATCTTCCTTTAAAGCTTAGATGCAGCTTTATCCTCTTTTAACCTCTATTTCAATCCTTGACTCAAGACTCAATTCTAGTCTATTTATTCACTTAAACAATGTGAAAATGGGGTACTCAAAACTTCCTATTACATGGTTGGTTTGTCTCATCAAAATCTAAGCAATGAAATCCCAACAATTTCCCCCTTTTTGATGATGACAAAACCTTTACAATATTTCGTTCATGAAGAAGTTTCATTTTACTTTAACTCATTTGATTTATCCAAATTACATGCTTGCACAGCTTTGAATAAATAAATCTAATCCTGGATTCATCAGAGATGCATCATGCTGTTCCTTTCAACAAACTCAACAGGAAAACACAAACAGCATGCATGAGTTCATAAGAATTGAACTTGGTCAGAGCAGAAAGAAAAATTTCTTCATTTAAGAGATAGAAATTTTACAACATCAAAAATACAACAAGGATCATAAGAGGGTATATGAATACAGCTTAGTAAAACGAAGACCTTTTGTTTGCAGATTCGTCTGCTCTTCTTTCAAACCTTTCAAGGCCTTCTCTTCCTCTTGATCCTTTCCACCAGTCCCTGATGGACTCTTGGTAGGACTCTTCCAGCTTGTGTCTGATCACAGGAATCTGAATCCATCTCAGCCAGAAGTCCTCGCAGAATGGTACAATCAGCCCTTCCTTGACTCTATCGATGTACAGCTGTTGAATGTCAAGGCCTCCTTCGCGAACGAGCTGTTCATACCTTCTCAATGCAGTCTTGCAGGTATGATACTTGCTGAATTTGCCTTGCTTGCATAGATCTCTGAAGTGTCTGAGGTACTCTGATCATTTGAAAATGGTGATCGCCTCAAATGTTGGATTCCGATCAAAAGGCAGTCTGACTTCTTTGAAGATGTCGAATCTCCAAGCCATGTTTTCTCCTTCAGGCCTTTGATCCATCAACACGGACACTTCAGCAGAGATGTTCTCTGTGTCAAGGCGAGGGATCTCTTGAGGAGGGAATTGGTAGTAGTTGTTTGGGAATATTTTTCTTTCACCAATTACACCGAGTCTTTGAATCCAGGCATTAGGATCTGCAGCTTCTTCGTACTGGCGCCTTTGATTCTCAGACTCGTCCCCGCTCATCCTCTTCCTTGAGCCTTGCTGCTGGTTATCATCCCTTCTCTTATGATGATAGCTGGGCGGTGCTGCATCCTTGCTTGCAGCTCTGCTGTGTGCAGAACCTGCAGCAGATCTTCTTCCAGCAGCTGCACCGGCTCCATCATAATCTCTTCTCCATCTTTTCAGAGAAGGGATATCAGCAGCAGCAGATGATCCAGACCTCCTTCTCCTCCTGCTGAGAGGTTGCTGGTCATCATCTTCTTCCTCTTCTTCAGGTTCAGCCGCCCATTTGCTCCTGTATTTCTCTTCAAACCTTTCCCCCTTTTTAGCATCATCAAAAGCCGGGGGCTGAGCAGGGGCTGCTGGGACCGCCCTAGATCGCGGGCGTCGGGTCGGTTCAGGGGCTGGCTCTGGAGCATCGACATGCTGAGGGAAAACTCGGACCATGATGTCCCTCAACTCTCCTACAATCAGCTCCAGATTCCCCAACCTGTCGTCCACACTTCTGGTTCTCTAAGATTGATCGAAGACACGATCCAGAAGTGTTTCCAGGACTTGTGAGTGATGGTTGAGTCTGGTTGAGACAGTCTTAGCATGCAGCTTGCATTGCCTGACCTCTTGGCGCGTCAGAGCAGCTTCAACCTTCAACTCCTTCTCTATCCTAACCCGATCGTAGTACAGCCTGTTCGAATGATCATTGAGAGTATGCCTAATCATGTCAGGCAGCACTTCGAGGTCCTTCTTGAAACCCGTCATGGTTTCAGCATGGAATTGGGCACTGACCCTGAGACTGTTGCGCATGGTAGACTCATGCTCTTGGAGAGCATGCAGCAGATGTCTAACAGCGGTCTCGACTCTGTTGATTGATTCATCAGGAGTCAGCCCTGAATTCCTTCTTGTTGAGGCAGCAGTGGATGCAGCAAATGGGATCACCTCTTGGCATACTGGTGCTGCATCCTGCCTCGGTACTTCAGCAGCAACCTCATCCTCATCCTTGCTGGTATGAGAGCTTGTAGAGCTTGAGAATGTGTGCTCATCTCCTTCTTCTTCTTCTTCTTCTTCTTCTTCTGTCTCCTCTTCGCTGGATAAGACTGGAACAGGAACGGCTCCTCCAGATTTTGACCCATGAACAGCAATGTTCCGTTCCTTCATCCATCTTGCGAATTCGGCATCCGACATATTGGCGTCCACAGTATCCTTTGCTGTAGTGACCTTTGAAGGTACTTGAGAGCTAGCAGCGGCTGCAGCATCAACCTCCTCACGAGGTGTCTCTAGCTGCACTGGGGATACTTCGGCCTCAACTCCAGCATCCTCAGTGGGTACTGTCTGAACAGCCTCCCTACCTGAGGTCTTCTCACACTCAGGGAGTGTTGTCAGAACAACATCCTCCACTGAGGTCTTCTCAACGGACCCCGTCTCCTCGGCCGGTCCAGAAACAGCTTCGACAGTCTCTGCTGCAAGAGTCGGTTCTTACAGCTCTGCATGGCTTCCTACAACGATCACAGTATTCAGCACTGTATCCTCTATTGCTGCTAGGATCTCAGCTTCCACCCTGCTCTTTTCTGCAGCTCCTTCTTCCTGTTGAAGGATGGTTGCTAGCTGCACTGCTGTCGCATCCAGTGCAGGGAGTACCGCCTCTGCAACTCCCTCCGTAGATGCTTCATCGGCAATCTCAGAGATGTCTGAGATGACAGTCCTGATTATGGTGGATGGTTCCCCCTCAGAGTCTGCTTAAGCAGCATCTTCATCTTCGCGCACTGGGGAGTCACCATAATCCAGTAGTTGGGTTTCCTCCTCCTCCAAGCGATCCAGCGTGACAATGTTGGAGAGGCCCTCAACTACTTGCTCGTATGCAGGGGAGTTCATCTGATTTGAACTTGAACTGCCTTCTCCCCGCATCCTTCTTGGAGTGTGCTGCATCCTGGTTTCCTTCAGGCTCTGTTGCAGCGCTAGATGCAGCATGGCTTCTTCAGCCTGCTCCACTCTCAAGGTGTCGATTTGCTCCTGAGCAAATGCAACATCATCGCCCCTTCTTACCGCCTCTGCAGCCGGGGCTAGGAAGACCTGCACATCTTCCACTGCTGCTTTCATCGGCAGCTCTGCAGAGTCGGATTCTGCAAGAGCTTTGCCCTTTCCCTTGTCCTGTGCTCCCTGTGCAGCGCTGCAACCATCGAGCTCTTGAACTCTTGCTGCAAAGTCAGGTTGTAGGAGTGCCAGAATATCCTCTAATTTGGCCCACTCCAGGACAGCTTGCTCGACTGTCAGGAAATCCTTCCACTTCAACAGGATTTCCCCCTTAGACAGCCGCATCTCTCTCCAAAGAGAGTACTCAGCCGATATATTTCTAGCCGCTGGAAAGGTGGGATCGAGCACTGAAGCATCTGTTTGTAGACGAGCTTCTTCTTCAGTTGGCTCGACCCGGTGCTGATGTGGCTCCCGAAGCTGATGTGACACATCCCCAAGGTCGACTACAACCATATCAGGCAGATGTGACACATCCCCAACAGCACCAGCAGCTCTCTTGCTGCGTGGAGCCCTTCTCACCAAAGGTGCGTCATCATCTGGGGAAGAGGATTCAAGTTCAGGTACAGCCTTCCCTGAACTCCTCTTGATAACAGGAAGAGGACTCGAAGGTTCCTCTTCTTCAGCATCTTCCCCGCTGATAGCAGCTTCATCTTGCAGAGCAAGAGTTGCATTCTTTTTGTCTTTGGTTTTCTTCCTCGCAACTCCTGCTCCTGCAGCCTTCGGCTGGGTCTTGCCCTTCTTCTTCTCCCCGAGATACTTTCCAGGATGAATGGGGGCGGGTGCTGCAAGTTGAAGGCCAAGCTTGCAGAACAGAGAACAGATGGTGATACCGTAGCTCCGACGCTCCGTTATCTTCTCTGGTTCCTCCCACAGCCTCTTCATGATGAACCTCGCCCAGTTCACCTTTTCTCCGGCCATGATGGCAGACATGAACCGGAACCGGAGATCTGTGCACTTGTCATAACTCACTGTCCTCCATTCGATGGAGTACGCACAGATGTCGTGGAGAAGTTCAAACTCCAGTTTGAAGAGCTTCTTGGGGGCGCTTCTCTTGATTTCAGCCCCTGCATCCCTTGCTCGAAAGAGATTCCACATCTCTTGAGCCGATGCCTCCCCATATGTCGCCAACTGGCTGGGGGTCAATCCTGCAGCCGAAATGCTGAAGGTGGTGGAGATATCCCTAACGGTCAGCGACCGTTCCTCTCCATCTGTATCCATCCGGAACAGGATGCAGTTCCTTTCCTCCGTCTGCCTAGCGTAGGCGTAAAACCTCTGTACTGACTCCGTGGAGAAGCCAGCATATACCGTGGTCAACAGCCCTAGGACTTGGGTCTGTTGTAGAGCGTCAAAGATTCTCTTGATCAGGGTATTATCATACAACCCTGACTCCAAGATGTTCTCCTTGTTGATCATTCTTCCATCAAGAACGATGGTCTTTCTGGTAGCCATCGAGATCTTTGTGAGATAGAGAGAGAGAGGGACAAGGGTTTTGCACTTAGAAAATTTTTCTTGCGATCACAGCGTTTCTCTCTCTGAAGATGAAAAGTGAATTTCAAATGGCACGATTTGGTCTATATGGCGGTTTCCAAGAGACGTGCGAGATAGACGGTTGAGATAAATCAGGGAAATGATCTAGTGGCTCAGGAAAAAGCGAAGATGTCAAATCGTCGCTAATAATTACTTGGCGCGTGGGCTCTGTCAGCGTCTTTTCCACTTCCTGACACCCGCAGTCATGCATTTAATGCTGAAAGACATGCCATTTGCCACCTAAATAAATGCCTTTTAAGGTTGCAGCATCTCTAGTACGAGGTTGCAGAGCAATCAATACTCCTTTTGAAATTAATGCTGTAACCTGATGCTGCTAGATTTCTTCGATAGCTGCTGTACTGTAAGAATGTAGGTTGCAGCGCTGTCTGAACCCAGTGCTGTATTGACGCGTAGCTTACAGTACCATTTTTACTGCTTTCTGTAAGCATGCAGAGGTTCCCCCTGCGATCTTGCATTTTCTTTTTCTTCACAGCTTAAGGATTCCTAGCTCGTTACGAAGCATAGAAAACCTAGATTCACTCAACGGTTTTGTAAGGATATCTGCCAGCTGTAGATCCGTGTGAACCTTCTCAAGCACGACATCTTTCTTCTGTAGGCAGAACTCCTTCTATGTATGGTACAACATTCTCTTTTCTGGGAGAGGTTTCTTCAGGTGGTTTTTCCAGCTTCTTTGTGTCACAATGTGGTTCATCAAACACCACATGTACAGATTCTTCTACCACCAGGGTTCTCTTATTAAACACTCTGAAGGCTTTACTTACAGTAGAGTATCCTAGAAATACTCCTTCGTCTGATTTAGCATCAAAAGTCTTTAGATGTTTCTTTCCATTGTTGAGAACATAACACCTGCATCCAAAGATATGTAGATAGGAAATGTTTGGTGTATGACCATTCCATATTTCATACGGTGTTTTGTCAAGATCCTTGATGATTAAACATCTGTTCTGCGTATAGCATGCAGTGTTGGTTGCCTCAGCCCAAAATCTCTTGGGTATTTCTGCTTCTGCTATCATCGTCCTTGCTGCTTCTTTGAGGGTTCTATTTCTTCTTTCAGCAACCCCGTTTTGTTGAGGTGTTCTTGCAACAGAGTATTCATGACGAATACCATTGTCAGAACAGAATTTCTCTATAAATTTATTCGTGAACTCGGTTCCTCTGTCTGATCTTATCTTCACTATGCTCAAGCTCTTTTCATTCTGAATTTTCTTCATGAGGCCAAGTAGCTTTTCTTGAGTTTCTGACTTCTTTGCTAGAAAGATCGTCCATGTGTATCTGGAGTAGTCATCCACTACTACTAGAGAGTACTTCTTCTTGCTCAAGCTTACTGGTTCTACTGGTCCAAAGAGGTCCATGTGTAGAAGGTCTAGAATTCTGTGAGACGATTTCTGAATCTTATCCTTGAAAGAGCTCTTAACTTGCTTCCCTTTTTGACACGCTCCACAGACATTCTCTTTCTTGTAAGCTACATCTGGTAATCCTTTCACGAGGCCTTTTCTTGCTAGCTTGTTGATAGTCTTGAAGTTCAGGTGACTTAATCATTTGTGCCATAGCCAGCTCAGCTCCGGTAGACTTTTCACTATGAAGCATGTTGATTGAGTGGAGGAATTCCAATCTGCTAGGTAGATATTTCCTCTTCTTGTTCCTGTAAGCTTTACTTCATTTGTGGTGCTGTCATTGATTAAGCACTTGTTGAGGTTGAATTCCACTGTATATCTTTTGTCACAGAACTGACTGATGCTTAGAAGATTGTATCTAAGCCCCTTTACGTAGGATACATCCTTGATCTTTATGTTCCCCTTGACTAGGCATCCGCTTCCTTTTGTGCTTCCTTTGGAATCATCTCCAAATATGACCTTAGGTCCTTTGCATTCTTGGAAGTCTTTCAGCGTTTCTTTATTGCCTGTCATGTGCCTTGAGCAGCCGCTGTCGATATACCATACATCATTGCTGCATCCTGGCACTGTAACCTGTAACAAACTCAAACAGATTTAGGTACCCATTTCCATACGGGTCCTTTGGGGTTAGTTACTTTGGGAACCCAAACTTTCTTAACAGTAACTGATCTATTGTAAGATTTGTTGGTTCTCGAGCTGTATGCAGTTATCTTGGAAAACTGCTTGTTAAAAGTGTGTGCTCGGCAAACATGTGTGTTACCAGCACCCTTGTAGTGTGGTCTTCCACCATACTTCCCTGGAGTATATCCTCCTTGAGGTTTAGACATATAGGTCTTAGTATTGGTGGGAAAGTTTCTTCTATGCTGCAACTTTGTTGGTTGCTGCATCCTTTTGCTGCATGCAGCACATGACTTCTGCTGCAGCCAAGTCTTAGATGCAGACTTATTCCCTGCAGTTGAGCATTGGGTTTCTTCCCTTTATCCGTCATTGCTGTTTTGTTCAGTATCTTTTCAGAGTCACAAAGTAACTCTTTCTGCATTGGAGTTTTAGCTTGAACAAAATTCACAGCTTCGGATGTGCTTGCTGTATTCTAAGAGCCTTGATTGCTGTAACCTATGCCTGAAATCACAAAGGGATCTCTGACACTGTTTATGCAATCTCTTGCGTCCTTTGAGGATTTGGTGAACGTTCTCATCTTGGACTGCAAGATTTCTTTCTCAGATCTTAGCTCAGTGATCAGCAGATTCAATCTAGAGATCTCTTGTTGCTGCTTACTGCACTTTGAGTTATCAGACTCTCGTGCAGCGAGCATTCTGGCAATGTCGATGTTTTTGTTCTTGAGAATCTCATTATCGATTCTAAGGTTCTCATTCTCAACCTTAAGCTCCTCATGAATTGAGTTGATCTGCTCGAAATCACTCATGATCCTTTTCAAGGAGTGGATCATGTTCGGCTCCTCATCAACTTGTATGGACAACGGTTGGTAAATTACCTCATCTTCTTCGCTGTTCTCACCATCTTTAGCCATCAGGTATATGAGTGCTTCTTCGTCAGAGGATGAGGTTTCAGCATCGCTGTCAGAGGATTCTGCAGCTTTCAGTACTTTCTTCGGAACTACTGCATCCTTGGCTTTCTCCATCTCTTCTATGAGAGCTCGAAGCTTGTGCCTTTCCTCTCGTCTTTTATCTCTCATCTGTTCTCTTTCTCCTTCAGGATACTTGTGCACTGTTGGATAAGGACAATTCCTTGCGTAGTGTCCAGGCTTTCTGCAATTATAGCACAAGTCAACATTCCCTGTATTTAACTGAGGAGAAGAAGATACCTGAGGGGTTGAGTGACTTCTTCTGAAATCATTCTTTTTGTTGAGGTTGGTGTTGCTGCTATTGTTGTTGCTCTTGATAAATCTCCTAAATTTCTTTAGGAGGAGCGCCATATCCTCTTCAGCAACTTCTGCTGTATCCTCACTCTGCTTACTGCAACTGGCGGTTGCTGTATCTTTTGTTCCTCTGGCGGTTAGCGCTGTAACTTTGGAGACTGGCTCCTCTGACTCTTTTCTCCTTCTATTGATGTCATACTCGAATGCTTTCAAGTCGGAGAATAAGTCAAATGTGCTCATGGACTTCAGGTCTATAGACACTCTCATGGCAGTGGTCTTGCTATCCCACTCCGCTGGTAGGGCTCTTAACACCTTCATGTTCTTTTCTTTCTGTGTGTAGTGTTTGCCCAGAGCTTCTAGTTCATTCACTATGGATGTGAATCTCAGATCTAGTTGCTCTAGAGTCTCTTCATTCTTCATCTCGAAGAGCTCGAATAATTGTGTAGCGTTGGAGATTTTGTTGTCCTTTGTGAGCTCAGTTCCTTCACAAATTTGCTCCAGCTTTTCCCATATTTCTTTGGATGTTGAGCAAGTCTTGACTTTGCTAAAGGTGCCCTTATCCAAGGTAATAAATAGAGCGTTCTTTGCCATGTTATTCAGGTTGGCTCTTTTCCTATCTTCGTTTCCCCACTCTTGTCGTGGTTTGATCAGGAGGTTTGGTGGTGGTTGCTCTCCTTCTGCATGGTCTCTTCCATACATTGGATTTACCTTCATGGGAACTATCGGTCCTTCAGTTATGACGGTCCACATCTCATCATTCATGGCCGAAAGGTGTGCCTGCATTCTAATCTTCCAGTCATCATATTCCTCTATGGAAAACATAGGTAGCTTGTGATTGGAGGAATCCATGATATGCTTTAAAGATGATTTTTATGCAGAGAAAACAACGAGACAAAGGTGGATCTGGGTAGGTGACCGGATAAGTTGGCTTTTAACCCAACTTGCTCTGATACCACTTGTTGGTCCCAAGTGGTGCCTGAGGTTCAGAGGGGGGGTGAATGAACCTTAGCGATTTTTCAGAATCTATAAAACAACCGTTCTGCACTGCAAGTTACTTGAGCTTGCAGTGATAGATGGTTACTGCTTGCAGCGCTAGAATGCAGTGCTGCACGCTGTAACCTGGAGTTTTGTACGCAGTGGAAATATACTTTTAAACACAAGACTGTTTTACACAAAAATGCTTCTTTCAAACGTTTTATGATGAGAAGAGATAGATATATGCAGAAAATAATCACAGATAAATAAAGCGATAAAAACACTTATGGCTTATAGTGGTTCGAAGGTGGTGTAATCCTTCTACGTCCACTCTACTGCTCCTCGAGCAGGAACTTTGTTAAGCAATATTGAATTACAGGACTCTCCTAACAATCTATCAACTTTACAAAGCAAACCACCTACTGAAGTCCAGCGTACACACAGCAACTGCAAACTTCAAAGGCTAACCCACACAGGGTTCTATACTCCCACACAGGGAAGCTGCCTAACACTAGACAACTAAAACAAACAGCAAGGATCTCTCCTATCAACTGCTTGACACCACTAAAACAACCTAAGCACACAACAACAAGGTTAAAAGGATAAAAAAAGTTTTCTTCAACTTGTGCTTCGAAGTGAGCTTCTGAATCCGTAAGGAATCTTTCAGCTTGAACTCTGCTTCACTTCGATAGGTTGAGTGACTGAAACTGTTGGCTTGAATACTTTAAATTTGTAAGCTCGAAACTTTCGCGTATGGAAATTAGATCTCAGTAACAGTAACCAGCTTCAGTACTCCTCGACCTCTATTTATACTTGTAGGAGAAGATGTCCGTTGAAGGAGACATCCCTCTTTTGAATTTGAAATAGCCTGGCCAAAGTATGGTTCGCATTTAATGCGACTGACCTTTCTTTTCGGAGCATTTAATGCGGCAGTTGCGGCTCGCAGCTTTCTGCGGCGCGTCAGTCCATGTGGCATCTTCTTATTGGCTCCGTGTCTGCTACTTTGACTTTTTCTTGAACGGCTCTTTTGTCCCTGCTTGGATCTCCGTTCCTCGTACTGCATTTATCCTTCCTGGGATTTGCAGGATACTTTGTCTTGTAGTTGGCGCTGTATTTACTTAACTGTACTGTAAGTCTGCGCTGTATCCTTGGTCTCTGTGCAGCTGATGTATACTTTCAGTGCTGCTGTATTTTAGACCTGCTTGCAGTATCGTCTGGCAGTGCTGCTGTAACTTCGTTCTAGCAGTACTCCTGTATCCTTTTTATGCAGCGATGCTGCACGCCATTCTTCCTTGCTTTGCTGTATCCTGCCTTCATGCAGCGATACTGTATCCTGCCTTCTTGCAGCGATATCTTCCTTTAAAGCTTAGATGCAGCTTTATCCTCTTTTAACCTCTATTTCAATCCTTGACTCAAGACTTAATTCTAGTCTATTTATTCACTTAAACAATGTGAAAATGGGGTACTCAAAACTTCCTATTATATGGTTGGTTTGTCTCATCAAAATCTAAACAATGAAATCCCAACACTAGCCTTAAGTATACTCTATTTGAAATGTGGCATGTAGTGTTTAACGCTTCAGCCTAAAACCTTTTTGAAAGACTTTTTGAACTAAGCATAACTCTTGCCATTTCGTGCAAGGTTCTATTTTTCCGTTCAGCTACTCCTTTTTGCTGTGGCATTTTGGGAGCTGAAAATTCTTGAAAAATTCCTTTCTTTTCACAAAAGTTAGAGAAAGAATTGTTCTCGAATTATGTACCGTGATCGGACCTAATATGGAAAATAGGTGAAGAAAATAAATTCCTAATCCTAGCATGTAACACTTTAAACATGTCAAAAGTTTCAGACTTTTCTTTCAAAAAATATATCCAAGTATACCTAGAAAAATCATCCACAATGACAAAGAGTATCTCTTACCTCCCAAGCTATCTACCTCAATTGGACCCATTACATCTATGTGTAACAATTGAAAGCAATGCGTTGTACCTGATTTTTGACCATCGGGATATGTTGCATTGTGTGAAACACGAGTTTGCTTACCTTTAAGACAATCTTCACACACAATTGTACTTGTCTTGTTTAACTTAGAAAGACCTCTAACTGTTTCATACTTGATCAGCCATTCAAGATTCCGATAGTTTATATGACCTAATTTCTTATGCCATAAAAAGTGTCATCCATTTTTGATTGCAGACAATCTATTTGTTCTTCAACTAAATAGCAATTGTCTTTTGATCTTGTACCTGTCATGACACAATCACCATTATTAGCAAACACTTCACATGAACTTTTATTGAATTTTACCTGTAAATTGTCATCACAAAGTTAGCTTATGCTAATCAGATTAGCCGTAAGACCATTCACATGTAGAACATTATTTAAGAAAGGAAATCCAGGTACGTTAAGCCTTCTTTTCCCAACAATCTTTCCCTAAGAGCCTCCTCTATATGTGACCATTCCACCATTCAAAGGAACATAATCTTTCAAAAAGTTCTTTGTTCCCGTCATGTGACGTGAACATCCACTATCAAAATACCATGAACCTGAAACGTTAGTTTTTAAAACAGTGTATACCACAAAACAGATTTCATCAAATTTTGATACCCAAGATTCTTTGCAAACAGCCTTAGTTCTTTTCAGATCTGAGATGTTATCCGAAGTGTTTGACAACACTTTGGGCAACATCTGTTGTTTTAACAGATTTCTTTTATACCTAAAACAGTGAGGCTTAATGTGACCAAGCTTAGAACAAAAATCACAGATAAACTCCTTTTTTAAAGATTCTTTAGAACATTCTATATCTTTTGAAGTGCAAGAATCCAAAGGTTTATCATAAGCCGGCATAAATTTGTTTGCAAAGCTTTGGTAACCTAAACCAAAAGTACCAGATTGATTCAAGTTAAGAACTTTATTCAGCTTAGCGGTTCCTTTGTTTAACTTTGAAAAAGTGGCTTCGACCGACTCTACCTTAGACATGAGATTAGAAATTTCAACATCTTTCTTAGTAAGCATTACCTCAAGTCTGGTAAGAGAGTCTTTAAGTTCGTTGTTCTCCTTAGATAATTTCTCTACACTCTTCTTCTCTTTCTTCCATTCTTTTAGCAAGGCTGTGTAGAGTACTTGCATTTCTCCAAGTCTTCCTCGTCTTGATCATCTGCATCACACCAATGGACCCATGAAACAGTTTTCATCTGGATAATCAAACAATACATACCTTTTAGATTCGGCAGTAGTAGATGTTGGAGGATATGTGCCAATATTTTGTCCAACATCTTGACTGTTCAACACGGATTGCTCATGTATTGTGGCCATCATTGCTGTTGAACTTTTTTCAACCTCTTCATCTTCTGATTCGTCATCACTTAAAGAAACCCAAAAATTCTTACCATGTTTCCTTAGAACATTAGCACATTTATTAGCATAATGACCCCAATCAGAACATGCACGACATTGAATTTTTTCAAGATGTTTGGGATCAAATTTAGAGACATCAAAATTTCTTCTAGTGCTACATTCCTTTTGAGATTGAAAAGTTTTCTTTTGATTTTGGAAACTATTTTTGGTATACTGTTCATTAGGCTTGAACACCCTTTTTTTTATTAAATTTTCTTACCATGGCATTGTACTTGCAGGTAATCAAAGCTATACTAGCTCCTTCTCCAATTTCTTCCAAATCTTCATCCTTTTCCTCGTGATCATTATCTGAGGTTTGAGCTTGAAGGGCTATACTCTTCCCCTTAAACTTATCCTTTTGGGACAACATATTAACCTCATAATTTTTCAAAATATTCATAAGAGTATTGAGATCCATAGAAGCAAGATGATGAGCTTCTTCTATAGCGGAGACCTTGAGATTGTATCTTTCGGATAATGTACGAATGACTTTATATACCAAATGCTTGTTGTTTATGGGCTCACCAAGCATTTGACATTCATTAGCAATGTCTATTACCTTCTTAAAGTACGATGTGATGTCCTCATTGTCTTCCATTCGGAGACTTTCAAATTGACTGGAAAGTATCCTCAACCTTGTCTCCTTGACTCTTGCATCACCTTCACAATGCCTTTGTAAGATGTCCCAAGCTTGTTTGGAAGTAGCATAGTTTTGAATCAGTTTGAACATATGCATGTCAACCCATGAGAAAATGGCGTTGAGAGCTTTTTCATTGCAACTGGCTTCATTGAGTTCGGTTTGAGTCCACTCCGATTCTGGTTTATCCACGACATCACCATCCTCATCTCGCGTAGTTTTTGGAATAGTATAACTGTTAACTACCAACTTCCATGCATGATAATCAATTGATTTGATGCGTGCATGCAAGCGGATTTTTTAAAATGTATAGTTAGAACCATCAAGAACGGGAAGTCTCCCAAGATTATGATTTGTCGGATCCATAATCAAACTGACCAGACCCAACCACTCAGTGTATCGAGTGTTGGCTCTGATACCACTTGTTGGAAAGTGGGATCTGGTTTTAAAATAAAAGTAAGTGAATAGTGGCAGACGATACCAAAGATGTTGTCACAACACTTGACACAACACTCACTTTAAAAAGAGTTTGCAGCGGAATTTAAAGGTACTCAAAGATGTAACTTTTCAAGATATATATAAATATATATCTTGAGATGCCTTGGGCAAAATTTTATTCACAAACAAAAGTGAATACAAGTGAATTCCAAAATAGGCAAAACCTACAAAAATAGAATTCACAAAAGATCATAAAGATCAAATGAAAAATACTCTTTAAGTATACAACTCACAAAAAACCACTCTTCGAAGGATACTTGGACACTTAGAATACTATATGCATGTTGAGACTCCAAGGATGAGTTACAAGACAAAATAACACTCCTATTTATAGACTCCTTCCAAGACAACTACCAAAACTACTTTCCCTAAAATGTAGCCTCACAAAATCGTGGATCCTTGCTCAGCAAGATCTTGTAACATGCACGAGCATATTCCTCCAGGTAATTACTTAATTGTTCCAGCATGGTTGACATGGTCCACTCACACACTTTCTTGAGCTTTTATCTCAAGTTAGTTACAACTTTGTTGCTTCTTCTTTTAACTCAGTCCCACTCTTCGTTTACTTAGTCTACAATCTGTAAAAATAGTATAAACAAGATACAAATGCAAAACACGTGGAGAATTGTGAAGGAAGACAAAACAGATAAGAATGTTGCCACGGATGTTAAGCAACATTCCCACCAATATTTGATTCTGGACAAAAATATAATTAACAAATTTGTTAATTAAAAATGTTGACTGTTTAGTCAACCAAAGTCCATCTAACAATAGCAGCCAATTAATTAAAAATACTAGTTGACATTAAAATACATATGACATGTAATTAATATAAATGAAGTATTTTATTTTAATTGTTTCCAAATTGTTTTCAATTAAAGCCGTTCAAAGTTGCTAATGTATTTATTTGACTATCACATAGCTCAAAATTTTTTTAGAGATAATTTCAAAATTCTTGAGATGATACTTAGACGGGTTTTGCAGGATCATCATGTTCGTCATTGTACCAATATGTAACTAAATCAAAATATACTTACATTAACATCTAATAGATTTTACTATAAAAAGAAGAATGAAATATTTTAATCAAAATATTAATTAATTAGTTTTCAAAAAGATAATATTTCAACTTCATCTTATAGTGTTTTTGGAAACATAATATTATTTATATTATATAATATGACTATAACATAATTTAAGTTAAATACATATTAAGTAATATTAAACAAAACTATTAAAATGTAAAAACATTTCAAATTAGACTTTCCTTGTTAAATTTTTTAAAAATGAATTATATGTTCTCTATTTCAAAATTCCCTCATTGAACATCTATGTGAATAATCTTAATATTTGAAATTGAAATAACAATTAAATCAATTAGAAATTACACCAAAAAAAAACAAAATAAATCAATTAAGAGTAAAAAAAAACATATATGGTAGGAAATAATCTATACTATACTAATAACAGGACAGTTGGGAATAATTACAAAAATGTCATTTTCCCACCCAAACTGTCCTATAATAAATGTTGTATATTTTTTCTTATTAATTGTTTTGTTAATTTCCAAAAACAATTATTACATATAATATAAAAGATAGTTTTTATTGCATCAATTCTTACTTTTGAGGATTTCAAGACATTTTTTATTATATCAATGCTTACTTTTGAGAATTCGAAGACATTTTTATTGTATCAATGCTTACTTTTGAGAATTTTAAGACATTTTTTATTGTATCAATACTTACTTTTGAGGATTTCAAGACATTTTTATTGTATCAATGCTTACTTTTGAGAATTTCAAGACATTTTTTATTGTATCAATGCTTACTTTTGAGAATTTCAAGACATTTTTATTGTATTAATGCTTACCATTGAGAATTTCAAGACATTTTGTATTGCATTAATGCTTACTTTTGAGGATTTTAAGATATTTTTTTATTGCATCAATACTTACTTTTGAAGATTCCAATATATTACATATTAATTATCCAATAAAAATTTGATTTGATAAAAAATATTTTAATAAATTAAATGTGTGTTCTTGATTTTTGAATTTGACTTCCAATTCAATCCACTTTTGTTACTTCTTCTTCAAGATATTGATGTATATATATAAGCAAAACTCATTAAGACCTTAAAACTTGAGAAACCTAAAATTAGAATACAATTTTAAATAATTTCTCTAATTTTTAGATAATACAGAGTTGAATACAATCTTATTCGATAAGATTGGAAGAGGCATATAAGTTTTCTCTTATAAGTTTTTCTTTCTATGTCTCCTCAACAAAACATCTTTGTTTTAGAAAACTTAAAATATGGAGATGGAAAAACATCCACCACATTCTAATCCATATCTTTATTTCTCTTTCAATATATATTCGCGGATGCTATGTTGATTATAATATTATTATAAATGTTGTTTATAAGGAAGTTTTTAATAATTTGTAGTATGTTGTAAAATTTATTATGTTACATCTTTTGATGGATCTGATGTATGATTTGGAAACAATGATTCAATTTAGTTGTTTATGTTGTTATTTAATAGTGTATATATATATATTAATGTTTAATAGTTGTATTCAATATTGATGTGTTGTGTATTTATAAATTTAATTTAATTATATTAAAATTATTTCATTATATAACAATACGCGCAACGCGCGGGTACACTGCTAGTACAAATAATACACAAAGGAAAAATATAGAAGAAAAAAAAATCAGCAGTCATCATCAACGCGAGCTCAGCATGCGGCCACGCCACTTGCCTACTAGGTACATGTATCGCATACGCCCACCTAATTGGGCGTGCTCCTCAATTCTTTGCGTCGTGGTTGGTTGAGACAAAAATGTTTTTAATAAAGTATTTATGAAAACAAAACAGACTAAATATCCCTTAAAATATTTATACTAAAACACTTGTACATTAATTAACATGACAATATTCTTGTGATTCACAACATTTTGTTAGCTAATATAGATGCCCTAAGTTAAAACCATCCAAAATCTCAATTTTAAAAAAAATCGATTAAATAGAAACTTGGCACTCAGAGACATTCTAATTCCCTAGTTAGAGTCGATGTGGCTGTTGATTGTTTGAAATTATAGAATATGTATCATATAATGATTTAATAAAGTAAAAGAAAAAAAGAAATCTGCTAAATAAAAGTTGATTTGAGGTGAGATTTTAGATGGGTGTTAAAAAATTTGTTAAATGAATTGGTCATACGCGTGATTAGGTTACAACAATTATTTTCAAGAAACAACAGACTTATATATATTGAAAGAAATGTTGGATTTTGATCATATATCATCTCTTAGACGAGGAAAATGAAAGGTTTTTATTTTAGATTCCAAATTGAGAAATTTTCAATATTTCGGATCCCCAACTGATAAAGTGACGAAATGGGATCAACAAACTTAAGTCAAAATATCAAAATAGAAATAGAAATCATCTCGTATGTTATTATATTAAAATTATTAGAGTAACCGTTTTATGACGGATGCTATTTAACTTTTCATAACCTACAACCCGACCCGATCCATCTGCATAAACTCCAATTACGCTTCAAACAATGGATTAGTATTAAATTCTGACTATGTCTGAATTGTACGCACTTTAATAAGCGTAGTGCAACGAGTTGTCAGACTGTAGAGGTAAATCATCTGATTTTATTTATCCAGTCTAAACTAATCAAGTATTTGAACACCCTAAAGTTAATTAATGTTAGTTTTATTTTTAAATCAAATTTTAATATAAATATGTCTTTTACGTAGATAAGTATGTGTTTTTTGCATTTTATTTTTCTATCCAATTTTGACTTATATTCTTCATGAAAGTTATAACTCTTTAAATTAGCCATTCAATACCATTAAAAAAACTAAAATGATATTTGTCCAAGTTAAGTGAACTTAATTAGTGTTATTTTTATTTTGTCACTGGATTTAAGTATAAGTATGTCTTTTAAAGGTATAAGTATGTGTTTATTGTATTTTATTTTTCCATCCGATTTTGGCTTAGTATTTTTCATGAAAGTTGTAGCCCTTTAAATTAGTCGTTCAATACCATAAAAAAAACTAAAATAATATTTATTCAAGTGAAATGAACTTAATTAATGTTATTTTTATTTTCTCACCAAATTTAAGTATACATGTATCTTTTCCATCAATAAGTATGTCTTTTAAAGCTAGAAGTATGCGTTTTTTCTATTTTTTTCAATATGATTTTGGCTTAGTGTTCTTCATGAAAGTTGTACCAAGTTTGTAACACCCCATTTTCAAGAAAACCCTGCATTGCATATTCTATAAAAATTTCTTTTATCGTTCAAGTATAAATGATTTAAGTGCAAGTTCTTATATTATTTAAAGTTATGATTTACAAATCATATTATGATCGATGATTTTAAAATCTTTATGATCTAATTTCTCTTTCGAGATTTTAAGGACTTTGTAGGATAACTTATGGAAGAAACCGAGCTCGATCTCCACTTACTCGACACATATGAATGGAAGTAAAAGATAAGATGTTAGTTAATTTTAAATGAACTATATGATATTAAGCTCATATGCTAATTTAATTCGTTACCACTTTCGAATGCTTTCTTTTATGAAATTTTACTTATGATCTTTATATGTTATTTTATGTGATGAAACATAGATTGCTTGAACATGAATTTATGCATCATAATGTAGATAAAAATATGTTCTTTACATAAGTAAATCATATAAATAAATTACCTCTTTTGTATAAGTTATGCTAATATAGCATTATTCTTATACTATTTGTTTATCTCTTTATGTAAGTAGATATACATGTATCTATATATATATATAAGAAGAAGAAGAAGAAAAGAAAAATAAAATGAAAAGGAAAAGGGAAATAAAGATATTTATGCAACTTGCTAGTACATGTATTATTAGTCTATATAGTAGAACTTTCTCCTACACATCCTACTACCCTCAAGATAACTCCTATTTAATGTGCTCAATCTTACAATATATATTATGAGGTGATGAATCAAATGAAAGAAAAAAAAAACGGAGAGGAAACTTGCAACTAGAAGAGAAAGAACACACACCTCTTCTCTCTTGATTTGAAGGTATTTTGGTTTAAACTTTCTCATTTTCTAATATTTTCTTACTTTCAGCCTATATTATGAAGTCCAAAGATGTTCTTTGGAGTTAGGGTTGAGATTAAATTGTTTATGAATTTCATGAATGAAACAAAATAGGTTGCTATGCTATAATTTCATTTATGCTCTGCTTCTCTATTCGTAAATATTCTGGGAGATATAGGAATCGATTTAGGCTAAATCCTTTTATCATAATCTATTATATGATATTAAGAACATTTGTCAAATTTCAGAAGATTTGGAGTTAAACTCGATTTTCTATGATTTTTCTAAGATAAGTTGTTCAAAGAAAGTTTTTGTCTCATTTTTGGGTCTGAATCAAACAATTTTCTTCAACTGTACCCTTTGATTTTATATATGATATTTTACTATGATTTAGAAGCAGTTCTTAGGTACGTTCAGAATTTTAGTATGCAATCTTTTTAGTTATGTAAGATTTATGCCAAATTTTACAACATAATCGGTTTTCTATGTAGGTCATGTCCTGTTTTTGGTCTTATTCTAAAATTCATAACTAATTATTGAAAACATATATAAGCCATATTTCACTATGTTATAGTATACATTCTTGTAGAGATGTAGAAATTTACCATGTAATTTTTAGAACCTTGTACGATTTATGACAATTTTTACAAGAAAGTCTGTTTTTAATATGTACTATGTCCTATTTTCAGCCAACTTAGAAATTTCATAACTAATTATGTAAACCTTATTTTTAGTTGATATTTTTATATGTTATACTTCAACATGTTGTGTAAATTCTGTGAAAATATGAAATTGTTTTATGAATCCTATAATATTTGATAAATTTTTCAATATAGACTGATTTTGAGTTGAAACTGAAGTGTAACACCCAAAATTTTATGAAATAAATTTTAGAATATTAAGGGTATAGGTTAAATATAAATAATAAAAAAAAATAAAAAATAATAATTATTATTATTCTAATAAAATATGAAAGAGAAATAAAGAAAATAAAATTTACTTATATATATATAAGTATATACATATATGCTACGCACACAATATATATATATAATTACAACTTATATAATTAATCTAAATATGTATATATATATGCTACACACACCAATTCTCTTTATTATATGTATATATATATACACATATGACAATATAATGAATGAAGAAGATATTGGATTGAAAAGTCAAAAAGGTGGCTTACTCTCTCTATTCTCTCTTCCTCCCACGTCTCTCCCTCTCTCTTTTCTTTTATTTTCTTCTTCTTTCCTTCGGCTGTTTCTCCTGTTTTTGCTGCCCTCTCATCTTCGCATATGGAGGTCATCTACTTCGATTGGCCGGCGCGGCTTATTACACCGGTAAGGATGGCTGGAGGCTCCGGCAGCTGGGCTTGGTGGTGCCGCCGGAGGAGCACCTAAGCTGCTGTGTTTTGGTGGGGTGTTCGGCGCCGATGAGCGCCGGCGGTTGTTGCTGGGCTAGGCGGCGCCGCTAGCAGCGGTGTCGATTATGATTATGTGGTGGACCGCCGCTTCCAGCGGCGGCGGAGGTATATATATATGTATGTATGCAGTGGTGTATATAAATATACATTTGTGTATGTTGTGGTGCTTGTGTATGTGGGTATGTATATATATGTGTGTATATATCTTGGTGGTGCATGGTTGGGCCGAGGTGGAAGGGTGGCTGTGGCCGGTGGTTGAAGGAGAGACGGAGAGGGTAGGGACGGGGAAACAGGGGGGGTGCAGGGGTGATTTTGGGCTGGGGGTTTCTTGTGTAAATTTGATTAATTAAAGGGCTTAATTGCAAATCTTATAATTATGTATATTAATGTTTAACCTTATAGTTTTGTATATTAATGTTTGACCCCCAAAAACTTTATGAATATTACATTTTTTTCACTAATGATTTAATGGATAATGAGAAGCGAACCCCTAAATTTATTGATATTAAATAACACTCCCTAAAATTTGACGATAGTATGTTTTACGTTTTAGAATTTCTAAATATGGCAAAACGACCCTATAAATGTTGAAATTTATGTGTTTAACCATAATATGTTAGATTTATAAAACGGACCTTAGACATTATCAATATTTCTTTAGAGATTTAATATATATATATATATATATATGAATAAATGAATTAAATTAAATCTAATGAATTAGGTTATAAATTAACCTTAGAGATATTATAATAATTAAAGTAGGTACAATATAATAGTATATTAAATCTAGGTTTTAAAACCCTCAATTCACGTCTCGTTAACCCATAACTCTTGGGAAAATTATAAATATGGACTTTAAGTTTTAATCTTCATACTTTAAACATTTAAATAAATTTCCCCATATTGTTAAAAATGATATAATGATCTTAAATTAAATTATGAACTTTACAATTTAAACCTCAAAGTTAAGATCCAATTAAATATCAAAGTAAATAACAAATTCAATCCTCTTAAATGAGAATTAATTAAACATGTTATGCAATTAAATATTTTTCCTAAATTAAAATATAATTTTAGTTAATTGAATTCAATTTAGCAATTAAATTATATAGTCAATCTAAATACGCCATAATCGTAAATATATTCAATTTTCTTAATATCTAAATTAAACCATAAATTACATAATTTTCTATGATTAATTTAAAGGTCTTCAAGAATTAATTTAAGCCAAAAGCTTTATAATTTACTTGTTTAGAATTATTATCAACTCTTCAAGATCTAACCTAAATCATAATTTTATAATTAATTTTCCTAGAAACTAAGATAAGTATTTCAAGATCTAAATAAAGTCTAATTAAGTTTTCTAATATTTTTAATAAACGCATTTTCATTATAATTTCATTTAAACGCTATATTTACTTTAAAAATCATTAATTTTACTTTTAAACCACAACCTTGTAAGAAACCAAGCTTTAATTAAATGACAAAGAGAAATTATAGTAATTGAGTTATATTATTTAAACCTCTTTATATGTCGATTAAGTTATAAAATACTAGATCCTTATTGAAATAATTAAGGAAACATAGTTTCAGGTCGGGTTTTGGGTTAAGTGTTATCACCCTAACATATTACTTTAATACTTAATTTCATTTCAGGTTAACCTTGTTAGATAGTCTGTTAACAGAATAAGTTCTAAATTAAGAATGTATTTTAATTAATAATAGTTTGATTAAATTCTAAAGCGAGCAATTACGCTTTGTAGGAAATACGAAGGGAGAAAAGAATTACGCTCATATAGAAGTAGACGCTTTGCAAGCTTTCTCAGTAAAAGGTGGGGAAAAAGTGCTAAGTCGGTATTTATACTTCTTTCAAATTATTTAAATTACGAATTTTATTATGCTATATGAAATGTGTTGGGTTTATATGCTGAATGTATGAAATGTTATTATATGATGAAAGTGATTCTTATTCTATGTGAAATGTAACATATTGAAGTGCCTATGAATGAACTTGTTATGACGTATGATGACTGGAAAATTAATGTTTTGTTCAGTACATGTGCTTCTATGTGTATGTTTGATATGTGAAAACGTGATGAAATTATGTACGCATGTGCATGCGTATGCAAGGCGGCTAGGGCTCGCATATGACGGCTGATCACCGTATTATGACGGTAAATAACCGTAAAAAAATGTTTTCACGGTGGCTAAGAACCGCAAAATGCTTTCATGACGGCTAAGAACCGTATCTATGGTGGCTAAGAACCACATCTATGGCGGCTAAAAACCGCATATGTTGCAAAACGGTTAAAGACCGTAAATGTGGGAATGAAAGTGACATGTTTGAAGATGAATGATGTTTGATTGAGATGACTGATTGAATGTACTTATTATGTGTTTTATGATAGATTATGTGATAAATGAAATATGATTTTCATGACGGTTAAGATCCACAATTTTATGGTAAATGAGATCTGCATTTTTTATGGCGGCTGAGAACCGTAAGAGAAATGATATGTTTGCATATGAAAGAGATGAATGCTTGTAGTATTGAAGTAATCAAGATACCTTCACCCCAGAAGTGATGCTCAAGGCATCCCTCCACCAACCAGATCCCAATCTCCTAACATCTTTACAAGACAGTCATATCTACCCTCATACATCGACTCAATAATATTGGCCCAAAGGCTATTTCTCTCAGTGATAAACCATCATCTTCACTTGTTCACAAGCATTTTGTTAAAAAAATTTAGATTCTACACTCCCAAATACCCTTGGTTTTTTGACACGCACAATGTCTTCCATTCAACCTACACCACTTTGCTTACATTCTCCACACCATCCCATAAAACATTGCGTTGCAAATTAATAATGGCCTTCATGATTTTTTTAGGAGAAAGATAGAAAGACAAATGTTGGTCCTAAGTGGTGTCCGAGGTTCAGAGGGGGGGGAGGGTGAATGAACCTTGGTCGATTTTGCAAATGTATCGAAAAACCTTTCTGCTAAGCAAGTTACTTGAACTTGCAGCGCCAGACAGTTACTACTTACAGCACTAGGATGCAGTGCTGCACGCTGTAACTTGAGTTTATACGCAGCGGAAAAATATGATTTATAATACAAGGCTCATTTTCTCAAGTATGCTTCTTTACAAAACGTTTTATGCTTATGAGATAGATATGAACAAAACAGAAATAAGCACAGATAAGAAAACAATAAGGCACTTATGGTTTATAGTGATTCAAAGGTGGTGTAAATCTTCTATGTCCACTCTACTGCTCCTCGAGTAGGAACTTTATTAAGCAAGATTGAATTACAGGACCTTCCTAACAATCTATCAACTTTACAAAGTAACAACCTACTGAAGTCCAGCGTACACAAAACAACTGCAAACTCCAAAGGCTAACCCACACAGGGTTCTACACTCCCACACAGGGAAGCTGCCTAACACTTAGACAACTATACAAATAGCAAGGATCTCTCCTATCAACTGTTTGACACCTCTAAAATAACCTAAGCACACAACAACAAGGTTAAAAGTATATATGTTTGTTTTCTTCAACTAGTGCGACGAAGTGAGCTTCTGAATCCTTCGAGGGATCTTTCAGCTTGAACTTGCTTCACTTCTGAGAGGTTGAGAGACTGAAACTGATGGTAGACTTGAATGCTTGTGACTTGAAAGCTTGTGAGTTTTTGCGAAAATGTTTCAGTAACCAGCTTCAATGTTTCTCATCCTCTATTTATACTTGTAGGAGAAGATATCCGTTGAAGGAGATGTCTTCTCTTTTGAATTTGAAGTAGTCTGACCAAAGGCATGGTTCCCATTTAATGCGACTTGACTTTCACTTTCGAAGCATTTAATGCGGCAGTTGCGGCTAGCAGCTTTCTGCAACTTTAATCTTGTCTCGAACTGCTCTATTTACTTCTTGTTTGTCATTGGCGTTGTTTCTGTTTGGACAGTAAGCTCTGCGCTGTATTCTAGGTCTGAGTGCAGTTTGATGGAACCGAGGGATCGCCGACCTTATACAATTGTCCGAATCGGGGTCCATACAAATATGATTAACGCGCAACGGATAAACGAATCATACATTTTACACCGATATTAGTTCTAAGGTCAGAACTGTAGATTAAGGAATCGATGAAGCCTGGACCTCACGATCTTTTGTTGTATTCCTCGTATTTTTCTCGAACGTTGTGTGGGTAACGAACTATCGAGACTTTCAGCCGTCTTTTACTAAATCGTATCTCAGATTTCGTGTGTATAGAAAACGACTGACTTGAGGCTTATTTATAGGCTACAACAGGGACCTTGAGGAAGATTAGGAATCGGTCTCCTAATTGGCTTAGGAGTCCTAAATTCGATCTGAATATACTTCTTAAGTCTATCAATAATATCTCGATCCATTAAAAAGACATTATTGAATTACCGTCCCAAATCCATATTAAATATGGCTCCTATTTATTACGTGCGCGTTTATCTCCCCGTGTTTAAGATATCGAATGTCCGTTAATTAAATGAATTACTGACAATTCAATTAATTAACATTTAATTCCAAGAGTAGTACCACTCAACTTTATTATCATGTCGGAATAAATCCACCTACAGGGTTTACATGATAATCCTTATGAGCTCCTCAAGGGAACATCACCATCCTAAATAATTAGGACACTGTTTCATTATATAATCAACAACACACTATATAAACAACATTGTATCGCAATTTACCGAGCTTATTGATTTAATAAATAAATCTCACCCATTGGTAAATTCAAGAAACATATATCGAGTATACATGCCCATTATCATACAATGATTAAGAGGACGCACATCCATAATAACAGAGGTCTTGTTCTATTTATGTAGTCAGTACAAATAAAATAACCTCAATTGGTCCAGCTCAATACATACAAAATGTACTAGTGTAATTTTATAATCAAGATAGATTAATACCAAATTACACTACAACCATTCCGATAATTTGTCCAAAATTATCTCGATTGTGAGCTACTATTTATAATCTATAAGGAACTGATAACATGATCTTCTATGTGGCACCACATACCATGTTATCTACAATATAAATTAATTGGACAATTGTAATAACATATATAACAAATATAAAATGTAAAAACATTTGACCATAAAAGATTCTCATATCATAAAAAGATGTTTACACAAAAGCTATGCTTATAGTATACATCCTAACACAGCTGATGTCTTCTTACAGTGCTGCTGTAACTTTGACCTTCATGCAGTATCTTCTGGTAGTACTGCTGTATTCCTTTCTTGCAGTACTCCTGTATCCTTTTCTTGCAGCGATGCTGCACGCCGTTCTTTCTTACTTTACTGTGGTGCTGTAACTGCTTTCTTGCACTGATGCTGTATCTACTTTCTTGCAGCAACATCTTTCCGATAAGCTCGATGCAGCTAAGTAATTTGTGAAAACCTCCATCTTTCAGCACTTAAAACCAGACTCAAAACTAGTCTATGATTTCACTTAAACACTGTGAAAAATGGGGTACTCAAAACTTCCTATTACATATATGTTTTGTCTCATCAAAATCTAAACATCGAAATCCCAACAATTTTCACCTTTTTGATGATGACAAAACCTTTACATTATTTCGTACATGAAGAAGTTTTTATTTTTACATTATCATATGATTCATCAGGATTACATACTTGATCAGCTCTGATAAGATAAAATCTAATCCTGGATTCATCAGAGATGCATCATGTCATTCCTTTCATCACATATTATCAGGAAAACGTAAAGAGCATGCATAAGTTCATAAGAATTGAACTTTGAACAGGAATGAAAAGAAAATTTCTTCATTAATTGAGAGAAATTTTACAAGGTAAAGAATACAACAGGGATCACAAGAGAGAATATAAATTACTAAAACAGGGACCTTTTTGTAGATGAATCTTCGAGTCTTCTTTCAGCAAATCTTTTCAGGCCTTCTCTTTCTCTTGATCCCTTCCACCAGTCTCTGATGGACTCCTGATAGGATTGATCTGGCTTCTCCTTGATCACAGGGATCTGAATCCATCTAAGCCAGAAGTCCTCACAGTAAGGCACAATCCTGTCTTGCTTCACTAGGTTTATATAGAAATCTTGAATTTCCAGCTCCCCTTCCCTAATAAGTTGCTCATATCTCTTCAATGCAGATTGACATGTGTGATATCTCCTGAATTTGCCTTTTCTGCAGAAAAGTCTAAAGTATCTGAGGTATTCTGATCGTTTGTACAAGGTGATCTCCTCAAATGATGGATTTCTATCAGTAGGCAGCTTGACTACCTTGAAGATGTTAAAGCTCCTGGCCATGTTCTCTCTTTCAGGCCTTTGATCCATCAATACAGACACTTCAACTGATATGTTTTCTGTGTCAAGGTGAGGGATTTCTTGAGGGGGATATTGGTAGAGGTCTCTGGCAAAAATTCTCCTCTCACCAATTACTCCGAGCCTTTGCATCCAGGCATATTGATCATCTTCTGTTCTTTGATGCCTTTCAGTTTCGGCCCCCGCTCATCCTCTTCCTTAAGCCTTGCTACTGGCTCTCATTCCCTCTCTTGGAATGATGATAAGAGGGAGGCAATGTATCCTTGCCTGCAGTTTTGCTGTATGCAGCACCTGCCGCAGATCTGCTTCCAGCAGCTGCATCGGCTCCTCCAGCTGCACCATCATCATCTCTTCTCCAGTGCTTCAGAGAGGGGATGTCAACAGCAGCAGATGATCCAGACCTCCTCTTCCTCTTTCTGAGAGGCTGGTCATCATCATCTTCTTCTTCATCAGCTCCCCTTGAGCTCCTATATCTTTCTTCAACTTATTTCCCTTTTTTGGCATCATCAAAAGTCCGGGGCTGAGCAGGGACCGTTGGGACCATCTTGGAACGTGGTCTACGGGTCGGTTCTGGGGCTTCCTAGAGGGCTTCTGTATGCTGAGGAAATGTACGGTACATGATGTCCCTCAGTTCTCCGACAATCAACTCCAGGTTCCCCAACCGATCGTCCACACTTCTGGTTCTCTTGGATTGATCAGTAACATGATCCAGAAGTGTGTCGAGGACGAGGGAGTGAGTCTGCAACCTATCAAAGGCATTGCTAGCATAGCGCTTGCACAGCCTGACTTCTTGGCGAGTCTCTGCAGCTTCAATCTTCAATTCTCCCTCCATCCTAATCCGTTCCATGTAGAGTCTATGAGAGTGATCATTGAGCGTCCTTTTGATCATCCCAGGCAGGGCTTTAAGGTCCTTCTTGAAACCGGTCATGGTTTCAGCGTGGAATTGGACAGCGACCCTGAGGCTGTTTCGCATGATAGACTCGTGCTCTTGGAGAGCTTGCACCAGGTGTCTAACAGCGGCTTTAACTTTGTCGATCAATTCGTCAGGAGTCAGCCCTGAATTCCTTCTAGTTGAGGTAGCATTGGATGTAGTATAAAGAATGACAGCTTGAGGGTTCTGTGCTGCATCCTACCTCGGTGTCTCTGTAGCAACCTCATCCTCATAGTTGCTGGGTTGAGAACTTGTTGAGCTTGAGGATGGGCGCTCTTCATTATCTGTTTCTTCTTCGCCGGAAGAGACTGCAACAGGTTCTGGTCTGCCAGATTTTGGCCCGTAAGAAGCTATGTTGTGCCTCCTCATCATCCTGGTGAATTCAGCAGGATCCACATCAGCGTCCTCGGTAACTTCTGCTGCTGTAACCTTAGAAGGTTCTTGAGAGCATGCAGCACCTGTAGCATCAACCTCATTTTGAGGTGTCTCTAGCTGCTCAGAAGTTACCTTTGCTCTTACTTCAACATCCTTTGTGGGTACTGTCTCAACAGCCTCCCCAGCAGAGGTCTTCTCACCCTCAGGGAGTGTTGTCAGAACAACAGCCTCCCCAGAGGTCTTCTGCAAGGACCCCTACTCCTCGGTCGGTCTTGAAACTTGGACAGCTTCAGCTGCAAGAATGGATTCTTGCAGCTCTGGTTGGTTTCTTGTAGCGTCCACAGCATTCAGCACTATACGCTCCATTGCTGAAAGAATCTCATTTTCCACCCTCATTGTTTCCTCAGCAGCTGCTTCTAGGGTGGTTGCCAGCTGTACTGCTGTCTTCGCTAGTACAGGGAGTCCAGCATCTACAACTTCCTCCGTGGTTGCGTCATCGGCGATCTCAGCAATGTCAGAGATCACATCTCTGATGATGGCAGTCGGTTTCCTTTGAGAATCTGCAGCAGCAACATCCATATGCATAGGGGAATCGCCGTAGTCCATCAGTTGAGGCTCCTCCTCCTCCTCCAAATGATCCAGCGTGACAATGTTGGAGAAACCTTCAACCACTTACTCGCATGCAGGGGAGTTTGCATGATGATGGCTCGAACTTCCTTCTCCCCGCATCCTCCTAGGAGTGTGCTGCATCCTGGTTTCTTTCACACTTTGTTGCAGCGCCTGTTGCAGCATAGTTTCCTCAGCTTGCTCCACTCCCAGGGTGTCGGTTTGCTCTTGAGCAAAAGCGACGTCATCGCCCCTTCTTACAGCCTTTGCAGCCGGGACAAGAAAAACCTAAGCGTCTTCCAATGCTGTTCTCATCGGCAGCTCTGCAGAGTCAGATTCTGCAAGAGCTTTACCATTTCCCTTGTCCTTCGCTCCCTGAACAGCATTGCTTGCTGATTGATCTTGCACCATTGCTGCATACTCAGGTTGCAGGAGTGCCAGAATATTTTCAGATTTGGCCCACTCCAGGACAGCTTGTTCAACTGTCAGGAAATCTTTCCACTTCGACAAGATTTCCCCCTTAGATAGTCACATCTCTCTCCAGAGATTGTATTGCAGCTCCATATTTCTAGCTGCTGGGAGGGTAGGATCAAGCACTGATGTGCGGGCTTCTTGATCGCGCGGAGAAGCTGAGTCCGCAGCCCCTTGTAGACGAACCTCCACACCAGTCTCTTGGTTACATCCAGGCAGATGTGACTCATCCCCAATAACAACTACAGTCACGCTTGCTATAGAGAGTTGGGAATCAGCAGCTGCAACAGCTTTCCTCTTGCTGCGCAGGGCCCTTCTCACCAAGGGTCCATCGTCATCTGAGGAAGAGGCTTCAGGTTCAGGGTCAGCCTCCCTTGAAGTCCTCTTGATAACGGGAAGAGGACCTTGAACGTTCTCTTCTTTTTCGTCACCCCCGTTGCATACTGCTTCATCTTGCAGGGCTAGGGTTGCATTCTTTTTGTCTTTGGTTTTCTTCCTCGCAACCCCAGCTTCTGTTGCCTTCGGTTGGGTCTTACTCTTCTTCTTTTTCCCGAGATACTTTCCGATGGGGATGAAAGTAGGTGCTGCAAGCTGAAGACCAAGCTTGCAGAGCAGAGAGCAGATGGTGATGCTGAAGCTTCTCCACTCCGTTATCTTATCTGCCTCCTCCCAAAGCCTCTTCATGATGAACCTCGCCCAGTTCACCTTTTCTCCGGCCATGATGGCAGACATGATCCAGAACCGGAGATTTGTGTATTTGTTGTAACTCCCCATCCTATCTTCGATGGAGTACGCACATATGTCATATAGGAGTTCAAACTCCGATTTGAAGAGCTTCTTCGGGGTGGTTCTCTTGATCTCAGCCCCATCATCCCTTGCTCGAAAGAGATCCCACATCTCTTGAGCATTATTCTCCCCATAAGTCACAAGCTGACTTGGGGTCATCCCTCCGGCAGAAATGCTGAAGGTGGCAACGATATCTCTGATGGTGAGAGATCGCTCTTCTCCATCTACATCCATCTTGAACAAGATGCAGTTTTTTTCCTCCGCCATCCTAGCGTAGAAGTAGAAGCGTTGTACTGACTCCACTGAGTAGCCAGCATATACAGTCGTCAAACGCCCCATGACCTTAGTCCTTTCAAGGGCATCAAAAATCCTCCAAATCAACCCATCATCATACAACCCAGAAGCGTAGACGTGCTCCTGGTTGATCAATCGTCCTTCCAACATAATGGATTGTCTGGCAGCCATGGATTTTCTTGAGAGAGAGAGAGTGGAAGGTTTCACAGATTTGGACTTAGGAAAAATTCTTACGAAAAAGAAACTTCTCTCCTTGGGTGATGATGAGAAATGAATTTGAATAGCACGGTTATGGGAGTTATGACGGATCTCAAGAGACGTATAGTAAGATCAACGGTTGGGTTTAATCAGAGGGAATTGATCTTACGATCTAGAGAAAAAGACGGAGGGGTCAAATCGTCAATAATCATTCCTAGGCACGTAGGCTTCTGACCGTGTCTTTTCCATTTCTGAACGTGAAGACATGCATTAAATGTTGAAAGACATGTGATTTGCCGCCTAAATAAATGACTTTTTAAGGTTGCAACATTCTTAGTATGAGGTTACAGTGTAATGAATACACTTTGAAATAAATGTCGTAACCTGGTGCTGCTTATGTCACGCCCCAATTTCTTACAAAAATATTTATCAGAATTTTCCACACGGGCGTGCAGGAAAAAGAAAAGAGGTAGGAGACGAACAAAAGATATTACATAATAACGATCGGCTTCAACCGATTTAACATAATATTCACAGCGGAAAATATCATCAGGATCTCACATCCCGAATACACATCATCATCAGGATCTCACATCTTGAATACATATCATATAACCACCAAACGTGGATTTCTTACAACATTATTTTATAAAAATAAAGTTTGATAAACATCATATTAAAAATAATTACAGATCCAGAAATATAGCACCTCCTCTCTCCTTCTAGGGTTCATCATGCTTATCACCTCCTATAACGTGAATTACAGAATAAGGGGTGAGTGTGTTGAATATATTCGTGGGAAATAAAATCCACATCTAAATCTTCAACAGACATTTAAATCAGAAATAAGCATAATCATCACGAAACACAGCACGAAATATGCACAATAGACATTAGAAATGGTAAGGGACGAATAGGTGCAGGCATCACCCGTCTTATCCCATAAAACGGTCTCAAATACCGCTGGTGCATTTCAAAAACCACCAAACCTTTCATAAAAGAATGGAGGTAAGGGACGAATGCATAAAGGGGTGCCTCAGCGGGCTCACCCCTCACAGTTTATGTATGTCACAGCAAGTATAATCACAGCATTTAGTATTCCTCAATCATGCTTGGAATAGAGAAAACTGTAAATAGATAAAGAGTTAGAAATTACCCCCACCTTGTTCGGTGGTTACCACGTGAGTTGCAAGTATCCAAGATCACGCATCTCAATGTTTCAATCCAACAGGTAGCCTACATAATTTACGGTGTTTTCTTAGATCATTATAATTTGTAATTAAAGATTAAATCAATATTGGATCGGTTACTATCGATCGAGATGAGACGAATCGGAATGGTAAGCCTAACGATTGAGGTTGAAGAAACAAGAGGGAAATATCAGTTTATAAGGCTGAGATGAAAGAGAATGGATTTTGGATCACAACAAAATAAGAATGAGCTCAATCGGAGTTGTAACGAGCTCGAACGGAGCATTTTAAGATTTAGGGGTATTTCGGTAATTTGGTCAAAAGGTTGACTTTGATCGGGACCCACGATCGCCGGTCAATGATATTTTGTTGGCAACATCTCGATGATAAAGAACGATGAAAAGAAAATGAGATTCGGATCGAAAACAAATCGAAAATACGGCATCGCGCGCATTTCCGGCGACGGGGAAAAATTTTCCCGACGTCTCCCGTCGACTGTCAAGTTTTCTCGACAGCGGGACAGCACTTCTCGGCTGCTGCCGAGTTTTCTCGGCAGCCTCGGCCCCATCTCCCGCCTAGGTCTCTCGTCGTCAACCTGCTCGACTAGTCTACTTCCCGACACCGCCAAATGCGACGGTGCCGCCCTATGCCATCGACCCTTAGTCCTCCGGCTAGCCCTCACCGCCGGCTACCATATCCGGCCATCCCTCACCGAATTCCGACGTGAATAGTGCCTGAAAAACAGCCTCAAAAACCCTTCGTCACACACATTTCACAAACTTCTTGCAACAGCCCCCCCTTTCTAAGCCATTTTCCGGCACCGGCGCCGCCACCCATGGCGGCACCACCCCTCCAGTGGCTAGCCCACAACTTCGGCAGCCCCTCCGACGCCTGCAACAGCGAGAAAAAGAGCGAGTAAGAGAAAAATGGGAGAGAAAAGGTGGCAAAAAGCAAGGGTTAGGGTTTTGGAGAAGGTTTTTCACCGTTTTCCGGCAAACGGGAAATTGAAATTGAATTTCGGAAGTTGTTCTAGATTCGTATCATCGAGGGCTACGTTATGTATGAAAATCAGCCAAAATGGACGAGTTTGACTTTTTCCGGCAAACTCTGGCAGCGGCGCCGGCAGCGGCGCGCCGGAGACAGAATGAAGACGGGAAAGAAAAAGAGAGAGAAGAGAGAGACTTACGTTTGTTCGGCGCTTTTTGGCTAGTTCGGCTCGTTCGAAGAAACGGTGAAAATGAAATCGATTGAGGGCCTATATATAGAAATTGGAAATCACTATTCATCTAGGTTAGGTTACTGTTCATGTAGCTAGGTTACTGTTCACGATAAGATTTTGGTTACTGTTCATCCCGATTCCATTCCTCATTTTTCTGAAACTCTATATTTTGCCCTTTTCTTCGCCGTTTGAGCTACATGTGTCCGATTGACCTCTAGTTCGTTTCTATCTTCTCATTTTTCCATTACGCATCTAATGGTATAAAATATTCTATTTTCCATGTCTATGAATTTTATCTATCTAAAATCGGTCGTTAAACACGTATCTGAAACGCATGTAATTAAATTAAACACTCAAGAATTAATACACATAAGATATTTCAATTAAGGTTTACGTATTTAATTAACCAATTATGCTTCGTTTTTGTCTTGGGCGCTACTGCTTACACTCCCGTTGACTGCTGTACTGTAAGAATAAGGAATGCAACGCTGTTTGAACCCAGCGCTGTATGAAAGCGTAGCTTACAATACTATACTTACTGCTTCTCGTAAGCATACAGAGATTCCCCCTTGGCTTCTGCACCATCATTTTCACCTCATAACTTAAGAATTCCCAGCTTGTTTCTTAGCATAGAAAACCTTGATTCACTTAATGGTTTAGTGAATATATCTGCAAGCTGGAGATTCGTATGAACCTTTTCAAGCACAACATCTTTCTTCTCTACGTGATCTCTTATAAAATGATGTCGTATATCAATGTGCTTCGTTCTTGAGTGAAAAATAAGATTATGGGTAATTGCTATTGCGCTTGTATTATCACAAAGAATTGGAGTCTCTTTTTCTTCAATCCCGTAATCTCTAAGTTGCTGCTGTATCCAGAGAATCTGCCCACAGCAACTCCCTGCTGCAACATACTCTGCTTCTGCTGTAGAGGTTGCAATCAAAGTTTGTTTCCTGCAAAACCATGAAACAAGTCTATTTTCCAGAATTAACAAGTCCCACTGGTACTCTTCCGATCTATCTTGCAGCCAGCATAATCTGAGTCAAAGTAGCCTTTAAGCTTGAATCTTTCTTTCTTATGATACCATAGGCCTACTTCCTGAGTTCCTTTCAAATACTTGATAATCCTTTTAACCGCTGAAAGGTGTGACTCCTTTGGTGCTGCTTGGAATCTTGCACAGACTCCTACTACAAACATAATGTTTGGCCTGCTTGCTGTTAGATACAGTAAGGATTCGATTAATCGTCTGTACTTTGTGATATCAACATCTTTACCATCTTCATCTTTGTCAAGGCTTATGGATGTAGACATTGGTACTGATGTTGTTACACCATTCTCCATGCCAAATTTCTTTATAAGCTCTTTTGTGTACTTGACTTGATTGATGAAGGTTCCTGCAGTCAGCTGCTTTACTTGCAGCCCGCGAAAGAAACTTAATTCTCCCATCATGCTCATCTCAAATTTTGACTGCATCAGGTCGGAGAACTTCTCACATAACTCTTTGTTAGTGGATCTGAAGATGATATCGTCCACATAAATCTGTACTAGCAGTACATTATCTCCATCCTATATTCTGAACAGTGTCTTATCGACTGTTCCTTTTTGGAAATCATTCTCCAGCAGATAGAGAGATAGGGTATCATACAAAGCTCTTGGTGCTTGCTTAAGTCCATATAGGGCCTTGTGTAATCTAAACACCTTCTCTTCTGCTTGATTTTCAAAACCTGGAAGTTATTCAACATATACTTCCTCTGTAAGAAGACCATTCAGGAATGCACTCTTCACGTCCATTTGATAGATATTGAAATTCATATGCGCTGCATATGCTAGAAAAATTCTTATTACTTCCAGCCTTGCTACTGGGGCAAAAGTCTCATCAAAATCAATTCATTCTTCTTGGCAATATCCTTTAGTAACTAATCTTGCTTTGTTTCTCACAACAAGTCCAGATTCATCTAACTTGTTTTTAAACACCCACTTTGTTCCTATCACTCCTTGATGAGTTGGTCTTGCAACTGTCTGCCATACTTTGGTTTCTTTTAAAACCATTCAACTCTTCTTGCATGGCCTGTACCCAATTGCTATCTTGTAGGGCTTCTTCAACAGTCTTGGGCTCTGTTTGAGATATGAATCATGCAAACATTGCTTCATGAGGGATGGACCTTCTTGTCCTTACTCCTATGGATGGATCTCCTATTATAAGATCCATAGGGTGATTTCTTAACCATGTCCTATCAGGCTCAAGGACATATGCTGGTCTAGGTTGCTCCTCTTGTTGCTGTATGATAGGGGGTTCTGCTGCTGTAAGAATATCTGCTGCATCCAGATGTGCAACTTCTTCTTCTTTGTCTTCTCTTGTAGACAGAACTCCTTCTATATAAGGAACAACATTTTCTTTTCTTGGAGCTATATCTTCAGCTGATTCTTCTAGCTTCTTGGTGTCATAGTGTGGCTCATCAAACACCACATGTATAGATTCTTCAACCACCAAGGTTTTTTTGTTGAATACTCTAAAGGCTCTACTTACAGCAGAGTATCCTAAGAATACTCTTTCATCTGATTTTGCATCAAAGGTTTTCAGTTGTTCTTTTCCATTGTTGAGGATATAACACCTGCATCCAAAGATATGTAGATATGATACATTTGGTGTATATCCATTCCAGACTTCATAGGAAGTCTTATCTAGATCCTTATTGATTAGACATCTGTTCTGTGTGTAGCATGCAGTGTTGGTTGCTTCAGCCCAAAACCTCTTGGGTATTTCTGCCTCTGCTATCATTGTCCTTGCTGCTTCTTTAAGGGTTCTATTCATTCTTTCAGCAACACCATTCTATTGCGGTGTTCTTGCAGTAGAGTATTCATGACGAATACAATTGACAGAACAGAATTTCTCAATGAATTTGTTCGTGAATTCAGTTCATCCGAGAATGAATTTGTTCGTGAATTCAGTTCATCCGTCTGATCTTATCTTCACTATACTTAAGCTCTTTTCATTTTAGATTTTCTTCATGAGATCAGGTAGCTTGACTTGAGTTTCTGACTTTTTTGCAAGAAATATAGTCCATGTATATCTGGAGTAGTCATCCACTACTACAAGTGAGTACTTCTTTCCACTAATGCTTACTGGTTCTACTAGTCCAAACAGGTCCATATGTAGAAGGTCTAGAATAATGTGAAATGACTTCTAGATCTTATGTTTGAATGAACTCTTTACTTACTTTCCTTTCTGACAAGCTCCACAGATATTCTCTTTCTTATATGCCATATCCGGTAATCCTCTTACGAGGTCTTTCCTTGCTAACTTGTTGATAGTCTTGAAGTTCAGATGGCTTAATCTCTTGTGCCATAACCAGCTGAGCTCTGGTGGACTTTTCACAATGAAGCATATCGGTTGAATAGAGGAGTTCCAATCAGCTAGATAGATGTTTCCTCTTCTTGTTTCTATAAGCTTGACTTCATTTGATGTGCTGTCTTTGATTAAGCATTTGTTGAGGTTGAATTCAACTGTGTATCCTTTGTCACAGAACTGACTGATACTTAGAAGTTTGTATCTGAGTCCTTTCACATATGATACATCCTTGATCTTTATGTTTCCCTTGACTAGGCATCAACTTCATTTTGTACTTCCTTTGGAATCATCTCCAAAGATGATCTTGGGTCCTTTACATTCTTGGAAGTCTTTGAGAGCTTCTTTATTGCCTGTCATGTGCCTTGAGCAGCCACTGTCAATGTACCATATATCATCGTTGCAACCTGGCACTGAATCCTATAACAATTTCAAACAGAATTAGGTACTCATTTTTATAAGGGTCCTTTGGGGTTAGTTGCTTTAGAACCCAAACTTTCTTAACAGTCACTGTTTTGCTGTAAGATTTGTTGGTTCTCTGATTGTATGCGGTGGTTCTTACAAACTGCTTGTTAATGGTGTGTGCTGAGACAACATATGTGTTATCAACACCTTTGTAGTGTGGTCTTCCACCATACTTCCCTTGAGTATATCCTCTTTGAGGTTCAGACATATAGGTCTCAGTATAGGTGAGAACTTTTCTTCTGTGCTGTAACTTTGTGGGTTGATGCATCATTTTGCTGCATACAGCAGATGGCTTCTGCTGCAGCTAGTTCTTAGATGCAGGCTTACTTCCTGCAATTGAGCATTGGGGTTTCTTCCCCTTATCCATCATTGCTGGTTTGTTCAAGATCTTCACAGAGTTACAGAGTACCACTTTCTCTATTGGGGTCTCAGCTTGAACGAAGTTTACAGCTCTGGATGTACTTGCTGTAGTCTGGGATATGTCATTGTTGTAACCTATGCCTGATTTTTCAAAAGGACTTCTATTTTGGTTTATGCAATCTCCTGCGTCCTTAGATGATTTGCTGAACGTGCTTATCGTGGACTGTAAGTTTTTCTTTTCAGATTTTAGCTTAGTGACCAGCAGATTTAATCTAGAGACCTCCTTTTGTAGCTTGCTGTACCTTGACTTATCAGACTCACATGCAGCCAGCATTTTGGCAATATCAATGTTCTTGCACTTAAGGATCTCATTGTTAATTCTTAGGTTCTCATTTTCAACCTTTAGATCTTCATGAATTGAGTTGATCTGCTCAAAGTCACTCATGATCCTTCTTAGAGAGTGGATCATGTTCAGCTCCTCACTTTCAGGTATGGACAGCGGTTGATAGATTACCTCATCTTCTTCACTGTCCTCATAATCTTTAGTCATAAGGTATATCAGTGCTTCTTCATCAGAGGATGAGGTTTCAGTGTCGCTGTCAGAGGATTCCGCAGCATTCGGCATCTCCTTCGAGACTGCTGTATTCTTGCCCTTCTCCATCTCTCCTATGAGGGCTCGAAGTTTGTGTCTTTCCTCTCTTCTTTTGTCTCTCCTCTGCTCTCTCTCTCTCCTTCTGGATACTTATGCATGGTTGGATATGGACAGTTTCTTACATAGTGTCCAGGTTTCCTGTAATTATAATGGAGAGGAGGATACCTGAGGAAGTGGATGACTTCTTCTGAAGTCATTCCTCTTGTTGAGGTTGATATTGCCGCTGCTGTTACTGTTGCTCTTCACAAATCTTCTAAATTTCTTTAGAAGTAGGGCCATATCCTCTTCAGCAACTTCTGCTGTAACCTCTGTTTGCTTACTACAACTAGTGGTTGCTATATCCTTGGGGCCTCTGGCAGTTTGCACTGTAACTTTGGAGCTTGATTCTTCGGACTCGTTTCTCCGTCTGTTGATGTCATACTCAAATGCTTTGAGATCGAAGAATAGGTCGAATGTACTTATGGACTTCAAATCCATAGACACTCTCATGGCAGTGGTCTTGCTGTCCCACTCCGCGGGTAGGGCTCTAAACACTTTTATGTTCTTTTCTTTCTGAGTGTAGTGCTTTCCCAGAGCTTTTAGTTCATTCACAATAGATGTGAATCTCAAATCTAGTTGCTCTAGAGTCTCTTCATTTTTCATCTCGAAGAGCTCGAATAATTGGGTAGCGTTGGAGATCTTGTTGTCTTTGGTGAGCTCAGTCCCCTCACATATTTACTCCAGTTTTTCCCATATTTCCTTGGATGGTCTGCAGGTCTTGACTTTGCTGAATGTGCTTTTATCCAAAGTGATAAATAGAGCATTTTTTGCCACATTATCTAGGTTGGCTCTCTTCTTGTCTTCATTGTTTCATTCTTGTCTTGGCTTGACCAGGAAAGCAGGTGGTGGCTGTGCTCCTTCTTCCAACTCTCTACCAAGCACTGGATTTACTTTTGTGGGAATGATTGGTCCTTCAGTGATGACCGTCCACATTTCATCGTTCATTGCTGATAGATGTGCCTGCATTCTTATCTTCCAATAGTCATATTCCTCTATGGAAAATATAGGTAGTTTGTGATTAGAGGAATCCATGGTATGCTGTAAGAATGAGCTTTAGATGCAGAGAAAACAGCGAGACTAAGGTGGATCTGGGTAGGTGGCCAGATAAGTTGGCTTTTAACCCAACTCACTCTGATACCACTTGTTGGTCCCAAGTGGTTTCCGAGGTTCGGAGGAGGAGTGAATGAATCTTGGTCGATTTTGTAAATGTATCGAAAAACCTTTCTATTTTGTAAGTTACTTGAACTTGCAGCGCCAGATAGTTACTGCTTACAGTACTAGGATGCAATGCTGCACGCTGTAACTTGAGTTTATACGTAGCGGAAAAATATGAGTTATAATACAAGGCTCATTTTCTCAAGTATGCTTCTTTACGAAACGTTTTATGCTTATGAGATAGATATGAACAAAATAGAAATAAGCACAGATAAGAAAGCAATAAGGTACTTATGGTTTATAGTGGTTCGACGGTGGTGTAAACCTTCTACGTCCACTCTACTGCTCCTCGAGCAGGAACTTTGTTAAGTAAGATTGAATTACAGGACCTTCCGAACAATCTATCAACTTTACAAAGTAACAACCTACTGAAGTCCAGCGTACACACAGCAACTGCAAACTCCAAAGGCTAACCCACACAGGGTTCTACACTCCCACACAGGGAAGCTGCCTAACACTTAGACAACTATACAAACAGCAAGGATCTCTCATATCAACTGTTCGACACCTCTAAAACAACCTAAGCACACAACAACAAGGTTAAAAATATATATGTTTACTTTCTTCAACTGGTGCGATGAAGTGAGCTTCTGAATCCTTCGAGGGATCTTTCAGCTTGAACTTGCTTTACTTCTAAGAGGTTGAGTGACTGAAACTGATGGTAGACTTGAATGCTTGTGACTTGAAAGCTTGTGAGTTTTTATACAAATGTTTCAGTAACCAGCTTCAGTGTTTCTCATCCTTTATTTATACTTGTAGGAGAAGATATCCGTTGAAGTAGTCTAACCAAAGGTATGGTTCGCATTTAATGTGACTTGACTTTTGCTTACGGAGTATTTAATGCGACAGTTGTGGCTAGCAGCTTTCTGCAGCGCATCAGTCCACGTGGCATCTTTGTATTGGCTCCGTGTCTGCAACTTTGATCTTATCTCGAACGGCTCTATTTATTCTTACTTGGATCTTCATTCCTCGTACTGCATTTATCCTTTCTCAGATTGCAGGATACTTCTTGTTTGTCATTGGCGCTGTTTTTGTTTGGACAGTAAGCTCTGCGCTGTATCCTAGGTTTGAGTGCAGCTGATGTCTTCTTACAGTGCTGCTGTAACTTTAACCTTTTTACAGTATCTTATGGTAGTACTGTTGTATTCCTTTCTTGTAGTACTCCTGTATCCTTTTTCTTGCAGCGATATTGCACGCCGTTCTTTCTTACTTTATTGCAGTGCTTAACTGCCTTCTTGCAGTGATGCTGTATCTACTTTCTTGCAGCAGCATCTTTCCGATAAGCTCGATGCAGCTAAGTAATTTATGAAATCCTCCATCTTTCAGCACTTAAAACCAGACTCAAAACTAGTCTATGATTTCACTTAAACATTGTGAAAAATGGGGTACTCAAAACTTCCTATTACATATATGTTTTGTCTCATCAAAATCTAAACATCGAAATCCCAACAATAAATAATAAATAGGGATAGAGGATAACACCACGTTCAATACTGTAATTTTTCTGCCCAAAGGCACTTTTTTATCTTTCCAGTTCTTCAGTATGTTGTTGATTTTCTACACAATTGGGGCCCATTCTACAATCTTTTTATGTTTCATGCCTACTTTCAAGCCCAAATAAAAGAAGAGAATGTTTCCCACTTTGCAATACATAATATTTATCATCTCTTGAATTTTGTTTCATTCAACATTGACACTAATGACATTGCATTTATTAAAGTTAACTTTAAGCCCAGAAATAAGCTCAAAGATAATAAGGACACGATGTATAAGTCTAGCATTTTCCAGTTTAGCTTTCCCAAGTAAGATGGTGTTATCTGCAAATTGTAAATGTGAAATCTTAATATTACTCTTACTTATAACCACCACTTTAAAATGCCCCAATATAGTAGCATTCAACATCAACCTACTGAATCCCTCAACCACAATAAAAAATAGGATGTGGGAGAGAGGTTTCATTGTCTAAGGCCACGTTCAAGATGAAACTTGCCTGAAGGGCTCCCATTAACAATTGTTGTAGCTGTGGTGGTAGTTACACACTCCATGATCCACATTTTCCACTTTGGGTGGAAATTAAACCTCTCCATCATAAGCTTTAGGAAACTCCAATCAATAGAATATAAGATCTAGAGATTGAGATTTCTGTATATCATTCAATGATTACAAGGGATGCGTGTAACCATATTTAAAGATACAGAGATACATGAATTTAAAATAATTCTGCTAATTCCACTAACTAATTCGGCTAGAATTAGGCTTGGATGGGCTATCCTTAATACGCCCCCATAAAATTGACGTACCATCGGCAACTGAGATTTTGGATCGTAAAGTTTGAAAATGAGGTTGAGCAAGAGGCTTAGTGAGAAGATCATCCAATTGATCGATGATATAAGATCACAAACAAAATGAAGGTCAAATGCAATGTACTTCATGCATGAATGTTGCATAGGATTGAGCGCTAGTCGTGTTGCCCCCACATTGTCGTAAAGAACCTTCAAATTGAAGGAAAATGGATGCGTAATTCACTAAATAAGTGATGCAGCCAAAACACTTCTAAAGCCGCAGAAGCAAAGCTTGATATTCAGCTTCGGTAGAAGAATGTGCAACGCCAGTTTATTTTTGGGAACTCTAAGATATAGGATTGAGACCAAGAAATATTATATATGCCGAGGTAGATTTCCCATCAAAGAGGTCCCCACCAAAATTAGAATCAGCACACAATATGAACTGAGTTCATTACTTCTCCTTTTGACAGTTGTAACTAACCTTAAAATGGCCGAGTTGTATAGGAAGCGATATAAGCACCAAATGCATGAGTAAGTCTTCGAACACCTCGTGCTTTAGTGTACTTAATTTTGAAGCATAATAAGATATCTGCATGATGTACTCCTTTATGTTTCCCTTACCCTTATACTTTATTAAGATAAAGTTCGCCAAAAACATGCTTGTCTCAGCTGCATTATTTATTACAAAACACTACTCAATATAGGTAAGGTTCTCACTGGCTAAAGTGATTTTCTTAGATACAATACCTCGAAAGACTTCCAGAATGCTATACTTAATGATCATTAGACTAACGCGATTCGAGTACTCCCACTTCTCAAAATTCTTTCTTTCATCGGGAGAACTTTCAGTCGTAAAAGAAGTAAGTTGCTCTACCCTTAGTGCATAGTCAAGATCCATGCAACTGAAAGTGATAAGAATGTGATCCTTCTAATCGTTAAAATTAGACTCATTTAGCATAGGTATGTTGTTAATGTTGGCAGACACAAAAGCAAAAGTAGTAGACATAACTGAACTGAGAATACCAAATCAAAATAACAATCATGCTCATATAAAATGAAATAAACAATCAATAAATTCAAATATGATGACAACATCTCGAGGCACGGAACACAATATTAATATCAAGTCGTTGGACAGTAACATTAACTTATAAGTGGTCATCTCTGTGTAATGGTCAAATACTAATAATAAATTCATGTCAAGCAGCAGTCTTCCTTTGAGCCGACTTATTACTCACACGAAAAAACTTATAATTGTCATGTGTTTACCATTACAAGTGTTTGTGTACTTTAGACCAAGCATTAATCTTTCTTTGGGCAGATTAATACCATATGAATATACACACACAACCAACCCAACATTCTCAATGGAAAAATCTACACAAGAAAGGTCACTTGACGACTTCAAGTTTCAATCAACTCATCTCAAATATTAGTAAAATTAAATAGGAACATGAAATGTCCAACAAATTCAAATCATACTTTTACACATATATCTTAACCCGAAATCTATCGAAATTCTGGGGATCATGCTAGATTAATATGTTAACTAACAATAGATTTGAAATCATTACCAGACTTCAAAAATTGATGAATAATTCATAAAGCCCAAAATATATATAATCATACCTAGGTTCAAAAATTGATAAGCACAATAATTCTGACAATATTTTAATAACTCATGCACTTGAGCATGTCATATAAAAATATATCACGCCTTCTTTCAATGATGTAAGCCTCAATCTGAATCCATAATCAATTTCATAGAAATCTAACAAATTGAGTCATAGTCTCTGAAAATATTAAATTCAATCAAGCGAAACATATGCGTTTAATTAACAAAGCCAAAATTTTTGATCGCACAAATCTTAATTCATCAGATTTAAAAGTAAATTCAAACCTTATTATCATCGATCTAAAAATATAAAATTCTTCCCAAGATTTCAGAAAATCATTCGTAGAGTGGCCTGATACCACTTGCTAGAATTAAATCACGGAATAGCATGCTTCAATCACACACAAACATGCTTCAGCTTGAAAGCCCCAATCCTAAATTCTATGATGATAAATTGAAATAGAGAAGAGACGATAACTATAAAGCAAAAATATACCTAAATCCATATATCGATTATTGAATTGATTCATGCTTCAACTAGTATGGTTTACCAAATTATCATCACCCTTATTTCACTATCTGTAGAGAGAGTACTGAATGTGAGATTGGAATCTGATGTTTGGGGACCACAACCCATACTTATAAGAATAAGATACTTTTATTTTCAATTTGAACCCTCAACAAGTTGAAAATCATTTAATGGTATCTACACATAAAAGCCTATGAATATTATGATACTCATGTAAGTCTATAATTTAAAGTTTAGTGCATCACTTTAATTAGATCTTCTTAAGAAATTATAAACTTTTAATTTGACACATGGAAGCTCAATATTGGATTTTTCCAACATTATTATGCATTTTTTGGGGGTTGTTCATTTAGTTGACATGTGCAGTATTAATGAGAGCATGATTCACTCATTAATGAATATGTTTCGGTATTCATTTTTCAAGATAATCATAATGCTATCTTGATCAAACATCATTATGAGTAAGATTAGTCATATCATCTTATGACATGTCACTCATAGGGAAGTTATCATTTATGTGATATAAAACAAGAATGTAATTTAAATACTGAAAAAGATAGGTTTTTATACCCACTTTTTGTGAAATATTCTTGTTATAAAGATAAAAAATCTTATGCAGTTGTAACCTTTACCCACAGGGAGGTATAAATTTGTTGGTTTTATTATCACTTTAATGCATGATTTGTAGATTGTTGATGTTTGCTTGGAAATTTGCTGCTTCAATAATGAGTGAAATTTTTTCTCATGTTCCCTTTATTGAATGGGGACAATTATATGGATTGGAAGGATAAAGTCCTACTGCAATTGGGATATATAGACCTCGATTTGGCCCTTTGTATGCTGAACGACTGATGCTCATTGAGGAAAACACTCAAACTAAGAAATTAGTTTATGAAAAATGGGAAAAATCCAACAAACTAAGTCTAATGCTCATAAAGGCACATGTTAACAAGAGCATTAGATGTTCTAATCCTGAGTGTGACAAGGTTAAGGATTATCTTAAGACTATTGTGAATAATTTGTTAGTTCCAAAAAGGCATTAGCTAACACCCTAATGAAAAAGTTATATGTGATGAAATATGAAAAATCCAAAATGATACGTGAACACATTATGGAAATGAGGGACATTGCTACCATATTCAGGGCCTTTGAAATGGTTCTGACCCTTTTCTGGTGCACTTTGTGCTTAACACTCTTCCTAGTGAATATGGTCCTTTTAAGATCACCTATAATGCGCAAAAGGAAGAATGGTCTGTTAATGAAATTTTAACTATTATGTGCAAGATGAAGAGAGGTTGAAGTATGAAAACTTAAAAAGTGCACATTTGGTGGAGAATAAGAAAAGAAATGAAATTAAATGCAATTTTTTGGTCCATGAAGGTTGACAAAGGTGGGAAGATACTCTTCAAGCATTCTGTGAAAAAGAATGCATGTTTCTTTTGCAGCAAAGAAGGACACAAGAAGAAACATTGCAACAAGTATAAGAAATGACGAGAAAAGAAAGGGCTCTCTCAACCTAAAGAAACAAATGGAAAGTGAACAAGACATCTATTCAGGAAATGGGATGTGTTCGCATGTTGAGGCTGTGACAACATTTAGGATTGTTTTAAAAGGCGACTTTATTTTTTGTTTATAAAACTTTTTATGTTCCATCGTTTTCAAGAAATTTAATTTATATTTCGAGACTATCTATTTTAGGTTATAAAGTTGAATTTCGTTCAAAACTTACTTTATATAAAGATTCACATGTTATTGGTTTCACAAAAACTCACGCGCGCGCACGCGCCCTCACTCGCCTAGGTGGCTGCACTCAAACCCATCCAAATTTGCTACAGGTATTATACCTTTATAAGCATACTTTTATATTATATTAAGCATACCTTTATGTTTTATTAGTCATACCTTTAGGGCCTTTATGTTATATTAAGCATATTTTTATATAACGGTAAACATACCTTTATATTATGTTAAGCATACCTTTATGATTTTATGTTATGTTAAGCACACCTTTAGGATTTTTATGTTATGTTAAGCATACATTTATGTTATGTTAAACATACGTTTATATTATGTTAGCCATACCTTTTAATTATGTTAGTTGTACCTTTATATATTATATAAAGATATGACTAATATTACTTAAAGATATGCGTAATATTTACATAAACGTATATATGTACAAATTAGGGTTTTTTTGTGCTGAAATTAGAGTTTTTTAATCAAAATTAGGGTTTTTTTGCCAAAGTTAGTGTTTTTTTTAAAGTTAAAGTATTACATAAATGTATGCTTAACATAATATAAAGGTATGACTAACACAACATAAAGTCAGGGTAAAAAAACAATAAAAAAAATGTGTGGATTCGGGTCGGATTCGACCCAACTCGACCCGTGTTGTATGGATCTTAGATCCATACAATAATTGCACACAAGTGCAACTCTATTGGTTTTGGTTCTTTAGATAATGGTTTTTACAAATTACAATTGGATAACTCGTATGAATAAAGCCTTGTAATGATGCATGATAATGTTTCTGGTTGCAAACGCAACATGATGATTGAATCATCTTCTATATTATGGCATAAAAGATTAAGTTATATCTCCATGAAAAGAATGAAAAGGTTGGTTAATGAAGGAGTACTTAAAACTTTTGATTTTTTTCGATCTAGGCAAGTGTATAACTTACATAAGGGAAAACAAGTAAATAAGACACAAAAGAGTGCTGCTAAGAGGACTGATAAACTATTAAAAATCATACAGACCGATATTTGTGGACTATCCAGTTCTTTATGTTGTAATGGATAAATATATTTTATCTCTTTCATTGATGACCACACTCGATGTATGTATCTCTATCTTTTTTTTGATAAAGCGGAAGAACTAGATGCTTTTAAAACATACAAGAAAGAAGTAGAGAAACAATTTGAAAACAAAATTAAACTTGTGAGGCCAGATAGAGGAGGAGAATATTATGATAGGTACATGGAGTCGGGATAAATAATGGGTCCTTTTGCTGATTATCTCAAAAAGAAAAGAATTGTTGCCTAATATACTTTACTGGATACACCTCAACAAAATGAGGTTGTCAAAAGGTGAAGTCGAACTCTTATGGAAATAGTGAGAAGTATGATAAGCAACTCTGATGTTCCTACTTCATTATGGAGTGAGGCCCTAAAAACTATTGTGTACATCTTAAATAGAGTTTCATCAAAAGTTATTACTGACACCATTTGACTATGGAAATGATGAAAACTAAGTTTAAGATATTTGCACGTATGAGGATGTGCAATTAAGGTTAAGGTTTATGATCTACAATTAAAGAAATTGGATCCAACAACGATAAGTAGATACTTTATAGGCTATGCCGAACAATCTAAGGGTTACAGATTCTAATATCCATCTCACACACCAAGGATTGTTGAGGCAAGAAATGCAAAATTTCTTGAGGATTCTAGTGTCAGTGGGAGCAATCTTGCTCAAAAGTTTGAGTGGGAAGAATCAAGAGATTTAAATTTTGTACCCAAGTTGGTTATACCTCAAAATAATCAACAACAAATACTCGAGAAACAACCAATTGAAGATCAAATTCTATCTCAAAAGCAACACACTGATGTTGGATCTACATCTCAAAGTCCTTTTTTGAATGATAATGTAGAACTAACAAGATCCTCAAGAATAAGGAAGCATGCCATTGTAAATGACTATCTTGTATACCTAGCTGAGTCTGTTTTGATATTGGACCTAAGAAAGATCTTAAATCATTTTCACAAGCCATGTATGGAAAAAACTTTGGGTTTTGGTATGAAGCAATGGTAAATGAAATGGAAGTCATGGCTAAACATCAAGTTTGGGAAATTGTTGAATCACCTACGAGAGTACAAACTATTGGTTGTAAATGGGTCTATAAGACTAATAGAGACCTTTATGGTAACTTTGAATGATATTTGGCCAGCCTTGTAGCCAAAGGCTATATACAAAGGAAAGACATAGATTATAAAACAACTTTTTCTCCAGTGTCCATGAGGACTCATTTAGAATAGTCATGGCTTTAGTAGCTCATTTTGATCTAGAGCTACATCAAATAGATGCTGAAACTATAATTTTTTTAGTGGAGATCTTTTAGAGCATGTATATATAAGACAACCAAAAGGGTTTCATACTAATAAAAGTAGTAATTTAGTTTACAAATTAAAGAAATTGATATATGGGCTAAAACAGGCCTCCCATCAATGGTATATGAAATTTCACAACATTATAACCTCATATGGTTTTATGGAAATTGTTGTGAATACTTGTATATACACTAAGTTCAGTGGGAGTAAGTACATAGTATGTCAATGACATATTACTCAATACACAATATTTTGGATTATTGCAAGATTCAAAAGAATTTCTCTATAAGAATTTTGAAATGAAGGATATGAGTGAAGCCTCTTATGTTATAGGCATAGAGATTCATAGAGATAGACACAACAAAATATTGTGTTTATCTCATAAAGCCTATATTGTAAAAGCGTTGAGAAAATACAGTATGGAGAATCGTAAACCAATTGCATCACTTTTGGTGAAAGATGATAAATTTAGTGAAACTCAATTCTCTAAAAATGCATTAGAACTAGAGAAAATGGAAAATATTCCTTACGCCTCGCAGTAGACAGCCTAATCCACGGAAGTGTGTGTAGTGTGTATTAGATCGGATATTGCATTTGTAGTGGGAATGCTGGCTAGATATAAAAAATCCGGGAATGGATCATTGAAAAGCTATGAAGAAGGTATTAAGATATCTAAAAAGAACCAGAAATTACTTGCTGACTTGTAGACATGTGGAAAATTTGGAGGTTGTTGCATATTTAGATTCTGACTTTGCTAGTTGCAAAGATTCTTTAAAGTCCACCTCTGGATATGTCTTTATACAAGCTAGAGGCATTATTGCATGGAGAAGTGTTAAGAAAAGTATAGTGGTGACATCAACTATCGATTCTAAACTAGTAGCATGCTATGACGTAACTTCACAGGTAATATAGATGAAGAACTTTATAACAAGACTTTAAGTCGTAAATTCAATATCTACGCCACTTCAAATTTACTGCGATAACTCGGCAGCTGTGTTTTTCACTAATAATAGTTAAAGTGGAAGCCATAGTAGACATTGATGTAAAATATCTTATGTTCGAGAAAATGTCAAGGAACAAACGATGTCCATCGAGTACAACATGTGTCACGCCCCATTTTCTTTCATAATATTTATCAAAGTTTTTCATACGGGCGTGCAAGAAGAAATGGTAAGAGACGATTCATACACAGAAGAAGGAGGTAGGAGACGAATATCAGAAGAATGAGGTAGGAGACGAGCATAAGATATTACATATCTTCAATCAATTTCAACCGATTAAACAAAATATCCACAACGAAAAATATCATCAAGATCTCACATCCCAAATATACGTCACATAACCACCAAACGTGGATTTCGTAAAACATTATTTGAAAATGTTTGAGAAACATCATCTTAACATTACAGATCCAAAATATAGCACCTCTTCTCTCCTTCTAGGGTTCATCATGCTCATTATCTCCTATAATGTGAATTACAGAATAAGGGGTGAATGCGTTGAATACACTCGTGGGGATAAAATCCGCATCTTAACATTCGACAGATATTTAAATTAGAAATATGTATAATCATCATGAAACACAGCACGGAATATGCACAACAGATATTAGAAATGGTAAGGGACAAATAGGTGCTGGCATTTCCCGTCATATCCTAAAAAATGGTCTCAATACTGTTGATGCATTTCAAGGACTACCAAACCTCCAGAGTAGTAGAAAAGAGGTAAGGGATGAATGCATGTCAGAAGTGGACCGCAGCCGGTCCAGCCCATTCACAGTAATAAGTATGGTACAGTAAATATAATAAAAACATTTAGTATTCCTCAATCATGTTTGGAATAGGAAAAACTGTAAACAGATAAGAGTTAGAAATTACCTCCACCTTGTTCTGTGGTTACCACGTGAGTAGCAAGTATCGAAGATCATGTATCCCAAGACTTCAATCCAACAGGTAGCCTACATAATTTACGGTGTTTTCTTAGATCTTTATTAAATATAAATAAAGATTTAAACGATATCAGATCGGATACTATCGATCAAGATGAGATGGATCGGAATGAAAGGCCTAACGATTGAGGTTGAAGAAACAAGAGGGAAAGGTCAGTTTATAAGGCTGTGGTGAAAGAAAATGAATTTTGGATCACAACAAAAAAAATGATCTCGATTGGAGTTGAAACGAGCTCTAACGGAATATTTTAAGATTGAGGGATATTTTAGTAATTTGGTCAAAGGGTTGACTTTATCTGGACCCACGACCCCTGGTCAACCATATCTCATTGACAACGACTCAATGATAAAGTATGAAGAAAAGAAAATGAGATTTGGATCAAAAATCGAATCGAAAATATGACATCGCACACGTACTTATCGTCGGGTGAAAAACTCGACGGCCTCGGCAGTTGTCGGGTTTTCTCAACAGTGGGGTCAGCATCTCTTGGTAGCTGTCGAGTTTTCTCGACAGTGGGGGCATATCTCTCAGCAGTGGGGGTGCGGCATTCTCTGCAACGGCCAAGTTTTCTCGGCAGCCTCGACTAGGCTCGCGTCCAGGCCACCCGGCATCGATCCTATTCAACCAGCTTACTTTTTGGTGCCACCAGCTGCGGCGGTGCCATCCTGTGCTGCCGCCACTTCATCCTCTGACGAGTCTGAACCACCGGCTACCACCTCCAGCTATCCCTCACCGGATTCCGGCATGAACAGTACCGGAAAAACCGCCGCAAACACCCTTCATCACACACGCATGCAAAACCAACCCCAACCTTTCCAACTCCAGCCGGCGACTTCCAGTACTAATGTAATTTTATAATCAAGATAGATTAATAGCAAATTACACTACAACCATTCCGATAATTTGTTAAAAATTATCTTGGTTGTGAGCTACCTTTTATAATCTATAAGGAACTGATAACATGATCTTCTGTATGGCACCACACACCATGTTATCTACAATATAAATTAATTGGACAATTGCAATAATATATATAACGAATATAAAATGTAAACATTTGACCATAAAAGATTCTCATATCAAAATAGATGTTCAAACAAAAGCTAGACTTATAGTATACATCCTAATAATCTCCCACTATACTAAAAGACTATACTGTCATATACGCTGCCCTACATCTGATTCTCTTCCCTTCAACATGCTCATCAAAGACTTTCACCGGAAGGGCCCTTGTGAAGGGATCTGCTAGGTTATCGGTTGATGCAATCTTGGCGACAACAACTTCCCCTCGCTTTACGATATCTCGTATCAGGTGGTACTTGCACTCAATGTGTTTACTTGCCTTATGGGCTCGTGGCTCCTTCAAGTTTACTACTGCAACACTATTATCACAATAAATTGTGATAGCTTTGGGCAAACTAGGAATCACTTCTAAGTCCATCAAAAAGTTTCTGAGCCATACAGCTTCTTTGGCTGCCTCGAAGGCTGCCACATACTCAGCTTCCATGGTGGAGTCCGAAATGGCTCCACCTCTTAAGGTAAACACATATCCCGAGGTAGATTTACTGTTGTCCCTATCTGACTGGAAATCAGAATCTGTGTAACCTACAGGAAATAAATCATTTACCTAGTAAACTAGCATATAATCTCTAGCCATTTTCAGGTACTTTAGAACATGCTTTACGGCAGTCTAATGATCATATCATGGGATACTTTGATATCTACTAACCATGCCCACGACAAAGCAAATATCCGGTCTCGTACATAGCATCGCATACATTAAGCTTCCTACAGCCGAAGCATAAGGAACTGCTTTCATTTCCTCTATCTCATTTGGTGTCTTAGGAAACATTTCCTTAGATAGAGACACTCCACGTCTAAAAGGTAGAAAACCTTTCTTGGAGTTTTACATGCTAAAACGAGTTAGGATAGTGTCAATGTATGAAACTTGAGATAAGCACAACATCTTTTTCTTGCGATCCCTTATTACTTTGATCCCAAGAATATGTCCAGCTTCTCTCAAGTCCTTCATAGCAAACTGCTTGGACAACCATACCCTTACGTTTGATAACACCCTGACATTGTTTCCAATTAACAAGATATCATCTACGTATAGTACAAGAAATACCACCACGTTTCCATCACTCTTCTTATATACACAAGACTCATCTGGACATTGAATAAATCCAAAAGATTGGATTACCTCATCAAAATGGATGTTCCAAGATTTCGAAGCTTGTTTCAATCCATAAATGGATCGATTGAGCTTACACACAAGATGCTCTTTGCCCTTTTCAATAAATCCCTTTGGTTTCTTCATATAGATGTTTTCTTCAAGACTTCCATTAAGGAAAGCTGTCTTGACATCCATCTGCCAAACCTCATAATCCATGTGAGCAGCAATAGATAAAAGAATCTGGATAGACTTAAGCATGGCTACCGGCGAAAAAGTTTCCTTATAATCAATCATTTCTTTCTGAGTATACCCTTTCGCAACAAGCCTTGCTTTAAAAGTTTATACCTTTCCATCGGATCTTCTTTTGCTTTTGTGGACCCATTTACATCCAATTACTTTTACACCATTTGGTGGTTCTACAAACTCCCAGACTTGATTAGAATCCATAGATTCTATCTCAAAGAGTATTGTCTTTTGCCAAGATATCACATCTTTATCTTGGAGTGCTTCATCACAAGTCCAAGGATCTATTTCATGTTCACCTGGGATCAAGTTTGAAGACTCTTCCAAAAACATGAATCTATCAGGTTGTCTAACAACCCTCCCACTACAACGAGGTACTATCTGTAATTGTGTATTTGTGACACACGGTGTGGTCACTTGTAGTATCTCTTCTTGTACCGCTGGTTCAGAAAAATTATCCCCTCTCATTTTCTCAAGAACAATTTTATTTATGGGCTTGTGGTTCATTATATAGTCCTCTTCTAAAAATCGGGCATTCGTGCTAACGATGACCTTTTGATCTTTAAGACTATAAAATAAACAACCTTTCGTTCCTCTAGGATAGCCCACAAACAAGCGAACTTCCGTACGAGATTCCAACTTATCAGCATCTCCCTTCAGCACATGTGCTGGACTACCCCAAATCCGAATATGTTTCAGACTAGGCTTGCGCCCAGTTCATAATTTTTTGGGAGTAGACGGTACTGATTTAGAAGGTACCAAGTTCAAAATATAAACCGATGTTTCCAAATCATATCCCCAAAACAAAATTGATAATTCCGAATAACTCATCATTGATCTAACCATTTCCATAAGAGTCATATTCCTTCGTTCTGTCACACTATTCTGTTGGGGTGTACCTGGTGCAGACAATTGGGATTGAATCTCAGTCTCTAATAAGTAACTTTTAAACTCTCCCAAGAGGTACTCACCACCATGATCAGATCGTAATGTCTTGATACATTTACCATGACGTTTCTCCACATCAGTTTTGTATTCTTTGAACTTGTCAAAGCACTCAGACTTGCGGTACATCAAGTAAATGTATTCATATCTCGAATAATCATCTATAAAAAAGACAAAATATTCAAAACCACCTCTTACCTGAATAGTCATAGGGCCACACAAATCAGAATGAACCAATTCTAACACTTCTTTGGCTCTATACCTCTTGATCGTAAAAGGCCTTTTGGTCATTTTTCCTTCCAAGCAGGACTTATAGGTTGGATAGGTTTCCACTTCCAATTAACCCAAAGGTCCATCGGCTTTCAACCTTTGAATCATACTTAAGTTAATATAACCCCAATCATAGATGCCAAAGATATATTTGATTCATTTTTGAAGGTTCTTTTCTCTTATTAGATTTAGAAGATGTATTATTAATTTTCATTTGTTGCATCGTAGGAGTTATTGGATTAAGAGTATATAAATTGTCAACCAACGTACCAGAACAGATAATAACTCTATTCTTCTTGACCACAACTTTGTTATCAAAAGAAACAGAATATCCATCCTTAAAAAGTTTAGAAACTGAAATCAAATTCTTTCTAAAATAAGGTACGTAAAGACAACCTCTCAAAATCAAAGACTTATTCGTATGAAAAGATAAATAAACATCTCTCACTGCAACGACCGCTTCTTTCACAGCGGTGCCCATATATATGGTAATCTCTCCATCACTGAGTCGTCTGGTTTCCTAGAACCCCTGCAATGAATTACAGATATGATCAGTGGCTCCCGTATCTACACACTAGATACCGGTAAATAACACCACTAAACATGTTTCAACAACTAATGAAAAAGATATACCTCGATTGTTCTTCTTTTTCTGCGGACAATCCACTTTCCAATGTCTAGGCTACTTACAATTGAAGCACTTGCCCTTCGGCTTTTTCACGCCACCTTGTGGCTTAGCCACTTGAGGTCCAGCCGTTTTCTTTACTGAAGAATTTTATTTCTTCTTATTCATTCCGCCTTGCGGTTTAGAAGCAGAAATATTTTCAACAACAAAAGCTTGAGAATTTTGACGAAACAGTCCCTCTACTGATTGAAGTTCTGCCAGAAATTCCGTCAATGAATACAATCTCTTGTTCATGTTGTAGTTCGGGAGGAACTGCTCAAAACTTTTAAGCAGCGTTTGGAGAATGATATTGACCTGGGTTTCCCCATCGATTTCAGCTCCAAAGACCTCCATCTCATTCAGATGAGCCATCATCTTGAGGACATGATCACTCACAGGTGTCCCCTCAGCCATGGTGATAGTTATCAAGTTTCTCATAGCTTCCTGCCTGGCAGCTCGACTCTAGTGTCCGAAGAGTTTTATGAGATTATGCATCATATCATAGGCAGTAGGCATGGCCTGATGCTGATGTTGCAGTACATTTGACATGGAAGCCAAAATGTAACAACGCGTCATCTCATCTGCCTTGACCCACTTCCTATAAAGCAATTTCTTCTCTTCAGTAGAGTTTTCATCAGGCATGCCAGGACAGTTCTCAGTGAGTACAAACTTGTACCCTTCAGCAGTCAGGACAATATCCAGGTTTCGTTTCCAATCAATATAATTAGGACCAGTAAGTTTGTTTTCTTTAAGTATAACAGCAAGAGGATTGAAAGTCATAATGAAAATCCTAAGAATCACATAAATAAATACATAGGTCAAAACATTTGAATTAACAAATCATATTGTTCCCTCAAACAATATAATTTAAATTCACCAACACCTCAATACACCGTGAACTTTGTATGCCATGATAATGTGGACGTATACTCATTCAAACATTTGTTAGAGGAGGCTTTACCATTAATTTTATTATCTTGTCAACTTAACTTTATAACAAATAAAATTAATAGTTGGTATCGCTTTGGGCATATAAATAACAGCAGTGACTCCGATGGGGAGGATACCATCAAATGTACCTAAGTGTATACCATTACTTGATACTAAGTCCATTATCTAGGATCATGCCCCTTCAGATGGAGAAGATGACATACTCCTAAACAATTTTCTATAATCATCCATAAAGAAAGTTTGATCTAGTGATCTACAAATAAACTCATCCGATCTGGAGGAAGGCACTTAAAGCCAACACGCAAATTTAAATGCATCACTTACAAACCAGTAATGGAGGCCACGGGATTTATTAAAAATTAATCCCTCTCCCACTTAGATATTTAATCATGGGGGATTTTAACATACATATAATATAAACCACATAATACTATTACATTCATCGATCCTATACTCCATGAAAAAGTTTACACATGATCTAGATCGAACAGAAAATTAAAACCTAACACGATAAACCACCACGATTTTACTATTACAAACATACATCATCAAAAAAACCTTGATATGTCCAATGGTTTAAGTCATACATAAACATTCATTTAGACCATAATAGTGGGATTTAGGGTTTCTATAAAAAATCATAATCTTTCGCATATCCTACTATTATCCGATCTAAATACGCATGATTCATAATATGATTAACCGAATCAATCACATAGAGTCAGAAAACCACGGCTCTGATATCAATTGTTGGAACCGCCGGATCGCTAACCCTATGCAATTATCTGATTTGGGATCCATAAGAGATATGATTAATACACAGCAAAAAACGAATCATACCTTTCACCTTAATAGGTGAAGATGAACTAGTTCTAAGGTCAGAACTGTCGAACTATCGATAGAGCCTGAACCCCATGATCTTCTACCGTATTCCTAGCCTTTCTTCGAACGTTGTGTGGGCAACGATCCTTTGAGAGTGCCAGCCACCTTCTACTAAAATCGTTTTATGAGATTTTCATATGTTTAAAAACAGTTGACTTACGGCTTATTTATAGGCTACAACATGGACCTTGTGAAGGATTAGGATTCGGTCTCCTAATAGGATTAGGAGTTCTAGTTCGGCCTGAACACACTTCTTAATCCTATCAATAATAACTCGATCCACTAAAGAGATATTATTGAACTACCGTCCCAAATCCATATTAAATATGGACTCATATTTATTATGTGTACGTTTATCTCCCTGTGTTTAAGATATCGAATGTCTGTTAATTAAATGAATTACTGACAATTCAATTAATTAACATCTAATTCCAAGCGTAGTATGACTCAACTTTATTATCATGTCGGAATAAATCCACCTACAGGATTTACATGATAATCCTTATGAGCTCCTCAATGAGACATCATCATCCTAAATAATTAGGACATAATTTCATTCTATAATCAACAGCACACCATATAAACAATATTGTATCCCAATTTACTGAGCTTATTGATTTAATAAATAAATCTCACACATTGGTAAATTAAAGAAATATATATTGAGTATATGTGTCTGTTATCATATAATAATTAAGAGGACGCACATCCATAATAACAAAGGTCTTATTCTATTTATGTAATCAGTATAAATCGAATAACCTCAATTTGTCTTGCTCAATACATACAAAATGTACTAATGTAATTTTATAATTAAGATAGATTAATACCAAATTACACTACAACCATTCCGATAATTTGTCCAAAATTATCTTGGTTGTGAGCTACCATTTATAATCTATAAGGAACTGATAACATGATCTTCTGTGTGGCACCACACACCATGTTATCTACAATATAAATTAATTAGAAAATTGCAATAACATATATAACGAATATAAATTACAAACATTTGACCATAAAAAATTCTCATATCAAAATAGATGTTTATACAAAAGCTAGACTTATAGTATATATCTTAACAGAGGCCCTACCCCTTAGCTTAGAAGACAGTACCCTCTCTGTAATAAAAAGAGCTCCGAGGAGAGCAGAACCAGAGTCATCATCATCCTTAGATGATGACGCGCCCTTGGGGAAGAAGAAGACAAGGAATCTTATCTCTCTGCGCAATAAGAAGAAGGTTGTTGCAGCTGCTGTAAGAACAATAGTTACAGCAGAGGTCGAGTCAGATGAGCAGCGTTTGTGAGATAATCCCCAACCAACTGCTGTAAGAATGATGATAGTTGCAGCAGAGATCGAGTCAAATGAGCAATATGTGTGAAACTCGTATGAACAAGGAGTTGTTATAAGAGGTCTAATCGATCCAACCTTCCCAGCTGCTGGAGATGAGATAGAGCAGCAATACAGTCTCTGGTGGAGGATGAGACTGGCTAAGGGGGAAACTCTGTTGCAATGGAAAGAGTTTCTCAACGTAGAGAAGACTGTCCTGGAGTGGGCCCTAATAGAAGATATCCTCCACCTCCTACAACCTGAGTTCACAGCGTTCGTTCAAGAAAGATCAAGAGTAACTGCTGCTCTGGGAGTACTGGACAAAGAGAATGGAAAAGCTACTACAGTGGAGACCGAATCTGCAAAGCTTCTAATGAAAGCAGCAAAGAAAAATGTGTAGGTCCTTCTAGCCCCGGCTGTAGAGACTATAAGAAGGGACGACGACGTTTTGTTTGCTGAAGAGCAAATCAACACTCTTGGAGTGGAGCAGGCTGAAGGAATCTCAAGTCATAACTCAAGCTCTCCTGCATAGGAGTAAGTAATTGAGGGTCTCTTAATGCTAGTCTCTCTCGAACCTTTAGAGGAGGAGGAGACTCAGCTACTTGACTATGGCGATTCTAAAGTGCACGTCTACTCTGAAGCTGCTGCAGCTTCACCTCAGGGGGAACCTTTTATGATTATTAAAGAAGTTCTTTCTGATATTATAGAGACAGAGATTGCCTATGATGCGACCACGGAAGAAGGACTTCCTATACTGGTAGAGAAAACAATATAGCAGGCAGACATCCTTGAAGAAACAGCTGAATCAAGTCTAAGGATAGATGCTGAGATTCTTGCAGCAGTCAAGCTTACAGTGTTGTAAATTGTTGAAGCTGCAAGAAACCTACCAGTGCTGCAAGAAGAGAATCTTGCAGAGAAAACTGTCGAGATTGCAGGACCGGCTGTTGAGATGGTGTTCTTGCAGAAGATCTCAGGTGAGGCGGCTGTTGAGATAGTACTCCCTGAGGAGCTGAAGACCTTTGGAGGGGCTGTTGTTGAGACGGTACCCTCAGAGGATACAGAAGATGAAGTGGCCGAAGTAACCCCTATACAGCTAAAGACACCTCATGAGGAGATTGATACTGCTACTGCTGCAAGCTTACCTGAATCCATCCAGGTTACAGCAGTAGAGGTTACTAAGGAGGCCGATGAAGAAGAAGCAGATAAAGATCCTACCTTTGAATTCCATGAGAAGTTAACGTTTTTTAAAGGATCAAGCCCGATAAGGTGCTCTAATGAGGATGCGGATACTGATGATGATGATATTGAAGACGAAGCTGAAGCCTCGGAGCTGAATGTAGCACAGACCCCTCAGGCTATTATTCCTTATGTTGCACCATCTTCCAGCTTAAGATAAGGAAGAGCAGCTGGACTGTCCACTGATGAATCAATTGAACAATTGTTGCTGCTGTTAGACATCTCCTACAATCGCTGCAAGAACATGAGTCTAATATACAAAGCAGCATGTGTCTAAGTGACGTTCCACGCTGCAACTATGACCAACTTCAAGAAAGATATTGAAGCAATCCTTGAGAATATACAATACAACATTCACGATCAAACCAATAAGCTATACAGGGATAGGATATGGATAAAGGGAGAGCTTAAGAGAGAAGCTGCAATCAACCATGCAGAAATCAAGATGTGCAAGTTGATATTGTAGCAGAGACTCTACACAACCACTCCATACTATTGGAGACACTCCTAGACAATGTTCTTGACTAATCTCACAGAAACAAGAGTGTTGATGACAGGTTGGGCAACTTGGAGATGATAGTTGGCGAGCTGAAGGACATGATGATCAGTATCTTTCCCCAACATGCATAAAGAGACAAACCGCCAACCAGGCCAGCCTCCGTATCAATAAGAAGACCATGATCCTCTATGGTCCGAACAACCCTTGCTCCGCCCTTGGCTTTTGATGATGCCAAAAAGGGGGAATGATTTCCAAAATGATACGGGAGGTCAGAGGAGGAAGATGAAGAAGAAGATGACCAGTCCTTGAGCAGCAGAAGAAGAAGATCAAGGACATCTGCTGCTGTTGATATTCCTCACCAAAGAGATGAAGAAAAGATGATCAAGGAGAAGGAGGAGCTGGTGGTGCAGCTGCTTTATTTAGACCAGCTGAAGGTGCTGCATACAGTGCCGCTGTAAGAAAAGATGTAGCACCTCCCTCTTCTTACAGCACCAAGAGAGGGAGAGAAGATCAACAACAAGGCTCAAGAAAAAGGGTGAGCAGAGCTGAAGTAGAAAGACATTGTAATGAAAAGATGGCTGCTCAAAGGGCTGAAAGGGCCAGAGCAGAGCAAGAAGAGAAGACCTAGATGCAGAGACTTGGAATGATTGGCAAGAGCAGACCGAAGATAATGCAAGATGTAGACAGAGCACTCTACCAATACCCTCCTCAAGAAATTCCACGTCTCGACATAGATAATATACCTGCTGAGTATTTGTATTGATGGATCAGAGGCTTGAAGGAGAGAACATAGCTTGGAGCTTTAATATCTTTAAGACAATTAGATTGAGTACTGACAGGAATCCATCATTTGAGTCGATTACTCTAAACAAAAGATCAGAGTACCTCAGATACTTTATGTATCTCTGCAGAGAGGACTTCTTCAGAAAGTTTCATACTTGCCAATCTGCATTGAGAAGATATGAACAGCTTGTTAGGGATGGAGAGTTAGAGATCCAAAATCGTTATATAAACCTAGTGAAGACAGACATGATTGTGCCTTCTCTGTGAAGACTTTTGGCTAAGATAGATTCAGATTACCAAGATCAAGCAGAAGCTAGAAGAATCCTATCAGGAGTCCATTCAAGATTGGTGGAAGGGCTCAAGAGAAAGAGAGGAGCAAGAAAGAAGGACTGCTGAAAGAAGACCAAAAGAAACGTCAATAAAGAGGTCTCTGTTTCAGCAGTAGCTGCTACAAGATATTTTTGTATATCTTTCTTTGTGTATATTTTCGCTCTTTGTAAATTTCTTTCTTGTAATGAAGAAATTTAATTTTCTGCTTTCTGATAAACTTCATTCATTATTAACTTTTGCATGCTTAGTTAATCTTGCTGATTTGTGTTGAAGGATTAGAAATGATACATCACTGATGAATCCAGGATTAGCTTATCTTTCTTAGAACATATCTGTAATATCTGAACAAAGATAATAAGTGCAAAGTAAAAACTTCCTTCATGAATGAAATAATGTAAAGGTTTTGTCATCATAAAAAATGGGGAAATTGTTGGGATTTCGATGTTTAGATTTTGATGAGACAAACCACATATGTAATAAGAATTTTGAGTACCCTATTTTTCACAGTGTTTAAGTGAAAACATATAGACTAGATTTGTGTCTGTAAGTTTAAGATCAGAAAGATGGAGGATCAAAACAAAGCCATGCTGCATCAAGACGATGAACTGCAGTAATGCAGCAAGTAAGAAAAAACGACAAGCATCACTGCAAGCAAAATAAACTGGATACAGGAAGAGGTTACTGTAATGCAGCTATAAGAAGAAAAGATACTACGCTGCAAGAAGTGGTTGCAGTAATGCTGCAAGTAGAAGATGCAACATTATTGTAAATAGAAGATACAACAGTACTATATAGAAGGAGTTGCTGCAAGAAGGTCAAGGATACAGAGTAGAAGCCATGACTTGCTACATACTCAACAAACCTCGACTACAATGAACAGAAGCAACACCCTGCTATTCGAGAAAGAATAAATACAATACGAGGAACGAATAACGAAGCAAGTATAATTAGAGCCATTCAAGACAAGATTAAAGTTACAGATGTGGAGCCAATACAGAGACGACACGTGGCTTGAGAGGCTGTAAAAAGCTATGAGCCGCAACCACCGCATTGAATGCTCTGAGAAGATAAGTCAAGGTGCATTAAATGCAAGCCATGCCTTTGATCAGTACATATATTTTAAATGAGAGATATCTCCTTCAACGGATATCTTTCTACAAGTATAAATAGAGGTCGAGCTACACTGAAGCTGGTGATTGAAACATTTGCGCTCAAACAAGTATAAGCATTTTCAAGCAATATTCTCTCAAGCATTCCTACAGTTTCAATCACTCAATCTAAAGTGAAGTGAACAAAGTTCAACCTAAAAGATCCAAGAAATGATTCAGAAGCTCACTTCACCGCACCAGTTGAAGAAACCTCATATACTTTCACCTTGTTGCTATGTGCTAGGTTGTTGTAGGTGTCGACAGTTGATAGGATTTATCTTTTCTGTTTGTATAGTTGTCTAGGTGATAGGTAACTTTCCTGTGTGGGAGTTTAGAAATCCTCTATGGGTTTGTCTTTAGAACTTGCAGTTGTTGTTTGTACACTAGGTTCTAGTAGGTGTTCACTCGTTAGGTTAATAGATTATTAGGTGATATCCTGTAAACCAATCTTGCTTAACGAAGTTCCTGCTCGAGGAGCAGTAGAGTGGACGCAAAAGAATTACACCTCCTTCGAACCACTATAAGCCATAAGTGTTTTATTACTTTATATATCTATTTTGCATCTTATATATATATATATATATATATATATATATATCCTGTCATAAGCATAAAAGTATCTTTAAAAGGAAAAACATATTTTGAAAAAACAAGACTTCAGTCAACACATTATTTTTGCTGCATAAAACTCCAAGTTACAGCGTGCAGTACTGCATCTTAGTGTTGTAAGCAGTAACTGCTAGTGCTGTAAGTTCAAGTAATTTGCAGAACAGTAAATTTGAAAAAGATTTTCAAAATCGACGAAGGTTCATTCACCCCCCCTAAATTGAGTTGTCAGTAACTTATTTAATTAACGGATATTCGATATCTTAAACACGGAGAGATGAACGTACACATGATAAATAGGAGCTCATATTTAATATGGATTTAGGATGGTAGTTCAATAATAACTCCTTAGTTGATCGAGTTATTATTGATGGGCTTAAGAAGCGTGTTCAAACTAAACTAGGACTACTACGCCCATCAGGAGACCTAATCCTAATCCTCCTCCAGGTCCCTGTTATAGCTTATAAATAAGCTTTAAGTCAGCTACTTCTGAACACACAAAAATCTCACAAACGATTATAGTAGAAGGCAGTTGGAATTCTCAAAAGATCGTTGCCCACACAACGTTCGAGAAAAAGATGAGGAATACAGCAGAAGATCAAGAGGTTTAGGCTCTATCGATAGTTTGGCAGTTCTGACCTTAGAACTGGTTCATCTTCACCTATTACAGTGAAAGGTATGATTCATTTTCCATTGCAAAGTGGAAAACGATCTCCAAACCCTAAACCCTTATTTCTTGCCATCTTTTCTATCCTCCATTTTCTCTCTCTCTCTCTCTCTCTCTCTCTCTCTCTCTCTCTCTCTTTTCTTCTCGCAGTTGCAGGCACCGAAGGGCCTGTCTGGGTTGTTTGCTAGCCGTTAGAGGGACGGCGCCGTCATAGGTGGCGGGCCGATGTCGGAAAATGGGCTGAAAAGGGGGTTGTTGCATGAGGTTTTGTGTAGTGTATGTGTGTAATGTGTATGTTGTTTAAGCTTGTTGTAGGGCGGTGCTGGTGGTGCCATCGTGAGCTGCTGTTGGCGGGCACTGGTGATGCACCGACGAGGACTTGGGGATGGTGGTCGACGATCGGTAGTCGTCGGTCGGAGCTGGAAATGTGGGGTTTGGTTATGTATATCCGGCAAGGAATGGCCGGAGGTGGTAGCTGGTGGTCCAGGCTCGTCGGAGGATGAAGTGGCGGCAAAGGACGGTGTCGCCGCAGCTGGTGGCATCGGAAAGGGGGCTGGTCGAGCAGGGTCGACGCTGGGAGGCCTGGGCGTGAACCAACCCCCACTACCGAGAAAACTCGGCAGCTGTCGAGAGCCTGCGCTCCCGCTGCCGAGAAAACTTGACAGCTGACGGGAAATGCCGCTGGGTTTTTTCCCCATCGTCGGGTACTCGCACGACGCCATATTTTCGATTCAAGTCTCATTTTCTTTTCATTATACTTTATCATCGAGACGTCGCCAACAAAATATCATTGACCGGGGGGCGTGGGTCCCAATCAAAGTCAACCTTTTGACCAAATTACCGAAATTCCCCTCAAGCTTAAAATGCTCCGTTCGAGCTCGTTTCAACTCCGATCGAGCTCATTCTTATTTTGTTCTAATCCAAAATTCATTCTCTTTCACCTCAGCTATATAAATTGATATTTCCCTCTTATTTCTTCAACATCAATCATTAGGCCTTCCGTTTCGATTCGTCTCATCTCGATCGATAGTATCCGATCAGATATCGGTTAAATCTTTAATTATAGATTATAAAAATCTAAGAAAACATCATAAATTATGTAGGCTACCTGTTGGATTGAAGCCTTGTGATACATGATCTTTGATACTTGCTGCTCATGTGGTAACCACCAAATAAGATGGGGGTAATTCATAACTTTTTATCTGTTTACAGTTTTCCCTATTCCAAACATGATTGAGGAATACTAAATGTTGTGATTGTATTTGCTGTGACATACTTATTATTGTGAGGGTGGGCCCGCTGAGGTCACATTTTCATGCATTCGTCCCTAACCTCCATTTTTCTATGAAATGTCTGGTTATTCTTGAAATGCACCAACGGTATTGAGACCGTTTTATAGGATAAGATGGGCGATGCCTGCAACTATTCATCCCTTACCATTTCTAATATCTGATGTGCATATTTCGTGTTGTGTTCCGTGATGATTATACGTAATTATGATTTAAATATCTGTCGAAAGATTTAGACACAGATTTTATCCCCACGAGTGTATTCAACGCAATCAACCCTTATTCTGTAATTCACGTTACAGGAGGTGATGAGCATGATGAACCCTAGAAGGAGAGATGATGTGTTATCTTTAGATCTGTATTTATTTTAAAGATGATGTTTCTCTCATATTTTCAAACAATGTTTATGTAAGAAATCCACATTTAGTGGTTATATGATGTCTATTTGGGATGCGAGATCCTGATGATTTTCCGCTGTGAATATTATGTTAAATCGGTTGGAACCGATTGTTGATATGTAATATCTTCTGCTTGTCTCCTACCTCATTCTTCTGTGTATGAAATGTCTCTTACCATGCTTTTTTCTTCCTACACGTCCGTGTGAAAAACTCTGATAAATTTTATGAAAGAAAATGGGGCATGCCATTGGATCTTATGTATAAATGATAGTATATTTCAATCACTAAGTTCTTTTCAAGTATTATAGAGTCTTGTTGCGTTTCGATTTAAGTCAGAAACCTAACATTCCCTTATATATGTTTGGGAGTGTTACAATTGGTATCAGAGCAATAGTTTAATTGTCCATAAAGACAAAGAATGGCCTATGAACATACTCCTTATGATCTAATAAAAGCCACTTGATTAAAAAAGACCAAAAATATTTTCAAAGAATTCCAATTGTTCAAATCTACTATTCATAGATGAAATAACTGTCACCTGCAGTGAAACCTCGATAAATGAATGTTTGATAAATGAATAAACTTGACAACTGAATAATTTTCTTTGGTCCCAACTTGGGCCAATGAGGTAAATGAATGTTTGATAAACGAATAACCTCACTAAATGAATATTTGTTTCTATTCCCAAGAGTATTCATTTATAAAAGTTTCACTATATAATTAAGAAATTAATTGATCTTAAAAGATTTCTCTACAGACTGTGAATTTTCTTCATGACAATCTTCATCAAATTAGTTCTTTCTATGAGTTTTATGATTTTTAGAAAATATAAGATCAATTGTATGATATATTGGATCGAATACAATAATTGTATTATAACTATATATATATGTTGTTTGATAAAAATTTAAGATTCCTTGAAAAATTACACCCTTAGCCGTCGAGCTTCTCGGCCTAGCTCAGGGCCGATCATGCCCGATCAACAACATTAGTTATTCATTTGATCAAATTAAAAGCACTGGTGTACCCTTTAGATTATATTGAAATCTATACAATTTCTCATGTGCACCAAGTGCATGAATCTAAGATCCATCCAATCTGGGTCGATCCGAATTGGGGCCGCGATTTTACCTGTTTTATGTTTTTTTATGTGTTAACCTTTATATACAAATTGGGTGACTTTTATATATAAATTTTGTGACATTAATGTACAAATGTTGTGACCTTTATGTATTGTAACTTAAAGAAAAAAGAAAATAACATAAATGTATGGATATTTGTAAATAAAGTTCATACGAATATATGTAAGGGTCACCTAAATATCACATAAAAGTATCTATGTATAAATTTGGCTGAAATTATTCCTTTTTTTCCCTAAATTATGGTACATGAAGGTCATAGGATTTGTACATAAAGATCACCGAAATTATATATAAAGATTTAACCTAAAAAAATACGTAAATTTGGATCGATCAAAATTAACATGGATTGCATGTGCAACTGATGGACATTAAACACACTCATAGGTGTGCAACTGATGTGCAACTGTCACAGAGCCGCTGAACTACAGCAGCATGAGCTCATGTGCATAAATGATCGTTCGTTGGAGTTAGTGCAGTGAAAAAGGGGTTGAGAATACCATGGGCCCTTATCTACGATAGGATGAGCTAATGGGTGTGTCTCCCCTGGTCCGTTTGTATGATATGTAAAAGTGAGGTTAATATTCAAGTTCGAGCTTGCTCAAACATGTTTTATAAAGAGAATATGAGAAAAACGTGAAAATATTTTCGAAAAGAAATAAGATAAGCAACATCCTCTCTCTATAGGTGTCTCTCCCTGATCATAAGACTTGCGTAATAGAATGCTTATATTTTATGTGTTATTGTGTTGGAATGATATATACCGTTAAGGTTAAGAGGAGGGGGTTTTATGGGTATAGGCTGATGGTAAAAAAAACTCATGTAACTTCTATATGAAAGATGAATAGGGTTTACGTTACTGCTAGGATGCGAGTACCGATTGTAGAGACACGTGAGGAAAGGCTTCGACGTTATATTTACGAGAGTAAAGTGATGGACAATAGGTCAGTAGACAAGCACATCGCCGGACTTCTGCACTACTAGAGGGAGTTAGGGGGTGCTGGAGATAGGATCGGTGGCGTACAGGCGTGTCTACGCATGATCCATACTTTACCTCGTGAGTGGGAGGTTAGGACATGTCTCGTTTACTGGGATGAGCTAGTATACTCATCAAGGGGTTTCATACCCATCACTGATTTTGGGAACGTGGTGAGGAAGATGCTAGAGCTATGGGGTCAACATGACCTTTATGTAGAGAAATTGTTTTTATGAATTTTGATAAATTTTTTTATTTTTTTAAGTAAAAATTATTTTTAATATCATCACTTTAAATTATATGCGGAAAAAATTAATTGACATTGTTGACATTGAAATTTCTTTAGATATAAATTCCTAACCAAACATTCAAATTAAATTAATCCGGTTTAAATGAACAGAATTGAATAAAATGTATAGAAAACACTATGCCCAGAGCCTACTAGGGCAAATTAGGTTTGCTAATTCTGGTCGGTTTTATGTGGCCGGCCAGAATCGTATTTAATATATGTAAAAGAAACGAGCTCTCATGTGTTTAAATACAATAATTTTTCAACATTAATCTCTTATCAATTTCTACTATTTATAGACAAAAAATATAAGTAGTGGGTGGTTACATCCACCTCTCCATGATCTCTTCTTCAATCACCTCCTATCTTCAAGGAAGTGGGAAGTTGACTTGCTTTCCTTACTTCATGTTTTGTAGGATAGTTGTTAAAATGATCTTCTCGGAGCCTTGTCTATCCGTCTTTCTAGGCTTCCTCGTTAAGTTCTGGTTGGGTCGGTAATTGTCATCTTGAGACTCCTGTGAAAATCGATATTGGCCGGGTTGTCTGATGGCCGGTCCGTATGGGTTGGACATCTGTAGAAACCGATCAGATCATGTGTTTGGATCGAGTTCGGATCGGGGATCCAACAAATATCAATAGAATAATGACACATGTTTTTTATGGTTCAAAAGTGGATGTTACGATGTGACCAATATAATTTATATTAATTAATAAAATATGTGATGAATATAATTGTAAAAGATTATTTATTTTTTGGGTTATATTTATATTACTTTTGTGGTATCAAATACCAATACACTTGATATGGTGCTCTAAAATTTGTTTTTAGACAACATTTATTGATCATATTTGGTGGATATCACCATAAATAATTATAATATAATAATAATAATAATAATAATAATAATAATAAGAAGAAGAAGAAGGTTGTGGTATGATATGCAACGATACAATAAAATACTTTTTCTATCCCTTGAAAAATGTTCAGTATCTATTATTTATAAAAATGAAAATAGTTTGTTATTTTTTTGAAGGAAGGAATTATCAATTGTAGGAGGAGGTTTCTAGAATGACGAAAATACCCTCGGAGGCATTTTTCTTAGCCGTGTTGAAATCCAGACTGAATCCAGCGTAGCAACTGTAACCTACGGCTAACGTTAGCACTAAGCAGCTGAGTTGGCAAAAACACTCATCACACACAAAATGTGACCGTTATAGATCTTCCCCCTTTCCTAAATCAAAAACAAAAAGCAGGCGTTTTTCAAATTTAGATTACACTAAATCTAACGCATTAAATCTCCTCCCTATCCAACAATGGCACCGACGACTTAACCAATTCCCCAACCCTACTTTCCTTCTTTCTTTCCTTCTCTCCCAAATTTTCTGCTTTCTCTCTCCTCTTTAACATACATTTTGATCGAATAGGTAAGGAATGGGGAAGAGGAGCGCAGAAGAGATGAAAAGTGAGGTTTTGCAGGTGGTGGAAGAGGAAGTAATCAGAAATGGAGATTCTGAAAATCAGATTGTGAAAACTCAGTTACAGCATCCTTATGCCTTTCATGTTTCTGGTCCTCGCAATGTTCCTTCTATAAACTGGAGAGATCTCATCAGCTCTACTTGGTTCGTTCTCATCTTCCCCTTTAATTTCCTCTCCTCTCTCTCTCTCTCTCTCTCTCTCTCTGTGTTATATATATTAATTGTGTGGGTTTTCCTTGCTTGACTTGATAATTCAGAGAGGAAATTGTGTGCGTGATGAATTCATCAGAGTTCTTGTTTATATGCTGAAATGAAATTGAATTTTGAGGGTTTGGGTTTTCTGTTTGTTCTGAGAATTGATTTTGAGTTTCTTAAAAAGCCATGTTCTGTGTCCGAGTTTGTCTTTGGCGAAATTGAGTAGGGATGTTTGGATTTTGTGTTGGTGGAGATTGATTTTTATTATTTTTTGTTTTCGTTCCGATTGAAATAGTAATCAGTGTGTTCACATTATAAAATGAATGGTTTAGAAGAGTTACATAAGAGATCGTTATGATTCGATTCAAAAAGTAATAATATATGGAGTTGAATGTGGAGTGACCTATATGATTAATATATATTGTTGGAGGGAAAACAAGAAGATGAAATGAGATGTTTAATGAGATTAGATTGAAACAAACATGATTTATGTATGTCGCAAAAAGGGGTAAATTTTCCATTGAGATGAAAACCACACCAAACTTAGCTTTCTTGATCTACCTTGGAAACTTTCAAGAAATAACTTTATATAATTTTTGTAATTCCAATAAACAGGAAGGATGCAAATTACAAAAGGACGGTAATTGCCTGCTTTATACAAGCAGTTTACTTGCTTGAACTTGACAGACAAGAAAACAGAACCGAAGAGAATGCTCTTGCCCCTAAATGGTGGATACCCTTTAAGTACAAACTTGTTGAAACCCTAATCGACGAAAGAGATGGATCAGTATTCGGGGCAATACTAGAATGGGACCGAGCAGCAGCTTTGGCTGATTTTGTACTTTTAAGACCTAGCGGTGCACCAAGGGCTGTTCTAGCACTCCGAGGAACTCTACTCAAGGGCCCCACAATGAGACGGGATATTGAGGATGACCTTCGTTTCTTAGCTTGGGAAAGCCTAAAGGGATCGGTGAGATTCACATGCGCGTTCAAGGCGTTGAAATCGATTTCAGAGAAGTATGGGAGCAGCAATGTATGCATTGCAGGGCATTCATTAGGAGCTGGCTTTGCTCTCCAAGTTGGAAAAGTACTGGCCAAAGAAGGGATATTTGTGGAGGCACATCTATTCAACCCTCCATCGGTTTCACTAGCTTCAAGTCTAAGAAACGTGGGAGAAAAAGCCGGGATAATGTGGAAGAGGTTGAAATCATCGATGCTTCCTTCAGGTAGTGAAGAAGAAGTTCCAGCTAACGAAAACGAAGAAGCAAAATCTATGACATTGGGATCAAAGCAATGGGTGCCTCATTTGTACGTGAACAATAGTGACTACATTTGCTGCTACTATACTGATCCAGTAGGTGCAGAGACGGGTGTTGGTGCAGAGAAGGAGAACGTGAAACCACAGAGCACACCATGTGCAGCAAAGCTCTTCGTGTTTTCAAAGGGGAAGCAGAAGTTTCTAGAGGCACATGGATTGGAGCAATGGTGGTCCGATGATTTGGAGTTGCAAATGGCGCTAAACAACAGTAAGCTGATTAGCAGGCAGCTTAAGAGCTTGTATAGCCTACCCTCGTCTACGCAACAATTGCCCAGCAAGAGCTGATTGACATGAAACTCTCTGTTTCTAACTTTGTTTTCTTTTCAAGAATTGGTTGGGGTTATACAGGTTCCATAATGGGGACAGAAAATGGATCAAAGGAATAATAACAGAACACCATCATCCTATGTTTTTTTTTTCTGTGTAAATTGTTTCTCTCTCTGACTTGCGTTTCAGATTCGTTCATCGATTGATTTTACTTTTACATTTATTGATTATCTGCACATTTTCAAAATTAGTGAATAATATTCCTGTGGGTGTGTTGGTCTCTGTGTCGTTGTGTTTAATGGAACTATGGAAGATATTCGGCTAAAAATAACCAGTGTGTCACTGGGGCTACTTGACTGACTCATTATTATGATTTTCCGCACATTTTCAATCACTAATAATTAACTTAGAATTGGCTTAGCCAACAAAAACATTAATCATGTGTATGTTTTTTTTTTTTTTTTTTACGGAAAAAATGAATTCAAATAAAGTACTACGGGTGACGTTCATGTGTATGTGACGTGCATATGGGTGCATTGCACGAACCACACAAATGCATACACATAAAAATGGTACGTGTATTGATATACACGAGACCGCCTGTTGTTTGGTAAGAGTGTTTTGTAAGGTGACCAATTAAAATTTCATAATAAAATCCAATTTATAGATTAGTTCTTAATTTTGAACTCAAATTTTAAAGTTTCTCGATAAGGAGCTCAATTTAACATAATTTTTCATTTTAAGGCTTCAAATTTAAATTGAGATCTCAATTTAAAATAAAATTTCATATTCTTTTTTATTTATATTTTTAGATTTATTTATATTTCAATATGTTTCATATTCTTTTTTATTTATATTTTTAGATTTATTTATATTTCAATATGTATTCATATTTTGGATAAATTAAAACAAGTTAATGTGTTTTAAGAACAATTTTCATACGACTTATCTTAATTTATATGAAAAAAAAAAAAAAAATCAGAAGTGTCCATGCCCTCGGAAATACTCTTTAAATTAAATAAACAAGTATATATGCATTATTAGCAATATGTCACGACTTGAGATATTGTCAAAGGATGAAAGAAGTGATAAGGGCGTTTTGGAGTGATAATGTTGTGTATTCTTGCCATGAATTTATCCAAATCTGTTAGAGGAAATCTGATGATAGGAAGGATTTAAGGTCAATAAGTTCAAACCAAAATATAGTCTAATGAGATCTTTAGACTATCAAAAATAAAGTTTAATTCTAGAATAATTCTATGACGTCTTTCAACCAAACAGGTATGTTCAGGTGTGTAGGGTATGATATTTGTCATGAGAAGGGGAGGCGTGAGAAAAGGCAGCCTCTAATGCGAGCCAATCCGATCGAGACGTAGCACAATCGACAACTTCAGACATGGCTTCCTCGGAGAGAGTGGAGAAGAGAACACCAAGTAATTTCTGGTCAGTTATACGCCATGCTAAGAAATCAGGCTTTGGGATCGAGACAGAGGAGTCGGCAGCGTTGTCTTTGTCACCAAAAGCAGCAGGAATGATGGCAGACGGTGGAGAGATTGTGCCGTTGACGTATCCGAGGAGGTCGAAACAGGTTAGCATGGGCATAACTTGCCTTTTCCGAAGGAGATAATTGACAGAAAATAATTTAACGGGAACCATGTGAATCATGATTGCAATTGGAAGTGTTTTATGAGAAGAATCAATGGACGTAAACGATGAAGAAGAAGGGATGAGGAGGAGGCTGATAATGGCGTGAGGCCGGAGGGAGATGAGGGTTTCTAATTTTTCTGGCTCGATACCACGTGAGATTAGTGTAATCACCACACCAATTATGTGGGTTCATATATTGCTCATATATACAACTGATTACATCAACAGAATTATGGAAAAGATACAACAGTATCCTAATACAAGCAAAATTATTTATGCCATAATTATATCTCTAATAATTTGATGAACAATTAACACCTGTTTTGACAAAATGAGATGCCAATCTGGAATTTTCACCATCAGAATGAAAACCTTTATTTGCTTGTTGAATTGTCTTGCCACATATTTTCCAAAGGCGAAATATGCATCAACAAAATCAAATTTGCAGAGGAATAATAAGTATATTTAGAGTAGTCAACTACCAAACAAGCATAGTACTTAAATTTTCCAATTGATACAATTGGGGCAGGACCCACAAATCACAAAGAATTTTATCAAACATACCAACATTTGAATGTTCAGAAGATGAGAAAGGCAATTTACTGAGTTTTCCTAGCTGACACTATCACAAAGATGATCAAGTTTCAAATTTCCTACAACTTCAATTAACCCTTTATTTTTCAATAATTACAAAGCTGAAATTTGTGGATGTCCTAAGCGTTGATGCCTAACTTTTGTAGAACCAGACTTAAAGTGATGGGAAAAATATAATTCAGGCGAGTTGGAAAGAACATAAAGCATGGCGTTTCAAAATTGATTGCTGAAGACGACAACCTATTAATAAGATAAACAGTAGTGGTAAAAGCTTCTAGCCATAGAAATAAAGGACAACCACAATGAAAAAGCATTGTCATTCCTAAATGATCTTCAAATTCCTATGCAGTCTACTCCAGTCCTATATTGTGACAATCTCAGTCCTTTGCACATGACTGTTAACCCAGTTTTTCATGCGCACATCGAAATAGACTATCATTTTGTGCGAGAACGTGTTGCTCAGTCACCTTATTACTCGATATATCTCCACTGATCAACAAATTATTGCTGACATTTTTACAAAGCCCATGTCTAAAGCTGCTCTCAATTATTTATGTCCCAAACTATTGTTGGAAAAATTGGCAATTTTTGCTTATTTTGGAGCAATTTTGAATGTGGGTCCCGTACCCGAATTAAGAAATAAGTTGTTGGAATGCGTTCTCCTCCGAGAGAGGTTCGAAACGGTATATAGCTTGCCCAAAATATTTTAATGGGTGAATGAAAAATTATGGGTCGAAGTGGTGACTTTGGATCCTTTTGCAATGCTTGGGGCTTGGATGTGTCGTGTCCCACATCGGGAAAATGAAACTAATTTCTTTGGTTTATATTGTTCTTTCCCTTTATTGGAGATAAGAATGGTTGGCAAGAAGGCTCTCTCTCTCGCACGCGCGGAAGGTGGTGCAAATCAAATGTGGTTTGAACTTCGGACCTTGGACTCGGGTGTGTGTGCGACCTGCGTACACGAATGTCGGTTCGGAGGCGGTGGGCCTAGCCTCGTTCCTTTTGCTAGTCCCCCCTCTATTTCGAATACACACAGATCTCATCTCTCCTTCGTAAATCTTTGTTTCGTTCCTCTTCCAGTCCATTGATACTGATCAGGCGTACTTCCAGTTCACCATCGATGGGAGTTGTGTGCTCGACTCGCCATCAGCAACCGTTGTATCTTGGCAAACAAACATCCTTGTAGACCTCTAGCACCGTGGAGGGGATGAATGGCTGAGACAACCAATCCTGTCAGTGTACCGATCAATCATATCGACAAACCTAAAAAACTAAATGGATTAAACTTTAAACGTTGGCAACAAAATATACTTTTTTATCTAACTATTCTGAACCTTGCTAGGTTCCTCACTGAAGATGCACCAAAGCTGGGTGAAAATCCTGATGCTTAGGCTGTTAACGCACTTAATGCTTGGAATCATTCTGACTTCCTCTGTCAGAACTATGTTATGAACGGCCTAGCCGATTCTCTATACAATGTATACAGTTCCATGAAAACTGTAAAAGAACTGTGGGAATCCTTAGATAAGAAGTATAAGTTTGAGGATGCTGGTGCCAAAAAGTTCATCGTTGGCAGATTCCTCAACTTTAAGATGGTTGATACCAAGACTGTCATCAGTCAGGTTCAAGAACTACAACTAATTCTGCATGAAATCCACTCCGAAGGAATGCAGCTAAGCAAGACTTTTCAAGTTGCTGCTATCATTGAGAAATTGCCACCGGGGTGGAAAGACTTCAAAAACTATTTGAAGCATAAATGCAAGGAGATCAATGTTGAAGAACTTATTGTTCGTTTTCGGATTGAGGAGGACAATCGTGGCTCTGAAAAGAAGCCTTTCAATCCTGATAGGGCCAAAGCTAATGTTATTGAGCACGGTCAAGGTTCAAAAAAGAACAACGACAACAAGAAATCCGGTCCAATTGGCAAAAGTGCTTTAGGGCCGAAGAAGGAGAACTTTAAAAGAAAGTTTAGTGGAAACTGCTTTAATTAATAAGCCTGGTCACAAAGCTGCTGAATGTAGAAAGCCTAAGAAAAAACAAGAGGTTAACATGGTGGATAGCATCACTAAAGATGTTGATGACATGCATCTCACTGCTGTGGTCTCTGAGGTGAACATGGTGAATTCTAACCCACTGGAATGGTGGATTGATACTGGTGCTACACGTCACGTGTGTTCTAGCAAGGAGCTGTTTAGTGTCTTTGATAAGTCTAGGACTGAGGAGAAGCTCTATATGGGCAATTCTGCCACTTCTAATGTGAAAGGTGAAGGAAAGGTGGTAGTGAAGATGACTTCTGGAAAGGAACCGACTCTCAACAATATGCTGTTTGTGCCGGAGATTCGTAAGAATTTGGTGTCTGGCTTACTACTGATCAAGCATGGTTTTTGTATTGTTCTTAAGTCTGATAAAGTTATTTTAACTAAGAATGGAATGTTTGTAGGAAAATGTTATGTTGTTGATGGGCAGTTTAAGCTCAATGTAATGGTTGTTAAACCTAAAATGATGAATAAAACTGCTACCCCTTCTGTTTATATGCTTGAGTCATCCATTGTTTGGCATGGTAGACTAGGACATGTCAATTTTGATAGCCTGCGCAGGTTGATGAATTTAAAAAGCATACTTACATTCCATATTGAATCTAAACATAAATGCGAAACGTGTGTTGAAGCAAAACTAACGAGATCATCTTTCCAAACTATTGAAAGACATAGTGAACCACTAAGTTTAATTCATACTGATGTATGTGACTTAAAAATGGTGCAAACTCGTGGTGGAAACAAGTACTTCATCACGTTCATGGACGATTGTACCAAATATTGTTTAGTTTATCTTCTCAAGAGCAAAGATAAAACGATAGATAAATTCGTTCTTTATAAAACTGAGGTCGAAAATCAATTAAATCGGAAAATTAAGGCGCTAAGAAGTGATAGAGAAGGTGAATATGAATCACTTTTCGTTAATCTCTGTGCTCAGCATAGGATTAGGCATGAAACTACGGCTCCTTATTCACCTCAACAAAATGGCATTGCAGAACGTAAGAATCGCACTTTAAAAGAAATGATGAATGTTATGCTCTTAAGTTAGGGTTTACCTTCGAACATGTGGGGGGAAGCTGTGTTGTCAGCCAACTACCTTTTAAATAAGGTTCCCCGAAAGAAGCTAGACAAAAGTCCTTATGAACTTTGGCATGGTAGGACACCTTCCTATAAATACTTGCGAGTGTGGAGGTGTCTTGCAAATGTGGCTATTCCTCTTCCTAAAAGAGTGAAAATCGGGCCAAAAACTGTTGATTGCATTTTCATCGGATATGCACATAATAGTAGTGCTTATCGATTTCTTGTGCATGAATCTCAGATTGCTGATATTCACAAGAACACGATAATTGAGTCCCGTAATGCCTCATTCTTCGAACACATATTTCCACATAAATCTCAAGTGGAAGTCGCTTCTACTAGTAGGGTAATGGAAACTATGGAAGAGGTTCAAAATGAAGAAATTGAAGTCGAGCTGAGGCGTATTAAAAGGGCAAGGATTGAAAAATCCTTTGGAACTGATTTCCTTACCTACATGCTTGAAAGTGAACCTCAAAACTACTCTGAAGCAGCGAATTCTTCTGAAGGTCCTCTTTGGAAAGAAGCAATTCAGAGTGAAATTGATTCCATTCTGCAGAATCATACGTGGGAACTAGTTGATCTTCCTCGCGGAAGTAAACCACTAGGATACAAATGGATCTTCAAAAGGAAGATGAAGACAGATGGAACAATTGATAAATATAAGGCTAGACTTGTGATCAAGGGATACAGGCAGAAACAAGACCTTAATTACTTTGATACTTATTCTCCTGTGACGAGAATAACCTCCATCAGAATGGTTTTGGCTATTGCAACTTTAAGAAATCTTGAAGTGCATCAAATGGATGTCAAGACTGCATTTATAAATATAGATTTAGAAGAAGAAATTTACATGGAGCAACCTGAAGGTTTCTATGCTCCAGAACAGGAAAACAAAGTCGTTATACGGCTTGAAACAAACACCAAAACAATGGCATAAAAAGTTTGATAATGCAATGATGAACAGTGGGTTCAAGATCAATGAGTGTGATAAATGTGTTTATGTAAAGAACACTGAAAATGGTTATGTCATTCTATGTCTTTATGTAGATGATATGCTCATAATCGAGAGTAATGATAAAATGATCAAATCCACTAAAGACATGTTAAATGCAAAGTTTGACATGAAGGATATAGGTCTTGCGGACGTGATTCTTGGAATTAAAATCCATAGATCATCTGAAGGACTTGTGTTAAGTCAATCTCACTATGTTGACAAAATCCTTGAGAAATTTGACAAAGATGATTATACTTTTTCCAGAACTCCGATAGACCCTAGTACACATCTGTCAAAGAATAGAGGGGATAGTGTATCCTAAGTTGAATATTCGAGAATAATTGGAAGTCTGATGTACTTGATGAGTTGTACAAGACCAGACATTGCTTACGCTGTTAGTAGACTCAGCAGGTACACGAGTAATCCAGGTGCTGATCACTGGAAAAGAATTATAAGAGTACTTGGGTATTTGAGATATACTCATGATCATGGTTTGCACTATTCTAAATATCCCACTGTAGTCGAAGGTTACAGTGATGCGAACTGAATATCAGATATGAAGGACTCTAAGTCCATAAGTGGATTTGTATTCACTTTAGCTGGTGCATCCGTGTCATGGAAGTCTTCTAAGAAAACAGTGATTGCAAGATCTACTATGGAGTCTGAGTTTATTGCTCTAGACAAATGTGGAGAAGAAGCTGAATGGCTTCGACATTTCTTAGAAGATATTCCAATGTGGCGTAAACCAGTGCCCGCAATTAGTATTCATTGTGATAGCCAATCAGCTATAGGAAGAGCACAGAGCCACATGTACAATGGTAAGTCTAGACATATACGTCGTAGACATAACACCATTAGGCAACTACTCTCTACTGGGGTCATCTCAATTGACTACATAAAATCGCAAGATAATCTAATGGATCCTTTAACCAAAGGGTTAAATAGAGACTGTGTTGCAAAGTTTTCAAGAGGATTGAGCCTTTTGGAGATGGAGTTGAGACAAAGGAAAACTCAACCTAGTTGACTGGAGATCCCAAGATCTAGGTTCAAAGGGACAACCTAATTGTCAAAATTCTAAGATCACTGTGGGGGTTATTCCGAAAACTCATTCCTAGGACACAACAGTGATACCTGTTGGGAATTAAGCTAAGCTTAAAGCTTTGAATGATTTTTATGTCTCTTTTTGAGCGGAGTAATGCGGGTTACTCTTAATATAGAATCACCTATGTGAGAAAGAAGTAGGGCCGCTTCAAAGGGATTTGTCAAAGGCTCAATTCTTAGAAATTCTCGTAGAACCAGGATGATCTTCATGGCCAAAACGAATATAATCATGAGAACTGGATAATGTCAGGAAGAATCATGTGTGAAGCACATCATCGTTTACACTAACGGAAAATCCATTCAAGTCATCGCATCCACTAATTTGCTAGTAAAGTAAATGTGTTCTCATGAGGGAAGGTTCAAAGGGTTACTCCTACCTGTCCTATACAAGATTCAACTGTTGATCGGTATCATATTTCCTCTTTGCTTCATTTTTCATTCATGTGGGGGACGGTTGGAAAAATTAGCAATTTTTGCTTATTTTGGAGTAATTTTACATGTGGATCCCGTACCTGAATTAAGAAATAAGTTGTTGGAATGTGTTTTCCTTCGTGAGAGGTTCAAAACGGTATATAGCTTGCTCAAAATATTTTAATGGGTGAATGAAAAATTATGGGTCGAAGTGGTGACTTTGGATCCTTTTGGAATGCTTGGGAGCTTGGATGTGTCTTGTCCCACATCGGGAAAATGAAACTAATTTCTTTGGTTTATATTGTTCTTTCCCTTTATTGGAGATAAGATGCGAGAGGTTTGACAGATGACCGGCGGAATTGCATTCATTCATAGGTAAATTTCGTGTACACGTATTGCCAAAGAATTCATGTACACGATTAGCATTTCTTGTGTACATGTATTGCCACAGAATTCGTGTACACGTATGGCACTCTGTTTGTACATGATTTGATGACCTTTCGTGTACATGATTTTTCAGCTCCAAGTAACTTTTCGACTCTTCTGTAACGGTCGACTCTTGTCTTTCCAACTACTTGTAACAGTCCTGGAGTGGCTATATAATGAGCTAGTCTCCCCTCCATTTCGAATACACACAGATCTCATCTCTCCTTTGTAAATCTTTGTTTCGTTCCTCTTCCAGTCCATTGATACTAATCAGGCGTACTTCCAATTCGCCATCGGTGGGAGTTGTGTGCTCGACTCGCCATCAGCAACTGTTGTATCCTAGGAAATGGATGTCCTTATAGACCTCTAGTACCGTGGAGGGGATGAATCTGTTTTAAGAAAACTGTGTTACACAGGCCTCGATTTTCCATTTTGTTTGTTTGTCTTCAGTTTTCTGTTTCTAGCCATTTCCTCAACTCCATATTACTAACAACTATGCCTTCAACCCAAGCACAATTTGTAGGAGGGTATTAGCAATGTCTCATGGCGTGAGATAATCTCAAAAGATAAAAGAAGTGATAACGACGTTTTGGAGTGATAAGGTTATGTATCCTTGCCGTGAATTTAAAATAATACTTTATGTATTCAACAAGTAATTATTTTGGTTTCATAAACATCAAATCAATGATTAATTTGTGAAATTGTAATTTGATAAGCGCTTTATTCTTATAATATAATACTTTTATATTTATTATGTAATACTTTTGAAAGCATCATATGATACATATAAAAATGTTAAGTAATCTCTCATTAACCGGATCAGATTGACCCATCTCATGAAATGAAATTCATGAGACAATCTCTCGGAAGACCTACTCCTTTATCATACATATCACACATTTATTTTCATGATGTGATTTATTTTGTCCATTAAACAATGGATAAAAATAATAAAAGTCTATTCTAATCTTTTTATTGAAATTTATGTTTATAAATATATATGTGAATCATTTTCTCTTATTTTATATCACAAGAACTTATATGAAATCATCTCACGGATCTCATTAATATGAAACAATGGTCCATATGAGTTAGTCAAAGTCCAAACAACATAGATTAATCAAGTCAACACCGATCTACGTGAGACAACATTGGCCAACAGATAAAACCACATATTAACATAATCATAAAAGAAATAATAATAAACATATCAGGAATTTAATGTATAGATTTTGATTAGATAAAAACACATGTGTAATAGAAAATTAGAGTACTTGATTTTTTACGATGTTTAAGTGAAATTAATATAGGATTTAAGTTCTTAAAAAGGATGAAAACCAGAAAAGAAAAACAATTCGAGACCTTGATGCAAGTTGTTAAGAAAACAACTACTGCAAGCTACGTGAAGAAATCATTGCTGAAAGCTGCAACCTTGCAGCCGTTGTAAGTAGACTACTAAAGACTTGCTATACGAAGAGTCAGGTTACAACAATAAGTTGCAGACTTTTACCTTAGACAAAACAAATGACAAACAACATGCAGACAATTCGTTAATGCAATATGAGTTCGAGGATTAGTCTTATCAACAGACATAAAATTAGCCAGTAGAGATAAGCTGAATGTTACAGAGTTGTAAGCCAATGAGACGTTGTCACCTGAAGTGGCAAACTGTACAAAGCTACAACCTGGTACAACCGAATTAAATGCCATTTGAAGAAAAAAACAAAGCATATTTAATGCTAACTTTGTACAAGTTTTAAAGGATTCAATAGTAAAGAGTTTTGCCTCCTTCAGCAGACATGAATCTACTCCTATAAATAGAGGAAGAGTTGAGTGTTACGACTACTGCAACTACAATATTCTAACTCTCAAACTTTCAAATACTCTCAAACTCAAATTTCAGTAACACAACCTCAAGAGGTAGTCAAGTGTTAAACAAAGATTCATAGATCTTAAGGCTGCTTGCACCAATTGAAAATCAATGTTATATACTTTAACATTTTTTGTTGTGTGCTAGGTTTCTAGGTGTCCTCAATTGAGAGAAAATTTGTTCCTTTTTGAGTGTATAGTGCTAATGTGTAAGAACTTATCCTATGTAGATTGTTTAAAGATCTTGTAGTGGGTCTGCCTGTCTACCTGCAGCAACATTTGTAGAAGTTAGGCTTTCTATATGTTTGTTAGGAAGAAAGTCATATAAATCAAACAACGCTTAAAAAAGTTCTTCCTTATAAAAATATAATGGACAGGAGGGATTACACCACCTATTGGTCCCAAGTGATCTTGGAGGTTCAGAGGAGGGGGGTTGAATGAACCTTCATCGATTTTGAAAATCTTTTTCAAACTTACTGTTCTGCAAGTTACTTGAACTTACAGCACCAGCAATTACTACTTACAGCACTAGAATGCAGTGCTATATACTGTAACTTAGAGTTTTGTGCAGCGAAAATTATATTTTGACTGAAGGCTTGTTTTCTCAAGTATGTTTTTCTTTTAAATATTCTTCTATTCTTATGAAGGATATATATATATATATAAGATACAACACAGATATATATAAAACAATAAAACACTTATGGCTTATAGTGGTTCGAAGGTGGTGTAATCCTTCTACGTCCACTTTACTGCTCATCGAGCAGGAACTTCGTTAAGTAAGATTGGTTCATAGGATATCACCTAACAATCTATCAACCTAACGAGTTAGCACCTACTAGAACCCAACATACACACAGCAACTACAAGTTCTAAAGGCAAACCCACACAGGATTTCTATACTCCCACACAGAAAAGTTGTCTATCACCTAGACAACTATACAAACAGCAAGAATAAATCCTATCAACTGTCGACACCTAAAACAACCTACCACACAACAACAAGGTTAAAGTATATATGGTTTTTTTCAACTGGTGCAGCAAAATGAACTTCTAAATCCTTCTTCCGATCTTTCAGGTTGAGCTTTGTTCACTTCACTTTAGGTCGAGTGACTGAAACTATAGGAATGCTTGAGAGAATATTGCTTGAAAATGCTTAAACTTGTTTGAGCGTAAATGTTTAAGTTACCAACTTCAATGTGTCTCGACCTCTATTTATACTTGTAGAAACATATCCATTGAAGGAGATATCTCTCATTTGAAATATGTGTACTGATCAAAGGTATGTCTTGCATTTAATGCGCTTTGACTTCTCTTCTCAGAGCATTCAATGCGATGGTTGTGGCTCGTAGCTTTCTGCAGCTTTGTCAGGCCACGTGTCGTCTCTGTATTGGCTCCATGTCTGTAACTTCGATTTTCTCTCGAACGAATCTAATTATACTTGTTTCATTATTCATTTATTCTTCCTTGAATAGAAGGATGTTGCTCTTGTTTGTTGTAGTCGAGGTTTGTTGAGTATGCAGCAAGTCATGACTTCTGCTCTGTATTCTTGACCTTCTTGCAGCAACTCCTTCCATAAAATACTGCTGTATCTTCTGCTTGCAATAGTGCTGTAACCACTTCTTGCAGCGTAGTATCTTTTCTTCTTACAGCTGTATTGTAGTAACCTCTTCCTGCATCCAGTATCTTTTGCTTGCAGCGATGCTTACCATTCTTTCTTACTTGCTGCATTACTGCAGTTCATACTTGCAGTATCTTTATACTTTTATCTTCTTGATGCAGCATGGCTTTGTTTAGATCCTCCATCTTTCTGATCCTAAACTTACATACACAAATCCAGTCTATATGTTTTCACTTAAACACTGTAAAAAATGGGGTACTCAAAATTCCTATTACATATGTGGTTTGTCTTATCAAAATCTAAACATCGAAATCCCAACAATTTCCCCCTTTTTGATGATGACAAAACCCTTTACATTATTTCATTCATGAAGAAAGTTTTTACTTTGCACTTATTATCTTTGTTCAGATATTACAGATATGTTCTAAAAAAGATAAACTAATTCTAGATTCATCAGTGATGTATCATTTCTAATCCTTCAACACAAATCAGCAAGATTAACTAAGCATGCAAAGGTTCATAAGTAATAAACTTTATTAAAAAGTAGAAAATAAAATTTCTTCATTAAAAGAAAGAAATTTTACAAAGAGCAAAAATATACACAAAGAAAGACATACAGAAATATCTTATAGCAGCTACTGCTAAAACAGAGACCTCCTTGTTGACGTTTCTTCTGATCTTCTTTCAGCAGTCCTTCTTTCTTGCTCTTCTCTTTCTCTTGAGCCCTTCCACAGATCTTAAATGGACTCCTGATAGGATTCTTCCAGCTTCTGCTTGATCTTGGTAATCTGAATCTATCTCAGCCAAAAGTCCTCACAGAAAGGCACAATCCTGTCTTGCTTCACTAGGTTTATATAACGATTTTAGATCTCTAACTCTCCATCCCTAGCAAGCTGTTCATATCTTCTCAATGCAAATTGACAAGTATGAAACTTTCTGAAGAAGCCCTCTCTGTAAAGATACCTGAAGTATCTGAGGTACTCTGATTTTTTGTATAAAGTAATCGACTCAAATGATGGATTCCTGTTAGTAGGCAATCTAATTGCCTTGAAGATATTAAAGCTCCAGACCATATTTTCTCCTTCAAGCCTCTAATGCATCAATACAGATATTCAACAGATATGTTATCTGTGTCGATACGTGGAATTTCTTGAGGGGGGTATTGGTAGTGAGTTTTGTCTATATCTTGCAGTATCTTCGGTCTGCTCTCATCAATCACTTCAAGTCTCTGTATCCAGGCACTCTCTTCTTGCTCTGCTCTGGCTCTTTCAGCCCTTTGAGCAGCTATCTTCTCATTATAATGTTTTTCTGCTTCAGTTCTACTCACCCTCTTTTTTGAGCCTTGTTGTTGATCTTCTCTCCCTCTCTTGGTGCTGTAAGAAGAGGAAGGTGTTGCGTCTTTTCTTGCAGCGGCACTGTATGCAGCATCTTCAGCTGGTCTGGATGCAGTAGCTGCACAACCAACTCCTCATTCTTCTTGATCATCTCTTCTCCATCTCTTTAGAGAGGAAACATCAACAACAGATGACCTTGATCTTCTTCTTTTGCTGCTCAAGGGTTGGTCATCTTCATTATCATCTTCTTCTTCTTCTTCCTCCTCCCCTGATCTCATGTATCTATCTGGAAATACTTCCCCCTTTTTGGCATTATCAAAAGTTGGGGGTGGAGCAGGGGCTGTTCTGGTTACAGAAGACCTTGGTCTTCTTGCAGGAGCAAGGGCTTGCTTGGCTGGCGGCTGGTCTCCTTGAGCATGTTGGGAAAATGCACTGACCATCATGTCCCACAGCTCGCCTACTATCATCTCCAGGTTACCCAGCCAGTTACCAACACTTTTGGTTCTTTGAGATTGGTCAAGAACATTATCTAAGAGTGTCTCCAACAGCATAAAGTGGTTGTGAAGAGTTTCTGCAGCCACATCAATCGAATTCTTACACATCTTTATCTCTGCACGGCTGATTGCAGCTTCTTTCTTCAACTCTCCCTCCATCCCTATATAACTTGTTGGTTTGATCATTGACTGTAATGTAACTTCTCAGGAATGGTTTCAATATCTTTCTTGAAGCTAGTCATTGTTGTAGCGTAGAACCCATCATTAAGGCGCATACTGCTCTGCATGTTAGACTCATATTCTTACAGCGCTTGTAGTAGATGTCTAACAACATCAACAATTTTATCAATTGATTCATCAGTTGACAGCCCACCTACTCTTCCTTGTCGTAAGCCAGAAGTTAGTGCAGTATAAGGAATAATAGCTTGAGGGGTTTGTACTGCATTCAGTTCTGAGGCTTCAGCTTCATCTTCATCATCTTCATCATCATCATCAGCATCCGCATCCTCATCAAAGCTCCTTATCGAGCTTGATCCTATAAAAGAAGCGAACTTCTCTTGAAATTCAGAGGTAGGATCTTCATCTGCTTCTTTCTCATCGGCCTCCTCAGTAACCTCTACTGCTGTATCCTGGATGATTTCAGGTAAGCTTGCAGCAGTAGCAGCATCAACCTCCTCATAAGGTGTCTCTAGCTGTACATGAGTTACTTCGGCCCCTTCATCTTCTGTATCCTCTGAGGGTACTGTCTCAACAGCTGCCCCTCCAGAGGTCTTCAGCTCCTCAGGGAGTGCTGTCTCAACCGCCGCCTCGTTTGAGGTCTTCTGCAAGGACACCGTCTCAACGGCCGGTCTTACAACTTCGATAGTTTCCTTTGAAAAATTCTTTTCTTGTAGTGTTGGTAGGTTTCTTGCAGCTTCTACAGTTTGCAGCACTGTAAGTTCGATTGCTGCAAGAATTTCAGCATCCATCCTTAGATTGATTCAACGGTTTCTTCAAGGATGTCTGTCTGCTGTACTGCTGTCTCTGCCAGTACATGGAGTCCTGCCTCCGTAACTTCCTCCATAATCGCATCATCGGCAATCTTTATCTCTATAATATCAGATAGGACTTCTTTGATAATCACGGATGGTTCTCCCTAAGATGAAGCTGCAGTAGCTTCAGAGTAGATGCGTACTGGGAAATCGCTGTAGTCAAGTAGCCGAGTCTCCTCCTCCTCCAAAGGTTCGAGAGAGACTAGCGTTGAGAGACCCAACTATTTGCTCGTATGTAGAGAAGCTTGAGTTATAACTTGAAGTTCCTTCTCCCCGCATCCTTCTTGGAGTGTGTTGCATCCTGGTTTCTTTCTCACTAGCTTGCAGCACTAGTTGCAGCATCGCTTCTTCAACCTACTTCACTCCAAGAGTGTTGATTTACTCCTCAGCAAAGGTACATCGTAGTCCCTTCTTACAGCCTCTACAGCTGGGGCTAGAAAGACCTGCACATCTTCCCTTACTACTTTCATCGGCAGCTCTGCAAACTCTGTCTCCATTGCAGCAGCCTTTTCTTTGCTCTTGTCCAGTGCTCCTTGAGCAGCAGTTCCTCTTGATCTTTTTTGAATAAACGCTGTGAACTCAGGTTGCAGGAAGTGGAAGATATCTTCTGATTGAGCCCACTCCATGACAGTCTTCTCCACTGCAAGAAACTCTTTCCACTGCGGCAGAGTTTCCCCCTTAGACAGTCTCATCCTTCTCCAGAGACTGTATTACTGCTCTATCTCATCTCCAGTAGCTGGAAAGATTGGATCGATTAGACCTCTTGCAGCAGCTCCTTGTTCATGCGAGTTCCGCACATGCTGCTCATTTGATTCGATCTCTGCTACAACTACCATCATTCTTGTAGCAGCAGGTTGGGGATTATCTCACAAATACTGCTGCTCAGCTGCAACTATTGTTCTTGCAGTAGCTGCAGCAGCCTTCTTCTTACTGTGCAGAGAGACAAGCTTCTTTATCTTTTTCTTCCCCAAGGACGCATCATCATCTAAGGATGATGATGACTCCGGTTCTGGTCTCCTCAGAGCTCTTTTGAATACGAGGAGGTGCTGTCTTCAAAGCTGAGGGGCAGGGCCTCTTACCTAGGTTTTTCATATTCTACCCCGCTGCTTATATCTTCATCTCGAAGGGCCATTGTTGCAGTTGTTGTATCCTTAGTTTTCTTTCATGCAACCCCTAGTAGTCTTACCAGTAGCACCCTTCTTTAGGGTCTTACCCTTCTTCTTCTCCTCAAGATATTTTCCAATGGGGATAGGGGTAGGGGCAATCAGCTGCAAGCCAAGCTTGCAGAGGAGAGAGCAGATGGTGATGTCATAGCTCCTCCTAGTAGTGGTCTTTTCTGTCTCCTCCCATATCCTCTTCAGGATGAACTTGGCCCAGTTCACCTTCTCCCCGGTCATGATTACAGACATGATCCTGAAGCGGAGGTCTGTGTACTTGTCATAACTTCCTGTTCTACCTTCAATGGAGTATATACAGATATCATGAAGAAACACAAACTCTGGCTTGAAGAGTTTCTTCGGAGTACTTCTCTTAACTTCGGCTCCAGCATCTCTTACTTTGAAGAGATTCCACATCTCCTGAGAAATGTCTTCTCTTTATGTCAAGAGTTGACTGAAGGTCAACCCTTCTATAAAAATACTGAAGGCGGCGGCAATGTCCTTCATGGACAGCTCCCTATCCTCCTCATCTTCATCTATCCTGAATAGAATGGAGAACCTCCTCTCCTTGTCCCTTCTAGCGAACATGTAGAATCTTTGGACCGATTCTACAGAGAATCTGGCATAGATGATGGTTAGGAGCCCTAGAATCAGGGTCATTTCCAAGGCTTCAAAAATCCTTACGATTATGGAGTTGTCGTACATCTCAGAAGCATAAACATGCTCCTGGTTGACCAGACATCCCTCAAGAACAATTGTTTGTCTAGCAGCCATTGTAGATGTGAGAAAGGTTTGAGAAGACTACTCTGAAACGGTTCTGAAAAAAATTCGAAAGATGGAGACTTCTCTTTGCTTGATACTTAGGAAATGTTTTGAGAATGATCAGGTTATGGTATCAAGAGAAAAGTTTAAAAGATGTGTAGTAAGATCAACAGCTGAGATTAAAAGATTAAAGTTGATCCTATGGTCCTTATAAAAATACGGAGGGGTCAAAGTGTAAATACCCAAAACTTAGCAGTTATGGCATCTGACTGTATCTTTTTGAATCCTGATGCATGCAGTCTTGCATTAAATATGAGGAAAGACATGCGTTTTGCCACCTAATTTATTACTTTTTAAGGTTGCAGCATCCTGGTACGAGGTTGTAGAGTATTAAATACTCTAAGAAATAAATGTTTGTAACCTTCTGCTGCTTACTTCCTTTTCTTACTGATCATGCTATAAGAATTAATGATGCGGCGTTGTATTAAGCCAGCACTGTATGAAGCTGCATCTTACAGCGCGATACTTACAGCTTCTTGCAAGGTTGCAAGGATTCCCCCTGAGCTTCTGCAACTTCTTTTTCTACTCATAACTTCAGAATTCCTAGCTCATTTCTTAGCATTGAAAACCTTGATTCATATAAGGGCTTAGTGAATATATCAGCTAGCTGGAGATCTGTATGAACTTTCTCTAGCACGATATCTTTCTTTTCAATGTGATCTCTTATGAAGTGATGTCTGATGTCAATGTGCTTTGTTCTTAAGTGAAATACTGGATTATGAGTAATTTTGATAACACTCGTATTGTCACAAAGAATTGGAATTTCTTTCTCTTCAATTCCATAATCTCTTAGTTGCTGCTGTATCCAGAGGATTTGAGCACAACAACTTCCTACTGCAACATATTCTACTTCTGCTGTAGATGTTGCTATTGATCTTTGTTTTCTACAGAACCATGAAACAAGTCTGTTTCCTAGAAACTGACAAGTTCCACTTGTGTTTTTCCTATCAATCTTGCAGCCAGCATAATCTGAGTCAGAGTAGCTTTTAAGCTTGAATCCTCATTTTTTAGGATACCATAGGCCTACTTCTTGAATTCCTTTCAGATACTTGATAATTCTTTTCACTGCTGAAAGATGTGACTTCTTCGGGGCTGCTTGAAATCTTGCACAGACTCCTACTACAAACATGATATCCGATCTGCTTGCTGTAAGATACAGCAAGGATCCTATAAGGCGTCTATACTTCGTAATGTCTACATCTTTTCCATCTTCATCTTTGTCAAGACTTATGGATGTAGCCATGGGAATAGATGTTGCAGATCCATTCTCCATGCCAAACTTCTTCAACAGCTCTTTTGTATGCTTAACCTGACTGATGAAGGTTCCTGCAGGTAGTTGCTTTACTTACAGCACAAGGAAGAAACTTAATTCCCCCATCATACCCATCTCAAATTTTGACTATATCAGATTGGAAAACTTTTTACAGAGATCTTTGTTGGTGGATCCAAAGATGATATCATCAACATAAATCTGTACAAGGAGAATGTTGTCTCCATCCTGTATTCTGAATAGGGTCTTATCAACTGTACCTTTCTTGAATCCGTTTTCCAATAGATAGAAAGACAGGGTGACATACCAAGCTCTTGGTACTTGTTTAAGTCCATATAGGGCTTTGTGCAGTCTAAATACTTTCTCTTCTACTTGGTCTTCAAAACCCGAAAGTTGCTCCACATACACTTCCTCTGTTAGAAGACCATTGATAAATGCACTATTCATATCCATTTGATATACATTGAAATTCATGTGAGCTACATATGCCAAAAAAATCCTTATAACTTCCAACCTTGCTACAGGAGCAAAGGTCTCATCAAAATCAATTCTTTTTTCTTGGCAACTAATCTTGCTTTGTTCTTTACAACAAGCCCTGATTCATCCAGCTTGTTCTTGAACACCCATTTTGTTTCAATAACTCCTTAATGAGTTGGCCTTGCTACAGTGTGCCATACTTGACTTCTTTCTAATCCATTCAGCTCTTCATGCATGGCTTGAACCCAATTATTGTCCTGAAGAGCTTCTTCAATGTTCTTTGGCTCTGTTTGAGATATAAAAACATGAAAACATTGCTTCATGAGGAATAGATCTTCTTGTCCTTACACTTACTGATGGATCTCCAATGATGAGATCTCTAGGGTGATTTCTTAACCATGTTCTGTCAGGCTCAAATGTATGTACAGGTCTAGGTTGCTCCTCATCTTACTGTAAGATTATGGGTTCTGCTGCTATAAGAATGTTTGTTGCATCCAGAGATAGAGACTTTTCTTCTTTATCTTCTGTTGGAGGTAGAACACCTTAGTATAGGGAACATCATTTTCGTTCAAGGGGGTTGTTCCTTCAATAGGTTCTTCTAGCTTTCTGGTGTCACAATGTGGTTCATCAAACACCACATTAATTGACTCTTCAACCACCAAGGTTCTTTTCTTGAAGACCTGAATGCCTTGCTTACAACAGAGTATCCAAGAAATACTCCTTCATCTGATTTTGCATCAAAGGTCTTTAGATGCTCATTTTCATTGTTAAGGATATAATACCTGTATCCAAAGATATGCAGATAAGAAATATTTGGTGTATATTCATTGAACACTTCATATGGGGTCTTGTCTAGATCTTTGTTAATCAAACTCTGTTTTGAGTGTAGCATGCAGTGTTGGTAGCTTCAGCCAAAATCTCTTGGGTATCTCTACCTCTACTATCATTGTTCTTGCTGCTTTCTTGAGTGTTCTATTCCTTCTTTCAGCAATGCCATTCTGTTGAGGTATTCTTATAGTAGAGTATTCATGACAAATACCATTGTCAGAATAGAATTTTTCTATAACTTTGTTGGTGAACTCAGTTCCTCTATCTGATCTAATCTTCATAATACTCAAGCTTTTCTCATTTTGAATCTTCTTCATTAGGTCAGACAGCTTGTTCTGAGTTTCTGATTTTTTAGGAAGAAATATAGTCCTAGTGTATTTGGAATAGTCATCTACTACCATAAGTGAGTACTTTTTCCTACTTATGCTCACTAGTTCTACTGGTCCAAAAAGGTCCATGTGTAGAAGGTCTAAGATCCTGTGAGATGACTTCTGCAACTTGTCTTTGAATGAGCTTTTTACTTGCTTTCCTTTCTGACAAGCTCTACAGACATTTTTTTTCTTATATATCACATCTGGTAGTCCTCTTACAAGACCTTTTCTTACTAGCTTGTTTATTGTCTTGAAGTTCAAATGACTAAGCCTCTTGTACCACAGCCAGCTTAGCTTTGATAGACTTTTTACAATGAAGCATGTAGGTTGAATAGAAGAGCTCCAGTCTGTAAGATATATGTTTCTTCTTCTTATTCCTATAAGCTTGACTTCATTTGATGTATTGTTCTTGATTAAACACTTGTTGAGGTTGAACTCCACAATGCATCTTTAGTCATAAAATTGACTGATGCTCAGCAAGTTATATCTGATTCCTTTCACATAGGATACATCTTTGATCTTTATATTTTCTTTGACCAGATTTCCACTGCCTTTAGTGCTTCATTTAGAATAATCTCCAAAGATGACCTTCGGTCTTTTGCATGATTGGAAATCTTTTAAGGCTTCTTTGTTGCCAGTCATATGCCTTGAGCAACCACTGTCTATGTACCATACTACACTGCTACAATCTGGCACTGAAACCTGCAACAATTTCAAACAGGCTTAGGTACCCATTTCTGCATGGGTCCTTTGGGGTTAGTTTCTTTCGAAACCCAAACTTTCTTAACAAAAATGACTTTTCTGTAAGTATTATTTGTTTTCTTTCTATATGCAGTTTTGTTTGAAAATTGCTTGTTATATGTGTGTGCTGAAACTATGTATGTGATACCAGCACTTCTGTAGTGTGGTCTTCCACCATACTTCCCTAGAGTATGTCCTTTTTGAGTTTTAGACATGAAAGCCGTAGTATTGGTGGGGTAATATATTTTATGCTACAACTTTATAGGTCGTTGTATCATTTTGCTGCATACAACAGATGACTTCTGCTGTAGCCAGCTCTTATATAGGCTTACTTCCTGCAGTTGAGCATAGGGGTTTATTTCCCTTGTCCATCAGCTTTGGTTTGTTCAAGATCTCTATTGAAGTTTCAGCTTGAACAAACACCATAGCTTTGGATGTGCTTGCTGTATCCTGAGAAGTGTGAGTGTTGTATCCTAAACAAGTTTTCTCAAAAGGACTGCTGGCCATCATCAGACACTCTCTTGCATCCTTAGCAGATTTGCTGAATATTCTAATTGTAGACTTCAAGTTTTCCTTATCATTTTCTAGCTTGGTGACTAGCAGCTTGAACATTGAGACCTCCTTTTGAAGCTTGCTGCATTTATTTGCTGATAGCATCTTTGCAAGATCATTGTTTTTGCTTCTAAGGTTCTCATTTTCAACTCTTAGGTTCTCATTCTCAACCTTTAGCTCCTCATGGGTTGAGTTTATCTTCTCAAAGCCACTCATGATCCTTTTGAGATAGTGGATCATGTTTAGCTCCTCTTTGTTAGGTATAGACAGCAGTTGGTTATTTGCCTCATCTTCTTCGTTGTCCTCACAATCTTTTGCCATCAGACAAATCAGTATTTCTTCATCTGAGGATGAGGTTTCATTGTCGTTGTTTGAGGATTATGTAGTTTTCAGCATCTCTTTGGAGACTGTTGTATCTTTAGCTTTTTCCATCTCTCCAATGAGAGCTCTGAGTTTATGTTTGTTGTCTCTCCTCTTTTCTCTCCTTTGTTCTCTTTCTTCTTCAAGATATTTGTGTATTGTTGGGTGTGGATAACTTCTTGCATAGTATCCAGGCTTCCTGCAATTATAACACAAGTCAAGATTGTTTGAATTTGATTAAGGAGAGGGAGATACCTGAGGTGGTGGATGGCTTCTTCTGAATTCATTCCTCTTGTTGTTGTTGTTGTTATTTCTCTTCATAAACCTTCTAAACTTCTTTAAAAGAAAAGCCATATCCTCTTCTGCATCGTTAGCTATAAGTTCTGACTGCTTGCTGCAACTTGCAGTTGTTGTATCCTTCGTACTTCTTACAGTCAGTGTAGTGACCTTGGAACTTGATTCTTCTGCCTCATTTTTCCTTTTGTTAATATCATACTCGAAGGCTTTGAGTTCAGAGAAGAGGTCAAATGCACTCATGGACTTCAGATTTATAGACACTCTCATAGCTGTGGTCTTGCTGTCCCACTTCGCTGGAAGGGCTCTCAGCACTTTCATGATTTTCTCTTTTTACGTGTAGTGTTTGCCCAAAGCTTCAAGTTCATTCACTATTGAAGTAAACCTCAGGTCTTGCTACTCTAGAGTCTCTTCATTTTTCATCTCGAAGAGCTCAAATAATTAGGTGGCGTTGGAGATCTTGTTATCCTTAGTGAGTTCTGTGCCCTCACATATCTGCTCCAGCTTCTTCTATATCTCCTTGGATGTCGTACATGTTTTGACCTTACTGAAGGTACCTTTATCCAAGGTGATAAATAGAGCATTTTTGGCTACATTATCCAAGTTAGTTATCTTCATGTCTTCATTATTCCATTCCTGCATAGGCTTGATCAGGAAGTTAGATGGTGGAGGTGCTCTTTCCTCCATATCTCTTCCCAGCATGGGATTCACCTTTGTGGGAATAATCGGTCCTTCTATAATGACTGTCCACATTTCATCGTTCATTGCTGAAAGATGTACCTACATTTTGATCTTTCAATCATCATACTCTTTTATGAAAAACATAGGCAACTTGTGATTTGAAGAATCCATGATATGTCAAAATATGAGATTTTTCAAGGATGCTGAGAAATTAGCGGGTAAAGGTTGGATTTGGGTATGTGACCAGATAAGTTGGCTTTTAACCCAATTTGCTCTGATATCAAAATGGTCTCAGAGATTCAGAGGGGGGGTGAATGAACCTTCGTCGATTTAGAAAATCTTTTTCAAACTTACTGTTCTGCAAGTTACTTGAACTTACAACAACAGCAGTTATTGCTTACATTACTAGGATGCAGTATTGCACGCTGTAACTTAAAGTTTTGTACAGCGAAAATTATGTTTTGACTGAAAGCTTGTTTTCTCAAGTATGGTTTTCTTTTAAAAATTCTTTTATACTTATGACAGGATATATATATATATATATATATATATAAGATGCAGCACAGATATATATAAAGTAATAAAACACTTATGGCTTATAGTGGTTCAAAGGTGGTGTAATCTTTCGTTAAGTAAGATTGGTTTACAGGATATCACCTAACAATCTATCAACCTAACGAGTTAACACCTACTAGAACCCAACGTACACACAGCAACTGCAAGTTCTAAAGGCAAACCCACACATGATTTCTATACTCCCACATAAGAAAGTTGTCTATCACCTAGACAACTATACAAACAGCAAGGATAAATCATATCAATTGTCGACACCTAAACCAACCTACCACACAATAACAAGGTTAAATTATATATGGTTTTCTTCAACTGGTGCAGCAAAGTGAACTTCTAAATCCTTTTTCCGATCTTTCAGGTTGAGCTTTGTTCACTTCACTTTAGGTCGAGTGACTAAAACTATAGGAATGCTTGAGAGAATATTGCTTCAAAATGCTTAAACTTGTTTGAGTGTAAATGTTTCAGTTACCAGCTTCAATGTGTCTCGACCTCTATTTATACTTTGTAGAAAGATATTTGTTGAAGGAGATATCTCTCATTTGAAATATATGTACTGATCAAAGACATGACTTACATTTAATGTGCCTTAACTTCTCTTATGGTTGCGGCTTGCAGCTTTCTGCAGCCTGTCAGGCCATGTGTCGTCTCTACATTGGCTCCACATCTGGAATTTTGATCTTCTCTTGAACGGCTTTAATTATACTTGCTTCATTCTTCATTTCTCGTATTGTATTTATTCTTCCTTGGATAGCAGGATGTTGCTAGTATTCATTGTAGTCGAGGTTTGTTGAGTATACAGCAAGTCATGGCTTATACTCTGTATCCTTGACCTTCTTACAGCAACTCCTTCCGTACATTACTGTTGTATCTTCTACTTACAGTAGTGCTGTAACCACTTCTTGCAGCGTCGTATTTTTTCTTCTTATAGCTGCATTGCAGTAACCTTTTCCTGCATCCAGTATCTTTTGCTTGCAGCGATGCTTGCCGTTTTTTCTTACTTGCTGCATTACTGCAGTTCATATTTGTAGTATCTTCATACTTTCTTCTTCTTGATGCAGCACGACCTTGTTGAGCTCCTCTGTTGGTCCCAAGTGGTGTCCGAGGTTCAGAGGGGGGGGGTGAATGAACCTTGGTCGATTTTTCAGAATCTTTAAAACAACCGTTCTGCACTGCAAGTTACTTAAGCTTGCAGCGATAGATGGTTACTGCTTGCAGCGCTAGAATGCAGTGCTGCACGCTGTAACCTGGAGTTTTGTACGCAGCGGAAATATACTTTTAAACACAAGGCTGTTTTACACAAGAATGCTTCTTTCAAACGTTTTATGATGAGAAAAGATAGATATATGCAGAAAATAAGCACAGATAAATAAAGCGATAAAAACACTTATGGCTTATAGTGGTTCGAAGGTGGTGTAATCCTTCTACGTCCACTCTACTGCTCCTCGAGCAGGAACTTTGTTAAGCAAGATTGATTTACAGGACTCTCCTAACAATCTATCAACTTTACAAAGTTAACCACCTACTGAAGTCCAGCGTACACACAGCAACTGCAAACTTCAAAGGCTAAACCACACAGGGTTCTATACTCCCACACAGGGAAGCTGCCTAACTCTAGACAACTAAAACAAACAGCAAGGATCTCTCCTATCAACTGCTTGACACCACTAAAACAACCTAAGCACACAGCAACAAGGTTAAAAGGATAAAAGGTTTTCTTCAACTTGTGCTTCGAAGTGAGCTTCTGATTCCGTAGGGAAACTTTCAGTTTGAACTCTGCTTCACTTCGATAGGTTGAGTGACTGAAACTGTTGGCTTGAATGCTTGAAAATTTGTAAGCTTGAAACTTTCGCGTATGGATTTTAGTTCTTAGTAACAGTGACAGTAACCAACTTCAGTTCTCCTCGACCTCTATTTATACTTGTAGGAGAAGATGTCCGTTGAAGGAGACATCCCTCTTTTGAATTTGAAATAGCCTGGCCAAAGTATGGTTTGCATTTAATGCGATTTAACTTTTCATTTCGGAGCATTTAATGCGGCAGTTGCGGCTCGCAGCTTTCTGCGGCGCGTCAGTCTATGTGGCATCTTCTTATTGGCTCCGTGTCTGCTACTTTGACTTTTTCTTGAACGGCTCTTTTATCCCTGCTTGGATCTCCGTTCCTCGTATTGCATTTATCCTTCCTGGGATTTGAAGAATACTTTGTCTTGTAGTTGGCGCTGTATAACTTAACTGTCCTGTAAGTCTGCGCTGTATCCTTGGTCTTTGTGCAGCTGATGCATTCTTTCAGTGCTGCTGTATTTTAGACCTGCTTGCAGTATCATCTGGCAGTGCTGCTGTAATCATCGTTCTAGCAGTACTCCTGTATCCTTTTCATGCAGCGATGCTGCACGCCGTTCTTCCTTGTCTTGTTGTATTGAAGTACAGCCTTATTTATGCTTTGCTGTTCCTTTCTTCTTCCAGCAATGCTGTATCCTGTCTTTATGCAGCGATACTGTATCCTGCCTTCTTGCAGCGATATCTTCCTTTAAAGCTTAGATGCAGCTTTATCCTCTTTTAACCTCCATTTCAATCCTTGACTCAAGACTCAATTCTAGTCTATTTATTCACTTAAACAATGTGAAAATGGGGTACTCAAAACTTCCTATTACATGATTGGTTTGTCTCATCAAAATCTAAACAATGAAATCCCAACAATTTTCCCCTTTTTGATGATGACAAAACCTTTACAATATTTCGTTCATGAAGAAGTTTCATTTTACTTTAACTCATATGATTTATCCAGATTACATGCTTTCACAGCTTTGAATAAATAAATATAATCCTGGATTCATCAGAGATGCATCATGCTATTCCTTTCAACAAACACAACAGAAAAACATAAACAGCATGCATGAGTTCATAAGAGTTGAACTTGGTCAGAGCAGAAAGAAAAAATTTCTTCATTTAAGAGATAGAAATTTTTACAACATGAAAAATACAACAACAAGGATCATAAGAGGGTATATGAATACAACTTAGTAAAACGAAGACCTTTTGCTTGCTGATTCGTCTGATCTTCTTTCAAATCTTTCAAGGTATTCCCTTCCTCTTGATCCTTTCCACCAGTCCCTGATGGACTCTTGGTAGGACTCTTCCAGCTTGTGTCTGATCACAGGAATCTGAATCCATCTCAGCCAGAAGTTCTCACAGTACGGTACAATCAGCCCTTCCTTGACTCGATCGATGTATAGCTGTTGAATGTCAAGGCTTCCTTTCCGAACGAGCTGTTCATACCTTCTCAATGCAGTCTTGCAGGTATAATACTTGCTGAATTTGTCTTGCCTGCATAGATCTCTGAAGTGTCTGAGGTACTCTGATCGTTTGAAAATGGTGATCGCCTCAAATGTTGGATTCCGATCAAAAGGCAGTCTGACTTCTTTGAAGATGTCGAATCTCCAAGCCATGTTCTCTCCTTCAGGCCTTTGATCCATCAACACGGATACTTCAGCAGAGATGTTCTCAGTGTCAAGGCGAGGGATTTCTTGAGGAGGGAATTGGTAGTAGTTGTTTGGAAATATTTTTCTAGCACCAATTACACCGAGTCTTTGAATCCAGGCATTAGGATCTGTAGCTTCTTCATATTGGCGCCTTTGATTCTCAGACTCGTCCCCGCTCATCCTCTTCCTTGAGCCTTGCTGCTGGCTATCATCCCTTCTCTTATGATGATAGTTGGGCGGTGCTGCATCCTTGCTTGCAGCTCTACTGTGTGCAGAACCTGCAGCAGATCTTCTTCCAGCAGCTGCACCGGCTCCACCAGCTCCATCATCTATTCTCCATCTCTTCGGAAAAGGGATATCAGCCACAGCGGATGATCCAAACCTCCTTCTCCTCCTGCTGAGAGGTTGCTGGTCATCATCTTCTTCCTCTTCTTCACGTTCAGCCGTCCCTTTGCTCCTGTATTTATCTTCAAATCCTTCCCCCTTTTTGGCATCATCAAAAGCCGGGGGCTGAGCAGGGGCTGTTGGGACCACCCTTGATCGCGGGCGTCGGGTCGGTTCAGGGGCGGGCTCTGGAGTATCGACATGCTGAGGGAAAGCTCGGACCATGATGTCCCTGAGTTCTCCCACAATCAGCTCCAGGTTCCCCAGGCGGTCGTCCACACTTCTGGTTCTCTGGGATTGATCATAGACGCGATCCAGAAGTGACTCCAGGACTTTGGAGTGAGAGTTGAGTCTGACTGAGGCATTTTCAGCATGCTGCTTGTACACTCTGATTTCCTGGCGTGTGAGTGCAGCATCGACCTTCAACTCTTTCTCCAGCCTGACCCGATCGTAGTACAGCCTGTTCGAATGTTTAGCAAGATTCGACTTGATCATATCAGGCAGTACTTCGAGGTCCTTCTTGAAACCTGTCATGGTTTCAGCATGGAATTGGGCACTGACCCTGAGACTGTTGCGCATGATAGACTCATGCTCCTGGAGAGCATGCAGCAGATGTCTAACAGCGGTCTCGACCCTGTTGATAGATTCATCAGGAGTCAGCCCTGAATTCCTTCTTGTTGAGGTAGCAGCGGATGCAGCAAATGGAATCACCTCTTGGCATACTGGTGCTGCATCCTGCCTCGATACTTCAGCAGCAACCTCATCCTCATCCTTGCTGGTATGAGAGCTTGTAGAGCTTGAGGATGGGTGCTCATCTCCTTCTTCTTCTTCTGCCTCCTCTTCGCTGGATAAGACTGGAACAGGAATTGCTCTGCCAGATTTTGGCCCATGAACAGCAATATTCCGTTCCTTCATCCATCTTGCGAATTCGGCGTCCGACATGTTAGTGTCCACAGTATCCTTCGCTGCAGTAACCTTTGAAGGTTCTTGAGAGCAAGCAGCAGCTGCAGCATCAACCTCCTCACGAGGTGTCTCTAGCTGCACTGGGGATACCTCGGCTTCAACTCCAGCATCCTCAGTGGGTACTGTCTGAACAGCCTCCCCACCTGAGGTCTTCTCACACTCAGGGAGTGTTGTCAGAACAACATCCTCCACTGAGGTCTTCTCAATGGACCCCGTCTTCTCGGTCGGTCCTCTAACCTCTTCGACAGCCTCTGCTGCAAGAATGGGTTCCTGCAGCTCTGCATGGCTTCCTGCAGCGATCACAGTATTCAACATTGTATCCTCTATTGCTGCTAGGATCTCAGCTTCCACCCTGCTCTTCTCTGCAGCTCCTTCTTCTTGTTGAAGGGTGGTTGCTGGCTGCACTGCTGTCGCGTCCAGTGCAGGGAGTACCGCCTCTGCAACTCCCTCCGTAGATGCTTCATCGGCAATCTCAGAAATGTCTGAGATGACATTCCTGATTATGGTAGATGGTTCCCCCTCAGAGTCTGCTTGGGCAGCATCTTCATCTTTGCGCACTGGGGAATCACCATAATCCAGTAGTTGGGCTTCCTCCTCCTCCAAGTGATCCAGCGTGACAATGTTGGAGAGGCCCTCAACTACTTGCTCGTATGCAGGGGAGTTCATCTGATTTGAACTTGAACTGCCTTCTCCCCGCATCCTCCTTGGAGTGTGCTACATCCTTGTCTCCTTCAAGCTCTGTTGTAGCGCTAGATGCAGCATGGCTTCTTCAGTCTGCTCTACTCCCAAGGTGTCGATTTGCTCTTGAGCAAAAGCGACATCATCGCCCCTTCTTACCACCTCTGCAGCCGGGGCGAGGAAGACCTGCACATCTTCCACTGCTGCTTTCATCGGCAGCTCTGTAGAGTCAGATTCTGCAAGAGCCTTGCCATTTCCCTTGTCCTTTGCTCCCTGTGCAGCGCTGCAGCCATCGAGCTCTTGAACTATTGCTGCAAAGTCAGGTTGCAGGAGTGCCAGAATATCCTCTGATTTGGCCCACTCCAAGACAGCTTGCTTGACTGTCAGGAAATCCTTCCACTTCAACAGGATTTCCCCCTTAGACAGCCGCATCTCTCTCCAAAAAGAGTACTCTGCTGGCATATTTCTAGCAGCCGGAAAGGTTGGATCGAGCACTGAAGCTTCTATTTGTAGATGAGCTTCTTCTTCAATGGGCTCGACCCGGTGCTGATGTGGCTCCCGAAGCTGATGTGACTCATCCCTAAGGTCAACTACAACCATAGAGGACTGATGTGACACATCCCCAACAGCAGCAGCAGCTCTCTTGCTGCGTGGAGCCCTTCTCACCAAAGGTGCGTCATCATCTGGGGAAGAGGATTCAAGTTCAGGTACAGCCTTCCCTGAACTCCTCTTGATAACAGGAAGAGGACTCGAAGGATCCTCTTCTTCAGCATCTTCCCCGCTGACAGCAGCTTCATCTTGCAGAGCAAGAGTTACATTCTTTTTGTCTTTGGTTTTCTTCCTCGGAACTCCTGCTCCTGCAGCCTTCGGCTGGGTCTTGCCCTTCTTTTTCTCCCCGAGATACTTTCCAGGATGAATGGGGGCGGGTACTACAAGTTGAAGGCCAGGCTTGCAGAGCAGAGAGCAGATGGTGATACCGTAGCTCCGACGCTCCGTTATCTTCTCTGCTTCCTCCCACAGCCTCTTCATGATGAACCTCGCCCAGTTCACCTTTTCTCCGGCCATGATGGCAGACATGATCCGGAACCAGAGATCTGTGCACTTGTCATAATTCCCTGTCCTCCCTTCGATGGAGTATGCACAGATGTCGTGGAGAAGTTCAAACTCCGGTTTGAAGAGCTTCTTGGGGGCGCTTCTCTTGATTTCAGCCCCTGCATCCCTTGCTCGAAAGAGATCCCACATCTCTTGAGCCGATACCTCCCCATACGTTGCCAACTGGCTGGGGGTCAAACCTGCAGCTGAAACGCTGAAGGTGGTGGAGATATCCCTAATGGTCAGCGACCGTTCCTCTCCATCTGCATCCATCCGGAACAGGATGCAGTTCCTATCCTCCGCCTGCCTAGCGTAGGCATAAAACCTCTATACTGACTCCGTGGAGAAGCCAGCATATACTGTGGTCAACAGCCCTAGGACTTGGGTCTGTTGTAGAGCATCAAAAATCCTCTTGATCAGGGTATTATCATACAGCCCTGACTCCAAGATGTTTTCCCTGTTGATCATTCTTCCATCAAGAACGATGGTCTTTCTGGCAGCCATTGATGAAATTTTTGAGAGATAGAGAGAGAAAAGATAAGGGTTTTGCACTTAGAAATTTTTTTTGCGATCACAGTGTTTCTCTCTCTGAAGATGGTGAAAAGTGAATTTCAAATGGCACGTTTTGGTCTTTATGGCGGTTCTCAAGAGACGTGCGAGATTGACGGTTGAGATAAATCAGGAAAATGATCTAGTGGCTTAGGAAAAAGCGGAGATGTCAAATCGACGCTAATAATTACTTGGCGCGTGAGCTCTGTCAGCGCTCTTTCCACTTCCTGACACCCGCAGTCATGCATTTAATGCTGAAAGACATGCCCTTTGCCGCCTAAATAAATGCCTTTTTAAGGTTGCAGCATCTCTAGTACGAGGTTGCAGAGCAATCAATACTCCTTTTGAAATTAATGCTGTAACCTGGTGCTGCTTGATTTCTTCGATAACTGCTGTACTGTAAGAATGTAGGTTGCAGCGCTGTCTGAACCCAGTGCTGTATTGTTGCGTAGCTTACAGTACCAGCTTTACTGCTTCCTGCAAGCATGCAGAGGTTCCCTTTGCGATCTTGCATTTTCCTTTTCTTTACAATTTAAGGATTCCCAGCTCGTTACGAAGCATAGAAAACCTAGATTCACTCAAAGGTTTTGTAAGGATATCTGCAAGCTGTAGATCCATATGAACCTTTTCAAGCACGACATCTTTCTTCTTAACATGATCTCTTATAAAGTGATGACGAATGCCAATGTGCTTTGTTCTTGAGTGAAAGACAGGATTATGGGTAATTGCAATAGTGCTTGTATTGTCACAGAGAATTGGCGTCTCTTTTTCTTCTATCCCATAATCTCTAAGTTGCTGCTGTATCCACAGAATCTGCGCACAGCAACTTCCTGCTGCAACATACTCTGCTTCTGCTGTAGAGGTTGCAATTGAGGTCTGCTTCCTGCAGAACCATGAGACAAGTCTATTTCCCAGAAATTGACACGTCCCACTTGTACTCTTTCTATCAATCTTGCAGCCTGCATAATCTGAGTCGGAGTAGCCTTTAAGCTTGAATCCTCCTTCCTTAGGATACCATAGGCCGACTTCCTGAGTTCCTTTCAGATACTTGATCACTCTTTTTACTGCTAAAAGATGTGATTCCTTCGGTGCTGCTTGGAATCTAGCACAGACTCCTACTGCAAACATAATATCAGGCCTGCTTGCTGTGAGATACAGCAACGATCTAATGAGGCGTCTGTACTTGGTAATGTCTACATCTTTACCATCTTCATCTTTGTCAAGACTTATGGATGTGGACATGGGAACGGACGTTGCTGCTCCATTCTCCATGCCAAATTTCTTGATAAGCTCCTTCGTATACTTGACTTGGTTGATGAAGGTTCCTGTAGGTAGCTGTTTTACTTGTAGTCCGAGAAAGAAACTTAATTCTCCCATCATACTCATCTCGAACTTTGACTGCATCAGGTTGGAGAATTTCTCACATAGCTCTTTGTTTGTGGATCCGAAGATAATATCATCCACATAGATTTGTATAAAAAGTACACTTTCTCCGTCCTGTATCCTAAACAGCATTTTATCGATCGTTCCTTTCTGAAAACCATTTTCCAGAAGATAGAGAGATAAGGTGTCATACCAAGCTCTTGGTGCTTGCTTCAGTCCATATAGGGCCTTTTGTAATCGAAACACCTTCTCTTCTGCTTGATCCTCGAAACCAGGAGGTTGCTCAACATATACTTCCTCTGTAAGGAGACCATTCAGGAATGCGCTTTTAACATCCATTTGATAGACGTTGAAATTCATATGTGCTGCATAGGCTAAGAAAATTCTTATTGCTTCTAGCCTTGCCACTGGTGCAAAAGTCTCATCAAAATCAATTCCTTCTTCCTGACAGTATCCTTTAGCAACTAATCTTGCTTTGTTTCTTATAACGACTCCTGATTCATCTAGCTTGTTCTTGAACACCCACTTTGTTCCAATTACACCATGATGGGTTGGTCTAGCGACTGTTTGCCATACTTGATTTCTCTCAAATCCATTTAATTCTTCTTGCATGGCCTGTACCCAGTTGCTATCTTGCAGTGCCTCTTCAACATTCTTAGGCTCTGATTGTGATATGAAGCATGCAAACATTGTTTCATGTGGGATGGATCTTTTTGTCCTTACACCGATGGATGGATCTCCTATGATGAGATCTCTTGGATGATTTCTAAGCCACGTCCTGTCAGGCTCAAAGACGTGCGTTGGTGTGTTTTGCTCATCATGTTGCTGTATTGCAGGAGGTTCTGCTGCTGTAAGAATGTCTGCTGCATCCAAGGTTGCAGCTTCTTCTTCTTTTTCCTCTTCTGTAGGCAGAACTCCTTCTATGTATGGTACAGCATTCCCTTTTCTAGGAGAGGTCTCTTCAGGTGGTTTTTCCAGCTTCTTTGTGTCACAATATGGTTCATCAAACACCACATGCATAGATTCTTCTACCACCAGGGTTCTCTTATTAAACACTCTGAAGGCTTTACTTACAGCAGAGTATCCTAGAAATACTCCTTCGTCTGATTTAGCATCAAAAGTTTTCAGATGTTCCTTTCCATTGTTGAGAACATAACACCTGCATCCAAAGATATGCAGATAGGAAATGTTTGGTGTATGACCGTTCCATATTTCATACGGTGTCTTGTCAAGATCCTTGATGATTAGACATCTGTTCTGCGTGTAGCATGCAGTATTAGTTGCCTCAGCCCAAAACCTCTTGGGTATCTCTGCTTCTACTATCATTGTTCTTGCTGCTTCCTTGAGGGTTCTATTCCTTCTTTCAGCAACCCCGTTTTGTTGAGGTATTCTTGCAGCAGAGTATTCATGACGAATACCATTGTCAGAATAGAATTTCTCTATAAACTTATTCGTGAACTCGGTTCCTCTGTCTGATCTTATCTTCATTATGCTCAAGCTCTTTTCATTCTGAATTTTCTTCATGAGGCCAGGTAGCTTTTCTTGAGTTTTCGACTTCTTTGCTAGAAAAATCGTCCATGTGTATCTAGAGTAGTCATCCACTACTACTAGGGAGTACTTCTTCCCGCTCAAGCTTACTAGTTCTACAGGTCCAAAGAGGTCCATGTGTAGAAGATCTAGAATCCTGTGGGATGATTTCTGAATCTTATCCTTGAAAGAGCTCTTAACTTGCTTTCCTTCTTGACACGCTCCACAGACATTCTCTTTTTTGTAAGTTACATCTGGTAATCCTCTCACGAGGCCTTTTCTTGCTAGCTTGTTGATAGTCTTGAAGTTCAGGTGACTTAATCGTTTGTGCCATAACCAGCTCAGCTCCGGTGGACTTTTCACTATGAAGCATGTTGATTGAGTGGAGGAATTCCAATCTGCTAGGTAGATATTTCCTCTTCTTGTTCCTGTAAGCTTTACTTCATTTGTGGTGCTATCCTTGATTAAGCACTTGTTGAGGTTGAATTCCACTGTATATCCTTTGTCACAGAATTGACTGATGCTTAGGAGATTGTATCTAAGCCCTTTTACGTAGGATACATCCTTGATCTTTATGTTCCCCTTGACTAGGCATCCGCTTCCTTTTGTGCTTCCTTTGGAATCATCACCAAATATGACCTTAGGTCCTTTACATTCTTGGAAGTCTTTCAACGTTTCTTTATTACCTGTCATGTGCCTTGAGCAGCCGCTGTCGATATACCATACATCACTGCTATATCCTGGCACTGTAACCTGTAACAAATTCAAACAGATTTAGGTACCCATATCCATACGGGTCCTTTGGGGTTAGTTACTTTGGGAACCCAAACTTTCTTAACAGTAACTGATCTACTGTAAGATTTGTTGGTTCTCGAGCTGTATGCAGTTATCTTGGAAAACTGCTTATGAAAGGTGTGCTCGACAAACATGTGTGTTACCAACACCCTTGTAGTGTGGTCTTCCACCATACTTCCCTGGAGTATATCCTCCTTGAGGTTTAGACATGTAGGTCTTAGTATCGGTGGGAAAGTTTCTTCTATGCTGCAACTTTGTTGGTTGCTGCATCCTTTTGCTGCATGCAGCAGATGACTTCTGCTGCAGCCAAGTCTTAGATGCAGACTTATTCCCTGCAGTTAAGCATTGGGGTTTCTTCCCTTTATCCGTCATTGCTGTTTTGTTCACTATCTTTTCAGAGTCACAGAGTAACTCTTTCTCCATTGGAGTTTTGGCTTGAACAAAATTCACAGCTTTGGATGTGCTTGCTGTATTCTGAGAGCCTTGATTGCTGTAACCTATGCCTGAAATCGCAAAAGGATCTCTGACACGATTTATGCAATCTCTTGTGTCCTTTGAAGATTTGGTGAACGTACTCATCTTGGACTGCAAGATTTCCTTCTCAGATCTTAGCTCTATGATCAGCAGATTCAATCTAGAGACCTCTTGTTGCAGCTTACTACACTTTGAGTTATCAGATTCTCGTGCAGCGAGCATTTTAGCAATGTCGATGTTTTTGCTCTTGAGGATCTCATTATCGATTCTAAGGTTTTCATTCTCAACCTTAAGCTCCTCATGAATTGAGTTGATCTGCTTGAAATCACTCATGATCCTTTTCAAGGAGTGGATCATGTTCAGCTCCTCATCAACTTGTATGGACAACGGTTGGTAGATTACCTCATCTTCTTCGTTGTCCTCGCCATCTTTAGCCATCAGGCATATGAGTGCTTCTTCGTCAGAGGATGAGGTTTCAGCATCGCTGTCAGAGGATTCTGCAGCTTTCAGTACTTCCTTTGGAACTACTGCATCCTTGGCTTCTCCATCTCCCCTATGAGAGCTCGAAGGTTGTGCCTTTCCTCTCGTCTTTTATCTCTCCTCTGTTCTCTTTCTCCTTCAGGATACTTGTGCACTGTTGGATAAGGATAATTCCTTGCGTAGTGTCCAGGCTTCCTGCAATTATAGCACAAGTCAACATTCCCTGTATTTGACTGATGAGAAGAAGATACCTGAGGGGTTGAGTGACTTCTTCTGAAGTCATTCTTTTTGTTGAGGTTGATGTTGCTGCTATTGTTGTTGCTCTTGATGAATCTCCTGAATTTCTTTAGGAGGAGCGCCATATCCTCTTCAGCAACTTCTGCTGTATCCTCACTCTGCTTACTGCAACTGGCGGTTGCTGTATCCTTTGTTCCTCTGGCGGTTAGCGCTGTAACTTTGGAGACTGACTCCTCTGACTCTTTTCTCCTTCTATTGATGTCATACTCGAATACTTTCAAGTCGGAGAATAAGTCAAATGTGCTCATGGACTTCAGGTCCATAGACACTCTCATGGCAGTGGTCTTGCTATCCCACTCCCCTGGTAGGACTCTTAAAACCTTCATGTTCTTTTCTTTCTGTGTGTAGTGTTTGCCCAGAGCTTCTAGTTCATTCACTATGGATGTGAATCTCATATCTAGTTGCTCAAGAGTCTCTTCATTCTTCATTTCGAAGAGCTCGAATAATTGGGTAGCGTTGGAGATTTTGTTGTCCTTAGTGAGCTCAGTTCCTTCACAAATTTGCTCCAGCTTTTCCCATATTTCTTTGGATGTTGAGCAAGTCTTGACTTTGCTAAAGGTGCTTTTATCCAAAGTAATAAATAGAGCGTTCTTTGCCACGTTATCCAGGTTGGCTCTCTTCCTGTCTTCGTTTCCCCACTCTTGTCGTGGTTTGGTCAGGAAGTTTGGTGGTGGCTGCTCTCCTTCTGCATGGTCTCTTCCATACATTGGATTTACCTTCATGGGGATTATCGGTCCTTCAGTTATGACGGTCCACATCTCATCATTCATGGCAGAAAGGTGTGCCTGCATTCTAATTTTCCAGTCGTCATATTCCTCTATGGAAAACATAGGTAGCTTGTGATTGGAGGAATCCATGATATGCTTTTAAAAATGATTTTTATGCAAAGAAAACAGCGAGACAAAGGTGGATTTGGGTAGGTGACCAGATAAGTTGGCTTTTAACCCAACTTGCTCTGATACCACTTGTTGGTCCCAAGTGGTGTCCGAGGTTCAGAGGGGGGGTGAATGAACCTTGGTCAATTTTTCAGAATCTTTAAAACAACCGTTCTGTACTGCAAGTTACTTGAGCTTGCAGCGATAGATGGTTACTGCTTGCAGCGTTAGAATGCAGTGCTGCACGCTGTAACCTGGAGTTTTGTACGCAGTGGAAATATACTTTTAAACACAAGGCTGTTTTACACAAGAATGCTTCTTTCAAACGTTTTATGATGAGAAAAGATAGATATATGCAGAAAATAAGCATAGATAAATAAAGCGATAAAAACACTTATGGCTTATAGTGGTTCGAAGGTGGTGTAATCCTTCTACGTCCACTCTACTACTCCTCGAGCAGGAACTTTGTTAAGCAAGATTGATTTACAGGACTCTCCTAACAATCTATCAACTTTACAAAGTTAACCACCTACTGAAGTCCAGCGTACACACAGCAACTGCAAACTTCAAAGGCTAAACCACACAGGGTTCTATACTCCCACACAGGGAAGCTGCCTAACTCTAGACAACTAAAACAAACAGCAAGGATCTCTCCTATCAACTGCTTGACACCACTAAAACAACCTAAGCACACAGCAACAAGGTTAAAAGGATAAAAGGTTTTCTTCAACTTGTGCTTCGAAGTGAGCTTCTGATTCCGTAGGGAAACTTTCAGCTTGAACTCTGCTTCACTTCGATAGGTTGAGTGACTGAAACTGTTGGCTTGAATGCTTGAAAATTTGTAAGCTTGAAACTTTCGCGTATGGATTTTAGTTCTTAGTAACAGTGACAGTAACCAACTTCAGTTCTCCTCGACCTCTATTTATACTTGTAGGAGAAGATGTCCGTTGAAGGAGACATTCCTCTTTTGAATTTGAAATAGCCTGGCCAAAGTATGGTTTGCATTTAATGCGACTTTTCCTTTTCCTTTCGGAGCATTTAATGCGGCAGTTGCGGCTCGCAGCTTTCTGCGGCGCGTCAGTCTATGTGGCATCTTCTTATTGGCTCCGTGTCTGCTACTTTGACTTTTTCTTGAACGGCTCTTTTGTCCCTGCTTGGATCTCCATTCCTTGTACTGCATTTATCCTTCCTGGGATTAGTAGGATACTTTATCTTGTAGTTGGCGCTGTATAACTTAACTGTCCTGTAAGTCTGCGCTGTATCCTTGGTCTTTGTGCAGCTGATGCATTCTTTCAGTGCTGCTGTATTTTAGACCTGCTTGCAGTATCATCTGGCAGTGCTGCTGTAATCATCGTTCTAGCAGTACTCCTGTATTCTTTTCATGCAGCGATGCTGCACGCCGTTCTTTCTTGTCTTGCTGTATTGAAGTACAGCCTTATTTATGCTTTGTTGTTCCTTTCTTCTTCCAGCAATGCTGTATCCTGCCTTTATGCAGCGATACTGTATCCTGCTTTCTTGCAGCGATATCTTCCTTTAAAGCTTAGATGCAGCTTTATCCTCTTTTAACCTCCATTTCAATCCTTGACTCAAGACTCAATTCTAGTCTATTTATTCACTTAAACAATGTGAAAATGGGGTACTCAAAACTTCCTATTACATGATTGGTTTGTCTCATCAAAATCTAAACAATAAAATCCCAACATCCTCCATCTTTTTGAACCTAAACTTACAGACTCAAATCTAGTCTATATGTTTTTGCTTAAACATGTGAAAAATGGGGTACTCAAACTTTCTATTACAAAGGTAGTTTATCTCATCAAAATCTAAATATCGAAATCCTAACACCATCCTTTAACCACTATAAGACTTTGTGTGTTTATTTAAGTTTCTATTAGCTACATCATGCATATTAATCTATCACATCCTATATTCTGTCATACAACATAAAAAGTGTTGTTAAAATTCATATTTCAAAAGGACCTCATAAGCATAAAATTATATTACGCTGCATGAACTCTCACAGACACTCTAAGATGCACTGCTCAATAGTTCTACTAGTAGTACTACATACAACGATGTAAGTTCTTGTAGGTTACAATGTACAGCTAAGTTCAAAAGTTTTAAAAAATCTAGAGAGGTTCATTTATCCTCTTTAAAGTTCTATATCATTTGGGACAAACAAAACATATAAATATAGTTTTATAGCTAAAAATATTATATTTATTTAATACTTTTATAAATAAAACTAATACAGATACATGTATTGCTAATGTGTTATAAAGTTACGAATAAATATCATCTCAATATTTTAGCAACATGTATATATTTATATGCAAGTTGATAAAAGTACTAGTAATACATGTATAAGTATATATGTTGTGACTAAAAGATGTAATATTTTTAGCTATAAAACTAATTAATTCTTATATTGACTCGCGTTGAATTGGTACTAATCCATATGGAGCTACGTCTCATAAAAGAAGATTCATAAGACAGTCTCAAAATACATGTAAGGGTCAAGCACTCCCTTCTTACTTATTACACCCCCATTTTTTTTAAAACGAAAATAATCTTATTAAAATGTAATAATTTCCTCTTTTCTTTTCTTCCATTTCATTTCTTTTCCATTGATTCATGGATCCGAGCCCAGTTTAACGATTCTAATGATCTCAAATTTTTTGGTAATATTCATGGCCAATTAGTATTTGGCTAGATTACTTGTATTTGGTTGATTTATGATTTGATACGTACTATATTCATGTCAAAATCCAATTTATTTTCAATAAAGTTATGATCTTTTAATAGAATTTTGAGACAATGGGCCACTGCAATAAAATTGGGAAGGATGGGTTTGGAAACCGTTGGAATTCTAAGAGAAAGACAGTGATGAAACATTCAATGGGAAAGAGGATGGCGAAGGGGATTTTTTAAGTTCATAATAGGTAGTTTAAGAGTATATTGAATTAAAAAAGTGTTAAAAATGATATATTAATAAGAAATGTGGTTGTTAATAGTCCCATCATTAATATAATTGTGAAACTTCAAGAAATATTGTTCACATTTTATCAAATTTTTCTTCATTTACTATTCTCAGAAAAATGATATTTAAAAATAATTATTTGAAAATGATCTCTATTGAATATATTTAAATATGGGTATAAATTTTTTTTATCTTTGAACAAAATTCTAAAACAAGATTACTTTGGAATTAATGGAATACATAATTAAATTGTGTCTTCATTAAAGTAACTTATGAAAGGCATTTTAGGTATTAATTATGTTTGTGTATCTATAATAACTCTAGATGTAATGTTCTATATAAAGTGGTTTTATGATGAATAAAACAATAGCTTCTCAATTTTATTATTCTACTAACACATTATCAGCACAAAAGCTTTAGGAGATTTGGTGAACTACACGAGTGTTTGAGATTCAATGATTAGACGATTGTTCTTCTTATTTTTGTTCTACAACATAAGTGGTCATATGTAACATACATTTGTAACACTTTCTACATGACATATTTTACGTAACATATTTTTGTAACACTTTTATTTTTTTAACATTTATGTAACACTTTATTAATATGTAACACTCGTATGTAACACTTTTTTAAATTGTAACACTTATATGTAATACTATATTAATATGTAACACCAACATGTAACACTTTATTAATATGTAACAATTACATGTAACATTTTACTAATATGTAACACTCACATGTAACACTTTTAAATTATTAACACTTTTTGGATAAGAAAATATTTTGGATAAATTTTTGTGACGTAATATGTAACTTATTGAATAAATAACATCATTTTATATAATAATCGGTCATGTTATTTAAAGGGCCAATAGAACTTTAGAATAGATAGCCATATGAGTATAACAATAAAATTAATCTAGAACATAATTACAAAACATGACATAATTAGATGAATTTGAAATATAGAAGGCATTTAATAAATCTTTAATTTTTAACCATCAATTTTTTAACAAATAAAATATAAAAAATATAATTTTAAAAGAAATATTATTTAAAAATAATTTAAACCATCGGCTTTTCCATGCACTATTATATTAATGGAAACTCATGTACTATTATATTTTTCCATGTACTATTATTTTAAACCATCGATTTTTTCATATACTATTATATTAATGGAAACTCATGTACTATTATAATTCAACTCAGAAACAAGAGGGACAACAACAAGAGAAATTTCTGCATCAGCACAAACCAATTCTATAGATGAAATGGGGATGATTTGTACCAATTTAGATGCACCAATAAATCATCTTTGGAATGACTTTTGTAATTAGTTTGGATAACATTTCCAATTAATTGGATATTTGCTCAACATTTTCAAGAGTTCCACTATCTCTGACTTTGATCCAAGCTCAAGCAGATCTGTTGTCGATCATAAAAAAAAATGAAAGATAACATAGCCAATCCACCGACCTATGCAGGATTCAAGTTACCCCAGGGCCGCTGCAGCATTGCCAACTCCCATAAAATCACACCAAAACTGTAAACATCTGATTTTTCATTTGATGGTTCATCACCGAGCACTTCAGGAGCCATCCACTTGGCCTACAAACAAAAAAAAGAAGATTCTTATTATTCATTACAAAGCAAAATATTGAGGCACCAGATTATAGTATTAAACTCACAGTTCCAACAACAGACTTGGATGATAGAAACATGTTTGCTTTGAATCGGGAAAGACCAAAATCACAACATCCTGAAAGGAATTTGCTGTTGTAAGATTCAAAACATGAACACAATAACAAAATAACGTAAAGAATTCATCTTTTTTTAAAAACGACTGATTGCAAACATAATGGAACTAGAGTTAAATAAAAAAATACAATCGTTCAAGGTCGTAGGTGAACTGAGACTTGTAACATATTTGAAGAATAAAAATTATAGGAAACTCACGATTCAAGTAATGACATGTAATCAAGACATATGGATCCAAGTCTCATGCGATTCAAGTAATGACAGGTTTTCAGATGTAACTCTAAAGACCTGTCCATTCCAAATCTGTATCATCCAAATCTGAATTATTTTCATGACTCTCAATAGGTATTTCATTATGATATTCATTATGATGCATCTCTAGAACAGTGTCAGCTACACCTTCTCTACACCACTTGATAACATCATCATCATCAACCATATTCGTTATCCTATCCTCAATAGAATCAATAGGCCCAGTCAAATATGTATCCTCCATTTGCTCCTCAAAAGTAAAGAACTCTTTCGGCAACTTCTTCATTACATAATTCCAACCTTTTTCAACAGGGTCTTCCACATAAAAGATTTGCTGAACTTGTGATACCAAAACAAAAGGATCATCTACATAACACAATTTATTAAAATTAACACGTATGAGACCATTGCATCTTTTTCCATGTGAAACCAATCGCATCTGAATAAGATGACATTGACAGAACCCCAATAATCTAACTCAAGAATCTCTTGTATAATCCCGTAATAAGTCACTCTATCAAGAATGGGATTATAGTCCTTAGTGACTCCACTATTTTGTGTTTTGCATTTTGCATCACGTTCTCTAGTATAAAACTGATAACCATTAATAAAGTACCCCATATATCTTCTTGCAACATTAGAAAGACCACTGATGGCCACTTAATATGATCAGGAGCTTGGTTTGACTCAATTTTTTTTCTGAACCAAACCATGAATTCTTGGCTATGTTGTTGAGCTTGCCTCCATCTTTTTTTGTGTTTGTCTTTGAACTTGTTTTTTTATCACATCTTCATGCTCTCTGCATTAATAGATTTATCATAATACATCATGACTAAATAAAAAACTTTAAGAATTTAGAGAGAGAAATTAAAAAAATAATAGAAAAATCACTCACTTAATATATTTCTGAACTTGCTCATCTTCGCAATTGAACAAGACATATCGATGAGCTAGATTCTTTAAGGTTGAATCTAAAGAGAATGACACCCCTTTCTTTCCCTTCTTGCTTTTCCCAAGAGGATAACCCATCTTAGGAAAAAATAGGAGATTTTTCATCTGTTGCAGCTTTCTCATACCTTATTCCATTAAAATTCTTCAATCGTTTATGTACACCATCATGTAAATATCTTGAGTAGAATGTCAAACACTCTTCTGCCAAATATCCTTCTGCTATAGAACCCTCAGGACGACTGCGATTACAAACATATGCTTTCAATTTTCCAAGGTATCCCTCAATGGAGTACATCCACTAGCCACTAACAGGTCTACTCAACCTAACTTCATTTACTAAATGAATAGGTAAGTGGATCATGATATCAAAAAATGAAGGTGGAAATATCTTTTCAAGAATACAAATAATTTCAACAATTTCACATTGCAAGTAATCTAGATCTTGTGGGTTGATAACTTTACTGAAAATGCCTTTAAAGAACGCACTCAGTCTTATAAAAACTAGAGCCACAGGTTTAGGTAGAGTTTTCCGAACAACAACTTGAAGTAAATAGTGCATTAAAATGTGTGCATCATGACTTTTATAACCTGATATTTTTGTTTCTCGTACATTGACACATCGTGCAATATTAGATGCATGACGTTGAGGTAGCTTTGCATTCTTTAGGACTTCACAAAACAATGGTGATTTTTATCCAAAAATCTACGATGACCCATATAACATGATTTCTTACTATGATGTAAGTGTAAGTGATCTGTTTCATAGTTACAATATGGACATGCATACTTCCCTTTGGTGCTCCAACCAGATAACATAGCATAACCAGGAAAGTCAGTTGTTGTTGATTGCAAAGAAACACGCATCTGAAATGTTTGGCACTTTGAAACGTCATAGGTCTCTAACCCAAATTCCCATAGATCTTTTAGTTCTTCTATCAATGGTTGAAAGTAAATATCAATATCATTCCCTAGAGAAGAAGGTCCTGGGATGAGCAGAGACAACATGAGATATTCTGTCTTCATAAACAACCATGGTGGTAGATTATAATTAATTAAAACTACCGGCCATGTACTGTGTGTGGTGCTCATAGTTAGAAATGGATTAAATCCATCACTTGCAAGATCCAATCTAACATTACGAGATTCTTGACCAAAATGTGGATACAAGCAACAAATTCCTTCCAAGCTTTACCATCTGCTGGATGTCTCAAATTCCCATCTTTAGGTTTTCTTTCATCATGCCACCACATATATTCAGCTGTTTCTAAACACATATACAACCTCTGAAGTCTGGGTTTTAAAGGAAAGTGCCAAACAACTTTGGCTGAAATTTGGCTACCATGTTGAGATGAATGATTATTATTGTTTTCTTGTTTTTCAACTTCTTTCCACCTTGGAGCATTACACACTAGGCAAGATGATGCACTTTTATAGTCCTTCCAAAATAGCATACAATCATTACGACATGCATCAATCTTCTAATAATGAAGGCCTAAGTCTTTAACTAACTTTTTTTGCTTCATTAAAAGATACAGGCAACTTGGCTTCCGGAACCATTTCTCTTATAATCTCAAGAAGATCGGAGAATGCCTTATTAGTTAGTCCATGGACACACTTGTAATGATACAATCTAATGATAAATGATAACTTTGAAAATGATTTACACACATGATATAATTCTTGTTTGCCATCTTCAACCAACTTAAAAAACTTCTTAGCCTCCGCACTAGCACCCTCTTTGATTTCTTTAGGGAAGCCTCTTTCATCATGATCTGGAAACTTACTAACCAGATCTCTATGTGTCACGCCCTATTTTCGATACAAAATAAAATATAAAATTTTAACATTTTTGGGCATCCAGCAATTTAAAACAAACTAAAAAAAATCGAAGGTTAAAAATATCCATCCAAAATATACATAATTTACATAAAAAAAAATATTTAAGTGATCAGAGACAGCAGCAAAATATATATACAGGCCGTCAGGCTTAAATTTTTCAACCCTTCAAAATAACATGTTTAGTTACAACAAAATATCTGCATCTTTCTTCACATTCGGCTCCCAACATCCGAATCTAGAAAAGAAAACATATAAAGGGGGTAAGCGTATAAAATACACTTAGTGGGATCACACTGTATAGGGGTTTTATTTCATACATACACCAAATAATTACATTCCATCACATGACTTATAATTAATTTAAATATAAACATTCTTCACAAATCAAACATCATTCATCTTCAAACATGTCACTTTCATTCCCACATTTACGGTCTTTAACCGTCTTGCAACATATGCGGTTTTTAGCCGTCTTGTAAACATACAATCAATCATTCACGTTCAAACATCACTTTTCACATAGTTACGGTGCTTAGCCGCCATGAAAGCATTTTGCGGTTCTTAGCCACCGTGAAAACATTTTTACGATTATTAACCGTCATAATACGGTGATCAGCCGTCATATGCGAGCCCTAGCCGCCTTGCATACGCATGCACATGTGCACATAATTTCATCACATTTTCACATATCAAACATACACATAGAAGCACATGTACTGAACAAAACACAATTTTTCCAGTCATCATACGTCATAACACATTTATTCATAGGCACTTCAATATGTCACGTTTCACATAGAATAAGATTCACCTTCATCATATAGTAACATTTCATATATTCAGCACATAAACCCAACACATTTCATATAGCATAATAAAATTCGTAATTTAAATATTTTGAAAGTAATATAAATACCGACTTAGAAATTTTCCCCACCTGAAGAGCAGCTGATCAAAAGCTTCTAGATCTCCAAACTATTTACTGCTCAAACTCCGGCGTATTGCCTACAAGTATAAGGGTTCGACTTAAACTCTAATCAAATTATTATCGAATAAATAAAATAATATTTTTAAGGTAAACCCTAATTTTGTAATTAATTATAACCTATTTAGTAATTAAATATATCATTTATAATCTATAAAGTTTGATTCGAAATTAATAATTCGGATTAAAAGAGATATGAATTTAGGGTTATTTATCTTTAAATTAGAAATAATAATTAAATCGTAAAATTAATTTAATTAGCATAATATTTATAAGTTTATAATTTTTTTAGTCTCAAAAGCAATCTCGCGAAACATAGGTTTAACTTATAATTCCAAATAAATCTTTGGTTAAAAATTATAATAAAATAAGACAATCATACTTAATTCCAAACTCGAGCTTAAATTATATTTTCTTAATTAATTGAAGAAAATCTATGACTTAAACCCTAATTAATCATGTAATTAGATTCAAGTAACCTGAATTAATTGATATAATCTTTCTTTATCATTTAATTAAAACTTGTCTCATTTATCAAATTCTATTTATTTATACAATAGTATCTATAAATTCAATATCTTCGAAAATCAAAGACGTCATTTTCATAACTTCAACAATTAAAATTAAATTCATAATATTCCCAAAATCTTAAGGAAAGTCCATATAATTGTATCCAACTCAAATTCCTATATTTTCTACATAATTATGATACTTAAGGTATAATTTATAAAATTAAGGTTATAATTTATCTATGCTATTTAATTAGAGTTCGAATTTCATATGTTAAATTCTAGTAATCATATGATAACATTCATAATTCCAATATATTCTAAATCAAAATATCATTCTTATATATTCCATTATTTAAAGGAGAGATGTATCATATTATCAATTATTAAGGAAAAACTATGAAATTTCAATAAATTTTAAGGTTTAATTTATCATTATATAACAATTAGGGCCTTAAAACATGCATTATGTACTTAGAGGAGCAATCTATAATTTCCTAAAAGCTAAGGATCTATCTTCAAATTCAGTAAAGTTTAATATTGCAAACTAGCCCTTGTATCTTAGCTAATTTCAACATGAAACCCCAGCCCCAACTCCATTTCCCAGCCACCCTGCCGTCCGTCGCTTATCCCCAGCCCTCACTGCTGCCGCCAACTCGCCGCTGTCGGCGACTGGAAGTCGCCGGCGACCAACCCGACCGGAGCGCACCACAAACCCCCCACAAACACAGCCATACATCCCCAAGACACCACCGAACCACCCACTGGCGCCGCTGCTCACGGCGGCGCCTCTGCTCGCCTGCCGGCGCAACTCCGGCGCGGCCACCCTCAACCTTCCCCGATCAAGACTCAGCACACACGCCAAAACCAGACCTACACCCTTACGCACGCACGCAGAAACACAGCCGAACAGAGCAAATTCCAGCCTGCACAACCGCCGCTTCCAGCGGCGGTTCTCACCCTGACGCGCCGATGCAGACACCACACTAGCTCCGACACGACCCCGCGGCGAACGGCAGCCTCAGATAGGACAGGGACAGCTTCCAACATAGCCGAGAAAGCTAGAGAAGGAGATACATAGCAGCTTATTTGTTCAAGCTTCGAACCCGTCCTTACGACGAGCTCGAAGAGCTCTACCTCTTGTTCTGTTTACCATGCCAGAAACGATGGTTGGTCGGTGATGGAAGTAGGCGGCCGAAGGTGATGGTAGAGAGAAATGGGAACTTAGATGCTAAGTGAAGAAAAAAATGCAAATGAAACTTATTCCAACTTTCCCCTCTCTTATCAATTATTCATGCCTTCTAGAATAGTTGACCCTACTATACCTATCCAAACCTTTCCATCTAGAAGGAAATTGACTTACTTTTGAATTGATCAACTATGCTAATGTGCACATTAATAAAACGTACCATATGTTATATGTGCATTAATATCATAGAGCTCATAATATATACAATTATCTCATATATATATATATATCTTATCTTATGATTTATCTATCTTAATATTATATAATGTATTACTATATAACATATATTGTAAGTTTATATCATATAGTTATGTATACATTAAGGTAATATATATCATATAGTTATTTGCATGCATTAGGGCAATATATTATATAATTATTTAAAAAAAAAAAATTTCTTAGGTGCTACACTATGGGTATCATATAACAAACCTTCCATGTCAGGATTCATTATCAGATTGCGGTTATCAACATTTCTCTTTGTATTTGAGACTGAAGATGAGCCTTTTTCATTGAAGTGCCATTCATTAATCTCTGAATCAATAACATTGACAATCAAATGGTTATAAACTTCATCTCTACGATGTCAAAAAACGATTATAACAATGTTTACATGGGCAACTAATTTGATTTCCCTCGACTCGAGTAGAAAAAACATCATCCAAATATATCTCAACTAATATAGCATACTCCTTACTAGATTTTAAAAGATTGATCCAAGTACTCATCCCACCATCCATTATTCAACTTTAAAAAGAAGTAAAATCAAAGTGCTATACATAAAAACACATTTCAATAATCAGAAGTATATGAAAAATAATTTTCCACATTGATACCTCTATGCAAAGTTGAATTCAATCATGAGAAAAATGCACAAATTTAGATTTCCTAATTATATATAGTAGCATGAATACTAGCATCTAAACATTTAAAAATCTTTAAACAATATTTAATAATAACTCAAATAAACATAACAGAAACAGAAAAATGACATATGACTTTCGAAATCAAAAGTACCTTAAATGAAGTAAATACAAAATCTTATGATGATGTCTCAAGATCTCGCTGGGCAAATGATGGTGGCCAAATTTTGAACTGTAGTAGCGGTAGAGCGGCGGAGCTTGGAGATTCACCGGCGAATCTGGAGATGGTGGTGAACTGTGATTGGTGTCGCGGGTGGCATGGCGAGTCTATTGGTGGGTGGAGAGAAGACAGGTGTTGATCGACGGCACTGCGTTCTTGAGTCTTTGCAGTCGGAAAAGAAGTGGTTGTTCGGAGAAGGAGGCAGAGGTTGATGGAGATAGACGATGGTGGTGATTCTCACCGAAAATGAAAGGTTGATGGAGGTGATGAACAATAGCGGCGGGAGTGGGTGGCTGCAAGAGAGTGAATAGTGTTTAGGTATCTTTTGCAAAAAATATCGATTTCTTTTAATGAAAATAACTAAAATAAGAAAATAAGGAAAAGAACAATAAGTCCGTACTATTAATACTAATATTAATATTTGGGACTTGGTTTTCTATGAATGCATGAGTTTCAATAGAGATACATCAAATATAATGAATTGATTAGTTGTTTAACAGTTTTTTTTCCTAAATGTAATTCGATGGAGATCTTATTACAATTTTGATATATTCTAATTTTCGATATTTGTATTATTGATATGTTATATTAAAGTATGCTTTTAGATTATTGTAACTTTTTTAGAACTTGTCGATATCAACAACATCAATCATATCAATATTTAACTTTTTTTAGAACTTGTTGATATTAACAACTCAATATTTAACTTTTTTATAACTTGTCGATATTAACGACATAAATCATATATATTATTGAAATATCTATATATTAATATTTAACTTTTTTAGAACTTGTCGATATTAACGACATTAATCATATCAATATTTAATTGTTTTAGAATATATTAACGACATCAATCATATCAATATTTAACTTTTTTAGAACTTGTCGATATTAACAAAATCAATCAATATATTAATATTTAACTTTTTTTTTAGAACTTGTCGATATTTTCATTTCACCATATATTTCCTTTTTAAAAAATTATTTTTATATTTATGTTTAATATTTCTATTCAATTTGATTTTTTTACCTTATAAATAAACTTTTCATTTCAACTATATTAACTCATTTTTTTACCTTATAATTATTAAAAGAGAAATGAGAAAATACTTGCTAGCTCAAAAGGAATAAAAATAAAGTTAATGAAGAAAAAAAAAGGTCGAATGAATCAGTGAAGTGAAAAGAGCTTATTCCAAATCCCTGAAAATATCTTAATGGAATGACTGATGAGAGAGATTAATAAAATAATAATAAATAATATAAATGAAATGGGAAACAGGAGCAAGATTAAGAAATGGAAAATAAAATAAAATGAATGAATTGTTGCATTAAAACGGCCGTGTATTTGGCCTAGCACATGGTGTTGGTTTTCTTCAACCAGTAGAGGATTCAAGTCCTAATATTTGCCTTAAGATTCTTAATGTTAACTAGAATCAGAGGTTGGCTTTTCTATTTCAAAAACAGGTATTCAATTTTCTATTCCAACAACTATTGTTCACAATAAGTCCTAGTACCATTTATATTAATATTAAATTGTCAATTTATTTTTTTCTTTCTTAGTTTCCATTAATATAATAGTACATGAAAAAATATTTTTGCTAGGTCATTTTTTTATACATGAGTTTAAAAATTCACTCACTATATCTCTATTTTTTTAATGGTACATAAGTTTAAATCTTGTCAACAAATTATCTCATTATGTCTTTTTTTTTCTTTATTTACCATTTCTTTTATTCTCTCTTAGTATCCATTAATATAATAGTACTTGAAAAAACATTTTTGCTTACGGCATATATCTTTTTTTACATCAGTTTAGAAATATTCTAAAATTTCATGTACTTCTAGATCATTATAGAATAATTTCAACCATCTATTTTTTTTAATTGTACAAAAGTCTAGTACTTATCATGGAAATTACCTCCATTATTTTCTTTATGTTTGTTAAGACTATTTCAGCTACTATAAGTTTCTGCTACCTTTTCCAGGTCTTGTAGCCCATCTAATCTCCTTCCACACAATGTCATCATTCTAAGCAAGAAGACTTCTTGTTTAATTATTTTACTCAGCATGACTTCTCATATTATCTCCATGGGTTCATTGTCTTCATTTGTTTCAGCTTTTTTTTCCCTTTGGCTATACTTTCACTACTATTGTGAAATTGCTTAACCCAAGTCTTTTATTTTATATTTTCTTTTTTTCAAAATTGGTCACTAAAGATCGACTGTTTTAATTTGTTTTTTTTGAGTTCTTTTTTATTTTTTTTAGATGTCTTTTTTAATACATTTTATTTTGGGCTTGACCATCACACTAAGTTCGCCCCCTCTATTTTTTTCTAGCTATAAATTGTCAATTTCTTTTCTTCTCTCTTAGTTTCATTAATGTAATAATAGCTGGAAAAATATTTTTGCTAAAACATATTTTTTTGTCGTACTTATGTTTAGAAATTTTTTAAAAGTTTCATATTTATGAAGATCATAATGGAATAATTTCAACCATCTATTTATTTTAATTGTACAAAAGTCTAGAACTTCTGTAAAAATTATCTCATTATATCTCAATTTTTTGTACAAAAGTTTAGAATTTGTCTAGAAATTATCACATTATATTACATAAGCTTATAAATTGTCTAGAAATTATCACATTAAATCTCCATTTTTTTAAAATTGTCTAGAAATTATCACATTCTATCTCCATTTTTTAACATAAGCTTATAAAATGTCTATAAATTTCATGTATTAGTAGATCATTATAAAATAAGTTCAACCATCTATTTTTATATATATAGATACACATTATTATTACTCGGATTTCAAGAAAATTACTTGGAAAATAAACATCGACCTAATTTTTAGATATATTTGAGATACAAGTTAGACATAAATATCTATTTATTTTTATGTGTACATATTATGTATTTGCGTAATTATTTTGGGTGATGGATGAAATATTAAAAATGAAGTATATTTTGGATGGAAGTTCTTAGTAAAATTAAAAAAATTTATGGAGAAAATTAAAAAATACATTATAAATAGGAAGAATAGAAAAAAAACACGTTCTTGTAAGGAAAAAAAATCACGTTCTTTGTTGTGGTTGACAGTTTCATATCTGAAGAACAATAGATTTACAAACCTCACAACAAATATATTGAGATAACCAGATAGATTGAGATCGAGATCACCGGAGACCAATCGAGATCACCGCAAGGATTTACCGCAAAAAATCATCGCAAGGATTTACCCGCAACAAATCAATTGAGTGAAATGATAGATTATGAGAAGCAGAGGTTGAAGACCATTGAAGAAAATAAAAGGAAGATTCAGGAATTGGGGATTAAAACCCTTGCTCGTGAAACTACATGTCTGATGGAGAAGATAATGAATAAGACCAACAAAAGAAATTCTACTAAGGTTTTAGCAGAGAAAGATGAGCTCAATTCCAATGAAGAAGATGATGAACTAACCACTTAATTGCAGATGTTGATTATGAGTTTATGGATAACAACAAAATTTTAAGGTCTTGCTCGAAGAAGGTTGTGTATGTTTAATTAACATCTTTTTTTAATTTTTTTATTTAGTTAGTTTTATTATTTTATAATTGTTGTTCTAATAAATTTGATCACATGTAATGGCTGAGAGAGGAACTGTGAAAAGTATAGAGAAATCTCAATACTTTACCAATTCAATGATAAGTTTTGTGAAGATGCGCTCTAAAACCTGCAAATCCCAAAAAGAACGTAAAAAGCTACCAGAGGTTTCTGAATGAGATAGAAGAGTGTCTTCAGGAGACAAATCACAACTAAAGGTAAGTGGAAATGAAGTAGATAGAAATACTGCATCAAACAAAAGACAAATTAAAGCCTTGGTAGCACCTGGATCACTTAGTGTTTATCTAATAATGAAAGAGAAATCAAAAAATCTTCATGGATTGTCAAATCAAATAGCATCAGAAGAGCAACTACTGAATGCTAGAGAAGAGGGATCAAGAGATAATGAACGACTATCAAACTAATCTACATCAAAAATGCAACAAATGGTAGATATTGGCTTGATTTGGAGGAAGAAAATGAGAGTTTTCACAATTCAAATGACCATGTTTTTGAAGAGGAAACACGTGATGATATGGAAGAGGTGGGAAACGATTTAATCGGTGTTATAACCGAATCAGTTCCTGAGAATGGTGAACAACCTGGTAAGTGTTATGAATCAATTCATAAGAATGACAATCAACATGGTAAATATTATATATTGATTTACAAGTTTAGATTTTTATGTTTTTATTATTTTTTCAAATGTGGTTTTGATGTTTTTGTTGCAGTAGTGGCATAGAAAGAGAAACAAACAAGAGGACCTAGTATGTGCAAAGATGTTCATGGATGGACGATAAATGACCGTAAACCTATTATTTTAAATGAATTGTGTCAGCCAATTGGTCCAGATAAGGTTACATTAGATAAATTCAGTCATTTTCTAGGGACATACATTAGCTCGAGATTCTAATCTTGCTCCACTAAATGAGCTTAGTTGGCTCAAAGTTTCTGGCAAGGATAATATTTGGGATTATGTGAAGGTATGATTTTATTAAAAAATGATAAAATATTTGTTATCATCTTTCGTTACATGTGTTTTATATTCTAATATTTCTAAAAATACACTGATATTTAATAATGATATAATTGTGTTATGTTTTGAAATTAAACATATATTTCAGAAGAAGTATATGATTGCAGAGGAAGGCAAAGATTACGTTCTCAAATCAATTGAAGCTCCTTGGCGTGTTCACAAATCTAGACTCAAATTGAAACATTATATTCCATACAACAATAAAGTTGATAGATGGAATAATAGACCACGTTCAATGCCAGAAAAACATTTTAAGGACTTATTAGCCTATTGGGATCTAGAAGAGGTTCAGGTATTTTACAGTCTTTTTGTTTAATTATTGAATGCATATTATTTATCCTCATTTAAATTAACCATTTTATTAATTATTGAATGCATATTATTTATTCTATTTTAAATTTGTATTTTGTCTCTCTGATACCAACTAATTTGTTTTCATTGGATTTTACAGTCTTTTTGTTTAATTATTGAATGCATATTATTTATTCTATTTTAAATTTGTATTTTGTCTCTTTGATACCAACTAATTTGTTTTCATTGTAATTTGATTCCAATGAAAAATACAAATGTTGATTTCGTTCAATTTATGAATTTTTTTTCCATACAGAAAATCAGTAAGAGGAACAAGGACAATCATGAATCTCAGATAGATAGACCAACTTCAGGACCTCTGTCATATGCAAGAAAGCGTCATATACCGGTAACTAGTTATATATATATATATTTGTTCACTTGCGTTATATATATAATTAGAGGTGGAAATAGGCTATATTTCAAAGTTTAGTCATTTTCTCAAATTGAGTAGTGCATGATGAGAACCAATTACGTTGGATGAAATCTAGACTTGTCGATATTATCGACGTCAGTTATATCAGTTACAATATATATATTAATATTTAACTTATCAATATAGATTATCAGTTGCGATATGCATAAATCAATATATAAATTATCGATATCAATATCAACTACCATATCATTTGCAATATCAATATACCGATATATATCATTTTTAATAATTACTTCACATCCTCTATAAATAGATGTTATATTCATGTTCATCTAACTTGTCGATATATCGACGTCAATTATGTTAGTTGCAAAATATATATATATATATATATATATCAATATTTATGTGATCATTGCTGGTTGTGTGTTTTTGCATTTATGTTGTGTTTGTGTGTACTCTTATCGTGTTTATGTTATGTAATTTGTGTATTTTTCAAGGTTTAAGTAATAAAGATAGTTTTATTCATTGTGGTGTAATTTTTATTTCCTAAATTTGCAGATTAATACAATATTATAAGAATATTATCTATGATATTTTGTGCAAGGAACAAAAAGAAAAGAATCCACCATCTGAAGCACGGGTGTTTGAAGAAACTCGTAAAAGGACACCAGGGAGGAAGTACAAGACATCATTTGAGCCTATTGAAAATATCAATGTATGTAATTTTTGGTTTATTTAATAATCATATTATGTAACGTCCCGATTCTTTTTGGTAAATAAATCTTAACCGAGACGTTACTCACTCATAAAAATTCACTCTTTCAAAAGAATAAAGATAAATAAAAATCAAGAATAATTTAAAATTCAAGATTTATTATAAAATATACGTTTCCATAATTCATAAAATATCACATTTACAAATAAAAACTTCTGTAACCTTTGATCATCGGCTACGAGCATCCATCGCTCGCGCGCCACTCCTTAAAACTCCTTAAACTGAAAACATTTTAAAAAGGGGGTGAGTGACAATAGTACACTCAGTGGGGTGAGGAACTCGGGATGACATGAAATAATTTTGGAAGATTTTACACACATGCCAAAACACGATTTTATCACATAAAACAGATTTTCGTAAAATGTTTATCTTTTACTAAAAACCGTAGAAAATAGATCACTTCAAACACTTGGCTTAAATCATTTTAAAAATGTAAGCATTCATCTCAAATCAATCATCCTTCACATTCAAACATCACTTTTCATATAATTTACGGTGCTTAGCCGCCATGAAAGCATTTTACGATTCTTAGCCGTCATGAAAACATTTTACGGTTCTTAGCCGCCATAGATGTGGTTCTTAGCCACCATAGATATGGTTCTTAGCCGCCATAGATGTGGTTCTTAGCCACCATAGATGCAGTTTTTAGCTACCATAGATACGGTTCTTAGCCGCCATAGATGTGGTTCTTAGCCACCATAGATACGGTTCTTAACCGCCATAGATGTGGTTCTTAGTCACCATAGATGCAGTTCTTAGCTGCCATAGATACGGTTCTTAGCCGCCATAGATGTAGTTCTTAGCCACCATAGATACGGTTCTTAGCCGCCATAGATGTGGTTCTTAGCCACCATAGATACGGTTCTTAGCCGCTGTACATGCACATGCATACATATTCACATCACACATACACATATCCAACATACACATGGAAGCACATTATTTTAACATAACACTTAGTTGCAATTCGGAATCATATCTTATTGCTCATATACATACGTTAACTTCACATCATTCTTCACCTTTGCATTCATAGTAAACATTCACAATCCATCATGTGCTTTGAAACATTCATTAATCATATCCATCATATCACTTTCATTTTCACATATAACATCTCATGCATTCAGCACGTATACCCAACACATTTCATATAGTATAATAGTTCGTAATTTGAATACTTTGTAAATTAAATATTTTGAAAGAGGTATCAATACCGACATAATAATTTTTCCCACATTTAATAATAATCTTAAAAGATTGCATAAACTTTATAATATCTTAATTTAAAGAAATTACCCCCACCTTGTTCGGTGGTTACCACGTGAGCAGCAAGTATCCAAGATCACGTATCCCAAGACTTCAAATCAACAGGTAGCCTACATAATTTACAGTGTTTCTTAGATCTTTATTAAATAAAATTAACGATTTAAACGATATAGAATCGGATACTATCTATCGAGATGAGACGGATCGGAATAGAAGGCTTAACGATTGAGGTTGAAGAAACAAGAGGGAAAGATCAGTTTGTACAGTTGAGGTGAAAGAGAATGAATTTTGGATTACAACAAAACAAGAATGAGCTCAATCGGAGTTGAAACGAGCTCGAACGGAGCGTTTTAAGATTTAGGGGTATTTTGGTAATTTGGTCAAAGAGATGACTTTGACCGGGACCCACGACCCCCGTTCAACGATATTTTATTGGCAACGTCTCGATGATAAAGTACGATGAAACGAAAATGAGATTCGGATCGAAAACAAATCGAAAATACGACGTCGCGCGTGTTTCCGGCGACGGGAAAATTTCCCGACGACGTCTCCCGTCGGCTGCCTAGTTTTCTAGGCAGTGGGGCAGGTTGCTCCGGTCGTCGGCCTGCTCAAGCAGCCACCTTCCCGGCGCCACCGGCCGCGGCAGCGCCACCCTATGCCATCAACCCTTAGTCCTCCGGCTAGTCCGCACCATCGGCTACCAGATCCGGCCATCCTTCCCTGGATTCCGGCATGAATAGTACCTGAAAAAAAACCTCAAAAACCCTTCGTCGCACACATTTCACAAACTCCTTGCAACAGCCCCCCCTTCTAGGCCATTTTTCGGCACTGGCACCGCCACCCATGGCGGCACCACACCTCCAGTGGCTAGCCCACAACTCCGGCAGCCCTTCCGGTGCCTGCAACGGTGAGAAAAAAGAGCGAGAGAGAGAGAAACGGGAGAGAGAAAAGGTGGCCAGAAGTAAGGGTTGGGGTTTTGAAGATGGTTGTTCGCCGTTTTCCGGCGAACGGAGAATCGAAATTAAATTCCGGAAGTTGTCCTAGATTCGTATCGTCGAGGGCTACGTTATATACAAAAATCAGCCGAAACGAACGGGTTTGACTTTTTCCAGCGATGGCAGCGGCGGTTTTTCACCATTTTTCGGCGAACGGATAATCGGAATTGAATTCCGAAAGTTGCCTTAGACTCGTATCGTCGAGGGCTACGTTGTATAAGAAAATGAGCCGAAATGGATGAGTTTGACTATTTTCGGACAACTCCGGCGGCGGCAGCGGCGACAACGGAATTTAAAATTAAAAGGAAAGAGAGAGGAGAGAGAGACTTATGTGTATTCGACGCTTTTCGGCTCGTTCGAAGAAATGGTGAAAATGAAATCGAATGAGGGCCTATTTATAGAAAATTTTGAAAGTTACTATTCATGATAGAGTAGGTCACTATTCATGATAAGATTTCGTTCTCTCGTTTTTCCGAAACTTCGTATTTTGCCATTTTCTTCGCCGTTTGAGCTACGGGTGTCTGATTGACCTCTAGTTCGTTTCTATCTTCTCATTTTTCCGTTACACATCTAATGGTATAAAAATATTTTATGTTCCATGTTTATAAATTGTATCCCTCTAAAACCGATCGTTAAACAACATGTGAAACGCACATAATTAAATTAAACACTTAAAAATTAATACATATAAGATATTTTAAATAAGGGTTTACTTATTTAATTAATCAATTATACTTCGTTTTTATTTTGGGCGTTACATATTATGCTTAAAGATAAGTTATGATATTTTACTCAAAACATTTTAAATGTTATAGGATCAATCAGAAAAGCAAATTGGAGAAGGTGATGTTATTTATGATGTTAAGAAGCATGGTCATCTTAGGTTAATTGGCAGGTGTGCTAAGAGAATGAAGAAAGCTATTGAGTCAAAAGTACTTGTTCCAGATGAATATTTACAGCCATATAAAGCCCAAATTGTGACAAAAAACAGTAGAAGAAGTTATGAAAATTTTCAAGCAACAACTTTCTCCTGAAATATTTGCCTCTATATCCTCATCACTTGGGGATCCATTAAGTGTTTCAGAAATTGCAAATCATCTTCTGAATGGGAAATCTTCTGGGAGCATTAAAGATTTAGAGCAACATCAGGTATTAATAAGCATTATTTTTTATAATGATGGTATTGGTATTTTGGATGGATTGTCTTTAATGTTTGAAAAATAATATAAATAACGTTGGTGGTGTTATTACTATTATATTTAATGAATTATCTGCATTAAAAAACTTTGTTTATATGAGGATATTTCTTTATAATTATTAGCATGATGATGGTGTTATCATTATAAGTTCACTTATAGTAGTGTTAATTTAAATTTTCAGGATGATGAAGATAGAGATGATGAAGCAAATCATGATGATGATCTTGAAGGAAACAGGAAAAAAAGACTTGAGAATGAAGAGTATGATCATGAAGATTAGCTATTAGTCATATTTTATTTCAATGGATTATGTTTAAAGATCTTTAGATCTTTGGGTGATTAAGTCTTTGTGTAGAAGACTTTAAGTGTTTTAGTTTGTTATATATAATGGATTCACATTTTAGAAATGATATATATTAATATATTTCTTTATTTGACAAGTTTGTTTGACCTAATAATATTTTGTGAAATATGTACTTACATAATATTCATGTATATATAAATATATATGTATTATATATATATATATATATATATATATTTCGATATACATATACAACAATTCAAGTGTTACATAATTAACAAAAAAATGATACATGAGATAGTTTAAAGTGTTACATTCACAATTTAAAGTGATACAACTATTAAAACGAGATGATACGATACATTCTAAAGTGTTACAAAACGTGCGTTATATTTCATTATAAAAGTGTTACTTAAAAAGTTATATGCAACATTTTGAAAGTGTTATAATAAAATTTGAAAGTGTTACAAAACAAGCGTTACACTTCATAATAAAAATGTTACATAGAAAGTTATATGTAACAATTTTAAAGTGTTACAATAAAGCGTTACATTAAAATTCTTTAATGTAACGCTTATAAAAAGTGTTACTAAAAGCTATTAAAAGTGTTATTTTAGACTTTATGTAACACGAGCAACAGTAACACACATAAAGTGTTACATATTATCTTATGTAATACTTTACAGTTTTTATGTAACATCTTTTTGATGTTACATAAACTTACCTATGTTGTAGGACCTTGAAGGACTTGGATATCTTGGTTGTGATTTCAATATTGATATACTTTCATGAAAAATCACCAAACATCAACAGTTATACTCTAAAAGTTGAAGAATTGTCTGATCCCAAAGATGAAGAACAATCGTACCATAAAGACGAAAAACCGATGAAGAATATTTAAGATCGATCAACTTGCTGCAAGTAGTTGAGAGAAATGAGTTGATGACCCTGTGATCAATTGAATACTGGAAAATTCTCTAATGTAAATGATTACTTCAAGGTCGAAATAGGTGTTGGGGTTAGTAATAGTGGTGGGGCTGAACCTAGAAATAGTGATATTATAGAGACGTTAAAGAACAAGAGATACAATATATCAACAATTATGTTGATTTGGATGTAGATAGTGAAACATCAAGCAAAAGAGGAAACATATATCATTCTACCTAACTCGTAAAACTCTAAAGAATCAAAGATATATTTTTCGACCGATATGCAAGAATGTATCGTGAAAAAATTGAGTACTTACAAATAATAGACTATTACTCAACGAAATAAATAATTAATAGAATGATGAGGAACTACCAAATTCTTGATGTCTTACAACAATTTAATTAAAGTCATAAAAACTATTTAAGCTACAAGAGCTAATTGAACGCAACACAATGCAGGAAAAATAAATAATATAAAATATATGAGTTATGAATATGTATAAATATGTATTTTAAATCAAGGTTTAATTGCAATATCGATATTTTCAAACTGATTTTTAATGTTTTTCAAAAATAATAAAATCCAGTTGAAAGTCAACATTTCAATTTTCTATTTTAATTTTTTAATTAATAAATAAGTTGATAGAAATTTAAGTTTGGAAACATGTTTTCAATTAATCAATCAATATATACATATTTTTTTTTTAACTCTTTTGAGATTTCCTTTTTTTTCTTTTAGTGGTTGACCAAATCAAAACTGAAAGACATTTCCATAAGTTTTATGAGACTAATTATTTTATAATTAAAAATTAAAATATTAATAAATAATATTAAAAAACACATGACTAAGTATTTTATAATAATTGTTGGTCCTAAATGGTCTCGAAGGTTCAGAGAGGGTGAATGAACCTTTGTCGATTTTATAAAATTTTTTAAAACTTACTGTTCTGCAAGTTACTTGAACTTACGGCACCAACTATTACTGCTTACACCACTAGTATGCAGTGCTATACGCTGTAACTTAGAGTTTTACGCAGCGAAAATTATATTTTGATTGAAGGCTTGTTTTCTCAAATATGTTTTTCTTTTCAAGATGTTTTATGCTTATGACAACATATATAAATAAGATGCAGCATAGATATATAAAATAATAAAATATTTATGGCTTATAGTCGTTCGAAGGTGGTGTAATCCTTCTACGTCCACTCTACTGCTACCTCGAGCAAGAACTTCGTTAAGCAAGATTGAATTACAAGAAAACACTTAACAATCTATCAACCTAATGAGTTAATACCTACTAGAACTCAACATACACACAACAACTGCAACTACTTCTTGCAGCGTAGTTCCTTTTCTTCTTACAGCTGCATTGTAGTAACTTCTTCCTGTATCCAACATCTTCTTCCTACAGCGATGTTTGCCGTTCTTTCTTACTTGCCGTATTACTACAGTTTATACTTGCAGTATCTTTATGCTTTCATCTTCTTGATGCAATATGGCTTTGTTGAGCTCCTCCTGTAACGCCCAGGATAAAACAAAGCATAATTGGTTAATTAAATAAGTAAACCTTAATTGAAATATCTTATGTGTATTAACTCTTGAGTGTTTAATTTAATTACGTGCGTTTCAGAGATGTGTTTAACGATCAGTTTTAGATGGATAAAATTTATACACATGGAAAATAGAATATTTTTATATCATTAGATGTGTAATGGAAAAACGAGAAGATAGAAACAAACTAGAGGTCAATCGGACACTCGTAGCTCAAACGGTGAAGAAAAGGGCAAAATACGAAGTTTCGGAAAAACAAGGAACGAGATCTAGATGAACAGTAACCGACCCTTATCGTGAACAGTAAATGAACAGTAATTTTTCAGATTTTCTATAAATAGGCACTCATTCATTTCATTTTTTTCACCTTTCTTCGAACGAGCCGAAAAGCGCCGAACACACGTAAGTCTTTCTCTCCTCTCTCTTTCTTTTTTTAAATTTTATATTCCATTTCCGGCAAGCCGCCGCCGCCAGAGCCACCGCCGCCGCCGGAGCACCGCCGCCGCCGCCGCCACCGCCGCCATTGTCGGAAAATGATGAAAAACCGCCGCTGCCGTCGCCGGAAAAAGTCAAACCCGTCCATTTCAGTTGATTTTCGTATATAACGTAGCCCTCAACGATACGAGTCTAGGGCAACTTCCGGAATTCAATTCCGATTCTCCGTTCGCCGGAAAATGGTAAAAAACTATCTCCAAACCCTAAACCCTTATTTTCAGCCACCTTTTCTCTCTCCCGTTTTTCTTTCTCTTGCTCTTTTTCTCGAGGTTGCAGGCACTGGAAGGGCTTCTGGAGTGGTGGGCTAGCCACTGGAGGGGTGGCGCCGCCATGGGTGGTGGCACCGGTGCCGGAAAATGGATTGGAAAAGTAGTTGTTGCATTGTGTTTGTGTAAATTGTGTTTGACGAAGGGTTTTCGTGGCTGTTTTTATGGTACTATTCACGCCGGAATCCGGCGAGGGATGGCCGGATCTGGTAGCCGGTGATTCAGGCTAGCCATAGGACTAAGTTTCGGTGGCATAGGACGGCGACACCACCGCCGGTGGCGCCGGGAAGGTGGCTGCTCGAGCAGGCCGACGACGGGAGCAATCTGCCCCGCTGCCTAGAAAACTAGGCAGCCGACGGGAGACGCCGTCGGGAAATTTTCCCGTCGACGGGAACACGCGCGACGTCGTTTTTAAATGCGATTTTCGATCCGATTCTCATTTTCTTTTCATCGTTCTTTAACATCGAGTCATCGCCAACAAGATATCGCTGACCTGATTGAGCTCATTCTTTTTTTGTTATGATCCAAATTTCATTATCTTTCACCTCAGATATATAAACTGATATTTCCCTCTTGTTTCTTCAGCTTCAATCGTTAGGCCCTCTGTTCCGATCCGTCTCGTTTCGATCGATAACATCCAATTCGATATCGTTTAAATCCTTAATTATATTTCATAAATATCTAAAAACATCGTAAACTATGTAGGCTACCGATTGGATTGAAGCTTTGGGATATGTGATCTTCGATACTTGCAACTCACGTGGTAACCACCGAACAAGGTGGGGGTAATTTCTAACTCTTTATCTGTTTATAGTTTTCCCTATTTCAAGCATGATTGAGGAATACTAAATGTTGTGATTATACTTGCTGTGACATACATAAACTGTGAGGGGTGGCCCGCTGAGGCGCCCCTTCATGCATTCGTCCCTAACCCCCATTCTTCTATGAAAGGTTTGGTGGTCCTTGAAATGCACCAGCGGTAATTGAGACCATTTTATGGGATAAGACGGACGATGCCCGCACCTATTCGTCCCTTACCATTTCTAATGTTTGCTGTGCATATTTTGTGCTGTGATTAGTGATGATTATACGTAATTCTGATTCAAATATATGTGTTAAGATTTAGAAACGGATTTTATTCCCCACGAGTGTATTCAACTCACTCACCCCTTATTCTGTAATTCACATTACAGGAGGTGATAGGCATGATGAACCCTAAAAGGAGAGAGGAGGTGCTATTCTTTTGGATCTGTAAATTATTTCAATATGATGTTTCTCAAACTTTTGTCTTTATAAAACAATGTTGTAAGGAATCCAAGTTTGGTGGTTAGATGATGTGTATTCGGGATGTGAGGTCCTGATGATGGTGTGTATTCGGGATGTGAGATCCTGAGGATGATGTATGTATGGGATGTGAGTTTCTGATGTATTTTCCGCTGTGAGTATTATGTTTAAATCGGTTGAACTGATGGTTATTATGTAATATTTTATGTTCGTCTCCTACCTCTTTTCTTCTTCCTGCACGCCCGTGTGAAAAACTCTGATAAATGTTTTTATAAGAAAATTGGGGCGTGACACCTCCACCTTTCAGAACCTATAACTATAGACTCAATCCTACACTATGGTTTCACTTAAATATTGTGAAAAATGGGGTACTCAAACTTCCTATTACATATGTGATTTGTCTCATCAAAATCTAAACATTGAAATCCCAACAATTTCCCCCTTTTTGATAATGACAAAACCCTTTACATTATTTCGTTCATGAAGAAAGTTTTTACTTTTGCACTTATCTTTTTCGTTAGGGTATTACATATATGATCTAAGAAAGATAAGCTAATCCTGGATTCATTAGTGATGTATCATTTCTAATCCTTATCACTAATCAGCAAGATTATAAAAGCATGCAGAAGTTCATAAGGAATGAAATTGATCATAGAGCAGAAAATAAAATTTCTTCATTAAGAGAAAGAAATTTTACAAGGATAAAAAGAAAGGTATATATACAGATATATATAGAAAAATCTTGCAGTAACTACTGCTGAAACAGGGACCTCCTTGTTGACGATTCATCAGGTCTTCTTTCAGCAACTCTTCTTTCTTGCTCCTCTCTTTCTCTTGAGCCCTTCCACGAATCTCGAATGGACTCCTGATAGGATTCTTCCAGTTTCTACTTGATCTTCGGAATCTGAATCCATCTCAGCTAGAAGTCCTAACAGAAAGGCATTATTCTGTCTTGCTTCACTAGGCATATGTATCTTGTCTGAATTTTCAGCTCTCCATCCCTAGCAAGCTGTTCATATCTTCTCAATGCAGATTAGCAGGTCTGAAACCTTCTGAAGAAACCCTCTTTGCAAAGATATCTGAATTATTGAGGTACTCTAATCTCTTGTACAAAGTAATCACCTCAAACAATGGATTCCTGTCAGTAGGCAATCTGATTGACTTGAAGATGTTGAAGCTCCAGGCCATGTTTTCTCTTTCAAGCCTATGATCCATTAGTACAAATACTTCAATAGATATGTTAACTGTGTCGAGTCGTGGAATTTCTTGAGGGGGGTATTAGTAGAGAGCTCTGTCTACATCTTCCATCATCTTTGGTCTGCTCTCACCAATCACTCCAAGCCTCTGCATCCAGACATTCTCTTCTTGCTCTGTTCTGGCTCTTTTAGCCCTTTGAGCAACCATCTTCTCATTATAGTGTCTTTCTACTTCAGCTTTGTTTATCCTTTTTCTCGATCCCTACTGCTGATCATCTCTCCATCTCTTGGTGCTGTAAGAAGAGGGAGGTGTTGCATCCTTTCTTGCAGTGACACTGTATACAGCGCCTGCAGCTGGTCTGCTTGCAGCAGCTGCACCACCAGCTCCTCCTTCTTCATCATCCTTTCTCCATCTTTTTGGAGAGGGAATATCAGCAGCAGCAAATGACCTTGATCTTCTTCTTCGTCTGCTTAGAGGCTGATCATCATCTTGGTCATCTTATTCTTCTTATTTTTCAGAAAATCCTTCTCCCTTTTTAGCATCATCAAAAGCCGGGGGTGGAGCAGGGCTGCTCTAACCACAGAGGATCGTGGTCTTCTTCCTGATACGGGGGCTTGTCTAGGTTGCGGCTGGTCTCCATGAGCATGTTGAGGGAATGCACTGGCCATTATATCCCTCAGCTCGCCGACTATCATCTCCAGGTTACCCAACCTGTCGTCAACACTCTTGGTTCTTGGGGATTGGTCAAGGACATTGTCCAGGAGTGTTTCTAACATCATGAAGTGGTTGTTTAGAGTTTATACTGCAACATCAACCGAGTTCTTGCATGTCTTTACCTCTTACCTGTTGATTGCAGCCTTTCTCTTGAGCTCTCCCTCCATCCGTATCCTATCCTTGTACAGCCTGTTAGCATTATCGTTAAGGTTGTTCTTTATCATGTTAGGGAGTGCTTCAATATCTTTCTTGAAGCTGGTCATTGTTGCAGCGTGGAACTTGTCACTAAGGTGCATGTTTCTCTACATGTTATACTTATATTCTTACAGAGCTTGTAGGAGGTGTCTAACAGCAGTAACAATTTTGTCAATTAATTCATCAGTTGACAGTCCACTGCTCTTCCTTGTTTAAGGCCAGAAGCTAGTGCAGCATATGGGATAATAGTTTGAGGGGTCTGTTTTGTATGCTGCTCTAAAACTTCAGTTTCTTCCTCATCATCATCTTCTTCATCATCATCATCCTCACCACTCCTCATTAAGCTTGTGCTTCTAAAAGAAGCAAACTTCTCATTAACATCATCGGCGTTAGCAGCTTCATCTTCTTCCTCTTCATTGGCCTCCTCAGTAACTTCTACTGTTGTATCCTGGGTGAATGCAGGTAAGCTTGCAGCAGTAGCAGCATAAACCTCCTTATGAGGCGTCTCTAGCTATATAGGAGTTACTTCGGCCACTTTTTCTGCTGTATCCTCTGAGGGTACTGTCTCCACAGTTGTCACGCCTCATTTTTGAAACGAGATAAAATATTAAATTTCACTTCGGGCGTCCAGTAAGTCATAACAAATTCAAATTTAAAGATCGATCATTTGGTTATAATAAAAAGTTTTCACAGGCTTTTTATACCGAACATTGAGAGTTTAGCAAAAACAGAGGAAATTTACATAAGTGCTTGGCCCTACGGGCTTTAACTTTACAAATCTTAAAATTTCTATTTTTGAAGTATCAGAAGTACATACTATTTACGACCAAAAGATCTGGCATCTCTCTTCAGCTTCTCTTGTCAGAACCTGGATATATAAAAGGAAACATAAAAAAAAAGATGAGTGCACAAAGGCTACCCAGTAGGGAGTCGGATTACAGTAATAGAAACAAGTAAAAATTAAGAAAACATAATAATCAGTTGAAATACCACATTTAATCACATCACTTTCACATTCAATCTCATCACTTTCATATTCAATCATATCACTTTCATTTTCAATCACATCACTTTCATATTCAATCATATCACTTTCATTACGGTTCTTAGCCATCCTGGATGTGGTTTTCACCACCATGAAATACAGTTCTTAGTCGTCCTGGATGTGGTTTTCACCACCATGAAATACGGTTCTTAGCCTTCCTGGATTCAGTTTTCACCGATGTTATACTGTTCTTAGCCGTCACTACAAGAATTTTAGGCTTTAACAACGGTTAAAAACCGTTGTTAAAGAGGAATTTTAACCGTTGTCGTAGGCAGGGTTGCAAAAAAAATTTCGCACAACGACAACGCACCAAAAAGCGTTGTCGTATCTAGATACGACAACGCTTTTTGGTGCGTTGCAAAAAAGGGTTGTCTTTTCCGCCATTTTTGAATTTTTTTTAAAAAGCGTTGTAAAAAGCGTTGTCATATCCTAAAAAAAAATCGAAAAAATGACACGTCATCAGCGTATTTTGGACACATCATCGCCACATCATCTTCCACATCATCAAATTTTGACACATCATTGCCACATCATGAGAAATAAATGTGCGTTGTCTGGGATTCGAACTCGTGACCTTCGTAAGACCTTGAACCACTAGGCAATTAGTGCTTTTGTGTTTATATTATATATGTATTTCTTTTATTAACTAATTATATATATATACATATATAATTAATGACTAATTAATATATAATTGGAAGATTAATGAATAATTAATATGTTTAATAATATTTAATCTAATTTCATATTAAGACAATTATAAAGTATACTAGTGCATATTTTTAATATATGTTATAAACATACTAATTTTTTAAAATTTTGAGTTTGTTCATATATATAAGATAATATTAATGCAAATAATATGAAATAACATCATAAAATAATTAAAATTTTCAACTTTAATTTAATTACAATAATATATAAATTTTATATTATTATATAAAAAAATTTGTATTGACCAATTAATATATGTATATTTTTTTATTTTAAAAAATAGTTTATCGTTCAATTACACATATTTAAATTTTTTTTTCATATTATTCATTTAATTAATCATTTTTATATCTTTTTTTTATTTTATAAAATAATTTTTTCAAATAATTTATGTTTTTGGTATTAATTTTAAAACCAAACTCATTTTATCTTTATTTTCTAAAATAATAATATATAATTTTTATATTATTATGTAATACAAATTTTTATATTTTTCAAATTAATATATGTATTGTTTTTTTTGGTTGTAAAATAATTTTTGGTTCAAATTAAAACCAAACTCATTTTATCTTTATTTTCTAAAATAATAATATATAATTTTTATATTATTATGTAATACAAATTTTTATATTTTTCAAATTAATATATGTATTGTTTTTTTTTGTTGTAAAATAATTTTTGGTTCAAATTAAAACCAAACTCATTTTATCTTTATTTTCTAAAATAATAATATATAATTTTTATATTATTATGTAATACAAATTTTTATATTTTTCAAATTAATATATGTATTGTTTTTTTTTGGTTGTAAAATAATTTTTTGTTCAAATTAAAACAAAACTCATTTTATCTTTATTTTCTAAAATAATAATATATAATTTTTATATTATTATGTAATACAAATTTTTATATTTTTCAAATTAATATATGTATTGTTTTTTTTTTGTTGTAAAATAATTTTTGGTTCAAATTAAAACCAAACTCGTTTTATCTTTATTTTCTAAAATAATAATATATAATTTTTATATTATTATGTAATACAAATTTTTATATTTTTCAAATTAATATATGTATTGTTTTTTTTTGTTGTAAAATAATTTTTGGTTCAAATTGAAACCAAACTCATTTTATCTTTATTTTCTAAAATAATAATATATAATTTTTATATTATTATGTAATACAAATTTTTATATTTTTCAAATTAATATATGTATTGTTTTTTTTTTTTGTTGTAAAATAATTTTTGGTTCAAATTAAAACCAAACTCATTTTATCTTTATTTTCTAAAATAATAATATATAATTTTTATATTATTATGTAATACAAATTTTTATATTTTTCAAATTAATATATGTATTGTTTTTTTTTTGTTGTAAAATAATTTTTGGTTCAAATTAAAACCAAACTCGTTTTATCTTTATTTTCTAAAATAATAATATATAATTTTTATATTATTATGTAATACAAATTTTTATATTTTTCAAATTAATATATGTATTGTTTTTTTTTGTTGTAAAATAATTTTTGGTTCAAATTGAAACCAAACTCATTTTATCTTTATTTTCTAAAATAATAATATATAATTTTTATATTATTATGTAATACAAATTTTTATATTTTTCAAATTAATATATGTATTGTTTTTTTTTTTGTAAAATAATTTTTGGTTCAAATTAAAACCAAACTCATTTTATCTTTATTTTCTAAAATAATAATATATAATTTTTATATTATTATGTAATACAAATTTTTATATTTTTCAAATTAGTATATGTATTGTTTTTTTTTTGTTGTAAAATAATTTTTGGTTCAAATTAAAACCAAACTCATTTTATCTTTATTTTCTAAAATAATAATATATAATTTTTATATTATTATGTAATACAAATTTTTATATTTTTCAAATTAATATATGTATTGTTTTTTTTTGGTTGTAAAATAATTTTTGGTTCAAATTAAAACCAAACTCATTTTATCTTTATTTTCTAAAATAATAATATATAATTTTTATATTATTATGTAATACAAATTTTTATATTTTTCAAATTAATATATGTATTGTTTTTTTTTTTTGTTGTAAAATAATTTTTGGTTCAAATTAAAACCAAACTCATTTTATCTTTATTTTCTAAAATAATAATATATAATTTTTATATTATTATGTAATACAAATTTTTATATTTTTCAAATTAATATATGTATTGTTTTTTTTTGGTTGTAAAATAATTTTTGGTTCAAATTAAAACCAAACTCATTTTATCTTTATTTTCTAAAATAATAATATATAATTTTTATATTATTATGTAATACAAATTTTTATATTTTTCAAATTAATATATGTATTGTTTTTTTTTGGTTGTAAAATAATTTTTGGTTCAAATTAAAACCAAACTCATTTTATCTTTATTTTCTAAAATAATAATATATAATTTTTATATTATTATGTAATACAAATTTTTATATTTTTCAAATTAATAAATGTATTTTTTTTATCCTTGTATAATTAAATTTTTTATATATTCTTAATTAATTGATATATATATATATATATATGTATCTTTTTGTTATGTTTTTTGTATTAATTTTAAAACACAATAATTTTATCTTTATATTTTTTTACAAAAAACATTCATAATTTATGAATTATGAATTATAAAATACAATTTTCGAATCATGTTTTAAAATAATATTCAAATTTTGTATTATTATATAATAGGATGAGAGTAATACTTAATTAGGTGTAATTAATTTGTTAATTAATTCAAAATAGTATTTTATAAAAATAGTATTTTCTAAAATAATGAATTTGTTCATATAAGATAATATTAATGCAAATAATGTAATATAAGATAACATTATAAATTAATTAAATGTATTAAATTTAAGTTAATTAAAAAATAATTATATAAAAAAATAATTATTTTATAATTGTTTTTTATTTTAAACATGCAACACACAAAACAAAAGGGTTGCATAATGGGTTGCAAAAAAAAAAAAAAAATTTCTAAGAAAAGACAACGCTCAAAAGTGTTGCGAAAAAGGGTTGTCGTAGAGCGAAAAAAACGCCTTTTAACAACCCTTTTTAAAAAGCGTTGTCGTTTCAATTTTGACCGTTGTCGTATAGCGATTTTTTGCAAAAAAGACAACGCTTTTCGGAAAAAGCGTTGTAAAAAGCCAAAAGACAACACAAATTCAGTAAAAGCGTTGTTAAAGAGGGGTTGTTAAAAGCCAAATTTCTTGTAGTGCGTTCTGGATACGGTTTTCACCATTATGACTTGAATGTGCATGCGCACATATTCACTTCACATATAAACACATCAAACATACACAAGCAAACACATCATCTTAGTAAAACACTTCGTTGTGGTTCTCACCCGCCGTGAAAACACATTTTATTTGCACATATGCAAATATTATCTTCACCTCATTCTCCATCTTTGTATTCATAGTAAAACGATCACATTTCGAAAATAATCATACTATTACTTGTATAAAATAAATATTTATCCATTTCATTCAAAAATAAGATTTCATAATTGAAATAATCGGGAATAAGCATATTTGTAAAAAGGTATTTTATCCCCACCTTATTGCATCGTTCACAAAACTTCAAAAACACTAGGCAGACTTATTTCGATTCCCTTCTACGTATGCTACAAAGCACAAAGGCTTATCTTAGAAAAATAGAAAGGAGTACTTTCATAAGTTAATTTAGAATTCTTTCTAACAATGAAAAATTAGCAAAGGTTAAATTATATAACGATAACCCGATTTGGGCCCATTTATCATTCTACACAATATTAGGCTAAAAAGGTAATATTAACAACTTCTAGGGTCAACTTTAACAATGTCTACAAGTTAAGGAGGTCGAATCCAAAATTTCCAAAGTTAATAGGGTCCAAAAGTCTTCTTTCCAAAGTTTAAAGTAAAACTGTAAACTTTAGGGGTCGTTCTATCATTTTATCATAGTCTAGGGGTGATTCTGTAAATTCTGTAAAGTTTAGGATCCATTCTGTGATTTTCAGAAATCTGGGGATTATTTTGTAATTTCAGAGAGTTTTGGGGTCTGTTTGCATATCTTATAAAGTTCAGGGACTATTTTATAATTACCCATAAGTTCAGGGGCCTAAGTGTTTTTTATCCTAAATCCAAGGTTTGTAATTTGGTCCCTAGGTCTTATCAAATTTTCAAAATTGACACCAGCCCCAAAACCACCGCTGCCCAGCCTCCTCCGCCGAACCCCCTACCGCCGCCGTTGCCGGCGACCCACATCGCCGGTGACTCCACCACACACACGCACACACAATCACACACACAGATTCAACATATATATATACATGTATATCCACACACAAACATATATATATCCAAGCACCGCCGCCGCTCACGGGGGTGGCTTACAGTAGATATGCCGGCGTAACCCCCAGTACCAGCTTCTCCCAATCATCCTCTCTCATACACAGTAGCACACCAAAACATAGATATATATATATATATATATATATATATATATATATATATATATATATATATATCCACGGCCATGCATACATGCATTTATATATATATATATATTCCAACACCTCTGTCGCTTGCTGCGGTGGCTCTCAATCAGACACGTCGATGCTACGAGCGCCGGCCACCACACCATCCACACAACTCACCGACGTAACCAAGCATCGGTAGACATACGGCGGCAGTAAAAAATAGGCAACAGAAACAACGAGAGACAGAGAGAAATAGGGTTGCCGTACACGGCAGCCGTTTCTAAAATCGAGCTCTAAATTGTGATGGGCTTGACAAAACCTTTTAATTGAACAATATATCTTGCCAGAAAACACCTTGTCGACGGTGATTAGAAGGTAATGGTTAAGGTGAAGATGGCGGTGGAAGAGAGGGAAATATGAGATGAGAGATAAAAAAATTTCTTTCTTAATTTCTTTCCCTAAATTCTACCCTAATCAACCCATCTTCTCCTAAAAGCTTGCCAAGTGTAAATAAATCAAGCAAGAGATATCATGATAACATTAATTTAATTAGTATAGGTTAATTAGGACTAAGATTTTAATAAGTATAGGTTAATTAGGACTAAGATTTATGGGTGCTACAACAGTCGTCCTTCCAAAGGTCTTCATCTACTCAGGGAGTGCTGTCTTAATAGCCGCCTCATCTGAGGTCTTTTGCACGGACACTGTCTCAATGGTTGATCCTCCAACTTCAACAGTTTCTTCTACAAGATTCTCTTCTTACAGCTCTAGTTGGTTTCTTACAGCTTCAACAGTTTGCAGCACTGTAAGCTCGACTGCTATAAGAATCTCAACATCCGTCCTTCGTGTTGATTCAGTGTTTTCTTCAAGGATGTCTGTCTGATGTACTGTTGTCTCTGCCAGTACAGGGAGTCCTGTCTCCGCAACTTCCTCCTTGAGCTTGTGCTTTTGAAAGAAGCAAACTTCTCATTAATATCATCGAAGGCAGCAGCTTTATCTTCTTCCTCTTTATTGGCCTCCTCAGTAAGTTCTACTGTTGTATCCTGGGTGAATGTAGGTAAGCTTGCAGCAGTAGCAGCATCAACCTCCTTATGAGGTGTCTTTAGCTGTATAGGTGTTACTTCGGCCACTTTTTCTGTTGTATCCTCTGAGGGTACTGTCTCAACAGTCGCCCCTCCAAATGTCTTCATCTCCCCAGGAAGTACTGTCTCAATAGCCACCTCGTTTGAGGTCTTTTGTACGGACACCGTCTCAACGGTCGGTCGTGCAACTTTGACAGTTTCTTCTGTAAGATTCTCTTCTTGCAGCTCTGGTTGATTTCTTACAGCTTCAACAGTTTGCAACACTGTAAGTTCGACTGCTGTAAGAATCTCAGCATCCATCCTTCGTGTTGATTCAGCATTTTCTTCAAGGATGTCTGTTTGCTGTACTGTTGCCTCTGTCAGTATAGGGAGCCCTGCCTCTGTAACTTCTTTCGTGGTCGCATCATCTGCAATCTCTACAATATCAGAGAAAACTTCTCTGATAATTATGGTCGGTTCTTCCTGAGTTGAAGCTATTGCAGCTTCAGGGTAGACATGCACTAAGAATCACTGTAGTCAAGTATCTGAGTCTCCTCCTCTTCCAGGGGATCTAGAGTGACAATTGTTGAGAGACCTCAACTACTTGATCATATGCTAGGGAGTTTGAGTTGTGACTTGAGCATCCTTCTCCTCGCATTCTTCTTGGAGTGTGCTGCATCCTGGTTTCTTTCACACTAACTTGTAGCGTTAGATGCAACATCGCTTCCTCAGCCTGCTCCATTCCAAGAGCGTTGATTTGCTCTTGAGCAAATACAACATCGTCGCCCCTTCTTATAGCCTCTACAGTCAGAGCTAGGAAGACGTGTACATCTTCCGTTGTTGCTTTCATCGGTAGCTTTGCAAACTTTGTCTCTGTAGCAGCCTTTCTCTTTTTTTTGTCCAGTGCTCCCTGAGCAGCAGATCCTCTTGATCTTTCTTGCACGGATGCTGCGAACTCAGGTTACAGGAGATGAAGGATGTCATCTGATTGAGCCCACTCCAAGACAATCTTCTCCACTGCAAGAAACTCTCTCTACTGCAATAGAGTTTCTGTTGGGATTTCAATGTTTAGATTTTGATGAGATAAAATATATATGTAATAGGAAGTTTAGTGTACCCTATTTTTTACAATGTTTAAATGAAAACATAGACTAGATTTGAGTCTAGATATAGGCGTTGGAAGATGGTGGTTACTATAAGTTACAAAGCTATATTTTGTATAACGGAAAGAAGACAGATACATCATCGGTACAAGAAGACAGATACAGCATCACTGTAAGAAGGTAGATACCGCACTGCAGCGAAGCAAGAAAGAACGACGTGCAGCATCGCTGCAGGAAAATGATACAAGAGTACTGCAAGTAAAAGATACAGCAGTACTGCAAGAAGATACTACAAGTAGGTCTAAGTTACAGCAGCACTGTGAGGAAGTAACAGCTGCGAGCAGACCTAGGATACAACGCAAAACTTACTGCTCAAACAATCAACAGCACCAATGGCAAACAAAGAAGTATCCTGCAATCTAAGGAAGGATAAATACAGTACGAGGAACAAAGATCCAAGCAAAAATAAATAGAGTCGTTCCAAAGAAGATCAAAGTTGCAGACACGAAGCCAATACAAAGATGCCACGTGGACTGAGGCGCTGTAGAAAGCTGCTAGCCGCAACTGCCGCATTAAATGCTCCGAAATAGAGAGTCAAGTCGCATTAAATGCGAGCCATGCCTTTGATCAAGTACTTCAAATTCAAAAAAGAGATGTCTACTTCAACGGATATCTTCTTATACAAGTATAAATAAAGGATGAGCAACACTGAAGCTGTTTACTGAAACATTTGCGTAAAAACTCTCAAGCATTCAAGATACAACTATTCAAGTCTACTCTCAGTTTCAGTCATTCTACCTCTGTGAAGTGAAGCAAGCTCAAGCTAAAAGATCCTTCGAAGGATTCAGAAGCTCACTTCACCGCACCAGTTAAAGAACAAACCACATATACTTTTTAACCTTGTTGCCGTGTGCTTAGGTTGTTTTAGGTGTCGAACAGTTGATATGAGAGATCCTTGCTGTTTGTATAGTTGTCTAGAGTTAGGCAACTTCCTGACACGTGTTTTTCTAAACACTACTTAGCAAGTGTACTAAGGTCGTGCGTATTAAGTAAGTGACCAAGTTGAATTATCGATCCACGGGATTAAGGATTAGTGTAATCTTAGGGTCATGTGTTGTCAAGAAATTATAGTGCAAATTCCCTTCAAAGACGTGAGTTCAAGAAACCAATTAACTAAGAACAAGAAATTAAACTAATCAAATAAGCAATAAGAAACAAAAGAAAACAAATAAAATAAGCAATAAGAAACAAAAGAAAATAAATAAGAAACTAGGGTCGAGAGTCAAGAGGGAGAAAAGCGTGTTTGGGTGTTCTTCTTCACACGAGATCAATTGCATGGGTAATTAGCTAACTATCACTATTAATGGTTGATTAATAAGAGTAATCACAAGCAAAATACTAAACAAATTCGTATTTGGTAAGCCTAGAAAGTGTGCATCGTTAAGCCCTAGGATTTAGAGGAAAGAACATATCGTTTCTCACCCGAATAATCACACAAAGTAGAGGCCTCTACACTAACCAAACAAATCCCTATATGCTTTCCCACTTGTATACTAAGGTACGAAATCCTATGGTCTCATCACCAATCACTCAATTGATAATTCAAGTAATTAATGTGAATCTATGGGGTTCTAATGAAATTATCCATCTCTCGATTGCGATAAAACATAAAAAATTCAATTATATAGATCAATTCTCACTTCTATATATCTCAACATAATCACCCAACTCTCATTGAAGCAAATCATGCATCAACATATAAATAAATCGAATCAATCGTCAAATTAAAAAATACAATATCCCATAAATTCAATTAATCAACCCAATAGCAATAGATAGTCTAATTACACCAATAAATCAATTACCCATGTAAATTGGAACACCCAAACACTATCGATTTATCTAACAACACTCATCATCCAAGCAAAAAAGAAAAATGAACAATAACCCAAAATCAAATCCATAAACAAAATTGTAAACAATAAAAGGATAGATATCACCTTTGGAACTTGAAATCTTACAAAACCCACTTGGAAGAACAAGAAAAATAAAACCTAACTATGCTTTGAAACTAAGAAAACAAAGAAATTCTAAGACCTAATGTGTGTGGAATTCATCCCTTTGTGTGTTTTTTCTCTCTTTGTGTGTCTCCCCTGTTTCTCCAAAATTTGGAGGCTAAGTTAAAAAATGATTCCTCCTTCACAAGCCCTAGGTTGAATTTGGGCTGTTTTTCTTACCCTCTTCTTTTTCAAGTCCAATTGTTGCTTCCACTTCATTCTTTGAGTAATGAATTTTTTTGTCTTTTTCGGCCCAATTCTCTCTCAAGTGGGACATGGGCCTTATAATACTTCAAAAATCCCCATCAAATATCTCCTTTAATTTCTCCTCCCATTGGCCTTCAATTTTTGGGTCTTTTTCATCCGGTTTAATTTATTTCCTTCTCGTATTTTCTTCATTCGACCTTGATAAAATAATAGGTGCACATTTGCTCCAAAAATCTTACTTTTACCTAGAAAAATAGCAAACGCAACCTATTTCAACAATTAAGCACAATTACTAAAATTCATGTAATAATATGCATTAAATCCTACCAAAAATAATATGAATATGCACATGAATTTCACGCAATTTTCACACTAATCACTTCCCTGTGTGGGAGTTTAGAGCCCTATGTGGGTTAGCCTTTAGAGTTTGCAGTTGCTGTGTGTACACTGGACTCTAGTAGGTAGTCTCTTTGTAAAGTTGATAGATTGTTAGGAAAGTCCTGTAAATCAATCTTGCTTAACAAAGTTCCTGCTCGAGGTAGCAGTAGAGTGGACGTAGAAGGATTACACCACCTTCGAACCACTATAAGCCATAAGTGTTTTATTGTTTTCTTATCTATCTCTTATTTCCTTTATCTATCTCTGTCATAAGCATAAAATGTTTTGAAAATGATCATATTTGAGAAAATCAGCTTTGTGTTATAAATCATATTTTTTTCTGCTGCATATAAACTCTAGTTACAGCGTGCAGCACTGCATCCTAGTGCTGTAAGCAGTAACTGTCTGGTGCTGTAAGCTCAAGTAACTTGCAGAACATGAAGGTTTTTCAAGAGATTTGCAAAATCGACCAAGGTTCATGCACCCACCTCTGAACCTCGGACACCACTTAGGACCAACAAGTGGTATCAGAGCGATTTGGGTTAAAAGCCAACTTATCTGGTCACCTACCTAGATCCACCCTTAACTCGCTCTTTTCTCTGCATCCTTAAATCTCATTCTCACAGCATATCATGGATTCTTCTCACAGCGTCACCGAAGGACCAATTATCCCCACAAAGATGAATTCAGTGCTCGGTAAAGACTTAGAAGAAGGAGCACCGCCACCACCAAACTTCTTTGTCAAACCAAGACAAGAATGGAACAATGAAGACAATGTGGCTAAGAATGCTCTATTCATCACCTCAGATAAAGGTGTTAGGATGTATACTATAAGCCTAGCTTTTGTATAAATATCTATTTATGATATGAGAATCTTTTATGGTCAAATGTTTTGCATTTTATATTGTTATATATGTTATTGCAATTGTCTAATTAATTTATATTGTAGATAACATGGTGTGTGGTGCCACACAGAAGATCAAGTTATCAGTTCCTTATAGATTATAAATGGTAGCTCACCATTGAGATAATTTTGGACAAAATTATCGGAATGGTTGTAGTGTAATTTGGTATTGTTGTAGTGTAATTTGGTATTAATCGATCTTGATTATAAAATTACACAATTACATTTTGTATGTATTGAGCAGGACCAATTGAGGTTGTTTTATTTGTACTGACTAAATAAATAGAACAAGACCTCTGTTATTATGGATGTACGTCCTCTTAATCATTATATGATAACGGGCATGTATACTCGATATATGTTTCTTTAATTTACCAATGGGTGAGATTTATTTATTAAATCAATAAGCTCGGTAAATTGGGATACAATGTTGTTTATATGGTGTGTTGTTGATTATATAATGAAACCGTGTCCTAATTATTTAGGATGATGATGTCCCCTTGAGGAGCTCATAAGGATTATCATGTAAACCCTGCAGATGGATTTATTTCGGCATAATAATAAAATTGAGTGGTACTACTCTTGGAATTCATTTTTAGAAACAGCGGAATTCATTAATTAACATTTAATTCCAAGAGTAGTACCACTCAAGAGGTGATTCATTCTGATTTGTCATGGTAAATGTATCAAGATACCACGATCTGATCGTGGTAGTGAGTACCTCTTAGGAGAGTTTAGGAGTTACTTATCAGAGGCTGAGATTCAATCCCAATTGTCTGCACTGGGTACACCCCAACAGAATGGTGTGGCAGAACGAAGGAATAGGACTCTTATGGAAATGGTTAGATCGATAATGAGTTATTCAGAATTACCAAATTCGTTTTGGGGGTATGCTCTGGAAACAGCGACGTACATTCTAAACTTGGTACCTTCTAAGTCAGTACCCTCTACTCCCACAGAATTGTGGACTGGGCGTAAGCCTAGTCTGAAACACATTCGGATTTGGGGTTGTTCAGTACATGTGCTGAAGGGAGATGCTGATAAGTTGGAATCTCGTACGGAAGTACACTTGTTTGTGGGCTATCCTAGAGGAACGAAAGGTGGTTTATTTTATAGTCCTAAAGATCAGAAGATCATTGTTAGTACGAATGCCCGATTATTAGAAAAGGACTATGTAATGAACCACAAGCCCATGAGTAAAATTGTTCTTGAGGAAATGAGAGGGGATAGTTCTGATGTACCGACGGTACAAGATGAGATACCACAAGTGACTGCACCGCGTATCACTAATGATACACAAATACCGATAGCACCTCGTCGTAGTGGGAGGGTTGTTAGACAACCTGATAGATTCATGTTTTTGGGAGAGTCTTCAGACTAGGTCCCTGAACAGCATGAAATAGATCCCTGGACTTATGACGAAGTATTTCAAGATAAAGATGTGATATCTTGGCAAAAGGCAATGCTCTCTGAGATAGAATCTATGGATTCTAATCACGTCTGGGAGCTTGTAGAACCACCAAATGGAGTAAGAGCCATTGGATTATAAATGATAGCTCACAACCGAGATAATTTTGGACAAATTATCGGAATGGTTGTAGTGTAATTTGATATTAATCTATCTTGATTATAAAATTACACTAGTACATTTTGTATGTATTGAGCAGGACCAATTGAGGTTGTTTTATTTGTACTGACTAAATAAATAGAACAAGACCTCTGTTATTATGGATGTACGTCCTCTTAATCATTGTATGATAACGGGCATGTATACTCGATATATGTTTCTTTAATTTACCAATGGGTGAGATTTATTTATTAAATCAATAAGCTCGGTAAATTGGGATACAATGTTATTTATATGGTGTGTTGTTGATTATATAATGAAACTGTGTCCTAATAATTTAGGATGATGATATCCCCTTGAGGATCTCATTAAGGATTATCATGTAAACCCTGCAGGTGGATTTATTACGGAATGATAATAAAGTTGAGTGGTACTACTCTTGGAATTAGATGTTAATTAATTGAATTGTCAGTAATTCATTTAATTAACGGACATTCGATATCTTAAACATGGGGAGATAAACACGCACATAATAAATAGGAGCCATATTTAATATGGATTTGGGATTCTAGTTCAATAATATCTTTTTAGTGGATAGAGATATTATTGATCGGCTTAAGAAGTATATTCAGATCGAATTTAGGACTCCTAAACCTATCAGGAGACCGATTCCTAATCTTCCTCAAGGTCCCTGTTGTAGCCTATAAATAAACCTCAAGTCAGCCGTTTTCTAGACACACGAAATCTGAGATATGATTTAGTAAAAGACGGCTGAAAGTCTCGATAGTTCGTTGCCCTTACAACATTCAAGAAAAAGACAAAGAATACAGCAGAAGATCGTGAGGTCCAGGCTTCATCGATTTCTCGATCTACAGTTCTGACCTTAGAACTAATATCGGTACAAAAGATATGGTTCGTTTATCCACTGCACGTTAATCATATTTGTATAGACCCCGATTAGGATAATTGTATAGGGTCGGCGATCCGACGGTTCCAACTGTATTCATTGGCGGAACTTCTGACAGAACTCCAATCAGCAGAGGGACTATTTCGTCAAAATTCTAAGGCTTATGTTGCTGAAAATGTTTCTGCTTCTAAATCGCAAGGCGGAAAGAAGAAGAAGAAACAGAATTCGTCAGCAAAGAAGACAGCTGGACCTCAAGTGGCTAAGCCACAAAGTGGTGTTAAAAAAGCCGAAAGGCAAGTGCTTCCATTGCAAGCAGGCTGGACATTAGAAAGTCGATTGTCCCCGTAAAAAGGAAAACAATTCAGGTACATCTTTTTTATTAGTTGTTGAAACATGTTTAGTGGTGTTATCTACCGGTACCTAGTGTGTAGATATGAGAGCCACTGATCATGTCTGTAATTCATTGCAGGGGTTCTAGGAAACCAGACGACTAAGTGATGGAGAGATTACTATATACATGGGCACCACCGCAAAAGTGGTAATCGTTGCAGTGGGAGATGTTTATTTATCTTTTCATAGGAATAAGTCTTTGATTTTGAGAAATTATCTTTACGTACCTTGTTTTAGAAAGAATTTGATTTCAAATTCTAAACTTTTTAAGGATGGATATTCTTTTTCTCTTGATAACAATGTTGTGGTCAAGAAGAATAGAGTTATTATCTGTTCTGGTATGTTGGTTGACAATTTATATATTCTAAATCCTATAACTCCTACGATGCAACAAATGGAAATTAATAACACATCTTCTAAATCTAATAAGAGAAAAAAACTTTCAAAAATGAATCAAACATATCTTTGGCATCTAAGGTTATGTCATATTAACTTAACTAGGATTCAAAGGTTGATAGCCGATGGACCCTTGGGTTCTTTGGAAGTGGAAAACTATCCAACCTGCGAGTCCTGCTTGGAAGGAAAAATGACCAAAAGGCCTTTTAAGGCGAAGGGGTATAGAGCCAAAGAAGTGTTGGAATTGATTCATTCTGATTTTTGTGGTCCTATGACTATTCAGGCAAGAGGTGGTTTCGAATATTTTGTCTCTTTTATAGACGATTATTCGACATATGGATACATTTACTTGATGCGCTGTAAGTCTGAGTGTTTTGACAAGTTCAAAGAATACAAGGCTGATGTGGAGAAACGTCATGGTAAATGTATCAAGACACTACGATCTGATCGTGGTGGTGAGTACCTCTTAGTAGAGTTTAGGAGTTACTTATTAGAGGTTGGGGTTCAATCCCAATTATCTGCACCGGGTACACCCCAACAGAATGGTGTGGCAGAACGAAGGAATATGACTCTTATGGAAATGGTTAGATCGATGATGAGTTATTCAGAATTACCAAATTCATTTTGAGGGTATGCTCTGGAAACAGCGACGTACATTCTAAACTTGGTACCTTCTAAGTCAGTACCCTCTACTCCCACAGAATTGTGGACTGGGCGTAAGCCTAGTCTGAAACACATTTGGATTTGGGGTAGTCCAGCACATGTGCGAAGGGAGATGCTGATAAGTTGGAATCTCGTACGGAAGTACACTTGTTTATGGGCTATCCTAGAGGAACGAAAGAAAGTTTATTTTATAGTCCTAAAGATCAGAAGATCATTGTTAGTACGAATGCCCGATTTTTAGAAGAGGACTATGTAATAAACCACAAGCCCATGAGTAAAATTGTTCTTGAGGAATGAGAGGGGATAATTCTGATGTACCGACGGTACAATATGAGATACCACAAGTGACTGTACCGCGTGTCACTAATGATATACAAATACCGATAGTGCCTCGTCGCAGTGGGAGGGTTATTAGACAACCTGATAGATTCATATTTTTGGGAGAGTCTTCAGCTTGGTCCTTGAACAACATGAAATAGATCCCTAGACTTATGACGAAGCACTCCAAGATAAAGATGCGATATCTTAGAAAAAGGCAATTCTCTCTGAGATAGAATCTATGAATTTTAATCAAGTCTGGGAGCTTGTAGAACCACCAAATGGTGTAAGAGCCATTGGATGTATATAGGTCTACAAAAGAAAAAGAGGATCAGATGGAAAGGTAGAGACCTTTAAAGCAAGACTTGTTGCGAAAGGGTATACTCAAAACGAAGGGATCGATTATGAGGAAACCTTTTCACCAGTAGCCATGCTGAAGTATATCCGGATTCTTTTATCTATTGCTGCTCATATGGATTATGAGGTTTGGCAGATGGATGTCAAGACAGCTTTCCTTAATGGAAGTCTTGAAGAAAACATCCATATGAAGCAACCAGAGGGATTCATTTAGAAGGACAAAGAGCATCTTGTGTGTAAGCTCAATCGGTCCATTTACGGACTAAAACAAGCTTCAAGATCTTGGAATATCCGTTTTGATGAGGTAATCCAATCTTTTGGATTTATTCAATGTCCGGATAAGTCTTGTGTATATAAAAAGAGTGACGGAAACGTGGTGGTATTTCTTGTACTATACGTAGATGATATCTTGTTAATTGGAAACAATGTCAAGGTGTTATCAGACGTTAGGGTATGGCTGTCCAAGAAGTTTGGTATGAAGGACTTAGGAGAAGCTGGACATATTCTTGGGATCAAAGTTATAAGGGATCGTAAGAAAAGGATGTTATGCTTATCTCAAGCTTCATACATTGACACTATCCTAGCTCGTTTTAGCATGCAAAACTCCAAGAAAGGTTTTCTACCTTTTAGGCATAGAGTTCATTTATCTAAGGAAATGTGTCCTATGACACCAAAGGAGATAGAGGAAATGAAAGCAGTTCCTTATGCTTCGGCTGTAGGAAGCTTAATGTATGCAATGCTATGTACGAGACTTGATATCTGCTTTGCCGTGGGCATGGTTAGTAGATATCAAAGTAACCCAGGACAAGATCATTGGATTGCCGTAAAGCATATTCTAAAGTACCTAAAAAGGACTACAAATTATATGCTAGTTTACCAGGTAAATGATTTATTACTTGTGGGTTACACGGATTCAGATTTCCAGTCAGATAGGGACAACGGTAAATCAACCTCAGGGTATGTGTTTACCTTAGGAGGTGGAGCCATAGTGTGGAGAAGTGTGAAGCAGAAATGCGTTTCGGACTCCACTATGGAAGCTGAATATGTAGCAGCCTCTGAGGCAGCCAAAGAAGTTGTATGGCTCAGAAACTTCTTCATGAACTTAGAAGTGATTCCTGGTTTGCCAAAGCTATCACAATCTACTTGATAACAGTGGTGCAATAGCAAACTTGAAGGAACCACGAGCCCATAAGACAAGTAAACACATTGAGAGCAAGTACCACTTGATACGAGATATCATAAAGCGAGGGGAAGTTGTTGTCGCCAAGATTGCATCGGCCGATAACCTAGCAGATCCTTTCACAAAGGCCCTTCCGGCGAAAGCCTTCGATGAGCATGTTGATGGAATGGGAATCAGATGTATGGCAGCGTATATGACAACATAGTCTTTTAGTATAAGTGGGAGATTGTTAGGATGTATACTATAAGTCTGGCTTTTGTATAAACATCTATTTATGATATGAGAATCTTTTATGGTCAAATGTTTTGCATTTTATATTTTTTATATATGTTATTGCAATTGTCCAATTAATTTATATTGTAGATAACATGGTGTGTGGTGCCACACAAAAGATCATGTTATCAGTTCCTTATAGATTATAAATGGTAGCTCACAACCGAGATAATTTTGGATAAATTATCGGAATGGTTGTAGTGTAATTTGGTATTAATCTATCTTGATTATAAAATTACACTAGTACATTTTGTATGTATTGAGCAGGACCCATTGAGGTTGTTTTGTTTTTACTGACTAAATAAATAGAACAAAACCTCTGTTATTATGGATGTACGTCCTCTTAATCATTATATGATGATGGGCATGTATACTCGATATATGTTTCTTTAATTTACCAATGGGTGAGATTTATTTATTAAATCAATAAGCTCGGTAAATTGGGATACAATGTAGTTTATATGGTGTGATGTTGATTATATAATGAAACTGTCTCCTAATTATTTAGGATGATGATGTTCCCTTGAGGAGCTCATAAGAATTATCATGTAAACCCTGCAGGTGGATTTATTCCGGCATGATCATAAAGTTGAGTGGTACTACTCTTAGAATTAAATGTTAATTAATTGAATTGTTAGTAATTCATTTAATTAACGAACATTCGATATCTTAAACACGGGGAGATAAACGCGCACATAATAAATATGAGTCATATTTTAATATGGATCGAGATATTATTGATAGGCTTAAGAAGTATATTCAGATCGAATTTAGGACTCCTAAGCCTATCAGGAGACCGATTCCTAATCTTCCTTAAGGTTCCTGTTGTAGCCTATAAATAAGTCTCAAGTCAGCCGTTTTCTAGACACACGAAATCTGAGATACAATTTAGTAAAAGACGGCTGAAAGTCTCGATAGTTCGTTGCCCACACAACGTTTGAGAAAAAGGCAAGGAGTACAGCAGAAGATCATGAGGTCCAGACTTCATCGATTCCTCGATCTACAGTTTTGACCTTAGAACTAATATCGGTGCAAAAGGTATGATTCGTTTATCTGCTGCGCGTTACTCATATTTGCATGGACCCTGATTTGGATAATTGTATAGGGTCGGCGATCCCTCGGTTCCATCAAAAGGTACATTCAGCAAGGTTAAAACTTGCAGAACGTCCAAGGAAATATGGGAAAAGCTAGAGCAAATATGTGAGGGAACAAAGCTCACCAAAGACAATAAGATCTCCGATGCTACTCAACTGTTTGAGCTCTTTAAAATGAAGAAAGAAGAGACTCTTGAGCAACTAGATTTGAGATTCACATCCATTGTGAATGATCTAGAAGCTCTAGACAAGCACTACACTCAAAATGAAAAGAACATGAAAGTGCTTAGAGGCCTACCCGCAGAGTGGGACGGCAAGACCACTACCATGAGGGTATCCATGGATTTGAAATCCTTGAGTACATTCGACCTATTCTCCAACCTCAAAGCATTTGAGTATGATATCAATAGACGGAGAAAGGGGCCCGAAGAATCGAGCTCCAAAGTTACAGCGCTAACTAGCAAAGAACCCAAGGATACAACTATCACTAGTTGCAGTAAGCAGACAGAGGTTACAGCAGAAGATGCTAAAGAGGATATGGCTCTGCTTCTAAAGAAATTTAGAAAATTCATGAAGAGGAACAACAACAATAGCAACAACACCAACCTCAACAAGAGGAATTACTTCAGGAGAAGTCATCCACCTCCTCAGGTATCCTCATCTCCATAGTCAAATACAAGTAAGGTCGACTTGTGTTATAATTGTAGGAAACGGGGACACTATGTAAGGAACTGTCCATATCCAATGGTGCACAAGTATCCTGAAGGAGAGAGAGAGAGCACAGGAGAGACAAAAGAAGAGAGGACAGGTACAAGCTTTGAGCTCTCATAGGAGAGATGGAGATGGCCAAGGATACAGCAGTCTCGAAAGAGATGCTGAAAGCTATATAATCCTCTAACAGTGACACTGAAACCTCATCCTCTGGTGAAGAAGCGCTGATATGCCTAATGGCAAAAGATTGCTAGGACAGTGAAGAAGATGAGGTAATCTACCAACCATTGTCCATACCTAGAAAAGAGGAGTTGAACATGATCCAGTCTCTAAAGAGGATCATGGGTGACTTTGAGCAGATCAACTCAATACATGAGGAATTAAATGTTGAAAATGAGAACCTAAGAATCGATAATGAGATCCTCAAGAGCAAAAACATTGATATTGCCAAAATGCTGGCTGTATGGGAGTCTGATAACTCAAGGTGCAGCAAGTTGCAAAAGGAGGTCTTTAAATTAAATCTGCTGGTCACTAAGCTAGAAACTAAGAATGAAAGCTTGCAGTCCACGATTAGCACGTTCAGCAAATCATTCAAGGACGTAAGAGATTGTATAAATCAAAATAAAAGTCCTTTCGAAAGATCAGGCATAGGTTACATCAATCACATCTCTCAGAATACAGCAAGTACATCCAAAGCTGTTAACTTTGTTCAAGCTGAAACCCCAATGGAGAAAGAGTTACTCTGTAACTCTGAGAAGATCTTGAACAAGACAGCAATAATGGATAAGGAGAAGAAACCCCAATGCTCAGCTGCAGGAAGTAAGCCTACATCTAAGAACTGGCTGCAGCAGAAGCCATCTGCTGTATACAGTAAGAGGATGCAGCAACCTACAAAGTTGCAGCAAAGAAAAAACATTCCCACCTATACTAAGACTTACATGTCTAAACCTCAAAGAGGATATACTTAAGGAAAGTATGGTGGAAGACCACATCACAAAGGTGTTGGTAACACATATGTTATCTCTGCACACACTTTTAACAAGAAGTTTAAAAGCAAAACTGTATACAGTCAGAGAACCAACAATTATTACAGCAAAACAGTGACTGTTAAGAAAATTTGGGTTCCCAAAGTAATTAACCCCAAAGGACCCTTACAAAAGTGGGTACCTAAATCTGCTTAAATTTATTGCAGGTTTCGGTGCCAGGTTGCAGCAGTGATGTATGGTATATTGACAGTGGCTGCTCAAGGCATATGACAGACAGTAAATAAGCTCTCAAAGACTTCCAAGAATATAAAGGACCAAAGGACATCTTTGGAGATGATTCCAAAGGAAGTACAAAAGGAAGTGGATGCCTAATCAAAGGGAACATAAAAATTAAGGATGTATCCTATGTGAAAGGACTCAGATACAACCTTCTGAGCATCAGTTAATTCTGTGACAAAGGATACACAGTTGAATTCAACCTCAACAAATGCTTAATCAAGGACAGCACATCAAATGAAATCAAGCTTACAGGAACAAGAACAGGAAACATCTATCTAGCTGATTAGAACTCCTCTATTTAACCAACATGCTTCATTGTGAAAAGTCCACCAGAGCTCAGTTGGCTATGGCACAAGAGATTAAGTCATCTGAACTTCAAGACTATCAACAAGCTAGCAAGGAAAGACCTTGTAAGAGGATTGCCAGATGTAGCATACAAGAAAGAGAATGTATGTGGAGCTTGTCAGAAAGGAAAGCAAGCAAAGAGCTCATTCAAAGACAAGATACAGAAGTCATCTCACAGGATTCTAGATCTTCTACACAATGACCTCTTTGGACCAGTAGAACCAGTAAGCATAAGTGGGAAGAAGTACTCACTTGTGGCAGTAGATGACTACTCCAGATTTACATGGATATTCTTCTTTGCCAAGAAATCAAAAACTCAAAACAAGCTACCTGATCTTATGAAGAAGATTCAGAATGAAAAGAGCTTGAGCATACTGAAGATAAGATCAGACAGAGGAACTGAATTCACAAACAAATTCATTAAGAAATTCTATTCTGATAATGGTATTCGACATGAATACTCTGCTGTAAGAACACATCAACAGAATGGTGTGGCTGAAAGAAGGAATAGAACCCTCAAGGAAGCAGCAAGGACAATGATAGCAGAAGCAGAAATACCCAAGAGATTTTGGGCAGAAGCAACCAACACTGCATGCTACACACAGAACAGATGTCTGATCAACAAGGATCTTGATAAAACTCCTTATGAAGTCTGGAATGGATATATACCAAATGTTTTATATCTATATATTTTTAGATACAGGTGTTATATCCTCAACAATGGAAAAGAACATCTAAAACCTTTGATGCAAAATCAAATAAAGGAGTATTCTTAGGATACTCTTCTGTAAGTAGAGCCTTCAGAATATTCAACAAAAGAACCTTGGTAGTTGAAGAATCTATTCATGTGGTGTTTGATGAACCACATTGTGACACCAAGAAACTAGAAGAACCTGCTGAAGATACAACACCAAGAAAAAAAAATGATGTTTCATACGTTGAAGGAGTTCCGCATACAGGAGAAGACAAAGAAGAAGATGTTGCACCTATGGATGCAGCAAATATTCTTACAGTAGCAGAACCTCCAATCATACAGCAACAAGAAGAGCAACCTAGACCTATACATGTCTTTGAGCCTGACAGGACGTGGCTAAGGAATCATCCTAAGGATCTCATTATTGGAAATCCATCCACATGAGTAAAGACAAGAAGGTCCATTCCTCATGAAGCTATGTTTGCATGTTCATATCTCAGACAGAGCCCAAAAATGTTGAAGAAGCCCTGCTAGATTGCAACTGGGTACAGGCCATGTAAGAAGAGCTAAATGGATTTGAAAGAAATCAAGCATGGCAAATAGTTACAAGACCAACCCATCAAGGGGTTATAGGAACAAAGTGGGTCTTCAAGAACAAGCTAGATGAATCTGGACTAGTTGTGAGGAACAAAGCAAAATTAGTTGCTAAGGGATATTGCCAAGAAGAATAAATTGATTTTGATGAGACTTTTGCTCCAGTAGCAAGGCTGGAAGCAATAAGGATTTTTCTGACATATACAGCTCACATGAATTTCAATGTCTATCAAATGGACGTAAAGAGTGCATTCATGAATGGTCTTCTTTTAGAAGAAGTGTATGTTGAACAACCTCCAGGTTTTGAAGATCAAGCAGAAGAGAAGGTGTTTAGGCTACACAAGACCCTGTATGGACTTAAGCAAGCACCAAGAGCTTGGTATGACATCCTATCTCTCCATCTACTGGAGAATGATTTCAAGAAAGGAACATTCGACAAGACTTTGTTCAGGATACATGATGGAGAAAGTGTACTACTTGTATAGATATATGTAGATGACATCATCTTCGGATCCACCAACAAAGAGCTGTACGAGAAGTTCTCCAACCTGATGCAGTCAAAATTCGAGATGAGTATGATGGGAGAATTAAGTTTCTTTCTCAAACTGTAAGTAAAACAGCTGGTTGCAGGAACCTTCATAGCCAAGTCAAATACACAAAGAAACTTATCAAGAAATTTAGCATGAAGAATGCAGTAACATCTGTTCATATGTCTACATCAATAAGCCTTGACAAAGATGAAGATGGTAAAGATGTAGATATCACAAAATACAGATGACTAATTGAATCCTTGTTGTATCTCACAGTAAGTAGATCAGACATCATGTTTACAGTAGGAGTCTGTACAAGATTCCAAGTAGCACCAAAGGAGTCGCATCTTTCAACTGTCAAGAGAATTATCAAGTATCTGAAAGGAACTCAGGAAGTAGGCTATGGTATCCTAAGAAAGGAGGATTCAAGCTTAAAGACTACTCTGACTCAGATTATGCAGGCTGCAAGATTGATAGAAAAAGCACCAGGGACTTGTCAATTTTTGGAAAATAGACTTGTTTCATGGTTTTACAGAAAGCAAACTTCGATTGCAACCTCTACAGTCGAAGTAGAATATGTTGCAGCAAGAAGTTGCTGTGCTCAGATTTTCTGGATACAGCAACTTAGAGATTATGGGATTGAAGAAAAAGAGACTCTGATTCTCTGTGATAACATAAGTGCAATAACAATCACTTATAATCCTATTTTTCACTCAAGAACAAAGCACATCGACATACGACATCACTTTATAAAAGATCATGTAGGAAAGAAATATGTTGTGCTTGAGAAAGTTCACACAGATCTCCAGCTTGCAGACATATTCACTAAACCATAGAGTGAATCGAGGTTTTCTTTGCTTAGAAACGAGCTGGGAATTCTAAAATTATGAGGTGAAAAAGATGGTGCAGAAGCCTAGAGGGAATCTTTACATACTTGCGAGAAGCAGTAAGTATAGTACTGTAAGCGGCGTCTTCATACAACGCTGGGTTCAAACAGCGCTGCATCCTTTATTCTTATAGTACAGCAGTTAATGAGAGTGTAAGCAGCACCTGGTTACAGTATTTATTTCTAAGAGTGTTCATTGCTCTATAACCTCGTACCCAAGATGCTGCAACCTTAAAAAGACATTCAATTAGGTGGCAAATTGCATGTCTTTCAGAATTTAATGCATGTTTGCACGTGTCAGAATCTGGAGAGACGCGGTCAGAAGCCCACACGCCCAGTAATGATTATTGACGATTTGACCCCTCTGTCTTTTCCTAAGGACCGTAAGATCAATTCTCTTCTCTTAATCTCAACCGTTGATCTTACTACACGTCCCTTGAGATCTGCCATAACCCCCATAACTGCCCTAATTCGAATTCATTTTCACCATTAACCAAGAAGAGAAGTTTCTTTTCTTGTGATTTTTTTTTCTAAGTCCAAAAATCTTCGAACCTTTCATTCTTTCTCTGAAAAATCAATGGCAGCCAGATAATCTATCATTTTGGAAGGACGTCTGATCAACCAGGAGCACATCTATGCTTCTGGGTTGTATGACAACTCACTGATCCGCAGGATCTTCACCACCCTTGAGAGGACTCAAGTCTTAGGGCTACTGACCACCGTTTATGATGGTTTCTCGGTGGAGTTAGTTCAGCGTTTTTACTCCTACGCTAGGACTGCGAAGGAGATGAACTTTATCCTGTTCAGGATGGATACAGATGAGGAAGAGAGGTCTCTGACCATCAGAGACATCGCCACCACCTTCAGTATTTCTGCCGGAGGTATGACCCCTAGTCAGCTTGTGACATATGGGGACAACAACGCTCCAGAGATGTGGGATCTCTTTCGAGCAAGAGATACCAGGATCGAGATCAAGAGAAGCACTCCGAGAAGCTTTTCAAAACGGAGTTTGAACTCCTACATGACATCTGTGTGTACTTCATCGAAGACAAGACGGGAAGTTACGATAAGTGCACAGATCTCCGATTCCGAATCATGTCTGCCATCATGGCCGGAGAAAAGGTGAATTGGGCGAGGTTCATCATGAAGAGACTGTGGGAGGAAGCAGAGAAGGTAACGGAGAGGAGGAGCTTCGGCATCACCATCTGCTCTCTGCTCTGCAAGCTTGGTCTTCAGCTGCAGCTCTCATCCCCATTCCTATTGGGAAGTATCTCGGGGAGAAGAAAAAGGGTAAGACCCAATCAAAGGCAGCAGAAGCTGGGGTTGCAAGGAAGAAAACCAAAGAAAAAAAGAATGCAACCCTAGCGCTGCCAGATGAAGTTGTAGGCAGCGGGGGTGACGAGGAAGATGAGAATGTTGAGAGTCCTCTTCCTGTCATCAAGGGGACTTCAAGAGAGGCTGACCCTGAACCTGAAGCCTCTTCCTCGGATGACAATGCACCTTTGGTCAGAAGAGCCCCCCGTAGCAAGAAGAAGGTTGCCTCAGCTGATAATTCCCAACTCTCTACAGCAAACCTAGCTGTAGTTGTTGTTGAGGATGAGTCACATCTACCAGAGAGTGACAGAGAAACTGGTGTAGAAGCTCGTCTACAGGGGCTACTGACTTAGCCTCCTCGCGCGATCATGGAGCTGTTGCATCAGTGCTTGATCCTACCTTCCCTACTGCTAGAAATATGGAGCAGCAGTACAATCTCTGGAGGGAGATGAGGCTGTCTAAGGGGAAAGTTCTTCTGCAGTGGAAGAATTTCTTGACAGTCGAACAAGCTGTCCTAGAATGGGACAATTCAGACGACATTCTGGTGCTCTTATAACCTGAGTATACAGCGATGGTGCAAGAACAAGCTGTGAGCACTGCTGTTCAGGGAGCAAAGGATAAGAAAAAAGGGAAAAGCTCTTACAGAATCCGACTCTGCAGAGCTGCCGATGAGAGCAGTATTGGAAGACATCCAGGTTTTCTTTACCCCAGCTACGGAGGCTGTAAGAAGGGATGATGACGTCGCTTTTGCTCAAGAGCAAATCGATACCCTGGGAGTGGAGCAGGATGAAGAAGCTATGTTGCAACAGGGGCTGCAAACAAGTCTTAAAGAAACCAGGATGCAGCACACTCCTAGGAGGATACGGGGAGAAGGCACCGCAAGCCAACACAATACAAACTCCCCTGCATATGAGCAAATGGTTGAAGGCCTCTCCAACATTATCATGTTTGATCCTTTGGAGGAGGAGGAGCCTCAACTGATGGACTACGGTGATTCCCTTGTACACATGGAAGCAGCTGCTTCAGATTCTCAAAAGAAACCAACCGTCATCATTAGAGATGTGATCTCTAACATTACTGCTGATGTCATCGATGACGCAACCATGGAGGAAGTTGTAGAGACTGGACTCCCTGTACTGGCCGAGACAGTAGTACAGCAAGCAACCACCCTTGCAAAAGCTGCTGAGGAATCGAGAAGGGTGGACACTGAAATTCTTGCAGCAGTGGAGCTTTCAGTGCTGGATATAGTGGAAGCTGCAGAAAACCAACTAGAGCTGCAAGAACCTATTCTTGCAGCAGAAGCTGTCCAGGTTATAGGACCGGTCGAGGAGACGGGATCCTTGCAGAAGACCTCAGGCGAGGCTGTTGTTCTCACAACACTCCCTAAGGGAGAGAAGACCTCTACTGGGGAGGCTGTTGAGACAGTACCCACAGAGAATGTTGGAGTTGAAGCAAAGGTAACCCCTGTGCAGCTAGAGACACCCCAAGACGAGGTTGATGCTGAAGCTGCTGCATGCTCGTCTGAACCTTCCAAGGTTATAGCAGTAGAGGTTATTGAGGACGCTGCAGTTGAGGATTGCTGAATTCACCAGGATGATGAGAGAGCATAACATGGCTGTATACGGACCGAAAGGTAGCGGAGCAGAACCAGTGTCAATATCATCCGATGGAGAGGGGACAGAAGATGAAGAGCACCCATCCTCAAGCTTAACCAGTTCCCAATCTAGCCATCATGAGGATGAGGTTGCGTCTGAGGCACCAAGGCAGGATGCAGCACCAAATCCCCAAGCTGTCATTCCTTACACTTCATCGGCTGCTGTCTCAACAAGGAGGAATTCGGGCCTGATCCCTGACGAATCGATCGACATGATGGTAGCCGCTATAAGACATCTGTTGCATGTTTTCCAGGAGCATGAGTCTAACATGCGAGACAGCATTAGGGTCGGTGCCCAATTCCATGCTGAAACCATGACTAGTTTCAAGAAGGACCTTGAAGTACTGCTTGGGATGATCAAATGAACGCTCAATGATCATGCCCATAGGCTGTACATGGAACGGGTAAGGATGGAGGGAGAGCTGAAGGTTGAAGCTGCACAGACTCGCCAAGAAGTAAGGCTGTGCAAGCGCCATGCTGAAAATGCTTCAGACTGGCTGCAGACTCACTCCCTTATCCTGGACACACTTCTGGACCACGTAACGGATCAATCCAGAAGAACCAGAAGTGTGGACGATCGTTTAGGGAACTTGGAGTTGATCGTTGGAGAACTGATGGATATCATGGTCAGTGCATTCCCTCAGCATACTCAAGCCTCCAAGGACGTCCCAGAGCCAACAAGGAGATCACGCTCCAAGGTGGTTCCAGCTGCCCCTGCTTAGCCCCCGGCTTTTGATGATGCTAAAAAGGGGGAAGGATTTACTGACAGATACAGGAGCTCAGAGGAAGCTAATGAAGAAGAAGAAGAAGATAACCAGCCTCTCAGCAAGAGAAGGAAGAGATCTGGATCATCTGCTGCTGCTGACATCCCCTCTCCAAAGCGCTGGAGAAGAGATGATAAAGGTGGAGCTGGAGGAGCTGGTGCAGCTGCTGGAAGCAGATCAGCAGCAGGCGCTGCATACAATAGTGCTGCAAACAAAGATACAGCACCTCCCTCTTCTCATCATTCAAAGAGAGGGGGAGAGAGCCAGCAGCAGGGCTCGAGGAAAAGGGTAAGCGGAGCCGAAGCTGAAAGGCACTACAATGAGAAGATGGTTGCTCAGAGAGCGGAGCAAGCCAGAGCTGAAGCTGATGAGAAACCTCGATGCAGAGGCTTGGGCTAATTGGAGAAAGAAGGTTCTTTGGCAGAAACTTCTACCAGTACCCTCCTCAAGAAATTCCCCGACTCGACACAATATATCTGCCGAAGTATCAGTGCTGATGGATCAGAGGCCGGATGGAGAGAACATCGCATGGAGCTTCAACATCTTCAAGTCCATCAAGCTGCCTGAAAGGGCAAATTCAGCAAATTCCATACTTGCCAATCTGCACTAAGAAGATATGAAGAGCTTATTAGGCGCGGAGAGCTTGAAATTCAAAACTTTTACACCGACCTAGTGAAGCGAGGCAAGATAATGCCTTTCTGTGAGGACTTCTGGCTGAGATGGATTCAGATTCCAAATATGCAGCAGATACTTGAAGAATCCTATCAAGAGTCCATTCGAGATTGGTGGAAAGGATCGAGAGAAAGAGCTGAGTAGGAAAGATTAGATGCTGAAAGTAGACCTGAAGAATCGTCATCACGAAGGTCCCTGTTTCAGTGGCTTTATATATGCATGCTCTTTGTACTCTCTCTGTTGTATGTTTATATCCTTTGTAAAATTTCTTTCTCTTAATGAAGAAATTTTTAGTTTATTGTTTTTAATCAAGTTCATCGATTATGAACTCTTGCATGCTTTTGAGTTTTCCTGGAAGATATATGATGAAGAAATAGCATGATGCATCTCTGATGAATTCAGGATTAGATTTTATCTGTACAAAGCTTTTCAAGCATGTAATCCGGATGACATATGATATAATGTAAAAATGATATTTTTCTTCATGAACGAAATAATGTAAAGGTTTTGTCATCATTAAAAAGGGAAAAATTGTTGGGATTTCAATGTTTGGATTTTGATGAGATAAAATATATATGTAATGAGAAGTTTTGTATACCCCATTTTTCACAATGTTTAAGTGAAAACATAGACTAGATTTGAGTCTAGATATTGGCATTGGAAGATGGTGGTTACTATAAGTTACATAGCTGTGTTCTGTATAACGAAAAGAAGACAGATACAGCATCGCTGTAAGAAGGCAGATACAGCACTGCAGCGAAGAAAGAAAGAACGGCGTGCAGTATCGCTGTAGGAAAAGGATACAGGAGTACTACAAGTAAAAGATACAGCAGTACTATAAGAAGATACTGCAAGCAGGTCTAAGCTACAACAGCACTGTGAGGAAGTAATAGCTGCGAGCAGACCTAGGATACAGCGCAAAGCTTACTGCTCAAACAGTCAACAGCGCCAAGGACAAACAAAGAAGTATCCTGCAATCCAAGGAAGGATAAATACAGTACGAGAAACAAAGATTCAAACAAGAATAAATAGAGCCGTTCCAAAAAAGATCAAAGTTGCAGACACGGAGCCAATACAAAGATGCCACGTGCATTGACGCGCTGTAGAAAGCTGCTAGCCACAACTGCCGCATTAAATACTCCGAAAGAGAAAGTCAAGTCACATTAAATGTGAGTCATGCCTTTAATTGAGTACTTCAAATTCAAAAGAGAGATGTCTCCTTCAACGGATATCTTCTCATACAAGTATAAATAGAGGATGAACAACACTGAAGTTGTTTACTGAAACATTTGCGCAAAAACTCTCAAGCATTCAAGATATAACTATTCAAGTCTACTCTCAATTTCAGTCACTCAACCTCTGTGAAGTGAACCAAGCTCAAGCTGAAAGATCCTTCGAAGGATTCAGAAGCTCACTTCACCGCACCAGTTGAAGAACAAACCACATATACTTTTTAACCTTGTTGTTGTGTGCTTAGGTTGTTTTAGGTGTCGAACAGTTGATAGGAGAGATCCTTGCTGTTTGTATAGTTGTCTAGAGTTAGGCAGCTTCCTTATGTGGGAGTTTAGAACCCTGTGTGGATTAGCCTTTAGAGTTTGTAGTTGTGTGTACGCTGGATTCTAGTAGGTATTCTCTTTGTAAAGTTGATAAATTATTAGGAAAGTCCTGTAAATCAATCTTGCTTAACAAAGTTCCTGCTCGAGCTAGCAGTAGAGTGGATGTAGAAGGATTACACCACCTTCGAACCACTATAAACCATAAGTGTTTTATTGCTTTCTTATCTGTCTTATTTCCTTTATCTATCTCTGTCATAAGCATAAAACGTTTTGAAAAGGATCATATTTGAGAAAATCAGTCTTGTGTTATAAATCATATTTTTTTCCGCTGCGTATAAACTCTAGTTACAGCGTGCAACACTGCATCCTAGTGCTATAAGCAGTAACTGTCTGGTACTGCAAGCTCAAGTAACTTGCAGAATATGAAGGTTATTCGAGAGATTTGCAAAATCGACCAAGGTTCATTCAACCCCCCCTTCGAACCTCGGACACCACTAGGGACCAACAGTTTCCCCTTTAGCCAGTCTCATCCTTCTCGAGAGACTGTATTGCTACTCTATCTCATTTTCAGTTGCTGGGAAGGTTGGATCAGTTAGATCTCTTGCAGCAGCTCCTTGTTCATGCAACTGCTCATCTAACTCGGTTGCTGCTGCAACAACCATCATACTTACAACACCGAGTTAGGGATTGTCTCACAGACATTGCACATCAGACACAACCTCTGCTGCAACTATTGTTCTTGCAGCAGCTGCAGCAGTCAGGAGACAAGCTTCCTTATATTCTTCTTCCCCAAGGGTGCGTCATCATCTGAGGATGATGATGACTCCGGTTCTGCTCTTCTCGGAGCCCTTTTGATGATGGGAAGGCCACTCTCTTCTGAGCTGAAGGACAGGGCCTCTTGCCTAAATTCAACATCTTCTGCCTCACTGCTTACAGCTTCATCTCTAAGGGCCAAGGTTGCAGCTGCTCTGTCTTTGGTTTTCTTCCTTGCAACCCCAACAGTTGAATTAGTAACAACCTTTTTTAAGGTCTTACCCTTCTTCTTTTCTCCGAGATACTTTCCAATGGGGATAGGGGTAAGAACAATAAGCTGCAGGCCCAGCTTGCAGAGAAGGGAGCAGATTGTGATTTCGTAGCTCCTTTGTGCATTGCTTTTCTCTGTCTTTTTCCATATCAGCTTCAAGATAAACCTGGCCCAGTTTACCTTTTCTCCGACCATGATGGCAGACATGATCCGGAAGTAGAGGTCTGTGCACTTATCATAACTCTAGGTTCTGTCTTCAATGGAGTATGCACAGATATCATGAAGAAACTCAAGCTTTGATTTGAAGAGTTTTGTGGGACTCTCTTCTTGACATCGGCCCCGATATCTCTTACTCTGAAGAGATCCCACATCTCCAGAGAGATGTCTTCACCATATGTCAAGAGTTGACCCGGAGACAACCCTTCTGAAAAGATACTGAAGATGGCGGTGATGTCACTGACGGACAGTGTTCTCTCCTCATCATCTTCATCCATTCTGAAAAGGATGAAGTTTCTTCTCTCCTCAAATCTCCTTAAAAAGGCATAGAATCTCTGAACAGATTCTATGGAGAATCTGGCATAAATAGTGGTTAGAAGCCCTATGATTTGGACTCTTTTGAGTGCGTCGAAGATACGACGGATGATGGAGTTGTCGTACATCCTAGAAGCATAATCATGCTCCTGGTTGACCAAGTATCCCTCTAGAACGATGGTTTGTCTAACAACCATTGTTGTGTGTAAGCAAGAGGTTTAAAGAGTTCTGAAAATTTTAGAAGGGAAAAAACTGCTCTATATGCTTGATACTTAGAAAATAATGCGAATGATCTGGTTATGGTATCAAAAGGGAAGTTTAAAAGACGTGTAGTAAGATCAACGGCTGAGATTAAAAGATAAAAGATTATATTACGGTTCGCATAAAAAGGTGGAGGGGTCAAAGTGTAAATATTCAAAACTTAGCAGTTATGACTTCTGACCGCATCTTTTCAAATTCTAACACACGCAGACTTACATTAAATACGAGGAAAGACATGCATTTTGCCTCCTAATTTATTACTTTTTAAAGTTGCAGCATCCTGGTACGAGGTTGCCGAGTATTAAATACTCTAAGAAATAAATGTTGTAACCGTCTGTTGCTTACTTCGCCTGCTTACTGTCTATGTAGTAAGAATTAAAGATACAACGCTATTTGGAGCCAACACTGTATAAAGCTACATCTTGCAACATGATTCTTACAGCTTCTCGCAAGGTTGCAGAGATTCCCCCTGAGCTTCTGCAACTTCTTTTTCCACTCGTAACTTCAGAATTCCCAGCTCGTTTCTTAGCATCGAAAATCTTGATTCACATAAGAGTTTAGTGAAGATATCAACTAGTTGGAAATCCATATGAACTTTCTCTAGTACGACATATTTCTTTTCATTATGATCTCTTATGAAGTGATGTCTGATGTCGATGTGCTTTATTCTTGAGTGAAATACTAGATTATGGATAATTGTAATTGCACTTGTATTATCACATAGAATTGGAGTCTCCTTTTCTTCAATTCCATAGTCTCTTAGTTGTTGCTGTATCCAGAGGATTTGAGCATAGCAACTTCCTGCTACAACATATTCTGCTTCTGCTATAGATGTTGCTATTGAAGTTTGTTTTCTACAGAACCATGAAACAAGTCTATTTCCTAGAAATTGACAAGTTCCATTTGTGCTTTTCCTATCAATCTTGCAGCCAGCATAATCTGAGTCAGAGTAGCCTTTAATCTTGAATCCTCCTCCTTAGGATACCATAAACCTACTTCTTGAGTTCCTTTCATACACTTGATGATTCTTTTCACTGCTGAAAGATGTGACTCCTTCGTGCTGCTTGAAATCTTACATAGACTCCTACTGCAAATATGAGCGCCTGCTTGCTATAAGATATAGTAAGGATCCTATAAGGCGTCTGTACTTCATAATATCCACATCTTTTCCATCTTCATCTTTGTTAAGGCTTATGGATGTGGCCATGGGAACAGATGTTGCTGATCCATTCTCCATGCTAAACTTCTTCAAAAGCTCATTTATATACTTGACCTGATTGATGAAGGTTCCTACAGGTAGCTGTTTTACTTGCAGCCCAAGAAAGAAACTTAATTCTCCCATCATACTCATCTCAAACTTTGACTGCATCAGATTGGAAAACTTCTCATAGAGATCTTTGTTGGTGGATCCAAAGATGATGTCATCCACATAAATCTGTACAAGAAGAATGCTATCTTCATCCTGTATTCTGAACAGGGTCTTATGGACTATACCTTGAATCTGGTTTCCAATAGATAGAGAGACAGAATGTCATACCAAGCTTTTGGTGCTTGTTTAAGTCCATACGGAGCCTTATGCAATCTAAATACTATTTCTTCTACTTGGTCTTCAAAGCCTGGAGGTTGCTCCACATAAAATACCTCTGTAAGAAGACCATTGGGAAATGCACTTTTCACATCCATTTAATATATATTGAAATTCATGTGAGCTGCATATGTCAGAAAAATCTTTATGGCTTCCAACCTTGCTACGGGAGCAAAGGTCTCATCAAAATCAATTCTTTCTTCCTGGCAGTATCCCTTAGCAACTAGTTTTGCTTTGTTTCTTACAACAAGCTCTGATTCATCCAGCTTGTTCCTGAACACCCACTTTGTTCCAATTACTCCTTGATGAATTGGTCTTGCAACTATGTGTCATACTTGATTTTTTTCAAATTCATTCAGCTCTTCTTACATGGCTTGTACCCAGTTGCTGTCTTGTAGAGCTTCTTTAATGTTATTTTGCTCTGTTTGAGATATAAAGCATGCAAACATTGCTTCATGAGGAATAGATCTTTTTTTTTTCTTACACCTACTGAATGTAACACCCCGTTCCCCTTTTAATTAGAAATAGGTCATCACCCTTTATTTATTTAGAAATTAAAGGAATTATAATTACTTTCTAATATTCAGCAGAAGACTTAAAATGAAGATACAAGAACTATATATATATATATATATATATATATATATATCCAAAACTAGTTATGTCTTACCCACATTTTAGGTAAAATGTTCATATCAAAAGTCTATCTGAAATTACACGACAAACATATATACATGACATGATACAAGTTTAGGCCCATAATTTATCATACAATACATATTTAACAACCTATTGTTGTCAAAAGGAAATGTTATTCTAGTACAATTTTATAGATATAATGAGAAGTTAGTCCAGCCTGCTACACGTCAACGTCATCATTTGCCGAGCCTGAAAATATAAAAAGTAGCATCATGAGACACCTCCGGAGAGGGATCCCAGTGGGATAACTGTACTCTCTAATATATACCAAAATAATTAAATTAATTAACACATATTACATGTCCTTCGCGCACGCTCATCCTGGACCATACATAACATAAAGGAATGTGGGAGTCGCTGCCCACTAAACCTTGTTTTCATAGACCGGGCATTTTCGCCTTTATGGTCGTCGCCCGATAGTGAAGCAACTACCGGTTATAGCTACAGAGCTTTAGCTGTAGATTTTCATACATAACTATTTAATTTAATTATTAACATACAGTAAAGTGTAGAAGTTACCCACTTGTACGTTGATAGTGCAAGGATTGCTTCTGGATTCACCGATCGTCTCAACTACGCTTGACACACTTAACTGATTAGCCTCTTATGTCATATAACATAATATTTTGTATTTTATATTAGGTTTCTTTAATCTAAACCATAATCATACTTATAACTTAGTTGTTAAGTATTTAAAATAGCAATTTCAGAACTAAAATGACATATAAATATGTAATATTTTTAATAATTCATATATGATTCCTAAAATCACAAAATTATTCATATAATCACATAGCTTCTTTTAGTATAATATACTGAAATTTCATAAATTTTAACAGTTTATACAAGGAATTAAAAATCACATATTTAACTAGTTTTTCACTTCAATTCTAGCTCCAAAACAGTCTGATTTTGAAAAATTAATCAAACCCTATATAATTCATTAAATCCTTTGAAATTTCTACAAACTATAGATACCTTATAGAAGTATGACATATAAAAATATCAACTGAAAATAAGATTCAAATAATTAGTTATGAAGTTTCTAAATCGGCAGAAAACAGGACTAGTACATGTTGAAAACATACCTTCTTGTAAAAATTATCATAAATCGTACAAGTTTCTAAAAATCATAATGTGTCATAATGTGGTTCATCAAACACTTGTAAAACATACCTTCCGTTCATATGAATTAAATCCTTCAACAGGTTCTTCCAGTTTGCTTGTGTCATAATGTGGTTCATCAAACACTACATGAATTGAGTCTTCAACCACCAAACTTCTTTTGTTGAAGATTCTGAATGTCTTAGTTACAGTAGAGTATCCAAGAAATACTTCTTCATCTGATTTTGCATCAAAGGTCTTTAGATGCTCATTTCCATTGTTGAGAATGCAACACCTACATCCAAAGATATGTAGATAGAAAATATTTGGTGTATATCTATTTCAGACTTCATATGGAGTCTTATCCAGGTCTAGGTTAATCAGACACATGTTCTGAGTGTAGCATGCAGTGTTGGTAGCTTCAGCCCAAAATCTCTTGGGTATCTCTACCTCTACTATCATTGTTCTTCCTGCTTCCTTGAGGATTCTATTCCTTCTTTCAACAACACCATTCTGTTGAGGTGTTCTAGCAGTAGAGTACTCATGACGAATGTCATTGTCAGAACAAAATTGCTCGATAAATTTGTTGGTAAACTCAGTTCCTCTGTCTGATATAATCTTCACAATACTCAAACTTTTCTCATTTTGATTCTTTTTCATGAGGTCAGGCAGCTTGTTCTAAGTTTCTAATATCTTAGCAAGAAATATGATCCAGGTGTATTTGGAATAGTCATCTACTACCACAAGTGAGTACTTATTCCCGCTTATGCTCACTGGTTCTACTGGTCAAAAAAGGTTCATGTGTAGAAGGTCTAGGATCCTGTGAGATGACTTCCGCAACTTGTCTTTGGATGTGCTTTTCACTTGCTTTCCTATCGGACAAACTCCACAGATATTTTCTTTCTTGTATGCCACATCTGGCAGTCCTCTTATAAGTCATTTTCTTGCTAGCTTGTTTATTGTCTTAAAGTTCAAATGACTAAGCCTCTTGTGCCACAGCCAGCTTAGCTTTAGTAGACTCTTTATAATAAAGCATGTTGGTTGTATAGAAGAGCTCCAATCTGCAAGATATACATTTTCTCTTCTTGTTCCTATAAGCTTGACTTCATTTGATGTGCTGTCCTTGATTAAACACTTGTTGAGGTTGAACTCCACAGTGTATCATTTGTCATAAAATTGATTGATGCTCAACAAGTTATATCTGAGTCCTTTCACATAGGATACATCCTTGATCTTTATATTTCCTTTGACCAGATTTCCACTGCCTTTAGTGCTTCCTTTGGAATCATCTCCAAAGATGACCTTCGGTCCTTTGCATGATTAGAAATCTTTTAAGGCTTCTTTGTTGTCAGTCATGTATCTTGAACAGTCACTATTTATGTACCATACTTCACTGCTGCAACCTAGTACTAAAACCTACAACAATTTCAAACAGATTTAGGTACCCATCTCTACAAGGATCCTTTGGAGTTAGTTTCTTTTGGAACCCAAACTTTCTTAACAGTCAAGACTTTGTTGTAAGTTTTGTTGGTTCCTTTTTTGTAGGCAGTCTTGTTCTTGAACTGCTTGTTAAAAGTGTGTGCAGAAACTATATATGTGTTACCAACACTTTTGTAGTGTGGTCTTCCATCATACTTTCCTAGAGTATATCCTCTTTGAGGTTTAGATATGAAAGTCTTAGTATAAGTGAGGTAGGAATATTTGTGCTACAACTTTCTGGATTGCTGTATCTTTTTGCTGTATACAGTAGATGGTTTCTGCTGTAGCCAACTTTTAAATATAGGCTAACTTCCTACAGTTGAGCAGAGGGGCTTCTTTCCCTTGTCCATTAGCGTTGGTTTGTTCAAGATCTTTTCAAAGTTACAGGAAAACTCACTCTCCATTAAAGTTTCAGCTTGAACAAACACCATAGTCTTGGATGAACTTGATATATCCTGAGAAGTGTAAGTGTTGTATCCTAAGCCAGTTTTCTCAAACAGACTCCTGGCCATCATCAGACATTCTCTTACATCTTTAGCAGATTTGCTAAATATTCTTATTGTGGACTAAAAGTTTTCCTTCTCATTTTCTAGCTTGGTGACCAGTAGATTGAGTCTTGAGACCTTCTTTTGAAGCTTGCTGCATTTTGAGTTATCAGATTTACATGCTGATATCATCTTTGCAAGGTCATTGTTTTTTGCTTCTAAGGATCTCGTTCTCAATTCTTAAGTTCTCATTCTCAACCTTTAGTTCCTCATGAATTAAGTTAATCTGCTCAAAGTCACTCATGATCCTTTTGAGAGAGTGGATCATATTCAGCTTCTCTTTGTCAGGTGTGAACAGCGATTGGTAGTTTACCTCATCTTCTTCGTTGTCCTCACAGTCTTTTGCCATCAGGCAAATCAATGCTTCTTCGTCTGAGGAAGAGGTTTCACTGTCATTGTCTGAAGATTCAGCAGCTTTCAGTACCTCCTTGGAGACTACTGTATCCTTAGCTTTGTCCATCTCTCATTTGCTCTCTTTCTCCTTCAGGATACTTGTGTCATGTTAGGTGTGGACAACTTCTTGCATAGTGTCCAGGCTTCCTGCAATTATAACATAAGTTAAGATTGTTTGCATTTGATTGAGGAGATGGAGATACTTGAGGTGGTGGATGACTTTTTCTAAAGTCATTCCTCTTGTTGTTGTTGTTGTTGTTGTTGTTGCTCTTCATAAATCTTCTAAATTTGTTTTGAAGAAGAGCCATATCCTCTTCTACATCCTCAGCTATTGCTGTAACTTACGGTTGCTGTATCATTCGTATTTCTTACAGTCCGTGCAGTGACCTTCGAACTTGATTCTTCTACTTCTTTCTTCCTGTTGATATCATACTCAAAGGCGTTGAGGTCAGAGAAGAGGTCGAATGTACTCATGGACTTTAGATCCATAGACACTCTCATAGCGGTAGTCTTGATGTCCCACTCCGCTGAAAGGGCTCTAAACACTTTCATATTTTTCTCTTTTTGTGTGTAGTCCTTGCCCAAAGCTTCAAGTTCATTCACTATCGAAGTGAATCTCAGGTCTAGCTGTTCTAGAGTATCTTCATTCTTCATCTTGAAGAGCTCAAATAATTGGGTGACATTGGAGATCTTGTTATCTTTGGTGAGTTCTGTTCTCTCACAGATTTGCTCCAGCTTTTCCCATATCTCCTTGAATATCCTATATGTTTTGACCTTGCTGAAGGTGTCTTATCCAAGGTGATGAATAGAGCATTTTTAGCCACATTGTCCAAGTTCGCTCTCTTCCTGTCCTCATTATTCCATTCCTGTCTAGGCTTGATCAGGAAGTTTGGTGGTGGAGATGCTCCTTCCTCCATGTCTCTTCCCAGTATGGGATTTACCTTTGTAGGAATGATCGATCCTTCTGTGATGACTGTCCATATTTCATTGTTCATCATTGAAAGATGTGCCTGCATTCTGATTTTTCAGTCATCATACTCCTCTATGGAAAACATAGACAATTTATGGTTTGAAGAATCCATGTTATGCTGAAAGAATGAGGTTTTTCATAGATGCAGAGAAAAAAACGGGTCTTAGGTGGATCTGGGTAGGTGACCAGATAAGTTGGCTTTTAACCCAACTTGCTCTGATACCACTTGTAGGTCCCAAGTGGTCTAGGAGGTTCAGAGTGGGGTGAATGAACCTTCGTCGATTTTGCAAATCTTTTTCAAACTTACTGTTCTACAAGTTATTTAAACTTACAGCACCAGCTGTTACTGCTTACAGCACTAGAATGTAGTGTTACACGCTGTAACTTAGAGTTTTACGTAGCGGAAATTATATTTTGATTGAAGGTCTGTTTTCTCAAATATGCTTTTCTTTTCAAGATGTTTTATACTTATGACAAGATATATATAAGATGCAGCAAAGATATATAAAATAATAAAACACTTATAGCTTATAGTGGTTCGAAGGTGGTGTAATCCTTCTACATCCACTCTACTGCTACCTCGAGCAGGAACTTCGTTAAACAAGATTGAATTACAAGAAAACACCTAACAATCTATCAACCTAATGAGTTAACACCCACTAGAACCCAGCGTGCACACAACAACTGCAAGTTTTAAAGGCAAACCCATACAGAATTTCTAACTCCCACATAGGGAAGTTGCATATCACCTAAACAACTATACAAACAGCAAGGATAAATCCTATCAATTGTTTGACACCTTAAAACAACCTAGCACACAACAACGAAGTTAAAGTATATGAGGTTGGTTCTTCAACTGGTACGGTGAAGTGAGCTTTTGAATCCTTCTTTGGATCTATCAAGTTGAGCTCATTCACTTCACTTTAGGTCAAGTGACTGAAACTGTAAAATGCTTGAGAGAGAATAGCTTTGAACTTTGAGCGTAAAAAGTTTTTGTTGTTCAGTTTTTCAGTAGTCTGCTCTAGTGTTGCTCGACCTCTATTTATACTTGTAGAAAGATATTTGTTGAATGAGATATCTCTCATTTGAAATATATGTACTGATCAAAGACATAGCTTGCATTTAATGCACTTTGACTTATCTCCTCGGAGAATTTAATGCGGTTGTTGCGGCTCGTAGCTTTCTGCAGTCTGTCAGGCCACGTGTTGTCTCTGCATTGACTCCCTATCTGCAACTTTGATTTTATCTCAAATGACTCTAATTATACTTCTTTCGTTCTTTATTCCTCGTATTGCATTTATCCTTCCTCAGGTTACAGAATATTGTTTCTATTCGATATAGACGAGGTTTGTTGAGTATGCAACAAGTCATGAAATATGTTCTGTATACTTGACCTTCTTGCAGCAACTTTTTTTCATACAGTACTATTGTATCTTATTCTTGTAGTAGAGTTGTATCTTCTTCTTGCAGCATTACTGGAACCACTTCTTGCAGCGTAGTTCCTTTTTTTCTTACAGCTGCATTGCAGTAACTTCTTCCTGTATTCAGCATCTTATTCCTGCAACGATGTTTGCCGTTCTTTCTTACTTGCTGCATTACTGTAGTGTATACTTGTAGTATCTTTATGTTTTCATTTTCTTGATGCAGTATGGCTTTGTTGAGCTCCTCCACCTTTCAGAACCTATAACTATAGACTCAATCCTAGTCTATGGTTTCACTTAAATATTGTGAAAAATGGGGTACTCAAACTTCCTATTACATATGTGGTTTGTCTCATCAAAATCTAAACATTAAAATTCCAACAATAATATTAAAAAATTACGTCTTTTGAGATCATGAATGCAAAAATAATAATGTTTTCCTTTAAATGTGGAGTTTGGAAAAAACCATTTGATCCATGCACGGTACAAATTAAATCAAGTCTCGAAATCATTGTTTTCCTTTAATGAAAAGTCCTTCAATATGGATAAAATTAAATAAAGATATATATTTTCCTTTAAATGTTGAGTTGGTTACATTATATATAGAGAAAAGGTCTCCAAATGCCACAATTCCTTATCTTTAAAACCCAAAATGCCACAAAGCTTATAATATTGTCCAAATATACCCCAAAAGTGGTCAAAGACCAATTTACCCCTAAAAACTCACTATTTGAAATGCTATTTCCACTCTTATTTTATGTCTTCCAAACCATATTGCTAAATCATGTTTCAAAACCGGATATAATTATCTTGGTATTTTGGCTGGAAACCTTTCTCGTGCCCCAAAAAACACTCGTATTTATACTTATGATCTGGTCTGAAAGGTATAACAATGTCATGTACTGGATGATTATTATTTGGAAACAAAATTAATAGAGGTTTTTCCAAGATTTATATTTATTGAGATCCGATGCACGAAGTGGTATCAGAGTCATATTTTATTGAAGAAATAAATCAAATTATGTTGTACAATATTATTTTCTTGTGTCTAACGAAGGAGAAAATCAAGAAAATGTATCCGAAAATATTTCGAGATAATACAAGTGTAGGATATCATTAAATGACATCCAGCGGAGAATGGAACATAATTGTTCCAGACACATCTAAGGTCACCCAAGACCTTAGGGAGATCCAAAAGACCATCATTTATTATGGTGGATAGATGGAGAAGATGTTTCGATCTCTATCTGAGGTCCAACGAGAAGTTTCAGATCTAAAACAAGAAATTGTAAATCTGAAAAGAAGGTTACCAAAGGGAACTGGTAGATCAATGAACAAACGTATCAGAGATTCATTCAGAGACATATCAATTATCTCCAAATGAAAGGCTACGGAAGTTCCGAAGTCTAAAAACAACGACGAACTCCTACTTGACCTCATCAGACAAGTCGGATGGAAGTCTCAAGAGTAGATCTTACAGAATTGACTGAATCCCTTTCCAACCTAGGAATTGTGGATCTGGTAAATCTCAAGATGAATGATCCTATTCCAAAACAGGAAGAAGAGAGTACGAGTGCTGGAATACCAGAAGTACCCGCTCCTCAACAATCTTGGAAGAAGGACGAAGTCGACTATGGTGCATACATAGCTCGACAACACAGGAGACGACCAGGAAGTGCTAAGGTGGCATCTAAGAGCCCTTGGGCAAAAACGATGCTTGAACCCACACATCCGTTCGGGGTGATACTCACTACAGACATCATCAATTTCAGAAATATGGAATCTTTGATCAATGAATGGATGTCATCTATGAAGGTTGCTTCGTCGGCGCTGGACATTGATAACGAATATTTTTGCCAACTATTGCTAAATAGTTTGAAAGGTTCGGCCAAGAGGGCATGGGAAATGATAGAGGACCCTCTCAAAAAAGAGATCTTATCCAACGATAATATTTTCACAATTATAGAAAAGATGGGACATCTGCTCAAAATATGTTTCCTCGGGGATGGGTATTTTGAGGAAAGAAAAGACGAGAAGAAAAGAGAGTATACACAAGCTTTGTTTGCTCTCGAATTGAGAAATATTGGTTATGCGGATGAATATATATATTGGTTCCGTAAATATTATTTCCAAGCAGATATACCATGGAATGTTGCAACAGATTTATTCTTTGTAAAAATCTGCAGTCCATGGAGGGAAATGCTTATGCAATCCTATAGGATACCTCCGGGCATAATTGATTCAGTGGCCAGAAGGATGTCCTTTTTCAAGGATAGTATAAAAGAGTGGTGTCAACAAGCGACACTACAAAAGAATAAGAAGAAACTAAGAGAAATGATGAAAAAGACCCCTCTTTGTTGCGACAACAATGATTTTCCCAGTATCATTGGAGAAACAAGTCGCGAAAGACACGGAAAAAGAAAGAAACACTTCAAAGGAAGGTTTCAATCTAAGGCTGGTGGATCATACAGGAGACCTTCCAAACAAGGAAGATCGTGGTGGTCCAAATCAAATGCTAGATCTTACAAATCTGGTCAAAAGTCTGGTCCTTCCAGGTTTTCTTCACAGGGATCTAGATCCACAGGGAAGACAACAGGAGAAACAACTATAAGAAGAACTTTCAAATGAGCTCATACTCGTATAAATGAAAGTTCAAAGATTGCAACTGCTGGATGTACGGTGCGAGAGACCATATTTCACCCGATTGCCCATAGAAGGAGAAGGATGTGCGCCAGTTCGAGCCTACGAAAGACATCCGAGATGCTGTCTTTTATGGTGATTTGGTGCCAATTTACAAGTTCGAGGACATCTCTTCAGATGAAAGCATATATGAAGAAGAGTTCGAATCTGATTCAGAAGGATCCGATGGATCATCTACAGAATCAGATGGTAGCTCCGGCGAATAGAAAGATAGAATCCAAACATCGGATAGTCTATCAGGATTCTTTTCAAGAATGGCCATCTCAAACAAGACGATGGAAAGAATCATGCAACAGGATTCAGCTTTAAGTCCCTACGACGGATTTAAGATTGGAAGTCTTAATCGATTTTGTGACAAGATCGGAATAAGACAACGCAAGCATCACATTATCTACCGGGTGAACTCAGGTGAGTTCTCTATTTCAATAGGTTTAACCGGTAATAACATTGAGATGCAACTTATTCCAAAAGAAGAAATTCTTGAGGAATTGAGTCGTATCAAAGAAGAAATAGCGGTCACAATGAAATGGATTCATATTGAAACCATTGAAGTGGTGATTAAAGCTACCTTCAAAGAAAGAATTGATTCTGAATTACATTTATCTGTGATAGATAAAAGAATTAATAACTTAAATGAAAGTTGTCTTCGTACAATGGTAGATAATTTGTATGCTGGCAAACTTATGTTTGACATTCATCCTAGGATTGCATACAACCCAGCGGACCAAGATTTCAGTAGAATCTTAACCCTTCATCAAGATTTTAAAAGATCTGATCTTATGAAAGAAGGAAATAGATCATATTCTATCACGTATAGAATTACATATGCACTTTCCAACACACATCATTCGGATGTGTTCCTTAGGAAAGAGTGTATAGAAATTCCTAGGATTTTCAAGGAATTTGCTAAAGTTATGACACCTGACCCAATCAAGACACCAATGTTAGGAGGTGTTAATTTGCTAATTAAAGATCAACCTATTTTAAACAATAGATCATTAAGGTTTGATTCTGAAATTAGTAACAGGTTATCCTTTTCCGAATGTAGGATTCTAAGCCTAAAAGGAAAAGAACCATGTGAGGATTTGTATCCACAAAAAATTAGGGTAAGAAATGTTAAAATTAAATGCCCTAATGATGAATGTAAAGAAATCCATATTGTTTTTGATATATCTAAAACTGATAATTTGTTTCCTTGTGAGGAGATATATCATTTACAACAACCAAGTATTAATAGATACGAAGGCATGTTAGAAATAGTAGGCTATCATATATCTGTTACAGGAAGTGCAGGCATAACCAAAGGAGTTATGACCCTGGAGTTAAGTTTCCTTGAGGAACATAAACCCTGGAGAAGAGAAGGAAAATGGATGGAGTTCGACCTTGATGGACATACAATCAAGGTAGAATAAAATTGTTTATATGCCAGGGATGCGTATAGACGAAGAAGTCTCAGATATTTTGTTGGGTAATAATTTTATCCAAACTTTTGCAAAATATGAGCAGGATAATCACAAGAACTTGTTAACCTTTACTACTAATTGTGGTAGCATGATACAGGTTTTGCGGTGAGAAAAGGCTTTTAATAGGATAATGTCTATTAATTTTCACAGCAAACGTGATGATAATGAAGCCAAGTTAACTCATCCTAAAATGCAGGATAAGAGGAAATTTGGTGAAGCTTTTTTGTCATATAGATAAGAGGAAAGGGAGGAGGCACACGAAGAAGCTATTCAGTTTCTGAAAAATACCTTACAAGAAGGACCACCCCAGATTGACATTGATGAGGAAAGTCTACTTTCCCTTGAAAATGTTAAAAGGCTAATTCAGATAAATTACAATGAAAATCCTTTAGCCTGGTGGGACAAAAACCAGATCGAAGCAACGTTGAAGGTAAAAGAACAATACCAATACGAGTTGGTTTGATACAAGCCGATTCAGATGAACCTTGAGGATCGAAAGGATATGCAAAAGATTATCAAAGAGCATATCAATCTCAAGCTGATTGAAGCAGGTATTTCTCCTTACAGTAGCCTAGGGTTTTTGGTAAGAAACCATGGCGAAATAAAGAGAGGAAAAATAAGGTTAGTAATTAACTATCAAGGTATTAATAAGATTACCGAATTTTATGGTTATTACATACCAAGTAGAGAACACTTAATTGATTGTATTAAAGGATCAAAAGTGTTTTCAAAGTTTGATTGCAAGTCTGGATTTTACCAGATTAAGTTAGAAAAAGAGTCGAAGAAATTAACTGTTTTTTCTATACCACAAGGTCAGTATAACTGGAACACAATGCTCATGGGTCTTGCGAATGCACCTCAGATATACCAACGAAAGATGGATAATCTTTTTAAAGATTATTTTGAGTTTATGTTTATTTACATAGACGATATTCTGATTGCATCTAAAAATATGAAAGATCATTTAAAGCATCTTGAAATACTTTTAGAAGCATGTCATAAAGAAGGATTAATGCTCTCTGAAAAGAAGGCAATAATCGTTGTTAATAGAATCGAGTTTCTCGGTGTTATTATTGACCATGCAAGAATGGAACTACAGGAACATATTGTGGAGAAAATCTACAATTTCCCAGATGTTCTTAGAGACAAGAAGCACCTTCAGAGCTTCTTAGGAGTGATTAATTTTGCAGGTTCATTTATCAAGGACTTAGCAAAATTCACAAGGATTTTCGTCCTTTATTACAGATGGATGAGAAGACCAAATGAAAATGGGAAGACATTCATTCTCAAAGAGTTCGTGAGTTAAAACAGGTTTGTAATAACTTACAAAAACTCGCAATTCCTCAAGATGAGGATCAGTTAGTTGTCTACACAGACGCTAACGATTTTAGATGGGCAGCAGTGCTCATGAGAAAGACATCTACGGGTGAAGAACCATGTAAATATACAAGATGGTTGTTTACTGAGCAACAAGCCAGGGTCTGGCATATTAACGAGAAGGAATTATTTACGGTTTGGAAGGCTTTTAAAAAATGGCCTTTATTTTTATTAGCCAAAGAATTTACATTAAAAGTTGATAATACTAATGTTAAAGCTTTTTTGAAAAATAAACTTGAATCAAAAATTGAAAAAGCTCGTATTATCAGGTGGCAAGCAGAATGCCAATATTATTTATTTGATATTGTCATTGTGAAATCTAATGAGAATGTTCTTGCAGATTTCTTAACAAGAGATGGATATCCTTGAAGCAGATTCCATCACAGTACGAGCAAGGACCTTAGGGAAAACCTTGAGGAGCTTTACAAGGCATTTGAGTTGCTAAGTGATGGAACCGAGGGATCGCCGACCCTATACAATTATCTGAATCGAGGTCCATACAAATATGATTAACGTGCAGTGGATAAACGAGTCATACCTTTTGCACCGATATTAGTTCTAAGGTCAGAACTGTAGATCGAGGAATCGATGGAGCCTCGACGTCACGATCTTCTACTGTATTCCTCGTCTTTTTCTCGAACGTTGTATGGGCAACAAACTATCGAGACTTTCAGCCGCCTTCTACTAAATCGTATCTCAGATTTTTGTGTGTTTAGAAACGGCTAACTTGAGGCTTATTTATAGGCTACAACAGGGACCTTGAGGAGGATTAGGAATCGGTCTCTTGATAGGCTTAGGAGTCCTAAATTCAATCTGAATATACTTCTTAAGCCTATCAATAATATCTCAATCCACTAAAAAGATATTATTGAACTATCGTCCCTTATCCATATTAAATATGGGCTTCTATTTATTATATGCGTGCTTATCTCCCCATATTTAAGATATCGAATGTCCGTTAATTAAATGAATTACTAACAATTCAATTAATTAACATTTAATTCCAAGAGTAGTACCACTCAACTTTATTATCATGCCAGAATAAATCCACCTGCAGCATTTACATGATAATCCTTATGAGTTCCTCAAAGGGACATCATCATCCTAAATAATTAGGACACGATTTCATTATATAATCAATAGCACACCATATAAACAACATTGTATCCCAATTTACTGAGTTTATTGATTTAATAAATAAATCTCACCCATTGGTAAATTAAAGAAACATATATTGAGTATACATGCCCATTATCATACAATGATTAAGAGGACGCACATCCATAATAACAGATGTCTTGTTCTATTTATGTAGTCAGTACAAATAAAACAACCTCAATTGGTCCTGCTCAATACATACAAAATGTACTAGTGTAATTTTATAATGAAGATAGATTAATACCAAATTACACTACAACCATTCCAATAATTTGTCCAAAATTATCTCGGTTATGAGCTACCATTTATCATCTATAAGAAACTGATAACATGATCTTCTGTGTGGCACCACACACCATGTTATCTACAATATAAATTAATTGGACAATTACAATAACATATCTAACAAATATAAAATGCAAAACATTTGACCATAAACGATTCTCATATCATAAAAAGATGTTTATATAAAAGCTAGGCTTATAGTATACATCCTAACACTAAGGACAAGAGTCGAAGCAGCATCTTATGTCCAAAAAGCTGATTTGGACAAAGTCCAAAAAACCCTACATGCAACAATAATCTCAAATGGTGATTTGTGGAATGCATTAGTGGAACCTCTAAACAAGGCCTGTTCACCATTGGTGATACAGAAAGAAATACACGAGAAAGGTTCATCATCAATGAACAAATAGGGTACTTTTATACCCAAAGCAGGACATCCTGCTGACAAGAGTTTTTCATTAGACACTGGTGAAAAGGATGGTAAAGCCGAAATAAGTGATTTATCGGACTCCGATAAAATTATTAATTTGGAAAGTCAGGAAATAATTCCAGGCAACCCGAGTCAACCCAGCACCTTTGGGGAAAAAGAGGGAGAGGTTAACCTAAGGCCCTAGACTGGCCCAAGACAGGTTAACACTAACCAAGTTGTTTCTCCTTTGCAGATTTACCAAAGAACATGGGAGAAATTAGTTACAAGAAATGAGATCAATCCAAGCAGGATCACTGTCGATTGGTCTGGCAAGTATCCAAGACTTTGGATGCTCTCGGGTATAAACCCTCAAGATGTCCGGGAATGGTTTGATTTTAGAGCAATTGCTTCAATATTTACGACCGCTTCCAGTTTTTCGAAGATTTCCAAACTACCGAAATGGATAGCTACTGCTGTGCATGAGTCATGGCAGAACAACCCCCATTTAGGACGAGGATATATCCTGGAGCTAAACATCATTTCAGCAGCGCCTGAAATAACTGGTAAAAGGTCTCACCCAGTTTTCCAATATATAAAACTGCAGAGATCAGATATGGTGGCATTCAACAGAGCTAAGGCACCACCATCAAATAGCCCCTTGGTAGTCGCTCTTACCGAAGATGACATATCAATAAGGCGAGCCTAGGGACTTTGGGTCTGTCTCACAGAGATCGACAAGGTTAAATACCCATTCAAAATCTTTCAAAATTCTGCGAATGGGTCATTCCTGTTGAATTCAGTGACAGGAAAGACGACTAGATTTGATGAGACCTTTTTTGAAAATAAAAGGAAGCTGATGTAGGAAAACAAGGTTCCAGCAACGAAACAAACAAGCAAGAAGATATGTAACATGATACATATCGGAAGGTGGGAAGAGCGAATATGCTCTTACTGTCAAGTACAAGAGAAACCTATGTTCGGATAGGGTTTCAAAGTAAAAAAGGACAAACCCGACTACCCGAAGAAAAAGGGAAAATGGAAGGGGTTTTAGAAAATAAAAACCTAAAATGTAAGAAAAAGAAGCGGGTTTAATTAGACTCGATAATAAACAAGTTGTATTGTATTCTAAAAATGTAATAGATAGAAATACAGTATAAAGCCTATACAGGTTCAAAAGGGTCTAAGAGATCTTTCTTGGCTCTATCTAGCACATGGCATTCCCGCCAGACAAGGTGTAGTGGATGGTCCCACCTTTGAAGAATCCAGCACCAAGGGATAGGCGATTGCTAAAAGACAAACGTGGAGGACCCCTCTACTAAAGCAGAAGATTCGTTGCCAACGCAAGAAGACAACAAGGCCACCTAACTCAACAATAAATGGTGGAATACACTTACCAAGCGGTAGGTGAGAAATAAAGAAGATTGGCTCATTCCCCACTAGTCAAGTGGAATGCAAGCTGTCAAGGCAATAATAGATCCACACAAGAACATATTGATGCCTATAAAAGGAGGCCTTCAGTTTCAGAAGAAGATCATCGAAAATCCACAACATCTCTAAATGCTCCAAGGTGGAAAACTAAAGGTAACAAAACACATGAAAGCCACCAACCTACAAGTAGGCGAGTGAGCTACAAAGAAAATACAAAGTCCATAAAGGAACATATCCCTGACTAACACAAAGAAAAGGACAAGCACACCAATGCAACTATGGTGGCCAAGGGGTCTTTTGCTGGAGATGTAAATTCGAGAGAGCATCGAAATAGGGGCTGCCGAACAGCAAAATAAGGCTCAAAAGGCAAGATTCACAGAAGAAGAGCGAAGTGGGCAGGTGCAACATCAAAGCTGCTGGGCCCACTTCCCCCTTCTTCTTCCCGATTCTCAGAGCATGTCCCTAGGATATATAAACAAAGAGTAACAGCAAAATGCAGCCCAAGCAATTATAAAAAAATCAGAATTAATAGTCAAAATTAGTATAAGAGGCAGGCTTAACAAGCAAAAGACTAGCAAAATATTTACATAAGCCCTTAGAAATTATAAAGTCCAACAAAATGAGGCCCACTAGGTAGAAGAATGGCAAACAGACCACAATAAAAGGCCCAACAAAGTGAGGCCCAACAGTTAGCAGAACATGACAATGCCAAGATAGAAGCAAAATAATACCTCAGTGAATTTGTTCACAAAGACAGAAGAAAAATAATGCTTCAGTACCTGTCCGCCATAGAGATGGAAGCACAGTCCCAGGTCCCTGTACAAAGTATATATGGCTATTTGCAAATATCACAAAAACAGCCAGCACCGCAAGCAAAAACAGAAAGAGAAAAGTAAGCATGCGGGAAAGGGTAGACTAAGTAGGGGTAATCAGAAGATATACAGGCTGGGGTTAAAACGTCCAACATGCTAGACTTAATCAAAAACAAATTGCATCAATTGGGAAGAGGGAGTGAAGGATTTTATATACTTGAGTTTTGATTTTCTTTACCTTTATATCTGAAGGGGTGTTGGTTCCTTCGAAGATGAGCACATTTCGAGACCTCAAAATGCAGTAAATTGTGCAGCAAAGGCCAATTTTCTTAGCTTTTTTCAGAATTGGTCCTCCAGGTTCTTTATGGATCCATTTTAAGCTGCTTGCAATGGTAGATATAGATCTTTCGATTCTAAGCCAACTTCGAATTGGGTCCCACACGGCTTTAGCAAATCTGCAATCAAAGAAGAGATGTGAAGAAGATTCCAACGAAATGCCACAAAGCGGACAAGCAGGATCCAAATTAAGAAAGGTAAGATTATCCCTAGTCGCAAATCTGTTTCTCATTGCCAACCAAACACAAAATGAGAATTTCGGTGGGATAAAGGTCTTCCAAATTGCAGCTTTCCAAAAGTTTAGCTCCCCTCTTTTCCTGAAGACATCATACATGCTAGAAGAAGACAGACCAACAGGAGAAGCAATTAAAGCCAGATTATGTATACATGCAGAAATCGATCCATAAGAGAGAATCATTTCAGTCCTTATATCACAGATTCTTTTAAGAAGAGGAGAAGTGTTTTTTGGAGGATTCCAAGACCAAAAATTCTGATTATGGAGGTAGAAAGAGTGCAGCCATTTGATCCAAAGTGAGTCGGTTTTAGAGTGTATATTCCACAAAATTTTACATAGTAATGTTTTATTTCAGGCATAGATATCCCTTAAACCAAGACCCCCCTCATCAAGAGGGAGGCATGCAGCAGACCAAGCAACCGGGCTTTTTTTCTTCCCCCACAAGAAAAAACGACACAATTTATATATCCTATCAATCACAGATTTGGGGAGGGGGAAAATTTGAATCCAAAAGCATGCAACACCTTGTAATACCGATTTTATAAGCAACAACCTTCCTGCATATGATAGTGAGTTAGCTATCCAAGCATTAATATATGATGCAATCTTATCAAAAATGGGTGCAAAATGGACAGAATTGAGCCTTTGGGCAGCAAGGGGAACGCCCAAATATCGGACCGGTAAAGTTCCAGGCAGGAATTGGAGGCTGTTTAGGATGTCTTGAAGATCCTGTCCAAAAATACCTGCCGTGAATACACAAGATTTTGCTGCATTGATGTTCAAACCTGAAACAGACTTAAAGATATGTAAGCATTCACATAAGATATTCACTGAAATTAAATCACCTTTGGAAAAAAGCATAAGGTCATCAGCAAATACATTGCCGAATACCTCTCATGCCCGGAAAAAAACCATTTAGTGATCCATTAATGCAGATAGAAAAAGATGCAGATGTTACACATTCCATTACCCAATTAATAAAGATAAAGGGAAATCCAAATGCAACAAGAATATCATGAAGAAAAGACCATTAAATAGTATCATATGCTTTTCTTAAATCAACATTAATGGTGTATCGAGGGGAGATCCACTTTCTAGAATAATTCCGGATTATTTCTTGTGCTAAGAAGATATTATCCAACATGTTTCTTCCCTTTGTAAAGGCTGCCTGTGCAGAATTTATAATACATGGCAGAATCGATTCAAGTCTTTTAGCCAATAACTTAGTGATAATTTTATAAATGACATTGCAGCAAGCAATTGGTCTAAAATTAGCCACCGTAGGAGAGTGATCAGTTTTGGGAATAAGGGCAACAGAAGTGTGATTTATTTGTTTAAGCAATTTACCGCTGCTGAAAAATTCATGGACGGCTTCACAAACATTAGGTCCAACAATAGACCAAGTTTTTTTGTAAAAACCAGCCGAGTACCCATCAGGGCCCGGGGCTTTATCATCCCCAATTTCGAAGAGGGCCTCTTTGATATCCTCAATTGAGAATGGGGCTATCAAATCTGTTTTTTGTTTTTCATCAAGGCAAGTACCTGATTCAACAATCAAAGAGTCAATTGGATCCGTATGGAAACTAGTTCCAAAGAGATTCCTGTAAAAATCAACAAATGCATTTGAAAGGACCTATAGAGAATGTGGTCAGAAATCCATAATAGAGTCCTTGCACTCTGAGCTAGAAAGGATCAGTCGGTGCTGCCTGCTGCAACAAAGAATTTTACAACTCTGGTTATTTCTCGACTGTTTTGTGTACCCATATATGCAATTGATTTCTCGATTTTTGAACTTGTCATTTCACCAAAATTCTAATGAGTTTAAAAGTTCCATATTTATATCATATTTAAACTTTAATAATATCAAATTAACAAAATTAATTTTTTTAGACATATCAATAATATAATAGACATATCAATTTTTTTAGTCAAAGGGTATTTTATATAATGTTGGATGTGTGAAACCATAAATATATGTTTTCTATATAAATAATATTAATATTTTTTTAATTTTACTAAATTTAATATAAACGTTTTCAAATTTCGTGTAGTACACAAGTGACAAGCCCTATAGTACTAGTTATATATTATAAAAATATTATATATATATATTATATATTATAAAAATATTATATATATATATATATATATATATATATATATATATATCAGTAGAAATGTCAATATGGGCCAGTATGATGGGTTCGGATTAATTTTCTTGGCGGCAGTCCTAAAACTTTCAATCCAACCCAATCCACTAGTGGGTCACGAATTAAGTGGCCGACTTACCAAAATTTTTTATTTTTTTTCAAAGGAACAAGAGTACAAATGTAACATATATAAATACATTTACATTCAATTACATAAAATCTATAAAAACAATATATTTTAAATTTCTTCATATCTATAAATGATTACTATATTAATTTTTTTAAAAGTCATTAGTTGCATTTGGTTAAAAATTTCAATGAAAAAATATATAAAATAAAAAAACAATTCAATCCACCAAAGCTCGACCAAACAGACGATTTTGTGTTTTACATTTTGTCTCCTTAAGATCGTCTCTAAGGGCAACTCAAATGTGATGGCAAACTCAAATTTTGTTAAAATATGTTCTCCAACCCAATGTCTAATTTGATGGCAATTTGCTACATGTGAATAGTAAGTGGCCACTTACTATTCATACAAAATTCACTTTTTTCTTTTATTTTTACTTTTTAATTTAACTTTAAGTTGTTTAATTCTTTTTACTTTTTTCATTTTATTGTATCAAATATTTTTTTATATAATTATTAATTTATTCTAAATACTATATATAATATTATTTAATTTTAGATTTTTGATAATATAAAAATTTGAAAAAATATATAACTTAATTATATTGTAATATTTTATTAATGCTAATGTAAATTATAACTAATAGAAATATCCTTAAAAATTAAAATTATATAATACAATGAAATTTACTACAACACATAAACATTACTACATGCTAAATTTAAACAAAATAAGAAAACACAACAAACATACTAAACTTACCACACAAATTCTCCTGTGCACCTGGTGCACGGATCTAAGATCCGTGCAATCCGGGTCGACCCGACTCGGATCCAGCAAATTTCTTTTTTTTTTTTTTTTTATAAATTTTATGCCTTGACCTTTATGTACAAATTTGGTGACCTTTATATACAAATGTTGTGACCTTTATGTATAAATGTTGTGACCTTTATGCATTGTAACTTAGAAAGAAAAAAAAAGAATTTCAGCAAAATTTGTACATAGATACCTTTATGTAATATTCATGTGACCCTTATATATATTTTATATGATCTTTATGTACAAATATTCATACCTTTATGTAATATATAAAAGGTATATAAAGGTATGAATATTTATACATAAAGGTCACATAAATATACATAAAAGTCATATGAATATAACATAAAAATATCTATGTACAAATTTTGTTAAAATTCTTCATTTTTTTCTAAGTTATTTAACATAAAGGTCACACAATTTGTATATAAAGGTCACCAACTTTGTACATAAAGGTTTTGGCCTGGAAGCTAAAAAAATCAAAAATGCGCGGATCCGGGTCGACCCGGATTGTATGTACACCAAGTGTACAAGAGACCTACTCAACTTACCACAACACATAAACATAAATGAAATATAATTAAAGTATTGTATTGTGTGGTAATTTCTATTTTTGTCTAATAAAATATCGCATTGTGTTGTATTACTATGTAATTTTTTTTAGTTTTGATATGTATTTGTATGAATTTTATAATATAATTTTAATATTTTACTATAATTTTCTTTTATTACAAGAATTTTTTATATCATTAAAATTAATATATTTAATTTTTTTATTAACTTAAAGAAGAAACATTTTATAAAATAAAAAATTCAAAAATAATAATTAAGAATATTCTCATTAAGTTAAAATTCAAATTCAAATTCATATTTTACTGTTTGCCACTATTCATATTTTACTGTTTGGTGGCAAAGTGGATTGGGATAAAAACAAATTCATATTTTGCTGTTTGCCACTATTCATATTTTACTGTTTGGTGGCAAAGTGGATTGGGATAAAAACAAAGCGACTCCACTGGGGATCGAACCCAGAATCTCTGGTTTCGTAGACCAGCGCCTTATCCATTGGGCCATGGAGTCGCTTGATGGTAAGTACCAAATAAATCTTTACATCCTATTTAATAGCAAATGACATCTTCTGAAATATGGACCTCAATTAATAAGAGTATTTTGAATTTAGTTTTATTTGGTAATTATATTTGTTAATATTTTATTCGTGTATCCTATTTTATTTTTTGTATCATTTATTGTTTTCTATCCTCACCTTTTTATTACAATTTATTAATAAATATTATTATAAATTAATTAAATAAAGTGGATATTACTTTTATGACCCTTCATAATCTATTATGAACTTTAAAGTCCATTAACTTGTGTTGGACCCTCGACCCGAGCAAGAGTCAAACGTATTATCTAGCCGGATCACCAAGATAGCCTTTAATTGTCCGATCCGAATAACAGTATATAATCAGGCAACCCGATCAGAGGAGGAGACTTGGACGGCGACTAGTTGACCCGACCAGGATCAATTCCATGGCAAATCCAAAGGGGCATTGTCGATCTGGTCAGGATATGCTATGGATTACTGAGCAGGATATTCCGTGTAAATTGGATATAGTGGGATAGATTTAACCGCCCACTCCCTAGTGATAGAGATGTAGGAACCGCCGGATCCAATTATCCGAATTGGGGTCCATGCAAATATGATTAACGAGCAGCGGATAAACGAATCATACATTTTGCACCGATATTAGTTCTAAGGTCAGAACTGTACCTTTTGCACCGATATTAGTTCTAAGGTCAGAACTGTAGATCGAGGAATCGATGGAGCCTCGACCTCACGATCTTCTGCTGTATTCCTCGTCTTTTTCTCGAATGTTGTGTGGGCAACAAACTATCGAGACTTTCAGCCGTCTTCTACTAAATCGTATCTCAGATTTTTGTGTGTTTAGAAACGGCTGACTTAAGGCTTATTTATAGGCTACAACAGGGACCTTGAGGAGGATTAGGAATCGGTCTCCTGATAGGCTTAAGAGTCCTAAATTCAATCTGAATATACTTCTTAAGCCTATCAATAATATCTCAATCCACTAAAAAGATATTATTGAACTATCGTCCCTTATCCATATCAAATATGGGCTCCTATTTATTATGTGCGCATTTATCTCCCCGTGTTTAAGATATCGAATGTCCGTTAATTAAATGAATTACTGACAATTCAATTAATTAACATTTAATTCCAAGAGTAGTACCACTCAACTTTATTATCATGCCGTAATAAATCCACCTGCAGGGTTTACATGATAATCCTTATGAGCTCCTTAAAGGGACATCATCATCCTAAATAATTAGGACACAGTTTCATTATATAATCAACAGCACACCATATAAACAACATTGTATCCCAATTTATCGAGCTTATTGATTTAATAAATAAATCTCACCCATTGGTAAATTAAAGAAACATATATTGAGTATACATGCCCATTATCATACAATGATTAAGAGGACGCGCATCTATAATAACAGAGGTCTTGTTCTATTTATGTAGTCAGTACAAATAAAACAATCTCAATTGGTCCTGCTCAATACATACAAAATGTACTAATGTAATTTTATAATGAAGATAGATTAATACCAAATTACACTATAACCATTCCGATAATTTATCCAAAATCATCTTGGTTGTGAGCTACCATTTATAATCTATAAGGAACTGATAACACGATCTTTTATGTGGCACCACACACCATGTTATCTACAACATAAATAAATTGGACAATTGCAATAACATATATAACAAATATAAAATGCAAACATTTGACCATAAAAGATTCTCGTATCAAGATAGATGTTCATACAAAAGCTAGGCTTATAGTATACATCCTAACAATCTCCCACTTATACTAAAAGACTATGTTGTCATGTACGCTGCCATACATCTGATTCCCATCCCCTCAATATGCTCATCAAAAGCTTTCGCCGGAAGGGCTTTTGTGAAGGGACCTGCTAGGTTATCGGCTGATGCAATCTTGGCGACAACAACTTCCACTCGCTTTATGATATCTCGTATCAGGTGGTACTTACGCTCAATGTGTTTACTTTTCTTATGGGCTCGTGGTTCCTTCAAGTTTTCTACTACACCACTATTATTACAATAAATTATGATAGCGTTGGGCAAACCAAGAATCACTTCTAAGTCCATCAAGAAGTTTCTAAGCCATACAGCTTCTTTGGCTGCCTCAGAGGCTGTCACATACTCAGCTTCCATGGTAGAGTCTGAAACGCATTTTTATTTTACACTCCTCCACACTATGGCTCCACCTCCCAAGGTAAACACATATCCTGAGGTAGATTTATTGTTGTCCTTATTTGACTGGAAATTAGAATCCGTGTAACCCACAGGTAATAAATCATTTGCCTGGTAAACTAGCATATAATCTCTAGTTTTTTGAGGTATTCTAGAATATGCTTTACGGTAGTTCAATGACCTTGTCCTGTGTTACTTTGATATCTACTAACCATGCCCATGGCAAAGCAAATATCCGATCTCGTACATAGCATTGCATACATTAAGCTTCCTACAGCCGAAGCATAAGGAACTGCTTTCATTTCCTCTATCTCCTTTGGTGTCTTAGGACACATTTTCTTAAACAGAGACACTTCATATCTAAAAGGTAGAAAACTTTTCTTGGAGTTATGCATGCTAAAACGAGCTAGGATAGTGTCAATGTATGAAACTTGAGATAAGCACAACATCCTTTTCTTACGATCCCTTATTACTTTGATCCAAAAATATGTCCAGCTTCTCCCAAGTCCTTCATAGCAAACTGCTTGGACAACCATACCCTTACGTCTGATAACACCCTGACATTATTTCCAATTAACAAGATGTCATCTACGTATAGTACAAGAAATACCCCCACATTTCCGTCACTCTTCTTATATACACAAGATTCATCTAGACATTGAATAAATCCATAAGACTGGATTACTTCATCAAAATAGATGTTCCAAGATCTCGAAGCTTGTTTCAGTCCATAAATGGACCGATTAAGCTTACACACGAGATGATCTTTATTCTTTTCAATGAATCCCTCTGGTTGCTTCATATAGATGTTTTCTTCAAGACATCAATTAAGGAAAGTTGTCTTGACATCCATCTGCCAAACCTTATAATCCATATGAACAACTATAGATAAGAGAATTCGGATAGACTTAAGCATGGCTACCAGTAAAAAAGTTTCCTCATAATCGATCCCTTCTTTCTGAGTATAGTCTTTCGCAACAAGCCTTGCTTTAAAGGTTTCTACCTTTCCGTCTTATCCTATTTTTCTTTTATAGACCCATTTATATCCAATGGCTTTTACACCATTTGGTGGTTCTACAAGCTCCCAAACTTGATTAGAATCTATAGATTCTATCTTAGAGAGCATTGCCTTTTGCCAAGATATCACATCTTTATCTTGGAGTGCTTCATCATAAGTCCAAGGATCTATTTCATGTTCACCGGAGACCAAGTCCGAAGACTTTCCCAAAAATATAAATCTATCAGGTTGTCTAACAACCCTCCCACTACGATGAGGCACTACCGGTAATTATGTATCATTTATGACACGCTGTGTAGTCGCTTGTGGTATCTCATCTTGTACCACTGGTACAGAAAAATTATCTCCTCTCATTTTCTCAAGAACAATTTTACTCATGAACTTGTGGTTCATTATAGTCCTCTTCTAAAAATCGGGTATTCGTGCTAATGATGACCTTTTGATATTTAGGATTATAAAATAAACCACCTTTCATTCCTCTAGGATAGCCCACAAACAAGCGAACTTGTGTACGAGATTTCAACTTATCAGCATCTCCCTTCAGCATATGTGCTGGACTACCCCAAATTCGAATGTGTTTTAGACTTGGCTTGCACCCAGTCCATAATTCTGTGGGAGTAGAGGGTACTGATTTAGAAGGTACCAAGTTCAGAATATATGCCGTTGTTTCCAAAGCATACCCCCAAAACAAATTTGGTAATTCTGAATAACTCATTATTGATCTAACCATTTCCATAAGAGTCATATTACTTCGTTCTGCCACACCATTATATTGGGGTGTACGTGATGCAGATAATTGGGATTGAATCCCAACCTCTGATAAGTAACTCCTAAACTCTCGTAAGAGGTACTCACCACCACGATCAGATCATAGTATTTTGATACATTTACCATGGCGTTTCTTTACATCAGTCTTGTATTCTTTGAACTTATCAAAGCACTCAGACTTACGGTACGTCAAGTAAATATACTCATATCTCAAATAATTATCTATAAATGAGATAAAATATTCGAAACCACCTCTTGCCTGAATAGTCATGGGACCATACAAATTAGAATGAACCAATTCTAACACTTCTTTGGCTCTATACCCCTTGGCCTTAAAAGGCCTTTTATTCATTTTTCCTTCTAAGCAGGACTCGCAGGTTAGATAGTTTTCCACTTCCAAGGAATCTAAAGATTTATCGGCTATCAACCTTTGAATCCTGCTTAAGTTAATATAACCCAACCTTAGATGCCAAAGAAATGGAGGCCACAGGATTTATTAAAATTAGTCTCTCTCCCACTTAGTTATTTAACATGAGGGATTTTAACATGCATATCATATTAAACACATAAAAGCATGCTTTAAAAAACAACGCATTTAAATAACAATAATAAACATGAAAAACAATAATTCCAACTGTTATGGCTTCGTTATATACTTATGTTCTTGAATGTTTGCCGTCAAACGAGGTTCAACCTTTCACTTCTCTTTCCATCGCGGCTTTTGGACATCAGAATGTTCCTCTACGACAAAGAATCTCTATTGCAACCATAACCCTTTAATACTATTACATCCATCGATCCTATACTCCATGAAGGAGTTTACACATGATAACTAGATCGAACAGAAAATTAAAACCTAACACGACAAACCGTCGTGATTTTACTATTACAATTATACATTATCAAAACAACCTCGACATGTCTGAGGGTTTAATTCATACATAAACATACATTCAGATCATAATAGTTGGGTTAGGATTCCTGCAACCATCGAGTTAATCTGTGCATACCCTACTATTATCCGATCTATAATTACGTATAAAATAAGACATGATCATAATAAAATTAACCGATTCAATCGTATAATGTCAGAAAACCACGGCTCTAATACCAATTATTGGAACTGTCGGATCGCTAACCCTATGCAATTATCTGATTTGGGATCAATACTAGATATTATAGAGTATGAGATATTATGGGAATAGAATATTCTATTGATGTGGCTAGTACCCCAATTTATACAGATACATCAGTATAAGTGTGGAAGGAATAGATAAAATCAAAACCTAGTCTAGAATATTCTAAAGGATATATTTACAATATTATATCATTTAATATGCCCCCGTAAAATTGACGTGCCGTCGGCCACAGAAATTTTGGACCGAAGTAGTTGGAAATAGGAATGGGCTAGTGATTTTGTGAGCACATCCGAAAGTTGGTCAAGTGTGTTCACATGAGCTACGGTGAACAAGCCTTTGGAAGCGAGATCATGAACAAAATGTAAATCTAAAGCAATATGTTTCATCCGAGAGTGCATGATCGGATGTAGTACAAGATGAGTAGCCCTTAAATTATCACATAAGAGACGGGATGGTGAATGTAGGGAGAGACCGAGTTCTTTGAATAAATTAGAGATCCAACAGACCTCAGAAGCAGTGGAGGCCAAACACATTATTCAGCCTCTGTAGAAGATCTAGCAACACCCTTCTATTTACGTGACCGCCATGATATTGGATTCTGGCCAAGGAAAATAATATAAGCGGAGGTGGACTTGCCGTCAGTAAATGTTTCGTCATAATCAGAATCCAAGAAGGCCGTGAGCTGGAGTGAAGTAGGTCACTGCAACAGAAGACCATGCTGTAACGTGCCCTTTAAGTAACGAAAGAGGCACTTGACAGTAAGCCAATCATCGAACGTAGGGGAAGCTATGGCTTGGGCTAGACGGTTGATAGTGAAGGTGATATCTGGTTGAGTAATGGTGACATACTGGAGACCCCCAATAGCACTCCTGTAGGTAGATGGGTCAACATCGCCAAACACTGAGAGTGCAGAGGAGGTAGACATAGGTGTAGCAATCGGCTTAGACCCATCCATTTGAAACCGACGTAATAGGTCCACCATGTACTTCTGTTGAGAAAGAAGTGGACCATCCCGACACCTGATCATCTCAACTCCAAGGAAGTATGTGAGTGTACCGAGATCTTTTACTGCAAACTTGGACCCAAGATGAGATACAAGTCTTTCAAGAGGAGGAGTACTCGAGCCTATTAAAATCATATCATCGACATAGACAAGTACAACCAAACAATCATTAGCATGGTGATGATAAATAGAAAAGTATCAGCAAGAGACTATGTGAACCTAAAGGATAATAAAGCAGCACTCAATGTCTGATACCAGGCAAGAGGGGTCTGACGCAAACCATACAACGACTTACGGAGATGAAAAACATGAGTGGGATGTGATTTATCAATAAATCCTGGAGGCTGAACCATATAGACAGGAGTGGAAAGATGCCCATAGAGGAAGATATTGCTAATGTCAAGTTGACGAAGATCCCAATTATGATATAGGGCCAAAGTAAGAATGGTTTGAATCGTAACTGGTTTAACCATAGGTTTGAATATCTCTTGATAATCAACACCAGGGTGTTGATGAAACCCCTTCGTAACTAATCATGCCTTAAAATGATCAATAGAGCCATCTGGTTGACGTTTAATCACAAATACCCATTTGCACCCGATAATATTTGACCCCGTAGGGGGAGAGATTAGATCCCATATGCCATGTTTCGATAATACTGTGTATTCATTTGATATAGCAACCCTCCAACGAGCATCACGAAGAGTCTGAATAACACAAGTAGAAGCAACTTCTAAATCGAGGGGGTGTTTAGTGGAACTATACACCTTTGGCTTGAAAATATTATTTTGACTCCTCGTAAACATACCATGTGTACGAGTGGGGGGAGGAGGCGGTACTTGAGGTAAGATGGGATTAGTCAGAGGAGTAGAAGGTAGGTTTGGCTTAGTAACAGGTGCCGAAGTAGCCGGGTGAGTGGGTGGGGGCTGAGCCTCCAGATCTAAGATATCCAAGGCAAAAGAAAGGGCAGGTATTGTGGTGGGGTGAGATTGGTTTAAGCAGCAAAAGCTCGTTCAGTAAAGCAGACATGATGAGATATATATATACGACCAGTGGTCATATCAAGACACCGATAAGCACTTTGGGGGGACGAGTACCCAACAAACATACATGGACGTGAATAAGGTTCCAGTTTGTATGACGCATACAGGCTGAGCCAAGGGTAGCATACATAACCAAAAGTATGAAGCTTCTTATAATCGGGTTTTTGGTGGAATAAAGACTTAAATGGTGATATGTGATGTAAAATCTGGGTGGGGAGTCGATTGATAAGATAAACCGCAGTTTGGAAAGCATAAGACCAAAACTCAGCCGGTAGTCGAGCATAGTGTAGCAAGACCTTGCCTGTTTCAACGACATGACGGTGTCGACGTTCAACAACACCATTTTGCTCGGGAGTATGTGGGGCTGTGGTCAACCAAGAAATGCCATGTGTAGAAAAATAAGATCGAAGTGCCAAGAACTCACCTCCATTATCACTGTCGAAATTTTTAATCGAAAAATCGAACTAACGTTCGACAATCAGGTGAAACTGTTCAAACACAGGCTTAACACGAGACTTACATACCAACAAACAAATCCACATATATTTAGTGAACACATCAACAAGCAACAAGTAATACCGAAAGCCATCAACAGACGTAACAGTTGGACCCCAAACATCACCATAAACAAAATGCAACGGTTGCAAAGCAATTAAAGAAATATCCCCAAAAGTCAATTTATGAGTCTTACAGCAAAAACACGAGTCACACTCAAAATCTGACAGGCCAAATTTACTACGTAAGGGTATTTTATTATGCAAAATAACAAAATTATTAATTTGTTGGGAAGGATGACCCAACCGGGTATGCCATGTCCCAACATCAGTACATAATCCAACAGATGCAAAATGCACAACAGACTTTAGGTAATAAGCAGGAGGTTGCAGGTGATAAACCCCATTATCGCATTTTCCTGTGGCCAGAGGTGCTCCCGTAACTCGATCCTTTACAACAAAAGAGTACGGAAAAAATTCCACATATATATTATTTGATCGAGTAAATTGATGCACTGACAATAAGTTTTGCTTGGTCCGCGGGACACACAACACATTATCAAATTGAAAAACACGATTAGAAAACTGAATGAGAGATGTACCAGTGTGAGATATAGACATGGAAGAACCATCTGTGAGTTATACTTCGTCAGTACCATCGTACTCAGAGTGTAGTGATAAATTTCCCAGATCCGAAGTCAGATTATAAGAGGCCCCGGAGTCCAACATCCATGCGTTAAGAGGTTGAAATTGTCCTAGGGAGCGAGCAGAATTCACCATGGGGGAAGACGACGACAAAACAGTGCACTATGTCCCTTATATTGGCAAATGTGACAAACAATAACATTATCAGAGGTATTATTATTATTATGTGAATGACCGTTATACCTACCACCACCACGAGATTGCTGTTGTCTCCCTCTGTTCGATCCACCGGTCAAATGGTTTTGGCCTGAAGATCTTGGATGAGAGTTCGAAGAGGTCCGATTCTGATGTTGGGCATTATTTTTAGAAATAACAAAACCGGCATCAGCCCGCTCCAGTCGATCGATGAAACATTCTTGAGCGACCAGCATGTCAAGGAGATTTACAGAAGGGATGTAGTGAGGCTGGGCTCGAATCGAGGTAACGATATCCCGGTATTTTAGGCCAAGGCCATTAACGACACAAATTGTAAAATCATCATTGAACATGGGTGTATCAATCAAAGCCAACTTGTCGGTTTTCGATTTGAGTGAATGGAGAAACTCGGTGACGGATTCATCTTTGATATGGGCACTCCCAAGGTCAGCCTTCAAGGTCATCACACGAGTCCTAGAATGACTAGCAAAAATGGAATGTAGAGTTTTCCATGCCGTACGTGCATCGGGAGTGGTGGATAAGAATGGGGAGACCTCCTCGGAGAGAGACCCCATGATCGTTGTAAGGATCAGTTGATCCTGTGAAACCAGTATCAGAATTTTGGTGTACCGCGTGCCAGAGCAGTAACTTCACCGGAAACATAGCCCTGCATGTCAAGTCCATTCAATATCGCAAGAATATGCGATCTCCACTGTGGAAAATTCTTGCAGGTGAGTTTCTGTATATGTTGCATGGATGTGTGAATTGTTATTAGTGGAGGAGGAATAGTGGTTTCAGTGGTGTGAATATTGGACCGAGTCTCGTCGTCGGTCGACATGGCAGGAGAGAAAAAAAAAAGACGGTGGAAATAATGTTTCAGCGGAAGAATTGGATCGAAGAGGATGATACCATATAAAATATGAGATATTATGGGAATAGAATATTCTATTGATGTGGGTAGTACCCCAATTTATACAGATACATCAGTATAAGTATGGAAGGAATAGACAAAATCAAAACCTAGTCTAGAATATTCTAAAGGATATAGTTATAATATTATATCATTTAATAACTATGATTAATGCGCAGTAGAAAACGAATCATACCTTTCACCATAATAGGTGAAAACGAACCAGTTCTAAGGTTAGAATTGCCGAACTATCGATAGAGCCTGGACCTCTCGGATCTTCTACCATATTCTTTACCTTTTCTCGAATATTGTGTGGGCAATGATCCTTCGAGAATACTAGCCGTCTTCTACTAAAATCATTTTATGAGATTTTTGTGTGTTTAGAAGCGGCTGACTGACGACTTATTTATAGGCTACAACAGGGACCTAGAGGAGGATTAGGATTAAGTCTCCTGATGGGATTAGGAGTCCTAGTTCAGCCTGAATACACTTCTTAATCCCATCAATAATAACTCGATCCACTAAAAAGTTATTATTGAGCTACCGTCCTAAATTCATATTAAATATGGGCTCTTATTTATTATGTGCGCGTTTATTTCCCTGTGTTTAAGATATCAAATATCAGTTAATTAAATGAATTACTGACAATTCAATTAATTAACATGTAATTCCAAGAGTAATACCACTCAACTTTATTATCAAGTCGGAATAAATCCACCTGCAGGGTTTACATGATAATCCTTATGAGCTTCTCAAGGAGACATCATCATCCTAAATAATTAGGATACAGTTTCATTTTATAATCAACAGCATACCATATAAACAACATTGTATCTCAATTTACCGAGCATATTGATTTAATGAATAAATCTCACCCATTAGTAAATTAAAGAAATATATCGAGTATACGTGTCCGTTATTATATAATAATTAAGAGGACACACATCCATAATAACAGAGGTCTTGTTCTATTATATAGTCAGTATAAATCAACAACCTCAATTGGTCCTGCTCAATACATACAAAATGTAGTAGTGTAATTTTATAATCGAGATAGACTAATACCAAATTACACTACAACCATTCCGATAATTTGTTCAAAATCATCTTGGTTGTGAGCTACCATTTATGATTTATAAGGAATTGATAACATGATCTTCTGTGTGGTACCACATACCATGTTATCTACAATATAAATTAATTGGACAATTGCAATAACATATATAACAAATTTAAAATGCAAACATTTGACTATAAAAGTTTCTCATATCAAAATAGATGGTTATATAAAAGCTACGCTTATAGTATACATCCTAACAAAATCATCATTCGCTATTAGTTTGTGTGCAGTAATCATATTGTTTAGAGGCCGGGAATATTATGGTATACCATTAGAGCCCATGTTTAACGATCTCACTTCTATGTTAGGTCGTGGGGCTTAAATAATGGATAGCTAGTTCTGATGACTTGTTATATGTTATAGATGTTCGGGTTTAAATAAAACCGAATATATAGGTGATTCGGTTGGTTATTCGAGGTGGTAGTTGTGAGTTGATATCTTGGCAAATGAACTAGGTCATGGATCGAAACGTGTGGTCTTCTGCGGGTGGGATGTATTTGTTGGTCCCAAGTGGTGTCCGAGGTTCGGGAGGGTGAATGAACCTTGGTCGATTTTGCAAATCTTTCGAAAAACCTTTATGTTCTGAAAGTAACTTGAACTTGCAGCGCCAGACTGTTACTCTTATAATACTACGATGTAGTGCTGCACGCTGTAACTAGAGTTTATACACAGCGGAAAAAAATATGATTTATAACACACAGCTGGTTTGCTCAAATATGATCCTTTTCAAAACATTTTATGCTTATGACAGAGATAGATAGATATAAAATAAAGCACAGATAAGAAAGTAATAAAACACTTATGGCTTATAGTGGTTTCAAGATGGTGTAATCCTTCTACGTCCACTCTACTGCTACCTCGAGCAGGAACTCTGTTAAACAAGATTGATTTACAAGACTTTCCTAACAATTTATCAACTTTACAAAGCAACAAACTATTAAAGTCCAGCGTACACACATCAACTGTAAACTCTAAAGGCTAACCCACACAGGATTCTAGACTCCCACACAGGGAAGCTGCCTAACTCTAGATAACTATACAAACAGCAAGGATCTCTCCTATCAACTGTTCGACACCTCTAAAACAACCTAAGCACACAGCAACAAGGTTAAAAAGTATATGTTTGGTTCTTCAACTGGTGTGGTGAAGTGAGCTTTTGAATCCATCAAAGGATTTTTCAGCTTTGAACTTGCTTCACTTCATAGAGGTTGAGTGACTGAAACTGAGAATAGACTTGAATGGTTGTAACTTGAATGCTTGTGAGTTTTTACGTAAATGTTTCAGTAACCAGCTTCAGTGTCACTCATCCTCTATTTATACTTGTATGAGAAGATATCCGTTGAAGGAGATATCTCTCTGTCGAATTTAATGTACTTGATCAAAGGCATGGCTCGTATTTAATGCGACTTGACTTTTTTTTTGGAGCATTTAATGCGGCAGTTGTGGCTAGCAGCTTTCTGCAGTACGCCAGTCCACGTGGCATCTTCGTATTGACTCCGTGTCTGCAACTTTGATCTTCTCTGGAACGACTCTATTTATACTTGCTTGGATCTTTGTTTCTCATACTGCATTTACCCTTCCTCGGATTGCAGGATACTTCTTTGTTTGTTATTGACACTGTTGACTGTTTGAGTAGTAAGCTTTGCGCTGTATCCTAGTTCTGCTTGCAGTTGTTACTTCCTCGCTGTACTGCTGTAGCTTAGACCTACTTGCAGTATCTTCGTGCAGTACTGCTGTATCTTTTACTTGCAGTACTCCTATATCATTTTTTTGCAGCGATGCTGCACGCCGTTCTTTCTTACTTCACTGCAATGTTGTAACTGCTTCCTGGCAGCGATGCTGTATCTGCTTTCTTGCAGCAGCTTCTTTCCAGCATACTTGATGTAGCTATGTAACTTATAAGTGCTTCCATCTTTCAACACCTATAACTAGACTCAAATCTAGTCTATGTTTTCACTGAAACATTGTGAAAAATGGGGTACACAAAACTTTCTATTACATATATATTTTGTCTCATCAAAATCTAAACACTGAAATCCCAACAATTTGTCCCTTTTTGATGATGACAAAACCTTTACATTATTTCGTTCATGAAGAAAGTTTTTCATTTTTACATTATATCATATGTCATCTGGATTACATATTTGAAAGGCTTTGATAAAATAAATTATAATCCTGGATTCATTAGAGATGCATCATGATATTCCTTCATCACATATCTTCAGGAAAGCTCAAAAGCACGCAAGAGTTCATAATCGATGAACTTGATCAAAAACAATAAACTAAAAATTTCTTCATTAACTGAGAGAAATTTTACAAGGGATAGATATATATAGAACAGAGAGTTCAATGAGCATGCATATATAAAGCTACTGAAACAGGGACCTTCGTGATGACGATTCTTTAGGTCTTCTTTCAGCATCTATCATTTCCTGCTCAGCACTTTCTCTCGATCCCTTCCACCAATCACTACAAGAATTTTGGTTTTTACAACGGTTAAAAACCGTTGTTAAAGACAATTTTTTACCGTTGTCGTATCCAGGGTTGCAAAAAAATTTTGCCTTTCGACAACGCACCAAAAAGCGTTGTCGTATCTAGATACGACAACGCTTTACGACAACACTTTTTGGTGCGTTGCAAGAAAAGGGTTGTCTTTTCTTATTTTCTGGAACTATTTTACAACGCTTTTTACAACGCTTAAAAAGCGTTGTCTTTTCCTATTTTACAACGCTTTTTGGTGCGTTGTAAAAAATGTTGTTTTATCTGAAAAAAAATCGATAAAGTGACATGTCATCAGCATATTTTGGACACATCATTGCCACATCATGAGAAATAAATGTGCGTTGTCTAGGATTCAAACTCGTGACCTTTGTTAGACCTTAAACCACTAGGCTACTAGTGCTTTTTGTGTTTATATTATATATGTATTTATTTTACTAACTAATTTTATATATATATACATATATAATTAATGACTAATTAATATATAATTGGAAGATTAATGAATAATTAATATGTTTAATAATATTTAATCTAATTTCATATTAAGACAATTATAAAGTATACTAGTGCATATTTTTAATATATGTTATAAACATACTAATTTTTTAAAATTATGAGTTTGTTCATATATATAAGATAATATTAATACAAATAATATAAAATAACATCATAAAATAATTAAAATTTTCAACTTTAATTTAATTAAAATAATATATAAATTTTGTATTATTATATAAAATAAATTGTATTGACCAATTAATATATGTATTTTTTTTATTTTGAAAAATAGTTTATGGTTCAATTAACATATTTAAATTTTTTTTTTCATATTATTCTTTTAATTAATCATTTTTATATCTTTTTTTTATTTTATAAAATAATTTTTTCAAATAATTTATGTTTTTGGTATTAATTTTAAAACCAAACTAATTTATATTTATTTTCTAAAATAATAATATATAATTTTTATATTATTATGTAATACAAATTTTTTTATTTTTCAAATTAATATATGTATTGTTTTTTTTGTTGTAAAATAATTTTTGGTTCAAATTAAAACCAAACTCATTTTATCTTTATTTTCTAAAATAATAATATATAATTTTTATATTATTATGTAATACAAATTTTTATATTTTTCAAATTAATATATGTATTGTTTTTTTTTTTTGTAAAATAATTTTTGGTTCAAATTAAAACCAAACTCATTTTATCTTTATTTTCTAAAATAATAATATATAATTTTTATATTATTATGTAATACAAATTTTTTTATTTTTCAAATTAATATATGTATTTTGTTTTTTTTGTTGTAAAATAATTTTTGGTTCAAATTAAAACCAAACTCATTTTATCTTTATTTTCTAAAATTATAATATATAATTTTTATATTATTATGTAATACAAATTTTTATATTTTTCAAATTAATATATGTATTGTTTTTTTTTTTGTAAAATAATTTTTGGTTCAAATTAAAACCAAACTCATTTTATCTTTATTTTCTAAAATAATAATATATAATTTTTATATTATTATGTAATACAAATTTTTTAATTTTTCAAATTAATATATGTATTGTTTTTTTTTTGTTGTAAAATAATTTTTGGTTCAAATTAAAACCAAACTCATTTTATATTTATTTTCTAAAATAATAATACATAATTTTTATATTATTATGTAATACAAGTTTTTATATTTTTCAAATAAATAAATGTATATTTTTTTTATCCTTGTATAATTAAATTTTTTATATATTCTTAATTAATTGATATATATATATATATATATATATCTTTTTTTATGTTTTTTGTATTAATTTTAAAACACAATAATTTCATCTTTATTTTTTTTACAAAAAACATTCATTATTTATGAATTATGAATTATAAAATACAATTTTCGAATCATGTTTTAAAATAATATTCAAATTTTGTATTATTATATAATAGGATGAGAGTAATACTTAATTAGGTGTAATTAATTTGTTAATTAATTCAAAATAGTATTTTATAAAAATACTATTTTCTAAAATAATGAATTAGTTCATATAAGATAATATTAATGCAAATAATGTAATATAAGATAACATTATAAATTAATTAAATGTATTAAATTTAAGTTAATTAAAAAATAATTATATTAAAAACAATTATTGCATAATGGGTTGTAAAATAAAAAAATGTTTTAAGAAAAGACAACGCTCAAAAGCGTTGCAAAAAAGGGTTGTCGTATAGCCAAAAAAAATATCATTTAACAACCCTACTTAAAAAGGATTGCATAATGGGTTGTAAAAAAAAATTCTAAGAAAAGACAACGCTCAAAAGCGTTGCGAAAAAGGGTTGTCGTATAGCGAAAAAAACGCCATTTAACAATCCTACTTAAAAAGCGTTGTCGTTTCATTTTTGACCGTTGTCGTATGGCGATTTTTTGGAAAAAAGTCAACGCTTTTCTGAAAAGGGGTTGTAAAAACCCAAAAGACAACACAAATTCATTAAAAGGGTTGTTAAAGGGGGGTTGTTAAAGGCAAAAATTCTTGTAGTGAATCTCGACTGGACTCCTGATAGGATTCTTCAAGTAACTGCTGCATCTTTGGAATCTGAATCTATCTCAGCCAGAAGTCCTCACAAAAAGGCCCTATTCTGCCTCGCTTTACTAGGTCGGTGTAGAAGTTCTGAATTTCAAGCTCCCGCACCTAGTAAGCTCTTCATATCTCCTCAGTGTAGATTGACATGCATGACATTTGCTGAATTTACCCTTCCTGCACAACAGCCTGAAGTATCTAAGATACTCAGATCTCTTGTAAAGTGTGATCATCTCAAAAGATGGATTGCGATTAGTAGGCAGCTTGATGGACTTGAAGATGTTCAAACTCCATACGATGTTCTCTCTATCCGACCTTTGATCCATCAGCACTGACACTTTAGCAGATATGTTGTCTGTGTCGAGTCGGGAAATTTCTTGAGGAGGGTACTGGTAGAAGTCTCTGTCCAAGAACCTTCTTTCTCTCATCAACTTCAACTCTGGCTTGCTCCGCTCTCTGAGCAGCTATATTCTCGTTGTAATGCCTTTTAGCTTCAGCTCTACTTACCCTTTTCCTCGAGCCCTACTACTGGCTCTCTCTCCCTCTCTTTGAATGATGAGAAGAGGGAGGTGATGCATCATCTCTTACAGCACTGCTGTGTGCAGCACTAGCTGCTGATCTACTTCCAGCAGCTGCACTAGCTCTTCCTACTCTACCTTCATCATCTCTCCTCCAGCACTTTGGAGAGGTAATGTCAACAACGGTAGATGATCTAGACCTCTTCCGTCTCCTACTGAGAGGTTGGTCATCATCATCTTCTTATTCTTCTTCTTCATCAGCTTCCCTTGAGCTCCTATATCTATCTGTAAATCTTTCCCCCTGCCGGGAGTTAAGCAGGGGCAGCTGGGACCACCTTGGAGCGTGGTCTCCTTATTAGTGCTGGGGCGTCCTTGGATGCTTGAGCATGCTAAGGGAATAAGCTCAGCATGATGTCCCTCAATTCTCCGACAGTCATCTCTAAGTTCCCCAATCGATCGTCGACACTTCTGGTTCTTCTGGATTGATCCGTTACATGGTCCAGAAATGTGTCAAGGACGAGAGAGTGAGTCTGTAGCCTGTCCGATGCATTTTCAGCATGGTGTTTCCACAACCTTATCTCTACACGGCTCTGTGCAGCTTCTACCTTCAGCTCTCCCTCCATCCTTACTCGATCCAAGTACAGCCTGTGGGCATTATCATTGAGCGTTTGTTTGATCATCCTAGGCAATACTTCAAGATCTTTCATAAAACCAGTCATGATTTCAGCGTGGAATTAGGCACTGACCCATATGCTGTTCTGCATGTTAGACTCATGCTCCTAGAGAGCACGCAGTAGATGTCTAACAACAGCTACTACCCTGTCGATCAATTCGTCAGGGGTTAGGCCTGAATTTCTCTTTGTTGAGGTGGCAATCGATACATCATAGGGAATGATAGCTTGAATGTTTGTTGTTGCATCCTGCCATGGTGCCTCAGTTGCAGCCTCATCCTCACTCTTGTTAGAATGGGAACTTGTAGAGCTTGAGGATGGGTGCTCTTCATCATCTGCCTCCTCTTCGTCAGATGATATGGAAACCGGTTCTACTCCGCTACCTTTCGGTCTGTATGCAGCTCTATTTCGCTCTTCCATCATCCTGACGAATTTGGCAGGTCCTATTGCAGCATCCTCAGTAACCTCTGTTGCTGTAACCTGGGAAGGTTCTTTAGAGCATGCAGCAGCTGCAGCATCAACCTCCTCTTGAGGTGTCTCTAGCTGCACGGCGGTTACCTTGCTTCTTCTCCAACATCCCCTGAGGTCACTGTCTCAACAGCCTCCCCTGCAGAGGTCTTCTCTCCCTTAGGGAGTGTTGTCAGAACAACAGCCTCATCTAAGGTCTTCAGCAAGGACCCCATCTCCTCGGCCAGTCCTGTAACATTGACAACTTCTGCTGCAAGAATGGGTTCTTGCAGCTCTGGTTGGTTTCTTGCAGCTTCCATAGTATGCAGCACTGTAAGTTCTATTGCTGCAAGAATCTCAACTTCCACCCTTCTTGCTTCCTCAGCAGCTTCTGCAAGGGCGGCTGCCTGCTGTACTGCTGTCTCTGCCAGTACAAGGAGTCTAACCTCTACAACTTCCTCCGTGGCTGCATCATCGACGATCTCAGCAATGTCAGAGATCACATCTCTGATGATGGCGGTAGGTTTCCGTTGAGAATCTGTAGCAGCAGCATCCATACGCACCGGGGAATCACTGTAATCCACCTGTTGAGGCTCCTCCTCCTCCAAAGGATCAAGCATGACAATGTTGGAGAGGCCTTCAACCATTTGCTCGTATGCAGGGGAGTTTGCGTTGTGATGGCTCAAGTTACCTTCTCCCCACATCCTCCTAGGAGTGTGCTACATCCTGGTTTCGTTCACACTAGCTTGCAGTGCTTGTTGCAGCATGGCTTCCTCAGCCTACTCCACTCCCAGGGTGTCGATTTACTCCTGAGCAAAAGCGACGTCATCGTCCCTTCTTATAGCCACCGCAGCCGGGGCAAGGAAAACCTGGATATCTTCCAATGTTGTTCTTATCGGCAGCTCTGCAGAGTAAGATTCTGCAAGAGTTTTTCCCTTTCCCTTAGTCTTTGATCCCTGAGCAGCAGTGCTTACAGACTGTTCTTGCACCATAGCTGCATACTCAGGTTGCAGGAGCGCCAGAATATCGTTTGAATTGGCCCACTCTAGGACTGTTTGCTCGACTGTCAGAAAATCCTTCCACTTCAACAGGATTTCCCCCTTAGACAATCGCATCTCTCTCTAGAGATTGTACTATAGCTCCATATTTCTAGCCGCTGGGAGGGTAGGATCAAGCACTGATGCAGTAGCTCCATGATTGTGCAAGGAGGCTAAGTCAGTAGCCCCCTGTAGACGAGCTTGTACATCAGTTCATATGCCACTTATCGGCAGATGTGACTTATCCTCAACAGCAACTATAGCCAAGCTTGCTGTAGAGAGTTGGGAGTCAACAGCTGAGGCAGCTTTCTTCTTGCTGCACGGGGTCCTCCTGGCCAGGAGTGCGTCGTCATCAGAGGAAGAGGTTTCACATTCAGGTTCAGCCCCTCTTGGAGTCCCCTTAATGACAGGAAGAGAACTCTCAACATTCTCATCTTTCTCGTCGCCCCCGCTGCCTATAGCTTCATCTTGCAGCACCAGGGCTGCATTCTTTTTGTCTTTAGTTTTCTTTCTTGCAGTCCCAGCTTCTGCTGCCTTCAGTTGGGTCTTACCCTTCTTCTTCTCCCTGAGATACTTCCCAATGGAAATGGGGACGGAAGCTGCAAGCTTAAGACCTAGCTTGCAGAACAAAGAGCAGATGGTGATGCCGAAGCTCCTTCTCACTGTGATCTTCTCTGTTTCCTCCCACAGCCTCTTCATGATGAACCTCGCCCAGTTCACCTTTTCTTCGGCCATGATTGCAGACATGATCCGGAACCAGAGATCTATTCATTTATCGTAACTTCATGTCCTGCCTTCGATGGAGTATGCACAGATGTCATGTAAGAATTCAAACTCCGGTTTGAAAAGTTTGTTCGGGCGCTTCTCTTGATTTCAGCCCCGGTATCTCTTACTCGAAAGAGATCCCACATCTCTTGAGCATTGCATTTCCCATACGTCACAAGCTGACTGGGGTTTATGCCTCCGGCAGAAATACTAAAGGTGGTGACGATGTCTTTGATGGTCAGAGACCTTTCTTCTTCGTCTGTATCCATCCTAAACAGGATGTAGTTTCTTTCCTCCACTGTCCGGGCGTAGGAGTAAAACCTCTGTACTGACTCCACTGAGAACCCAGCATAGACGGTGGTCAGTAACCCTAGGACTTGAGTCCTCTCAAGGACGACGAAGTTCCGACGGATGATTAAGTTGTAATACAACCCAGAAGCATAGATGTGCTCCTGGTTGATCAAACGTCCTTTCAAAACGATTGATTGTCTGGCCGCCATTGTTTTTAAGAGAAGGATTGAAGGTTCGAAGATTTTTGGACTTAGAAAAATTTCACGAGAAAGGAAACTTCTCTTCTTAGATGATGGTAAAAAATGAATTCGATTTAGGGCGGTTATGAGATTATGGAGGATCTCAAGGGACGTGTAGTAAGATCAACAGTTGAGATTAAGAGAAGGAATTTGATCTTACGGTCCTTAGAAAAAGACGGAGGGGTCAAATCATCATTAATCATTACTGGGCGTGTGGGCTTCTGACCGCGCCTCTCCAGTTTCTCACACGCGCAGACATGCATTAAATTCTGAAAGACATGCGATTTGCCGCCTAAATAAATGTCTTTTTAAGGTTGCAGCAACCTGGGTACGAGGTTACAGAGTAATTAATACTCTTTGAAATAAATGTTGTAACCAGGTGTTGCTTACCCTCCCAATCGCTGCTGTACTGTAAGAATGAAAGATGCACGCTGTTTGAACCCAGTGCTGTATGAAGACGCAGCTTACAACACTATACTTACTGCTTCTCGCAAGCATGCAGAGTTTCCCCTAGGCTTTTGCACCATCTTTTTCTCCTCATAATTTTAGAATTCCCAGCTCGTTTCTAAGCATAGAAAACCTCGATTCACTCAATGGTTTAGTGAATATATCTGCAAGCTGAAGATCCGTGTGAACTTTCTTAAGCACAACATCTTTCTTTTCTACATAATCTCTTATAAAGTGATGTTGTATGTCGATGTGCTTTGTTCTTGAGTGAAAAACAGGATTATGAGTAATTGCAATAGCACTTGTATTATCACAAAGAATCAAAGTCTCTTTTTCTTCAATCCCATAATCTCTAAGTTGTTGTTGTATCCAGAGAATCTCGGCATAGCAACTTCCTGCTGCAACATATTCTGCTTCTGTTGTAGAGGTTGTAATCGAAGTTTGCTTCCTGCAGAACCATGAAACAAGTCTATTTCCCAGAAATTGACAAGCCCCACTAGTACTTTTTCTATCAATCTTACAGCCTGCATAATCTGAGTCAGAGTAGCCTTTAAGCTTAAATCCTTATTCCTTAGGATACCATAAGCCTACTTCCTGAGTTCCTTTTAGATATTTAATAATCCTTTTAACAGCTGAAAGATGTGACTCTTTTGGTGTTGCTTGGAATCTTGCACAGACTCCTACTATAAACATAATGTCTGGCCTACTTGCTGTAAGTACAGCAAGGATCCAATTAGCCGTTTGTATTTCATGATATCTACATCTTTACCATCCTCATCTTTATCAAGGCTTATAGATGTAGACATAAGAACGGATGTTGCTGCACCATTCTCCATGCCAAATTTCTTAATAAGTTCCTTTGTATATTTGACTTGGCTGATGATGGTTCCTGTAACCAGCTGCTTTACTTGCAGCCCGAGAAAGAGACTTAGTTCTCCCATTATACTCATCTCGAATTTCGACTGCATTAGGTTGGAGAACTTCTCACACAATTCCTTGTTGGTGGATCCAAAGATGATATCATCCACATATATTTGTATGAGCAGTACACTTTCTCCATCATGTATCCTGAACAGAGTTTTATCGACTATTCATTTCTTAAAGCCATTCTCCAGCAGATAGAGAGATAAGGTGTCATACCAAACTCTTGGTGCTTGCTTAAGTTCGTACAGGGCCTTGTGTAACCTAAACACCTTCTCTTCTGCTTGATCTTCAAAACCTGGAGGTTGTTCAACATACACTTCTTCTGAAAGAAGACCATTCAGGAATGCACTCTGTAACACCCCCAATTAAAATTTAACTATGTAATATATATTTAAAATTTATCCGATATGTACGAGGTCTAAATAATTATGAAACTTTAAATCTTTTATCTATTTATATAACTAAGATAGGTATATATACATCTATTTATATTAACTACGGTATATAGATATATACGTACTTATATATGCAACTAAAACAAGGAAACTATATATATATATGATAAAGAAAATGAACTAAACTGAGAGAAAAAAACTATAAAATAATGACTCATATACAAATGAAAGAAAAGAAGACATGTGTCCCTTCGGTAATTGAATGACTCACTTTTATATCATTTAGCTAGTATTAGAATGGAAAGGAATAATTCAAGAAAATAACTACACAAAAAAGGGGGGAGAATGATAGATACGGAACAGAGAAGAAGATGGAAGAGAAAAGGGAGGTAAGTAACTTAATAATAATTTCAAGTTGTGAATTCAAAAGTTTGCTTCATTTCATTATTTTCTAAGTTATACAGATACTTCTTAATGGATTGTAATAATTGTTAAATACAAGAATTCATTTGATTAGCTTTAGATTAAATGTTCAGGAGGTGTTCTCAAAATGAACTAATTTATGGAATAATTTTAATTTAGCTTGTTATCATGTGGAATATGATGAATAAACAAATAAAAATCTGATACGATAACTTTAAGTAATACATATGTTTTCTTGGATTTTATTTTATAGAAATTAGCAAAGTTCCAATATTATTTAACTTATATTAAAGTTTAAACAATTTTTTTAACTAATTTGACTGTAATAATGTAACGCCCCGATTCTTTGGTAAATAAATCTTAACCGAGACGTTACTCACTAAAAAAAAATTTCCTCTTCAAAAGAATTTCACTCTTTAAATAGAACAAAGATAAATAAAATCCTGAATAATTATAAAACATACATTTCTTAAATACATGAAATTAATCATTTTAAAATAAAAAGGTTCTTTAACCTTTGCTCATCGGCTACCAGCATCCACCACTCGCACTCCACGCCTTAAAAATCCCTAAACTGAAAAACATTTTAAAAGAGGGGTGAGTGTTTGAAATACACTCAGTGGGTTAGGGAAACTCGGGAGGATATAAAATAATTTCCAAAGATTTTATACATACACCAAAACACCATTTTATTGCATATAAAAGATTTTCGTAAAACGTTTGTATTTTAATAAAAATCGTAGAAAAATAGATCACTTTATAATATAAGCATCCATCACATGACTTATAATTAATTCAAATATAAGCATTCTTCACAATCAACATCATTCATCTTCAAACATTTCACTTTCATTCCCACATTTACGGTTTTTAACCGTCTTGCAACATATGCGGTTTTCAGTCGCTATGAAAACATATAATCCATCATTCACAGTCAATCATCAATTTTCACATAGTTACGGTGCTTAGCCGTCATGAAAGCATTTTGCGGTTCTTAGCCGCCGTGAAAACATTTCTTTACGGTTATTAACCGTCATTACGGTACTTAGCCGTCATGAAAGCATTTTGCGGTCCACAGCCGCCATGAAAACATATTCTTTACGGGTATTACCCGTCATAATACGGTGATCAGCCGTCATATACGGCCCTAGCCGCCTTACATACGCATGCACATGCACACATAATTTCATCACAATCACATAATAAAATTCACATATCAAACATACACATAGAAGCACATGTACTGAACAAAACACCAACTTTCAAGTCATCATACGTCATAGCACGTTTATTCATAGGCACTTCAATATGACACGTTTCACATAGAATAAGATTCACCTTCATCATATAATAACATTTCATATATTCAGCACATAAACCCAACACATTTCATATAGCATAATAAAATCCATAATTTAAATATTTTGAAAGGAATATAAATACCGACTTAGCACTTTTCCCCACCTGTAGAACAGCTGGTCAAAAATCTTCTAGATTCCCAAACCATCTACGGCGAAAACTCCGGCGTATCGTCTACAAATATAAGGGTTCGACTTAGACTCTAATCGAATTATCATCGAATTAATTAAAATAACATTTTTAAGGTAAACCCTAATTTGTAATTAAATATAACCTATTTTATAATTCCATATATAATTTATAATCTATAAAGTTTGATTCGAAATTAATAATTCGGATTAAAATAAATATGAATTTAGGATTATTTATCCTTAAATTAGAAATAATAATTAAATCGTAAAATTCATTTAATTAGCATAATATTTATAAGTTTATAATTTTTAGTCTCAAAAGCAATCTTTTGAGACATAGGTTTAACTGATAATTCCAAATAAATCTTTGGTTAAAAAAATTATAATAAATAAATGCAATAATACTTAATTCTCAACTCGAGCTTACATTATAATTTCTTAATTAATTGAATAAAAATCTATGACTTTATACCTTAATTAATCATATAAATAAATCCAGGTAACATAAATTAATTATATAATCTTTCTTTATCATTTAATTAAAACTCGTTTCATTTATCAAACTCTATTTGCTTATAAAATAATATCTATAAATCCAATATATATTCTAAAATCAAAAACGTCATTTTCATAAATTCAATAATTATAATAATAAATTCCTAATATTCTTAAATCTTAGGGAAAATCCATATCAAGTTATCCAACTCAATGTCCAATAATTTCTACCTAATTATGATACTTAAAGCATAATTTATAAAAATTAAGGTTATAATTTATCTTTGTCATTTAATTAAAATTCGGTTCCCTACGATGTTGTAGTTTAAAAGTAAAATAAATGATTTTAATGTAATTATAAGGTTTAGGTGAATTTCTAATAAAAATGTGTTTATTAAAATATTAGAAAACTTAATTAGACTTTAATTAGAAAGCTTAATTAGACTTTATTTAGGTTTTGAAATACTTATGTTAGTTTTCGGGAAAATTAATTATAAAATTATGGTTTAGGTTAGATCTTGAAGATTTGATAATAATTCTAAACAAGTAAATTATAAAACTGTTGGCTTCAAAATAATTCTTGAAGACATTTAAAATAATCTTAGAAAATCTAATTATGTAATTTATGATTTAACTTAGATATTAATAAAATTGAATATATTTATGGTTATGACGTATTTAGATTACACTATATAATTTAAATTATAAACATGATTCTAATTAACTGAAATTATAGGTTAATTTAAGAAATATAATTAATTGCATAACAACATGTTTAGTTAATTATTGTTTAAGAGAATGAAATTTAATATTTACTTTGATATTTAATTGGATCTTTACTTTGAGGTTTAAATTGTAAAGTTCATAATTTAATTTAATATCATTATATCATTTTTTAACAATATGGGGAAAATTTATTTAAATGTTTAATATTTATAATTAGGCCTTTGTTTTATTTATTAAAGTATGAAGATAAAAACATAAAGTCCATAATTAATTTAAGGTCATTTGGTCATTTTAACAATACGAGAATTTAACTAAATGTGTAATATTGATATTTAGATCTTTGGTTTTATTAAATTATGAAGATCAAGTTATAACTTTTATAATTATATTTAGGACAAAAAGTCATTTAAATCAAGAGGGATTTTTAATTTATATTTAAGTCCATATTTATAATTTCCCAAGAATTATGGGATTAACGAGACGTGAATTTAGGATTTTAAAACCTAAATTTAAGATAATTATTATATTGTACCTTCTTTAATTATTATAATATCTCTAAGGTTAATTTATAACCTAATTCATTAGATTAAATTTAATTCATTTATTCATGTATATATTAAATCTCAAAAATAATATCTATAATATTTAGAGTCCGTTTTATAATCTCAATTTATTTTGAGTAATTAATTATAACTCCAACAATTTTAAGGGCATTTGTGTATTTCAACATATTGTAAGGGTCTTAAAACATATTTGTATAACTTAAGGACATAAAAGTTACTACTTATAACTATTATAGGTCAAAATTGAGTTTTCAATAATTATTAGGCTTGCAATTTAGCCCCTAGGTTATTTCAATTTACAAAACCAGCCCTTCCCCCCTTCCCTGTTCTTGCTGCCGCGTCCAGCACCACCTCTCCACCTCCAGCTTTCAGCTTTGCCATGGCCGGCGACACCACGTCGCCGGCAACACCCGACCTCCATCACGACACACTCCGATACTTATATATATATATATATATATATATATATATATATCAACACATTATACATATATTATACATCTCTGCCGCCGCTGAAAGCGGCGGCCCACTGCAGCCGCGCCGACATAACTCCGGTGCCGGCTTTCTTATCACTCGATTCGCCGGCAACCTTCAACCTCAGACCAACACACATACTGATACATACATACGCATACATATATATATATACCTGCTCAGAATTTTCAAAGATGTCGCCGCTTCTCGCGGCGGCTCACAGCCTAGTCCGCCGGCTTCTCCAGCTTCCATTCTCGTCGGCTCCACCCATCATCCCACTTACAGCAGCCACGAACATCATAAAAAAAAAAAAACAGGAAGAGAAATGGTGTGCAGTAGATAAAGAAAGAAAAAATAAGAGAGAGAGAGGTGAGGAGAGAGACAGCCGAGAAGAGATAGAGAAGAGAGAGGAAATATCTTTAGCTTTGGTTTCACCTTTGACTTTTATTCAAAATTATCAAGCTTCTCCTTCCAAGGTGATATATATATATATATATATATATATAAAATAAAAGAGAAAAGTATTCATTTTAGCATAAAAAATATAATTATATATTCAAATTACCATAATATATAATAGTATGTCACTTTTTACCACCAAATATAATAGTATGTCACTTTCTACCACCATTTTTGTCAAAGTCAACTTGATGATTGGACAATTATTATATTTTATTAATTAGTCAATTGTGAATTTTATAAAATTATTAATTATTGTATAATTTTGCATCAATTTTCCACGTGTAGTAATTTCAATTGACTCATGAATTATTGTTTAATTTTTTTTTAAATATATCCACGTGTAAGGACCTGTTGCAACAATTAATTGGGTTGTGACTATTACACCAAATTTTTTGTTTTGTTTTGTTCTCATTCTTCATTATTGTCTTCATTGAATTTGGCCATGCATGTCAATTAATTCGATTGATGACAGTGCACCAATTTTTTTGTTTTTTCCTTCTCATTATTAAGTGTGAATTCACTTTATACTGTGAAATCACATGTAATTTTCCTCCGTTTGTTCTTCTATATAGGTTGATAATTTCAGTAGGAAATTATCAGACAACATTTTGAAGAACAAAACATTCGAGTATTTTTTCCGACATTTTGGCTCTTGGAAGAGTGGAAAAATTATTGTTGAAATAAGAAAGGTATGTTTACTAATTAATAATCCTCATTTAACCCTATTTTTTGAGAAATTAGGTTTAATTTGTTTTCATATATGCTTGAATTGATGTTTGGAATGGTTAAACGTGTTTAATTTTTCATTTGATAGAGTTAATTTGTTTGAATATATGCTTGAATTTATGTTTGAAATGGTTAAACGGGAAAAATCGACGTTTGGAATGCAATAAATTTTGATTTTATAGTGATTGTATAGAATAATCACGTTTAACACTGCAATGATAGTGTTAAACGTGAATAAATTGAAAATTCACGAGTAACCCTATAATTGAAGTGTTTTGAGATAGAGGGGTATTTTGGTAATTTGGTCAAAAGGTTGACTTTGACCGGGACTCACGACTCCCGGTGAACGGTATGTCGTTGGTGATGACTCGATAAAAAAATATGATGAAAAGAAATGGGATAGAAAACGAATCGAAAATTCACGGTTGGGATTTTTTCCCGGCGACGGGGAAAAAATACCCGTCGCCTCCCGGCAGCTGCCGAGAATTCTCGGCAGCGGGGGCACCCATGATCGGCAGCTGCCGAGAAATCTCGGCAGCGGGGGCACCCGTTATCGGCAGCTGCCGAGTTTTCTCTGCAGCGGGGGGCGGGGCTTCCGGCAGCTGCCGAGAAACTGGACGGGGAAGGGCTACACGTGAATTTTGAAACAAATCACGTGTAGCCTTGAAAAAATCACGTGTAGCCCCGTGTCGTCGAGTTTTCTCGACAGCGGGGGCAGGCATGCTCGGCAGCTGCCGAGCACGCCCGCCCCCGCTGCCGAGAAAACTCGACAGCTGCCGTCACCTGTCTCCCGTGGGGCGTGCGCTCCCGTCACCCGTCTCCCGTCGGGCGGGCCTACTCCCGGCACCTGTCTCCCGTCGGGCGCGTGCTCCCGTCACCCGTCGCGCGCGCCCCAGTACCGCGCCTCGTTTTTTAAAATCCCGTTTAAAAAATATAATAATTAAAATTGGACAATTAAATTTCATATTTCATTATTTCCCCTTTAATAAATTTATTTAATCTCCGTTTAATAATCCGCACGTACTAAAAATAATTTCCTAATCCGGCTTGCATAATATATATGTAATTTCAATTTAAAAATTAATAATCCCAATTTCAGAATTAAAGTAACATAATATCGTAATCGAACTTAAATTTTTGTACTAATTTTTTTAATATCCGTTTATTAATCAACACTTAATTTTGAAATAATTTCCTAATATTTTATAAATATTATGTACATATGATTGAAAATAATCCTCTTTAATAATCCCCATTCCTTAATTATAACAACATAGTTTCCTCGATCCGTTACGATTTTTTTTTCCATTTTTTTGGGCTCCTTTCAATATTCAACTCTTCACTCATTAATTATTTTCTCGAAAATCTCATGATGAAAAAATTGTATAATTATAATTGGACAATTACATATCATATTGAATTATTTCCCCTTTAATAAATTTATTTAATCTCCGTTTAATAATCCGCACGTACTAAAAGTAATTTCCTAATCCGGCTTGCATAATATATACGTAATTTCAATTTAAAAATTAATAATCCCAATTTCAGAATTAAAGTAACATAATATCGTAATCGAACTTAAATTTTTGTACTAATTTTTTTAATATCCGTTTATTAATCAACACTTAATTTTGAAATAATTTCCTAATATTTTATAAATATTATGTACATATGACTGAAAATAATCCTCTTTAATAATCCACATTCCTTAATTATAACAACATAGTTTCCTCGACCCGTTACGAATTATTTTTTCTCGGTTTTTTTTGGTCTTCATTCAATATTCAACTCTCCATTCCATTTTTTTAGTTTCTAGGTTAAACCAACATTAGTTGCTCATAACACTGAGTCATGACTTCCATAATTAATTATTGTTGATGTTTAGAATCGGCTATAGTTGTTGTTTTATTTTATTTGTTACCAGTTATGTGTTGCCTATTACGTGTTTCATGTTTCTCACCAATTTTTTTTGAATTTTTATGCAGCATAAAAAAAATGACTATTGAAGTTATTGTATGGTACGGTGGCTATTGGGAAGGTTTAGAATACACGAACGGTTTTGAAGAGGTCATTCACCTTCAGGAACGAACCCTATTTCAGTTATTGTCTTCCATTCATGAAGTTGTGGGTGCCGATATGACGCAGTGGGGTTATACGATTCACTCGCTGCTCGATTCTGTCGGAAGACTGAGGAAGATAAAAATAAAAAATACAGAAGTTTTGCAGCGAATTTTGGCCCAAATCGATGGGGCTCTTGTTGTTTTCGTTAGTTTGACGAGGTTGAATGTTGGAGGTTCAGGTGTTGTCGTGTCCCCCGAGCCGGGAAATACACTCCCTAGTGTTGGATCGTCTTATTCAGACATTCCAGAACACCATGTCACCCCAGATGAGTACAGTCAACCCAGTTGGGAAATTAGTCCATTGTTTTCTTCAACCCAAACGGATCCACCTTCATATGTCTACACCGACCACGGTCCCTATTTTGCTTCGATTCCCCTTGGACTCCAATCCGACCTGGGTTTTCACGCAAGATGGGGAATCCCCACTGAAAGTGACACTACTCATTTTGCCAGTTCATCCGGAATCCAGTGGGATCATTCACCACCGGAGCATGATCGAAATGACTTTGGTGGCAGACTCGATCTAAATATGGACCTTCACAGTGAGGGACATGAAGCTGTACAACCATGTGAACAGTTTGCTGAAACAACATCTATAGGTGCATCCGATCGGGAAGACGATGGTGAAAGTGGTAATCGTGCTCCCTTCAGTATTTATTACAAATTTTGAGCTTCGTTAATGTAATGTTTCATTATTTTTGATTACGATATTATGTCTACAGGTTCGGATGATCAAGGCGATGATTTTGAATTCAATACTGATCAGGAGAATACCGTGGATGCTGAGCAACGAGAGGAATATGAGGAATTCTGTTCGTATATATTGCGACCGGAGTGGTCTATCCCCCATATGTGGGAGACCGAGCTACCCACGGCAGGACAATTAGAAACCGATGAACAGGTAACGTACGTGCTGCAAAAAGGCTCCACCTTCTGCAGCAAGGAGGAGCTGCAGACTACTGTTGGGATGCACCATCTGGAAAACAAAATACAATATCGTGTGGGTCATTCCGACACCAAAAGATGGTCTGCGCATTGCCCACACGAAGACTGTAGTTTCATGATATTTGCGACACAAAAATATGGGATTTGGAAAATCTCAACGAGTGTCTTGCAGCACAGTTGTGCGTCGGATCTAAACCGTAGGTCTCCACTGCGCCTTCCTTCTAAATTGGTCGGTGCATATTTCGCCGACACACTGCGTAAGGAAAAATCGACCATCGGGCCGAAAGGGATCATTGATGAAATGAACCGACGGCATGGGTTGACACTAAGTTATAAGTCAGCTTTGAAGGCGAAACGCCATGCCATGTTCCTCGCCTACGGTGATCCGAAAAAATCCTTTTGGAACTTGCCATCCTACCTGCAGGTGTTGAAGGACACCAATCCTGGTTCTTATACAGCCTTGGAGACCGACGAGAGTGGAAAATTCAAATACGTGTTCTACGCCCTAGCGGCCTCAATAATGGGATTTGTTTCATATGCACGGCCGGTAATTGTGGTGGACGGATGTCACTTAAAGGGTTTGTATAAGGGAATCGGATTTGTGGCAGTTACTCAAGACGGAAATTATCAAATATTTCCTCTTGCAATCGGCATTGGAAACATTGAAAATGATGAATCATGGACATGGTTTCTACAAAATGTCCATGCGGCTTTCGGATGCCCAGATCACCTCCTTATTGTGTCCGATCAACACCGGAGCATTGAAAATGCCATCAACATTGCCTACCCAGAGGCGATTCATGGGCTGTGTTGCTTTCATTTACAGCAAAATTTGGCTAGGTATGGAGCACACCTGGTTGGACTTTTCAAGAGAGCTGCCTATTGTTATGATCGCGACAAGTTCGATAGGTACGTTAGAAACCAATTCACGCGCAAAGTAAATTTAGATTTTGAATAATCCACCTATAAAAATTGACCACATGTTTGACTTGTTTTTTCAGGTACATGAACAATCTAAACGCATCAGAGGTTCAGGGTGCGATAAACTCATTAAACAGAGCGGGGCAGAACAGATGGTCGCGCGTGCATTGTCTGGTGCGTCGGTTTAACTTCATGACGTCAAATGCTGCGGAGACGTGGAATGCTCGTCTTTTTTGGGTGTGGAGGCTTCCCGTTTGTTCATTTTTGGAGGGGGCCCGAAAGATAATGGAGAAGTGGTTTTATGAAAGAAGCACGGCGGCTGAAGACAGAGAAGAATTCCTAACGAAGGCGGTGCACGATCGAGTCATCGAATACATAAAGCTTGGCCGACATATGACTGTCGATAAGCTTGGACGGCACAAATTGAAGGTCACGGATCGCTCGAGGATTTTCATCGTTGACTTAAACTCAAAAATGTGCACGTGTAACGTTTTCCAAAACGACTTGATACTCTGCTCGCATACCTGTGCCGCCATAAGGTATGTAATTCAGGTGACAATATGGTTTTGATTCTTTTATTTGTTTCAATTATAAATTATCTTATATCTCTAAACGTACAAAATAATGTTTTGGCTGCAGTGTGGGGAACCAATCAGTTACTCAATACGTTTCTTCGTACTACACGACGGCGTCGTTAAGGGGAATGTGGTCTGGTGTCGTCACCCCGGTGCCCGACCCGAACGAATGGAATGTGTGCGAGGAAGTTCGTAATGTACTTTGTCGGGCACCTGACAAACCAAGACAAGCTGGTCGTCCCAAGGGTAAACGAATTCCTTCAACAGGTGAGTTTTCAGGACGAAGGAGGGGAACAGGGCCCTGTGGTCTTTGTGGCGGTTCCGGTCATAACATAAGTAGATGTCCCGAACATATTGCGCGAATATCCGAAGATCAGCCCCATGAGGGAGTCGGTGATGATAATCAGACAACAGGGCAGCCACATGTGAGGACGAGAAGACGCAAGAAATGCAGTTTGTGTCGTTCAGAAGATCATACTAGAAGAAAGTGTCATCTCTATCAGCAAGGCAATCCTGAGGAGTAAGATGGCCAATATGTGTATAGTATGCCCACACATAATATCGTGCTGCAAATCTGACCCCTGTGTTTTGTACTCTGGTGTCCTTGTTTCAATTTGTGGATGTAAAATGTTTGATCACTTGTAGTTTTCGTCTCCAAATAGTTTGAATCTGTAAGTCAGGTGAATATGGATTACGAACACAGGACTGAGCTTTAATTTCGTGCTATCTGGAGTTTGACTGTCTTTTTTCGTGTGCTTATGTATTGATTTGAATGTGTTAGTTGCCTTTTTTTGGTGATTTTTCAGATCATTTCATTCAACTCTGGATTTTGAACGATTTTACTATAAAAGTTTATGTATTGATTTGAATATGTTAGACCCACTTTTGTGGTGATTTTTCAGATTATTTGTTGTCGGGACGATCACGCCCAAATTTTTTGCCACAAAAAAATATGTCCACAACGGAATAAAGCATGCAAACACTAATACATTGAAACTGACCCTAGAAAAGGAAATCAAACTAGCCTAGTATGCTCTGCAACACTACGTCGTCGAGAAAAAGTCGCGAGCAACCGTGTCCCCATCGGTACTCCATCTATAGATATCGAAGCCCATCCTTCGTCGGATCTTGTTTATACCCTCGTTCAAATAGGGTCTAGGCCAAATACGAGTTAGACAACACTCGATGGACATGAGGGCATATATGGCGCAAGAACTGTTGTCCGTCTGTACATAACATTTGGCCTCTTCTCCTGTGTACAACTCATACTCGGGGGGCATGGGAAACTCGCGTAAGCCCTCTTCTCGTCTTCGATCATTGAAGGATGCGTACTCAAATAGAGCTGGGAGAATACGTCTCAGTGGTAGTGTCTGTACCAGCCGACGTTCCTCCTTCTCCTTATCGTACGTGTGCCTCATGCTATCATACATGATGACACGTCCACGGTAAAGCTGAATCTCAACGGCCACCCAATGCTGGTTCATATTGAGCACTGTGAGGACCTGCACCCCAGATATTATTAGTAGGTATTATAGCACATAATTTCTCGACGTATTGAATGAGAACCTTTTTAGTACGAGTATAGTAATAAATTATGCTCACACTATCCACGTAACTCCACCATGGTCTGATGCGGTGCCACCTAGGCATGTGACCTCGGAAGTAAGGCATTAATAACTCTAAAGATGCAGCTGAGAAGTTCTCCCTTTTCGGCGTGATGTTGTCCCTAATATGCTCGGGCTCGCCGGCGTGCGCTTCAGCGTAAATGGCCTTGCATTTTTCCTGTTTTTTCAATTTGCAGGTGCAGGTTAGTACGTTTAGTTCGAGCTCGACCCGTTAAGAGTAATAGTAGGAGAAGGATCATTACAAAAAAATGTGTGTCCACTATCTGTATCCTGCCAGCCCACTTTTCATCGCGTTTCACATTGACGAACTTCACACTGGACTGGAGGATGCCGAGGTATGCATCAATCGGCTGTGTAGACAAGGACCAACCATTACGATAGACTCCATTTCAATCAGACGTGAGTTATAACAATGTGAACTGGCGGCGATGTAAAAGATTTTGTAATAACAATACGAACCTCAAAGTCGACGTCCACATCCGGGGCCACGAATTTACTGAAAAATTCCGGGTTCTCGGTGCAGCCGGACCCCACATTCAGCCTGAAATATGAACATGCACATTAGTATGTCATTCATTAGCAATAAGATATTATCGAGTGACGAAATAAGAAAGGGGACAAACTCGGCGGCGTTTTTTCCGCTGGCCATGTATCGCTCAAACTCCTCCTCCTTTGCCTTCTTTCTTGGTCGTCTTTCATTCTTTATGAACGGGCTGAGGACATATTTACTCGGACCTCTCAGCCTAACACCATGGATGCCGGCACTTGTACTAGGCAAAATATTTGAAGAGCTGGCAGCCTCTGACCCATCATCCTCATTTCCGGCAGTCGGTGTGGTCTCCAACTGGGTCCGTCCTGCTGTAGAAGTCCCCAAATCAAAAAGAATCGGGGATATGTGTCCCTCGGGATGGATCTTGTCTGAAGGTACGACGGGAGTCATATCAGTGGGTACATCGCCATGTGGAGGATAGAAAGACGCATGCCATCCGGATGTAGGATGAGAAGGGTAATACTGCTCGTCCGGTGGGTAGAACTGCTCGTGGTAGGAGGGTCGATTGTTGTAGTACTCTGAGATCCCATACTGGATCATGTTTGGAATCTCCAGCTCCAAACGCTCATACTCCTCACGTCTTCGCTCATCCACCTCATCGATCCTACCATCGACGTATGATCGAAGCTCAGAGAACTGGTCACCGACATACCCTCGTAATCCCGTCAGGCCTGCATTCATTGATTCGAACCCTGTGCTGAACATGTTCCTGAGCTCATCAAACATCACACCAACAGTCGGTGCAGAAGAATCTCCATAACCGGTGTGTGAGGGACCTGCCTCGTCGATGATAGGGGTGGTCTGGGGGGGATACGATGGCGACTGGAAACCACCGAAATCATAACACTGCTCGTGATATGGGGGACAACTCTCGGTCGGACGGGGAGGTAGGCCATAATCACTCTGCAGCGGAATGTCATGCAGGTCCAGAGAGACAGGGACATCAACATAAGCCGGTGCGAGATCCTCCTCCCCCTCCTGTACCCCCAATCCGTCATCGGACGACACGTGTGGCTGCCCACCTCGTCGAGAACTCTCGCCTGCAGTCAATGTGGGCTGGCGGGACCGCGTAGTCCTCGATGCCTGGGGGGCCGCAGTCATGCCTTCAGACAAGATGACGGTGGGCCTTCGGGGACGACCCCGTCTTGACTGGGTCGACATCTGGACACCGTCTGCGAGATCCTGATCAAGGTACTGCAAGTACGGTTGGCTCCTCTCACGACGCTCAACCCGAAGGTTCTCATGACACTCGAGACCCTGCAGTAGAGATAGTCACAATTCAATGTGTGAGTAAGAGAATTATAAATGCATGTAATCAATTAGAAACTTTGCATTTACGTAAAGGTGGTCTGAACAAACCTCATGATCAAGCTCCCTCGACACGTCCTCTTCTGGCCTTTTCGTCGACCACCTCAAAAGCCTCGGTAATACCTTATGAGACTTCGAAAGCCGTTTCCCGGCATATACACCGGTGTATGGAATCGCCTCAAAAGCCCATATCTGAAAAGATCGAAGAACGATTAAAGTTAATTGTCAAGTTCAATTATTGAATCATAATATGAAACAAAACCAAATTATGATGTTAACACTAACCATTAGGGCTAACGAGAATCCATAGAAGTGGTACGAGGGGGGCCTGGTTGCAGTTGGCGGGGGCAGCGAAGCTGGTAGTTGATTGATTTTGCCGAGAAGATGGAGATAAGAAATCTTACCCCAGGGAAAGCTCTCCCACCGATCCTCGTCCTCGACCAAATCCCAAACCTAAGGGTCAACTGAAGTGGTGAGTGGGTCAACTCCAAGCAAAATGTTGTAGAGGAGGATAATCTTAGCAATCTTCATCGTGTCATCAGCACGTGCTACGAACTTCTCCGCTCTAAACCGCTTAAGAAGATCCGCCACAGATATTCTGTCCTCGCCTTTAGAAATTCGATAAAACACGCCATCCAACTGCTGCGGCCTCGACAGAACAATCGGCCTAAATGAACTGTCGCCAAACCGTAATCCCGTCACCAGGACGAACTCAGTCCTACAAAATCGATAAAGCCGACGGTCTCCACCAATGTGAAACCACACCTCATCCTCCGGAGTATCGGGCCCACACACCTCACGTGATATAAGGGCGTGTAAAAAGCTCTTGCAGCTGTCATTCTCAGTTGCCCAGCGCATAAAATGCCCGAAGCAGCTCGCCTGAAAATCGGTCACACAATCGTCCTGAGTTTTTTGGAGGATTTGCCTTATGTATCCTAGTACTCGGACACGTGTGTACGAGTTAATGTATGCCAGCGTCCTCTGATACTCCGGACGTACCCAATCGACCTGAAAAGGAGAACAGAACTGTTGGTCACATTAATTCAAACATTAATATAGAAAATGAAATGACATATGTGAATAAACACCATGGACGATGTTTCATGAAAAATAAAGATATGAAACTTATAAAGGTTGGAGTTTTGCTTGACCAAATTAGTAGAGCTGGATAAAACGTAGATTTATAAATTACATTGAAAAAATGCTAACCGACCATTATTATAAATTTAAAAAGTTTAAATGATCCAGTCAACTACAGAAACAATTAAATTGGGAAACAAAAAACGAGTAATCCAAATTATGTTCGTACTATGCAAGTCGTGATGAACAAATTACTTTTAGTACGTGCGGATTATTAGACGGGGATTAAATAAAATTATTAAACGGGAAATAATTCAATATGATATGTAATTGTCCAATTATAATTATTAAATTTTTTCATCATGAGATTTTCGAAAAAATAATTAATGAGTGAAGAGTTGAATATTGAAAGGAGCCAAAAAAAATGGAAATAAAATTCGTAACGGGTCGAGGAAACTATGTTGTTATAATTAAGGAATGAGGATTATTAAAGAGGATTATTTTCAGTCATATGTACATAATATTTATAAAATATTAGGAAATTATTTCAAAATTAAGTGTTGATTAATAAACGGATATTAAAAAAATTAGTACAAAAATTTAAGTTCGATTACGATATTATGTTACTTTAATTCTGAAATTGGGATTATTAATTTTTAAATTGAAATTACGTACATATTATGCAAGCCGGATTAGGAAATTACTTTTAGTACGTGCGGATTATTAAACGGAGATTAAATAAATTTATTAAAGGGGAAATAATTCAATATGATATGTAATTGTCCAATTATAATTATACAATTTTTTCATCATGAGATTTTCGAGAAAATAATTAATGAGTGAATAGTTGAATATTGAAAGGAGTCCAAAAAAATGGAAAAAAAAATCGTAACGGGTCGAGGAAACTATGTTGTTATAATTAAGGAATGAGGATTATTAAAGAGGATTATTTTCAGTCATATGTACATAATATTTATAAAATATTAGGAAATTATTTCAAAATTAAGTGTTGATTAATAAACGGATATTAAAAAAATTAGTACAAAAATTTAAGTTCGATTACGATATTATGTTACTTTAATTCTGAAATTGGGATTATTAATTTTTAAATTGAAATTACGTATATATTATGCAAGCCGGATTAGGAAATTATTTTTAGTACGTGCGGATTATTAAACGGAGATTAAATAAATTTATTAAAGGGGAAATAATGAAATATGAAATTTAATTGTCCAATTTTAATTATTATATTTTTTAAACGGGATTTTAAAAAACGAGGCGCGGTACTGGGGCGCGCGCGACGGGTGACGGGAGCACGCGCCCGACGGGAGACAGGTGCTGGGAGCAGGCCCGCCCGACGGGAGACGGGTGACGGGAGCGCACGCCCGACGGGAGACGGGTGACGGGAGCGCACGCCCGATGGGAGACAGGTGCCGGGAGCACGCACCCAACGGGAGGCAGGTGACGGGAGCATGCACGCCCGACGGGAGACGGCTGACGGGAGACGGCTGACGGGAGCTGCCGAGTTTTCTCGGCAGCGGGTGCGGGCGGGCTCGGCAGCTGCCGAGTTTTCTCGGCAGAGGGGGCGGGCGTGCTCGGCAGCTGCCGAGTTTTCTCGACAGCTGCCGAGCACGCCCGCCCCCGCTGCCGAGAAAACTCGACCAGACGGGGCTACACGTGATTTTTTCAAGGCTACACGTGATTTTTTTCAAAATTCATGTGTAGCCCTATAATTATAGGGCTACACGCCCTTAAATTATAGGGTTACACGTGAATTTTGAAAAAAACACGTGTTGCCCCGTCTGGTCGAGTTTTCTCGGCAGCAGGGGACAGACGTGCTCGACAGCTGTCGAGAAAACTCGGCAGCTGCCGAGCACGCCCGCCCCCGCTGCCGAGAAAACTAGGCAGCTCCCGTCAGCCGTCTCCCGTCGGGCGCGCATGCTCCCGTCACCTGCCTCCCGTCGGGAGACAACGGGGATTTTTGCTCCCACGCCGGGAACGCGCAACGACCTTTTTTTTTCGATTCGTTTTCTATCCAAATCTCGTGTTTTTTTCATCATACTTCCCGTCGGGTTTTTTTTTTACAGTTTTTTTACTGAATTATTCCCTATAATTACAGTGTTAATCTTGAATTATTAATTATAATTACACGTGATTAAACATGCATATTTTCGATTAAACGTGATTATTTTCGATTATGGCCATTTAACCCTTTTAAACATCAATTCAAACACATATTCAAACAAATCAACCCTATCAAATTCAAATTTAAACCCAATTAACCATTCCAAACATGAATTCAACCATATATGAAAAGAAATTAAACCTAATCCCCAAATAATTTAGGGTTCAATTGGAATTCAAATCCACGTTTAACCCTCCGTTTCTTCAACTAATTCTCAACAAATTCGAAGTATTAACACATATTTCCAACAAATTCAACAAAATTTCAACAAATTCTCAACAAATTTGACCAAATTCAAAACTTAATGTCAAGAATTTTCTGAAAGAACGAGGGATAAATCACTAACCTCTCCTTCTTGGTTTGACATCTTCGTCTTACACGTGAATTTTCACCGAAAAATCTAAGCTTTACACGTGAATTTGAGCTCAATTTTTGAGCTCAAAAATGGGGGAAAAAACTGGTGAGGAGCGGCTGTCTTCGAAGGAGGTGAGAGGGAAGGGTTTGGGGGTGGGGGAGGTGAGAGAAATTGTGTTTTGTTGACTACTTTAGAATCTTTGACCAATTATTATTGGTTAATAATTTTCAATTCAAAGTCAATCAAAAATGGTGGTATTTTTGGCCATACTTTTAAATTTGATGGTATAAACTATCTCACTTTTATTTTTGATGGTAAAAAAACACCTATTTTATTTTTGGTGCTATTTTGGGTCATATTTTATAGTAATTGTGGTAATTTTGGTTGCTAACCCAAAATAAAAACCCCATATCTTAATGTGTCCTTTATTATAAGAGAGAGAAGTAGTGTGATAATGACATATCTATATTTATCAACTTATATCCTAATACATAAATTATTAGTACTATATAACTTATATTATAAAAAAAAAATTTAGGGTGTTACAAATAATCTAAGATTAAGTAATCTCTGTTGTTGATGTTAATAAACGGGTTTGAAGAATTAGTTACACATGAATATATTTGATTTAAAGGAGATTATTCATATAAGATAATTTACAGCTTTTCGACTCAGTCCAATTTTATATTAATCAAAATTTATATTTAATCCAAGTAAGCTATAATTGCATAATTAACCTTTCTATAATTGTTTTCAGGTCTTCAAGACCTAATTTAAGACATAATGTTATAATTTGCTTTTCTAAAACTAATTTTTAGATTTTAAGATTAAATAAAAGTTTAATTAAGTTTTGAATAATTTAATAAATTTATTCTTTCTCTATTATAAATATTATCGAAAACCTTATTTTTATTTTAAAATTGTTTAGTTTATTCTTTAAACCACAATGTTGTTGGAAAGCCGTATCAATCTCACTTGTGAAGGAGAAGGACCTTAAAGGAAATGAGGAGAGATGAATTAGCTATGCATGCTCAACAACTTATGAATAGAAGCTTTAGTCTCCTAAGGTGGGGGTAATTGCTTATTACGGTATTTATATTTCTTTCGAAATATTTAAAAATATGAAATTTTATACTTGAATGACATGAGGTCAGTATACGTGTTATGTGAATAAAGTGCTATGAGCTAAAATGTTATGATGATGAGTAGGAGAACGTGTGAATATGTGATTTGAATTCTATGATTTTGTGGTGTGGATTTTAAGTGAAACGTCCTTATTATATGATTTTAAAAGTTATTGATTTCAAGTGACACCAATGCGAATGATTACATATGATGATAAGTTGGGGTAATTCCTGTGCAAAAAAGAGATTCTTTAGAAGCCAACATATGTCAAATGATTTCTTTACCTGTGTGTTGTCATGAATTATGTGGCCAACGTGAATGTGACAATGCATAAACATAGTATTTTACGTGTTTACTTGCATTATATGATAAGAGTGAATTTGTGTTTCTTGATATTGGTGATTTGTATTTTTATGTGTGATTAAAGATGATATGTGGGCATTGAATTTTGTACATATCATTCATGAGCATGGATAGGAAGACATGTTGAGTCTGTATGCACATCATAATCATACAAAGAAACAAAGTTAAAGCAAAGTTGACCGCTACTAGTACATCGAGGCCGGTGACATGCGAGGCATGGATATGGCTTAAAAGTAAAAGTGTGTCTATGGCATGCGAACCGTGGTTATGGTACAAAGATATTGGGCCATAAACATGACTTTAAAGCGAAGATATTGGGCCATAAACATGACTTTAAAGCAAAGTAAAATATAGAGATTATTGAGCTAGCTCCTTTCCGATGTACTGTAGACGGGTCAAATGCCCAACATAGTAAAAGATATCAAAGTCATGCATTCACGATGTTCTTAAAAGTCCTTACAGCCATTTGTATGACAATGCATACATGATTTCTGCTTGCTGAGCTTTTATGCCAGGAGATAACCCGAGGTACTGTGGGCACTAAATAGGTTGTGCTGTGTGCATGTGGTGTATGGTGTTGTGTGCACGATAAGACCCGTAAGAGAAATGATATGTTTGTATCTGAAAGAGTGAATGCTTGCAGTATTGAAATAATCTATTTTCTACGGTTTTTATTAAAAGACAAACGTTTTACGAAAACCTGTTTTATGTGATAAAATCATGGTTTGGTAAGTGCGTTTAAATCTTTAAAATTTTATTATAATGAGTTGTTGAATGCCGCTTAAAATCTTTAGAAGTTATTTTATGTCATCCCGAGTTTCCCCATCCCACTGAGTGTATTTCACATACTTACCCCTCTTTTAAAAATGTTTTCAGTTTAAGGATTTTATGGCGTGAAGTGCGAGCGATGGATGCTGGTAGCCGATGATCAAAGGTTAAAGAAGATTTTTATTTAAAATGATTAATTTCATGAATTTAAAAAATATATATTTTATAATTATTTTTGATTTTATTTATCTTTATTTTATTTAAAGAGTGAATTTTATAAGTGAGTAACGCCTTCATTAAAATTTACCTTCAAAAGAATTCGGGTGTTACACACTCTTTGCGTCCATTTGATAGACATTGAAATTCATGTGAGCTGCATATGCCAGAAAAATTCTTATTGCTTCCAGCCTTGCTACTGGAGCAAAAGTCTCATCAAAATCAATTCCTTCTTCTTGACAATATCCCTTAGCAACTAATCTTGCTTTGTTCCTCACAACAAGTCCAGATTCATCTAGCTTGTTCTTGAAAACCCACTTTGTTCCTATGACTCCTTGATAAGTTGGTCTTGTAACTGTTTGCCATACTTGATTTCTTTCAAATCCATTGAGCTCTTCTTGCATGGTCTGTACCCAGTTGCTATCTTACAGGGCTTCTTCAACATTCTTGGGTTCTATTTGAGATATGAAGCATGCGAACATTACTTCATGAGGAATTGACCTTCTTGTTCTTACTCCCATGGATGGATCTCCAATGATAAGATCCTTAGGATGATTCCTTAACCATGCCCTGTCAGGCTCAAAGACATGTATAGGTCTAGGTTTTTCCTCTTGTTGCTGTATGATTGGAGGTTCTGCTGCTGTAAGAATATCTGCTTCATCCAGAGGTGCAGCTTCTTCTTCTTTGTCTTCTTCTGTATGTAGAACTCCTTCAACATATGGAATATCATTTTCTTTCCTTGGAGCTGTATCTTCAGCTGGCTCTTTTTGTTTTTTGGTGTCACAGTGTGGTTCATCAAACACCACATGAATTGATTCTTCAACCACCAATGTTCTCTTGTTAAAAACTCTAAAGGCTCTACTTACAACAGAGTATCCTAAGAATACTCCTTCATCTGACTTTGCATCAAAAGTTTTCAGATGTTCTTTTCTATTGTTGAGAATGTAAGACCTGCATCCAAAGATATACAGATATGAAACATTTTGTGTATATCCATTCCAGACTTCATAAGGAGTTTTGTCTAAATCCTTGTTAATCAAGCTTTGTTCTGTATGTAGCATGCAGTGTTGGTTGCTTCAACCCAAAACCTCTTGGGTATCTCTGCTTCTGCTATCATAGTCTTTGCTGCTTCCTTGAGGGTTCTATTCATCCTTTCAGCTACACCATTCTGTTGAGGTATTCTTGCAATAGAGTATTCATATCGAATACCATTATCAGAATAGAATTTCTCAATGAATTTGTTTGTGAATTCAGTTCCTCTATCTGATCTTATCTTCACTATGCTCAAGCTCTTTTCATTCTGGATTTTCTTCATAAGGTCAGGTAGCTTGCTTTGGGTTTCTGATTTCTTAGCAAGGAAGATTATCCATCTACTACCACAAGTGAGTATTTCTTCCCACTTATGGTTACTGGTTCTACTAGTCTAAAGAGGTCCATGTGTAGAAGATCTAGAATCCTGTGAGATGACTTCTGCATCTTGTCTTTAAATGAGCTCTTTACTTGCTTTTCTTTCTAACAAGCTCCACATACATTCTCCTTCTTGTATGCCACATCTGGAAATCCTCTTACGAGACCTTTCCTTGCTAGCTTGTTGATAGTCTTGAAGTTCAGATGACTTAATCTCTTATGCCATAACCAGCTAAGCTCTGATGGACTTTTCACAATGAAGTATGTTGGTTGAATAGAAGAGTTCCAGTCAGCTAGATAGATATTTCCTCTTCTTGTTCTTATAAGCTTGACTTCATTTGATGTGCTGTCCTTGATTAAGCATTTGTTGAGGTTGAATTCAACAGTGTATCTTTCGTCACAAAATTGACTGATGCTTAGAAGGTTGTGTCTGAGTCCTTTCACATAGGATACATCCTTGATCTTTATGTTCCCTTTGAGTAGGCATCCACTTCCTTTTGTGCTTCCTTTAGAATTATCTCCAAAGATGACCTTGGGTCCTTTACATTCTTGGAAGTCTTTTAGAGCTTCTTTACTGCCTGTCATATGCCTTGAGCAGCCACTGTCAATATACCATACATCACTGCTGCAACCTGGCATTGAAACCTGTAACAAATTTAAGCAGATTTTGGTACCCACTTCTGTAAGGGTCCTTTGGGGTTAGTTACTTTGGGAACCCAAACTTTCTTAACAGTCACTGTTTTGCTGTAAGAATTGTTGGTTCTCTGACTGTATGTAGTTCTGCTTTTAAACTGCTTGTTAAAAGTGTGTGCAGAGACAACATATGTGTTACCAACACCCTTGTAGTGTGGTCTTCCACCATACTTCCCTTGAGTATATCCTCTTTGAGGTTTAGACATGTAAGTCTTAGTATAAGTGGGAATGTTTCTTCTTTGCTACAACTTTGTGGGTTGCTGCATCTTCTTGTTGCATACAGTAGATGGCTTCTGTTGCAGCCAATTCTTGGATGCAGGCTTACTTCCTGCAGCTGAGCAATGGGATTTCTTCCCTTTATCCAGCATTACCGTCTTGTTCAAGATCTTCTTAGAGTTACAGAGTAACTCTTTTTCCATTGGGGTTTCAGCTTGAACAAACTTAACAGCTTTGGATGTACTTGTTGTATTCTGAGAGGTATGATTGCTATAACCTAAGCCCGTTTTTTCAAAAGGACTTCTGTTTTGATTTATGCAATCTCACGTATCCTTAGATGATTTGCTGAATGTGTCAATCGTGGACTGCAAGCTTTCCTTCTTATTTTCTAGCTTAGTGACTAGCAGACTCAGTCGAGAGACCTCCTTTTGCAGCTTACTGCATCTTGAGTTATCAGACTCACATGCAGCCAGCATTTTAGTAATATCATGTTTTTGCTCCTGTGGATCTCATTATCGATTCTTAGGTTCTCATTTTCATCCTTCAGTTCCTCATGAATTGAGTTGATCTGCTCAAAGTCACTCATGATCCTCTTTAGAGAGTGGTCATGTTCAGCTTCTCTTTTCCAAGTATGGACAGCGGTTGATAGATTACCTCATCTTCTTTACTATCCTCGTAATCTCTAGCCATCAGGCATATCAGTGCTTCTTCATCAGAGGATGAGCTTTCAGTGTCGCTGTCAGAGGATTCTGCAGCTTTCAGCATCTCCTTCGAGAATGCTGTATCATTGGCCTTCTCCATCTCTCTTATGAGAGCTCGAAGCTTCTGTCTGTCCTCTCTTCTCTTCTCTCTCATTGGTTATCTCTCTCTCCTTCAGGATACTTGTGCACTGTTGGATATGGATAATTTCTTGTATAGTGTCCCGATTTCCTGCAATTATAGCACAAGTCAACATTACTTGTATTTAACTGTGGAGATGAGGATATCTGAGGAGGTGGATGACTTCTTCTAAAGTCATTCCTCTTGTTGAGGTTTGTGTTGTTGCTGTTGTTGTTGTTGCTCTTCATGAATCTTCTAAATTTCTTTAGAAGCAGAGCCATATTGTTGGTCCCAAGTGGTGTCCGAGGTTCAGAGGGGGGGGTGAATGAACCTTGGTCGATTTTTCAGAATCTTTAAAACAACCATTCTGCACTGCAAGTTACTTGAGCTTGCAGTGATAGATGGTTACTGCTTGCAGTGCTAGAATGCAGTGCTGCACGCTGTAACCTGGAGTTTTGTACGCAGCGGAAATAAACTTTTAAACACAAGGCTGTTTTTCTCAAGAATGCTTCTTTCAAAACGTTTTATGATGAGAGATAGATAGATATGCAGAAAATAAGCGCAGATAAATAAAGTGATAAAACACTTATGACTTATAGTGGTTCGAAGGTGGTGTAATCCTTCTACGTCCACTCTACTGCTCCTCGAGCAGGAACTTTGTTAAGCAAGATTGATTTACAGGACACTCCTAACAATCTATCAACTTTACAAAGCAAACCACCTACTGAAGTCCAGCGTACACACAGCAACTGCAAACTTCAAAGGCTAACCCACACAAGGTTCTACACTCCCACACAGGAAAGCTACCTAACACTTAGACAACTAAACAAACAGCAAGGATTTCTCCTATCAACTGCTTGACACCACTAAAACAACCTAAGCACACAGCAACAAGGTTAAAAGGATAAAAAGGTTTTCTTCAACTTGTGCTTCGAAGTGAGCTTCTGAATCCGTAAGGAATCCTTTAGCTTTGAACTTGCTTCACTTCGATAGGTTGAGTGACTGAAACTGATTGTAGACTTGAATACTTGGATCTTGTAAGCTTTGTGAATTTAGCGTAAATGTTTCAGTAACCAGCTTCAGTGCTCCTCGACCTCTATTTATACTTGTAGGAGAAGATGTCCGTTGAAGGAGACATCCCTCTTTTGAATTTGAAGTAGCCTGGCCAAAGTATGGTTCGCATTTAATGCGACTTGACTTTTCCTTTCGGAGCATTTAATGCGGCAGTTGCGGCTCCCAGCTTTCTGCAGCGCGTCAGTCCATATGGCATGTTCTTATTGGCTCCGTGTCTGCTATTTTGACTTTTTCTTGAACGGCTCTATTATTCTTGCTTGAATCTCTGTTCCTCGTACTGCATTTATCCTTCCTAGGATTTGCAGGATACTTCGTCTTGTAGTTGGCGCTGTATTATTTAACTGACTTGTAAGTCTGCGCTGTATCCTAGGTCTTTGTGCAGCTGATGCTTTCTTTCAGTGCTGCTGTATTTTAGACCTGATTGCAGTATCATCTGGCAGTGCTGCTGTAACTTCGTTCTAGCAGTACTCCTATATCCTTTTCTTGCAGCGTTGCTGCACGTCGTTCTTCCTTGCTTTGTTGTATTGAAGTACAGCCTTATTTATGCTTTGCTGTTCCTTTCTTCTTCCAGCTATGCTGTATCCTGCCTTCTTGCAGCGATATCTTCCTTTAAAGCTTAGATGCAGCTTTATCCTCTTTTAACCTCCATTTCAATACTTGGCTCAAGACTCAATTCTAGTGTATTTATTCACTTAAACAATGTGAAAATGGGGTACTCAAAACTTCCTATTACATATTTGGTTTGTCTCATCAAAATCTACACTGAAATCCCAACACATATCCTCTTCAACATCTTCCGCTGTAACCTCCGTCTGCTTACTGCAACTAGTGGTTGTTGTATCCTTGGGTCCTCTGGCAGTTAGCGCTGTAACTTTGGAGCTCAATTTTTCGGACTCCTTTCTCTATCTATTGATGTCGTACTCGAATACTTTGAGGTTGGAGAATAGGTCGAATGTGCTCATGGAATTCAAATTCATGGATACTCTCATGGTAGTGGTCTTATTGTCCCACTCCGTGGGCAGGGCTCTAAGCACTTTCATATTCTTTTCTTTTTGGGTGTAGTGCTTGCCCAGAGCTTCTAGTTCATTCACAATGGATGTGAATCTCAAATCTAGTTGCTCAAGAGTCTTTTCATTCTTCATCTCGAACAGCTCGAATAGTTGGGTAGCGTTGGATGTGAATATTTTCTCCAGCTTTTCCCATATTTCCTTGGACGTTCTGCAAGTTTTGACTTTGGGAATGTTCTTTTATCCAAGGTAATGAATAGAGCATTATTGGCCACGTTGTCTAGGTTGGCTCTCTTCTTGTCTTCATTGTTCCACTCTTGTCCAGGTTTGACCAGGAAGTTTGGTGGTGGCGGTGCTCCTTCATCTAGATCTCTACCGAGCATTAGATTTACCTTTGTAGGAATGATTGGTCCTTCGGTGATGACCATCCACATCTTGTCGTTCATGGCCGATAGATGTGCCTGCATTCTTATCTTCCAATCGTCATATTTCTCTATGGAAAACATAGGTAACTTGTGATTAGAGGAATCCATGATATGCTGTAAGAATGAGATTTTTGGATACAGAGAAAACAGCGAGTCTAAGGTGGATCTGGGAAGGTGACCAGATAAGTTGGCTTTTAACCAACTCAATTTGATACCAGTTGTTGGTCCCAAATGGTGTCCGAAGTTCAGAGAGGGGGGTGAATGAACCTTGATTGATTTTGCAAATCTTTCGAAAAACCTTTATGTTCTGAAAGTTACTTGAACTTGCAGCGCCAGACAGTTACTGCTTACAGTACTAGGATGCAGTGCTGCACGCTATAACTAGAGTTTATACACAGTGGAAAAAAATACGATTTATAACACAAGGATGGTTTTCTCAAATATGATTCTTTTCCAAACGTTTTATGCTTATGACAGAGATAGATAGATATAAAATAAAGCACATATAAGAAAACAATAAAACACTTATGGCTTATAGTTGTTCGAAGGTGGTGTAATCCTTCTACGTCCACTCTACTGCTACCTCGAGCAGGAACTCTGTTAAACAAGATTGATTTACAGGACTTTTCTAACAATCTATCAACTTTACAAAGCAACCACCTATTAAAGTCCAGCGTACACACAACTGTAAACCCTAAAGGCTAACCCACACAGGATTCTAGACTCCCACACAGAGAAGCTGCCTAACTCTAAACAACTATACAAACAGCAAGGATATCTCCTATCAACTGTTCGACACCTTTAAAACAATTTAAGCACATAACAACAAGGTTAAAAAGTATATGTTTGGTTCTTCAACTAGTACGGTGAAGTGAGCTTCTAAATCCTTCGAAGGATCTTTCAACTTTGAACTTGCTTCACTTCACAGAGATTGAGTGACTGAAACTGAGAGTAGACTTGAATGGTTGTAACTTGAATGCTTGTGAGTTTTTGCGTAAATGTTTCAGTAACCAGCTTCAGTGTCGCTCATCCTCTATTTATACTTGTATGAGAAGATATCTGTTGAAGGAGATATCTCTCTTTTGAATTTAATGTACTTGATCAAAGGCATGGCTCGCATTTAATGTGACTTGACTTTCTCTTTCGGAGCATTTAATGCGGTAGTTGCGGCTAGCAGCTTTCTGCAGTGCCCTAGTCCACGTGGCATCTTCGTATTGGCTCCGTGTCTGCAACTTTGATCTTCTCTGGAACGGCTCTATTTATACTTGCTTGGATCTTTGTTCCTCATACTTCATTTATCCTTCCTCGGATTGCATGATACTTCTTTGTTTGTTATTGGCGCTGTTGACTGTTTGAGTAGTAAGCTTTGCGCTGTATCTTAGGTCTGCTTGCAGCTGTTACTTCCTCGCAGTGCTGCTGTAGCTTAGACCTACTTGCAGTATCTTCATGCAGTACTACTGTATCTTTTACTTGCAGTACTCCTGTATGATTTTCTTGCAGCGATGTTGCACGCCGTTTTTTCTTACTTCGCTGCAATGTTGTAACTGCTTCCTTGCAGCGATGTTGTATCTGCTTTTTTGCAGCAGCTTCTTTCCGGCATACTTGATGCAGCTATGTAACTTAATAGTGCTCCCATCTTTCAACACCTATAACTAGACTCAAATCTAGTCTATGTTTTCACTTAAACATTGTGAAAAATGGGGTACACAAAACTTCCTATTACATATATATTTTGTCTCATCAAAATCTAAACACTGAAATCCTAACAATATTTATAGTTTAGATAAATTAAGATAAGTTAGTGTAATTTTGAAAAATTCTTCATCCGACTTGTATTAAGTTATATAAAAAAAAATTAATTCGATTCATAAAATATAATTTATATTAAATTGCTTAATATTAAAATTAATTTTTTAAACTTTTATTCATAAAATTAAGAAAATAAAGTAATTTTAATTTTATGAATTGTATTAGTTATATATTATATATATAATATAAATAGTTAAATACATATTGAAACATAAATAAATCTATAAATATAAATAGAAAAAAGAAAAAAAAATTATCTTGAATTAAAAACTCAATAGATTTTAAATTTTAAATATAAAAAAAATAAAATTAAGTCTTTTATTAAAAAAATTTAAAACTTGAATTTAAAATTAAAATTAATTTATAAATTAAATTTTATTACGAAATTTATCATGGGAATTTGTTTTGTGAAGAAAACCCCATCAATTAGGCATCTGGGCCACATGAATAATGTAAGATAATGCAAAATGCGATGCCTACTTTAACCACTTTATAAAATACGATTTAGTCAAAGTACAAAAAACTTTTAAACATAACTTATAAAATTGTTATATTAGTGATTTTACTGTGTATATATACTTGGACCTATAAATTGATTTATATTTGAGCTTATAATATATATTTTTATTGTATGATTACATTATGATCGTGTAAAATTTTAATTATTATCAATGGATTAATAGATTAGAAATTAATTTAATGTATTCAAATAAGTTATAAAATTTGTATATTGTTTCAATTTATCTTTTGTAATGTTATTTAATTATATGAAGCAAGAACAATCATCATCATATAAAACTACTCAATCCTTACAGGTAATACAAAAATTAATCCAATCAAATTAAACTTCTTTTTTTTTTGTTAAAACTTTACTTAATACAATGATTTTCTAAAATTTTATAATATAATTTTAAAAAACAATAGAAATATGAAATCTATATTAATTTGTATATTCTACATGTTTTGAGATAATAAAAGATTATGCAACTTCATTATCTTAATACCATTTGTATATACTACCACAATTGTTAATAAATCATGCATCACGTGGATTAACTAAGTAAAGTTCCATGGATACTACAAGTTCTCGCAGAATAAAATTTAAATTGGAATTTTTTTTAAGGTACAAGATTAAAGTTGATTTTTTTTTAACTCCATAAGACAATTTTCACACAATGTTTATTTAACAAGACTAAAAATGAATCATTAGGAATAATAATTACAGTCTCGCTCCTTAATATATGTATCAAAATGTACACAAAAGGGTTTTCTTTTTTTTTTTTTTTTCTTGAAGCAAAATGTACACAAGCTTCTAAAGACAAGTATCACACAAAAATTTACATTAATTTCCCATGTTTACTGTGAAAAGGAATCCAAATTAATCTTTGCGAGATTTTGCTATTTTAGTTAATCTTTTAAAATTATTAATTTATTCTTAACTTTGTTGAGTATATGTGATTTTGATCCGTTTATGAAATGAGTGCAAAATTAATTAGTAATTGATCTGATTTTAAAGATCCTAACTATGCATCATCTTATAAAGTAACCCAATAATTAGATTACTTGATATCAATCTGTGTCTATTTTTTTTTTTTTTGTTATTACTCACATATGAAAACCGTGATTAAATTAACAAAGTTTAAAAGAATTAACAAAAATAGCAAAATCTCGCAAAATATAGATTCATTTGGACAACTAGACCTAATTTCTACAGCTCTGGATACATATATGAACAGCAATAAAACTATACTGATATTCATGCACAACACAAGTAGCTAGCTACTCTTATACACTGATCAAAACTACATATATACATACAAACATATATATACATATATATGGATCATATGAAGCTGGATAGATCATAATCATAGACGCAGACCTGATCTTGCTGAATCATCTGATCATCATAACATGCCTCATAATTGTTCAAAAACGAATCCATCTCCATTAGCAGTGACTCAAAATCTATATTTTGGCTTTCTATCACAGAGTTGAAAGAATCGGGCACCCTTAAATCCTGTGATCCTTCTAATGGGGTGGTGAAAGAGGATGAATCGAACGAGAAGTCCACGTTGTTTTCTTGGTAGGCATGAATATGATCTTCTTGCGCGTCTGTAAAGAATGGCGGAGTTGGTGGAGAAACGGGCGGAGACGGAGACAGAGACGAGAGTGGAGAATGGGAGTTTCCAGTGAGTTGTTGAACAAGATTCTTGAAGTTTGAAGAATCTGTGATGTATACTTTGGGCCTTAAAATCTTGATCAAATTGTGGATTTGTTGCTTCTTTTGGTGCTTGGATGATTGTTGTATGGATTTCTTGCCCATGTTTTTCAGGACAGAAGTGAAGAAAGAGTTTTTGGAAATGGAACTGTTGGCCTTGAAAATCACTAACACATCGATCTTTACTTCGAACGGAGGATACAAGAACAAGTATTAATATATGACCAAGGGTTTGGAGTTGCTGCATTCATTTTATTATTATTAAATTTTTTTTAATTTTTTTATATATTTTTTTTGTTGCATTCTTTTTCTTCTCACAATTGCCCTTCAATGTACCGAATTTTGGAGGAAGGAGTTGACTAGTTAATGAGAGTAATTTGGACATTGTGGCATAATATGCATTCTAAATAGAATAATATCAATTTTGATTTTATACATAAATTATTTTTTCATTTTTTGATAATCAAATATATTTATTTTTCAATATATTGGTTCTCTACATATATATATTGTTTTCTAATTTCAATTTATTTTGATCGAAATTTTCAAATTTGCTGATATGGTCGCCAAATATTTTGATGTGGTAGCCAAATTTCGACAACCATATCATCTATTTTAAAAATTCTTAAGAAAAAAATTGAAAAGATTAATCAGATACTTAATTGTCAAAAAATGGAAATTGTCTTCCATATAATACCAAAATTGAAATTAATCTTTTTTTTATTCAAACCAAATCAAACTTTATTGATACCATATTATCATGGTTTTTTTAGGGGTAATTCTCAGAAAATTAGAAAATTTACTTAATTTCTAATTGTAACCAACCTTTTGATTATAATCAAACATAACATCAACTTTTATATGTACTCAATATACAAATTTTTGGGTATATTTTGGAGATAACTTCCATCGTTTCAAAATAGAACAATGACTGAACATAAAAAATGATGGGAGTTATTTCCAAAATAATTATCGCGGAAATTTGCTTGTTGGTTAAAATTGTAAAAAATATGAAATTCATGTTATATCTAATGATATTCAAAAAATTGATTAAAACTCTAAATTAAAAAAAAAATTGTAATTTTTCCGATAATTAACCCTTTTTTTAAACAACTTCTGATACAGTTTATTCTTTTTCTTACCACCAAGTTAAAATTCGTCAATTTTTTGTACTAATACCACTTGAATTCAGTTTAAGTCCACATATATCATTCAAACTTAGTCATACATGTACGTACTACAAAATGAAGAGGAGTACAAAACTGAAGAAATTAAAGTTACGGGGTCAATAAAAAGGAATCATTTCTAATGAGAGAGTTAACTCCACTATTCGGGTTATAACAATTACTAAATTTGTATGCATGAACCCAACAACCAAACAAAAGAGAGTAATAATCGACTATAATAGTTAAAAGGGAATGAAAGTTAAGAAAACGATTTTAAAAAAATTGAAAATTTTATATTATATTATTCCCACAAATTTTACATATTTCATTTTTGATTCTAACTCTAACTATCATTTGTTTTTTTTTTTTTTTCATTTGATTTTGCTCTAAATTTGATTTTTGCCTACGTGGCTGATGTGGTTTTTTCTATTTCAATGTCCACATAAATTGATATTTGAGTAAAATTAGATTAAAATTGAAATGTATAAATTTGATATTTAAAAAGTAAACAAGACTTAGATTGCAAGATGCATGATGTGATATGCCGACAAAAAAAAACTAACATTAATTACTGACAAAAGTTGAGTAGAAATTGAGGTTTCATCTACTATTTTTGTTATATGAATCACTAGATTTGTATCATCAATCAAAATAAAAACTTAACCCAAGTTACAGAATTCATGAACACTGCAATTCTATAATATCCAAATCTATCCTCAGTCCTCCCTATAGTGTATCCAAAAAAGGAAAAGTCATAATAGGACAAAAAAATTGCTAAATAATTTTTTTTTATAACGACATCTGCTCATTAAATCTAGTTTGAATCTAATCTGACACAATATTCATTTAGAACTCCATGGTGTTCAGCTAGATTAGGTTAGGTTCGACTCGTTTGTCAACCATTCATCATGGCTGTGTATGTACTATTTTATAAGATACGTGTGAACCATTCACATAGTTTTATGGAACATTCGATTCACGGGACCAAAATCACCTAATAAAAAATACAATAATTCTAAACTAAAAGCATAAATTTATCACGTTTTTGATAAAAGTGAATATATTACATTATAAAATAATAAAATTCAAGTTATAAATATAATTATATTTCAACACTTGAATTACAAAATTTTATGTTACTTTTTCTATTACTCTATGTTTGATGGTTAGATTCTCTTTATATCTTCACCAAAACATACATATTGATTATCGTTATTTATGTATACTTCAAAGAATGTATCATAGTCTTCCAAATTACTTGAGACAACATGCTCAAGCATATATTGGCATCAAGATCAGCATGACATGATGATCAATTAATATTATTACAAAGTCATCATGAAGACAGAAAGATGCCGAAATTGATATTTATTCTATTTTTATTCAATAATATGCCCAGATTTGTGGTTATATGGATGTCGCCACGCAATTTAATTTAATAATTGCGGGTTTAAATTCTTTTTTATTAGAATGTAGAAATTAAATGCTTTAATTATTAAAGAAGTGAGGTAGCCCAACATTTAAGGCACGCTGATAAAACTATTCACATCTTTGTCTACTTCTCTCTCATGTTATTCTTACATGAAAACACTTACACTATGTGTTTGTGTGTGTGAAAAGTAGTGACACACGATTGGGATACTTTTTCTTCTACTTGTTTATTGGTTTTCATTGTCAGAGTTTGGGTTGGGATCAAAGTTTTCTGTGAGTAATTGGGGAGGAAAATAACAAAAAATATAATTGATGGGGGCCGTTAACAAATTGGAAACAACTCTTAATTTCATCCAAATTTACATGGACAAAAGATGTCTGAATTTTATAGATCGAAAAAGTTAATTAAAGTTTTGATAACATGTGTCAATGCAGTAGTCAATGTAGATCAACATGATTAGTTTATAGGTTAACACAATCATAAAATATTGGTTTTAGGTTGTGAGTATTGGTAATGCAAGTATAAGTATTAGTTTTATAGCTAAAAGTATTAAATTTATCTATTAATGAATTATCAAGTTTTTTTAATAATTAGAATCTGAATTTTGAGATGATATTTATTTGTAAGTTTATAAAAATAGTAATTATATTATGTAAAAGAATATTGATCATATAATCCACGCGACAAAACTAAAATTTTTCATACTAATGTTTTTTTTGTTACAAATTAATTGTATAATGAACAGATTAATTTTAAAGCTAATTTATGAATATTTAAAGATATCAAATTTAATGTTGATAATAATTATTAGTAAATAATATAAATTTTTTAACTGGATCTATTAAAATAACGCATGCTAGATTTGACATTTGTTTAGTTTAAAAAATTTAAAGAAAAAATATAAATAAAGAAAGAAAAGAAAACAAAAACTAAAATAAAGATGAGCAGACTAAAAAGAGTATTCAAACTTTTCAGACTTATTAGTTAATGAAAATTGGATATTTGTTTTCAAAATATGTCGTGTAAAATAAATTCTAAAAAGTTTATTTGAGAAATTTTGAATTTTAGTTGTAACATTTAATTGAAAAGGAAATTTGAGGGCTATTCGAAATTTTAACAATAAAATCAAACTAAAAAAATGGTGAGATTGAATAATATAATAGACATAGGAATTTTTTTTTTCTAAATTCTAAATAAAAAATTATTTTTGTTCCTTTCAAATGCAATATATGTTTGACAATTAAATAATATATTAATCAATTTGTGATATATTTAATGCTAAATTAGATTATACGTATTGCATGAAACCATAAATATAAATTTATTATATAAATAATATTCATATTTTTCTAATTTTACTAAGTTTAATTTAGTTTTTTGTTTAATTTTATGTATTACACTAGCTCTATTCTAATTCATGTATAAATAGTAGTTTTATGGCTAAAAATATGATTTTCATACGTTAATGAATTGTTAGCTGTCTTAGTAACTACTACCCATAGAATATTGAAATAAAACTTATTTGCAACTTCATATACATATTAGTACATGTTTACTAGCTTTATAAAGAAAAATATTATTTTTATTTGTTAATGAATTATTAGTTTTTTTAATAACTACAAATTGATAGAATATTAAGTTTTTTGAAAATAACTACAATTACTACTTGATAGGATATTGAGATTGTATATTTGAAGGTTCATAAAATTGTTAGTAATATAGATATAAATATTAGTTTTTAGTAGAATTTATGAGTTTGAAAGATGACTTCTAATTTGCATTTATTTTACCAAATATTTTTGGAGAGTAAACAGATAACCTCAAATTTTATTTATAAACTTCTATATTGTTAATAGTTGCATATAATGTTTGTGGAATTAGATTGGACTAACAGATCTGATCAGTTTGACCGCTTACGGGTCCTTAATATGATCCCTTTTGTTCAAAAAATCTCCCATAACGATTAGACCGGTTAAAACTGGTCAAACTAATCCAAACCGGCCAAAAATGGTTGAAATGGTTTTTTTTGATATTATTTTTTTATTTTTTTAGTTTTATTATTATTATTTTTATTTTACTCTTAAAAGTTGTGAAAATAACTACTATAAGACGATGACATCATTTATCGGGAGATATTATCCACATCCCACCTTTTACTAAACATATCCTAAATTTTTAATTTTTTGATTAAAAAAAATAAGATATAAAAATTCTAAATTTATTCTTTAAGAATACAAAACAAAAAAAAATTAAAATAAAGAAAAATCCTCACCTTCCCCTCCTGTGACCCTCTCCCTCCCTCCCTCCTCTGTTTCGTCTCCTTAACTTCTTATGTTATTTTTTTTAGAAATCAAACAATAACAAAATGAAATGATTAACTAAAAATGTGAAATTCCTCGGAAAATCGTGTTAATAATAATCACACATAGCATGCAAATGGGTTGATTAGATTCGAATTCGTGCATTTTTTATATATATATTTATTTATTTTGATTCACGTGTTACTTATATGTTATATTAATATGATCGTTATATATAAATATCATAATCTTTATGTAATTTCATAATTAAGAAAAAAAATTCATTTTTAGTACATTTTTTAATCAACATACATTTATATGATATTACTCATACCTTTATATGATATTATATCTATCTTTATATCAATATAATCAATATCTTTATGTAATTCATTTTATACATTTTAGTTATGTTAGTCATACTCCACTCCCCCAAACTCATAAACAGTTATGTTAGTCATACATTGAGTTATATACTTATACCTTTTAGTTATGTTAGTTGCAGATTTTGTATATATTACATAAATGTATGATTATGTTAATAATATCACATAAAGATATGAATAACAACACGTAAAAAAATATATATGTATAAATTGTGCTGATTTTTATTTTTTAAAAATTAAAGTAAATAAAAGTAATGATATTTGTATATAAAGGTAATACTAATATATATAACATAAATGTTACACATGAATAAAAAAAATCACAAAAATATATGAATTCGGATCGGGTCAACCCAATTATATGAATCTAGATTCATGCAATTAATGTACAAATAACTAACTCTTATATATATATATATATATATATATATATATATATATAAGTTTAATATTAAATCATAGAGATATCCTCTTGATTCACGTAATGAATCTCATTTTGAAAATTCGAACGTAAATTATTTTATTATACCTTAACAATGTGAGGTAAAATAACATGAATCTCCGTCTCACAAGATATGAATTATGAGATAATTTGACCAAAATTTATCAAAATGATAATGATGACAACCATGATAATAATAATAATAATAATAATAATAATAATAATAATAATAATAATAATAATAATAATAATAATAATAATAAGATAGGAGGAAATTTTTGTACCTAACAAAGACAAAAATAAAATAATATATAGTATTAGTCATTTTAATTAGGTATGTATATAATGTCACAATCCGAATCTTGAATTTTGGCGCTGGCTGTCTTTCCTCAATTATTAATTTAGCCTTTTCACATCCAATTATTCCACACTATTCGGCCATAATTATTTCGAAAGCAACCTATATATATAAGTTTTTTAAGATTGTTATCTGTTTTCTAATCTATACACACGCACATTAAATTCACTTTGTTTAACATAAGAGTTCATTTGGATTGGTGGATTTAAGAAGGGATTTGAAATCCATGTTAGTAAATCCATCGATGATGTTTGGATGATCGTGAATTTCAAATCCACCACTTTTATTTTGAATTAATTTTAAAGTCATTTTGATGGATTTCAAATCCACTCCAACTTGAGTGGATTTGAAATTCATTCATTTCAAATTTTGGATTTCAAATCACTCTATCCAAACACAATCTAAAAGTCGTGAGAGAATGAAATTTGGTTTTGTAATAAAATAACAACGTCCGGATCTGAAATTTGATGAATGTGTGTTACTTCCTTCTCCTGGTAAATTAAGTTATCTACCGGGAATGAGAACATATAGGGTACTAGTTCATTTAAGGACATTCTCATCACAATCCTATAGAAATTGTATTTGATTAATTTCTTAACAAGACCTAATTTATATATTAATTTTTAATTGTAGGCTTAAAATAAGAAGTTTTTCCAATAGGTTCAATTTAATTCCCCCCCCCCCCTCAATTTAAGGCTTCAGATTTTATTGAGTTTTCAAATCATGACAAAATTGTTAGTTACAACACTGTAAGGGCTAACCTATCGAACACAGAAACAAAACTCCTAATCTATTACAAAATTCAACTACAGTCGAGTCGAGGAAGGCCTTTGTCCTTAAGATGAGATGCGCCCACAATAGTACTCATTGGATCGTGCATATCGTCTCCCAAAGATAAAATGACTACGTCCTTTGAGATGTAGCACCACAATCTCCAAAGCTCCGGCGAACTTTGTGTTTTGAGAACTAAGCAAATGCAAATGGAAAGCTTTGTATGTGTTTTCGTTTCTTTTTTTCGTGTTCCAAAAATGATGCATGACGATCTCTATTTATAGGTCTCCACCACAGGGGTTACACCGGAGAATTCATGGGAAGAAATTGCCCACTAACGGGTCTTTAATGCAAGAAACGCCCCTTTCAAAATTTAAAACGGTAAAACGTCCCGTTCAAAAATTGAAATGACGACAAAAAATATATGCTGCAACTTAGCGCTGCATTCTCGATCGAGTGCTAAAAGCAGCACGCAATATTCCCGATCGGGAGCTGCAATGCAGCAACCTCAGCAGCGGGTCGGGAAAAAATCCAAGCCTCATCCGTCCAAGTCCAGCCCAATGTCCAATTATCAAGGACCAAAGCCCATAGTCGAGGTTGAGTCGGGTTGGGTCGGGCCGAGCCGAGCAGAGTCGAGTTGAGTCGAGGTGAGGCTAGGCGCGTGCGCGTGTGTGTTGCACAAGCATACCACTCCAAAAGTGTATTAATTACTAAACCACTTCACATGACTTCTTTAATACTTGCATTTATAAGATCCATCTTCCTATGTGGGATAATTAAGTTTCTTTCCCATACTCAAGACCTTCACATTTCTATTTCAAGTGGCCAACTTGGATGTTTAATTTTTCACTCATCAAAAATTGGTTTTGAGTGATTCAAAATGCCAAGATTATCTACTTTTGGCATTTAATCCTTAAAAGAATTAATGTTTAGCCATTTATCCATTGGTCAAAGTGGTGCCACCCACCACTTTTACAACCAATTTTCCAACAATCCCCCATATGAGTGGAAATCAATGCATGAATGCAGACTCGAAGCTCAATCCTCGAGAGACCGTGTTGTATATGGATATGTGACTTTTGGTATTAAATCTTTCCATAGTGAATGTCATCGGATGTACCAGTGGCTTAGTGGACACAATGTCTTGAACTACTCCACCTCGGTGTATGCCAAGTTAACAACGCACACACAACAAAGCCTTAACACTTTTGTTCTCACGTTTTTGTCCTTTTCGGCCATGGACACATCTTTGGTTCATAAGTGTCCATTTAGAAGCGGCCACCACTTCTCACTTATATAGATGATATCCTTTCAAGTATCTTGTCATACTCTATCTCATTGAGGCGTTTAGGAATCATTAAAAGTCTTGCGACTTATCCTCACCAGATTTGCAGACTCAACACTTGATTTGCTTTATAGGGAAGAGTTTATTTCTCAAGTGTTATCTAACCAACTTATAGTTTAGTTTTCCCATTGAACCATGTTCTTGGGATCTCCAATCTCCATGGTTGGGTTTCCACTAAGAAAAGTTTTCTTAAGTTGTAGACTTTAATCCCATTCCCCCTAGTAATTTGTTCATTTGATCTCTATTTAATCCTTTCGTCAAAGAATCGATCAAATTATATTTCGACTTTACGTAATTGATTGACATCACATTAGTCGAAATCAATTGCCTCACGGTATTATGTTGTCGACGTATATGTATTGACTACCATTATACATTTTGTTCATTAAACCCTACCTATGATAGCTTGGCAATCACAATGTACCATCACCATTGGTAGAGGCTTATTCCAACATGGAATATCCTTGAGAAAGTTATGAAGCCATTCAGACTCTTCCCCCGTCTTGTCCAAAGCTATAAACTCGGATTCCATGGTAGAACAAGCTATACTTGTTTGCTTTGTGGACTTCCATGACACGACTCCACCACCTATAGTGAATACATATGCACTAGTGGAAAAGGAGTTTTTTGCGTCTGAAATCCAATTTGCATCACTATATCACTCAAGTACGGCAGGATATTTTGTGTAGTGCAAGCCTAAGTCAAGTGTGTATTTTAAGTACCTCAAGACTTTTATGAGAGCTTTCCAATGCTCACTACTTGGATTGCTAGTGAATCTACTTAATTTATTCACCGAGCATGTAAGATCAAACCTTGTATAATTAATTATGTACATTAGGCTTCCTATGATCCTTGCATATTCAATTTGAGCGATAGACTCACCTTGATTTTTACTCAAGTGTACGTGAAGTTTTAAAGATGTTTTGGCTGGTGAATCGTCATAGGCATTGAATTTTCTAAGCACTTTCTCAACGTAGTGAGATTGTGTTAGTGTTATTCCCTCAGACGTCCTATGTATTTTGATTCCAAGAATCACCCCTGCCACACTCATATCTTTCATGTCAAAATTTCGTTTCAACACGCGTTTCGTTTCAATTATGACTTCATGGTTGCTACCCATGATCAACATGTCATCCACGTAAAGACACATAATGACGTAAGTCTTAGGTGTGGCCTTAATGTAGATGCATTTATCACACTCGTTGATTTTAAAGTTATTTAACAACATAGTATTGTCAAATTTCACGTGCCATTGCTTAGGCGCTTGTTTAAGTCCATACAAGGATCGAACAAGTTTACACACCTTCTTTTCTTGTCCAAGTGTTATGAACTCTTCGGGTTGATCCATATAGACCTCTTCTTCTAGCTCATCGTTTAGGAATGCTGTTTTTACGTCCATTTGGTGGATTTCTAGATTGTGCAATGCAACAATCACTAGAAGCATACATATTGATGTAATTCTCATCACAGGCGAATACGTGTCGAAGAAGTCATCTCCTTCTTTTTATTTAAAGCCCTTGGCTACTAGACGAGCTTTGTACTTGTCTATACTTCCATCAACTTTGTACTTCCTTTTTAGGATCCATTTACATCCTAAGGGTATACAACCGAGAAGAAGATCAACTAACTCTCATGTATTGTCTTGCATAATGGAATTGATCTCATTATTGATCACTTCTCTCCATAATAGAACATCAGGACTCGATAGAGCTTCCTTGATCGACTTTAGTTCATCATTCAACATCTATGGGATGAAATCAAGATCAAAAATTTTAGCAATTTTAGCCCTTTTGCTTCGTCTAGGTTCCTCTTCTAAAGGACTAGAACTACTTATAGCTTGGTCTAGTGGTCTTTTATTTATTGAGCTCGTTTCTACCCTTTCTTTGTTAGGATAGACATTTTCAAAGAATATAGCATTCCTTGATTCCATAATTGTTCCCTCTGTCATGTTGGGAATTTCTGACTTATGGATTATGAAACGATAAGCACTACTATTGAGTGCATATCCCACAAAGATACAATCAATCGTCTTCAGACCGATTCTTACTTACTTAGGAGGTGGTACCTCCACTTTAGCCAAACAACCCCACACTTTGAGGTATTTATACGATGGTTTACATCATTTCCACAATACGTAGGGAGTTTCATCATTTCCCTTAAAAGAAATTTTATTAAGTATATAATTCACCGTTAAGATGGCTTCCCCTCACAGGTTCTATGGTAACCCCGAGCTTATAAGCAAGATATTCATCATCTCTTTTAGAGTTCGATTTTTACATTCAGCTATGCCATTCGATTGAGGTAAGTAGGGAGCCATCGTTTGGGAAATTATGCCACTTATTAAACACAACTCTTCAAACGGTGCCACATCCTCTCCACCTCTATCACTTCGTATAACTTTTTATTTTGCTATTTAATTGATTTTCTACCTCATTCTTGTAATTCTTGAAAGCTTCGATAGCTTCGTCTTTACATTTCAAGAGATATACATAGCAATACTTCGTGCAGTCATCTATAAAAGTAATAAAGTATTTTTTCCACCTCTAGTTTGCATAAACTTCAAATCACATACGTCGGTGTGAATTAATTCTAGAGGTTTTGTACTCCTTTCAGAACTATGAAAAGGTAGCTTCGCCATTTTGACTTCCACACACTCTTCACATTTTTTGTGTGTGTTTATTTTATCGACTTTTAATAAGTCCATTTTTACTAATCTTTTTATTGTATTTAGATTAACATGTCCCAATCTATTATACCATAAATCACAACACTCAACGATATAAGAAGAAGATGTTTCATTCTCATTATTCATCTTAGGTATAACTAGGCGCTTGGCCATTACATTGATTTTGAAAAGGCAATTAGCTAAATAGCCTCTACCTAAGAATACACTACGCTTCGTAAGTATAAAATTTTCAGCCTCGAAAATGAGCTTGAAGCCATGGTTTATAAGTAGCGAACCACTAATTAGGTTCTTGCGGATGTTCGGGACATGTAAGACATCTTTCAACGTGAGCTCTTTGCCCGAAGTTAGCTTGAGCACAATGTTTCCAATTCCAACCACCTCGAATGAAGCTTGATTTCCCATGTGGAGCTTTCGTCCACTCATGGCCATGTAGGAGGAAAAAACCTCCCTATCTGAGCACACGTGACAAGTAGCTCCAATGTCCACGAACCACTCTCTTGGGTTATCCACCAAATTGGCTTCAAACACTACCACATAAAGATCTTGGTCATCCAAGTCTTTTTTTTACTCGATCATGTTGGCTTGGTTGCCTTTCTTTTTCTTTGGCAGCCTACACTCGTTCGCCATATGGTTAGGCTTGCCACAGTTATAGCAATAGCCATTGAATTTCTTCGTTGGCTTCTTCCCCTTCTTGTTTTGATTGGGGTTAGGGTGCTTTCTCTTATTCCCCTCCAATAGGTTAACTTTTGCATCCATTGGCATACGCGGCCTAGGATCAGCCTTTCTATTATCCTCCTCGATCTGGAGCTTGACAATCAAGTCCTCGAGAGTCATTTCCTTTCCTTTGTGCTTCAAGTAATTCTTGAAGTCCCTCCAACTAGGTGGGAGCTTCTCAATCACACAAGCAGCCGTGAAAGGTTCCGGCAGATTCATCCCTTCAGCTTGAACCTCGTGCACCACCAATTAGAAGTCTTGCACTTGGTCCATCACAGGATGTGTGTCCATCATTTGGTACTCGAAGAAATGGGCCACCACGAATTTCTTGACTCCGACATCCTCGGTCTTATATTTCTTCTCCAAAGCATCTCATAGCTCTTTGGCCGTCTTGTAGCCCACGTACACACTATACATCGAGTCGCTCATCTCATTCAGAATATAACTCTTGCACAGGAAGTCACTGTGCATCCAAGCATCAAAGGCCGTACGTACCTCTATGTTCGTATCGTCTTTGGCTATGACTAGGGGGTCTTGCCTCAGATACATCACCACTCCAACAGTGGTCAGGTAGAACAGCATCTTCTGCTGCCACCTCTAAAATTTTCTCCAGAAAACCTGTCGGGTTTCTCTGCAGTAGGTAATGCAGCAGGCCGCATTGCTGTATGGAAAGTTGCAGCATTGGTGGTTGCAGCAACATTAGTTGCAGTAGTAGTAGGGGGGACCACATTGCCACCGTTGTTTCTGTCGAACATGTTATTATCTCATCTTAAGATTGTTGGTTACAATAGCACTGTAAGCGCTAACCTGTCGAACACAGAAATAAAACTCCTAATCTATTACAAGATTCAGCTACAGTCGAGTCGAGAAAGACTTTTATCCTTAAGATGAGATACTTTTAGGATAGTGCTCACTGGATCGTGCGTATCGTCTCCCAAATATAAAATGACTACGTCCTTTGAGATGTAGCACCATAATCTCAAAAGCTTGGGCAAACTTTGTGTTTTGAGAACTGAGCAAATGTAAATGGAAAGCTTTGTATGTGTTTTCCTTTCATTTTTTCATGTTCCAAAAATGATGCATGACGACCTCTATTTATAGGTCCCCACCATAGGGGTTACATTTGAGAATTGATAAGAAGAAACTGCCCACTAACGGGTCTTTAACGCAAGAAACATCTTGTTCAAAATTTGAAATGACAATAAAAAATATATGCTGCAACTTGGCGCTACATCCTCGATCAGTGTTGTAACTTTCCCACTGCATCCTCGACCAGGTGCTGTAAGTTACACGCTGTATCCTCAGTCGGATGCTGCAACTTACCCGCTGCATCCTCGGTCGGGTGCTGCAAGCAGCACGCAACACTTCCAGCTGGGGCTGAAATATAGCAAACTGTATCCAAGGTCGGGAGCTGCAATGCAGCAATCTCAGTAGCGGGTCAGGAAAAAACCTGAGCCCCATCCGCCCAAGTCCAGCCTAATGTTCAATTGCCAAGGACCATGATAGAGTCGGGTCGGGTTGGGATCGGGTCGTGCCGTACCGAGCCATACCGTGCCGAGACGAGGTGTGCACGCACGTGTATTGCACAAGCATACCACTCCAAGAGTGTATTAATTACTAAGTCAGTTCACATTGTAGGAACCGCCGGATCGCCGACCTTATACGATTATCCGAATCGGGATCCATGCAAATATGATTAACGCGCAGTGGAAAACGAATCATACCTTTTGCACCGAAATTAGTTCTAAGATCAGAACCGTAGGCGAAGGAATCGATGAAGCCTGGACCTCACGATCTTCTGCTGTATTCCTCGCCTTATCTCGAACGTTGTGTGGACAACGAGCTATTGAGATCTTCAGCCGTCTTCTACTAATACGTATCTCAGATTTTTATGTCTGTGTATCTGTATTACTATGTACCGAAAACGGCTGACTTGAGGCTTATTTATAGGCTACAACAGGGACCTTGAGGAGGATTAGGAATCGGTCTCCTGATAGGCTTAGAAGTCCTTAATTCGATCTGAATATACTTCTTAAGTCTATCAAATAATATCTTAATACACTAAAAAGATATTATTGAACTACCGTCCCTTATCCATATTAGATATGGCTCCTATTTATTATGTGCGCATTTATCTCCCCATGTTTAAGATATCGAATGTCCATTAATTAAATGAATTACTGACAATTCAATTAATTAATATTTAATCCAAGAGTAGTACCACTCAACTTTATTATCATGCCGGAATAAATCCACCTGCAGGGTTTACATGATAATCCTTATGAGTTCCTCAAGGGGACATCATCATCCTAAATAATTAGGACACGGTTTCATTTATATAATCAACAGCACACCATATAAACAACACTGTATCCCAATTTACCGAGCTTATTGATTTAATAAATAAATCTCACCCATTGGCAAATTAAAGAAACATATATCGAGTATACATGCCCGTTATCATACAATGATTAAGAGGACGCACATCCATAATAACAGAGGTCTTGTTTTATTTATGTAGTCAGTACAAATAAAACAACCTCAATTGGTCCTGCTCAATACATACAAAATGTACTAGTGTAATTTTATAATCAAGACAGATTAATACCAAATTACACTACAACCATTCCGATAATTTGTCCAAAATTATCTCGGCTGTGAGCTACCATTTATAATCTATAAGGAACTGATAACATGATCTTCTGTGTGGCACCACACACCATGTTATCTACAATATAAATTAATTGGACAACTGCAATAACATATATAACAAATATATAAAATGCAAACATTTGATCATAAAAGATTCTCATATCATAAATAGATGTTCATACAAAAGCTAGGCTTATAGTATACATCCTAACACACATGACTTCTTTAATACTTGCATTTATAAGGCCCATCTTCATTTGTGAGATAGTTAAGCTTTTTTCCCACACTCAAGACCCTCACATTCCCATTTCAAGTGGCCAACTTGGATGCTTAATTTCTCACTCACCGAAAATTGGTTTTGAGTGACTCAAAATGCTTAGATTATCTACTCCAAACATGGATTAACCTTTTGGCATCTAATCCTTAAAAGAACTAACATTTAGCCACTTATCCATTGGTCAAAGCGGTGTCACCCACCACTTTTACAACCAATTTTCAAACAAAAATTTCATTTATTTTTATTTATATTACAATATATATTTATATTAAGAATAAATTAAGATAAATTAGTGCACTATAAGGACAATCTCCTAATTTATATATATAAAAAGAAAGAAAGAAAAAAAATATAATTACTTTAATTCATAAAATATAATTTGTATGTATTGGTTTTCTAGACTTTTATTCACAAAAACTAAGAAAATAAAGCAATCTTAATTTTATGAATTACATTATATATATATAAACGAAGATAAGTCGGATGAAGATTGTTCCAAAATTGCACTAACTTGTCTTAATTTATCCAAAATATAAATACATATTGAAATATAAATAAATCTATAGATATAAATAAAAAGAAAAAAAATAAAAATAGAATTTTGTCTTGAATTGAGAATTTAATTTAATTTTGAAGTTTTAAATTGAGAAAAGATGTTAAGTTGAGCTCTTTATTGAATTTTTTTTAAATTTTAGATCTAGAATTGAAAACTAATATATAAATTAGACCTTATTATGAAATTTATCATACTATATTGCATGCATACATCTATCTCAAATTTGTTTAAAATTTTACGTATGTTGTTTAAACACATCTCAAACTGAATTACCATTACCCACATATTATCCAAACTTGTTCATTGCCCATTTACTCCACATATATATTCATTTAGGGCACGGCTGGTACGAATGTTGGATTAGTTAATATTATTGTGTTATGGTGGGTTAGTACTGTTCACCAAAAGTTGATTTGATATTATTTGTGTGTTTAATTTAAGTGTTTGAGATTAGGTTTGTGATAAATTTATGTTTTATTTGAATGTTTGCTATTTTAGATATTTGTTAACATTCCCTAACCCATGTTTGGTTCATGTGTTACTTTAATTTTAATTTTGAAATGACTATTATATCTTTTATATCGTTTTCAATATAAAAGTATTTAATTTTTTATTGGTTTTTAAATTAAACAAATTATTAGTGTTGACGATGGTTGTGGTGTCGTTTTGAAATATAATTGGGGAAATTTTTCATCAATGACTACATTTCTTCTTGACCTAATTCATATTGTCTTACATCCCTAGCTATCACCAAACCTCCTTGGATTTTGGAAATTTTGAGTCAATCTCCTTTTGTTAAAAAATATCATTTACATGTGTGATAGAATAAAATCTACACACTTTTCCCAAATATGTTAAAGATAACGATGTAGCATGCACACGCCGTTAATGCATATGTGATTATTTTCTTAATTTTAATGTTGTGAAAAAAAAATTTAAGATCACATCCACTAATCTCCAAAGCTGAAATTGAATATAATTTTACCATTCTACTTCTTAATACAGAACAATAATTCAATTGGTAGTGTATTGTTGGCTCAGTTGTAAGAGAGTGATGCTGATGTTTTTGGTGGCTGATCTCAATGACGGTTAGGTGTGGAGATGGAGATGAGGGATGGTGTTCACACAAGAGAATGACAGGTGATGTACGCTGATGTGTGAGACGATGGATTTCACTGGCAGTTGGGTGAGAATATGAGATGGAGGTAAGAGATGATGGTCGTACACGAGAGCGGCGTAGTGTGTGTTGGTGTGCTTGGTGGCAGATCTCATCCTCATCGACGGTTTGATGGCGCATCTCGTCTTCATTGATGGTTGGGCAAATTGAAGATGAAGGTAAGTGTCATGGTTTGTTACCATTGAAGGAGGATATTTACAGAAAGATGTACACGAAGAGGGCTCGAAGGGTAGGTTCGAAAGCAGCTGGTTGGAAATAAATGACGGTGATTGAGGATGGGGCGCGAAAGGAAGAAGAAGGAAAATTACATCTAAAAATACGATCATGATGAGTGTTGCGAATTGGGGATCGATTGATATCTTTAATTGCGAAAGAAGTTCTGTCGTTTGGAAAAAGGAATAATGCATTGTACGGTGTCGTTTATTGCTGGGTTTTCTTAAGGAAGAAGCGGCGTCGTTTTTCCTTTCAAGTTTTATTTTGGGTTTTTGTTTTATTCTTGGACAAGTGTCTTTTTATAGTTGGTTGTGAATTTTGAATATTCTAACATAATTCTTCTTTTTTGTACCCTTTTTACAGTAATGAGATCATTAGAAAATTGCTCCAGTTCTTCTCATATCCATCTCTCTCTCTCTCTCCTCATCATCATCTCCATATGCTTACCTCATTTTACAATTTTGTTTTCTGTTTTGTTTTTGTTTTCCTATTGATTAAATACAAAAAAATCAAAAAATTACAAAATTATTCATGTACTCAGAATAGAGGTGTTAGGATCCTGTCAATTGGTGCTCAAAGCAAGGTTACCAGTTTCTGGGGTTTAGAAAAATGGCTGAGGGTACAAGGATAAAGGTGCAGACAAAATTATTTGAATAAAGGATCCAAGAAGAAATGGATAAAAGGGAAGCTGTTGAAATGAAATTGGAAGACAAAATTTAATCCAATCAGGAGCAGAGCTTGAAGGCTATGGAGATGATGCAGGTTCAACTTACTAAAATGGCTGAACGAATTAATTTATATTTCAAAGACAAGTTCATTTTGGGTGAAGGTTTATCGATGGGTGCAGGTATTAATTTGACCCTTGTGAACACTCAAATTGACTGCATTAGACATCACAACCCAAGGGGGACATAAATAGTTACAAACAACACTTATCTAATTGGTAACTATAATCCCACCCCTAGAATTGAATTTCCTAAGTTTGATGGGAGCAACCCTAGAATGTGGTTGTTCAAGTGTCAAGGGTATTTTGAGTTAGTGAACATTTCTGAGGAACAAAAAATGAATTTAGCAGCCTGCATTTTGAAGGGAATGCTGCAGTGTGGTATGAACATCTATCACATAAAGGAAGAACATTAAGTTGGGAATAATTTGTGGATCTAATTTCTGTAAGGTTTGAAGATTTGAGGGAACTAAAATATTGGCAGAATTAGGTAAACTAAGAGTCACTAACTCACTTGAGGCATACATTGATAAGTTTAAGGAGTTGAAGGCTTACTTGCTCATGTTTAATACAAGAACTTATGATGATAATTTTTTCATGGCTTTCTTTGTTAGTGGTTTATCAGAGGAGAATCAGTAATTTTTTAAACTCTTTGAACCTAAATCCTTTCAACATGTTGTGGACATGATTAGAAGGGTAGGATGCTACTTTGGAGGCAGTCACTAGAAGGGCAAGAAACAGGGCTAAACACAACTTAAGAAGTTCCACCAACAGAATATCCCAATTCCAAACCAGGGTACCAAGCCTATAACCAATGTGACCCTTGCGTTAACACCATCAAGGAGGCTTTTATCTAGAAGTGAGATGCAAGCGAAGAGATAAAAAGGGTTGTGTTTCAATTGTGATGAGTAGTATGACCCAACTCATAAGTGTAATTTCACTCAAATTTACATGATTATAACAAATGAAGAAGAGGAAAATTACTACTTATCTATTGCTAGTGAAGAGGGGGAAGAGATAACAGTAGTAGCAGAGGATGAGGAAGTGTCTTTGAATGCCATTTTCGGACATAAAGGTGTTAGAACTATTAAGGTTCTGGGAAGGATGGGAACTGACCCTCTCAACATCCTAGTTGACACTGATAGTACCCATAGATTTATCAGTGAAGTCTTGGCTCAGCAGTTGGGGTGCCGCATTAAGGCAACTTAACTAATGATGATTACATTAGCTAATGAGGAAAATGTTATAAGTAGGCAGATTGTTAATAAACTAAAGTGGAAGATGCAAGGGGAATCATTTAGTTTCCCTCTCAAGTTGCTTAAGCTTGGAGGCTTCCATATAGTTTTGGGGTGTGATTGGCTGTGGGAGAACAACCTATTAAGTTTGATTACAAAAGAAGATTTATCAAGCTCACAAAGGGAGATCAGAAAGTGGTGATCACTGCCAAGGATGAGCCTGGAAAGTAAAGGGTGATGATGCACACTGAAGCCTCTATTTGACATGTTGAGGAGAATAAAAGGGTGGAGCAGTTCAAAACTATTCATACAATGAAGGATACTACTCTATTCTCAATTGAAATCCAACAGTTGCTATCCCATTTTACTGACATTTTTAAAGAACCGCAAGAATTACCACCATTAAGAGGAGTTGAACATCAAATCATTTTGAAATCTGATGCAATCCCAAAGTATATGTTCCCTTACAGGTATTCTTAATCATCTAAGAATGAGATAGAGAAGATTGTTGCTGAGTTGTTGAGCACTGGGATCATAAGACACAACAAGAGCCCTTTTGCCTCTCCAGTTTTATTGGTGAAAAAGAAGGACAACTCATGGAGAATGTGAGTGGATTATAGGTATTTGAATACATTGACAATTAAGCATAACTACCTAATACCTGTTATAGATGAATTGTTGGATGAGCTCTATGATGCTAAGTGGTTTACAAAGATGGATCTGAGATTAGGACACTTTCAGATCAGAATGAGGAGTGAGAATGTGTATAAAATAACATTCAAGACCCATCATGGGCATTTTGACTTTTTGGTGATGTCTCTTAGGCTTTGCAATGCCCCAGCTATCTTTCAATCTTTGATGAATCAGATATTTGCTTAATAATTAAGGAAGTTTATTTTGGTGTTTTTTGATGGTATCTTGATCTACAGTTCAAATTTTGAGGACCACATATTACACCTCAACACTATACTAAACATACTGAGAAAGCACTAGTTGTATGCTAAAGAGTCTAAGTGTCAATTTAGACAACCAAACATAGAGTATTTGAGGCATATTATCAGTGCAACTAGGGTATCCACTGATCCAGCTAAAATTTAAAGCATGATGGATTGGCCTAAACCCTCCACAATAAAAAGTGGTTGAGGGGATTTATAGGCTTAACTGGGTACTACAGGAAATTCATACCAGGCTATGGGATAATTAGTAAACCACTTACTGATATGTTGAAGAAAGGGGGGTTTATATGGTCAACAAATTAAGAGTCAATTTTTCAAAGTTAATAGAGGCTATGGTTTCGTCACCTGTCCTAGCTCTACCTGATTTCACTAAGCCTTTCATAATAGAAACTGATGCCAGTTCTACAGGGTTGGGAGCTGTTCTAATAGAAGAAGGGAGGCCCACCATTGCTTTTATAAACAAATCTCTAAATCCAAAATGCCAAGCTCTATCTATTTATGAGGGAGAATTCATGGCTGTTTTGCTAGCTATACAAAAGTGGAAACATTACTTATAGGGGCACCACTTCATTCTTAAGACTGACCAGCAGAGTATCAAATACGTAATGGAACAAAAATTTACTACTGCTCTCCAACAGAGGTGGATCTCTAAGTTAATTGGGTTGGATTATGAAATTCAATACAAAAAGGGAGCTGAAAATAGGGTGGCTGATGCTCTCTCCAAAAAGGAAATTAGTCCCACCCTCAATGCTATTTCTATAGCACAACTAAGATGGATGTTGGAGGTTTTAGACAGTTACAAAGATGGCTTGGAAATCAACAAGATAATATCTTCTAAAGCAATAGAGGAGACATCTTTTCCAAATAATACAGTGGTACATGGGATAGTTAGATACAAAGACAGGATAGTAGTGGGGAATCAGACAAAGTTGAGATTGAAGCTCTTACAGTATTTTCATAGTTCAGTGGTGGGGGGCCACTCTGGAATTCATGGTACTTATCAAAGATTAAAAGCCTTATTTTTCTAGCCAGGAATGAAAGGTGAAGGGAAAAAGCTAGTGATGAGTTGTGATATTTGCAGAAGATCTAAACATGAAAACAATCCATATCTAGGGTTGTTAGAACCTTTGGAGATCCCTAAAGGTGCTTGGACACACATATCTATGGATTTTATAGAAGGTTTACCAAAATTTGAAGGAAAAAATGTCATATTAGTGGTGGTGGACAGGCACACTAAGTATGCACATTTTCTTCCTTTGCTCACCTATTTTCTACATTTACAGTGGCTAAATTATTTCTAGACAATATTGTAAAACTCCATAGCCAACCAAGGAGTTTGGTTACAAATAGAGATAAGGTGTTTGTTAGCCAATTTTGAAAATGACTATTTAAGGCATTAGGCATTAAACAGCATATGAGTTCATCTTATCACCCACAATCTGATGGACAAACAGAGAGGATAAATCAGTGCTTGGAGAGTTTACCTCATATACTATACAAGCCAACATCCCCATAGATGAATCAAGTGGTTACCACTTGTAGAGTACCGGTATAACAAAAATTATCATACCAGTCTCAAGATGACACCTTTTCAGGCTCTCTATGGTTATCTACCCACCCATTTAACTATTTGTCCCTACCTAGACAATTTGGAAAGTGATGTTGCACACTTGGATAAAACAGAGAACAAACACTATGGAGCTATTTAAACATAATATGATACGAGCACAACAGAGAATGAAGTTTTATGCGGATAAAAAGATAGTAGACAGATCATTTGATGTTGGTGAAGAAGTGTATCTCAAACTTCAACCCCACAAACAAAGCTCAGTGGCTCACAGCCCAATCACAAATTAGCCAATAAATACTACAGACCCTATACTATTATTGAGAAGATTGATAGCGCAACATACAAATTATAACTCCCTACAAAATCAAAAATTCACAACGTATTTCATGTTTCTCTCCTCAAACATAGAATCCAAAATTCTTACTCACCTAATCAAGTTATACTCATCATTGAAAGTTGTGATGAACCTCACCCATCTCCTTTCCAACTTTTTGTAAAGAGGGAGCTGCCGTTGTCCAAGTCCACTCTGCAATAAGTGTTAGTCCACTAGAAACACACCAGCCCTAAAATGGCTACTTGGGAATTATTAGAGGATTTGATAGAAAGATACCCTAGTTTTGATCCTTAGGGACAAGGATCATCTTCAGAGGGGGGAAATTTCATGATTTGGGAATCCTTACCGTTTAATGAGGATATTTATGAAAATATGTATATGAAGAGGGCTCGAAAGGTGGGTTCGAAAGTAGCTGGTTGGAAAGAAATGGCGGGGATTGAGGATTGGGGCACAAACGGAAGGAGAAAGATTACATCTAAAATTGTGGAAGAAACATTATCATTTGGAAAAAGGAATAATGCGTTGTACAGTGTCATTTCTTGTGGGGTTTTCTTAAAGAAGAAGCGGCGTCGTTTTTCCTTTTAATTTTTATTTTGGGTTTTTGCTTTATTCCTGGACATGTGTCTTTTTATAGTTGATTGTGAATTCTGAATATTCTAACATAATTCTTCTTTTTTGTACCATTTTTGCAGTAATGAGATCACCAGAAAATTGCTCTAGTTCTTCACCTCTCTTTCTCCCTCCCTCTTTTCTCATCATCGTCTCCATATGCTTACCTCATTTTACAGTTTTGCTTTCTATTTTGTTTTTGCTTTCCAATTGATTTCAAAAATACAAAAAAATAAAAAAATCACAAAATTATTTATGTACTTAGAAAAGAGGTGTTAGGATGAGGCGACAATTTTGTTAGACTGGTTTCCTTGATTAGTTACTCACACTAAATCCTAAATAGGCCAAATGAATTTTCACACTAAATATTTTTTTTTAATTTAATTTCCTTGATTTTTTTAATAATAATATTGTAATTTGTGTATTTATTTTAATATTTAAATTTCCAGATATATTTAAATTTTAAAAAATTAATCTGCTAATTTTCTTTGGTGATTTTTTGAATTGTTGATAAAATATATTAAAACATAAAGAAATATTAAAATAAGGGGAATAAAAATAGAAATTTTGATCACTAGATCATTTTAAAATTCATATGACCTTGACAAAATAGGGTATAATAGGAAATTTAGAAAAATATGAATAGTGTTAATGGATAATATACCTCCCTATTAATGTTTGGACTAGAGGTGAGTAGGGTCCGAGCAAGTCGAGGATAAGAGAATCTCCAAAATAGCTCCAAAGTTCAGAGGTGTTTTGATCCAGATTTCTCCATGCGAACCCCTAGTTAGACGGCGAAAAGAATACCCACAACTTGTGAAATTGTCTTTCCTATTTGAACATCACATGGGGGTGGAAGAGTCGCATCATGATTTAATCACAAACCACACTTTCTCCACTTGAGACCATGCATCAACGAGATCTTAATTTATTTGATTATCAAATAGTAATTTGAATTTTTAGGGATCCCAAGTCTTTACTATAAAGGTGGGATTATCCACACCTCATTCCTATCTAACCATACCCTATTTACATTTTATACCTTAACACAAATATTTGATAAATTGTGATACTTCTAAACACGTTCTAAATCTTTCCAATTTTACCCTTTTCTATTAAAGAAAAAACAAAAACAAAAAATATTTCAAAAGCCCTTTAAAAAGCTTTGAATCCTTATCTGAAGAAAGAACTTGTTCAACTTATACAAGATTGCAAGGTTGTTCTTCTTGTTGTGTGAACAAATGAGAAGATGGAATAAATAAATCAGGATCATAACATATGAGAGATCAACACCAAATGTTTTTGAATTTACACTTGTTTGTTCCTTTACTTTTTATAATTCTAATGTAGGAGTGAATATAATAGGCATAGACCATTAACTTTAAATAGGAAGGGTCGGGTCAAAACTTCAAATACACACAATACTGTCGAATTTGAGATGGTGGATCAAATTGACCATGCTGAAATCTATGTGAGTGTTTTTTATTTATAGAATTAGCCTCCAATTTTGATTGCGAGTAACAGAGTACCCTCAACCACATAATCCTGACATAGAGAATAAGTAGTGACCAACAAAAATGATAGTGGGCCTGAAGATGACACTGAGGCTAAAAGTGATATTTTGACATGGTCATTTTCTCGTGGGCCCACTATCTCTCGATTTATTCTTAGCTTTAAAATACATGTCGTATAAAAGATTTGGTTTGGTGGGGAAAGAGATGTGTTGGAATGTTGTTGTCATACCACGAAGATGGAGACATAGAAGTTCGCTGGCGAAATAGATGATTGGAGAAGGCTTATAAGACAATCTAAGATTTACGATCTACGAACCATATCCTACAGAAACGCAAACAAGAATCTATGTGTCTTTATAAAGCATTGGCATATTGAGCCAATAACTTTCACTTGCCATTTGATGAGATGACTATCACGTTAGATGATGTTTGTTGCATATTACTAGACTTCTGATGATGGGACATCCAATTGTGTTAATTACCAGTTAACAGACTTCTGCCCACCCAACTAATGAGCTTGTCGAGACGCTTTAGGGCTTGAGAGGTTCGTCTATTAAGTTGGAGTGGTTACGATCCAAAATTAGTTTAGATATCACTTCTCCAAATAAGATATGGTGAATATATGCAGCTAGAGTCTATCTATGGTTTGTGCTCAGTTGCACAATTTTCTAAGATAAAAGCAGTACCAAAATCTCCATTAATATTCTCAAACCTCCAAATATACAGGTCACTGAGAATGTGATATCTATGGATGTGATCCCAACGATCTCCAAAAAAGATCTTACACCAATTGATCTTATACGTATAGTCCATCAATATCACATTCGGAAACATACGTAATAACTCAACACTGGTCGAGTAAGTACAAAATAGATCCTTTATCTTATTTGTGTGCTCATGTTAGAGAACGACCTTTATGCTTAACAATTTGATGCTTGTGACGAGCATTGTAATGGTCTTTAGCATCGACTCATTCTCAACAAAAGTTTCTTTCAAACTGCTCAAAATATCTTTCTATAAAGTTTTATTTTTTGACAAGTAAAAAGTCGATCTTTAAAATATGTAAGTCTACCGGCAAATGTGTGACCCACTAAGTAACATTTCATCGAGTGATTATGAACACCGGATAAAACTATCAGTGACAATGGCCTTCATCATTCGATTAAATACCAATCAGAAGAAAAAGACAGTCATACTTCTTCGAACCAGTGAGTCTTTCTCTTGACCTTTTCTTTTTAACATCATGATCGTCAAAAACTAAATTTTATCTTTATGGATTTGGTTTAGATGGATGATACTTACCACCTCATTCACAACCCAAAAAATATTAGTTTGGCTACCATTATCCATACAACAGAAGGCAGTGGGGTGGGGATCCCCATTTCTTACGAGTATCCGCCCCCATTCCCCAAAATATATCCCCGTGAGAATGGGAATGGGGGATATTTTCTTGACTGATGGGATGGGGATAGGGATCATATTTCTCATCCCGGTACTCGTAGGGACCCGAAAAAATATTTAATATTTAATTTAATAGGACTAATTATTAAAAAATATTTTTTTTAATTTACAATCAAATAACTCAAACCTTGATGCCTCATTTCTCATTTTTTCTTAGTCCGTCGATTACTCCGTCGTCCTAAACTCTTCAGCGATCTACAAGTCCACTATCTTCACGACTATAGTAGTCCAATCAACACTATCCTGTTTGAATCTTCTGTCGTGTCTATCAAGTAATTCTTTCACTTCTGTGACTATTAGGTATGTCGTAGCTCCAAGAAAGAGAAGAAGTTAATCATTCAAAAGACTAACTCCATGAAAGAGAACAAAAATTAGTATGTTGTATTTGCGTTATATGATTTCAGTTTATATTCTGTAAATCTAAACTAATTCATTCTTTTTTAATGATACCCATTTTTCTTTTGGATTATTAGGTTAAAAGGTTATGCCAAGTTGGTGAATTACCAATTGAATTGAATCTTCCTAACCATTGAATATATATAACCCCAAACAATAATAAGCCTCTACCGACTAACCTCTAAAAGAAGTTAATCATTCAAAAGACTAACTCCATGAAAGAGAAAAAAAAATTAGTATGTTGTATTTGCGTTATATGATTTCAGTTTACATTCTATAGATGGTATCCATTTTTCTTTTGGATTATTAGGTTAAAAGGTTATGCCAAGTTGGTGAAATTACCAATTGAATTGAGTCTTCCTAACCATTGAATATATATAACCCGAAACAATAATAAACCTCCACTAACTAACCCTTAAAACAAACTTACCTTATTTTATGTTTTCTCTTGAATTTCATGCTCTTTTTATATGGTCTTTTATATGTAATCAAAGTCTTAACTATTGATATTATTTAATTAAATTAAATGAAAGAAAATTCTGATCAGAAATAGAAGAATGATAAGGAAGTTCATATAAGTGACAATGACAAAGAGTGTCCCTATTTATTATTTAGCATGTAGGGTAAGGATAACTTATTTGGGAATTAAGTATGAACATTTATCAATATCAATGTTATGTGCACTTATTTTCACCTGATATTTAGCCATGGTACTTAATTGAAGTATTTCGGTTCATGCTACTAGGTAAAACATGATGTCCTTTGAGCCTCCTACTCAAGACTCCACATTTCAACCCTCACCAATGGATAGCTCTCAACCAAGTCATCAAATTATTCTTAAAGATTATTTGAATCCAACACCGACTAATACAAATTAAGTACAATACACAGATGGAAGTGAAGATGTTCTAACATTAGTTAGTAAAATGTGCTTAAAATCATATGTATGTAATCATTATAAGAGGTTAAATATGGAGGGCAAATGGAAAGTAGATGCATTTATTGTAAGGAAAAACTTAGATGGGATACAAATAATGAGACGGAGCACTTACATGATCACTTTAAAATATGTCCCTTGAGAAAAATGAGAGACATAAAATAAATATTTTTGATGCTAAAAAATTATTGTTGGGAAAGTTATAGGGATTTACTCGCTGGATCAAGAAACTATTAGGAAAGAAATGACTACTATGATCATATTTCATGAGTACCCTATTGAGTATGTGGCGCATATTGGATTTCGAAGATTTGTGAATTCTCTTCAACCACTCCTTAAAGTGGTTAGTAGTAATACTTGGAAGGGTATATCTGTCACGCCCCATTTTCTTACATAAAATTTATCAGAGTTTTCCACATGAGAGTGCAGGAAGAAAAAGTAAAAGACATTTCATACACAGAAGAAGGAGGTAAGAGATGAACAGAAGATATTACATATCAACAATCAGTTTCAACCGATTTAACATAATATTCGCAGTGGAAATATCATCAGGATCTCACATCCCAAATACACATCATATAACCACCAAACGTGGATTCCTTAAAACATGTTTGAAAATATGAGAGAAACATCATCTTAAAAATTTACAGATCCAAAGATAGCACCTCCTCTCTCATTCTAGGGTTCATCATGCTCATCACCTCCTGTAACGTGAATTATAGAATAAGGGATGAGTGCGTTGAATACACTCGTGGGGATAAAATCCACATCTTAATTTTCGACAGATATTTAAATTAAAAATACGTATAATCATCACGGAACACAGCACGAAATATGCACAACAGATATTAGAAATGGAAAGGGACAAATAGGTGCAGGTACTCCCTGTCTTATTCTATAAAATGGTCTCAATACCCTTGGTGCGTTTCAAGGCTCCACCAAACCTTTCATAGAAGAATGGAGGTAAGGGACGAATGCATGAAGATGTGACATCAGCGGGTCCACCCCTCGCATAGTAATAAGTATGGCACAGCAAATATAATCACAACATTTAGTATTCCTCAATCATGCTTGGAATAGGAAAAACTATAAATAGATAAAGAGTTAAAAATTACTCCCACCTTATTCGGTGGTTACCATGTGAGGAGCAAGTATCAAAGATCACGTATCACAAGGCTTCAATCCAACAGGTAGCCTACATAATTTATGATGTTTATTAAATTTTTATTAAATAAAATTAAAAATTTAAACGATATCAGATCGGATACTATCGATCGAGATGAAACAGATCGGAATGGAAGGCCTAACAATTGAGGTTGAAGAAACCAGAGGGAAATATCAATTTATAAGGCTGAGGTGAAAGAGAATGAATTTTAGATCACAAAAAAATAAGAATGAGCTCGATCAAAGTTGAAACGAACTCGAACGGAGCATTTTAAGATTGAGAGATATTTCGGTAATTTGGTCAAAGGGTTGACTTTGACCGGGACCCACGACCCCCGATCAAAGATATTTAATTGGCGACATCTCAATGATAAAGTACAATGAAAGGAAAACGAGATTCAGCTTGAAAATTGAATCAAAAAATACGGCGTCGCGTGCGTACCCGGCATCGGGAGAAAAATCCGGCGGTCTTGGCAGTGGGGCAGCACCTCTCGGCAGCTGCCGAGTTTTCTCGACAGTGGGGGCACGGCTCTTGGTAGCCTCGGCCAGGCTCGTGCCCAGGCCTCCAGCATCGATCCTGCTCGACCAACCTATTTCCCGGCGCCACCAGCTGCGACGGTGCTGCCACTTCATCCTCCAGTGAGCCTGCACCAACGGCTACCACCTCCGGCCATCCCTCGCTAGATTCTGGCATGAAAAGTGCCGGAAAAATAGCCGCAAACACCCTTCATCGCACACACATGCATATATATATACACAACCAAACCCCAGTCTTTCCAGCTCCGGCCGGTGACTGGTAGTCGTCGGCCACCACCCTCAGGTCCTCGCTGGTGTATAACCAGCACTGGCCAACAGCATGCATACACAACACACACGTTACACACACACGCTTCACAAACCCCATACAACAGCCCACTTTCCCAACCCGTTTTACGACATCGGCGCTGCCACCCATGACGGTGCCGCCCCTCCAGCGGCTAGCCCACAACTCCGATAGCCCTTCCGGTGCCTACAACCGTGAGAAGAAGAGAGAGAGAGAAAACGAGAGAGAGAAAATGTGGCAAGTGTTATGATGTATACTATAAGCCTAGCTTTTGTATAAACATCTTTTTATGATATGTGAATCTTTTATGGTCAAATAGTTTACATTTTAAATTTGTTATATATGTTATTGCAATTGTCCAATTAATTTATATTGTAGATAACATGGTGTGTGGTGCCACACAGAAGATCATGTTATCGGTTCCTTATACATTATAAATGGTATCTCACAATCGAGATAATTTTGGACAAATTATCGAAATGGTTGTAGTGTAATTTGGTATTAATCTATCTTGATTATAAAATTACACTAGTACATTTTGTATGTATTGAGGTATTAATCTATCTTGAGCAGGACCAATTGAGGTTGTTTTATTTGTACTGACTACATAAATAGAATAAGACCTCTATTATTATGGATGTGCGTCCTCTTAATCATTGTATGATAACGGGCATGTATACTCGATATATGTTTCTTTAATATACCAATGGGTGAGATTTATTTATTAAATCAATAAGCTCGGTAAATTGGGATACAATATTGTTTATATGGTGTGCTGTTGATTATATAATGAAGCCGTGTCCTAATTATTTAGGATGATGATGTTCCCTTGAGGAGCTCATAAGAATTATCATGTAAACCCTGCAGGTGGATTTATTCTTGCATGATAATAAAGTTGAGTGGTACTATTCTTGGAATTAAATGTTAATTAATTGAATTGTCAGTAATTCATTTAATTAACGGACATTCGATATCTTAAACATGGGGAGATAAACGCGTACATAATAAATAGGAGCCCATATTTAATATGGATAAGGGACGGTAGTTCAATAATATCTTTTTAGTGGATTGAGATATTATTGATAGGCTTAAGAAGTATATTAAGATCGAATTTAGGACTACTAAGCCTATCAGGAGACCGATTCCTAATCCTCCTCAAGGTCCCTGTTGTAGCCTATAAATAAGCCTCAAGTCAGCCATTTCTAGACACACATACACGAAATCTGAGTTATGGTTTAGTGGAAAGGTGGCTGAAAGTCTCGATAGTTCGTTACCCACACAACGTTCGAGAAAAAGGTGAGGAATACAGCAAAAGATCGTGAGGTCCAGGCTCCATCGATTCCTCGATCTACAGTTCTGACCTTAGAACTAATATCGGTGCAAAAGGTATGATTCGTTTATCCACTGCGTGTTAATCATATTTGCATGGACCCTGAATCAGATAATCGTATAGGGTCGGCGATCCGGCGGTTCCTACAATTGGTATCAGAGCTGTGGTTTTCTGACTCTATGCGATTGAATCAGTTAATTCTATTATGAATCGTATCTTGAAGCATGCGTATTTTAGATCAGATAATAGTAGGACGTGTGAGAAATTATGATTTTCTTCAGGAACCTTAAATCCAACTATGATGGTCTGAATATATGTTTATGTATGAATTAAACCCTCGGACATGTCGAGGTTGTTTTTGAATGTATGATTGTAATAGTAAAATCACGACGGTTTGTCGTGTTAGGTTTTAATTTTTTGTTCGATCTAGATTATATGTAAACTCATTCGTGGAGTATAGGATCGATGGATGTAATTAGATACAAGGTTGGGGTGGCACAGCCGGCAAACATTCAAGAACACGACGATATAACGAGGTCATAATAGTTGGAAATTATGTTTTTTCATATTTATTGCCTTATATGTGTTTTGTTTTATCAAGCATGCTTTTATGTGTTTCATATGGTATGCATGTTAAAATCCCTCATGTTAAATAACTAAGTGGGAGAGAGATTAATTTATTTTAAAATAAATCTCATGGCCTCCATTACTGGTTTGTAAGTGATGCATTTGAACTTGCGCGTTGGTTTTAAGAGCCTTCTTCCATATCGGATGAGTTTATTTGCGGATCACTAGATCAAACTTCCTTTATGGATGATTATAGAAAGTTGTCTAAGAGTATGTTATCTTCTCCATCTGAAGGGGCATAATCCTAGATAGTGGACTTAGTATCAAGTAATGGTATACACTTAGATGCATTTGATAAGTATCCTCCTCATCGGAGTCACTGCTGTTATTTATATGGCCAAAGCGATACCAACTATTAATTTTATTTGCATAAAGTTAAGTTGACAAGATAATAAAATTAATGGGTAAAACCTCCTCTAACAAATGTTTGAATTAGTATACGTCCACACTATCGTGGCATACGAAGTTCACGGTGTATTGAGGTGTTGGTGAATTTAGATTATGTTGTTTGAGGGAACAATATGATTTGCCAATTCAAATGATTTGACCTATGCGTTTATTTACGTGATTCTTAGGATTTTTTATGGCTTTCAATTCTCTTGCTGTTATACTTAAAGAAAACAAACTTACTAGTCCTAATTATATTGATTGGAAATGAAACCTGGACATTGTCCTGTCTGCTAAAGAGTACAAGTTTGTACTCACTGAGCACTGTCCTGACATGCCTAATGAAAACTCTACGGAAGAGGAGAAAATGCTTTATAAGAAGTGGGTCAAGGCAGATGAGATGGCGCGGTGTTACATTTTGGCTTCCATGTCAAATGTGCTGCAACATCAGCATCAGGCCATGCCCACTGCCTATGATATGATGCATAATCTCGAGGAACTCTTCGGACACCATAGTCGGGCATTAGTTGTTGAAACATGTTTAGCGGTGTTATCTACCGGTACCTGGTGTGTAGATACGGGAGCCACTGATCATGTCTGCAATTCATTGCAGGGGTTCTAGAAAACCAGACGACTAAGTGAATGAGAGATTACTATATACATGGGAACCGCTGTGAAAGTAGCGGTTGTTGCAGTGAGAGACGTTCATTTATCTTTTCATAAGAATAAGACTTTGATTTTGAGAAATTATCTTTACGTACCTTGTTTTAGAAAGAATTTGATTTCAGTTTCTAAACTTTTTAATGATGGATATTCTGTTTCTTTTGATAATAATGTTGTGGTCAAGAAGAATAGGGTTATTAACTGTTCTGGTACGTTGGTTGACAATTTATATACTCTTAATCCAATAACTCCTACGATGCAACAAATGGAAATTAATAGCACATCTTCTAAATCTAATAAGAGAAAAGAACCTTCCAAAATGAATCAAACATATATTTGGCATCTAAGGTTGGGTCATATTAACTTAAGGAGGATTCAAAGGTTGATAGCCGATGGACCTTTGGGTTCCTTGGAAGTGAAAAACTATCCAACCTGCGAATCCTGCTTGGAAGGAAAAATGACCAAAAGGCCTTTTAAGGCGAAGGGGTATAGAGCCAAAGAAGTGTTGGAATTGATTCATTCTGATTTGTGTGGTCCTATGACTATTCAGGCAAGAGGTGGTTTCGAATATTTTGTCTCTTTTATAAACGATTATTCGAGATATGGATACATTTACTTGATGCGCTTCAAGTCCGAGTGTTTTGACAAGTTCAAAGAATACAAGGCTGATATGGAGAAATGTCATGGTAAATATATCAAGACACTATGATCTGATCGTGGTGGTGAGTACCTCTTAGGAGAGTTTAGGAGTTACTTATCAGAGGTTGGGATTCAATCCCAATTGTCTGCACCGGGTACACCCCAACAGAATGGTGTGGCAGAACGAAGGAATATGACTCTTATGGAAATGGTTAGATTGATGATGAGTTATTCAGAATTACCAAATTTGTTTTGGGGGTATGCTTTGGAAACAGCGACGTACATTCTAAACTTGGTACCTTCTAAGTCAGTACCCTCTACTCCCACAGAATTGTGGACTGGGCGCAAGCCCAGTTTGAAACACATTCGGATTTGGGGTAGTCCAGCACATGTACTGAAGGGAGATGCTGATAAGTTGGAATCTCGTACGGAAGTACACTTGTTTGTGGGTTATCCTAGAGGAACGAAAGGTGGTTTATTTTATAGTCCTAAAGATCAGAAGGTCATTGTTAGTACGAATGCCCGATTTTTAGAAGAGGACTATGTAATGAACCACAAGCCTATGAGTAAAATTGTTCTTAAGGAAATGAGAGGGGATAATTCTAATGTACCGACAGTATAAGATGAGATACCACAAGTGACTGCACCGCGTGTCACTAATGATACACAAATACCGATAGTGCCTCGTCGTAGTGGGAGGGTTGTTAGACAACCTGATACATTCATATTTTTGGGAGAGTCTTCAAACTTGGTCCCTGGACAACATGAAATAGATCCCTAGACTTATGACGAAGCACTCCAAGATAAAGATGCGATATCTTGGCAAAAGGCAATGCTCTTTGAGATAGAATCTATGGATTCTAATCAAGTTTGGGAGCTTGTAGAACCACCAAATGGTGTAAGAGCCATTGGATGAAATGGGTCTACAAAAGAAAAAGAGGATCATACGGAAAGGTAGAGACCTTTAAAGCAAGGCTTGTTGCGAAAGGGTATACTAAAAAAGAAGGGATCAATTATGAAGAAACCTTTTCGCCGGTAGCCATGTTGAAGTCTATCCGGATTCTTTTATCTATTGCTGCTCATATGGATTATGAGGTTTGACAGATGGATGTCAAGACAGCTTTCCTTGATGGAAGTCTTGAAGAAAACATCTATATGAAGCAACCAGAGGGATTCATTGAGAAGGGAAAAGAACATCTTATGTGTAAGCTCAATCGATCCATTTATGGACTGAAACAAGCTTCGAGATCTTGGAACATCCATTTTGATGAGGTAATCCAATCTTTTGGATTTATTCAATGTCCGGATGAGTCTTGTGTATATAAGAAGAGTAACGGAAACGTGGTGGTATTTCTTGTACTATACGTAGATGATATCTTGTTAATTGGAAACAATGTCAAGGTGTTATCAGACGTTAGGGTATGGCTGTCCAAGCAGTTTGCTATGAAGGACTTAAGAGAAGCTGGACATATTCTTGGGATCAAAGTTATAAGGGATCGCAAGAAAAAGATGTTATGCTTATCTCAAGCTTCATACATTGACACTATCCTAGCTCGTTTTAGCATGCAAAACTCCAAGAAAGGTTTTCTACCTTTTAGGCATGGAGTTCCTTTATCTAAGGAAATGTGTCCTAAGACACTAAAGGAGATAGAGGAAATGAAAGCAGTTCCCTATGCTTCAACTGTAGGAAGCTTAATGTATGCAATGCTATGTACGAGACCAGATATCTGCTTTGCCGTGGGCATGGTTAGTAGATATCAAAGTAACCCAGGACAAGGTCATTGGACTGCCGTAAAGCATATTCTAAAGTACCTGAAAAAGACTAGAGATTATATGCTAGTTTACCAGGCAAATGATTTATTACCTGTGGGTTACACGGATTTAGATTTCCAGTCAGATAGGGACAACAGTAAATCAACCTCGGGGGTATGTGTTTACCTTGGGAGGTGGAGCCATAGTGTGGAGAAGTGTGGAGAAGTGTGAAGCAGAAATGCTTTTCGGACTCCATCATGGAAGCTGAATATGTGGCAGCCTCTGAGGCAGCCAAAGAAGCTGTATGGCTCAGAAACTTCTTGATGGACTTAGAAGTGATTCCTGGTTTGCCTAAAGCTATCACAATCTATTGTGATAACAGTGGTGCAGTAGCAAACTCGAAGGAACCACGAGCCCATAAGGCAAGTAAACACATTGAGCGCAAGTACCACCTGGTACGAGATATCGTAAAGCGAGGGGAAGTTGTTGTCGCCAAGATTGCATCAGCAGATAACCTAGCAGATCCTTTCACAAAGGCTCTTCCGGCGAAAGCCTTCGATGAGCATGTTGATGGGATGGGAATCAGATGTATGGCAGCGTATATGACAGCATAGTCTTTTACTATAAGTGGGAGATTGTTAGGATGTATACTATAAGCCAAGCTTTTGTATAAACATCTTTTTATGATATGAGAATCTTTTATGGTCAAATGTTTTGCATTTTATATTTGTTATATATGTTATTACAATTGTCCAATTAATTTAAATTGTAGATAACATAGTGTGTGGTGCCACACAGAAGATCATGTTATCAGTTCCTTATAGATTATAAATGGTAGCTCACAACCGAGATAATTTTGGACAAATTATCGGAATGGTTGTAGTGTAATTTGGTATTAATCTATCTTGATTATAAAATTACACTAGTACATTTTGTATGTATTGAGCAGGACCAATTGAGGTTGTTTTATTTATACTGACTACATAAATAAAACAAGACCTCTATTATTATGGATATGCGTCCTCTTAATCATTGTATGATAACGAGCATGTATACTCGATATATGTTTCTTTAATTGACCAATGGGTGAGATTTATTTATTAAATCAATAAGCTCTGTAAATTGGGATACAATGTTGTTTATATGGTGTGCTGTTGATTATATAATGAAACTGTGTCCTAATTATTTAGGATGATGATGTCCCCTTGAGGAGCTCATAAGGATTATCATGTAAACCCTGCATGTGGATTTATTCCGGCATGATAATAAAGTTGAGTGGTACTACTCTTGCAATTAAATGTTAATTAATTGAATTGTCAGTAATTCATTTAATTAACGGACATTCGATATCTTAAACATGGGGAGATAAACACGCACATAATAAATAGGAGCCCATATTTAATATGGATAAGGGATGGTAGTTCAATAATATCTTTTTAGTGGATTGAGATATTATTGATAGGCTTAAGAAGTATATTCGGATCGAATTTAGGACTCGTAAGCCTATCAGGAGACCGATTCCTATTCCTCCTCAAGTCAGCCGTTTCTAGACACACATACACGAAATCGGAGATACGGTTTAGTAGAAAGGCGGCTGAAAGTCTTGATAGTTCGTTGCCCACACAATGTTCGAGAAAAAGACGAGGAATACAGCAGAAGATCGTGAGGTCCAGGCTCCATCGATTCCTCAATCTACAGTTCTGACCTTAGAACTAATATCGATGCAAAAGGTATGATTCGTTTATCCGCTACGCGTTAATCATATTTGCATGGACCCCGAATCAGATAATCGTATAGGGTCGGCAATCTGGGGGTTCCTACAGCAAAAAGCTAGGGTTTAGGGTTTGGAGATCGTTCTTCATCATTTTCCAACAAACGGAAAATCGGAATTGAATTCTGAAAGTTGTCCTAGATTCGTCTCGTCACGGACTACGTTGTGTGTGAAAATCAGCCGAAACTAACAAGTTTGAAATTTTCCAACGAACTCCGGTGGAGGCACGACGGCGTTCCGGAGACAGAATAAGTGAGGAGAGAGGAAGAGAGAGGAGAGGGAGACTTACGTGTATTTGGCGCTTTTCGGCTCGTTTGAAGAAACGGTGAAAAATGAATCGAATGAGGGCCTATTTATAGAAATTGGAAAGGTTACTATTCATGTAGGGGTAGTTTACTATTCATATTGGTAGGTTACTGTTCATGATAAGATTTCGGTTACTGTTTTTCAAGATTTCATTTATCGTTTTCTGAAACTGCATATTTTGCCATTTTCATCATTGTTTTATCCATCTAAAACTAGTCATTAAACACATATCTGAAATGCATGTAATTAAATTAAACACTCAAGAATTAATACACATAAGATATTTTAATTAAGGGTTTACTTATTTAATTAACCAATTATGCTTCATTTTTGTCTTGGGCGCTACATCCCTTACCCCTTAAAAGAATTTCATCCTCGAAATTTAACGTGTACCAAGAAAATGTAAATTGGGATACTTCTTTAGAATCTCGTCTTCTAGTTCCCAAGTTGCCTCTTTCTTTCCATGACGGCTCCACTGAATCTTTACTATAGCCATCTCCTGATTTCTTAGACGATGATATTTCCTATCCAAGATGGCTATCGGGAGTTCTTCATAAGTTAGATCTTTCTCAAGTTCTATGTCTCTTTGTTTGATTATGTGGCTCGGATCGAATATATACTTCCAAAGCATAGATATGTGAAAGACGTTGTGTACTCCAGTGAAGTCCGGTGGTAGAGTTAAACGGTACGCAACCTCTCCTGCTCGATCTAAAATCTCGAATGATCCCACGTACCTCGGTTTCAGTTTCCACCTCTTTCCAAAATGATAAACTCCTTTAGTGGGTGACACCTTAAGGAAAACAAGGCTGTACTTCGATACAACAAAGCAAGGAAGAACGGCGTGCAGCAACGCTGCAAGAAAAGGATACAGGAGTACTGCTAGAAAGAAGCTACAGCAGCACTGCCAGATGATACTGCAACCAAGTCTAAAATACAGCAGCACTGAAAGAAAGTATCAGCTGCACAAGGACCAAGGATACAGCGCAGACTTACAAGTCAGTTAAGTAATACAGCGCTAACTACAAGACGAAGTATCCTGCAAATCCTAAGAAGGATAAATGCAGTACGAGGAACGGAGATTCAAGCAAGAATAAAAGAGCCGTTCAAGAAAAAGTCAAAGTAGCAGACACGGAGCCAATAAGAAGATGCCACGTGGACTGACGCGCTGCAGAAAGCTGCGAGCCGCAACTGCCGCATTAAATGCTCCGAAAGGAAAAGTCAAGTCGCATTAAATACGAACCATACTTTGGCCAGGCTACTTCAAATTCAAAAGAGGGATGTCTCCTTCAACGGACACCTTCTCCTACAAGTATAAATAGAGGTCGAGGAGAACTGAAGCTGGTGGTTGTCACTGTTACTAAGAACAAAAATCCATACGTGAAAGTTTCAAGCTTACAAATTTCAAGCATTCAAGCCAACAGTTTCAGTCACTCAACCTATCGAAGTGAAGCAAGTTCAAGCTGAAAGTTTCCCTACGGATTCAGAACCTCACTTCGAAGCACAAGTTGAAGAAAACCTTTTTATCCTTTTAACCTTGTTGCTGTGTGCTTAGGTTGTTTTAGTGGTGTCAAGCAGTTGATAGGAGAAATCCTTGCTGTTTGTTTAGTTGTCTAAGTGTTAGGCAACTTCCCTGTATGGGAGTGTAGAACCCTGTGTGGGTTAGCCTTTGAAGTTTGCAGTTGCTATGTGTACGCTGGACTTCAGTAGGTGGTTTGCTTTGTAAAGTTGATAGATTGTTAGGAGAGTCCTGTAAATCAATCTTGCTTAACAAAGTTCCTGCTCGAGGAGCAGTAGAATGGACATAGAAGGATTACACCACCTTCGAACCACTATAAGCCATAAGTGTTTTAATCGCTTTATTTATCTGCGCTTATTTTCTGCATTATTATCTGTCTCTCATCTTAAAACATTTTGAAAGAAGCATTCTTGAGTAAAACAGCCTTGTGTTTAAAAGTTAATTTCCGCTGCGTATAAAACTCCAGGTTACAGCGTGCAGCACTGCATCTTAGCGCTGCAAGCAGTAACCTTCTATCGCTGCAAGCTCAAGTAACTTACAGTGCAGAACTGTTGTTTTGAGAGATTTTGAAAATCGACCAGGTTCCTTCACCCCCCCTCTGAACCTCGAACACCACTTGGGACCAACAAGTGGTATCAGAGCAAGTTGGGTTAAAAGCCAACTTATCTGGTCACCTACCCAGATCCACCTTTGTCTCGCTGTTTTCTTAGCATTAAAATCATTTTTAAAGCATATCATGGATTCCTCCAATCATAAGCTACCTATGTTTTCTATAGAGGAATATGATGACTGGAAGATAAGAATGCAGGCACACCTTTCTGCCATGAATGATGAGATGTGGACGGTCATAACTGAAGGACCGATAATTCCCATGAAGGTAAATCCAATGTATGGAAGAGACCATGCAAAAGGAGAGCAGCCACCACCAAACTTCCTGACCAAACCACGTCAAGAGTGGGGTAACGAAGACAGGAAGAGAGCCAACCTGGATAATGTGGCAAAGAACGCTCTATTTATTACTTTGGATAAAGGCACCTTTAGCAAAGTTAAAACTTGCTCAACATCCAAAGAAATATGAGAAAAGATGGAGCAAATTTGTGAAGGAACTGAGCTCACAAAAGACAACAAAATCTCCAACGCTACCCAACTATTCGAGCTCTTTGAAATGACGAATGAAGAGACTCTTGAGCAACTAGATTTGAGATTCACATCCATAGTGAATGAACTAGAAGCTTTAGGCAAACACTACACACAGAAAGAAAAGAACATGAAGGTGTTGAGAGCCCTACCAGCGGAGTGGGATAGCAAGACCACTGCCATGAGAGTATCTATGGACTTGAAGTCCATGAGCACATTTGATCTATTCTCCGACTTAAAAGCATTCGAGTATGATATCAATAGAAGGAGAAATGAGTCAGAGGAGTTAATCTCCAAAGTTACAGCGCTAACCGCCAGAAGAATCAAGGATGCAGCAACCGCCAGTTGCAGTAAACAGAATGAGGATACATCAGAAGTTGCTGAAGAGGATATGATGCTCCTCCTAAAGAAATTCAGGAGATTCATTAAGAGCAACAACAATAGCAGCAACACCAACCTCAACAAAAAGAATGACTTCAGAAGAAGTCATCCAACCCCTCAGGTATCTTCTTCTCCATTGTCAAATACAGGGAATATTGACTTGTGCTATAATTGCAGGAAGCCTGGACACTACGCAAGGAACTGTCCTTATCCAATCGTACACAAGTATCCTGAAGGAGAAAGAGAACAGAAGAGAGATAAAAGAAGAGAGGAAAGACACAAGCTTCGAGCTCTCATAGGAGAGATGGAGAAAGCCAATGATGCAGTAGTTCCGAAGGAAGTACTGAAAGCTGCAGAATCCTCTGACAGCGATGCTGAAACCTCATCCTCTGACGAAGAAGCACTCATATGCCTGATGGCTAGAGATGGCGAGGACAGCGAAGAAGATGAGGTAATCTACCAACCGCTGTCCATACAAGTTGATGAGGAGCTGAACATGATCCACTCCTTGAAAAGGATCATGAGTGATTTCGAGCAGATCAACTTAATTCATGAGGAACTGAAGGTTGAAAATGAGAACCTTAGAATCGATAATGAGATCCTCAAGAGCAAAAACATCGACATTGCCAAAATGCTCGCTGCACGAGAGTCTGATAACTCAAAGTGTAGTAAGCTGCAACAAGAGGTCTCTAGATTGAATCTGCTGATCACCGAGCTAAAATCTGAGAAGAAAACCTTGCAGTCCAAGATGAGCACGTTCACCAAATCTTCAAAGGACGCAAGAGATTGCATAAACTGTGTCAGAGATCCTTTTGAGATATCAGGCATAGGTTACAGCAATCAAGGCTCTCAGAATACAGCAAGTACATCCAAAGCTGTAAATTTTGTTCAAGCCAAAACTCCAATGGAGAAAGAGTTACTTTGTGACTCTGAAAAGATCGAGAACAAAACAGCAATAACGGATAAGGGAAAGAGACCCCAATGCTCAACTGCAGGGAGTAAGCCTGCATCTAAGAATTGGCTGCAGCAGAAGCCATCTGCTGCATGCAGCAAAAGAATGCAGCAACCAACAAAGTTGCAGCATAGAAGAAACTTTCCCACCTATACTAAGACCTACATGTCTAAACCTCAAGGAGGATATACTCCAGGGAAGTATGGTGGAAGACCACACTACAAGGGTGTCGGTAATACACATGTTGGTTATGCACACACTTTTAACAAGCAGTCTGTCAAGACAACTGCATACAGCAAGAGAACCAACAAATCTTACAGTAAAATAGTTACTGTTAAGAAAGTTTGGGTTCCCAAAGTAACTAACCCTAAAGGACATACAGATATGGGTACCTAAATCTGTTTGAAATTGTTACAGGTTACAGTGCCAGGATGCAGCAGTGATGTATGGTATATCGACAGCGGCTGCTCAAGGCACATAACAGGCAGTAAAGAAACGCTGATAGACTTCCAAGAATGCAAAGGACCTAAGGTCATATTTGGTGATGATTCCAAAGGAAGCACAAAAGGAAGTGGATGCCTAGTCAAGGGGAACATAAAAATCATGGATGTATCCTACGTAAAGGGGCTTAGATACAATCTTCTAAGCATCAGTCAATTTTGTGACAAAGGATACACAGTGGAATTCAACCTCAACAAATGCTTAATCAAAGACAACACCACAAATGAAGTAAAGCTTACAGGAACAAGAAGATGAAATATCTACCTAGCGGATTGGAATTCCTCCACTCAATCAACATGCTTCATTGTGAAAAGTCCACCAGAGCTGAGCTGGCTATGGCACAAACGATTAAGTCACCTGAACTTCAAGACTATCAACAAGCTAGCAAGAAAAGGACTCGTGAGAGGATTACCAGATGTAGCTTACAAAAAGAAGAATGTCTGTGGAGCGTGTCAAAAAGAAAAGCAAGTTAAGAGCTCTTTCAAGGATAAGATTCAGAAATCATCTCACAGGATTCTAGATCTTCTACATATGGACCTTTTTGGACCAGTAGAACCAGTAAGCTTGAGCGGGAAGAAGTACTCCCTAGTAGTAGTGGATGACTACTCCAGATACACCTGGACGATCTTTCTTGCAAATAAGTCAGAAACTCAAGAAAAGTTACCTGGTCTCATAAAGAAAATTCAGAATGAAAAGAGCTTGAGAATAGTAAAGATAAGATCAGACAAAGGAACTGAGTTCACAAATAAGTTTATAGAAAAATTCTGTTCTGATAATGGTATTCGTCATGAATACTCTGCTGCAAGAACACCGCAACAAAACGGGGTTGCTGAAAGAAGAAATAGAACCTTCAAGGAAGCAGTAAGGACGATGATAGCAGAAGCAGAGATACCCAAGAGGTTTTGGGCTGAAGCAACCAACACTGCATGCTACACGCAGAACAGATGTCTAATCATCAAGGATCTTGACAAGACGCCTTATGAAATATGGAATGGCCATACACCGAATATCGCTTATCTGCACATCTTTGGATGCAAGTGTTACGTTCTCAACAATGGAAAGGAACATCTGAAAACTTTTGATGCTAAATCAGACGAATGAGTATTTCTAGGATACTCTGCTGTAAGTAGAGCTTTCAGAGTGTTTAATAAGAGAACCCTGGTGGTAGAAGAATCTATACATGTGGTGTTTGATGAACCACATTGTGACACAAAGAAGCTGGAAAAACCACCTGAAGAGATCGCTCCTAGAAAAGAGAATGATGTACCATACATAGAAGGAGTTCTGCCTACAGGAGAAGAAAAGGAAGAAGAAGCTGCAACCTTGGATGCAGCAGACATTCTCACAGCAGCAGAACCTCCTGCATTACAGCAACATGATGAGCAAAACACACCAACTCATGTCTTTGAGCCTGATAGGACATGGCTTAGAAATCATCCAAGAGATCTCATTATAGGAGATCCATCCATTGGTGTAAGGACAAGGAGATCCATACCACATGAAGCAATGTTCGCGTGCTTCATATCACAATCAGAGCCTAAAAATGTTGAAGAGGCACTGCAAGATAGCAATTGGGTGCAGGCCATGCAAGAAGAATTGAACGGATTTGAAAGAAATTAAGTATGACAAACAGTCGCAAGACCAACCCATCAAGGTGTAATTGGAACAAAGTGGGTGTTCAAAAACAAGCTAGATGAATCAGGAGTAGTTGTAAGAAATAAAGCAAGATTAGTTGCTAAAGGATACTGTCAGGAAGAAGGAATTGATTTTGATGAAGCTTTTACACCAGTGGCAAGGCTAGAAGCAATAAGAATTTTCCTAGCCTATGCAGCACATATGAATTTCAACGTCTATCAAATGGATGTTAAAAGCGTATTCCTGAATGGTCTCCTTACAGAGGAAGTATATGTTGAACAACCTCCTGGTTTCGAGGATCAAGCAGAAGAGAAGGTGTTTCGGTTACAAAAAGCCCTATATGGACTAAAGCAAGCACCAAGAGCTTGGTATGACACCTTATCTCTCTATCTTCTGGAAAATGGCTTTCAGAAAGGAACAATCGACAAAACGCTGTTTAGGATACAGGACGGAGAAAGTGTACTTCTTGTACAAATTTATGTGGATGACATTATCTTCGGATCCACAAACAAAGAGCTATGTGAGAAATTCTCCAACCTGATGCAGTCAAAGTTTGAGATGAGTATGATGAAAGAATTAAGCTTCTTTCTCGGACTGCAAGTAAAACAGATACCTACAGGAACCTTCATCAACCAAGTCAAGTATACAAAGGAGCTTATCAAGAAATTTGGCATGGAAAATGGAGCAGCTGAGTCCATTCCCATGTCCACATCCATAAGTCTTGACAAAGATGAAGATGGTAAAGATGTAGACATTACCAAATACAGATGCCTCATTGGATCGTTGCTGTATCTCACAACAAGCAGACCAGACATTATGTTTGCAGTAGGAGTCTGTGCTAGATTCCAAGCAGTACCGAAGGAATCACACCTTTTAACAGTAAAAAGGGTAATTAAGTATCTTAAGGGAACTCAGGAAGTCGGCCTATGGTATCCTAAGGAAGGAGGATTCAAGCTTAAAGGCTACTCCGACTCAGATTATGCAGGCTGCAAGATTGATAGAAAGAGTACGAGTGGGACGTGTCAATTTCTGGGAAATAGACTTGTCTCGTGGTTCTGCAGGAAGCAGACCTCAATTGCAACCTTTACAGCAGAAGCAGAGTATGTTGCAGCAGGAAGTTGCTGTGCGCAGATTCTCTGGATACAGCAGCAACTTAGAGATTATGAGATAAAAGAAAAAGAGACTCCAATTCTCTGTGACAATACGAGCGCTATTGCAATTACCCATAATCCTGTCTTTCACTCAAGAACAAAGCACATTGACATTCGTCATCACTTTATAAGAGATCATGTTGAGAAGAAAGACATCGTGCTAGAGAAAGTTCACACGGATCTACAACTTGCAGATATCCTTACAAAACCTTTGAGTGAATCGAGGTTTTCCATGCTTTGAAACGAGCTGGGAATCCTTAAGTTGTGAAGAAAAAGAAGATGCAAGATTGCAGGGGGAACCTCTGCACAGTAAAGATGGTACTGTAAGCTACGCATTAATACAGCACTGGGTTCAGACAGCGCTGCATTTTTATTCTTACAGTACAGCAAATATCGAAGAATTCAAGCAGCACCAGGTTACAGCATTTATTTCAAAAGAGTATTGATTGCTCTGCAACCTCGTACTTGAATCGCTGCAATCTTAAAAAGGCATTTATTTAGGCGGTAAAGGGCATGTCTTTCAGCATTAAATGAATGACTGCGGATGTCAGGAAGTGGAAAGGACGCTGACAGAGCTCACGCGCCAAGTAATTATTAGTGTCGATTTGACATCTCCGCTTTTTCCTGAGCCACTAGACTATTTCCCTGATTTATCTCAATCGTCGATCTCACACGTCTCTTGAAAACCGCCATAAAGACCAAAACGTGCCATTTGAATTCACTTTTCACCATCTTCAGAAAGAGAAGCACTTTGATCACAGAAAATCTTCTAAGTGCAAACCCTTGTTCTTTCTCTTTCTCTCTCAGAAAAATATCATCAATGGCTGCCAGAAGGACCATTGTTCCTGATGGAAGGATGATCAATCAGGAACACATCCTTGAGTCAGGGCTGTATGACAATATCCTGATCAAGAGGATTTTTGATGCTCTTCAACAGACCCAAGTCCTAGGGCTGTTGACCACCGTCTACGCTGGCTTCTCTACGGAGTCAGTACAGAGATTCTACGCCTACGCTAGGCAGGTGGAGGAAAGGAACTGCATCCTGTTCCGGATGGATGCAGATGAAGAAGAACGGTCGCTGACCGTTCGGGACATCTCCACCACCTTCAGCATCTCGGCTGCAGGTTTGACCCCAGCCAGTTGGCAACGTATGGGGAGGCATCAGCTCAAAAGATGTGGGATCTCTTTCGAGCAAGGGATGCAGGAGCTGAAATCAAGAGAAGCGCCCCCAAGAAGCTCTTCAAACCGGAGTTTGAACTACTCCATGACATCTGTGCATACTCCATCGAAGGGAGGATAGGAAGTTATGACAAATGCACAGATCTCCAGTTCCGGATCATGTCAGCAATCATGGTCGGAGAGAAGGTGAATTGGGCGAGGTTCATCATGAAGAGGCTGTGGGAGGAAGCAGAGAAGATAACGGAGCGTCGGAGCTACGGTATCACCATCTGCTCTCTGCTCTGCAAGCTTGGCCTTCAACTTGCAGCACCCGCCCCCATTCATCCTGGAAAGTATCTCGGGAAGAAGAAGAAGGGCAAGACCCAGCCGAAAGCTGCAGGAGCAGGAGTTGCGAGGAAGAAAACCAAAAACAAAAAGAATGCAACTCTTGCTCTGCAAGATGAAGCTGCAGGCAGCGGGGAAGAAGCCGAAGAAGAGGATCCTTCGAGTCCTCTTCCTGTTATCAAGAGGAGGTCAGGGAAGGCTGTACCTGAACTTGAATCCTCTTCCCCAGATGATGACACACCCTTGGTGAGAAGGGCTCCACGCAGCAAGAGGGCTGCTGCTGCTGCTGTTGGGGATGTGTCACATCAGCCCAGGGAGAAAGGTGACTCTCTTGATTCCCAACTCTCTACACCTAATATGGTTGTAGTTGACCTTGGGGATGAGTCACATCAGCTTCAGGAGCCACATCAGCACCGGGTCGAGCCAACTGAAGATGAAGCCCGTCTACAAATAGAAGCTTCAGTTCTCGATCCTATCTTTCCGGCTGCTAGAAATATGGCTGCGGAGTACTCTCTTTGGAGAGAGATGAGGCTGTCAAAGGAGGAAATCCTGTTGAAATGGAAGGATTTCCTGACAGTCGAGCAAGCTGTCCTGGAGTGGGCCAAATCTGAAGACATTCTGGCACTCCTGCAACCTGACTTTGCAGTAAGAGTTCAAGAGCTCGATGGCTGCAGTGCTGCACAGGGAGCACAGGACAAGGGAAAGGGCAAAGCTCTTGCAGAATCCGACTCTACAGAGCTGCCGATAAGAGCAGCTGTGGAAGATACGCAGGTCTTCCTTACCCCGGCTGCGGAGGCTGTAAGAAGGGGTGATGATGTCGCATTTGCTCAAGAGCAAATCGACACCTTGGGAATGGAGCAAGCTGAAGAAGCCATGCTGCATGTAGCGCTGCAACAGAGCCTGAAGGAAACCAGGATGCAGCACACTCCAAGGAGGATGCGGGGAGAAGACAGTTCAAGTTCACATCAGATGAACTCCCCTGCATACGAGCAAGTGGTTGAGGGCCTCTCCAACATTGTCACGCTGGATCGCTTGGAAGAGGAGGAAGCCCAACTACTGGATTATGGCGATTCCCCGGTTCGCGAAGATGAAAATACTGCTGTTGCAGATTCTGAGGGGGAACCATCAGCCATAATCAGGGATGTCATCTCAGACATCTCCAAAATTGCCGATGAAGCATCTATGGAGGAAGTAGCAGAGACGGTACTCCCTGCACTGGACGCGACAGCAGTGCAGCCGGCAACCACCCTTCAACAAGAAGAAGAAGCTGCAGAAACAATCAGGGTGGAAGCTGAGATTCTTGCAGCAGTGGAGGATACAGTGCTGAAAGCTGTGCATGCTGCAGGACCGGTCGAGGAGACGGGGTCCGTTGAGAAGACCTCTGTGGAGGATGTTGTTCTGACAACACTCCCTGAGGGTAAGAAGACCTCAGGTGGGGAGGCTGTTCAGACAGTACCTATTGAGGAAGCTGGAACTGAAGCTGAGGTAACCCCAGTACAGCTAGAGACACCTCGAGAGGAGGTTGATGCTGCAGCTGCTGCTCGCTCTCAAGAACCTTCCAAGGTTACAGCAGCAGAGGTTACTGTGGACGCTAACATGTCTCATGCCGAATTCGCAAGGATAATCAAGGCACAAAACATAGCTATTCATGGGCTAAAATCTAGCAGAGCAGCTCCTGTTCAAGTCTCATCCGGCGAAGAAGAGGCAGATGATGAAGAAGAAGAAGAAGAAGGAGAAGAGCACCCATCCTCCAACTCAACAAGCTCTCAAACCAGCAACCATGAGGATGAGGTTGCTTCTGAAGTTCCGAGGTAGGATGCAGCACCAGTATGTCAAGATGTTATTCCATTTGCTGCATCCGCTGCTGCCTCGACGAGAAGGAATTCGGGGCTGGCTCCTGATGAATCTATCAACAGAGTCAAGACCGCTGTTAGACACCTGCTGCATGCTCTCCAGGAGCATGAGTCTATCATGCGCAACAGTCTCAGGGTCACTGCCCAATTTCATGTTGAAACCATGACAGGTTTCAAGAAGGACCTCGAAGTGCTGCCTGATATGATCAAGTCAACTCTCACTGAACATTCAAACAGGCTGTACTACGATAGGGTCAGGTTGGAGAAGGAGTTGAAGGTCGAAGCTGCTCTGACGCGCCAGGAGGTCAGGCAATGCAAGCAGCATGCTGAGAATGCCTCAACCAGACTCAACTCTCACTCCAAAGTCCTGGAAACACTTCTGGATCGTGTCTACGATCAATCTCAGAAAACCAGAAGTGTGGACGACCGGTTGGGGAATCTGGAGCTGATTGTAGGAGAATTGAGGGACATCATGCTTCGAGCTTTCCCTCAGCATGTTGACGCTCCGGAGCCCACCCCTGAACCGACCCGACGCCCGCGATTAAGGGCTGTCCCAACTGCCCCTGCTCAGCCCCCGGCTTTTGATGATGCCAAAAAGGGGGAAGGATTTGATGATAGATACAAGAGCAAAGGGGCTGCTGAATCTAAAGAAGAAGATGATGATGACCATCAACCTCTCAGCAGGAGGAGAAGAAGGTCTGGATCATCTGCTGCTGCTGATATCCCTTCTCCGAAAAGATGGAGAAGAGATGATGATGGAGCTGGTGGAGCCGGTGCAGCTGCTGGAAGAAGATCGGCTGCAGGTTCTGCACACAGCAGAGCTGCAAGCAAGGATGCAGCACCTCCCAACTATCATCATAAGAGAAGGGATGATAGCCAGCAGCAAGGCTCAAGGAAGAGGATGAGCGGGGACGAGTCTGAGAATCAAAGGTGCCAGAACGAAGAAGCTACAGATCCTAACGCTTGGATTCAAAGACTCGGAGTAATTGGTGAAAGTAAAATCTTTCCAAATAACTTCTACCAATTTCCTCCTCAAGAAATTCCTCGCCTTGATACTGAAAACATCTCTGCTGAAGTGTCCGTGTTGATGGATCAAAGGCCCGAAGGAGAGAACATGGCTTGGAGATTTGACATCTTCAAAGAAGTCAGACTGCCTTTTGATCAGAATCCAACATTTGAGGTGATCACTATCTTCAAACGATCAGAGTACCTCAGACACTTCAGAGAACTATGCAGGAAAGGCAAATTCAGCAGGTATCATACTTGCAAGACTGCATTGAGAAGGTATGAACAGCTCGTTCGGGAAGGAAGCCTTGATATTCAACAGCTATACATTGACCGAGTGAAGGAAGGGCTGATTGTACCATTCTGCGAGGACTTCTGGCTGAGATGGATTCAAGTTCCCGTGATCAGACACAAGCTGGAAGAGTCCTACCAAGAGTCCATCAGGGACTGGTGGAAAGGATCAAGAGGAAGGGAAGACCTTGAAAGGTTTACAGGAAGAAGATCAGACGAACCAGCAAGCAAAAGGTCTTTGTTTTACTAAGCTGTATTTATATACTCTCTTGTGATCCTTATTGTATTTTTGCTAAGTTGTAAAAATTTCTCTCTGTTAATGAAGAAATTTTTCCTTCTGTTTTATCCAAGTTCAACTCTTATGAACTCATGCATGTTGTTTATGTTTTCCTGTTGTTTATGATAAAAAGAATAGCATGATGCATCACTGATGAATCCAGGATTAGATTTAATTGTTCAAAGCTGTGCAAGCATGTAATCCGGATAAACCATATGAGTTAATGTAAATGAAACTTCTTCATGAACGAAATATTGTAAAGGTTTTGTCATCATCAAAAAGGGGGAAATTATTGGGATTTCAGTGTTTAGATTTTGATGAGACAAACCAAATATGTAATAGGAAGTTTTGAGTACCCCATTTTCACAATGTTTAAGTGAATAAATAGACTAGAATTGAGTCTTGTGTCAAGTATTGAAATGGAGGTTAAACGAGGATAAAGCTGCATCTATGCTTTAAAGAAAGATATCGCTGCAAGAAGGCAGGATACAGTATCACTGCATAAAGGCAAGATACAGCATAGCTGGAAGAAGAAAGGAACAACAAAGCATAAATAAGGCTGTACTTCGATACAGCAAAGCAAAGAAGAACGGCGTGCAGCAACGCTGCAAGAAAAGGATACAGGAGTACTGCTAGAAAGAAGTTACAGCAGCACTGCCAGATGATACTGCAACCAGGTCTAAAATACAGCAGCACTGAAAGAATGCATCAGCTGCACAAGGACCAAGGATACAGCGCAGACTTACAAGTCAGTTAAGTAATACAGCGCCAACTACAAGATGAAGTATCCTGCAAATCCTAGGAAGGATAAATGCAGTACGAGGAACGGAGTTTCAAGCAAGAATAATAGAGCCGTTTAAGAAAAAGTCAAAGTAGCAGACACGGAGCCAATAAGAAGATGCCATATGGACTGACGCACTGCAGAAAGTTGCGAGCCGCAACTGCCGCATTAAATGCTCCGAAAGGAAAAGTCAAGTCGCATTAAATGCGAACCATACTTTGGCCAGACTACTTCAAATTCAAAAGAGGGATGTCTCCTTCAACGGACATCTTCTCCTACAAGTATAAATAGAGGTCGAGGAGAATTGAAGCTGGATACTATCACTGTTACTAAAAACAAAAATCCATACGCAAAAGTTTCAAGCTTACAAATTTCAAGCATTCAAGCCAACAGTTTCAGTCACTCAACCTATCGAAGTGAAGCAAGTTCAAGCTGAAAGTTTCCCTACGGATTCAGAAGCTCACTTCGAAACACAAGTTGAAGAAAACCTTTTTATCCTTTTAACCTTGTTGCTGTGTGCTTAGGTTGTTTTAGTGGTGTCAAGTAGTTGATAGGAGAAATCCTTGCTGTTTGTTTAGTTGTCTAAGTGTTAGGCAGCTTCCCTGTGTGGGAGTGTAGAACCCTGTGTGGGTTAGCCTTTGAAGTTTGCAGTTGCTGTGTGTACGTTGGACTTCAGTAGGTGGTTTGCTTTGTAAAGTTGATAGATTGTTAGGAGAGTCCTGTAAATCAATTTTGCTTAACAAAGTTCCTGCTCGAGGAGCAGTAGAGTGGACGTAGAAGGATTACACCACCTTCGAACCACTATAAGCCATAAGTGTTTTAATCGCTTTATTTATCTGCGCTTATTTTCTGCATTATTATCTGTCTCTCATCTTAAAACGTTTTGAAAGAAGCATTCTTGAGTAAAACAGCCTTGTGTTTAAAAGTTAATTTCCGCTGCGTATAAAACTCCAGGTTACAGCGTGTAGCACTGCATCTTAGCGCTGCAAGCAGTAACCTTCTATCGCTTGCAGCTCAAGTAACTTGCAGTGCAGAACGGTTGTTTTGGAAGATTTTGAAAATCGACCAAGGTTCATTCACCCCCCCTTCTGAACCTCGAACACCACTTGGGACCAACAATTCCAACCTCCAACCTTTAATCGTTATATGAAAATTTCAACCTTTAAGTCTTATATGAAAATTCTAACTTTGAAACCTTACACGAAAATTTCAATATTTAAGTCTTACATGAAAATTCCAACTTTGAAACCTTACACGAAAATTTCAACATTTAAGCCTGACATGAAAATTCCAACTTTAAAACCTTACATGAAAATTCAAAGGTTTTAGGCTTACACAAAAAATGTACTTTAAGTATACATACATGATAATATGATGGTTAAAGTAAGCTTCAAATTTTTTAAATGGGATATTTATTAATTTATCTATTGACTACATATTTTATTTAACAAATTAAATCGAGTTTGATTGTGTAATCTTATAGGGTAATACTTACAGGGTAATCTTAAAGGGTAATAATTTGATATAATTTAGGTAATAAATTAATAAATAATTTAATTATAAATAATTTATGGACTTGGTTATCCACACCCCCATTATCTTCTAAACATACCCAAATTTCTAAACACACCCACCAACCCCACAATATTACAAAAATACCTTTATTATTTAACATTTAAATAAAATGTAAAACATAAATTAATTACTAAACATACCCCAAACACATCTTCACACTCAAACCCTAACACTAGAGAGAAAGAAGAACAACAAAAAATTCGAAGCTTAGAATCGAGAAGTGTTCGATCTTAATTCGAACAAATTTTGACAAGTTCGATTACATATAAAGAGCCTACAATGGATCCACACCAACAAGATAAAATTTGTCTATCTCATGTGTTCTTTCTCCCTCCATGATATTTTTGGACTAAATAATGGGTTTTTTAGTCAGGATTTGAAATTTTATTGGAGTGTTATATATATATATATACATGTAATGAGGAAGAGCAAGAAGAAGGCGTGTTATGCATATAGTGTCAAATGAGGTGTGTTTAGTTGTTGGAAGTTAGGTGGGTGTGTTTGGAAGTTTGATTTTGTATTGTCTCTTTTTTTTTAAATTTATAGTAAGAGTATAATTGTCTTTACACGTATTTCATTTTTATTTAATTTTATGGGGTGTGTTTAGAAGTTGTTGGGGTGTGGATAGCCAGACCCATAATTTATATATTAAAAAATAATTAGATATTTTCTTTTACATATTATAGTTTGGATTGGGCTTGGGTCCGCGAGGATTGTTAGGGTCAACAGATTTATATTAATGGGTAATACAGTTAAGTATATTAGAAGATATAAAGATGGAACTCTCATCCATAGGTAGGGACTGCTTGAATCATTTCTTATAGACGTCATTCGGCCACTTCTTAAATTGGATGACAGAAGTAGATTCATGTAAGGATTTTCTGCATGTCTTTGTGTCTCGTGAGGTTCAACATAGGATCCATTCGAACGAGCATGAAAGATAGTTTTGCATCGAACAGTGTCGTTGGTTCTCGAGGAAGGAGTTCATTCTTGTTATAGGTTTGTAATTTGGCAACTCAGATTTCTGTCATTCTAGCTTATATATGCTATCTTCTAGTATATTTTCATTCACATACATAGACAGTTCACCTAAGGTTAAGGTTTCAAACCTCTGTGTTTGATTCATTGGTGGGGAGTTTCGCCAGAGCCAGGAGGATGCTATGAAGATTGCTAAAATTCTCATAGTGTATTGTATAATACTTGGAGTTGACATCAGAAAGGTCCATGTGGATATGTGGGTTTGAGATTTGGTCGATCAAGAGGATTTATGAGAGAGCTTTCCATGGTGGGAGTTGTCATATCTCATACGGTTATGACACATAGACAAGCTTCCCATTTTATTCCACCATAGCAAACAAATCAGGTCTTTACATACCACTTTTATGGATTCTCTATTGCTCTAATGGTAAATTGTTTTCTAAGTAAATAATATGTACAAGATATTAATTTGATTAACATTAAAGTCTACTAAAATGGATGAGTATCATGTCTATATTATAGAGAGGTTAGCATACAGACATGCTTCTATACATCGAATACATTATGAATTTTTTTTTCTAATCTTAGTGTATTCTATTTTTTGGTACTTGATGTGTATCTTGCTATACTCCAAAGTCATCCCAACATGCTTGATGTACAAGTGGATCACTCATTAAAGGGGCAGATACAGATAGTAGATTCCAGCTTCAATGTAAGTAAATCATCATCATGATATTAATTTACTCTCAAGATATACTTTTATTTTTTTAACTTTCAAGAAATGTGCAAGGATATTTGGAACTCTAAGCACGTGAATGATCCCCCAGAATACATTATACTGAAGGACTAATCAAGATATTCTCACCCTAAGATCTAGATCATCTCATGTCTTATATTTGTGATGAGAAGTCGAGATAGAAACATGTGAAACCATGGTAGGAAAAAACATGAAAGGTAATTTTTTTTATGTTTATATAAAGAATTAAATATGAACTTTCGTATATGCACCAAATTTTATTGGTTCTATATTGGACAAACATTGGGTGGCTGCCGAGATCAATATATGGGATTACACACTCATATTGTTCAACAGTCTTTGACTTACTTGGACTAAGGATGTTGAAAAGCTTGGACTCAGACACTCTTCCTATTAGGCGGATTTTTCCAAGGGTCTTACAATATTCAAGCTATTAGAGAAGTTATAATTTTTCTGCTATTGCGCACCTATGTTGACATTCGAGAGTGCCAAGTTAAGATTGTGTCATAAGTAGGACGATCAACAGGCTGTGGTATATACACTTTGAAGACCATCGAGAGTTCTATTAGTTGCATGTTTCTTAGGTCAGATATTGTTAAGGGCATATTTGAGATGAGGCAACAACTTGCATTCACATTGTATAAATGGTCGGCAAATGCTGATACCGTCGATCGAGATGATATGGTCTGATGACTTATGATTTTTTTCTCTCTGACTTAGTATGATTTTATTTTTGTTATAAGCTTCTATTTAGCTTACACATTATGCAAATCATACTCAATTACTTACATTTTTTTAATTTGGATAATCATATTTCACCATCAAATCAAATTCAACCTTAAATCAGAAACATATTAATTAAAGTGTCGATGCCAAATATATAACAATTCTTCAATCACTGACAACACTAGATGCCAAATAAATTGAACACTTTTTTCTCGTATGATTTTTCAACTTACAAATAAAGCTTTTTTTTCCTTCAAGTAGATTTAGTGCCGACGGGGGTGATGTTTTCCTCATCATGAATGCATAAGCACCCCATGGAGATATTGAGAATGCATAAACACATGTTCGGTACATCTCATCTTATTGTGGTCAGCATGACCACAATGACCACATGTTCTAGGGCAGCTAGAAGAAATCTATTTTCCTTTCGATCATCCCGCTAGTCTATGTTTGTCAGGCACGTTACTTCTTTTTTGAATGTCCTCTAACATCACCCAAGCTTGTGGGTTGGGTATAAGAATTACCTCACCATTCCACATCCCCTCAACCATTCCGTCGTGTAATATGGGATAACGTATGAAGTCAATGATTCTTTTGAAAAACTGTACAGGAATATGCAAGGAAAGTGAAGGGGCATATGTAGGTTGAATAACAAGCACATATGAAAATTGACAAAAGTAGTATGATATGTACCTTATTGCTAGTGATGCTTTCGGCTACTAGACTTTCGACATCTAGGGTGCAGCATTTATGCTGCTTCGCCTAGCAGCACGGCGCTTGTATTGCTCTCCCACAACCCCGTTTTCACGGTTTAGGCTGCTCCCATTTCGCTCGCCGCTACTACGGGAATCGCTTTTGCTTTCTTTTCCTCTGGCTACTAAGATGTTTCAGTTCGCCAGGTTGTCTCTTGCCTGCCCATGGATTCAGCAGCACGGTTGTTTTAAAAGATTTTGAAAATCGACCAAGGTTCATTCACCCCCTCTCTGAACCTCGGACACCACTTGGGACCAACAAGTGGTATCAGAGCGAGTTGGGTTAAAAGCCAACTTATCTGGTCACCTACCCAGATCCACCTTTGTCTCGCTGTTTTCTTTGTATTAAAATCATTTTTAAAAGCATATCATGGATTCCTCCAATCACAAGCTACCTATATTTTCCATAGAGGAATATGAGGACTGGAAGATAAGAATGAAGGCACACCTTTCTACCATGAACGATGAGATGTGGACGGTCATAACTGAAGGACCGATAATTCCCATGAAGGTGAATCCAATGTATGGAAGAGACCATGCAGAAGAAGAGCAGCCACCACCAAACTTCCTGACCAAACCACGTCAAGAGTGGGGTAACGAAGATAGGAAGAGAGCCAACCTGGATAATGTGGCAAAGAACGCACTATTTATTACTTTGGATAAAGGCACTTTTAACAAAGTTAAAACTTGCTCAACATCCAAAGAGATATGGGAAAAGCTGGAGCAAATTTGTGAAGGAACTGAGCTCACAAAAGACAACAAAATCTCCAACGCTACCCAACTATTCGAGCTCTTCGAAATGAAGAATGAAGAGACTCTTGAGCAACTAGATTTGAAATTCACATCCATAATGAATGAACTAGAAGCTCTGGGCAAACACTACACACAGAAAGAAAAGAACATGAAGGTGTTGAGAGCCCTACCAGCGGAGTGGGATAGCAAGACCACTGCCATGAGAGTGTCTATGGACCAGAAGGCCATGAGCACATTTGACCTATTCTCCGACTTGAAAGCATTCGAGTATGACATCAATAGAAGGAGAAAGGAATCAGAGGAGTCAATCTCCAAAGTTACAGCGCTAACCGCCAGAGGAATCAAGGATACAGCAACCGCCAGTTGCAGTAAACAGAGTAAGGATACAGTAGAAGTTGCTGAAGAGGATATGGCGCTCCTACTAAAGAAATTCAGGAGATTCATTAAGAGCAACAACAATAGCAGCAACACCAACCTCAACAAAAAGAATGACTTCAGAAGAAGTCATCCAACCCCTCAGGTATCTTCTTCTCCACAGTCAAATACAGGAAATATTGACTTGTGCTATAATTGCAGGAAGCCTGGACACTACGCAAGGAACTGTCCTTATCCAACCGTGCACAAGTATCCTGAAGGAGAAAGAGAACAGAAGAGAGATAAAAGAAGAGAGGAAAGGTACAAGCTTCGAGCTCTCATAGGAGAGATGGAGAAAGCCAAGGATGCAGTAGTTCCGAAGGAAGTACTGAAAGCTGCAGAATCCTCTGACAGCGATGCTGAAACCTCATCCTCTGACGAAGAAGCACTCATATGCCTGATGGCTAGAGATGGCGAGGACAGCGAAGAAGATGAGGTATCTACCAACTGCTGTCCATACAAGTTGATGAGGAGCTGAACATGATCCACTCCTTGAAAAGGATCATGAGTGATTTCGAGCAGATCAACTCAATTCATGAGGAACTGAAGGTTGAAAATGAGAACCTTAGAATCGATAATGAGATCCTCAAGAGCAAAAACATCGACATTGCCAAAATGCTCGCTGCACGAGAGTCTGATAACTCAAAGTGTAGTAAGCTGCAACAAGAGGTCTCTAGATTGAATCTGCTGATCACCGAGCTAAAATCTGAGAAGAAAACCTTGCAGTCCAAGATGAGCACGTTCACCAAATCATCAAAGGACGCAAGAGATTGCATAAACCGTGTCAGAGATCCTTTTGAGATATCAGGCATATGTTACAGCAATCAAGGCTCTCAGAATACAGCAAGTACATCCAAAGCTGTAAATTTTGTTCAAGCTAAAACTCCAATGGAGAAAGAGTTACTTTGTGACTCTGAAAAGATCGAGAACAAAATAGCAATGACGGATAAGGGGAAGAGACCCCAATGCTCAACTGCAGAGAGTAAGCCTGCATCTAAGAATTGGCTGCAGCAGAAGCCATCTGCTGCATGCAGCAAAAGAATGCAGCAACCAACAAAGTTGCAGCATAGAAGAAACTTTCCCACCTATACTAAGACCTACATGTCTAAACCTCAAGGAGGATATACTCCAGGGAAGTATGGTGGAAGACCACACTACGAGGGTGTCGGTAATACACATGTTGGTTATGCACACACTTTTAACAAGCAGTCTGTCAAGACAACTGCATACAGCAAGAGAACCAACAAATCTTACAGTAAAGTAGTTACTGTTAAGAAAGTTTGGGTTCCCAAAGTAACTAACCTCAAAGGACCCGTACAGATATGGGTACCTAAATCTATTTGAAATTGTTACAGGTTACAGTGCCAGGATGCAGCAGTGATGTATGGTATATCGACAGCGGCTGCTCAAGGTACATGACAGGCAGTAAAGAAACGTTGAAAGACTTCCAAGAATGCAAAGGACCTAAGGTCATATTTGGAGATGATTCCAAAGGAAGCACAAAAGGAAGCGGATGCCTAGTCAAGGGGAACATAAAGATCATGGATGTATCCTATGTAAAAGGGCTTAGATACAATCTTCTAAACATCAGTCAATTTTGTGACAAATGATACACAATGGAATTCAACCTCAACAAATGCTTAATCAAAGACAGCACCACAAATGAAGTAAAGTTTACAGGAACAAGAAGAGGAAATATCTACCTAGCAGATTGGAATTCCTCCACTCAATCAACATGCTTCATTGTGAAAAGTCCACCAGAGCTGAGCTGACTATGGCACAAACGATGAAGTCACCTAAACTTCAAGACTATCAACAAGCTAGTAAGAAAAGACCTCGTGAGAGGATTACCAGATGTAGCTTACAAAAAGGAGAATGTCTGTGGAGCGTGTCAAAAAGGAAAGCAAGTTAAGAGCTCTTTCAAGGATAAGATTCAGAAATCATCTCACAGGATTCTAGATCTTCTACACATGGACCTTTTTGGACCAGTAGAACCAGTAAGCTTGAGCGGGAAGAAGTACTCCCTAGTAATAGTGGATGACTACTCCAGATACACATGAACGATCTTTCTTGCAAAGAAGTCAGAGACTCAAGAAAAGTTACCTGGCCTCATGAAGAAAATTCAGAATGAAAAGAGCTTGAGTATAGTGAAGATAAGATCAGACAGAGGAACCGAGTTCACAAATAAGTTTATAGAGAAATTCTGTTCTGACAATGGTATTCATCATGAATACTCTGCTGCAAGAACACCACAACAAAACGGGGTTGCTGAAAGAATGAATAGAACCTTCAAGGAAGCAGCAAGGACAATGATAGCAGAAGCAGAAATACCCAAGAGGTTTTGGGCTGAAGCAACCAACACTGCATGCTACACGCAGAACAGATGTCTAATAATCAAGAATCTTAACAAAACGCCTTATGAAATATGAAACGGTCATATACCAAATATCTCTTATCTGCATATCTTTGGATGCAGGTGTTACGTTCTCAACAATGGAAAGAAACATCTGAAAACTTTCGATGCTAAATCAGACGAAGGAGTATTTCTAGGATACTCTGCTGTAAGTAGAGCTTTCAGAGTGTTTAATAAGAGAACCCTGGTGGTAGAAGAATCTGTACATGTTGTGTTTGATGAACCACATTGTGACACAAAGAAGCTGGAAAAACCACCTGAAGAGACCGCTCCTAGAAAAGAGAATGTTGTACCATACATAGAAGGAGTTCTGCCTACAGAAGAAGATAAAGAAGAAGAAGCTGCAACCTTGGATGCAGCAGACATTCTTACAGCAGCAGAACCTCTTGCATTACAGCAACATGATGAGCAAGATACACCAACTCATGTGTTTGAGCCTGATAGGACATGGCTTAGAAACCATCCAAGAGATCTCATTATAGGAGATCCATCCATTGGTGTAAGGACAAGGAGATCCATACCACATGAAGCAATGTTTGTGTGCTTCATATCACAATCAAAGCCTAAAAATGTTGAAGAGGCACTGCAAGATAGCAATTGGGTACAGGCCATGCAAGAAGAATTGAACGGATTTGAAAGAAAACAAGTATGGCAAACAGTCGCAAGACCAACCCATCAAGGTGTAATTGGAACAAAGTGGGTGTTCAAAAACAAGCTAGATGAATTAGGAGTCGTTGTAAGAAACAAAGCAAGATTAGTTGCTAAAGGATATTGTCAGGAAGAAGGAATTGATTTTGATGACACTTTTGCACCAGTGGCAAGGCTAGAAGCAATAAGAATTTTCCTAGCCTATGCAGCACATATGAATTTCAATGTCTATCAAATGGATGTTAAAAGCGCATTCCTGAATGGTCTCCTTACAGAGGAAGTATATGTTGAACAACCTCCTGGTTTCGAGGATCAAGCAGAAGAGAAGGTGTTTCGGTTACAAAAAGCCCTATATGGACTGAAACAAGCACCAAGAGCTTGGTATGACACATTATCTCTCTATCTTCTGGAAAATGGCATTCAGAAAGGAACAATCGACAAAACGCTGTTTAGGATACAGGATGGAGAAAGTGTACTTGTACAAATTTATGTGGATGATATTATCTTCGGATCCACAAACAAAGAGCTATGTGAGAAATTCTCCAACCTGATGCAGTCAAAATTCGAGATGAGTATGATGGGAGAATTAAGCTTCTTTCTCGGACTGCAAGTAAAACAGCTACCTACAGGAACCTTCATCAATCAAGTCAAGTATACGAAGGAGCTTATCAAGAAATTTGGTATGGAGAATGGAGCAGCAACGTCCGTTCCTATATCCATATCCATAAGTCTTGACAAAGATGAAGATGGTAAAGATGTAGACATTACCAAGTACAGACGCCTCATTGGATCGTTGTTGTATCTCACTGCAAGCAGGCCAGACATTATGTTTGCAGTAGGAGTCTGTGCTAGATTCCAAGCAGCACCGAAGTAATCACACCTTTTAGCTGTAAAAAGGGTAATTAAGTATCTTAAAAGAACTTAAGAAGTCGGCCTATGGTATCCTAAGAAAGGAGGATTCAAGCTTAAAGGCTATTCCGACTCAGATTATGCAGGCTGCAAGATTGATAGAAAGAGTACAAGTGGGACGTGTCAAATTCTGGGAAATAGACTTGTCTCGTGGTTCTGCAGGAAGCAGACCTCAATTGCAACCTCTACAGCAGAAGCAGAGTATGTTGCAGCAGGAAGTTGCTGTGCACAGATTCTCTAGATACAGCAGCAACTTAGAGATTATGGGATAGAAGAAAAAGAGACTCCAATTCTCTGTGACAATACGAGCGCTATTACAATTACCCATAATCCTGTCTTTCACTCAAGAACAAAGCACATTGACATTCGTCATCACTTTATAAGAGATCATGGTGAGAAGAAAGACATTGTGCTAGAGAAAGTTCACACGGATCTACAGCTTGCAGATATCCTTACAAAACCTTTGAGTGAATCGAGGTTTTCCATGCTTTGAAACGAGCTGGGAATCCTTAAGTTGTGAAGAAAAGGAAGATGCAAGATTGCAGGGGGAACCTCTGCATGCTTGCAGGAAGCAGTAAGAATGGTACTGTAAGCTACGCGTTAATACAGCACTGGGTTCAGACAGCGCTGCAACTTTATTCTTACAGTACAGCAGTTATCAAGAATTCAAGCAGCACCAGGTTACAGCATTTATTTCAAAGAGTATTGATTGCTCTGCAACCTCGTACTTGAATCGCTGCAACTTTAAAAAGGCATTTATTTAGACGGCAAAGGGCATGTCTTTCAGCATTAAATGAATGACTGCGGGTGTCAGTAAATGGAAAGGGCGCTGACAGAGCCCACGCGCCAAGTAATTATTAGTGTCGATTTGACATCTCCACTTTTTTCTGAGCCACTAGATCATCTCCCTAATTTATCTCAACCGTCGATCTACGCACGTCTCTTGAGAACCGCCATAAAGACCAAAACGTGCCATTTGAATTCATTTTTCACCATCTTCAGAGAGAGAAACACTTTGATCGCAGAAAATTATCTAAGTACAAACCCTTGTTCTTTCTCTTTCTCTCTCACAAGATATCATCAATGGCTGCCAGAAGGACCATCTTTCTTGATGGAAGAATGATCAACAGGAACACATCCTTGAGTCAGGGCTGTATGACAATGTTCTGATCAAGAGGATTTTTGATGCTCTTCAACAGACCCAAGTCCTAGGGCTGTTGACCACTGTATACGCTGGCTTCTCTACGGTGTCAGTACAGAGATTCTACGTCTACGCTAGGCAGGCGGAAGAAAGAAACTGCATCCTGTTCCGGATGGATGCAGATGAAGAAGAACGGTCGCTGACCGTTAGGGACATCGCCACCACCTTCAGCATCTCGGCTGCAGGTTTGACCCCCAGCCAGTTGGCGACGTATGGAGAGGCATCGGCTCAAGAGATGTGGGATCTCTTTCGAGCAAGGGATGCAGGGGCTGAAATCAAGAGAAGCGCCCCCAAGAAGCTCTTCAAACCGGAGTTTGAACTTCTCCACGACATCTGTGCATACTCCATCGAAAGGAGGACAGAGAGTTATGACAAATGCACAGATCTCCGGTTCCGGATCATGTCTACAATCATGGCCGAAGAGAAGGTGAACTGGGCGAGGTTCATCATGAAGAGGCTGTGGGAGGAAACAGAGAAGATAACGGAGCGTCGGAGCTACGATATCACCATCTGCTCTCTGCTCTGCAAGCTTGGCCTTCAACTTGCAGCACCTGCCCCCATTCACCCTGGAAAATATCTCGGGGAGAAGAAGAAGGGCAAGACCCAACCGAAGGCTGCAGGAGTTGCAAGGAAGAAAACCAAAGATAAAAAGAATGTAACTCTTGCTCTGCAAGATGAAGCTGCAGGCAGCGGGGAAGAAGCTGAAGAAGAGGATCCTTCAAGTCCTCTTCCTGTTATCATGAGGAGTTCAGGGAAGGCTGTACCTGAACTTAAATCCTCTTCCCCAGATGATGACGCACCCTTGGTGAGAAGGGCTCCACGCAGCAAGAGGGCTGTTGCTGCTGCTGTTAGGGATGTGTCACATTAGTCCAGGGATAAAGGTGACTCTCTTGATTCCCAACTCTCTACACCTAATATGGTTGTAGTTGACCTTGGGGATGAGTCACATCAGCCTCAAGAGCTATATCAGCACCGAGTCGAGCCAACTAAAAAAAAAGCTCGTCTACAAACAGAAGCTTCAGTGCTCGATCCTACCTTTCCAACTGCTAGAAATATGGCTGCGGAGTACTCTCTTTGGAGAGAGATGCGGCTGTCAAAGGGGGAAATCCTGTTGAAGTGGAAGGATTTCCTGACAGTAGAGCAAGCTGTCCTGGAGTGGGCCAAATCTGAAGACATTCTGGCACTCCTGCAACCTGACTTTGCAGCAAGAGTTCAAGAGCTCGATGGCTGCAGTGCTGCACAGGGAGCACAGGATAAGGGAAAGGGCAAAACTCTTGCAGAATCCGACTCTACAGAGATGCCGATGAGAGCAGCAGTGGAAGATGCGTAGGTCTTCCTCGCCCCGGCTGCGGAGGCTGTAAGAAGGGGCGATGATGTCGCATTTGCTCAAGAGCAAATCGACACCTTGGGAGTGGAGCAAGCTGAAGAAGCAATGCTGCATCTAGCGCTGCAACAAAGCCTGAAAGAAACTAGGATGTGGGGAGAAGGCAGTTCAAGCTCACATCAGATGAACTCCCCTGCATACGAGCAAGTGGTTGAGGGCCTCTCCAACATTGTCACGCTGGATCGCTTGGAGGAGGAGGAAGCCCAACTACTGGATTATGACGAATCCCCGGTTCGCGAAGATGAAGATGCTGTTGTTGCAGATTCTGAGGGGGAACCATCTGCCATAATCAGGGATGTTATCACAGACATCTCTAAAATTGCCGATGAAGCATCTATGGAGGAAGTTGCAGAGGCGGTACTCCCTGCACTGGACGCGACAGCAGTGCAGCCAGCAACCACCGTTCAACAAGAAGAAGGAGCTGCAGAGACAAGCAGGATGAAAGCTGAGATTCGTGCAGCAGTGAAGGATACAGTGCTGAAAGCTGTGATAGCTGCAGGAAACCAAGAAGAGCTGCAAGAACCCATTCTTGCAGCAGAGGCTGTCGAAGTCATTACAGGACTGGCCGAGGAGACGGGGTCCGTTGAGAAGACCTCTGTGGAGGATGTTGTTCTGACAACACTCCCTGAGGATAAGAAGACCTCAGGTGGGGAGGTTGTTCAGACAGTACCCACTGAGGATGCTGGAGCTGAAGCTAAGGTAACCCCAGTGCAGCTAGAGACACCTCGAGAGGAGGTTGATGCTGCAGCTGCTGCTCGCTCTCAAGAACCTTCCAAGGTTACAGCAGCAGAGGTTACTGTGGACGCCAACATGACTCATGCCGAATTCGCAATGATGATAAAGGCACGCAACATAGCTGTTCATGGGCCAAAATCTGGCGGAGCAGCTCCAGTTCAAGTCTCATCCGGCGAAGAGGAGGCAGATGAGGAAGAAGGAGAAGAGCACCCATCCTCAAGCTCGACAAGCTCTCAAACTAGCAACCATGAGGATGAGATTGCTTCTGAAGTTCCGAGGCAGGATGCAGCGCCAGTATGTTAAGATGTCATCCAATTTGCTGCATCCGCTGCTGCCTCGACGAGAAGGAATTCTGGGCTGACTCCTGATGAATCTATCAACAGAGTCGAGACCGCTGTTAGACACCTGCTGCATGCTCTCCAGGAGCATGAGTCTATCATGCGCAACAGTCTCAGGGTCACTGCCCAATTCCATGCTGAAACCATGATAGGTTTCAAGAAGGACCTCGAAGTGCTGCCTGATATGATCAAGTCAAATCTCGCTGAACATTCAAACAGGCTGTACTACGATCGGGTCAGGATTGAGAAGGAGTTGAAGGTCGAAGCTCTTCTGACGCGCCAAGAGGTCAGGCAATGCGTGCAGCATGCTGAAAATGCCTCAACCAGACTCAACTCTCACTCCAAAGTCCTGAAAACACTTCTGGATCGTGTCTACGATCAATCTTAGAGAACCAGAAGTGTGGACGACCGGTTGGGGAATCTGGAGCTGATAGAAGGAGAATTGAGGGACATCATGCTCCGAGCTTTCCCTCAGCATGTTAATGCTCCGGAGCCCACCCCTGAACCGACCCGACGCCCGCGATCAAGGGGCGTCCCAGCTGTCCCTGCTCAGCTCCCGGCTTTTGATGATGCCAAAAAGGGGGAATGATTTGATGATAGATACAAGAGCAAAGGGGCTGCTGATATCCCTTCTCCGAAGAGATGGAGAAGAGATGATGATGGAGCTGGTGGAGCCGGTGCAGCTGCTGGAAGAAGATCGGCTGCAGGTTCTGCACACAGCAGAGCTGTAAGCAAGGATGCAGTACCTCCCAGCTATCATCATAAGAGAAGAGATGATAGCCAGCAGCAAGGCTCAAGGAAGAGGATGAGCGGGGACGAGTCTGAGAATCAAAGGCACCAGAACGAAGAAGCTACAGATCCTAACGCCTGGATTCTAAGACTCGGAGTAATTGGTGAAAGAAAAATCTTTCCAAATAACTTCTACCAATTTTCCCCTCAAGAAATTCCTCGCCTTGATACTGAAAATATCTCTGCTGAAGTGTCCGTGTTGATGGATCAAAGGCCTGAAGGAGAGAACATGGCTTGGAGATTTGACATCTTCAAAGAAGTCAGACTGCCTTTTGATCGGAATCCAACATTTGAGGCGATCACTATTTTCAAACGATCAGAGTACCTCAGACACTTCAGAGAACTATGCAGGAAAGGCAAATTCAGCAGGTATCATACTTGCAAGACTTCATTGAGAAGGTATGAACAGCTCGTTCGAGAAGGAAGCCTTGATATTCAACAGCAATACATTGACCGAGTAAAGGAAGGGTTGATTGTACCATTCTGCGAGAACTTCTGGCTGAGATGGATTCAAGTTCCCGTGATCAGACACAAGCTGGAAGAGTCCTACCAAGAGTCCATCAGGGACTGGTGGAAAGGATCAAGAGGAAGGGAAGGCCTTGAAAGGTTTGCAGGAAGAAGATTAGACGAACCAGCAAGCAAAAGGTCTCTATTTTACTAAGCTGTATTTATATACCCTCTTGTGATCCCTATTGTATTTTTGCTAAGTTGTAAAAATTTCTCTCTGATAATGAAGAAATTTTTCCTTTTTTTTTTATCCAAGTTCAACTCTTATGAACTCATGCATGTTGTTTATGTTTTCCTGTTGTTTATGATAAAAGGAATAGTATGATGCATCACTGATGAATCCAGAATTAGATTTAATTGTTCAAAGCTGTGCAAGCATGTAATCTGGATAAACCATATGAATTAATGTAAAATGAAACTTCTTCATGAACGAAATATTGTAAAGGTTTTGTAATCATCAAAAAGGGGGAAATTATTGGGATTTCAATGTTTAGATTTTGATGAGACAAACCAAATATGTAATATGAAGTTTTGAGTACCCCATTTTCACAATGTTTAAGTGAATAAATAGACTAGAATTGAGTCTTGTGTCAAGCTTTGAAATGGAGGTTAAAAGAGGATAAAGCTGCATCTAAGCTTTAAGGGAAGATATCGCTGCAAGAAGGCAGGATACAGTATCACTGTAGGAAGGCAGGATACAGCATAGCTGGAAGAAGGAAGGAACAGCAAAGTATAAATAAAGCTGAACTTCTATACAGCAAAGCAAGGAAGAAGGACGTGCAGCAACGCTGCAAGAAAAGGATACAGGAGTACTGCTAGAAAGAAGTTACAGCAGCACTGCCAGAAGATACTGCAACCAGGTCTAAAATACAGCAGCACTGAAAGAAAGCATCAGCTGCACAAGGACCAAGGATACAGCAAAAACTTACAAGTCAGTTAAGTAATACAGCACCAACTACAAGACGAAGTATCCTGCAAATCCTAGGAAGGATAAATGCAGTACGAGGAACGGAGATTCAAGCAAGAATAAAAGAGCCGTTCAAGAAAAAGTCAAAGTAGCAGACACGGAGCCAATAAGAAGATGCCACATGGACTGACGCGCTGCAGAAAGCTGCGAGCCGCAACTGCCGCATTAAATGCTCCAAAAGGAAAAGTCAAGTCGCATTAAATGCGAACCATATTTTGGCCAGGCTACTTCAAATTCAAAAGAGGGATGTCTCCTTCAACAGACATCTTCTCCTACAAGTATAAATAGAGGTCGAGGAGAACTGAAGTTGGTTACTGTCACTGTTGCTAAGAACTAAAATCTATACGTGAAAGTTTCAAGCTTACAAATTTCAAGCATTCAAGCCAACAGTTTCAGTCACTCAACCTATCGAAGTGAAGCAAGTTCAAGCTGAAAGTTTCCCTACGAATTCAGAAGCTCACTTCGAAGCACAAGTTGAAGAAAACCTTTTTATCCTTTTAACCTTGTTGCTGTGTGCTTAGGTTGTTTTAGTGGTGTCAAGCAGTTGATAGGAGAAATCCTTGCCGTTTGTTTAGTTGTCTAAGTGTTAGGCAGCTTCCCTGTGTGGGAGTGTAGAACCCTGTGTGGGTTAGCCTTTGAAGTTTGCAGTTGCTGTGTGTACGCTGGACTTCAGTAGGTGGTTTACTTTGTAAAGTTGATAGATTGTTAGGAGAGTCCTGTAAATCAATCTTGCTTAACAAAGTTCCTGCTCGAGGAGCAGTAGAGTGGACGTAGAAGGATTACACCACCTTCGAACCACTATAAGCCATAAGTGTTTTAATTGCTTTATTTATCTGTGCGTTTATCTTCTACATTATTATCTGTCTCTCATCTTAAAACGTTTTGAAAGAAGCATTCTTGAGAAAAACAGCCTTGTGTTTATAAGTTAATTTCCGCTGCGTATAAAACTCCAGGTTACAGCGTGCAGCACTGCATCCTAGCGCTGCAAGCAGTAATCTTCTATCGCTGCAAGCTCAAGTAACTTGCAGTGCAGAATGGTTGTTTTAAAAGATTTTGAAAATCGACCAAGGTTCATTCACCCCCCTCTGAACCTCGGACACCACTTGGGACCAACAATACTTACAGTTTTCCATCTCTTACACATGCACTATTTTGCATATCCAAGCAATTTTAAATACATAAATTTCTTAACCTAATGTCAATGAACATCTTTGGATCTTCTAAAATATATGCAATAAGTAAGAAAACATCAAACTTCAAAGAAGAAATTAAAAGGTTTAAGCCAAAGTATCTTCAAAGTTTGTAAGGAAGATCTTTGATGTATTGTGATCTTTGCTTTTTTGCTTGCTATATTCACTACTTATGCCTTGTTTCCTTTCATGTGGTTTGGACGAGAGAGAGAGAGTATATCTTCAAGTAATATGTAGATGCATATCATGAAGTGAAGTAGGATGATGAGGTGCCTAGGTGTAGGAGAAGATTCTATTAATAGGCTAATAATGCTTGCTAATACAATTTGCATCAATATCTTTATTTCCTTTTTCTTTTTCATTTTATTTTTCTTTTCTTCTTCTTATATATACATATATATAGATACATGTATAACTACTTACATAAAGAGATAAAAATTTTAGTATAACAATAATGCTTTATTAGTATAACTTATACAAAAGATGTAATTTATTTATAATTTACTTATGTGAAAGAACATATTTTTGATACACATAATGATGCATAAATTCATGTTCAAGCAATCTATGTTTCATCACATAGAATAACATATAAAGATCATAATTAAAATTTCATAAAAGAAAGCATTCGAAAGCAGTAACAAATAAAATTAGCATATGAGATTAATATCATATAATTCATTTAAAATTAACTAACATCTTATCTTTTACTTCTGTTCATATATGTCGAGTGAGTGGAGATCGAGCTCGGTTTCTTCCAAAAGTTATCCTGCAAAATTCTTAAAATCTAGAAAGAGATATTAGATCATAAAGATTTTAAAATCATCGATCATACTATGATTTGTAAATCATAAATTAAATAATATAAGGAATTTATACTTGCATTTAAATCATTTATACTTGAACGATAACAAAAAAATTATAAAATATGCAATGCAGGGTTTTCTTGAAAACGGGTGTTACAACTCCCCCACCTATAAAAAATTTCGTCCCGAAATTTGGTTTGGCTATGAAAACAACTTGGGGTACTTATTCCAAATCTCCTCTTCACGTTCCCATGTTGCTTCCTCTTGCCCATGCCTATTCCACTGTACTAAAACTAATGTATATCTTTATTCCTCAAGGTCTTGATCTTTTTCCCAATAATAGATACAGGTCGTTCCTCATAAGTTAGATTCTTATTAATTTCGAATGGTTCAAGATCAATATGATGACTTGGATCTGCCACATATCTTCGTAGCATTAATACATGGAAAACATTATGAATTGCTGAAAACTCTGGACTGAGGGCAAGTCGGTATGCAACATTTCCAATACGTTCTAAGATTTCAAACGGCCCTATGAACCTTGGTATCAACTTCCCTTTATTTCCGAAGCGGACTATTCATTTCATTGGAGCAACTTTCAGAAACACACCTTTTCACCAATTTCAAATTGTAGGTCTTTCCTTCGCAAATCAGCATAAGATTTCTGTTGATCTTAGGCTACTTTTATTCTTTCTCGAATCTTAGTGATTGCTTCTGTAGACCTTTCTATTAATTCTGGGCTTAAAATCTTTCTTATCCCAACTTCATCCTAATGAATTGGTGTTCTACACCTTCGTCCATAAAGCGCTTCATAAGGAGCCATTCCAATAGTTGACTGCTAGTTGTTGTTATAAGAAAATTCTACTAAGGACAAATGATCCTCCCAACTTCCTCCAAAGTCCAAAACACATGTCCTAAGCAAATCTTCAAGAATTCGGTTGGTTCTTTCTGATTGTCCATCTATCTGGGGATGAAAGGCAGTGCTAAAGTTTAGTTTAGTTCCCATTGCTGATTGTAAGCTCTTTCAGAATTTGGAAGTAAATCGTGGATCTCTATTAAAAACAATCGAAACCGAAACTCCATGTAGTCGAACTACTCCATCAATGTATAACTTTGCTAACTGATCTAGTGAGTACGTCATTTTGATCGGTATGAAATATGCAACCTTTGTCAGTCGATCAACGATGACCCATATAGCTTCATGTTGTTTTGGGCTTTTGGGTAGCCCTACGATGAAATCCATTGTTATGTGCTCCCATTTTCATTATGGAATTTCTAATGGGTTCAACAATGCAGATGGTCACTAATGATCTGATTTAACTCTTTGGCAAGTAAGACACTTCCTGACAAATTGTGCAATTGATCGTTTCATACCCCTCCACCAAAAGTTACTCCTGAGATCTCTGTATATTTTTGTCTCTCCAGGATGTGAAGTATAATGAGTCATATGAGCTTCTCTCATTATTTCTTCTCACAACTCATCACTTTTTGGTATACAAATTCTTCCTCTGAATTCCAAAGCTCCATCAGAGGCTATCGAAAAATCCTTAGTTTTCTGTTTTTGAACTTTTCTTTGTATCATAATGAGAAACTTGTCACTTTTCTGAACTTCAATAATTCGTTCTCTCAATGTAGGTTGGACTGTGAGTACTGTTAATACCGCTGTTGATTGTTCTGAATCGATAATTGTCAACCTTAGTCGGCTAAATTCTTCTATCAATTCTTTCTGATGAGTAAGCATTACTGTTAGTTGCCCCTTTTTCCTGCTGAGTGCATCTACTACAACATTCGCCTTCCCTGGGTGGTAGTGAATTGTACAATCATAGTCTTTCACTAGTTCTAACCACCTCCTTTGACGCATATTAAGTTCATTTTGTGTGAAGAAATATTTTAAACTCTTGTGATCTGTGTACACTGCACATTTTACCCCGTACAAATAGTGTCTCCAGATCTTCAATGCATGTACGACTGCTGCTAATTCCAAGTCGTGGGTTGGATAGTTTTGTTCATGCACTTTCAATTGGCGTGAGGCATAAGTGATGACTTTCCCGTGCTGCATTAATACACATCCTAATCCTGATTTACAAGCATCAGTTTATATTTCAAATCCTTCTGATCCATCGGGTATGGTTAAGACTGGAGCAGTTGTCAACCTTTGTTTAAGCTCTTGAAAACTAGCTTCACACTCTGGTGACCATTCGAATTTCTCATTTTTCTTCATAAGTTGTGTTAGTGGTTTCACGATACGTGAGAAATTCTGGATAAACCTTCTATAGTATCCTGCTAGACCCACAAAACTGCGAACATCATTAACATTTATCGGAGTCTTCCAGTTTAGGACTGCTTCAACCTTGGTAGGATCCACTTCAATCCCTTGAGCCGTGATGACATGTCCTAAAAAATTTACTTTGTTCAACCAGAATTCACATTTGCTAAACTTAGCATACAACTTATCTCTTCGCAAAACTTCTAAAACTATTTTGAGATGTTTTTCGTGTTCTTTTTCATCTTTGGAGTAAATCAAGATGTCATCATTGAACACAATGACAAACTTATCTAAGTATTGGTGAAATACCCGGTTCATCATATCCATGAAAATTACAGGTGTATTGGTCACTCCGAAAGGCATTACAGTAAACTCGAAATATCCATAACGAGTTCTAAAGGCGGTCTTTGGAATATCACTTTCTTTGACTTTTAATTGGTGATATCCAGATCTGAGATCTATCTTTGAAAATACTCCAGCATTCTTCAATTGATCAAATAAGTCTTCGATCCTTGGTAGAGGATACTTATTCTTGATCGTCAATTGGTTAAGTTCTCGATAATCGATACACATTCTCAATGAACCATCTTTCTTTCTTACGAACAATATTGGCGCTCCCCATGGAGAGGCACTTGGTCTGATGAACTTCTTATCCATCAAATCTTGTATTTGAATTTTAAGTTCTTGTAACTCCTTTGGGGCTATTCTATATGGGGCTTTTGACACTGGTGCAGCTCCAGGCATTAGATCAATTGTAAACTCTACTGATCGATTAGGTGGAATTCCTGAGAGATCTTCTGGAAATACTTCAGGAAACTCTTTCACAACTGGCACATCTGCTTGTGTCAACTTTTCATCTCCCTTTCTTATAATGTTCACTAGAAATGCCCCACATTCACCTTTCATTATTAAGTTGATTGTCTTCATTGCTGAAATGATTGGAACATATTCCCGTGTTCTAGCTCCAAAGAATGTGAATCGTTGACCATTTGAAGTTTCTAAATCCACATTTCTATCTTTACATCGGATCACAGCTCGGTGTTTACTCAACCAATCCATTCCTAAGATGGCATCAAATCCTTTCATTTCTATCACATATAGATCGGCTAACAGTTCGTGTTCGTCTATGTCCAATCTAATATTCTTTGTCATGCTCTTGATCTTGATATTCTCACCTGAAGGTACTCTAACTTCTAGATTCATATTTTTAACACAATCTAGTTTAAGTTCTTTCCTAAAGGTATCAGATATAAAAGAGTGGGATGCTCCTGTATCAAATAAGACGTAAGCAGGTATATTCGAAATAAGTACCATACCTGTCATCGTCTCATTCTTTTCATCACCTCCTTCTTCTGTGTCGTCTTCCTCCTCGGTGTACTAAACTTCTGGTAAAGCATTCAGTTTCCCTTTACCTTTCTGGTTCACATTTTGGGAATTTACTGGACGAGGGCCAAATGTTCCTCCGCTCTTAGTTTGGATACTCATCTGACTAGTGCATGCACTAGCCCTGTGGCCCGGTTTGTGATATAGAAAGCAAATGTCCTTATCTTTCATCCACTCTCCCCAATGAGATTTTCCACAGTTTTGACGGATTGGTATTTGCACGGGTCTTGGGGCTACTGGCATCAATAGACGAACGTTACGAGTAAATATATTCCCTCTTGGACCAGGTTGTTATGGAGCCTTCCTCTTAAACTGACTCACAATTGGTTTCTGCTCATTTTCTAAGCCCAAGCTCATTGATACAATGCGTGCTCTCTCAAACACATCTCTAAAATTTGGAAGTCTTAGCCCAGATACTATACCACCAACTTCTGGGCGTAAAGCTCTCTCAAATCTTCTCGATTTCCTATCATCTGTATCCACTAGATGAGGTACATACTTAGAGAGTGAGTTAAATTTGCGTTCATATTCTGTAACCGTGTTAGTCCCTTACCGGAGATTCATAAATTCAATCTCCTTCTGATCTCTCAAGGCCTGTGGAAAGTATCGATCTAACAGTATCCCTTTAAACTCTTTCCATTCAAGAGTTCTCTTGGCTTCCGGTGTTAGAGTTCACTCATGTGATTGCCACCACTGGCCTGCATCCTCTGCTAGTTGGAATCTAGCACATGAGACTTTTTAAATTTCTGATATCTCCATATGCTCAAAGATTCTTTCCAGTTCGGCAATCCATTCTTCTATAGCTGCTGGTCCTTCTCTAGCTCTGAACCTCGGTGGCTGGAAGCGTCAAAATTGCTTAATGACCTGATGTGGCCTAAGATTTTGTTGCTCTTGAGCATTTTGGACCGGTGCAGGTTGTTGTTGCATGAATCCAATTAGTTGAGAAAAGAACTCTTTTGCTGTATCCGTTGCTGCATTATTCTCAATAGGTGGTTCTCCATTATCTTGTACCTCATCTCGGTGGTTCATTTCTTTCTGTTGTCTGGTAGGTGGGGCCATAACACTTGCTCTACAAAGAAAATGATTTTTTTTTATCAAACTCCACTTTTCAAAACATTAACTGGTGTGAATTGATAAATGTAATAACGAAGCATGTGATGAATAAGAACTAAACATAATAGAAAATGTATATATTATATATATATCAACTTTTATAAACATCACAGAAATTTTCGGAATCACACCATTCCACTTTTAAAAGCAAAATAGAAAAAAGTACATTTCTAAGTCAGCAAGTACTACAACCACCAACTATACACATGTACAACAAAAGAAGAGCATGTAAGCTCATACCACCAACTATACACATGTACAACAAAAGAAGAGCATGTAAGCCCATACAAGTGGTTGAGATGATTCACCAGCAAAACAACTACAACCTACACTAATATCCCAAACTCAACATAAGTCCTGACTCTCCTTATCATCATCAGAACTCCTGCAAGGACGCTTCGATAGGCACCCATACTCAGATACATGTGGTCTACTAGGGCCTACTCCATCACCCTCTGGCCTTTGACTATTACCAACTGCCAATCCCTCATTACCATCCCTAGTCTGACGCTCCCCTATACGGAGTGAGATCCTTGCCGCTCTTGCCCTCTCCAACATAGTACGACTGTGAGTAGACAACCTCTCGTACTCAGTGTAAGCATATGCTAAAATCTCCTCAATAGTCTGCAGACGTATGGCCCACATCATAGCTCGTAGTGAATACTGATGGGCCTCATTCTCCATCTGTGCTACTTCGGCCAAGTGCATCTCATAATGCTCTATAGCCTCCTCCAAACTCAAACAATATGTCCTATACTCGATCTGAGGTCCTCGTCTGCCATCTAGGATGACCAACCGCTGGTAAACTGACCAGGCAATAGTCTGGTACGCAGGATGTACTCGAGATCGTAAGTGCTCAACTGTCTGTAGATCACGATCTCCAAAGCCTAAAGCTAAGAGTCTCCTGCGAGCCTCGATATTGCGCCCTAGAAACTCATGTATATTCTCCCAACCATGTTGATGGCACTCATGATACTCCCTCTCTAATCATGCTCGTTCTGTCTCACCATCCATTTCAACTCTACTATCCATGTCACATTCATACTCAAGTCAACCTCGAGTTTCATAGCCAGGGTTTAATGCATGTATTTTGAAGTAAAATGATTTAATTTAAACAACAAAAACATAATTAAATCATACCAACCAATGCAATATATACCACTTTATACTTTATCGATTTTTTTTAAAATATAACATAAAAACTTACTCGATGATGATTTGAACGGTAGCTGGATGCTGACTTTTCCTTTACGTAACATATTTAATTCTTAATCTTAATAATAATTCGAATTGCTTAAACATATAATATTTGAAAACATTAGACCTAGAGTCCGAGGTAAAAACAGTATTGTATTTTGGATATGTAAATTATGATACATGATGGACCTAAACTGATATTCTAGTATAATATGTTTGTTTTATCATGTTTGTAAGATACAACAAGGAACCTATAAGACGTCTGTACTTCGTGATATCCACATCTTTTCGATCTTCATCTTTGTCAAGGCTTATGGATGTAGTCATGGGGACTGATGTAGCTGATCCATTCTCTATGCCAAACTTCTTGATAAGCTCCTTTGTATACTTGACCTGACTGATGAAGGTTCCTACAGGCAGCTACTTTACTTGCAGCCCAAGGAAGAAACTTAATTCTCCCATCATACTCATCTCGAACTTTGACTGCATCAGATTGAAAAACTTTTCACAGAGATCTTTGTTAGTGGATCCAAAGATGATGTCATCCGTATAAATTTATACAAGGAGAATGCTGTCTCAATCCTGTATTCCGAATAGGATCTTGTTAACTATACCTTTCTTGAAACCGTTTTCTAACAGATAGAGAGACAGGGTGTCATACCAAGCTCTTGGTGTTTGTTTAAGTTCATACAGGGCCTTGTGCAGTCTAATCACTTTCTCTTCTGCTTGGTCTTCAAAGCCTGGAGGTTGCTCCACATATACTTCCTCTGTAAGAAGACTATTGAGAAATGCACTCTTCACATCCATCTGATATACATTGAAATTCGTGTGAGCAGCATATGCCAGAAAAATCCTTATAGCTTTCAACCTTGCTACAGGAGCAAAGGTCTCATCAAAATCAATTCCTTCTTCCTAGCAGTATCCCTTAACAACTAATCTTGCTTTGTTCCTTACAACAAGCCTTGATTCATCCAACTTGTTCTTGAACACCCACTTTGTTCCAATAACTCCTTGATGAGTTGGTCCTGCAACTATATGTCAAACTTAATTTCTTTCAAATCCATTCAGCTCTTCTTGCATAGCTTGGACCAAGTTCCTATCTTGTAAAGCTTCTTCAATGTTCTTTGGCTCTGATTTCTTAGCAAGAAATATGGTCCAAGTGTATCTGGAATAATCATCTACTACCATAAGTGAGTACTTCTTCCTACTTATCCTCACTGATTCTACTCATCCAAAAAGGTCCATGTGTAGAAAGTTTAGGATCCTGCGAGATGACTTCTGCAACTTATCTTTGAATGAGCTTTTCAATTATTTTCCTTTCTAACAAGCTCCACAGATATTTTCTTTCTTGTATAACACATCTGACAGTCCCCTTACAAGTCTTTTTCTTGCTAACTTGTTTATTGTCTTGAAGTTCAAATGACTAAGCCTCTTGTGCCACAGCCAACTTAGCTCTGGTTGACTCTTTACAATAAAGCATGTTGGTTGTATAGAAGAGCTACAATCTGCAAGATATATGTTTCCTCTTCTTGTTCCTGTAAGTTTGACTTAATTTGACGTGTTGTCCTTGATTAAGCACTTGTTGAGGTTAAACTCCACAGTATATCATTTTTCACAAAATTGACTGGTGCTCAGCAAGTTATATCTGAGCCCTTTCACATAGGATACATCCTTGATTTTTATGTTTCCTTTGACCAGATTTCCACTGACTTTTGTGCTTCCTTTAGAATCATCTCCAAAGATAACCTTCGATCATTTACATGATTGGAAATCTTTTAAGGCTTCTTTGTTGCCAGTCATGTGCCTTGAGCAGCCACTATCTATGTATCATACTTTACTGCTGCAACCTGACACTGAAATCTACAACAATTTCAGACAAATTTAGGTACCCATCTCTGCACGGGTCCTTTGGGGTTAGTTTCTTTTGGAACCCAACTTCTTAACAACCAAGACTTTGCTGTAAGATTTGTTGGTTCCTTTTCTGTAGGCAGTTTTGTTCTTAAACTACTTGTTAAAAGTGTATGCAGAAATTATATATGTGTTACCAACACTTTTGTAGTGTACTCTTCCACCATACTTTCCTAGAGTATGTCATCTTTGAGGTTTAGACATGAAAGTCTTAGTATAGGTAACGTAGAAATTTTTATGCTGCAATTTTCTGGGTTGCTGTATCTTTTTGTTGCATACAGCAGATAGCTTCCAGCTTTTAAATACATGCTTACTTCCTGCAGTTAAGCATAAGGGTTTCTTTCCCTTATCCATCAGCGATGGTTTGTTCAAGATCTTTTCAGAGTTACAGGGTAACTCATTTTCTATTGAAGTTTCAACTTGAACAAACACCACAGTCTTGGATGAACTTGCTGTAACCTGAGAAGTGTGAGTGTTTTATCCTAAACCAATTTTCTCAAAAGGACTCCTGACCATCATCAACCATTCTCTTGCATCCTTAGCAGATTTGCTAAATATTCTTATTGTGGACTGCAAATTCTCCTTCTCATTCTCTAGCTTGGTAACCAGCAAATTGAGCCTTGAGACCTCCTTTTGAAGCTTGCTGCATTTTGAGCTATCAGATTCACATGTTGCTAGCATTTTTGCAATATCAATGTTTTTGCTTCGAAAGATCTCATTTTCAACTCTAAGGTTCTCGTTCTCAATCTTTAGCTCCTCATGGGTTGAGTTTATCTGCTCAAAGTCACTCATGATCCTTTTGAGAGAGTGGATCATGTTCAGCTCATCTTTGTTAGGTATGGACAACGGTTAGTAGTTTACCTCATCTTCTTCGTTGTCCTCATAGTTTTTTACCATCAGCCAAATCAGTGCTTCTTTGTCTGAGGATGAGGTTTCACTGTCATTGTTAGAAGATTCAGCAGCTTTCAGTATCTCCTTTGAGACTGTTGTATCCTTAACCTTTTTCCATCTCTTTAATAAGAGCTCTATGCTTGTGTCTGTCATCTCTCCTATTTTCTCTCATTTGCTCTATTTCTCCTTCGGGATACTTGTGTACTGTTGGGTGTGAACAGCTTCTTGCATAGTATCCAAGCTTCTTGCAATTATAAAATAAGTCAAGATTGTTTGTATTTGATTGAGGAGAGGGAGATACCTGAGGTGGTGGATGACTTCTTTTGAAGTCATTCCTTTTGTTGGTGTTTTTATTATTGTTGTTCTTCATGAATCTTCTGAACTTCTTTAGAAGAAGAGCCATATCTTCTTCTGCATCCTCAACTATAAGTTCTGGCTGCTTGCTGCAACTTGCGATTGTTGTATCCTTCGTACTTCTTGCAGTCAGTGCAGTGACCTTTGAACTTGATTCTTCTGTCTCATTCTTCCTTCTGTTGATGTCATATTCAAAGGCTTTGAGGTCCGAGAGGAGGTCGAATGTACTCATGGACTTCAGATCCATAGACACTCTCAAAGCGGTGGTCTTGATGTCTCACTCTGCTGGAAGGGCTCTCAGCACTTTCATATTTTTTTTCCTTGTGTGTGTAGTGTTTGCCCAAGGCTTCAAGTTCATTCATTATTGAAGTGAATCTCAGGTCTAGCTGCTCTAGAGTCTTTTCATTTTTCATCTCGAAGAGCTCGAATAATTAGGTAGCATTGGAGATCTTATTATCCTTAGTGAGTTCTGTGCCCTCACATATCTGCTCCAACTTTTGCAATATCTCCTTGGATGTCCTGCATGTCTTGACCTTGCTAAAGGTGTTTTTATCTAAGGTGATAAATGAGCATTTTTTGCCACATTGTTTAGGTTGGCTCTCTTCCTGTCCTCATTATTTCATTCTTGCCTTGGCTTGATCAGGAAGTTAGGTGGCGGAGGTTGCTCCTTCCTCCATATCTCTTCCTAGCATGGGATTCACCTTCGTGGGAATAATCGATCCTTCTGTGATGACTGTTCACATTTCGTCGTTCATTGCTAAAAGATATGTCTGCATTCTAATTTCCAGTCATCATACTCTTCTATGGAAAACATAAGCAATTTGTGATTTGAAGAATCCATGATATGCTGAAAGTATGAGATTTTACAAAGATACAGAGAAAACAACGGGTAAAGGTTGGATCTGGGTAGGTAACCAAATAAGTTGGTTATTGGTCCCAAGTGGTTTCCGATGTTTAGGGGGGATGAATGAACCTTGGTCGATTTTGCAAATCTTTTTCAAACTTACTGTTCTGCAAGTTATTTGAACTTACAGCACCAGTAGTTACTGCTTACAACACTAGAATAATGCAGTGTTGCATGCTGTAACTTAGAGTTTTTAACGATATGTTTTGACCAATGGCTTATTTTCTCAAATATGCTTTTCTTTTAAAATACTTTTATGCTTATAAAAAGATATATAAATAAGATGCAGCACAAATATATAAAGCAATAAAAACAATTATGGCTTATAGTGGTTCAAAGGTGGTGTAATCCTTCTACGTCCATTCTACTGCTATCTCGAGCATGAACTTCATTAAGCAAGATTGATTATAGGAACACACCTAACAATCTATCAACCTAACAAGTTAACACCAACAAGAACCCAGCGTACACACAGCAACTGTATGTAGGAACCGTCGGATCGCCGACCCTATACGATTATCTGATTCGGGGTCCATGCAAATATGATTAACGCGCAGTGGAAAACGAATCATACCTTTTGCACTGAAATTAGTTCTAAGATCAGAACTGTAGATGGAGGAATCGATGAAGCCTGGACCTCACGATCTTTTGTTGTATTCCTTGCCTTTATCTCGAACGTTGTGTGGGCAACGAACTATCGAGACTTTCAACCGTTCTTTTACTAATACGTATCTCAGATTTTATGTTTGTGTATCTGTATTTCTATGTCTAGAAACGGCTGACTTAAGGCTTATTTATAGGCTACAATAGGGACCTTGAGGAGGATTAGGAATCGGTCTTCTGATAGGCTTAGGAGTCCTAAATTCAATCTGAATATACTTCTTAAGCCTATCAATAATATCTCAATCCACTAAAAAGATATTATTGAACTACCGTCCCTTATCCATATTAGATATGGCTCCTATTTATTATGTGCGCGTTTATCTCCCCTGTTTAAGATATCGAATGTCCATTAATTAAATGAATTACTGACAATTCAATTAATTAATATTTAATCCAAGAGTAGTACGACTCAACTTTATTATCATGCCGGAATAAATCCACCTGCAGGGTTTACATGATAATCCTTATGAGCTCCTCAAGGGGACATCATCATCCTAAATAATTAGGACACGGTTTCATTATATAATCAACAGCACACCATATAAACAACACTGTATCCCAATTTACCGAACTTATTGATTTAATAAATAAATCTTACCCATTGGTAAATTAAAGAAACATATATCGAGTATACATACCCGTTATCATACAATGATTAAGAGGACGCACATCCATAATAACAGAGGTCTTGTTTTATTTATGTAATTAGTACAAATAAAACAACCTCAATTGGTCCTGCTCAATACATACAAAATGTACTAGTGTAATTTTATAATCAAGACAGATTAATACCAAATTACACTACAACCATTCCGATAATTTGTCCAAAATTATCTCGGCTGTGAGCTACCATTTATAATCTATAAGGAACTGATAACATGATCTTCTGTGTGGCACCACACACCATGTTATCTACAATATAAATTAATTGGACAATTGCAATAACACATATAACAAATATATAAAATGCAAAACATTTGACCATAAAAGATTCTCATATCATAAATAGATGTTTACACAAAAGCTAGGCTTATAGTATACATCCTAACACTATAAGTTCTAAAGGCAAATCCACATAGGATTTTACACTCCCACACAGGGAAATTGCTTATCATCTAGACAACTATACAAACAGCAAGAATAAATCATATCAACTGTTCGACACCTAAAACAACCTAGCACACAGCAACAAGATTAAAGTATATATGATTTGTTCTTCAACTGTACGGTGAAGTGAGCTTCTGAATCCTTCTTCGAATCTATCAGGTTGAGCTTTGTTCATTTTACTTTAGGTCGAGTGACTGAAAGTGTAGAATGCTTGAGAGAGAATAGCTTTGAAAATGCTTAGTTTTGTTTGAGCGCAAATGTTCTAGTTGTTCAATCACCAACTTTAGTGTTGCTCGACCTCTATTTATACTTGTAGAAAGATATCTGTTGAAGGAAATATCTCTCATTTGAAATATGTATACTAATCAAAGGCATGGCTTGTATTTAATACGCCTTGACTTCTCTTCACAGAGCATTCAATGCGGTGGTTGCGGGTCGTAACTTTCTGTAGCCTGTTAAGCCACATGTTGTCTCTACATTGGCTCCATGTCTGCAATTTTGATCTTCTCTCGAACGGCTCTAATTATACTTATTTTGTTCTTCGTTCCTCGTACTGCATTTATTCTTCCTCGGATAGCAGGGTATTGTTTCTGTTTGTTGTAGTCGAGGTTTGTTGAGTATGCAGCAAGTTATGACTTCTGCTCTGTATACTTGACCTTCTTGCAGCAACTCCTTCTATGCAGTACTGTTGTATCTTCTTCTTGCAGTGGTGTTGTATCTTCTACTTGCAGCATTACTGTAACCACTTCTTGCAACATAGTCTCTTTTCTTCTTACAGTTGCGTTGCAGTAACCTCTTCCTGCATCCAGCATTTTCTGCGTATAGTAATGTTTGTCGTTCTTTTTTACTTGCTGCATTACTGCAGTTCATACTTGCAGTATCTTCATACTTTTTTCTACTTGATGCAACACGATCTTAGTAAGCTCCTCCATCTTTCTGAACCTAAACTTACAGACTCAGATCTAGTCTATATGTTTTCACTTAAACACTGTGAAAAATGGGATACCCAAACTTCCTATTACACAAGTGGTTTGTCTCATCAAAATCTAAATATCGAAATCCCAACATCCTTGTTCCGGTCATCCTTCTAGTTTTACTAGTTTTGGGATATCTTCACATTCTGAAGACTCGTGATGTCCATAATCAGTTGGAGACCTATTCAAATCGATATAATCGATATCCCAATCTGATGCGAAATTGACACGACCACTAGAATGTGGCCACTGATCGTTTGAAGATGTCTCAATCTGCCTCATTTGATCCTCATTTGGCACACCCCATTTCGAATAAAATACTTTGCCGTTTTGTAGTTCAAGGAGAATTCAGATGCTCCAAGATCCATCATTTTAAGGAAAACAAAAACAATAAGAAACACATCGATCATGGACAATAATCGTTCTAAATCCGAATCATTCTTTAGTTTTTTTCCTTTTCATTATTCCCTTGTCTCCACCAGTGAATGGATCACATATCTCCAACAATTCATGTCGGTACACACACGTCTATGAATTAACTCGAATAGATTAGCATATGTAATTCTTTGAAGGTGAAGAATCTCTTGGGAATCGTTTTTGTACTATAAACCTTCCCAATAACCTTCAAACCAAACACTATAAATATAAAACTCATCTTTTTCTAAAAATTCACAAAAAAAAAGATAAAAATTTGTCAGCAAAATTCAAAAAAACATAACAATATTATATAAAGTATTAAAAAAACATATTAATAAAATCAAACTAAAAAAACAATTCGTTGATACTATTATTTTGAACTATTACGAATTTTTATGAAAAAAAAAAATACTACACATATATCAAGCATTATAATATTTAATTCTATTTTAATAATTTATGTGGTGCACAAAATTTAAAAAGGTAGATCAAGAAATATTAATTGTAATATTAATTGAAAAACTATACAAATAACATATGATATAATATCAAAAACTACACCCGAAATGATTAATTGATAGTGACCTATGATAACGTTACACAAAAATTGTCAAACGTTATACCATGCCTTACATGAATTTTAATAATATAATATTAACTAACATAAACATACACATCATATATGAAATATCCATCCAAAGAATGCAATTTTCGTGTAAAACTATAGAGATCAAAATTCTCGTGTAATTAGACTTAATATAATGAAATTTTTGTGTAAGACTTAAAATAATGACATTTTTATGTAACACTTAAAATAATGAAATTTTCGTATATGTCTTAAAAGGCTGAAATTTTCGTGTAGGTCTTAAATTAATGAAATTTTTGTGTAAGCCATGTCAAAATCAAATTTTGCTCTAAATCTTAAAATAATTAAATTTCGTATAAGTTTATAATAACGTGAAATTTTTGTGTAAGTTTATAATTAAAGAAATTTTTGTTTAAATCTAAAGTTATGGACATTTTCATGTAAGTCAATTATTTTTTTCGTCCAAGGAAAATAAAGGAAATTTTTGTGTAAGAAATAACATTTCATCAACTATACAAGAAAATGAATCATTATCAATAATTATCTAAAATTCATGTAAGATTATTATAGAGAGTAATAAACTTCTAACCTATAATAATATTTATATTCTGTCATGGACAAGGTTACACAAAAATAAGAAATTAACAATAAACTATGAAAATGTCATCTATTATACTCTATTTCATGGACAATGTTACACAAAAATAAGAAATTAATAATAAACTATGAAAATTTTATCAATCACATTCACACATACCTTTAAACGACCATTGAAAAATTATCAAGCCTCCCGTATGCTATGCTTCTAAATTCTATCCACGAAAATTGTAATATAATGATTTTACATTCCAACAGTTTTTGTTAGGAGACTATTTTTTTCTTTTTTGTCTTCTATACAATGTCATGGAATTTATTCGTGTATTAATCTGCTTAGATTAGTATTTGTGTGCATCAGATGCATGGGTCATGATCCATGCAACTGGGTATATGGGTCGGGTCGGATCCGGTTTAACCTGGATCCGCGCCCTTTTTTTTATAATTTATGTCATAACCTTTATGTTGTAATAATATAACATTTATGTTGTAATAGTGTAACCTTTATGTACAGATTTCATAACCTTTTCAGTACATGACTTATACTTTTTTCACTATAAAAATTCATGTAATATAGCCCACACCTTTATGTTGTAATAATATAACCTTTATGTTGTAATAGTATAACCTTTTTATACAGATTTCATAACTTTTTCAATAAATAACTTATAGTTTTTTCACTATAAAAATTCAATATAACTGAAACTTTTATATTGTAATGATATAACTTTTATGTTGTAATGATATAACCTTTATGTACAAATTTCATAACATTTTCAGTGAATAACTTATACTTTTTTCACTACTCAACACTGCAAAAGGTTATGTGCATATAACTACAAGGTTATAAGGATAGAACTAAAAAGTTAAGTTCGCTAAACTAAAAGGTTATGTCAATATACAGCAGAATTAGAATTTGAGTTAGGGTTTGAGTTAGGGTTTGGGCGCATGGGGGCGCGTGAAAGGCACTTTCGGGTCGGGTTGACCCGGTTGCACGGATCTAAGATTTGTGCACTTGATGTATAAAAACAATTGTGATCTGCTTATATAGAGTTGTATACAAAAATATTTCTATACCACATGTGAAATAGAAAGAACTAAGTACCGAGGGTATGTTTATTTAAGGATTCAATAGTTAAGATTTAGATTTCAAAATCTCCAAATATTGTTTCCGAACTTTATTTTGAATTACAAAATCTCAACACAATTATACCCTATTATAACTACCTATATCTACAAAAACATTATCTATAATTTATTTATTACTTAAAACCTATTTTCACGATTCTTTTCCACCCACCCCCCACTTTAATTAAAATAATACACCCTCTCAAATGTCAACAAACAACATAGCCACATAATTTTTACAACAAATTCACTGCCATGTGATGAAAGAACATATCCCCATTCTCCAAAAATAAAAAAATAAACAGTGAAGCCACTTTATTTTGTTTGGTTTTTTTTTATTTAATGAAGTACACCTCATTCTCAAGAAATTCTATCAAATATTATTAAATAAAATATATCCAATTTTATTAAATAAAATATATACACGAAACGGCCATCAAATATTACTATATATATTTTATATAAATATTATGACATTTCTTATAATATATATATATATATATATATTGATATAGTATGCAAAAGTTTGATAGATACAACTAATAAATATAATAAATTATATATACAATATAGGTATATACATCTAATACAAATATAATTTTAATAATTTATAAACATGAATAAATGATTAATATGTATAGTTGTGAACTTATGACAAATATTATGGCATATGTATATAACTATATAATTATGTATATATGTTTTAATACACACATAATATATATTCTACAATATGTAATTAAATTTAATATTAACTAATACCAATATATATGCATGCATATTAATACATTCAAAATGTACAAACATGATATATATACATATTACATACATGTATTAATGCACAAAACACATAACAAGTTGAACATTTGTTAATATAACAAATTAATATGTTAGGATGATTCAATCTTTACCAAACTCACTTTTTCAAAATAAAATATTACATCAATTAATTTTTTTAAATATCAATTTGACATTTACAATATAATCATACCTACAAAATTCTCAAATAAACATACATTTTATTATTCATCTTTATTTCAATTTCCAAAATTTCAAAATCAAAATTTTCTCAATCTCACGTAATCCCTAAACAAACATACCCTAAATACTATGCTAATTTGTGTAAGCTTTGTTATGCTTCAATCCCATCATCTGCAAAAGTACAATGACAAAGTCAATCTTATGTCAGGCTCATCAACTATTTATATTTGACTCAGTCAAAAAAAGTGGTATAAAAGAATAAAAAATTATATTTTGTGGTATAAAGAAATACCAACTTATACTTGGTACTATAAAAGATAATCAATTATATATTTGGTGGTATATATATTTTTTAGCCATTTCCTCCCTAGCTTAATACTTATAGTATCTGTAAATATAAATGTAGTTATATATTATTGTTTTGAGTATTGGGTACTACACTGCACCTCATATATTTCATACTTTTTTTTAATAGTGTTCAAGTAACTCACAAATCACCAAATGGTCAGGGGAAAAACTGCTAAGGGTTTTATCCATACTACAGTTGGTGAACCACAATACCACGTGATGCATGTACCTATGATATCGACACATAAGTGGTGTGATTAAAGAGATAGATGTACAGAGACCAGACTTTCGTTCACAAAAACAAATCATGCAAATTTCTATAGATTAGTGTTTACATTCTTGAGAAAAACAGAACATTCTCATAATAGACAAATCATCGACATTGAAGCTATTAACATGCATGTGAGATGTCTGAACACATATTCGACAACTTAATCTATTTGTAATGTAATTTTATGTATTTTAAGTATAGGAAGATGTTGCTACATATAAAAGAATCGAAATGGCTCGATGGTGCAAAACTCAGCAGTGTACCAAAAGAGAGTAAATCAGACGATTGAGGTATTATACCATTTGACGAGAAGTCTGTGTAACTTCTTGATCAACCCATCATGATTCATTTCCTGTCAAAGATGCACCGATTTTCATCATGAGAGGATAAACAGGGCTAAACTCCTTTTCTCCTCGAGCTCTTATATTCGTAGCATAGTCATCTAGTGTTGCTTTGACGCCTTTCCATATCTGATCTTCCCCTTGTGAATCCATCCACAATGAATATTGGAGAGGTGTGAGATTGTTTCTTTGTAGTGGAGACAGCAAATCTTCAGGGCCCCTTGAATAGAGATGGTGAAGAATGATACTAGAGGGAAGTTCTTGGAGAAGCGGCGACAATCCTAGTTGAGATGTTTCCAGGAAAAGAACAGGCCGAAATGCTCTAAGAGCCCGATATGGTGCACCAAGTTGTTCGACTGGGAACAAGTTTTGAGCTACTGCTAATTCAAGTTCAGCCATGTCCCGAGCCATTCTCAGCTTTCCAGACTCGGACAAGGGTCGAACAAGAGCTGCATGTCTTACAAAAAATACCAAAATCCTAGAAGCCATGCTTCTAACAAGCCTTGTGCATATAGTTTCTATACCAGTGGATAATGCTCCTGAAGAAGGCAAGAGCCTGAACAAGAACTCGGTTCGGAAATGAAGGATACTTTTCTGCAGTTCTTCCATGTAAGGAGATGCATTGTTATCCATGGCAGCATCTATACCGAATTTTTGATCATGAATTTGCAAGATACAGGACTCGAGACGATCGAGCATGGCTTGAAATAAGGACGACACTGAATCACCCGCAACACCATATATTGTACCGAGAGCCGGGGATAGAACTTCAGCTGCAACAGAGGGCATTCCAGATATCATGGATGTAATGCGAGTATGAACTTCTTGCAGATGTTGACACAACATGAAGTTCCTCTGCTGTGCTGGAGTTGCAGGACCACTTATTTGCCGTGCTTCGGGACCCGTTGATATCTGTCATCAACAAAGTAGCATAACATTAGAAGTTCAATAAGAATTCACACTACCAAACAAAGTTTCGCATATGGAGAAACTCACAGAACTAGATTGTAAAATTATTTAACAAAGTGACAACTACCACCGAAATTTGCTATTTGGAAGAATAAAATAGAGGTTACCTGGTATTCTGCTCTTTCTGCAAGTAGAAGCAAAACTTTGTTGACTACACGCAACACTCGAAGAGTCAAATGAGCATCCAACTGAACAGCTTCAATTTCTTCTTGAATGCGTGATATAACCCTTAATATATGTTCCTTAGAGGGAACACTTCCACGGCTTGACATCGGAAATACAGAATTTACAAGATCAGACAGTCTGCTCAAGCAAAGGGTTAAAAATGCTGTCTCGAAATTCTCGATGGCAGCTACTAGTTGTTCCTTGCCCTCTACAGTCAAAGCCGGTGGGACTCCTTTGACATCTGTATCACGAGAAATTCTTTCAAGGAGGTTCTCAATCATTGGTAGCAGCTTGGGATATCCAACAGTAAATATTTCCTTGACGAAACTTGATGCAGTGAAAACAGACTTCATTTGGCTTCCAAATGATTTAACCAAAGCATCCCAAACACGATCAGTTAATGTTGGATCACCTTCCTAAGACGCCGTAAGAAAAAAATAAGCATAAGACAAAGGGATACTAGCAGCCTAAAACACCTTCATGTAGTAGTTTAAAAGAATAACCATATTTAATAATACAGTATATGCAGGAGTCTAATTTCAAGTGAGTATGAAATGATGCTCATGCTTCTCTCACCAATGATGTTTATAGAAATGAAATGGAACTAGACACCTTTAGATATAATTTTTCTAAAAATTAATATCATCCAAATATCATGTCATTAAGCAAGGTATCATTCCTAGGAGAACAGAAGAAGTGTTCAAACTTCACCCAACAACACCAGTAGCTGTTCTAGACAATGTTTAGTACCACAAGATGGAGAATTAGGTACAAGATTTTAAATCCTAATTCTAAGTAATAAGTGTATTGAACCCTCGGAGTTATTTCTTTTGAAGATGGGAAAGCTGGAAAGCAAGGTATGCAATGGTTTGGTATAACAATTGATTCAAAGGGAAAGGGACACTTTGCTAATTTTGAGACGAGTCTAGTCATTCCTCCAACTTGCCTAATGGATAGATTATACATGTATCAAAAGGATTAAACACATTCCTTCTTCCCCTCCACAGATAGATTATACATATATCGAAGGGATTGTATATACATTTCTTCTTCCCCCTCCCTTTCCCCTCAACTACCTATCAGGCAAGAAAAGGACCACAAACTGTCATCTAACGGCTTCCTGCCACCAATTCTTCCCCTAATCCTCCCTACCAGAGACACTCTTGTGCCTGTAGTCAATCTCTAGCTCAAAGCAGCTAGTGATGAGAACATCACTCCGAAGCATGTGTTCATTAGCAGCAGGATGAATGTTGGTCCATTCCATCTCTAGAGAGCTATTAGACTTAAGAATTATCATGTCTATCATGGTTTCATCCACAGACAATGTACCAGGTGAATGCGGGATTTGATGGTCCTCCTCAAAAAAAACACACACACACACACACACACCCAATGACACAAGAGACAGAGTATAATTACTTTCAAGTGACAAATATGTCAAAATATGTCAAAGATAATAAGATGAATATATAATCAGTAAATAGAAACAGTATGCTTCTCAACTATGCATTAAATGCAATTAATGAATACACAAACAGGGCCTATGAGAAGAGGTACGAAATAGTTAGCGACTGCATTAGCAGTATAGTTGGGCTACTGAGTTTCATAATAACCACCACAAAAATAAGTAAATTCTAGAACATAACTTTCAGATTGGTACACTGTCCAAACACAGTTCTCATTAGTTCATCTTAAACTTCTATTAGTACGTGAAAAAAGCTTTCTCATCTGCATAACTATTGCTTGTCCTGTTGTCCATTAGATTATACATAATACCTAGCATGTTAGTATTACTTGTCCTTTCAGAATAAAGATTGCATTCCCATGCAATGCAATCTATCTAGAAATTCAAGATATAATAATTCCTGTCAAAATGCAATAGCTGGCAGGTGTAGTATTCAACAATCAAAGATGCACACTAAAACAGTTTTCTTGCTAGGACAACTGAAAAGGTAATGACAGATTATTAAACATGCATGACCTAATAACATAAGAAACAAGAAAACACCCTACCCTAGTTATTTATGGGCCCATAGTATGCTAAATGATCTCAAAAGAAATTTAAAAAAAAATAAAATAAACGCAAATAGATTAATTCTCAAAGTGACAATTGAAATGCACAAGTTGCAACCTGAAGAACATTTGAGCTATCAAATATATCACAAGTAGGTTTCAAGTGTAACTATGCATCCCCTTAAAAGTTCAAAGGTACATATTCATCCAGGCAATAATGAAGCAGATTGCAGGAGGTCAGTAATTTGTATAGGAAATAACATGGGGATTTTAGATAGTGCTAGGGGTGACAGTTTTTAGCCAACAGACTATCTGAACATATGATTTACAAAACAATCACACAATAGATTTTCGATTTTACAACTGAAGCAATATGTATTTATACTCGCTGTACCTTATAAACCCAGAGGCCAAATAAGAAGACCTGGGACAGAGACAGTCAAACTCTGTGATAACATTAGGTTTTAACCTAGGAAGAACATGCTTACTTCAGGAAAAGGAAAAAAAAAAAAAATCCTTTTGTAACAAACCAAAAAAATAATATTTAGAAAATATTCTTTTGAAAGTAAATGTAAACAATTAGTGGACAATAACATTGTCCATACAGGGTCTAATTTCAATCCTGATAAAATAGTTAGTATGACTGTATTGAGTACCAGTAAAATCTAATTCAGATTGATCTTAACAGGACAATCAAGTTGTAATGAAACTAGATCATCACAAGGTACAGTATCAATTTAGAAATCCTATGAAAGTTGTTCCAACTTCTAACCACTAAATAAGCCACATACTTCCTATTGCATGATGTAATGCCATTTTTGTGAATAATAGAATAGACTGACCCAAGCCATGCCCTACTGATCAGAAATACTAGGATTTTACGGATGGTAATCACAAACTAAGACACATACAAATGTGGACAGAGAGAGAGGAGTTCATGAGGTTGATCAATTGTAAAAATTTCCATGGCAAGAGCATCAAAAGATATAAGTAAAATCATATATAAATAATCTAGTTTCCGTTTACATGAAAAAAATGAGAGTTTAAAAGCAAACCAAATGTTCAAAAATTAAATAAGGAGTTCAAACCATATTTAGTGCTTTGAGCCAAGTGAAAGTGACACATTTGGAACACTCTAAATAACCAAGCTCAAGCCAAAAAGTTTCATTCATTCTTTTGACAACAAAAGGTATAGGAAATTGAATGGCACACATTTGTAACACAGCGAACCCAGCAACATCAATTTTCCCTTCATTCCAACCTCCAAGACACACATTTTATCTGTGTTGTAATCCTTGGTTATTTTCTTGATTAGACATTGATGTTTAAAAGATTTGTCTAGGTTCTCTCTTCCCAAGACAAGACAATCATCAACTCCAATGCAGAAAATCAAATATACAGTTAATACTTGCTTCAACTTATCAAGTAAATGAACATATGAAACAACTAAAACTACAACAAGAAGTATACAAATAATTACTCATATAAATAATGAAGAACAGAAATGAAGGGTGAATTCAGTTACCTGCATAACCTCATCCAGCAAAAGAACGTGTGTGAATGGATCTCGCTTCTTCGACAACACCCTCTGCAAGTGCCAAACCGCAAGCATTATAGAATGTAATTGGCCCATACAACCACTCATCCTCTGCCAGAGAGCCTCTCTTGCCTTTGCCCCAGTCCCAATCTGCGGAGTCCCGTGCCTCTGTACCCCTCCTGGACCTCCACCACCGTAGCCCCCACCTCCTGAAATCGCCTTCATATCCAATGCATTACTCACGCTCTTCATCCCCATTTGCTTATACTTGCTCACCAGCCCATCCACCGTACCCCTCAATTCCCCCATATTGTAGAACACCTGCAAACCCAACCCAACTTCAGGTTGATTCAAACTCTCAAGACCCTTTTCCAAAACCTTCATTCCCTCCTCTCGTATCTTCGAGCCCATCTCGATAACCCATTTCAACTCAATATCCACTGCGTCAATTCCTGATAAATGGGACTCGTTATAAAGGGTCAGAATCTCACAATGCAATTGGGCGGCTTTGGAGAGATCCCATCTTGATGCATCAGGCTGCGAATCGACAAGATTTCTAAGCTTCTGGATGAGGCGGAGAGTCCGGAGAGTATACTGAAGCAGCAAGGAAGTGGAATGGAGGTTGTTAAGCTGGGTAGTCTGGGTGGACACAACGCGATGGGGATCGGAGAGCTCGGAGCGAGCATGGCGAAGGGAGGATTGGAGAGAGGAAATAGAGGATCGGAGAGAGGAGAGAGAAGATTCGGTGGCTTTAATGGAGGAAAGCTGGTGGAGTAGGTCATGGTGGCGGGAGAGGACCTCGTGACGGAGCTGGGTGTCGAGGAGGCGGAGGCCTTCTTGGAGTTTTTCGATTCTGGAGGCGGCAGAGCCAGAGGAGAGGGCGGAGGAGGAGAATTGGGTTGGGTTGAAATCAGGAGAGAGAAATGCGGACAAAATAGGGTCGGAGGAGAAAGTGTTTAAGGGGGAAGAAACGGGGGAGAGAGGGGTGGGAGTGGCGGCGGTGGGAGTGGCGGCGACGCTGCTTTTGAAGGTGGAGGTGCGTTGGAGTGGGGATCTCGAGATGGCCGGAGAAGCCATGGTTGATGCTGCGATCTACCGGTGATTATTACTGTACTTCCTACTTGTCACCAATTCACACAACTATGTCGCGGTCATTGGATTTACCCAAATTCAGAGTATTTTAAAGATAATTTAAAAAAAAAAAGTTTTAAAAATTAACACACTCCATAATTCATTGGATAGTTTTTATTACACTAAATATTGATTAACCTAGTTATTTATATTTTTTTAATTTTTTTTCAATATTTTAAATAGTCTAATAGCATGGATAAAAGTTGAATGACCAAGTCAAGAGTAAGTGAAGAGTACCAAAATGGACTTAAGTTTTTTTTTAACTTTTTTTTTTGCAAATGTAGGTGGAAATGGAATGATGTTATGTTCATGCAAAGTGAAGGTTTTCTGGCTTAACGAGAGTTGGTTTGGTTGCGTCCTGGCTTCATTGAGAACCAAGCCGATGAAGGATGAACTCGGAGACCCTACTTGTTTTGACACGTGAGGGAAAATAGGAGGCCGGATTCCGTTTCGGTGAAATCTCTCTCTGCTGAAAGACGTCCTATTACCTTCTAAAAAGATGATACTTACAACATGAATTCTGCTGACGCAAACGGATACACAAAGGATAAGCAGCTTCGCTAGCTTGGATCACGGCCTCCTATTCCGAACATGTCTTTCCTCTTAGAGTTCCCCTCTCCTTCCCTGAGATAGAAGGCGGACGTATGCTATTGATTTATATGCCATTTTTCTCGATTGATAGAAGGACGGATTATATATAGTGTTTTGAACCCTCGAGGTATAGAAAGAAGTGTGCGCTGGAGACTGGTGCGAGAGTATGGAACGTAGTAGCTCGCCCAGAGTAAGGTCGGGGATTGGTTTCTTCCCTTCCCCACTTTATATTTTGGTGAACTCTCATAAACTACATATCTAATTAGCAACTACTACTCAATTGAATTGTAGGGTGGTAAACTTAGAGGGCGCCCGCCTCTTCTTCAAACGTGTCCTCGAGGCTGTAAAAAGAGATAAAGGGACGGCTATCTAGCGGGAGTCATTCTTGAGCATCTAGTCGTGTGGTATCCCCGCCTACAAGGTCATCTTTTACCTCCCTTACTTCGAGTGCCCCGTCCGGTTCACTGGGCCAATGACCAAATTGATTTCTTCTCCTGCAGAGATTGATCCTTGAGTCTTTCAATCCATATGGGAAAGCACTACTTCTTCAAAGAAGCACACATGTTTTGGCCTTGTGTGTCCATAACTCAAAAAAAATAGGTGACCTAACGATCGCGATGTCACACTACGTATTCGACTACAGCGGCTACAGAATCTTCCCCTCGGGAACCCCTAGCTCTCCTCTGCCTATAGCCTTGAGGTCATATGCAGCTTCTAAAGCTGGACACGCCAGAGTTGGCTGCTGGCACAAGAGGGTGGTGCCTTACCGCATCGTAGGCGTGGGATCGCTTCCAGTTCAACGACAGAATTAAGCCCTTGTTCTTCAGATGTGGTCCCAAAGACCCCAAAACTAGGAAAAAACCATACCCACGGGAAAGGTAGAGACTAGCCATAATGCTTTCTTTTTAAGCCTCTCTGGCCCAAGTTGTTTCGAAATCGAAAAAAAAAAGCGGACCGAGTGGACTTTGAATCCGTATCTTGCTTTGAAGCAGAAACTAGCTGAGATATTGCAAGATAGGTGTGTTTATGAGTAAAAAAGAGACATTTGAACACTTGACAGTTGAGGGATCATTTCTAGATAGACTCAATGGATAGTCCATGGAGAGCTTTTTAGGACTTCTTCAAGGTTTGAACTTCAACATGATTTTCTGTCAACTTCAAACCATCTTGATGACATGCAAAATTTAGTTCATGATGTTTTTGGTGTTCCATAAGGACATGATAATATAATTGACTCTCCAGAAGATGTAGAAGTTCCTCGAGGACAAGCTGAAAGATTTTATCAATTGATTGACGCTTCCCAACAAAAATTATATGAAGGATGTGAAATTTTTTCAAAACTTTCATTTATCCTTCGCTTGTTACACCTAAAGTGTCTTGGAAGATTGACTAATAAACTCTTTGATATGATTTTGGGCTTATTAAGGGAAGCATTCCCAGAAGCGATGACCGACCTACCTAAATCTTACTATGAAACTTAGAAATTGATAAAAGAGTTAGGACTTGGTTGTGAAAAAATTGATGCATGTCCAAATGATTACACTCTATATTGTGTAGCGTCCAGAACAAAAATGAAGCATAATTGGTTAATTAAATAATTAAATCCTTAATTGAAATATCTTATGTGTATTAATTCTTGAGTGTTTAATTTAATTACGTGCATTTCAGATACGTGTTTAACAACCGATTTTAGATGGATAAAATTTATAGACATGGAACATAGAATATTTTTATACCATTAGATGCGTAACGAAAAAATGAGAAGATAGAAACGAACTAAAGGTCAATCGGACACCCGTAGCTCAAATGGTGAAGAAAAGGATAAAATACGGAGTTTCAGAAAAATGAGGAATGAAATCTTGATGAACAGTAACCGACATCTTATCGTGAACAGTAACCTATCCTAGCTGAATAGTAACCTACCCTATATGAATAGTAACTTTTCATTTTCTATAAATAGGCGCACATTCGATTCATTTTTTCCCGTTTCTTTGAACGAGCCGAAAAGTGCCGAACACACATAAGCCTCTCTCTCCTCTCTCGTTCTTTCTCCTTAGTTTTTTGTCTTTAGTGTGCCACCGTCGGCGCCGCTGGAGTTCACCGAAAAATTTCAAACTCGTTGGTTTCGGCCGATTTTCAGACACAATATAGCCCTCGAAGAGACGAGTTTAGAAAAACTTTCGAAATTCAATTCTAATTCTCTATTCGCCTGAAAACGGCAAAAAATGATCTCCAAACCTTAAACCCTAACTTCTTACCACCTTTTCTCTCTCCCATTTTTTTCTCTCTCTTCTTCTCGATGGTACAGGCACCGGAGGGGCTGCCGGGAATGTGGGCTAGCCACTGGAGGGGCGGCGTCGCCGTAGGTGGTGGCGCCGGTGTCGAAAAATGGGTTGGGAAAGGGGCTGTTGCATGGAGTTTGTGTAGTGTATATGTATTTTCGTGTGTGACGAAGGGTTTTTGCGGCTATTTTTTCGGCACTATTCATACCGAAATCGGGTAAGGGATGGTCGGAGGTGGTAGCCGGTGGTGCAGGCTCGCCGGAGGATGAAGTGACGGAGGCATAGGGCGGCGCCGCCGCAACTGGTGGTGCCGGGAAGTATGCTAGTCGAGCAGGATCAACATCGGGAGGCCCGGGTGCAAGCCTTGCCTAGGCTGCTGCTCCAGCTGCCGAGAAAACTCGACAGCTAACGGGAGACACCGTTGGGTTTTTTCCCCGTCGCCGGGTACACGCGCGATGCCGTATTTTCGATTCGATTTTCGATCCAAATCTCATTTTCTTTTCATTGTACTTTATCATCGACTTGTCGCCAACAAGATATCATTGACCGAAGGTCGTGGGTCCCGATCAACATCAACCCTCTGACCAAATTACCAAAATACCCTTCAATCTTAAAACGTTCTGTTCGAGCTCGATTCAACTCCGATCGAGCTCATTCTTTTTTGTTGTGATCCAAGATTCATTCTCTTTCATCTCAGCCTTATAAACTGATCTTTCCCTCTTGTTTCTTCAACCTCAATCGTTAGGCCTTCCGTTCTAATCCATCTCATCTCGATCGATAGTATTCGATCCGATATCATTTAAATCTTTAATTATATTTAATAAAGATCTAAGAAACACCGTAAATTATGTAGGCTACCTGTTGGATTGAAGCCTTGGGATATGTGATCTTCGATACTTGCTACTCACATGGTAACCACCGAACAAGGTTAAGGTAATTTCTAACTTTTCCTTATTCCAAGCATGATTGAGGAATACTAAATATTGTGGTTATTTTTGCTGTGACATACTTATTACTGTGAAAGAGGTGGGCCCACTGAGGTCACCTCTTCATGCATTCGTCCCTTACCTCCATTCTTCTATAAAAGGTTTGGTGGTTCTTGAAATGCACCAGGGGTATTGAGACCGTTTTATAGGATAAGACGGGTGATGCCCACATCTATTCATCCCTTACCATTTCTAATATCTGCTATGCATATTTCTTGATGTGTTCCATGATGATTATACGTATTTCTGATTTAAATATCTGTCGAATGTTAAAATGCAGATTTTATCCCCACGACTGTATTCAACGCACTCACCCCTTATTCTGTAATTCACGTTACAAGAGATGATGAGCATGGTAAACCCTAGAAGGAGAGAGAAGGTGCTATATTTTGGATATGTAATTTTAAGATGATGTTTCTCAACCATCCTCAAACAATGTTGTAAGAAATCCACGTTTTGTGGGTATGTGACGTGTATTTGGGATGTGAGATCCTGATGATGATGTGTATTTGGGATGCGAGATCCTGATGATTTTCCACTGTGAATATTATGTTAAATCGGTTGAAATCGATTGTTGATATATAATATCTTCTGCTTGTCTCCTACCTCCTTCTTCTGTATATGAAATGTTTCTTACCATTTTTTTCTTCCTGCACGCCCGTGTGGAAAACTCTGAAAAACTTTATGTATGAAAATGGGGTGTGACATATTGGGGGGTGAATCTGGAAAGAATTTCGTGTGAGACATGTAAGGAGTTTAGGTGGCATATCACTGACAAGGATCCTACAGGTGTTAAAAGAAAGGTAGCTCGGAAGGTATTGTGGTATTTTCCACTTAAACCTAGATTGCAAAGATTGTTCATGTCTAAGAAGACTGCTTGTCATATGAGATGGCATTCAGAAAGTCGTATAAATGATGGTCACATGAGACATCATGCTGATTCTCCGGCATGGCAAACATTTGATAGTTTATATCCTGAATTTGCTAAGGATCCTCGTAATGTCCAGTTAGGATTGGTTTCCGATGGATTTAACCCTTTCAAAAACATGAGTGTCGCACATAGCACATGGCCCGTGATACTGATTTTGTATAATCTTCCACTATGAATGTGTATAAAACAACCATATTTTATGTTGTCTTTGTTGATTCCTGGCCCATCAGCTCTTGGAAACAACATTGATATTTATTTACAATCTCTTATTGCAGATTTGAAGGATTTATGTGAGGTAGGAGTTGAAATGTATGATGCATCAAGTAAGCAAAACTTTTAGTTACATGCATCATTACTATAGACTATAAGCGATTTTCCTGGATATGTAACTTTTTTTGAATGGAGCACTAAAGGTGAATTTGCATGTCCTAGTTGTGACAAATATACACATTCATTAAGACTACGAAATGGTGGGAAGTATTGTTATATGGGTCATAGAAGATTTTTAAATAAGAACCATGAGTTTCGGAAGAATGGACGTCTTTTTGATGGCTTAGTAGAGAACGGACAAGCACCACCATGGTTATCTGGTCATATGGTGGTAGATGAATTGAAAGATTTTTCTATTAAATTTGGAAAGTTAGTTGGTGATAATCCAAAGTTGTCTTTCAATTGGAAAAAGAAAAGTATTTTTTTTGAATTGCCGTATTAGAAAAACAATGTTTTGCGTCACAATCTTGATTTCATGCATATAGAGAAGAATGTTTGTGAGAGCATTTGTGATACCTTATTGGGCATGGATGGAAGAATGAAGGATAATTATAAATCAAGACTTGACTTAAAAGAATTTGGTATTAGACGAGAGCTTCATCCTATTTTGAATGATTCTGGAAAAGTTTACTTACCTCCAGCTTCTTTTACAATGGATAGGAAAGAGAGAGTTATGTTTTGTGATGTTCTAAAGAGGATTAAAGTTCCTAATGGTTATGCTTCGAATATCTCACGGTGTGTACAATTGAAACCACCTAAGCTTTTGGGCTTAAAAAGTCATGATTATCACATTTTGATGCAACAATTGTTATATATAGTATTACGAAAAACACTTTCAAAATCTGTGCGCTCTCTTTTGCTCAAATTGAGTAAGTACTTTAGAGAGTTATGCTCAAAAAGTAATTAATCCAAGAGAAGTGGTTCATTTGGAAAAGGATATTACAATGATACTTTGTCAGTTAGAGAAGATATTTCCACCATCATTTTTTGATATTATGGTGCATCTAACTATACATCTAGCTACTGAAGTAAAGTTGGCAGCCAAGTTTACTATCGTTGGATGTATCTAATTGAAAGGTATTTATTAATTTCTTGATAATTTTCTTTATTTTATTATTATGTGTTTGAAAAATTTTATAATAAAATTTACTTTTCCTTAAAGATGGAAAAAAAATGCTTGACAATGCTAACATTCACCTTTTTTTTTGGGTACATAAGGTATTTAGGCACATTGAAGTCCTATGTGCGTAATAGAAGTAAACCCGAAGGTTCAATTGCTCAAGGTTATTTAGCAGAAGAATGTTTGACATTTTGCTCTATATACCTAGCTGATTATGTGGAGTTAAAGTTCAATCAAACAAGTAGAAATGAAGACACAGGTGACAATACTATATTTGCTTTAAACATATTTAAAATGGGAGGTCGTGCTCTTGGAAAAGAAACTCCAACAAAATTTGATGCTGAAACATTAAAGAAAGCACACCAATATGTGTTGTTTAATTGTGCAGCTCTCTAACCATATATCGAGTATGTTACTTGGTTTAATTTTGAACATCGAATAACTTAATATTTCTTGAATTGGAAAACTTATTTTGTTAACTTTTTTAGGCAACATCATAAAATAGTTGAAGAGACTCATCCTAGAACTGCTCGTCATCAAATTGAACGCATTCACAATGAAAGTTTTGCTGATTAGTTTGCTCAATAAGTAAGTTGTAAAGTTGAAAAATAGTAAGATTGAATATCTAATGTATTTTTTATATCTTATGAATAAACTATTGGAACAGGTTGAAGGATTGCAAATGCTTGAGGAAAATCCAATGTCAAGAGACTTGAAGTTACTCGCTAATCGCCCAAATTTTATAGGATTGAAATATGAAAAATATTTGATGAATGGCTTTAGGTTTCAAATCAAGGATTTGGAAAGTAGAAGGAAGACACAAAATAGCGGGGTAAGTGTCAAGGCCACAACATCAAGTTTTTCAAGTATAAGGGACCAAAATCCCATCTTAAGTGAATTAGATTATTATGGAGTCTTAAAAATTATCATTGAGCTAGATTATGGTGGTGGGCAAAGGGTTGTGTTGTTTGAGTGTGATTGGGTAACCAAAGGAAAATGATTGAAACAAGATGATGACTGGTTTACATTAGCTAATTTTTCCAATTTGAAACGTCACAATGAACCATTCATTCTAGTATGCCAAGTTGAACAGGTTTTTTTATGTTCAAGATCCCATTGAGCCAGATTGGCATGTAGTTGTTCCTACTGCTGCAAGAGGACATTACAACATGGAACCCATTGCTGATGTTGAAATGTACTTACAAAGCAATATATGCAATCCCCCAACTAACATTGAGAGTGATCATCAATTCAATTGGGTCCGTGAAGATATTGAAGGAACCGAAATTGACATCGATACGTGAAAACATTTGCAACTTGGACATATTTCTTCTCAATTGTTTGACATTAGATATCTGCTAGTGTGTACCGAAATTTACTTTAGCTTTTTTTTTTCTATCTTTTTTTTGGACCTAAATTCAATCTTTCCTCATCATTTATTTGTTTACAATTTACACTTAAGTATTATTCTTCTTTTATTGTAGGAACAAGTTTTTCTTTCTGGATTTCTTATTTATTATATCAATATAATAAGGAGCTGAGTCTTGATCAGAACAACTTTTATGTTGTTCGGTGAAATGAAACTTGGAATCCTGGATGATATGTAGTGAAATGAATCCTTATGAATTATATACTAAATGAGCACATTTAGCAAGAACAGACTCTGTTTATGCTAAAAAAATATGTTCAATGATTATGAACAATATGATTCCATTATACTGCAATTGAGAAGAGAATATGCTTGTGGCATTACATTTAATTAGCGATATCCATGTTTCTTTATACCAAGTAATTTTTTTTCGTTTATTTCTTTACAGGGTTGAGAATTTGATCTATAATGTTATTTATGTATAATCCATGTTTTGTTAAAGATAATCAATGGTAGATGTGATTCCGTATTCTTGACTTAGTGTATGTACCTAGAGTTTTTCACTATCTTCTGAGATATTGATCATGCTTGATAAACATACAGGTGTAGAAAGTCTCAAATTTTTTTAGCTTCTCTCTTGTCTTGTTTTGCTAATTTTGGGTAGAAGATGTGTACTTGTTTTTTAATTGCTGTTAAAAATAAGAATCATGATTTTGATTATTTTTATTGAAATTGATAAGAACAATAATGAAGATTTAGATTATTTCTTTTGTAAGGTAAAACAAAATAGGGAATTGAATGATTATACAAAGATAATACTAGAGAAGAACTATTTCTCACAGAAAAGTGATATTTTTAATTATGGATGGGGTGGAAGCACCTTCATTTCCTTCAATTGAAATTCTTTTGTTCTTAGTTGGGTTGAATCTAGGGGTGGTGTTAGGATGTATACTATAAGCCTAGCTTTTGTATGAACATCTATTTATGATATGAGAATCTTTTATGGTCAAATGTTTGCATTTTATATATTTGTTATATATGTTATTGCAATTGTCCAATTAATTTATATTGTAGATAACATGGTGTGTGGTGCCACATAGAAGATCATGTTATCAGTTCCTTATATATTATAAATGGTAGCTCACAACCGAGATAATTTTGGACAAATTATCGGAATGATTGTAGTGTAATTTGGTATTAATTTATCTTGATTATAAAATTACACTAGTATATTTTGTATGTATTGAGCAGGACCAATTGAGGTTGTTTTATTTGTACTGACTACATAAATAAAATAAGACCTCTGTTATTATGGATGTGCGTCATCTTAATCATTGTATGATAACGGGCATGTATAATCGATATATGTTTCTTTAATTTACCAATGGGTGAGATTTATTTATTAAATCAATAAACTCGGTAAATTGGGATACAGTATTGTTTATATGGTGTGTTGTTGATTATATAATGAAATCGTGTCCTAATTATTTAGGATGATGATGTCCCCTTGAGGAACTTATAAGGATTATCATGTAAACCCTGCAGGTGGATTTATTCCGACATGATAATAAAGTTGAGTGGTACTACTCTTGGATTAAATATTAATTAATTGAATTGTCAGTAATTCATTTAATTAATGGACATTCGATATCTTAAACATGGGGAGATAAACGCGCACATAATAAATAGGAGCCATATTTAATATGGATAAGGGACGGTAGTTCAATAATATCTTTTTAGTGGATTAAGATATTATTGATAGGCTTAAGAAGTATATTCAGATTGAATTTAGGACTCCTAAGCCTATCAGGAGACCGATTCCTAATCCTCCTCAAGGTCCCTGTTGTAGCCTATAAATAAGCCTCAAGTCAGCCGTTTTCTACACACAGAAATACAGATACACAGACATAAAAATCTGAGATACGTATTAGTAGAAGACGGCTGAAAGTCTCGATAGCTCGTTGCCCACACAACGTTCGAGATAAGGCGAGGAATACAACAGAAGATCGTGAGGTCCAGGCTTCATCGATTTCTCCATCTACAATTCTGATCTTAGAACTAATTTCGGTGCAAAAGGTATGATTCGTTTTCCGCTGCGCATTAGTCATATTTGCATGGGCCCCGATTCAGATAATCATATAGGGTCGGCGATCCGGCGGTTCCTACAGGTGGACCATACGAGTAGTCATGTCTCACCTCAGCCAATGGTGAGTAAAGAATTGTATGATCAAGTATTTAGACATTCACATAAGACAGGGGTTAAATTACAAGTTTATGAAGAATAAAACTCTGATGTCAGTGCTTCTAGAAGCTCAAATAGTCCAGCTAAATAAGACAAACAACTGATATTGTGCACTCAACATTCAGGGGAATTTTCCAATGTAAGTTTACAAATCTCAAAATTTGTATAACTTAAGGATTTTATCATCTACAAAGTCTATTCACTTATGTGATTTGGCCTTGTTTCTTTTGCTAAATATTTCCAGCTTTCTTGTGCTTGATTATGCAATATAAATGTTGCTAAATTTCCAAATTTGATTGCTTCAAGGTTTAATCAGTATTTCTTACTTCCCAAACTCAGATTTTCTATGATGGAATGTGAACTTCTCGTGTAGCTTATATCCAGTTTTACTTAAGCCAGACTTATTTATCCCATACTACAATAAAAAAGTTATCTTTTACCACTTTTTGAAATATATATAATTGTTGGCCTCATATAATTGCTAAAACTTTGCTTTGCAAATTACCATGTATAAAACTTACACTTTTCATATTTTTGTAGAACAATATAATAGTGGCTGATGAGCAATGGAGATTGCATATAAATTTAGTAGCAGAAGATAAGCTTTTACCTGAGATGAAACAAATGAGGATTCATTTAACCATATTGCATTGGTATGATGTATCTGTTGTTAGAAATTCACACAAACTCAGAGAATTTATTCGATTCTAACATTTTGTATATCAACTTAGATGCAGGAAGCTGAATCGGGACCTGTACAAGGTTAATGATAATGCAATCTCATTAAACTATCAACTCTTCTAAGCATTGTCTTTCTTCAACCAGCTTATTCAGATGCGGAGACGAATGAAAAACTATGAAAGCCCAAGTGAAAAGCCTTTCCTACACAGGATCCCAGAGGATTTCTTATGCCCTTTGACACGGCTTCTTTTCAAAGATCTAGTGTCTCTTGAGACTGGTCAAACCTTCAAAGTGTGAAGCAATCACAGACTGGTTTGATAAAGAATTCGTAACTTGTCCAGTGACCAGAAAAACGCTGCACTGTAATGTTGTGCCACCTACGAATCTCATTCTGAAGCGTGTTATTAATAAATGGAAGACTGATCATGTCACATCCCATTTTCATATAAAATTTAAAACGTGGATAATAATAATAATAATAATAATAATAATAATAATAATAATAATTTTTTTTTTAAAACAGAGTGTAAGTGCAGCATTTTCATAGGGCGTCCAGCATAAAATCCTAAACCTTTGAGATTTTAAAACAAACAACGATCTAGAAGATAACCATTGAAAATATAAAAGGTTTATATCATTGCAGCGGAAAAAACGTTCTCGTTTAGATCAAATCACATAAACATAATTTTGTACATAACCGAGGTTTCAGAAAATACCGAACATCTATATACATTCTTATATACATAAAAAAATAACAGGCATTTCTGCTCATTCCTCCTCGCCTCCGAAATTTTCTGTAAAAATAAAACATAAAAGGGGTAAGTGCCAAAAGGACACTTAGTGGGGTTGATTTGTACAATAAAAGGGGTACACATAATATTTCTTGAATACTATACATATAATACACGTTGTAGACTCCCGAAGAGCCCCAATGCAATCCGTTGTATAGGTTTCCGAAGAAGACCTATCGAGGCCCCAAGCCGACCCCATTTTGTGTTGTTACACCCTTCATGTTGGGATTCCGTAGAATATCCCCTTGTTGGGTTTCCGATGAGGAATATCCTACTTGGCGTGGCATGCGCATGCGCAGTTAAATTATCATACAATAGTTTCCACATAACACATAGTACACATCGATCACGTTCACGTTGGCCACATAATTCACACAACACATAGGTAAAAAAAATCCTTTGACATATGTCGGTTTCTAAAGAAACCCCTTTTTAGCGGGTATTATCCCGACTTATCATCATTTGAAACCATTTGCATTTATGTCACTTGAAATCAATAGCTTGTAAAACCATATAATTTACTCGAATACTGTTCACGTAGTGAAAATATTTCACTTTAAAATGACACCACATAATGATGGAAATTAATCACGTAGTTACATTGTTTTCCATAAAACTGTACGATTTTATAACATAAATAAGATTTTACCCCCACCTTGTTCGGTGGTTACCACGTGAGCAGCACCTCTTAAAGATCACGTATCCCAAGGCTTCACTCCAACAGGTAGCCTACATAATTTATGATATTTTCTTAGATCATTATAATCTATAATTAAAGATTAAATCAACATTGGATCGGATACTATCGATCTAGATGAGACGAATGGAACGGTAAGCCTAATGATTGAGATTGAAGAAACAAGAGGAAAATATCAGTTTATAAGGCTGAGATGAAAGAGAATGGATTTTGAATCACAACAAAATAAGAATGAGCTCAATCGGAGTTGTAACGAGCTCGAACGGAGTGTTTTAAGATTTAGGGGTATTTTGGTAATTTGGTCAAAGGGTTGACTTTGACCGGGACCCACGACCCCCGATCAGCGATATCTCATTGGCGATGACTCGATGTTAAAGAATGACGAAAAAAATGAGATTCGGATCGAAAATACGACGTCACGCGCGTTCTCGGTGATGGGAGAAAAACTCCCCAGCGTCTCCCGGCGACGGGAGAAAAATAGGGCAGCGTCTCCCGGTGGCTGCCTAGTTTTCTCGATAGTGGGGCAGCATCCCTTGGCAGCCTCGACCCCGTCTCGCGCTCAGGCCTCTCGGCGCGAACCTGCTTAAGCAGCCACCTTCCCGGAGCCACCGGCTGCGGCGACGCCCCTCTATGTCAACACCACCTTATCCTCCAGTGAGCCTGCACTGCCGACTACCACCTCCGGCCATCCCTCGCCGGATTCCGGCATGAATAGTTCCAAAAAAATAGCCTCAAAAGCCCTTCATCACACACAAATACATAATCAAACCCGGCTTTTCCAGCTCCGGCCGGCGACTTCCAACCGCCGACGACCCTTCCCCCGACCACCTGGGATACTGACCGGTGACTTCCAGTCGCCGGAAACCACCAATACAACCCCCAACAGCATGCATACACAACACACACATTACACACACTACACAAAACCATGCAACAGCCCCCCCTTCTAGCCCGTTTTCCGGCACCGACGGCGCCACCCCTCCAGTGGCTAGCCCACAACTCCGGCAGGCCCTCTGGTGCCTACAACCGCGAGAAGAAGAGAGAGAGAGAGAGAAGAAATGGGAGAGAGAAAAGGTGGCAAGAAATAAAGGTTAAGGGTTTTGGTGAAGATGAGAGAGTAACAAGTGCTTGACAAGTTATATCATCAAACGGCCTGCAGTTTGTGATGTGAAGGTTTCCATCTGCCAATGTTGAGGGGATGTTAATTGTGAGACTGTTATTGTGTTGTATTGAGGTTGATACAGTATGTAGGAGTGGCATTGCTCGAAACGTAGACCAATCGAGTCTACTACAAACTGCAGCATAATGAGAAATGAGAGTTATGAGAATCCATCAATTTACTTATTGTCAGATATAGCTCCAATAAATACACCAAAACAATATTGCAAATTATCGAAAAATTCTGGCTAACACTTTTCACTTATGTCAAACATGACAAACGCAAATCTATCAATTTACTTATGTCAATTCATATTTGAGTTATGAGAATCTATTTGGAAAATAAAAAATATATGATTTTTCTTATTCATCATTGGGAGGAGCATCTCATTCTTTTATTTAACTAAAGTTTTTTAGTTTGTAGAATTAATGTTACTGAAGATTTCATATTTCTCCATTATTACTATATTCATCATTTGTGAGAAAGGAACTCTTTCTTTAGTGGAAATAAATAATATTACTAGATAAATTCAAAATAAAATATCATTTCAAAGCTTCAGTCCTAACATATTGGTTTGATATTGAGAATTCGAAGATTTGGAGTCTGGAAATTTTAAAACAAATATTGAATACAAGCAAAATGCTCACATAGCGACAAGTATGTCATACTATATTATTTACTCGATTCCAGTTATGGTTATTTAGCTTGGTACCTCATTTTCAACAAAAAAAATCTAACCGGTTTCATCTTGATAAAGTAAAATATTCAATAGATTTTTGTTGGTTTGGTTTGGTTTTTGATACTTCAATAACCAATAATTTAAAGGATGAGAGTTAATTAAAATATTCGAATATCGTCACATTCTAATATCATTTTTCATTAAATTCCTAATAATTTTCTGTAATATTTTAAAATTTTCTTGCTCAAAATACAAATCTTCATATTTATTAGTTTATGAATGTTTTTATTTATTGCCTTCATATATTTAACTCATTATTACCTTTTGTATTCCATCAACTAACTAGATAGTTTAGGTTAAACAATTCTCATTATCTATTTGATCAACTTATCAATTGAATCAATAATCAAAATTGAAATCTAATTAAATAATTTTATACTATGTTGATAACTTGAAAATATTTGAGCAAGACTTTAGCTAAAAGGACATTAATGATTTCGAGAGTTTTGTGTAATCAATTAGTCGATCCTTTCATTATTTAATTAAATTTACCGAATTCAATTCTTATTGTAAAGGGCTTAGCATGTTTGTGAGTGGATCAAAGATAGGGAAAGCTCCGGAACTTGAGCACGTTCCAAAGGGGTTCTCTCCACAACCAAAGTGAAGTGTAGAGATTTCCAAATAAATGTCTTTTGAAACGAAACTAACATTTATTATCTCCAGATAAAACTGAAACAAAAGATCCTGATAAGAGATTCAATTCTCACATATTGGTTTGATATTGGGAATTTAGAGGTACAAAATTTCAAATGTTATAATTATTGATTCAAGCAAAATGCCACATAGCAACAAGTATGTCATACAACATTATTCAACTTATTTGTTTAAAAATTTCATACTCCTAAATCTTAATTGAAACGATATGTAAATTTCATATAACTACTTCATTGAAATTGATTATACTTGATTCTAGTTTTGGTTATTTGGCTCGGTAATTCCTTTTAAACCAACTAAAAAAAAATTACAATCAATACAATTCAGTCCTTATAAAGTCAAATAATAGTCAACACATTTTTGTTGGTTCGGTGCGCTTTGGTTTAATTTTGGTACGTTTGGTAACCAATAAGTTAGATTTAATTTATTTTAAAGAAATTTTGAAAATCATCACATTCTAATATCATTGTTCATTAAATTTCAAACAATTTTAGTTTATGAATGTTTTTATATATATTGCATTCATATATTAAACTCATTTATACCTTTTAATTATATTCTACAAACGAATTAGCTAAATTTATTTATGAAGCTTAAAACTTTGGTATTTCTTTCATTTGTTTTTTTTACTTGTTTTAATTTTTTTAATTAAGAAAAAAACATTAATTTTATAAGAAAATTATTTAAATAATTTTATTAATATATATATACATATTAATTTATATAAAATACATCATCTCAAATAAAAAGAGTCATCGTAACTTTTGGAGGAAGTTTAAGTCATATCCCTAAATCAAGATTTGTACCAAACAAAATTATTCAATAAATGGTAATTATAAAAATTCAAGAGTAATTATTTATATAATATTACTATATTATGAGTCAAGAGTCACTGTATGTTTCTAGTTTCTTTCCAAACAATAAAAAATACTAAAAAGGTAATTATTTATAAGAAATGGTAGGAGTAGTGTCCAAGAAATTCATACAGAACCTTAAAATTATAAGTAAAGACAATAGAAAAAAATGAAAATAAGTGAACAACCGTGAAAATGTACAATTGAAAAAATAGCCCGCAAGATAAGGGAATTAGCGCTCAGGCAGAGGATTTCGAGAGTCATGGGCTGGGGGTTTGGCCACGATGCAGTTCAATATCTCCCAATTCTACCCATCTTCTTTATTCACAATGCTTTCGAAGGGTTCTTATCCATAGATTTCATCCAAATACTAAGAAAAAATGGAACACGGTAAAGTTGTTCTCAAATTTTCGTTACTCATGTTGAGCTTTATCTTTCTCCTACAATTGATTGATTTGAATTAATTGATTCTTTTCTTCTTATTATGTTTATGATTTCAATCCGACAAAAGATGAAACAGAACTCTCTTAATGTTGCTGAGGTGCAGTACTTTCCTTGTATTTCTCTGGTTTCTTTTGTTTGTTTTGTTGTATAATAACGCCACTTCCACAAAATGTAGTAAATTTTTGGCTGGGTATCAAATCAAAATTTCTTTTTACAAGTAATCGATTGCATTTTGCTGTTAAGAAGTTTTGTTTTCAGTTACATATATGTAATTTTGTACTCTTCCATTTCATAAATATGACAGATAAAATCAGAAAATGTAAGACAAGAAATTTAGTAGACATCTTTAGTCTTCACGATGAGTCGATCATGCAATCACCTAGAACAATGATAGCTAACAATCGTCGTCATGGTGCTCGAACCCAATTTGACTTGCAAAATCATGAGGAGACATGTAAGGATATACTCTGCTTAAGTTATTAATATATTATAGAAAGTAAGTAGGTATTTTTCATCATCATTTCACACATATATATATATATATTTTGGTAATCTACAGTGATGACTTCTAGAACTCAAGTGGGTAAAAGAACTTATGTTGGATGTTTAACTAAACAAAATGCTTCCAGTATGGGTAGACATGTCCAACATAGGCTCAACGAGCCACATGTTGGGCACACTGGTAAGACCCAACCATCGTACATCTCTATATTATTATTCTTGTTGATTTTGTAACACAAGTAGATTGATAGTTTGATAAGTAAATCAAGCTGTAAAATCAAAAGCATTCTTATTTAGTTTATCTTTTAGTTGGATTTAATTGTCTCCAAATTTCTTAATGGGCTGCAGGTTTGACTCAAACGAAGATATTGAACAGCTCCTCTAACAGATATAGAAAGGAGACTAGAATTGAGAATGAGGTTATCGTTGGAAGTTATGAACAAGAATCTGATCAAGGTAATGTTCTAAACTAACATATATAATATCATAAACATCATAAAATTCTATATAAATTTTTGCACACTTAGTTGATTTTAGGTGGTGAAATTGATTTTGAGATCACTGAAAAAGAAACTCGAGGTCCTACATATATGCAAAATGTTTGGGGTCGGCCTCCTAACCTGCCACTGTATAAAGTTGAATATAATAAGTTTGGCCAGCCTATACATGGCGAGAGTAGCAAGTTGTGCCATTTCTTAGGCTCGATTGCAAGAAATGAAAAATATTCTCCAGTTGATGTGACCAATTGGGGTGTCATGCCAAGAGAAAAAAAAGCTGAAATGCTTGATATTGTAAAGGTAATTAAATAGCTTTTTATGGTGTGTTATGTGAAACAATCCATTTTCATATTTTGTTGTTTGCTTCTTTTAAAGAATTTTACATGTTTCTTTTTTCTTCTCTTACACTAATTATATTTTGTATCAACTTAACTGTTTAACTACAAATTCCAATATATATATATATATATATATATATATATTATATTTTTATTTATTTATATATATTTACATATTTGGAACACCTATGAATATAATCATTGACCGTGTTGTAGATACGATTCCATGTCCCTATTATAACTGAAAAATGGATTTTGACTTCTTGGGCACAAATGGAGAAATTGGAAGTACTTCCTAAAAGGAAAATATTGGGCTCCTAATGTTCCTGTACATCATTTAAAGGATGAGAGAGATGAACAAGTTTTGCCTAATCAATGGATGAAGCTTCTTATTTATTGGAATACAGATGAAGCAAAGGTGGTAGTCATTATTTTATGTAATGAATATTTAGTTATTCATTTATTAATTTAATTATGTTTTAAACTTCAATATCAGAAATCAAGTGAGAAGAATATATATACTAGAGCTAAAAGGATCATGGGTCAAATAACGGAAAGATATCATTTGCCCAAGTTAGAGATATATTGGTGACATCAGCTACCTTTCCTCTTTTATTTTATTATTTGTTAATACACGTTAATAGTTGATAAAATCTATTAACAGACAAAGAAATTAGGACGTCCCCCAAATCGCTTTGAACTATTTGCTGCTTGTTATATTAAATTGGATGGAAGCTCTTGTGATGAAGCTCTAAGTAAATATGTAAGTATGAATCAATAATCTTAAACATTTGTATAGTTTAACAAAAAAATGTTTCCATTTTTCTCTAATATAAAATATACAATGATTCTTAATTTTATTTTTTTGATAGGAAGAAATAAAAGCACTTTATGATCGATTTCCAGAGGGCTCTTTTGATCCAACTAGTCAAAATGATGTATTTGTCAAAACCATGGGACAAGATAGACCTGGTTATGTGCAAATGATGGGTCAAGGAATTAGCCCATCGGATGTATGGGGTGACGTTCCCCGAAATAAATCTAATCACTTACTAATGGTGCAACAATCGAGAATTGTACATTTGGAATCACTTCAAGAACAGTAGACATGCGGTGCTACACAAGGTGGTAGTGTGCAAAATATGTCAACATTTGATCCTCCATCACACCGTACTACTACAACTCTGGATCTCCAAGTTAAGTTCCTTCATTTTTTAATTAATTTATGTTCAAGTTTGTTACTCTTCAGTGGCATTTCTAATGTTCATATGCTTAACAAAATTCAGTTAATTACATATAGTTTTTTGTCCTTTTGTTTTTTTTAAGGATGGGGCATATGTTTCTCTCAAAAGTCTATTTGATCCGACAAAAATCGTTGCTAAAGGATGTATTTATAGTACCAACCCAAACACTAAAGTTGGGGGACAAATCTTAGGTTTGAATTGGTGTCAAGTAATGTAAAAGTGATTCTTGAACCCCAAGAGCAATTGATCAGACCTTATGCTAATCTCCAAAAGATTTCTGATACGCTAGGAGAAATGATTGTTTGGCCTTATCCTTTGGTTTATTTTATCTTTCCAAATCATATCATTTGTTTATATTTACCCAATGCAGCTTTGTCTTCACTCTTAATTGTATTTTGTATGTTCAGGTAGTGTAACGTCCCGATTCTTTTGTAAATAAATCTTAATCGAGACGATACTCTCTTATAAAAAAAATTTCCTCTTTCCAAGAATAAATATAAATAAAATCTTGTGAAATATACATTTCTTATAATTCATAAAAATTAATCACTTTAAATAAAATCTTCTGGAACCTTTGCTCATCGGCTACCAGCATCCACCGCTCGCGCGCCACGCCCTAAAATCCTTAAACTGAAAACATTTTAAAAAGAGGGGTGAGTGACAAAAGTACACTCAGTGGGGTGGGGAAACTCGGGATGACATAAAATAATTTTTGGAAGATTTTACACACAATTGCCAAAACACCATTTTATCACATAAAACAGATTTTCTTAAAACATTTGCCTTTTAATGAAAACCGTGGAAAATAGATCATTTCAAATCACGTGACTTAAATCATTTTAAAAATGTAAGCATTCATCTCAAATCAATCATCCTTCACATTCAAATATATCACTTTCATTATCACATTCACGGTTTTTAGCCGTCTTGCAAATATATGCGGGTCTTAGCCGTCCTGAAAACATATAATCCATCATTCACATTCAAACAACACTTTTCACATAATTTACGGTGCTTAGCCGCCATGAAAGCATTTTACGGTTCTTAGCCGCCATGAAAACATTTTTACGGATCTTAGCCGTCCTGAAAACATATGCGGGTCTTAGCCGTCCTGGAAACATATGCGGGTCTTAGCCGCCCTGGTACGGTGATCAGCCGTCATATACGGGTCTTAGCCGTCTTGCATACGCATGCACATGCACACATAATTACTTTACACATACACATATCAAACATACGCATCAAAGCACATTAATTTAACACAACACTTAGTAGCAGGTTCTCAACTGCCATGAAAACACATCTTATTTGCACATATAAAAATATTAACTTCACATTTGCATTCATAATAAATCATTCACATTTCAAAACCAATCACAATCCATCAAGTATTTTGAATCATTCATCAATCACATTCACATTCATTATATCATAACATTATCACATATAACATCTCATGCATTCAGCACGTATACCCAACTCAGTTGATATAGTATAATAGTTCGTAATTTAAATACTTCGAAAGAATTATAAATATCGTAATAAGAAATTACCCCCACCTTGTTCGGTGGTTACCACGTGAGCAGCAAGTATCCAAGATCACGTACCCCAAGGCTTCAAATCAACAGGTAGCCTACATAATTTACAGTGTTTCTTAGATCTTTATTAAATAAAATTAACGATTTAAACGATATAGAATCGGATACTATCTATCAAGATTAGACGGATCGGAACAGAAGGCTTAATGATTGAGGTTGAAGACACAAGAGGAAAGATCAGTTTATAAGGTTGAGATGAAGGAGAATGAATTTTGGATCACAACAAAATAAGAATGAGCTCGATCGGAGTTGAAACGAGCTCGAACGGAGCGTTTTAAGATTTAGGGGTATTTTGGTAATTTGGTCAAAGGGTTGACTTTGACCGGGACCCACGACCCCCGGTCAACGATATTTTGTTGGCAACGTCTCAATGATAAAGTACAATGAAAAGAAAACGAGATTCAGATCGAAAACGAATCGAAAAATACGACATCGCGCGTGTTCCCGTCAACGGGAAAATTTCCTGACGGCGTCTCCCGTCGGCTGCCTAGTTTTCTAGGCAGCGGTGCAGGTTGCTCCCATCGTCGGCCTGCTCGAGCAGCCACCTTCCCGGCACCACCGGCCGCGGCGGCGCCACCTTATGCCATCGACCCTTAGTCCTCCGGCTAGCCCGTACCGCCAGCTACCAGATCCGGCCATCCCTTGCCAGATTTCGGCATGAATAGTTCTTGAAAAACAGCCTCAAAAACCCTTCGTCACACACATTTTGCAAACTCCTTGCAACAACCCTTCTTTCTAGGCCATTTTCCGGCACCGGTGCCGCCACCTATGGCTGCGCCACCCCTCCAGTGGTTAGCCCACAACTCCGGCAGCCCCTCCGGTGCCTGAAACAGCGAGAAAAAGAGCGAGAGAGAGAAAAACGGGAGAGAGAAAAGGTGGCAAGAAACAAGGGTTGGGGTTTTGGAGATGGTTTTTCGTCGTTTTCCGGCAAATGGAGAATCGGAATTGAATTCCTGAAGTTGCCCTAGACTCGTATCGTCGAGGGCTACGTTGTGTATGAAAATCAGCCAAAACGAACGAGTTTGACTTTTTCCGGTGAATTCCGGTGGCTCCGGCGGCGACGACGGAATATAAAATTAAAAGGAAAGAGAGATGAGAGAAAGACTTACGTGTATTCGACGCTTTTCGGCTCGTTCGAAGAAATGGTGAAAATGAAATCGAATGAGGGCCTATTTATAGAAAATATTGAAAGTTACTATTCATGATAAGATTTCGTTTCTCGTTTTTCTAAAACTTCGTATTTTGCCCTTTTTTCGCCGTTTGAGCTACGGGTGTCCGATTGACCTCTGGTTCGTTTCTATCTTCTCATTTTTCCGTTACGCATCTAATGGTATAAAAATAGTTTATGTTCCATGTTTATAAATTTTATCCCCCTAAAACCGATCGTTAAACACGTATCTGAAACGCACGTAATTAGATTAAACAATCAAGAATCAATACACATAAGATATTTTAATTAAGGTTTTTACTTATTTACTTAATCGATTATGCTTCATTTTTATCCTGGGTGTTACAGGTAGCACGTACTGAAGATTCCTAATTGCTCTAAGGTCACCTTGAGATTTCAAGATTACTATATTGAAATGATGCTAGTGCATATAGTTAGAAATTGACAAGTTTTAGTACTTTTAATTTTATTATGAATTTTTTATTATGACTGGTCATTGCTGCAAATTTATGTTAACTTCTGGTTTCAGAAATGTTTCAAATAGATGGCACTATTTTTTTTCCACTACATTTTTTTCAGTTCTTATTAGTTTTGATATTTCTTTATTTACTGTGGGACTATGATCACTCATTTGTTGATGTAATTAGAGCTTTATTTTCATGGATCTATTCAACATATAAGTTTTACACATGTTTATGCATTCATTGCCTAAAGGGGTAAGTTCTTATACATGTTTGTAAGTTGAAGAGTAGTCTGCCATTTAAGATGAGTATTATAACTTCAGTGCCTCAAATGCAGAGTCTTTGATCCTGACAACTATATCCTCCACAGATGTGAGTATTGTTTTCTATTTTGGATCATGTTTCTTTACTTTTCTTTGTTGATTGATTTTCCATTATTATTGTTTGTTCAAGAATGTGAATTCTACTTTTAGTATTGTGATTTGAATGTTCTAAACTCCAAAAAAAAAAAATTATTACTAATCATTGCTACATGTGATCTTTATACTTATATCTGATCAAAAGTATTTGATGTGGTTAAATTATTTTTAGGGTCTTTATAGAGTCCATCAAATATTGTCTTGACTTTGAGCCGTAAAGAACATAAATATTTATTTTTGGAGGTTTTTTTCTATCTAATTTCATTTTTTATTTGAATATTATAAGTTCTTTATATAATTCGTATGTTTACCGTGCAAATTGAGTTTCATGTTTAAATGAACTTAGGAGGTCCATAGTCAACTCATTCATCTACCTTATTTTTTGTTGCAAATTCAATGAGAGGAATTTCTTGAACTTCATCTACAGGTTTTGTTCCATACTGTATTTGATTACCTTTTTTATATGTATTTATTCTTTTGTTTTTCTTTGGTAGAATGGGGTGGAGTTGGTTAACCATGGTTTAGTTGGAATCTTAAAAGGTTTGATTCCTATTATTTTGCTGGTATAATGTGTTGTTATTTACTTGTTTTTGTATCCTCAAATGTTTCATTCAGAGTGAATAGGTGCAACTGTAGTTTGACGGACACTATAGTCAAAACAGTACTTGTTGTAGCTGATTGAAATCAAAATGATGTTAATTTGGACTTCACTAAAGTACAAGGGAAAATAGGTGTATCTTATTAATCTGCATGTATCTTGAATTTGGAGAAAAATTAGGCATAGTAAGTATGCATCTTTATTATTTGCATACATTTTTCTTCTATTTGTTTACAACATATTGATGTGCTGAATTATTTTTATGATGTCCAATATCGATGATATTGTATAAACCATATGTATGCATTGAGCTAATTTTTTTATTGTGCATGAAAGCTTATTTGATTTGAGAAAAAGCCTTGGCACCACTACAAATCAAGTGATGTATATTCAGCATTGTGCATATTCAAGAGTTGTAACATATCCTTTATTATACTCTAGTAGACCATTTATACAATTTTTGATTGAACCTAGAATTCCTTGTTCATACAACACTGGATTTGCTTGCTAGGATAAAGGCGCAAGGAACCAGAATCGACTATTGGGGCTGTCTTTTTTTCACAAACTTATTGATGATGTAACTATGAAAATTGAAATATGGGGTACTACAGGTCAAAAGAGATACCACAGCTTAGCTCCAATGTAATAGAGGAGCTACTGTGGCTGTTATCGATTATATATCATGAATCAGGTAAGTGAGAACTGTGGTGCGAAATAGTATTGACTGTGATGCTTTTTATATGGGTTAATTTTACACACGTTATTTTGGTCTTATCACCATATTTTCAGCATAAGAACGTGGGTAAGACTCACAACTTATCGATAAAAGTTGTCAGATGCTTGTTTTATATTCACTGAATCATGCTTCAATAATAAAATCTCTATCTTTTAATATTGGACGATTTTTTTTTAATGAACTCATTGAGTGTTTGCTCCTGATTATACTTGATCATTTGTGTCAATTTCTTGGTATCATCATGGTAATCTTTCTGCTTTGTAGGCCTCATTTGATGAGCAAAAAAATGGGTTCAAGAGCTTTAGGTACAAGGTATATTTGTTCTCTTCTTAGTTATAGAAGTTGGTAGCAACTTAGTTATTGGAACTATTGAGCCTTTCTATCAGTTACCTTCGCTCCTCATTAGTTCATTAGTCTATATTGATGGCATTCCTCTTTGCGGCAGGCACACAAGCTATGTGGCCATTGGAGACCACATGAAAATGTCAAGCTTAAAGAACTTGTTGCCCAATACAGCCCTTAGAATTGGAATCTCATTGCTGAAAAACTTGAAGGAAGATAGGTATCTTCACATCTTAAAAGAAAAAATCTATGTACATTCACTGATGTATGAAATTGAAAATTAAAAAATGTAGGGAAAAGTTGCAGATAAAGATGGTTTAACTAGTTGGATCCAATAAATAATAGGGTGCCATTCAATGAGGAAGAACAACCCCCTCATCTTCTCACTAGATTTAGCTATGTTCATAACCAAAATCTCATTACTCTTGTAACTGGTATTTATTTATTTAGTAATTTATTTTTGTTGTCTTAAAAGATTCAATGTTGATTTGTTTTTTCTGATAAAATTGTTTGTCTTTGTAGGGAGAGATAATCAGTTTTATGAAAATGACGGGAAGGTGGATGCTACAGATTCAAAATCTGGAGTTTCCGCATCCTGTGGTGAAACTATGAGATGATTGTTTCATGTTGATGTGTGAAAGTGCCACCTTTAATTCGAGGAGAAGATTGGACATCATACTGGGTAAATGAGAAAGAAATAAAGAAAATATAAGATTAAATATCAGATAAATAATGAATGTGAGATGTACTCTAGAAAATATTTTAGCACCAGCAATAGCTTTATATTTTGTGCTTTAAATTGATAACCTTCAATTTTGCTCCAATTACAGCTGCACGTTGGTTTTGTTCAATATAATTGTTCTTTAATATTTAATTCTTCATGCTCAATACAAATTTTTATCTCATCTAGATATTATTTAATAGAAAGTTTACACTTTCTATTAAATAATATTAAATATTACAGCAAAAAAAATGTATAATTAATCTTATGAGTCATTATAAAATGTCATAAATAAATATGAAAATTGATCTTAATATGACATTTGAAATTGTATTAAAAAATAACATAGTAGACATTTATAAGTGTTGTAATAAATTTGCTTGGAGGCATTTCATAATGCCTTATTATTTTTAATAGAAGGGTAGCATTAGATTACTTTGAAAGACATTTTTAAATGACATTATAAATAATCTATTAAGGCACTTTGAAATGTCTTAATATGATATCTTATTGTATGTTTAATATAACTATAAATACACTTCATAATGTATTATTAGGATATTTTTTTAATACATTTCTCCTATTGCTACATTAGAATATAGGACATTTCTAAAAAAATGTCTTACTACCTTAAATGTATTAATACATATTAAATGATGACACTTATTAGTGTCATATAAAGACAATATTCTAGTAGTGGATGTAGTCATGGGAACTGATGTAGCTGATCCATTTTCCATACCAAACTTCTTTATAAGTTCATTTGTTTATTTGACTTGACTGATGAAAGTTCCTGCAAATAGTTGCTTTACTTGCAGTCCAAGAAAGAAGCTTAATTCTCTCATTATACTTATCTCAAACTTTGACTGCATTAGGTTGGAAAACTTTTCACAGAGATCTTTGTTGGTGGATCCAAAGATGATGTCATCCACATAGATCTGTACAAAAAGAATACTTTCTCTATCTCGAATTCTGAATAGGGTCTTGTCTACGGTTTCTTTCTTGAATCCATTTTCCAATAGATAGATGGATAAGGTATCATACCAAACTCTTAGTGCTTGCTTAAGTCCATACAGGGTTTTATGCAGTCTGAAAACTTTCTCTTCAACTTGGTCCTCAAAGCCTGGAGGTTGTTCTACATATACTTCCTCTAATATGAAACCATTAAGGAATGCACTCTTCATATCCATTTGATATACATTGAAATTCATGTGAGCTGCATAGGCTAGAAAAATCTTTATAGCTTCTAACCTTGCTATAGGAACAAAGTTCTCATCAAAATTAATTCCTTCTTCCTGGCAGTATCCTTTAGCAACTAGCCTTACTTTGTTTCTTACAACAAGCCCTGATTCATCCAACTTGTTTTTGAATACCCACTTTGTTCCAATTACTCCTTGATGAGTTAGTCTTGCAACTGTGCGTCATACTTGATTTCTTTCAAATCCATTCAGCTCTTCTTGCATGGCTTGAACCTAGTTGCTGTCTTAAAGAGCCTCTTCTATGCTCTTTGGCTCTGTTTGGGAAATGAAACAAGCAAACATTGCTTCATAAGGAATAGACCTTCTTATTCTTACTCCTATAGATGGATCTCAAATGATGAGATCTCTAGAGTGATTTCTTAGCCAGATTCTGTCAAGCTTAAATATATGTATATATCTTGGTTGTTCCTCATCATGCTGTAACATGGTAGGTTCTGCTGCTGTAAGATTGTCTGCTGCATCCAGAGGTACATGCTCTTCCTCTCTGTCTTCTGCTGGAAGTAAAACTCCTTCAGTGTAGGGAACATTATTTTCTTTCATGGGGGTTGTTCCTTCAACCGGTTTATCCAGCTTGCTTGTGTCATAATGTGGTTCATCAAACACCACATGAATTGACTCTTCAACCAGTAAGGTTCTTTTGTTGAAGATCCTGAATGTCTTACTTACAGCTGAGTATCCAAGAAGTACACCTTCATCTGATTACGCATCAAAGCTTTTTAGACGCTCTTTTCCATTGTTGAGGATATAACACCTGCATCCAAATACATACAAATAGGAAATGTTTGGTGTGTATCCATTCCATACTTCATATAGAGTCTTGTTAAGATCCTTATTAATTAGGCATCTGTTCTGAGTGTAGCATGCAGTATTTATAGCTTTAGCCCAAAATCTTTTAGGTATCTCTGCCTCTACTATCATTGTTCTTGTTGCTTCTTTAAGGGTTATGTTCCTTCTTTCAGTAACACCGTTCTGTTGAGGTGTTCTTGCAGCAGAGTATTTATGATGAATACCATTGTCAGAACAGAATTTCTCTATGAATTTATTGGTGAACTCAGTTCCTCTGCAGATCTTATCTTCACAATGCTCATGTTTTTCTCATTTTGGATCTTCTTCATGAGGTTAGGTAGCTTGTTCTGAGTTTCTGATTTCTTAGCAAGAAAGATAGTCTAGGTGTATCTGGAGTAGTCATCTACTACCACAAGTGAGTACTTCTTCCCACTTATGCTCACTGGTCCAAATAAGTCCATGTGTAGAAGGTCTAGGATCCTGTGAGATGACTTCTGTAACTTGTCTTTAAAGGAGCTTCTTACTTGTTTACATTTTTGACAAGCTCCACAAATGTTCTCTTTCTTGAATGCTAAATCTGGCAGTCCTCTTACCAGTCCTTTTCTTGCTAGCTTGTTTATGGTTTTGAAATTCAAATAACTATGTCTCTTGTGCCATAGCCAGCTTAGTTCTAGTGGATTTTTACAATGAAGCATGTAGATTGAATAGAAGAGCTCCAATCTGCAAGGTAAATGTTTCATCTTCTTGTTCTTGTAAGTTTGACTTCATTTGATTTGCTGTCATTGATTAGACACTTGTTGAGGTTGAACTCCACTGTGTATCTCTTGTCACAAAATTGACTGATGCTCAATAAGTTATATCTGAGTCCTCCTACATAGGATACATCTTGAATCTTGATATTCTCTTTGATAAGATTTCCACATCCTTTCGTACTTCATTTGAAATCATCTCCAAAGGTGACCTTCGGTCCTTTGCATGGTAGGAAATCTTTTAAGGCCTCTTTGTTGCCAGTTATATACCTTGAGCAACCACTATCAATATACCATACTTCACTGTTGTATCCTAGCACTAAAACCTACAACAAATTCAAGAAGATTTAGGTACTCATATCTATACGGGTCCTTTTAAGTTAGTTTGTTTTAGAACCCAAACTTTTTTAATAGAAATGACCTTTTTGTAAGTATTGTTGGTTTTCTTTCTGTATACAGTTTTGTTTGAGAACTGCTTGTTAAATGTGTGTGCATAAACTATATATATGTCACCAACACTTCTATAGTATGGTCTTCCACCATACTTCCCTAGAGCATGTCCTCTTTAAGGTTTAGACATAAGAGTCTTAGTATTGGTGGGGTAAGAATTTTTATGTTGCAACTTTGTGGGTTGCTGTATCTTTTTGCTGCTTACAATAGATTGTTTTTGTTGCAGCCAACTCTTATATACAGGCTTACTTCTTATAGTTGAGCACAGAGGTTTCTTTCCCTTGTCCATTAGCATAGGTTTGTTCAAGGTCTCTTCAGAGTTACTTAGTAACTTATTCTCCGTTGGAGTTTCAGCTTGAACAACAGCACAACTTTGGATGAGCTTGATGTATCCTGAGAGGTAAGAGTGCTGTAACCTTAGCCAGTTTTCTGAAAAGGACTCCTGGCAATCATCAGACACTCTCTTGCATCCTTAGCAGATTTGCTGAATATTCTAATTGTTGACTGTAAGTTTTCCTTCTCATGTTCTAGCTTAGTGACTAGCTGATTGAGCCTTGAGACCTTTTTCTGAAGCTTGCTGCATCTTGAGTTATCCGACTCATATACTGATATCATCTTTGCAAGATCAATGTTCTTGCTTCTTAGGTTCTCATTTTCAAACTTCAGCTCCTCATGAGTTGAGTTTATTTGCTCAAAATCACTCATCCTTCTGAGGGAATTGATCATGTTCAGCTCCTCTTTTTCAGGCATGGACAGAGGTTGATAGGTTACCTCATCATCTCCACTGTCTTCGTAGTCCTTTGCCATAAGACAGATCAGTGTTTCGTTATCTGAGGATGAGGTTTTACTATCACTGTAAGAGGATTCAGCAGCTTTTAGCATTTTCTTGGAGACCGTTGTATCTTTAGCTTTCTCCATTTCTCCAATAAGTGCTCTCAGCTTTTGTCTATCATTTCTTCTCTTTTCTTTCCTCTGGTCTCTCTCTCCTTCAGGATATTTGTGGACTGTTGGGTGTGGGCAATTTCTTGCATAGTGTTCAGGCTTCCTGTAATTGTAACACAGGTCATAATTATTTATATTTGTTTGGGGAGAGAGATACCTGAGGTTGTGGATGACTTCTTCTGAAATCACTCATGTTGTTTTGTTCTTCATAAATCTTTGAATTGCTTTAGGAGTAGAGCCATATCTTATTCTGCATCCTCAGCAAATAGCTCTAACTACTTACTGCAACTTGCAGTTGTTGTATCCTTTATACTTCTTACAATCAGTGCAGTGACCTCGGAGCTCGACTCTTGTACCTCCTTCTATCTTCTGTTGATATCATACTCAAATGTTTTGAGGTTAGAAAAGAGATCGAATGAGCTCATGGGTTTCAAATCCATTGAGACTCTCATAGTGGTTGTTTTGCTATCCTATTCAGCTGGAAAGGCTCTTAGCACTTTCATGTTTTTCTCCTTTTAAGTATAGTGCTTACCCAGAGCTTCAAGTTCATTCACTATTGAAGTGAACCTTAAGTCCAGCTGCTCCAAAGTCTCTTCATTCTTCATTTTGAAGAGCTCAAATAGTTGGGTGGCATTGGAGATCTTGTTGTCTTTGGTGAGTTATGTTCCTTCACATATTTGGTCCAACTTCTCCCAAATTTCCTTGGATGTCTTGTATGTCTTGACCTTACTAAAGGTCCCTTTATCTAAGGTTATGAATAGGATATTTTTAGCCACATTGTCTAAGTTGACTCTCTTCCTATCTTCATTGTTCCATTCCTACCAGGGCTTGGTCATGAAGTTAAGTGGTGGAGGTGCTCCTTTCTCCATATCTCTTCCTAGCATAGGATTCACCTTCGTAGGAATTATTGCTCCTTCAGTGATAACCATTCACATTTCATCATTCATTGCTAAAAGATGTGCCTGTATTTTTATCTTCCAGTCATCGTACTCTTCTATGGAAAACATAGGCAACTTATGATTTAAAGAATCCATGATATTTTAAAAATATGAGATTTTCACAAAGATGCAGAGAAAACAGCAGGCAAAAGGTTGGATTTGGATAGGTGACTAGATAAGTTGGTTCTTAACCCAACTTACTTTGATACCACTTGTTGGTCCCAAGTGGTCTCGGAGGCTCAGAGGGGGGATGAATGAAGCTTCGTCGATTTTAAAAATATTTTCAAACTTACTATACTGTAAGTTACTTGAACTTACAACACATGGTAGTACTGCTTACAACACTAGGATGCAGTGTTGTACGCTGTAACTTAGAGTTCTTCGTAGCGGAAAATTATACACTGACATAAGACTTGTTTCCTTAAATATGATTTCTTATAAAGATTCTTTTATTCTTATGATAGGATAAATGCAGGATACAACACAGATAAGATAAAGTAATTAAAACACTTATGGTTTATAGTGGTTCCAAGGTGGTGTAATCCTTCTACGTCCACTCTACTGCTACCCGAGTAGAAACTTCATTAAGATTGATTTATATGGTACAACCTAACAATCTATCAACCTAACAAGTCAAAACCTACTACAACTCAGCATACACAACAACTTAGGATTTCTAAACTCCCGCACAGTGAAGTTGTCTTTCTCCTAGACAACTAAATACAATAAGTAATGATAAATCATATCAACTGATGACACCTAAAACAACCTAGCACACAACAAATAGGTTAAAGTATATGCAATGAAGTGAGCTTCTGAATCCTTCTTCGGATTTTCAAGTTGAAACTTGTTCACTTCACTTAGGTCGAGTGACTAAAACTGTAAGGATGCTTGAGAATTTAGCTTGATAATGCTTTAAACTTATTGAGCACAAAATGTTTCAGTAACCAGCTTCAGTGTAGCTCGACCTCTATTTATACTTGTAGAAAGATATCCGTTGAAGGAGATATCTCTCATTTGAAATTAGGGTTCTGATCAAAGACATGACTCACATTTAATGCGTCTTGACTTATCTTCTCAGTGCATTCAATGCGGTGGTTGCAGCTTGCAACTTTCTGCAACCTGTCAGGCCACATGTCATCTCTGTATTGGCTCTGGGCCTACAACTTTGATCTTGTCTCAATCGACTCTATATAAACTTACTTTGGTCTTTGTTCCTCGTACTGCATTTATACTTCCTCGGATTACAGGGCGTTACTTTTATTTGTTGTGGTCGAGGTTTGTTGGAGTATGCAACAAGTCTTGTCTTTTGCTCTGTATCCTTGATCTTCTTATAACAACTTCTATCTTACAGTACTGTTGTAACTTATTCATGCAGTGTTGCTATAACTTCTGCTTGCAGCGTTGCTATAACTTCATTTCTTACTGTTGTATTACTGCAATTTATACTTACAGTTTCTTCATACTCTTATCTTCTTGATATAACACGGCTTTGTTGAGATCCTCCATTTTTTAGAAACGAAACTTACAGACTTAATCCTAGTCTATATGATTTTACTTAAACACTGTAAAAAATGGGGTACTCTAACTTCCTATTATAATGTTGGTTTCTCTCATCAAAATCTAAACACTGAAATCCCAACAAGTTGTATGCTAAATTTAAGAAATGGGAGTTTTGGCTAGACCAAGTGGTGTTTTTTAGCTACGTCGTATTAAGAGCAGGAATTTCAGTAGATCCAAGTAAAGTTGAAGCAATTATCAATTGGCCACACCTACAAGTCCATAGAGGTACGAAGTTTTCTTGGTTTTAGTAAGGTACTATCGTAGATTTGTAGAAGGGCTCTCCAAGATTGCTTCTCCATTGACATAGTTGATAAGGAAAACTGTGGCCTTCAAATGGACAGAGGCTTGTGAAAAGAGTTTTCAGGAACTTAAAAAGCAATTAACATCAGCACCCATTCTTTCTATTCCTTCGAGTGCTGGAGGTTTCATAGTCTATAGCGATGCTTCAAACAATGGGCTAGGTTGTGTACTTATGTAGGGTCGTAAGGTGATTGCGTATGCATCAAGACAGCTGAAAGAGTATGAAAAGAATTACCCTACTCATGATTTAGAGTTGGCTGCAGTTGTATTTGCACTAAAACTCTGGAGACATTATCTTTATGGAGAGCGATGTGAAATCTACACTGATCACAAAAGTTTGAAGAATATTTTCCTACACGGTAACCAGAACCATAAAAGGTTAACGCCATAATTTGTTGTCCAATCCTCATAATCACTGATATCTTTTCAAATCCTTCAGCGTTAATTTTCACTATAAATTTTGTCCATCACCATAAAAATCTTTGTGTTTGATGCATGATCCCAACCCCGAGGATTCTATCTCCACGTTAGGCTTCCACATTCATACACAAACCCTACTCACACTACAACCATCATTTACCATTTATCACCATGGCTGCACCATCAAACACAAATGTTGTCCAAACCACCAACCTCATTACCTTCAACATCACGTCATAAGAACCATTAAAACTAACCACCATGAATTACAAAACGTGGAACTTTTAGTTTCAAAATGTTTTAACAAGATACATTTTGTTTGGATTTGTGACAAGACATGTTGGTCATCTACCGTGACAAAGGATGGTACCACTTCTTCAAACCCATATCACACATGGACTAAACATGACCAACTGATTCTCTCGATAATCATAAGATCGATCATTCCCATTTTGATCCCATTTATTGTCACCAAGCTTGGGAGTTTCTTGCTAATATATAGGGTAAGCCTATTCGATGGTGAATTCTTGCTCTCGAAAATAGTCGATGAGTTAGCCCTTCTCGGTGTTCAAACTGATCTTGAAGACATAACATGAAAAGTTTTGAATGGATTGGATGATTCTTTTAAGGAATTATCAAGTGCAAATCAGGTACAAAAGGCTGTCCTTTCTTTTGATGAACTAGATGAAAAGCTATTCTCGATCGAGGCCTAGTTACCTCTTGTCCACCTCCATCTTCTAGACAACCTGCTACTAATTTTCACACTGCAAGTAACTACCCGAAAATCAAATTCTCAGTAGTCCAGTTGACTTATTAGTCAACAGGCAGCCGCGCACCCAATACCTACAACAACAACATTATACTCCATCTTCTATACCACGAGGACAAACACCCTATCTTGGCAAGTGCCACATTTGTGGTGTAATTGGACACTCGGCGAGGTGTTGTCCCGACTTCACTCATTCACTCATGTCACGTCCATCTTCTCAGCAACAATGGTTATCCTATATTTTGCCATCAGCTCATACAACTCTAATGGCATCAGGTTGGATACTCGATTCTAGTGTCTCACATCATATCACGTCAGATTTGAACAATCTATTATTTTATGTTTTATACGAGGAAAATGACGATATTAACATTGATGATGGTAAAAGTCACAATCAATTCCAATCAAACATCTAGAGGATGTTACGGAATTAATCAAAAAATAAGAAATAAACGGATTCAAACATCCCTACTAAGTAAAATTATGAAATTAGCTAAGCATCCTCAAAATTGAAATCATAAAAGTAGTGTAGAAATTCATCATCAAGCTTGTTTCTCCAAAATAATATATCAACTAACTTATTCTAAAATCTCTCTCTAGAAAAACCTCTAATTCTTCCTAATTCTCTACCTCTCTTTTCTTACGTCAATAGTCCCCTCTTTTGTCTTCAATAGTCCCCTCTTTTGCCTTGGGGAATAAGTAAAAGAGGTAGTGTGTCTCTCTTCAAGCCTTTGGGGAAGTTTGGGCTCTTTCACTATCCTTTTTTTTGTTTTTCAAGCCCAATTGTTGCCTCAACTTCTTTCTTTGAGTAATGAGCTTCTTGTCTTCTTCGGCCCAAGTCCTCACTCAAGCCCCAAAAAAATGAATTCTATTTAAGTGGGAAATGGGCCTTGAAAATACTTCAAAAATCTCTAAATAATCGAGAAAATAAATTGTGAAGCACTTAGAGTTCAAAAACATATAAAGGTACAAAAACGGTGCATTCAATCACATCAAATGACATAAAATCTCAAATTAATTCATAATAAAATGCACCTATTTTCTACCTATCAAGAATTCAATGCATTTCATAGTAGGATGCTTAGAAATATAGTTTTAATCCTTATGAATGCATTTTTGTATAAGATGCAAGTGATTAAAGAATTAGGCATTACACTACACCTTCAAGTCACCCGATAATTCTTTGTGCATAGTTGACATGTGGAAGTATTACAGGTTTATTTACTTCATATTCTCCAAGAAGATGGTTGATCACTAATTTGAAATTCTCATGTAATCGTTTATTTTCCATCGCCATTTCAAATCGAGAATGAGGGTTTGATATTCTGCGATATTGTTAGAACAAGTTTTCATCAGAGTGAGAGTATGGAAGCACCTCCCAATTAAGAAATTAATGTTTAGATTTTGATAAGACTAATATGAAAGTATAGTACCTCATTTTTCACAATATTTAAGTAAAATTAGACTAGGAATTGAGTCTGTAGTATAGGATGAAGAATGGTGAAACTAAGGAAATAGCTGTTGTAAGCTGCGTAGAAGGATAGTACATCGCATGCTGAAACCTTTAGGTTTCAACAAACAGACTGCAAGTAGAAAAAGGTTGCAGGGACTAATTATTGTATACTGAAAGATGAAAAAGATAAGCAAATGAACAAAATGCATGCTAACAACAATGTATGAGGTAGATCAATATTAGTCCTAAAATCAGTCATCTCAACTAGCCAATAGAGACAAATTGAAGGATGCAGTACAGTGAGCCAATGAACAGCAAACACCTGGCTTGACAGATTGCATAAAAGTTGCAACCTAATATAGATGGTTTTAATGAACCTATAGTGTAAGACAAGAAACTTTTAATGCAAACCTTAGAAGACATTTAATGCAAGTCTTACACAACGGAAGAGAATTCAAATGCTAAGGTTTGTGGCTCTTTCAACGCACATAAAACTACACCTATAAATAGAGGAAAAGAAGACTAGGACAACTACCTGAACTACAACTCTCAAAGCTAGCAAGAAATATACTCAATCGAACATGTTTATAAGTTGTATAATTTAAATGATCGAATTTGAATGAAATTATAAAATAAAAATTTATTTTAGAAATAAGTTGAGATTTTCTTATTTCTAAAAAAAGAGTTTATTTGTAAATCCAAGCTGTCTGATTTCACTAAAAAATGAATGATTATTTAATAATTTATTTAAATTATTAAATAATGTAAGTTTATGGCTTATTAATAAAATTTAAAACTTCGTATTAAAATGACATATGAAAGCTAAATTTACATAAAAGCTCATGTTCAATGTTGTTTTTTAATTAAACTCAAAAAAAAGTTTCAATAGGAGGATATTTCACAAACTTCCCAACTGAAGAGAGAGTTGTACATTGTAATCATGATTACACCCAACATTAGTATATCTTGTAACTATACAAAAGATTTGTCCAAAAATATTCTGCAAATTGCTTAACTAGCTCAAACAAGAATCTACAGTACCTAATGTTGTTTATATTGTTAATCATTCACTCTTACACCAACTTATCTATAACAAGCTAATAGCTATGTGAATAACTGAATATCCTGCAGATACAAAACCAGATAAAATAATCAAGTGAAGGACGACTTATCCTTCTTCCCTGCCAAAATCATGGAAATCTGGAGCCCCCTACTGAACGCTTGATTAAAGAGCAAACGTGTTTGGAATTCAGAGACGAAGGGGAACCACGACAACACAACGATAGGCATGAATATTACGAGCCCCATTATGGCCTCATATGCTCGGCCCAACTCCCTCACAGAATCCCAAATTCCGATACCTTTCAAGCAAGGCCTACATGCTTGAGCAATCTGCAATTAGGAAGTAAAATTAACAGTCATGATCTCAACCATTGATCATAGCACCATAAACTCAGGAAAAATAACTAAAGAGAACTGAGTTGCAAAGTTACAATTATTTGTATGACTACAATCATTGGTCATAGCTATTTGTGAGTTAAATAGAAAATAGCATACATAACTCGACCATATTTGAACCCTGAATCCGCATGTGAGATGTGAGAGATAATTGATGTGTAACGATAAAAATAATACTTACGAGAATAAGGGCCCATCCAGTGGGCATGAAGGCCAGGATAGCAGCAAATATATCGCTTATGACAAGGCCACAAACGACAAATAATACGGTCATGACTGATACGAATCCAAGGAACAAAAGTGCTTTCAGAATCCTGAACATAAGCTGAAAGTCGGTACCAAATTTACGTCTTCCCATTGACACCATCTGTTCCGGAAAATATGTTGCATTAAAGCAAAATTTGGAAAGTAGTCAAAAAATTGATAATCTAAACAAGAGATTTTGATGAGAAGACATACCTTTAAAACCAGAAGTGCAGTTAGCATAACAAACCAAGATAGTCCATAAACCTATAGATATAGTATCAAGGGAAACGATGAAAACAGGTAAAGAAATATGAATTACATGAAAAAAGCAATGATTGAAGTAGTCTTTACCAGGATATTTTTGCTACCATGTGATATCTTAAGTTGATAGACAATGCCATACTGGTAGATGAAAAAGCGAAATGCAAGGATGATTTCAAGCACTCTACCCCGTATGTTGGTGTATTTCAAATGTTCTTGTTCTTCATTCCACCATGATTCCCAACTTTTATCAGGTGAAATCCCGATGCCCCCACGGTTTCCCATCCACCTTTTCCAATCAGACCAATCATCCACCGTTTTTTGCCACTCGAATCCAGATGGATTGAAAACAAAAGGAGCAAATAACCAGGATGCTACGAGGAACCACATTGAAAAAGTAATGAAGAAGTACAATGATGAACTACGCGAAGAATGGCCGTAGACCTGATAAACAATTAACAATATGAAGAGCTCTAACCCTTTTACAAAGTGACTACGAGAATACATTCTGTAATTATCAGCAAACTTGGCATGAAAAACAACAAATCCGCGACCTGTAGCTCTGTATTTAGAACCTCCATGTAAAATCGTTCTACCATAATAATGTGCTTTCGTTCCAAGCTGAAATGTAAAGAACACAGACGCCAGCTGTAGCTGCATGACGATAAAATCACCAATAGCAGTGCGAAATCCTCTTTCAAGCCCGGTTTCCATCACCATGGGTAGCACAAGTAACAAGCCTAGCTGGAAGAAACACTGTGTAGCCAAAGCTTCTTCGAGGGCCTTACTCTGATGAATAGATGGATCCTCCAAAATACGTCTTTCTAACCCACTCAAAACCATGTATAATCGTCCATATAAGAACACATAGAGTGTAAGCATAGTAACCTGAAAGAAATTCACAATCAGCCTTCGATTCAAAGTAACTCAAATTCCTGTCAGTGTCTCGTAGCTAATGTCTCAAGTACATAGTGTTTCATCAAGTGGATGGTCCTTTATGTAAATTTCAACAGTCAATTTCATATACAGTCAATTTTATGTTATGTGATATAGTTTTCTTGTAACACTTAATAGTTAATCGAGCTTGAAATAATATACTCAGTCAGATACCATACAACTTGGTTTTAAGCATAGACAATTCAATGCAAACAAAACAGAAAAATGAGTAAAACCTCTCACACAATATAGCATCACAGGCTGCTGATTCTACTGTAAGGGAAGTCTTTTGATCAAATTAAGTAACAACTCTAGACTTCTATTTCTAATTGATACTGAACTAGCATCTTCAGAATCAAAACATCAACCTTCTCAACCTCATATCAGTATGTATTAATGTGACTAACAAGACTTGTTTATGATTGCTTGATCTAGTTTGGGGCTTGATGAACTTTCAATAACGGAAAAATTAAAGCCTAATCAACAAAATATATAGTCCACAAGCAATAAACCTGCATGATGTATATCGCTTGAAAACGGAAAATCACAATAGAAAAGGAAATCACATACCATGCTACTGAAGTAAAAACCAACTGTGGTGAAGTAGAAGGACAACATCCGGTAGAAATCAAACCGACGTCCCAGACGATAGACATCTCGGCTAAGTGTCTGCTCTCCATTTCCATTTGCAACCTTTGCCTCAAAAAGGGATATCTGATTCATACCAACATCCCGTCCCTTGCCTACTTGGATATATTCGTGATGTGTTACATAGCCCCTTCGAAGAGTTGAATTGTAGCCTGAAGATATATGGTAACTCGATCAAAGATCAGATAAAAGATGACAATATTGTATCTCTAGAAGCAAGCCTTCAAGTAGATGTTACCAGAAAAAATGTCTTCACTCAAGTTTATTGTTTTCGAAGCTTTGCTTATGCCCCCCCGTGTCAAGTGAAAGATTCTGTCAAAAATATCAGGATGTCCATAGTGGAACCTTACCCTGCAATACAGGAGATATTGAAAAATCAAACCTGCTAATACCAAAACAGCTTATTTTCAATTTGAATAAAGCTATCAAGACACGAATGTTGATTACCAAACACTGGATTTGATATATGAAAATCGTGATTCAAATTTTGAAAAACCAGAAATGTAGATGGTGAAGGTTTGGATGGCGAGTTAATACTAGGAACAATTTCTTCTTACCCCCATATATCGACTATACAAGCTTCTCAAATATATAGTGAGACATCTATTCTTTTTAACTGGTCCGAAAATTGAGATCAATTATCCTTAAAAACAACAGGTTAGTGCCAACATATATCATCACTCTAGTCACTAAAACTTTTCAAGAATGGCAGCAATGAACTAATGAGATCCACAACAAGTTCAAAACATTGACTAATGGAAGAGCAGTATTAATCTGATCAAAAATTTGTCAATGTATTAGTTGAAGCTGTATAAACAAGACAGAAAATCAATGATATATAAGTGATTGTTAAATTGAACAAATACATACTAAAACATTGACACTGTACAATGAAGAAAAACAAAATGTAATTTGTAAAACATCAAGAAATCAAATTTCTTAGTCTATAAAAATATTCACATAATTAATACTAAGATTTTTCCAGTGAAAAAATTAATGAAATAGCCAAGGAAGATACGAAAGACTATTCATGATGTAAATGCTTGTACAAATCAAATGCCATAGTACTCAAGATCTAACTATTTGTTAAGGAGTAAAGCTTAGCCATGCTAAAAGTATTAGTAGCGTAAGTGTTTAAACTTTAAGTATTATATTCCACGAACAAGCACCCATGACTAACATAATTTCCTTGGCGGGGGAACTTGTTATAGAGATAATGAGATTTTAAAGACTTTAGTTGTTGCTACTCAGCAATAACTCACACCATATAGCTTTTTACTATTTCATTCAACATTTACTTGATTGATTCAATACTTCATGTTATTGTTTAAATATACATTTGTTTGAAGAACTTTAAAAACTAGCTGATAGCTTCTGCCTTTGAAGATATATTTTGCTTTTGATCATACATGTATATCTTTGTTTAAATTGAAGCTTTTTATTTGTTTCACCAAACCGCAAACCTATAGAAAGTTGAGTTGAACTTGATCTGAAAAGGAGAAAATTATATAAATAAAATACAAGTGTTCATAAGACACTGGAAACTCCTACGCATTTTTCACATATTATCTGTACAGTTTATTAATTTTCTACACATGCAAGCCTGTTTTTAAGGAGCATTATAGCCTTACCAAAATTGCCATCACAACACATTTGCATCCCAAAAAATAACTCAGTGACAAGTACCTGTCCTTAGAATTTACAGATTTACCTTAGTGGATTTGCCAGAACTCTTTGCCCAATTGTTACAAAACTGGTTTCTTGATTGGACATGAACCAAGCTAGTGAAGAAACACTATGATTAAAGGAAAAAGGTAAGCATATTAATAAAAGTGTGTATGTACAATTATACCAACTAATGCACTTTAACACTAATAAAGCAAATACAGACCTCCCTGTGAAAATATGCTCCCTTAGTCCTAATATTGTTGGCCTCCGTTGTCCATGATGAGTTTTCAAAAATTCCTCCAAAACATTGCGCATCTTGAAAGCTTCCTCAAAATAATTATCCTGTGGGAAAGCAATCATGTATGGTGCAATGTAATATTTATAAAGGTCACTAGTGAACTCTCTCTCTCTCTCTCTCTCTCTCAACAGATAACAATGCAGAGCACAGGCCTGGTTATGCTCCTTGATACTTTTCAAATTTCCTCTCTTTATTAATGAGCAGTTCCTTTATAGTCATTTCTTCAACTGAAGCATCCATCTAAAACTCGTGAATTGACAATTTTAAAATTGGAAGTGAAGCATATAAATCCAATTATTTTGTTTTAATATTTGTGTCCGTGTTGCCTATGATGGACATGATGAGTTCATTAAAATAATGTTCCTTTTTCCTTTGAATTTGAGTTTGTTACATTCTACCCATGTGATTCACCTTGAATCAGTCCTTGTATGAGATATATGTCATGGTATCCTTGATTATCTTCATACATAATGTACATGCATTTAGGAAAATGAAGAAGTCTTTCCTTGTTTACAGAAAGCACAAAGAAAGAAGAAATATTCAATAAACTAAAAAGAAAAATAAAAAAAATATGAAAGGGGGGGGGGGGTGGGGGGGGATTCAGCATTTATGATGGACAAAACAAGTCGCAACGAAGAAAAGCCATCACGATATGAAGCTTTAAAGAGGATTTATGGGGTTGAGTGTGATAAGAAGGAATCAAGTAGGGACAATGCAGCAACGAGCATGCCTGCATGAGAGAACCCTCTTTTTCACTAAACAGCAAACTGAGCGTTAAAGCCAGTTTGCTACCAGATTTATTGTTAATTTTGGAATAAGGGTTTAGCAAACCAAAGTAACAAGGACTAGGAAAATAAGGAACATCGTACTCCATCATATATTCCTTCTAGACGGTATAAGTAACATTTTGAAATCTTTCTGAAAGTAGATTAGGAGTAATCGAAATGAAAATCGTATTCACAAAGAAATTTCTCCCACAAGTTCATTGGTACAAGCATTGGCTTCCTATTTATTTTTGCAATCATAATGAATAATTTTTTTTGCTAGTTCTTCATTTGACTAAAATCCAAGGGTGCAAGAAATATGCATACAGACTAAGACTAAATATTTACATACCTGATTCATGTCTATGGTTTGCAAGGCTTCTCCACGAGTAAAAATGACAGCATGGTTTTGATTCTCAGGCTTCCCTTCACCAATCTCTGTTGGAGGACCTGGAAGCTTGATACGATATATTTCCTGGCATTGCATTAAGTAATGCAATGATCAACAGCAAGTACAAGAAAGCTCAGATTCAATCAAGTGCCATTGGCCTATCATTTTTTCTTTTTTTTTGGATAAATGTAAATAAGGTTAATCTTATACCTCATCCAACTTCTCCCCGCCCTTGACCAATACAGAATAATAAACCTTCTCAGTTTTCCCCGTAATTGTCTCCTCTCTCTCATCTATATAAGCAACCCGTAGAGACGGATACCTTGAATTGGATATTGATACAGAAACTGTCAATCAATCAGATTTATGTGTATGTAAATAAGAAATTAATCTTCATAGTGCAACTTACGCCAGCATAAGATTCAAAATATTGACATAACAACTCCTGTCTTGTGCATCGCTAGATTTTTTCTGATTACCGTAAACCTGACATGATACGACATAAGTGAATTTCAGGTCGGCTAAAGCTTGTGCTCGTTCCTTGAGAGTTTTGTAGTCCCTATGGTTTATATCAATGGCTCGATATCCACCAAATATGGCTGCAGAGTAACATGAAAATGTTGATTAGTAAAAGGGTCATACCAAAAACAAAACATTTACTTAAGATTCAGAGGTCTCTACCAACCATTATCATCAGCAAAATCCAAAAAGCATTGAAGTTCCAACGTCTCCCGGTAATACATCATCCCTCTCACTAGTGGGTTAAAAGAAAAAAATCATAAAACAATGGCCAGAGAAAATTTATATTATTACATAAAGTTGCTTGGAGATGCAGGCTTTCTAACCTGTCCGAGCAAGCGTCTGCCCCCTGTAAGATACCCATTCACGATCCAATTCAGACCGGTCTTTATTGGAATGATGTTTGGGATCATTGATCCGCTCCTCATAATTTTTCCATTCATCTTCATAATGGATAATACATAGTACAAGAAATTAATGGACCTTCACAGTTATCATAAAGAACCAATGAACTTAAAACTCACCAGGATATATCTTCTGAAGATAAAAAAGGGTTGTAATGCCATCCTCGTTTTCCTTGTTAAGCTCTTCCATTGAATAAAGAACAGGTTCTTTATAGTAAGGAGTCAAAACACTGAAGCATAAACAGAGTTATATTTATACCAGAAGGCCAGCAGAGTTACCCATGTTCTCAAGATTGTCCATTAAATTGACAAAAATAAGGTAAACACAGTGAAACGTGAAATATTAATAAATTTAAATGTCAACTTATTCAATTATAATTATGCTCACAGATATACTAGCATGTTTGAAGAAATGAAAGCAGATAAGAAACACTAACAGCATTTTATCTCATGGAGTCATTTTTCTTGTAGGATAATTCCCAAATAATGATTTTAGCTTATTAACACTCTGAGCCTGAAATTTAATATTTCTTGCCAATGAACTGAACATCGTTAAACCAGATTTAGCAGAAAAAAATGGATTTTGGACATTAATTTATGATGAATTGGGCAACTAGGCTAAGTTTAACCTAAAGAAAAAGCAGATATATTAGTCAGATTACTGGTTGGCCTTTGGCTCTGTGATATGCCACACTTAAATGTCTTTATCTGCATAAATTGATTTTTGTCACTAAGCTCAATCTTCTTCAACAACTAAAATCTTAGGTTCCACCTTATTATCAATAACATTCCTGAAAAATAATCATGATAATATCATGTTTTATATTGTTTTGTACTAGGAAGAAATAGGTTTCCTCAATAGAAAACAAAGATACAACCAATTTCCCAGAAGTATAAACAATCAATTCCACACTATAATTTTAGTGTCCATTTGGATAGGTGGATTTGAGGAGGGATTTGAAATCCATGGTATCAAATCCATTGATGGTGTTTGGATAGATGTGGATTCGAAATCCATTACTTTCATTTTGAACTAATTTTGGAGTCATTTTGGTGGATTTCGAATATACTCCACTTTGAGTGGATTTGAAATCCATTCATTTGAAATTCGGAATTTCAAATCACTCTATCCAAATTGAGCCTTAAAGAATTTATAACAAGTATCAAGATATCTTGTAGTTTGGCACAAATATAATCTTGTCTAGTTTTTGTTCTGCACAGTTTCAATAATATGACAAATTTATTGACTTCTAAAGATCAAGTTTTACAGTTGTAGGAGTTTCAGTGTGAACAAGGATTTGCGAGAACAAAATAAACCTTCACAAGATTGTCTTCACCTATGGTCATTAGAGCAGAAATTCTTGTTGTTTATTAGTTCATCTGCCTTTGTGTAGCGTATAAGGTTATTATGGGATAATTAATTGCAAAATTTTCATTTGTTGTTTATAAGGTTTGTCATTCCTAATTATAAAATTGAGTCAGATTTAACACCAACTCTTACATGTGTAATAACCATATCAGATTTAGAGAATTATGAATCAGCAAACAAGTTCAGTCTGAGGCTTTCAAGATGAAAACTGACCTAAAAGAAAGCATGTTACGAACTTTTGGGGCATTAGGCATGATCATAAATAAAGAGTTTGCAAAGAAAGTGATCCTCCGACGAGCTTCTAAATTCATAGGCACATTGATCGCTGATTCCTTCACAGTCAAAAGCAAATGAAGCCTGACAACCTGTATAATAGAATGCGAAACAATAAGGCAAAGAACACAAAAAAACAAAGCAGCATTGATAAAAGAAGTCAGAGAAGACGTAAATATTCATAATTGCCAATACCTTTTCCATCCAAGACCTGCTTTTTAAGAGATCAATGTTCACCCTTTCAAACTTCTGCTCTTTCTTTTCGTCTTGATGGACTGGATGTGCTTTCTCCAAAACCCTACATAAATAAGGAATCTCAAAATGTTGAAATTAAACTAATCGATATAGCTGCTAAGAGAAATTTTCTGATAGACATACCCGTGGCCATTGTTCATAACATCTTGAATGATAATCTCTACAATATCCTGGAGTTTGTTGATGATCTGAGAACGATATAGCTGTTTGTCATCCTCATAGTCTCCCATCTGCCAATTTTTAGGGAGGAAAAATTATATATAAAACTCACAAGAGAGGCTTGCAATAACTAGATTGTTGTAACAAATGAACTAAAAGTACAAGCATCAAAAACTGGAACTTACAAGTAGGTCTAAAAATTTATCCAATTTGTCACTTAACATTGGCAGCCCACTTGTCTTAAATTCCCTCAAGAATCTTTTCTGTTGGATGCTGCTTTCAACTTCTTGACATATTTCCGAAATAATACTAGAAAGGTAAACCAACAATAGAAGCAACTCATATTAGCAAGCAAAGGTGACAACTTTTCCCCCATTCATGAATAAAGGTGTCACAGAAAAGTAAGAGAATTAGGAATACCACATACTTCCTATCCCCTTTATCTAACAGAAGAGCGAAAAGCAAGTCTCTCAGCGTTTCGTAGCACTCAATTATTGCAAAATACATGAAATCGTCGTTCTTAATTTTCCTGATGAGATCAGCATCTTCCTTCTCCTTGAAATCTTTTGCCATGTCCAATGCTATTGGAATCTAATATCAGTTATACGATAGTGAGTCTACAACAGAATTGTATTGACAGTTCAAGAAGTGAAAACTAGACCAGTTTTACCTTACTAGCAAGCAAGAAAGGAGGCCACTGGACAACCGATACATCACTTGAGGAATACGGCACAAGCAGCAGATTTTTCTCTCTGGAAATTTCGATATACACAGCATAAGTTTCATCCCATCTAGCTAAAAGCATCTCCAACATACAGGTAAGGCAAGAACTTTGTCCCTCCAATTACTCGATCTAGTTGAAATCATCTTGAGACTAAAGCAATAATATCCCGTCATGTAGAACAATTACCAACCTATGGCTTATCAAATCTTCAGTTCTCATAGATAATATGAACTCATTCCACATCTGAGAGAACTTTGCAATGTTTATTCTCTCCAGCGTGTCATCCTGTCATAGCAGTGTCTTGTCAGGCAAAAGACAGCATCAATGTTTAAATGACTAGAGCATACGATATCAAAGTGTCATGAACTTGGGATATATTTTAATTATCTTGCTCTTATATTAGAAATCGCATATTTTGGAGCACCAAATGAGCACAAGAATAACTACATACCCGTTGATGTTGTTTGATTTCTTCTTTGGAATAGGGAACAAGGCGCCTGCTGAAAGCTGATGGAACAGATTCGAATCTTGCCCTTAACATACCAAGTGTTCTTATCTACATTTGGAAAAATGGCAAAAGATCAAAGAACGTTTCGTTAAGAGTGTTTATTGGTTACTAATCTATCTCACAAATGGCAGAAGAATCACTTACCTCTCCAAGGTGGCTGAATGCTCCATAAATCCCACCAATAACAGTTGAAAAGATAGCATACCATATTTGTGTATCCATGAAGTAGACCTAAATGCAAATAGACTTTTATAGGATTTGAGAAGATATTTTAGCGATAAATTTCACATTGGCTTCATTTCTCATTACATACCAGAACAATTGGAGCCCATATTGCAATAACAACAGCAATATTATGAGTAACTGCATTATTTCATGTTCAGATTAGTCAGCCCACAGTCTAGAAAGCAACACAAAACAGAAGTAATCATCGTGAAAAGAATGTTACCATTTGGAAAGAATTCATGCCAATCATAGCTACTGACTCTGAGATTCATGATAATCTTTGTTGGTTCAATCAATGGCAATATCTAAGACAAGAAAAAACATAATGTGTCAGACTAGAAAATGCATTTCTCTAAGAGTTAAACTTACAGGATAAAGAAGAGTGACATGCAAACAATTGATTGGTGATTATGCATCTGTGTGCATTTACTAACAGAGCAGCACTACTGACAGTGACCATTTCCAGAATGCAGGATACCATCAAACACTATATATATTTATTTAAATCATTATGTGAATTGCGATGCTGAGGTTCTGAGAATTGCAGATTCATGTATTGATTAGTGCTCAGAATTTGATCACAAGCTTTGAGATGTACATAGACCAACTATGGATGAAAGGTATCTCAATAAAGTCAAAAAAAGAATGTGGTGCATTGTCAAAGCAACAATGACATCAAACTAAGCCTTTTATACCAAGAAGTGGGTTCGTCATTGTAAAAGCAATCTGACAAATTCAGAACCTGGATTCTCTAGTAAAGGGGAAAAAAAAAAAAAAACAGACATATGTAGAAAACAGAAAGCAATGTCCATAAAAATTAAGTCAAACAAAGATTAGGGCTTTATTTTGGCATCATAATCCCATATATGCTTCCTATATAAGAAAAATGCATGGCAGATTGTATAATCGGCACTTATGCACAGAGGAAACACTTACCTCGACATAATAGCTGAATGCAAGCTTGCTTATTAACAAGGTAATCCAAAAGAGTGTGTATCTGGCATGAAGGAAGGTTGCTATTAAAAGTAGGGCAAGATTATGCTTCCAATAACAATGAATTTACGTTTTCTACATAGTACGTGGTGTTCACATGAGCAAAATCAAAAATGAGGAATGAGTTTGAAAAGACAAAATGGGAAAAGAGGTGACAGGAAGAAACTAAAACCAGTAAGCATTTCAACATGAATATCTGCCAGATAAATTAGTAAAGGATAGTAATGGGCATTTGTTATCTTACTTTAGAAGGGATAATGTGTCTTCATGCATTCCTCTTCCCACATATAGCTTCAGCTGGAAAATAAGGACACGTTAATTCATAAAGTACAAGGTGAAATTCATTGGTAAAACTAATTACAAGTAATTACCTGAGACCACCACATTAGGACATTAATTATACGCCAGTTAGATCGTTCCATGGATCTCCGCAGAAAAGGAAATAAAAATAGCATGGCTGCTAATATGTTGGGTATCAAGTAAATCGCAACACAGTAGTTATAGACTGACTGGGTCTGCCAATCTGCTCCCAAAGTGTTGAAGAATCTTATTATTCCACTTGGATTTTGAACAGACCTGGAATATGTTACTGGCATGACTACAAGCCAAAATACAGAAACTGCAAATTTCAGGAGATAGCGGAGTATCTGGGTAAATTTCAGGTTCCTCCAGGCATTCAAGCTGAGGACTATATCCAAGACAGCTGCAGAATAGATGGTAGAGAAGGTATGAATCTGTTTACAGTTGATATCAAAGGCAGTGAAGGTCTAACTTGATCAATTGAGTTCCCACATCAGTGAATGGAAAACTGGACAGACAAGGAGAAAATGGAGAGAGAGAGTACCTCGCAAAAAATTCAAAATAGCAGCTGTGACAAAGATGCTCAAAACACTTTGAAGTACATCCTCGTCGAAAAGAGCATTTGAAGGCACACGTTGATGCCACGCAATGATAATCATGGCCTGAAACAGACACTGATAGTTAAGGAAGCCACACAAAGGACAGATCCAGAAAAAACTCAAGAAAATGAACACCTATGCTATTACATATTTGTTCTATAAGTCTCATGTCAAGTATTAAGCACAATAATCTACCAAGAAGGCAAGAATAGAAAATCTTTTGTGTTTCTCGTACTGTCTTAGCCAATCATCTACTTCCTAGTGTCGTTTTTAGAATGCAGAAATCACATAAACACCTCAAGCAGAACCCTGTTATCTAACATTAATTCATGTCAACTGTCTCATTTTAGGTTGAAGCTCATTTTCACACCAGGTCTTCACACTTTTGATTATCATGTCATAAGAGCTTTTAAGGCTATTCATCCAACGGATTTTGTTAGGAATTGAGCTTATTATGCCTTATAATTGCTTTGTATTTGAGAATAGGGGATTTCTCATCCCTTGTACTCTCTTTTAATTGATTAATAAAATATTTGTTTCTTATCAAAAAATATATATATACATACAATAAAGCAAGAGTACCCTTGTCAAATATAATGCAGTTAGAGAAAAATCACATAATTTAAGACAATAGTAGCACTTATGTCAAATGACTCTTGGGTTAGGTTTGATTATTTAGAATTATATATATTATGGAAGTCTATATACTTTTAACACAATGTTTCATATTCATTTTGAATTTCAGGCATATTGTTCCCATCCTATGTCTTACTTTCATTTTTCCATTCCTTGATTGTGTCTTCTTCATTTGTTATCTATGTACTCCATGATTAATTATAAGCCATCAAAGTTAACTAGGATCAGATATTTAAGAAAACAGAAGCAGTTTCAAGTACCTGGAGAGCCAATGTGAAAAAGATCCACATTCTGTCAAAACTCCTGTAAAGGTGCCAAAATGTTCGCAGCTCGACAAAATTTGTCTTCGGTTTTCTATTTCCTACAGCCTGGTTATTGCCCTGCGAACATGATGTGAGTAAGTACTAGTATTCTCCTAAATTACCAAAAAAAAAAAAAAGACATCAAATAAGAAATATTACAAGGGAACACCACTATTACAGTTTAACAAGCAAAGCTTTTATCAGAAATCACAAATGTCTTATGAGAGTATTCAGTAGTTAGTACATTCAATATATGAGGAAAAAAAAATTATGACTTAACTAACAGCCTGCTCACTCCAAAGTGGCCAGGATTTCTAATTCTACTTCTTCAGAAGATGACTGTTAAAAAGGTAATCATCATCCGAGTATACAGCTAAAAATCTCTCATTCGTGTATTCCATTATCTGGTTTTCTAATAAACATTTTTTGTTTTTTTCTTGGTATCAGTAAAGATCCACACTGATTAGAAAAAGAAAAAAAAAAACGGTTGATAAGCATGGAAATACCAATCAAGAATATGATAATTGCATTGATCAGTTGATAATTTATCTGATTTTAGTCAGGCAATGTAATAGCAATATAATAAAATCCATTAGATCAAAAAGCTCCAACAAATTTAAAGCCTTTCACACAAAGAATGACATAATGATGTTAAATATCACTTTCTCCCGCATAAAGCCATACAAAAAAACAAAAAATAAAAAGCTTTATTTCTATCTCCTATATGATTAATCTGTTTATTCAAGTCTTTTGAGTATAAAAATCTTCAGTCGTCATACGATTTTTCAGGGAGTAGAAGAAATTCAGAAGAAGCGCAAAGAAAATAAGAAGTAGACATGAATAATGAGTTTATTTGATTCACTTTATAGGTGCACGTCATATTATAAAAGTACAATGCATGCCTTGTTTGCTGGCTTTGACACATCTGAGTGCACAAAGAAATCAGCGTTCCAATCCAATGGCCACCCCAACTTAAAACATTTATCGGTCCTAAGAGCAAAGTAAAAGGAAAGTCAAGAAAATAAAACTGTGCTTGGAAAATAGATATCTATTCAATTCTAAATACAGGTTCTGATAATCAATACAGTTACCAGAAGTATTCATTAAGATCATCGTAGTTCCTCCATGCTGAATGGCTTGCTTTCCCATTTTTGTTTTTCCTAACTTCCTTTAAGAATAAAGTGATTAAATTAGGAACCAAAAACAATTTTGAAAAACCATAAGTGAGAAAGGATTTTACCTTCCGCATAACCTCATAAATAGGCGTCACAACATCCTTTAGAAATGCCTCCTCACCCTGCGATGCTGTTTCAGATGTAGCTCCGATTACATGTTCAACATTGCTATATAGAGTCCCATACATCTCATGTGACATCTACAATTTGGAGATCACAAAATGTTACTATTTTGTAACAGAATGGAGACAAAATAAGTAAAGGAAATGATCGATAATAAGAAAAAAAAAAACCCAGATGAATATTAACATGTTAAATAAGTGCATCCCCTTCTTATTAATTATTTAAACGTCTCAAAAGCAGCTAATGGTAATTTCAAACTATGTATTAATGTTTAAACCATTTTCAACTGCACTTAGATTCACGTTTTAGTACCATTGTCTGTCATGGTGATCATATAGGGACCAATATTAAAATTTTCTTACGAGATGATGCATTCTAAAACTTATAGTTTCTCATGGAGAAAAGTTTTTGGCAGATATCAAGCATCAATACTTAAGAGAGAGAAAGTAGCATATGCAGCAGCAATATGTTGACGAAGTCTCTGTTGGATGGAATGATAAGTCATAGTCAGTAGAGCATAATATAAGAGTTAATATATGCAAGATATGCAATAGCGTTTGCTATGCACTGACTACATTTGTAGGGCATATCGTGGAAATATGATAAATTTTGTCATAGAAAAGAGTATACCCGATGAAAAATATAGCATATGCATTCTGGCATAAATCGAATGTTTGATGCTTCACCCCATATAAGGAGATAAAGACCAATGTAAAGCAGCTGTGATTGTTGCCTCCTGTCAACCAATGGACACCTGCAAGCAGAAACTTACTCTGATCAAATAAACTAATGCTACAACTGACAGATAATCAACCAGATAAGAGTAAACAAATACTTCATAACTGCACATGGAAATTAAATTAGGGAAAATTGAAACCTACTGTATCAAGATCATTCCCATCAGAATCCATATCAGCAAAATTTCAGATGAAATCAGTACTATTTTCACAAGAAAAAGAAACCCCTTTTTCGCTACTCAGGGGAAAAGCAATAAAGAATCAATCACAGCAGAATTCATATCAGGAAATTCAGACCCACCAAAAATTAGCAACAAATAATGAAAAAAATACATACTCTAAAAAAGATGAATTTCGAAACCAAGATTGCACTTTTTGCAGTTTCTTGAAAGCTAACAATGAATTCTGCAGAATAATAATAAAATTAATGGAAAGAAAAATAATTGGAGTTTACCTGATAAGGATTTTAAATTGTATGAAATAATTAAATGCAGCAGGATGAAGGCATTGGAGGATTAGCATAATTTAAAGCTTCAGTTTTGAATCTCATCAACGTAATCGGTTTAGAACAAAAACAAAAAATGGAGAAAAGAATTTTGAGAGTTAATAAGGAATAAGAGGATATAGGTTATGAGTGTTGTATGTATATATTGGATTGGATAGGAGATTGATATTGAATTTGGGGGAGAGAAGTTAGGGGCTACACGTAGAGTTTTTCAGTGAGGGGGGTGGGGTGGTGTTTCTGTTTTTTTGTTTTAGAATTGTTACTGTATACACAATGATATGCAACCAACTGAACTATCCAATCGGATTAGATGATAAATGTATCCATGAAGAAGCCAACTTACTCCAGATTTGGTTCAGTGTGCAAATACTCACACCATGATCGGTAATTCTTGAAAACCTTTTCCATCAGTGTCTGAATTGTATTGCCATCCAACTGCAGAACCACTTGTAGTCAGCTTGATAAATATATAACAAGGAGATAACAATCCTCATGAAAGAAGAGGTGAGCATCAGATTATATGTACATTACTTTTATCTGTCATTCTTGCTATTGAGCAATAAAAGGAACACTTACCAACACATAGTCCTGAAGGTTCTTATTCCTCACATCCATATTAGAAAGAAGCAATATCAAGTGCTCCCGCTGATTTGCTACATTTCCTTTCTTCAATACACACATGGGAACAGAATAACTCAATCAGCTTATGTGGCCATCTTAAGAGTCAAATTAAGTTAAAAAGAATATAAAATGTTAAATTTTCCAGTTGTTCAGCAAATTGAATGAGTCAACACATTCTGTTGAAAGGCGCCATAAATTTTTGATGTTACTTAAATATGAAAACTGAAAAGGAGAGAGCAAAGCTGAGACCAAAATATGTTAGCAATCTGCCATCACAAGAGATATATTCTCAGTTATTTGGGGTTAGTTCATCTATTTGAAGAATGTTGCTTGACAATGCTATCAGGTTTAGCCTAATTTTCAGGAGGTTGATGTTATAACTGCTATAACATATATATGACATACTACGGCGGCCTTGCTGGCTGGTTCATGATATCAGTCTTGCATATGTGCACCAATTAACCACCTAAAATGTGTATCTCTCATGCTTAAACCAATATTCTAATGATGAAAAGGAAATATTTGTGCTAACAAGAAATTAATGAATCAACATTTTGAGAGGCACTGTCTTGTAGAGGCATGTTCCAAGAAATTTCAACACATATGATAAACATGCTAGGTTATTCCATTTACTTTTATATAGTGGGTGCATGTAGCTATACCCACGTCTACTGGGGATACTTCCAGACACTCATTTAACCATGTTTGGACTCAGGATTCACATACCCATTAAGCCAAATCCTTGGAATTTAATGTTATCATTGAAGGTAGATCACCAGTCCTCAGCCAAGTTTTTGAAATAATGAAAGAATGTAAAGCAACGTAAAAGCATGTTCTATTTATAATGTAAACAAGTTTGGTTTATGCAGTAGTATGCATGAACATTCTGAATAACACTGCACTTACTAATGCATGCAGAATATCAGTTATCAGTTCTGGTACAGAGAATCTATAGAAAGAAGGTTGAAAGGTTAAAGAAGGTATGGAAGATGACATTTAAGATTATATTCAGAATAAGAAAAATAAGAAGTAAGGACCATGAAAGAGAGCTGTCAGGACTTAGATATAGTCTCATTTATGAAATTAAGCACTAGCTTTCCAAATAAAATGCTTAAGCTTGTTTTGATATATAAGAGTTGCCAACTTCCTAAAATCCAGCAAAAACATTCTTCCACAAATACGTAGGATATAATGTTGCAAGCCATCTGGATATTCATTTGTACTCATCGTTTCTGGTCATGGACACTTTTTAAATAATCACTCGAGCTGGTAGCATTATGGACTGACTAACACTAATTATGAACACTCAAGCTAGAGCTCTAGCCTTCGAACAGTTGGATGCTAGTCAAGATTTGAGCTTGTGATAATAAAGGCCATTAATCCTTATAAAACAGTTTGAAGTAATGATTTATTATACGTAAACAAGTATTCAATTCTACCTGAAAACCAAATCGTAAAGCAAGCCATTCAAGAATGTCGTTTACTCTTCTCTCATTTCCTTCAGGCATTTGAAACATGGGAAGATTATGTACGTTACGGATAGCACGAAGTGCTGCTTTTATCTGAATAGAAACACAAAGGAAATGATACTATAAGATTGATAAAATAGTTGTATGTGTAATTTGAATCCCGTATTAATCAGTTGATATCAGAAAGACTTAAAAATGTGAATATTAAACAATTTAACCTCGGGGAGTTCCATTATTGCTGGTTTGACACCAACAGCATCATACAAGGGGAGAATGTTATAATGTTCAGACTGTTCCTTTTTCTCTTCAATATCTTTGGCATATATCTGAGTCTGCACTTATCACGTCAATGAAATTAACATAATTTATTAAAGTACTCAAGTGAATAATGATTTAAATTTAAAAGTACGAAAACACAGAAGAAATCATACCTGATCATCAATTTTTGATGGAGGTACTACTGTCCTCAGGACATCGTACAATACAGTAGCAATCTGATAGATCTTGGCCAACTCTTCCCTATAGATTCAAATAATTAAACATTAAGGTCTAACAGGTGACTAATTTAAAATGTCACTGAATTATTCTTAATAGCATTAGTTCAAGATAATTCTTACGGTTTTTTTGTGTATTGACCCTCTCTGATATTCTTCTCATAAAAAATCTGATAAAATTTCTGGATTTCTCTTGGATCATTTTTCGCTAGTATGGGTTTTGTCTCTTCTTCTTCCTGCAACCATTAACCAAAACAGTTAAAAGAGAAAATGCCAAATACCAAGAATTTGAGAACACTGGATTCTGTTAAAATCAAGACATCAATGATAACTTTAAAACTGATTCAACATCATCAGTCCTACCTTTTCAAGTCTGTGTAGTAAATACGTCTTAAACTGCCGAATGCCCCTGCCACTTGATGTTGGATCCATCCGGTGAGCTTTCTCGAATGCATGGAAGCGGCCTAATCCAAAACTTTAAAAAATTAGCGAACAAACAAGAACCAGCAGTAGTAGTTAACTCCAGGCATGATAAGCAGGGAATGATCATGTGAAGTTATAAACAGATCCAAATTAATTACGCCACAGAACTGACATGAGAAAACTTGGTATAAAATGAGTACAACAGTAAACACTGTAAAGCCCTCATGTAGCCTTCCTATGAATATAATAATGAATAAATCAATTAATATCTTCCCTTCTGCTTTAAAGACAATCGAGAATTGCAAAACCTTAAGCTTTAGTCATGCGTAAACTCTTCCTATGGTGCAACAAGTTCCCAAAATCTATGGATATTTTTCCCATTTCTTAACCATCTAGGTGTGATAAATAATTATTCCAGTTTAATTTCAAATAACGTCGTTCGTATATGCAAACGACTAAGCTTCTCAATAACATCCTTGTTAGATTAAAGAAATTAATCGAAGCCACTCACTTAAGTACAAACTTGACCAACAATCAAAGTATAAGCAACCACATCATATAATCAATCCTATGAGAACTGAACTTGAACGGAGAAAAGCGAAATAAGGTCACAAATCATGAACACTTATGTTCATATCTAGTTCAACCAGACAAAGTAAACTAACAGAAACCATGAAAAATATTAAGCATGAAAAACAGAGTTACATGCATAATAAGTAGTGTGTGTCTCATACATAAATAAGCAACCCGAGGATTGTCCTTCTCAACTTCATTAGCGACACGAAGGATGGGAGCAATGGGGGCCAAGGAGGAGGGCACCAGCTCACTGTCCACGGCGGCGCTGTCATCGGCGTGGTCCACCATTGTCGGAGCTCTCGTTGTCTTCCTCGACGCAGATCTTCGTGGGCCCACTTCATCCTTGCTCCCACTCGAACTCGCCATACTTTCCCCTTTTCTTTTCCGCCGGAAAATTCCCCGCACAGGTCGAATTGGGAAAGCGTAATGAACATGCCAATCAGAGAGTGTGTATGTAGATGTATATATAAAGATAGCAGGAGAGTGAGTTGCTTTGATGAAGAAATGGGTAAAACCATATCTTTTTGCTGCTTTATTTCTACTTTTGGTTTCTCTAGGCCGAAGAAAAGAATGTGGGGTAACAAAACAGAGAAATCTTAGTGCATAATGAGGTGCTTTTTGGAGTTGCTTTGCTTTAATGGTGATGGAGTAGTGTGCGTCTGATTGCGAGGAGCTTTTACTGCAGTTAGTGAAGTTGCTTTTGATTATTTAATGGGATAATCAGGAGGGCACTTTACTTTTAGTTTGCTACATACGAGGAACTTTGACGAGAAACACAAGACTCTCTCATACTCATACTACGTCGCCGCCGTTTGTCGCGCCGACATGTGTTTGATCTATCATTTCTACTGATTGGATTTCAGCGTCACCTCTCCCAAACTTTCCCATTATTTTGAAACATGAGGGAGGCCCGTATGTAACTGTGGATCGGGTCGGATCGAATCTAACTTGGATCCGTGTATTTTTTTTTTCGGACATTTATGTTGTGTTAGTCATACATTTATATTATATTAAGCATACATTTAGTACAATTGTTTCTATACACCAGGTGCACGGATCTAGGATCCGTGCAACCAAGTCAACCCGACCCAAAGTGCCTTTCATGCGCCCCACGCGTTCAAACCCTAACTCAAATTCTAGTTCTGCTGTATATTGACATAACATTTTAGTTTAGCGAGCTTAACCTTTTAGTTCTATTCTTATAATTTTTTAGTTTTATGCACATAACCTTTTGCAGTGCTGAGTAGTGAAAAAAGTATAAGTTATTCACTGAAAAGGTTATGAAATTTGTACATAAAGGTTATATTATTACAGTATAAAGGTTATATCATTACAACAAAAGGTTTCAGCTATATTAAATTTTTATAGTGAAAAAACTATAAGTTATTTATTGAAAAGGTTATGAAATATGTACATAAAGGTTATATTATTACAACATAAAGGTTTGGGTTATATTGCATGAATTTTTATAGTGAAAAAAGTATAAGTCATTCAGTGAAAATGTTATGAAATCTGTACATAAAGGTTACACTATTACAATATAAAGGTTATATTATTACAACATAAAGGTTATGACATAAATTATAAAAATAAAAAAAAAGGGCGCGGATTCGGATTAAACCGGACCCGACCCGACCCATATGCCCAGTTGCATGGATCATGACCCATGCACCTGGTGCACACAAACACTACTCTACATTTATATTATGTTAAGCATACCTTTGTATAATACTTTTAACTTTTAAAAAAAAAACCCTAATTTTAGTATTAAAAACCTTAATTTTGACGAAAAAACTATAATTTCAGCACAAAAAAATCCTAATTTATACATATATACCTTTATGTAAATATTACGCATACCTTTAATTAATATTAGTCATATTTTTATATAATGTATAAAGGTACAACTAACATAATTAAAGCTATGACTAACATAATATAAAGGTATGTTTGACATAATATAAAAACCCTAAAGGTATGCTTAACATAACATAAATTATAAAGGTATGCTTAATATAATATAACGGTGTACTTAACGTTACATAAAAGTATGGTTAATTTAACATAAAAGTATTTTTAATATAATATAAAAATCCTAAATGTATGCTTAACATAACATAAAACCATAAAGGTAAGCTTAACATAACATAAATGTATGTTTAATATAATATAAAGGTATTACGCATACCTTTAATTAATATTAGTCATATTTTTATATAATATATAAAGGTACAACTAATATAATTAAAGGTATGACTAACATAACATAAAGGTATAACTAACATAACATAAATGTATGCTTAACATAACAGAAAGATCTAGCACTTAGAGTGAATTTGGGTGGGTTTGAGCGCACCCACCCAGGTGCGTGGGGGCGCGTACATGCGCGTGGAGGCCGGGTCGGGTCGGGTGTAAGATCCGTATACCAATTGTATAAAAAAATTTGTGTTGAGACAATAATATTTGATCTTCATTTCTCAATTATTTTTATCACTTTTTCTATAATTAATCTTATGGCAAATGAGAGTTGGTACCGATGGTAACATTGAACGTTGGAATTTTAGAGTAGTAAAATTAATATTTTTTTTGGTATGGTTTTGTTAGTGATATAAGTGATTCATCCTCAAAATTCATCCATTACAATATATATCTCAAAATTCAATCATTACAATATATATTACTCTAAAATTAATTTTTATTTTATTTTATTAGTGATATAAGTAATTCATCCTCAAAATTCAATCATTATAATATATATCTCAAAATTCAATCATTACAATATATATTATATATTGTGAATTGTGATTGAGTAGGTCTATCATATTACGTATCCAAAAATATTATATGAAATATGTTAAAATATTACTAATATTTTGGAAAAATTGCACGAAATTCTTTTATGGTAATTTGAAAAATTTGTGTGAAACATCATTGTGCTTTAAAAATTGCACTGCAAAGCATTAAAGAATTTGTTTTTTTATCTATTTTTTAGATCAATTATTTTATAAATTCCTGATTAAATCATATATAATTGAAAGAAAAATAAAAATAAAAACAAAAACAAGTCGATGGTGGTGTTGGTCTTCACTCTGAAATTGAAAGAGATGTTTAAGTTGAAGTCAAACAACCAATGCAATTCAACACTGAAACACTCATATGCATATAAAAAAAATGAGAAAATGGCCTCCAACTACTACAATTGCTTATATTTGTGCTTAAAATACCATAAAATATAAGGATTAGTCCCTATTTATCACAATTCCTTATAATTGTGTCCCAAATACCACAATTTTTTAAAATGTCAAATGTGTAAGTGACAATGGGATATGAGTTGGTTGAATGTCAGTGACGTGTAAAAATTTTAATCAATTAAATACACAATTTTTTATTATTTGAGAAATGATGTGTAAGTCTTACACGAAATCGAACAATTTTTTTTCCGAAAATACACAATTTTTTTCCATACACGAAAATCCCCATCTTGTTATTTTAATTCTTATAGGAAAATGCACAAACACAAAATTTGTCTCACGCGAAAATACACAAAATTGATGTGTAAGTCTTACACGGAAATACACATTTAGTTTTTTCCGAAATACACATTTTTTCCATACACGAAAATACACATATGTTGTTATTTAAATGATCTCAGTCCTATAGGAAAATATACGAAAATCATCATCTTATTATTTTAATTGTTACATGAAAATACACAAACACAAAGTTTGTCTTACACGAAAATACACGAACACAAAGATTTTCTTACACGAAAATAAACAAACACAAAGTTTGTCTTACACAAAAATTCAAATTGTAATGTTTTCCTAACAAACAATATTATTTACACGAACTGTGCCAGATTTGTATTTATTACTTTTATAAGTTCTATTATTTTTTGTGCAAAACAATTCATATTTAATGTTAGAATACAAACAATTATTTCATCTCAATTTCGTATAAGAAAAATGAATAACTTTGGCCCCATGGAGGAACAAGTGGCTGAGGAGACAAAACAAGGACTGAAAAGTGATTTTGCAGAGTCACATGTACATAGTGTACAAATCCTCTATATAATAAGCATAAGTCAAGAAGTTGTAAAAATATAAGATTCAGTATTATAAATTTTATATCTCCTAAATTCCGAAAAAGAGTTAGGATTTTGTGTTTAAAAGGTATGTTACGAGCTAACAATTTCATAATTTATTATTTATTGTTCATTTTCGTGTAATTTTTATTCTTAATTTTGTGTTTTATTATTTATTATAAGATCACTCACTGTTTTTTTATTTTATTTTCTGTTCTATTCTATTTACACAAAATTGAGCATAACACTAGGTTACACGAAAAAAAAAACGTATATGAAATTTGTCATAATTATATCCTTAGATGAAAAATTGATAGTAAGTATGTCTTACACGAAAATGGATTAATGTTAAGCCTACACGAAAAGAAAAAAAAACATATGATAATCATACACTAAATTTTATTGATAATCCACCTAGGTGAAAATTGATAATACTATGGTCATACACGAAATTTTATAAAATACGGCTTACACAAAATTATAAATAATGATTAGCTTACACGAAATTTTAAAAATTGAGGCTTAAACGAAATTAAGAAAATTGAAGCTTACACAAAATTCTGAAAAATGATTTAGGTGTATTATTAAAATGTAATTCTCAATATTTCATGTAATTGAAGATGTAACATTTCATATTTTAATAATCCGTTGTAAATATCATGACAATTTTGGTGGTATGTTTATATTATATCATAGGTGGACAATTAATAACTACCGTGTCCCGTATTTTGATATGTATGCACATTATACAATTAATTTTGTTAATAAAAGATAGTTGCAGTATATTGTATTCGTACACGAAAACAATGAAATTATTATTATAATATACTTGATAATGAAATTATTATTATAATGCTTGATATATGTGTGGTTTTATAATTTTCCTAATATATGTGTTCCAAAATATGGTATGTTAAATTATTTTCCATTGTAAGCATTAAAAGGATTTATATATTATATTATATCTATATACTTTATAAATAAACATAGATTAGGTTTTTGTAATTAGATGATGAGATGATTAGCTGACTTTATTATGCTTAATTTTTGATAGTATATGGAAGATGAGTTCTATGTCTGTAGTGGTTTGGTTTGAAGGATATTGGGAAGGTTTAGAGTACAAAAACGAGTGTAAAGAGGTGGTTCAACTTGAAAGAATCACATACTATAATTTATTCATGTGTATCCATAGACTTGGGTGTGCCGACATGAGTTGTTGGGGATATGTGATTCACTCAATGGTTGAGAGAAAGATGACAGTTAAAAAGAAAAAAATAAAGAAGGATTTTCATTTGGAACGATTATTGTCCATGATTGATGATGTTCTTGTTATTTTTGTTTTACTAAAATTGTTGGATGTTGAAGCATTTAATAGTGTGTTGTCAACAAAAGGTTAGAATAGCAGTCTTGGAGGTTTTAATGTTAATTTTGGATCCTTCTATGAAGGAGAAGGTGAATGGTTTCCTCATTCCATATATGACGCAGACGTGCTAAAGTCGGATGACATATGCAATGAAAATTGGAGTTGTAATAATATTCTTTTTGGATTACAAAATGATGAAATATTTTATACAAAATGAGGTGTCCTTAATGAGGTGAAATCGTCACAGGTTGGTACATCCTCAAATGATCAGTGGGCACGTTGGCCATCATCAAGTGGTCGTGTTGACTTTGGATTAAATTGGGGTGTTGACTATTGTTAGGATTTTGATGTTTAGATTTTGATGAGACAAAACGTATTTGTAATAGGAAGTGTTAAGTACCCCATTTTTCACAATGTTTAAGTGAATATATAGACTAGATTTGAGTCTAGTGATAAGTGCTGAAAAATGGAGGTCTATCAAGGATAAAGCTGCATCTAAGCCATACAGAAAAGAAGCTGCTGCAAGAAGGCAGATACAGCATCGCTACAAGAAGGCAGATAGAGTATCGCTGTAAGAAAACAGAACTTCACTACAGCTAAGTAAGAAGGAATGGCGTACAGGAGTGCTGCAAGAAAAAGATGCAGCAGCTCTACTCAAGATACTGCAACCACGTCTTAGTTACAGCAGCACTGCAAGAAAACATTAGCTGCAGGAAGACCTAGGATACAGCGCAAAGCTTACAATTCAGAGAAGTCAATCAGCGCCAACTACAACAAGAAGTATCCTGCAATCCTAGGAAGGATAAATACAGTACGAGGAATGAAGATTCAAGCAAGAATAAATAGAACCGTTCGAGATAAGATCAAAGTAGCAGACACGGAGCCAATACGAAGATGCCACGTGGACTGACACGCTGCAGAAAGCTGCGAGCCGCAACTGCCACATTAAATGCTCCAAAAGAGAAAGTCAAGTCGCATTAAATGCGAGCCATGCATTTGATCAGACTACTTCAAATTCAAAAGAGAGATATCTCCTTCAATGGATATCTTCTCCTACAAGTATAAATAGAGGAAGAGATACACTGAAGCTGGTTACTGAAAAACTGAACAACTAAAACATTTGCGTAAAAACTCACGAGCTTTCGAGTTACAAGCACTCAAATCTACCATCAGTTTCAGTCACTCAACCTCTCAGAAGTGAAGCAAGTTCAAGCTGAAAGATCCCTCGAAGGATTCAAAAGCTCACTTCGTCGCACCAGTTGAAGAAACAAACATATATACTTTTAACCTTGTTGTTGTGTGCTTAGGTTGTTTTAAAGGTGTCGAATAGTTGATAGGAGAGATCTTTGTTGTTTGTATAGTTGTCTAGAGTTAGACAATTTTCCTGTGTGGGATTGTAGAACCCTATGTGGGTTAGCCTTTGAAGTTTGCAGTTGCTATGTGTACGCTGGACTTCAATAGATGGTTGCTTTGTAAAGTTAATAGATTGTTAGGAGGGTCCTGTAATTCAATCATGCTTAACAAAGTTCCTGCTCGAGGAGTAGTAGAGTGGACGTAGAAAGATTACACCACCTTTGAACCACTATAAGTCATACCTGTTTAATTGCTTTATTTATTTGTGCCTTTACCTTTTGTTCTTGTATATCTCATAAGCATTAAACGTTTTTGAAAGAAGCATATTGAGAAAATCAGTCTTGTGTTATAACCTATATTTTTCCGCTGTGTATAAAATTCTAAGTTACAGCGTACAGCACTGCATCCTAGTGCTGTAAGCAGTAACGATCTGACGCTGCAAGTTCAAGTAACTTGCAGAGTAGAAAGGTTTTTCAAAGATTTACAAAATCGACCAAGGTTCATCCACCCCCCTCTGAACCTCGGACACCACTTGGGACCAACAACTATATTAACTTGAATAGGTCCACGACTGCATATGGAGATGAGAAGGTTGTAGAAATTGATGAAATTATAGATCTGACACATCACGATGGAGGCCAAGAAAAGGGATATACAACTCGAAGTGGTAATTTCAATAGGAGTAGTTTCATACAATATATTTACATCATGTTGAAGATGTACCTTTTTAATATGTCTGTTTACATTGTTTTAGATTCGAACAATGACGAAGATGAATCGGGACCAGCAATTGATATAAACGATGATTTTGAGTTAGATGAAGATGATAATAATGCATTGGATGAGGAGCAATGACTTGCATACGAGGAGTTTTTGACATATATTAAAAGATCCAAATGGTTTGTCCTGGAGATGCCATCTATGGAGCAACCGTTTGGGTCCAATTTTATCGAGAACGAACTGAGTCCCCATAAACTGCAAAAAGGATCAACTTTTGCAACAAAAATAGAATTGAAAAATACAGTTGGATTTTACCATTTAGAGAATCAAGTTGATTACCGTTTGGATCATTCAGACAAATATAGATGGTTTGTTAAATGCAACCAAAAAAATTATCATTTCATACTCCATGCATCTGAGAAATATGAGATTTGGAAAATTTTGAAAGTTGTTATTCCCCATGAATGTTCCTATGATCTGAACGAACCCAATGTTTCTCGTTGACTTCCATATGCCTTGATCGGTGAGTACTATGCTAATGTTCTACAAAAAGAAGATTTTCAATTGGTCGTTAAAAGCATAATTCACAAAATGAACCGAAGACATGGAGTAAATCTCAGTTATAAGGTTGTATCCCGGGTAAAATGTCATACAATGAAACTTGCGTATGGACATTAAAAAATATCTTTTTCAATGTTGTCATTGTATGTGGAAGTCTTAAAGATTGCTAATCCGGGGTTCTATACAGCTTTGGAGACACTAAATAATAGCAAATTCAAATACGTTTTCTGTTAGAATGTATACTATAAGCCTAACTTTTGTATGATCATCTATTTTGATATAAGAATCTTTTATGGTCAAATGTTTGCATTTTATATTTATTATATATGTTATTGTAATTGTCTAATTAATTTATATTGTAGATAACATGGTGTGTGGTGCCACACAGATGATCATTTTATCAGTTCCTTATAAATTATAAATGGTAGCTTACAACCAAGATGATTTTGGACAAATTATCGTAATGGTTGTAGTGTAATTTGGTATTAGTCTATCTTGATTATAATTACACTAGTACATTTTGTATGTATCGAGTAGGACCAATTGAGGTTGTTTGATTTATACTGATTATATAATAGAACAAGACCTCTGTTATTATGGATGTACGTCCTCTTAATCATTATAATAACGGGTACGTATACTCGATATATATATTTTTTAATTTACCAATGGGTGAGATTTATTTATTAAATCAATAAGCTCGATAAATTGAGATACTATGTTGTTTATATGGTGTGCTGTTGATTATAGTATGAAACCGTGTTTAATTGCTTTATTTATTTGTGTCTTTACCTTCTGTTCTTGTATATCTCATAAGCATTAAACTTTTTTTAAAGAAGCATATTGAGAAAATCAGCATTGTGTTATAAAGTATATTTTTCCGCTGCGTATAAAACTCTAAGTTACAGCGTGCAACACTGCATCCTAGTGTTGTAAGCAATAACGATCTGACGCGACAAGTTCAAGTAACTTGCAGAGCAAAAAGGTTTTTCAAAGATTTGTAAAATCGACCAAGGTTCATTCACCCCCCTCTGAACCTTGGACACCACTTGGGACCAACAAGTGATATCAGAGCAAGTTGGGTTAAAAGCCAACTTATCTGGTCACCTACCCAGATCCACCTTAGACTTGCTGTTTTCTCTGCATCTAAAACTTATTCTTACAACATATCATAGATTCCTCTAATCACAAGTTACCTATATTTTCCATAGAGGAATATGACGATTGGAAGATAAGAATGCAGGCACATCTTTCAGCAATGAATGACGAAATGTGGACGGTCATCACTGAAGGACCAATCATACCCACGAAGGTGAATCCAGTGCTAGGTAGAGATCTAGAAGAAGGAGCACAGCCACCACCAGCCTTCCTAGACAAGCCAAGACTTGAATGAAATAACGAAGACAGGAAGAGAGCTAATCTAGACAATGTGGCCAAGAATGCTTTATTCATTACATTGGATAAAGGCACGTTCAACAAAGTCAAGACTTGCAGAACATCCAAAGAAATATGGGAAAAGCTGGAGCAAATATGTGAGGGGACTGAGCTCACTAAAGACAACAAGATCTCCAACGCTACCCAACTATTTGAGCTCTTCGAAATAAAGAATGAAGAGACTCTTGAGCAACTAGACTTGAAATCCACATCCATAGTGAACGAACTAGAAGCTCTGGGCAAACACTACACTCAGAAGGAGAAAAACATGAAAGTGTTGAGAGCCCTACCCGCAGAGTGGGACAGCAAGACCATTGCCATGAGAGTGTCTATGGATCTGAAATCCATGAGTACATTCGACCTATTCTCCGACCTCAAAGCGTTCGAATATGACATTAACAGACGGAGAAAGGAGTCTGAAGAATCGAGCTCCAAAGTTACAGCGCTAACTGCCAGAGGCTCTAAGGATACAGCAACCACTAGTTACAGTAAGCAGACTGAGGTTACAATAGAAGTTGCTAAAGAGGAGATGGCTCTGCTTCTATAGAAATTTAGAAGATTCATGAAAATCAACAACAATAGCAGCAACACCAACCTCAACAAGAAGAATGACTTCAGAAAAAGTCATCCACCTCCTCAGGTATCCTCCTTTCCACATTCAAATACAAGCAATATTGACTTGTGTTATAACTGCAGGAAACCAGGACACTATGTAAGAAACTGTCCATATCCAACGGTGCACAAGTATCCAAAAGGAGAGAGAGTGCAAATGAGAGATAAGAGGAAAGAAGAAAGACATAAGCTTCGAGCTCTCATAGGAGAGATGGAAAGGCCAAGGATACAATAGTCTCGAAGAAAGTACTTTGCAGAATCCTCTAATAGTGACACTGAAACCTCATCCTCTGATGAAGAAGCGTTGATATGCCTAATGGCTAAAGACTGCGAGGACAACGAAGAAGATGAGGTAATCTATCAAGCGTTGTCCATACCTGAAAGTGAAGAGCTGAACATGATCCACTCTCTAAAGAGGATCATGAGTGATTTTGAGCAGATCAACTCAATCCATGAGGATCTAAAGGTTGAAAATGAGAACCTAAGAATCGACAATGAGATCCTGAAGAGCAAAAACATTAATATTGCAAAAATGTTGGCTGCATGTGAGCCTGATAGCTCAACGTGCAGTAAGCTGCAAAAGGAAGTCTGTAGATTAAATCTCCTGGTCACTAAGCTAGAAGCTGAGAAGGAAAGCTTGCAGTCCACGATAAGCATGTTCAACAAATCATCAAAGGACGCAAGGGATTGCATAAACCAAAACAGAAGTCATTTTAAAAAATCGGGCATAGGTTACAACAATCACATCTCTCAGAATACAGCAAGTACGTCCAAAGCTGTAAATTTTGTTCAAGCTAAAACCTCAATGGAGAAAGAGTTACTATGTGACTCTGTGAAGATCTTGAACAAAACAGCAATGATGGATAAGGGAAAGAAACCCCGATGCTCAACTGTAGGAAGTAAGCCTGCATCTAAGAACTGGCTGCAGTAGAAGCTATCTGCTGTATGCAGCAAGAGGATGCAGCAACCAACTAAGTTGCAGCACAGAAGAAACTTTCCCACCTATACTAAGACTCACATGTCTAAACCTTAAAGAGGATATACTCAAGGGAAGTATGGTGGAAGACCACACTACAAAGGTGCTGGTATCACATATGTTGTCAATGCACACACTTTTAACAAGCAGTTTGTAAGGACAACTGCATACAGTCAGAGAACCAACAAATCTTACAGCAAGTCAGTGACTGTTAAGAAAGTTTGGGTTCCTAAAGCAACTAACCCCAAAGGACCCGTACAGATATGGGTACCTAAATTTGTCTGAATTTATTACAGGTTTCAGTGCCAGGTCGTAGCAGTGATGTATGGTACATAGACAACGGCTACTCGAGGCACATGACAGGAAGTAAAGATTCTCTAAAAGACTTCCAAGAATGTAAAGGACCAAAGGTCATCTTTGGAGATGATTCCAAAGGAAGCACAAAAGGAAGTGGATGCCTAGTCAAAGGAAACATAAAGATCAAGGATGTATCCTATGTAAAAGGACTCAAATACAACCTTCTGAGCATGAGTCAATTCTGTGACAAAGGATACACAGTGGAATTCAACCTCAACAAATGCTTAATCAAAGACAACATCTCAAATGAAGTCAAGCTTACAGGAAGAAGAAGAGGAAACATCTATCTAGCTGATTGGAACTCTTCTATTCAACCTACATGCTTCATTGTGAAAAGTTCACCAGAGCTGAGCTGGCTGTGGCACAAGAGATTAAGCCATCTGAACTTTAAGACTATCAACAAGCTAGCAAGAAAATGCCTTGTAAGAGGATTGCCAGACATAGCATACAAAAAGGAGAATATCTGTAGAGCTTGTCAAAAAGGAAAGCAAGTTAAGAGCTCATTCAAAGATAAGTCTCAAAAGTCATCTCACAGGATCTTAGATCTTCTACATATGGACCTTTTTGGACCAGTAGAACCAGTAAGCTTGAGCCGGAAGAAGTACTCTCTTGTAGTTGTAGATGACTACTCCAGATATACATGGACAATCTTCCTTGCAAAGAAGTCTGAAACTCAAGACAAGCTACCTGATCTCATGAAGAAAATCCAGAATGAAAAGAGCTTGAGTATTGCGAAGATTAGATCAGACAGAGGAACTGAGTTCACAAACAAATTCATTGAGAAATTCTGTTTTGATAATGGTATTCGACATGAATACTCTGCTGCAAGAACACCTCAACAGAACTGTATAGCTGAAAGGAGGAATAGAACCCTCAAGGAAGCAGCAAGGACAATGATAGCTGAAGCAGAAGTACCCAAGAGATTTTGGGCTGAAGCAACCAACACTGCTTGCTACACACAGAACAGATGTCTAATCATTAAGGATCTAGACAAAACTCCTTATGAAATCTGGAATGAATATACTCCAAATATCTCGTATCTGCATATCTTTAGATGCAGGTGCTATATTCTCAACAATAGAAAAGAACATTTGAAGACTTTTGATGCAAAGTCAGATGAAGGAGTATTTCTAGGATACTCTGCTGTAAGTACAGCCTTTAGGATATTTAACAAGAGAACCTTGGTGGTTGAAGAATCTATTCATATAGTGTTTGATGAACCACACTGTGACACCAAGAAGTTGGAAGAGCCACCTGAAGAGATAGCTCCAAGGAAAGAGAATGATGTTCCATATGTAGAAGGAGTTCTGCCTACAGAAGAAGACAAAGAAGAGGAAGCTGCAACTTTGGAAGCAGCAGATATTCTTACAACAGCAGAAACTCCTGTATTACAGGAATAAGAGGAGCAACCTACACCAGAACATATCTTTGAGCCTGATAGAATGTGGCTAAGGAATCATCCAAGGGATCTTATCATAGAAGATCCATCCATTGGCGTAAGAACAAGAAGATCCATCTCTTATGAAGCAATGTTTGCATGCTTCATATCTCAGACAGAGCCCAAGAATGTTGAAGAGGCACTGCAAGATAACACTGGATACAGGCCATGCAAGAAGAACTAAATGGTTTTGAAAAAAACCAAGTATGGAAGACAGTTGTAAGACCAACCAAGTATGGACTTAAGCAAGCACCAAGAGCTTGGTATGACACCTTATCTCTCTATCTGCTAGAGAATGGTTTCCAGAAATAAACAATTGACAAGATGCTGTTTAGGATACAGGATGGAGAAAGTGTACTGCTAGTACAGATATATGTGGATGACATCATCTTCGGATCCACCAACAAAGAGCTATGTGAGAAGTTCTCCAACCTGATGCAGTCAAAGTTCGAGATGAGTATGATAGGAGAATTAAGTTTCTTTCTCAGGCTGCAAGTAAAACAGTTGTCTACAGGAACCTTCATCAGTTAAGTCAAGTACACGAAGGAGCTTATCAAGAAATTTGGCATGGAGAATGGTGCAGCAACATCTGTCCCTATGTCGACATCAATAAGCCTTGACAAAGATGAAGATGGTAAAGATGTTGATATCACAAAGTACAGACACCTAATCGGATCCTTACTGTATCTTACAACAAGGAGGCCTGACATCATGTTTGCAGTAGGAGTCTGTGCAAGATTTCAAGCAGCACCAAAAGAATCACATCTTTTAGCGGTCAAAAAGATTATCAAATATCTTAAAGGAACTCAGGAAGTAGGCCTATGGTATCCCAAGGAAGGAGGATTCAAACTTAAAGGCTACTCTGATTCAGATTATGTAGGCTGCAAGATTGATCGGAAGAGTACCAGTGGGACTTGTGAGTTTCTGGAAAATATACTTGTTTCATGGTTCTGCAGGAAGCAAACTTCGATTACAATCTCTATAGCAGAAGCAGAGTATGTTGCAGCAGGAAGTTGCTATGCACAGATTCTCTGGATACATCAGCAACTTAGAGATTATGGAATTCAAGAAAAAGAGACCCTAATTCTCTGTGATAATACAAGCGCTATTGCAATTACCCATAACCCTGTATTTCACTCAAGAACGAAGCACATTGATATACGTCATCACTTTATAGGAGACCACGTGGAAAAGAAGGATATTGTGCTTGAGAAAGTTCACACGGATCTCCAGCTTGCAGATATATTCATTAAGCCTTTAAGTGAATCGAGGTTTTCTATGCTTAGAAACGAGCTGGGATTCTTAAGTTATGAGGAGAAAAAGAAGGTGCAAAGATCAAGGGGGAACATCTGCATGCTTGCGAGAAGCAGTAAGTATAGTGCTGTAAGCTACGCCTTCTTACAGTGCTGGGTTCAAACAGCGCTGCAGTATATATTCTTACAGTACAACAGAAATTGGGAGTTCAAGCAGCACCAGGTTACAACATTTATTTCAAAAGAGTACTGATTACTCTACAACCTCGTACTAAGGATGCTGCAACCTTAAAAAGTCATTTATTTAGACAGTAAAGGGCATGTCTTTCAGCATTAAATGCAAAGTCTGCGCGTGTCAAAAGTGGAAGAGTTACGCTTAGTAGCCCACGCACCTTGTAATAATTAAGCGATGATTTGACATCTCCGCTTTTTCCTGGACCGTAAGATCAATTATCTTCGAATTATCTCAACCGTCGATCTTACTTCACGTCTCTTAAAATCCGCCATAACCCCCATAACCGCACTTTTTGAAATCATTATTCACCATCACCCAGAAAGAGAAGTTTCATTTCGCAAGAATTTTCCTAAGTCCAAATCTTCGAATCTCTTCATATTTTCTCTTTAAGAAATCCATGACAGCCAGGCAAACCATCGTCTTGGAAGGACGTTTGATCAACCAGGAGCATGTCTATGCTTTCGGGCTGTACGATAGAGCCTTCGTGAGGAGAATCTTCGATGCTCTTCAGCGGACCCAAGTTCTAGGGCTATTGACCACCGTTTTAGCTGGCTTCTCTGTGGAGTCAGTACAGAGATTCTACTCCTACGCAGGCAGGTGGAGGACAGAAACTGCATCCTGTTCAGGATGGATACAGGCGAGGAAGAGCGGTCTCTAACCGTTAGAGACATCGCTACCACCTTTAGCATTTCCGCAGGAGGTTTGACCCCCAGTCAGTTGTTGAACTATGGGGAGGCATCTGCTCAAGAGATGTGGGATCTCTTTCGAGCAAAGGATGCAGGGGCTGAAATCAAGAGAAACGCCCCAAAGAAGCTCTTCAAGCGGGAGTTTGAACTGCTTCATGATATCTGTGCATACTCCATTAAAGGCCGAACAGGGAGTTATGACAAGTGCACAGATGTACAGTTCCGGATCATGTCCGCTATCATGGCTGGAGAGAAAGTGAACTGGGCGAGGTTCATCATGAAGAGGCTGTGGGAGGAAGCAGAAAAGATAATGGAGCGTCGGAGCTACGGTATCATCATTTGTTCTCTACTCTGCAAGCATGATCTTCAACTTGTAGCACCGAGCCCCATCCCATCGGAAAGTATCTAGGGGTGAAGAAGAAGGGTAAGACCCAACCGAAGACAGCTGAAGTTGGGGCAGCAAGGAAGAAAACTAAAGACAAAAAGAATGCTACCCTCGCCCTGCAGGATGAAGCAGTATGCGGCGGGAGGGACGAGGAAGAAGAGGACATTCAAGATCTTCTTCCCATCATCAAGAGGAGTTTAGGGAAGGCTGTACCTAAAACTGAATCCTCTTCTTCTGATGACGATGCACCCTTGGTGAGAAGGGCCCCACGCAGTAAGAAGAAGGCTACTGCAGCTGCTTCCCAACGCCCTACAGCAGGTGTGGCTGTAGTTGCTGTTGAGCATGAGTCTCATCAGACGCGGGATCAAGAAGGAGCTCTTGATTCCCAACTCTCTACACGAGGTGATAGAAAATCTTGGGGATGAGTCACATCTGCTTCAGGAGCCATATCAGCTTCAGGACAAGCCAACTGAAGAAACTCGTCTACAAACAGAAGCTTCAGTGCTTGATCCTACCTTTCCAGCGGCTAGAAATATGGAGCTGCAATACAATCTCTGGAGAGAGATGCGGCTGGCTAAGAGGGAAATCCTGTTGAAGTGGAAGGATTTCCTGACAGTCGAGCAAGCTGTCCTGGAATAGGCCAAATCAGAAGACATTCTGGCACTCCTGCAACCTGAGTATGCAGCAAGAGTTCAGGAGTTTGGTGAAAGCAGTGCTGCTCAGGGAGCAAAGGACAAAGGAAAGGGAAAAGCTCTTGCAGAATCCAACTTTGCAGAGCTGCTGATGAGAGCAACATTGGAGGATGTACAGGTCTTTCTTGCCCCGGCTGCTGAGGCTGTAAGAAGGGGCGATGACGTCACTTTTGCTCAAGAGCAAATCGACACCCTGGGAGTGGAGCAAGCTGAGGAGGCTATGCTGCAACAGGCGCTGCAACAAAATGTGAAGGAGACAAGGAAGCAGCACACTCCTAGTAGAATGTGGGGAGAATGAAGTTTAAGTTCACACCTTATGAACTCCCCTGCATACGAGCAAGTAGTTGAGGGCCTCTCCAACATTGTCACGCTGGATCCTTTGGAGGAGGAAGAATCTCAACTGTTGGACTATGACGATTCCTCTGTTCGCATGGATGCTGCTGCTGCAGACTCACAAAGGGAACCGTCAGCCATCATTCAGAGAGTTATCTCTGAACTTGCTGAAGACGCCGATGATGCAACCACAGAGGAAGTTACCGAGGCTGGACTCCCTGTACTAACGGAAACAGCAGTACAGCAGGCGACCACCCAAGAAGCAGCTGCTGGAGAGACAAGCAGGGTGGAAGCTGAGATTCTTGCAGCAGTAGAGCGTACAGTGCTGAATGCTGTGGACGCTGCAAGAAATCAACCAGAGCTGCAAGAACCCATTCTTGCAGCGGAATCTGTCCAAGTTGCAGGATCGGCCGAGAAGACGGGGTCCTTGGAGAAGACCTCAGGGGAGGCTATTGTTCTGACAACACTCCCTGAGGGTGAGAAGACCTCTGTTGAGGAGGCTGTTCAGACAGTACCCACAGAGGATGCAGAAGGAGTAGCTGAGGTAACCCCTATGCAGCTAGAGACACCTCAAGAGGAGGTTGATGCTGCAACTGCTGCATGCTCACAAGAACCTTCCAAGGTTACAGCTGCAGAGGTTACTGATGCCGACTTCGCAAGGATGATGAAGGAACGCAACATAGCTGTTCATGGGCCAAAATCTGGCGGAGCAGATCCTGTTCAAATCTCATCCGGCGAAAAGGAGGCAGAAGAAGAAGAAGAGCTCCCATCCTCAAGCTCTACAAGCTCTTAAACCAGTAATCATGACGATGAGGTTGCTGTTGAGGTTCCAAGGCAGGATGCAGCAACTAATATTCAAGCTATAATACCATTCGCTGTAATATTCAACCTGGAGCTAATTGTTGGAGAACTGAAGGACATAATGGTCCGAGCCTTCCCTCAGTATGTTGACGCTCCTGAGGCCACCCCCGAACCGACCCGAAGACCACGTTACAAGGTGGTCCCAATTTCCCCCGCTCAGCCCCCCGGCTTTTGATGATGCCAAAAAGGGGGAGGGAGTTGAAGATAGATACAAGAGCTCAGGGGGAGCTGAAGAGGATGAAGAAGATGATGACCAGCAACCTCTCAGCAGGAGGAGAATGAGGTCTGAATCATCTGTTGCGGCTGACATCCCATCTCCCAAGCGATGGAGAACAGATGATGATGGAGGAGCTGGTGGAGCTGGTGCTGCAAGAAGATCAACAGCAGGCACTGCACCCAGCAGAGCTGCAAGCAAAGATGCAGCACCTCCCTCTCATCATCATACAAAGAGAGGGTATGAGGGCCAACAACAAGGCTCAAGGAAGAGGATGAGCGGGGATGAGTCAGAGAGTCAGAGGCGCCAAAGAGAAGAACAAGATCCATATGCTTGGATTCAAAGACTCAGAGTGATTGGTGAGACGAGAATTTTTCCCAAGGACTCCTACCAATACCCTTCTCAAGAGATCCCTCGTCTTGACACTGAAAACATCTCTGCTGAAGTTTCCGTACTAATCGATCAAAGGCCTGAAGGAGAGAATATGGTTTGGAGGTTTGACATCTTCAAGAAAATCAGACTGCCTACTGACAAGAATCCATCATTTGAGGCGATCACGTTGTACAAACAATCAGAGTACCTCAGGAACTTCAGAACTCTATGCAGGAAAGACAAATTTAGCAGATATCATACCTGCAAGACTGCATTGAGGAGATATGAGCAGCTCTAGGGAAGGAGAACTTGAAGTTTAAAAATACTATATCGACCTAGTGAAGTATGGAGGGATTGTGCCCTATTGTGAGGACTTCTGGCTTAGGTGGATTCAAATTCCTGTAATTGTGGAAAAGCTAGAAGAGTCCTATCAAGAGTCCATCAGGGACTGGTGGAAGGGATCAAGAGGAAGAGAAGGCCTTGAAAGGTTTGCTGAAAAAAGACCTGAAGAACCGTCTACAAAAAGGTCCCTGTTTCAGTAATGTATTTACTCTCTTGTGATCCCTGCTGTAATATATGTATGCCTTGTACTATTTCTTTATGTTAATAAAGAAATTTTAGATTCATTTCTGTTCAGAGTTCAATCCTTATGAACTTATGCATGCTGTTTATATTTTCCTGATGTTTAGTGATAAAAGAATAGCATGATGCATCTCTGATGAATCCAAGGTTTATATCTATCATATGAAAGCTGTTCAAGCATGTAATCCTGATCTTACGATAATCTGTAAAGTAAAAATCTTTCTTCATAAATGAAATAATGTAAAGGTTTTGTCATCATCAAAAATGAGAAAATTGTTGGGATTTCAATGTTTAGTTTTTGATGAGACAAAACGCATTTGTAATAGGAAGTTTTAAGTACCCCATTTTTCACAATGTTTAAGTGAATATATAGACTAGGTTTGAGTCTAGTTTTAAGTGCTGAAAGATGGAGATTTGACAAGGATAAAGCTGCATCTAAGCCTTTCGAGAAAAGGAAGCTGCTGCAAGAAGGCAGATACAACATCGCTGCAAGAAGGCAGATCCAGCATCGCTGTAAGAAGACAGAACGTCACTATAGCTAAGTAAGAAGGAATGATGTACAGGAGTGCTGCAAGAAAAAAATGCAGCAGCTCTACTCAAGATACTGCAACCAGGTCTTAGTTACAGCAGTACTGCAAGAAAATATTTACTGCACAAAGACCTAGGATACAGCGCAAAACTTATAGTTCAGAAAAGTCAATCAGCTCCAATTAACAACAAGAAGTATCATGCAATCCTAGGAAGGATAAATGCAGTACGAGGAACAAAGATTCAAGCAAGAATAAATAGAGCCATTCGAGATAAGATCAAAGAAGCAGACACGGATCCAATACCAAGGTGCCACATGGACTGACGCGCTGCAGAAAGCTGCGAGCCGTAACTGCCGCATTAAATGCTCCAAAAGAGAAAGTCAAGTCGCATTAAATGCGAGCCATGCCTTTGATCAAACTACTTCAAATTCCAAAGAGAGATGTCTCATTCAACGGACGTCTTCTCCTACAAGTATAAATAGAGGAAGAGATACACTGAAGCTGGTTACTGAAACATTCGAGCAAAAACTCACAAGCTTTCAAGATACAAATATTCAAGCCTACTATCAGTTTCAGTCACTCAATCTCTGAAGTGAAGTAAGCCCAGTGCTGAAAGATCCATCAACGGATTCAGAAGCTCACTTCGTCACACCAGTTGAAGAAACCTTTTTATATTCTTTTAACCTTGTTGCTGTGTGCTTAGGTTGTTTTAGTGGTGTCGAACAGTTGATAGGAGAGATCCTTGCTGTTTGTATAAGTTGTCTAGAATTAGGCAATTTCCCTATGTGGGAGTGTAGAACCCTGTGTGGGTTAGCCTTTGGAGTTTGCAGTTGCCGTGTGTACGTTGGACTTCAGTAGGTGGTTGCTTTGTAAAGTTGATAGATTGTTAGGAGAGTCCTGTAATTCAATCTTGCTTAACAAAATTCCTTCTCGAGGAGCAGTAGAGTGGACGTAGAAGGATTACACCACCTTCAAACCACTATAAGCCATACGTGTTTAATTGCTTTATTTATTTGTGTCTTTATATTCTGATCTTGTTTATCTCATAAGCATTAAACATTTTTGAAAGAAGCATATTGAGAAAATCAGTTTTGTGTTATAAACGATATTTTTTCGCTGCGTATAAAACTCTAAGTTACAGTGTGGAGCACTGCATCCTAGTGCTTTAAGCAGTAACAATATGACGCTGCAAGTTTAAGTAACTTACAGAGCAGAAAAGTTTTTCATAGATTTGCAAAATCGACCAAGGTTCATTCACCCCCCCTCTAAACCTCGGACACCACTTGGGACCAACACGCTGCAACAAAGTGTGAAGAAGACCAGGATACAGCACATTCCTAGGAGGATGCGGGGAGAAGGAAGTTCAAGTTCACACCATATGAACTCCCCTACATACGAGCAAGTAGTTGAGGGCCTCTCCAACATTGTCTCGCTGGATCCTTTGGAGAAGGAAGAATCTCAACTGTTGGACTATGGTGATTCCTCTGTTCGCATGGATGCTGCTGCTGCAGACTCACAAAGGGAACCGTCGGCCATCATTCAGGGAGTAATCTCTAAACTTGCTAAAGACGTCGATGATGCAACCATAGAGGAAGTTGCCGAGGTCAGACTTCCTGTACTGGTGGAGATAGCAGTATAGCAGGCGACCACCCAAGAAGATATTGCTGAAGAGATAAGGAGGGTGGAAGTTGAGATTCTTGCAGCAGTCGAGCGTACAGTGCTGAATGTTGTGGACGCTGCAAGAAACCAACCAAAGCTGCAAGAACCCATACTTGCAGCAGAAGCTGTCCAAGTTGCAGGACCGGCCGAGGAGATGGGGTCCTTGGAGAAGACCTCAGGGGAAGCTGTTGTTCTCACAACACTCCCTAAGGGTGGGAAGACCTCTGTTGGGGAGGCTGTTCAGACAGTACCCATAGAGGATGCAGAAAAAGTAGTTGAGGTAACCTCTATGCAGCTAGAGACACCTCAAGAGGAGGTTGACGCTGCAACTGCTGCAAGTTCTCAAGAACCTTTCAAGGTTATAGCAGCAGAGGTTACTCACGCCGACTTCGCTAGGATGATGAGGAAGCGCAACATAGCTGTTCATGGGCCGAAATCTAGTTGAGCAGACCCTGTTGAAATCTCATCTGGTGAAAAGGAGGAAGAAGAAGAAGAAGAGCAACCATCCTCGAGCTCTACAAGCTCTCAAACCAGCAATCATGAGAATAAGGTTGCCACTGAGGTTCCAAGGCAGGATGCAGCTCCAATTATTCAAGCTATTATACCATTCGCTGCATCCTCTGCTGCCTCAACAACAAGGAATTCAGGGCTGATCCTAACGAATAGATCAACCGAGTTGAATCCATGGTTAGATATCTGGTGCACGCTCTCCAGGAGCATGAGTCTACCATGCGCAATAGTCTCAGGGTCGCTGCTAAATTCCACGCTGAAACCATGATAGATTTCAAGAAGGACCTTGAAGCTCTGCCTGGGATGATCAAGAGGATGCTGAATGATCACTCCCACAGGCTTTACATGGAACGGGTCAAGATTGAAGGAGAATTGAAGGTTGAAGCTGCACAGACTCGCCAGGAAGTAAGGTTGTGCAAGCGACATGCTGAAAATGCCTCTGATAGGCTTACTACTCACTCCCTCGTCCTTCAAATACTTCTGGATCGCACATCTGATCAATCCCAGCGAACCAGAAGTATGGATGATCGTTTGGGAAACCTGGAGCTAATTGTTGGAGAACTGAGGGACATCATGTTCCGAGCCTTCTCTCAGTATGTTGACGCTCCTGAGGCTGCCCCCAAACCGACTCGAAGACCACATTCCAAGGTGGTCCCAGCTACCCCCGCTCAGCCCCCGGCTTTTGATGATGCCAAAAAGGGGGAAGGGGTTGAAGATAGATACAGGAGCTCAGGGGGAGCTGAAGAAGAAGATGATGACCAGCAACCTCTCAGCAGGAGGAGAAAGAGGTCTGGATCATCTGTTGCGGCTGACATCCCATCTCCCAAGCAATGGAGAAAAGATGATGATGGAGGAGCTGGTGGAGTTGGTGCTGCAAGAAGATCAGCAGCAGGCGCTGCACCCAGCAGAGCTGCAAGCAAAGATGCAGCACCTCCCTCTCATCATCATACAAAGAGAGGGTATGAGGGCCAACAGCAAGGCTCAAGAAAGAGGATGAGCGGGGACGAGTCTGAGAGTCAGAGGCGCCAGAGAGAAGAACAAGATCCATATGCCTAGATTCAAAGACTCGGAGTGATTGGTGAGAAGAGAATTTTTCCCAAGGACTCCTACCAATACCCTTCTCAAGAGATCCCTCACCTTGGCACTGAAAACATCTCTGCTGAAGTTTCCGTACTGATCGATCAGAGGCCTGAAGGAGAGAATATGGCTTGGAGATTTGACATCTTCAAAGAAATCAAACTGCCTACTAACAGAAATCCATCATTTGAGGAGATCACCTTATATAAGCGATCAGAGTATCTCAGGAACTTCAGAACTCTTTGTAGGAAAGGCAAATTCAGCAGGTATCATACTTGCAAGACTGCATTGAAGAGATATGAGCAGCTCGCTAGGGAATGAGAACTTGAAATTCAGAGATACTATACCGACCTAGTGAAGCATGGCAGGATCGTGCCCTATTGTGAGGACTTCTGGCTTAGGTGGATTCAAATTCCAGTATTTATGCAGAAGCTAGATGAGTCCTATCAAGAGTCTATCAGAGACTGGTGGAAGGGATCAAGAGGAAGAGAAGGCCTTGAAAAGTTTGCTGAAAGAAAACCTGAAGAAACGTCTACAAAAAGGTCTCTATTTCAGTAATAAAAATACTCTCTTGTGATCCATGCTATAATGTATATGCCTTGTAAATTTCATTCAGTTAATGAAGAAATTTTTGATTCATTTCTGTTCAAAGTTCAATTCTTATGAACTTATGCATGTTGTTTATGTTTTCCAGATGTTTAGTGATAAAGGAATAGCATGATGCATCACTGATGAATCCAGGGTTTATATTTATCATATGAAAGCTGTTCAAGCATGTAACCCTGATCTTACGATAGTCTATAAAGTAAAAATCTTTCTTCATAAACGAAATAATGTAAATGTTTTGTCATCATCAAAAAGGGGGAAATTGTTAGGATTTTGATGTTTAGATTTTGATGAGACAAAACGTATTTGTAATAGGAAGCGTTAAGTACCCCATTTTTCACAGTGTTTAAGTGAATATATAGACTAGGTTTCAGTCTAGTGATAAGTGCAGAAAAATGGAGGTCTATCAAGGATAAAACTGCATCTAAGCCTTTTAGAAAAGAAGCTGCTGCAAGAAGACAGATACAGCATCACTGCAAGAAGGCAGATACAGCATCGCTGCAAGAAGGCAGATACATCATCGCTGTAAGAAGACAGAACTTCACTACAGCTAAGTAAGAAGGAATGGCGTACAGGAGTGCTGCAAGAAAAAGATGCAGCAGCTCTACTCAAGATACTGCAACCAGGTCTTAGTTAAAACAGCACTGCAAGAAAACATTAGCTGCAGAAAGATCTAGGATACAACGTAAAGCTTACAGTTCAGAGAAGTCAATCAGCGCCAACTACAACAAGAAGTATCCTACAATCCTAGGAAGGATAAATGTAGTATGAGGAACGAAGATTCAAGAAAGAATAAATAAAGTCGTTCGAGATAAGATCAAAGTAGTAGACACGGAGTCAATACGAAGATGCCACGTGGACTAACGTGCTGTAGAAAACTGTGAGCCGCAACTGCCCTATTAAATGCTCCAAAAGAGAAAGTCAAGTCACATTAAATGCGAGTCATGCCTTTGATCAGACTACTTCAAATTCAAAAGAGAGATATCTACTTCAACGGATATCTTCTCCTACATGTATAAATAGAGGAAGAGATACACTGAAGCTGGTTACTGAAAAACTGAACAACTAAAACATTTACGCAAAAACTCACAAGCTTTCAAGTTACAAGCACTAAAATCTACCATCAGTTTCAGTCACTCAACCTCTCAGAAGTGAAACAAGTTCAAGCTGAAAGATCCCTCGAAGGATTCAGAAGCTCACTTCGTCGTACCAGTTGAAGAAACAAATATATATACTTTTAACCTTGTTTCTGTGTGCTTAGGTTGTTTTAGAGGTGTCGAACAATTGATAGGAGAGATCTTTGCTGTTTGTATAGTTGTCTTGAGTTAGGCAATTTTCCTGTGTGGGAGTGTAGAACCCTGTATGGGTTAGCCTTTGAAGTTTGCAGTTGCTGTGTGTATGCTGGACTTCAGTAGATGATTGTTTTGTAAAGTTGATAAATTGTTAGGAGGGTCTTGTAATTCAATCTTGCTTAACAAAGTTCCTGCCCGAGGAGCAATAGAGTGGACGTAGAAGGATTACACCACCTTTGAACCATTATAAGCCATACGTGTTTAATTACTTTATTTATTTGTGTCTTTACCTTCTGTTCTTGTATATCTCATAAGCATTAAACATTTTCGAAAGAAGCATATTGAGAAAATCAGCCTTGTGTTATAAACTATATTTTTCCGCTGCGTATAAAACTCTAAGTTACAGCGTGCAGCACTGCATCCTAGTGCTGTAAGCAGTAACGATCTGATGCTGCAAGTTCAAGTAACTTGTAAAGCAGAAAGGTTTTTCAAAGATTTGTAAAATCGACCAAGGTTCATTCACCCCCCCTCTGAACCTCGGACACCACTTGGGACCAACAATTATATTGACTTAAATAGGTCCGTGACTGCATATGGAGATGAGAAGGTTGTAGAAATTGATGAAATTATAGATCTGACACATCACGATGGAGGCCAACAAAAGGGATATACAACTCGAAGTGGTAATTTCAATAGGAGTAGTTTCATATAATATATTTACATCATGTTGAAGATGTACCTTTTTAATGTCTGTTTACATTGTTTTAGATTCGAACAATGATGAAGATGAATTGGGACCAGCAATTGATATGAACGATGATTTTGAGTTAGATGAAGATGATAATAATGCATTGGATGAGGAGCAACGACTTACATACGAGTAGTTTTTGACATATATTAAAAGATCCAAATGATTTGTCCTGGAGATGCCATCTATGGAGTAACCGTTTGGGTCCAATTTTATCGAGAACGAACCGAGTCCCCATAAACTGCAAAAAGGATCAACTTTTACAACAAAAATAGAATTGAAAAATGCAGTTGGATTTTACCATTTAGAGAATCAAGTTGATAACTGTTTGGATCATTCAGACAAATATAGATGGTTTGTTAAATACAACCAAAAAAATTAAGATTTCATACTCCATGCATCCGAGAAATATGAGATTTGGAAAATTTCGAAAGTTGTTATTCCCCATGAATGTTCCTATGATCTGAACGAACCCAATGTTTCTCGTTGACTTCCATCTACCTTGATCAGTGAGTACTATGCTAATGTTCTACGAAAAGAAGATTCTCAATTGGTCGCTAAGAGCTTAATTCACAAAATGAACCGAAGACATAGAGTAAATCTCAGTTATAAGGTTGCATCCCGGGTAAAATGTCATACAATGAAACTTGCATATGGACATTAAAAAATATCTTTTTCAATGTTGTCATTGCATGTGGAAGTCTTAAAGATTGCTAATCCGGGGTCCTATACAGCTTTGGAGACACTAAATAATAGCAAATTCAAATACGTTTTCTGTTAGAATGTATACTATAAGCCTAACTTTTGTATGATCATCTATTTTGATATAAGAATCTTTTATGGTCAAATGTTTGCATTTTATATTTATTATATATGTTATTGTAATTGTCTAATTAATTTATATTGTAGATAACATGGTGTGTGGTACCACACAGAAGATCATTTTATCAGTTCCTTATAAATTATAAATGGTAGCTCACAACCAAGATGATTTTGGACAAATTATCGTAATAGTTGTAGTGTAATTTGGTATTAGTCTATCTTGATTATAAAATTACACTAGTACATTTTGTATGTATCGAGTAAGACCAATTGAGATTGTTCGATTTATACTGACTATATAATAGAACAAGACCTGTTATTATGGATGTACATCCTCTTAATCATTATAATAACGGGCACGTATACTCGATATATGTTTTTTTAATTTACCAATGGGTGAGATTTCATTATTAAATTAATAAGCTCGATAAATTGAGATACTATGTTGTTTATATGGTGTGATGTTGATTATAATATGAAACCGTGTCCTAATTATTTAGGATGATGACGTCTCCTTGAGGAGCTCATAAGGATTATCATGTAAACCCTACATGTGGATTTATTTCGGCATGATAATAAAGTTTAGTGGTACTACTCTTGGAATTAGATGTTAATTAATTGAGTTTTCAATAATTCATTTAATTAATGGATATTCGATATCTTAAACACGGGAAGATAAATGTGCACATAATAAATAGGAGCCTATATTTAATATGGATTTAGGATGGTAGTTCAATAATAACTCCTTAGTAGATCAAGTTATTATTGATAGGGTTAAGAAGTGTGTTCTGACCGAACTGGGACTCCTAATCCCACCAGGAGACCTAATTCTAATCCTCATCTAGGTCCCTATTGTAGCCTATAAATAAGTCTTAAGTTAGCCGCTTCTAAACACACAAAAAATTGTACATACATTCGTAGTAGAAGGCGACTGGAATTCTCGAAGGATTGTTGACCATACAATGTTCGAGATTAAGATGAGAAATACAACAGAAGATCGAGAGGTCTAGGCTTTATCGATAGTCTCGACAATTCTAACCTTAGAATTGGTTCGTCTTTACCTATTATGGTGAAATGTATGATTCGTTTTCCACTGTGCATTAATCATATCTTGCATGGATCCCAAATCAGATAATTTGCATAGGGTTAGCAATCCGGTGGTTCCAACACATAGAGTTAGCAATCCGACGGTTTCAACATTTTCTATACTTTGGTCGCATCCATTAATGGATTTTAGCATTATTCATGACCAGTTATAGTGGTGGATGGTTGCCATTTGAAAGGTCAATATAAAGGTATTGGATTTATCCCTGTTACGAAAAGTGGAAATGATCAAATTTTTCCACTAGCCATTGGGATAGGAAATGTGGAGAATGATGAATCATGGACCTGATTTTTAAAAAACACGTTCGAAATGCGTATGACTGCCTAGATCAACTACTTATCGTATCTGATCAACACATGAACATAAAAAACGCCATTATTGAAGTGTATCCTGATGCGACTCATGTTCTATATTGTTTTCAATTGCAACAAAATTTAGCTAAAAATGGATCACATTTCGTTGGTCTTTTCCAAAAAGCAGCTTATTGTTATAAGGCTACTGATTTTGAAAGGTTAATGTCTTTACTCTCTACCTGTGTGCGCTAAATTTATCTATTATCCAATTTATTTTATAATACATACATTTCCTATTTTTTACATGGATAGATACATGATGTCCCTATCAGAAACTAATAAACAAGGTTGATAGGATTAATTTGTATAAGACTTTGATGAGAGAAAACATGTAATAGATAAGTCTTAGCAACCTTATGCTTAGGTTTTATTATGATTAAGTAGCTAAGACAAGGTCGCTAGAAGAGGATGAGAAGATACTGCATGCTGGAAGGTAGTTACATAAATCACTGCATACTACAAAGGTCACTGCAGAACAAGTTGAAGAGAATCGTCTAAGTATAGAAGAATACAGTAAGCTAGCCAGAAGCTTCCTGATCAGAAGGAAGCTAGTCACGTCAGACAACAAAGCAGCAACTAGACTTCAACTACCAGTCACCTCAAAGTTAGTGTACTTTGAAGAGTCGGTAGAGACATTAAAATGTAAACCAATCAGAGTGTGCCACCTAGGAGAATCAAAAGGACAATAAGACGTGCGCCATAAAGAAAGGAGACGCAGTGGGAAAAGTGTCAGAAGATTGCGTATGAACCAATCTCAGCAACACACCTCACTGCAGAGAAAGTTATCTTTTCAACGGGCAGATTTCTCATGCCTATAAATAGAAGATGAGTGCATCTGGAACGACTACTGAAACATACAACTCACGAGCTCACTCTCAAGATTTCAAACGCTCTCTATCTTACTCATTTCAGTCATTTAATCTATCAAACAGCAAGCCAGTTACCTTATTGGTTTTAGAAGTTCAAAGTGCTTGCTGCCTTCATCTGTTGAAGAAAACCATTATCTTTTTTATAGATTGTTTTAGGAGTTGCTTAGCAGAGGTTGTTCCTACTAAGTATAGCTTACTCTCTTAGAAAGAAAAAGAATCTTGTATGGGTTATTTGTATTGGTCATTGTGCAGCTACCTATGTGGGTTAGAGCTGACAGTCTTTGTTAGAATCGAGTTTGTATTAGCCGAGTCTCTATAAATCAAACTGCTTTAACAAAGTTTCTTCTTCGAGAAGGAGTAGAGATGACGTAGAGAGATTACTCCACCCTTGAACCTCTGTATATCGTGCTTTCTGACTTTACAAGATTTTCTTATATCTATCTCTCTCTAACAAGCATATTGCATTCTAAGCAAGCTTTTCAGAAAAACTCATTCATTTTCACTGTGCATTTAACTCTTTCTGAAGTTCCAAGGTCACTGCTAAAAGTAGTAACCTCATCTCTATAGTAAGCTCTCTAAGCTACTTGCTACCCGAGGGACTTATACTCTTTGGAGTAAGTTTGCAAAATTTGATAAGGTTAATTCACCTCCCCTCTTAACCTTATACCACTTGGGACCAACAAAGGTGCACTGGATACCTTAAAGAATGCGAAAGAAGAAAGGTGGTCTCACATTAGATGCCTTGTTCGAAGATTTAACTTCATGGCCTCAAATCCAGCTGATGTGTGGAATAATCATCCTTTTTGGGCCTGAAAGCTACCTGTGTGTTCATTTTTGGAGTGTGCCAGATAAGTCACTGATAAGTGGTTTTATGAGAGGAGGACTGCTATAGAGAAAAGAGAAAATTTTCTCATAAAGTCGGCGCATGACAGGTTAATCGAACTATGAAAAATGAGCGACGAATGACCATAGATAAATTGGCACAATATAAATTCAAGGTTTTAGATCTATCTCAGAGCACCTACGAGTGTTTCTTTTTCCAAAGTGAGTTGATATTATGTTCACATGTATGTTCAGCGATAAGGTACTTATAATAGTATTGTGGCTTATTTAGTACTTGTCGAAGACTAATTACTAACCAACAGCTTTATTATTATATGTCATTACTTGATTTAACAATTTTTCAAGAGTCAGTGATTTCATATGGCAGCCCATATTACACCACAGACTAGTTGAAAAGAATGTGGGAAGTCGAGGTTATTCCTGTACCGAATCTATATGATTGGGTTGCGTTTGAAGAATAGAAAAGAAAATATATCTTGTCCTTGATAAACCTAGACAGACCGGATGACCGAAAGCTCGAAAGATTTCTTCTACAGGTGTCGGACCTACAGATGTATGTAATTCTGGTGCATGTAGTTGTTGTGGTCGTACGAGCCATAATAAGATGCGTTGTTCCGAACAAACGAGTGTGCATTCTCACTACGAGCAAATTGAAGTCGATTATAATGATAACGCCCCCATGCAAGTTGAAACAATCCGAAGGAAAAAAGAAAAAGTGTTCTGTTTATAAGTCGAAAAGTCATACGAAGAGAAAGTGTCCTATTTTTTTAGCATCTAATGCTACTAACAATTGAATGTTTGAATATTATGAATAGTTATATAGCAATTATGTACTGATGAAATTTTGTGAAGCGGTACGAATATCAAAATGAAAAATACTAAATCTTAATAATCAAATAAGTAATCCTGACAACGCATCTTACTGAAAAAAACCTATCATTTAAAAAGATCAAAAATAACGAAAAAAAAACATGATATCAAATCATCCTCAACGACGGTATCTCCATCCGTTGACCACTTATACAATGTAAATGCCAGATGTCGCCTAATCTCAAATACCCCGTTAATAATATCGGGTCTAGGAAATATGTAACTCAAATAGCTCTCGATCACTTTCAATGCGTAAATGTCACATCTAGTCGGATCGTCATATCTGTAACACAATCTTAACTCGGTTATCTCTAGCGCTAAGTTTACTGGACAACATGACAATCGTTCTAAGTTTGTATAATAGCCCGTATGTTGTAAGAGCTTAGGAAAAATACGCCGGATAGGAAGCGTCTGAAAATATAGAAGCTTTTCAATGTCCTTTATCCAAGTATGTCAAAGACTATCAAACAGGATCAGCGTGTAAGCATGCATATCAATCTTGGCCGCTACCCAATGTCTATCCAAATTAAGGATCAGATAAATCTGTCGAAAAAAATAAGAAAATAGCTGATATTAATGGAATCTCAAATAAACATTGTAAAATAGACGATTGAGTGTTGAAAAAGATTCCAGAATTGCTAAAACTACAAAATAGTGAATACCTTTTTTGTACGATTCCACTATGGCTTGATATGCTTCCATTTTGGCTGTTCACCACGAACAAGTGTACTAGACGATCAAGCTCGATAGGTGAGAAGATCTTGGGGACACCTTCAACATAGCGAACTCCAGTGGGTTATTCACATGCTTAGTATGCCAGATGTCCCTGTATGTTTTCTTTAAAATTATAATGGTGAAGTTCGAAAAAATCTCAAATAATCGTAACGAAGAAAAATCTAAACAAGGATGGTTTACATTAAAGCTGCAATCAATGATCTGTGTGAATCCTTTGAGTTCATGATCTATCAATACATCTAGAACTTTGGGATGGCTCTACAGAATTGCAAGATATGCATCAAGAACCTACAATAAAGAACAAATAATAAGGTTAAAAGTTAGAAAAACCTGGAAACACAGCTTGATATGTAATAATTTTTTTATAAGAAATATAGTGAATGAAGTACTGGTCTCTCGATCCAGTTCACCATGGGGATCTATAATTAAGGTGAAGAAAGAGGACCCATGGGATAACCAATACCGATGTTACGCCTAAGAAATGAGATACAAGATCAATCTTAAAAAACATAGTTAAACATATATGAACATAATGACAAGATGTAGCATAAATTAATTTCTTACTGATTTGCAGGATCCCCAAACTTAGTCCACAATAGGAAGTCCGCTATCGAATGATCGGAACGTCGTGGAAATGTCATTTGGTATGGAGTCTTTAAGAAATGAGACCTTACCTGCTAACAAACCTATCGGATCCCTGCACTGGTCTCAGGAATATCAGGCACAACAGTATCGGATCCTGAGCTATGAATATAATCTCCAAAGGGAATGGAGGACTGATGCTTCGGTGTGGACATGGGGCAGTCAATGACCGACTGCGGAGGCTGGAATGATTAATCATATGTGGCTGATGGCTAGAAAAACACGATAGTAGAGAAGGGGTCTACACTAGGGGTGTACGTCTCAGAGACCTGCTCATGAGTCTCCTCAGGCGAAACCGCCCACTCACTAGAGATCGGAGGATCAGGTTGCCACTGTTGTGGTGGATAATGCTCGTACGTGTTAGGATGTATACTATAAGCCTAGCTTTTGTATGAACATCTATTTATGATATGAGAATCTTTTATGGTCAAATGTTTGCATTTTATATATTTGTTATATATGTTATTGCAGTTGTCCAATTAATTTATATTGTAGATAACATGGTGTGTGGTGCCACACAGAAGATCATGTTATCAGTTCCTTATAGATTATAAATGGTAGCTCAAAGCCGAGATAATTTTGGACAAATTATCGGAATGGTTGTAGTGTAATTTGGTATTAATCTGTCTTGATTATAAAATTACACTAGTACATTTTGTATGTATTGAGCAGGACCAATTGAGGTTGTTTTATTTGTACTGACTACATAAATAAAACAAGACCTCTGTTATTATGGATGTGCGTCCTCTTAATCATTGTATGATAACGGGCATGTATACTCGATATATGTTTCTTTAATTTACCAATGGGTGAGATTTATTTATTAAATCAATAAGCTCGGTAAATTAGGATACAATGTTGTTTATATAGTGTGCTGTTGATTATATAATGAAACCGTGTCCTAATTATTTAGGATGATGATGTCCCCTTGAGGAACTCATAAGGATTATCATGTAAACCCTGCAGGTGGATTTATTCCGGCATGATAATAAAGTTGAGTGGTACTACTCTTGGATTAAATATTAATTAATTGAATTGTCAGTAATTCATTTAATTAATGGACATTCGATATCTTAAACATGGGGAGATAAACGCACACATAATAAATAGGAGCCATATCTAATATGGATAAGGGACGGTAGTTCAATAATATCTTTTTAGTGGATTAAGATATTATTTGATAGACTTAAAAAGTATATTCAGATCGAATTAAGGACTTCTAAGCCTATCAGGAAACCGATTCCTAATCCTCCTCAAGGTCCCTGTTGTAGCCTATAAATAAGCCTCAAGTCAGCCGTTTTCGACACACACAGAAATACAGATACACAGACATAAAAATCTGAGATACGTATTAGTAGAAGACGGCTGAGAGTCTTGATAGCTCGTTGCCCACACAACGTTCGAGATAAGGTGAGGAATACAGCAGAAGATCGTGAGGTCCAGGCTTCATCGATTCCTTGATTTACAGTTCTGATCTTAGAACTAATTTCGGTGCAAAAGGTATGATTCGTTTTTCCGCTGCGCGTTAATCAATTTTGCATGGACCCCGACTCAGATAATCGAATAGGATCGGCGATCCAGCGGTTCCTACAGTACGTAGGCTGCCACTCAGTATGAGATACTTTATGAGAATTGTATTGATATATAGAAGACGATGATAATGTTCTCTTGACTGAGGAGCATATTAATGACCATCTAGAAATCCACCCTACGTGCCGAAGAACGTCTATAGCTGATCACGAACGATTGCTGGGATCTGACGCTCTAAACGCTCATGCTCATCCCTAATAACGTCCTTTATATATGAAAACCTCTAATCAAAATAGGCATGTAACCCGTTAAAATAAATGTCGAGATCTTCGGTGAACTGTGAGAAGAAATCATCATATAATGTATACTAAGAAGAAGGTGGTACAGTTGGAGGGGGAATAGAGTGTGATGAAGATGACACAACACAATGTTGTCTACGTGATAGATTATGTCGAGAAATAGAAGTTGCTCGGATAGGTGAATCATCTTCATCATGAATACTATGTGCTGGCGAGAAATCATGGTTGCTATCCTGATGGTCTGACGTGTGAATTGGAGAGACATGCTCGGAGAATCTAGTGTAATCATAATCTATATCAGGTACGGGAGATCAAAATCCCTGATCGATAGGGGAGTCTTCACAATGAAATTCCAACATCTCCGAACGAATGCTCTCGTGCATATCATTATGATTATCAGTATTAGGCTACTCAATACCAACACCAAGCCCCAGTTCACGTTCATCAATGAGATAACATGTCGTATGGGTCGACCATTTAGTCACTTGGGTCGCTCGTGTGGGCAGACCATTCATCATAGTCTGCTTAGCTCTACGTCTAGATGGTGCTGCACCAACAACAGCCCTACGACCACACCGATACTCAAGGGGCTGAACTCTAACAGAGAGGTCCATATCTATATGCCTCCAATACAACTTATACTCTTCCTTAAAAGAAGGAACAAGTGTTTGGAAAGCATCAACCTATTCAAAAATCTTAAACAGATCAAACAAGTCAAGTTGGTACATTCACTATACATTTGTTATTTAGAAGCACAAATTTATCGTAAAATACCTAGCCATCTAGTATATATGTAATCTCACAAGTGGACCTCATAGTCGACCACTTCAAACATCTCGGTAATCGGTGGGGAACATCCAATCGATGACCAGCAAATTGGGCAGTCACAAGAATGACCTCGTAAGCCCATATCTAGACGTAAATGTAATAATGTTAGTAATATTAACATGATTGATTCAAATATAAATAAGATGATAAGATTTTCTCAAAATTACTCACCAGTATAGCAATTGAAAAATCGTAGTAGTATGTGTAGGCCCAGTTCCCCAGCTGCGGTTAAATTTTGAAATAGAGTCTATCTATGTGTCGTAATAGTGTGAGATAGGAGAACTTCTCCCATGGGAAGCTTTCCCATGTCTCCTCTAGCTCCACTAAAACCTAAACCCACTTCTCCAATTTTATCTTCTCGATGTCAACCTCAAATAAAATACAGTATAAAATAAGTATCTTTGCAATTTTAATTACATCATCTGATCTTCGACGAAATTCCCCGATGTGCGAAGATCTACAACCATCGCTTGTGGCCACTCGACAATCACCCTATGATATGGTCCACCTTCATGTGGATCCTGTTAGGAAGAGGGATCGAAAGGAGAGTCACTGAATTGTAGCTCGGTCACGACAACAAACTCTATCCTCGAGAACCGACAAAAATGGTCTCGTCCAATGTAAAACCACCAGTCATACTGGTCATTGTTTGACATACGTACCACCTCACGGGACATCAAGATGTGCAAAAAACCCTTACACATCTCTGTATTGGTAGCCCATGACAAAAAATGATTGAAGCACGTTTCTCTGCAATATGTGATGCAAGCCCTACCTATAGCTTGCAGCTTTGTCCGTATGTCATCAAAGATACTCAAACGAGTATATCCATTTATATAGGTAAGCCGACCTTGACAAGCCGCACAAACTCATGGACGAACCAACAATAATATATAAAATAATTAATAGTTACTCATTAATATAACTACGTAACATTTTTTTAATATATATTACAAGTAATATAGTATATCGAAGGAGATGGATACCAATTTCTTAGGAAAAAATAGAAAATAATCACACCAAAAAAATAACACTCTTTCAACTTTATTCCAAGTTTTACTTTTTCGACAATTTTATGTAAGATTAAATGGAGAAAATTACTTAGGGATAAATTCGGGATTTTGCAACAATTTTGTGTAAGGTAACCCTTCCAAATAAAATCGTGTAAGGTTCATTAGGGATAAATTTCGTGTAAACATATGGACAAATTTGTGTAAAATTTACTTGTTCGAATTTCATCTAAGGTTTTCCAAAAGAACAATCTTTAAATTTCGTGTACGGTTAATTCTTATATGAAATTTCGTGTAAGCCTGTTAAGGTTAGCTAAAGAATAATTCCGTGTAAGGCTTAAAGTTATGAACAATTTCGTGTAAGGGTTAATTTTATGAAGAATTTCGTGTAGGGCCTAACTTTTGAAGAATTTCGTATAAGGCCTAACTTTTGAAGAATTTCGTTTAAGGGCTAACTTAGGTCGAATTTCGAGTAAGGGTTAATGTTATAAACAAATTTCGTGTAAGGGTTCACTTTATGAAGAATTTCGTGTAAGGCTTAACTGAATAAGATTTTCGTGTTGGGATAGTGAATTTTATGTAGGGGTAATCAGTCCTAAAATTTAACAGAAATCCAAAAATTCTCATACAATAGCCCTAATTCATGTAAGACCAATTCATACGCCCTAAAATATAACAGATTAGCCAAAATTGTCACTACCCCTAATTCATGTAAGCATGAATTATACATGAACAAAGCAATATATATAACAAAATGCGGCAACAACAAATCGGCAGAAATAACGCAAATCGGCAAAAATAAAGCTTCACTTACTTGTCTTCCTTTCATTCTCATGACAACAGTAATGTTGAGGCTTTTGTGTATAAGGCTCCAAAATCACACGAAATTTCTTCAAAATCTCCTGAATAGCCATTCAAAAATATTGCCTACTGAAGTGGATATTTTACAGTGAAAAAAGTGAGAGAAATGAAGATTTTGTCATACATGAAATTCAAACAGTACCCTATTCCTAGTTGGACAAAATCGGCAGTGGTAGGTGTAGATATGGTGGCAGTAGGGGCCTTAATTGTCCCATTAATTGCAATAAGTGGTCGTTTTTTCTCATAAAGTGGACTTACACATTTGACCTAGTAAAAATGTGGTATTTGGGGCATAAGTTTTAAAAAAAGTGGTATACGGGGATCAATCCTTATATTTTGTGGTATTTTAGGCACAAATAAAAGCAATTGTGGTAATTAGGGCTATTTTCTCTAAAAAAAATTATAGATATTAATGAATTTATCAAAAAAAAAAAGTTACACTTACGTGTAACTGTTGTATGGATCTTAGATCCATACAACGCGGGTCGGGTTGGGTTGGGCCAAATCCATGCACTTTTTTTTCCTGACTTTATGTTGTTTTAGTAATACATTTATGTTATGTTAAACATACATTTATATAATACTTTAACTTAAAAAATAAATCCTAATTTCGGGAAAAAAAACCTTAATTTCAGCACAAAAATCATAACTTGTACATATATACCTTTATGTGGCATTAATCATACCTTTAAGTAATATTAGTCATATATTTATGTAATACATAAAGGTACAACTAACATAATTAAAAGGTTTGACTAACGTAACATAAAGATATGTTTAACATAATATAAAAACCCTAAAGGTATGCTTAACATAACATAAAGGTATGTTTAACATAATATAAAAGTATATTTAACATAACATAAAAGTATAACACTTGGAGTGAATTTGGATAGATTTGAGCACACCCATCTAGGTGTGTGGGGACGCATGAAGCGATGCATGGACCGAATCGATTCAATTATATGGATTTAAGATTCGTGCAACAATTATACGCAAGTTTTTGTGAAAATAAAAACATGTACTATTCACCCACAATCACTAACCAACAAAAAATGAAAATGGAGTAAAAATAAAGAATCAATGTGATTAAGAGAGATCTTGTCGTCGAAATTATCACCGAAACGGAGGTGATTGGAGAGATTGAATTGAAAATCTAATAGTAGAGATGAAAGGGAAAATTTATGAATCTTGAAAAGAGTTAGAGAAATTTATGAAAGAGAATGAGTTGGAATTGATAACTCAAAATTAGATAGATTTATGGGGGAGAGATCGTTAGAGTGGAAATTGAATTTGAGCGTGCATAGTTCTTTTTATAGGAAAACTCTGTTTTTATATATAGATTAGTGGTGTACATGTGTGATGTACGATTTACCATATAAAATTTATTTTTATAAATTTAATAATATTTGAATAATATAATGTTTTAAATATAATAATATTAACATAAATATATAATATTATAAATATATATAAATAAGAATTTAGATATTTTATCTTTAATATATATCATTTTAAATAATATTACGATTTTGGAATTCAAACAATAATAAACAGCTGTATATAGAGGTGGGCAATCGATTCGAACCACTGGTTGAAGATAAATTGAAATCGATTCGGTTTCGATTTGTAAACCGACAGTTCAACCAAACCGGTGGTTTGATCCTTTTTTTTTGCATGTTTCCATTTATGGTTTGATTGGTTTACTTATGTTTTTTTTTTTGCATATCCTTTATTTATTTCATCATCCCTAACATATAGTTTATTGAAATTTTGTAATCCATGAACATCAAAGTGTCCATTAATCCTATGTCATCTAATATGAATTAAGTTTGGTTAAAAAACCGAGATAGACTAAAATCAATATTATTTTTTGAAATTAATTCATATTTAGAGACTAACTGGAGTTAGACGTGACCACGCCTAATTTGAAATAGTCTTCTGTTTTTTTTTTTAACTTAGAGACTAGTTGGAGTTAGGCATCATCATGCCTAACTTGAAAGAGTCTTCTGTTTTTTTTTTATCTAATTCCCTCTTTTTCTTTTTTTTTAATCACACCATAACCTTTCAATTTCCCTCTTTTTCCTTTTTTTTAATCACACCATAACCTTTCAATGAAATGATTTTTAAATTATTATTACATTATGGTATACAATATTATGTGTCATCTCATCAAAATCATTTATGTTCGTATATATAATAGATTGCAGATTTAATATTTGGTGAAATCCACAAAATACATTAATTTACTAACACTAGTCCAAGGTTTGGAATTTAATTTTTTGGAGAGGTTTATCAATTTACATAATTGAATATTCATAATACAACTTGAGACTTCAGTCTTGATGACTTCATATAATGAGTGAAAATTATAATTATGAATGAAAAAAAAATTACAAGTTACAATTCAATATATTACAATCATACATCAATATTGAAGTTTAAAAAATTACAATATTGTATAAAAAAATGAAAGAAGAGGTAAAGAAAATATATTTGAAAGAACTTGAGTTTCATTCTAAGTTTGGAAGTAAAATTACACTTCCAAAGTTAGAATAAAATAGCCTACGTATCCTTAGCAAAATTAAGGAATCAAAGTTCACGTAGTTCTCTTACCTCAACTTATCTTCATTCGTCAACGTTGATTTCGGTGGAGGAGGATGTGTTTGAATCGTAACCATACATGTCATCAACATCTCTAATCTAAATATGAGAAATATAGATGTTGTTGACATTTTTTGACTCTCACTCAATCATCTAAATATGTTTTGTACATTCTCGATAGTCAATTTTGATTTTCTTGAATATAACATATGACCTCCTTTGAAAAATGCTAGTTCTACAGAGACGGTTGATGCGGGACTTGCAAATATTTCTTGCTCAATAGTAGCTAAAATAGGATAAATGGTAGTCCTTCTAGACTACCACTTCAATAGATCCAATGGATTTTCAAATGCAATTAATTAAAAAGTACTTAACTATGAAAATAATTTTTAACAAGGGTTAGAGCCTCTAGCTCGTTTTTGTGTTCTATTATCATAAAAATTGTAAAACTGACTAAAACTACCACCAAAACTAGATGAATAAGAGGAAGAACTATTACCTCCTATATTTTGTGCATCTACATCATTACTAGAATCACCAAATAATACTTTATATTCTTTAAATAATTTGACTAACGATTATTTAGCTCTACCAACAACTTCAATATAATTAGGAACATATTCAACTTCATCGTATTCTCCTAATATAAAATTTGGGAACAATGCACTATAATACATTTTTAATAATTCTTCTAAGCTATCTTCTCTAATTCTAGTATGTAATAATTAAGCACTTAAAAATAAATTAGATATTTCATGAAAATATTTTAACCATTTCGATTGCATCATTATAATTGTATCTCCTAAAATAGGACAGGTAGAATATTCATTGAAAATAAGAACAATTTGCACACAATGATCTAAAACTAATGAAGAACTAGGATAATAACAATCGGATAATTTTGTAATTGTCTCTTCAAAAAAAAAATTAAAAGTTGGAATCAAATTAATACATACATCCCATGAATTGTTAAATAACATAATCTCATTATATGGATTTTTCATATAAAATTGACAAAGCATTTCTCTATAATGAAAAGAATCGTGAAGCATGTTATAAGTAGAATTCCAACGATGTTGCACATCAATTACAAATTTTTTAACTTCCATTCCGTTATTCTTACAAAATTTAGCCCATTTCCTATGGTATGCAGTTAATTTAGCAATTTCATAAATTATATTTTTATAAGTTTAATATATACGTGTAATGAATTTACATCATCTTGAACACATAAGTTTAAACATTAACACATACAATGAATATGAAAAAAATTATCTTGAATTGGAGGTTTATAATATTCAATTAACATAGGCATAATAGTTGCATTAGCACTAGCATTATCAAATCTAATAGAAAATATTTTTTGTACTATAATATAATCATTTAAAACGGAATAAATTTTTTGTGCAATGTTTATAACCGAATGTTTTTGATCAAATTCAATATATGCAATGAAACGTTTTTGTACACTCTAGCCATCATCTATCCAATGACTAGTAATACCCATATGATCATGAATTTTATAAGGATCTTTCCAAATATCACTACATATAGATATTTTTTGTTTTAAATTTTTAAATTCTTTAATTAATTTAAATTTATATTCTCCTATAATTTTTTTCTATATCATGTTTGACGGTATTCTAGATAGTTTTCTACTACTAGGTTGTAAATAAATGCTAGTAAATTCTTCAAAATCATCATCACATGAAATTTGTAAAGAAAGATATTTTTAGCAGCAAATTTGGCTACTCCTTTTCTATGGTTTAATTGATTAAATTTAAAAAGAAGAGATTCCATATCTTCGACTCCTTGAGAAGAGTCGGTATATCCATGAAGTTGTGTTTGTGATCGTTCATTGCCTATCTTGTCGGGATGCTTTTTCAATACATGGTTGTTGAATGTCCCATAGTCCCCTCCATGCTTGAATTTATAGTTTTGTTTACAATAGTTGCATGTGACTATGTAATCCACATTGTTATTTGATATTTTCTCCTTCTTAAAATGAATAGAGAAATTATCACTTGAAAGTGTCGAAGTACTTGAGGAGTGGTACATGTCATATACCACTCTCTTGAGTTGCTCTCGACACCTCATCTTCTTTTTTATAGGCAAAGACGGTGGTGGTATTAGGACCTAGAGTTGGCTCCAAACCATCAACTTCTTAACTCCAATGAGAGTAAGAATCCATGGTATCACCTGGAGGCAAATCTTGTGGTGGTAACATAAGACTTTTTTCCTTTCCCACGGGATGAACCTACAGAATAAGAAGTACCTCTTCTAGACAATTTTTTAATTTTGAAAGAGAATGAAATAAAATTGAACTTGAAAATTGAAACGTAAGAATTGTAATTATGAGAGTGTGATATTGAAATGAAATGGAAGAGTAATAGCTATGAAATTGAAATAACAATTATCACAAATAATGAATTAGAGCTTGAGAGTTAAGAGAGAGCTTGAAGAATGGGTGTGAAAATGAAGAATGAAGTGTGGGTATTTATAGATATCATTTGGAAAAAAATATATAATAAAGATTGACCAGTTCAAACCGTAGGTTCACAATGATCGACTCATCTCAACCGTCCATCATCAACGGTTAAGTTATCTCAGCCTTTCACGTGGTATTTAAAAAAAACTTTTACTAGTTTGTACCATCGGTTCACAACGGTTAAATGATCTCGATTGTTGATCATCAACGACTATTTCATCTCAGCCCTCCATGTGACATAACTCTCAAATTAAAAAAATAAAAACTACCTGTTCATGATTCCATAATATGCCGAATCAAAACCAAACTAGTGAACCATGGTTCATGGTTTTGGTTCAAAATCGAAATCGGGTCAATGATTTTGCGAATCGATTGATCATGTCTAGATGTATATATAAGTTATGAGTTAGTCTTTTGTTCAACCATTTCATGTGTGATGGGACCACGCATAATCGTGCTGGACATGGTCAATCGTGTGCGATAAAAAAAACAAATACTTATAGCTCCATTAGGTATATTTACAACTGAAAATCACATATTTATGTCACGCATGATCGACTGTGCCCTTGAACATGATCGTACACGACACACGCGCCACTTAATGTCACACACAGTCAGACCGTATCTCAAAACACAACCGTGCGTGAGGAAAAAATATCACATACTTATAGTTGAAGAACACATACTTATAGTAGAAAAATGCATACTTATACAGTATTGTCGTGCACGATTGATCGTGTCTCGAGACATGACCATGCGCGATGCTGTCGCACATGAGATAATTGCACATGAATTTTTGTGATAAGTTAAAAATCAAATTGGAAAATCTATATTTGAAATAGGAGTTTAGTATAAATAACCATTTGTACATCGTTAATACCGAAAAATAAAAATAAATTAAATTTAGCACCAAAAAACACTTATTGTGTCATAATGTTAAACGATAGCTCATATTTAAAAAATATTATAACTCCTTAAAATATGTTATTCATGTTGCTGTCATTATAGATTTAAGTACAAAGAAAAACATGGGTTTAGGGTTTTTCTCTCTCTAGATTTTTCTCTCTAGGGTGCTCACTCTCCTCCTTGCTCATCTTCAAACAACGGCTAGAAATTTGAATTTTCTTTGAAGATCTTGTTGGTGTTCTTGTTGTTCATACAAATTCCCAAAGCCATTACCTTCATTTCATGTACATTTTCCCCAATTCATTTCATGTAGATTCCTCTTCGAACCAAATCTAGGGTTTCTACACCATGGCAAAAACTCGATTGGCCAAGAGAAGGGCGGCTCTCCGAAGATCCCCATCCCGAAGTGGGAACCACACACGGTTCACCTCATCAGAGCTTGGGACGGCAACCCTTCATTCTAGATCCACCGATCTTATTGAATCTCGATCTTTGGGAGATGAAGACTCTTTCTCCTCATTTTCATCCTTTAACACTGAACATATCCCCCAACAAATCCAAAGATCCCGAATCCCTTGACAAAGATAATACTTTCATCCCCACAACATAAGTGGAAGAAGATGTAAATGGCCCTCATCCTTCTCAGATTCCTACAGACCCGACCCCTCTAAAGGTAATGCATCAAGTAAAACACCCTCTTCTATCTCGACTGAAATTCTCGATGGGTTGGAATCTGATGAGCTTAAACTAGATACTCATTTTATTTTTGAAGATATAATTCTGCTAGATTCCGATGTTTGTGATGTCAGTCTTGAATGAGGCTTTTGCCTTCAAGCTTGGTTTGCAGGTCGATGGCTTGGCATCAAAAACTTTAGAAATCTAATTGCCTCTTGGAATGTTCAATGTGATTTCAGTTTACATATAAAAAGTTATGTGCATTTTAAGAATAGGCTGGATTGGGACAAAATCTTCCAAGGAGGACCTTACTCTTGTGAAGGTAAGATTGTCCTCCTAAGGAAGATCACAAATATTAGAGTTATCCTCGACCTTGATAATCTTTCCAGTATTCTTGTTTGGATGAAAGTCCTAAACCTCTCTTTATAATTCCTCAATAAGATAGCATCCAAAATTGGTAAACAGATCTGTGTGGATAAGCATACTCAGGTGAAGATGTGAACTTCCTATGCCCGAATCCTAATCAAGGTTGATGTTTTTATCCCCTTCCCCTCTACTGTAACAGTACAACTCCCGTGTGGACAAGTCTTCAATCAAATTGCACATTTTGAATCCCACCCTTAATTCTGTGTTAATTGTTCATCCTTAAGATATTTCAAAGACACATGTCCCATATCTAAACAATCTCAACCATCCAGCAAACCCTCTCTAAACCTCTGACAAACAACCAAGCCAACCTTCTTCCACCGAATGCAATTTGGGCAGCAAAGGCCTCCTCCTCGGCCCCTCTTAAACCCATCTCTATTTTTGAATCCCTTCTCCATACACTTAAAACCTCTTCCATACCTGAAAAACCTTTTGACATCTATAAATCATCTTCTTCTTCGGATATCTTAGCTGCCCATGAGATTTTCCTTCATCCACCTCCCCTTCTTCCTCTAGTATCATCTTCATTGCCAATGAATCTGATCCATGATCACAAGGAATCTAAGAAAACTGATCCAACTAAGTCTTTCCTATCTGAACCGTTTTCTAATGCTTCTGATGTTAGCATATCCCCTCACAAATCTTCTTTGCAGGCACTAAATGTGTAATAACCTCTTTTTTTTTTAAATTTTTTGTTCTTTTATTAAATTAAGTTAATAAACTAAATTAAGTATAACGTAGTATATTATAATATAATCATATATGATAGTAGCCCTTTAATTGAAGGATTAGGTAATTCTTCAACATATGTCTTCAATGATGCCACCTCACTACTCTAAAGCATAAGAGCTTGACAGCTTACCTATCTAGTCTAGGAGCTTAAAATAGGATAAAAAAGAATGACTCTTGAAGGCAAAAGTGCAAGAAATAAGATAGAAAAGCAAATAAGCATTTCATCACTTCACCTCTTATCTCTCTCTCAAACAACCATTGTCGCCGCTGTGTCTGCTGCATCGCCACCGTTGCTGCCGCCTCTGATTTCGGCAAGTCTTTTTGATTAAAATAAAGAACTCATCGAGCCCATCGTAAGTCCGGGCTCGGAGCTCTGAATAGCCGTCGCCGCCATGTATGGCCGTGGAGAGGTGCGGTCGTTCTTTCTCTCCCTCTTCCATCTTTTCTACTGTTGCTGTTCGCCGTTGGCGGGAAGTCGCCAGCAGTGCTGAACGGCGGCAGGGGGAAATGGTGGTTAAGGATATGATTTGAAGATGGGAGTTGCATGTATAGTTTATGAAATGTTGAAGAATTAGTTCAAATCCCAGATTTTTTGATTAATTAGAGTTTAACTCCTAAGTTGGCAGAAATTACGAATTGGACTTATATATATATAAAATGATAGTGAGATCACATGATAAGGAATAAACCATGCAATTGAAATCTATGGATTCTGAAAAATAGCAGATTACATCTTTGGTCTTTTAATTTTGCTGTAAGGCCCCAAAATACTAGTAAATGGCAAGTGTACCTTGGAACGTGTAGTAATTACATGATAAGCTTTAGAAATTACTAATATTTCTATTTAGCCCAACAATCTGATAAATAATAAAATGAGCTAAATGAGCCTATTGAGTTTTGAGCTAGTCTATTTGATATTTTTGATAATGATCAAAGAATTCAAAAATTAAGAAATTTATTTTAATTTACGAATAGTTCGATTAGAGTCTAAGATGAATGATTATGCTTTGTAGGGTACAAAGAAGGGGAACAAGATAAGACGGTCTAGTACCAAGAAACATTCAGGATGCTGAACTAAAGGTGGGGGTAACCTCTTTTAATCGTGTACTCTATGTGAATTTTATATGTTTAAAGCTATGTGATCTTAATGTGTTTTTAAACGTGCATGTGATTTTATGTGAAGTCTGACTGAATTGCAAATATGCATTTATAAGATAATAACATGAGTTTGTGATGCGAATGCATGATTTTGTGATAAAGTAAATGTTTTCACGGTGATTAAGATCCGTAAATATCTTCACGGCGGTTAAGATCCATAAATAATTTCACGGCGGTTAAGATCCGTAAATAAATTTCACAGCGGTTAAGATTTGTAAATAATTTCACGACGGTTAAGATCCATCAACGTTTTCACAATGGTTAAGATCCGTAAATAATTTCATGGCGGTTAAGATCCGTAAATGTTTTCACGACGGTTAAGATCCACGATTATATGAATATGTTGATGGATTCACTATAAGATTTTATTGTATGTTGCTTGTTACAGTTTAACCCACTGAGTGTTCATGCACTCACCCCATGTATGTTAATATGTTTTACAAATTATAGGTATAATGACAGAGAATAAAAGGAAGATGTTGTATCAGTTATTTGTAAATTAAACGTGTTGTTACAGTATTTTTGGAAAAATCCTTGCCTTTGAAATATTTTGTATCGTTAAAGCCATGAGGCTATATTCTAATGATGTTTTTTCGCAGTTGCTATCAAATGTTTAACGTTTTAAGAAAACTCCTTGTGGGAAATGTCTGATATAACAGGTTATTTAATCTTTTCAATATTTTAGTATATTATGAGTTGCTGGACGCCTGAAGTCTAAATTTAATATTTTATTTCAATTCAAAAACGGGGCGTGACAGTTTTGGTATCAGAGCCTGGCTCTACTTTTTTTGTAGGGCTTTGCTCGATTTAAAATTTTTTTTTTTTAAAATGTGAATACATCTCTCTCTGCTCCCTCTCCAATAGGTATAAAATGAGTTGATCATATGAGTTTGACTTTTATAAATGTGAATAAATGTGCTGTTATGCAGTGATATGTTTGAAAATTGTTGATTTGTAAATACGTGTTTTGGGATTTATTTATAGGGGTTGTTAGAAGTGTTTCTTTAAGTAAAGCTTATATAGAATAATGTATACAGATGGCCGGAAAGAAATTTACTGCTAGGAAGTCTATTCCCCCGGACGAGACTTAGAGAATATTTCTTTGAGAGCCGTGTGTATACGGACCATTCTGTGGGCGAGCACATCGCTCGATTGCTGTATACTTGGAGATGAGCGGGGGATGACGGAGGTCTGATAGGTAATGTTGAAGGTTGCCACCAGTTGATAAGGACATTGCCCGATGAATGGGCAGTACGAGCACACCATGTTTACCGTGACGAGGTAGTTTACTCGATAGTAGATAATTCCCCCATCATAAATTTTGGGAGATTCACGTGGCAGTTGCTAGATGCCTGGCTTGAAGTGAGTACTCGTCTACCCCTGAGCCAGGACCATTCGACCCGTCTAGCGATGATTCAGATGGGGACAAGGATGGTGGTTTAGAGGAGGAGGACCCTGAGGAGTATCCCGATGGGGGAGACCAGGATGCGTCGACATTTGGGATGGTGAGGCCCCCATCACCACCGGCTGCTGCAGCGTAGATATTGGGGTTAGAGGTTTGACATTTTGGGAATGTTTATCGGATAAAATATTATCTAAATATATTTTGGGTAGTTATGTACATAGTTGATGTATATAGTTTGATATGATGCCTAAATAACCAAATTTTGTTAGTTGTATATAAGAATATGGCCTATAAAACGTTATTTTATGAAAAATTATGTTGTGATTTTTTCTTTCGAAACTGGTGATTTTCTCATAGCTTGCGTTTTTTATTTTACGAATGATGACGTCATGACGCTTAATAGTTGGATCTTGCGTGTACTGTTGCAGAATCATGCCTCCTCAAGGTCGACCGTGAAGGAACTCGGAAACTACGGGGGAGTCACCTGGACATCCTGAGGAAGGATTAATGGGAAATTTAATAACCGTATTAAAAGGCTTAACGGATCAGTTTGATGCCACACGAGCAACACCTCCAACGGTACCTAGAAATGATATGAATATCGTGATCGAATAGTTTCGGTGATTCAATCCACCAACCTTCTATGGAAGAGGAGAGCTAGCAGATGCCGATGAATGATTGAGAGCCTTGGACAGACTTTTTGCTCATTTGGTTTGTACCGACGAGCAATAGATTTCATGTGCTATCTTTCAATTCACTGATGAGGCCAGTTTTTGGTGAGAGTCATACGATAGAACTATAACCCCTGAGAGAAGAAGTGTCATGACATGGATAGATTTTAAAGAAGTAGTTATGCAAAACTATTTACCGCAGTCCTATCGTGATAGGAAGAAAATAGAATTTCTACACCTTCGCTAAGGAATGATGACCGTTGGAGAATATGAAAGGAAGTTCAATCAGTTGAGCAGATACCTAACGCATCTTGTAGACACCGATATGAAGAAAGCTAGGTGCTTTAGTAGGGGCTTACGATCAGAAATTGGTGTTATTCTAGCAGGATAAGGAGGAATAACTTATGCTGAAGTCATTGAGAGAGCCCAAGAAATTGCGTCACGTATGCGTTTGGATGTCATTCCACCCCAAAAGCCTGTTGAAATGCTCGGAAAAAGAAAATGGGATGACCGAAATCAAAGTCAAGCTACGCCTTTCAATCAGACGAAACGATCGTGGTGGGTGGCACTTCAAATATCCCTATTCCTAGAACGGGAGCCATCTGCCCCAGATGTGGAAGGACTCATGTCGGATAATGTCTTTTCGGGACTGGATGTTGCTATCGGTGTCAAGAATCAGGCCATAATGCAAAATTTTATCCCAAGCGTCCAAAAAATGGGGTCGGGTTCCTGCTCGAGACCTAAAGTTGGGAAAGCTCGAGCTTTTGCTCTAACACGAAAAGAGGCCGCGGAAGGACCAGAAACTATGGTAGGTATGTTATTAGTATGCAATATACCTGCTCTTATTTTGTTTGATACCGGAGCAACCCATTCATTTTTGTCTGTCACATTTTTCGAACTGTTGGGACATAAGAATGATAAGATAGATGCTGAAACTTTAGAGGTTAGTATACCATCTAGAAAGACAGTAAAAACCAAAAACACATGTCGAAATATGAAGATTGCTTTTAAAGATAAAATTCTTCCAGCTACCTTTCATGTTTTAGATATGAAGGATTTTGATGTAATTTTGGGCATGGATTGGCTTAGGCTAACAATGCGATAATCAGATATCGAGAAAAAAAGATTTTTTTTCAATCTCCAGGAAAAGAAGAGTTCACTTTTCATGGAACTCAACTTGGTATAAGTCCACGAGTTATATCGACTATGCAGGCGAGCAAGATGTTCAAAAAGGGAGGTTGTGAGGCATTTCTAGTAAACATTGTAGATCTTGAGCAAAAGGCAACTCCTATCGAAATGGTACCGATAGTGACTTAATATGTAGATGTTTTTCCAGAAGATTTACCCAGTCCACCACCCTATAGACTAGTTAAGTTTGGAATAGACTTGGTGCCCAGATCGGCACCAGTGTCGAAGGCGCCATATCGAATGACCCCAAAAGAGCTGGAAGAACTGAAGGTGCGGTTGCAAGAGCTCTTGAAAAAAGACTTTATACGTCCTAGCGTATCTCCTTGGGAAGCTCCAGTGTTGTTCGTGAAAAAGAAGGATGGAACCTTTCAGATGTGTATTGACTATTGTGAGCTAAACAAAAGAACAATCAAGAACAAATATCCACTACCTCGAATAGAGGATTTGTTCGACCAACTAAGAGGTGCAAGTGTATTTTCAAAGATTGATCTAAGATCCAGATATTATCAAGTGAAGATAACGAATGATGATATATCTAAAACAACTTTTAGGATGAGGTACGACCACTACGAATTCGTAGTATGCCTTTTGGACTTAGCAATACACCAGCAGTTTTCATGGATATGATGAATCGCGTTTTCTATCCTTACCTCGATCGTTTTGTGATAGTTTTTATTGATGACATTCTAGTGTATTCACCCGATAAGACTCAGCATGAAGGACATTTGAGGATTACCCTGGAAATCTTGAGAAAAGAAAAGTTATATGCCAAATTTAAAAAGCGTGAATTTTGGCTGGAAAGAGTAGCGTTCGTTGGGCATATAGTTTCTTCAAAGAGAATCGAGGTGAATTCAGCTAAAGTAGAGGCAGTCAGTAACTAGAAGTCTCAGACCAATATAAACGAGGTACGAGGTTTTCTTGGATTAGTTGGATATTATAGGAGGTTCATTGAAGGATTTTCGAAGATTTTCATTCCTATGACGCGTCTGACCCGAAAAGAAGTGAAGTTCCAGTGGACGGATCAGTGTGAGAAAAGTTTTCAAGAATTGAAAAGAAAATCAACAGTTGCACCAATTTTAGTAGTTCCAGATGGGACAAAAGAATTCGTCGTATATAGTGATGCATCCAAGCGAGGTTTGGGATGTGTATTGATGCAACAAGGAAAAGTGGTAGCCTACGCGTCGAGACAATTAAAGACGTATGAACAAAACTACCCAACCTACGACCTAGAGTTAGCTGTTGTGGTGTCACCCTCAAGATCTGGCGACATTATTTATATGGAGGAAAATGTGAAATCTACACTGATCATAAGAGCTTGAAATATTTCTTCAAACAAAAAGAGCTCAACATGAGACAGAGAAGATGGCTATAATTGGTGAAAGATTATGATTGCACAATTTTATACCATCCTGGAAAGGCTAATGTAGTGGCAGATGCGTTGAGTAGAAAGGATAAAAGTCAAGCGGCGTACATGATAACTACTCAGACAGAACTTATAGAGGAATTTGAAAAACTGAGTATGGAACAGGTGATACCTCCAAGCAGCACAAGAGCAAGACTAAATGCTTTAATGATCAGACCTACTCTTCATGAAAGAATAAAGCAGGCTCAACTCAATGATAGATTCACTCAAGTAATGAAGAAATAAATAAACGAGGGGTTAGCAAAAAACTTTATATTGAGTAAAGATGGTGTACTAAAGTTTAAGGACAGAATATGTGTTCTGAATAATGAGAAACCTATGAACGAAATCATGGAAAAAGCACATGTCATCCCGTATACAGCTCATCCAGGAGGTACCAAGATGTATCAAGATTTGAAAAGAAATTTTTGGTGGAGAAACATGAAAAACAGCATTGGGCTTTATATCAAGAGATGTCTTATTTGCCAGCAAGTAAAAGCAGAACATCAGCGACCGGTAGGAATACTGACACCGTTAGACGTGCCTGAGTGGAAGTGGGAGCATATCACCATGGATTTTGTGGTAGGGCTGCCTAGAACCAATCGAGAAAACCATGTTGTATGGGTCATTGTGGACAGACTGACCAAGTCTTCTCACTTTTTACCAATAAAAATGACATTTGGACTGGACAGGCTAGCTCAACTTTATGTAAAGGAGATCGTCATACTTCATGGAGTGCCTGTCTCTATTGTATCAGATAGAGACCCTCGATTTACATCCAGATTCTGGCAAAGCTTATAAAAGGAATTAGGCCCCAAGTTAGCTTTCAGTACTGCTTTTCATCCTCAAACTGACGGACAATCAGAACGGATGATACAAATTCTGGAGGACATGTTGAGAGCCAGTACTTTAAACCTGCATGGAAGTTGGGCTATATTTGGTAGAATTTGCTTACAATAATAGCTATCAAGCAACGATTGGGATGGCACCGTATGAGGCATTATATAGGAGAAAATGTCGCTCACTCATTTATTGGGATGACGTTGGAGAAAAACAAATTTTGGGACCCGAATTAATCGAGCAAGCAGTAGAAGTAATAAGAAAAGTTCGAGAAAGAATCAAAACGACTCAAGATTGACAAAAAACGTATGCAGATAAAAGACGTAGAGAGTTAAAATTTGAAGTAGGGGATAAAGTTTTTTTGAAGATATCGCCCACCAAGAGAGTTTACCGTTTTGGAAAAAGCACAAGTTGAAGCCAAGATATGTTGGACCGTTCGAGATTTTGGAACGAGTCGGAGGAATGGCATATAGACTAGCCTTACCACCTGACTACGCTGGTATACATAATGTTTTCCATGTATCCATGTTGCGAAAATATGTGTTCAATCCGAGCCATGTGATAAATCAACAAGATGTTGGGCTTGAAAAGGACTTGACCTATGAGGAAATTCCAGTCGTAATTTTAGACAGAAAAATTCATAAATTATGCAATCGAGAAGTAGTTTTAGTAAAGGTCCAGTGGAGCCATCACGATACCAATAAAGCGACCTGGGAAGAGAAAAAAGAATTTTTGACAAAATATCCAAGTTTCTTGGGATACGGTAAATTTCTAAATTTTGAGGATGAAATTTCCTTGTAGAAGGGAAGGATGTAATAACCTCATTTTTTTAATTTTGTTCTATTATTGGATTAAGTTAATAAACTAAATTAAGTATAATGTAGTATATTATAATATAATCATATATGATAGTAGCCCTTTAATTGAAGGATTGGGTAATTTTTCAACATATGTCTTAAATGATGCCACCTCATTATTCTAAAGCATAAGAGCTTGACAACTCACCTATCTAGTCTAGGAGCTTAAACTAGGATAAAAAAGAATGACTCTTGAATGCAAAAGTGCAAGAAATAAGATAGAAAAGCAAATGTAATAACTTTAGGACCACCTGAGCTTGCTATCTCATCTTTTATGAATGTTGTCTCAAGGAACTGAAAAAAAAAACTAAAAGGGAAGGTGATAGAATCTGATGTTGGTAAGAATGCCCCCCTCTCTTATGTGAATTAAACTCCACCTCTAAAGTTGCTACAAAGGCTCTTTTCTAAAATCCAAATTAAACCCCCTGATACATTATGAAGATTATAACTTGGAACATAAGGGGTTTAAAAAAACACATAGAACTTGTATCTTCAATTAAGCAATAAATTTGGATATTATCTGTCTTCTAGATACAAAAGTGGAATCTAATATTACTCTATTCTCCCCTACTTGTGATATTATCATGAAACTGAAATTTCTTGGATGGTTATATGTGCATAACTTTGATACTTGTCACAAGGGCGCATGTTAATTTTATGGAATCCGTGTTCTGTTAATCTTATACAAATCTGTTCTCTTTCTCAAATGATACATTGTAAGGTTCTTTGCAAAGTAACTCAAAATACTTTATATATTTCTTTTATCTATGGTCTTTATTCTATTGTGACTAGACGTACTATGTGGGATAAACTTTTGGATATCGGAAACCCTTTAAATGAACCGTGGTTAGTAGTTGGGGACTTTAATTGTGTTAAAAATGCTAATGAAAAACTGAATAGCCCTACCTTAACTAACTATTATCTTACGGATTTCCAGGATATGTGTTTTTCCTTGAGTTTTGCTGATGTCAAATCGTTTGGATGTTTTTATACTTGGACTAACAAATCAGTTTGGATAAAACTGGACAGAGCTATGATTAATCGAATTGGTTATCATCGGGATATCTTTGTGAAGCATTCATTCCCCCTCCCGATGTCTGGTTTGACCATTCCCCTATTATCTTATCTGTGTTTTAGTATGCCCCTACTTTGAAAAAGTCATTTAAGTTCTTTAATATGTGGACCTTGCATGCTGATTTTCTAATTACTGTCAACTTAAATTGGAGCTACACCCCAATTCATTTTATGTTGGAAATTAAAACTCCTAAAGAAGCCATTAACAAATCTAAATTCTCAACATTTCAGCCACATTTCTTCAAGAATAAAAAGGGCTAAAACAAAGTTAAAAGAAAATTAGATTTTTTTGGAAAAAGATCCTTACAATGTTGAGCTTTTCAATAAGAATGTTATTCTTAAAGATAAAGATATATTCCTTGCTAAGGTAGAAAAGTCCTTTATTTCTCAAAAATCTAAATGCATGTTTCTCGCCCAAAGTGATCGAAATACAAAAAAATTCATAGCATAATCAAGAGAAATACTTTAAAAAAGGCATCTTGCATCAATCACCCTTGAAAATGGACACCCCTCTGTATCTTTTCAACAATTATCTGAAGTTTTTGTTTGTATTTACAAGGGCTTGTTTGGAACGAGTTTTCAAATTAAACCTTTAAATTTGTTGGTTATTCAGGCAGGACCATATCTTCTTGACCAACACAATCTGACCTTGTAATTCCTTTTACAAATAAAGATATCAAATCAGCCCTCTTTGAAATTGGAGATGATAAGACACCAAGTCCAGATGGGTACTCGACTGCTTTCTTTAAAAAATCTTGGTCCATAATTGGTGATGAGGTATATGAGACTATCCAAGAGTCTTTTAGAAATGGCAAATTACTTAAACAAATCAACCACACCTAGATAGCTCTAATTCCTAAAACTGACCATTCCCTAACAGTTGCTGATTTTCAACCCATAGCCTGTTGTAATGTTATCTATAAAATAATCACGAAGCTGCTGGCTAAAAGACTTGAACTAATTTTACCCCTAATTATCAATCCTGCCCAAGTAGCCTTTACAAGTGGTCGAAACATGTCTAACAATATTTTTCTTGCACAAGAAATTATCAGAAATTATTCAAGAAAATGAATCTTCCACGTTGCACAATTAAAGTTGACTTGGAAAAAGCTTATGATACAATTTCTTGGGCTTTTCTTCAAGAAATCCTTATTGCTTTTGGTTTTCCTTCTGTAATTGTTAATTGGACTATTGAATGTGTCACAACAGTCTCCATTTCTATATGTATAAAGCCTAAATGATCACTTTGCAGGATGCGAGGTATTCAACAAGGAGATCCAATATCCCCGAGTCTTTTTATTTTGTGTATATGATATCTCTCTAGACTCATAACTTCTAAAACAAAAGATTCAAATTTTATATCATTCGACGAGTGAACCATTGAATATCACATCTTGCTTTTGCTAATGATCTTATGCTTTTCTCTAGAGGAGATCTGACTTCTGTTAAATTTTATGTGAATGCTTACAAAGTTTTAAGGTTGTTTCAGGTTTGAATATAAATGCTATGAAATCTTGTGTATTTACTACTGGAATTGTCGGCCAAGACCTTGAGGACATCCTAAGTTTACTTGATTTCCCATTTGGAACCCTGCCGGTTCGATACTTGAGAGTCCCCTTAGCTACCCAAAAATTAAATTTTGTTCATTTTGCACCCCTCTTAGATAAAATTGCTGCTTATATTAATGCATGGACTGCTAACTCTTTGTCTTATGCAGGAAGAATGTTGCTCATAAAATTAGTTTTACAAGGTGTTGAATGTTTTTGGATCCAAATTTTTCCCCTCCCCAGTTCAATTATTAATAGGATTTATAGATTATGCAAATTGTTTTTATGGGGAAAAAAAAACCTTGTAGCTTGGGTTGATGCATGTCTTCCCCTTTGCAAGGATGAGCTCGGTTTTAGAGACATCCTCTTGGAATAAAGCTCTCCTTTGTAAAATTCTATCTTAAGAATCAAAATGTTTGGAATTGGGACCCAAAAAAAAAACATATCCCCTCTCTTTAAAAGAATTTGTGAAATTAGAAATGAAATTACTCTTGTATGTTGTTCTGCTGCTGTTGTTGCCGCTATACAGAAGCTTACTCTTGTCTTGAATCCAATTGGTCTCAGCTCATCGAGTATGTATGATCCTTTTCGAAAAAAAGAGAATTGAATTTCTGGAAATCGACAATCTGGAAAAACTTTATTCCTCCAAAATTGTCTTTTTGTGTATGATTAGCTCTAAAAAATTGACTTGCATCTAAGGATAATTTGACATTTCTTAATGTGAATCCTACTTGTCCTTTGTGTTCTCTTTATTTGGAATCTACCTTACATTTATTCTTTGAGTGCAGGTTTTCCAAATCTGTTTGGGACTCGATAAAAAATTGGTTAGGTGTTTAAAGGGCTATGAACACTATTGCAAGTGGCCTAAAGTGGATTTGAAAGGTGTCCAGAGGCCTGATCCTTAAGAAGACTAGAAAATTCGCACTCTACTGCTCGATCTATTACATATGACGAATAAGAAATGTGCTTATCTTCAAAGGAGCTCAGACACCTGTTGAGGTGGTGGTGGCAAAGATTAAAATCTAGGTTTACAAAGTACTTTATTTTATATTTCCAACAAATGTAATTAATTTTTGATTCAAGTCCACCCTGTTGGATCCCCAGACTATATAATTCTAAAACTTCCCTATCTCTCCCCTCTGCTCACTTAAACCGGGCTAATCTTGAACTTATTTTGTCTGTTTGAATCCCTGCGATTGGGATGATTGTGTGCATGGACTATTTTGTATAAGTCATGTTGTTTTCTGGGTTATTATTCTATGCCCATGTTAACTTGTGACCTCCGACTAACTCCTTAGTTAATGGGTTTGGTAAGCCCATGTTGTTTTGTGACCTTGGACTATTTGAGTCTTATTTTTTATAATGATTTTCTGCAGATTTTTCTCTACTTCCAGCCTATACTACATAGTTGAACACCTCCCATGGATGTTGTTGCTTATCTAAAGTTGTGTTTTGTTCATCTAAAAAGCATACCTATATATAATCAGCATTAAAACATCTTTTTTTGACATGGAATCGGATCAACTTGCTGGAAGAGCCATTTTTTTTAGTTTGTTTAGTTTATTTTTTCTTATCTTTTCCTTTGTCTAGGGTATGCCCGAATAGACAATGTATTTTCTTTGTAGCACACTCGCCTAAGCATATCTTCCTTGGTGAATATTTAGGTTGGTGGCTTTCATGTGTTTGATCATCCTCTTTTGACTTCCATCTTGGTGGTCTTGCATGACACCCTTTTTACGTAGATAAATTCTATAATGCGGGTTAAAAATCTCATTCCACACTCTCTTAGGAGATCTTTTGTATATATACACATTTCACCCTTGATATAAAATTTACATTTTATCCCAAAAAAGGTACAAAGATTAATAAATATTATATTTTTTGATATAAAAATATTAATTTTATACTTAATATGTGATTTTCTTAAAAGTATTATTAATGAATATTTTATTATGTTCACAATTATAGACAAGTATATAGATTTTTTTTTGAAATTTTTGGTCCAACCAATGCAAACAACTTAATTATTTGAAGTTGAAGAAAAAATATATTTGTCCATAAAATACCTAAATATATCTTGATAACTATTTAAATAATGGCACAAAATTATATACCTCGGGAGTACACTATACCCCAAAATTTATTAGTTTGATATTAATTGTATACTTATGAAGTATTAGTGGTGTACTCTGAAGGTATTAGTTGTATACTAAGGTACAAATTGTGATGACGAAGTTTGAATCCAGATCTCACAAGTTTTCTAGTTTTTATTGTTCCTCTCCCTTCCACTCCTCCCAAACTCATTAAAAATTTGCATACTCATAAGATATTATTTTTATAAGTGAAATATATGTTTAAATTTTTCTTATTTATTATAAGGTATTAATTGTATATTCATAAGATATTAATTGCTTACTCATAAGAAATTACTTGTATAATTAAAATATATATTTTATTGAGAGATATTAGTTATATATGTTTTAATGAAAGATATTGGTGAAATATATTAGTTGATATTCATATGGTATTAGTTGCTAACTCTTAATATATTTCTTGTACGACTTAAATTCATGTTTAACTGAAACATATTAGTTGTATATTTATAAGATATTAGTTGTTTATTCATAAGATATATATATATATATATATATATATATATATATATATATATATTGTATAATTAAAATATATGTTTTAGTGAAAAATATTAATTGTTACATATAAAAACATTTATCATTTTACTTAAATGTATTTGAGTTGGGGTTGGGGGTTCACATCAACCATTTGTCATGATCTCAACTCAGTTTAGTACTTTTCCGATGAAGGAGGCTGAGGGAGATGAGAGTAAAGGTTGCGCTGATGATAGAACTATCGAGAAGACAAGTGGTGAAAAGTGTTGTGTCAGAAAAGAGTTGAAATTATGTCCGAAAATGACTTATGAAGCATTTGGAGTTGGTGAGCCTAAATTGGGAAGCTGCAAGGAGGAGCATAGGCTAGTTAATTAATTAGTTGGGCCTAGTACCTTAGCCTAAGTCATTTTCATTATTCAGCATAGTTTATCATTTTTATTTCAATACTTTAATTACTAAAAATTACTTTAATGACCCAAGTGGTCCCAGGTTGTTACAATTGCCGATTCTGGTAGAGAAAGGAATATCAGAAAAATTAACCCAAATTCTCTCTCATTTTCTCTCTCTCTCGATATCCCTCTTAATGTTTTTATCATCTTCCTCAATTATCATACAATTACCCTAGAAAATCACCAAAAAATAATGTTACAATATATTATTTAGATCAGATCGCAACATTTGGTATCTCAGAGCCAAGTTCCTGGCAATGTACGGAGAACACACGCTCCAAAGACCTGCAGGAATCACAGAAAAAAAAATAGAACAATTAATGCAAACAGAAACCATAAAGTGGGAAGCAACTGAAGCTAAAATCAATGATCAATTTGGTGGTGTCACAGATAAATTAGAGCATCTTACTCGCACTCTAGCAGCGATGCAGTTACAAATGTTAAACATAGAGAAAGATAAATGTCAAGACAGCAATGAATCGATTTTAGGGAGTCCGAGTGTTGGATCGTCGGTTGTTGTTCCTCTCAATCAATTTTATGAAACTCCAAAACTTAAGTAAATCACCGATGGAATAGAATTTCGCAACCTATTCCTAAGGTCGATTTTCCCAGATTTGATGGAACAAAACCAAGATCATGGATCCTCAAATGCAATGGTTACTTCAACCTCATTCCGAATATGATGGATCAACAGAAGGTAACTCTCACATCCATTCACTTTGATGGTAAAGTTGCCCTGTGGTTTCAAAATTTCAATCAAAAGAAAATTGATATTACTTGGTCACAATTTCTGGAAATAGTTTCAGTAAGGTTTGAGGAATTAAAAGAAATATTTGTGGTGGCTGAGTTTAATAAACTTAAGCAAGTTGGTTCATATGAGGATTATGTGGACAAGTTTGAGGAACTCAAGGCTTGTTTATTGGTGTTTAGTGGGGATGAATTTTCTGAATCATATTTTGTGGCTAGTTTCATCAGTGGCCTCAGTGAGGAGATGCAATCTTTTGTAACCATGTTCGAACCCACTACTCTCCAACATGCTATTAAGCTGGGAAAGAAGGCAGAAAATGTGTTTGTGCACAAGAAATTCAAACCCTATTCCAAGGGTTCTAACCTTAATCCTAACCCTAACCCTAACTACAATCAGTGGAAAAAGAATGATCAAGTGACTGTTGGGCAGAGTAAAGACAGTGGACAGGTTGCTAAACCACCTTTTAAGGTTCTTACTTCAGCTGAAATGACGGCTAGACGTGAGAAAAGACTATGTTACAATTGTGACGAACCATTCGTTTGTGGTCACAAATGTAAACAAAAGATATCTTATATGATTGTGGCTGAAGGTGAAGATGAATTCCTGTCTGACGAGCCTGAAATGACAGATTTTGGTGGACAACAGGGGGCTGGTAAGGAAATTATGGAGGAAATTCAAATGTTGCTCAACTCCATCTCCGGGAAAAATGAAGTTACAATAATGAGGTTGTTCGGTGAGTATGGACAACACAGATTGCATATTTTGATAGACTTGGGAAGCACCCTTAGTTTCATAAGGGCTATTATTTCCAAGAAACTAAATTGTTCCCTTACTCAAGCAAAACCACTATTGGTTAAGGTAGTTATCGGGCAGCAACTTGTAAGCTCACAAAGGGTGAAACCGTTCACTTGGAAGATGCAAGGACACTCATTCAATTATTCCTTGCGGTTGTTAGAGAATGAGGGTTGTGATCTCATTCTAGGTGGGGATTGGCTCAAATCTTGCACACCAATTGAATTGGACTATGCAAGGATGACTTTCACAGTAACACTAATGGGCAATAGGGTGAAACTTCAAGCCCTTACCTCATCCAATGAGTTCAAGGTACTTTCTGACATTTCATTGTTTATGATGAGGCATATGGAGGACCCTGAAGACGTGGAGGCTATGTATGTGGTATCCATTGATCACCTACTCGAAGAAAGTGACCTAAAATTGCAGTAACTCTTGACATCCTACCAAGATATCTTTGAAGAGCCAACTGAATTCCCACCAAGTAGGGGAGTAGAACACTAAATTCTACTAAATTTGGAAAACATACCAAAGCAACAGTATCCCTACCGCACCTCACACACCCACAAGGAGGAAATTGAAAAAATAGTGAAAGATTTGCTCAAATCCGGAGTGGTGCAAGACAACAAAAGCCCATTTGCTTCTCCAGTCATCCTAGTGAAGAAGAAGGATAACACGTGGAGGCTTTGTGTGGATTACAGATATCTTAATGAGCTCACCATTAAACATAACTATCCTATACCTATCATCGATGAGTTACTTGATGAATTGAATGGGGCAAAGTTCTTTTCAAAAATTGATTTAAGATCCGGGTATTTTCAAATCCTTATGACACCTGAGCATAGATACTTACCTGCCTTTAGGACTCATAACGGGCATTATGAGTTCCTAGTAATGCCTTTCGGGCTTTGCAACGCTCCAGCCACTTTTCAGTCATTGATGAACAAGGTATTTTGAGAATATTTGAGGAAATTTGTTCTTGTGTTTTTTGATGTCATTCTCATCTACAATCACTCTAGAGAGGAACATCTCAAACATTTGGAGTTGGTTTTGCAATTGTTGAGGGAAAATCAATTGTTTGCTAAAAAAAGCAAATGTTAGTTCGGTAAAAAACAAGTGGAGTACTTGGGACATATTATTTCGGGACATGGAGTGTCTACTGACCCAGAAAAAATCACTTGCATGGTACAATGCCCCAAACCCAACACCATCAAACAGTTACGAGGTTTCCTTGGTTTGACGGGATACTATAGGAAATTTGTGCAGGGATATGGGGTGATTAGCAATCCATTGATAGCTTTGCTTAAGAAAGACAATTTTAAGTGGAATCCGAAAGCAAAAATGGTTTTTCTCAAGTTGAAGAAAGCTATGGTGATAGCTCCTGTTTTGAGCCTCCCAGATTTTACGAAAAAATTTATAGTGGAGACCGACGCGAGGGGTAAAGGAATAGGGGTAGTCCTCATGCAAGAAGAGAAACCATTAGCTTACATGAGCAAGGTCTTATGCCCCAAAAATCAAGCCCTTTCTATATATGAGAGGGAGTTCTTAGCGTTGTTGATGGCAGTACAAAAATGGAAACACTACTTACAAGGCCAAAGGTTTACTATTCGGATCGACCAACAGTCCTTAAAGTATCTTTTAGACCAAAAGGTAATTACACCATTACAGCAAAAGTGGATCACTAAGCTGTTGGGTCTTGATTACGACATTCAATATAAACGAGGGTGTGAAAATAGCGTAGCGGATGCTTTGTCAAGGAATGTTTCCACTGTGGTTCCCAAGTAGGTTAGGCAGATTCTGGGGAGTTATGATAAAGATGAGCTCATTCAGAAAATTATTAATGATAAAGCTTCGAATTCAGTAGCTTACCCAGATTTCCAGATTACTAAGGGGCTGTTGAGGTACAAGAAAAGGCTGGTTGTGGGCAATGATCAAGATCTTAAATACTTGATCCTAATAGAAATGCATCAAACTGCATATGGAGGCCATTCCGGCATTACTGGAACACTGCATAGGTTGAAGAGGACATTCTTTTGGCCTAACTTGAAGCAGGAGGTTATTAAATGGGTGCAACAGTGCGAAGTGTGTGTAAGGAGTAAAACCAGTTTGGGACTTTATCTCGGGCTACTGCAGCCATTACCCATTCCACAACAAGCTTGGACTCACGTCTCTATGGATTTCATAGAGGGTTTGCCAAACTCATGGGGTAAGAGTATGATTTGGGTAATTATTGACAGATTCACAAAATACTCACATTTCCTTGCTCTTTCACATCCATACACAACACAATCTATTGCTAAAGCCTATTTGGATATTATTTATAAATTACATGGCTTACCAGTGAGCATAGTAAGTGACAGGGATAAGGTTTTTACGAGTACATTTTGGAAAGAACTATTTAAACTGATGGGCACACAACTACACATGAGTTTATCTTATCACCCTCAGATCGATGGGCAAACAGAGAGAGTGAATCAGTGTGTGGAGTAATATTTAAGGTGTATGGTGAGTGACAACCATAAACAGTGGTTGTCATTAACTGAGCACTGGTATAACACTAATTATCATACCAGTCTCAAAATGACGCCCTTCCAAGCATTGTATGGCTATTCCCCACCGACTCTCAGCTTGGGACCGTACCTAGACTCAACTAATGAAGAGGTGAAGGGGTTGTTACAGGAAAGACAACTACTCTTAGAGCAGATCCGAGACAATTTAAATATAGCTCAACAACGTATGAAATTATTTACGGACAAATCCAGGCAAGAGAGGGTTTTCGAGGTTGGAGATTTTGTTTTCCTCAAATTCCAACCTTATCGGCAGAGCTCTGTGTACCTTAGGAAAAATTTGAAGCTATCCTCTAAATATTGTGGACCCTATGAAATTTTGGAAAAGATCGGATCTATGGCTTATCGTTTGAAATTACTAGAAGGCTCTAAGGTGCACCCAGTTTTTCATGTGTCTTTACTTAAGAAGCATATAGGACAGAGGCACATACCTTCACAATAGCTTCCGGCGTCTGATGAAGATGACATATTTTCGATCCTTCCGGCTCAGATTTGCGAGCGCCGTATTAACCTGGTAAAATAACAAGAACGAGATTAGGTCATCGTGGTTTGGGAAAACATCAAACCTACTGTAATTTCTTGGGAAGATACTACCTTTATGATGATAAAGTTTGCGGGCCTCCATCCTTGGGGACAAGGATTTCACAATTCGGGGGTAATGTCATGATCTCAACTCTGTTGAGTGCTTTTCCGACTAAGGAGGCTGAGGGAGATGAGAGTAAAGGCTACGCTGATGATAGAACTATCAAGAAGGCAAGTGGTGAAAAGTGTTGTGTCAGAAAAGAGTTGAAATTATGTCCAAAAATAACTTATGAAGCATTTGGAGTTGGTGGGCCTAAACTGGGAAGCTGCAAGGAGGAACATAGGTTGGCTAATTAATTAGTTGGGCCTAGTACCTTAGCCCAAGTCATTTTCATTATTCAACATAGTTTATCATTTTCATTTCAATACTTTAATTACTAAAAATTACTTTAATGACCCAAGTGGTCCTAGGTTGTTACAATTGCCTATTCTGGCAGAGAAAGGAATATCAGAAAAATTAACCCAAATTCTCTCTCTTTCTCTCTCTCTCTATCCGTCTTAATGTTCTTATCATCTTCCTCAATTATCATACAATTACCCTAGAAAATCACCAAAAAATAATGTTACAATATATTATTTAGATCAGATCGCAACACAACACCATTCTCTTAAATGACATAGGTAACTTAATATTCAACCTACTTGGACTAAGACAAATAAGCCAAAAAATTATGGGCCCGGCTATACACACCCCAAGCTCTTCTAAACACACCCCATCAAATTAAAATTGAACTCACATAATACTCAACACACCCCACATGATTACCAAAATACCCTTACTATTTTAAAAAATGAAAAAACAAATCCTAATTCTAAACACACCCACCCACCTACCACACACCCCAAACCCTACCTTCCCACACTCATTGTCGAGCAAAGCCGTCCCCATTCAAGCTTCTTGCAATTACAAATTCAACCAAAATTCATGTTTTTGTTCGACTCTCAACCGAACAAGGTTTAACAAACAAGATTTGGTAGCTCACAATCTACAATGGACCCTCAAAGAGAAGAATCCAAGTAAGTGAAGTTATGATTTTTGAGTTGGATGTTTAAATTTTGATGGGTTAGATGTGTGTAATTTTGTTTAAAACACAATGTTAGTGTTTAGGATTCGTTAATGTGTCGAAAATGCATAAATTCCTTTTGTTTTTGTGGTGGAAGTTGTTGTTTTTCGTGGGCTATGTTTGACCCTCGTCGGGTGAACTTGAATGGCGGTGTTCGACCCTGGTTGGGCAAACAAGAGGGGGATGTTTGATTGATAGGTGTCGAACAAGAGGACTATGTTCGACCAGTGTTGGCCGAATGGGATGAAGTGTGTTCGATTGACACTGGCCAAACAAACTTGGCTTGTTCGATTGATAGTGGCCGAACATACTCGTCATGTTCGATAGCTATCGGTCGAACGTATATACATTGTTTGGTTGCCTCCGGTCGAAATATTGTCGACATGGTCGGATGATATTGGTCGATTTTATGTTGAAACATTGTCATCTATTGTTTAGAGATTGGTCGATTGTTCGGTGATTGAACATTATTGAATTTAGAAATGTATGTATAGATGAATTGATTAAATTGTTTCTCGGCTGATTGTAGTGTAGTGTTAGGTTAGGTTTGATGAATGTTTGGCCTACGTGTAATGTATATGAATTTGACCATATATGTATACGTTAATAGAACTTAATCGTTGATGAATATTGCAGGTGGGGATATTCTTTATACGAGGAGGACACGACCTACTGCCTCGAACCAAAGGCGTCGGGTCGAAGAGGCCACCACGATCGATCCACCGATGGCTTCAACATCTGCCCTTCCTCTGATCGAATACGAAGCACCGGCAGAGGAAGCAGACAGTTGTTAGGATGTATACTATAAGCCTAGCTTTTGTATAAACATCTATTTATGATATGAGAATCTTTTATGGTCAAATGTTTTGTATTTTATATTTGTTATATATGTTATTGCAATTGTCCAATTAATTTATATTGTAGATAACATGGTGTGTGGTGCCACACAGAAGATCATGTTATCAGTTCCTTATAGATTATAAATGGTAGCTCACAACCGAGATAATTTTGGACAAATTATCAGAATGGTTGTAGTGTAATTTGGTATTAATCTATCTTGATTATAAAATTACACTAGTACATTTTGTATGTATTGAGCAGGACCAATTGAGGTTGTTTTATTTGTACTGACTACATAAATAGAACAAGACCTCTGTTATTATGGATGTGCGTCCTCTTAATCATTGTATGATAACGAGCATGTATACTCGATATATGTTTCTTTAATTTACCAATGGGTGAGATTTATTTATTAAATCAATAAGCTCGGTAATTAGGATACAATGTTGTTTATATGGTGTGTTGTTGATTATATAATGAAATCGTGTCCTAATTATTTAGGATGATGATGTCCCCTTGAGGAGCTCATAAAGATTATCATGTAAACCCTGCAGGTGGATTATTCCGGCATGATAATAAAGTTGAGTGGTACTATTCTTGGAATTAAATGTTAATTAATTGAATTTCTAATCTTTCTCAAGGTCCCTGTTGTAGCCTATAAATAAGCCTCAAGTCAGCCATTTTCTATACACACACAAAAATCTAAGATACGATTTAGTAGAAGGCGGCTGAAAGTCTCGATGGCTCATTGCCCACACAACGTTCGGGAAAAAGGCGAGGAATACAGCAGAAGATCGTGAGGTCCAGGCTCCATCGATTCCTCGATCTACAGTTCTGACCTTAGAACTAATATCAGTGCAAAAGGTATGATTCGTTTATCCACTGCGCGTTAATCATATTTGTATGGACCCCGATTCGGATAATTGTATAGGGTTCGCGATCCCTCGGTCCCAACAACAGTGACGATGATCATGATGAGGAAGCGGTGCCTGAGGAAGCCGAAAGAGAGGCTGATGATGATGATGATATTTTGAGAGGCCCTTGCCCTGGTGGACCGATCGATCCACAGCTGATTTCAAGCTTCAAATCACACATAGCCTATGCCATTTGGAACGGCCTATCCTGAAGTGTTGGTGCCACACCATAAAGATGGAGACGTGGTAGTTCGAGGGATAGAATCCGGCTTGGATACAGTTGCTACAGCGCAGTCCCATCCCAGATTTGAGGTAAGTGTCTTATAAGACGCCCAATAAAAATCTCATATGTGCATTTGTCGAGCGTTGGCAACCGGAGACAAACACTTTCCACATGCCCTGGGGTGAGATAACTATCACCCTAGATGACGTATTCTGTTTGACTGGCCTGCCGGTTAGTGGACAATCGGTTATGATTCCGGACAGTAGAAGCAGGCCGGAGCCACCGAGCGAGCTCATTAGTCAATTGTTGGGCGTTACGGAAAAGGCTGTAAAAGAGGGACTCGAAGGCCTTCGACGAGGATCCGTCAAAATGGAGTGGCTTCGAAGTCAATTTGAAGCTGATACGATATCTCAAAATCTCCTCGTGTTGGAGCGTGCTGCCCGTGCATATAAGCTTTTTATGTTGGGTTGTACATTGTTCGTAGACAAGATCGGAACACGGGCATCGTCCAAGATAATTCGCTTATTGGAGCACTTGAACCGTGTCCATGAATACGTTTGGGGCACAACGGCTTTGGCATTCTTGTACCGACAGTTGGGGTTGGCCTCTCGAGTTGGTGTTCGGCAGATGAGTGGATATCTGATATTACTCGAGGTATGTGCATAACATAAATAATGTCTATATATGCTCTAAATGTACTTTGTTTTATTTTTCTAACTGTTGTGTTTTCAATTTTCTTAGGCTTGGATGTACGAATATTTCCCTGCATTGCGACCAACATATAATGTTGGTTTTCAAATAGGTGAGCCACTTGCACGGAAATTGGTGCAACGATCTCATGGCGGAGGAACACAGGCCAGATTAGTTGTCATCAGAGAGAGTTTGGATACCATGTCTCCATACGACGTGAGTAACACTTAACCAATTCTTTTCTGTACTTATGATATTTCATCTCTCACCACAAATGTTACGTGTACTCCAACATTTTTATGTGCAGATGAACTGGAATCCGTACTCCGAGTTTCGTGATCATTATCCTCTGAACCCAGTGGCTTTCTACCAGGGATGCATATGAGCATTTGATATAGTGGAGCCTTATCATCCGAACCGTATTCTGCGTCAGTTCGGATTCATTCAGAGGATCCCGGATGAGCCCTTGATTCCAATTCTCACCCGGAGGGGTAAACAGGGGGCCACTTATAAGGTCACCTGGGATGTACTAGGCGCATACTTCAGAGTTTGGCGGAACCACGTTCTGTCAGTCGAAGCACTTGGGTGACGTGCCTACCCTGCGTAGAAGTGCTCTGAGGACTACCTCGACTGGTATTCTAGGGTTTCACATCCATTCATCCAGAATCCGGATGAACTTCAGCAAGGACATGTCCCTTAGAGCAGACATAGAGGCCCACAACCGTGGGACATGATCACTTCGGCACTTGGGCACCTAGAGCCTGTGTACCAGCAGTGGCAAACTAACGAAGAAGGCTTGGATACGTCGACGGTGGTTCCAGCCCTAGTTGGAGCATATAGGGCCCTGAAGATTGACAACGAGGATCCGCCCGAGTCGTCAAGACGAGCTTCTAGCAGCCGGCAGCGTAGACCTCAGAGATCTTAGTGTAGTCTCTTTGTCTTGGATTTTAACACTGTTCCTTTATGTATTACTCATTTCGTATTCGAACAACTTTTGGTGTAACACTTGCTTATGTTATCTTTTTAATTGATGTTTTTGATGAATTTAAACATGTTATCTCGTATTTTGTGTTTTTGATGTATTCAAACGAAGTTCTTGTGTGCCTTTGATATCTGGCATATTTATAAGTCGAATTGGTTTCAAGGAGGGATCGTACAAACTCCGATTGTTGGGAATTATAGGATGTTCGACCAAGACTAGCCGAACCACCTATGATATGTTCGCACAGGATGGTTCGAACAAGTGATGAACGTTCGATAGGGGTCGAACATACCCATAATGTTTGATTTTATGTCGATCACATATCAACAGTAGAAAACGAGCCTGTTCTTCCGATACTGGCTGAACTCCCTTCATACTGTTCGACCTATGGTCGAACTTTGAGCACTTGTTCGACCAACGATCGAACGTTGTATAGAATGTTCGACTTATGGCCGAACACCATAGGTGGTTGAACAGACTCGTTTTTCCCTACGTTCGTATACTTGGCCTGTGTAAACAAGTCGAATAATTCACATCCTCAACCGTACAAGTTAATTCACATCAATAGCTCGAAAAATGGTCATAGTCATAGTAAATGTAATGAATTGAAAATCTTGTAAATCATACATCCAAACAAATCAATCATCGACGATTTGGATCGTTTCTTGATCAACAGAAGAACTTTCACTACGACTGTCGGCCGCGTACTGCATGATGCGTCTCTTATACACCTCAACCCATCCACTTGCACAAGGAAGACGATGTTCGAACCACCGGTCTATGATGGGCGGTAATGGCACTTCGTCTGCCAGTTTGACCTACAACAGGGTGAAATCAGTAAGCATATACAATTGGATGGGTATCATTCAATAAGTGAAACTCGACCATACCAGAATGTAATGGTTTCCATGAACGAAGGCCATGCAAACAAGCCTAGGCTTCGTGGGAATTTGAGCCCACAACGGTAGCACCATAACGCACATCTAAGGGGAGAGATGGACGATGGCCATGTTATAGGCATTAGCGGCCAGATAGGTCATTTCAGGGAAAGTCCACCAGTAATTCATGCTTGGCGTAGGTCGTTCGTAGCAACTCAAATTGGAGACCAACTCATCGTGACGATCTTTCATGCCATATATATTGGAATACAAACCTTGGAAGTCTTTAAGCTCCTGGATAAGATCACTACGGACTTACCCCCATGAATTCTCCCTCAACCCGATTGCGTGGGCAATCGATTGAAAACCGCAGTGACCGTCTCCCAATGAATTTTTGATACTTACAACATGTGGCTGCAATAGAGCAGGTAGCAAGCCTGCAAACACCTCATCCACTGCCTTCCGAACTGATCGTCGCTTTATCAGCATCATTTTGCGCTTCAGTGTGGTAATGATAGGGGTGGACTTGGCCTCCATTTGTATGGGGATCGTTTGATCCTCCTCGAACGAGCAACTATCGTGGAATGATTCCACATATTCGAACTTTCTTGGGTTGCGTTTGGTCGATGTATCCTTTTTCGTCTTCGCTTTGCCAGGCCTACCACAGGTACGTGTGGTGGTGATGGGCTCCTGCAACTGAGAGGTCGAAGGTATAGATATCTCGCTCAACCACTTCAGCAACAACAGTTTCTGAACCTTTGAAGTCGATCCGAACATGTTGTTAATATCACCGACTGTTTCTTCCCAACGGTTACCAACGTCTACATTTATAGTACCCTCATCCACAACTGGTTCAGCGTCCAACTTCCTCCAAAATGAGTGGATCATCTCAAGCTGGATAACTTGACCATCTCGTTCCAGCTCGGCCAACTCGTGCGCACAAGATAACCCACACGTCTGCCTCAAAACATATCCACAAAGCAAAGGATCAACACCACAGCTGGCAACACCACTCATCTCCTCAAAAATCTTACTCAGGGCTTGATGAGAGACTAAACCTCGGATATTCTTGAACAAAGGAATAGCAAACCAGTGAGGTGTGACATTCAAGCTTTGTTCGAAGGAGGCCAAATATGTGTGCGACGTGATGAGGAGATAGTGTATTCATTCCCAGGATGTCTCGAAATTTGATTGAGAGGATGCCAACTGCTTTTTCAACTTGGCATATGCACTCTCGGCCCTATAAGTCAAGCGTGTATGTCAGTAGTGGAAATTAACACCCATCCAGAATGGAAATAATGCTGACAGAATTTTTAAAAACAAAATGTTACCTGCTGCTCGTAGTGTTGTCGAAATGCATGATATTGTTAGTCCAGCACGAGACGAATCTCTCCTTATACGGTTCAATCCAGTTTTTAGGGCATAAGTCACAGCCCTAGGATGCTCTCGGTAGTCATCCTCTAACCTCCTCAACAATTCATTGAACCTCGGTTCATCCTCAACAAAAATTAGCATATTCAATGCATGATTGAACTGCTCCCATTTCTCCGCTCGTCCAAACAAATTCTTACAGTTGCTCAAGATGTTCTTATTGATATGCCACCGACACAACAAGTGTGTAGAGTTGGGGAATGTAACACTAATGACATTCATCAAGGCCAACTCGCGGTCAGTTACAATCACCGAAGACAGCCGGTTGTCGGACATTAACCCTTTCAAGGTGGTCAGAGCCCACCTGTAATTATCTTCGCACTCTTGGGACATGTATACGCAGGCAACCAAAAAAGTAATATTGGTCGATGTCACACCAACCACCTCCAAAAGTGGCATCCGGTACCTATTAGTCTTATAGGTACAATCCATTAGGAGCACGCTCGGAAATGCACATAAGAGGTCAACAGATCTCGGATGGGCATAAAAGAGATCTGTAACTCGATCTATTTGCTCCTCTCTCCGGTCCAAGAAGTAATAACTCTCCAACTTCAACTTTCCCAATAAAAACTGTAGTTGAGTTCGGCCTCCATGCTCGACAACTCTATGTTTTTTGCCGAGCATTGTAAATTGTCTTCAAGGTGGACTCATTGTCGGGAAAAGAAAGCTTAGCAGTGCTCAAAATGTCCTTCGGCTTTGTGTTATTCATAGACAGGTCTCACACTAGCCGATCTTCATCATACGTTAGTCGTCCTGCAAAAGAATGTCCCACCAAATGCAGCCCCATTGGATGATTATGGGACCCACATACAACCAACAAACACCATTGCCCAGTCTCTTTCACCTCAACTCCTTTGAGCATGAAAGGACAATCACACTTCTTTGTTCTAGTCTGGCGTCCTTTAGCAGACTTCTTTTCTGGGTCAATAGAGGTACCTCCCACAACCTTTGATTTTGACGGACGATATTTACCACCATGCTCATATCCTAAAAATACCCGTGCTCGCCTTCCACTATCTCCACTATCAGATCGTCTAACCAAAACAACCATGTTAAGATGATTCCCAACCCTACTGGCCCAATTCACCAAATCTTCACGATTATCGAATAGTTCATTTGTTCGAAAATCTTTCGAAAAATCTATTTGCTCATACATCAGGTTAATAACGTTCACAACACTCAATCGCGTTTCATTGGAGCCATAATCCTATAAAAAAACAGCATGCGTAAATATATTGACCACATCAAAAAACCTAAATTCAATCGACTATTTACTCCCGCAATACCTCAAACATATGCAATATGTTCGACCATTAACAGACGAACACATTACATATGTTCGACCAGGGCTAGCCGAACACACAGCATAACGTTCGACCAGAGTCAGTCGAACATTACCTAAATGTTTGGCCACTGCTGAACGAATATTTTACTACATGTTCGGCCAATACAGGTCGAATGCACTACACATTGTTCGGCTTGTATTGGCCGATCGGGAACTGCGTGATTTTTTTTGAACAATACTGAAAAATAAATCGGTAAAACTATGTTAAATGGCTTACATTGTCCATTTCCCGTGCTCTATCTTGATCCATGATCTTTTTTGCACAAATGTAGTAGGGTTTTGGGTAGGGTTTTTTCACAAATTTTGGATTGGGTTGGTGAAGAAGAAGAGGGAGAAGTGGGGTGTGTGTAATGCACAATTCAACAAAACCTAGTGGGGTGTGTTTAGCAATCAAATTTTGTGGGTGTATTTAATTTAGATAATTAGTTTGATTATGTTTTTTTTAGTGGTAAGGGCATTTTGGACATTTCTCCTTATATTTCTTTTTTCATTATTTTGGTAGGGTGTGTTTAGAAGGGCCCGGGATGTGTATAGTCGGGCCCAAAAATTATACCAAAATATTTTTCATCGTAATTATTCTCTCAAAAAATCTAAGAAGGGTGTATTCAATTGAGATTCTTTTGGATTTTTTTGGATATTAAAAAGTTTATAGATTTAGAAAATCCATAGACTCCATATAGAGTTTGGCTGACTTTTTTTATTGATTTATATGGATTTTCATAAATTTGACATGATTGTAGAATACACTTTTTTTATTGATTTACATGGATTTCCATAGACTCCGGCGCTGGAACTACTGATGCAAATGTATATGGAACACACTTGTATATAAAAAAAATTATCCAAATTATTTAGAAACAATACCAAAAATACATTAGTTCCAAAAAAATACATTATTATTCATCATTATTATTTTTATCTTCATTCTCATCATCTTCATTTCCATCACCATTATACCTCGACCTCATTTCCCACATAGCATTGGCAATACTCGTTCTCCATGCATTAGCTTTCGTTCTTTGTTGTAGTTGGCTTTGAGAAAACAATTCCAAATTTTCCCCTTCCATGTTGAGATGTGGTGAATCTTGATCTTCTTCATATTCGACTAGAAATTCATCAGAGCGGCATTCTTTCCAAAGAAAGTTGTGTAATCCAGCACAAGCCAATACTAACTCTGCTTGTGTTTGAAATGGGAATAGAGGTGCGGTTTTGAAAATTGTGAATCGTGATTTGAAAATACCAAAAATTCTCTCAATCACATTTCTTAATGATGCATGATGAAGATTGAATAACTCACTTGCATTTCTAGGGTGACGACCTTGACTACCAAAATCTTTTAGATGATATCGAACACCACATAATGGAGCTAAAAATTGACGGCTAAACCTCATAAGGTTTGAATACACTACAAGAATTTCGGGCTTTTACAACGGTTTTTAACTGTTGTTAAAGAGGATTTTTAACCGTTGTCGTAGGCTGGGTTGCAAAAAAAATTTCGCACAACGACAACGCACCAAAAAGCGTTGTCGTATCTAGATACGACAACGCTTTTTGGTGCGTTGCAAAAAAGGGTTGTCTTTTCCACCATTTTTGAATTTTTTAACAACAGTATGTGCAACGCTTAAAAAGCGTTGTCGTATGTACAACCAGAAATTGTGCAACGCTTTTGACAACGCTTTGGAAGCGTTGTCGTATGTGCTTCAAAAAATTTTGTGCAACGCTTTTAACAACGCTTGAAAAGGGTTGTCGTAAACCAAAAAAATTTATGCAACGCTTATAACCGTTGTCTTTTTTTTTGGGTTGTCATTTCATAAAATAACAACGCTAACGACAACCCTTTTTGTGTTGTCTTTTTCATTCATTCACATTTTTTACAATAATTTCATTATTTACTCGATATATATAATAATATAATGTAGTTATATAAACTAACAAGTGCATTAGCCGAACAAGTAAACACCATCAATATCATACGCGTAAATTCATAAAGCATCCCAATTTAAATGTATGTCTCATCCCAACACTTATGCGCACACAACCTTAAGTTCATAAATTTAAAATACTCCAACAAGTAATAACAAAATGTAGCTTTTGTTTGAATAACATCACAACCTTGGAAATCACCGCATCACGACCTTTACGTACTCCCTACGTCCCCACAATCTGTCAAATGTAAGAACAAAGTTAATATGAACTCTAAAGATGATAACGTTCTCATATTAAAGTTGTGAAAAGAATGCATTTCAAGTTAAAGTATAGTAGTCACCTTCTTCTACCCATTTATATGTTCTTGAACGCAATCAGCCCATTCAACACGGACTTCATCAATATCAGCTCTAGTGCACGTAACATCCGTGAACTTTGAAAAATGAATATATACAAAAATCAACTTCGTGTCAATAATCAACTTAATATGCAAACTAAATATCAAAGAGTTACTCACAATTGAACGCAATGAAACACAATCCGATGTTGCATCCTTTTGAACAAGCTGTCTCATGTACCACATCACAAAAAAACCACATTGATTGGTATCAGGTTGCGACGGAGCCTACATTACAATGTAAGTGTATCAACTGACATATATGATTGGTAATGATAAAATAATTACATACATAATTTCCAACGTATTATTCACATCTACCAAAATACATACCTTGACTACTTCCCAAGTCGGTTGTTTTTTCCCATTCTTTCCAATCTCTGTATTGAACATTCTCAAGGCCCTTCATGACAACAGAAGAATGTAGTAATAATCTATATGCAATATAAAATAAGGGATAAGAAATGTACTAAACTTATTTAAATTTAAACTTACAACTCAACAATTTTTTTCCAAGTCTGATCATGCAAGCGATGATAAAGAGGATCCAACAAATGACAAGTTTGCTTGTGGGGGTTGATGACAGTTAGAATCCAGTGGAATCTATGGAATTAAAAATTAACCCAAATCAGCCACAACTTCAAATAATTCATAATTTTCTCACAAAATTCAGACTTCAGCTACGTCAAGTTATCACAATATAATGTGCCAAATTTGTAATGAAAACTTACCCTACATTGCAAGGTGCCACAACTAATTGGCTAGATGTGGTACCACTCAACCTTTTTGCTAGAGCACATGCCCTTCGTTCCATCTCATTTTCACGAAAATCTGGATCACTTTTTGTGGATGGCAAATGTCCTATTTCATATGGATCCACAAATCTGAAATTTTGTGCCTTGTTTTCGTGCTTCAACCTCTTGTAGAGATGCCTACCCATCAATGTGTTTGAAATAGAAAATATTACAATGTGAAATATAATAACAATTAGGTGTAATGGCCTTATAATAATGTATAATAATAGAAACAATAATAACAATTTATGAATACTTACCATATATAAACAACAATACATACGTATGAGATTGGCTCCAACTTACAGAATGGAACCATATCTTCAATGTTAACAAAAATGTTGAACTCACGACCAAATACTTCATCATCAAACACTATATGCACATTGCCTCCATTTTGAATAACAAGCTTAGTATAGCAATACAACATATGTAATGGCTTTGGCACACTTGATAGCTCAACAGAAGGCAAGTCTTTGTGCACGATTTTCTTCTTCCCAAGTTTCTAACAATTGTATCAGCATTATATGTAAGTAGGCATGCTACATTTACGGAGCTATGAGCAATTTAATGTAATATTGCAGCATAAAAACAGAATTACCTTCACTTTTCGTTTTATCAAATGCGAAGGCCAAGCAACATGGGAACCTACCGCCTCACCAATATTATTGCATTCTCCGCGAATTGGCAAAGGGGCATCGTGATCCAATGCTTGGTCAATCGACACACTCATGCAATTTTCAGGTACAGGATTACCATCAAGAAATTGATTAGCTCCAGCCTCTTTGATAATTATGCCGTAAGCAGCAATATTCGTTTGAGATTCCAATGTTAATGCAACCGGTTCACCCTGCGATATAGATTAGGTTACAGAGATAATTGATATGTATTATCAGGATATGATTTGTGTAACATGATACAAAATTTTACCTTCACTGGCCAAGTATTGTCAACAATTTTCAGATCCTCATCCGAGTCTTCATTTTCAAATAAATCATGCATTCGTAGATTATCACCTTTGTGTCTCTCATCTTCCATTTGTAAGGGACTTGGGAGTTTAACGGAACAACTGCCCTTCTCTTCTTTATCATCAGCAGCCTGTTGTGCATTCTTCAACATCATTGCTTCTAGTTTGCGTACTCGCGCATCGAGTTCTGCATTTATCCTTTTTTGCTCTTCCAACAGCTTATCTTTATCCATTCGCACACTAGACGAGACAGCCTTGTAAGTTGAGGGAGTGACATGACCTCCGATCCCCCTCAAACGTCCAGAGTGTTCTTGTGAATGAAGAGCTTTTGCAAGGATGCCATCACTTTTCCCACCCACGCTGAATGTACCTTCCTTCTTTTGTTGTATGTACTCGTCCTTCATATCAAAGTTCGTATTCATTTTAACAATAAATAGGGTGGGTAAGTAAGATAGAGTGTTAGTTTTGAAAATAATTATGTACTAAGTAAAACTCACAATCTTCGTAATTGTATCTTTCAAACTCTCTTCTTATATTTCCTCTTCTTTTGGCAACCGTGCTTTCATCCATAGAATAGCTCTGTTGATTTCATCATCATTGCCCAATTCATCAGCCTACAACCAAATATTAATTCTCATTTTCACATACGAATAAGTTGGAGAAAGTATTATCAACAATGTAACAGTATACAAGATATGCAGGGAAGGGTGCACTCATATTTTTCCTTCTTTATTTTTCCAGCTTTTTAACATTTATGATCCGTACAAGTTCAAGATGGAGAAGTATCAAAATGGCCACTTATCCTCTTCTCTACTACATAATACATAAATCTGCAAATACTCATTTCTAAAACTAATAAACCTGCTGAAAATGTACTTGAAGTTGTGTGTATAATATAACATATATTAAAATTAAAATTAAAAAATTTTAATTTTAATATATTTTATATTAAAATATAAAATATATTTTAATAAATAAAACCAGCAAAGAAGACCATAAATTTTTCCACACTTTCACCTGTAATTTCATTTACTGTTCCATTTTTAAACAAAAAAGTACATATGAAGTCATCAGATAAGAAAGGGACAGAAGGCAGCAAGTGTAAGAGTTTGGCGCACAGGACCAGAGCAGGTAATGGAACAAGATGTAGCAGCTACTTTCAAAGAGACGTGCATGAAACTACAATAGAAAGCCTCAACTCAATTCAAAAGGAATAGTCATTCTTCTGGTAACTTCACAATTCCATTAGAAGTGGGGCTGTAAGCCATGAGAAACTAAATTCATGCCAACCATATAAAGACCCAATAAAAGGAAAATTGTAATGTACAACAGTAGTCAAGTGCATAAATGGCAGTTAAACAGATAATTCCTACAGACCTTTCTATACTACTGAGTAGTTTATTTGAATTGTCTTTTATGGGAATTAGTGATAATTTATATATAAATAACTATATTCAACAAATAAAGTTAAAAATTGACTCGATAAGAATCAAACAAAGCTCAATTCTACTCAATTTAATTACATTCTTGTTGGACATAAGAGTGGTATTTATATCATTACAATTGAAATCTAGGAACATATATGTGAAACTAAACGATGGACAATACATACATATATGTAATATTTTTATTAGAAACAATTTTTTGTGCATTATTCTTGTTGTTGGCATTTTATGAATGGTATATTTTTATGTTGTATATGCTATTATTGAAAAATAAATAAGAAATTATAGTGCTTATGGATGAAAAATTTGGCCATCTTAAAGTTTATGTGAGAATTGCAAATTGGAGTAAAGTTCGATCGTGATCTTCTTGCCAATAAATAATAGAAATAAAATGTTTGTTTTGAATGTTAATTCTCAGGTCACATAATCACTTAATTCCCATCAACAAATCTATATATATATATATATCAACAGAAATTTATATCAATTAAGGGCACTTCACACACACAAAAAGAAAAGAAAACGTTGAATAGGCAAGAAGTATTGAACGTGGTATTAATTAAATTTGATTTATCTATAATTACAGATGTATATACACATATATAGCTGTAAAGAATTAAATTAGAGCTATACATATATAGATAATTAATTTTATTCTAATAAGTTATAATAAATTCCTTATTACACATGATCATCCCATTCTAAGGCCTCAAACAATCACATCTAAAGAAACAACTAAACAGATTTAAATCATTCCCCATCCCCAAAATTAAGAAAAAGAAAATAAAAGAGTTGATTACCTTCAGTTCCTTTGCAACTTTGGCTACGACACAACCAAGATTAAAAACATCGCATCGTCTCTTCCAAGCAACTTCTCTTGCCCGAGCAACTCGAGTTCCGATTCAATCGCCAACTTGAACTATCCTTCAATAGCCATTTCAAACTTGAAAGAAAATGACAGCAAAAGGGTGAGCAGAACAGTGACTAATACTGGTGAAGAAGATGTAAAATACAGTGCCATTGTTGATGCTCCTGCTAACTTGAACGTACAAGTGGTGCCAAATAAATTGGAATTCACAAAGGGCATTAAGAAATTAAGGTTTGAAGTGATATTTAAACTTAGTACAGCTACAGAGGAGCCCTTGTTTGGTTCAATAACATGGTCTAACCAGAAGTATCAGGTTCGGAGTCCCTTTGTTGTTAGCAATGCAAAACAAATAATGCCCAAAAAGGCCTTGTTTAACTACAAACACTTGTAGTGGAAGCAATTCATGACGTTCTACTTAATAAAATCAATCTTATAAAGCCATAATTTACAATTGCTCTCTTGCTAGTTCTATTGTCTCTCCTGTCTGTTGGAATGATGGGTTTGTAAACTTGCAAGTTCTGATTATGACAAACACATGATCATCCCATTCTAAGGCCTCAAACAATCACATCTAAAGAAACAACTAAACAGATTTAAATCATTCCCCATCCCCAAAATTAAGAAAAAGAAAATAAGAGAAAAAAAAAGAAGACCATGAAAGGTGGGGATTGTCCTCATCTCTGAGGGATTTTTTTTTTCGAAGAAGTGCAATGCCAAAATTAAAATAAAACAACAAACGCACAATCAAATGCCTCAGGAAATCATTGCAGAAAACAAGACCAGACTTCAGCTACTTTAAACAATTCATCAAACCATAAATCCAGAAACCCTTCGATGATCTCAAATCAATCAATGTAGGCCAATGTAGGCCTTTGAAAGACTTACACAGAACAAGTTCAGGCGCTTTCAGTCTTGGCAGCGGACTTCACGAGACCACGAGACCAAATCCACGAAATGCAATGGTGGTGGAAATCGATTTGGGCAATAGTTCCTAATTTGGGTGGGGATGGAAATGCGTAGACGAGGATGGCGGCAATGGAGAGAAAATTGGGTGGGAATGGAAAGCCCCTTACGAATTTTGGATTTATTTGAAAAAACCTAACTCCAAATTAGCAAGTATTAATATTATTTGTTGGTAAACAATGAACATAAATATGTTTGGTGAAATTGGTGATTGTCTTCATTACTTAATTATAAGGTCACAGGTTCGACGGTTGCACTTCTGATCATTGTTTTTTATTCTTAATTAGTTAATTGATATTAATTAATTAAGTAATTGATGTAATTTATATTTTTTTTTTGATTTCTAATTGTATTAATCTTAAAACACAATAATTTTTTTTTTTAGAAAAACATTCATAATTCATAAAATACAATGTTTGAATCATGTTTTAAAATAATATTCAAATTTTGTATTATTATATAAAAAGCATGTGAGAGTAATACTTAATTAATTTGTTAATTAATTCAAAATAATATTTTATAAAAATACTATTTTCTAAAATATTTAATTTGTTCACCTAAGATATAATGCAAATAATGTAATATAAGATAACATTATAAATTAATTAAATATATTAAATTTAAGTTAATTAAAAAATAATTATATTAAATTTAAGTTAATTAAAAAATAATTATATAAAAAAATAATTATTTTATAATTGTTTTTTATTTTAAACATGCAACACACAAAACAAAAGGGTTGCATAATGGGTTGCAAAAAAAAAAAAAAAAAATTCTAAGAAAAGACAACGCTCAAAAGCGTTGCGAAAAAGGGTTGTCGTAGAGCGAAAAAAATGCCTTTTAACAACCCTACTTAAAAAGCGTTGTCGTTTCATTTTTTACCGTTGTCGTATAGCGATTTTTTGCAAAAAAGACAACGTTTTTCGGAAAAAGGGTTGTAAAAAGTTAAAAGACAACACAAATTCAGTAAAAACGTTGTTAAAGAGGGGTTGTTAAAAGCCAAATTTCTTGTTGTGATAAGATAACCAACAATTTTTAAACCATTTGAGGCGGCTTTGGTAATTGTTATAGGTCTTATTACACCCAGTCTTTCATTAACAACAGGAAGTATTCTTTCTTCCACCGTTGTTTTGGTAAAAATACCACTATTATCACGCCATCCCCGAGCCGCAACATCAACCATGAGTTGTAACAATAAGTCGTTTTGTTCCTTAGTCCATTATTCATAGGATGTCTTCCTTTTTGTATCTTGTTGTGGATCCCGATGATAATATTACTATATTAATCGATCGTCGGTGGATGGAAAGATCGATGACGGTGAGGCAGCGGTGTATGGTTGCAGAGGTGTGTACGTCGATGGCGGTGGTGATACACAAAAACCTCAAAGCAAACTATCCATACACATAACCTCAAAGCAAACTATCCATACACATAATCCAACAAAGTAATAGCAAATAGCTTCAACCAATCCATACACAAAATCCAAAACAAAGAGCAACAAAAGATTTGTGCAGTTCCTTTGTTAGAAGAACAACAAAGGTTTTTTTTCTTCTGACCTTTCGTCTTTAGTGTTCTCTGAGAGAATACGTAGAAATCTCTAGTTGTTAGAAGAAATTTTGGAGAGTGAAATCTATTTATATTTTTGGAAGAGAATCAAAGAAAATCCATAAAGTATTAAAATCCATAGATTGTTGAATATCTAAAGAATTTTAAGACTTTTTAAAATTCGTATTGAATACCACAGGATTTTTAAAGACTTTTGAAAATTCGGATTGAATACCCCCAAACTTTGAAAATCTAAAAAAATCCTATAAACTCCACAACCAATACACCCCTTAAATGTTTTATTTTAAAAATATGTTTTTAATTTTCTAATGAAAAAATTAATTTAGTCAAATTTTTTTAGTATTTATAATTTTGTTGAATATAATTATGCACCAAAATTTAAACATTAAAATTACATTTTGTGTTTTCTACAATTCAATGTAAATAACATATTAAATTCATAAAAATAATAAATTTGATATATCATGCATAAATAACAAATTTTGGATGAAAAAATTATATAATTTGAAATTATTTGTCATAAAAGAAAAAGAAAAAACTCACATCCCCTAACTTGTATCCATGACCTCATCAAAATTAAAATATTAATAAAAATAAAATAAACAAAATTATAATTAGAAATGGTGAAATCGATCCGTCATACAGTAAAAATGAATTTTTAAACAATAATTTATTTAAATTGAAATTATGATTTGTGATTTAATTAGCTTAACAAATATACTAGCTTACTCCAACCACACTTCCTATTAGATTTGTTATATTTGATTTTTTTATATTCTTTGTATCTTCTTTCTTTCCATTCATAGTATGTTAATTTGGAAGTAAAAATTAATTATCAATATTTTTATTGTAATCTTGTTTCTATCGATAATGTGTGATAATCTCATTCGAAATTAACAAATTTACTAAATTTTTAATATATTAACCATAAACACATATTAATATACTCAATTATATAAATTTTTGTAAAACAAGTTTATAAAAATTATAATCACTTGGAAGCATCATCCCAAGACCAATTGAATTTGTAGTTGAGAATTGAGATGGATCACTGGATATAAAGCTGAGTAGACACATTATATTGGGCTCTACAATATTGGGTTAACAGGCCCATCTAATATAATCATCCAAACGGCGCTCCACAAATTCAAATTCAAATTTGAAATCTCTCCCCCCCCAGTCCCCCCCCCCCTCTCTCCCCAATGGCCTCCACCGGCAGCGGCGGCTCAAGAACACCGTCCAGCGAAAAGTTGGCTCCGAGAAAACAGCAGCACCACCACCAAGCTATGGACACTATGACCAGATCAGCTTCCGAATTGAAAAAGAGATTTGAGGCCTACAATCGGCTTCAGGCTGCCGCTGTTGCATTCGGGGAGAAGCTCCCCATTCCCGAAATTGTCGCTCTCGGGGGTCAATCCGATGGTAAGAGTTCATTGCTCGAAGCTCTCCTAGGGTTCCGCTTCAATGTGAGGGAAGTTGAAATGGGCACCCGACGCCCCCTCATTCTACAAATGGTTCATGATTCCGATGCTCTTGAACCTCGCTGCCGCTTTCAGGTCCTCTACTATCCTATGCTCTCTCTCTCTCTAATTTTCTTCCTAATTCTTATTTTTGGATGGAGGATTTCTGATTTAAATTTCTAGTGCTTCAATACCTTGAGCTTAAAGAGTTGTTAAATTTGAAGGAAAGGTTGAACCATGATAAAAAAAAAAAAAAGGCAAGTGTTGAGGTGTAATGGTTGCTTTCATGAATTCAATTTTGCACCATATGGACTATTGTCAGTGGATATTTAATTCATTCAGGAATGATTTTACTGCTAGCCACAAAAATGAGGGTTTGTTCAACTCAATGAATTCATAAATCTCGGGCTATTGTTTTAGAGTAAAATTCTGGATCATAAATCAACTTTTGCTTGTTTAAATTTAGCTGTTCAGCATAAAGGAACTGATGTGATTGATAGAGCAGGAGGAGGATTCTGAAGAATATGGGAGTGCTATTGTATCATCTAGTGCAATTGCAGACACAATAAAGGCCCGTACTGAAACGCTTCTGAGGAAGACAAAAACTGCGGTTTCACCAAAGCCTATTGTTATGAGAGTGGAATATGCGCATTGTCCGAATCTCACAATTATAGATACTCCAGGATTTGTTCTCAAGGTATGCAAGGAATTTAATATTACTATGGATAAGTGGAAGATTCTTAGTTTCATTTTTCTTTTCAACTAGAAATTGGATTGAGACGTTGACATGACAACAGGCAAAGAAGGGCGAACCTGAGAGTACACCAGATGAAATATTGTCAATGGTGAAGTCCTTGGCTAGTCCACCTCACCGTATTCTTCTATTTCTTCAGCAGAGTAGTGTTGAATGGTGTTCGTCTTTGTGGTTGGATGCCATACGTGAAATTGATCCAGCCTTCAGACGTACAATCATTGTTGTCTCCAAATTTGATAACCGTCTTAAGGTATGGTAGTTTTATTATGGAATTTGCTCTTACAAAAAAAAAAAAAAAGAAGAAAGCTCTGAAAAAATACTCTTGTAGTGGTATTATCATATGTCCAGGGAATTTTTCCATATTAAATGGGTCATCTTGTGAATTTACATAATTCTTCTTCTCCCACATTCGGCTGATGGCAATTTCTTTCTTTTATTTTGTTTGCACATTAGTTCAGCAAGAGTTATTCTGCCTCTGCTTCTTTGTCCTATTTATATTTGGTGTAAAACTTGAGGTATAGTAGTTGCAATGAATTGAAAGTTAAAATGTTCAGGAGTTCAGTGATCGTTGGGAAGTGGATCGCTATTTGAGTGCTAGTGGATACCTTGGAGAGAACACTAGACCCTATTTTGTTGCTCTGCCAAAAGATAGAAGCTTAGTTTCTAATGATGAGTTCCGTAGGCAAATATCTCAGGTAGATTCAGAAGTATTACGCCATTTACGTGACTCAGTTAATGGTGGATTTGATGAAGACAAGTACAAATCCTACATAGGTTTTGGTTCTCTCAGAGATTTCTTAGAATCTGAACTCCAGAAGAAGTATAAAGAAGCTGCCCCTGCCACATTAGCATTACTCGAACAGCGCTGCAGTGAAGTAACAGCTGATTTGGCTAAAATGGAGAGCAAAATAGAGGCAACTTCTGATGTTGCACATCTTCGCAGATCTGCCATGTTGCATGCTTCTTCGCTCTGCAACCATCTGGTCTATATCTACATCCGTCTGTACATACGAATATTTCATTTTTTGTCATTTGGGCCTTACTGTTTTTGTTAATTTTCTTTTCTGTAATCTTTAAAGGAAGCACTTCTTGATGGAGCAGCTGATCCAGCACCAGAGCAATGGGGTAAAACAACAGAAGAGGAAAAACTGGATAGTAGTATAGGTGGTTGGCCTGGTGTTACTACAGACACAAAGCCCCCCAATGCAACTCTTCGTCTTTATGGGGGTGCTGCATTTGAGAGGGTGGTCCATGAGTTTCGCAGTGCCACGTATTCTGTTGAATGCCCAGTTGTATCAAGAGAGAAGGTGATTTTCACTCAAGTGAATTCTTTTTCCGTTTTGAAATTTTGGGCATCCAAAATTTCATTTCTCATCATTTGACAGGTTGCCAATATACTACTTGCACATGCTGGCCGGAGTGGGAGTAGAGGAGTTTCAGAGGCTGCTGCAGAGATTGCACGTGCAGCAGCTAGGTCATGGCTTGCTCCTCTTCTTGACACTGCATGTGATCGGCTTGCTTACGTTTTATGCAATCTTTTTGATATTGCATGTGAGAGAAATCGCTATCGTTACACAGGAAGTAAGTTCAAAACCATAGAAATTTTCCTTAAGAGATCATAGTTTGTCCTTTCTTGTTCAAATGTCCATTTTTATGGTAATTCTAAGAGTTCATTAATGATTAAACATGGATTTGTCACCACCTAATTGCATTCATCAACTGCTAACATGACATAGAAGTGTGTGGAAGCCCAGCATCATGATTTTGCTTGTTTAAGTTTTCACAAATTACTTGAACTCCCAAGCTCCCCGCCCAATGTTTCTATCAGCAGTCAAGCTTTTGGGTATCTCTTTACAATGTCATAGATAATATGTGCTGTTACAAAACTTATTTTTTTATGGAAGTCCACCTTTACAACTATCCATTAACTCAGGTTTAATGCCTTAAGGGTGGCCTACTTTCAAGTTTGCGACTGTATCTCTTAGAAAAGTTGATAGGCTTGCAAGATTGTTCCTTGATGCTTAATATCAGAATTGGCATCTTTAAAATTAAGAGATTTTGAGATGGTGATTATAACATTTAAGCAAGGGATGAGAAGATTAGATTGTCATGGTATCAAAAACATTTACATATTCAAAATGTTGGCCTATTATCGAAATATGATCTAACTTTTTCACTCCCCCTCCCCACCCTGTTCTGTATGTTTACTTCCCTCAATTATCCTAGGAATTAATACCTTCAATCTTCATTTAATTAAGATGGTCAGCAATCTGGAGACATGGATGGGTATGTGGGTTTTCATGCTGCTTTGAGGCACTCTTACTACAACTTTGTCAGGGATCTTGCTAAGCAGTGCAAACAAGTAGTTCGGCATCATCTTGATTCAGTTACTAGCCCATACTCTCTTGTCTGCTATGAGAACGACGTTCCAGGATGTTTCAATTCAGGTGCTACCTCAATTTATCGAGCAAATCAAAACCCAAGTGGATCATTTAGTTTTGATCTATCTGATGGGCCTATAGCTCAAAGGGAAATGAGTGAGGAGCAAGAGAACATTCCCCCTGCGAAAGATGAAGTCACTCCAGGAAAAGTGGCTGAACCTAGAGAAGCTCTTCGAGAATGCCAGATGACAGTGCCTGAGACCCCATCACCCGATCAGGCATGTGATGGGAACTATGCAGTTAAGAAGGAATTGGCTAATTGTGTTGAAGTTGGAGCAAGAAAACGCCATCCTAGAATTGCAGGCAATAATAGGAATATGGATCATTTTCGGACTCAAAATGGGGGTGGCCTTCTATTCGGGGGTGGGCCTGGTTCCAGAACAGTTTCAGCTTACACAGAGATTTGTTCATCTGCTGCACAACATTTTGCTCGCATTCGTGAAGTTCTAGTCGAGAGGGGTGTGGCATCGAGTTTAAATTCTGGATTCTTGACACCTTGGTATCCATCATCATCATCCTCTTTTATTACATAGAACCACTCTTGATTGCATAGTTATTTCCTCGACTAACATAACCTGTATGTGTTGTTTGCTTTTGCAGCCGAGAAAGGCTAATGGTTGCACTGGGGCTGGATTTGTTTGCAGTGACAGATGACAAGTTTATGGACATGTTTGTTGCACCTGGGGCTATTGATTTACTCGAAAACGAAAGGCATTCTCTCCACAAGCGCCAGAAAATACTGCATTCCTGCTTGAACGAGTTCAAAAACATTGCGCGATCCCTTTGAATCAGACGCATCTTTTTACTGAGTAAGCAAGAGGAATTACTCTTGTCACTTTTGCTGATAATGATATGTATGTTCTTTCCAAATCTTTCTTTTTTTATTTTTTCCATGTATCCAGGTGAATGAATGGTACTTGTCATTGTATGCAAAATACTTTCAAAGAATGACAGGTGAGATAACGTATTTCACACTCCAACTATTTTGATTCCACGTGTCTGATTTGAATGAGAATATATATATTTTCACATTTTTCAAATAAATGTCGTGTACAAACACTATTCAAGTCTTTGAATCAAATAATATTTATTATTTATATAAAAATGTGGATGTTTCTTATAAAATATGGATTATCGAATATATTATTATTAATGATTATTATTTAAGGTTAAAATAATAATTTAGAATTTTCATATTTAAATAATTTTATATTAGAATTATAACTAATTCAAAATCCTATAGAATTCTATTATAATTAAAATTTTAATGTAAAAGTGTTATATATAAGATATTGTATTAATTTGAATTGATCTCTACGTGTAATGTACGTGATCTAAAATTCGTATATATATATATATATACGAACTAAATTGTCCAATTTGAATAAGAATATTCATGTATAAATCTTTGGATATATTTGGACATCAATTTTGAATTGAACACGCATCAAAATTGGAATTGAATGATAAATGAATAACAATACTTGTTAAGTTAAAAATTTATGAATAGAATATCTCGATATTTATCTTGATTTAATTTGTCTGCAACTCTATTTGTGATATCTCATGATCACATCAAAATAAAACAATCTCTCCTCTTTCCACCATGATTAATCTCTATAGGAGTTTCCATACACGGATTTAAAATCCATGTAAGTGATCATTCTGCACCAAAAAAAAAATTCCTTTCTCCTTTTTTTGTCTTCATCTCCATCTTCTTTTTGTAGAATTTTGATGTTTTCAAATCACGATTCTTTCGATTCTTTTTTCTATTTTATTCTTTCATCTTCCTCATCAACTTTTTAGATAAGATTTCCAAATCTTAAGAGTACAATTTGGTGTGTTATAATAATGTTAAACATTAAAACTATTATCTTAAAGCTGAGATCGTAATACTATGATGTTGAAGATTATTTTATTATAATACTTTTAATTATTAAAATATGATTTCAAACCTCTAATGAAAGTGATTTTGTGATATTGAACATTATGTTGTAACAATTAAGTTTGACACAAACTTTAGTGTAATTAGTATATGGAAAGATTCGTGCAACTGACTCGACCTAATTCATGTGTCCCCACCGTACCTGGGTGAGTGTGCTCAAACTCAGGTGTCATATCTTTATATTAAACATACCTTTATATTATGTTAAACATACTTTTAGGACCTTTATATTATATTAAATATATATTTATATTATATTAAACATACATTTAGTGTTCTTATGAACCATTTACACGGATCTATATCCGTGCAATTGAGTCTGACCCGACCCACTTTTATTAAATATATATAGTTTTTTTCCCACTCCTAACCTAAATCTCGCAGCTCCATTCTTGCTGAAACACTCTTCTCTCAGCTCGCTCATCTCCATCTTTATCTTCTTCTCAATTCATCGCTGAAACATTGAAGTTGTAGAACAATAACAATGGATACAGAAGGTAAAGGTGGAGAAAACTATACAAAGTTCTGTCCTTTTTTATCAGTTTGAGAACACATATAATAGATAATTTCATCTTCTTAATTTTGTATTTTAGGTGAACAATCACATACACATCAAATTGTTGAGTTATCTAGTGACGAAGATGAATTTGTTGATGCTCCTGATTCAATTTTTGAAATAAATGAGGGTAAGCAATTTATATTGAATGTCATGCAAAAGGTTAAATAATTAACACATAAAGGTTACCCACCACTAACGTAAAGGTTGTCCTAACATAATATAAAAGTTTTCACTTTTCATCTAGCAAATGCCATTGTTGACATACTTATTCTGTCTCTTGAAAAAGTTATATTCTAAATGCTTAAAGGTTACACCTTGTATATATAAATGTTACATTATTTATGCATAAATGTTACACTGTTAACTCATGAGGTTATTGTTTCTGCTGCTTAATACAATTTTTAATTTTTGCAGATATAAATGATTCTCTTGTTGGAATAACAAGAAAAACAATTGTTCAAATGTATGATCTCTACCGTAAGCATGCTCGTTCATTGAGATTTAGTATTTGAAAATCTACTAGTAGATTCTCTAGAGATTAACCTCCTGTTGAATTGGCTAAACTTTTTGTATGTTCATGTGTTGGATTGAAGACATCACAAACAACTAAAAGAATTAAGAGGAAGAAATTTTGAGTTACAAGAATTGATTGCAAAATATTAATGAGAGTGAAGATGATTACTGATGGACTGTATGAGGTTGTGTGCCATGTTTTAGTGCATAACCATCCACTCACTAGACATGAATGGAACCACCTACACCGTTCTGAAAGAAGCATCAGTAATGAAAATGGCAAAGCTATAGAGAACCTGATCTCCTTTGGAATAGGTCCAACACAATCCTTTCATTACATGGTTCAAGACGCCGATGGTGAAAAAGTTGTAGGACATACAATTACAAACCAATTAAATTACATAAATCGTTTAAAGATAAAAATCATTGAAGGTGGTGATGCACAGAAAGTCATAGATATGATACAATAAGAAATATAAGACAATGAAGACTTTTACTACAAGGTTCGATTAGATGATGATGGAAGATTAAATAGCCTTTTCTAGAGAGATTCAATAATGAAGGAGGATTTTAATATTTATGTAGATGTTATGGTGTTCGACACAACATACAGAATCAATAGGTATAATTTGATATGTGCTAAGTTTGTTGGAATTAACAACCATTGTAGAAATGTCATGTTCGGTCATGGCTGATGAGAAAATAAAATCATTTGAATGGCTTCTTCAAGTATTCAATAAGTTAATGGGAGGAAAATGTTCAATAACTTTATTCACATACCAAGATTTAGCAATTGCAAATACAATAGAGAATGTACTTTTCTGATTTTGAAAAGGTTTTGTTAATTATATTATAAGGTCTCTGTATTTATACCAAAAGGTTACATTGATATTACTAAATTTTTTTGGTTCTATTCTCTTTTACTGTAAGATATAGAGAAGGTACTGTTCTGATTCTGAAAATGTTTTGTTAATTATACTATAAGGTTTCTGTATTTATACCAAAATGTTACATTGTTATTACTAAAAGATTTTGGTTCTATTCTCTCTTACTGTAAGATATAGAGAAGGTATTGTTCTGATTTTGAAAAGGTTTTGTTTTTTATACTACAAGGTTTCTGTATTTATGATAAATGGTTACATTGTTATTACTAAAAGGTTTTGATTTTTTTTCAAACTAATCAATTGTAGGTTTTCCCCGAGACAAGGTGTAACGCCCTAGTCCCATTAATTAGGAAAAGGCCGTCACCCTTTATATTCATAAAACTAAAGAATTCATGAGATATATTATAGCGGAAGTCTAAAACGAAAATACGAGATTGTTTTTTTAAAACATGATGATAACATAAAATAAATTAGTCTTTCTTTGTATGATTTTATACCTTTAACTTAGAAGTCTATTTTTATCATCTTTGACTTCTTCCTTGTATAGTTTACGGAAGATCCTTCATTCCTTGTAAAGTATAGGTTGTATCTTCTTTTTATAGCAGAATGTATTGTGCAAATAATCAATGCAACTACAATATTTTACATTCACATGGTATCAGCCTAGGCAAGAAACACTAATTTTTTTTCCCCGCCTACCTCTCCTCCGGCGATCCCTCTCAGTCCGTTGGCCTCACGCCATGGCTGCTTCATCTTCCTCTAGCTCTTCTTCTGATACTTTGCCTTACTCAACTCTAATCCATATGATAACCATTAAGCTCTCTTCGACCAATTATCTTCTTTGGCGGAGCCTAATCTATCCTCTTCTCATTGGTCAAGGGCTCGTTAGTCTCATTGATGGCACGCATCCGGCACCATCATCTACTGTGGACGTGGCCGATTCTTTAACGCCGAATCCAGCTTATCACTCTTGGCGTGTTGATGATCAGAAACTTGTGAGTCTCATTTTTTCCTCCCTAACCGAGGAAGCTATGTCTGTTGTCGTTGGCTGCACCACCGCTCGAGCCATTTGGCTTGCTCTGGAACATACTTTCAGTCATCAATCCAAGGCTCAGGAGCTTCGTCTCAAGGGCCAGCTTCAGTCTATCAAGAAAGGAAATCGCTCAGTCGCCGAGTTCGGTTGCGACTTCAAGCTTGTGTGTGATCAACTCTCTGCGATCGGATGCTCTGTGGATGAAACAGACAAATTTCATTTGTTTCTAAAAGGGTTAGGCTCGGCTTTCTCTAGTTTTTCTGCGACGCAAATGGCTTTGTCTCCGCTACCCTCTTTTTCTGATCTTCTCAACAATATGGAGGCTTGGGACATGTTCCAGCAGGCTCTCGAACCAGACCCTCCTGTGCAGGCTGCGTTTGTCATGACAATTAACTCTCGCCCATTTTTCTCTCTGGTGTCTCACGGTCGTGGTTCTGGATAGAAAATCGGGGGTCGTGGTTCCGGACAGCGGTACCAACCTCACTGTTAAATCTATCGCACCAATGGCTACTATGCAAACGCATGTCCAGATCGGTTCAATCGCAATATTGCTGCTCTTTCCGCCAACATAGCCGAGGCTTTCTCCGCTACCTGCAATCTCTCGGATTCTCCTACATCCGATTGGTACTTGGATACAGGTGCATCGACGCATATGACACCTTCTTCTACGCCATTGCAATCTTCTTTGTCGTACACAGGTTCAGACTCGGTTGTCGTAGGTAATGGTGCCCAATTACCTATTTCTCATATTGGATCTCTATGTTTAAATACTACAATAACTCTGTCCGATGTCTTGGTTGTTCCGGGCCTTACTAAAAACTTGCTTTCTGTCAGCAAGCTAACTTCTGATTTTCCAGTTGATGTGATCTTTACTAATGATTTTTTTAAGGTTCAGCATCGGGTCAATCGAGAAACAGTGACTCGGGAAAGCCGTAAGCATGGTCTTTATGTGCTGGATGCTTCTCAATCAGCACTGGCTGCAGTTCGTCACCCTACTGCCTCTTTTGAATTGTGGCACTCAAGACTTGGTCATGTTTCTTTTGATGTAGTTTATTATTTGCATAAAATTGGGTGCATCTCTGTCACTGCATTGTTACCCAAGCCCTTGATTTGTGATTCTTGTGAACGAGCCAAAAGTAAGCGCTTACCATTTACCTTGGATAATAAATGATCGTCTTCTGTTTTAGACCTTATTCATTGCGATTTATGCGGGCCAGCGCCTGTTGTTTCTGACTCTGGTTTTGATATTATGTTATATTTGTGGATGACTATTCCCGTTTTACGTGGCTATATCCTTTGCGACAGAAATCTGATTTTTATGATGTGTTAGTTCAATTTAAAGTCTTTGTTGAAAATCAGTTTTCTGGTTGCATAAAATCTTTCCACAGTGATATGGGCACTGAATTCACTAATAATAAGGTACAGACGTTATTTCGAGATTCCGGCATTCGTCATACTTTCTCTTGTCCATACACACGTGCTCAAAACGGGCGTGTTCGAACGAAAACATAGACATGTCACTGAAACTGGTCTTGCAATGTTATTTCAATCTTACACTCCTCTGCGTTTTTGGGTTGAGGCATTCAGCAGTGCTGTGTATGTCATAAATCGTTTGCCTTCCAAGGTTCTAGATGGAAAATCTCCATTTGAGGTGTTATTCTCCGTTTCTCCAAATTTTGCCAACTTTCACACCTTTGGTTGTAGAGTTTATCCTTGTCTCAGGGATTATACTGCAAACAAGTTTGAGCCTCGGAGCACTGCTTGTGTTTTTCTGGGCTATAGTAGCTCACATAAAGGGTTTCATTGCTACGATCCTAACTCATTCCGCACTTATGTTACTCGCAATGCTAAGTTTGATGAATCATTTTTTCCATTCTCTAATTCTTCTGCCAGGTCGAACTCCACCTCTCTTACTATCTCGGAATTTCTTGAACCAGTTCGACTGAGCTATCGTCCTACTCCTTCCTCGGTGATTGCTGCTACAGATGGGGACCCTCCATCGGGCCCTTGCAAACTATGTGATAGTCCCTCCTCCACTTTGCCAAGCACAAAATCACCGTCTTTGGCTTTTCTTGATGAACCTGTTACCCATACTGATCACATTGCCGACCTTCCACCTTTAGCAATTCTGCCTGCTCCGGTAAACACTCACTCCATACAAACTCGGGCAAAGTCTGGAATTTTTCGACCTCGACATTTGCCGAATTATGCTTGTACTCGTTTGTTTAATGCTCTCATTACTGTTAGTGAACCTCGTGGTATCAAGTCCGCCTTGAAATGTTCAGAATGGGTTGCAGCCATGCATGATAAACTCTCGGCCTTGCATGCAAATCAGACTTGGGATCTTGTTCCTCGTCCTCCTGATACGAACGTCGTGGGATCTAAGTGGATTTTTCGAACCAAATTTTTGGTTGATGGTTCTATTAATCGTCATAAGGCCTGTCTCGTTGCTCAGGGTTTCACCCAGCTCCCTGGCTTCGACTATTCTCATACCTTCAGTCCTGTGGTTCGGGCTTCTATTGTTCGCATTGTTCTTTCTATTGCAGTTTTGAACAACTGGCCTCTACATCAGTTGGATGTCAAAAATGCCTTTCTCAATGGTATTCTATCCAAACCTGTGTTCATGGAACAACCTCCTGGATTTATAGATACTCAGTTCCCGAATCATGTTTGTCGCCTCAAGAAGGCATTATATGGTCTTAAGCAGGCTCCTCGTGCTTGGTTTCAACGACTAAGTGATTTTTTATTGAGCATTGGGTTCATCTACAGTCGCTCTGACTCCTCTTTGTTCATCTACATTAGTGGGTCTTCTATTTTATATCTTCTGGTTTATGTTGATGATTGCATTCTCACAGGAAACACAACTGTAGCCTTGCAAGCGTTCATCACTCGCCTTCGTCGAGAATTCGCCATCACAGACCTTGGCAAACTTAATTATTTCTTGGATCTTGAGGTTACTTATACTCCCTCTGGCATTTTCTTGAATCAGGCGAAATATGCTCGGGATATTCTTCAACGAGCAGTTCTGGAAGATTCAAAGCCTGTCTCAACTCCTTTAGTTGCAGGTTGCCAGCTTCCCACGGATGGTCAGCCATTTGATGATCCGACGTTATATCGGTCGTTGGTGGGTGCTTTACAATATCTTACAATCACACGACCGGATCTCTCCTTTGCTGTTAATCTTGTCAGTCAGCACCTTCAGAGTCCTACACTTATCCATTATCAAGCGGTTAAGCGAATTCTTCGCTATGTGAAAAGCACTCCGGTCTTTGGCTTATCTTTCACTCGTAGCTTTTCTCCCTCTCTCGTTGTTTACTCTGATGCAGACTGGGCGCGTTGTGTTGAGACCAGACGCTCTACTTATGGCTGTTCTATTTATCTAGGTGGTAATCTTGTGTCTTGGAGCGCTAAGAAACAGCCTACGATCTCTCGATCAAGCTGTGAGTCGGAATATCGTGCTCTTGCAAATGCAGCCTCTGAAATTGTTTGCATCCTTCATCTTCTTCGTGAATTGAAGATTCAGCTACCTTCCTGTCCAACACTTTACTCGGACAACAACAGTGCGATCTTTTTGAGTCAAAATCCCAGTGCACATAAGCGGGCCAAACACATTGATATTGATTTTCACTTTGTCCGAGAGCTCGTTTCAAATGGACGTCTGCCACGAAATTTTCTCTTTCACTCTCCAAGTTGCGAATATTTTTACTAAGGCTCTTTCTCGACCTCTTTTCGAGATTTTTCGGGACAAGCTTCGCGTTGGACCGCATCCCACGTCTCGCTTGAGGGGGGATGATAACATAAAATAAATTAATCTTTCTTTGTATGATTTTATGCCTTTAACTTAGGAGTCTATTTTTATCATCTTTGACTTCTTTCTTGCATAGTTTACGGAAGATCCTTCCTTCCTTGTAAAGTATAGGTTCTATCTTCTTTTTATAGCAGAATGTATTGCGCAAATAATCAATGCAAATACAATATTTACATTCACACATGACATAACTTATTTTGACTCGTGTTTCACCAACATTTCTGAGATAACATGGTAAAACAAACATATTATACCGGAGTATCAATCTAGGTTCATTATGTATCATAATTTACATATCCAAAATATAATACTGTTCTCAAAAGTAAACACTATTTAAGTACTTGAACATTAAAGGGGTGATGAAAAGTCAGTCTAGCTTGCTACACGTCCACGTCATCATCCACTGGACCTGAAAATATAAAAAAAAAATATCATGAGACACCTCTGGAGAGGAATCCCAGTGGGATAACTATACTGAAGCAATCAAATTAATTAGCACATATTACATGTCCTTTGGGCACGCTCACCCTGGACCATACATAACATAAAGGAATGTGGGAGTCGCTCGCCCACTAAACCTTGCTTTCATAGACCTGGCACTCTCGCCCTTAAGGTCGTCGCCCGATAGTGAAGCTACTATCGGTTATAGCTACGGAGCTTCAGCCGTAGATTTTCATACATAACATATTAATTTAATCATCAACATATAGTAAAGTGTAGAAGTTACCCACTTGAAAGCTGAGGATTTGATGATTCCTTTTTGGATTCACCGATCGTCTCGACTGCGCTCGACACACTTAACTGATTAGCCTCTTATATCATATAACACAATCTTTTGTATTTTATATTAGATTTCTTTAATCTAAAGCTTAATTATACTTCATTTAATACATACTTGTGATATAAAATTTTTAGACATTTAATTTAATGATTCTAGGCATAAAATGACACATAAAGCCACATCAATTTTAATAATTCATAGGTGATTCCAAAAATGACAAGAATATTTACATAATCACATAATAGTCTTAGATATCATATTCTAAAAATTCAAAATTTTTCATCATCTACATATATAAATAAAATTAATTCTATAAACTAGTTTTTCACCTCAATTTCAACTCAAAATCAGTCTATTTTGAACAATTTATCATATATTATAGGATTCATAAAATAATTTCATATTTTCACAGAATTTAAAAATCATGTTGAAGTATAACATATAAAAATATCAACTAAAACTAAGGTTTACATAATTAGTTATGAATTTTCGAAGTTGGCTGAAAACAGGGTACTTTATAAGGTGAAAACATGTTTTCTTGTAAAACTCCTCATGATTTCAGTTTTACTTGAAAATTCCCAAGGTAAAATTTCTCTCATTCTTAAGAACAAATATTATAACTTAGTAAAATATGGCTTATGAATATGATTTAAATAAATAGTTATAAATTTTAGAACTAGACTGAAATTACGATAGGATCTACACAGAAAACAACCTGTGTTAAAAAATTCAGCATAAATTATACAAAATTCCAAAAATTTCATACCAATTTTCTGTACATACCTAAGAATTGGTTCTAAAACATAGTAAAAGATCACATTTAAATTCGAAGGATAAAGTTTAGAAACATAATTTGATTCGGACCTAAAAACAGAACCTATATTCTGCAAACAGGGCTGAAAACATGTTTTCTTGCAAAAATCATCATAAATTGCACAAGGTTCTACAAATTACATGGTAAATTTCTACATCGCTATCAGAACTTTTACTACAACATAATGAAATATGGCATATATATATATGGTTGTAATAATTAGTTATGAATTTTAGTACAAGACCGAAAACAGGACATGACCAACACAGAAAACCAACTATGTTGTAAAATTTGGCATAAATCGTACATAACTCAAAAATTTGCATACTAAAATTCTGAGCATACCTAAGAACTGTTTCTAAATCATAGAAAAAAAATCATACATAAAATCGAAGGGTACTATTCAAGAAAATTATTTGATTCAGACCAAAAAATGAGACAAAAATTGTCTGTGGACAGCTTATCTTAGAAAAATCATATAAAATCGAGTTTAACTCCAAATTTTCTGAAATTTGACACACATATTCTACAGTTCATATACTAGATAATAAAAGGTTTTAGCTTAAATCGATTCCTAAATCACTCAGCATATTTACGAACAGAGAAGCATAACATAAACAAAATTATAGCATAGCAACTTATTTTGTTTCATTCAAGAAATTCATAAACAATTTATTCTCAACCCTAACTCTCAAAGAACATCTTTGGAGTTCATAATATATACTAAAAGTAAGAAAACATCAAAATTCAAAGAAGAAATTAAAAGGTTTAAGCCAAAATACTTTCAAAATCAAGAGAAGAAGGGGTGTTCTTCCTCTATGAAATTGTTTTCTTTCTTCTTCTTCTAATTTGGCTACAAGTTGCCTTCGTTTTTTCCTCTTCTTCTTTTTGATTCATCCATCATATTATGTATTATAAGGTTTAGCACATACATTTGGAGTTATCTTGAGATTAGTAGGATGATGAGGTGGCTAGTCTAAACTATAGGTTGCTTAGTCATATCTTACCATGGAAGTTTCAAATTGTGTGATATGTTGTGAAAATCTCATATGTATGTATATACGTATAGCTTGTTTCATTTTTATTTATTTATTTATTATTTTTTTTTACTTTGGTGTCTTATATTATTAAAGAGACTAATAATAATAGTATAAATTATAAATCATATAAGTGTAAAATTAAATAGCATAAAAGTAAGTACTAAAATTTACATACTTAAAAAGTATCGTGGTTATTTTACTATTTACTATAATGCATGCTTGTTCAAGTAAAACGTTTTGATTCATAAAAACACATATAAAGATCATAAGTAAAATTTCATAAAAGAAAACATTCAAAAGCAGTAACGAATAAAATTAGCATATGAGTTTAATATTATATAATTCATTTAAAATTAACTAACATCTTATCTTTTACTTTCGTTAATATGTGTCGAGTGAGTGGAGATCGAGCTCGATTTCTTCCATAAGTTATCCTGCAAAATCCTTAAAATCTTGAAAGAAATATTAGATCATAAAGATTTTAAAATCATCGATCATAATATGATTTGTAAATCATAAATTAAATAATATAAGAAATTTATACCTGCACTTAAATCATTTATACTTGAACGATAAAACAAATTTTATAAAATATGCAATGTAGGGTTTTCTTGAAAATGGGTGTTACACAAGGCATCAGTTGTGCCTGTGATACATTCAACAGAATGCAATAAGCCAATTTGCACAACTAAAGTCTGATAATAAATTCAAAGATAAATTCAACAAATGTTTGTCAGATTGTGCTGATGAAAATGAGTTTGAAGAATGTTGGCAAAACATGATATCAACATATGAATTGAAAGATCATCTTTGGTTTCGACGCTTATACACTTTGAGAGAAAAATGGTATACAACACTCAGCAAGGCTTTCTTTTCGGCAGACATACGATCATCACAAAGGAGCGAGAGTACAAACCATGCAATTTCATTCAATGTTAGGAAAAGTACAAGCTTAACCAAGTTCTATATCGTTTTCAAAGAAACTATCAAGCATTGGAGAAGCAAAGAACAACAAGATGAATTTCAGTCTACAAGTTCAATCCCTGAATCAGTTATACCAATGAATGGATTACTAAAGCATGCTTACGATGTGTACACACTACCCCTTTTCAAGGATTTCGAAGAAGAGTTTCTCAAATGCATCTCATCTAATTCTACACTCATTGGACTTCAAGACAACATGATCATATATGACGTTTCATCATTTGAAGGCAGTGGAGGTGCCTATCGGGTAATATTTGATAATCAAATGAATCTCATAGCTTGCACAAAAAATATGAAGAGTATGGTATGCTATGCTATTATTCATTGAGGATACTGCATATTAATTCTATTCAAAACATACCAACTACTTATTTAAAGAGAATATGGACAAAACAAGCAAAATTGCATATTTGGGATGAATTTCAGAATGTTGCCCAACATGCAAATAAGCCTCGTGATTGTGTACTTTGGAGGCATAAAATGACCAGAAAATACTACAATCTAGTATTTAACTTTGAAGACAACGAAGACACAAGAAAAATACTTGAAGAGAGCTATAGTAGAGATTTTGCGATTGTGAATGGAATCACTACAACAAATTCAGTAGTTCTAACATGTTCTAGTTCATCCAATGTTATTCTAGATCCTAATCATTCAATTACAAAGAGACGAAGACAAAGAATAAAGGGACAATTCGAGAAAAAAAAACAAGCAAAAGGATAAAACAGCTATAAAGGAATTTGGTTCTAAAACACCAAATGTTCATCTGTTCTAATCTTTTTTCTGCTTTTTTTTAGATATTGAATCATATGTAAGAAACCATTTAGTTAGAAAGTTTTAACCTTTATGGTCTATCAGTTTAACCTTTATGTATAAAGTTTCTAACCTTTTCATAAAATGAATCTCTTTAGGAACTGCATTCACTGTAATCCACAAAAAAATTGCTATAACCTTTATGTTATACAATCGTAACCTTAATCATAAATAATAATAACCTTCATGAACAAAAATAATAACCTTATGAAATAATTATAATAACCTTTATGTTATAATATATTAACCTTTATGCTATAATATAATAACTTTTATGCTAAAATATAATAACCTTTATACAATATTAATCCAAAAAATAGAATAATTTCAGAACAAATCAGTATTCACCATAAATTGTATTAATCCCACTGTATTCACCACAATAAAAATATTCACCAATCATATCAGTATTCACCCACAAAACCATAAAAACAACAAAATATACAAACCAATACTAAAATCTAGCAAACTATAAAAACCATCAAATATTCAGACTAAATCTCCGCCTTTTGTATGTCCTTGGACCTTTCAACATAACTTTCTTCCTCTGACCAACATTAGGTTTCTTCTTGCTAATTATTTCTTGTTTCTTCATATAGAAATCGTACATATGGTTTAATACTTCTGACCGTATTTCATTGATATTTGCAAGAATGATTGATGCACAAATTTCTCCTCTTAGCACACGATGAATTGTTGCCTTTTTAAAAAAAAATGTAGAATGTGTAAGGTTAAATAATAAACAAAACTATAAAATATAACAAATTTTATACCTTTGTCATGTCTGGACTAGAATACAACACACCATCAAAGTGCTCCGCATGGTGCATAAGATATACTCCACAGTCCAAATCTTTGTTTGTCGTTTGCCATTTGAATAATACATTCTCAAAATTGTAGTCTAATATTTCACGTGCTTTGGCATGACTTCTAGTTTTAAGAAACTTCGACATTTGAACATTCTATTACACAAAAAATTTCAAAAAATTTAAACATCAACATAAAACATAGAAAATAAATATAAAAGACTAACATGAAAAAATATAATTATAAAAAGGTTAATGTCCAACAACATAAAGGTTAACCAACGAGTAACATAAATGTTAGATATTTTTAACATAAAGGTTAAGGTAAAAAATACAAATTTACCAACAGTTTTGCACTCTTAAAGAACACATTTTTCTTCAATTCCAACTTTTCTATTATCGAGATATTGGACTTTCTTCTCCATGAAATTGATTGCAATTGCAGCATAGTGGTAATCAAGACAAAATGGAACAAATATCTATAGAAAAAACACAATTATAACATTTTGGAACAAATATAAATGTATGAAAGATATTATTTCATATATATCAAATCAACACGGTCAAGTCTTTTTATGTTGGAAGCGATCCAATTATTCCAACTTGCTGTCATTTCCTTCTCATTATCCTCCATATCTTCATTTTCATATACAATTTTGCTCAAGCATGACTGTTAACAAAAACAAAAAATTAATAGAAAATAATAATTAAAAATAAAAAACTTTATATTGAAGTATACTAATTCTATTACTTACACTAGATTTAATGTTGAAGATAAAACGACTTGGTTTGTCTTCACAATCATTTTCATGGTTCAATATCAGAAACCAAGAAGTTAAAACAGACTAATATATTTCAACTTTTGGAAGCAAAGATAACATGTCATCCTTTATAACAAAGTTGAAATAACCTTTCTTGAACAAACGCTCTCTGTATAAAAACAAATTAATGTAATATAACATAAAGATAAATAAAAAAAACAGAAAAAAATTCTTATGATTCTTCATTGTGTGTCTCAGATTTTGACAAAGAATAGTCAATAATTTCCTTGTCAGTCTGATTCATATCATCCAAAAACCTATTCATATATAACATGTATTCAGAGAGAAACCCAACATTCTTTTTAATAGGGGAAAAAACGCTCATTGTCAACACCCTCAACATCTATCCCTTTTACACTAACTTCAACTTCATTCAATTCCTTGTTTGCAATCTCAACAACTTCCTATTTCGACTAGCTTTAACATCATTCAATTTATCATTTGATAGACCTTTCTCATCAACATCATCTACAACATCTTTATTTTCTTGCTCTTGAAATTGAGCTTCAACATCTTCATTTCGTTACTCGAAAGCAACAGGTTCCTCTGGTGTCAGCAGCTCAAATGAAGGCATATCTGATGCCTTCATATTCATTTTCACAAAATTATCAACCACACTATCAATGTATCTGTGCAGCTTTTTATCAGAGAAGAAAATCTAAGACTCGGATAATTCAGGTGTGCCACTAGTTTGTTTTTCCCCAATCTTCTTCTTCATTAACTTTTTCATGTGGTAGTTAGACAAAACTAATATATCTCTTTTGAAGCACATAAAAGATTGATCAAATTCCTAAAAAAAAAATCAACACATATAAAAGGTTACATTATTAAAACACAAAGGTTAACTATATATAAAGTGAAGGTTAACTACTTATAATAAAAAAGTTAATGTAGTAAAACAGAATATATGACAACTAATATTAAAAAGTTAAAAACTTATAATATAAAGGTTTGAAAACCATATAACAAAGGTTATAGAAAAATAACATAAAGGCTATAAACAAAAATATTACTTACATCTTTGGCCAATTTTTTGATTTCCAAATTATCAGGCTCCCCATCAGGTAATGCAAACATAATAAATCTCGAACCATTCTCAGTCTCAACATCTTCACTGGTATCATAATCAGTAGCCTCCTCAACAGGCTTATCAATAGGCTTCTCGGTTGGCTTCTCAATTGGCTTCTCCTCTTTGAAGAAATGGGGTAGACATCCAACAACAACTCTTCATAAGCATAAAATCCACAAATCTCCTCCTCATAACACCTTTTATGCATGTTTAAATTTGTCCAATGCTGGATCAAATACAATGTGTAACGCCCAGGATAAAAAGAAAGCATAATTGGTTAATTAAATAAGTAAACCTTAATTAAAATATCTTATGTGTTTTAATTCTTGAATGTTAATTTAATTACATGCGTTTTAGATATGTGTTTAACGACCAGTTTTAGATGGATAAAAATTATACACATGGAAAATAGAATATTTTTATACCATTAGATGCATAATGGAAAAACGAGAAGATAGAAATGAACTAGAGGTCAATCGGACACCTGTAGCTCAAACGGCAAAGAAAAGGGCAAAATACGGAGTTTCAGAAAAACGAGAAATGAAATCTTATCGTGAATAGTAACCGAAATCTTATCATGAACAGTGGCCTAGTCTAGATGAACAGTAAACCTACCATGAATAGTAACTTTTCCAAATTCTATAAATAGGCCCTCATTCGATTTCATTTTTCACCGTTTCTTCGAACGAGCCGAATGAGCCGAAAAGCGCCGAACACACGTAAGTCTCTCTCTCCTCTCTCTTTTTCTTTCCCATCTTCATTCTATCTCCGGCGCGCCACCGTCGGAGTTCGTCGAAAAATTTCAAAGTTGTCAGTTTCGGCTGATTTTCGTACACAACGTAGCCCTCGACGATACGAGTCTAGGACAACTTTCGGAATTCAATTCCGATTCTCTGTTCTCCGGAAAATGGAGAAAAACCGCCGCTGCTGTCGCGGAAAATGTCAAACCCGTCCATTTCGGCTGATTTTCATTTAAAACGTAGCCCTCGACGATACGAATCTAGGACAACTTCCGAAATTCAATTCTGATTTCCCGTTCGCCGGAAAACGTCGAAAAACCATCTCCAAACCCTAAACCCTTGCTTCTTGCCACCTTTTCTCTCTCCCATTTTTCTCTCCCTCACTCGTTTTCTCACCATTACAGGCGCCGGAGGGGCTGCCGGAGTTGTGGGCTAGCCACTGGAGGGGTGGCGCTGCCATGGGCGCCGGTGCCGGAAAATGGCTTAGAAAGGGGGGGCTGTTGCAAGGAGTTTGTGAAATGTGTGTGACGAAGAGTTTTTGAGGTTGTTTTTCAGGCACTATTCATGTCAAAATCCGGTGAGGGATGGCCGGATCTGGTAGCCGGCGGTGCGGGCTAGCCGGAGAACTAAGTTTCGGCGGCATAGGACGGCAACACCGTCGCCGGTGGCTCCGGGAAGGTGGCTGGTTGAGCAGGGTCGCGACGGGAGACCGGGGCACGAGCCGGGGGAAGGCTGCCGAGAAAATTGGGCAGCTGCTGAGAGGCCGTGCTCCCACTGTCGAGAAAACTAGGCAGCTGCCGAGAATGCTTCTCCCACTTTCGAGAAAACTCGACAGCCAATGGGAGACGTCGTCGAGATTTTTCCCCGGTTGTGCGACCCTAACCTTGTATCTAATTACATCCATCGATCCTATACTCCACGAATAAGTTTACATATAATCTAGATCGAATAGAAAATTAAAACCTAACACGATAAACCACCGTGATTTTACTATTACAATCATACATTCAAAAAACAACCTCGACATGTCCGAGGGTTTAATTCATACATAAACATACATTCAGACCATAATAGTTGGATTTAAGGTTCCTGCAGAAAATCATAATTTCTCGCACATCCTACTATTATCCGATCTAAAACACGCATGCTTCAAGATACGATTCATAATAGAATTAACCGATCCAATCGAATAGAGTTAGAAAACCACGGCATTGATACCAATTGTAGGAACCGCCGGATTGCCGACCCTATACGATTATTCGATTCGGGGTCCATGCAAATATGATTAATGCACAGCGGAAAATGAATCATACCTTTTGCACCGAAATTAGTTCTAAGATCAGAACTGTAGATCGAGGAATCGATGAAGCCTGGACCTCACGATCTTCTGTTGTATTCCTCGCCTTTTTCTCGAACGTTGTGGGCAACGAGCTATCGAGACTTTCAGCATTTTTCTACTTAAATCGTATCTCAAATTTCATGTGTATAGAAACGGCTGACTTGAGGCTTATTTATAGGCTACAACAAGGACCTTGAGGAGGATTAGGAATCGGTCTCCTGATAGGCTTAGGAGTCCTAAATTCAATCTAAATATACTTCTTAAGCCTATCAATAATATCTCAATCCACTAAAAAGATATTATTGAACTACCGTCCCTTATCCATATTAAATATGGCTCCTATTTATTATGTGCGTGTTTATCTCCCCGTGTTTAAGATATCGAATGTCCATTAATAAAATGAATTACTGACAATTCAATTAATTAATATTTAATTCCAAGAGTAGTACCACTCAACTTTATTATCATGCCGGAATAAATCCACCTACAGGGTTTACGTGATAATCCTTATGAGTTCCTCAAGGGGACATCATCATCCTAAATAATTAGGACACGATTTCATTATATAATCAACAGCACACCATATAAACAACATTGTATCCCAATTTACCGAGCTTATTGATTTAAGAAATAAATCTCACCCATTGGTAAATTAAAGAAACATATATCGAGTATACATGCCTGTTATCATACAATGATTAAGAGGACGCACATCCATAATAACAGAGGTCTTGTTCTATTTATGTAGTCAGTACAAATAAAACAACCTCAATTGGTCATGCTCAATACATACAAAATGTACTAGTGTAATTTTATAATCAAGATAGATTAATACCAAATTACACTACAACCATTCCAATAATTTGTCCAAAATTATCTCGGCTGTGAGCTACCATTTATAATCTATAAGGAACTGATAACATGATCTTCTGTGTGGCACCACACACCATGTTATCTACAATATAAATTAATTGGACAATTGCAATAACATATATAACAAATATAAAATGCAAAACATTTGACCATAACAGATTCTCATATCATAAATAGATGTTTACACAAAAGCTAGGCTTCTAGTATACATCCTAACATTTCCGCTGTGAATATTATGTTAATTCGGTTGAAGCCGATGGTTATTATGTAATATCTTTTGTTCATCTCCTACTTCTTTTCTTCTTCCTGCACGCCCGTGTGAAAAAATCTGATAGATGTTTTTGTAAGAAAATGGGACGCGACAGAAATGGTATCAGAGCCTTTGACATGATACCAATTTTAAAAAAAAAGTTTGAGAATTCACTGTTATCGGCATATTGCTTTTTGGCCGCCGCCATAGGGCCGTTGATTACAACAGCGTGAGCTCATGTGCGTAAATGGTCGTTTGCAGGAGTTAGTGCAGTGAAAAAGGGTTGAGAATACCATTGGCCCTTGTTTACGATAGGGTGAGCTAATGGGTGTGTCTCCCCGTGAAAAAGGGTTGAGAATACCATGGGCCCTTGTCTACGATAGGGTGAGCTAATGGGTGTGTCTCCCTGGTCCGTGGGTATGATATGAAAGATTGGGGTTAATGTATTGGAGTTCGAGCTTGCTCAAACATGTTTTATAAAGAGAATATGAGAAAAACGTGTCTTTAAAACATGAAAATGTTTTCGAAAAGAAATAAGATAAGCACTATCCTCTCTCTATAAGTGTCTCTCCCTGATCATAAGACTTGTGTAATTGAATACTTATCTGTATGTGATACTATGTTGAAATGATATATACGGTTAAGGTTAAGAGGGGGCTTTACGGGTATAGGTTGATGATAAAAACTCGTGTAACTTCTATATGAAAGATGCAATAGTGTTTACCTTCATGCTAGGATGCGAGTACTATTTGTAAAGACACATGAGAAGAGGCTTCGATGCTATTTTTACGAGAGTAGATAGTGTACATGATCATTTTGACACGATGCGTATTTGGTAATGCGGCTGTATGTGAGGTGGGAGCATAAACCCTGGCCTCTCTCACTTCTTTATTTATAACTCAACTAGTAGCCGCCTCTCTTCATCTCTCTTCTCTACGAACCAGATCTCTCTCTCTCTCTCACGAGCTATGCCAAGAGAAAGACCACGAAGGAATCAAACTCCAATGGCTGATCAGCCAGAACAGGATGATAATGTAAACACGAGGGATCTAATGTCGGTTCTGAGGGGTTTAGCACAACACTTTGAGGCAACTAGAGCCAACCCACAACCAGCTAAGTCCGATCAAAATCTAATATACGAACAGTTTCGACGATTTAACCCGTCGATGTTTGACAGGAAGGGTGAACCTGCAGAAGTAGAAGAGTGGCTGAGGTCACTTGATCAATTTTTTTGGGCACTTGACGTGTACGCAAGAACAGAAGGTTTCCTGTGCAATCTTCCAGCTCACAGAAGAAGCGAGTCACTGGTGGGACTCGTATGAGAGAACGATGCTACCCGCCCAAAGAGAGGCGCTAACGTGGGAAGAATTTAAAGAAGTGGTTTCTCATCACTTCATACCTCAGTCCTATCAGGACGAAAAAGAAACAGAATTCCTACATCTCTGATAGGGAAGCATGACGGTGGGAGAATATGAGCGGCGATTCAATCAATTGAGCCGATATGCCACACACTTGGTGGATACCGACATCAAGAAGGCTCGAAGGTTTGGAAAAGGCCTTCGCCCAGAGATTAGATCCACACTGGCTGGATAGGGGACAATTTCAAACGCAAGTGTTATCGAGAGAGCACAAGAGATCGCCTCTAGCTTGCGTTTGGATGTTATAATTCCTAGGGAAGTCTTCCCAACTCCTGAAAAGAGGAAATGGACTGGCCCGAGCCAGAGTTTTGCCCAGAATAAATTTCCAAGGGTAAACAACGCTTTACTCCTTCCCACTCTCAAATCCGAGAACCCGTGCCTTAGATGCAGAAAGGTGCATGTGGGGTCGTGTCAACGAGAAACACGGAGTTGTTTCACCTGTGGAGTACCGGGGCATATAGCGGCCAACTGTGGGAAGGCAAGAAACTCGCCAGCTACAGCCCCAAACTCGAGGCCGGTGGCAGGCAAAGCACGAACCTTTGCTCTTACCCGCCCGGAAGCGGCTGATGAAGCTGAGACGATGACAGGTATATTATCAGTATGTGATATACCTACTCTCATCCTATTTGATACTGGAGCGACACACTTCTTTGTTTCTGTGAATTTCTGTAAATTACTGAAGTATGAGGACGGTAGGATAGTCGCTCAAATCCTAGAAGTCAGTATTCCTTCAGGAAAGACGGTAATGACAAAACACCTATACCGTCGTCTTAAGATCCTGTTTGAAGATAAGATTCTTCTGGCCGATCTGCATGATCTGGAGATGATGGATTTCGATATAATTTTAGAAATGGACTAAAATAAAACATAAAATGGGAAATGAAAGACGAGATCCTGAAGAAGTATCCCAACTTATTTTTTATAGGTACACGTTTAATTTCGAGGACGAAATTTTTATAAGGGGTAAGAGATGTAACGCCCAGGATAAAAAGAAAGCATAATTGGTTAATTAAATAAGTAAACCTTAATTAAAATATCTTATGTGTTTTAATTCTTGAATGTTAATTTAATTACATGCATTTCAGATATGTGTTTAACGACCGGTTTTAGATGGATAAAAATTATACACATGGAAAATAGAATATTTTTATACCATTAGATGCGTAATGGAAAAACGAGAAGATAGAAATGAACTAGAGGTCAATCGGACACCTGTAGCTCAAACGGCAAAGAAAAGGGCAAAATACGGAGTTTCAGAAAAACGAGAAATGAAATCTTATCGTGAATAGTAACCGAAATCTTATCATGAACAGTGGCCTAGTCTAGATGAACAGTAAACCTACCATGAATAGTAACTTTTCCAAATTCTATAAATAGGCCCTCATTCGATTTCATTTTCACCGTTTCTTCGAACGAGCCGAATGAGCCGAAAAGCGCCGAACACACGTAAGTCTCTCTCTCCTCTCTCTTTTTCTTTCCCATCTTCATTCTATCTCCGGCGCGCCGTCGCCAGAGTTCGCCGGAAAATTTTAAAGTTGACGGTTTCGGCTGATTTTCGTACACAACGTAGCCCTCGACGATACGAGTCTAGGGCAACTTTCGGAATTCAATTCCGATTCTCCGTTCGCCGGAAAATGGTGAAAAACCGCCGCAGCCATCGCTGGAAAATGTCAAACCCGTCCGTTTCCGCTGATTTTTGTATTCAATTCTGATTTCCCGTTTGCCGAAAAAGGGCGAAAAACCATCTCCAAACCCTAAACCCTTGCTTCTTGCCACCTTTTCTCTCTCCCGTTTTTCTCTCCCTCGCTCGTTTTCTCGCCATTGCAGGCACCGGAGGGGCTGTCGGAGTTGTGGGCTAGCCACTGGAGAGGTGGTGCCGCCATGGTGGCGGCGCCGGTGCCGGAAAATGGCTTAGAAAGGGGGGGCTGTTGCAAGGAGTTTGTGAAATGTATGTGACGAAGGGTTTTTGAGGCTGTTTTTCAGGCACTATTCATGTCGGAATCCGGCGAGGGATGGCCAAATCTGGTAGCCGGCGGTGCGGGCTAGCCGGAGAACTAAGTTTCGGCGGCATAGGGCGGCGACACCGCCGCCGGTGGCTGGTTGAGCAGGGTCGCGTCGGAAGACCGGGGCACGAGCCGGGGGAGGGCTGCCGAGAAAATTGGGCAGCTGCCGAGAGGCCGTGCTCCCGCTGCCGAGAAAACTAGGCAGTTGCCGAGATTGCTTCTCCCGCTGTCAAGAAAACTCGACAGCCGACGGGAGACGCCATCGAGATTTTTCCCCGTCGTCGGGAACACGCGCGACGCCGTATTTTTGATTCGTTTTCGATCCAAATCTTGTTTTTTTTTCATCGTACTTTATTATCGAGACGTTGCCAATAAAATATCATTGACCGAGGGTCGTGGGTCCCGGTCAAAGTCAACCCCTTTGACCAAATTACCAAAATACCCCTCAATCTTAAAACGCTCCGTTCGAGCTCGTTACAACTCCGATTGAGTTTATTCTTTTTTTGTTATGATCCAAATTTCATTCTCTTTCACCTCAGCTGTATAAACTGATATTTCTCTCTTATTTCTTCAGCCTCAATCGTTAGGCCCTATGTTTCGATCCGTCTCATTTCGATCGATAGTATCCGATCCGATATCGTTTAAATCCTTAATTATATTTCATAAATATCTAAAAACATCATAAATTATGTAGGCTACCTATTGGATTGAAGCCTTAGGATACGTGATCTTCGATACTTGCAACTCACGTGGTAACCACCGAACAAGGTGGGGGTAATTTTTAACTCTTTATCTGTTTACAGTTTTCCTTATTCCAAGCATGATTGAGGAATACTAAATGCTGTGATTATATATTTGCTGTGACATACTTATTAGTGTGAGGGATGGACCCGCTGAGGTGCCCCTTCATGCATTCGTCCCTAACCCCATTCTTCTATGAAAGGTTTGGTGGTCCTTGAAATGCACCAGCGGTATTTGAGACCGTTTTATGGGATAAGACGGACGATGCCCGCACCTATTCGTCCCTTACCATTTCTAATGTCTGCTGTGCATATTTCGTGCTGTGATTAGTGATGATTATACGTAATTCTGATTCAAATATTTGTGTTAAGATTTAGACGCGAATTTTATCCCCACGAGTGTATTCAACGCACTCACCCCATATTCTGTAATTCACGTTACAGGAGGTGATGAGCATGATGAACCCTAGAAGGAGAGAGGAGGTGCTATATTTTTCTGGATCTGTAAATTATTGTAATATGATGTTTATCAAACTTTCTCTTTATAAAACAATGTTGTAAGAAATCCATGTTTGGTGGTTAAATGATGTGTATTCAGGGATGTGAGATCCTGATGATGAGGTGTGTTTGGGATGGGAGATCCTGATGTTTTTTTGCTGTGAATATTATGTTAATTCGGTTGAAGCCGATGGTTATTATGTAATATCTTTTGTTCATCTCCTACTTCTTTTGTTCTTCCTACACGCCCGTGTGAAAAACTCTGATAGATGTTTTTGTAAGAAAATGGGGCGTGACACAATGATTCTGGTTCTGCAATCCCTTTTCATTTTAACCAATGCATATAAACAATTTGCAAAACTACTACACAACCACTTAAAATTGTCTTTCCCTTAGAATAATTCCTAACAACATTACAAAGCCAATCCAACACATATGTACACCAATCAAATTCTTAATCTCATCCACATTCACCAATGACTTCAACAACCCCATCATAAGCAACCTATTAGAGGACGGTGCAAACAAACACGATATCACATACAACACGAATATAGGGCCAGCCCTGATAGTTTGGGGGCCCTTGGGCAACAACAACAAATGGGCCCCAAGGCAAAGAAAAAAATATATACGCACAATCCTTGAAAATATTGTCAAGTTATTTCACTATCCAAATTCTAAGTTACGGACCATATGTACGATGTTGGAAAAGTACATCACTTACGAAAAAAAGAAGTCCAAATAAATAGCAAAAGTATTATTGAAATATCTAGATCTCCTAGTATTTTGAGAAGCAAGTACAACACTCATAAAAAAAAGAAATCCAAATAAATAACAAAAGTATTATTGAAAATATCTAGATCTGCTAGCATTTTGAGAAGCAAAATCATCAACAACCAAGCACTCAACAACTGCAATCAAAGATGATGTAAGGATGAAGGAATTTTAATATCTAGATCTGCTAGCATTTTGAGAAGCAAAATCATCAGCAGCTAAACACTGAACAACGACAATTAAAGATGATGTGAGGATGAATGAAATTTGTAAGTGCTTGGTGAGTGGTAAACAACAACAATCAAAGATAATGTGAGGATGGAGGAAATTTGTGAGTGATTGATGAGTGGTAATTGTGAAAGGGCCGTTTGTTTATATGGCTTAAAAAGTAGTAATGACTTTTCATTTTCAATTCACTAATTCATTGATTTTTTTAGTTTTCTAATTAATTTAATGGGCTTGAAGTTGGAAAATATTATATATATTGGGCTTACAACTTAAAAATATAACTAATCTTATTTCCAATGATCGGGCCATTAGACCATTGTACATTAAGAAAAATAAAAAATATATTAATATAAATATATATATATATACCTAAAATTTTGGGGCCCCCTAAAATTTGGGGCCCTAGGCTGTCGTCCTTTCGGCACGGGCTTAGGGCTGCCCTGCATAAATACTCTCTTAAAATCATCCCCACCATCCGCCATCAACTTCATAACATCCACCACAACGTTCATAGGTGACCTTGCATGTATGTTATACATTTCATTAAACCTAATACATAATTCATTCTCCTTCCTCCTTCCAAACTTCACATATTAGCATTTACACGCGGGATCATGAATGCATTGTAAACATCATCTGGAGTCAAAACAAAACTCTTATAACCATCGAAGCGAAGCATTCTACTTACACCATTAAACTATTTTACTAGCTAACTAATCATCTTCAAATTTAACTTTGTGAATAAAAGACTAAACAGACCACCAAACCCCATACTCACAATGTCTGCCTTCTATTTATCATTTAAGAAACACAAAACTTGAACAACACCCATAGGTCTACAAGTTGTAACAATTAAACTGCAAAACACATAACAATTATCAGATAAAAACACTTTACAAATAGACTGATATATTTTAATTAATTAATTATAAAACAATACATATATGCATAACCTTTTAGTTATAATAACTTAACCCTTAAGTTATATATACATAACCTTTTAGTTATAATAATCTAACCTTTCTAATAATAAACATTATAGATAACCAAAACAGACAAAACCTTTATATTATATATACATGACCTTTATGCAAATAATAACCTAACCTTTATGTTATCATATTGAAACCTTTATCATATACAGTATTTTATATATACAAAAATATATGAATTTTCCCTGCAAAAAACATACATTAACCTTTTACATGTAATAAACTAACATTCTATCAACATAATCAAAACCTTAGAAAACAGAAGCACAAACAATAAACTTACTTCATCTTCTCAACAGATTCATTATCAGGAGCCAATGTAGATTCCTTACTTGAAAGTTTATCAGATCGAACAACAAGAGCAACATGTCTTTTCGGAGCTATTTGAAAAACTAAAAAAAAACATATAATCTACAAATAAGCAGTAAATAAAATACAAAACACAACAAACTAACAAAAAAACATATAATCTACACATTATTAGTATATGCAAGAGAAAAAAAGAAACCTTACCAGAATCCTTAAAATGCGAAAACACGAAACAATCGATCGAAAATGCAAGAAAAACAAATATAGTCCGAGAAAACAACAAACCACTACAAAAATAAAGAATAATCAATTGAAAAGAGAGAAATCAAACACAGGAACACAGAAGAGAGATAAAACGCAGAAAGAAAGACAGGAAGAAGAAGAATGAACTGCTTTTAAGAAAAAAATAAAAATAAAAAACCCTATATATATTTTCAAAATTGGGTTGGATCCGGATCAGACAACCTAGAGTGCATGGTAAGGGACGAATAGGTGCAGGCATCGCCCGTCTTATCCTATAAAACGGTCTCAAATACCGCTGGTGCATTTCAAGGACCACCAAACCTTTCATAGAAGAATGGAGGTAAGGGACAAATGCATGAAGAGGCACCTCAGCGGGCCCCCCCGCTCACAGTAATAAGTATGTCACAATAAGTATAATCATAGCATTTAGTATTTCTTAATCATGCTTGGAATGGAAAATTGTAAACAGATAAAGGGTTAGAAATTACCCCCACCTTGTTCGGTGGTTACCACGTATCCCAAGGCTTGAATCCAACAGGCAGCCTACATAATTTACGGTGTTTTCTTAGATCTTTATTATCTATAATTAAAGATTTAACCAACATCGGATCGGATACTATCGATCGAGATGAGACGGATCTGAACGGAAGGCCAAACGATTGAGGTTGAAGAAATAAGAGTGAAATATCAGTATATACAGCTGAGATAAAAGAGAATGAATTTTGGATCACAACAAAAAAAGAATGAACTCGATCGGAGTTGAAATGAGCTTGAACGGAGCGTTTTAAGATTGAGGGGTATTTTGGTAATTTGGTCAAAGGGTTGACTTTGATCCGGACCCACGACCCTCGGTCAACGATATCTCGTTGGCGATGACTCGATGATAAAGAACGACAAAAAGAAAATGAGATTCAGATCAAAAATACGACGTCACGCGCGTTCCCAACGACTGAAGAAAAACTCGTCGCCATCTCCCGGCGGCTGCCGAGTTTTCTCGGCAGCAGGAGCGGCATCCTCGGTAGCTGCCGAGTTTTCTCGACAGCGGGGGCATGGGCTCTCGGCAACTGCCGAGTTTTCTCAGCAGCGGGGGCAGGTTCACGCCCAGGCCTCCCGGCATCGACCTGTTTGACCAGCATACTTCCCGAAGCCACCAACTGCGACGACGCCGTCCTGTACCGTCGCCACTTAGTCCTCCGACTAGCCTGAACCGCCGGCATGAATAGTTCCAAAAAAATAACCGCAAACACCCTTCGTCACACATGCATGCACATACTTATACATTCACACATACCACCACTTTCAGCCTTGGCCGGCGACCACAAGCCGTCGGCCACCACCCCCAGGTCCTCGCCGGCGCATCACCAGCGCCGGCCATCATCAGTTCAAGGCACCACCAGCGCCGCCCCACAGCATGCATACATAACACACATTACACACACACACTATACAAACCCCATGCAACCACCCCCTTTCTCAGCCCTTTTTCCGGTACTGACATCACCACCCACGGCGGCGCCACTCCTCCAGTAGCTAGCTCACAACCCCGGCAGTCCCTCCGGTGCCTGAAACCACGAGAAGAAGAGAGAAAGAGAGAAAACGGGAGAGAGAAAATGTGGTAAAAAGTAAGGTTTTAAGGTTTGGAGATCATTTTTTACCGTTTTCCGGTGAACGGGAAATCAAAATTGAATTCTAGAAGTTATCCTAGATTCATCTCGTCGAGGGCTACATTGCGTGCGAAAATTGGTCGAAATCGATAAGTTTGAATTTTTCCGGTAAACTCCGACGGTGGCTCCAGCAGCAGCTCGGTGGTGCCAGCGTCGGCGCACCGGAGACAGAATAAAAAGAGGAGAGAGAAAGTGAGAGAAGAGAGAAACTTACATGTGTTCGGCACTTTTCGACTCGTTCGAAGAAACAGTGAAAATGAAATCGAATAAGGGCCTATTTATAGAAATTTTAGGAAATTACTATTCATCTAGCTAGGTTACTGTTCACGATAAGATTTCGGTTATTGTTCATCAAGAATCCATTGCTCGTTTTTTTTTTTCCGAAACTCCGTATGTTGCCATTTTCTTCGCCTTTTGAGCTACGGGTGTTCGATTGACCTCTAGTTCATTTCTCTCTTCTCATTTTTCCGTTACACATCTACTGGTATAAAAATGTTCTATGTTCCATGTCTATAAATTTTATCCATCTAAAACTGATCGTTAAAGACATATCTGAAACACACGTAATTAAATTAAACTCTCAAGAATTAATACACATAAGATATTTCAATTAAGGGTTTACTTATTTAATTAACCAATTATGCTTCGTTTTTGTCCAGGGCGCTACATGCGTAATATCACAGAAATTTATATAAGTAAAAATTAAGGTTTTTTATGTTGAAATTAGGGTTTTTTTTGCTGAATTTAAAGTTTTTTTTGTTGAAATTAGAGTTTTTTTTAAGTTAAAGTATTACATAAATTTATGTTTAACATAACATAAAGATATGCTTAACATAATATAAAGGTATGAGTAAAACAACATAAAAATTAGGACAAAAAAATGCTTGGATCCAGATCGGATTCGGCCCAACCCGACTCGTGTTATATAGATTTTAAATCCATACAATAGCTACACACAAGTTCAACTCTAAGTTTAAACATGAAAATATGATTTCAAATTAAGATTCATGTTGTTGATGGTTATTTTGATACAATGATTTTAAACATTAGAAACACTAATCAAGTGCAGAAAAATGTACAAAGATGTTCAACATGATGATGAAATTGTGAATTCTATTTTTTATCTTTAATACCATACTCTATAACATAATGATACATTTTGTTGTATAAGTAATACTCACTTTTCAGATTAATTAGAAATACCATTCAATTAAATTAGTAATATATTTGAAAAAAAAAGTAATGAATTTCAATTAAAAAAATATCTTTAAATTATACAATTAATAAATTTAAGTTTTACAATTAATACTATTTTGGGATATGTAAATGATACATTTTATAAAAATTAAAAAGAAAATGTCACTAGCAGGTGATAGTAGAGGGGGGTAAACAGATGAATGCGATGAAGTTGCATGGATTTGCCAAATGTATAAAATTAAGATTGTTTATTCCCATTATTTCCCAACAACTTATTAATGGATTCCACTCTGATTTCATATGATTAATATATATTAAGAAAGTTCTTATCTTACATTATGTTGTACACAATTATTTTTATGCATTAGATGCACAGATCTAACGTCGATTAGATTTGAGGGTGTATTTCACGAGTTCCACGCATCTCACATGTCTACCCACCACACGTGTCCAAACCCTAGTTTTACAGTAATATTGGCCTAACCTTTTAGTTTAGCAAACTTAACCTTTTAATTATGTCCGCATAACCTTTTGCAGTAGATTACAGAACTATAATAACTTTCAAAACCCTTATGTTGTAATAACATAACTTTTATGTTATAATAATCTAATCTTATGTTATTCTTTAATTATATAAATTATGATATTTGTACATAAAAGTTATACTAATATAACATAGAAGTTAAATTATTATAATATAAAGGTTTCAACTAATACTACATGAATTTTTATAGTGAAAAAAATCTAAGTCTGGATTTCCGGAAAATAAGATGAAAGCCGATTTATCGATATGATAAACATCGGCGCCCAGCTCAACTGGAGAGGCCTAGCCTGATCTGAGAAGTGCTAATTCGGTTCGGATAGACTTTTTTTTGATGAACCACTCGGAATACCCCTTTTCAAGAGCAGCTTATAAAGGAATTTGGTAAAAGTAAAAATTGTAAAAAAGGTTCTAAAACTTTATATTTTTTTCTATTTTAGCCATGTCTTAATACAAGTTCCATACTTTCAACCATATATATTGTGTTGGTCCCAAGTGGTCTCGGAGGTTCAGAGGGGGAGGGGGGCGAGGGATGAATAAACCTTCGTAGATTTTGAATTTTTTTTCGAACTTACTACATTGTAAGTTACTTGAACTTACAGTACATGATGATACTGCTTGCAATACTAGGATGCAGTGTTGTTTGCTGTATCTTAGATTCTTTGCAATGGAAAAATGATACTTTTATGAAAGACTTGTTTTCTGAAATATGTTTTGTTATGAAGATAATTTTATGCTTATGATATGATAAGCACAGGATGCAGAGCAGATAATATAAAATGATTAAAACACTTATGGTTTATAGTGGTTCGAAGGTGGTGTAATCCTTCTACGTCCACTCTACTGCTTCCCCGAGTAGGAACTTCATTAAGCAAGATTGATTTACAGGATACAACTAACAATCTATCAACCTAACAAGTCAACACCTACTAGAACTCAGCGTACACACAGCATGCTGCAAGTTCTAAAGGCAAACCCACTTAGGATTTCTAAACTCCCACATAGGGAAGTTGCCTTTTTCCTAGACAACTAAATACAATCAGCAATGATACATCCTATCAACCGACGACACCTAAAACAACCTAGTACACAACAAATAGGTTAAAGTATATGTTTGTTGTTTCTTAAGCTGTTGTAGTGAAGTGAGCTTCTGAATCCTCTTTGGATCTTTGTAGTTGAGGCTTGTTCACTTCACTTAGGTCGAATGACTGAAACTTGTAAGGATGCTTTGAGAGTATAGCTTGATAATGCTTGAACTTTTTAGAACGCAAATGTTTCAGAGCTCGATCTCTATTTATACTTGTAGAAAGATATCCGTTAAAGGAGATATCTCTCATTTGAAATTAAGGTTCTGATCAAAGGTATGACTCGCATTTAATGTGTCTTGACTTATCTTCTCAGTGAATTCAATGCGGTGGTTGCGGCTCATAGCTTTCTACAACCTGTCATGTCACGTGTCATCCTGTATTGGCTCTGTAACTGCAACTTTGATCTTGTCTCAATTAGCTCTATTTTAACTTGCTTTGATCTTCATTCCTCGTACTGCATTTATACTTCCTCGGATTGTAGCGCGTTGTTTCTGTTTGTTGTGTTCGAGGTTTGTTGGAGTATGCAGCAAGTCTTGTCTTCTGCTCTGTATCCTCGTTCTTCTTGCAGCAACCTTAACTTGTAGTACTGCTGTAACTTAATCTTGCAGCTTAGCTGTAACTTTTGCATGCAGCGTCATTGTAACTTCTGCTTGCAGTGTAACTTCTTTTCCTCTTTACAGCTGCATTGCTGCAACATCTGCTTGCAGCGTCTTTATACATTTTCTTCTTGATACAACACAACTTTGTTGAGATCCTGTATCTTTCAGAAACTAAACTTACAGACTCAATCCTAGCCTATATGATTTCACTTTAACACTGTGAAAAGTGGGGTATTCTAACTTCCTATTATAGTGTTGGTTTGTCTCATCAAAATCTAAACATTAAAATCCTAACATGTTTACTCTTCTACAGACCACAAGGCCTAGTTGTGCATGTAAATGCATCAAGAATTACAATTAGAAATAGCCAACATAAAACTAATGACTTATTTATCACATCGACTGTCTTAGATACTCATATAGCAGAAATTGAACGTGACAAGGACAATCATCAAATCAATACGAAATAAACTTCACATCAAGTTTTATAATACAAAGACAACTAGCTAACAACTTGGACAAGATAACAGTGAGAGTAAGATTTATGAACATGTCTGAATTCAAAATTATAAGCCTTAACAGACGCAAATGAACAAACATACCACTTATAATAAAAAAGTAAAATGAGGAAGTGAAATAAACCTCCCTCCCCCAAAACCTAGCCACACTGGTCCCTAGTGTATATCAAAAAGAAAAAAATGATACTTGCAAACACTTTTAATGTTTGCATCATTAATTATATGACACTTAACAAAAAGTGTCACAATGCTATTCAAAAGTGTTATTGTCTTTTTTAAAATTATAATGCTATTTAAAAGTGTCGCGATTCTTACAAACACTTTCAATGTCTGCATCGTTGACTATATGACGCCTAACCAAAAGTGTCACAAGGCTATTCAAAAGTGTGACTATCGAAAAAATTTAATTATCACTCTATTTAAGAGTGTTACGATGCTTGTAAATACTTTTATTGTTTGTGTCGTTAACAATATACACATATCGAACAAATAGAAGGAAAAAAAATAACAGCGAAATTTTAACGACAAGAATAATATTGTTGTTAAATGAATTATTTTGCCATAAAAATTTTAAGATTTGTTGTTAAATGAATTACTTTTAGGCGAAAATTCAAGATTCACAACTAAATTGATTATCTTTAAATCTGATTAAGAAATTCTTCTTAATGATTCTTTTTAAATTTCAAGAACTTTTGTGGCTAAAAAAATTATTTGTTGAAATTTTTAAATGAAAAAACTAAAACATAATAAATCATTTGATTAACTAGCTATTTTCTTAATTTACCTCCATAAATTCTTTCTCTAAACCAGATAGAACAACTCTACTAGCAGTAATATCACCAGATTATTTGTGATATATATATATGCTCATGGTGGGATGACCCACCCTTTATAAATCCCCAGATACATTGCATCTTTCTTTTAAGTTTAACAACTCTTTTCGCATTAACCTACTTACAAATCACAATCCTCCTCAAAGAATTTTTTTCCTTGTTTTTTTCCTTTCTACTGTTCAGTATTGGTTCCATTTCCTTTTCTTTTTGTCAGTTTTTTGGAGGAGATTATTTTTATTTTTATTCCCACCTATCACAATTATTTATTTGAAGAAAATTTTCCACTCAATCTCAGGGTGTATTGAGAGTCTGAGAAGCATTATTGAGCGCTCCATTTTGTGTTCTACAGTTGCAAGATTGGATCTTGATTTGTGCTTCATCAGTTTCGTGTAAGTTATTTACCCAATGATTGATGATTTTTTCTTAATTTTTAAGATTAATTGCCATTATCATGATCTTATATGACCTAATAGCAGAGACTCATGTTCGGAGTTGTAGAGTAGTGTAGATATCTGCTAGATTCATGTTATTCTTTTATGCCTAGGTGAATTGGGAGAAGTTCTTGCTTCCAACTCACATTGTAGCTGCGTTCTATTATCTCTTCTTTGGCTATTTTGATGCTTATACACTTCTTAAAAATCCTCTTCTAGTTACAAATATTTGATCCATTCATGATTTATAACAAAACACACACTTATGTTGTTGAATTAAGTTTCTACCAGTTTTGCTGGTTTTGTGTAATGAGTGATTCCTAGTGGTTTTAGGGGTTTAAAGTATGATGTGTGAATTGTATTATTCATTCTTGTATTTTGAAAATCTTCTATTGGTTTAACATAATTGTCTAATTTAGTATTGCTCATTATTCCTAGTTTTAGGTAACTTGATTGTATAGCTGATCATTGAGAGTTTACAATAATATAAGATAAAAGTGCAACCAACGCTTTAGATTATCATTTTTGTGTATGTCGAATAAGTTGATTATTGATGATGTTTTGACCCTTTATGTTAATAGGATGAACCTTTTGGGTTCAAGTATGTAAACTTATTATTTTCATATCTATTTTTTCAATCTCTCTTCTCCATGAAATAATGTTGATTGCATGTAGGAATTTAGAATTATCAACTCAGTTTTATAAAATATAAAATTACAATTTGAATTTCATATGGCCATTGTAAAAAGGATTTCATGTAACTAGATATAATTAAAATGTAGATTATTAGGCAAATTTTCTCCATCTGCTTTTGAAATCACATTTATTCATTTTTTTTATGGATAATGAGTATATGCTTTCGTTTTGTTTTTAGAAAATTAATACAACCAAAAAGGGATTGATTTTCTAGTAATGGACAAAAATTGGATATAACAGCCTAGATCAAGTAAAACATTTATAGATGGATTGTTAGATTTTATCAAATTTGCCATTGATAAATCATCAATTAATGGACACATTTATTGTCCATGTCGAAGATGTTTCAATATATTTGCTTTTGATGCTAAGATTGTTCAGGAGCACTTGGTGTGAGATGGTTTCAAGTAGGTTATAATTGTTAGGTGTTCCATGGTGAAAATATCTGTTCGTCATCAGTCAATCATTATAGTCCTAATGAGATAATTTCAAGAATTATTGAATAGAATCTTGATGGTGATTATCACATGAGTGGACTTCTTCGAGATGCTCTTGGAGAAACACTTGAACATAATATGTAAGATACAATCAGAGATGCATATGAAAATTTAAGTACACCAAATGAACGGTAAAATCCAACTGATCAGGGGTAACCTACCTGTGAAGAGTTTACTACAAATAATAAAAGAAGCAAATATCCAACTTTAGAGAAAGAAAGAGATCAAGAATTATACCCGGGTTGTGTAAAATTCTCTAAAATCTCTTTTGTATTGTGATTATTCCACCTGAAATATCTTTATGGTTGGTCAGCAAAGTCTTTTATTATGATTCTTGAGTTATTCATAGATGTATTTCCATCAGGTGTTTCACCATCGACATCTTATTATGAAGCTAGAAAGATAATTAGAGAGTTAGGTCTTGGATATTAGAAAATTGACTTTTGTCCTAATGATTGTTGTTCTGGGAGGATAAAGTGAATGTTGAAGCTTGTAATATATGTTTATCTTCAAGGTGGGTAGTGAACAAAGAAGATGATGGTGCTACTGCAGTTGAGGATGAAGATAAGCCAAAGAAGATGATAAGTAAGAAATAGGTGCATTTTATCGAGGGTATATTTATGGTTTTATAATCTTTTATATAATTGAATGCACCGTTTTTGTACCAATATGTGTTTTATGTCTCCAAATACTTCATTTTCTTGATTATTTTAGGATTTTTGAAGTATTTTGGAGTCGAGAAAGATGATCATGGGACGAGGAGATGTCCATTGGGCCTTTCTTAATTGTCAAAGCCCAAGAGAATTAAAGAAGATTAAATCTGGCTTTAAGGAGTAAAGAAAGGAAGGGCCCATCACTGAAGAGAAAAAGAAAACTTTTCCTTCTAGCCAAGAAATTCACACAATCAGGAGTTAAAAAAATAAAGAAAATCAAAACTTCCTTGGCTCCATATTTTTTTGGCTACTGTTCATGTAGGAAAGTGGAGGGGACAATTTTGGAGAGATTAGATTAGAGAGAGAAAAAAAAGAATTAGGTTTTAATCCTTTGTTTTTTGGAGATTAATTAGGATAGAGTTTTCAATTGCTTTGATGGATTCAATTGCAAGGATAATTGGCCAATCTTTTAATTTCGGTTAGTAGGGATGTTCGAACCCATATTTCTTTTATGGTTTAATTAATCTTGTTTTCCCTTCTCGATGTTTGAATGAAATTGATTATACTATCTATGAACATTGTTTTCAATTGTTGATGCTTAATTTGGATTGGCCACCTAAGTTATGTTGGAACCACCGGATCGCTAATCCTATGTAATTATCTGATTAGGGACCCATACAAGATATGATTAACACGCAGCGGAAAATGAATCATATCTTTCACTGTAATAGATGAAGACGAACCAGTTCCTGTTAGGATGTATTCTATAAGCCTAGCTTTTGTATAAACATCTTTTTATGATATGAGAATCTTTTATGGTCAAATGTTTGCATTTTATATATTTGTTATATATATTATTGCAATTGTCCAATTAATTTATATTGTAAATAACATGGTGTGTGGTGCCACACAGAAGATCATGTTATCAGTTCCTTATAGATTATAAATGGTAGCTCACAACCGAGATAATTTTGGACAAATTATCGGAATGGTTGTAGTGTAATTTGGTATTAATCTATCTTGATTATAAAATTACACTAGTACATTTTGTATGTATTGAGCAGGACCAATTGAGGTTGTTTTATTTGTATTGACTACATAAATAGAACAAGACCTCTGTTATTATGGATGTGCGTCATCTTAATCATTGTATGATAACGAGCATGTATACTCGATATATGTTTCTTTAATTTACCAATGGGTAAGATTTATTTATTAAATCAATAAGCTCGGTAAATTGGGATACAATGTTGTTTATATGGTGTGTTGTTGATTATATAATGAAACCGTGTCCTAATTATTTAGGATGATGATGTCCCCTTGAGAAACTCATAAGGATTATCATGTAAACCCTGTAGGTGGATTTATTCCGGCATGATAATAAAGTTGAGTGGTACTACTCTTGGAATTAAATGTTAATTAATTGAATTGTCAGTAATTCATTTAATTAACGGACATTCGATATCTTAAACACGGGGAGATAAACGCGCACATAATAAATAGGAACCCATATTTGATATGGATAAGGGACGGTAGTTCAATAATATCTTTTTAGTGGATTGAGATATTATTGATAGGCTTAAGAAGTATATTCAGATTGAATTTAGGACTCCTAAGCCTATCAGGAGACCGATTCCTAATCCTTCTCAAGGTCCCTGTTGTAGCCTATAAATAAGTCTCAAGTCAGCTGTTTCTAAACACACGAAATCTGAGATACGATTTAGTAAAAGACGGCTGAAAGTCTCGATAGTTCATTGCCCACACAATGTTCGAGAAAAAAGTGAGGAATACAACAGAAGATTGTGAGGTCCAGGCTCCATCGATTCCTTGATCTACAGTTCTGAGCTTAGAACTAATTTCGGTGCAAAAAGTATGATTCGTTTATCCGCTGCGCGTTAATCATATTTACATGGATCTCGATTCAGATAATTGTATAGGGTCGGCGATCCGGTGGTTCCTATAGCTCCAAGGTCAGAACTGTCGAACTATCGATAGAACCTGGACCTCTCAATCGTCTGTCATATTCCTTGCATTTTCTCGAACGTTGTGTGGGCAACAATCCTTTTACCCCCGGATTCCCACAAAAAAGAATCCTTTTTCACACTTCCTATTATCCTAGTAGTGATTTAATTTCTATGTTTAGTTTGATAGGGAATAAGATATTCAAATAAAAATATAAAAATAAAGAATTTATATCGAATGACTATTCATCTATTCGAGAATACCAGTCGCCTTCTACTAAAATAGTTTTATGAGATTTTTGTGTATTTAGAAGCGGCTGACTTGAGACTTATTTATAGGATACAATAGGGACCTAGATGAGGATTAGGATTAGGTCTCCTGATGGGATTAGGAGTCCCAGTTTAGCCTGACACACTTCTTAATCCCATCAATAATAACTCGATCCACTAAAGAGTTATTATTGAACTACCATCCCAAATCCATATTAAATATGGGCTCCTATTTATTATGTGTGTGTTTATCTCCCCGTGTTTAAGATATCGAATGTCCGTTAATTAAATGAATTACTGACAATTTAATTAATTAACATCTAATTCTATAGTAGTACCACTCAACTTTATTATCATGTCGGAATAAATCCACCTGCAGGGTTTACATGATAATCTTTATGAGCTTCTCAAGAAGACATCATCATCCTAAATAATTAGGACACATTTCATTCTATAATCAACAACACACCATATAAACAACATTGTATCCCAATTTACCGAACTTATTGATTTAATGAATAAATCTTACCCATTGGTAAATTAAAGAAACATATATTGAGTATACGTGTCCGTTATTATATAATGATTAAGATGACACACATCCATAATGACAGAGGTCTTGTTCTATTATATAGTCAGTATAAATCGAACAACCTCAATTGATCCTGCTCAATACATACAAAATACACTAGTATAATTTTATAATCAAGATGGACTAATACCAAATTACACTACAACCATTTCGATAATTTGTCCAAAATTATCTTGGTTGTGAGCTACCATTTATAATCTATAAGGAACTGATAACATGATTTTCTGTGTGGCACCACACACCATGTTATCTATAATATAAATTAATTGGACAATTGCAATAACATATATAAAATGCAAACATTTGACCATAAAAGATTCTCATATCAAAATAGATGTTCATACAAAAGCTAGACTTATAGTATATATCCTAACAGGTTAAGTAATTGATAATTCATTGCTAGAATTTTAGATCATGAATCCTAATTGTTATGATTTAATTTTCACAAGTGGTAAACTAGAGGTCGTGCATCTCTAAGGTAGCATAACCCTAGATTATTGAATCGAACTTGTGTATTCGGAGTCTTGTTTATTCTATCGTCTTGGTGATTAATGCATTTAATGAATTAAATCTAGAGAGCTTGTTCTAGGTTATTCAATTATATAGGGTTAATTAGTGATCTTATCCTAATTTAACTAATCTTAAGAGACGATTCGGTTTAATAAAGCTTGTTGTTAGATTAGGGGTGATAATTCCATGATAATCTGAGAGAGGGGTATTATATTGATTAAGATATAATTGAAATTGGGGGATAACTGAACTGTTAATTGGGATGCTTTTTATATTGATTTCCGGTTTATTTTATTTTCTAGTTTCATAATTAGTTAGTGATTATCAATCATAAAACCCCCCCACCTTTTCTGTCTCTTGAATTGAACATAGGTGATATAGTTTATTTTTCACTCTTCGTGGGATCGACTCTGACTTGCCCTAGCTACTAGTTGGTTAGGTTAGGAAAGAAAATAAATAATTTTATCACGTTACGACACGCTGTCAGAACAAAAAGATAACTAAAGTTCAACGTTATTTTCCTTTAATACTAAGATTAAAACGACTTTACTTGTCTTAAAAAATGGCATCTTCCATGTGATGGCATATGGAAGGTCGTACAAAAGATAGAAAATTGAGGCATTCGGCAAATGGAAAAGCTTGGAAAGAGTTTGATCATAGATTTCCAAAATTTGCTTCTGATCCTTGTAGTGTAAGGTTAGCACTAGCAAGTGATGTGTTTAACCTATTTCGAACGATGAGTACTATATATAGCACTTGGCCTATTTTACTGATCCTATTTAATTTGGAACCTTGGGTTTATATGAAACAGTCATCGATAATACTCTCAATGGTTATTCCAGGAGAAAAGGGTCCAGGAAATGATATTGATGTTTTCTTACAACTGTTAATTGGGGCAGTTAAAGCAACTATGAGAAGGTGTAGATGCATTTGATGCTTCAAGTGGTCTCAAAATTTTAAACTACGAGTAGTTTTATTATGGACCATCAATTATTTTCCTGCTTATGCTAATTTATCAGGCTTGAGTACCAAGGGTCATGTTCCATGTCCTTGTTGTAGGGATTCAACTCATTCTCGATGGTTACAACATGGGGAAAAGTTCTATTATATAGGACACCGCAGATAGCTACCACAGAATCATCTTTTTTGCTTTCAAAGTGATGAATTTGATGGCACTGAAGAGTTACGGTCTGCTTGATCTTCATCTTCTGGTAGTGATGTCTTAACACAATTATTTGGGGTTAGATTCACTTATGGGAAAGCTAAGCAAACATTAACCAAAAGAATAAGGAAAACAATAGAAATTTCTATAAATAGGCCCTCGTTCGATTTCATTTTTCACCGTTTCTTCGAATGAACCGAAAAGCGTCGAAAATACGTAAGTCTCTCTCTCCTCTCTCTTTCTTTTTCCCGTTTCGCTTTCTATCTCCAGCGTCGTCGCGCCGCCACCGAAGCTCACCGGAAAATTTCACAGTCATCGATTTTAGCCAATTTTCATACGCAACGTAGCCCTCGATGATACGAATCTAGGACAACTTTCGAAATTCAATTCTGATTCTCCGTTCGTCGGAAAACGGCGAAAAAGATCTCCAAACCCTTAAACCTTATTTTTTGCTACCTTTTATCTCTCTCTCTTTTTTTCTCGCGGTTTCAGGCACCATAGGGCCTGCCGAGGTTGTGGTCTAGCCACTGGAGAGGCGGCGCCGCCATGGGTCGTGGTGCCGGTGCTGGAAAATGGGCCGGAAGAGAGGCTGTTGTATGGGGTTTTATGTGTGTAATGTGTGTTGTTTATGCATGTTGTGGGGCGGCGCAGGTGGCGCCGCCGTGAGCTGCTGTTGGCCAGCGCTGGTGATGCGCCCGCGAAGGCTTAGGGGTGGTGGCCGGCGGCTGGAAGTCGCCGGCCGGAGCTGTAAAGGCTGAGGTTGGTTTGGTGCATACGTGTGTATCGAAGGGTTTTTGAGGTTGTTTTTCTGGTACTATTCATGCCGGAATCCGGCGATGATTGGCCGGAGGTGGTAGTCGGTGGTTCAGGCTAGCTGGAGGACTAAGTGGCGACAGCACAGGACGGCTCCGCCGCAGCTGGTGGCGCCGAGAAGTGGGCTAGTCGAGCAGAGCAACGTCGAGAGGCCTGGGCGCGTGCCGGGGCTGAGGCTGCCGAGAAAACTCGGCAGCTGCCGAGAGTGCTTCCCCGCTGTCGAAAAAACTAGGCAGCCTACGGGAGATACTGCCCTGTTTTTCTCCCGTTGTCGGGAGACGCCGTCGAGTTTTTCTCCCGTCGTCGGGAACGCGCGTGACGTCTTATTTTCGATCCGAATCTCATTTTCTTTTCGTCATTCTTTATCATCGAGTCGTCGCCAACGAGATATCATTGACTGGGGGTCGTGGGTCCTGGTCAAAGTCAACTCTTTGACCAAATTACGAAAATACCCCTCAAACTTAAAACGCTCCGTTCGAGCTCGTTTCAACTCCGATTGAGCTCGTTCTTGTTTTGTTGTGATCCAAAATTCATTCTCTTTCACCTCAACCTTATAAACTGATATTATCCTCTTGTTTCCTCAACCTCAATCGTTAGGCCTTCCGTTTCGATCCGTCTCATCTCGATCGATAGTATCCGATCCGATATCGGTTAAATCTTTAATTATAATAATTAAGGGATCTAAGAAAACATCATAAATTATGTAGGCTACCTGTTGGATTGAAGCATTGGGATATGTGATCTTGGATACTTGCAACTCACGTGGTAAACACCGAATAAGGAGGGAGTAATTTCTAACTCTTTATCTGTTTACAGTTTTTCTTTCCAAGCATGATTGAGGAATACTAAATGCTGTGATTATACTTGCTGTGACATACTTATTACTGTGAGGGGTGGGCCCACTGAGGCGCCCCTTCATACATTCGTCCCTTACCTCCATTCTTCTATGAAAGGTTTGGTGGTCCTTGAAATGCACCAGCGGTATTTGAGATCGTTTTATGGGATAACACGGGCGATGCCTGCACCTATTCGTCCCTTACCATTTCTAATGTCTGCTATGCATATTTCGTGTTGTGTTCCGTGATGATTATGCTTATTTCTGATTTAAATGTCTGTCGAAGATTTAGACGCGGATTTTATTCCCCACGAGTGTATTCAACATACTCACCCCTTATTCTGTAATTCGCGTTACAGGAGGTGATAAGCATGATGAACCTTAGAAGGAGAAAGTAGGTGCTATATTTCTGGATCTGTAATTATTTTAATATGATGTTTCACAAACATTCTCTTTATAAAATGGTGTTATAAGAAATCCATGTTTGGTGGTTAGATGATGTGTATTCGGGATGTGAGATCCTGATGATGATGTGTATTCGGGATGTGAGATCCTGATGATATTTTCCACTGTGAATATTATGTTAAATTGGTTGAAGCCGATGGTTGATATGTAACATTTTATGTTCGTCTCCTACCTCTTTTCTTCCTGCACGCCATGTGGAAAACTCTGATAAATTTTTATGAAAGAAATTTGGGGCGTGATATGTGCTGAGAAAGACCTGTGGTCTACCCTGTGCTAATGAACTTGGAGAATTAATGCGGATGAACGAACCAATTAGACTTGAAAGTATTGACAGATTTTGGAGGAAATTAGATTGCGAACCTACGAAGTCGGATGTCAGTGTTGCTGAAGATCTTGGCTCTCGATGGATCGAGACAGTGAGTGATATCAATGTACTGTTCGACCATATCACAGGCCCGAATACACCCGTGGTAGAATGTCACCTTTTGACGAGGGAACACATCTCTCATCCCAACATATGGAGTCCACACAACCTAGTGCAGTAGAAATAATAATGAGATAAACGTAATTTGATTGGCTATATTAAAACTAAGGCCAGGAAGCAAACGAACTTACATTATTCACCGACATTACGTCCAGCATCTCCCTTCAGGCTATCAAACGATCAAGTGAACAACCAGGAGAGGCTTGTTGTGCCCACCGTAAGGCTAGAGGTGTGCCCTCTCTATAGTTCACATTATGCGTAGGCCTCGTGTGAGGAAAGTACTCGTATATCTATACCTGAAACAGAAAAATTAACTGTAATGATATAACATTGAGAAAGAAGACACATATTGAAATTTAAATAACAAAATTTACCTCCAACAACGTCAAGTAACCACACATCCGCCTGATCCCAAACCAAGATACAAGGCCAAGTTGTCGGTACAAGTACGCCAGTGCAGCGGCTCCCCAAGCATACTTGTGAACTCGGGTAACATTCTCTAGCAATAGGAGAATGTTTGTGCTCACTCTAGTGCCGCTCTTATCTGCAAATATTGTGCAGCCTAGCACGAACCACAAATAAGCCCTGGCAGCACATAGTCTCTTGTCAGCATCCTCGAAAGTGGCATCGGTGGCAAATGTGGAACACAGCCACTCCAGCTTAACTGAGCTACCTCTCAGACCTCGAACTACTTTCTCCACTTTCCTAAGTGATAAACCTAGAAGTCGCGCTATCACATTTGTCTGGGACTCGACTCTTTCTTCCTGTTGGACAACATGGAGATCTGTGATAGGAAGTTCGATGATGTAGTAGACATCGTTAAGGATAATCGATATCTCTTCCCAGTGCATATGAAAGTTGTTCGTCTTTAGATGCCAGCGCTCGATGAAAGTACAAATGAGATTCTTGTTCGAGCTCTTGTACGAGATGTCACGTAAATCTGTAATCTTCGAATGACGAAGCAGACCAAACCATTCTCCCAATTCACCCTCTAACCTCCAGGAATCCATCTTCGTCGTGTGACATAGACATTTCAGTATACCTCTTTCCTCACCAAATCAAATTCTCGAGGCCAAGTGCGTATTGAAGCTGGGTATGAGATGGTAGTCAGTGGGGCCCCCAAGAAATGGTCTGGTAAGCACATCTCCCTCAACATCCTCCTCAACATGGTCATCGATTTGTGGCTCATCCATGTGTTGTTCATCCTCTTCAACCTCCTCCTCCTCTTTTTGCTTATCTCGAACGTGTTCTTTAATGATTTCAAAATGTTCAGCCTCAGCTATTTCTCACTGCCCAATCTCGAACTGCAGGACCGAGAGAGGGACTTTTGCTGAGTAGTCATTGTCCGCACCTCCGACAGTTGAGTCTGCCTCTTCACCCCAACGCTTCCTATTCAAAGCCGTGGATCTCCTCCTTTCGTACATGATATCTGGATTAAAAAGAAAAGTAATTACGAAAATGAAACAAATACAAGTTGTACATACTACGTTGTTCGGCTAAGACAGGCCGACTACGACACACCCCATTCGGCCAAGACAGCCGACAACTATGCTACCCGTTCGATCAAGATGGCCGATAGCATTACTTCCCGTTCGGCCAAGATGGCTGACAGCATCCCCACCCATTCGGCCGACGCGACCGAACGCCCAACAGAGGTGAACGGGAAATGCCCAAATTTCTTCCAAAATGACATGATTTTTCAGTAAATTTCATGTGCATTAACTTATATTTCACTAACCCATTGCTAATACTAAATGATTCTAACCAAATATGTAACAAAAACGTAACTAAACGAGAGTGTTGAAAATCAACTTACCCGTAAATTTTTGCTCGATATGTTCGGTTCCAAAAACTTTTCTACGTCGTTCCATACTAGTAGATGTTCGAAAAGATCAACCGAATAAAACACAACGAACCTCAACTCTCCAGTAACGGTTCCGTCAATTCGACCGAAATTTGTGAGTTTTGGTGAAAAAGGTTGTTGTTTTGGTGAAAAAGCACTTGATTGTAGGAGAATGGTAGGGTGGGAAATTAATGGGGTGTGCTTACAAATGTATGAAAGAGTTTTTTTAATTATTGGGGTGCCCTTAGAAGAGACCGAGGTGCCGTTAGTCCTCCCCTTTTTAAAAACTAACTAGTATTGGACCCATGCATTGCACGGGCTTCATAACTTATTTAATTAACATTTGTTGTTAATCATATATTTGTTATAATAATTGTATTTTCCATATAATGAAGGAATATGATCATCATAATCATTGGTGGGAAGAATTGCCAACAGTTGACATTTTATCATTTTCGATATTTGTTATTTTATACATATATATGATATTTCTCTCTTACTCCATAAAACATTATTTCAGATATGTTTTATTTTCATTTGTTTTTCTGAAAATGTCAAAGTTAGTTGTTTGTTGGTGGAATTTTATTGTATTGTTTTAATTGTTGTGTTAGGTTCTTTTTTATATTTTTTTCACATATATTGTTGGTGATTATTGCATTGATCAAAATTTGGATTTTTTGAATAAATTCACTATTTATTTTTAAATTGATAAATTCATCTCCATTACGAAAAAAGTTAACGTCGTGTTTACTTTCAAAATTGGTAAAATTTAAATTTGCTCTTTGCACTTTCAATTTCTTTGGTTTTTGCCTCCATATCTATTATTTTTAATCCTCATATTTTTTTTATTACTTTGAAAAGATAAAAATTTAACAAAAATAAAAGTATATTTTATAAGTAATCATAAAATATAATGCATGGGGCAACAAAAATTTGAAAATATTGGAAGCCAAATTAAAATTAATGTATTATATAATTTATTCAAGTAATTCTAAAATCTTTATGTGAGATGTATCAATAATTTTTAAATTATAATTAAATATTTGATAGCATATTCTACGAGTTGTTTTTTTTATTTTTTAATATTTATGTATTATTAATTTTTAGATATTTAGATTTAGATATTATTTAGGAATAAGAAGAGGAAGAGGGGAGGTGAAAAGAGAGAAATTGTAACGGTTGTTTAAGAGGGACACGTGACATCTCTAGATTTCTCCAAAGTACTGAGGTGGCGGCTCCAAATTTCTTCTAACATAAAAACTTTTATACAACTGGTGTACGGATCTAGGATCCATACATCTGACCCGACCCGGCCTCCACACGCCCTCCACGCGTGCACGTGCCCCCACGCGCCTGGGTGGGTGCGCTCAAACCCACTCAAATTCGCTTTAGGTGCTAGACCTTTATGTTATGTTAAGCATACCTTTATGTTATGTTAGTCATACCTTTAGGGTCTTTATATTATATTAAGCATACATTTATGCAACGTTAAACATACATTTATGTTATGTTAAACATATTTTTATGATTTTATGTTATGTTAAACATACCTTTAGGATTTTTATATTATGCTAAACATACATTTATAATATGTTAAACATACTTTTATGTTATGTTAGTCATACCTTTTAATTATGTTAGTTGTACCTTTATATATTATATAATAGTATAACTAATATTAATTAAAGGTATGCGTAATATTTATATAAAGATATATATGTACAAATTAGGGTTTTTTATGCTGAAATTATAGCGTTTTAATCAAAATTAGAGTTTTTTTTGCCAAAATTAGGATTTTTTTAAAAAATTAAAATATTACATAAAGGTATGATTAACATAATATAAAAATATGTTTAACATAATATAAATGTATGACTAAGTGAACATAAAGGGTATGATAAAAAAAAAGTGAATACGCGGATCCGGGTCGAACTCGGCCTGACCCAACCCGCTTTGTATGGATCTTATACTTACACACAAACCTCACTCTTCTTCTAAAAACTTAGGTGACGAGTTTTGAGAGAGCTAAACTCTACTTTTATATAAGAGCATCCACAATGGGGAGCTAAATCTTGATTCAAATCCAATTTAAATTCAAGTGTTGGGATGTGGGAGTTAGATTTAATCTTAGTTGGAGGAGACAGAAGAAATTGGATCCAAACTATTGGATCCAATTTAATCAAAAAGTGAAAAAATCAATTGCCTGCATTAATGAGCGTGTTCCTTCACAGCTGCATTCTGATTGGCGCGTGCATTACACGAGCCTTATAGGCGCGTCTGGAGAGGGCACCGGTTCTGAGCCATTCTGCACTTCATTTTCTTTTTTTTTCTTTATTTCTCCTTTTTAATTTCTGCATTTAATTTTCTTTCTTTTTTCCTTTATTTCTCCTTTTTAATTTTCTGCATTCATATTTCCTTTTTTATATCTATTTAAAATTTTATTCTTAATATGTATTTGTATCAATCTTATTTAAAATCATAATTCCATTTGTGGCAATTCCAATAGAAGTCCAATTTTTGAGATTTTTTTTATTCAACTTAGAAAATGATATAAATTTGTTTAATTTCTATTTTAATATAGTTTTTTTTATTTCGACAATCCAATCGAAGTCTAATTTTTTATTTTTTTAGTTCAACTTTAAAATTACATTAACCATAATATTTTAATTATATTTGTTCGTTCATAAATTAAAACATCATTCATTAATTTTTTTTTACAATAATAATAATTAACCATAATATTAAATTGTTTTGTCTTTCATAACTTTTTTAATATAAATTATAAGATAATATTTTATTACACATTGGATTCTAATTAATGTAGTCAAATATATTTTTAACTTATAGTATCATTGTGTTGTCAATTCAAAGTAGCATGGTGTTGTCAATCATATTGTCAACAATTTAATAGCATTATTGTCACGCCCCAATTTCATATAAAGTTTAAAACGTAGAAATAAATATATTTTCATTTTCTTTAAATAAATCAGAGTGCAAGCGAAGCATTTTCATGGGGCGTCCAGCAGAAATTCCTAAAACGTTGAGATTTAAAAACAGACGATATTTATAAGATAGCCATTTTAAAATACAAAAGGGGTATATTATTTTAACAGAGAACACGTTCTTGTTTGAAGTAAAACACATAAACATTAATTTGTACATAATCGGGGTTTCAGGAAAACAAAACGAACATCCATATACATTCTTATATACATACAAAAATAATATAACAGGCATCTCTGTTCATTCCTCCTCGCCTCCGAAATTTTCTGTAAAAAAAATAAAACACAAAAGGGGTAAGTGCCAAAAGGACACTTAGTGGGGTTGATTTGTACAGTAAAAAGGGGTACACATAATATTTCTTAACTACTATATATATATATATACACGTTGTAGACTCCCGAAGAGCCCCAATGCAATCCGTTGAATAGGTTTCCGAAGAAGACCTATCGAGGCCCCAAGCCGACCCCATTTTGGGTTGTTACACCCTTCATATTGGGATTCCGTAGAATACCCCCTTGTTGGGCTCCGACGAGGAGTACCCTACTTGGCGTGGCACACGCATGCGCAATTAAATTATCATACAACAGTTTCCACATAACACATAGTGCACATTGGTCACGTTCACGTTGGCCACATAATTCACATAACACATAGGTAAAGAAAATCCCTTGACATATGTGGTTTCTAAAGAAACCCCTTTTTAGCGGGTATTATCCCGACTTATCATCATTGAAATCCTTTGCATTTGCGTAACTTGAAAATCAATAGCTCTCAAATTCATATAATTTACTCGAAATACTGTTCACGTAATGAAAACATTTCCATTGAAAACATCAGCACATAATGACGGAATTTAAATCACTTAGTCACATAATTTTCCTTAAAACTGTACGATTTAAAATCATAATTAAAGTTTTACCCCCACCTTGTTCGGTGGTTACCACGTGATCAGCAAGTCAAAGATCTCGTACCCCAGAGCTTCAATCCAACAGGTAGCCTACATAATTTATGATGTTTTCTTAGCTCATTATAATCTATAATTAAGTATTAAAACAACATCGAAGCGGATAATATCGATCGTGATAAGACAGATCGGAACGGTAGGCCTAGCGATTGAGGTTGAAGAAACAAGAGAGAAAAATCAGTTTATAAGGCTGAGATGAAAGAGAATGGATTTTGGATCACAACAAAACAAGAATGAGCTCAATCGGAGTTGAAACGAGTTCGAACGGAGCGTTTTAAGATTGAAGGGTATTTTGGTAATTTGGTCAAAGGGTTGACTTTGACCGGGACCCACGACCCCCGGTCTCGTTCGTGATGACTCGGTGATAAGGTACGATGAAAAGAAAATGAGATTTGGATCGAAAACGAATCGAAAATACGATGTCACGCGCGTTCACGGCGACGGGAAAAACCTCGTCGGCGTTTCCCGACGACGGAAAAAAAAATCAGGCCAGCGTCTCCCGTTGCTGCCTGGTTTTCTCGGCAGCGGGAGCACCGTGCTCGGCAGCTGCCCAATTTTCTCGGCAGCCTCGGCCCCCGTCTCCCGTCGCGACCCTGCTCGACCAGCCATCTTCCCGGAGCCACCGACGGCGGTGTAGTCACCCTATGGCGCCGAAACTTGGTCCTATGGATAGCCTGAAACACCGGCTATCCGAACCGGCCAACCCTGGCCGGATTCCGGCGTGAATAGTACCATAAAAACAGCCACGAAAACCCTTCGTCGCACAGATTTTTACACAAAATCAATGTAACAACTACTTTTCTAATCCATTTTCCGTCACCGGCACCGCCACCCAAGGCGGCGCCACCGTACCAGTGGCTAGTCCACCACTCCGGGAGGCCCTCTGATGCCTGAAACCACGAGAAGAAGGGCGAGAGAGTGAAAAACGGGAGAGAGAAAAGGTGACAAGAAGCAAGGGTTTAGAGTTTGGAGATGGTTTTTCGCCGTTTTCCGACGAACGGAAAATCGGAATTGAATTCTGGAAGTTGCCCTAGACTCGTATCGTCAAGGGCTACGTTATATACGAAAATCAGCCGAAACGGATGGATTTGACTTTTTCCGGCGACGGCAGCGGCGGTTTTTCGCCATTTTCCAACGAACGGAGAATCGGAATTGAATTCCGGAAGTTGACCTAGACTCGTATCATCGAGGGCTACGTTGTGTGCGAAAATCAATCGAAACGGATGAGTTTGAAATTTTCCGGCAGCTCCGGCGGCGGCGACTCACCGGAAACGGAATATAAAATTTAAAAAAAAGAAAGAGAGAGGAGAGAGAGACTTACGTGTGTTCGGCGCTTTTCGGCTCGTTCGGCTCGTTCGAAGAAACGGTGAAAATGAAATCGAACTAGGGCCTATTTATAGAAAATGGAAATCACTATTCATGGTAGGTTTACTGTTCATAGGGTAGGGTTACTGTTCATGATAAGCTTCCGGTTACTATTCACGATAAGATTTCAGTTCCGTTCCTCGTTTTTCCGAAACTCTATATTTTGCCCTTTTCTTCGTCGTTTGAGCTACAGGTGTCCGATTGACCTCTAGTTCATTTCTATCTTCTTGTTTTTCCGTTATACATCTAATGATATAAAAATATTCTATTTTCCTTGTCTATAAATTTTATCGATTTAAAACCGATCGTTAAACACGTATCTGAAACGCACGTAATTAAATTAAACACTCAAGAATTGATACACATAAGATATTTTAATTAAGGGTTTACTTGTTTAATTAACCAATTATGCTTTATTTTTGTCCTGGGCGTTACAATTGTATTGTCAATTCTCATTCAAAGTAGCATTGATTTTGCACTTGTTGACCAACACCTTGAATTCAAAAAATTGAGGACTTTATTTCAAAGTAGATATTTCACCAACATTTTCTCTTCTATAAATAAACCATCATGTTTACAATCAAAATACACTTCTCAACATATACACATACTTTCTCTTATACACTTCTTGTTTTCCAATTTGTAGCATTCTTCATTTCATTTACCAAAGAAATAAATGCAAATACTAGAAAAATGTTGCAAGATTTCTTGAATTCTCAAAATGTGGAGGATGAAAATGATACTCCACAAAATTCTCAAACCCCACCTAATATTCCATATGCTCAATTCAATTTTTCTGGTCAAGTACAACCACAGTTATCCCAAAATTTTCCATTTGGCCAGCAATATTCCCAAAATTTATTTGGTTTTGGAAGTATGATGAATTATTCCGGCAACTCTCCTCAGATGCCATTTATATTGGAGTTTTGGCAGGGACATGGATTCTCCAATCCGAGTGCAACAAGTTAGCCTTTAAGGTCTGAAAGAGAAAAAGAACCGATCACACCATCTTATGTCCCGAAAACTCAATTTTCTGATCGAGATTCGACACCTAACGAAGAGGACTTTCTCAATAAAGCAAAGACCGATGTTCATGTACGTCGAAAGCATCCTAATTGGACGAGGGATGAGAATGTGCTCCTAGTGAAGTCTTTGGTGACAATTAGCGATGATCCAATCACCGGTAATGATCAAAAGACAACAGCTTATTGGGTACATATTGTAAAATATTATAATGAAAATAAGCCTAATGAATTTATCTATCGAGCACACACTTTGTTGAGATTACATTGACACAACACAATTCGTTTGAAAGTGAATCGCTTCAATGCCGACTATAATCAAATTTATAGTTCGCATCGAAGCGGTCACAGTGATGAAGATATTTTGCGCCTCGCCTATGAAAAGTATCGTGATGAAAATAATGGTGTTACATTTAATTTGGAACACGTGTGGAGGATCATGAAAGATCGACCACAATTTTCTCCACAATCCTCCGGTCATTTTGTTGTGACAAAAAAGGCAAGAACTGATGATTCAGGAGCAAGCAATACTTCATCCAATCAAGACACCCATATTGACTTGGGATCGAATGAAGACGAAGTTCATCCAATTGGTTAGAAGACTGCAAAAAGAAAAGGAAAAGGAAAAGGGAAGAGCAATGCAACAAATCCCATCATCTATGAATTAAAAGAGGAATCTACTAAGATAGTGGATGAATTATCCACATTTTCCACTGTTAGAAAACAACAGGTGGAAAATGAAAACGAAAGAATTCACATGAAGCAGTATAAGATCCTTACGAAAGACACAAGTCATTACACTCCCAAACAACTTATTTTCCATCAACAAATGTGTGAGGAAATCAAAGCTAAGTGGCGTGGTTAAATATGTTTACTCCTTCATTTTATCAATTTGTATTTTTGTTTATGTATTTTCAATTCGGTTTTTTTCCGATCTTATAAATTGTAGGAAAATGTAATCTGTTTGAAATTATTATTTTTAGTATTAATGCATTTCAAGTCAATGAATTTCATTTAGATATATTGTTTTTATCTCAAAATGTTAAGAAATTAAATTTGCATTCGTCCAGTAGCATTGTTTGTTATTTTGATTACTTTTTCTCTCTCCTCAAATTAATGCTTCTGCAACTAAATTATTTTTATCACATTAATTGTTTTTTCATTGCTTGTCCAGTAAAAAAGATAACATATAGTGAAAAGAGTAGATAAGATAGGGAATCAAAATCACATGTATTCTACAACTATCACATGCATTCTGCAACAATCACATGCACTCTGTAAAATGTCTGGCTCAATTATTACATGAGTCATATGTACATAGTAATGAAGCAAAGCAAGAATAAATACACGAGGTTCCATTCACAATTTCACATTCACAACACAACAAATACAACATAATTTTGCAAAATGTCTCAATATTCTAATAATTCAGATTCTAACTCTTCTAGTGATGTGGAAGCTGATCCATGATCGGGAGATAGAATTGATATCAAGGATAGTTCGACAAAGCAATGAAATCTTGCAAACATGTATACAAGAAAACGAGATACGACAGAGAAGAAGGTATATTAGACGGGATCGTGAAGCCGGACATGAAAGGTTAGTTCATGATTATTTCTCAGAGGACCCTGTGTATCCCGTAAATCTATTTCGTAGAAGATTTCGAATGTGAAGAGAATTATTCATTCGCATCGTGAATGCACTAGAAAACTCAACATTTTTTCAACGAAGAATTGATGCTCTTGGAAGAGCTAGCTTATCACTATTACAGAAGTGTACTGCGACTATCCGTCAATTGGCCTATGGAGTTCGGCGGACTACCTTGACTAGTACTTACGAATGGGTAAGTCAACCTCTATCAAATGTTTTTTTAGTTTTTGTGAAGTTATAATAGAAATTTTTAGTGATCAATACTTGAGGAGGCCAACTATTGACGATACACACCGTCTTCTCCAAATGCATGAGGAGAGACATGGCTTTCCAGACATGTTGGGAAGTCTTGATTGTATGCATTGGAAATGAAAAAATTGTCCAGTCGCTTGGAAATGCTAATTTTCAAGAGGACATGAGTCTCCTACAATTGTCCTTGAAGCGGTCGCCTCTCAAGATGTATGGATATGGCATGCATTTTTTGGCGTTGCAGGCTCACACAATGACATTAATGTGTTGTATGAATCACCTTTGTTCAACAATGTGCTGCAAGGAAATGCACCGGAGGTTAATTTTATGGTGAATGATACACTTTATATGAAGGGGTATTATTTAACAGATAAAATCTATCCTGAATGGGCTACTTTCATTAAAGCATTTCCATGTCCAGAAGATCCTAAAACAAGATTGTTCAAAGAAAAACAAGAGGACTGCAAGAAAAGATGTTGAACGAGCATTTGGAGTGCTTCAAGCTCGATGAGCAATTGTGAGAGGCCCAACACGATTTTGGTATAGAAAAAAACTTAAGAAAATCATGTTGACTTGTATTATTTTACATAACATGAACGTTGAAGATGAGGGAAATATGGTTACAAATTGATATAATGACGAAGGTGATAATTCCACAGAACACATCCAAGGCCCAAATCGAGAATTTCAAGAATTTCGCCGAATTAATACGGAGATACGTGATAATCAAATGCATCAGCAACTCCGAACAGATTTAGTGGAGCATATTTGGAAACACTTTGATGTCTCGATGTAGAATTAAAATGTTTAATTTGTAGACGTTCAATATCCTATCTTTAATTTTATGTATTGTTTTTGTACTCCTGTAATTTACTTTTTATTATAAAATAAATTTATTTAAATATTTTTGTGTTAATATAATATTTTATTTACTTCAAATATATTTAAATACAATTTGTGTTTCCAAAATTAGAAATTTTAAATTAAATTTAAGTTAAAATTAGGAGAGAGAAAATTGTGTGGAGATGGGTCTCATAAAATAGTTGAATTTGGATTTGATGGATTGTGAATGTGGATTTAAATTGATAAAATATTGATATGGAGGAGAGAAAATATAGAAAATAGTTAAATGAATTGTATTTTTAATAGTTGGGTTGTGGATGTTCTAAGTGTAGAAGTGTGTACAGTGTCATCCTTCTCATAAGGAAGGTAACCACCCAATTCCAAGGTTATATAGCGGCTGCCTTTCCCATTCTTCGCCCTCAACAGTTTCGTACCTCAGCTATGGGTACCCTGCAGAATCCGAGCCCGAGCCCGTACTCGAATCGCAGCCCAGTACCAAATGCAATGAATGGATCGAACCCGAGCCCGAGCACGAATCCAAATACAGTTCCCGGGCTGAAGGCTCCTTCCTTTGAGGAGGTCTCCAAGTTGTTCTCACTTCCACTCTCCGATGCCGCCCATTCCATTGGTACTTCAATTACTTTCTCAGGCATATTATCAAACATTTAGCGTGTACTTTTATAGCTCTGTATATCAGTTTTATCGATTTGTTTAGAATTATGATGTGTGAAATGAAGTTCTCTACTTTGCTTCTTTTTTTTTTTTTTATATATATATTTTACCCTGAAAATGCTTGGAAGAAACTTTGTGAAAGATAAATTTGAATTAACCGGTTATTTCACCAATTGTAAAGATTGACTGTGTAAATCTGTGTTGGTAGTAATTTGTGGTTTTTAGACATGGATTTAAAGCATAGTCTTGAAGCAATTAATTGCAGTGTTTTCCCATCAATTACCAAATCCCCGAAGCAATGTCTGTTATATTAGATACTTTGCTCGGCCATCTACTGGCTTTCAACTTTATTTGAACTGTTTTAAGATTCATTGGCCATTAATTGCGGTGCTATAAGATTCATAGGCTATATTATTATTTAGATTTTTTTTTTTGTTTTTTTTTTTGCATTTTGATCTTTAAGCTTGGTCTTTTGCTGATGATTGTCATTAGAATTGTCTTCTCTTTATCCAATCTCTGAAACATTAGTGTTTTGTTGGGATTGTAAAGCTTATATAGTTTTCATTCTACAGGTGTTTGTCCTAGTGTTTTAAAGAAGGTCTGTTACGACAATGGTTTTGTCAGATGGCCATATCGTAAGGTAATATTATCCTGAAGATTTCATAGTTTTCTGTGTAATTCTCATTCTCTTAAGATTTTGCATTCCCCTAATTATACCACTGCTAATGAGACTAAATTGAAGAAATATTATTGCATCAATCACTTGAACTGAGTTTTCGTGGCCCATGTCGTAAGTAACTTTTGGACTGCTATAGAATAGATCCTTTCTTCTGATGTTTGTCTATAAAAGGTTATATCCTTATTCTTGTGAGCTGGTAAATCTAGCTTTCAACAGGTTGGAGCCATATTAACATAGATGAGCCATGTGGTGGAAGCTTACGCCACCGAAGTATTGCAAGTTCCTTTTATAAGTTAGACTGTTAGAGTGTTACGAGGTGAATAATTGATAAAACCTGGGAAGCTGTGTCGAGAGAAAAATACTTATTTGAATACCATTTTTAATGCGTGATTTTAAAATGTGTCGAGGTAACCCACTCACATTCTTAATCAACTCTCATGAGTAAAGTTCTTTTTAATTGCCTTCTTTATTTTTTGTTCTTTTTTAGCCATTTTGGTCATTTATACCTTTGATATAGGATAGAGTGGGACAACAAGAGCTTGGATTGTATCAGGTAATGAAAATGGAATGACCTTATTCTTTTGGTATGGGATGCGGTGATATGACCCGTGTTTTGGATGCTACGACCTGATTTTTTGATGTACGGATTGATGTATATGAAGTGACACAATTCTACTGATACAGGATAGGGTGGTACAACCTAAATTTTGATGATATGGGCTAGTGTAGGTGGTACTGTTGAGAAGGCTAAACATGTAAAATTTTGTCTAAAACATAATGAATTTTAAGTAATGACTTAACATAAACTTTTTGTTCCACTATTGGTTATAAATGAAACCACCCCCTTTTTTCCCGCTTACTTTTGGTTGTATAGATTCTTTGTTGAGTTGTTATTTGTTGCTATGTTTTATCTCATGATTCTCCGGTGTGAATCATTCGATTATTCTTTTCCTTCTCTGTTCTACTATCCTCACTTAACATAGAAGTCTCATTTACCATCGCTGCTCCTATTTGTTAAAGTACGAATATCATGTTCCCTGAATGACAAGATAAAAGTAATCAGTGGGTTGCTGAATCCTCATCAAAGTTACTCTCTTGAGGGGTCTTAGCATGATGGGCCCATGTGGCTAAGATTGTAGTAACATGTTGGAGAGGAGGAGAGTTTGAACTTGTAAATGACTTTTAGTTAGTCATGTGTCAAATGCTTCTTATGCAGCTATCTGTATTGTGCATCTTGATCTGAAATGATTGGTCATCCCATAAACTGTCAACTTATCATGGTTCATTCATTTTCCATTAGAATGTGAATGCAAAATCTGGTTTTAGAGTAGGACACTCACCATAAATTGAGTCTTGGCTAGTGCATTGTTTTATTAATGGAAAGTCAACCGATCTCTTCATTCCTATTTCCTGTTGGTCATACATCATCCAAACAATTTTGCTTCCCATATTATTGGTTAACCATATAACTTACACAAAGATTTTAAAATCCGTTTGGCAAGTTTAGATTCAGGCTGGAAAGAGCATTGACGAAATCAAGAAGGATTCTGCAATAGAAAAAGAAAAGCAACATGCTGCATCAAAAGTTTTTGGACAAGGCAACTCGTTGGCAAGTTCAGTTGTATCAACATCTCTGTAAATTTCTTTCACTTTCTGTTCTGGTCACTTGTTACTCCTGTGAATATTAAATGCTGAAAATTGAAAGTTAAATCCAGTTCCAAGCTGTGAAATTATGGGTTTGTTAGACAAGGTTCCACTGCAAGTTCAACCAAAATTTAATCAAGATCCATTGTTAATACCTTTTCTCTTACATGCTGTTTCATGTCTGATTTGCCTCCTTCACCTCTAGGTTTATGTGATCGGTTATTCTAGTATAATCAAGGTTCTCCAACTTTTCTTTGGTTAGATAGGCTTGTTCAATTCTACTCTGAATTTTAGTCCCTTCAAGATTTTCCTTTGTCCCTAATTATTCCACCGCTAATAAGACCAAATTGAAGAATGTTATTGCATCAACTACTTTGACAGAGTTTTGTTTTTTTTTAGCCCATCCACTATTGGACTACAATTATTTAGTTGTAGGTGAAACTTTGTGAGCATTATATTTATTGCAGAACTTATGTAGGGAAGTTTCCAATAATTATAGTTTTTGCATTTCATATTATTGTTGAATAGGGAGGAGGCTGGTTCAACCTGATAATAGCTATTTATAGGTACAGAACTACAATTATCTGTCAAAGTACAAATGTGCTTGATAATTTCTTGAAAGATCAGATAAGTAATTACAATATGGCCAAAGAACCCTGCTGTTCATATCCATTTGATGTTATAATGATAGACAATAATACAATGCTAAGAGCTTTCTAGAAATTGATTGAAGGTAAGCAACTGACTGAAGTTAAAACTTGAGGATGAGTTTTAGTTATTCAGATTTGATATTACTTTGTTGCCTAGTCAACTGAGGTTCATTTGTTAATGTCTAGTAATTGCTGAGTTATTGATACACATGATTCTGATAACTTAAGCCCGTATAAGGGTTCTGACTATCTTAAAAAACATTGCTTAATACATTCACAACATCTTACGTGCTCTAATATTTTTTTGATCAAGTTTGTTTCTAAGCCATTCATTTGTTGTTCTGACAACGAATCATTCCTGAATAGAAGCTCGGATTTCATTAAAGTAATCAATAATCATTGAGCAAAATTTTCAGTTGGCGAAGTAATGGCACCTCTTCTATTTAACTACTGAATTGTTGTAGCTGACTCAAACTGGCTTAATTGACCTTATTTGATGTCTCATCATTTTAGCGGAAACTGGGAAAACATGCATGTACTAGTATAGCAGCATCTTTGATAGACAGGTTACTTCTATGTTCCTTTTATATATGCCTTCACGTTTTACCTCTTTCCTTTTTAAATGCCAATTAACACTCACCTTCTCTTTTCTCTATTCTTTTCTTATTGTGAAATTCTGATTGTGGGATTATGTGTTGAATTACTTTATTTTTCTGATTTTTTTTCTTTTTCTCTTTTCATTTTTTGGGGTTGTTCTGAATTTCATTTAGTACCCCTCAACCTCAAGGCACAAATTCTGGCTCTTGGCAACAAAGTCCGATTCCGCGAATGCTGACTCAACAGCCATCCAGGGATAACCAAATTGAAAGTTTTTGTAATGTGCATAGCTCGATCATTAACAAAGGGAGCATACCCACCTTTGATGAATTTAAATATGGATTCCCATCTGATGGCTTGTCAAGTGTCTCTCATAGATGGTGGGGAAACAAAAGTTCAGATGAAAATGATGTTGATAGTAAAAAGAATGGAGATGCTGATGAAGGGATGCCGCAACCTAAGGTCCCAGTGGATACTTCGGCTAATTTGTCATCAATGGAGGTCACAGATGGAAAAAAAGGCAAAACAGAAGCAGGTGTGTCATCAATGGAGGTAACTGGAGTAAAAAATGATGAAACAGAAGCAGGTCTGTCATCAATGAATGTATCTGAAGTAAAAAAGGATGAAACAGAAGCAGGTTTGTCTTCAATGGAGGTAACTAAAGGAAAAAAAGACGAAGTAGAGGCAGGTTTGTCTTCAATGGGAGCACCTGAAGGACAGAAAGACGAATCAGAAAAAGGTTTGTCATCAATGGAAGTAACTGAAGGAAAAAAAGGCGAAGTAGAAGCAGGTTTATCTTCAATGGGAGTACCTGATGGACAAAAAGACGAAACAGAAGCAGGTTTGTCATCAATGGAAGTAACTGAAGGAAAAAATGATGAAGCAGAAGCACATTTGTCCTCAATGAAGGCAACTGAAGGAAAAAAAGATGAAACAGAAGCACATTTGTCCTCAAGAAAGGCAATTGAAGGAAAAAAAGATGAAATAGATGCAAATTCGTCATCAATGGAGGTGATTGAAGGGAAAAAAGATGAAACAGATGCAGATTTGTTATCAATGGAGATTACTGAAGGAAAAAAGGATGAAACAGATGCAAATTTGTCATCAATGGATGTGACTGAAGGAAAAAAGGATGAAATAGATGCATCAATGGAGGTGATTGAAGGAAAAAAGGATGAAACAGATGCAGAAGTGTCATCGATGGAGATGACTGAAGGAAAAAAGGATAAAACAGATGCAGAATTGTCATCAATGGAGGCGACTGAACGAAAAAAGGATGAAACAGATGCAGATTTGTCATCAATGGAGGCGACTGAACGAAAAAAGGATGAAACAGATGCAGATTTTTCATCAATGGAGGTGACTGAACCAAAAACGGATGAAGCAGATGTGGATTTGTCATCAATGGAGATGACTGAAGGAATAAAAGATGATACAGATGCAGTTCCCCAGTGGGCAAGTTCACTCTCTGCTTTAAGGAAGAGAGCAGCTGAAGATGGGAAACAAGCTCTGAAACTCCGGTGTTTATCGAGGGTACATTGTGAAAACTCTTGATCGATAAAAGAAAAAAGTTCTGCTTCAGATATTCAGATCCTATTTGCCCGTTTAATTTGAAGATGTCCTCCAAAAGCAGAAGGCTGAATGCATGGAAAGAGTTTATAATTATGAGTGGTGCTGAGACCATTCTCTTTGTCATCTCCACATAGTTCTACTACTTTTCAATGCGGGAAACTGCTTGATATTACTGCATATAATTGAGGTAAAACGCATATTTTGCCCCCACACTTTCATAACTATCACTTCCCCTGTATTTCTATTTACTTTTGCTCCATGCTTGTTTATTTTCCTTCGATTTTTGGCCCTTGCATTGTTAGTGAAGGGGAAAAGTTAACAAAAATTAAACTATAGAGAGCAAAAGATTAGAAATAAAGTACATGGATAAAAACCAATAGGGTAGAAATAGTTATATCCCTGCATATTTGCTAATTCAACCATATGATATGGAGTATATCGTACATAAATGCAAATCACTGTAGAATGTGGAACTGTTGAGAGGCTTCAAAATTAAGTGTATACTGGATCTAATTCTAAGAGTTTTAACATACAATTCACATATGAGTTTATGAAAATAGATTCTTTGATTGATGGTTGGGTTATGTCTAATGAAATTATGTTCGTGTAACTGTTCATATGAGTTTTTCTACAAAACGAATACCAGCCTTGTGTATTGGGTTTCATCAGAAACTATAAATATATTAAATTCCTTTATTTGCAGGCACGGAAATATATATGTAAGAAACTCCCTTTTTGCTAATTTTCACTGGGCTCATTTCATGATTTTTCTGTGCCACATTTTCCTGTTTTAAAGTAGATGATTGTCGGAAGAAAAAAAAGCGATTTGATTCTTTATGACACCGCACATTTGAAACAGTTGTTATATTTGGCCTTGAGCACTTTCAACTCATTTTCAAGTTTTGTTTGATTGAACCTTTGTGTTACTATTGTTGTGTTAGCATTATATATACATATATATATATATATTCTCTCTTTTTTTGTGGATGGTTTAGTAAAAGAATTTGGAACTAACGAAATGGTCCGGTTCAATTCGGTTCAAATGCAGGAACATCATAGGTCGTTCTTTCTTTCTAATTAAAGGAACTCAACAATTGTATTAAGAGTTGCTCTCCTGGATACCAAGTGCATGAATTTAGGATTCATGTAGTAGGAGCGACCTGAATCTGTGCTTTCCATTTTTTTTTATTCATACGTTAATCTTTATATTATATTAGTGTGATCTTTATATTATATTAGTACGATCTTACTGCATAAATATTTTAACTTTTATGTAATATGTTAATTTAAAAAAAAAAAGAATAAATTCGCCATAATTTTTTTTTATATATCTTTTTGTAATATTACTTGTACCTTTTTATCAATAATCATATATTTAATATAAAGGCTCACCTAATTAGCATGACTATAACTAAAGAATGATTAACATAATTAAAATGTATAAAAGTATTACATGTCTGTCTAAAATAATATAAATGTACAATTAATATTATAAAAAATGCATGACTAACATAATTTAAAAAATATAACATGTGGGTAGAGATGTTAGTGGGGTGGGGAATTCTCGTTTCCCATCAGGATTCGCCCTGAACAGGGTGGGGATTCCCCAAATGCACCTCTGTGGGATGGGGATGGGGGTGATTTTTTTCTTCAATGATAGGACGAGGTGGGAACGAGAATCAAATTTTCTGCCCCGTTCCCTGCGTGGGCCCTGAATTATTTATATATATATTTAAAATAATATAATATAAATTATTATAAAAAATATATTTTAATATATATATCAAAAACTCAAAACCTTATTTCTCGTTCCCTTCTAAGTGAATTGAAATATTGAAGAATAATGAAAATTAATGAAATATAATAGGATATTTTATCTTTGTGTTTTAACTAATTTGATTAAATTATGATTTATCTTTTATTTGGATTATTTGGTCATTTTTTATATTTTTGTTGTCATTTTAGTTATATGTAATTATATGAATTATTTTTATGTATTAATTAGATAAAATATAAAAAAATATTTAGAAAAAAAAATGATGGGTTGGGGGAGAATTTTTTTCCGTGAAGTTGGTGGGGGCGGAAATTTCTCATTAACGTGAGGATGAGGATTATTCCTCGGACCCCAATCCGCCCCGTTGCCATCTCTATACGTGGGAGCGAGTTGAGCACAAAAATAAGGCATATGAAGACATGTGAGAGAGTGTTAGAAGCGGTCCAAAGACGATTTGATCCGAATGCATGATTTTGATGCACATGAGTTTTTGTGTTGTATTAAATCAAAACAAATGCATTAATTATATTACAACAGGTCAGTATCCAATCCTCCAAATAAATAAAAAAACTACATGTCAATTAAGTATAGAAAAAAAAATACATTTTATTTTAATATTATCAATTGACTTTTGAAAATCTTAATTTTGATTTATGGGTACATATAAAATTATCTTCCTTTTGGATTTAATTAATTGCTAAATATGTCACAACCTTTTGATGTTTCAATATTCTTATTAAAATGTTTCTAATTGTTTCAAATTAAATCATAATATTTCAAACTTTTAAGTTTATTTCATTATTTATAAAATTGTATTCACAAATTTAAAAAATGTTGAATTATTTTAAAATTATGTTTGTATATTTATTTAATATTTTTTCTATTTTAGTTTGGTTTTAGTAAAAATTTCAGAATTTTGCTAATTATTTACTGAATAATAAGACTTAAATTGTGAATACTTTATATATTTAAATATTTTTCACACTTTACTTCAATTAGTCTTTTCCAATAATATAATTATATTTCATATTTTAAGGAATTTAAATGCCCAGAGTAACTGATGGAAGAAATACTGTATTATCCATTTTCAATTTTGAATTTTGGATATACTTTATGGGTATGAATCAAGGGTAGCTTTGTGTGAACTAAGTGTATGAATCATGATTCATGTGGGCATGTAGATCGAGTCGGGTCAGGTTCAGGTCAGATTCGCACCCAATTTTTTGTTTTTGGATTTATGTCATAATATTTATATTGTAATGGTATAACATTTATTATTATAGTATCACACCTATAATTTGTAAAATAGGATAACATGAATGGGATAAGTGCGTGAATAGTCAGTGGGTAAAACTGCAACGTGCGACATATAAAGACATCATAAAAATGAAAACAATCAACATAGTAACACATTTGCGGATCTTAATAACCATGAAATATGCGGTTCCTAATCACCGTGATAACGCGGGTCGTAGCCGTTATGAAAGATACGTGTTGGGATTTCAATGTTTAGATTTTGATGAGACAAACCAAATATGTAATAGAAAGTTTTAAGTACCTCATTTTTCACATTGTTTAAGTGAATGAATAGACTAGAATTGAGTCTTGTGTTAAGTGTTAAAATGGAGGATAAAAAGGATAAAGCTGCATCTAAGCTTTAAGGGAAGTTATCGCTGCAAGAAGACAGGATATAGTATCGCTGCAAGAAGATAAGGATACAGCATAGCAGGTTGAAAGAAGATACAACAACAGTTCAACGAGTTAAATCTTCTATATAGTAAAGTAAGAAAGAACGGCGTACAGCAACGCTGCAAGAAATGGATACAGGAGTATTGCTAGAAAAAAGTTACAGCAGCACTGCCAGAAGATACTGCAACCAGGTCTAAGTTACTGCAGCACTGAAAGAAAGTATCAGCTGCACGAAGACCTAGGATACAGCGCAGAACTTACAGTACAGTTAAGTCATACAGCGCTAACTACAAAATAAAGTATCCTGCAAATTCTAGAAAGGATAAATGCAGTATGAGGAACGGAGATTCAAGCAAGAATAAATAGAGCCGTTCAAGAAAAGGTCAAAGTAGCAGACACGGAGCCAATAAGAAGATGCCACATGGACTGACGCGCTGCAGAAAGCTGCGAGCCGCAACTGCCGCATTAAATGCTCCGAAAGAGAAAGTCAAGTCGCATTAAATGCGAACCATACTTTGGTCAGACTACTTCAAATTCAAAAGAGGGATGTCTCCTTCAACGGACATCTTTTCCTACAAGTATAAATAGAGGTTGAGGAGCACTGAAGCTGGTAACTGTTACTGAAACCATTACTGAGATCTAAAAGTCATTCGCGAAATATTCAAAGCTTACAAGATTCAAGCATTCAAGCTGACAATCAGTATTAGTCACTCAACCTACCAAAGTAAAGCAAGTTCAAGCTGAAAGTCTCCTTGCGGATTCAGAAGCTCACTTCGAAGCACAAGTTGAAAAAAAACCTTTTATCCTTTTAACCTTGTTGTTGTGTGCTTAGGTTGTTTTAGTGGTGTCAAGTAGTTGATAGGAGAGATCCTTGCTGTTTGTTTAGTTGTCTAGAGTAAGGCAGCTTCTCTGTGTGGGAGTGTGGAACCCTGTGTGGGTTAGCCTTTGAAGTTTGCAGTTGCTGTGTGTACGCTGGACTTCAGTAGGTGGTTTCTTTGTAAAGTTGATAGATTGTTAGGAGGGTCCTGTAAATCAATCTTGCTTAACAAAGTTCCTGCTCGAGGAGCAGTAAAGTGGACGTAGAAGGATTACACCACCTTCGAACCACTATAAGCCATAAGTGTTTATTGCTTTATTTATCTGTGTGCTTATCTTCTGCATTATTATTTGTCTCTGATCATAAAACGTTTTGAAAAAAGCATTTTGAGAAAAACAGTCTTGCGTTTAAAAAGTTTATTTCCGCTGCGTATAAAACTCCAGGTTACAGCGTGCAGCACTGTTTCCTAGCGCTGCAAGCAGTAACCATCTAAAGCTGCAAGCTCAAGTAACTTGCAGCGCATAACGGTTTGTTTTAAAGATTTTGAAAATCGACCAAGGTTCATTCACCCCCCCTCTGAACCTCGGACACCACTTGGGACCAACAAGTGGTATCAAAGCGAGTTGGGTTAAAAGCCAACTTATCTGGTCACCTACCCAGATCCACTCTTGTCTTGCTGTTTTCTCTGCATAAAACTCATTCTTCAAGCATATCATGGATTCCTCCAATCACAAACTACCTATGTTTTCCATAGAGGAATATGACGATTGAAAGATAAGAATGCAGGCACACCTTTCAGCCATGAACGATGAGATGTGGATGGTCATAACCGAAGGACCAATAATCCCCATAAAGGTGAATCCAATGTATGGGAGAGACCATGCGGAAGGAGAGCAGCCACCACCTAACTTCCTGATCAAACCACGTCAAGAGTGGGGAAATGAAGACCGGAAGAGAGCCAACCTCGATAATGTGGCAAAGAATGCTCTATTAATTACTTTGGATAAAGGCACATTTAGCAAAGTGAAAACTTGCTCAACATCCAAAGAAATATGGGAAAAGTTGGAGTAAATCTGTGAAGGAACTGAGCTCACAAAAGACAACAAAATCTCCAACGCGACCCAACTATTCGAGCTCTTCAAGATGAAGAATGAAGAGACTCTTGAGCAACTAGATTTGAGATTCACATCAATAGTGAATGAACTAGAAGCTCTAGGCAAACACTACACACAGAAAGAGAAAAACATGAAGGTGTGTTAAGAGCCCTACCTGCGGAGTGGGATAGTAAGACCACTGCCATGAGAGTATCTATGGACCTGAAGTCCATGAGCACATTCGACCTATTCTCCGACCTGAAAGCATTCGAGTATGACATCAATAGAAGGAGAAAAGAGTCAGAGGAGTCAAGCTCCAAAATTACAGCGCTGACGGCCAGAGGAACCAAGGATACAGCAACCACTAGTTGCAGTAAACAGAATGAGGATACAGCAGAAGCTGCTGAAGAGGATATGACGCTTCTCCTAAAGAAATTCAGGAGATTTATAAAAAGCAACAATAACAGCAACACCAACCTCAACAAGAAGAACGACTTCAGAATAAGTCATCTACCTCCTCAGGTATCTTCTTCTCCACAATCAAATACAAGCAATATTGACCTGTGTTACAACTGCAGGAAACCAGGGCACTATGCAAGGAACTGTCCGTATCCAACCGTGCACAAGTATCCAGAAGGAGAAAGAGAGTAGATGAGAGATAAAAGAAAAGAGGAAAGGCACAAGCTTCGAGCTCTCATAGGAGAAATGGAAAAGGCCAAGGATGTAGTAGTTCCGAAGGAAGTACTGAAAGCTGCAGAATCCTCTAGCAGTGACACTGAAACCTCATCCTTTGATGAAGAAGCGCTGATATGCCTGATGGCTAGAGATGACGAGGACAGTCAAGAAGATGAGGTAATCTACGAACCGTTGTCCATACCAGATAGTGATGAGCTGAATATGATCCACTCCTTGAAAAGGATCATGAGTGACTTTGAGCAGATCAACTCAATTCATGAGGAACTGAAGGTTGAGAATGAAAACCTAAGAATCGATAATGAGATCCTCAAGAGCAAAAATATCGATATTGCCAAAATGCTTGCTGCACAAGAGTCTGATAACTCAAAGTGTAGTAAGCTGCAACAGGAGGTCTTTAGATTAAATCTACTGGTCACCAAGCTAAAATTTGAGAAGGAAAGTTTGTAGTTCACGATAAGCACTTTCACTAAATCATCAAAGAACGCAAGAGATTGCATAAATCAAAACAGAAAACCGTTTGAAAAATCGGGTATAGGTTACAGCAATCATACCACTCAGAATACAGCAAGTACATCCAAAGCTGTAAATTTTGTTCAAGCTGAAACTCCAATGGAGAAAGAGTTACTCTGTGACTCTGTAAAAATAGTGAACAAAACATCAATGATGGATAAGGGGAAGAAACCCCAATGCTCAACTGTAGGAAGTAAGCCTGCATCTAAAAATTGGCTGCAGCAGAAGTCATCTGCTGCATGCAGCAAAATGATGCAGCAACCAACAAAGTTGCAGCATAGAAGAAAATTTCCCAACTATACTGAGACTTACATGTCTAAACCTCAAAGAGGATATACTCTAGGGAAGTATGGTGGAAGACCGCACTACAAAAGTGATGGTATCACACACATTGTTAATGCACATTCTTTTAACAAGCAGTTTTACAAGACAACTGCATACAGCTCGAGAACCAACAAATCTTACAGTAAAACAGTGATTGTTAAGAAAGTTTGGGTTCCCAAAGTAACTAACCCAAAAGGACCCGTACAGATATGGGTACCTAAATCTGTTTGAAATTGTTACAGGTTACAGTGTCAGGTTGCAGCAGTGATGTATGGTATATCGACAGCGGCTGCTCAAGGCAAATGACAGGCAGTAAAGACACGTTAAGAGACTTCCAAGAATGCAAAGGACCCAAAGTCATCTTTGGAGATGATTCCAAAGGAAGCACAAAAGGAAGTGGATGCCTAGTCAAAGGGAAAATAAAGATCGAGGATGTATCCTATGTAAAGAGGCTTAGTTCTAAGCATAAGTTAATTCTGTGACAAAGGATACACAGTGGAATTCAACCTCAACAAATGCTTAATCAAGGACAGTACCACGAATGAAGTAAAACTTACAGGAACAAGGAGAGGAAATATCTACCTAGCAAATTGGAACTCCTCCACTCAATCAACATGCTTCATTGTGAAAAGTCCACCAGAGCTGAGCTGGCTATGGCACAAGAGGTTAAGCCATCTGAACTTCAAGTCTATCAACAAACTAGTAAGAAAAGGCCTCGTGAGAGGTTTACCAGACGTTGCATACAAAAAGAAGAATGTTTGTAGAGCATGTCAAAAAGGAAAGCAAGTTAAAAGCTCATTCAAAGAAAAGACTCAGAAATCATCTCACAGAATTCTAGACCTTCTACACATGGACCTTTTTAGACCAGTAGAACCAGTAAGCTTGAGTGGGAAGAAGTAGTAGTCCCTAATAGTAGTAGATGACTACTCCAGATACACATTGACGATCTTTCTTGCAAAGAAGAGAAGCTACCTGGTCTCATGAAGAAGATTCAGAATGAAAAGAGCTTAAGCATAGTGAAGATAAGATCAGACAGAAGAACTGAGTTCACGAATAAATTTATAGAGAAATTCTGTTCTGATAATGGTATTCGTTATGAATACTCTGCTGCAAGAACACCGCAACAAAACGGTGTTGCTGAAAGAAGGAATAGAACCCTCAAAGAAGCAGCAAGGACAATGATAGCAGAAGCAGAAGTACCCAAGAGATTTTGGGCTGAAGCTACCAACACTGCATGCTACACGCAGAACAGATGACTGATCATCAAGGATCTTGACAAAACGCCTTATGAAATATGGAATGGTCATACACCAAATATCTCTTATCTGCATATCTTTGGATGCAGGTGTTACATTCTCAACAATGGAAAAGAACATCTGAAAACTTTCGATGCTAAATCAGACGAATGAGTATTTCTAGGATACTCTGCTGTAAGTAGAACTTTCAGAGTATTTGACAAGTAGAAAATTGGTGCATTTTATCGAGTGTATATTCATGATTTTATAATATTTTAGATAATTAAATGCACCGTTTCTACACCTATATGTGTTTTATGTCTCCAAACACTTCACGAATTATTTTCTTGATTATTTTAGAATGTTTTGAAGTATTTTGGAATCGAGGACAATGATCGTGGAACAAGGAGAAGTCAAATGGGCCGATTTAAATTACAAGGCCCAAAAGAATTCAAGAGAAGAGAAGAAGAATAAGAGATGAAGCCCAATTTTGAAGGAAAGAATTAAGAAATGGGCCAAAGCCCAAAAAAGGCTCCAACCCCACTAATTTGTTCAGCCGCAAGTCATGACTTGGAGGGGAAGAAATAGAGACAAACTTATATTTGGAAAGAAAAGGCATATCTTGGTGGAGGATTACTCACGTCCAAGGCAGGAGGAGAGAGGATTAGTGATTGGAGGCCTTTGACTAGATTAGAGAGAGGAATTCATATCTTACTTTTCTAATTTAATTTGATGATGGAGTTTTCAATTGCTTTTGTGGATTCGATTTCAAGGATGCTAGACTAATCTTTCAACTCCGGTTAGCAGGGATGTTCGAACCCATATTTCTTTTATGTTTTAATTAATTCTGTTTCCCCTTCTCGATGTTTGATTGGAATTGATTATGTTATCTGTGCATATCGTTTTCCATTATTTGATACTTGATTTAGACTGATCACCTAGGTTAAGCGTTGATAATTGATTGCTAGAATCTTAAATCATGAATCCTAATTGTTGTGATTTAATTTTCATTAAGTGGTAAACTAGAGGTCGTGCATCTCTAGGTTAGCATAATCCTAGATTAACGAATCGAGCTTGTGTATTCGGAGTCTAGTTCACCCTATTGTCTTGGCAACTAATGCATTTAATGAATTAAATCTAGAGAGCTTGTTCTGGGTTATTCAATTAAATAGGGTTAATTAGTGATCTTATCCTAATTTAACTAATCTTAAGAGACGATTCGGTTTAACAGAGTTTGTTGTTAGACTAGGGGTGATAATTTCATGATAATCTGAGAGAGGGGTGTTACATTGATTAAAGTATAATTGAAATTGAGGGATAACTGAACTGTTAACCGGGATGTCTTTTTATATTGATTTCTTGTTTAATTCATTTTCTAGCTTCATAGTTAATAGTGATTCTCGATAAACCCCCCCCAAACCTTTTCTGTTTTATTGAATTGAACATAGGTGATATAGTTTATTCTCCATTCCTCGTGAGATCGACTCCGACTTACCCTAGCTATTAGTTAGTAAGGTTAGGAAGAAAATTAATTAATTTTATCGCGTCACGACAGCGCGGTCAAATTTTGGCGCCGTTGTCGGGGAGTGGTTTGAATTTATTGTGTCACCTTGTGTCTTTTCTTGTTTATTAAAAAAAAAACAACAAAAAAAAAATTTTAAAAATTGAAAAAAAAATTGCTGTTCGAGATTTCTGCTCTGTTTCTGCATGGCTCTGCTTTACTTCGCCTATTGCTCTGCCTTATTCTACTCTATTTTTCTGGTGAGTCTGTTCTGATCGGTTCTATTTTTCACACTGGCAGATCTAGCGTGACTCGAGTCATCCAGTGTCAATCTGTGCAGACTGAGGATTGGAATAAAAGGGAGAAATGGATGCAAATCAAACATTGAAGGAGTGTGCTTATACTGCATCTATTCATCAATCTTTTGCATTGATTATTCTAATATTGATGCTAATACAACTTTTGAGCTTGAATATGAATTTATACTCTTATTACCTTTGTTTCATGGTTTTGCAGATGAGGATCCATATAAATTTTTGAAACAATTCCACACTGTCTGCTCAAGCATGAAACCGAAGGCTGTAACGGAAGAGCACATCAAATTGAGAGCATTTCCTTTCTCTTTGAAGGACTCTGCTAAAGATTGGTTATACTACCTTCCTTCGGGCTCTATAAATACATGGACTGAAATGGAAAGTCTTTTCTTGGCCAGGTACTTCCCTGCATCTCGAGTGGCCAATATTCGAAGGAGTTACTTGGGATTCGACAAAAGCATGGGGAGACATTGCATGAATATTGGGAGCATTTCACGAAGTTGGAAGCAAGTTGTCCACAGTCCCAACTCACTGATCAACCTATGATTCTATATTTCTATGAAGGACTGTCCTCGATGGACCGATACCATATTGATGCGGTTAGTGGAGGGTCATTGTTGGACAAAACACCATCAGCAGCAAGACTCCTTATCACGAGCATGACTGCTGCCTCGCAACAATTTGACACCCGTGATTTTTCACTACAATCCGTAAATGAGGTAAATAGCTCTACCATCGAGGATAGATTAACTGAATTAACCTCTTTTGTTCGAAAACTTGTTGCAGGTGTTCCACAGACGAACCCATATCCAAGTAGGGAAAGTCAAGAAAGAACACAATTTAAGGAGAATGATAGTCCAGCACATCAGTTAAGAGAACAGAACCATCAAGAGCAATCGTCAAAAGCATTGGAGGATATGATGAAGACATTGGTTTCAAATACAATGCAATTCCAAATGGACACTGCTCAATTCCAAAAGGATACCCAGTTGAGCATCATAAATCTTGAGATACAAGTGAGCCAACTAGCGACGGTTGTGAATCGTCTTGAGGCCCAGAATGAAAGAAAATTACTATCTCAACCAGAGATAAATTCAAGGAATGTCAGTGCAATAACTTTAAGAAGTGGGAAGCAGCTGGAAGAAACCAAAAAGCCTCAGAAAATTTTAAAAAATGAGGAGGAAGAGAATTCTGCCGAACAGCCTGACACTGGATTACCTAGTGTGAAACCGACATCCAGTGTCAAACCGTCAGACTGTGAGAATCTGGTAAAACAATCAATTTCTGTTAAGTTTAATATTGATTCTCTTCATCTTTCTTGTAGGGTGAATAAATTGGAGGACAAAAGAAAGTATGTTGAAGAAGTATTCATATTGGATGAAGTTCATACACCTTCTGAAAAACTTCTCAGCAAATTCTCAAAGTTCAAAGCAATAAAAAGGATAAAGCTCGATGGAGTAGAGGTCATGGCAGTTTTTGATGTGCCTTCGTTGGGACCAATTCCAAAACCTCCTTAGTGATCTGGTGATTTCTTTTCCACACTCTTTATTTTTACTCTATTTTTCTTAAATATATGAATCTTGTCTTGTCTACATCTTTTGTTGTGTTTTGATGATGAGTTGCTTGAGGACAAGCAAGGTTCAAGTGTGGGGAGATGAGGAGATGTTGCATAATTGATGAAGTGTGGAGTAGATCACATATCTTGCATATAGTTTGCATTTAGGATCGTATAGTTGCATGTAGTTTGTTTTTAATTTTCTTTGCATTAGGATGCATGTTTACTTGCTTTAGCACGTTTAATTCTGCTTGCATTTGTTTAAAAAAAAAAAACATACACAAATAAGAGAGCTTGCAATGATGATTCGAGTGCTATTATTTTCGTATTTGGGGATTCGATGTATGTTGGAAATTTGTTGGTGAGCATTATTTTCTGTTGGTTAAAAATTGCTGGATGTTGTCTCGAGAAATTGTTGTTGGGAAGGATAGTATTGGTTTGAGAATTAATCCATGACCTTGAGTTGATTTGTTTTGCTTATTTGTATCTTGAGATATGCTTTTTAAATCCTTGATGGAAGTAGTCTAGATTGGAAATTTTGAAAGATTGATCATTCTGATAAAACCCCCTCGGTTGGAAAAAAAATTGATGTGATGGAGAAAAGGTGTTGAGTTGAAAAAAATCGAGAAGTGAAAAGATGATGAAGTGTGGAATCAGCTGCCTGCTCTTAGGGGTCCCGTGTAAAAAAAAATCACATAAAATGCACGGTGGGACTAACCTAAGAGTGGTGTGGAGCTGCCAACTTCATCTAAAGAAAAAGAAAAAAAAAGAAAAAAAAATCTCGCAAAGAAGAAAAAGAGAGAATAAAATATCTTTGGAGAAAAGAAATGGGGTTAATCATGATATATGAAGTCTTAACAAATTTTTATCTAGATAAAGGATATCGAAAAAGGAATTGGAGTGTATTGAATGCTGTAGGTGGTGGAATGAATTGATGATTTGTCTGTGATTATTTGATTTTCGATACCCTGTCTAGCTTTATGATTTCTCAAGAAAGTACATTTAGTCCAACGTGTTTTATGCCTTATTTCTAACATAAGTCGAATTCCTATGAATGTTGGTGAGGATCTGAGCAAGCGATTATGATATCTTACCTTGATTCCCTATGTGCTTTAATTCTTTTGTTGCTTGAGGACAAGCAATGGTTTAAGTGTGGGGAGATTTGACAAGTAGGAAATTGGTGCATTTTATCGAGTGTATATTCATGATTTATAATATTTTAGATAATTAAATGCATCGTTTCTACACCTTTATGTGTTTTATGTCTCCAAACACTTCACGAATTATTTTCTTGATTATTTTAGGATGTTTTGAAGTATTTTGGAATCGAGGACAATGATCGTGGAACAAGGAGAAATCAAATGGGCCGATTTAAATTACAAGGCCTAAAAGAATTCAAGAGAAGAGAAGAAGAATAAGAGATGAAGCCCAATTTTTAAGGAAAAAATTAAGAAATGGGCCAAAGCCCAAAAAAGGCTCCAACCCCACTAATTTGTTCAGCCGCAAGTCATGACTTAGAGGGGAAGAAATAGAGACAAGCTCATATTTGGAAAGAAAGGGCATATCTTGGTGGAGGATTACTCACGTCCAAGGCAGGAGGAGAGAGGATTAGTGATTGGAGGCCTTTGACTAGATTAGAGAGAGGAATTCATATCTTACTTTTCTAATTTAATTTGATGATGGAGTTTTCAATTGCTTTTGTGGATTCGATTTCAAGGATGCTAGACTAATCTTTCAACTCCGGTTAGCAGGGATGTTCGAACCCATATTTCTTTTATGTTTTAATTAATTCTGTTTCCCCTTCTCGATGTTTGATTGGAATTGATTATGTTATCTGTGCATATCGTTTTCCATTATTTGATACTTGATTTAGACTGATCACCTAGGTTAAGCGTTGATAATTGATTGCTAGAATCTTAAATCATGAATCCTAATTGTTGTGATTTAATTTTCATTAAGTGGTAAACTAGAGGTCGTGCATCTCTAGGGTAGCATAATCCTAGATTATCGAATCGAGTTTGTGTATTCGGAGTCTAGTTCACCCTATCGTCTTGGTAACTAATGCATTTAATGAATTAAATCTAGAGAGCTTGTTCTGGGTTATTCAATTAAATAGGGTTAATTAGTGATCTTATCCTAATTTAACTAATCTTAAGAGACGATTCGGTTTAACAGAGCTTGTTGTTAGACTAGGGGTGATAATTTCATGATAATCTGAGAGAGGGGTGTTACATTGATTAAAGTATAATTGAAATTAAGGGATAACCGAACTGTTAACCGGGATGCCTTTTTATATTGATTTCTTGTTTAATTCATTTTTTGGCTTCATAGTTAATAGTGATTCTCGATAAACCCCCCAAACCTTTTCTATTTTATTGAATTGAACATAGATGATATAGTTTATTCTCCATTCCTCGTGGGATCGACTCTGACTTACCCTAGCTACTAGTTAGTAAGGTTAGGAAGGAAATTAATTAATTTCATCGCGTCACGACAGCGCGGTCAGTTTTTAACAAGAGAACCCTGGTGGTAGAGGAATTTATTCATGTGGTGTTTGATGAACCACATTGTGACAAAAGGAAGTTGGAAAAACCACCTGAAGAGACCGCTCCAAAGAAAGAGAATGCTGTACCTTATATAGAAGGAGTTCTGCCTACATGAGAAGAAAATGATGAAGAAGCTGCAACCGAGGATGCAGCAGATATTCTTATAGTAGCAGAACCTTCTGCAATACAGCAACAAGATGAGCAAGCTACACCAATTCATGTCTTTGAGCCAGATAGGACATGGCTAAGAAATCATCCAAGAGATCTTATAATAGGAGATCCATCCATTGGTGTAAGAACAAGAAGATCCATCCCACATGAATCAATGTTTGCATGCTTCATATCTCAGTCAGAACCTAAAAATATTGAAGAGGCACTGCAAGATAGCAATTGGGTGTAAGCCATGCAAGAAGAGTTGAACGGATTTGAGAAAAATCAAGTATGTCAAATAGTTGCAAGACCAAACCATCAAGGTGTAATTGGAACAAAGTGGGTGTTTAAGAACAAGCTAGATAAGTCTGGAGTTGTTAGAAACAAGGCAAGATTAGTGGCCAAAGGATACTGTCAGGAAGAAGGAATTGATTTTGATGAGACTTTTGCTCCAGTGGCAATGTTGGAAGCTATAAGGATTTTTCTAGCCTATGCAGCACACATGAATTTCAATGTCTATCAAATGGATGTTAAAAGCGCATTCCTGAATGGTCTCCTTACAGAGGAAGTATATGTTGAACAACTTCCGGGCTTCGAAGATCAAGGAGAAGAGAAGGTGTTTCGGTTACAAAAGGCTCTGTATGGACTTAAGCAAGCACCTAGAGCATGGTATGACACCTTATCTCTTTATCTTCTGGAAAATGGCTTCCAGAAAGGGATGATCGAAAAGACGCTGTTTAGGATACAGAACGGAGAAAGTGTACTCTTAGTACAAATATATGTGGATGACGTTATTTTTGGCTCCACAAACAAAGATCTATGTGAGAAATTCTCCAACTTGATGCAGTCAAAGTTCGAGATGAGTATGATGGGAGAATTAAGTTTCTTTCTCGGACTGCAAGTAAAGCAGCTACCTACAGGAACCTTCATCAGTCAAGTCAAGTATACGAAGGAACTTATCAAGAAATTTGGCATGGAGAATGGAGCAGCAACGTCCGTTCCTATGTCCACATCCATAAGTCTTAACAAAGATGAGGAAGGCAAAGATGTTGACATAACCAAGTACAGACGACTTATTGGATCATTGCTGTATCTCACAGTAAGCAGGCCAGACATTATGTTTGCAGTAGGAGTCTGTACAAGGTTCCAAGCAGCACCAAAAAAATCACACCTGTTAGCAGTAAAAGAGTGATTAAATATCTGAAAGGAACTCAGGAAGTCGGCCTATGGTATCCTAAGGAAGGAGGATTCAGACTTAAAGGCTATTCCGACTTAGATTATGCAGGCTGCAAGATTGATCGGAAGAGCACTAGTGGGACGTGTCAGTTTCTGGGAAACAGACTTGTCTCTTGGTTCTGCAAGAAGCAAACTTCTATCGCAACCTCTACAGCAGAAGCAGAGTATGTTGCAGCAGGAAGTTGCTGTGCGCAAATTCTATGGATACAACAGCAACTAAGGGATTATGGAATTTAAGAAAAAGAGACTCCAATTCTCTGTGATAATACGAGTGTTATTGCAATAACACATAATCCTGTATTTCACTCAAGAACGAAGCACATTGATATACGTCATCATTTTATAGGAGACCATGTTGAAAAGAAGGATATTGTGCTTGAGAAAGTTCACACAGATTTCCAGCTTGCAGATATATTCACTAAGCCCTTAAGTGAATCAAGGTTTTCTATGCTAAGGAGCGAGCTAGGAATTCTTAAGTTATGAAGAGAAAGATGCAAGAACCGAGGGGGAACCTCTGCATGCTTGTGAAAAGCAGTAAGAACGGTACTGTAAGCTACGTGTCAATACAGCACTGGGTTCAGACAGTGCTGCATCCTACATTCTTACAGTACAGCAGAAATCAAGAATTCAAGCAGCACCAGGTTACATCATTTATTTCAAAGAGAGTATTGATTACTCTGCAACCTCGTACTTGAAAATGCAACAACCTTAAAAAGGCATTTATTTAGGCGGCAAATGGCATGTCTTTCAACATTAAATGCATGTCTGCGTATGTCAGAAAGTGGAAAGGGCGCAGTCAGACCCACGCGCTAGGTAATTATTAGCGACGATTTGACATCTCCATTTTTTCCTGAACCACAAGATCAACTCCTTGATTAATCTCAACCGTCGATCTTACACACGTCCCTTGAGAACCGCCATAAACACCATAACCGTGTCTTTTGAATTCATTATTCATCATCTTCCAAGGAGAGAAAACATTCTTCGCGAAAAACCCTCTAAGTCCAAATCTACGAATTTCTCTCTTTTTCTCTCTCATCAAATCTTCAATGGCTGCCTGACGTACCATTGTTCTGGATGGAAGGCTGATCAACCAAGAGCATGTCTATGCTTCAGGGCTGTATGACAACGCCCTTATCAAAAGGATTTTCGATGCTCTTCAACAGACCCAAATCCTAGGGCTGTTGACCACTGTATATGCTGGCTTCTTTGTGGAGTCAGTACAGAGATTTTATGCCTACGTCAGGCAGGCGGATGAAAGGAACTGCATCCTATTCAGGATGGATGCAGAAGATGAAGAACGGTCCTTGACTATTAGGGACATCGCCACCACCTTCAGCATCTCCGCTGCAGGTCTTACCTCCAGTCAGTTGACAATATATGGGGAGGCATCGGCTCAAGAGATGTGGGATCTCTTTCGAGTTAGGGATGCAGGGGCTGAAATCAAGAGAAGCGCCCCCAAGAAGCTCTTCAAACCAGAGTTTGAACTACTCCAAGACATCTGTGCATACTCCATCGAAGGAAGGACCGAGAGTTATGACAAATGCACGGATCTTCGGTTCCGGATCATGTCTGACATCATGGCCGGAGAAAAGGTGAACTGGGCGAGGTTCATCATGAAGAAGCTGTGGGAGGAAACAGAGAAGATAACGGAGCGTCGGAGCTACGGTATCACCATCTGTTCTCTGCTCTGCAAGCTTGGCCTTCAACTTACAGCACCCGCCCCCATTCACATCGGAAAGTATCTCAGGGAGAAGAAGAAGGGCAAGACCCAACCGAAGGCTGCAGGAGCGGGAGTTGCGAGGAAGAAAACCAAAGATAAAAAGAATGCAACTCTTGCTCTGCAAGATGAAGCTGCAGGCAGCGGGGAGGAAGCCGAAGAAGAGGATGCTCCGAGTCCTCTTCCTGTTATCAAGAGGAGTTCAGGAAAGGCTGTACCTGAACTTGAATCCTCTTCCCCGGATGATGACGCACCCTTGGTGAGAAGGGCTCCACGCAGCAAGAAGGCTGCTGCTGCTATTGTGGATGAGTCACATCAACCCAGGGATAAAGAAGGCTCTCCTTATTCCCAACTCACTACACCTTCTATGGTTGTAGTTGATCTTGCGGATGAGTCACATCGGTTTCATGAGCCACATCAGCACCGGGTCGAGCCAACTGAAGAAGAAGCTCGCCTACAAACAGAAGCTTCAGTGCTCGATCCTACCCTTCCAGCGGTTAGAAATATGGCTGCGGAGTACTCTCTCTGGAGAAAGATGAGGCTGGCTAAGGGGGAAATCCTGTTGAAGTGGAAGGATTTCCTGACAGTCGAGCAAGCTGTCTTGGAGTGGGTCAAATCAGAAGACATTCTGACACTCTTGCAACCTGACTTTGCAGCAAGAGTTCAAGAGCTCGAAGGATGCAGTGCTGCATAGGGAGCAAAGGACAAAGGAAAGGGTAAAGCTCTTGCAGAATCCGACTCTGCAGAGCTGCCGATGAGAGCAGCAATGGAAGACACGCAGATCTTCCTTGCCCCAGCTGTGGAGGCTGTAAGAAGGGGCGATGACATCGCTTTTGCTCAAGAGCAAATCGACACCTTGGGAGTGGAGCAAGCTAAAAAAGCTATGCTGCAACAGGCGTTGCAACAAAACATGAAGGAAACCAGGATGCAGCACACTCTAAGGAGAATGCGGGGAGAAGACAGTTCTTGCTCACATCCCATGAACTCCCCTGCATACGACCAATTAGTGGAAGGTCTCTCCACGATCGTCTCTCTTGATTCTCTGGAGGAGGAGACTGAACTTTTGGATTATGGTGATTCCCCAGCTCGTGAATATGAAGATGCTGCGTTTGCAGACTCTCAGGGGGAACCATCAGCCATAATCAGAGATGTCATCTCAGATATCTCTGAGATTGCCGATGAAGCATCTACGGAGGAATTTGCAGAGGCGGTACTCCCTGCACTGGCTACGACAGCAGTGCAGCAAGCGACCGCGCTTCAAGAAGTAGCAGCTGAAGAACCAAGCAGAGTGGAAGCCGAAATTCTTGTAGCAGTGGAGCATACAGTGCTGAAAGCTGTGAACACTGCAGGAAGCCAAGCAGAGCTACAAGAACCCATTCATGTAGCAGAGTCTGTCGAAGTTTCAGGACCAGCTGAGGAGACGGGGTCCTTGGAGAAGACCTCAGGGGAGGATGTTGTTCTGACAACACTCCCTGAGGGTGAGAAGACCTCATGTGGGGAGGCTATTCAGACAGTACCCACTAAGGATATTGAAGTTGAAGCTGAGGTAACCCCAGTACAACTAGAGACACCTCGAGAGGAGGTTGATGCTGCAGCTGCTGCATGCTCTCAAGAACCTTCCAAGGTTACAGCAGCAGAGATTACTATGGAAGCTGAGGTTTCTCATGCCGACTTCGCAAGGATGATAAAGGAACGCAACATAGCTGTTCATGGGCCAAAATCTAGCGGAGCAGATCCTGTTCAAATCTCATCCGGCGAAGAGGAGACAGATGAGGAAGAAGAAGAAGAAGAGCACCCATCCTCAAGCTCTACAAGCTCTCAAACCAGCAACCATGAGGATGAGGTTGCTACTGAAGTTCCGAGGCAGGACGCAGCACCAGTATGTCAAGTAGTTATTCCATTTGCTGCATCCACTGCTGCCTCAACGAGAAGGAATTCGGGACTGACCCCTGATGAATCAATCAACCGAGTTGAAGCTGCTGTTAGACACCTGCTGCATGCTCTCCAAGAACATGAGTCTACCATGCGCAACAGTCTCAGAGTCACTACCCAATTCCATGCTGAAACCATGACAGGTTTCAAGAAGGACCTGGAAGTATTGCCGGAGATGATCAAGAGAACTCTTAGTGATCACTCCAACAAGTTGTGCTGGGAACGGGTCAGGATGGAGAATGAGCTAAAGGTTGAAGCTGCGCTAACACGCCAGGAGATCAGGGTGTGCAAGCGTTATGCTTAGAGTGCCTCTGATAGGCTAAACACTCACTCCACAGTCCTGGAAACACTTCTGGATCGCGTATGTGATCAATCTCAAAGAACCAGAAGTGTGGACGACCGTTTGGGGAACCTGGAGCTAATTGTGGGAGAACTGAGGGACATCATGGTCCGAGCTTTCCCTCAGCATGTTGATGCTCCAGCGGCCGCCCCAGAACCGACCCATCGCCCACGTTCCAAGGTGGTCCCAGCTGCCCCTGCTCAGCCCTCGGCATTTGATGATGCCAAAAAGGGGGAATGAGTAGAAGATAGATACAGGAGCAAAGGGGCTGTTGAAGAAGAAGAAGATGACCAGCAACCTCTCAGCAGGAGGAGAAGAAGGTCTAGATCATCCGCTGCTGCTGACATCCCTTCTCCGAAGAGATGGAGAAGAGATGATGATGGAGCTGGAGGTGCTGGTGCAACTGCTGGGAGAAGACCGGCTGCAGGCGCTGCATATAGTAGAGCTGCAAGCAAGGATGCAGCGCCTCCCTCCTATCATTCAAGGAGAAGGGATGATAGCCAGCAGCAAGGCTCAAGGAAGAGGATGAGCAGGGACGAGTCTGAGAGTCATAGGCGCCAAAGAGAAGAAGATGTAGATCCTAATGCCTGGATTCAAAGACTCGGTGTAATTGGTGAAAGAAGAATTATTCCAGATCACTTATACCAATTTCCTCCTCAAGAAATTCCTCGTCTTGATATCTCTGCTGAAGTGTCCGTCATGATGGATCAAAGGCCTGAAGGAGAAAACATGGCTTGGAGATTTGACATCTTCAAGGAGATCAGATTGCCTTATGACAGGAATCCATCATTTGAGGCGATTACCATTTTCAAACGTTCAAAGTACCTCAGGCACTTCAGAGAACTATACAGAAAAGGTAAATTCAGCAGGTATCAGACTTGCAAGACTGCATTAAGGAGATACGAACAGCTCGCTCGGGAAGGAATCCTTGAAATTCAAGAATTTTACATCAACCGAGTAAAGAAAGGGCTGATTGTACCATTCTGTGAGAACTTCTGGCTCAGGTGGATTCAAATTCCTGTGATCATGCACAAGCTGGAAGAGTCCTATCAAGAGTCCATCAGGGACTGGTACCTGTTACTGAAAGCTGGTAAATAGAGGTTGATGAACACTGAAGCTGGTAACTGTTACTGAAACCATTACTGAGATCTAAAAGTCATTCACAAAATATTCAAAGCTTACAAGATTCAAGCATTCAAGCTGACAATCAGTATCAGTCACTCAACCTACCGAAGTGAAGCAAGTTCAAGCTGAAAGTCTCCTTGCGGATTCAGAAGCTCACTTCGAAGCACAAGTTGAAAAAAAACCTTTTATCCTTTTAACCTTGTTGCTGTGTGCTTAGGTTGTTTTAGTGGTGTCAAGTAGTTGATAGGAGAGATCCTTGCTGTTTGTTTAGTTGTCTAGAGTAAGGCAACTTCTCTGTATGGGAGTGTGGAACCCTGTGTGGGTTAGCCTTTGAAGTTTGCAGTTGTTGTGTGTACGCTGGACTTCAGTAGGTGGTTTCTTTGTAAAGTTGATAGATTGTTAGGAGGGTCCTGTAAATCAATCTTGCTTAACAAAGTTCCTGCTCGAGGAGCAGTAGAGTGGACGTAGAAGGATTACACCACCTTCGAACCACTATAAGCCATAAGTGTTTATTACTTTATTTATCTGTGTGCTTATCTTCTGCATTATTATTTGTCTCTGATCATAAAACGTTTTGAAAAAAGCATTTTGAGAAAAACAGCCTTGCGTTTAGAAAGTTTATTTCCGCTGCGTATAAAATTCCAGATTACAGCGTGCAGCACTGTTTTCTAGCGTTGCAAGCAGTAACCATCTAAAGCTGCAAGCTCAAGTCACTTGCAGCGCAGAACGGTTTGTTTTAAAGATTTTGAAAATCGACCAAGGTTCATTCACCCCCCCTGAACCTCGGACACCACTTGGGACAAACAATACGTATCTTAACCATCGTAAAAATACGGATTTTAACCGCCGTGAAAATATTTACGGATTTTAACCGTCATGAAAATATCTTATTATTATATAAACATGTACTCATATCACAGTCATATTTCACTACTATGTATACGAGTACTCGTATATCAATTAGTTTCGTACTCAATTGAAGCTTTATTAAACTTAAAATACACTATTCACAGATTCAAGACAATCACATTAACAATAAACAAGACAATCCAATTTAGGGGTAAAAATCACATATAAAAAGACATAAAATTCAAAAAAAAACATGTGATTAAAGGATGTTACCCCATCTTTAGTGCAAATGCTAAAAAACTTCTATGTCCTACGCAACCTTAAGGTGAAAACTCCTTCGTGTTCCCTACAAGGTATAAGAGTTCATTATAGAATCTGAGCAAACTATTCATAAATTAACGTAAATCCTTAGTTTTGAACTCTCTTTTTGGTATCAAAAGTCTAATAGGGGTTAAATTGTAATTTTCAGAACTTCATAGGGATTTAATTGAAAGGTTGCACTTATCTTATGGTCTCTTTGTCATTTTAATATGTTTATAGATCTATTTATTGTTTCTGAAATTCCATGGGTTAAAGTTCAATTAAAATAAGAAATTATGGTTTGTAGAAAGGTCCCCAATTTATAACAAAAATAGAAAAGAGGCCCTCCCCTCCTCCGGCAGCCGTCCCCATCCCCCATCTTTGGTTCCACCATGACCGGCGACACCCGACACCACCCACAACACGTTAAACACACATGCACACACAACACACACTCACACACACGACACCGCCTCTCACAACGATGCTTGACGACTTGGTTGTCGATGCCATCATCATGCCGGCTACAACCCGGTAAGTCCCTCGACTCATGACTTATGGTGGTCCACCCATCATTCGACACACACATGCAAAAGCACGACGCCATTTATAGTGGTGTCGGTCAACACCCACACACCGGCACGGCCCATGCGCCGGCGCAACCTTCACGGGGATGGAAGAGTAGTCGGAAAACTGAGAGGGAAGAGAGAGAGGACCGCGCCTCTCCGCAGCCGTTCATGGTGGAGGCATCGACGGTTTGGAGTTCCGAGCCTATATCCGTAACGGGCTTGACAAGCTTTATCTATTAATCGGGATACTTGTTAAAAAAGGAGGCACCAGCGGCAACAACAGTACTAGATGTTTAAAAGAGAAAGAGATGGAGAGGAGAGAGTGAATGTGTGAATGTATGTATGGTTCTAACACTTGCAATTACTACCCTAAGCATGCTTCTCCCTCCCATAGCAAGAGCCATGTTTACTATACCTAATGTCAGGTAGCATTGATCTGCAAAGGTGGCTAAGAACACTTAATGTATATAGTTGTCATAACTTACTTTATGATACCTAATTTAATTCATCCTCTTAATTCATCATAATTAATAATAAAAAAAATACTACCTATAATGATTTTAGGCTGTTATATCCTTCCCTCCTACAAAGAAATTTTATCCTCGAAATTAAAAAACTTACCGAAACTCGGTAAATCTGGATATTTTGCCAAAAATTCTTCTTCTTTTTCCCAAGTCGCTTCCTTGACATCGTGATGGCTCTACTAGACCTTTACTATAGATACTTCTTGATTTCTTAGCTTATGAATTTTTCTGTCTAGAATCGCCATTGAAACCTCTTAATAGGATAAGTCATTTTCAAGTCCAACATTTTGTTAATTGATCACGTGGCTTGGATCGAATACATATTTTCGCAACATGGATACAAGAAAAATGTTATGTATGTCGGTGTAGTCAGGCGGTAAGGTTAGTTTATAAGCCACTGCACCTATTCCATTGAGAACTTCAAAAGGCCCTATATATCTTGGTTTCAGCTTTTCTCTTTTTCCAAAACGATAAACTCCTTCAGTGGGTGATATTTTCAGAAAGACCTTGTCCCTCACCTTGAATATTAATTTTCCGCGTCTTTTGTCTATATAAGACTTTTATCGATCTTTAGCCGTCTTGATTCTCTCTCGAACTTTTCTTATTACCTCCACTATCTGCTCCACCAACCCGGGTCCTAAAACTCGTTTCTCACCCACTTCATCCCAGTAAAAAGGTGAACGACACTTTCTCTCATATAATGTCTTGTATGGCGTCATTCCAATCGTTGAATGATAGCTATTATTATAAGCGAACTCCACTAATATAAATGGTCTTCTCAACTTTCATGTACGTCCAAAACATTGGCTCTCAGCAAGTCTTCCAGAATTTGTATAGTTTGTTCTGTTTGTCCATTAATTTAGGGATGAAAAGTAGTACTGAAGGCTAATTTAGTGCTTAGCTCCCTTTGCAAATTCTGCCAGAACCTGATGTAAAACGAGGGTCCCTATCCTACAAAATAGAGATGGATATTCTATGAAGCCTAACAACCTTCTTTATATAAATTTGAGCTAGTCTGTCCAATCCAAACGTCATCTTAATTGGTAAAAAGTGAGCAAACTTGGTCAGTCTGTCCACAATAACCCATGCAACGTGATTTTCACTATTGGTTCTAGGTAATCCTACCAAAAAATCTATGGTGATGTGTTTTGCCTTCAGTTGTTGGCAAGTAAGACATTTCTTGACAAAAAGTCCAATATTTCCCTTCATATTCTTCCACCAGAAGGTTTCTTTCAAATTTTTATACATTTTCATATCTCGAGGGTATACAAAGTATGGTACATTTTGTGCTTCTTCTAGTATTGTATTTCTTAGTCCTTCATCTTTTGGCACGCAAAGCCTTCTTTTAAAAGTCAAAGCTCCATCTACTAACTTCGTAAATCCTTCTACGTCTCCTATGTCTATACGTTTTTTTATTTTCCTAAAAAATTTATCTTTCTCCTAGGCCCTTACTATTTGTTCTCGTAACATGGGCTTCACCACCAAAGCTGCAACTCTAGATTTGATGTTCGGAGGTGTAATCACTTCCAATCTCAACTCTGACATTTCTTTTATTAATTGGTTCAGGCTGGTGAGCATATAAGTTACTTCTTTTTTTTCCTTTTCGGCTAAGTGTGTTAGCTATCATGTTTGTTTTTCCTGGGTGGTAGAGAATGGTACAATCATAATCCTTCACCTATTCTAACTATCTTCTCTGTCTTATGTCGAGCTCTTTTTATTCGAGGATGTACTTCAAGCTCTTATGGTCGGTGTAGATCTCGCACTTCCCTCTATACAAATAATGTTACTAAATCTTGAGGGTATACACTATAATAGCTAACTCCAGATCATGAGTTAGGTAGTTTTGTTCAATCATCTTTAATTGGTACAATTGTTAATCTCCTTTTCAATTCCTGGACGTTTTCCTCGCATTGATTCGTCCATTGGAACTTTACTACTTTTCTTGTCAATCATGTCATAGGGATGGAAATCTTTGAAAATCCTTCAATAAGCCTCTTATAATAACTAGCCAAACCCAGGAAGCTTTGTACCTCATTTACATTGGTTGGTGCCTTCCAATTACTAACTGTCTCAACTTTAGCAGGATCCACCTCGATTCCTTATGAAGAGACGATATGCCCAAGGAATGCAACTCTATCCAGCCAAAACTCACACTTCTTAAACTTTGCATACAACTTTTCATTTCTCAAAGTTTCCAATGTAATGCTCAAATGTTCTTCATGTTGGATCTTATCGTGCGAGTACACCAGAATGTCATCAATAAAAACTATCACGATATGATCGAGATATGGATGGAAGACGCGATTCATCATATCCATGAAAACTGTTGGTGCATTATTAAGTCCAAAAGGCATTACCATGAATTCGTAATGGTCATACCTTGTCCTGAAGGTTGTTTTAGATATATCATCTTTCTTAATCTTCACTTGATGATATTTGGATCTCAGATCAATCTTTGAAAAATACTGCCACCTCTTAGTTGGTTGAATAAGTCTTATATCCGGGATAACAGATACTTATTCTTAATTGTTTTTTTATTAAGTTCACGGTAGTCTATGCACATTCGAAATGTTCTATTCTTTTTCTTCACAAACAGCACTGGAGCTCCCAAGGAGATACACTAGGACGAATGAAGCCTTTTTCCAAGAGCTCCTACAGTTGCACCTTCAATTCTTCCAATTCCTTTGGTGCTATGTGATAAGGTACCTTCGACACTAGTACCGATCCGGGCACCAAGTCTATGATGAACTCGACTTGTCTATCAGGTGGTGGGCAAGGTAAATCTTTAGGAAAGACATCCGTATATTCTCTTACTATCAACACCCTTTCGATAGAGTTCATTTTCTACTCGAAATTTACAATGTCTACCAAAAAACGTATCACATTCTCCCTTCTTGAGCATTTGGGTCACCTGCATAACTGATATAACCCATGGACTTATACCGATTCGTGTTCCGAAAAAGGTGAATTATTCTTTTCCTGGAGGTTAGATAAGGATCTATTTTTCTCGACATTTGATCACCACGTTGTTAGCTTTAAGCCAATCCATGCCAAAAATTACGTTAAAATCCTTCATAACCAAAACATGCAAAGTGGCTGGGAGGATCTTATCTTCAAAGGCAATTCTCATGTCTCGGCATGCATTTTTGGTTTTTACCATTTTCTCAGTGTTAGGATGTATACTATACGCCTAGCTTTTGTATAAACCTCTATTTATGATATGAGAATCTTTTATGGTCAAATGTTTTACATTTTATATTTGTTATATATGTTATTGCAATTGTCCAATTAATTTATATTATAGATAATGTGGTGTGTGGTGCCACACAGAAGATCATGTTATCAATTCCTTATAAATTATAAATGGTAGCTCACAACCGAGATAATTTTGGACAAATTATCGGAATGATTGTAATGTAATTTGGTATTAATCTATCTTGATTATAAAATTACACTAGTACATTTTGTATATATTGAGCAGGACCAATTGAGGTTGTTTTATTTGTACTGACTACATAAATAGAACATGACCTCTGTTATTATGGATGTGCGTCCTCTTAATCATTATATGATAACGGGTATGTATACTCGATATATGTTTCTTTAATTTACCAATGGGTGAGATTTATTTATTAAATCAATAAACTCGGTAAATTAGGATACAATGTTGTTTATATGGTGTGTTGTTGATTATATAATGAAATCGTGTCCTAATTATTTAGGATGATGATGTCCCTTGAGGAGCTCATAAAGATTATCATGTAAACCCTGCAGTTGGATTTATTCCGACATGATAATAAAGTTGAGTGGTACTACTCTTGGAATTAAATGTTAATTAATTGAATTGTCAGTAATTTATTTAATTGACGGACATTCGATATTTTAAACATGGGGAGATAAACGCGCACATAATAAATATGAGCCATATTTAATATGGATTTGGGATGATAGTTCAATAATATCTCTTTAGTGGATCGAGATATTATTGATAGGCTTAAGAAATATATTCAGATCGAATTTAGGACTCATAAGCCTATCAGGAGACCGATTCCTAATCTTCCTCAAGGTCCCTATTGTAGCCTAGAAATAAGCCTCAAGTCAGCCATTTTCTGTACACACGAAATCTAAGATACGTTTTAGTAAAAGGCGGCTGAAGGTCTCGATAGCTCGTTGCCCACACAACGTTCGAGAAAAAGATGAGGAATACAGTAGAAGATCGTGAGGTCCAGGCTCCATCGATTCCTCAATCTACAGTTCTGACCTTAGAACTAATATCGATGTGAAAGGTATGATTCGTTTATCCGCTGTGCGTTAATCATATTTGCATGGATCCCGATTCGGATAATCGTATAGGATCGGCAATCTCTCGGTTCCAACACTCAGAAGGTATACTAACCTCTAAGGTTACAACATCTACCCTATCGTTCTTATGTCCCAAAAGCTCATAAAACATAATAGATATAAATGAGTGGATTGCCCCGGTATCAAATAAGATAAGAGCGGGTGTATCACATACTGATAGCATACTTGTCATGAACTCTAGCTCTTCAAAGGCCTTGCTTCGAGAAAGAGCAAAAGCATGAGCCTTTCCAACCTCAGGTCTCGAGTTAGATCCTAACCCAAAGTTTAGACACTTGGGGTAGAATTTTGCATTATGGCCTGCTCCCTTACACATGTAATACGTTGGGATTTCAGTGTATAGATTTTGATGACACAAACCATATATGTAATAGGAAGTTTGAGTACCCCATTTTTCACAATGTTTAAGTGAAAACATAGACTAGGATTGAGTCTAGTTATATGTGCTGAAAGATGAAGAAACTCTAAAGGATCATGCTGCATCGAAAAAGTAAAAGATTGAAGACGCTGCAAGAAGTAAATACAGTAATGCAGCAAGTACGTAAGAACGGCAAGCAGCGCCACTGTAAGAAGTGGCTACAAGAATACTGCAAGAACAGATACAGCAGTACTGTATAAAGTAATACTGCAAGAAGGTCAAGTTACAGCAGCACTGTAAAGAACGAATATCTGCAAGAAGACCTAGGATACAGTGTAAAGATTATATTTTACTGAATAATCAACCAACCGCGTTAATGACAAACAGAATCAGTATCCTGCAATTCAAGGAAGGATAAATGCAGTACGAGGAACGAAGAACCAAACAAATATATTAGAGCCGTTCTAGAGAAGATCAAAGTTGCAGACACGGAGCTAATGCCAAGACGACACATGGACTGGCGGGCTGCAGAAAGCTGCAACCATCGCATTAAATGCTCTGAAAGGAAAAGTCAAGTCGCATTAAATGCAACCCATACCTTTGATCAAGTACACTTATTTTCAAATGAGAGATATCTCCTTTAACAGATATCTTTCTACAAGTATAAATAGAGGATGAGCAACCCTGAAGCTGACAACTGAAACATTAACGCAAAAAAGTTTAAGCATTCAAAGCTATATTCTCTCAAGCATTTTTACAGTTTCAGTCACTCGACCTCAGTAAGTGAACAAAGTTCAAGCTAAAAGATCCACGAAGGATTCAGAAGCTCACTTCACCACACCAGTTGAAGAAACCTTTTATATACTCTAACCTTATTATTGTATGCTTAGGTTGTTTTAGGGGTCGAACAGTTGATATAATTTGTCTTTACTGTTTGTATAAGTTGTCTAGTTGATAGACAATTTCCCTATATGGGAGTGGGAAATCCTGTATGGGTTTGCCTTTAGAACTTGCAGTTGTTGTGTGTACGCTGAGTTCTAGTAGGTGTTATCTTGTTGAGTTGATAGATTGTTAAGAGTGTCCTATAATTCAATCTTGCTTAACAAAGTTCTTACTCGAGGTAGCAGTAGAGTAGACATAGAAGGATTACACCACCTTCGAACCACTATAAACCATAAGTGTTTTATTGTTTTTCATATTTGTGTTTTATTCTGTATATCTATGTGTCATAAGCATAAAATATCTTTAAAAGAAGTATATTTCAGAAAATCAGCCTTGTGTCAAAAACATATTTTTCGCTGCGTATAAAAACTCTAAAGTTACAGCGTGCAGCACTGCATACTAGTGCTGTAAGCAGTAACTAGCTGGCGTTGCAAGTTCAAGTAACTTGCAGAACAGTAAGTTTGTAAAGAATTTCAAAAAACGACCAAGGTTCATTCACCCCCCATCTGAACCTCTGACACCACTTGGGACCAACAAGTGGTATCAGAACAAGTTGGGTTAAAAGCCAACTTATCTGGTCACCTACCCAGATCCACCCAAGACTCACTGTTTTCTCTACATCCTTGAAAATCTCATTCTTACAGCATACCATTGATTCCTTTAATCATAAATTACCCATGTTTTCCATAGAAGAATATGATGATTGAAAAATCAGAATGCAGGCACATCTTTCAACAATGAATGATGAAATATGAACGGTCATCACAGAAGGACCGATTATCCCCACAAAGGTGAATCCCATTCTTGGAAGAGACATAGAGGAAGAAGCATCTCCGCCACCTAACTTCCTGATTAAGCTAAGACAAGAATGGAACAACGAAGACATGAAGAGAGCCAACTTAGACAATGTGGCCAAAAATGCTTTATTCATCACCTTGGACAAAGGCACATTCAGCGAAGTCAAAATATACAGAACGTCCAAGGAAATATGGGAAAAGTTGGAACAAATATATGAGGGTACAGAGCTCACTAAGGATAATAAGATCTCCAACGCTACCCAACATTTCGAGCTCTTCGAGATGAAGAATGAAGAGACTCTTGAGCAACTAGATCTAAGATTCACATCTATCGTGATAAACTAAAAGCTCTGGGTAAGCACTACACTCAAAAGGAGAAAAATATGAAAGTGCTGAGAGCCTTGCCAGCGGAATGGGACAGCAAAACCACCGCCATGAGAGTATCCATGGATTTGAAATCCATGAGTACATTTGATCTATTCTTCGACCTCAAAGCATTCGAATATGACATCAATAGAAGAAAAAAAGAGGCGGAAGAATTAGGTTCCAAAGTTACTGCACTGATTGCCAGAAGCTCTAAGGATACAGTAACTGCCAGTTATAGCAAGCAGTCTGAGGATAGAGCTGAGGATGCTGAAGAGAATATGGCTCTTCTTCTAAAGAAATTTAGAAGAATCATGAAGAGCAACAACAACAGCAACAACAACAACCTTAATAAGAGGAATGACTTCAGAAGAAGTCATCCGCCTCCTCAGGTATTTTCCTCTCCGCAATCAAATTCAAACAATTTTGACTTGTGTTATAATTGCAGGAAGCCTGGACACTACGCTAGAAGCTGTCCATATCCAACTGTACACAAGTACCCTGAGGGAGAGAGAGGACATAGGAGAGAAAAGAAAAGAGACGACAGACACAAGCTTCGAGCTCTCATTGGAGAGATGGAGAAACCAAGGATACAACAATCTCAAAGGAGATGCTGAAAGCTACTGAATCTTCTGACAGCGATACTGAAACTTCATCCTCTGACGAAGAAGCACTGATTTGCCTGATGGCAAAAAGCTGTGAGGACAGCAAAGAAGATGAGGTAACATACCAACCGCTGTCCATACCTGACAAAAAAGAGCTGAACATGATCTACTCTTTAAAAATGATCATGGGTGACTTCAAGCAGATTAACTCAACTTATGAGAAGCTAAAGGTTGAAAATGAGAACCTTAGAATTGATAATGAGATCCTCAGAAGCAAAAACATTGACATTGCTAAAATGCCAGCAGCATGTGAGTCTAATAGCTCAAAATGCAGCAAGCTACAAAAGGAGGTCTCAAGGCTAAATCTGCTGGTCACTAAGCTGGAAAATGAGAAGGAAAACTTACAGTCCACAATAAGAATATTTAGCAAGTCAGCTAAGGACGCAAGGGAGTGCCTAAGTCAAAACAGAAGTCCATTTGAAAAATCGGGCTTAGGTTACAGCACTCACACCTCTCAGGATACACAAGTTCATCTAAGGCTGTTAAGTTTGTTTAAGCTGAAACTTCAATAGAGAATGAATTACTCTGTAACTCTAAAAAGATCTTGAACAAACCAGCACTGATGGATAAAAGAAAGAAACCCCAATGCTCAATTGTAAGAAGTAAGCCTGTATTTAAGAGTTGGCTGTAGCAGAAGCCATCTGCTGTATGCAACAAGAATATACAGCAACCCACAAAGTTACAGCATAAAAGACAGTTCCCACCAATACTAAGACTTTCGTGTCTAAACCTAAATGAGGACATACTCTAGGGAAGTTTGGTGGAAGACTACACCACAAGAGTGTTGGTAACACATATGTAGTTTCTGCACATACAGTTAACAATCAGTTTAAAAATAAAACTACCTACAGAAGTGGAACCAACAAATCTTACAGCAAAATATTGACTGTTAAGAAAGTTTAGGTTCCAAAAGAAACTAACCCAAAAGGACTTTTACAGAAATGGGTACCTAAATCTGCTTGAATTTGTTGCAGGTTTCAGTGCCAGGATGCAGCGGTGATGTATGGTACATAGACAGTGGTTGCTCAAGGCACATGATAGGCAACAAAGATGCCTTAAAGGACTTCCAAGAATGCAAAGGACCGAAGGTCATCTTTGGAGATTATTCCAAAAGAAGCACAAGAGGAAGTTGAAGCCTAATCAAAGGAAATATAAAGATCAAAGATGTATCCTATGTGAAAGGTCTCAGATATAACCTGTTGAGCACCAGTTAGTTTTGTGACAAAGGATACACAATGAAGTTCAAGCTCAACAAATGCCTAATCAAGGATAGCACATCAAATGAAGTCAAGCTTACAGGAACAAGAAGAGGAAACATATATCTTGCAGACCGGAACTCTTCTTTACAACCAACATGCTTTATTGTAAAAAGTCCACCAGAGCTGAGCTGATTATAACACAAGAGATTGAGTCACTTGAACTTCAAGAATAGAATGGAAATGAGCATCTAAAGACTTTTGATGCAAAATCAGATGAAGGAGAATTTCTAGGATACTCTGATGTAAGCAAAACATTCAGAGTCTTCAACAAAAGAACTTTAGTGGTTGAAGAATCAATTCATGTGGTGTTTGATGAACCAAATTGTGACACCAAGAGGCTAGTAGAACCTGAAGAAAGAACAACTCTAAGGAAAGAAAATGGTGTTCCCTATGTTGAAGGAGTTCTACCCTCAGTAGAAGATAAAGAAGAAGAATCTACACCTCTGGATGCAGCAGATATTCTTACAGCAGCAGAACCTCTAATCTTATAGCATGCTGAAGAACAACCTAGACCTATGCATACCTTTGAGCCTGACAAAACATGGCTAAGAAATCATCTTAGGGATCTTATAATTGGAGATCCATCCATAGGAGTAAGAACAAGAAGGTCTATTCCTCATGAAATAATGTTTGCATGCTTCATATCCCAAACAGAGCCCAAGAATGTTGAAGAAGCTCTACAAGACAGCAACTGGGTTCAAGCCATGCAAGAAGAGCTAAATGGATTTAAAAGAAATCAAGTTTGGCAAACAGTTGCAAGACCAACTCCTCAAGGGGTTATACGAACAAAATAGGTCTTCAAGAACAAGCTAGATGAATCAGGGCTTGTTGTTAGAAACAAAGCAAGATTAGTTGCTAAGGGATATTGCTAGGAACAAGGAATTGATTTTGATGAGACCTTTGCTCCAGTAGCAAGGTTGGAAGCTATAAGAATTTTTCTGGCATATGCAGCTCATATGAACTTCAATGTATATCAGATGGATGTGAAAAAGTGCATTCCTCAATGGTCTTCTTACAGAGGAAGTATATGTAGAGCAACCTCCAGGCTTTGAAGATCAAGCAGAAGAGAAGGTGTTTAGATTGCACAAGGTCCTATATAGACTCAAACAAACACCAAGAGCTTGGTATGACACCTTATCCCTCAATCTGCTGGAAAACGGTTTCAAGAAAGGAACAGTCAACAAGACTCTGTTTAGGATACAGGATGGAGACAGCATTCTCTTAGTACGGATATATGTGGATGATATCATCTTCGGATCCACCAACAAAGATCTATGTGAAAAGTTTTCTAACCTGATGTAATCGAAGTTTCTTCCTAAGACTGTAAGTAAAACAACTGTATAAAGTAATACTGCAAGAAGGTCAAGTTACAACAGCACTGTAAAGAACGAATAGCTACAAAAACACCTAAGATATAGCTCAAAGATTATATCTTGCTAAATAATCAACCAACCGCATTAATGACAAACAGAATCAATATCCTGCAATTCGATGAGGGATAAATGTTGTACGAGAAACAAAGAACCAAGCAAGTATAATTAGATCCGTTCCAGAGAAGATTACAGTTGCAGATATGGAGCCAATGCCAAGATGACACGTGGACTGGCGGGCTGCAAAAAGCTGCAAGCCGCTACCACCACATTAAATTCTTTGAAAGGAAAAGTCAAATCGCATTAAATGTGAGTCATACATTTGATCAAGTACACTTATTTTGAAATGAGAGATATCACCTTCAACGGATATCTTTCTACAAGTATAAATAGAGGACGAGCAACCTTGAAGCTGACAACTGAAACATTGACGCTAAAAAGTTCAAGCATTCAAAGCTATATTCTCTCAAGCATTTTTACAGTTTCAGTCACTCGACCTTAGTGAAGTGAACAAAGTTCAAGCTAAAAGATCCACGAAGGATTTAGAAGCTCACTTCACCGTACCAGTTGAAGAAACCTTTTATATACTTTAACCTTGTTGTTGTATGCTTAGGTTGTTTTAGGTGTTGAATAGTTGATATGATTTATCCTTACTGTTTGTATAAGTTGTCTAGTTGATAGGCAATTTTCCTGTATGAGAGTGTGAAATCCTGTGTGGGTTTGCCTTTAGAACTTGCAGTTGTTGTGTGTACGCTGGGTTCTAGTAGGTGTTATCTTGTTGAGTTGATAGATTGTTAGGAGTGTCCTGTAATTCAATCTTGCTTAACAAAGTTCCTGCTCGAGGTAGTAGTAGAGTAGACATAAAAGGATTACACCACCTTCGAACCACTATAAACTATAAGTGTTTTATTATTTTTTATATCTGTGCTTTATTTTATATATCTATCTGTCATAAGCATAAAATATCTTTAAAAGGAGTATATTTCAAAAAATCAGCCTTGTATCAAAAACATATTTTCCGCTGCGTATAAAAACTCTAAAGTTATAGCGTGCAACACTGCATACTAGTGCTGTAAGCAGTAACTAGCTGGCGTTGCAAGTTCAAGTAACTTGTAGAACAGTAAGTTTGTAAAGAATTTTGAAAAACGACCGAGGTTCATTCACCCCCCTGAACCTCTAACACCATTTGGGACCAACATAGTAGTGTCTAGTCCCGAAGAGACACTGTTTCGCATCTTGAATGGGTGGCTCCCTTTCTGGGAATAGGGGCATTTGGAGTGCCAACCACCATCAGTCGTTTTGTTTAATTGAAAGGTGTAGCTCGATTTGATTTCGTCATCCCACTTTCTCTTTTCGAGCATTTCAACAGGCTACCAAGTCTAAGTGTATACACAAGGTAACTTTTTGGGCTCTCTCGACGGTTTCAGTATAAGTTATTCCTTCCCGTCCGGTCAGAATGACACCAATCTCCAAACGTAGGCCCCTACTAAACCGTCTAGCTTTCTTTATATCAGTGTCCACCAAGTGTGTTAAGTACTTGCTCAATTGATTGAATTTCCTTTTGTAATCAACAACAGCCATCAATTCCTAACGAAGGTGTAGAAATTTTATTTCCTTCTTATCTCGATAAGATTGCGGCAGGTAATTCTGCATGACCACTTCCTTGAAGTCCGTCCACATCATTGCGGCTCTTCTTTCTAAGGTTAAAATTCTATCATATGATTCCCACCAGAAACTTGCCTCCTCAGTAAATTGAAAAATAGCACATGAAATCTTTTGCTCGTTTATACAAACTAAGTGAGCAAAAAGTCTATCCAGGACCATCAACCATTTATCGGTACTTGCAGGTTCTTTTTTTCCATTAAATCACTGAAATTGTTCAATTACGAGATTCATGTCATTCCTAGGTACCGGCGGAGGTGCAGCTCATGCAGAATCAAACTAGTCTGCCAAACCTTTCAGTACGGTTATTAGATTTCCCATTAATCCTTCTTCTGCTTAGATGACTCTCTTCATAGTTGACCTCGAGGCATGATTCTGCTATGGTACACGTAAAGATCCAATGATTAAGCATCACACATCATCATTCATAAAGAAAAAACGTAAGCTATGAGAAAGATCACCAGATTCAAGAAGGAACGCAAACATAAAATTTCATAAAACAACATATTATAGGCCAGTTTCATATATACAACAAGCAAAAATTGGCAGTTTAGCATCATATCAAACTATATACATCAGCTACATACACGACTATCACACCCCTATCCCCGATATCGACGTAATAGTAGTAAGAGATAATGGTGGCCTCACCACCCGGATGATGATACATCCTGATCTATCCCATTGGGATACTCCTCAGGGTCTTCCTCCGAATATTCCTCCTCCACGGCATCATCCTCATCCCCATCCAAGCTATCGCTAGATGGGTCTAATGGTCCCAGCTTGGGAGTAGATGGGTGCTCACTACGACCTTAGGTGTCTAGTAACTGCCTAGTGAATCTCCTAAAATTAATAATGGGAGAATTATCTACAATCGAGTAAACCACTTAATCGCGATAAACATGATATGCTCTTACTTACCACTGTCATTAGGCAGAGTTCTTATCAGCTAATGACAAGTGTCATTGCCGATCCGACCTCCATCATCTCCCGCTCTTTTCCATAATGTAGCAATCGGGCGATGTGCTCGCCCATAAAACAGACCCCTAATCCAAGCTATAAGTTACAGCGGACAATACTAACTCATAATGTTGTAAGCTGGACTACTTGCTCTGCTGTAAGTTTCAATAACTTTCAGTGAAATTTGGTCGAAAGAGTTTCTAAAATCGACCTTTGAACGGCCACTTGGGACCATCAAAATTTATAAGATATTTTATTCTAATTTCAGAATCAAGATTTCGAATAGATTTTTCTCAATATAGGTTTTTCATGATTGGCCATTGACAGACCTAGGTGGGGGCCAAAGGAGCACTCGACCCATCCCAATATTTTCTTAAAAAGGTATATTTTTCATATATGTTTTTATTTTATTTATAAAATAAAGAAATATTTATATTAATTATCTTTAATATCATATTATCAAATTCTTATTGAAGACTCACATTTGTAAGTATTTTAATGGAAAGTCTTCATCTTTAAAATCATTATTTCATTTTTTTATTGATTATTATGCTTATTTTAGTTTTTTAATTATCAATTGTTACTGGTTATATAATATATTCATTTTTTTATTTAATAAAGTGTGGAGTGATTTTAAACAACAATAATAATGTCAATAATTTATTATTATCATTTATTAAATCTTTGATTATTTAACTATTATTTTATGATTTATTAGATTTGAATAACAATAGTTGATAAGTTAGATGTTATAGTTTGTATAATAGTTAGTTTAATGTAATGTTATTTTTTAATTCTAATTTTGTGCTTTATTTGTAGATAATGGAATTGTACTATGAGAAAATACCATTAATATATAGTAGAAAAAGCTTCAAAATGAACATCATTAAGAGTTCGTTTTCGAATCGAATAAGCAATACACTATTGAATTATTATTTATTAAGATATATTAAAAATGATGTATTTTGAAATATTAGTAATGAAATTATCATGCAACAATTTTAAAATGTGAAAAAATGAACACAAATGTTGTAATCGTGCTTAAATGCTTTATTTTGAGGTTGATTTTTCATTGAAAATTAATAAAGTCACTAATTTTTGAAATTATATTGTAATATATTGACCTCATCAAAATTATAACTAATTTATGATGTTACTTTTAAAACTGGTGTGTTAAATTTTTTTTTGATTAAACCCTTTGAATAAAATTCTTGGTCCGTCATTTATTTGATTAATAGTTTTATTTTCATGCACTTCATAAGAAACTCCAGAGTATTTTAGTTATAGTTAGAATAACTTGTTACATTAGAAGAAACATAAAAAGAAGAAGGTTTTATAACAAGAAAACTATTCAGATCCATTTGAATAGGTGGATTTGAGGAAAAAATTGACATTCATGGTAACAAATCCATTGGTGTGTTTGGATAGATGTGAATTTGAAATGTCATTTTCATTTTGAACTAATTTTTGAGTCATTTGAGTGAATTTCAAATCCTTTATAACTTGAGTGAATTTGAAATCCTTTATAACTTGAGTGGATTTGAAATTAATTCATTTCAAATCTCAATTTTCAAATTTATTCATTTCAAAACCCAATTTTTGAATTACTATATCCATATTGTTTGTCTCAAGTGGTTCAAAGGTACGGGCGGATATGAATTAACCTCTATCGATTTTATTAAATCTTTCCAACTTACTACATTGTAAGTTACAATAACTTACAGCACATAAAGTAGCTTAGCTTACAACGCTATCGACTAGGACTTTCTGTTGTAACTTAGAGTTCTTGTAGTGTAATAAATACTTTTCAAATATAAGTTCGTTTGAAAATCATTTAAAATATGAGCTTTTATACAAACTTTTATGCAATATGATGTAAGATATAGATATAGTAGAAAGATAGATAGATATAAAGAAATAAATCACAAATGGTTTTATAGTGGTTCGAAGATGGTGTAATCCTTCTACATCCATTATACTCTTTTTATGGAGGAACTTCGCTAAGTAAGCTTGGATTACAAGACTCAACTTTACAAATTTTCAACCTAACAAAGTAACACCTACTGAAACTCAACCTTCACATAATGTTTGTCCCAAGCTCGTTGTTTTCTCTGCATCTAAAACTCATTCTTACAGCATATCATGGATTCCTCGAATCACAAGTTACCCATGTTTTCCAAAGAAGAATATGACGATTAGAAGATAAGAATGTAGGTACATCTTTTAGCAATGAACGATGACATGTGGACGGTCATCACTAAAGGACCAATAATACCCACAAAGGTGAATCCAATGTTTGGAAGAGATCAAGCCGAAGGAGAGCAGCAACCACCGAACTTCCTGCCCAAACCACGTCAAGAGTGGGGAAATGAAGACAGGAAAAGAGCCAACCTAGATAATATGGTAAAGAATGCTCTGTTTATAACTTTGGATAAAGGCACGTTTAGCAAAGTCAAGACTTGCAGAACATCCAAAGAAATATGGGAAAAGCTGGAGCAAATATGTGAGGGGACTGAGCTCACTAAAGACAACAAGATCTCCAATGCTACCCAACTATTCGAGCTCTTCGAAATGAAGAATGAAGAGACTCATGAGCAACTAGACTTGAGGTTCACATCCATAGTGAACGAACTAGAAGCTCTGGACAAACACTACACTCAAAAGAAGAAAAACATGAAGGTGTTAAGAGCCCTACCCGCTGAGTGGGACAGCAAGACCACTGCCATGAGAGTATCTATGGATTTGAAATCCATGAGTACATTCGACCTATTCTCCGACCTCAAAGCGTTCAAATATGACATCAACAGATGGAGAAAGGAGTCCGAAGAGTCGAGCTCTAAAGTTATAGCGCTAACTGCCAAAGGCTCCAAGGATACAGCAACCGCTAGTTGCAGTAAGCAGACTGAGGTTACAACAGAAGTTGCTGAAGAGGATATGACTTTGCTTCTAAAGAAATTTAGAAGGTTCATAAAGAGCAACAACAATAGCAGCAACATCAACCTCAACAAGAGGAATGACTTCAGAAAAAGTCATCCACCTCCCCAGGTATCCTCTTCTCCACAATCAAATAGAAGCAATGTTGACTTATGTTATAACTGTAGGAAACCAGGGCACTATGCAAGAAACTGTCCGTACCCAACAGTACACAAGTATCCTGAAGGAGAAAAAGAGCAGAGGAGAGATAAGAGAAGAGAGGAAAGACACAAGCTTCGAACTCTCATAGGAGAGATGGAAAAGGCCAAGGATACAGTAGTTCCGAAGGAAGTACTGAAAGCTGTAGAATCCTCTGACAACGACACTGAGACCTCATTCTCTGATGAAAAAGCGCTGATATGCCTGATGGCTAAAGACTACGAGGACAGCGAAGAAGATGAGGTAATCTATCAACCGTTGTCCATACCTGAAAGTGAGGAGCTGAACCTGATCCACTCCTTAAAAATGATCATGAGTGATTTCGAGTAGATCAACTCAATTCATGAGGAGCTAAAGGTTGAAAATGAGAACTTGAGAATCGACAATGAGATCGTTCAAAATAAGAATATTGATATTGCAAAAATGCTGGCTGCACGTGAGTCTGATAACTCAAGGTGTAGTGAGCTGCAAAAGAAAGTCTCTAGATTAAATCTGCTGGTTACTAAGCTAGAATCTGAGAAGGAAATCTTGCAGTAAAAAATGAGCACGTTCTCCAAATCATCTAAGGACGCAAGAGATTGCATAAATCAAAATAGAAGTCCTTTTGAAAAATCAGGCTTAGGTTACAGCAATCACAGCTCTCAGAATACAGCAAGTACATCCAGAGCTGTAAACTTTGTTCAAGCTGAAACCCCAATGGTGAAAGAGTTACTATGTGACTCTGTGAAGATCGTGAACAAGATAGCAATGATGGATAAGGGGAAGAAATCCCAATGTTCAACTGCATAAAGTAAGCCTGCATCTAAGAACTGGCTGCAGCAAAAGTCATCTATTGTATGCAGCAAGAGGATGTATCAACCAACTAAGTTGCAGCACAGAAGAAACTTTCCCACCTATACTGACCGCGCTGTCGTGACGCGGTAAAATTAATTAATTTCCTTCCTAACCTTACTAACTAGTAGCTAGGATAAGTCGGAGTCGATCCCACGAGGAATGGAGAATAAACTATATCACCTATGTTCAATTCAATAAAACAGAAAAGGTTTGGGGGGGTTTATCGAGAATCACTATTAACTATGAAGCCAGAAAATGAATTAAATAAGAAATCAATATAAAAAGGCATCCCGGTTAACAGTTCAGTTATCCCCCAATTTCAATTATACTTTAATCAATGTAACACCCCTCTCTCAGATTATCATGAAATTATCACCCCTAGTCTAACAACAAGCTCTGTTAAACCGAATCGTCTCTTAAGATTAGTTAAATTAGGATAAGATCACTAATTAACCCTATTTAATTGAATAACCCAGAACAAGCTCTCTAGATTTAATTCATTAAATGCATTAGTTACCAAGACGATAGGGTGAACTAGACTCCGAATACACAAGCTCGATTAGATAATTTAGGATTATGCTACCCTAGAGATGCACGACCTCTAGTTTACCACTTAATGAAAATTAAATCACAACAATTAGGATTCATGATTTAAGATTCTAGCAATCAATTATCAACACTTAACCTAGGTGATCAGTCTAAATCAAGTATCAAATAATGGAAAACGATATGCACAGATAACATAATCAATTCCAATCAAACATCGAGAAGGGGAAACAGAATTAATTAAAACATAACAGAAATATGGGTTCGAACATCCCTGCTAACCGAAGTTGAAAGATTAGTCTAGCATCCTTGAAATCGAATCCACAAAAGCAATTGAAAACTCCATCATCAAATTAAATTAGAAAAGTAAGATATGAATTCCTCTCTCTAACTTTCTCTCTCTAATCTAGTCAAAGGCCTCCAATCACTAATCCTCTCTCCTCCTGCCTTGGACGTGAGTAATCCTCCACCAAGATATGCCCTTTCTTTCCAAATATAAGCTTGTCTTTATTTCTTCCCCTCCAAGTCATGACTTGCGGCTGAACAAATTAGTGGGGTTGGAGCCCTTTTTGGGCTTTGGCCCATTTCTTAATTCTTTCCTTCAAAATTGGGCTTCATCTCTTATTCTTCTTCTCTTCTCTTGAATTCTTTTGGGCCTTGTAATTTAAATCGGCCCATTTGACTTCTCCTTGTTCTACGATCATTTTCCTCGACTCCAAAATACTTCAAAACATCCTAAAATAATCAAGAAAATAATTCGTGAAGTATTCGGAGACATAAAACATATATATGTATAGAAACGGTGCATTTAATCATCTAAAAAATTATAAAATCACAAATATGCTCTCGATAAAATGCACCAAATTCCTACTTGTCAAATCTCCCCAAACGTAAACCATTGCTTGTCCTCAAGCAACAGAAGAATCGAAGCATATCGAGGATACAAATTAAGAAAGAGTATTGTTTGCTCAGATCCTTACCATCACTCATAGGAATTCAATTCATGTCAACACAAGGTATATGCAAGAAAAAACACATTGGACTAAATGTAATGTCTCAAGAAATCACAAGTGTCAACAGGACATCAGAAATCAAATTTTTCATAGACAAATCATTAACCCATTCTACTACCTACATCGATCAATATACTCTAAGTCCCCTATGATATTCTTCATCTAGATCAAAATTTTATCAAGACTTCTCACATAATAAATCACCCCCATTTCTCCATTTTTTTTTCTTTTTTTTTTCTTCTCTTTGTTTTTTCGTGAGAATTTTTTTTTTTGGATGGAGTTGGCAGCTCCACACCACTTTTAGGTTAGTCCTACCGTGCATTTTACGAATTTTTTTCTTCTTCTTTCACACGGGACCCCTAAGAGCAGGCAGCTGATTTCACACCCCATCATCTTTTCACTTCTCAATTTTTTTCAACTCAACACCTTTTTTTTTCTCCAACCACGTCAATTTTTTTCCAACCAAGGGGTTCAATATAAGTGATTAATCCTTCAAAAATTTAAATTAAAACTACTTCCATCAAGGACTCAAAAGTACACTTCAAGACATAGGTAAGCAAAACAAATCAACTCAACGTCACAAATCAATTCTCAAACCAATGTTATCCTAATTGACATCTAACAACAATTTCCCAAAACATCATTCAGCAATTTTAACCAACAGAAAGCAATGCTCAACAACACCTCATTCAACACAAACGAATTCCCCAATACATAATAAAACAACACTCGGATCATCATTGCAAATTCATTTACCCAACATCCTTTTTTTTATATATGCAAATGCAAACATAAAGTAAACATGCTAAAGTAAGTAAACGTGCAAACTAGCTAAGATAAAATAAAGACGATCTACATGCAACTATATGAACCTAAATGCAACTACATGCAAGATATGTGATCTACTCCACACTTCATCAATTATGCAACATCTCCCCATCTCCCCACACTTGAACCTTGCTTGTCCCTAAGCAACTCAAATCATAACACAAGAAGTAGACAAAACACGATTCATATATGCAAAGAAAATAGAGCAAAAATTAAAAGTGTGGAATAGAAATCACCAAATCACCAAGGAGGTTTTGGAATTGGTCTCAACGAAGGCACATCAAAAACTGCCATGACCTCTACTCCATCGAGCTTTATCCTTTTTATTGCTTTGAACTTTGAGAATTTGCTGAGAAGTTTTTCAGAAGGTGTATGAACTTCATCCAATATGAATACTTCTTCAACATACTTTCTTTTGTCCTCCAATTTATTCACCCTACAAGAAAGATGAAGAGAATCAATATTAAACTTAACAGAAATTGAATGTTTTACCAGATTCTCGCAGTCTGACGGTTTGACACTGGATGTCGGTTTCACACTAGGTAATCCAATGTCAGGCTGTTCGGCAGAATTCTCTTCCTCCTCATTTTTTAAAATTTTCTGAGGTTTTTTGGTTTCTTCCAGCTGCTTCCCACTTCTTAAAGTTATTGCACTGACATTCCTTGAATTTATCTCTGGTTGAGATAGTAATTTTCTTTCATTCTGGGCCTCAAGACGATTCACAACCATCGCTAGTTGGCTCACTTGTATCTCAAGATTTATGATGCTCAACTGGGTATCCTTTTGGAATTGAGCAGTGTCCATTTGGAATTGCATTGTATTTGAAACCAATGTCTTCATCATATCCTCTAATGCTTTTGACGATTGCTCTTGATAGTTCTGTTCTCTTAACTGATGTGCTGGACTATCATTATCCTCAAATTGTGCTCTTCCTTGACTTTCCCTACTTGGATATAGGTTCGTCTGTGGAACACCTGCAACAAGTTTTCGAACAAAAGAGGTAAATTCAGTTAATCTATCCTCGATGGTGGAGCTATTTACCTCATTTGCGAATCGTAATGAAAAATTGCGGGTGTCAAATTGTTGCGAGGCAGCAGCCATGCTCGTGATAAGGAGTCTTGCTGCTGATGGTGTTTTGTCCAATAATGACCCTCCACTAGCTGCATCGACATGGTGTCGGTCCATCGAGGATGCAGGGAAGTACCTGGCTAAGAAGAGACTTTCCATTTCAGTCCATGTATTTATAGAGCCCGATGGAAGATAGTATAACCAATCTTTAGCAGAGTTCTTCAAAGAAAAAAGAAATGCTCTTAATTTGATTTGTTCTTCCATTACAGCCTTCGGTTTCATGCTTGAGCAGACAGTGTGGAATTGTTTCAGAAATTTATATGGATCCTCATCTGCAAAACCATGAAACAAAGATAATAAGAGTATGAATTCATATTCAAGCTCAAAAGTTGTATTAGCGTCCATATTAGAATAATCAATGCAAAACGATTGATGAATAGATGCGGTATAAGCACACTCCTTCAATGTTTGATTTGTATCCATTTCTCCCTTTTATTCCAATCCTCAGTCTGCACAGATTGACACTGGATGACTCGAGTCACATTGGGTCTGCCAGTGTGAAAAACAGAGTAAGGCAGAATAATGAAACAGGACAGAACAGAGCACAACAGATCAAAAGGCGAAAACATGGCAGATTCAGAGCAGAAACAGCGAAATTCAACCAAATTTTTTTATTTTTTTTCAAAATTTTAATTTTTTTTGTATTTTTTAATTAATAAACAAGAAAAGAACAAGATGACACAATAAATTCAAACCACTCCCCGGCAACGGCGCCAAAATATGACCGCGCTGTCGTGACGCGATAAAATTAATTAATTTCCTTCCTAACCTTACTAACTAGTAGCTAGGGTAAGTCGGAGTTGATCCCACGAGGAATGGAGAATAAACTATATCACCTATGTTCAATTCAATAAAACAGAAAAGGTTTGAGGGGGTTTATCGAGAATCACTATTAACTATGAAGCCAGAAAATGAATTAAACAAGAAATCAATATAAAAAGGCATCCCGGTTAACAGTTCAGTTATCCCCCAATTTCAATTATACTTTAATCAATGTAACACCCCTCTCTCAGATTATCATGAAATTATCACCCCTAGTCTAACAACAAGCTCTGTTAAACCGAATCATCTCTTAAGATTAGTTAAATTAGGGTAAGATCACTAATTAACCCTATTTAATTGAATAACCCAGAACAAGCTCTCTAGATTTAATTCATTAAATGCATTAGTTACCAAGACGATAGGGTGAACTAGACTCCGAATACACAAGCTCGATTAGATAATCTAGGATTATGCTACCCTAGAGATGCACGACCTCTAGTTTACCACTTAATGAAAATTAAATCACAACAATTAGGATTCATGATTTAAGATTCTAGCAATCAATTATCAACACTTAACCTAGGTGATCAGTCTAAATCAAGTATCAAATAATGGAAAACGATATGCACAGATAACATAATCAATTCCAATCAAACATCGAGAAGGGGAAACAGAATTAATTAAAACATAAAAGAAATATGGGTTCGAACATCCCTACCAACCGGAGTTGAAAGATTAGTCTAGCATCCTTGAAATCGAATCCACAAAAGCAATTGAAAACTCCATCATCAAATTAAATTAGAAAAGTAAGATATGAATTCCTCTCTAACTTTCTCTCTCTAATCTAGTCAAAGGCCTCCAATCACTAATCCTCTCTCCTCCTGCCTTGGACGTGGGTAATCCTCTCCCAAGATATGCCATTTCTTTCCAAATATAAGCTTGTCTCTATTTCTTCCCCATCAAGTCATAATATGCGGCTGGACAAATTAGTGGGATTGGAGCCCTTTTTGGGCTTTGGCCCATTTCTTTCTTTTCTTCAAAATTGGACTTCATTTCTTATTCTTCTTCTTTTCTCTTGAATTCTTTTAGGCCTTGTAATTTAAATCGGCCCATTTGACTTCTCCTTGTTCCACGATCATTTTCCTCGACTCCAAAATACTTCAAAACATCCTAAAATAATCAAGAAAATAATTCATGAAGTATTCGGAGACATAAAACACATATATGTATAGAAACAGTGCATTTAATCATCTAAAATATTATAAAATCACAAATATGCTCTCGATAAAATGCACCAAATTCCTACTTGCACAACAAGAAAAACGCACAACGACAACGGTTATTAACCGTTGTCGTAGCCAGATTTCAACCGTTGTGGAAGATGGTGTTGTCGTAGACCCTGTCTACGACAACGGTTATTAACCGTTGTGGAAGATGTCTACGACAACGGTTAATAACCGTTGTGGAAGACCTATACCGTTGTGGAAGATGTTTACCACAACGGTTAATAACCGTTGTGGAAGACCTATTTTTTTCATTGTGGAAGATGCTGTTGTTGCAATCTGCCACGTCACCGCCACGCCAGCGCCACGTCATCAGGTCAACGTCATGTCATCTGCCACGTCATCAAGTCAATGACACATCATCTGCCACGGCAGCTGTTGTTACAATCTGCCACGTCACCTGCCACGTCAGCGCCACGCCATCCGCCATGTCATCATTGTTGTCCACGTCGTCTGCCACGTCAGCGTGAATAAATTTGCGTTGCTTGAGGTTTGAACTCGCGACCCCTTGTTTGAGCTGAAACCACTTGGCCACTAATGTTTATGTGCAAAAATTCTACATGCATTACTTTTATTAACTTCTTTCAAAAATTCTCATTTTTTACAACGGTTTTTTACAACGGTTATTAACCGTTGTCGTAGATGTCTACAACAACGGTGTTTTTTTGTACCGTTGTCGTTGTGCGAAAAAATTCGCACAACGACAACGGTTTTTGACAACGGTTATTAACCGTTGTCGTAGACATATACGACAACGGTACAAAAAAACCGTTGTGCCAACCGTTGTCGTAGATGTCTACGACAACGGTTAATAACCGTTGTAAAAAACAGTTGTCGTTGTGCGAATTTTTTCGCACAACGACAACGGTATAAAAAAAACCGTTGTCCCAACCGTTGTCGTATACATCTACGACAACGGTACAAAAAACCGTTGTAAAAAACCGTTGTCGTTGTGCATTTTTTTCGCACAACGACAACGGTTTTTCGGAAAACCGTTGTAAAAGATGTCTACGACAACGGTTTTTCGAAAAACCGTTGTAAAATTGCTGTTGTTGTTTAGCATTTTTCTTGTAGTGTTGTCATATACTGAGACTTACATGTCTAAACCTCAAAGAGGATATACTCAAGAGAAGTATGGTGGAAGACCACACCACAAAAGTGTTGGTAACACATTCGTTAGCTCTGCACACACATTTAACAGGTAGTTCAATAGCAGAACTGCATATTCTCAGAGAACCAATAAATCTTACAGCACAATAGTGACTGTTAAGAAATTTTGGGTTCCTAAAGCAACTAACCCCAAAGGACCCGTATATATATGGGTACCTAAATCTGTCTAAATTTGTTACAGGTTTCAGTACCAGGTTGTAGCGGTGATGTATGGTACATTGACAGCGGCTGCTTGATGCACATGACAGACAGTAAAGATTCTCTGGAGATGATTCCAAAAGAAACACAAAATGAAGTGGATGCCTAGTCAAAAAAAACATAAAGATCAAGGATGTATCCTATGTAAAAGGACTCAGACACAACCTTCTGAGCATCAGTCAATTCTGTGACAAAGGATACATAGTGGAATTCAACCTCAACAAATGCTTAATCAAAGACAGCACCTCAAATGAAGTCAAGCTTATAGGAACTGTTAGGATGTATACTATAAGTCTAGCTTTTGTATGAAACATCTATTTATGATATGAGAATCTTTTGTGGTCAAATGTTTGCATTTTATATATTTGTTATATATGTTATTGCAATTTTCCAATTAATTTATATTGTAGATAACATGGTGTGTGGTGCCACACAGAAGATCATGTTATCAGTTTCTTATAGATTATAAATGGTAGCTCACAGTCGAGATAATTTTGGACAAATTATCGGAATGGTTGTAGTGTAATTTGGTATTAATCTGTCTTGATTATAAAATTACACTAGTACATTTTGTATGTATTGAGCAGGACCAATTGAGGTTGTTTTATTCGTACTGACTACATAAATAAAACAAGACCTCTGTTATTATGGATGTGCGTCCTCTTAATCATTGTATGATAACGGGCATGTATACTCGATATATGTTTCTTTAATTTACCAATGGGTGAGATTTATTTATTAAATCAATAAGCTCGATAAATTGGGATACAGTGTTGTTTATATGGTGTGCTGTTGATTATATAATGAAATCGTATCCTAATTATTTAGGATGATGATGTCCCCTTGAGGAACTCATAAGGATTATCATGTAAACCCTGCAGGTGGATTTATTCCGGCATGATAATAAAGTTGAGTGGTACTACTCTTGGATTAAATATTAATTAATTGAATTGTCAGTAATTCATTTAATTAATGGACATTCGATATCTTAAACACGGGGAGATAAACGCGCACATAATAAATATGAGCCATATCTAATATAGATAAGGGACGGTAGTTCAATAATATCTTTTTAGTGGATTAAGATATTATTTGATAGGCTTAAGAAGTATATTCAGATCGAATTAAGGACTCCTAAGCCTATCAGGAGACCGATTCCTAATCCTCCTCAAGATCCCTGTTGTAGCCTATAAATAAGCCTCAAGTCAGCCGTTTTCGACACACAGAAATACAGATACACAGACATAAAAATCTGAGATACGTATTAGTAGAAGACGGTTGAAAGTCTCGATAGCTCGTTGCCTACACAACATTCGAGATAAGGCGAGGAATACAGCAGAAGATCGTGAGGTCCAGGCTTCATCGATTTCTCCATCTACAGTTCTGATCTTAGAACTAATTTCGGTGCAAAAGATATGATTCGTTTTCCGCTGCGCGTTAGTCATATTTGCATGGACCCCGATTCAGATAATCGTATAGGGTCGGCGATCCGGCGGTTCCTACAGGAACAAGAAGAGGAAACATCTATCTAGCTGATTGGAACTCTTCTATTCAACCTATGCTTCATTGTGAAGAGTCCACCAGAGCTGAGCTGGCTGTGGTACAAGAGGTTAAGCCATCTGAACTTCAAGACTATTAACAAGCTAGCAAGGAAATGCCTTGTAAGAGGATTGCCAAACGTAGCATACAAGAAGGAAAACATCTGTGGAGCTTGTCAGAAAGGAAAATAAGTTAAGAGCTCATTCAAAGACAAGTCTCAAAAGTCATCTCACAGGATCTTAGATCTTCTACACATGGACCTTTTTGGACCAGTAGGACCAGTAGAACCAGTAAGCTTAAGCGGGAAGAAGTACTCTCTCGTAGTTGTAGATGACTACTCCAGATACACTTGGACAATCTTCCTTGCAAAGAAGTCTGAAACTCAAGATAAGCTACCTGATCTCATGAAGAAAATCCAGAATGAAAAGAGCTTGAGTATTGTGAAGATTAGATCAGACAGAGGAACTGAGTTCACAAATAAATTCATTAAGAAATTCTGCTCTGATAATGGTATTCGACATGAATACTCTGCTGCAAGAACACCTCAACAGAACGGTGTAGCTGAAAGGAGGAATAGAACCCTCAATGAAGCAGCATGGACAATGATAGCTAAAGCAGAAGTGTCCAAGAGATTTTGGGCTGAAGCAACTAATACTGCTTGCTACACACAGAACAGATGTCTAATCATCAAGGATCTAGATAAAACTCCTTATGAAATCTGGAATGGATATACTCCAAATATCTATTATCTGTATATCTTTGGATGCAGGTGCTATATTCTTAACAATAGAAAGGAACATCTAAAGACTTTTGATGCGAAGTCAGATGAAGGAGTATTTCTAGGTTACTCTACTATAAGTAGAGCCTTCAGGGTATTTAACAAGAGAACCTTGGTGGTCGAAGAATCTATTCATGTGGTGTTTGATGAACCACACTGTGATACCAGGAAATTGAAAGAACCACCTGAAGAGATAGCTTCAAGGAAAGAGAATGATGTTTCATATGTAGAAGGAGTTCTACCTATAGAAGAAGACAAAGAAGAGGAAGCTGCAACTTCGATGCAGCAGACATTCTTACAGCAGCAGAACCTCCTGCATTACAGGAACAAGAGGAGCAACCTAGACCAGAACATATCTTTGAGCCTGATAGAACATGGCTTAGGAATCATCCAATGGATCTTATCATAGGAGATCCATCCATTGACGTAAGAATAAGAAGATCCATCCCTTATGAAGCAATGTTTGTATGCTTCCTATCTCAGACAGAGCCCAAGAATGTTGAAAAGGCACTGCAAGATAGCAACTGGATACAGGCCATGCAAGAAGAGCTAAATGGTTTTGAAAGAAACCAAGTATGGAAGACAGTTGCAGGACCAATCCATCAAGGAGTAATTGGAATAAAGTGGGTCTTCAAGAACAAGTTAGACGAATCTGGACTTGTCGTAAGGAACAAGGCAAGATTAGTTGCCAAATGATACAGCTAGGAAGAAGGAATTGATTTTGATGAGACTTTTGCTCCAGTAGCAAGATTGGAAGCAATAAGGATTTTTCTGGCTTATGCAGCTCACATGAATTTCAATGTCTATCAGATGGACGTTAAGAGTGCATTCCTGAATGGTCTTCTTACAGAGGAAGTTTATGTTGAACAACCTCCAAGCTTCGAAGATCAAGTAGAAGAGAAGGTGTTCCGGCTACATGAAGCCCTGTATGGACTTAAGCAAGCTCCGAGAGCTTGGTATGACATCTTATCTCTCTATCTGGTAGAGAATGGTTTCCAAAAAGGAACAATCGACAAGACGCTGTTTAGAATACAGGATGGAGAAAGTGTAGTGCTAGTACAGATATATGTGGACGACATCATCTTCGGATCCACCAACAAAGAGCTATGTGAAAAGTTCTCCAACCTGATGCAGTCAAAGTTCGAGATGAGTATGATGGGAGAATCAAGTTTCTTTCTTGGACGGTAAGTAAAACAGTTGTCTACAGGAATCTTTATCAGTCAAGTCAAGTACACGAAGAAACTTATAAAAAAATTTGGCATGAAGAATGGTGCAGCAACATTGGTTCTCATGTCGACATCAATAAGCCTTGATAAAGATGAAGATGGTAAAGACGTTGATATCACAAAGTACAGACGCCTAATCGGATCCTTACTGTACCTTACAGCAAGCAGGCCAGACATCATGTTTGCAGTAGGAGTCTGTGCAAGATTTCAAGCGACACCAAAGGAACCACATCTTTCAGCGGTCAAAAGGATTATCAAATATCTGAAAGAAACTCAAGAAGTAGGCCTATGGTATCCCAAGGAATGAGGATTCAAGCTTAAAGGCTACTCTGATTCAGATTATGCAGGCTGCAAGATTGATCGGAAGAGCACCAGTGGGACTTGTCAGTTTCTGAGAAATAGACTCGTTTCATGGTTCTGCAGGAAACAAACTTCAATTGCAACCTCTACAGCAGAAGCAGAGTATGTTGCAGTAGGAAGTTGCTGTGCGCAAATCCTCTGGATACAACAGCAACTTTGGGATTATGGAATTCCAGAAAGGGAGACTCCAATTCTCTATGATAATACAAGCGCTATTACAATTACCCATAACCCTGTTTTTCACTCAAGAACGAAGCACATTGATATACGTCATCATTTTATAAGAGACCATGTAGAAAAGAAGGATATTGCGCTTGAGAAAGTTCACACGGATCTCCAGCTTGCAGATATATTCACTAAGTCCTTAAGTGAATCGAAGTTTTCTATGCTTAGAAACGAGTTGAGAATTCTTAAGTTATGAGGAGAAAAAGAAAGTGCAAAGATCAAGGGGGAACATTTGCATGCTTGCGAGAAGTAGTAAGTATAGTGCTGTAAGCTACGCCTTCTTACAGTGCTAGGTTCAAACAGCGCTGCATTATATATTCTTACAGTACAGCAGAAATCGGGAGTTCAAGCAGCACCAGGTTACAGTATTTATTTCAAAAGAGTATTGATTACTCTGCAACCTCGTACTAAGGATGCTGCAACCTTAAAAAGTCATTTATTTAGGCGGCAAAGGGCATGTCTTTCAGTATTAAATGTAAAGTCTACGCGTGTTAGAAGTGGAAGGGTTACGCTCAGTAGCCCACGCGCCTTGTAATAATTAAAGCAACGATTTGACATCTCCACTTTTTCTTGGACCGTAAGATCAATTCTCTTTGAATTTTCTCAACCGTCGATCTTACTTCACGTCCCTTGAATTCCGTCATAAACCCCATAACCGCACTTTTCGAAATCATTATTCACCATCACCCAAAGAGAGAAGTTTCATTTCGCAAGAATTTTCCTAAGTCCAAATCTTCGAACTCTTCATCTTTTCTCTCTAAGAAAGCTATGGCAGCCAGGCAAACCATCGTCTTGGAAGGATGTCTGATCAACCAGGAACATGTCTATGCTTATGGGCTATACGATGAAGCCCTCGTTAGAAGAATCTTCAATGCTCTTCAGCGGACCCAAGTCATAGGGCTGCTGACAGCCGTTTACGCTGGCTTCTCTATGGAGTCAGTACAGAGGTTCTACTCCTACGCCAGGCAGGCGGAGGACAGGAACTGCATCCTGTTCAGGATGGATACAGGTGAGGAAGAGCGGTCTCTAACCGTTAGAGACATCGCTACCACCTTCAGCATTTCCGCCGGAGGTATGACCCCCAGTCAGTTGCTGAACTATGAGGAGGCATCTGCTTAAGAGATGTGGGATCTCTTTCGAGTAAGAGATGCAGGGGCTGAAATCAAGAGAAGCACCCCAAAGAAGCTCTTCAAGCTGAAGTTTGAACTGCTTCATGATATCTGTGCATACTCCATTGAAGACCGAACAGGAAGTTATGACAAGTACACAGATCTCCGGTTTCGGATCATGTCCGCTATCATGGCCGGAGAAAAGGTGAACTGGACGAGGTTAATCATGAAGAGGCTGTGGGAGGAAGCAGAGAAGATAACGGAGCGTCGGAGCTACGGTATCACCATCTTTTCTCTGCTCTGCAAGCTTGGTCTTCAACTTGCAGCACCGACCCCCATCCCCCTCGGGAAATATCTAGAGGAGAAGAAGAAGGGTAAGACCCAACCGAAGACAGCAGAAGCTAGGGCATCAAGGAAGAAAACCAAAGATAAAAGGAATGCTACCCTGGCCTTGCAAGATGAAACAGTATGCAGCGGGAGAAACGAGGAAGAAGAGGACATTCAAGATCCTCTTCCCGTCATCAAGAGGATTTTAGGGAAGGCTATATCTAAAATTGAATCTTCGTCTTCTGATGACGATGCACCCTTAGTGAGAAGGGCCCCGCATAGCAAGAAGAAGGCTGCTGCAGCTGCTGCTTCCCAATGTTCTACAGCAATCTTGGCTGCAGTTGCTGTTGAGGATGAGTCTCATCAGCCCCAGGATCAAGAATGAGTTCTTGATTCCCACCTCTCTACACCTTCTGAGGTGGTAGAAAATCTTGGGGATAAGTCATATCAACTTCAGGAGCCATATCAGCTCCGGGACAAACCAACTGAAGAAGAAGCTCGTCTACAAACAGAAGCTTCAGTGCTTGATCTCACATTTCCAGCAGCTAGAAATATGGAGCTGCAATACAATCTCTGGAGTGAGATGCGGCTGGCTAAGGGGTAAATCCTGTTGAAGTGGAAGGATTTCCTGACAGTCGAGCAAGCAGTCCTGGAGTGGGCCAAATCAGAAGATATACTGGCACTCCTGCAACCTGAGTATGCAGAAAAAGTACAGGAGCTTGGTGATAGCAGTGCTGCTCAGGGAGCAAAGGACAAAGGGAAAGGAAAAGCTCTCGTAGAATCCGACTCTGCAGAGCTGCCGATGAGAGCAGCATTGGAGGATGTGCAGGTCTTTCTTGTCCCGACTGCGGAGGCTATTAGAAGGGGCGATAGCGTCGCTTTTACCCGAGAGCAAATCGACACCCTGGGAGTGGAGCAAGCTATGCTACAACAGGCACTGCAACAGAGTGTGAAAGAGACAATGATACAGCACACTCCTAGGAGAATGCGGGAAGAAGGAAGGTCAAGTTCACACCTTATGAACTTCCCTGCATACGAGCAAGTAGTTGAGGGCTTCTCCAACATTGTCACGCTGGATCCTTTGAAGGAGGAAGAATCTCAACTGTTGGACTATGGCGATTCCCCTGTTCGCATGGATGCTGCTGCTGCAGATTCACATAGGGAATCGTTAGCCATCATTTAGGGAGTAATCTCTGAATTTACTGAAGACATCGATGATGCAACCACAGAGGAAGTTGCCGAGGTAGGACTCTCTGTACTGGCGGAGACAGCAGTACAGCAGGCAACCACCCAAGAAGCAGCTGCTGAAGAGACAAACAGGGTGGAAGCTGAAATTCTTGCAGCAGTGGAGCGTATAGTGCTGAATGCTGTAGACGCTGCAAGAAACCAACCAGAGCTGCAAGAACCCATTCTTGCAGCGGAATCTGTCCAAGTTACAGGACAGGCCGAGGAGACGGGGCCTTAGAGAAGACCTCTGTTGGGGAGGCTATTCAGATAGTACCCACGGAGGATACAGAAGGAGTAGCTGAGGTAACCCCCGTGCACCTAGAGACACCTTAAGAGGAGGTTGATGCTGCAGCTGATGCATGCTCACAAGAACCTTCCAAGGTTACAGCAGCAGAGGTTACTGAGGAAGCTGAGGTTACTCATGCCGACTTCGCAAGGATGATGAAGGAGCGCAACATAGCTGTTCATGGGCCAAAATCTGGCAGAGTAGATCCTGTTCAAATCTCATCCGGCGAAGAGGAGGTAAAAGAAGAAGAAGAACACCCATCCTCAAGCTCTACAAGCTCTCAAACTAGCAATCATGAGGATGAGGTTGCTGCTGAGGTGCCAAGGCAGGATGCAGCTCCGATTATTCAAGCTATAATACCATTCGCTGCATCCTCTGCCGCCTCAACAAGACGGAATTCGGGACTGACTCCTGACGAATCGATCAACCGAGTTGAAGCCCGGTTAGACATCTGGTGCACGCCCTCCAGGAGCACGAGTCTACCATGCCCAACAGTCTCAGGGTCGCTGCCCAATTCCACGCTGAAACCATGACGGGTTTCAAGAAGGACCTTGAAGCCTTGCTTGGGATGATGAAGAGGACGCTGAATGATCACTCCCACAGGCTTTACATGGAACGGGTCAGGATGGAGGGAGAGCTGAAAGTCGAAGCTGCACAGACTCGTCAAGAGATATGGCTGTGCAAGCGCCATGCTGAGAATACCTCTGACAGGCTGAATACTCACTCCCTCGTCATACAGACACTTCTGGATCGCACAACTGATCAATCTCAGCGAACTAGAAGTGTGGACGACCGTTTGGGAAACCTGGAGCTAATTGTTGGAGAACTGAGGGACATCATGTTCCGAGCCTTCCCTCAGTATGTTGACGCTCCTAAGGACGCCTCTGAACCGACCAGAAGACCACGTTCCAAGGTGGTCCCAGCTGTCCCTACTCAGCCCCCGGTATTTTATGATGCCAAAAAAGGGAAATGAGTTGAAGATAGATACAGGAGCTTAGGGGGAGCTGAAGAAGAATATGAAGATGATGACCAGCAACCTCTCAGCAGGAGGAGGAGGAGGTCTGGATCATCTGCTGCGACTAACATCCCATCTCCCAAGCGTTGGAGAAAAGATGATGATGGATGAGCCGGTGGAGCTGGTGCTGCAAGAAGATCAGCAGCAGGCGCTGCACCCAGCAGAGCTGCAAGTAAAGATACAGCACTTCCTTCTCATCATTATACAAAGAGAGGGTATGAAGGCCATCAGCAAGGCTCAAGGAAGAGGATGGGTGGGGAAGAGTCTGAGAGTCAAAGGCGCCAAAGAGAAGAACAAGATCCATATGCCTGGATTCAAAGACTCGGAGTAATTGGTGAGAGGAGAATTTTTTCCAAGGACTCCTACCAATACCCTCCTCAAGAGATCCCTCGCCTTGACACTGAAAATATCTCCGCTGAAGTTTCCATTCTGATGGATCAGAGGCCTGAAGGTGAAAATATGGCTTGGAGGTTTGACATCTTCAAGGAAATCAGACTGCCTACTGACAGGAATCCATCATTTGAGGCAATCATAGTGTATAAAGGATCAGAATACCTTAGACACTTCAGAACTCTATGCAGGAAAGACAAATTCAGCAGATATAATACCTGCAAGACTACATTGAGGAGATATGAATAGCTCGCTAGGGAAGGAGAACTTGAAGTTCAAAAATACTATATCGACCTAGTGAAACATGGCGGGATTGTGCCATATTATGAGGACTTCTGGCTCAGGTGGATTCAAATTCCTCTAATTATGGAAAAGCTAGAAGAGTCCTATCAAGAGTCCATCAGGGACTGGTGGAAATGATTAAGAGGAAGAGAAGGCCTTGAAAGGATTGCTGAAAGAAGACCTGAAGAACAGTCTACAAAAAGGTCCCTGTTTCAGTAATGTATTTTCGCTCTTGTGATCCATGCTGTAATATATGTATGCCTTGTACAATTTCTTTCAGTGAATGAAGAAATTTTAGATTCTTGTATGTTCAGAGTTCAATCCTTATGAACTTATGCATGTTGTTTATATTTTTCCTGATGCTTAGTGATAAATGAATAGCATGATGCATCTCTGATGAATCCAAGGTTTATATCTGTCATATGAAGCTGTTCAAGCATGTAACCCTAATCTTGTGATAATCTGTAAAGTAAAAATCTTTCTTTATAAACGAAATAATGTAAAGGTTTTGTCATCATCAAAAAAGGGGAAATTGTTGGGATTTCGATATTTAGATTTTGATTTGATAAAACACATTTGTAATAGAAAGTTTTAAGTACCACATTCTTCACAATGTTTAAGTGAACATATAGACTAGGTTTGAGCCTAATCTTAAGTGCTGAAAGATGGAGGTCTGACAAGGACAAAGCTGCATCTAAGCCTTTCGAGAAAAGAAAACTGCTGCAAGAAGGCAGATACAACATCGCAATATAAAAGCAATTACAGCAGCATAGCTGAGGAAGAAAGAACAGAGTGCAGCATCGCTGCAAGAAAATGATACAGGAGTACTGCAAGGAAAGAATACAGCAGTACTGCCAGAAGATACTGCAAGAAGGTCTTAGTTACAACAGCACTGCAAGTATACATTAGCTGCACGAAGACCTAGGATACAGCGCAAAGCTTACAGTTCAGAGAAGCCAATCAGCGCCAATTTCAACATAATGTATCCTGCAATCCTAGGAAGAATAAATGCAGTACGAGGAACAAAGATTCAAGTAAGAATAAATAGAGCCATTCGAGACAAGATCAAAGAAGCAGACACGGAGCCAACACGAAGATGCCACGTGGACTGACGTACTGCAGAAAGCTGCGAGCCGTAACTGCCGCATTAAATGCTCCAAAAGAAAAAGTCAAGTCGCATTAAATGCGAGCCATGTCTTTGATTAGACTACTTCAAATTCAAAAGAGAGATGTCTCCTTCAACGGACATCTTCTCCTACAAGTATATATAGAGGAAGAGATACACTGAAGCTGGTTACTGAAAACTAAACTAAATCTACTGATAAAAAACCGTTCGAGCAAAAACTCGCAAGCTTTCAAGATACAGATATTCAAGCCTACTATCAGTTTCAGTCACTCAACCTCTGAAGTGAAGCAAGCCCAGTGCTGAAAGATCCATCAACGGATTCAGAAGCTCACTTCGTCGCACCAGTTGAAGAAACCTTTTTATTTCTTTTAACCTTGTTGCTGTGTGCTTAGGTTGTTTTAGTGGTGTCGAACAGTTGATAGGAGAGATCCTTGCTGTTCGTATAAGTTGTCTAGAGTTAGGAAATTTTCCTGTGTGAGAGTGTAGAACCCTATGTGGGTTAGCCTTTGAAGTTTGCAGTTGCTGTGTATACGCTAGACTTCAGTAGGTGGTTGCTTTGTAAAGTTGATAGATTGTTAGGAGAGTCCTGTAATTCAATCTTACTTAACAAAGTTCCTGCTCGAGGAGCAGTAGAGTGGATGTAGAAGGATTACACCACCTTTGAACCACTATAAGCCATACGTGTTTAATTTCTTTACTTATTTGTGCCTTTACCTTCTGATCTTACATATCACATAAACATTAAACGTTTTTGAAAGAAGCATATTGAGAAAATCAGTCTTGTGTTATAAACATTATTTTTCCGCTGCGTATAAAACTCTAAGTTACAGCGTGCAGCACTGCATCCTAGTGCTGTAAGCAGTAACAATCTAACGCTGCAAGTTCAAGTAATTTGCAGAGCAGAAAAGTTTTCCATTGTTTTGCAAAATCGACCAAGGTTCATTCACCCTCCCCTCTGAACCTCGGACACCACTTGGGACCAACAGTTATAGTCTATACAGAGGTTATTGAAGTATCTTCGGGCTACCGTACACCTTCCAATTCTGAGGGATCATTTAATACCGCATCATTGAAGACCGAAGCAAGCTCGTCAGCTCCACCAAACATTGCATCTAAGAAGGGAAAAACCAATTCTATATAAGGTACCTAAATCACGTGAGGATATCGACCATGATAAATATTCGGCTACTATTTCACCTTTGAAAAAAAGGTGAATTTGGTATTGTTCTTTCATTTGCATGTCTGCTGTTGTTGATGGTTACATTGTGTGAGGAGTCATGTGTTGTTTCCTTCTTATTTCTATGTTTGTAGTATGTGATTGCACTTTATGACACTTAAATGTGGTTCATTGTAATTTGGAAGACATATTCAAGTATCTAATATGAAGTTTTATGCATGTTTCTGTTATCATTGTGGCTATTTCTTGCATTACTAACACCTATGGTTTTTGCGAATACAAATTGATTCGACTGATATTTGTATATATTGCCAAAATCATATCCAGTAATGAAAATAGTTAATGAAGAAATGTAGGCATAAACGTTAAATTGGAAATTTTTAGTATAATATACCAACAAAAATATATGTATTTACTAAACTCCATATATATACATCGTACCACTTTGATTTCGTACATGATTTTTTGTATATCAAACTGTCCACAAATTATTCATCCATGAATCCAACCAATCATATAACGACCTGTTTGCAGTATAGTAGATATACATTAGTAGATAACAACTCACTAATTAGATACTTGCACATTAACCATTGCCAAATGCTGTAAATAATGTCTTGGCCAACTACATACATTCCACCTCAAAATATGAAAATACTATATTATAACATGTCATATCAGTTTCCAGTTTCCTGGTTCTGAAACATTTAACATTCCATACATACTCAAAATGATCATATATACATACTCAAAATGATCATATTTACTATATGCGGAAGAACACCAACTAATTGTCCTTTTTCAAGAGATTTCGGACCAACACCAAACGTGCCTCCTCGGGTAGACTAAAGAAAAGGTCCAGATTCATTAAATTGTTGCACAATAATTGTGCAACATGCACCCAATCTTCAAGTGAAAGGGAGTCAAATTGGCCAAGTCCGATAAAAATAGATTCTCTTTTTTTGCAAGAGTCGAACTCAGTCCCCACACGTTGAGCAAGACCACTCACTTGCTTGGCAAGATCTCCCATTCTTTCATCGGTAACTTTACTAAACGTTGATACAGACTCCATAAAACGATCCTCCAAAGGGTCAACCGTCTTTCTTTTCTTTGATTGGCCCTTTCGTTTTGAAGCTGACATGCTTTGTTCTGGACTACTCAACATAAAATTCGGGCTTGTTGCTGTTTCATTGGTATAATTCATTGGTACTGAATCTTGGCCAACAGATGCAGTAGTATCACCCTGAGAATTCAAGAAAGTTTGTACAACATCGTGAAATCCACACTCCCCTACACCAGTGGCACAATCTTTTCCAAATATTTCCATCCAAGCATTGAAGAAAGGAAATGATTTATATCGCATGGTGCGTGCAAACGTATCAGTTTGAAATTAAATGAATTATTCAATCAATATCATAAAATGTAAGATTAGATATATAATTACATATAATGAAGTATAGACTGAGTGTTCTTTTCTACGAATGATCGAATGTGTAAGAATCAAAATCCAACTATATAGGAATTCTCAGGACCTAATTAAAGTAAGCATTTATTTGAGTTGCTTTGTTTCATCATTTCCTCATGTTGCATTTAGAGATGCCATTCATTTTATCTGTCTTGTATTCTGAATTATCATCCCTGTTATTGTCTTGCCATGCACTTTTTCAATTGAATATACTTATTTCTTATATTCAATCATAAAGTTTTTCTTATCATCCATAAACAAGCAGCAGCAGAGACAATTAAAACTCCTTGGGTAAACAAGCAGTAGCAGAGACAATTAAAACTGGTAAACAAGCAGAGACAATTAAAACTCCCAATTAAATCATTAATTGCAATGCGTATGTTGATTTATCAGTTGACAACCTTTTTTTTCTTATCATCCTTGATTAATTGAGAATTAATGGTGATTGACAATTGTAAATGCTGGCCAAATATTTACCAGACTCCATAAAGGAAATCCATTTTATTCAGTGAATCAAGTTAATATCATGATAAATCATTCATTACATTTGTGTTTCATATATTTTTTGGAAAGTTGTAAAGAATAAAATGCATATTTTTATGACAAAAACGGAAATTCCATATATGTAATACCAATAGAATCACTGCTCATGCTGAATTAAGAATAAACAAGTCATACCTTAATATATTGGTTCCAGACGTCATCATCCACCTTGATAAGATGAGTTTTATCATTGAAGCTAAATCAACTCCTTGACATCATTGTTGTCAAAGAAGCGTACGTTTTCTTCCATGAGTGGATCTTCGAGTTTATATGAGGCTCAGCTTTAAGATCAGATCCCGGGAATAAAACAGCCAGTGAGTGCTCTAACAAGGTGAGATAACCAATTTTGAATCCATTATCTGATTTATAACCTTTAACAATTAAGTCCTTCAATGCAGCAATTAGTTCTTGCTCTTCAAAAACACTCCATGATCGGCCTGTCTTTTCAGATTTGCGCTTATTTAGGTTGGAAATAGGAGTACTCGATTGTCCATCCATTATACTGAAAACTGGTCACACAAATATATTAAGCTAGCATAATATATCATAATAAAATGGTCGGCATAAGGTAAACTCCATAAAATAATCAAACAAAAACTTAAGTTACACTACAAGAAAATTGCCCGATAGTGACGGATTTTAGTGACGAAAATATTCCATCAAAAATTTGTTACGGAATAGTGACAGAATAGTGATAGAAAAGATTTTGTGACGGACTTGTGACGGAATAATCCGTCACTACATGAATTCCTATTTAAAAAAAATTATAAATTCGGATATTTTTCTTAGCGACGGAATTTTCCGTCACAATTATGTAGTGACGGATATAAATCCGTCACTATTTTGTGACGGAATAATCCGTCACTAGATGAATATCTATTTAAAAAAAATCTAAATTCGGATTTTTTTCTTAGTGACGGAATTTTCCGTCACAATTATGTAGTGACGGATTTATATCCGTCACTATTTTGTGACGGAATAATCCGTCACTAAATGAATTCCTATTTAAAAACAATTATAAATTCGGATATTTTCTTAGTGACGAAATTTTCCGTCACAATTATGTAGTGACGGATTATTCTGTCGCTAAATAGTGACGGATATAAATCCGTCACTATTTTGTGACGGAATAATCCGTCACTAAATGAATTTCTATTTAAAAACAATTATAAATTCGGATATTTTCTTATTGACGGAATTTTCCGTCACAATTATGTAGTGACGGATTATTCCGTCACTAAATGAATTTCTATTTAAAAAAAATTATAAATTCGGATTTTTTTCTTAGTGACGGAATTTTCCGTCACAATTATGTAGTGACGGATATAAATCCTTCACTATAAAAGAAATATTATTTAAAAGTAATACATATATAATATTATTACATAACACATCAATAGCCTAGTGGTTAAACTACCACCTTAGGTCCTAGGTTCAAATCCCAGACAATGCATAATATTGGACGTTGACATGTGGCTGACATGTCAGTTGATGTGTGGCAAGTATGGGGATGTGTCATGCTGACATGTCATCATCATCATGCCACGTCAATATACAGATTTTTAATGACGGAATTTTCCGTCACAAACTGTTGGACAATTTTCTTGTAGTGTTACCATAATCTGTGCTGAAAATTCAATTTCATCCCATACATTTCAACACCAAAATGACACAACAAATATTATAGATCTTACATCTCCAAAGTATAATATTACAAAATCAACGGATGAATTATTAGAATTCAAATATTAACCAGCATCATTAAACATTTGCAAGGCTAGACTATCTCTCCAACTAGTCTATGCTTGGTTAGACTCTATTTGATCAATAAAATCATCACCATGATAGGATCCCCACCGTTTTCTGAATATAATTCCGAAACTTCCTCTTCCATTGGATCTTCGAGGTTGGAAGTTCGAATGAAATTATGAAGCAAGCAACACGCCATTATAATACGGTTCTGAATTTTAATTAGGTAGAATGCATTACTCCTAAGGATCCCCCAACGCCCTTTCAAAAGCCCAAAAGATCGTTCAATTATGTTACGTGCCTTTGTAGTTGAAGTATTCATAAAAGGTTTATGGAACACGATGCCCACCATCTCATTCTTGTAAATGGTATGGTACACCTCTATATGGAGTAAGAAATCCATTTCCATTGGTGTAACCACTATCACATAGATAGTATGATCCTGTCATATTACACATAAGCTTAAGTTTTAGTGCATTAAATTTATTTGGATGTCATAACTCGTACATAAACGACTTTCCAAAATATTTTAGAGCTTAAAATATGAGAAACTCATTAAGAATTACCATCTGGGACTTGTAAACCATGTGAACGAGCTATTGCATCATGCAATACTCGACCATCAATAGCTGAGCCTTCCCATCTAGATAAAATATACACATAATTCATATTCCGATCACAAACAACCAATACATTGACCGACACAACTCATTTCCGATTTCTATAACGAGGTTTGTCACCAAGAGGGACCTTTATAGGTATGTATGTGTCATCTAATGCACCTAGACAACCCTTTATTATGGTTTAAGACAACAAATGAGTAAATAATATGATTGGGTGGCAAAAGGAAAATAAATTGTGATAATATTTCATTTGTATTTGAGATATACCTTGAAATATTTCCATCGATCATCAACACAGTCTTCAGGAACGGGCTCAGGTTGAACTAGGAGGACGGTATGTAACTTAAGAAGTGTGTTGAGCACATTATTAAAGTGTTTGCTTATAGTGAATCCAGAACGATTTAAATCGTACTTAACTAGTTCTCCAAAGTTTTCTAAAAGATAACACAATCGAGAAAAATAGTCTTGATTCATTCGAAGTTGATCCCTACATGTTTCGTCATTTAAACTTGTGAGATATTGCATTGATTCTAATTGTCGTGGAACTCTCGAACGCAGGTTATAATGAATGGCTCTAACATTGGTTCGGTTACGTCATCTCCTACGTATAAATCTTAAACATGCATAAGACATAAACATGATGAAAGTCTTGATTGTTAGGTTGATCTCCTCGACTACGATGCGAGTTGTTTGAAGTGCAATCTCATGTTCCATCACAACAAATTTTCAATGCCTGATTGTATAAAATTATCAATATATAGGTGAATGAATGTATATAAATATATATCAACTACAATGAGAAAATGGCAATTTCCATTCAACTACAAATCTGTTTTCAATGCAAGTTTCACAACACTCCAAAACACACATAATTTTCACTTCAACAGACTAGGTAACAGAAGCATTCAAGTGGCAACAATTTTTGGCCTTTTTTCTTCAGCAATTTTTTTTCTTTTTCAGCTGAGAAAGAATAGTAAACACAGTAGACATATTCAATACGAAATCAAACATGTATAACCAATAGAAACATGTATAATCAACTTAACACAGTAGACATATTTAATACGAAATCAAACAACCCTAGTTAATCCCAAATTCTTAAGTACACATATCTCATAGATACAACTAATTTCAACCTAGATATGACTAATATTCACATATGACATAGATACAGAAACAAGAGATATGTGTAAATCTGTGGCAAATCCGGCTAGTTTATCAAACAATCTATATATATGTCAACTTCAAAATTCTGTACATATTGCTTCTGTATATATGTGTTCTAACCTCAATCTGTATATATGTAAACTTTAAAATTCTTAAGTACACATATCTCCTTCTTCGACTCTCGTGTTCACCACTATTTTTCTATGTGCGTAAGCTAGTCAGATTTGCCCTAACCTCAGAAATGATTTTGGAAATCCAATTTATATGAGGTTATATTATAAATATGTGGAATAGAAATGGTATAGTAGTAAAAGACAAGAAAAGGCTTTCCACTGGGTTTAATAAACCACCCACTTTTGGGTGGTTTAATTAACCTTTCATAAGAGAATGTTTACCAATTTTGACCCGGGCTGGGTAAAAATACGGGCTTTAAGACCACCAAACCAAACAAATGTTTATCCAGATTAAATAAACCTAACCCCCCTAAACCCCCAAAACAAACATCCCCTAAAATGTTAGACAAATTTGATAAGCATTGGTCTCAAATTCATGGCATTATGAGTGTAGCAACTATTTTGGATTCCAGATACAAGCTCAAGTTATTGCATTACTATTTTCCCCTTCTTTATGGTAAGATATTTTAAGAAGCTTATAAGTTCACCCATACCCTTATTAAACTCTTATGCTAAAGTAAATCATATACAGAAATAGTACATGAAGTCTAGGTAGCTAGAGAAGAAAGAAAAAAAAGTCGGGGTGAGAGCCTATAGCACTAGTGCGACACAGAAGTCATGGGTGATCATTAGTCCGAGGTTGAAAATGCTCGTTTCATACCTCTTAGGTCCTATCCACCTATACGGTTATATTTCATTCGATTTTACTATAGTGTTTTAGTATACATAGGTTTAGCCTAACGACATATATTTTTTTAAGTTCCGAAAAAATATCAAGTTTCAATCTTCCACCCTTCAATTGAACCCAAAAAAAAAAAATCTTTCAAAATTACTATCACTATCAAATAGCCATGTGATTCTGTAACTTGTCAAGACTATCTTATCTTTTCTTTTCGAAATTTTATAAAATCGTCTCACATATCTAATTTTATAAGATGAGTCAACTCATAATCTATAACTAATAAAGTAAAGTTTAATTTGGGAAAATAAGTTTAAGTCCCATCTTACAAAATTTATGCCTGTGAGACGATTTTATATAAGAAAAAGTTCATGATAGGAGTATAAGTTTATAAATGAACTTTCACTTAAATTAAAGAGCATATTACAAAAATTATGTTAAACTATGATCTCTTTTGCATTAAAGTATTCGAATTTAAAACTGTACTGTACAACCGTTAACATTTGTGAATGGTACCAAATGTTGTTGTAGGTAATTGGCGATGGAATATTGCCAGAATATTCCTTCTCATATTGAAATTAATAATATAATCGATTTTGATACCATTTACAAGCAGTTGTACAATAAAATTTTAAAGTTCAAATACCTTACTATAAAAGAGGTCATAACTTGACATAATTTCTATAATATACCCTAATTTAAAATCTTCTTAAATTCCAATTAAGATAAATCGATATTCATATTTATTATAATTATTATAGTGCTTTAATTCCACCGAAAGTCAATAAATTGCTGCACGCGCAAAAGTTGCTTTTAACAATTTTTTCATGCAACAACTAACCAATAATTATGTGTTGAAACCTATCATACTCTACTTCTACATTAATTAAGTAAATAAATGTTCACTAAATAGTATTGGTTTGTTAATTAACATGTCAATATGACATCCCATGTTTAAACTTGACAACTATATATTGCAATTTCATGTCACATTCTCTCTCTAACAAGGAATAAAAATATAATAAAATGTTGATATTATAACACGTATATAATATGATTAATCAATATTAATTCTAAGCATATGAAAAACGTTTTACACGATTATCATTATTTCCACCAAAAGAAAGAATTCGAGATTGTGAAAATAATCCTTCCAAATTATTATGAAAATTCTCTCCGAAGGTTCATCTAGGCTGCAGAACATATCTATGCAATATCTGCCAAAAAAATTGATTTCTGAATACACCAATCTCATTAAAAGTGATATATACCATCTATTACATTTGTTGTTATGTTATCTTGAGCATTACGATACCATCTAGCATAAACCCGCCGTATTTCATTTTTTTAATTAATTTTTTTTTCTTTTGATTTGATTTTCATTCATTTTCTTTCATTTTTAATTTTTTTGTTTTCTCTATATATAGAGTGTTATTAAATGTTATTAATGTGTTTATATCACAATTAATTTATTAGAAATTAATACTAAAGGTACAATTAATATGCAATTGTTTTTATGCACCTGGTGTATGGGTCACTGACCCATGCACCCCGGGTTACCTGACCCGGATCCGACCCAGTTTTGAAAAAATATATATACTGTTTTTTATTTTTTTTTCCCTTCTTTCTTTCTTTCTCTTGTTTCTTGGCGGTTTTTCTCCTGTGCGTGCTCTTCTATTTTCTGCGTTTTTGATTCTCTCATTTGTTCTTGTGTTCGATTCTCTCTTCGTTTTTGATAGTGGTTTGTTGTTTACTCGGTTCGTCTCGCGTATTCGATCATTTGTTCCGTTTGTTTCGTCGGTTCTTCTTCGCGTTTTACTGATTCTGGTAAGTTTTTTTTTTCTCTTGCATGTACTGATAATGTGTAGATTATATGTTATTTGTTAGTTTTTTGTGTATTTTATTTACTGTTTATTTGTTGTTTATATGTTTTTTGTTGTTTTTTTTTTTGAAGTTTTTCAAATGGCTCCAAAAAAACAAGTTGCTATTGTTGTTCGATCTGATAAACTGTCAAGTAAGGGTTCTTCACCGGCTCCTGAGGGTGAATCTGTTGAGAAGACGAAGTAAGTTCATGATCTGTATTTTCTGTTTTTCTAGGGTTTTCATTATGTTGATAAAATGTTAGTTTATTACATGTAAAAGGTTAATGTATGTTTTTGGCGGGGAAATTTCATATGTTTTTGCATATATAAAATAATGTGTATGATAAAGGTTTCAATATGATAACATAAAGGTTAGATTGTTATATGCATAAAGGTTATGTTTATAGAATATAAAGGTTTTGTCTGTTTTGGTCATATACAATGTCTGTTATTAGAAAGGTTAGATTATTATAGCTAAAATGTTATGTATATATAACTTAAAGGTTAGATTATTATAACTAAAAGGTTATGTATATTGTAGTGTTTAATAATTAATTAATTATAATATATCAGTCTATTTGTAAAGTATTTTTATCTGATAATTGTTATTTATTTTTGCAGTTTAATTGTTACTACTTGCAGACCTATGGGTGTTGTTGAGGTTTTACGTTTTTTAAATGATAAACAAAAGACAGACATTGTGAGTATGGGGTTTGGTGGTCTGTTTAGTCTTTCATTCACAAAGCTAAATTTGAAGATGCTTAGTTGGTTGGTTAAACAGTTTAATGGTGTAAGTAGAATGCTTCATTTAGATGGTTATAGGAGTTTTGTTTTGACTCGAGATGATGTTTATGATGCATTCATGATCCCATGTGGAAATTCTGATGTGTGTAAGTTTGGAAGGAGGGAGGAGAATGAATTATGTGCTAGGTTTAATGATATGTATGACATACATGCAAGGTCACCTATGAAAGTATTGGTGGATGTTATGAAGTTGATGGTGGATGGTGGGGATGATTTCAAGAGAGTATTTGTGTTGTATGTGATGTCTTGTTTTTTTTTGCACCGTCCTCCAATAGGTTGCTTACGATGGGGGTGTTGAAGTCGTTGGTGGATGTGGATGAGATTAAGAATTTTGATTGGTGTACATACGTGTTGGATTAGCTTTATAATGCTGTTAGGAATTATTCTGAGGGAAAGGCAATGTTTGTAAGTGGTTGTGTAGTTGTTTTGCAAATTGCTTATCTACATAGGTTGAAATGGAAAGGGATTGCAGAACCACAATCGTTGCCTTTGATCCAGCACTGGACAAATTTAAATATGCAGAAAAGGTGTTATAAGGAGAAGATTTGTGGATGTTATGCTGATGGAGAGTTGTTGTTGAATGTTTACCCCATTTCTTCAAGAGGGGAGAAGCCAGTTGAGAAGCCAGTTGAGAAACAAGCTGAGAAGCAAGCTGAGGAGGCTGCTGCTGATTCTGAAGATGTTGAGAATGGTTCAAGATTTATTAAGTTTGCATTGTCTGATGGGGAGCCTGATAATTTGGAAATCAAAAAATTGGCTAAGGATGTAAGTAATTTTTTTGTCTGTAACCTTTATGTGTTTTTTATATAACCTTTAGTATATGGTTTTCAAACCTTTATATTATAAGTTTTTAACCTTTTAATGTTAGTTGTCATATAGTCTGATTATGTGTTGTTTGTTTTTTTCTAGGAACTTGATCAATCTTTTATGCGCTTCAAAAGAGATATATCAGTTGTGTCTAACTACCATATGAAGAAGTTGATGAAGAAGAAAATTGAGGAAAAACAACCTAGTGGTACACCTGAATTATTCGAGTCCCAGATCTTCTTCTCTAATGAAAAGCTGCACAAATACATTGATAGCGTGGTTGACAACTTTGTGAAAATGAATATGAAGGCATCAGATATGCCTTCATTTGAGCTGCTGACACAAGACGAACCTGCTCCTTTCAAGCAACAAAATCAAGATGTTGAAGCTCATTTTCAGGAGCAAGAAGATGAAGATGTTGTAGTTGTTGAGGAAGAAGGTCTTTCAAATGAGAAAATGAATGATGTTAAAGATAGTGGAAAGGGAAAAGCTGTTGAGGTTGAAGTTAGTGCAAAACGGAAAGCTGTTGAGGTTGATAATGAGCGATTTTCTTCGATAAAAGAGAATGTTGGGTTTCTCTCTGATTACATGTTATATACAAATCGGTTTTTGGATGACATGGATCAGACTGAGAAGGAAATCATTGACTACTGTTTGACAAAATCTGAAACGCAAAATGAAGAATCGTAAGAATTCTGTTATTATTTTTTTCTGTTTTTTTTTTCATTTATCTTTATGTTATATTATATTAATTTGGTTATTTGTTTATATGCAGAGAGTGTTTGTTCAAGAAAGGTTATTTCAACTTTGTTACAAAGGATGACATGTTATCTTTGCTTCCAAAAGTTGAAATATACAGTCTGTTTTAATTTCTTGGTTTCTGATATTGAACCATGAAAATGATTGTGAAGACAGACCAAGTCGTTTTATCTTCAACATTGAATCTAGTGTAAGCTATAGAAATATTATACTTCAACATTTAATTATTATTCTTCTGTTAATTTTTTATTTTTTGTTAACAGTGAAGCTTGAGCAAAATTGTATATGAAAAAAGAGTCGTGGAGGATAATGAGAAGGAAATGTCAGCAAGTTGGAATAATTGGATGGCTTCCAACACAAAAAGACTTGACCATGTTGATTTGGTATATATGAAATATTATCTTTCATATACTTCTACTTGTTCGAAAGTGTTTTAATTGTTTTTTTTTTAGATATTTGTTCCATTTTGTCTTGATTACCACTATGCTGCAATTGCAATCAATTTCATGGAGAAGAAAGTCCAATACCTGGATAATAGGAAATATGGAACTGAACAGAATATCTTCTTTAAGAGTGCAAAATTGTTGGTAAGTTTGTATTTTTTATCTTAACCTTTATGTTAAAAACATCTAACTTTTATGTTACTCGTTTGTTAACCTTTATGTTGTTGGACATTAACCTTTTCATGGTAGACTTTCTGTATTTATTTTCTATATTTTTTTATGTTGATGTTTAATTTTTTAAATTTTTTTGTGTAATAGAATGTTCAAATGTCGAAGTTTCTTGAAACTAGAAATCATGCGAAAGCACGTGAAATATTGGACTACAATTTTGAGAATGTATTGTTCAAATGGCAAACGACAAACAAAGATTTGGACTGTGGAGTATATCTTATGCACCATGCGCAGAACTTTGATGGTGTGTTGTATTCCAGTCCAGTTATGACAAAGGTATAATATTTTGTTATATTTTATAGTTTTATTTATTATTTAAACTTACACATTCTACATTTTTGTTCGAAAAAGGCAACTGTTCGTCATGTGCTGAGAGGAGAAATTTGTGCATCTATTATTCTTGCAAATATCAATGAAGTGAGGTCAGAAGTATTGAATCGTGTGTATGATTTCTATGTGAAGAAACAAGAAATAATTAGCAAGAAGAAAGCTAATGTTGGTCAGAAGAAGAAAGCTATGTTGGAAGGTCCAAGGACATACAAAAGGCGCAGATTTTAGTATGAATATTTGATGATTTACTAGATTTTAATATTAGTTTGTATATTTAGTTGTGTGGATGAATACTGATATGGCTGGTAAATATTTTTGTGGTGAATGTCGTGGGGTTAATACATTTTTGTTGTGAATTGTGGTGAATATTATGTTATTATCAAAAGGTTATTATGTTATAACATAAAAGTTATTATTATTGATGATAAAGGTTACGGTTGTATAACATAAAGGTTATAGTTATTTTTTTGTAGATTACAGTGAATGTAGTACCTGAAGATATCATTTTATGAAGACTGTCAGCATAAAGGTTAGAAACTTTATACATACAGGTTAAAATGATAGATCATAAGGGTTAAAAGTTTATAACTAAAAGGTTTCGTACATATCATTCAATATCTAAAAAAAGCAAAAAAAAGATTAGAGCAGATGAACATTTGGTGTTTTAGAACCAAATTCCTTTACAACTGTTTTATCCTTTTGCTTGTTTTTTTTCTCAAAGTGGCCCTTTACTCTTTGTCTTCGTCCCTTTGTAATTGAACGATTAGGATCTAGAACAACATTGGATGAACTGGAACATGTTGAAACTGCTGAACCTGTTGTAGTGACTCCATTCACAATTGCAAAATCTCTACTGTAGCTTTCTTCAAGTATTTTTCTCGTGTCCTCGTTGTCTTCAGATTTCAATACTAGATTGTAGTATTTTCTGATCATTTGATGCCTCCAAAGTACACAATCACGAGGCTTATTTGCATGTTGGGCAGCATTTTGAAATTCATCCCAAATATGCGATTTTGCTTGCTTTGTCCATCTTTTCTTTATATAAGTAGTCGGTATGCTTTGAACAGAATTAATGTGCAGTATCCTCAATGAATGATAGCATAGCATACCATACTCTTCATATTTTTTGCATGTGCAAGCTATGAGATTCATTTGATTATCAAATATTACCCGATGGGTATGTCCACTGCCTTCAAACAATGAAACATCGTATATGATGGTGTTATCCTGAAGTCCAATGAGTGTAGAATTGCATGAGATGCATTTGAGAAACTCTTCTTCAAAATCCTTGAAAAGGGGTAGTGTATACACATCGGATGCATGCTTTAGTAATCCATTCATTGGTACAACTGATTCAGGGATTGATCTTGTAGACTGAAATTCATCTTGTTGTTCTTTGCTTCTCCAATGCTTGATAGTTTCTTTGAAAACGGTATAGAACTCGGTTAAGCTTGTACTTTTTCTGACATTGAATGAAATTGCATGGTTTGTACTCTCGCTCCTTTGTGATGATCGTATGCCTGCTGAAAAGAAATCCTTGCTGAGTGTTGTACACCATTTTTCTCTCAAAGTGTATAAGCGTCGAAACCATGGATGATCTTCTAATTCATATGTTGATATCATGTTTTTCCAACATTCTTCAAATTCATTTGCATCAGCACAATCTGACAAACACTTGTTGAATTGATCTTTGAATTTAGTATCAGATTTTAGTTGTGCAAATCGGCTTACTGCATTCTGTTGAATGTGCCACAGGCATAATCGATGTCTTGTCTCAGCAAAAACCTGCAATTGATTAGTTTGAAAAAAAAAGGATCAAAACCTTTTAGTAATAACAAAATGACCTTTTAGTATGAATACAGAAACCTTTTAGTATAAATACAGAAACCTTTTCAAAATCCAGAACAACAGCACCTCTGTATGTGCAGTACTTGAGCATAGAACAAAAACTTTTTAGTAATAACTATGTAACCTTTTCATATGAATACTGAAACCTTTTAGTATAAATACAAGAACCTTTTCAAATCCTAGAACAACAGGACATCTATACATTGCAGTACTTGAGCATAGAACAAAAACCTTTTAGTAATAACTATGTAACATTTTCATATGAATACTGAAACCTTTTAGTATAAATACAGGAACCTTTTCAAATCCTAGAACAACAGGACATCTATACATTGCAGCACAAGAGCATAGAACAAAAACCTTTTAGTAATAACTATGTAACCTTTTCATATGAATACAGAAACCTTTTAGTATAAATATAGGAACATTTTCAAATCCCAGAACAACAGGACATCTATACATTGCAGTACAAGAGCATAGAACAAAAACCTTTTAGTAATAACTATTTAACCTTTTCATATACAGAAACCTTTTAGTATAAATACAGGAACCTTTTCAAATCCCAGAACAATACCTTCTCTATTGCATTAGCAATTGCTAAATCTTGGTCTGTGAATAAAGTTATTGGACATTTCCCACCCATTGACTTTTTGAATACTTGAAAAAGCCACTCAAATGATTCTGTTTTCTCATCAGCCATGAATGCACAACCGAACATGACATTTCTCCAATGGTTGTTGATTCCAACAAATGGAGCATATATCAAATTATACCTGTTAGTTCTGTATGTTGTGTCAAACACCATAACATCTCCATAAATATTAAAATCCTCCTTCATCATTGAATCTCTCCAGAAAAGGCTGTTTAATCTTCTATCATCATCTAATCGAACCTTGTAGTAAAAGTCTTCATTGTCTTCTGTTTCTTGTTGTATCATATCTATGACCTTCTGTGCATCACCACCTTCAATATTTTTTATCTTTAAACGATTTATGTAATTTAATGGTCTGTCATTGTATGTCCTAGAACTTCTTCACCACCAGCGTCTTGAACCAAGTAACGAAAAGATTGTGTTGGACCTATTCCAGAGGAGATCAGGTTCTCTATAGCTTTGCCCTTTTCATTACTGATGCTTCTTTCGGAACGGTGTAGGTGGTTCCATTCATGTCTAGTGAGTGGATGGTTATGCACTAAAACATGGCACACAACCTCATATAGTCCATCAGTATTCATCTTCACTCTCATTAATGCTTTGCAATCAGTTCTTGTAACTCTGAATTTCTTCTTTTTAACTCTTTCAGTTGTCTGTGATGTCTTCAATCCAGCACATGAACATAAAAAAAGTTTACCCAATTCAACTGGAGGTTGATCTCTAGAGAATCTACTAGTAGATTTTTGAATACTAAATCCTAATGAACGAGCATACTTACGATAAAGATCATACATTTGAACAATTGTTTTCCTTGTTATTCCAACAAGAGAACCATTTATATCTGCAAAAATTAAAAATTATATTTTGAGTTAACAGTGTAACCTTTATGCATATATAATGTAACTTTTTTGTATACAATGTGTAACCTTTAAGCATTCAGAATATAACCTTTTCAAAAGACAAAATAAGTATTAAGTCAACACTGGCATTTGTTAGATGAATAGTGAAAACCTTTATATTATGTTAGGCCAACCTTTACGTTAGATGTGATTAACCTTTATGTGTTAATGATTTAACCTTTTGCAGGATATTCAATATAAATTTCTTACCCTCATGTATTTCAGAAATTGAATCAGGAGCATCAACAAATTCATCATTGTCACTGGATAACTCAACAATTTGATTTGCATGTGTTTGTTCACCTATAATACAAGATTAAGAAGATGAAATTTCGTATAATATGCGTTCTGAAATTGATATACAAGGACGCAAATCTGTATAGTTTTCTCAACCTTTTACCTTTTTCATGCATTATTACTGTTCTGCAACTTCCAACGTTTCAGCTATGGATTGAGAAGAAGAAGAAGAAGAAGAAGAAGAAGAAGAAGATGGAGATGAGCGAGCTGAGAGAGAGAAACTAATTCAGTGAGAATTGAGCTGAGAGAAACGTAACGGCCAACAGCTTAGGGTTAGTTTATGAGCGAAAAAAAAAACTATATATATTTAGTAAAGACGGGTCGGGTCAGACCCGGTTGCACGGATATAGATCCGTGCAACTGGTTCACAGGAACAGTACTCCAATTAATAATATCATATGTTAGTTGAATATAGAGGTGTCCCGCCGGTTCGAAAAACTAGGTCGGTTCGAATCAGCGGTCAACGGTTCCGAGAATCGTTGATCAGGTTCCGAACCGAAACCGTAACCGTATGTACCAATGTTCAGTTTCGATTCGAGCATTTGAAAAACGGTAACCGACGGTTTAACCGGGATTCGAACCGCTGGTTTTTGATTTTTTTTTTTTACATTTTGGGAAGTGCCACTGGACGGCTGAGATCGTTTGACTGTTGATGATCGACGGTCAAGATTAGAGTACCGTTGGAACAGCCATTTCGAACCGGAACCGAAACCGTCGGTTCAAACCGACGCGTATAATATTTTTTTAAAAGGGACACGTAAGGTTGAGATCACTTGATCGTTGATCATCAACGATCAAGATTAGAGTACCATTGTAAACCGGCGGTTCGAACTGGCCGACCCCTTTTTTTTTTTTTGCAAAAATTATGAATTGTGCTCTATAAATACGTCATTCCATTTCACTTCAAACCACACCATTCCTCAAACTTCTCTCTCAATTGTCAAGCTTCAAATCATTCAATTTGTGCTAATTGTAGTTTCAATTTCATTGTTTCATAATTCTTCAATCTCTCTCTCAATTATTCTCATAATCTCATTCTAGTTAGCTACTACTCTTCCATTTCAATTTCATACGCTCCTTATTCTAGTTTTCAATTTTTCCTTCTCCTTCATCTTCAAAAAAATGTCTCGAAGAGTCGGTTCTTCTTCCACCGATTCATCCCATGAAAAAGGAAAAAGTCCTATACCACCACCACAAGATATACTTCTAGATGATCTCATCGATTCTTACTCTCCTCATTGGAGTCAAGAATGTGAGAATTTGGAGGAATGTCTAGGCCCTAATACCGCCACCGCCTTTAGTACCGAGCAAGAAGATGAGGAGGTGCCGAGAGATACTCAAGAAAGTGGTAATACTAGGCGTACCACTTCTCAAACACCTTTGACACTTCAAAGTGATATTTTCTCCGTTCAATTTAGGAAGGAGAAAATATCAAATAGCGATGTGGATTATATAGTGACGTGCAACTATTGTGGGAAAAGCTACAAATTCAAGTATGGAGGAGGTTACGGGACATTTAACAATCACGTGTTGAAAAAGCATCTGGACAAGTTGGGTAATGATTGATCAAAAACCCAACTTCGTGGAAATACCGACTCTTCAACGGGAGTCGAAGGTATGGATTCTTTACTCTTTAAATTTAGTCAATTATCATATAGGAAAGGAGTAGCCGAATTTGTTGCTAAAAAACATCTACCTTTAGGATTTCCATCTGATGATGATTTTGAAAAATATACTAAAAATTGTTTACAACCTTCTAGTAGAAAAATATCTAGAAATACCATAACTAGAGATATAGAAAAAATTGTAGGAGAATATAAATATAAATTAATTGAGGAGTTTAAAATGTCTCAACAAAAAATATCTATATGTAGTGATATTTGGAATGATCATTATCAAATAAATAATTATATGGGGATTACGGCTCATTGGATAGATGATGCATGGAATGTACAAAAATGTTTAATTGCATATATTGACTTTAATGATAGACATTCGGCTATGAATATTGCACATAAAATAATTGGTGTTTTAAATGATTATGGTATAGTACAAAAAAATTTTACGATTGGATTTGATAATGCTAGTGCTAATGCGGCTAGTGTACCCTTTTTAATTGAATATTGTAAACCTTCATTAGATGATAAATTTTTTCATAGTCGTTGTATGTGTCATACATTAAATTTATGTGTTCAAGATGGCTTAAAACAATTAGATGAATATATTGCACCTATTAGATCCGCCGTTCATGAAATTGCTAAATCAACCTTATGACATAAGAAATGGGCTAGATTTTGTAAGAATAATGGAATTGAAGTAAAAAAATTTGTAGTTGATGTTAAACATCATTGGAATTCTACTTATAATATGCTTAACGATTCTTTTGCATATAAAGATTTGCTTTGTCAAATTATTATGGAAAATCCACATGATGACATAATGTTAATGAACAATGCATGGGACACATGTATTAATTTGATTCAACTTTTAAAAATTTTTGAAGAGGCAACTAGAGAATTATCCGGTTGTTATTATCCTACTTCTCCATTAGCTTTAGATCATTGTGTGAAAATTGTTCTTATTTTCAATGAATATTCTACATGTCCTATTTTAGGAGATACAATTATAGTTATGAGATCAAAATGGTTAAAATATTTTCATGAAATTCCCAATGTATTTTTATGTGCTAAATTATTAGATTCTAGGATTAGAGAAGATGGCTTAGGAGAATTAATAAAAATGTATTATTATGCATTGTTCCCAAATTTTATATTAAGAGAATATGATGAAATTGATTATGTTCCTAATTATATAGAAGTTGTTGGTAGAGCTAAACAATCATTAATCGAACTATTTAAAAAATATAAAATATTATTTGGTGATTCTTCTAGTGATGATGATCATGTAGGTGCACAAAATGTAGGAGGTAGTAGTTCTTCTAGTTTTGGTGGTAGTCTTAGTCAATTTTACAATTTTTATGATAATAGAACACATAAACGACCTAGAGCAAATCAGGAATTAGATTCATATTTAAGTGCTACTTTCAAATTAATTGATTTTACACATCCATCGAATCTATTGAAGTGGTGGTCAAAAAGGACCACCATTTATCCTATTCTAACTATTATTGCTAAGGAAATTTTTGCAAGTCCCGCCTCAACCATCTCCATTGAACAAGCATTTTCCAAATGAGGTCACATGTTGAATCCAAGAAGATCGAATTGACTAAAGAGAATGTACAACTCTTCTTGAAGATTGGATGAGAGCCAAAAACCGTCAACAACATCTAGATTTCTCAAATTTAGATGACAATTTCGATGATACCTATGGCTATGATTCAAACACATCCTCCTCCGTCGGAACCAACGTTGATGAATGAAAGTAAGTTTAGGTAAGAGAACTACGTGAGCTTTGATTCCTTAATTTTACTAAGGATACATAGGCAATTTCATTCAAAGTTTGGAAGTGTAATTTTAATTTCACTTTCAAACTTAAAATGAAACTCAAACTCTTTCAATTTTTATTTTCCTGTTCTTTCATTTATTTATATTTAGTTGTAACTTGTAATTTTTTTTAACTTCAAATTGATGTATGATTGTAATATATTGAGAGTTGTAACTTGTAATTTATTTTTTCATTCATCATTAATATATTCAATTTTTAAATTTGTAATAACTATTGAGTTTTATTTTTTAAATTGTGACTTGTTATTTTTTTCCCTCATTTCATTTTAATTTCAATCTATCTTGTGCATTTTTATTAATTAAAAGTTTATGTTACGATGAAATAAATAAATGAAAATGCAAAAAAAAAAAAAAATGATCAAACATAGCAAAATAAAAAAAATAAAAAAATTGGAAAACCGACAGTTCAAACCGCCGGTTTTCAAATTGGAATTGGAATTGAAACCACCACGGTTCAGTTTTAGTTTGAGTGTCTCGGTTCCAAAAACCGTCGGTTCCAAACCGACAAATCGGAATTGAAACCAGCGGGGCATGTCTAGTTGAATAATAATAAAAATCATGATTATTTAAAGGTACTTTAATTATATATACTTAATCATAAGATACTTCTCGAACATAAACTCAACTAATAATCTGATATCGCAATGCAACTGATATGAATATTGGTTTTAATATCGATAAGTTACATCATCGAAATATATATAAATATATATATATTGCAATTGATATGATGAATATCAATATTGATATTTATAACATATTGTTGGAAAATAATAAGATTTAATCATATAAAATATTTTCTTAAGTTATAAAATAATAAAGATCAAAATTTGATGAATTAACAATAATTATAAATATTAATAAATATAGACTAATAAAAAACCAAATAATAATAATAATAATAATAATAATAATAATAATAATAAATAATAATAATAATAAGGAGAAGAAATATTATAAAATATTCATTTTTAGTGCATAAAATAATGTGAACTGCTGGAAATGATGGATTGTTTTTACATTAAATTAAATAGCGCAAAATCTTCATTACTTTACTGTGCATGGTTGAAGATGTCCATACATCTCATACATATTTCATGATATTTAATACATGTCATGTCTTAATTAGTAATATTATTTGATATACGTGATATACGGTGATTATTTTATAATAGAAGAAGTCAAGTGTAATAAATCAAACAAAATAATTATACTCCAAATATATAAATAAAACTTGCAAAAGAATCGAATGAGATGAACCTCTTGCATATTATGGGAATATAATTTATAATTATTTTTAAATTTGTTTCCACGTTGTGATAGAAAATTTCATCACTAATTAGTAACGGATTTATATCCGTCTTTATTTAGCGATAGATAATAATCCGTCGATAATTCTTGACGGAATAATTCGTAAAAATTATATCAACAGAATTATTGATGAAAAAAATTCAGTTAATAATTTCTGTCACAATTCTATCACTATTCCATCATTAATCTTTTATATATAGATCTGTTAGTATTTATTTTTTAATAGAATATTTTCATTACTAAAATCCGTAAATGTTAGTGAATTTTCTTGTTCATTAGGAGAAAATGTCTATAGGAGACATTTATACATGTGTGTACATTTAATATCAATACATTAGTCCTATTGAAAATCAAAATTGTAAAAAAATAAAACTATGACAAATCCAAAATTTTAAATGGGAGGATTTGTTATACGTTGAATTGTTCATAACAATTCGATTCTATTTACTAATACTATATTATAAATACCATCTTTCCATATTATATGTATATATGATCGAGTTTGTTACCCTATCTATCATGAACACATATTAATTTGTAAAAAAAAAATAAAAATTATGTGCATCAAGTGCATGGATCTAAGATTCATGCAATCCGGGTAGACCTAACCCGAATCCGCTAAATTTTATCTTTTTTATTTTTTTATTTTATGTGTTGATCTTTATGTACAAATTCGGTAACCTTTATATACGAATTTTGTGATTTTTATGTATTGTAACTTAGAAAATAAAGGAACAATTTCAGCAAAATTTGTACATAGATATCTTTATGTGATAGGCCAAAACTTATATGCACCAGGGGCATGGATCTAGATCCGTGCCCCCAACTCGATCCGACGTGTGGGCCATTTTCACGTGCGTCCACGCGCCCCCACGCGCGGCCACATCATAGTTGGTGTGCACCGCGCACCATCTGAATTTTTATATTTTAAGGTATCACACATTTACTCTTAAGGTATCACAATATTACTCTTAAGGTATCACATTGTTATCCTTCAGGTATTACTGTAAAAACAACATTGCTTTCTTTTCTTTTTTTTTCCTTTTTTCTCATTCTTCTTCTTAATCTCTTTTCTTATCAATTTGTTATTCTTCTTATTTGTTTTGTTCATTCTTCTTCTTCTCTATCTTCACGTTCTTATTATTCTTCTCTATCTTCTTGTTCTTACTCTTCTTCAAATCTCCAAGGAGTCATTTATGAGGTTTATTCTTCCTCCTCTTCTCTTTTACTCATTTTCATAGATTTAGATAATTGATTTCAAATCAAAATTTATTACAATAATTTTAAAACATTGAAAATTAATTATTTCGATCAATATAAATCATGATTTGCAGATTTTGAGGAAGGAGATGATAAAACATTTGAAATTTTAAGATTTTCAATGGATATTAGTTGTATGCTCTTAAGGTATTACATAAACACCTTATAGGTATTACACATGTTCATTTCAAGTATCACATACATACCTTATAGGTATTACACATGTTCCTTTCAAGTATTACACATGTTCATTTCAGGTATTATATAAGTATTTTATAGGGTATTACAGATGTTTCTTTCAAGTATTACATAGATACCTTACCGGTATTACACATGTTCCTTTCAAGTATTGCATAAGTACCTTATAGGTATTACATATGCACTTTTAAAGTATTATATATTTACCTTTAAGGTAATAATACTTATAGTATAAGGTATTACATATTTATTCTTTAGGTATTAGTTGATCATTCAATATCACTTGTATACTCTTTAGGTATCACTGTAGAGTGAGTTTAAAATTTTAAAATTTAAAATACACAATTTTCTTCATCTTCTTCCACACAATTTATTCAAAATCATATTACTCAATCAATAGCCAACTATGGTGTTTGTTGTATCAATTTTATCGTATATTGCTATGAATCGGATTAAGATAGAAATAATTTCAAGTTATAGGAAAACCCTAGATTTTTATACACATTAGAAGAAAAGAACTTGTTGGAGTATTAGAAAAATAAAAACTCTAAATTTGTAGCAATCATATGAAGAAATTGAGAAGAAAAGGAGAAGAAAAGAAAAAAAAAAAAAGAAGAAGGAGTAACAATGCAGAAAAAAGTAAGAGAAGAAAAAAAGAAAAAATGAAGAGGAGGTGGCGCGCAGTGGAGAAAAAAAAAGGAATGGAGTGGGTTGGGGCTTGGATCTTAGGATCCGTGCCCCCGGGGTACATAAGTGCTATTCTATGTGATATTCATATTCATGTGATCTTTATATGTACAAATATCCATATCTTTATATATGAATATAATATAAAGGTATCTATGTATAAATTTTGCTGAAATTTTTCATTTTTTTTTTAAATTTATTATACATAAAGGTCATGCAACTTATACATAAAGGTCACAAAATTTGAATATAAAAGTCTTCGAATTTGTATATAAAAGTTTTGATTTAAAACAAAAAAAACAAAAAACAAAAAAAACAAGCGGAGGCAGATCGACCTGGATTGTATGTACAATTGGTGGATATTAGACACACCCATTAATTTATGATTATCATTGATATGTCATAAATATAATATTATAATCATTAATTTTAAATTACAATATTTAAAAATATGAAATTCTAATTTATACCTCTAACAGTGAATATATTAATACATAGCCTGAGATGATTTTACACGAAACAGTACCAACAGATAATAAAAGAAACAAGCAACTTAATAAATATATATGTCATATTCAATTCACTTGTTGCATAATGCATATTATGACACCCACTCTTTATTTTATTTTATTTCACTGTTATGGTTGTTTAATAAATGATGCTATAAATGTTTTAGGAGTCACTTTCTCAAACAAAGGTTACTAGGTCTCTGATACGGACAACATGAAATAAGAGTTTTTGTACGAGTAGGACTTTCTATTTTCACATGAGATTATAAGTAGCTCATTATATAAAAGAAATATTTTTTTTAACTAATAGTTCAAACTATCTTTTTTTAGTTAAGAGAAACTATTTTTTTGAACCATTGTATTTTTTATGAATTGTATCTCATAATTGTATCATCATATTTCATCTTTTATTAGCTCATATTATCATAATACATTTTCATATCATAGTAAATGTGGTCGGTATCGTCATATTACACTCTCGTACCATTAATAATTGAGTTCGTATTGTTATATTACACTCATATACCATCATTAATATAGTTTGCATCATTATATTACATCCAAAATGTTAGAAGGGTATAGTCGGGCATAAATCATTTCTCTTGGTTGAAAAAAATAAAATTTAATAATTTGATAAAAAAAAATGTTTATAAGTAGAGATGGTTAAGAATGGGAGTTCCACTATTTTTATAAAGAGTTGATCTCATGTGCACCTGGTGCATATATTTTAGATTCATGCATTCGGATGGACCTAGATTTACACACCTATTTTTTTGATTCATGTGTTAACCTTTATGGTATATTAGTGTGATATTTATGTTATATTAGTTTATGTACAAATATCTTAACATTTATGTAATACTTTAATTTTTTTTTAAAAATAATTTCGCCACAATTTGTATATATATATACATTTACATGAAATTACTCATACATTTACATGATATTACTAATGCATTTATATCAACATAATCATATATTTGTATAATAAATAGAGGTACAACTAATATAACTAAAATGTACAACTAGTATAACTAAAAGGTATAAAAAGCATTATATGCTTGTCTAAAATAATGTAAAATCACAGCTAACATTATTAAAATATATAACTATTATTAAAATATATAACTAGTATAACTAAAAAATATGACTAAAGTTATTAAAAAATATAACACGCAGAAATAAGTTGGGCACAAAAATCAAAATATATAAGGATGCATAGAGCATGTTTTAGATCTCATCGACCCGAATACATAGATCTTACATCATGCAGTTTGTCCATAAAAGTTTTTGCTTTTTTATTATTTGTACTTGATACTATTTTATCTTCGGTTTGCCATTTTATTTTTTTGTTGAAGTTATACGCATACGCATGTGACTTCCATTTTTAAGGTACAATAGCATCCAAAAGAAAAAGTATTTAAATTGTAGTTGTGATTGGTGACAAATTTAGATTCACAAAAGCATAAAGGTTTGGGATTGAGCATAATTTAATTTGCTTGTTGTAACAGTACGTTTTGATATATAATTTTTGTTAGGATTTCAGTGTTTAGATTTTGATGAGACAAACCAATCATGTAATAGGAAGTTTTGAGTACCCCATTTTCACAGTGTTTAAGTGAATAAATAGACTAGAATTGAGTCTTGAGTCAAGCCTTGAAATGGAGGTTAAAAGAGGATAAAACTGCATCTAAGCTTTAAAGGAAGATATCGCTGCATAAAGGAAGGATACAGCAAAGCAAGGAAGAACAGCGTGCAGCATCGCTGCAAGAAAAGGATACAGGAGTACTGCTAGAACGAAGTTACAGCAGCACTGTCAGATGATACTGCAATCAGGTCTAAATTACAGCAGCACTGAAAGAATGCATCAGCTGCACAAGGACCAAGGATACAGCGCAGACTTACAGGACAGTTAAGTAATACAGCGCCAACTACAAGACGAAATATCCTGCAAATCCCAAGAAGGATAAATGCAGTACGAGAAATGGAGATCCAAGCAGGGACAATAGAGCCGTTCAAGAAAAAGTCAAAGTAGCAGACACGGAGCCAATAAGAAGATGCCACATGGACTGACGCGCCGTAGAAAGCTGCGAGCCGCAACTGCCGCATTAAATGCTCCGAAAGAAAAAGTCGGTCGCATTAAATGCGAACCATACTTTGGCCAGGCTATTTCAAATTCAAAAGAGGGATGTCTCCTTCAACGGACATCTTCTCCTACAAGTATAAATAGAGGTCGAGGAGCACTAAAGTTGGTTACTGTTACTGAGATCCAAAATTTCATACGCGAAAAATTCAAAGCTTACAAAATTCAAGTATTCAAGCCTACAATCAGTTTCAGTCACTCAACCTATCGAAGTGAAGCAAGTTCAAGCTGAAAGTTTCCCTACGGATTCAGAAGCTCACTTCGAAGCACAAGTTGAAGAAAACTTTTTTATCCTTTTAACCTTGTTGCTATGTGCTTAGGTTGTTTTAGTGGTGTCAAACAGTTGATAGGAGAGATCCTTGCTGTTTGTTTTAGTTGTCTAAGTGTTAGGCAGCTTCCCTGTGTGGGAGTATAGAACCCTGTGTGGGTTAGCCTTTGAAGTTTGCAGTTGCTGTGTGTACACTGGACTTCAGTAGGTGGTTTGCTTTGTAAAGTTGATAGATTGTTAGGAGAGTCCTGTAAATCAATCTTGCTTAACAAAGTTCCTGCTCGTGGAGTAGTAGAGTGGACGTAGAAGGATTACACCACCTTCGAACCACTATAAGCCATAAGTGTTTTTATCGCTTTATTTATCTGCGCTTATTTTCTGCATATCTATCTATCTCTCATCATAAAACGTTTTGAAAGAAGCATTCTTGTGTAAAACAGCCTTGTGTTTAAAAGTATATTTCCGCTGCGTACAAAACTCCAGGTTACAGCGTGCAGCACTGCATTCTAGCGCTGCAAGCAGTAACCATCTATCGCTGCAAGCTCAAGTAACTTGCAGTGCAGAACGGTTGTTTTAAAGATTCTGAAAAATCAACCAAGGTTCATTCACCCCCCTCTGAACCTCGGACACCACTTGGGACCAACAATTTTTATGAAATCAATTGTTGATATGACAAACATTATTATCATCCACATCAAATTTAAAAAAAAAATTGTGATGATAATGTTAATGCATATTCATCGATTTTACTTCATAAAAAAACCTTGATTTTGGTTTGCATCAAAACACATCCTCACTCTCACATACATATATATATATATAAATATATATATATATATATAAGTGAATGTGCCACAATGATCTTTGCAAAAGACTTTATAGTGCAAAAGTGTTCTCAAAATTTGATACAAAATCAGGATTTTGACAAGTTAAAATTGAAGAAAGAGTCTTTTTATTGTCTCATTTGGCCAATAGGAATGCAATGAATATCATTTGGGTACTTAAAAGTGCAACCTGGAATTTAAAAATTTTACGTACAATAATTTTCCGTTTGAATCTTTTATATCAAAATCTCTATTTCATTAATTTATATCACATCAAAATTATCTGAATAAATATTTATTTTCTAATTGAATAGTTAATAGTGAACGTTATTAATTTTATACAATATAAAGTGGATATGGAATATAGTATACAAATGAGATAGTAATTAATCATGAGTACATATGATAATATATATATATATATATATAAAATCCAAAGTACAATGCTTTTGTAATTCGGAACTTTATTTTTTGGTTTTGAGATATTAAGGAAAGATAGTGTAATTAGTAATTAATCATGAGTACAAATGATAATATATATATATATATCTATATATATAAAATCCAAAGTACAATGCTTTTGTAATTCGGAACTTTATTTTTTGGTTTAGAGATATTAAGGAAAGATAGTGTAATTTTTATAATTATAATTTGTAATTACTGATTCTTATGGATTCAGTTATAATTAGTTTTCCTTATTTGTACTTTATATAGGTGTATTTATATTATCGTATTCCTATTTTTTAATTAATCAATTCACAAAATTGCACTTCCATATGGTATCAGTTTAGGTTCGTTCAAGTGACCTACCCTAATTTCTCTTTTTCCCCCGCTTCCTCGTTTCTGCGCCATAATAATCACTGTAGATCCCTCCTCCTCTGTCACAGTTCTTGATACTACATCCACCGTGACACCCCCTCCGATCGTCCCTCTCATGACCTACCACTACCTACCCATCAAACTAACTCACTCGAATTACCCTTCTTGGCGTGCTCATCTCATTGCTCTTCTTCGAGGGCATGATTTGTTGTATTCATCGACGGTTCCTCTGTTTGTTCGAAACTGGATCATTCTGGTTTGAATGCGGTGGTCGTCACCAATTGGATCGGTCAGGATCAATTGCTTCTTACGGCTATTTTTGGTTCCTTGGCTGCAGAGGTTTTGTCTTTGGTCTCCTCCTCCCCGACTTCAACCGATGCCTGGATAGTGCTACTTGCTTATTTGCTAATCATTCCCATTCACGGGTTAACCAATTGAAGAGTGAATTGTACCGTATATCCATTGGTTCACGGTCGATCACTGAGTATCTTCATCATGTCAAATCAAAGGTGGACGAATTGGCGTTAATCGATCAGCTGGTAAGTGCAGATGATCTTACCCTTTTTATTATTAATGGTTTGGGTCCGGATTATGGCAACATTGTAGGTCCGATCTGTACCCGTGAAACACCACTTTTTTTTTAAAAAAACTGCATGATCTTCTATTCGAGCATGAACTCGCGCTCAAGGCATAAGACACTCGTGTTGAGTGGTACTACAATGAAACCCTGCAGGTAGATTTATTTCGGCATGTTAATAAAGTTGAGTGGTATTACTCTTGGAATTAGATGTTAATTAATTGAATTATCAGTAATTCATTTAATTAACGGATATTTGATATCTTAAGCACGGGGAGATAAACACGAACATAATAAATATTGTAAGCATCCCTTATCTAGATTTTCGGGTATCTTAACAGAATATAAGAGAAACAAGAGAAATAAATAATTCAGTTAAATAAAATATTATTACTATGGTTCGAGAGAAAGTAACAGTATCTATTCGGACACTACCAAGAGCAAGGTGATAGAGGAAGTTTGGGTGGGTCTTAGTCAGTCGTGGCACAATTTCTCAATCTAGAGAGCGAGCCTGACAAGTTCTCGTTCAGGGAGATCCCCGTCCAAAAGAGGAGCCCATATTAAATATAGATTTGAGACGGTAGTTTAATAATAACTCTTTAGTGGATCGAGTTATTATTGATGGGATTAAGAAGTGTGTTCAGGCCGAACTAGGACTCCTAATCCCATTAGGAGACTTAATCATAATCCTCCTCTAGATCCCTGTTATAACTTATAAGTAAGCCTTAAGTCAACCGCTTCTAAACACACAAAAAAATGACACATATGTTCGTAGTAGAAGACGGCTGGAATTCTCGAAGGATCATTGCCCACACAATGTTTGAAAAAAGGTGAGGAATATAACAAAAGATCGAGAGGTCCAGGCTCTATCGATAGTTCGACAGTTTTGACCTTAGAACTGGTTCGTCTTCACCTATTACGGTAAAATGTATGATTTATTTCCGTTGCGTGTTAATCATATCTTGTATGGATCCTGAATCAGGTAATTGCATAGGGTTAGCGATCTGGCGGTTCCAACAATTGGTATCAGAGTCGTAGTTTTCTGACTCTATGCGATTGAATCGGTTAATTTTATTATGATCATATCTTGTTTCATACATAATTATAGATCGGATAATAGTAGGGTATGCACAGATTAACTTGGTGGTTGCAGGAATCCTAAATCCACTATTATGGTCTGAATGTATGTTTATGTATGAATTAAACCCTCAGACATGTCGAGGTTGTTTTGATGATGTATGATTGTAATAGTAAAATCACGGCGGTTTGTCGTGTTAGGTTTTAATTTTCTGTTAGATCTAGTTATCATGTGTAAGCTCCTTCATGGAGTATAGGATCGATGGATGTAATAGTATTATAGAGTTAGAGTTGTGAAAGAGACTCCTTGCCGTGGAGGAACATTCTGGTGTCTAGAAACCGCGATGGAAAGAGAAACGAGAGAGCAGAAACCCTAAGCGAGAGGGTAGATTCCCACGACCTCACCGGGGAGGTCGAACCCCGTTTGACGACAAACATTTGAGAATACAAGTATATAATAAGGCCATAATAGTTGGAATTATTGTTTTTCATGTTTATTATTATTATTTATATGTGTTCTTTTGTAAAGCATGTTTTTATGTGTTTCATATGATATGCATGTTAAAATCCCTCATGTTAAATAACTAAGTGGGAGAGGAATTAATTGTAATAAATCTCGTGGCCTCCATTACTGGTTTGTAAGTGATGCATTTAAATTTTCGTGTTGCTTTAAGTGTCTTCCTCCTTATCAGATGAGTTTATTTGTGGATCACTAGATCAAACTTCTTTTATGGATGATTATAGAAAGTTGCTTACGAGTATGTCATCTTCTTCATCTGAAGGGGCATAATCCTAGATAATGGACTTAGTATCAAGTAATGGTATACACTTAGGTGCATTTAATAGTATCCTCCCCATCTGAGCCACTGCTGTTATTTGTGTGGCCAAAGAGAAACCAATTATTAATTTTATTTGTCATAAAGTTAGGTTGACAAGATAATAAAATTAATGGGTAAAACCTCGTCTAACGAATGCTTGAATTAGTATACGTCCACACTATCATGGCATACGAAGTTTATGTATTGAGGTATTGGTGAATTTAAATTATATTGTTTGAGGAAACAATATGATTTGTTAATTCAAATATTTTGACCTATGTGTTTATTTACGTGATTCTCACGTATTTCATTATGGTTTTCAATCCTCTTGTTGTTATACTTAAAGAAAACAAACTTACTGGTCTTAATTATATTGATTGGAAACGAAACTTGGATATTGTCCTGACTGCTGAAGAGTACAAGTTTGTACTCACCGAGCACTGTCCTGACATGTCTGATGAAAACTCTAGTGAAAAGGAGAAAATGCTTTATAGGAAGTGGGTTAAGGCAGATGAGATGGCGTGGTGTTACATTTTGGCTTCCATGTCAAATGTACTTCAACATCAGCATCAGGTCATGTCTACTGCCTATAATATAATGCATAATCTCAAAGAACTTTTCGAACACTAGAGTCGGGTTGCCAGGCATGAGGCTATGAGAAACTTGATGACTATCACCATGGCTGAGGGGACACCTGTGAGTGATCATGTCCTCAAGATGATGGCTCATCTGAATGAGATGGAGGTCCTTGGAGCTGAAATTTATGGGGAAACCCAAGTTGATATCGTTCTCCAAACGCTACCTAAGAGTTTTAAGCAGTTTCGCCTGAACTACAACATGAACAAGAGGTTGTATTCATTGACGGAACTTCTGACAGAACTCTAATCAGCAAAGGGACAATTTCGTCAAAATTCTCAAGCTTACATTGCTGAAAATATTTCTGCTTCTAAGCCGAAAGGCGGAAAGAAGAAGAAGAAACAAAATCCTTCAGCAAAGAAAATGGCTGGACCTCAAGTGGTTGGGTCACAAGGTAGCGTGAAAAAGTTGAAGGGCAAGTGGTTCAATTGCAAGCAACTTGGACATTGGAAAGTGGATTGTCCCCGTAAAAAGGAGAACAATGAAGGTATATCTTTTTCATTAGTTGTCGAAACATATTTAGCGGTGTTATCTACCGGTACCTACTGTGTAGATACGGGAGCCACTGATCATGTCTGTAATTCATTGCAGGGGTTCCAGGAAACCAGACGATTAAGTGATTGAGAGATTACTATATACATGAGCACCGCTGTGAAAGTAATGACCATTGCAGTGGGAGACGTTTATTTATCTTTTCATAAGAATAAATCTTTAGTTTTGAGAGATTATTTTTACGTACCTTATTTTAGAAAGAATTTGATTTCAATTTCTAAACTTTGTATGGATGGATATTCTATTTTTTTTATGACAAAGTTGTGGTCAAGAAGAATAGAGTTATTATCGGTTCTGGTATGTTAGTTGACAATTTATATACTCTTAATCCAATAACTCCTACGATGCAACAAATGGAAATTAATAACAGATCTTCTAAATCTAATAAGAGAAAAGAACCTTCGAAAATGAATCAAACATATCTTTGGCATCTAAGGTTATGTTATATTAACTTAAGTAGGATTCAAAAGTTGATAGCCGATGGACTTTGGGTTCCTTGAAAGTGGAAAACTATCCAACCTGCGAGTCCTGCTTGGGGAAAAATGACAAAAAGACCTTTTCAGACCGAGGGGTATAGAGTCAAAGAAGTGTTACAATTGGTTCATTCTAATTTGTGTGGCCCTATGACTATTCAGGCAAGAGGTGGTTTCGAATATTTTATCTTATTTATAAACGATTATTCGAGATATGGATACATTTACTTGATGCACCGCAAGTCTGAGTGCTTTGATAAGTTCAAAGAATACAAGGATGATGTGGAGAAACGTCATGGTAAATGTATCAAAACACTACGATCTGATCGTGATGGTGAGTACCTCTTAGGAGAGTTTAGGAGTTACTTATCAGAGGTTGGAATTCGATCCCAATTGTCTACACCGGGTACACCCCAACAGAACGGTGTGGCAAAATGAAGGAATATGACTCTTATGGAAATGGTTAGATCAATGATGGGTTATTCAGAATTTACCAAATTTATTTTGGGGGTATGCTCTGGAAACAGCGGCATATATTCTTAATTTGGTACCTTCTAAATCAGTACCCTCTACTCCTACAGAATTGTGGACTGAACCCAAGCCAAGTCTAAAACACATTCGAATTTGTAGTAGTCCAGCATATGTGCTGAAGGGAGATGTTGATAAGTTGGAATCTCATATGGAAGTTTGCTTGTTTGTGGGCTATCCTAGAAGAATAAAAGGCAGTTTATTTTATTGTCCTAAAGATCAAAAGGTCATCATTAGCACGAATGCCCGACTTTTAGAAGAGGACAATGTAATGAACCACAAGCTTGTGAGTAAAATTGTTCTTGAGGAAATGAGAAGGGATAATTTTTCTATACTAGTGGTACAAGATGAGATACCACAAGTGACTGCACCTCGTGTCACAAATGATACACAATTACCAGTAGTGCCTCGTCGTAGTGGGAGGGTTATTCGACAACCTGATAGATTCATGTTTTTTGGAGAGTCTTCGGACTTGGTCCCCGGTAAACATGAAATAGATCCTTGGACTTATGACAAAGCACTCCAAGATAAAGATGTAATATCTTGATAAAAGATAATGCTCTCTGAGATAGAATCTATGGATTCTAATCAAGTTTAAGAGCTTGTAGAACCACCAAATGGTGTAAAAGTCATTGGATGTAAATTGGTCTATAAAAAAAGAGGATCAGACGGAAAGGTAAAAACCTTTAAAACAAGGTTTGTTACGAAAGGGTATACTCAGAAAAAAATGATCGATTATGAGGAAACCTTTTCGTCGGTAGGCATGCTTAAGTCTATCCGCATTCTTTTATCTATTGCTGCTCATATGGATTATGAGGTTTGACAGATGGATGTCAAGACAGCTTTTCTTAATGGAAGTCTTGAAGAAAACATTTATATGAAGCAACCTGAGGGATTCATTGCAAAGGGCAAAAAGCATCTCGTGTGTAAGCTTAATCAGTCCATTTATGGACTAAAACAAGCTTTGAGATCTTGGAACATCCACTTTGATGAATTAATCCAGTCTTATGGATTTATTCAATGTTCGGATGAATTTTGTGTATATAAGAAGAGTGACAGAAATGTGGTGGTATTTCTTGTATTATACGTAGATAACATCTTGTTAATTAGAAACAATCTTAGGGTGTTATCAGACGTAAGGGTATGGCTGTCCAAGCAGTTTGCTATGAAGGACTTAGGAGAAGTTGGACATATTCTTGGGATCAAAGTAATAAGGGATCGCAAGAAAAAGAAGTTGTGCTTATCTCAAACTTCATATATTGACACTATTCTAGCTCGTTTTAGCATGCAAAACTCTATGAAAGGTTTTCTACCTTTTAGACATGGAGTGTCTCTATCTTAGGAAATGTGTCCTAAGATACCAAAGGAGATAAAGGAAATAAAAGCAGTTCTTTATGCTTCGGCTGTAGAAAGCTTAATGTATGCAATGCTATGTGACTGGATATTTGTTTTGTCGTGGGCATGGTTAGTAGATATCAAAGTAACCTGGGACAAGGTTATTGGACTGTCGTAAAGAATATTCTAAAGTACCTGAAAAGGACTAGAGATTATATGCTAGTTTACCAGGCAAATGATTTATTACCTGTGGGTTACATAGATTCTGATTTCCAGTCAGATTGGGACAACAGTAAATCTACCTTGGGATATGTGTTTACCTTGGGAGGTGGAGCCATAATGTGGAGGAGTGTAAAGCAGAAATGCGTTTCGGACTCCACCATAAAAGCTGAGTATGTTGCAGCCTCTGAGGCAGCCAAAGAAACTGTATGGCTCAGAAACTTCTTGATGGACTTAGAAGTGATTCCTGATTTGCCCAAAGCTATCACAATTTATTGTGATAATAGTGGTACAGTAGCAAACTCGAAGGAACCACGAGTCCATAAGGCAAGTAAACACATTGAGCGCAAGTACCACCTGATACGAGATATCGTAAAGTAAGGGAAAGCTGTTGTCACCAAGATTGCATCAGCCAATAACCTAGCAGATCCCTTCACAAAGGTCCTTCCGATGAAGGTTTTTAATAAGCATGTTGTGGGGATGGGAATCAGATGTATGGCAACATATATGACAGCATAGTCTTTTAGTATAAGTGGGAGATTGTTATAATGTATACTGTAAGTCTAAATTTTGTATGAACATCTATTTTGATATGAGAATCTTTTATGGTTAAATGTTTGTATTTTATATTTGTTATATATGTTATTGTAATTGTCCAATTAATTTATATTGTAGATAACATAGTGTGTGGTGCCACACATAAGATTATGTTATCAGTTCCTTATAGATTATAAATTATCGGAATGGTTATAGTGTAATTTGGTATTAATCTATCTTGATTATAAAATTACACTAGTACATTTTGTATGTATTGAGTAGGACCAATTGAGGTTGTTCGATTTATACTGACTATATAATAGAACAAGACCTCTGTTATTATGGATGTGCGTCCTCTTAATCATTATATAATAATGGGCACATATACTCGATATATGTTTCTTTAATTTTACCAATGGGTGAGATTTATTCATTAAATCAATAAGCTCGGTAAATTGGGATACAATGTTGTTTATATGTTGTGTTGTTGATTATAAAATGAAACTGTGTCCTAATTATTTAGGATGATGATGTCTCCTTGAGAAGCTCATAAGGATTATCATGTAAACCCTGCAGGTGGATTTATTCCGACATGATAATAAAGTTGAGTGGTACTACTCTTGGAATTAGATGTTAATTAATTGAATTATCAGTAATTCATTTAATTAACGGACATTCGATATCTTAAACACGGGGAGATAAACACGCACATAATAAATAGGAGCCCATATTTAATATGGATTTGGGACGGTAGTTCAATAATAACTCTTTAGTAGATCGAGTTATTATTGATGCGATTAAGTGTGTTTAGGCCGAACTAGGACACTTAATCCCATCAGGAGACCTAATCCTAATCCTCATCTAGGTCTTTATTGTAGCCTATAAATAAGTCTTAAGTCAGTCGCTTCTAAACACACGAAAAAATCACACATACGTTCGTAGTAGAAGACGGCTGGAATTCTCGAATGATCATTGCCCACATAATGTTCGAGAAAATACAAGGAATACAACAGAAGATCGAGAGGTCCAGGCTCTATCGATAGTTTGGCAGTTTTGACCTTAGAACTGGTTCATCTCCACCTATTACGGTGAAATGTATGATTCATTTCTGCTGCGTGTTAATCATATCTTGTATGGATCCCGAATCAGGTAATTGCATAGGGTTAGCAATCTGGCGGTTCCAACACCCCCTTGTCCATCTCATGTGTGCCTTCTTCGTCACGCACGTTACGATCTTTGTCAGGCTCCCTATGTTTGGTATGAGTCCCTTTGCTCTGCCTTTATTTCTTTTGGTCTTCTTCGCTCTAAGGTAGATTCATCGCTTTTTACTATGCATTGTGGTACTGATCAGTTATGTGTCTTAGCTTATGTTGATTATCTTATTGTTACTGGATCGAGCTCCGCCCTTGTTCATAAACTAACATTGCCATTTGTCGTATTTCTTAGGTGTTGAGGTTGCTTCTTGTAAGGAGGGTCTATTCTTATCTCAACACAAGTATGTGGTCGATCTCTTATTTCGCTAGAAAATGGATGGTATAAAGCCTCTTTACACACTGATCTCTTCTATGATGCCACCTACATCGGGCTTTGTCGATGTTTCGGAGTACAGAAGTGCCATTGGGGGACTATAGTACCTTACTATAACTCGTCCGGACATTGCCTTTACTATTAATAAGTTAGCCCAACATATGTCTTTCCTGTCTCCTGAGCATTGGTGTTCGATCAAGCGACTGTTTTGGTACTTAAACGGCACCTTGTATCATGGTCTCTTACTTCAACATTCTGATGATCTGTCTCTCAAGGCCTTCTGATTCTGACTTTAGTGGCGATCTTGTGAATGGCAAATCCACTTCTGCTTATATTGTCTTCCTCGGTTCCTCCCTTATCTCTTGGCGATCTCGCAAGCAATGTGGGGTGGCTCGATCTTCTACTAAGGCAGAATACCAAGCCCTTGCCACGACTATCTTATAAATTTGTTGGGTTCATCACCTTTTTCGTAATCTCGGCATTCCTTGCCCCCGTCCTCCGACTATTTGTTGTGACAACATGAGTGCCACTCGCTTTGCTCTCAATCCCATTTAGCACTCATGTATGAAGCACATAGCAATTGACCTTCACTTTGTTCGTGATCTGGCTTCGAAAGGTCTTCTTACTGTCTCTTATGTTAACACTTATGATCAACTCGCCGATCTTTTCACCAAGCCCCTATCTCGAACGAGCTTCGAGTTCCTGCGTTCCAAAATTTCTGTCGCTGATAGGACGTCGATTTAGCAGGGGCGTATTATAGTGTAATCTTTATAATTTGTAATTACCGATTCTTATGGATTCGGTTATAATTAATTTTCCTTATTAGTATTATGTATAGGTGTATTTATATTGTTGTACTCCTACTTTCTAATTAATCAATTCACAAGATTACACTTTCATATGATAGTCCTAAACAGCCCAAGATCCACAAATTTTCATTATGCAACAGAAGTCCTTTCCTAATCACTTACCAGTAAAATTAAAATTTTATATAATATTTATTTTGATCGGAAAAATGATAAAAAAATTAGTTTATGTTGTAAAGTGAAAATTCACCCCACAAACTTTGGAATATATATATATATATATATATAAAAGCAATTGACAAAAAATTAGATTGCAAAATATAAAATATAATCATACTTAAATTTTGGCTCCATTTGGCTTGGACGGCTCGGACGAGGCCGTGCCTGTTTTGGGCCGAAGCCTTACTGTTCCATCCAGCCTGAGCGGCTCGGATGAGGCCGTAGCCTGATTTGGGCCGAAACCTTACTATTCCATCCGACCTGGGTGGCTCGGATGAGGTTGTAGCCTGATTTGGGCCGAAGCCTTGCTGTTCCATCCGGCCTGGACGGCTCGGATGAGGTCGTAGCTTGATTTGGGCCGAAGCTTTACTGTTCCGTCCGGCCTGAACGGCTTGGATGAGGTCGTAGCCTGATTTGGGCCGAAGCCTTACTGTTCCATCCGGCCTGGACGGCTCGGATGAGGCCGTAGCCTTTTTAAGTCGTAGCCTCATCATTTTTGTCCGAGCCTTCTTTTCAGCTCGATCATTTCTGGCCTTCTGGTCGGCTCGACCATTTCTGACCTTCCGAGTCGATTCTGGTCTTCTGATCGGCTCGATCACTTCTAGCCTTCTGGTCAGCTCGGCCATTTCTGGCCTTCCGAGTGGATTCTGGCCTTCTGGTCGGCTCGGCCACTTCTGGCCTTCCGAGTCGATTCCGGCCTTCTGGTCGGCTCGACCACTTCTGGCTTTTTGGTCGGCTCGGCCATTTCTAGCCTTCCGAGTCGATTCTGGCCTTCTGGTCGGCTCGACCACTTCTGGCCTTCTAATCGGCTCGGCAATTTCTGGCCTTTCGAGTCGATTTTGGCCTTTTAATCGGCTCGGCCACTTCTGGCCTTCCGAGTCGATTCTGGCCTTCTGGTCGGCTCGACCACTTCTGGCCTTCTGGTCGGCTCAACCACTTCTGGCCTTCTAAGTCAACTCAGACTAGGCCGTAGCCCCATCTCTTTCGTCCGAGCCTGGTCTGTTCGGACTAGGCCATAGCCTCTTCTTTCATTCAAGTCTGGACGGCTCGGACTAGGCTGTAGCCCCATCTCTTTTATCTGAGACTGGTCGGCTCGGATTAAGCCGTTGCCTTTTATTTTTTCTGCTCTTTCTCGACCATAGACTCGTATCTAGCAGTCTGGCTAGTGTTACACAATTGAGAGTTTTGTTCTTTGAATGATAAGCCCCTCCTTCTAGCGCCAAAATGTTGACGTCGGAATTTGTAATTGATTAATTCCTAGTCTAATACTCAAATTAAGTAAATCTGAATTCATATTCTGTAAACAGCACTAGAGAGCTTATTTCTCTAAGTTAATAGTATAAGATCCTGCCCGGTCATTTTACCGTCCAGGATCAACCGAACGAAATTGCCCGAGTAGGCTTCGGGCCAGTCTTTCTCATATTTTTCACCTTATATTCATTACATTTGGGTGTTAGACTAGGAATTATTCTCTTACAAATTCCGACGTCAACATAATGTTAGTTTATAATTTTCTATAATGTTAATTTAGTTATAAACTCTATTGTTAGTTGTTAGTTTTAGTTTAGGTTAATTTTAGATTAGTTTAGGTTATAATTTTCTACGATATTAGTTTTAGTTTTAGTTTATGTTAATTTTGAATAATTTATGAAAACATCGGATTAGTTTAAATAATTTGCTATAAACTTTGATATTAAGTTTTAGGGTTAATTAGATTAATTTGTTAGTTAATTAGTTCATTTAGCGTAAACGAGTTAGTTTAACTAGTTTCGTAAGTTTAATTAGTTTAGTTAGTTGAATTAGTTTAGTTTAGTTAGTTTAACTATTGCATAATGTATAATTAATTAACTATTAATTTAGTTAGAATTTATGGTAGTTAGTTGGATTTTAGTTGAATTATTGATAATATATAATTATTAATCTTGATGATGAATTAGATGAATTTATATGAATGTTTAATTATGTGGATTGTGTTAAAATATTGACGATATGTAGTTGAATTGGTTAAATTTATCGAATTGTTGGGAATTGTATGTTGTTTTATTGTAAAAATGGAGAGTCGAAAACTTGATTGATTAATGCATGTGTTTGCAATGCTGTCGAATTTTCGTTAGAATTTAGGTTTAATTACTAGAATATAGATTGGTTAAATTAAGTTACTTTAATTCAATTGAATTATACGAATTCTATTAGTTTAGTTAGTTCAATTAGTTTAAATTAGTATAAGTCTTGTTTATTTTTGTTTTAGTTTAGGTTAATTTCTTATAATTTATTATGTTAGTCGATAATATCATTTAGTTTAGTTGTTATTCAATTTAATTAGTTTAGAATTTAGAGTTTCATTATTTGTTTTAAGTTTATTATTAGGTTCTATTATTCAATAGATGATTGGTAGAGGCCATTAAGTTCTCAGTGGATGAGGTATCGACCAAGGCCTCGGGTCTACAGGATGAGCCAAACTGTACACCATCGAATTCTGCACATGACACAGTATGTATCATCGACGGGCTTTATTATGGTTCGATGGGTCCAATCCGCTCCACTTATGAGGTAGGACTCCAAGACGAGCATTCGAGTCCTTGCATCAAACCCGAGCTCATCATATCAAACATCACAATCATCTACTATCTCCACCGGATGACACTATGTGTTGAGACCGGATTGTGAGTGTTCTTATTTTTATGTGTTTTTCTTAAACTTATTTAATAAACTTTATTTATAACTAACATTCAATTGTGCAATATAATGTCATCTCATTGATGCTCCATCATTCTTAAGGACATACTCGAGAGCTACCTCGATTCGAATGGCTTTAGCTAGAAGCTGGTCTCGCCTGAAACCAAGACGGTGTATTGGGAGGAGTTGAGGATAATTTTTTCCTTTAAATTTCTACATTTTTAGTATTAAGTTTTTGTTTTTAAGTTATTATTCGTAATTAATGCCTTTTGTTTTTGGTTTGCAGAAATGATGCACTTGGAATTTGTCATTCCGATGATGAATCTGATGCATGTATCCAAAGAAGACTGCTACACGCTATCGCGATTTGATCAACAATTGAAAAGGTAAGTGGATTGTGAAATCCCAGCAGTCGGGGTGTGTGTCGAAAGCCACTTGGAAGGAGTTCTATGACTATTGGACTGATTCTTTACTGATTCTAAGATCAAAGAATCATCTAAGTGAGCCACTTGGATCGGGGACAGGAGCCTACAGACAGAAAGGGGGCTCGAGATCTGTTGTTGAGCATCTGGATGAGATTGTAAATATTCTCCTTCCACCTTCTCATTTATTATTACTTATAATTAATAATAAAATTCATTTCTTATGTTTACTTTTCTTTCGCAGTCTCAAAAGAAGGGTGTCATGCCCACCATTACAATCTCTACCTCAAGTTTCACGGTGACAACGAAGATGGTTTGTACACCAACGACAAGACAAGATGCCTGCTATAAGTATTTTGTTTTTGTACCTTTTGTTTATCTTCAAAATTTATTAAAATTGTTTATCTCCTGATTTTTTAATTAGTAAATATGTTTCAGGAGGTTTTTGAGGAGATGACCTAACTCAGTTAGCTTAAGGATGGATCATCGGAGTCTCGTCTCGTGGACTTAGACTAATTATACATATGATAGTCGATGTGGGGAGTGGGCAAGAGATGATCTATGAGTAGCTGCACTACCTTGGCTGCCACCTAGAGAGAGAAGGATATTCATAAAATGATGGAAGCAGTTGAAAAGTAGGCATGCATTCGGCATGAGGGACATGCAGGTGCTTCTCTGCTGGCAGGATGAGTTGCAAAGCAAATTCGACACACAGTCTCGATTTGTCAAGCAAGTTGTTGCTCAACTAGGAGTAGGCAAATCGACCAGTGGCATATAGCCGATCGAGGATGTTCCCCAAGTTCGAGAGCCTACGATGAGGATGGAGATGGTGATAGAGAGGAGTGATGGACTTTTAAGAACAATATTATTGTATTAAACAATTTTTTTTTCATTTGAAATTAAATTTGTATACTTTTTGAATTTTAATTTGATTTCATTTCTCAAGTTCTGATTTTATAAATATATATTTCATTTTTATTGTTATTAATAATACTTTTGGCTCTCGGGAGTATCTTTGTAGTGTGGTACCATAGTAGAATCAATATCAATACACTACAAGAATTTTTGCCTTTAACCACCCCCATTTAACAACCCTTTTAATGAAATTGTGTTATTTTTTGGGTTTTTACAACCCTTTTTCAGAAAAGTGTTGTCTTTTTTCCAAAAAAATCGTCATACGACAACGGTCAAAAATGAAACGACAACGGTTTTTAAATAGGGTTGTTAAATGGCGTTTTTTTCGCTATACGACAACCCTTTTTCGCAACGCTTTTGAGCGTTGTCTTTTCTTAGAATTTTTTTTTTTTACAACCCATTATGCAACCCTTTTTAAGTGGGGTTGTTAAATGGTCTTTTTTTAGCTATACGACAACCCTTTTTTGCAACGCTTTTGAGCGTTGTCTTTTCTTAAAACATTTTTTTTTATTTTACAACCCATTATGCAATAATTGTTTTTTAATATAATTATTTTTTAATTAACTTAAATTTAATACATTTAATTAATTTATAATGTTATCTTATATTACATTATTTGCATTAATATTATCTTATATGAACAAATTCATTATTTTAGAAAATAGTATTTTTATAAAATACTATTTTGAATTTATTAACAAATTAATTACACCTAATTAAGTATTACTCTCATCCTATTATATAATAATACAAAATTTGAATATTATTTTAATACATGATTCGAAAATTGTATTTTATAATTCATAAATTATGAATGTTTTTTGTAAAAAAAAATAAAGATAAAATTATTGTGTTTTAAAATTAATACAAAAAACATAAAAAAAAGATATATATATATATATATATATCAATTAATTCAGAATATATAAAAAATTTAATTATACAAGGATAAAAAAAATATACATTTATTTATTTGAAAAATATAAAAATTTGAATTACATAATAATATAAAAATTATATATTATTATTTTAGAAAATAAAGATAAAATGAGTTTGGTTTTAATTTGAACCAAAAATTATTTTACAACAACAAAAAAACAATACATATATTATTTTGAAAAATTTTAAAATTTGTATTACATAATAATATAAAAATTATATATTATTATTTTAGAAAATAAAGATAAAATGAGTTTGGTTTTAATTTGAACCAAAAATTATTTTACAACAAAAAAAAAACAATACATATATTAATTTGAAAAATATAAAAATTTGTATTACATAATAATATAAAAATTATATATTATTATTTTAGAAAATAAAGATAAAATGAGTTTGGTTTTAATTTGAACCAAAAATTATTTTACAACAAAAAAAACAATACATATATTAATTTGAAAAATAAAAAAATTTGTATTACATAATAATATAAAAATTATATATTATTATTTTAGAAAATAAATATAAATTAGTTTGGTTTTAAAATTAATACCAAAAACATAAATTATTTGAAAAAATTATTTTATAAAATAAAAAAAAGATATAAAAATGATTAATTAAAAGAATAATATGAAAAAAAAAATTAAATATGTGTAATTGAACCATAAACTATTTTTCAAAATAGAAAAACATACATATATTAATTGGTCAATACAATTTTTTTTATATAATAATACAAAATTTATATATTATTTTAATTAAATTAAAGTTGAAAATTTTAATTATTTTATGATGTTATTTTATATTATTTGCATTAATATTATCTTATATATATGAACAAACTCATAATTTTAAAAAATTAGTATGTTTATAACATATATTAAAAATATGCACTAGTATACTTTATAATTGTCTTAATATGAAATTAGATTAAATATTATTAAACATATTAATTAGTCATTAATTATATATGTATATATATATATAATTAGTTAATAAAAGAAATACATATATAATATAAACACATAAAACACTAGTAGCCTAGTGGTTCAAGGTCTTACAAAGGTCACGAGTTCGAATCCTAGACAATGCACATTTATTTCTCATGATGTGGCAATGATGTGTCAAAATTTGATGATGTGGAAGATGATGTGTCACTTTTTCGATTTTTTTTCAGATACGACAACGCTTTTTGGTAGGAAAAGACAACGTTTTTTAAGCGTTGCACACACTGTTGTAAAAAAAATTCAAAAATGGCGGAAAAGACAACCCTTTTTTACAACGCACCAAAAAGCGTTGTCGTATATTGTCGTATCTAGATACGACAACGCTTTTTGGTGCGTTGTCGAAAGGCGAAATTTTTTTGCAACCCTGGATACGACAACAGTAAAAATTTGACTTTAACAACGGTTTTTAACCGTTGTAAAAGATCGAAATTCTTGTAGTGATAGCACGATGTGCGCCTAAATGTGAAAAGACAGTTTGCCAGATGAGTAGCGTCTTAGAGAAAGATGGGCTCCTCAGAGAAAGATGTTAGGATCGACCGGCTCATCCAAATGATGAAATTAAATTCGTCGGTATAGTTTAGATTATTTATTCTTTTAAAATATTTCACACTACCAATGGATTTAATTCCACCGATAATATAATAAGTTTTTTATTATTTTATTCAAATTTACCGATGATATTTTACCGATGGAAGTCTAACTATTCTGTCAGTAAATTCGTGGATTCGTTTTTGAGATTTTCCACATTTTCTTATTTTATATCCATTAGTATATATTTTACCATGGAATATGATGTCGGTAAAGTACCGACAAACTTATTTTCTGTCGTAAAATAATTACCAACAAGCATATTATCGATAGTCTATCTGTAATAACTTTACCGACGAAATATCCTTGATTACTGATGAAACTTTTCGTCAATAATTCGTGAGACTTTTATGTTGAAAGTATCAATAATACACTGTTTCCTAACTGGCTAAAAAACACCTTTATCGAAAAATCAAATATAATTTTCGGATCGCTCACACCTGAGGTTCTCCCACTTGTTTCTTCATCCGATTCATTGGTTGCAGCATGGCTAGTCCTCAATCGTCTTTTCACCAGCAAATCTCAATCCTATGTTTATTAGTTAAAAAGTGATCTCTATTGCATCACTATTGCTGACCGTTCCATCATGGAGTTCATGCATTATATTAAATCAAAGACATATGAACTCGCCCTAATCGACCAACCTATGTCTATCGATGACCTTACGTTATTTGTTATCAATGGTTTATGCACTGAATATGCCACTATTGTTAGCCAAATTCATACTCATAACACTCCTCTCCTCTTTGAGGAACTCCATGACCTATTATTTGAACACGAGCTCTCGCCCAGGCTCAAGAGAAATCCCAGAAAAACCTTATTATCACTACAAATGATGCTCAATCTGGTGGTTAACGTGGTGCTAAGCATAATTCCAGTCTCCAATCGACCTTTTCTGGTTCCTACAGTGGCGATCAGAAGCACAACTCCAACACTCACCGTGGCTCCCATTCTTCTGGTCGTGGAAATCACCATTCTGCCCCCGGATCCTCATTCAGCGATCGATCCCTATCGTCTACCAACTTTGTGGCAGTCTCGATCATACATCGCTTACTTGTAGACGCTCTCCATATTTGGTAAACTATGCAGTGTCGCCATCACGCACTACTCCGGACCAGTGGCTTGTTGTACAGGTGTCTCCCATAATCTCACCAATGACTTGAGTAATCTCTCCATCCATTCCGAGTATGATGGCACTGATTTGGTCCAGATTGTAAATGGAATTGGTCTTCCCATCACGCATACTAGTAACTTGGTTTTACAATTTCCTTCTCGCACGTTTACTTTATCAGATGTTCTTTGCATTCCATCTGCTACTTAAAATTTATTGTTTGTCAGCAAATTTACTATTGAAAATAAGGTGTCTATGGAATTCTTTCCTGATTATTTTGCTTTCAAGGATCAAGTCATGGGGGCACTTCTTGCTAAAGGTCCTTGCCGTGATGGAGTCTATCATATTTTCACTACCCTCATTTTGCCAAATTCAACATCCAAGTCTGTTTCTGTTGGTGTTCGCACGTCCTCCCTTCACTGGCATGTTCGTCTGGGGCATTTGTTGTTTGATACAAGCACCTTTATTATTTGCAAAAACAAATTACCGTTGTTGGAAAAGTCCTAGGTTTTGGGCACCGATTGTATTTCTTGTCATTTGAGCAAGTCACATAAACTGCCGTTTTCAGATTCTACATTTACTACTCTTTATCCCTTGCATTATTTGTTTGCTGATGTTTGGGGGCTGGCTTCGGTTACATCAACTGATGGCTCTAAATACTTTGTATTATTTGTGGATTTGTTTACACGTTACTGCTGGTTATTTCCTTTAAATGCTAAGTCGCAGGTTACCTCCATATTTATTTAGTTTTGTATGTTAATTAAAAAACAAGTTGGGCACTGCATACGTAATTTTTATACAGATAATAGAGGAGAGTTCACTGCATTGCGCTCCTACTTACTTCAGCATGGCATTTCATGGCTAACTTTAGCTCCTTATATGCCTCAGCAAAATTGCATTACTGAACGTCATAATCACCATAACCTTGAAATGGGCCGAGCCCTACTCCATCATGCGGCTCTTCCATTATCCTTCTGGTCATTTGCCTTACAAACTGTCGCCTACTTAATCAATCGGATGCCACGCCCGTCCTTGATAACCAATCCCTATTTCAGCGGCTTTTTGGTAAACGGCCCAATTATACAAAACTCCATGTTTTCGGGTGTTTATGCTTCCCTTGGTTGATCTTTCGGGCAAACTAAAACCACCATTCAAACAATGTATTTGTGTTGGCTATTTTACATCTTAGAGCACGTAGAAGTGTTTTGATCTGGAGTCCAGTCGTGTTTATATCTCTCGACATGTTCACTTTGCCGAATCCCAGTTCCTGAATTCTATGTCATACCATTCAGTATATTCTCCTCACTCAGGTTCTGACACCTGTAATATTTATGTGTTGTCGTCTTCTTCGATCGAATCCGTCTCTACCTCGCCATCTCCTCAAGCTCCGATTGACCACTCCAATTCGGCTCCCTCAGACGAACCTATTCTACAAGCTGAACCAGCTGCACTAGCTCCCCCAGCCGCACCCTCTCTACCGATTTAACCTTCTTCTCAAGTCGAGCACCATCATCATCCTATGCGCACTCGAAGTTTGAATAATATTCATAAACCCAAGCGATTGCTTACTGCCACCAAACATCATTTTCCCGATAATTGTGAGCCTTCTATGGTGCACCAAGCTCTCTCGCATCCTTTTTGGCGGGCTGCCATGACAGAAGAAATTACGGCACTTCAACACCATGGTAAGTGAGATTTAGTTCCACCACCCTTGCACGTGAATATTATTGGCTACAAATGGGTCTTTCACATAAAGCGTAAGCCTGACGGTTCCATTGATGAATACAAAGCTCGACTCGTTACAAAAGGCTTCCACCATCGTCTTAGTATTGATTTTCATGAGATATTTCATCCTATCATCAAACCAGCCACCATTCACACGGTTCTCTCTTTAGCTCTTCAATTTAATTGGTCTCTTCGTGAACATGACGTTAATAATGCATTTCCTCATGGAAAATTAGAGGTTCTTGTATACATGTCTCAACTACCTGGATTTAAAGATTTGACCTCCCCATCTCATGTTTGTTTACTTCACCGCATGTTATATGGTCTTCGTCAGGCTCCCCGTGCTTGGTACAATGTCTTGCGCTCTGCTTTGGTATCCTTTGGTTTTGAGCACTCACAGCTTGATACATCTCTTTTTTATTCTGCATAGAGAGTCTCTTCGACTATATGCCATTGTCTATGTCGATGATATTATCATCATCGGATCCTTGGATAAACAACTCTTGGCTCTTACTCATCATCTGAAAGCCACTTTTGCTGTCAAAGACCTTGGTTGTTTATCATATTTTTTCGGAGTTGAAGTTGCTCGCTGTAAATAGGGTCTCTTTCTATCTCAACACAAATACACCATTGATCTTCTTCGACGACAGAACATGGATGGTGTAAAAGTACTTTGCACACCCATGTCTTCGAAACCTGCTTCTGCCTCTAGGGGGTGAATGAACCTTCGTCGATTTTGAAAAATATTTCGAACTTACTACACTGTAAGTTACTTGAACTTACAGTACACAATGATAAAACTTACAACACTAGGATGTAGACAGTATGCTATATCTAAGAGTTCTTGCAGCGGAAAATTATACTTTGACTGAAAGCTTGTTTTCTCAAAAATGTTTTCTTATGAAGATTCCTTTCTGATTGAGATAAGATAAACACAAAATGCAGTACATAAAATATAAAGCGATTAAAAGCATGTATGGTTTATAGTGGTTCCAAGGTAGTGTAATCCTTCTACGTCCACTCTACTGCTTTCCCGAGTAGGAACTTCGTTAAGTAATATTGGTTTACAGGATATCACCTAACAATCTATCAACCTAACAAGTTAACAACTACTAGAACTCAGCGTACACAGCTTGCTGCAAGTTCTAAAGGCAAACCCACTTAGGATTTTTATCACCCATACAGAGAAGTTGTCTTTCTCCTAGACAACTAAATACAATTAGCAAGGATAAATCTTATTAACTGAGGACACCTAAAACAACCTAACACATAACAAATAGGTTAAAGTATATATTTGTTATTTCTTCAACTGGTGCAGTGAAGTGATCTTTTGAATCCTCTTCTGATCTTTGAAGTTAAGCTTGTTCACTTTACTCAGGTCAAGTGACTGAAACTTGTAAGAATACTTGAGAGTTTTAGTTTGTTGATGTTTGGACTTTGGAGTGCAAATGTTTCAGTTGTTGGAACCACGGATCGCTGACTCTATACGATTATCTGATTCGGGGTCCATGCAAATAAGATTAACGCACAGCGGATAAACAAATCATACCTTTTACACCGATATTAGTTCTAAGGTCAGAATTGTAGATCGAGGAATTGATAGAGCCTGGACCTCACAATCTTCTGTTGTATTCCTCGCCTTTTCTCGAATGTTGTGTGGGCAACGAGCTATCGAGACTTTCAGCCGCCTTCTACAAAATCGTATCTAAGATTTCGTGTGTTTAAAAACAGCTGACTTGAGGCTTACTTATAGGCTACAATAGGGACCTTGAGGAGGATTAGGAATCGGTCTCCTGATAGGATTAGGAGTCTCAGTTCGGCCTGAACACACTTCTTAATCCTATCAATAATAACTCCATCCACTAAAGAGATATTATTGAACTACCGTCCAAAATCCATATTAAATATGGGCTCCTATTTATTATGTGTGCGTTTATCTCCCCGTGTTTAAAATATCGAATGTCCATTAATTAAATGAATTACTGATAATTCAATTAATTAACATTTAATTCCAAGAGTAGTACCACTCAACTTTATTATCATGCCGGAATAAATCCACCTGCAGGGTTTACATGATAATCCTTATGAGCTCCTCAAAGAGACATCATCAACCTAAATAATTAGGACACGATTTTATTATATAATCAACAGCACACCATATAAACAACATTGTATCCCAATTTACCGAGCTTATTGATTTAATAAATAAATCTCACCCATTGGTAAATTAAAGAAACATATATCGAGTATACATACCCATTATCATATAATGATTAAGAGGACGCACATCCATAATAACAGAGGTCTTGTTCTATTTATATAGTCAGTATAAATAAAATAACATCAATTAGTCCTGCTCAATACATACAAAATGTACTAGTGTAATTTTATAATCAAGATAGATTAATACCAAATTACACTACAACCATTTCGATAATTTATCTAAAATTATCTCGGTTGTGAGCTACCATTTATAATCTATAAGGAACTGATAACATGATCTTCTGTGTGGTACCACACACCATGTTATCTATAATATAAATTAATTGGACAATTGCAATAACATATATAACAAATATAAAATGTAAAACATTTGACCATAAAAGATTCTCATATCATAAATAGATGTTTATACAAAAGCTAGGCTTATAGTATACATCCTAACATCAGTAACTAGCTTCAGTGTAGCTCGACCTCTATTTATACTTGTAGAAAGATATCTGTTGAAGGAGATATCTCCCATTTGAATTTAAGGTTCTGATCAAAGGCATGACTTACATTTAATGCTTCTTGACTTATCTTCTCAGTGCATTCAATGACGTGGTTGCAGCTCGCAGCTTTCTGCAGCCTGTTAGGTCATGAATCAGCTCTGCAACTACAACTTTGATCTTTGTCTCAATCGGCTCTATTCTGAGTTGCTTTGATCTTTGTTCCTCGGATTGTATTTATATTTCCTCAAATTGCAGGGCGTTGTTTTTGCTATTGTATCCAAGGTTTGTTGGAGTATGCAACAAGTCTTGACTTCTACTCTGTATCATGGAACTTCTTGCAGCAACTTCGAACTTACTGTACTGCTGTAACTTTTTCTTGTAGCTTTGTCGTAACTTCTGCTTGCAGCAGTGAAGCTTATTTTTCTTCTTACTGCTGCATTGCTGCAACTTCTGCTTGTAGTTTCTTCATTCCTTCTTTTTTGATACATCATGACTTCTTTGAGATCCTTTATTTTCCAAGTTGGCTCTCTTCCTATCTTCATTGTTTCACTCCTGTCTAGGCTTGATCAGAAAGTTGGGTGGTGGAGGCACTCTTTCCTCCATATCTCTTTCTAGCATCGAATTCACCTTTATAGGAATGATCTGTCCTTCTGTGATGACTGTCAACATTTCATCATTCATTGCTGAAAGATATGCTTGCATCCTTATCTTTCAGTCATCATATTCTTCTATGAAAAATATAGGAAACTTATGATTTGAAGAATCCATGATATGTTAGAAAAATGAGTTTTTCACAAAGATGCAGAGAAAACAAAGAGTAAAAGGTTGGATCTGGGTAGGTGACCAGATAAGTTGGTTCTCAACCCAACTTGCTCTGATACCACTTGTTGGTCCCAAGTGGTCTTCAAGATTTAGAGGGGGAGGTGAATGAACCTTCGTCAATTTTGAAAAATATTTCCAACTTGCTAGCTACACTGTAAGTTACTTGAACTTATAGTATAGAATGATACAACTTACAACACTAGGATGCAGTACATTATGTTGTATCTAAGAGTTCTTGCAGTGGAAAATTATACTTTGACTGAAAGCTTGTTTTCTCAAAAATGTTTTCTTATGAAAATTCTTTTATGATTGACATAAGATAAACACAAGATGCAACACATAAAATATAAAACGAAAAAGCAATTATGATTTATAGTGGTTCGAAGGTGGTGTGATCCTTCTACGTTCGCTCTACTATTTTCCCGAGTAGGAACTTCGTTAAGCAAGATTGGTTTACAGGATATCACCTAACAATCTATCAACCTAATAAGATAACACCTATTAGAACTCAACGTACACACAGCTTGCTGCAAGTTCTAAAGGCAAATCCACTTAGGGTTTCTATCACCCACACAGGGAAGTTGCCTTTCTCCTAGACAACTAAATACAATCAGCAAGGATAAATCCTATCAACTGACGACACCTAAAATAACCTAGCACACAACAAATAGGTTAAAGTATAAGTTTGTTATTTCTTCAACTGGTGAGGTGAAGTGATCTTTTGAATCCTCTTCAGATCTTTAAAGTTAAGTTTGTTTACTTCACTTAGGTCAAGTGACTGAAACTTGTAAGAATGCTTGAAAGTTTTAGCTTGTTGATGTTTGGGCTTTGGAGCGTAAATGTTTCAGTAACCAACTTCAGTGTAGCTCAACCTCTATTTATACTTGTAGAAAGGTATCTGTTGAAGGAGATATCTCCCATTTGAATTTAGGGTTCTGATCAAAGGCATGACTTGCATTTAATGCTTCTTGACTTATCTTCTCAGTGCATTCAATGCGGTGGTTGCGGCTCACAGCTTTCTGCAGCCTGTCAAGCTACGTGTCGTCTCTGTATTGGCTCTGCAACTACAACTTTGATCTTTGTCTCAACCGGCTCTATTCTGAGTTACTTTGATCTTTGTTCCTCGGATTGTATTTATACTTCCTCACATTGCAGGGCGTTCTTTCTGCTGTTGTGTCCGAGGTTTGTTGGAGTATGCAACAAATCTTGATTTCTGCTCTGTATCTAGGAACTTCTTGCAGCAACTTCGAACTTACTGTACTGCTGTAACTTTTTCTTGCAGCTTTGCCGTAACTTTTGCTTGTAGCGTTGTTGTAACTTTTGATTGTAGTGAAGCTTCTTTTCCTTCTTACTGCTGCATTGCTGCAACTTCTGCTTGCAGTTTCTTCGTTCCTTCTTTTCTTGATACAGCACGACTTCTTTGAGATTCTCCATCTTTTAGAAACATAACTTATAGACTCAATCATAATCTATATGTTTTCACTTAAACATTATGAAAAATGGGGTACTCTAACTTCCTATTATAAAGTTTGTTTGTCTCATCAAAATCTAAACATTGAAATCCCTAAAATATTTGAATTCTAATAAATCATATCCTATATCTTTATATATAGTAGTTGATATCATTTGTAAAAGTTAAGCATCAATAAACAGAATTTATATTTCTTATATATAGATCTAATACAAATATTTTTATGTATGAATATGTTAACATGTGAACTGATCAGTTGACCAATGTTCGAGTATGATTGATCTACCTTGATTAAGTCATATATGAAACTCATATGAAGCTACACTTTAAAATAAGAAGATTATACACAACCCAAGCTAAACTTGATAGGTGCCAATAGGGAATAATTTCCTTCCTAAAGAAAAGAGAGAACATAATATGTGTAATGAAATGAATTATCATGATTTTAGTATTTAAGGAACAACTGCCATAAATAAAGATGTATATGAGTGACTCAGGAATGAAAACGGATATAATTTCCTTACGACAATATTCCATGTTTTTCTCCTTACAGAAACACATGCCTTTTGAAAACAGACATGCCCACTATGTTCTTATCTTTCATTCCAAGATAGATAATACACTTCATAAATGCTTTTATTTCGATTTCTTTTCAGAAATACATTTTGGAATATATAATTTTGGAAATAAAAATATGTTGAAATGTGTTATTTAGAAATAAAGATGTGATGTATTGTAAGGAAAAATGTTTTCAGAATTCCACTGATATTCCTAGTATGTAAAATGGAGATGGCATATCAATTTAATTTATTCTACTTGATGTTATTATTGTTAGAATAATAATGGATGCAAATAAATAAGTTGACTATTACAAGTCCTGTCTGATACATAATATTATAGTAAATTAAATTAAACTTAGCAAAATCATGAGAAAAATTATATACTATTTATATAGGAAAAATATTTGTGCAATGCATACCATCTAATTAGCATTAAATATAACACCATGTGTTTAATATATTATTTAATTGTTGAAATAAATGTTGCATTTGTAAAAGAATATAAATAAATTTTAATTTTTTTTTTGAAAAAATATATTTTAATTGTTATATCCATTATATTATTCAACCCTTCCATCATTTATTTAGTTTGATTTTATTGTTAAAGTCTAGAATGACCCGTGAATTATCTTTCCACTTGAATGATAATAAAAATGAAAGTAAAAAATTTCCAAATAAATTACATAGTTTAATTTAAAACTCATATCCACCAAAATCATTCAATTTCATTAATTGGTAAGTATGACCAATCTCTTTTAATCATTCCACCTTAAATTTAGTTTTTTCTTTCTTTTACATTATTTTCTCTAATCTTTTTAAATTAAAAAAATTCAAATATATAAATACATATCTAGTTACATAAAATTCTTACATTGTTTACTAATGTTTCTTATGAACATTAAATTTAAAGTTACTAATTAACCATTGTATTTAAAATTTCATTGACAAACATAATATAAAAATTGTAGACTTGATTAATATCAAGAGGAAAGTGTCCACAATACCCCAATTCATATAGTTAATAAATTTTTGTACCCTAATGCATATAATTTGTATGTTTTCTACCTCTTTTGTACAATTGAGTCAATTAGACCCACATTGATTGACATTACAAGTACAATGTCATAAAATGTCTCATGCATGCATGACACACTTTAGCTCCATGTGATAAAGTGTTTTGGCATTTTGTGAGTTATTTTCAACCACCCAATTTTAGCCGTGTAGCCTCTTGTTCAAAAACTTGCCCTTCTTCCTCAATGTTCCAAACGGCCATTTCTTCCCCAACAACACAAACGGCCATTTTCTTCAAGTTTGGAGAGGTTTCCCCTTGCAAAAATCGTCCAAATTTGGTGAAGATTAGCACACATTGTACGGGTTAGTAAACGGCAATTATTTGTATCTTATTTTTTCGATCAAAGTTGTGCAATTTATTCATTCAATTAGGCTGCAATGGTGAGATTTTTTTCTGCAATTTTTGGCTTGAATTAGTGGTGCAAGTTTATGAATTGTTCTGCAGTTTATAGTTTAGGGTTTTGTGATGAATTAGGGCTGCAATTTCAGCAATTTTTCTGTGCAATTTTTTTGATGAATTAGGGCTGCAATTGTGTTATATTTTTGTGCAATTATGGTGATGAATTAGGGCTGCAATTGTGTTATATTGTTGTGCATTTTTTGTGATGAATTAGGGTTTTGTTTATAGTTTAGGGTTAATTGCAATGTAGTTTATAATTAGGATTTAGGACTGAAAAAATCGTAATTAGTCCTAGAATGTGGAATTATATGGTTGAAAATGAGAAATTAGGGCTAAACGACAATTTAGCCAAAAAAAATAGGGCTAAACGGCTATTAACCATAATAGCCGTTTAGCCCTATTTTTTTGGCTAAATTGCCGTTTAACCCTAAAACAGGGTTTTCTTGCCAATATATATGTTGTAGGGTTAAACGGCCAAAAAAGGGGATCCATTTTTTTTTGGTTTTGTAACACCATTTGTGATTAATAAGTAATGTTGTATTTGTGTACGTTTGTTGTAGATGGCTTTTGAGTGGGTTCGTGAATGTTGTCAGGGTACGCTAGCCTATATTAACGGGTATACTCGTTTGAGTATACTAGCTGATATCAAACGTGCTTTGGGAGAGCACGGGGGAGAGTGTGTTGCGGATTTCGGACGGACATGTTTTGGCCATTTTCTACGGTGGGAGACCTCGGCTGAGACATGCAAGTCGTTTCTTCATGTTCTCATGTCGAGGGAAATAAGTGGTCCGACCACCCCCGATGATGAGAGATGGTTTGTAATTGGAGAAGAGTATCACCTTTGTAAGTTTTCGAGGAGAGAGTTTGCTCTCGTCACCGGTTTGAGGTTTGGCGACTCCGATTTCAGCCCGACTGGGGATCACCGTCCGCCAAGAAATGGCGTGTACTACAGAGTGCATGCCGAGACCGCACACGTGACGCTGCAACAACTCCTATATAGATTTCAGGGAGGGGAGTTCCGTGGGAGCATGGATGATACGGTGAAGATCTCAAAGATCCTACTCGTTTACTACATCTTACTTGGGGTCGACTGTAGAAAATGCTCGGTGGATATGTGGGTGTGGGCTTTGGTCGAGCAGGAAGAGCGTTGGGAGTCATTTCCATGGGGCAAGCTTTCTTTCCAGACGTTGCTTAAGTATATGGACCTAGTGCCAAAGGTTATTCTGGTCCCGACCAACATCAATAGAACCCCAGCGTATCACTTCTATGGATTCTCGGTTGCTCTACTGGTAAGTATAATTAATTTGAACATTCTGTTACTCTTTTCGGTCGTTTTAAATTATGTTATTACAGTGTTTTGCTCACACATACCGTAAATTTGTTCACTGTGAAGATATGGGCGTACGAGGCCATCCCTATATCGTCCACTGTGGCTGGCCGGTGATTGGATACTGGACTGCACATTCCGAGGTGCTTGAAGTGGTCCACGGTGAAGTCTGTAGTGGACGTCACTGATATTTTATCCGGCGAGGTAATTCTATTACTTTTTTCAGTCTTGCTGCCGAAACTGCATACGGTTAATTTTTGCTCCGAAGCTGATGTTTCAGACTTTTTATGTAGGTTGACGGCGTCGAGTCCCTCATTCCGACTGCCGAGGAGATTTGTCAGCCGTATTGGCAGAATATTGATCGCTCGTTGAACGAGGGCGTGCAAGCTGCACCACGAAGGCGTGGTCGTCCTCCGACGACAGTTGTAGCTCCTGTACCTGAGCTGGATGCACCCGGTCCATCCACGAGGCAGTATCGAGCTGCTCGGTCATAGTTTCGACCAGCAGGAGGCCGAGCAGCATGGGCATGAGCATCCTGGGCATGAGCAGCCTGAGGAGCATCCCACCGGCCAGTCCGACCCAGTTTTCGAGGAGCCGTACGCCGAGCAGCATGGATATGAGCCGTATCGGGATGCCTCGCCGATCAGCTACATACCTCATTCCGACTTTGTACCGCCAGAGCCTTCGTACCCACATCAGAGCTCCGATCAGGATGGCCTGTTTCAGCACCTCACTGGTTTTTTTGGTACTCAGTTCGACCAGTTGCGGTCTTATGTTGATCGTCGTTTCACAGATTTGTCAGGCCATGTAGATGAGCAGTATGCCGACCTGCGAGGCCACGTCGTTGAGCAGTTCACGGACTTGCGAGGCCATTATGATCGGCAGTATACAGATGTACAGGGCTAGGTTTAGGACTTGGTGCAGACCGCAGTGAGGGAGGAGACGCAGAGGCTGGAGTTGCGCATACCGGAGATCGTTGGTGATGAGCTCAGAGCATTCTTCAGCCACCGGCCATCATATCATGCCTCCTACTATCCCCATGCTGCTCGAGATCATTATTCACAGACTCCGTACGCTCAGCCGCCCGACAGTCATCGAGGTTGGGATCCTACTCCAGTGCCATTTGATTTGGGCACTTGGCCGGTGCCGGTTCAGGCAGGACCCAGCACCGGTTTTGACGTAGAGTCACCAGATTCTACTAGTGATTATGCTGGATCCTCCATTGCTGGGATTCCCGAGACGACTGTCGGCATTCGTCTTGTACGACAGAGAGCTCCGTCTCAACATGTTCGAAGTCCATTCATCCATGGATCTGCACGTAGACCGAGTCTGAAGCTAGCTGACCTGGAGAAATACATTGAGGCAGGACTCCTGGCGGCAGAGAAGAAGCAAGCCTATCAGATGTAAGTCGTACTTAATTAATCGTATGATATTCTAATTTACGTTAGTCAGGTTGATTATGTCCAGTGATTGACATGGCACATGTTTTTGCAAGCGCAATGTCGGAGTTGGATATGGTGTTGGGCATGATTTCTTCAGCTCGTTTTTGGATCCGTTGGCGGACATGACCCATGAGGTATTTTTTCATCAAGTGAATGTATTTTTTTGCGTGCTTATTACTATATTTTTTCATTTGACCGTTTGTTTTATGTCAGCATCTCGACTCCTACTTGGGGATTATGCAGAGCAATGCACTGTTTGCAGGGATTCGGGTCCACGAGGAGCAAGCTCACAAGTACCAGGTGTTGGACGTCCACTTCTTTGTAAGTACCCACATCACCATTTATTACTCGTTTGAGATATGTATCCATATACCTGCCTAGTGATTAATATTTGAACTTTGTAATACAGAGTGCTTGTCAGGAGGTGTGGAACGTCACTCATCGAGGAGAGTCGGATTACAAGAAGTATAAAGGTCCGACCAACGAGACTTTTACACCGAAGCTCCTGGATCAACTTGCCCCGTACGTGTTGGGACAAAAGCCCAAATGGCGACATGTGAAGCCCTGGTGGAAGAAGTCAAAAAATGTAAGTCCTTATTACTGGTCAAATAATAATTTTCGTATACTTTTGATTTGTTGGAGCAACCATTTTGAAATGCTAAATGTTCGTTCGGCATTATTTTACAGCTCGTCACCATCATGAATCTGGATGGGCACTGGGTGGCTTGCTGCATTTTTCTGGGTGCTCGTAAATTAGTACTCTTCGACAGCCTGCATTGGACATGGGACAAGAACAAGGAGCTGAGGCGTTATCGGCAGACGATACCCATTAGACGTGTTATACCTGCCTTGCTGAAGCACACATGCTTCTACGACATGATGGCCAATGAGGGAACTCCGTTGCAGCCTTTGGATGACGAGTTGGAGCTTTCGACGTGCCCTGATATTACATGTTATGAGCAGCGCGTGGACCACACATGCGGTGTCTTTGCCCTCATGGCCGTCGAGAGTGCACTGACACTTGAGTGGCCTAGCCATTTGTTTCGGTTGGGTCTCACGAGAGCACGGCAGCAGATGGCGTTGACAGTTTTCAGATACTCCTCTGATGAGAGCACCATCACGGCTGAAGATATGGCCGATTAGCCTGTTTCTATTTTTCATTTCACTGTTTTATGTATTTTCGAATGATGTATTTCCTTTATTCATTTTATGACATCGAGAAAAGAATTTTATTGTGTGACATTCTATGAGCACTGTTTCAATATTGGCCTTTATATTTGAGCTCCTCATTTTCGACCGTCCTCACAACAAAGTAGATTCACAAAATATTCCATAATCTACTACAAAGTAAAAGAACTGCCGTACAAGTGGCACTTTCTTCTCGTATGACTGTCTGATCCACACAATGAGCACTGTTTCTTTTTTCTTTGCTTCGTACGTCCGTCTGTTGGAATCTCATCTGTATCACCAGCTAGATCATTAATCTCGCTTCGCTGAACGGGCGGCACGGGATTTGTGCACATAGCTCTGTTGTGTCCAGTGCCGCCACACCGGCCACATGTTCCTGGTGCTCGTTGACTTCCAAAACTAGATATCCGACTTCTTCTCAGCCGACCGGCTTGTCTTGGTCGATCAGGTGTAAGACAAAAAACACTTCGAACCTCATCAGATATGACCCAATCATGTGGATCGGGTACAGGGCAAACCTCACCAGCCCACATTCCTCTGAGTGACTCAGTGGTGTAGTACGAGCCAACGTAAGACGTCACTGCTTCTTTCGAAAAACTGTATGATGAGGAAAAATTAATTAACAGAGTTAAATTAATACATAAATATTTATTCTGCCAATCATAATAATTACCTGATTGCTGCACATGCATGGGCGCACGGGATCAAGTCATTTTGGAACACTGAACATGTACATGTGTGATGGTTGAACTCGACAACCCAATTTTTTCTTCCTTCCACCACTTTGAACTTGTATTTACCCAACTTATCTACATGCATTTCTCGTCCCCGCCGCACGGCATCAACTAATCTATCATGTGCGGCCTTTGTCAGCTCATTTTCCCTTTCCTCAGCGACCGTCCTTCTCTCGACAAACCACTTTTCTTGAATTCGTCTCGCACACTCCAAGAAGGAACACACTGGTAGCTTCCGTGCCCAAAGAAGACGAGCATTCCATGTCTCGGCGGCATTAGAGGTCATGAAGTTAAATCTTCACACGGGACATTTCACCTGAGACCATCTCTCAGCTTTTGCATTGCTCAATGTATCCAGTGCTCCTTGGATATTTGCTTCTACAAGCAACGTCATGTACCTGTGTTGTTCGATATGTTAGATAACGAAAAAGGTGCAGAAAATAAATAAGTACATTCTTTTATAAAACGTACTTCTCGAAAAGCTGATCGTCGTAACAGTATGCCGCTTTTTTTAAAATTCCCACAAGATGTGAACCATGCTTCGCGAGATTTTGTTGGAGGTGGAAACAACATAAACCATGAGACGCATCTGGATAGACTCTACTGATGGCACTTGCGATGCTTTTATGTTGATCGGATACGATAAGCAGCTCATTTGGGCATCCGAAGGCATTTCGCACATGACCCAAAAACCATGTCCACGACTCATCATTCTCTATATCTCCAATCCTGACTGCCAACGGGAAAATCTGATCGTTTCCATCCTTCGTCACCGCCACAAATCCAATTCCCTTATACTGACCTTTTAAATGACACTCATCAACTACTACAACAGGTCGTGAATATCGACGAAATCCATTAATGGAGGCGGCCAGAGCAAAACACACATACTTAAATTTTCCATTACTGTAAGTTTCCAGAGCAGTGTAAGATCCTGGATTGGTTTCTTTCAAGACCTGTAAATAGGATGGAAGCACAGCAAAGGAGCTCTTCGGGTCACCATACGCGAGCTGCATGGCACGACGTTTTGCTGTTAATGCGAACCTGTAAGTGAGTTGCAAACCATGCCGATGGTTCATTTCCTCGATGATGGCCCGAGGATTCAGCACCGAATTATCATTTCGTAGCCTATCAGCGTAGTACTCTGCGATCAACACAGATGGAAGTCACCTTGGAGCAGATGTTTCCAGATCATAGCTACAACTGTGAGGCAACTTTATTGTGTAGATCTTCCAAATACCATATTTCTGGTGTGCATGGAGCTTGAATGGACAATCTGTTTGTTTGCATCGAACATACCATTTCTTAGTGTCCGACTTTTCCACTCTATATCCAACTCGATTCTCCAAGTGGTAAAACCCGACTTTGTTCTGCAGTTCAGCCTTGGTGGAAAAAGTGGCACCTTTTTGAAGACCGCTCGGCTCTGGGTTGTTATTGTCCAATTCTGAAGAAGAGGGCGGCTCGAATGGTGGAATATCGGGGATGCTCCATTCAGATCTCAATATGTACGTTAGAAAATCCTAATATACCTCTCGCTGCTCCTGATCCAAAATGGCCTCATCTTCTTCATCTATCTCGAAGTCACTGATTATCTCGTCCGGTTCTGCCGTCTCGACATGATCGTCTCCGGTATTCGAACCTACAAGAAGGTATAATTAAACAATTATTCAATTATTTCATACGTATAATAAATTCATATGTGACAACTAGTTAAAAGTACCTGCCCAGTGGTGCTGATCTTCACGTCATTCTTGTCCTCGTTCGTAATCATACGTGTATGGATCTTCTTTGGGAGGACATTCTACGTTTTCAGTATAGGATGTCGGAGGCACGTTTAAGTCTAGAAAGTTGAATCCTCCATAGTTTACCCGACCGCTTTCAGATGGCCAAGGTGACCACGTTTCAACTGCAGTTTTTCCTTTTGACGGGCCTCCCATCCAATTCTCATCACCTGTTGATCTACCGTAGGTCTCATCGTTCTGATTAGGTATACCCCATCTTGCATAAAAAGCTTCGTCATTTTTCAACCCAAAGGGAACATTTGAATTCTCCAAGTTGAAGGTCGTATGAGGGTCTGATTTCTGCACATTTAACCCGAGACCTGTGTCCCAACAAACACTTTGACGGGCCGGATCAAATACTTCATCAACGGTATTATTTTGTGCTGAATAAGAGGATCCTACGTTACGGGGCTCGGTCGAAAAACCACCAGCGCTGTAATTATCACTTGTACTTGACACAACAGGATCGAATACTCCAACATCCATCCTTCGAAGGGAGACATAAACAACAAGATCGTCTCTAGATATGCATAACATTCTTTCCAAATCAGAGTCATTCTTTATTTTGATCTTTCTAACTCTTTCCTTCATCTCCACTAACGAGTGGATCACATATCCCCAACAATTCATGTCTGCATGTACAACTCCATGAACACCATCTACTAAATCAGAAAATGTGATTCTTTGAAGATAACACTACAAAAAAAACGCACAACGACAACGGTTATTAACCGTTGTCGTAGCCAGATTTCAACCGTTGTGGAAGATGGCGTTGTCGTAGACCCCATCTTCCACAACGATTATTAACCGTTGTCGTTGAAGTCTACGACAACGGTTAATAACCGTTGTAAAAGACCAAATTTACCGTTGTCGAAGATGCTGTTGTCGAAGAGTTTATTTTCCACAACGGTTATTAACCGTTGTCGTAGACATCTACGACAACGGTTGGCACAACGGTTGAGGAAGTGCTGTCTTCAAGACATCTGCCACGTCAGCGCCACGTCATCGGGTCAACGCCACGTCACCTCCACGCTAGCGGGGCAACGCCACGTCACCGGTCAACGCCACATCACTTGCCACGTCAGCACTAGTCAACGCCATGTCACCTCCACATCATCGGGTCAACGCCACATCACCTGTCACGTCATCAGTCATCGCCACATCACGTGCCACGTCAGCACGAATAAATTTACGTCGCTTGAGGTTTGAACTCGCGACCCCTTGTTTGAGCTGAAACCACTTGGCCACTAACATTTATGTGCTAAAATTCTACATGCATTACTTTTATTAACTTCTTTCAAAAATTCTCATTTTTTACAACGGTTTTTTACAACGGTTATTAACCGTTGTTGTAGATGTCTACAACAACGGTTTTTTTTGTACCGTTGTCGTTGTGCGAAAAAATTCACACAACGACAACGGTTTTTGACAACGGTTATTAACCGTTGTCGTAGACATATACGACAACGGTACAAAAAAACCGTTGTGCCAACCGTTGTTGTTGATGTCTATGACAACGGTTAATAACCGTTGTAAAAACCGTTGTCCCAACCGTTGTCGTAGACATCTACGACAACGGTACAAAAAAACCGTTGTAAAAAACCGTTGTCGTTGTGCATTTTTTTCGCACAACGACAACGGTTTTTCGGAAAACCGTTGTAAAAGATGTCTACGACAACGGTTTTTCGAAAAACCGTTGTAAAATTGGTGTTCTTGTTTAGCATTTTTCTTGTAGTGTAAATCACCTCTCGATAACCATTTACGTACTCTAAACCTTGCCAATGACCTCCAAACCAAATATTAACAACTCTCAAACTCATTTTCTTCTTCACAATTCGAGTCTAAGCAAATAAATTCGTCAGTATGCAGTGCAAAATTAATTTCAAACAACGAAATGCAGTCGAAGATATAAAGTGCTTAATTATATTCTAGAGCAACATATTCAGTGAAAGTGTGGTTGTTTCACTGAAAGTGTGGTTGTTTCACTGTTGTCTATTGCTTGATTATTCTAAACACTGACACTTCTATTGTTTAAATCTACATTTTCTTAAAAAATTGTCGTTTTTAGCCTTTCACAATAATTAGGGTATTACACGGCAATTTTTGCAAAAAAAAATTAGGGTTAAACGGCAATTTACCCTAATTGCCGTTTAACCCTCAAAAATTTCACTAATTGCCGTTTAACCCCTAAAGCATCATTAATTGCCGTTTGACCCCCAAGATTAGGGTTACACGGCTATTTTTCAAAAAATAAAGGGGTAAACGGCTATTATTGTAAATTGTCGTTTACCCCTTAAAAAATTTCAAAAATTGCCTTTAATCCTTGAATTTCCATTTACAACCTATTTTGCACCTATATAGGGATAAACGGCAATTTTAAAAAAAAATTAGGGGTAAACGGCAATTATTGTGAAATTGTCGTTTACCCCTTAAACATTTTTCAAAATTGCCTTTACAACCAAATTTAGGGTTTCAAACATATTTATCAACATTCTACGGGTAAAAGGCAATTTCAGCATAAGTGTGAGGGCAAAAAAATTACCTGATATCTGGGTTTCTTCACGGTAATTTATTTTTACAAACGCCAAAAAAATTTCAATTGTAGTATGTTGAGATGAAAAATGAATGCAAATCAAGTAAAAATGCAATATAAAGAATAAAAACATACACTATTCATCAAATAATAATGCATCAATGATTAGTAAATTCAAGTGATCAATCATGTGTGGTCCACATCCACTATTCATCCAAGTAAAAGTCAAAAAAATGGGTAAAAAACAACCAAACTATATCAATTAGGGTAGAAAAGTTATATACTATATGAATTAGGGTAGAAAATAATCATCCCTATATAAATTAGGGTATTTTGGGCCCCTATCCCTTAATATCAATGATGGACATATTAGCCGGAATGTAGATATATACGTACAAATGATATTTTAGTGCGGTCGTTTAATAAAACTAATTATAAAAAAATAAATAAATGTATAGATTATTGTGATGCCTTTAATATATTTTTATATGTATTAAACGATAATATAATTTTTGAAATAAAATATGACTATTACGAGACTGGTCCTGAATTAATTTTGTAATACACAATTTTGACATGAGTACTGGAGCTTCATTTTATCCAATTATATTGTGAGACTATCTCAAATATTTTTTTGTTCAAAAATAATATTTTATTAATAAATTATTTACTTTTTTTTTCTCTAAAAAGAAAAAAAAGTTTTGGAGTGATGAGCTACAATAGTAATAGTGGGCCATAGTAATTAACATTGATTAAAACTAAAATTATACCCTTCACCTAATTGTTTTTAGTAAAGTATAATTATATAAAGATGGGAAAGGGGTGTGTGTGACAGAGTCATGCTTTAATTAATAGGTTATGCTTCAAATCAAAGACTTTGATCCTTCCTCCAATAAGGACAGCTCTTCAAGAAAAAAGAAAAACTAAAATAATACATCTTCTCTTTCTTTAGTCCTCGCAATTGACCTTATTACCCTTTAGAACCGTTATAGAAGTTGTTCAATTGTCAAGAAATTAATCAAATTTTGTGTCATCTTCTACTTTGAATTTTGTTGTTCGGAATAGATTTTTAAATCTCACATTCACATTGAGAAAATATTATATTTGCACACACTAACAACAATTAGTTTACACATTTTCTGTGATTATATTGTTTCATAAATACATATGTCACATCATTATCATATCGTTGAAAATATAATTATAAGAGATATAATGATGATATTTATGAATGTGAAATTTATGATCGATTTTTTGTCATTTTATTACCTTCACATGATTTGATATTGTAAATTTTCAAAAATTTGGCCCAAGGATTAACTGACACGTGGTCTATTTGGGTTTTTATTATTTCTTTAAAGTTAATGGTTATAACTGTCTATATAAAGTTAATATGAAAAGATTGAGAATAAATGCTTGGCCTCTACAGTGATTAATACTGATTACTGTGTTTTTAAACCAAAATCAAGCATGATTCACATTTAAGTTGCCTCGTATGCACATTTAATGCCTACAAATGTACCCACGGTCAAACTTCACAGGTCTTTATATCTCCGCTTTTTTTTTTTTTTATTTTAATCATATATAAATGAAAATTCCAATAAAAAAACCTCTTATCTTAAAAAAAGAAATAGATAATACTTTTATTAAGGAGAGATGAATAAAACTCCTCACACAATCGTAGACCTCTTAATTGGATGAGATGTGGATTGAATGATATGTTTAAGTGGTAGACACTTGTGAAAAAGAAGTAAAGAGATATTACCAACTAATTATGTCCCTAAAAACATAAATAAATAATACTTAAGATTACATGAGCACGTTTGTTACTATGTTCACAATTTCTACAAGAAAACAAATGTTTTCTAATTTTATCATATACTATTTTAAAACAAATCTTTTGATTATTATATTATATATGATATATAAATATCATAAAATCTCTGCATATACATATTTGAAATGAAATAGTTATAAAACTGGCATCTTATTGTAAATAATAAATGCTATTTTTCAAAGAGTTTTGTCTCATTAATTTTCATTCTAAAAGAAATTATTATTAGTTGTTTATGTTTTTCTTAAGGAAAGAATGTAATACATTTTGAATGTAACATTGAAGGAATTTTTAGATGATTTTTACAAAGCATATATTTTTATTAATTACCAAAAAAATCACAACCTTTATTCAAAATTGTCATTTTAATCAAATTTTTTATTATTGAATAAAATAAAATTACTTTTTAATTTTAGTATATTTTTTGACTAAAATCAATTTTTGAAAAGTTGTATCTTTTTTTTTTTTTTTTTTGTAAAAAATTATATACCCCCAACGTACGTACCCCACCAAAGATATTATTAGTTTAATATTAGTTATATACTCATAAGATATTAGTTCCATATTGATAAGATGTTATTTATATAATTAAAATATATATTTTAGTGAAATATAATAATTGTATATTCATAAATTTTGTATATTCATAAGTTATTAGTTATTTACTCATAAGTTATTTATTTGTATGACTGAAATATACAATTTTATGAAAGATATTACTTAATTATTTATTACATGTAAATATATTAGTCGTATTATAAATATATTACATTTGAGTTTGGGGGTACATCATACGTACCTCTGAAGCCTACTCTCTCTTTTTCAATTGAATTTATGGAAAGTGGAGGAAGAGGAGAGATACAAAAACACTAAAAAAAATTGTACGAATAGTTGTATATTAATAGTTAATAATTTATTTTTCCACTATCTTACGTAAAAAAATAATATTAAATATATAAAATTATGTTATTTTCATTTATAATGAAAAATTTGATTAAATGACAATTCGAGCAAATATTGTGATTCTTCTACCAATTAACCCTCTATTTTTAATAATCTATACATATGAATCGAGACGTTTAAAATGTGAAATACATATAAATAAAAAAAATATCTTGAAATGTATTTTGTAATATCTTTACAGGACAAAGACATTACTATAAACTCAGTTATTATTTTTTATTTTTAATCTATTTCTACTGTAGACAAATTATCACATTGTAAACAAAGACAAATAGGTCAATGAATCTCACATGTCCTAAACTCTCCCTTCCAGACGACTTTTAATATTACATCACGTATTAATTAATGATATCATTGAATACATGTGATGTATGATAATTGATTTGAAATAAAAGATGTAATACAAATATAATAGAAGATCCCACTCCCTCACAGATGCATCTGCATAAATACTTTTTTCTTTTAATTTTTTCATTTTTCTTTTGTTTCGATTTTCACTAAATTTATATTTAACAACCTAAATTATCCAATTTAAGATAGTGTGTATTATTAATACATAACACTATTTTAATAGTGTCGATTCTACCTAATACCAAATAAAAATATCTCAAACTATTCACTTTTTTGAAATAACCACCTCTATTCTCTTGATATAAACCCCTTTCACATCACTTAATACAATTAAATATATAGTCAAAATCAAAAGTTAAATTGAGACAATCATTTTTTCGTGTAGCCCTATGTACGAATTTTGTGTAGCCTCATGTCAGAATTTGGTGTAACCCTTTATTCGAGTTTCGTGTAGCCTTATGTCAGAATTTCGTGTAGTACTATGTTCGAATTTCGTGTAGCCTTTTATCAGAATTTTGTGTAGACCTAGATCTGAATTTCGTGTAGCCCTTTGTCAAAATTTCGTGTAGCCTTATGTCTGAATTTTGTGTAGATGTTAGAAGTTCGTGTAGCTCTATGTTCGAATTTTATGTAGCACTTTGTCAAAATTTCATATAGCTCTATGTTTGAATTTCATGTATTTATACTCTAATAAAATTCATGTATTAAATAGACAACAATTTTACTGTTCAACCAATGAACAAAACACAGCAAAATCGTTTACTTTTTCAAACCCATCTCATCGCATCCCATCACCAAATATATTTTTAACTCAAATATATACTTTTAAATAATTTAAAGTAAAAATATAATAATTTCGATAAATTTAATACACCTTTAAATATTTTTGTATATTTAGATACACCATTAAATGTTTTTTGGCATTTGAGACCATTTCCTTTTTTTTTTTTCCTCTCACCATTGCTATAAACGTGTAGTCTTCTATGAACCCCATTTTTTGCTTTCCCTTTACTATTCACCAACACCACCACCACCACCCCCCCCCGCTGGTTTCCTCCATTGCAAACCAAGCATTCTTTCCAGCTTTACTCATGTGCCTCTTTTCCTCCACATTCACAAAACCCTACCTACCATTTCACACAGCTCTGATTTTATTTCACATCTCCCTACTCTAATTCTTTCCATCATTCAAAAGAAACAAGAGAAAAGGAAACTAGAACTCTTCCCTTCCTACAGATTAGATTTTTTGTCTGGCATTGTTTCTGAAAATTTCGCTTTGTGAATTTCCATCATTGTTATAATTTTCCTTGGCCCACTACACACTATAACCTTCTACTTCTGTTCTACTCCTCTTTCATCTTCTTATCTTTCTTTTGGGCTACTCTTTTTTTCCTTTTTTTTTTTGGGTGGGTTTTTGCTAATTCATCACTGCATTGGCGTATCTATGCTCATTGGGCCTCTGTTGAGACACAAGAGTATCCTTTCTTTGCTTCTTTGGGTTCTCAAGGAAGAAGATCAGGGGGGTTGAGTTCAGATCACTTTGCCAAGGTGATAGCTTTCTCTCTTTAAATTTCTTTTTCCTGAATTTTAAGCTCTCTCTCTCTCTCTCTCTCTCTCCCTCTCTCCCTCTCTCTCTCTCTCTCTCCCTACCTTTCCTTTGCTTGTATGAAAAGTCGTGTTAGTTTTTGCTCTGTTTTTAGTCGTTCAGATTTGGGATTGAGTTTAATTGTATGATAATGTGAATAAATGGCTGTCTGATTTTTTTTTTTCTCATATATTTTAATATTCTATGATTTGTTGTGATGCTTTTAACATTTATATGGTTTCTCTGAAGAAGGACTTCTGTTGATTGGTTAAAATCTCTGATAAATATGAGTTTTTACTGACCAGTCACTGATATTCTGTTTAAATTTGAAGAGAGCAATGTGTTTTCCATGCACTTATTTGTTTGGCTGAGTTTTCTTATGAACTAAATTTCTTAGCAGCAATGCACTATGAAAGATTTAATTTGTTTATGTTGTGATTGTAGGGATATCATAGTGTAGGGACATGTTCTTTTCTCAGATGATAAGAAATAGTTATAACAAAAGCATTCAACTATTTTGGTATGCATTACCATTTTGATGGTATCTAATGATGTAATGTGTTTTTGGGATCCAGGGTTCAATGGACTAATCCTTGTTCACCAATTACGGAATACAAATTTTCTTCATAAAATCCAAATCCCAGAAAATGTCATCTGGAAGTTTAAACACTGTGTTGTCGAAGAAGTATGGGGCTCTGAAACTTTGGGTTCTAATTGGCATATGCGTGGGTGCATTTATAGTGTTAATCTTGGGAATCTTATCGATATGGATTATGTTCCAACGAAGATCTCGAAGACCCTTGGACAAATACTCCCTTTGCCAAATTCCCAATGTTTCAAAAGATATCAAGGTAGACAGAGTCGAGGATCAAAGCACACATGATCATACCGAAAGTGTATACTTGACTGTTAATGATAAGTCCAGTGATAAGAACCCAGAGAAGATATCAGTTCATTTATTCAGGAGTAAATCGAGTGATGCTGATAATATGAGCCAGTGCAGTTCAATGTATCATCATGAAATGGGGTGTAGCTCGCAGTCAGGAGAGGAAGGAAGTTCTGGTAATGCCCGAAAACAATCTTCAATGGCGTATGGGCTTGCAATGCCGTCTCCTTTAATTGGTTTGCCAGAAGTATCTCATCTTGGGTGGGGCCACTGGTTCACACTTAGAGATCTTGAAATTGCAACAAATCGTTTTTCAGTAGAAAATGTTATTGGGGAAGGTGGTTATGGGGTTGTTTATCGAGGCAGGCTGGTCAATGGTTCGGAGGTGGCTGTTAAGAAGCTTCTTAATAACCTGTGAGTATCTTTTTTTTTTTTTTAATGATTTTTTACTCTCCTAACTCATTCTAAAGCTTTTATGAATACGGTTCTTAGTTGAGTGACAAATTGCATGTTGCAGTGGGCAGGCAGAGAAGGAGTTTAGGGTTGAAGTAGAGGCCATAGGTCATGTTCGACACAAAAATCTAGTGAGGCTTCTTGGCTATTGCATCGAAGGAGTTCAGAGGTTAGCTTCTTTAGTATTGTGGTTTTGTTTTGGCTGTGGTTTTCTAACTATCCAATCAGATTTTATTTATTAATTTTCTTGAATTTATTGTTAAAAGAGATTGTTGTTGACATTTGTGTGCAGGATGTTGGTTTATGAGTATGTAAATAACGGAAATCTGGAACAGTGGCTTCATGGGGCTATGAGGCAACATGGTACCCTAACATGGGAAGCCCGTATGAAGGTTCTGCTTGGTACTGCTAAGGCGTAAGTGGATTTTCGACTCTGAACTACTTAGACAGTTTTTACTGTGCCTCGATTAAATGATATGATCTGTTATTTGTTTTGCAGGCTAGCGTATTTGCACGAAGCTATAGAACCAAAAGTGGTACACCGAGACATAAAATCAAGTAACATCTTGATCGATGATGAGTTCAACGGTAAAGTGTCTGATTTCGGGTTGGCTAAGCTACTCGGATCTGGAGAAAGCCATATAACGACGAGAGTGATGGGAACATTTGGGTATTCATTCTTTTCACTTGCATCTTCTTCTAGTCTATCCTTTTTCTCATGTTTAATCAGATGATGCCTTTGTTAATTTCAGTTATGTGGCCCCAGAATATGCAAATACGGGGTTATTGAATGAAAAGAGTGACATCTATAGTTTCGGTGTTCTACTACTGGAAGCTGTAACAGGAAGAGACCCAGTAGATTACGGACGTCCAGCAAATGAGGTACTAAATCAATTTCGTTAAAATCTAATTCTTGCTTAATAATATAGGATCATATATATATATATATACACACAAGTCAAGATAGATAATGTGTTTGTGTGGCAGGTTAATCTTGTGGAATGGCTGAAAATGATGGTAGGGAATCGGAGAGCAGAGGAAGTTGTAGACCCTGAGCTTGAGACGAGGCCTACTACACGTGCCTTGAAACGTGCTCTTCTTGTTGCACTCAGGTGTGTCGATCCTGATTCTGAGAAGCGCCCCAAAATGAGTCACGTTGTCCGAATGCTGGAAACTGATGACTTTCCTAATCGCCAGGTAACCTTCTATTCATGAATTTTGAGTTATAAACAAGGGCAAGAGTCGGTTTTCAGGGTTCCTAACTAACTGTAGTAACTGCAGGATCGCCGGAGTAGGAAAAGTCGGACGACAAGCATGGAAATTGAGTCGATGAAGGAGACCAATGGTTCTGCTGAGGTGGAGCAATCAGAAAGCCATACCTCTGAGACAATCAATGCATAGAAAGGAGCATCATGACTTTCTATTGTTTCTCACTCTTGTGATTTTCAAGCTTTCATGACATCTATACTACTTACATTTTTCGAAGTTTGTTAGCAGAAAGATTCCAAATATGACAGAGTGACTGAACAAACGATGGCCCAATTTGAACCTGAATCATTGGCATCTCTTTCGGGACATATCTCGTCATCTGCCTGCTAGCTCCAAAATGATGAAGAAAGAGTTGTTAATGAGTATGAGCAAACATGTTGGTGTACAGAAGTTTGCCAGATCAAACAGCCATCTCTCGTAACGTTATGACACCCATTTATTTTCCGATTTCGTTTCATTCTCGTTGCTATTAATAGATAACCACCACCTTTATAGGTTTCATTAGTCTCATTGTTCTATAGCTGTTATATAAATTATTGGCAGAAACATTGTCTTATATTAAAGTACCTTTAATATGTAGTGCTGTCTTTTTCTTTATATATAGCATATACTATTGGCATTGCACCTCAGATGTTCTTGGGAACGTTTGCCATCTGCATATATTTAGAATTAGTGTACCATTTACTAGATTGAAGTGCAGAGAGAGAGAGAGCGAGAGAAGGGATCACATGGTAGCAGACAGAAGTTGCAGGTGCATAAAAGTGGGGTCTAGTTTCTGAAGTAGGCATCTGTAGGGAATCTAATTGTCTATCTATAGTACAGTTTATTAGCATCATGTTTTGGTACTGTTGTCAAAGAGATGAGAGAGAGAGAGAGAGTGTAGGACCCTACTACTTTTGACTTTTTGGCATGCTCTTTTGAATCCATTCATACTCAACGGCTATGTTGTTTCTTCTTGGCCTTTTCCAGTTACCATATCCGAATCCTATTACTAGGCATGTTTACTTGCCGGATAAGGAAAGGAGATGATAGGATTGATAAATAAACTCAAATTTAGTGCTTACAATTACATGATACTCAGCTTCTGCAGAGCTTCTGGAAACTGTGTTTTGTTTCTTTATCTTCCAAGAAACTAGACATCCTCAAAACAATACGAGGAGAAAAGTTCAAATAAGTCATTAATATCTATTTCCAAGTTCATATATTCACTCAAATATTTTTAGGTACACAAATACTATTAAGGGGGTGTATTAATTGTGGAGTCTATAGGATTTTTTTAGACTTTCAAAGTCTGGGGATATTCAATTCGAATTTTCAAAAGTCTTTAAAAATCCCAAGTTATTCAATACAGATTTTAAAAAGTCTTAAAATTTTTTTAGGTATTCAACAGTTTATGGATTTTAATACTCTATGAATTTTTTTGATTCTCTTTCAAAAATATAAATAGATTTCATTCTCCAAAATCTCTTCTAACAATCAGAGATTTCTATGTATTCTCATAGAGAACTCTGAACACGAAAGGTCAGAAGAAAAAAACATTCGTTGTCTAATAAATGTACTACACAAATCTTTTGCTGCTCTTTAATTTGGATTTTGTGTATGAAGCTATTTGCTATTATTTTGTTGGATTATGTGTATGGATAATTTACTTTGAGGTTATGTGTATGGATAGTTTGCTTTGAGGTTTTTGTGTCACCACCGCCATCGACATGCACACCTCTGCAACCGCACACCAGCCGCATCACTGCCGTTGATATGTTGCTTTAAGTTGTATGCATTTGAATATATGAATCCTTGAATTTAGGATTGCATCGGAGCTATAGAAAATCATGAAATATTGGAAGAAGAAATAGAAGAAATGGAAGAAGAAATAGATGAAGATTTGGAGATGGAATTTTACGAAAAGGTTAGGCTCTTGATGTTGGCAATTAAGGTAGTGATAGTTTTATTAGGAAAGATTACTATGATGCCTCGGCGTATTGAACCTTCTTTGAAGCGACGACCAATTACTAGAATTGGATATCATTTTGTATGTAATATGATCGAAGGAGATCCACAAAGTTTTTGATAGTTGTATAGGATGTATCCGGATGCATTTCTAAAGTTATGCACTATCATTAGAGAGAAAACTCATCTAGAAGATAAAAGCTACATATGTGTTGAAGAAATGGTGGCAACATTCTTGATCATTGTAGGACACAATGATCGATATGGTAATGTTCGCCAAAGGTTCGATCGTTCGTATTTTGCTACTAGTCGAAACTTCAACAAAACCTTAAAAGCATTGAACACTATAACACTGGAAATGATGGTTAAGCCGTCTACAGGAATGCCCGCTAAAATTCAGGAAAGTACAAGATTTAACCCTTTTGTCAGGATTTAAGAATTTGCATATATTCAATTATACTATTTTTGGTATTTTTAGAATTGGATTAATTAATAGCAATAAAACAGTAGATTTGCATACACAAGGAAGAAGAAAGGGGTGAGATAAGAGAGAGAGAAGGGAATGAGAGAGACATATTTGTTGTGATTTTCTGATAACTTTTTCATTCCCACAAACCTTGCTAAAAGGACTGAATTCTATTAGAATAAACAGAGCTTGGACCAATTACAAAATGCCATCTGGAAAGGTAATAGATTTAAAAATAAAAACAACTTAAAGAAAACGCAAAACGGCGCCGCATCAACTTCAATCTTCTTCACCAAAAAGACGATGCACCAAGGGAAATGAATTAGGTTGAGCCCTAATCCCCAATTTCACTTCTTTCAACAAGATCGAACCTTTACTCTCTCGTTCCTTTTTCTTTCTTTCGCACCCCAACACTCCACCATCGCCGCTGATTTAGCTCCGGCCCCCTTCACAATCCGTCTCTTCCGCCCATCACCGAAGACCGTCTTAAAAATGCCATCCTTCAAAGGCAGCGAATCCCAAGACATGACATTACCCCCAGCCGAAGATGATCCTTGTCCTCAAGGATCAAAGTATGGATACCGATCCACCAAATCATCGAAGGACTCCCAAGTGGCGGACTTTGGGTTGTAGGATTTCCAATGTACCAAAACCTCACGCAGGACAGAATTCGAGAGCTGGAGTTCCCATTTTGCAAGCAGCTGATAAGGTACTGGAAGGACTTCACCGACAGCTGCAGAACCAGGGAAAGTCAGCTGGAGTGTGTAAGAACTCTTAATCTTCTGTTTGAGGAGAGAAACATGGAAAACATTATGTATTTTTGATTCTGCTGGGATATTCAGTCTGTATGCCACCTTGCCTATCTTTTCAGTAATAGTGTAGGGTCCATAGTATTTATTTGCTAACTTGTGGTTTGACCGAAGAGCCACTTAACTTTGCTTGTGTGGTTGAAGTTTGAGATAGACTTCATCCCCAATTTTGAATGATCTATCCACTCTCTTTCTATCTGCATAAAGTCTCATTCTTTCTTGTACCAATATGAAATTTTGTTTTTTAGCTCTAGAGCAGCTGTCCTTTGCCTGAGTAGAAGAGCAACATCACTATCCAAATTATCTAGATATGGACTAGCAGCTAAATGAGTCAGTTGATAGCCATACAAAGCCTGAAATGGAGACATCTTCAAACTTGTATGATAATTAGTGTTATACCAATACTCTGCAAAAGATAACCAACTTATCCACCTGTGAGGATGCTGACTAGTGCAACATCTCAAGTAATTCTCCAAACACTGGTTCACCCGTTTTGTCTGCCCATCTGATTGGGGATGATAGGCAGAACTCATGTAGTGTTTAGTGCCCATGGTGGTGAATAACTCAGTCCAAAACTGACTAGCGAACACCTTGTCTCTATCAGTCACTATACTCAGTGGTTGTCCATGTCACTTAACAATGTTATCCAGAAATACCTTAGTAATAGTAGCAGCAGTAAAAGGGTGTGATAGGGGTAGAAAATGAGCATATTTGGTAAGTCTATCCACCACCACCAATATGACACTCTTTCCTTCAAATTTAGGCATTCCCTCCACAAAATCCATAGAAATGTATGTCCAAGCTCCAGAAGGAATCTCTAAGGGTTCTAGCAGCCTTAGGTAGGGGTTGTTTTCATGCTTAGCCCTTTTACAAGCATCACACTCACCCACTATTCTCTACACTTCATCTTTCATTCCAGGCCAAAAGAATAAAGCCTTAAGTCTCTGGTAAGTACCTAATATCCCAGAATGTCCACCCATCACTGAACCATGAAAGTAATGTAGGAGTTTGAGCCTCAAGTCAGTAGCATTCCCCACCACAAGTCTGCCTTTGTACCTAAGTATACCATGCACCATAATATGGTGTGGGTAAGAAGAACTCTCAATAACAATGCTGCAAAGATCTTCTGTATAAACATGCTAGTCTTGTACCTCTCAATCACCTCCAACATCCACTTAGGTTGAGCTGTAGACATAACATATAGATCAGAATTCTCTTCCACTCGAGAGAGGGCATCAGCAACCCTATTGTTATTTCCCTTATTGTATTGGATTTCATAATCCAATCCAATTAACTTAGAAATCCATCTCTGTTGTAGAGCAGTAATGAATTTTTGCTCCATTATGTATTTGATACTTTGTTGATCAGTCCTTAGTATGAAGTGACGTCCCTGCAAATAGTGCTTCCATTTTTATATAGCCAACAACACTGCCATAAACTCCCTTTCATAAATGGATAAAACCTGACACTTAGGACTAAGTGCCTTGCTAATGAAAGCAATAGGTCTTGCATCTTGCATTAGGACAGCTCCCAACCCTGTGGAACTAGCATCAGTCTCCACAATGAAGGGTTTGGTGAAATCAAGTAGAGCTAACACTGGAGAAGTCACCATAGCATCTTTAAGTCTCTGGAATGCCAACTCAGAACTGGAAGACCATTTAAAACTACCTTTCTTAAGCATGTTAGTAAGAGGTTTACTGATCATGCCATAGCCTTTGATAAATTTTCTATAATATCCTTTTAAACCCAGAAATCCCCTCAACCCCTTCATAGTGGATGGTTTTAGCCATCCCACCATACTTTGAATCTTTGCTGGATCAGTGGATACCCCTTGTGAACTGATAATGTGACCCAAATATTCTATGCTTAATTGCCCAAATTGACATTTGGACTCTTTGGCATATAGCTGATGCTTTCTTAGAATTGACATGGTAATACTAATATGCCTCAAATGATCCTCAAATGTAGTGCTATAGATCAGTATATCGTAAAAAAAACACCAATATAAATTTCCTTAAATGATCAGAGGGCATATTAGTATAGAATATTTGGAAGGTTGCTGGGACATTGCAAAGCCCAAAGGGCATCACCATAAACTCATAGTGACCATGGTGAGTCTTGAAAGCTGTCTTGTAGATATCCTCCTCCTTCATTCTAATTTGAAAGTATCCAGACCTCAAGTCCAGCTTAGTAAACCATTTCGCTCCATGAAGTTCATCCAATAGCTCATCAATGACTGGTATGGGGTAGTCATGTTTGACGGTCAAGGTATAAATATACCTATAGTCCACACACATCCTCCAAGAATTGTCCTTCTTTTTCACCAATAAGACTGGGGATGCAAAAGGGCTTTTACTGTGTCTGATAACACCAGTGCCCAACAACTCAGTAACTATCTTTTGAATCTCATTCTTTGATGAATGAGAGTACCTGTAGGGAAATAATTGCTTAGGTAGTTCATCAGTTTTCAAGATAATTTGATGCTCCACTCCTCTAAAGGGTGGTAACCCCTGGGGTTCTTCAAAGATACCAGAGAAATTAGCTAGTATCAGTTTGATATCAAGAAGAACCTCTGAAGTGGCTTGAATAGAATGGATGGTTCTAAACTGATCCACTTCTTTCTCTCCCGTAACCTGCCACTGAGAATTATTAGTGTGCATCACCACGACTTTCTGTTGTGGCTCCTCTTTGGCTGTGATAACCACCTTTTGATCCCCCTTTGTAAGCTTGATAAACCTCCTCTTATAGTCAAATTTCACTGGACCATTCTCCCACAACCAATCACACCCAATGATTATGTGGAATCCTTCCAAGGTAAGCAACCTTAGTGGAAAACTAAACAACACACCTTGCATCAGCCAACTCAATCCATTAACTTGATATTTACATGTAATTCTTTCCCCATTTGCCGCAGTGATGATCATCGGATCTATTTCCTCAATATAACTCCCCAATTGTTTAGCTAACTTCTCACTGATGTAGCTGTGAGTGCTACCCGTATCAATAAGAATACTAATAGGACCAGTATCCATCTTAGCTCTTCTAGTCAAAGCCTCCAGTGTTGCTTCTTGTCTCCTTATCATATCAATAGCATGCTGGAAATATTTTGGTTCAAAGAGGTTAAAAATTGTTAATTTTCCTCTGGAAGATCACTAACAAAGAAGGTCACAAAAAAGTCATCATCATAGTCTCTAGTGTTGAACATGAATAAATAGGTTTTCAACTCCTCAAACTTATCAATGTATGCTTCAAGAGAACCAGTGACCTTCAATTTTCCCAACTCAGCCAGCACCTTAGACTCTCTCAAGTCCTCAAATCTTACAGAAACAAGATCTACAAACTGCTCCTAATTCAACATCCTTCCCTTTTGAGATAAGTTCCCATACCACACTGCTGTTTTCCCCTCAAAATGAATAGTGGCCAAGTTTACCTTCTTCTCTTTAGGGATATTTACCAGTTGAAAATACCTTTGGCATTTGAATAACCACATCCTAGGATTGCTCCCATCAAACTTAGGAAAATCAATTCTAGGGGTAGAACTGTAGTTACTAGCAGAATAAGAGGTGTTTGCCAAAGCCTTCCCCCTTTTTGGTCAAGAGACTTACTGCAATCTATCTATTAACAGGAGTAAGATTGATTCCAGTCCCCATAGAAGACCCCTCTCCCAACATAGATTTGTCCCTAATATATGAATCCAAGCATTCAACAATTTTGGTAAGTTGTAGCTGCATCATCTCCATCATTTTCATGTTACTCTCCTGATTCGATTAGATCTTTCCTTCTAATTTCTCGTGGTTCGACTGGATCTTATCTTCCAATCTCATCTCCACAGCATCACGTTTGTCCATCTCCTCTTGAATCCTTTGCTCGAAGTGCTTCATTTGGGCTTCCAACCTTGTTCCATCAGCCATTAAAAAGAAAAAAAAGGCCTAGAGATCTGTTATTCTTGCTTTGATGTCCAATTGTCAGGATTCAAGAATTTGCATACATTCAATGATACTATTTTTGGTATTTTCAGAATGGGATTAATTAATAGTAATAAAACAGTAGATTTGCATACACAAAGAAGAAGAAAGGGGTGAGATAAGAGAGAGAGAGAAGGGGATGGGAGAGATAGATTTGTTGTGATTTTCTGATAACTTTTTCATTCCTACAAACTTGCTAAAAGGACTGAATTCTGTTAGAATAAACAGAAATTTGACCAATTACAAAATGCCATCTGGAAAGACAATAGATTTAAAAATAAAAACAACTTAAAGAAAATACAAACCGGTGCCGCATCAACTTCAATCTTTTCCACTAAAACGACGATGCACCAAGGAAAATGAATTAGGTGGAGCCCAAATCCCCAATTTCACTTCTTTCAACAAGATCGAACCTTTAGCTCTCCCATTCCTTTTTCTTCTTTTCGCACCCTAACACTCCACCATCGCCGCTGATTTAACTTCGGCCCCCTTTACAATCCATCTTCTCCACCCATCACCGAGACCGCCTTAAAAATGCCATTCTTCAAAGGCAACGAATCCCAAGACATGACACCTTTCTTTAAGGTATGAATCCTCTTGGTAATATTATATATATATATATAACCTCTATCGAATGTTGTAGTTTCCTTTTATCAAATGTTCACTTTATTTTAGGATTGCATCGGAGCTATAGATGAAACTCATATCCCGACAACGGTAACAGGTCGAGAAGTAAGTAGTTATCATAACCGTCATGGTATTCAATCGCAAAATGTTTTGGCAGCATGCAACTTTGATTTGCAGTTCATGTATGTGCTTAGTGGGTGGGAAGGTTCGGCACATAACTTAAAACTTTTAAATGATGCACTATCAAGAAGAAATGGGTTTCAAGTGCCTCAAGGTATCATATTTTTTATTATTTTTATATTTTTAAATAATGACTAGCTAACTAATTAAAGAAATTGTATTTTTAAGTAAATATTTTATCGTGGATTGTGGATTTGCTAATCGACATCAATTTTTAACTCCATTACGTAGTGTTCGATATCAATTAAAAGATTTTGGTGGTCAAGGTCGTCACCCCAGAAATGCAAGTGAGTTATTCAATCTTCGTCATGCATCATTAAGAAATCTGATTGAGAGAATTTTTGGTATTTTCAAATCACGATTCATAATTTTCAAAACCGCACCTCCGTTTCCATTTCAAACACAAGCAGAGTTAGTATTGGCTTGTGCTGGATTACACAACTTTCTTCGAAAAGAATGTCACTCTGATGAATTTTCAATCAAATATGAAGAAGATCAAGATTCACCACATCTCAACATGGAAGAGGAAAATTTGAAATTGCTTTCTTAAAGCCAACTACAACAAAGAACGAAAGCTAATGCATGGAGAACGAATATTGCTAATGCTATGTGGAAAATGAGGCCAAGGTATAACAGTGATAGAAATGAAGATGATGAGAATAAAGATGAGAATAATAATGATAAATAATATTGTATTTTTTTTGGAACTAATGTATTTTTAGTATTTTTTCTTAATAATTTAGATAACTTTTTTTTATATGCAAGTGTGTTCCATATACATATGCATCAATAGTTCCAGCACCGGAGTCTATGGAAATCCATGTAAATCAATAAAAAAAGTGTATTTCACAATCATGTCAAATCTATGAAAATCCATGTAAATTAATAAAAAAAGTCAGCCAAACTCTGCATGGAGTCTATGGATTTTCTAAATCCACAGACTTTTTAAAGTCAAAAAAATCCAATAGAATTCCAATTAAATACATCCCAATAATATTTTCTTTAAGTACATGTAATCCACTTAAGATTATATATAATATACTAATAATATTATAAAATTAAATATTTAGACACTTTAATTTCTTTTTTTCTTTTATTGGCCTCTTATTTTAGAACAAAAAAAAAACTTTTTCATGGAAACATATATATTATATATTGTGAATATATTATTATTATTATTGTTATTATTATTGTTATTGTTATTGTTATTTATGTTTTTGTGGCCAAATAGCCAAAAATTTCCAAACTTTTTCGAGTTTTTGCTATTTTAGTCAATTCTTTAAAAATTGTCAATTTAGCATATTATAGCCAATTAGTTACAATTTTAGCTAAATTTCAATGTTAGTCAAAACTAAATTATATATGTCGTACATGACAGACACATGACTTGCATATAAACACCTCATAAAAAATGAAAGAAAAATAAAATAAACACTTCATCAATTGTTGTTATTTTACTCTCCACAACACTCAAGTGCAATTCTCATTCATCAACTTTCATCAAACACTTGGCTATCTCTCATTAATTGTTTTTAATCTTTCCAGGAACTCCTGGTCGACACAGCCAAGGTTATTGAGCTTGACCGCCAGAGGGTTGTTGACCTGGCCTCTAAGAATGCTCAACTCCGAGCTGCGCTGGATACTCCCCGCAGATTCATTCTGATCGACAGACCTTCCCAGGAGAGGATAGCTACAAAAAAAAGCTAAGTATCGGAACATGGCACTAATTAGGAAATTAGAGGATTAGGAGTAAAAACTTATCGAGGAAGTTGTTGGGGGAAGGGACGAACGAAAGGATAAGACCTGCTTGGGCAAGTCGGTTCTCGGTGATTAGAACCTTGAAGGTCCGACGAGTTTCCTTGGTACTATCCCTTAGAAAAACTATCTTTTGGGAAAAAATATCGCCGATCAGGAGGTTTTGAGTAGGGACCTCTACAAAATGAAAAATAATTAAAATAAAAAAGATAAAGCAGAAAAGAAATACAAGGTTATAGCATGCGCCAGCTCGAAACTAGCAGGACAGGACACTCACTGGCCACGAGACTCATCGGTCGGCTCGGGGCTCATCCAGTCCTCTTCAACCCAAAACCACTTGGTCTTCCAATCTTGATAAAAAATGGAAGATTACAAACCAGGTAGGGTCGGAGTGGTCGGGGAGAAAGATAGTAAAAATGATTTTTCATCCTCGTGACTAGCTTGATGCAAACAACCACGCCAGCTCGTGCGAAGTTGGGACTCCAAGATTGAAAGTATGGAAGAGCACGAGTAGCCCCAAAATGGAGGACCAGCTATTAAGAAAAAGCTGGGTCGGCGTAACCCCCTAGTGCCACAAGTAGTACGTTAGGTAGAGAGTTAGGGGAAAACGGAGACCAGTATCGAGTGCTCGGAAACTCATGGCCAATCATCACTTGGACGGCTGGTCCATCATTTACTTAGGTCAAGGAATATCAAAGGATACCCCCGATGGATATTGAATAGTGAATGCTATCTGTCAAGCTTTGTCTAGGTCATCACTGCAACTTAGACAGCAACTCAGTACGTCTATAACGTCGAGACCCCCTTGGTATCCCCATAGGGATATAAGTGGGAGCCTGACCTGAGGTCCCAATCTCTTTAGTTATCACTAGGGCCGGACTCCTAACCATCTCGATATTAGAGGAGTTGGATCCCAAATCTAAGTCCTCCGAGTTGTACTCGCAATCCTCAAATGCTCCCTAGTCGTAATCCCGGGCTGACCCATCACTACAACAAAAAAGCTGAAAGATAACAATTGTTAAGTGTTGTCATTGTAGGTTTTGAATTGTAGTATATGCCACTGTTGTCGAAGAGGGGCGCCCAAAGACAACACTTAATAAGTGTTGTCATTTTCTTATAGACAACACTTTTAAAATGTTGTCCTTAATATACAAACTGTTATCTTTTATATAAAATATACAACACTTATTTTGTGACATATCATGATGATACGTCATCACACCACCGACACATCATCTGACGTGTCATGCACGTCATCACACCACGGGATGCATGCATTAGTAATGACATCATAGACAATATACACTATTATGCATTGTCTGGGAATTGAACCCAAGGCTCATAATGGTACTTTAACCACTAGACCATTAGTGTTTTATGTAATAATATTCTACATGCATTTGTTTTATAAGTTTTTTTAATATTTTTCAATTTTCTATTATCACATATTTTTAAAAGGTTAACAATACATATATATGTAATTGGAAGATTAATGACTAATTTATGTGTTTAGTAATGTTTAATCTAATTTCATTTTAAGACAATTATAAAATTTACTAGTGCATATTTTTAATATATTTAATAAAAATACTAGTTTTATAAAATTATGAGTTTGGTCATATAAGATAATATTAATGCAAATAATTATATAAGATAACATCAGCCCGATGCTCCATTATCTTCTCTGCTTCCTCCCACAGCCTCTTCATGATGAACCTCGCCTAGTTCACCTTCTCTCCGGCCATGATTGCAGATATGATCCGGAACCGGAGATCTGTGCATTTGTCGTAACTCCCTGTCCTCCCTTCGATGGAGTATGCACAGATGTCGTGGAGAAGTTCAAACTCCGGTTTGAAGAGCTTCTTGGGGGCGCTTCTCTTAATTTCAGCCCCTGCATCTCTTGCTCGAAAGAGATCCCACATCTCTTGAGCCGATGCCTCCCCATACGTCGCCAACTGGCTGGGGGTCAAACCTGCAGCCGAGATGCTGAAGGTGGTGGAGATGTCCCTAATGGTCAGCGACCGTTCTTCTCCATCTACATCCATCCGGAACAGGATGCAGTTTCTTTCCTCCGCCTGCCTAGCGTAGGCGTAGAATCTCTGTACTGACTCCGTGGAGAAGCCAGCGTATACGGTGGTCAACAGCCCTAGGACTTGGGTCTGTTGAAGAGCATCAAAAATCCTCTTGATCAGAGCATTATCATACAGCCCTGACTCAAGGATGTGTTCCTGGTTGATCATCCTTCCATCAAGAACGATGGTTCTTCTGGTAGCCATTGAAGATTTTTTTTTGTGAGAGAGAAAGAGAAGGAACAAGGGTTTGCACTTAGAAAATTTTCTGCGATCAAAGTGTTTCTCTCTCTGAAGATGGTGAAAAGTGAATTCAAATGGCACGTTTTGATCTTTATGGCGGTTCTCAAGAGACGTGCGTTGATCAACGGTTGAGATAAATCAAGGAAATGATCTAGTGGCTCAGGAAAAAGCGGAGATGTCAAATCGACGCTAATAATTACTTGGCGCGTGGGCTCTGTCAGCGCCCTTTCCACTTCCTGACACCCGCAGTCATTCATTTAATGCTGAAAGACATGCTCTTTGCCGCCTAAATAAATGCCTTTTTAAGGTTGCAGCAAACCAAGTACGAGGTTGCAGAGCAATCAATACTCTTTTGAAATAAATGCTGTAACCTGGTGCTGCTTGAATTCTCGATAACTGCTGTACTGTAAGAATAAAGTTGCAGCGCTGTCTGAACCCAGTGCTGTATAAACGCGTAGCTTACAGTACCATTCTTACTGCTTCCTGCAAGCATGCAGAGGTTCCCCCTGCAATCTTGCATCATCTTTTTCTTCACAACTTAAGGATTCTCAACTCGTTTCGAAGCATGGAAAACCTCGATTCACTCAAAGGTTTTGTAAGGATATCTGCAAGCTGTAGATCCGTGTGAACTTTCTCTAGCACGATGTCTTTCTTCTCAACATGATCTCTTATAAAGTGATAACGAATGTCAATGTGCTTTGTTCTTGAGTAAAAGACAGGATTATGGGTAATTGCAATAGCGCTCGTATTGTCACAGAGAATTGGAGTCTCTTTTTCTTCTATCTCATAATCTCTAAGTTGCTGCTGTATCCAGAGAATCTGCGCACAGCAACTTCCTGCTGCAACATACTCTGCTTCTGCTGTAGAGGTTGCAATTGAGGTCTGCTTCCTGCAGAACCACGAAACAAGTTTATTTCCCAGAAATTGACACGTCCCACTTGTACTCTTTCTATCAATCTTGCAGCCTGCATAATCTGAGTCGGAGTAGCCTTTAAGCTTGAATCCTCCTTCCTTAGGATACCATAGGCCGACTTCCTGAGTTCCTTTCAGATACTTAATTACCTTTTTTACTGCTAAAATGTGAGATTCCTTTGGTGCTGCTTAGAATCTAGCACAGACTCCTACTGCAAACATAATGTCTGGCCTGCTTGCTGTGAGATACAGCAATGATCCAATGAGGCGTCTGTACTTGGTAATGTCTACATCTTTACCATCTTCATCTTTGTCAAGACTTATGGATGTGGACATGGGAACGGACGTTGCTGCTCCATTCTCCATGCCAAATTTCTTGATAAGCTCTTTCGTATACTTGACTTGGTTGATGAAGGTTCCTGTAGGTAGCTGTTTTACTTGCAGTCTGAGAAAGAAACTTAATTCTCCCATCATACTCATCTCGAACTTTGACTGCATCAGGTTGGAGAATTTCTCACATAGCTCTTTGTTTGTGGATCCGAAGATAATATCATCCACATAAATTTGTACAAGAAGTACACTTTCTCCGTCCTGTATCCTAAACAGCGTTTTATCGATTGTTCCTTTCTGAAAACCATTTTCCAGAAGATAGAGAAATAAGGTGTCATACCAAGCTCTTGGTGCTTGCTTCAGTCCATATAGGGCTTTTTGTAACCGAAACACCTTCTCTTCTGCTTGATCCTCGAAACCAGGAGGTTGTTCAACATATACTTCCTCTGTAAGGAGACCATTCAGGAATGCGCTTTTAACATCCATTTGATAGATGTTGAAATTTATATGTGCTGCATAGGCTAAGAAAATTCTTATTGCTTCTAGCCTTGCCACTGGTGCAAAAGTCTCATCAAAATCAATTCCTTCTTCCTGACAGTATCCTTTAACAACTAATCTTGCTTTGTTTCTTACAACGACTCCTGATTCATCTAGCTTGTTCTTGAACACCCATTTTGTTCTAATTACACCTTGATGGGTTGGTCTTGCGACTGTTTGCCATACTTGATTTCTTTCAAATCCATTCAATTCTTCTTGCATGGCCTGCACCCAGTTGCTATCTTGCAGTGCCTCTTCAACAGTCTTAGGCTCTGATTGTGATATGAAGCATGCAAACATTACTTCATGTGGTATGGATCTTCTTGTTCTTACACCGATGGATGGATCTCCTATTATGAGATCTCTTGGATGATTTCTAAGCCATGTCCTATCAGACTCAAAGACATGAGTTGGTGTATCTTGCTCATCACGTTGCTGTAATGCAGGAGGTTCTACTGCTGTAAGAATGTCTGCTGCATCCAAGGTTGTACCTTCTTCTTCTTTATCTTCTTCTGTAGGCAGAACTCCTTCTATGTATGGTACATCATTCTCTTTTCTGAGAGAGGTCTCTTCAGGTGGTTTTTCCAGCTTCTTTGTGTCACAATGTGGTTCATCAAACACCACATGTACAGATTCTTCTACCACCAGGGTTCTCTTATTAAACACTCTGAAAGCTCTACTTACAGCAGAGTATCCTAGAAATACTCCTTCGTCTGATTTAGCATCAAAAGTTTTCAGATGTTCCTTTCCATTGTTGAAAACGTAACACCTGCACCCAAAGATGTGCAGATAAGAGATATTCGGTGTATGGCCATTCCATATTTCATAAGGCGTCTTGTCAAGATCCTTGATGATTAGACATCTGTTCTGCGTGTAGCATGCAGTGTTGGTTGCTTCAGCCCAAAATCTCTTGGGTATTTCTGCTTCTGCTATCATTGTCCTTGCTGCTTCCTTGAGGGTTCTATTCTTTCTTTCAGCAACCCCGTTTTGTTGAGGTGTTCTTGTAGCAGAGTATTCATGACGAATACCATTGTCAGAACAGAATTTCTCTATAAACTTATTTATGAACTCGGTTCCTTTGTCTGATCTTATCTTCACTATACTCAAGCTCTTTTCATTCTGAATTTTCTTCATGAGGCCAGGTAGCTTTTCTTGAGTTTCCGACTTCTTTGCTAGAAAGACCGTCCATGTGTATCTGGAGTAGTCATCCACTACTACTAGGGAGTACTTCTTCCCGCTCAAGCTTACTGGTTCTACTGGTCCAAAAAGGTCCATGTGTAGAAGATCTAGAATCCTGTGGGATGATTTCTGAATCTTATCCTTGAAAGAGCTCTTAGCTTGCTTTCCTTTTTGATACGCTCCACAGACATTCTCCTTTTTGTAAGCTACATCTGGTAATCCTCTTACGAGGCCTTTTCTTGCTAGCTTGTTGATAGTCTTGAAGTTCAGGTGACTTAATCGTTTGTGCCATAGCCAGCTCAGCTCCGGTGGACTTTTCACAATGAAGCATGTTGATTGAGTGGAGGAATTCCAATCTGCTAGGTAGATATTTCCTCTTCTTGTTCCTGTAAGCTTTACTTCATTTGTGGTGCTGTCTTTGATTAAGCATTTGTTGAGGTTGAATTCCACTGTGTATCCTTTGTCACAAAATTGACTGATGCTTAGGAGATTGTATCTAAGCCCCTTAACATAGGATACATCCTTGATCTTTATGTTCCCCTTGACTAGGCATCCGCTTTCTTTTGTGCTTCCTTTGGAATCATCTCCAAATATGACCTTAGGTCCTTTGCATTCTTGGAAGTCTTTCAACGTTTCTTTATTGCCTGTCATGTGCCTTGAGCAGCCACTGTCGATATACCATACATCACTGCTGCATCCTGGCACTGTAACCGTAACAAATTCAAACAGATTTAGGTACCCATATCTGTACGGGTCCTTTGAGGTTAGTTACTTTGGGAACCCAAACTTTCTTAACAGTAACTACTTTACTGTAAGATTTGTTGGTTCTCATGCTGTATGCAGTTGTCTTGACAGACTGCTTGTTAAAAGTGTGTGCATAACCAACATGTGTGTTACCAACACCCTTGTAGTGTGGTCTTCCACCATACTTCCCTGGAGTATATCTTCCTTGAGGTTTAGACATGTAAGTCTTAGTATAGGTGGGAAAGTTTCTTCTATGCTGCAACTTTGTTGGTTGCTGCATTCTCTTGCTGCATGCAGCAGATGGCTTCTGCTGCAGCCAATTCTTAGATGCAGGCTTACTCCCTACAGTTGAGCATTGGGGTCTCTTCCCCTTATCCGTCATTGCTGTATTCTGAGAGTCTTGATTGATGTAACCTATGCCTGAAATCTCAAAAGGATCTCTAACACGATTTATGCAATCTCTTGCGTCCTTTGAAGATTTGGTGAATGTACTCATCTTGGACTGCAAGGTTTCCTTCTCAGATTTTAGCTCAGTGATCAGCAGATTCAATCTAGAGACCTCTTGTTACAGCTTACTACACTTTGAGTTATCAGACTCTCGTACAGCGAGCATTTTGGCAATGTCGATGTTTTTGCTCTTGAGGATCTCATTATCGATTCTAAGGTTCTCATTCTCAACCTTAAGCTCCTCATGAATTGAGTTGATCTGCTCGAAATCACTCATGATCCTTTTCAAGGAGTGGATCATGTTCAGCTCCTCATCAACTTGTATGGACAACGGTTGGTAGATTACCTCATCTTCTTCGCTGTCCTCACCATCTCTAGCCATCAGGCATATGAGTGCTTCTTCGTCAGAGGATGAGGTTTCAGCATCGCTGTCAGAGGATTCTGCAGCTTTCAGTACTTCCTTTGGAACTACTGCATCCTTGGCTTTCTCCATCTCTCCTATGAGAGCTCGAAGCTTGTGCCTTTCCTCTCTTCTTTTATCTCTCCTCTGTTCTCTTTCTCCTTCAGGATACTTGTGCACGGTTGGATAAGGACAGTTCCTTGCGTAGTGTCCAGGCTTCCTTCAATTATAACACAAGTCAATATTCCCTGTATTTGACTGTGGAGAAGAAGATACCTGAGGGGTTGGTTGACTTCTTCTGAAGTCATTCTTTTTGTTGAGGTTGATATTGCTGCTATTGTTGTTGCTCTTGATGAATCTCCTGAATTTCTTTAGGAGGAGCGCCATATCCTCTTCAGCAACTTCTGCTGTATCCTCACTCTGTTTACTGCAACTGGCGGTTGCTGTATCTTTTGTTTCTCTGGTGGTTAGCGCTGTAACTTTGGAGATCGACTCCTCTGACTCCTTTCTCCTTCTATTGATGTCATACTCGAATGCTTTCAAGTCGGAGAATAGGTCAAATGTGCTCATGGACTTCAGGTCCATAGACACTCTCATGGCAGTGGTCTTGCTGTCCCACTCCGCTGGTAGGGCTCTCAACACATTCATGTTCTTTTCTTTCTGTGTGTAGTGTTTGCCCAGAGCTTCTAGTTCATTCACTATGGATGAGAATCTCAAATCTAGTTGCTCAAGAGTCTCTTCATTCTTCATTTCGAAGAGCTCGAATAGTTGGGTAGCGTTGGAGATTTTGTTGTCCTTTGTGAGCTCAGTTCCTTCATAAATTTGCTCCAACTTTTCCCATATTTCTTTGGATGTTGAGCAAGTTTTAACTTTGCTAAACGTGCCTTTATCCAAAGTAATAAATAGAGCGTTCTTTGCCACATTATCCAGGTTGGCTCTCTTCCTGTCTTCGTTACCCCACTCTTGACGTGGTTTGGTCAGGAAGTTTGGTGGTGGCTGCTCTCCTTCTGCATGGTCTCTTCCATATATTGGATTCACCTTCATGGGGATTATCGGTCCTTCAGTTATGACCGTCCACATCTCATCATTCATGGCAGAAAGGTGTGTCTGCATTCTTATCTTCTAGTCATCATATTCCTCTATGGAAAACATAGGTAGCTTGTGATTGGAGGAATCCATGATATGCTTTAAAAATGATTTTAATGCAAAGAAAACAGCGAGACAAAGGTGGATCTAGGTAGGTGACCAGATGAGTTGGCTTTTAACCCAACTTGCTCTGATACCACTTGTTGGTCCTAAGTGGTGTCCGAGGTTCAGAGGGGGGGTGAATGAACCTTGGTCGATTTTTCAGAATCTTTAAAACAACCGTTCTGTACTGCAAGTTACTTGAGCTTGCAGTGATAGATGGTTACTGCTTGCAGCGCTAGAATGCAGTGCTGCACGCTGTAACCTGGAGTTTTGTACGCAGCGGAAATAAACTTTTAAACACAAGGCTGTTTTTCTAAAGAATGCTTCTTTCAAAACGTTTTATGATGAGATACAGATAAATATGCAGAATATAAACGCATAGATAAATAAAGCAATTAAAACACTTATGTCTTATAGTGGTTCGAAGGTGGTGTAATCCTTCTACGTCCACTCTACTGCTCCACGAGCAGGAACTTTGTTAAGCAAGATTGATTTACAGGACTCTCCTAATAATCTATCAACTTTACAAAGCAATACCACCTACTGAAGTCCAGCGTACACACAGCAACTGCAAACTTCAAAGGCTAACCCACACAGGGAAGCTGCCTAACACTTAGACAACTAAACAAACAGCAAGGATTTCTCCTATCAACTGCTTGACACCACTAAAACAACCTAAGCACACAGCAACAAAGTTAAAAGGATAAAAAAGATTTTTTTCAACTTGTGCTTCGAAGTGAGCTTCTGAATCCGTAGGGAAACTTTCAGCTTGAACTTGCTTCACTTCGATAGGTTGAGTGACTGAAATTGTTGGCTTGAATGCTTGATATTTTGTCAGCTTGAAACTTTCGCGTATGGATTTTAGTTCTTAGAACAGTGACAGTATCAGTAACCAACTTCAGTTCTCCTCGACCTCTATTTATACTTGTAGGAGAAGATGTCTGTTGAAGGAGACATCCCTCTTTTGAATTTGAAGTAGCCTGGCCAAAGTATGGTTCGCATTTAATGCGACTTGACTTTTCCTTTCGGAGCATTTAATGCGGCAGTTGCGGCTCGCAGCTTTCTGCAGCGTGTCAGTCCATGTGGCATCTTCTCATTGGCTCCATGTCTGCTACTTTGACTTTTTCTTTAACGGTTCTATTATTCTTGCTTGAATCTCCGTTCCTCGTACTGCATTTATCCTTCCTAGGATTTGCAGGATACTTCGTCTTGTAGTTGGCGCTGTATTACTTAACTGACTTGTAAGTCTGCGCTGTATCCTAGGTCCTTGTGCAGCTGATGCTTTCTTTCAGTGCTGCTGTATCTTAGACCTGATTGCAGTATCTTCTGGCAGTGCTGCTGTAACTTCTTTCTAGCAGTACTCCTGTATCATTTTCTTGCAGCGTTGCTGCACGCCGTTCTTTCTTGCTCTGCTGTATCGAAGTTCAGCCTTAATTATACTTTGTTGTTCCTTTCTTCTTCCAGCTATGCTGTATCTTGTCTTTATACAACGATACTGTATCCTGCCTTCTTGCAGCGATATCTTCTCTTAAAGCTTAGATGCAGCTTTATCCTCTTTTAACCTCCATTTCAATACTTGGCTCAAGACTCAATTCTAGTCTATTTATTCACTTAAAAAATGTGAAAATGGGGTACTCAAAACTTCCTATTACATATTTGGTTTGTCTCATCAAAATCTAAACATTGAAATCCCAACAAAACGGTTAAGTGTCGTGACTATACCTGTCAGGCTTTGCACATCCTTGATCCATCTTGGGGAAGTTAAGTTCACAATTGCTTCAAATTTTTCGGGGTTGACCTCAATTCCCCTTTGACTTACCATATACCCCAAGAACTTTCCATAGTTGACCCCAAATGAGCATTTTTTAGGATTCAATTCATCCTATACTTTCTTAGGATGTCAAACATTTCTGCTAGGTGGCCAATGTGGTCGGCCATGTTTCTTGACTTGACAAACATGTCATCCACGTAGACCTCCATCATCTTCCGAATTCGAGCGGCAAATATCTTGTCACTATAAGAAATTCACACAACGACATGGTTATTAACAGTTACCGTAGACCATTTTTTACTGTTGTGGAAGATGGTGTTATTGTAGACCCCATCTTTCACAACGGTTATTAACCGTTGTCGTAGATGATAACGACAATGGTTGCCACAACGGTTATTAACCGTTGTCGTAGATGATAACGATAACGGTTGGTAAACTGCTGTATTCTAGCACTCATTTACAACGCGTGAACAACGATTAATAACCGTTGTCGTTAACATTACCACAACGGTTTTTAACTATTGTCGTAGATAATAACGATAACGGTTGGCACAGCGGTTTTGTCTTCGACAATGGATTTACAACGATTATTAACCGTTGTGGAAGACCACAACGACAACGGTTAATAGCCGTTGTCATTATTTTTTTTGATTTTTTTATATTTTTTTGTATTGTCCTGTTCTTTTACGACAACACCAACACCTTTACAATCTTTTGTAATACATAATAAATCATATAAATAAAAAATTCACAATTTCTAAACATTTGAAAGTTTAATTGCAATCGAAACCATCGTCACATTACTATCAATATCTTGTATATTGCTAAGATCGATCCACATAATGTAAAGTTTACTACAATTCTCATGATCCAAAAAAATATAGGAAATGACAAAGTATCCATTAACAGAGTCAATAATTCATAATACTAGGAATTACAATGTTAAGATGATCCAGAAAACATAAGCTGCCATTTATCATTAACAACAGTGTATCCATCAAATACATGAGCCTAACAAATGAGAAGAGAAATTAATTAGTCAAAAATATACAAAATATATCTCTAGGTCATATGTTTTTTTATCTATGCATATTAAACCTTTCATAACGAAAAGAATAGAAGCATTCCTAACCTCAGATAGCAACATCCACCTCTTTTTTATTATCCAAGACATCATGTCATTGATGGTTTCTAGAAGAAATAGATGTTAGGATTGCAACCTGTAGTTTTCCAGCATCAGATTCTGCACTGTGATTGTTCTCATCCATATTTGGACTTGGTGCATCTGAAGAAGCAAGGCCCAACATATTACCATTGAGCTTAGCTTCAGAAATCTCAGAAAATGTCTCTGGATAACACAGAAGAGCAACAACAACAGTGTTGGCCAGATCTTTGATTTTGACTATGCGCAAAATGCAACAAAGTAAATATAAAGAAGTGATAGCCCCAAGACTTGGTTCCTAAATGTATATGATTCAGATAGTCATGAAAGTATGTATGTTGACCCATAACATCAGTATTCAACTAAATATAACAAGTAGATACCAATTGGCAAAAGCTTAGGAAATTCACACACACACACGTGATGGGGTAAAGAAACCAGATGAATGAGTGTGTACACCTTACTGTTTCAATTTTCAAGGAAGGGAGAATTAATGGAAATATCAGAAGCCTCAAGACATTGTCCATTATTAACCTCCCAATATCAGGAATTCCAGTAGAAATAACATCGCTGAAATAATAGAGATTGTCTTCACTCTCATGAACAACAGAAAGAATGGAAGAAGTTGACTCCGCGCTCAGATTCCTATTTAAGATATAAATATTCTTGTCAGCAAGAACTTAAAGAAGAACCTCCATCAGAAGGAATACAAAATTCTGCATCTTACTTTGAAGCATTTGAAATCACGAATTTTAAATGGATACACTGCTCTTGAAAAAATTTGACCAAGTTCAAGAAATAATCTGCAAGTGGAGCACTCGAAACAAACCTATTTACAGCATCATCTCCTACTGCAAATCAGTGTAGGGTTGTTGTTTATGTAATAGAGAGTTTAAAAGCAAACATAAGTCAAATAAATGAACTCACCATGATAAACATTCAGCGTTAAAGCACGAATAGCAGTTCAAATCATATTTTCTTCATGGAAGGCAAAACATATCACCTCAACATAAAGGGGGAACTCGACAAATTCATCCTAAAAAAATAAACAGAAAGTGGGGAGGAAAACAAAATGATATTGGATTTACTAACAGCTAATTTCCAATACCACAATTGATTAGTAATCATACAGATCTTGTGCAGGAACAGACATAATCATAATATCCTGAGGTCATACCTATCTTTTATCCATATAATTCTTTCGCATGAGTACAAAGCAGATAATTATATACATAATTGAACTCAAATTAATAATACAAAAGGAAAGGCTTTTAGAATTTTTTTTTTATTCTTTTATAAGAACACAACTAGATTTTATCCACTAGTTATAATGTGATGCAATGAGTTGTTGGTTGTTTGCCATCTTCTTCAGAAGCTGTGAGGACCAGATAAATGTATCAGTGAATAAATATTATCTATAATCGAAAAAGGGATAGGAAATATGGATCAACCTAAATCCATAGCTAACACCTCCCTTTTCATAGCCTCAGTTTGGACTAAAGAAGATGTGAAAAATTAAGAAAAAATTGAAGAAACATAAGCAACCTCATTCATTCAAGAACACAACCAAAGTGAAAAAGGAAAAGAAAATATGATTTGTAGTAGTTGCAAAACAGAGCTTACTACCCTTCACTATATCACAGTTTACTTAAAGTAAGCCAGTCATTTGTTCCCATGGCAATTCTATCAGTCTGATTGCAGTTTCTACAGATAACAACATTGCATATATTTCTTTAAGCTTTATTTTGAGGAAGTAATTACACATGTGCACTTCAATTACACTAGAGAATGAAACCAAAAAATTATCATATTGTTCTAGTCATATAACTAACAATAAGAACACAAGACAGAAAATGATTTACTGCTGAATGAGATGCATAACATCATTTCTTTATTCTTCAGCTCTGTGAAGTATTACTACTATGGCATTTCTTGGCTCGTTCTTGTATACTTTATGGATATTTGCAAAGCAAGAAAATTATATCTATTACAGTTAAACTTATAAATACTGCACAATATCAAAACTAGAAGAAAATAATCTAAAATAAATATATAACATACTAATAATAATAAAACTCTCCAAACCTTAGCTTATGGAATGACCTTAACGGCAAGTTCTTGCCCTTTGATCTCCCCTTCCTTGAACTTCACCGTACACAAGTAAGCATGAACTAATTAAACCAAAAGTGGTCAGAAATGATTTGATGCTAAATGAATCTAAAGAGGAAACATGAAGCCATAGTTTCTTATTGTTTTATTTTTATGGGTGGAGGAAAGAGAATATAAAGGATATAATATTACAGATGTCAAAAAATTAAAAATTAAAAATCACTGTTTATTGATCAGTAATCTTTCCTCTTGCTCTTCATAGGAGGAGAACACTAAAGAGTTTAAGCTAATGCATTCCATATAAGATATAATAAATACTAAAAATTTACACAAATTTCGTGCATTCATGCAGAAATTTCTCAATAATCTTTGAAAACCATGCCGGAGAGACATTACTAAATATTCGAGCAAACAAATCAGCTATAGTGTTATGCATCAAGATCTCTAAAATTGAGAATTTTAGAATGAAAATTACTAGAGATGAAGTGGTGCCAACAACAAACAGCGTAGCTCCATTGCGCTGAGAAGAAAAGTCATGACATGAGTTGCAATTCGAAGCTACTGATTTAAATTATATTTTTGAAAAAACCTGAAGACAAATCTACCTACCACTATTGCACATATCCTCTGCAGCAGGGAAAATGAGGTTCCAGACAAAGCAACCTGCATATGATATTTAAACCATGATTTGATCACTAAGTTCAAATTTTATTTTACAGTGAAGCAATAATCAATCGAGTGAACTCACCTGAAATGCATTATCCGGACAATTGTGAAAGAACCTAGCAAGATTTCTTAATGGTTTTTATGTTTCTCCAGCATGATGTTCAATATTTAGGTACTTGACAGTAAGTAACTCCGAGGAACAAATTTGAATAAACCCAGAAAATGAATTGAAGATGATGAAGGGACATGCTCTATGAATTAAGTATTACCTCCTTTTGATGGAAAATACCAGCAGCAAGGGCAGCAGAAGCACTTGTTTTAGAGAAAACTTCTAAGAAGTGTTCAACTGTCCCAGCACCACTACTCACTATCACTGGAATGCTTACAACATCTGATATCAGCTTTATCAAATTTGTATCAAATCCTTTCCCTTAACCTGTTATGAGATCAATGTAAAACAAATACTGATTTCATCACCCTTATTTATCTTGTGTTGCGCGTGTGTTGGGCTGTGATCCATAAATTATGGATTTAAGGAAACATATTAAAGTACCAAGATATGTTATACACCAAATTTGGTTCTCATTAGTGTAATAATTTGCAGGTGGTAAAAAGAATAAAAATGCTCTCAGTAAGGGAGAACAACAAGAAGCTTGGTAATGAAACAAGAGTTGCTATTAAGGCCACAGTGCAGTTGGGATATACTTGTATGATTGAACATACAGAGCTTAATTAAGAATATCATCTCACACAATTTTGCATGGAGGAAATTACGATTTAAAAGAACTTCCATAAAAAGTAATGATTCATTTTTATTTGTTGGTGCATTGAAAAAGCACTAATATTAGCATATCATCACAGTCGATGCAGTTTAGGAGTATTTCTCCTGCCCCCAGTTCTTCAACAGCTTTTGCAAGCTCATATGCTCCTATTAAGGACAGGATTTAGTCTGATCCTATAGTCTTTCCAAAGTTCAAGTGCCTAATAAATTAACAAAATCCCCAATTTACTGAAACTAGGATTTTGAACAAAAAAATAGGACATAAATATATGCTTACTTAACTTCTTCTTCTTGGCGGATGAATTCTAGATGGAAAGAGCACTGAACAGGGGCAATGGGCTTGGAGGTGGCGACGACCGATTGGGTGGTGTCGGGCAGGTTGGGAAGAGTGATGGTGAAGATTGACTAAGGATGAAGCTTTCAATAGTGAACAAATGGAGAGACACTAAATAGTGGTGATGGGATGGGAGGCGGCAACGGCGACAACGAGTTGCCGGCGACGATGGTGACAATAGAGGTACGAGCAGCTGTCAACAATCTCCTTCGAGCTAGGAGCGAGGAAGTGTTGTAATGGAAATTAGGGCTTGTTCACAATTGATTTCATTAATTTAGGGGTTTTGATTTGACATTGATATATATTATTATTTGGAAAGATAAGTAATGTTATATTCCTAGCTAATTGGCAATACAACTTAGAATGTTTTCGAGGACCTAGGGATCAAATCCCGTGAAAATTTTATTTTTGAAAATTTCACACAACAACAACAGTAGTAAAAACCATTATCCCAACCATTATCGTTGTGTGAAAAACTGCACAACGACAACGGTAGTAAAAACCGTTATCCCTACCATTGTCGTTGTGCGAAAAAAAATACACAACGACAATGGTAGTAAAACCGTTGTCCTAACCGTTGTCGTTGTGTAAAAAAAAATACACAACGACAACTGTATAAAATACCGTTGTCCCAACCGTTGTCATTGTGCGAAAAAAATACACAACGACAACGGTAATAAAAACCGTTGTCCCAACCGTTGTCGTTGTGCAAAAAAAATACACAACAACAGTAGTAAAAATCGTTGTCCCAACCGTTGTTATTGTGTGAAAAAAATGCACAACAACAACAGTAGTAAAAATCCGTTGTGTCAACCGTTGTCGTTGTGCATTTTTTTTGCACAACGACAATGGTTTTCCGAAAAAGCGTTGTGAATTTATTTTTCACAATAGAAAATGCTGAAAACCGTTGTAATTCTGGTATTGTTGTGTAAAATTCTTGTAGTGGGCTTCTATTTTTTGGGATCTAAGGTTTCCCCTTCTTTCTACGATGGCTGTTCTGCCTCTTCCATTAGATTATTCACTTTCTGGTCAGCAATGGTAGAGGGCGACCCGACCTCAAAAGTCTAGTCACCAAATGTTGTTCTGGTCTGGTTGTCGGACCTAGGGTTGTAAATGAATTGAATTGAATCGAATACTGATAAATTTTATTCCAATTCAAAAAATTTCAACAGTATTCGTATTCGTATTCGATTCGAGTTCAAATACTAATTTTGGATTCTTATTTGATTCGTTTAATATAAATTCAATTAATATATGATTCGTGCTCCATGTTCTCTTCTCGGCTAAGCTCAGCCACTTTGAGGATTGTGTCCTCAAAGACATCTTCCATCAGTTCATCATCTAACCCGGCTCGTTCCAGCTCGATCATGTTGAGCTCCTTCGGCCTTAGCCCAATGTCAATTTTTCTAGCCGCCTGTTGGTTGCCCTTGACCATATACACCTCATCGTTGAAGGGAAACTTAATAGTCAGGTGGTAGATGGAGACCACTGCCTTTAATTTTTCCAGGAGTGGCCTGTCCCAGATGGCATTGTAATGAAAATTAAGGTCTACTACCTTAAATTAGGTTGTAGTGAACACGGTGGGTCATCCGTCACGAACGTGACCCTAAGTTCACAGGTGGCCAGTATCTTCATTCTCATCCTCCCGAACCCCTGGATCGTATTTGATGAGGGTTCGAGCTATGATTCATGGAATCTCATTCACTTAAACGTGCTCAGATAGAATTTCCAAGCTCATTTGGAGCCTCTCTGCTCGCCGAAGCTGTTATTGAATACGAGGATCAATATTTCCCGAGCAGCCTCATTCTGTAGAGGCGGTGGTAGTGCGGGTTGCTGTCCCTTGCCTTGTTGCCCCTAACCCTTCACATATTTCTTTAGGTGGCCTTGATCTGCCAGCTTCATCAGCTCGGCCAAAAGTGTTCAGCACTTGTCTGTGTCATGCCTTTTGGCCTAGTGGTACTTACTATACTTATTCTGGTTCAATCGGACTAGGACCACTCTCAAGGGCTTCGATTTTGGCAACATATTTTTATCTTTGATTTCTGTTAGGACCTATGCAAAGCTAACTGTTAGAATTTCTATTACCTAGCCAGGGCCACCGGGGCTGGAAAACCCTAAATTCTCCTGTCGGCCTCATCAACTTTCTTCTCTCTTCTCTCCTCTCCGATCTTTCGACTCTTTCAGAGGGCCTCTCATCCGGGATTACCTCTTCTGTCCCGATATATCTTTCTTTTCGGATCAGGAACTTATTGTAGGTTTTTAGTCCTTCATTATGAACCGACCATCAAAATCTCATTCTGGACCTCAGTCCCGCCTTTATGGCGATCAGCAATGCATCATTAGATACATATTCTATCTCCAGGATAAGTTTATTAAATCTATCCAGGTAGGCTTTCAGAGACTCGGTCCTATCCTGCCTAACATTGACCAGTCTCTCCTTTGGAGTCGACCTCATCTTTGATCTAATGAACTGTGTTAAGAACAGTTCTGTCAGCTCATCCTATCATCTGAAAGAGTAATCAGAGAGGGACTTAAACCATCGTTCTACTCAGTCTCCCAAAGTTAGTGGAAAGTCTTACACATTAGTTTCTCACCAATCCCCTGGATCTCCATCCAAGATGAATATTTATCTAGGTGTGTGCTCGGATTGGTTTTGCCATTGTATAAACCAATCAGCGACATCTTGAACTTGGCTGGTGTGGCCATTTCAGAGATATGCTCGACAAATAGAGTAGCTTTCTTCCAACCCTCTCTATTGGTCCTGTTCTTCTTAGTCTGAATTTCTACTAGCCTCTGCTTTAACTTTCACACTTCGGCCAGATAGAATATCTCATGTTATGGTCAGTACTCTCCTCGTGTGGCTGCTTAACCTTCTCTCTATCATCATGCCCCCTAACAGGTCTTCTGGCCTCCCGAGCTGATGCCGGCCCCATCCAGTCAGATACATATTTAGTGTCTGCTAAGTTTTCTGCTCATTTCAGACGTTCCCTATTGTCTACTCGAGCCCGAACTGGTGACAAGCTCCTTGCGGGTCTTTGGTGATCCGCTATCCTTTTTTCCAGGTTTCGTCTTTACTTGAGCTTATCTAAAGATTCTGTGTCCTTCATCAATCCAGCAACTTTTTGGGCCTTCTCTCTCTACTTGACTGCTTTCAACCTTTCGTTAAGCTGAGCCATTATGGCTCTGATTTTATTGGTAGACATAGGGGTCCTGGGACGTCTACAGTGATGGGGATAGTCTGGGTGACCCCCGCTATTATGGCCAGATTTGGCTGGCTGGATCTGCCAGGCTGAGAGAAGCGGGCCTGGGAGTCCGGTGCCACGGTTTGTTCTTTATTGCTCATTATAGAATTTGGAGTTTTTGTCTGTTTGAATGTTAAACCCCCTCATTTTAACACTAAAATGTTGATATCGGAATTTGTTGATAATTTAATTCCTAGCCAAACACTAAATTTAAGAAAATGCGGTTTAAATGAATAAAATCTGATGAAGAAATTGAATGAAAAGTGTACAAAACACTATGCCCGGAGCGTACTCGGGTAAATTAGGTCGACTAATTCTGGTCGATTTGTAGTGGTTGGCCAAAATCATATTCTATTATTGTAAGAGAAATGAGCTCTCTTATGCTTGAATACAATAATTTTTGAAGCCTTTCTAAGTCCTTATGTCTACTATTTATAGGCTAAGGGAAAACACAAGTTAGTGGGATCATGCCCTTTTCTCCCTTGGTTTTTGCCTATTTTCTAGGAAGTGGGAGGTTAATTTCCTCCCCATTTCTCCTATTAATCAGGCGGGCCTAGGTTGATTTACTTCTTGGTCTTTTGGGCCATATTCTGGCCTGTTCGGTACGTGTTCCTTCGGGATCACTTTGAAATCGATCTTGACCGGGTCATCTGGTGGTCTGTCCGGTGAACCATCCTAGTCGGGTCGTTGATCCGACTCTTTAAGAGGGCTGGTCGGGTCTTAAGCCTTCATATGGATCGAACCTGGTATTTGTGTCCCACCGATCGATTTGGGTCGGATAACCTAGGAAACCGGCCAGGTCATGTATTTTGACCGGTCTCGGATTGTGGGGGTCCAACATATATGTCCTACGTAACAGATATATGGCTTGCATATAAACACCTTATAAAAAATGAAAGAAAAATAAAATAAAATAAACACCTCATCAATTAATTTTTATTTTACTCTGCACAACACTCAAATCTAATTTTCATTCATCAAATAATTGGCTTGCATATAATCGTCACAATAAGTAATAGATAATTCTTTGAAATTGGAAGGTGCACCCATCGAGAGTGAGTTAGGAATCCATGAGAGATGTTGGCTAGTTGAGTTTGAAGCGAAGCTAAGGCGGCGGAGCCAAGATGAAGTCTTTATCAGTGTAGGAGATTGTGGGGTTTAGGAGGAGAGATTGGAGATGGGATTTCGTGGAGACATTGGCATTAGGGTTGTAAAAGAATCGAACTTTTTTGATTCGATTCGGTATTCGAATTCAAAAAATGGGAATAAGAATCTAAATAAGAATATTTTTTACATTCGAATATTATCCGAATACAAATATGAATATAACTATATTTGATTCAAATATTCATGATAATATTCAAATAATTATAAATGTATATAATTTTAATAAACTATTAAAAATATTTATTTAATAAAATAAAAAATATATATATACATATAATTATTTTTACTTCTCATTTATTCTCCCCATCACAATTTCTAGCCACATACGTATTTTGGATTTGATAAATATTTTGGATGCTAATTTGAAATCTTTTAGTTTGTGAATTGTTGCATGTAAAGAGTTGATGAACGATTTATTATTTACTATGTATTATATAGGTTGTGTTATGTATGCATATGCTATATATTGCAATTTCATAGTATTAATTAAAAATAAACATATACTTGAAAGAAAAAAAAATGAAATTTCAAAGTCTACATTTTCAAATTTGAATATTCGAGTGTATTCGAATATTTTATTCGATTACGAATACAAGTTTCATATTTAATTCAAATAATAAACGAATACGAATATTCGTTAAATTAAACGAATACAAATAGAACATCATGATATTTGAATCGATTCGATTCGTTTACAACCCTAATTGGTATAATTCCCTGATAGAGTATAGTGTGTTTTGAAGAGTGACTCTTTGAGAGCTTTGATAATCTGTAAATTCAAGATAATGTGTTTATTTTTTTTATTTTTTGATGAAGTGTAAATGATTTTTGTATCCCTATGTCCGCCACGTAGGACATATATAATTTTATTTTGACTAAAATTGAAATTTGGCTAAAATTGCAACTAATTTCCTATAATATGACTTGTTGGTCCCAAGTTATGTCCGAGGTTCAGAGGGGGGGAGGTGAATGAACCTTGGTCGATTTTGCAAAACAATGAAAAACTTTTCTGTTCTACAAGTTACTTGAACTTGCAGCATCAGATTGTTACTGCTTACAGCACTAGGACGCAGTGCTGCGCGCTGTAACTTTAGAGTTTTATACGCAGCAGAAAAATATAACTTTATAACTCAAGGCTGATTTTCTCAATATGCTTTTTTTAAACACGTTTGATGAATATGAGATATGTAAGATCAGAAGGTAAATGCACAAATAGGTAAGGCAATAAAATACGCATGGCTTATAGTGGTTCGAAGGTGGTGTAATCCTTTTACGTGCACTCTACTGCTCCTCGAGCAGGAACTTTGTTAAGCAAGATTGAATTACAGGACACTCCTAACAATCTATCAACTTTACAAAGTAACAACCTACTGAAGTCCAGCGTACACTCAGCAACTGCAAACTTCAAAGGCTAACCCACACAGGGTTCTACACTCCCACACAGGGAAGCTGCCTAAATCTAGACAACTATACAAACAGCAAGGGTCTCTCCTATCAACTGTTTGACACCTCTAAAACAACCTAAACACACAGCAACAAGGTTAAAAAGGAATAAAAAGATTTTCTTCAACAGGTGCTTCGAAGTGAGCTTCTGAATCCTTTCAGGGACCTTTCAGCTTTGAACTTGCTTCATTTCTTGAGGTTGAGTGACTGAAACTGATAGAGATTTGAATATTTAGATCTTGAAAGCTTTATGAATTTTACGCAAATGTTTCAGTAACTAGCTTCAGTGTTTCTCATCCTCTATTTATACTTGTAGGAGAAGATGTCCGTTGAAGGAGACATCTCTCTTTTTGAATTTGAAGTAGTCTGACCAAAGGCATGGTTCGCATTTAATGCGACTTAACTTTCTCTTTCGCAACATTTAATGCGGCAGTTACGGTTCGCAGCTTTCTACAGCGCGTCAGTTCACGTGGCATCTTCGTATTGGCTCCGTGTCTGCAACTTTGATCTTCTCTGGAACGGCTCTATTTGTTCTTGCTTGAATCTTCGTTCATCGTACTGCATTTATCCTTCCTAGGATTGCAAGATACTCCTTGTTGTAATTTGCGCTGATTGACTTGACTGAACTGTAAGCTTTGTACTGTATCCTCGGTCTTTATGCAGCTGATTCTTTCGTGCAGTGCTGCAGCAACCTGGTTGCAGTATCTTTGAGCAGAGCTGCTGCATCTTTTTCTTGCAGCACTCCTGTATGCCATTCCTTCTTACTTCACTGTAGATAAGTTCTGTCTTGTTACAGCGATGCTGTATCCTGCCTTCTTGCAGCGATATTGTATCCTGCCTTCTTGCAGCGATATCTTCTCTGAACGACTTAGTTGCAGCGTTATCCTTGTCAATCCTCCATTTCTCAGCACTTAAACCTAGACTCAATCTAGTCTATATATTCACTTAAACATCGTGAAAAATGGAATACTCAAAACTTCCTAATACATATATGTTTTGTCTCATCAAAATCTAAACATCGAAATCCTAACAATTTCCCCCTTTTTGATGATGACAAAACCTTTACATTATTTCGTTAATGAAGAAGTTTTTATTTTTACATTATTTCAAATGGTTCCTCAGGATTACATGCTTGAACAGCTTTGGTAAACTAAGGTCTAATCCTGGATTCATCAGAGATGCATCATGTTATTCCTTTCATCACAATGCATCAGAAAAAACGTAAATAGCATGCATGAGTTCATAAGGATTGAACTTGAATCAGAAAAAAAAGAAAATTTCTTCATTATGAGAAAGAAATTTTACAAGCATATATGTTACAGAAAGGATTATAGGAGGGTATATAAATTACTGAAACAGGGACCTTTTTGTAGACGGTTCTTCAGGTTTTCTTTCAGCCAACTTTTCAATGTCTTTCCTTCCTCTTGATCCTTTCTACCAGTCCCAGATGGACTCTTGATAGGTCTCTTCTAGCTTTTCTATAATTACAGGAATTTGAATCCACCTGAGCCAGAAGTCCTCACCATATGGCACAATCCCGCCATGCTTCACTAGGTCGATATAGTATTTTTGAATTTCAAGATCTCCTTCCCTAGCGAGCTGCTCATATCTCTTCAATGCAGTCTTACAGGTATGATATCTGCTGAATTTGCCTTTCCTGCATAGAGTTCTGAAGTGTCTGAGGTATTCTGATCGTTTATACACTGTGATAGCCTCAAATGATGGATTCCTGTCAGTAGGCAGTCTGATTTCCTTGAAGATGTCAAACCTCCAAGCCATATTTTCACTTTCAGGCCTCTGATCCATCAGAACGGAAACATCAGCAGAGATATTATCAGTGTCAAGGCGAGGGATCTCTTGAGGAGGGTATTGGTAGGAGTCCTTTAGAAAAATTCTCCTCTCACCAATTACTCCGAGTCTTTGAATCCAGACATATGAATCTTGTTCTTCTCTTTGGCGCCTTTGACTCTAAGACTCTTCCCCGCTCATCCTCTTCCTTGAGCCTTGCTGCTGGCCTTCATACCCTCTCTTTGTATGATGATGAGAGGGAGGTGCTGCATCTTTACTTGCAGCTCTGCTGGGTGCAGCGCCTGCTGCTGATCTTCTTGCAGTACCAGCTCCATCAGCTCCTCCATCATCATCTCTTCTCCAGTGCTTGAGAGATGGGATGTCAGCCACAACAGATGATCCAGACCTCCTCCTCCTCCTGCTGAGAGGTTGCTGGTCATCATCTTCATCTTCTTCTTCAGCTCCCCCTGAGCTCCTGTATCTATCTTCTTTTCTTTCCCCCTTTTTGGCATCATAAAAAACCGAGGGCTGAGCAGGGACAACTGGGACCACCTTGGAATGTGGTCTTCGGGTCGGTTCGGGGGTGGCCTCAGGAGCATCAACATACTGAGGGAAGCTTCGGAACATGATGTCCCTCAGTTCTCCAACAATGAGCTCCAGGTTTCCCAAACAATCGTCCACACTTCTGGTTCGCTGAGATTGATCAGTTGTGTGATCTAGAAGTGTCTGCAGAATGAGGGAGTGAGTAGTCAGCCTGTCAGAGACATTCTCAGCATGGCGCTTGCACAGCCTTATCTCCTGACGAGTCTACGCAGCTTCAACTTTCAGCTCTCCCTCCATCCTGACCCGTTCCATGTAAAGCCTGTGGGAGTGATCATTCAGCGTCCTCTTGATCATCCCAAGCAGGGCTTCAAGGTCCTTCTTGAAACCTGTCATGGTTTCAGCGTGGAATTGGGCAGAGACCCTAAGACTATTGCGCATGGTAGACTCATGCTCCTGGAGGGCGTGCACCAGATGTCTTACCACGGCTTTAACTCGGTTGATCGATTCGTCAGGAGTCAGCCCCGAATTCCATCTTGTTGAGACGGTAAAGGATGCAGCGAATGGTATTACAGCTTGAATTATCGGAGCTGCATCCTGCCTTGGTACCTCGGCAGCAACCTCATCCTCATGATTGCTGGTTTGAGAGTTTATAGAGCTTGAGGATGGGTGCTCTTCTTCTTCTTCTTCCTCCTCTTCACCGGATAAGATTTGAACAGGATCTGCTCCGCCAGATTTTGGCCCATGAATAGCTATGTTGCGCTCCTTCATCATCCTTGCGAAGTCGGCATGAGTAATCTCAGCTTCCTCAGTAACCTCTGCTGCTGTAACCTTGGAAGATTCTTGAGAGCATGCAGCAGCTGCAGCATCAACCTCCTCTTGAGGTGTCTCTAGCTGCACGGGGGTTACCTCAACTACTCCTTCTGTATCTTCTGTGGGTACTGTTTGAACAGCCTCCCCAACAGAGGTCTTCTCCAAGGACCCCATCTCGTCGGCCGGTCCTGAAACTTGGATAGATTCCGCTGCAAAAATGGGTTCTTGCAGCTCTGGTTGGTTTTTTGCAGCGTCCACAATATGTAGTACTGTATGCTCCACTACTGCAAGAATTTCAGCTTCCACCCTGCTTGTCTCTTCAGCAGCTGCTTCTTGGGTGGTCGCCTGCTGTACTGCTGTCTCCACCAGTACAGAGAGTCCTGGCTCTGCAACTTTCTCCGTGGTTGCATCATCGGTGACTTCAGCAAGCTCAGAGATTACTCCCTGAATGATGGCTGACGGTTCCCTTTGTGAATCTGCAGCAGCAACATCCATTCGAACTGGGGAATCGCCACAGTCCAACAGTTGAGATTCTTCCTCCTCCAAAGGATCCAGCGTGACAATGTTGGAGAGGCCCTCAACTACTTGCTCGTATGTAGGGGAGTTCATAAGGTGTGAACTTGAACTTCCTTCTCCCCACATTCTCCTAGAAGTGTACTGCATCCTTGTCTCTTTAACACGTTGTTGCAGCGCCTGTTGCAGCATAACTTCCTCAGCTTGCTCCACTCCTAGGGTGTCAATTTGCTCTTGGGTAAAAGTGACATCATCGCCCCTTCTAACAGCCTCCGCAGCCGGGGCAAGAAAGACCTGCACATCCTCCATTGCTGATCTCATCGGCAGCTCTGTAGAGTCGGATTCTGCGAGAGCTTTTCCCTTTTTTTTGTCCTTTGCTCCCTGAGCAGCACTGCTATCACCAAGCTCATGTACTCTTGCTGCATACTCAGGTTGCACGAGTGCCAGTATATCTTCTGATTTGGCCCACTCCAGGACAGCTTGCTCGACTGTCAGGAAATCCTTCCACTTCAATAGGATTTCCCCCTTAAACAGCCGCATCTCTCTCCAAAGATTGTATTGCAGCTCCATATTTCTAGCCGCTGGAAAAGTGGGATCAAGCATTGAAGCTTTTGTTTGTAGACGAGCTTCTTCTTCAATTGGCTTGTCCCGGAGCTGATATGGCTCCTGAAGCTGATGTGACTCATCCCCAAGATTTTCTACCACCTCAGAAGGTGTAGAGAGTTGGGAATCAAGAGCTCCTTCTTGATCCCGGGGCTGATGAGACTCATCCGCAACAGCAACTACAGTCAGGCTTACTGTAGAGTGTTGGGAAGTAGCAGCTGCAACAACCTTCTTCTTGCTGTGCAGGGCCCTTCTCACCAAGGGTGCATCGTCATCAGAGGATGAGGATTCAGTTTCAGGTATAGCCTTCCCTGAACTCCTCTTGATAACAGGAAGAGGACTCTAAACGTCCTCTTCTTCGGCTTCATCCCCGCTGCCTGCAGCTTCATCTTGCAGAGCAAGAGTTGCATTCTTTTTATCTTTGGTTTTCTTCCTTGCAACTCCTGCTCCTGCAGCCTTCGGTTGGGTCTTACCCTTCTTCTTCTTCCCGAGATACTTTTCGATGTGAATGGGGCAAGTGCTGCAAGTTGAAGGCCAAGCTTGCAGAGCAAAGAACAGATGGTGATACCGTAGCTCCGACACTCCGTTATCTTCTTTGCTTCCTCCCACAACCTCTTCATGATAAACCTCGCCTAGTTCACCTTTTCTCCGGCCATGATAGCGGACATGATCCGGAACCGGAGATCTGTGCATTTGTCATAGCTCCCGTTATGCCTTCAATGGAGTATGCACAGATATCATGAAGAAGTTCAAACTCCGGCTTGAAGAGCTTCTTGGGGGCGCTTCTCTTGATTTCAGCCCCTGCATCCCTTGCTCGAAAGAGATCCCACATCTCTTGAGCAGATGCCTCCCCATATGATGTCAACTGACTGGGGGTCAAACCTCCGGCGGATATGCTGAAGGTGGTGGCGATGTCTCTAACGGTTAGGGACCGTTCTTCCCCATCTGCATCCATCCCGAACAGGATGCAGTTCCTGTTGTAACGCCCTAGTCATATTAATTAGGAAAAGGCCGTCTGTAACGCCTCGTTCCCTTTTTAATTAGAAATAGGTCGTCACTCTTTACTTATTTAGAAATTAAAAAAATTATAATTACTTTCTAATATACAGCGGAAGACTTAAAATGAAGATACGAGAGCTTTATACTTATATATTTTTTATTTTATTTTTAAAACCGTAACATATATACATTTATATATATATATATCCAAAACTAGATCGTGTCTTACCCACATTTCTAGGTAAAATGTTCATACCAAAAACCTATCAGAAATTACACGACAAACATATATACATGACAAGATACAAGTGTAAGCCCGTAGTTTATCGTACTATACATATTTAACAACTTATTATTCTGAAAATGAAACATTATTCTAGTACAATTTTATAAATACAGTGAGAAGTCAGCCAGCCTACTATACATATTTAAAAACTGTCTCTAAACAGCTTATCTTAGAAACATCATATAAAATCGATTTTAACTCAAACTCTTCTGAAATTTGACACACATATTCTACACTTCATATACTAGATTATGTTAAAAGGGTTTAGCTTAAATCAATTCCTACATCACCCAGAATATTTCGGAACAGAGATGCAGAGTATGAAACAGAAGAAATCTACACAGAACAGGGCTATGTTTGAAAAATCATAATAAATCAAATTTATGTCCAAATATTTTGACATTTAACATATATGTTCTTCACTTCATATATTAGAATTTGGCTGAAGGGTTTAGGCAAAATCAATTTCTATAAACCTACAAATTTCTCAGAACATGCCTGCAGTTTTCCATCTCTTACACATGCACTATTTTGCATATTCAAGTAAATGAAATACATAAAATTCTAAACCTAATGCCAAAGAACATCTTTAGATCTTATAATATATGTTATAAGTCATGAAAATATCAGAAAATAAGAAAGGTTTTAGCTAAAATACCTTCAAAATCAAGAGACAAGAGGTGTGTTCTTCATTTTCTTTTGAAATTGTGTTCTTTCTTCTTCTTCTAAGTTGGTTGCAAATTCCTCTCGTTTTTTTTTCTTTCTCTTTGATTCATTCATAGCATATTATATATTAGAGGGTGCAGCTCATGAAATAGGAGGTGACTTTTAGGTATTAGGATGTGTAGAGGAAAGTTCTATTTATTAGACTTATGATGCAAGTTGCATAAAATATCTTTGTTTCCCTTTTTCCTTTTCATTTTCATTTTTTTTCTTTTCTTCTTCTTCTTATATATATATATAGATACATGTATATCTACTTACATAAAGAGATAAAAATTAGTATAACAATAATGGTATATTAGCATAACTTATATAATAAAAGAGGTAATTTATTTATATGATTTACTTTATGTAAAGAACATATTTTTATCTACATTATGATGCATAAATTCATGTTCAAGCAATCTATGTTTCATCACATAAAATAACATATAAAGATCATAATTAAAATTTCATAAAAGAAAGCATTCGAAAGTGCTAACGAATAAAATTAGCATATGAATTTAATATCATATAATTCATTTAAAATTAACTAACATTTTATCTTTTACTTCTGTTCATATGTGTCGAGTGAGTTGGGATCGAGCTCGGTTTCTTCCAAAAGTTATCCTGTAAAATCCTTAAAATCTTGAAAGAAATATTAGATCATAAAGATTTTAAAATCATCGACCATAATATGATTTGTAAATCATAACTTTAAATAATATAAGAACTTACACTTAAATCATTTATACTTGAACGATAAAAGAAATTTTATAAAATATGCAATGCAAAGTTTTCTTGAAAACGGGGTGTTACAACTGTTCTCCGTCTGTCTGGCTTAGGAATAGAATCTCTGTACTGACTCCACAGAGAAGCCAGCGTAAACAGTCGTCAACAGCCGTAGGACTTGAGTCCGCTCAAGGGCATCAAAGATTCTCCTGATGAGGGTGTTATCATACAACCCTGAAACAAGGATGTGCTCCTGGTTGATCAGTCTTCCTTCCAAAACGATGGTTTGTCTGGCAGCCATTGATTTCTTGAGAGAAGGGTTGAGAAATTTCAAAGTTTTGGACTTAGAGAATTTTTCGCGAAAGAAGTTTCTCTCCTTGGATGATGGTGAATAAAATAATTTCAAAGAGTGCGGTTATGGGGGTTATGGCGGAATTCAAGGGACGTGGAGTAAGATCGACGGTTGAGAAAAATCAAGGAGACTTGATCTTACGGTCCAGGAAAAAGCGGAGTGTCAAATCGTCGCTTTAATTATTACAAGGCGCGTGGGCTACTGAGCGTACCCCTTCCACTTCTGACACGTGCAGACTTTGCATTTAATGCTGAAAGACATGTCATTTGCCGCCTAAATAGATGACTTTTTAAGGTTGCAACATCCTTAGTACGAGGTTGCAGAGTAATCAATACTCTTTTGAAATAAATGTTGTAACCTGGTGCTGCTTGAACTCTCGATTTTTGCTGTACTGTAAGGATATATAATACAGCGCTGTTTGAACCCTGCACTGTAAGAAGGCGTAACTTACAGCACTATACTTACTGCTTTTCGCAAGCATGCAGATGTCCCCCTTGATCTTTGCACTTACGTTTTCTCCTCATAACTTAAGAATTCCCAGCTCGTTTCTAAGCATAGAAAACCTTGATTCACTTAAGGGCTTAGTGAATATATCTGTAAGTTGGAGATCCGTGTGAACTTTCTCAAACACAATATTTATTCTTTTCTACGTGGTCTCTTATAAAGTGATGACGTATATCAATGTGCTTCATTCTTGAGTGAAAAACCGGGTTATGGGTAATTGCAATAGCGCTTGTATTATCACAGAAAATTGGGGTCTCTTTTTCTTGAATTCCATAATCCCTAAGTTGCTGCTGTATCCAGAGGATTTGTGCACAACAACTTCCTGCTGCAACATACTCTGCTTCTGCTGTAGAGGTTGCAATTGAAGTTTGCTTCCTGCAGAACCATGAAACGAGTCTATTTCCCAGAAACTGACAAGTCCCACTGGTATTCTTCCGATCAATCTTGCAGCCTGCATAATCTGAATCAGAGTAGCCTTTAAGCTTGAATCCCCCTTCCTTGGGATACCATAGGCCTACTTCTTGAGTTCCTTTTAGATATTTGATAATCCTTTTGACCGCTGAAAGGTGTCATTTCTTTGGTGCCGCTTGAAATCTTGCACAGACTCCTACTGCAAACATAATGTCTGGCCTGCTTACTGTAAGGTACAGTAAGGATCCGATTAGGTGTCTGTACTTTGTGATATCAACGTCTTTACCATCTTCATCTTGGTCAAGACTTATAGATGTAGACATGGAAACGGCCGTTGCTACTCCATTCTCCATGCTAAACTTCTTGATAAGCTCCTTCGTGTATTTGACTTGACTGATGAAGGTTCCTATAGGTAGCTGTTTTACTTGCAGCCCGAGAAAGAAACTTAATTCTCCCATCATAGTCATCTCGAACTTTGACTGCATCAGGTTGGAGAATTTCTCACATAGCTCTTTGTTTGTGGAACCGAAGATGATGTCGTCCACATATATCTGTACTAACAGTACACTTTCTCCATCTTGTATTCTAAACAGCATTTTGTCGATTGTTCCTTTCTGGAAACCATTCTCTTGAACATAAAGAGATAAGGTGTCATACCAAGCTCTTGGTACTTGCTTAAGTCCATACAGGGCTTTGTGTAACCGAAACACCTTCTCTCCTACTTGATCTTCAAAACCTGGAGGTTGTTCAACATACACTTCTTCTATAAGGAGACCATTCAGGAATACACTCTTAACGTCCATTTGATAAACATTGAAATTCATGTGAGCTGCATACGCCAGAAAAATCTTTATTGCTTCCAGCCTCGCTACTGGAGCAAAAGTCTCATCAAAATCAATTCCTTCTTCCTGACAGTATCCTTTAGCAACTAATTTTGCTTTGTTTCTCACAACGAGTCCAGATTCATCTAACTTATTCTTGAAAACCCACTTTGTTCCTATAACACCTTGATGGGTTGGTCTCGCAACAGTTTGCCATACTTGATTTCTCTCAAATCCGTTCAACTCTTCTTGCATGGCCTGTATCCAGTTGCTATCTTGCAGTGCCTCTTCAACATTCTTAGGCTCTGTCTGGGATATGAAACATGCAAACAACGCTTCATGTAGGATGGATCTTCTTGTTCTTACTCCAATGGATGGATCTCCTATGATAAGTTCCCTTGGATGATTCCTTAGCCATGTTCTGTCAGGCTCAAAAACATGTGCAGGTGTAGGTTGCTCATCTTGTTGCTGTAAAGCAGGAGGTTCTGCAGCTGTAAGAATGTCTGCTGCATCAAAGGTTATAGCTTCCTCTTCTTTATCTTCCTCTGTATGCAGAACTCCTTCTATGTAGGGAATAACATTCTCTTTTCTTGGAACTGTCTCTTCAGGTGGTTCTTTAAACTTCTTGGTGTCACAATGTGGTCATCAAACACCACGTGAATGGATTCTTCAACCACCAGGGTTCTTTTGTTAAATACTTTGAAAGCTTTACTTACAGCAGAGTATCCTAGAAATACTCATTCGTCTGATTTAGCATCAAAAGTTTTCAGATTTTCCTTTCCATTGTTGAGAATATAACACCTGCATCCAAAGATATGCAGATAAGAGATATTTGGTGTATATCCATTCCATATTTCATAAGGCGTTTTGTCTAGATCCTTGATGATTAGACATTTGTTCTGTGTGTAGCAAGCAGTATTAGTTGCTTCAGCCCAAAATCTCTTGGGTACTTCTGCTTCAGCTATCATTGTTCTTGCTGCTTCCTTGAGGATTCTATTCCTCCTTTCAGCTACACCGTTCTGTTGAGGTGTTCTTGCAGTAGAGTATTCATGTCGAATACCATTATCAGAACAGAATTTCTCAATAAATTTATTTGTGAACTCAGTTCCTCTATTTGATCTAATCTTCACAATGCTTAAGCTCTTTTCATTTTGAATTTTCTTCATGAGACCAGGTAGCTTGTCTTGAGTTTCTGACTTCTTTGCAAGGAAGATCGTCCATGTGTATCTAGAGTAGTCATCTACAACTACAAGAGAGTACTTCTTCCCACTCAAGCTTACTGGTTCTACTGGTCCAAATAGGTCCATGTGTAGAAGATCTAAGATCCTGTGAGATGACTTTTGAGACTTGTCTTTGAATGAGCTCTTAACTTGTTTTCCTTTCTGACAAGCTCCACAGATATTTTCTTTCTTGTATGCTACGTCTGGCAATTCTCTTACAAGGTCTTTCCTTGCTAACTTGTTGATAGTCTTGAAGTTCAGATGACATAACCTCTTGTGCCATAGCCAGCTCAGCTCTGGTGGACTTTTTACAATGAAGCATGTTGATTGAGTAGAGGAGTTCCAATCAGCTAGATAGATGTTTCCTCGCTTTGTTCCTGTAAGCTTGACTTCATTTGAGGTGCTATCTTTGATTAAGCATTTGTTGAGGTTGAATTCCACTGTATATCCCTTGTCACAGAATTGACTGATACTTAGAAGATTGTATCTAAGTCCTTTCACGTAAGATACATTTTTGATCTTTATGTTTCCTTTGACTAGGCATTCACTTCCTCTTGTGCTTCCTTTGGAATCATTTCCAAAGATGACCTTGGGTCATTTACATTCTTGGAAGTTTTTTAAGGTTTCTTTGCTGTATGTCATGTGCCTTGAACAGCCGCTGTCAATGTACCATACATCACTGCTGCAACCTGGCACTGAAACCTCATCTTCTTCGCTGTCCTCGCAGTCTCTAGCCATTAGGCATATCAGCGCTTCTTCATCAGAGGATGAAGTTTTAGTGTCGCTATCAGAGGATTCTGCAGCTTTCAGTACTTCCTTCGAAACTACTGCATCATTAGCCTTTTCCATCTCTCCTATGAGAGCTCGAAGCTTGTGTCTTTCCTCTCTTCTCTTGTTTCTTCTCTACTCTCTTTCTCCTTCACGATACTTGTACAATGTTGGGTATTGACAGTTTCTTGCATAGTGCCCTGGTTTCCTGCAGTTATAACACAAGTCAACATTGCTTGTATTTGATTATGGAGAAGAGGATATCTGAGGAGGTGGATGACTTTTTCTGAAGTCATTCATCTTGTTGAGGTTGATGTTGCTGCTATTGTTGTTGCTCTTCATGAACCTTTTAAATTTCTTCAGAAGTAGAGTCATATCCTCTTCAGCACCTTCTGCTGTATCCTCAAACTGTTTACTGCAACTAGCGGTTGCTGTATCCTTGGAGCCTCTGGCAGTTAGCGCTATAACTTTGGAGCTCGACTATTCGGACTCCTTTCTCCGTCTGTTGATGTCATATGCGAATGTTTTGAGGTCGGAGAATAGGTCGAATGTACTCATGGATTTCAAATCCTTAGACACTCTCATGGCAGTGGTCTTGCTATCCCACTCCGCAGGTAGGGCTCTTAATACTTTCATGTTTTTCTCTTTCTGAGTGTAGTGTTTGCCCAGAGCTTCTAGTTCGTTCATTATGGATGTGAATCTCAAGTCTAGTTGCTCAAGAGTCTCTTCATTCTTCATTTCGAAGAGCTCGAATATTTGAGTGGCGTTGGAGATCTTGTTGTCTTTGGTGAGCTCAGTCCCCTCACATATTTGCTCCAACTTTTTCCATATTTCTTTGGATGTTGAGTAGGTTTTGACTTTGCTAAAGGTGTCTTTATCCAAAGTAATAAACAGAGCATTCTTTACCACATTATCTACATTGGCTCTCTTCCTGTCTTCATTTCCCCACTCTTGACGTGGTTTTGTCAGGAAGTTCGGTGGTGGCTGCTCTCCTTCTGCTTGGTCTCTTCCATACATTGGATTTACCTTCATGGGTATTATTGGTCCTTCAGTTATGACCGTCCACATTTCATCATTCATTGCTGAAAGATGTGTCTGCATTCTTATCTTCCAATCGTCATATTCTTCTATAAAAAACATAGGTAACTTGTGATTAGAAGAATCCATGATATGCTATAAGAATGAGTTTTAGATGTAGAGAAAACGGTGAGTCTAAGGTGGATCTGGGTAGGTGACCAGACAAGTTGGCTTTTAACCCAACTCGTTCTGATACCACTTGTTGGTCCCAAGTGATGTCCGAAGTTCAGAGGGGGGTGAATGAACCTTGGTCGATTTTGCAAAATAATGAAAAACTTTTCGGCTCTGCAAGTTACTTGAACTTGCAGTGTCAGATTGTTACTGCTTACAGCACTAGGATGCAGTGCTGCGCGCTGTAACTTTAGACTTTTATACGCAGCGGAAAAATATAACTTTTATAACTCAAGGCTGATTTTCTCAATATGCTTCTTTTGAACACGTTTGATGAATATGAGATATGTAAGATCAGAAGGTAAATGCACAAATAGGTAAAACAATAAAACACGTATGGCTTATAGTGGTTCGAAGGTGGTGTAATCCTCCTACGTCCACTCTACTGCTCCTCGAGCAGGAACTTTGTTAAGAAGATTGAATTACAGGACACTCCTAACAATCTATCAACTTTACAAAGTAACAACCTATTGAAGTCCAGCGTACACTTAGCAACTGCAAACTTTAAAGGCTAACCCACACAGGATTCTACACTCCCACACAGGATTCTACACTCCCACATAGGGAAGCTGCCTAAATCTAGACAACTATACAAACAGCAAGGATCTCTTCTATCAACTGTTCGACACCTCTAAAACAACCTAAGCACACAGCAACAAGGTTAAAAAAGAATAAAAAGGTTTTCTTCAACAGGTGCTTCGAAGTGAGCTTCTGAATCCTCTCAGGGATCTTTTAGCTTTGAACTTGTTTCACTTCTTGAGGTTGAGTGACTGAAACTGATAAAGACTTGAATATTTGGATCTTGAAAGCTTTATGAATTTTGCACAAATGTTTCAGTTACTAGCTTCAGTGTTTCTCATCCTCTATTTATACTTGTAGGAGAAGATGTCCGTTGAAGGAGACATCACTCTTTTTGAATTTGAAGTAGTCTGGCCAAAGGCATGGATCGTATTTAATGCGACTTGACTTTCTCTTTCGGAGCATTTAATGCAGCAGTTGCGGCTCGCAGCTTTCTGCAACGCGTCAGTCCACGTGGCATCTTCGATTGGCTCCGTATCTGCAACTTTGATCTTCTCTGGAACGGCTCTATTTGTTCTTGCTTGAATCTTCGTTCCTCGTACTGCATTTATCCTTCCTAGGATTGCAAGATACTCCTTGTTGTAATTTGCGCTGATTGACTTGACTGAACTGTAAGCTTTGCACTGTATCCTCGGTCTTTATGTAGCTGATTCTTTCGTGCAGTGCTGCAGCAACCTGGATGCAGTATCTTTGAGCAGAGCTGCTGCATCTTTTTCTTGCAGCACTCCTGTATGTCATTCCTTTTTACTTCACTGTAGATAAGTTCTATCTTGTTACAGTGATGTTGTATCCTGCTTTCTTGCAGCGATATCTTCTCTGAACGACTTAGATGCAGCGTTATCCTTGTCAATCCTCCATTTCTCAGCACTTAAACCTAGACTCAATCTAGTCTATATATTCACTTAAACATCGTGAAAAATGGGATACTCAAAACTTCCTAATACATATATGTTTTGTCTCATCAAAATCTAAATATCGAAATCCCAACATGACTAAATTGACAATTTTTAAAAAATTGACTAAAATAACAAAAACTAAAAAAAGTTTGAATCTTTTTGACTATTTGACTTTTTTTAATTGTAAAACTAAAACTATTAAACAACATAGTTTATTTAAATAATATTTTCACTATGATATTAGGTATATTAATTTTTAATTTTAATACTACTTAAATCTCTATATATTATATGAAATATTTACTTTATTAAAATATAAAATAAGAAAAATGGTCAAATAAGTGAAATAACTTATTATCGTCTGTTTCTATAAATATAAATATAGAGGTTTAAGTAGTATTTAAATTTAAAAATAATATCCTAATATCATAGTGAAAAATGCTTGTAAACATACATACCTGGTATATATATGTTTAATTTTACAATAAAGCCATTGAGATTTTTTTAGAGATGTGAAACTCATTCAACTATGTATAAACAACTGGTGATGATCAAACAGTTTTAAAAATCGGAATCGGATCGGTTTGAATCGTCGTCAAACCGTCATCAAACCGTCAAATCGGAATCATGAACTGTGGTTCTCCGATTTGGTTTTGGTTCGAAAATTTTCAAACAGTAATCCGGCGGTTTAACCAATGGTTCAACTGTCCCTTTTTTGATTTTTTAATTAATTTATTTTTTAATTTGCAAGGTGTGACATGTGGACGTTTTAGATGAGTCGACCGTTGATGATCAACGTTCTTGATGATTTGACGGTTATAAACCGTCAGTTCGAACCAGTCGATTTAATTGTTTTTTTAAAGGACACGTGTATGACTTTAAAGGACACTTGTATGACTTAAAAAAACCGAACAAACCTTTGACTTGAATCGTCGGTTCCGATTCAATCGTCGGTTTGATTCCGGTTTGTCTATATACGGTTCATCAAATCATCGGTTCGAACAGTTTGATCATTTGATCATGACTACTAACAACTCCATCTTTTTTAACACAATTTTGAAATTTTTTAGTTGGTAATAAGTATGTGAATCATGAAATTGAATTGTTTTAATAGGGTATACAACAATGGCTTATTTGAACGATTTCTTAAAATACGATATCCAGTAAGTGATTTTCTAGTGTCTGTGCATGAGCCCCAATCGGATCCCTTTACGAGTGCTCTTGAGATATTTCAGTAGGTGTATTGCTGCCGTCTAGTGACTAGAACATGGTGCCTTCACAAAATTGACTAAGTCCATAAAAGACTTTATTGTGGGTTTTATAAGAAAGACTTTTTGTAGGAACTCTGTTAACAATGTATGTGGTGCAAGTGAAAGCATCATCCTAAAAGGACCATGGAAAGTCAGAATGAGTAAGAATGGAAAATCTCATTTCAACAATATGCCTGTGTTTCCTTTGGCTGTGCCATTTTGTCGAGGTGTATACGGACAAGACACGGTACGTAATATTTCCTCACTCTCAAGGATTCTAGATAAATTTCTATACTCTCCCCCTAAATTAGTTTAAACAACCTTTATCTTAGCATTAAATTGATTGGAAACAAGAATTTTGAAGTGATTAAAGGTACTGACAACATTAGATTTGGTTCTTTAGTAAATACATCCACGTAAACTTTGTGCGTTCAACTTAACAGGTGATGGTCCCCATAAATCACCGTGTATCAAATCAAAAAAGAGAGTTATAAGCATTTTGAGTTAAAGGAAATGGTTTTCTGTGACTGTAAGTGCAAAACCACTCAAGAATGCAAGACTAAGTACAAACAATAACCAGCTTGAACTTGCAGCTCCAAGAACCAAACTCACAACAAAGAAAACTTGAACCAAAACAACAAGAAATCACAGCACACTTCAACTCACGTGGTTCCATATTAAGTGTCTACATCCACGGGGTAATCGGGGGGAAGCTTTATTAACAAGAAGAAGAAAACAAGATTTACAAAGAACTCAACAAGAATGAAACCCTATTCTTTCCTCTCAGCTATCTCTCTTAATTCTCTGTAAAACTCTCTTACTCTGAACCCTAATAAGAGTACTATATATACAGATTACAATGCAATAGAAATCATTCAACACGATCAAGAATTGACCCTGGAACGTTGATTTAAAACTACCAGATCCAATCTTGAAACTGATGCTTTTAAACCCCGTTTCCATATCCTGCTGAATAACTAACACAACTGCTATGAAGTCGCTGCCATGTCATCATGCTTTTATAAGTAAGAATGTGTTTTTCTTTATTCCAGCACTTAATCAAACGTTGAGAAAAACGTAATCTTCTCTCCACGCCTTTATAAGTGAAATGACAACTTCTTCACAGAACTAAATGCTACAGTATGAACTAGTCTCGCCACTTGCAAATGCGATTTTCTTACTCACGATTTATGCCACAACACTTAGAAAAACTCTGATGAACTGAAGCAAGCTAACTTCTGTCAAATCTCCACCTTTAGCTTGTCTTCAGCTCTCAATCTTGTGAAACTGATCAATCTTCTAAAGTAATCTTCACCGTAGACTTGCCTACTAAGCCACTCAGCTCCATGCAAAGTCTAAACTTAGCTGCAGGAACTGACTTTGTATATGCATCTGCAGGGTTGATTTCTGATGCAATCTTGCAAACTAACACAACACCCTTTTCAACTTCATCTCTTATAAAGTAAAGCCTAATATCTATGTGCTTGGTTCTTTCATGATAACCCCGATGCTTTAAGAGATGTATAGCACTATTATTGTCACAATTTATGACAACACTCTCTTGATATAATCCAAATTCTTCCAAAATTCCCTTAAGCCAAATGGCTTCTTTCACTGCATCTGTCAAAGCTATAAACTCAACCTCAGTGGTGGAAAGAGCCACCACAGTTTGTTGTGTTGTTCTCCAGCTCACAGCAGAGCCAAACATAGTGAAAATGTAACCTGTCAAAGACTTCCTTGTGTAAGTGTTTGAAGCATAGTCAGCATCAACAAACCCTCTATTGAAGCTGAATTTTCATAGATCTTCTTGAACCTCAAGCCATGACTAATAGTGTCATTCAAATATCTCATCACACCCTTAACAGTCTTCTAGTGGCTGACTCTAGGATCAGCCATAAAAATCTACTTGTAATGCTCATAGAATAAGCAAGGTCATGTCTGCAACAAACCATTGCATACATAAGACTACCCACTGCATTTGAATAAGGTACCTTTGTCATTCCATCTGCTTCTTGTTGTGATCTAGGACATTGCTCATTTGAAAGATTAACATACTGTCCAATGGGAATAGTACACTTCTTAACTTGATTCATTTGATACTTAATCAAAACTTTCTTCAAATATTCAGCTTGATCCAAGAATACTTCACTAGTTTCTACATTGAAGCTAATATCCATTCCTAACATTCTTTTAGCAATTTCAAGATCCTTCATCTCAAACTCAGTTTTGAGATGACCTTTAACTTCCATAAGACAGCTCATTGAATTACTTACAATGAGCATGTCATCTACATACAAGAGTAGAAAAGTGTGATTATCATTCTCATGCTTTTAGTAAACACAGCTGTCATAATGGCTTCTAGTGAACTTTATCCTTTGCATGAATTGATCAAACTTGAAATACCATTGTCTAGGACTTTGCTTTAAACCATATAATGACCTTTTCAACAAGCAAGCCTTATCCTCTGCACCTTCTATATACAGCCCTTCAGGAATTGTCATATAGATTTTCTCATCCAACTCACCATGTAAGAAAGCTGTGGTAACATCCATTTGGTGTAATACCATGCTAAACTGAGCTACCATTGCAAGTAAGATTCTAATGGAACAATGCTTCACCATAAGGGAAAATATTTCTGAGTAATTGTTGGAACCGAGGGATCGCCGACCCTACACAATTATCCGAATCAGGGTCCATGCAAATATGATTAACGCGCAGTGGATAAATGAATCATACATTTTGCACCAATATTAGTTCTAAGGTCAGAACTGTAGATCGAGGAGTCGATGGAGCCTGGACCTCACGATCTTCTACTGTATTCCTCGCCTTTTTCTCGAACGTTGTGTGGGCAACGAACTATCGAGACTTTTAGCCACCTTCTTCTTATTGTATCTCAGATTTCGTGTGTTTAGAAAATGGCTGACTTGAGGCTTATTTATAGGCTACAACAGGGACCTTGAGGAAGATTAGGAATCGGTCTCCTAATAGGCTTAGGAGTCCTAAATTCGATCTGAATATACTTCTTAAGCCTATCAATAATATCTCGATCCACTAAAGAGATATTATTGAACTACCGTCCCAAATCCATATTAGATATGGCTCCTATTTATTATGTGCGCGTTTATCTCCCCGTGTTTAAGATATCGAATGTCCGTCAATTAAATGAATTACTGACAATTCAATTAATTAACATTTAATTCCAAGAGTAGTACCACTCAACTTTATTATCATGCCGGAATAAATCCACCTGCAGGGTTTACATGATAATCTTTATGAGCTCCTCAAAGGAACATCATCATCCTAAATAATTAGGACACAGTTTCATTATATAATCAACAGCACACCATATAAACAACATTGTATCCCAATTTACCGAGCTTATAATCTCACCCATTGGTAAATTAAAGAAACATATATCGAGTATACATGGCCGTTATCATACAATGATTAAGAGGACGCACATTCATAATAACAGAGGTCTTGTTCTATTTATGCAGTCAGTACAAATGAAACAACCTCAATTGGTCATGCTCAATACATACAAAATGTACTAGTGTAATTTTATAATCAAGATAGATTAATACCAAATTACACTACAACCATTCCGATAATTTATCCAAAATTATCTCAGTTGTGAGCTACTATTTATAATCTATAAGAAACTAATAACGTGATCTTCTGTGTGGCACCACACACCATGTTATCTACAATATAAATTAATTGGACAATTGCAATAACATATATAACAAATATAAAATGTAAAACATTTGACCATAAAAGATTCTCATATGATAAATAGATGTTTATACAAAAGTTAGGCTTATAGTATGCATCCTAACAATCTCCCACTTATACTAAAAGATTATGCTGTCATATACGCTGCCATACATCTGATTCCCATTCCATCAACATGCTCATCGAAGGCTTTCGCCGGAAGGGCCTTTGTGAAAGGATCTGCTAGGTTATCGGCTGATGCAATCTTGGCGACAACAACTTCCCCTCGCTTTACGATATCTCATATCAGGTGGTACTTGCGCTCAATGTGTTTACTTGTCTTATGGGCTCGTGGTTCCTTCGAGTTTGCTACTGCACCACTGTTATCACAATAGATTGTGATCGCTTTGTGCAAACCAGGAATCACTTCTAAGTCCATCAAGAAGTTTCTGAGCCATACAGCTTCTTTGGCTGCCTCAGAGGCTGCCACATATTCAGCTTCCATGGTAGAGTCCGAAATGCATTTCTGCTTCACACTTCTCCACACTATGGCTCCACCTCCCAAGGTAAACACATACCCCGAGGTTGATTTACTGTTGTCCCTATCTGACTGGAAATCTGAATCCGTGTAACCCACATATAATAAATCATTTACCCGGTAAACTAGCATATAATCTCTAATCCTTTTCAGGTATTTTAGAATATGCTTTACGGCAGTCCAATGACCTTATCTTGGGTTACTTTGATATCTACTAACCATGCCCACGGTAAAGCAGATATCTGGTCTCGTACATAGCATTGCATACATTAAGCTTCCTACAGCCGAAGCATAAGGAACTGCTTTCATTTCCTCTATCTCCTTTGGTGTCTTATGACACATTTCCTTAGATAAAGGAACTCCATGCCTAAAAGGTAGAAAACCTTTCTTGGAGTTTTGCATGCTAAAATGAGCTAGGATAGTGTCAATGTATGAAGCTTGAGATAAGCATGACATCATTTTCTTGCGATCCTTTATAACTTTGATCCCAAGAATATGTCTAGCTTCTCCTAAGTCCTTCATAGCAAACTGTGTGGACAGCCATACCCTTACGTCTGACAACACCTTGACATTATTTCCAATTAACAAGATATCATCTACGTATAGTACAAGAAATACCACCATGTTTCCGTCACTCTTCTTATATACACAAGACTCATACGGACATTGAATAAATCCAAAAGATTGGATTACCTCATCAAAACGAATGTTCCAAGATCTCGAAGCTTGTTTCAGTCCATAAATGAACCGATTGAGCTTACACACAAGATGCTCTTTGCCCTTCTCAATGAATCCCTCTGGTTGCTTCATATAAATGTTTTCTTCAAGACTTCCATTAAGGAAAGCTGTATTGACATCCATCTGCCAAACCTCATAATCCATATGAGCAGCAATAGACAAAAGAATCCGGATAGATTTCAGCATAGCTACCGGTGTAAAGGTTTCCTCATAATCGATCCTTTCTTTTTTAGTATACCCTTTCGCAACAAGTCTTGCTTTAAAGGTCTCTAACTTTCCGTCTGATCCTCTTTTCATTTTGTAGACCCATTTCCATCCAATGGCTCTTACACTATTTGGTGGTTCTACAAGCTCCCAAACTTGATTAGAATCCATAGATTCTATCTCAGAGAGCATTGTCTTTTGCCAAGATATCGCATCTTTAGCTTGGAGTGCTTCGTCATAAGTCCAGGGATCTATTTCATGTTGTCCAGGGACCAAGTCTGAAGACTCTCCCAAAAACATGAATCTATCAGGTTGTGTAACAACCCTCCCACTACGACGAGGCACTATTGGTATTTGTGTATCATTAGTGACACGCGGTGTAGTCACTTGTGGTATCTCACCTTGTACCATCGGTACATTAGAATTATCCCCTCTCATTTCCTCAAGAACAATTTTACTCATGGGCTTGTGGTTCATTACATAGTCCTCTTCTAAAAATCGGGCATTTGTACTAACAATGACCTTCTGATCTTTAGGACTATAAAATAAACCACCTTTCATTCCTTTAGGATAGCTCACAAACAAGTGTACTTTTGTACGAGATTCTAACTTATTAGCATCTCCCTTCAGCACATGTGCTGGACTATCTCAAATCCAAAAGTGTTTCAGACTAGGCTTGCGCCTAGTCGACAATTCTGTGGGAGTAGAGGGTACTAACTTAGAAGGTACCAAGTTTAGAATGTACGTCGCTGTTTCTAGAGCATACCCCCAAAACGAATTTGGTAATTCTGAATAACTCATCATCAATCTAACCATTTCCATAAGAGTCATATTCCTTCGTTCTGCCACACCATTCTGTTGAGGTGTACCCGGTGCAGACAATTGGGATTGAATCCCAGCCTCTGAAAAGTAACTCCTAAACTCTCCTAAGAGGTACTCACCACCACGATCAGATCGTAGTGTCTTGATACATTTACCATGATGTTTCTCCACATCAGCCTTGTATTCTTTGAACTTGTCAAAGCACTCAGACTTGCGGCGCATCAAGTAAATGTATCCATATCTCAAATAATCGTCTATAAAAGAGACAAAATATTCGAAACCACATCTTGCCTGAATAGTCATAGGGCTACACAAATCAGAATGAATCAATTCCAACACTTCTTTGGCTCTATACCCCTTTGCCTTAAAAGGCCTTTTGGTCATTTTTCATTCCAAGCAGGACTCGCAGGTTGGATAGTTTTCCACTTCCAAGGAACTCAAAGGTCCATCGGCTATCAACCTTTGAATCCTACTTAAGTTAATATGACCTAACCTTAGATGGCAAAGATATGTTTGATTCATTTTTGAAGGTTCTTTTCTCTTATTAGATTTAGAAGATGTGTTATTAATTTCTTTTTGTTGCATCGTAGGAGTTATAGGATTAAGAGTATATAAATTGTCAACCAACATACCAGAACAGATAATAACTCTATTCTTCTTGACCACAACATTGTTATCAAAAGAAACAGAATATCCATCCTTAAAAAGTTAAGAAATTGAAATCAAATTCTTTCTAAAACAAGGTACGTACAGACAATATCTCAAAATCAAAGACTTATTCCTATGAAAAGATAAATAAACATCTCCCACTGCAACGGCCGCCACTTTTGCAGCGGTGCCCATGTATATAGTAATCTCTCCATCACTTAGTCGTCTGGTTTCCTAGAACCCCTGCAATGAATGGCAGACATGATCAGTGGCTCCCGTATCTACAGACCAAGTACCGGTAGATAACACCACTAAATATGTTTCAACAACTAATGAAAAAGATGTACCTGAATTGTTCTCCTTTTACGGGGACAATCGACTTTCCAATGTCCAGCCTGCTTGCAATGGAAGCACTTGCCTTTCAGCTTTTTCACACCACCTTGTGGCTTAGCCACTTGAGGTCCAGTCGTCTTCTTTGCTGAAAAATTCTGTTTCTTCTTCTTCTTTCCGCTTTGCGGTTTAGAAGCAGAAACATTTTCAGCAACGTAAGCCTGAGAATTTTGACGAAACAGTCCCTCTGCTGATTGGAGTTCTGTCAGAAGTTCCGCCAATGAATACAACCTCTTATTCATGTTGTAGTTCAAACGGAATTGCTCAAAACTCTTAGGCAGCATTTGGAGAACGATATCGACCTGGGTTTCCCCATCGATTTCAGCTCCAAGGACCTCAATCTCATTCAGATGAGCCATCATCTTGAGGACATGATCACTCACAAGTGTCCCCTCAGCCATGGTGGTAGTCATCAAGTTTCTCATAGCCTCTTGTCTAGGAGCCCGACTCTGGTGTCCAAAGAGTTCTTTGAGATTATGTATCATATCATAGGCGGTAGGCATGCCCTGATGCTGATGTTGCAGCACATTTGACATGAAAGCCAAAATGTAACACCGCGCCATCTCATCTGCCTTGACCCATTTCTTATAAAGCATTTTTTCCTTTTCAGTAGAGTTTTCATCAGGCATGTCAGGATAATGCTCAGTGAGTACAAACTTGTACTCTTCAGCAGTCAGGACAATATCCAGGTTTCGTTTCCAATCAATATAATTAGGACCAATAAGTTTGTTTTCTTTAAGTATAACAGTAAGATGATTGAAAGCCATAGTGAATATCCTGAGAATCACATAAATAAACACATAGGTCAAAATATTTGAACTGAGAAATCATATTGTTCCCTCAAACAACATAATTTAAATTCACCAACACCTCAATACACCGTGAACTTCATATGCCACGATAGTGTGGACGTATACTAATTCAGACATTTGTTAGAGGAGGTTTTATCCATTAATTTTATTATCTTGTCAACTTAACTTTATGACAAATAAAATTAATAGTTGGTATCGCTTTGGCCATACAAATAACAGTAGTGACTCCGATGGGGAGAATACTTATCAAATGCATCTAAGTGTACACCATTACTTGATACTAAGTCCATTATCTAGAATTATGCCCCTTCAGATGGAGAAGATGACATACTCCTAGACAACTTTCTATAATCATGCATAAAGGAAGTTTGATCTAGTGATCCGTAAATGAACTCATCCGATATGGAGGAAGGCACTTAAAACCAACACGCAAGTTCAAAAGCATCACTTACAAACTAGTAATGGAGGCCATGAGATTTATTTTAAAATAAATTAATCCCTCTCCCACTTAGTTATTTAACATGAGGGATTTTAACATGCATATCATATAAAACACATAAAAACATGCTTGATAAAACAAAACACATATAAGGCAATAAATATGAAAAACATAATTTTCAACTATTATGGCCTCGTTTTATTGCTGTGTTCTTGACTGTTTGCTGTCAAATGGGGTTCTGCCCTCTCCCTTCTCTTTCCGTCGTGGCTTCTGGCCTCCAGAATCTCCATGATCCAAAGAATCTCCATCGCACCAAGATCCAAGGAATCTCCGTCGCAACCCTAACACTAACCCTGTATCTAATTACATCCATCGATCCTATACTCCATGAAGGAGTTTACATATAATCTAGATCGAACAGAAAATTAAAACCTAACACGACAAACTACTGTGATTTTACTATTACAATCATACATTCAAAAAATAACCTCGACATGTCCGAGGGTTTAATTTATACATAAACATACATTTAGACCATAATAGTTGGATTTAGGGTTCCTGCAGAAAATCATAATTTCTCGCACATTCTACTATTATCCGATCTAAAATACGCATGCTTCAAGATATGATTCATAATAGAATTAACTGATTCAATCACATAGAGTCAGAAAACCACAGCTTTGATACCAATTGTTGGAACCGAGGGATCGCCGACCCTATACAATTATCCGAATCGGGGTCCATGCAAATATGATTAACGTGCAGCGGATAAATGAATCATACCTTTTACACCGATATTAGTTCTAAGGTCAGAACTGTAGATCGAGAAGTCGATGGAGCCTGGATCTCACGATCTTCTGCTGTATTTCTCATCTTTTTCTCGAACGTTGTGTGGGCAACGAACTATCGAGACTTTCAGCCGTCTTCTTCTTAATCGTATCTCAGATTTCATGTGTTTAGAAAATGGCTGACTTGAGGCTTATTTATAGGCTACAACAGGGACCTTGAGGAAGATTAGGAATCGGTCTCCTGATAGGCTTAGGAGTCCTAAATTCGATCTGAATATACTTCTTAAGCCTATCAATAATATCTCGATCCACTAAAGAGATATTATTTCTACCGTTCCAAATCCATATTAGATATGGCTCCTATATATTATGTGCGTTTATCTCCTCGTGTTTAAGATATCGAATGTCCGTCAATTAAATAAATTACTGACAATTCAATTAATTAACATTTAATTCCAAGAGTAGTACCACTCAACTTTATTATCATACCAGAATCAATCCACTTGTAGGGTTTACATGATAATCCTTATGAGCTTCTCAAGGAAACATCATCATCCTAAATAATTAGGACACGGTTTCATTATATAATCAACAACACACCATATAAACAACATTGTATCCCAATTTACCGAGCTTATAATCTCACCCATTGGTAAATTAAAGAAACATATATCGAGTATACATGCCCGTTATCATACAATGATTAAGAGGACACACATCCATAATAACAGAGGTCTTGTTCTATTTATGCAGTCAGTACAAATCAAACAACCTCAATTGGTCATACTTAATACATACAAAATGTACTAGTGTAATTTTATAATCAAGATAGATTAATACCAAATTACACTACAACCATTTCGATAATTTGTCCAAAATTATCTCGGTTGTGAGCTACCATTTATAATCTATAAGGAACTGATAACATGATCTTCTGTGTGGCACCACACACCATGTTATCTACAATATAAATTAATTGGACAATTGCAATAACATATATAACAAATATAAAATGTAAAATATTTGACCATAAAAGATTCTCATATCATAAATAGATGTTTATACAAAAGTTAGGCTTATAGTATACATCCTAACAATCTATACCTTCTCTCTGTGTGAAACTTTTAGCTACAAGTCTTGCTTTGTACCTGATTTTGTTGCCCTTTGCAGCTTCAAGTTTCTTCTTAAAAATCCATTTGCATCCCACCAACTTTTGCTTATTTGGCTTATCAACAACTTCCCAAGTGCTATGCTTTTCTAATGAACACAACTCTTCCTGAATGGCAACAATCCACTTGTCTTTCTTAGTATAGCTCACAACATCTTTGTAATCTTTAGGTTCTTGGCTATCAATATCCTGAGCTGCAATCAAAGCAAAGGAAATATTATCAGAATAACCATACCTAACTGGAGGTTTTACCTATCTCCTTGACTTGTCTCTAACCAATTGATAGTCTTGAAGATCTTCAAGTTCATCTTCTTCAAAATCATAAGCTGCAGCCTCTCCATTATCAGCACCTGATTCTGGATCTGTTGGATTTTCACTGGTTTGTGGAGGCTCCACCTCAAGTTCAGACTTCTCCCAAAACTTAGATGAAGATGCTCCAGGTTCATCTACTTTGTATGGCATTTTAGATTCATCAAACACCACATCCTTGCATATTATGCACCTTTGATTATCCTTCTCAAAACACCACAGCTTGAAACCTATAACTCCTTTGGGATAACCAAGAAAAACACACATTAGAGCCCTTGGTGCTAGCTTGTCTTGCCTGACATGAGCTAAAGCTAGACAACCAAAGACCTTTAACTTGCTGTAATCTATAGGAGCTCCACACCAAACTTCTTCAGAAGTTTTGAGACCAATAGCTGAAGAAGGACATCTATTGATCAAATGAACAGCAGTTGCTACTGCCTCACCCCAAAAATTCTTAGGCAAACCTGAACTAATCAACATGCATCTCACCTTATTTAGAATAGTCTGGTTCATCCTCTCAGCAAGACCGTTTTGCTGAGGTGTGTCAGGTATTGTTTTGTGTCCTACAATCCATTTCTCTTTGCAGAAGCTGTTGAATATTTCTGAGGTGAATTCAAGCCCATTATCAGTTCTTAGGTACTTAACCTTCTTCCTGTAATGTTTTCAACCTCAGTCAACCATATTTTGAAAACATCAAAGGCCTCATCTTTAGTTTTCAGGATATACGCCCACACATTTCTGGTATAATCATCAATTAAGGAGATGAAGTAGTTTCCACCATTTCTTGTCTTTACTCTTGCAGGTCCCTAGAGATCAGAATGGATGTAATCCAGTGGTGCTTTGGTAGTGTGAAGACCAGCCTTGAAACGTTGCCTCTTGGATTTGCCAAGAACACAACACTCGATCACACAGCTGCAGCTTAGTAATTCTATCATGCCCAAACACTTTTAATTTTGCTAACTCTTACAGCCCCATTTCACTAATATGACCCAATCTTCTATGCCAAATGATAGTCTTATCTGTCTCTTGAGCTGAGTTGGATTATGGTAGCCAAGTCTTTCCAACCAAGAAGTATAGCTCACTCTTCTTGCAGTCTTGCATCACAACAGTTTCACCCTTTGAAACACTTAACTTTCCTAATTCACATTGAAACTTGTACCCTTGGGAATCAAGCATTCCTAGTGAAATCAGATTTCTCTTTAGATCTGGTACATATCTCACTTGAGATAGTATTCTAACTACTCCATCATGCATCTAAAGTCCCACTGAACCTATACCTTTCACCATGCAAGATCTGTCATTTCCTAGTAACACAGATCCAAGCTCTTGTAGATGTAAGTCCTTGAACCATTTCTTTATTGGAGTCATGTGAAAGGAACATCCTAAATCCAATATCCACTCTTCAGCAATATGATCAGATGTGATGGACAGGACTTCTGCAGAATCATAACCAAAAGCAGGAACAGTGGTTTCAGTAGTCTGATTTGCCTGATTTTGCTGGTTCTTGTTCTGATTTCTCTTGAATTGCTTATACTTTATACAATCTTTCTTGTAATGCCCAGGCCTTTGACAGTGAAAGCATGCATTATTATTGATATCATCTGTAGAATTTTGATTTTCCTTTTCATTCTTCTTGGGAGGAGGCTTGGTTTCTTGCTTCTGAAACTTCTTCCTGTGATTGTTTTGTTTGATGGCTAAACCTTCTCCAATTGGCTCTTTCTTAACTTCAGCACCCTTAGACAACTCCTTGGATTTGAGAGCAATCACCACTTCATCCAAGGTTATTGTATCTTTTCTACCATAGAGTATGATATCAGTAAAGTTCTCCATTGATTTAGGCAGTGAGCTCAGCAACATGATGGCCTTATCTTCCTCAGTCAATTTGACACCAATATTTTCAAGATCATCAAGAATCTTGAGGAAGTCTGCAAGTTGCCTGGTGATGGATTTTTCAGCAACCATCTTATAGGCATATAGTCTTCTCTTCATATACAATCTATTTGCAAGAGTCTTCACTATATATAGACTTTCCAGTTTTTCCCAAATACTTTGAGCTGAGTCTTCCTTTACAACTTCTCTAAGTACCTTGTTTCCAAGACTTAGGATCAAAGTACTGTGTGCCTTTTCCATGATTTGTTGTTTTTCTTCAGCCTTCATGGACTCAGGGAATCCAGCTGCACCTTTCAGGGCCATAGCCAAACCTTGCTGCACCAGTAAGGCCCTGATCTTCAACCTGTAAAGGCCAAAGTCCCCATCTCCATTGAACTTTTCAACATCAAATCTGGTTGCAGCCATTCTTGAGTTCTCTTCCAACCTTGTTCCCACAGACAACGCCAGTTGTCAGTGCAAAACCACTCAAGAATGCAAGACTAAGTACAAACAATAACCAGCTTGAACTTGCAGCTCCAAAAACTTGAACCAAAACAATAAGAAATCACAGCACACTTCGACTTACATGGTTCGGCATTAAGTGCCTACATCCATGGGGTAATCGAAGGGGGGGAGATTGTTAGGTCTTATAGTGGTTCAAAGTTGCTGTAATCCCTCTATTCCACTCTACCTTTATACAAGGAGAAAATTTGTTAAGTGTTATTTTGTTTTCATGACACTTTCCTAAAAAATACTAGGTTAAATGAGAAATACCTACTAACCCTAGCTTCCACACAGGTTGTTGCAGGCAAACAAGTAGACCCACACAAGATAGGATGAGTGCTAAACAATAGCACTGTACACTCAGTAATGAACAAACTTTCTATCAATTGAGGACACCTAAAATACCTAGCACATATCTAAAAGTTCAAAGTATATAAGATTGGTCTTCAACTAGTGCAAGCAGCCTTAAGATCTATGAATCGTTGCTTGGACACTTAGCCTTGAAAGCACTTGAGAGTTGAGTGACTGAAACTTAGGTTTGAGAGCACTTGAGGGTTTGAGAGCATTTTTTGCTTGTAAATTCGGATATTATAGTTTCAGTAGTTGTAACAGTCAACCATCTCTTTATTTATATGAGTGATTTCTATTTGTTGAATGAGACAGAAATCCTAACATTTGAATCCTTTAAAACTTGTACAAAGTTTGCATTAAATGTTTATTGTCCTTTTCTTCATGTGACAGTTAATTCTATTGTACCAAGTTACAACTTTATGCAGTATGTCAGACCACATGCTAACTTATCATTAGCTTTGTTAGGATATCAATGTTTAAATTTTGATGAGACAAACCAACCTTCTAATAAGAAATTAGAGTAGCCCATTTTTCATAATGTTTAAGTGAAGTATAGACTAATTTTGAGTTTGTAAGTTGTTAAGATGACGAATGGAGGACTTCAGAGTAGGCTTGTATGCAACAATCAAAGCAGAAATGAAGACTCTGCAAGAAAAGTTTAGAGCGAAGCAGCTGCAAGAAGAACATACAGCATAGTTGTAATCAAGAAGAAGTTACAACAGTGTTGTAAATTAAAGATACAACATGAAGTGACGTTGGATGTAGAAGATCAATCAACCTACTGCATATTTTTAAAGACATTGAATGCAATAATAGAGACAATTCAAGCTGTAATACGAGGAAGACTAAATGCAGTACGAGAAACGATATACTTAATGAATCAAAATGAAGTTGGTAGAGAAACTAAAGTTGTAGTTTTAGACTCAATCAAAAGAAGACACGTGGCCTGCCAAACCGCATAAAGCTGTAAGCCACAACTTCCATATTTTATGACCTACAATGCAAAGCCAAGATACATTTAATGCAAGCCATACCTTCAATCAGGACATCAAGTTCGAATGAAAAATACATTCTTCAACGGGCATTTTTCTACAACTATAAATATAGGAAGAGTAGCACTGAAACATTTGCTCTCAAAGACTAAGCAAAAATCAAAGTTATACTCTCAAAGCATATAAAACAGTTTCAGTCACTCAACCTCGTGAAGTAATCAAGATAAAACTTAGAAGCTTAATGTTTCGGAAGATTACTTCACCGCACCAGTTGAAGAAATAAAACGTATACTATTACCTATTTGTTGTGTGCTAGGTTGTTTTAAGGTATCAATACAGTTATTAGGATTGCATCCTTGCTGTTTGTTATAGTTGTTTAGGAAAAAAGTAATTACCCTGTGTGGGTGTTAGAAATCCTGTGTGGGTTTGCCTTTAGAACTTGCAGCAGCTATGTGTAAACTGAGTTCTAATAAGTGATAATTTGTTAAGTTGATAGATTGTTAGACTTTAACCTATAAACCAATCTTACTTAACGAAGTTCCTACTTGGGGAAGCAGTAGAGTGTTTTAATCATTTTATATCTGTTGTGTGTTGCATCCTTATTTAAAGTTGTCATTCAGCATAACAGGTTTTTCGAGAAAGCATTCTTAGAAAAACAAACCATCTGTCTACAAGTAATTTCCGCTGTAAGAACTTTAGGATACAGTAGACAGTACTATTTCTTAGTGTTATAAGGTATAATCCATTTGATGTACTATAAGTTTAAGTAACTTGCAGTGTAGCTTGTTCGAAAGATTATGTAAAATCGATAAAGGTTCATTCATCTCCTCTCTGAATCTCCGAGACCACTTGGGACCAATAGGCTTACAACTCAGTATCCTTCACTTTATCTCTACTAGCTAGTTTTATGTCCGTCAATAAGACTAATTCTTAGACTTATGTTAATCTTCCTGTAATACATTAGTGATCGATTTGCATATTGCTCTTCATTGAATTTTTTTTAAGGTAAAAGCTTACAATAGACAATCATTGTAATATTGGTCTTTGTTCAGCAAGTTTTTAGAGATAGCTTGCAGGGACAATAACCTTGCAGCTTGCCGCAATGTTTTCTTTGCACAGTTTGCAGTAGCTATTATCCTAACAGCTTGCAGCAAGATTTTGACTTAGTTTTATTCAGACTTCAACCTATTTTAAAAACTCAAATCCTATTCTAATTTTACTTAAACATTGTGAAAAATAGGGTACTCTAATTTTCTTTTACATGTGTGTTTTGTTTCATCAAAATTTAAACATTAATTTCCTAACAATTTTTCCTTTTTTAATGATGACAAAATCATTATATTCTAATACTTCAAATTTAACAAATGTACCATCAGTCATGATAAAATACATCTTTATAGAGTATATTAAATGTTAGAACATCCATAACAGATAAACTAATAACTAAATCCTGGATGCCCAAATTGTTTATAGAACTATTTGATCTGAACATACACAATAATAACAATAATCAAATTTAAATAGAGCAATAAGCTAAGCATACAGTAAGATCACAAAAATTGAACTTTTGGAGCATGAGGTAACTTATTTCATTATAGTTTGAAAAGCAATCTGGTACAAGTTATAGTGAAGAGATTTTGAAAATAAGACATAAGAGAAGTTTACACAATAAAAGATTGAATCAGCAGTGTTGTAAGTTCCATTGTTATATCCTCCAGTCTTTAGACTTCTTGTACATCTTAGTTTCTTGGTAGAAAGAGACTTCTTTACAGATCTGTCATCAGTAAACTTATCGTGTCTGAAGGTATGCTTAATAACATAAAAACTCTGAAGATATGTTTAACATAACATAAAGATCCTAAAGGTATGACTAACATAACATAAATGTATGTTTAATATAATAGAAATGTATTCTTAACATAATATAAATATATAGCACATGTAGTGAATTTGGATGGGTTTGAACGCACTCACCTAGACGCATGAGAGCACATACAAGCGCGTGGGGGGGCCGTGGATTGAGTCGGGTCAGTTGCAAGGATATAAAATCCGTGCAACAATTGGATGCAAGTTTTTGTGCATCAATATATATATATATATATATATATATATATATATATATATATAACAAAATGATTCTTTAATGTTTTTTTCAACTTTCTAATTTAAAATTATTTAAACAATAAATAAATGAATAGAAATTCAAGTTTGGAAACATGTTTTCGATTAATCATTCAATATATACACATATTCTTGGTTAGACTCTTTTGAAATTTCCTTTTTTTATTGTGGTAATTGATCAAATCAAAATTGAAATATATTTTCATAATTTTAGGAGACTAATTATTTTATAATTAAAAAAATTTAAATTTTAATAAATAATGTTAAGAAAAACATGACTAATTATTTTATAATGATATTAAAATATTATGTGGATCTTGAGATCATGAATTAATAAAACAATGTTTTCCTATAAATGTGGAGTTTTAAAAAAATCATTTGATCTATGCATGATATAAATTAAATTTAAGTCTCCAAAATCAATGTTTTCCTTTGATGAAAAATCCTTCAATGTGGATAAAAATTAAGAAAGATATATTTTTCCTTTAAATGTTAAGTTTGTTATTTTATATATATCCATATGTTTTTCATTATATATTAAAGTCAACTATCTACATATTTTAATACATAAATGGTTCTAATATAAAAAAACAATTTTTTTATTACATGCAAATAAAGAAGTGAAAGATGGAATTTAATATCTCTATGAATGATAATATGATCTCATCTAATAAATGTTTAATTAGTTCCTATATTACATCATAATTTATCATATAATCTTATAGAAACAATATAATAATAAAAATGATGATAGCTTCCAACTATTTACCTTATCTATGCTGTATTAATATATCTTATATATAATAAAATACTGTTAATATATATATATATATATATATATATATATATATATATATAATTCTACTATCCTACCCACCATGAGCACATTAAAATGTGTTAATAGTTGATATGTCAAAAATTTAGAATATCTATTAATTTCACTTTTCATATAATGAAGGATAAAATCATTATGTGTCATCAATGTATTTATTAAGAGTTACCCACAATGGATATTTTAGCATTTTCTTATGTGTATGTGATAAAATGTTGCATACAATGTTATAAATAGGAAGTGTGAAACTTATGAACTGATATACTTTCTATTAAGATCTACAAATTAAGTACAAGAAAATATCATTTATAAAAAATGATATAAAAATATATCATGTAGACATATATTTATAAAAAAATTAATAAAACTCACTTTCTATATCATAATGCCGGATTATATAAATTAATCTTCATAATTGATCTCAAAGAATAGAAAGTCATTGCTATTTATAAGGGTGATAATATGTCAATGAAGAATTTTCTTTTCATATATCTTTTAAATACTTTGAATTTTTAATTATGAAATTTTATTATCATCTATATAAAACCCACCTAATCCCATTTCCACATTCTAAAGTAGAAATACAATTATTTAATATTTTATAATTTATAAATTACAAATATTATATTTTGCATAATTTATGTATATCCATGGTATGAAAATCATTTTGTATATAACGAAACTTAAGGGAAAAAATCTGATAATATTTGATATGTGATAAATTTAGCATGAATTGTGTATATATGGTTATAAAATCATACTAAAAGTTCATGAAAAGTTATGAATAACATTTGTACATTAATGTAAATCATTTTATACATCCATGAAAAATTTAGCAAAAAAATATATCATTTTTTTGTTGTAAGAATAAAAATGTTTCCACTGTGATTAAAGAGTAAATACAAATTAAAATTTCAATATTATGGTAGCACGAAGTTTATAATTATATGAACAATGATAAAATATTTTACTTTCTATTGTTATATAGTTTCATGGTTTAATATTTATAAGATTTTGAATGTTTATCGGAATAGGCTATTCTTTCTTTTAAGAAATCTGTTGATCAAGAGCCAAATCATGAATCTTGAGAGGAAGGGCAAAAAAAAAGGGGAAAATATTAAGATTTACGTGTGAAGATCCCATCATCAATTTCCCTAGTTTCTAATAAATATCTTTGGAATGATCATTTTCTCTCTCTAAAAAAAGAGTGGATTCCATTGTAGTCGGTTGTCACCTAATTAGTAAATCATGTGAACCTTCATTCTTAGCCATTTATAATTATACACATTCTTTTTTTGTTAAATTATTAAATTTTATTTTTTTAGTTAGAGAAATGAATTTTGCCCACTATACCTTTTTGATATTTAAAATATAATATAACAATACGAGCTTGTATGATATTATAGTGTAATATGATGATATAAACACACTAATAATGATATAGAAGTATAATATGATGATACGAACCATCATCGTTATGATACGAGAATGTATTATGGTGGTACGGATTGATAAGAGACGAAATATAGTGGTACGAGCTGGTATGAGGTTAATTCCATTAAAAATAAAATAATGTAAAAAAATATTTTGTAAACTTAAAAAAGAATAATTTAAAACTTTTAATTCAAAAGGAATGTATCTTTTTATAATGGGCTACCTATAACTTCATCTATTGTTATTTTGTTGATAAAGATAATTAAGAAAATCAAGTTGGTTCATATTTTAGAACCAAAGCACATAGTATTCAACAAATATCCAGATCCGACCCTGAGCCCCTGTTGGAAGGGCGACGGTCTAGGACCCCTAATTTTAGTGGACACCAAAATTTTAGATATATATATATATATATATATATATTTATTTATATTAATAATTTTTTTTCTTAATGTATAATGGTTCAATGGCTCAATTATTGGAAATAAGACTAGTTATATCTTTAAGTTGTAAGCCCACTATATATAATATTTTCCAATTTCAAGCCCATCAAATTAATTATAAAACTAAAAAAAAAAAAATTAATAAATTAGTGAATTGAAGATGAAAAATCATTACTATTTTTTAAGTCATATAAATAAACGGTTTTTTCACAATTACCACTCACCAAGCACTCACAAATTTCCTTCATCCTCACATCATTTTTGATTGTCGTTGTTGAGTGCTTGACTGCTAATGATTTTACTTCTCAAAATGTTAGGAAATCTAGATAATTTCAATAATACTTTTGCTATTTATTTAAAAAAAATTTCTTATAAGTGTTGTATTTTTCCAACATCGTACATATGACCTGAAACATAGAATTTGAATAGTAAAACAATTTAACAATATTTTCAAGGATTATACATATATATTTTTTTCTTTGTTTAAGAACCCATTTTTTGTTGTTGTCCAAGCATCCCAAATTGTCAGGTACGGCCCTCCATATATCACCATCTCCATCAGCACGTCCCTCTCATATTTCTTTGCCCCTCTCTCTCTCTCTAGAAAAAAATGATGAAAGCGAAGAAAAAGATAGCACAAAGTATGTCAAAAAGCACATGCTAAGCTATATCTCCATTGCACGCATAGTGAAACAAAAGTCTATTTGTCCAAACTTGATCTCCCAGAGCATTATTACATATTTGTGATCCCCTAATCCCAAAAATCTTGATCAATTCTTGAAACTCATAAAATGTCAAATGAAAACAATCCCTACTATGCTCTTCATGAAGATCACGAAAGCATGTTAACAGAAGGGTTTGCATTTCCCACAGTGACTGCAGATGATGAACATCACAATTTGAACAATCCCTTTAGGTACAACCATCTACAGCAGCAGCAGCCTCTGCAAAAGCCAAGTGGGTTTGATGAAATGAGCTTCTCCAGCTGCTTGCAAGGGGCAGTAGAGTACAACACTCTGTCAGCTGCCTTTGACTTATCTTGTTCACAATCTGATCATCATCAAGTTGCTGGGACCAGTACTATTACTGCTGATCCATTGACACCGAATTCATCGGGCTCGTTTTCTTCACAGGAGGTCGAAGTTGAAGATGATTTTTCCAAGAGTATGAAAGATCTGCAGAATAAAGCTGGTGAAGAAGGAGGTGGGAATTCTAAGAATATTGTGTAAGTTTTTTATTTTATTTTATTTATTATATTTGATCTTTTGGTGATAATTGAAATTGGGAAATTTAGTATATAGTTGAATATTTGAATCAAATAGCATTAATTACAGTCAAAGATGTGGACTTTTCTTGTTCTGATTGGAAGTTTTTATTGATTAGCTTATTTTCAAAGCTGATGATAAATCTATCTTTTATATTCACATTTTGGCCCTTGCTAATTTCCTGTTTAGTCTCTAGAACAAAACACACACACAGAGTTGAAGTTATCATGATATGACATTAATTGATTTCCTACTAGTTCTTTAGATTGAATTAAAAGACATCTTGTTAAATAATTACTTCAAATATTTGATGTGAAAAGACAAGAAACCCTAGCTAATATCGCCAACATTAATTTGTAATTGTGAGTTTTGAAACAATAATTGGTGGAATTTTGTGAAAAATCACGTGCCTTATGAAATTAAATTGTGGAAAACTAACTGTTTTTTTTATTTTATTTTTTTCCTTTGGGTAAATTTGTTGCTCAGCAAGGGAAAAAAGAAGGAAGAGAAGAAGAAAAGAGAAGCACGGTTCGCCTTCATGACTAAAAGCGAGGTTGATAATCTTGAAGATGGATATAGATGGAGAAAATATGGGCAAAAAGCTGTTAAAAACAGTCCTTTCCCGAGGTTAATTTGCACCTATGGCTTCAATCTCAATTTTTACTAAACAGATACATCATATATACATTGAATTGCTAGCTAGTGCTCAAATACTAACTAGGTTATCAATTCTCGAACATGGAAAGCATATATAACTTGAGGCTAAAAATATATAGAATGTTTTAATTGAATTCGATTTCTCTTCAAAATTCTTGAATATATTAATATGGTTTGATATAATTTATATGAATGTGATCAGGGCAATATATATATAAATTATTGTACGTGGTCTCAGGAGTTACTACAGATGCACTAGCCAACAATGCAAGGTGAAGAAACGCATAGAGAGATCAGAGCAAGACCCGGCGGTGGTGGTGACGACCTACGAGGGGCAACACAACCACCACAGCCCCGCCACGATTCATGGCAACGCCGCCATGTTGGCCCCTTCTCTATTCTCTCCCCCCAGTTTCCCTCAAGACCTCGTTTATCCTTCAACTAACCACCAAACCTACTCTACCACCTTCAGCACACAGCCTCATCATATTTCTGATCAATACAGCTTCTTAATGAGTGGAAATATGGTTTCTTCTTTCCTCCACAAACCACAGCCATGAATGATCAAAACAGACCTGAAGTCTATTTCAGGGGTATCTGTAGAATTCTTGAATATGAAATTGTATGTAGTATTTTGACTGGCTTGTTGGTGATTTGGTAGATTTGAGGTTTTAAGTACTGTGAATTGTTCTGGACAGTTAAGTGCTATTTTCTCTTCTTAATTATTTGTTGGGATAATTTCAATTTTTGAGGGACTTTCCATTGTTGGACAACCAAGTATCCATTTTTCTTTATATTTTTCATTGTTTGATAACCAAGTATTCATTTTTTTTATATTTTAATTTTTTGCAATTTCAGTCATTTTCTGTTGGAACTTTCAAAATTGATGACGTGGCCACCAAAAATTATAACAGTCAATCTAACATGACATCTAAATTCCAGCAACACGTCTTTATTTTTGAAACTTTTGAGAAAAAAAAGATTGAAATTAAAAAAACATTTAAATATAGATGATCAAAATTGGAAAACATACTTTGATTGTCAAAAGATAAAAAATGTCTTATATACGGGATCAAAATTGAAATTAATCCTTATTTGTTCAACATATTGTATTATTTATCTATCAAATCATTTCAAGAGGTGGGGATTCATTTCTATAAGATAAATTTTTATACACATGTTGCTATATGAATTTAAAATTCATGCAATCGAGTCGATTCGACCCAAGTCTATCTTTATGTGCTTTCATGCACATGCATGCGTCCCACGCACACACTCAATTAAACAAATATATAATACATTTTAATTATGTTAGTGATACATTAATATTATATTAGCAGTACTTCTACATTATATCCATGTATGTGTTGTTACGAATATGTAATATATTTTAGTTTTGTTAATGATATATTTATGTTATCTGAGTAGTGCCTTTATATTATTGTATTGCATAATATGAGCTAATACTTTACGTAAATGATGTAATTTATTTATCTAATACAACTAATATCTTTATGTGGTACAACTAAAAGGCCTTTATGTAATATACTAATATATTTCAGTAAACTAACAAAAATAATTTTTAAGCAATATGAGGCGGTAGATATATTAATACATTTATGTTGCCAAAATTTCATAAATTCAGACCTAAATTGCAAGTGTCTCTCTAAATCCAAACTTTGATTTGATTCACTCAAATCGAGTGTGCATCAAGTTGAATTTAGTATAAAACATATATTTTGGTAATATTTTGAGATATGTTAAAATTGTGGGTGGGTGAGCTTGAGGGTGGTTATGTTGGATTCCGACTGTAAGACGACAGGTTATGACTCATCTTTATCAACACCTAACCGAAATATATGTTTTTTATATCAAAACACTCACATTCTCAAAACAGCATAGACGTCCCAAATCAATTTGCAAACTTGAGTTCGATTCAAGTTCAATTTAAGTGATAATCAACACAATTTCTTTAAATTGGTTGAGAAGTTTTTATTCCTAAAATACCAACAATATTTCCGCATAATTCAATTTAACCAACATTATTAATCACCATTGAAATCCACCAAAACTACCCAAGTTCATTTGAAATTTTATTTGCCTCAAAACTTAACAAAATGTATGTTTCATCTGCCAAAACATTCTCTTCAAACCCAATCAAACCCCAAATCAATTTAGCAAATTCAATTCAATTCCATCTCGATTTGAACAAGAATCGCCTCAAACTTTCGAAAAACCTAAATTTGGAGAGAAGCACGCACTATACATTTGATTTAAATCTGAATTTTCAGAATTTCAGGATAATTATCCTAAAATCACTTAAATTAAAAATATAATGTTTCAATGTTAGGGCATAAAAAGATAATATCTTAAATTGATGATTGATGAAAACATAATTTCCTAAGTTTACAATGTTCCGATTGATGAAAACATAATTTCCTAAGTTTACAATGTTCCGTCTTCACAGCTCCAGTTTGTCTCCAACATCACCGATAAATCATTAAAACACTCAATTCTTTCCCATATTCTCACAAAAAAGATTAGGATTCGACTCAAAACCATTTTATCCTTCATATTTTCTGGAAAACTCAACCTAACTAAACGAGTAGGAAAACTCAACCTAACTATACGAGTATTGCCACCACCGCTCAAAACCTCTATTAACGCCACGTTCAAGTTTCAAAATTAGTTTTCTTTTAAATCTTGACCAAAATGCATGAATATAACGTCAAGAGCCTCTAACTTAAACTAAAACATTTCCCTTTTTATTTAAATTCCATTCAATTTGAGTCTTAATCAAAAACAAAATTAAAAATTGAAACCCTTACTCTTCAACTTTATTTTCAATGGCAAGTTCCCGGAAAAACATAATAGGAATGAAGAAAGAATTTTGGGCCTCTGACTTGCTGCTATGTTTCTTTGGCACAAAGTGGGTTTCTTTTTTGATTTTTTGATTTTTTAATTTATTTACTAAATATTTAACGATATTGATTTATTTATTAAAATTTTTATGACGTGACATTAAAATTGGCTAAATGAGCTCAGTCTTTCCTTCAATAGTATTGAGAAACTTGTAACCAAAAAACATAAGAAAGTAACTATATATATTCATGATGAAAGTTATATTGTGACTAGATAGATGATATAACATGTATTGTTAATGTAATCATGTTCATATAAAATAAAATACAAGATTTGAAGGAAAAATAATTCAAATTGTATAAAAGTATGATTAGTAGTAAAAAATATTCTCACAGAGTATTGTTAATTATGCAATCATGCTCAGATAAACTTATACAAGATTAGAATAGAGAACAAAATTCAAATTGTTGTATAAAAGTAAGATTTGTAATGAAAAATATTCTAAATAGTCTTACAATATGGAGGTCCTTAGGGGAGATGAAAACTCGAGCCCTTTGTCCGCATTTTATGAATGTGTTATCACAATTATTTATATGCACTAGATGTACGGATTCTAAATTCGTATAATTGGGTCGACTCGATTCGAGAGTGTATTTTATGTGTTCCATTCACACCTCACGCACCCACACGTACTCACATACGTCCAAATCCTAGCTCAAACTCTAATTCTGCAGTTATATTGGTATAACGTTTTAGTTTAACAAACTTAACTTTTTAGTTATATCCGCATAACCTTTTAGTTATGTCCACATAACATTTTGCAATTCATGACATATTTATAATACCTTTCAAAACCTTTATGTTGTAATAATATAGCTTTTATGTTGTAATAATATAACCTTATGTTATTCTTTAAGTACATAAAAATTATGATATTTGTACATAAAAATTATACTAATATAACATAAATGTTAAAATTATTATAATATAAATGTTTTGGCTATATTACATGAATTTTTATAGTGAAAAAAGTATAAATTATACACTGAAAAGGTTATGAAATCTGTATATAAAGATTATACTATTACAACATAAAAGTTTTATTATTACAATATAAAGGTTATGACATAAATTTAAAAAAAAAAAAAATTCGACATGAGTTCGGACTGAACCAAACTCGTCCCAACCTGCGTGTCCAATTGCATGGATCATGATTCATACAATTGATGCACATAAACACTACTCATATATTATCATAATTATTTTTATGCACCAAAATGCATGGATCAATTCGAATCATATAACCTGAAAGGTGCTGAAAATGCACCAATACCCAGTTACATATCATGATTTACTTTACTAAGATGCTTTTCCATGATTTGTGAGGGTACCTTCTTCTACTGATTATTATGTATCATAATTTGGAGAAACGTGTTTGCTTTCTTTGCCAGTGAAACAGCATAAGAGCATGAGATTGCCATTTTTTGATTTTTTTTTTATGTGGTGTGGGAAATATTGATTTTTTTAAGGAGTGTGTAAATAGCTAGTCAATTAATAATTGAGGGGTAGGTAGGTTTTCTACATATTAGGTTGAATTGAATTACGATAAAGGATAGTAATGCACATATATAGGAAAAATAGTGCACGTTTGATTTTATACTCTTTGAACTAAATATGAAAAAGTAAAATTTCAATTTTCATAATTGTGATCCGATCCATTTTTTTACATCATTTAGTTTTGACAAATTTTAAGTAAAATTATATTACAGATTTTATTCCGTGAGATAGGATGTATTTGATCCGATCAACATGGTCAATGTCCCAGTCAACGGTTAACGTCATGGTCAATAAAGTCAAATATAATATATTTATGTATATTATGTAATATTTATGTATTATATAATATTTTTATGAGGTAATGCTTTTGAAAAATTATAATTTGACAAGTAATACGATATAATACTTTGTGCTTATTATGTAAAACTTTTAAAATTTATAATTTGATAAAATATTACATAGTAATATTTTGTTATTGTATAAGGTAACACTTTTATACTTTTGATTCCATAACTTCAAATCAATAACTAATTTGAAAAATTGCAAATTGAAAAGTAATATTTTTATTCTCATAATTTAATAATTTTATGTATATCATATATTTTTATATATATTATGTATTATTTTTTAAAGTATCAATTATAAAGATAAAAGTATTACATGAAAGTATCACGTGAAGTATAGCCAGTAGTTTTATGTATATCATGTCATACTTTTGAATCAACGACATTGAACTGCATCGATCTGGTCAGGTTCGTTCATCTCATTGAATCTATGAGATGATCGACAGGACCCATTTATTTCAATATATATGACTTGACAAGTGCAAGTACATTCAATTGGATATGGATGTAGTTGAACTGTGGATGTAGGTAAACCGATGTTTGTAGGAGCATCAAAATGATTCGAATTGAAATGAATGGATCTTAAATTCGTACATCAAGTATTCAAAAGTTTTAATGTTAACTAAAATAACGAGTTTAATGAAATGATTTTCAATCCTTAGGTAACATATAAATATGATACACATGATTGAACTATGATGGTTCATATGGGATGAACCACACACATACATATGCATGGTCCGTGGTAAACACAAATCACACCCTGTAATGTTTAATGAATCCCACTTATATTTTAGCAAGTATATTTTCATCAAATGACTTTTTTTTTCCTTTTAATAATACATTTTTGTTATGACTTGAACTCAAAATTTTTTTTATCAACTGTTATATATATATATATATATATATATTTATATATTTCAAGAAACAAATAAAAAAAAATTAACTCACTTTTAAATTTTTGAACAATAATACCCTTTAATTTGACTTTAAATTGGTAACTTGTTTTTAATAATTCTTTACGGGTCTTTAGACTTTTAGATGAGGTGAACATCTTGTTGATGAGTCAAAAATATTCTTATGTGAAAGTGACATTAATAAATAATTCCTCTTAATTTATCCATGAAAGAGATAGTTGAACAACAATGAAGGCCTTGGCTAGTTATAACAAGGATTGATAAGTACTTATTAGCAGTGACGAAGTTAGAAATTTTATTTATGGGGATTCACTTATAGTGTATAAAAAAATTTCAATATACGTATTAATTATATATATAAGTACTTTTTCATTTCATAGTGAACATATATTCAACTTTGAATGTTTAATATTCTTTTAACAAATTCGAATTAATGATTTGATACTAAAATGATAAAACTCTAATGTTGGATACTTGAATAATACAAATATAGATGGTCAGAAATATAATTTACTCATTTCACTTATCTAAAAAACTCACATGCACCATCATTCTATTATTGTAAATTTGGTACCTAAAATGATTAAAAATATCAAAAGTTGAAATAATTAAGTGAAATAATATATATATATATATATATAATATGAAATAAAATTATAATTCATTAATAATTATAATTTAACTACATCTTAATATTAAAAATTATCACATATATATAACAAATTTTAAAAATAATATAATACACATATATATTATATATCGAATTTTTTAAAACTCAATGTCCCCTTGGCCCCCCTCTCCCTCCGTCCCTGCTTATTAGCACGTCTATGTTAGGTAAAAGAGCTTCTCATATCTAACTAGAATCTACGCAGCTTACCTACCCTATTCTTAAAACAAAACCCCATACTTTCTACTTTCTAAAACTTAATCATTGTTACAATATTAATTAATTGTGCTCATACTTAATGGTTGTTGTTAACTTGTTATAACCATTATTTCTCTTCTTTCACATCATTATTCCGCTACTATAAGTGATACTTATTAAGTCCACATTCATTTTCTTGGGGTTTTTTTTTTTTTTTTTTTGTGATCAAGGTAAATTTTTACAACTATTAATCAATAACTTTAAAAAAATTCAATTGATTCAATATTTGGGACAATAATTTATTGGAAAAATGTTATAAATTTGAAGAGATACTAGAATACAGGCAACAAGGGGAAACAATTAATCTAAAATAAAACATAATAAAAATTGGTCATATGACTATTTTACAAACATTATGTGATTTTAATAATTTTTTTAACGTATCAAAATTAAGCTGGTTAATAAAGTTTTAGAAAAAATTATTGTCCCTCTAAGATAGACAATGGCTATTTTCCCATCTTATTTATTTATTTATATTATTATAATTTATGAGAATTTAGTTCTTTTATTTAAAAAATCCAAATTTCTAATTTAGTTCTCTACACACTGTTTAATTTATATTTATACTTTTTCTACTCACATAAAAAAAAAATTCTAATTTTCTACAATTCCTAATGTGTAGAGACATCTTAACTCTAATTCTACCTTATAAAATCACAAAACAAACATAAAATATCAAAATTCACATTTTTTCAAAATGCACTTAAATCTAAAATCCGCAACTTGTAAAATCCACATACACACCAATCCAACTACACCCTTAAATATTGCATGGCATGATGCAACAATCAAACGAGGAATTAAAAATAGTTAAATGTAAATTACATCTTATTGTTATATCAAATTTTGGTGCGTATATAATGATATATAACTTGGGTTTTTGTAGTACGACATTACTTCATATTATTTTGTGCTACAAAACATGCATTTATGAAAGTTTTCTTTGATTTTATTATATTGTGAAGATTTCAGGTTTTTGCATATTTTAAAAGAAAATTACAAGTTTTCAACATATGATTGGAATTTTGGTGTGGTTGAAGAGTTGAAACGAGCCAAAATACAAACATGGAAAATGCGGACTGAAACAAATCTGAATCGAGAAAAACGGGGCTTTGGCATATGCCCTGGGTCGCGTCTCATTAAAGGTAACACGTGACACTTACATGCACAAGTTGAGTTGGAATGAAAGTCAAAGATTTGACCTTGATCGTGATGCGTGTTTGGGGCACGTCAGAATCCGTTGAGTCTGACTCAGGTTGTGTTGTGTGTGACACGGATTGAGACACGTGTTTTGACGCATTTCTCCTCTTTTTTCGACCTAAATTGCTATTCATATTTAATTTAAACTTCCACGTGTATAATTAATGATCACGGGATTCGAAAAAAGGATTTTTGAACCACTATATACATGAAATTCCTTCCAAAGAGCAAACAATCAAAAAAAATCAATAGATTTAAGATTTAAAAATGATGAAGAAGAACACATGACTATCAATGTACTAAGTTTTCTTTGATTTTCTTTCAAGTTTCATCATGTTGTTTCGTAATTTATTTTACTTCAAAAACATGATTGTTGGCTAGAAATCTTGCGGTTTTAGGGTGTGAGAGTAGTTTTATGATGTTTTGTTGAACTTCTATTTTAATAAAAAAAAAATCACTATATCTTCTTCATGCTTTTTTGTGCTTATTCCATGTATCAATAATGATCAAATGTATGTAAGTCTCAATTAATTAGATTGAGATATAGAGATGGTGCAAATTACAGATTTGTGAATACTTGACAAGATTAATTATTAGATCAAAAGATATTTGTTAGTTGGGATGAGAATACAAACTTGTAAGCTAGCTTTTAGAGTTTCTTACTAATTGTGAGGTAGAGATATAAACATTCATAATCAATCTTCATATTAAGTTGCTCGATTAAGAAAAAGATTAATCTATAAATTGTGAATATTGCTCATTTTCTAAAGCGGAATTGAGTATTGTTTTGCTAGATTAAGTGACTTAATTGAAGTTGTATGAAATTATAGCCTTAAGATGCTTTTTGATTCTTGATTTTTCTTCTTACTTGCATGTTTGACTTTTGTTTGTTTTCATTTAGTTGGTATTTTTAGAATAATTCATAATCACCATCTTATTTTCGGTTACATAAATTAAATTACACTTAATTAGTTATTAATTAGTTGTGTTTCAACTCACTAGTTTATATGGGATCAACCTTGTGTGGCCACTTTTATCTATATATAGCTTTTTCAGGCTAAAAATTGGAATTTCATTGAACTTCCGTCTTCTCATAATTGTTTGCTATTTAGAGAAATAATTGAGAAAGGTACTGATGAACATGAAGGTTGAAAATCTTCTTCTTGGCTTTCAATTCCAACATATTCAGAACCATCAAAACCAGACTTTGAAATTGATAGACATGTCATTTCTTCCATAGATACGCGTCTTATAAGCTTCTTCTTTACATGACTCAATTTTAGCTAAAATCTTTAGTTCCTCAAATGGCTTCAACTTTGTATCTCCACTAATAATTGATTTATCATCTCCTTATTAATTCTATCAATCTTTCAACATTTGCTAAAATCTAAAAAATTTATTTTAAAACTAGAAACATATATATATATTTTTTGAATTAAACCATCCAAGGATGGAAGGATTAAAGCAGATTTTCAACCTTATATATATTTTACACTCGTAGAGAATTTAACAAAGCATACATGATCTACACTTACAGAACCACAGAACCAAATTTAAACAACACAAACTAAAATCTAAAGTCGGCAAAATCCTTTCAAGCTATTATTACAAGAATCAATATCATTAAACTATAACTTCTTCTTCTCTTAATTGCCAAATGGTCTGTTGTTTTGTTCCTTTTTTTTTTTTTTTTTTTTATGTATGTGAGAAATATAAAAAATCAAGAAATATAAAAAGTCAAATATCTCTTGAAACCAAGAAACTTTGCTATCAAATTTGTATGCCTTCATCCCGAGTGGTTTTGATGTAAACTATGTAAAACAGAGAGAGCTTCGCTTTCTATACAAATAAGATCAAAACCTAAATTTTTACGAAGTATAATATGTTCTAAGATAGCAACAATCTCTGCATGTACATAATCACAAATGTCACCTAATAATTACAAAAACCTGAAAATGAAAACACCAACATAATTACGAATAACACCCACAAACACGTGAACACAAATTTTCCTGTGCAATCGATACGACCCGGATCACGTTTTTTTATTTTTTTCTATTCATGTGTCATATTTATGTTATATTAGTATGTTATTTATGTTATATTAGTATGACTTTTATGTACAAATGTCATAACTCTTATATCATTTTGTAACTTAAAAAAAAAATCATTTTTAACGCATTTTTGGATGAACATACATTTATGTGATATTGCGTATATCTTTATATCAATATAATCATGCTTTTATACAATTACTTTTTTATATACATTTTAGTTATATTAGTCATAAATTTTAATTATATTAATTGCACTTTTATATATTATATGAAGGTACAAGTAATATCACAGTATGAATAATATCACATAAAGATATATGTACAAATTTTGCTGAAATTCTTCTATTTTTGTTTTTGAAGTTACAATACATGATGGAAAGAATATTTCTATATAAAACTCATACTAATATAACATAAATGTCAAATAAATATAATATAAAGGTAACATATGAATAGAAAAAAAAAACTCAATCGAATCGATCAAATTGCATGGATTTAGATCTATGCAATTAGTGTGTGGAAGACCAACTCACACGTAAAATCTTCTTAAGATAATAAAATAATGTAAAACTTTACAAATGTAAGCTTTCTATCACAAAATAAATATCAAATTAAGCCCTACTATGCCTTAAAATTTTCAAGTGATACATAAGCATAGTATGCATTTATATGTTTATATATATATATATATATGTGACTGAACTTCTAATTTCGAACAATATTTATTTTGTAATTTAAAATTTAAGGAGACTGTAAGGAGCTAGATTTTAAACGTTATGAATCTTATATAGGACTATAAATACTTTAGGCTGCGTTGAAAGGAATAATTTGAGATTGACGAGATGATTTCAAAACCGATTGTAAATGACCATTTTAGATGATTTTGTTAAATTATCAAACAAGAATTTGTACAAACGATTTAGAATATGCATAAATAATAAAATAGAGATTATAAATTTTGCATTATGAATTCAACATTCGTGGCTCTAAATTTATTAATCCAAATAAACAAAAATTATAACATTATTTCACGAATTTAATTACATGCACACATATTAATCCATAATATATAATCCATGAAATAGAGATCATAAATAATTTGCAAAAAAAAATCATTTTAGGTATATAATATCACAAAATAACATGAATCCACAATACAAATTTTTACTATTTAATTTTTGTTTAATGAATTAAAATATTTAATAAAATTTGATTCGTAAGATGATGTCACTGCAGTTGTATTCTCATCTAAAACTTAGTGGATATGTTATTAGGGTTGTTATGATAGCCTATGAAATGCTCACGAGTTGGAATGACTGAAATGATTGAGCTATTGATTAAATCATGGACCCAATTTATAAAAGAAAAGATAAAATAGAAAATAGTTAGATGGAAATCAAATCATAGGCGTAGGTGTTGGGAGAAGTCCACTTCAAAAGTGGGCCAAAAGGTGTGGATAAGCAGTCCATGTCAAAGTCCAAAAGGCCCACTTTAAGGAATTCAACCTAAACCATTTTATTGATTTGAAATAAAAGGAAGCAAAAGGGCCCAATCATACATACTTGTTCACTGCATCTGACCATCTATCTTCTTTTCAACCCTTACTTTTTTTTTTCTTTTTCTTTTTCACATTTTCGAAAAGAGAATATCCATTTTTGTCAATGTTTTAATGATTTCTTTCTGCCCCATCTTGTAGCATACTTTATTTCTTAATTCTTCCAAATGATAACATCTCGTTTCTCTAAGATTATTCCATTTGTTCAAGTATATCTATGTTATTAATCAGAAATTTTATATTTTAACTGACATCTCACATTTATAATAAGATAAATTTCAATTCAATTTGTAGATTAATTTTCAATTTTAAATTTAAATTTTAAAGTTTTTCAATAATCAGAATTTAATATTTTTTACTTAATTTAAGACTTGAAAATTAGAATGAGTTCTTAATTCAAAACAAAGTTCAATATTTTTTTTCTTTTTATTTATATCTACAATTTATTTATATTTTAATGTGCTTTTATATTTTAGATAAATTAAGATAAGTTAGTGTAATTTGGAAACGCTTTTCATCCGATTTGTACTAATATATATATATATATATATATATATATATAATACAATTTATAAAATTAAAATTCCTTTATTTTCTTAATTTTATGAATATTAAAATTCCTTTATTTTCTTAATTTTATGAATAAAAGTATAGAAAACCGTTTTTATATTAATCAATTTAATATAAACAATATTTTATGAATTAAATTAATAATATTTTCCTTCCGTTCTTTATTTTTTTTTATATCAATTAAGATAAGTAGGATGAAGTTTGTTGTTAAATTACACTAACTTGTCTTAATTTATCCAAAATATGAATACACATTGAAATATAAATAAAAATTAAAAAAGAAAAGAAATAGAATTTTGTCTTGAATTGAGAGCTCAATCTAATTTTCAAACCTTAAATTGACAAAAATTGTTAAATTGAGTCATTTATTGAGAAACTTCAAAATTTTGAATCTTAAATTAAGAATAAATCTATAAATTGAGTCCTGTTGTGAAATTTATCCTTTATACTAATCCATTTTTCCAATTTCAATCCTAAATCATCTAAATCATCAAATATATTTAGTATTTAATATCTCCTTTACCCAAGTCTCTCATGAGTAAAAAATGAAAAACATACTTTTTCTTTGTAAGGTACTTTTAAAAAAAATGAAAAACATACTTTTTCTTTGTAAGGTACTTTTAAAAAAAATGAAAAACATACTTTTTCTTTGTAAGGTACTTTTAAAAAAAATGAAAAACATACTTTTGGGGAAGGCGTAGCTCATAGGAAACAAGTAATTGTATAATATTATTATAATAAATTATAACATAAAGGATTTAAGTAAAAAAATCGAAATGGGAAGAAATTAGAAACCTCAATAGTTTAATCTGCTATAAAAATAAATTTTTAAACACAAATATACCAAACAACAGCAAAAAATAAATGCAAGACGATGACCAAATTTTTAATCAATCCCTAAAGAGAGAATTATTAAGATACCAAGACCTAAATCATGACTAAGAAAATGTATCATAGAAATTAAATATTGCAACTAAATTAGTTAAGTATGTGTGACAGTGTGAGTGTCTAAATTAGATTTCCTCATTCTATCCAAAACTTAGTTTCATTATAGCATAAAGCAAAAAAATAATGGGGTTGAATAAAAAATGCTAAAAGCATCTTCAACCAAATATGTTCCCATTTACTCAAGAATTAATTTTATATCCGAAAATATTTATCCAAAACAAGTTTTTTTTTTTAACATGAATCCAAAAATAAATTTGAATGTGAGAAATGGACTTCAACCCGAACTTTGGGCCATTTAAGCATTAAACCCTTCATGTGTAGGAGTACAATTGCCAATAAGTAATTATAAAATTTGAAGAATTACTTGGAAATAACATCTAATTTTCAAGTTTGGATTCGTTCATAAGAATCTCGATTCTTATATGTTACTAGTATTTCATACCTACAATGCACGGTTTTATATTTTATGAAAAGTATTAAAATAAAACTATTAATATTAAGTTTAGAATGCATTTTATAAATTAAATCACCGCAAAGATTATATGAGAATGAGTATTCATAATTTAAATATTAAATAATAACGAGTTTTATTGTTCAACTAGTTAGTACCCTTATTTTTTAATTATGGAGATTGTGATGAGCAGAATTTAAACATAAATGACATAAATTTCTAATTTGTATACCCTATCTAACACTCTCGCTCATTAAAAAGAAAAATATATTAAATAAGGTAAAACAACTATGGGCCAACCTAGCAATTATATTTTATGAGATATAGTACCTCCAGTTATTGCAGCATCATTGCAAACAAATTCTCGGCCCATATCAAATTAATAAAATAAAATTTAAATTAGTTCAATTTCATCTCATCTTTTTCTCTCTATACTATATATATATAGAGAAAAGTTAGACAAATTTATTAATTTGCCACTTTCTCTTTTAAAAGTGTTATCAAAAAATTGGGTAGTGTTTGTATGCACCAAATGCATGAATCATGATCTATGTAATTGGACACGCGGGTCGGGTCGGGTAGGATTTTGTTTAAGAGAGGGACTAAAGGCACCCCACACACTTTTAAGGGCATCTCATTCATGGATAAATGAGATAACACATATATATATAGTAAATGGGATACCCTTAGAAGTGTGTGGGATGCCTTTAGTCCCTTCCTCTGTTTAATCCGGATTCGCATCCCATATATATTTTTTCATTTATGTCATAACCTTGATATTGTAATAATATAACATTTATGTTGTAATAATATGACCTTTATATACAGATTTCATAACATTTTCAGTGAATAACTTATACTTTTTTCACTATAAAAATTCATGTTATATAACCGAAACCTTTATATTGTAATGATATAACCTTTATGATGGATTTCATAACCTTTTCAGTGAATAACTTATACTTTTTTCACTATAAAAATTCATGTAATATAGTCAAAACCTTTATGTTGTAGTAATATAACATTTATGTTGTAATAGTATAACATTTATGTACAAATTTTATAACTTTTTTAATGAATAACTTATATTTTTTTCACTATAAAATTTCAATATAGCTGAAACATTTATGTTGTAATGATATAACTTTTATGTTGTAATAGTATAACTTTTGTTAGTCTCAGTGGTATAAGGTTAAGAGGGGGAGGGTGAATTAACCTTATCAAATTTTCAACTTTTGTTCCAAAGAATGTTAAGTCCCTGATGAACAGGTAGCTAGTAAGCTTATTGCTCGATAGGTTCCTGCTTAGGCAGTGACCTCAGGACTTAGACAGAGAGTGTAATGCACAGCAGAAATACTTATGTTTTTCGAAACACGCTTTTAATGCAGTATGCTCAGATGCAGATAGATGGATAGAAAGCTATAAATGACACAAGCAAGCTTATAGAGGTTCAAGGGTGGAGTAATCCCTCTACGTCCTCTCTACTCCTTGACAAGGAGGAACTTTGTTAAAGCAAGTTTGATTTACACTAGACTCAGCTAACACAAACTATACTCTAAACAAGCTGTCAGCTCTATCCACACAGGTAGCTGCACAGTGACCAACTATCGACCCACACAGGATCTCCACACAGGTTAACCGACCCACACAGGATCCTTTCTCTTCTTCAGAGAGATTACAACTTAGCAGTATTAATTCCTGCCTAAGCGACTCCTATCAGACTTAGAATAAAATGAAAGATTAAAACACAATCAAATGCAGCAAGCTCCTTGAACTTCAGAAGATCACAAAGGTAGCTGGCTTGCTGCTGCTCAGTCTGATTAACTTGAGAGTATGAGCTTTTGCTTGTAAGAGATTTGCTTCGCGTCTGTTGCTTTCTAGGTTCTCTCTTTTCTGTGGTTTTTTTTTTTTGTATATCAGACTTCCATATTTATAAGCATCAGATAGTTTTCTGCCCGTTGGAAAAGTAGTCCTTTGCATGATGAGGTGTCTTTTCCTGATTGGTTCTATTGATCTTCTGACACCTATTCTGAATTGCCTTTGTTCTGTTCTGCAACTGTTTTGTCCTTTGTCTGCACAACTTCATTTTGCAGTCTGCTGGTACTGTGTCCTCGCTGTTTTTTCACACATGGCAGATTCTGATTTGTTGGAACTGGAGTGACTCTACTGGCTAGTCAGGTTGCATTGACTCTGATGTATCTGGTAGTATCCTCTTCGAGTCAGCCAGCTTCATTGACTATCTCCAGGTTCCTTGTAGCATCCTTTTCGAGCTTTACTTGTTGGTTGCTTGATACAGTATGCAGGTAGCAGGGACTTCGGCTTCCTGGCTGCTTGGCAGAATCTTCAAGTCTTTCCAGCATCCTTGCCTTAGCATATTCACAAGTAAAACATATCCAGATAGCTAAAGATCTAGTCTATTACATGTTTTGTCTCATCAAAATCTATTACATTTCATCCTATCAATTTCCCCCTTTTTGATGATGACAAAACTCCTTAACAGGATCAAAGAACCATATATTATTAACTTGGAACAAAGATGCAGAAGAATGCAATCATTTAAGCATGCATCAAGTTCACAAGATGTGAGCCTTCATCAACCAGAAAACATCGAATTTTCATTGATCAAAAAAAAGTACAAGGCATATACATACTCATGCAGATAGCAGAACAAACAGAATCTTAAACAGAATAACAAAAAGAACATAAGCAAAAAGCAAAACATCAAGTCTTCAACCAACTGGCCTTCTTCTTTCTTTCGAACTTTGTGCCTTTCCACCAGTTGGCTATTGAATCTTAATAGCTAGGTTCCATCCTTTTCACCATCTCTTCAGACTCCTCAAACCTGAGCCAGAAGTTTTCACTGTATGGTATGGGCTCCTTTCCAAGTTTCTGCTTTAACTTCACTTGAATTGGAAGACCACCTTTCTTTGTTAGCTCCAGGAACCTCTGCAAAGCTTCCTTGTTCGTTTTGAATCCTCTGAAAAGAGCAGATTCCTTGCAGAGGGTGGTGAAGTACTTCATCAGCTCCTTTCTTTTGAAAGCTTCAATTTGGAAAAAGGATGGGTTGACCTCAGTAGGAAGAGTGACCTCCGGAACTTCTGGAGCTAGGAATCTGTCACTCCTGGGATCCGGGCTTGCTTCCAGGAAGCTTCTGAGAGTGGCACTTGCTGCGACATCAGGGCTCTGTAAATTTTTCTCCATTTCGACCATGTCAGGCAGCTTGTGCGGAGGGAAGATCTTGTCAAGGACAACCCTGGGATCTAATGCAAAAACAGCATCTAGGTTGCTTTTCAACTCTGCTTCAGTCCTCCTCTTTTTCTCTTCTCTCATATCAGCGCCCTTCCTGAAGCCTGGATGAACAGACCCAGAAACAGCATCTGATTTTCTTTTAGTGCTACTGTCTGAAGGGCCCCTAGATCCAGTTCCCTTGTGTCCGGCATCTCCAGAGTCATCTCTCCTTCTACTGCTCACTACCATCTGTCTGCAGGTAGCAGGGTCCTGTCCAGCCTTCTGTCTGCCTCCAATCCTTCATTCCCCCTTTTTGTCATCATCAGCACGCCCAACCGCAAAACTGACCATGGAGTGAATTTCAGACAAGGTGCCTGAGTGATCCCGCAGGGTCTGTGATTGGTTGAACTGCTCCCTGTCCATCCGGTCTACTGCAGTGACTAAAGCCTTCTGATTGGCCTCAAGAGAGATCATTTTCTCCTCTTGCCTGTTGAGTTTCTCCATCACGCTTTTGACGACTTCCACTGCAGCATCCTCCTTGGGGGGTCGGTAGGCAGCAATCATCTGAGTGAGCTTTGACAATGTGACGTTGAGGGAGTCCATGAAAGAATACGTCTTCACAGAGTGGGAGCGGGTATCCTTGCGGATTTTCCTGCTTGTTTTCACCAAGGACTTCCCCATTTGCTCAATTGCTGTCAGCACCTCGTCATTTGATCTAGCAGGCTCCTGGCGTTCTCCTGCTTGTGCCTGTTCATCAGAGACAGATGTTAGGGCTTTGGATTTTTCGGCTCCGGTATCACCCTGTTCACTGGGTGACCCTTCATCGCTGCTGGTAGGGCTACTGGATCCTCCACCTCTTGATCCAGTATTCTTAGAGGGTGTTTCCTCTTCAGCATCCTCCTCAAGTACCCCCAGCTTCTTGTCCTGTTCAGCTACCTTACCCTTGCTGAACACCATTTCGGCCTCCTTCTCCTGCTCAATCTCCTCTACTACCTCCTGCACTGCATCCTCCTGTACTTCAGCCTCCTGTACATCAGGCTCATTTTCTCCACTTTTGTCTCCTTCTGCCTCCTGCATTTCCACCATCTTTCCACTTTCAGCTACTTCCCCCTCAGCGACCGACTCTCCCTGGTCCACCGATTGGCAGGTGTCATCTCCTCCACCTCCATTGGAATAGCTGCATCAGGTTGCTCCTTCTCCATGGGGGTAGGTTCCTCCACTGCTTCAGCTTGAACAGGTGCCTCCTGCTGCACATGTTCCCCCTCAGCCTCTACCTCCATTGGTGTGGGAATGGTGGTCTCCGTGGTGTCATCGACGGCTGCTACTGTGGTTGGAACTATCAGCTCGAGAGATGCCACAACAGCGAGGGTTTCCAACTCCTTGGCCTTGGGAAAGTCAGTTGGCGTCGAGCTCCTCTCATTCATCGGCGTCTGTACAGGAACTTCAGGAAGAATGATCAGGTCAGTAAGATATGAGAATTCCTCACCGTTTTTCTCCGTTGGTGAAGGTGACCGCCTGCTGATAGGTTCAACCATCAACGCTGAGCAGGAGGATCCTTCACCTATCTGTGGTTCTCTTACTGGCCTTCTCATTCTGGTATCTGCCAGGCTGATATCAGCAGCCTGCTTCAGCATTCTCTTCATGGCTTCCTGCTCCCCGTACTTTGCTATCTGGGCCTCAGCAAAGCCCACATCATCGCCTGCTCTGACCTGGTCAGCAGCATCCAGTATCACTTCCTCCCGGTAGAAGTCTGGCTGGATAACATCTTCTTTCCCCTTCAGGCTCCTAGGGCCAGGTAGCTGTGCGGCAGCTTCCTTCTGCTTCCTGGCCTCCAACTCAGCGGCTATCTCCGCGTTTTCAAGAAATTCCGGCCATTTCATCTTCCTGAGATCCTTCAGAAATTTCTTTTGAAGGATCTCCTTCAAATCATCCATGGCGACCCAATTCAGCGCCCATTCCTCCTCAGTCTTCCAGTCTGCCCATTGGATGAGTTCCTCCCTGGGCAGGTGCCTGTACTGCCATCAGGTGGTAAATCTTTCCATCAATTTACCGAACTCCGCCTCCATCTTCGGTATGCTGATGACGTACTCCGTCAAATCCTCCTCATCCACTTCCTCATCATCATCATCATCAACAGCAGCATTCCCTGCCTGTTCTACCCTTAGTGGAGAATCAATCTCCACTTCCACTGCAGGCTTCTTAACAGCCCGAGTGGTGACGATCTCTGGTTCATCATCAGAGATGACCAGTCTCCTTTGCACATCCTTCTTGTGCTTGATCTTCTTTGGCACAGCAGGAGCTGGTGAAGGCTCTGCAGGCTCCTCCATCCTTGAGCTGCTTTCAGGCGAAGAAGAGACATCGTCACAGAATGCCTTCCTTGTCCTTGGAGCGCCCTTGAGGTCCTCAGAGACCTCTCTGGTTACTGGGGATGACCGAGCAGTGGTCTTCTTGGCAAAGACCCTACCTACACCGATGAATTTCCCTTTCTGGATGGGCTTCCCTTGGGACAGATCCACCTTCAAGTGTCCCAAAAGGGAGTTGATAATCAGCCCATAGGTAGGCTTACCTACCTTCTTCTCCACCTCCTCCACCAGCCTGGAAAGTAGGTAGCTGGCCCAGTTCACCTTCTCCTTCTTCACAATGGCCATCATCATCCTGTACCGGAAGTTGGTACACTTATCAAAGGAACCAGAGCGGTTCTCTATGATATGGCAGCAGATATCATGCAGCAACTCAAACTCCAGAAGAAAGACCTTCTTGCTGCAACTCCGGGACATCCCCGCCGTGTCCTCCTTCCCGGTGAACATCGTCCAGAACTCCTCCAGTTGGTCTTCTCCGTAGGTGGAGAGGTCATTGGCGTTCATCCCTTCAGTAGGCAGAGCGAACACCTCTTCCAGAAGTCCGGTGTCCACCACCACTGTCACTCCACTAACTTTCGATGTGATCTCTGACCCATCTGCAGAGACCTTCGCCCTCCGGTAGAATTTTTCCACCTGCTCCTCTACGTAGGGGGCTTTGTGATAGGAGCAGAGTCTGAGAAGCCCGGTCTCATAGAGGCATTGGAGGATATTCTTCATGACCTCCTTCGTGTTCCCTTCTTTCTCCACCATCTTGAGAAGGATCTTGCGGTCCACCAACCTTCCATCAACAACTTGAGATGTTTTTGGTGCCATTTCTGAGAGAGTGAGTAACCTGAAACTTGGAATATTTCGAGAGAGAGAGAGCACAAGCGATTAGGGTTTGCACGAGAATGGAAATGTTTAAGTGTGAGAAGTGAGTAAGAAGAAAACTTCCTTATATTTGAATTTTGATGAGGGATGATCTGACGGTTCTGATTGGTCTTGAATTTGAAAAGACCCTTAATCCAATGGTTGAGATTTTTGGCGCGGTGTACGTGTGCTTAAGTACTTGATGTGATATTTTGTGGATATCGAGGAGTTTTCTGCAAAAACGGCTGCTAATCGCGGGGTAACTGTTCATCTTTTCACGCGCTTCAGTTACTGGGCCCTGCAGGTAGCTCAGAGCAGTATCATTGCATCCAGTAACTGTCCAGGGACCTTGGGTAGTAACCTTTAGGTTACTGTTCTACTTCCGTCCTGCCTATGGTTTCCCCCTAAACATTATAATCATTTCAGCAGAAAAACATAGAGTTATATATAGACAATTATCACAGATTGATTATTCCCAGCTCGTTTCTTAGAAATGAAAATCTTGATTCACAGAGTGGCTTTGTGAATATGTCAGCTAGCTGTAGATCAGTATGTACTTTTTCCAAAGATATATTCTTCTTTTCAACGTGATCTCTGATGAAGTGGTGTCTGATATCAATGTGTTTGGTTCTTGAATGTAGAACTGGATTGTGGGTGATTGCTATTGCACTTGAATTGTCACATAGGACAGATGTTTCCTTCTCTTCAATTCCGTAGTCCTTTAGTTGCTGTTGAATCCATAGAATTTGTGCACAGCAGCTTCCTGCAGCAACATATTCGGCCTCAGCTGTTGAGGTTGCTATAGAGGTTTGCTTTCTGCAAAACCATGATACCAGTTTGTTTCCTAGTAGCTGGCAGGTACCACTGGTGCTTTTCCTGTCGATTTTACAACCTGCAAAATCAGAGTCAGTATAACCAATAAGCTTGAGTCCTCCTTCTCTCGGGTACCATAGACCAGCTTCCTGGGTTCCTTTGAGGTATCTGATGATTCGTTTGGCTGCGGTCATATGTGACTCTTTTGGAGCTGCTTGATATCTTGCACACATTCCCACTGAGAACATGATATCTGGTCTGCTTGCTGTCAGGTAGAGCAGTGACCCAATTAGTCTTCTGTACTTTGTAACGTCTACTACTTTGCCGTTAGTATCCTTGTCTAGGCTTCCTGATGTTATCATCGGTATGCTTACTGTGCTTGCATTTTCCAATCCAAATCTCTTTATCAATTCCTTAGTGTATTTTGCTTGATTGATGAAGGTTCCATTGCTTAGTTGTTTGACTTGTAGACCGAGGAAGAAGCTTAGTTCTCCCATCATGCTCATTTCGAATTTGGATTGCATGAGACTTGAAATTTTTTGGCACAATTCTTTGTTTGTTGAACCGAAGATAATATCATCGACATAGATCTGAACGAGCAGTATGCTGTCTCCATCTTGGATTCTGAAGAGTGTCTTATCCACCTTGCCTTTCTTGAATCCATTATCAAGTAGATACTTCGAGAGAGTATCATACCATGCTCTAGGTGCCTGCTTTAGCCCATAGAGAGCTTTCTTCAATCTGAAGACCATGGTTTCTGGATTTTCTTCAAATCCTGGAGGTTGCTCCACATACACTTCTTCAGCGAGCAGTCCGTTGAGAAAAACACTTTTAACATCCATTTGGTAGACTGTCAGATTGTTGTGAGTGGCATAGGCTAGGAAGATCCTGATTGCCTCTAGTCTAGCTACTGGTGCAAAAGTTTCTTCAAAGTCTATTCCTTCCTCCTGACAGTAACCTTTTGCCACTAATCTTGCCTTGTTTCTGACTACTTGTCCTTCTTCATCGAGTTTGTTTTTGAATACCCATTTTGTGCCGATTACTCCTTGGTGAGTAGGTCTAGGAACTAGATGCCACACTTGGTTTCTTTCAAATCCATTAAGCTCTTCTTGCATTGCCTGTATCCAGTTGGTGTCTTCTAGAGCATCCTCTATGCAGCTTGGTTCTGTTTGTGAAATAAAGCAAGCAAACATTGCTTCATGGGGGTTGCTACTTCTTGTTTTTACTCCAGAGGTGGAATCTCCTATGATCTGATTCCTTGGATGATTCCTTAGCCATTTCCTTCTACTTTCTTCATCTTGTTGTTCATTTTGAGTTTCAGCAGGTTGCTCGTGATCATCCTGTTCAACTTGCTGATTTGGATCGTGCTGTATTTCTAACTGTACTTCCAGTTGAATTCCTTCAGGGTGGTGTATTTCTTCTTGTATCACTGGTGCCTGCTGGTTTGGAGTAGGTTCCTGTTCTCCATGTTGCTGTGTAGGTGCAGGTTGCTGATTCTGAGTTGATTCAATATTTTGGAGATTTGGTAACTCAGCATCAATATATTCAACACGAGTGTTGGTGATGTGAGTTTTTCCAAGATCTTCATTAAGTTCATCTATATCAGCCTTAGAACAGTGTGGTTCATCAAAATCCACATGTACTGTTTCTTCTACAACAAGTGTTCTCTTGTTGAAGATTCTGAAGGCTTTGGTTACCAAGGAGTATCCTAAGAATACTCCATCATCTGACTTTGAGTCGAATGCTTTCAAGTAGTCTTTTCCATTGTTGAGTACATATCACCTGCATCCAAAAATATGAAAATGTTCAATATTTGGAGTATAGCCAAACCATAGCTCATAAGGAGTTTTATTCAAATCTTTGTTGATAATGCATCTGTTCTGGGTATAGCATGCTGTGTTGATTGCTTCTGCCCAAAATCTCTTGGGTAGCTGTGATTCAACTAGCATGGTCCTCGCAGCTTCCTTCAGGGTTCTGTTTTTCCTCTCTGCAACACCATTTTGTTGCGGCGTCCTAGCTGCTGAGTATTCATGCTTGATTCCATTGTTAGAGCAGTATTCTTCAATAAACTTGTTTGTAAACTCAGTGTCTCTGTCTGTTCGGATTTTGATAATGTTCAGGCTCCTTTCGATCTGCAGCTTCTTCAGTAGCTCCGATAACCTTCGCTGAGTGTCTGACTTCTTTGTCAAGAATAGTGTCCATGAGAATCTCGAATAGTCGTCCACCACTACAAGTGTGTACTTTCTTCCACTCATGCTTACTGGTTCTATTGGTCTGAATAGATCCATGTGTAGTAAGTCTAGCACTCTTTCAGTTGACCTTTGTATCTTGTTTTTGAAGGACCTTTTAGTTTGCTTTCCCTTTTGGCATGCTTCACATAGACTTTCTTTCTTGTACACCATATCGGGTAGCCCTCTGACCAGTCCTTTCCTGGCTAACTTGTTGATCGTTTTGAAGTTCAGATGGCTCATCCGTTTATGCCATAGCCAGCTAGCTTCTGATGATCCTTTTGCAATGAAGCAGGTAGCTGTGGTTACTGAGCTCCAGTCAGCTACATAGATGTTTCCTTTTCTAGTTCCAGATAGCTTCACTTCCTTGGATTGGCCGTCCCTTATCAGGCATTTGTTGTGATTGAACTCCACTGAGTAATCTTTGTCACAAAATTGGCTTATGCTTAGCAAGTTGTATTTTAGGCCTTTGACATACGACACTTCCTTAATGTGAGTGTTTCCTTTGATGAGAGTTCCAATCCCTCTAGTGCTTCCCTTGGAGTTGTCTCCGAAGATTACTTTGGGTCCTTTGCACTGTTGAAAATTCTTAAGGATTTCTTTGTCTCCAGTCATGTGTCTCGAACACCCGCTATCAATGTACCACACTTCCTTGCTGGTTCCTGCTGTAGATACCTGTAAAATAGAGATTACTGGTTCTTAGGTACCCATACATGTACGGGTCCTTCTTTGTTAGTACCTTTTGGAATCCAAACTTGTCTCACAACAATTGTTTTGTTGTAGACTTGGTGGTTTCGTCTATAAGAGGTATCCTTCGGATACTGAAATGTGTGTGCAACCTGTGTATACCCGTCACTTTTGAAGTGAGGTCCTCCACCATACTTCCCTTGAGCATGAGCTCTTTTCGGTTTAGACATTCTGGTCTTAGTATTGGTGGGATAGAGATTTCTGTTCAGCATCCTTGTAGGTTGCTGTTTTCTATTGTTTCTATCAGCAGATTGATTCTGCTGTAGCCAGCTTTTGAAAACAGGCTTATCCCCTAAGGATGTGTGCATGGGTGACCGCGCGTCGCAATGCGGTAAAATTAATTATTATCTTTCCTAACCTAACCAACTAGTAGTCAGGGCAAGTCGGATGTATATCCCACGGAGAATGCAGAACTAATTGTGTCACCTATGCTCTAATCAAATACGGAAAGGTTGGGGGGGATTTTAATCAAGAATTACTACCAACTATAAAATGAGAAAATAAATTAAGCGAGAATTCAATCCAAAAAGGCATCCCGGTTAACAGTTCGGTTATCCCCCAATCTCAATTACGTCCTAATCAATGTACACCCCTCTCTCAGATTATCATGAAATTATCACCCCTAGTCTAACAACAAGCTCTGTTAAACCGAATCGTCTTTTAGGATTAGTTAAATTAGGATAAGATCACTAATTAACCCTATTTAATTGAATAACCCAGAACAAGCTCTCCAGATTTAATTCATTAAATGCATTAATTACCAAGACGATAGGGTGAACTAGACTCCGAATACATAAGCTCGATTCGATAATCTAGGATTATGCTACCCTAGAGATGCACGACCTCTAGTTTACCACTTATGAAAATTAAACCACAACAATTAGGATTCATGATTTAAGATTCTAGCAATCAATTATCAATAACTTAACCTAGGTGGCCAATCTAAATTAAGCATCAACAATCGAAAAAATTATATACAGATAACATAATCAAATCCAATCAAATATCGAGAAGGGGATAAAATTAATTAAAACATAAAGGGGATATGGGTTCAAACTTCCCTGCTAACCGGAATTGAGGAATTAGCCGATCATTCTTGAAATTGAATCCACAATAGCAATTGAAATCTCCATCATCAAATTAAACTAATGTTGAAAATAGGAAAATATGTTTTTCTCACTTTTCAAAACTAATCTCTCTCCAACTAATTCTAAAAACTAATCTAGTCAAAAAGTGGATTACTTCCTATCTCACTGCCTCCCCAATTCTCCTTCCTGGACGTGAATAGTGTCCAGCTATGCCCTTTCTTTCCTTCCAAATATAACTCTTTTTCTTTTTCTTCAAGTCAAAGATTGCGGCTGGACAAAATTAGTGAGGTTGGATTGGAGCCCTTCTTGGGCTTTGGCCCATTTCCTTCTTCTCTTCATAATTGGACTTTATTTCTTTTTCTCCTCTTAATTCTTTTGGGCTTTGCAATTTGAGTCGGCCCAATTGACTATTCTTCTCTCCACGATCATTTCCATCGACTCCAAAATACTTCAAAACAACCTAAAATGATCAAGAAAATAATTCGTGAAGTATTTGGAGACACAAAACACATATAGGTATAGAAACGGTGCATTTAATCATCTAAAATATTGTAAAATCATGAATATTCACTCGATAAAATGCACCAATTTCCTACTTGTCAATGGGTTTCTTGCCCTTGTCTATTGTGTTCTCCAAGCTTGCTGTTGAGTTATTAGATAACTCCTTTTCTTTTGGGGTTCCAGCTCGAATGAAAACAATAGTTTTAGATGACCTTGCTGTTCCTTGAGAGGTTCCTGCACAGTATCCTAGGCCTGTCCTATCAAATGGACTTTTGCCCGAATTTATGCATTCCTTGGCTTCTTTAGCTGACTTGCTAAAGGATCCTATAACCTCTTGAAGATCACTCTTCTCATTCTGAAGTTTGGCGATTCTCAGATTGAGCTTAGATGCCTGCTCTAGGAGGTCACTGCACTTTGAGCCATCAAGCTCATATGCAGATAGCTTTTCAGCTAACTGTTTGTTTTCCCTCCTGAGCATCTCATTTTCGAGTTTTAGCTCCTCATGAATTGAGTTTATCTGTTCGAATTCGCTCATGATTTGTTTAAGGGAGAGGCTTTTGTTAGACTCTTCCTCTTCCAATAGGGGCTGGTTAGAATATATTACCTCATCATCCTCGCTATCCTCTGCTTCCTGTGTTATCAGGCAGATAAGTGCTTCATCTTCCGAGGATGAGGAGTCACTATCATCATCAAAGGAGTCCGCATCTTGCTGAGCCTCCTTGGAAGGTTCCTTGCCCTTTTCCATCTCACTTAGGAAGACTTTAATTCTCCTCCGTTTCTCTCTTCGTTTTTCCCTTTTCTGGGATGACTCTCCATTGGGGTACCTGTTGACTTTAGGATGAGGACACTCTTTGGCATAGTGTCCTGGTTTTCGGCAGTTGTAGCAGAGATCGGATATATCCTGGTTCGATTGCTGAATATGGGTTGTTGGGGAGATGCCTGGTTCTTCCTAAAGTCACCTCTTCTGTTGTATCTGATAAATTTCTTGAAGTTTCTTAGAAGAAGGGCCATTTCATCATCAGTACCCTCGACAGGTGGCTCTCCCTGCTTACTGCAGATAGCTCCAGTGTCTTTTGCATTTCTGGCTGTTAGGGTAGTTACCTTTGTGCTTGATTTTTCAGCTTCCTTCTTCCTTCTGTTGATATCATATTCGAAGGCTTTTAAGTCAGAGAAGAGGTCAAAGGTACTCATTGACTTTAGATCCATTGATACCCTCATTGCAGTAGTCTTGCTATCCCATTCTGCAGGTAGTGCTCTTAGCACTTTCATATTTTTCTCCTTCTGGGTGTAGAATTTGTCCAGGGATTCAAGCTCATTTACAATGTTTGTAAACCTCAGATCCATCTGCTCCAAGGTCTCTTCAGGGAGCATCTCGAACAACTTGAACTTCTGGGTTGCTGTAGACACCTTGTTTTCCTTAGTCAGCTCTGTTCCTTTGCAAATTTGTTCAAGTTTGTTCCATATATCCATTGTTGTCTTGCATACCTTAACCTTGCTAAAGGTTCCTTTATCAAGAGTAACGAATAAGGCGTTCTTGGCTACATTGTCCAGGTTAGCTCGTCTTCTATCATCAGCCGACCATTCTTCTCTCGGTTTGTCAATCACAGCTTGATGGGGAATGGCTCCTGCATCGCCAACTTCGGCAGCTCTCGCAAATATTGGATTAGGTTTGGTGATCCTTGGAGGTCCATCCGTGATAACCATCCACATTTTGTCATGCATGGCTGAGAGATGTGCCTGCATTCTAATCTTCCAATCGTCATACTCTTCAATAGAAAACATAGGAAGCTTGTGCGTGTCCATGATATGATGAAAGCGATGTATGCAGATTTTCGAAAAACAGGGATCAGGGATTTGACCAGACAAGTTGGGATTTTAATCCAACCTGCTCTGATACCACTTGTTGGTCCCAGTGGTATAAGGTTAAGAGGGGAGGGGGGTGAATTAACCTTATCAAATTTTCAACTTTTGCTCCAAAGAATGTTAAGTCCCTGATGAACAGGTAGCTAGTAAGCTTACTGCTCGATAGGTTCCTGCTCAGGCAGTGACCTCAGGACTTAGACAGAGAGTGTAATGCACAGCGGAAATACTTATATTTTTTGAAACACGCTTTTAATGCAGTATGCTCAGATGTAGATAGATGGATAGAAAGCTATAAATGACACAAGCAAGCTTATAGAGGTTCAAGGGTGGAGTAATCCCTCTACGTCCTCTCTACTCCTTCACAAGGAGGAACTTTGTTAAAGCAAGTTTGATTTACACTAGACTCAGCTAACACAAACTATACTCTAAACAAGCTGTCAGCTCTATCCACACAGGTAGCTGCACAGTGACCAACTATCGACCCACACAGGATCTCCACACAGGTTAACCGACCCACACAGGATCCTTTCTCTTCTTCAGAGAGATTACAACTTAGCAGTATTAATTCCTGCCTAAGCGACTCCTATCAGACTTAGAATAAAATGAAAGAATAAAACACAATCAAATGCAGCAAGCTCCTTGAACTTCAGAAGATCACAAAGGTAGCTGGCTTGCTGCTGCTCAGTCTGATTAACTTGAAAGTATGAGCTTTTGCTTGTAAGAGATTTGCTTCGCGTCTGTTGCTTTCTAGGTTCTCTCTTTTCTGTGGTTTTTTTTTTGTATATCAAACTTCCATATTTATAGGCATCAGATAGTTTTCTGCCTGTTGGAAAAGCAGTCCTTTGCATGATGAGGTGTCTCTTCCTGATTGGTTTTGTTGATCTTCTGACACCTGTTCTGAATTGCCTTTGTTCTGTTCTGCAACTGCTTTGTCCTTTGTCTGCACAACTTCATTTTGCAGTCTGCTGATACTGTGTCCTCGCTGCTTTTTCACACATGGCAGATTCTGATTTGTTGGAACTGGAGTGACTCTACTGGCTAGTCAGGTTGCATTGACTCTGATGTATCTGGTAGTATCCTCTTCGAGTCAGCCAGCTTCCTTGACTATCTCCAGATTCCTTGTAGCATCCTTTTCGAGCTTTGCTTGCTGGTTGCTTGATACAGTATGCAGGTAGCAGGGACTTCGGCTTCCTGGCTGCTTGGCAGAATCTTCAAGTCTTTCCAGCATCCTTGCCTTAGCATATTCACAAGTAAAACATATCCAGATAGCTAAAGATCTAGTCTATTACATGTTTTGTCTCATCAAAATCTATTACATTTCATCCTATCAACTTTATATATAGATATCATAACCTATTCAGTGAATAACTTATACTTTTTTTTACTACATGCACTAACAAAAAGTTATGTGCATATAACTAAAAGGTTATGGGAACAAAACTAAAATGTTAAGTTCTCTAAAATAAAAAAGTTATGCCAATATAACTATAGAATTAAGGTTTGAGTTAGGATTTGGGTTGAGTTTGGGCGTATGTGAGCCCGTGTAGGCTCGTGAAGCGCGTGGAATGCTTAAAATACATTCTCGGATCGAATCGACCTAATTAATGTATAGAAATAATTGTGCAAAACATTATAAAGAAAATAAAAGATACATGATTTTCTTGATAAACTATCAAATATCACAATTCAATATATATAAAATAAAAGAAGAAAAAACATATCTTTCATAATAAGCAATGCATTATTACAAAAGAAAGAAAAACATTTATTTTATATATGTATAAATTATACTATTAAATTTTATTTAAATATCTATAAGTTGTACAAAATTGAAGCTAAATGTTTCTTAATTATATGTACCTATATAATATAATTTATTATAGAAAAATTACTTTTGCATATTGCCCCACCTATAGATTTTTTTTTATTTTTTTATAAATCATCTTTTTATTTTAATATAAATTTTATGATTAAAGAATTTAATAGAAGAAAATTATTATAATTTTTTAAATTTTTGTATTTAAACATAAATGTTTAAAGTTTTATAAAGTTAGAAATTTATGTATAAATATCATACATTAGAAGTATGTATTTGTAATCTGTAATACAAGAAATATTTCTCTATAAAAGTAAATTATTATTATTAGTATTATTATTATTATCTTTTTTTTTGTTATTATCATCGTTATTAGTATAGATAATAATTAATATATTTATATTGGGACCTTATAAATCGATACATGTTTGAGCTCACAACATAAACTTTTGTTGGGTGATAACATTATCGCCATTTGATGTTCTAATTATACCAATGAATTATAGATTAGAAATTAATTCAATTGCATTTAAATAAACTATATATTGTAAATTTTTACAATTTATTTTTTGTAATGTCATTTAATTATATGAAGTAATAAAAATTATTGTTATTGTTATTGTTGTTGTTATCATCATCATCATGATCTACACTAAATATTCAACTCTTACATGTACTATCATCATCATGATCTACACTAAATATTCAACTCTCACATGTACTGCAAAACTTAATTCAATCAAAACTCTATTCTTTTCAGGCAAAACTCCACTTTATACAATTACAATGATTTTCTAAAATTATAAAATATAACTTTAAGAATAATAGAAATATAAAAAACACAATTGTATATAGTACATGTTTTGAAATAATGAAAGATGATATGAATAACATTTACATTCATACAGCTTAGTTATATTATTAAAAGTTATATATATTATCATAATAAATAATAAATTGCGCATCGCGCGAGTGAACTACTGATAATGCTTTAATAACATTGACACTATAATTTATATGTTATTAATGTGTGTGACTCTATTACACTTTGGTCTGCATTAATCATCAATAATCTTACAAAGTACGACATCTCTCACATTGAACTTTTATTATTGTTATTATTATTATTAGTGATTGACCTAGGTGTTGTACACTTGCATAGACTATTTTTATTTATTTATTCATGTATATTCTTATTGACTTTTTGAGGTAGGAATGATTTCTTGAATTTCAAGGATATATAAGTGAGAGTCAATCATTTATATTTGACCATATTTTAGATTAAGTTAGAACTCCCTAATTTATATGCTTAACAATTTGATCAAACCTGCTGGATCCGGACACGCTGTGGAAATAGACCCACCCGATGGTGGATCCAATGAATGCTATCTAGACGTGAGCCCAAGGGGGTTGCTATCCCAGAGGTGGGCCTTAGGGTTACCACTCCGAGTGTGCCATTTGTAGATGTTGTATTTGAAAAGGGGATGGATCATTATAATATTCCACATCGATTCCAGATAAAAGTATAGAAGAATATATAAGTGAGAGTCAATTATTTACCTTTGACGATGATTTTGGGTTAGTTTAGCCCCTAGCTTATACATTTAACATCTTTTTCATCCTTATAAGAAATACACGTGTATGTAACTTCTAATAAGAAAATAACGTGGATACTAGTAAAAACGACATTTATAACTGCTAACCTAGCAATCAGAAGTTTGATGTTCACAACCACAAGAAAACAGTCATCCACCAAACGACACTCCACTTCAAATTTGGAAAATTTCCATTATCGATAGTCAACATACTCATCACCAAGATTGGTGGTCATAAAGATATGTTATACCCACGAAATATGATTACTTATGATGATCTCATCATATCATTGTTACATGCCAAAGCTAAAGAATAACTTACATCTTAAAATAATAAAGACACATGCATGAAGAGCATAAGCACAATACAGAAACTTAAAACGTCCACCAAACAACACTCAACTTCAAATTTGAAAATTTTCCATTGTTAGTAGTCAACATGCTTATCACCAAAGTTGGTGGTCATAAAAGATATGTTACATCCACGAAATATTGTTAGTTATGATGATTTCATCATATCATTGTTAAATGTCAAAGCCAAAGAATAACTTACATCTTAAAATGATAAAGACAAATAAAGAGCATAAGAGCACTGCAGAAACTTAAAATTATAGGAATTATAACTTATAGAGACTTGCAAAACTGTAGGAAATATAATTTATAGAGACTTATGAAATTATAGGAAATATAATTTATGGAGAATTATGAAACTGTAGGAAATATAATTTATGGAGACTTACCATTTATGTTGCAAAAAGGAACATCATCATTTTCTCTGCAATAAAATGTTGAGTCTATTAGAACAAAATGATAATTTGTACACAATCCTAAACAAAATGATAATTTGTACACAATCCTAAAGGTAATCACTTTAGATACCAAAACAAGTTGGTATTCACATTGCATATACTAAAATATAAGGATTGAATCTTTTTTCATCACAAATGAGAAGATTTAGTAGAAATGAGGAAAATAAAACAGAGTGGAGATAGGGTGTATGCATCAAGTACATCATGATTTTAGGTTAATAAAATTGAATCATAACAAACAATATTAAATAATCGGATATTTCCCCCATTCAGAAAAACTTTTTCCTGATCTACTGACACATTTTATCTAAAAGTTCTATTGGTTGGGAATCTTTTCCATCTTCATTTTATTACCCTTAAATAAATACCACCTAATGTAAGTTAACTTACATGATCTTAAACGACATTATTTTAATCCAACAATTGACATTCAAAATACTATTATAAAATTATATGTTAAACTTGCAAGATGAATATAGATGCAACAATTTTAAAACCAAGATATAAGGAAGTGATATGTTGGTATGAAATAAGTCAACCAAGCTAACTGTTAGGATATCAATGTCTAAGTTTTGATGAGACAAACAGCCTTGTTATAGGAAGTTATAGTACCCCATTTTTCATAATATTTAAGTGAAGTATACACTAGATTTGAGTCTGTAGTTTATAAGTTGAAGAATGGAGAACTGTGAAGAAAGCAAGTATGCATCATACAAGACAGAAGTGAAGACTCTGCAAGAACAACTCGAAGAGAAGTAGCTATAAGAAGAACATACAATGTAGTTGTAACTAAGAGAAGATTACAACATTGCTGTAAGTTAAAAATATAACACGAAGTGATGCAGGATGTAGAAGTGTAATCAACCTACTATATGTTTCAAGGAAACATTAAATGCAGCAACACAATCAACTCAAGCTGCAATACGAGGAAGATCAAGATGCATACGAGGATTAGAGTTCTCAACGGATCGAAATAAATCTAGTAGAGACAAACTGAAGTTTCAGACTCAGACTCAATTTGAAGAAGACACATGGCTTGACAGACTGTAGAAAATTACGAGTCGCAACTGCCGCATTTCATGATCCATAATGCAAAGTGGAGAATAATTTAATACAAGCCACACCTACGATCAGGATATCAATTTTAAAAGGAGAATGTCTTCTTCAATGAACATATCTCTACAACTATAAATAGAGAAAGAAAAGACTGAACTAGTTACTGAAACTTACACTCTCAAAAATCTAAGCAAGAATCAAGCTAAAACTCTCAAGCATACAAAACCCTATTTTAGTCACTCGACCTTGTGAAGTAGTCAACCCAAGCTCAGAAGCTCGAAGTGTTGAAAAGCTACTTCACATCACTAGTTGAAGAAAAACACATATACTTTTACCTATTTGTAGTGTGCTAGATTGTTTTATTAGGTGTCGTCAGTTGATAGGATTATATCTTTACTGATCGCTATAGTTGTCTAGATAAAGATAATTACCCTGTGTGGGTATTTAAAATCCTTTGTGGGTTTGCCTTTAGAACATGCAACAGGTGTGTGTAAGTTAAGTTCCAGTAGATGATAGCTTGTTAAGTTGATAGTTTGTTAGTCTGTAATTCGTAAACCAAACTTACTTAACGTAGTTACTACTTAGGGAAACAGTAGAGTGGAGTAGAAAGATTACACCACCTTCAAACCACTATAAGACCATAAGTGTTTTATCACTTTATATTTTCATACATGTTGTATTTATATCTGTTGTCATTGTGCATAAAAGCTTTACAAAGAAAACATCTTTAAAAAAATGTTTTACAACAAAACATCTGTAAAAAAATATCATTCCACTACAAAAACTCTTAGATACAACATACAGTACTAACTGATAGTGTTGTAAGCTGGTCTAGTTGTTTTACTGTAAGTTGAAGTAACTTGTAATATAGTTTGTTCAAAAAGATTTTGTAAAATCGATGGAGGTTCATTCACCCCCCTCTGAACCTCCGAGATCACTTGGACCAACACTAACCTTCTGCACTTTTCAATCATTAACATCAATATGGAGCCACTGACCAAATAAATAATGTACTTCATGATGCTTTAATTTTCCATTAGTACACCCAATAAAACTTTATTTAGACACTTTAAATAATCATACATCGATTAAGCTCACCTAGAATAAAAAAAATTGGTTATAGAGGGAATTTTTCATATGTTGAAGTCTTGTATGAAATATCTACTAAATATTTATATTATAATAATATAACTTTTATGTTGATATAATGATATAATTAATATTGCATAAATGTATGATCAAATTGTGTCAAAATTACTTTATATTTTTTAATTTAAAGTATTACATAAATGTTAAACTAATATAATATAAATGTATGATAATGCTTAAGTAAATGTATAACTATACTACATGAATTTTTAAAGATATAACAATGTTGATAGAAAAGTATTATTAATATCACATAAACATTATGATATTTATATATAAATTTTATACAAATTAATATAACATAAATGTTACAACATGAAATAAAAAAATATATAATTCCAATATGGATCAGGCCCACATCTAGTTGCACCATGCAATTGGTACACACAATTATTAAATGAAAATTTTAGTTTTATAAATCTAACACTTATAATTATTTCATAACGAAAATTCAATAATGATAGAAAAGTCACTAAATTTTAAGAACTAAAAAAATGTATTAAAACCTTGAATTTGAAAAAAATAAATTTAATAAAAAAATTGATGATTTTATTACATAATACATAGTTAAAAGAAACTATATAATACAATATATATAGTTTCATAAATTACTTTTCAAAGTTAGTACTTTTATTCAAAACAAGTGTAATTAATAGTATGAAAAATAAAACTAAATTAGAGTTTTTTTTTATATTGTGTGGGGCTATCACACGTCACCCTTTTTTAAACACACCTAATTTTTAAAAAAAAATTAATTAAAAATTTCAAAAATAAAAAATTTCTCTTATACTTTTTATAAATAAAGAAAATAAAATTTTTAAAACTCTTCAACTTCATCCTCTCTTTATCTTGTCTTTATCTTTCTCTCTCATCTCTCTCATTTTGATATTCAAGTGGGATGAGTACACCTGCGACCACTTACTAAACAAACCGTATTTACAAGACATACCTATATTGAAATATCTTTAAATCATAAAACTTCTAAACACACCCCTTTACATTACAATTATACTCTCTACTGTAACGCCCCGATTCTTTTGTAAATAAAATCTTAACCGAGACGTTACTTACTTATAAAAATTCCCTTTTTCAATAGAATAAAGATAAATAAAAATCAAGAATAATTATGAAATATACATTTTTAAAGAATTCATAAAATTAATCATTTTAAATAAAAGGTTTCTGTAACCTTTGATCTTCGGCTACCAGCATCCATCGCTCGCCTTCCCCGCCATAAAATCCTTAAATTGAAAACATTTTAGAAAGAGGGGTGAGTGACAAAAGTACACTCAGTGGGGTGGGGAAACTCGGGATGACATAAATAATTTTAAAAGGTTTTTACTCTACTTTCATCAATTCATTATAATAAAATTTTAAAAATTTAAACGCACTTATCAAACCACGATTTTGTCACATAAAAACAGATTTTCATAAGACGTTTGTCTTTTAATAAAAACAGCATAAATATATCATTTCAATTCACGTGGCATAAATCATTTTAAAGCAATCATCCCAATCAATCATCATTCACATTCAAATATATCACATTCATTACGGTTCTTAGCCGCCATAGATACGGTTCTTAGCCGTCATAGATGCAGTTCTCAGCTGCCATAGATACGGTTCTTAGCCGCCATAGATACGGTTCTTAGCCGCCATAGATGCAGTTCTTAGCTGCCATAGATACGGTTCTTAGCCGCCATAGATGCGGTTCTTAACTGCCATAGATACGGTTCTTAGCCGCCATAGATGCAGTTCTTAGCTGTCATAGATACGTTTTTTAGCCGCCATAGATGCAGTTCTTAGCTGCCATAGATACGGTTCTTAGCCGCCGTAATTTTCATGCACATGCACATATATTTACTTCACACATAAATATATCAAGCATACACACAAAAGCACATCAGCTTAACGTGACACTTATTTGCAGTTCTCAACTGCCATGAAAATACATCTAGTTTGCACATATGCAAATATTAACTTCACATTATTCTTCACATTTGCATTCATAGCTCAGATCACCTTATTCATTCAGTGCGTAATACAAACCACATTTCACACATGTATAAGATTCACCTTCATCATATCATAACATTATCACACATACATCTCATGCATTCAGCACGTATACCCAACTCATTTCATATCATATAATATTTCGTATTTTAAATACCGTATTAAGTAATTACCCCCACCTTTTACGGAAGATGCTTGCAAAAACATCTACTTTTATCCCAACTTATTTTTTTCTCCTTTCGTATTTCCTACAAAGCGTAAGTGCTCGCTTTAGAATTTAATCAAACTATTCTTAATTAACACACATCCTTAATTATTTCGATAAGGATCTAGGGTTTATACCCTATTCGACATATAAAGAGGTTTAAATAAAATAACTTAATTTATATAATTTCTCTTTGATAAGTCTGAATAGGTTTCTGACGATGTTGTGATTTAAAGAATAAAATAAATTATTTTAAGGTGAATTAAAAGGTTTAGGTGAATTTGTAATAAAATGTGTTTATTAAAATATTAGAAAGCTTAATTAGACTTTATTTAGATTTTGAAAGACTTAGCTTAGTTTCAGGAGAATTAAATTATAAGATTATGATTTGGTTTAAATATTGAAGACTTGGAAATAATTCTAAAATAAGTAAATTATAAAGCTTTTAGCTTAAAATAATTCTTAAGGGCCTTTAAAATAATTTTAGAAAATCTAATTATATAATTTTACGGTTTAACTTAGATATTAATAAATTTGAATATATTCATGATTATGACGTATTTAGATTTACTATAAAGTTTATTTTATAAACTGAATTCAATTAACTGAAATTATAAGTTAATTTAGGAAATATATTTAATTGCATAACATGTTTAGTTAAATTTCTATTTAAGAGAATTGAATTCAATATTTAATTTGATATTTAATTTAATTATTAACTTTGAGGTTTAAATTATAAGGTTCATAATTATTTCTTTACATTAATATTATTTTTAATAATATTAAGGATTTAATTGTATATTTAATATTTATAATTAGGTCCTTGATTCGTTTATTAAATTATAAAGATCAAATTATAATGTCCATAATTATATTTAGGTCTATATTTATAATTTCCCAAGAGTTATGGGGTTAACGAGACATGAATTTAAGGTTTTATATCCTAAATTTGGGGTAAATGATTTTACCGTATTTTAATTATTATAATATTTCTAATGTAAATTTGTAACCTAATTCATTTATTTAGGTCTAACTCGTCATTTAATATATATATTAAGTTTCAAAAGCAATGCTTGTAATATTTAGGGTCTGTTTTATAATTCCAACAAATTATGGATAAAATACAATTTTAATAATTCTAGGTATCGTTTTAGCAAAATAAACAATTCCAATAGACAATACATAATATTATAAATATTTAGGGTACATAATGTAATTCCAACATAATTGGGGTTTGTTATCATTATTCATTAATTAGGGGAGCTTAAAACATATTTTTATAACTTAAGGGTAAAATTTATAATATTTATAACTATTGGGGTTTTAAGAGTCATTACTCATAAATTATGGATATTAAAGCATATTTCATAAATTAGGGGTGTTATATGTAATATTCCTAATTTTTAGGGTCAAACATTTAATTTCCAAGAATTATAGGGTTTGCAAAATAGTCCCTAACCCTTATCAAATTTTCAAAATCAAACCCTTACCCCAACACCACACCTTTCCCAGCCCCTGCTGCCCCGTTGCCGACACACCACGCCCCCGTTGACACCAACTCCTTCTATCTGCTGCACACGTCCAACAGCAGCAGCAGCCCCGGCGTCTAGCCACAGCAGCCCGGCGTCCCGACAGCTTTCCCCGGTGCCCCTCAACTCCCCCTGCTGCCGCCGCTTACCTCTGTCGCGCCCCCTCTCCGTCTCCTGCCACCACTCAACACACACCTTCGTCCCTGCACCCATCCGCCCACGCACACCCTCAGCCGTAGCAGCAGCGCCGCTACCCTCGTCCTCACCACCGCCGCCACCATTCAAACCCGCACACAACCACGTAGATATACATACATACTCACACACCTATATATATACACACACAAAGGCAGTACCACTTGCAGCAGAGAAAGGAAAAATAAAGAAAAAGGAGAGAAGTGAAAATGGAGAGGGAAAAAAGACGTGAGGAAGAGAAAAGAGGGAGAGAGGATAAAGAAGAGAGAGAGAGTTCTTATCCCCATTTTCTAAATTTGTCCATTATTGACTTTTCAAACAAAATAAGGACTATATTATACTATACTAAAAAATTCCACCTTACTTATTTGTCAATATTTGAAAAGAATAAAAAATTTTGGGTTGTTACATCTACAATATTGAAAAATAAATAAAAAATCCTTAAAAAATGCCCTCTCCCTCCTTCTCTCCTTCTCAACTTTGTTGATTCTCTTTTTTCTTTTATTTTATCTCTTTCTTTTTTCGAAATTGTCGATGAAGATTTCAAGTTCATCCATCATAAATCATTTTGAATCATTTCATTCGATCCCGGTTGGTCGAACACATAACAATTTATTCACATTTTAATGTTTACATGTGGATCTTTAAGAGTGTTCGACAGGTAGAAGTCTAACACATAGTGTAATGTTTGACTTGTGGTTCAACATACAATGTTATGTTCAACCAATATAAAACTATAATAACGCATGAAAAATCTTGAATCGTAAACTCAAAATATATCTTTCATCTATCACTTTAATTATTTTCTTCAAAAATTAAGGTTCGTTGGAGTTTTTGCTAAATTATAGTTTGTAATACATGGAGAAGAAGAAGATGTAAAAGTTATATGACAAGTATTTCATTTATTTAAAAATAAAGGTATTTTTGTCATTTCATTTTCATTTATTTTATTGTGGGGTGTGTTTAGTAGATGGTTGGGTGCCTTCATTGTGCTATAGCCTAATCCAATACCATCTTTTGCTCGATCCCATTACAGAAACAACTGTTAATGTTGATTTTATCAACATATATTATTTTTCCTTTTTTTATGTAAAACTATTAACCTAATATCTAGCCTTGAGATTTATTAGGAGAGTTTGTTTAACCCTAGATATTATAGGAATTTAGTTTATCTTAAAGATTTGTTCTCTTTTATCTAACGTGTTTTTATTGCAGGTTTAATAAGAATGAGATTTAATTAAAACAACTCTTCCTATTTTATAGGAAAGTTGTTTATATGTATCTTATATCTTATTGTTGGTCCTAAGTGGTGTTCGAGGTTGGGGGGGTTGAATGAACCTTGATCGATTTTGAAAATCTTTTACAAACTTACTGTTCTGCATGTTAATTGAACTTGCTGCAAGCTATAACTTAGAGTTTTTATACGCAGCGGAAAATATATTTTTAATACAAGGCTAGTTTTCTCAAATATGCTCCTTTGAAGATGTTTTATGCTTATGACAGATAGATATATAAAATAAAGCACAGATATGAAAAGCAAATAAAACACTTATGGTTTATAGTGGTTCGAAGGTGGTGTAATCCTTCTACGTTCACTCTACTTCTACCTCGAGCAGGAACTTTGTTAAGAAACATTGAATTACAGGATACTCCTAACAATCTATCAATTCACAAAGCGAACACCTACTAGAACCCATCGTACACATAGCAACTGCAAGTTTTAAAGGCAAACCCACACAGGGTTTCACACTCCCACACAGGAAAATTGCTTATCACTAGACAACTTATACAAACAACAAGGATAAATCCTATCAACTGTTCGACACCTAAAACAACCTAAGCACACAGCAACAAGGTTAAAAGTATATAATGTTGTTCTTCAACTGGTGCGGTGAAGTGAGCTTCTGAATCCTTCGATGGATCTTTCAACTTGAACTTGGTTCACTTCACTGAGGCCGAGTGACTAAAACTGTAGAATATGCTTGAGAGAATATAGCTTTGAATGCTTGAACTTTTTCATGTAGATGTTTTAATAGTCAGCTTCAGGGTTACTCGTCCTCTATTTATACTTGTAGAAAGATATCTGTTGAAGGAGATATTTCTCATTTGAATTTAAGCGTACTTGATGAAAGGTATGTCTCACATTTAATGCGACTTGACTACTCCTTTCAGAGCATTTAATGCGGTGGTTGCGGCTTGCAGCTTTCTACAGTGCGTCAGTCCATGTGTAGTCTTAACATTGACTCCGTGTCTGAAACTTTGATCTTCTCTGGAACGACTCTATTTATTCTTACTTGGTTCTTCATTTCTCGTACTGCATTTATCCTTCCTCGGATTGCAGGATACTTGTTATGTTTGTCTTAAATGCAGTAGGCTGATTATTCAGTAAGTTTCACGTTGAATCCCAGGTCTTCTTGTAGCTGTTCGTTCTTTATAGTGCTGCTGTAACTTGACCTTCTTGCAGTAGCTTCATACAGTACTATTGTATTTTTTCTTACAGTATACTTGTAGCATTTTCTTGCAGTGTCGTTACTTGCCATTCTTACTTACTTGCTGCATTGCTGTATCTGCTTCTTGCAGTATCTTCATTCTTAAGTTCTCGATGCAGCATGGTCCATTAGAGTTCTTCCATCTTTCAGCACCTATAACTAGACTCAATCCTAATCTATATTTTCACTTAAACATCGTGAAAAATAGGGTACTCAAACTTCCTATTACATAAATGGTTTGTCTCATCAAAATCTATATATTGAAATCCCAACAATTATATAGAAGGAAAACGTTAGAAAAGAACGAGTCATAAGAAGAGAGAACGTGACTTCAAGATATGAAGTTCATGGAATGAAAGATAGTGGAGATCATGGAGCATGAAAATAGTGGATGAATGCTACAAGATCATGGAGGCTAATCAATGTCTATAAATAGTGAAGGTTGGATGCTAGAGAAGGTAGAGAGATTGTAGCGTGAGAAAAGTATAAAAGAGCAAACACCATTCTCATTCAAGAAGTATTAATCATAGTGTGTTTGATCTTTCTTTTGATGACAACGTGTGTTTAACAAGTCCATCTTATTTCTGTACAATCATAGAGTATGTCTACTCCATTAATTGTCTAGCAAGATATGATTTGTTGTGTGATCATATTTTTAGTTGAGAGTATACATTCATTAGGTTTTATAGATTCATTATTTGAATGTATTTTGTATCTTTCAAAGAGGGTGTTCTTTGTAAGGTCATTTTGAGTCTTGTAAACACATATACATTTAATAAGACCATTTTTGCCCTAAAGACTTTCCACGAGTATCATTATATACTCGTGGATAAATATCTCTTTGTTCTTTTATTTTTGTTTCGCTGCTGTTACACGTAGTGTTGTCCCATTTCAAACAACATTACGTCTCTGGTATTTTTAGTTTCTGTGTTTGTTTTGTACAGGAGCATCTGGACACTTTCAGTTGGTATCAGAGCCACCCACTTGGTACAAAGTGGTTGGTTCTGTTGCTCATGCAAGACATGGATTAGTGCAACCCACGAGGAAAGTTACCCGTTCTTGATGGATCAAATTACGCATACTGGAAGATTCACACTCACTCATAAATCAAGTCCATTGACTTCACGCGCTTGGGATATAGTCGTTGAAGGATTTGATGTTCCTAAGAAAGTTCAGGATGGAGATATAATTATCAAGCCTCGACGTGAATGGAGGATAGATGAGATTTTAAATTCCAACTTCAATGAAAGGGCTATCAATGTTATTTTCGGAGCTGTAGATATCAAGATCTTCAAATTAATTCAGACATGTCCTTCAGTAAAACAAGTTTGGGAAATTCTTGAGAGACAATTCGAAGGTGATAGTTGTGTAAGGGAAGCAAGACTTCGCCTAATTATGTCCCAATTCGAAACCATGAGAATGAAAGAGAATGAAAACATAAGCTTGTATTTTGAGAGACTTCGTGATATTTCAAATTAAAGTCAAGCACTTACAGATCTTATAAGTTGAAAGCAGATGATGTCTAAAGCCATTCGTACATTGACTCCAAAATACAACATGAATATTTCAGTAGTTGAAGAAGCTCATAACCTTACCACGATGGATTTTGGTACTCTTCAAAACATCTTATAGACCTTCGAGCTTAATTTGCTGAACCAGAAGGTCTTCCAAAAGGAGAAAAATCTTACCTTCCAAGCCCAAACTGATGATGAAAACACTGAAGATGATGATGAACCACTGGAGGAGGTTCTTAAAGGACATAATGTAGTTATGCTTACTAAGAAATTCAACTCCATGGTAAGGAAGATGAACAAGAAGAAATTTTGTCCAAAAGGTAAGGAGCACTTGAAGAAGGCTGTTGATCGTCCTCAGTGGAAGCCTCCTGGATCTTCATCAAAACCCTACAGAAAATCAGGTTCTGACTATGGCAAGGATGATCCCAAACATCTCGACTCAATTCAATATTGTGCGTGCTCGGGATGGGGTCATTATGCCAATGAGTATGTAAACACATTGAGAAAGTATGGGAAGAAGAGCTTTTGGGTATCTTTGAGTGATGATGAAGATAAGTTCGAAGAAGAAATTCAAGATCAAACTCTGTTGTTCGCGAATGTTGACTCAGATGTTACTGACGATGTTGTCACATTGGTCGACACATCAGAAATGTATGATTTGTTTAATTTTTCTAACCTAACTTATTTGAATATTGTGATTGAGGATGATACAGAATCTAGAGATGATGATGATTTAGATAAGGATGCTATTATGGAAGAACTTCAAGGTCTTTATACGTCCTTACTCAAAGAATGGAAAAGGTAATGCAAACAAGTTGAGATTATTTCTAAGAAAAATGATGTGTTGAAGCAGTCCATGGTCAAACTGGAAACGACTCTTACACAAAAAGACATTAAGCTGGAAAAGGTTCAAAATCAATTGGGAATAGACAAAGCTACCATCACTAAGTGGAACACCAGTTCGACTAAATTGAATGAATCCTTGGATTTAGATAACAATGATAAATCAGGTATTAGTTTTGTTAAGTCCAAGGAATCTGTGTTTTTGAATCTCTTTTGTGATAAAAAACCAAAAAACTTTTTTTGTAAAAGAATCGACTGAGTCACCTAAGAAGAGTCATAGGAAAAGAAAGTATGTTTGTCATTACTATTTTAAACCATGACATATTAGACCTTTTTGCTTCAAACTGAAAAATGAGATTTCTAGTGGACAAATGTTGCCACAAATGTTGTCCAACATTTCGCGCAATATTACCCCCAGAAAAATTCAAAAGCAAATTTGGGTTCCAAAATCCCCTATTCTCTGTAATGCTGTGTACACTGCCTTGAAAACTAACACTGCAGGTTCTTGGTACTTTGACAGTGGATGTTCACACCATATGACGGGGACCAAAAACCTATTAAAGGATTTTGTACCCCTTAGTGATGGGTGTGTCACTTATGGTGGTGGATCAAAAGGTAAAATCATTGGTAAAGAAACTTTGAATGTATCTGGTGTTCCAAAACTGAAAAACGTACTTCTCATTGATGGGCTTATAGCAAACCTCATAAGTATAAGTCAACTTTGTGATGATGACTTAGAGGTAAAATTCAATAACGATTCTTGTGAGGTGTTTGATAAATCTAATGTTTGCATCATGACAGGTATGAGATCGGAAGATAATTGTTATCTTGTGGGAGAAGCAATCAAGTGTAACAAGACAAACTTTGATGACACGATTTTGTGGCATCAAAAGTTAGGTCATGTAAACTTTCGCACTCTTGAAAATCTGAGGAAGTTTGAAGCTGTTAAAGGTTTACCAGCTTTAAATCATAAGAGTAAAATTGTGTATGAGGATTGCTTAAGAGGTAAACAATCACGTGTGCCTCACAATGTTACATCATATCAGGGACAACATTCATGTACTACCTATTGTTTTCAACTTTTACATATGGATCTAATGGGTCCAGTAGAGGTTGAAAGTTTGGGAGGTAAGAGGTATTCTTTTGTTATTGTTGACGATTTTTCTCGATATACTTGGATTTATTTCTTGAGTGAAAAATCTGAAACTTTCTCTTATTTTAAAATCTTATACATAAGAATTAAAACCTCTTTTGAGAATAATTTATTTGATTCTTTTTGTGAAAAGAAAGGTATATTTCATGAATATTCCGCTCCTAAAACTCCACAACAAAATGGGATCGCCGAAAGGAAAAATCTAACTTTGCAAGAGATGTCTAGAGTTATGTTAAGTTCAAAATATTTGTCTAAGCGGTTTTGGGCCGAAGCATTAAATACAACATGTCATATAGGTAACCGTGTCTATTTTAGACCCGAAAGCAAAATGACCCACTTTGAAATATTGAAAGGAAGAAAACCAAATCTGAAATATTTTCATGTTTTTGGTTGTCTTTGCTATGTTCTTAATGATAGAGAACAACTTGCAAACTTTGATTCAAAGAGTGATAAAGATGTCCTCCTTGGATATTCTTCTAATAGCCATGCTTATCGTCTATATAATTTGAGAAGAAGAAATTTCAAGAATCTGTAAATATTGTTTTTAATGAATTAGGTAAATGTAAAACATACAAAGATACTGTTGTAGGAACCGCCGGATCGCCGACCCTATACGATTATCCGAATCGGGGTCCATGCAAATATGATTAGCGCGCAGCGGAAAATGAATCATATCTTTTGCATCGAAATTAGTTCTAAGATCAGAACCGTAGATGGAGGAATCGATGAAGCCTGGACCTCACGATCTTCTGCTGTATTCCTCGTCTTTATCTCGAACGTTGTGTGGGCAACGAGCTATCGAGACTTTCAGCCGTCTTCTACTAATACGTATCTCAGATTTTTAAGTCTGTGTATCTGTATTTCTGTGTCTGTCACACTAGAAAACGGCTGACTTGAGGCTTATTTATAGGCTACAACAGGGACCTTGAGGAGGATTAGGAATCGGTCTCCTGATAGGCTTAGAAGTCCTAAATTCAATCTGAATATACTTCTTAAACCTATCAATAATATCTTAATCCACTAAAAAGATATTATTGAACTACCGTCCTTTATCCATATTAGATATGGCTCCTATTTATTATGTGCGCGTTTATCTCCCCGCGTTTAAGATATTGAATGTCCATTAATTAAATGAATTACTGACAATTCAATTAATTAATATTTAATTCCAAGAGTAGTACCACTCAACTTTATTATCATGTCGGAATAAATCCACCTGCAGGGTTTACATGATAATCCTTATGAGTTCCTCAAGGGGACATCATCATCCTAAATAATTAGGACACGGTTTCATTATATAATCAACAGCACACCATATAAACAATACTGTATCCCAATTTACCGAGCTTATTGATTTAATAAATAAACCTCACCCATTGGTAAATTAAAGAAACATATATCGAGTATACATGCCCGTTATCATACAATGATTAAGAGGACGCACATCCATAATAACAGAGGTCTTATTTTATTTATGTAGTCAGTACAAATAAAACAACCTCATTTGGTCCTGCTCAATACATACAAAATGTACTAGTGTAATTTTATAATCAAGACAGATTAATACCAAATTACACTACAACCATTCCGATAATTTGTCCAAAATTATCTCGGCTGTGAGCTACCATTTATAATCTATAAGGAACTGATAACATGATCTTCTGTGTGGCACCACACACCATGTTATCTACAATATAAATTAATTGGACAATTGCAATAACATATATAACAAATATATAAAATGCAAACATTTGACCATAAAAGATTCTCATATCATAAATAGATATTCATACAAAAGCTAGGCTTATAGTATACATCCTAACAATCTCCCACTTATACTAAAAGACTATGCTGTCATATACGCTGCCATACATCTGATTCCCATCCCATCAACATGCTCATCGAAGGCTTTTGCCTGAAGGACCTTTGTGAAAGGATCTGCTAGGTTATCGACTGATGTAATCTTGGCGACAACAACTTTCCCTCGCTTTACGATATCTCGTATCAGGTGGTACTTGCGCTCAATGTGTTTACTTGCCTTATGGGCTCGTGGTTCCTTCGAGTTTGCTACTGCACCACTGTTATCACAATAGATTGTGATAGCTTTGGGCAAACCAAGAATCACTTCTAAGTCCATCAAGAAGTTTCTGAGCCATACAGCTTCTTTGGCTGCCTCAGAGGCTGCCACATATTCAGCTTCCATAGTGGAGTCCGAAACGCATTTCTGCTTCACACTTCTCCACGCATTTCTGCTTCACACTTCTCCACACTATGGCTCCACCTCCCAAGGTAAACACATACCCCAAGGTTGATTTACTTTTGTTCCTATCTGACTGGAAATCCGAATTCGTGTAACCCACAGGTAATAAATCATTTGCCTGGTAAACTAGTATATAATCTCTAGTCCTTTTCAGGTACTTTAGAATATGTTTTACGGCAGTCCAATGACCTTGTCCTGGGTTACTTTGATATCTACTGACCATGCCCACGGCAAAGCAGATATCCGGTCTCGTACATAGCATCGCATACATCAAGCTTCCTACAGCCGAAGCATAAGGAACTGCTTTCATTTCCTCTATCTCCTTTGGTGTCTTAGGACACATTTCCTTAGATAAAGCCACTCCATGTCTAAAAGGTAGAAAACCTTTCTTGGAGTTTTGCATGCTAAAACGAGCTAGGATAGTGTCAATGTATGAAGCTTGAGATAAGCAAAACATCCTTTTCTTGCGATCCCTTATAACTTTGATCCCAAGAATATGTCCAGCTTCTCCTAAGTCCTTCATAGCAAACTGCTTGGACAGCCATACCCTTACGTCTGATAACACCTTGACATTGTTTCTAATTAACAAGATATCATCTACGTATAGTACAAGAAATACCACCACGTTTCCATCACTCTTCTTATATACACAAGATTCATCCGGGCATTGAATAAATCCATAAGACTGGATTACTTCATCAAAACGGATGTTCCAAGATCTCGAAGCTTGTTTCAGTCCATAAATGGACCGATTAAGCTTACACACAAGATGCTCTTTGCCTTTCTCAATGAATCCCTCTGGTTGCTTCATATAGATGTTTTCTTCAAGACTTTCATTAAGGAAAGTTGTCTTGATATCCATCTGCCAAACCTCATAATCCAAATGAGCAGCAATAGACAAAAGAATCCGGATAAACTTCAGCATGGCTACCGGCAAAAAGGTTTCCTCATAATCGATCCCTTCTTTTTGAGTATACCCTTTCGCAACAAGCCTTGCTTTAAAAGTCTCTACCTTTCCGTCTGATCATCTTTTCCTTTTGTAGACCCATTTACATCCAATGGCTCTTACACCATTTGGTGGTTCTACAAGCTCCCAGACCTGATTAGAATCCATAGATTCTATCTCAGAGAGCATTGCCTTTTGCCAAGATATCGCATCTTTATCTTGGAGTACTTCGTCATAAGTCCAGTGATCTATTTCATGTTGTCCAGGGACCAAGTCTGAAGACTCTCCCAAAAACATGAATCTGTTAGGTTGTCTAACAACCCTCCCACTACGACGAGGCACTATCGGTATTTGTGTATCATTGGTGACACGCGGTGCAGTCACTTGTGGTATCTCATCTTGTACCGTCGGTACATTAGAATTATCCCCTCTCATTTCCTCAAGAACAATTTTACTCATAGGCTTGTGGTTCATTACATAGTCATCTTCTAAAAATCGGGCATTCGTACTAACAATGACCTTCTGATCTTTAGGACTATAAAATAAACCACCTTTCGTTCCTCTAGGATAGCCCACAAACAAGTGTACTTCCGTACGAGATTCCAACTTATCAGCATCTCCATTCAGCACATGTGCTGGACTACCCCAAATTCGAATGTGTTTCAGACTAGGCTTGCGCCCAGTCCACAACTCTGTGGGAGTAGAGGGTACTGACTTAGAAGGTACCAAGCTTAGAATGTACGTTGCTGTTTCCAGAGCATACCCCAGAACGAACTTGGTAATTCTGAATAACTCATCATTGATCTAACCATTTCCATAAGAGTCATATTCCTTCGTTCCGCTACACCATTCTGTTGGGGTGTACCCGGTGCAGACAATTGGGATTGAATCCCAACCTTTGATAAGTAACTCCTAAACTCTCCTAAGAGGTACTCACCACCACGATCAGATCGTAGTGTCTTGATACATTTACCATGACGTTTCTCCACATCAGCCTTATATTCTTTGAACTTGTCAAAGCACTCAGACTTGCGGCGTATCAAGTAAATGTATCCATATCTCGAATAATCGTCTATAAAAGAGACAAAATATTCGAAACCACCTCTTGCCTGAATAGTCATAGGGCCACATAAATCAGAATGAATCAATTCCAACACTTCTTTGGCTCTATACCCCTTTGCCTTAAAAGGCCTTTTGGTCATTTTTCCTTCCAAGCAGGACTCGCAGGTTGGATAGTTTTCCACTTCCAAGGAACCCAAAGGTCCATCGGCTATCAACCTTTGAATCCTCCTTAAGTTAATATGACCTAACCTTAAATGCCAAAAATATGTTTGATTCATTTTCGAAGGTTCTTTTCTCTTATTAGATTTAGAAGATGTGTTATTAATTTCCATTTGTTGCATCGTAGGAGTTATAGGATTAAGAACATATAAATTGTCAACCAACTTACCAGAACAGATAATAACTCTATTCTTTTTAACGACAACATTGTTATCAAAAGAAACAGAATATCCATCCTTAAAAAGTTTAGAAACTGAAATCAAATTCTTTCTAAAACAAGATACGTAAAGACAATTTCTCAAAACCAAAGTCTTATTCCTATGAAAAGATAAATAAACATCTCCCACTGCAACGGCTGCCACTTTCGCAGCGGTGCCCATGTATATAGTAATTTCTCCATCACTTAGTTGTCTGGTTTCCTGGAACCCTTGCAATGAATTGCAGACATGATCAGTGGCTCTCGTATCTACACACCAGGTACCGGTAGATAACACCGCTAAACATGTTTCAACAACTTATGCCCGACTCTGGTGTCCAAAGAGTTCTTTGAGATTATGTATCATATCATAGGCAGTGGGTATGGCCTGATGCTGATGTTGCAGTACATTTGACAAAGAAGCCAAAATGTAACACCGCACCATCTCATCTGCCTTGATCCACTTCCTATATGCTAATCTCTCCTCTTCACTAGAGTTTTTATTGGGCATTTCAGGACAGTTCTCAATGAGTACAAACTTGTACTCTTCAACATTCAGGATAATATCCAGGTTTCGTTTCCAATCAATATAATTAGGACCAGTAAGTTTGTTTTCTTTAAGTATAACAGCAAGAGAATTGAAAACCATAATGAAAATCCTGAGAATCATGTAAATAAACACATAGGTCAAATCACTTGAATTGACAAATCATATTGTTCCCTCAAACAACATAATTTAAATTCACCAACATCTCAATACACCGTGAACTTCGTATGCCACGATAGTGTGGACGTATACTAATTCAAACATTTGTTAGAGGAGGTTTTACCCATTAATTTTACTATCTTGTCAACTTAACTTTATGACAAATAAAATTAATAGTTGGTATTGCTTTGGCCATATAAATAACAGTAGTGACTCCGATAGGGAGGATACTTATCAAATGCATCTAAGTGTACACCATTACTTGATACTAAGTCCATTATCTAGGATTATGCCCCTTCAGATGGAGAAGATGACACGCTCCTAAACAACTTTCTATAATCATCCATAAAGGAAGTTTGATCTAGTGATCCGCAAATGAACTCATCCGATATGGAGGAAGGCACTTAAAGCCAACGCGCAAGTTCAGGTGCATCACTTACAGACCAGTAATGGAGGCCATGGGATTTATTAAAACAATTAATCCCTCTCCCACTTAGTTATTTAACATGAGGGATTTTAACATGCATATCATATAAAACACATACAAGCATGCTTGATAAAACACATATAAGGCAATAAATATGAAAAACAAAATTTCCAACTATTATGGCCTCGATTTATCGCTGTGTTCTTGAATGTTTGCCGTCAAACGGGGATCGACCTGTCGTTCAGTCGCGATCTTTGGCTGGCACGGTCTGACCGTGCTGCATAGCACGGTCGTGCCCGGTTGTGCGACCCTAACCTTGTATCTATTACATCCATCGATCCTATACCCCACGAAGGAGTTTACATATAATCTAGATCGAACAGAAAATAAAACCTAACACGACAAACCGCCGTGATTTTACTATTACAATCATACATTCAAAAAACAACCTCGACATGTTCGAGGGTTTAATTCATACATAAACATACATTCAGACCATAATAGTTGGATTTAAGGTTCCTGCAGAAAAACATAATTTCTCGCACATCCTACTATTATCCGATCTAAAATACACATGTTTCAAGATACGATTCATAATAGAATTAACCGATTTAATCGAATAGAGTCAGAAAACCACGGCTCTGATACCAATTGTAGGAACCGCCGGATTGCCGACCCTATACGATTATCCGAATCGGGGTCCATGCAAATATGATTAGCGCGCAGCGAAAAACGAATCATACCTTTTGCACCGAAATTAGTTCAAAGATCAGAACCGTAGATGGAGGAATTGATGAAGCCTGGACCTCACGATCTTCTGCTGTATTCCTCGCCTTTATCTCGAACGTTGTGTGGGCAACGAGCTATCGAGACTTTCAGCCGTCTTCTACTAATACGTATCTCAGATTTTTAAGTCTGTGTATCTGTATTTCTGTGTCTGTCACACTAGAAAACGGCTGACTTGAGGCTTATTTATAGGCTACAACGCGGACCTTGAGGAGGATTAGGAATCGGTCTCCTGGTAGGCTTAGAAGTCCTAAATTCAATCTGAATATACTTCTTAAGCCTATCAATAATATCTTAATCCACTAAAAAGATATTATTGAACTACCGTCCTTTATCCATATTAGATATGGCTCCTATTTATTATGTGCGCGTTTATCTCCCTGCGTTTAAGATATTGAATGTCCATTAATTAAATGAATTACTGACAATTCAATTAATTAATATTTAATTCCAAGAGTAGTACCACTCAACTTTATTATCATGCCGGAATAAATCCACCTGTAGGGTTTACATGATAATCCTTATGAGTTCCTCAAGGGGACATCATCATCCTAAATAATTAGGACACGGTTTCATTATATAATCAACAGCACACCATATAAACAACATTGTATCCCAATTTACCGAGCTTATTGATTTAATAAATAAATCTCACCCATTGGTAAATTAAAGAAACATATATCGAGTATACATGCCCGTTATCATGCAATGATTAAGAGGACGCACATCCATAATAACAGAGGTCTTGTTTTATTTATGTAGTCAGTACAAATAAAATAACCTCAATTGGTCCTGCTCAATACATACAAAATGTACTAGTGTAATTTTATAATCAAGACAGATTAATACCAAATTACACTACAACCATTCCGATAATTTGTCCAAAATTATCTCGGCTGTGAGCTACCATTTATAATCTATAAGGAACTGATAACATGATCTTCTGTGTGGCACCACACACCATGTTATCTACAATATAAATTAATTGGACAATTGCAATAACATATATAATAAATATATAAAATGCAAACATTTGACCATAAAAGATTCTCATATCATAAATAGATGTTCATACAAAAGCTAGGCTTATAGTATACATCCTAACAACTGTAACTGATTTGATGGATCAGCTAGTCACCGAATCGATTGTCATGAATGTGCCTCCGGATGTTGGCACATCAGAGAACACATCTGTAGCTGAAACAAAATCTGAGAAAAGCGATGATGATGAAGTATGTGATCCTGTAAGGAGAGATCCATCCTCCCACATCAGAAAACATCACCCTACCACTCAGGTGATAGGGGAAGTAAATGAAAGTGTTAGAACACGTAAAAAAGAACCCGTGAATTACAAGGAAATGGTAAGACACGTATTTATGTCAACCACATACGCTGAGGTAAATTCTTATGATTTTGTTTCCCTCATTGAACCAAAAAATATTAATGAAGCCTTATGTTGAGATGTCAGTGTATAGATTTTGATAAGACAAACCACTCTTGTAATAGAAAGTTTGAGTATCCTATTTTTCACAATGTTTAAGTGAAACATAGGCTAGGATTGAGTCTATATTTATAGGTGCTGAAAGATGGAGGAGCTCTATAAGATCGTGCTGCATCAAGAAAATGAAAGAATGAAGACACTGCAAGAAGTGAATGTAGCAATGCAGCAAGTAAGAAAGAACAGCAAGCAGTACCACTACAATAAGTGACTACAGAAATACTGTAAGAACAAATACAACAGTGCTGTATGAAATAGTGTTGTAAGATAGTCAATTTACAGCAGTACTGTAAAGAACGAATAGCTGCAAGAACGTCAATGATATAGTGTAAAGATCATAACTTGCTGTATAATCAACCAATCTCGTCTATAATAAATAGAATCTGTATCCTGCAATCCGAGAAAGAATAAATGCAGTACAAGGAACAAAGAACGAAGCAAGTATAATTAGAACAATTTGAGAAAAGATCAAAGTTACAGACACGAAGCCAATGCAAAGATGACACGTGGCCTGATGGGCTGCAGAAAGCTGCGAGCCGCAACCACCGCATTAAATGCTCTGAGAAATAAAGTAAAGTCATATTAAATGTAGGCCATGCCTTTAATCAAGTACACATATTTCAAATGAGAGATATTTCCTTCAACGGATATCTTTCTACAAGTATAAATAGAGGACGAGCAACCTTGAAGCTGACTACTTAAATTTTGATGATAAAAGTTCAAGCATTCAAAGCTACACTCTCTCAAACATTACTTCAGTTTTAGTTACTCGACCTTAGTGAAGTGAACAAGTTCAAGCTGAAAGATCCAACGAAGGATTCAAAAGCTCACTTCACCATACCAGTTAAAGAAACATTTTATATACTTTAACCTTGTTGCTGTGTGCTTAGGTTGTTTTAGGTGTCGAACAGTTGATAGAATTTATCCTTACTGTTTGTATAAGTTGTCTAGGTGATAGGCAATTTCCTTGTGTGGGAGTGTGAAATCCTGTATGGGTTTGCCTATAGAACTTGCAGTTGCTGTGTGTACGATGGGTTCTAGTAGGTGTTAACTTGTTAGGTTGATAGATTGTTACGAGAGTCCTGTTAATCAATCTGGCTTAACGAAGTTCTTGCTCGAGGTAGTAGTAGAGTGGACATAGAAGGATTACACGACCTTCGAACCACTATAAGTCATAAGTGTTTTTATTGCTTTATTTATTTGTGTTATTTTCTATATATATATATATATCTATCATGTCATAAGCATAAAAACATCTTTAAAAGAAAGAGCATATTTGAGAAAACCAGCCTTGTATTAAAAGATATTTTTCACTGCATAAAACTCAAGTTATAGCATGCAGCACTGCATAATAGTGCTGTAAACAGCAACTGCTGGTGCTTCAAGTTCAAGTAACTTGCAAACAGTAAGTTTGAAATTTTTTTCAAAAAACGATCAAGGTTCATTCACCCCCCCTCTGAACCTCGGACACCACTTGGGAGCAACAACTGGTATCAGAGCAAGTTGGGTTAAAAGCCAACTTATCTGGTCACTTACCCAGATCAACCCAAGACATGTTATTTTTTCTGCATCTTAGAAAATTTCATTCTTATAGCATATCATGTATTCTTCTAATCATAAATTGTTCATGTGTTCCATAGAAGAATATGATGATTGGAAAATTAGAATGCAGACACATCTTTCAGCAATGAATGATGAAATGTGGATGGTTATCACAAAAGGACTGATTATCCCTACAAAGGTGAATCCCATATTGACAAGAGATATGGAGGAAGGAGCGCCTCTACCACCTAACTTCCTGATCAAGCCAAGACATAAATGGAACAATGAAGCCAGGAAGAGAGCCAACCTGGACAATGTGGTAAAAAACGCTTTATTCATCACCTTGGATACAAGCACCTTCAGCAAGGTCAAAACATGTAGAACATCCAAGAAGATATGGGAGAAGTTGGAACAAATATGTAAGAGCACAGAACTCACCAAGGATAATAAGATCTCCAACGCCACCCAACTATTCGAGCTCTTCGAGATGAAGAATGAAGAGACTCTTGAGCAACTAGATCTAAGATTCACTTCTATCGTGAATGAGCTAAAAGCTCTGGACAAGCACTATACACAAAAAGAGAAAAATATGAAAGTGCTGAGAGCCCTACCAGCGGAATGGGACAGTAAGACCACCGCCATGAGAGTATCTATGGATTTGAAATCCATGAGTACATTCGACCTTTTCTCCGACCTCAAAGCATTTGAATATGATATCAACAGAATGAAAAAGAAGGTGGAAGAATCAAGTTCCAAAGTTACTGCGCTGACTACTAGAAGTTCGAAGGATACAGCAGCTGCCAGTTACAGCAAGTAGTCAGAGGTTGCAGTTGAGGATGCTGAAGAAGATATGGCTCTTCTTCTAAAGAAATTTAGAAGATTCATGAAGAGCAACAACAACGACAGCAACAACAACAATAAGATGAATGACTTCAGAAGAAGTCATCCACCACCTCAGGTATCTTCCTTTCCGCAATCAAACTCAAATAATCTTGACTTGTATTATAATTGTAGGAAGCCTGGACACTATGTAAGAAGCTGTCAACATCTAACTGTACATAAGTACCCAGAAGAAGAGAGAGAGCAAATGAGAGAAAAGTGAAGAGACGACAGGCACAAGCTTAGAGCTCTCATTGGAGAGATGGAAAAAGTTAAGGATACAACAGTCTCAAATGAGATGTTGAAAGCTGCTGAATCTTCTGACAGCAATAGTGAAAGCTCATCCTCAGACGAAGAAGCACTGATTTGTCTAATGGTAAAAGACTGTGAGAACAGGAAAGAATATGAGGTAACATACTAACCGCTGTCCATACTTGACAAAGAGAAATTGAATATGATCCACTCTCTCAAAAGGATCACGAGTGACTTTGAGCAGATTAACTCAACTCATAAGGAGCTAAAGGTTGAAAATGAAAACCTTAGAATTGAGAATAAGATCTTTAGAAGCAAAAACATCGACATTGCAAAAATGCTAGCAGTATGTGAGTCTGATAGCTCAAAATGCAGCAATGCTTGAGAGATACATCTCTGATGAATCCAGGATTAGATTTTCTTTCTTAACACATCATATATATAAACCTGATCGAGAAAGATATAGTACAAAGTAAAAACTTCCTTTATGAACGAAATAATGTAAAAGGTTTTGTCATCATCAAAATGGGAAAAATTATTGGGATTTCAGTGTATAGATTTTGATGAGACAAACCACTCTTGTAATAAAAAGTTTGAGTACCCCATTTTTCATAATGTTTAAGTGAAACATAGACTAGGATTGAGTCTATAGTTATAGGTGCTGAAAGATGGAGGAGCTCTATAAGATTGTGCTACATCGAGAAAATGAAAGAATGAAGACGCTGCAAGAAATGAATGCAACAATGCAGCAAGTAAGAAAGAACGACAAGCAGCACCACTGCAAGAAGTGACTACAAGAATACTGCAAGAACAAATACATCAATGATGTATGAAATAGTGCTGCAAGATAGTCATGTTACATCAGCACTATGAAGAACGAATAGCTGCAAGAAGGTCAAAGATATAATGTAAAGATCATAACTTGTTGTATATCTATGACAAATAGAATCAGTATCTTATAATCCGAGGAAGGATAAATACAGTACGAGGAACGAAGAATGAAGTAAGTATAATTAGAGTCATTCAAGAGAAGATCAAAGTTACAGATACGGAGCCAATGCAAAAATGACACATGGCCTGATGGGCTGCAGAAAGCTGTGAGCCGCAACCACCACATTAAATGCTCTGAGAAAAAAAGTCAAGTCACATTAAATGCAAGCCATGCCTTTGGTCAAGTCGCATTAAACTCAAGCATTCAAAGTTATACTCTCTCAAGCATTACTTCACTTTCAGTCACTCGACCTCAGTGAAGTGAACAAGTTCAAGCTGAAAGATCCAACGAAGGATTCAGAAGCTCACTTCACCACCCCAGTTGAAAAATCATTTTATATACTTTAACCTTGTTGTTGTGTACTTAGGTTGTTTTAGGTGTTGAACAGTTGATAGGATTTATCCTTACTGTTTGTATAAGTTGTCTAGGTGATAGGTAATTTCCCTGTGTGGGAGTGTGAAATCCTATGTGGGTTTGCCTATAGAACTTGCAGTTGCTATGTATATGCTGGGTTCTAGTAGGTGTTAACTTGTTAGGTTGACGGATTATTAGGAGAATCCTCTAAATCAATCTTGCTTAACGAAGTTCCTACTCAAGGTAGCAGTAGAGTGGACGTAGAAGAATTACACCACCTTCAAACCACTATAAGCCATAAGTGTTTTTATTACTTTATTTATTTGTGTTGTTATATATATATATATATCATGTCATAAGTATAAAAACATCTTTAAAAGAAATAGCATATTTTCAAAAACCAACCTTGTGTTAAAAGATATTTTCCGCTGCGTAAAACTCAAGTTACAGCGTGCAGCACTGCATACTAGTTCTGTAAGCAGTAACTGTCGGTGCTGCAAGTTCAAGTAACTTGCAGAACAGTAAGTTTGAAAGAATTTTCAAAAAATGATCAAGGTTCATTCACCCGCCTTGAACCTCGTACACCACTTGTGACCAACATCTTAAAAGATAATTTTTGGATACAAGCAATGCAAGAAGAACTAGAACAATTCTCTAGGAATGATGTTTGGTTTCTTATTCCTAGACCATCCAATTCTAATGTGATTGGCACGAAATTAATTTTTAAAAACAAATCGGATGAGTTTGGAAATATGATAAGAAACAAAGCACGCCTAGTAGCCCAAGGGTATACACAAGTCGAAGGTATCGACTATGATGGAAACATTTGCACCCGTGGCTATGATTAGGTCTATTAGATTGCTTCTTGCTATTACTTGTTATTTAAAAATTACTTTACATCAAATGGATGTGAAATGAGCATTTTTGAATGGTTTATTGAATGAGGAAGTCTTTGTTGAGCAACCTAAAGGTTTTGAAGATCCCTTCTTTCCCAATCATGTTTACAAACTCAAAAAGGCTTTATATGAACTAAAACAAGCTCCTCGATCTTGGTATGGTCAATTAACATCATTCTTAATTGGGTTTGGTTTTACTAGAGGTGAGACCGATCGTACTCTCTTTATAAAACTAAAAAACATGATTTTGTTATTGCTCAAATCTATGTAGATGACATTGTTTTTGGATATACTTCAAAGGTAGATCTTGATGAATTTGTGAATGCTATGTCATCTACTTTGGAAATGAGCATGATTGGTGAGCTAACCTATTTTCTAGGATTGCAGGTTAAACAACTAAGTGATGGTATTTTCGTCTCACAAATTAAGTATGCAAGGAATCTAATTTCACGATTTGGATTGAAAGATTCTAAGCTTATGAGAACACCTATGGGAATGTCTCAAAAACTGTGTAGAGATAATGTTGCCAAAAATGTCGACAATACTCTATATAGGTCTATGATAGGTAGTCTCTTGTACTTGATCGCAAGTCGACCTAACATTATGTATAGTGTAGGAGTTTGTACAAGACACCGGGCTGAATCCAAGACATCACATCTCCAAGCTGTAAAACGGATTATCAGGTACATGGCAGGTACGGTTGATCTAGGAATTTGGTATACTAAGGACACAAATTTAACTTTAGTCGGGTATACTGATTCGGATTGGGTTGGGGATCTCGATGACTGAAAGAGTACAAGTGGAGGTTGTTTTTACCTAGGGAATAACATTGTGTCTTAGCTTAGTCAGAAACAGAATTGTGTCTCCTTATCCATTGCCGAATCTGAGTACGTTGCTGCAGGTAGTGGATGCACTCAATTACTTTGGTTAACACAAATGCTAAACAATTATGGTTTTGAATCTGAATTTTTGAGCCTATTCTGTGATAATTTAAGTGCTATAGATATCTCTAAAAATCATATTCAGCACTCACGAACTAAGCATATAGATAAGAGGCATCATTTCATTCGAGATTTGGTAAAAAAAAATATTATCCGTCTTGAATATATCCATGGAAAATCAATATGCAGAAGGCCCTAGACTTTGAGAGATTTTATTCTCTGAAAAAATCTCTTGGTTTGTGTGTTATTTAAAATGCATAAACTTTGTTTATGGATGTTGCGAGTCATGTTGATCACATTCTACATTACATCCATTTCTTTCTTTCTAGGCCTTTCTTCTTTCACAGTATATGTATGTATATTTTTCTGAAAATATGTTCTTTTTAAGAGAATAATTGTTTGAGCAAATTCAAGAATCTGATAAATGACTATTTTATAAAGTGTACTAGGCTAATACTTTTAATATAATCACAAAGCACTTGGAGCACGACATTCGTAATGACGATGCTTTTCAGGCAGCCTAGTGATCTTTTCTAAAAGGTTTGTGTGACTAAACATTAAATACTCGGGACACGGCACCCGCTATGACGATGCTTTCTTGCCAAAAAATGTTTGGAGATACCACAACCACATAAAAAGTTGATCTCACAACTTAGTAAATAGAAGCACGACGCTTGCTACGACGATGCTTTCTTTTCAAACAGTAAGTTGAGATTAACATATATATGCTAAAACAAACTAAAAGTACACTATTCTTTTCGAGTCTATTCTTGATCCCAGGTTTTGTTATTGCAAATGTTCTCAACATCAAAAGGGCATATATTCTGGGTAATCTTTTTATGTGATCTTTTTAGATAATATAATCCCTAGATTTTTTGGATAAAATTTTTAGTGGACAGATTTATCGGATACGGTTGATTTCTATTTGAATCTTTGAATTAATTGATTCCTATTATCTAACATATTTGTTATCAATTAACTGTGATTTATATGTTATAATTCTGCAATAAATATTTCAATTTTGTGAGGGCTCAAAAATTTGAAATTCATCTCTACATATTCAACACGTCTTCCAAGGTAAGTGCGTCAATTTCATTCTTGTTTCTTCTCACTCATTTTTTATTTCTCACCAGTGTTCATCTTCCCTAATTTCCACTTCACTCATCAACCACCATAGACCCAAATCAACAAAAGCTTGCTGATCTTTTGTCTCAGATTCAAACTCTCATCCTAAATCTTACTTCACCATCTCAAGCACCCCAAAATTCTGAAAATCCCCAAATTCCAAATGAAAACCCTAGTCCAATTAAGCTGCCGACACCAAAAATGCCTGATACGAGCTCTAAACCTTCTGAACAGAGCTCTAAAGATGATGTGCCTCTAAGTGTTATGTCTGATGACACAACATCAGTTCTTGAACCCGAACCCCTTGCCATAATCTATCATGAAAATTTCCAACCATTTAATGTGGATAATTACCCCGACCCATCACCGGAAATTGCAGTTCACCATTACTCTTCAGTTCTAGTTCGACGGTCAAAGCGTGGTCTTGGTCGATCTTCTCTGATTTCTTCCAAGAAACCCAGGGTTGTTAGTCCAAAGTCCCGGTCAAAAATATCACCATCCTCGAAGTTGCCCGTTGAAAAGCTCTCGAAGTTACCGGCTGAAAAATCAACCTCTGATACTGTTTCTCCATCACTGTCAGATTTGGTGGTACCGTCATTATCAGAGTTCCTTATTTCATTTAAAGATGATGATTCTTCTGATGAATCATTTAAGCGTGATCTGAACCTATTTTAAAGGATGAATCGATTGATAATTTTATTGTCCCAGAGGATGATTCAAACGAAGATGTTGAGCGTACTATTTCAGAAGTCTTGGTTGATTTAAAACGCCAACACAGTGTTCCTTCCGATGCTGGAACATCAAAAGAGGCCGAACCAGAGCCTGCAGAAGCTGATTCTAAAAAAGAAATGTCTGAAGATGATCTTATCTTTTCTTCCCAAGGTTCACTGTTTCAGGTATCTTCTGCTAGGTCTGCAAAGTTCTACTTTGATATGTCTACTACTTCTTAGTATACCCTGTGCAAGCTAACCATTCTATCTGAAAGAAAAATTCACATGGGAGTATTTACTGAGTTTAGATTGATTCCGTACTTGAATGAGCGTGGGCTTTTGCAGTCTATATCTTATGTGCAGCAGTATCCTCCATCTGTTATTTATGAATTTTATGCAAATCTGCATAAGACATTGGTTGAACTGTGTGATAAAAAGTACGGAAAAGTTTATCTGAGGGGGATGATTTTTTCATTTAAATATGCTGATATTAACGTTGTGTTTGGGTTAGAAGATGTTGAAGATGATGTAGTGGTTTCTGATTGGAATGCAATTGCATATGAATTGACTGGTAGTTTGATTAGTGTTTGGCCGAAGAAGTTCTTAGCATCCTCGCTTACTTCTTTATGTGGTTGTTTTATACAAGATTTGTGTAAACAATTAGTTGCCAAATACAAATACTATATCTGTGACGGAAGAACAAGCTAACAAGCTAATCTATTGTATCGACTTGGATAGAAACTATTGGTCGTACTATTCTTCTCAACATGGTTAGATTTGTAGGAAGATATTCCAAGAGTGGAATTTTTCCTTATCCTTAACTGATTTATTCAGTTATGCAAACTTAAGGGTTCAAGAAACAGTCTTCAGAATCTCTTAGCAATGATGTGCCTCTTCTTACTATAGCCAGAGCATTACTTATGGGATCACGAGTTCTGGATCTGCCCTACACATCGAATGTTGCCCTTCCAATTGGCAACATTCATCCAAACATTCCATCAGATGTCTTACAACAGCAGCTTCGAGTTCTTAATATTCATATTGAAGGATTATTACGTATAAGTGACACTCTAGAGGACTTGATTTCTGCTGAAAAAGGGAGAGTAGGTGCTCATGCTAATGATGCTGAAGGAGGAAAAGAAACTTTAGGAGCAGCTGCAGAAGAAGATTGATTGCTGATTTTGATTACTGATTTTTGTTTCTATGTTTTCAGGAAAACTTCTTGTTGGATGATTGGATGACTTTTCTAGAATTTGTATTTCTTATGACTTTGTCAGATTCTGGTTTTCATATAATTGGATTGTGGATTTCTAATGCTTGAATATCTCTTTTATGTTTGATGGTTGAAGTATGTTTGTTGGTTTGTTGCAGAATTAAGGGGGAGATTAATTGATTTATGGTTTTGACCAGAAAAAACAAAAAATAGGGGAGATTGTTAATGTTGATTTTATCAACATATATTATTTTTTCTTTTTCTTATATAAATCAATTAACCTAATATCTAGGTTTGAGGTTTATTAGGAGAGTTTGTTTAACCCTATATATTATAGGAAGTTAGTTTATCTTAAAGATTTGTTCTCTTTTATCTAACGTATTTTTTTTGCAGGTTTAATAAGAATGAGATTTAATTAAAACAACTCTTCCTATTTTATAGGAAAATTGTTTATATGTATCTTATATCTTATATAGAAGGAAAATGTTAGAAAAGAATGAGTCATAAGAAGAGAGAACGTGACTTCAAGAGATGGAGTTTATGGAATGAAAGATAGTGGAGATCATGGAGCATGAAGATAGTGGATGAATGCTACAAGATCATGGAGGCTAATCAATGTCTATAAATAGCGAAGGTCGGATATTGGAGAAGATAGAGAGATTGAAGCGTGAGAAAAGTATAGAAGAGCAAACATCAATCTCATTCAAGAAGTATTAATCATAGTGCGTTTGACCTTTCTTTTAATCATATCGTGTGTTTAACAAGTCCATCTTATTTCCGTACATACATAGAGTATGTCTACTCCATTGATTGTCTAGTACGATAGGATTTGTTGTGTGATCATATTTTTAGTTGAGAGTATACGTTCATTAGATTTCATAGATTCATTCTTTGAACGTATTTTGTATCTTTCAAAAAGAGTGTTCTTTGTAAGGTCCTTTTGAGTCTTGTAAAACACATATACATTTAATAAGATCATTTTTGCCCTGAAGACATTCCATGAGTATCATTATATACTAGTGGATAAATATCTCTTTGTTCTTTTATTTCTATTCCGCTACTGTTACGTCTTTAGTATTTTTAGTCTTTGTATTTGTCTTGTACAGGAGCATCCGAACACTTTCAATAATTAACAACCATTCTCACCATTTTCAAACACACATAATCTCACAATTGAATGGAAATGCAGCTATCGAGATTCGGTGTACTGGTGGCGTAACTCGAGTCAATCATCGTTTCCGCCACCCACAAGCTACCAGTCTATTTCTCTATTTGTATCTTCTATCTGATCTGATATCCACTATTGAAAAGGAGCCCCCAAGGTCTGATATATTTTTTCTTTCCTTTTCTTCTAATTTTCAGTTATTGTGTAACAATATCTCAGCGTAAGATGTGATAAAATAGTGATGGATACTCAATTTTAACCTTGTGTCGTTCAATATTTGAACTTCATCATAATATTTTGATATTGCCTCGTTTAATAAAATTAGTCCACATTCTCAGTTTTTCTAATGATCACACATGATCTACTTAGTTAATTATTTGAAATTATAGCTTTTGAAATGAGTAAAAAATTTAATTTTGTTTTCTGTTTTTTGCCCTTTCTTCTGAGCTCTTTGAGTTGATTTCTTTCTAGTGACATCTTGAATGTCTTTGGGGTCTTAAGATCAATTAATGAGAGCTTATTAATAGATAATTTATAGTTATATATGTGCACGTGATTATCTCTATAACTACAATTACATTGTTATTCAAAATTCTTGTGATTTCCGAGTTCTTCTTTCTTCGGGATCATATATTCACTTCATTACGAAATTTGATACCCATGTAAGCATGATGCAACTTGAAGTTAATGAGAAATTAATGTTTGATGTTAGCAACTTAAATTGAAAACATGTGAAAATAAAAATGTGTGAGTTTGAATTGAATTAATGTAATCCAAATTAAAGGGATGCAACCAATCTGAAACATTATGAGATACTTTATTTCATTCCAAAAGGTGTCTAATTGTGGAAAGACTTTATTTCAAATAAAAATGTGTCTAATTATGAAAAGACATCATTTCAAATTAAAAGGTGTCTATTATGAAAAGACACCACACCTCTTCTACTTCTATAAATAGACCTCACATTCAATCATTTCGTTCACTCCACTACAACTTGCATTATTAGCATTCTAGCAATTATAGTCTCTCATCATCTTGTCTAAAAAAAGTTTCAAATATTGTTTTAGTTCGACAGAAAACTTTTGGAGTCGTTGTATTGCGATTCTTAAGTTAGTAAATCATTGTGTATTGGGGACATTTGTCGTGGACCGTAAAACATTGAATACAGGGTAATTTCATCTTACGAAGAAAGAGTCCAACTCTTGCCTCGACTTTTCCAATTGTTATTTTTAGTCATTTTCAAGTACACTACATACATTTTCCAACAGCATAAGATGAAATTTTCTGTGTAGTTGAAGATGACTAGCTTTGTTCCTACATCACCAGTTTATGCTGAAAAACCAACGAAGTTCGACGCTACTGAATTTAAGCGATGACAACAAAAGATGTTCTACCTAAAAACCTTGAATTCAGTTCATTTCATGAAAGAAAACGCACCAAATGTGGGGAAAGCTAAGACCGAAGATGTCGGATCAAATAAATTCAGAAAGAGTAAGTTGTTGGGATTTCGATATTTAGATTTTGATAAGACAAAACATATATGTATTAGGAAGTTTTGAGTACCCCATTTTTCACAATGTTTAAGTGAATATATAGACTAGGTTGAGTCTAGGTTTAAGAGCTGAGAAATGGAGGATTGACAAGGATAAAGCTGCATCTAAGTCGTTCAGAGAAGATATCGCTGCAGGAAGGTAGGATACAGTATTATTACAGAAAGGCAGGATACAACATCACTGCAAGAAGGCAGGATACATCATCGTTGTAACAAGACAGAACTTATCTACAGTGAAGTAAGAAGGAATGGCATACATGAGTGTTGTAAGAAAAAGATGCAGCAGCTCTACTCAAAGATACTGTAACCAGGTTGCTGCAGCACTGCACGAAAGAATCAACTGTATAAAGACCGAGGATACATCGCAAAGCTTATAGTTCAGTCAAGTCAATCAGCACAAATTACAACAAGAAGTATCTTGTAATCCCAATAAGGATAAATACAGTACGAGGAATGAAGACTCAAGCAAGAACAAATAGAGCCGTTCCAGAGAAGATCAAAGTTGCAGACACGGAGCCAATACGAAAATGCCACGTGGACTGACACGCTGCAGAAAGCTGCGAGCCGTAACTGCCGCATTAAATACTCCGAAAGAGAAAGTCAAGTCGCATTAAATGTGAACCATGCCTTTGGTCAGATTATTTCAAATTCAAACAGAGAGATGTCTCCTTCAACGGACATCTTCTCCTACAAGTATAAATAGAGGATGGGAAACACTGAAGCTGGTTACTGAAACATTTGTGCAAAATTCATAAAGCTTTCAAGATCCAAGTATTCATGTCACGCCCCATTTTCTTACATAAACATTTATCAGAGTTTTCCACACGGGCGTGCAGGAAGAAGAAAAGAGGTAGGAGATGAATATAAAATATTACATAATAACCATCGGTTCAACCGATTTAAACATAATACTCACAGCGGAAAAGACATCAGAAACTCACATCCCATACACATCATCAAACCACCAAACATGGATTTCTTACAACATTGTTTTATAAAGAGAAAGTTCGAGAAACATCATATTAAAGAAAGTTACAGATCCAAAAATAAATGTAACACCTCCTCTCTCCTTCTAGGGTTCATCATGCTTATCACCTCCTGTAACGTGAATTACAGAATAAGGGGTGAGTGCATTGAATACACTCGTGGGGAATAAAATCCGCGTCTAAATCTTCAACAAATATTTAAATCAGAAATACGCATAATCATCACTAATCACAGCACAAAATATGCACAGCAAACATTAGAAATGGTAAGGGACGAATAGGTGCGGGCATCGCCCGTCTTATCCCATAAAACGGTCTCAATTACCGTTGGTGCATTTCAAGGACCACCAAACCTTTCATAGAAGAATGGGGGTTAGAGACGAATGCATGAAGGAGCGCCTCAGCGGGCCACCCCTCACAGTTTATGTATGTCACAGCAAGTATAATCACAGCATTTAGTATTCCTCAATCATGCTTGAAATAGGGAAAACTGTAAACAGATAAAGAGTTAGAAATTACCCCCACCTTGTTCGGTGGTTACCACGTGAGTTGCAAGTGTCCAAGATCACGTATCTCAAGGCTTCAATCCAATAGGTAGCCTACATAATTTATGATGTTTTCTTAGTTCATTATAACTATAATTAATAATTTAAATGATAACGGATCGGATACTATCGATCGAGATGGGACGGATTGGAAATGAGGCCTAACGATTGAGGTTGAAGAAACAAGAGAAAAATATCAGTTTATACAACTGGGGTGAAAGAGATTGAAATTTGGATCATAACACAAAAAGAATGAGCTCAATCAGAGTTGAAACGAGTTCGAACGGAGCGTTTTAAGATTGAAGGGTATTTTGGTAATTTGGTCAAAGGGTTGACTTTGACCGGGACCCACGACCCCCGATTAGCAATATCTTGTTGGCGATGACTCGATGTTAAAGAACGACGAAAAAAAAATGAGAATCGGATCGAAAATCACATCGAAAAACGACGTCGCGCGTGTTCCCGTCGACGGGAAAATTTCCCGACGGCGTCTCCCGTCGGCTGCCTAGTTTTCTAGGCAGCGGTGCCCAGACCTCCCGTCGTCGGCCTGCTCAAGCAGCCTACTTCCCGCAACCACCGGCTGCGGTGTAGCCGGCCTATGCCTCCGAAACTTAGTCCGATGGCTAGCCTGAATCACCGGCTACCAGATCCAGCCATCCCTCGCCGAATTCCGGCATGAATAGTACCATAAAAACAGCCACAAAAACCCTTCGTCAAACACAATTTACACAAACACAATGCAACAACTACTTTTCCAATCCATTTTCCGGCACCGGCGCCACCACCCATGGCGGCACCACCCCTCCAGTGGCTAGCCCACCACTCCGGCAGCCCTTCCGGTGCCTGCAACCTCGAGAAAAAGAGCGACAGAGAGAAAAACGGGAGAGAGAAAAACGGGAGAGAGAAAAGGTGGCAAGAAACAAGGGTTGGGGTTTTGGAGATGGTTTTTCGCCGTTTTCCGGCGAACGAAGAATCGGAATTAAATTCCGGAAGTTGCCCTAGACTCGTATAGTCGAGGGCTACGTTATATACGAAAATCAGCCGAAACGAACGGGTTTGACTTTTTCCGGCGACGGCAGCGGCGGTTTTTCGCCATTTTCCGGCGAACGGAGAATCGGAATTGAATTGCGGAAGTTGTCCTAGATTCGTCTCGTCGAGGGCTACGTTGTGTACGAAAATCAACAAAAACGGACGAGTTTAGAATTTTCCGGCAGCGGCAGCGGCAGTGGCGGCGGCGGCTCTGGCGACTCCGGCGGCGGCAGCGGCGATCGAAAACAGAAAAATAAATAAAGAGACGAGAGAGAAAAGAGAGAGACTTACGTGTTTTCATCGCTTTTCGGCTCGTTCGAAGAAAGGTGAAAAAAATGAAATGAATGAGCACCTATTTATAGAAAATCTGGGAAATTTACTGTTCACGATAAGGTCGGTTACTGTTCATCCAGATCCCGTTCCGTGTTTTTCCGAAACTTCGTATTTTGCCATTTTCTTCACCGTTTGAGCTACGAGTGTCCGATTGACGTCTAGTTTCTTTCTATCTTCTCGTTTTTCCATTACGCATCTAATGATATAAAAATGTTCTATTTTCCATGTGTATAAATTGTATCCATCTAAAACTGATCGTTAAACACATCTCTGAAACGCACGTAATTAAATTAAACACTCAAGAGTTAATACACATAAGATATTTCAATTAAGGTTTACTTATTTAATTAACCAATTATGCTTCGTTTTTGTCCTGGGCGTTACAATTCAAGTCTCTATCAGTTTCAGTCACTCAACCTCAAGAAGTGAAGCAAGTTCAAAGCAAAAAGATCCCTGAGAGGATTCAGAAGCTCACTTCGAAGCACCTATTGAAGAAAACCTTTTTATTCCTTTTAACCTTGTTGCTGTGTGCTTAGGTTGTTTTAGACGTATCGAACAGTTGATAGGAGAGATCCTTGCTGTTTGTATAGTTGTCTAGATTTAGGCAGCTTCCCTGTGTGGGAGTGTAGAACCTTGTGTGGGTTAGCCTTTGAAGTTTGCAGTTGCTGAGTGTACGCTGGACTTCAGTAGGTTGTTACTTTGTAAAGTTGATAGATTGTTAGGAGAGTCCTGTAATTCAATCTTGCTTAACAAAGTTCCTGCTCGAGGAGCAGTAGAGTGGACGTAGAAGGATTACACCACCTTCGAACCACTATAAGCCATATGTGTTATATTGTTTTACCTATTTGTGCTTTTACCTTCTGATCTTACATATCTCATATTCATCAAACGTGTTTAAACGAAGCATATTGAGAAAATCAGTCTTGAGTTATAAAAGTTATATTTTTCCGCTGCGTATAAAACTTTAAGTTACAGCGTACAGCACTGTATCCTATAGCTGTAAGCAGTAACAATCTGACGCTGCAAGTTCAAGTAACTTACAGAGCAGAAAAGTTTTTCATTGTTTTGCAAAATCGACCAAGGTTTATTCACCCCCCCTCTGAACCTCGGACATCATTTGGGACCAACAAGTGGTATCAGAGCGAGTTGGGGTAAAAGCCAACTTGTCTGGTCACCTACCCAGATCCACTTTAGACTCGCCGCTTTCTCTGCATCTAAAACTCATTCTTATAGCATATCATAGATTCCCCTAATCTCAAGTTACCTATATTTTCCATAGAAGAATATGGCGATTGGAAGATAAGAATGCAAGTACATCTTTTAGCAATGAATGATGAAATGTGGACGGTCATAACTGAAGGACCAATAATACCCATGAAGGTAAATCCAATGTATGGAAGAGACCAAGCAGAAGAAGAGCAGCCACCACCGAACTTCCTGACCAAACCACGTCAAGAGTGGGGAAATAAAGACAGGAAGAGAGCCAATCTAGATAATGTGGCAAAGAATGCTCTGTTTATTACTTTGGATAAAGGCACCTTTAGCAAAGTCAAAACCTGTTCAACATCCAATGAAATATGGGAAAAGTTGGAGCAAATATGTGAGGGGACTGAGCTCACCAAAGACAACAAGATCTCCAACGCCACCCAACTATTCGAGCTCTTCAAAATGAAGAATGAAGAGACTCTTGAGCAACTAGACTTGAGATTCACATCCATAGTGAACGAACTAGAAGCTCTAGGCAAACACTACACTCAGAAAGAGAAAAACATGAAAGTATTAAGAGCCCTACCTGCGGAGTGGGATAGCAAGACCACTGCCATGAGAGTGTCTATGGATTTGAAATCCATGAGTACATTCGACCTATTCTCCAACCTTAAAGCATTCGAGTATGACATCAACAGATGGAGAAAGAAGTCCGAAGAGTCGAGCTCCAAAGTTACAGCGCTAACTGCCAGAGGCTCCAAGGATACAGCAACCGCTAGTTACAGTAAACAGTTTGAGGATACAGCAGAAGTTGCAGAAGAGGATATAGCTCTACTTCTGAAGAAATTTAGAAGGTTCATGAAGAGCAACAACAATAGCGGCAACATCAACCTCAGTAAGAGGAATGACTTCAGAAAAAGTCATCCACCTCCTCAGGTATCCTCTTCTCCACAATCAAATACAAGCAATGTTGACTTGTGTTATAACTGCAGGAAACCAGGGCACTATGCAAGAAACTGTCAATACCCAACAGTGCACAAGTATCCTGAAGGAGAAAGAGAGTAGGGGAGAGACAAGAGAAGAGAGGAAATGCACAAGCTTCGAGCTCTCATAGGAGAAATGGAAAAGGCCAAGGACGCAGTAGTTCCGAATGAAGTACTGAAAGCTGCAGAATCCTCTAATAGCGACACTGAAACTTCATCCTCTGATGAAGAAGTACTGATATGCCTGATGGCTAGAGACTACGAGGACAGCGAAGAAGATGAGGTAATCTATCAACCGTTGTCCATACCAGAAAGTGAGGAGCTGAACATGATCCACTCTTTAAAAAGGATCATGAGTGACTTCGAGCAGATCAACTCAATTCATGAGGAACTGAAGGTTGAAAATGAGAACCTAAGAATCGACAATGAGATCCTCAAGAGCAAGAATATTGACATTGCTAAAAAGCTGGCTGCACAAGAGTCTGATAACTCAAGGTGTAGTAAGCTGCAACAAGAGATCTCTAGATTAAATCTGCTGGTCACTGAGCTAAAATCTGAGAAGGAAAACTTGCAGTCCAAAATAAGCACGTTCACCAAATCATCTAAGGACGTAAGAGATTGCATAAACCAAATCAGAAGTCCTTTTGAGAAATCGGGCATAGGTTATAGCGATCACAGTTCTCAGAATACAGCAAGTACATCCAGAGCCGTAAACTTTGTTCAAGCTAAAATCCCAATGGTGAAAGAGTTACTATGTGACTCTGTGAAAATCTTGAATAAAACAGCAATGATGGATAAGGGGAAGAAACCTCAGTGCTCAACTGCAGGAAATAAGCCTGCATCTAAGAACTGGCTGTAGCAGAAGCCATCTGCTGTATGCAACAAAAGGATGCAGCAACCAACTAAGTTGCAGCACAGAAGAAACTTTCCCACCTATACTAAGACTTACATGTCTAAACCTCAAAAAAGATATACTCAAGAGAAGTATGGTGGAAAACCACACTACAAATGTGTTGGTATCACACATGTTGTTAATGCACACATTTATAACAAGCAGCTTGCTAGGACGACTGCATATAGTCAGAGAACCAACAAATCTTACAGCAAAACGATGATTGTTAAATAATTTTGGGTTCCCAAAGCAACTAACCCCAAAGGACCCGTACAGATATGGGTACCCAAATCTGTTTAAAATTGTTACAGGTTTCAGTGTCAAGTTGCAGCAGCGATGTATGGTACATTGACAACGGCTGTTCAAGGAACATGACAGGCAGCAAAGAAACCTTAAAAGACTTCCAAGAATGCAAAGGACCCAAGGTCATCTTTGGAAATGATTTCAAAGGAAACACAAAAGGAAGTGGATGCCTAGTCAAAGAAAACATAAAGATCAAAGATGTATCTTACGTGAAAGGACTCAGATACAACCTTCTGAGCATCAGTCAATTCTGTGACAAAGGATACACAGTGGAATTCAACTTCAACAAATGCTTAATCAAGGATAGCACCTCAAATGAAGTCAAGCTTACAGGATCAAGGAGAGAAAACATCTATCTAGCTGATTGGAACTCATCTACTCAATCAACATGCTTCATTGTGAAAAGTCCACCAGAGCTGAGCTGACTATGGCACAAGAGGTTAAGTCATCTGAACTTCAAGACTATCAACAAGCTAGTAAGAAAAGGTCTTGTAAGAGGATTGCCAGACGTAGCTTACAAGAAAAAAAATATCTGTGGAGCTTGTCAGAAAGGAAAACAAGTTAAGAGCTCATTCAAAGACAAGTCTCAAAAGTCATCTCACAAGATCTTAGATCTTCTACACATGGACTTTTTTGGACCAGTAGAACCAATAAGCTTGAGTGGGAAGAAGTACTCTCTTGTAGTTGTAGATGACTACTCCAAATACACTTGGACGATCTTCCTTGCAAAGAACTCAGAAACTCAAGACAAGCTACCTGGTCTCATGAAGAAAATTCAAAATGAAAAGAGCTTAAGCATTGTGAAGATTAGATCAGACAGAGGAACTGAGTTCACAAACAAATTAATTGAGAAATTCTGTTCTGATAATGGTATTCGACATGAATACTCTGCTGCAAGAACACCTCAACAGAACGGTGTAGCTAAAAGGAGGAATAGAACCCTCAAGGAAGCAGCAAGAACAATGATAGCTGAAGCAGAAGTACCCAAGAGATTTTGGGCTGAAGCAATTAATACTGCTTGCTACACACAAAACAGATGTCTAATTATCAAGGATCTAGAAAAAATGCCTTATGAAATATGGAATGGATATATACCAAATATCTCCTATCTGCATATCTTTGGATGCAAGTGTTATATTCTCAACAATGGAAAGGAACATCTGAAAACTTTTGATGCTAAATCAGACGAATGAGTATTTCTAGGATACTCTGCTGTAAGTAGAGCCTTCAGAGTGTTCAATAAAAGAACCCTGGTGGTTGAAGAATCTATTCACGTGGTGTTTGATGAACCACATTGTGACACCAAAAAGTTGGATGAACCACCTGAAGAGACAGTTCCAAGAAAAGAGAATGGTGTTCCCTACATAGAAGGAGTTCTGCATACAGAAGAAGATAAAGAAGAAGAAGCTGCAACCTTTGATGCAGTAGACATTCTTACAGCTGCAGAACCTTCTGCTGTACAGCAACAAGAGGAGAAACCTAGAACAGAACATATCTTTGAGCTTGATAGAACATGGCTAAGGAATCATCCAAGGAGATTCATCCATTGGAGTAAGAATAAGAAGATCCATTCCACATGAAGCGTTGTTTGCATATTTTATATCCCAGACAGAGCCTAAGAATGTTGAAGAGGCACTACAAGATAGCAACTGGATACAGGCCATGCAAGAAGAGTTGAACGGATTTGAGAGAAATCAAGTATGGCAAACTGTTGCGAGACCAACCCATCAAGGTGTTATAGGAACAAAGTGGGTTTTCAAGAATAAGTTAAACGAATCTGGACTCGTTGTGAGAAACAAAGTAAGATTAGTTGCTAAAGGATACTGTCAGGAAGAATGAATTGATTTTGATGAGACTTTTGCTCTAGTAGCGAGGTTGGAAGCAATAAGGATTTTTCTGGTGTTGCAGCTCACATGAATTTCAATGTTTATCAAATGGACGTTAAGAGTGCATTCCTGAATGGTCTTCTTACAGAAGGAGTGTATGTTGAACAACCTCCAGGTTTTGAAGATCAAGTAGGAGAGAAGGTGTTTCGGTTACACAAAGCCCTGTATGGATTTAAGTAAGCACTTAGAGCTTGGTAGGACACCTTATCTCTCTATCTTCTAGAGAATGGTTTCCAGAAATGAACAATCGATAAAATGCTATTTAGAATACAAGATGGAGAAAGTGTACTATTAGTACAGATATATGTGGACGACATCATCTTCGGTTCCACAAACAAAGAGCTATGTGAGAAATTCTCCAACCTGATGCAGTCAAAGTTCTAGATGAGTATGATGGGAGAATTAAGTTTCTTTCTCGGGCTGCAAGTAAAACAACTACCTACTAGAACCTTCATCAGTCAAGTCAAGTACACGAATGAGCTTATCAAGAAGTTTGGCATGGAGAATGGAGCAGCAACGGCCGTTCCCATGTCTACATCTATAAGTCTTGACAAAGATGAAGATGGTAAAGACGTTGATATCACAAAATACAGATGCCTAATCGGATCCTTACTGTACCTTACAGTAAGCAGGCCAGACATCATGTTTGCAGTAGGAGTCTGTGCAAGATTTCAAACGGCACCAAAGGAATCACATCTCTCAACGGTCAAAAGGATTATCAAATATTTGAAAGAAACTCAAGAAGTAGGCCTATGGTATCCCAAGAAAGGGGGATTCAAGCTTAAAGGCTACTCTGATTCAGATTATGCAGGCTGCAAGATTGATTGGAAGAGTATTAGTGGGACTTGTCAGTTTCTGGGAAATAGACTCGTTTCATGGTTCTGCAGAAAGCAAACTTCAATTGCAACCTCTACAGCAGAAGCAGAGTATGTTGCAGTAGGAAGTTACTGTGTGCAAATCCTCTGGATACAGCGGCAACTTAGGGATTATGGAATTCAAGAAAAAGAGACCCCAATTCTCTGTGATAATACAAGTGTCATTGCAATTACCCATAACCTGGTTTTTCACTCAAGAACGAAGCACATTGACATACGTCATCACTTTATAAGAGACCACGTAGAAAAGAAGGATATTGTACTTGAAAAAGTTCACACGGATCTCCAGCTTGCAGATATATTCACTAAGCCCTTAAGTGAATCAAGGTTTTTTATGCTTAGAAACGAGCTGGGAATTCTTAAGTTATAGGAGAAAAAGAAAGTGCAAAGATCAAGGGGGAACATCTACATGCTTGGAGAAGCAGTAAGTATAGTGATGTAAGCTATGCCTTCTTACAGTGCTGGGTTCAAACAGCGCTGCATTATATGTCCTTACAGTACAGCAAAAATCGCTAGTTCAAGCAGCACCAGGTTACAGCATTTATTTCAAAAGAGTATTGATTACTCTACAACCTCGTACTAAGGATGCTGCAACCTTAAAAAGTCATTTATTTAGGCGGCAAAGGGTATGTCTTTCAGCATTAAATGCAAAGACTATGCGTGTCAGAAGTGGAAGGGGTTCGCTCAGTAGCCCACGCGCCTTGTAATAATTAAAACGACGATTTGACATCTATGTTTTTTCCTGGACCGTAAGATCAAGTCTCCTAGATTTTTCTCAACCGTCGATCTTACCCCACGTCCCTTGAATTTCGTCATAACCCCTATAACCGCACTCTTTGAAATTATTTTATTCACCATCTTCCAAGGAGAGAAACTTCTTTCACGAAAAATTCTCTAAATCTAAAACTTTGAAATTTCTCAACCTTTCTCTCAAGAAATCAATGGCTGCCAGACAAACCATCATTTTGGAAGGAAGACTGATCAATCAGGAGCACATCCTTGCTTTGGGGTTGTGTGATAACGCCCTCATCAGGAGAATCTTTGATGCCCTTGAGCGGACTCAAGTCCTAGGGCTGTTTATGCTGGCTTCTCTTTGGAGTTAGTACAGAGATTCTATTCCTACGCCAGGTAGGCGGAGAATAGGAACTGCATCCTGTTCAGGATGGATGCAGATGGGGAAGAACGGTCCCTAACCGTTAGAGACATCGCCACCACATTCAGCATATCCGCCGGAGGTTTGACCCCCAGTTAGTTGACATCTTATGGGGAGGCATCTGCTCAAGAGATATGGGATCTCTTTCGAGCAAGGGATACAGGGCTGAAATCAAGAAAAGTGCCCCCAAGAAGCTCTTCAAGTCGGAGTTTGAACTTCTTCATGATATCTGTGCATACTCCATCGAAGGCAGAACGGGGAGCTATGACAAATGCACAGATCTTCGGTTCCGGATCATGTCCGTTATCATGGCCGAAAAAAAGGTGAACTGGGCGAGGTTAATCATAAAGAGGCTATGGGAGGAAGCAGAGAAGATAATGGAGCGTCGGAGCTACGGTATCACCATCTGTTCTCTGCTCTGCAAGCTTGGCCTTCAACTTGCAGCACCTGTCCCCATTCACATCGGAAAGTATCTCGGGGAGAAGAAGAAGAAAGGTAAGACCCAACCGAAGGCTGCAGAAGCAGGAGTTGCAAGGAAGAAAACCAAAGACAAAAAGAATGCAACTCTTGCTCTGCAAGATGAAGCTGCAGGCAGTGGGGATGAAGTCGAAGAAGAGGACGTTCAGAGTCCTCTTCCTGTTATCAAGAGGAGTTCAGAGAAGGTTGTGCCTGAAACTGAATCCTCGTCTTCTGATGATGATGCACCCTTGGTGAGAAGGGTCCCGCGCAGCAAGAAGAAGGTTGCTGCAGCTGCTGCCTCCCAACGCTCTACAGTAAGCCTGCCTGTAGTTGCTGTTGCGGATGAGTCTCATCAGCCCCGGGATCAAGAAGGAGCTCTTTATTCCCAACTCTCTACACCTTCTGAGGTGGTAGAAAATCTTGGGGATGAGTCACATCAGCTTCAGGAGCCATATCAACTCCGGGACAAGCCAACTGAAGAAGAATCTCGTCTACAAACAAAAGCTTCAGTGCTTGATCCCACCTTTCCAGCGGCTAGAAATATGTAGCAGCAATACAATCTCTGGAGAGAGATGCGGCTGTCTAAGGGAGAAATCCTGTTGAAGTGTAAGGATTTCCTGACAGTCGAGCAAGCTGTCCTGGAGTGGGCCAAATCAAAAGATATACTGGCACTCCTGCAACCTGAGTATGCAGCAAGAGTACAGAAGCTCGATGACAACAATGCTGCTCAGGGAGCAAAGGACAAAGGAAAGGGAAAAGCTCTCGCAGAATCCGACTCTGCAGAGCTACCAATGAGAGCAGCAATGGAGGATGTGCAGGTCTTCCTTACCCCGGCTGCGGAGGCTGATAGAAGGGGTGATGACTTCGCTTTTGCCCAAGAGCAAATCGACACCCTGGGAGTGGAGCAAGTTGAGGAAGCTATGCTGCAACAAGTGCTGCAACAAAGTGTTAAAGAGACAAGGATGCAGCACACTCCTAGGAGAATGCGGGGAGAAGGAAGTTCAAGTTCACACCTTATGAACTCCCCTACATACGAGCAAGTAGTTGAGGGCCTCTCCAGTTCGCATGGATGCTGCTGCTGCAGATTCACAAAGGGAACCGTCAGCCATCATTCAGGGAGTAATCTCTGAGCTTGCTGAAGACGCTGATGATGCAACCACGGAGGAAGTTGCCGAGGTAGGACTGCCTGTACTGGCGGAGACAGCAGTACAGCAGGCGACCACCCAAGAAATGACTATTGAAGAGACAAGCAGGGTGGAAGCTGAAATTCTTGCAACAGTGGAGCGTACAGTGCTGAATGCTGTGGACGCTGCAAGAAACCAACCAGAGCTGCAAGAACCCATTCTTGCAGCAAAATCTGTCCAAGTTACAGGACCGGTCGAGGAGACGAGGTCCTTGGAGAAGACCTCTGTTGGGGAGGCTGTTCAGACAGTACCCACAGAGGATACAGAAGGAGTAGCTGAGGTAACCCACGTGCAGCTAGAGACACCTCAAGAGGAGGTTGATGTTGCAGCTGCTGCTTGCTCCCAAGAACCTTCCAAGGTTACAGCAGCAGAGGTTACTGAGGAAGCTGAGATTACTTATGCCGACTTCGCAAGGATGATGAAGGAGCGCAATATAGCTGTTCATGGGCCAAAATCTGGCGGAGCAGATCCTGTTCAAATCTCATCCGGCGAAGAGGAAGAAGAAGAAGAAGAAGAAGAGCACCCATCCTCGAGCTCTACAAGCTCTCAAACCAGCAATCATGAGGATGAGGTTGCTGCCGAGGTACCAAGACAGGATGCAGCTCCGATAATTCAAGCTGTTATACCATTCACTGCATTCTCTGCCGTCTCAACAAGATGGAATTCGGGGCTGACTCCTGACGAATCGATTAACCGAGTTGAAGCCACGGTAAGACATCTGGTGCACGTCCTCTAGGAGCATGAGTCTACCATGCACAACAGTCTCAGGGTCGCTGTCCAATTCCACGCTGAAACCATGACGGGTTTCAAGAAGGACCTTGAAGTCCTGCCTGGGATGATCAAGAGGACGCTGAATGATCACTCCCACAAGCTTTACATGGAACGGGTCAGGATGGAGGGAGAGCTGAAAATTGAAGCTGCGTAGACTCGTCAGGAGATAAGGCTGTGCAAGCACCATGCTGAGAATGCCTCTGACAGGCTGACTATTCACTTCCTCGTCCTGCAGACACTTCTGGATCGCACATCTGATCAATCTCAGCGAACCAGAAGTGTGGACGACCGTTTGGGAAACCTGGAGCTCATTGTTGGAGAATTGAGGGACATCATATTTCGAGCCTTCCCTCAGTATGTTGACTCTCCTGAGGCCACCCCTGAACCGACCCGAAGACCACGTTCCAAGGTGGTCCCAGATGTCCCTACTCAGCCCCTGGTTTTTTATGATGCCAAAAAGGGGAAAAGAAAAGAAGATAGATACAGGAGCTTAGGGGGAGCTGAAGAAGAAGATGAAGATGATGACCAGCAACCTCTCAGCAGGAGGAGGAGGAGGTCTGGATCATCTGCTGCGGCTGACATCCCATCTCCCAAGCGTTGGAGAAGAGATGATGATGGAGGAACTGGTGCTGCAAGAAGATCAGCAGCAGGCGCTGCAACCAGCAGAGCTGCAGGTAAAGATGCAGCACCTCCCTCTCATCATCATACAAAGAGAGGGTATGAAGGCCAGCAGCAAGGCTCAAGGAAGAGGATGAGCAGGGAAGAGTCTGAGAGTCAAAGGCGCCAAAGAGAAGAACAAGATTCATATGCCTGGATTCAAAGACTCGGAGTAATTGGTGAAAGGAGAATTTTTCCAAAGGATTCCTACCAATACCCTCCTCAAGAGATCCCTCACCTTGACACTGATAATATCTCCGCTGAAGTTTCCGTTCTGATGGATCAGAGGCCTGAAGGTGAAAATATGGCTTGGAGGTTTGACATCTTCAAGAAAATCAAACTGCCTACTGACAGGAATCCATCATTTGAGGCGATCACAGTGTATAAACGATCAGAATACCTCAGACACTTCAGAACTCTATACAGGAAAGGCAAATTTAGCAGATATCATACCTGCAAGACTGCATTGAAGAGATATGAGCAGCTCGCTAGGGAAGAAGATCTTGAAATTCAAAAATACTATATCGACCTAGTGAAGCATGGTGGGATTGTGCCATATTGTGAGGCCTTCTGGCTCAGGTGGATTCAAATTCCTGTAATTATGGAAAACCTAGAAGAGACCTATCAAGAGTCCATCCGGGACTGATGGAAAGGATCAAGAGGAAGAGAAGGCATTGAAAAGTTTGCTGAAAGAAGACCTGAAAAACCGTCTACAAAAAGGTCTATGTTTCAGTAATTTATTTACCCTCCTATAATCCTTTCTGTAACATATATGCTTGTAAAATTTCTTTCTGATAATGAAGAAATTTTCTCTCTTTTCTAATTCAAGTTCAATCCTTATGAACTCATGCATGTTGTTTACGTTTTTCCTGATGTTTTGTGATGAAAGGAATAGCATGATGCATCTCTGATGAATCCAGGATTAGACCTTAGTTTACCAAAGCTGTTCAAACATGTAATCCTGAGGAACCATTTGAAATAATGTGAAAATAAAAACTTCTTCATTAACGAAATAATATAAAGGTTTTGTCATCATCAAAAAGGGGAAAATTATTGGGATTTCGATGTTTAGATTTTGATGAGACAAAAAATATATGTATTAAGAAGTTTTGAGTACCCCATTTTTCACGATGTCTAAGTGAATATATAGACTAGGTTGAGTCTAGGTTTAAGAGTTGAGAAATGGAGGATTGACAAGGATAAAGCTGCATCTAAGTTGTTCAGAGAAGATATCGCTGCAGGAAGGCAGGATACAATATCGCTGCAGAAAGGCAGGATACAGCATCGCCGCAAGAAGGCAGGATACAGCATCGCTGTAACAAGACAGAACTTATCTACAGTGAAGTAAGAAGGAATGGCATACGGAAGTGCTGCAAGAAAAAGATGCAGCAGCTCTGCTCAAAGATACTGCAACCAGGTTGCTGCAGCACTGCACGAAAGAATCAGCTGCATAAAGACCGAGGATACAGCGCAAAGCATACCGTTCAGTTAAGTCAATCAGCACAAATTACAACAAGGAGTATCTTACAATCCCAGGAAGGATAAATGCAGTACGAGGAACGAAGACTCAAGCAAGAACAAATAGAGTCGTTCCAAAGAAGATCAAAGTTGCAGACACGGAGCCAATACGAAGATGCCACGTGGACTGACGCGCTGCAGAAAGCTGCGAGCTGCAACTGCCGTATTAAATGCTCCGAAAGAGAAAGTCAAGTCACATTAAATGCGAACCATGCCTTTGGTCAGACTACTTCAAATTCAAAAAGAGAGATGTCTCCTTCAACGGACATCTTCTCCTACAAGTATAAATAGAGGATGAGAAACACTGAAGCTGGTTACTGAAACATTTGTGCAAAATTCATAAAGCTTTCAAGATCCAAGTATTCAAGTCTCTATCAGTTTCAGTCACTCAACCTCAAGAAGTGAAGCAAGTTCAAAGCTAAAAGATCCCTGAGAGGATTCAGAAGCTCACTTCGAAGCACCTGTTGAAGAAAACCTTTTTATTCCTTTTAACCTTGTTGCTGTGTGCTTAGGTTGTTTTAGAGGTGTCGAACAGTTGATAGGAGAGATCCTTGCTGTTTGTATAGTTGTCTAGATTTAGGCAACTTCCCTGTGTGGGAATGTAGAACCCTGTGTGGGTTAGTCTTTGAAGTTTGCAGTTGCTGAGTGTACACTGGACTTCAGTAGGTTGTTACTTTGTAAAGTTGATAGTTTGTTAGGAGAGTCGTGTAATTCAATCTTGCTTAACAAAGTTCCTGCTCGAGGAGCAGTAGAGTGGACGTAGAAGGATTACACCACCTTCGAACCACTATAAGCCATACGTGTTTTATTACTTTACCTATTTATGTTTTTACCTTCTGATCTTACATATCTCATGTTCATCAAATGTGTTTAAACGAAGCATATTGAGAAAATCAGTCTTGAGTTATAAAAGTTATATTTTTCCGCTGCGTATAAAACTCTAAGTTACAGCGTACAGCACTGCATCCTAGTGTTGTAAGCAGTAACAATCTGATGCTGCAAGTTCAATTAACTTGCAGAGCAGAAAAGTTTTTCATTGTTTTGTAAAATCGACCAAGGTTCATTCACCCCCCATTTGAACCTCGGACACCACTTGGGACCAACATAAGTTTTCTGATATCCATATTCTTTTGTTACTTTATTTGAAAAAGATAATTTTGTTTTGGGTCCAACTAGATTTATTTTCTTTTATGCTCAAAAAATATATATTATTTAGCCTTCCTACAATTTTCTAAAAGTGTGGAAGTGCATAGCAAAGGTCAAAGTGTCTAAACCTAAACAGGTTAGAATATCAAACCTAAACGGGTTAGAATATCACCCAAGATAATTGATTATATTGATTACTAAAAGTAGTGTCTATCGATTTTTGGTATACAAATCAGACATTTAAAAGTAGTGTTTATCGATTTTTGGTGTACAAATCTGACATTCCTGATATAAATGAAGGAATGATCATAGAATCAAGATGATTCTTTGAGAACATCTTTCCGAACAAAGAAAGGAAAGAGATAATTTCGAATAAAAGAACTTGTGAAGTTGTATAAAGTTCTCCTCATGTTGAAGAGAAATTGAGACGCAACAGAAACAACAAAATGACTAAGATGTTTGGTCCACATTTTCTATCATACATGTTAGATAATGAACCTAGGACAATTCAAGAGGTATTTTCCAGTCCAGATGTTCTTCTCTGGAAAGAGGCTATCAATAGTGAGATTAAATCCATCATGCAGAATCATATGTGGAAAATTATCGATCTCCCACCGGGGTATAAACCTTTAGGATGTAAGTAGATCCTTAAAATGAAATATAAAACGGATGGATCAATCGATAAGTACAAAGCTCGTTTGGTAGCTAAGGGGTTCAAATAGAAAGAATTGTATGATTTATCCTATATTCATCATTAAACATATTCTTTTATATATATAAATTCTTCTTTCCTCTTTGAACCAACTTTAGTCTCTATATATGATCACATATAGCTCAATCCAATTAACTCAAAAATTCAAGGTTTCAAATTTTTCTTTCATCTTCCCTATTTTCAATTCTTCAAATTTCTACAAATTTTCATTCTTCCCATGAAGACAAATACAATGAAAATGGAATAAGTGATTATGTAGTCATCCAAATCACTAAGTTCTCTCTTTTACCATTCTTCATTGATGCTCTTATGATTTTATATTTCTTTTGGTTAGAATTTTCGTAAATGATTGTAGTGAATTTATTCTATATTGCATTGATCAAAAATTAATTATATTAATTATATAATATGATACAAATATACGATTGATCGGGATTATTTAATTGAGAATCATATGATAAAAGTGGTTGTAATCAAGGAACAAAAAATCGTGATATTTCGGCGATATATCGCCAAAATATCGTGATAATTTGACTACCGATATAAATATGCTACGTAGTTTTTTTTGGTTAACATATCAGCGATATATCAGCGATATATCGATAAATATCGTTTTAATATCGATATCGGTGTAATACAATGTAATCTCGTGCCATATCGCCGATATATCGGCGCCTTCAAAATATCGGTAGTGTAGATTTTTTGAATTTTTTTCCCTTGGCTGTATAACATAATACAGCCTGTTATTCAATTATTTTAGTGTTCTTTATCACTAAAGATTAAAGATTGCTATTCTTTATCACTGCCTTTGCCTCCTAGCTATGTTTTTGTTTTTTTCACTGTATTTTCTTAGCTTTTGACATTTTTCCTTATGAGAATTATTATTGGAGCCTCCATAATGAGCTTTTGACTACTATTGTCGGTGAAAAATTATTGTATGAGCAAATAGTAATTTCAAAATTGTGTTATAAATATTACTTATGAAACCAATTCATTCACAGCATCCAATCTTCCGCCGATTCCTGGTTGATTTCTTGTTATCTTTCTCACTTATAAGCTCCAGTTACAAATATTTTTTACCATATAAAGTACAATCAACGACTTCTTCACCGATATATCAAGCCGATTCATTATTTAAATGTTAGTTAATTTAAATACTTTATTCAATATGTATTAGTTAATTCTTTTATTAAGTTTTAAAAATTATGTTTTCTGTTACTCATGCAAGTAATATGTATTTAAATTTTGAGGTAAATCATTAAATTGTAGATTCTTAAATGTGATTGCTCAAGTATAGACAGTAGGTTACCAGCAATTAAGGTTAGAAAATAATATAAAGATTTACTAAGGTATTAAGGAATTCAAGTTAAGAAAATAATATAAAGATTTGTTAAGATATGGATATCTTCACACAAATCATGTTTTTGACCAAGTTAATACACAAATGGAAAAATGATTATAATTAAATGCATTTTTAATTTTAATTTTATTTTATTTGGAAATAGTAATTGTGTTTGGGTGGCAAAAGTTAGTTTTTATATTTTTGACATGTTATTATCTACCTAAAAGATTATGAATTTTGTTTGGGATCATGAAATTATAATATAGTATAACTAACTTCTATAAATTAATAGTATTGCATAAATCATATAGGTTTTTATGGCTTCAGCTTAAGACTATCTAATAAACTAATAAGTTTGGTAGTTAAGATATATGTTTAAGAAAATCCACATAAATCTTAGTTCAATTCTAACATAAATAGATAATATACTGTTTTGAGAAATACATTTTACAGTGGCATCTTGCTATTGTTACTAGCATAAAGATTAATTAACTATCAAATTTCACGTGATTAATTTCTTTAGTTACCTAGATATTGTCAAATTTTTTTAAATACTTGATTAATTTTAAAATTACAGATTGACCCTGGGTAAATTTTAATTTTACTTGATATTAAGTCAAACCTAAGTAGGAATTAGAAAATACATAATGAAAAGTAACCACATTATTAAAATAAAATATAATAAATAATAGAGAATTTGGTCGATTATATGTAGGGATCAGGGATTAGCTTTTATGTAATAATTACTAATAGGATATGATATGATTTACTAATTGATTTATAATTTATTACATAAACAAAAAATACTTAGAAACCGAACTATGAAGGAATGACAAGTGAAAGTGGAACTGGTGGTGTCAGCAGAGACCCTGCATGGAAATATTGCACAGCCGTTCCTGGTAATAAAATTGCCATTGTTTGTAATTTTTGTAACCTTGCGATTATGAGTGGAGGTATTACACGTTTCAAATATCACTTAACCCACACGGACCCACATAAAAATGCACGTCTGTGTAAAAACGTGCTCTCAAACGTTAAAAAAGAGATCAGTGATTATATTAAGGCTAAAGAGGTTTTAAAAGGGAAAAAAGCTGCCAGGGTGGATGAGATTAGAGCAGAATTGCGAAGGGGGTTATATGATGAGGATGAAGATAAGGATGAGGATGATTTTGTGTATCCCCCCGATATGTTTGATCAAAATGAAAGACAACAATATCGTGCTGCCGTCACAAATCAAAGGTAAGTGAGTGGGAAAGAGATCAAATGTCTAACTTTGGACGCAATAAAAGATCTAGTCAAAGTAGTCGAGGATTGAATTTTGATCACGCTCCAGCACCGTCTTTATATAAGTCACAAGATGCAAAACAAAAAGGCTAAAAAACATGTTTTCTGGTGGCAACGTTAGAGATAAAATGGCTAGGATGGTGAGTAAATTTTTCATTTATGATAATGTACCACCAGCCAAAGCTTCTTCGCATCATTTTAAAAATATGATCCAAAGTGTACAGGAGCCGGAAAAGGAATAAAACCACCAACTTCATATGAGATAAAAAATAAGTATCTAGATGCGGAGTATACTGAAATGAAAATGCATGTGGACATGCAAATGGATAAATGGAAGACTTATGGGTGTACAATCATGACCGATGGATAGACAGGAACTTTCATGGTCTATTGTAAGGGGAGCACTGTCTTTCTTAAGTCTGTTGATGCATCAAATAAGATCAAGGATCATAAGTACATCTATGATCTACTTAAAGAAGTGGTGCAAGAGGTTGGGAAGAATAATGTGGTGCAAATTGTTACAGATAATGGATCCGCTTTTGTGAAGGCAGGAAAGAAACTCATGAGCAGATACAACTTGTATTGGACTCCATGTGCTGCATATTGCATTGACTTGATCTTTGAAGATATTGGAAAAAAATATTAAGTCAAGACAGTAATTGCTAAGACTAGACAACTAACAAACTACATTTACAATCATGGATGGTTGCTAGCTCAAATGAGAGAAGTTTATCAAGGCGATATAGTATGTCCAGGAGCAACTCATTTTGCAACGAACTATATCGCACTAGATAGTTTGTTAAAGAAAAAATCTAGCCTGAAGCAACTATTTACAAGTGATGAATGAGCTAAGAACCATTTGAGCCGCTCAGAGGTGGGGAAATCTGTGGAAAGTCACATTCTTGACAACAGATTCTGGGATCAAGTAAAACATGTAGTGAAAATTTATGAACCATTATATCAAATTCTTCGAGTCGTGGATACCGAGGTTGTTCCTACCATGCCGATCCTATATGATTTGTTTCGTATCATGAAAGAAAAGGTTCAAAATTTAAGATCACCCTAGTAGGTACTTAAAATAATCGCTGAAAGATGGGATAACACGCTTTCACATCCACTACATGTTGTAAGTAATATTAATACCTAACATATATTATACTCTTGAATACAAATCAATGATATACTAACTTTTTATCTTTGGTTTTATAGCTTTTTACTTGAATCCAAGATTTCAATATAGCTCAGGAGTTGGTGATGATATGTATCTCATTCAAGCAGTGCACCAAGTATGAGATACATATCATCACCAACTGCTTGAATGAGATACATATCACCCGATTCAGAAGGCATAGCCCAATTTGAAAATGAGGTTTATAAACGTTAAATATAATATAATTTATATAACTATTATGTAATTTCAAATATAAGAAAAATACTTGCATACATGTATGAATTTGCAGGTCACATATTTTTGTGATGCGAAAAAAGGATTTGGTGAACGTGATGTTGCATCACGAAATACTATGGTACCATGTAAGTTTTCTTACCGATTGTATTAATTATTTATATTTCATATAAATGTGGATACTTATGTATTTGACATTTATTAATGCTTAGTAGCTGAGTGGTGGTTATGTATGACCATTCAGCGCCTGCACTTAGAAAATTGGCAATACGAATACTGGCACAAACAACGTCGTCTTCTGCCTGTGAGAGAAATTGAAGTACATTTGCACTAACACATACTAAGCAGCAAAATTAGCTTGCATATCCAAGACTTGAGAAACTTGTCTTCTGCTACTACAACATGAAATTAAGGTTACGAGATATGCAAGGTGAAAATGACAAAGTTGGTGAGCTAGACCATCTTGATGTAGTTGATGTATTCGCTGAATCTGGCGATGAGGAAGAAGATCCACTGTTTCAATGGATTCGGCCTGCCCATATAGACGACGCTGAAGGAAATCCTGATCCAAAAGTAGCATCAGTAGCTCGTGAATATGGCATTGATGTTGATCGAATAATGAAAGAAGAAGTTAGATTCAATACTGGTGATTCGGGATCATATGTGAATACTTCGACATATAGTGGAAGCAATGTTGGTGGAAGCATCGGTGGTGGTGGTGGTGGTGGAAATGAAGAAAATTGTCATCTTGATGGTCAAGTGCATTTATCACCATTTACCAGTGAGCGTGATTTTACACATGTAACACGAGATTCTGACCATGGAAGTAGAGTAGGAGGTGCAGGGATTGGCGCTATTGGAAAGAATTACGGAAAAAGACATGCTTGGGATTAGAGTCAAGATGAGGGCTCAAACAATGATATTGATTCACTTTCTATGAGTCTTGGCTCAATGAATATGAGCACTGATCCTTATGATGCATATCCACCGTCATATCCTCACGACAGACACAGTACTAGTTCACAGTTTGATTGAACTAGTCAAAATACATTCCAGTATCCACTACCTGAAATGTCACAAGGAGGTTCAAACATGTATCAAGCAAGTCGGACATATTGGGTCAATCCACATTATCATTCATGGAAATGTAGTTGGAAGAGATAGAAGCACATATGAATTGTATCTTCATGATTACACTCTAAATTGGTCAAATGTCATGAGTTGGTACCAATATTGTATGAATTTAGATGACATGTCATCTTATTCATTTGAACCTCATAGGAGTTCAAGTTACTACTAGTCCATATATTAACTTAGTACAAAATTTGTCATGTTATCATTAAATACAACATTTATATAATATTTTATCTATATATTAGTTGTAAATATATCATTTTTTTGAAATTATAAGTTCAATATATGTATTAATGTCAGTTATAATAATCTATAAACTAGTAGATATAATTTTTCAATTTTTTAGAAAGTTTTAATATTTTTTTTTTAAATATCCGATATTTCCACCGATATCGATACCGATATATCTGTAAAATCAGGGTATCGATATTTTCATCGATACCAATTTTTTCGTCCTTGGTTGTAACTTACTATCATTTAACTAAAATATCTGCAAATCTGTATAGTAACCGCACGAAACCACTTTAAACCACATATATGGTTTTCTTTAACCAATAAGAAAACCTCGCATATAACAATTTAATTTAAAAAATTCAAAAATAACCATAAAACCACATCACGATAACTCCTACTGTTGAGGACAAGCTATCATGTTCTCGTTAAGTCCAATACGAAATTTACCAAAAATTCACAAGAAAGAATGAATCGAAAAAGATAGTTTTACAATAAATAAAGAATAAAATTATGAAGAGATGATCGGTGAATCGGACTATGATATCACTTGAAATCAATGAAAAACACTTGATATCTGAAGTTAGAAAAAACAAGAAGAAATAAATAAGAAATTTCTTAAAGGAGACGAAGTGTTATCAAATGGCACAAGATGTTTAAAATAATTTTTGATGTGTGTTTAAGATCGGTAGCTAAAATTTTCTGGTGGCTAAATAAATGTTTTGGAATCGTCTACACGTATAACATCATGAATATTGTTATAACTACAATCATATCGAATTCAAAATTTGTGTGATTGTGGAGCTCTTCTTTCTTCTAGATCTCACATTTGCTTCATTATGATATCTTGTACCCAAATTGTGGATCTCAAGTTGTTTACACGCATGATGTCATCAGTTTCGTTGTAACATTATCCATTTCATTCCCTATTGATACTTGAGAGCTCTTATTCTTTAAAGGTCTCCCATTTTGGTAGTTTGAGCGATTGACACTAATTGTAACAGAGTGAAAAATCAGAATGAGACATTTCTAAAGGTTAGTATCTATAAGTTATACATTGTAATCATTAAAAATGAATTTTTTTTATAAATGTCTATTTATATTGTTTTTGAAGATTTGATATATTATTCAAAGAGTAGTAAATTCCCCATATCATTTAAAAGTTGTAATATTTGATTTTGATAGGGAATTTCATACATTACATTTCTTTATATCTTCATGACCTAATTCACCAATCATTTTCTAAGATTTATTCCTTTATTTATTATAAGACAAAAATTTATGTGCAACTTTCATACATCGACCCGACCCGTCATGCTCATTCACGCGTTTCCACGCATTGCCATGCATTTAGATGGGTGCGCCCAAACCCGTCCAAACATTGTTTCATATATAAAGTCTTACAACAAAAATAATCAAATACATAAATTATTACAAAATATTCAAGTTTAAGCTACTATTTGGTTAATCGACTCTTCATTTTTTGGAAACGATCTATGCCATCATCATTAGGAATTTGCAAGAACACATCCTTCTCAATGAAAGTGACCAAATAATTATTTAATAATTGATCACCCATACTATTCCTCAATTTATTTTTTACATAGCCCATTCCTGAAAACACTCTTTCAGCACCTGCAGTAACAACCGGAAGAATCAACACCAACTTGATAAGAAAAAAAATTACTGGATAAGTCACATGTTTGTTTGTTTCTACTAGTATCTTCGAAAAGACGACAATATCATGTAAATCTCGAAACCTGTCATCTTTTTGCATATCTTCAATGAATATGTTCAGTTGACATTCAAGAGTCATCAAATCAATATTTGAAAACTCGAATGGATAAAATGTGGCAAGTTTAATTACTTTTCCTTATCAAAAGAAGAGAAACTATCTTTAGGACTTAAACAAGCCATGCATGTAAGCAATTCCATATTCACCTCATCAAATCGATCATTGAGTTCATTAAGGTGTAAATCAATCACTTCTAGAAAAAATTGAACTCGAAAATGTTGAAGGTTCGTCTCTTGTTGTACAAAACGTCTTGATCTTCCTCTTGCCTTATAAGGAGAATCCATATTGAGAACCACAATGTCACACTTGTTGCAAAATAAATTGACCTTATTCAAGAGTGTTTCCTATCCACATTTTTTTTTACAATAATGGCTTGGTTAAAGAAACAAAAGACATAGCATTAACAATATCTTGATCTCTTCTTTGCAAAGCAAAACACAAATCATTAGTGTACCAAAAAATAGTCAACATCAAGTGTGCCATGAAAGTAAAATCAAACGACCCTAATGAGAACAAAATAACTTGAGCTTTTACCTTATCTTTTGAACATGAAGCATTCTCCACAACCATGACAGTACCTCAATAATTGTAGAAAGAAAATGGTTAACATTCAAAAGAGTTTTATATTGAGACCCCCAATGAGTATCCCCATGTCTTTTTAAACCAACCTCTTGTTTCAAACATGATCCACTCTCAAGTTCACCAATTTCCAAGGCTTGAGTAATTTTTTGAGCTTCAACTACTTAAATCATTTCTCTTTGCTTACAAGAAACTCCGACTACATTCAACAAATTTGCAAGTGTTTCAAAAAGCCAACCACAATTGTTGTTTTGTCTAGCAACAACAACGAGTGTTAATTGAAACTGATGAGTAAAATAATAAACGTAGTAAGCACATGAAGTATCCTTCATAATTAGAGCCTTAAGACCATTAATCTCACCCTTCATGTTGCTAGCCCCATCATACCATTATCCTCGAATTTTAGATGGACTTAAAGAATGCTCTAGAAGTAAAGATGTAATTGCACTTTTAAGTGTCAAAGCAGTGGTATCACCGACATGTATAAGTCCAAGAAAACGCTCCACTACCACTCTTGTTTTACCATCAACATAACATAAGCAAATAGCTAATTGCTTCTTTTGAGACATATAACTTGACTCATCGACCAATATAGCAAAATATTCATCATCAAGTTCTTCTATAATATGCTTAGTTGTTTCTTTTGCACACCAATTAATGAGATCTTTTTGAATTTTGGGAGACGTCATTTGATTATTACCTGGAGCATTTGTAAAAATAACACCTTTAATATCTTTATTATGTTCTGCTAGCTATTTCAAAAGCTCAGGGAAATTTTTCCTATTAATTAATTCTTCACCTTCATCATGCCCACGAAATGCCAACCATTGGCATAAAAAATACCTCAAACAACTAAGTAAAGCTTTCAAATGAGTTTCATACTCACTTCGAATCATATCACTTGCATTATCAAAAGCATATACAATAGATTTCTTTTTTTGAGTCTCTTAAATTCACATACTTTTTGTAAACAAGATTATGAGCACTTTAACCCCACCAATACGCTTCTCAAACCTACCCGACTTATTCCATGATCTCAGACTTGTAATACCTCCCTTGCTGCTTTCATCGGCTGCTCTACAGACTCCTTCTCTACTGCGGGAGCCTTGCCTTTGTCCAATGCACCTTGAGTAGTAGTTCTTCTTGATCTTTCTGAGTGAACGAACTTTGCAAACTCAGGTTACAGGAGGTCGAGGATATCATCGGTTTGAGCCCACTCTAGGACAACTTTTTACACGATAAGAACCTCCTTCCACTGCAACAAAGTTTCCTCCTTAGCCAATCTCATCCTCCTTTAGAGATTGTATTACGGCTCTATCTCATTACCAGCAGCTGGGAAGATTGGATCAACATCAGCAGCTGAGAAGGTTGGATCAACCTCAGTAGTTGGGAAGGTTAGATCGAGCAGAGTTCTTGCAGCAGCTTGATGGAGACCTTCTTGCTCTGGCTACTCATCTGACTCGACCTCAACTGGAGTCTGGGAGAGAGAAGTTGCTGTTAATGTTTGTCTTACAGCAGCTGCAACAGCCTTCTTCTTCTTGCTGCGTAAGGTGACAAGTTTTCTTGTCTTCCTCCTACTCAAGGGCGTATCATCATCTGAGAAAGATGATGACTCCGGTTCTTCTCTCCTCAAAACCCTTTTGATGATAGATAGGACACTATTATCGGAGTCAAAGCTAGCGAGTAGGGCCTCTTACCTTGGTTTTTCCTCTTCCGCCCTTCTCTCAGCTTCTAACCCACTGCTTATAGCTTCGTCTTTGAGAGACAAGGTTGCAGCTGTTATATCTTTTGTCTTTTTTCTTGCAGCAGCAATAGCTGTACTAGCAGTAATCTTTTTCAAGGTTTTTCCCTTCTTTTTCTCACCAAGAGACTTGCCGATGGGGATTGGGATAGGAGCAATAAGCTATACTCCAAGCTTACAGAGAATGGAGCAAATGGTAATCATATAGCTCTTTCTCACTGTCGTCTTCTCTGTCTCCTCTCATAACCTTTTAAGGATGAACCTGGTCCAGTTCACCCTTTCTCCACTCATAATGATACACATTATTCTAAAGAGGAGGTCAGTGCATTTGTCGTAGCTCCCGGTTCTGTTTTCAATGGAGTACGTACAAATATCGTGAAGAAACTCAAACTCTGGTTTGAAGAGTTTCTTCGGGGTGCTTTTTTTGACTTTGGCCCCAACATCTCTTTTCCTGAAGAGATTCCACATCTCCTCAGTAATGTCGTCTCTGAACGATAGGAGTTGGCTGGGAGTTAGCCCTTCAACAATGATGCTGAATACAGTAGCAATGCCCCTTGTGGATAGTTCTCTGTCCTCCTCATCCTCATCCATTCTGAAAAGAATGGAGAACTTTTTCTCCTCTGATCTTCGGTATATGCATAGAACCTTTGACAGATTTTATGAAAAATCTGACATAGATCGTCGTTAGGAGCCCTAGGATTTGGGATCTCTCTAGGACCTCGAAAATCCGAGCGAGGATGGAGGGGTCGTATAGCTCTGAAGCATATACATATTCTTGGTTGACAAGGTATCTTTCAATCACAACTATTTATCTGGCAGCCATTGATGTGTAGGAAGAGTTGTGCTTAGGAGAATATGTGAGAAGAAATAAATCCTTGAGATGGTAACTGCTCCTTTGTTTGATATTTGGAAGATATGTGCGAATGATCAGGAAGGAGTACCAAAGAGAAGTTTAAAAGCCTTGTAGGAAGATCAACGGATGAGATTAAAAAATATAAGATGATTTAATGGTCCTTGTAAAAAGACAGAGGGGTCAAAGTGTAAATATTCAAAACTTAGCAGTTATGACTTCTGACCGCGTCTTTTCAAATTCTAACACAAGCAGACTTGCATAAAATGTGAGGTAAAGCATGTGTTTTGCCGTCTAATTTATTGCTTTTTGATAAGTTGCAAAAATATCACACTTTAAGGTCATATTTTCCCATGTTTGGATGTCAATTAATCCTTAAATGATTGTTTTGATCAAGTCTTATATGTTGCAGATATGAAAAGGATTTAATTGATGTAATGGACCATTTGGAATGATTTTTGAAGATGTTGATTTGGAACCTCAAGAAAATGGGCAGAAGAGTGAATTCTCCATAAGGCGTGGTCATACCTTAACTGTTGGTAGAAATCCTGAAGTGAAGAAAAGATACAGAAGCGATCTCCTCTACTAAGGCGTGGGCACGCTTAAGGACCTGGATGGAAAAACTTAACTTTTGCGCCCAAATCTCGCCTCTCACATTCAAATCTGATTTTCTCCTATATTTTAGGAATCATTATCCCCATGAACTAATTTTATAATCAGTAAGGATAAATCCTATCAATTGACGACACCTAAAACAACCTAGCACACAACAAATAGGTTAAAGTATATATTATCGTTTCTTCAACTGGTACAATGAAGTGAGCTTCTGAATCCTTCTTCAGATCTTTCAAGTTGAAACTTGTTCACTTCACTTAGGTCGAGTGACTGAAATTTGTAAGGATGCTTGAGAATATAACTTGATAATGCTTTAAACTTATTGAGCGCAAATGTTTCAGTAACCAGCTCCAGTGTAGCTCGACCTCTATTTATACTTGTAGAAAGATATTCGTTGAAGGAGATATCTTTCATTTGAAATTAGAGTTCTGATCAAAGGCATGACTCGCATTTATTACATCTTGACTTATCTCAGTGCATTTAATGCGGTGGTTGCGGCTTGCAGCTTTCTACAACCTGTCAGGCCACATGTCATATCTGTATTGGCTCTGCGCCTGCAAATTTGATCTTGTCTCAATCGGCTCTATTTAAACTTGTTTTGGTCTTCGTTCCTCATATTGCATTTACACTTCCTTGAATTACAGGGTATTGTTCCTGTTATTGTGTCCGAGGTATGTTGGAGTATGCAGCAAGTCTTGTCTTCTGCTCTGTATCCTCGATCTTCTTGTAGCAACTTCTTACTTACAGTACCGCTGTAATTTATTCTTGCAGTGTTGTCGTACCTTTTGCTTGTAGTGTTACTGTACCTTCTTCTTGCAGCGTTGTTGTAACTTCTGTATTACTACAATTTAAACTTACAGTTTCTTCATACTTTCATCTTCTTGATACAACACGGCTTTGTTGAGATCCTTCATCTTTCAGAACCTAAACATACAGACTCAATCCTAGCCTATATGATTTCACTTAAACACTGCAAAAAATGAGATACTCAAACTTCCTATTACATAGTTGATTTGTCTCATCAAAATCTAAATACTGAAATCCCAACAATATGCTCTTCTCACTGCATTTCACTGCTTTCGAGGATAATCCATTATATTAATTCTTTTCCCTATATCGTGGGGAAGAAGTTCAACATCATATAAAAATTCTTCCTTTTCTAATGTCATTCTACTTTCCCTTGTGCCACTTGATTCCATTTTATTTTCTTGAATTTGCGGTGAATTAAGTGATTGAGAAGGAGACTCACAATCTTTTTGAGGAACTTCAATATCTCTTAGTGAAGAACAAGAAGTTTCTTGAGATTTCATTTTCTTAAACATAAATTGTTGAAGACTAGGTTGCTTTTTCATTGCCTTTATTTTCTTTATATTAGGAGTATTCTTCATCCTAATAGAATGATAGTAAATAATAAGAATAAAATCAATACTATAGTAAATTAACAATTACAATTAGAACCCATAAAAGAATAACAACACATTTGTCACAAAATCAATAAATATCATTCATAAACATGAAAAAACACAAACCCTAAATAATGAATAAACAACATCAAATTCACTAAATAATAATCTAAGTAAAACAATAAATATGAATATATATATATATATACACACAATATGAATAGATAAAATAGATAAATAAATTTTAAAGAAAAAAATACCTAAAAAGTGGCCAAAGAAGTAAACTCTCTATCTCTCTCAAGCCTCACGGCTGCTGGAAGTGAAATGGGATGGAGGCGTGGGAGTGGAATTGATTTTGAGAAATTATTTAAATTTTAATGGTATTTTTGTAATTAGAATATTAAATAAGGTTGTTTTAGAATATATATAAATTCATTTTGGGGTATAGTTGTACCTGTATTGGTCCGTGGCTGCACATAAGATGAACTCATATTGTAAAACTCATTCAATTCATCATTTCTTATCAATATTGCGCAAATTTCTTATCAACTTGAGGGGAACATACTAGCTTGGAACATTACTCCAAGGTAAACACTCAAAACTCAAACCCATCTTTCTTGTACATAGTTGATGGATTCATGGTGTCTCATTCATTGCTCAAATTTTTAAATTAATAGGCTAAGAGATGAGAAATTGTAAGTGGATGTAGTTGTTCATTGTCTAATGTGTCTTAATATTTCAAATTTTTGGTTTATAGTAATTGGTCCTCTTTTTTTTGCTAAAAAGATTAAAATAGAATACAAAAAGTATATATTACATAACTCTATCTGATGTAATATTTATTATTCATTTTGCACACTGCTTACATTTATTTGTACAGAAAAATGGTAGATATTGTACTTGATGGGATTTATGGAGATAACATGCAATAGTCTTGTTTTGGTTCAAATTATAAGGTATGAAGTACTGTGTATAAGTTTTAAGTGACATTTTGATAGTTTGAAATGCACCAATATGTTTGTGCACCGTATGAGTGCTCCACTATAAATGTTGATAATGTGTTTGTAAATTTATATAACAATATTTTGAAGAAATATAATGACTTCTTCTCGAATCTAGTTAATCTTTGAGTTCTCATTTTAATTGAATTTGAGATATTCATTTTTGTTTCATTGCTAGTATGGGTTATTGCAGATTTGATTTCATGGGGCAATAGAGAGTATAATCAAAAAATTCATACAATTTTGAAGACTATCATTATGAGCATTAACAAATTGTGTTGTGTGAATCAATACTACTTTATCAAGTTAATTCTAATCAGAGTTAATGTCATTATACATATTTTTTTTACTTGGAAATCTAATACTTTTTTTTTTCCAATCACAATCTGTATATTTTTTTTTTCAATTTTACAATTATTAACAACAAATTCCAGTCAAAGAAACACACATATGATTTGTACGTTCGGTTTGGGTGATCGAATATTTTTCTACTTGTTCTGTCGATATGGCTGAATGGATCTAATAGAATCTCTTTTATAGAGTAAAATTCATATTATTTATTTATTTTATAATTGAAATTGGGATTTTCTTAGTAATTCTAATTCACGGGTTAGTTCTACCCTTTATTTTAGGATAAATTTCATAACAAGATCCAATTTATAGATTAATTTTTAATTCTGGACCCGGATATAAAGTTTCTCAATAAGAGGCTCAATTTAACATTTTTTTCTCAATTCAAAACTTGAAATTTAGATTGAGCTCTCAATTCAATACAAAATTTCATTGTTTTTTCTTTTTTATTAATTTATAATTTATTTATATTTTAATATGTATTTATAATTTAGATAAATTAAGACAAGTCCGTACAATTTTGGAATGATTTTCATCCGACTTGTAGTAATTTATATATATATAAATATTAATTTATATATATATATATATATTAATTTATATAATATATATATATATAATAAATACAATTAAAAAATAAAGATTCTTTTATTTTCTTAATTTTATGAATAAAAATATAGAAAATTGATTTTAATATTTAATATAAATTATATTTTATAAATTAAATTAATTATATTTTTTTCTTTCTTTTTTTGTATAAATTAAGATGAGTCGGATGAAAATTGTTCTTAAAGTGCACTAACTTGACTTAATTTATCCAAAATATGAATATATATTAAAATATAAATAATTTTATAAATATAAATAAAAAAGAAAATATAATTTTGTTTTGAATTGAAAACTCAATCTAAATTTCAAGCCTTAAAATTGAGAAAAAATATTAAATTAAGTCCAAAATTTTAAAATATAAATTTAAAATTGAAAATTAATTTATAAAGTGAATCTTATTATAAAATTTATCCTTTATTTTATTTTTATTGAAAGTAATACCGGGGCTCCCTGGAATTAATTTAGTGCATATGAATTTAAGGTGGACTAGGGAGGGAGAGAGAGAGACAGAGAGGGAGAGAGATGATACTGAATTGTGGAGCAATATTAGTTCAATGGCGGCCTTTTTCGCGCATGAAGACAGTGTGTTTGACTTCTCCATCTATTACTGCAGAGCAGCTACGCCAACAACTTGATAGTCTTCACAAGGAGGCGGATAATACGAGAGACAAAGGTCTTTTTCTTACTTCAATTCATTGTTATTTCAAGAATTATATTTTCTTCATGAGATTTTTTGTGATTTTTGCTGGAAAGTGGATTAGAAACTGGCTTTATAGCATTTGCCCTGCGTAAATCTTTCATGAATTGATTATCATACAGTGGATTGATAAAATGCCTTTGTTTTGGTTTGTTAAAAGCAATCATTGCTCCCAATCTGTTTTGTGAATTATCAATATGAAAGGAAATAGATGCCAGTACTAATGAAGAACCCTAAAGTTGTGTTTATTTCCACATCAAGATATCTGAATGGGTGATAAGTCGCATGTAAATATCATTCATAGTCCAATTGTTTCTGCCTGTGTTAGTGGATTGGTCTCAACATAGAGAATAAAATAGATATATGGCTTCGAAAGCTTCTTATGTATAGTTTTTATCTAAGAAATTTGAACATAAACTATTGGATTGAGTTCTTTACTGATGATATAGGGTTATAGCAAGGGCTTTGAGATGTTTAGTGGCACACACTATTCTAGGATAAGAGCGAAAGAAGGTAATCGTCCGGTTTATAGACTGAGTTTCGCTGAATCATATAACTCATAAGTGAATTGTGTTCTTTGAATTTTGGGTTTGTCTTTGATATGTAGTGGCTCTCAACTTGCAATTTTTCAATTCCTTAGGTTTTCATTATTGGAAGAAGCTTTCAAGTGGGTTTTCTTTTTCTTTTATTTTTCTCCCACCCCACCACATCTCTCCAGGTTTTTGTAAGAGCTGGCTGGTGTTTCATCCTTGTGCAAACCAGGAATTCATTGATCACCACCTAATATGTGTGCTACATTTAAAAGAAATTTATGTTGTTTCTTGATTCTTCTTTTATTTTTGAGGAATACATCAGTTGGACCGAATTGTATACAAACAACATCAGTAGTATTTTAGCTCTCCTTCATAAGGTTGGAAAGGAAATGCAGTCCATGAGTGCCGTAGTAAAAACATTCATGGCTAGTGGGATATGCCTACAGATAACGAATCCATTGGATGTTTCATTAACTTCGGACTTAGTTCACATTGTTTTTGGATTCCCTTTTGTGATTGGTGATATATTATTTCTTATAGAGATAAAAACCATCTCTTCTTGTTCCATCTTTCTTAAGCAATGATGCAAGTATTTTTTTTCTTTTGATCTATAAAGATGAAAGGAAGCACTAAAGCTTGGCTAGGCATGATTTAATCTATTAGTTAGGTAACATCACATTCATGCTCCTACTCGTAGATGGATGCTTAAGGTAAAAAAATCATTAATTCCATGCACATACAGTACTTGGGTTTTGGAGGAGTTACATGCTGACATCCTTTTCCTGGTATGAATGTTGAGGGAGTTAGCTTCCTTCTGAAAAACTAGACTGTGTTTGTATTTTCAGCCAATAATGCAAGATTGAGACTCATGCGGTTGTCTGAAGCAGTTGAAAAGCTTAGACGACAAGCAGCACTTAGTGTTCAAACTGGAAAGGAGGATGATGCTAGAGAGTTGCTATTTCAAAAAAAAAAGGTAATGCAGGCCATGGAGAAGTTGATGGCTCGTATTGAATTGTTTGACAAGCTTTCGGCAAAGCTGCTTGAGGTATAGCTGAATTTCATTTATACAATTGTGACCCTGCTAGTTGAGGAACTGCATATGTCTGGCACTTTACACTTGAAGAAGGGCATGGTTCTTGATCCCTCTCGACTAGAAATCATTAACCATAGAAATTTTAGAAAATTTGAGAAAAATGGTGAATTGCCCATTTATAAGTTTTAGAGGTATGAAGTTTGATACGTCATTCTGGTAGCCAATTCCAAGTACCATAGCTTTTATCGTTCTTTGTGCTTATTTATAGTTGGGTTTGGGCACTATCAAGGTAGCCAGAACTGCATACTGCGGATTGGAATACTTACCAATATTTTTGCTTTCCTAATTTTCCTGTTATAAGGTCTTCTAGAATGCCTATTTTAAAAAAATTTGGCTGTTTTCAAGCTTCTCTTGTTTTTGGGATTTCAAGATTACTCTTCCTCAGTTTTTATGAAAAGCAAGACACAAAAGAATCTGCAAAACTGGCATGCACGAAACTAGAGCATCCATGGCTGAATGGTTAAAGCACCCAGCTCATAATTGGCGAATAGGTTCAATTCCTACTGGATGCACGCCAATGGAACCGTGTATTGGAATTGACTCTGTATCAATGGAATCTCATCATCCATACATAATGAATTGGTGTGGTTTTCTATCATCCCCCCAAGACTCATTTCTATCGGTTTTACATTTTTATACCGAAATAATAAATTGAGTTCGTAATACACTGAAAGCCTATCTGTAAAATTGAGAGCTAGATCAGTGTTCATTATTTTCTTCACCATTAAAAAAAAGGGAAAAAAAAAAAAAACACAAGAATTATATATTTCATATAAGAATGATTCGTTAGCTAAGGATATCCATGGTGATTAATTTTTCAAGGTGTTTCTGGCCTTATTGAAGTTGAGTTATAAGAAGGTGTTCTTTAATTTTGAATGTTGCATAATTTCAAGTAGTTGTAGTGGATAATGATGTTATAACTGTTAGTCCATGTAGTATACAATATCTAGTTAGTTGTTTTTTTTTTCTTTCTTTTTTTTGGCCCTTTTCTTTTGTGTGTATGTTTCCTCTTTGTGCAAAGGAGTTAGGAGGAACCAAATTTTGTTTCTCTTATGAACTTTTCTATGAGAAACTTGGTTTTGAAGACCCCTTTCTGTTGCAGGCAATTTCCACAAAAGAAAGTCTACTAATTGGGAATATGGCAATGGATCTTGAAGTTAGTGAAGCAGAAGCTCCTAGCCCTGTTCGAATTGTATCTCCATTGGACGAAATTCCAAATAATACAGATGATAGTCAGCACGTGGATCTGAGTAACCTAGAATTCGCAGCAGAACAGGAAGCGCAAGTTGAAGCCAACAATCAAGGGTGCACCCATACCCAAAATGACTCTAACAATCCTGAGGAGTCTATCAGTGGAAAAATGTCAAGTAGTTTTGACAATGTCCAGGGTCTAAGGAAAACATACACATATGAGGACTTGATGACACACCTAGATCAACAGCTCAACAAAATTGAAGAAGAACTCGAAACATTTATAAGGTGTTCAAATCTGCTTTCGGAAAACAAGGGAAAGCTAGAATACTCAAAGGTACGGCATGCTACAGAAATTCTTGAAGGCATTTATCATATTAGAGAAAGGTAATACTTAAATAAACCAAACTATAGTCGAACAGCTTATATATTTTCATCTGCTTCTTGTTAGAAGCAGTTCTAAGATGAATACTTCTCTTTACTGTGGGTTCTTTAATTCACATGTTTACAGAATTGCCACTAGCAAACAAATGAGTTCCATTGAAGTCCCATTTTGATGGATGTTTTCTCCTTCAGAAAATGATATGATGGAGGTGAGTGTCTACTTTCTCAATTAGTGTTGGTTTCACTTATGTGATCAAAGGAATTATGACTATCTGCTGTTATTTTCTTTTTGTTTTTTTATTTTTTTTGGTGAAATATGTAAACTACATATGCACCGTCACCGTCTCTAAGGCAATGCAGCCAACTATTGCTGTCAATCCTACTTTAATTCTTATCCCCATTCTTATACAGCTCTTGAAAATACCACCTCTTGCTGATCAATTGTTATCTTCAAAATTGTGCAACATATCAAATGAATTTAATATCAACCAATGTGAAACCACGTGTATGATTTTCTATATGTTGGGTTGGAATTTTTGTACATGGTGTGATGATGTGCAGTAAAATGCATCTGCAAGCCATGACTGTAGTGATTGATCTCTTTACAGGTTCAGCATTACAAAATCACGAGAGGCATCTCTTACGTTCATTCATAGTGAAGGCACCGTATACAGCAAGATCTTGCATGTAAGTTTGGTCTCTCTGTTTAAATTCTTCCAAATTGTGCCTAAATTTGAACATGAAGTTGACATCTAGGAGTTGTCAAAAAGTTGGCACTAAGTTGTAGAAAGACAGTCTGTTGTAGAAAAACTTTCTTCGATGGGAGAGAATCTGCATATATTCAATAGAATAATTTGTTTGACACTGTTAACAATTTTGGTGATTGGTTCTTCTGTTGCCATATTTTTGTTTCGTAAATTTATTTTTGGCTGTTTGCAAAAATATCAATGAGATTTTCTCAATTTACAATTCCATATGAACTTTAAAGATTGTAGTTTCTTTCACCAACTTTTATAGTTTTTCAATTTCACTCATCAATCAAAATCTCAATTAGGTATTCATTAAATAATCCACCTTAGTGCCATTGGCATTGTCTGTTCAATTATATGGCCATCGATGTGGCCATGGCTGACTTTGGTGGATTATTTCACTGGACAAAAACATGGATATGGCTGAAGATACTTCTGCATGATTTCTTTTTCCTATTACGGTGTGTACACACACACACACATATATATATATATATATATATATATATATATATATATATATATATATTTGTAAATAAACAAATTGATAACAAAAATGCATATATTCAATCAAGAAACTTAATAAATAAAATGATGTCACGTTTAACTCTAGAATACAATACTAATAAAACCTACATAGGATACTGTGAAATCGAACTATTATATTGAATCTACATATGGCGACTGCAACCTATTATTGTAGGATTATTTTGTATATGTTGTATTTTTTATCACTTCTAAGTGTAAAAATTACATGAAGATACTTGTGAAAAAGATTGTTTCTTTATTTTTACACAGTAAAATTTATAGAGTAAAACTTTTGTAAGACTATCTCACGAAATTGAATTCAATGACATGTACAACTCACAATCTATAAGATTTGCAAAATTGGGTTTGGTTTGGGATGAACGAAGTTTTGTCTGATAAAATTGTATTTATAAGATCATGAATTTTTATGAAAATCACATGTAGAAAGCCACCGTGGTAACAGCGATTGGTGCAGACAATATAAGCTTAAGCTTACTCTCACGCCCCATTTTCGATACAAAATAAAATATAAATTTTTATCATTTTGGGCGTCCAGCAATTTAAAAACAAATTAAAAACCAAAGGTAAAAATATCCATCCAAAATACAAAATTCTACATAAAATATTTAAATTATCAGAGACAGCTGCAAAAAAATTCAATATACAGCCCATCAGGCTAAATTTTACATTCTTTCAAAAATAATTTGTTTAATTACATCAAAAAAATATATGCATCTTTCTTCTCATCCTACTCTCCACATCCGAATCTATAAAAGAAAACATATAAAGGGGGTGAGCGTATAAAATACACTCAGTGGGATCACATGGTGTAGGGGATTTATTTCATAAATTCACCAATTAATCATATTCCATCACATGACTTATAATCAACTTAAAATATACGCATTCTTCACAAAGCAAACATCATTCACCTTCAACATAGTTTTTCACATAATTTACGGTGCTTAGCCACTATAAAACATTTTACGGCTCTTAGCCGCTATAAAAAACATATGCGGGTCTTAACCGCCTTTTTCGACGTACTTAACCGTCTTTTTATGCGGATCTTAACCGTTATTTTCGACCTACTTAACCGTCTTTTTATGCGGGTCTTAACCGCTATTTTTGACGTACTTAACCGTCTTTTTCGGTGATCAGCCGATATTCATACGCATGCACATGCACACATCAACATACACATATCAAACATACACTTTCCTTATCACATTTACGGTTTTTAGTTGTCTTGCAAACATATAATCCATCATTCACATTCAAACATCATTGTTCACACATATATAAGATTCACCTTCATCACATCATAGCATCTCATGTATTCAGCACGTATACCCAACTCATTTCATATCGTATAATATTTCGTAATTTAAATGCTTTGAAAGAATTATAAATACCGACTTAGCAATTTTTCCCCACCTGAAGAGCAGCTGATCAAAAGCTTTTAGATTTCCAAACTATCTCCGACGTATCGCCTACAAACATAAGGGTTTGACTTAGACTCTAAACGAACTACTATCGAATAGATAAAATAATATTTTTAAGATAAACCCTAATTTGTAATTAATTATAACCTATTTTGTAATTAAATATATCATTTATAATCTATAAAGTTTGATTCGAAATTAATAATTCGGATTAAAATAGATATGAATTTAGGGTTATTTATCCTTAATTTAGAAACAATAATTAAATCGTAAAATTAATTTAATTAGCATATTATTTATAAGTTTAAAATTTTTAGTCTCAAAAGCAATCTTGCGAAACATAGGTTTAACTTATAATTCCAAATAAATCTTTGGTTAAAAATTATAATAAAATAATGCAATAATACTTAATTCCAAACTCGAGCTTAAATTATATTTTCTTAATTAATTGAATAAAATCTATGATTTTAAACCCTAATTAATCATGTAATTAGATCCAAGTAACCTAAATTAATTTATATAATCTTTCTTTATCATTTAATTAAAACTCGTCTCATTTATCAAATTCTATTTATTTATACAATAATATCTATAAATTCAATATATTCAAAAATCAAAGACGTCATTTTCATAACTTCAACAATTAAAAATTAAATTCATAATATCCCCAAAATCTTAAGGAAAGTCCATATAATTTTATCCAACTCAAATTCCGATATTTTCTACATAATTATGAGACTTAAAGCATAATTTATAAAATTAAGGTTATAATTTATCTTTGCCATTTAATTAGAGTCCGAATTTCATATGTTAAATTCTAGTAATCAAATAATAACATTCATAATTCCAATATATTCTAAATCCAAAATATCATTCTTATATATTCCATAATTCTAAGGAGCGATGTATCATATTATCAATTATCAAGGAAAACTATGTAATTTCAATAATTTTCAAGGGTTCATTTATCATTATATTACATTTAGGGCCTTAAAACATGCATTATGTACTTAGAGGAGCAATCTATAATTTTCTAAAAGCTAAGGATTCAATTACAATTTCAACATAATAGATATTTGCAACTTAGCCCTCAAACTCGATTTAATTTATAAAGGATAACCCCAGCCCTGTCCCCCTCCCCTGCTGCCAGCCACCGCCACCCACCATCCCTGCCGCCACCGATTCGCCCCCTGCCGGCAACTCCCAGTCGCCGGCGACTCCAACATAACCAACCCGACTCAACTGACCCCTTCAACAACACAAACCACCAACCAAAAGCTCAAACACACACGCTCACAACACTGCTCATGGCGGCGTCGCTGACCACCTGCCGGCGCGACTCCGGCGCTGGCCACCCTCGACAGACCCCCTCCGACCAGAACCCAACACAGACCACAACAACCTACCTATACACACACTCACACACGGCTGAAAACACAGCAGGACCGAACCCATCTCAGTCCCACACAGCCGCCGCTTCCAGCAGCGGTCCCTCAACCTGACTCGCCGGCACGAGCATCGCGCCAGACACACCACGACTCGACGGTGAAACGGTGGCTACATGGACGGCAGCAGCTTCAGCTTCAGCAAGAAGAGGAAAAATCAGAAACAAAGAGAACAGCCGTGTGATTCGAAATCATCCTTGAGACGAGCTCGGCGTTTACAACACTTCAGTCCGATTACCTCATCGGAAAACCTGATGAGCGGCGGTGGAAACGGTGGTCAATGGTGGCTGCAAATTGAATGGAAAAGAGAAGAAAACTGGCCTGCTTTGTTCGGCTATTTCTGTATGGAGGAGATGAGTGAGGAATGAGCTTACTTATCCAATCAATTCCTCCTTCTAGAAGTACTTTGACCCATCCCCTTACCTACTAACCTACCTACCCTACTATGTCCCTCATGCAACACAATTTAGGTCATACACATAACCACTTATGTTATAATTATATCATGTAGCTTATTTTATGAATTTTATATATATTAATACTATATCACATAATACTATATAACATATATATATTATCCCATATAATTATGTACACATTTATACAACAAATATATATATACCTATATATATATTATATGGTTATATATAAAAAAAAAAAATTGTAGGTGCTACACTTACCAGGCCAAGCCTAAAGATTAAAATTGTGCTGGTTAGGCCCAATTTGTCTTGAGTCAAAAATTATGGGAAATTTCATAGAAGCTCATATGTTTGGAAAATGTTTGGAGTCAATAATTTTCTCTCATCTTCTAAATTTCCACGTTTTACTTCCGTTGTGCAAGTTTTATTGTTCTCATTAGTAATAAATTAAATGAATTTAATTTTATAAGATTAATCAATTAAATTCGTAGTTCATAAAATAGAGATAGATTTGTAAAAATGAATTACGATAACAGACAATAGAGTTTTGTCTCATAAAATTATATCAATGAGATTGACTTATATAAATTTTGTGCATAACTAGTAGTTGTACAAATCTTACTTTCCATATAAAAATATTAAAAATGGGAGCATGTTTTTCTAATAAATATAGATTTTTTTTAGTTTGAATTATTTATATCTTAATTTTTTTAAGTGTTTTTTTATTTCTTGTAAAATAATAGAATATAAGTTTTAATGTTTAAGATAATAATGTTTATAAGTTTCAAAACTATATGGATAAGTAAATACACATAAATAAAAATAAGACTAGAGTTATCTTTTACATAATTAGTGTGGTGAATCATCTGGGTTGGTTGTACATTTTCCTTGAAATGTATATAGGATTAAACAATTAAAAGATTTTTTTTTTACTAATGATTAATTAAACATTTTTAAGTTTTTTTTTCTTATGGAACCTATTGATCATAACATACCCATCAAAATTAGGTGGCATGATGATAATAATCTCAAAATTATTTATATATTATAAAACTATTTTAATTTAAAAAATAAAGAAAAAAATAAAAAAATACTAAAAATATATATTAATTAACGATAAAGTCTTGAGTAAGTCTCACGGATCTCATTCCTTGAGATGGATCGAATCGGGTCAGATATAGAAATTATGTAAAATTTTTTTGTGTATTAAATAATATTTTTCATTACATTAGATAACACTTGTATTATACGATGCATATTGAGTTTGGTCAGACTATAAAAAAAATATAATATTTATGTGTCTTAAGCAATATTTTTGAATATCAGCTAATATTTTGGTATTATATAATACGTGATCCAAATTGGATATGGTCAGATATATAAAAACGTGCGGATCATCTATAGCGTCACCCCATGTGATCTTCTCCCTCGTGTGTGAGTCGTACAACATGTAATACTTTTATGTGTATTAGGTATTACTTTCTATATATCAGATAGGGGTGAGCATAAGTCTCGGAGATAATCGAACCATATCGAAATCCAGATTGAAAACACTTCGAACTGATAGATATCCGTTGATTATATGACTTTATCCAAATTGAATTGCTCTGATATTTTTTTTTTTTTTTGTTAATCCAGACTGTACGAAACTGAAGAATCGAAATTAGAACCAAGTAGAACCGATTTCAAAGAAATAACTATGTATAAATTCATATATATCATTCAATTAATCTTGTTTATAATATTGTGATATTGTATTAGTTACAAATTTAATTGAATATATTATTTAATACTAATATATATAAAATGTTACTATATAATTTTAAGATTTTATGATATAAATTAATATAGTAAATATTTATAATGAATGTTAGCTTATTATCTAATTTCTTCTACAAGTATGTGGTATAATGTATAGACTATAAATATGATAAATTATACTATATGTTATATATATATATATATATATATAATTTTTTTAAATGCATCAAAAAATTTAAATAAAATATTACTTTACATTTTATTAAGATAATTAATTTATTCTATATTTCTATCAATTGAAATACCGATTACAAAAATTAACATTAAAAATTTTTATTAAGAAATGATACTTACTAAAATTAATCTAGCAAAAAATTTTATTAAAAAATGATATTTACTCATTAGAATAAATCAACATAATCTCTTATTATATGACTATTATTTCTTAATAATTCATTAGGCAAAAAAAAAAAAAAGCATTTAATTAAAAAGGCATAAGTGATCGTGTGTTTTTAATTGAAAGTGTTGGGAGTTCATCCCCAATATCGATTTCCTATATTTTTTTTCTCCTCTTTTTCAAAGACACCACCGCAAACCTTAATATTTTTTTCTTCTTTTTCAAAAAATATGTCGTTCCTTTGTGTTGTTCGTCAGACACTGTATTGTCCAACATAGTGTCTTTGTTGTTTATGGTCTCACAATTCCCATTGTGTGAGACATCATACATGTGATCTTGATAGCGAATATGACTTCCAAATCTAGTGGAACGAACTCAATTAAAGATTCATCTTGTTGTAAAAGTGATAAGAAATGATATTATTTATAATTGATATTATTTAATTTGTATGCATATTTGAAGTATTTTTCTTAGTGTTTCATATTATTTAAGTAAGTTATTTGAATGATTTTGTGGTGCCAAGTAAGAGAAGAATATCGAGTTCTAAAAAAAGTCGATTACCACAAGTATCAAGTGCTCCTAGTAATATTCCATTACCACAAATATCAAATGCTCATAGTCAGTCGATGATGGCCGATCTAGATTCTATTCCAATAGAAGGTAATAATACTTCTTTTGGTACCACACCTAAAAAAAGTAGGTCTGGCGTATGGGAATATTTTCAGAAAATAAAACATTATGATGGGAATGACTTGGGGAGATCAACATGTATTTATTGTGGTAATAGTTACCAGAGTCAGAGTGAGAAAGGTACTTCTACTTTATGGATACATCTAAGATTAAGTTACAAAAATGTCCACCTGAAGTTAGAAACAGTTTAATTGAGACACAAATGAGTAAGGACAAATAAATAAAAAATGTATAATTTTCAGAGTGTAAGTAATACTGATGATGGGAAACTAACTTGTTGGGACTTTGATCATGATCGTGTGTGAGCAGCAATGTTTAAGATGGTTATTAAGCATGGACTTCCTTTCAAGTTTGTTGAATTTAGAATGTTTTGAGGATTTTATTGAAGAAAGTCTTCCATGGTTTAAATTCCTTCTAAATTTATCATTGTTAGAGATTGTTTTTCTTTGTTTGTCACAGAAAAAAATAATTGAATGTTTTACTCCAATTCGAGTATCAATGTGTTTCTTTAACCACTGATACTTGGACAAACATTCAAAATATCAATTACTTATGTTTGATAACCCATTTCATTGATTCAAATTGGAATTTACAAAAAGAAAATTTGAATTTATTTGTGATTAAAGTCATAAAGGGGTAAATATTGGACATGCTATTGATTGTTGCATGGAGGAGTGGAGATTAAATAAAGTTATGTGCATAACTGTTGATAATGCATCGTCAAATGATACTGCAGTTCAACAGTTAAAGAAAAGATTGATGAAAAATAATGCCTTTTTTGGGTGGGGAGGCCTTTCATACGAGATGTTTCACACATATTTTGCAATTGATAGTAAAAGATAGTCTAGAAATTGCTCATCAGTCCATTAAAAAAATCAGAAATGTTGTTAGATATGTTAGGAGTAGTCCTCAAAGGTTAGCTTCATTCAAACAATGTTGTGAAAATGCAAACATTAAATCTAAGGCATCTCTACAATTAGATTGTCCAACTAGATGGAACTCGATATATTTGATGCTCGAAAGTGTTCTTTAAATTTTCGAAAGGTTTTTTATAAGTTAAAGGATATAGATGATAAATATGTGGTTGATTTTGAAGATGATTTGCCTAATGAGATTGATTGGGCTCATGCTGCTTTCTTTACTAAAGTTTTGAAACGATTTTTTGATGTCACTACCAAACTATCTAATACTTTATATTGTACTGCAAACATTTGTTTCCCTGAAATAATTCGAATTTTGAGAGATTTGGAATCTTTTGTGAAAAGTGATGATCCTTGGTTTAGGGATATGGGAATACAAATAAGGCTTAAATTTGATAAGTATTAGGGTTTTGTGAACAAAATGAATGTGATGCTTTTCATTATTATGGTATTAGAACTTAAATACAAGATAAGATATTTGATTGCTAAATATAAAATGCATTATGGTGAAAATGATGCAAATGAAGTGGTGGAAAGAATAATTATTGTTTTAAAAGCATTGATTGAAAATTATAAAAAAGTAAATGAAGAAAAGAAAGTGAGTGAGACCACCTCTTCTTTTAGTGGAAACAATTTAATACTATATGGAAGAAAGTGAAGATATTGATGAATATTTCTTAGATCATGAGAATGAACAAAAATCAACAGCCAACGAAGAATTGGATGTGTATTTGAAAGAGTTCTTTGAGAGATATGTTCATGATTTTGATGTTTTGGGGTGGTGGAAAATGCATTCTATTCGATATACGAGTTTGAGTTATATTGCTAGAGACGTTTTGACTATTCAATCATCAACTATGGCATCTGAATCAACATTTAGTATTAGAGGTCGAACTTTGGATCGATTTAGGAGTTCTTTAACTTCTACTGCAGCAGAAGTAATTATTTGCTGTCAAGATTGGATGAGAAACTCTAAACAACCCATCGATATTGAAGAACTAATAGCTGATATGGAAGAGATTGAATTAGGTATGGCTTTTTTGTAAGTATAGATTTAAACTAGATTATATAAAATATAATTTCTTACAATTTTGTAAAGCTAATCTCATATTAATTGTTGCTTTATTTTTTATATTTTTTGCCCCCTCTTCAGGTGCAACTGAAGAAAGGTGCAACTGAAGACCCTGAAATCAGAGAGAAAATCTTTTCAAAGATGCTATAGATTGTTAGTTTCAGATCAACTTTATATTTGAAGGCAAAGTTATGTTTATTATTGGTGTATATATTCTTACAATATTACATATTAAATCATTAATTAATATGTGATCTTCATGATTTAGAGTGTAATTTATCTTATAATTTTAAATAATATTCATCAGATTTTGTTAAGAAAAACTATCCTATAATTGTTGATTTTTGCTTGTTATTGATTATTTCAATAATGTGACTAAGTTATACAATATTCTTGATTCTGATCTTTTGGTTCTTAAAATACATTTTACTGATTTTTTTTATCAAATAAATTCTCCCTATTAGTTGGAGCTATTAGTTTTTTTGAAGTTTAGAGTAGTTTAGATCTTGATTTTTCTTGAAATGATATGTTAGTTATCAGTTATTCTTGAAGTTGATACATTATTTTTTTTGTCCAATAAGTTCTTGATTCTGATTTAGATTATTGCTTAATTTTTTTTGTACAGCAACAAGGGAGAAAGATTTGTTGAGGCATATCAAAAGAAATAGGCAATAATGTCAAAAGATTTGTTGAATTTATGTTATTATGTTTTGAACAAACTTCTACTGTGAGGGTTGGTTTGGTAGATGAGATAACATGAAGATTAAATAGGAATATGGGCTTTTCTCATGTTTGGTAGCAATATAGTTAGCCCGTTGTTGAGATGAGGTCCGCGTGAGATTTCATGTTCCTCTTCACACAATCAATCCATCCAAATTGGTTAGATTTGTTTTCCTCCTTAAACAGTGCACCAGATTGTAGGCTTGAAATGACTAAAATAAAATAATAATTAATATGAAGGTGTTGATTGTGCTTCTTTTTTTTGTGTTTTAACTGTTTTGATGTTTGAGCTCTTTTTTTTAATTTTATAAGAAATATATGCATGTTATTTTGTTTATTTTTTTTTAAAATTAAAACAACTACATATGATCATTTGATATACTTTATGCTTGAATTAGAATATTATAAAATTTAGTTATAATAGCTTTGATTTTAAACTTATTTAAAAGTCTGTGTTCCTGATTCATATATGTTCACATAAAATTAAATAATATTCCTTAAATAAATAAATTATCAACTATTCAAGTTCATTTATTAAATTTTTTCTATATGAATTAAAGTTTCATGTATTAATTAAAAATAAAAAGTGATTACCTATAACGTAAAAATGCGCTTAATTAAATTACACAATTTTGTACAATCGACTTACCCTAATTCAGTGTAATTAATTATAGATTATTTAGATATATAAGTTAAGTAGTTGAGAGTTTATTTTTTTAAATGACAATATCAACAAAAGATAAAAAAATATAACTATGGAAATGATTAGGGACAAAAATGGAAATTTACCTAATCTGTATTTATTTAATCTAAGATACGAAACAAATTATAATTTTATCTCATCAACTTATCTAATGATACCAAACACAACCATAATATTTGTAACCTTTTTCATACAATACATCTACTTCTTCATCAATCTTGAAGAAATTAATAACCCCTACCAAACTAGCCCTAACTATTTTGCTTGTGTTGGAATTGGTATTGATATTTAAGTTAAATTGTGTTGAACTATAAATTTCTCTATTCTATACAATTTGTTTGATTCAAATAGTTATTTTATATTGGAGAACTCCGAATCTCCGAATCCCTGAAATCGAACCCAACTATCCCATTACACCTGAATCTCTGAATTGGACCGAACCGAAAACCAATTCAGTTCGGTTCCAAAGATTCAAATTTCAAAATCTCCAAATTTCGGAGTGGTTCTGGAGAATCCCTAATCTCCGGATTGCTCCGAACCGTGCTCACTCCTATTATCAAGTAACACATATAATACAAACATATTACCTGATATATATCAAATTATTATTTAATATATATAAAAATATTACATAATTTCTTACCTACGATTCAACCCACTCTGTTTTACGAAATAAGATTCGTAAGACGCTCTTAAGCAAGACTCACTCTTAATAAAATGTGTTCATTGTCGAGAAAAAGTCGAACTTTACTTAATTTACTATTTTAATCAAGTTTACAAACATTAGCAAATATAACATGATCTTTCATATTTTTTGTTATTTTAATCAACGTGCAATTTTTTAATATGATTGCAATAACTTTGAAGTGTAAAGTTGTCACGAAAAAACTATTATAAAAAATGTTGGAGTTAAAAAAAATTGAGATTGTCAAAATGAAAGAATAGATTCCTAAACCTGACCATAAATGAAAACTATTGGTTGGTTAGAATTTAAAAGATATAAAAGTTGATGCTATATTTACTAATATTTAAAAATTTGTTTAAAATTACAATCAACTAAAATTTGTGATTTTTCCAACAATCAATTCTAATAACCATATGAAAATTTGTGGAAAAAAAAATCCTAAATTACTGTAATTAATTAGAAGATACTCCAGTTGATCAATCAACTACGCCAATATCTAAAATCTAAAATTTAGAAATAGATTAGATTTAAACTATTCTCATTAGCAGATTTACATTTAATAAATTAAAGAGAAATTTGCTGTTTATGTTCCATAGGAATTTTACAAAATCAATTTTGGTTTCCATATTTTTGAATTGATCCCAATTTTGACCGAAATGGTCAAATCCATTTAATAGAGTTTGGAAACTGTTTGTTTTCATTTTTTAAGCCACGTGATTCTTTTCAAAAGAAATTACTCACGCATATTATAATATAAAAATTATTCAACGAATCCACATAAACAACAATTCTAAATTCAAGAAAAAACTTAAAATTATATAGTCCTATAAATATCATATAGAAATCTGACGCTAAGAAAATTATAAAACTAAAATTATTGAAATATATAGATGATTATTATCAAAATGAAATCTGAAAATTATATATTAAATATTAATAAATCTCAATTTTATTTAAATTTTTTTTTATTTTTTTGGTATATTTTTAATATTTAATTTAGTTACGTTCAGTTTTATTAATTAATTTTCAAAATTTAATCCAAATTTTATAGATTTATATAAATAAATAATATGTATATTTTATTTGGTAACTTTATTATCTCATATGTTTTAAAAATCAAGGTTTATATTCTCTTACAATTTTTCGATTGATAAGTGTTTTCTAAAACTATCCCATAAATTTCCATTAAAATATTTATAACTTATTTTCTTTTAGTTTTGTTACAAAAAAAAAAGTGGCTAATTTATTTCTACTTCTTTTTTATAATTCAGTTGTATTTTGTTATTTTAATAGTTCAAATAACATTTAGTTCTTAGTTTTAGTTTTATATCCATTTGCTATTTTTCACATGATTTTCAAAATTTTCAAATAAAAGGGATGTTGTATGATCAATCTAATAATAATTATTATAAGTGTCAAATGAAGTTACCCAGTACACTTCTTCGAGTAGTGATAGCAATATTGCCGTTCGTTATAAAATATAATAAATCAATAATATTAAACCTTCAATAAAAAAAAAATCAAATAGAAAGATTTTCAAAAACAAACTGTAAAAAATAAAATATGACAAATTATTTTTATAAAACATTTGCTTTTGAATAGTAAAAAAAAGTGCAATTCTGTAAGTTAAAATGAAATGTGTTATGTTTTGGGCTACAACTGATAGAAGGCTATACATTATAATTATTTTATGGACCAAAAGAGCAATTTCCTCATAAATAACCCAGATGCATCAAACTTTTCCTTTCAAACTTCTAAATACTTATTTTTTCTAATCCAAAATAACTCTCATTTAATATCATTGTAACGCCCCGTTTCCTTTTTAAAGATAAACCTGGACCGAGACATTACTTACAAATAAAATTCACTCATTTAAAAAAAAATTAAAGATAAATAAATTCCAGAACAATTATTATAAATCATACATTTTTGAATTAAAATTTTCTTCAACTTTTAATCATTGGCTACCAGCATCCATCGCTCCAACGTCACGCCCTAAACTCTTTATACTGAAAACATTTACATAAAAGGGGTAAGTGCCAAAAGGACACTTAGTGGGGTAGGGGAATATAATAGTAATATACACATACTATTACTTGCATATTATACATATAGTACACGTTGTAGACTCCCGAAGAGCCCCAATGCAACTGTGGATAGGTTTCCGAAGAATACCTATCAGGGCCCCAAGCCGACCCCATTTGGGTTTTTAAACCTCTTCCTGTTGGGATTCCTTAGAATTCCCCATTGTTGGGTTTCCAAAAAGGAATACCCACTTGGCGTGCAGGCGCATGCGCAGTTAAGTTTCACATAATGGTTCCACATAAACACATAATACACATTGAGCACGTTCACGTTGGCCACATAACTCACATAACACATAAGTACAGAAAAACCTTTGACATGTGTTGGTTTTTAAAGAAACCCCTTTTTAGCGGGTATTATCCCGACTTATCCTCATTTAAAACCCTTTGCATTTGCGTAACTTGAAAATCCATAGCTCTCAAATTCATGTAATTTACTTGAAAAACTGTTCACGTAATAAAAATATTTCCATTGAAACCAACAACACATAATGACGGAATTTAAATCACTTAGTCACATAATTTTCCTTAAAACTGTACGATTTAAAAGCATAAATAAAATTTTACCCCCACCTTTTACGGAAGATGCTTGCAAAACATCTACTTTTATCCGAGCTTAATTCTTTCCCCCCTTCGTAATTTCCTACAAAGTAATAGTGCTCGATTTAGAATCTAATCGAACTATTATTAATTAAAATATATTCTTAATCTAGGCATTTTTCTGTTAACATACCATCTAACATGATTTTAATGAAATTATAATGAAAATGTGTTTATTAAAATATTATAAAACTTAATTAGACTTTAATTCGATCTTAGAAGAATTGTCTTAAATTCAGGAAAATTCATTATAAATTTATGATTATGACGTATTTCCTTTAACTATATAATTTAAATTATAAACTTGAATTCAATTAATTGAAATTATAAGTTAAATTAGGAAATATATTTATTTAATTGCATAACATGTTTAGTTAATTATTATTTAAGAGGATTTAAATTGTAAATTAATTATTATTTAAGAGGATTTAAATTGATATTTACAATTAGGCATTTGGTTTATTTATTAAATTATGAAAATCATACATAATGTCTATAATTTTGTTTAGGTCTATATTTTTAGTCTCAAAAGCAATCTTACTAAATATAGGATCTAACTTAAAATTCCAATTAACTCTTTAGTTAAATTATAATAATTAATGTAATAATACTCAAGTCCAAAGTCCGTTCTAAAACTAGGTTTTTCTTAATTATTTCGATAAGAAAATCTAGGATTTTATACCCTAATCGGTGATATAAGGAATCTAAAATAATATAACTAATTAAAATAATTTATCTTTATTATTTAATCAAAGTCCGGTTTCCATATATTAAATTCTAGTAATTATATGATAACATTTATAATTCCAATATATATATTCGAAAGTTCAAAACGTTATTTTCATGAATTCAAAGTCCAATATTTATCTTTTTAGTTATGATACCTAAGACATAATTTATAAAAATTAAAGTTATAACTTATCTTTATTAATTAATTAAATATCGATTTTCATATATCACAAACTATAATTTATAAGATAATATCCATAGGCTTAATATATTCTAAATCTCAAACATATTATCATAATTCCATGATTTATTAGGCGAAACATGCATCTTATCGCTAATTATTAAATCAAACTATGTAAGTTAAATATTTTCAATGTTCCTTGATAATTATACATAAATTAGGTCTTAAGCATGCTTTGATTATCTAAATCTTAATTATAAAGTTTCAGAAATTACTATACTTAATTTTCAAAATTTCAGCAACCTTTATGTTGCAAAATACCCCTAGGATTCAGTCAATTTACTAGACATGCCATTCCCAAAATTTTCCCCCTTTTCCCAGCCCCTGCAGCCCGTCACCACCGCCTGCCTGTTCTCCCACCTTCGCCGGCGCCAGCCCGGCGCCGCCGCCCCTCACGCAACTTCCTCCACCTCCATCCCAAGCCAACCCCCAACACCAACATACATATATATCTATACTCTAATACATACATATATATATATATCTATACTTCCACCACTGCCGCCGCTAGCTGCGGCGGCCTCCTCCATCGGCCACGCCGGCGCAACCAGCGCTGGCTCCTTCCCATCACCATCTTCCACCCACAACAGCAAGCAAAAACACACATATATCTATACACAGTATCACATACATATATATATACTCCAGCGTCGCCGCCGCTAGCTGCGGCGGCCTTTACTCATCTTCGCCGGCGCTGCAAGCGCCGGCCACCATGCCTCTCACACCCATCTCCGGCGCGACCGAGCGCCGGCTAGAACAGCAACAACGCGGCGGCAGAGCAGGGGAAAAAGGAAGGGGAAAAGAAGAAATCCACCATCGATTTTTAATTCGAGCCCAAAACCGTAAACACCTCAACGAGTACTACGAATTAAGTGCAAGAAATTAAGTAAAACTTGCCGGAAAACTGGCCGACCGCGAGAAGAAGAAACAGTGAAGATGGTGATGGCGGCGGATGTTTAGAGCAGAGAGAGAGAGAGAGTTTCTTTTCTTTTCTTTTTGACTTATTTCCTTTTCAATTTATTCTCTTAATTAAATCTCTCCACTTAGTTTTAAAAAGCTGCCAAATGTATACAATTTTAGCAATATGTGTTATGCTATCCATTAATTTCATTAAACTTGATTAATTAAATTTTAAATACTCAAAATATTATTATTATTATTATTATTATTATTATTGTTATTATTATTATTGTTATTATTATTAAAATATGGAATGCTACAATCATTCATAAAGACTAAGAATAAATTTAATATGTATGATCATGTGCATCAAATGATTCTATAGTCTATACAACACTGTTATCCTATCCACCATGAAAATATTAATATGTATCAACGACGAATGTGTTAAAAATATAATAAACTTATTAATTTCACTTTTCATATAACGAGGAAATGAAATAATTACTCGTCATCGATAGGTATATTAAAAATTGTTTATTATGGATATTTTAGCATTTTTCATACTCTCTATTATCCAACATTTAATACACATAATCTATATATAAATACTACATAAAAGTTTAGTACATCAAAAAAAAAAAAAATGAAAAGATGAATTGAAACAAATTATTGTATATGCAAGATAGGGGCAAAGTCTCTTCGTGATTAAAAGAAATAAAAAAAGATAATTTGTAACAAATTATTGTATATTCCTGATTATGAAAAAGCTTATGCATAATTCACCATGAAATTCGTAATCCTAAAGCATAACCAAACTCCCATAGATCCATACATATTATTTGTATATAGTAATTAAAATTTGAAAAAAACTGATTTTCTAAATTTAATTTTTGATAGTTGTTAGACTTCTGACCCGAGTTAGAACCAAACATCTAATATGACCGATCTATAAAGGTGGCCTTTAAGAGTCCAATCCGAATGACAAATTTAGATGACCCGGGCAGATCAGTGTTCCTGGACGGCGACTAGAGTGAGTCGGCTAGGATGGATTTCATGGCGGGTCTAATGAGCATTACCGAGCCGGACAGGATGTACTATGGATTACCGAGCAAGATATTCCTTATATATGGGAGATAGTGGGGAAGATTTAACAGCCCACTCCCTTGAAAGTAGGCGAAATCAAGGAAGTAGTGGGCATGATCTCCATTACTCGTGCTCTTCCTAAACTATAAATAGTATAATTTTCAACTTGTAAAGGGTTCGAAGATTTTTGTATTCAAGCACAAGAGAGCTAATTTCTCTTATATAAATTATATAAGATTTTGGCTGGCCACATAAAATCGACCATGATTATCTGACCAAATTCGTCCGAGTAGGCTTCGGGCACAGTGTTTTCTACACTTTTTATACACATTTTTTTATCCGATTTTGTTTATTTAACCCGCATTTGATCAATTTGAGTGTTCGTCTAGAAATTAAACCATTAAACAAATTCCGACGTCAACAATAGTTATGACAATGATATATATCAAAGGTTTATATATCAAATATTTTTTATTTAAGTTTTGTGCATTTAAATTTTGTTTCCATGTATAATTAAGAAATTGTACCGATTCCATTATGATAATAATATATATGATGTCATTGAATTTTCATGATGTACCTCTTTCAAAGGAAATCTAACAATGGAAAATAATAATAAGACAAATTGAAAATTTTAAAAAGACTAATATACTAATAAAGATGGAAAGAGAGAATTTTTATGTGGCACTAATATCACTTTTGATCCCCTAAATCTGTCCTTATTTTAGAATTAAGTTTTCATCAAAAATCATTAATACTTCCATTAAATTCCGTCAAAAGTGATAGAAAACAAGGCAAGCATATTAATTGTTTTTCATCACTTTGGATATAATATTAAGGAAAATGATGAACTTTCAAGAAAACTAAAACTGGGGATACTATTTTCTTAATGAATAAAAATTAGTCGATACCAATTCTAAAATAAGCAAAGTTGAAGGACCAAAAGTGATATTTACCCTATATAAATATCACATTACCAAGAGAAGAAAAACTCATAAATCCAGAGTTGCAATTTGCAAGAACAAAAAATGGCAACCAAATTAGGCTTTCTACTTGTGCTATTCTTCTCCATTGCAAAAGCTGTCAATGGCAATGGACGGGTCCCACCAAAATCCTTTAACGTCATCAACTATGGTGCAGTTGCCAATGGAAACACTGACAATTCTCAGGTACTCATCACTGTTTTAATTTTTTTTTTTTTTGGCAGATAAATTTTGATATATGTATATATAAATTATTTTGTTTATTAGAGCCTCCACAACAATGTTTTTAGAGATATTAATAATAAAAACATAATTAATTGATGCATGAGTGTTTTTATGTGTGTTTTAGGGTAGAATAGGGTGTCTTCTTTATGAAGAATACTAAAAAGGCAAAAAAATCTTAAGTGTGTGAGAGAATGAGAGGGGAGAGAGGAGAGAGAATATATATGTATATATTTTTGATGTTAATTAATGTAAGTGTATGTTTCTTAAATTGATGTAATGGTATGTGGGATCTACAAAAAAATTGTGTAATTCACGTGAATAGTTGTGGATGCTCGTAGGCATTTGTTAGGGCATGGAAAGATGCATGTGAGTACGAAGGAAAAAGTAGGATTTGGATCCCAAGAGGAATATACTTGCTGGAATCAGTGTCCTTTGAGGGGCCATGCAACGGTTCCATTGGCGTTGTAATAAAAGGGACTCTAAAGGCTCCGACGGATCGACGGAAGTTCTCGACGGACACATGGATCGGTTTCCGACACGTCGAAAAGTTGACGGTCAACGGGGGTGGGTCTTTGGATGGACAAGGCTTTGCTGCTTGGAAGTATAATGATTGTCGCAACAATCCTAATTGCATGCCTCTTCCTGCTGTAAGTTCTATTATTACTTTCATTTTATTCTTGTGATTCAATTTTGATTTTTGTTTTTATTTTGTGTTGTTGTTGTTATTATTTTATTTTATTGTATTTATTTTTTGCCATATATTCTCATTGTTTTGCCTTCCTAGATTCTAGATTTTGTAGGAAAGAAAACATATCAAAATAAGGTTTAAAATAAAAGGAGGGATTACTTTTTCTATTAAAAATGAAAATTTTAGGGACTAATCTTGATAAAGTTGTGAATAATGGGTACTAATCCTGAAAATTTACCTTAATTAAGGGATAAATTTGATGTTTTCCCTGAAAAAATTGAATGCTAAATTTGATTTTTTTTTTGGAGTAAATTTATAGTTACAAAAAGTTTCAGATGCAGTCAAACTTCCAGTCTCTCATGTAAATTATGCAATTTAATTTTTTTAAAATGTATAATAACTATGCAATTTAATTTGATTATCCAAACTCTTTATTTCCCTCTTTTATGTTGACTAAAATTAAAACAGTTGACAGTTACAAATAACCAGACCATATCTTGAGCTTGTCAATCTTTCCCTTATAATTTCATTCAAATTCCAAGAAAGCTTCTTGAAAATTAATTGAGTAGTGTTGAATGTTAATGTATTTGCAGACAATGAGGTTTGACTTCATTACAAACTCAAAGGTGCACCATTTAACATCAATAAACAGCAAAAACACACACTTGAACATATTCGCATGCTCCAAAATGAACATCAGCAAGATGAAGCTGATAGCCCCTTCAAACAGCCCCAACACAGATGGCATCCACATTGGCCTCTCAGACACCATCAAGATTTCACATTCCATCATCAGCACCGGAGACGACTGCGTCTCAATGGTCTCCGGCAGCCAAGACATCGACATATCTGACTTGCTGTGTGGGCCCGGCCACGGAATCAGCATTGGCAGCCTCGGAAGAAGCAATGCTCGTGAATTTGTGTCAGGGATAAGCGTTAGGAACTGCACCTTCGTAGGCTCGGACAATGGAGTCAGGATCAAAACATGGGGGAAGACAATGTCACACAGCTTGGCTTCAAACATTACTTTTCAAGACATTGTCATGAAGAATGTGCACAACCCTATTCTCATTGATCAACAATATTGTCCCTTGCCACATTGCCTAAATGTAATTATCTCTTCATTTTCCAAAACATTACATTTCTTGATGACAGTTCTGTTACCCTACCCACCGTAGACATGTGTCAACTGCTGATGTGTCAGGTATCTAATATATCTATTAATTACACATCATCGATGGACATATTAAGAGTTGTCAACGGTGGACATTTTAATATTTTATTCTTTCTTTTGATGATGTTTGAGATTCATTTCTTGATTACATTTACATGCAGCAAGGTGAATCAAGTGTGCAGATACAGGATGTGGTGTTCAAGGACATAAGGGGAATTTCAAGTACAAAGGTTGCTGTAAATATACAATGCAGTGAAACTAATCCCTGCAAGAACATTAAGCTGGTCGATATAAGCTTGACCTACGAGGGCCATGGAGGTGGGCCTGCAACTGCCTCGTGTTCCCATGTGTTGGGTTCTTCTTATGGAAAACAGATCCCTACTGGCTGTGTATAGCTGTTTCTTTGTTTTTTTTTTTTGCAACTGCATTAGGACACAATGTTTTGTTCTGTGTTCCGATTTGCAGTTAGCTATGATGTAGTTTAGTTAAGCTTACAATATTGTCTGGAGTTCTGATTTCGGAGATTCGTGCTGTAATGATCCTGAGAGGAATTCCCAGACGATGTTAATCTAGTTCTAGCTTTTTGCTAGGACAGGTTTGATAATAATAATATTAAGAAATTAATGTTATTGTTGTCATTTTGTGTTTGAAAAACAGGACATTTTATGAACTCAACAGATCAAGAACAGAGTTTAGTTTATTACACTTGTTACTACTAAGAAAGCAAAATTGCAATGATTCAAGCAACAAACTCATGAACCTCACCATTCACTTCAATCAAACTAGACCCGGGTTGTTTCTCGATCATTTTGATCTTCATCTTCGCCCTTTCTTCCACCGCTTTCTTGAAGTTCCCTGAAGCTGCATAGACATTAGACATCATTACATGAGCACTAGTGTCATTAGGATCCAACAAAGTCAAGTTTTTTGATGCCCATTCAGCAACATCAACGTTGCGATGGTAACTGCAAGACGATAAAAGTGATCCCCATATAACGGCATCAGGCCTCATTGGCATACTCTCTATAATCTCTACTGCTTCTTCAATAAGCCCTGCTCTGCCTACCACATCAATTAAACAACCATAGTGTTCCATTCTTGGTTCAATTCCATACGTTTCTTTCATCAATGCAAAGTGCTTTCTGGCTCTATCAACTTCATGTGAATGATTCGAGGCTGTTAAAACAGCGATGAAACTCACTGAGTCAGGCCTGAGATTCGAAGATTCAAGCTTTTGAAACAACTCAAAAACTTCCTCTTCATAACCATTGTTTGCTAAGCCTAACATCATTGAGTTCCAACACGCAAGTCCTCTTCTTGGGGCAGTTTTGAAAACCTTACGAGCCATTTCAATATCCCCACACTTGCAATACATGTCTACGATTGCTGTAACTACAATCACATTCAACTCAATAGCATGCCTCTTGATGTATTCATGGATCCATTTCCCTTGCTCGATAGCTCCTAATTTCGCGCAAGCATTTAACGTGCTAACAAGTGTAAATTCACTAGGTTTAATCTCCTTTTCTTGCAACATTTCATGGAAAAGATCCAATGCCTCCATCCACCTCCCATTTCTAACATAGCAACTAATCATAGTATTCCAAGATACCTCATTTCTAGATGGTGTTTTATTAAACAACCTCCAAGATTCCTCCACATTCCCACATTTTGCAAACCCCATTACCATCGAATTCCAAGCAACGACATCCGAGTCAAGATTTTCATCGAATAGTTTCCCAGCATTGCCCAAAAGCCCACAACTTGCATACATGTGGAGAATCGAGTTCCGTACAAAAGGATCGAACTCCAAACCTAGTTTAATGATTCTCCCATGAAGCTGAGCTCCATCTTCGGGCAGGCCAAGCTGAGTATAAGCCTTGAAAACCGATGGATAGGTGAGCTTTTCGGGCCGAACCATGGAGCCCGCCAACATTCGAACAAAAAGCAAGATTGCAACACGAGGGTCCGAACTCAGACAGAAGCCTCGGATTATAGTATTCCAGATGAAAAGATTAGGGTTCTCGATGTGATAAAAGAGTGAGAGAGCGTAATCGAGGTCACGAGCCGGGCCGGTGGCAGAGCGGGCCAAGACCCGGCTAGCAGCTATGGTGTCTTTTGCCAGGCCCGTTTTGATGAGGTGAGCATGAATTTTTCTCAGGTCTTTGACTGTGTGGCAGCTGGTTTCGAGCAGTGAGAGGAAGGGTTGGTCGGAGATAAACTTTGAGATAGGGATTGAAGGTGGATTGAAGGAGCAGAAACATGGTGGCATTCAAATGATTTTGTAATAGAACAAGATTTTAAATAAGATTCTGTAATCACCAGAGGTTAGAAGGATTCTTACCGTCAATGCATGGCTTCTTGCAGATAGCTCTCTGCTACTGTTTAAGGTTTATCAATAGAGGAAAATATATGGGAAATGTTTCATTTCAGTAGTAATGGATAAGATGCTTTCAGCTTTGGACCATGTGTATGTAGGAAATGAGAAAGATAACACCACAAATCTTTTGATATCACGACGTGTTTCTTTGCTTTGTCCTTTCTGTAAATTCGGATGTAAAGTTTATTCACATTTAAAAGTAAATATTCAATTTCTGATTTTCCGTCATAACAGGATCTAAACGACTTAAAATCATTTTTGTCTCCTAAACACAAAATCTTTCAATTTTATCATATAAATATCATGATTTTTTATTTGGTTTTATTATTTAAAAATCTATTCAATTTTAATTTAGTTTTGTCAGGAAAATTTAAATTTTATCAAAAAATATTACGTGTCAAATTCTTTACAATTTTGATTTTGGTACTCCATTAATAAGAATTTGACATATAACATTTTCCGCAGAAATTCTTTAAAAATGAAATCTTATGAGATTAAATAAAAAATTGTTATAATTATGTAACCAAAATCAAAAGATACCATAGATATAAAACTAAAATATTTTTAATCTGAATTTAAACTCGATCATTTATAATATTTAATAAAAAAAAATATATGTATAATATGAAATCAACAATATCTTGTTAGAGACAATAAAGCATTAAGAAGAAAATACAATAGATAAAAAGGGATTTGTACATAATTGGTTTGTAAGAGTTTTTTTTTTGGTCTGGATGAAAAAAAAATTTGAAGACGGATTTTTGAGATTCATAATCAAAATTGGTAATTGTATAGATTGATTCATTGTTTAATTAATTTAAAATGCATACGTTTTATTTTAAACTATTTTAAGTGATTTAGTTTTTTGGTAGTGATTTAGTTAATTATTCTAATCAATTTGGATAAATTTAATTAAAATTCATTCAAATTGAAATACTCGAATTGAAAATCCTCAGTGCAACCTTACAAATTATTGTAAAATAAGTCGTCTCAATTGCATCAATCTGTATGAATCAATATAAACAACAATGAAAATTGAATAAGATGGAATGACGATAAGAATAAGAGTGTAAAATTTTATTCATCAACCTTACTTCATACAACTTTTTATTTTTTATTTTTTATTTTTTTTTATTATTTTTTTATTTAAAATTTTCTAATCCTCGGAACATAGCTAAGTTTGTAAGGTCTGTGGTAATGTGGGGAGTTATCCTCCGACGACATAGGTTCAAACATCTCTCAATTTACATCTCATCCGACTGAGGGGCTTGGTCATGGAACATGAAGGGTCTGTAGAAGTAATGTCCACATAAATATAAATTTATAATACTCCCCCACTCGCTAGCATATCTCTCGATTTGCATCTCATCCAAGTAAGGGGTCTAATCATGGAACATGAAGAGTCTATAGAAGTAATGTCCACATAAATATGAATTTATAACACTCTCCCACTCGCTAGAAAACCCCACTAGAAAGAAACTAGATGGGAAAATAGAAGTAATGTCCACATAAATATGAATTTATAACACTCCCCCACTTACTAGAAAAATTCATTGGAAAGAAATTAGATGAGAAAAGAGTACATGACATACATGTTCAAAAATTCATTGGGAATAAACTAGACGAGAAAAAACTTCATGACATACATGTTCTTATATGTTGCACTGATGCCTCATTAAAAACCTTTAACTAAGAAAATCCTATGAGAATAAACTTAATTAAGGGAAAAAGAGTACAACCAATGGTCTTCAAGACCCAACCTTCAGGGTTAAAAAGCATAACCATTGGTCTTCAAGACCCAACCTTGAGGGTTATTCTGAATTTAACACTCTTTCTAAAGACAACAATCTTTCAAGTCGACGCATTCCAATATCATGAACGTATTTTTCAAAAGTAGATGTAGGTAGGGATTTAATGAATAAATATGCAAGATTGTCACAAGAGTGCACTTTTTGTATAATAATTTCACCACTCTTCTAGAGCTCATGCGGATAAAAGAGTTTAGAAGTTATATGTTATGTTAAATTTTCTTTAACATACCTGCTACTCATTTGTGCAACACAAGCTGCATTATCCTCATAAAGGATAATGAGGGATACATCATCTTTATTAATACCACATGATTCACTAATATGTTTTATTAAAGATTTTAACGATACGTATTACTGTGAGGTTTTATATAAAAAAAATCTTTGTGTGGTTTGAATAAATGGTAACCATAATTTGTTTGATAGACTTCCATTATAGTACCATCGTAGAGAAAAACACAATCAATGTGGGATTTGACATTATAGGGATCATACATATAATCAACATTTGAGTAACATATTAATGATTTACTTTGATTTCTAGTGTAAAATAAACCAAGGTCTTGGGAACCTTGAAAATATCGAAAAATATGTTTAATGTCTTTTCTATGTCTCCTTGTAGAAGAGGCACTAAGTCTTGCTAGTAGATTTAACGCAATTGCAATATTAGGTCTAGTATAATTTGCAATATAAAGTAATGTGTCAATTGTTATTACGTAAGTAACTTCCGGCCTTCATATATCTTTAGTATCTTCTTTAGATCTAAATGGATCTTTATCCACTTCAACGGATCGAATAATCATTGATGTACTTAGTGGATGAGATTTATCCATGTAAAACTTTTCTAAAACCTTCTTTTAGTAGGTTGATTGGTGTATGAAAAATTCTTCACGGATATATACTCGATTTGCAGGCCCACACAAGATTTGGTTTTACCTAATGTTTTCATTTCAAATTATATCTTGTGTAAATGCCTCTCATTACCCCCATTTTATAAGGTAAAAAACTTTTCTACCCCTTTTTTATGAAAATAACCTTTTTACCCAATTTTGGTGAAAAAAATCAAATTTGTCATCAACTTCACTTACAATGTATTTCATATCTATGTATTTAAAATTTAAATCTAAATACACTATATTATATTTTATATACATTTTTTCTACAAATGTCTTTGATAGATAAATCTCTAAAAATTACTCTTCAAACACAATATGTAAATTTTTTTTAAATATTTGTTTATTTAGGAAAAAGATTTCAAAAATTTATTTATGCAGTGAAGATATGTTTATCCGTGTAAATTTTTTTTTAATGATCTGTTACTTAGAAAAAAGATTTCAAAAATTTATTTATTCGGTGAAGATATGTTTATTTGAGAAAAAATATTTTGAAAATCTAAACACCGCACTTCAACCAAAACCCTCTATTTTGGGAAAATCATCTAAGATTTATTTATTTTGATGAATATATGTTTATTTAGGAAAAAAGATTTTGAAGATCTGAACATCGCAGTTCCACCAAAACTCTCTATTTGGAAAAAATCATCTAAGATTCAAACCTCTCTATTTGCAGAAAATTATCTAAAATTTGAATATTGTGTTTCAACTAAACCCATCTGGGAATTTTTAGTTTTTTTGTACATGAGTATATTTTATGGAGTATATGATTATCTCGTGTACACTAGTTTTTTCGTACATGAATATATTTTATGGAGTACACGATTATCTCGTGTACATAATTTTTATGTGATTGTAGTAGGTATCATGTACGCGATTCATAACGTGTACATGATTATGACTTGGATTATTCTTGTACACGATTATAACTTGGATTATAATTATCGTGTACACGTTGTAAAATACATGTCGTATAATCGTGTACACGTAAAATATAATCATGTATATGTTGTAAAATATATATTATGTACACGTATTAAGATACATATCGTGTACATATCATCATCATCCATCGTGTACTCGTGTACACGTTGTATACATATCATGTACACGATTATTGTGTACACGTTGTTGACTCGTGTACACGATTTATCATGTACACACAGTAACGTATATATTATGTACATATATCATAATATTAAACAGATACGATTTATCGTGTATAGTAAGATATACATATCGTGTCATTTATCAAAATATTAAATAACGTATGATTTTGATGATTTTCTCCTACTCGTGTATGTACATACATGATTATGATGGTAATTATATACAAAATCAAAAAATCCAAGAAATTTCACAATTATTCACGATTATGATGGTAATTATACACAAAATAAAAAATAAAAAATTGTAACCCAAACTCTTATCTCTCTCTTCGAACAATCCGATGTCTCACCTCATAATTCAGATAATACAGACCATCGTGCAAATCAACTCTCATTCACCTTCTCCAACCTTCTTAGCTAGCTTATCCCGATGCTTTCATCTCAGAATGCGAGCGACGCCGTGTTTTCAACATTTTCGCTCCAATATCTAGATTTGTCAGAGCAAATCTGACATCTACCACTCTTTTGTCATCTCCGACAAGAATCATCACCGTTTTTCCCATCTTCCTAACATCATTCTCATCTCAGTTTCTCTCATCCCCTGTAACCTCATTCGCATCTCAAATTTGATTATTGCCGAACAAAACATCTTCAAATTCATCAATAAAATTCGAGCTCTGCCCTAGGATTTTCTTCTGCCATTGATGTTGAAATGGTGGAGATTGAGTTTCAGTGGAGCTTGGGGTTAAGAGGGGGGAAAATAAATTTTCATCTTTCCAAATTTTGGGTTATAGAATTTTATGTATTTTGAAATATTAAATTTTGTATTCAAATAGTGTATTTGAATTTTATTTAGTAATTAAAATTTAAATATAGTTAAGGGGTAGTATTGGAATGTATTTAGCAAAATACCTTTAAAATGAGTAAAAAAGTTATTTTCATAAAAATGGGATAGAAAAGTTCCTTACGTTATGAAAGTGGGTAGTTTTGGACTTGACCTTTATATCTTTAAGATTAAACTTCCTTGTTTGTTTCAATAATATTTATATCATCAACGCACACAAAGTAAAAAATTCATCTAATTTTTTCTTTATAACACTTAAAAAAATGCATCACCTATATATATATATATATATATATATTCTTTTTTCAGGAGGAATTCACTTACATGATTGTAACACATTCTACACTTCTGTTTTAGGTCAAAACATGACCTTTGAAATTTATTATTATACAAATTACGATTCTCATTTTTCTTCTTTAGGAGAATTTAAAATCCACTAGGGATTGACATATAAATATCTTATCTCCTCCTAATGTCGGGAAATTATCTTTATCAAATGTGTAGTAAGAAGATCGAGTTATAAATTGATCCCCTATCATGAGCATCAAATATTTTAAAATAGATGGAGATTCAAAACCATATACGTATTTGGGCTCATAGATGCATGTTATGATGGTGAGATATGAACATATACTGCGTATACAAAATTTTGTAGATGAGAAATGTTTTGTTCTTTTCCATGCACTTTGTAAAGGGGAGTAGTAAAGATATGTAGTTGGATAAATTTGAATTAGAGAAGCTGCATGCAAAAGTGCATGTCCCCAATATGAAATTGACAAGTTTGAATTTTATAGTAAAGGTTTAGCGATTAATTTGATATGTTTGATCAAAGATTCGGCTAGATCATTTTGAGCATGGTTCTAAGAAACCGGATGCTCCACTTTAATTTCTATGTCATACAATAGTGATCAAATGTTTTCGATGTGAATTCACCTCATATCCATTCTAATAGATTTAATTATATAATTTGAGAATTGAGCCTTAAGTTCAATAATTTTGGCAATGAACTTTGCGAAAACATTATTTCGTGTGGATAATAAACACACATGAGTCGACATAGGGAGACATCAATCAAGATCATCAAATATCGAAATGCTCCTAATGTTGGATGAATTGGTCTATACATATATATATATATATATATATATATATATATATATATATTTCATGAATCCGTTCAAAAAAAATAGAAGATTCAACTTCAATTTTAGTACGAGAAGATAGTATTAAAAGTTTCTTTTTGCACAAATAAATTCATTTACATACCGTATTTTATTATTGGACATACTATGTTCAATGGATTTAGAAATTTTACTTTGACGACAAATAATATTGTCTTAAATTATCAAATTGTTCATGTCATAATTTAAATGAATTTGAATCATAAAATTTCATATTCATGGAGATATAAATATTAAAAGGGTGGATGTATGTATAATAAAATCCCGATGAAAAAAGCATCTGACATCCTATGGAGTGTAAGATGACAATTTTTATGAATAAACTTTTGTCTTGCTAATACTTGCAAATATTCTATCAGCTTCTTGTTATTTCATTTACGTATAAAAGTCATAATGTTAACCATAAAATTAATACTTATACATGTATTATTGATTCAATAATTAACTATTTTGAATTTTATCTAATTCTGTTGACTCACATTTTGGCTTGATCCGTGTTATTTGAACTTTGCCGGATCTATATAAGATCTCAATTTCAAGAATTTTCTTGAGATACTATCACATAAGTTTTACACTTGATAAATTCGATAAAAAAAAGTTGACATGCTTCCATTGTCGTTTTAATAGAAAATTGTATGAATAATATATTTGTCCATTTTTTGACATATTTTTTACTTGTTTTGTAAAATTTAAAAGGTTGTGATACAATTGGTAAAACCTCAATTTTTTTTTTTTAATATATCTTGCGTTAAACCAATCAATTCACAAGTGATGGTTCAGACCCAAAGTCAGCCTAATAAACAAAATTTAAAAGGTTCACATGTGCTGCTCCTTACTTGCCTATATCTACGAAATCCATTGATTTATCTAACTTATGAATATTCCATGATTCTTCACTATCAAAGTAAATTTAATATCAAATGTAATTATATAGTTCATCAATTCATTTTTTTAACTTTATAAATCTATAAATAACCCATGATTCTTCATTTTCAAAGTAGATATATAGAATTTAACTAAGCAATCATTTTCCTCTAAATCTAATATATATTCATTCAATATTTTAATACAGGAGGATTTTCATTATTGATTTTTTTTAAATTTATGACTCACAAACCACTGAAAACCACACAATATCACTACCTTGCCTTTAGTTTTGTACTATGGGTGTATAAATGAAGTAAGGGAATTATCCAAGATCCCAGACACACTTATTTTATATTTGGTGGTCTCTATCAAATATATTCTTTATTTATTTAATGTAATGTTTTCTTTAAATCATCACTACAGTCAAGCAAGCACTTTATTTTGGCTTGAAAAAGAAGCATAATAAATGGATAAAATATAGTGAAGGGACAAAAGTATAATGTACCTAAGTATGCTTTAAATTTTGGATGCCAATTGGTCAAAAGTATCATATATAAATAGAGGTTAGGATTTGGAAAGATGTAACCCAACTCCAATACTAAAATCAATCAAATGGTACAAAGGTTAGCCGCAATTATTGCCTTCGACCCACTTCTTATCTCTGCCTCAATGGAAAAAAAAAATATGATGGTAGAAATACGATATTCTTTTGATGAAGAAGTATGGAACATTTGAATATATATGTTGAAAATGATAATTTTTTATTAATCTGAAAACATATATATTTTTATTTTAAAATAATGGTTAAAGAATCTAAATACTAATCTGTATTGTCAGAATAAATATTGAAGCAAAATTCTATATGCTTTTTGAGAATCAATGTATTCAAATTAGGTGAGACTATACTTGAGATATGGGAAAATAAGATTCATGTACAAAGAAAGAAAAAAAAAACAAATTTTTTTTAAAAAAGTGTAATTTAATCTATGTAAGTACAAAAAAAAAAAAAAAAGACCATGTTATCCTTACTACTCTGCATCTTCTTTTATGGTTCCGATCCAACGCAGATATGAGCATAATGCTATTGTTATGTTGAAAATTGATGTTGCGATTATGAAATATGACTTGGTAAATCCAATTCGAATCCGCATTCTTTTTTTTTTTTATATGTTGACTGTTATATTATAGAAGTGTGATATTTATGTTATATTAATATAATTTTTATGTACAAATATTCTAACGTCTATATAATATTTTAACTTAAAAAAAAAAAATTCATCACAATTTGTGTATATATATATATCATTATGTAATATTACTCATATATTTATGTGATATTACATATATCTTTATATCAACATAGTGATACCTTTATGTAACATATAAATGTACAAATAACATAACTAAATATAACATAAATATATGAATATCATAACATGTAGATATGAATGTCATAACTAAAATGTATGAATGTTATAACTAATATAGGGAGGCTGTTTTTGAAAATTTGACATAATATAGGGGCTTAGTTGTAAACCTTAGTTTCTTTATTAATTAAATTTTAACTCACAAACTTTTTGAAATTTTAAGTTGGCCTCTAAACTCTTTTAAATGGTAAAAAAGATCACAAAATAAATTATAGCTTTTTGATTCAACTTTTAGGATTTTATGAATTTCTGAAAATTATGTTTTGACCCCTCTAGTCAAAGTCAACTCTTCCAAAAATTGCAGTTTGATACTTTTACTCTTACAAACCTCGCTTTTGAGCTCAATTGTTTAATTTCAATCCCCAAATGATCCTTTTAAACCCTAATTTCGAAGTTCAACCCTCTAAAATCATTTTTATGATTTGAATCTATTATGAAGCTTCTATTTTTCCCACGATGAACTATTTTTCCAATTGAAACATTCTTTATGAAACCGCATATCAATCGTCTTCTCTCCTCATCACCCTAAATTCCTCGAGTGAGCTCTAGATTTAATATAATTTAATTTAATTATGTTAGTGTAAATAGTTTTTAAGACAAGCTTATGTATCATGTACGAATCTAGGAAAGGACGAGCACCTAGTTGCATAGACTCGAGTTTCTTGCAAGCACCTCCGTACGAGGTGAGGGTAACTTCTTACTTGTGCTCTTGAACTGCATGCTTTGATTAAATGCTAATGCAATGTGTAGTTGCTCCAATTACTTGAATATAAATGTAGTATCATGCGATGATTTATGGACAACTTTACGAATACTATGTAATGTATGATTTCTTTGTGAATGCTTATTTAAGTATGATATGATCATAGTGTACGTGATTTGATGACCATACCATGATGATTAAGACTGGCAAAATTAAGCTACAATGGTTGAGATCCATATGTCAGATTAAGATACATAATTTTAGGGTAAGATGAGAAAGCTCTGCACTTATACTAAAGAAATGACTCCATGCATTAAATCCCACGTTTAAATCTTTACCTTACGTTTTTATCTATTACTCTTGCTTGTAAAATTGCTTCCACGAGTGTATTCCAAGCACTCACCCCATATGTGTATTCACATTACAAATCCCCATTTTAATGGAGAAGCGTGAAGAGAGAGAGATGTTGTGTCTTTTAGGTCTCAGTTTTGCATATACTACACTTCTTTTGAACATGTTTTTTGACTAAATGGGTTGGGTAAGTTAAACATTATTTGATCCAATTGAGACAAATTGATGTATCGTAAACAATTATGTATTATTTCACCACATCTTGAGCATTATATTTTTCCTTGAGAACATCCACATGTTTCAAGGCCAGACTAACATCTACTCATTCTAGGATGTCTACTTGATTCAGAGCATTTGGAGGGTCACACGTAGTAGCTCTCATGTTAGGAAATCAATATTTATATTTGGATGAGACAAAACACACATGTAATAGAATATTATAGTACCCATTTTTTCACAATATTTAAGTAACAATTAGATTAGGATTTGAGTTCTAGAATAGATTGAAGATGAGAAGCAAACAAGTAAAGACCTAGTTGTAAGCTGTAAGAAAAACAGCTACCACAAGCTGCATGGATGAACTGTGCACTATATGTTCACTACAAGAATTTCGGGTTTTTACAACGGTTAAAAATCGTTGTTAAAGACCAATTTTTACCGTTGTCGTAGCCTGGATTGCAAAAAAAATTTTGCACAACGACAACGCACCAAAAAGCGTTATCGTATATAGATACGACAACGCTTTTGGGTGCGTTGCAAAAAAGGGTTATCTTTTCCGCCCTTTTTGAATTTTTTTAACAACAGTGTGTGCAACACTTAAAAAGCTTTGTCGTATGTATTTAAAAAAATTGTGCAACGCTTTGAAAGCGTTGTCGTATGTGCTTCAAAAAAATTTGTGCAACGCTTTTAACAACGCTGAAAAAGGGTTGTCGTATCTTGTTCAAACCAAAATAATTTGTGCAACGCTTTTAACAACGCTGGAAAAGGGTTGTCGTATCTTGTTCAAACAAAAAAAAAATTTGCAACGCTTATAACCGTTGTCTTTTCTTTTGTTTTTTTGGGTTGTCGTTTCATAAAATAACAACGCTAACGACAACCCTTTTTGTGTTGTCTTTTTCGTTCATTCACATTTTTTACAATAATTTCATTATTTACTGGATATATATAATAATATAATGTAGTTATATAAACTAACAAGTGCATTAGCCGAACAAGTAAGCACCATCAATATCATACGCGTAAATTCATAAAGCATCCCAACCTAAATGTATGTCTCATCCCCACACTTGTGTGCACACAACCTTAAGTTCATAAATTTAAAATACTCCAACAAGTAATAACAAAATGTAGCTTTTGTTTGAATAACATCACAACCTTGGAAATCACGGCATCACGACCTTTACGTACTCCCTACGTCCCCACAATTTGTCAAATGTAAGAACAAAGTTAATATGAACTCTAAAGATGATAACGTTCTCATATTAAAGTTGTGAAAGAATGCATTTCAAGTTAAAGTATAGTAGTCACCTTCTTCTACCCATTTATATGTTCTTGAACGCAATCAGCCCATTCAACACGGACTTCATCAATATCAGCTCTAGTGCACTTAACATCCGTGAACTTTGAAAAATGAATATATAGAATAATCAACTTCGTGTTTAATCAATAATCAACTTAATATGCAAACTAAATATCAAAGAGTTACTCACAATTGAACGCAATGAAACACAATCCGATGTTGCATCCTTTTGAACAAGTTGTCTCATGTACCACATCACAAAAAAACCACATTAATTGGTATCAGGTTGCAAAGGAGCCTACATTACAATGTAACTGTATCAACTGACATATATGATTGGTAATGATAAAATAATTACATACATAATTTCCAACGTATTATTCACATATACAAAATACATACCTTGACTACTTCCCATGTCGGTTGTTTTTTCCCATTCTTTCCAATCTCTGTATTGAACATTCTCAAGGCCCTTCATGACAACAGAAGAATGTAGTAATAATCTATATGCAACATAAAATAAGGGATAAGAAATGTACTAAACTTATTTAAATTGAAACTTACAACTCAACAATTTTTTTCCAAGTCTGATCATGCAAGCGATGATAAAGAGGATCCAACAAATGACAAGTTTGCTTGTGGGGGTTGATGACAGTTAGAATCCAGTGGAATCTATGGAATTAAAAATTAACCCAAATCAGCCACAACTTCAAATAATTCATAATTTCCTCATAAAATTCAGACTTCAGCTACGTCAAGTTATCACAATATAATGTGCCAAATTTGTAATGAAAACTTACCCTACATTGCAAGGTGCCAAAACTAATTGGCTAGATGTGGTACCACTCAACCTTTTTGCTAGAGCACATGCCCTTCGTTCCATCTCATCTATCTTAATTCCATTATTGTGCTAAACCCAATTACATTTGAACATTGGAATGCGAAATTTGTGGTAATCCAGTTCCCATATGTCTTCAATAACTCCATAGTAAACCATGTCTGTCACAACTGGATTTTTGTCCTTTGCACTTGCCACTTGCATGGTTTTTGCAACTAAACTGACTCCTGAGTTTTGAACAGCTCGTACACTATCACGCTCCCTCGTATGATAGGTAACTCCATTGATCATGTAACTAGAGTACGACAACACATCTTTTTCGGGACCACTTGCAATCATCTTTAACTTCTCTGATACTTGACCATTGGCCTGTCTAATCTCATTCGAAACCTATTTATCAAAAGTCGTAATCAGCATTTTAATTAAATTTATAAACTCCACTAGAACAGGTAAGCGATGATATAATACGTACTCGATCATTTATCCAATTGATAAATGTCTTGTTGTGTTCATCCACTAGTTGTTTCTTCGACTTTCTTCCAGAAGTTAGCTTTAGGTGAGCCATATGTTCACTAAAAAAAGTTTGATGAGATACATATAAGAATAATAACATATAAGGTTTCATGAGTTAGTGAGGTCACCTAATATACGGTTCAACCTCCATGTCATTTGTCAAAACATAGAGATGAGCTTGTCTCCAATCATCAGTACTAGCTTGGATCACTCTTGCAGTTGATAATGGCCTAATCATGTTACCTTGATGAGTCTTTGATGAGATTCCAATTGTGTGAACACTAGAAAGGTAGTTTGAACAAAATTCCACAGCCTCCTCAGCAATGTAGCATTCAGCTATACACCCTTCAGGTCGATTACGATTCCGTACATAACCTTTTAAGACCTTCATGTATCTCTCAAATGGATACATCCATCTATACCAGACTGGTCCACACAATTTCACCTCCCGCACAAGATGAACAATTAGGTGAACCATGATATCGAAGAACGAGGGAGGGAAATACTTTTCGAGTAGACACAAGGTTGTCACAATCTCCTTTTGAATGCCATCCAACTTTGAGACATCTATAACTTTGTTGCATATCACATTAAAAAAGAAGCAGAGTCGAGTGATGGCATGTCTCACATTATCAGGTAAAACGCCACGTATAGCCACAGGAAGCAACTGTTGCATTAAAGTGTGACAATCATGTGACTTCAGGCCAACAAGCTTCAAATCTTTCATTGACACCAAATTTCTGACATTAGACGAGTACCCTGTAAGGACCGTCATTCCCATCAAAGAGTTACAAACCTTTCTTTTTTCTTCTTTACTTAGTGTGTAACAAGCTGGTGGCAAGAATGTCTTTTTGTCACCCACCTTTGGAGCCAACTCTATTCTAACTTGCATCGCCACAAGATCTAGTCTAGCTGCTATTCCATCTTTCGTTTTCCCTGGAGTGTTAAGTAATGTGCCGACTAGACTTTCACATACGTTCTTCTCAATATGCATCACATCCAGAACATGTCTCACATGTAAGTGTTGCCAATACTCTAGATCAAAAAAAATTGATTTTTTCTTCCAACATGGCCTATCTTCACTTACCTTTGACACATTGTCACAACCTTTTTTTCCCCATGAACATTGGATTTCTGATACTCGTTTAAAAACATCACGACCATTTAATGGTATTGGGGCGGGGTCGAACTCTTGATTACCATCAAATGACTTCTTTTGTCTTCGATAAGGATGAGTCGCATGGAGAAACCTTCTGTGACCCATATACGACATTTTCCTGGAATGTTTTAGTCTTTTTGCATAAGTTTTTTCACCACAAATGGGACACGCACGATATCCTTTCATAATACAACCAGATAGGTTTCCATAAGCTGGAAAGTCATTGATGGTCTACAACAACACCGCTCTAAGTAGGAAGTTTTCATCTCTAAAACCATCATAAGTTTCAATACCTACGTCCCATAGAAGTTTTAAGTCCTCAACTAACGGTGACAAGTAAACATCAATGTCATTCCCTGGCTGTTTAGGACCACCAATTAACATAGTGAGCATCATAAATCTTCGTTTCATATACAACCATGGAGGAAGATTATATGTGATCAGCATTACTGGCCAGCAACTGTACGTAGAAGTCATCATACCATGAGGATTGATCCCGTCTGATGATAGAGCCAATCTGAGATTTCTTGACTCCGAAGCGAATTCAGGCCACTTATGGTCCACTACTTTCCAAGATGGTGCATCAGCTGGGTGACGCGAATAACCATCAACAACTCGATTATCAGCATGCCACGTCAAGTCCTTAGATATCTCCTTGTTTCGAAACATCCGTCGAAACTTTGGAATAGGAGGGAAGTACCGAAGGACCTTTACTGGAATTCCTTCATAAATCTTAGAATTTTTCCCCACTTTCCATCTTGAGATACCACACTTAGGACAATTAGTAAGGTCCTTGTACTCCTTACGATATAGAACACAGTCATTTGAACATGCATGTATTTTCTCATAATCCATCCCCAATGCAACCAAGGTTTTCTTTACATCATACAGAGACGAAGGCAATTCATTTTGGGGAGGAAGCAGTTGCCTAACCAAACTAAGGAGCTCCGTAAAACTTTTATCACTCCAACCAAATTTTTTCTTTAAGTTATACAATTTCACAACGGCAGACAACTTTGTGAACAAAGTACATCCAGAATATAGAGGTTTCTCTGCATTCTCAAGCAATTTACCAAATTCATTTAGATTGTCATTAGCGTATTCATATCTATCATGTACCATGTCAATAGGGTCTTCCTTACCAAATTGATATTCATTTCCCCAAAACTGATCATCATCATAGTTAGACATTTTTGACCTAGATCTCTCTCCATGCCAGATCCATGTATGATATGTTTTATCAATTCCCTTAGTCAACAAATGCAACCTAACAATGACATGTTTCCATTTCCTAAGATTACCACAATCTGAACATGGACAAGACATGGCATTAACGTCATCTATATTCTGCAATGCAAACTGCATAAAAGACTCTACCCCAGCCTTGTATTCATCTGAGAGTCTGTCCTTTAACATCCATTCCTTCTCCATCTCAAGTAGATAATAAACTAATTAACAAAGGAGCACATTTCAGTAACCATTGATAAATTAATTACACTAATTCAACTAATCAGCAAATTTTTTTTTTACCATCCATGAAATTTGCCTACACATGATTCAATTGTATTCTACTTTACAAATTGAAACTCACCTTGCTATATATATATATATCTTGTAATAATAGGAAGCATATTTATTTTGGAGTATATATAATCTGTCATTTCATTACATGGTCCAAAAAGATGTCATCAAAACAGCAACCAGAATTGATTGAACACAGATATTTAGTTGATGGATGGGAAGGATTTCAGAACAATGTGAAAATTGAGACTGAGGACTGTTACTGTTAGGAAATCAGCAAATCTCCTCAATGTTTACATACAATATCCTTGTATAATATCAGGAGATATGACATACTAGAAAAGTAGAGATCTGCTTTTGGTATGCACGTTATTATCTGTACGAAGTTATCTATGATAGGAGTCTATTTATGGGAATTAGTGATAACTGTAATTAGGGCTCTTTCAAATCTTAAAAGTTGCTCATTAAATTAGCTTAGCAACAAATTCACAGCTGAATGAATTGGAAATATATTGATGTTTAGAGGCTTATTGAATCAACTACACTAGCTCTGCATAAACTTAAGCACGAGGATAAATTATGAACAATAAATATATGAAAATTTGGAAAACACGAATGCTACAAGAACAAGACAGAACCAGAGTTATTGTTCACCTTTATAATGGGATCCAATTGCTCATGCAGACTATTATATGCTTCTTTTATATAGCTTAATGCATGGAAACACCTACAAAGTTGAATAGATAAGAAACAAAACAACCCTGATTAGTTGATGAAGGTTAAGAATCAATATGCAGTATTATAACTCCAATGTTGTAAGATTGATACTTGCAGCGATGTTCCTAGTGTTCTTGAGAAATCTGAACCCTATGTTCGTAGGAGAAAACAAAGCGATGGCTTCAATGGTTTTACAGTTCACTGTCATCTGGTTTTTTATTGCTCAATGTTTTCCCATTCACTCATACCAGTTCGGTGTCAAAAACGAGTGTTGTACCACCTGCAAGCATTAATGGTTGAACCGGTAATAAAATGTCAGGTGTTGATCACTCAGGGTCATATTTTTGAGAAATAGAAATGATCAATCAGGAGGCAGAAATTAACAGCTTAAAAGTCAATCACACTATAGGCCGATATAGATCTGAGGATTAGTATGATCTGATTTAGAAAATGACTTCAAATATATGCTTGAGGAGATAGTTAACTTGTTCAAACATATAGCAGATCTAGCTTATTACCTGGGATGGTAGGTGGGGATCCTTGTTCACCATAACCAAGTTTAGAAGGAATTTTCAACTTTTGTTTCTCTCCCAAGCACATGCCCAGTAGTCCTTGATCTCATCCTACAAAATAATGGTCAACTAAATAAGACTTTCAATCTGAAATCTTTCATGTAATGTTAAGACATGTTTGCAGGCATTTGCGAATCACATCAGTTGCTTATATATACAAATGAGTAAACAGCCTGTACGAGTATTTGGCATTCCCTAATGTAGAAAGGATATCAAATTTCTTGAGATACTTGTTGTATATTCAATATAGGGTCTCAGCTCATTCAATATATTTTAGATATAACACATATGGTATATATCCTTGCACACTGCCTGATGAAACTCCATCCTCAACGCTAGGGCAGTAACTGATTTATCTCCAGAGTTGAAAGATTTTCTCTAACAAACATAACACATGTGATGTCATTTCTTACTAATAAATTTTTACCACGAGATTCTAAATCCTTAAACAGACAGGCCTCTTATAAGTCATCATTCAGAGACCATTATTTCTTTTTTCTATGCAATATGTGTCCATTGATCCTTTAAATCCTATTACCCATCTACAGAATTGTTGTCGATAGCATGTCTTAACCTAGAACATGCATCTCTAATCTGACATGCACCAAAGCTGCAAAGCAAATCATACAAGAGCATAAAAATAAGTTTTCATTAAAGCAAAACATCCAGAAGTAAGTAGAAATGATTAAAGAACAACAATATAAATTCGGCTAATTCACACAACAAAATCATCACATAAGAAATCACTATCAAAGGACCAAATATCAAAGATTCTGGAAATGCACTACGCGAAGCAACATAACAACAGAGCGAGGTTCATACAAAATCAATTCAACAAATACGAATGCTAAAGTCGGTTGCATTGGTGTTCAGTTTCTTCATCAATTTCCAAAACAGATATGCTATATCAAATCTTATTCTAAGACTCAAAGCCAAATAAACTTCCAAAATTTTCCCCACCATAAAGTAAATGTCACCCAATGTAGGCCTTTGAAAGACTTACACAGAACAAGTTCAGGCCGTTTCAGTCTTCGCTGCGGACTTCACGAGATTGTGAAACCAAATCCACGAACTGCAGTGGTGGTGGAAAGAGATTTGGGCAATAGTTCCTAATTTGGGTGGGGATGGAAATGCGTAGACGAGGATGGCGGCAATGGAGAGAAAATTGGGTGGGAATGAAAAGCCCCTTACGAATTTTGGCTTTATTTGAAAAAACCTAACTCCAAATTAGCAAGTATTAATATTAGAAGTTGGTAAACAATGAACATAGATATGTTTGGTGAAATTGATGATACTGTCTTCATTAATTAATTAGGTCACAGGTTCGACGCTTAGTGGTTACACTTCTGATAATTTTTTTTATTCTTAATTAGTTAATTGATATCAATTAATTAAGCAATTGATATAATTTATATATATTTTTTTGATTTCTAATTGTATTAATCTTAAAACACAATAATTTTTTTTTTTTAGAAAAACATTCATAATTCATAAAATACAATGTTTGAATCATGTTTTAAAATAATATTCAAATTTTGTATCATTATATAAAAAGCATGTGAGAGTAATACTTAATTAGGTGTAGATAATTTGTTAATTAATTCAAAATAATATTTTATAGAAATACTATTTTCTAAAATATTTAATTTGTTCACCTAAGATATAATGCAAATAATGTAATATAAGATAACATTATAAATTAATTAAATATATTAAATTTAAGTTAATATATTTAATTTTTATTATTGTTTTTTATTTTAAACATGCAACACACAAAACAAAAGGGTTGCAATTTGTGTTGTAAAATAAAAATAAAAAATTCTAAGAAAAGACAACGCTCAAAAGCGTTGCGAAAAAGGGTTGTCGTAGAGCGAAAAAAAGGCCATTTAACAACCCTTGCAAAAAAGCGTTGTCGTTTCATTTTTGACCGTTGTCGTATAGCGATTTTTTGAAAAAAAGACAACGCTTTTCGGAAAAAGCGTTGTAAAAACCCAAAAGACAACACAAATTCAGTAAAAGGGTTGTTAAAGGGGGGTTGTTAAAAACCAAAATTCTTGTAGTGGTTGTAAGTTGGAAGTTACATTGGGCACATTGTCAACTAGTTTGCTGCATGAAAATAAGGTTACAGGGACTGTATGCTGCATGCTTTTGCCTTAGAAATCTTATATAAAGGTATATGGACATTAATCAACAATGCAGAATGAGGAAGATTAATATCAGTCCAAGGATCAGTCACTTCAACAGATATAAATATAGCCAGTAGTGATAAGCTAAAGGTTACAACATTTAAATCCACAAGTAAGGAAAACTCTAAAAATTTCAAGTGCTCTTAAGCCAAAGTTTCAGTCACTCAACCTCAAAAAACAGCTAAGTATTTAAGTAAAGAATTTATTGTTCAGAGGTTACTTGCATCAGTTGAAGACAAACTTTATGTACTTTAATCATATAGATATATGCTAGGTTGTTGATAAGTACCAATTTTCACCTATTTTTACGTATGTTTATGTATTCATTCGGATGTATTGGCTACGTTTTTATGGTGATTATTGAGATAATTTGTATATAAGATGCATTTGACGAGTTTGTGCTTAGTTTCATGATTTTAACGAGGAAAAGTACAAGTTTCGAATGAAATGGCCACACTGGAGAGCGTGACCGTGCTGAATAGCATGGCCAGACCGTGCTTGATGAAAGATCGAGGCTGAAGGATGGGGCACGACCGTGCTGTGTACCACGGTCGTGCCCGGGCGCACAGCAAATCAGTTATTTTGGTGTGATTTTGTTGTTTACTTGATATATAAGACCCCAAGAAGCAGAAAAATGGAGGAGGATTGGCGAAAAGAGGCAGAGAGAAGAAGTAAGGAGAGAGAAGAACAAGAATTCAAGAATCAAAGGAAACACGAGATCATCGTCGCTAAGATTTCAATCTTTCCTCTCTTGTTGGTTTAGTGGATATGATATTTTCAATCTTGTCTATGAGTTTGGTGATAATCATGTCTAGCTAATTTTCTAGGGTTTCTAGGATTTGTTAGTAGTCTAATTCGAATCTTGATGGATCTTTAATTTAATTCAATGTTCATAATCATTCAGCTTATTTGTGTGTTTATGAGTTGATTGTTTGTTTGATTATTTGGCCGATAATTGAGCATGTTTTAATAATTGAATAAAAATTCGGGAGATGAGATTTAATTATGAAATAATAAACACATGACACATAAAGATACTTAGATCGGGAGATTAAGGAATTTATGTGATGAGAAATCAATCTTGGGTACTTTTGGGAGTTGTTATGTTTCTATCAAATTGAGTAGGGATCTCTCTGATGGCATAATGATCAACTGATTAATTGACTCGGGAGAGCTATTAATTGATATGTGTGATTGCTCATGTATGATGATTGATTAATGAACTTGAATTGGTTAAAGTGATATCTTGATGAGAATTAGATGAAAGCATGTCCTAGAACCTGTTTCAGATTTCTGTTATCTTTAAGTTACCTTATTTACGTTATCGTCGAAGGATTCATTGGATGCTTTGCAGGAAATACCAAGGAAGAAGTGTAGCAAAAAGGAAAAGAAACGAGGAAACGAGAGATCAAAAGAAGGTGGACTGACCGGGCACGACCGTGCCCGACAGAAGATCGAGCCTGGACAATGGGGCACGACCGTGCCTCACGGCACGGTCCACCGTGCCCGAGCCTATGACGTGCGTGCAGGGCCCAGTTATTGAGCACGGTCGGACCGTGCTAGACCAAAGAGAGGCTGTTTCAGACACGAGAAGCACCATGTGCATTCCAGAATTGAAGCACCTTCCGAATCATCTCCAATATGCTTTTTTGGGAAGTGATAAAGCTAATCCGGTGGTGCCAAAGAAAGGAGGAAAAACGCACAAAGAATTAAGTTATACTATGAAATGGAACAAAAGAGACTGCCAGGTGCATTTATTTTGTTAAATGACCCATAAAAGGTACGTTTTTATCTCGTCTGGCTGAAGACGTGAAACTTAGTGCTACTTGGGAGGCAACCCAATTCTTTATTTTTATTTATTTATTTATTTATTTATTTATTTATTCTTCGAGTTTTTGTTTCGTTTTCTTTTTATTTTTCCAAGTTTTAATGTCGTCTTTGGAATTGTCGACTTTAAGTTTGGGGGGATGTATGCGAAACAAGTTGAAAAAAAAACATCGAAATCGTGCTTAGTTTTGTCTTTAGTTTATATTATATGACCAGTTGCATGATAGGTCTGATGATTAGGAGATATGAAGGAAATTCTTAAGTCACAAAAGGCATGAGTTAAGTAAAATAAACATGGATCTATATTGCTTGATTGAAGTTGAAAGTTTGTTTCGAATTATTTTTTGTGAATATATCTGAGCATGAAATGATTGTGTATTTTTTAGGAGTATGAAAATAAGCCTGTGAGATTTGAGCCTTGACTTGATATTACACCAAGTCTTATTTTCTTAATTGTGTGTTGGCGATAGTCTTGTATATACCTCTAGAACTTGCTTTGGTATCTTCTTTGAGACTACAAGTACATGTGAATTTTTGAAAATGATATAAGGCCATCTTTGTTACTATGAGTCACTTAGCCAAATAATTTCTTACCGAATCTGAATTATTTTCTTTGTTAGCCCTGTTGAGCTTTTGAATCTATTTTTTTGTCTAGCCAAATAATTGGGTGGATACTCAGAGCCTATATTTCGAGCCTACTCACCTATGATTTTGAAGCTCAATTGTGAAGTTTACGTAGAGTTAGAGAAAGAAGTTGGTGGAGGATATAAGTGAATAAAAAAAAAAGATCAAGTGAAAAGAAAAAGTGTGTACTTGGCTTAAAGAAGGGATAGATAAAAGGAAAATTTTTACATGAGTTGTGCCTTTTCTGGAACTCAATTGCATAATTGTTATTACGAGTTGTGCCTTTTCTGGAACTCGATCGAATGATGACTGTGATTGGTATATTGCTGGAACTTATGTTTTGGGAGAAGTAGTTGATTGAAGATACATGATAAAAAGCGAGAATTTGTGGTTTGAAATGAAATTTGTGGAGGATCTTCAATCATCTATTTAAGTAGTCACTTTTATCTCAAATTTTTCCTACCCTGTCCAAAGAGCCTCATTGCGTCCAAATGGAAGTCCTTGTTGATTCTTAATTTCGCATATACAACCGTAGTGGAGAAGTGAGACGATCTGCAAGCTTATGGTAGGTTTTACTTGATTTATCGTTTTGAGCGTATACATGTCCTATTTATAAACACTTTTGAGCGTGAGTGATACACTATACCTTGTGACGTTTATTACTCCTTGAAAGTGCATGATTATGAATTGTTTGAAGTATTTATTATAAGTTCAGATGAATTTTTGATATCAATTAGGTATATGTGATTTATAGTTTGTGATACTTGATGTCATGGCTTGTGCTTTGTTTAGTAGGATGTTAGTTTTGTTTAGGTTTATCATTTGAGTAGTTGATGTTGCTCGAGGACGAGCAACAGTTTAAGTTTGGGGGATTTTGATAAGTATCAATTTTCACCTATTTTTGCATATGTTTATGTATTCATTCGGATGTGTTGGCTATGTTTTTATGGTGATTATTGAGATAATTTGTATATAAGATGCATTTGATGAGTTTGTGCTTAGTTTCATGATTTTAACGAGGAAAAGTGTAAGTTTCGAATAAAATGGCCACACAGGAGAGCATGGTTGTGCTGAATAGCACGGCCAGACCGTGCTTGATAAAAGATCGAGGCTGAAGGATGGGGCACGACCGTGCTATGTAGCACGGCCGTGCCCGGGCGCGCAGCAAATCAGTTATTTTGGCGTGATTTTGTTGTTTACTTGATATATAAGACCCCCAGAAGTGGAAAAAGGGAGGAGGATTGACGAAAAGAGGTAGAGAGAAGAAGTACGGAGAGAGAAGAACAAGAATTCAAGAATCAAAGGAAGCACGAGATCATCGCTTCTAAGATTTCAATCTTTCCTCTCTTGTTAGTTTAGTGGATATGATATTTTCAATCTTGTCTATGAGTTTGGTGATAACCATGTCTAGCTAATTTTCTAGGGTTTCTAGGATTTGTTAGTAGTCTAATTCGAATCTTGATGGATCTTTAATTTAATTCAATGTTCATAATCATTCAGCTTATTTGTGTGTTTATGAGTTGATTGTTTGTTTGATTATTTGGCCGATAATTGAGCATGTTTTAATAATTGAATAAAAATTCGGGAGATGAGATTTAATTATGAAATAATAAACATATGACACATAAAGATACTTAGATCGGGAGATTAAGGAATTTATGTGATGAGAAATCAATCTTGGGTACTTTTGGGAGTTGTTATGTTTCTATCAGATTGAGTAGGGATACCCCTGATGGCATAATGATCAACTGATTAATTGACTCGGGAGAGCTATTAATTGATATGTGTGATTGCTCATGTATGATGATTGATTAATGAACTTGGATTGGTGAAAGTGATATCTTGATGAGAATTGGATGAAAGCATGTCCTAGAACCTGTTTCAGATTTCTGTTATCTTTAAGTTACCTTATTTACGTTATCATTGTTTCTATTGAATTAATCTGCAATTGATGAAATTTGATTTACCTAGATAAAATTGAGAATTGGATTTGAGTAGTTAATTAGTGCCTAGATAGATAGACCTGTGGGATCGACCTTGTTCACCACTCCTACAATTTACACCGTACACTTACGGGCGTAGCTAAAAGAAAATAGTGAACAGTTGTTTTAGGTGTCCTCTATTAATACAAAAGTGTTCATTGTTGAGTGTATAGTGCTAGTTTAAAATACTAACACTATGTGGGTTGTTTAGAGATCACGTGTGGATCTACATATTTGCTTACAACAACCTATGTGAAAGTTAAGCATGGTAGGTGTTCTTGTTGCCTAGTAGTTGTTAATAGTGTCCTATAAATCAAATAATTCTCAACAAAGTTTCTACTTGTAAAGGAGTAGAGTGGATGTAGAGGGATTACACCATATTTGAACCACTATAAGGCCTTGTGTGATTATTTATCTTATATTGTTGTACCTTGAACTACTATAAGACGTTGTCTGATTATTTATCTTATATTGTTGTACCTTGCATATCTATTTTATGTATTATATCTTGTCATACATCATAAAAGCCTTATTAAAATCTCATATTTTGAAAAAAGAATTTCAAAAGCATCTCATAGGCATAAAACTTTTTTTTTCCGTTTGCACGAACTCTTAGATACAACAGACTATACTCTTCAATAGTGTTGTAAGCTGAAACTGCAAATAGTGATGTAAGCTTGATAGGTTATAGCACACAATATTAAAGTATAAAAGATTTTTGAAAATCTATACGAGGTTCATTTACCCCCATTTGAACCTCTATGTCATTTGGGACCAACATCTCACTTTGTCAAACCAATTTCACTTGGATGAGGAAGTGGAATCACATTACCTGACCACATCTGAATTAAAACTTCACTTTTATAATAAGGTGCAATATAAGGAAAAATATTCTCATTCGTCTTACTAAAAGTAGATCAATTTAGAAAGCTCCATATATAATGCGCTCATAGAAAAAATAATACATTTTTTTGAAATTTATGAAAAAGATGTGAATGAGAATTGGAAAGAATAGTCGAATCTTATGGTAGTAAATACATGCGGATATGATATTAAGCTATACTGAAATTGACAACACTCATACATATATTGATAGATTGACAACAAGATTTTTCTCGCCATCAATTAATCACCTTAAACTTCCAGTGATTAAGATTGTCAACCTCCATTCAACGACCACTTTCAATTTATTTTGGCAACTTTTCCTTGTCCTTATCTATAAGAGCATCATCTTTTTTCTTGGCATCAGTGTTTTACTCATAAAATCAACTCTCAATTATTGTTTTAGCATATTCAGGTACAGAACATATAGACAATTTTTTAGCCCAAAGAAGATTTTTATTCCATGTCTCTACAGTATTGAATATCATAAAATCATATCATCAAACTAGACTCATACATTGTGCCATCGTTCTTTTCCAGCATTAATCAACTTCTGAATAGCTCTAATTTGACCAGACTTCTCTAAGCATTCCATATATCTGTAACAATGAAAAAATATAATGTAAATTTGAAAGATCAATATTGAAGAAATGATATGATACTACATAGTTAATTATCTTGCCATAATCTCTATCACGATATGCAAATGTTGCATTCTAAACATTGCAACCACCTGTTGTCTATATTATGTAAGAATTTGTTAAAGATGGTATAAGCAATGTCCATAAGTCGTTGTTGGGTATGCACCATTGATATAGTGGGTAATATTTGTATGTTGATTTGAAACAATCAACAACTCTTATTGGCATCTATGTACTTCACGCACCTCAATGAGAAATCATGTCCACGACTCATATCGTCCACATCTCCAACCCCTATAGAAAGTGGGACAATCTACTCGTTACCATCTTTAATGACAACCACAAACATTATATCTTGAACTTCTCTTTTATGTGGGTACCATCAATGACTATAATGAGTTTGTCATAATTAACAAATCTATATATCAAAACTGGAAGAGCAAGAAATACATACTTAAACTAACCACCTTCCACATAAAGTGATATAGTTTTATTAGTGAGCTTCAACATATGAAGGTTTCCAGGTTCATGTTGTAAGATTCTTTATATCTCCAAATATCAAACTAAACGTTTCATGTTTTGTTCTCAAAGCAATGTTATAACTCACATTTATGCCAACCTTATCCGTAAATCTGACACAATTTTTTGGGGTACTAGAATCGAATTCTCTTCTAGAAGTAATGATGCATAATTTGCGGCAATGATCTTCTACTGTATCTATCTAGGTGCATTGTGAGTCACGTCCAGTTGATAAATGTGAGGTGTCGCATATTTTTTGACTCTTCTCATCATTTTTTCCATATGCATTCAGTATGAAAGTGCTATCACTATACTTGCATAACACTTCATATCGAATCTTAGATGAACAAACTACTCAGTATTTAACCTTACTCTCTAGATGATAGAAGCCGACTATCCTCACCAATTCCTTTTTCACTTATAAAAGTTGTACTATTAAATAATGTACACTTTCAACACCTCTATTAGCTTGCTCTAGTGAGGTGGAGATGTATGAATTAGTTTTACTAGATGATCCAATGTCATCCTACATGATTAATCATCATTTCTCTAACGTTTATCCCTGAATCACTCTGACTGAATGGGATAATATTGAACACCTATTAATTGTCTTGGATTGCTTTTTTGAGAACTTCGAAAAAATCCACTATATATATTTTTTCTATCCACTCATAGAATTGCTCAAACATTTTATTTCTTTTCTTTTTTTCAATGTTAGCATCATCATCAAAATCACTATCACTATCATCACTATTATCATCACCCCAATAACCTTGATCACCCTCAACTTCTTGAGTACACCTGTTACGCTTATCATCTCTATCATCTATAATATGCCCTTGACTTATATCACTATAACTAACTTGATTAGAATCATTATTACGTTGATTCAAATTATCATTGGAAATATGGTCTCTATCACTTGATACAATATGGTTTGTATCACCACCACCACCAACAAAACCAAATTCACTAGTTAATCTATTAGTGTTATTGTTTTCAACATTCAGTGATAAATTAAGAGATAACAATTGTCCACCTCTGTTAACGACTAATGTAGATGTAACTTCACGTTCCATTCTATATGTAGATGAACTTGGCACAGATTGCTCGATGCTATGTGTATTAGGGTTCAAATTCATCAATGAAACCGAGTGTGAAAAATGCATCAACTAATAATTAATATTGTCATTTGGTTTTTTTTTTGCTATAATATGCATTTTGAGATGCCATCAGTTGTACAAACTTGACATGTGTCGAACTATTTTCAATCGGATCATAAATTATCACTATCAGTCTATCCCTATCTCATCAGTTGCGTTCACTTCAGTTATTTTTCTCTTAAGAGTGATAAAAACCACAAGCATCTCAAACTCATGTAGTATATGTTCTACATCACCATCATTTTTTATATGCATTTTTATAAATTTTCCTCTAACATCAACCAAACAATTAATTACAATTCTCACATATTTCTATCTGCTTCAACAACACCATCAATCTCATCCAAAAAATTAGAAAAAGAAATTTTTATATTCAAGACTTCCTAACAACCACCAAAATAAACAACCAAATTGTTTCAAGTGATACAATGAGTAACGAGCAGTAGACTACATAGAACGAAAACAAAACTATAAAAAAAAATTGCATGACCCACACGATGTGGACGACTCACATGACCTGCACAATCTACATACCATTCATATTTGGAAATTCATACAAATGATTCTTATATTCTCAACATTTTGAAAATTTTGAAATTAACAAAAATATGATGAGAATATGCGAATTAGGTATTACATTTCTCCTCCATGAGTGATATCTTCACATATATAGAATTTGAGGAATGAAGACGACAGAGATTTTGTTGAAAATTTAAAAAAAATGAGTGGAAGGAACTAGAGAATGATCAAAGAATCACAATGAAGGAAGTGAAGAAAGAAATAAAAGGTGGGGAGAAGGTTAATTGAGGAGAGGGGTAATGGTGTCTAAAACAAAATATTTTGGCTAAAAAAATATTATTCTTATCATATGACTAGTTTAAATTATTGTTACTTTATGTTGTAATGAAAATTGTATTGATTTTTATAGATTGGTGTGGAAAAAATTATTCCGGATTTTTTGTTATACTAGTTTTAGATCACATACGTTGTATGTGGAAGTCAAATGATTTTTTTGGTGATTAGATTATTAAATTAGAGTTCTAATTGAATTTGAAAATACTAATATGTTATAATTAAATTAAATTATAGGGTCCTGCTGTAGTACACCAATGATTTTAGCCACTAGAACTTGGATCATTGCATCATGACCTTTCGTTTTCATTTCAATTTTTTTACATACCTTCAAAAGTTATAGCAGTAAAACTCAATGATTCTACAAAGAATTCTAATATCATAGGGCAATGTAATCTATATCTACCTTCTCTAATTATTGTATTTATCAACCAATAACAATCATAAAAACATAATTAAATCTTCTGGTATTATGCATCATATGATGACGAATTATTTGAGACCCATATTCGGTGATGATGATGATGATGATGATGATCATAATAATAATAATAATAATAATAATAATAATAATAATAATAATAATAATAATAATAATAAAATGTTTTCATAATTGTTTATAATTATATAAAAGTAAGACCACTAATGTCTTATGTGAAGCTCATAAATGTTTTCATAATAATATCTTTTAAAAATAAAATCTTTAACAAATTAAAATATAATACAATTGCCTATAATGTGGTTATTAATGAATTTAACTTAATGTATATAAGAAACATTACTAAATATTTAATAATATATAAAAAAATATAGTTATATTTTCATAAGAAGCATATGCTATACTTTAAAAAAAAAATTATATATTGCAAATTTGGTTATTTTTAAAATATTTGAAAAAAATATAAAAAATTCTATTTTAGAAAAAATAAAATGAAAGTGGGTTGACTAATAAAAATAAAATTGTTCAAACTTAATAATTAATGAAATCGAATATTTTTTATAAAACTATATTTTTAATAAATTATGAAATTTATTTATTATTAATGAATTATTATTAATTGATTTTGACATTGCATTGATTGCATCCTATTTCATCAATATTAGTTGCATACTATTTCATCAGATATTTGTTGCATACTATTTCAGTGCATATTACTTGCATCTTATTTTGGTATTGTGTGGTTAATTTGGTAATATATTATTATTAATATATTTTGTCATTGCATCAATTGCATTCTATTTTATTAATATTGGTTACATACTATTTTATCGAATATTGGTTGTATGCTATTTTATCGAATATTGGTTGCATACTATTTCATCGGATATTTGTTGCATACTATTTTGGTGTTGTGTGGTTAATTGGCAGTGTATTATTATTAATTGATCATTTTATTGTATCGATTGCATCATATTTCATTAAGAGTGTGTCTAATGTGCATCAATTGCATATATAATTGGGTCGACCCGAATTCATGTGTTTTTATAAAATCTATATGTACAGATTTTGTGACCCTTATGTATATTATATAAAAGTATATAAATCCATGTGACCCTTATGTATATTATATAAAGGTATATAAAGGTATGAATATTCATACCTTTATGTAATATTCATGTGACCCTTATGTATATTATACATAAAGGTCACATAAATATACATAAGGGTCACATGAATATCACATAAAAGTATTTATGTATAAATTTTGTTGAAATTCTTATTTTTTTCTAAGTTAAATGCATAATGGTCACAACATTTATAGATTAAGGTTACAGAATTTGAATATAAAGGTCGAGACATAAAAAAAAATTTAAACTTGCGGATTTGGGTCGGGTCGACCTGGATTGCATGGATCTTAGATCGATTGCATCTAGTGTACAAGAGAATTTATGTTTCTTCAATACTAGTTGCATACTATTTAATCGGATCTTGGTTACATGTTATTTAATCAAATAATGATTGCATCCTAGATTTACTGGATTGCATATGATTTATTAGTAATACCACAATCTTTTGATTATAATGTAATGTCCATATAATTTCTAAGATAATTTTAATAACCTAGTTGGCTAAGATTAGGAATGTTGACTCATTTAATCTTTCACACCACCACAATTAGACACATAACCTAGCCTATAGTACTAGCCTAGGTTAGTGATGGACATCAAAATAATGGAGCCTTTCTTTCACTTCCATCTCATTTCTTCATTTGCAAAACATATCATCCTCACCATAGCTTCTTCTCAACCTTTGCTGCAGCCATTACTCTCTCAATCGGCGAGTTTCCAGCAAGGTTTTGTTTAAATTTTCTTCCGTTAGCTTGTGTTTTATGTCAAGTAGTTGCGAGTTTAGGCTTGGTGTTAGAATCGGTTGGTTTTCTTGTGTTTTCTCTCTCGGTTGCGGTTACCGCCGCTGCTCTACCACTGTGGGTCGCCGGCGAGAGGTGTGTTTGGGGTAGCCGACGCTCGGTCGCGCCAGCATGGAGCGAGGAAAGCCGCCACAGCTAGCGGCGGCTGTGCTGCAAAGTATAGATATATATATATATATATATATATATATATGTATATATATATGTTGGTTGTAGGTGAGAGTGTGTGCTGGAAGGGGAGTATGGTGTGTTGGGGGTGCCGGAGTTGGGAAGAGGCCGGCGTCGGGGTGGCACCGGCGTAGCCGAGGAAGAAGAGCCGCCGCTAGAAGCGGCGACAATACAGTATATATGTATGTATGTTCACGGGTGTATATATATATATGTATGTCTTGCGTTGGGTTGTCTTGGTTGGAGCTGGATGTAGGTGGTGAGGCGGCGGTGGCGCCGGCGATGGTGAAGGGGTCGCCGCAGTTGCGGCGGCGAAACTGGGCAGTATATAAATATGTACATGTATGTAACCGTGTATGTATATGTGTGTTCTAGGTGTGTGAAGGGTGTGGGTGGTGTGCAGAGAGGCCGTCGGCGACATGGGTCGCCGGCAAGACTGGTGGCGCGGCAGCGGCGAGCGGCGGAGGGCAGTGGCGGAAAGGCAGGGGAAGTGTTTAGGGTGTGGGGTGATTTTTGGTAATTTAACAAACCCTAGGGACCTAATTGCAATCTCCAAATCTAAGATAATTAACCCCAAGTCCCTGAATTATTAGATACTCATAGTTTAGCCTTAAATTTCTGAAAACTTACAATTTAACCCCCCAAAACTTGCTAAAATTATGGAATAGTCCCTAGAATACCTAGAATTTATTATATGAACCCTAAAACCTATAGAATTTATCGACTCACCCCTAGATCTCGACAAAATGACGAAATTTAACCCCTAAAACTTGTAGAAATTATATCTTGATCCTAGAATTTGATAATTTGGTATTTTATGTACTATTATATTATAAAGTGATAGTTCGACCTTAAAGTGTTATAGGACAGGAAAAAACAAACCCTTTAAGTAAGAAAATTCTAAGATAATTATTAATAAACCCTAATTAAATTTTAGAAATCTTGGCTATCGAGAATTTATATTATTTATAAGTTTTTATAGATTTTAAGATATTTAAGTCAGAAAATAAGTTATTTTTCATTTTTTTGTAGGAGTTTCACGTGGGGGACAGAACTAGATCATATTACCGAAAGCTTTTGTAGGACTTTGTGCGTAATCCAAGGTGGGGGTTAAAAATCTTTACTGTTTTAAAAATCGTACAAATTTTATGAAAAATAATGTGTCTACGTGATTTAATTTACATCATTATGTGATGATATTTTTAATTGAACTGTTATCATTACATGAATTTTATTCAAATAAATTATATGATTTTGATAGCTATTAATTTCAAGTATTTCATATGGAAATGGCTTAAAGGATGAAAGTCGGGATAATACCCGCTACAAAGGTTTTTCTGTACTTATGTGTTATGTGAATTACGTGGCCAACGTGAACGTGACCAATGTGCAATTTGTGTGTTATGTGAGATCTATTATGTGAAACTTAACTGCGCATGCGCCTTCACGCCAAGTAGGGTATTCCTTTTTGGAAACCCATCTATAGGGGATATTCTTTGGAATTCCCAACACAATGGGGTGTAACAACCCAATTCGGGTCGGCTTGGGGCCCTGATAGGTATTCTTCGGAAACCTATCCACAGTTGCCATTGGGACTCTTCGGGAGTCTACAACGTGTATTTTATGTATAATATGTAAGCAATAGTATTTGTATATTATTATTATATATTTCCCTCCCCCACTAAGTGTTCTTTTAACACTTACCCCTTCTATTCTTTTATTTACAGAAAACGTTAAATGCCAGGAAGGAAGAACAGAAATGTCTGTTATTTTGCATGTAAATAATGATGTCTATGGATGATTGGTATTTCTGAAGCTCTTGTTATGTCCAAAACAATGTTTATATGTTTTGATCTAAACAAGCATGTTTCCGCTGAACCGAGAAAAATCCATATATTTTCTATAATTATCTTTTAAATTTTGTTTGGTTTAAAAGATTTGATAGTTTCGTTTTCTTGCTGGACGCCCGATTTGTAAGGCCGCTCTTATACTCTGATTTAAGAAAAAAAAATCTCTATTATAATTTAATTATGTTTTAAACTCTTGAAAGAAAATGGGGCGTGACAGTATTGGTATCAGAGCCGGCTCTACCTTCTTTTTCATAGGGCCTTGCTCGTAAAATTTTCTTTTGGTGTGTATAGTAATGTATATGAATTGTATGATTAATATGTAAAATAGACAGATAATTCTGTTCAACCTCCTTCCTCAGGTTTTTGATTGATTTTTCTTTTTATACTATGATGATATGAATGTTCTTATCTGTTAATGTTTTTTTATTATTTTATTTTTATTTTTATTTTTCTGTATATATAAATTGATGTTGTTCTGGGAAAGGATCGGGGTTGAGAGTTATTGTTGATGTGGTTTCCCTATGAAACTTACGTGTGGGGTTGTGGGTAACAGATGGTGCCCCCGCGTAGGACAGCTCGGATGAGTGTTCCCAGGGTCGAGTCAGCTGGGGCTAGGTTGAGGAGGCTGTTTATGAGCAGCCAGATAGCTGGTGATGTTTTAGTGGGGGAGCATATAGCTAGATTATTTCATTGCTGGAGAGAGACGGGTAGTGGATCTGGGCGAATAAGCAACATGGAAGCTGCCACTCGCTTGATTCATACATTGCCTGGGGAGTGGGTTGTGCGGGCTCGGCGGGTTTTTCGGGATAAGTTGGTGTACTCGGCAGTTGGCAATGTACCGAATATAGACTTTGGGCGTATGGCCCAACAGATGATGGAGTTATGGATGCGACGGGAGACCCCGTCCACTCCAGAGAGGGGACCTTTTGACCCTTCCAGCAGTGATTCTGGTGGAGATGGAGATGATGAGGAGGATCCCGAGGAGGATCCAGATGAGGAGTCAGATGAGGATCTCGATGAGGCAGCTGACGGGGCGGTTTATAGGGACTTTCCACCAGGGTTACAGGGACCCCCATCTCCACCTGCTGCCATGGCCTAGGGGGTAGATGGTGGTCTGGGATGGTTGGGTTAGGAGTATGGATATTATTCTTTTACTGTACATATGTTGTATATAGGCTATATTTTTGTATGGTGCAGTGATTCTTGGTTATTCTTTTGATATGTATATAGGAATAGAGTCGCTTGCACCCATCTAATCAGTGTACCCATTATGATCTGGGTTATGATATATATATATATATATATATATATATATATATGATAGCTGTTAGTGGTTAACGATAATATTTTGCGTTATAGAACCTTATTATTTTATTATTTTCTTGGGTGTTATAATATATTTTGGTTATTCTCTAATCAGAAAATGAGGAGAGGTAGACCAAGGAAAAACCCTCAAACGACGATGTCAGCATCTGGACCGTCAGCGTCTGAGACATATGCACGAGAGGAAACCGCGCCACCGCAAGTTACACCAAGTCAGTCAACTTCAGGGGTACCTAACTTGGAACCCATGGAAAGTTTAGTTGCGGTATTACAAGGCTTAGCCCAATGGTTGGGTACGAATACAACATCGGAGGAGCCTAAAGAAGATGGGAACAGAGTAATTGAACTCTTTCGATGATTCAATCCACCAACCTTTAATGGAAGGGGGGAACCGGCTGACGCAGAAGAGTGGCTCAGAGTTCTAGATCGGTTATTTGCTCATTTGACTTGTACCGAGGCACAACGAGTCTCCTGTGCCATTTTTCAGCTCACTGAGGAGGCAAGTTTCTGGTGGGAATCCTATAGTCGAACTTTGACCTTGGAAGAGATGGATGATTTGACCTGGGCAGACTTTAAAGAGATAGTTATGCAACAGTACCTGCCTCAGTCATACCGGGATAATAAAGAAACCGAATTTTTACACCTACGTCAAGGGTTCATGACAGTAGGTGAATATGAAAGAAAATTTAATCAGTTGAGCAGGTATGCGGTTCACCTGGTGGATACTGATTTGAAGAAAGCAAGACGGTTTTGTAAGGGGTTACGTCCAGACATAGGGGCTATATTGACGGGCCAAGGGGAGATAACTTATACCGAGACGGTAAGACGGGCTATGGAGATGGCGTCTTGTTTGCGAACGGATATGGTGGCCCCAAAGAGAGCCAACGAGGAGCTGGGAAAGAGAAAATGGGTAAGCTCAGGGCCGAATCAGGGTCGGAACTCCAGTCAGGCAAAACGACCAATGGGAAGAGGCAATTCCAATGCTCCAAATAATAGAGCAAACCGATTTGTCCAAAGTGTAGAAGGCCTCACTTTGGGCAATGCCTCTTGGGAACGGCTAATTGCTTTCGTTGCAAGGAACCAGGACACAGTGCATTAAATTGTCCGCACTTTCCAGCCATGGGGTCAAGTGTTAATCAAAGACCAGGGGTAGGAAGAGCTCGGGCTTATGCTCTTACTCGCTAAGAAGCCGCTGAAGAACCAGAGACAATGGCAGGTATGTTATCGGTTTGTGATTTGCCTGCACTTGTCTTATTTGATACTGGGGCAACCCACTCTTTTATCTCTGTCAAGTTTTATAAGATGCTAAAATTAAGAAGTGATATGATAGAAGCTAAGAAGCTAGAAGTTAGCATACCTTCAGGGAAGATAGTAAGTACTCAGTGGATGTGCAGAAATTTGAAGATTTCCTTTGAGAATAAAATTCTCTATGCCGATTTGCACGTATTAGAAATGAAAGATTTCGATGTGATTCTTGGAATGGATTGGCTAACGGAAAATCATGCAACGATCAAGTGTTTTGAGAGATAAATTCTCTTTCAGCCACTTGAGGGTGAAAATTTTATTTTCTTCGGAACTCGAGTGGGTTTGAATTTCAGGGTTATTACGGCCATGCAAGCCGTAAAATTGCTAAAAAGAGGAGATTGTGAGGCAATATTGGTTAACTTGGTAGATCCTAAGCAAGAAGAAGATCCTATTGAAAGAGTTCCGATAGTGAAGGAGTTCAAAGATGTCTTTCCTGAAGAGCTACCTGGCCTTCCACCAGACAGAGAAGTAGAGTTTGGGATAGAACTGGTGCCCGGATCTGCACCAGTATCAAAAGCTCCATATCGGATGGCACCAAAAGAATTGCAAGAACTAAAAGTTCAGTTGCAGGAACTTTTGGAGAAAGGTTTCATCCGTCCCAGTGTATCTCCATGGGGAGCTCCGGTGCTGTTTGTAAAGAAGAAGGATGAAACTTTTCGGATGTGCATAGACTATCACGAATTAAATAAAAGGACCATCAAGAATAAGTATCCTTTACCCCGGATCGAGGATTTGTTTGATCAGTTAAGAGGAGCAAGTGTATTTTCAAAGATCGACTTAAGATCCGGCTATCATCAGGTGAAGGTCAAGAAAGAAGACATAGCTAAAACAGCTTTTAGAACAAGATATGGCCACTACGAATTTGTGGTCATGCCTTTTGGACTCAGTAATGCACCAGCGGTCTTCATGGATATGATGAATCGAGTTTTTCATCCTTATCTCGATCGATTCATAATAGTTTTTATTGATGATATCTTGATATACTCAGATAGCCAGGCACACCATGAAAAACATTTGAGGATGGCATTAGAGATTCTGCGCAAGGAGAAACTGTACGCAAAATTCAAGAAGTGCGAGTGCTGGTTGAGAAAAGTGTCATTTCTTGGACATATCGTCTCCGAAAAAGGGATAGAAGTGGATCCGGCCAAAGTGGAAGCTGTAAGTAATTGGAAGGTGCCTACTAATGTAAATGAAGTGCGGAGTTTTCTTGGACTGGCTGGATATTACAGAAGATTTATAGAAGGATTTTCCAAGATTGCTACGCCCATAACTCGTTTAACCCGAAAGGAGACGAAGTTTCAGTGGACTGATCAGTGTGAGAAAAGTTTTCAAGAATTGAAGAAGAGATTAACTACTGCACCAATTTTGATAGTTCCAGATGTAACAAAAGGATTTGTGGTTTACAGCGATGCTTCCAAACAAAGTTTGGGTTGTGTTTTGATGCAACAGGGAAGAGTGGTGGCCTATGCATCAAGACAGTTAAAGACTCATGAGCAAAATTATCCAACTCATGACTTGGAGTTAGCTGCAGTAGTACATGCCCTCAAGATTTGGCGTCATTATTTGTACGGGGGAAAATGTGAGATTTACACTGATCATAAAAGTCTGAAGTACTTCTTCGAACAAAAAGAGCTTAATATGAGGCAACGGAGATGGCTGGAATTAGTAAAGGATTATGACTGTACAATTCTTTACCATCCAGGAAAGGCGAACGTGGTTGCTGATACACTTAGCCGGAAGAGGACAGAAGGGATAGCTTGTCTGCTTACCAAGCAGGATCTCTTGATAAGAGAAATGGCTAAGTTAAGCTTGGAAATAATAGTGCCACCAAGTAGTATCAAGGCGAAGGTGACAGCTTTAATAGTCCGACCTGCTCTGCAGGATGAGATCATAGAAGCCCAAAAGAATGACAGATTTTTGCTACAGATAAGGGCTCGTATGGAGAAAGGAGAAACAGAAGGATTTACGGAGTCTGTCGGAGGAGCTCTCACCTTCAGAGGAAGACTCTGTGTTCCAAAGGATGAAGAACTGAGAAACAAAATTTTGGAAGAGGCACACGTAACACCGTACTCAGCACATCCTGGAGGTACGAAGATCTACCAGGATCTGAGGAAAATTTTTTGGTGGCGAAACATGAAGAGGAGCATAGGACTTGTTGTCAAGAAATGTCTCGTCTGCCAACAAGTGAAAGCAGAACATCAGCGACCAGCAGGATTGCTGACACCGCTAGAAATTCCAGAGTGGAAGTGGGAGCATATTACTATGGACTTTGTTGTTGGGTTGCCTAGAACAATCAGAGGAAATCATGCTGTGTGGGTTATAGTAGATAGACTGACCAAGTCTGCTCATTTTCTGCCTATTAAAATGACGTTCGACTTGGATAAATTGGCGAGAATTTATATGAAGGAGATTGTCAGGCTTCATGGAGTGCCAGTCTCTATTGTGTCAGATAGGGATCCCCGCTTCACATCCAAATTTTGGCAATGCTTGCAGAAGGAGTTAGGCACCAAACTAAATTTCAGTACTGCTTTTCACCCACAGACGGATGGCCAGACAGAGCGAACTATACAGATTCTAGAAGACATGTTGAGAGCCATTGCTTTAGATTTACAGGGAAGCTGGGAGGATCATTTGTACCTAGTAGAGTTTGCTTACAATAACAGCTATCAAGTAACGATTGGGATGGCACCATACGAGGCGCTGTATGGGAGAAAGTGTCGATCACCCCTATACTGGGACGAAGTGGGTGAAAAACGAGCTTTGGGACCTGAGTTGGTCGAACAGGCAATAGAAGTAATAAGAAAAATCCGAGAAATAATTAAAGCAGCTCAGGATCAACAGAAATCTTATGCAGATAAAAGGAGAAGAGAGCTAAAATTTGAAGTGGGTGATAAATTTTTCCTGAAAGTGTCGCCTACTAAGGGTGTTTACCGATTTAGAAAGAGAGGTAAGCTGAAACCTAGGTACATTGGACCTTATGAGATTCTGGAACGGGTTGGTGAAGTTGCGTATCGATTAGCGCTACCACCTGATTTCGCAGGCATTCACAATGTATTCCATGTATCCATGCTGCGGAAGTACGTGTTTGACCCAAGTCATGTTATTCATCAGGAAAGCATTGGGCTCGAAAAGGACTTGTCTTATGAGGAGTCTCCTATCGCTATTATAGATAGAAAAGTTCATAACCTGAGAAATCAAGATGTAAACTTGATAAAAGTCCAATGGAATCAGCACAACGCGAAGGAAGCAACCTGGGAAAAAGAAGAAGAAATCCTGGAAAAAAATCCGAATCTATCGAATTTTGGTACGTTTCTAAATTTCGAGGACGAAATTTTTTTGTAGGAGAGGAGGATGTAATGTCGATATAATTTCTAAGATAATTTTAATAACCTAGTTGGCTAAGATTAGGAATGTTGACTCATTTAATCTTTCACACCACCACAATTAGACACATAACCTAGCCTATAGTACTAGCCTAGGTTAGTGATGGACATTAAAATAATGGAGCCTTTCTTTCACTTCCATCTCATTTCTTCATTTGCAAAACATATCATCCTCACCATAGCTTCTTCTCAACCTTTGCTGCAACCATTACTCTCTCAATCGGTGAGTTTCCGGCAAGGTTTTGTTTAAATTTTCTTCCGTTAGTTTGTGTTTTATGTCAAGTAGTTGCGAGTTTGGGCTTGGTGTTAGAATCTGTTGGTTTTCTTGTGTTTTCTCTCTCGGTTGCGGTTACCGCCGCTGCTCTACCGCTGTGGGTCGCCGGCGAGAGGTGTGTTTGGGGTAGCCGGCGCTCGGTCGCGCCGGCATGGAGCGAGGAAAGCCGCCGCAGCTAGCGGCGGCTGTGCTGCAAAGTATATATATATATATATATATATATATATATATATATATATATATATATGTTGGCTGTAGGTGAGAGTGTGTGCTGGAAGAGGAGTATGGTGTGTTGGGGGTACCGGAGTTGGGAAGAGGCCGGCGTCGGGGTGGCGCCGGCGTAGCCGAGGAAGAAGAGCCGCCGCTAGAAGCGGCGACAGTACAGTATATATGTATGTATGTTCGCGGGTGTATATATATATATATATGTATGTCTTGCGTTGGGTTGTCTTGGTTGGAGCTGGATGTAGGTGGTGAGGCGGCGGTGGCGCCGGGCTGGCGCCGGCGATGGTGAAGGGGCCGCCGCAACAGCGGCGGCGAAACTGGGCAGTATATAAATATGTATATGTATGTAACCGTGTATGTATATGTGTGTTCTAGGTGTGTGAAGGGTGTGGGTGGTGTGCAGGGAGGCCGCCGGCGACATGGGTCGCCAGCAGGGCTGGCGGCGCGGCGGAGGGCAGTGGCGGAGAGGCAGGGGAAGTGTTTAGGGTGTGGGGTGATTTTTGGAAATTTAACAAACCCTAGGGACCTAATTGCAATCTCCAAATCTAAGATAATTAACCCTAAGTCCCTGAATTATTAGATACTCATAGTTTAGCCTTAAATTTCTGAAAACTTACAATTTAACCCCCCAAAACTTGCTAAAATTATGGAATAGTCCCTAGAATACCTAGAATTTATTATATGAACCCTAAAACCTATAGAATTTATCGACTCACCCCTAGATCTCGACAAAATGACGAAATTTAACCCCTAAAACTTGTAGAAATTATATCTTGATCCTAGAATTTGATAATTTGGTATTTTATGTACTATTATATTATAAAGTGATAGTTCGACCTTAAAGTGCTATAGGACAGGAAAAAACGAACCCTTTAAGTAAGAAAATTCTAAGATAATTATTAATAAACCCTAATTAAATTTTAAAAATCTTGGTTATCGAGAATTTATATTATTTATAGGTTTTTATAGATTTTAAGATATTTAAGTCAGAAAATAAGTTATTTTTCATTTTTTTGTAGGAGTTTCACGTGGGGGACAGAACTAGATCATATTACCGAAAGCTTTTGCAGGACTTTGTGCGTAATCCAAGGTGGGGGTTAAAAATCTTTACTGTTTTAAAAATCGTACAAATTTTATGAAAAATAATGTGTCTACGTGATTTAATTTACGTCATTATGTGATGATATTTTTAATTGAACTGTTATCATTACATGAATTTTATTCAAATAAATTATATGATTTTGATAGCTATTGATTTCAAGTATTTCAAATGGAAATGGCTTAAAGGATGAAAGTCGGGATAATACTCGCTACAAAGGTTTTTCTGTACTTATGTGTTATATGAATTACGTGGCCAACGTGAACGTGACCAATGTGCAATTTGTGTGTTATGTGAGATCTATTATGTGAAACTTAACTGCGCATGCGCCTTCACGCCAAATAGGGTATTCCTTTTTGGAAACCCATCTATAGGGGATATTCTTTGGAATTCCCAACACAATGGGGTGTAACAGCCCAATTCGGGTCGGCTTGGGGCCCTGATAGGTATTCTTCGGAAACCTATCCACAGTTGCCATTGGGACTCTTCGGGAGTCTACAACGTGTATTTTATGTATAATATGCAAGCAATAGTATGTGTATATTATTATTATAAATTTCCCTCCCCCACTAAGTGTTCTTTTGACACTTACCCCTTCTATGATTTTATTTACAGAAAACATTAAATGCCAGGAAGGAAGAACAGAAATGTCTGTTATTTTGCATGTAAATAATGATGTCTATGGATGATTGGTATTTGTGAAGCTCTTGTTATGTCTAAAACAATGTTTATATGTTTTGATCTAAACAAACAAATCCATATATTTTCTATAATTATCTTTTAAATTTTGTTTGGTTTAAAAGATTTGATAGTTTCGTTTTCTTGCTGGACGCTCGATTTGTAAGGCCGCTCTTATACTCTGATTTAAGAAAAAAAAATCTCTATTATAATTTAATTATGTTTTAAACTCTTGAAAGAAAACGGGGCGTGACATATAAAGATTAGGATTTTAATATATCTTCATCCATTGTATAAGATTTAGTTACAATAATTGGTATGAATTTGATTTGGATGGATTTAAGTATCTCATAATCTGTATGTAATCGATTTGGATGAATTTTCGTATGTCAAGAATATATGGCTTCGATTTGGATGGAATTTGGTATCTCAAATACATTTTTAGATTTGAATTTGATACACGATATGTTTCAAATAGAATATTAAATCTATTAAATACATATTTGATTTATTCATTCTCATGATCATTATTTCGATTATCATCCAACAGAATGCCACCATTAATCCTATCTTATGATGTGATGCCTTAATACAAGATTAACATTAAGAAATAATTGCTTCAATCTATAAAAAAATATACATATTTCAATTTAAATACTAAATATTACATTAGAATTAACTAATTTATATATAATTAAATTAAATACTAAATTATGAATAATTAATTTACATTGATTAATTAAATTACCACAACTATTGGTGTGGTGTGATTCAAGTAAAATCAAATGCATGTAGTAAAAAATATCGTTGAAATGGCCTATGTGCATTTCAGCTTTTTAAAAAGATCCAATAAAGAGGACCAATGTATTTCACAAGATTACAATCACAAATTATTACAATAAAAAAAGTTGGTGTATTAATATCATTGATATATAGTAGAATTACCCCAAATTATATGATGGAACATAAAATTTTCATACTTTTATTGTAATAGTAACAGATATAATATTATTTCATCTTTTATATATATATTTTAAGTACATATTAATTAATAATATTATTTTTATACATGACATGTAAATTTATTTCAAAAGATGAAATAAAATATACATTAAATAGAAATATCACGAGGAAAAAGACACATTTGAAAAATAACACAAGCCATGTGAAATGGCAAAATGGGATTCCCATCTTAATTCTTGGTTTGAGACAAAACATGGTACAATGATTGTATGCAATCTCATGTTCTCATTACATTCAAATTTTACACTTCATTTTCTAATGTATGATATATCAATAGAATGATGTTATTATCTTTTGAAAAGTTTATCCTCTAAGTTGGATCAACAGTTACCCGTTCATTCTATACTTATCCAATTTAACGTATACTCAGACTCCATAAAAAATAAGAGACATGTATATTTAAAATACAAAAATAAATATATCATGGTCAAGTCTTACGCTATGAATGCATAAGCACATAAAGACAAATTAATTTTTAACCATGCAATGTCATAATATTAATGAAATTGAATATAAATCAATAGGAAATGCAAACTTAATGCTGCTTTGTCAAGATAATAAATGTAAAATATTTTAATAAGAAAAATTAACTTTCTTTTAATATAAACTTAACACGTAGACACATTAAAATGTACTAATGGTCTGCAAATAATAAACCTTGGAGAAATCAACTGAGTAGTATAAAATAAATGGATATCACTAATTTGAATTCTTTTTCTTATTTTTTACAAACTTGAGACCTTACATAAGGTGAGATATGTATGTACGGCAAAGCTAAACCAATGGATACATGCTAATTTGAGTTAAAAGGAAAAGAAAAAAAAAAAAAAAAGTAAGTTTGAGTGTGGTGGCACCTGTACCTGGACCTGGACCTGGTCCTGGGAAACAGAATGAGTAGTATATAAGAGATGTAAAAGTTGTATGTTAAAAAGCAGGAAAGATAGGAAAAGCAAAACATCAAGAATCATCATTACCATTAATGCTTCAACCCCACTTATAATTCCAAACAATTCCCTCTCCCACTTTCTCTGCCACCCCCATCTAGATATGTTTCATAGTTATATATACACAAAGTCCCCTCTTTTCTAAGAGTAATCATGTTTCTTTGGATTGACATGGTTTCTCACTTTTGTTTCTCTGTTTCAAAACCATACTAGGAAGCAGAGTCTGCTCTGCTCTGAAGAGAAAGAGAGAGAGAGAGAGAGAGAGAGAGAGAGAGTAGGAGAGAGAGGGGAGAATGGGTAGAAGAATCATGGGTTCCTTGCCATTCATCTACCTTGCATCTATTATACTCTGTTCAGGTAAAATTCCTTCATCTTTGATACATAAATAGTATGAAACATTTTTGGTTTTCTGAATTTTCTTCTTCATCTTTAATTCTCCATCTCTAATTGTTTCATGCATGTGGACTCCCTTATTTTTGCATCACTTCAAATCAACAAAAATTCACAAAAGTATCTTGATTTTGAATTGCGTTGTGTTAGAAACTAAGTTTGTTTTTCATAAATTATAGTTTAATTTCTGGGTTTTTCTTAGGTAAATTGTTTTTCCCATTTCATAATTACTGTAATAATCCAACCCCCCATTTCTCTTTTGTTTGAAATGAAACCAATGTCATCATTTCAACAGGAGATTCTTGTTTCTAAAGTCTGATACATGTTACACATGTTCAAAGAATCTTGTCAAGATTAATACTTCCTTTAATTGTCTAATTCTTTACTAATCACATCATCAATCAATAAGAAAAGCACTGTAGTTCAAGAAGTGTATTGAAATTTGGTGTCAATTCTCAAATTAACAGAGGCAATAGTTCTCAGAAGAGTATCAATCCAAGAAGATAAAAGACTGCCAAAGTCAGTACCATTATCCACAAGAGAAATGGACATAACAACCCCCATTACAACAGTTCCAACAGCTACTCCTACAACAACAAATCCAACGTTAAATCCAACTAACCCGACGATCATGAATCCAGCAAATCCGGTAATGACGCCGTTGGCAACCAACACAGGGGAATCATCAACAGGGAGCTGGTGCATAGCCAGCCAATCAGTGTCACAATCTGCATTGCAGGTTGCATTAGACTATGCTTGTGGCCATGGTGCAGATTGCTCAGCCATTCAGCCTCTTGGGAGCTGCTACAACCCTAACACCCTTCTTCATCATGCCTCTTACGCTTTCAATACTTATTATCAAAACAATCCAATCCCGACTAGCTGCAATTTTGGTGGCACTGCCGTTACCACCAGCACTGATCCTAGTAAGCTCATACATAACTCCCTTTATTGGATGAATCTATTTTGTAGTTTAGTCTTTGTTTCTTGATGTATGTATGTATATATCCTTGTGCAGGTTATGAAACATGCCAATATCCATCAACTAGGTGAATATTACTTACCACCTCTATATAATCTATAACTTAATAGGAATGATTATTTCCAGTGAAGAAAAACTAATTATGATCAATACTGAAATTTGCAGCACGAGTTCATCTCTTTTGAATATAACCAATTCCAGTGGATCCCGAGTTTTTGGTGCTGGTAGACCGATCACTCCATCTACTTCAGTAGCTTCAAGGCGACGTTACATCCCTTATTTTCACCTCACATTAATAATATATCTGATGATTATAATATGAATGTAGAAAAGCTTTTGTCACATGGATTGAAGCAAGTTTCTTGGTTTGAGTCGGAGTTGATGTCAATTGGTGCACTTTTTTGAATCATTAGCCAATACCGACGTCGTTGTAATGAAAAACTAAGGTAAGTAATTAGTTGTACAGATAAAAATCAAATATATATCGGGTCGATTTCTACAGTGATCGAATCGTTGTTGTTGTTATTGTTATTTTACTGCTAATGAATGACACAATAGTAGCTGATGTCTCCTAATGTCAGGGACTTTTTCTTTTTTCATAGAGAATCTTGGTAGGGAAATGTGTGAAAAAAGCAGTCTTCTATGTGTAGTGTAAGATGACTTTGATAGTGTAACTGACTGTTTCTATGAGAGAACACTGCATTCAAATAGAAAAGGTGGGAAAGAGTAGGAAAAGTAGTAAAAGAGAAGTAAAGCAAGATTCATCCTAAACCCTATACTTTATCTCATTGATAGAATTAAGGGGTGCAAGATTAATAAAAATAGCTAATGAACTAGTGAGCTTGAATTCGAGTCTAAACTACTATTGAAATTTGAATATGATGAATATTCCAAATTTAGGATATTTGACATTAGGAATGATTAAGCGAAAAATAAGATATGGTCGCTAAAAATATAAAATAAACATTATTATTGATGCATGAGACAGGCTTAGATTGATTGAGTGACTCTAAAGAATTAATTAATATATTTTGATTAAAACATAATTTTTTTTAGAGGTTCGTCAAAAGATTAATTAACTTAGAGTACCTTTATTATCTTTTTTTTTTTAGAATTGTATTTTAATAATCACTAACAAATTTATTATCTTTTTATTATAGAATTGTATTTTAATACTCTAGATTAGCTTAAATAGCCTTGGGAGAGGTATGTGGGTTATCGTTGCACCAAAGGTTGGCATTTGGCAGGTGGCGCGGCGCGTTGGAGTTGAAAGAGCTTTATATTTTTAAAAATAAAATTGGTGTGTAATATCTATTACTATAATATAAACATGGATGTTTCTTTCATTTTATGTGCATTTAACCTCTATTATATAAGTAAATTAAATGAGAATCGTAATTGAAGAAAATTCTTTATTAAGATAGTAATGTAATTCAATTTTTATTTTATTTTTTTATTTAATTATAAAAGGTAAGAGTTTTTTTTTTTCCACACCCAGGAAGACATGTAATCAAAAAATTACATGTTTTGATTTTAATTTTTTCCTATAATCTTGAACATTTTAAATCTAAAATTAGTTTCATATTAATAAATATTTAAAGAGTTTTTCAATGATATATTGTATGCATATATAAAAAACTTATACTATAAAGTATGATATTATTAGAAATTATGTTCTTAATTTTTTTTTTTTAATATCTTATCTGTTACTTTTAATATAAATACAATGAAAAGAGAAGCAAATAAATTAATGTAATCTTAAAAATATTTTTAAACAATAATTTCTATCACTAATGCAAAAATAGTTTAAAATAAAAAAATTATAATTATTATGAATTTTCAAACTAATTAATTGCAATGTTTATAGTTTCTTCGAAACTTTATTGGTCTGCTATATTCTTAAGATCTTAAAAGGTTTGTGTATTCTTAAGATCTTAAAAGGTTTGTGTATGTAGTTGAGTTTTTTAATATGATTAAATTCCAAAAAAAAAACCCTAAAAATTCTTTAGAAATTAAAATCATTATTTAGAAAGAAAAAGTTGGAGGCATAATGTAATTGTCTATATAAAAGGATCAATAAATTTGAATTAACAAAGTTGAAAGGAAATTAAAAATAAATAATCATGAGAATTTAAACATTGAAAGACATAGAAACTTTGGTTCAAACAATTTATCAAACTAAGAAAATTAATTATTACATGTATAGATTTAGTTAGTCATCTCATAGATAAAATGAAGTCTTTCAAATTAATTAATTGCATTGTTGGTAGTTTCTTTTGAAACTTTATTAATCTAGTTTGTTTGACAAGAATTTTTAGAATATTTTAAAGGAAATTGTGAATCCTTTACAAAATAAAACCATATATTCTTTAGAACGTAAAAAATTGGAGGCAAATATGTCCATAAAAAATTAATTAGTAAAATAGAATTAACAAAAAAAATAAAAATAAATAATCATGAAGATTTAAATGACGAAGAATTAGAAACTTTGATTCAAATAATATATCAAATTATTTTATTATTTAAAGAATAATAAAATAATTTAATATTCATTTTCTTTTTCTATTTAATTATAAAAAAAGTAAGAGTTCATTTACATTTCAAATTGTTCTAAAAAAATTAAATGTTTTGATTATTTTTCTTCAAATGTCTTAGTTATGTTGAAATAATGAAATATTGATAAACTTATGAAAAAAATATTCTTAAATGTTTTAATGAATATCATATTTGATTCCAAAAATAGGGTTAATTATGCGAAATCCCCTCATAATTTGAAAATTTAGCATGAAATTCCTCTATACTTTAGAAATTGCGTGAAACTTCCCTGTGATTTGTTAAATGTAGCTCAAAATTCTCAACTTTGTTAATGTTAATGAAAGTATTAAATACGCGTCTTTCATGTGATTTTTGGTATTTTTTTTTCACTTTATAGAGTGCATAAAGACTCATTTACCTTTTATTATCTATATAAAAAACTTATTATCTTGTGAACATTTCTTACAATTATACTTAAACTTATTTTCTACACTAGTAATAGGTATGTTTCTTTCTTTTGTCTTTTTCTCATTTCATTTTATTTTTATTCATTTTCATTTCTTTTTTCAATTTTAATCCTTTAATTATCGATTTTTTGATCGAATCCTTTTTTCAAATTGATGTGGCATCAGAATTGCACACGTGTCATCCAAATTTGAAATCCTCAATTATCACATCATTAAAAGATGAATAAAATAAATGAGAAATAAAAAAAAATGAAAATCCAGCCCTCATCTTCTCCAGCTGCGGCGAGCCTCTGCCCGCACCACTGTACCACCATCAGAAAATGCACACCACCACAACAGTGATACTAATCTTTGAAGAAGTTAGCCTAGGCGTCCAAGAATCTTCATTAAATTTACAAAATTCACAATAATTAACCTCTAAACCCAAATCCCAAACCTGAAATAGGAATCAAATTCAGAACTCAAATCACAGTATTTAATATGATTAACTAAAAACCAAAAGCTAACAACAAAAGAAGATGGGGAGGAATTGGAGCAAAACTGAAAAGGGGTGTTAGGAAACATACTCAGAAGAGAGGATGAATTGCAACAAAACTGAAAAGCGGTGTGAGGAACCATAATAAGAAGAGGGGGTTGCTGTAACATTTTTTTGCAAGAGAATGAAAAAGGGTTTGAAATGTTGAAGGAGAAAATAAGGAAAGGGGGGAATTGCAGCAGCTAATTGACAGCCATAGAAAAGGGATTTCTTGGTCTTGAATCTAAATTCTTCTTGTTGATTTCGATAGGACCCAGAAAGAGACAACAGCCACAGAACACATTCCGATGGCTTTGAGAATTTTTGGATGGTGGAGAGGTGATGGTTAGTGGCGTCGGAGGTGGCGGTTCATGGTGGAGAGACGATGCAATTTGTTTTTATGATTTTTTTATTTTATTTTAATTTCTCCTATAATTATATTGAAACGATTTTTAAATTATGTATGAAGGATATTATTGATCCCAAGTGGTGTCTGAGGTTTAGAGGGGGTGAATGAACATTGGTCGATTTTGCAATCTTTAAACAAATCGTTCTACTCTGCAAGTTACTTAAACTTGCAGCGTCAGATATTTACTGCTTACAGCACTAGGATACAGTGTTGCACGCTGTAACTTGGAGTTTTATGCATATGATACAAACAAGAAATAGAAGATTAAAGCACAGATAGAAAACAATAAACACTTATGGTTTATAGTGGTTCGAAGGTGGTGTAATCCTTCTACGTCCACTCTACTGCTCCTCGAGTAGGAACTTTGTTAAATAAGATTGAATTACAGGACTGTTGGTCCCAAATGGTGTCCGAGATTCAGAGAGGGGTGAATGAACCTTGGTCGATTTTGCAATCTTTAAACAATTTGTTCTACTCTGCAAGTTACTTGAACTTGCAGCGTCAGATAGTTACTGGTTACAACACTAGAATACAGTGCTGCACGCTGTAACTTGGAGTTTTATGCGCAGCGAAAATTTACTTTTATAACACAAGACTGATTTTCTCAAAAATGCTTCTATCAGAAAACGTTTTATGAATATGATACAGATAAGAAACAGAAGGTAAAAACACAAATAAGTAAAGCAATAAACACTTATGGTTTATAGTGGTTCGAAGGTGGTGTAATCCTTCTACGTCCACTCTACTGCTCCTCGAGCAGGAACTTTGTTAAGCAAGATTGGATTACAGGACACTCTCAACAATCTATCAACTTTACAAAGTAACTACCTACTGAAGTCCAGCGTACACACAGCAACTGCAAACTTCAAAGGCTTACCCACACAGGGTTCCACACTTCCACACAGGGAAGCTGCCTAACTCTAGACAACTATACAAACAGCAAGGATCTCTCCTATCAATTGTTCTACACCACTAAAACAACCTAAGCAGATAGTAACAAGGTTAAAATGATAAAAATGTTTTTCTTCAACTGGTGCTTCGAAGTGAGCTTCTGAATCCTTGAGAAAACTTTCAGCTTGAACTTGCTTCACTTCAGGAGGTTGAGTGACTGAAACTGATCGTAGACTTGAATACTTGAATCTTGTAAGCTTTGCGAATTGTTTGGTTAATCAGTAGTTTCAGTAACCAGCTTCAGTGTATCTCTTTCTCTATTTATACTTGTAGGAGAAGATGTCCGTTGAAGGAGACATCTCTCTTTTGAATTTGAAGTAATTTGACCAAAGGCATGGTTCGCATTTAATGCGACTTGACTTTTTCTTTTGGAGCATTTAATGCGGCAGTTGCGACTCGCAGCTTTCTACAGCACGTCAGTCCACGTGGCATCTTCGTATTGGCTCCGTGTCTGCAACTTTGATCTTCTTTGGAACGACTCTATTTATTCTTGCATGAGTCTTCGTTCCTCGTACTGCATTTATCCTTCCTAGGATTGTAGGATACTCCTTGTTGTAAGTTGTGCTTATTGACTTGACTGAACTGTAAGTTTAGCGCTGTATCCTAGGTCTTCGTGCAGCTGATACTATCTTGCAGTGCTGCTGTAACTTAGACCTGGTTGCAGTATTTTTCGGTAGTCCTGTTGTATCCTTTTCTTGCAGCAGTACTTCTGTATCCTTTTCTTGCAGCGATGCTGTACACTATTCTTTCTTTCTTTGCTGTAGAGGTGTTTTGTCCGTTACGGCGTTGCTGTAACTTCCTTCTTGCAGCTATGCTGTATTCTGCCTTCATGCAGCAATACTGTATCATGCCTTCTTACAGCGATATCTTTTCTTAAGGGCATAGATGCAGCTTTATCCTTGTTCAACCTCCATTTTCAGCACTTAATACTAGACTCAATTCCAGTATATGTATTCACTTAAACATCGTGAAAAATGGGGTACTCAAAACTTCCTACTACATATGTGATTTGTCTCATCAAAATCTAAACATTGAAATCCTAACAATTTCCCCCTTTTTTATGATGACAAAACCTTTACATTATTTCGTTTATGAAGAAGTTTTATTTCACATTATTTCATATGGTTTATCAGGATTACATGCTTGAACAGCTTTGATAAGATTAAGTCTAATCCTGGATTCATCAGAGATGCATCATGCTATTCCTTTCATCACATATCATCAGGAAAAGAAAATGTAAACAGCATGCATGAGTTCATAAGGTTTGAACTTGGACAGAACAGAAAGAAACAAAATTTCTTCATTAACAGAGAGAAATTTTACAAGGCATACAATGTACAACAGGGATCATACGAGAGTATAGATTTTACTGAAACAGGGACCTTTTAGATGACGGTTCTTCAGGTCTTCTTTCAGCAAACTTTTCAATGCCTTCTCTTCCTCTTGATCCTTTCCACCAATCCCTGATGGACTCTTGATAGGACTCTTCTAGTTTGTGCATAATCACAGGAATTTGGATCCATCTGAGCCAGAAGTCCTCACAGTAGGGTACGATCCCGCCATGCTTTACTAGGTCGATATAATATCTCTGAATCTCCAGATCTCCGCCCCTAGCGAGCTGCTCATATCTCTTTAATGCAGTATTGCAAGTATGATATCTGCTGAATTTGCCTTTCCTGCATAATTCTCTGAAGTGTTTGAGGTATTCTGATCGTTTATATATGGTGATCGCCTCAAATGATGGATTCCTGTCAGTAGGCAGTCTGATTTCCTTGAAGATGTCAAACCTCCAAGCCATATTTTCACCTTCAAGCCTCTGATCCATCAGAACGAACACTTCAGTAGAGATTTTTTCTGTGTCAAGGCGAGGGATCTCTTGAGGAGGAAATTGGTAGAAGTCATCTGAAATTATTCTCTTCTTACCAATTACTCAGAGTCTTTGAATCCAGGTATATGGATCTTGTTCTTCTCTTTGCTGCCTTTGACTCTCAAACTCTTCCCCGCTCATTCTCTTCCTTGAGCCTTGCTGCTGGCTCTCATCCCTTCTCTTGGACTGATAGGAGGGAGGCGCTGCATCCTTGCTTGCAGCCCTGCTGAATGCAGAACCTGCAGCAGATCTTCCTCCTGCAGCTGCACCAGCTCCAGCATCATCATCTCTTCTCCATCTCTTCGGAGAGGGGATGTCAGCAGCAGCAGATGACCCAGACCTTCTACTCCTCCTACTGAGAGGTTGCTGGTCATCATCTTCATCATCTTCTTCAGCTCCTCTTGAGCTCCTGTATTTATCTTCTTTACTTTCCCTCTTTTTGGCATCATCAAGTACCGGGGGCTGAGTAGGGGTAGTTGGGACCACCTTTGAATGTGGGCGACGGGTCGGTTCGGGGGCGGCCGCTGGAGCGTCGACAAACTGAGGGAAGGCTCGGAACATGATGTCCCTCAGTTCTCCAACAATGAGCTCCAGGTTTCTCAAACGATCGTCCACACTTCTGGTTCGCTGAGATTGATCAGATGCGCGATCCAGAAGTGTCTGCAGGACGTGGGAGTGAGTATTCAGCCTATCAGAGGCACTCTCAGCATGACGCTTGCACTGTCTGATCTCCTGGCGTGTCAACGCAGCTTCAACTTTCAGTTCTCCCTCCATCCTAACTCGTTCCATGTAAAGCCTGTGGGAGTGATCATTCAGCGTCCTCTTGATCATCCCAAGCAGAGCTTCAAGGTCCTTCTTGAAACCAGTTATGGTTTCAGCGTGGAATTGGGCAGCGACCCTGAGACTGTTGCGCATGGTAGACTCGTGCTCTTGGAGGGCGTGCACCAGATGTCTTACCGCGGCTTCAACTCGGTTGATCGATTCGTTAGGAGTCAGCCCAGAATTTCGTCTTATTGAGGCGGCAGAGGATGTAGAATGGTACAACAGCTTAAATTTTAGGTGCTGCATCCTGCCTTGGAACCTCAGTAGCAACCTCATCCTCATGGTTGCTGGTCTGAAAGCTTGTAGAGCTTGAGGATGGGTGCTCTTCTTCTTCTTCATCTGCCTCCTCTTCGCCGGATGAGATTTGAACAGGATCTGCTCCCCCAAATTTTGGCCCATGAACAGCTGTGTTGCACTCCTTCATCATCCTTACGAAGTCGGCATCAGTAACCTCAGCTTCTTCAGTAACCTCTGTTGTTGTAACCTTGGAAGGTTCTTGAGAGCATGCAGCAGCTGCAGCATCAACCTCCTCTCGAGGTGTCTCTAGCTGCACTGGGGTTACCTCAGCTATTTCTCCAGTATCCTCTGAGGGTACTGTCTCAACAGCCCCCCCTCCAGAGGTCTTCATACCCTTAGAGAGTGTTGTCAGAACAACATCCTCCCGTGAGGTCTTCTTCAGGGACCCCGTCTCCTCGGCCAGTCCTGTAACTTGGACAGCTTCTGCTGCAAGAAAGGGTTCTTGCAGCTTTGGTTGGTTTCCTGCAGCGTCCACAGTATCCAGCACTGTACGTTCTATTGCTGCAAGAATCTCTCGAGCAAAAGCGACGTCATCACCCCTTCTTACAGCCTCCGCAGCCGGGGCAAGGAAGACCTGCACATTCTCCATTGCTACTCTCATCGGCAGCTCTGTAGAGTCAGATTCTGCGAGAGCTTTTCCCTTTTTCTTGTCCTTTGCTCCCTGAGCAGTACTGCTATCATCAAGCTGCTGTACTCTTGTTGCGTACTCAGGTTGTAGGAGTGCCAGAATGTCTTCTGATTTGGCCCACTCCAGGACAGCTTGCTCGACTGTCAGGAAATCCTTCCACTTCAGCAGGATTTCCCCCTTAGCCAGCCTCATCTCTCTCCAGAGAGAGTACTACTGCTCCATATTTCTAGCAGCCGGAAAGGTAGGATTGAGCACTGAAGCTTTTGTTTGTAGACGAGCTTCTTCTTCAGTTGGCTCGACCCGGTGCTGATGTGGCTCCCGAAGCCGATGTGACTCATCCCCAAGGTCAACTACAACCATATAAGGTGTAGAGGGTTGGGAATAAAGAGATCCTTCTTTATCCCTGGGCTTATGAGACTCATCCGCAACAGCAACTACAGCTAGACTTGTTGTAGAGCGTTGCGAGGCAGTAGCTGCAACAACCTTCTTCTTGCTGCGCGGGGCCCTTCTTACCAAGGGTGCATCGTCATCAGAGGACGAGGATTCAGTTTCAGGTATAGTCTTCCCTAAACTCCTCTTGATAACAGGAAGAGGACTCGGAGCGTCCTCTCGTTCGACTTCCTCCCCGCTACCTGCAGCTTCATCTTGCAGAGCAAGAGTTGCATTCTTTTTGTCTTTGGTTTTCTTTCTCGCAACTCCTGCTCCTGCAGCCTTTGGTTGGGTCTTGCCCTTCTTCTTCTCTCCGAGATACTTTCCGATATGAATGGGGGCAGGTGCTGCAAGTTGAAGGCCAAGCTTGCAGAGTAGAGAACAGATGGTGATATCGTAGCTCCGACGCTCTGTTATCTTCTCTACTTCCTCCCACAGTCTCTTCATGATGAACCTCGCCCAGTTCACATTTTCTCCAACCATGATGGTGGACATGATCCGGAACCGGAGATCTGTGCACTTGTCATAACTCCCGATTCTACCTTCAATGGAGTATGCACAGATATCATGAAGCAGTTCACACTCCGACTTGAAGAGCTTCTTGGGGGAGCTTCTCTTAATTTCAGCTCCTGCATCCCTTGCTCGAAAGAGATCCCACATCTCTTCAGCAGATGCCTCCCCATAAGATGTCAACTGACTGGAGGTCAAACCTGCAGCCGAGATGCTGAAGGTGGTGGCGATGTCCCTAACAGTTAAGGACCGTTCTTCCTCATCAGCATCCATCCGGAACAGGATGCAGTTCCTTTCCTCCGCCTGCCTGGCGTAGGAGTAAAATCTCTGTACTGACTCCACAGAGAAGCCAGCGTACACTGTAGTCAACAGCCCTAGGACTTGGGTCTGCTCGAGGGCGTCGAATATTCTTATGATGAGGGCGTTGTCAAACAGCCTTGAAGCAAGAACATGCCCCTGGTTGATTAATCTTCCTTCCAGGACGATAGTTTGACGGGCAGCCATTGAAGATTTGAGAGAGAGAGAGAGAAAAATCGAGGATTTTGGACTTAGAGATTTTTCGCGAAAGGTTTTTCTCTCCTTGGAAGATGGTGAATAATGATTTCAAAAGGTGCGGTTATGGGTGTTATGGGGAAAATCAAGGGACGTGGAGAAGATCGACGGTTGAAAATATTCAAGGAGAAGTGATCTTATGGTCCACGAAAAAACGGAGATGTCAAATCGTCGCTTAATAATTACCTAGCGCGTGGGTCTCTGATCGCGCCCTTTCCACTTCCTGACACCCGCAGACTTTGCATTTAATGCCGAAAGACATGCTCTTTACCGCCTAAATAAATGCCTTTTTAAGGTTGCAGCATCCTTAGTACGAGGTTGCAGAGTAATCAATACTCTTTTGAAATAAATGTTGTAACCTGGTGCTGCTTGTCGTCTCGATTTCAGCTGTACTGTAAGAATATAAGATGCAGTGCTGTTTGAACCCAGCACTGTAAGAAGGCGTAGCTTACAGCACTATTCTTACTGCTTCACGCAAGCATGCAGAGGTTCCCTCTTGGTTCTTGCATCTTCCTTTTCTCTTCATAACTTAAGAATTCCTAGCTCGTTTCTAAGCATAGAAAACCTTGATTCACTTAAGGGCTTAGTGAATATATCTGTAAGTTGGAAATCCGTATGAACTTTCTCAAGCACAATGTCCTTCTTTTCCACGTGATCTCTTATATAATGATGACGTATGTCAATGTGTTTTGTTCTGAAGTGAAATACAGGATTATGGGTAATTGCGATGACACTCGTATTATCACAGAGAATTGGAGTCTCTTTTTCCTGAATTCCATAATCCCTAAGTTGCTGCTGTATCCAGAGGATTTGCGCACAGCAACTTCCTGCTGCAACATACTCTGCTTCTGCTGTAGAGGTTGCAATAGAGGTTTGTTTCCTGCAGAACCATGAAACAAGTCTATTTCCCAGAAACTGACAAGTCCCACTGGTACTTTTCCGATCAATCTTGCAGCCTGCATAATCTGAATCAGAGTAGCCTTTAAACTTGAATCCTCCTTCTTTGGGATACCATAGGCCTACTTCTTGAGTTCCTTTTAGATACTTGATAATTCTTTTGACTGCTGAAAGATGTGATTCTTTTGGTGCTGCTTGAAATCTTGCACAGACTCCTACTGCAAATATGATATCTGGCCTGCTTGCTGTAAGGTACAATAGGGATCCGATTAAGCGTCTGTACTTTGTAATATCAACATCTTTACCATCTTCATCTTTGTCAAGGCTTATTGATGTAGACATAGGAACGGCCGTTGCTGCTCCATTCTCCATGCCAAACTTTTTGATAAGCTCCTTCGTGTACTTGACTTGACTGATGAAGGTTCCTGTAGGTAGCTGTTTTACTTGCAGTCCGAGAAAGAAACTTAATTCTCCCATCATACTCATCTCGAATTTTGACTGCATCAGGTTGGAGAATTTTTCACAGAGCTCTTTGTTGGTGGATCCGAAGATGATGTCGTCCACATATATCTGTACTAACAGTACACTTTCTCCATCTTGTATCCTAAACGGCGTCTTGTCGATCGTTCCTTTCTGGAAGCCATTCTCTAGCAAATAGAGAGATAAAGTGTCATACCAAGCTCTCGGAGCTTGCTTAAGTCCATACAGGACTTTGTGTAACCGAAACACCTTCTCTTATGCTTGATCTTCGAAGCCTGGAGGTTGTTCAACGTAAACTTCCTCTGTAAGAAGACCATTCAGGAATGCACTCTTTATGTCCATCTGATAGACATTGAAATTCATGTGAGCTGCATATGCCAGAAAAATTCGTATTGCTTCCAGCCTTGCTACTGGAGCGAATGTTTCATCAAAATCAATTCCTTCTTCCTAGCAGTATCCTTTAGCAACTAATCTTGCTTTGTTTCTTACAACAAGTCCAGATTCATCTAACTTGTTCTTGAAAACCCACTTTGTTCCTATTACTCCTTGATGAGTTGGTCTTGCAACTGTCTTCCACACTTGGTTTCTTTCAAAACCATTTAGTTCTTCTTGCATGGCCTGTATCCAGTTGCTATCTTGCAGTGCCTCTTCAACATTTTTAGGTTCTAACTAGGATATGAAGCACGCACACATTGCTTCATGAGGGATGAATCTTCTGGTTCTTACACCAATGGATGGATCTCCTATGATAAGATCCCTTGGGTGATTCCTTAGCCATGTCCTGTCAGGCTCAAAGACATGCTCTTCTCTGGGTTGTTCTTCTTGTTGCTGTAATGCAAGAGGTTCTGTTGCTGTAAGAATGTCTGTTGTATCTAAGGATGCAACTTCCTCATCTTTGTCTTCTTCTGTAGGCAGAACTCCTTCTACATATGGTACAACATTCTCTTTCCTTGGAGCTATCTTTTCAGGTGTCTCTTTCAACTTCCTGGTGTCACAATGTGGTTCATCAAACACCACATGAATAGATTCTTCAACCACCAAGGTTCTTTTGTTGAATACCCTGAAGGCTCTGTTTGCAGTGGAGTACCCTAGAAATACTCCTTCGTCTGATTTCATATCAAATGTTTTTAGATGCTCCTTTCCATTGTTGAGAACATAACACCTGCATCCAAAAATATGCAGATAAGAAATATTTGGTGTATGTCTATTCCAGATTTCATAGGGCGTTTTATCTAGATCCTTTATGATTAGACATCTGTTCTGTGTGTAGCAGGCAGTGTTGGTTGCTTCAGCCCAAAATCTCTTGGGTATTTCTGCTTCTGCTATTATCGTCCTTGCTGCTTCCTTGAGGGTTCTATTCCTCATTTCAGCTACACCGTTCTGCTGAGGTGTTATTGCAGCAGAGTATTCATGTCGAATACCATTATCAGAACGGAATTTCTCAATGAATTTGTTTGTGAACTCAGTTCCTCTATCTGATCTAATCTTTACAATACTCAAGCTCTTTTCATTCTGGATCTTCTTCATGAGATTAGGTAGCTTGTTTTGAGTTTTTGATTTCTTTACAAGAAAGATCGTCCAGGTGTATCTGGAGTAGTCATCCACAACTACAAGAAAGTACTTCTTCCCGCTCAAGCTTACTGGTTCCACTGGTCCAAAAAGGTCCATGTGTAGAAGATCTAAGATCCTGTGAGATGACTTTTGAGACTTGTCTTTAAATGAACTCTTAACTTGTTTTCCTTTCTGACAAGCTCCACAAATATTTTCCTTCTTGTATGCTACATCTGGTAATCCTCTTACGAGGCCTTTCCTTGCTAGCTTGTTGATAGTCTTGAAGTTCAGATGGCTTAACCTTTTGAGCCACAGCCAGCTCAGTTCTGGTGGACTCTTCACAATGAAGCATGTAGGTTGAGTGGAGAGGCTCCAATCGGCTAAATAGATGTTTCCTCTTCTTGTTCCTGTAAGCTTGACTTCATTTGAGGTGCTGTCTTTGATTAAGCATTTGTTGAGGTTGAATTCCACTTTGTATCCTTTGTCACATAATTGACTAATGCTCAGAAGGTTGTATCTGAGTCCTCTCACGTAGGATACATCTTTGATTTTTATGTTTTCTTTGACTAGGCATCCACTTCCTTTTGTGCTTCCTTTGGAATCATCTCCAAAGATGACCTTCGGTCCTTTGCATTCTTGAAAGTCTTTCAGAGATTCTTTACTGCCTGTTATGTGCCTTGAGCAGCCACTGTCAATATACCATACATCACTGCTGCAACCTGACACTGAAACCTGTAACAAATTCAGACAGATTTAGGTACCCATATCTGTACGGGTCCTCTGAGGTTAGTTGTTTTGGGAACCCAAACTTTCTTAACAGTCACTGATTTGCTGTAAGATTTGTTGGTTTTCTGACTGTATGCAGTTGTCCTAGCAATCTGCTTGTTATAAGTGTGTGCATTAACAACATGTGTGATACCAACACCTTTGTAGTGTGGTCTTCCACCATACTTCTCTTGAGTATATCCTCTTTGAGTTTTAGACATATAAGTCTTAGTATAGGTGAGAAGGTTTCTTCTGTGCTGCAACTTAGTTGGTTGCTGCATTCTCTTGCTGCATACAGCAGATGACTTCTGCTGCAGCCAATTCTTAGATGCAGGCTTACTTCCTGCAGTTGAGCACTGGGGTTTCTTTCCCTTATCCATCATTGCTGTTTTGTTCAAGATCTTCATAGAGTCACTTAGTAACTCCTTCTCCATTGGGGTTTCAGCTTGAACAAACTTTACAGCTTTGTATGTGTTTGCTGTATCCTGAGAGGTGTGATTGCTGTAACCTATACCTGATTTTTCAAGGGGGTTTCTGTTTTGATTTATGCAATCCCTTGCGTCCTTTGATGATTTGCTGAAAGTGCTTATCGTGGACTGCAAGCTTTCCTTCTCAGATTTTAGCTTAGTGATCAGCAGATTTAATCTAGAGACCTCTTGTTGCAACTTACTACACTTTGAGTTATCAGACTCTCGTGCAGCGAGCATTTTGGCAATGTCAATATTCTTGCTCTTGAGGATCTCATTGTCGATTCTAAGGTTCTCATTTTCAACCTTCAGTTCCTCATGAATTGAGTTGATCTGCTCGAAATCACTCATGATCCTTCTTAAGGAGTGGATCATGTTCAGCTCCTCACTTTCTGGTATGGACAACGGTTGATAGATTACCTCATCTTCTTCGCTGTCCTCGTAATCTTTAGCCATCAGGCATATCAGCGCTTCTTCATCAGAGGATGAGGTTTCAGTGTCGCTGTCAGAGGATTTTGTAGCTTTCAGTACTTCCTTCGGAACTACTGTCTCCTTGGCTTTCTCTATCTCTCTTATGAGAGCTCGAAGCTTGTGTCTTTCCTCTCTTCTTTTATCTCTTCTCTGCTCTCTTTCTCCTTCAGGATACTTATGCACGATTGGATACGGACAGTTCCTTGCATAGTGTCCCGGTTTCCTGCAGTTGTAACACAAGTCAATATTTCCTGTATTTAACTGTGGAGAAGAGGATACCTGAGGAGGTGGATGACTTCTTCTGAAGTCATTCTTCTTGTTGAGGTTGGTGTTGCTGCTATTATTGTTGCTCTTTATGAATCTCTTGAATTTCTTTAGGAGAAGCGTCATGTCCTCTTCAACAACTTCTGCTGTAACCTCATTCGACTTACTGCAACTAGCGGTTGCTGTATCCTTGGTGCCTCTGGCAGTGAGCGCTGTAACTTTAGAGCTCGACTCTTCGGACTCCTTTCTCCGTCTGTTGATGTCGTACTCGAATGCTTTAAGGTCGGAGAATAGGTCGAATGTACTCATGGATTTCAGGTCCATGGACACTCTCATGGCAGTGGTCTTGCTATCCCACTCCGCGGGTAGGGCTCTCAACACTTTCATGTTTTTCTCCTTTTGAGTGTAGTGTTTGCCCAGAGCTTCTAGTTCGTTCACTATGGATGTGAACCTCAAGTCTAGTTGCTCAAGAGTCTCTTCATTCTTCATTTCGAAGAGCTCGAATAGTTGGGTAGCATTGGAGATTTTGTTGTCTTTGGTGAGCTCAGTCCCTTCACATATTTGCTCCAGCTTTTCCCATATTTCCTTGGATGTTCTGCAAGTTTTGACCTTGCTGAAGGTGCCTTTATCCAACGTGATGAATAGAGCATTTTTGGCCACGTTATCCAAGTTAGCTCTCTTCCTATCTTCATTGTTCCATTCAAGTCTTGGTTTGACTAGGAAGTTTGGTGGTGGAGGTGCTACTTCCTCTAGCTCTCTTCCTAGCATAGGATTTACTTTTGTGGGAATTATTGGTCCTTCGGTGATGACCGTCCACATTTCGTCGTTCATTGCTAAAGATGTGCCTGCATTCTTATCTTCCAATCGTCATATTCTTCTTTGGAAAACATGGGTAGCTTGTGATTTGAGGAATCCATGATATGCTATAAGAATGAGTTTTGATGTAGAGAAAACAGCGAGACAAAGGTGGATTTGGGTAGGTGACCAGATAAGTTGGCTTTTAACCCAACTTGCTCTGATACCACTTGTTGGTCCCAAGTGGTGTTCGAGGTTCAGAGGGGGGGTGCATGAACCTTGGTCGATTTTGCAATCTTTAAACAATCCATTCTACTCTGCAAGTTACTTGAACTTGCAGCGTCAGATAGTTACTGCTTACAACACTAGGATACAGTGCTGCACGCTGTAACTTGGAGTTTTATGCGCAGCGGAAATTTACTTTTATAACACAAGACTGATTTTCTCAAAGATGCTTCTATCAGAAAATGTTTTATGCATATGATACAGATAAGAAACAGAAGGTAAAAGCACAGATAAGTAAAACAATAAACACTTACGGTTTATAGTGGTTTGAAGGTGGTGTAATCCTTCTATGTCCACTCTACTGCTCCTCGAGCAGGAACTTTTTTAAGCAAGATTGGATTACAGGACACTCCTAACAATCTATCAACTTTACAAAGTAACCACCTACTGAAGTCCAGCGTACACACAGCAACTGCAAACTTCAAAGGCTCACCCACACAGGGTTCCACACTCCCACACAGGGAAGCTGCCTAACTCTAGACAACTATACAAACAGCAAGGATCTCTCCTATCAATTGTTCTACACCACTAAAACAACCTAAGCAGACAACAACAAGGTTAAAAAGATAAAAATGTTTTTCTTCAACTGGTGCTTCGAAGTGAGCTTTTGAATCCTTGACAAAACTTTCAGCTTGAACTTGCTTCACTTCGGGAGGTTGAGTGACTGAAACTGATCATAGACTTGAATACTTGAATCTTGTAAGCTTTGTGAATTATTTGGTTAATCAGTAGTTTCAGTAACCAGCTTTAGTGTATCTCTTCCTCTATTTATACTTGTAGGAGAAGATGTCAGTTGAAGGAGACATCTCTCTTTTGAATTCGAAGTAGTCTGACCAAAGACAAGGTTCGCATTTAATGCGACTTGACTTTTTCTTTTGGAGCATTTAATGCGGCAGTTGCGGCTCGCAGCTTTCTGCAGCGCGTCAGTCCACATGACATCTTCGTATTGGCTCCATGTCTGCAACTCTGATCTTCTCTGAAATGGCTCTATTTATTCTTGCATGAGTCTTCGTTCCTCGTACTGCATTTATCCTTCCTAGGATTGTAGGATACTCCTTATTGTAAGTTGCGCTTATTGACTTGATTGAACTGTAAGCTTAGCGCCGTATCCTAGGTCTTCGTGCAGCTGATACTATCTTGTAGTGCTGCTGTAACTTAGACCTGGTTGCAGTATCTTTCGGTAGTCCTGCTGTATCCTTTTCTTGCAACAGTACTCCTGTATCATTTTCTTGCAGCGATGCTGCACGCCATTCTTTCTTTCTTTGCTGTAGAGGTGTTTTGTCCGTTACGGCGTTGCTGTAACTTTCTTCTTGCAGCTATGCTGTACTCTGCCTTCATGCAGCAATACTGTATCCTTCCTTCTTGCAGCGATATCTTTTCTTAAGGGCATAGATGGAGCTTTATCCTTGTTCAACCTCCATTTTCAGCACTTAACACTAGACTCAATTCTAGTCTATGTATTCACTTAAACATCGTGAAAAATGGGGTACTCAAAACTTCCTACTACATATGTGATTTATCTCATCAAAATCTAAACATTGAAATCCTAACAGATATAATGGTAAATAAAGGTGAAAAATTAACACCGTTGGCTTTCTTTAGAAAAATGGAAGCGTCAGCTACATTTAACAAATCAGAAAGGATTTCGTGCAATTTCTAAAATATAAAAGGATTTCATGCTAAATTTTCAAACCATGAGAGAGTTTGACGCAATTATCCCCTAAAAAATATTATCCATTATGAGATAGAAGTGCATACCTTAAAGAAAATGAGATTAAATGAATATGTAATCTACTTTTATATTGATAATTAACAAAATTGTTAAAATCTAAAAAAAAAATCATTTTAAAAAAGATGTTATTTGCATACTATCTGATTTAATTGAGCAATGGTAAATTATAAATATCAAATCAAAAGTTTGGAGAAAAATAATAGAATAAATTATTTTTTATATTATGGATTTAGCTCAATCATAAATTTCCAATATTTTCCATAGAAGAGAATGATGATTGGAAAATTAGGATGCAAGCACACCTCTCTATCATGAATGACGAGATGTGGATAGTGATCGCTATTATACCCACAAAGGTCAATTCCACGTTTGGGAGAGAATAGAAGCAATGAGCACTTTAACCACCGAACTTCCTGATCAAGCCAAGATAGAAATGGAACAATGAAGATAGAAAGAGCCAATTTGGACGAACCCGGATGCTCTGTTACATTTCTCTATAACATCTGCTGTTACACACTTTAGATGATTGACACGTAGGAGAGAGATAGTGATGTTCATAACAAAAAGAAAACAGAGGCAAGCGGCGTTGACTTCATTCAATAAGGAAACTCTATACTCAATGATTTCTCCAATTTGACCACACAAATCTTCTTGACAATCATAAGCCTTTTGCAACTCCTCCTGAAATAACTCCAAAACTTCATGTGTATAATTACTAGTTGCATGTTTGAAAATTTGAACTGGAAAAGCAGCCACTGGTATACTCTGACTTGTTCTAAAATCAGCTTTCAACTCTTCATACTGACGATCATCGACCAACCTATCAAAATGGTGGAGAAACTGAAGCAAATTATGCTTGTGATTCACGTATCTTTTAAGAACACTATTCATACTTTCACTACGTTGCGTAGTTATCATATATGCACAAAATGATTTTCGCCCATAAACAAGAGCCCATTTTTCTCTTATTTTAAACAACCTTTCCAACCAATCATTATATTTAAGTTCATATTTTTCTAGCATAACATTCCATGCATTAAGAAACTCTTCTTCTTCCTTGTAATCATAAACATAAGATCTAAAATCCTTAGAAAAACTTTTAAATCTTGTGAACATATTACTCAAATGCTTTGCTGCATTTTGAAATATATGTCAAATACACAGGCGATGACATGTTTCAGACGATTGCTAAAGCTTTTGCCATTGCAGCGTCTTGATCTGTGAGAATGGTTTTAGGTAGCTTTGCAGATATGGCTCTAGCAAATGTATCAAATAACCAGCTATATGTTGATGTAGTTTCAAAAATAATTGTTTGTCTGGTGATTCATGCCAACAAAAAGAGAAAACGGCCTACCCTCTTTATTTTTCCTATATGTTGTATCAAAACAAACTACATCTCCAAAATAAGAATAACCAACCTTCATTTATGCATCAATCCGAAGAATATTTGCTATCAGATCATCTTGATCAACCTGAATTGCATAGAAAAAATTAGGATCATCCAACTGTCTTTGTTGCAAGTACTCTAATACCCCTCTAGTATCACCAACCTTCATTTCCAAGGTTCTCTTTGAACCCAAGTAATTTTTGAAATCTTCAAACGTAAAACCATCATTTTCACGATTTTCCGCTTGCTTTGACAATAAGGCAAACCCTGCTTTTGATGCTATCCCTGAGCTATCTAAATCGTCCACTTGTGAAGTTTGAACATCAGATATTTTCCTATGTGACCTTTTCATATGACTTTTTTTTGGACTCACTAGATCATGACCTATATGTTCGGCAATAAAATTGACAACTTTATATTTACCATTATATATTCCATTAACCTTCATGCTTGCTTCACAACCTGTTTTTATTTCTGGACGATGAGATTTAACCATTGTATCTCTTTTATCCTTTTCTCGGCGCCCTTGACATTCATAACAAAATATTCTATCAAGCACCCTTCCATTTCTATCTTTATGAACACTGTGTTTTCGAATGCCAAATTCAGTTGCCTTTGCGTATTCATTATAGAACTTGTATGCAGCATCTTCACTCTCAAATTCTATACAAAGTTTTGGAATTTTCTCTATCGAAATGTTCAATTGTCTTTCATTTATTTGTTCATCCCCACTTACATTTGTAAGTTCTTTCTCTTGATCTACCTCATCAAAATTTAATTTGCGTTGTGGAGTAGCATCAATTGGCATATCTTTGTCCATGATTGAAGAATAAATCAAAAATATTAATATTACAATTAAAATTATATGGTAAGTAATTGTAAACGTAAATTTCTACTTCACAAATCAAGCCTCGTTTCATATGTCTACAGCCTTATAGTAAACTTTATTTTTCAATAATTTAACTCTAGAATATGACATATTGTAATTGAGGTCAAAATATGTATAGAAGATGCCCAAAAAGAAAAGAAGTGACAGAAAAAAAAAACAACAATGCATTGAACTTTTAACTTCCAAACTTAAAGGTGCATACATAAAGGGATGAAAATACTCATTCCTCCAACCATATAAATTTAAGTACTGCTCAATTAGTTATATAGTGCTTAGTTTCTATCCATCTTAATTCGTCCAACCATTCTCAGTCAACTAATCATGCAGTACATATGGATTACAGTGATAATCAGTTGACTCCAACCATTCTCAATCAACTAATTAAGCAGGTTCAAATACACAAGAAGTTAAATTACAGATATATACCAAAAATGATCATGAAGAAGGTTCAAATACACAAGAAAACCAACAGCCACCACACATGGAGATTTCTCACTCATTCAGGAATTCCACCGAACACATGGTGTACGCAGTTAAAAGTAAATAATTCGAACATGAATTTTCTTACAAATCAATGAAAAGCTCATTAGGAAATAATCGTACAGGCAGAATCATGCTCCCAACTATGTGAAATAAAAAAATGATATCAAAAAAGTTGACAGAAAAAAGAGTAAAACTCACCCGAATAATCTTCGAACATGCTGCTTGGTTGCGAGGAAGAAACCTCCGATTTTTCGAATTCTTTTTCTGATAGTAATCAAGAATAGAATGGTGATCTTTATGATCATTTGTTTATCGGAGCTAAATCAAAAGATTTTGATTCTTTCCAAATCTGAATCGCAAAACAGAGTTTCCTTATCGAATGAAGTTAACGTCACTTGCCTCTATTTTCTTTCTGTTATGAATATCACCATCTCTCTCCTATGTGTCAATCATCTAAAGTGTATAACAATAGATGTTATAGAGAAATGTAACAGAGCATCCGGGTCCAATTTGGACAATGTTGCTAAGATTCAACAACTCGCCGTGAAGTCAGTTCGAAAGATTTTGTAAAATCGATAGAGGTTCATTCACCTCCTTTGAAACTTTGAACCACTTGGAACCAACAATAAACTTACATTTCATCCATGATGGACAACTGAATTACGTGAGATGATGAAGGCGTTTGGGATGCCTGATGTGAAGAAGTGGATAGATCCATGTAAAGACGTGAGTGCTTGTAAATATTCCCCCTTATCATAGGTGGGATGAATACCCATCGACCCCCTACAGATGAGGATGGTGTTGGAACCGCCGGCTCGCTAAACCTAGGCAATTTCGATTCGAGGTTCATGCAAAATATGATAACGCACAGCGGAAAATGAGTCATACCTTTTGCAGCGAAATTAGTTTTAAGATCAGAACTGTAGATAGAGCAATCGATGAAGCCTCGATCTCTCGATCTTCTGTTGCATTCCTCGTCTTTTCTCAAATGTTATGTGGGCAACGAGTTTTTGAGAATTCCAGCGGCTTCTACTAAATCGAATCTAAGATTTTCATGTGTTTAGAAACGGCTGACTTAAGGCTTATTTATAGGCTACAACAGGGACCTTGAGGAGGATTAGGATTAGGTCTCCTAATAGGCTTAGGAGTCCATGTTCGGTCCGAACACACTTCTTAAGCCCATCAATAATAATTCGGTCCACTAAGGAGTTATTATTGAACTACCGCCCCAAATCCATATTAAATATGGACTCCTATTTATTATGAGTACGTTTATCTCCCCGTGTTTAAGATATCGAATGTCCATTAATTAAATAAGTTACTGACAACTCAATTTAATTAACATCTATATCCAAGAGTAGTACCACTCAACTTTATTATCATGACGGAATAAATCCATATACAGGGTTTACATGATAATCCTTATGAGCTCCTCAAGAAGACATTATCATCCTAAATAATTAGGACATGGATTCCTTCTATAATCATCAACATACCATATAAACAATATTGTATTCCTATTTACCGAGCTTATTGATTTAATGAATAAATCTAACTCATTGGTAAATTAAAGAAACAGAAATTAAGTATACATGCCCGTTATTATATAGGGATTAAGAGGACGCACATTCATAATAATAAATGTCTTGTTCTATTATATAGTCAGTATAAATCGCACAACCTCAATTGGTCCTGCTCAATACATACAAAATGTACTAGTGTAATTTTATAATTAAGATAGACTAATACCAAATTACACTACAACCATTCTGATAATTTGTCCAAAATTATCTTGATTGTGAGCTACCATTTATAATCTATAAAGAACTGATAACATGATCTTCTGTGTGGCACCACACACCATGTTATCTACAATATAAATTAATTGGAAAATTGCAATAATATATATAACAAATATAAAATGCAATAGCACATACAAAATAATTGTGAAATTAAGGCTTGGGCTAGTGTTTGAACGCATGTGCATGCGTGAGCCGCGCGTGTAGGTGCGTTAGCTGCATGTAGGACGCATAATATATATTTTCGAATTGGGTCGATTCAGTTAGATGGATGACGGATCTAGGATCCGTGTATCTTGTAAAAAAAATAATTGTATTTCTTTAATCCTAGCTTGCACATTCAGTATCTCTTAACTAACGGCTTACAACGCGGGCTCCTCACATGTTTATTAAGTTGGATGAAATATATATGTTTACGCCCAAGGACATTGTAGAATTGGTCTCATGTGTTCATAATTAGTCCCACCAAAACAGAAGTTGCTGAATTATTAGTATTTGAAATATTTAAATTTTGATGCATTTCAGTATTTTTTATTGATTTGTCATAATAATTTGTACTGTAGTAGTAAACTAAGGTCTATCCATAGCTATAACTAATAAAATATTTACACATTTTTTTTAATAAAATCACATATTTAGTATAAAGTTAACAATCTTATACTATAATTTATTAGAAAATATTTGTCATATTTGTTAGTACAAGTTAAAGAAATATTATATGAAATAACAGTAAATCAAACACAATAAAATGTATTTTAGGGAGTTGAATATATAAATAATTTTAAATCTTCCATTTCTTTTGTAACGTTATAGGCTGAGAAATACACAATATAAAACCACTCAAAACTTTATGCTCTTGCAATAGTTATTTATTAAATATTTTTATTCATTTAGTTTTTTCATTTAAATATCAGTTATATTTATAATTGTATTTACTGTATCAATCAATAATGCATATAAAAAGGTTTTCAAAATTTTATAGTTATTAATTTCTTAGTTATTGTTATAGACATTGCTTGTTATTTTTACTTTTGTTGATTTTTTATTTATTAAATATAAACTTTTTAATCTCTTAATATAATAATTTTTAAATCCAACTACATGTTTCATATTCTGTGTAACAGTACACGAGAGAAATGCTAGTTTCCCTTCAAGAATTGCAACTCTATTAACAAAATTTCCTCGAAAATACATGTTTTTAAATTTTGGAACCAATTTTACAATTACTTTTAAGGTTTAATAGATATTATGTCAATTCCCTCAAAAAATGGACATTTCACTTTTCGAACTAAATTTGCAAAATATTTGTAACGGGAAACGCAATAAGGCTAATTTGACAAGATATTTTATGGCGGGATCAATTATGAAAAACATATGAATAAAGAAAAAATGATAGCCTGTGGGATGAAATATGCAATTGTCTCTTATTTTCATTGTATTACATTGCGCACAATGTTTCCATTTATCCTAAGAAATCATTATTCTATTTTTATTTTACTTTTTCAAGTTACTTGAAAACTTTTCTTTTTGTTGATTCTTAAATCCTTTTATTATTTTTTTCTTCTTTTAAATGATTCCATATTCTTCCTTTCGCTTTCCTTTGCCTTATTTTATTAAGTTGATTTTGAACCTTTCATTTCACTTCGTTTTTGTGTTGAATTTCAAAATTACAATGCCGAATTTGTCAATTAATATTTAAAGCACCTTCTTCTCCCATAGGACGTTGGTTTGAAATCACCATATATTGCATTAGCATCATACTATTGTTTTTTAGAATTTGATCCCCTAAATATATTATTATGATTATAAACTTAGTTGTTTTTAAGTACTTTATTCAATATTATATTATGCAGTAATATTTGATCTCAGAAAAAAAGAAAGAAAGAAAAACCTAAATTAGACCACTCAGTTCAAACGCAAAATATTTACGTGTTGTGTTGCTATAGAAAATAAATAAACGAATAGATTATATATTACATATTTAAAGTTTACAACTATTCTGTTTTTTATTGCTTATTTATCTTTTTTCTTTCTTTCTTATCTTTAGTTAAGTTTAGTTTGGGAACAATTGACTATCTAATTCATTTCAATTTAGATCCACCGTGGTAAATTAGTATTTCTATTATATTAGTGTAGTTCATATATTCAATAATATTCTTTGAGTTGTACACATGATTCGTATTAACACAATAAAATACTAATAAACACTTTTTCTCCTCCTTTTTTTAATAATAAATAATAGAACCACCAGATATGTCAACTGTCAATTTAATATTTTTCCTTTTTTATTATTTTTAAAAATCATTTATTTTATTAAATTTGAGATTTGTTAGGGTTTTGAATTTTAATAAGATTGGTTGTTTGTAATTTTTTATTTTAAGAATTATATTATCTAACCATATTCCTATATTTTAGGAATTTGTTTCTTTTTCTTTTTATCTTATTTTATATAGGATTTCAAGAAAGAGAAAAAGAACGTAGTTTCAAGAATGTAGGAAAAAAACTTGAAGAGAGAAAAGAAAAGGAACGTGGAATTGAGAAGTGAAGATCATAGAGATGGATTCAAGATAGTGGAACACGTGAAGATCTTGGAAGATTATGGAGCATTCAATCATGATAGACAACCTCTATAAATTGGAGGACGTTCTTGAAGATTTATACACAGTGAAAAACAGAAATTGAAGAGCATAGATAAGAGAGCTTTCGAGTCATATTATTTCAGCCTTCTTGTATCACATTTGTGATCTTTTGATTCTTTATATACGTCCAATTGATTAGAGAATTAGGACGTATTGTGTTTTCATCTCCTTGTAATCAAAATTCTTATATTAAAGGAACTTTTTGTCCTGATGGCAGTTCACAAGTATTTATATACTTGTGATTAAATTTTATCTCTATTCGTTTTATTTTTAGTATTTATTTTTCGTTGTGTTTTTTCGATGTTCCCAACACCAGTGACAACACCAAGTTCTCTGATTGATTATTTCAGTTAATTTAATCCACGCAGAACTTTCATCAACAATAGAAAATAATAATAATAAGACAACCAAGATTCAAAATATGGATATCTACAAACACAACTCCAACGTGTCACAAGGCACTACCGAAATTTTTAAAAATTAAGTAGTTGGTCACATGGCTGATGGCCCCCTCATTCATTATATTCATAATTCATCAGCCACTCATTATTATGCCTTTTCCTATCTCCAACTAAAATAAATTTCTACACCAAATTCTTCCATTTCCTACACCAATTCCTCCCACAATTCAACCATTATATGGAGGAGAACCACAACCTCCTCCGACCACTTCTAGGCCCATCCACCACCTCCTCCGCGGCTGCCCCCCCACCACTTGATCACGTCAACAATCTGAAGCCCATCTCTTCAAAACCCGGCATCATTTTCCGGCTAACTTTGCTCCTTTTTATTGGCATAATTTGTGTATGGGCAAATCATGAGGCCTCCAAGGGGTATGCTATAACAATAGTCAATGAATCAGACAACACATTCCAGGGGAAGCGATTCCATCTTTTCTACGTGTCTAATGATGAAGCCACACGTATTGTGATCAAGGCAAGTAAAATTATCGAGAATTTTCTCTACCCCGATTATGATAGTCTAGATAAAAAGCCAATCAAACATGTGATTCTTAAATTGGCCAATCATAACTTGACCAAAAATGTCATAGTTGAATCGGGCATGGATGATGTGTTTGTGCTCAACATAAATCCGTCGATTATGGAAGATACAAATTCCGATCGCATTATGATTCAAACGGTGAGACGAGGTTTGGCTCGTATATGGCTCTGGGATGGTGAAGGTAAAGCCCCCAAGACTCTAACAGATGGCATTGTAGAATACTTGGTCAATTATTTAGGTGGTGGTTCATTGACTAGGCGGGAAAAGATTGAGCCACAATTAGGATCAAGCACCACCGCGTGTTGGCGGCAAGGGGAGCCTAAAGTGGTGGCGGAATTCTTGAATTACGGCGAGCGCCGCCGGCCGGGATTCATCAGAAGGTTGAACCAAGCAATGAAGGAAGGGTGGGATGATGCAATAGGCATGTCGGATCAGAATCTATGTACAACTTATGACTTGTTAAAGTACAACTCATCTGGCCTGTAGTACCACATGTACAATAGTTAAAATTGTCGAATTGATATTGATTTGAATATTATTATTTTTATTGTAAATTATTTTTTGAATAATTAGAGTAGATTTGATTCATTCAGTCCAAACACACACTAATATATAGATCTCTAAATGGGCAGAATGTGAGTCCCATTTGATCATATGAGAGGTGAAATTGGACGGCCAAGATTTGTTGTCGTGGTCTGATCGTTCCATCCATTTCATTTTTTTTATGGTTACAAGAACATGCTTGATGGGCTACACTTTTTTCTTTTCTTTTCCAAGTTGGAATATATATTTATGTATAAATAATATATGTATATATATGTATTATGAATCTATAAATAATATATATATATATATATATATATATATATATATATAGTGGCGGAGAAATATTCAAAAGAGATGGCACAATTAAAATATAAAATTTTAAATTTTCATACAAAATATAACTTAAAGGTGATTTCAAAGATTCGATTTATATATGAAAATCATCTCGTTTATAATTGACCCTGACAATGTGCCATGTTTTGAAACTTGTAAATGATAGTTTCATTAGTTACATGCTCAAATATATATCATTTTCAAGATAAATTATTAAATTATCATTCATCCATTCATGAACCATTAGTTGCAAAATCTTATTTTCACGATACTTATCGCAAATGAGAAATCCGTCTAACTTATCTAACAACTAATCAAAATTTCAATGTCAAACTAATAATGTCCAAATCAACTAAACTATTGAAAATTTTAACTTAAAATTTATTATATGATCTCTGTACTCACACAAATATATTGCCTACTGCTTTAGACAACTAAACACTCAGTAAGGATTAATTCCTATGAACTAAGAACATTTTTTAAAATAACTTAAACACACAACAACAAGGTAAAAGTATATAAGTTTTTCTTTAACTGGTGCAGTGAAACAACTTTTGTATCTTTGAAATTTAGATCTTGGCTTGACTGTTTCTTCAGGTTGAGTGACTGAAACTGTTTTTCTTGAAAATGCTTGAAAGTTTTGAATAATTCTTGCTTGAGTTAGAATGTCAAAGTTTTCAGTAGTAATTCCAGTCAACTTTTCATCTATTAATAGATGTGAGAATATGCCCGTTGAAGGAGATACACTCTCTCTTGAATTTGAATCTCCTTCAAGTATGCATGACTTGCATTAAATGATTTTTGTACTTTCATTAAATGTTTCATTGTCTTGTTTTACGGATTATTAATGCAATTGTATTAGGTTGCAATTGTACTACAGGTTGTTAGGCCACGTGTCAGTTGTTTATTAGCTCATAACTTTGTATTTCACAGATTGTCTATACTAGCTCTATTTCGATTTGTTGAAATGACTGATCCTCGGATTAGGCTTGATATTCCTTGTACTGCATCCTAGTCAACTCTGCTAGCTGTAATTAATGTGTCTTTAAACATGCAACATGTAGCTTTTGGCCTTCCTATAACCCTAGTTACTTCAAGTTGTAACTTAATCTTACAGCGTTGCTGTATTATGACTCTTCTTGCAACTGTGCTGTATTTCACTTTTCTTGTAGTTGTGTTGTATTTCACCTTTCTTGCAGTTGTGTTTGTATAGGACTATTCTTGCACAATAATTGCTCTTCCATTACTTTCAGCACGGCTTTTTACTTGATGTCCTCCATTCCTTCAACTTATTTTATAGACTAAAAATCTAGTCTAAGTTTCACTTAAACACTATGAAAAATAGGGTACTCAAACATCTTATGACATATGCTATTTTATCTTATCAAAATCTAAACACTAATTTCTTAACAAAATTGTTGAAATTAACACACTAGCATTTAGGCTCCTTTCATAATTTAATTAAGTTTAGTTAATTATTTTTGAATTTAATAAAAGAATTATGATGTATATATTATATATATACTATGCAATATTAGTTTATCTCTATATTTATTGTAAATAAATCATTTAATTTGAAATTTTAAATTCAACATATATATTAATGTTAGTTATAATATTTTGTATACTACTAGATATATTTTCCAATTTTTTTACAAAATTTTCATATTTTTAAAAAAATAACCAATATGTCCACTGAAACCATCGATATTTCAGTAAAATTAAGGTACCAATATATTTACCAAAATTGATATTTTCCAAGCTATTACATATATTTTACCTGACCAGATTGAAGGAAATCATAAGAAAGAAAGAAGCTCTATAGACAAAGATTCCGATATTCTTATGTAGTTTATATCTGTTGGTCCCAAGTGGTGTTCGAGGTTCGGAGGAGGGGGTGAATGAACCTTGGTCGATTTTGCAAATCTTGTATAAACTTACTGTTCTGCAAGCTACTTGAATTTACAGCGCCAGTCAGTTACTCCTTACAGCACTAGTATGCAATGCTGCACGCTGTAACTTAGAGTTTTTATACGTAGTGAAAAATATGTTTTTGACACAAGGCTGATTTTCTCAAATATGATCCTTTTGAAGATGTTTTATGCTTATGACAGATAGATATATAAGATAAAGCACAGATATATAAAACAATAAAACACTTATGGTTTATAGTGGTTCGAAAGTGGTGTAATCCTTCTACGTCCACTCTACTGTTACCTCGAGCTGGAACTTTGTTATGAAAGTTTGGTTTACAGGACACTCCTAATAATCTATCAACTTACAAAGCTAAACACCTACTAGAACCTAATAGACACACAGCAACTGCAAGTTCTAAAGGCAACCTACACAGGGTTTCACACTCCCACATAGGGAATTGCCTATCACCTAGACAACAATACAAGCAGCAAACATAAATCCTATCAACTATTCGACACCTAAAACAACCTAAACACACAACAACAAGGTTAAAAGTATATAAAATTGTTCTTCAACTGGTGCGGTGAAGTGAGCTTCTGAATCCTTCAAAGGATCTATTAGCTTGAACTTGGTTCACTTCATTGAGGTCGAGTGACTGAAATTGTAGAGAATGCTTGAGAGAATATAGCTTGAATGTTTGGTCGTTTACGCGTAAATATTTCAGTAGTCAGCTTCAGGGTTACTCGTCCTCTATTTATACTTGTAGAAGATATCCGTTGAAGAAAATATCTCTCATTTGAATTTAAGGGTACTTGATCAAAAATATGACTCGTATTTAATGCGACTTGACTTTTCCTTTCAGAGCATTTAATATGGTGGTTGCGGCTCACAGCTTTCTGCAGTGCGTCAGTCCACGTGTTGTCTTGGCATTAGCTCCATGTTTGTAACTTTGATCTTCTCTAGAACGGCTCTATTTATTCTTGCTTGGTTCTTCGTTCCTCGTACTACATTTATCCTTCCTCGGATTGCAGGATACTTATTCTATTTGTCTTAAGCGCTGTTGGCTGATTATCCAGTAAGCTTTGTGCTATATCCTAGGTCTGCTTACAACTGTTCGTTCTTTACAGTGCTGCTGTAACTAAACTTTCTTGCAGTAGCTTTATGCAGTACTGTTGTAGCCTTTTCTTGCAGCGTCGCTACATGCCGTTCCTACTTACTTTGCTGCATGCCGTTCCTACTTACTTTGCTGCATTGCTGTATCTACTTTCTTGCAGTATTGTTGTATCTTCTTTCTTGTAATATGATGTATTTACTTTCTTGTAGTGTGTTGTATCTGCTTTCTTGCAGCAGCTTCATTCTAAATTTCTCGATGCAGCATTGTACATATATATACCTCCATCTTTCAGCACCTATAACTAGACTCAATCCTAATCTATGTTTTCACTTAAACATTATGAAAAATGGGGTACTCAAACTTTCTATTACATACTTGGTTTGTCTCATCAAAATCTAAATATTGAAATCCCAACAATTTTCTCTTTTTTGATGATGAAAAAACCTTTACATTATTTCGTTCATGAAAGAAGTTTTACTTTGCACTATATCATTTTTCATCAGGATTACATATTTGATATGCCTTGAGAAAGAAAATCTAATCCTGGATTAATCATTAGAGATGTATCTTGTCTAATCCTTTATCACATATCTTCAGGATAAGCAAATACTCCCTCCGTCCCAGCTCAACTTGCCTACTTTGACCGGGCACGGAGGTTAAGAAAACACAGTTGACTCAATTAAATATGCTTACTTTTTGCTTTTTTCAATTAAATATGCTTACTTTTTGTTTTTTTCAATTAAATATGCCTACTTTTTACTTTTTTCATATTTAATGCAACAAATTTGGATGACATTTGTGTAATAAAGTTGAAAAATAAGGATATTTTGGTAAAATTTTTTTTTGCCATTTTTGGGCTGGCAAGTTCGGCTGGGACAAACATAAATGACAAGTAGGCAAGTTGAGTTGGGACGGAGGGAATAACATGCAAGGGTTCATAAGATATGAACTTGGTCAAATGCAGAAAAATAAAATTTTTTCATTAAGGAAAAGAAATTTTACACAACATACAGAGAGATATATACAAAAATGTACAACATCATACATTGATTACTGTTGAAACAGGGACCTTCTAGTAGACGATTCATCTGGTCTTCTTTCAGCAGTCCTTCTTTTTTGCTCCATCTTCTCTCTAGATCCTTTTCATCAGTCTCGAATGGACTCTTAATAGGATTCTTCTAGTTTCTCTTTGATCTTGGGAATCTGAACTATCTCAGCCAAAAGTCCTCACAGTAAGGCACAATCCTGTCTTGCTTCACCAGGTCTATATATTTATTCTGAATCTGGAGTTCTCCATCCCTGCCAACCTGCTCATATCTCCTCAATGCAGATTGGCAAGTCTGAAATCTTTTGAAGAAGCCATTCCTGCAGAGGTACTCTGATCTTTTGAACAGGGTGATCTGCTCAAATGATAGATTCCTGTCAGTAAGCAAGATGATTGCCTTGAAGATATTCAAGCCCCAGGCTATGTTCTCTCCTTCAGGCCTCTGATCCATCAGCATGATACTGCAGCAGATATGTTGTTTGTGTCGAGACGTGGTATGTTCTAAGGGGGGTATTGGTAGAGAGCCCTATCAACATCTTCCATAGCTTTTAGCCTTCTCTCTCCAATAACTCCAAGCCTCTGATCCAGACATTTTCTTCTTGTTCTGCTCTGGCTATCTCCGCCCTCTGAGCAGCTATCTTTTCATTGTAATGTCTTTCAGCTTCGACTCTACTAACCCTCTTTCTTGAGCTGCGCTGCTGGTCCTCTTTCCCTCTCTTTGTATGATGAGAAGAGGGAGGTCTTACATCCTTCCTTGCAGCGGCACTATATGTAGTGCCTGTAGCTGATCTGCTTACAGCAGCTGCACCGCCAGCTCCTGCTTCATCATCTTTTCTCCATCTTTTTGGAGAAGGAGCGTCAACAGCGGCAGATGGCCCTCTCTTCCTCCTCCTGCTAAGAAGTTGATCTTCTTCTTATTTCTCCCCTGAGCTCTGGTATCTGTCTTGGAATCCTTCCCCCTTTTTGACATCATCAAAAGCCAGGGGTGGAGCAGGGGCATCTTGCACCATAACAGATCGTGGTCTTTTGGCAGGTGTAGTGTCTTGCCTGGATCCTTGAGCATGCTGAGGGAATGCATTGATCATCATATCCCTCAGTTCTCCTACGATCATCTCCAGGTTCCTCAATCGATCGTCGACACTTCTAGTTCTTCTAGTTTGATCCATCACATTATCCAAAAGTGTCTCTAGCAGCATTGAGTGAGATTGAAGTTTGTCTGCTGCAACATCAACCGAGTGCTTGCAAAGCTTTATCTCAGAGCGATTGATTGCAGCCTCTCTCTTTAATTCTCTTTCCATCTAAACCCTGTCCCTGAGCAGCCTGTAGGTAGAATCATTTAGGTCATGTTTGATCATGTCAGGGAGCGCTTCAATGTCCTTCTTGAAGCCTGTCATGGTTTCGATATGGAATTTGACGCTGACCCTCATACAGTTCTGCATGTTAGACTCATGATCCTAAAGAGTATGAAGCAGGTGTCTAAGAGCAGCAACTACCCTATCAATTGATTCATCAGGGGCCAGGCCTACTGCATTCTGTCGTCTGTGAGTAGCAGCCGATGCAGTATATGGAATTAAGGCTTGTGGTTGCTGTACTGCATCCTGCTCTCGAGCCACAAACTCTCCTTCAGCATCCTCATCCTCATTTTGGCTAGATAAGTGACTTGAAAAGCCAGAGGTGAGATCTTCTCTATCAGCTTCCTCCTCCTCAACATCTTCTATCTCAACTACCACTTCATCACCAATTCTCCCATAGGTTGCTCTTCTATGGGCAGTGAGCTTCTTAAGAAACTCAGAGGATTCAGCATTGGCCTCCTCAGTAACCTCAGCTGCTGTAACCTAGATGAGTTCTGGTATGCTTGCAGCAACAGCAACATCAACCTCCTTATGAGGTGTCTCTCGCTGCGTTGAGGTTACACACTATAAGAAAATAGAAAAATTCCAACGACACAATTTCCGTTGGAATTCTGAGTTTTTTCGTTGGAATTTCTGATTCCAACGGTAATTCCATCGAAATTTAGGCCGTAGGAAAAGTGGGCATTGGAATTTCAAAATTCCAAAGGAATTTCCAACGGAATATTTGTTGCAACGGTAATTCCAACGAAATAGTACCGTTGGAAATCTTTGTTGGTGAAAAAAGTTCCAACGCTATTTCTAATGCTTTTTCCAATGGCTAATGATCGTTGGAATTATTCCAACGGCATTTTCAATGACTTCTTTCCATTGGAAAAAGTTCCAACGGTATTTCCAATGGCCTATTTCGGTTGGAATTTTGAGGATGATTTAAAATTCCAACGGATATGATCCGTTGGAATTTTCGTTGGAATTGGTGCAATATTAATTGCAACAACAATTTTACCATTGGAATTTCATTTTAAGAATTCCAACGGATAATTTCCATTGGAATTTGTCCAACCATAATTCCAACGACAATATTACCATTGGAATTTTCTATTGGAAATTTTTATAAAAAAATTTCGTAGCTATATAAAGAAATCATGTAAAACTAATAAAAAATACAATATAAAATCCTTCAAACATCAAATTTAAGAACACATCCAAAATAATGTCACAACATGAACAATAAGTTCTAAACATCATCATCGTCAATAGTAATCATCATTCACCATTCTCATCATCAACAAAAGAAAACGACTTAAGTTCGTAGTATAAACATGTATTTTAGAAACCATCATCATCATCATTAATACCTATATCTCCGTCCTCCTCATTGTCATCACCTGCATCCTCATCAATGTTCTCACCATCATAAGGAGGAGCCACGTCCGAAGAAGAGATGCTAGGAGCGAGTGATCCATTATTCATCTTCTCAATATGGCTCCGAAAGAAAGCCAATTAACTCTCAACAGCAGCCAAACGTGATTGTAACACTTCAACTTCAGCATTAGTAGGATGAGTGGTCTTACTTCTTGCATTGGATCTTGAAATCGAGGATCTATATAAAGTTGCTTCCGATCCAAATCCATAAGACCTGCCTCTCTTGTTCTTCCTCTATTAGCCTCGTAAAAGACAGTAGAATCATCTATGTCATCTTCATCTACACCTTCAGATAGTCTACTAGCCTTCAACGTCTTGAACTTATTCTACATATAGTATGAAACATATACGAAGATAAGATTTTGTAAGTATAAAAAACCAAATAAGATGTGTACACACATGTATTATACTAATATCCATTTCCAACAATTTAATTATTATTTTATAGAAATACTTACATAAACTCCCTCAGCTTTAGAATTTCGCCATTTACCAGTTTTCTCATCATAATTGAGCCTCAGGAAAACCTCAGGGACGGTAGCATCTCTACCTAACTCAATTCCCTAAATTAATCACACAATTAATATTTATTTAAACTAAATTTTGATTACAAATAAAACTTAATTTAAAAAACAACACTTACCAATCTTCTAATATGCTCAAAAATAGAAATAGCACCACCTCGATTCAGACAACCATCATTATTAACTGATATATTCTTCTTATTTTGCTCGGACATGCTGATGAAGTTGGGGTCTGTGTCCCATTTGGTTCGAAGTGCCTCAAGAACTGAAACAGACAACCATTTTTCCTTTGACTTCTTTCTACGAATATCTACCAAGCTTGAACGCACGAGGGTTGAAGCTTTATGTTTCCATATCCGCTTAATATCATCTTCATGTTCAGGATCCCATCTACAATAATTCTACTCAAAAACAAATATCCTTTTAGATTAAAATATAATAGAACAAACTTTTGCATTTTAATCTTATCGTAAGGTAATGATATCACCTGAAACTGTATAAACCACATGTTCTTCACATTTTCAGGAATCTCACTCCACCCAAGCCATGGTTGTTCGTATTTAGACTTGATAACTGTGGTGATATGTTTAATTGCTTCAGAAGGAAATAACCTGTTTGTAATAATTAATTTAGAACTAATAGTTAAATTTAAATAAAAAAATACATTTAGAATCAACTTAGATTAAAATGTAAATAGTTAGAAAGTCATTTTTCTTTGTTTTAAATATTAGAATTGAAAGAGTATTTCACCTTTCGAATGTGTCCAGCTGATAATTCAGAGCAAGCAGTAGGTATTGCACTTCCTTTATATGTCTTGCAGATATAGCTTGCAAATTTACAGTAGTCCTATAGTAACAAAGAGAATGTTATATTTCAATAAATAAATATTGGGGGGAAGGACCATCATTTTTATAAATAAATCAATAATTCACCCAATTTGGTAGCTGTTAGGCACATACAAGAGTCATCAAGACCACTTTATTCTTCTCATATCATCCTTTAACAATTAAATATACATACTTTTAAAAGTTAATCTAATATTAACTTGAACAATAAACATTCAAAAGAAACACATAACTGCACCTGAACAAAACCAAAGACAGCCAGAGCACCGCACAAAATACTTCATCAACGAATCAATATAACAGCTCAAAGACAAGACTAGAGGCCCATGGCTTGAATAGCTTCCACAATATAATTGTAGTACAGATGTAGCTCCTCTAGTAGTGGGAGATTTGCAACTGCTTTAATCACACCTTCACTTGTTATGCCATAGAAAAATACTAGTTGAAGCCGCTTGAGCTGACTACACCTGTGATCAGCAATTGAATTAGTTTATTTAACAAACATAGAATTTGTCTCCATTTTTATATTCTTTGCTCTTAAATAGAAAAATGCATTTGAAACCAGTTATTAGTATATGATCAATACATTACTGACCAGTTTTGAGACACATTTGCATTATCTGGTCTGAGTTATCACTACAAATTGTATAAAAAATTAAAGCTCGCCACAGGAATTTTCATTATCAACTCTTGCGAAACTATGCCACAAAGGATATTTACTTCTTGAACAAGAGAAAAGTTTTGGCAAGATTGTACAATCCCTTATAAGTGCTCAAAATATATATCCAATGCTTTGAATATGAGAATGACTAATAGAGAATATGTAACCTGCAGTCAACAAACTAATCTATAACCTGTTACAGCTTTTCTTACATCATCAGTACATGACTAATAACATGGCTTTGTCTTCATATATATGTAATTGCTCATTTGAACCTATGCATTAATTTCCTATTTTAAGTCATGTAGACATTTTAATTACTGGATGATTGGAAGACAATCCATGTGATCTTGCTTTTGATTTTGATTTTCCAAGTTCTGTTGATTTAACAGATGATCTTACTTAACATCCCAAAATTCTTCAGAGAAATCAATTACATACTCAATCTCAATAATCAAACACCAAAACCAGCCATCGAACTATATTTCGCCATGATAATCAACAAACACAATCAATTAAAAAATAATACAAACCAATCAAGCATAAAAAAATGAATCACATTGATCCAAAAGAGCGTAAGAAGACTGAGAAGGAACGATTACCAATTTATCAGAGGAAAATCATGAAAAAATCCAAAATCACAACCCTAAACTACCTTAGAACCAATACCTACACCAAATTTCACATAATCATACTGAAAATAGGAATCCCCATCATCCGAAAATTGAAAACCTAAATCTATTGAATACCAAAAATAAAGAACAAAGAGTTGCGTTTCCACAAAAGCAAGAAACAAAAACACTCAAATCAAACTTGAAAAATAGATGCTAAAATTCTAACCTCAGTCCTAAAAGCAGCTTCCCTTAGTATATGCCTTCGAAGGTAGCCATGGTGTGAGTAAGGTCTGAAACCTTCGATCTTTATCGGATCATGCATGAAGTGTCGGTGAGCGGAGAGTCATGAATAGGGATCAGAATCTTCCCGACTCGGCCACAGAAGATGTGAGCGTGAGGAAACAGACGATAGAAAGAGTTGGAAAAACCCTAGTGATTAATGAAGTTGGGGGAAAAAGCCATTCCAACGGTATCTTATCTTATCGTTGGAATATCCGTTGGAATAAAAATAAATTAATTTATATTTATTTGAATTTTTTTCAGTAATATTTCCAATGGTATTATGTCGTTGGAAATATTCGTAGGAAAATTTCAAACGGTACAACATTATTGGAATATCCATTGGAAATAATAATTCCAACGGCTTTTCCAACGGTACATTCCAACGATATTTACTAGCTGTTGGATTTTTCGTTGGAAATTTCCAATAATTACAAACAGTGTTGGAAAATCCGTTGGAATTGTAAAAAATTCCAACGGTTTTTATGTGTCGTTGGAATTATGTTGTTTTCTTGTAATGACATTAGTCACTTCTTCAGCATCCTCTAAGGGTGTTATCTCAACAGTCGCCCTTTCAGAGGTCCTCTCACCCTCAAGGAGTATTGTTTGAACAATATCTTCGCCTGAGGTATTCTGTACAGACCCCATCTCCTTGATCGGTCCAGAAACTTCGACAACTTCTGTTGCAAAAATGGGTTCTTGTAGCTTTGGTTGGTTTCTTACAGCTTCCACTGTATGCAGTACTGAAAGCTCGACTGCTGCAAGAATTTCAGCATCCACCCTACGTGTTTCCTCAGCAGCTTCTGTAAGGGTGGCTGCTTACTGTACTGCTGTCTTTGTCAGTACAGAGAGTCTAGCCTCTGCAACTTCCTCCATGATCGCGTCATCGGTAATCTCAACAATATCAGAGAGTACATCTCTGATAATGGTGGTCTATTCCCCCTGAGTGTCTGCAGCAGTATCTGCAACAATGTTAACTGGGAAATCGCCGTAATCAACTAATTGGGGCTCCTCCTCCTCCAAGGGATCAAGAGTGACAATCATGGAGAGGCCTTCAACCATTTGCTTATATACATAGCTTGAGTTGTGACTTGAGCATCATTCTCCCCGCATTCTCCTAAAAGTAAGATTCTACAATAGCTTTACCCTTCCCTTTGTCCAGTGCTCTCTAAGCAGCAGTGCTTCTAGATCTTTCATGCACCAATGCTGCATACTTAGGTTGCAGGAGTGCCAAAATATCTTCTGAATTGGCCCACTCCAGGATAGCTTGCTCCACGGTGAGAAACTTCTTCCATTGCAGCAGAGTTTCCCCCTTAGCCAGTCTCATACTCCTTCAGAGATTGTACTGCTGCTCCATATTTCTAGCAGCTGGGAAGGTAAGTTCCAGCATAGTCTAAACAACTCCATGATCGTGTGAAGAGGCTAAATCAGCAGCCTTTTGTAGACAAACTTGTTCAACTGGCTCATCCCTTTGCTCCTTCTCTACTGCAACTACCATCAAACTTGCAGTAGAGAGTTGGGAATCAACTCGCAAGGTCTGCGCTCCAGATCTTGCAGCAGCTGTAGCAGCCTTCTTTTTCTTACGTGGGGAGACAATTTTACTTGTCTCATTCCTCGCCAGGGGTGCGTTATCATCTAAGGACGAGGATTCAGGTTCAGGTTCAGTCCTCCTTGGGGTCCTCTTGATGATAGGAAGAGGACTCTCAACATCTTCATCTTCCTCTTCACCCCCGCTGCCTACAGCCTCATCTTGCAGGACTGGTGTTGCAGCATTTTTATCTTTGGTTTCTTCCATACAACACCGGCACCCGCCGTCTTTTTTTAGGTTTTACCCTTTTTCTTCTCTTTGAGATACTTTCCAATGGGGATGGGGATGGGAGCTGCAATCTAAAGACCTAGCTTGCAGAGTAGAGAGCAGATGATGATCCCATAGCTCCTCCTTGTTGTGCTCTTCTCTGCCTCCTCCCAAATCCTTTTCAAGATGAACCTTGTCTAGTTCACCTTCTCTTCGACCATGATAGCAGACATGATCTGAAAGTGGAGATCAGTACATTTGTCATAATTCCCGATTCGGCCTTCGATAGAGTATGCACAAATATCATGAAGAAACTCAAACTCCGGTTTGAAGAGTTTCTTTGGGGTGCTTCTCTTAATCTTGGCCCCTGCATCTCTTGCTCTGAAGAGATCCCACATCTCCTGAGTGTTCTCTTCCCCATACGTCGCAAGCTGACTAAAGGTCAAACCTTTAGAAGAGATGCTGAAAGAAGTGGCGATGTCGCCGGAGAACACCGTCGCCTATTCTCCGTCTACATCCATCCGGAATAAGATGCAGTCTTTTCTTTCCTCGAACCTCCTGGCAAAGAAGTAGATTTGCTGAACCGATTCTATGGAGCATCCGGTATAAATGGTGGTCAGGAGCCCTATAACACGGGTCCTTCCCATTACGTCGAAGATTCTCCTGATAATCTCATTGTCGTACAAACCAGAGTCATAAACATGTTCTTGGTTCACAAGACGTCCTTCCAAAATGATGGTTTCATGGGCCGCCATTGATGATGTTTTGTGAGAGAGATGAGTTTCTGAGACTTAAAAAATTTTTGCGAAGGAAAGGAAACTTCTCTCTAGGATGATTGCGAAATGAATTTGAAAATGAGAAGGTTATGGGATTATGAAGAATATCAAGGAATGTGTAGTAAGATCAACAGTTGAGATTAAATTGAGAGAATTGATTTTACGGTCCTTAGAAAAAGATAGAGGGGTCAAATCATAAATAATCATGACTTGCACAGACGTGGGCTCTGACCGTGCCTCTTCGACTTCTGACAGGCGTAGACTTGCATTAAATGCTGAAAGACATGTGATTTGCCACCTAATTTATGGTCTTTTTAAGGTTGCAGCATCCTAAGTACGAGGTTGCAGAGTATTAAATACTCTTTGAAATAAATGTTGTAACCATGTGCTGCTTATTCTCCCATTTTCTGACTGTGCTGTAAGAATAAAAGATACAGCGTTGTTTGAACCCAACGTTGTATAAAGACGCAGCTTACAGTACGATTCTTACAGTTTCTCACAAGCATACAGAGATTCCCCCAGGCTTCTGCACCTTCTTTTTTGGCTCATAATTTCAGCAGCTTGTTTCTAAGCATAGAAAATCTTGATTCACTTAACGATTTAGTGAATATATCTACAAGCTGGAGATCCGTATGAACTTTCTCAAGCATGACATCTTTTTTCTCCACATGATCTCTTATAAAGTGATGTCGTATGTCAATGTGCTTTGTTCTTGAGTGAAATACAGTGTTATGGGTAATTGCAATTATACTCGTATTATCACAGAGAATTGGAGTCTCTTTTTCTTCAATCCTATAATCTCTTAGTTGCTGCTGTATCCAGAGGATTTGAGCACATCAACTTCTTGCTGCAACATATTCTGCTTCTACTGTAGATGTTGCAATCGATGTTTGCTTCCTGCAGAACCATGAAACATGTCTATTTCCCAGAAATTGACAAGTCCTAATGGTGCTTTTTCTATCAATCTTGCAGCCTGCATAATCTGAATCAAAATAGCCTTTAAGCTTGAATCCCCCTTCCTTGGGATACCATAGGTTTATTTCTTGAGTTCCTTTCAGATATTTGATAATTCTTTTAATAGCTGAAAGATGTGACTCCTTTGGTGCTGCTTGGAATCTTGCACAGACTCCGACTGCAAATATTATATCTGACCTGCTTGCTGTAAGATACAACAAGGATCCTATGAGCTGTCTGTATTTCGTGATATCTACATCTTTTCCATCTTCATCTTTGTCAAGGCTTGTGGATATAGACATAAGGATAAATGTTGCTGAACCATTCTCCATGCCAAACATTTTGATAAGGTCCTTTGTGTAATTAACGTGGCTGATGAAGGTTCCTGCAACCAGCTGCTTTAATTGCAGCCCTAAAAGAAATTTAATTCTCCCATTATACTCATCTCGAATTTTGATTGCATCAGATTGGAGAACTTCTCACATAGCTCTTTATTGGTGGATCCGAAGATGATATCATCCACATATATCTTTACTAAGAGAATACTATCTCCATCCTATATCCTAAACAGAGTTTTGTCAGAACAGAATTTCTCAATAAACTTGTTTGTGAACTCAATTCCTCTATCTGATCTGATCATCACAATGCTCAAGCTTTTTTCATTTTGAATCTTCTTTATAAGATCAGGTAGCTTGTCTTGAGTCTCTGATTTCTTAGCAAGAAATATGGTCCAGGTGTATCTGGAGTAGTCATCTACTACCACAAGTGAGTACTTCTTCCCACTTATGCTTACTGGTTCTACTGGTCCAAAGAGGTCTATATGTAGAAGATCTAGAATCCTATGAGATGACTTCTGCAACTTATCTTTGAATGAGCTTTTCACTTACTTTCCTTTCTGACAAGCTCCACATATATTCTTCTTCTTGTATGTCACATCTGACAGTCCTCTTACAAGACATTTTCTTGCTAGCTTGTTAATTATCTTAAAGTTCAGGTGACTTAATCTCTTGTGCCATAGCCAGCTCAGCTCTGGTGGACTTTTCAGTCAGGTTGGTTGAATGGAAGAGTTCCGGTCAGCAAGATATATGTTTCCTCTTCTTGATCCTGTAAGCTTGACTTCATTTGATGTGATGTCCTTGATTAAGCACTCCACAGTGTATCCTTTGTCACAAAACTGACTGATGCTCAGAAGATTATATTTGAGGCCTCTCACATAGGATACATCTTTGATCTTTATATTTCATTTGATTAAGCTTCCACTTCCTCTTGTGCTTCCTTTGGAATCATCTCCAAAGATGACCTTCGGTCCTTTGCATTCTTGGAAGTCTTTTAGAGCTTCTTTACTGTCTGTCATGTACTTTAAGCAACCACTATCTATGTACCATACATCACTGCTGCAACCAGGCACTGAAGCCTGCAACAAAATCAAGCAGATTTAGGTACCCATTTCTGTAAGGGTCCTTTTAGGTTAGTTTCTTTTGGAACCCATACTTTCTTAATAGTCAATGTTTTGCTGTAAGATTTGTTGGTTCCTATTTTGTATGCAGTTTTGCTTTTAAACTGCTTATTAACTGTGTGTGCAGAAACTAAATATGTGTTACCAACACTCTTGTGGTGTGGTCTTCCACCATACTTTCCTGGAGTATATCCTCCTTTAGGTTTAGACATGTAAGACTTAGTATTGGTGGGGAAATATCTTCTGTGCTGCAACTTTGTGGGTTGCTGCATCTTCTTGCTGCTTACAGCAAATAGCTTCTGCTGCAGCTACTTCTTTGATGCAGGCTTACTTCTTACAGCTGGGCATTGGGGCTTCTTCCCTTTATCCATCAATGTTGGTTTGTTCAAGATCTTTTTGAGTTATAGGGTAACTTATTCTCCATTGAAGTTTTAACTTGAAAATTTTTTACAGCCTTGGATGAACTTGCTGTATTTTGAAAGCTGTGAGTGCTGTAACCTAAGCCTGATTTTTCAAATGGACTTCTGCTTTGACTTAGGCACTCCCTTGCATCCTTAGCTGACTTGCTAAATATCTTAATCATGGACTACAAGCTTTCCTTCTCAGCTTCCAGCTTAGTGATTAGCAGATTTAGGCTTGAGACCTCCTTTTGTAGCTTGCTGCACCTTGAGTTATCAGACTCACATGCAGCTAGCATTTTAGCAATATCAATGTTCTTATCTTTCAGGATCTTATTGTCGATTCTTAAATTCTCATTCTCAACATTCAGCTCCTCATGGGTTGAGTTAATCTGCTCAAAATCACTCATGATTCTCTTTAAAGAGTGGATCATGTTCAACTCCTCTTTTTCTGGTATGGACAGCGGTTGGTAGGCTACCTCATCTTCTTCGCTGTCCTTATAATATTTTTCCATTAAACATATTAGCGCTTTTTCATTAGAGGATGAGGTTTCAGTGTCGCTGTCAGAGGATTCTGCAGCTTTCAGCATCTCCTTTGAGACTGTTGTATCTTTGGCTTTCTCCATCTCTCCAATAAGAGCTCGAAGCTTGTGCCTATCCTCTTTTCTCTTTTCTCTCCTTTGTTCTCTCTCTCTCTCTCTCTCTCTCCTTCTGGGTACTTGTGCACCGTTGGATGTAGATAGCTTCTTGCGTAGTGTCCAGGTCTCCTGTAATTATAGCACAAGTCAAGATTGTTTGCATTTGATCATGGAGAGGAGGATACCTGAGGAGGTGGATGACTTCTTCTGAAGTCATTCCTTTTGTTTAGGTTGTTATTGTTGTTGTTGTTGTTGCTCTTCATGAATCTTCTAAATTTCTTTAGAAGTAGAGCCATATCCTCTTCAGCGTCCTCTGCTGCAACCTCAGACTGTTTATTACAACTGGTGGTTGCTGTATCCTTGGAGCCTTTGGCAGTCAACACTGTAATTTTGGAGCTCGAGTTTTCAAACTCATTTCTCCGTCTGTTGATGTCATATTCGAATGCTTTGAGATCGAAGAATAGATCAAATATACTCATGGATTTCAAATTCATGGACACTCTCATGGCGATGGTCTTGCTATCCCATTCCGCAGGCAGGGCTCTAAGCACTTTCATGTTTTTCTCTTTTTAGGTGTAGTGCTTGCCTAGAGCTTCTAGTTCATTCACGATGGACGTGAATCTTAAATCTAGTTGCTCAAGAGTCTCTTCATTCTTCATCTCGAAGAGCTTGAATAGTTGAGTGGCGTTAGAGATCTTGTTGTCCGTAGTGAGTTCTGTACCCTCACATATTTGTTCCAATTTTTTCCAAATTTTCTTGGACGTTGTGCAAGTTTTGACTTTACTGAAAGTGCCTTTGTCCAAGGTGATGAACAGAGCATTTTTGGCCACGTTGTCTTAATTGGCTCTTTTTCTGTCTTCATTATTCCATTCTTGACTTGGCTTGACCAGGAAGTTTGGTGGTGGCTGTGCTCCTTCCTCCATGTCTCTACCAAGCATGGGGATAATCGATCCTTTGGTGATGACCGTCCACATTTATCATTCATTGCTGAAAGATGTGCCTACATTCTTATTATCCAATCGTCATATTCCTTTATGGAAAACATGGGTAACTTGTGATTAGAGGAATCCATGGTATGCTGTAAGAATGAGATTTTCAGGATACAGAGAAAACAGCGAGACTAAGGTGGATCTGGGTAGGTGACCAGATAAGTTGACTTTTAACCCAACTCGTTTTGATACCACTTGTTGGTCCTAAGTGGTGCCCGAGGTTCAGATGGAGAATGAATGAACCTTGGTCAATTTTACAAATCTTTTATAAACTTACTATTCTGCAAGTTACTTGAACTTGAAGCGCCAGTCAGTTACTGCTTACAGCACTAACTTAGAGTTTTTATACGCAGCGGAAAATATGTTTTTGACACAAGGTTGGTTTTCTCAAATATGATCCTTTTGAAGATGTTTTATGTTTATGATAGATAAATATATAAGATAAAACACAGATATAGAAAACAATAAAACACTTATGGTTTATAGTGGTTCGAATGTGGTGTAATCCTTCTACGTCCACTCTATTGCTACCTCGAGCAGGAACTTTGTTATGAAAGATTGGTTTACAGGACACTCCTAACAATCTATCAACTTACAAAGCTAAACACCTATTAGAACCCAGTGCACACACAACAACTGCAAGTTCTTAAGGCAATCTACACAGGGTTTCACACTCCTACACAGGGAATTGCCTATCACCTAGACAACAATACAAACAGCAAGAATAAATCCTATCAACTGTTCGACACCTAAAACAACCTAAGCACACAACAACAAGGTTAAAAGTATATAAAATTATTCTTCAACTGGTACGGTGAAGTGAGCTTCTGAATCCTTCAAAGGATCTATTAGCTTGAACTTGGTTCACTTTACTAAGGTCGAGTGACTGAAACTGTAAAGAATGCTTGAGAGAATATAGCTTGAATGCTTGGTCTTTTTCGTGTAAATGTTTTAGTAGTCTGTTTCAGAGTTACTCGTCCTCTATTTATACTTGTAGGAGATATCCGTTAAAGGAGATATCTCTCATTTGAATTTAAGCATACTTGATCAAAGGTATAGCTCGCATTTAATGGGACTTGACTTTCCCTTTTAGAGCATTCAATACTATAAGCCTAACTTTTGTATAAATATCTAATTTTGAAATGAGAATTTTTTTTGGTCAAATTTTTGCATTTTATATTTGTTATATATGTTAATGCAATTGTCCAATTAATTTATATTATAGATAACATGGTGTGTAGGTCCACATAGAAGATCATATTACTAGTTTCTTATAAGTTATAAATAGTAGCTCACAACCAACATGGATTTGAACAAATCATCGGAATGGTTGTAGTGTAATTTGGTATTAGTCTATCTTGACTATAAAATTACACTAGTACATTTTGTGTGTATTGAGCTGGACCATTTGAGGTTGTTCAATTTATACTAACTATATAATAGAACAAGACCTCTGTTATTATAGATGTGTGTTCTCTTAATCCCTATATAATAACAGACACGTGTACTCAATATTTATTTTTTTAATTTGCTAATGGGTGAGATTTATACATTAAATCAATAAGCTTTGTGAATTAGGAGACAATGTTGTTTATATAGTGTGTTGTTGATTATAGAAGGAATCTGTATCCTAATTATTTAAGATAATGTCTCCTTCAAGAACTCATAAGGATTATCATGTAAATCCTGTAGGTGCATTTATTGCGGCATGATAATAAAGTTGAGTTGTACTACTCTTGAAAATTAGATGTTAATTAATTGAGTTGTTAGTAACTCATTTAATTAATAGACATTCGAAATCTTAAACACGGGAAGATAAACGTACTCATAATAAGAACGAGCCCATATTTAATATGCGATGGGACAGTAGTTCAATATAACTCTTTAGTGGATCGAATTATTATTGATGGACTTAAGCGATGTGTTCGGGCCGAATATAACACGGTAGTTTGTCGCGTTAGGTTTTTATTTTTCTATTTGATTTAGATCATGTGTAAACTCCTTCGTAGAGTATAGGATCGATATATGTAATTTTTTTTTCTCGTTGATTGCAGTCTAATTCCTTGCTGTGGAGAGAGTTTCTGGTGGCCAGAGCCGCGACTAAAAAGGATGCGAGATGGCAGAAACCCGACTTAACTGATCGATGGCAACATTTGAGGACAGTGAATATTTAACGAGGCCATAATAGTTGAAATTATTTTTTCCATATTTATTACTGTTATCTATGTGTTGTTATGACTAGTATGTTATGTGTTTCATATGATATGCATGTTAAAATCCCTTATGTTAAATAACTATGTGGGAGAGGGATTATTTTCAATAAGTCTCGTTGCCTCCATTACTAATTTGTAAGTGACGCATTTAAACTTACATGTTAGCTTGAAATGCCTTCCTCCAAATCAGATGAGTTTATTTGTAGATCACTAAATCAAACTCTCTTTATGGATAATTATAGAAAGTTATTTAGGAGCGTGTAACCTTCTTCATCTCAAGGAGCACAATCCTAGATAATGAACTTGGTATCAAGTAATGGTATACACTTAGGTGCATTTGATAGTATCCTCCCCATCGGAGTCACTACTGTTATTTGTATGGCTGAAGATAAACCAACTATTAATTTTATTTGTCATAAAGTTAGGTTGACAAGATAATAAAATTAATGGGTAAAACCTCCTCTAACAAATATTTGAATTAGTATACGTCCACACTATCGTGGCATACAAAGTTCACAGTGTATTGAGGTGTTGGTGAATTTATATATATATTATTTGAGGGAACAATATGGTTTTTAATTCAAATATTTTGACATATGTGTTTATTTATGTGATTCTCAGGTTTGTATTATGGCTTTTAATCTCTTGTTGTTATTCTTAAAGAAAACAAACTTGCTGGTCTTAATTATATTGATTGGAAACAAAACTTGTATATTGTCCTGACTGTTGAAGAGTACAAGTTTGTACTCTCTGAGCACTGTCCTAAAATGTCCGATGAGAACTCTAGTGAAGAGGAGAAAAAATGTTATACGAAGTGGGTCAAGGCAGATGAGATAGCGCAGTGTTATAATTTGGCTTTCATGTCAAATATGCTGCAACATCAGCATTGAAACATGCCTACTGCCTATGACATGATACACAATCTCGAAGAACTGTTTGGACACCAAAGTCGGGCTGTCAAGCAGAAGGCCATGAGAAACTGACACGCCCACATTTTAAATATATCTAGACTTATATAGATTTTCGTATTAAAAGACTTGTAAGTGAGTGTGTGAATTTTTATATTTTTAAATATAAATAACATAAAAACTTTTCCTGCACATGAAAACCTTATTGCATGAAACTCATTAAGAAATTTATAACATGCATTGAAGCATGTAACATACTGCAAACCACACTCACCTGTATATTTACATATTTATACATATCAGAGTACGAGGATAACACAGAAGTCTATGTAATTTATCAAAATATTATTAAAAACAAAATAAGCCCATAACGTAGCCAACAGGTTAGCATTCATATACACTATCTCCGAACCTACAGGAACCCAACAACACTATTAGTAAGTCCATGAGCTTATATACCATCAGCTTTACCTACAATGCATGAACTGTGAGCTAAAAAGCTCAGTAAGCTGAAATTATGCATATAACATGAATAATATGAAATAACGTCAACGATGCATGCTAATGAATAAAAACATTTATTTCGAAAGCATTTTCCTTCATCGGTCCCTTTACCACCATCTACTAGGTATCTGGTAGAGCTCAATATAATATGATAGGATGAAATGTAATAGATTTTGATGAGACAAAACGTGTAATAGATTAGAACCTTAGCTATCTGGATAAGTCTTTAATGTAAATTTGCTAAGACAAGGATGCTGGAAGGACTTGAAGATTCTGCCAAGTAGCCAGGAAGCCGAAGTCCCTGCTACCTGCATACTGTATCGAGCAACCAGCAAGCAAAGCTCTAGAAAGATGCTACAAGGAACCTGGAGATAATCAAGGAAGCTGACTGACTCAAAGAGGATACTACCAGATACATCAGAGTCAATGCAACCTGACTAGCCAGTAGAGTCACTCCAGTTCCAACAAATCAGAATCTGCCATGTGTGATAAAGCAGCAAGGACACAGTACAAAACAGTCTGCAGAATGAAGTTACGCAGACAAAGGACAAGCAGTTGCAGAACAGAATGAAGGCATCTCAGAACAGGTGTCAGGAGATCGGAAGAACCAATCAGAAAGAGACACCTCATCGAACAAAGGACTGCCTTCCAATGGGCAGAAAACTACCTGATGCCTATAAATAGAAGTCTGATTTTCAAAGGAGAAAAAACAACGATCATATACAACTAAGAGAGAACTGAGAAGCAAATAGACGCACAAGCTTATACTCTCAAGTTAATCAGACTGAGCAAGCAGCAAGCCAGCTACCTTTGTGTTCTACTGAAGTCCAAGGAGCTTGCTGCATTTGATTATGTTTTAACCTTTCACTTTATTCTAAGTCTGATAGGAGTCGCTTAGGCAGGACTTGAAACTGCTAAGTTGTAATCTCTCTGAAGAAGAGAAAGGATCCTGTGTGGGTCGGTTAATCTGTGTGGAGATCCTGTGTGGGTCGATAGTCGGTCACTGTGCAGCTACCTGTGTGGATAGAGCTGACAGTTTGTTTAGAGTTTAGTTTGTGTTAGCTGAGTCTATTGTAAATCAAACTAGCTTTAACAAAGTTCCTCCTTGTGAAGGAGTAGAGAGGACGTAGAGGGATTACTCCACCCTTGAACCTCTATAAGTTTGCTTGTGCCTTTTATATCTATCTATCTGCATCTGAGCACACTGCATTAAAAAGCACGTTTCGAAAAACATAAGTATTTCCGCTGTGCATTACATTCTCTGACTAAGTCCTGAGGTCACTGCCTGAGCAGGAACCTATCGAGCAGTAAGCTTACTAGCTACCTGCTCATCAGGGACTTAACATCGTTTGGAGTAAAAGTTGAAAATTTGATAAAGTTAATTCACCCCCCCTCTTAACCTTATACCACTGGGACCAACAAGTGGTATCAGAGCAGGTTGGATTAGAAACCCAATCTGTCTGGTCAAATCCCTGATCCCTGTTTTTCGAAAATTTGCATACATTATTTTCATCATATCATGGACACACACAAGCTTCCTATGTTTTCTATTGAAGAGTATGACGATTGGAAGATTAGAATGCAGGCACATCTCTCAGCTATGCATGACGAAATGTGGATGGTTATCACGGATGGACCTCCAAGGATCACCAAACCTAACCCAATATTCGTGAGAGCTGTCGAAGTTGGCGATGCAGGAGCCATTCCCCATCAAGCTGTGATTAACAAACCAAGGGAAGAATGGTCGGCTGATGATAGAAGACGAGCTAACCTGGACAATGTAGCCAATAACGCCTTGGTTGTTACTCTGGATAAAGGAACCTTTAGCAAGGTCAAGACATGCAAGACTGCCATGGATATATGGAACAAGCTTGAACAAATCTGCGAGGAAACAGAGCTGACTAAGGAGAACAAGGTGTCTACAGCAACCCAGAAATTCGAGCTGTTCGAGATGCTCCCTGAAGAAACCTTAGAGCAGATGGATCTGAGGTTTACAAACATTATAAATGAGCTTGAATCCCTGGACAAGTTCTACACTCAGAAGGAGAAAAATATGAAAGTGCTAAGAGTACTATCTGCAGAATGGGACAGCAAAACTACTGCAATGAGGGTGTCAATGGATCTAAAGTCAATGAGTACATTTGACCTCTTCTCTGACTTAAAAGCCTTCGAATATGACATCAACAGAAGGAAGAAAGAAGCTGAAGAATCTAGCACAAAGGTAACTGCCCTGACTGCCAGAAACGTAAAAGACTCTGGAACTATCTGCAGTAAGCAGGGTGAGCCACCTGTCGAGGGTACTGATGAAGAAATGGCCCTTCTACTAAGAAATTTCAAGAAATTTATCAGATACAACAGGAAAGGAGACTTTAAGAAGTTTCAGGCACCTCCCCAACAACCCATTGTTCAGCAACCAAACCAGGATATGTCCGATCTCTACTACAATTGCCGAAAACCAGGACACTATGCCAAAGAGTGTCCTCACCCCAAAGTCAACAGGTACCCCAATGGAGAGTCATCCCAGAAAAGGGAAAAACGAAGAGAGGAACGGAGGAGAATTAAAGCCTTCCTAAGTGAGATGGAAAAGGGCAAGGAACCTTCCAAGGAGGCTCAGCAAGATGCGGACTCCTCTGATGATGACAGTGACTCCTCATCCTCGGAAGATGAAGCACTTATCTGCCTGATGGCACAGGAAGCTAAGGATAGCGAGGATGATGAGGTAACATATCCTAACCAGTTCATAATGGTAGAGGAAAAGTCTAAAGCAAACCTCTCCCTTAAACAAATCATGAGCGAATTCGAACAGATAAACTCAATTCATGAGGAGCTAAAACTCGAAAATGAGATGCTCAATAGGGAAAACAAACAGCTAGCTGAAAAGCTATCTGCATATGAGCTTAATAGCTCAAAGTGCAGTGACCTCCTAGAGCAAGCATCTAAGCTCAATCTGAGAATTGCCAAACTTGAGAATGAGAAGAGTGATCTTCAAGCAATTATAGGATCCTTTAGCAAGTTAGCTAAAAAAGCCAAGGAATGCATGAATTCGGGCAAAAGTCCATTTGACAGGACAGGCCTAGGATACTGTGCAGAAACCTCTCAAGGAACAGCAAGATCATCCAAAACTATTGTTTTCATTCGAGCTGGAACCCCAAAAGAAAAGGAGTTATCCAATAACTCAACAGCAAGCTTGGAGAACGTAATAGACAAGGGCAAGAGACCCATGTGCACATCCTTAGGGGATAAGCCTGTTTTCAAAAGTTGGCTGCAGCAGAATAAATCTGCTGATAGAAACAAGAGAAAACAGCAACCTACAAGGATGCTGAACAGAAACCTCTATCCCACTAATGCTAAGACCAGAATGTCTAAACCTAAACGAGCTCATGCTCGAGGGAAGTATAGTGGAGGACCTCACTTCAAGAGTGATGGGTATACACAGGTTGCACACACACTTCAGTATCCGAAGGATACCTCTTATAAACGAAACCACAAAGTCTACAACAAAACAATTGCTGCGAGACAAGTTTGGATTCCTAAAGGTACTAACAAAGAAGGACCCGTACTTGTATGGGTACCTAAGAACCAGTAATCTCTTTTTTCCAGGTACCTACAGCAGGAACCAGCAAGGAAGTATGGTACATTGATAGCGGGTGTTCAAGACACATGACTGGAGACAAAGAAATCCTCAAGAACTTTCAACAGTGCAAAGGACCCAAAGTAATCTTCAGAGACAACTCCAAGGGAAGCACTAGAGGAGTTGGAACTCTCATCAAAGGAAACACTCATATTAAAGAAGTGTCGTATGTCAAAGGCCTAAAATACAACTTGCTAAGTATAAGCCAATTTTGTGACAAAGGTTACTCAGTGGAGTTCAATCACAACAAATGCCTGATAAGGGACAGCCAATCCAAGGAAGTAAAGCTATCAGGAACTAGAAAATGAAACATCTATGTAGCTGACTGGAACTCAGTAACCACAGCTACCTGCTTCATAGCAAAAGGATCATCAGAAGCTAGATGGCTATGACATAAACGGATGAGCCATCTGAACTTCAAAACGATCAACAAATTAGCCAGGAAAGGACTGGTCAGAGGGCTACCCGATATGGTATACAAGAAAGAGAGTCTATGTGAAGCATGCCAAAAGGGAAAGCAAACTAAAAGATCCTTCAAAAATAAGATACAAAGGTCAACTGAAAGAGTGCTAGACCTACTACACATGGATCTGTTTGGACCGGTAGAACCAGTAAGCATGAGTGGAAGAAAGTACACACTTGTAGTGGTGGACGACTATTCAAGATTCTCATGGACACTATTTTTGACAAAAAAGTCGGACACTCAGCGAAGGTTACCGGAGCTATTGAAGAAGCTGCAGACCGAAAGGAGCCTGAACATCATCAAAATTCGAACAGACAGAGGCACTGAATTCACAAACAAGTTTATTGAAGAATACTGCTCTAACAATGGTATCAAGCATGAATACTCAGCAGCTAGGACGCCGCAACAAAATGGTGTTGCAGAGAGGAAAAACAGAACCCTGAAGGAAGCTGCGAGGACCATGCTAGCTGAAGCATTGCTACCCAAGAGATTTTGGGCAGAAGCAATCAACACAGCATGCTATACCCAGAACAGATGCATTATCAACAAAGATCTGAATAAAACTCCTTATGAGCTATGGTTCGGCTATACTCCAAATATTGAACATTTCCATATTTTTGGATGCAGGTGCTATGTACTCAACAATGGAAAAGATTACCTGAAAGCATTCGACTCAAAGTCAGATGAAGGAGTATTCTTAGGATACTCCTCGGTAAGCAAAGCCTTCAGAATCTTCAACAAGAGAACACTTGTTGTAGAAGAAACAGTACATGTGGATTTTGATGAACCACACTGTTCTAAGGCTGAAATAGATGAACTTAATGAAGATTTTAGAAAAACTCACATCACCAACACTCGTGTTGAATATATTGATGCTGAGTTACCAAATCTCCAAAATATTGAATCAACTCAGAATCAGCAACCTGCACCTACACAGCAACATGGAGAACAGGAACCTACTCCAAATCAGCAGCCACCTGTAATACAAGAAGATATACACCACCCTGAAGGAATTCAACTGGAAGTACAGTTAGAAATACAGCACGATCCAAATCAGCAAGCTGAACAGGACGATCATGAGCAACCTGCTAAACATCAAAATGAGCAACAGGTTGAAGAAATTAGAAGAAAATGGCTAAGGAATCATCCAAGGAATCAGGTCATAGGAGATTCCACCTCTGGAGTAAAGACAAGAAGAAGCAACCCCCATGAAGCAATGTTTGCTTGCTTTATTTCACAAACAGAACCAAGCTGCATAGAAGATGCTCTAGAGGACACCAACTGGATACAGACAATGCAAGAAGAGCTTAATGGATTTGAAAGAAATCAAGTATGGTATTTAGTTCCCAGACCTACTCACCAAGGAGTAATCGGCACAAAATGGGTATTTAAAAACAAACTCGATGAAGAAGGACAAGTAGTCAGAAACAAGGCAAGATTAGTAGCAAAAGGATACTGCCAGGAGGAAGGAATAGATTTTGAAGAAACTTTTGCACCTGTAGCAAGATTAGAAGCAATCAGGATCTTCCTAGCCTATGCCGCTCACAACAATCTGACAGTCTACTAGATGGATGTTAAAAGTGCTTTTCTCAATGGACTGCTCGCTGAAGAAGTGTATGTGGAGCAACCTCCAGGATTTGAAGAAAATCCAGAAACCATGGTCTTCAGGTTGAAGAAAGCTCTCTATGGGCTGAAGCAGGCACCCAGAGCCTGGTATGATACTCTCTCGAAGTATCTACTTGATAATGGATTCAAAAAGGGCAAGGTGGATAAGACACTCTTCAGAATCCAAGATGGAGATAGCATACTGCTTGTTTAGATTTATGTCGATGACATTATCTTCGGTTCAACAAACAAAGAATTGTGTCAAAAATTCTCAAGTCTCATGCAATCCAAATTCGAAATGAGCATGATGGGAGAACTAAGCTTCTTTCTCGGTTTACAAGTCAAACAACTGAGCAATGGAACCTTCATCAATCAAGCAAAATACACTAAGGAATTGATAAAGAGATTTGGATTGGAAAGTGCAAGTACAGTAAGCATACCGATGATAACATCAGGAAGCTTAGACAAGGACACTGATGGCAAAACAGTAGACGTTACAAAGTACAGAAGACTAATTGGATCACTGCTCTATCTGACTGCAAGCAGACCAGATATCATGTTCTCAGTAGGAATGTGTGCAAGATGTCAAGCAGCTCCAAAAGAATCACATATGATTGCAGCCAAACGAATTATAAGATATCTCAAAGGAACCCAGGAAGCTGGTCTATGGTACCCAAGAGAAGAAGGACTCAAACTTATTGGTTATACTGACTCTGATTTTGCAGGCTGCAAAATTGACAGGAAAAGCACCAGTGGTACCTGCCAGCTACTTGGAAACAAACTGGTATCATGGTTCTGTAGAAAGCAGACCTCTATAGCAACCTCAATAGCCGAGGCCGAATATGTTGCTGCAGGAAGCTGCTGTGCACAAATTCTATGGATTCAACAGCAACTAAAGGACTACGGAATTGAAGAGAATGAAACACCCATCCTATGTGACAACTCAAGCGCAATAGTCATCACCCACAACCCAGTTCTACATTCTAGAACCAAACACATTGATATCAGACACCACTTTATCAGAGATCACGTTGAAAAGAAAGATATAACTTTGCAAAAAGTGCATACTGATCTACAGCTAGCTGACATATTCACAAAGCCTCTATGCGAATCAAGATTTTCATTTCTAAGAAACGAGTTGGGAATAATCACTTTATGATATCTCTTCTACATAACCTTTTTGTTGAAATGACTATAATATACAGGGGGAACCATAGGCAGGACGAAGGAAAAACAACAACCTAAAGGTTACTGCTCAAGGTCCCTGAACAGTTACTGGATACAATGTTACTACTCTGAGCTACCTGCAGGATCCAGTAACTGAAGCGCGTGAAAAGAGGAACAGTTGCCCCGCGGTTAGCAGCCGTTTTTGCAGAAAACTCCTCGATATCCACAATATATCACATCAAGACCTTACGCACACGTACACCGCGCCAAAAATCTCAACCATTGGATTAAGAGTCTTTTCGAATTCAAAATCAACCAGAACCGTCAGATCATTTCTCACCAAAATTCAAATATAAGGAAGTCTTTCTTCTCACTCATCTCTTACACTTAAACATTTCCATTCTCTTACAAACCCTAATCTCTCGTGCTCTCTCTCTCTCAAGCTTTCCAGTTTTCAGATCTCTTTCTCTCTCTGAAATGGCACCAAAAACATCCCAAGTTGTTGATGGAAGGCTAGTGGACCGCAAGATCCTCCTGAAGATTGTGGAGGAAGAAGGGAACTCGAAGGAGGTTATGAAGAGCATCCTTCAATGCCTCTATGAGACCGGACTTCTCAGACTCTGCTCCTATCACAAGGCCCCGTACGCGGAGGAGCAGGTGGAGAAATTCTACCGGAGGGCGAAGGTCTCTGCAGATGGGTCAGAGATCATATCAAAAGTTGGTGGAGTGACTGTGGTGGTGGACACCGGTCTTCTGGAAGAGGTGTTCGCTTTGCCTACTGCAGGGATGAACGCCAGTGACCTCTCCACCTACGGAGAAGACCAGTTGGAGGAGTTCTGGACGACGTTCACCGGGAAGGAGGACACGGCGGGGATGTCCAGGAGTTGCAGCAAGAAGGCCTTCCTTCTGGAGTTCGAGTTGCTGCATGATATCTGCTGCTATATCATAGAGAACCGCTCTGGTTCCTTTGATAAGTGTACCAACTTCCGGTACAGGATGATGATGGCCATTGTGAAGAAGGAGAAGGTGGACTGGGCCAGCTACCTACTTTCCAGGCTGGTGGAGGAAGTGGAGAAGAAGGTAGGTAAGCCTACCTATGGGCTTATCATCAACACTCTCCTGGGTCACTTGAAGGTAGACCTGTCCCAGGGGAAGCCCATCCAGAAAGGGAAATTCATTGGTGCGGGTAGGGTCTTTGCCAAGAAGACCACTGCTCGGTCATCCCCAGTAACCAGAGAGGTCTCTGAGGACCTCAAGGGGGCTCCAAGGACAAGGAAGGCATTCCGTGACACTGCCTCTCCTTCGTCTGAAAGCAGCTCGAGGATGGAGGAGTCTGCAGAGCCCTCACCAGCTCCTACTGTACCAAAGAAGATCAAGCACAAGAAAGATGTACAGAGGAGACTGGTTATCTCTGATGATGAACCAGAGATCGTCACTACTCGGGCTGTTAAGAAGCCTGCAATGGAAGTGGAGATTGATTCTCCAAGGGAGGAACTGGAAGGGAATACAGCCGTTGATGATGATGATGAGGAGGAGGTAGCTGAGTTCGTCATCAGCATACCGAAGCTGGAGGCGGAGTTTGGTAAATTGGTGGAAAAATTCACCACCTGGTGGCAGTTCAGGCACCTGCCTAGGGAGGAACTCATCCAGTGGGCAGATTGGAAGTCTGAGGAGGAATGGGCGCTGAACTGGGTCGTCATGGATGATCTGGAGGAGGTCCTTCAAAAGAAATTTTTGAAGGATCTCAAGAAAATGAAATGGCCGGAATTTCTTGAAAACGCGGAGATAGCCGCTGAGTTGGAGGCCAGGAAGCAGAAGGAAGCTGCCGCACAGCTGCCGCACAGCTGCCTGGCCCCAGGAGCCTGAAGGGAAAGGAAGCTGTCATCCAGCCAGATTTCTATAGGGAGGAGGTGATACTGGATGCTGTTGCTGACCAGGTTAGAGCAGGCGACGATGTGGGCTTTGCTGAGGCCCAGATAGCGAAGTACGGGGAGCAGGAAGCTATGGAGAGGATGATGAAGCAGGATGCTGACATCAGCCTGGCAGATACCAGAATGAGAAGGCCAGTAAGGGAACCCCAGATAGGTGAAGGATCATCCTGCTTAGCATTAATGGTGGAACCTATCAGCAGGAGGTCACCTTCACCAACGGAGAAAAACGGTGAGGAATTCTCATACCTTACTGACCTGATCATTCTTCCTGAAGTACCTGTACAGACGCCGATGAAGGAGAGGAGCTCGACGCCAACTGACTTTCCCAAGGCTAAAGAGTTGGAAACCCTCGCTGCTGTGGCATCTCTCGAGCTGATAGTTCCAACCACAGTAGCAGCCGCCGATGACACCACGGAGATCACCATTCCTACACCAATGGAGGTAGAGGCTGAGGGGGAACATGTGCAGCAGGAGGCACCTGTTCAAGCTGATGCAGTGGAGGAACTTGCCCCCATGGAGAAGGAGCAACCTGATGCAGCTATTCCAATGGAGGTGGAAGAGACAACACCTGCCAAATCGGTGGATCAGGGAGAGACGGTCGCTGAGGGGGAAGTAGCTGCGGGTGAAAAGGTGGTGGAAGCGCAGGAGGAAGAAGGAGACAAAAGTGGAGAAAAGGAGCCTGCGGGTGAAAAGGAGCCTGAAATGCAGGAGGAGGCAGTGGAGGAAGTAGTAGAGGAGTTAGAGAAGGAGAAGGAGGCTAAAATAGTGTTCAGCAAGGGTAAGGTAGCTGAACAAGACAAGAAGCTGGGAGAACCAGATGAGGATTCTGAGGAGGATGCTGAGAAGGAAACTCACTCTAAGAATACTGGATCAGGAGGTGGAGGATCCAGTAACTCTACCAGCAGCGATGAAGGGTCACCCAGTGAACAGGGTGATACCGGAGCCGAAAAATCCAAAGAACTAACATCTGTTTCTGATGAACAGGCACCAGCAGGAGAACGCCAGGAACCTGCCAGATCAAATGAAGAGGTGCTGACAGCAATTGAACAAATGGGGAAGTCTTTGGTAAAGGCGAGCAGGAAAATCCGCAAGGATACCCGCTCCCACTCTGTGAAGACCTATTCTTTCATGGACTCCCTCAACGTGACATTGTCAAAGCTCACTCAGATGATAGCCGCCTACCGACCCCCTAAAGAGGATGCTGCAGTTGAAGTTGTCAAGAGCGTGATGGAGAAGTTAAACAGGCAAGAGGAGAAGATGATCTCTCTTAAGGCCAGTCAGAAAGCTCTAGTCACTGCAGTAGACCGGATGGATAGGGAGCAGTTCAACCAATCTCAGACCCTGCAGGATCACTCAGGCACCTTGTCTGATATCCACTCCATGGTCAGTTTTGCGGTTGGGCGTGCTGATGATGACAAAAAGGGGGAATGAAGGATTGAAGGCAGACAGAAGGCTGGACAGGACCCTGCTGCCTGCAGACAGATGGTAGTGAGCAGTAGGAGAAGAGATGACTCTGGAGAGGGCGGACATAAGGGAGCTGGATCTAGGGGCCCTTCAGACAGCAGTGCAAAAAGAAAATCAGATGCTGTTTCTGGGTCTGTTCATCCAGGCTTCAGGAAGGGGGCTGATATAAGAGAAGAGAAAAGGAGGAGGACTGAAGCAGAATTGAAAAGCAACCTGGATGCTGTCTTTGCAACAGATCCTAGGGATGTCCTTGACAAGATCTTCCCTCCGCATAAGCTGCCTGACATGGTGGAAATGGAGAAAAATTTACAAAGTCCAGATGTCACAGCAAGTGCCACTCTCAGAAGCTTCCTGGAAGCAAGCCCGGATCCTAGGAGTGACAGATTCCTAGCCCCAGAAGTCCCGGAGGTCACTCTTCCTACTGAGGTCAACCCATCCTTTTTCCAGATAGAAGCTTTCAAAAGGAAGGAGCTGATGAAGTACTTCACCACCCTCTGCAAAGAATCTGCTCTCTTCAGAGGATTCAAGACAAACAAGGAAGCCTTGCAGAGGTTCCTGGAGCTAACAAAGAAAGGTGGACTTCCAATTCAAGTGAAGCTAAAGCAGAAACTTGGAAAGGAGCCCATACCATACTATGAAGACTTCTGGCTCAGGTTTGAAGAGACCGAGGATATGGTGAAAAGGATGGAGCCTAGCTATCAAGATTCGATAGCCAACTGGTGGAAAGGCACAAAGTTTGAAAGAAAGAAGAAGGCCAGTTGGTTAAAGACTTGATGCTTTTATCCTGTTTTTATGTTTATTCTGTTGGTTTGTTTAAATTTCTGTGTGATTTTGCTATCTGCTTGTGTATGTATATGTCCTGTACTTAACTCTGATCAATGAGAATTTAATTCTTCTGATTAAAGCTCACATCCTGTGAACTTGATGCATGCTCTTGAATAATTTGATTTATCTGCATCTTTGTTCCAAGTTAATAATATATGGTTCTTTGATCCTGTTAAGGAGTTTTGTCATCATCAAAAAGGGGGAAATTAATAGGATGAAATGTAATAGATTTTGATGAGACAAAATGTGTAATAGATTAGAACCTTAGCTATCTGGATAAGTCTTTAATGTAAATTTGCTAAGACAAGGATGCTGGAAGGACTTGAAGATTCTGCCAAGTAGCCAGGAAGCCGAAGTCCCTGCTACCTGCATACTGTATCGAGCAACCAGCAAGCAAAGCTCTAGAAAGATGCTACAAGGAACCTGGAGATAATCAAGGAAGCTGACTGACTCAAAGAGGATACTACCAGATACATCAGAGTCAATGCAACCTGACTAGCCAGTAGAGTCACTCCAGTTCCAACAAATCAGAATCTGCCATGTGTGATAAAGCAGCAAGGACACAGTACAAAACAGTCTGCAGAATGAAGTTACGCAGACAAAGGACAAGCAGTTGCAGAACAGAATGAAGGCATCTCAGAACAGGTGTCAGGAGATCGGAAGAACCAATCAGAAAGAGACACCTCATCGAACAAAGGACTGCCTTCCAACGGGCAGAAAACTACCTGATGCCTATAAATAGAAGTCTGATTTTCAAAGGAGAAAAAACAACGATCATACACAACCAAGAGAGAACTGAGAAGCAAATAGACGCACAAGCTTATACTCTCAAGTTAATCAGACTGAGCAAGCAGCAAACCAGCTACCTTTGTGTTCTACTGAAGTCCAAGGAGCTTGCTGCATTTGATTGTGTTTTAACCTTTCACTTTATTCTAAGTCTGATAGGAGTCGCTTAGGCAGGACTTGAAACTGCTAAGTTGTAATCTCTCTGAAGAAGAGAAAGGATCCTGTGTGGGTCGGTTAACCTGTGTGGAGATCCTGTGTGGGTCGATAGTTGGTCACTGTGCAGCTACCTGTGTGGATAGAGCTGACAGTTTGTTTAGAGTTTAGTTTGTGTTAGCTGAGTCTATTGTAAATCAAACTAGCTTTAACAAAGTTCCTCCTTGTGAAGGAGTAGAGAGGACGTAGAGGGATTACTCCACCCTTGAACCTCTATAAGTTTGCTTGTGCCTTTTATATCTATCTATCTGCATCTGAGCATACTGCATTAAAAAGCACGTTTCGAAAAACATAAGTATTTCCGCTGTGCATTACATTCTCTGACTAAGTCCTGAGGTCACTGCCTGAGCAGGAACCTATCGAGCAGTAAGCTTACTAGCTACCTGCTCATCAGGGACTTAACATCCTTTGGAGTAAAAGTTGAAAATTTGATAAGGTTAATTCACCCCCCCTCTTAACCTTATACCACTGGGACCAACATAATATTATTCATCATAGTCATATCCATGTCTCACATGCCACCGGCTAAGCATATATCATTAATAAGTCATATACATGTCTCACATGCCATCGGCTGAACGAATCAAGCCATATCAATGTCTCACATGCCACCGACTAAACATATAGTATATCATATGCATGATTTACATGCCTCAATACACTTGTAGTGGTTAGTGAAATATTTTTCTTCAAATCACTTCGTACATGTAGAATGCAATACTTTTCATCATTTACATGTGCATGTGTTGATGCTCGTTAATGATAATACAACCCATATATTTTACCATAGCATCATGCAAGTACGTTAATTCACAAAGAGATATAAAATTACATAAAATCACTTAACCAATATATAACATGAAATATTATATTCATACATTGTAGTCGCAAATAAATTTCTACTTACCTTACTTCTCGTGAAATTCCTCGTCTCTTGTGTTATCAAGGTTAATCTAACATAGCGGGTTAAATATTTTGTTAGACTATTAAGACTAATTAAAGTAATTTTTAAGGATTAAAACATTCTCTATTGAACTTAATCGGAAGAAGTTTCGTAAAACAATTAATTCATAGGTAAATACATTTCCAAAGTCTCGCAATGATTCTCTTAAATTAAATTATTGATAATAATTAACAGATTTAAAAAATTAAAATTATACTTTGAACCATTGAATAACATACTTCACAAATCTTATTTTAAAAGGTATATTATCAGATGCTAAAAAGTAATCACGGAAACTCATTTATGCCTTTAATTAAATAATAAATTTATTATACAAATAAAATCACTATTTAAATTAATAACTTAATATATGAATCAACCAAAATGAAATTAGCGTCTGTATACATAAGCTATACTTTATAAATCAAATAAAAGATTAAAAATTCAAGATTAAATTGCATACCTTATTTAGCCAAATTTATAGAGACTTTACAAAACTGAAACTTTCTTTATTTTATTTTAATTAGCCAAGTATATACTGCAAAAGAATGTCTTCCCTATTATCTCCAAATGAATTATGAATTAATATATATGTGTAATTATCCTTAGCCACCGCCTCTTCAATAGCTTGCATGTCAATCTTTTTTTTTTATGTATATATTATTGTTTTTATTATATTATTATTATGTAATATGTTAAGTTTAGTTGCTGCCACTTATACCTAATTATTATTATAAAATAAAAGAAACTTGTTGTGCACATGTTTAACAAATATGACTACTATTAATTAATGAACAATTCGCATATATTATATATATTTTGTAGGCCTGTATATGTATATATAAAATTTGATTTATTTAGCTTTCACATTTTATACTTAACTTATACTATATAACTTCAATCAAATAATTTATTTTGTACACTCAAATATTATTAGAGGCTCAATTTTTTATTAGGATTTTCTCATCACAAATCATATAAGAGCATATAAATAATTCAATATTTAAAAGCAAACAATATAATAATTTAAGAAGATAAATAGCACATAAATAATAAGAGATGCATGTAATGCATGAAATATATTGGTTAATAAGTAATGAGAGGCTCGGGTCTTATATTCTTCCCTCTTTATAAAAATTTTGTCCTCGAAATTTAATCTATCTGAAAAGTTCTGGATATTTAGACCTCATTTCATCCTCCCTTTCCCAAGTGACTTCTTCGACTAATTGGTTTCTCCATAATACTATGACCAAAGGGATTTTTCTTATTTCTAAGTTCTTTTTCCTCTCGTAGTAAAATCTTCACTAATCTTTCTTCATAACTTAGATCCGTTAATTCAGTTGGTTCGTTCTTCAAGACATGAGATGAGTTTTCCACTTATTTTCTCAATATTGAGACATGAAATACGTTATGTATTTGAGATATTCATGCTAGTAAGTCTAGTTTATAGGCAACTTCACCTATTTTCTCTACAATAGGAAATGGGCCAACATACCTCGAACTAAGCTTTCCTTTCTTACCAAAATGCATTATTCCTTTCATTAGAGCAATCTTTAAGAACACCTTATCACGCACTGAATATTTTAGTACTCTTCTTCTTTTATCAGCATAACTTTTCTGTTGACGTTGAGAAGTTTTCATTCTTTATCGAATTTGTACCCATTTTTGTCATTTTCCGTATCATATCTAGACCCAAAAAATTTCTATCACCAACCTCATCTCAATGCACTGGGGATCGACACTTTCTCTCATATACTGCCTCATAAGGGGCTATTCCGATGGTGGACTGAAAACTGTTGTTATATGAAATTCTATCAAATGCAAATATTTACTCCATTGACCCTGAAAATCCAACACACAAGCTCTAAAGTTTGTATTGTTCTTTCTGATTGTCCATCCGTTTGTGGATGATATGTTGTACTGAAGAATAACTGAGTTCTCAACGCTTTATGCAAACTCTTCCAAAATGTTAATAAAAATCTTGAATCTCTATCAGAAACAATGGATAGGGGCATACCATGAAGTCTAACAATATCATGTATGTATATTTGAGCATATTGATCCATAGAATAAGTAGAGCAAATAGGAAGAAAGTGAGCAGATTTAGTTAACCGATCCATAATAACACAGATAACATCATAACCTTTAACTGTTTTCAACAATCCCATTACAAAATCCATAGTATTCTCTCCCACTTCCATTCTAGAACAAGCAAGGGTTGCAATGTTCCTACTGGTCTTTGATGTTCTACTTTTATCTGTTGATAAATTAAACATTGTTCTACATACTTGGCGATATCTCTTTTCATACCTAGCCACCAATAATACTGTTTCAAATCTCTATACATTTTGGTAGCTCCCCGATGTACTGAATATGATGTTGTGTGTGCCTCTATCATGACTTCTTCATGAATGTTATCTATATTAGGCACACATAATCAGCCCTTAAATCAAAAAACACCTGTCTCTGATAGCTGAAAATCAGACAACGCTCCTAAAGTGATGTTTTTCTCTAAATCAGCTAAATATTTACCAGTCTTTTGTCCTTGTTGGATTCTATCAATCAATGTGGGTTGAAGAGTCAAAGCTGCCAGCTTAACCTCCACCAACCCCTGCTGAACAATTTCAATGTTCAATTTCTGCAGATCTACTAATGTTTGTTTCTGCATCAAATTCATAGCTGCCACAGTTTGCGTAGATTTTCTACTCAGTGCATCCACAACAACATTAGCTTTACCAGGATGATAATTGATGACACAATCATAGTCCTTCACCAATTCTAACCATCTTCTTTGCCTCATATTTAACTCTTTTTGGGTGAAGAAATATTTCATACTTTTTTATGATCAGTGTAGATTTCACATCGCTCTCCATAAAGATAATATCTCCGGATTTTTAGTGCAAATACAACTGCAGCCAACTCTAAATCATGGGTGGGGCGATTCTTTTCATACTCTTTCAGTTGTCTTGATACATACGCGATCACCTTACCACTTTGCATCAGTACACAACCCAGCCCATTCTTTGAAGTATCACTATAGACTATGAAACCTCCAGCAATCGAATGAATAGAGAGAATGGTTGCTGATGGTAATCGTTTCTTAAGTTCCTGAAAACTCTTTTTACAAGCCTCTGTCCATTTGAAGGCCACAGTCTTTCTTATCAACTATGTCAATGGAGAAGTAATCTTGGAGAATCCTTCTACAAATCTACGATAGTACCCTACTAAACAAAGGAAACTTCTTACCTTTATGGGACTTGTAGGTAGTGGCCAATTGATAATTGCTTCAACTTTATTTAGATCTATTGAAATTCTTGCTCCTCATACGATGTGGCTAAGAAACACCACTTGATAACCAAAACTCACATTTCTTGAATTTAGCATACAACTATTTCTTCTTTGAAACTTCTAACACTTTCCTCATATATATAGAATGCTCTTCTTTAGTCTTGGAGTAAATAAGGATATCATCACTAAAAATGATGACAAACTTATCCAGGAAGTCGCTGAATATCCGATTCATTAAATCCATGAATGCTGTTAGAAGTTGTCTTTCTTTATCCAAATCTTTTCTCTTATTCCAAATCTTTGATATTCTTATCTTGAAAACTCTCCAAAATACCTAAAATAGATAAGAAAATAATATGAAATATTTGGAGATACAAAACACATATATGTAGAAAACCAATGCATTTAATCTAATAAAAGATTATAAAATCTCACATTAATTCACAATAAAATGCCTCAATTTCCTACCTATCAGCATGATAGCTTGGTGCAACCAAAAGGCTTTATCGTAAAAACCGCACTTGTAAGAGGAGGATGTGTCGCTCGTAATGGCTTTGAGCAAGTGCGACGACACTCATCATCAGACACTCGCTTTCAGTATTTGGCTTTCCTGCTAGAATCACTACAACATCGTCGAGCCACCACATTATTTTGACATGGTGAGGTAGAAGGACAATCAAAGCTAACCCATGCATTTTTCCAGTGCTAGTACTATTGCTAGTACACACTACTCTACCCCTAATTAGCCTATAGTTCACATCGATCAGTAAAAGTGGGTCAACTCATTTAACATAGTTAATATTGATCTCCCATAAAGACCATGTAAAACTCCATCTCACATAAAATTTTATGTGAGACGATCTCATATATGTTTGCGATCAGCCTAATACTATAACATAAATGAGTATATATAACATTGGATTGTAACATTTTTATTTTATGTAACACATTAGTGTAACATTTTTAAACTAAAACATTATATGTAATATTTTATGTAACACTGTAGTAATATGTAACACTTGTATGTAACACTGTAATAATATGTAACACTTGTATGTAATTGATAAGTGCCAATTTTCACCTATTTTTGCGTATGTTTATGGATTTATTTGAATATGTGAGCTACGTTTTTATGGTGATTATTGAGATTATTCGTGTATAAGATGCATTTGATGAGTTTATGCTTAGTTTCATGATTTTAATGAGAAAAAGTGTAAGTTTTGAGTGAAATGGCTGAACAGAAGAGCACGACCGTGCTGAATAGTACGGCCAGACCGTGCTCGAGTCTGGAGGATGGGGCACGATCGTGCCGTGTAGCACGGCCGTGCCCGGACGCGCAGCATATTCAGTTATTTTAGCGTAGTTTTGTTACTTACTTGATATATAAGTCTCAAGAAGCGAAAGAGGGAGGAGAATTGGTGAAAAGAGACAGAAAAAAGAAGTACGGAGAGAGAAAAACAAGAATTCAAGAACCGAAGGGAGCGCGAGATCATCGTCGCTAAGATTATAATCTTTCCTCTCTTGATAGTTTAGTGGATATGATATTTTCAATCTTGTCTATGAGTTTGTGGATAATCATGTCTAGCTAATTTTCTAGGGTTTCAAGGATTTGTTAGTAATTTAATTCGAATCTTGATGGATCTTTAATTTAATTCAATGTTCATAATTATTCATCTTATTTGTGTGTTTATGAGTTGATTGTTTGTTTGATTGGTTGGCCAATAATTGAGCATGTTTTAATAATTGAATCAAAATTCGGGAGATGAGATTTAATTATGGAAGAATAAACACATGACACATAAAGATACTTAGATCAGGAGATTAAGGAATTTATGTGATGAGAAATCAATCTTGGGTACTTTTGGGAGTTGTTATGTTTCTATCAGATTGAGTAGGGATACATCTGATGGCATAATGATCAACTGATTAATTGACTTGAGAGAGCTATTAATTGATATGTGTGATTGCTCATATATGATGATTGATTAATGAACTTAGATTGGTTAAAGTAATATCTTGATGAGAATTAGATGAAAGCATGTCCTAAAACCTGGTTCAGATTTATGTTATCTTCGAACTAATTTATTTACGTAATCATTGTTTCTGTTGAATTAATCTGCAATTGATGAAATTTGATTTTCCTAGATAAATTTGAGAACCGGATTTGAGTAGTTGATTAGTGCCTAGATAGATAGTCTCTGTGGGATCGACCTTGCTCACCACTCCTACAATTTACACTGTACACTTGCAGGCGAGCTAAAAGAAATTAGTGAAAGTAACACTTTATTAATATATAACACATACATGTAACATTTATTAATATGTAACACTTGTATGTAATAATTATTAATATGTAACACATATATGTAACATTTTATTAATATGAAATACTTGTATGTAATACTCTATTAATATGTAACACATATATATAACACTTTAGTAATATATAATACTTGTATATAATACTTCATTAATATGTAACACATACGTGTAAAATATTATTAATGTATAACATGTACATGTAACACTTTATAATATATAACTGATCGCGCGTCGCAACGCGGTAAAATTAATTAATATCTTTCTTAACCTAACCAACTAATAGTCAGGGCAAATCGGATGTCGATCCCACGGAGAATGTAGAACTAATCGTGTCACCTATGCTCTGATCAGAAACGGTAAAGGTTGGAGGGGTTTTGATCGAGAATCACTACTAACTATAAAATGAGAAAATGAATTAAACAAGAATATCAATCTAAAAAGGCATCCCGGTTAACAGTTCGGTTATCCTCCAATCTCAATTATGCCTTAATCAATGTAACACCCCTCTCTTAGATTATCATGGAATTATCACCCCTAGCCTAACAAGAAGCTCTATTAAACCGAATCGTCTCTTAGGATTAGTTAAATTAGGATAAGATCACTAGTTAACCCTATTTAATTGAATAACCCAGAACAAGCTCTCCAAATTTAATTCATTAAATGCATTAATTACCAAGACGATAGGGTGAACTAGACTCCGAATACACAAGCTCGATTCGATAATCTAGGATTATGCTACCCTAGAGATGCACGAGCTCTAGTTTACCACTTATGAAAATTAAACCACAACAATTAGGATTCATAATTTAAAATTCTAGCAATCAATTATCAATTACTTAACCTAGGTGGCCAATCCAAATTAAACATCAATAATTGAAAATAATATGCACAGATAACATAATCAATTCCAATCAAACATCGAGAAGGGAATACGAAATTAATTAAAACATAAAAAAGATATGGGTTTAAACTTCTCTGCTAACAGGAATTGAAAGATTAGCCGATCATCCTTATAATCGAATCCACAAAAGTAATTGAAATCTCCATCTAAATTAACTAAAAAAATTAAAATATGAATTCCTCTCTCTAACTTTCTCTCTCTAAATGGCTGCGTGAATCACTCTAATTCCCCTCTGCTTCTGGACGTCACTTTGCTGCGTGAAGATGTGCTCATTTTCTATCTCCTCTCAAAGATAAAGAACTCTCATTCTTGATGAATAAGTCAACCTTTGCGGCTGATCATGAAGAGTTGGATTTGGAGCCCTTTTTGGGCCAGACCCATTTCTTCTCTTCTTTACAATTGAGCTTCCTTTCTTCTTCTTCTTTTCTCTTTAATTCCTTTGGGCTTTGGAATTTAAATCGGCCCAAATGACTTTTCTTCTTTCCACGATCATCTTCCTCGACTCCAAAGTACTTCAAAATATCTTAAAATAATCAAGAAAATAATTCGTGAAGTATTCGGAGACATAAAACACATATAGGTGTAGAAACGGTGCATTTAATTATCTAAAATATTATAAAATCATGAATATACACTCGATATAATGCACCAATTTCCTACTTGTCAATAACACTTGTATTTAATACTCTATTAAATATGTAACACATACATGTAATACTTAGTTAATATGTAACACTAGCTTATATGTAACACTTTAAATAAATGATATATTTTTTAACATCCTTTAATTATTCTTTGTAACAAGAACATTTAATAATTTATTTAAAATTTGGGCATTAGAAAAAAATAATATAAAGAATTTGCTAAGATATTATTTTCTTTAAATATATATATATATATATATGTGTGTGTGTATGCGCTTGTTACATACTAGATAAATATTCTATTTTCGTGTATATATGTTTGTATGAGTTATATATTCTTTATATAGTAGGCAAAGTTATATATATATATATATATATATATATATATATATATATATATATTATACAAAACAATTAAATGAACCAAATAGAAATTCTTTTAAAAAGTTAAAATCTTTGCATCAATTTTTATCATCTAAAATAATTTATTATATTATAAATATTCTAATATGTAATATATATGTATAGAAAATATAATACTACATTATATATATATATATATATATCTTAAAATATCATTTTTGCATAACTAAATTATAATTCATTTTAAATAATTTTAGTATTAATTTAAATAAATATTTTTCATTTTATACTTAAAAATTATATCATTACTCGATATATATAAAAACATACATATAAATTATATAGAAAAACATTATTTACAACAAAGAAAATAATGAAAAATAAAGAAAAAATAGAATATTTAAATAATAAATTATTAAATAGTGAAAAGTTTATAAATCTTCTTGATTAGTTTAATGGTTAGTAATATGATAGGTTATGGGTTGAAACCTAAAAAGTTACTATCTATTTTCATTTTTCCACAAATAAAAAGTGTTACATTTAAAGTGTTATACAAATGTTTATGTGTAACATTTTTTAAGTATTACTAAAAAGTGTTACATTCCATATCTTAAAGTAACATGTTTTTAAAATGTACAAAAGGTGTTACACTAAAATTGTAACACATTTAAAATGTTACATAAAAATTTATATGTAACATTTTTAAAGTGTTACTATAAAGTGTTACAAACAATATTCTTATGTAATACATTTTAAGAATGTTATTAAAGTTCATCAAAAGTTTTGCATAAAACTTTACATAACGACAACAACAGTAACACTCCTAAAAGTGATACGTAATGGCTATTGTAGCATTTTTTAACAAATAAGTAACACTTTTTAGGTGTTACATAAATATATTTATGTTTTAGTATTTGATGGTCAAAATTGCATATAATAATCTCAATTACAAATGGTAGGATACCACACTTTATAATTCATAATAGAGTGTGTCTCATGTGCACTTGATGTACATACAATTTAGGTTGACTCGGATCCACATTATTTTTTTTTGCTTCAGGCTAAAACCTTTATATACAAATTATGTGACCTTTATACATAAATTATGTCACCTTTATGTTAAATAACTTAGAAAAAAATAAAGAATTTCAATTTGTACATAAATACATTTATGTTATATTCATATGACCCTTGTGTATGTTCATGAGACTTATGTATAAATATTCATACCTTTATGTAATATATAAAGGTATATAAAGGTATGAATATTTGTACGTAAATGTCATATGAATATGACATAAAGGTATTTATGTACAAATTTTGCTGAAATTCTTTTTTTTTTCTTTTTAAATTACAGTGTATAAAGGTCACGATATTTATACATAAAGTCAAAACATAAAATTTAAAAAAAATCACGAATTTAGATCGGGTCGACCCGAATTAAATGGATCTAAGATCCGTGCACCAGGTGCATAGGAGAATTTGTGTCCATAATAAGACCACCCAACTCTAACCTTAGACTACTTGAGCTATATCCGTTGACATGTTATATAAACTACAATAAGGGAAAGGGGTGTAAATGAGAGGAACATGGTAAGAGGGTCTTTTATGTTATCTACCTAACTTGATGTGGGGAAGGAAGGAGACGCAGTTATTAAATACAAAATCTGCGGATTGGTTGTCTGTTTCAGCCTCATCATGAATATATATATATATATATATATATATATATATATATATATGTTGTTTTGACTTTATTCTATATACAACCATTATTTGCGCCATGCCTTATTCTACGCTTCACTTTATCGTCTTGAAATATATGCCCCCTATTTATATCCACACTACTGCATGCCTCTTTTCTGCTTTTCATTGTATTTCTCCATTAATTCTAGAATAAATGTTAGTCTCTGTTGAGTGTTTAGATCACAAAAATAAGTGCTAATAATTACTCATATATATTCTAACTAAACTATCAACATTTACTATTGGATCGAATATGAAATGAATATAAAAATAATGATTCGAAATTTACAATAATGAATACACTTATAATTTATGTATATCTATCTTTTTATCAAGTTCCGTTCATCTGTGTACAATATTATTAAATGACAGTTGTTCTGAAACTTAGGAAATATAATGTTACATACTTTCTTTACATAACATTTATGAATGCTGATATCTAAATCAACAAATAATTCAACTAGGATTTGAAAATCAATGTTTTCGCACTACAACATAATTGACTTTATGTAATACCTTAAACTGTTATTTAATAATCACAAAATGCTACAATAGCCATTATGTAACACTTTTAGGGATGTTATATACAAATGTTACATATTAATAAAGTGTTACATGTATATGCTACATATTAATAGAGTGTTACATACAAGTGCTACATATAATAAAGTGTTCCATATGTGTTACATATTAATAAAGTGTTACATTGTATGTGTTACATATTAATAGTGTTACACACAAGTGTTTTATGTTATTATAATGTTACATACAAGTATTACATATTAATAAAGTATTACAAAAATATTACATATAATATTTTAATTTAAAAATGCTACAATTGTATATTACATAAACTAAAAATGTTACAATGTAGTGTTACATAAATGAGTTTATATGTTGTAGTGTCGAAAACCATAATATGAAATGATGAAGCATTTCATTGACTTTTCTTATTGCACGAATGACACTATTTATAGTGTAATAACTTCAAGCTTGGTCACCAACCTATTAGGTCTAGATTGACACATGTTTGATATTGCTACAATTGGAATTTTTTATGTAAAATACATGGTATATAGGTGTTTGCCACATATGAATCTTTTTGATGACATATAGCATATTCTTGTTATTTATGAACATTCTTTTCTGAATAACAAGTAATAGGTGCTTAGTACTTATTGTTACTATCTAAATGATGTATAATAAATGTTTGTGTACCATTCACTGCTCTTTGATGGAAATCATGAGATTTGAGAGGTTATCGTGCACAATTTATATTTTCATCAGGTCGAGCATAGAAAACGGCAACGAGCACATGCAGTTCCTTTTATGTTCTTTTAGTTAATTAAGATCAATACTTTTATATATTTTTTCAGAAGAATAAGTCTCAATATTAATCATGAGATGTTATTAATTATTACATTAATTATATAGTTGGAGCTAGAAAATCTTTTTGGTGCTCAAGGATTCATTAGTGCTATCCTTTCCACCCTACACCTATGAACCATACAATATGTGCATATATGATCATATATTTGAAATAAGGATTTAAAAAAAATTGAAATAATATATATTAATAAATTTATTAATGGTATTTGAATTGATATGAATTTGAAATAACCACATTCAAACACAAATCTTACATTTTTTTTCCAAATACAACTAATTAATGAACTCAATTCATGTAAAACGCAAACGGGAATTCCGTCAAAAAGGAAAATCATAAACTAAATATAAATATTTATATTCTTGAATAATTAAACATATAATATTTCACAAAAAAATAATTAATATACTACTTAAAAAAAAGAAAGGGTGATGACTTTCCTAATCCTCTTGACAATGGAGCTAGGGCCTCTCTCTCTTCTGTTCCACAACACCTTCATTTCCAGCCAACATCAAATACTTATCCCTTCTTGTAAAATTGGTGCACTCAAACCCTAAAGCATCACCCAGCTGTCTCTGTATATAATTAGCAACTTCAAAGCTGGACTTCCCCCCGGCGCACGTTAGCTCTCGGCGCAGTTTCCCCAGAACATGAACACTGTAAGATGGCTTAGGGTTCATCAAGAAGAAGATGGGATCCAAACACTTGAGCCCACTCGCAGTCGTCCCGTAAAACATGCTCACCTGTGTGTTCATGGCGACGGGCACAATCTCATCGGCCAGCTCAGCAAACAAGGAGCTGAATCTGAGCAGATATGGCTCTCTGCATGTGGTCCCCTCAGGGCACACCACCAGATCACCTTCACTCAGCAGCTTCTGCATCGTCTCTCCGTCTCGTCTCCGGTCTCGGGTCAGCCTCACGGTCCGAATAGGAGCCATGATCTCCGACATCTTGCTCAGGCTGTAAGTGACGGCAGTGAGAGGCTTCCGTAATGAAGTGCTGAGGAAAACGGGGTCTAATAGGGTTCTGTGTGTGCAGACGTAAAGTACGCCTTTGCCGGAATCTGATGCGGCGGAGCCGCCCTTGACTCGGATGGTGACGCCGGTGGCAGTGGCGAGCAGTATGGCGAGGTTGTAGGGAAGGCAGATTCCAGCGAGGAGGCGGAGGACGGCTAGTATGATTCCGACGGGAAGCCATATGAACATTGCTAGGGTTGCTGATGGTGTTGGGAGGAAAGCCAGCCTTCCATCGTGGAAAATTAGTGGCTTTGGATATCTGTTTCTTGGAAGTACTGGATATGAATGTTTGCTTTCTTCTCTGTTTATTACATATGCTTCCTGTCAAAATTGTTGCAACAATATGAGCAGCGACAGAGACGGATCTATAATTTTGTTCAAAAGAGGCAAAAAATTTCACATTAAAACATAAAGTTTGCCGAATGCTAAAGTTTATGCAGTTGACAAATTTTTACAATACAAGAGGAGCAGGAACTCTTATAAATTAATGATTTAAATCAGAAATATCAGAAAAAAATTTATCTAAACATGAGACTAATCAATTATGTCAATTCATCATGTAAATCTATGTTTTTTTTTAATTAAAGGGGTGGGGTGGTTAGGTAGGGAGCCCCACCAGTATATTTCGGAAAAGGGAAGTACAAGAAAATGTCGAAGAAATCAATGATTCAGAATATTAATTAAATTGGAAAAAATTAAAGAAGATTGTTTATTGTAAAATAGTGTACCTTGCAAAGAGAGAGTAGCAAATGATCATGAAGATTAGAGGATCCAATGCCAATATCAGGCCTTTTGTCACCAAAGAATTCTTTAAGAGCTCTGTGTTTAACAAGCAATCCAGAGGACGATACGAAACCGGAGAAGAATTTTCCGACAGTGTGTAACTCAGTTCCGACAACAAAGTCAACAGAGAGGTAGTCTTTAAGAAAGCCCTCAACCATAACCCTTGGGACACTAGTGAAGACACCTTTAGATCCAGCAGAATCTAGGGCTTCATAGGCATGGAGGCTGAGGTTTTCGAGGTAGAATTTGGGCAGAACAGCTCTAGAAACACTGTCCATGTCTTTGAGCCTTAGCCCACAAAATGTGATGAAAATCATGACCCTCATTTTGAGCTCATAGTCGAGGATTAGGAGAAGGGGGGATGATAAGAGGAGGAGAAAGGCTCTGAAAATGGAGCCACCTTCAAAGGCAACAAGCATGAAGTAAGGGAAGAAAGAGGGAGAAGTAAGCAAGCAGCCATGGATGTCAGAGACAAGGGTTTGGGATTTTCTGTTGTGGGGATCGAATTTGGAGAGATTAGGGTAGAGAGGAAGCTGATGTGATGATGAAGATGATTTCATAGATGTGTTTTTGAAGAAGAAACCATGGTTTTTCAGCTTCATTGCAGCCAAGTAACATGAGTTTGCTAAGAATTGGTACAAGAACAAATCTGCTAGTCTCACCAGCACCATGGGAAACTCCATGGCTTTCACAGAAACTGTCATCTCTTTCTCTTTCTCAGTTGACAAAGAAAAGAAAATTGCAGAACAAGGGTGTAAAAATAAAAGAGGATTACAAAAACTGTGAAGAGAAAATGGACAGATGCAAGAATTTATAGTGGTCATTAAGGGGCTCTGGAGACTAGGTATGGTGGGGTGGGGGGTGGGGGGGGGGATGGGGGAGGTTGACCATGCATATTTGGCTAGCCATACTGCTGGCATTAATTGCTGCTCATACATTTAATAACTTCTTGTTTAAATCTCTTCATTTATATTAACTTCTTACACTTTTTGTTTCCTCAATTTTTTATATTTTTTCATTCTATTTTTTTCTTCTTCCCTAAGAGTGAAGTAACAAATTTTCCTTTCCTAGGTGAGCAATATGGTTAGGTTATTTGTTGGTCACTGCCATATATCATATCATTTTTTCTTCAATTTTCTTTGAAAAATCTGACTATATAATTTTCAACACATTGGATGTTTGAGTTAAGAAATCATATATATTATTACACTAGTATAATATAAATATATATATATATATATATATATATATATATCCAATAATTATTTATACTTAAATTATATGTAAACAAATGGTGAATAGTATCTGTCCAACCAATCTTGGCCTAGAGGGCCTCACCCCTGTTCATCATCATGATCTTCATCAATCTTGGGATAAGCTCAGAAAAAGGCAATCAATGTGTTTCATATTGAAAGCAGTGGAATTAATTTCAGATTAAATTTCGAACTACTAACTAAACCAATAAGTTTGAATTTTAATTACTGGAAGAAGAGTTATCAAGCTTCTCCATAACTAATTACATTTTACAGTCACTGCCCTCCATAAACCTTTTGACCTCTTTTTCTGATTAAAATTAATGGTTTAAACCATTTTGTTCTTTTTTATGTTGATTGTTAGACTTAGATGCATGCAATAAATGAAACTGGCTCTGATTGTTGATATTTATAGTATGCAATCATGGTTTCGACTTTTAATACGAATCTTTCGTTCTAATTTATGTAGTGTCTCAATTTTTTTGATTAAATTTTGGAAGTGATGAGAACATATTACATTTTATGAAACGAAGCCGTACACAAATTATTACATTTTATTATTATATAAAGTCAAAACGAGTTATTTATGTTTGAATCTTGTAAATGAAAATCCATTAAACCGTCCCATAAGATAATACAGAGTACATGGTTTTTTTTTTTTTTTTTAATTTATAGTATGCAAGCTATAATAGGAATCTTTCATTCTAATTTAGTGTTTCGTTATTTTTTTGTATATTTTTTCATCTTTATCTCATCAGGTAGCTAAATTTTTCTTTGATTTAAGAGTATTTCAAACTTAGGATTGAGATAAATGTTTTTTGACAATAGATAACAGGGGAGTAGTTGAAATCCCAACTACAATTCACCAAAAAATTCAAGATTTTGCCTTTTACCAACGCATTTGTTTGAGCCTAACTATAGGGGTGGCGAAATCATGTGGGTTTACGTTTGTGGATGAGTTTAGACACGATCTATTCACGTTTTGATTTTATCAGTTAATTTGTATCAAATATTTTTATTCTAATCGATAAAGTTTGTGTTTTTTTAAATACTTTTTAACTTTTAACCAAATCAAGTTTGTGGATATTCCAAATCAAAATTATTGATTTGAATTTATTTTAAATTAGCATGTAGTTGAAGTGGTATCCCATTTTTATAAAAATGTATTGATCAAGTTCGAGTTTGGACCATCGAAATTTTCTAGTTTTAATTAATTGTCTCCCTTCCTACTCCCCTGTATTCATTAAAAACATGAATTAAAAAAAAAAGTGAGAAATTATAAAAACCAAACTAACTTAGAAACAAACTATTAATCTTAACAATATTCAATATCATGAAAAATAGTCCAAATATCCCAAAGTATCAATACGAACTCATCCAACACTGAAAGTCAGCACATGTTTTAAGTTTTTTGTATAGAATAATTCAAATACTATTGGTTCTGTTTCTAAATTCCGATTGAGCAGTTTCTAAAATTCAACCACCATATATACATCAACATATTTAATAAGTTGAATGTATAGTTTTAAAAATTAGAGACTTGATAATGTTTGTTTAGCATCAGAAATGGTGTCACCCACATGACTCATACCTAGAACATTGGAAAGAATCCATGCCCAAATCTCAAACAGCAAAAAAATGTGAAATCTTTGATAAGTCGTTACAGTTTGAAAACTTCTTGCAAAAATTAACAATAGATCATGTAATTGTCGTCAATGTGTTTGGTGAATGTTCAATCATTCTATGTGAATGTCTATTCTGATAATGTAGGCATAAGTTTTGCATGCATCTCTACAACTTTGAATAGTCTAACAACGCATTATACATTCTCCTTTTATTTTATTTTTTCCTCTATTTTGAGACCAAAGAAATTGGAATACGATTATTGTGAGATATATCACCTCACAAAATAGAGATAATTTGTTAAAATGAAGTTGGGTTGTTAATTAGTGTAGGATAATGTCTCATCAAATTGTCTTTGTGAAACGATTTCGCATAAAAAAGTTTCTACACCTTTTTTATTATAGTTTAATTCATTTTTATTTGTTTATTTATTATTTATGTGAAGTATATATATAGGACCCACACTATCTATCATTTTGAATGTTTTTAAATACTAGTTGTGAAGTAGGTCATTCAGTTCTCGTTTGAATTATTACCTTTTAGATATGATAACATGTTATATTTAATAAAACATTCAATTATTTTAGTTCTCTATGTTTCAAAATTATGAATTAAGTCCAATTTCAACTTTGAAATCCGTCCAACTTCATCAAAATTAGAGGCAAAATCGAAATGTGTTCAACAAGATATTGCATTTTCAAGGTTTCTAAGTATGGATGATCATTCATTCATTAATGCTACTGAGGAAGATGTTCAGGTCATTGTTATGGGCAAAATTACAATGTTGTACGTGGAAACATTAATATATAGAGGTTTACTAAGGGAGGATGGACAAAGATAGATCAAATTAGAGTGAGTTTGAAATCCATTAAATTACTCAATAATTACTTTAAAATAAAAGTGATTGGTTACAAATCCACATCTATCCAAACAAACTATTAGTGGATTTGCTACCAATTGCATGAATTTCAAATCTCTCTCCTCATATCCGTCCATCCAAACACAATCTTGATATATATCCAGGTACCAATTCTTGAATCCATATCCCAAAGGTATTAGTTGAATTATTACATGTAATGTTACTTGTTTCAATAAAATCAATTAATTGTATATTTATAAGGTAATAGTTGTTTATTTATAAGGTATTATTTATATAACTGAAATATATATATATATATATATATATTAAAGATATTAGTCGTATATTCATAAGGTATTAGTTTCTTACTTATAAGATATTAGTTGTGTAACTATAATCAAATATACATTTTAGATAAATCTAATATTTAATTAATGTATTATTTGTTACTATAAATATATTAATTGTATCACAAAAACTTTTATGTAACTGGTGTATGGATTTAGGATCCATGCACTTGACCGATTCGATCCACGCGCCCCACGCGTCTGAGTGGGTGCGCTCAAACTCACCCATATTCATTTCAGGTGTTATACCTTTATATTATGTTAAACATACATTTATATTATATTAAGCATACCTTTATGGTATGTTGGTCATACCTTTAAAACTTTTATATTATATGAAGCATACCTTTATATAATGTTAAACATATATTTATGTAATGTTAAGCATATATTTATAGTTTTATGTTATGTTAAGCATACCTTTAGAATTTTTATGTTATGTTAAGCATACTTTTATGTTATATTAAACATACATTTATGTAACATTAACATACCTTTATGTTATGTTAAACATATTGTTCACTATTTATTTTAGCTATCACCCGCAAGTGTACGATGTGAATTGTAGAAGTGGTGAGCAAGGTCGATCCCACAGAGACTATCTATCTAGGCATTAATTAACTACTCAAATTCGGTTATCACTTTTATCTAGGTTAATCAAATTTCATCAATTTCAGATTACTTAATTAGAAACAATAATTACGTAAATAAATCAACTCAACAACCACAGAGATATAAAACAGGTTTTAGGACATGCTTTCATCTAATTTTCATCAAGATATCACTTTAATCAATCCAAGTTCATTAATCAATCATCCTATATGAGCAATCACACATATCAATTAATAGCTCTCCCGAGTCAATTAATCAGTTGATTATTATGCCATCAGAGGTATCCCTACTCAATCTGCTAAAAACATAATAACTCCCAAAAGCACCCAAGATCAATATCTCATCACATAAATTCCTTAATCTCCCGATCTAAGTCTTTTATGTGTCATGTGTTTATTCTTCCATAATAAAATCTCATCTCCCGAATTTTGATTCAATTATTAAAACATGCTCAATTATCGGCCAAATAATCAAACAAACAATCAATTCATAAACACACAAATAAGATGAAAGATTATGAACATTGAATTCAATTAACATCAAGATTCGAATTAAACTACTAACAAGCCCTAGAAACCCTAAAAAGAATTAGCTAGACATGATTATCGTCAAACTCATAGACAAGAGTGAAATTATCGTATCAACTAAACTAATGAGAGAGGAAAGATTAAAACTCGTGTTGACGACGATCTTCCGATTCTTCCGTCTCTTCGATCCTCTCTTCTCTTTTATTTCTCTCTCCCTGTATTTTTTCTATCTCCTTTCGCTCATAATCCTCATCTTTTCTTTTTCGAGATCTTATATATCAAATAGGAGTTCAAAATTGCGAGAATACTTGAAATTGCGACGCGCCCGGGCACGACTGTGCTACACGGCACGGTCGTACCCCATCCTCCAGTCTCGATCCATATTTGCGGCACATTCTGGCACAGTCATGCCCCACAGCACGGTCGTGCCCCACTAGACAGTCTTGATTTTCCATGCGAAACTCACACTTTTCCTCATTAAAATTATGAAACTAAGCACAAACTCGTCAAATACATCTTATACATGAATAATCTCAATAATCACCGTAAAAACGTAGCTCACATATTCAAATGAATACATAAACATACGCAAAAATAGGTGAAAATTGACACTTATCACATATATTTGCGGTTTTTATGTTATGTTAAATATACTTTTATATTATGTTAGTCATACCTTTTAATTATATTAGTTGTACTTTTATATATTATATAAAGGCATGACTAATATTACTTAAATGTATGTGTAATATTTATATAAATGTATATATGTACAAATTAGGGTTTTTTGTACTGAAATTATAGTTTTTTTGTCGAAATTAAGATTTTTTATTTATCAAAATTAGGGTTTTTTTTAAGTTAAAGTATTACATAAAAGTATGTTTAACATAATATAAAAGTATGACTAACACAACATAAAAGTTGGGGTAAAAAAAAAAAAGAAAAATGTATAGATTCGGGTCGGATTCAGCCCGACCCGACTCATGTTGTATAGATCAACAATTGCACATAAGTGCAACTCTAATTATATTATTTAAAGGTATTAGGGTTTGAGTCGGGTACCGTGTATCCCATGGGCACACCAACTCTTTTCTTCTTCTTATTTTAAGAGTTATCATATATTGTTAAGGGGAAATCCAAATTAATTAAATCGAACTTTAAGGATTTTATATAATTTATAGAAAGTTATGTATTTAGGAAATCACTAATTTTTTTCAAGTAAAACCATTTACTAAGAATGTAAATGGGATTAGACGTGTCAATAATAACAAGCGGCATGTGGCAGTTCAGTAGCACCTAACTCAGTTCGTCCAAGCCATTAAAAAGTTGTCATATCCTCAAATTAAATTAAAAGATTTGCAATTTCCAATGAATATTTGACTCAATTCGAGCTTTTCTTTTTAAAACAAACAAAATTAAAACTGAAGATTTGTAAAATTAGCGCCACTAATTAAGTTTTAAATTTTATTTTCCAATCAGATGTACCAAATTTTGTTATGTACTGTGATCACTAAATCAAAATTTTCTTTTTTCTTTTAGAAAAAAATCATTTCTAAAAGAGTTCTTTTTATTTTATTTTATTTTATTTTATTTTATTTTATTTCATTCTGTGACTCAATTTAAATTGACTTGGGTACAAAATGACTGTGATTTAGGATTGTGATTCGCTGTTAAGTTTCATGAGTAGGTTAACTAACACTTTACACGGTTAAGCACAAAATCCACTCTTTATTTCGAAACAGAATCAAATATTGAATAAATACCAATTAAACGTGGTCGACAAATTAGGTATAAACTGGAATTCTTATATTTGTTGTGAGTCGTAACGGCTCATTTAATTTAAATTATATCTCTTATTCAGTTGACCATTTACACATATGCTTCAAAAGCTTTGAATCATTTTCATTGACTATTTATGCTACCCTACTCATGGTTTCCTCGATCCTATAGCAGGTTATATGCACTGACCATCCTTCTGCATGACATGTGTCCCACTACTTATTTTATTATTTTTTGTTGTTTGTTTTCCTTTTATTTTTAATTTTTTGTGGATGATTAATTATCTTTAATCATGATAAAGAAATTAATTAAAAATGTTTATTTTCTCACCCCAAAATTCACGCACACTTCTCCCGCTAATTTCCCACATAAAGCAAAAAATCTCCTACTCATCTTCTACAAAAGTACTCCAACAAGTTGCTGCAAATTTTCTGCAATAGGAATGTAAATACAAACTTATTAATTAGAGTTTTACTTATATATTATTTTAAAATTTTATTAATTCCTTTCGTTGCAGTAGATAAATGATGGTGGAATATTAATTAGAATTTTATTTATCATGTTATTTTAATTTATTTCTTTGAAGTAGATAAATGATGGTGGAGTATTAGTTAGGGTTTTATTTATATGTTATTTTAAAATTTAATGAAGTGGCTGTAACTTTATTTTTTTAAAGTTGTGTGTCATGATCGTAACTTTGTATGCTAGTGTTTTCATTTTATGTTTTTTTTTTCTTTTTTTGATGAGTGTGCCTTTGTTGTCAAAGTAATATTCTTTACTTATTTATGATTAGTATGGTTTCCCGAGAAAAATTAAATAAACTATGCACTAAAAAGTTTAAATCTTTTATCAATTTCAATTTGTAAATTCATATTTGTTTTGGTTATTTTTACAGAGATGGATCGAAGTTTATCACTTGATAAGGATAATGTAGATTATAATTTTGAAGCATGTTATACAAAACAACCAGCATTATCAAAACACGTACACCAAAGTATGCGTTGAGTTTTTGATAGAACAATTTGAGCATAAGTTGGCAGTTGGTCAAATGGTGAAAAATCTTGAAGATGTATATTTGTTGTACTATGAATATGGACGTATAAAAGGCTTTAATGTGAGAAAAGGAAAGCAAGATTATTTTTATGATGGAAGTAGAGAACTTTATATGAAAGAATATGATTGTTCTTGTAAAGGAACAAAATATGAGAAATGTAATACCAAAGGTAAGCAATCAAGTTACCTTAAGATGGAGACAAGAATTGGGTATGCGGTACGACTAAGAATTGGGCATAAAAAAATTGAAGAGTGGAGAGTGATTATTTTTCAAATTAAACACAATCATGATATATATAGTAGCACATGATCAAAGCTACATGATAAGATCTGCTCGTACAATTTCTTTTGCTAAAAGAGATATTTTGAAAGCATTAGTAGATGCAGGATTTTCAGTCACCAATGCTTATTCTTACATGCAACATAAATCACATGGAAGGAAAAATGTGGGGCTTTTAAAGAAGGGTGCATACAATTATCTTAATCGTTTAGCAAAAAATCATAGACAAGTTGAGGGTTTAGCAAAAAATCATAGACAAGTTGAGGATGGTGATGCAGTTGAGCTCCTACAATACTTCAAAGATAAATCAAATGAAGATGTGTTGTTCTATTGGGATTTTCAAGTTGATGAAAATAATAGGACGCGTAACTTCTTCTTTAGGGATGGACGATGTAGAATTGACTATGAGGCTTTTAGTGATGTTCTTTCTATTGATACCACTTACAAGACCAGCAAATATAATATGATTTGTGCGTCTTTCACAGGGATTAACCATCATATGTCTAATGTACTGTTTGGACTAGCTTTTATGTCTGATGAAACTGAGGAATTTTTTCAATAATTATTTAATACATTTCTGAAATCTATGAGTGACAAGCAGCCTGAAACAATATTCACCAATCAGTGTCAAGTAATGATGAATGCAGTTGAAATTATATTTTCGATTCACATCATCTTTTATGTCAGGCATATCAATCAAAATGCTCTTTCACATTTTGGTAGTTTGAATAATGATTCGAGGTCAAAGGGTATGTTCCAAAAGTGTATGGGGTTTTGTGAATTTGAAGAGGAGTTTGAGGGTGCATGGAATACAATGATTGTTGAGTATGAGCTTTTTGATCATTCATGGTTAAATAATATGTACAAGTTGAGACATAAATGGTCAATTGCTTTTAGTAAACATCGATTCAATGCAAGACTTAAGGTTGCATTTAGAAGTGAGGGCACTAACTCTAGGTTGAAATATGGTGGAAAAAGGACACAAACTTTGTATGAATATGTTTTAAGATTTGAAAAGGTTCAAAGTTCATGGCATCTAGATGACGTAGAAGATGATTTTCGATGTAGTCATGGGATGCCTACACTTGCTGTAAAAACTAATTGTTTGTTAAGAGATGCCACAACAGTTATATATATATAAGATCTACAAGATGTTTGAATTGGAATTGATTAGTTCGTTGGGTATTGATTTTGATGGAGAACCTTTACATATTGGTACTTCATTTTAGTTCAAAGTTAGATCCCAAGGTAACTCAAACAAGGTTCGAAAAGTGAAGTTTGATATGAATCACATGAAGTAAAATGCTCTTGTCAACATTTTGAGTTAGTATATTATATGAGTATGTTTTATTAGTTTTCAAAAAAAATGGAAGTGCATAAAATACCAAAAAGATACATTAAGATGAGATGGACAAAAAGTGTAAGAGATAGAGTGTACTCTAGTGAATAGAATCTATCTTCTAGCGGACATAAATCTGAGACAGTGCATGTGAATTACATGATGAGGTTTTGCTATAATCTTATAATGAGAAGTAAAGTGCATTCAGAAGCAAGAAATTTGAGGAAAATTGACTCAAGGATGTTTTTTAAATGGCTTACTTGATCGATTAAGTTTAGATGCTTTGAGTATATGTAGTGTTGATATGGGTCATAGAGTTCCAGAACTAAAAATCTAGATGATGAAGAAGGTAATGATATACATATCGAGCATGTACTTAATCCTCTTTATGCGAAGGCAAGAGGCATTAATAACGTTCGTGTGCCAAATCATTGAGATTCAAAAAAACAAAAGACGAAAGAGAAATCTCGAATCTTCAAGTAAGTTTCACGTTTGTTAATTGTTTTCATATTATTTTATATCTATATTTATTTCTTATTTCTCTTTCTATTCTATATAACAATTGTTAGAGAAAACTACAAAAGGCTCATAAAGAAATATACAAAACTCCCAAACGTCTAAAGGTACACCTCTATCACAGGATGCTACCAATGTCATTCCGTTCATAAGACCTACTAGTGCACAATTTTGCAAGGTCTTAGTGTTCAAAAATTTCAAAGTTCGAATGGACACAGTCTAGTGCTCGTAAATCTCATTTGTTACTCAAATCAATTTGAGTCAAATTTCTCCTAACATCTCACAATACTGAAATCATAATTTATTAGAGGTATGCATTATATAAAATTTAATATATTTATCTTTACATGTTTGAGTTTGTTTACTAATTTTATGAAATTTGTGCAGGGATCCTTTACTAACAAGGTGGATGAGAGACCACCTAAATATCCATTATAGATGAATCAAGAATTATCAAAATGAGTTTCAAATAGCTCTTTATGACTAGTTCCTATGACATATGTAATGAAGATACATGATACTTTCCAACTATTTGTTTCTTGAAGTTTTTCCTATTTATTTATTTGATTTTTGAATGAAATCTTGTGTAGTGGTGAAGTGTAATGAATATGAATTGAAATTAATCACTTTATATTTTTACCATCGATGATAAGATTAAGTAATCATGCTTATTCTAGTGAAACTCACTACTTGATTGAATTGAGGTTAGCGAATAATAAGAGAGTTTAATCTTGTTGAAATTATGTTTTAAATTTTTACTATCTTCTCTTTATATGCTGGAGAAATGTTGGGACCTTATGGCTAAGGACGAAGTATTTAAATTGATAGAGAAATTTATAGACAGGAGAATTTCACTACAAGGATAAATACATGTTGAGATAAATAGAGAAGAATTGCATTGATAATATAATAGAAAAGAGTCTTACGAAAGTGTTTTTTTTTCCACCTCCAACACAAATAAATCAATACATTTCAATACATGAAAAAATGTAAAAAATAACTTATTGTAAAAATAGCTAATTCACTACCTTGTAATTTATGAAACTTTCTTAAGTAATTGTGTGTAAATAATTTTAGTCTCTGAAGCACTAAAGATATGAATAGGTTAAAAAAAGGAGTATCAAGTAACAAATGATTGTTGATACAATTATGAGAGACCTTTTGTGTTCTTGCAATGAAAATTTTCAGAGGCTTGAAATTGATCACCTTCATCATCATTGGTTGCTTGTCTCTAAACTTTGCACAATCACCTTGAGCATGGAGAAATGTATATATGAAAGATTAGATAAATTGCATAAAGTTCAAGATTTGAAGTTAAAAGAAGCACTACACAAGTTACAAGTCTTGCTAAAAATACTTTAAGGGTCCATTTGGATAGGTGGATTTGAGGAGAAATTTGAAATCATGGTAGCAAATCCACTAGTGGTGTTTGGATGGATATGAACTTGAAATCCATGGTTTTCATTTTGAACTAATTTTGGAGTCTGATAAGTGGGATTTTTGTGCATAAATTATGTGCTTAATTTGGTTATTATATGATCAATATTTTGCTACACCTTTATAAATCACTTATAATTATTCTTTATCTCCAATTACTTTGATATTATATTCTTTCTACTTAATTCAGGTGGAATTGGATGATTAAGGATGATGATTTTTCTCCCCATCACAATTGTGGGATAACAATTTTAAAGGGAAAGATTAATTCTCATTTAATGGAGAAAGAAGTCAACTCTTGGTAAATAAAGAAGATGGAATGACAGAATTGATGAGAGAGCAAAAGAAAATGGGTAGTTTTGATTTCATTAAGGGGAATTTCATTGGCAAATCAAGGAGAAAAATAAAAGGGGTGACTGAGAAGTCAAAAGGACATGACATTACAGAAACAGACGGAGAGGCTAAAGGAGGAAAGCAATTAGATTCTTATCATTTTTTTTCCTTTCATTTCTTATATTTTGATAATGATGTTTAAAGGCTAAATCTTTATTTCTAGTCCAAGGAGATGCCGAACCTTGAATGATTCGATCGATAATTGAATAGTAACGTATTTCTTTCCCATCTCGATTTCTTTATTATTTGGATTTATGCTATGCATGTTTAATCAAGTGAATTTATTTGGTTTGGCCACCTAGGTTAATTTATTGATTATTCTAGCTAGATTACTTGATATAATCCATAATTATTATATTATGGTGATCGTTGTAGCTTGGGAAAATAAAGTCTAGATTGTATGAATCGAACGTTTCGTTTTCATAGTCTAGTTTGCCCTATTATTTTAATTTGTTAATGCATCTTGTGAATTGAATCTCGAATACATGTTTTGGGGTTGTTCATAGGGTAGATTAATTGGGGGTCGTACTTCCTATTAATTAAACTTAAGAAATAATTCGAACTAGTTTGATCGTACCACTGGTTTAGGGGCAAGATTCGAGATATAGTATAGTTAAACAAGATTATTGATTAATTTGGAAGAATCATTCTAGGGGAGGCTATCCGAGGGCTAGATCATTTGTATTCATTGTTTGATCATCTTATTTATTTTCTTATTGCAATTTATATTATTGCAAGATTGCTCAACAAACCAATCCCCCCCAATTTTATTGCTTTCTAAACACGACTTTATTCAATTAAATTAAGCTATTCTTTGTGGGTTCGATCCCTTACTTACTCTACTACACTAATGGATTTGTTAAGGGAAATATATTATTTTTGGGTGCCGGTGATAACACACCAGAGTCATTTTGGTGGATTTCAAATCACTTTATCCAAATGGAGTCTGAATGTCAACATAAGGATAAACAGGACAATAAAAGGCCAAGTATCTTTGATAATTCAAATGCTGATCAAAATGATTCTTCTATTGTTGATTTAAATTAAACCAAAAAAACCTGTTGAATTCTACGAAATGATCGAATCCTAATCAAATCCCATAGTATATTGAAATATCTAAATGATTATAAAAAGGGAGAAGTGAAAGTTTTTGTAACAGTTGTACACTTACGTACAAATGAAAGAAATAAAGAAAAAAAATTGTTTGAGGCAACTACAAGAAAGAGTTGGTTATTATCAACCAAAGAATTTTAAATCAATGATTATCTTCATGTTCAAAATTTTGAATTTCAGCATACCTCAATATATAACAAAGAAGTACGAATATCAACTACAAGCACTTAATAAAAAACAAATAACAAGAATGCAAGTGTACTTTTTGATAACAGAAAACATTAACAATATTTATCTAATACAATTATATCTGCGATTAAAACATATATCATGAACTCCGTCAATAAACTTTGAGGCTTAGTTCCAGTTGATGAAACACCACTCCTTATTTTGGAGAAATTTTGGTCCCCATCAAATTTTGGATATGTGTTCATTGCTAATGTGTCAGACATCTGATAAACCTATTAAGTTCACATATAGTTAGAGAATGAAATCATTATACGTTGGTGGACATATATATGGATGGATTGCTACCCAACATTACTAATATTAAGTATAGAATAGAAATCAACTCTAGTTACGAGAATTGTTATTTACAAAATAGATATAAATATTCAGAGTAATTGTAATTTATAAAGTAATTTAACTACATATTTTTTTTGTTTAAATCATGCCAACAGAGTAGTTTTTATTTTCCCCTTTACCCTAAAAACATAGTAAGTGTTGGTCCCAAGTGGTATAAGGTTAAGAGGGGGGGGTGAATTAACCTTATCAAATTTTAACTTTTCTCAAAAAAATATTAAGTCCTTGATGAGCAAGTAGCTAGAAAGCTTGCTGCACTGTAGGTTGCTGCTCGGGCAGCGACCTCAGGACTTAGTCAGAGATAAGAATGCACAGTGGAAATAATGTGACTTTTGAAGATAGGTTTTAATGCAATATGCTTAGGATATCAGACAGATATATAATGCAGAAAGAATGCAAGCAAGCTTATAGAGGTTTGAGGGTGGAGTAATCCCTCTACGTCCTCTCTACTCCTTCTCAAGGAGGAACTTTGTTAAAGTAAGTTTGATTTACAATAGACTCAGCTAATACAAACTCTACTCTACACAAAACTGTCAGTTCTATCCACACAGGTAGCTGCACAGTGACCAACCTAAACGACCCACACAGGATCTCCACACAGGTTCCTTAACCCACACAGGATCCTTTCTCTTCTTCAGAGAGAATAACAACTTAGCAAAGTAAACTCCTGCCTAAGTGACTCCTAAACAGTCTATTTAAGTAAGATATGGAGATTTTCAACAGTTGAATGCAGCAAGCTCCTTAGACTTCTAATTCCACAATGTAGCTGGCTTGCTGCTGCTTAGACTGAGTGACTTTTATATGAAGATTTTTTACTTGCCAAAGAACTGCTTTGCGTAGGATATATCAATTCTCGAGTGTTATTTTTCAGGTGCACTCAACCTTCTATTTATAGGCATCAGTGAGAATTCTGCCCGTTGAGAAGACAGTTCTCCACTGGTGAGGTGTCTCGTTCTAATTGGTTCTATTGATCTTCTGACACCTGCTCTGCAATGCCTTCATTCTGTTCTGCCGCTGCCTTGTCCTTTTGCTGCGCAACTTGATCCTGCAGTCTGCTGTACTCTGTCCTTGCTGCTTTTTCACACATGGCAGTCATTGATTTACTGAGACTGGAGTGACTCTACCGGCTAGTCAGGACGCACTGACTTTGATGTATCTTGTAGTTTCTTCTTTGAGTGAGTCAGCTTCCTTAACTTGAGCATCTTCAGGTTCCTCACAGCATCCTTTGATACATATCCATGTCTCTTGTCGCAGCATGTAGATAGCAGGAACTTGACGTAAGTTCCTTTGTAGAGTCTTCTTCTTCTCTTATACTAGCATCATTGCCTTAGCTATTTTACATAAGGAAACTTATCTAGATAGCTAATGCTTTAGTCTATTACACATTTTGTCTCATCAAAAATCTATTACAATTTATCCTGTCAGTAAGGTTTCATTTTTCATGGAATTTAATAAAACATCTTTAATGTACTTAAAAAGGGGAATTTTACCTACAAATTTTCTTTTACACATTTATTTACACTAATATTAATGACAGAAGAGGTACTGTTCCCGACACACAATTTTCATAGATTTTAAATAAGAAAATGACTATGATTAAAGACAAACAAAAAAGGTGTCACACCCCATTTTCTTTCATAAAATTTATCAGAGTTTTCCACATAGGCGTTCAGGAAGAAAAGAGGTAGGAGACGAACAGAAGATATTACATATCAACAATCGATTTCAACCGATTTAACATAATATTCACAGCGAAAATTATCAGGATCTCACATCCCAAACACACATCATATCACCACCAAACGTGAATTTCTTAAAACATGTTTGAAAATATGAGAGAAACATCACCTTTAAAATAAATACAGATACAAAGATAGGCCATTCTCTCTCCTTCTAGGGTTCATCATGTTCATCACCTCCTGTAACGTGAATTACAGAATAAGGGGTGAGTGTGTTGAATACACTCGTGCGGATAAAATCCGCATCTTAATCTTCAACAGATATTTAAATCAGAAATATGTATAATCATCACGGAACACAGCACGAAATATGCACAATAGATATTAGAAATGGTAAGGGATGAATAGGTATGGGTACTCCCCGTCTTATCTTATAAAACGGTCTCAATACCGTTGGTGCGTTTCAATGCTCCACCAAACCTTTCATAAAAGAATTGAGGTAAGGGACGAATGCATGAATAGGTGACCTCAGCGGGTCCACCCCTCGTAGTAATAAGTATGTTATAACAATTATAATCACAACATTTAGTATTCCTCAATCATGCTTGGAATAGGGAAAACTGTAAACAGATAAAGAGTTAGAAATTATCCTCATCTTGTTTGGTGGTTACCACGTGAGCAACAAGTATCAAAGATCACGTATCCCAAGGGTTCAATCCAACAGGTAGCCTACATAATTTATGATGTTTCTTAGATCTTTATTAAATATAACTAAAGATTTAAACAATATCGGATGGGATACTAACGATTGAGATGAGACGGATTGGAACGGAAGACCTAACAATCGAGGTTGAAGAAACAAGAGAGAAGTATTAGTTTATACAACTGAGGTTAAAGAGAATAAATTTTAGATCACAACAAAAAAAGAATGAGCTCGATTGGAGTTGAAACGAGCTCGAACGGAGCGTTTTAAGATTGAGGGGTATTTTGGTAATTTAGTCAAAGGGTTGACTTTGACCGGGACCCACGATCCCCGGTCAACGATATCTCGTTGGTAACGATTCGATGATAAAGTACGATGAAAAAAAAATGAGATTTGGATTGAAAAATGGATCGAAAACACGGCATCGCGCGCGTTCCCAACGATAGGAGAAAAAACCCCGGTGGCCTCGGCAGCGTCTCCCGACAGCTGTCGAGTTTTCTCGATAGCGGGGCAGCACCTCTCGGCAGCCTCGGCCCGGCTCGCGTCCAGGCCACCAGGCGTCGATCCTACTTAACCGCCTACTTCCCAGGGCCACCAGCTGCGGTGGCACCGTCCTGTGCCACCGCCATTTCGACCTCCGATGAGACTACACCACCGGTCATCCCTTGCCAGATTCCGACATGAATAGTGCCGAAAAAACAGCCTCAAACACCCTTCGTTACACACGCACATACATAACCAAACCCCGTCTTTCCAACTTCGACCGGCGACTACCGATCGTCGGCCACCACTTTCAGGTCCTCGCCGGCACATCACCAACGGCGGCCAACAGCAGCTCACGTAGTGCCGCCCCACAACATGCATAAATAACACACGTATTACACACACACTACACAAAACCTCATACAATAGCTCCCTTTCCAACCTATTTTCTGGCACCGGCGCCGCCACTTATGGCAGCGCCGCCCCTCCAGCGGCTAGCCCACAACCCCGGCAGACCCTCTAATGCCTGCAACTGTGAGAAGAAGAGAGAGAGAGAGAAAACGAGAGAGAAAATGTGGCAAGAAGTAAGGGTTTAGGGTTTGGAAATTGTTTTTCGCCGTTTTTCGGCAAACGAAAAATCAGAATTGAATTTTGAAAGTTGTCCTAGATTCGTCTCATCGATGGCTACGTTGTGTGTGAAAATCAGTCGACACCGACGTGTCTGAAATTTTCCGACGAACTCTTACGGCGGTGGCGGTGGCGGCGGCGGTACGGTGAAGACAGAATAAAAGAAGGAGAGAGAAAGAGAGAGACTTACGTGTGTTCGGTGCTTTTTGGCTTGTTCGAAAAAACAGTGAAAAATGAATCGAATGAGGGCCTATTTATAGAAATTGGAAAAGTTACTATTCATGGGGTAGGTTACTGTTCATTTCAGCTAGGTTACTGTTTACGATAAGATTTCGGTTACTGTTCATCTGGATTCCATTCCTCGTTTCTTCAAAACTCCGTATTTTGGCCTTTTCTTCACCGTTTGAGCTACGGGTGTCCGATTGACCTCTAATTTGTTTTTATCTTCTCATTTTTCCGTTACGCATCTAATGGTATAAAAATGTTCTATGTTCCATATCTATAAATTTTATCCATCTAAAACCGATTGTTAAACACATATTTGAAATGCACGTAATTAAATTAAACATTCAAGAATTAATACACATAAGATATTTTAATTAAGGGTTTACTTATTTAATTAACCAATTATGCTTCATTTTTGTCCTGGGCGCTATATCCCTTATCCCTTAAAAGAATTTCGTCTTTGAAATTAAACGTGTATCTAGAAAAGGTAAGTCGGGATATTTCTTCAAGATCTCGTTTTGTAGTTCCCAAGTCGCCTCTTCTTTTCCATGACAGCTCCATTGAATCTTTACTATAGCCATCTCCCTATTTCTTAGTCGACGATATTTTCTATCCAAGATGGCTATCGGGGCTTCTTCATAAGTCAGATCTTTCTTAAGTTCTATGTCTTCTTGTATGATTATGTGGCTCGGATCAAATATATACTTCCAAAACATAGATATGTGAAAGACATTGTGTACTCCAGCAAAATCCGGCGGTAGAGCTAAACGGTACGCAACGTCTCCTACTCGATCTAAAATCTCGAATGGTCTAACATACCTCGATTTCAGCTTCTCCCTCTTCCCAAAATAATAAACTCCTTTAGTGGGTGACACCTTGAGGAAAACTTTGTCTCCCACTTCAAATTTCAACTCTCTCCGCCTTGTGTCTGCATATGCTTTTTCTCGATCTTGTGCAACTCGTATTCTTTCCCAAATTTTCTTTATTATCTTTACCGTTTGATCTACCAATTCGGGCCCTAAAATCATCTTTTCGCCCACTTCGTCCCAACAGATAGGTCAGCGGCATTTTCTTCCGTAGAGGGCTTCATAGGGCGCCATACCAATTGTCGATTGGTAGTTGTTGTTGTAGGAAAATTCTACCAAGCATAGGTGATCTTCCCAGCTTTCGAGAAAATCCAAAACACATGCCCTTAACATATCCTCTAAGATTTGTATGGTCCTTTCCGATTGTTCGTCAATTTATGGATGAAAGACTGTACTAAAGGACAACTTGGTCTCTAACTCCTTTTGCAGATTTTGCCAGAATCTGAAGGTGAACCGAGGATCTCTATCCAATACGATAGAAGCTAGTATGCGGTGCAATCGAACAATTTTCTCGAGATATAATCGTGCTAACTTATCCAGTCCGAAAGTCATCTTGATTGGCAAAAAGTGGATAGACTTCGTTAGTCTATCAACTATCACCTAAATGGCATGGTTTCATCATCTGGTGCTCGGCAGACCAACTACGAAATCTATCACTATGTGTTCCCACTTCCACTCTGGTATCTCCAATGGAGTTAGCATCCCAACCGGTCGTTGATGCTCTGTTTTCACCTGTTGACAAATAAGACACTTCATCACAAATAATCCTATGCTTTTCTTCATGTTTCTCCACAAATTTTTTTTCCTTAAACCTCGGTACATCTTTGTACCTCCATGGTGTGTAGACATTAGTGTGCAATGTGCCTCTCCAAGAATTTCTTCTCTTATTTTCTCGTCTTTTGGCACGCATACTCTTCCTCTGAAGATAAGAGCTCCATTAGATGCCAAAGAGAAACCTTCCGCCTTTCCGCTGTCCATACAAGCTTTCATCTTCTTTAGAAAGCTGCATTCCCTCTGAGCTTCAACAATTCTCTCGCGAATGGTAGGTTTCATGAATTGTGCTGTCATTCTAGCTTCGATGTTATTCGGAGATGTGACTATCTCCAAACTCAGCTTGGACATCTCCACGATCAAATGGTGTTGATTGGTGACGATAGACGTTGTCATTCCATTTCCTTTCCTGCTGAGAGCATCAGCTACTACGTTAGCTATTCCAGGATGATAGTGGATTGTAATCATAATCTTTCACCAACTCTAGCCATCTTCTTTGTCTCATATTGAGCTCCTTCTGTTCAAAGAGGTATTTCAAACTCTTATGGTCGGTGTAGATCTCACACTTCACCCATAGAGATAGTCTCTCCATATTTTGAGAGCGTGAACCACAGCTGCTAGCTCTAGATCGTGCGTTGGGTAGTTTTGTTCGTGAATCTTCAATTGACGTGATGCATATGCCACTACTTTCCCTTATTGCATCAAAACACATCCCAAGCCTTGTTTGTATGCATCACTATAGATTACGAACTCCTTTGTTACATCTGGAACTATTAAGACTAGTGCCTCCGTCAGTCTCTTCTTTAGTTCCTAGAAGCTACGCTTACATTGTTCACTTCATTGGAATTTTACGTCCTTCCTTGTCAAGCGAGTCATCGGAGTGGCAATTTTTAAAAATCCCTCTATGAATCTTCGGTAGTAGCCTGCCAAACCAATAAAACTCCACACTTCCTTGACGTTTGTTGGGGCCTCCCACTTATTGACTGCTTCCACATTTTCAGGATCTACTTCGATCCCTTTTGAAGAGACAATATGGCCTAGGGAGCCCACTTTGTCCATCCAGAATTCGTACTTCTTAAATTTCGTATAAAGCTTCTCCTTTCGTAGCACCGCTAGTGAAATTCTGAGGTGTTGTTCATGTTGCGCTCTATCGCATGAATAGATAAGGCTATTGTCAATAAACACAATGATGAAGAGATCGAGATACGGATGGAAGACACGATTCATTAAATCTATAAAGACAACTGGAGCATTACTAAGTCTAAATGGCATAACTACAAACTCGTAGTGGTCATATCTCATCTTGAACGCTGTCTTGGATATATCTGTATCTTTGACTTTCATCTGGTGATAGCCAGATCTTAAGTCAATCTTCGAGAACACACTGACACCTCTTAATTGATCAAAAAGATCTTCAATTCGACGTAGTGGATACTTGTTCTTTATTATCCTCTTATTCAGCTCTCGGTAATCGATACACATCCGAAAGCTGTCATCCTTCTTCTGCACAAAAAGTACTAGAGCTCCCCAAGGTGACATGTTTGGCCGAATAAAACCTTTGTCCAAAAGCTCTTGTATTTGGACCTTCAGTTCTTGTAATTCTTTCGGTGCCATTCGATAAGGAGCTTTTGACACCGGTGCCGCTCCGAGCATGCGATCAGTCCCAAATGTCACTTATCTATCCGGCGGAAGGCTAGGTAATTCATTTGGGAAAACGTCCAAGAATTCTTTTACTACTGACACCTCCTCGATAACTACCGATCCTTGTTCGGGGTTTACCATGTTGACTAACCAAGCTTCACAATTTCTTTTATTAAGCATCTCGGTTGCCTTCATGGCCGATATAATCCTTGAGTCAACTTTGACTCATGTCCCATGGAAGGTGAACTCCGACTTTCCCGATGTTTGGAAAATAATTTCCCTTGCACGATAGTTGATTACCGCATGGTTGGACTCTAGCCAGTCCATTCCTAAAATTATATCGAAATCCTTCATCTCCAGAGTATGAAGATCGGCTAGAAGAATCTTATCTTTAAACGCGATCTTAAGGTGACAATATAGGTGTTTTGTCCTGATAGGATTGAGGTATGAAGTGATGAGAAACCACTTCTTTGAATTCTTCCCACGCTATCCCATCTCTTTGGACGGGTAGCAGCGTCCTATCATACGAGTCCCACCAGTGACTCACTTCGTTTGTGAGTTGGAAGATTGCACAGGAAACCTTCTATTCCTACGTATATGTCAAGTGCCCAAAAATTCGATCAAGTGATCTCAACCACTCTTCCGCTTCTGCAGATTCACTCTTCCGGTCGAACATCGATGAATTAAAAATATAAAAATAATAATAAGTAGAGATAAAATAAACGCAACACCCTTGAAAATGTATAAACGTGTATTCCATTAAACAAAAAGGAATTACACGTGCAATATATATACATATGAAAAGATATATCATTTGTAGCATATATATATATATATATATATATATATTCTAAAAGACATCTCCATAATCTACGCGACGGCGGTTGGAAGCATCAGAGGCCTTTATAGTCCTGGTGCCCCGTCTCTCGGGTCACCAACCTCTATATCCTCCTCAACAGGGTCCTCCTCTGGATCCTCATCCTCAGGGTCCTCATCCTCCGACTCCGAACTATTGCTAGACGGGTCGTAAGGTCCTGGCTTAGGAGCAATCGGAAGGTCATGTCAACCCCATAGCTCTAGCATCTTTCTTGCCACATTCCCGAAATCAACGATGGGTACGAAACCCCTCGATGAGTATACTAGCTCATCCCAGTAAACGAGATGTGCCCTAACCTCCCACACATGAGGTAAAGTATGGATCATGCGTAGACACACCTGTATGCCACTGATCCTACCTCCAACACCCCCTAACTCCCTCCAGCAGTGCAGAAATCCGGCAACGTGCTCGCCTACTGACTTATCGTCCGTCACTCTACTCTCGTAAAAATAGCGTCGAAGCCTCTCTTCACGTGTCTCCACAATCGGTACTCGCATTCTAGCAGTAACGTAAACGCTATTCATATGTCATATAGAAGTTACACGAGTTTTTATCATCAGTCTATACCCATAAAGCCCCCTCTTAACCTTAACGGTATATATCATTCCAACATAATATCACATAACAAATAAGCATTCTATTAAGAAAGTCTTTTCGAAAACATTTTCACGTTTTAAAGACATGTTTTTCTCATATTCTCTTTATAAAACATGTTTGAGTAAGCTCGAACTCGAATATTAACCTCACTTTTACATATCATACACATGGACCAGGGGAGACACACCCATTAGCTCACCCTATCGTAGACAAGGGCTCATGGTATTCTCAACCCTTTTTCACTGCACTAACTCCTGCGAACAACCATTTATGCACACGAGCTCACTTTGCTGCAGTTCAGCGGCCCTGTGACGGTGGCCAAAAAGAAGTGTGTCGATAACAGTGAATTTCCAACCCTTTTTAAAACTGGTATCATGTCAAAGGCTCTAATACCATAACTGTCACGCCCCATTTTCTTTCATAAAATTTATTAGAGTTTTCCATACGGGCGTGCAGGAAGAAAAGAGGTAGGAGATGAACAGAAGATATTACATATCAACAATCGGTTTCAATCGATTTAACATAATATTCACAGCGGAAAATTATCGGAATCTCACATCCCAAACACACATCATATCACCACCAAACATGGATTTCTTAAAATATGTTTGAAAATATGAGAGAAACATCATCTTTAAAATAAACACAGATCCAAAGATAGCACCTTCTCTCTCCTTTTAGGGTTCATCATGCTCATCACTCCTGTAACGTGAATTACAAAATAAGGGGTGAGTGCGTTGAATACACTCGTGGGGATAAAATCCACATCTTAATCTTCAACAGATATTTAAATCAGAAATACGTATAATCATCACAGAACACAACATAAAATATACACAACAGATATTAGAAATGGTAAGGGATGAATAGGTGTGGGTACTCCCCATCTTATCCAATAAAACGGTCTCAATATCGTTGGTGCATTTAAAGGCTCCACCAAACCTTTCATAGAAGAATTGAGGTAAGAGACGAATGCATGAAGAGGTGACCTCAGTGGGTCCACCCCTCACAGTAATAAGTATGTCACAGCAATTATAATCACAGCATTTAGTATTCCTCAATCATGCTTGGAATAGGGAAAACTATAAACAGATAAAGAGTTAGAAATTACCCCCACCTTGTTCGGTGGTTACCACGTGAGCTGTAAGTATCAAAGATCACATATCCCAAGACTTCAATCCAACAGGTAGCCTACATAATTTATGATGTTTCTTAGATCTTTATTAAATATAAGTAAAGATTTAAATGATATCGGATCGAATATTAACGATCGAGATGAGATGGATTGGAACGGAAGACCTAACGATCGAGGTTAAAGAAACAAGAGGGAGATATCAGTTTATACAGCTGAGGTGAAAGAGAATAAATTTTAGATCACAACAAAAAATGAATGAGCTCAATCGGAGTTGAACGAGCTCGAACAGAGTATTTTAAGATTGATGGGTATTTTGGTAATTTGGTCAAAGGGTTGACTTTGATCGGGACCCATGACCCCCGGTTAACGATATCTCATTGGCAACGACTTGATGATAAAGTACGATGAAAAGAAAATGAGATTTGGATTGAAAAACGAATCAAAAATACGGAGTCGCGCGTGTTCCTGGTGACGGAAGAAAAAACCTCGACGGCCTCGGCAGCATCTCCCGTCTCGCGTCCAGACCACCCTACGTCGACCCTGCTTAACCAGCCTACTTCTCGATGCCACCAGCTGCGGCGGCGCCGTCCTGTACCGCCTAGACTTTGTCCTCTGGTGAGAATGCACCATCGGCTACCACCTTCGGCCATCCCTGGCCGGATTCCAGCATGAATAGTGCCGGAAAAACAACCTCAAACACCCTTCGTCACACACGCACATACATAACCAAACCCTGTCTTTCCAGCTCCGACCGGTAACTACTGGTCATCGACCACCGCTCCCAAGTCCTCGTCGGCGTATCACCAGCGCCGACCAATAGCAGCCCACAACATGCATAAACAACACACATTACACAAACACTACACAAAACCTCATGCAACAGCCCCCTCTCCAGCCCATTTTCCAACATCGACACCGCCACCCATGGCGGCCCCACCCTTCCAGTGGCCAGCCCACAACCCTGGCAGGCCCTCTGATGCCCACAACCACGAGAAGAAGATAGAGAGAGAGAGAAAATGGAAGAGAGAAAAGGTGGCAAGAAGTAAGAATTTAGGGTTTGAAGATCGTTTTTTGCTGTTTTCTGATAAACGGAAAAAAATCGGAATTGAATTCCGGAAGTTCTCCTAGATTCGTCTCGTCGAGGGCTACGTTGTGTGTAAAACTCAGCCAAAATCGATGAGTTTGAAATTTTCCAGCAAACTCCGATGGCGGCACGACGGAGACAGAATAAAAAGAGAAGAGAGAGGCTTACGTGTGTTCGGCGCTTTTCGGCTCGTTCGAAGAAACGGTGAAAAATGAATCGAATTAGGGCCTATTTATAGAAATTGGAAAAGTTACTATTCATGAGGTAGGTTACTGTTCATTTCGGCTAGGTTACTGTTCACGATAAGACTTCGGTTACTGTTCATCAAGATTCCATTCCTCGTTTCTCCGAAACTCCGTATTTTGGCCTTTTCTTCGCTGTTTGAGCTACGGGTGTCCGATTGACCTCTAGTTCGTTTTTATCTTCTCATTTTTCCGTTACGCATCTAATGGTATAAAAAGGTTCTATGTTCCATGTCTATAAATTTTATCCATCTTAAACCGGTCGTTAAACACATATCTGAAACGTACGTAATTAAATTAAATACTAAAAAATTAATACACACAAGATATTTTAATTAAAGGTTTACTTATTTAATTAACCAATTATATTTTTATCTTGTGCGCTACAAAAAGTATAACGAACTAATATCTTTATGGGACCTATGAAATATTTTGTTTATGTTTTATAAATCAACAATCCCAATTCTTATTCTTTGAAACACTTTCACAAATATTTGAAATTTTCGAAAAAAAAAAACTTCTTTATTTATTAAATGTACTGTCTAACTTGAACTTTCATTTAAGAAGTATACACTTAAACAAAAATCATACGTGAAGCTAATAAGAATACATAATTTATTTTTTTGAGACACTATTATAACATGATAACTATGTAGATGACTTAATAATAAGATGAAGGGTAGTGTTTGTATGCATCAAGTGCATGAGTCATGATCTATACAATTGGGCGTGTGGGTTGGGTCGGGTCCAATTTAACCTTGATCAACATCCAGTTTTTTTATTTTCTTTTTAAATTTATATCATAACCTTTATGTTGTAATAGTACAACCTTTATGAACAAATTTCATAACTTTTTCAGTGCATAACCTATATTTTTTTCACTATAAAAATTCATGTTATATAGCCAAAACCTTTATGTTATAATGATATAAACTTTATGTTATAATATTATAATCTTTATGTATAGATTTTGATAGGATGAAATGTAATAGATTTTGATGAGACAAAACGTGTAATAGATTAGAACCTTAGCTATCTGGATGAGTTTTAAATGTAAATATGCTAAGGCAAAGATGCTGGAAGGACTTGAAGATTCTGCCAAGAAGCCAGGAAGCCGAAGTCCCTGCTACCTGCATACTGTATCAAGCAACCAGCAAGCAAAACTCGAAGAGGATGCTACAAGGAGCCTGGAAGATAGTCAAGGAAGCTGACTTACTCGAAGAGGATACTACCAGTTTCATCAGAATCAATGCAACCTGACTAGCCAGTAGAGTCACTCCAGTTCTAACGAATCAGAATCTGCCATGTGTGATAAAGCAGCAAGGACACAGTACAAGCAGTCTGCAGAATGAAGCTGCGCAGACAAAGGACAAGCAGTTGCAGAACAAAATGAAGACATTTCAGAACAGGTGTCAGAAGATCGGCAGAACCAATCAGGAAGAGACACCTCATCATGCGAAGGACAGCCCTCCCAACGGGCAGAAAACTATCCGTTGCCTATATATATAGGAGCCTGATTTACAGAAGAGAATATACAACACACAACGATAATATACAACCAAGAGAGAACTGAGAAGAAAATAGACGCACAAGCTTATACTCTCAAGTTAATGAGACTGAGCAAGCAGCAAGCCAGCTACCTTTGTGATCTTCTGACGTTCAAGGAGCTTGCTGCATTTGATTGTGTTTTAACCTTTCATTTTATTCTAAGTCTGATAGGAGTCGCTTAGGCAGGTGTTGAAACTGCTAAGTTGTAATCTCTCTGAAGAAGAGAAAGGATAGTGTGGATCGGTTAACCTGTGTGGAGATCCTGTGTGGGTCGATAGTTGGTCACTGTGCAGCTACCTGTGTGGATAGAGCTGACAGTTTGTTTAGAGTTTAGTTTGTGTTAGCTGAGTCTATTGTAAATCAAACTAGCCTTAACAAAGTTCCTCCTTGTGAAGGAGTAGAGAGGACGTAGAGGGATTACTCCACCCTTGAACCTCTATAAGCTTGCTTGTGTCTTTTATAGCTTTCTATCTATCTATCTATCTGCATCTGAGCATACTGCATTAAAAGCGTGTTTCGAAAAATATAAGTATTTCCGCTGTGCATTACATTCTCTAACTAAGTCCTGAGGTCACTGCCTGAGCAGGAACCTGTCGAGCAGTAAGCTTACTAGCTACCTGTTCATCGGGGACTTAACATTCTTTGGAGTAAAAGTTGAAAATTTGATAAGGTTAATTCACCCCCCCTCTTAACCTTATACCACTGGGACCAACAAGTGGTATCAGAGCAGGTTGGATTGGAAACCCAATCTGTCTGGTCAAATCCCTGATCTCTGTTTTTCGAAAATCTGCACACATTGCTTTCATCATATCATGGACACGCACAAGCTTCCTATGTTTTCCATTGAAGAGTATGACGATTGGAAGATTAGAATGCAGGCACATCTCTCAGCCATGCATAACGAAATGTGGATGGTTATCACGGATGGACCTCCAAGGATCACCAAACCTAATCCAATATTTGCGAGAGCTGCCGAAGTTGGCGATGCAGGAGCCATTCCCCATCAAGCTGTGATTGACAAACCGAGGGAAGAATGGTCGGCTGATGATAGAAGACGAGCTAACCTGGACAATGTAGCCAAGAATGCCTTATTCGTTACTCTGGATAAAGGAACCTTTAGCAAGGTCAAGACATGCAAGACTGCCATGGATATATGGAACAAACTTGAACAAATCTGCGAAGAAACAGAGCTGACTAAGGAGAACAAGGTGTCTACAGCAACCCAGAAATTCGAGCTGTTCGAGATGCTCCCTGAAGAGACCTTAGAGCAGATGGATCTGAGGTTTACAAACATTGTAAATGAGCTCGAATCCCTGGACAAATTCTACACTCAGAAGGAGAAAAATATGAAAGTACTAAGAGCACTACCTGCAGAATGGGACAGCAAAACTACTGCAATGACGGTGTCAATGGATCTAAAGTCAATGAGTACCTTTGACCTCTTCTCTGACTTAAAAGCCTTCGAATATGATATCAACAGAAGGAAGAAGGAAGCTGAGGAATCTAGCACAAAGGTAACTGCCCTGACAGCCAGAAACGTAAAAGACTCTGGAGCTATCTGCAGTAAGCAGGGTGAGCCACCTGCCGAGGGTACTGATGAAGAAATGGCCCTTCTTCTAAAAAAATTCAAGAAATTCATCAGATACAACAGAAAAGGTGACTTTAAGAAGTATTAGGCACCTCCCCAACAACCCATTGTTCAACAACCAAACCAGGATATGTCCGATCTCTGCTACAATTGCCAAAAACCAGGACACTATGCCAAAGAGTGTCCTCATCCTAAAGTCAACAGGTACCCCAATGGAGTGTCATCCCAGAAAAGGGAAAAACGAAGAGAGGAACGGAGGAGAATTAAAGCTTTTCTAAGTGAGATAGAAAAGGGTAAGGAACCTTCCAAGGAGGCTCAGCAAGATGCAGACTCCTCTGATGATGACAGTGACTCCTCATCCTCGGAAGATGAAGCACTTATCTGCCTGATGGCACAGGAAGCTGAGGACAGCGAGGATGATGAGGTGATATATCCTAACCAGCTCATAGTGGAAGAGGAAAAGTCTAAAACAAACCTCTCTCTTAAACAAATCATGAGCGAATTCGAACAGATAAACTCAATTCATGAGAAGCTAAAACTCGAAAATGAGATGCTCACGAGGGAAAACAAACAGCTAGCTGAAAAGCTATCTGCATATGAGCTTGATAGCTCAAAGTGCAGTGACCTCCTAGAGCAAGCATCTAAGCTCAATCTGAGAATAGCCAAACTTGAGAATGAGAAGAGTGATCTTCAAGCAGTTATAGGATCCTTTAGCAAGTCAGCTAAAGAAGCCAAGGAATGCATGAATTCGGGCAAAAGTCCATTTGATAGGACAAGCCTAGGATACTGTGCAGGAACCTCTCGAGGAACAGCAAGATCATCTAAAACTATTGTTTTCATTCGAGCTGGAACCCAAAAGAAAAGGAGTTATCCAAAAACTCAACAGCAAGCTTGGAGAACGCAATAGACAAGGGCAAGAGACCCATGTGCACATCCTTAGGGGATAAGCCTGTTTTCAAAAGCTGGCTACAGCAGAATCAATCTGCTGATAGAAACAAGAGAAAACAGCAACCTACAAGGATGCTGAACAGAAACCTCTATCCCACCAATACTAAGACCGAAATGTCTAAACCTAAACGAGCTCATGCTCAAGGGAAGTATAGTGGAGGACCTCACTTCAAAAGTGACGGGTATACACAGATTGCACACACATTTCAGTATCCGAAGGATACCTCTTACAGACGAATCCACCAAGTCTACAACAGAACAATTGTTGTGAGACAAGTTTGGATTCCAAAAGATACTAACAAAGAAGGACCCGTACATGTATGGGTACCTAAGAACCAGTAATCTCTATTTTATAGGTACCTACAGCAGGAACCAGCAAGGAAGTGTGGTACATTGATAGCGGGTGTTCGAGACACATGACTGGAGACAAAGAAATCCTTAAGAACTTTCAACAGTGCAAAGGACCCAAAGTAATCTTCGGAGACAACTCCAAGGGAAGCACTAGAGGAGTTGGAACTCTCATCAAAGGAAACACTCACATTAAAGAAGTGTCGTATGTCAAAGGCCTAAAATACAACTTGCTAAGCATAAGCCAATTTTGTGACAAAGGTTACTCAGTGGAGTTCAATCACAACAAATGCCTGATAAGGGACAGCCAATCCAAGGAAGTAAAGCTATCAGGAACTAGAAAAGGAAACATCTATGTAGCTGACTGGAACTCAGTAACCACAGCTACCTGCTTCATAGCAAAAGGATCATCAGAAGCTAGATGGCTATGACATAAACGGATGAGCCATCTGAACTTCAAAACGATCAATAAATTAGCCAGGAAAGGACTGGTTAGAGGGCTACCCGATATGGTATACAAGAAAGAGAGTCTATGTGAAGCATGCCAAAAGGGAAAGCAAACTAAAAGATCCTTCAAAAACAAGATACAAAGGTCAACTGAAAGAGTGCTAGACCTACTACACATGGATCTGTTTGGACCGGTAGAACCAGTAAGCATGAGTGGAAGAAAGTACACACTTGTAGTGGTGGACGACTATTCAAGATTCTCATGGACACTATTCTTGACAAAGAAATCATTCACTCAGCGAAGGTTACCGGAGCTACTGAAGAAGCTGCAGATTGAAAGGAGCCTGAACATTATCAAAATTTGAACAGACAGAGGCACTGAGTTCACAAACAAGTTTATAGAAGAATACTGCTCTAACAATGAAATCAAGCATGAATACTCAGCAACTAGGATGCCGCAACAAAATGGTGTTGCAGAAAGAAAGAACAGAACTTTGAAGGAAGCTGCGAGGACCATGCTAGCTGGAGCACAGTTACCCAAGAGATTTTGGGCAGAAACAATCAACACAGCATGCTATACCCAGAACAGATGCATTATCAACAAAGATTTGAATAAAACTCCTTATGAGCTATGGTTCGGTTATACTCCAAATATTGAACATTTTCATATTTTTGGATGCAGGTGCTATGTACTCAACAATGGAAAAGATTACCTGAAAGCATTCGACTCAAAGTCAGATGAAGGAGTATTCTTAGGATACTCCTCGGTAAGCAAAGCCTTCAGAGTCTTCAACAAGAGAACACTTGTTGTAGAAGAAACAGTACATGTGGACTTTGATGAACCACACTGTTCTAAGGCTGATATAAATGAACTTAATGAAGATCTTGGAAAAACTCACATCACCAACACTCGTGTTGAATATATTGATGCTGAGTTACCAAATCTCCAAAATATTGAGTCAACTCAGAATCAGCAACCTGCACCTACACAGCAACTTGGAGAACAGGAAGCTACTCCAAACCAGCAGGCACCAGTAATACAAGAAGATACATACAACCCTGAAGGAATTCAAATGGAAGTACAGTTAGAAATACAACACGATCCAAATCAGCAAGCTGAACAGGATGATCACGAGCAACCTGCTGAAATTCAAAATGAACAACAGGTTGAAGAAATTAGAAGGAAATGGCTAAGGAATCATCCAAGGAATCAGATCATAGGAGATTCCACCTCTGGAGTGAAAACAAGAAGAAGCAACCCCCATGAAGCAATGTTTGCTTGCTTTATTTCACAAACAGAACCAAGCTGCATGAAGGATGCTCTAGAGGACACTAACTGGATACAGGCAATGCAAGAAGAGCTTAATGGATTTGAAAGAAGTAATCGGCACAAAATGGGTATTTAAAAACAAACTCGATGAAGAAGGACAAGTAGTCAGAAACAAGGCAAGATTAGTAGCAAAAGGTTACTGCCAGGAGGAAGGAATAGATTTTGAAGAAACTTTTGCACCTGTAGCAAGACTAGAAGCAATCAGGATCTTCCTAGCCTATGCTGCTCATAACAATCTGACAGTCTACCAGATGGATGTCAAAAGTGTTTTTCTAAACGGACTACTCACTAAAGAAGTGTATGTGGAGCAACCTCCAGGATTTGAAGAAAATCCAGAAACCATGGTCTTCAGGTTGAAGAAAGCTCTCTATGGGCTAAAGCAGGCACCTAGAGCCTGGTATGATACTCTCTCGAAGTATCTACTTGATAATGGATTCAAGAAAGGCAAAGTGGATAAGACACTCTTCAGAATCCAAGATGGAGATAGCATACTGCTCGTTCAGATCTATGTCGATGACATTATCTTCGGTTCAACAAACAAAGAATTATGCCAAAAATTTTCAAGTCTCATGCAATCCAAATTCGAAATGAGCATGATGGGAGAACTAAGCTTCTTCCTCGGTCTACAAGTCAAACAACTGAGCAATGGAACCTTCATCAATCAAGCAAAATACACTAAGGAATTGATAAAGAGATTTGAATTGGAAAATGCAAGCACAGTAAGCATACCGATGATAACATCAGGAAGCCTAGACAAGGACACTGATGGCAAAGCAGTAGACGTTACAAAGTACAGAAGACTAATTTGGTCACTGCTCTACCTGACAGCAAGCAGACCAGATATCATGTTCTCAGTGGGAATGTGTGCAAGATATCAAGCTGCTCCAAAAGAGTCACATATGACCGCAGCCAAACGAATCATAAGATACCTTAAAGGAACCCAGGAAGCTGGTCTATGGTACCCGAGAGAAGGAGGACTCAAGCTTATTGGTTATACTGACTCTGATTTTGCAGGTTGCAAAATTGACAGGAAAAGCACCAGTGGTACCTGCCAGCTATTAGGAAACAAACTGGTATCATGGTTCTGTAGAAAGCAAACCTCTATAGCAACCTCAACAGCCGAGGCCGAGTATGTTGCTGTAGGAAGCTGTTGTGCACAAATTCTATGGATTCAACAGCAATTAAAGGACTACGGAATTGAAGAGAAGGAAACACCTATCCTATGTGACAATTCAAGCGCAATAGCTATCACCCACAATCCAGTTCTACATTCAAGAACTAAACACATTGATATCAGACACCACTTCATCAGAGATCACGTTGAAAAGAAAGATATATCTTTGCAAAAAGTGCATTATGATCTACAGCTAGCTGACATATTCACAAAGCCACTATGCGAATCAAGATTTTCGTTTCTAAGAAACGAGCTGGGAATAATCATGTTATGATAACTTTTATATATAACTCTATGTTTTCCTGTTGGAAATGGCTATAATATTCAGGGGGAACCATAGGCAGGACGAAGGAAGAACAGCAACCTAAAGGTTACTGCTCAAGGTCCCTGGACAATTACTGGATACAATGTTACTGCTCTAAGCTACCTGCAGAATCCAGTAACTGAAGCGCGTGAAAAGAGGAATAGATACCCCGCGATTAGCAGCCGTTTTTACAGGAAACTCCTCGATATCCACAAAATATCACATCAAGCCCCTACGCACACGTACACCGTGCCAAAAATCTCAACCATTGGATTAAGGGTCTTTTCAAATTCAAGACCAATCAGAACCGTCAGATCATCTCTCACCAAAATTCAAATATAAGGAAGTCTTTCTTCTCACTCATCTCTTACACTTAAACATTTCCATTCTCTTGCAAACCCTAATCTCTCGTGCTCTCTCTTTCTCAAAGCTTTCCAGTTTTCAGATTTCTCTCTCTCTCTCTCAAATGGCACCAAAGACATCCCAAGTTGTTGATGGAAGGCTAGTGGACCGCAAGATAGTGGAGGAAGAAGGGAACTCGAAGGAGGTTATGAAGAGTATCCTTCAATGCCTCTATGAGACCGGACTTCTCAGACTCTGCTCCTATCACAAGGCCCCGTACGCGGAGGAGCAGGTGGAGAAATTCTACCGGAGGGCGAAGGTCTCTGCAGATGGGTCAGAGATCACATCAAAAGTTGGTGGAGTGATTGTGGTGGTGGACACCGGTCTTCTGGAAGAGGTGTTCGCTCTGCCTACTGCAGGGATGAACGCCAGTGACATCTCCACTTACGAAGAAGACCAGCTGGAGGAGTTCTGGACGATGTTCACCGGGAAGGAGGACACGGCGGGGATGTCCCGGAGTTGCAGCAAGAAGGTCTTCCTTCTGGAGTTTGAGTTGCTGCATGATATCTGCTGCCATATCATAGAGAACCGCTCTGGTTCTTTTGATAAGTGTACCAACTTCCGGTACAGGATGATGATGGCCATTGTGAAGAAGGAGAAGGTGGACTGGGCCAGCTACCTGCTTTCCAGGCTGGTGGAGGAGGTGGAGAAGAAGGTAGGTAAGCCTACCTATGGGCTTATTATCAACACCCTCCTGGGTCACTTGAAGGTGGATCTGTCCTAGGGGAAGCCCATCCAGAAAGGGAAATTCATCGGTGCGGGTAGGATCTTTGCCAAGAAGACCACCGCTCGGTCATCCCCAGTAACCAGGGAGGTCTCTGAGGACCTCAAGGGGGCTCCAAGGACAAGGAAGGCATTCCGCGACATTGCTTCTCCTTCGTCTGAAAGCAGCTCGAGGTTGGAGGAGCCTGCAGAGCCCTCACCAGCTCCTGCTGTACCAAAGATCAAGCACAAGAAAGATGTGCAGAGGAGACTGGTCATCTCTGATGATGAACCAGAGATCGTCACCACTCGGGCTGTTAAGAAGCCTGCAGTGGAAGTGGAGATTGATTCTCCAAGAGAGGAACTTGAAGGGAATACAGCTGTTGATGATGATGAGGAGGAGGTAGCTGAGTTCGTCATCAGCATACCGAAGCTGGAGGCGGAGTTCGGTAAATTGGTGGAAAGATTCACCACCTGGTGGCAGTACAGGCACCTGCCCAGGGAGGAACTCATCCAGTGGGCAGACTGGAAGTCTGAGGAGGAGATCCTTCAAAAGAAATTTCTGAAGGATCTCAGGAAGCTGAAATGGCCGGAATTTCTTGAAAACACGGAGATAGCCGCTGAATTGGAGTCCATGAAGCAGAAGGAAGCTGCCGCACAGCTATCTGGCCCCAGGAGCCTGAAGAGGAAAGAAGCTGTCATCCAGCCAGACTTCTATAGGGAATAGGTGATACTGGATGCTGCTGCTGACCAGGTCAGAGCAGGCGATGATGTGGGCTTTGCTGAGGCCCAGATTGCAAAGTACGGGGAACAGGAAGCCATGGAGAGGATGCTGAAGCAGGTTGCAGATATCAGTCTGGCAGATACCAGAATGAAAAGGCCAGTAAGGGAACTCCAGATAGGTGAAGGATCCTCCTGCTCAGCATTGATGGTGGAACCTATCAGCAGGCGGTCACCTTCACCAACAGAGAAAAACGGTGAGAAATTCTCATACCTTACTGACCTGATCATTCTTCCTGAAGTACCTGCACAGACGACGATGAAGGAGAGGAGCTCAACGCCAACTGACTTTCCCAAGGCTAAGGAGTTGGAAACCCTCGCTGCTGTGGCATCTCTCAAACTGTTAGTTCCAACCACAGTAGCAGCCGCCGATGACACCACGGAGACCACCATTCCTACACCAATGGAGGTAGAGGCTGAGGGGGAACATGTGCAGCAGGAGGCACCTGTTCAGGCTGATGCAGTGGAGGAACCTGCCCCTATGGAGAAGGAGCAACCTGATGCAGCTATTCCAATGGAGGTGGAGGAGACAACACCTGCCAAATCGATGGACCAGGAAGAGACGGTCGCCGAGGGAAAAGTAGCTGCGGATGAAAAGGTGGTGGAAGTGCAGGAGGAAGAAGGAGACAAAAGTGGAGAAAAGGAGCCTGCGGGTGAAAAGGAGGCTGAAGTGCAGGAGGATGCAGTGCAGGAGGTAGTAGAGGAGATAGAGAAGGAGAAGGAGGCCGAAATAGTGTTCAGCAAGGGTAAGGTAGCTGAACAGGACAAGAAGCTGGGAGAACAAGAGGAGGATGCTAAGGAGGATGCTGAGGAGGAAACTCACTCTAAGAATACTGGATCAGGAGGTGGAGGATCCAGTAGCCCTACCAGCAGCGATGAAGGGTCACCCAGTGAACAGGGTGATACCGGAGCCGAAAAATCCAAAGCCCTAACATCTGTCTCTAATGAACAGGCACCAGCAGGGGAACGCCAGGAACCTGCCAGATCAAATGAAGAGGTGCTGACAGCAATTGAACAAATGGGGAAGTTCTTGGTGAAGGCGAGCAGGAAAATCCGCAAGGATACCCGCTCCCACTCTGTGAAGACCTATTCTTTTATGGACTCCCTCAACGTGACATTGTCAAAGCTCACTCAGATGATAGCCGCTACCGACCCCCTAAGGAGGATGCTGCAGTTGAAGTTGTCAAGAGCGTGATGGAGAAGCTAAACATGCAAGAGGAGAAGATGATCTCTCTTGAGGCTAGTCAGAAAGCTCTAGTCACTGCAGTAGACCGGATGGACAGGAAGCAGTTCAACCAATCTCAGACCCTGCGGGATCACTCAGGCACCTTGTCTGATATTCACTCCATGGTCAGTTTTGCGGTTGGGCATGCTGATGATGACAAAAAGGGGGAAGAAATGATTGAAGGCAGACAGAAGGCTGGACAGGACCCTGCTGCCTGCAGACAGATGGTAGTGAGCAGTAGGAGGAGAGATGACTCTGGAGATGGCGGACACAAGGGAGCTGGATCTAGGGGCCCTTCAGACAGCAGTGCAAAAAGAAAATCAGATGCTGTTTCTGGGTCTGTTCATCCAGGCTTCAGGAAGGGGGCTGATATAAGAGAAGAGAAAAGGAGGAGGACTGAAGCAGAACTGAAAAGCAACCTGGATGCTGTCTTTGCAACAGATCCTAGGGGTGTCCTTGACAAGATCTTCCCTCCGCACAAGCTGCCTGACATGGTGGAAATGGAGAAAAATTTGCAAAGTCCAGATGTCGCAGCAAGTGCCACTCTCAGAAGCTTCCTGGAAGCAAGCTTGGATCCCAGGAGTGACAGATTCCTAGCCCCAGAAGTCCCGGAGGTCACTCTTCCTACTGAGGTCAACCCATCCTTTTTCCAGATAGAAGCCTTCAAAAGAAAGGAGCTGATGAAGTACTTCACCACCCTCTGCAAGGAATCTGCTCTTTTCAGAGGATTCAAGACGAACAAGGTGGCCTTGCAGAGGTTCCTGGAGCTGACAAAGAAAGGTGGACTTCCAATTCAAGTGAAGCTAAAGCAGAAACTTGGAAAGGAGCCCATACCATACAGTGAAGACTTCTGGCTCAGGTTTGAAGAGTCTGAGGAAATGGTGAAAAAGATGGAACCTAGCTATCAAGATTCGATAGCCAACTGGTGGAAAGACACAAAGTTTGAAAGAAAGAAAAAAGCCAGTTGGTTGAAGACTTGATGTTTTTACCTTTTTGCTTATGTTTATTCTGTTGTTTTGCTTATGTTTCTGTCTGATTCTGCTATCTGCTTGAGTATGTATATGCCTTGTACTTAATTCTGATCAATGAGAATTTGACTCTTCTGATTAAAGCTCACATCTTGTGAACTTGATGCATGCTTATGAATGATTTTATCTATCTGCACCTTTGTTCCAAGTTAATAATATATGGTTCTTTGATCCTGTTAAGGAGTTTTGTCATCATAAAAAATGGGGAAATTGATATGATGAAATGTAATAGATTTTGATGAGACAAAACGTGTAATAGATTAGAACCTTAGCTATCTGGATGAGTTTTAAATGTAAATATTCTAAGGCAAAGATGCTGGAAGGACTTGAAGATTCTGCCAAGCAGCCAGGAAGCCGAAGTCCCTGCTACCTGCATACTGTATCAAGCAACCAGCAAGTAAAACTCGAAGAGGATGCTACAAGGAGCCTGGAAGATAGTCAAGGAAGCTGACTTACTCGAAGAGGATACTACCAGTTTCATCAGAATCAATGCAACCTGACTAGCCAGTAGAGTCACTCCAGTTCTAACGAATCAGAATCTGCCATGTGTGATAAAGCAGCAAGGACACAGTACAAGCAGTCTGCAGAATGAAGCTGCGCAGACAAAGGACAAGCAGTTGCAGAACAAAATGAAGACATTTCAGAACAGGTGTCAGAAGATCGGCAGAACCAATCAGGAAGAGACACCTCATCATGCGAAGGACAGCCCTCCCAACGGGCAGAAAACTATCTGTTGCCTATATATATAGGAGCCTGATTTACAGAAGAGAATATACAACACACAACGATAATATACAACCAAGAGAGAACTGAGAAGAAAATAGACGCACAAGCTTATACTCTCAAGTTAATGAGACTGAGCAAGCAGCAAGCCAGCTCCTTTGTGATCTTCTGACGTTCAAGGAGCTTGCTGCATTTGATTGTGTTTTAACCTTTCATTTTATTCTAAGTCTGATAGGAGTCGCTTAGGCAGGTGTTGAAACTGCTAAGTTGTAATCTCTCTGAAGAAGAGAAAGGATAGTGTGGATCGGTTAACCTGTGTGGAGATCCTGTGTGGGTCGATAGTTGGTCACTGTGCAGCTACCTGTGTGGATAGAGCTGACAGTTTGTTTAGAGTTTAGTTTGTGTTAGCTGAGTCTATTGTAAATCAAACTAGCCTTAACAAAGTTCCTCCTTGTGAAGGAGTAGAGAGGACGTAGAGGGATTACTCCACCCTTGAACCTCTATAAGCTTGCTTGTGTCTTTTATAGCTTTCTATCTATCTATCTGCATCTGAGCATACTGCATTAAAAGCGTGTTTCGAAAAACATAAGTATTTCCGCTGTGCATTACATTCTCAGACTAAGTCCTGAGGTCACTGCCTGAGCAGGAACCTGTCGAGCACTAAGCTTACTAGCTACCTGTTCATCGGGGACTTAACATTCTTTGGAGTAAAAGTTGAAAATTTGATAAGGTTAATTTACCCCCCTCTTAACCTTATACCACTGGGACCAACAGATTTCATAACTTTTTCAGTGAATAACTTAATACTTTTTTCACTGTAAAAATTCATGTAATATAGTCGAAACATTTATGTTGTAATTATATAACCTTTATGTTATAATAGTATAACCTTTATGTATAGATTTCATAACTTTTTCAATAAATAACTTATAATTTTTTTACTATAAAAATTTAATACAGACGAAACTTTTATGTTGTGATGATATAACTTTTTTGTTGTAATTGTATAACCTTTATGTACAGATTTCATAACATTTTCAGTGAATAACTTATAATTTTTTCACTACATGCAACTACAAAATGTTATGTGCATATAACTAAAAGGTTATGAGAACAGAACTAAAAGGTTAAGTTCATTAAACTAAAAGGTTATACCAATATAATATAAGAGTAGAACTAAGGTTTGGGTTAGGGTTTGAACACGTGTGGGCTCGTGGGACATATAAAATATATTCCCGAATCAGATCGATCCAGTTACTCGGATCTAAAATCCGTGCACCTGATGTATAAAAATAATCGTGTACGATCAAATGAATTAAATGAGTCTTCGATCATATAGTGAAATTTATAAGAGTTACAGGTGTAACCCAAATATCTTTTGAAGTAGAACATATAATATGTTCAGCAGAAACTTTCACGTTGTTTTGCTGTTGCCAATTGGTTTCTTAGCCACCCCAGCTTGGGGTTTGATGATCCATGGCCACAAATTGATAGAATGGTTTTTAATTGTGTAATGTAATTATTTTTTTATTTTTTGACCATATCATGATATTATTACATTAATCTTTGCGTAATGTAATTCATCACCACATGCTATTTCATGTTGTTTAAGTAAATTAATTTACAAATAATATAATGAAACAAAATGATATATATAATAAAATAATACTTTTTTTAAATTTTATCAATTTAACAACATCCTCCTGCACCATGATTTTAGCTCCATACCTAGCAATAACAAAATTTCATTTAATCTTAGTTGAACTTATGCTTCACAATGGTTGTGGAGCCACTCCAATATAAATAATAATCAACTACTCTTATTCAGTAATTAATTATTAATTTTATAATGAGATTCTATGGGCCGTGATGGGGTCTCTAAAGAACCATGGGCGTTGCTAAATCTCTAAAAAGGAAATGATAAAAATTTATCTAAAATAGATGCATATGAACTATAATATCTACAATATTTCTGGTTGTCACATCATCAAATCTCATCAAAAACTTTTTAAGTACATTTCAATTTAAAAGTTTTTATTTTAGTTTATAAAGTACAAGATTTTTACATACATTTCAATTTAAAAGTTTTTATTTTAGTTTATAAAGTACAAGATTTTTACAGGTAATATTATTTTTAACTACCACATCGTAAAATCCTATTGAAAACAGCTCACATGCATCAATCTAAATTTTTAAGGGATAAAGTTTTATTTTATTTTTGTTTTTCTTCTTCTCAACTTAGGGCTTAGAATTGAATAAAATTAATAATAATAATAATAATAATAATAATAATAATAATAATAAAAATTAGGTAATGAAGATATTGTAAATGACATCTTCAAAATAAATTCACTTCTAAAAAAATCATGCATGTGAGCGGTTTTCAATGAGATTTTACGACGTGGCAACTGAAAGTATTGTAACTTACAAAATAATGAGACGAAAACTTCTAAAGTTCTTATAGTAAAGTGCAAAATTGAGATGCACTTGAACAATCTCCAATGCTATTTTATGACGTGATAGTCGAAAATATTGTAATAGCTTGCAAAATTCGTATATTTTATATAGTGAAATAAAAATATTTATAAAGAATATATAAAATGCTAATCATGTATATTTGAGATGAATTATTGTTTTATTTTTTTTCACTTTCATAATTATGATTTGCTTGGAGAACATTTTTATCAATTTTTTTATAATATGTATAATGATAAGTCTCCACGCACTATTATGATAAGTTTGTAGAGATATCCTAACTTATTTACATGGTGGACTCTTTCTTATTGCTCATCCCAATAGTTGCAAGAATATTGAAGATTTACAATGCACATAGTTAGATTATGAAGTATGGAGTAAATTTAACCACTAACAGGAGACCAGCTAAGCAGAATAGTGAACATCTCATTTCACAGGACTATAACAACAACAAAAACACAATCACGAATCTAAATAGAATTGGGAATCAAGACTACTTACAAAAAAATATATGAAAGAAATGATAAATGGAGATGAAACCAAAAAAAACAATAAATGTTCAAAATTATAATATAGTCTACCAATAATAGACCATATCCATTCAAAATTATAGATGAAAATGAAGGAAAAAAATAACAAAAAAATTAGAAATTGTAATGTAATTTTCCAATAACCTGAATTCATAATCGGCAAAGAAAATACAATATAGTTTGAATTGTATTTTGTATAGTTATTCTCTTGATGATCCATAATAACCAATTTCTCATTAATTCACTCACCATATGTGAATAATAGACCATTTCCATCAAATATATGATAAAAGATTGTGGACGGTATAAAAAACTGCTCTCACTAATGACACTTGATTCCCAATAAATTTAATAAAGGATATGCAAAACAAAATAAAACAATAAAAATCAGTAATTTCAATATTTAATTGAGGGAGTCATGATTTCAAAATAATATTTAATTATTACATCATTACATTCAAAATAATTCAAATTCAAAAACCAAAATTGTAACAACAGGAAATAATAATTGGGCGTAAAAAAAGGACTATGCATAATAATAAACACCTTTAAATGTATAGATGAAAGAAAAATCTTCAAATACTCATTGGTTCATCAACCAACCTCCATCAACTTCTCACAAAACCAAGTAAAATAGATAATCAAAATAGTCTCTTCTTCACCGATAATCAGATCAATGATAAGATTATTGTCAACTTCACTTTGATATCAAATCGTTCTACAGATGATATAAACAATCAATCAGCATGGAAAAAGAGTTCCAAAAATAACCAACTGATGCCTACATTTGTTAGTGTTTTTTGGTTTCATTTCATTTATTATTTCTTTCATATTTTTTTAAGTAGTCTTGGTTTCCAATTATATTTAGATTTGTGATCGTGTCTTCTGTTGTGCAGTCCTATCAAATGAGATGTGCAATATTCTACTTATAAGTTGATCTCCTGATAGTGGTTAAATTTACTCCATACACAGACACAAACTTATAAATAAATAGGTCTATGGTTCACATCAATAATCCTCAACTCCAGACTTCTTAAGTTTCTCAATTTGTTTATAAATAAAAAGGTCTATGATTTTTCACAACAACAATCCTCAAGTCCAGACGTTTTTTCTCAATTTGTTAAAAAGCATATACTGTTTTTTTGGTTTATTTCTGACGAAATCAATTACATAACCTTGCAAAGAAAAAGAAAATTATCATGTATTATTATTTTATTAAGAGTATGCAGTTAAAATGTAAAACAATTAATAGCACGCCTAACAACAATTATTTTAAGAAAGTAGAAATTTATCAATGAAATGAATCGATTTATACAGAACATCTCTTAGCTAATAGTTAAACAAAAATAAATTCTATATCTAATGACCCTATTCACATTTGCATTGATCCAGACACTGCTACATGACATTAAGTGAGTTGAGAACATGTAATTCCTTTTGTTTTGCAATGATAACATTCTGAATGGAAATCTTTATATACATATTTATATTTTTTTTAAATATTGAATAGTAATACTATTTTTTACATTTTTAATATATCTTAAAAAGTTCAAAATACTACTAATTATATTTATTTTAAAAAGTTATGTGTATATTTTTCAATATGTCCTCAATATATATACATATTTATATTTGTTTTAAAACCTAAGAATTGAAAAGTACTACTATTTTTTTATATTTTTAATATATCTAAAAAAATTTAAAATAATAATAATTATATATTTTTTTAAAATTTTTATGTTCATATTTTTCAATATATCCTCAATATATCTACATATTTATATTTTTTTTAAAACCTAAGATATTGAAGAGTAATACTATTTTTTACATTTTTAATACATCTTAAAAAGTTCAAAATACTAATAATTATATATTTTTTAAAAGTTATGTGCATATTTTTCAATATATTCTTAATATATATATTTATATATCCTCAATATATACACATATATATTTGTTTTAGAACTTAAGATATTGAAGAGTAATATTATTTTTTATATTTTTAATATATTTTAAAACGTTCAAAATACAAATAATTTTTTTTTAAGTTATGTACATATTTTTCAATATATCCTCAATATATATGTTTTTATATGCTCAATATATATATATATATATATATATATTTATATATGTAGAGTCATACCTATCATAGTTGTTGTCTGTTCAAATTTGCTAGAGAACAGTCTCTTTAAAGAATTCATGTCATGTAATCTTTAAACATGTGTTGTTTGATAAGATTATGAAGAAGACCCTGAAAAGCGACCCATCGATTAACAAGTTATTGCGTGTCCACAAATACTGAATACTTGATGATCAATATAATGTGCAAGCTCATTTATATGATCTCTATAGGTTATCTCTCTTTTTTGGTGCATCATTATATCATTTCTCATATCATGAGTCATTACATTTCTTCCTCGTATTTCCATCTTTATCTACCATATAACTTGAAAGATAGTTTTGGTGGTTTAATTCAATTGCAAAACCGTGAGATACATCATCGAAAAGATAATTTTTGTTAATGTTGATTTTATCAACATATATTATTTCTTTCTTTTTCTTATATAAATCAATTAACTTAATATCTAGGTTTGAGATTTATTAGAAGAGTTTGTTTAACCTTAGATATTATAGGAAGTTAGTTTATCTTAAAAATTTGTTCTCTTTTATCTAAGGTGTTTTTATTGCAGATTTAATAAGAATGAGATTTAATTAAAACAACTCTTTCTATTTTATAGGAAAGTTGTTTATATGTATCTTATATCTTATATAGAAGGAAAATATTAGAAAAGAACGAGTCATAAGAAAAGAGAACATGACTTTTGGAGTTCATGGAATGAAAGATAGTGGAGATTATGGAGTATGAAGATAGTGGATGAATGCTACAAGATTATGGAGGCTAATCAATGTCTATAAATAGCAAGGGTCTGATGCTGGAGAATGATGAGGTTGAAGCGTGAGAAAAGCATAAACGAGCAAACACCATTCTCATTCAAGTATTATTATTCATAGTGTGTTTGATCTTTCTTTTGATCACATCGTGTGTTTTACAAGTCCATCTTATTTCCTACGATCATATAGTTGTCTACTCCATTGATTGTCTAGTAAGATAGGATTTTTTGTGTGATCATATCTTTAGTTGAGAGTATACGTTCGTTAAGTTTCATAGATTCATTCTTTGAACGTATTTTTGTATCTTTCAAAGAGAGTTTTCTTTGTAAGACTCTTTCTAGTCTTGTAAACACATATACATATAATAAGACCATTTTTGCCCTGAAGACATTCCACGAGTATCATTACATACTCGTGGATAAATCTCTCTTTGTTCTTTTATTTCTGTTCCACTGCTATTACATGTAGTGTTGTCCATAATTCAGACAACATCACGTTTCTGGTATTTTTGGTTTCTGTATTTGTTTTGCACAGGAGCATCCGGACACTTTTAATTGGTATCAGAGCCACCCACTTGATACAAATTGGTTGGTTCTATTGCTTATGCAAGACATGGATCAAACTACGCGTACTGAAAGATTCGCACTCGCTCACAAATCAAGTCCATTGACTCACGCGCTTGGGATATAGTCGTTGAAGGGTTTGATGTTTCTAAGAAGGTTCATGATGGAGATATAATTATCAAGCCTCAATGTGATTGGACAACAGATGAGAATTTGAATTCCAACTTCAATGAAAGGGCTAATCAATGTCATCTTCGGAGCTGTAGATATCAAGATCTTCAAATTAATTCAGACATGTACTATAGCAAAACAAGCTTGGAAAATTCTTGAGAGACAATTCGTAGGTGATAGCTGTGTGAGGAAAGCAAGACTCCGCCTAATTATGTCCCAATTTGAAACTATGAGAATAGAAGAGAACGAAGACATAAGCTCGTATTTTGAGTGACTTCGTGATATCTCAAATCAAAGCGAAGTACTTGGAGATCCTATAAGCCGAAAGCAGATGGTGTCTAAAGCCATTCGTACATTGACTCCAAAATAAAACATGAAGGTTTCAACAGTTAAAGAAGCTCACAACCTCACCACGATGGATTTTAATACTTTTCAAAGCATCTTGCAGACCTTTGAGTTGAATTTGCTGAACCAGAAGGTTGTCCTAAAGGAGAAAAATATTGTCTTCCAAGCCCAAACTGATGATGAAAACACCGAAGATGATGATGAACCACTAGAGGAAGTTCTTGAAGGACAGAATATAGTTATGCTTACCAAGAAGTTCAACTTCATGGTAAGAAAGATGAACACGAAGAAATTTCATCCAAAAGGTAAGGAGCACTTTAACAAAGCTGTTGATCGCCCTCAGTGGAAGCCCCTTGGATCTTCATCAAATCCCTATGGAAAATTTGGTTTTGACCATGGCAGGGATGATTCCAAACATCTCGACTCAATTCAATGTCGTGTGTGCTCGGGATGGGGTCATTATGTCAATGAGTGTGCAAACACCTTGGGAAAGTATGGGAAGAAAAACTTTTGGGTATCTCTGAGTGATGATTTAGATGAGTTCGAAGAAGAAATTCAGGATCAAACGCTGATGTTCGCAAATATTGACTCAGATGTTACTGACGATGTCGTCATATTGATCGACACATCAGAAATGTATGATTTGTTTAATTTTTCTAACCTAGTTTGAATATTGTGATTGAGAATGATATAGAATCTAGAGATGATGATCTAGACAAGGATGCTATTATTGAAGAACTTCAAGATCTGTATACATTCTTACTTAAAGAATGGAAAAAACAATGCAAATAAGTTGAGATTTTTTCTATGGAAAATGTTGTGTTAAAGCAGTCCATGGCCAAACTGGAAAACGTTCAAAATCAATTGGAGATGAACAAAGCTACCATCACCAAGTGGAACACCAGTTCAACTAAATTGAATGAATCCTTGGGTTTAGGTAACAATCATAAATCAAGTATTGGTTTTATTAAGTCCAAGGAATCTGTGTTTACAAGTCTCTTTTGTGATTAAAAAATCAAAAACCATTTTTGTAAAAGAATCAACTGAATCTCCTAAGAAGAGTCCTAGGAAAAGAAAGTACATTTGTCATTATTGTTTTAAACCAGGACATATTAGACCTTTTTGCTTCAAGCTAAAAAATGAGATTTCCAGTGGACAAATGTTGCCTCAAATGTTGTCTAACATTTCGTGCAACATTCCCCCAAGAAAAATTCAAAAGCAAATTTAGGTTCCAAAATCTCCTATCTGCTACAATGTTATGTACACTGCCTTGAAGACTAACACTGCAGGTTCTTAGTACTTTGACAGTGGATGTTCACACCACATGATGGGGACCAAAAACCTATTAAAGGATTTTGTACCCCTTAGTGATGGGTGTATCACCTATGGAGGTGGAGCAAAAGGTAAAATCATTAGTAAGGGAACTCTGAATGTATCTGGTTTTCCATAATTGAAAAACGTACTTCTTGTTGATGGGCTTATGAAAAACCTCATAAGTACGTATAAGTCAACTTTGTGATGATGACTTAGAGGTAAAATTCAATAAGGATTCTTGTGAGATGTTTGATAAATCTAACATTTGTATCATGACAAGTACGAGATCACAAGCTAATTGTTATCTTGTGGAAGAAGCAATCAAGTGTAACAAGACAAACTTTGATGACACGATTTTATGGCATCAAAAGTGAAAACCTGAGGAAGTTTGAAGCTGTTAAAGTCATAAGAGTAAGATTGTGTGTGAGGACTGCTTAAGAGGTAAACAAACCCGTGTGCCTCATAACGTTACATCACATCTGGGACAATATTCAGGTACTACCCATTGTTTTCAACTTTTACATATGGATCTAATGGGTCCAGTAGAGGTTGAAAGTTTGGGAGGTAAGAGGTATTCTTTTGTTATTGTTGACGATTTTTCCCGATACACTTAGATCTATTTCTTGAGTGAAAAATCCAAAACCTTTACTTGTTTTAAAATCTTATAGATAAGAATTAAAATCTCTTTTGATTCCAAAGTTTTGGGTATTAGGACTGATCATGGAAGAGAATTTGAGAATAGTTTGTTTGATTCTTTTTGTGAAAAGAAAGACATATTCCATGAATTGTTATGAATGTGCCCCTGGATGTTGGCACATCGGAGAACACATCTGTAGCTGAAAAAGAATTTGAGGAAAACGATAATGAAGTACACAATCCTGTAAGGAGAGATCCATCCTCCCGCATCAAAAAGTATCACCCTACCATTTAGGTGATAGGGGGAGTAAATGAAGGTGTTAGAACACATAAGAAAGAACCCATGAACTACAAGAAAATAGAAAGACACGTATGTATGTCAACCATATATGCTGACGTAAATTCTTATTGTTTTGTTTCTCTCATTGAACCCAAAAATATAAATGAAGCCTTAAAAGATAATTTTTGAATGCAAGCAATGCACGAAGAACTAGATCAATTCACTGGGAATGATGTGTGGTTTCTTGTTCCTAGACCATCCGATTCTAATATGATTAACACGAAATGGATTTTTAAAAACAAATCGGATGATGCGATAAGAAACAAAGCATGTCTAGTAGTCTAAGGGTATACACAAGTCGAAAGTATCGACTATGATGAAACATTTATACCTGTGGCTAGAATTGAGTCTATTAGATTGTTTCTTGAAATTTTTTATTATTTAAACATTACTCTTTACATCAAATGGATGTGAAAGGAGCATTTTTGAATAGTTTATTGAATGAGTAAGTTTTTTTGTTGAGCAACCCAAAGGCTTTGAAGATCCCTTCTTTCCCAATCATGTTTACAAACTCAAAAACGCTTTATATAGACTAAAACAAGCTCCTTCAGCTTGGTATGGTCGATTAACATCATTCTTAATTGAGTTTGGTTTTACTAGAGGTGAGGCCAATCGTACTCTCTTTATAAAAACTAAAAAATATGATTTTGTTATTGCTCAAATCTATGTAGAAGGCATTATTTTTGGATCTACATCAAATGTAGATCTTGATGAATTTTTGAAAGCAATGTCATCTACGTTCGAAATGAGCATGATTGGTGAGCTAACCTACTTTCTAGGATTGCAGGTTAAACAACTAAGTGATGGTATTTTCGTCTCACAAAGCAAGTATGCAAGGAATCTAAATTCACGATTTGGAATAAAAGACTCTAAGCCTATGAGAACATCTATAGGAATGTCTCAAAAACTATGTAGAGATAATGTTGCCGATAATGTCGACAATACTTTATATAGGTCTATGATAGGTGGTCTCTTGTATTTGACCGTAAATCGACTTGACATTATGTATAGTGTAGGAGTTTACGCAAGATACCAGGCTGAACCCAAGTCATCACATCTCCAAGCCATAAAGTGGATTATCAGGTATGTTGCAGATACGATTGATCTAGGAATTTGGTATACTAAGGACACAAATTTGACTTTAGTCGGGTATACTGATTCGGATTGGGCCGGGGATCTTGATGACCGAAAGAGTACGAGTGGAGGTTGTTTTTACCTTGGGAATAACATTGTGTCTTGACATAGTCGAAAATAGAATTGTGTCTCCTTATCCACTGTCGAATCCAAGTACGTTGCCGCAGGTAATGGATGCACTAAATTACTTTAGTTAAGATAAATACTAAACGATTATGGTTTTGAATCTAAATTTTTGAGCCTATTATGTGATAATTCAAGTGCTATAAATATCTCTAAAAATCCTGTTCAGCACTCATGAACTAAGCATATAGATATTAAGCATCATTTCATTCGAGATTTGGTAGAGAAAAACATCATCCGTCTTGAATATGTATCCATAGAAAATCAATATACAGATATCTTTACAAAGACCCTAAACTTTGAGAGATTTTCTTCTCTGAAGAAATCTCTTGGTTTGTGTGTTATTTAAAATGCATAAACTCTGTTTACGGATGTTGCAAGCCATGTTGATAACATTTTGCATAACATCCATTTCTTTTGTTCTAGGTCTTTCTTCTTTTGCGGTATATGTATGTCTCTTTTCTGAAAATGTGTTCTTTTTTTGAGAATAATTGCTTGAGCAAATTCAAGGATCTGATAAATGACTCTTTTATAGAGTGTATTAGGCTAATATTTTAATACAATCACTAAGCACTTGGAGCATGGCGTTCGCAGTGACGATGCTTTTCAGGAAACCTAGTGATCTTTTCTAAAAGGTTTGTGTGACTAAACACTAAGTATTGGGGCACCGCACTCGCTATGACGATGCTTCCTTGTCAAAAAGTGTTTGAAGATACCACAACCATATAAATAGTTGATCTCACAACTTAGTAACTAGAAGCACGACACTCGCTACGATGATGCTTTCTTTTCCAACGGTTGGTTGAGATTGATATATGCTAAAATGAATTAAAAGTACACTGTTCTTTTCGAGTTTGTTCTTGATCTCGGGTTTTGTTATTGCAAATGTTCTCAACATCAAAGGGCACATATTCTGGATAATCTTTTTATGCGATTTTTTTTCAGGTAATATAATCCCTAGATATTTGGGATAAATTTTTTGTGGATACAAATTTATCGGACATGGCTGATTTCTATTTGAATCTTTGAATTAATTGATTCTTATTATCTAGCATGTTTATTATCAACTAACTGTGGTTTATATGCTATTTTTTTGGAACAAATATATCAATTTTGTTAGGGCTCAAAAATTTGAAATTCATCTCTACATATTCAGCACGTCTTCCAAGGTAAGTGGGTCAATTCACTCTTATTTCTTCTCCCTCATTTTTCGATTTCTCTCACTGATGTTCATCTTCCCCAAAATTCCACTTCACTCATCAACCACCATGGACCCAAATTAACAAAAGCTTGCTGATCTTTTGTCTCAGATTCAAACTCTCTTCCCAATTCTTGCTTCACCTTCTCAAGCACCCCAAAATTCTAAAAATTCCCAAATTCCAAATGAAAACCCTAGTCTAGTTAAGCCATCGGCATCGAAAATTCCTGATACGAGCTCCAAACCTTCTGAACAGAGCTCAAAAGATGATGTGCCTCCAAGTGTTACGCCTGATGACACAACATCAGTTCTTGAACCCGAACCCCTTGCCACAATCTATCTTAAAAATTTACAGCCATTTGACGTGGACGATTACCCAAACCCATCACCGAAAACTGCAGTTCGCCATGACTCTTTAGTTCCAGTTCAACGGTTAAAGTGTGGTCTTCATCGATCTTCTTTAATTTCGTCCAAGAAACCCAGGGTTTTCAGTCCAAAGTCTCGATCAAAACCATTGCCATCCTCGAAGACACTTGTTGTAAAATCAATCGCTGCCACTGTTTCTCCAGCACCGTTAGATTAGGTAGTGCCGTCATTATCGGAGTTTCTTATTCCGTTTGAAGATGATGATTCCTTTGATAAATCAATTCAGCCCATCTCTGAACCTGTCTTAGAGGATGAATCAATTGATGATTTTATTATTTTAGAGGATGATTTAGACGAAGACGTTAAACATACTATTTCAGAAGTTTTGACTGATCTAAAACACCAACATAGTGAACCATTCTATCTGAAAGAAAAATTCACATAGGAGTATTTACTAAGTTTAGATTGATTATGTACTTGAATGAGCGTAGGCTTTTGCAGTCCGTGTCTTATGTGCAGCAGTATTCTCCATCTGTTATTTATGAATTTTACGCAAATCTACATAAAACATTGACCGAACCATGTGATAAAAAGTACGGGGAAATTTATCTGAGGGGGAGAATTTTTTCATTTAAATCTACTGATATTAATGTTGTGTTTGGGTTAGAGGATGTTGAAGAAGATATAGTGGTTTCTGATTGGAATGCAATTGCATATGAATTGACTGGTGGTTTGATTAGTATTTGACCGAAGAAGTTCTTAGCATCATTGCTTACTTCTTTATATGTTGTTTTACACAAGATTTGTGTAAACAATTGGTTGCCAACTACAAACACTACATGTGTGATGGAAGAACAAGCTAATCTGTTGTATCGACTTGGATAGAAACAACCAACGAATCTTGGTCGTACTATTCTTCTCAACATGGTTTGGTTTGCAGGAAAATATTCTGAGAGTGGAATGTTTCCTTATCCTTCACTGATTTATTCAGTTTTGCAAACTCAAGGGTTCAGAAAAGGGTCTTCAGAATCTCTGAGCAATGATGTACCTCTTTTTACTATAGCTAGAGCATTACTCACGAGATCACGAGTTTTGGACCTGCCCTACACACTGAATGATGCCCTTCCGGTTGGTAACATTCATCTCAGTATTTCATCGGATGTCTTATAGCAACAGCTTCAGGTTCTCAATATTCATATTGAAGGATTATTACGTGTATGTGACACTCTAGAGGACTTGATTTCTGCTCAAAAAGGTGGTACTGGTGCTGGTGCTGGTGCTGGTGCTGGTGCTGGTGCTGATGCTGATGCAGATGCAGATGCTGATGAGGATGATGCTGAAGGAGGAGAAGGAACTTCAGGAGTAGCTGCAGAAGAAGATTGATTGCTGATTTTGATTACTGATTTTTGTTTTTATGTTTTCAGGAAAACTTCTTGGTGATTGGATGACTTTTCTAGAATTCGTATTTCTTATAACTTTGTTGGATTTTGGTCTTCGTATGATTGGATTATAATGCTTGAATATCTCTCTTATATTTGATGTTTGAAGTATGTTTGTTTGTTGCAGAATTAAGGGGGAGACTAATTAATTTATGGTTTTGAGTAGAAAAGGTAAAAAATGGGTAGATTGTTAACGTTGATTTTATCAACATACATTATTTTTCCTTTTTCTTATATAAATCAAATAATTTAATATCTAGGTTTGAGATTTATTAGAAGAGTTTGTTTAACCCTAGATATTATAGGAAGTTAGTTTGTCTTAAAGATTTGTTCTCTTTTATCTAATGTGTTTTTATTGTAGATTTAATAAGAATGAGATTTAATTAAAATAACTCTTCTTATTTTATAGGAAAGTTGTTTATATGTATCTTATATCTTATATAGAACAAAAACGTTAGAAAAGAATGAGTCATAAGAAAAGAGAACGTGACTTCAAGAGATGGAGTTCATGGAATGAAATATAGTGGAGATCATGGAGCATGAAGATAGTGGATGAGTGCTACAAGATTATGGAGGCTAATCAGTGTCTGTAAATAGGGAGGGTCTGATGCTGGAGAATGCTGAGATTGAAGCGTGAGAAAAGCATAGAAGAGCAAACACCATTCTCATTCAAGTTATTCATAGTGTGTTTGATCTTTCTTTTGATCACATCGTGTGTTTTACAAGTCCATCTTATTTTCATACGATCATAGAGTATGTCTACTCTATTAATTGTCTAGCAAGATAGGATTTGTTGTGTGATCATATCTTTAGTTGAGAGTATACGTTTCATAGATTCATTCTTTGAACTTATTTTGGTATCTTTTAAAGAGAGTTTTCTTGTAAGGTCCTTTTGAGTCTTGTAAACACATATACATTTAATAAGACCATTTTTGCCCTCAAGGCATTCCACGATTATCATGATATACTCGTGGATAAATCTCTCTTTGTTCTTTTATTTCTGCTTCGCTATTGTAGCGCCTACGACAAAAATGAAGCATAATTGGTTAATTAAATAAGTAAATCCTTATTTTAAATATCTTATGTGTATTAATTCTTGAGTGTTTAATTTAATTACGTGCGTTTCAAATACATGTTTAACGACCGGTTTTAGATGGATAAAATTTATAGAGATGGAACATAGAACATTTATATACCATTATATGCATAACAGAAAAATGAGAAGATAGAAATGAACTAGAGGTCAATCGGACACCCGTAGCTCAAATGGTGAAGAAAAGAACAAAATACGGTGTTTTGGAAAAATAAGGAATGGAATCTTGATGAATAGTAACCGACATTTTATCGTAAACACTAACCTAATCTACATGAACAGTAACCTACCCTACATGAATAGTAACTTCCTAAGTTATATAAATAAGCACTCATTCGATTCATTTTTCACCGTTTATTTGAACGAGTCGAAAAGCGCCGAACACATGTAAGCCTCTCTCTCCTCTCTTTTTCTCTCTTTCTTTTTTTCTGTCTCCGGCGTGCTACCACCGAAGTTCGTCGGAAAATTTCAAACTCGTCGATTTCAGTTGATTTTCGTACACAACGTAGCCCTCAACGAGACGAATCTATGATAACTTTTGGAATTCAATTCTGATTTTCCGTTCATCGGAAAACGGTAAAAAACAATCTCCAAACCCTAAACCCTGACTTCTTGCCACTTTTTCTCTCTCCCATTTTATCTCTCTCTCTCTCTCTTCTTCTTGCGGGTACAGGCTCCGGAGGGACTGCTGGGGTTGTGGGCTAGCCGTTGGAGGGGGGCACCACCGTGGATGGTGGCATCGGTACCGAAAAATGGGTTGGGAAGGGGGTTGTTGCATGGTGTTTGTGTAGTGTGTGTGTAACGTGTGTATTGTGTATGCATGCTGTGAGGCAGCGTTGGTGGCTCCGCCGTGAGCTGTTGTTAGCCGACGCTGTTGATGCACCGGCAAAGGCTTGGGAGTGGTGGCCGGCGGCTGGTAGTCACCGATCGAAGTTGGAAGTTGTTGTGATCCAAAATTCATTCTCTTTCACCTCAGCCGTATAGACTGATCTTTCCCTCTTGTTTCTTCAACCTCAATCGTTAGGCCTTCCGTTCCGATCCGTCTCATCTCGATCGATAATATCCGATTTGATATCGTTTAAATCTTTAATTATATTTAATAAAGATCTAAGAAATATCGTAAATTTTGTAGGCTGCCTGTTGGATTGAAGCCTTGAGATACGTGATCTTTGATACTTGCTGCTCATATCGTAACTACCGAACAAGGTGGGGGTAATTTCTAACTCTTTATTTGTTTACAGTTTTCCCTATTCCAAGCATGATTGAAGAATACTAAATGTTGTGATTATATTTGCTGTGCCATACTTATTACTGCATCTCTTACCCCTTTTCTACTACTCTGGAAGGTTTTGTGCTCCTTGAAATGCACCAACAGTAATGAGACCATTTTTATAGGATAAGACAGGAAATACTCGCATCTATTCGTCCCTTACCATTTCTAAAATCTACTGTGCATATTTCGTGTTGTGTTTCGTGATGATTATATGTATTTCTGATTTAAATATCTGTTGAATGTTAAGATGTGGATTTTATCCCCACGAGTATATTCCACGCATTCATCCCCTATTCTGTAATTCACGTTACAGGAGATGATGAGCATGATGAACCTTAGAAGGAGAGATAAGGTGCTATATTTTGGATCTGAAATTTTGAGATGATGTTTCTCAAACATTTTCAAACAATGTTTTAAGAAATCCACATTTTGCGGTTATGTGACGTGTATTTGGAATGTGAGATCCTTATGATATTTTCCACTGCGAATATTTTGTTCAATCGGTTGAAATCGATTGTTGATATGTAATATCTTCTGCTAGTCTTCTATCTCATTCTTCCAATATTTGTCTCCTACCTCCTTCTTCTGTGTATGAAATGTCTCTTACTATTTCTTCTTGCATGCCCGTGTGAAAAACTCTGATAAATTTTATGTAAGAAAATGGGGCATGACAGTTTTGTATCAAAGCAATGTTCTATTGTTTTCCAACTTGCTCAAACATGTTTTATAAAGAGAATATGAGAAAAACGTGTCTTTAAAACGAAAATGTTTTCGAAAAGAAATAACATAAGCATCATCCTCTCTCTATAGGTGTCTCTACCTGATCATAAGACTTGCGTAATAAAATGCTTATCTGTTATGTGATACTGTGTTGGAATGATATATACCATTAAGTTTAAGAGGGGGCTTTACAGGTATAGGCTGATGATAAAAACTCGTGTAACTTCTATATGACAGATGAATAGGGTTTATGTTACTGCTAGGATGCGAGTACCGATTATAGAGACACGTGAGGAGAGGTTTCGACACTATTTTTACTAGAGTAGAGTGATAGACGATAGGTTAGTAGGCAAGCACGTTGTCGGACTTCTGCACTGCTGGAGGGAGTTAGGGGTTGCTGGAGGTAGGATTAGTGGCGTACAGACGTGTCTACACATGATCCATACTTTACCTCATGAGTGGGAGGCTAGGGCACGTCTCATTTACCTGGATGAGCTAGTATACTCATCGAGGGGTTTCATACCCATCGCTGATTTCAGGAACGTGGCAAGAAAGATGCTAGAGCTATGAGGTCTACATGGCCTTCCGACTGCTCCTGAGCCGGGACCTTACGACCCGTCTAGCAGTAGTTCAGAGTCGGAGGATGAGGACCTTGAGGAGGATCCTAAGGATGAGGATCCCGAGGAGGACCCTGTCGAGGAGGATATAGAGGTTGGTGACCCGAAAGACGGGGCAATAAGACTATAGAGGCCTCCACCGTCTCCAGCTGTCGTTGCGTAGATTAGGGAGATGTCTTTTAGAATATATATATATGCTACAAACGATATATATTTTCATATATATGGTAGCTTTTACTTCATGTGGATAGTGTACATGATCCTTTTGACATGATGTAAAGGTTATCCTATTTTGCGTATATGTATATATTATGCATGTGTAATTCTTTTTTGTTTAATGGAATACATGTTTATACCTTTTCAAGAGTGTTGTGTTTATTTTATCCCTATCAATTATTATTTTTATAATTTTAACAGTATATATTTATATAACGTAACCGAGCTTTGTCAACACGAAGACCACAAAAGGATCAAACCCCAACGGCTGATCAGCCGAAACGGGATGATAATGCAAGCACGGGGGATCTAGTATCTGTTCTGAAAGGTTTAGCACAACACTTCGAGATAACTAGAGCCAACCCACAGCCAGCTATGTCCGATCCAAATCTAATATATGAACAGTTTCGACAATTTAACCCGCCGACATTCAATTGGAAGGGTAAACCTGCAGAAGCGGAAGAGTTGCTGAGGTCACTTGATCGAATTTTTGGGCACTTGACGGTGGGAGAATATGAACGGTGATTCAATCACCTGAGCCGGTATTCCACACACTTGGTGGATACCGACATAAAAAATACCCGAAGGTTTGGAAAAGGCCTTCATCCAGAGATTGAATCCATACTGGCTGGGCAGGGAATGATGTCATACACAAGTGTTATCGAGAGAGTACAACAGATCACCTCTAGCTTGCGTTTGGATGCTATAATTCCTAGGAAAGTCTTCCCAACTCCTGTAAAAAGGAAGTAGACTGGCCCGAGCCAGAGTTCTGCCCAGAATAAATTTCCAAGGGCAAACAACGCTCCATTCCTTCCCACTCCCAGATCCAGAAACCCATGCCCTAGACGCAGAAAAGTATATATGGGGCCGTGTCAACGAGAAACACGAAGTTGCTTCACACGTGGAGCACCGGGTATATAGCGGCCAACTGTTGGAAGACAATAAACTCACCAGCTACAGCCCCGAACTCGAGGCCGATGGTAGGTAGAGCACGAGTCTTTACTCTTACCCACCCAGAAGCTGTCGAGGGAGCCGAGACGATGACAGATATGTTATCAATATGTGATATACCTGCTCTCATCCTATTTGATACTGGAGCGACACACTCCTTTGTCTCAGTGAATTTTTGTAAATTGCTGAAGTATGAGGACGGTAGGATAGTCACTCAAACCCTAGAAGTTAGTATTCATTCAGGGAAGACAGTAAGGACAAAACACCTAAACCGTCGCCTTAAAATCACGTTTGAAGATAAGATTCTTCTAATCGATCTTCATGCTCTGGAGATGAAGGATTTTGATATAATTTTAGGAATGGACTGGCTTGAGTCTAACCATGCGGTAATCAAGTGTCGTGCGAGGAAAATCATTTTTCAAGCACCGGGGAAGCCGGAGTTCACTTTGCATGGGACACGAGTCAAAGTTGACTTAACGATTATATCGGCCATGAAGGCAACCGAGATGCTTAACAAAGGAAATTGTGAAGTTTGGTCATGGTAAACCCCGAGCAGGGATTGCTATTTATCGAGGAGGTGCCGGTAGTATGGGAATTCTTGGATGTTTTCCCAGATGAATTACCTGGCCCTCCGCCGGATAAACAAGTGACATTGGGGATTGATCTCATGTCCGGAGCGGCACAAGTGTCGGAAGCTCCTTATCGAATGGCACCGAAAGAATTACAAGAACTGAAGGTCCAAATACAAGAGCTTTTGGACAAAGGTTTCATTCGGCCAAGCGTGTCGTCTTGGGGAGCTCCAGTACTTTTTGTAAAGAAGAAGGATGACAACTTTCTGATGTGTATCGATTATCGAGAGCTGAATAAAAGGAAAATAAAGAACAAGTATCCACTGCCTCGAATTGAAGATCTTTTTGATCAATTAAGAGGTGCCAGTGTGTTCTTGAAGATTGACTTAAGATCTGGCTATCACCAGATCCACTACAAGAAATAACACTTTTAATGACGAATATTTTTGCAACACATGAAATTTTGTCACGATATCTTACTTAATAGTGACGAATTTCATTTTCGTCATTATTATATATATTTTTGTGACATTATTTATTTTTATCACCATTAATTATTTTTATCATCACTAGTTTGAATATTTTATGACAATTAAATAATATTCGTCATAATGTTCTTTTAAAGTAGAATTTCCCACCAAAATTTTAGAGATTGGTCTTTTAACGATAAAGTTCATTGTAATTTGTGACGATGTTGACCGTCACATATTGATTAATTTTCTTGACAATGATAAATTTTGTCATGAATTCTTTGAAACAAATACCGACGTATTAGTTTGTTGTCAATGTTCATATTTTGTGACGATACACTTTAATTCGTCATGATTTCATTAGGAGACATGTTATTTTTTTTTATTTTATTGGTGAAGTTTTCATGATGAAAAACAGAATTAAATTATGACAAATTGATCATCACAAAATATTTTTTTATCATAACAAGACATTACTTCGTCATTAAAAAATTGACGAAGTTGTTTTCATCATTAATGAAAGGTTTAGTGACAATCCAATTCGTTATAATAATTTGCCATTATTATTATTATTTTATTTTTTATTATGAGGATAATGATTCATTATTAATTAATTTATATTTCAATTAATAATAAATTATGTAAACTTCATATTTTAATTATATAATTTTATATAATGAGATAATGTTTCCTCATTAATTAATCATTTCAAATAAGTAACTTACTTTATAATTCAACTTAAATATAAGTGTTGGGATTTCATTGTTTAGATTTTGATGAGACAAACTAATCATGTAATAGGAAGTTTTGAGTACCCCATTTTCACAATGTTTAAGTGATTAAATAGACTAGAATTGAGTCTTGGTTCATGTATTGAAAATGGAGGAAAAACAAGGATAAAGCTGCATCTAAGCTTTAATGGAAGTTATCGCTGCAAGAAGGCAGGATACAGTATCGCTGTAAGAAGACAGGATACAACATAGCTGATAGAAGGAAGATGCAGCACTGCTGTAATAGGTCGAAAATTCTATACAGCAATGTAAAAAGGAACGGCGTGCAGCAACGCTGCAAGAAAAGATACAGGAGTACTGCTAGAACGAAGTTACAGCAGCACTGTCAGATGATACTGCAATCAGATCTGAAATACAGCATCACTAAAAGAAAAGCATCAGCTGCACAAAGACCTAGGATACAGCGCAGACATACAAGTCAGTTAAGTAATGCAGCGCCAACTACAAGACGAAGTATCCTACAAATCCTAGGAAGGATAAATGCAGTACGAGGAACACAGATCCAAGCAGGGACAATAGAGCCGTTCAAGAAAAAGTCAAAGTAGCAGACACGGAGCCAATAAGAAGATGCCACATGGACTGACGCGCCGTAGAAAGCTGCGAGCCGCAACTGCCGCATTAAATGCTCTGAAAGGAAAAGTCAGTCGCATTAAATGCGAACCATACTTTGGCCAGGCTACTTCAAATTCAAAAGAGGGATGTCTCCTTCAACGGACATCTTCTCCTACAAGTATAAATAGAGGTCGAGGAGCACTGAAGCTGGTTACTGTTACTGTCACTAAGAACTAAAATCCATACGCGAAAGTTTCAAGCTTACAAATTTCAAGCATTCAAGCCAACAGTTTCAGTCACTCAATCTATCGAAGTGAAGCAAGTTCAAGCTGAAAGTTTCCCTACGGATTCAGAAGCTCACTTCGAAGCACAAGTTGAAGAAAACCTTTTTATCCTTTTAACCTTGTTGCTGTGTGCTTAGGTTGTTTTAGTGGTGTCAAGCAGTTGATAGGAGAAATCCTTGCTGTTTGTTTTAGTTGTCTAGAGTTAGGCAGCTTCCCTGTGTGGGAGTATAGAACCCTGTGTGGGTTAGCCTTTGAAGTTGCAGTTGATGTGTGTACGCTGGACTTCAGTAGGTGGTTTGCTTTGTAAAGTTGATAGATTGTTAGGAGTGTCCTGTAAATCAATCTTGCTTAACAAAGTTCCTGCTCGAGGAGCAGTAGAGTGGACGTAGAAGGATTACACCACATTCGAACCACTATAAGCCATAAGTGTTTTATCGCTTTATTTATCTGTGTTTCTTTTCTCTGCATATCTATCGTCTCTCATCATAAAACTCTTTGAAAGAAGCATTCTTGAGAAAAACAGCCTTGTGTTAAAAAGTTTATTTCCGCTGCGTACAAAACTCCAGGTTACAACGTGCAGCACTGCATTCTAGCGCTGCAAGCAGTAATCATCTATCGCTGCAAGCTCAAGTAACTTGCAGTGCAGAACGGTTGTTTTAAAGATTCTGAAAAATCGACCAAGGTTCATTCACCCCCCTCTAAACCTCGGACACCACTTGGGACCAACAATAAGATAATGATTAACCTCTAATTAATTTATATTTCAATTTCTATTAATTTAAAAATACGTTATTATTTCAGTTTTATAGTTAATATATGAAGAGATAATTTCAATTATATAGTAATATAAGAGGAGATTATAATTCTCATTAATTAAGTTCCATTAATTTAAAAACACGTTATTATGCCAGTTTTATATTTCAATTGTATAGGAGATAATTTCAACTATATACTAATATTGAAGGAGATTATAATTTCTTATTAATTAAGTTTTTAAGTAAGAATATTATGTCAGAGATAATTTTAATTATATAGTAATATTGAAGGAGATTATAATTTCTTATTAATTAAGTTTTTAAGTAAGCAAAATAAATGCATTGGCTAAGATTCGAACCTCTCCCCTCCAGGTCATATAAACCGCTTGAGCTACAGCTTTAATTTAGATGTATTTAACACCATTATATATATAATCTATATTAAGTATCATGATTTAACTATCAGGTTTCCCCAAATTAAATGCCCTAAGCTTTTTTTTTCTATTCTTGCAGTTCAGATACGATTCGCCACTTTCATGGTTCCCCAAATTAAAAGCCCTAAGCTTGTTTTTTGCTATTTGATCAATTACGATCCCCTATAAAATTTCTGTTCTTCTCTATTACTTCTTCAAAGGACAATTGCAAGGATCTCCACAATTTTAGTTTCTCGTTTTCTACCACTTTCACTTTCAATATCGAAAGAGCTAAGAACATGGGTGTACGAATCCCATAGGTGAGCCAAGAGGTGAAACATTTGTTGCTGCTTCGCTTGAACTTCAAGTTTTTGCTAGGAAAAAGGTTAGTGAGTGTAGTTTATCATTTTAATTTGTATTAACTAATATTGAAATCACAAGCTTATTATACTTCCAGAATTTACATATTTTAAATACTGTGTGGCATGAAAAGACAATACTTTGTATATAATAAGCAATGTTTGTCTACTTTAATTATTTGCACAATTTGTTTCTTGTTAATTATTTGTCAATTTACCTACATAGTTTGTCTAGTTTTTTATAATTTTAATTCAAGTGGGGTTGTTGATTCGATTTAGTTTGTTCCCTGAAAGAAAGTTTGTATTCATTTCTTTTGTATTAGGTGAAATACAAAATGGACAAAAGTTGGATGCATTCAATTAAATGGTCCAAGGCTTATATAGATGGGGTGAATAGTTTTATGAGATTTGTTGAAACACACATGGATCAAGAACAAGACATTCGATGCCCATGTAGAGATTGTTTGAACTTAATAATAAGAGATAAGATAATAGTTAAGAAATATATTTTAGAGCGGGGTATAGATCCAGGGTACATTACATAGTTTTATCATGGTGAACCAAATTTGAAAAATAACATAAATCAACAAGCTAATGATATGACGATGATGGTGTCAGTGACATGTTATTTGATCTTGGTGAGCAATACTATCAAACGCAAAGTAATAACATACCGACTTGCGATAACACTAATACATGTGGTATTTCGGCATATCTCGAGACTCTCTTGGTGGATGCTGAAACAGAACTATACCCTAGATATAAGAAGATATCAAAGACATCTTTTATTATCCAATTGGTGCACTTGAAAGTGTATAATAGATTGAGTAATAAAACTGTTGATATGATGTTGAAATTGATGAAATCAGCTTTTCCCGATGGTGAGACACTTCCAAGTTCTTGCTATGAAGCTAAACAGTTTTTGCGTAACCTAGGATTGGGGTATGAATGTATTCATGCTTGTAAGTTTGATTGTGTCTGATTCTGGAAGGAGAATAAAAATCTTGACATGTGCCCTATATGTGGGACTTCATGTTGGAAAATCAATGATGGAATGGGAAAAAAAACACCACAAAAGATCTTAAGGTATTTTCCGCTAACACCTAGACTTCATCACCTTTTTATGTCTTCAAAAATATCTAAAAAGATGGTATGGCATTAAGAAAAACGCATTGATGATGATTATATGAGACATCCGGCAGATTCTGTTGCATGAAAGAGCTTTGATAATGAATTTCCTTTGTTTGCTAATGATCCTAGAAATGTTCGACTAGCTCTGGCTGCAGATGGTTTTAATCCATTTGGAAACCTAAGCACCACTTATAGCATGTGGCTTGTAATTTTAGCACCGTTGAACCTACCCTCTTGGGATTGCATGAAGCAACCATTTTTTATGTTGTCATTGCTTATTCCCGGTAAAAAGTCACCAGGAAAAGACATTGATGTCTACTTACGACCATTAATTGAAAAATTGACAGAATTGTGGGTAAAAGGAGTAGAGACCTATGATGTTTCTTGTAAAAAAAAATTTCAATTGCATGCTGCTGTTTTGTGGACAATTAATGACTTTCCAGCTTATGGTATCTAGATGGAGTACTAAAGGGTACATGGCTTGTCAGTTTGTAATGATCAACTATGTTCTTCGAGATTACGGAACAAAATATGTTATAAGGGGCACCATCATTTTTTACCAAAAAATCATCCATGGAGAAGAAGTAAGAAGTTTAATAATAAAAGAGAGGATAGAGAAGCACCTAGAGGTTTATCCGGTGATGATGTGTTAATGCAATTGGGTCGACTAGAAGATTCAATACCGGGGAAGCATTGCAATAAGAAGATGAAGCGCAAGCCTGATGAGTTGAACTGGACTAAACATAGTATTTTCTTTGATTTGCCTTATTGGAGAAAGTTGAAGTTGAGGCACAATTTAGATGTAATGCACATTGAAAAGAATATTTGTGAGAGTATATTAGGAACCTTGTTGGATATCGAAGGGAAAATAAAAGATACTATAAAGGCAAGACAAGACTTAGAGGATTTGAGAATTCGTAAGGAGTTGCACTTAATTAAAAGAAGTGATGGGAAATATGTGATGCCTGCTGCATGCTATGTTATGAAAAAGAAAGAAGGACAAGATTTTTGTGAGTTTTTAAAATCTATTAAGTTTCCAGACGGATATGCTTCTAACATCTCTCGTTATGTTAGTATCAAAGATCAAAAGATATCAGAATTGAAAAGTCATGACTGTCATGTTCTTCTACAACGAATACTTCATGTTGGTGTTCATGGATCCTTAAACAAGGACGTATCAAAAGTGCTAGGTGAATTGAGTCATTTTTTTCAACATTTGTGTTGTAAGAAGTTGAAGAGATCTGAATTGGAGAAAATGAATGAAGATATTTGCTTGATTTTGTGTAAACTAGAACAAATATATACTCCAGCATTTTTTGACATTTTGATTCATCTTCCTATTCACTTACCACATGAGGCCTTGATTGGGAGACCTGTTTAATTTAGATGGATGTATCCAATTGAAAGGTGAACTTCAATGATTTCTTATTTATATACTTGTGTATCAGACATCATTGATAATTCTTTGACATTTTTTTTTTGTAGATTATTATGTGACTTGAAGCAAAGTGTGCGCAATAAAGCTCATCCAGAAGGTTCAATTGCAGAAGCTTACATTGCGAAGGAGTGTTTAACTTTTTGTTCAATGTACTTGCGGGGAATTGAGACTAGATTTAACAGAGATGAGTGAAACAACGATTCAGGAATTGATGATAGTTTATCAATCTTCTCACAAAAATGTCGCCACTTTGGAGCAACAAAATATTTAGAACTTTCTGAGGAGGAGTTCAATATAATACAATGGTTTGTCTTCTAAAATTGTGAGGAAGTCGAACCATATTTTGAGTAAGAATATTTGCTTTTTTTTTTAACTTACAAAATCGTTAAAAAGTTAAAAATAATAAAGGTTGATATTTTATTTTGCAGGAGACATAAACAAGAGCTTCTCCTAGAAGGTTGTGAAAATATAAATAAAGAACACAATGAGCAATTTCCTTCATGGTTCAAGAAGCATGTAAGATAATTAGGCAACGATGTTTTTCTTGCATTTAATAGAATATATTTACATCCAATAATTGCTATGATTGATATCTTATATATACTTTATGTTTTTTCAGATGACTCAACTATACCATGAGGAACAATCAAGTTCAAATGAGTCTCTATATGCACTTGCATGTGCACCACATAAGTGTGTAAGAAAGTACACTGGATGCATTGTAAATGGGGTAAGATTTCTAATGTGCATCATTAATAAGGTTTGCTTACTTTGGCGTTCAAATATTTATGCTATTTCCCTTTCTTTCGATGTCTTACATTAAATTTTATTTAATTAATATTTTGAAATTTTTGCTAATGTACTAATATTATTTTAAAAATTTGTAGGTGAATCTTCGCTCATTTGGATGATTGTGAATTGTTATGGGGAAGTTCTTATGTAATGATTTAGAAGTTGGAAATTAAGAACTAATAATTTTATTGTTTACATTTATTAAAGTACGTTTTATTGTTTTCAAAAACTAGCAGTTTATTTTTTTACATGGATGTTTATATGTCTTGAAGTTTAAAGATTCTAATTGAAACTATGATTCTTATTTTAATTAATGCATAATTGAGTTTTGCATTATATTAGAGTATCATTATTTGATATTAATGTTACTTTTCAAGTAATTAATATTGTATGAGCATGTGGAATCAATGAAATTGTGACATCCAAATATTGTCATCTATAGATTAATTTTTTTACAACAAAATGAAATGATATAAAATAAATTTGATTACTGACGTTATATAATTTAGTCATGTTTATTAAATTTCCATGATGATTTCTATTGTCACAAATTTATATTATTAGTGTTAGAAAAGAACATTTCACTTGAAAAAAATAGTCATGAAATGTTATTATTCACGACCAAAAAGATATATATATAGTGACAAATAAATATTGTCATAAAATATTCATATTTGTTAATGAATCTTGTCGTTGCTATATTTTTTCTTTATGACGATCAATATGGTTGTCACCACAAGTAATATTCTTACGAGACAAAATATGTCGTCACGATTGTTAGTGATCTAGTGACACTTAACAATTTGTTACTGAAAGTTTGATTCTTTTGTGATGTATCTTTTTGTCATTATAATATTTTAATTTAATGATATTTCATAGTTCGTAGTTATAAATTAATTTTTTCGTAACGAATTTTATTCAATATAACGAAATAGATAAGCGAATTGTGACGAAAAAAGTTGTTATTAAAAGTTTGTGAGTTTGGATAAAAATTAATGTTTGTCACCAAAGATATTGTTTTGGTGACGAAGTATAACTTTGTCACTTAAAGTTTTATTTTTCATGACGAAACATAATAATGGGTGACAAAATTTGATCACATTAGTGACGTATTACATGTCACTAAAAATGAAAATAAAAGTGATAATAACTTTTTTCGTCACCAAATCCTAACTATTTGGTGACAAACTTTAAAATCGTCACATAAACCTTTTGCCACGCACCTACAATGACGATCACTGCGACGCAAAAATTTCATCACCAAAAATCTTTCATGACAAAAAATGATATTTATATGATGAAATTTATCGTCACGATTTCTCAAATTTCTTGTAGTGAGATAAAAGTCAAAGATACAGATATATCCAACACAGCGTTCAGGACGAGATATGGCTACTAAGAGTTTGTAGTTATGCCGTTTGGACTTAGTAATGCTCCAGCTGTCTTTATGGATTTGATGAATCGTGTCTTCCATCTGTATCTCGATCTCTTTGTTATTTTGTTTATTGACGATATCTTTATTTATTCGTGCGATAGAATGCGACATGAACAACACCTCAGAATTACACCGACAGAGAAGCTTTATGCAAAATTCAAGAAGTGCGAATTCTGGATGGACAAAATGGGCTTCCTAGGCCATATTGTCTCTTCACAGGGGATCGAAGTAGATCTTGAAAAGGTGAAAGCAGTCAATAAGTGAGAGGCCCCAACAAACGTCAAGGAAGTGCAGAGTTTTATTGGTTTAGTGGGCTACTACTGACGATTCATAGAGGGATTTTTGAAGATTGCCACTCCGATGACTCGCTTGATAAGAAAGGACGTAAAGTTCCAATGAAGTGAACAATGTGAGCATAGCTTCCAGGAACTAAAGAAGAGACTGACGGAGACACCAGTCTTAATAGTTCTGGATGTAACAAAGAAGTTCGTAATCTACAGCAATGTATCCAAACAAGGCTTGGGATGTGTTTTGATGCAACAAAGAAATGTAGTGGCATATACATCATGTCAATTAAAGATTCACAAACAAAACTACCCAACGCACGATCTGGAGCTAGTAGCTGTGGTACATGCTCTCAAGATATGGAGACACTATCTCTATGGCGTGAAGTATGAGATCTACACCGACCATAAGAGTTTGAAATACTTTTTTAAACAGCAGGAGCTCAATATGAGACAAAGAAGATGACTAAAGTTGGTGAAGGATTATGATATTACAATCCACTATCATCCTGGAAAGGCTAACATAAGAGCTGATGTTCTCAACAGGAAAGGAAAGGGAATGACAATGTCTATGGTCACCAATCAACACCATTTGATCGAGGAGATGTCCAAGATGAGTTTGGAGATAGCCACGTCTCGGAATAACATCGAAGCTAGAATGGCAACGCTATTCGTGAAACCTACCATTCGCGAGAGAATTGTTGAAGCTCAAAGAGAAGACAGCTTTTTAAAGAAGATGAAAGCTCATATGGACAGTGAAAAGGCGGAAGGTTTTTCTTTGGCATCTGATGGAGCTCTTATCTTCAGAGGAAGAGTGTGCATGCTAAAAGATGAGAAAATAAAAGAAGAAATTCTCGGAGAGGCACATTGCACACTAATGTCTGCACACCCTGGAGGTACAAAGATGTACCGGGGTTTAAGGAAAAAATTTTGGTGGAGAAACATGAAGAGAAGCATAGGGTTGATCGTTAAGAAGTGTCTCATTTGTCAATAGGTGAAAGTGGAGTATCAACGATCGGCTGGGATGCTAACTCTTTTGGAGATACCAAAGTGGAAGTGGTAACACATGGCCATAGATTTCGTGGTTGGTCTGTCGAGCACCAGACGAAAAAACCACATCGTTTGGGTAATAGTTGATAGATTAACAAAGTCTGTCCACTTTTTGTTAATCAAGATGACTTTCAGACTGGATAAGTTAGCACGATTATATCTCGAGGAAATTATTCGATTGCACGGCCCTACCAGTTTCTATCGTATCGGATAAAGATCCTCGATTCACCTCCAAATTCTGGCAAAGTCTGCAAAAGAAGTTATGGACCAAGTTGTCTTTTAGTACAGCCTTTCACCCACAAACTGTCGGACAATCGGAAAGGACCATACAAATCTGGGAGGATATGTTAAGGGCATGTGTTTTGGATTTTCTCGGAAGCTGGGAAGGCCACCTATGCTTGGTGGAATTTTCATACAACAACAGCTACCAATCGACAATTGGTATGGTGCCCTATGAAGCCCTCTACGGAAGAAAATGTCGCTCACCTATCTGTTCGGATGAAGTGGGCGAAAAGAAGATTTTGGGGCCCGAATTGGTAGATCAAACGGTTAAGGTAATAAAGAAAATTCGGGAAAGAATACGAGTGGCCCAAGATCGACAAAAAGTGTATACAGACACAAGACGAGGAGAGTTGAAATTTGAAGTGGGAGATAAAGTTTTCCTCAAGGTGTCACCCACTAAAGGAGTTTATCGTTTTTGGAAGAGGGGGAAAGCTGAAACTGAGGTACGTAGGACCATTCGAGATTTTAGATCGAGTAGGAGAGATTGTGTACCGTTTAGCTCTACCGTCGGACTTCGGTGGAGTACACAATATCTTTCACATATCTATGCTTCGGAAGTATATATTTGATCCGAGCCACATAATTGAATATGGAGATATAGAACTTGAGAAAGATCTGACTTATGAAGAAGTCCCGATAAGCCATCTTGGATAGCAAATATCGTCGACTAAGAAATCTGGAGATGGCTATAGTAAAGATTCAATGGAGCTGTTATGAAAAAGAAGAGGCGACTTCGGAACTAAAAGATGAGATCCTGAAGAAGTATCCCGACTTACCTTTTCTAGGTACATGTTTAATTTCGAGAATGAAATTCTTTTAAGGGGTAAGAGATGTAGCGCCTAGGATAAAAACGAAGCATAATTGGTTAATTAAATAAGTAAACCATTAATTGAAATATCTTATGTGTATTAATTCTTGAGTGTTTAATTTAATTAAGTGCGTTTCAAATACGTGTTTAACGACTGATTTTAGATGGATAAAATTTATAAAGATGAAACATAGAATATTTTTATACCATTAGATGTGTAATGGAAAAACGAGAAGATAGAAACGAACTAGAGGTCAATCGGACAACCGTAGCTCAAACAGCGAAGAAAAGGGTAAAATACGTAGTTTTGGAAAAACAAGGAATGGAATCTTGATGAATAGTAACCGACATCTTATCGTGAATAGTAACCTACCCTACATGAATAGTAACTTCCTAATTTCTATAAATAGGCGTTCATTCAATTCATTTTTTACCGTTTCTTCGAACGAGCCGAAAAACGCCGAACACACGTAATCCTCTCTCTTTCTCTCTTCATTTTTTTTTCTCCGACGCGCCGGCACCGGAGTTCGTCGGAAAATTTCAAACTCGTCGGTTTCCGTCAATTTTTGTACACAATGTAGCCTTCGGCGAAATGAATCTAGGACAACTTGCGAAATTCAATTCCGATTTTCCATTCACTGGAAAATGACCAAAAACAATCTCCAAATCTAACTTCTTACCATCTTTTCTCTCTCCCGTTCTCTCTCTCTCTTTCTTCTTCTCACGGGTGCAGGCACCAGGGGTTGTGGGCTAGCCGCTGGAGGGGCAGCACCGTCGTGGGTGGCGGCGTCGGTGCCAGAAAACGGGTTGGAAAGGGTGCTATTGCATAGAGTTTGTGTAGTGTGTGTGTGTAACGTGTGTATTATGTATGCATGCTGTGAGACGGCGATGGTGGCGCCACCGTGAGTTGCTATTGGCCGGTGTTGGTGATACACCGGCGAAGGCCTGGGAGTGGTGGCCGGCGACTGGTAGTCACCGACCGGAGCTGGAAAGCTGGGGTTGGTTTTGCATGCGTGTGTTACGAAGGGTGTTTGCGGCTGTTTTTTCGGCACTGTTCATACCGGAATCCGATGAGGAATGGCCGGAGGTGGTAGCCGGTGGTGCAGGCTCATCGGAGGATGAAGTGGCGGAGGCACAAGACGGCGCTGCGGCAGCTGGTAGTACCGGGAAGTGCACTGGTTAAACAGGGTCGACGCCGAGTGGCCAGGGCGCGAGCTTGGCTGAGGCTGGTGAGAAAACTCGGCAGCTGCTGAGGATGCCACGCCCGCTGCTGAGCTACGGAGAAAACTCAGTAGCTGCCGAGAGACGCTGTCCAGCTGTCGAGGAAGGCTGCCGAGGCCGCCGAGTTTTTAGACCCGACGCCGGGTACGTGCGCGACGCTATATTTTTGATTCAATTTTTGATTCGAATCTCATTTTCTTTTCATCATATTTTATCATCGAGTCATCGCCAACGAGATATCGTTGACTGGGGGTCATGGGTCTCGGTCAAAGTCAACCCTTTGACAAAATTATCATAATACCCCTCAATCTTAAAACGCTTCGTTCGAGCTCATTTCAACTTTGATCGAGCACATTCTTTTTTTGTTGTAATCCAAAATTCATTCTCTTTCACCTCAGCCATCTAAACTGATCTTTCCCTCTTATTTCTTCAACCTCAATCATTAGGCCTTCCGTTCCGATTCGTCTCACCTCGATCGATAATATCCGATTCAATATCGTTTAAATCTTTAATTATATTTAATAAAGATCTAAGAAATACCGTCAATTTTGTAGGCTACCTGTTGGATTGAAGCCTTGAGATATGTGATCTTTGATACTTGCTGCTCATATCGTAACTACTGAAAAAGATGGGAGTAATTTCTAACTCTTTATCTGTTTACACTTTTTCCTATTCCAAGCATGATTGAGGAATACTAAATGCTGTGATTATATTTGTTGTGTCATACTTATTACTGTGAACGGGCTGCAGTCCACCTCTTACACATGCATTCGTCTCTTACCCCTTTTCTACTACTCTGGAAGGTTTGGTGGTCCTTGAAATGCACCAATGGTAATGAGACCGTTTTTATAAGATAAGACGGGAAATACATGCACCTATTCATCACTTACCATTTTTAATATTTATTGTGCATATTTCGTGCTGTGTTTCGTGATGATTATACGTATTTCTGATTTAAATATCTGTCGAATGTTAATATGTGGATTTTATCCCCACGAGTGTATTCCACACACTCACCCCCTATTTTGTAATTCACGTTACAGGAGATCATGAACATGATAAACCCTAGAAGGAGAGAGGAGGTGCTATATTTTGGATCTAAAATTTTGAGATGATGTTTCTCAAATATTTTCAAACAATGTTTTAAGAAATCCACGTTTTGTAGTTATGTGACATGTATTTGGGATGCGAGATCCTGATGATATTTTCCACTGCGAATATTTTATTCAATTGGTTGAAACTGATTGTTGATATGTAATATCTTATGCTCGTCTCCTACCTCATTCTTCCGATATTCATCTCCTACCTGTTTCTTCTATGTATGAAATGTCTCATACCATTTCTTCTTGCACGCCCGTGTGAAAAACTCTGATAAATTTTATGTAAGAAAATGAGGTGTGACATTACACATAGTGTTGTCCACATTTCAAACAACATTACGTTTCTGATATTTTTGGTTTCTGCATTTGTTTTACATAAGAGCATCCGAACACTTTCAATTTTGATCATTTAATTTGATTGCAAAACTGTGAGATACACCATCAAAATTCACATACTAGATATGGATGGGTGTTCCAATATGATCATGAAGAATGTAACTATTGCAAAACTTTGAGATACATCATCAAAAAGATAGTTTTGGTCGTTTAATTAGATTCCAAAATTGTGAGATACACTATCAAAATATGCATACTAGATATGAATGGGTGTTCCAATATTATCACGAAGAATGTAACTATATTGAATCTCCATGTTTTAAACAAATATATATAGGATGGGTGTTCCAATATCGATCATGAAGAATGTAACTATATTGAATCTCCCCTTTTAAACAAATATGTATCCATATTATGAGTACAACCTCTTCATCATTTTGCTAGCTTGATCCCCATAGAGTTACTGATTTTTCTTGCTTGATCTCCAAATATATATAGGATGGGTGTTCCAATATCGATCACGAAGAATGTAACTATATTGAATCTCCCCTTTTAAACAAATATGTATCCATATTATGAGTAGAGTCTACAACCTCTTCATCATTTTGCTTGCTTGATCTCATAGAGTTACTGATCTTGTTTTACTAAGTGTGAATTAATTTTTTAAGATAGTTAATTATGTATTAATTGTTAATAATAAAGATATTATTCAATGAAGATTAAATAGGAAATGATTTATATAGATATTATCAGATTTAGTGTTCAACCCCTAGTCATTCTTTTAAAAGTTATGTGCATATTTTTTAATATATGCTCAATATATATACATTTTTATATATGCTTTAAAACCTAAAATATTGAAGTCATACTATTTTTTGTATTCTTAATAAATTTTAAAAAGTTAAAAATACTAATAATTATAGTTTCTTTAAAAGTTATGTGCATATTTTTCAGTTATCTTCAATATATATACAATATTTATATATGTTTTAAAACCTAAAATATTGAAGAGATGTACATTTTTTATATTTTTAATTTATTTAAAAATTTTCAAATTACTAATAGTGAGGAGCTCTTGAAGAATACGAAGGAGTGCCTATGGTTTTATAAATTCCTACCTATCTATCTATATCTTATATGTTTGAATTTTTTAAAACTTCATATACATGCAAAAAGAAAGGAATGTTATTCCCACTCGAACAAAGATATAACTTTTGTAAACAAATCATTTTTGTAAGTTTATCGTTAAAAAAATGATTTAAATTAACGAGAGATGTTTGTACTTTACTTTTTTTTAGTACAATGAAATTTGAAGTGTATTGTATAATAGAATGAGGATTGTATTTATTGAACACATATGCTGATAGCTATAATATTCGACTTCTGTTTTATTTTCAGTTTTTTTGGGACAACCTTGGTCGTGGTCTATCAAAAGAGAATTTCTATTTAATGCATGAAGTATGATAGTTTTATAATAATTCCCAAGCGAGAACATATCTAAGTAATATATATCTGTGTAACAATTTAGGTTATGGGGTTCACATATACTCATATGTGAGATTAATAATATTATATATTTATTAATATTTAATTTCATTATACAACTATTATATAATTATTTAGTTAACTAATGTGCATATTTTTTATATATCCTCAAATACTAGTAAGATTATTTATAATTAGAAGACTATTTTTCTCTCATTGTGTATGCATCAAGATAGCTGAAAAAGTATGAAAAGAACTACTCTACACATGATTTAGAGTTGGCAATCGGAGACATTACCTCTATAAAGAAGATGTAAAATTTACACTAACCTGAAAGCTTGAAGTATTTCTTCACCTAGAAAGTGTAACTATATGAGTATCATGAAATCATCACCTCAACCTTCAGCTCCAGCTTAGCAAGTTCTAGATCAACAATTAGTTAGAAATAGTTAGTTTGTTGCATTGTTAGTTAAGCATGAGAAGTTGCTTTTGTAATCTATGTATATATACATCATATGTCTGCATTTTAACTATCTTTCTAGGAAAATGGATATCTCCTGAAAAGATTTTAAGTTCAATTCTTTTTTTTCTCTCTTCACTCTGAGCAACCCGACTACTCGGCATTGAGTTGAAATACAAGTTAATATCTTTACACAATTTCTCTCTCTATGATCTTTAGATTATTGAACATGGTATCAGAGCTCGTTGTTGATTTTTTATCCGACAACTTTCTCCAGCAACGATTGTCCTCCGTCTGTTGTCATTTGGATATCTTTCTTCCTTCAGCAACAGTAAGCTCCGATACGGTCTCTATTTTCTTTTTTTGGTGACTTTTCTAGTGACGGTCATCTCCGTTCCAATTATCTAACTTTTTCCATGGCTAATTCCTCAAGCTCATCTTCTTTTGTTGTTCCACAATTTAGCACACTTACAATTCGATTAGATCAATCTAATTACAATTACTGTAAGACGCATGTTTGTTCCACTACTAGAGGTTTTGGATATGAAGACATTCTTCTTGGTGAATGTTCTTCCTCCAATCGTTGTCAGAATCTATGGACGCGAAAAGATCAATTGTTGTTTAGGTGGATGCTAGCCTCTATCAATGAATCTGTGGTTGGATATGAAGACATTCTTCTTAGTCGATGTTGCGCTTCTCATAAGCTTTAAAATACTTGTTAATTAGAGACAAAATCTCAGGAAAGCCCAGAGGCTTTGATTTTGTGGTAATTGCAGATCCAAGTGTTCTTGATGGGGTTCTTCAGGATAGACATGTTATAGATGGCCACACAGTAAGATACATATTTAATTATGTTTTAGGATTTCTTTTCTTTTTCACTTCATTTCATTTTTTATCAGAATTATTTGTATATTATTCTGTTCTACATTATATTATGTTATTAAATTCGGTGTTTGGGGCTTATGGGATTGTATCAACATAGAAAGATCATTTGTCTCTCACCTGCACTTCTTTTCTGTTCCAAACAGATAACACCACTAAAGGATTCATAACATGAAATGTCGAAGACATCATCAATAAAAAAAAAGAATGTAGATTAAGCATTACGTGATTTTCCTATATGTTTATAACAACAGATTAGCCCCCAAATATAAAAAAAAATTCACTAATTTCTACAATTTTACCAATTTTTTGAAAAAATCCATAAAATCATTAAATTATCAGCAAAAATTGAATATGATGAATCATCCATCCAATAATCATTAGAGAAATCCTAAAATGGGTATCAGAAAATAGATAAAATCATCGTGGCAGGGGAACTTACATGAAATTTATGGGAATGAGTAGGAGGAGGGAAATAGATGTGGAAAGTAGGGTAGCCAAGCGTGGGGCTATAGAGTCTATTTATTGTAGTATGCATCATTCATCTTTGAGCTGCCAATTTTTGTTGGTTTCCCATCGGACTCCATTTTGACTAATGTGGGGATACTTCTAGAAATGATGGTTGAGAAAGATAGGGAATTGAAGAGGAAGATGAATACATGGAGAGAGGTTTGAGAGGAAGTGGTGAAGAGAACACATCGCAGCTTTATATGTCTTCAAGGTGTTGGTGTGGCGGCATGTGAGAGATCCAAAGCCTTCTTTTATAGGTTTAGATTTTTAGTCATCAATAGCAATCAGAAAATTTCATCACCATCCTCTTAAGCTCAAATATCCATTCAACTGCAGATCTCAACATAAATACAAGAGTCATTTGTCAATATGACTCTAAGTCAATTTCATGTTTTTTATTCAATTCGATCCGAAAACAAATAAAAATTGTTTGATGAAAAGGGTTTCATTTTGGAATTTGGAACAAGTTTTGTTCAATTTTGAAAAAAGATCTCTCACTTTTATGATTAATGCAACTTGATCAATTTATTTTGGTTTCAAAGTTTGATCTATTGTACTTTTCAATCACACTTAAAGTTTATTTCTATGTATGTCCTTGCAACTATATTTTGGCTTCACTAGCTAGATAAAAAAAATCCTAATGTAACTCGATTTGATATATATATTTCCACTCATGAGTAGAGACTTTTTTGAGAAAGTGAAAAGTAACAATGCCAAATTTTGGTTAAAAAATAATAAATTACACATTATGGTTAAATAACTTTTTGTTCGGCATGTAGTTAGTTATAAAAGAAAACTATTGGATACACAGAGCATTGCACTTGCACCAATATTATCTCTACTCTAGATATCATTCTCACCACCATTCCTCCATTGTTATACAACCCATTTCATGTATGGTCCATCCCATCACTAGCTTTTGGCATATAGCTTAGTTTATGATATTTGCAACTGTTACACATCCTTTTGCAGAACACAACATATTTTTTGTTGTTTTCAATTCCAATTCTTTAAACACTCTTCACTTAGACTGTTTTCTTAGTGTCTCTCTCTATGGATACATAACTTACATTGATCTCATGAACAATATGAACATTACAACATTGAGCTCATTCCTAAATGGCCATTTACCATCTTCTCTACTCTCAAGTACTTCATGTATACGCCCTCGTAAGTCTTCATCTAAACCGAAAAATTAGTCATATGGCTTATATTTGACAACTAGGTTTCACTCTATGCATCATACCTAAAACAAATTATGTAATTAAAAATTTTGTCCAATTTCAGTCATTTTTTTGCTGAAATTTGTATTTATTTGCTCAATTATCGGCGAGTGACATATACATGTGCTCAATTCCATAATTTCTAATAACTTACGCTTATGTGGTAATTTTTTAACATGTGACAATTCGTTTAGTATTATTGTGCTATCCAAAATACCACATCATCTTCCACATCATTTAAGCATTAAAAAACAAAAAATAATGAACTAAATTGAAAATCTTTTTTTAAAGAAAATTAAATTACCCCACTCACGAAATGGGACTTGTATCAAATCCTTAAATCCCAAAATTCTCAAATCAACATGAAAACCCTAATCTCTAAATTCTCAATAGGATTGTTTACGCATTATTATTCTAAAAGAAAAGATACAAAAGCAAAACAATAATTTTCATCTTAAACGTCGATTCCCCCAACATCCACACATAAGAATCCTAGAAATCTTCAAATCCAAAATCCATCATGGAAAAATGTGGTAGAAACCCATTAAAGGCTCTCCATATTCAGGTCCTCTCTCCCCCTCATTTTCTCTCTCTCTCTCTCTCTCTCTCTCTCTCTCTCTTCAACACACACCAATGAAAGCCCTCCATTTAGGTCCTCTCTCTATTTAGCAACACAACCATGGAAGCCGCTGGAGATGGTGATGATGATGAGTTCACCGTTTTGAAAATGGCGTGAGACAATGATTACTTCATCATGGAATATTATAATCCAAATTGTATTATTAATATCCATTGTTCCATATTACGTTAAAAAGAATCCCAATAATCTATATATTATTTACTGCATAAAAATATATCAAACTTTATAGAAAAACAATGATAATAATTATACAAAGAACGAACAATTATTATCTATGTATATAATAGTAGAATCATAACAAGAATGGTATATCATTATACATAACATATAATATAATCAGAATCATTATGAAAAAGTTACATGTCGTTATGAAAACATTTAGACTAGAAAGAGTCTTATAACCAAAAATATCTCTCATGATACCATCTCTACAACATTGCTCTAATTTGCTCAATCAAACCCTAGATAGAAAATCATGAGCATTTTTCAAAGTTGAGTTCAAGGAATATGCATTGTTGATCATCTTGATATTATAGTGTATTTATTTACTATGAACTCTACTCCAGACACTAACACCTCTAATCTCCACTTAAAGATAGTTTCTAATTCCTTCATGCAACCCACGAAAGACAGTCATATTATTTTCAAAATCCATCACATTGTAATCTTCTCATATTCTCAAAAATAATGTTCCAAAATTCTTTATTGGAAACTTTTTCTTCAAGTTATTTTGCAAGTGTCAAACGCAATGTACATGATAGGCTAGATTATAAATATTTCGAAAAGTAGCATAAATACTTTTACCATGATCAGAGATAATTACAAGCTCATCTAAATCTCAAGTTATGTCATTCAATATACGAAAAAACCATGTCCATGTGACTTCATTTTTAGAGTCAACTACAACCTATGTAAGAGGATAAATTTACAAATTTGCATCTTAGTATGTGGTAACAAGCCAAGTGCCTCTATATTTGTATGTCAAAAAATGTATCATCAATAGAAATTACTCGTCTAAGTGAAGTTTGAAATACATGTATGCTCGAATCTAAGGCCAAAAAAAATACTTTGAAGCATTTGTTATCCCAGGTTTCAATGACTGTTGATATACTAGGATTTATTTCCATAAAAACATAGCAATAAGACTTCAAGGTAGCATAACTTTCATTCGAAGTCTCTCGTACTTGAGATACTATATAATCTTTAGCCATGAAAGCCTTAGTCCAACTTATGGTGTTGGTTCTTAGTGGTTCAAAGGTTCAGTGGGGGGTGAATGAACCTCTATCTATTATGTTAAACTCACGATGAATGTCATTTATAATGATTCTTGGATTGTATATTAAGGTTGGATCTTCGAACTTGGCACTGATGTGAGACCGAATCATTGAATATGTAGCATGTTTGTGATCTCTACATCAGACACTTATTGAACATTTGTGAAAGCAACATACTTATACATTTCAAACATATCAGACCATTTCATCTTTGTGATTCTCAATATCCGATTGCATTTATCAAGACAAGTGATAGAGTAAAGAGTCTTGTTTGATCTTTTCACCTTAAACTCAAAGTGGTCTCTCAAAGAAAGAAGTTGCATCTTCATACATCAAAGTCTTCTTAGATGAGAAAATTTGTTTAACTCGTATATCTTCTTTCTTAGGAATTTTGTTGATCCAAGTTGAGTAGGAAATAAATCAACAATCCAATTCTAAACATCCATGGGCATATGTAGTTCCTCACAATTGCTGACATCAAAATTATTATCAGCTCAAACATCTAATATTTCAGCAACTTGCTCAACAAAAAACATCATTGTCATCTTGACCGAAAATAGCAACAAATAGTTCCCCAACTTTTTCACCTTTAGAATTCTAATTTTCAGGTAACTCTATTCAAATTAGACCAATCAAGATCATTTTGCCTCTACTTCTAGGGGAATCATTTTAGTGATTCTGCACCACTATCTTGATCTAATTGAAATTCATATACTGAAAGTATTTACATCCTGGTCTCTCAAGTATTTATACCACAACACGTTGTTGTCATTGTCAATCTTCATTGGTGGGATAGGAAGACTAGGCATCCCAGGAACAATTGCTACCATCTCTATTTATTGAAGTTTAGTATCTATGTTCAGTGCTTCTTTTACTTTCTTATATAATTCTGCATATGAAAGGAACTTTGAAACCAATAGCGGTGTCAAAATGTGTTTCACTATTCCCTTTGTACTTCCAACTCCACCCAACATCAACATTCTCCTTAAAAACGTCATGGAATATTGTAATCCACGTTGTATTATTAATATCAATAGTTGTATATTACGTTAAAAAGAATCGCATTAATCTATATATTATTTATTGCATATAACTATATCAAACTTTATAGAAAAAAATTATAATAATTATAAAGAGAATGAAACAATTATTATCTATATGTATAGTACTAAATAATAACAAGAATGGTGTATTGTTGTACATAACATATAATATAATCAGAGTCATTATGAAAAAGTTACAAGTCATTATGAAAAATTTAGATTAGAAAGAGTCTTTTAAAAAAACAACATAAATCCTTGAATAAGATACAAATATAATATGATTGTTTTCCATAAAATTAAGAAGCACAATAACAACATAGTGTCGTTATGAATTATATATAACAACAATAGTTTTCTGATAATATACAACCAAAAAAAATTATGGTTTCATCTAGATTATGTGTTCTATAATTGCAAAAAAGGTTTTTATAGTCATAGAAGCATACCCAAGTTTTTATAGTCATATAAGCGTATTTGTTTCCCAAAGAGAAGTTTCTCAATAAAACCCTTACAATCTGTAACACCCAAAATTTTCAAAATATTAATGATATAAATTTTATAATTAATAATATGGCATTATGTTATAAGAAGGATAAGTATAATATAGTCATTAAAATGTAAAAGAATCAATAATTGAAAAGTTGAAAAATAAAGATAAGGATCTTCTCTTTCTCTCTCAAGCCTCTCTCTCCTTCTTCTCAAATATTTCTCTCTTTTTATCTCTCTCACTACTGCACACTCTCTCTCTTTCTCCATGTTCTCTCTCTCTGTCTACACTCTCTCTCTTCTCACTCCCTCTTCTCCTTCTCTAATTGTTTATCTCTTCCCTTGTTTTTCTCTCTGTTGTGCGCGTGAATGTTTATGGAGCTGTGTTGATGTGGTATGTGCGTGTGTGGCTGGGCTGAGATGAGCTGGACGGGCCGCCGCGAGGAGCAGCGGTGCTGCTGGGCTGTGTGCGTGCATGTGTGTGTTGTGGGCACCGTCATGAGTGGTGACGCCAGGTTGGTCGGCGGCAGGTGTGTGAGTTGATTTGGTGAGGGTGGCCGGCCCTACGGTTGCACTAGCGTGGAAGGCTGTGCGGATGGTTCGGTGTTGTGTGTGTGTTTGGGTGCTTGGATGGTCGCCGGCGACAGGGAGTCGCCGGCAGCGGTAAAGAAGCGGCAGGGGTGGCGGTGGCAGGGGGTGAAAGCGGTGGTAAGGGTTTAATTTCGCAAATTTGATAAAAACTAGGGACTAAATTGAAAATCCTAAATTTATGATAATTTGCACACAAACCCCTGAAATTATGAATAATTGTATAAAGGACCCTGAACTTTTGTGAACTTAAGAAAAGATCCCAGAATTCACTAAAATTACAAAATAGTCTCTAAGCTTTGCAAAAATTATATTATGACCCCATAGTTGGATAATTATTATATATTGTACCCTAAAAAAAATTGATGATATTATATATTGCTTATTAGAATTGATTATTATTGCTAAAACGATCCCTAAAATTGTTGAAATTGCATTCTTTACCCATAAATTATTGGGATTATAAAACAGACTCTAGATATTATAGATATTGCTTTTGAGACATAATATATATATATATATATATATATTAAATGACGTGTTAGACCCAAACAAATGAATTAGATTACAAATTAACCTTAGAAATATTATAATAATTAAAATATGTACGATAAAATCATTTACCTCAAATCTAGGATATAAAACCCTAAATTCACATCTCGTTAACCACATAACTCTTGGGAAAGTATAAATATGGACATTATGTGTTGATCTTCATAATTTAATAAACAAACCAAATGCCTAATTATAAATATTAAACATTCAAATAAATCCCCTATATTGTTAAAAATGATCTATGATCTTAAAATAATTATGAACTTTACAATTTAAACCTCAAAGTTAAGAATCAAATTAAATATCAAATTCAATCCTCTTAAATAAAAATTAACTAAACATGTTATGCAATTAAATATATTTTCTAAACTAACTTATAATTTCAGTTAATTGAATTCATTTTTATAAATTAAACTTTATAGTTAATCTAAATACGCCATAATGATAAATATATTCAAATTTTCCTAATATCTAAGTTAAACCGTAAATTATATAATTAGATTTTCTAAAATTATTTTAAAGATCTTCAAGAATTACTTTAAGTAAAAACTTTATAATTTACTTATCTAGAATTATTACCAAGTCTTCAAGATCTAACCTAAATCATAATTTTATAATTAATTTTCCTGAAAATAATCTAAGTCTTTCAAGATCTAAATAAAGTCTAATTAAGCTTTCTAATATTTTAATAAACACATTTTATTACAAATTCACCTAAACTGTATATTCACCTTAAAATCATTTATTTTATTCTTTAAACCACAACATCGTCAGAAACCTGTTCCAACTTATTAAAGAAAATCTTAAAGGACATATTTTAATTACTAATGACCTTAACTAAAGAAATTATAGCTAGACAAAGTACTAAGACATTTTTAATGTTTAATGTAGGAAGTGAGGAAAGATGAATTTGTTCGACAACTTATGAATAGAAGCTTCAGTTTCCTAAGATGGGGGTAATTGCTTGTTACGGTATTTATAATTCTTTCAAAATAATTAAAATATGAAATCTTATACTTGAATGACATGAGTTTGATATACATGTTATGTGAATAAAGTGCTATGAGCTAAAATGTTAGATTATGATATAATAAAGTTTATGCTATTAATATATGCAATCTATTAAGATTATTATTAAACGTGAATGTGATTGATAAATGATTTAAGGCACGTGATGATGGATTGTGATTTTTTTCGAAATGTGAACGTTTTACTATGAATGTAAAGGTGAAGAATGATGGGAAGTTAATATTTGCATATGTGCAAACAAAAATGGGTTTTCATGACAGTGAAGAATCGTAACTAAGTGTTATGTTAAACAAATGTGCTTCCATATGTATGTGTGAGGTAAATATGTATGCATGTGCATACAAGGCGGCTAAGAACCGCATCTATGGCGGCTAAGAACCGTATCTATGGTTGCTAAGACCTATATCTATGACGGCTAAGAATCATATCTATGGCGGCTAAGAACCATAATGAAAGTGATATGTTTGAATGTGAATGTGTTTGATGTGAATGATGTTTGATTGAGATGACTGTTTGCATTATTGAATGATTTATGCCACGTGTTTAAAGTAATCTATTTTCTGTTGTTTTTATTAAAAGATAAACGTTTTATGTCAACCAGGTTTTTCTGATAAAAATTGTGTTATGATGAGTGGAGAAATGCCCAAATGAAATCTTTTAATTTTATAACGTTTTGAAATAGGGCATGCAATATCTTTAATCAAATGGTTTCAAATATTGTAAATTACTTTATGTCATCCTGAGTCTCCCCACTGAGTGCATTTCAAACATTCACTTTAAAATGTTTTCAGTTTAAGGATTTGAAGGCATGGAGTGCGAGCGGTGGATGCGGGTAGCCAAAAATAAAAGGTTGTAAATGTTTTTATTCAAAGTGTAATATTTTATGAATTATGGAAATGAATATATTTTATATAAATCTTGAATAATTATTTATCTTTATTATTTTTAAAAGAGTGATGTTTTTAAACGTAAGTAACGTCTCGGTTAAGGTTTATTTATAAAAGAATCGAGACGTTACACAATCTACCTCCTTTTTTTTAGATTGAGAACATTAATGTACCCATAAGTTTTTACAAAGCAATGAAAATGAGAGTGCCAAACTCAGAAATCAATGTCAATAGGATTGATCAATTTTCAAAATCGAATGAGATTGTGAGAGTGATTATATGACTTATCAGTGGAAATGATCGTATTTTTTGGTTAGGGTTTATTTTCGGATAATAAAATTTATTCATATTTATTAAGAAACCCTTTAACTTCTTATTTAAAAAATTACTTTATTTTGAATTAAAAATTATTTAACTAAGAATTTATAAAGGTGGTCTCTTTAAATAATATTTTATGATGACTGGGCTATAAAAACCTTATGTGTATATATATATATGACAAGTACCATTAATATTAATATAATATATATTGGTATGTAAGTGACTAGAAGAGGTTCTGACCTTAGTACAATATATAGGTTAATTTTAATTTACTACCTGAATTATAATATTTTTTTCAGTAGGTGTATAAATTCAGATTTTTTTCCAATATGTAACGCCCAGGACAAAAACGAATCATAATTGGTTAATTAAATAAGTAAACCTTAATTGAAATATCTTGTGTATTAATTCTTGAGTGTTTAATTTAATTACGTGCGTTTCAAATATGTGTTTAACGATAGGTTTTAAATGGATAAAATTCATAGACATGGAAAATAGAATATTTTTATATCATTAGATGCGTAACGGAAAAACGAGAAGATAGAAACGAACTAGAGGTCAATCGGACACCCTTGTTTCTTGCCACCTTTTCTCTCTCCCATTTTTCTCTCTCTCGCTCTTTTTTTTGAGGTTGCAGGTGCCGGAAGGGCTGCCGGAGTGGTGGGCTAGCCACTGGAGGGGTGGTGCCACCATGGGTGGTGGCGCCGGTGCCGCAAAATGGATTGGAAAAGTAGCTGTTACATTGTGTTTGTGTAAATTGTGTTTGACGAAGGGTTTTCGTGGCTGTTTTTATGGTACTATTCACGTCGGAATCCGGCGAGGGATGGCCGGATCTGGTAGCCAGTGATTCAGGCTAGCCATCGGACTAAGTTTCGGCGGCATAGGCCGGCGACGCCGCAGCCGGTGGCGCCGGAAAGGTGGCTGCTCAAGCAGGCCGACGACGGGAGCAACCTGCCCCGCTGCCTAGAAAACTAGGCAGCCGACGGGAGATGCCGTCGGGAAATTTTCCCGTCGTCGGAAACGCATGCGACGCCGTATTTTCGATTCATTTTCAATCCGAATCTCGTTTTTTTTTCGTCGTTCTTTAACATCGAGTCGTCGCCAACAAAATATCGCTAACCGGGGGTCGTGGGTCCCGATCAAAGTCAACCCTTTGACCAAATTACCGAAATATCCCTAAATCTTAAAATGCTCCGTTCGAGCTCGTTTCAACTCCGATTGAGTTCTTTTTTTTGTTGTGATCCAAAATTCATTCTCTTTCATCTCAGCCTCATAAACTGATATTTCTTTCTCATTTTCTTCAACCTCAATCATTAGGCCTACCGTTCCGATTCGTCTCATCTCGATCGATAATATTTGATTCGATATCGTTTAAATCCTTAATTATATTTCATAAATATCTAAAAACACAGTAAATTATGTAGGCTACCTGTTGGATTGAAGCTTTGGAATATGTGATCTTCGATACTTGCAACTCACGTGGTAACCACCGAACAAGGTGGGGGTAATTTCTAACTTTTTATCTGTTTACAGTTTTCCCTATTCCAAGCATGATTGAGGAATACTAAATGTTGTGATTATATTTGCTGTGACATACTTATTACTGTGAGGGGTGGGCCTGCTGAGGCACCCCTTCATGCATTCGTCCCTTCTCTTCATTCTTCTATGAAAGGTTTGGTGGTCCTTGAAATGCACCAGCGGTATTTGAGACCGTTTTATGGGATAAGACGGGTGATGCTCGCACCTATTCCTCCCTTACCATTTCTAATATCTGTTGTGCATATTTCGTGCTGTGTTTTGTGATGATTATATGTATTTCTGGTTTAAATATGTGTCGAAGGTAAAGATGCGGATTTTATTTCCCACGAGTGTATTCAACGCACTCACCCCTTATTCTGTAATTCACATTACAGGAGGTGATGAGCATGATGAACCCTAGAAGGAGAGAGGAGGTGTTATTTTTCTGGATCTGTAAATTATTGTAATATGATATTTCTCAAACTTTCTCTTTATAAAACAATGTTGTAAGAAATCCACATTTTGTGGTGGTGATGATGACGTGTATTCGGGATGTGAGATCCTGATGACGATGTGTATATGGGATATGAGATCCTGATGTTTTTCTGCTGCGAATATTATGTTAAATCGGTTGAAACCGATGGTTGATATATATATATATATATATATATAATATCTTCTGTTCGTCTCCTACCTCTTTTCTTCCTGCACGCCCGTGTGGAAAACTCTGATAAATGTTTTTGTAAGAAAATGGGGCGTGACACAATAACTAATCAATCTCTTCAAAATTTCTCAATTGCTACCCCAAACACATATTTTCCGACTAAAATTCACCGAAAAACTTGAAAATGCAATTCACTTTCAAATATTAGTCAAAAATGCATGATTCATACGCCAAAATGACCCTTATTCGAAGTCATATAATAGCCTCATGTCAATTTCATGATTCTCATTCGATCCGATCACAAATCGAATAAAAATATTCTAGGGTTTCGAATATTTTTTATTCGATTTGAATTTAAATCAAACAAAAATCTTTAAATTAATTTAGGGTGATAATTTAACTTCGAAAGAGGAGCATTTTGGCATATAAATCATGATTTTTTTAGTTTTTCGATGAATTTTAGCCTGAAAATATGTGTTTGGGGGTAGCAACTGGAAAATTTTGAAGAGATTGACTGGTGATTGAAAAAAAAAATTAATTTATACACCTACTGGAAAAAAAATATGTTATAATTCAGATAGCAAATTGAAATTAACCCTATAATATAATAATAATAATAATAATAATAATAATAATAATAATAATAATAATAATAATAATCATAATAATGATAATACAATAATAATAGTAATGATAATAATAAAAAGGAAAGAATCTTGTTGTGAAAGATTGATGAAGCAGTGTGGTATACATACCTCTCTCTCATCCCTCACGATCTCTCTCCATATTTTCTTTATTTCTTATCTCTATCGCTTTTTCTTCTGAAGTTTACGCAATCTCACTTTCTCCTCACTTTCTTTTTTTCTTTCTCCTTTTTTTTTTGCTGTTACATCTTCTTTTCCTATCTCTCTTTCTCCTATTCAAGCTTCTCTTCGCCCTCGTGGTTGCTATGCTACCAATACTAGTGTTGTATGTTGTGTATGTTATCGGTGATGGAATGTTCCAAAGAGAAAAAGGGCAATACGGCCAGGGCAATGATGGCTGGTATGTGAGTGTTGTGTGTGGCTTTAGGGATGTGTGTATGAGCTCGACTGGGTTTGTACGTGTTGGTGTGTGCATGATTTACTTGTTGGTCGAGATGGTCGATGAGGTCGTGGGCAATGGGTGGTCACCAATCAGGGATAGAACAATTGATGGTGGGGTTTAGTTTCAGGCGACTAATTATCGTTACAATCCTTCTCGCAATTAAGAAAAATGTTAAATGTTGTATTATAATTACTAGTAGCTTTAGAATATTAACTTATAGTTAGATAAGGTGTTAATGCCTTTTTAATGTTTGATGTAGGAAACGAGGAAAGATAAACTACCTAAGTTCTCTCGATAACTTACATTCAAACAACTCCTAAGATGATGTGATTTTTCTTAATTATGTAATTATAAGCTATATGTCTTTTTAATATGCGATCAATGATACTTGTTATTGAACTTAGCACAGTTGTCTACTTATATGTCATCGTGTTGATATTATATGTAAATGTCCTATTGTGAATTTCTAAATGCAAATGTTATTGGTGACATATGTGTATGATTATTTATCTTGCTAAGCAATTAAAACTATGTGATTATTAGTGAATGTTTATTGAATTGTTTGTGTGATAAATTTTCATGACCAATCTTATGTCGGGTTAAAGCGTGTGATGAATTTCATGAACAATACTACGCTGAGTTAATATCCTGTGGTGAATTTTCATGTTGAATTTCCATGACAAAAACAAATCTTCTAAGTGTTTATTATTTACTTTGTCGAGTGTTTGAACTATATTATTGTTTGTAAATTTTAAGGATTTGCTTGTGTGACTAAATTCCTGTAAACTATGCTATAATGGTTAAGATCTAAAGTCATAATGAGTTGTGTTAAACTCCACACTTATGTGATTGATATTGTGAAGCAATAGATCTATGTGTTGGTTTGCTATGTTTTAAATATTTAATATTATCTAGTGTTGTTCGGGATCCCCACTAAGTGAATTTTCAAACACCCATCCTTCATGTTGAAATGTTTTTCAGCTAAATAATTTAGGGTATGGTACGCGAGCAGTAAATGCTAGTAGTCGATGTTCAAAATATTACAAAAAAGTATTTTTAAGTGTTTTATTTCCTAAATTTACAAAACTTTATTGACGTATATGTTTGTTTACCTCGCCCCCGATTAATCAAAATTTAGTTTGGAGAAACAAGGAATTTCAAGAAAATTGCTTCAATTGCATTTTACTTATTTTTATCTTTATAATGATGTCTTATTGAATAGAATTTCATTAATATTCTTGGGTTTGTTTATCTTTTTTATTCTTAAAAATGTGAATTTTTATACGTAAGTAACTCATTAGTCAAGAATTATCTTTTATGAAAATGGGATATTATAAAATCAATTATCATTGAGCCGCTTGATGACTAAATCGGCATTCCGTTTGGGATTTGATGGTTTCCCGAATATTTCTCTAATAGCTCTCACAAGATGGAGGACCATCGGATACTCTAACCTTGGAGCGAAGTAAGGTAAACTTAAAAGTGGATAGAGGTTTAGTAAGAATGTTAGTAAGTAGCAAATTCCTAATATTCACCTCAGTAGATGATCGACCACTAGTATGTTGTTTTTTGGATGATCAAGAAATGAATATTTTCCAAGATAGATAATGTAGGTAGAGGTTGTGTATGATCATCTAGGTTAATCAGAGTCAGTGAAGACAATAAAATTAAGATCATTACTAGGTCAAATAAGAAGGTCATGAGAGTTTTTTTTAAACTTTAACGAATGATACATTTAATAGTTGTGAGAATTGTTCTATAAGATGATGTATGAATTGCGAGAGCTTATTTATAGCAAAGTTGATATCTATACAAGTGAGGGATAAGTATTGGTGAGATTCGGTGATACTCAGTTGTATACGTAGAAGGGGACCCATCATAAAGGCTTAGTGAAGTGGAGGTGGAGAGCGGATTCGAGACAACCTTGGCACCAATCATGTTTGTTGATTGATTATGGATGCATTTTTGTTGATTGAGAAAGAAGAATTTAGGTATGCGAATGACCTCAATATCAAGAAGATAATAAAGACATCCAAATCTTTCAGGGAGAAATGGTTTGCGAGGGCAGTTAAAAAAGACTAGATAATATTGATGCCATTACCCGTGATAAGGAGATCATTAACATAGACAAAGAAAATAGAAGGTGGTATCTAAGAAGAGAAAAAGAGAGTCGTCAAAGTGATATTTTGTGAAGCCATAAGATAGGAAAAAAGTTTGTAACTTTGTATACCAGGCGCATGGAGCTTGTTTGAGGTTATATATGGCTTTGTGAACTTTACAAACATGATTAGGGAATTGTGGGTCTTGAAAGCTCGACAGGTAGGACATATAGACTATGTTGGCGAGGGTATTGAAAGTGTTGCGGGATGTTCCTATGCAAAACAAACATTGAATAAAAAATTAGAGTTTTTATGTTGTTTGTGATGTGGACAACACTACGAATAACATGTAGCGGAAAAATAAAATAATAAGAAAGATAAATTTATCCACAAGTATAAAATACTCATTGGATGCCAACAAGGCAAAACTCTTATTACATGAACTTATCAATACAAAAATACAAAGAGATCTTTAGAATAAGACTCTTTGAAAATACTCATTATGTCTCATATGAATATGAATGTGAACTATATATGGACGTATACACTCATGTGAAAACACAGTTGACCACTTGAACAAATCTTATCTCGGAAGATAGTCAAGAGTATGCAACCTCTATGACTACCAGACTGTTACACTAAATGTGAAGAGAACACTCTGAAAACTGCTCTAGACTTGAATGTATTTCACTCTATTTGCTTGTTTGTGCTCTCTACAAATCTCCATAGTGAATACTCCTATATATAGAGCTTAGAAGACTCCATGATCTCCCATGAATCAAAGATCTTAGTGCTCCATGTTCTTGATCTCCATGATCTTCTCTCTCTTCAAGTCTCACGTTCTTTCTTTCTTTTATGATCTCATTCTTTTTTCACTTATCGCACGTTCTTTTACCTAGAGAAGAGATATGAAAACAAACTCTCCTATAAAATAGGATTAGTTGTTTTGAATAAGTCAAACTCCTTTTTATTTGAATCCAAAAATGTATATGAGAAAAGAAAAACTAATCTCATAAGTTTACTCCAACTAAATAAGATAATTGATTTAGATAGAAAAAGAAAAATGAAATTTTTTTTGCTTTTACTGCTATAAACCTTAAATCAATTAGCATCCCCTCAAATCTACATCAACCACAATCAACAACTAATAAAAAAAATAACATGATTAGACAAAAGACAATACAATATGAAATCACAATCCATAGATTCAAAGATTAGCAAAATATAGATGAAATTATCTAAACAACCCATCAAAGACATCAATATCTATCAACCACATCAGATCAATATCCATCAAATACACATCCTAAATAAGAAAGCAACATAATAAAATTTCATCATTCCTCATTGTCTTTATCAGCCAAGGTAACCTCTTCTACTCTCTTTTTAGCAGAAATCATATCCTCCAAAGTTTCTCGAACACACATGAGCCCCTTAATGTGTACATTAAGTACACGAAGTTGCTGCTCCAGAACATCCAGTGAGATATTGGGGTGAATGTTGCCAATCGGATGGGCAACCTTCAGCTTATATGACAGATCTAGGACTCGAGTTCCTGTGTGCAGAGCTTTGGCAATAATTAGAGGAGGGTTCTCAGTGCTTAATAATTCAGAAGCACGCTTCTTAAATCCCTATGCTTGGAGAATAATAAATAGTAAGAGCATCCACAACCCAAGTGCCAAAAATACAACCCATTTAATCATTTACTACATTCTCTCTCCTCCACATCAACATTTTATCAATTTAAATCCACACCCACAATCCATCAAATCCAAATTCAACTATTGTATGGGTCCGATCTCCACACAATCTTCTCTCTCCTAATTTTAACTTAAATTTAATTTAAATTTCTAATTTTGGAAACACAAATTGTATTTAAATATATTTTAAGTAAATAAAATATTATATTAAAACAAAAATATTTAAACAAATTTATTTCATAATAAATACTAAATTATAGTAGTACAAAAAAACATAGAATAAGATAGGATATTGAATGTCTACAAATTAAACATTTTAATTCTACGTCAAGACATCAAAGTATTCTCAAATATGCTCCACTAAATCCGCACGGAGTTGGTGATGGATTTGATTATCACGTATCTTTGTATTAATTTGAAAAAATTCTTGAAATTCTCGATTTGTGCATTAGATGTGTTCTATGGAATTATCACATTCTCTCATGTATATGTATTTGGAGAAGATGATGTGTATCGTCAACATTTGACCTCCTCAAGTATTGATCACTAAAAATTTATATCATAACTTCATAAAAACTAAAAAGACATTTGATAGAGGTTGACTCACCCATTCATAAGCACTCGTCGAGGTAGTCCGTCGAAACTCAATAAGCCAATTGATGGATAGCAGTAGTGCATTTCTATAATGGTGATAAACTAGCTCTTCCAAAAGCATCAATTCTTCGTTGAAAAGTGTTGAGTGATTTTCTAGTGCATTCATGATGTGAATGAATAATTCTCTTCGCATTCGGAATTTTCTATGAAATAGATTTTCGAGATACACAGGTCCTTTGAAAAATAATCATTGGCTAACCTTTCATGTCTGGCTTCACGATCCCATCTAATATACCTTCTTCGCTGCTACATCTTATTTTCTTGTATACATGGTTATAAGATTTTATTGCTTCGTTGAACTATCCTTAATATCAATTTTATATCTCGATCATTAGCCTATGAATTAACTTCCACATCACTAGAAGAGCTAGAATTTGAGTTATTAAAATATTAAGACATTTTTCAAAATTGTGTTCTGTTGTGAATGTGAAATTGTGATGGAACCTCATGTATTTATTCTTGCATTGCTTCATTACTATGTACATGTGACTCATGTAATAATTGAGCCTAAAATTTACAGAGTGCATGTGATTGTTACAGAATGCATGTGATCTTTAGCATTTTGATTCCCTATCTTATCTATCTCTTTTCACTATATGTTATCTTTTGTACTGGCAGACAATAAAGAATAGCAATGGAGGTCACAATAAAGACAAATCAACAGTTGTCTAAAAATAAGCTTCCTCGAAATTTCATAAATGAAGTTTTAAAGAATTATAGAATGATCCATCATCAGTCAGTTCACATGATATATGAAATATCAGAGAGCAACATAGATATGAGGGCAAGTGGGAAAAATAAGTGGCATCTAATGTAGACAATCGGATGCAAAAGTGTGGTAGTTTTACTTTCTTTTAAGCCAAGAAATTCGACATTGAGCAGAAGAATCCAAAGACTTGTTGTAATGACTAAGAACACTAAATGTACTATAAAGCAACACCTCTGATAAAAGCGTTATGATTAATAAAAATGCAATATAATGTTCATCAATATATAGTCTAGGACCTAGTAGATTCGAAGATAGCAAGAAAGAACATTGTAGATTAACGAAGAGACTCTTACAGTTTCATGACAAACAAATTACATTTTCCTATAATTTATAAGACAAAAGAAAAACTAATTGAAAATGTATAAATAAAAATACACATTGATAAAATCAAGGAGAGTAAATATATTTAGCCATGCCACTTGGCCTTAATTTCCTCACACATTTGTTGATGGAAAATAAGTTGTTCGGGGGTGTAACGACTTGTGTCTTTCGTAATAATCTTATGTTGTCTCATGCGAATTCTTTCACTTTCATTTTCCACCTGTTGTTTTCTCACAGTGGAAAATATGGATAATTCATCTACCATTTTGGTGTATTCCATTTTTAATTCATAGATGACGAGATTTGTTGCATTACTCTTCCTTTTTTCTTTTCTTTTTGCAGCCTTCTAACCAATTGGACGAACCTCTTCTTCATTCGATCCCCTATCAATATGGGTGTGTTGATTGGATGAAGTGTTGCTTGCTCCTGAATCATCAATTCTTACCTTTTTTGTCCTAATAAAATAACCGGAGGATTGTGGAGAAAATTGTGGTCGATCTTTCATGATCCTCCACATGTGCTCCAAATTAAATGCAACACCATTATTTTCATCATGATACTTTTGATAGACGAGGCGCAAAATATCTTCATCACTGTGACCGCTTCAATGCGAACTATAAATTTGATTATAGTTAGCATTGAGGCGATTCACTTTCAGACGAATCGTGCTGTGCTAATATGATCTCAACACAGTGTGTGCTAGGCTTATTTTCATTATAATATTTTACAATATGTATCCAATACACCGTTGTTTTTTAATCATTACCAGTGTTTGGATCATCGTTGATTGTCACCAAAAACTTTGCTAGGAGCACATCCTCATCCCTTGTCCAATTAGGATGCTTTCGACGAACATTAACATCGGTCTTTGATTTATTGAAAGTGTCCTCATTAGGTGTCGAATCTCAATCAGAAAATTAAGTTTTCGAGACATAAGATGGTGTGATCGGTTTTTTTTTCTCTTTCAGACCTTAAAGGTTGACTTGTTGCATTTGGATTGGAGAATCCATGTCCCTGCCAAAACTCCGGTATAAATGGCATTTAAGGAGAGTTGCCGGAATAATTCATCATACTTCCAACACCAGAAATTTTTTGAGAATATTGCTGGCCAAATGGAAAATTTTGGGATAGCTGTGGTGGAACTTGACCAGAAAAATTGAATTGAGACTATGGAATATTAGGGGTGTCTAAGAATTTTGTGGAGCATCATTTACATCCTCCACATTTTGAGAATTCAAGAAATCTTGCAACATTTTTCTAGTATTTGCATTCATTTCTTTGCAAAATGTCAATAAGAATGTTACAAATTGGAAAACAAGAAATGTATAAGAGAAGTATGAAAATATGTTGAGAAGTGTATTTTGATTGTAAACATGATGGTTTATTTATAGAAGATAAAATGTTGGTGAAATATCTACTTTGAAATAAAGTCCTCAAATTTTTGAATTCAACGTCAACAAATCCAAAATGAGAATTGACAATACAATGTTATTAAATATTAACAATAGGATTGACAACATCATTCTACATCAAGTTAAAAGTAGAATTGACTACACAATGATACTACAAGTTAAAAATGTATTTGACTACATTAATTAGAATCCAATATACTTAATAATATAATATTATCTTATAATTTACATGTATTGAAGTATAAAATTATAAAATATAATTACATTAATGATACTATAATGATAAAATATATTTGAAATCATGTTTCAATTTATAAAATTATAAAATTTATAATTGGATCAAATACAATTTTGAAGCTGAATTAAACAAAATGGTAATTGCATCATAATAGAAATTAGACAATTGTAATTGGAATTACTGGAGCAGACGTTTAATTATAGAAGAAAAAGAAAAAAAATGATGTAGGTGTGGTCCCAAAATTCCAGCCACAGACGTGCTAGAGTAATTATCATTTTCGTAAAAAATAGATCAATAAGTTATGACCAATTTACTAATGTATAAATTTAATCGGATCATCATTACAGAAAATTAAATATACAATTTATATAAGTAACATATACACTATTTAGTTGGATTTCTGAATTAAAATTTTGTAGTTGAACAAAATAAATAAATGAATAAAAATAAAAAGGCCGGTGGAATCAAATTTGAAACTTGTTGATGTGTTGGTTAAAAAAAATGTCATAAGAATTAGGTAAATTATGAAAAGAAAAATATAAAATAAAATAAAGAAAGAAAAATAGATGTTACAGGCCTGGAACCTGCTTATCTATCATTAGATGCGCCCACAAAGAACATGAGAAATACGCGTCTAATAGGTGGTGGTAGTCTCCTGCACGCGTTTGTTTTCCAGATTATTTTTTATTTTTAACCTTTTGGATTAGATTGGATTCAATAGTTTGGATCTAATCTTCTCCCTCTCTTCCATGGTGGATTAAATCCACCAACCACAATACATCACTTGGATTTAAATTGAATTTGGATCCTTTTTTGGCTACCCATTGTGGATGCTCTGAGGAATGGTATGGAAGAATATCATTTTCAACGAACTTTCCTACAAGACGTGACAAATTCAGCAGCACAACTCGACCAAGATTAAAAAGAAGTTTTTTACCAAGTCAAACAGAAGATTATCTTATTCTTCTATGATAGAAGTTGTGTTAGTGGATGGATGGTTGCTAATTATGAACACAAATTTTGTATAGGTCAGCGTAAAGAGAAGTCAGAGAAGATGTTGAAAAATTTTTGGGCCACTTGGTTACCATTCCTCCTGTAAGCTCATATGACACATCATCCATATCTATAACTACAACCTCTTCTCAAGTCCTCAATATCAAATATTGCAATGATATCTGCAGACTTAAAGGAATGATCCTCCCTCTCACATAAATTTCCCTATATTTCTTATCAAACAAGTCGGGGATGGTCTTATGCAAGTTAGCATAAAATTAAAATTAAAGATAAGAGAAAAATGATATGGTTGAACGTATGAAACAGACTGAAGTAATCCTCTTTTATTCAAATATTCTATCAACCTATGCTCAAAGAACATGTCTATATGAATCTTCCTCTCAAACAGAATAGGACATTTGAAAAGAGATGTCCAAGAATCATAGATAAAACAAAGTAAAACTTAGAGCTTTTGGCTGATACCTGAAGAGGGGATCCTTTTAGAGTGAAAATGAGATCTTCTTAATCTGAAAGGTCTTTAGATTCTGCTACTTCTTTGTCATGCTCCTTTTTTTGTGCTCATTGGTACTGCCTCATCCGATGTTGCCCTTTTAGTGGCAATATTGGAGCCAACATTAAACTATTTTTGCAATTCAGCTATAAATTCAGAAACTTTTTTCTCCATTTCCTCATCAGACTCTTGTTTTTATTTCGATGCAAGAAAGTCTTTATCAAATTCATCATCAAGTTCGGAAGAAGATTCATCAGATCCCAAGAGGGATTAAAAGGCTCATCAGATGAGTCTTCGTCTAAAGGGTATGCAACAGGATCTTGTGACGAAAGAACAGCAATCTTAGGTTTCTTATGAGGTCTGAACAAACCTTTCAAGAATCTTTTGGATCAACATTCTAGAAAGGAGTGTTCACCAAAAACACGTCGAGTGATAGCCATCGAGAAAAGATCATGTGACTTTTTTACATTTGTAACGCCCCAATTCTTTTTGGTAAATAAATCTTAATCGAGACGTTACTCAAATATAAATTTCACTCTTTAAATAAAATAAAGATAAATAAAATCAAGAATAATTATAAAATATACATTTCTTAAATTCATGAAATTAATTATTTTAAATAAAAAGAAAATTCTTCTGTCACCTTTGCTCATCGACTACCAGCATCCACCGCTCACCTTCCACGCCATAAAATCTTTAAACTGAAAACATTTTAGAAATAGGGGTGAGTGACAAAAGTTCATTCAGTGGGGTGGGGAACTCGGGATGACATAAAATAATTTTAAAAGATTTTACACACACATGCCAAACCACCATTTGTCACATAAAAAAATAGATTTTCATAAAATGTTTGTCTTTTAATAAAAACAGCATAAAATAGATCACTTCAATTCACGTGACATAAACCATTTTAAAATGTAAGCATCCCAATCAATCATCATTCACATTCAAACATATCACATTCATTACGGTTCATAGCCGTCATAGATACGGTTCTTAGCCGCCATAGATGCAGTTCTTAGCTGTCATAGATACGGTTCTTAGCCGTCATATATGTGGTTCTTAGCCACCATAGATACGGTTCTTAGCCGCCATAGATGTGGTTCTTAGCCACCATAGATACGGTTTTCACCGTCATTCACAATAATTCAAGTAATTCACATATATTCATGCTTATTGCATCACATAAACATTTATTTTGCCATTCATCATCTTTTCGAATGCATTCATAATATATATTAAAACATGTCACATTTCCCATAATATAAGATTCACCTTCATCATATCATAACATTTCATGCGTTCAGCACATAAACCCAACTCATTTCATATAGTATAATAATTCGTAATTTAAATAATTTGAAAGAAGTATAAATACCGACTTAGCAATTTTCCCCCACCTTAGAAAACTGAAGTTTCTATTCCTAAGTTGTCGAGCATATTCATCTTTCCTCGTTTCCTACATCGAACATTAAAAATATCTTAGTACCTTGTCTAGTTGTAAATTCGTAAGTTAAGGTCACCAATAATTGAATGTTTCCTTTAGTGTTTTCTTTGATCAGTTGGAACAGGTTTCTGATGATGTTGTAATTTAAAGAATCAAATAAATGATTTTGAAGTAAATATATGATTTAAATGGAATTATAATGAAAATGTATTTATTAAAATGTTAGGAAATTTAATTAGACTTTAATTAGATTTTAGAAGACTTATCTTAATTTCAGGAAAATTAATTATAAAGTTATGATTTAGCTTAGATCGTGTAGACTTGTTAATAATTCTAGATAATTAAATTATAAAGCATTTAACTTAAAATAATTGTTAAAGACTTTTAAAATAACCTTAGAGAATCTAATTATGTAATTTATGATTTAACTTAGATATTAGGAAATTTGAATATATTTATGATTATGACGTTTTTAGATTGACTATATAATTTAAATTATAAACGTGAATTCAATTAACTGAAAGTTAGGAAAAATATTTAATCACATAACATGTTTAGTTAATTATTATTTAAGAGGATTAAAATTGATATTTAATTTGATATTTATGGTGGCACTTAACTTTGGGAAATTAACTTGTAAAGTTCATAATTAATTTAAGATCATTAGATCATTTTTAACAATATAGGGGATTTATTTAAATGTTTAATATTTATAATTTGGCCTTTGGTTTATTTATTAAGTTATGAAGATCAAAACATAAGGTCCCTAATTATATTTAGGTCCATATTTATAATTTCTCAAGAGTTATGGGGTTAACGAGACTTGAATCTAGAATTTTAAAACCTAGATTTAAAATAACTATTAAATTGCACATACATTAATTATTATAATATCTCTAAGGTTAATTTATAACCTAATTTATTAGTTTGGGTTTTAATTCATTATTTCATATATATATATATTAATTTTCGAAAGCAATATCTATAATATCTAGGGTTCGTTTTATCATCTCAACCAATTATGGGTAATTAAAATACAATTTCAACAACTCTAAGGATATCTTTGTAATTTTAACATATTCTATCATTTTAGCAATATAAATTAATTCTAATAGGCAATACATAATATTATAAATATTTAGGGTACATAATGTAATTCCAACATAATTGGGGTTTGTTATCATTATTCATTATTTTGGGGAGCTTAAAACATATTTTTATAAGTTTAAGAATATAAAATGTAATATTTGAAACTATTGGGTTTTAAATATCATTATTCATAAATTATGGGTCTTAATGTATGTTTTTGATACTTAAGGGAGTAAACTACAATTTCATAAATGCTAAGGGTTAAATTCCAATTTCATCAAAGATTATATTTGCAATATAGCCCTCCAATTATATCAAATTCACCAAAGAACACCCTTACCCCAAAGCCCCCTTTTCTAGCCACCACAGCCGCCGCCCCTCAGCCTCACCACCGCCGCTGCTCAACTCGGCGCCATCACAGGAGCTGCGCCGACCCCTCTCCCCTACACACACAGCCGTTGCTCTCGCCTCTACTCCCAAACCAAATCTTTTCCAGCCACTCCTCTCCATCTCCAGCTTTCAGTTTTGCCATGGCCAGCGACACCACATCGCCGGCAACACCCAATACACAGAACACCCATCCCAGCACGCACCCGACTGCACACACGCACACCTCTAAAAACGGTAGCGCCGCTGCTGCCCGTCGACCCACAGCAGCCTTGCCGGCACACAGCTGCCGTCGCCCCCTCCCCCTCACTCCCTTGTTCAGCCGCCATCTCACACCCGTACACAAACATATACATACATAAATCCCCCTACACCCATACCCATATATATAAATTACAGCAGCAATATTTCTTAAAATAGGGAGAAAGAAAAATAGAGATGTGCAGAGAGAGGGAGAGAGCTGAGATGAGAGAGAGAACCGAAAAGAGAGAGAGAGTGGGGAAAACTTCTTTTGACTTTTTTCTTTGTATCCTTATTCCTAATTTTTCAACTTCTCAATTATCTTGGATGTTAATTCAAGAATGGAAGATGAGGAAGAAGCAGTACGGGGCAATTATTTAGAGAGAGAGAGATTGAGAGAGGGATAGGAGAGAGAGTAAAATATCTTTTCAAATTTTGCATTTGTATATATATGTATAGATATTATAAAGTCTATTATATATATTTTATACTTATATATATAAGCAAATTTTATTTCTTTTATTTCTCTTTCATATTTTATTAGTATAATAATAATTTTTTTTATCTCATTTCAATTATATACATTCTCACGATATTTTATATAGTTGAATTTTTCTTCGGGTTGTTACAACATTAACAAGGTTGGACTCTTTTCTAGGTAAAATAATAGAAAGGGGTTGAGGTGGCTGTTCAGATAAACATGTAGTTAGGGATTGTGGAGATTGAGAGGTGGTGTTGTTTGTGGTGACATATGGCAGAACATCAGCAGTAGATGTCAGAATTCCATTGGTAGGTGGCGGAATATCAGTGTTGAGAGGTGGAATTTTTTCGATAGAAAAAGGAATATCAGTAGTAGATGGAAGAATTTCAGCAGAGATAGATGGATTTCCAAAAACGGGTGAAGTTTGAGTGAATGGAGATATGGATTTGGTATCAAATGTGGAAGTTGAGTAAGAAGTTCAACGATTTTCTTTTTATTGGAATCCATGGATGAGAGCTTGGTTAGATAGAGAATGTGAAGCTGAGGATTTGGAAAGAGGACGAGATTCACAACAATTGAGGGAGAAAAAAATGATGTGACAACTTCTTGATACGAGTGGTTTATTCTAAAATAAATATGAGCCTTAAAGAATCTTTTCCCATAATTTTAGTATAAAAAAATCAATTGAAGAGATTTAACAAATCATGCTAAAAATAATGAGTCACCAAATTCAAAATACAAAATAGAGCATAATTATCCAATTAAAAACTGTGTCCACAAAATTAAAGATTATGTGCAAAAACTCTATAAATGCTTAGTAACTAAAAGCAGAAAAATTGCACACAAAATATATCCAAAGCATGTGTCTTTTAATGTTAGAACATTTGAGAAGACAATTCCAGAAAATAAAAAATAGGCTCAAAAAAATATTGTGTACATTTAAACAATTTAGCACTCGTCAATCTCAACTAACCTTTTGAAAATTGAGCATCGTCGTAGCGAGTGTCGTGCTTCTAGTTACCTAGTTGTGAGATCAACGTTTCATTGTGGTTGTGGTATCTCCATACACTTTTTCACAAAAAAACATCATCATAGCAAGTGTCATGCCCCGTGTACTTAATGGTAGGTCACACAACACTTATTAAAAAAATCATTAGGCTGCTTGAAAAGCATCATCGCCGCAAACACCGTGCTCCAAGTGCTTTATGATTTTTATCAAAATATTAATCATAGCACACATTCCAAATGAGCCATTAAGAAATTTTTTGAATTTTCTAAGCAAATATCCCTCAAAAGAATACATTTTCCAGATAAAAATTATGCAAATAATGCCTAAAAGTCTTAAAACCACAAAAAGAATGGATGTTATTTAGAATGTCACAACATGACTACTTTCCGTAAATAGTGTATATATATATACAATCAAACAACACACAAACCAAGAGACTTCTTCTGAGAATAAAATCTCTCAAAACGAAGGGCCTTAGTAAATATGTCTGCATTTTGATTTTCAGTGATTACATATTCAAGATGGATAATCTTTCTCTCTACTAAATCTCAAATAAAGTGATATCTTATATCTATATGCTTAGTGCCTGAATGTTGAACAAGATTTTTGAAATATGAATCGCACTAGAATTATCACAATAAAGACTCAAAATTTTTGTTTTAAATTCATAATCATCAAGCATTATCTCAACCAATGAAGTTGTGTACATCCACTACTCGTGGCTACATATTCAGATTCAGTCATAGACAATGAAACACAATTTTTTTTCTACAATGCCATGAAACAAGATTATTTTCTAGACAGAAAGAACACCACTAGTGCATTTTCGATCGTCTAAACTCCAGCCCAATCGGAATCACTATATCCTACCAAGTTTAGATTAGTGTCTTTGGTGTACCAAATATCTAGAACAATTGTACCCAAAACATATTCGGATGGCTTGCAGTCAAATACAATAGATTACCAATCATGGATCTAGGGTATTGTCATATCCTCGGCAACATTGTCTGTCACGCCCCATTTTCTTTCATAAAATTTATCAAAGTTTTCCACACGGGCGTACAGGAAGAAATGGTAAGAGACATTTTATATATAAAAGAAGGAGATAGGAGACGAACAGATTACATATCAACAATCAGTTTCAACCGATTTAACATAATATTCGCAGCGGAAAATATCATCAGGATCTCACATCCCAAATACACATCATTATCAAGATCTCACATCCCAAATACACATCATCATCAGGATCTCATATCCCAAATACACGTTACATAACCACAAAACATGGATTTCTTACAACATTGTTTGAGAAACATCACTTAAAATTACATATCCAAAAATATAGCACCTCCTCTCTCCTTCTAGGGTTCATCATGCTCATCACCTCCTGTAACGTGAATTACAGAATAAGGGGTGAGTGCGTAGAATACACTCCTGGGATAAAATATGCATCTTAACATTTAACAGATATTTAAATCAGAAATACGTATAATCATCACGGAACACAGCACGAAATATACACAGCAGATATTAGAAATGGTAAGGGATGAATAGGTGCAGGCATTTCCCATCTTATCCTATAAAACGATCTCAATACCACTAATGCATTTCAAGGACCACCAAACCTTTCAGAGTAGAATGGGGGCAAGGGACAAATGCATGAAGAGGTGACCTCAACGGGTCCACCCTTTTCACAGTAATAAGTATGGCACAACAAATATAATCACATCATTTAGTATTCCTCAATCATGTTTGGGATAGGGAAAACTGTAAACAGATAAAGAGTTAGAAATTACCCCCACCTTGTTCTATGGTTACCACGTGAGCAGCAAGTATCAAAGATCACGTATCCCAAGGCTTCAATCCAATAGGTAGCCTACATAATTTACGGTGTTTCTTAAATCTTTATTAAATAAAATTAAAGATTTAAATGATATCGGATCGGATACTATCGATCGAGATGAGACGGATAGGAACGAAACGCCTAACTATTGAGGTTGAATAAACAAGAGGAAAATATCAGTTTATACATCTGAGGTACAAGAGAATGAATTTTGGATCACAACAAAAAAAGAATGAGCTCGATCGGAGTTGAAACGAGCTCGAACGGAGCGTTTTAAGATTAAGGGGTATTTTGGTAATTTGGTCAAAGGATTGACTTTCATCGGGACCCACGACCCCCGGTCAAGGATATCTCGTTGGCGATAACTCAATGATAAAATATGATAAAAAGAAAACGAGATTCAGATTGAAAATCAAATCAAAAATACGGCGTCGCGCGCGTACCCGACGACAGGGAAAAAACTCGGCAACGGGAGCAGCATCTCTCGACAGCGGGGCAGCACCTCTCGACAGCCTAGGCCCCGCTCGCGCCCAGGCCTCCGACGTCGACCCTACTCGACCAGCCCCCTTCCCAATACCACTAGCTGCGGCGGTACCACCCTATGCGGCCGCCATTTCGTCCTTCGGTGAGCCTGCACCACCGGCTACCACCTCCGGTCATCCCTCGCCGGATTCTGGCATGAACAGTGTTGGAAAAATAGCCGCAAACACCCTTCGTCACACACGCATGCACATATACACTCACACACACAACTTTCAGCCTTGGCCGGCGACCACCAGCCGCCAGCCACCACCCCCAGGTCTTCACCGGCGCATCACCAACGCCAGCCAACAGCAGCTCACGGTGGCTCCACCAGCACCACCCCACAGCATGCATACACAACACACTTTACACACACACTACACAAACCCCATGCAACCGTCCCATTTCCCAGTCCATTTTTCGATATCGGCATCGCCACCCACGACGGTGTCGTCCCTCCAGTGGCTAGCCCACAACCCCGGCAGCCCCTCCGGTCCCTGCACCCCTGAGAACAGGAGAGAGAGAGAGAGAGAGAGAAAATAGGAGAGAGAAAATATGGCAAAAAGTTAATGTTTAGGGTTTGGAGATCGTTTTTCGCCCTTTTCCGACGAATAGAAAATCGGAATTGAATTCCACAAACTCCGACGGTGGCAGTGCAGCGATGCCGGTGTCGGTGTGCCAAAGACAAAATAAAGAGGGGAGAGAGAGAGAGAGGATAGAGAGAGGCTTAAGTGTGTTCAGCACTTTTCGGCTCGTTCGAAGAAACAAGGAAAAAATGAAATCAAATGAGGGCCTATTTATAGAAATTGGGAAGTTACTATTCATGCAAGCAGATTACTGTTCATGTAGCTAGGTTACTGTTCACGATAAGATTTTGGTTACTATTCATCAAGATTCCATTTCTCGTTTCTTCTGAAACTCCGTATTTTGCTTTTTTCTTCACCGTTTGAGCTACGGGTGTCCGATTGACCTCTAGTTCATTTCTATCTTCTTATTTTTCCATTACACATCTAATGGTATAAAAATGTTCTATGTTCCATATCTATAAATTTTATCCATTTAATACCGATCATTAAACACGTATCTGAAACACACGTAATTAAATTAAACACTCATGAATTAATACACATAAGATATTTCAATTAAAGGTTTACTTATTTAATTAACCAATTATGCTTCATTTTTTGTCCTGGGCGCTACATTGTCCCTGCACAATTTTTACGTTAAACCCATAAGGATTCATATAAGTTTGAAATTTTCTAACCCAAGGCGTAATACTAGATTCTTGGCATACTTACTTTGAGAAATAAAAATACCATCATTCATTTGCTTAACCGCAACCCTAAGAAAAATGTTAGTTCTCAATCATACTCACTTCAAATGTTGATGACATAGTTTTCACACATCAAGTTCGAAATTGGAAGTAGAGTCAAAGACAATGTCATCTACATATAGTTGAACAATAACAAAATCATGACCATTTATTAATAAAAATAGTGTGATCAGCCTTACCACAAATAAAACCAAACTCTAGAAAAAAATTAGTCAAACAACCATACCAAGCTTGAGGAGCTTGTTTTATACCATATAAAACCTTTTTGAGTTTATATACATGATTAGACAGAAAGAGATCTTCAAAAGCTTTGTATTGTTTAACAAACACTTCCTGATTTAAAAACTCATTTAAGAATGCTCATTTTACATCCATTTGATGTAAAGTAATTTTCAAGTAACAAGAAATGACAAGCAAAAATCTTATAGACTCTATCCTAGCCATAGATACAAAAGGTTCATCATAGTCAACACCATCAACTTGAGTATACCTTTGAGCTACAAGATGTGTCTTGTTTCTTATTATGTTTTCAGACTCATCCGTATTATTTTTTTAAAATCCATTTTGTCCCAATGACATAGTATTGGTGGGTCTAGGAACAAGAAACCAAACATCATTTCTAGTAAATTTTTCTAGTTCCTCATGCATTGCTTGAATCCAAAAATTATCTTTGAGAGCTTCACAAACATTCCTAGGTTTAATATGAGAGAAAAAATAGTAAAATTGTACCTCATAAAATGGGGTTGACATACACACATGTCTTATCAATTCTTTCTAATTTAATGGATCTTTCCGACGAGTTCTTACTCCTTCATTTACTCTCATTATCACCTGTGTGGTAGGGTGGTTCCTCTTGATACGAGAAGGTAGATCTCTTCTCACTAGATTGTGTACTTCGTCATCATTTTCTACACGTTCTGAATTAGCAACGGGTGTTTTTTCTGATGTTCAAACATCTGGTACAACATGTGTGATAACAATTTTGATCTTAGGAACGAGTGTTTCCACTAAGTCCATTACTACATCTTTGTATGATTTACTTGTGCAATCTGAAAAATCATCAAACACTACATTGATAAGTTCTTAAATATTCATTATTCTTAAGTTATACACACTGTAAACATGACTATTTAAGAAATATCCAAGAAAAATAGTTTTTTCACTCTTTAAATTGAAATTAGGAAGATTCTCTCTATCATTTAGGACATAGAAAAGATATCTAAACATATGAAAATATTTCAAGTTCTGTTTTTTTCCCTTTTAAAACTTCATATAATGTCATATTACTTTTGGGTCTAAGATAGACATGATTTCCTATATGACATGCAGTATTTAATGCTTCAACCCAAACATGTCTAAATAGATACTTTGAGCTGAACATAACACGAGTCATTTCTTGCAAGGTTCAATTTTTTTGTTCTGCAATCTCATTTTGTTAAGGAGTCTTTGGAGCTAAAAATTCATGAAAAAGTCAAGTAAACTATAGCACCCAGGATAAAAACGAAGCATAATTGGTTAATTAAATAAGTAAACCCTTAATAAAAATATCCTATGTGTATTAATTCTTGAGTGTTTAATTTAATTACGTGCGTTTCAAATATGTGTTTAACGGTCGGTTTTAGATGGATAAAATTTATAGATATAGAACATATAATATTCTTACATCATTAGATGCATAATGGAAAAACGAAAAGATAGAAACGAACTAGAGGTCAATCCGACACCCGTAGCTCAAACGGCGAAGAAAACGGTAAAATACGGAGTTTCGGAAAAACGAGGAACGGAATCGAGATTAATAGTAACCGAAATCTTATCGTGAACAGTGATGTAACATCTCGATTCTTTTTGTAAATAAACCTTAACCGAGACGTTACTTACTTTTAAAAAAACAACATTCTTTCAATAGAATAAAGATAAATAGAAATCAAGAATAATTATAAATTATACATTCCTTAAATTCATGAAATTAAGTATTTAAATAAAAAGTTCTGCAACCTTTCATCATCGATTTTCCTCCAAGATTATCTCTCATGGTTATCCGTCGTAAAACAAAAACGTGTTATTAATACGAACGTAGACCTAGAAAATCTATCATTAATTTTTATTTTTATTTTTAACGTTGTTCTATTTCTGAAGTTCAAAGTATATGAAATCCATTATGAGCATCTATGTTATTCTAGCTATTGTCACATTTTATGAAAACTATATTTTATATTAAACTCTATGTGATATTTGAACATATAAGAAACATTCCACTCAACAAATAACATAATTCGATAAATCACATAAATACCTCAATAAATTTCTCTGTTATCGTTTGACATCATAACACTATCTCACAATTAGGATAACATAAAATCAAATTGCACAAATCAAACATATAATCAAATTGCACACTTCATGAAATCACATCATAATTTAAAATTATCATAAAACATAACACAATTTATCCACACATGGTCCCCATAGACCACAAGCATTAGTCGTGGCTTTATGTATCACACCTTGTGTACTAGGAAAAACACACCCACTAGCTCATCCTGTCATAGACAAGGGCCCATGGTAGTCTCAACCCCATGTAAACCAACGACTATGGCAAAACATACACACTAGCTCAACTGACACTTAGCGGCTAGTGGCAGTGTTTACCCATATAACAAAACTCACAGATAACATAACATAATTTAACATGTCACATTGCACCAACTCCTGCTACGGCCATTTACGCACACGAGCTCATGCTGCGGCCGTCAGCAGCTCAGTGGCGGCGTCCGGCAGCAGTATGTTGATAACAGTGACATCACACAACCATATGATCATAAACCGTTACAATAAATTTAACAAGAAAATATTTATCAGCAAAATTTCTAGCCTTAAAGCTCATACAAATTAACACAAACACGTAGCTATGAATGACATAAAAAAATTTATATGGTCACATAGACTCATCATTGTAACATAATATCAAAAATTATATAAATTCGTAAAATTTTCACTTTCACTTAGATTGACAATCATAAAATAATTACACATCATAACATAACATAACATACCTTAGCGAAGGGGGAGCAGTAAGTTAGAAGTGGATGCTAGTAGCTGATAAGATATTTTCTTTTCGACAAAAGTTATATTTTTACTTCCCTTTAAATTTAAGTTACATCAAATATTTTTAGAAAATAAAACATTTTCACGAGTCTACAGAATCATAGACCCGCTCTGATACCACCTGTAACGTCCCGATTCTTTTGTAATTAAACCTTAACCGAGACGTTACTTATTTATAAAAACATCACTCTTTTAAGAACAAAATAAAGATAAATAAAAAAAATAACATATTAAGTTTGAGAAGGACTTGTCATATGAAGAAGCTCAAGTGGCTATTTTGGATAAAAAGGGACCTTCGATAAAATTGGAACGATACAGAGAAGATTAGCATGGCCCTGTATAAGAATGACACACATAAATCGAGAAGTGATTTTAGTGAAGGTCCAATGAAAACGTCATGATGTTAAAGAAGTAACCTGGAAAGAAGAGGAAGAAGTTTTGGCAAAGTATCCAAATTTGCTGAATTTTAGTGCATCTATAAATTTCGAGGACGAAATTTCTTGGATGTAACACCCTAAAATTTTATTATTTTTATATACTTTATAAAATAGGTTATATAATATTAATAATATGTGTATTAGGATATAAGTTGGATAAATATAGATGTGTCATTATCACATCATTTCTCTCTCTTATCATAAAGGACACAAGTGGGTTATTCTTTTTATCACCTTGGGTAACATCAAAACTTTTCCTGCTTCTCTTTCTCGTCTTTTTCTTCAGACTTTGACATGATTTTTTCTTCTAAATTCCATGTAGGTTTTATCTTTATACAGCTCTGATTTTTCTTGAATTGGGCTCGAAGTTTTGTGATTAAAGTTGAAGTCTTTACAGATTTTCCTACTCAGTCGGAAGTCTGTTCTTGATATATACTGCTAGTTGGATTTGGGGTTTATAGCTGAAATTATCAAGAAATGGGGAGTTGACATGGATTTCTCTTGAATATTTATACAGAAATGGGATATGCTTGACCAGTAAAATCTGGTTTAAATAGATGAACTCTTGAGGTGTGTTGTTAATTGTTGTGGTAAATTTGGATCTGAACTTTTGATGGTGAGGAGCTGGGAGTCGCCGCTGCAAGCGGCGCGTACGGGTGTGAGACGAAGGCTGAACAAGGGAAGCAAGGGGGTGAAGGGAGAGGGTGACAGCAGCTGGGTTTGGTGGCGCCGCCGTAAGAGCAGAGGCGCTGTGGCAGATGTGTGTGGCAGCAGCTGTGCGCCGGCAGGCGGCAGCGGCTGAAGCGACGGGCAGGGTGGCGCCGGTGGCTGGAGTTAAATCGCGCCGCCGTGAGGAGCAGCGGCACTGCCGTTTCTGGGTGCGTGCGTGTGTTTGTGTTGCTGGAGGTGAGCGGCCCTGGGTGCGTGCTATGGTAGTTGGGTGTTCGCCGGCGACATGAAGTCGCCGGCAACAGTGAAGGGCTAGAACGGTGGCGATAGGGTAGCAGGGGGTTGGGAAAGGTATGAAAATGGGGAAGTTTGATTTTGGAAATTTGATAAAGATTAGGGATTAGATTGCAAATCAAGTAATTATTGAAAATTAATGTTTTAATCCATAACAATTATGTATATTGCATATTAACCCCAATAAATTTATGAAATATGTTATAAGACTCATGATTTATAAATAATGATATCATACCTCTAAATTTTAATAAAATTACATTATGTAACCTAAAAAAAAAATAACATATTACGTTTGAGAAGGACTTGTCATATGAAGAAGCTCAAGTGGCTATTTTGGACAAAAAGGGACCTTCGATAAAATTGGAACGATACAGAGAAGATTAACATGGCCCTGTATAAGAATGACACACATAAATCGAGAAGTGATTTTAGTGAAGGTCCAATGAAAACGTCATGATGTTAAAGAAGTAACCTGGAAAGAAGAGGAAGAAGTTTTGGCAAAGTATCCAAATTTGCTGAATTTTAGTGCATCTATAAATTTCGAGGACGAAATTTCTTGGATGTAACACCCTAAAATTTTATTATTTTTATATACTTTATAAAATAGGTTATATAATATTAATAATATATGTATTAGGATATAAGTTGGATAAATATAGATGTGTCATTATCACATCATTTCTCTCTCTTATCATAAAGGACACAAGTGGGTTATTCTTTTTATCCCTGTTTAAGGGGTAAGGGATGTAACGCCCAGAACAAAAATGAAGCATAATTGATTAATTAAATAAGTAAACCCTTAATTAAAATATCTTATGTGTATTAATTTTAATTGTTTAATTTAATTACGTGTGTTTCAGATACGTGTTTAACGTCCAGTTTTAAATGGATAAAATTTATAGACACGAAAGATAGAATATTTTTATATGATTAGATGCGTAACGGAAAAATGAGAAAATAGAAACGAACTAGAGGTTAATCGGACACATGTAGCTCAAACGGCGAAGCAAAGGGCAAAATATGAAGTTTCGGAAAAATGAGAAACGAAATCTTATCATGAATAGTAACTTTCAAAATTTTCTATAAATAGGCCCTCATTCGATTTCATTTTCACCATTTCTTCGAACGAGCCGAAAAGCGTTGAATACACGTAAGTCTGTCTCTCCTCTCTCTTTCCTTTTAATTTTATATTCCGTCGTCGCCGGCGAACACCCAACTACCATAGCACGCACCCGGGGCCGCTCACCTCCAGCAACACAAACACACGCACGCACCCAGAAACGGCAGTGCCGCTGCTCCTCACGGCGGCGTGATTTAACTCCAGCCACCGGTGCCACCCTGCCCGTCGCTTCAGCCGCTGCCGCCTGCCGGCGCACAGCTGCTGCCACACACATCTGCCACAGCGCCTCTGCTCTTACGGCGGCGCCACCAAACCCAGCTGCTGTCACCCTCTCCCTTCACCCCCTTGCTTCCCCTGTTCAGCCTTCGTCTCACACCCGTACGCGCCGCTTGCAGCGGCGACTCCCAGCTCCTCACCACCAAAAGTTCAGATCCAAATTTACCACAACAATTAACAACACACCTCAAGAGTTCATCTATTTAAACCAGATTTTACTGGTCAAGCATATCCCATTTCTGTATAAATATTCAAGAGAAATCCATGTCAACTCCCCATTTCTTGATAATTTCAGCTATAAACCCCAAATCCAACTAGCAGTATATATCAAGAACAGACTTCCGACTGAGTAGGAAAATCTGTAAAGACTTCAACTTTAATCACAAAACTTCGAGCCCAATTCAAGAAAAATCAGAGCTGTATAAAGATAAAACCTACATGGAATTTAGAAGAAAAAATCATGTCAAAGTCTGAAGAAAAAGACGAGAAAGAGAAGCAGGAAAAGTTTTGATGTTACCCAAGGTGATAAAAAGAATAACCCATTTGTGTCCTTTATGATAAGAGAGAGAAATGATGTGATAATGTCACATCTATATTTATCCAACTTATATCCTAATACATATATTATTAATATTATATAACCTATTTTATAAAGTATATAAAAATAATAAAATTTTAGGGTGTTACATCCAAGAAATTTCGTCCTCGAAATTTATAGATGCACTAAAATTCAGCAAATTTGGATACTTTCCCAAAACTTCTTCCTCTTCTTTCCAGGTTACTTCTTTAACATCATGACGTTTTCATTGGACCTTCACTAAAATCACTTCTCGATTTATGTGTGTCATTCTTATACAGGGACATGCTAATCTTCTTTGTATCGTTCTAATTTTATCGAAGGTCCCTTTTTATCCAAAATAGCCACTTGAGCTTTTTCATATGACAAGTCCTTCTCAAACGTAATATGTTATTTTATTTATTTTTTTTTAATGTGGCTCTAGCCGAAACGTACTTCCTTAACATAGATAGATTAAAGATGTTATGTAGGGTGACGTAGTCCAATGATAACGCTAACTTGTACGCCATTTTTCCGACTCGTTTCAGAATCTCGAACGGTTCAATATATCTCAGCTTTAACCTGTCTACCTTCCCAAAGCGATAAACTTCCTTAATGGGTGATACCTTTACAAAGAATATTCTGACTCTTACTTTGAAAATGCAGTTTTGTGCGTCTTTTATCCGCATAGGACCTTCGTTAATCCTATACTGTCTTGATTTGCTCTCTTTTTTTTTTTTTCGTGGTCTGTTCTACAAATTTAATTCCAAAACTCCTTAGTGATGGTTCGATTATGAATTATGCTATGCTGAATTGTGGTTCGAATCTTAATACTCATATCATTCTGACATTATAGGGAAAACTTCAAGTTGGAGTATGGGTCAACAAGAAGGTTTAAGGAATGAGAGATCTTAAGAGTAAAAATTTTAATAAAATTACATTATGTAACCTAAAAAAAAAATTTGATGATATTAAATATTGCCTATTAAAATTGTTTATTATTGTTAAAACAATCCCTAAAATTTTAATGAAATTATAAAAATACCCTTAGAATTATTGAAATTGTATTTTATTACTCATAATTGGTTGAGATTTTAAAACGGACCCTAGATATTATAGATATTGCTTTCGAGAATTAATATATATATATATATATATGAATAAATGAATTAAATTCAATCTAATGAATTAGGTTATAAATTAACCTTAGAGATAATATAATAATTAAAATATGTACAATCTAATAATTATCTTAAATCTAGGTTTTAAAACCCTAAATTCACGTCTCATTAACCCTATAACTCTTGGGAAATTATAAAAATGGACCTAAATATAATTATGTACCTTATGTTGTGATCTTCATAATTTAATAAATAATCCGAAGGCCTAATTATAAATATAAATTACAAATCTCTTTTAATTTAAATGACATTTTGTCCTAAATATAATTATAGACATTATGTTTGAAATCTTCATAATTTAATAAACAAACCAAATGCCTAATTATAAATATTAAACATTTAAATAATTTCCCTATATTGTTAAAAAAATGATTTAATGATCTTAAGTTAATTATGAACTTTACTAGTTAATTTCCCAAAGTCAAGTTCAAACATAAATATCAAATTAAATATCAATTTTAATCCTCTTAAATAATAATTAACTAAACATGTTATGCAATTAAATATATTTCCTAAATTAATTTATAATTTCAGTTAATTGAATTCATGTTTATAATTTAAATTATATAGTTAAGTAAAATACGTCATAATCATACATATATTCAAATTTCTTAATATCTAAGTTAAACTATAAAGTACATAATTAGATTTTCTAAGATTATTTTAAAGCTTTTCAAGAATTATTTGAAGCCAAAAGTTTTATAATTCATTTGTCTAGAATTATTATCAAATCTTCAAGATCTAACCTAAATCATAATTTTATAATTAATTTTCCCAAAAACTAAGATAAGTATTTCAAGATCTAAATAAAGTCTAATTAAGCTTTCTAATTTAAAGTCTAATTAAGTTTTTATAATATTTTAATAAACATATTTTCATTATAATTTCATTTAAACCCTGATAGATGGTCTGTTAACAGAAAATGCCTAAATTAAGAATGTATTTTAATTAATAATAGTTCGATTAATTTCTAAAGCGAGCAATTACGCTTTGTAGGAAATACAAAGGGAGGAAACAATTAAGCTCGTATAAAAGTAGACGCTTTGCAAGCTTACTCCGTAAAAGGTGGGGGTAAATTCTTAATACGGTATTTATATTCTTTCAAAGTATTTAAAATATGAAGTCTTTTACTTGATTGACGTGAGGTTGATATATATATATATATATATATTATGTGAATAAAGTGCTATGAGCTAAGATTGTTATTAAATGAGAATGTGATTGACGAATGATTTATAACACGTGATGGATTGTGATTGTTTCCGGAATGTGAACGATTTACTATGAATGCAAAGGTGAAGAATGGTGTGAAGTTAAGATTTGCATATGTGCAAATAAGATATGTTTTCATGGCAGTTGAGAACTGCAACTAAGTGTTGTGTTAAATTAATGTGCTTTGATACGTATGTTTGATATGTGTATGTGTGAGATAATTATGTGTGCATGTGCATGCGTATTCAAGACGGCTAAGACCCGTATATGACGGCTGATCACCGTACCAGGGCGGCTAAGACCCGCATATATTTCCAGGACGGCTAAGACCCGTAAAAATGTTTTCATGGCAGCTAAGAACCGTAAAATGCTTTCATGGTGGCTAAGCACCGTAAATTATGTGAAAAGTGTTGTTTGAATGTGAATGATGGATTATATGTTTCCAAGGCGGCTAAGACCCGCATATGTATTGCAAGACGGTTAAAAAATCGTAAATGTGATAATGAAAATGATATGTTTGAATGTGAAGGATGATTGATTTGTGATAGATGCTTACATTTTTTAAATGATTTAAGTCACGTGATTTGAAATGATCCATTTTGTACGGTTTTTATTAAAAGACAAATGTTTTAAGAAAATCTGTTTTATGTGATAAAATGGTATTTTGGCATGTGTGTAAAATCTTCCAAAATTATTTTATATCATCCCGAGTTCCCCACCCCACTGAGTGTATTTCAAACACTCACCCCTCTTTTTAAAATGTTTTCAATTTAAGGAGTTGAAGGCGTAGAGTGCGAGCGGTGGATGCTGGTAGCCAATAGAAAAAGGTTGTAATTGTTTTTATTTTAAAGTATAATATTTTATGAATTATGGAAATGAATTTTTATAATAGATCTTAATTTTTTTTTTATTTATCTTTATTTTGTTCATAAAAGAGTGATGTTTTTATAAATAAGTAACGTCTCGGTTAAGGTTTAATTACAAAAGAATCGGGACGTTACAAGTGACCTAGCCTAGATGAACAGTAACCTAGCCTAGTGAATAGTGACTTTCCATTTTTTATAAATAGACGCTCATTCGATTAATTTTTCACTGTTTCTTCGAACGAGCCAAAAAACGCTGAAAACATGTAAGCCTCTCTCTCCTCTCTCTTTCTTTCTCGTTTTGTTTTTCTGTCTCCAGTGCGCCGACGCCGGCGCCGCCGCCGGAGTTCACTGGAAAATTTCAAAGTCATCGGTTTTGGCCAATTTTCACACACAACGTAGCCCTCAATGAGATGAATCTAGGACAACTTCCAGAATTCAATTCAGATTTCCCGTTCACCGAAAAATGGCGAAAAATTATCTCCAAACCCTAAAACCTTACTTTTTGCCACCTTTTCTCTCTCCCATTTTCTCTCTCTCTCTCTTCTTCTCGATGTTGTAAGCATCGGAGGGGCTGTCGGGGATGTGGGCTAGCTACTGGAGGGGCGGCACCACCGTGGGTGGCGATGCCAGTACCGAAAAAAGGGTTGGGAAAGGGACTGTTGCGTATTGTTTGTGTAGTGTATATGTATGTGCGTGTGTGTTGTGTATGCATGTTGTGAGACGGTGTTGGTGGTAGCCGGCGACTGGAAGTCGTCGACCAGTATTCCAGGTGGTCGGGGAAGGGTCTCCGACGACTGGAAGTCGCCGGTCGGAGTTGAAAAGGCTGGGGTTTGGTTAGTATATGCATGTGTGATGAAGGGTATTGAAGACTGTTTTTCTGACACTATTCATGTCGGAATCCGGCGATGGTTGGTCGGAGGTGGTAGCCGCGGTTCAGGCTAGCCGGAGAACTAAGTGGCAACGGCACAGGGCGGCGTTGTCGCAGATGGTGGTACCAGGAAGTAGGCTGTTCAAGCAGAGTCGACAACGGGAGACCTGGGCGAGAGCCGTACCGACACTGCAGAAAAAACTCGGCAGCTACCGAGGATGCCACTCCCGCTGTCAAGAAAACTCGGCAGCCGTCGGGAGACGCCGTCGAGTTTTTCTCCCGTCGTCGGGAACGCGCGTGACGTCGTATTTTCAATCCGAATCTCATTTTTTTTTCATCGTTCTTTATCATCGAGTCATTGCCAACGAGATATCGTTGATTGGGGGTCGTGGGTCCCGGTCAAAGTCAACCCTTTAACCAAATTACCGAAATACCCTTGAATCTTAAAATGCTCTGTTCGAGCTCATTTCAACTCCGATTGAGCTCATTCTTTTTTTGTTGTGATCCAAAATTCATTCTCTTTCACCTCAATGGTATAAACTGATATTTCCCTCTTGTTTCTTCAGCCTCAATCATTAGGCCCTCCATTTCGATCCGTCTAATCTCGATCGATAGTATCCGATCCGATATCGGTTATATCTTTAATTATATTTAATAAAGATCTAAGAAAACACCATAAATTATGTAGGCTACCTGTTGGATTGAAGCATTGGAATACGTGGTAACCACCGAACAAGGTGGGGGTAGTTTCTAACTCTTTATCTGTTTACAGTTTTCCCTATTCCAAGCATGATTAAGGAATACTAAATGCTATGATTATACTTGTTGTGACATACTTATTATTGTGAGGGGTGTGCCCGTTGAGGCGCCACTTCATGCATTCGTCCCTTACCTCCATTCTTCTATGAAAGGTTTGGTGGTCCTCGAAATGCACCAGCGGTATTTGAGACTGTTTTATAGGATAAGACGAGCGATGCCCGCACCTATTCGTCCCTTACCATTTCTAATGTCTGCTGCGCATATTTCGTGCTGTGTTTCATGATGATTATACATATTTCTGATTTAATTATTTGTCAAAGATTTAGACGCGGAATTTATCCCCACGAGTGTATTCAACGCACTCACCCCTTATTCTATAATTCACGTTACAGGAGGTGATAAGAATGATGAACCCTATAAGGAGAGAGGAGGTGTTATATTTCTAGATCTGTAAATTATTTTTAATATGATGTTTCTCAAACATTTCTCTTTATAAAATAATGTTGTAAGAAATACACGTTTGGTGATGATATGATGTGTATATGGGATGTGAGATCCTGATGGTATTTCCACTGTGAATATTATGTTTAAATCGGTTGAAACCGATGGTTGATATGTAATATCTTCTGTTCGTCCCTACCTCTTTTCTTCATGCATGCCCGTGTGGAAAACTCAGATAAATTTTATGAAACAAAATGGGGTGTGACACAAACGAGTTGTTTTCAAATTCTCTTTCATGATCAGATCTTATACTCAAGATTTTTGAAGCAAAAGAGGTTTTAATACTAGTATATAACACTTTGAAGTAAGAAAAAATTTCAGATTTTTTACTTAGAAAGTAGATCCATATAACATGAGAAAAATCATCAACTATCACATATGGGTACCTTTTCTTCAAAGACTCTCTACTTCTACTGGACCATAAGATCCATGTGTAAAAGCTGAAAATAGTGTGTTGTACATGTATGTTGTCCCTGATGTGTGGTAACATTAAGGGGAACACGGGTTTGTTTACCTTTTAGATAATCTCCACAAACTATCTTATTTTTGTGATTTAAAGTTAGCAGGCCTCTATTAGCTCCAAATTTCCTCAACTTCTCAATAGTGTGAAAATTCACGTGACCAAACTTTTGATGCCACAAGATAGTGTCATCAAAATAAGCTTTGTTACAAATGACTTTATTAGGAAATAAATGTTTAGATTTTGATGAGACAAAACAGCTCTGTAACAGGAAGTTAGAGTACCCCATTTTTCACAGTATTTAAGAGAAACTTAGACTATGTATGAGTCTTTAGTTTTAGTTTGAAGAATAGAGAACTCCAAGTAAGAAGTTGTGATGCAAGTAATGGAAGAGCAAACGACTCTACAGGAACGGCCCAATACAGCACAGATGCAAGAAAAGTTAAATACAGCACAACTGCGAGAAGAAGTATAATATAACAGTGTTGTATGTTTACGTTACAGTGAGATGTAACTTAAGTTGTAGAAGGCCAGAACCTGCATGCTGTAAGTTTTGGAGACATATTAAATATAGCAAGCAGAGTTGACCCAAAATGCAGTATGATGAAGATCAAGCCTAATACGAGGATCAATCTTCTCAATGGGTCAAAATAGAGCCAATAGAGATAATCTGCAAGTTGTAGAGTTCAGAGCCAATCATAGCAGACACATGGTCAGACAATCTACAGTAAAGTTGTAACCTAGTACAATCATAATTAATGATCCATAATACAAGACATGAATGAGTTAATGCATAGCCAGAGATCATTTATTGCAAGTCATGCATATGTGAAGGAGATTCAAATTTAAGAGAGAGTGTACCTCCTCGAACGGACATATTCCTACATCTATAAATAGAGGAAGAGTCTATTAGAATTACCACTGAAACATCTACATTCTAACTCAAAGCAAGAATAGCTTGAAACTCTCAAGCATTTCAAAACATACAGTTTCAGTCACTCAACCTCAAGAAACAATCAAGCGAAGTTCTAAATGTCAAAGTTATAAAAGGTTGTTTCGCTGCACCAGTTGAAGAAAAACAAATATAGTTTTACTTCTTATTGTGTGTTTAGGTTTTTTAATAGGTGTCCTTAGTTAACAAGATTTAGTCTTTGATGGGTGTTTAGTTGTCTAAAGTTATAAGCAATTACTCTGTGAGAGTGTTAGAGATCCTAAGTGGATCTATCTAAGAAACTTACAGCAACTGTATTAAAAGTTAAGTTCATATAGGTGTTAACTTGTTAGGTTGATAGTTTGTAAGGTCGAATCTTGTAAATCAAACTTGCTTAACAAAATTTCTGCACGAGAAAGCAGTAGAGCGGATGTATAATGATTATATCACCTTTAAACCACCATAAAAGACCATAATTGTTTATTATTTTATATTTGCTTACATGTTGTATCTATATCTTCTATCATTTTGTATATAAAAAGTTTTATAAAAGGCATACATAAGAAAAGAATTTAAACATACTATCTATCAAAGTCTATATTCCGCTGCAAGAACTCTAAATTACAACAGACAGTACTAACTATTAGTGTTGTAAGTTGGACTGTTTGCTCAGCTGTAAGTTTACATAACTTTCAGTAAAGCCTGTTCAAAAGATAGATTTTCTAAAATCCATAGAGGTTCACTCATCTCCCTCTGAACCACTTGGGACCAACAGACTTTTTCTTCCGCAAGATAGCAATTATCATGTGATAGAGAGAACCTCAAAGTGTCTCTCTTTTATTATATTCCACCTATATCCCAATTCCCGGTACCTATCGTGATGTAAATGTTAGATTTATCAAAAACCTCACAAGAGTTCTTATTAAATATTACCTTCAAGTTGTCATCACATAGTTGACTTATACGAATGAGATTAGCCATAAGTCCATCAAAAAGTAAAACATTCTTCAATTTTGGAAAACCTGACATATTTAAAGTCCATTTTTCCAATGATTTTTTCTTTAGCACCTCCTCCATAAGTAACACAACACTAAGAAGTATAAAATCCTTTAATAATTTACAGTCCCCATTATGTGGTGAGAAGAACCACTATGAAAATACCATAAGCCTGCAACATTGGTCTTTAAAGTAGTGTAAACGACATTGCAAACAACAGATGACTTAGGAACCCAATTTTCTTTTGAACTTATCTGGCAGAAATGTTACGAGCATTGTTAGATGACATTTGAGGCAACATAGGTCCACTGAAAAAATTATTTTTTAATTTAAAGCAAAAAGGTCTAATGTGCCTTAGATGAAAACGGTGATAACATGCATACTCCTCTTTCTAGGACATATCTTAGTGGATTTAATAGATTCTTTAGATGTTTCTCTCACAAAAACAATTTTTGATTGTTTATCACCAAAGAGAGTTGGTAAAACTGATTACTTGGATTTAATGAAACCATTACCTAAACTGTCAAGTGTTACCTATACCCAATGATTCATTCAATTTTCTAGTATTGGTGTTCCACTTAGTAAATGTAACTTTATCCCAACTCCAATAGAGCTTGAGCTTTACGAGCTGAAAATCCTTTTTCATAAGCACAGTCTTCAGTTTAGCCATGAACTGCTAAACACGTCATTCTTTTTAGAGAGAATTTCAACTTATTTGCATTGTTTTTTTCCATTCTTTAAGTAAAGATGCATAGAGATTCTAAAGTTCTTCTATAGCAGCATCCATGACGAATTCATCATCTTGCAATTCTATATTATCATCAACCATAACATTCAAATAAGTTAGAAAAATTGATCAACCCATACATTTCGATATGTCGATCAATGAGATCCCATCATCTGCAACATCTTCACTATCTGAAAGAAAATGTTCAGCAACATTTGCAAACAATAGAATCTAATCCTAACATTCCTCTCCATTATTATCTTCACTTAAGGATACCCATAGGTTCTTCTTCCCATACTTCCTTAGAGTGTTTGTACACCCGTTTGTATAGTTTTCCATCCTGAACAAGCACAACAGTGGATAGAATCGAGATGTTTGGAATCATTTCTTCCATGATCAGAACCTAGTTTTTTTTAGATTGTGATGAGGATCCAGACGGCTTCCACTAAGGATGATCAGAAGCTCTGTGATATTGTTCATTTTCTTTGACACATTGCTTCTTCTTGTTGAACTTTCTTACTAATTAGATCTTCAAAGACCTCACTTTGATTTGAGATATCTCGAAGCCCTTCAGAGTAAGAGCTAATGTCTCCATTCTCCTCTATTCGCGTTGTTTCAAATTGAGACATTATCAAGTGCTGTTAGGATTTCAATGTTTAGATTTTGATGAGACAAATCACATATGTAATAGGAAGTTTTGAGTACCCCATTTTTCACGATGTTTAAGTGAATACATAGACTAGAATTGAGTCTAGTGTTAAGTACTAAAAATGAAGGTTGAATAAGGATAAAACTGCATCTACGCTATTAAGAAAAGATATCGCTGCAAGAAGGCAGGATACAGTATTGCTGATAAAGGCAGGATACAGCATAGCTGCAAGAAGAAAGATACAGCAATGCCGTAACAGGACAGAGCATCTTTACAGCAAAGAAGGAAAGAACGGCATGCAGTATCGCGGCAAGAAAAGGATGCAGGAGTACTGCAAAAAGAAAAGGATACAGCAAGTCTACCAAAAGATACTGCAACCAAGTCTAAGTTACCGCAGCACTACAAGAAAGTATCAGCTGCACGAAGACCTAGAATACAGCGCTAAGCTTACAGTACTTATAAACCATTCAGCGCCAATTACAAAATGAAGTAACCTGCAATCCTAGAAAGGATAAATGCAGTACGAGGAACGAAGACTCATGCAAGAATAAATAGAGCCGTTCCAGAAAAGATCAAAGTTGCAGATACAGAGCCAATACGAAGATATCACACGGACTGACGCGCTGCAGAAAGCTGCGAGCCGCAACTGCCGCATTAAATGCTTCGAAAGAAAAGGTCTAGTCGCATTAAATACGAACCATGTTTTTGGTCAGACTACTTCAAATTCAAAAGAGAGATGTCTCATTTAACGGACATCTTCTCCTACAAGTATAAATAGAGGAAGAGATACACTGAAGCTGGTTACTGAAACTACTGATTAACTGAACCATTTACGCAAAATTCACAGAGCTTACAAGATCTAAGTATTCAAGTCTACGATCAGTTTCAGTCACTCAACCTCCGGAAGTGAAGCAAGTTCAAGCTGAAAGTTTTCTCAAGGATTCAGAAGCTCACTTCGAAGCACCAGTTGAAGAAAAACTTTTTTATCCTTTTAACCTTGTTGCTGTGTGCTTAGGTTGTTTTAGTGGTGTCAAATAGTTGATAGGAGAGATCCTTGCTATTTGTATAGTTGTTTAGAGTTAGGCAGCTTCCCTGTGTGGGAATGTGGAACCCTGTGTGGGTTAGCCTTTGAAGTTTGCAGTTGATGTGTGTATGCTGGACTTCAGTAGGTTGTTTCTTTGTAAAGTTGATAGATTGTTAGGGGTGTCCTGTAATTCAATCTTGCTTAACAAAGTTCCTGCTCGAGGAGCAGTAGAATGGACGTAGAAGGATTACACCACCTTCGAACCACTATAACCCATAAGTGTTTATTATTTTTTATCTGTGCTTTAATCTTCTATTTTTTGTTAGTATCATTTGCATAAAACGTTTTCTGATAGAAGCATATTTGAGAAAATCAGCCTTGTGTTATAAAAATTATTTTTCCGCTGCGTATAAAACTCCAAGTTACAGCGTGCAGTACTGCATCCTAGTGCTGTAAGCAGTAATTATCTGACGCTGCAAGTTTAAGTAACTTGCAGAGCAGAACGGTTTGTTTAAAGATTTTCAAAATTGATAAAGGTTCATTCACCCCCCCTCTGAACCTCGAACACCACTTGGGACCAACAAGTGGTATCAGAGCGAGTTGGGTTAAAAGCCAACTTATCTGGTCACCTACCCAGATCCACCTTTGTCTCGCTATTTTCTCTGCATCTAAACTCATTCTTATAGCATATCATAGATTCCTCGAATCACAAGTTACCTATGTTTTTCATAGAAGAATATGACGATTGGAAGATAAGAATACAGGCACATCTATCAGCCATGAATGACGAAATGTGGACGGTCATCACCGAAGGGCCAATAATCCCCACAAAAGTAAATCCTATGCTAGGTAGAGAGTTAGAAGATGGAGCACCTCCACCACCAAACTTCCTAGTCAAACCAAGACTTGAATGGAACAATGAAGATAGGAAGAGAGCTAACTTAGATAATGTGGCCAAAAATGCTATATTCATCACTTTGGATAAAGGCACCTTCAGCAAGGTCAAAACTTGCAAAACATCCAAAGAAATATGGGAAAAGGTGGAGCAAATATGTGAAGGGACTGAGCTTACCAAAGACAACAAAATCTCCAATGCTACCCAACTATTCGAGCTCTTTGAAATGAAGAATGAAGAGACTCTTGAGCAACTAGACTTGAGGTTCACATCCATAGTGAACGAACTAGAAGCTCTGGGCAAACACTACACTCAAAAGGAGAAAAACATAGAAGTGTTGAAAGCCCTACCCGCGGAGTGGGACAGCAAGACCACTGCCATGAGAGTGTACATGGACCTGAAATCCATGAGTACATTCGACCTATTCTCCGACCTCAAAGCGTTCGAGTATGACATCAATAGACGGAGAAAGGAGTCCGAAGAGTCGAGCTCCAAAGTTACAGCGCTGACTGCCAGAGGCACCAAGGATACAGCAACCGTTAGTTGCAGTAAATAGAATGAGGTTACAGCAGAAGTTGCTGAAGATGACATGACGCTTCTCCTAAAGAAATTCAGGAGATTCATGAAGAGCAACAATAATAGCAGCAACACCAACCTCAACAAAAAGAATGACTTCAGAAGAAGTCATCCACCTCCTCAGGTATCCTCTTCTCCACAGACAAATACAGGAAATATTGACTTGTGTTATAACTGTAGGAAACCAGGACACTATGTAAGAAATTGTCCGTATCCAACCGTGCACAAGTATCCTGAAGGAGAAAGAGAGCAGAGGAGAGATAAAAGAAGAGAGGAAAGGCACAAGCTTCGAGCTCTCATAGAAGAGATGGAAAAAGCCAAGGATACAGTAGTTCCGAAGGAAGTACTGAAAGCTGCAGAATCCTCTGACAGCGACACTGAAACCTCATCCTCTGATGAAGAAGCACTGATATGCCTGATGGCTAAAGATTACGAGGACAGAGAAGAAGATGAGGTAATCTATCAACTGTTGTCCATACCAGAAAGTGAGGAGCTGAACATGATCCACTCCTTAAAAAGGATCATGAGTGACTTCGAGCAGATCAACTCAATTCATGAGGAACTGAAGGTTGAAAATGAGAACCTAAGAATCGACAATGAGATCCTCAAGAGCAAGAATATTGACATTGCCAAAATGCTCGCTGCACGAGAGTCTGATAACTCAATGTGTAGTAAGCTGCAACAAGAGGTCTTTAGATTAAATCTGCTGATCACTAAGCTAAAATCTGAGAAGGAAAGCTTGCAGTCCACGATAAGCACTTTCAGCAAATCATCAAAGGACGTAAGAGATTGCATAAATCAAAACAGAAACCCTTTTGAAAAATCGGGTATAGGTTACAGCAATCATACCTCCCAGGATACAGCAAGCACATCCAAAGCTGTAAAATTTGTTCAAGCTGAAACCCCAATGGAGAATGAGTTACTAAGTGACTCTGTGAAGATCTTGAACAAAACAGCAATGATGGATAAGGGGAAGAAACCCCAGTGCTCAACTGCAGGAAGTAAGCCTGCATCTAAGAACTGGCTGCAGCAGAAGTCATCTGCTGTATGCAGCAAGAGGATGCAGCAACCAACTAAGTTGCAGCACAGAAGAAACTTTCCCACCTATACTAAGACTTACATGTCTAAACCTTAAAGATGATATACTCAAGAGAAGTATGGTGGAAGACCACACTACAAAGGTGTTGGTATCACACATGTTGTTAATGCACACACACATAACAAGCAGATTGCTAGGACAACTGCATATACTCAGAGAACCAATAAATCTTACAGCAAATCGATAACTGTTAAGAAAGTTTGGGTTCCCAAAGCAACTAACCCCAAAGGACCCGTACAGATATGGGTACCTAAATCTGTCTGAATTTGTTACAGGTTTCAGTGCCAGGTTGCAGCAGTGATGTATGGTATATTGACAGCGGCTGCTCAAGGCACATAACAGGCAATAAAGATTCTCTGAAAGACTTCCAATAATGCAAAGGACCAAAGGTCATCTTTGGAGATGATTCCAAAGGAAGCACAAAAGGAAGTGGATGCCTAGTCAAAGGAAACATAAAAATCAAGGATGTATCCTATGTAAAAGGACTCAGATACAACTTTCTGAGCATCAGTCAATTCTGTGACAAAGGATACATAGTGGAATTCAACCTCAAAAAATGCTTAATCAAAGACAGCACCTCAAATGAAGTCAAGCTTACAGGAACAAGGAGAGGAAACATCTATCTAGCTGATTGGAACTTCTCTACTCAACCTACATGCTTCACTGTGAAGAGTTCACCAGAACTGAGCTGGTTGTGGCACAAAAGGTTAAGCCATCTGAACTTCAAGACTATCAACAAGCTAGCAAGGAAAGGCCTTGTAAGAGGATTGCCAGACGTAGCATACAAGAAGGAAAATATTTGTAGAGCTTGTCAGAAAGAAAAACAAGTTAAGAGCTCATTCAAAGATAAGTCTCAAAAGTCATCTCACAGGATCTTAGATCTTCTACACATGGACCTTTTTGGACCAGTAGAACCAGTAAGCTTGAGCGGGAAGAAGTACTCTCTCGTAGTTGTAGATGACTACTCCAGATACACCTGGACGATCTTCCTTGCAAAGAAATCAGAAACTCAAGAAAAGCTACCTGATCTCATAAAGAAGATCCAGAATGAAAAGAGCTTGAGTATTGTGAAGATTAGATCAGACAGAGGAACTGAGTTCACAAACAAATTTATTGAGAAATTTTGTTTTGATAATGATATTCGACATGAATACTCTGCTGCAAAAACACCTCAGCAGAATGGTGTAGCTGAAAGGAGGAATAGAACCCTCAAGGAAGCAACAAGGACAATGATAGTAGAAGCAGAAGTACCCAAGAGATTTTGGGCTGAAGCAACGAATACTGCTTGCTACACACAGAACAGATGTCTAATCATCAAGGATCTAGAAAAAACGCCTTATGAAATCTAGAATGGATATACTCCAAACATGGCTAAGGGATCTTTGTAGGAACCGCCGGATCGCCGACCCTATTCGATTATCCGGATCGGGGTCCATGCAAATATGATTAATGCGCAGCGAAAAACGAATCACACCTTTTGCACCAAAATTAGTTCTAAGGTCAGAACTGTAGATCGAGGAATCAATGAAGCCTAAACCTCACGATCTTCTGCTGTATTCCTCGCCTTATCTCGAACGTTGTGTGGGCAACGAGCTATCGAGACTCTCAACCGTTCTTCTCTAAATCGTATATCAGAATTTTCTGTGTCTGTCACTTTAGAAACGGTTGACTTGAGGCTTATTTATAGGCTACAACAGGGACCTTGAGGAGGATTAGGAATCGGTCTCCTGATAGGCTTAGGAGTCCTTAATTCGATCTGAATATACTTCTCAAGCCTATCAAATAATATCTTAATCCACTAAAAAGATATTATTGAACTACCGTTCCTTATCCATATTAGATATGGCTCCTATTTATTATATGCGCGTTTATCTCCCCATGTTTAAGATATCGAATGTCCATTAATTAAATGAATTACTGACAATTCAATTAATTAATATTTAATCCAAGAGTAGTACCACTCAACTTTATTATCATGCCGGAATAAATCCACCTGCAGGGTTTACATGATAATCCTTATGAGTTCCTCAAGGGGACATCATCATCCTAAATAATTAGGACACGGTTTCATTATATAATCAACAGCACATCATATAAACAACACTGTATCCCAATTTACCGAGCTTATTGATTTAATAAATAAATCTCACCCATTGGTAAATTAAAGAAACATATATCGAGTATACATGCCCGTTATCATACAATGATTAAGAGGACGCACATCCATAATAACAGAGGTCTTGTTTTATTTATGTAGTCAGTACAAATAAAACAACCTCAATTGGTCCTGCTCAATACATACAAAATGTACTAGTGTAATTTTATAATCAAGACAGATTAATACCAAATTACATTACAACCATTCTGATAATTTGTCCAAAATTATCTCGGCTGTGAGCTACCATTTATAATTTATAAGGAACTGATAACATGATCTTCTGTGTGGCACCACACACCATGTTATCTACAATATAAATTAATTGGACAATTGCAATAACATATATAACAAATATAAAATGCAAACATTTGACCATAAAAGATTCTCATGTCATAAATAGATGTTTATACAAAAGCTAGGCTTATAGTATACATCCTAACAATCTCCCACTTATACTAAAAGACTATGTTGTCATATACGCTGCCATGCATCTGATTCCCATCCCATCAACATGCTCATCGAAGGCTTTCGCCGGAAGGGCCTTTGTGAAAGGATCTGCTAGGTTATCGGCTGATGCAATCTTGGCGACAACAACTTCCCCTCGCTTTATGACATCTCGTATCAGGGGGTACTTGCGCTCAATGTGTTTACTTGCCTTATGGGCTCGTGGTTCCTTCGAGTTTGCTACTGCACCACTGTTATCACAATAGATTGTGATAGCTTTGGGCAAACCAGGAATCACTTCTAAGTCCATCAAGAAGTTTCTGAGCCATACAGCTTCTTTGGCTGCCTCAGAGGCGGCCACATATTCAGCTTCCATGGTGGAGTCCGAAACGCATTTCTGCTTCACACTTCTCCACACTATGGCTCCACCTCCCAAGGTAAACACATACCCCGAGGTCGATTTACTGTTGTCCCTATCTGACTGGAAATCCGAATCCGTGTAACCCACAGGTAATAAATCATTTGCTTGGTAAACTAGCATATAATCTCTGGTCCTTTTCAGGTACTTTAGAATATGCTTTACGGCAGTCCAATGACCTTGTCCTGGGTTACTTTGATATCTACTAACCATGCCCACGGCAAAGCAGATATCTGGTCTCGTACACAGCATCGCATACATCAAGCTTCCTACAGCCGAAGCATAAGGAACTGCTTTCATTTCCTCTATCTCCTTTGGTGTCTTAGGACACATTTCCTTAGATAAAGGCACTCCATGTCTAAAAGGTAGAAAACCTTTCTTGGAGTTTTGCATGCTAAAACGAGCTAGGATAGTGTCAATGTATGAAGCTTGAGATAAGCATAACATCCTTTTCTTGCGATCCCTTATAACTTTGATCCCAAGAATATGTCTAGCTTCTCCTAAGTCCTTCATAGCAAACTGCTTGGACAGCCATACCCTTACGTCTGATAACACCTTGACATTGTTTCCAATTAACAAGATATCATCTACGTATAGTACAAGAAATACCACCACGTTTCCGTCACTCTTTTTATATACACAAGATTCATCCGGACATTGAATAAATCCATAAGACTGGATTACTTCATCAAAACGGATGTTCCAAGATCTTGAAGCTTGTTTCAGTCCATAAATGGACCGATTAAGCTTACACACAAGATGCTCTTTGCCTTTCTCAATGAATCCCTCTGGTTGCTTCATATAGATGTTTTCTTCAAGACTTCCATTAAGGAAAGCTGTCTTGACATCCATCTGCCAAACCTCATAATCCATATGAGCAGCAATAGACAAAAGAATCCGGATAGACTTCAGCATGGCTACCGGCGAAAAGGTTTCCTCATAATCGATCCCTTCTTTTTGAGTATACCCTTTCGCAACAAGCCTTGCTCTAAAGGTTTCTACCTTTCCATCTGATCCTCTTTTCCTTTTGTAGACCCATTTACATCCAATGGCTTTTACACCATTTGGTGGTTCTACAAGCTCCCAGACTTGATTAGAATCCATAGATTCTATCTCAGAGAGCATTGCCTTTTGCCAAGATATCGCATCTTTATCTTGGAGTGCTTCGTCATAAGTCCAGGGATCTATTTCATGTTGTCCAGGGACCAAGTCTGAAGACTCTCCCAAAAACATGAATCTTTCAGGTTGTCTAACAACCCTCCCACTACAACGAGGCACTATCGGTATTTGTGTATCATTAGTGACACGCGGTGCAGTCACTTGTGGTATCTCATCTTGTACCTGCGGTACATCCGAATTATCCCATCTCATTTCCTCAAGAACAATTTTACTCATGGGCTTGTGGTTCATTACATAGTCCTCTTCTAAAAATCGGGCATTCGTGCTAACAATGACCTTCTGATCTTTAGGACTATAAAATAAACCACCTTTCGTTCCTCTAGGATAGCCCACAAACAAGTGTACTTCCGTACGAGATTCCAAATTATCAGCATCTCCCTTCAGCACATGTGCTGGACTACCCCAAATCCGAATGTGTTTCAGACTAGGCTTACGCCCAGTCCACAATTCTGTGGGAGTAGAGGGTACTGACTTAGAAGGTACCAAGTTTAGAATATACGTCGTTGTTTCCAGAGCATACCCCCAAAACGAATTTGGTAATTCTGAATAACTCATCATCGATCTAACCATTTCCATAAGAGTCCTATTCCTTCGTTCCGCCACACCATTCTGTTGGGGTGTACCCGGTGCAGACAATTGGGATTGTATCCCAGCCTCTGATAAGTAACTTCTAAACTCTCCTAAGAGGTACTCACCACCACGATCAGATCGTAGTGTCTTGATACATTTACCATGACGTTTCTCCACATCAGCCTTATATTCTTTGAACTTGTTAAAGCACTCAGACTTGCGGCGCATCAAGTAAATGTATCCATATCTCGAATAATCGTCTATAAAAGAGACAAAATATTCGAAACCACCTCTTGCCTGTATAGTCATAGGGCCACATAAATCAGAATGAATCAATTCCAACACTTCTTTGGCTCTATACCCCTTTGCCTTAAAAGGCCTTTTGGTCATTTTTCCTTCCAAGCAGGATTCGCAGGTTGGATAGTTTTCCATTTCCAAGGAACCCAAAGGTCCATCGGCTATCAACCTTTGAATCCTCCTCAAGTTAATATGACCCAACCTTAGATGCCAAAGATATGTTTGATTCATTTTCGAAGGTTCTTTTCTCTTATTAGATTTAGAAGATGTGCTATTAATTTCCTTTTGTTGCATCGTAGGAGTTATAGGATTAAGAATATATAAATTGTCAACCAATGTACCAGAACAGATAATAACTCTATTCTTCTTAACGACAACATTGTTATCAAAAGAAACAGAATATCCATCCTTAAAAAGTTTAGAAACTGAAATCAAATTCTTTCTAAAACAAGGTACGTAAAGACAATTTCTCAAAATCAAAGTCTTATTCCTATGAAAAGATAAATAAACATCTCCCACTGCAACGGCCGCCACTTTCGCAGCGGTGCCCATGTATACGGTAATCTCCCCATCACTTAGTCGTTTGGTCTCCTGGAACCCCTGCAATGAATTGCAGACATGATCAGTGGCTCCCGTATCTACACACCAGGTACCGGTAGATAACACCGCTAAACATGTTTCAACAACTAATGAAAAAGATGTACCTGAATTGTTCTCTTTTTTACGGGGACAATCGGCTTTCCAATGTCCAGCCTGCTTGCAATGGAAGCACTTGCCTTTTGGCTTTTTCACACCACCTTGTGGTTTAGCCACTTGAGGTCCGGCCGTCTTCTTTGTTGAAGAATTCTGTTTCTTCTTCTTCTTCTTTCCGCCTTGCGGTTTAGAAGCAGAAACATTTTCAGCAACGTAAGCCTGAGAACTTTGACGAAATAGTCCCTCTGCTGATTGGAGTTCTGTCAGAAGTTCCGCCAATGAATACAACCTCTTGTTCATGTTGTAGTTCAAACGAAACTGCTCAAAACTCTTAGGCAGCGTTTGGAGAACGATATCGACCTGGGTTTCCCCATCGATTTCAGCTCCAAGGACCTCCATCTCATTCAGATGAGCCATCATCTTGAGGACATGATCACTCACAGGTGTTCCCTCAGCCATGGTGGCAGTCATCAAGTTTCTCATTACCTCCTGTCTGGCAGCCCGACTCTGATGTCCGAAGAGTTCTTTGAGATTATGCATCATATCATAGGCAGTAGGCATGGCCTGATGCTGATGTTGCAGCACATTTGACATGGAAGCCAAAATGTAACACCGCGCCATCTCATCTGCCTTAACCCACTTCCTATAAAGCATTTTCTCCTCTTCAGTAGAGTTTTCATCAGGCATGTCAGGACAGTGCTCAGTGAGTACAAACTTGTACTCTTCAGCAGTCAGGACAATATCCAGGTTTCGTTTCCAATCAATATAATTAGGACCAATAAGTTTGTTTTCTTTAAGTATAACAGCAAGAGGATTGAAAGCCATAATGAAAATCCTGAGAATCACATGAATAAACACATAGGTCAAATAATTTGAATTGACAAATCATATTGTTCCCTCAAACAATATAATCTAAATTCACCAACACCTCAATACACCGTGAACGTTGTATGCCACGATAGTGTGGACGTATACTAATTCAAACATTTTTTAGAGGAGGTTTTACCCATTAATTTTACTATCTTGTCAACTTAACTTTATGACAAATAAAATTAATAGTTGGTTATCGCTTTGGCCATACAAATAACAGCAGTGACTCCGATGGGGAGGATACTTATCAAATGTATCTAAGTGTATACCATTACTTGATACTAAGTCCATTATCTAGGATTATGTCCCTTCAGATGGAGAAGATGACACGCTCCTAAACAACTTTCTATAATCATCCATAAAGGAAGTTTGATCTAGTGATCCGCAAATGAACTCATCCAATATGGAGGAAGGCACTTAAAGCCAACGCGCAAGTTCAGGTGCATCACTTACAAACCAGTAATGGAGGCCATGGGATTTATTAAAACGATTAATCCCTCTCCCACTTAGTTATTTAACATGAGGGATTTTAACATGCATATCATATAAAACACATACAAGCATGCTTGATAAAACACATATAGAGCAATAAATATGAAAAACAAAATTTCCAACTATTATGGCCTTGATTTATCACTGTATTCTTGAATGTTTGCCTTCAAACGGGGATCGCCTAGCACGGTCTGACCGTGCCCCTCAGCACGGTCGTGCTCGATCTGAAACACGTCGCACGGTTGACCGTGCTCCATAACACGGTCGTGCCCTGTCCATCAGTGGCGATCCTCAGCTTGCACGGTCTGACCGTGCGCTCCAGCACGGTCGTGCCCGATCTTCAAAGACGCCGCACGGTCGACCGTGCCCCATAGCACGGTCGTGCCCTGTCGTTCAGTCGCAATCTTCGGCTGGCACGGTCGTGCCCGGTCATGCGATCCTAACCTTGTATCTATTACATTCATCGATCCTATACCCCACGAAGGAGTTTACATATAATCTAGATCGAACAGAAAATAAAACCTAACACGACAGACCGCCGTGATTTTACTATTACAATCATACATTCAAAAAACAACCTCGACATGTCCGAGGGTTTAATTCATACATAAACATACATTCAGACCATAATAGTTGGATTTAAGGTTCCTGCAGAAAAAATATAATTTCTCGCACATCCTACTATTATCCGATCTAAAACACGCATGCTTCAAGATATGATTCATAATAAAATTAACCGATTCAATCGAATAGAGTCAGAAAATCACGGCTCTGATACCAATTGTAGGAACCGCCGGATCGCCGACCCTATTCGATTATCCGGATCGGGGTCCATGCAAATATGATTAATGCACAGCGGAAAACGAATCACACCTTTTGCACCAAAATTAGTTCTAAGGTCAGAACTGTAGATCGAGGAATCGATGAAGCCTAAACCTCACGATCTTCTGCTGTATTCCTCGCCTTATCTCGAACGTTGTGTGGGCAACGAGCTATCGAGACTCTCAATCATTCTTCTCTAAATCGTATATCAGAATTTTCTGTGTCTGTCACTTTAGAAACGGTTGACTTGAGGCTTATTTATAGGCTACAACAGGGACCTTGAGGAGGATTAGGAATCGGTCTCCTGATAGGCTTAGGAGTCCTTAATTCGATCTGAATATACTTCTCAAGCCTATCAAATAATATCTTAATCCACTAAAAAGATATTATTGAACTACCGTCCCTTATCCATATTAGATATGGCTCCTATTTATTATATGCGCGTTTATCTCCCCATGTTTAAGATATCGAATGTCCATTAATTAAATGAATTACTGACAATTCAATTAATTAATATTTAATCCAAGAGTAGTACCACTCAACTTTATTATCATGCCGGAATAAATCCACCTGCAGGGTTTACATGATAATCCTTATGAGTTCCTCAAGGGGACATCATCATCCTAAATAATTAGGATACGGTTTCATTATATAATCAACAGCACATCATATAAACAACATTGTATCCCAATTTACCGAGCTTATTGATTTAATAAATAAATCTCACCCATTGGTAAATTAAAGAAACATATATCGAGTATACATGCCCGTTATTATACAATGATTAAGAGGACGCACATCCATAATAACAGAGGTCTTGTTTTATTTATGTAGTCAGTACAAATAAAACAACCTCAATTGGTCCTGCTCAATACATACAAAATGTACTAGTGTAATTTTATAATCAAGACAGATTAATACCAAATTACATTACAACCATTCTGATAATTTGTCCAAAATTATCTCGGCTGTGAGCTACCATTTATAATTTATAAGGAACTGATAACATGATCTTCTGTGTGGCACCACACACCATGTTATCTACAATATAAATTAATTGGACAATTGCAATAACATATATAACAAATATAAAATGCAAACATTTGACCATAAAAGATTCTCATGTCATAAATAGATGTTTATACAAAAGCTAGGCTTATAGTATACATCCTAACAATCTTATCATAGGAGATCCATCCATTGGTGTAAGAACCAAAAGATCCATCCCTCATGAAGCAATGTTTGCGTGCTTCATATCCCAGTCAGAGCCTAAGAATGTTGAAGAGGCATTGCAAGATAACAACTGGGTGCAGGCCATGCAAGAAGAGTTAAACGGATTTGAAAAAAAATCAAGTGTGGAAGACAGTTGCAAGACCAACTCATCAAGGAGTAATTGGAACAAAGTGGGTTTTCAAGAACAAGTTAGACGAATCTGGACTCGTTGTAAGAAACAAAGCAAGATTAGTTGCTAAAGGATACTGCCAGGAAGAAGAAATTGATTTTGATGAGACATTCGCTCCAGTAGCAAGGCTGGAAGCAATAAGAATTTTTCTGGCATATGCAGCTCACATGAATTTCAATGTCTATCAGATGGACGTTAAGAGTACATTCCTGAATGGTCTTCTTACAGAGAAAGTATACGTTGAACAACCTCCAGGCTTCGAAGATCAAGTAGAAGAGAAGGTGTTTTGGTTACACAAAGCCCTGTATGGACTTAAGCAAGCTCCGAGAGCTTGGTATGACACATTATCTCTCTATCTACTAGAGAATGGTTTCCAGAAATGAACAATCGACAAAACGCTGTTTAGGATACAGAATGGAGATGTGGACGACATCATCTTCGGTTCCACCAATAAAGAGCTATGTGAAAAGTTCTCCAACCTGATGCAGTCAAAATTCGAGATGAGTATGATGGGAGAATTAAGTTTCTTACTCGGGCTGTAAGTAAAACAGCTACCTACAGGAACCTTCATCAGTCAAGTCAAGTACACGAAGGAGCTTATCAAAAAGTTTGGCATGGAGAATGGAGCAGCAACGGCCGTTCCTATGTCTACATCAATAAGCCTTGACAAAGATGAAGATGGTAAAGACATTGATATCACAAAGTACAGACGCCTAATCGGATCCTTACTGTACCTTACAACAAGCAGGCCAGACATCATGTTTGCAGTAGGAGTCTGTGCAAGATTTCAAGCGGCACCAAAAGAATCACATCTTTCAGCGGTCAAAAGGATTATCAAATATCTGAAAGGAACTGAAGAAGTAGGCCTATGGTATCCCAAGAAATGAGGATTCAAGCGTAAAGGCTACTCTGATTCAAATTATGCAGGCTGCAAGATTGATCAGAAAAGTACCAGTGGGACTTGTCAATTTCTAGGAAATAAACTCGTTTCATAGTTTTGCAGGAAGCAAACTTCAATTGCAACCTCTACAGCAGAAGCAGAGTATGTTGCAGCAGGAAGTTGTTGTGCACAAATCCTCTGGATACAGCAGCAACTAAGAGATTATGGGATAGAAAAAAAGGAGACTCCAATTCTCTGTGATAATACAAGTGTCATCGCAATTACCCATAATCCTGTATTTCACTCAAGAACAAAGCACATTGATATACGTCATCACTTTATAAGAGATCATGTGGAAAAGAAAGATATTGTACTTGAGAAAGTTCATACGGATCTCCAGCTTGCAGATATTCTCACTAAACCTTTGAGTGAATCGAGATTTTCTATGCTTAGAAACGAGCTGGGAATTCTTAAGTTATGAAGAGAAAAGGAAGATGCAAAAACCAAGGGGGAACCTCTGTATGCTTGCGTGAAGTAGTAAGTATAGTGCTGTAAGCTACACCTTCTTACAGTGCTGGGCTCAAACAGCACTGCATCTTATATTCTTACAGTACAGCAGAAATCAGGTTTCAAACAGCACCAGGTTACAGCATTTATTTCAAAAGAGTATTGATTACTCTGCAACCTCGTACTAAGGATGCTGCAACCTTAAAAAGGCATTTATTTAGGCGGCAAAGGGCATGTCTTTCAGCATTAAATGCAAAGTCTGCGCGTGTCAGAAGTGGAAGGGTTGCGCTCAGTAGCCCACGCGCCTTGTAATAATTAAAGCGATGATTTGACATCTCCACTTTTTCGTGGACCATAAGATCAATTCTCTTTAAATATTTTCAACCGTCGATCTTCTCCACGTCCCTTGATTTCTGCCATAACCCCCATAACCGCACCTCTTTGAAATCATTATTCACCATCTTCCAAGAAAAGAAAAACCTTTTCACGAAAAACCTCTAAGTTCAAAATCTTCGATTTTTCCCTCTATCTTTCTCTCAAAACATCAATGGCTGCCAGACAAACCATCGTTCTGGAAGGAAGGCTAATCAACCAGGAGCACGTTCTTGCTTCGGGGTTGTATGACAACGCCCTTATCAGAAGAATATTCAACGCCCTTAAGCTGACCCAAGTCCTAGGGCTGTTGACGACTGTGTACGTTGGCTTCTCTGTGAAGTCAGTACAGAGATTCTACTCCTACGCCAGGCAGGTGGAGGAAAGGAACTGCATTCTGTTTAGGATGGATGCAGACGAAGAAGAACTGTCTCTAACCGTTAGAGACATCACCGCCACCTTCAGCATCTCTGCTACAGGTCTAACCCCCAGTAAGTTAACATCATATGGGGAGGGCACCGCTCAAGAGATGTGGGATCTCTTTCGAGCAAGGGATGCAGCGGCTGAAATTAAAAGGAGCGCCCCCAAGAAGTTCTTCAAGCCGGAGTTCGAACTGCTTCATGATATCTGTGCATACTCCATTGAAGGCAGAATCGGGAGTTATGACAAATGCACAGATCTCCAGTCCTGGATCATGTCTGCTATCATGGGCGGAGAAAAGGTGAACTGGGCGAGGTTCATCATGAAGAGGCTGTGGGAGGAAGTAAAGAAGATAACGGAGCGTCAAAGCTACGGTATCACCATCTGTTCTCTGCTCTGCAAGCTTGGCCTTCAACTTGCAGCACCTACCCTCATTCACATCAGAAAGTATCTCGGGGAGAAGAAGAAGGGCAAGACCCAACCGAAGGCTGTAGGAGCAGGAGTTGCGAGGATGAAAACCAAAGATAAAAAGAATGCAACTCTTGCTCTGTAAGATGAAGCTGCAGGCAGTGGGGATGAAGCCGAAGGAGAGGACGCTCAGAGTCCTCTTCCTGTTATCAAGAGGAGTTCGGGGAAGGCTGTACCTGAAACTGAATCCTCGTCCTCTGATGACGATGCACCCTTGATGAGAAGGGCCCCGCACAGCAAGAAGAAGGTTGCTGCAGCTGCTGCCTCCCAACGCTCTACAGCAAGCCTGGCTGTAGTTGCTATTACGGATGAGTCTCATCAGCCCCGGGATAAAGAAGGAGCTCTTTATTCCCAACTCTCTACACCTTCTGAGGTGGTAGAAAATCTTGGGGATAAGTCACATCAGCTTCGGGAGCCACATCAGCACCGGGTCGAGCCAGCTGAAGAAGCTCGTCTACAAACAAAGACTTCAGTGCTCGATCCCACCTTTTCGGCTGCTAGAAATATGGAGATGCAGTACTCTCTCTGGAGAGAGATGAGGCTGGCTACGGAGGAAATCCTGTTGAAGTGGAAGGATTTCTTGACAGTCGAGCAAGCTGTCCTGGAGTGGGCCAAATCAGAAGACATTCTGGCACTCCTGCAACTTGAGTACGCAGCAAGAGTATAGGAGCTTGATGATAGTAGTGCTGCTCAGGGAGCAAAGGACAAAGGGAAGAGAAAAGCTCTAGCAGAATCCGACTCTGCAGAGCTGCCGATGAGAGCAGCAATGGAGGACGTACAGGTCTTCCTTGCCCCGGTTGTGGAGGCTATAAGAAGGGGCGATGACGTCGCTTTTGCTCGAGAGCAAATCGACACCTTGGGAGTGGAGCAAGCTGAAGAAGCTATGCTGCAAAAGGCGCTGCAACAAAGTGTGAAGGAAACCAGGATGCAGCACACTCCCAGGAGAATGCGGGGAGAAGGAAGTTCAAGTTCTCACCTTACGAACTCCCCTGCATATGAGCAAATGGTTGAAGGTCTCTCCACGATCGTCTCTCTTGATCCTCTGGAGGAAGAGACCCAACTATTGGACTATGGCGATTCTCCAGTTCGTGAAGTTGAAGATACTGCTTGTGCAAATTCTCAGGGGGAACCATCTGCCATAATCAGAGATGTCATCTCAAACATCGCTGAAATTGCCAATGAAGCATCTACGGAGGAAGTTGCAGAGGCGGTACTCCCTGTACTGGCAGAGACAGCAGTACAGCAGGCGACCATCCTTGAAGCAGCAGCTGAAGAATCAAGAAAGATGGAAGCTGAGATTTTTGCAGCAATAAAGTGTACAGTGCTGGATACTGTGGACGCTGCAGGAAACCAACCAGAGCTGCAAGAACCCATTCTTGCAGCAGAAGCTGTCCAAGTTACAGGACCGACTGAGGAGACGGGGTCCTTTGACAAGACCTCTGCTAGGGAGGCTGTTCAGACAGTACCCACAGAGGATAAAGAAAAAGAGTTGAGGTAACCCCGGTGCAGCTAGAGACACCTCAAGAGGAGGTTGATGTTGCAGCTGCTGCATGCTCTCAAGAACCTTCCAAGGTTACAGCAGCAGAGGTTACTAAGGAAGCTGAGATTACAGATGCCGACTTCGCAAGGATGATAAAGGAGCACAACATAGCTGTTCATGGGTCAAAATCTGGCGGAGCAGATCCTGTTCAAATCTCATCCGGTGAAGAGGAGGCAGAGGAAGAAGAAGAAGAAAAAGAGCACCCATCCTCAAGCTTTACAAGCTCTCAGACCAACAACCATGAGGATGAGGTCGCTATTGAGGTTCCAAGGCAGGATGCAGCCCCTAAAATTTAAGCTGTTATACCATTCACTGCATCCTCTGCCGCCTCAACAAGACGAAATTCTAGGCTGACTCTTGACGAATCAATCAACCAAGTTGAAGCCGCGGTAAGACATCTGGTGCACACCCTCCAGGAGCACGAGTCTACCATGCGCAACAGTCTCAGGGTCGCTGCCCAATTCCATGCTGAAACCATGACGGGTTTCAAGAAGGACCTTGAAGCCCTGTCTGGGATGATCAAGAGGACGCTGAATGATCACTCCCACAGGCTTTACATGGAACGGGTCAGGATGGAGGGAGAGCTGAAAGTTGAAGCTGCACAGACTCGTCAGGAGATAAGGCTGTGCAAGCGCCATGTTGAGAGTGCCTCTGACAGGCTGAACACTCACTCCCACGTCCTGCAGACACTTCTGGATCGCGCATCTGATCAATCTCAGCGAACCAGAAGTGTGGATGACCGTTTGGGGAACCTGGAGCTCATTGTTGGAGAACTGAGGGACATCATGTTCCGAGTCTTCCCTCAGTTTGTCGATGCTCCAGAGGCCGCCCCCGAACCGACCCGAAGACTACGTCCCAAGGTGGTCCCAGCTGCCCCTGCTCAGCCCCCGATGTTTGATGATGCCAAAAATGGAAAAAGAAAAGAATGATATAGGAGCTAAAGAGGATGATGAAGATAATGACCAACAACCTCTCAGTAGGAGGAGGAGTAGAAAGTCTGGATCATCTGCTGCTGCTGACATCCCCTCTCCGAAGAGATGGAGAAGAGATGATGATGCTGGAGCTGGAGGAGCTGGTGCAACTGCAGGAGGAATATCTGCTGCAGGTTCTGCATTCAGCAGGGCTGCAAGCAAGGATGCAGCGCCTCCCTCCTATCATTCCAAGAGAAGGGATGAGAGCCAGCAGCAAGGCTCAAGGAAGAGGATGAGCGGAGACGAGTCTGAGAGTCAAAGGCACCAAAGAGAAGAACAAGATCCATATGCCTGGATTCAAAGACTCGGAGTAATTGGTGAGAAGAGAATATTCCCAGATGACTTCTACCAATATCCTTCTCAAGAAATCCCTCGCCTTGACACAGAAAAAATCTCTACTAAAGTGTCCGTTCTGATGGATCAGAGGCCTGAAGGTGAAAATATGGCTTGGAGGTTTGACATCTTCAAGGAAATCAGACTGCCTACTGACAAGAATCCTTCATTTGAGGCGATCACTATATATAAATGATCAGAATACCTCAGACACTTCAGAGAATTATGCAGGAAAGACAAATTCAATAGATATCATACTTGCAAGACTGCATTAAAGAGATATGAGCAGCTCGCTAGGGGCGGAGATCTGGAGATTCAGAAATATTATATCGACCTAGTGAAGCATGGCGGGATCGACTTCTGGCTCAGGTGGATCCAAATTCCTGTAATTATGCACAAGCTGGAAGAGTCCTATCAAGAGTCCATCAGGGACTGGTGGAAAGGATCAAGAAGAAGAGAATGCATTGAAAAGTTTGCTGGAAGAAGACCTGAAGAACCGTCAACTAAAAGGTCCATGTTTCAGTAAATTCTATACCTTCTAGTGATCCCTGTCCAAGTTCACACCCTATGAACTCATACATGTTGTTTACGTTTCTCCTGTTGTTTTATGTTGAAAGAAATGGCATGATACATCTCTGATGAATCCATGATTAGATTTAATCTTATCAAAGTTGTTCAAGCATGTAATCCTGATAAACCATATCAGATAATGTAAAATAAAACTTCTTCATGAACGAAATAATGTAAAGGTTTTGTCATCATCAAAAAGAGGGAAATTGTTAGGATTTCAATGTTTAGATTTTGATGAGACAAATCATATATGTAATAGGAAGTTTTGAGTACCCCATTTTTCACGATGTTTAAGTGAATACATAGACTATAATTGAGTCTAGTGTTAAGTGCTAAAAATGGAGGTTGAACAAGGATAAAGCTGCATCTACGCTATTAAGAATAGATATCGCTGCAAGAATGCAGGATACAGTATTGCTGCATAAAGGCAGGATACAGCATAGCTGCAAGAAGGAAGATACAGCAACGCCGTAATAGGACAGAGCATCTCTACAGCAAAGAAGGAAAGAACGGCATGTAGCATCGCTGCAACAAAAGGATACAGGAGTACTGTAAGAAGAAAAGGATACAGCAGGTCTACCAAAAGATACTGTAACCAGGTCTAAGTTACCGCAGCACTGCAAGAAAGTATCAGCTGTACGAGGACCTAGAATACAGCACTAAGCTTACAGTACTTATAAACCATTCAGCGCCAATTACAAAACGAAGTAACCTGCAATCCTAGGAAGGATAAATGCAGTACGAGGAACGAAGACTCATGCAAGAATAAATAGAGCCGTTCCAGAAAAGATCAAAGTTGCAGACACAGAGTCAATACGAAGATGCCACGCAGACTGACGCGCTGCAGAAAGCTGCGAGCCGCAACTGCCGCATTAAATACTTCGAAAGAAAAGGTCTAATCGCATTAAATACGAACCATGCTTTTGGTCAAACTACTTCAAATTCAAAAGAGAGATGTCTCCTTCAACGGACATCTTCTCCTACAAGTATAAATAGAGGAAGAGATACACTGAAGCTGGTTACTGAAACTACTGATTAACTGAACCATTTAAGCAAAATTCACAGAGCTTACAAGATCCAAGTATTCAAGTCTACGATCAGTTTCAGTCACTCAACCTCCCGAAGTGAAGCAAGTTCAAGCTGAAAGTTTCCTCAAGGATTCAGAAGCTCACTTCGAAGCACCAGTTGAAGAAAAACCTTTTTATCCTTTTAACCTTGTTGCTGTGTGCTTAGGTTGTTTTAGTGGTGTCGAGCAGTTGATAGGAGAGATCTTTGTTGTTTGTATAGTTGTCTAGAGTTAGGCACCTTCCCTGTGTGGGAGTGTGGAACCCTGTGTAGGTTAGCCTTTGAAGTTTGCAGTTGCTGTGTGTACGCTGGACTTCAGTAGGTTGTTTCTTTGTAAAGTTGATAGATTGTTAGGGGTGTCCTGTAATTCAATCTTACTTAACAAAGTTCCTGCTCGAGGAGCAGTAGAGTGGACGTAGAAGGATTACATCACCTTCGAACCACTATAACCCATAAGTGTTTATTGCTTTTTATTTGTGCTTTAATCTTCTATTTCTTGTTTGTATCATTTGCGTAAAACGTTTTCTGATAGAAGCATATTTGAGAAATTTAGCCTTGTGTTATAAAAGTTATTTTTCAGCTGCGTATAAAATTCCAAGTTACAGCGTGCAGTACTGCATCCTAGTGCTGTAAGCAGTAACTATCTGACGCTGCAAGTTCAAGTAACTTGCAGAGCATAACGGTTTGTTTAAAGATTTGTAAAATCGACCAAGGTTCATTCACCCCCCCTCTGAACCTCGGACACCACTTGGGACCAACAAGTGCAGTCTTACTTTTCTCACACAACTATCATTTTCAAATTATCTTTCGAGTATCTCCCAAGCTTATTTTGCAGCAATGCACATCTGAAAAAGTTGGAATACCTTAAGATCAACAACCCTAAAGATGATGGTCATTGTCCTTTCATTGAAGTTAGCATTTATGATCTCTTCAGCTGTCCACTCTCGTCAAGGTTTGATGATAATATCGTCATCACGTTCATAAGCTTTCTTGAGAACTTCAAAGCCTTCCGAAACTACATCCCAAACTCAAGAATCAATAGACTTGATTTGGAAACCAGTACGGATCTTCCAATAGGCATAATTTGATCCATCTAGCATTGGAAACTTTCCTTGAGGATTACACCAATCCATGTCTTGCACGAGAACAATAGGATCAACCACTTAGTGTGTCAAGTGGAGGCTGTTGATTCCAATTAAAAGTGTTGTGGGGTGTTCCTATGCAAAACAAACATAGAAAAAAAGACAAAGTCGTAATGCAACATAGGAAAAAAGACAGAGTCGTAATGTTGCATATGATGTGGACAACACTACGGATAACATGTAGTGAAAAAAAGAAAAAAGTAAGAAAGAAAAATTTATCCACAAGTATTGGATACCAACAGGACAAAACTCTTATTATATAAACTTATCAATACAAATATTCAAAAAGATCTTTGGAAAAAAAAACTCTCTTTGAAAACACTTAATACGTCCTATATGAATATCTATATGAACTATGGATGTATACACTCATGTGAAAACACAGTTCATCACTTGAACAAATCCTATCTCGTAAGATAGTCAAGAGTATGCAACCTCTATGACTATATGAAATAAGACCAGACTGTTATACTAAATATGACTAACGGACAGAAGAACACTCTGAAAACTGCTTTAGACTTGAATACGTGTCACTCTAATTGCTTGCTTGTGCTCTCTACTGATCTCCAGGGTGAATAATCTTATATATAGAGCTTAGAAGACTCCATGATCTTGTGGCACTACTCTATGAAGCTATGATCTTGGTATTTCATGTTCTTAATCTTCATGATCTCTAGTGTTCCATGATCTTTTCTCTTTCTTCAAGTCTCACGTTCTTTCTTTCTTTTATGATCTCATTCTTTTTTCACTTATCTTGCGTTCTTTTACTTAGAGAAGAGATATGAAAACAAACTCTCTTATAAAATATGATTAGTTGTTTTGAATAAGTCAAAACTCTTTTTTATTTGAATCTTCAAAAACAAGTGAGAAAAGAAAACTAATCTCTTAATTTTACTCTAACTAAATAACATAATTGATTTAGATAAAATAAGAAAAAGGAAAAATAAATGATTGTTGAAAATCAACATTAATAGGTATCATGTAGAAAGACGCTATTAACATTGAGTTGGTGAATCAGCCATTGAAAATTGAGAGTAACGGATAGAAATTCCAGAATGATGGCAGGTTTGAAGACTAGACTAAAGGTTTCTGTATAATCGAGATCGAGACATTGGTGAAAATCCTTGACAACCAATCTGGCTTTGTAGCGAGAAATTGTGCTATCATTGTTGCACTTCATACGAAAAATCCACTTACAGCGGACAAGGTTTGCATTCGGAGGAGAAGGAACCAGATCCCAAGTGTGTTTTGGAGAATGACATTAAATTCAAATGTCATTGCACTAACACATATTAATTTTACAAATAGGAAGAGGAAGTTTGGAGGTGATATTAGAAATCTGTTTAGGACAGAAAATATTAATTTTGGAATGAGTCATCATAAGATGTGTGTTTTGAGGTGGGAGTAGGTCAAGAGAAGGAGATGAATAAGCAGATCCAATAACATCAGGTTGGATTGTTGTTATGTTGGCTGGAATGGTAGGTGCAGAAGAGGTAGGCTCGGGAGAAGAGGTGGGAGGGAAGGAAGTTGTTGCGGTGTGTGGGTCCATCAAGGGTTGAGGTGACGACAGAATTGTAAGAAAAGGAAGTAAAGTTGATTCGCTTGTTTTTTCTGTGGGAGAGATGGAGTGTTTGTGTTGGGAAGAAAATGAGAAAATATGCTTAACAAAGCGAACATGTCGGAGTTGAAGATGCGATTAGTGTAGGATCAAGATAGGAATAATATGGTAAGTGGCATCGTATCAGATGAAGATACAAGACTTGGAGCAAGGATGAAGTTTGGATGGTGCGTAAGGGACAAAGCCAGAGAGAACATAAAGAATCGAATTGATAAAGCATAGTATAGAGGATATTTTTTGAAGTGAATGAAGTATGATGTTTTATAGGCTAAAGTTGGAGAAAGTAAGCGAATGATTAAATAAGCTGCAGTTTGAAAAGCATGAGGTCAGTACATAGACAAGACAGAATAATGAAAAAGAAGGGTAAGACCAGTTTCCACAATATGACAATTCTGACGTTCAGCAATCTCATTGTGTTCGAGTGTACGTAGGATGGTGTAATAAGATGAGTGATTTTAGAAGATTGGAGAATGGAAGTTAAACTTTTATATTCACCACCATTAGTATACATAGTTTTCAATCGAGTGGGTGCCCAGTTGCGCTTCAATGTGTTTCTACAAGATAGGATATATCGCAAAAACATCAGATTTAAGGTGCATGGAAATAACCGGATAACTTAGAGAAATGATCAAGAAAAATAACGTAGTAAGGAAACCATCAAAAGAAGTAACAAGACTAGGACCCCAATCATAAAAAAAAACACTTATAAGGAAGAGTTTACTTGTAAGGTTATATTCAGTAAACGGGAGCTTGTGGCTCTTATTACATAGACATGAATCACAACTAAAAGTGGAAGACAAAGAATAAGGTGGATGGTAATCTCATAACAAGCAGCTGATTAGTAGTCTTTGGAGAATGAGATACTCTGGATGTTGTGTGAAGTTGGGATCGGGGCATATATGAGGAAAATAAATTCAATAAAAATAAAGTTATCATGACAAAATTGAGACACATTAATAATTTTGCGTTTCATATGAGGAATATATAAAATATTTTGACAAATTAAAATTAAGAGGAAGATCATCAAAGTCAGTACAGAAATATTAAGAACCGAATCATTATCGAGGTGAACATCGTTGGGGCCCTCATATTTATGATGAAGATTCAAATTAAATAGATGAGAGAGAACGTAATGGGAGGCTCCAAAGTTAAGAAGCCAAGAATTGGCACTAATGGTAGTATTGATGGTTGCACATTCTGCAATAGAGTGAGTGTGGTGTGTGGAGATAGTAAGGACATTATTAAAGGTGGGGGACAGAGATGGGGAAAAAGAACCTAACAAGTTTTGGCGGTGTAATTGGATCGAGAGCAATACTGGTAAATTATAGATTCACAGTTGTTTTAGTTATGCGAATCACGAGGAGACCCATGAAGTTGTTGAGAAGAACGAGAGCTTGGGCCAACGGATGGTTGAGAGAGTCCATTAGGGTGAGATTGACATGGTGTTGTAGTATAGTTGAGAACTGATAACAGGCATCGTTAGAAGTGGATGCAGAAGCAATTATCGGATAACAGTCATCGTGTAGAATTAATTGATCTTGGCATTTCCATTGAATGAATTCATGATTGGGCACATCAGTAGTACCTTCTTTGATAGAAGATGGTGGTGATTTGGTGGAGGAAAAGAGACATGAATTGAAGTTTCCATGAGGGATAATTTGTGGTGGTAAGATGAAGTGGGAGATGTGTTGTTGCATTGATTTGAATCAATGATGTGGATGAGAGATTAGTGGTGGAGGGAAGACACGAGTAACAAAGTTTAAGAAAGAAAAAGAATGAAGTCTAGGATCAGCAAAGAGCTCGTAAGAGTGTTAAGGAATTAGACTGATACGATGTAGAAATGTAATGAAGGCACAATATTTATTCTTTATTGTACACATCTATATATGTTACAATGATTCATACAGATTTGAATAACTAAATCTCTAACAAAAAATACAGAAGATGCTTTACAAATAAAAGAATAAAATAAATGGAAAAAAAATCAATTATCAATCGGGTGCCTTTATACAAATAGAAGAATAAAATAAATGGAAAGATTATCAATTATTAATTGGGTGGCTTAATGATTGAATTGGCATCCGTTCGGCATTTGATGGTTACCCAAATATTTCTCTAACAATACATCAATATGATACAATTAATTTATTCCGTAAGATAATATGATCACTATTTTAAGTAATATCTTTAAATAGATTGAGTAATACATTTATGTTGTGATAAAAATAATAATTTTACATCATATTTCAGTAAAATGAAATAATATTTTTAGATGAAATATTACATTTATGTGATATGAGTGGTACCTTTATACAATACAATTAATAGCTTTCAGTAAAATTGTAAAACTATTTGTTAAACTTCATTTTCATTTTTGTATAGGAGAATTGTTATGATTATGAAGTATTTTGATAGATGTAATGAAGACTCAAAAACAAGAAAAGGAAGAAAAAGAAAAACAACCACATAAGAATGACCTAAGGCTGCATTTGGATGGATGGATTTGAGCCTATGAATTTAAAATCCACAGTCCAAATTCATTCCATGTGTTTGGATGAAAAATTAAGTGAATGGATTCTCAAATTCAAGTTTTTAAATTGATGAACTTGAAATTTATGTTTTGGGCTTCATGAATTTTTAGTTAAATTTTGAAGGATTTAAAATACTCTCCAAAATCCAGTCATTTGAAAATATATCATTCTCTCTCATCAGCGGCTTCTCCTCTCTCCTCCCTTACTTGGGGCCGTATACTCTTTCTTATCACCAATCTCAGTCTCTCTCATCTCCTTCCTCCATGGCGTGTGGCGGCATCCTCTCTCATCATCGATCTCAGTCTCTCTCTCCTCCCTCTCTCGCGTTCTCATCACCGATCTCAGTTTTTCTCTCTCCTCCTTGGTGTTCTCTCTGTCATCGTTGATTTATAAGATTTCGTCCATCGCCCTCTAGTTCTCACCATCAATCTCTCTATTCTCCTCCCTTGTTCCTCCCTTGAGCTCTCTCTTTCCTCACCTATCTCGAGATCACTCTACTCTCATTTTCGCTCTCCTATCTCTTAAAAATCGTACAAAAAAGGATTGGAAAAATAAGGTAAATAAACACGAACAAAAAGTTAAACCCTTGATCACCTTATTCATGATTCAAATGTGTAATAGTTCATGGATTAATCCAAATAATATATGGGATATCCTTTCTTCCAAGTTCTAAATCGTATATGGAATGTTTTTATTTATTTATTCTGTAAATTATTTATTTTTTGTTTTCTTCAGTTTTGTAATTATATTATTAAATGTTTTTTGATTGAAATGTTTTATGTTTTGATTTGTTTATGTTGTATATTAAAATTTAATAGATTTATGTTTTTTAAATTATTAATTAAGTAATAATCCAGCAAAAACAAAATTAAAAACTAAAGAATTTTAAGTATTCAATCACATTCTGCCAAACATATATTTTAAATTTGTACATTTGTAAAATGAATCAGGAATTCAAAAACCAATCATTTCAAATGAATTAGAATCTCAACTCCCTCTATCCAAATGGAGCCTAAGAGAAAAGTTGAAGAAAAATAAGACCATGAACAAAGAAGAAGATAAGTCTAGTGCGTATCAGAAACAAAAAGAAAAAGAGAAGGAAGGGTGTTGCCGTCCGTATACAGATAAGGAAGGAAGGGGAAAAATATTTATATTACTAAAAATATTCATGCAACTGCCGCAAACATAACTCATATATTTTTTTAAATATTCATAAAATATGAAAAGATACTATTATCAATATATTTTATAGGGAACTTCCATAGAATTTGATATTGTTTTGCCAATCGGAAGTGTCAATATACTTTTAATTCACCAAAATAATTCAATAAAAAAAATTCTTCAATTTATTTAATATAAAAAGAAGAAGAAAACCATTCCTAGTCTTTTCATTAAAAAACAAAAGGCGTGGGATCGTTCCACCAAGGAAAGGGAAAGAATATTTTAAAATTAGAAAATAAGGGCATATATTCTTCTCCAGTTATATCCCCTCGCCTTCAAATCAAGTTTCCAAAATCACGCCGTCTCTCTACACTACCGAGATACACACAGTGACACGCAGAGAGAGAGAGAGAGAGAGAGCAGAGAGTAAGAGAGAGTAATGGAACGAGTGAAAAAGAGAGTGCTGCTTTTCTATTGTGTGGAAGCTGAGGATTTGGCACGCAAGATTGCTGCTCATTCAGACCTCATTCAACTCCAATCCATTAACTGGAGGTATCCCATAACCCCCTCTATCCTTAACAACTATAAAACAAAATTCTGTATATGCCTGTGACTGCTGGAATAATTTCGTGGTATGTAGATGGTTCTTGGAATAAAAAAGGTCTACGGTGTGTTTTAGTATGGTATTGTAAAGTGGGTCAATTTGTTTTGTTGCTATCTCCAATGTAATTCTGGTTTGCAGAGGGAAGTGGGTGTTTACTTTGGGGAATGAAAAGTTTTAGCATATTATTGCCATTGTTTTTGTGGAGCCATGGTGAAATTACTTGTGTTTGCTCATATTAGCTGTTTACTTATGCCATATTCGAGATCGGTCATTATTTTCTCAAAAAAAAAAGTTAGTTGGAACCAAAACAAAGGAACAGTTTTTGTGATTGTGAATGCCACCATGAGCATGGATCTAGACTAGTTTAATATAACTTCATGTGTTCTGAAGCCTAGGTTTGAATTCAGAAATGTAGTACAGGAATTAGAATTGAAGGATAGCTAGCATTTGAGCCAGTTTTTTTGGTTGTTATTATTACTTATTTGGCATTGTTTAATTGATTTATACAGGAGTTTCGATGATGGGTTTCCAAATCTTTTCATAAAAAATGCACATGATATCCGAGGCCGGCATGTTGCATTTTTAGCATCTTTCAGCTCAACTGAAGTTATTTTTGAACAGCTTTCGGTCATCTATGCACTTCCAATGCTTTTCGCTGCCTCGTTTATGGTGGTATTACCTTTCTTTCCTACCGGTTCCTTTGAACGAATTGAAGAGGAAGGTGATGTGGCAACTGCATTCACTTTGGCTAGAATGCTATCTAATACTCCCATCTCAAGGGGAGGTCCAACCAGTTTGGTTATCTACGACATACACGCATTGCAGGTTCTTTCTTGTACCCATGAGTATTGTATTTATTAAGCTTCTGTTTGTTTTAGATCTATTTTCTCCATTTTGTCTGTATGTTTCTTTGAAGTGCGTATTGCCTTTCTTTCCTAAGGTGTTAAATATAACATGAGTTCTATCTTCTGATTCAACATTTTCATTTTCATACTTTGCTGACATGCAATTTTGATTAGAAATTAATAGACATGGCAAAGATCTTCATGATGTTTTGTTTATAGCATAAAAAATGCTTCTTGGTTTTTCTGATTTTCTTGTGCTGTTTTTCTGTCCTTATAGATCTTAGATGCTTATAAGATAAAACAGCCACCAATTCTATTTTTTTGCACTACTGTAAAGAAGCCAATGTATGAGAACATGAGATTATATTATAGCACTTATATGTTTTATTGCAGATACAACAAGGACTACTTATATGTGGCATTTGTCTAAACACATATTTTTTTATTGAAGATGTGGATGCAAAATAGTGGTGTTTTCAGACATCTATGATGTGGCCTGTGGCTGTGGCTGGCTGTTAAGAAATTCTTATATAAATATGGAAACAAATTTATATGAGCATGTATGTTCTGACATCTTTAGCATACTTCTGAGTTGTGAGAGTGTGGAAGAAACTCTAGAACTCGGGAAATTGAGGATAACACTCCAATTCCTGGTACTTTTTTCCATGACCCAATTCTGACATGGAAATATGTGCTAGATGTATGGTGTGGTCATCACTCATACATCTTTATCTCTGTCAAGATGTATGCTGATATGGACATATGTCAAATTACTTGTTAAGTGAGTCAGAGATAAAGATGTATGAGGATATGAACATATGTCAAATTATTTATTATTTATTATTTATTTATGGTGAGTCTTTGTATTTGTTGATGCTTTGCAAGAACAGGAACTCACTTTATGGTTGGCTTGAAAAAAAGAGCAAACTGTAAGGGTATAACGATTTGTTATTTGGTTGTTGAGTGCAAACGTTTTTTCCAAGCTGTGGCAATATTCACTGTAACCTCATTATCTATAACATTTGGAAGTTTGTGGTCAAAATATATGTTTCACCGAAATTTTGCCTGCCCTTTTCTATTCTTTTCCTCTACCAGAAGTTTTCATACATGTGATGGATTAGCCCAATACCTATTTGAATTGATTACAAGTTTGTATAATAATCTCAGAATCTAATAATCTATTATTTTTCTTGTTTTTATGCAAGTACTTGTTTGTAAGGCTATTCTCATTCAATAAATTGAGTATATTTTTGGAGGGAGACATGTTGCATCGATTGTGGATGAATTCCACAAGTTATTTAGTTCCTAAACTTGACTTATAGAGCTATAGCTGCTCTTTTAATTTGCTGCTTCAATCCAGAATGCTCGGTTTTTTTGCCCCCCTATCCTTTTCTCCTCCTAAATTTCTTTTCAAAGATTCATAATTTTAGTTCTATCTCGTAAACAGAGTCAAAATTGAATTTATATACATTTGCTCATTTTTTTACAGGAGAGGTTTTATTTTAATGATACTATTTTGCCTGTGTTTGAGAGTGGGATCCCACTTTTGAAAGAACGGCTTCAACAACTTCCAGAATTGGACAAGGTGAGTACTTTAGTTGTGTGAAAGACATCATTGTTGTTTCTTCTAGGGTTCTTGATGATTTTATAACAACCAAGATAAACATTCATTTTATGTCGAGGTGACTGCTAACACTCATAATTGCTGTACAGATAGTTGTTGCATTTCCAGATGATGGAGCTTGGAAAAGATTCCACAAGTCTCTGGATCATTTCCCCATGGTATGTGTATATTAAAACTGTGTTGATTATCTTACTCTGTTGAATTCAGTTTTATGATTCGAGCATTGCATGTCCGAATAAATTGCTGTAGGTTATCTGCAACAAGGTTCGTGAAGGGGACAAAAGAATAGTACGTATAAAGGAGGGGGATCCCAGTGGTTGCCATGTTGTCATTGTTGATGACTTGGTGCAGTCTGGCGGTACCTTAATTGAATGCCAGAAAGTATTGGCAGCTCACGGTGCAGCCAAGGTGAGTGCATATGTCACTCATGGTGTCTTTCCAAAGCAGTCGTGGGAGCGCTTTGTACACAAGAATGATGGTAGGTTTGCTCTCTCTCTCTCTCTCTCTCATCATCGTCCAAACACTCTCTCATCGTCATCCATGTTTGATTACAGGGTCAGGGAAGGCGTTCTCCCACTTTTGGATCACCGATTCATGCCCCCATACGGTTAAAGCAATCACTGGCAATGCTCCTTTCGAAGTTCTGTCTCTTGCAGGATCCATCGCCGATGCCCTCCAGATCTAGTCACTTATCAACTGCTCCGAGTTACATCTCTATTTTACATTGAACATTTAGAATTGGCGTTGACTCAATCCATATAGAGCGACAGTTTTGAGTAGTTGGAACCTTAACTGAATCAAAACAGGCAATGGCACTAATCTCATCCAAAACAGTTATGTTTGAGCATTCTTTTTAAGCTTGATATTCTTTAAGAAGAGGATCTCAATTTGATTCACAACTAATCAGATTTTACTGTGATATATATCTTGATTGCATAATATATCTCAAAGTTGCAGAAAGTGATACATTTATGCCATAAATCCATAATCTTAGTACAAGACCACAAGACAAAAGATTCAAGGTTTGTTCTGACAAGCAACTTAGCTATACATTTGTTTCCAACTCTCAGCCAGCTCTATAAACTATACATCATTAGAGATGAAGATACAAAAGGGAATTGACACTAAATAAAGCGAAAAAGTCAGGGAAGAAACGAGAAGGAACAGGTCAAAGCACATAACATGAGACATTATTGCATATCTGCAGATGCTTTGCCTCGTCCCCCCTTCCCTTTGTTAATGATCAGTTGCAGGCACACCATATCAACATGAGGCTGCCACCCACTTGAATATTTCTTCCAAGAAACGAGCATCCATCGCAAAAAGTGGACACAGCCAAGTAGAAGAGTGGCAACCCCCAATTCAGTATTAACACTTGGAAATTTATATACGGAGAAAAAAAAAAAATAACTATACAAAAGTAGAACACATACATTCTTGTTGAGAACCAGTAGGTACACAAGGAGCATATGTAACTTTCTATAGCATCTAATCTGAATCACCCTTTGGGCTATCCAGAGAATCCCCAGCATAAGATCCATCACGTTGACGGATAAATATATTCAGATTTCCAGACGGGAAGTTCGCCTGAGTTGTAATTCAAAGATCCATAATCACATGGCAGAACAACAAAAAATATCCAAAATTGGAGATTATATAAAGAAAAACCGAAGCAACCAGATAACATGCATGCAAAAAGTTATCATGAATGTCTACAAGTCTATAGAAGCAATGGTAAAATACCAGATCATCAGTCTCTTGGCCCTCAGATCGGAAAAGGATAGGACGACACCGTTTGTCTTCGTTCATTAAACTTGAATTCTGAAAATGCGAGACGAGAGCAATCTTTCCCTGGATTCTCGCATATGCCAAGGAAGCAACTTTCTCAGAATTGAACTTTTCCCACTTCTTCCCGTTAAATGCCTTCAAAGATGTGAATCAAAAGTTAAATTGACACTCAACATATTCTGGATTTGTAGAAACTAAAACCTTAACAGATAGCTTATAATGTATGCCCAGGAAATGCAAAAATACCTCGTAGAAGGAGATGATGTTAGAAGGAGAAATCATGTTAATGAAGGCGTACCCAACGTTGCACTTATTCTGGAGGAAGAGAAATCAATATATCTTGAATTTTGAATTCACTAAAAGATGGAACACTTTTTCTAACCAAACAAGAAATTACCTTGAAGTCTATGGGCAAATAGAGAAAGTCATAAGAACCCTTGTGGGTTTCATCAATAGCTGCAAGCAGCATTTTTGAAGTGTACCTTCGAGATGGATTAAAAGACAAAATACAAAAGAAATAAGCAACTTATGGATAAAAATCCCCAAAGAAGGAAATTATAATGAGTTTTTACTTGTTGGGAATGTTTTTTATCATCAAGGTAGTCCTACTATCTTCACCATTCCTGATTTTTTCCAAATCAAGTTGGTACTGCCGTTTATTATCCATTTGGCTTCCACTCTCAGCCCTTCTACTTCGAGCACGATCGATGATTCCATCATTGCTCGTTGCTCCCATGCCTCCAAAAGAACCATTCCCAAAATATATAGGACCGTTTCTTGGCAATGACATCATTCTTGAACTAGGAGAGCCACTGTCGGAGAAGTTTCCAGAAAAAGCAACTCCAAGGTTCATAGCCCCGGGGGCACCAATACTAACAGGACGATTCCCATTACTGTGGCCAAAATTTGCAACTCCAAATGTTGCCTGGTTCATATAGGACGAGTCAGGTGACTCAGGGAAAAACCCAAAATGTCGTTCCATCTGAATTCCAGATGGAGCAGATCCAACATGATGATGATGATGTGAACCAAGAAACGAGCCATGCTGACCAGTGTACGGAAAACCGATTCCCTGTCCTCTAGATGGATACGGACGGCCCTTCAATGATGCCCAAGTAGAAGCATTAATTTGTTCAGAGTGAATGGTGGGACTTCCCCAGAGAAACTGAGGACCAGAAAGAGTTCCAACACTGGATGGCTTTGAATCGCTATATGAGGAAGTGGGTCCCGGACTTGAGCTCAACTTAGGGTCTGGAACAGAAAAGTGTTGCTGATAGGCTACTCCATGTTTAGTATTGCCAGTAGTGAACCCCTGATTGGCTTGGCTTATTCGTGAAGGATCTTTACCGATAGGTGCAATCTTCACGGGACTTGATACATGAGAAGGAAGAATAGAAGCCAAACCAGGCAAGTGATTGCTACCTACAGGGCTGAGCCCACCTAAATTAGGAGACTGACTATAACCATGCAACGGATTTTGCTCCACCGGACTGCCAAAATTTGGCCAGCTACCTGTAAAAACGCGACCTGTTTTAGTTAAAAAAACAGCACACTCATTACGGTAATATCAACATGATTTATTTATTTTTTAATAGGCATAACACCCATCAACATGCCTGGAGGAGAGTTGCCAATGGGTGAACCAACTTGAAGGCGAAGACCTAGAGCTTCATCTAGCTCCTGCTCATGACTCAGTTGCAACATCAAGCTGTGCACAGAAAGCACATTAGTTTTTTATACAATTAGCAATCATTTGCAAATCTAAATGTATTTTCAGCCTGTCAGAAGATGTAACCCACAAGACCAATAACGTTTATAGAGGATGTCGAAATTGTATGTATTCAATGTCATATGGCCCATATCCAACTTCTTTGCAGTGAAATAGTACTAAAAGTATTTATGGAAGACACATAACTCAAGATAACACATATACTCTGCACAAATGCAAAACGTGGCAAGGATATTCCTGCTGGAACAAAGCATTACCCAGGAAGATAATTAACATCTCTAACAATGTTGCATAAATTAGCTGTTGATAAAGCAACGTAGAAATTCAAAAGTTTAACATGTATCAGAGAATAAGTTCATATTCGTATTGGAACTTCCATTCCACAAATGAAAAAGGTTATGGGAAGTTTGAAGTAAAACTGAAAACGATAATAATGTGAGACATGATGGGCCTGATTAAATGTTTTTCTATCTTTACATCTCTGTGCCTAATTGCCTATTAAGCACCCTATTATTATCTTCCTCTAATGCTACCTTGTATTCGACCTGGCAAGCAGCTACTCATTCATCTTGAAGATTACATAAAATTAATATCAGTGGTGCAGAAGGAATAGTGTAATGATTGTTATACTAAACGTGATACGACGAACAATAAAGATAACATCAGACTAGAGGATGGCTTTGGGAGTTTACCCGCGACGGGCTCCACCAGGCCGGCTAGGTTCAAGCTTTATGCGCTTCCCAGCTATGTCACTTCTATTTAAAGCCTTGAGAGCTGCCTCTGCAGCTCTAACATCATAAAACTCGATGAACTTGTGGTGTCGTTTATGAGGTGTTTCCCTTATCTACATTTATGCAAAATACAGAATTTATTTCATCCAAACTGCTTGGGAAGAAACAATAAATTACTTATTACTACAACTTGATATGGTACAAAGATCCCACCTCCTTCACTTCACCATAAGCTCCAAAAATTTGGCGAAGGTCATCATTGGATACAGAGGCATCCAAATTGAACACCACCAAGGTTCCCTGATTGATATCTTTTTCAGATGGATTATCCTGCATGTAGCAAGAAACAATAGTTTTGAGCGGCCATTCATAGAACAACATACATGTTTGAAAACAAGAGATTTCAAGGTTCACACCTTTGGTATAGAAAAATGAATATCAAGTTTTCTTCGTCTCAAGGGCTTGTTTTGTAATGCGCGCATTGCAGTTCGAGCAGCTCTGATGTCATAGTAAGATATCATCACAAATCCCCTATGCTTACATGCGGTATAAAGAGTTCTGATATCTCCATATTGCTATCAAAACAGAACAGAAAGAAGTAGAGTAAATATTAGCATTTTCACCAAAAGTTGAGTTATCTGGGGTGGGTTGGGTGGTGGAGAAGACCTTAAAATGAAGTAAAAGACATACTTACATATTAGAAATACAAGTGATTAAACTATTAGGAACACAAGACAGGGGCTTGTCATTAGGTTTTCAAACTCAAACTTTAGGGTCAACAGACAACAGACTTTTGATATGCACCAATCAGTTATTTAAGAACCCAAATCTTGGATAACTAGGATTATTTCTAAATTGTTCAAGTTAGTGTTCTATCAAATATGAAAAGAAAATAACATCACTATCGTTGAGAGAAACATTCATACAGCAAACAAGAATAACTTGTAAAAAACAAGCCAGGGATGGGAGTGTCTTATTATCTGAACAGCCCTCACCTTGCAGCCAAAAAAAAAGGATAGGTGTCAGACCATATTTTATATCTCATTGAGAGGATTTATGGTGAATGTTCACATAATTTCAAAAACTCATCTAGATGGTACATTCTTGCTACCAACAATAAATTGAGTGCTAGCATATGCTTCTTGCTACTTAGAAAATAGATTTATTAATAAGCAACTTCGCTTCATGCATACCTTCATCATCTCCTTTGCGTGAAACCATAGAGGTTAAAAGAGATCAACAGATTGAAATAGTGAGAGTAATTAAAATTGCTAAGCAGGTTAAAGTAATAATCAGGTAATAAAGATATTTAAACATCACCCCGTTTCTAAATGACACGAGTCAGGCACTATTATGAGCTTATCTAACAATAATTATCAAATCATATGGCTTCACCAAGAATTCACAAACAGCTATTTGACCAGAACTCTCTATTGACCAAAAGAGCTATCTAATCGTTCTTTTCTATAATAGTTATTTATCACCTTATGCAAATATACACTTACACTTTCTTCAACCCTGATATAATGCTTATTCAGCTTGATGAGAGAGGACACTTTGTTTGCTCTCAGATGATTTCTGTATAGAAATTTGCTGCACGACAGTATCCACTAATATGTTCTCATATGCATTTAAGCATATGTTCCAATTAGAGAAATGGACAAATGGGAAGGAGGGCATAAATAGTGATCTTCACAAAAAGTACCAAGCAAGAAAACAAATCATAGCTGAGAAGTGAAATATATGTGAATGAAAAAGGACTACAGTGGCTTGCAGATTGAAGAATTCAGATCTCATTAGAATACCTCAAAGAGGGACTTAAGTTCAGAGTCCTCCACATTACTGTTAATATTGCGAACAAATAATGTCCTTGAAGGGTGCTCGCCATAGGGGTGTTCCCCACTAACAGTTCCGACACCATTTGCAATGCCATAATGGGGAATGATATTACCATTAATACCATCAGACGTGTTTAGCCTCGTCATGCCGTTTACAAGATTTTCTTGTGTTTCAAGTTCAATTTCCAATCCCCCTCCACTTCCAAAAAAATCATCATCTAAGTCTTCAAGTTGAGTTGGTAACCCAGTAAGATCAAAATCATCAGTAAGACCAGCTAAAAGTTCATCTTCGTCGCCAGGAAGAAAGCTTCCAATAATACTCGGGTCAATATCTTCAAGTGGATCCTTTACATCATCGTCTAAGCGTAGTTTACTAAGGCTAGGAAAACCATCGTCAGTTGACTGACCACTTTGATCGGATCCATTAAAATTAACTGCAAAGAAAAAGAAGCAATTCTAAAACGTCATCTTAAAACATGAGAAATCATTACAATTTTGTCAAAATCTCGCTCACATTTTTCATGTGGAAGGACAGGCAATGAAGTAGAAAATAAGCTCGCATCACTTGATGCATGATATGCACCAGTTCCACTAGGAAGTCTCCACACAGTTTTTTCTTTCCCTGGAGTACTCATGAACGGCATTTTAGAAGGCCCTAGAAAACAGGTACAATATAATCTGGTGAATCAGCTTTTATACACAGATTAGTTCCTCAAAACTTCACATAAAAGTGTTACGACATATTAAATAGATGACAATTCATTAAACAAATCAAAATGACCCCCCTAAACTAACCAGGAATGAAATGTTCCGTTGGTTGCTCCATTCAAATCAGTCCCTGCAAAAATCGAGCATCATAAATTGAGTATCCTAGTAAATGAGAATGCTTCAACCCACACTAGAATTAAGTACAAACGATTATGCAAATAAGGAAAAGAATCATAATTGGAAAAAAATATTTAATCTGGTCAATCAAATCAACTGCAACTAACAACAATGAAGCAAGAGAAATATAAACATCTAAGTAATTTCAGAAACAAGTTCCGTAGCACGCAGAGCATAAAGGAACATGGTCACATAAAGCAAAATGAAAAAAATAAAGATGAAGAAATAAACAAAAAGTTAATGTCCGTACGGAAAAATAAGCTTTAGTTTATCAAATAACCAAAACAAACCTTTATTGAAAGTATTTAATTGAATGTTGTAAAAGATTACCACATATAATATCTGATAAAAATGGGTTGAAATTAAAAGTCTCACCAAAAGTTGGTGAAATTAAAAGACATAATATACAAATAAAATCGATTGATCACCATTTAATTTGGTCAACCCATACCATATTCCCAAAAACTGATACACAGTAAACGATCAGTTTTCCAAATCACCCCAAAAAAAAAAAAAAAAAAAAGAGAGAGAGAATTAAAGATGATGTTGCTCATTCAAAATTTGAAACTTTATTCCAACACACGCAAACATTAAACAAATCCAAGAAAAAGATTACAACTTTAGTGATGTACAACATTAAAGATCGCAATTTTGTACTAGAACCTACTTAATTCCAGGTGTTGAACACAACCCACCATCTCAAAACCATGAAACATGAATAATCACACGACATAATCAAAACCCACCTCAATTATACAGCTAATCAAACGGCCAAATTTCCAGAAAATTAGGCAGAGAGAGTTAGGATTACCTCATGACCAAGATGAAGAAGACTGATAACTGCCAAAAAAAAAAAGAAGACGTGAGAGAGAGAGAGAGAGAAGGGAAAAAATCAAGGGGTTAATGGAAAAGAGAAGTGAGGGTGAGTAACGAAAGAAGAGAATAGAGAAGCTAAAAAAATCCGACCAAAGTAATGAAGAGCAGTTAGTTCCGTAGAAGCAGAGGAATTGTTTTCTTCTACTCTTTCACTTCCTTCTCTCCCGCCGCAACACCAGTAAATGCTTCACAGAGAGAAAATAAAATGTTTTGGAGAGAGAAAATGTACAATTCAGGGGCAGAGAAATGCAGAGAGAGAGAGAGAGAGAGGGGGCCCACAAGCAAAATGGTCCAAGGGAACACAGTGGAGAATGATTGGAGGGAAAGAGGGTATCTGACAATACGTATTTATTTGCACGATTATTTATAACACGCAATTTTTTATTAGATTTTTTTGCTTTAATTATAAAAACCTTTATATTATAGATTAAAGGAAAATATACTGTTTTTTCTTTAAAACAAATATATATATATATATATATATATATATATAATTATTTTACACAATTATTTTTATACATCAAGTACAGAGATTCTAAATTCATGCAATTGGATCAACCCGACTCGAGAGTGTATTTCACGCGTCTCACGTACGCCTCATGCGCCTACATGCTCTCACATGCGCCTAAATCTTAATCCAAACCCTAATTTTGTTATTATATTGTCATAACATTTTAGTTTTAGTTTAGCGAATTTAACATTTTAGTTCTATCCTCAAAACCTTTTAGTTATATGCATATAACTTGAATAGTGAAAATCGTATAAGTTATTCACTGAAAATGTTATTAAATCAGTATATAAAGGTTATACTATTACAACATAAAGGTTATAGTATTACAACATAAAGGTTTCGGCTATATTGAATTTTTATAGTGAAAAAAATATAAGTTATTCATTGAAAAAGTTATGAAATTTGTACATAAAAGTTATATTATTACAATATAAAAGTTTTGATTATATTATATGAATTTTTATGATGAAAAAGGTTATAAGTTATTCACTAAAAATGTTATGAAATTTATATAAAAGTTATACTATTACAACATAAAGATTATATCATTACAACATAAAGGTTTCGGTCATATAACATGAATTTTTATAGTGAAAAAAGTATAAGTTATGCACTAAAAAGGTTATGAAATCTATACATGAAAGTTATATTATTACAATATAAAGGTTATGATATAAATTTAAAAAAAAAACTAGGCACGAATTCAGGTTAACCGGACCCGCCCCGACCTGCGCGCCCAATTGCATAAATCATGACTCATGCACTTGGTGCACACAAACACTACCTATTGTTTTAATTTTCATCCCGGATAAGTTTTGTTTGGGATAACGAAATCGTCTATTTTAATGTGTATTTCATTTAAGGGTTGTTGACGTCGGAATTTGTATTATGATATAATTCCTAGTCGAACACTCAAAATGATAGAATCCGAATTAAATTAGTGAAATCGGATAAAAACAGATTAAAAATGTGTATAGAGGTACAGAAAATACTATGCCCGAAGTCTACTCGGGTAATTTAGTTCGGCTGATCCTGGTCGATTCTAGGTGGCCGGTCAGGATCGTATTTAATATATGTTAGAGAAAATAACTCTCTAGTACTTGAATACAAAAATGTTCGAACATTTTACAAGTTGAAAATTACCCTATTTATAGTTTTGGAACAGCACTAGTAGTGAGGATCATGCCCACTACTTCCTTGATTTTTGCCTACTTTTAAGGGAGTGGGCTGTTTAATTTCCCCACGATCTCCTAGCCATCAGGAATATCCTATTCGGTATATCCTGCCCGGGTCGGCCATGTCCCTACGGACCCACCACAAAAATGAACCTGGCCAGCTTGCCAAAAGGCCATCCAGGTGAAGTATCATGGCCGGGTCATGTGGGTAAGCTCAATGAATTATTTGGATCAGACTCTTAAAGGCCACCTTATAGACCGGCCAGGCTAAGCGTTTGAATCTTGCTTGGGTCGGGGGATCCAACAATAGCCATTAGGTCGTAAGAGAAACTTGTTCTGTCAGGACTTAATTAAACTCCACTAGTCGAGCTGAGCTGAATATAAGTCGAACATGACAAGACATAATGTACTCCTCAAATCGGACACATGTCATCATTTGATGTAAAGGAAATCGAAGAGTTGCTGAATCCTAGCCGTCTGATTAGCCACGTGTCATCACCTGGCAGGAGAAAGTTAAAAATTCGCGCTATCCTTATAAATAAGGGAGACTCTTGTTCAATTCTCTTTTCACCAACTCATAACCCTTGTAGAATTCTTTGAGAAGTCTGAGCTCTTTTAACCTAGCAAAAGCACCCGTCCTCAATTAACCGTTCAAATTTCCTTAGGTAACTTCCATACTTAGCATAAATTATATCTTCTTCCTCAAAAATCTTCCGGGTGTGTGTTGACTCAGGATTACAACTAGGGTAGGTCTGAGTACCAGAGGTACAGTTCAGAGGAGTTGGATTTGGAATCCAACTCTTCCGAAGCTGAGGTAGTGAGGAGTCTAGCTCCGGTGATGGCCAAAGAGGTGGGGACTTCGGGTCAAGCACCTCCCTATATCCCTATGGGGGTGTCGAGGCTTCCTCGACTCTACCGAAGGACCGAACAACCTTCGAAGGACTTTAAGGCCAATTCTTGGTCATTAGTAGTTACTCGTGTCGAGTTGGATAAGTGGCATGCGCTCTTCAACATTTCTTAAGACGTCACGTTTGATATCCCAAGACCCAAGGAGCGCATGGATATGCCGCCTCAAGGATGCGTGGCCATCAACATCCGGGTCGTCGAGACCAGCCTCCGATTCCCCTTAACCCCTTGCCTCACCGACTACTTGTGGCATCGGGGTGTCGCACCTGCTCAAATCTATCCGAACAGGTGGTCGTCGATCTTGGGGTTACTGGTCCTCTTCTGAACTTTCAATCTTGGGGTCCCATCCCCTAGGAGTTGGCCTGGGTGCTGAGCATCAAGCTCCTCCTAGGGGCGAGAAACCACCTATACTACATCTCCTCTCAACCATTCCGACTCAACTCGTACGTGGTCTTCCTTTCTCCATTAAGGATTGGAAGATCAAGTGGTTTTCGGTTAGGGGCGATTGGATGAGCCTTGGGCTGCCCGGTCAAATGGAGCCCCAGCGTGTGGCCTGCCCCCACCCACTTCGGCCCGATGAATGGTACTTTTACATATTTTTATTTCTGTTCGACTCTTCTGATTTTAATTATCTTTCATTTTGCAAAGGTTCCTACTCAGTGACTCCTGATCGGTAAGACGTTCTCTCTGAAGATTGTCTTCCTAAGGGATAGCACCGAAGAGAATCGGTAGACCTTCAAGGCTCTGATCACTTAAGACCAATTCTCCTGAGCTGGCCTTATTTTCCCGTTCATTCTGGCTCCAAACAACTTCCTCGGTAAGTTTTTTTTGTTTTAATTCGTTTTTTGCTTGGCATGAGACCTCTGTACTTAAATCTTTTTTTTTCAACCATCTTCCCCGAGAAGGTCTGCCACTTAGGATGAATCCAAGATAGCGCATCCGCCAAAGGATCGAGCAAGTGAGGAGGCCTCCAATCAGGGTCAGGGTAAGGACCGAGGCCTTAACCCCCCTAGTCTCTACCATGACCATGTCCGTTCCCGACCGACCAGCCCCCGTTCTCCGTCTGCCAAAAGGTCCAAGCCTGAGGTAGGAGGCCCTCCTTGGGGATAGGGTGTCACCATTGCCACCCCACCCGGTGTTTGGTAGTTAGAGAGCCCACTGGTCGAGTCGGTCAGCATTTGTGGGTGGGATCCTATCCGAATCGAGTGTCCAACGAGTACCTCGATCGGTGGCCCCCATTCCAGATTAGCCACTCCCGTCCAATACCCATCATCAGACCATTTGAGTCATCTTCCTGCTGGGGTGAAGCCAGCTGCCGAGGCCCTCATCAAGGCCTTGACTGAGGAGTTGGAGTAGTATGTCGGCTAGATGATCGGCATGGACACGGACGTCTGCACCTCCGTCCTCATAGCACAGGCGTCTATCTTCGTCTGATGCGCCCACCTCCAACACCTTGAGAAGCTGGAGAAGTACAAGGCTCAGAAAGTCGAGCTGAGAAATAAGGCCGACCAGCTGAGCGCCGCAATTGAGGAGAATGAAACTCTTCAGGCTCAGCTGGCCTCTTCCTAAGAGCTCCTGGCTGAGACCACAAAGACTGCCGAGCTAGATCGGAAAAAAATGATGGATCTGGCCATGGAGAACGCCCAACTCTGGGTCGGGATGGAGGGCTTGAAGGCCGAGCTAAAAGCTACCCGGGCCATCCCAGTCGATGAGGTTGCTGTAGTGGCCAAGTACAAGGACTTCGAGGAGGGCAAGTACGAGGGCATCCTCAGTTATCTCTTCACCTTCATCAACGACATTGATGTGGCTCGGAAGGAAAAGCTGGATGATCGCCCGTTTATGGCGATCCTAGCCGGCTATCTGGAGAAGAACCCCCTCTCGGCCTACTTCTTGGAGATAATGAGCAATATGTTCGGGTATCTTCCACCCAGGTCGGAGAGGCTCCTCAGGCCGGCTCCGCTAATATGAGGATGGGATGCTACATTGGGAATGGTTAGGATAGCTCAGCTGGTAGAGTAAAGGACTGAAAATCCTCGTGTCACCAGTTCAAATCTGGTTCTTGGCACATGGTTAGATTGTATGATCCAACCTATAACATAGCGACCGACCCTGATGCTGGGCAGGAAGCAGAGGTGGGCACCTTAGGGGTGGCTGTGGACGAAGTGGTCGAAATCGACCAGTAAATACTTATATTTTTTTCTCTTTTTTTAATTATTCTGTTCGGGTCAGTTGGCCCCTTTTGTACGAGGACCTAGCCTCCAAATTAGTTTCTATTAATGAACATTCATTTTGTTTATCATTCATGTTCGGCTCAAACTTTCATATCTCACTTGTATAATTTTCAATACTTGTAGCCTGCATTATAACTTGACTTACTCAGCTCGGACTTACTTTTTATACTTGTATATATTTTTTTTGTGTTATACAACTAACATATCACCTGCTCAGCTCGGTAATATTATCTGAACGGCTCGGTTCATATTACATCAACACTTAGTTGAAATGTTAAATCATGCACTTAATCTTTACCTATCTGTTCGGCCAATGCCGAAATTGGTCGGTCTTTGCCGGCCAATACCTAGTCTCGAGTCAGCTCGAATGAAATCAATGCCCCATCCTAGCCATAGCCCTAGTTCTTTCTGGTCGGCTCGGTTGAGGATGTTTCATTTATGGGTCGAAGCCTTACTGTTCCGTCCATCCTGAACGGTTTGGATGAGGTCGTAACCTGTTTTGGGTCGAAGCCTTACTATTTCATTTGGTCTGGATGGCTCGGACGAGGCTGTAGCCTGATTTGGGCCGAAGTCATATTGTTTCGCCCGATCTGGATGGCTCGGATGAGGCTGTAGACTTTTTTGGGCTGAAATCTTGAGCCAAAGTCTTACTGTTTCATTCGATCTAGGCGGCTCGGATGAGGCCGTAGCCTTATTTTGGCCGAAGCCTTACTGTTTCAACCAACCTGCGCGACTCGAATGAGGCAGTAGCCTGATTTGGGTCGAAGCCTTACTATGTCATCCAGCCTGAACGACTCGGATGAGGCCGTAACCTTTAGCAATTTAACAAGTTAGAACTTAACTTTATTAAATGAAAGAATGAATGGAAAAACATATAAGGCAATTACAAGAAAAGTCCTAGCCGGCTAGTGGTAGCATTTCTTTAAGTGCTCGACATTCCATAGCTTGGACATCACCTCGTCATTTAGGTCGGCTATTTTATAAGCACCACCGGCCAGGATTTGACTGATCTTGAACGATCCTTCCCAATTATGTCCTAAGGACCCAGTGTTTGGTTCCTTAGTGTGCTGTAGAACTTTTTTGAGGATGAGGTCTCCAACTTCGAATCTCCATGCTCGGACCTTAGAGTTATAGTATCTTGCGCTTCTTTGTTTGTAGATGAAATTTTTTACATCTGCATTGATTTTTCTTTCTTCGACCAGGTCAAAACTGGCCGCCATTGCTTCAGTGTTCTGCTCATCCTGGTCACACATAAGGTCGAGACATCGAGCTTGATTGAGATGACGGCCTTTGACCCAAAGGCCAAAGAGAATAATGTTTCGCATATCACTGTGCTGACCGTCATTCTGTATGCCCAAAATACCTCAGAAAGTTCATCCGCCCAGGCCCCTTTTGATTTTTCCAATCTAGCCTTCAAGGTGTGTTTGATGATCTTGTTAATGGCCTCAACCTGGCCGTTCCCTTGAGGGTGATATGGAATTGAGAACAACTTTTTCATCCTCAAGTTTTTATAAAATGTCTTGAGGTCCTCTCATCAAATTACCGCCTAGAGTGCGGAATCCTGAACCGGTAAATGATAGACTTCCAAATGAAGTTTGTGATTTTCAGCTCGGTTATTTGTGTTAGGGGCTCAACCTCTACCCATTTAGTGAAGTAGCCGACAGTAACTATCGCAAACCTCACTCCTCCTCGACCCGTGGGCATCGGGCCGATCAGATCGATTCCCCACTTGGCAAACAGCCAGGGGGCCATGACTGAATTCAGGTCTTCGGAGGGTGCTTAGATGAGTGGTGCGCATCTCTGGCACCGATCACATTTCCTTGCGAAGTTAATAGCATCCTCCTTCAAATTTGGCCAAAAGTAACCTTGCTTAATAATTTTAAAGGCCAAGAACTGTCATCTGGAGTGATTGCCGCACACGCCTTCGTGGATTTCTCTCAATATATATTCGGCCTCCTCCTCATTCAAACATCTCAAAAGAGGTCTGGAAAATCCTCTTTTGTACAACCTCCGTCCTGCACGGTATATCTAGCAGCTCGGATCCTTAGCTTCCTTGCCTCGCCCTGGTCGGCAGGCATCTTACCTCTTCCAAGTGTTGAATGATTGGGGTCATCCAAGTCACCTTCTGCTCGATGACGTAGACTTCTTTCTAGTCGAGTGCCGAGCTATCTACTGTGCCAATATTGATCGAGCCGATGTCCTCTACTCCTTCATCTTCTAAACCCTGCTGAGGCTAGCTTAACCGACCTTAAATACCTGGTCATCTGTTTTTCCCTAGCCACATATTCACCGGATATTTGGTCCACCACCAAGAAGGAATCGCTAAAAACTTCTAGATCTTCCACTCCGAACTGCTTTGCCATGTCCAGGCCAACCAGGAGTACTTCATACTCGGCTTCATTATTTGTAGTTGGGAACTTGAAGCTCAAAACCGAGCAGAAATACTTGTTTGTGGGGCTGACAAGCATTATTCCAGCCCCGTGCATTGGGCGGTCGATGATCCGTCCACAAACATCCTCCAAGCCTTCTCTATCCACTTTTCTCGGATGATAAAAGTTGATGTAAACTTCGCAATGAAGTTGGCCAGGGCCTGCCCCTTGATGGCTGTCCTGGGGGTATAATGAACATCATACTGCCCGAGCTCTACTGTCCTCTTCAATAATCGCCAGGAGGCGTCTGGACGGCCAAGTACCTACTTCAAAGGGAAGTTTGTAAGTACTTTTACCTGATGCGCCAAGAAGTATGGACATAGCTTTTGGGCTGAGATGATCAGGGCGTAGGCCAATTTCTCCATGGCTGGGTAGCGGAGCTCCGCGTCATGCAGTGATTGACTTACATAATAGATAGGTTGCTGAGCCTTCTGTTCTACTCGGACTAGTACTGAACTTACTGCATACTCGGATACCGCAAGGTAGAGCCGTAATTTCTCGTCGGGCTGAGGCTTGACCAGGACCGGAGCTGCCATCAATGCCCTTTTCAACTCGTCCAGTACGGACTGGCACTCACCATTGCACTCGAACTGGGAATTCTTCCTGATGAGATTGAAGAATGGTTGGCACTTGTTAATGGACTTAGATATAAAATGATTAAGCACCGTAACTTTTCCAGTCAGGCTCTGGACATCCTTGATCCACCTTGGGGGAGTTAGGCCGACGATTGCTTCGATTTTCTCAAGGTTGGCCTCAATTCCCTTTTGGCTGACCATGTACCCTAGGAACTTGTCCGAGCCGACCCCAAAAGAGCACTTCTTCAAATTCAGCTTCATCCTGTACTTTCTCAAGATATTGAACATCTCTGCCAGGTTGTCTACGTGGTCGGCTGTTTTCCTGAACTTGACAAGCATGTCGTCCACGTAGACCTACATCGTCTTCTCGATCTGGACGGTGAACATCTTGTTCACTAATCTTTGGTAGGTCGTCCCGACATTCTTCAATCCAAATGGCATCATGGTATAACAATATTGTGTTCGGTCAGTGATGAATGTGGTGTGCACCTAATCCTGTTCTGCTATTGGTATCTGGTGATACCCAGAATATGCATCTATGAAGCTCATGAGCTCATGCCCAGCAATAGTATCAATGAGTTGGTCGACGTGGGCAAAGAAAAACAGTCATTTGGGCAAGTCTTGTTCAGGTCGATGAAATCCACACATAACCTCCATAACCCGTTCGCTTTTCTGACCATGATGGGATTGGACACCCAGGTTGCGTACTTAGTCTCCCTGATAAAGCGGTGCCCTAACAACCTCTGCACTTCCAATTCTAGCCCTTCGTATCTATCCGAGCTAAGTCTCCGCCTCTTCTAGGCCAATGGCTGGGCTGCAGGGTCTATGTTTAGGTAGTGACAGATATCTTTTGGCCGGATGTCTTACATGTCTTCGTGAGCCAGGCAAAGACATCGGTATTTACCTGCAAGAAGGAAATCAACTCGGCCTAAAATGGCTCCTTCAATTTCATGCCAATTCCTAGCTCCAGGTCTGGCCTGCTCAGATCCAATTTTATAAGATCCACCTCTTCAACAAGTATTGTTCTTTTCTTGGGGCCATCCTTCCTAGGATCCAGGGATCCCCACTCCTTGTTAAGCAGCTGGCCTTCCGCATCTGCTCGTCTACCACCACTCTGGTTGGTTGTGCTCGAAGATGACCCGATCTCGAAGGTTGGGGTAAGCGACATCTCGGACAGGATTTTTGGTTGCGGAGGCTCCTCATCTACCTCCATACTTTTCTGGCCAAGCTCGGCTACTTCAAGGATGGTATCCTCAAAAGTGTCTTATATTTGCTCATTGTTCGAGCCGACCTGAACGAGCTCTATCATATTAATCTCTCTCGAATGCAGTCCCATGTCAGTCTTTCGGGCTGCCTGTTGGTTCCCTTTCACAACATAAACTTCATTGCCGATTGGGAACTTGACGATGAGGTGGTAGATGGAGACCACTATTTTTAGTTTGGCCAGGAGTGGCTGGCCCCATATGGCATTGCACTGGGAGTTAAGTTCTACCACCTTGAACTCCATTGTCGTGAAGACTTCACGATCACCTGGACCTTCAGCTCGCATGTGCCGAGCACCTTAGTCCCCATTCCTTTGAAGCCTTGAATCGTGTCGGATGAGAGCTCAAGCTGGGATTCGTGGAACCCCATCCGATTGAACGTGCTCAAGTAGAGCACGTTGACATAACTCCCTATGTCGACCATAACCTTGTGCACCATCGTCCTACAGATGTTAAGTGATATGACCAAAATATCACTATAAGGATAGGTTATCCCTTCGCTATCCCTTCGTTATCCAGCTCGGTGAAGAAGATAGGTACGTGGCGGGGCTCCATCCTAGGTGGGATGCATCTTTGATATGCGTTTCTAGCCTTCTTGACCTGTTCTTTTCAGGCTCGCTTGGAGCCCTTCTGCTCACCGAAACTGTTGTTGATCATGGTCAATATCTCCCGAGTAGTCCTGATTGGTGGAGACGGCACAAACTTCTTCAAGTGGTCTTGGTCGATCAACTTCATCAGTTCGGCCAGAAGCGCCCAACACTTATTTGTATTGTGACCCTTCGTCTTCTGGTACTTGCAATATTTATTCTAGTTAAGACGGGTCAGTTCTCATTGGTCTTGGCTCCGACAGCAGGTTCTTGTCTTTAATCTCCGTAAGGACCTGTATGAGGGTAACTGTAAGGATTTTAGTTACCTGGTCGGGTCCTCCTGTTGGAAGGCCCTGAAATTGGCTGCCGACCTGAATGGCCTCATCGGCTTCCTCCTCTCTTCCCTCTTCTCTTCTCGACATTTTGGCCGTCTCTCTACTCTGTCGGATGACTTATCATCCGAAATCAGCTATTCTGCCCCGATGTATCGTTCTGCTCGAATCAGAAAGTTATAGTAGGTCTTTGGGTCTTTGGGCCTTCCTCATGAACAGACCACCAAAACTTAGTTTTGGGCCTTAACCAGGCCATGATGGCTATGAGTATAACGTCATCTGACACCTACTCCATCTCTAGGACCAGCTTATTAAACATGTCCAGCTCCGTCTTCTCCTATCTCACATTGATTAGTCTCTACTTCATGATCGACCTAATCTTCGACCCCATGAATTATGTTAGGAACAGTTCAGCCAGCTCATCCCGTCCTCCGATCGAGAAGTCCAGGAGCGACGGGAACCATCTCTATGTGCGGTCTCCCAAAGTAGGCGGGAAGGCTTTGCACATCAGCTTCTTTCCAATCCCCTGTAGCTCCATCCAGAACAAGTATCTGTCCAAGTGGGTGCTTAGGTCGGTTTTACCGTTATACTGATCGATTGGCGCCATTTTGAACTTGGCCGATGTGGCCATTGTAGAGATATGTTCTGCGAAGGGAGTGACCCTCTTCCAGCCACCCCTGTCAGCCTTGTTCCTCCTGACCTGAATATCTACCAGCCTCTTCCTCAATTCATTCTCCTCCGCAAGCTCTGAGTACCGAAGATTGTGGTCGGTACTCTCCTCATGAGACTGCTGGGCTTCTCCTCTCTCATCTTGGGTCCTAGCAGGCCTCCTAGCCTCCAATACCGAGACCGGTCCCATACGATCCTCGGCGTATCTAATTTCTGCCTTGTTCTCTGTACAATTTGGACGCACTCTGTTGTCTATCTGAGCTCAAACCGAGGACGGGCTTCTTCTGTGCTCCTAGTCTTCTACGACCTTTTTTCTTAATTTTCATCTTCGTTTGGGTTCCTTCGAGGATTCTGAATCCTTCATCAGCCCATTCGCTGCCTGGGCTATTTCTCTCTACCCGGTCTCTTTCAGCCGCTCGTTTAGCTAGGCCATGATGGCCCGGATCTCACTCGTGGACATGGGTGTCCAAGGAGTCTCCAAAGTAATAGGGATAGTCAGCCAAATGCAGTTGGCCGGACCCACCGGGGTGGGACATGCGGGCCTGAGAATCAAGTGTTGTGTGTTCTTCATTGCTCATGATGAATTTGGAGTTTTGTTCGTTTGATGAATAACCTCCTTCTTCTAGCACCAAAATATTGACGTTGAAATTTGTATTATGATATAATTCCTAGTTAAACATTCAAAATGATCAAATCCGAGTTAAATTAGTGAAATCAGATGAAAACAGATTAAAAATGTGTATAAAAGTGTAGAAAACACTGTGCCCGAAGCCTACTCGGGCAATTTAATTTGGCTCATCCTGGTCGGTTCTAGGTGGCTAGTCAGGATCGTATTTAATATATATTAGAGAAAATAACTCTCTAGTGCTTGAATACAAAAATGTTCGAACTCTTTACAAGTTGAAAATTACCCTATTTATAGTCTAGGAAGAGCACAAGTAGTAGGGATCATGCCCACTACTTCCTTGATTTTCACTTACTTTTAAGGGAGTTGACGGTTTGATTTCCCCACGATCTTCTAGCCATCAGGGATATCCTGCTCGGTATATACTGCTCGGGTCAATCATGTCCCTACGGATCCACCTCAAAAATGAACTTGGCCGGCTCGTCAAGAGGCCATCCAGGTGAAGCATTCTGATCGGGTCTTATAGGTAATCTCAATGAATTACTTGGATCGGACTCTTGAAGACCACTTCTATAGACCGGTCAGACTAAGCGTTTAAATCTTACTCAGGTCAGGGGTCCAACAAGGGTGGTGCCATTAACACCCCCATTTTTTATGAATACACCACCCTTTTTTTTTGTTTTTTTACAAAAATGTTTGTAAAAATTGACAAAAATACCATTTTACTTAAATTGATTAAATTAAAACATATTCATCACTATTTAAATTCTATTTATATTTAAACTCTAACCCTAAAAAAACCCTAATTATTTCTCCACTTAGCCATAATTAATTTCAGATAATAAAAAGTTATTCTAATATTTTGTCAAATGTTATGTAGAAGAAGGCCTGATTATGTGTGTTTATAACCTTGTCAATGGAGTTTCGAATTGTTGATTATGATGATTTGTTTATGAAAACTGTCGTGGAAAATGGGGTTTGAAGGGTAGTTAACTTGATCAATTTTATGAGAATATTGTGTTGTTTTGATGATGGTGGTGATTTCAATGAATGAATATATACAATAGTATCCGATTGTGATTAACTTTTAGAAGAAAAATACATGAAATCGCATGAAATCAATTTTGGAAACGAGAAAAGTTTATGAATCTAATATATACAGAGTTCAATATAATTTCTTTTATGCGAAGATGAAACTGTACTTTTCGATGAAACTTATCTACTTCAATCTTAGATGCAAACACATTTGTGCTCCCAAGCATGAGAAAGAACAATAATGAAGACATCATATCCTGTGAAAATGGTGTTGTTCAACTTCTTTGTGGGGTCTTCTGTGTTGTCTTCTTCAAATGAGATGTAATTCAAGATTTTTTTTTTTTTTGACAGAAACTATATAATAGGAAAATGGGGGGTGCCTTGATTAAAAAATAAGATTAATGTTTTTCCAAAAAGGGTGTATTTAAAAGTGGGGGTGTATTCATTATAAAAGGGGTGTTAATATGTACACCCTTCATTTAATCATTCAAAATAATCATCATAGATTATATATAAATAACATTATTAATTAATATATTATATGTATCGAAGATAATTAAATATAAAATGAACTATGACTATAAAAGATAATCCGATTGCTTTTGGGAGTGATTTCTAAAAGAGGTCTTAAAATAAGATGTGTAAAAGGTCTTCATTATGTTCCTTATGGTAGTAATAGGATGTGTACGTAAAATGTCTTCATTGTGCTATATAATCAGTAGTATGTACAAAATCATTTCATCTTTACAATTTATCTACCTATTATGACAATTCATCTTTACATTGAACATACTCCCTAAATGATATCATTTAATCAATCTATAAAATGACTTTTTTTTTTTAAGTTTATTGTTATCGTTTCCATAGTTAACTTTTAGAAGATCATGAAAATATATAAATATTTATTCATTGTGTATAAAAAAAATAAAAACACAAAAATAAAAGAATAAAGATAATAATGAATTCAAGTCATCCAATGTAATAAATATGTTGTGGATCCTTTATGATACTCTTATGTAGTCAACCCAATTTAACCATCAAAATGTTGAGACTAATTTTAAAATTCAAAAAAATTTGAATTCAATTCACATAACTTATAAATGGATTCTAATAATTTACAATCTTAATTTAAATCAGTTAATAATAGTTGAAGAAGAGAATAAAGAAACATAAAAAAAATATAAATTACAGTAAAAACTCTATAAATAAATATTCTTGGGATTAGAAAAAAAATTCATTTAGTGAGGTTAATCGTTTATCAAACATTCATTTACCTCATTGGTCCAAGTCGGGACAGAAGAAAATTATTTATTTGTCGAGATTATTAGTTTATCGAACATTCATTTATTGAGATTTTACTGTATAAAGAAGGAATTGAATCACACATAGGATTTGCAGGTTGCACAAAAAAATATTAATAATAAGCAAAAGAAATTAACGAGCCAACGGGTAGGCCCAATCCCGATGGGCTAGATTGGGCCAAAATCATCCGACCCTTCAGGCCACTTGGAGATAATTGGCTGCTCCCAAGGCGTTGACCTCTTCCCTTACAACTTCGCCAACTAAATTCAATGTTTGCATATTCACAACACGAATTTCTTCTTCTTATAAGTTCGGTGTTCCGATTGTTATAACGTCATTTTAACCCTTCTTATTGGTCCACACCTATGGAGGATTGGCACTTACCTTTATTCATATTCAAATGGCCCATCTCATTACTGAAAAATTCCGACGTTTTCCGAATCACTATTATTAGAGCTCAATCCAATAATATTTACATATCATTCGGGCCAGGCTTAGATTGCCAGCTCTATTCATTAGTTTTCGTACATTCTCTATTATTACTTAAATAAACTAATTATTGTAAAAATATTCAGATACATTCCAACATTAAAGTCGGAATTCAAAAAATGAACACACAACAACATCTCATGAATCAGCTCTACTCGTTAGTTTTCATACATTTTCTATTATTACTTAAATAAACCCTTAGTTAAATGATTGTAGAAATATTCAGATACAATCCAATATTAAAGTTGGAATTTAAAAAATGAACACACACCAATATCGAATGAATTTTGCATATACGGTGTTTTAAAACCAAAACGGAAATTATTGGTAACATTATCTAATTTGCACCGTAAAACTTACAAACCAATTAAACCGACTCTTTTAACCTTTTCATCTCGTAAAATCCAGTTTGATAATTATTCATTTTCTCTTTTTTATTTTAATTTATGTACCTTCTTATTTGTTCAACAATATTTAAAGAAGTTAAATTTGCCATTTCATTGGATGAATCACACACATATTATACATATATTTATTAGTTTTTTTAACGTACTTTTTATTATATAAATGTGAACTTTATTATATTATCCTTTTATATAAGAAAATATATATATAATTGCTTTTTGATAAATGTATTAGGTCCCCTTTAAATCAATTCGATTGATTGAACCAATATCAACTCCTGTTTAATAACACTCAAACCATTAAACCACCATATGAGTTTCCCTAAAACATGATGGATGAAATAGTGTGAATATTTTTGGTTGTGTAGTCAAATTAGGGTCGAGGGTCGTTGACATTTAGAACTTAGAATACAATAAATATGGGATTTATGAGCGGGATAAGTAGATAAGATAGGTGATAAGTGCTAATATTAGGGATAAATTTTAGGGCTCAATTTTGGAGGAAAATACCGAAAGTGCCATTGGTTGGTATGTGGCATGATTGGTGGGTAGAGACAGGATTAGGAACAGTGATGAGGAAAACTATTTTGCCTTTTATTTAATTTATCGTATTTAAAATCATAAAGAATATATCCATGAATGTGATTATTTTATCCGAGAAAATACAAAAGGGGCAAAAGAGGGATTATAATAATTTGGAAGTATTATAAACGTCTCTTTCGACTTTCTTGATTCGAGAGTTTGCATTTGCTTTTCAATGATGTAATCATGTAAACACTATTTTGATGTTAGGTAATTTTAGGGGTGTTGGAGCGATTTATAAAATTGGAATTGGGTCGGTTTAAATTTGTGGTTAATGGTTTGGAAAACTTTTGATTTGATTTCAATTTCGAATCAAAATCGTGAATCACTATCTTGTAGTTTGGTTTCGATTCGATAATTTTTAAAATTCAAATCGATGGTTCGAACTGTCGGTTAAACCACCAATTTTCATATATATATATTTCAAGATGTGATATGTGGACAATTTAAATGAGTCGGCCGTTGATGATCAATGGTCTCGATGATTTGACCGTTATTAACCTCATGATGACTTAAAAAAAGGGACAAACTGATGGTTCGAACTGCCGATTTCGGTTGAACCGTCGGTTTCAACTCGGAATTGGAACCCCCATGATTCAATTTCAGTTTATTATATCTGGTTCATCGAACTGTCGATTCAAAAGCGAAATCGATGATTCGAACCATTTGATCAACCACTAGGTAATTTGGTTTAAATTTCACACAAAAATTTATATAAGAAATTCTTATACATACAGTGAAACCTCTATAAATGAATATTTTTTAGACTAAAAAAAAATATTTATTTAGCGAAATTATTTATTTATAGATAAATAAATAATTTATTTATTTATCGAATTTTTATTCATTTAAAGGATATTTTTATATATATTTTTTATCATTACAATTATTTTACATGTATATACACCATGTATCTATAAGATTCTATTAATGGAATATTTAGAGTCTATATTTGGAATACATGCACCATATACGTATATAGACTAGATACATACATCATTAACTAATAAGATTCTATGTCTGGAATATTTAGAGTCAACGTTAGAAATACATGCACCATATATGTATATAGACTAAATGCGTCATTAGTAAAATTCTATGTAAATAATACTAAAAGACTAACAATATGTATCTAACCTACACTATAAATATAGTTCTAAAGTTTTGATTTAGTAAATCATTCATTCTACTATATCTTTCTCAATATTATATTTGATGGCTTCAAATCACCAGTTAAAACCATCAAAAAAAACTTTGACCGACCAGATAAGGAGGGTCATATGTGAGCATAAGAAGGAACTGTCACTCCCCATTTTCTTACATAAAATTTATCAGAGTTTTCCACACGGGCGTGCAGGAAGAAAAGGTAAAAGATATTTCATGTACAGAAGAAGGAGGTAGGTGAAGAACAGAAGATATTACATATCAACAATCAGGTTCAATCGATTTAACATAAAATTCACAGCGGAAATATCATCAGGATCTCACATCCCAAATACGCATCATGTAACCATCAAATGTGAATTCCTTAAAACATGTTTGAAAATATGAGAGAAACATCATCTTAAAAATGTACAAATCCAAAGATAGCACATCCTCTCTCCTTCTAGGGTTCATCATGCTCATCACCTCCTGTAACGTGAATTACAGAATACGGGGTGAGTGCGTTGAATACACTCGTGGGGATAAAATCCACATCTTAATCTTCAACAGATATTTAAATCAGAAATACGTATAATTATCACGGAACACAGCACGAAATATGCACAATAGATATTAAAAATGGTAAGGGACGAATAGGTGCGGGTACTCCCCATTTTATCCTATAAAACGGTCTCAATACCGTTTGTGCATTTCAAGGCTCCACCAAACCTTTTATAGAGGAATGGAGGTAAGAGACGAATGCATGAAGAGGTGACCTCAGCGGGCCCACCACTTTCACAGTAATAAGTATGTCACAGCAATTATAATCACAGCATTTAGTATTCCTTAATCATGCTTGGAATAGGAAAAACTGTAAACAGATAAAGAGTTAGAAATTACCCCCACCTTGTTCGGTAGTTATCATGTGAGCAGCAAGTATCAAAGATCACGTATCCCAAAGCTTCAATCCAACAGGTAGCTTACAAAAGTTACGGTATTTCTTAGATCTTTATTAAATATAATTAAAGATTTAAACGATATCGGATCAGATACTATCGATCGAGATTGGATGGATCAGAACAGATGGCCTAATGATTGAGGTTGAAGAAACAAGAGGAAAAGATCAGTTTATAAGGTTGAGATGAAAGAGAATGAATTTTGGATCACTACAAAAAAAATGAGCTCGATCGGATTTGAAACGAGCTCGAACGGAGTGTTTTAAGATTGAGGGGTATTTTGGTAATTTGATCAAAGGGTTGACTTTGTCCGGGACCCACGACCCCCGGTCAACGATATCACATTGGCGACGACTCGATGATAAAGTATGACAAAAAAAATGAGATTCGGATCGAAAATCGAATCGAAAATACGACATCGCGTGCGTACCCGACGACGGGGAAAAAAACTCAGTGGCGTCTCCCAACAGCTGTCCAGTTTTCTCAGCAGCGGGAGCAAAATCCTCGATAGCTGCCGAGTTTTCTCGGCAGCGGGGGTAGGTTCGCGTTCAGGTCTCCCGGCGTCGACCCTGCTCGACCAGCCTACTTCCCGGCGTCACCAACTGTGGCAACACCGTCCTGTGCAGCCGCCACTTCATCCTCGGACGAGCCTGTACTACCGACTACCACCTCCGGCCATCTCTTGCAGGATTTTGATATGAACAGTGCCGAAAAACAGCCGCAAACACCCTTCATCACACACGCATATACAAAACCAAATCCCAGTCTTTCCAGTTCCGCTAGGCGACTACCAGTCGCCGCCCACCACCCCCAGGTCCTCGCCAGCGCATCACCAGCGTTGGCCAATAGTCGCTCATGGCGGCGCCACCTACGCCGCCCCACAACATGCATACACAACACACACATTACACACACTACACAAACCCCATGCAACAGCCCCCTAGATTCGTCTCGTCGAGGGCTACGTTGTGTTCGAAAATCGGCCGAAACCGAAAAATTTGAAATTTTTCGGTGAACTCTGACGACGGCGCACCGGAGACAGAATAAAAAGAGGAGAGAGAAAGAGAGAAGAGAGAGAGGTGCTTTTCAGCTCGTTCGAAGAAATGGTGAAAAAGGAATCGGATGAGGGCCTATTTAGAGAAATTGGAAAGACTACTATTTATGCAGGGGGTAGGTTACTGTTCACGTAGGTAGGTTACTGTTCACGACAAGATTTCGGTTACTGTTCATCAGGATTCCGTTCCTCGTTTTTTCGAAATTCTGTATTTTAACCTTTTCTTCGCCGTTTGAGCTACGGGTGTCCGATTGACCTCTAGTTTGTTTCTATCTTCTCGTTTTTCTGTTACGCATCTAATGGTTTAAAAATATTCTATGTTCTCTCTCTATAAATTTTATCCATCTAAAATCGATCGTTAAACACATATTTGAAACGCACGTAATTAAATTAAACACTCAAAAATTAATACACATAAGATATTTTAATTAAGGGTTTACTTATTTAATTAACCAATTAAAATCAAATACAAAATACGACGTCGTGCACGTACCCGACGACGGGAAAAAAAACTCGACGGCGTCTCCCAACAGCTGCCGAGTTTTTACGACAGCGGGAGCGGCATCCTCGGCAACTGCCAAGTTTTCTCGGCAGCGGGGGCAGGTTCGCGCCCTGGTCTCCCGATGTCGATCCTGCTCGATCAGCCTACTTCCCAACGCCACCAGTTACGGCAGCGCCGTCCTGTGCAGCCGCCACTTCATCCTGTGCAGCCGCCACTTTATCCTCCGACGAGCCTGCACTACCGGCTACCACCTCCGACCATCCCTCGCCGGATTCCGGCATGAACAGTGCAGGAAAAACAGCCGCAAACACCCTTCATCACACACGCATATACAAAACCAATCCCCAGTCTTTCCAGCTTCGATCGGCGACCGGCCACCACCCCCAGGTCCTCCCCGACGCATCACCAACGCCGGCCAACAGCCGCTCACGGTAGCACCATCAGCGCCGCCCCACAGCATGCATACACAACACACACATTACACACACACTACACAAATTCCATGCAACAGTCTTTTTTCCCAGCCTATTTTCCGGCACCGACGTTGCCACCCACGACGGCGTCTTCCCTCAAGCGGCTAGCCCACAACCCCGGTAGCCCCTCTAGCACCTGCACCCGTGAGGAGAAGAGAGAGAGAGAGAGAGAGAGAGAAAAGGTGGCAAAAAGTTAGGGTTTAGGGTTTGGAGATCGTTTTTCGCCATTTTTCGACGAATGGGAAATCGGAACTGAATTCCGGAAGTTGTCCTAGATTCGTCTCGTCGAGGGCTACGTTGCATTCAAAAATCGGCCAAAACCGACAAGTTTGAAATTTTTCAATGAACTCCGGAAGCGGCGCACCGGAGACAGAGGTTTACGTGTGTTCGATGCTTTTTGGCTCATTCGAAGAAACGGTAAAAAAGAATTGGATGAGGGCCTATTTATAGAAATTGGAAAGGTTACTATTCATATAGGGGTAGGTTACTGTTCACGTAGGTAGGTTACTATTCACAATAAGATTTCGGTTACTGTTCATCAAGATTCCATTCCTCATTTTTCCGAAATTCCGTATTTTGCTCTTTTCTTCGCTGTTTGAGCTACGGGTGTCCGATTAACCTCTATTTCGTTTCTATCTTCTCATTTTTTCGTTACGCATCTAATGGTTTAAAAATGTTCTATGTTCCATGTCTATAAATTTTATCCATCTAAAATCGGTTGTTAAACACATATCTGAAATGCACGTAATTAAATTAAACACTCAAGAATTAATACACATAAGATATTTTAATTAAGGATTTACTTATTTAATTAACCAATTATGCTTCATTTTTGTCCTGGACGCTATAAGAACATCCGAGTCTTACGCAAAAGGATATGCAAATATGGGTGAAAGAAAAGTTTGGTTTGGATACTAGCCAAACCACAATATCAAATACTCTCAAAAGATCAGAAGAATATTTATCAGAAGAGATGAAAAATAACAATGCTAAGAGGCACAAGTCAGCGCAATTCCCTGATTTAGAGAAAGTTTTATTTGAATGGTTTCTTCAAAGACAAGAGAAGGTGAATATGTCAGGAGAAATGATTCAAAGTAAAGCAAACGAGTTTTTTCACAAAATGTATGATGAAACAAATCAAGAATTCAACTTTTTGAGTGGATGGCTAGAACGTTTCAAGAGAAGATATTTAATCAAGTCCTATCGAAGATTTGGTGAAAGCGGTTCTATAAACATGGAGGATATTGAAAATGCTTTACCTGGTATTCGGTTAAAACTAGACTAATTTCAGTTGAAAGATGTTTACAATATGGATGAAATAGGACTATTTTATCGGTTGGAAGCTGACCATTCACTTGCCACAAAGCAGCTTGAAGGACAAAAGAAAGATAATGAGAGAATCATTGTTGCGGTTTGCTGTAATAGTGATGGATCCGACAAAGTACCCTTTTGGGTTATTGGTAAGTATGCAAAACCTAGATGCTTTAAAAATGTGAACATGAATAATCTTAGCTGTTAGTATCGCTTCAACAAGAAAGTTTGGATGATTGGTTTTCTTTTTCAAGAATTTTGTCTTTGGTTTGACAAGAGAATGAATGATAAAAAATTCTCTTGGTAGTAGATAATTGTCCAACTCATCCAAAGGTTGTTGAAGGGTTGAAAAATGTAGAGTTGTTTTTCTTACCTTCTAACACAACGCCTAAATTTCAACCATGTCATGCTGGGATTATTCGGGCATTCAAAGTTCATTATGGACGAAGTTTTTATTCTAGCATCTTGCAGAGCCTTAAAGTGGACTCATCAAATCGCGAAAACATTAACATTTTGGATGCAATTAAGTTTGCTACCATGGCTTGGAGATTTGATGTAACAGAAAAAATAATTGCTAATTGTTTCCGACATTGTAAGATACGACTCTGAAGAAATCGATGTTCCCGAAGAAGAAGTTGATCAGTTAGAAGAAGATACAATTCAAGGATTAACAAATATCATTTTTAATTTACACTAAAGACATGTGATGGACGCCGAACATCTTTACTAAATGATGAAAATGATCTAGAATTAGATGATAGTGGTGTCACATCAAATGTGTTATCGAAAGAAAATTTTCAAACGATAATCACCCTACGAAACTACTTGCTACAACATGAGCAAAATATTCCAAAAGTTTTGTTTGCACTAGAAAAAGTCAAAGACGTGATGCATTTTGATGAAAGAAAAAAAATACAAATGACATTAGACCATTTTTTTGTTAAGAAATGATTTTTTGTATTTGTTTATTGAAACACATGTTTTTTAGGGTATTTATATATATATATATATATATATATATCTTATGTATTTTAATGATTATTCATTTATATTTACGTAGGGCCTTTAAGAATTAAAAAAAATCATTAATGCATTTAGCGAGGTTATTCATTTACCTCATTAGCCCAAATTGAGACCGAAGAAAATTATTCATTTGTCAAGATTATTTATTTATCAAACACTCATTTATTGATGTTTCACTATATAATTTTATACATGTAATAATGTGAGAGGATCCAACTTGAGTACAATATTTATTTCATAGTAAGATTTAAGATTTTTATGAGACTATCTCATAAAGTACAAATTTAATTCTATTAAACGAGTGAACTTACCTCCCACACTCCACAATTCACTCATTAATTTATAAAAATGAGTTTTATTGATGGATAATTGTATCTTATATAATTTTTTTTTCTTTTTAGTTATTTTATGTGTTATTGATTATAAATAATTCATCCTAGGAACATAAATTTATGAGACGGCGACATGAATGTTATATTCAATTTTAATTGGTTTCTATGTACAACATTTTCTTTTAATTCCTGAAGGGGGTGAATGATTTTCTATTGGTTTTATACAATACAAGTTTTCTAACTTTCATTTTGAATGAATAGAAATAGGCATAATATTAAAGTATCTAAGCAAATGATAATATATTTTTGAGATTTTTTAAATTAAATAAAAAATTTAGTGATTTGTATATAAGTAGGTGCATGAAAGTTATCTGTTTTGCTTTCTAAAAGTCAGGCCGCCGACATCAATTTAAGCCCAAATAATTGAAAATAGGCCCAATTAGTTCCTTTTTTGCGACAGAATGCAATATTCATAAGGAAGAGTATCAACACCCAAAAATATTAAATATTTTGTAAGTATTTTAATATCTTTCACTTTCCAAAGAAGGGGACGTGTTTAAAAATAATTGGACCTATGTTTGATAATAAATATTTCTAATTATTTTTTAATTATTAAAATACTTCCAAAAAAATTCCTCCAAAGAGAAATGGTAAATATTATGATTGTCCAAATATTTTTTATGCGATTCAGTGAAGACCATATCTGAAAAGAAACATATATAAAATCATAATTTAGTGACTCATCATATTTTATAAGTTAATCTCTTTTTTATTGATTGTAGACATACTCATCTCTAATAATTAACTCTACAAGAGAGTTATACTCTCATTAAAACAAGATGATACATTAACAAAATAAACTCTGTACTATAATCTAAAATATTGTTTAAACATAACTTATTTTATGACTCATTAAAAAGTTTAGTCATCGCTTACTACCTTGTTTTTCAAAATAAGCCTTCATTTTGAACCTTTTTACAAAATAATAGGACATTGAGTTTTGTATAAAATCGTTTCGCAAATTTCAATCCATGAGACAGTTCGAATTGAGTAATTAAAATAGGAGTATAGTGTACAATAATAGAATATAAGAATCAACAATTCATTTATGTGTTTTTCTTCTTCATCATGTCAAATTCACCTAGAAACTATCATGATATGTCTGCAAGCAATCACAAATCACAATTTATACCAATTTGTTATTCTCTGTTCTCCAATTCAAACAAAAATTTCACAATAATCAGATAAAAAACCACAAATCATCCCAAAATTTTGTTAATAAAAGACATAATAAAGAAATTTACTTGTCTTCAATGAAGAAGAAGAAGACATGCATAAAATATAAGGAAAAACTATGATTTACATATTAATTTAAAGCATCACTACTTAAAAATTAAAGTAATCCTTGTACTCATGAAAGTAATACATACTATGCATTACACTAATAATATTTGGATTAATTATAGATTTGGTACTCAAAATTAGACCTTATTTCAGGATTGGTACCCCTAAGTCACTAGTCATTATAAGTAATCTTCAAATTATATAAAAGTCATCACCGTTAAAAGTCTGTCCACTTAGACGGAAGTTGCCTAATCTCTTTTATTTGGTAGGAAAAAAAATCCTAGTTTTTACAAAAAGTGAGGCTTGTGTGCAACTGTTCTATGGATCTAATCCATACAACACGGGTCGAATCCGACCCGAATCCGCGCATTTTTTTTATATCCTGACATTTATGTTGTGTTAGTTATACATTTATATTATATTAAGTATACCTTTATGTAATACTTTAACTTTAAAAAAAAAATCCTAATTTTAGCAAAAAAAAAAAACCTAATTTTAACCAAAAAACTATAATTTTAGAACAAAAAAAACCTAATTTGTATATATATATATATATATCTTTATGTAAATATTACGCATAGCTTTAATTAATATTAGTCATACTTTTATATAATATATAAAGGTACAACTAATATAATTAAAAAGTATGACTAACATAATATAAATGTATGTTTAACATAACATAAAAATATGTTTAACATAACATAAAAACCCTAAAGGTATGCTTAATATAACATAAAGGTATGCTTAACATTACTAAATGTATTCTTAATATAACATAAAAGTATGCTTAAAATAATATAAAAACTCTAAAAGTATGCTTAATATAACATAAATGTATGCTTAAAGTTGCATAAATAAATGTATGTTTAATATAATATAAAGGTCCTAAAGGTATGGTTAACATAACATAAATGTCTAGCACCTAAAGCGAATTTGGATGAGTTTGAACGCACCCACTCAGGTGCGTGGGGACACGTGCGCACGCGTGGAGGGTGCGTGGAATGATGTGTGGATCGGGTCGGGTCAGGTGCACGGATTGTATAAAAGTTTTTGTAATCCCCAAAATAAGTCTTGTCTAAAAAGTGAACCCTAATTTCTTCCTCAAACTCCATTCTCTTCCCCAAATCAAAGTCTTCGAAATTTCGAGCTCTACCCTTTGTCGACATTCTGCCCTAAATCAATTTGGAGCTTCTGTTATTAAGTACTAACTACACCTTTCTGGTTTTCTTCCCTGTTGAGTGTTCTCACTCTTTCTCCGCCATAAACTTCTCTAATCTACCCACATTTCTATCATATTCCTAACATTTTCATAAACCCTAACTGCTAATCTCGTTAAATCGAATCCCCAATATTCTGGGGTTCTATCTACAATGGCGGTGGCGATGATGGTAAGCTTGGCGGGGCGCTTCTGGTCATGTTGAATGAAAGCCACCCCACGTTAAAGTTATATGCGCTCTCCAATCAAAACGTTTTTGTCGACTTCTTTTAGCCGGAGATCTCCATTTTTGTTCCTATTATGTAATCTCTTTTTATCACATTTCTTTTCATGTGAATTTAAACGAACGGGGGTTCTCGGTTTCAAATTGTGAATTTCGGTAATATGTGGTTTTGGAAAGACTAGGAGTTGGAAGTTATGTAATAGTTTGTGCAATTTGAGTCCTTATCACTGTAGTTGTATACTTCTTTTAAAAAAAATTTAATGTTTGTTGAATGAATCTATTGAGTGTGAGAAACTGAAGTGTGATAATCTTGTGGTCATGGTTTTAGAAACTATGGCTTTTTCCCACCAAATAGTTTCAGTTGGGCAAACTTATGTGCAAGTTGATAGACTTTTGATGACGATGAGCAAATGTGATTACTTTTATATAATTTGTGTAATATTTATGATGACTAGTGACTTAAGGATACCAATCCTGAAATAAGGCCTATTTTGGGTACTAAATTTGGAATTAACAAATGATTCTTCCAATATTTCATAATACTTTTATTATTAACGAGTAATATTTTATGAATAGAATGTAATACTTTGAAAACAAAATATACCCATCTGACATTCTTACTTCTTGATGACCTCTTTGATAACTCGTCTGCAATATTTTTCATTTTTTTACTATAAAAATCATTCATGTAAAAACTAAAATGCAATAATATATATTCTAAATGACTACTTTACATATTTCAGAAAGTAAACGTTGTTATTAATATGTAATACTTTTATGAGTGGAATGTAATACTTTCACAACAAATAAAAAAGTATTACATACATTACTTTTATTTTTAACATGCAATACTCTTATGAATAAAGTGTAATACTTTTCTCACATTTTACCCTAAAACATTAGTGTTACGATTAATAAAAAAAAATGATTCTTCCATTATTTCATGTAATACTATTATTAATAATAATTAATACTTTTATAAACAGAATGCAATACTTTGAAAATAAAATATATACACATCTTACATTTCTATCAACATGTAAACACTTATACAGTAAAACCTTCATAAAATAATACTCGATAAATTAATAATCTCGATAAAACTAATAATTTGTCCGGTCCCAACTTGGGACCAGTTTAAATTTGGACACCAATCAATTAAATAATAAGATAATATATTTTTTTTTTTGGAAATCTTTGTGTATATTTAAGGTCCCGACGAAACTATAAATTAATAATTATTAAAAAAATTCAAGATATATATGTTATCCACTTAAACATTCTAAGACAATTTAGTAAAATATGAATTTACTGTTACTTGCTTTTTATTAAACTTTAAATTTGCATTGATCTCATCTTTAAATCTCACAATTGCACCCAAAAGTTGCGGTGTTGTCTTCTTGTATTGCAATAAAAAGTTGTCTTCTTGTATGACAAAAAACAATGAATGAAACCATTCAAACTTTCAATTAACATAACTATATGAGTATACATTTTTTGAATGGTAATTAAAACTTATGTTTTAATTATTTGTCATCAATAACTAATGTACATTGTAAGTAGAATTTTGAAGGTCAGTTATGTATATACGTTAAAACCTTTTTAAATTAATAAATAATTAATTTATCGATTATATAATATCTCTTTAAATTAATAAAATTATTCGGTTCCAACAATATTAATTTATAGAGGTTTTATAGTAGATATGCAATATTTATAACATATACATATCTTCTAATCCCCTTATTTTCACCCTATCAACATGTAACAACTATAATGCAATAACATTTCACTAGATATGTAATATTTTGTTGTCAACATGCATTACTTTACTCATAGAATGTAATACTTCACCATCACCCATTTTCTTCCCATGCTTCTTTTGTTGACTAACTATAACCTTCTTTCAAACATCATGCTCATTGAGGATCCAATACTCAAAAGTCAATTGTAATGTTTTTGAAAAAAAATATCAAATGATAAACCTCGACCAAAAACTGAAACAAAACAAAAAATGCCAGATAGATAGTAAGATGACTAAAATCGAAGTTTTGAGAGTGATTTAGAGAGTACTTGCAAAATTTCAAATTGATTTAAGAAAATGTGTGGGTCCTAAGTGGTTCAGAGATTAAATGAGGGGTGACTGAATTTCTGTTGATTTTAGAAAACCTTTCAAACAGGCTTTACTGAAAGTTATGAAAACTTACAACAGAGCAAGCAGTCCAGCTAACAACATTATGAATTAGTACTGTCTGCTATAATTTAGAGCACTTGCAATAAAAAATATTTTTTGACAGATGATTTGTTTAAAATCTTTTCTGAAGTATGTTTTTTATAAAAAAATTTATATGCAGAATGATAGAAGATATAGATGCAACAAGTAAGCGAATATAAGGCAATAAACACTAATGGACCTTTATAATGGTTCAAAGATGGTGTAATCCTTCTACGTTCACTCTATACCTTTCTCATGCAGGAACTACGTTAAGTAAGGTTAATTTACAGGACTCGACCTTACAAACTATCAACCTAATAAGTTAACACCTATAGGTACTTAGCTTACACATAGTTGTTGCAAGTTTTTAAGGCAAACCCACTTAGGATCTCTAACACTCATATAAAGTAATTTCTTATAACCTCAAACAACTAAATACTCAGCAATGACTAAATCTTGTCAATTGATGACACCTATTAGAACAACCTTAAGCGCACATCAATAAGGTAAAAGTATATATATTTTTCTTCAACTAGTGCAGCAAAATAACCTCTATATCTTTGAAGTTTAAATCTTTGCTTGACTGTTTCTAGAGGTTGAATGTCTAAAACTGTATGTCTTTGAAATTCTTGAGAGTTTTAAGTGATTCTTGCTTGAGTTAGAATGTCGAAGTTTCAATGGTTATACCTGTCAACTCTCCCTCTATTTATAATGTAGGAATAAGCCCGTTGAAGAAGACACACTCTCTCTTGAATTTGAATCTCTTTCACATATGCATGACTTGCATTTAATGATCTCTTGTTATCCATTAACTCTTTTGTGTCTTGTATTGCGGATCATTAACTGCGGCTGTACCAAGTTGCAACTTTACTGCAGATTGTCAGGTCACGTGTCCACTTTATGTTAGTTCTGAACTCTGCAACTTGTAGGTTGTGTTTATTGGTTTTATTTTGACCCGTTGATAAGACTATTTCTCGTATAAGTCTTGATTTTCCTCGTACTACATATTGGGTCAAATTGTTTGTTGTATTTAATATGTCTCTGAAACTTGCAATATGTAGATTCTGGCGTTCTGCAACCTAAGTTACTTCTCGCTGCAACTTAAACTTACAATGCCGATGTATTATACTTTTTCTTACAGTTGTGTTGTATTTATCTTTCTTGCAACTGGTCCATTCTTGCAGAGTCTTTTACTTTTCCATTACTTGTAGTATGACTTCTTACTTGAAGTCCTCCATTCTTCAAATTAAAACTAAAGACTCAAACCTAGTCTAAGTTTCACTTAAAACTTCTTAAAATGGGGCACTCTACTTACTATTACAGAGTTGTTTTATCTCATTAAAATCTAAACATTAATTTCTTAACAATATATAAATATATATATATATATATATATATATATTTCTTATCTAAATGATTTGAGAGCAGGTCAATTGAGCACTTGGATAGATCTGCAAAAATTGGATCAAAGTGGACAACTCTCATATGATGTCGGACTAGTTTTTTTTCTTTTAATTGGGTTGAGAATTGAGAGAGCAATTAAAATAGATAGATCCGACGAGACGATCTTACACAAAATTTTGTCATAATAAGGTTGGGTGAGTAAATTGATAAGGTAAATGTAGCTAGATTTTATTTATATTAATCTCCCACTCACATGATGTAAAAACTATAATGTAATGCAATTTATATTAAATTAAAGCAACTACATACTTCATTATTCATTTGTAGGTAAATTACAAAAAATCAAGTTAAATTATGATATTTTTTACATCAAGGTATTCAAACTTTAAAATTTTACTATACAATCATCAATCTTTATGAATGATACTACTAGGCCGTTAATGTTGCCAACAATGAAATATTCTCGAAAATTCTTATTCTTGAGGACATTTTTATCTTTTAAAAGAGAATATAAAACTTTGGGTGGAAAATAAAAAATATAAGGTCCACTACCCAAAATACTAAATACATACCAAAAAAGAATGTTTATATTGTTGATTTTCAAAAAATTGGGGTGTGTCTAGTATGTTTTTCATAGGGTGTATATATTCTCAACTAAATCAAAATTTCAAAAATTTGGGGTGGAGTTTGTTATTTTGCAAAGTCTATAGAAATTGTAATAACTCCTTATAATATTTGAATTCTAAAAAATATGTCATTCAATTCGAAAAAACAATGAGAGAGATTGAGATATCATACTATAAAATTAGGTGATATAATGGCGAAATTTACTATCGAAAATATAAAAGAAATATTATGTTAGAATACTGGAATTCATCGGCAAATACCGAAAAAGTAAAAGTTGTCCATAATTTTAGTTTTCCAATGACCTTTTCGATAAAATTCCATTGGAAAATCACTAACAGGAATATCCATCGAAGATGAAAGGTAAAACATTGTCATTTCATTATCCATTGTGCTAAAGAAAGAAACTATGTTTTTTTTTTTTGCAAGATTTACCAATGGAATTTCGATTGGTAAACTTTGTACTTTGAAAATGACATCATTTAAGTTATGGAAACTTACAGTTGCTCAAGTAGTCCAGTTTACAACACTATGAATTAGTATTGTCTGTTGTAACTTAGAGTTCTTGTAGAGGAAATAGGTCTTTACTCTTTACTGATGGTTTGTTTTAAAATATTTTCATAAATATGTGTTGGGATTTCATTATTTAGATTTTGATGAGACAAACCAACCATGTAATAGGAAGTTTTGAGTACCCCATTTTCACATTGTTTAAGTGAATAAATAGACTAGAATTGAGTCTTGAGTCAATGATTGAAATGGAGGTTAAAAGAGGAAAAAGCTGCATCTAAGCTTTAAAGGAAGATATCGCTGCAAGAAGGTAGGATACAATATCGCTGTATGAAGGCAGGATACAGCAAAGAAAGGAAGAACGGCGTGCAGCATCGCTGCATGAAAAAGGATACAGGAGTACTGCTAGAAGGAAGTTACAGCAGCACTGCCAGATGATACTGCAAGCAGGTCTATAATACAGCAGCACTAAAGGAATGCACCAGCTGCACAAAGACCAAGGATACAGCGCAGACTTACAGAACAGTTTAGTATATACAGCGCCAACTACAAGACTAAGTATCCTGCAAATCCCAGGAAGGATAAATGCAATACGAGGAACGGAGATCCAAGCAGGGACAAAAGAGCCGTTCAAGAAAAAGTCAAAGTAGCAGACGCGGAGCCAATAAGAAGATGCCACATGGACTGACGCGCCGCAGAAAGCTGCGAGCCGCAACTGCCACATTAAATGCTCCGAAAAGAAAGGTCAGTCGCATTAAATGCGAACCATACTTTGGCCAGGCTAATTCAAATTCAAAAGAGGGATGTCTCCTTCAACGGACATCTTCTCCTACAAGTATAAATAGAGGTCGAGGAGAACTGAAGCTGGTTACTGAAACTTCTACGCTAAATTCACAAAGCTTACAAGATCCAAGTATTCAAATCTACAATCAGTTTCAGTCACTCAACCTATCGAAGTGAAGCAGAGTTCAAGCTGAAAGATTCCCTACGGATTCAGAAGCTCACTTCGAAGCACAAGTTGAAGAAAACCTTTTTATCCTTTTAACCTTGTTGCTGTGTGCTTAGGTTGTTTTAGTGGTGTCAAGCAGTTGATAGGAGAGATCCTTGCTGTTTGTATTAGTTGTCTAGTGTTAGGCAGCTTCCCTGTGTGGGAGTATAGAACCCTGTGTGGGTTAGCCTTTGAAGTTTGCAGTTGCTGTGTGTACGCTGGACTTTAGTAGGTGGTTAACTTTGTAAGTTGATAGATTGTTAGGAGAGTCCTGTAATTCAATCTTGCTTAACAAAGTTCCTGCTCGAGGAGCAGTAGAGTGGACGTAGAAGGATTACACCACCTTCGAACCACTATAAGCCATAAGTGTTTTTATCGCTTTATTTATCTGTGCTTATTTTCTGCATATATCTATATCCTCTCATCATAAAACGTTTGAAAGAAGCATTTTTGTGTAAAACAGCCTTGTGTTTAAAAGTATATTTCCGCTGCGTACAAAACTCCAAGTTACAGCGTGCAGCACTGCATTCTAGCGCTGCAAGCAGTAACCATCTTCGCTGCAAGCTCAAGTAACTTGCAGTGCAAAACGGTTGTTTTAAAGATTCTGAAAAATCGACCAAGGTTCATTCACCCCCCCCTCTAAACCTCGGACACCACTTGGGACCAACAATATGCATTTTATAAAACTTTTTATATATAGAATGATGGACATATTAGATGGAGCAGGTAAGTAGATTTAAAGCAATAAACATTTATGATCTTATAGTGGTTTAAAAGTGGTGTAATTCTTCTACGTCTAATCTACTACCTTTTCAAGTAGGAACTTCATTAGACAAGTTTGATTTACAAGACTCGACCTTACAAACTATCAACCTAACAAGTTAACACCAATTTGAACTCAGTTTACACACAGCTGCTGCAAGTTACTAAGACAGACTCACTTAGGATCTCTAACACTCATACAGAGTAATTGTCTATAACTTTAGACAACTTAAACACTCAGCAAGGACTAAATCCTATCAACTGAGGACACATATTAAAACAACCTAAACACACAACAACAAGGTAAAAATATATATGTTTCTTCAACTTGTGCAGCGAAATAACTTTGAAGTTTAAAAACTTGGTTCAACTGTTCCTTAAGGTTGAGTGACTGAAACTGTATGTCTTTGAAATTCTTGAGAGTTTTGAGCGATTCTTGCTTGAGTTAGAATGTAGAAGTTTTTGTATTTTTTCCAGTCAACTCTTCCTCTATTTGTAGACGTTAGAAATATGTCCGCTGAAGGAGGCATACTCTTTCTTGAATTTGAATCTCATTTACGTATGCATGACTTGCATTAAATGATCTCTGGTCTTGCATTAGAGTTTTGGTATCTTGCATTGTGGATCATTAAATGCAGTTGTACCAGGTTGTAGCTTTATTGCAGGTTGTCAGGCCACGTGTTTGCTGTAGGTTGGCTCTAAAATCTACAACTTACAGATTGTCTCTACTGACTCTATTTTGATTCTTTGAGAAGATTGACCCTTGTATAAGTCTTGATCTTCCCTATATTGCATCTTAGGTCCACTCTATTTGTTGTAATAACGTCTCTTTGAAACTTGCAGCATGCAGGTTCTGGCCTTCTGCAACCTAAGTTACTTCTCATTGTAACTTAACTTACAATGTTGTTGTATTATATTTCTTCTTTCAGTTGTGTTGTTGAATCATTCTTACAGAGTTTTCTACTCTTTCATTACTTGTAGCACGACTTCTTACTTGAAGTCTTCAATTCTTCTGACTAAAACTAAGGATTCAAACCTAGTCTAAGTTTCACTTAAACACTGTGAAAAATGGGTATTCTAGCTTCCTATTACAAAATTGTTTTGTCTCATCAAAATCTAAATATTAATATCCTAACATCCCTCATCCATTGAACCTGGCCTTCTTCGGCTCATGAGACCTCCATCCGGAAGTAATTGAAGTATCTTTTCAATACATACTTTTGTATGGAGAATTTATAATGTTACGGTGAATCCCTTTCAAACTGAAAAGTACTTGCGAAAAATCTCATTGAAAATAACCATTTTTATTGTAGTGAAATTTAAGAAGATATTTTTCAAATGATTTCAGAGGTGTGAATTTAAGTTGTAGACTTCCATTAATCGTTAAAACTTATAAAAGTACATTTAGATTGCTAACAAATAAATTTAAGTAAATTATAATTATATCTTCCGGTGAGATTTCAGTATTTTAATTTTAAGTTGTAGTGAGTATATATTTCAATTAACTAGATTGACGTTCACTATTTAAATATTAGAACCTTTTTTATAATACATGTATTTAAATTAGAGGTTTAAAACTTTCAATAGTTCTAATACCTATAAATTAATTTGTAATCTAGAGAATTCTTTCTTTTGTTTTTCACAAATTTCAGTTGCATTGATCCATGTTTTTCACAACATTTTTGGTTTTTTTTTATTCATGGTTTATCTTTATATTATATTAGTATGATATTTATATACAAATATTATAATTTTTATGTTGTTTTGTAACTCCAAAAAAAATTATTTTTTAGTGCATTTTTGGATCAACATATTTTTATGTGATATTACTCATATATCTATATGATATTACGTATACCTTTATATCAATATAATCATATATTTTTGTAATTTTTTTTATACATTTTTAGTTATGTTAGTCATACATTTAGTTTGATACTCATATTTTTTAGTTATGTTAATTGCACTTTTATATATTATATAAAGATATGACTATATTAATATTAATGTATAAATAATATCACATAAAAGGTATATATGTATAAATTCTGTTGAATTTTTTTTCTTTAAAAAAGTTAAAGTACATAAAAGTAATGATATTTATACATAAAAATCATACTAATATAATGTAAAGATCACACAAATATAACATTTATATAATTAATACATGAATAAAAAAAAACTTCAAAAGTGTGTGGATTCAGGTTTAGTCGACCCAATTGAATTAATCTAAATCCATGCAACTGATGCACAGTAACTAATTTTATTTTTTTTTCAAAATAAATTTGGGATCATCTACATTTATATGTTATCCTATTTATTAAAAATAATACGAAAATGATAAAATATCCACAGTGAACAATTTTTAATATATTCATCAGCACAAAACTTTTATACAATTGGTGCACGGATCCAGGATTTGTGCACCTGATCCGACCCGACCCATATGCCACTCCACGCGCCCTTCACACGCGGCACGCGCCCCCACGCACCTGGATGGGTGCCCTCAAATCCACTAAAATTAGCTTCAGCTGCTAGACTTTTATGTTATGTTAAACATTTCTTTATATTATGTTAAACATATCTTTATGTTATGATAGTCATATCTTTAGGGCCTTTATATTATATTAAGCATACCTTTATGCAACGTTAAGCATATATTTATGTTATGTTAAGCATACCTTTATGGTTTTATGTTATGTTAAGCATACCTTTAGGGTTTTTATGTTATATTAAGCATACATTTATGTTATATTAACCATACCTTTATGTAACATTAAACATACCTTTATGTTATGTTAAGCATACATTTATGGTTTTATGTTATGTTAAGCATATCTTTAGGGTTTTTATGTTATGTTAAATATACCTTTATGTTATGTTAAATATACTTTTATATTATGTTAGTCATACCTTTTAATTATGTTAGTTGTACCTTTATGTATTATATAAAAATATGACTAATATTAATTAAAAGTATGAGTAATATTTATATAAAGGTATATATGTACAAATTAGAGTTTTTTTATGCTGAAATTATAGTTTTTTTTTGTTAAAATTTGGGTTTTTTTTGCCAAAATTAGGATTTTTTTTAAAGTTAAAGTATTATATAAAGGTATGTTTAACATAATATAAAAGTATGACTAACACAACATATAGGTCAGGATTTAAAAAAATGCACGAAGTCAGGTCATATTCGATCTGACTCTACCCGCGTTGTATGAATCTAAAATCCATACAATAGCTGCACACAAGCCTCACTTATTCATTCATAATATATAATGATCTCATTTATTAAAATTATGGAAAGTGAAATTATAACATTTACTAGGATAATGCAAACGATCAATCAATACTCTTTCCAATCTTATACGACATTGACGTAGGAAAAAAAATGTAACTTATACTACTGCCGACATCCACAAATCATGGCATCTGAATGGCAGTATTCCATTACTCATGATATGATATATACATTGTTTAGTCATTATAATTAATCATATGCCATTCATTTCACTGTTGATATGTAGATAGGAAAGTATATGATTTACATTGTATAAATAACATTTGAGAAAATCATCTGTATTAAAACAATTTTACTTAAAAGAAAAAAGAAATTAACAGATTTGATCCATATGTTTTTATTTGACTAATTAAAAATAATGATCACATGTTCGCTGTGTTAATATGTCTATTGTTGATATGTAAAAATGATCTCATTCTTTTAAATTTTATGATTTAAAAATAATAAATATATTAAATTTTTAACAAATTTACGATGAATATTTTAATCTGTCAATGATAGATAGAGGAATAGACTTGTACAAATTAGAATTGTTCGGTTTTATTTACAAATATATATTGAGTACATTATATTTCTCATTCAGATTTCAGTTCTATACATTCATTAATTTGGGGCGCTAGTTAAATTTTATGTGCATTAAAACTTGATTTAGAGTTTAGTTACAAATACTGTGAAGCAAGAATTAAACTTTGATGCACACGAAAGTGCATGGACTCGGTGGTTATAAATTAAATTGTTGGAAGGTGGTATGGAAAAGTTGGTTTTGATTAACTTTTTATCAATTTTTATATGATATTTTGATTAATTGAAATGAAAATAAGTTGTAAAAATTGAAATTTAAGTTTCGAGAAGATAATATCAGAGTATTTGTTTTCTTAAGTTCAAATTCGAATGAATGAAAAATTAATCTTGAAGTTGGTAAATTAAAACATGTAAAATAAATTGAAAAATGATTATTGTGGCTCGAGGACGTGGTTCAGTTGGCTCGATGACCTGGTTCAGACTGCAGTGTCAGATCGGTAGTGCGGTGCGGGTTCAACCGAAACTATTGTGACTAAAACCGAATAGATGTGGTAGAATTAAAAAGTTGTGAATGATTTGAAAGGTGTGAGTTTGTTGAACCAATGAAGGTCAAAACAAACGGATTCAACTAGTTGAACCGTTGTGAGCCACATTATTTCAAATTAAAATGTGTCTAATTCTGTAGAGATTCCACACCTCTTCATATTCTATAAATAAACCTCAAAACATTTATTTCATTCACTCTACTATAATTTGTCTTCTTAGCATTCTTCAAATAGTAGTTCTCTCTTCTTCTTATCTCAAAAAATTTCAAATATAATACATTTCGTTCGCTGAATTTTTTTTCGATTTGATATGGTACGATCCTTAAATTATTAAGTCGTCGTATCTTGAGAACGTTTACCATAGATAGTAAAGTACTGAATACAGGAAATTTTTGTTTCATGGAAAAATAGTTTAACTTTTACCTCTACTTTCCCCATCTATTATTTTAGGGTACATTTGGATATATGGATTTGAAGAGGGATTTGAAATCTATGGTAGCAAATCGATCAGTAGTGTTTACATAAATGTGGATTTGAAATTTGAACTAATTGATGGATTTCAAATCCACAATAATTTAAGTGGATTTAAAATCCATTTATTTTAAATTTTGGATTTTAATCACTCTATCTAAATAAATCTTATGTTATTTTCAAATACATCATACACATTTTTTCCACCAATAATGATCTAAGTTTTAATATAGTTTAAAGTTAAAGTATTCAATATTTATAAATAAAATTAGTATATTGTTGCACACAAGCGGAAGCAATAAAAATTGAATGTCTAACACACAGAGAAGAGAAAACAATAGAGACAACAAAAAAGAAGTGAGACATGAGATTTACGTGGTTTGGAGAAATAACTCCTACGTCCACGGTGGTGCAGCCAAGTATTTATTCATAATACTCAAGAGGATTACAAAGTATTGTCCTCACAAATGTCTCTCCTTTTTTTCTAGTATTTTGCTCACTCTCAACAAAATAAAAATACAAGCCTATTTATAGGCACAAGTAGATGAATCTAGATACATTGAAAAATGTATCACACTTATGAGGATTAACTCTCTTTTTGACTAGAAGTTGGAAAGACATATATAGATTCATGGATCACATTTATTTGAGTCAATGTATTTTTCCAACAATCTCCACCTTGATGAAAATTTCCCGTATCCTCATAACTGACTTGGCTGCAAACAGATACACTGATTATCTAATATTGATCAGGTCCAACCAATGGACAAACTTATCTCGAGTAACCACTTTTGTTAACATATCAGCTGGTTGATTTTCGGCAGTTTTTATCTTCAACAATCGAATATCACCTTCATTGATAATCTCTCGAATGAAGTGAAAACGAACATCAATATGCTTGGTTCGAACATGATGAACTTGATTTTTTGACAAACAAATAGCACTTTGGCTATCACAAACACCTCAACATGTTTTTGGATAACTCCCGAATCATTCACCAAACCATGTATCCAAATGGCTTCCTTTCAGTGACCGCCATATATTCAGCTTCAGTAGTGGATAAGGCAACTGTGGATTAAAGTGTCGAACGCCAACAAATAGGTCCACTAGCCATAATGAACACATATCCGATAGTAGATCTCCTTTTGTCAAGATCACTGGCATAGTCTAAATCCACATAGCCAACCCCGAGATTATCCTTTTTTTGAAATTTCAAACCAAGATCAACAGTGCCACGAAGATATCGAAGTATCCACTTCACAGCTTGCCAATGTCCCTTTCCCGGATTGTGCATGTATCGCCTAACCATACTAATAGCATACGAAAGGTCAGGCCGAGTACACACCATAGCATACATCAATGATCCAACAACATTTGTATAGGGGACATTTTCCATGTATCTTCGTTCTTCATCAGAAGTAGGACATAAAGAAGTACTTAACTTGAAATGAGGGCAAACGATGTACTTACAGGTTTGGTCGAACTATGCATGTCAAATCTCTCCAAAATCATCTTTAAATATTACGATTGTGACAAACAAATGGTTCCATTAGGACGATCCCTCTTGATTTCCATTCCAAGTATTCGGCGAGCCTCACCTAAGTCTTTCATTTCGAATTCTTCTCTGAGTTGGACCTTCAATTTATTTATCTCCACCTTGTTCTTGGATGCAATCAACATATCATCCACATACAAGAGCAAATAAATATATGAGCCATCAAGATTTCGAAAGTACACACAATGATCAAATTGGCTATGAGTGTACTTGTGTTCCACTATGAACTGATCAAATCGAGTATACCATTGTCGAGGAGACTGCTTCAGACTGTACAGGGATTTCTAAAGTTTATAGACCCAATTTTCCTTTTCAGGAACACGAAATCCATCAGGTTGAGAAATATAAATTTCTTCATTCAAGTCTCCATGCAAGAAAGTTGTCTTAACATCAAGTGGGAAAAGCTCGAGGTCAAATTGAGCTACCAACGCCAATAACACTCGAATGGATGAATGTTTCACAACAGGAGAAAAAATCTCGTTGTAGTCAATACCCTCCTTTTGAGCATATCCTTTGGCCACCAATTGAGTTTTGTATCGAATTCCTTGAGTGTCATCTTTCTTTGCATACACCCATTTGCATCCAATACCTCTTTGTCCCTTAGGAAGTTGCACAAATTCCTAAGTCTGATTCTTTTTCAAAGACTTCATTTCTTCGTCCATGGCCTCCTTCCATTTCGAGTTCAGAACCTTGAATAACATCTTTGTAGATATTCGGAATTCTCTCAATCACACGAAGTGCAAATACAACCATATTATCAAATCGAGCTGGCCGTTTGATTTCCCTCTGAGGTCTATTCTTTGTAACATCTTCGACCAAAACATACACGTCATTAGGCATTCATTTCATGCATCATATGCATTTCGTATTATTTATATGTTCTTAGGTAATTAAGTGTTGAGAAACCCCTATTATAATTGATTGAGACTCGAGTAATTTTTGAGTGCATAATATAAATTATTTGAATAATGATGATATAAATTATGTTGAATTTTGCAAAAAAAATAAATCTAAATTATATATATATATGTAAACATGTACTATATATATAATAGTATATATATAATGTCGGCTGCAGGTATGCATATATATATGAGAAGTTAACTAGTATATATATAAGAGCCGCCGTATGTATATATATATATATAAAGAATGAATTAATTAATATTATATATATAAGTAGCAGCATATGTGTTGTAGTGATATATATATATATAATAAAAAAATGTTATAATTAGTATATACAATGCATGTAAATGACTTTAATAATAATATAGTTTCATTAAGTTTAGCAAAGTTGGGTGAGGCGGCGGATTTGGTGGAGTAAATAAGTAAGTTAATAAAATAGAATAAAAAGGGTGCAGCAATAGAAAAAAAAAACAGAACGAAAACTGCAGCGAAGAACAGAGAGTGAGGAAAAGAAAAAAAAACAGAGAGAAAGAAAAGAAAGAAGATAAGGGTTTGTGAATTTTGGTTTCGTTTTTTCATCGTTTTTTTTTGGAATTTGAGGGGGAGCTCGTGGGGATGTGCTCTTCGATTTGATCGGAGTGAATTCTCAAAACTTTTCCTAAAAATTATAAAGAAATTAATGAATTATATATGTTTCCAGTTATTATAATTTATTGAATGTTTTGGTAGCTTTTTATACCGAATTAGGAAAAACTTAAAACATGAAAGTTATAGTCCTATCTCTTAGCTAAACTCAGAAGCAAACCGTGGATGACTCGGTTAAATATTGAGTGAATTAATGTCAAAATTACAGGGCTTGGTCAAGTTGAAAATGGTTAATTATGCTGTGTTTGTAGCCTAATTTTATGCAGGTTGGAGACTGAATTAGGAAAAGTGTTAAACATGAAAGTTGTAGAGCTATATGTTAAGTTTCTATAGAATTTTACCTTGCTCAACCCGGAATTTTATAACTCAAGTTATAAGGAAAAGTAATGAACATGGTTAATTAAGCATACATGCATTGCATTCCATTGCATAATAGAAATATATATTAAGGGGACGATTAGATTAATTTGCGTTGAATGGTATAGGGGCACGACTTGTAGAAAGGGAGAAGAAATTAGAGCGGCGAATGGATTCCTTATCCTAACCGGGTAAGTATAAACCATATATGTGATTTATGTGCAATGTGATGCAATTTATATGCAACGTTCGTTATGTGTGTTATATAAGAAATATGTATTTATATGAATTTATCATTGGATCAAATGATATATTGGCAAATGTATACGTGAACATATGTTTGGATGACTGATGTGTTGCATTATATATGGCATGAAATTAAAAGGTCTGTGACTGTCTTACTATGGATCTGTATACAAAGTGGAGACCTTCGGGTCATATTCATATTGGAGACCTACATGTTTATATACACAGTGGAGACCTTCGGGTCATAATCATATTGGAGACCTACGGGTCTATATACACAATGACATATTGGAAATCTCGGGACAGATCCAAGCTTGAACAGTTCACAGAATAATAAATCGGATATAGTGGCATTTGCACATGATGATTATATTGTTGATTAATGTTAATGATTGTTGTTCGCTTGTTATTTAATTAAAGTAATGGTTTATATTCATTGAGTTGCGACTCATAAAAATCACATATTTATTTTTTTAGGTTCAATTGCTTTTTGAAGTGGGTTTGTATATATAGACGCCACTCTATATCAGGTCGGCTGGCTGATGCCTCGGACAACCTTCTCCTCCTCTACATTTTGCATTTTGGACACGTGTATCATGAGTTGTATTTAATATGATTTATGCTGGGATATGTGTTGTGTGTTTTAATCCTATATGAGATTGATCTTTAAATAATGTTTTTATAATTATATGGATAAATGAAACGTCAGCATGATTTGCCTATATGATGAATATTTTATTGTGAGATATATGTGATAGGGGTATAGGGTGTCACACTCTTCCTCGAGATATTCGTCCATCTGCTCGAAGTCCTTCACCTGATCAGAGTTTTCCTCATCATCGACTAGTTTATTTCGACAAGATTTCCTTACGAGAATAACCGGCTTAGGAGCGACAGTTACCTTCTTAGCCTTCTCAGGAGGTACAACGGTCCTTTTCAAAAACATCATAGATTCGTCAAATGTCACGTCTCGACTGTTGATAATTTTCTTTGACTCAGGACACCATAACCTATATGATTTAGCTCCTGAACTAAAGCCCATGAAAATGGCTTTCTTTGCTCGAGAATCAAGTTTTGATTCAAAAACATGATAATAAGCCAGACAACCAAAAATATGTAATTTATCATAATTATTAACAGGTTCACCTGACCATTTTTCAAGTGGTGTTATATTCGCTTTTGTAGTTGTAGGTAACCGATTCATAAAGTGAACTGCATAGTTGATTGCTTTTGCCCAAAATGTTTTGCTCAAGCCCGCCTAGGATAACATGCACCAAGCCTTCTCTACCAAAGTCTGGTTCATCCTTTCTACGGCTCCATTCTGTTGTGGATTTCCTGGAACGGTGAAGTGGCGAACAATTCCTTCTTCTTGACAAACTTCAAGAAAAGAATCAAATTTATATTCTCCACCATTGTCCGATCGTAACTTCTTGATTTTCCTTCCAATCTAATTTTCCACTATCTTCTTCCACTCAAAGAAGATTTCCATGACTTGATTCTTATAACTCATCGGGTACATCCAAACTCGACTCGAGTAATCATCAATAAAGGTGACAAACCATATTTTTCCACCAAGCGAAGCATTTTTCATCGGTCCCCAAACATCTGTGTGAATATAATCAAGAATACTATTCATTCGGTGTGTAGATGTGCCGAACTTCACCCTTTTTTGCTTGCCAAAGATACAATGTTCACAAAAACTGATTTTACCAGTTTTAGCCCATTTAAGTACACTTTGCTTTATCAAAGTTTGGAGAGGCTTCTCACCTGTATGCCCAAGTCGCATATGCCAAAATCTCGAAGCATCAGATTTTTTGGAGCATGCTGTAGCAACATGTCCAATACTTGTACTACCCTTAAGGAAGTATAAATGTCCTTTGTGGGTTCCTTTGATCACCACCAATGCACCTTTAGCAACTTTAAGGGTTCCATCATCCATGGTGATTTGATAGCCTTTCGATTCCAAGGCTCCAAGTGAGATGAGGTTCATTTTCAATCCAGGAGCATAACGAACATCTTCAAGTTTACGAATTGCTCCATCAAACATATTCAGCTGAACCGAGTCAATGCCCTCAATTTTGCAAGTGTTATCGTTGCCCATATAGACAACCCCATCATCAATCTCTTTGAAATTCAAGAACATTTCCTTATTGGGATACATGTGATAGGTACACCCTGAATCAAGGATCCACTCATCAAGGTTACTAATTGAAAGTGCCACAGTCAAAGTTTCATCATTGTCACTTTCATCTTTTCGTGTAACATTTTCTTTGGACTCATTTTTCTTCATATTTGGGCAGTCTTTTTTCCAGTGACCCTTTTGGTGGCAATAGACACATTCATCTTTATCAATATTTTTGAGATCAAACTTTCCCCTCGAATTCGATCTAGACTTCCACCTACCATCATTTCTTCGAGAGAAAGTCCTTCCTCTAATCGTGAGAGCATCAGAACTAGATCTCGCTGCACTTGTTTGTCCTTTTTTCGTACCTCATTATTCATCAAAGAATTACAAACATCATTAAATTTTATCTCAGATTTGCCATACAACAAGGTAGTTGTCAAATGTTCGTAAGACTCGGGTAAAGAATTTAACAACAACAAGGCCTTATCTTCATCAGAAATTTCAACATCGAGATTCAATAAATCAATGATAATTTTATTGAAACTATCAAGATGCTCAACCATGGTCGTACCTTTGCAATAGTCAAAACGGAAGAGTTTCTTCTTCAAGTGAAGTTGATTTTCCACACTCTTTTAAAAATATTTAGCTTCAAGTATATCCCAAAGAACTTTTGCCGAAGTCTCTTTCATAAATGGATATTTTTGGTCCGTTCCAAAACATGATCGAATGATCCCACAAGCTTGTCGATTAAGCTTCTTCCACGTTGAGTCAGATACATCATCGGGCTTCTTCTCGAGTGTGAGATCCAAGTCTTGCAATACTAAAAGATCGAGTACTTCATCTTGCCAAATACCAAAGTTGTTTGTCCCGTCAAAATTCGAGACATCAAAACTTGAAGTCGACACCTTAGATCGATACAAATTACTCGAAGACTCTCCAGAAGTCCTTCTATCTTAAGCAATTTTCAACAAATTATTTCACCAAGTGTGTTAAACAATTGCAACTACAAAACTTGGAATGAAATTCAAGCTCAAATCAACACCCCAAGATATTCACACATTGGAGCTCTGATACCAATTGTTGCACACAAGCGGAAATAATAAAAAATTGAATGTCTAACACATAGAGAAGAGAAAACAATCGAGACAACTAAAAAAGAAGTGAGACACGAGATTTACGTGGTCGGAGAAATAACTCCTATGTCCACGGTGGTGTAACCAAGTATTTATTCAAAATACTCAAGAGGATTACAAAGTATTGCCCTTATAAATGTCTCTCCTTTTTTTTCTAGTATTTTGCTCACTCTCAACAAAATAAAAATACAAGCTTATTTATAGGCACAAGTAGATGAATCTAAATTCATTCAAGAATGTATCACACTTATGAGGATTAACTCTCTTTTTAACTAGAAGTTGGAAAGACATACATAGATTCATGGATCACATTTATTTGAGTTAATGTATTTTTCCAACATATATAACATCAATGTTTAAAAAAACTTGAAAAATACATAGAAACCGAACATGTATTCTTCCCATATTAAAGAAAAATTTTACGCTTGTAGTCACATGACATGAAAAGTAGTGATTTGAATATCAAATAGAAAAAACAGAGTTTTCAGATGAGTCCAGGCCCAAATGAAGAAATTTTTGGAAAAAAAATCATAGGAGACCAAAGACCCGCGAGAAACCCATCTCCGGGATGACCCAAATAAACTGTAGAGGATATCTGGTCTGAGCTGACCACCTGGCTAAGACTAGAAGTATCTTTGACCAAATGGGTCAGGCCTCAACATTAGAGGCCAGGAGGTCTGCCAGGAAACAGGATGTGAGAGAAGGGGCTTAACGGCTCATAACAATAGCATCGGTCATACTGTGAGGTACTCGTAAATTTACCGAGAAAGAGCAAGACTTGAGAAAAAGACTAGCTAAGATTCAGGCTAGGAAATATAGAATTGAAATGGGAGGTTGGAAGAGAGCTACCCCTTTGTGGAACAAATCTCGAAAATGGCTAGACCAACAAAGTTCAAAGTGCCCCAGATCGGGCTCTACAATGGAGAAACCTACCTGAGCACTCAACTGGACAAGTACACATCCTAGATGGAGCTCTAAGGGTGGGGAAGAATTGATGTGCAAAGTGTTTCCATTAACTTTGGGAGACCAAACACAGAGGTAGTTTAGATCTCTCTCCAACCACTTAATCGGAGGATGCGACGAGTTGGCAAAACTGTTCCTAACAAAATTTATGGGATCAAAAATGAGGTCAACCCCAAAAGAGAGGTTGGAGAATGTGAGACAGCAGGGAATGAAACATTGAAAGCCTACCTAGATAGATTCAACAAACTAGTATTAGAGATAGAGTAGATATCAGATGACGTCATTCTGATCGCGATTATGGTCGGTCTCAGACCTAAAACAAGATTTTGGTGGTCAGTCCATAAGAAGGGGCCAAAAACCTATTACGAGTTCCTGATCCGAGCTGAAAGGTATATAGGGACAAAGGAAGCAATACCAGATGACTGGTCTCCTAAAAGAATAGAGAGGAGAGAAGAGTAGAGGAAGCTCATAAAACCATTCAAACCAACGGGAGAGTTCAGGGCTTCTCAACCTGGTGAGCTCAGTCAGATAAATGAAATCTTGATGATTAGTCCAGCCTAGGTCTTCAAAAAAATCAGGGACCAGGACTTGTTACTCAAGCCGAGGCCTATGAAAGTGGATCATGCCCATCTAAATTAAAATAGGTACTATCGTTACCTCAAGACAACAGGACATGACACCGAAAAGTGCTGGTCACTTTTGGCCGAGTTGATGAAGTTGATTGATCAGGACCACCTCAAGAAGTATATAAAAAACTTGGGATAAAAAGGCCAGGACCGTAATCGAACCTACACAGTCTCCTCTGAATGGGGTTACTAGAGAAATCCACACCCTGGTCAATAATAGCTAGGGAGTGTAGGAACCGTCGGATCGCTGACCCTATACGATTATCTGATTCGGGGTCCATGCAAATATGATTAACGCGTAGTGGATAAACGAATCATACCTTCTGCACCGATATTAGTTATAAGGTCAGAACTGTAGATCGAGGAATCGATGGAGCCTGGACCTCAGAATCTTCTGTTGTATTTCTCGTATTTTTCTCAAACGTTGTGTGGGCAACGAACTATTGAGACTTTCAGCCGCCTTCTACTAAATCGTATTTCAGATTTTGTGTATGTATCTTTTTAGAAACGGCTGACTTGAGGCTTATTTATAGGCTACAACAGGGACCTTGAGGAGGATTAGGAATCGGTCTCCTGATAGGCTTAGGAGTCCTAAATTCAATCTGAATATACTTCTTAAGTCTATCAATAATATCTCAGTCCACTAAAAAATCGTCTCTTATCCATATTAGATATGAGCTCCTATTTATTATGTGCGCGTTTATCTCCCCGTGTTTAAGATATTGAATGTCCGTTAATTAAATAAATTACTGACAATTCAATTAATTAACATTTAATTCCAAGAGTAGTACCACTCAACTTTATTATTATGCCGGAATAAATCCACCTGCAGAGTTTACATGATAATCCTTATGAGCTCCTCAAGGGGACATCATCATCCTAAATAATTAGGACACGGTTTCATTATATAATCAACAGCACACCATATAAACAATATTGTATCCCAATTTATCGAGCTTATTGATTTAATAAATAAATCTCACCCATTGGTAAATTAAAGAAACATATATTGAGTATACATGCCCGTTATCATACAATGATTAAGAGGACGCACATCCATAATAACAGAGATCTTGTTTTATTTACGTAGTCAGTATAAATAAAACAACCTCAATTGGTCCTGCTCAATACATACAAAATGTATTAGTGTAATTTTATAATCAAGATAGATTAATACCAAATTACACTACAACCATTCCGATAATTTGTCCAAAATTATCTCGGTTGTGAGCTACCATTTATAATCTATAAGGAACTGATAACATGATCTTCTGTGTGGCACCACACACCATGTTATCTACAATATAAATTAATTGGACAATTGCAATAACATATATAACAAATATATAAAATACAAACATTTGACCATAAAAGATTCTCATATCATAAAAAGATGTTTATACAAAAGCTAGGCTTATAGTATACATCCTAACAATCTCCCACTTATACTAAAAGACTATGCTGTCATATACGCTGCCATACATCTGATTCTCATCCCATCAACATGCTCATCGAAGGCTTTCGCCGGAAGGGCCTTTGTGAAATGATCTGCTAGGTTATCGACTGATGCAATCTTGGCGAGCAGAGGGGTCAAAGCGAGCTAGGAGAGAGCATGTAAGTGCTGCTAGGAACGTCTATCAAAGGTGTGTTCCCCCTAGAACAGAGCCCAAACACGCACCAATCTTTTTTACCGAGCAGGACAATGAAGGGATAATTTATCCCTATAGTGATACCTTAGTGGTGTCCTTAAATATCTCTATGACCATAGTTCATAGAGTGATGGTAGATACCAAGAGTTATGCAAATGTGCTCTACCTGAGCACATACAAACGAATAAGATTTCATAAATCATAGCTCCAACCCTCATCGGATATGATCCAAGGATTCGGAGGGAAAAGAATAAGGGTGTTAAGCACTTACGAACTCAGGGTCATGTTGGGGATAAATGACCATACGGTATTTACCACAACAAAATTCAAGGTTTAGGACCTCAATTCCCAATACAATGTTAACTGGGTCAGCTACTCCTAGCAAAGTTGAGGGTGGTTGTCTCTATCTATCATCTAGCAGTGAAGTTCTCATTCGAGGAAGAGGTCTACGTGGTCAAAGAAAACCAACTAGCAGCCCACAAATGCAACATGGGTCTAAGGCAACAAGAGCTAAGCATGTTCGAGTGGGTAGAGGTCGGGCTAGATGATGAGAACAAAGGATATATTCGAGGATACAGTGCTAGAAGTGGCCGAGCTCAGGCCAGAAGAGCTAATGATGGTTGATGGGGAGCCAAAGAGACCAAAACGCCGACCAACATGATAATTGATTGTGGGAATTTATGAGGTAGGTCATCTTTAAGGATAGCCGACCAAAAATGGGTGAGCAGATAGAAAAGACAAAGCAAGCACCCGATGAGTGGAAGACCTTAGATCTAAGGAATTAAAGGCCTAGGAAAAGGACAACACTTGTTGAAGAGCTGGACCTCATCCAGCTCGACCCGACCTAACCAAAGATAGAGTTGAGGATTGGGAAAGAATTGAAGGAGTCATTCTGAGGTGATCTAATCACCTTTTTGAAAGCAAATATAGATGTCTTTGCCTGGACGCATAAAGATATGGAAGACATCCGACCAGAAGATGTATGTCATAAATTGAATATTGACCAACAACAAAGCCTATGGTTTAGAAAAGATGGAGACTAAGCTTGAACAGGTATGAGGGGCTTGAATTGGAAGTACAGAAGTTGCTTGGTAACCGCTTCATCAAAGAGACACAATACGCGATCTGGGTATCTAATCCTGTTAGGGTAAGGAAGGTGAATAGGTCCTCGAGGTTGTGCGTGGATTTCACCAACCTAAATAAAGCATGCTCAAAAGATTGGTTCCCGCTGCCAATATTGATCAGCTAGTCGACACAATGGTAAGGTAGAAAATCATGAGTTTTATGGACGTATATTCGGGATATCACCAGATACCAATGGCCAAGCAAAATCAAGTACATATTACCTTTGTAACTGATCGGGTCTAATACTACTACACAATGATGTCATTCGGACTAAAAAATACTGAGGCTACCAAAAGTTAGTTAATAAGATATTTGCCGCCCAAATCGGGAAGACCATGGAGGTTTATATGGATGACACGTTGGTCAAATCAAGGAAGATGGTCGACTTCGTAAGCTACCTGACAGAAATGTTTGGCATTCTCTGAAAGTATAAAATGAAGTTAAACCCCAAGAAGTGCTCATTCAAGGTCGGCTCGAGAAAATTTCTAGGCCACATAGTAAGCTAGAGAGCGATTGAAGTCAATCTCGAGAAGAGAGAAGCAATTGTAAACTTAACACCTTCAAGGAAAGTAAAGGAAGTGCAGAGCCTAACAGAAAATGTAGTTATATTTAATCGATTTATTTCTCGATCTATTGATAAATACAGACCATTTTGTAATCTAATCAAGAAACACTTTCAATTTGAGTGGAATGGCGTGTATAGTGCTCGTCAGCCCGATGAACAAATACTTCTGCCCAGCCCATTGTTTCAAATTTCAGGCAACAAATAACAAGGCTGAGTATGAGGCACTCTTGGCAAGCCTGGACATGGCCAAGCAGTTCTGGGTTGATGACTCAAAATCTTCAGCGACTCACTTTTATTAGAGAACAATGCTAGAGAGAAAAAAGATGTCCAGATATTTATGATCGATAAAACTAGCAATGACGGGATTTAGAAGGGTCCAAGTTGTGTAGATTCCTAAAAGTAAGAACGCATGGGCTGATGCATTGGCTCGACTTGCTATGAGTGAAGGGGCTGAGGACATCGATTCGGTCAATATCAGAATGGTGGAAAGCTTGGCTCTAGGCTATAAGGAAATTTACGTAGCTGACCGGGATCATCCAGTAATTGAAAGAAGGAAATGAGTCGATCGATCAAGGTAAGGCCAGGAAATTAAGAATCCGAGCTGCTAAGTATACATTGTAGGATGAGGTCCTGTACAAGAAGGGCTTCTCATTACTTCTTCTAAGATTTTTAGATGAGCAAGATGAAGAAATATACATTGAAAGAAGTCCACGAGGGAATTATTGGCAATCACACAGGAGGTCAATCTTTGGCCTTTTAAATCATTGGGCAAGGCTATTTCTGGCCAAGCCTAAAAAAGGACACAATCGAATTTTCCGGGAAATGTGATCGGTGCCAAAAATATACACCTTTGATAAAGTCCCCATCTGAAGACCTAAATTCGATAATGGCCTCCTGGTCGTTCGTTAAGTGAGGGATTAACCTGATCGACCCGATGTCGATGGGTTGCGGAGGAGTGAAATTTACAATAGTCACTATTGACTATTTTACCATGTGGGCAGAAGCTGAGCCCATTACAAAAGTAATCGAGGCCAAAATTACCGGTACTCGGTGATAACTGATAATGGGTACAACTCGATTCTGAAAGCTTCAAAGGCCTTTGTGAGAATTTGTAGATCAAAAAGTTATTTTCTACTTCATATTATCCCCAAGAAAATGGTCAGGTCAAGACCATCAACAAGATTATCAAACACACTCTCAAGACCAGGTTAGCAAAGTTGAAACGAGCTTAGATGGATGATCTTCCTGGAGTGCTCTAGTCATATAGAACAACAACTAGTCTAATCCGATCAAATCGGGTTAAAGATAAGGCTACGGCCTAGTTCGAGCTGATCAAGCTCGAATGAAAAAAAGGGCTACAGCATAATTCGATCAAATCGAGTTAGAGACAAGGCTATAGCCGAGTCCGGGTCGACTAGGCTTGGATGAAATACAATGTGCTAGGCTTAATCCGATCAAATCAGGTTAAAGATAATGCTACGGCCTAGTCCAAGCTAACCAGGCTCGAATGAAAGAAAGGGCTACGGCCTATTCCGATCAAAATTGGATTAAAGATAAGACTATGCCCTAGTTCGAGCCAATCGACTCAAATGAAAGATAAAGCTACGACCTAGTTCGGACCGACTAAACTCGGACAAAAGATAAAGAGCTATGGCCTAATCTAATCAAATCGAGTTAAAGATAAGGCTATGGCCTATTTCGAACCGACCAAACTCGGATGAAAGACAAAGGACTACGACCTAATTTGATCAAATCGGATTAAAGACAAAACTACGGCCTAGTCCGAGCCAATCAACTCAGATGAAAGACAAGGCTACTTCCTAGTTCAAACCGACCAGGTTCGAATGAAAGATAAGGTCGTAACCAAATCTGAGCCAACCGATTCGGATGTAAGACAAAAGTTATGACTTAAGCCTAGCAGGCTAGCAAGGTCGAAAGATCAGGTCACCACTTAGTCTGAGCCGATAAAATCAAAAGATATAATTGAATACTAAACCAACCAAAACCTAAGCTTAACTTACAACAGCTTTGCGAGAAGTGTTCGGATAAAGTGATCAAGATATTAAGGTAAATATTATACAAGGTAAGCAATGGCAGAATAAGAAAAATAAATTTTTGCATATCAAATATGTTCACAAAAAATCATATATATTCAAAAGTGGTCTGGTTTGGAGGCCAAAACCTCTTACAAAAAGTCAATCGGCCAAACAGAAGTAAAAACAAAAATAAATTAATTACAACATTTACTGGTTGAGAACATCAATTTTCCCGACCTTAGAAGAGCCCGCGACTGCCACCCCAATGTTGGCCTCTCCCACCTGGCAAGCACCAGTCGGCCCTGCCATGAAAAAATCCAAGTCGAATATCAACTGGATCGACGGGGATAGCACGAGCAGATGCTCCGAAATAGAAGGAAGATAACCTAGTAGGTCGCTCATATACTTCTGAATGTAACCTGCCACTGTCGCCATGAGAGGGCGGTCGTGTTTCTTATCTAGCCACATCAATGACATCTATGAAGGCGAAGAGGTAGCCCAGAACACCCTCATACTTGCACTCAGTGGAGGCTTCATATTTTTATACAACAGCCACTTCATCCACCGGGTGGCATTGACAGCCTCTAGCTCGACCCGAAGCTGGGTAGTCTTCATAGCCAAGTCAGCTACACTGGCGATCCAACTCAACCGCCTTGGTAGCTTTGGCAGGAAGGTCCTAGGAGGAGGCTAGTTGGGCCTAAAGGGTCTCTTTTTCCTTGGCTAAAGTGCCAACTCGCTCCTCTTCTCCCGCAGCTCGGTCTTGTTGGCATCATATTTCTCGAGCTGATTAAGATGGGAGAGGTGGTCACACCCGGCAAAAATTGAGGCCTGAGCGAGAAGGACAGATACACAAATGTTAATGTCAATGCTAGACATCTACCAAACATATTTTTCTAGCTTCTTAGTCTATGTCTTCACCGGAGCCTCCATTGCCGGCTCGATCCTGGTGGGAGCCTTTTCATTAGATCCATGCTCAGAGTTTAAGCATGGTAAAATTGATCTGGAGTGAAGGCCTCCGTCAAATATGGTTGTTGGATAATTCTATCCACTTTGGATCCCACCTGCAGATGCTGATCGAGCCGACCAGCAGAGTCTCAAACTCCTAGACATCAAGTAGGGCAGCGATAGTTACGCCTGACATCTTGGTCACCTGGTCGACAATCTCCTACCTCGATCGCTTGGTAGGAGATGATTTCTCTGGCCAGCGATCTTGACCGACTATCCCTTCAATTTTTTGGCCCGTAGTCAGATATGCTCAGTTGGCCAACGGTGGAGAGGATAGCTGAAAATAAGAGAATTACAAACATAAAGACTCAGGAAAAGTACCGAGCAAAAAACTAAACAATCAGAGTTTAAAACTTACCGTGGAAGTTGTTGGGAGCGAGAATAAAAGGAAAGATAAGACCAGTTCGGGAAAGCCAGTCTTCCATAATGAGAACCTTAAAGGTCTGACGACTCTGGTCAGTATTATCTCTTAAAAATAGATCTTCTAGAAGAAGGTATCGCCGATCAGAAGATTCTGACCTAGAAGCTCTGAAAAATAAAAATAATTAAATCATCAGAGAAGCCGATCAGAATGAAAATGTAAAGTTATACCTTTAGCAGGCCCAAAATAAGTAGGGCAGGATACTCTTTGGGAGCGGTCTTCGTTGCTCGGTCCGGGACTCATCCAATCTCCATCGATTAAAAATCATTTGATCTTCTAATCCTTGACGGAAGAAGGAAGACTACGAACTAGCAGAGGTTACAGAGGCCGAGGAGAAAGATAGTAAAAGTGGTTCCTCAAGCTCGGGATGAGCTTGATACTGAATTACCAAACCAGCTCGTGTGGAGTTGGGACTTCGATATTGAAGGCATGGAAGAGCATGAGCAGTCCCAAGATGGACGACCAGCTATTGGGATAAAGTTGGGCAGGCGCTACTCCCTAATGCCACAAATAATATGATAGGCATGAGACTAGGGGAAAATGGAGACCAGCCTCGATGGCCCGAACGCTGATCATCACACACCCGTTGGGCAATTTATCTATCATCTCCTCGGGTTGGGAAACGTCGAAGGTAACATCCCGAGGGATATTAAACAGAGCATGCCAATGGTCCAGCTCTGTTCGAGTGACCATGACGTGCCATGAAATAGTCTCGGAACCCTTTCATGGCTGCTCGGTTCAGCGATAGCATCGTGGCCTCCTAAGCGGTACCCCCATGGGACGTCGGCAAAAGCCGAGCCCGACGTCCCAACCTTTATGGCCACAGTAGGGGCTGAACCCCTGACCACTTCAACATCGGAAGAACTGGAACCTAAGTTCAAATCTTTCGAGTTGTACTTGCACTACTCGGAAGCTCCCTAGTCGTAGTCTCGGACCGACCGGCTCCCAAAAGACTCGTTTAATGAAGACATAATTTAAGTGAAGGAAAAAAGGGAATTAGCTAAGTGATATCTGGTAAGTTGATTTTTCTTAGTGGGATCTAGTAGGAGTTCTGAAGGATTTCGATAAGAGTTTTGAGTTCAAAAATGAAGAGAAAAGTTACCCCTATTTATAAGGAAAGCGCAACTTTTCGACTTTCATTCTGTACGATGGCAACATATGTCTGATCGAGTGGTTCTAAGCATGACACATATAGAATAGTGATGGAAGAGTCAAATCTTGTCCCAACAGAATTAGGTTCTCCCACGACCTAAGAGGCTATTGTTGGACCCCCGATCCGAGCCAGTTAGTATTCGTGACTTGGCCGATCACCAAGAAGAACCCAAGACCAATCTCATGATTATCCTGAAATGACAATTACCGTCCCAGTCAAGATATCACGAGAAATACCAGGGAAACGAATTGGCAAGTAGGCTCTGAGAAGACCTCTTATCTTATCCCTGATAAATAGGAGATAGTGGGGGAGTGAGGTTGATCTCCACTAATTGTGCTCTCCTTTTAGGCAATAAATAGAAGAAAATGGAATGAAAATAGGGTTTGAAATTATTGTATTCAAGCATCTAAGAGAGCTCATTTCTCTTAATCTATATACAAAATTTGTTCTGACTGCCCACAACTAACCGACCAGAATAACCCGACTAATTTTATACGAATAGGCTCTGAGTACAATCTTCTTATTTTCTACTAGATTTTATTTTCGATTCGGTTCTTTCAATTTGACTAGATTTATTTGGGTATTTGGTTAGAAATTTGAACTTAAATAAAAATCTGATGTCAACATTAATTATTTTAACATATTAGAAATTATACACATAATGAAAAAATAATCTTGAATGTTAAATAAAAAATATATATAATTATTTTAATGTATCAAATGAGCCACATAATGAAAATAAAAAATCTTGCATGCCAAATAAGAATATATATATATTAATAAAAAAATTATGTATTAATATAATATATACATTTCAAACCCAGGATACATGAATATTAAAGGCGTAAGGATATATATATATATATATATATCATCATATATATTTTTACCAGATATTTAAACTCTTAGGAATTTACTGAGCATTTAAGACCTTAATGTGTTATCAAATCCTCTTCAACCCCACAAATGCCTCAAACGCCTTTCTGGCTAAAAACGGCTAAAAGGGTGAACATTAGGATCGTATAACACATCTTAGTACTTAAGCCTCAAACCTGAGTGTCTTAACCTTTCATTAGTATCCATGTTTCCAAAAATCTAAAAATAAACAGACATGTTTAAAAGAACCAGTAGCATTTGTCTAACACATAAATATCTAGTCTATCATTGATAGGCCTTCTTCAAACATAAAAATTAAAAATTAAAAACAAAAATTTAAATACTTACAGAGTCAGATGAACACCAATAACACAAAAGATTTATATTATACTAAAAGATTACAAAGGGAAATTTTAGAGAGAGGTTAGAGAGAAATGAGAGAGAATGAGCGAGTACTTTACTCAAGCATGCCCTTACAAATGAAAAACAAGTCTTATGAATAGAGAAAAAACTATACTATTACAAACTTGCTTTATAAAAGCAAATAGTAAAGATTCTTTATATTATTGGACTTATTGTCCATTACAACATTACATGGGGTCCACTAAATTAAGTGGAGGAGACCTTATCTTCTGTCTTCCTTGTCGTTTATCCTGCAAGGATTGAACTTTGAGTTTTAAACGCTTTGAGTGATTCGTTGAGCCTCCATAGGTCTATTAGATTATCATTATTTCCATCATTTTGGAAATATGGATAAAAAACAAGAAGATTTTTGACTTTTTTTTTTTTAATGATCTCAATTTTATGTTTAGTTGTGGAGACTTTATTCATGCTCCCACTTTCTTCATATAAGATAGGATCAAAATATGGATTCCATAAAGAGTGTGGGTAATTTCTCTCTGTGTAAAATAAAATCACCATTTAATCCTTGAATTTTTCGATGAGAGATTCTTTGAGGATGTCGAATGACACACTGAGATCTGGATTGTCTTCCTCCTGATCTTGAGCTTCCTGATAAGAGTTTATTTGTTCTGTGTCTCCTTTACTGGATTTTGATAGCATGGAAGTCTCAAATTTTGAACCTGAATCAACATTTTGAAGATTTTTGAATAAATCACTCTTCATTTTTTTAATATAAATTTCTATCATTTTTTGTTTAGAGAAAGCTCCAGAATATTTTTGGGAAATTCTTTTGAAAGGACTATTTGAATCCTTTTCTTTCTCTTTTTTATTTTCTTTTTGGAGTTTATAAAACTCTATCTTTTCTTTAAGATCATCAATGATGGATTAAGAATATAATTCTCCTGTAGTAGGATCAATTCTTGTCATTTTATCCCACATTTTGGTATGATCAATTCTCCATAAATAAGGAGTACCATTTTCAGTATAACTGAATTCTGGTGTCCATTTCCACATTCATGGAATGCCCGATTCTATAAAGAAAAGACAAGGAGTTTGTCCCTTGATATAACTTTTTTCAATAGAGGGTGATACCAGAGTCCACTCTTCCATTAAATGTTTATAGTTTTCTGGAAGAATATCCATTGTGATGCCAAATATTTTCCACCAATCGTAAAACCAGTTATTAACTGGGTGATAAGAACAATTTTTACATATCTTAATAAGCCAAGTATGTTTTCTCTTTTTATTTTCAAAGAAAATGGTTTTATAAAAACCTTCAACATAATCCCAAAAATTGAATTTGTAAATATTTCTTTGAGTAGGATGCATAGCTTCCTTTTCAACTAATGGAGCTATTCCCCATTCTTCAAGAGATATAATCTTCTTGATAGTGAATTTTGAATAAGCATATTCACTTGTCTAGTTATTTCCAGAATTAAAGTGTTCAATGTCTACACTTTTTAATGCTTTAAGCATTTGTTCATAATACCCTCTTGGTTTATATGATCCATTTATAAATGTTCCACTAGGAATATATCTATCCATAATGGTCCATGGATTATCTTTCCATTGAACATCCTTTTCTTCTATAAGAAGAATTAAATCTCTAAATTTAGTTCTTTTAAAGAGTAGATTACTCTTTTCTTCTGCAATAATATTTGCATAAGAAGATTCTTCCTTATTTTCAGAAGTACTTTCTTATGATTTCTTTTTCAAAAATTCTTGAAAATCTCCATATAATGGATGATTTTTATCAGGAATATTTCCTAATGTATTCCCCGAAATATTTTGAGAAATAAGCTTTTGTTTGCCATGCTGGGCAATTACTTGGAAAGTTTTTCTCCTTCCTCTTCCCCTATTAGGGAAATAGGATCCTCTTCCTGATTGACTCATATCTGTCATCATAAAAGAAATTTTCTGGTTAAATAATCTGGTAGATTATTATCTTTCCCTTGTTTATATATAATTTCAAAATCAAAAGGGGCTAGATAAGTTTGACATCTGGCAAACATTTGTTTGGAAATATCATGTTTAAACAATCCTTTAACCGTCTGACAATCTGTTTTTATAATAAACTTTTGATTATATAAATCATCTTGGAATTTTATAACACATTTTACTATAGCAAGAATTTCTTTAGCTACAGTTGCATAATTCTTTTGTGCAGGGTTACATTTTCATGAATAAAATCTAACAAGTATTTCTTATTTATCTTTTGGATTTATTTATTTTAAAATTCCTCCAAATCCTAAATCTGAAGCATCTGTTTCAATTATTTTTTCCCATTGAGGATTTGCAAGCATAAGACAAGGAATATTTTTTACTTTTTCTTTAATAAGTTTAACTGTTTTAGTATGTTCCTCATTCCAAAGAGAATGATTCTTTTTAAGTCTATTATATAGGATAGTAGATATTTTTGAAATATTTTCAACAAAAGAAGAAATATAATTTAAACTTCCAAGAAATCTTTGTAATTGTGTTTTATTAGTAATGATATCTGGAAATTTATTTCCAAATTCCATACTCCTTTGAATAGGAATTATTTTTCCTTTATTAATATTATGTCCTAAATATCTTACATTTGTTTGAAATAAATCCATTTTAGGTTTTGATATAAAAGACCATTTTGTATAATAAGTTTTCTAAAGATTTCTAAATGTTTGAAATGAGTTTCAATATTTTTAGAAAATACAAGATTATCATCAATATAAACAATTATAAAATTGCTATAAGGAATAAATATATCACTCATTATTTGTTGAAATTCTGAAGGAGCATTTTTTAAACCGAAAGGTAAAACATTCCATTCATAGTGTCCAATCGGGACATTAAAAGCTGTCTTATATTTGTCAGCCTTTTCTATTTGTATCTGCCAATATCCTAATTTTAGATCAAATTTTGAAAATATTAAGGCTCCAAAAAGTCTATCTATAAGATCTTTTTTATTTAGAATAGGATGTCTAATCCATTTTAAAACCTTATTAAGGGGGTTTATAATTTATAACAAGTTTAGGTACACCTCTTTCTTTTTCTGAATGTTTATTAACATAGAAAGTCGTGCAAGACTATGAAGATTTAGAAGGAGTTATTAACTTTTTATTAAGGAGAGATTTTATCTCTTGTTTACATAATTCTAAATATTCAACATTCATTTGACATGATCTAAATTTAGTAGGAATATCCTTTTCATTAAAATCTTCTTCATATGGAAGAAAAATAACATGTTTCTTTTTATCCCAAAAAGCATTTGGATGATCATCACATATTTCTAGAGAAAACATATTATAAATAAGTTTTATTTTATATTGCAACTTAGAATTTTTTAATTTTTCTTCTATTGTTAGAGAATTAACTTCTTCTTTTAAAGAATTTATATGAAATATTTTTCTATTCATTTTTTCTTTTATTTCATTTAAGACTTTTTGTATAGGTCTATCAATAAATTGGAAAATAATAAGTTTATTTTTATAAGTACCAATTATATCATTTTCATCAATACGTGTTAAAGGATATATACTATGTATAAAAGGTAGGCCAAGAATTAGTTGACTTGATATATATTTTGCAAGAAGAAAGCTAGTAGGGATACAACTTCCATTTTTATATATTAAAGTTTCTCGTAGTTTATAACTAATATCCAAAGACTCTCCTCCTGCATGTGAAAGAGAATAGGTTGTTTTATGAAAAAATCTTAAAGGAATTAATTCTTCATGTATAACATTTAAATCTGCACCACTATCAATCATGACAATAAATTCTTTTTGATAATTATTATCAATTAAAAGAGTAATTTTGTATACCATTTTTGTGATGTAAACATATTCATTATTTGAATAATTTCTTTTACAGATTTATTTTTATCTATTTTTGATAAGAAATTTTCTTGTTGTTCTTTTAATTCAACAAATTCTTCTTTCTTCATAATTCTTTCCTTTTCTATTATGGATAATCTGTTATGGATATTAATGTTACATTTTTGAAGATCTTTTACTTCAATTTTTAAATTATTAATTTCTATTAATAATTCTTCAATAGTTGTAGGTTTCTTATCTCCATATTTTTGTTTTAACATTCTATGAACTTCTTTCATATAATATGTTTGATTTGGATTTTGGATAGGAATAGAAATATTGATTTCTTTTTTAGTATTACTTGTAGATGGTGTATTCTCAATTTGATCAATAATTTTTTACCTTAATTCAGGATCTTTAATATTTTTTAATAATTCTAGAAATGAATTATTATCTATAGTATTAATATTTAAATCCTATGATTGAGATAAAAGTTTATAAAACTCATCTCTTTTTTCATCAGTATTACTGATATGATTTATACAAGGTTGTCCTTGCATACAATTATTACATTCCTCATTATTTGAGATAATACTTTCATTATCTGAATTTCTTAGTTCATCTGAATCATAAGATGATTCTTCTTCTGATTTATTATCTGAATCAGATTCTATTAAAACTTGTAATAAAGTTTGCTTAATATTATCATCGATTTCTAATTTATTTATTTTTGTTTTAGTCCAGCACTCATTAGCATAATGACCTGGTTTATGACATTTATGACAAATAATATTTTTCTTATCTTTATTTCCTTCATTTATATTAAAGGTTTCTTTTCTTTTTTTTTTCTCTAAATTTTTCAGAATAATGTCTTCTTTTTTTATAATATTTTTCATTTTTATCTCTAGTATTTCTAGAATATTTTTTATTTTTAGGATAGTTTTCATTTATATCTTTTTAGATGTTTCCATACCAAATTGATCACAGAAATATCCTAATTGTTTTCTTTCTATTATACTTTGTTTTTTAATTTGTTTGTTAAGTTTTAGTTCATTGCAAAGGGCTAAACCTTCTTAAACACAAACACTTATTAGATTTCCATATGTATAATTATCATAAGGAATATTCAAATTATCTTTTCTAGAAATTATTTTAATTCTTTCTCCAATAAGACTTGGAAGACGATCAATAAATTTAGCTTTCCAATAACTGTTATTACAGTCATGAAGCTCAAAGACTCTAAAAAGAAAAGTATATTTATACCATCTAAAATCTGTTAAATTTTTACATCTTGTATTACTAAGAAGAGTACGAATATTTTCGCTATTATCTGTAAATTTTCCAGTAAAATGTTCAATTATTGTCATTATTAAAGTATAGACAACATTACTAGTTTGATTATTATTTTCTATTTTAACAGAGTTTAGAATTGTTTCTCTTGCTATTTGAGATAAATAATTATCCCACCAACATTTAAGTTGTCCAGTAAATCCTACTATTATCATTTTAGCAATATTACTATCATTATTTCTTGCTGCTGTGTAGACAGTACTATATATAAGCATTCTATGAGCCATATTATAAATATGCCCATCAGCACATCCATCTAAATTCCATTCATAAATATTTTTCCCATTATAACTTGTTTTTGAGAAAAAGTCTTTTTCTTCATGGAGAACATCAATAGGGGTTGGTTTACTATAATAATATCTTTATTGAGTAGGTCTATCAGTCCACTTCATTTTATTTATTATATCTTTTGAAGGTTCAGAGGGTCCTTCTTCATTATTTAAAGTAGAAATATTTTGACCCTTAAATTTTTCAGTTAATTCAATAATTAATTCCTCTAAATTATTTTTTGTTGATTTTAATTTAAAATCTTTTATTTCTGGAGGTGGTTGTATAGATGAAGAAGCAATTGAAACTATATCTGTTTCTTTTTTAACTTCAATATGTACATCTGATTTAATTTGTTTTATAGAAGAAATTATACTTTCTACTTTATTATGTAAAGAAATTAATTCTTCTCCTATTATATTTAGATATAAATTAGTATAATTTTGTTTTTCCATTAAAACATTTATGTGTTTTATAATAACTTGTAAAGTATCATTTTCAATTAATCTTGAAAATGCTGTAAAATTCATTATTTTACTATTGTTCTCCATTTGAAATGAAGTGCTAGGAGGATATAAATATTTTTTTTTGTCCTATTGTTAATTTATATGTTCTTTCTAAAACTGAAATATGGTTTATTATATAGGTTTTTATAATCCAAGGAACACAAAATATTATTGTATTCTTTTCTTTACAATATTTATATAATTCTTCTTGAATTTGTTCAAGATTTTCAGATAAATTTTCAAAAAATCATTTTCTGAAAAGTATCCATTTAGAATTTTTAAATTCTTAACTAATCTGCTATCTAGCAAGTGATCCTTTTTCAAAATTAATTGGTGTCTTAATCATTAAAGACTAAATGGGGCATCTGACATTGTGTCACTTTCTTTATGAATATTTCCATAATTAAAATCTCTAACAATATTATTTCTGTCAATAAAAACTTCTTCATTAGAATGTTTTTTATTTCTTTCTGATTCTATTTCCTCTCTTATTTGAGAAGTAAAAGCTCTAGATGTTTGTGGTAAATCTACCCAATAATCTAAAGGTGAGATATATTAATCTATTGTTCTAGTTCTAAACATAGAATTATCTCTAGATATAGAAGATGGAAGTAAAAGTTTTCTTTGTTCATTTGAAAATTGAATTTGAACAGTTCCTTCTTCTGTTTGAATTATATTTTTCAAATCTTTATTTACAAGAGGTTCTTTATAAACTTCTTGTTCTATTATCCATTTTTCTAGAAAATTTATTTCTTCCCATTTAATAGCTCTTCTAGTAGAGATATTAGATCTATTGAAATGTGTTTCAATAAGAATAGTTTCATTTATACTTTTATCCATTAATTTACATTTTGGATTCATAGTATATAAATGTTTATAGTAAATTCTATAACATATACAAATTATTTTCGAACCTGGAATATAATCATATCCATGAGTTTTAACATTTAATGTTAATGCACTTAATATACTATTATCAGTAAGAGATAAACATAGATCAGGATATACATCAAAATATATTGATCCATGTGCAAGACTAGATTGAATTATTCCCATAAGGGATTTATTCCATGCTTTATTTCTACCATCTCTTAAAGCTGCTATAAAACTTTCTGTTAATCTTTTTAATGTTAGAGTTCGGAATGCAATTTGCACTAATCATATATGTATGTAATTATGTGTCTTCATAAAAGGTAAAATATTTTTTTTATCAAGTAAATTTAATATTACTTCCTGGTTATTAAGGGAAATAGAAGATTCAGTGGTTTTAACCAACTGTTTAAATCCTATTTTTTCAAAATTACCTATTTGATAAATTTTATTTGGTTTTACCTTAGGAATAGTCCAATTATTTAATAGTTCTAAATTTTGTGGAATATCATATTCCTCTATCATACTGTTTTTAACAGTATTTTTATGTCTAAAAGGATTCATTTTTAATGAAGATGTGTTAGATAATTACTACTATTTTTTTTAACGTGACTCTGATTTCAAACCCATGATACATGAATACTAAAGGCGTAAGGATATATATATATATATATATATATATATGATATTGGTATCAGTAAAATTATGTATTAATATAATATATTTAATAATAAAATATAATTTTTTGTTAATAGAGAGAGAGAGCATCGTATGCTTGATAAGAAAGTCAATGATATATTTTGAGGCAATAAATAATTGTTCTTTTGGCATGTGTGACTGTTCTCTTAGTTTGGCCTACACAATTAATAAGTGATTGTGACTTTTTAACTTTCGATTGATGACTTAGCGGACTCATGCAACACGTGGTTTAATTTTGATTTCGAGTAAATTAAATTGCTTTATTATTATTGCAGCTATAATGGGTATTTTAGGTACTACATACATATAAATTAAATATATGAGATCCATTCCCACCTTACCCTATTTTCTTATATTTTCTCTCCAACTATCCTATCATATAACAAAATATCCCCATATACCCTTTTTCATAATAAAACATCCCCAACTACCCATTTTTCATGATAAAATACTATTTTATCCTTGCTATCTTTCAATAATTTCCAAAAAACCATGCTTGCCATTAGCCAATTCTTCATTTTTCCAATCTCTACATTTATTAGATCCGGAATAGCCCTCTGATCAATATCAGGCCCAACATGCTTCCGTAAATAAATAAAACTGAGTTTAAAACATACCTCGTCTTTGTCTCTTAAATTCCCTTGGAATACGGTTCAGGTTTTACGGATCAAAGATCCAACCACTCGCCCGCAGTCTATAGTTCTGAAACCAATTCCTGAGGAACCCAAATCGCAATCCTTCTCAACGGCCACCGCCTTTAAGGAGATCACGGGGAGACTCACTACTGGATGAATTTCACTCAAAATTATAAATTTTTGGACAAAATGTCGGAATGCAAAAGCCTTGTTTATTGAAGAAAATAAACTAAACTATTTTACAATATAAATTTTCTCTACCATTGGAAGAGAAACTTGAATTAGCCTATCATGGCTAAGACTCGTGAAGGGGAAACCCCCATGAACAGGAAAGCTTGAAAGCTAAACTATTACAGACTAGAGAGAATATTTCTCAAAAACTTATGAAAGGAGAAGAAAGGGTGTGTTTTCGATGATCTCCTTCTGAGGCTGAAAGCCTCCTTTTATAGGCATCAATGTGCTCCTGTGTGGATCCATTATTGCCTTGCCAGCTTGCATTCCACTTGGTTAGTCGGGAATGGGCCAACCTTCTTTATTTCCCACCTACCGCTTGGTAAGTGCATCTACCACCTTCGTTGTCTTCTTGTGTCGGCAACGAATCTCTTGGTGAGTGGAGGGGTCCTCCACTTTTGTCCTTTTAGACCAGATGCTGATTCTTTAAGATGGCGGGACCTGCCACTATCCCTTGTTTGAATTAGCATCCAATGCTGATTATACTGTACTCCTATACTATTACATTATTTGGAATACATTATAGCTTGTTTACAATCGAGTCTAATTAGACCCGTTTCCTCTTATTACATTTTTGGGTTTTATTTTCTAAAAACCCTTCCCTTTTCCCTTTTTCTTCGGGTAGTCGGGTTTGTCCTTTTTTATTTTGAAACCTTGTCCAAACAACGGTTTCTCTTGTGTTTGACAGTAAGAGCATATCCACTCTCCCCATCGTCCGATATGTATCATATTACATATCTTCTTCCTTGTTTGTTCCATTGCAGGAACCTTGTTTTCCCAGATTAACTTTCTCTTATTTTCGAAGAGGTTTTCAGCAAATCCGGTAGTTGTTCCTGTCATGGAATTTAACAGGAATGATCCGTTCACAGAATTATGAAATATTTTGAACGGATACTTCACTTTGTCCATCTCAGTGAGGCAGACCCAGAGACCCCATGCTCGCCTGGTTGATATATCGTTTTCAGTCAGGACAACGACCAAAGGGCTATTTTCTGGGGTGTTTTGGCGCGGTTTATCGCCCCCATCTCAGGTCTCTGTAGTTTTATGAATTGAAAAACTGGATGAGATCCTTTTCCTGTGATTTCTGGAGCAGCAGAGATAATTGTTAGCTCCAGTATATCTCCTCGACCTAAGTATGGGTTGTTCTGCCATGAATCGTGCACAGCAGTGGCTATCCAGTCCGGTAATTTAGAAATCTCCGGAAAGTTGGGTGCGGTAGTGAAAATTGAAGCAATTGCTCCAAAATTGAACCATTCCCAAACATCATGAGGGTTTACCCCCGAAAGCATCCAAAGTCTTGGATACTTGCCAGACCAATCAGCAGTAATCCTGTTCGGATTGATCCCATTTCTTGTTACCAATTTCTCCCATGTTTTTTGGTAAACCTGCAGAGGAGAAATAGCTTGATTAGTGTTAACCTGTCTAGGGCCAGTCTGAGGCCTTAGGTTAACCTCTCCCTCTTTTACCCCAGAGGTGCTGGGTTGACTCAGGTTGTCTGGAATTGCTTCCAAACCTTCCGAATTAATAATTTTATCGGAATTCGATAAAACACTTGGTTTGGCCTTATCAGCCTTTTCACCGATATCCGATGAAAAACTTTTATCAGCAGGATGTCCTGCTTCGGGTATAAAAGTACCCTGTTTGTTCATCGATGATGAACTCCTCTCGTGTAATTCTTTCTGCATCACCGATGATGAACAGACCTTGTTTATAGGTTCTACTAATGCATTCCACAAATGATTATTTGAAGTTATGGCTGCATGTAGAGTCATTTGGACTTTGTCCAAATCAACTTTCTGGACATAAGATGCCGCTTCGGCTCTTACCCTTAGCGTTTCAAATGCCTTGTAGTGCTCCTCAAGGTTTTCCCTAAGGTGTCTTGCTCGTATTGTGATGGAATCTGCTTCAAGGATATCCATCTCTTGTTAAGAAATCTGCAAGAACATTCTCATTAGATTTCACAATGACAATATCAAATAGATAATATTGGCATTCTACTTGCCACCTGATAATACGAGCTTTTTCAATCTTTGATTCAAGTTTATTTTTCAAAAAAGCTTTAACATTCGTATTATCAACTTTTAATATAAATTCTTTGGCTAATAAAAATAAAGGCCATTTTTTGAAAGCCTTCCAGACAGCAAAGAATTCTTTCTCATTAATATGCCAGACTCTGGCTTGTTGTTCTGTAAACAACCCTCCTGTATATCTACATGGTTCTTCACCCGTAGATGTTTTTCTCATGAGCACTGCTGCCCATCTGAAATCATTAGCGTCTGTATAGACCACTAACTGATCTTCATCTTGAGGAATCGCGAGCTTTGGTAAGTTACTACAAACCTGTTTCAACTCACGAACTCTTTGGGAATGAATATCCTCTCATTTCCATTTGGTCTTCTCATCCTTTTGTAATAAAGGACGGAAATCCTTGCGATATTTTGCCAAGTCTTTAATAAATGAACCTGCAAAATTAATCACTCCTAAGAAGCTTTGAAGGTGCTTCTTATCTCTAAGAACATCTGGAAAATTGCAGATTTTCTCCACAATATGTTCCTGTAGTTCCATTCCTGCATGGTCAATAATAACACCGAGAAACTCGATTCTATTGACCGCGATTATTGCCTTCTTTTCAGAGAGCACTAATCCTTCTTTATGACATGCTTCTGAAAATATTTCAAGATGCTTTAAATGATCTTTCATATTTTTAGATGCAATTAGAATATTGTCTATGTATACAAACATAAACTCAAAATAATCTTTAAAAAGATTATCCATCTTTCGTTGGTATATCTGAGGTGCATTCGCAAGTCCCATAGGCATTACGTTCCAGATATACTGACCCTGTGGTGTAGAAAAAGCAGTTAATTTCTTAGACTCCTTTTCTAACTTAATCTGGTAGAATCCAGACTTGCAATCGAATTTTGAAAACACTTTTGACCCTTTAATACAATCAATTAAGTGTTCTCTACTTGGTATGTAATAACCATCAAATTCGGTAATCTTATTAATACCTTGATAGTTAATTACTAACCTTGCTTTTCCTCTCTTTATTTCGCCATAGTTTCTTACCAAAAACCCTGGGCTACTGTAAGGAGAAATACCTGCTTCGATTAGCTTGAGATCGATATGCTCTTTGATAATCTTTTGCATATCCTTTCGATCCTCAAGGTTCATCTGAATCGGCTTGTATCGAACCAACTCGTATCGGTATTGTTCTTTTACCTTCAACGTTGCTTCGATCTGGTTTTTGTCCCACCAAGCTAAAGGATTTTCATTGTAGTTCCTCTGAATTAGTCTTTTAACATTTTCGAGGGAAAGTAGACTTTCCTCATTAATGTCAATCTGGGGTGGTCCTTCTTGTAAGGCATTTTTCAGAAACTGAATAGCTTCTTCATGTGCCTCCTCCATTCCCTCTTGTCTGTATGACAGAAAAGCTTCACCAAATTTCCTCTTATCCTGCATTTTTGGATGAGTTAACTTGGCTTCATTATCACCACGTTTGCTGCGAAAATGAATAGGCATGATCCTATTAAAAGCCTTTTCTCGCCGCAAAACCTGTATCATACTACCACAGTTAGTAGTAAAGGTTAACAGGTTCTTGTGATTATCCTGCTCATATTTTGCAAAAGTTTGGATAAAATTGTTACCAAGCAAAATATCAGCACCTGTATCATGAATATAGATTGGTGGCATTCTTACTTTATACCAAGGGGTATCGAATGCGCCTCCGATCATTATTCGTGTTTCTCGAATACCTTTATTGAGTATAAGGATCTTCTGTGAGAAGTCTCTTCCTGCAATAAGAGGTAATTTTTCCACTGCTTCGCTGGGAAAAACTCCTGGCTTTGCTGTGCAAATGCCTGAACCTGAGTCAATATAAGCTGCAAAATATTCTGTCTTATATTGATCATATAATATCCCTACAGATATATATATAGAGAAAATACTTGTCATTCAGAATCGTCTGGATAGATTCTTCTTTTCCAAGATTCTAACAAGTTTATCCTTGAGTTTCTAACATTATGCTCACGGATCAACTCTTGAAACCTTATTTGATGAGTCTGTCCATTATCCCGCATTTCTCTTATGCGTTCCGTCAACTCATCTTTCTCTTTTCTGAGATCCTGGATCTCATCATCTATACACCTTCCTGGCATAATTTAGAACCTGTCTGGATTGTTTGGATAAATCCCTCTCCTCCAACGTTCTAGCATGTCTATTCGTGCGTTTATTTGATTTATTTTTAACGCAGCCTCTTGTATCCTTATGACTTCTTGGATACTTCTTTGTTCTGGTAGATTTTGCTCTCGCAAAGATCTTAACAAAGTTCTCGTCTGGGTTCTTTGTATCGTGAGATCAATGATCTCTTGGTCTAGCTTGATTCCTGGCATAATGGTTTTATTCTACCCTGATTGTATGTCCATCAAGGTCGAACTCCATCCATTTTTCATCTCTTCTCCAGGGCATATGTTCCTCAAGGAAACTTAACCCTAGGGTCATAACTCCTTTAGTTATGCCTGTACTTCCTATAACAGATACATGATAGCCTACTATTTCTAACATGCCTTCATATCTATTAATACTTGGTTGTTGTAAATGATATATCTCCTCATAAGGAAACAAATTATCAGTTTTAGATATATCAAAAACAACATAGATTTCTTTCCATTCATTATTAGGGCATTTGATTTTTACATTTCTTACCCTAATTTTTTGTGGATATAAATCCTCACATGGTTCTTTTCCTTTTAGGCTTAGAATCCTACCTTCGGAAAAGGACAACTTGTTACTAATTTCTGAATCAAACCTTAATGATCTATTGTTTAAAATAGGTTGATCCTTAATTAGCAAATTAACACCCCCTAACCTTGGTATTTGGATTGGGTCTGGTGTTCTAACCTTTGCAAATTCCTTAAAAATTATAGGAATTTCTATATACTCTTTCCTAAGAAACATATCTGAATGATGTGTGTTGGAAAGCGCATATGCAATTCTATACGTGATAGAATATAGACTATTTCCTTCTTTCATAAGATCAGGTCTTTTAAAATCCTGATGAAGGGTTAAGACTCTACTAAAATCTTGGTCAGCTAAGTTGTATGCAATCCTAGGATGAATGTCAAACATAAGTTTGCCAGCATACAAATTACCTACCATTGTACCAAGACAACTTTCTCTTAAATCATTGATTCTTTTATCCATTACAGATAAATGTAATTCAGAATCAATTCCTTCTTTGAAGGTAGCTTTAATCACTACTTCAATGGTTCCAATATGGATCCATTTCATCGTGACCGCTACTTCTTCTTTGAGATGATTCAGTTCCTCAAGAATTTCTTCTTTTGGAATAAGTTGCATCTCAACTTTATTACCGGTTAGATCTATTGGAAGAGAAAACTCACCTGAGTTCACCCGGTAAATGATATGGTGCTTGCGCTGTCTTATCCCGATCTTGTCACAAAATCGATTAAGACTCCCTTTCTTAAATCCATCATATGGACCTAATGTTGAATCCTGTCTCATAATCTTTTCCATCGTCTTTTTAGAGATGGTCATTTTTGAGAAGAATCCTGATAGACTGTCCGTCGTCTGGAGTCTATCTTCCGGTTCGCAGGAGCTACTCGTCTGATTCTGTAGATGATCCATCGGATCCTTCTGAATCAGATTCAAACTCTTCTTCATAAATGCTTTCATCTGAAAAGATGTCCTCGAACTTGTAAACTGGCACCAAATCACCATAGAAGACAGCATCTCGGATGTCGTCTGTGTACTCGAACTGGCGCACATCTTTTTGCTTTTGTGGGCAATCGGGCGAAATATGGCCTTTCGCGCCGCACGTCCAACAGTTGCAATCTTTGAAACTTTCATTTGCTCGAGTGTGAGCTCGTTTGAAAGTTCTTTTCCGGGTTGTTCCTCCTGTTGGCTTCCCTGTAGATCTAGATCCCTGTGAAGAAAACCTGGAAGGACCAGACTTTTGACCAGATTTGTAAGATCTAGCCTTTGATTTGGACCACCATGATCTTCCTTGTCTGGAAGGTCTCTTGTATGATCCTCCTGACTTAGATTGAAACCTTCCCTTGAAGTGTTTCTTTCTCTTCTTTTCACGACTTGGTTCTCCAATGATACTGGGAAAATCATTGTTGTCGCAACAAAGAGGGGTCCTTTTCACCATTCCTCTTAGTTTCTTCTTGTTTCTTTGTAGTGTCGCTTGTTGACACCATTCTCTTATACTGTCCTTGAAGAAGGACATCCTTCTGGCCACTGAATCGACTCGGCCCGTAGGTACCTTGTAGGTTTGCATAAGCATCTCCCTCCATGGACTGCAGATTTTTGCAAAGAATAAATCTGTTGCCACATTCCATGGTACATCTGCTTGGAAATAATATTTACGGAACCAATATATATATTCATCCGCATAACATATATTTCTTAGTTCGAGAGCAAACAGAGCTTGCGTATACTCTCTTTTCTTCTCGTCTTTTGTTTCATCAAAATATCCGTCCCCGAGGAAACATATTTTGAGCAGATGACCCATCCTTTCAAAAATTGTTATAACATTATCGTTGGATAAGATCTCTTGTTTGAGAGAGACTTCGGTCATATCCCATGCCTTCTTGGCTGAACCTTGCAAACTATTTACCAGTATCTGGCAAAAATGATCATTATCAACATCCAGTGTTGATGAAACAACTTTCATGGATGACATCCACTCATCGATTAATACTTCCATATTTCTGAAATCGATGATGTCTGTTGTGAGCATCACTCCAAACGGATGGGTTGGTTCAAGCATCGTTTTTGCCCAAGGACTTTTGAATACTCCTTTAAACCTTCCCGGTCGGCTTTTGGCTTGTCGAGCTATGTATTCTTCATAGTCGACCCCGTCCTGCTTCCAAATGGGTTCGGGAGGAACAGGTGCTTCAGGTACTGCCGTACTTGTACTCTCCTCTTCCTTTTTTGGAATAGGCTCATTCATCCTGAGGTTTACTAGATCCACAATTCCAAGATTGGAAAGGGATTCAGTTAACTCCGCAAGATCTACTCTTGATACTTCCATCCGACTTGTCTTATGAGATCAAGTAGGAGTTCGTTGTTGCTTTTAGGCTTCGAAACTTCCGTAGCCTTTCCTTTGGAAATGATTGGTATACCACCGAACGAATCTTTCATACGTTCATTCATGGATCTACCAGTTCCTTTGGATGATCTTCTTTTCAGATCTACAATTTCTTGTTTTAGATCTGAAACTTCTTTTTGGATCTCGGATAGAGATCGGACTATCTTTTCCATCTGTCCACCATAATAAATGATGGTCTTCTGGATCTCCCTAAGGTCTTGAGTGACCTTGGATGTGTCTGGAACAATTATGTTCCAATCTGAGCTGGATGTCATTACTGATATCCTGCACTTGTGTTATCTCGAAATATTTTCGGATACATTTTTCTTAATTTTCTCCTCCGTTAGGCACAAGAAAATAATATTGTACAACATAATTTAATTTATTTCTTCAATAAAACTTGGTTCTGATACCAATTCCGGCATCGGATCATAATAAATATAAATCATGGAAAAAATCTGAAAATTTTATTAATATTTTCTTCCGAATAATAATCGTTCAGTATATGACATTGTTATACCTTTCAGACCAGATCACAAGTATAAATACGAGTATTTTTTGGGGCACGAGAAAGGTTTTCAGTCATAATATCAAGATAATTATATCCGGAGTTTTAAAACATGACTTAGCAATATGGTTTGGAAGACATAAAATAAGAGTGGACATAGCATTTTAAATAGTGAGTTTTTAGGGGTAAATTGGTCTTTGACCATATTTGGGGCATATTGGGATAATATCATAAGGAGTATGGCATTTGGGGTTTATTGGATAAGGAAATGGGGTAATTGGAGGTATTATCTCTTAAATATATATACAATATATATCATTAATTTTTAAAATAAATATATATTGCATTCTTAGTATTTTGTAGCTAGGGTTAAAAAGTTTAACTGAGTCAAATATGTAATTTTAATGAAAAATTAGATCAAGTATAATCGGGGCCGATTATACTTGATCTAATTTTTCATTAAAGCCGATTATACTTGATCTAATTTTTCATTAAAATTACATATTTGACATATTATATATATATATATTGAGTAATTCTCATGTATATCAATTGCACGATGTAATCTTCGTAAATGCATTATTTCATCTACATAAGGATATTACCTAAAATATTATGTAAGATATTATTTGTATCATATAAATATGTTAATCATGTAACATAAATGTATTATTGTATTTATTTGAAGGTGTTGCATTATTTTACTTCAAACATAGTTTCATTATTTTAATGAAATAAATTTAGTTGTATCAACGAAGATATTTGTTATATTACATAAATATATTAGTTGTAGCACATAAATATATTACATCTTTTACATAAATATATTACCTCATTTTATTGAAATAGAAGGTAACAGTATTACTTGTAACATGTAAAATATAAATAGTATAAAATAAATGTATTACAACATTTACTTAAAGATTTTTACCTTATTTTACTTAAAAAATATGATTTTATTATTTTGTTCAAATATCTTAATTGTATCACATAAATGTATTTATTGTATTACATAAAAATATCAATTGTATTATATAAGGTATTACTTCATTTACATAAAAATTTTACTAAAATATAATGTAAAATTATTACTTATATCAAGTAAATCATATATTAATCATACAACATAAATGTATTGCATTGTGCAGAAGGGTGTGAGCGCAAATAGAATGATACATAGAGCACGTGAGTATGTTTGGGAATAAGTTGTAAGGTATATACCATGTGCTTTAAAAGAAATTTATTTATTTAGATTACTACAATCGTTCAAAAAAAGAGCATCAATGAAGTTTGGTGACTCATCCAAACAATAGAAGTAGCATGAACATAAGTTTGTCTTGCAAGAACATGGACAATTCTATTAACTAATATCAACTTAACCGAAAAACTTGATTCTTGTTAAAGATGATTATAGAATCTCATGATGATGGAGACAAATTTGTGACATTGTTATGAACAAGAGAATGGATTGCATTGATGGCCTTCTATGAATCAAGTTAAAAAAATAAATTTTTTTTTTATTACTGCTAATCCATGAAGTATAAAATTCCATCTCTTTTAATTAAGCACATCTCATTTATATTTTTTTGAATTTGAGTGCAAATTTTTCATCCCAGTTGATGTACCTCGGAAACAGGATAGAAAAAAATAGTTGTTTTAGGGGTTAAAATTTTGGCAAAATCTTGGGTGAGATCGTCTCATAGATCTCATTTTGTGGGACGAGTTGGATTGAGTTGGATATAAAAATTATATATTTTTTGTGTGTGCATTATGTAATAATTTTATGTATATTAGGTAATATTTTGGTATTATATGATTTATTTTGGATTTGATCAAATTATAAGAAAATATGTAATATTTTTATATATATTAAATAATATTTTTCTATAAATCTGGTCATAATATTTTTGCATTATATGCTATATGGACTGAATTGGGTCGGATGAGTATAAGTAAATGCGCCTGAATCCTCCTAGCATCGCACCATGCGCTTTTCTTCCTCGTGTGTGAATTGTTTAATATGTAATATATTTATATGTATTAGATAATATTTTTATATATATATTATATAATATTTTTATATTATGTACAATACATAATTCAAAAATATTATTTAATATATAAAAAAATATTATTCATTATCAACAAATGTATTACATAATTTTTTTTTTTATAATCGACTCTGCCCGCTCTATCTCACGAAGCCCAAATCTTTTTGGTAAAGAGATTGACACGTTTCTTGTATTCTAACCCTCCTTACATAAACAAACGTTAAACAATTTAATGAAAGCGATAATATATCTACCTTTTTTAATGGGTAATGAACTTAAAATAATAATAATCCAATATTATTTATGTATTATTATTATATCATTTTTTACTACCATATAAAACCTGTCTGCACGGATTAAAAAATCTTAATTAAATAAAGATAGTAATATTAGAAAATTGTAAATATTATTTATATTGACAATATGATTTTGTGCTACACCTAATAATCTTATTCAAAATTAAAGATAATAGAGTTTGATTAATATATTATTTAATTATATATGTTGTATTTATAAAGAAACACAATTTTTTTTATCTATAATGAAAAATAATAGTTGTTATGTTATTTCTATGTCGGTTATATTCTCATCATTTTCTAGTTTCTCTATAGAAAAAAATTATTTTGCATGATTTTAAATTAAAAAGTTCAGAATAATTGTCGAATTTATTTTCAGTTATATGGTAAAAATCCAAAAAAAAAAATTAAAAATAAACTACATAGTTTATTCGAAAACATACATGTTTGCATAAATTATTCAATTCATTATTTAATAAGTTTTGAAAGTTTTACTAATCATTTTAATTCAACTCACCTTTATTTTAGATTTTCATTTTTCTTTTTTTTTTCCCTAAATTTTTGAAGTTAAGATAAATTTAAAATATATAAAGAATTGGGTACAAGGGTCACAAATAAATAAATAATCATTTATATTCTTTATTGTATATTCTCTTATCATTTTGTATTATGAGTACAATAACATAATGTACATTATATAAATGACATTAATATTTACCCTCATAAGTCATATCTTGTGTTTAAGGATTTCGTGTGTGGGTATATACTCTAAAGATGTTAAGGTATAATATGAATTATTCTACAAAGATCTCAAGTTCGTTTATGTAATTATTTCCTTATGCTTAGTAAAAATATTATTTGTTGTTATTATTACACGTGTTTGATATCGAAGCAATGTGATATCAAAAGATAGACAATCATTCTGATATTGATATAACCTCATAATCAAGAACAAAATGTTAAAATAAAGGAAATCCCTGTCCATTACGTATGCTCTATTACTATTTGATAAAATAAAGAAATAATATATATTTCTAAATTTATCCAATGACTAATTTTCCCATAATTAATACTTTCGTTGTCAAGGTTAGCCCTTTCATGATCAATAATTGGGGTGGATACTACTTGTCTATTATGCTAAAGCCACCATAAAACAAACTATATAGAGAAGGAAGGGGATTAGCATTTACACTTAAATTTCCAAATTTAACTCGGACTACCACAAAATTGTGATTCTACTTTTATGGAGCTTTTTTTTTCCTCCCCCACCCCCCCCCCCTTTTTTTTTCTTTTCTAAAGAGTAAATTAATGGAATAGAGGTTATTATTAAATTCATAGAAGTTAAGAAAAATAGTTGTAAACGTAATTGTCTATCAACTACATTGAATTTTAACAAAATCAAATTTATTAGTAACCATTTGCACATAATCAGACATACCTACTTATATATATATATATATATGTCAAAAAGATAAATTCTGCAATTCAAATGATCCATTAACTATAATATTTATAATAATATATATTGTCTTATTAAAAGAATGTGTTTGAATCAAAAGAATTTCAACAGAATATATACATGAGTAATGTTTGTGTGCACCAAGTGCATGGATCATGTAATTGGGCACGTGGATCCGTGCTAAGATATATATATATATATATTTTTTAATTTATATCATAACTTTTATATTGTAATAATATAACTTTTATGTTATAATAGTATAATCTTTATTTAAATATTTAATAACCTTTTTAATGAATAACATACACTTGTTTCACTATAAAAATTCATGTAATATAGCTGAAACCTTTATGTTATAATAATTTAACCGTTATTTTATATCAATATAACTTTTATGTACAAATATCATAACATTATTTATGTACTTAAAGAATAACATAAGGTTATGTTATTACAACATAAAAGTTTTGAAAGGTATTATAAATTTATCATGCACTACAAAAGGTTATATGGATAAAACTAAAAGGTTATGTCAATATAACTGCAGAACTAGGGTTTGGTCTAAAGTTTGAGCTAGGATTTGGGCGCGTACGGTGCGTGGAACACGTGAAATACACCTTCAAATCGGGTCGACCCAGTTACATGGATTTAGGATCAGTGCACCTGATGTATATAAATAATTGTGTATATACGTATATACTTTTATGTGATATTACTTATACTTTTATATAAATATAATAATATACTTATTTAATATATAAATGTACAATTAACATAACTAAAAGGTATAACTGGATAACTAAAAAATACATGTATAACTAATATAACTAAAATGTGAAAAATGTATTATGTGTCTGTATAATATAATATAAATATATGAATATCATAACACAGATGTATGAATGTTATAATTAAAAGGTATATATATTTTTTTCAAAAATACAAAAAATAAATTGTGTGTAAACGCCTCCCTAGAACTTATGTCGGAGCATATCAGATTGGATAGATCCAAATTATATAAATGTAGATCCATACAAATGTTACATAGTAGTTTTAGTGGTGCATAGTAGTTTTGTGATGTATATATTATCTAGTAAAAAATAAAAATAAAAATTCTATCCCAATTATTGTGGAAATGAGTGCTATCCATATATATGCACACCACGAAGACATACTAGAGTGCGGTATATATGTCACCAATGCATTCTAGAAGGTTGTCGGAATTATAAGAAATAGTTTGGTAGGAGTTGGTAGGTTTCACCCACTTCTAGAAAATATAGAATATCTAATAAGTTCTAAAACTTAAATGAAAAAATTCAGTTTAATAATATAATATTTGATCTTCTCATTTGAATAATTTTGATTATATAGTATTTTGTCAATGCATATTATTTATAGAAAAAAAAAATGAAACGAGATATTATATCAAGAATTTCAACTAGGGATGCTCTATTCTTATTAATTGAACCATTTTCAACCAAAAAATTAAAAAATAAAAAGCAATCTTTATTAAAAATGAGGGTCAAAAGTAACAATGTCAATTGGTACGTTTCGTTGCCAAAAAGAGCAAAAGAAAAAGCTTGAGAAAACCATATAAATAATCATAAAAAACTTATATCATATTGATTCATGGATGTACTTACTTCCGGTCCGCTTGAGTATTTATGTTCCAAATTTATTTTTATAAATTAATTTTTATTTTATGAATTTTAAATTTTAAATTGATCAATTATAGAAGAGCCATTTTTCTTGTGCATCGGGCCAACTAGATCCGCAAGGTTGTTTGTTTTTTTTTTGTTTTTTTTAATCATATATTACATTTATGTTATATTAATGTGATACAAATGTTGTATTAATGTAATTTTTATGTTTAAATATTTTTATTTTTATGTAATATTTTAATTTAAAAAAAGAATTTCAACACAATTTATATATATATACATTTAAGTGATATTACTCATATTTTTATGTGATATTACTTATACATTTATATCAATATAGTCATCTATTTATGTAATATATAAATGTACGACTAATATAACTAAAATGTATAACTATATAACTAAAGGTATAACTAATATAACTAAAATGTATAAGGTGTATTAATGAATGATTAACATAACTAAAATGTATGAGATGTATATTAAACTATCTTAAAAAATGTAAATGTCTGAATATTAGTAATAAAGGTAAGAATGTTATAACATAAAAGTATGAAAGTATAACTAAAAGATATACATATTTTTTCAGAAAATGCAGGAAATAAACTAAGCGTAGGTCGCTACTTCTAAAGTGTGTGAGGTTGTATGAAGGAGCATTTTGACCGATATGACTCGAATTACAAGAATCCTAAATCCATATACCCAATGTAGAAAAATTTTATCTAACATTAGATATATGAAACAATTTTAAAAATGTTACCCAAATAAGTAAATGCAAAGGAAAAAAATATAATTTTTTACATGCCATAATTAGGACGAATTATAAGGAATGCCGTAGATTAGTTGGCAAAGCTATTATGATATTCATTAAAAAAAAGAAAAAGAAAAAAGAAAAAAGAAAAAACATAACTGTTAACATAAAAAACTTATTTTGAATATTGTATGATTATAATTTTATGAAATGAATTTTCATTATTCTAACTAATTTTATTTATTTATTACAAATATAATTTTTATTTTGTGGATAATTATTTATAGCTTGACTCATTCTATGAATTAAATTTGTATTACATTTTTTGTCCCACTTCTACATACAATTATCAAAATTTTGTTTACCACTGAATTCTAGAATTTAAATGATATTTCATTTTTATAAAAAATGAATATTATGATTATCATAATTTGAATTTTTATTAATTATACTTTTTAGTTGTTATTATCTCTTTTCTTCTACTACCCTAATCATTATTAAAAAAATATTATCAAAATTTTATTTGCCACTGTAGCATGGTTAACATAAATTTCACTATTTATATGCAGGTAACATAAATACAGTTAGCATAAATCGTAAATGAATGCCAAACAAAGTTTGTCATGTAATTATGCTTTGCAAAAATGATAATTAATAATCACAAATTCTCATATCTAGCAGGTAATGAATCTCTAGATCGATCCAATCTAAATTTGAAAGTTTTCATTTTATGTGTTGATCTTTATATATAAATTTATATATATAAATTTATGATCTTTATATATAAATATCGTGACTTTTATGTATAATAATTTAGAAAGAAAAAAATAAGAAGAATTTTATCACAATTTATACATATATACGTATATGTATATACAAATTGTATATATATACAAATTATGATGAAATTCTTTATTTTTTTTAAATTACTGTACATAAAAATCATGATATTTATACATAAAAATTACAATAATATAATATAAAAATTACATTAATACAATATAAAAATCTTGTCTGAAGTGAAAAAAATAAAAAAAACTCCTCAATCTGAATCAATCCAAATTATATAAATACAATATAAAGGTGTTTCTTGAAGCCAAATAAAAATCCAAAAAAGGAAAAAAAAACTTACCAAATCAAATCAACCGGAATTATATATACATCCGAACACCAAACACTCATTATTAGTAATAGTTGTTTATTAATAAAATAGGATAGTCATTATTTTTCTGTTCCCCTTGCCAACGTCTCTATCTCTCTCTCTCTAAAACCCCGACCTCGGCCCTCTCTCTCTCTCTACTTTGTGTCGGTGTCAGATCTCCCTCACACCAGCACCAGCTGCTGGAGGGTTAATTCAGATCCACATATTCACACACGCTCATATTGTATAAATCTTGATATTGTATATAAATAAATGGAGAGGGTTAGAGGATTTTTTTGTATAATTATTTTTGGGGGTTTTGTTGTAGAGAAATGTTGATGTTTGATTTTGCTGTTCTATGATTGTTGGCGAGGAGGAAGAAGAAGAAGCGGATCGTTTTATGAAGGATCGGTTTCTCCTTGTCTTCAACTATAATTCGAAGCGTACAAGGTGGGACTGCTCCTTCGCCATCCGTTGCCGCGGTCGATGGGGAAAATGTGGTTGAATCCTTGAAGCCATTTAATTCGTTTCTGTTTCGAGCTGCTGTGAATTTCTTTTAATTTTTTTGTGGGGGAGGAGGTTTGAATTTTCTTCACAATGCAGCCGGATCACCGAAAGAAAGTGAGCTCCTTTTTCTTTTTCTTTATTTTTTTTTTTGCAATATTCTTTTTTGTCGTCAGAATTCATTTTGAGGGGAAATTGAGATTGGAAGATCTGGTTTTGGATGCATGGGGTATGGGATTTATGTGCATTTAATTTTAACTGAATTTGTTTTCTTCGATATGTTTTAATTTCTGGTAATGAGATATAGCTGATATTAAATGGTTGGATTTCCGTTTTATCAATTATAGTATGTTGTAGTTAATTTGTGATCTCATTTAAGGATATGTGATTTATTTATTATACTGATGTTAAAGGTATGAATTGCTTTCTTTCAGTAGGATTATTGTAATCAATTCCGTAAACTATGAAAACTCTGTTGCATCAGTTGGTCAGTACATGATTCATTTGATTAAGTGGATTTATGGGATATTTTGATGATGATGATGGTGATGAATAGGATTAAATCGATGTTAGAGGTGTTTATAATTTATATTATGTCCCTGGCCTGACTAGTTTTAGTGACATGAACGAACAAGTGAACTCTTTCGGATGCTATTCCCCTCCTTAAATTTCTAACCTTCTGAAATATTTTATAGTTTTCTCTCACTCTCTCATTGTACTTTAATTAATGTCTTAGTGGTGAATGTCATTTATTTTATCTCTGTATAGGCACAGAATCTGTTACATTTTTTTTCTCTCTCCCTATTCCTTATTTCTCTTTGTTCTTTTGAATACTTTAGTTAATATCATTCCATATTGGTTATTTCACTTTCCCTTGTTCGAAGTTTCAGTTTAATGATGGACAACATACTCTTAGTTCTCATGATAGTTTAGGTTGTTTACAGGATATTTGGGGTGGATTAACTTGATTATATGTGTCATGTGGGCTAAATCTCTCTGCTTGAGGACTTGTTCTATAATGCTTCGAAGCAAATATTTGTTTCTGTCATACTATCATTACTTTTCCGCAAGTTGAAACTATTGTTATATGATGATTTTCTTTTAATTTTTAGTTTTGAAATAACAATACTGAACAAATAGATGGATGAAGAAGAATTAAGCCTTTTGACCCGCTGGAACTGCAATGTTCTTTATATAATTTGTTAGCTACTATGTCTGCAATAGCTTATGGAAATCGGATGATTTTTCAAATTATTTTTTAATTTTTTTATGGTGGAGAATTGATTAGGATCTGTCTGATATATGCTAAGAATTCTGCTTGATTTATTGTTACTTTATCATTTCTGGTAAAAACATATATTTTAAGCAAAGTATATGAAATTCATCAACAGAGTTCATAAGTTGTTAAATATGCAATATTCATTGTTATTTATCCTCTATCTGGAGTGGACTGAACTTCATTCCTATTTGATGCAACAGAGTTCAGCAGAACTGGACTTCTTTTCTGAATATGGTGATGCAAGCAGATATAAAATTCAGGAGGTCATTGGTAAAGGTAGCTATGGTGTTGTTTGCTCAGCAATCGATACTCATACAGGTGAAAAAGTGGCAATAAAGAAAATACATGACATCTTTGAACACATATCTGATGCTGCTCGAATTCTTCGAGAGATAAAGCTGCTGAGGCTTCTCCGTCACCCAGATATTGTCGAAATTAAGCACATTATGCTTCCACCTTCAAGGAGGGAATTCAAAGATATATATGTTGTTTTTGAACTAATGGAATCAGATTTGCATCAGGTCATTAAGGCTAACGATGACTTGACAAGGGAACACTATCAGTTTTTCCTTTACCAATTACTCCGTGCCCTCAAATATATCCACACAGGTGACCCTGCTCCTACCTTTACTTGTCATTCTTGCCTAAGATTCTGGTGTTTAGAAATAAAATGAATAGAGAATAAATATGGTTTTGATTGTCAAATCTCATTGTCAGTTGGATTTATTGTAAAAATACACACTCCTTGTTGGGCACCTTAGTTCAACCTTAATCTGTGCCCTAACATTTTTCGATTATTAAGAAATGTTTGCTGTTATGTTGTTGATGATGTTCCTTAGCTTTTCATTCACTTGATGGTTAAGGAGTATTTTATGGTGAGTTTGTGCTAATGATTAAAGTATTTTTCTGCAGCTAATGTATATCATCGAGACTTAAAACCAAAAAATATTCTGGCAAATGCAAACTGTAAACTCAAAATATGTGATTTTGGATTGGCCAGAGTAGCATTTAATGACACACCTACAACAATATTTTGGACGGTATAAAATACTAACTAGAAATTTATAACTGAAGCTGTTACTGTTTGCTTGTTTCTGAGTGAATGTATTGTCTTTAACACAGGACTACGTTGCTACAAGATGGTATAGAGCTCCAGAATTGTGTGGCTCTTTTTTCTCAAAGGTGTAGTTCTTAATCTTCTTTGCAGCTTGTTTGTTGTGCAAATTCGTATTGGTTTACTTATTGGTTTAAAAAAGTTTCAGATAGTGGTTCGCAATATATGTACATTCCTTTTCTTACTCTCAGATTCAGTTGCTTCTCAAGTTATTGTGAAAGCTTTTTCTTTTTAGAAAATCCTTAGCAAAAAATGAATGGTATTGTTTTATGAAGAGGGCCTTATTTATCTAGCATCATGATATTGAGTTGATTGTCAAAAATTGCAAATGGATGATTCTCATGCCTTGACAAACCTTTTTCATAATACATGTCCCTTGTCACAGAGCGCAGAGGCCTCTATTGGACATAGACAATTAAGATGTAATTCCTCCGTTTCAAAATAATTGTCCCTTTAGAAAACAAAATTTTGTTCAATTTATCCATTGCTTTTATACTACCAACAAGAGTTAATGATTGTTTTTCTACTTGCCTCTATCTTGTTTTTTTTTTTGTACTAGACTTTTCATATAGTGTCACATTAATTATACCTATTAAATGTTGGGTAATATGATCATTTTATACAAATTATTATACCTAATAAATGCTGTCTTAATCTTTGTGAAACAACCATAAACAACAATTATTTTGAAAGGAAGGGAGTACTCAATATGAATTCTATGCTTTCTGAGTTATTTTATATTACTTCTTACCATGATCAGTTCTAGTGAATGCCTCCGTGGGTTAATTTAATGATACATCACTATCAATGTTTGGCACATTTATAATTCACCCTTGATGCGTCATGGCATAAAATAATTATATACCATAGAGGCAAGTATTGATGTTTCTTGTTTTTTTACTGCATTTTTTTCAGTATACTCCAGCAATTGACATATGGAGCATTGGCTGCATTTTTGCTGAGGTATTGACTGGGAAGCCTCTTTTCCCTGGAAAAAATGTTGTTCACCAGCTGGATCTGATAACTGATCTTCTTGGAACACCTTCAATGGATACCATTTCTCGAGTATGCATCACTAATCCTTTCAGTATTAATTTTATTTTTCAAATTTCTCTTTAGTTAGTTTTCTCTATGTGCACCAACCTGCTCCTGATATTTTGTCTCTTCTGTTCTTTGCTTAGGTGCGGAATGAAAAGGCTAGAAGATATCTTACAAGCATGAGAAAGAAGCAGCCAGTTCCTTTTGCCCAGAAATTCCCAAATGCTGATCCTTTGGCTCTTCGGCTTTTGGAGAGATTGCTTGCTTTTGATCCAAAGGATCGTCTAACTGCTGAACAGGTATCTATGTTCTCATGTGAAACTTTTGTTCAATTGGAAGTCCCTTGGATGTTAGGAGTTTCATTTAGTCATTCATTGTTGAATCAAGGTTTTGCATTTCTATCTATTCTTTTTTCTAAGATGATGTCATTGTTGGATCAAGATAGTGTACACCCTCCTTTGGGACATTAGGATATTATTTTGTTTACATATTGACCTTTTCTTATTTCAGTTTGAAATTCTGTCTGCATTTTCAGGCTCTGGCTGATCCTTACTTCAAGGGATTGGCCAAGGTTGAGAGAGAGCCATCCTGCCAACCTATTTCGAAGATGGAATTTGAATTTGAGAGGCGAAGAGTCACAAAAGAAGATATACGGGAGTTAATATTTCGAGAGATACTAGAATACCATCCGCAGCTGCTGGAGGATTACATCAATGGAATTGAGGGAACTAATTTTCTTTACCCTAGGTGAGCTTTTATCAAGTGCTTTTTTTCTCACTGTCCATCTCCCATTTTCAGAGTATATTTTGTAATCTTGGAACATTGTTTTGTTTGCAGCGCCATTGATCAGTTTAAGAATCAGTTTGCTCATTTGGAAGAATGTGTTGGTAAAAGTGGACCAGTGATTCCACTTGGAAGAAAGCATGTATCCCTTCCTAGGTATTTGCAAAACCAAGCCTTTTTTTCTTTATTCAAATTATGTTTACTGGTTTGGCCTTTCACTGTGTGGATAATACACTCACAGTCTCACACACACATGCATGCATACTGCCCATCTTATCCTAGTAATAGCTGATATTTGATGCTGTGCTGCCTCTGTTAGCAAATGTTTACTGATTCATATCCTGATCATCCTGTTGTGCTGATTGGTGATAAACTGCCTCCGTTAGTGTTCCAAGCTATCTTCATCATGCCATTAGTTTGATTATATTTTCCTGTGGTTTCTTGGCCTCATGATTGTAGTAATTTTAACTGGTGAAAGGTGTGATGACTTTGGATATGAAAATTGTCTTAGTAATATGACAAATGTTCTATATTTATTTTACTTTAGGAGGAGATAATGTCCAACTTTTTTAGCTGTAATAAAGATTATATGAAGCACAATTTGAAATATATCATGGTGATCCTTTTAATATCGGAACTGGATCTGAAACCTCTTTGTCAGCTTGATCGCAACAATGTGATAGGACTCGTCCTGCTTATATTGGAACAGCAATGTTACAAGAATTTTGAGTAGCTAAATATCTAATTGCTCCTCTCTGTGACAATTGACAACCAAGAATCTTGAAGTTGACTGCTCTCATATTCTGATTTTTTGGAATCTCAGTATTTGATCTTTTATTTTGACACCATTTGGCAACTCACAATTATGCAGGTCCACCATTGTACATTCTAATACAATACCTCCAAAAGAGCAGACAATTTCTGCAAATTTGAGGGACCGTCAAAATTATGAAGAATCATGCAGCAGAAACTCAAGAGAGATCAATGGGCCTCATAATTGTTCATCATCAAGAACCTTGCATCCTCCACTGAGGTACCCACAAGGTATACATTCCTGATCGAATTGTTAAAACTTAAATCCCTTCCCTTCTCTCTAACTCGATTCCAGTGCTTGTTTCCTCTGAAATTTCACTTTCCAACATTTTGAAACTTTCGATGTTCAGCCAAACCAGGCAAAGTTGTTGGTGGTCCTGTCTTACCATATGAGATCGGGAACCCTGTCAGAGATTCTTATGATCCTCCTGCTCTGGTCAGAAACACAGTCTTCTCATCTCAGGTGGCACCTGATGCTTATTGTTACAATAGAAATGGCACCGGAAAGATGGAGAAATCTATAAGTGAGACGAGGAGAGACTTTTCAGCTAATACAAAACAAATACCAAACTGCAGCATTGCTGCCAAATTAGCCCCGGACATAGCGATAGACATAGATACCACCAATCCATACTTAATGAACCGGGGTGGAGGTACAAAGTTATCGGCCCATGGTGATGACAGAGTCATCATAGATACGAATCTGCTGCAAGGCAAAGCTCAATACAGTGGACTTGGAGTTGGTGCACCAAACGTTGCTGCTCACAGAAAAGTAGCTCCGTTTCAGTATGGTATGGCGAGGATGTATTAGCCGCGAAGGTAAAGGGAAACAAGGTGTAAGATAGTGTGGAGAGTGAATATTTGCATGAATCTTTTAATCATTTGGGCATGGATCAATAGGGTCTCTTTAGATTTGGTGTCATGTAAAAAGTTCATTTTTCTTGTGAAAAATAATAAAAATGATGAAGTTGCAATTTCGCGGTTTTAGATCAAGTTAAAGTGGAATGGATCTCTCAACGGTTTTATAGATGCTACACCAATCACCATGCTTAACAGTTATGGTTGATTTGTGCACATCTTTATCTATATGCTTCCACTCACATACATGTATGTGCAAATCAACTATAGATATTGTATTGGTATATCTACGTGTACCTATCTTCTACACTTGCTTTTCTTTCTTCGCTTTTTATAAGTTCAAACCTTGCGACAGTATGAATACGCAGCAATGTTAACTCTCTTGATATCCAATATTACTTTTACTCTAGGAAGAAAAATTTAAGAACTATAAAGTAGGTTGGTCTTTTGATTTTCACAACACTTCCATGAAGTCGCGTTAATTATGGTATACCTTCCTGAGATAAATTTCTATATCAATCATTCAATCTATTTTTATTAGTTAATGCTTATTATGTAGGTCATAAGTAAAGTTGATGTATCTCACAAAATTAGGTTCATCATATGGTTTAACAAGAATCATCCTTTGATATAAATTGTGAAATAATTATCATCTTATAATCGTTCAATTTAGAGTTTACAATTCCAGTCTAGGGATGTAAATAGATAGAGTAGGGTAAGGTACGACTTACGAGTAAGCCTATTTGGTGTCCTACCCACATCTAAAATACTCAATCAATGTCCTACCCCCAGTTGCCCAATTTGTCTCGTATGGGTAATACCTGATTGATAAACAAGCACAAACGGGTGTAAACTGATTATCCATTTACATAATATTTTACATGCTTAAACCTTTTCAATAATGTTCGACTCATCCCATAAAAGTGCAATTTTTTGGAAAAATGAAAGTGTGCTTCATCAATAATCACAAATTAATCCCAAACAAAATTAATAACCAATTACCCGCATATAAGCCATAGGGATGATAATTCCCTCGCGAGAAACCATTCTCATTGGGTATCAAATTTAATGGGATGACAGATCTCGATAGAATCACATAATGGGGTGAGATGATGATTTTCCCTTTAGAAATTACGGGATGAAATGATGATGATATTTATGCTCCATTTAATCTCGAACCCCAAAATCGGCCTCATGTATATAAAACGGAGATTCTCAATTTCCCATTTTTTAAATATTATATATATATATATATATAATTAATAAATTTATGCCAAATGAATTCTTCTATTAAGTTGATGAGCATAATAATTTCATAAGTTGTTTTTGTTGTTTAATATTTATTTCTTACAAAATATCTTTAAAAAAAAAAACCTTTAGGTTGTATAAAAATAAATTCGGGGAAGCTGAATCCCCCATTTCCGTATCAAATGAGATGATATTTGCTGTGACATTTTAATATGAGGGTGTTATTACTAATACAATCCACAAAACCACCCATTGCCATCTCTAATAATCCAAACTGGATGGTCGTATTGCCATTCAATCTAATTTTTTATTGGTTGTTCAAGGATTTGATCTAGGTTTCATATGATACTTATAATTAATATTGAAAATAACGATATATCGATAGTTTAATTTTATAAAAATATCTTTAAAGATTTATATTGGTATCGATAGAATTTGTAAAAATAATTTCGATTTTTTTATTAAAGAGTGTGTTTACTATGCAATTGGTGCACATGCAATTCGGGTCGACTTGAATTCGTGTATTTTTTGTTTTTTGCTTGAGGCCAAAACCTTATGTTGTATTGGTGTAACTTTTATGTTGCATTGTTGTGACCTTTATGTATAAATTTTGTGGTCTTTATGTACAATAACTTAGAAAAAAATGAAGAATTTCAGCAAAATTTGTACATAAATACCTTTATGTGATATTCAGGTATGAATATTGTACATAAATGTCACATGAATATACATAAGGGTCATATATGAATATCACATAAAAGTATCTATGTACAAATTTTGTTGAAATTCTTCATTTTTTTTTTCTAAATTATTGTACATAAAGATCACGAAATTAGTCACCGAATTTATATATAAAGGTTAACATATAAAATTAAAAAAAAGACAAAATTTGCGAATTCGTGGGTCGATCCAAATTGTATGAATCTTAGATTCTGTACAAGTTTTGGAAAACTTGTGTTTATTAAAAGTTCGACTTTGAACATGAGATTTTATGGAATATTACAACAATCATTTCTACATAATTTTAACTGATAAATTGATGTACATGATGACAAACAATATAGATCATAAATAATGCAAACGTATTATAGCACTACAATAATGGTTCAAAATTGACAAATACATAACAGCTACCACCAAAATCAATATCATTTGTGGCTCATATACAGATGATTGAATGTCATTTTCTTCCTTTAAGTAGAAATATTGATTTTGGCTTATGGCACTTGAGTAATTCTAAATATAGCCGTTCACATGCTAATGCCTAATAGTATGTTTTTCTGATTCTTGCAACTGTCTCGCATGGATTGGTTAGTCGCAATATAATGGATATGTGATTTGAGCTCTATATATCATTTGAAAGAGTTATAACCAAAAGAGTTTTGAGTAGTACAATTAAAATGTAACTTTCATTTAATTCTTCACACATATCACAATGCGATCGGTATCCACTCTTACTACGTCAAAGTGACAGAGAGTGATTCTATACCAATATTTGAGCCCTTTCTTGGTCTGTCTCTTATGCACTGAATTTTTTAATTTTGATATGATCTTACGGTTATGATATGATTGAACTCAATCGAATTGGGTTTTCACCCTAAAATCGAGAAACAGTCGTAATTATTATGTGGAAGCCACCTTGAGAAGCGAACTAACATGTGATGTATTTGTCAAACTAGTTTACAGCGAATCGTATCGATGAACTAAATGGTAATGAAAGAAGAACGAACAGACTTGTCTTCAACTGACCGCTATTTCTGCGGGTCAATTATCCGCGTCCCTTGTTTTTAGCGCAATCGCGAACTAAATTACCGTTTTCCTTAATTTTCGGAGAACTCCTACTTCAACTACAACTAGGACTCCTATTCCCACTGCAATTAGTTCCAGAGAGTACATATATCCTTGTTCTCACTACAAAAAAACGCTAACCGTTGTCGTAGACATTTTTCAACCGTTGTGGTAGATATCTACGACAACGGTTAATAAACGTTGTCGTAGACCCATTTTTTCCGTTGTGGAAGATGCTGTTGTAGTAGACTAGCATCTTCCACAACGGTTATTAACCGTTGTCGTAGATATCTACGACAACGGTTAGCACAACGGTGTTGTGGAAGATGTTGTTGTAGTAGACTAGTCCACAACGGTTATTAACCGTTGTCGTAGATATCTACGACAACGGTTAGCACAACGGTTGATGAAGTGTTGTCTTCAAGTCATCTGACACGTCATCAGGTCAACGCCAAGTCACCTGCCACGAACTAGCGTCCCTTGTTGGAGCTGAAACCGCTTGGCCACTAATGTTTATGTGTTTATATTCTACATGCATTTCTTTTATTAACTAATTTTAAAAATTCTAATTTTTACAACGGTACAAAAAAATCGTTGTCCCAACCGTTGTCGTAGACCTAAACGACAACGGTACAAAAAAACCGTTGTCCCAACCGTTGTCGTTGTGCGAAAAAATTTGCACAATGACAACGGTACAAAAAAACCGTTGTCGTAGACCTAAACGACAACGGTACAAAACAACCGTTGTCCCAACCGTTGTTGTAGACCTAAACGACAACGATATAAAAAACCGTTGTCGTTGTGTGAAAAAATTTACACAACGACAACGGTACAAAAAAATCGTTATCCCAACCGTTGTCGTAGACCTAAACGACAACGGTGCAAAAAATCGTTGTAAAAAACCGTTGTCGTTGTGCGAAAAAATTTACACAACGACAACAGTACAAAAAAACCGTTGTCCCAACCGTTGTCGTAGACCTAAACGACAACGGTAAAAAAAACCATTGTCGTTGTGCATTTTTTTTGCACAACGACAACGGTTTTTTGAAAAACCGTTGTAAAAGATATCTTTTACAACAGAAAATGCTGAAAACCGTTGTAATTTCTGTGTTGTTGTTCTGCGAATTTCTTGTAGTGTATATTCACTTTTTCACACACAATTCATCATAAAACACACATGCATATTACTTAGAGAGATTTCTTGGCAATTCTATTAACTTGAGCATTAGAGTCCCATCGCCGGGAACCCCTCCCGGTGTTTGTTTTATAGGTTTCGGATCCGAGGTTTCGAGTTTTTAGCCTAAGAAGACGTACATTGAACCGCAGAAACATCAATTGGTGCCGTCTATGGAAAATTTTTCTGAGTTTCTGAGACGTTGAGATAACAAACATGGTAACAACTAGGGAATCACAAAGGGTGGAGGTAGGCGGACCTTCAAGAAACCCTGATGATGAAGGAGATAGTCGGAACCCTATCCCGGATAATCCTCCTCGCATCATCACTTTAACACCAGAAGAACTCTCTGCTTTGATATCGGCAGCGGTTCAGAAAGCTTTGGGTAACCAAAGAGTGGAGTTACAATATGACAATGTTGAAGTTAATGTTGAGAAAGAACAACCGGATGATAAGTCATAAACCAATGAGAGAGAGTCAGTTCGATCATCCCAGAGAAACGAGAACACGACGAGCTGTCAGAGAAAGTGGGCGAGTTGAAGAAGGAATTGAGGGAAGTCCAACGGAACATTCGACGGGTTTCCAGGACTACAAGAGGAAACCCTTTTTCTGATTGGGTAATGGAAGACGAACTATCGGCTTCCTTCAGGTTGGTAAATTTTGATTAAGATGGTACTACTAATCCGTGGGACCATTTGTGCCGATTTGAAAATATTGCTCTTTTGCATCGGTATTCAGATGGTATCAAATGTAGGGTGTTTGCTACTATTCTCACTAAGGCTGCTCAAACATGGTTCAGTTAGTTAAGCGATTGAGCGATTCATGATTTCAAACAACTATCAGATTTGTTCTGCATCAGTTCGTTAGTGCTAGAAGACAAAGGCGATCTACTCAAACATTGTTTGGGGTTAAACAAAAGGTAGAGGAGATGTTAAGAGAATATGTTAAGAAATTTACAGCTGCAACCCTGGAGGCTCCTAAGGCTTCGGATGATTTGGTGGTTAATACTTTCATACAAGGCTTAAGAGAAGGCGACCTTCATACCTCCTTGGTTAAGAAGATGCCCAAGAATTTTGATGATTTATAACAGAGAGCTACCAAATACATCAATTTGGAAGAGGCAGTTCGAATTAAAAAAAGTGAGGGCTCTAACCGATCGAACAGACCACATGAGCAAGAAGTGAGGAAGAAAGGCACAGGAGAATCACGACCGAAGTTTGCACCTCCACTGTTGCGAGATAATAGGGTAGGTCGAAGATACGACCAATACAAGCTGTTGACAATCCCTCCTCGACAAGTATTGATGGAAATCTGAAATTTACCGCAATTGAAATGGCCGGTGACCTGGAGCCCGAACCCCAAAAAGCCATCTACTTTTGGGAACGAAAAACTATGTCGGTTTTACAATGAATATGGGCATGGTACTGATGAATGTTTGCATTTGAGAGACAGACTGGAAAGGTTGATTAGAAAGAACAGGTTGACCTGATATGTTCATCAACACCGGCAGGAACATAGAGAACAGCGAAACACCAGACAAGAACCAAGAAGAGAGAAAAGACAAGAGCGACCTGAGTTAACTCCACCTCCGCCACTCCCACCATACAACGAGCCTGAAAGGGAAGGCCCACCATACATATGATCATAGGAGGACCAACTGATGGAGATTCAAACAGAGCTCATAAAGCAAGACTGAATTAAGTCCTACAGAAAGGTGCCGAGGTCCAAACTATCTTTAATGAGGTAGTGGTGGAGTTCGGAGCTCAGATAGGGGGGTAATTCAGAGTTCGTAGTTCGATACTCTGGTAATTTCAGCTGAGATCGGAGGCTTTGAAGTCAAGAGGGTTTTTGTCGATACAAGAAGTTCGGTGGACATCATGTTCATGGACTATTTCAAGAGGATGAGATTGTCAGTTAAAGTAAAATCCGTAGAAACCTCTCTCTATGGTTTTGCGGGAGAAGCTTGTTAGGATGTATACTATAAACCTAGCTTTTGTATAAACATCTATTTATGATATGAGAATCTTTTATGGTCAAATGTTTGCATTTTATATATTTGTTATATATGGTATTGCAATTGTCCAATTAATTTATATTGTAGATAACATGGTGTGTGGTGCCACACAGAAGATCATGTATCAGTTCCTTATAGATTATAAATGGTAGCTCACAACCAAGATAATTTTGGACAAATTATCGGAATGGTTGTAGTGTAATTTGGTATTAATCTGTCTTGATTATAAAATTATACTAGTACATTTTGTATGTATTGAACAGGACCAATTGAGGTTGTTTTATTTGTACTGACTACATAAATAAAACAAGACCTCTGTTATTATGGATGTGCGTCCTCTTAATCATTGTATGATAACGGGCATGTATACTCGATATATGTTTCTTTAATTTACCAATGGGTGAGATTTATTTATTAAATCAATAAGCTCGGTAAATTGGGATACAATGTTGTTTATATGGTGTGCTGTTGATTATATAATGAAACCGTGTCCTAATTATTTAGGATGATGATGTCCCCTTGAGGAACTCATAAGGAATATCATGTAAACCCTGCAGGTGGATTTATTCCGGCATGATAATAAAGTTGAGTGGTACTACTCTTGGAATTAAATATTAATTAATTGAATTGTCAGTAATTCATTTAATTAATGGACATTCGATATCTTAAACACGGGGAGATAAACGCGCACATAATAAATAGGAGCCATATTTAATATGGATAAGGGACGGTAGTTCAATAATATCTTTTTAGTGGATTAAGATATTATTTGATAGGCTTAAGAAATATATTCAGATCGAATTAAGGACTCCTAAGCCTATCAGGAGACCGATTCCTAATCCTCCTCAAGGTCCCTGTTGTAGCCTATAAATAAGCCTCAAGTCAGCCGTTTTCTATATACAGAATTACAGATACACAGACATAAAAATCTGAGATACGTATTAGTAGAAGACGGCTGAAAGTCTCGACAGTTCGTTGCCCACACAACGTTCGAGATAAAGGCGAGGAATACAGCAGAAGATTGTGAGGTCCAGGCTTCATCGATTCCTCGATCTACGGTTCTGATCTTAGAACTAATTTCAGTGCAAAATGTATGATTCGTTTTCCGCTGCGCATTAATCAATTTTGCATGGACCCCGAATCAGATAATCGTATAGGGTCGGCGATCCGGCAATTCCTACAAAACTGTGATCGTTTTTGGTAAATTGCAATTACCTATGTTGCTAGGAGAAGGAGAACGGAGGTAAAATAAAACAGTGACTTTCTTGCTGGTGGATGCACCTTCATAATACAATGTGATTTTAGGTCGTCTCTCCTCAAGTACTTATGCGGCGGTCATCTCGCCAGCACATTTGATGATGAAGTTCCCTGTGGAAAACGATAAAGGATAAATTGTAGGAGTGAGAATGGTTCATGGTAACCAACAGACAGCTTGGCGTTGTTATGTTGCCGCAGTTCATCAGTTAGAGTTTCGAAAGTGCAGTTTTGAGCAAAGTGATGAGATTGATCGAGAGGGACCTTAGTCATAAAAAAGGACGAGAGGCGAACACAACTGAATTCGAAGAAGGAGAATTGATGAGTATCGAATTAATTCTGGAGCAACCTGGACACGCAGTTCGTCTCGGTAGTCACTTACCCGAGCAAACCAAAAGGGAAATAGTAGAGGTTTTGAGGGAAAATATGGATCTGTTTGCATGAAAACCAGAAGATATGAAAAGAATAAATCCAGAAGTAGCAATTCACAAATTAAATGTTAAGCTGAAGCTCGACCTGTCAAGCAGAAGTTGAGACATTTTGGAGATCAACAGAATGAGATCATAGAGAGGGAAGTTAAAAGTTGTTGGAGATAGGGCATATTGAAAAGATCTGATACCCTCGGTGGTTGGCCAACATAGTTCTGGTGCCTAAGCGTAGAAACAAGTGGCGTATGTGCATTGATTTTTGAGATCTTAATAAAGCCTGTCCTAAGGATTACTACCCACTTCCCCGGATTGACAAACTTGTGGATTCGACGGCTGGGTGTGAACTACTTAGCATGATGGATGCCGCACAAGGATATCATCAGATTTTATTGCACCCGAAAGATAAACCTAATGTTGCTTTTATTACTTCATCTGGAACGTACTGTTACACGGTGACGCCGTTTGGTTTAAAAAATGCAGGAGCTATTTATCAAAGGATGGTGGACAAGATGTTCAAACATCAAATAGGTCGAAACATGGAGGCCTATGTAAATGATATGTTGGTAAAGAGTATCCAGACAAACACTCATGCAGCCGATTTAAGGGAGACTATGACAATCATTCAAAGGACGAGATGCGTTTGAATCCCTCCAAGTGTTCGTTTGGAGTAAAAGTGGGGAAACTTTTGGGGTATATGGTTACGACAAGAGGATTCGAAGTTAATCCCAGCAAAATTCGAGCTATACAAGACATGTCTGCTCCTCGAACAGTAAAAGAGGTACAAGTCCTAAATGGCCGGGTTGTTGCTCTAAACAGGTTTATATCAAGACTAGCAGACAGAGGATTGCCCTTCTTCAAGGTTCTCAGAAAAAGTAGCCAGTTTGGTTGGGATGAACAATGTTAGAAAGCCTTCGAGGACTTGAAAACTTTTCTCTCTTCGCTTCCTCTATTGAAGCAACCTGTTCAAGGAGATCCACTGGTCGTATATTTGGCGATAGTCGAAGAATCAGTCAGTTCGGTTCTTGTAAGGGAAGAAGGCAAAGATTAGTTTCCATTGTACTTTGTCAGCAAAGTTCTCCAAGGAGCAGAAACTCGATATACCGAGATTGAAAAAGTGTCATATGCACCAGTTACCACAGCAAGGAGGTTGTGGCCATATTTCTTGGGCTATATGATCATAGTCCGAACTGACCACCTATTAAGTGTTGTTTTGAGAAAGCCTAATGCATCTAGATGGTTAGTCAAATGGGCTATTGAATTAGGCCAATTTGACATGAGATATGAACCGCGAACAACGATTAAAGGCTAAGCCTTGGCATACTTCATTCAAGAAACAACCAGAGTGCAGGAGAAGAAATAATGAGAACTATTTGTGGACGGATCTTCATCTCACCAAGGGTTTGGAGGTGGGATATTGTTGATCAGCCCAGAGAAAAATAAGTTACAGTTCGCTACAAATTTTTTTGTTTAAGGCCTCTAACAATAAAGCAGAGTATGAAGCTTTTTTGCAGGGTTTAAAAATAGCTGAACAGGCGGGGGCTCGTCACTTAATTGTTAAATCAGATTCACAATTGGTAACGCAACAACTGCAAAACCAGTGCAAGGTTAAAGAAGATAGGATGAATTCGTATGTGGGAAAAATTAGGGATATGGAGAGCAAGTTCGAAAAATTACAGATCGAACAAATTCCCAGAAGTGAAAATTAAAAGGCGGACTACCTTTCAAAAATAGGCAGTTCGCTACAAGACTGTTCACGAAGAAGTATAACAGTAATGGGTGTGGGAAAAGAGAAGGAAGTGATGAGTATCAGCGCAACAAAGTCCGACTAGAGAACTCCTTTAGTACATTTTTTGGAAGACAAAAGGCATGGAACAGAGAAGGAGTTAAAAAGGGTGGAAAAGTAAGTTCGATTCTACTACCTTCTTAATGGATTTTTGTATAGAAAAACTTTTCTGGCAACAAATGCCCGATGCTTAGTAAAAGAATAAGGAATTAAGGTTCTAAGAGAAGCTCATGAAGGAGGATGTGTCGAACACGCAGGTGCAAGATCTTTAGCTCGGAAGATAGTGCGAGCTAGGTTTTATTGGCCCACAATGAAAGATGACACTGAGGAAATAGTTAGAAAATGCGAAGCCTGCCAGAAGCATGGGTGGCGAATTCATACTCCAGTTGCGGATATGTTAACTATCTGTTCGCTTTGTCCCTTTGCTAAATGGGGAATCGACATTGTTGGCCCATTTATTAAAACTAGAGGAAGTAAACAGTTCTTGGTAGTAGCAGTGGACTATTTCACCAAATGGGTTGAAGCCGAACCTTTAGCTAAGATTACTGAAGCGGATATGATCCATTTTGTCTGGAAGAACATCTGTTGTAGGTTCAGTTTGCCAAGGATCTTAGTATCAGATAATGGAGCTCAATTCCGGGGAAAAAAAATTACTGAATAGTGCAAGGAGATGAAAATTTTACAAGTGTTCACAACTGTTGCTCACCCTCAAGCGAATGGGCAAGTTGAAGTGGTGAACAAAATCATATTAGATGGACTTAAAAAGCGACTGGAGTTTGAAAATTCTAATTGGGTAGAGGAATTACAATCAGTATTGTGGGCATATCGAGCAACACCTAGGTCGACGACAGGGGAAAGCACTTTTAATTTGGCATTTGGAATGGAAGCAGTAGTACCAGCAGAAATCCAAGGAGAAGCTTTGAGAATCACGAATTTTGAGCCTTTAGAGAATGAAGAACTGGTTAAAACCGACCTGATGTTTTTGGACGAACTACGGAATAAAGCCAGAGTTCGTCACAAACTCTATAAGAGGCGTATTCAGGCCGCATTCAACAAGAAGGTTTGGAAGAGGGAATTTCAAGTAGGAGATATGGTGTTAAGGCAATCAGACGCCTTAGTCGACATTGGAAAGTTGGATGCTGCTTGGGAAGGACCGTATGTTGTATCAAAAATCCTTCCAGGAGGATCTTATGAACTGATAGATGGAGAGGGCAAGTTGTTGCCAAGGTCATGGCATGTGAGTCATCTGAAGAAATTCTATGCTTAATATGCTACACTTATGTATGATTACTTTTCTCAATTTCCTTTACCTTAATATAATACGAAATATTCATTCCCCGTGGACGTAGGCTAATTTGGCCGAACCACGTTAAATTGCAGTGTCTTTTCTTTTCGGTTCAACCTCCTATGATGGCGATCATACTTAATGATTAAGCAAATTGAAACATTCCCTCGGAATAACTTGATTAAGCGAACTTAAATATTCCCTCGGAATGTCCTGATTGAACGAACTGAAACATTCACTCGGAATATCCTGATTGAGTGAACCAAAACATTCCCTCGGAATGTCCTGATTAAGCGAACTAAAATATTCCCTCGGAATGTCTTGATTAAGCGAACTGAAACATTCGCTTAGAATGACCTGATTCAGTGAACTGAACCATTCCCTTGAAATGTCCGGATTTAGCAAACTGAAACATTCCTCGGAAGGTCTTGATTAAATTAGAACATCCCATTCGAGTAATCGAATAAAGCGATGAAATATGTTCGTTTATCTTTGAAAAGATACCACTTCAGATATATTTATGTGACTGATTCAGATATACTATTTATGATTACGAACTATTCGCGATAATACTTAGACTAAAAAATTAATAATATGCAAGATGAAGTACAAATTATAAAAAAGAAATATACAACATGATTCCAAAAATACGTTGAAAATTTTTCTAAGGCTGAATTGGTGGCTCTTCGGAGGGAGCAGGAAGAGAAAGAGGATCAACTGAGGAAAACGGCGGCAAATGAGCAAACATATCCTCAGGTAGGTCAGCAACCAAGCTCGGAGTTGCCTCTCCGGACTGAAGAGGACCCGAGCTGGTACTTGGACGATTAGGAAGAATTTCCAAGATAGCCTGTTCCAAATATCCGGCCTACCACTCAGCATCAACAGCTTCGCTCGTATCCCTCTGCCAGCCTGAAGGAGTAGAAAATGATTGCCTCAATTTCTTGCCCAGGGAGAAAAGACGAAATTGAAATTGGGATTCTGGCAACACTTGGCCGGTCTCCTGTTGATAACGTTGTGCAGCTTCCGTCACCTCCTCCTGGCATAAGCGAACTCCTTCCCGAAAGTATGCTTCGGCCATGGGAGTCGCTTTGGAGAGGAAGAGAATAGAGTCCCAGAGATGATGAAAGATTTTAGCACGATACTCCTCGACGATCAGCTTCATCTCGGAGCTCTGGACAAATTGATGGAAGCCTTCAATTGTCCTGGCTCGGAAGCCTTTTGCTCGCATGTCCTCTCCAAACTGAGCCCGCATATTCCTTTCCTGCTCTAGTTCCCCCTTTAACCTCTTATTCTCCGCCTCCACTAGAAGGAGGGCTTCCTATTTCTCCACGGAAAATCTTTCTTTAGCCAGCAGCAGCTCCTCCTTCCTAGCGGTCTCCAAACGAGCCACCACCAGATCGACTTCACATTGCTCGAGCAAAGTCGATAACTTCCCAATCTTCTCAGAATGGATGGACAAATCGCTCTCTAGCGTTTGCTTCTCGTCCATCACCTCCTTCAGCTTTTGATACCCGTTTCGGAGCTCAATTCGCCGGTGGAGAGCAGTCCTAACATACGTCTCAAAAAACTTCTTGGCCTGACCTAAGCGGGCTAGATTTTTTCTCAGTTCCCTCTCCTCCGCGTCCTCCTCGTCTTTGCCACTCTTAGCCACCCCCTCCTTCAGTGTCTCCGAACCGCCCGCAGCTCCTTCGGCAGTTCGCAGCTTTTTCATCCGGAAACCCCGTGAGCTGGTAGACCCTCTTTTTTTGGCAGACGGAGCCTTCGCCATCGGGGCTCCACTAACCTCCTCAGTCAGGTCCACCTGCTCGGAAACCGGGATGGTAGTAGGAAGCGGACTAGGAGAACCCTCGGGGATGGAGCAGCAGCCTAGACAGGACCAGGAGCTGGCTCGAAGTTGGCAGGAAGGATACGCTCTTCCTCCCGAATTATATCTTCTGTGGAGCCTGGTGTCTTGTTGGCGAGCTCAACAAGACGAGCCTCCTCAGTTTTCTTGAAAACTCTAGCCAAATCAGTATTCACCCCGTGCCGGAAGGACGCATAAGGAGTTCGCTCATCGTCAGAAACGTTATCCATAAAGCTGAAGAACTGATTCATAATGCGATCTGCAAGAAAGAAACAATAAGGCACCGTTCGGTACAATAAATTCAAAGTAGAAAAAGAACGAAGCAATAAATGAAAATAACCTAAGTTAAAACGAGAGAGAACTTGGCTGTTCGGGTAGAACCCTCAAAAAGACAGCAAGGACGCGCTTGAGCTCATCTTCACTATATCGAACCATCCATTTGCAAAAATCGTATTTAGAAGGGAGATTTGGTAGTCAGTAGGGGGAGGAGGATCGAGTTGGGCGAAGGTCTGAGCCCAAGGAAGAGAGGGCAAAGGTTGGTTCGTTGGTTGTCTAATAAAAAAGTAATATTTTTCCTAGGAACTGACTTTGTCATCCCCAGTAGACAAAAAAGTAGCTCACCTCGCACCACTGCGAGGACTTAGATAGAAGCGAAAAGAGTTGGTGTTTTTTAGAACAAAATAAGAACGAAAGCGGCCGGGAGTAGGTTCGACCCCCATCCATTTACATATCATATAAAAAGAAACTATGTAGCTAATAAAGTTCGGATGGAGTTGGTTCGGGCATATATCGAAGGCCGAACTTATTTCTAAGAAAAATGGGTGAATAGGGGGAACTAAGCCTAGGGTAACATGTTTGAGGAACTAATTTTGGTGACCCGAGGGAGCTCGGTGTGGCCGATCTTTGGGACTCGGGATCACCATGGTATAACCCCCACCATAAACGAACTAAGGAGTACGGTATGACTTTGGGTGGTTTTTGTAGAAGAAAATACGTTATTTACAGTTTTCTTCCTCGATTTCTTAGAAATATTAGAAATTTTTCGATGAGAATAAGAGATGGGGCTGTACATAGAGGAAACTGGTCAAAACCCTCCTCTGATTCGCTCTCATCCCTAAGATGAACTGAGGGTCTAGAAGATGCCATCGGAAAATAAAATTAAGAGAGAGGAAGAAGTGTACCTGGGTTAAAGTGAGGAATCTAGAGGTTGAAGAAGAAAAACTCTATGCCAATGGATTTCTACAGTGATTTTACGCAAGAAAGGTTTCTGGTTTAATGGAGAATGTATATATAGAGAAAGGGTTTCTCGATTTTAGGGAAAAAAGTGAAGAGTTGCGAACTGTTGGCCGTCGGATGCAGTGAAATTTAACGGTGGGAGATGAAAAGACGTTGGGTGGGAAAAATCCCTTACCACGTATAGGGCAGAGAGAACTGATATGACGCTCACCTTGAAAAGGAGCGCCAAGTGATTCGGCAGGCACATAAGCGAACTTCACTTGTGTGTGTCAACACACTAAAAAGGGAAGAAGTACTTGATATGGTCGAACTCAATAGAATCGGGTTTTCACCCTAAAATCGAGAAACAGTCGCAATTATTATGTGGAAGCTACCTTGAGAAGCGAACTACTATGTGATATATTTCAAACTAGTTTACAGCGAATCGTATCGACGAACTAAATGGTAATGAAAGAAGAACAAATAGACTTGACTTCAACTGACCGCTATTTCTGCGGGTCAGTTATCCGCGTCCCTTATTTTTAGTGCAATCATGAATTAAATTACCGCTTTTTTTAATTTTCGGAGAACTCCTACTTCAACTACAACTAGGACTCCTATTCCCACTGCAACTAGTCCTAGGGTGTATATATATCAATGTTATATTCACTTTTTCACACACAATTCATCATATAACACACACACGCATATTACTTGAGAGATTTCTTGGCAATTCTATTGACTTGAGCGTCGGAGTCTCATCACCGGGAACCCCTCCCGGTGTTTGTTTTGCAGGTTTCGAATCCGAAGTTTCGAGTTTTTAGCCCAAGAAGACGCACGTTGAATCGGAGAAATATCAGGTTACATCTCAAAAAGTATTTGACGATATACATAAAAAGTATTATAAAGTATTATTTGTTAAATTTTATTTCAAAACTATTATAAAAGTGTAATACAATACAATAATAATATCTAATAAATATTACTTGTTGGTCTCAAATGACACAAAGACTTAGAGAAAATGCATGAATCTCTATAGATTTTTAAAAATCTTTCGCACAGTGCTGTAATCTATGAAGTTTAGAACGATGTATGTAGATTCAACTTACAACTCTATTGACTGTATCTAAGAGTTATGTAATGGAAATAAGTTCATTTAGTGAAAACCTTTAGCAAATATAAGATTTTAGAAATAGGTTTTATGCAGTATGTCAAGATATATGTAGCAGGAGGAAGATATACAGAGATATAATAAGGAGATAAATAAACACAAAACGTCTTAAAGTGGTTCAAGAGTGATATAATCCATCTACGTCCACTTTACTCTTTTATAAGGGAAAACTTCATTACGAAATGTTTGATTTATAGGACACTTCCTAACAAACCTTGGACCTAACAAGAACACCCACTGAAGTTCAGTTTCCACACATATTGCTGCAAACTTCAAAGACAAATCCACACAAGATCTCTACAACTCACACAAGGTTATTGCCAAATATTTAGCAATATACACTCACTAAGGAATATTTTCTATTAACTGAGAATACCTCAAACAACCTAACATACAATAAATGGCTAAAGTATATAAAGTTTGTCTTCAACTGGTGTAGGAAGTAGCCTTAAAATCTTGAATCTTTTCTTAAATACTTGACTATTCTTAGAGGTTGAGTGGCTAAAATTTTGGCTTGAGAGACTTAAGAGTTTGAGAGTTTTTCTTGCTTAAAATGTGAATGTTGTAGTTTCAATGGTTGTAACAGTCGATTCTTCATTTATTTATAGGAGTATATTTATACCAATTGAAGGTGACAGATCCTTGCATTTGAATCCTCTATGGCTGGTGTGAGGTCTTCATTAAATGCAATCTGTCTTATTTTTTAGGGTGCGTTTAATTTTGTTGTACTAGGTTGCAACTTTAGCAGTATGTCAGACCAGGTGGCAACTGTTCATTGACTTACAACTCTGTAATCTTCAACTTGTCTATACTAGCTAATTTTTATTTGTTGAGGTGATTGATCCTTAGACTGATTATGATCTTCCTCGTACTGCATTTATTTTGATATGCAAGTGTCTTCTCATTAAATTAAACTAAGGCAATAACATGCAACATTCAGTTCCTGCAATCTAGTCTTCATACAGTAACCCAACTTACAGTGTGCCAACTGTAACTTCTAGCATACATCATGCAGTTTACTGTTCATCCATGCAACTTGCAGCATTTGTTTTCCTACAACATACAACAAAGTTTTGACATTTTGTCCACCATTCTTCAATCTTTTCTGATGATTCAAAACCCAATCTAATTTCACTTAAATATTGTGAAAAATAGGGTATTCTACTTTCCTATTACGTTTGTATTTTGTCTCATCAAAATCTAAACATTGATTTTCTAACAATTTTCCTCTTTTTGATGATGACAAAACCTTTACATTACGCAATTCATTGTGAAGGAAAATTAGAATACAAAATATAAGAGATTTTCAATTAATATATGGTAAGCATAGAAAAACCTAGAACAAGATCAATAGTTGTGAGCTTTTCTAAAACAGAAATAGTAACTTGTTTCATTGATATGAGAATGATAGAATACAAGTTATAGAAGCAAACATAGTAAGCTTATAAAAAGATGTTTTACATAATTCTATGCAGTAGGCTTGTTTGCTGTATCATCTGGTTTTTATGTCTTTATTTTGGTGGTTTGAAAAGTGACCTCTATGTAGATCTTTCAGTAGCAATTCTTCTTTTATACTTGATTTCCTTCCACTAGTTTTCATTCGATTCAACATAGAACTCTATAACTTCTTCTTGATTAATTTTTGGTTCCTAAATCCATTTAAGCCAAAAGTCTTCACAGAATGACACAAATTTACTTTCTTTGACACATACAATCAGCTTCTTCTAAGTTTCTAGTCTCTCAGCTCTTGCAAGCTCTTCATACTTCTCCAATGCAAACAAGTAGGTATCAAAATTTCTGAAGAGTCCTTTGTTGTATAGGTGTCTGAAGTACATTAAGTATTCAAATCTTTTGAACAACATGATTGCTTCAAAAGATGGATTCTTGTGAGTTGGCAAGACTACATTGTTGAACATGTCCGAATCCCAAACATGATTTTCTTTTAAGGGTCTTTGATCTAGTACTACTAATATCTCAGATGAAACATGATTTGGATCAAGACATGAAACATCTTGAGGAAGAATTTTATCTACTTCTCACATTAATGCAGTCTTCCCACTTCCACTGTTTCCCAACCTCTTAATCCAATCTTCCTCCTCTTCTTGCTTCTTTATTTTCTCTACCGTCTCTGCAACTTTCTTCTCAACTGCTTTCTTCTCTCCAGCAATTTTGTCTTCTCATTAAATTAGAATAAGACAATAGCATGCAACATTCAGTCCTTGCAACCTAATCTTCATATTGTAACCCAACTTACAGTGTACATGTAGTAACTTCCAGCGTACAACATGCAATTCACTGTTTATCCACCCTGCTTATAACATTTATTTTCCATACAACACACAACAAAGTCTTGACTTGCTGTCAACCATTCTTCAAATTTTTCTGGCAACTCAAAACTTAATCTGATTTCACTTAAACATTATGAAAAATGGGGTACTTTACTTTCCTATTACATTTATATTTTATCTCATCAAAATCTAAATATTGATTCCTAACATTACTTTTGACTGCGTTGACTAAACGTTTATCGTAGTTAACCACATTGACAGGGTCAAACTGACGTAAATTTTATTAGACCATCTTACCTAATAATTTGTTAATATTTTATTGGATTTTTTTATGTATCAAAATATAGTAATTTAATTATCTCATTATTAGTTGTCTAACTCATAAATCTTATACATGTTACAATTTGTACTTTGAAATGACGAACCACAAAATTTTGAATAAGGATTAATCTAATTGGGTTGTTTGAAAGGAAATGAAACTCTCCTTCGATGCAGTGGCATCACATTCTAGAGCCATGGTGCAACTCGGGGTGAACACGGTTCGTAACAATTTGAGAATAAGAGAATTTTCGAAATTACCCCAAAGTTTAGAGATTTTTGGAGAATATAAAAAAAATACTTTGGAGTTACTACGTCATTTCAGTTCGGTTCGTTTTCTTCAGAGATTTGGTTCCTTCTAAGATTTGAGTATAACGAAGCAGATCAATTCGGATTTTGGAGATTTGGATTTTTACAATTTAAAACAACTATTCATTAAAATAAAATGCAATAAATAAATAAATGATAAATTTCATAGCAAGATCCAATTTATAGATTAGTTTCCAATTCTACTCCTCATAAATAATAATCAGAAAGTTCATTTCTTATAATTTCGTAATTACTTTTTATAAGTTATAAACTAATTATTTGATTAATATCTATTATAGTTAATAGATTTAATGTATTCCCAAAATTATTCATTATAAATATTATACTTTATTATTTAATTATTAATTTTCTCTATGAAGTCATAACATTATAATAATATTAAATATTATCTAACACATCTTCATTAAAAATGAATCCTTTCAAGGTAAAAGATACTGTTAAAAACAGTATGACAGAGGAATATGATATTCCAAAAAATTTAGAATTATTGAATAATTGGACTATTCCTAAAGTTAAACCTAATAAGATATACCAAATAGGTACTTTTGAAAAATTAGGATTTAAACAATTAGTGAAAACCACGGAATCATCCATTCCTCTTGATAATCAAGAAATAATATTAAATTTACTTGATAAAAAGGATATATTACCTTTTATGAAAACACATAACTACTTACATATAGGTTTAGTGCAAATTGCATTTAGACCTTTAACTTTAAAAGGATTACCAGAAAGCTTTATAGCAGCTTTAAGAGATGGTAGAAACAAAGCATGGAATAAATCCCTTATGGGAATAATTCAATCCAGTCTGGCCCATGGACCAGTATATTTTGATGTTTATCCTGACTTATGTTTATCTCTTACTGATAGTAACATATTAAGTGCTTTAACATTAAATGTTAAAACTCATGGATATGATTATATTCCAGGGTCAGAAATAATTTGTATATGTTATAGAATCTACTATAAACCTTTATATACAATGAATCCAGGATGTAAAATAATGGATAAAAACATAAATGAAACAATTCTTATTGAAACAAATTTCAATAGATCTAATATATCTACTAGAAGAGCTATTAAATGGGAAGAAATAAATTTTCCAGAAAAATGGATAATAGAACAAGAGGTTTATAAAGAACCTTTAATAAATGATAAATTGGAAAATATAATTCAAACAGAAGAAGGAACTGTTCAAATTCAATTTTCAAATGAACAGAAAAATTTATTACTTCCATCTTCAATATCTAGAAATAATTCTATGTTTAAAACAAGAACAACAGATTCATATATTTCACCTTTAGATTATTGGGTAGATTTACCACAAACATCTAGAGCTTCGACTTCTCAAATAAGAGAAGAATTAGAATCTGAAAGAAATAAAAATAAAGAAGAAGTCTATATTGACAGAAATAAAATTGTTAGAGATTTTAATCGTGGAAATATCCAAAAAGATAGTGACACTATGTCAGATGCCCCATTTAGTCTTCATGATTGATACACCAATCAATTTTGAAAAAGGATCACCTGCTAGGCAGGAAATTTGTAAGGAATTTAAAAATTCCAAATGGAAACCTTTTAGAAAATGGTTTTTTGAAAACCTATCAAATAATCTTGAACAAATTCAAGAAGAATTTTACAAAATTTGTAAAGAAAAAAATACAAAAATATATTTTGTTCCTTGGTTTATAAATAATTATATTATAAATCAAATTTCTGTTTTAGAAAGAACATATAAATTAACTACTGGACAAGAACAAAAATCTTTGTATCCTCCCAGTACTTCATTTCAAATGGAGAAAAATAATAAAATTATGAGTTTTACAGCATTTTCAAAATTAATTGAAAATGAAACTTTACAAGTAACCATAAAACATATAAATATTTTAATGGAAAAACAAAATTATACTAATTTATATCTTAACATACTAGGTGAAGAATTAAATTCTCTTCATAATAAAATTGAAGATTTAAATTCTCTTCAACATAAAATTGAAAATATTATTTCAGTTATAAAAACCATTAAACCTGATGTTCATATTGAAGTAAAGAAAGAAACAGATATAGTTTCTATTGCCTCATCCTCGATACAACCACCACCAGAAATAAAAGATTTTAAATTAAAATCAACAAAAAATAATCTGGAAGAATTAATTGTGGAATTAACAGAAAAATTTAAAGGTCAGAATATTTCTACTTTAAATAATGAGGAAGGAACATCTGAACCTTCGAAAGATAAAATAAATAAAATTAAATGGGCAGATAGGCCTACTCAGCAAAGATATTATTTAACCAAACCAACTCCCATAGATGTTTTGCATGAGGAAAAAGAATTCTTCTCAGAAACAAGTTATAATGGGAAAAGTATTTATGAATGGAATCTAGATGGATTCACAGATACACATATTCATAATATGGCTCATAGAATGCTCATGTACAGTACTGTCTGTATGACAGCAGGCAATAATGATAAAAATATTGCTAAAATGATTATAGCAGGTTTCACAGGTCAACTTAAAGGTTGGTGGGATAACTATTTATCTCAAACAGCAAAAGACACAATTCAAAATGCTGTTAAAATAGAAAATAATAATCAAAATAGTAATGTTGTTTATACTTTAATAATGACAATAATTGAACATTTTACTGGAAGATTTTCTGATAATAGCGAAAATATTCGTACTCTTCTTAGTAATACAAGATGTAGAACTTTAACAGATTTTAGATGGTATAAAGATACTTATCTATCTAGAGTTTTTGAATTACCTGATTGTAATAATATTCATTGGAAAGCCAAATTTATAGATGGTCTTCCAAGCCTTTTCGCTGAAAGAATTAAAATAATTCTTAGAAAAGAACATTTAAATATTCCTTATGATAATTATACATATGGAAATTTAATAAATGTTTGTATTCAAGAAGGGTTATCCCTTTGTAATGAACTTAAATTAAACAAACAAATTAAAAATCAAAGTATGATAGAAAGAAAACAATTAGGACATTTCTGTGACCAATTTGGTATGGAAACGTCAAGAAGAGATAGGAATGATACCTATTCTAAAAACAAGAAACACTCTAAAAATTTTAGAGATAAAAATGAAAAACCATATAAGAAAAGAAGACATTTCTCTGAAAAATTTAAAGAGAAAAAGAAAAGAAGAAAAGAAACCTTTAATAGAAATAAAGGAAATAAAGATAAAACGAACATAATATGTCATAAATGTCATAAACCAGGTCATTATGCTAATGAATGTTGGACAAAGGCCAAAATAAATAAATTAGAAATTGATGATAATATCAAAAATGCTTTATTACAAATAATGTTAGAATCTGATTCTGATAATAAGTCAGATAAAGAATCAGAAGAAGAATCATATTATTCAGATGATTTAAAAGACTCAGATATTGAAAGTTTATCTTCAAATAATGAAGAATGTAATAATTGTATACAAGGTCAACCTTGTATTAATCATATCAGTAATACTGATGAAAAAGGAGATGAGTTTTATAAACTTTTATCTCAATTTCAGGATTTTAGTTTAAACACTATAGATAATAATTCTTTTATAGAATTATTAAAAAGTATAAAAGATTCTGAATTAAGATCAAAAATTATTGATCAAATTGAAAATACACCATCTTCAAGTAATAGTAAAAAAGAGGAAATAAATCCTATTCAAAATCAATCATACTCTATGAAAGAAATTCATAGAATGTTAAAACAAAAATATGGTGATAAAAAGCCAACAACTACAGAAGAATTATTAATAGAAATTAATAATTTAAAAAATGAAGTAAAAGATCTTCAAAAATGTAATACAAATATACATTATAGATTATCCATGATAGAAAAAGAAAGAATCATGGAAAAAGAAGAATTTGTTGAATTAGAAGAACAACAAGAAAATTTCTTGTCAACCATAGATAAAAATAAATCTACAAAAGAAATTATTCAAATCATGAATATGTATACCTCGCAAAAATGGTATACAAAAATAACTCTTTTGATTGATAATAATTATCAAAAAAGCTTCATTGCTATGATTGATAGTGGAGCAGACTTGAATGTTATACAAGAAGGATTAATTCCTTCAAGATATTTTCATAAAACAACTCATTCTCTTTCACATGCAGGAGGAGGGTCTCTGGATATTAGTTATAAACTACCAGAAACTTTAATATGTAAAAATGGAAGCTGTATATCTACTAGTTTCCTTCTTGCAAAAGATATTTCAAGTCAACTTATTCTTGGCTTACCTTTTATACATAGTATATATCCTTTAACACGTATTGATGAAAAAGGAATAATTGGTACTTATAAAAATAAACCTATTATTTTTGAATTTATAAATAGACCTATCCAAAAGGTTATTAATGAAATAAAAGAAAAAATGGATAGAAAAATATTTCATATAAATTCTTTAAAAGAAGAAATTAATTTTCTAACTATTGAAGAAAAATTAAATAATCCTAAATTAAAGGATAAAATAAAACTAATTTATAATAAGTTTTCCTTAGAAATATGTGATGATCACCCCAATGCTTTTTGGGATAGAAAAAAACATGTTATTTCCCTTCCTTATGAAGAAGACTTTAATGAAAAGGATATTCCTACAAAATCTAGACCTTGTCAAATGAATTCTGAATATTTAGAATTATGCAAAAAAGAGATAAAATCTCTTCTTGATAAGAAGTTAATAACTCCTTCTAAGTCTTCATGGTCATGCACGGCTTTCTATGTTAATAAGCATTCTGAACAAGAAAGAGGTGTACCAAGACTTGTTATAAATTATAAACCTCTTAATAAGGTTTTAAAATGGATAAGACATCCTATTCCAAATAAAAAAGATCTTATAGATAGACTTTTTGGAGCTTTAATATTTTCAAAATTTGATTTAAAATCAGGATACTGGCAAATGCAAATAGAAGAAGCTGACAGATATAAAACAGCTTTTAATGTTCCGATAGGACATTATGAATGGACAGTTTTACCCTTTGGGTTAAAAAATGCTCCTTCAGAATTTCAACAAATTATGAGTGATATATTTATTCCTTATAGCAATTTTATAATTGTTTATATCGATGATATACTGGTATTTTCTAAAGATATTGAAACTCATTTTAAACATTTAGAAATCTTTAGAAAATTAATTATACAAAATGGTCTTGTTATATCAAAACCAAAAATGAATTTATTTTATACAAATGTCAGATTTTTAGGACATAATATTGAAAAAGGAAAAATAATTCCTATACAAAGAAGTATGGAATTTGGAAATAAATTTCCAGATATAATTACTGATAAAACTCAATTACAAAGATTTCTTGGAAGTCTAAATTATGTTTCCTCATTTGTTGAAAATATTTCAAAAATATCTGCTATTTTATATGATAGACTGAAAAAAAATCCTAAGCCTTGGACAGATGAACATACCAAGGTAGTTAAGATTATAAAAGAAAAGGTAAAAAATATTCCTTGTCTTATGCTTGCTAATCCTCAATGGGAAAAAATTATTGAAACAAATGCCTCAGATTTAGGGTTTGGGGGAATCTTAAAACAAATAAATCCAAAGGATAAACAAGAAATTCTTGTTAGATTTTATTCAGGAAAATGGAATCCTGCACAGAAAAATTATGCTACTGTGGCTAAAGAAATTTTAGCTATAGTAAAATGTGTTATAAAATTTCAAGATGATTTATATAATCAAAAATTTATTATAAAAACAGATTGCCAAGCAGCAAAAGGTCTTTTCAAAAAAGATTTTAAACATGATATTTCAAAACAAATGTTTGCGAGATGGCAAGCTTATTTAGCTCCTTTTGATTTTGAAATTGTTTATAAACAAGGAAAGGATAATAATTTGCCTGATTATTTAACAAGAGAATTTCTTCTATGATTTCAGATATGAGTCAACAGGGACGAGGATCCTATTTCCCTAATAGGGGAAGAGGAAGGGGAAGAAGTTCCCATCAAATATTAGCCCAACATGGCAAACAAAAGCTTATTTCTCAGAATATTTCTGGAAATGCATCAGGAAATATTCCTGATAAAAATCATCCATTATATGGAGATTTTCAAGAATTCTTAAAACAGAAATCACAGGAATATAGTCCTGAAGAAAAGGAAGAATCTTCCTATGCTAGTATTACTTCTGAGGAAAAGAGTAATATACTCTTTAAAAGATCTGAATACAAAGATTTAATTCTTCTAATAGAAGAAAAAGATATCCAATGGAAAGATAGTCCATGGACTATTATGGATAGATATGTTCCCAGTGGAACCATTATAAGTGGTTCATACAAATCAAGAGGATTTTATGAAGAAATGCTTAGAGCATTAGAAAGTGTTGATATAGAACATTTTGGTTCTGGAAATAACCAGACAAATGAACATGCTTATTCAAAGTTCACTATCAAGAAGATTATATCTCTTGAAGAATGGGGATTATCTCCCTTAGTTGAAAAGGAAGTAATACATCCTAGTCAAAGAAATTCCTACAAATTTAATTTTTGGGATTATATTGATGGTTTTTATAAAACCCTCTTCTTTGAAAATAAAAAGAAGAAACATACTTGGTTAATAAAAATTTGTAGCAATTGCTCAAAACATCCAGTTAATAACTGGTTTTATGATTGGTGGAAGATATTTGGCACTACCATAGACATTTTACCAGATAATTATAAAAATTTGATGGAAGAATGGACTATGTGTGCACCTACAGTTGAAAATAATTCAATAAAGGGTCAAACCCCTTGCCAGTTCTTTATAGAATCAGGCATTCCATGGATATGGAAATGGACACCAGAATTCGGTTATACTGATAATGGTACTCCTTGCTTATGGAGACTTGGTCATACCAAGATGTGGGATAAAATGAGCAGAATTGATCCCGAAACAGGAGAATTATATTCTCAATCAACAATTGATAATATCAAAGAAAAAATAAAGTGTTATAAAACACTAAAAGAAAAGAAAAAAGAAGAAATAAAGGATTTGAATAGTCCTTTTAAAAGAATTTCTCAGAAATATGCTGGAACATTTTCCAAGCAAAAAATGATTGATATATATCTTGAAGAGATGAAAAATGATCTTTTTAAGAATTTACAAAATACTGGATGTTCAGGTTCAAAATCTGATACTTCAATGCTTTCTGACTCCAGCAGCCGGGAAGAAACAGAAAGATTGTTTTCTGAACAAGAAGGCCAAGACCCAGAAGAAGATAATCCTGAGTTAAGTGTGTCATTTGACATTCTCAGAGAATCTCTGTTTCAAAAATTTAAAGATTAAACATGCAAGAGATAAATACTGATCAACCTATTGTGGAAGAATTATATTTTATCCAGAGGAATTATCCACATACACTATGGTTTCCATATTTTAATCCAATATTCTATGAAGGATCAGGAAGCTGGAATAGAGTTTCCACAATCAAAAGAAAAATAAAGGTTATTGAAAGCAAAATAAAAGAAGTACAACAACTTCTTGTTTTTGATCCGTATTTTCAGAATGATGACAATAGTGATTTATTAATTAACCTATGGAGGCTTAAAGAATCACTCAAGGCGTTCAAAACCCAAAGCAAAATTCTGGCAGGATAAAAGAAGATTGAAGATAAGGATGCTCTCCACTTAGTGGACCCCTCATATTAGTGGAATGGACAATAAAGTCCAAATAGAAAAGAATCTTTTACTATTTGCTTTTATAAAGCAATTATTGTAATAGTATTGTAATAGTTTTTCTTTTCCCTATTTATAGGGCTTGTTTTTCATTTGTAAGGGCATGCTTGAGTAAAGTACTCGCCCATTCTCTCTCCCTTCTCTCTAGTTTCTCTCTCTAATCTTTCCTAGTTATAATTTTGTATAATATAAAACTGTTTGTTCTTGGTGATCTCCAGACTCTGTAAGTATTTAAATTTCTGTTTTTAAGTTTTTTTTTTTTTATGTTTATGAAAGGCCTATCAATGATAGGCTAGATATTTATGTGTTAGATAAAGACTGCTGGATCTTTTAAACATGTCTGTTTGTTTTTAGATTTAAGGAAACATGAATACTAATGTAAGGTTAAGACACTCAGGGTTGAGGCTTAAGTACTAAAATGTATTATACAATCCTAATGTTCACCCTTGTTAGCCGTTTTAGCCAGGAAGGCGTTTTGAGGCATTTGTGGGTTGAAGGGGATTTGATAATACATATAAGTCTTAAATGCTCAGTAACATTCCTAAGAGTTTAAATGTCTGGTAAAAATATATCATATATAATTATTTGAAGTTTTGGTTGGAAACCCTGCGTATCCAATGCTATACTTTGGTATAGGGGATCGATGTGGTGTAACAATACCATATACTAAGAATAATTATTAGATATCCTTATGTCTTTAGTATTCGTGTGTCCTGGGTTTGAAATGGTATCAAAGCCATGTTAAAAAGAAAATAGTAGTAATTATCTAACACATCTTCATTAAAAATAAATTTCAATCAAATTTGTAATTAATCAAATATAATAATATAAAAAAATGAATTCAATGTACGTACAAATTTTTATATAATTATTGTCTTGAAATTGCTTATATTTGGTTTTAAATCAGTTCTTCGATTCAGTACAATTCAGGTTTGAGACAAAAAATAATTAAAGCGGTTCAATTAGGATAAAATCAAACAACCAACGATTCTTTATCGATTCAAATTGTTTCGATTCAAAATCCATAGTTGGCTCTAGGTGCAAGTCGTCACATGAAAAATCTAGGATATATACAAGTACTCACGGGAAAAATCTAGGATATATAGGAAATAATAAATGCTTGCTTCTTGCCTTGTTCTAAATTAATATCTCTTGCATCTTCTTATTTTCTTTCTTTCTTTTGAGATGAATATGTATATACATACGAATTTTAAATCATGTGCGTTGCACATGAAGATCAATTTAAATTAAGAAAAAAAATATAAATAATTTATACATGACATTTTTATATTTTTATATCAAAGTTCTAATTATAATGATAATTAACTAGGATTCGAATATAACATTATTTAAGTATGTAAATTCTAAATTATTATTATAACCTTAAATAATAATTTTTAATAGTGATATATTCGACAATCTATATTTTATAAGAAACATCCACACTTTTATATAAGTAATATATATATATATATATATATATATATATATTACTTATATATATATACAGTAAAATCTCCATAAAATAATACTTGATAAATTAATAACCTCGATAAAACTAATAATTTGTCCCGTCCCAACTTGGGACCAGTTCAAATTTGAACACCAATCAATTAAATAATAAGATAATATTTTTTTTGGAAATCTTAGTGTATATTTAAGGTTCTGACAAAACTATAAATTAATAATTATTAAAAAATTCCCAAATATATATATGTTATCCACTTGAATATTCTAAGACAATTTAGTAAAATATGAATCTAATGTTACTTGCTTTTTGTTGAACTTCAAATCTGCATTGATCTCATCATTAAATCTCCCAATTGCACCCAAAAGTTACGGTGTTGTCTTCTCGTAGTGTTGGGATTTCAATGTTTAGATTTTGATGAGACAAACCAAATATGTAATAGGAAGTTTTGAGTACCCCATTTTCACAATGTTTAAGTGAATAAATAGACTAGAATTGAGTCTTGTGTCAAGTATTGAAATGGAGGTTAAAAGAGGATAAAGCTGCATCTAAGCTTTAAGGGAAGATATCGCAGCAAGAAGGCAGGATACAGTGTCACTGTAGGAAGGCAGGATACAGCATAGCTGGAAGAAGGAAGGAACAACAAAGTATAAATAAGGCTGAACTTCGATACAGCAAAGCAAGGAAGAACGGCGTGTAGCAACGCTGCAAGAAAAGGATACAGGAGTACTGCTAGAAAGAAGTTACAGCAGCACTGCCAGAAGATACTGCAATCAGGTCTAAGATACAACAGCACTGAAAGAAAGCATCAGCTGCACAAGGACCTAGGATACAGCGCAGACTTACAAGTCAGTGAAGTAATACAGCGCCAACTACAAGACGAAGTATCCTGCAAATCCTAGGAATGATAAATGCAGTACGAGGAACGGAGATTCAAGCAAGAATAAAAGAGCCGTTCAAGAAAAAGTCAAAGTAGCAGACACGGAGCCAATAAGAAGATGTCACATGGACTGACGCGCTGCAGAAAGTTGCGAGCCGCAACTGCCGCATTAAATGCTCCGAAAGGAAAAGTCAAGTCGCATTAAATGCGAACCATACTTTGGCCAGGCTACTTCAAATTCAAAAGAGGGATGCCTCCTTCAACGGACATCTTCTCGTACAAGTATAAATAGAGGTCGAGGAGAACCTGTTTATCCTTTTAACCTTGTTACTATGTGCTTAGGTTGTTTTAGTGGTGTCAAGCAGTTGATAGGAGAGATCCTTGCCGTTTGTTTAGTTGTCTAGAGTTAGGCAGCTTCCTTGTGTGGGAGTGTAGAACCCTGTGTGGGTTAGCCTTTGAAGTTTGCAGTTGTTGTGTGTACGCTCGACTTCAGTAGGTGGTTTGCTTTGTAAAGTTGATAGATTGTTAGGAGAGTCCTGTAAATCAATCTTGCTTAACAAAGTTTCTGCTCGAGGAGCAGTAGAGTGGACGTAGAAGGATTACACCACCTTCGAACCACTATAAGACATAAGTGTTTAATCGCTTTATTTATCTGTGCGTTTATCTTCTACATTATTATCTGTCTCTCATCATAAAACGATTTGAAAGAAGCATTCTTGAGAAAAACAGCCTTGTGTTTAAAAGTTTATTTCCGCTGCGTATAAAACTCCAGGTTACAGCGTGCAGCACTGCATCGTAGCACTGCAAGCAGTAACCATCTATCGCTGCAAGCTCAAGTAACTTGCAGTGCAGAACGGTTGTTTTAAAAGTTTTTGAAAATCGACCAAGGTTCATTCACCCCCCCTCTGAACCTCGGACACCACTTGGGACCAACACGTAGTGCAATAAAAAGTTGTCTTCTTGTATGACAAACAACAATGTATGAGACCATTCAAATTTTCAATTAACATGATTATGTGAGTATACATTCTTTAAATGGTAACTAAAACTTGTGTTTTAATTATTTGTCATCAATAACTAATGTACATTGTAAGTGGATTATATAACCCCGAAATTTTGAAGGTCAGTTATGTATATACGTTAAAACCTCTTTAAATTAATAAATAATTAATTTATTGATTATATAATATCTCTCTAAATTAATAAAATTCTCCGGTCCCAACAATATTAATTTATAGAGGTTTTACTATATATATATAGAGTGCTTGCAACAAGAAAATCATAGATAAAATCAACATCTCTGCTTTTCTTCAACATTTTTGAATATAAACGTGCACACATTACACACCATTCTCCTTTGTGCTCCTCCACTAATTTACAAAACCTCATCAACTATTTAAACTTCGACAATTGGTTCGAGTTAGAAACCTAAATCAAAGAGGAAATGGAAACTCAAACCAAAGTCGATGGTGATGAGGTGAAAGAAAATGTCGCAGAGAAAAGCTCTGAAGCAGAGGAGAGGAGTCGAGTTCTTGTAAACAAGCCTCCACTTGACTCGGTTGTTAAGCCTTTTGTTGAAGCATTGACTCGAAATGCGGAATCCCAGGTGCAGAATGTGATTGATCAATCTTTTTCTCAAATTACTCAAGTAGAGAAAGGATTGGAGAATTTGGCATCATCGATCAAACAGACTTCAGATAAAAATGCTGGAACTGTAAAATCCGTATGTGCAAAAGAAGAGAAGGCCGATTTGCATGAAAAATCAAGAACCACACATGTTCAGGTATGATAGTTTCAGCTCATTCATACAACTGTTTTCTTTCTTGCAAGAATTAGCAGAAACAGATATAACTGTTTGAAACACGGGGCAGCCATATGTAGCGGTGGGTGCAGCAACAAGGGCTTCATGGATGAATTGCTGTGGCTTGCTTGATGTACTGAGGCCTTCAGACCAGTGATCCTGGTAAGTGCCAATGTTTTCCAACATTCAAACTCAAGCAATCACAGTCGCACAATTTCTCACGAGCCAAGAAACCCAACATAGTCGAGAGCCAATTTGACTATACTGTCATTTTTCAGTTTCAGAAATCTGCACCTAAAAGTCACATACGAGAAACTAAATTTAATCATGTTCCTTGCAGATGAATCAGGTGTTGGATGCTGAGATTGGCAAACACAACTCCAGCTTCAAATCAATTGTTGTTGAAGTTTTAACTCAATAAAGTGGCTGGTTGTTTTCACATTTTCAGATGCGTAATATATGAAGTTTTTGTGCTTAAGGAGAGAGTTTTCTGTGTAATCATATTACTTTGCAATCTAAAAGTTTCTGTGTTTACTTTTTATCAATTCTTTCTGCACAATAGCATCCAAAAATCTCAACTATCTGATAGCACTTTCCTACTTCAGTAGTTCTCCACATGTTCAGAGGATAAATGCTGGAAAACTAGGGAATAAAACTATGGAAAGAAGTTTTATTTCATAATTAATAAATCCTGGAGCTACTCTTTCAGTTGCTGATCTCAAACTATAAGTTTTGATGGATTACTCATGCCACAAATTCAACAAAGCTTCAACAGCACAAACGAGCAACTCGCCTACATACCCAATAATATACTACTTGGGACCATTTACCCCACAAAACCTCTTTGGCTACGAGAGAAAAATGACCAGGAAAAAAACACTTAAAAGATGAACCGCAATAACAAGCATACAAGCAATCATTGAAAAGACGAACTCAGCCATATACATTGCATGAAATCTCAGGATAGCAACAAAAGAATTTCTAATATTTTCTGCATTCATATAGAGACAGATCAGATATGAACATGTTTTGGTTCTAAGGAATGATATGCTGAAGTAGGTAAAGTTAAAACTGAGTATAATCAACCTATAAATATACTAACTCCGAAGACTTGAGATTATCATTCTGTATGCCAAACGCATGGAGCTGAGAGCAGTACAATATCTAATATGATCATGAAAGAGATGAAAGCTTATCAAGAAATCAGAAAACACCATCTAAATGTCGAATCATTTGCAGAAGGTTCCAATCTCATATCCTCAATATAACCATTTAGAAAAAGAAAATCTAAGTCATTTGCAGAAGGTTCCAAACTCATATCCTCAATATAACCATTTAGAAAAAGAAAAAAAGTAAAAAAGTGATAAAGCCTCGTTCAAGAAAAAAACCATCCGTCACCTAAAGCAAAATAGGTGAAGTGTTAAATCAAAAGGGTATCTCTCTTCCAAAAACTTAGTGTTAAATCAAAAGGTATCTCTCTCCCAAAAACTTAGCAGAAGTCATTCATACAAAAATAAGATCTGTTATAAACTTCATTCAATATAGTGAAAGTAATACCACCAGTATCTGATGAATGCAGTTATCCAAAGAAAACAGTATGGAGCATTTCCTAAGCATTATTACACAACAATGCAACCAACCAAATAAAAGACATGATGTAGCGAAACTCCATAAAGACAAACCAAAAAGTACCAACTATCAAAATTGAAACTCTCCATAGCTCGGTTAGAGACATGTTCACCTAACCTAAGATTTCATGCATCTAAATCAGGGTTTCTTGGCAGCATGTACGTAGCACGCAACTCCCATCACGGCAACAGCAGCAATGGTTGAACCACCAATCACGACCCACTCCTTTTGTTTCAAACCCCCGAATAATCCCTTCTTCTCACCATCAATAAGAGCATCACCACTAAAGCTACCATTAACACTTTCCCTAATTGCTCTTTCCTTCATCTCAAACGCACTAATGGCCGTCTGTTTTTCCTCCAAACTACTCTCGAGACTGCTGATTCTCCCCTTCATAGTTTCAACCGTCTTCTCCAACTCACTCTCCAACTCCTCAATAATCTTCTTCAAACTCCGAATCTCCTTTTCCTTACTCTCCGATTCATCCCTCAAATACTCCAGTTCCACAAGTTTCTGAACCTTAACCAACAACAAGTCTCTTTCATTTACAACAGCCTCCAACTTAACATCCTTCTCCTTCTCCCTCTCTTTCACCGCCTCCAATTCCAACAACTTAGCAGATGATTCCTGTAAATCACTCATCGCAGATACCAAATCATGCTGCAGCCTCGACACTTCTCCTTCGAGCTCTGCAGCTCGAGCCGCCACCACCACTAAGGTCCTATTTTCTGATTCTGCATCGCCCAACTGTTTCTTGCACTCAGCGTACTCATTGCTTAATTCTTCGCTAGAAGCTTTGAGTTCGTCAATTTGCTGCCTATAGTTTTCATTTTCTCGCTCAAGATCGCCGATCTTTTGGGTAAGCCCTGAAATTTTGGACGAATCTTCATTCCCGGTGATTTCCACAGTCTGATCTTCAGAAAATTCTCCGTTGATCTCCGTTTCATCAGCCATTTATAATCCCTACAACCACAAACACAATTTAAAAAAAATACAAAAATCAAAAAACCCACCATTTTACTAAAAACATAAATAAAAGGAGAACTTGGGCTCAGATTAATAAAAATACCAACAAGAATAAACAAAACCAAATGAAATTCGCATTCAACTTTAAAGAATTTGACGTTGCTTAAACAGAGTGTAAATGACAATAGACAGAGTTAGACAAATCTATATTTGGTGGGAAATTGTGGTGAAGTTGGAAATGGGATCAGGCGGAGGAGAACTTGGGCTCAGATTAATACAAATACCAACAAGAATAAACAAAACCAAATGAAATTCGCATTGAACTTTAACAAAAAGTATGAGAATTTGACGTTGTCTAAACAGAGTGTAAATGACAATAGACAGAGTACAAATCTATATTTCGTGGGAAATTGTGGTGAAGTTGGAAATGGGATCAGGCGGAGGAGAATTATCAAGGGTAGAAAGAAGCAAGCGTACCTTTTGTGCGGGAGGAGAGTGGTAGATTCCAACAAGAACGAAATTAGGGTTTGAGATTTTTACAGGGAAAAAAGTGGAAAAGATATTTAAAAGATATTTAGTTTTGATTGGAAAACAAATAGAGAGACTTATGCGTGGCACGTGCAGAAAGGTCATGATGCCTTTTTAGCTTCTCCTTTATAAGTTTATCATCAAATCAATAAAATTTATTGAATGTTAATATATTTTTATTAGTAATGAAAATAATATATAACGAACAAAATTTCGAGTGTTACTATAATTATTGAGAATATTATTAATTATTAATTGAATATTTATTAAATCAATAAAATTTATTGAGAATATTTATTAGATCAACAAAGTTTATTAACTTTTAATATATTTTTTATTATTAATGAAAATAATATATATCGAACAAAATTTCGAGTGCTACTATAATTATTGAGGATATAATTGACTATTGATTGAATATTTATTAAATCAAAAAACAAACTTTGTTTTTCAATTCGAATAATATCTATAATATAAACCTTCAAATTCACTTTTAATTTAAAGACTTTTAATTTTTTTTTACTACTATAATTATTGAGGATATTATTGATTATTAATTGAATATTTATTAAATCAACAAAATCTATTGAGGATATTTATTAAATCAACAAAGTTTATTGAGTTTTAATATATTTTTATTAGTAATAAAAATAATATATAACAAACAAAATTTCGAGTGCTACTATAATTATTGAGGATATTATTGATTATTGATTGAATATTTATTAAATCAACAAAATTTATTGAGAATATTTATTAGATCAACAAAGTTTATTGAGTTTTAATATATTTTTACTAGTAATGAAAATAATGTATATCGAACAAAATTTCGAGTGCTACTATAATTATTGAGGATGTTATTGATTATTGATTGAATATTTATTAAATAAAAAAAATATTTTTCAATTGGAATAATATCTATAATATAGACCTTCAAATTCACTTTTAATTTAAAGACTTCTAATTTTTTTTAAATCGAAAATTTAACTTTCTTAGAAAACTGTTTTCTAATTATTTTAATATATTTTTATTAGTAATGAAAACAATGTATATCGAACAAATTTTGAGTGCTATTATAATTATTGACGATATTATTAATTATTGATTGAATATTTATTAAATCAATAAAATTTATTAAGGATATTTATTAAATCAACAAAGTTTATTGAGTTTTAATATATTTTTATTAGTAATGAAAATAATATATAACAAACAAAATTTTAAGTTCTACCATAATTATTGATTGAATATTTATTAAATCAACAAAATTTATTGAGAATAGTTATTAGATCAACAAAGTTTATTGAGTTTTAATATATTTTTATTAGTAATGAAAATAATATATAACTAACAAAATTTCGAGTGCTACTATAATTATTGAGGATATTATTAATTATTGATTGAATATTTATTAAATCAACAAAATTTATTGAGAATATTTATTAGATCAACAAAGTTTATTGAGTTTTAATATATTTTTATTAGTAATGAAAATAATGTATATCGAACAAAATTTGAGTGCTGATATTATTATTGAGGATATTATTGATTATTGATTGAATATTTATTAAATCAAAAATATTTTATTTCTCAATTGGAATAATATCTATAATATAGACCTTCAAATTCACTTTTAATTTAAAGACTTTTAAGTTTTTTTTAAATCGAAAATTTAGTTTTCTTAGAAAACTGTTTTCTAATTATTTTTATTAGTAATGAAAACAATGTATATCGAACAAAATTTAAAGTGCTATTATAATTATTGAGGATATTATTGATTATTGATTGAATATTTATATAATCAACAAAATTTATTGAGGATATTTATTAAATCAACAAAGTTTATTAAGTTTAATATATTTTTATTAGTAATGAAAATAATATATAACAAACAAAATTTCGAGTGTTATTATAATTATTGAGGATATTATTTATTAATGATTGAATATTTATTAAATCAACAAAATTTATTGAAAATATTTATTAGATCAACAAAATTTATCGAGTTTTAATATATTTTTATTAGTAATGAAAATAATGTATATTGAACAAAATTTCGAGTGCTACTATAATTTTTGAGGCTATTATTGATTATGGATTGAATATTTATTAAATCAAAAAAATTTATTGGAGATATTTATTAGATCAAAAAAATTTATTGAAGATTAATATAATTTTTATTTTATTACAATATTATGAAATTAGTAAAATAAATATAAATCTAATAATTTAATTATCAAAATTCTCAAATCTAGGGAGGAAATAATCAGTTTTATTTAAAATTAATAAATGTTTTTGAAAAAGAACTTTTGAAACAGACACGGTTGTCTTAGAAAACTTTTTTTTTTTGATTATTTTAATATATTTTGATTAGTAATGAAAATAATGTATATCGAACAAAATTTGAAGTGCTACTATAATTATGGATTAATGTCATATTTATTAAATCGATAATTTATTGAATACTTATTAAATCAACAAAATTAATTTAGGATATTTATTAAATCAACAAGCACTATACACAATACATATATAATTGAAGTCGATTATTTTCTTCTTCTTTTTTAAACAAATCTTAATTTATTGAGAATATTTATTAGATCAACAAAGTGTATTGAATTTTAATATATTTTTATTAGTAATGAAAAAAATGGAAAGATGTTTACTGACTTTGTGGATATGACAATAGATATGAAGAGTAAAAGATCAATAATAGATGAATTTTCAATTCTGAACCTAGGAAAAAACTTAAAAGTGTGATTAACAAGGAAAAAAAATGAAAATATATAAGCATGATGATAGACATGATCAATTATAGATTTAATAACATTAGGATATAACAATATTAATGTCTTTCTAATATTTGTGTTTCTATGTTAAAATATTATAACTAATGTTTGAGTGGAAACGTGTTATAGTTCAATATGTTAAATGTTATTATAATGATATTTTAAATTAGTAATAAATTTGTAAAATTTAGTCTCAATATGTTAAATGTTATTATATGATATTCTAAATTACTAACATAATTTATTACGAAGTCAAACATATAATCAACATAATTTTTTAATAACTAAATATCCAAATTGATTTCTAAATACTTGATATACAAATTTAATAAATATCATAAATTCTTGATTTATATAACATTTAGTAAATATATGTTTCATATATTCTTAATATACAAATTAACAAATACCAATGTTCCTTCATATTAAGATTTACATCCTAAAAAAACACGTTTCGATATAACTACTATTCATCCCGATAATTGTATGTCGTAGTCTTTAGACTAACCATCTCGATAATTGTATGTCGCAATTTCTAGAGTTACCGGGACTTGAAATTTTGATATGTGATAAAGATACTGGACTAAACAATAGAGTTACGAATGTAGTTTACAAAAAAAATATTTCAAAATTTGTAAACACGAATGTCAAAATTACATTCAATTGATCATATTATGTACATGCCCAGTAACTTTATTTTGATAATTTATTTATTTTGTTTAATTATGAATTCAGTCGAAATAATAACTTTAAATAACGATAAAATTAATTTAAACTTACTATTAATATAATATGCACACTTTTCATATTTAACCTATGTATCGAACAGGTGCACTGCTAGTATTCTCTAAAAAAACGTAGTCTCAAAATGTCATTTCCTTTTCTTTAGAGAGCAATTATTTTTCATCAAAGATAGTATTTTTATTTTTAGAGAAAAAAGGATTGACTGCCTATTTTAGTAAGGTTTGATGAATTGCTCTATTGTGGTTTTAATCATTTAATGCTACACTATACACTGTAGTTGTTTTAGTGATGTTGTATCTCTTTGACCATGGGTATTTGTTTAAATTTCCTATTTTATCTTATTTTATAGTCTAATGTTCCACTTTATTTTTCGTTTACAAAAGGTGTCACAAGAGTTAAGAATTTTTACTAGCCTAATTATACATATAAAACAACTATGTTATCCTCTTTATGATGACTAAAAGTGCATTGGATTGATTAATATTTCAGGAAGAGAAGACTTATTCCAAAATCAAAACAAATTAACAGTTAGAAAAAAAGACTTCAATTTTTCTTGATAATCTAAAATTGTTACTTATAGAACAAAATTGTATTTGTTAAACTACAGAAAGAACGAAACATAAGGAGTGGTATAGTGTTCACATTACTTGTATTCGTTAACAACAATTATATAACTTTGTCTTTAAAAAATCCCATGATATACTTGGAAATTTTTTTTATTTACACAATATAGATACATATATCATGTCGCGTTTGCAGTTTAAAATTACCTTATAAAGATAAATAAATTTTTTTTTTTTAGAACAGGATGACTAGAAAAGTATTAATATAGCCTCGTAGAAGTCACATTACAATCTATATTGTATCTTATAATGCAATATAACTATCAAATATTAAATAAATAAAATAGTATTATTAAAATGTAAGTACTTAGCAAAATTTGTTTCACTTTATATATAAGAAATTCACTTGAATGAGTGGTTGAGGCCCTATAATTCAATTGGCATGTGTTTGGGTGGATAGATTATTTACAAATTCTCCTGTGCACCTGGTGCACGGATCTAAGATTCGTACATTCCAGGTCGACCCGACTCGAATCCACCAATTTCTTTTTTTTTTTTGTTCAATTTTATGTCTTGATCTTTATGTACAAATTCGGTGACCTTTATGTACAAATGCTGTGACCTTTATACATTATAACTTAGAAAAAAAATGAAAAATTTCAGCAAAATTTGTATATTACCTTTATGTGATATTCATGTGACCCTTATGTATATTTCATGTGACCTTTATGTACAAATATTCATACCTTTATGCAATATATAAAGGTATATAAATGTATGAATATTTATACATAAAAACCACATGAATATATATAAGGGTCATATGAATATAATATAAAGGTATATATGTACAAATTTTACTAAAATTCTTCATTTTTTTCTAAGTTATTAAATATCAAGATCACAAAATTTATATATAAAGGTCATATAATTTGTATATAAAGGTTACAGAATTTGTATATAAAGGTTTTGGCCTGAAAACTAAAAAAAAAAATAATAATAAAGTGTGCGGATCCGGGTCAAACCTTATTGTATGTACACCAAGCGTACATGAAACTTACTCTAGATTCTTTGATTGAGAAAGAGTTGATTGTTTTACGTGGATCCGAGTAGGAAATTGGTTTGACCCGATTGTTCAGAATGGAGTAAATAAATTTTAGGGTTATTTGAATTTGTAATTGGATTGTTTTACGGTGGATGTCTAAACTCAATTTTTTTTATATTTTTTAAAAAAATTCGATTCTCACCCAAGTCCATATTTTCCAGCTAAAAGTCGCCAAAAAATTTGAAAATGCAATTCAACTTCAAATATTGGTAAAAAATGCATGATTAATAAGTCAAAATGACCATTTTTTAAAATCAAATTATAACCTTAAGTTAATTTAACAATTTTTGTTTGATTTAAACTTGAATCGAGCAAAAATTGTTTAAAATCCTAAAATGATTGTAGTTCGATTTGTAATTGGATCGAATGGAATTCATGAATTCAATTTGAGGTTATAATTTAGTATCGAATAAGAGCCATTTTGATATATGAATTATGAGTTTTTGATTAATATTTGGAGATGAATTGTATTTTCAAAATTTCTAACAAATTTTAGCCAAAAAAAAATGTGTTAGAAGTAGCAACCAAATAATTTCAAAAAAAAAAAGAATAGTGATCGAAAAAAAATCAAATAATTTAAATTGCAAATTGAATTAACCCTAAATCTTATCCCGCTATTTAACTCTTTTCTAATTGATATAAAAAAAACAATTTAAAAACAAAAATTGAGGTGGCCCATAAGTATTAGGCCCAATATTTGTTTCGATTCTATTATTAAAGAAGTTGAGTGGCCCAATATAAGAAATCATTATAGCTTTGCATCTTCCCCTAAAACCCCACTAAAATCCCTTGCGCCTCTCTTACCTTCTCTTCGCCTCCAATGGCTTCCAACGTCGAATCTACGGCTTCCGCGGCCGCCGTTACCTCTTCTAGGGTCAGTAAATCCACAATAGAGACGGCCGTAAACGCCCTGTTAAAATACAAAACAGACCAATCAGCCACTCAGAAGCTCCAACTTCTCCCTCAAGATGATTATTTCTACCTCAACCTCACCCTCAAGAAACTCCCATCAAACCCTCGCACTAATCCCTTCAGAATCCCCCTCCCTCATCCCATTTTAGACGACACTTCACAGCTCTGCTTAATCATTGACGACAGGCCTAAATCCACCACCCCTCCTTCCGACCAAATCAAGAAGCTCATCAAATCTCAGAATATCTCAATCTCTAAAGTTATCAAGGTTTCCAAGCTCAAGACGGATTACAAGCCGTTTGAGGCCAAAAGGAAGCTTTGTGACAGTTATGATTTGTTTTTGGTTGACAAAAGGGTTGTCCATTTGCTGCCTAAGTTGTTAGGAAAGCAGTTTTTCAAGAAGAAAAAGTTACCTTTAGGGGTGGATTTAAGCAAGAAGAATTTGAAGTTGCAGGTGGAGAGAGCTTTAGGGAGTGCATTGATGTATTTGAGGAGTGGGACTTGTTGTGTGATGAAGGTAGGGAAGGTGGAGATGGAGAAGGAGGAAGTTGTCGATAATGTATTCGATGCGACTAAGGGAGCTGTTGATAAGGTTCCGAAGAAGTGGGACGCTGTGAGGAGTTTGCACTTGAAGTTCAGTGACTCTGTAGCTTTGCCAATTTACCAGGCAATGCCGGATCTCAAGTTGAAGATTGAGGGGTTGAAGGAGAGAAAAGAGTTGGCCAAAACTAGTGATAATGAAGGTGAAGTTAAGGAAGTAAGTGTAAGGAAGGAGGGTAAGAGTGGGAAGAAGAAGAATAAGGGGAGGATTCATGAGGTTCGATACATGGACGTTGGAGAAGATATTGAGAGTGATGATGATGATATGGATGAGATTGAGCAAGTGAAGAGTGAGGGTGATGATGTATTTGTGGGGGAAGAAAATCTGATGGATGAAAGTGAGGAGGATGAGAAAAAGATGATCAAGAAGGAGTTGGGAATTGATGAAACTGTGGGGAAGAAAAGGAGCAAAGGTAAAGCTTCCAAGGAGGAAGGAGTTTTAGGAGTGTTGAATGAGGATAAGAGAGTGAAGAAAACGGCAAGTGTGAGTAAGATGTCGAAGAAAGCTGCTGAAATGAAAACGAGCGAGTCTGGGAGAAAACCGAGTGAAAGGATTGCCAAGCAAAAGAAAAGAGTGTCGGCAAAATGATCGAGATGGCTGGCTCTACTGATGTGTCATCACAACGAGCAAATGGTAATTTTCTGAGTAGATCGAGTGTCCCTTGGTCATTGCATGCCGATATTGGTACTAGAATTTAGAATTTTGATTATTTACAAGAGTTTATTACCTTATCATTAAGGTCATGTATTCGGATTATGTTGTCTTTTCTTTGTTTATGCCTGACTTTGAACTGAATTTCTTTATATACCAACAGGTTGTTACATTCTTATTAACTTTTACCAACATTGTATGTGGTTATACTTTATATACATGTTTGGACTCCTTTATTGTCTTTAAATGTACTTTGTGCTTACATATTAGTAACAAACCATAGTTTCTTGACTCTACACTTGTCTTTCAACTTTCGATGAGTCTATTAATCTGTTGATCTTTGCTTCTATTCTGTTATGTATATGTTTGACTTCAGATATTGGTTAGATCTAACCTGTATGAAGTTTTAGTAATCTCTTTCGGCAGTTCCATTTGTATGTATGATGTATGATTCGGTTATTCCATCCATGGGGGCACCTTGAAGAATACTATGAACAGTTGACACATGCATCTTAAGTGTAGATAGAACAAAAGTTTCTATGTATATTTTTCACATCCACAGCTGAGTGACATTAGTTAGTATACCTACTTTAACTCATCTGTAAACTCATATCCACCTCTTCTCTGTAGATTCTATGGGCACTCAATTATTGTGAGCCTTAAGGTTCATCAATATTCGAAGAATATAAAGAACGTAGTTAGACATTCGAGTAGAGCCATTTTCTATGGTAGTGAGAATGAATTGGGGTTGACGATTTGTACTGAAGTTATTGAGGTTCATCTCGAGCGCTGCCTTACAACAAATATTGCCCCTTTTACCAGTTGTTACTTGCCCGGAGTTACGTACAAAGTTGTCTTGTGAGTTTGCGATCTGTTTGTGTTCTTCAAAATTATAGCATAAAAGGACCTTGATTGGCTTTCTATTATTGTTTCAAGTGCTTCATGGTATGGATTGAGTTTTTTCTTGTGAATTGGATACAAAGATACTCACCAACATTTGCCTTAGCTTGTTATGCATTGCCCTTTAAGGATTTCTGTTGTATGCTTGAAACATTTTACTCAACTTTGCTCCTATCCCTCATCTTTAGATTAATTTTTGATTTTTTTTGGTGAAATTTTGAGAGTACTAAAGCCTGTTTGGTATTACACTTTCACCAGCTAGTTATCTGCTCTTGATTTGTTGGTGTTCCACTCATATCCCTTAATTCTGGTAATTGGTATATTTGTCACTATGGATTTTATCTTCGTTTGGGAGAAACTAGCTAGACATCTTTTGCTGTCTCTACACATCTATATGATTCCATGCACATCTAAGTAGTTCTTTTTAACATCCAAGAAAAGAATACTCGGTTCTTGATTTTAAGGAAGATTAGAGAACAAGTTGATGAGTTTGGCATTGGCAGAACATTACTACTATCTAAGGGAAAATATTGCATACATTTAATATTATTTAAAATAAATCTTTAGAATCTGAGATTATGCCTGCTGATTATATACCTACTGGAAGCAGAAATACATGTGATTTACAATTATTCCTTAAAAAAAGATGTAGATTTCAAATAATAGAATTATTTGTTGTGGGGAATGAAGCCATCGGTCCGTGAAGCATATCAATTATCAACATACTGATGATATAGTGTGGTCTTGGAATTAAGTTATAGTTTTGGAGCTGTCTTCTCGTGGGCTCCTTTATAAAACAGTTGGTTAAACTTTCAATTAAACAATAGAATCACTTTCTCTAAAAGAAGAAGGGAAGAAAAGTAAAACTACTCTTTAAGTTTCTCATTAATAAAAATGGAAGTTTATAGCTAGACAAAAAAAATTCCCTCATTAAATTTTCATCATTAAAACCTGATTTTCGATTTTCTTGCAGTGGTCATGATCAATATGTTCTTAAAATCACCAATCACCAAAAAAAATTCCATCATTAAAGTTTCTCGTCGTGTAACTTTGTTATTGTTGAGTTCGTTTCTTATCTGTTTTATGCACATTAATGCAAAGATTATAATAACAACGGTATAATTCATATACTACACATTTGATGAATCAAAACAAATACATTATCTATAATTTGTTTGTATATATACAATCACACATACTCACACACATTATAAAAATGATAGATATTTCATTTGATGTAATCCATCCAACAATAATTTGTCGTAATTAATCATGAGAGGAGTGCCAGACGATTTTTTTTTTTTAAGAAAGACAATGATTTTATCATTTTTTTAAAGAAAGACAATGATTCTTGCAATTGTGGAATCGTTACTATAACAAAAAGGTTATATATAATTAGCCTGCTTAATTAAAATTTACAGTTCAGAAAAAAATATAAACTAGACTCCAGCTGGATTGATTTTTAATTGTACATATCAGAATGATCAAGAACTCACATCATATTCATATTTTTGTCATCATAGTTTCAAGAGCTATTTTAAATAGGTTCATTTTGAGAAAAGTATTCTCTGGCCCATATTTTATCACAAGATTTTTCAATTTTATTTTATTAATATTATTAGAATAAATTTCATAACAAGGCTCCATTTATAAATTAATTCTCAAATGTAGACCCAAATTTTGAAGTTTCTTAATAAGGGGCTCAATTTTACATTTTCTCTCAATTTAAAGTTTGAAAATTAGATTAAGTTCTCAATTCAAGACAAATTTTTATTTATTTATATTTATAAATTTATCTATATTTTAATATGTATTTATATATAAGATAAATTAAGACAAATTCGTACAATTTTGGAACGATTTTCATCCAACTTATATTAATTTACACACACACACATATATATATATATATAATAAATACAATTCAAAATAATTAATTAAGATTCCTTTATTTTCTTAATTTTATGAATAAAAGTATAGAAAATCAATTTTATTATTAATCAGTTTAATATAAATTATATTTTATGAATTGAATTAATTATATTTTTCTTTCTTTTTTTCGTTTTTTCCACATAAATTAAGATTAATCGGATGAAAATTGTTCTTAAAGCGCAGTAACTTATCTTAATTTATCCAAAATATGAATACATATTAAAATATAAATAAAAAAATAAAATTTGTCTTGAATTGAGAACTCAATCTAAATTTCAAACGTTAAATTAAGAAAAAAATATTATATTGAGTTTCTTATTGAAAAACTTTAAAATATAAGTTAAGAATTGAAAACTAATCAATAAATTAAGTCTTAATATAAAATTTATCCTATATATAGCTCAATGTTTCTCATATGCACTTTTCATATTAATTTCGTTCGTATTCACATCATTAGTAGATTTGAATGGTAGTTTCAATAGTAATTTAAATAATAGTTTTTACTAGTAGTAATTAATTGTTATTCAAATTATATTATTTTAACGATGAAACATGAATAATACCATTAATGTATATTATGATTTGAAAATAATGTTACTTATGCATGTTATCAATATGCACGGATGTACGTAGTATTTAGGAGTGTATGAAAATACAAATTAAAATGAGAAGCCATCTTAATATCTAATTCATATAACATATACAAAATAACAATGGATTGCCAACAACAAAAAATCTTGCAACACTCAATAAAAATGATTATTTATGACATAATTCTTACTGCTAACGTGAAAAGTGTATCTTTTGTGAAAATATATTGTCACAAAAAAATTAATATTATAAATCGATAATAAGTATCACAAAATAAAAACAATTAATTTTTTTTTTAATAACCACATGTTGTCCCAAAAAGACTATTTGAGAGAAGAAGTTTGAGATAATATTTATTTTAACGATATAATGTTGTCCCAACAATTTTTACGGCACCAATGTTTTTTCTACAACATATAGTTGACACTAACAAATTTATTCAGTGCAAATCTTACTGTCAAAAAATATAAATTGGCTTTGTTTAGGGCAGCGTATGTGCATGATTAGAAATGATCAAAAAGAGTGAAGATTAATTATGACAAAATGACAATATAATTTAATTCTGGCAATCAATTAGATTGATGACATTTACAACGAATAAAATAAAAACAATTAAGGAGAAAAATTAATGGAAAGAGTACAAATTAAAGAGAGAAAACCCACACTGAATCGCATGCACGACGTTATTAAATGGATTATTGATGAAAAAATTAGCAGCAGATGAAGATTGGTAGTGATCAAAACCTAGAACGGGTGCACTCAAGAGAAGGTCCGCTGGGGAATCTGAGAGCATCAGCACAATAGTTGTAGACCATGTGGTTCTGTTGGATCCATCTGAGTCTGTTCCTTCCCTTAGAATCCAACTGCTGACTCATCCACCCCGATCGAGAACCACAATAATTAGATGCTCCGACGAGACAGGCATCGATCCTGAAGTTCCTGTAATAAGCGATGAATGGAGCCTTGGTCCAGTCGGTCTTCACGCGCCCGCCTTGTGTGGCCCACTCGTCCGCGTTCCACAAGCTGCAGTACACCCTCATGGCTTGCTTCCCAGGGAATGGGATTCCCATCGATTCATGGTTGTTGAATACTCTGATAGGGCTGTTGTCCACCATGAATCTGATACATACATATATATGCCATCAATATATATACACATAGTAATTGATCATGGAAACAGATGAATGAATTACATTATACGCTGAGGATTCCAGACAATGGAGTAAGTGTGGAAAGCAGCAGTTGGATCGAACCAGAGACGAAACTGCTGCTCTTTGTTGCCTTTGCCTTGAGCATAAACATTAGTGTGCATAGTGTAGGGATGTCCACTCATATTCCCCAGAAACTCAAAGTCTATTTCATCATGCCCTTCTCCCAGTGACGACAACTGCAAAATTTAATTATAGTAAAAAAAGAAAGAGAAGCGAAGAAAAGAAAGAGAAGAGAGATATATATGGATGGTACGTAGAAAGTGGTGACAGTTCCAGCAGAATCTCCAGGAACAAGTTTGAGCTGCATGTCGAATCTTCCAAACAAATACTCATTCTTGGATTGGAAACCCGACCCGGATGTTTTGTCCAGAGACAACGACAGCCCCCGTCCCCCTTCCTCCACCCTCCCACGCCCGCCGCCCCATGTTATCTCCGCCTCTCTGTAGAAGTTCCCCTCCGTCGGCCCCATCAGACTGCTGCCCAACACTACCAAAGCTGAAACCACTGCTGCTAATTTTCCCATATTAATTATTATATTTAATTACCTCAAACACTGGTAATACTTTATTTCTCTGCAAATATATGTTCAGGCTTGGGTATTGCAGGGTATATATAGTTGGGGTTTGAGGTAATCGATGGTTTGGTAGTAGATGCATGAAAGGTGCAGGGAGGTGGATGGGAATTAGAAATGTAATTAGGAGCTGGTTGATGAAGAACAGCAGATCGACAGAATAATAATAGGCGCAGGAAAATGGGTCCATTCCAGCCATGATATATGATTTGGTTAGCGTCCGCCTAATTACATAGTCGGTGGGATTTATTGACCACCCAAGAATAATGGTCTTTAATTCTTTGACCTCCCAAGAATTTTTTTTATCTTTAATATTTTATTCCCAAAGTATGGATGATTTAACAACCATATGTGGAATTCACATGACACCAAATCTTTTATTTCAATATGTCTTTCATTTAATATTTTAAAATAGTATTTATACATCATTGATATATATATATATATATGATATTATTACTTAATACATGACTTGAATTAAAATAAATTAGAATAAGAAATGAAACATCAAATATAATATTTGATCAAAATTGAACTAATATTTAAAATTGGGATCTAATTAATGGTAATCTTGAAATATGTTTTTCTAAGAGAATAATTACACAATATGATTTCATAAAATTTTCCAATTTTAGCCTTTTCAAATTATTTAAATAACTATTACATTTGTTTTGGTAATTTTCATATAAAAATGATTTATAAAATATATTTTTTCACAACTTTGTATGTTTTCAAATAATTAATAATCATAGTGTGCAATGCACGGTCATTTATAAGTCGACATTGATATCTTCATAGTTATCGATTAAAATATAGTGATATATTTTTAATATTCCTAATATTCATAATTAATGATATCGAATAGGTCACGAATATGTGGCGAATAAGTCCCGCGCCTGTTTAGTGTCGTTGCAGGTTTCTTTTTGCTTTTTTATTTTTTTTATTTTTTTATTTTGTTCAATCCCTTTTTTATTGAATTTGGAGAGAAGACGGTATATATATACCAATTGGAATTGAATTTTAATTCACATTTGCATGATAAAGTACCAACGATCAAATTTTAAAAAAGATTGTACCCGAATTATTAGAATACACCTTTTACTATTCCAACAACAATTCTTACAATTTAAATTGTGTTGTTGGTAAAAAAATTTAAAAAAAAATCACCTATTAATACATGATAATTCTTTTATTTATTTTATCAACTTCCATAATTTTCTTTTAATAATTTCTACTATTTATTTTGGAATTATTATTCTTACAATGAAAGGAAATTTTTGGGTGAATTGGTTTAATAATTCTTCTAATTTGGAAGAAAACTTCCAATCCTCATCCTCAAAATCATACCATTGTTTCCCAAAATTCCTCCATTCAACCCAACATGATATCAATGACTATCTGGGGTGCTCCATATTTTATGTATCAACGTCAATATTTTCAATTTCCTTTCATGTCGCCCCTCCTTATGGACTTCCTCCTCAAGGTGCAACAATGTCTTCAAACTCGTCAAGAAGTGTTAGTATAAATGGATCGAGCACTAATAGGGAGCGTAATAATTTGTCCTCGGGGCCAGCTTCTCCATTCCCACCATATTCATCTCCTCCAGGGATTGAGAATATTAATCTCAAAGAAAATGCAGATTCCGAGGGACTAGGCAATGTCTCACAAGGAAAAAGGACGACTATACTCCAAGATACGAGCAGAAAATGAGTTTCTCGCACGGTGTTGGGTGAATATTAGCGAACATTCAATAATCGATAATGCTCAAAAATTTGATCAGATGTGGAAAAGAATCACATTAGTGTACAACAAGAATCAACTCGCTCATTTCCCGAAGCGAGATTGGGCCTCAATAAAAACACATTTTTACACTGCTTTGTGTCTGCATTTAATGCAACTTACATTTCTCTAAAGGAGAATTGGGGAAGTGGGCGAAGTGATGCTGATATATTGATGGAGGCATTGCAGCAATGGGAAAATACTAACAATTTTATAGATTTCAATAAACTTCTTCGCGTATGGAAGGTTATTAGTGTTTGCCCTAACTCGATTTACCAACAAGACCGTGATCATTGTAGTAAAAACAAAGTTAAGAACTTCAATGTCGGGGTCATACATGTCCTCTTCCAACAACGAGGACATGATCTAGATTACACTCGTCCAATTGGGCAAAAAGCAGCAAAGAGAAAAGGCAAGGTATAAACAGACGTTTACAAAGAGATAAAAGCGGCTATCCATAACAATATGGAGGAGTACAAAACCATTTCATAGAAAAAAATTAGCTGAACTTAAAATACGCAACCAAACAAAAAATTACTACATTTTCACAAGAGATACCTCAGGAATGACTTTGAATCAACTTCGTGTGCACCTTTAAGTGTGTGAGGAAATTAAGAAGAGATGAGGATGGATGAATGTAGTGGTGATGTAATTTAAAATTCAAGTGTATTGCTTTGTTGTTTGTAATTTATTTCTTGTATTTTAGTAGTGTTTTATGTTATGTAATTTTAATTCTCGTGTTTATGTAATGTAATTTCAAATTTAATAATTTAGTTTTGCAACTAGCAGTTATCTTTTTACCTATTCTTATTTTAAGTACATATCTTTTGGCTTGATTAGCTAGGTATCTCCTTTTATATATATATATATATATATATATATATATATATATATATATATATATATATATATATATATATATAAAATATACTGGACGTTTTCTTCTCTCAATGAATTGACAGAACTTTCCCCACAAGTTATTTCTCTTTCTTCTGTTCATTAGCAGCTCAATGCTTTATCACGTCGGACTAATAATCCTCCTACGAGGTTTTTCTCCTTAAAGTCAGTACAATATTCGTAGGTTCGGCCATATTTGTTTATGGATGATTCATAATATAAATAATAAAAAACAAATATATATACTTCAACGTCTACCAGCTTGTAGATTGTAGAATGATTTTTTTTTGCGATGAAACTTATATATCCGTGGGCAAGATATATAATGGTAAATAGATCATCTCTGAGTGTAAGAAACATTTAATTTTAACGATGCAATATGTATGTAGTACTTAAATTTAGCTGCACAATATGATTATAGCTAATTGCTCGTTCTTAAGTTTCAGCTTTGCTGCCAAGTAAATATGATAAATTTTATGGCTAACTTTTTAAAAACCGATTGACATAGCGACCAAGTATAAATATTTATTGCTAATTTTTGCAAGGACCACATGATAGCGACAATTATGGTGGCGAAATAATTTTATCGCTTTGCTGAAATGTTTTGGTAATAAAAAAAATTGCAATTATTTTAATTCCAAATCTAGAAATTGCCTTCCAGAACGTTTCAGATATTATTTTATTTGCCCACAGCTGTTGAAATTTGGTGCTACTTTCAAAAGAAAGTTTTAAATTCAATATATATATTGAAGTAGGAAGAAGTGTAAGGATTAAAATAGGGATTTTTGCTTACAAAGAAATACTTTAACTGTCACCTTTTTTTTTATTTCTTTTTTTGGTTTTTGTCACTGTCAAAGAATGGTTTGCACCGTCTTCAAAAATAGTACATCAATGATTAGCAGTAGCTCTGAGAAGCTGCCAAGAAACAAAGGGCAGCTAGGTAATTTACATTATTATTGAGTTTAAAATAATGCTGCAAATCTTATTTCTGTTACGTTTCTCCAACCGCATCCAGTCTAATTATATTAATAACTCCAAATAAATCATTCAAATACATTTCAATTGAATAAATTTTATAATAAGGTTCAATTTATAAATTAGTTTTTAATTTTAAATTTAAATTTTAAAAATTTTTAATAAGAGACTCAATTTAATATTTTTTTCTTAATTTAAGACTTAAAATTTAAATTGAGTTCTCAATTTAAGATAAAATTTCATATCTTTTTTATTTATATTTAAAATTTTATTTATATTTCAATATATATTCATATTTTGGATAAATTAAAAATAATTTCATTCAACTTATCTTAATTTATAAGAAAAAAATATAATTTATAATAAATTGATTAATATTAAAATCAATTTTCTATACATTTATTCATAAAATTAAGAAAATAAAGAAATCTTAATTTTTTGAATTGTATTTATTATATATGTTGGACCATCAAGCGCATTACCGCTACACCAAAAGGATATCCAATGGATATAGGGCGCAACTTTAATGTCTTATACTTATGTAGCTTTGCGCTCACGGATTCGAATCTGGAAGGGCCACCAAAAGGATATCCAATGGACATAGGGCGCAACTTTAATATCTTATACTTATGTTGCGCTCACGGATTCGAATCTGGAAGGGCCACCAACTCTCACTGATTTCGAATCTAAAAGGACATAGGGCGCAACTTTAATGTAAGGGTGCAACTTTAATGACAGCTCCCACTGCAAAGTGCTCCCGGGGGATTCTATCTTATACTTATGTAGCTTTGCGCTCACGAATTCGAATTTGGAAGGGCCACCAAAAGGATATCCAATGGACATAGGGCGCAACTTTAATGTCTTATACTTATGTTGCGCTCACGGATTCGAATCTCTCACGGATTCGAATTTGGAAGGGCCACCAACTCTCACGGATTCGAATCTGGAAGGACACTTTAATGTAAGGGCGCTCGAATCTCTCACGGATTCGAATCTGGAAGGGCCACCAACTCTCATCTCTCACGGATTCGAATCTGGAAGGGCCACCAACTCTCACGGATTCAAATCTGGAAGGACACTTTAATGTAAGGGCGCAACTTTAATGACAGCTCCCACTGCAAAGTGCTCCCGGGGGGATTCGAACTCGAATCTCTCACGGATTCGAATCTGGAAGGGCCACCAACTCTCACGGATTCGAATCTGGAAGGACACTTTAATGTAAGGGCGCAACTTTAATGACAGCTCCCACTGCAAAGTGCTCCCGGGAGGACACTTTAATGTAAGGGCGCAACTTTAATGACAGCTCCCACTGCAAAGTGCTCCCGGGAGGATTCAGCTCCCGGGGCAGTGCTCCCGGGGGGATTCGAACCCGTGACCTGCTCTGAGGGGGGATTCAGCTCCCGAGGGGATTCGAACCCGTGACCTGCTCCCACTGCAAAGTGCTCCCGGGGGGATTCGAACCCGTGACCTCCCACTGCAAAGTGCTCCCGGGGGGATTCGAACCCGTGACCTGCTCCCACTGCAAAGTGCTCCCGGGGGGATTCAAACCCGTGACCTGCTCTGATACCAAGTGTTGGGACCATCAAGCGCATTACCGCTACACCAAAAGGATATCCAATGGACATAGGGCACAACTTTAATGTCTTATACTTATGTAGCTTTGCGCTCACGGATTCGAATCTGGAAGAGCCGTGCCCCGCACCTATTTAAGCTCCGACCCAAGGCAGGTTGCTGGGAAATATCCCAACAATATATATATATATAAATTAATACAAGTCGAATGAAGATCGTTCCAAATTTGCACGAATTTGACTTAATTTATCTAAACTATATATACATATTAAAATATAACTAAATTATAAATATAAATATAAAGAAAAAAAATGAAATTTTGTCTTGAATTGAGAAAAATGTAAAATTGAGCCATTTATTGAGAAATTTTAAAATTTAAATCTAAAATTGATAACTAATCTATAAATTAGGTCTTGTTATGAAATTTATCTCATTCCAGTTTATATGATATCAATTTAAAGAATTGCACTGTTGTTTTAATTTTTTTGACACATAATTAGCCTGTAACCTGGTTATCAAATTGCTTGTAAATTTATAAATTGATGATACTATTTGTAGTCATTCATCAATAAATGACATAAATTTTTTTAGACACCAACATTAAAATATAAACTTTCAATTGGAACGATTTTAGAATTAAAAATCTAAAATAATGAATTTTTTGATCAATTCACATCAACAAAAGATCCAAATCTTATATGATTGGACCCGAAATTTATGATTTTAGATTTTTTATTTTAAAAATCGACAAAATTAAAAAGTTAGTATACCAATGTTGGGCCAAACAGTTAGTATCCTAATTCAGAGCAGGTCTGGTATGCACCAAGTGCACATGCAATTCGGATCTACCCAGTCTGACCTGGATCAGCAAGTCTTTTTTTTTAAACCTTTTTTTGTGATTTATGTGTTATCTTTATGTTATATTAATATGACTTTTATGTACAAATATCATTACCTTTATGTATTGTAACTTAGGAAAAAAATGAAGAATTTCAATATAATATATATATATATATATATATATATATATATATATATATATATATACTATTCTTATTATAAGGGTCCACTAAGATAAGTGGAGTATAGAATCTTATCTTTTTGTCGAATTTTTTTGTCTTCATCCTGCAAGAATCGAACTTTGAATTTTGAATGTTTTAAGCGATTCTTGAAGTCTCTATAAGTTTACCAATCTTTCTGTATTTTCACTGGATTAAAAATATGGGTCATCAATTTATGTCACCTTTATGTATATTCTTGTTACTTTTATGTAAAAATATCCTTACCTTTATGTAATATATAAAGGTGCAACTAACATGGCTAAGAGGTTTGAGTAATATCACATAAAAGTATATTGATCCAAAAAAAGAGTTGAAATTCTTCCTTTTTTTTTGTAAGTTACAGTACATAAAGGTTACAATTTATAATATAAATGTCAACATATAAAATAAAAAAAAAATCAAAACTTACGGATTCAGGTCAGATCGACTCGAATTGCATGGATCTTAGATTTATACACCTAATGCACAGGAAAATTTGTGACTAATTTATTGATCAATAATCTAAAAATTCCTAATTTAATTTGCGATTTCCTCTGAACTGTTATTAATTTCTAAGTGAGCAAATCCAAATGTGCGAGTCATTGACCAGATCACGTATATTCTACTGTGAAGAAAAACCTTTTTTATAATATTTATATATATTTGAGAAAATATAGTTTATTTGTTTATAGAAGCGTTTAGTTGTTTACGCCTTTCACATTAGTAGAGAAATAAAATTATAATTTAATTCAATTCATAAAATATAATTTATATTAAACTGATTAATTTTAAAATCGATTTTCAATATTTTTAACTCATAAAATTAAGAAAATAAAAAAATCTTAATTTATTGAATTGCATTTATTTTTTATTTATATATAATTAATACAAGTCGGATGAAGATTGTTTCTAAATTGCATGAATTTGTCTTAATTTGTCTAAATTATATATATACATATTAAAATATAAATAAAAAGAAAATGAAAATAAAATTTTATCTTGAATTGAGAACTCAATCTAATTTTTAAGCCTTAAATTGAGAAAAAATGTAAAATTGTATCCCTTATTGAGAAATTTTAAAATTTGGATTTAGAATTGAAAACTAATTTATAAATTTAGTATTATTATAAAATTTATCCATATATATACAACTTGAACAACAAAACTTGTGGTCCCTAAATTCAAATACATCAGTACTCAACAAGTTGGAATGATTGATTCGTTAGAAGGTTGTTTAGATTAATCAATAAAGTTTCAAACAAGTTAATTATATTAAAAATCATCTCCAATAAGAATTTTAAGTTTCAAACAGTTGGAATGATTGATTCGTTAGAAGTTTGTTTACAACTTAAACTTGAACTAAAAAATAAACCTAAATAAGATTAAACCTATTTATAAAGTTACATTATAGTGTCTATTGATTAAAAATCGTGCACACCATATTTGGGACATCTCCAACAATATATAAAAAAATATTAAATTTTTTGTATTATTTTCGTACAAAAATTGTTACTCATTTCCAACAGTGTGCACTATTATTCACAATAATTTTTTTTTTATAATATTCCATAGGCGTAAATTACAAAAAAAAAAAAAAATCCAAAGCTTTACAATTTTTTTTTCTATATTAACCAATTGTTTTAAAATTATCAATTTTAACCATAAATTAGCCAATTGATTTCAATTTTAACCAAATCATATTTTTTTCAAATTGGATTAAAAATTATCAATTTTAATCATAAATTAACCAATTGATTTCAATTTTAACCAAATCATATATTTTTCAAATTGGATTATGAATGTGATGACGTGAATGCCACATAGATAAAAATCATACACCACTTTAAATTAATCAATCCTAACTAATTAACTAACCCAAACAAATAAAATAAAATAAAGAATAATAAATTATGAAACAAATATCACATACTGCAAAACATAAACTTCAAAATATTAGTATAATGTATGATTGCCTTCATCGAAACCCGGCAAACAAAGTAATATTCCAACATTCATTTTGGTGGAAGATAGAGAAAAAAATGTGGCATGCATTACATAAAAATAAAGTCTTTAACATAATATAGACATCCCTTTAACATACAAAAGTTGATAAGATCGTACCTTGTCATGCCAATCTTTAATCACTTTCATAAATACAATCAAGTAAATTTTTGATAATTCAAAAAAAAAAAAAAAGAATGAAATAAAAAGATATGTAAACTTTAAATGATGAAAAAGATTAGATGAATCTTGATTTTGATTTTTTTTCGAAGGATTAGATGAAATTTAAGTAGAAATGAGATTAAAAGAACACAACTGGCTTGTGGTGGAGTTCATGTTGTTTGCTTTGTGTTGGAAAAGTTTCCACTTGAGGTAGATGGCCAAACGCCATTACAACACTTTGAAGCCTATGTGTATGGAGTATGTATAATTTTGTTTTCATAATTTCTTTTTTATTTTTATTTTTAGGTTAAAAGGAGCTAATCATGATTAATTAAGATTGGTTAATTTTAAAATGGTATATATTTACCTAACATTTATGTGGTATCCACATCTCCATATTTATAACATAATTTTGACCAAAATTATGAATTGGCCAAAATTGAAATCAATTGATCAAATTCATGGTTAAAATTGATAATTTTAAAATAATTGGTTAAAATAGAAAATAATCGTAAAGCTTTGGATTATTTTTGCGATTTAAGTCTATTCCATAAAAACAAAAGTAAGAAAGACAATTGAGATGGTTTATTATGATATTCTAAAGCATTGTTGGAGTTAAAAAAATTTAGAATTATGAAGAATTCAGAGTAATGTTGGAGCTGCTCTCAGACGAAGATGAAATAAACAAAAACAAAACTTTATTATCAATTCAAACACATTTTAACATCAAAATAATTTCAGCGGATTTGTTTATGATGAGAAGATACCCTGACGGTGGAGGCAAAGCCAAGCAGGCGCCAACCATGCAAATTGAATGATGGCCGGACCCATTCCCTTGCGCGTAAAATTAATATAATTTGTCTTCTTTTCATCCACACTCTTAGCCACCTTCCATTTCATACCAACCACTGAACCACCTCCAGGTTCCATGCATGTAATAACCACCACCCTCAATCCCAATTAACTATATAAAGCCTGAAGATATAATAGAGTAGAGTAAATCAATTACTAGTGTTTGAGGTAATTAAATATAATAATTAATATGGGAAAATTAGCAGCAGTGGTTTCAGCTTTGGTAGTGTTGGGCAGCAGTCTGATGGGGCCGACGGAGGGGAACTTCTACAGAGAGGCGGAGATAACATGGGGCGGCGGGCGTGGGAGGGTGGAGGAAGGGGGACGGGGGCTGTCGTTGTCTCTGGACAAAACATCCGGGTCGGGTTTCCAATCCAAGAATGAGTATTTGTTTGGAAGATTCGACATGCAGCTCAAACTTGTTCCTGGAGATTCTGCTGGAACTGTCACCACTTTCTACGTACCATCCATATATATCTCTCTTCTCTTTCTTTTCTTCGCTTCTCTTTCTTTTTTTACTATAATTAAATTTTGCAGTTGTCGTCACTGGGAGAAGGGCATGATGAAATAGACTTTGAGTTTCTGGGGAATATGAGTGGACATCCCTACACTATGCACACTAATGTTTATGCTCAAGGCAAAGGCAACAAAGAGCAGCAGTTTCGTCTCTGGTTCGATCCAACTGCTGCTTTCCACACTTACTCCATTGTCTGGAATCCTCAGCGTATAATGTAATTCATTCATCTGTTTCCATGATCAATTACTATGTGTATATATATTGATGGCATATATATGTATGTATCAGATTCATGGTGGACAACAGCCCTATCAGAGTATTCAACAACCATGAATCGATGGGAATCCCATTCCCTGGGAAGCAAGCCATGAGGGTGTACTGCAGCTTGTGGAACGCGGACGAGTGGGCCACACAAGGCGGGCGCGTGAAGACCGACTGGACCAAGGCTCCATTCATCGCTTATTACAGGAACTTCAGGATCGATGCCTGTCTCGTCGGAGCATCTAATTATTGTGGTTCTCGATCGGGGTGGATGAGTCAGCAGTTGGATTCTAAGGGAAGGAACAGACTCAGATGGATCCAACAGAACCACATGGTCTACAACTATTGTGCTGATGCTCTCAGATTCCCCAGCGGACCTTCTCTTGAGTGCACCCGTTCTAGGTTTTGATCACTACCAATCTTCATCACCATCTTCTTCTTCTTCGAATCTGAGCGGACCTTCTCTTGAGTGCACCCGTTCTACAACTATTGTGCTGATGCTCTCAGATTCCCGAGCGGACCTTCTCTTGAGATGATCACTACCAATCTTCATCACCATCTTCTTCTTCTTCGAATCTGAGCGGACTTCTTCTTCTTCTTCTTCTTCTTCTTCTTCTTCTTCTTCTTCGAATCTGAGCGGACTTCTTCTTCTTCTTCTTCTTCTTCTTCTTCTTCTTCTTCTTCTTCTTCTTCTCCTCCTCCTCCTCCTCCTCCTCCTCCTCCTCCTCCTCCTCCTCCTCCTCCTCCTTCTTCTTCTTCTTCTTCTTCTTCTTCTTCTTCTTCTTCTTCTTCTTCTTCTTCTTCTTCTTCTTCTCCTCCTCCTCCTCCTCCTCCTCCTCCTCCTTCTTCTTCTTCTTCTTCTTCTTCTTCTTCTTCTTCTTCTTCTTCTGCTCCTCCTCCTCCTCCTCCTCCTCCTCCTTCTTCTCCTTCTTCTTCTTCTCCTTCTCCTCCTCCTCCTCCTCCCCATCATCATTTCATTACTCTTTCCTCAATAATCCATGCATGTTAATGTATAAGCTCGTGTGATTTTCTCACTTCTTTTCTCTCTCCGTATCATTTTATTATTATTCATTGTAAATGTGACCAATCAAATTGAATAATTGCCCCAATCAATTATTCATTTTATGATTATTAATCTTCACTCTTTTAGGTTTTTTCTAATCATATGCGCCCTAAACAAAGCCAATTTATATTAATATTTTAGAGTAAAAACTATGTGTTAATTGAAACTACTATTCAAATCTTATTATGCATGTATATTGAAACCATCAATTACTACTAGTAAAAACTATTATATAAATTACTAGTGAAACTACTATTCAAGTCTTCCAACACTGTGAATACTATAGAAAATATAATTGTATTTCTTAAGAGATATTATGTAGTACAAGGGATATATATACACATTACATCATGGGCATATCCTAACATAAATAATTGACTAAATCATATACAATCAAACTAAATAAAGAAAAAAATATGATTATCCTAATTTAGAAGATTCAATATTATCTTTTCAAATATGCCCTGTAAAATTGACGTTCTATCAACAACGACAATTTTGGAACGTAACTGTTGAAATCGAGTACGAACCAAAAGTTTGGTGAGCACATCCGCCAATTGATCCAAAGTGTTGACATATGAGATAGAAAACACACCCTTGGATGCCAAATCCCAAACAAAATGCAAGTCAATGGCGATGTGCTTCATTTTGGAATGGAGAACCGAATTGAGTGCGAGTCGGGTGGCCCCTGTGTTGTCACAAAGAATGGACGGTGGTGCAGTAAGAGACAATAGCAAATCATCAAATAAGTATCGCAACCAACAAATTTTCGAAGTAGCTGTGGCAAGGGACTGATACTCAACCTGCATAGAGGATCGAGCAACACCACGTTGCTTACGGGAGCACCACGAGATCAAAGTGGATCTAAGAAAGATAACATAGGCAGATGTAGACTTACAATATGATAACTCACCATCAAAATCTGAATCTGAATAAGCCATTAATGTAAGCTTGTCAAAATGATGAAGAAGTAGGCCATGATAAAGTGTTCCTTTAAGATAATGAAAGAGACGCTTAATTGAGTTCCAAGCCTCAGTTGAAAGAGATGACATAGATTGGGCAAGCTTGTTAACTGTAAACGCAATATCTGGATGAGTAATCGTAAGATATTGCAAGCCATCAATTGCCCTATGATACTCAGTCGAATCAACAGAGCATGAGGTAGGAGAGGGCTTAGTCGAAACAGGAGTGCCAACAAATTTAACACCATCTATATTCTTGTAGTGCTGAAGAAGATCGACCACATATTTATGTTGAGAGAGAAATAGACCCTCCTTATAAGTAGCAACCTCGACCCCAAGAAAATAGGATAGAGGACCGAGGTCCTTTACAGTATAGTGAGATTGAGATAGGATATAAGGGCAGCAAGAAGTGCAAAACTAGAACCAGTAAGAAGGAGATCATCCACATATGCCTACACGCACATACTATTAGTGCCAGAGAAGTATGTAAAGAGAGAAGTATCAGCTTTCGAGTGAACCAGACCAAAGGCTTCAAGTGCAGCATATAGAGGGTCGTACCAAGCCCATGGTGCTTGACAAAGACCATAAAGAGAACGTTTGAGGAGACATACATGACTAGAAAAAGATGGATCTTTAAAGCCTGGTGGTTGAGATATATAAATGGGCACATCGAGATTTCTATGTAGAAAAGCATTACTCACATCTAGTTGACGAATAGGCCAATTTCAAGTGATGACAAGAGTAAGCACAATACAAATGGTAGTTGGTTTAATAATTGGGCTAAAAGTCTCTTTCAAGTCAATACCTGGACGTTGATGGAAACCCTTGACAATAAGACATGTCTTATACTTATCAATGGTGTCATCAGATTTTCATTTAATATGAAAAAACCACTTACAACCAATAATATTTCCATGAGAGGGAGGGGAACCAACTCCCATATACATGACGTTGAAGTGTTGTAAATTCATCCGCCATAGCACTACGCCAATGAGGAATTGCGAGAGCCTGTTTGACTGAAGACGACTCAATATCAATTAGAAGAGGATGCTTTGTGGTGACAAAAATTTGTTTGGGTTTGTAAATATTGTTCTGAGCTCAAGTCCGCATTGCATGTGTATGGGTAGGCTAGGAAGTAACAGACTGAGCAGGAGATGTCGATAGCTCGGGTGGGGCCTGATGTTTGGTCAAAGTTAATGGGGACAGTGTCTGCTGCTCGACAGATACAGACAACAGTGAAGCAGAGGGCGCCTAGTATGGAGAAATTATCGAAAGAGCAACCCGACCAGTTGTAGATGGAAGCATAGGCAGAGAAATTATAGCAGGAGTATCTACAACAGGAGCCGCCTGTGGAGTAGCCGAATAACCAGGAAAAGAATCTTCAATAAACTAGACATGCCTAGAAACATAGATCCTCCCGATTTCAATATCTAAACATCGATACGTACTTTGAGAGGTCGAGAAGCCAACAAATAGACGAGATCATGATGGGGGAGATAGTTTCCTAGAGATGTAGGGATGTAACCATGAGAAACATAAGCAACCAAAAACTCGTAGCTTAGTATAATTGGGCAATGACTTGAATAAAATGTGAAACGGACTTCGCCGACCAAGTAGAGATGATGTCATACGATTGATCAGATATACAACCATTTGTAGTGCATAAGACCACAAAGTGGGAGGAAGATTGGCATTATATAGAAGGGAACGACCAACCTTCAGGATGTGTCTGTTACGTTGCTCAGAAATCCCATCTACTGTAATATATAAGGAGCAGTAGTAAGCTACGAAATACCAAAATTTACAAGATAACTGTGTAGAGCTTGAAACTCGCCACCATTATCTATATAGAAATTTTGAATTTTATGTCCAAATTAATTCTCCACTAGAGGACGAAAATTCAGAAAAATAGATGCTACTTGTGAATTTGCATTCATAGGATACAACCAACAGTATCTTGAGAACAAATCAACAAGCAGCAAAAAGTATTTTGACCCATCAATCGAAGCAAAAGTCAAACCCAAAGATATAATGTAAAAGGATGTGTAACAGTAAATGAACTTGCAATAAAAGAGATTTTACTTGATTTGCTCAAACGATAAGAAACACAATTATTGCCTAAAAGATGAAACTTGTTCATAACAGGTAAACCAAAATTAGTAATTATGAAATGACTGGTCTCTATAGACGGATGACCAAGTCGAGCAGCCAACGTGGTGAAGAAGTAAGAACACCGAAAGAAGCCAATTTTGACCGTCTATCCTACGAAATAGAAGGAGACAATAGGTGATAGACCCTATCACTACATAAACCTTTAACCAGAGATGCTCCCGTGGTTTAATCCTTAATAAGAATATAAGATGGGAAAAATTCCATACTAACATTATTATCATGTGTAAATTTGCTCACAGACAAAAGATTTCACCGAGCACTCAGAACATGCAACAAATCTGATAACATAAAGTTGCGAGATGGATAACGTAACAAAGAAGTACCAGTGTGAATGATAGGAAGACTAGTACCATTAACAATATGCACCTCATCCCTGCCATCATATTCCGAGTGAATTGAGAGGTTAGCCAAATCAGCAGTGAGATTGTGAGATGCACCCGAATCAACCATTCATTGATTATTAAACTCAGGACCAGCCGGAGAGGAATCATAGTTTGTCGTTAGGGCTGGTCTCCTACAAGTAAGGAGTCCATGGCCCTTGAATCCACATAACAAGCAAATGATTATGGGCGAGAATTAGGTTGTTATCCCCCAGACCGTGAGTTGCCGTGATTCTGGTTCCAAAAGCACTACTGTTCAAAATGAAAATTTACATTATTATTTGCATTAAAATAACCAGAAGAAGCATTGTTACCTGAGTTGCCATTCCTATTTGAATTGAAATGCAAACCACTACGGGAGTTAGAGTTCTTTTTAGTCTATTGGGAACTAGAATTACCCAACAAGTTTGCAGCATTTGCAGTGGCAATTAGAGATTGAGAAACTGAGTCTTGAGATTTAATGGCAGCCTCATGTTCATACAATAAATCGTGCAGCTCTTCAAAATGAAGAGGGGTTTCATGCGTTCGTATCGGGCCCATGATCGATGCATATTTCGTACCACGTCCGTTAATGATGAATTGAGTAAGATCATCGGGATTCATCGGTTGATCAATGCCTTTGATTTCATGTAATGGAGATACTTCATGATCGAGCGATCTTTAATCTGTATACGATAAAGTTCGCTCTTGAGACGATTCATACGAGAACGCGATTTACTCACACAGAGACATGACAAAATACTCCATGCTTCAGCAGCGGTGGAGGTAGAAGAGATGAGGGGCAAAATCTCTGATGTCAATGATCCAAAAATAAAAAAAAGCAAACAACAACTGATCTTGCTGCACCCAAACGGTGATTTCGTTGGAGTTGGAGCTATCGGACTCAAGGACGGGGCATGGCTTGGTGCCATCGATAAAACCAATAAGGTTGTGATCGCGTAGTAGAGCGATTAGATGAGCACACCATGATGCATAGTTGAGATGCGAGAGTTTAGTGCGAAGGTGGGGGCGTTCGGAGATCGGCACAATAACCGACAAAGAGCTAGTGTTGTCCGACATAGTCACTGCAGAAGGAGAAATGGAAGAGTTATTGTCACGCCCCATTTTCTTTCATAAAATTTATCAGAGTTTTCCACATGAGCGTGCAGGAAGAAAAGAGGTAGGAGACGAACAGAAGATATTACATATCAACAATCGATTTAAACCAATTTAACATATTATTCGTAGCGGAAAATTATCAGGATCTCACATCCCAAATACACATCATATAACCACTAAATGTGGATTTCTTACATAAACATTGTTTGAAAATGTTTAAGAAACATCATTTTAAAATAATTACAGATCCAAAATATTTATATAGCACCTCCTCTCTCCTTCTAGGGTTCGACATGCTCATCACCGCCTGTAACGTAAATTACAGAATAAGGGGTGAGTGCGTTGAATACACTCGTGGGAAATAAAATCCGCATCTAAATCTTCGACAGATATTTAAATTAGAAATACGTATAATCATCACAGAACACAACACGAAATATGCACAACAGATATTAGAAATGATAAGGGACGAATAGGTGCCGGTACTCCTCGTCTTATCCTATAAAACGGTCTTAATACCGTTGATGCGTTTCAAGGCTCCACCAAACCTTCATAGAAGAATGGAGGTAAGGGACGAATGTATGAAGAGGTGACCTCAGCGGGCCCACCCCTCACAGTAATAAGTATGTCACAGCAAATATAATCACAACATTTAGTATTTCTCAATCATGCTTGGAATAGGGAAAACTATAAACAGATAAAGAGTTAGAAATTACCCCCACCTTGTTCGGTGGTTACCATGTGAGCAACAAGTATCAAAGATCACGTATCCCAAGACTTCAATCCAATAGGTAGCCTACATAATTTATGGTGTTTCTTAGATCTTTATTAAATATAACTAAAGATTTAACCAACATCAGATCAGATACTATCGATCGAGATGAGACAGATCAGAATGGAATGTCTAACGATTGAGGTTGAAGAAATAAGAGGGAAAGATCAATTTATAAGTATGAGGTGAAAGAGAATGAATTTTGAATCACAACAAAAAAAGAATGAACTCGATTGGAGTTGAAACGAGCTCGAACGGAGCTTTTTAAGATTGAGGTGTATTTTGGTAATTTGGTCAAACGGTTGACTTTGACCGGGACCCACGATCCCAGTTCAACGATATCTCATTGGCGATGATTTGATGGTAAAATACGACAAAAAAAATGAGATTCAGATCGAAAATACGGCGTCGCGCGCGTTCCCCACGATGGGAGAAAAAACCCCGATGCCTCCCGACAACTGCCGAGTTTTCTCGACAGTGGGAACGGTATCCTCGGCAGCTGCCGAGTTTTCTCTGCAGCGGGGGTAGGTTCGCGCCCAGGCCTCCTGACGTCGACCCTGTTCAACCAACCTACTTCCCGATGCCACCAGCTGCGGCGGCGCCGTCCTGTGCCGCCGCCACTTCATCCTCCGGTGAGCCTACACCACCGGCTATTACCTCCGGCCATCCTTTGTCGGATTCCGACATGATTAGTATCGGAAAAACAGCCTCAAACACCCCTCGTCACACACGCACATTAGACACTACACAAACTCCATGCAACAGCCCCTTTCCCAACCTGTTTTCCAGCACCAGTGCCACCACCCACGGTGGCTTCGTCCCTCTAACGGCTAGCCCACAACCCCGACAGGCCCTCCGGTCTGCATCCGCGAGAAGAGAGAGAGAGAGAGAGAAAACGGGAGAGAGAAAAGGTGGCACGAAGTAAGGGTTTAGGGTTTGAAGATCATTTTTGCCGTTTTTCGGTGGAAAAATCGAAATTGAATTTCGGAAGTTGTTCTAGATTCGTCTCGTTGAGGGCTACGTCGTGTACGAAAATCGATCGAAACCGACAAGTTTGAAATTTTCCGATGAACTCTTGCGGCGGCTCTGATGGCGGCATGCCGGAGACAGAATAAAAAGAGGAGAGACAGACTTACGTGTGTTCGACGCTTTTCGCCTCATTCGAAAAAACGGTGAAAAATGAAATCGAATGAGGGCCTATTTATAGAAATTGGAAAGGTTACTATTCATCTAGGGTATGTTACTGTTCATGTAGGTAGGTTACTGTTCACGATAAGATTTCGATTACTGTTAATCAAGATTCCGTTCCTCGTTTTTTCGAAACTCTGTATTTTGCCCTTTTCTTCGCCGTTTGAGTTACGGGTGTCCGATTGACCTCTAGTTCGTTTCTATCTTCTCGTTTTTCCGTTACACATCTAATGATTTAAAAATGTTCTATGTTCCATGTCTATAAATTTTATCCATCTAAAACCGATCATTAAACACATATCTGAAACGCACGTAATTAAATTAAACACTCAAGAATTAATACACATAAGATATTTTAATTAAGGATTTACTTATTTAATTAACCAATTATGCTTCATTTTTATTTTGGACGCTACAGTTACGACAAAGATTAGGACAATTAGGAACGTAATTGCTCTGATACTATATAGAAAATATACTTGTATTTCTTAAGAGATATTATGCAGTACAAGGGATATATATACACATTACATCATGGGTCTATCCTAACATAAATAATTGACTAAATCATATACAATCAAACTAAATAAAGGAAAAATATGATTATCCTAATTTAGAAGATTCATTATAATCTTTCCAAATAAATACGAATGAAATATGAAAACTGTTGAGTCATATTGAGCCATATATATATATACGCATCAACCATGACAAAATGCAAATTTTATTTCATCATTGAAACTTGGACTTACTAACCTAATTGATGAACTGAATTTCCATAAAGTAAATTATGACTAATGATATTAAAAAAAAAATTAAAAACTCTGGTGATAAAATATTAGAGAATATTTTCTGAAAATGAAACCATTTAAAATAGCTTTTCAACTATGATGACAAAAAACATGAATATGTCTTGATCATTCTTATATGTATAATATTTATTAATCCAGTTGGAGTCTACTTTATATTTTGTCTGAATAGTGAATTATAATTAAACAGACTAGTTGTATCATTTTTATTATATTAATCATGCATTAATTCCACAATTGCAAGAGTTATGGTCTTTATCATGATATATAATACACGTCATGTGTTAAATAATGATGTCATCAAATAACATACGTGACGTGTGATAATTATTTTGAAATATGAAATGTTACACCAAATGTTCTAAACTATCTCATGTGGTAATGGTCAGACACTCTTATCATGATCCACACAAATTAATGTCTCTTATAGATGTTGTAGATTACATAAAATGCATTATCCATCATTTATATATAAGGAAAATTTTATTTTTAGTCTTGTCCCAACGACATTGTCCGTTTTTAATCCCGTTAAAATTTGATTTTAAATTTTAGTCCTGTAATTGAAAAATTGTCCAATTTAAGTTCTTTGTTCGCCTGATTTTTAATTTCCTGATTAGATTTCGACGAGTGTGCTACACTCATCCCCAATCTGAACATTCAGTCAACTTATGCTGACATGATCCTTTTTTCACACGTGAAATTTCTTTTTGATATTATTCTGATTCCATTATTTACACTTAATTGCCATATCATATTTTCACTAAAAAATAAATATAAAATATAAATCTCAATCAAACAAAAATAAAAAACAGAACAAAAAATAGAAAATTCAATTAATTAAACAAAAAATATTAAAACGTGAAATCTCTCCCAAATACAAGGTGCACAAGGTAGAAGATGTGGTATAGATGGGATTGCTGGTCTTGGGGTTGGTATAAGTGGGGCTACCATTGGTGGAGGTGGTTTACACAGTGCAAAAGGTAGATACAAGTTATCACTTGAAACTTTGACTCATTTGTGTAAGGTTCATTTCTTCTTGAGCATTATTTCTCCTTCACATGTCTGATAATTAGTAGCCTCTCCCTGATACATATACCAACCTCATAAGTTAATAGAATGTTAATTTTAAAACTTCAAGTTTCTAGAATGCTAATATGTACCTTTTGAGAGATGAAGACATTAGATTTGCACTGTTGCAATTGTTCAAACATTGAGGGTCCTGAAATGTTTAGCATTTGAGTATCCTAATATATATTTGCAACATCTTCTTCAACCAAAAGATCTTCATTATCATCATGTTGATACTCAGGAATTGAAGATAGTGGTAACACCTACAACAATCACAAAAATAATAAACTTGCAGATTACCTTCTCATTGAATCATGAAAGACATGTGAAGATACTTACAATGTTAATTTCATCATCATCGGTGTTTGCAACATTCTTCATTTTTGACTTCCACGTAGCCTACAATGATAATTACATCATCATCTGCTTCTCTTCTTCCTTGTAAAGTTTGGAAGTAAGACAGGAATAAATAATGAACCCCTACAATTGTTCAAAGCTAATCCCTATAATCGCTGGTTCATACACCTTGATATAAGTCTCCACATAGTAGTACCTATCCACAAAGTCTTCCAAAGGCTGTTGTTGACTAAGTATAACACATATGGCATGTCTACAAGGTATACTGGCCAGCTACAAAGATCTACATGTGCATTTCCATTTCTCCAATCACCTGTGTATTGAGATCCATCATAGCATGAGATTTGATAATGCATGCATGGGACTTCACAAGTATGTAATCTCCAATACTCTTTTTGTATTGATCAAGTATCTTTTTTTATCTTTGGACACAGTTTATCACTCCACTTTGCAACTGCTTTATGTCTATTCTTTGACAACTTAGTCATTATATAAACTCTAATCCACTCAAGCATTGTGATGATAGGCTTATCCTTAGCCTTTAAGATGCAACTATTAAATGATTTAAAAACATTATTTAAAAGCATATCACATTTTGTCCTCTCTCTTAAAAATACCTTAGTCCACTAAGTTGGAGGCTTATCATTAAACAACTCTCATGCATTCACATTGTACTCTTTCAATTTTCTCATCCCAACTCTAAACTCACCAGGTGTTGTAGCTTGAGCACAATTTCAAAGCATAGTTTTAAAGGTCATTCCTCTATACCCAACTGTTTTCATGTTGTTGTGTAGGTGTCTAACACAAAACCTATGCTTTGATCAAGGAAAAACAGTGAAATAGGCTTGTATCAATCCTTTTTGTTTGTCAAATATGATGATGTATTTTTCGGTATTGCTTATCTCAAGATCTTATTTTAAGACAGCTAGAAACCACTCTCATGTGTCCTTTTTTTTTGTTTTCACAATAGCATATGCTATGAGATAAAGATTGTTGTTACGATCTACCCCAACAACACTAAGGAGAACACCACCATAATTTCCTTTCAACCAACAACTATCAATACCAATCAAAGTTCTACATCCATCCAAAAAACCGCTCCTCAATGCATCAAAACATACAAAAAATCTGTTGAACCTTTACTCATCATCAGTACCTAATAAAACTGTAGATACAGAATTGGACTTCTTAAGTTCATCAATATAAGACCAGAGTTTTGAGTATTGATCATCAGGATTGCCTAGAATAAGGTGCATTGTCTTCTTTTTTACCTTATATGACTATTGCCTAGACACCATGCACCTTAAATCTTTGATCACGTCCATCTTAAATCCACTTAACTTCTTATTTGAATCAAATTGAAATCTCTGAATAAACCTTTCACCAAGCCATATAGATTTCATGTTTTTCACATTTTGACTTGCATCACACTCATGTTTGTCATGATACTTTCTTAGTTGCCAAGTTGTAGTATTATTCATCTTCAATAAATGCATCCTCCACTCATAATTTTTTTCCTCACACTTCACATAAACCTTGATTTTATCATTTTTCATTGTTTTCAAGCTTCTTTTAGTGTTGCTAGCATGTGATTGTACAACTTTCCTAAATTCAACTTTAGAACTAAATACCATCTTTAGAATAAATGAAGGGTTAAAACACGAGCCTTGTAGCTCAAGTGGTATCCTACCTTTATAAATGTGCAGATTGTGATGACCTGGGTTCGAACCCGGGTCACGCAAGTTTCCTAGTTTTTATTGTTCTCCTCCCTTCCACTCTCCAAAACTCATTTTAAAAAAAACAAATGAAGGGTTAAAAAATATTTTCCGATTGAAATTTGGATATTGCTCTTCTTTATTTTCATCATTAGAAATCCTACCCTCATCAAAATCATTATTAGTAATTTCAACTACATCTTCCTCACTAGATGTACTATCATCAGAATCGTCATTGTCAGAATTATTCTCTAAATAAGCTTCATGAACGTTCTCCTCATCATTTTCTAAATTCTCAGACACCTCACATTCATACCATCACTCACATCATCCCCAATAACAAAATCATTATCCTCATACAACTTATCACTGTCATAGAGTTCATGTGCTTCATTTTCAGTTCCTACAGGATTCTCATTGTTATTCTCTACAACATCAGCCTCTACATATTTGGTTTTTTTTTTCAAATTTAACATATACAACTACTTAAATTTTTCATCCGTAGATATGAACTTAAAACCAATTCTTCAATAATGTAATATTGATAGTTCATTACCCCAAGAGCTCTTCTAATCACAACATACCTTTTCAAATCAGTTTTATCAACAATGTGAGTTTCACATAATCCAAAACTATTGTTTCTCCCTAATATATTGTGCAGATGGAAAAACCCTAAATTCACCCCTAAAATGCATTACCACAGTTAAATTCTCATTTTTGGCATCTGTATAACAATAATATTTTAAACAAAAAGTCATTGTAATGGACAAAAAAATATTTTTTAAAACATATATGGACCACACATAAAATGAGGAATAAAAAAATATGAACCACACACAAACAAGAATAAAAAAATATATTGACCACACACATAAAAACTTTACACATCTAACAACCAACACTGTCACTAATATGGTTTTTTTATCATTTTTAGAACATATGTCATTATCGAGATAGATTAGTAAAAGAAAACTCATTTTTAAAGAAAACTCACCAAAATGCAGATTTGTTTTATCATTTTCAGACCCCCTTCCCTCGAATACACCATTATGTCTGATGTTTCGCAATGATCCCTAGATATCTTCCTTGATTTTGAGCTGATATTGTTGTTTGGGTGTGGATTAATCCAATTGATTATCGAATTTAGGTGTGCTTTGTGATTTGGGGATTTGGGGGTGATGTATGGTGTTTCGTGTTTTTGAATTAGGGTTATTAATGTGCATGTTTTTGTCTCCTTATTTTTGTTTGATTGAGATTTATGTTTTATTTTTAATTTTTTGTGAAAATATGATGTGGCAATTAAGTGTAAATAATGGAATTGAAATAATATCAAAAAGAAATTTTACATGCGAAAAAAAGGTCATGTCAGCATAAGTTGGCTGAAATATTCAGATTAGGGGCGAGTGTAGCATACTTGCTGAAATCTAATTCGGAAATTGAAAATCCGATGAAAAAAGGACTTAAATTGAACAATTTTTTCAATTACAGGACTAAAATTGAAAATCAGATTTTAACGGGACTAAAAATGGACAGTGCCTCTTGGGCAGGACTAAAAATAAATTTTCCCTTTATATATATATGTGAGTATGTCCAATTGGCATCAGAGTAGCTTAGCAAAGATGACGGGTCGTGAGAGAAATTGAGACCACAGTTAATGGTCCCTTTAACTTAATAGAATATTCTTTTGACAGCCTGAAAATGGTCAACGGTGGGCTTGACTTGAAACTAACTGACAGTGTTGACAACAAATGAGAGATCTGGCATATGATTGATAAAAAGGCACTAATCAAGGATCGATAAAAAGTTAGATCATCAAATAGTTTGCCATCTACTCACAAAGCTTCTCCAAGGGCAAGTGGAGTGGATACGGGCTTGGAGTCCAATCAGCCCAGAGTAGTATATCTTTAGCATATTTTAATTGGCCCAAGAATAATTAAGCCTACTTAAATCTTTGATGGTAAATTTCTTGCAAATGCGATTTATGAGACGAGCCACAAGGGAGTGATCATTGCCAGTTATAATTATGTCATCGACATAGACGAGCAAATAAAGTATGGTACGACCATGAGCGACGTGTCAGAGTTGCTCTCGAAGAAACCTAAAGATAGAATAAAATCACAGAATCGTTGAAACCAAACACATGGAGCTTGCTGGAGCCCATATATAGATTTTTATAAGTGACAAACAAAATTAGGATGAGTAGGATCAATGAACCCCGAAAGTTGCTCCATGTAGATTGACTTTATTAAACGCCCATGAAGAAAGACGTTGTTGACATCAAGCTGATGTAGTAACCAATTGTGCATAACAACAAAAGAGAGGATAATCCGTATTGTGGAGACTTTAATAACGAGGTTGAACATATGATCGTAGTAGAACCTATGAAGCTAAGTAAACCCTTGAGTAACTATCAAGCCTTATGACGATCAATAGAACCATTAATTAAAAGTTTTGTTTGAAAAACCCATTTGGAGCCATTTTTACTGGTGGGGTGAGGAACAAGTTCCGTCGTATGATTTGAATGAAGAGCACAAATTTTATTATTCATGGTAGCCACCCAATGAGGAGATTTGGATGCCAAGTTGGAATCCTTGGGTGACGAAGTAGAGTGCAAACTAGATATGTTGGGAAAGAAACGAAGTATCAGGAGGATACTTTGGTTTAAAAATGCCATTTTTAGCACTAGCTTGCACAATATGCAAGGGTCAAATGACAGGTTGGTCTACCTGTAGTTAGACAGGTGGCCGAGATAATACATGTTCGACTGGGCTGGTGGTGAAACTTGTTTGATTGGTTGTGGGGATGGTTGTTCGGCTCAAAGTGACAACTGTACTAGAGGAGAAAGAGACTTGTTGGATGAAATACAGGTAGAGCACGTCCCTGATGACAGTGAAGATGGAGATGGCAAAGTAGCATTATGCACAAAGCCAGACTAGGGAGTGTCAATGAAAGCCGAATAATTAAGAACATCGACCGATGATGACTTCGAAGCCTGATTGAAAGGGAAGTGATGCTCATCAAATTGAGTATGCCTCATGATATAGAGTCGAGATATTATTGAATTGAGGCAACCTTTGAGAACTATAACCCAAAAAGATACATTACAAGCTTCGGGGAGAAAGCTTATTTGCAGTGTAATCTATAAGGTTGGGGAAGACTCGACATCCAAGGACACCCAAATTATCATATGTAGGAGGTGCAGAGAAAACTAGTTCATAAGGTGATGTGTCATTGATAACCAAGGAGGGCAGACGATTAATTATATAGACAACAGTGGCAAAAGCCTCGGCCCAATAGTGCAATATGGTACAAACGAATGAAACATTGAGGATAAACCGATCTCCGTAATGTGTCTGTGTTTGTGCTTAGCTATACCATTTTGGGCCGGAGTGTATGGATAAGACATGGTGTGAATGATTCCAAAATTGAGAAATAAATTCTGCAACTTATTATTAGTAAATTCAGTGTACCCATCTGATTGGAAACGTTTAATATTTTTAGAGAATTGATTTTCCACCATAGTCTTGAACCATAGTCTTAAAATGCATAGGATAAAACCATGTGAACTGTGAATAATCATCAACGAAAATGATGTAATAAAAATAACTATCACAGGATTTGACAAATGAGGGTCCCCAAAGATCGCAATGAATAACATCTAAAATAGAAGATGGCCGTTCATTATTTTCAACAAAAGGAAGTCGCTTGCCCTTAGCTAATTGGCAAAAAGTGCAACTTACAGGCTTAGGTAAAATAGATGTAACACAAAGAAATCCTAACTTGTTCAATAATTTAATAATATCAAAATGGACATGCCCAAGATGATTGTGCTACAATTCAAAAGAGCCATGTGTATTACGACATCGTAATCCCGCCACCAAAGCTGTATGTCCATGCTCTAGAATATAAAGTCCATGTTCACGTCTTTCCTGAGCTAAAATATCTTTATGGCCCGATTCTGAATTTCAAAAATCTTATCAGAAAACACAACTTTTATTAGATAATCACTTGTGAGCTAACTTACAAATAAGAAGTTTTTCGTGATGTGTGACACAACCAAGATATTTAATAAAAACAAGTCACGTGAAATAGGATGTGAACCAATATGAGATATGAATAAAGTGGCATTATTACCAACAATAACATTATTGGAGCCCGAATAATTAGAGACGGAGTCAAGAGCAGACGAAAAATTTGCTATGTGCGCTGAGGCCCTGTATCGACTTACCAATCAGCTTGATTGCCCGAGTTCAACGAGCAAGAGACATGAAATGCATTAGCAAGATTAGCTTGGCGAGTCACATAACGTTGAGGGCAGATATTGGCATAATGCCCATCAGTCCATCACCACAGATTTGGCACTTAGGAGGAAAATGACCTCGACCATGGCCTCTTTGTTTATATCCATTGTCGCAGTTAGAAGAGGGGTTCGAATTACATCCACTGTTGTTGTCATGGGCGTGATCGACTCCATTATCGATCCTCTTGGAGCAGTTAGAAGACTGATTGATTTGTGTAAAAACTATAGGAGCATGCGAAGTAACTGAAGAATTGTCAAAGGGACTTAGCGAACAAGTCATGAGCCTCAGCTTTGGCAAGAAGATACATAAAGGTGGAGAGATGAGAAAGATTGATCTGAGATGTTTTAAAACCAATAAAATCTGGTCCCAAGCCTTGTACAAACCAATGTGATTTATTTGTTTCATCAATAGTACATCCCGTGGAGGCAAGCTAATCACATAAACTTTTAGAAATGGTACCATATTCAGAGACGTGGCTAAGGTTGTCCACATGGCGGCAGATGTATGACAACCAACAATGGTGGCCATGGCTTCTTCATAAAGAGTGGTGTCTAAGAATACTTGTACTATCTGATCGTGAGCGTGCTAGACAATGTAGTCTTGATTTGGAGAGGTCTAGCCATCGATGGTGACAGTAGACGGATGAGGACAAGTATCGTCGATGTCGGGCCTGAATTTTTGTGAGACAAACAAGGGATAAATTTGACTATGCCATACCAAATAGTTGGTGGGCGTGAGTTTGATATGGACCAGATGCAACATGGCATGGAGGTGGTCAGTGATGAATCGAAAAAATGGAGTCAAAAGCTATGACTGATTAAGTAATCAAGGAAGGAAGCCGATGTTTGCATAAGACGAAGAGAAAAAAAAGAGTTTACTTAAGTTAGGCTGATACCATGAGATTGTGTTTAGTTTACCTCAATTGAGGATTTGGAGAGCATATCATTCAATATATAGTATAAGGTACAACAATTATACAGGGAAATAATATCTCACAAAATATGTACCAAAAATAAATGATTGACTAAATATTAAGGATTATCTTTAGATTTCCTAATCAAATATATATGATTATATCCTTATATTATAAATAGGAGTTCTTTTATTTTATTTCATACAGCTTATATCACGATAAAAAAACAGATTCATCGTGTATTTATTTTGTTGGAAGCCGTCGAGCTATACATGTTAAATCATAGAAGTATCATTCTTTTGTTTTTCTAAGAAGTATCATTCTTTTGTTTTTCTAAGTTTTAATACTTAGTGAGTTAGAAGCGAATTCGAGATAAGGAGCTTCGAGGTGAGTTGGGGAGTGCTCGTTCAGCTATCGAAGATATTCAATATCAGTGTTGGAAAGTCAGTGGGAGATCGCAAGGCATCATTAAAAAATAGTATATATAAGGTATAGTTGATAGAAGATCATCTTGTAAATCTATGTCAATACATTAAATCTTTATTAATGTAAAAGGTTTAAGGGGTTTGAGGGATGTAACCCTATAAAAATTTCGTGTTGTTTATCTATAGTACATATTTTGCACAATTTATTTTTTCAATTGATATCAAATCGGGTCATGTTCATCGTGATCATTCTGTTAGAGTAATCATTCTATCAAAAAAAGTTTGTGTTCAAACATCGAAACAATTTTGGGCAACTTGTTGTAGTACATGGATTTTCGGTTTATTACACACCCTCCATGTCAGGATCGATCTAATTAAGATTATCAGAAGACATTAATGACAACATATCTTAATTCTCAAGGTCAAGAAGTTTGGATTGCTATCGAAATAAGCTGGAAATACACTATTAATGAAAATTCATCAAACGCCAAACCTAAATCTCAATGAATGCAATTAGAGATGAATGGATGGACTTTCAATCAAAAGGTTTTATATCAGATTTCTTCAGCAGTTGATCTAAGTCAATATCGAAAAATCTCCCGTTAGACTTTGACGTTATTGAAGAGAGAGGTGATGGTCTTCTGTATGATCTATTTGTACATGACTTAGATGATGATTGTATGTTCGAACATATGTTGTTTTTCATGGGGGAGTTATTCTATTGTGTTCGAACGTGTTTGTTGTTTGGCTACTGATGTGGTTCCGATTTACCGTTCTTCTTTTGGAGCTGAAACTCGAAACCTCGAATCCAAAAACCTGCAAAACAAACATCGGGAGGGTTCCCATCGCTCACGACGATGGGACTCCGACGCTCAAGTCAGTCAGATTGCTCAAATAGATCTCTCAAATTATACAAGTGTATGTGTATAATGAATTATGTATTTATCATAAATTGTGTGTCCCATAAATTATCTGTAAATTGTCCATTGAAAAGTAAATATAACAAGGATATATATAGACTCTTTGGACTAGTTGCAGTAGGAAAATGAGTCTCAGTTATAGTTGAAGTAGGAATCCTAGTTGTAGTTGGAATATGAGTCCTAATTTCAGTTGAAGTAGGAGTCCATTTAGTTTGACCACATCAGTACTCCCCCATTTCATAGTGTATGTTGACATACACTAGTGGAGTTTACTAAACTTTGAAAAAAGATGTGAGTTTCCTCCATTATAAATAATTAATCACATAAATATATCTGAAAGAAATAAACAGACGTATTTATTCGAACATTTGAATGAGATGTTTCGATTTAATCAAGACATTTTGAGGGAACGTATCAGTTCGACAATCCGAGAGAATGTATCAATAAGACATTCATCTTTTTAGTTAGTTCGTCAGGACATTCGTCCTTTTAGTTCGCCGGGATATTTTGAAGGAATTCATCAATCAGTCTACTCCATCAGGTTATTCCCAGGGGATGCGTTGATCAGTTCGTTCGATCAGGACATTCCATGGGGATGCATTAATCAGTTCGTTCACTCAGTTCGTTCCAAGGAAATGTCGATCAGTTCGGTCGATCAAGACATTCCAAAGGAGTTCATCAATCAGTTCGTTTCAAGGGAATGTCGATTAGTTCGGTCGATCAAGACATTCCAAAGGAGTTCGTCAATCAGTTCATTCCAAGGGAATGTTTTTGATCAGTTCGGTCGATCAAAACGTTCCGAGGAGAAATCAATCAGCTCGTTCCAAGGGAAGGTTTTTGATCAGTTCGGTCGATCAAAACGTTCCAAGGAGAAATCAATCAGCTCGTTCCAAGGGAAGATTTTTGATCAGTTCGGTTGATCAAAACGTTCCGAGGAGAAATCAATCAGCTCGTTCCAAGGGAAGGTTTTTGATCAGTTCGGTCGATCAAAACGTTTGAAGGAGAAATCAATCAGCTCGTTTCAAAGGAAGGTTTTTGATCAGTTCGGTCGATCAAAAATGTTCCGAAGAGAAATCAATCAGCTCGTTCCAAGGGAAGGTTTTTGATCAGTTCGGTCGATCAAAAACGTTCCGAGGAGAAATCAATCAACTCGTTCCAAGGAAAGGTTTTTGATCAGTTCGGTCGATCAAAAATGTTCCGAGGAGAAATCAATCAGCTCGTTTCAAGGGAAGGTTTTTGATCAGTTTGGTCGATCAAAACGTTCCGAGGAGAAATCAATTAGCTCATTCCAAGGGAAGGTTTTTGATCAGTTCGGTCGATCAAAACGTTCCGAGGAGAAATCAATCAGTTCATTCCAAGGGAAATTTTTTGATCAGTTCGGTCGATCAAAACGTTTCGAGAAGAAATCAATCAGAAGGGAAAGTTTTTGATCAGTTCGGTCGATCAAAACGTTCCGAGGAAAAATCAATCAGTTTGTTCGTGATTCTCCTGTGTCTTCTTGTTTGTCAATAACATGATATTTAGACTAGTATTAGAAGAGAACATAGTACCTGAGTCCCCAACTTCATCATCTTCAAAGGCAATTTTAGGGAGGTTTTCCTCTGAGAGAATGCGTATATTAGCCTTGGTGACTTTTCTCATCTCTGATATTATAGACCCTCATTCTCTAATAAGACATCCAATTCGAGAAGTCGGACCAAGTAATCGTGTGGTAAAGAAAACAAGCCCAGAGTCTCTTTCAACTTTCTCACTGTATTAATTGCTGGAAAAATGTATCTTTAAAAACCTCTTTTGAGGAGATGGCTATGACACAATCATCTCCCTCCGAGGCTGAGCTATCAACCTTTATAACTGCCCGAGAATCTTGCCTTATTTGATTAATTATCATGCCACCCTTGCCAATCACACCTCCAATATTTGTAGTTGGACAAATCAAACGAAGTGAAAATTCTTTTGAAGATGATTCATTCCTTGGTGTTTGTTATCTCAACGTTTTGGCTCAAGATTTCTCACAGACGGCGCCAATTGATGTGGTTCCGATTTACCGTTCTTCTTTTGAAGTTGAAACTCGAAACCTCGAATCCAAAAACCTGCAAAACAAACACCGGGAGGGTTCCCATCGCTCCCGGCGATGGGACTCCGACGCTCAAGTCAGTCAGATTGCTCAAATAGATCTCTCAAATTATACAAGTGTATGTGTATAATGAATTATGTATTTATCATAAATTGTGTGTCCCATAAATTATCTGTAAATTGTCCATTGAAAAGTAAATATAACAAGGATATATATAGACTCTTTGGACTAGTTGCAGTAGAAAAGGAGTCTCAGTTATAGTTGAAGTAGAAATCCTAGTTGTAGTTGGAATATGAGTCCTAATTTCAGTTGAAGTAGGAGTCCATTTAGTTTGACCACATCAGCTACAATTTTTGATTTTTTTTTAAATTGTTGATTTTTTTAAAACTCTTTATTTTAGTTTATGAGCTAGTTTGATTTCATTGCTTTAGTTTCTAACTACTTTATTTATTTAATTATTTTTAGTGGTTTTTGACAAAAAATATTAACAGGGAAGATTGTTACGACCATTTTCTTTTTTGGTAATTTTTGCCTTACTAACAATTTTATTTTGGTGGAAGTTAGAAATATATTTTATTTTGGTGAAGAGCCTAACCCATCTTATACGTTGTTATGTCAAATATATGCGATATGGTGGATAAAACATGGTGGAGCAAATATATGATAATCAACGTGTTTTAGCATAGCTCACATATTGAAGAATGAACCGTGCCTTTGAGATTTGGAGATCAAGAATTGTGAATGTATCATGCCTTTGAAATTTGGAGATCAAGAACCATGACAAGAACGTGATTGAAAGAAATTGAGATATTTTTCATAAATAATGAGATGTATATCTTGGCGAAATATTTCATAGTCTTATGGTATAAGTCTTTTCCTATTTCAATAAGAATTATCTTTAGATTTTCTAATCAAATAAGATTCTATCCTAAGATTATAAATACAAGTTCTTTTATTTTATTTTCCTATAGTTTAACCGATCAAGAAAAGTAGATTCATCACATATTTATTTTGTTGGAAGCTGTCGAGCCATACACGCAAAATCATAGAAGTATCATTCTCTTATTTATCTAAGTTTTAATAGTACATAGTGAGTTAGAAGCGAGTTCCAGAGAAGGAGCTTCGAGGTAAGTTCAGGAGTGCTTGTTCAGCCATTGAAGAGATTTCGTATTAGTGCTGGATAGTCGACGATAGGTCGCCGACATCATTAATAGAAACATTATAGATAAGTATAATTAATAGGAAATCATCTTATAAATCTATCTATTTACATTAAGTTTTTATTAATGAAAAAGGTCTGAGAGGTTTGAGGGATTTCAACCCTTGATTCTGCACCCCCTCTTCCACCTCATTCTCATCATTCTTGTGATCACCAATTTCAAACTCATTTTCTTATGGGTTTGCCACAACGTTTCATTTGTGCAATTGTGGTAAGTAAGCTAAACTTCTTTATCGAAAATGCCTTAAAATTCAAGTAGAAGGTTCCGTGGTTGTGAATATTGACAAATCTTTGTCGGAAAAAATCCAAAGGCAAAGGATTATACATTAAATATGGTATCGAAATTTATTTTAGGGAAAAATCTTTGAAGTTGATTCAAAGATTCATTGCACATTTTCTTGATTAAACACATTTTCTTTGGGCGAGGGACGATAGGTTGTGTGTGGGCGTTGGTGCTGGGGACCGGGGTTGTTGTTGGGTGCCGGGTTGCTGTTGGGCACCGGGGACAGGTGTTGTTGGGTTTTAGGGATGGGGGAGGTTGCTGGGCGCCAAAGACTAGGAAAGTTGCTTGGCACAAGGGACAGGGCTGTTGCTGGGCGCTGGGGATGAGGGAGGATTTTGGAGTTGGATTCTAATTACGTAAATTAGATTTAACTTAGAACCTTAATTTATGCATATCATTAACTTGTAAAAATATTAATTTAAGTCTCTCTTAATTTCAATATGACATAATAATAGTTATGAACATTATAACTTGATCCCTCATAATTTAAAATGAATCAAGGACTTAAAAATAATTGTGGACTTGTCAATTAAATCCCTCATATTGTTAAAAATGGCTTGATGACTCAAATATGATGTTGGACGATATATTTAACCACTAAATAATTAATTAACTTATACAAAATTAGGTATTTGATCCTCATAATTTAAAATTGATTTAAAGATCTTAGCATAACTTCTAATTTCCCAATTTAATTCTCTAATAATATAAGGACTTAACAATAAATATCTACATTTCAATTAAGTTCTTGTTCCTAAATGAACTCATAATTTTACTTCCAAATCAAATCCAATTAAGCTCTAATATCCTGTTTAGCTTATCTACAATTATTTACAAACCACCTCCTAATATTTAATTTAAATCCTAATTTATACGACTAACTTTCATAAAATTAGTTTCAAGTCTCCCAAAATGTAATATAAACTCTAATATCATAATTTGTTTAATATATTATTCATAAGTTTCCCGAGACAATTTCATACTTAGTCTTTTTATAATTATTTAAAGTATTCTAAGATCAAATTAAGTCCTAAATTGTATAATTAACTTTTGTAAAACTAAGCTCAAGTCCTTCAAGATTTATAATTTATAGCTAGATAAAATTCTAAGACCTTTTTAATGTTCTATGTAGAAAACGAGAAAAGAAGAATTATCTATACTTGCTTGACAACTTATGAATAGACACTCCAGCTTTCTTAGGGTGGGAGTAAGTTCCTTAAATTTGCATTTATGATTCTCAAGTGACTCTAACTTGTAAAATCTACTATGCATATATGAAATGAGATTTGCTCTATTATATGAACATGTAATGTGCATATATGAAACGAGATTTGCTCTATTATATGAACATGTAATGTGAGCTATGTGATGCAATGTGATGAATGATGTGGTTGAATGTTTGTTGCAGTCAAGGTAAATGTGTATGTATGTGATAATCAAACGTATCTATGATGACTAAGAACCATAATCTATGGCGGTTGAGAATCGTATCTAGCGGCAAAGAACCATAACTAAGTGCTTTGATAGATTGCGATGGTTTTGTGTTTGTTTGCTAAGATTTATTTATTTAAAAATATTTTGTATTGTTATGGGGTTTCCTCACTAAATGTATTTTAAATGCTCACTCCTTTATGTTAAAACGTTTTCAACTTAAAAAATTTATTTAAGGGTTTTATTTTCATGAATTTTATAAACATATATTTCATAATTATCTTTGATTTTATTTATCTTTATTATTCTTAAAAATGGTGAATTTTATATGAAAGTAACGCCTTAACTAAAAACTACCTTTAAAAGAAACGGGACGTTATAAGGTAAATAAAAATTACTCTACTTAAGTGCTTCTTGCAATTTAGTAAATAAAAATTTAATCAACTTAAGTGCTTCTTGCAATTAAATCAAATTAAAGTTCAAGTAGTAACTGATATTTAATCAAAGCTCATGATGTAAAAAACAAAAATCATTTATACGACTATATGCTTGATTGACTTTTATCAATATGATTCAATTTGTAACAACCTTTTAACCGTGATGAATATATATATATACTTTCACAATTTTAAGTCCACATAATTATGAAAAACAGGGTTAAATTCATTTTTAGTCCAGCCCCAGAGGCACTGTTCGTTTTTAGTCTCGTTGAAATTTAATTTTTAATTTTAGTCCTGTAATTGAAAAAAATGTCCAATTTAAGTTCTTTTTTCGTCGGATTTTCGATTTTCCGATCAAATTCCGACGAGTGTGCTACACTCGCCCCCAATTCGAATATTTCAGCCAGACTTTTTCACATTTGGGTTTTCTTTGTGGTATTTTTCAATTTAATTATTTTACCACATCATATACTCAATTTACACTTAATTACCAATTAATTATTTCATCATATTATTTTATTTATGCATGAAATCTCTACCAAATTCCCCAAACTCAAGAACCCTAATTTCCCAAACTCAAGAACTCTAATTCTCCAACAACCCTAATTCTTGAGCTTGTTTCTCTGCCTATTGCCATTATTATAATAAGCTCGCGCCATTTCCCAGTGAAGAAGAACCTGAAATTGATGTTCAGTTGCCGAATCTGCCACTGTTGAAACACGATGAAGTCCCTAGTTTCTTGCATCCCAAAACTCCCTACCCTTTCTTGACTGAGGTGATTTTAATGCAGTTCAGGTATTTATCCAAGCCCTTCTGTATATTAATGGATACCATTTAAGAACTTGAGCACGAAATCATCGAATATATGTCCAAGATCAGTCGCCCCATCAGGACTATAGACCCACTGTTCAGTGAAACTGGGTCGAAATCGAATACGATTCGTGCTGATTTTTTTGAAGCAGAGAGTTGCATAGAGTGGCTGGACACGAAGCCGCCGCGCACGGTGGTGTATGTCGTACAATTACAGCAAGAGCAAGTCGACGAGATCGCCGGCGGCCTGGCGGCGGCAGGGGTTTCGATCTTCAAACAATATCTGATCTTTCCCAAGTCTCAAGTATAAATGAAATTAGGGTCTTGAGTTTGGGGAATTTGGTAGAGATTTCATGTATAAATGAAATAATATGATGAAATAATTAATTGGTAATTAAGTGTAAATTGAGTATATGATATGGTAAAATAATTAAATTGAAAAATACCACAAAGAAAATCCACATGTGAAAAAACAGTATTGTCAGCATAAGTTGGCTGAAATATTCGAATTGGGGCCGAGTGTAGCACACTCACCGGAATTTGATCGAAAAATCAAAAATCCGACGAAAAAATGACTTAAATTGGACAATTTTTTCAATTATAGGACTAAAATTGAAAATCAAATTTCAACAGGACTAAAAACAGACAGTGCCTTGGGGCAGGACCAAAAATGAATTTAACCCTGAAAAACAATATACTTTGTTCAAGTAAATTTCTATTATATATATATATATATTTTTTTATCCATATAAATAGTTTGATTTGTGGTTATAATGTATGTGTACAATTTGGGTAGTTGAATCAAACAATCAATGTTTTAATAACAAGCTAAAAAATAAATTTTTAAAAAAAATTATAACATATTAATCTAGAGTAATCAACTATTTATCATTAGTGGTCATATAATTCTAATTTAATATATAAGTCATATAATTATAAATATAGTTAGATGTAGAATTTAATATATATAACCATATAATTATTAAGGGTAAAATGCGCGAAATCCCCTTGTGATTTGGAAATATTGTGTCGGTTCCCCTTCTGTTAAAAGATGGTAACATTTACATCTGTAATATGATCAATACTGCACACTCTCCTTTTTTTTAAACTGTAGCTAACGGTGTTAATTTTATACGTGAATATCCCGTTATGTCCTTATTCTAGAATGAGGAATTACACACAGTAAAAATATTCACCACAACGTGCATCAAGAAAAAATAGAGCTTCTCATTCCTTACAAAAAATTTCCTATTTTTACCTTTAATCGAATGAAAATACAGAGATAAAGTGAGGAATTTTAGGGGTTTAGGGTTCTTCAGAGGTCGTGAATGAAAATACAAGTGAGGAATTTTAGGGTTTAGGGTTAAAGTCGCGAAGTTGGTGTTTCCTCGGAGATTCATTCTAGTTTCGGTAAGTTTGATTCTCATCTCATCCAAAAATGTTGTTCGATTCTCATCCAAAAATGTTCAAGTCATGTTTTTTTACCGTCTATGGTGCTAGAACGAATTTGTTTGTTGAATTTACTTATTTGAAGATAGGTTTTAGTTAGATACTGTCATTATTCTGTTTAATTTGTGTTTATGTTTGAATTTTGGGGTTTTCTCAAATTTGTATTATGTTAAGCTTTATCATTATTCTGTCTGTTTAATTTGTGTTTGAGTTTGAATTTTGGGGTTTTCTCAAATTTGTATTCTGTTATACTTTATCATTATTTTGTCTGATAAATTTGTGTTTGAGTTTGAATTTTGGGGTTTTCTCAGATTTTGTATTTTGTTATGCTTTATTCTATCTAATGTATTCTGTTTACTATCATTATTCTATCTGTTTAAGTTGGCGTTTAATTTGGATTCTGTTATTTATAATTTCATATTATGAATGATGGTGGATCTTTTATATTTGATGCATGGGTGCAGGGACGGAACCACATGGAAGGGGAGGGTGGCCCTGGCCCCCCCCAACTTATAATATTTTTTTTTACTTCTATTATATATTTTAATAATAAATATATATTTTTTATTTAGTATAAAAAATTTTAATATTATTATTGGCTCCCCTCAATTTTTGATCCTGGTTCCGTCACTGCATGGGTGGTGCGATTGTGCATTTATGTGTTATGGGGATCTCTTTTTCTTTTTTCTCAAATGTTGTATATTAGTTCAAAAGTTTTTATAAAATGACTATCCATGCTCTTAATTTAGCCTTCTTGTTAAGGATTATTTATGTAGTTGATGTAAAAAAAATTAACCTTATCTCTGTTTGAATTGAATTTCCCTTAATAATGTAGTTGCTATGTAGTTTAGTGGTAGTTGTGTAATGGTATTTATCTAATTGCTCTTTAGAGTATTCTGACAGAAGGTAATTTTGAATATTTGAGATATATATTTATGAGGTGCAGTATTCATTCCACTAATTAACATGATTCTTTGCTATGTGCAGGCCAAGAGAACGAAGAAAGTTGGAATTGCCGGGAAATATGGTAGGTGGTAGACTAGTAGCTACATATTTTCTTTATCATATTCCCTTTGATTATTCCTTTGCATTTGTTAATATTCCCTCTGTATCTGGTTAATTTGAGTGAGGTGAAAGCAAGAGTTAACTTTGCAATGAATGAGATTGTTGCATTCAGAGTAACTAACAATTTCTCATTTGCTTGAGATCAAGTACATCAAAAATGGTTTGCCATGTGAGGTTGATTTCCATGCACTATTACACTATAGGTATCAGATATGGTGCTAGTTTGAGGAAGCAGATTAAGAAGATGGAAGTTAGTCAGCACAACAAGTGTTAGGATGTATATTATAAGCCTAGCTTTTATATGAATATCTATTTTGATATGAGAATCTTTTATGGTTAAATGTTTGCATTTTGTATTTGTTATATATGTTATTGCAATTGTCCAATTAATTTATATTATAGATAACATGGTGTGTGGTACCACACAAAAGATCATGTTATCAGTTCCTTATAGATTATAAATGGTAGCTCACAACCAAGATAATTTTGGACAAATTATCGAAATGGTTGTAGTGTAATTTGGTATTAATTTATCTTAATTATAAAATTACACTAGTACATTTTGTATGTATTGAGCATGACCAATTGAGGTTGTTCTATTTATACTGATTATGTAATAGAACAAGACCTCTGTTATTATGGATGTGCATCCTCTTAATCATTATATAATAACATGCACATATACTCGATATATGTTTCTTTAATTTACCAATAGGTGAGATTTATTTATTAAATCAATAAGCTCGGTAAATTGGGATACAATGTTATTTATACGGTATCACGCCCCAATTTCATAACAAATATAAATATAAAATTATTTAAAACTTTGGGCGTCCACCAAAAACATAATAAACTAAATTTTAAGAAACATATAACCTGCCATAACAAAGTTTTCCAGCAAAATATCTAAATTTACAGAAATCATTTAAGTTATCAGAGACAACGCCAAAACATTAATAAACGGGCCCAATGGCTTAAACTTTACATTTCTTCAAAATAATTAGATTTTTACTAACATTAGAGTATTAAGAGAGCATATTTATTTACAGCAAAACATAAGCACCATTCTTCAGCTTCTCCTCTCAACACCTGGATCTATAAAAAGAAAACATATAAAGGGGGTGAGTGTATAAAAATACACTCAGTGGGATCACATTGTAAATAGGATATTTATTTCATATCACATCTATATTCACATTCAATCACATAACTTAAAATCATTTTAAAATGTAAGCATTCATCACAAATCAATCATCATTCACATCAAGATATCACTTTTATTTTCACATTTACGGTTCTTAACCTTCTTGCAAACATATGCGGGTCTTAGCCGCCTTTTTAGATGGGTCTTAACCGCCTTTTTATACTGGTCCGCCCTGAAAACGTTTTTACGATTCTTAGCCGTCTTGCATACATATGCCGGTCTGAACCGCCTTTTTAGATGGGTCTTAACCGCCTTTTTAGACAGGTCTTAACCGCCTTTTTATACGGGCCTTAACTGACTTTTTACGATGATCAGCTTTTATTCATACCCATGCACATGCACATATAAACATACACATAAAAACACATTATTTTAACATAGCACCTAGTTGCATTTCTCAACTGCCATAAAAACACATCTTATTTGCACATTATGCAAATATTAACTTCATATCATTCTTCTCCTTTTCATTCATAGTGAATCATCACAATCCATCACATTATTCAAGTATAAAATTTCATATTTGTAATAATTCAAAAAAATATCAATACCGTAATACAAAATTTTTCCCACCTTTAACGCAGCTGATCAAACAGCTTTTAGATCCCAAATATACCTAGGGCACAAACTCCTGCGTATCGCCTACAATTATAAGGGTTCAACTTAGAATCTAATCGAACTATCATCAATTTAATAAAATAATATCCTTAAGGTAAAATCCTATTTTATTACGAAATATATAATATAATTCATAAAAAATAGAAAGTTCAAATTGAACTTAATATTACATGGTTTATCAGATGTGAATCTAGGGTTTATCATCAATTGTTATAATATTTCTAGAGTTTATAATTTTAGTCTCAAAAGCAATTTTGCTAAATATAGAGTCTAATTTATAATTCCAAATAAATCTTTGGATAAAAAAAAAATTATAATAAATAATGTACTGACACTCAATTCCAAAATCGAGTCTAAAACTATATCTTCTTAATTAATTCGAAAAAAATCTAGGGCTTTATACCCTAATCGATTTTATAAAGAGGTCTAAATAACCTAAATTAATTAACATAATTTTAATTCAGATAATCTTTCTTTGTCATTTAATTAAAACTCGGTTTCATTTATCAAATTCTATTTACTTATAAAATAATATCTATAAGTCCAATATATTCTAAAGTTTTAAAAATGTCATTTTCATAAATTCAATAACTATAAAAAGAAACTCATAATATCATCAAATCATAGGGAAATCTATGTAATTTCATCCAATTCAAGGGTCCGATATCAATATTCATGATTTATGATGTTTACAGCATGATTTCATAAACTTAAGGTTATAACTTGTAACACTTATAATTATTGGGGTCAATGTCGAATTTCTAATAATTTAAGGTTCAAAATATCATTAAACAGAATTTGGGGACATTAAAGCATGCTTTATATACTTAAGGGAGTAAATCTGAAATTTTCTAATTGCGAGGGGTTTAATTCCAATTTCAGCATAGTTGACATTTGCAATTTAGCCCCTCAACTTATCTAATTCACAAGAAGAAATCCCACCCCAAACCCCCTTCCCCGCCAACCTGCTGTCGTTTGCCGCCGCCGCTGCTATTGTCAGCGACTCCCAGTCGCCGACGACCAACCCACGACTAACCCCGCACACCCTGACATAGCAACCCACAATAGAAACAGAACACACATATACAACTCCATCGGCGCCGCAGTTCATGGCGACGCCTCCCCTCATCGTCAGTGCAACACCGATGCCGATTACTCTCACCACAGCACACACAGCACAACAACACCGACGCAGAGACACAAACACACCAAACAAGCCAAGCACAGCTAAACACAGTCGCTGCTGAAAGCGGCGGTCCTCGACCTGACGCACCGGCGCAATAGCGCCAGCTCCTCTCCCCTGACTCGACGGCAACAGCAGCAGCAAAGACAGCAAGACACAGTAGCAAAGATAGAGAGAAAAAAAGAGGAAATGGGAGAAATGGCCGCTCATTTCCGAACCCGTCCTTACGACGAGCTCGGTGAGGTCTATTATTTGGTCCGATTACCTTGCCGGAAATATGATCGGCTGGTGATGGAAATGGTGGTCAAGGGTGGCTGTGAAGAGGATGAAATGAGAGAGAAATATGGCTTTCTTTAATTTGCTCAATAATGGAGAAAAGTATGATGGAGACTTATTCTTATCCAAGATTTAACTTCTAGAAGTAATTTGAATTATCCTTTGCTTATTTACTTATGCTACCAAGTACAATTATGTAATATAGCTTATGTTATATAGTTATATCATATATTTATTAAAAAAAAAATCTAGGTGCTACATCCTTCCCTTCTTCAAAGAAATTTCTTCCTCGAAATTTAAAAACGTACCTAAAATCGGCAAATTCGGATATTTTGCTAAGATTTCCTCTTCTTCTTCCCTAGTGGCTTCATTGATATCGTGATGACTCCATTGAACCTTGACTAATACTACATCTCAATTTCTTAATCTATGAATTTTCTTATCCAAAATAGCCACTAGAACCTCTTCATATGTTATGTCCTTCTCCAGCCCTATCTGTTGTTGATTGATGATGTGACTTGGATCAAAAACGTATGTTCTTAGCATTGATACGTGAAAAACATTATATATGCCGGTGTAATCAGGCGGTAAAGCTAGTCGGTAAGCCACTTCTCCGACTCGATCCAAAATCTCGAACGGACCTATATATCTTGGGTTTAATTTTCCTCGCTTTCCAAAATGATATACCCCTTTTGTGGGTGATACTTTGAGAAAGACTTTGTCCCCCACTGCAAATTGTAGTTCTCGGCGTCTTTTATCCGCATAAGATTTTTGTCGATCTTGAGCCGTCTTGATTCTTTCTCGAACTTTTCTTATTTTCTCCACTGCCTGTTCCACCAATTCAGGTCCTAAAATTTGTTTCTCACCTACTTCATCCCAATAAAGAGGTGAACGATATTTTCTTCCATATAACGCCTCGTATGGCGCCATCCCGATAGTTGCCTGATAGCTGTTATTGTAAGCAAACTCCACCAAATATAAATGATCTTCCCAGCTCCCGTGTAGATCTAAAGCATTTGCTCTCAGCATATCCTCCAGAATTTGTATTGTCCGTTTAGTTTGTCCATCTGTTTTAGGATGAAAAACAGTACTGAAAGCCAACTTAGTACCTAATTCCCTCTGTAAACTCTGCCAGAACTTGGATGTAAAATGAGGGTCTCTATCTGACACAATAGAGATAGGTACACCATGCAATCTGACGATTTCTTTTATATAGATCTGAGCTAGCCTTTCCAAACTAAACGTCATCTTGATTGCAAAAAGTGGGCAGACTTGGTTAGTCTATCCACAATGACCCATACTGCGTGATTTCCACGATTGGTTCGAGGTAGTCCCACTACAAAATCCATGGTGATGTGTTCCTACTTCCATTCAGGTATCTCTAACGGGGTGAACATTTCTGTCGGCCTTTGATGTTCCGCCTTCACCTGCTGGCAAATAATGCATTTCTTGATGAAAAGTCCAATGTTGTTCTTCATGTTTCTCCATCAAAAGCTCTTTTTCAAATCCCGATACATCTTTGTACTTCCTGGATGAGCTGTATATGGAGTAGCGTGTACTTCTTCCATGATTTTAGTTAGAAGATCTTCTTTATGCGGCACACATAACCTATCCTTGAACTTAAGTACCCAATCCTTGCTTACTTCAAAGTTCTTTGCTAAACCATTATTCACTTGTTCTATCATTATTTGAGTGAACCTATCATCAAGTTGAGCCTGCGGTATTCTATCCTGAAGCGTGGGTTTGATTATCAAAGCACTTATTCTTGCTTTTATGCTGCTTGGAGGTATCACCAGTTCCATACTCAGCCTACCAAATTCTTCAATCAGCTCTTTCTGAGCAGTTATCATGTATGCCGTTTGAGCCTTATCCTTCCTACTCAACGCATCCGCCACCACATTTGCCTTACCAGGATGGTATAAGATTGAGCAATCATAATCTTTCACCAACTCTAGCCATCTTCTTTGTCTCATGTTGAGCTATTTTTGTTCGAAAAAGTACTTCAAGCTCTTATGATCAGTATAGATTTCACACTTTCCTCCATACAAATAGTGCCGCCAAATCTTAAGAGCGTACACAACAGCAGTTAATTGTAGATCATGAGTGGGATAGTTTTGCTCATGCGTCCTTAATTGTCTCGAAGCGTAAGCTACTACCTTTACTCGTTGCATTAGTACACATCCCAAGCCTTGTTTGGATGTGTCACTATAAACAACGAATTCCTTCTTTCCGTTTGGCACTACTAAAATTGGTGCAGATGTCAATCTCTCCTTCAATTCCTGGAAACTTTCTTCCCATTGATTCGTCCACTGGAACTTCACCTCCTTACGAGTTAGACGCGTCAGAAGAATGGAAATTTTTAAAAATCCTTCAATGAACCTTCTGTAATATCCAGCTAAACCTAGGAAGCTTCGTACTTCGTTTACATTGGTCGGTGTCTTCCAATTACTGACTATTTCCACTTTTGCTGGATCTACCTCTATTCCTTTTGAAGAGACGATATGCCCAAGAAAAGAAATTTTATCCAACCAGAACTCATACTTTTTAAACTTGGCATACAATTTTTCTTTTCTTAAAGTTTCCAGAGTAATCCTCAGGTGTTCTTCATGCTGGATCTTAACGGGTGAATACACCAAAATATCATCGATGAAAACTATCACAAAATGATCAAGGTATGGATGGAAAACTCGATTCATCATATCCATGAAAATGGCCGGTGCATTACTAAGTCCAAAAGGCATTACCACGAATTCGTAATGGCCATACCTCATCCTGAAAGCCGTTTTAGATATATCGTCCTTCTTAATCTTCACTTGATGGTATCCGGATCTTAAATCAATCTTTGAAAATATACTTACACCTCTTAATTGATCGAACAAGTTTTCAATCCGAGGTAAATGATACTTATTCTTGATCATTCTTTTATTGAGTTCTCTATAATCTATGCACATCCGAAATATTCCATCTTTTTTCTTCACAAACAATACTGAAGCTCCCTAGGGTGATACGCTAGAACGTATGAAATCCTTTTCCAATAGTTCTTGCAATTGCACCTTTAGCTCTTCCAACTCTTTCTGTGCCATTCGATATGGAGCCTTTGATACTGGTGCTGATCCAGGTACTAAGTCTATGCTGAATTTGACTTATCTATCGGGCGGTGGACCACGTAATTCTTCTGGAAAAACATCTGCATATTCATTTACTATCGGCACCTTCCAATCGAATCTGTCTTCTGCTCAGGATTTACAATATTTACCAAGAACGCCTCACAATCCCTCTTATTAATCATCTTGGTCACCTGCAGAACCGATATAACACGTGGATTTATACCGACTCGAGTTCCAAAAAATGTGAACTCTTCTTTTCCTGGCGATCAGATAAAAATCTCTTTTTCTCGACATCGGATCACCGCATTATTATCCTTAAGCCAATCCATGCCCAAAATAACATCAAAATCTTTCATGTCCAAGACATGTAAAGTAGCTGGAATGATTTTGTCTTCAAAAGAAATCTTCATATTTCGACATGTTTTTTTGGTTTTTATTGTTTTCCCAGAAGGTATACTAACCTTTAAATTTTCAGCATCTACATATCGTTCTTATATCCCAAGAGTTCGTAAAAGATAACAGATATAAATGAATGGGTTACCCCGATATCAAATAATACAAGAGTAGGCATATCACATACTGATAGCATACCTGCCATAGTCTCTGGCTCTTCTGCAGCTTCGTGTCTAGTGAGAGCAAAAGCTCGAGCTCTTCTTGTTTCGGGTCTCGACTTGGAATCTGGTGTAACTTTGTTTTTTGGACAAACCTTCCAATTATGTCCAAATTCTTGACATCGAAAACAACGTCCAGTCCCCCATAGGCATTCCCCTAAGTGCATTTTTCTATATTTGGAGCAGACTGTCCCCTGTCCTGGTTTAGAGACATTTGGTGTGCTACCCCTTCCTGGACGTTGGGTCCGATTGAAGATCGGGTTTCAATTTTGATTCATATCGTTCCACTTCCTATTTTTGAGCAATTTTGAAGGGTTTTTATGTGAAACCTTATCAAAACCCATACGCGATGCAATCTCCTAAGCTCTTTCAACAGTTTCTGCATATGTCATTCCTTCGTGTCCTGCCAAAATGGTGCAAATTTCTTATCATAGGCCCCTGTTGAAATGTCTGGCTTTCTTCATATCCGTATCTACTAAATGGATCGCGTATCGGCAAAATTGGTTGAATTTTCTTTCGTATTTACCGACGGTCAAAGATCCCTGTCTTAAATACAAGAATTCCATCTCTTTCTTATCTCGATAACTTTGAGGTAGATAATTATGCATAACAGCCTCCTTGAAATCCACCCAGGTCATCGTATTCCTCACTTCCATGGATAGCGATCTCTCATAAGACTTCCACCAGAAGCTCACTTCCTCTATTAACTGAAACACCGCACAAGAGATTTTCTGCTTCTCTGAACAAGTTAGATGAGCAAAGAGTCTATCTAAATTTCTTAGCCATTCCTCAGCCTTTGTCGATTTTCCTTTTCCATTGAACATTGGCGGATTGAAACATCGAAATTGTTCAATTATATTATTTGCGTCACTTCTTGGGGCCTGGTTAGGTGCCACTCGGTTGACATCAGATTGATCAGCTAATCCTTTTAGTACTGTTATCAAATTTCCCAACAATCCTTCCTCAGATGGTTGCTCGGATGGCCCCTCTGTTGTTGCTGGTTCCTTTCGTGGTCTACCTCTAAGAGGCATGATTCTGCTACGATACATGCAAATGTCCAATAATTAAATATTACAACATTACTATTCGAAAATAAAAAAAATGCAAGCTATGCGAAATCACCAGCTTCAATAGGAGATATATACATAAGATTTTATAAAACAACATTTTTTTATAAGCCATAATCTTATATACATCTAACAAAATTTTTGACAATATATGCATCATATCCTACTATCTATATCCGCTACAAACACAACTATCTAAAATATATATATATAAAGTTTTATCCGATATACATCCAAAAATATACCAAACACCTACTCCTATCATCTACGCTACAACAGCTGGGGGCAATGGGGGCCTCACTACCCCGGATGTCGAGGCACTCGGATCATCCTCATCAAGGTAATCATCAGGATCCTCCTCCAGGTCCTCCTCAGAGTCATCACTAGATGGGTCATAAGGTCCCGGCTCAAGGGTGGTTGGATACTCGTTCCTACCCCAGGCCTTTAGTAACTGCCCCGCGAACCTCCCAAAATCTATAATGGGAGAGTTATCTACCGCTGAATATACTACCTCGTTGCGGTAAATACTGTGTGCTCGCGCTGCCCACACGTCGGGCAATGTCCGGATCAATTGATGATAACCCTCCACACTACCTATCAAGCCTCCTGCACCTCCTGCTCGTCTCCATGTATGTAATAATCGAGCGATGTGCTCTGTTCACTAATTTCTTTTAGCTACGCCTGCAAGTGTACAGTGTAAATTGTAGGAGTGGTGAGCAAGGTCGATCCCACATAGACTATCTATCTAGACACTACTTAACTACTCTAATCCGGTTCTCAAATTTATCTAGAAAAATCAAATCTCATCAATTTCAGATTAATTCAACAGAAGTAATAATTACGTAAATAAATCAACTCAAGAATCACAGAGATCTAAAGCAGGTTTTAGGACATGCGTTCGTCTAATTCTCATCAAGATATCACTTTAACCAATCCAAGTTCATTAATCAATAATCCTATATGAGTAATCACACATATCAATTAATAGCTCTCCCGAATCAATTAATCAGTTGATCATTATGCCATCAGAGGTATCCCTACTCAATCTGATAGAAACATAACAACTCCTAAAAGTACCCAAGATTGATCTCTCATCACATAAATTCCTTAATCCCCCGATCTAAGTCTTTTTATGTGTCATGTGTTTATTCTTCCATAATTAAATCTCATCTCCCAAATTTTGATTCAATTATTAAAATATGCTCAATTATTGGCCAAATAATCAAACAAACAATCAACTCATAAACACACAAATAAGATGAATGATTATGAACATTGAATTAAATTAAAGATCCATCAAGATTCGAATCAGATTACTAACAAGCCCTAGAAACCCTAGAAAATTAGGTAGACATAATTATCCACAAACTCATAGACAAGATTGAAGATATCATCTCTAAAAACTAATAAGAGAGGAAAGATTAAAATCTTAGCGACGATGATCTCGCGTTTCCTTGGATTCTTGAATTCTCTTTTTTTTCTCTCTGTGCTTCTTCTCTCTGCCTTTTTTCGTCAATAATCTCTTTTCTATCGCTTTTGAAATTTTATATATCAAGTAAAAGATGAAACCACGCCAAAATAACTGAATCTACTGTGCACCCAAGCACGACCGTGCTACACTATAGCACCCAAGATAAAAATGAAGCATAATTGGTTAATTAAATAAGTAAACCTTAATTGAAATATCTTATGTGTATTAATTCTTGAGTGTTTAATTTAATTACGTGCGTTTCAGATATGTGTTTAACGACCAGTTTTAGATGGATAAAATTTATACACCTGGAACATAGAATATTCTTATACCATTAGATGTGTAACGTAAAAACAAGAAGATAGAAAAAGACTAGAGGTCAATCGGACACCCGTAGCTCAAACGGCAAAGAAAATGGCAAAATATAGAGTTTCGGAAAAACGAGGAACAGAATCGAGATGAACATAACCGAAATCTTATCGTGAACAGTAACCTATCTAGATGAACAGTAACCTACCTAGTGAATAGTACTTTCCATTTTCTATAAATAGGCTCTCGTTCGATTTCATTTTCACCGTTTCTTCAAACGAGCCGAAAAACGTCGAAAGTACGTAAGTCTCTCTCTCCTCTCTTTTTCTTTCACATTTTGCTTTCTGTCTCCGGCGCGCCACCACCGGCGTCGCCGCTCCGTCGCCGGAGCCACCATCGGAGTTCGACTGATTTTCATACACAACGTAGCCCTCGATGAGACGAATGTAGGACAACTTTCGGAATTCAATTTCGATTCTCCATTTGCTAGAAAACGGCAAAAAATGATCTCCAAACCCTTAAACCTTATTTTTTGCTACCTTTTCTCTCTCCCGTTTTCTCTCTCTCTCTTTTCTTCTTGCGGTTGCAGGCGTCGAAGGGCCTGTCGGGGTTGTAGGCTAGCTACTGGAGGGGTGGCGCCACCTTGGGTGGCTGCGCCGGTGCCGGAAAACGGCATGGAAAAGGGGCTGTTGCATGGGGTTTTGTGTGTGTGTGTGATGTGTGTGTTGTGTATGCATGCTGTTGGGGGTTGTATTGGAGGTTGCCGGCGACTGGAAGTCGCCGGCCTGAGCTGTAAAGGCCGAGGTTGGTTTGGTGCATACGTGTGTATCGAAAGGTTTTTGAGGCTGTTTTTCTAGTACTATTCATGCCGGAATCCGGCGATGATTGGCCGGAGGTGGTAGCCGGTGGTGGAGGCTAGCTGAGGGACTAAGTGGTAATGGCATAGGGCGGCTCCACCGCAGCCGGTTGCACAGGGAAGGTGGCTGCTCGAGCAGGCTGACGCCGGGAGGCTTGGGCGCCAACCTACCCCCGCTGCCTAGAAAACTAGGCAGCCGACGGGAGATGTCGTCGGGAATTTTCCCCGTTACCGGGAAAGCACGCGACGTCGTATTTTCTATTCGATTTCGATCTGAATTTCATTTTCTTTTCATAATACTTTATCATCGAGACGTCTCCAACAAAATATCATGGACCGGGGGTCGTGGGTCCCGGTCAAAGTCAACCTTTTGACCAAATTATCGAAATACCCTTAAATCTTAAAATGCTCCGTTCGAGCTCGTTTCAACTCCGATTGAGCTCATTCTTGTTTTGTTGTGATCCAAAATTCATTCTCTTTTACCTCAGCTGTATAAACTGATCTTTCCCTCTTGTTTCTTCAACCTCAATCGTTAGGCCTTTCATTGCGATCCGTCTCATCTCGATCGATAGTATCCGATCCGATATTGGTTAGATCTTTAATTATATTCAATAAAGATCCAAGAAAATACCATAAATTATGTAGGCTACCTGTTGGATTGAAGCATTGGGATATGTGATCTTGGATACTTGCAACTCACGTGGTAACCACCGAACAAGATGGGGGTAATTTCTAACTCTTTATCTATTTACAGTTTTTCCTATTTCAGGCATGATTGAGGAATACTAAATGCTGTGATTATACTTGCTGTGACATACATTAACTATGGGGGATGGGCCCGCTGAGGCGCCCCTTCATGCATTCGTCCCTTACCTCCATTCTTCTATGAAAGGTTTGGTGGTCCTTGAAATGCACCAGCGGTATTTGAGACCGTTTTATAGGATAAGACGGGCGATGCCCGCACCTATTCATCCCTTACCATTTCTAATATCTGCTGTGCATATTTCGTGCTGTATTCCATGATGATTATGCTTATTTCTGATTTAAATGTGTGTCGAACATTTAGACGCGGATTTTATTCTCCACGAGTGTATTCAACGCACTCACCCCTTATTCTGTAATTCATGTTACAGGAGGTGATGAGCTTGATGAACACTAGAAGGAGAGAGGAGGTGCTATATTTGGATCTGTAATTATTTTAATATGATGTTTCTCAAACTTTTCTCTTTATAAAATAATGTTGTAATAAGTATACGTTTGGTGGTTATATGATATGTATTCGGGATGTGAGATCCTGATGATGATGTGTATTCGGGATGCGAGATCTTGATGATATTTTCCACTATGAATATTATGTTAAATCGGTTGAAGCCGATGGTTATTATGTAATATCTTTTGTTCGTCTCCTACCTCTTTTCTTCCTGCACGCCCGTGTGGAAAACTGATAAATTTTATGAAAGAAATTGGGGCGTGACATACACGGCTTAGTCGTGCCCCATCCATCAGCCTTGATCCTTTTTTTGGCACATTCTGGCACGGTCGTGCCCCACTAGCCAGTCTTGATTTTCCATCTGGCACGGTCTGGCCGTGCTGCACTGCACGGTCGTGCTCTTCTGATTATCAATTCCACTCGAAACTTGCACTTTTCCTCATTAAAATCATGACACTAAGCACAAACTCGTCAAATGCATCTTATACACGACTAATCTCAATAATCACCATAAAAACGTAGTTAACATATTCAAATGAATCCATAAACATACGCAAAAATAGGTGGAAATTGACACTTATCATGCTCCCCTACAGAAAAGTTTGCATACACTCGACTATCAAAGAAAAAATCTTTGAGTCTCCTCCTGGGAATCGACTTCCTAGCGGTAAATTTCCTTCAAGCCATCTGTATACATAATTTTACATAAGCTTTACTTAAGGAAATCTTTCTAACAATCTCGTAAATAAGAAAAAAAACCCCAAAACATATATTTACACATCAATAATAATTCAAACCTAACATTTCATAATAACACGATTTTTATTCACAATATGAAAGTTAAACACATATAATCAACTCATTTTTATGCCTATTGGAGAAGAAGGGGAGAAAGATGCGTATTTAACTCATATTTTAAATATTAAGCCCATTTTAGAAACTTAAATTTTTTATAAACCTTTAAAATTGAGCAAAGCCCTACAAAATAGAGCTAGGCTCTGATACCAAAACTGTCACTCCCCAATTTCGTAACAAATATAAATATAAAATTATTTAAAACTTTGGGTATCCAACAAAAACATAATAAACTAAATTTTAAGAAACATATAACCTGCCATAACAAAGTTTTCCAGAAAAATATCTAAATTTACAGAAATCTTTTAAGCTATCAGAGACAACGCCAAAACATTAATATACGGGCCCAATGGCTTAAACTTTACATTTCTTCAAAATAATTAGATTTTTACTAACATTAGAGTATTAAGAGAGCATATTTATTTACAGCAAAACATAAGCACCATTCTTCAGCTTCTCCTCTCAACACTTGGATCTATAAAAAGAAAACATATAAAGGGGGTGAGCGTATAAAAATACACTCAGTGGGATCACACTGTAAATAGGGGATTTATTTCATATCACACCTATATTCACATTCAATCACATAACTTAAAATCATTTTAAAATGTAAGCATTCATCACAAATCAATCATCATTCACATTCAACATATCACTTTCATTTTCACATTTACGGTTCTTAACCTTCTTACAAACATATGCGGGTCTTAGCCGCCCTGAAAACATTTTTACGGTTCTTAACCGTCTTGCATACATATGCAGGTCTTAACTACCTTTTTAGAAGGGTCTTAACCGTCTATTTATACAGGTCTTAACCATCTTTTTACGGTGATCAGCCGTCATTCATACGCATGCACATGCACATATCAACATACACATAAAAGCACATTATTTTAACATAGCACCTAGTTGCATTTCTCAATTGCCATAAAAACACATCTTATTTGCACATTATGCAAATATTAACTTCATATCATTCTTCTCCTTTTCATTCATAGTGAATCATTCACATTGCGAAAATAATCACAATCCATCACATTATTCAAGTATAAAATTTCATATTTGTAATAATTCAAATAAATATCAATACCTTAATACAAAATTTTCCCCACCTTTAACGCAGCTGATCCAAATGCTTTTAGATCCCAAATATACCTAGGGCGTAAACTCCTGCGTATCGCCTACAATCATAAGGGTTCAACTTAGAATCTAATCGAACTATCATCGATTTAATAAAATAATATCCTTAAGGTAAAATCCTATTTTATTACGAAATATATAATATAATTCATAAAAACTAGAAAGTTCAAATTGAACTTAATATTACTGGGTTTATCAGATGTGAATCTAGGGTTTTAAACCCTAGATTTGAAATAATAACTAAATCGTAATTACATTAATTATTATGATATTTCTAGAGTTTATAATTTTAGTCTCAAAAGCAATCTTGCTAAACTTAGAGTCCAACTTATAATTCCAAATAAATCTTTGGATAAAATGTTTTTTTTATAATAAATAATGTAATAACACTCAATTCCAAAATCGAGTCTAAAACTATATCTTCTTAATTAATTCGATAAAAATTTAGGGCTTTATACCCTAATCGATTTTATAAAGAGGTCTAAATAACCTAAATTAATTAACATAATTTTAATTAAGATAATCTTTCTTTGTCATTTAATTAAAACTCGGTTTCATTTATCAAATTCTATTTACTTATAAAATAATATCTATACGTCCAATATATTCTAAAGTTTTAAAAATGTCATTTTCATAAATTCAATAACTATAAAAAGAAACTCATAATATCATCAAATCTTAGGGAAATCTATGTAATTTCATCCAATTCAAGGGTCCGATATCAATATTCATGATTTATGATGTTTACAGCATGATTTCATAAACTTAAGGTTATAACTTGTAACACTTATAACTATTGGGGTCAATGTCGAATTTCTAATAATTTTAGGGTTCAAAATATCATTAAACAGAATTTGGGGACATTAAAGCATGCTTTATATACTTAAGAGAGTAAACCTGAAGTTTTCTAATTGCTAGGGGTTTAATTCCAATTTCAGCATAGTTGACATTTGCAATTTAGCCCCTCAACTTATCTAATTCACAAAAAGAAATCCCACCCCAAACCCCCCCTTTTCGCCAACCTGCTGCCGTCTGCCACCGCCGTTGCCACTCTCGGTGACTCACAGTCGCCGACGACCAACCCACGACTAACCCTGCACACCCCGACGCAGCAACCCACAATAGAAACAGAACACACACATACAACTCCATCAGCGCCGCAGTTCATGGCGGCGCCTCCCCCTCATCGTCGGCGTAACACCGACGCCGGTCACCCTCACCACAGCACACACATCACAACAACACCGATGCAGAGACACACACACACTAAACAAGCCAAGCACAACTCAGCACAGCCGCCGCTGAAAGCGGCGGTCCTCGACCCGACACACCGGTGCAACAGCACCAGCTCCTCTTCCCCGACTGGACGGCAACGGCAGCAGCAGAGACAGCCAGATATAACAGCAAAGATAGAGAGAAAAAAGTGAGAAATGATCGCTCCTTTCCGCTGCCGTACGCGGCGGAGGCGGCGATGGTTCGAAGTTCCGAATCCATCCTTACGACGAGCTCGACGAGGTCTATCATTTGGTCCAATTACCTTGTCGGAAATATGGTCGGCCGGTGATGGAAGTGATGGTCAACGGTGGCTGTGAAGAGGATGAAATGAGAGAGAAATATGGCTTTCTTTAATTTGCTCAATAATGGAGAAAAGTATGATGGAGACTTATTCTTATCCAAGATTTAACTTCTAGAAGTAATTTGAATTATCCTTTGCTTATTTACTTATGCTACTAAGTACCATTATGTAATATAGCTTATGTTACATAGTTATATCATATATTTATAAAAAAAAATCTAGGTGCTACATGTGGTGTGCTGTTGATTACAGAGTGAAAATGTGTACTTATTATTTAGAATGATGATGTCTTCTTGAGAAGCTCATAAGGATTATCATGTAAACCCTACAGGTGGATTTATTCTGGCATGATAATAAAGTTGAGTGGTACTACTCTTGGAATTAGATGTTAATTAATTGAATTGTCAGTAATTCATTTTAATGGACATTCGATATCTTAAATACAAGGAGATAGACACACATATAATAAATAGGAGTCCATATTTAATATGGATTTGGGACGGTAGTTCAATAATAACTCTTTAATGGATCGAGTTATTATTGATGGGATTAAGAAGTGTGTTTAAGCCGAACTAGGACTCCTAATCCCATGAGGAGACCGAATCATAATCCTCCTCTAGGTCCCTTTTGTAGCCTATAAATAAGCCTTAAGTCAGCTGCTTCTAAACACATGAAAAATCATAAAACAATTTTAGTAGAAGGAGGTTGGTATTCAGGAAGGATCATTGCCCACAAAATGTTCGAGAAAAGGTGAGGAATACGGTAGAAGATCGAGAGGTCTAGGCTCATCGATTGTTCGGCAGTTCTGACCTTAGAACTGATTCGTCTTCACCTATTACGATGAAAGGTATGATTCATTTTCCGCTGCGTGTTAATCATATTTTGTATGGATTTCAAATAGATAATTGCATAGGGTTAGCAATCTGGCGGTTCCAACAACAAGTACTTCTTATGATTGGTTAATTACTTGAAATATTAATTGCATTTTCTGAATCAACTGTTTATATCACATTATGCAGTGAAGGGGCAAGCTGCTGGCATTTGGGGATGCAAGGACTGTGGTAAAGTAAAAGCCGATGGTGCTTACACTTTGAAGTAATGATCTTTCACTATAAGATTTCATGTTATTATGTTATTTACTCTTGCTTGGTTTGCTATACTCGGTATATTCTGTGTTTGCAGCACTGCTAGTGCTGTGACTGTGAGGAGTACCATCAGAAGGCTGAGGGAGCAGACAGAGAGTTAAATTTAGAGAATTTGTTTTTTTGATCGATCTGTCTTATCAGTTTTAATTTCTACAAACGTTACCTTGACGTGTGAGATTTTTAGCAACTATATGTACTTACCTTCTGCAGCATCCTTTTGACTAAGATTCTTGAAAATTGCCAATGCTATGGAGGTCTATGTTTATTTTCAGTTTTGCATCCATTGAAACAGTTTTTGTGGGAAATTTGTATGATTTATGGTTGAATAGGTTGAATATGCAATTGATGCTTGTTCGTCAAATCGTAAAAAATGCCTAGTCTTGGTTTCGGGTTTCCAGATGTATCAGAACATTTTTTTTATTACGTACAATAAAATCGAAAAAAAAATATAAAATTAAAGTAAAAGTAAAGTAGTGGACAAAAAAAATAAAACTTATTCAATGAACTTTCCATTTTTTTGAGATACTCAAATAAAAAATAATTATAGGGTAGGAGTATAGAAAATATTGTACGATAACTAATCTACAGAAATATATATCATCCAGGAAATTCAGCGATTCCCCGTTGCTTTATTTAATTTTCAGATTTCAATTTAAAAAAAAGGATTGGGGGAAAGATAAATGAGTATTAATATTTTTTCCTAATATATTTCAATTTAATCATATTTCTTGATTTAAAAGTATTAATATTTATATTAATAAATTAAAGTGAATTTTTTTTCGTAAATCTAAAGTCATTTTTTCTAAATTATAAACTTAATAATTTATATTAATAAATTTAATATAGAAAATATTTCTTCTAAAATGTTGTCAAATGAACATAATACCATGTATATATAAAAAAATTTGACATGAAATGCACAAATATGGAATAAATTAAAATATAACAAGAAATAAAAAAGAAATATTTATTATTTTGTATAATGAAGTATAAAAAAGGGATATGCAAACTTTAAAAGGGTATAACAATTAATAAAAATGACAAAAAGTAATCAAAATCCATCCCAATTCGCAGAACAGGTGAGTGTATTACACTCTCGTTAAGTTTAATAGTTTTGGAGATTTCACGCAGTATTAATCATATCACAGGTGTAAATATTGTCATTCTTTTAACATATGGGGGACCGACGCAACATTTCCAAATCACAAGGGGGTTTGACGCATTTAACCCTAATTATTAACATAGTTGGTATATAATTTAATACATAAGTCATTTTAAAAGTAAATTGTTCTTAGTTACGAGAAGGACTTGTGTGTAACTGTTGCATGGATCTTAGATCCATGCAACGCGGGTCGGGTCGGGCTGAATTCGACCCGGATCCGCGCATTTCTTTTTTTTTATTTTTATTTTTATCATGACCTTTATGTTGTGTTAGTTATACCTTTATATTATGTTAAGTATACCTTTATATTATGTTAAGCATACCTTTATGTAACAGTTTAGCTTTTAAAAAAAACTCTAATTTTGGCAAAAACCCCTAATTTTAACGAAAAAATTATAATTTCAGCATAAAAAAACCCTAATTTGTACATATATACCTTTATATAAATATTACGCATACCTTTAATTAATATTAGTCATACTTTTATATAATACATAAAGGTACAACTAATATAATTAAAAGGTATGACTAATATAATATAAATGTATGTTTAACATAATATAAAGGTATGTTTAACATAACATTATAACCCTAAAGGTATACTTAACATAACATAAAATCATAAATGTATGCTTAACATAACATAAATGTATGCTTAACTTTGTATAAAGGTATGCTTAACGTTGCATAAAGGTATAATTAATATAATGTAAAAAACTTGTATAAAGGTATGCTTAATATAATATAAAAGGCCCTAAAGGTATGACTAACATAACATAAAGGTATACTTAACATAACATAAAGGTCAAGCACCTGGAACGAATTTTGGGTGGGTTTGAGCGCACCCACCCAGGCGCGTGGGGGCCCGTGGAGGGCGCGTGGGACGGGTCAAATTGTTGTGTATGGATCTAGGATCCATACATACGGTGTACAAAAGTTTTTGTGCTTAGTTACATCTCTTCTGCATAATAAACTATTATATCTAATCAGTATTGTAGACTAATTAATCATTTATTAATTACTAAACAAATAATGAAAAATGAGTCAATTAGATATAAGAGGCTCCTATAAACTTGTTACAAAAATTAGATGTATAATTGTAGTGGATTGTTGTGTGTATAGCGTTGAGCAGTGCAAAACTAAGTTTAAGAACATCAAGAAAGCTTGTAATTGTGGTATGACCTCAAGTATAAATGCGGATCGGAGTTGTCGTGGGATTTTACTAGAGAAACCATAATAGGCAAAAAAGACATGATTGATGCAATAGGAGAGGTAATCATTCTCTATATTACTATTCATTATATAAATTTAAAAATTTCTCTAATTGAGCAATTTTAAATCTCAATTTATTTAATACTTGTTGTCGTGATAATTTGGGTATCATTCATCGTGATTTGTCTCATTTTGACCTTTGTACTAAGATGTTCAACAAGATTATGGCCACGGGTGGTAACGCTCGCTCGAGTGCACAACATCACATTCCTGATGTCGAGAATGATGAGAGTGTTCCACCTGAGTCTAACATTCTTAAACCTAATCAATCCACCTACAACTTCACACCTCACAACAGGTCTAGCGCATCTCAATCATCTGAAAGGAAGAGGACCTCTAGTGTCTTTAAGAAGGATACATTCCTTGTTAAGACAATGACCAATTATTATGGATATATCACTGAAAAGAGGGCTAAAAGAGGGGATGCTGTGAATGATGAGCTAAATGAATGTTGGGAAATTGTTAAGACGATGATGGTGTGTCCCCAGAGGCTCGAGTTAAGGCTGGACAATGCCTTAAGGGATATGACACGAGGCAAATATTCTTATTGTATGATGATAATTATCGACACTTGTGGATCAATAGCCTTCGTCCTCCATAACTGCTTATGACATTAGGAAGCTTTCATTCAAACATTTGTCCTCTAATTGTAGTTCATTTATGTTTTAGTATAATTTAAATGGTACTTAACTCGTACTATATTTATTTGAAAATTATTGTCATTTTGAAAACTCATCTGATGTTTTATAAACAATTATAATAAATATAGTTGTATTTCTAATTCTTACATCATTCGTTTGACGCATGTTTGTCCTCTATTTTACATATTTGAAATTTGGATGTAACCATTGATGCAATCTTTCAACAGTTTAATGTCTCTTTCATTTTAAGAACATATTTCAGAGGTGGAATTGAATAGTGATAATATAGAAAATCTGTTGGATCGAATGAATAATATAGAGAAATAAAACACGCAGCGGAATAAAAACAGAGAGGAGTAGTGGAGAGGAGAGGGAACACTTCTGCAAATATAATTTTCTCACTCAATCAACACTTTATAAACTCACTCTATGCTCTCATGAATACATACGATTAACTTTTTTTTTTTCTTCCTATCTAAAATCAAATGAGCAACCACCTTTATTTATAGAGGTTTGTAAGAGGTGAAATACAATTTGAACTGAAACTCTAGGAGGAATACAAATTGAACTGAAACTTTAAGAGGAGGAATACAAATTGAACTGTCAGCACAATTCGAATTAAGCTTAAATTCCAACAAAATCAATTTTGGACTGATGTTATTATTCCAAATTGCTTCAACAAACAAAAGGTACCACGCAACATATCATGATTAACAAAAAATGATAGGGTTGGGGAGATCATTTGTGGTACCCTTGAGAGATTCTACGATAATGTAAAAATAACGAAGCCCACTTTTTATGTTTCAATAGAATTGTTTGTATTCCTGGCTTGTTGACCGAGTGCCCACAGACTAGACAGTTGGTTGTAGAATGAGTCATCATATTTATGCAAATAGTGGCCATACATACACGACAACGAGATAGCATAGAGTGTTTCCAACATTCACTTGAGATAATTAACCGTCATGTGATTACGGTTATGCAAGCTCTAAATGTTCTATCCCTTGAATTCAATCAGACCCCAGCCCAAATCCTTCATAATCCACATTTCTTTCCATATCTCAAGGTAATAATTAATAACGACACATTGTATTATTTATCAAAATTTTCTGTGTCTTAGATAAACTTTTTATATAAATTTCTTTTGTTTATTTGAACTAGGGTGCTGTTGGTGCTATGGACGGCACATTGATTCCAGCTTGGGTCCCTGCAAGCGTTCAAAATGCATATCGATCACGTAAAACTACTATCTCACAAAATGTACTTGTCATTTGTAACTTCAATCTGTTGTTCACTTACGTGTATGCTGGATGGGAGGGGAGTGCTAGTGATGCACATGTTCTCTTAGACGCCATCCAGAAATATGAAACTTTTCTGTGGCCTCCAAAAGATAAGAATGTCAATATAGTCATACACTTTAAATATCAATATGATATTAACTTGTGCTATATTTATTTTTCCTGTTATAGACAAACATGTTATCACTTGAAGGATTTCAATGCTACTAGTATACATACTCGCACACCTGATGAACTCTTCAACCACGTCATTCTCATTTAAAATATGTAATCAAGTGGGCATCATGATAGCATGTTGTGTAGTGCACAACTTCATAAGAAAACACGTCTTAGATGATGACATGTTCCAAGAGCATTCACAGTATTATCAAGATGACGATGAAATCTTCTCGATCGGGCAGCTCCCCGGACAACCTGAGATCTGAGCAAAAGCACAGTTTAAACATACAATTACAAAATGCTTTTCCATAGAATCGAGAGACATAATATATTTTAAATTAATAATGTTTCTTTTATCGTACTTAGATTTCTCTATTTCAACAACTAACTAAATTTTTTGATGATGCATGTGCAAATTATTATATGAACAATATTGACATTTATGTTTAATTTAAGATGTATCAATTGATAGGATATGTATAGGCTTGAATGTATAAGTGTGAATATATATGAGTTAAACCAGAAACTGTCTATAGATTTATATATCATTAATCCATATTAAATATTATATATCAGCATACATTAGTAATCAACTGGGATATGTCTATATGTATGTATGAATATATATTCAAATTATATATGATATGCGTGATTGTGGACATATAATAATGTAATATGTGCTATGCACTGTGTATATATACCACATTTTATATATTATTATAATTACTTATTCACATATATATATATATATATAATATGTATATAATAAACAATGCAAGACCCGTATACATATACATGTATGTCAACTATATAAATATTTATATAAAACTAATTATATAATATATTCATAAATAAATATATATATATATACATGTATTAGCTATGTATTTACTCATATATGTACATATACATATACAATCATACATATAAAATATATTTGACAAAGGCATCTTTATTTAATAATTAAAAAAATCACAACCATCAACTTTTAACACAATTCTCAATATGACAATGACATCTTAACTATTCATACCTTATAAAATCTCAAAACAAACATATATTATCAAAATCCATATTTTTTCTAAAACCACATAAATCTCAAATCTAGACTCATTAAGTTCACTAATTCGCAATTCAAACAAAACCTTAGAATTATAAAATCTATTTTGAAATGCATATTATTGTGAAGTTTCAAAGCATGTAGCTTCCATTCACAACCCTCCATGACACACTTAACATGAAGAATTTGGTCATTCTCGGTAGTTTTTTTGTTTTTTTCTTAGCTTAAATTGCAGTTGACTGAATTGCATCTCTTAACTCTCTCTTGGTGCTAAATATTTTTCCAACTTTAAGAAAAGGACTAACTCCTCATATGGATTATAAACATGATCTCTCTCTTCAATGTCAGAATCAATACTACTATCCAAATCATCTTCACTCTCTAGTATATCATTTTCCCCCACCATAAGATTCATCTCCTTCCACCCTCTCTTTAGGTTCATCCAAGCTTGTTCATCTTCTCACCATTCAAACTTTCAGCTAACCCCTCATGATCAGACACATTCCCCTCAACCCTTTTATGATCAGACTCATGCCCCTCATCCCTATCATCAGAAGCAGAGAAATGTTATCTAAACTCTCAAGAAACATATTACTAATTTCAAAAGAGTTTTCACTGTCATCCCCATCATCAATTCCCCCACAATTTTTTTTTTCTCTCTACTAAACTCACCCATTTTATCAATTCTCTATCCAATCTTTCCCCCTCCACTAGGCTCAACCCCCACACAATTCACTTACCATTTTTCCCCATCTACTAGACTTACCCACAGTCTGATTATTTCTTTTTTTAAATAATATAATATATTCTAGTTTACAGATTTATTCAGCATATCTTAGGTCCCCTACATAAAACCTATAATGCCCTCAAATTAAAATTTAACCACGTAAAATATATTAAGAATTTTCATGTTTAATGCAATACTCAAATAATAGTGTAATTTGAATTTCCTAAGTTTTGGGCCAAGTTAATTTTGTTTGGATCACCAATTTGAGTCATTTCTCTTTTAATGGGCAAGAAACCATGATAGGATTTAGGACTGAGAAGTATAGCATGAAGCAAGACAGTCATCTCATTTGCATGCATGAAGAAAAGGTTTGAAGCATAAGGAAATTCGATTTTTTGCTAAGTATACAGAAAATCGTGTTTCACTAATAAACGTAATATCGAAATGCGCTTTCAAGTTAGGTAAAACGGTTAGCTACTATTTCTTGTTTTCTTGAATTTGTTTGTGCAGGTTTGATAGAGCTATTTTCGGGGCGGTTTTCTCGGTGGATTCTTAACCGATTTCGTTGATTCAAAGTCCTGGGAACTCTATAAATCGTGCAGATCATCTCTTTGGTTTTACGTTTTCGTGAATTTTCACTGTACAGAGAGTTAGAGTGTAATGGCCCAATATAACAGAGATAATAATATCACTCAATTAAGGAAAAATAACAGGAAAATTGCATTGATTTGGAATGAAGGAAGTTCTAAATGACAATCGTTCTTCAAGGACATCAAGCAACTATACTAAAATAGCCAACAAGCCCAAGAGAATGATGATCCACCAACCTGAAAATGGTAATGAATTTGCCGATCAGGTACAGCAGAAAAAGAATGGAATCTATGGAGGGAGACAGAGGTGAGAGAAGAGGAAAATACCTCACCACTCACACCTTTTTCGTCGTCATTTGCAGAGTGAAGGTGAATTAATAACAAACTTTGGGACCACTGGACACGTGGCCATATTTCTCCATCAGGCTGTTTAAGCTAATCTCTTAGGGAAAATAAAAATGCGATTAAATAAAAGTGCTGTAACAACTCTGGACTTCTCAGTATTGGACATAACATTGCCTCCCTCTCAGGACAGCCTTGTCCCCAAGGCTGTTGAGAAACCTGGAAATTGATGGTTGAAGCTGGACCAATCTTTCCAAGTAGCTTCTTCAGGAGAAAGATTATTCCATTGAACAAGAACTTCAACCACCGGAAGATTTCGTTTCTTTATAAGACGTCGATTCAGAATAGCAATAGGATAAATCTTAGGGCACCCATCAGTATCCATCTCTGGCAAAATCGGATTCAGACTGTACTTGCCCTTGATTTTAGGTTTAAGTTGAGAAACATGGAACACATTATGTATTTTAGTCCCAGGAGGTAGTTCCAATTTGTAAGCTACCGGTCCAATGCGTTCAAGAATTTTATAAGGTCCAAAGTATTTGACTGCCAGTTTGGTTTGCCGCCGAAGCAAAGGATGACTATGTTTAAATGGCTGGACCCGGAGAAAAACCCAATCACCCACTTGTAAAACTCGCTCAGACCTCCTAGCATCTGCGTACTGCTTCATTCTGTTTTGTGCCTGCTCCATATTTTCTCGAAGAACTTGTAACATTTTCTGCTGATCTGAACATAGGAAAGAGCCTCAAAGTTATGAGCTTGCAAATAAGGCCCCAGTGCCAACTGAGGTGGAGCATAACCATATAGTGCCTGAAATGGGGAAGTTTTGATCGATTGGTGATAACTCGAGTTATACCACCATTCCGCCAAGCTAAGCCATTGAACCCATTTCTTTGGTTTATGATGTACCATGCATCTCAAATAGGTTTCTAAACACCTATTTAGCCTTTCGGTTTGCCCATCACTTTGAGGGTGGTGGGCGCTACTCATGCAAAGTTTAGTCCCCTGAAGTTTGAATACCTCTTTCCAAAACGAACTTTGAAAAACAACATCCCTATCGGAGACAATCACCTCCGGCATCCCATGCAATTTATGAATATGCTTCATAAATACTTCGGCTAGGGATTCTGCTGTGTAGGGGTGGGATAGAGCTAAAAAATGAGCATATTTTGTAAGTCTATCAATGATCACCCATATGACTTGCTTACCTTCGGAATTAGGCAACCCTTCTATGAAACCCATTGAGATGTGGCTCCATGGAATAGTTGGGATTTCTAAAGGCTGGAGGAGTCTCGGATAAGCCACATTTTCATCCTTACACTTTTTACAAATATCACACCCTGCAATGTAGTCATTAAAGTCATTCTTCATTCCCTTCCAATAAAAGAGTGACTTGGCCCTGTTATAGCTAGAATGAACTCCTGAATGACCTCCCAAAGCTGATGAGTGAATAACCTGCATGATCCGTTGCCTGATATTAGAATTGCCCACTACAATCCTTCCCTTGAATTTTAAAATCCCTTCTATGACTTGGTATTGAAACGGTTTAGCTGATGTGAGTAAAGTGGCAGTCATAAGTTCAGCAATATGTTCATCTCTATTATAGCTAGAAATGATGTCTTCTACCCATTGAGGCCGAATTTGGTAATAGTGAGACATATAGGCCCATCTGCTTTAGTGTCATCTGATTCATCTTCAAATTGACGAGATAACGCATCTGCCACTAAGTTGTCCTTACCCCTCTTGTACTCAATTGAAAAGTTGTATCCCATCAACTTATAAAGCCATCTTTGTTGAAGGACAGTCACCACCTTTTGATCTTTAAGGAATTGCAAGCTGGAATGATCTGTCCTGATAATGAATTTACTCCCATTAAGATAGCTATTCCACTTATGTACAGCAGTCATGATAGCCAAGAGTTCCTTTTCGTAAGTTGAAAGAGCTTGGTTCTTAGGGCATAAAGCTTGGCTGAAAAATGCAATAGGTTTGTGTCCTTGCATAAGGACTACTCCAATACCCGTTTGGCTAGCGTCTGTCTCTAAAATAAATGGTTCTTGAAAATTGGGCAAGGCTAATATAGAAGCCTTGGAGAGCATTCCCTTCAAATCTTGAAAAGCCTCATCTGCTAGTGGATTCCACTTAAAATTACCCTTCTTCAAAAGAGTAGTAAGTGGCTTTGCAATTATACCGTAATTTTTTATAAACCTCCTATAATATCCGGTCAATTCCAGAAACCCTCTTAGCGCCTTGGGAGTTTTCGGTGTGGGCCAGTCCACCATGGCTTTCACTTTATCAGGATCCGTTGATACCCCATCTGCATTAATGATATATCCCAGATAATCAATGTGAGGTACTCCAAAAGAACACTTTGATTTCTTGGCAAATAGTTGGTGCTCTTGAAGGACAGCCAAAACAGATCTCAATTGTCTGCAGTGAGTTCCCAAGCTAGGGCTATATATGAGGATATCATCAAAGAAAACCAATACATGTTTTCTCAAAAAAGGGGTAAATATCTTGTTCATCATTTTCTGAAAAGTTGCTGGGGCGTTAGTTAATCCAAATGGCATCACTCGAAATTCAAACTGACCATGATGAGTGACAAATGCAGACTTATACCTGTCTTCCTCCTTAAGCCTGATCTGAAAATAACCTTGCCTCAAATCAATCTTTGAAAAGATGACAGCTCCATGTAATTCAAATAACAACTCTTCAATTATAGGCATTGGAAATTTATCCTTGACAATGATTCATTCAATTTTCGATAGTCTATGCAAAATCTCCAACTTGAATCCTTTTTCTTAACAAGTAGGGAAGGGGAAGCGAAAGGGCTCCCACTTGGCTGAATCAACTCTTGTTCTAACATCTCAGTAACCATTTTCTCCATCTCATTTTTAAGTAAGTGAGAATACCTGTAAGGTTTAGAATAGACAGGTTGAGCATCTGGTTTGAGCACTATCTGGTGCTCAATCTCTCGTGCAGGAGGCATTCCCTTAGGCTCTTGAAAAATTCCTTCCAATTCTTGTAGAATTTCTTCCAATACAGGGGGTATGGTGGGTTGTGTGGTGGTAGCTGCAGTGAAAAATAGGTGAGCAATTAACCCATGAGTAGATTTCTGAATGAACTTCTTTATGCCTTTAGCACTGATGGTTCTCAGCTCTACTTCATCATCAATGCCTGCCAATTGTATTTTCTTACCATCCTTGGTGACATCTAGACAATTTTGCTTAAGGTGGAATGTGACGGGATCATATTTCCACATCCAGTCATGACCCAGTATGATGTCACAACCCCTGAGCGGCAAGATTTTGAGATCCGCTGAAAATTTATGACCCTGGGAACTCCAAGTGAACATGGGACATCTCTCTTTACTTACGACCTTTTCACCATTTGCTACAGTGATGATCCAAGGGGGAGTTTCTTGTACTTCACATTGTAGTTCCTGAGCAGTAGCCAAATTGAGATAACTATGAGTGCTATTACTATCCACAAGTATAGATAGAGACCTTCGTTTTATATTACCATTAATTCTCAGCGAATTTCTAGTCCTACTGCCATTTAAAGCATGTAGACTGATTTCTCCATCCGTCTCTCCAACTTCGTTTACTTCTTCTGCCTCTACTGGTGTTTCGTCTTGTACCTCTCCGTCTTCAGCAATAAGTATGTGGAAGAGTCTTAGGCAATTGTGAGTAGAAGAGTATTTATCATTGCAATGAAAACAAAGGCCCTTGGCCTTCCGAGCTTGATATTCGGCATCTGACAATCTTTTGAATGGTAAGTTCCAAGTACCACCATTGTTGTATTTGTTGCCTTGTGAATTTTCTTAGATAGACCCATGCACATGGGGTTTTGAGGTTGCTGCTGTTGTAATATAATTTTTCTGGAATATTTTAGGTTTTCTTCCCTAAATTTCTAAGGTGCTCTCTAGTAACTTGGCTTGGTTGATAGCTTCAGTAAGATCACGTGGTTTAAATAGCTGAACATGTGTTCTTAACTCCTCCTTGAGTCCCTTGAGGAAACAAGATATCATGAAATCCTCATTTAGCCCAGCATGTTTAGCCCGTAACAGGGACTTCATCTCTTCAAATTGCTCTACATATGAGGCCACATCTCCGTTTTGCATTAGCTGAGTAAATTCAATTACAATGTCCTCATGCCCTGGTGTTAAAAATCTGTCTAACACCATTGTCGAGAAGACCCCCCAATTTACATGTTGCCTCTCTTCCACATATTCTAAGAACCATAGATCTGCTGCTCCCACCATGTAACAGGCTGCAAATGTTACCTTGTTGAGCTCATCCATTGGGTGAGTGTGGAAAAATCTGTTTGCTCTTCTCAACCAATTTCTCGGGTTCTCTCTATTAAACTCTGGAAAATCCATTTTTGTCGTGTGTGGTATCACCAACTGTTGCTGAGGATTGTTTTGTTGAGTGTGCAAAGCCCTTTGAGGAGGTGACAAATACACATTAGCTTTAGGCCTCAAACCAGCTGCTTCGTCTAATCCCATCTTCTCTTTCCCTTTCAACTCCTGCATTAGAGCTGCGAATTTGGTTCCCATCTCTTCAAATTTAGTTCCCATGTCAGTTATACTTAGATCTAGTTTTTCCCCCACAGATGCCAAACCTTGATCAATACCCGCAAGATGCAAGTGAATACTCTTAATTTCATTATCGTGTCTCTTTGATGATTCCGTTAATGTCGTCACTCGTGTGTTCTCAGCCATTACGATGAAGAGAAAAGAAGCCTCGCTCTGATACCAAATTGTAATGGCCCAATATAACAGAGATAATAATATCACTCAATTAAGGAAAAATAACAGGAAAATTGCATTGATTTGGAATGAAGGAAGTTCTAAATGACAATCGTTCTTCAAGGACATCAAGCAACTATACTAAAATACCCAACAAGCCCAAGAGAATGATGATCCACCAACCTGAAAATGGTAATGAATTTTCCGATCAGGTACAACAGAAAAAGAATGGAATCTATGGAGGGAGACAGAGGTGAGAGAAGAGGAAAATATCTCACCACTCACACATTTTTCGTCGTCATTTGCAGAGTGAAGGTGAATTAATAACAAACTTTGGGACCACTGGACACATGGCCATATTTCTCCATCAGGCTGTTTAAGCTAATCTCTTAGGGAAAATAAAAATGCGATTAAATAAAAGTGCTGTAACAACTCTGGACTTCTCAGTATTGGACATAACATAGAGTGCTAGGAAGTGAGGCTGTAGAAGGTGTTTCTATTGTTCATAGTTTTCTGGTTTTCTTGCTCTGTAAACTTGTGATTCTTGATTGATTCTTATAGTGAAAGTATTATACATAGGCATAGTTAAGCCGAACAACTTTAAAAATCGTTGTGTGTTGATCTTTCCATTCTCTTCTTGGTTTCAAGTGTGCATTTCTTGATTTTTGGTTGCATTCTTGAGTAGTTTAGTTGTTTCTTATGATCAATCCACGAAAAGGACTTAGGGTATGATTGAGGATAAGGGTTATCCCCAATTTGAAGCAAAACTCTCAAAAGCAACACTTATCTCTCTCACTTTACTCTCTCCGCCAACAGCGCCATCATCGGGCCATGACCAACCTCCTTATTTCCAGCCGATGTTTACACCAAAATGTAGCCCTCATCTGTCTTGTTTAAGATCCATCCCCCATTCGAAGTTCCACCATCAAATCTAGCAGCAAAAACCATTCTCTCTCTGTCTCTCGCTCTCCCTCCCTGTCCTAGTTTTTTCGTAGCTATTGCCAATGATTTCAACCACCAACCATGTACGATGAGTATTGTCAGCATGCGAGGACAAGTCGCTAGCAATTGAGAGTCGATAGCCATGACAAGGTACGACATATGAGGGAGTTGGTGTGTGGTGTGTTTGTTATTACGTGTGTGCTTGAGGGATGGGTTGTGAGTGTGTTGGTGTGTTAGGCTGGGCCTCGCTAGTGGTTGCAGAGTTGCCAGCGATGTGAGGTCGCAGGTCATGCTGAAAAAAGAAGACAGGGTACGGGCAGCCATGGTAGAAATGAGCGACGGGCAACAATCGAAATATGTGCGAGTGCGTAAGAGGGGTGGGTGTTAGGCTGTGTGCTTTATGTACGACAAAGAGGTGGAGGATGACTGGGAGTTAGGGTTTTGAAAGCTAAGGTTTGAGTTTGAGAATTAGATTAAATTTAGAGTGCGATTATCCACGCATCTTAATCTTCTAAGAATACCCCAAATTTTGACTAGTCAACCACTTTTCATGTTAATATCATTTTTACCCTTACCTTTTTCTTAAAGTTTTCAAAAAAACCAACCTGCCAATAGCCATTTTTTCATTTTTCCATGTCATATCTAATTAGACCCGATATTCAAATATTTTGATTGATAAACAGGCCCAACATGCTTCCGTAAACATAAATAAATCTGAGTAAAATTTCATACCTCATCTTCGTCTCAAATTTTCTCTTCTCAATTTTCTCGATTTAGGTTTTACGGATCACTGATCCAACCACTCGCCTGCAGTCTATGGTTCTAAATCGATTGCCTCTTTGAGAACCCGTTCACACCTCTTCATAGCGGCCAACTGCTTAATACGGGGATTTTTTGGGGAGACTCACTACTGGATGACTTTTGTACTCAGAAGAATAAATGAAACGAAGTGTTGAATCAAAAGTCTTTTTCATTGAAAATAATAAACTTAAACTATTTTACAATTACTAATTTTCTCCGTCATTGGAGGAGAAAGCTTGTTTAGCCTATCATGGCTAATACTTGTGTAGGGGAAACCCCCATGAACAGGAAAACTTTAAAGCTAAACTATCATGACTAGAGAGAAGATTTTCGAACTTATGATAGAGAGAAATGTTGTGAAATTTCGATGATCTTCTTCTGAAGGTGAAACATTCATTTTATAGGCGTAAATAAGTTCATTATTGCCTTGCCAGCTGCTTTCCACTTTGATAGTGGGTCGACCATAACTATGGGTAAGATTCCCACTCATTCAACTTTATTGTTGAGTCATCCTTCTCATCCACCATCTTCTGTCGGTTTGGTGGTAAATCATTATCCAACTTATCTTTTTGCATCGACAATGAATCTTTTGATTAGTGGAGGGGTCCTTCACTTTCATCGTTAAATAATCAGCGATCGTCGGTGCTGATTTTTCAAAGGTGGCGGGGCCAGCCACTATCTTCTGTATAATATTAGCACCCTATGCTTGTTATAATGTATTCCTATATTATTACATTCGTAGAATATATGTATACTCGTAAATTATTGAGTCCAGTTTAGACTCATTTTCTTTTATTACATTTTAGGCTTTTATTGTCTAAAAACCCTTCACTTTTCCTTTTTCTTCTGGTGTTCGGTCTTGTCTTGCTTGACTTTGAACCCTTGTCCGAACAAAGGTTTCTCGTGTATTTGACAGTAAGAACATATGCGTTCCTCCCATCTTCCGATATGCACCCATGTTGCATATTTTCTTTCTAGTTTGTTCCGTTGCCGGAACTTTGTTTTTCGAAATTAATTTCCCCTTATTTTCAAATAGGCTTTCAGCAAATCTGATTGTATTTCCTATCATTGACTTTAACAGGAATAACCCATTCGCAGAATTTTGAAAATTTTTGAATGGGTACTTCACTTTGTCCATCTCAGTAAGACAGACCCATAATCCCCAGGCTTGCGTTATAATTATTTCTTCTTCTGTAAGGGCAACCACTAAAGGACTATTTGATAGTGGTGCTTTGGCTCTATTATACGCCACCATATCTGGTCTCTGTAGTTTTATGAATTAAAAAAATGGGTGAGACCCTTTGCCTATAATTTCAGGAGCTGTTGAGATAATCTTTAGCTCCAATGCATCTCCTCAACCCAAATGTGGGTTGTTATGCATGAATCGTACAAGACAGTAGCTATCCATTCCGATAATTTAGAAATCTCAGAAAAATTGGGTGTGATAGGAAAAACCCAAGCAATTGCTCCGAAATTAATCCATTCACACACATCTTGCGGGTTTGCACCCGGGAGCATCTAAAGCTTTGGATGCTTTCCAAACCAATCGGTAGTAATCTTGTCAGGATTGATCGCATTCCTTGTAACCAATTTCTCTCATGTTCGTTGATAAATCTGAAAAGGAGAAACAGCTTGGTTAGTGTTAACCTGTCTTGGGCCTGTCTGTGACCTTAGGTTAACATTTCCCTCTTTAACCCCAGAGGTACTGGGTTGACTCGGGTTGTCTGAAATTATTTCCTGACTTTTCGAATTAATATTACTATCGAAATCCGATAGTTTGTTTGTTTTGGTTTTATCTGTCATTTCACCAGAGTCAGATGAAAAACACTTGTCTATAGGATGTCCTACCTTGAGTATAAAAACACCCTGTTTGTTCATCAATGATGAGCCTTTCTCGTGTATTTCTTTTTGGGTCACCGATGGTGAACCCGCCTTTTGCAGAGGCCCTTCTAACAATTTCCATAAATTGATTTGGGCAACTGTGAAGCTTGTATGGCTGCTTGGTCTTTATCCAAATCTGCCTTTTACACATATGAAGCTGCTTCGGCATGTATCTTTAACAACTCAAACACTTTGTTAAGTTCCTCAAGGTGTTCCCTAAGGTGTCTTGATTTAACTGTTATGGAATCCCCTTCAAGAATGTCCATCTCTTCTTAAGAAATCTGCAAAAACATTCTTATTAGATTTCACAATGACAATATTAAATAAATAATATTGGCATTCGGCTTGCCACCTGATAATACGAGTTTTTTCTATTTTTGATTCAAGTTTATTTTTTAAAAAAACTTTTGCATTTGTATTATCAATTTTTAAAATAAATTCTTTTGCCAATAAGAACAAAGGCTATTTTTTAAACGTCTTCCGAACCGCAAATAATTCCTTCTCGTTAATATGCCAGACTCTGGCTTGTTGTTCTGAAAACGATTTTCCTGTATATTTACACGGTTCTTCCCCTGTAGTTATTTTTCTCATGAGCACTGCTGCCCATCGGAAATTGTTAGCGTCCATATAAACGACTAATTTATCCTCATCTTGAGGAATCATGAGTTTCGGCAGGTTACTATAAACCTGTTTTATCTCTCAGAGCCATTGGGAATGTATGTCTTCCCATTTTCATTTGGTCTTCTCATTCTTTTGTAATAAAGGACGGAAATCACACCCAAAAAGTTTTGAAGGTGCTTCTTATTTTTAAGAATACCTGGAAAATTATGGATTTTCTCCACAATATGTTCCTGGAGTTCCATACATGTATGGTCAATAATTACACCAAGAAACTCGATCTTATTAACCGCGATTATTATCTTTTTTTCAGAGATCACTAATCCTTCTTTATGACATACCTCAGAAAATATTTCAAAATGCTTTAAATGATCTTTCATATTTTTAGATGCAATTAAAATGTCATCTAGGTAGACAAACATAAACTCAAAATAATCTTTAAAAAAATTATCCAATTTTCTTTAATATATCTGAGGTGCATTCGCAAGACCCATAGAAAATACATATCAGATATACTGACCTTGTGGTGTAAAAAAACAGTCAATTTTTTCAACTCTTTTTCTAACTTGATCTGGTAGAAACCAGACTTACAATCAAACTTTGAAAGCACTCTTTATCCTTTAATGCAATCAATTAAATGTTCTCTAATTGGAATGTAATAACCATCAAATTCAGTAATTTTATTAATATCTTAATAGTTAATTATTAATCTTGTCTTACCTCTCTTTATTTCACCATAGTTTCTTACCAAAAACCCTGGGCTACTGTAAGGAGAAATACCTGCTTCTATCAGATGTAGATTGATATGCTCTTTCATAATTTTTTGCATATCTTTTCAATCATTAATGTTCATCTAAATAAGCTTGTATCGAACCAACTCATATCGGTATTATTTTTTTACCTTTAGTGTTGCTTTGATCTCATCAATGTTAATCGGAGGTGGACCTTCTTGTAGGACATTTTTTAGAAACTGGATAGCTTCTTCTTGTGTCTCCTCCATCCCCTTTTGTTTATAAGACAAAAGAGATTCTCCAAATTTCCACTTATCCTGCATTTTATGATGGGTTAACTTGGAGTCATTATCACCATGTTTGTTGCGAAAAATAATAGGCCTTATCTTATTGAAAGCCTTTTCCCGTTGCAAAACCTGTATTAAACTATCATAGTTAGTAGTAAATGTTAACAGGTTCTTGTGATTATCTTGCTTGTTGGGATTTCAGTGTTTAGATTTTGATGAGAGAAACCATCTATATAATAGGAAGTTTGAGTACCTTATTTTTCACAATGTTTAAATGAAATCATAGACTAGGATTAAGTCTATATATATATGTTCTGAAAGATGGAGGATCTCAACAAAGCCGTGCTGCATCAAGAAGATAGAAGTATGAAAAAACTATAAGTATGATTTGCAGTAATATAACAAGTAAGAAACAAAGGCAAGCAACGTTGCAAGCAGAAGATACTAGATGCAGGAAGAAGTTACTGCAATGCAGCTGTAAGAAGAGAAGATACTACGCTACAAGAAGTAGTTACAGTAACGCTGCAAGTAGAAGTTACAGCACTACTGGAAGAATAAGATACAGTAGTACGGTAAGTAAGTAGTTGCTGCAAGAAGATCGAGGATATAGTGTAGAAGCCAAGACTTGCTGCATACTCCAACAAACCTCGAACACGACAAATAAAAGCAATGCCCTACAATCCCTAGAAGTATAAATACAGTACGAGGAACGAAGACCGAAACAAGTATAATTAGAGTTGGTAGAAATAAGATCAAAGTTGCAGGCACAGAACCAATACAGAGATGACACGTGGACTGATAGGCTGCAGAAAGCTGCGAATCGCAAGCACCGCATTGAATGCTCTAAGAAGATAAGTCAAGCGCATTAAATGCTAGCCATGCCTTTGATCAGAACCCGAAGTTCAAATGAAAGATATCTCCTTCAACGGATATCTTTCTACAAGTATAAATAGAGGTCGAACAACACTGAAGCTGACTACTGAAACATTTACGCTCTTCAAGTCTAAGCATTATCAAGCTATTCTCAAGCATCCTTACAAGTTTCAGTCACTCGACCTAAGTGAAGTGAACAAGCTCTAACTTGAAAGATCCGAAGAAGGATTCAGAAGTTCGCTTCGCTGCACCAGTTGAAGAAACAACATATATACTTTAACCTATTTATTGTGTACTAGGTTGTTTTAGGTGTCGTTAGTTGATAGGATTTATCCTTGCTGATTGTATTTAGTTGTCTAGGTGATAGGCAAGTTCCCTGTGTGGGAGTTTAGAAATCCTGTGTGAGTTTACCTTTAGAACTTATAGTTGTTATGTGTACGCTGGGTTGTAGTAGGTGTTAACTTGTTAGGTTGTACCTTGTAATTCAATCTTGCTTAACGAAGTTCCTACTCAGGGAAGCAGTAGAGTGGACGTAGAAAGATTACACCACCTTCGAACCACTATATACCATAAGTGTTTCTTCGCTTTATCTTATCCGTGTTGCATCCAATCTTTATTCTATTATAAGCATAAAAGAATCTTTAAATGAAAGCATATTTGAAAAAACAAGCCTTCAGTCAAAACATATTTTCCGCTGTGAAGTTACAGCGTACAACACTGCATCCTAGTGTTGTAAACAGTACTAAACTGTGTTATAAGTTTAAGTAACTTACAGTATATTAAGTTCAAAAAGATTTTCAAAAATAGACGAAGGTTCATTCACCCCCTCTCTGAACCTTCGAGACTACTCGGGACCAACATTGCTCATACTTTGTAAAAGTTTGGATAAAATTGTTATCCAATAAAATATCAGCACCTGTATCATGAATATAGATTAGTGACATTCTTACTTTGTACCAAGGGGTATCGAATGCTCATTCGATCATTATTCGTGATTCTCGAATACCCTTATTGAGTATTAGGATTTTCTAGGAGAAATTCCTTCCTATAATAAGAGGTAGGGTTTCCACAGATTTGCTGAAGAAAACTACTGGCTTTGCTGTGCAAATGCCTGAACTGGAATCAATATAAGCTGTAAAATACTCAAACTTGTATTGTTCATACAATATCCCTACGGATATGTATATGGAGAAAACACTTGTCATTAAGAATCTTCTGGATAAATTTTATTATTTTTCCAAGATTCTAGCAGATTTATCCTTAACCTTAATTGATTAAACTTAAACATAGCTTCCTACATTCTTGTATGATAAGTTAGACCTTGACTACTTAAATCCCTTAAAATGTCTAACAGATCATCTCGTTATTGTAAGAGATTTGAAATCTCTACCTCTATAGGCAAACCTAGCATATTTTTATAGAAAATGGGCCACTCATTCCACCCTTATTAGGTGTCCATCGAGACTAAACTCCTTCCATTTTCCATTTTTTTCCTCATAGTTTGTGTTCCTTTAGGAAACTTAGGCCTAGGGTCATAGAACTTTTAGTTCTACCTACAATTCCTATAATAGATACTTCATAGCCTACTATTTCTAACATGCATTTATATCTATTAATATTTGATTATTGTAAATGATATATCTCATCACAAGAAAACAAATTATTACTTTCAGGTATATCAAACACAATATGAATTTCTTTCCATCCCCTCACGGCATTTCATTTTTACATTACTAACCCTAATTTTTTGTGGATTAAAATCCTCACTTGGTTCTTTTCCTTTTAGGCTTAGAATCATATCTTCGGAAAAATATATCTTGTACTAATTTTAGAATCAACCCTAAATGATTTATTTAAAATCGGATAATCTTTAATTAGCAAATTAACAACACCTATCCTAGGTATCTAGATTAGGTCTGGTGTCAATCACTTTGGTGAATTCCTTGAAAATTTTAGGAATTTCTATATATTCTTTCCTCAGGATCATATCAGAATGATGTGTATTGAAAAGTGCATATGCAATTCTATACGTGATAGAATATGGTCTATTTCCTTTATTTATTAATTCAGATCTATTAAATTCTTGATGAAGGGTTAAAACTCTACTAAAATCTTAATTTGTTAGGTTATATGCAATCCTAGGATGTATGTCAAATATAAGTTTGTCAGCATATAAATTTCCTACCATTGTACCAAGACAACCATTTCTTAAGTTATTGATACGCCTTCTTTGTGATCCTGCGGACTTAGATCGAAACCCACTTCTGAAATGTTTCTTTCTTTTGCCATGTGTCTCACGACTTGATTTTTCAATAATACTTGGAAAATCATTGTTGTCACAATAAAGAGAGGTTCTTTTTACCTGGCCTCTTAGTTGTTTCTTGTTCTTATGTAGTGTCGCCTGTTGACACCACTCTCTTATGTTGTCCTTTAAAAAAGGACATCCTTCTGGCCACTGAATCAACCGTTCTTGGAGGTACCTTTTATGTTTATAGAAGCATATCTTTCCATGGGCTACATATTTTTGTAAAGAACATTTCTGTTGCAACATTCAATGGTATCTGGGTTTAGAAGTAGTATTTGCGGAACCAAAATATATATTACTTTGCGTAACATATACTTCTCAACTCGAGAGCATACAAAGCTTGTGTATATTCTCGATTCTTTTCTTTTATTCTTTCATCAAAGTATCCATCACCGATAAAGTATACCTTGAGCAAGTGACCGATCTTTTCGATAATTTCATAAATATTATCTCCCGATTTGATCTCTTCTTTGATATGAGCCTCCGTATTATTCCATGCTTTCTTAGCTGAACCTTGCAAACTATTTTCAATAAATTTGCTGAGTTGATTCTTATCAATGTCCAGCGTTGACGAGACAACTTTTAAAGATGTCATCCATTCATCGATCAAAGTTTCCATGTTTCTGAAATCAATAATGTCAGTTGTGAGCATCAATCTGAACGGATGTGTTTGTTCTAACATTGTTTTTGCCCAAGGGCTGTTAGATACTGTCTTATTCCATCTTGGTTGTTTTCTACGTCGAGCCACAAAAGCATTATAGTCGACTTGATCTTGCCTCCATGGTTGTTAGGGGATAGGTGTTTCCGCACTCGTACTCCATTCTTCTTGTTTGGGAATAGGATCATTCATCTTGATATTAACTGGATCCACCATTCCTAAGTTAGAAAGTGATTTGGTTAATTCCAAGATATCTACTCTTGTGACTTTCATTAGACTTTTCGGATGATGTCGAGCAAGAGTTCATCGTAGCTTTTAGACTGTGGAATTTCCATAGCCTTTCCTTTGGGCGTGATTAGTTTATCTTTGAATGCATCTTTAAAACGTTCATTCATCAATCTACATTTTCCCCTAGGTAACCTTCCTTTGAGATCTAGGATTTCTTTCTTTAGATTTGAAAATTCTTGTTAGATCTCGAATGGAGATCGAAACATCTTCTCCGTCTGTCTATCATAGTATATGATGGTCTTTTGGATCTCCCTAAGATCTTGAGAGATCTTAGATGTATCTGGAACAATTAAGTTCCAATCTTCGCTGGATGACATTTAGTGAAATCCTTTACTTGTTTTATCTCGAAATAATTTCGGATACATTTTTCTTGATTTTCTCCTCTATTAGGCATAAGAAAAATAATATTGTACAAATAGTTTAATTTATATCTTCAATAATCTTAGGCTCTGATATCATTTTTGCGCATCGGGTTTAATTAGATACAATACATGGAAAAACCTTTATTTTTCACAATTCTCAAATATTAACCGATACATGACGTTGTGTATTAAAGGGGCACTTAGAAAGTATTCCAGCTGATATACTCAAGTGGTTAATTTTGGTTTAATAAGTATGAATTGACAAACTTGAATTGGAAATTCTAATTTTGACTTAGAAATAACATTTCAATCATTAGCCCATGTGACTTTGAAAAGTCATGGGGTGTGTTTAGAAAATCTTGGTGGGTGTATAGCCCCACCCTTAAATTTAGTGACCTTCATGCAAATAACAAGTTTATGAAAATTATAATTTGACCCTTCATATTTTAAAATTATTCAAGGATCTTAACATAATTTCTAACATTTCAACTTCACCGTCTTAATGTTAAAATAATTTTAGAAACGTGTATTTATGTAAACATTCATTTATCTCGCCTCTTTGAATAATACAATTTTGGTTTGGAAAATTAAGAAATTTGAAGAAAAATTCTCTCTATTGCATTTGTTGAATTATATCTTATAATGGCATCTTATTGAATAGAATTTCATAAATATTGTTGGTTTTATTTAATTTTATAGTTATTAAAAATGTAAATTTTTGTACGTAAGTGATGCCTTAACCAAAAATATCCTTATATAAAAATGAAGTATTAAAAACCTAACATCACCAAATCTTCACAAATCAATTTAGAATCATCATTAACTAACTTAGAACCCTATCATCACCTTTATACACTCCAAATATTCCCTTGACCCCGTCTCTTTCATCAATCCTTTAAAACCTTCTGAGCATGCAAAACTCAAATCAACATAGTCAAACACATAGAAACTACCTCTGAGATAAGCAGTTGAATCTCCAGATGAAACTTCCCCAACATACAAGTGCCATGTAATGTCCTTTTTGTTTTGGATCTGTAAGAAGATATAAAAAAATTGGAGTAAAAGATACTTTATACATTACTAAACAATAATTAAATAAATAAATTCAACCTTACATGATAGAATAAATGCCACTAATCCATGTCACTAAGCTTCATCTTCTCTCTCGATTTTGATCGATTGATTAAATTTTACATGTATTTAGGTAGGGAATTTCAATCTTTGATTTCTTCAAGTCAAACTTTAGTTGTTTAGAAAGAGAGATTGTGACCTTTCAAATTTCAATTCCTCTCCTCTGTGTTTGAAAATCTCATTTCTTTTTGTTTTCATTTTTTAGTTTTTAAGAATTAACATTTCTGATTATATGATTTGAAGTTTGTTTGTTTTATTTCGTTTTTGGGATTTTAATTTTGAATTATTTTTATTGAGTATTTCCTTATGTGGTGTAAATAATTGACAATTATGATTTATTCGATATATAGTTAGTTGCACGCACGTCTTGTATGTACATGGATGAAGGAGGAGCAACTCTAGTTATGGAGATGCAACAAGTTGAGTTTGTTAGAGTGGTTTGCCACGTCGGCATAAATCTGTTAGTTTGTTTCAAGCTAGCGTAGTGATCAAGCTATTGCTACTCTATATATGTACTATATCTTCTTTTTTTCTCAAATTTTAGATGATAATGAAATTTCTTATTTTCTCTCTCTCTCTCTCTCTGTCTTTTGATTTTTAGCATGGTATCTTAAGTCATTGCTTCTCCTTCATTCTATTTTGCTATTGAGCCTTCATTCATGGTTGCCTTTTCTCTTCCTAATTTTTTGACTCTTACATTTCGACTAGATCAATCGAACTTTTCCCATTGTTGCCACAGTGACTGCTCATAGTTTTGATCAATTTCTGTATGGAGATAAAGCTGGTATTCCTGATGAGTTTGTTGATAATGGTGATGGCATTCGGTGTTGTGGTCTAGCATTTACGGAATGGATTTGGAAGGATCAGCTCTTAAAGAGTTGGTTGCTAGAAGCTCCATGTCTGAATCCATGTTAGGTTTTATGTGTCGGTTTACTCACTCATTTGAGATCTTACATGCACTTGATCAGCTTTTTCATTCTCAAATGAAAGCTCTAGCTATGCATCTTCGTTTTCAGTTGTATACTTTGAAAAAAGGTGATGGTTTTTGCGGATTACATAATGTATATGCAGAATTTGGCAATCAACTTTGAGCTACAGATCAATCTCTTAACGATGATGATCTTATATTATATATCCTTGGTGGCTTAGGATCTGACTTTGAAAGTGTTGTGGTAAATCTTACTACACACAGTGAGACTCTTTACTCTTTCTGAGGTGTAATTTGTCTTACAAACTCTTAAATTGCGGTTAACTCAGCAGCACACTACTGCTTCTCATCTAATTGGTGTTACTCCTAGCGCGAATTATGGTATTGCTTGGGGTTCTTCTGAGCATGGTCATTGTGGTTTCTAACAACATGGTCGAGCTTATGGTGGTCGATTCCCTAACACTCGAAATCGTGTGATGTGTCAAATTTGTGGTAAAAGTAATTATGTTGCTATTAAGTGTTTCAAGCCATTTGAAATGAATTTTACTGGTTTCGAGAATGTTGTTCCTTCCCTCAAGCTAATCTGTTGAGTACTTTTCTGCTCCATCACAACCTCTTTCCTCTGGATCTCCACTTCTCCATGATCACAGTATTTCCACCCCTTCCTCTAATTGGATACTTGACAATGGAGCAAGCTTTGGAGAACCTTACTCTTTAGTCTCCTTATTCTGATAAGCAACGACTGGTGGTTGGAAATGGTTCATCTGCCCTTATTGGTTTCTTTTCTCTCCCCTCTCTTATTCCTTCATCTTCTCTTATTCTCAAACTCATTCTATGTGTTCCTGATATCACACAAAATTTGCTAAGTATTTCCAAGTTTTTGCAAGATAATTCGACCATTATTGAATTTCACTCTCATTGTTGCTATGTCAAGGATCTCCATACCAACCAAATCTTGTTGAAAGGAGCACTTAAAGATGGATTGTACCAACTTGACCTCTCTCATCTCCCATCCATGCATTTTGCCACATCTACTGTTTTTCATTATATTCCTTATAGATCTTCTGATTTACTTACTCTATGGCATCATCGTTTGGGTCACCCTTGTAATATCACCCTTAATAAAGTTCTTAAGTCAATAAAAGTTCCATGTTCTTTTGCTCCTTTGTTTTGTGAAGCATGTAAACTTAGTAAAATTCATCAATTGCACTTTCCTACTGTTATTCACACTACATCTAAACCCCTAGAAATAGTCCATAGTGATGTGTGGGGTCCTGCATCTCTTGGAATAAAAGAAGGTTATAGGTACTATGTTTTGTTTGTTGATGACTATACTCGATTCTCTTGGATTTATCCTATATAAGCTAAATCTGATATTGCTATTCTTTTCAAGAATTTTCTTCCTCTTGTAGAAAGGCTTTTCGACACTAAGTTGAAATCTCTTCAATGTGATATGGTGTGAATTCAAAGTTCTTTCTTCCTTTCTTAGCAGCTTAAGGATTACTCTTAGACACTCATGCCCCTACACTCATCAACAAAATGGCTTGGTTGAGAGGAAACATCAACATGTTGAATTAGGTTTAACTCTTCTCAGTAAGCTTTTATACCCTTATCCTTTTGGTGGGATGCATGTAGTATAGTTATGTTCCTTATCAATCGGCTTCCTACTCCTATCTTAAAGGGTTAGTCTTCATACTCATTTCTCTACAATAAACCACCTGATTACTCATTTCTTAAGTCTTTCGGTTATGCATGTTATCCTTATCTTAGACCATATAATCAACATAAACTTCAACTTAGAAGTCATAAGTGCATTTTTCTTGGGTATAGTACTACTCATAAGGGCTATAGATGTCTTCATCCTAGTGGGCGGATCTACATTGCTAGGATTGTTGTCTTCAAAGAGTTAAAGTTTCTTTTTCTTGATTTCTTCCCTAAGTCATCTTCTTCTTCTACTTCTACACACGATTCTTCTTCTATATTTGTTCTTTCTCTCTCATTACCTATAGTTCCTACTATCTCTACTGGCAATCCATCTGAGGGTTCTTCTTCAATAGGTTCCTCTACTTCGTCCTCTCATGACTCACCTTATGTTTCTCCTTTCCCTATATCTTGTCACCCTATGATCACTCAATCAAAGAGTGGTATTTTCAAGCCCAAAACCTACACTATTGATCTTGCCAATACTGAATCAACCACTGTTACTCAAGCATTAGCTTCACCACATTAGAAATTAGATATGGAGGAAGAATTCAAACCTTGCAATCTAATCAAACATAGGTGTTAGTTCCCAGTCATGCTGATATTAATCCTATCACAAATAAGTAGATCTTTAGAGTTAAGAGGAATCCTGATGGTAGTGTTAGCAAGTACAAAACTCTATTTATGGCCTAGGGATTTAAGCACCATGCCGGTGTGGATTACTTTGAGACTTACAGCCCTGTGGTGAAGCCTCTTACAATCAGGCTGGTCTTTACTTTGGCTGTTATAAAGGGATGGAAAATACTGCAAGTTGACATAAATAATGCTTTCCTCAATGACACTTTTAATGATGTTGTTTATATACATCAACCAACTGATGCTACTCACCCTTATCATGTATGCAAGTTCATCATTCAAGCAAGTTTCAATAATACTATTGTTACAGTTACAGATGTACAAGGTCCTCGAAAAAGGAAAATATTGAATGAATTGATCGTAAATTCTGAGATTGGGAGCAGTCTAAACCGTGAAAATGGGGTTGTGGGAGAGCAATACAAGTGAATCCTCATACGACCTTAAGCAAGCCCCAAGGCATGGTATGACACACTTAAATAATTCTTGGTTTCACTTGGTTTACAACACTCCACATCTTATCACTCTTTGTTTTATCTTTCTTTTCATGGGAAAGCTATTATTGTTCTCATCTATGTCGATGATATCTTAGTTATTGGGGATGATTCGCACATGATTTCTGAGCTAATAAGACAGTTGCACATGAAATTTTCCCTTAAACATCTTGGTGAGGTACATTACATCCTTGGAACTGAAGCTCGCAGACCTCTCAAGGCATTCACCTCTCTGAGGCCAAATATATAAGGGACATTCTCAGCTTAACAGGCTATCTCATTGCAAGCCAAGCCTCATTCCCTATCTCTCTAGCAAGAAATTATCTTTACATGATGGCCCTCTCTTCGAGCAACCCTCATTATGTAATAGTGATTGGTAGCTTGTAGTACTTGACTTTAACTTGGCCTGATATTGCATTCATGCTTACTAGACTTAGCCAATACCTCCATCAACCCTCAATCAATCATTGGCTGGCATGCAAACGTGTTCTTCGATACTTAAAGGGCACTCAACAAACGGATCTTCTATTCAAACCAGTTACTCGGATGGTTTTACAGGGCTTTGTCGATGCTGATTCACAAGCAATATTGACGATCGTTGAAGCACAAATGGGTACTATGTTTTCCTTGGCTCTAATCTCCTCATATGGTGTAACAAGAAACAGCATGTTGTTGTATGCAACAATACATAGGCTGAGTATAGGTCTCTTGTGCTTGCCACCACTAATCTTTTATGGCTTAAAGGGTTATTTGCTGATCTGCAACTCTCTCTTGATCACCCTACTGTTCTTTGGTATGATAATGAATAAGCAATAAAGCTTTCTTTCAGTCCTACTTTCCATTCCCAAACCAAACATATATAAGTTGATGTCCATTTTTTGCACGAAAAAGTTCGGCACAAGAAACTTGATATTCGCTTTGTTCCTTTAAAGCATCAAGTAGCTGATATTCTAACGAAGTCCTTATCTGCCGGCAGGTTTTCCACTCTAAGCACTTGACTCTCACTTGTCCATGATCCTGGTTAGGAACATCTTCAATATATAGTTGCATGCACATCTTGCATGCACATGCATGAAGAAGAAGCAACTCTAATTATGGAGATATAGCAAGTTGAGTTGTTAGAGTGGTTTGTCATGTTAACATAAATCTGTTGGTTTGTTTCAAGGTAGCATAGTGACCAAGCTATTGCCTCTATTTATATATACACTATATCTTGTTTTTTTCTCACGTTTTTGGATGATAATGAAATTTCTTATTTTCTCTCTCTTCTAATTTTTACCATGATTTATTTTTCCTCTACAATTTGGAGATTTCACAATTGAGATGCCACACATGCATCCTAGCAGCCACGTCAATTTGAAAAAACAAAATTCTAACTCAAATATGACAAATATTGAAAAAATCAATAATTGGTGGACAAAAATTGGACTAAGCCTACCTTACAACACTCAAAATGATATTCTCCCTAATAATGATAATAATATCCAATTACTGTTAATAAGAAAAATTATTAAAATTTGCATATAAAATACTTAGTTTTCATTAGAGGTGAGAAATAGTCTAAAAAATAAATGAGCCTGCGAAACCCGAATCAAATTAAACACTTGTGAATTGATATGATTATTTGATTTTATGTGCACCAAACCACTTTGATTACTTTTTTATCAAACCAAACTATATTGAACCGAATAACTAAATAATTAATATTTAAAGTTTATTCTTAATTAGACTAATTAATCATTGAGTTATTATCAATTATGGTTTAATAATAATTATTATTTCTTAATTAATTATTAATAACTATTAATACTCAAATATTGAAGATTAGAAAAATATCTCTTATCTTAATAGTTTAATTTATCTTAAATAATTTTTAATTATTCATAATTATTCCTTAAATATTATGAATCATTATTAAACATCATTAGGCCATCAAAGATCATACATAAATATGATTAAGTAAGGAGAGAACACAATTACTAAAATTTAGGAAATGCCTAAAGACTTTATCCATCATTAACAAAAAATAATGAAATTAGATAACATCCCTAATTTTATGATGAGCTAAGCCATCCTATAATCACCCTATAATCACCTTAGTGTTTCCTTAACATCCTTAAGTGAAGATGAATTTGGATCAAATCCCATTTAACATAAAATAACCAACTTATTTTAAATAATCCGCATTGTCATCAATATTCAACCATGCCTCTCCCAAACTTAAATTAGACACTATTCACATTTTTCACCAATTATCCTTAGAACATGTAAATGGCACTCCACATCCTCAATCTCAACATGAATTGATCACCATATCATAATGACGCATTTTGCAAAATATGTTTAATTTATGAAAAATTATGACACTTACAAATAAAAATGTCAGTATATTTGTCAATTAAGTGATGTTTTTACAATTTTAATTATTTGATTTTGATTATAAGTTCTATTTGTTTGAGTGGTGAACTGATAATTATTTTTTATTGTATAATTAAGATAATCACATGAATTAAGTAATATAAAACACCGTGGGGATGTTTTCATTACTCAAGAAGAAAATGTTGTGTGAACCAAAACTGACCAATCAAATCCAGATGATGAAACTCACACCTGAATAGTATGGACTCTGATATTAAATTAGAGGAAGATCATAATGACTGCTATCAGACTGCGAGACCTCCAACAAGACTCGGAACAATACGTGATTAACTATGCCACAGATGAAAAAAAAATTTATTATATTATATAAATGGTTGCAGGGTAAAGAATAATTCATTCCTCACTTTTATTACAAGAGGTAAAATAACAACTCTTTAAAAAATAATTAATATTTGAATACTGTATTAAAGAATAAAAAAATTCATAAGAACAATACGTGATTGACAAGTTTTTTTTTATATAAATTTTGAATTAACATCTAGAATTTGTCCAATATAATAAACTATATCAAATTTAAAGTTCATATAATAAAGTGAAACGATTTAAAATTTATATCAATAATGTGAAAGTCATATATATATATATATATAATTCAAATAACAAATTGCATGTAATTAGTACCAATCTACTAAATTATTAAAAAGTACTATAGATAATTTTACAAACTGATAAGCTCGCAAATGTATTGGATGACAAATTGTGCCACCCACGATCATCAAATAAATGTCCTACAATTGACTAAACCGTTTTTCCAATTTTCTCTTTGAAATTTGTTGATTATTCAATTTCAATATAGCTCACTGCTTTGACATTTGAATCATTCATAATCTATAGCTGCATCCTAACCATTGTTGTATTAATTGTAATAGCTCATCGATTACCTGTAAATTAGGTCATGGTTTTCACATACGACACATAAACGTACTTCAGAGAATTTATTTTAATATTAACTAGATATATAGTTCTAAAATTATCAATAATGTTATATTAAGTGAACACAGTCTTTTTTCCCACATATACATTCTTTTCTGAAACTTAAAATGGGTAAGGTTCCCTTGTTCTGACTTTATGAATATTATTATAAATCATGTTAGTTACTTGTTATAAGATATATATATGCCAATAGAAATTTGATAGGATAAACCATAATAGATTTTAATGAGACAAAACATGTAATAGATTAGAGCATTAGCTATCTGGATAGGTCTCCATATATAAAATAGCTAAGACAAGGATGTTGGAAAAAGAAGAAGATTATGCAAAGGAACCTACGCCAAGTCTCTGCTACCTGCATATCATCAAGTTGTTGCATCATCTGAAGAAGTCAGTATCCAAGTGTCAAAGGATGTTGGGAGGTATCTGAAGGATCCCAAGTCAAAGAAGCTGACTCCCTTGATTCAGCAAGAAGGAAACTCCCAACAACATCAAAATCAGTGTATTATGATTAGCTGTTAGAGACACTTCAATCTCAACCAATCGAAGAATGCCACTTGGAAAAGCAACAAGGACAGAGTACAACAGACTACAGATTAAGGTCGCGCAGTAAAAGGACAAGACAGGCGCAGAACAGAAAGGAGGCGTTGCAGAACAAGTGTCAGAAGAACAGTAAGGAACCAATCAGATCAAGACACCTCATCAGTGGAAAACTGTCTTTTCAACGGGTAAATTTCTCACTGAAGACCTATAAATAAAAGATTGAGTGCACCTGATAAAATAGGAACAATCTGAATTGAAATATCCTACGAAAAGCAGTTTATCAACAAGCTCATATAACCCAAACTTCAGTCACTCAGTCTAAGCAGTAGTAAGCCAGCTACCTTGTGAAATTTAGAAGAGTAAGGAGCTTCCTGCATTCAACCGTTGAAGATTTCTTTATCTTATTTAGACTGTTTAGGAGTCATTTAGGCAGGGGTTAATTTTGCTAAGTTGTTATTCTCTCTAAAGAAGAGAAAGGATCCTGTGTGGGTCAAGGAACCTGTGTGGAGATCCTGTGTGGGTCGCTTAGTTTGGTCACTGTGCAGCTACCTGTGTGGATAGAGCTGACAGTTTTGTGTAGAGTAAAATTTGTATTAACCGGGTCTATTGTAAATCAAATTTGCTTTAACAAAGTTCCTCCTTGAGAACGAGTAGAGATGACGTAAAGGGATTACTCCACCCTCGAACCTCGATAAGCTTGCTTGCGTATTTATTGTTTTATATCTTTGTCTGATCTCATAAGCATCCTGCATTAAAACTGTTCTTCGAAAATCACATTTTTTCCATTGTGCATTTTTAACTCTGTCTAAGTCATAAGGTCACTGCCTGAGCAGCAACCTTCAGTGCAACAAGCTATCTAGCTACCTGCTCCTCAAGGACTTAACATTTTTGGAGAAAATTTAAAAAATTGATAAGGTTAACCTTATACCACTTGGGACCAACAAGTGGTATCGGAACAGGTTGGATTAAGAACCCAATCTGTCTGGTCAATCCCCGATCCCTGATTTTCGAAAATCTACATATATTATTTTTCATCACATCATGGATACGCATAAGCTACCTATGTTCTCTATTGAAGAATATGACGACTGGAAAATTAGAATACAGGCACATCTCTCAGCCATGCATGACGAAATGTGGTTGGTCATTACTGACGAACCTCCGAGGATCACCAAGGCCAACCCTATATTCGCTAGAGCTGCCGATGCTGGTGATGCAGGAGTCATTCCCTACCAAGCTGTTATTGATAAACCTAGAGAGGAATGGACGGCTGATGACAGAAGGCGAGCCAATCTGGCAACGTAGCCAAGAACGCCATGTTTGTCACTCTGGACAAAGGAACCTTCAGTAAGGTTAAGACATGTAAAACGACGATGGACATCTGGAACAAGCTCGAACAGATATGCGAAGGAACAGAGCTTACAAAGGAAAACAAGGTATCAATGACAACTCAAAAATTTGAGTTGTTCGAGATGCTTCCTGAAGAAACCTTGGAGCAGATGGACCTAAGGTTCACAAATATTGTTAACAAGCTGGAGTCTTTGGACAAATTCTATACCCAAAAGGAGAAAAATATGAAGGTACTGAGAGCACTACCTACTGAATGGGACAGCAAGACTACAGTTATGAGAGTTTACATGGACTTGAAATCAATGAGCATCTTTGACCTCTTCTCAGACCTAAAAGCCTTCGAGTATGATATCAACAGGAGGAAGAAGGAAGTAGAGGAAACAAGCACTAAGGTGACTGCTCTGACAACCAGGAGCACAAAAGAGACTAGAGCTACTTGCAGTAAGTAAGGAGAGTTACCTATTGAAAACACTGATAAAGAGATGGCTTTTCTCCTAAGAAACTTCAAGAAGTTTATCAGGTACAACAGGAAAGGTGACTTCAAGAAAAACCAGGCACCACCTCAATAGCCCAGCTTCCAGCAACCTAATCAAGATACCTCAGACCTGTGCTATAACTGCCGAAAACCAGGACACTATACCAGAGAGTGTCCTCATCCCAAGGTCAACCGATATCCCGAAGGAGAGTCCTCCCAGAAAAGAGAGAAACGAAGGGAGAAAAGGAGAAAAATCAAAGCCTTCCTCAGTGAGATGGAGAAAGAGAATGAACCTTCAAAGGAAACCCAACAGGATGCAGATTCCTCTGACAATGACAGCGACTCCTCTTTATCAGAAGACGAGGCACTCATCTGCCTGATAGCACAGTAAGTAGAAGACAGCAAGGATGATGAGGTAATGTACCCAATCCAACCCATGTAGGAAGAGGAAAAACTAAACAAAAGCCTCTCCCTAAGATAAATCATAAGCGATTTCGAATTGATAAACTCAATTCATGAGGAGCTGAAAATGGAAATGAGATGCTCAGGAGGGAAAACGAACAGTTAGCTGAAAAGCTATCTGCATATGAGTCCAGTGGTTCAAAGTGCAGTAACCTCCAGGAAGAAACATCTAAGCTCAATCTGAAAATCGCCAAGCTTGAGAATAAAAAGCATGATCTTCAAGCAATCATAGGAACCTTTAGCAAATCTGCTAAAGATGCCAAAGAGTGTCTCATGTCAGCTAGAAGCCCTTTCGACAGGACTGGGCTAGAATACTGTGCTGAAACCTCTCAAGAAACAGTAAGCACATCTAAAGCTGTTGTTTTCATCCAAGCAGAAACCTCTATGGCAAAAGAGTTATCCAATAACTCAAGGGAAAACTTGGAGAAAGCAACATGTATAGACAAGGGCAAGAAACCCATGTACACATCCACATGGAGTAAGCTTGTTTTCAAGAGCTGGCTACAGCGGAATGAATTTGTTTGAAGCAACAAAAGAAAACAGCAACCTACGAGGATACTGCACAGAAACTTCTACACCACACATACTAAGACCATAATGTCTAAACCTAAAAGAGCTCATGCTCAAGGGAATTATGGTGGAAGACCTCACTTCAAAAGTGATGGCTATACACGCTTTGCACACGCAAAACAGTATCCTAAGGATACCATTTACAGACGGAACCACCAAGTCCACAACAAAGTAATTGTTGTGAGACAAGTTTAGATTCCAAAAGGTACTAATAAAGAAGGACCCGTACATGTATGGGTACTTAAGAACCAGTGATCTTTATTTTACAGGTACCTACAACAGAAAACAGCAAGGAAGTATGGTACATCGATAGTGGTTGTTCAAGACACATGACTGGAAATAAAGAAATTCTCAGAGATCTACAACCGTGCAAGGGACCCAAAGTAATCTTTGAAGACGGCTCTACGGGTAGCACGAAAGGAATTGGAAATCTCATCAAAGAAAACACTCGCATAAAGGAAGTATCATATGTGAAAGGGTTAAAAATACAATCTGCTCAGCATAAGCTAATTTTGTGACAAAGGTTACTCTGTGGAGTTTAATCACAACAAATGCCTGATAAGGGATAGTTAAACCAGGGAAGTGAAGCTATCAGGAACTAGAAAAGGAAATATCTACATAGCTGATTGGAACTCGGTAACCACAGCTACATGCTTCATTGCAAAAGGATCATCAGAGGCTAGTTGGCTTTGGCACAAAAGGATGAGCCACCTAAACTTCAAGTCAATCAACAAGTTAGCCAGAAAAGGGCTGGTCAGAGGGCTACCTGATCTGGTGTACAAGAAAGAGAGCATAAGTGAAGCATGCCAAAAGGAAAAACAAACCAAAAGCTCATTCAAAAACAAAGTTCGAAGGTCAACTGAAAGGGTACTTGATCTACTCCACATGGATCTATTTAGACTAGTGGAACCAGTAAGCTTGAGTGGAAGAAAATATACCCTAGTAGTGGTGGATGACTACTCAAGATTCGCATGGACCCTGTTCCTAACAAAGAAATCAGATTCTCAGCGAAGGTTACCGGAGTTACTGAAGAAACTGCAGACCGAAAGGAGCCTGAACATTGTTAAGATCCGAACAGACAGAGGCACCGAGTTTACAAACAAGTTCATCGAAGAGTACTGCTCAGATAATGAAATTAAACACGAGTACTCAGCAGCTAGGACGTTGTAACAAAATGGTGTTGCAGAGAAGAAAAACAGGACCCTCAAGGAAGCTGCAAGGACTATGCTAGATGAAGCTCAGTTACCTAAGAGGTTTTGGGCAGAAGCAATCAACACAGCATGCTACACCCAAAATAGATGCCTTATCAACAACGACCTAGATAAAACCCCCTATGAGTTATGGTTCAGTTAAACTCCAAACATTGAACACTTTCACATTTTTGGTTACATGTGCTACATGCTCAACAATGGGAAGGATTACTTGAAGGCATTTGACTCAAAGTCAGATGAAAGAGTATTCTTAGAATACTCCTCGGTAAGCAAAATCTTCAGAATCTTCAACAAGAGGACACTTGTTGTAGAAGAATCAGTGCATGTGGACTTTGATGAACCTCACTGTACTAAGGCTGATATAGATGAGCTGAATGAAGACTTTGGGAAAACTCACATCACCAACACTCGTGTTGAATATATTGATGCAGAGTTACCAAGTCTCCAAAATATTAAAACAAATCTAAACTAGCAACCTGTACCTACACAGCAACCTGAAGAACAGGAACCGTTAATGAACCAGCAAGCACCAGTTATTCAAGAAAAAGTACATCATCCAGAAGGAATACAGCTGGAAGTACGTTTAGATATTCAAACGGATCCAATTCAGCAAGCTATACAGCATAATCAAGAGCAACCTGCTGAAGAACAAAATGAACAGCAAGCTGAAGAAGTAAGAAGAAAGTGGCTAAGGAATCATCTAAGAAATCAGATCATAGGTGATTCTACCTGTGGAGTAAGGACAAGAAGAAGCAACCTCTATGAAGCAATGTTCGCATGCTTCATCTCCCAAACAGAACCAAGCTGCATAGAGGATGCTCTTGCAGACACCAACTGGATCCAAGCTATGCAAGAAGAATTAAATGGATTTGAACGGAATCAAATGTGGCATCTAGTTCCCAGTCCTACTCACCAAGGAGTAATTGGGACAAAATGGGTATTTAAGAACAAGCTTGATGAAGAAAGCTAAGTAGTTAGAAACAAAGCAAGACTAGTGGCAAAAGGTTACTGTCAGGAAGAGGGAATAGATTTTGAAGAAACCTTTGCACCAGTAGCCAGACTAGAGGCAATCGGAATTTTTCTAGCCTACGCAGCTCACAACAATCTCACTGTTTATCAAATGGATGTAAAGAATACGTTTCCCAATGGCCTACTAGCTGAGGAAGTTTACGTAGAGCAACCTCCAGGTTTTGAAGAAAATCCAGAAAACATGGTATTCAGATTAAAGAAAGCTCTTTATGGACTCGAACAGGCACCTAAAGCCTGGTATGACACTCTCTCAAAGTATCTACTTGACAATGGATTCAAGAAAGGGAAGGTAGACAAGAGACTCTTTAGAATCCATGATGGAGAAAGCATACTGCTCGTCCAAATCTACGTTGATGATATCATATTTGGATCAACAAACAAGGATATGTGCCAAAAATTCTCAAATCTCATGCAATCCAAGTTTGAAATGAGCATGATAGGAGAACTAAACTTCTTTCTTGGTCTTCAAGTTAAACAGATTAGCAATGGAACTTTCATCAATCAAATGAAGTACACTAAGGAATTGATAAAGAGGTTTGGATTAGAAAATGCAAGTACAGTAAGCATTCCTATGGTAACCTCAGGAAGCTTAGACAAGGACAGTGATGGTAAAGCAGTAGATGTTACTAAGTACAGAAGGCTCATTGGGTCACTGCTCTACCTAACAGCTAGCAGACCAGATATCATGTTCTCAGTAGGAATGTGTGCCAGATACCAAGCAGCACCAAAGGAATCACACCTGACTGCAGCCAAACGGATCATCAGATACCTTAAAGAAACTCAGGAAGTCGGCCTATGGTACCCAAAGAAAGGTGGAATTAAACTTATTGGTTATACTGACTCTGATTTTGCAGGTTGCAAAATCAACAGGAAGAGCATTAGTGGTACTTGCCAGCTCCTAGACAACAAGCTGGTATCTTGGTTTTGCAGAAAGCAAACCTCAATAGCAACCTCAACAGCTGAGGCCGAATATGTTGCTGCAGGAAGCTGCTGTGCACAAATCCTATGGATTCAAGAACAAAACACATAGACATAAGGCACCACTTCATAAGGGATAACGTTGAGAAGAAAGATATATCCCTAGAGAAAGTGCATACTGACCTACAGCTAGCTGACATTTTCACGAAGCCTCTTTGTGAATCAAGATTCTCATTTCTCAGAAACGAGCTATGCTTAATCAACCTGAACTAAATATCATTAAACAATCCTAACATTTCTGCTTAAATGATTATACAGCTTAGGGGGAACTCCAAGCAACAAAAGGCTCAAATAACAAAACAACAACCTATAGGTGACTTCTCAAGGATCCTGGATAGTCCCTGAAGCTACGATACTGGTCAACAAGTACAGCAAGCAATCTGCAGCTGTGGGTGCGTAAAAAGAGGAGCAGTTACCCCACGTCAAGCAGCCGTTTTTACAGAAAGCCCCTCGATATGCACAAAATATCACATCAAGTACATCAACACACACCGCACCAAAAATCTCAGCCGAAGGATCAAGAGTCTCTTCAAATCCAAATCAAATCTGGACTGTTCGATCAAGCTCCTTCAAATTTAAATATAAGGAAGTTTCTCTTCATCTCTCTCACTCTTAACATCTTTTGCCTTCAAGCTTTTCTGAAAAACCCTAAGTCTTTGCACTCTCTCTAAGTTTTTTGCTCTCGGATTCTATCTCTCTCTCTCTCACAAATGACACCCAAACAAACCCTCGTTGTTGATGGGAGGTTGGTGGACCGAGACATTCTGCTCAATATGGTCGAGGAGGAAGGACACTCCAAGGACTTGATGAAAGACATTCTGCGGTGTCTTCGTCTCTCAGGCCTACTGAGACTCTGCTCCTTCCATAAATCTCCATATACAGAGGATCAGGTAGAAAGGTTCTACAGATGAGCTAGGGTCTCTGAGGATCGATGAGAGATCCGATCAAAATTGGGTGGGATGACGATCTCTGTGGACACCGGGCTGTTGGAGGAAGTGTTATCTCTCCCCACTGATGGCATGGACGCCAGTGACCTCTCCACGTATGGAGAAGATGAACTGGATGATTACTGGAAGATCTTCACCGGTAGGGCGGACACGGTAGGGATGTCCAGGAGCTGCAGCAAGAAGTATTTTCTTTTTGAATATGAGATGATGCACTATATCTGCTGCCACATCATTGAGAACCGCTCTGGTTCCTTTGATAAGTGTACCAACTTCAGGTATAGGATGATGATGGCCATCCTGAAGAAGGAGAAGGTGGACTGGGCCAGTTACTTGCTTTCCAGGCTGGTGGAAGAGGTGGAGAAGAAGGTGGGCAAGCCTACCTATGGGCTTATAGTGAACACCCTCCTGGGTCACTTGAAGGTGGACTTGTCCCAGGGGAAGCCCATCCAGAAAGGGAAATTCATCGGAGCGGATAGAGTCTTTGCCAAGAAGACGATTGCTCGACCATCTCCAGTAACCAGGGAGGACTCCGAGGGTTCCAAGGGTGCTTCCAGGATAAAAAAGACATTCCGCTGGACCAGCAGCGGCTCATCTTCGTCGGAAAGCAACTTGAGGATGGACGAACCCTCACCAGTCTCTGCAGTGCCAAAGAAGATTAAGCACAAGAAGGTGAAGACGAGGTTGGTCATCTCGGATGACGAATCAGAAGGCACCAACACTCGGCTTGTTAAGAAGCCTGCAGTGGAAGTGGAGATTGAGCAGGCAGGGGATGCTGCTGCCCATGATGAAGAAGCTGGAGGAGAAGAAGAGGATGAGGATGACGTATTGAAGTATGTCGTCAGCATACCGAAGTTGGAAGAAGAGTTTGCAAAGCTGATGGACAGATTCTCCATCTGGTGGCAGTACAGGCACCTACCCAGAGAGGATCTGATCCAGTGGTCTGACTAGGAGATGAAGGAGGTCCTTTAGAAAAAGTTCCTGAAGGATCTCAGGAAGAAAAAGTGGCCGGAGTACCTGGAGAATGCCGAAATCGATGCTGAGATTAAGGCCAGGAATAAAAGGAAAGCTGCTAAGCAGCTATCTGCTCCCAGGAACCTGAAAGAGAAAACACCCATCGAGCAACCAGACTTCTACAGGGAGGAAGTGATTCTGGATGCTGCTGCTAATCAAGTCAGAGCAGGCGATGATGTGGACTTTGCTGAGGCCCAAGTGGAGAAGTACGAAGAAGAAGAAGCTCTGGAAAGGATACTGAAGCAGGCTGCTGATATAAGCCTGACTGAGACAAGGATGAGAAGACCAGTAAGGGAGCCCCAGGTAGGTGAATGATCTTCCTGCACAGCGCTTATGGTCGAACCCATCAGCAGGAGGTCACCTTCACCAACGGAGATGAATGGTGAGGAATTTTCCTACCTCACTAACCTAATCATCCTGCCCGAAGTCCCTGGACAAACGCCGATGAAGGAGAGGAGCTCTACACCAACTGACTTTCCCAAGACACGAGAGTTGGACAGGTTCTTGAGCTCACTGTCACAACCCCAATGCATGATTATGACAGTGAGTGTTTTTCTGCATTTTATTCTAAGATAAATGAAATATGAGCCTTTGATCCTGATAAGAATTTTTATCATCATCAAAAAGGGGGAAATTGATAGGATAAACTGTAATAGATTTTGATGAGACAAAACATGTATTGTTCAATTTTTCGAATTTGACTTGTTTTAATAGTGTTTGTGATGATGTAGATTCTCAAGCTGGAGAGGACCTAGATAAAGATGCATTTATTGATGAACTTCAAGATCTTTATATCTCCTTGCTCGATGAATGGAAAAAGCAATGCAAGCAAGTGGAAATTCTCTCCAAGGAGAATGATGTGTTGAAGAACTCAGTTGCTAAGCTAGAAACCGCTCTCACCAAGAAGGATACTGAACTTGGGAAAGTTCAATTAAAACTTGAAGAGACGGAATCCATCTTTGTAAAATGGAACTCAAGTTCTACCAAGGTAAAAGAACTCATTGGGTCAGGTAGTACCTTCAAATCAGGTATTAGATCAAACAATTCAGTTAAGTCGGTCTTTTCAAATCTTTTCAACGATACACATACTAAAATTAATTTTGTGAAAGAAAATTCGAAAGAGTCTCGAAAAACACCCAAGTTAGGTCCTAGGAAAAGGAAATATATATGTCATTACTGTTTTCGTCCAGGATATATCAAACATTTTTGTCATGCCTTGAAACAAGATCTGGCTAGTGGTCTGGTGTTGCTTGCGGTGTCATCTAACACCCGCTGGCACACTGCCGTCAGAAAAACAGTAAAGAAAATTTGGGTTTCTAAAAAGTTATCTCAATCCTATACAGTTGTGTTTACTACTTTAAGAACCTGAAAACTAACTTTTCAGGTTCTTGGTACTACGATAGTGGTTCTTCTCGCCACATGACAGAGACTAAGGAATTTTTATCTAATTTTGTACCTCTCTCCGGAGGGTCCGTGACTTATGGAGGCTGTGTTAAGAGCAACATTGTTGGTAAAGGGACATTGAATATTCCAGATTTTTCTAGGTTAAAGAATGTTTTATTAGTTTATAGGCTTATGACTAATTTAATTAGTATAAGTCAATTGTGTGATAATAATCTTGAGGTGAAGTTTTCTAAAAACTCGTGCGAAGTCTTTGATGAAACTTATATTTGTATCATGACAGGTTCAAGGTCTCATGACAATTGTTATCTAGTAGAAGAAAATGTCACATGCAACAAGGCTAGTTTCGATTACACATTTTTGTGGCATAAAAAATTAAGCCATGTAAACTTTCGTACCTTACAAAAATTGTTGAAGTTTGAAGCTGTACAGGGACTACCTAAGCTAAATCAAATCTCGAAGGTAGTTTGTGGAGACTGCTTAAAAGGTAAACAGACCCGTGTTGCCTATGGTGTCACATCACATCAAGGACAACATTCAAGTACTGTCCATTGTTTTGAACTTTTAGATATGGATCTTATGGGTCCAATAGAGGTCGAAAGTCTTGGAGGTAAGAGGTATTCCTATGTTATAGTTGATGATTTCTCCCGTTATACATGGATTTTCTTTTTACGTGAAAAATCAGAAACTTTCTCATAATTTAAAATTCGGTGTACTACGATTAAAACTTTTTCTCTTAAAAAATTTTGAACATCGGATCGGATCATGGTAAGGAGTTTGAGAATAATTTGTTTGCTCAATTTTGTGAAAAGAAAAGGATTGGTCATCAATTTTCAGCACCTAAAACTCTTCAACAAAATGGAGTCTCGGAATGAAAAAATCAAACTTTGCAAGAGATGACACGTGTTATGCTTAGTTCTAAAAACCTCTCACAACATTTTTGGACCGAAGCATTAAATATGGCTTGTCATATAGGTAATCGTGTCTTTTTTAGACCAGGTAGCAAATTGACACCTTATGAAATATTGAAAGGTAATAAACCAAATTTAAAACATTTTCATGTTTTTGGGTGTCTTTGTTATATCCTTAATGATTGTGATAATCTTGCCAAGTTTGACTCGAAGAGTGATAAAGTCATTTTTCTTGGATATTCTTTGAATAGTCATGCATATCGTGTGTATATTTTAAGATCAAGGAATATTCAAGAATCTGTTCATATTGTGTTTGACGATTTTTTCGATGTCACAGGTAAAACATACCAAGATTCAGTGACAGATTTGATCGAAACTCCAACTGTCCAAGAAACTGAAAATACTGATGTTGTCCCCAATGTCATAACACTAGAGACAACATTGGCAGAAAAATCTGAATCTGATGAAAGTGAAGATGATGTGACTGATCCAGTACATCGTGACCACTTGCTCGTATCAGAAAAAATCACCCTACCACTCAGGTGGTAGGGGGAGTAAATGAAGGTGTTCAAACATATAGGAAAGCCCCCGTGAACTATAAAGAAATGGTAAGAAATGTGTGTATGTCTACCACATTTTCAAAGGTAAAGTACTACTGTTTTGTGTCTCAAATTAAACCTAAAAATGTTTCCGAAGCCTTAAAAAATGATGTTTGGATACAAGCAATGCAAGAGGAACTTGAACAATTTGTTAGAAATGACATTTGGTTTCTTGTTCCTTGACCCACCAACACTAATGTGATTGGTACTAAATGGATATTTAAAAATAAAACTGATGAGTCAGGAAACATTATAAGAAATAAAGCTCGTCTAGTGGCTCAAGGTTACACACAAGTTGAAGGCATCAATTACGATGAAACCTTTGTTCCCGTTGCTCGAATTGAGTCCATTAGATTACTTCTTGCAATTGCTTGTTATTTAAAAATTATACTTTATCAAATAGATGTTAAAGAAGCATTTTTAAATGGTATCTTGAAAGAGGAAGCGTTTGTTGAGCAATATAATGGATTCGAAGATCTTTTCCAACCTCATTATGTTTACAAAATCAAGAAAGCCTTGTATGGTTTGAAACAAGCTCCTCTAGCTTGGTATGGTCGATTGACATGATCTAGATGAATTTGTGAAAGTTATGTCATCAACTTTTGAAATGAGTATGATCAGTGAGCTAACTTACTTTCTAGGTTTGCAGGTACAACAATTTAAGGATGAAATTTTTATTTCACAAAGCAAGTATGCCAAGAATTTGGTGTCTCGCTTTGAATTAGAAAGTTTCAAGCCTATGCGTACCCCCATGGGATCAACACAAAATCTGTCCAAAGACAGTGTTGCCGAAGTGTCGAGAACACCCTTTATCGATCAATGATTGGAAGCTTATTGTATTTGACTGCTAGCCGACCAGATTTAATGTACAGCGTTGTTGTATGTGCTCGCTACCAATCAGACCCTAAAGCATCTCATCTTCAGACTGTGAAAAGAAAATTAAGGTATTTTTCGGATATGATTGATTCGGATATTTTGTATACTAAGGATACTAATCGTCATTTGGTAGTCTTTAGTGATTCAGATTGGGCGGGTGATGTAGATGATATGAAGAGTACTAGTTGTGGCTATTTTTACATAGGAAATAATCTTGTATCTTGAAATAGTCGAAAACAAAATTGTGTTTCTTTATCAACAACCGAATCCGATTATATTGTAGCCGGTAGTGGGTGTACTCAACTCTTGTGGTTAAGGTAAATGCTAGTGATTGGATTTCAAATTGAATCTTTGAGTTTATTTTGTGATAATGTTAGTGCAATAAATATTTCAAAAAATCCGGTACAACACTCACACACTAAGTACATAGACATTAGGCATCATTTCATTCGAGATTTAGTTGAAAAAGGGGTAATCCAAATTTAATATGTGTCCACCGAAAAACAAATTGTTGATATTTTTACTAAGGTCCTAGATTATGAGAGATTTTCTTCTCTTAAGAAATCTCTCGGTTTGTGTGTAGCCTGAATGCATCTACCTTTTACGGGTTGTTGGTCCCAGTGGTATAAGGTTAAGAGGGGGGGTGAATTACCCTTATCAAATTTTTTACTTTTACTCCAAAATGTTAAGTCCTTGATGAACAGGTAGCTAGTGAGCTTGCTGCTCGATAGGTTGCTGCTTGGGCAGTGACCTCAGGACTTAGTCAGAGACTATAATGCATAGTGGAAATACTTGTGATTTTCGAAATCGGCTTTTAATGCAGTATGCTCAAGGATGCAGATAGATATATGAAGCTGTAAAACACGAGCAAGCTTATAGAGGTTCAAGGGTGCAGTAATCCCTCTATGTCCTCTCTACTCCTTCTCAAGGAGCAACTTTGTTAAAGCAAGTTTGATTTACAATAGACTCTGCTAACACAAACTATACTCTAGACAAAACTGTCAGCTCTATCCACACAGGTAGCTGCACAGTGACCAACTAAGCGACCCACACAGGATCTCCACACAGGTTCCTCGACCCACACAGGATCCTTTCTCTTCTTCAGAGAGAATACAACTTAGCAGAGTAAACTCCTGCCTAAGTGACTCCTAAACAGTTCGTTTGAATAAGATATGAAATAGCAAACGATCGAGTGCAGCAAGCTCCTTAAACTTCTGAAGATCACAAAGGTAGCTGGCTTGCTGCTGCTAAGACTGAATAACTTGGATATGAATGCTTGAGCTTGAAAAGATTTACTTCGCGTATGTTCTCTTGGTTTGCTTGTTGTGTCCCCCTATTTCTCTTGTGTATTCAGTCTTCTATTTATAGGCATCAGTGAGTATTCTGCCTGTTGGAAAGACAGTCCTTTGCTTGATGAGGTGTCTTTCTCTAATTGGTTCTCCTGATCTTCTAACACCTGCTCTGAAATGCCTTCATTCTGTTCTGCCACTGTCTTGTCATTTTTGCTGCGCAACTTCAGACTGCAGTTTTGCTGTACTGTGTCCTTACTGCCTTTTCACACATGGCAGTCTCTGATTTGCTGAAACTGGAGAGACTCTACTGGTTAGTCAGGTTGCACTGATTTAAAGGTATCTGGTAGCTTCATTCTTGAGTGAGTCAGCTTCCTTGACCATCTCCATGTTCTTTGTAGCATCCTTCGAAGCTTGATTACTGGTTCCTTGTGGCAGTATGCAGGTAGCAGGGACTTGGCTCTAAGGTTCCTTGGCAGAATCTTCATATCTTTTCCAGCATCCTTGTCTTAGCTATTTTACATATAGAAACCTATCCAGATAGCTAATGTTCTAGTCTATTACATGTTTTGTCTCATCAAAATCTATTACAATTTGTCCTATCAATTTCCCCCTTTTTGATGATGACAAAACTCTTTAACAGGATCAAAGAACCATATTTCATTAACTTGAAACAATAATGCAGAAGAATATAAACATTCATAAGCATGCATTAAGTTCACAAGGTGTGAGCTTTCATCAACCAAAGACTTCAAGTTTTTCATTGATTCAGAAACATGTACAGAGCATAGACAAATTAAACAGAAAGCTAAACAGATAAGGTTTCAAAAAGGTAAAAACAAAATCAACAGAAACAGAAGCAGAGAGCATAATACTATACCTTCAACCAGCTGGCTTTCTTCTTTCTTTCGAATCTTGTACCTTTCCACCAGTTGGCTATGGAGTCTTGATAGCTGGGTTCCATCCTCTTCACCATCTCCTCAGATTCCTCAAACCTGAGCCAGAAGTCTTCACTGTATGGTATGAACTCCTTTCCCAGCTTCTGCCTTAGCTCAACTTGGATTGGAAGTCCACCTTTCTTTGTCAGCTCCAGATACCTCTACAAGGCCTCCTTATTTGTTCGGAATCCTCTGAAGAGAGCAGATTCCTTGCAGAGAGTGGTGAAGTACTTCATCAGCTCCATTCTCTTGAATGCTTCAATCTGGAAAAAGGATGGATTGACCTCAGTGGGGAGAGTGACCTCCGGAATCTCTGGGACTACAAACTTAACGCTCCTGGGATCCGGACTGGCTTCCAAAAAGTTTCTGAGAGAGGCACTTGCTGTAACGTCAGGACTCTGCATGTTCTTCTCTATTTCAGCCATATCAGGCAGCTTGTACGATAGGAAGATTTTGTCAAGAACAATCCTTGGGTCTGTTGAAAAGACAGCATCCAGGTTGCTCTTCAGTTCAGCTTCAGTCCTCATCCTCTTCTCATCTCTTATCTCAGCACCCTTCCTGAAGCCTGGATGTACTGACCCCCGAGACAGCTTCTGATTTTCTCTTTGAGCTGCTGTCTGAAGGGCCTCTTGATCCAGCTCCCCTTTGTCCCCCATCTCCAGTGTCATCTCTTTTCCTGCTTACTACCATCTGCCTGTAGGTAGTAGGATCCTGTCCAGTCTTTTGCCGGCCTTCTATCCTCCCTTCCCCCTTTTTGTCATCATCAGTCCGTCCAACCGCAAAACTTACCATAGAGTGAATCTCAGATAAGGTGCCTGAGTGATCTCTTAAGGTTTGTGATTGGTTGAACTGCTCCTTATCCATCCGGTCTACTGCAGTGACAAGAGCTCTCTGGTTGGTTTCAAGGGAGATCATCTTCTCCTCTTGTCTGTTCAGCTTCTCCATAACGCTCTTGACTACTTCCACTACAGCATCCTCCTTAGGGGGTCGGTAGGCAGTGATCATCTGAGTAAGCTTTGACAGAGTGATGTTGAGGGAGTCCATGAAGGAATAAGTCTTGACAGAATGGGAGCGGGTTTCCTTGCGGAGTTTCCTGCTCGCTTTCACTTAGGACTTCCCCATCTGCTCAATGGCTGTCAGCACTTCTTCATTTGATCTGGCAGGTTCCTGGCTTTCTCCTACTGGTACCTGTTCAGAGGAAGCAGATGTTGGTGTTTTGGATTTTTCGGCTCCGGTGTCACCCTGTTCACTGGGTGACCCATCATCGCTGTTGGAAGGGCTACTGGATCCTCCATCTCCTGATCCAGTGTCCTTAGCTGGGGCCTCCTCTCCGGCCTCTTCATCTCCAGCCTCCTTCTTATCCTTCTCAGCTCCTTTTCCTTTGCCAACTTCCTCCTGCTTGCCAGCTTCCTCATCAGTCTCCTTATCCGCCTCTTTTTCTTTCTCAACTTCCTGCACTTCAGCCTCCTTTTCTCCTTCTTCATTTCCTCCTGCCTCCTGCACTTCCTCCGCTTGTTCCTCCACAGCTACTTCCCCTTCAGTGACCATCTCTCCATGGTCCACTGGCTTAGCAGGTACTGTTTCCTCCACCTCCATTGGAACAGCTGCTGCAGATAGTTCTTTCTCAACCAGGGCAGGTTTCTCCAACACTTCAATTAGAACAGGTGCCTCCTTCTCCTGCACTTGTTCCCCCTCAGCCTCTACCTCCATTGGTGTGGGAATGGATGTTTCTGTGGTGTCATCGGCGGCTGCTACTGCGATTGAATCGGTGAGCTCTAGGATGGCGTCCAGTGATGCCACAGCAGCGAGGGTTTCCAACTCCTTTGCCTTGGAAAAGTCAGTTGGTGTCGAGCTCCTCTCCTTCATCGGCATCTGCACAGGAACTTCAGGCAGAATGATCAGGTCAGTAAGATAAGAAAATTTCTCACCATTTTTCTCCGTTGGTGAAAGTGACCGCCTGCTGACGGGTTCGATCATGAGAGCTGAGCAGGAGGATCCTTCACCCATCTGGGGTTCCCTTACTGGCCTTCTCATCCTAGTCTCTGTCAGGCTGATGTCAGCAGCCTGCTTCAGCATCCTCTCCAGGGCTTCATCCTCTCCAAATCTTTCTACCTGGGCTGCAGCAAAGGCCACGTCATCGCCTGCTCTGACCTGGTCAGCAGCAGTATCCAGAATCACCTCCTTCCTGTAGAAGTCTGGCTGGACGACGGTTGCTTTTCCCTTCAGGCTCCTGGGCCAGGTAGCTGTATGGCAGCTTCCTTCTACTTCCTGGCCTCATATTCAGCGGCGATCTCCGCATTTTCAAGATATTCTGGCCACTTCGTCTTCCTGAGATCCTTCAGAAATTTCTTTTGAAGAATGTCCTCCAAATCATCCATGCTAGCCCAGCTCAAAGCCCATTCCTCCTCTGTCTTCCAGTCAGCCCACTGGATAAGCTCCTCTCTGGGCAGGTGCTTGTACTGCCACCAGGTGGTAAATCTCTCCATCGTCTTACCGAACTCTTCCTCCAGCTTCGGTACGCTGATAACGTACTCCATCACATCCTCCTCATCCTCTTCCTCCTCAGCATCATCATGAACAGCAGCATTCCCTGCCTATTCATCCCTTAGTGGAGAATCAATCTCCACTTCCACTGCAGGCTTCTTAACAGCCTGAGTAGTGGTGTCTTCTGATTCATCATCAGAGATGACCAGTCTCCTCTGCACATCCTTCTTGTACTTAATTTTCTTTGGCACTTCAGGAGCTGGTGAGGGTTCCTCCATCCTCGAGCTGCTTTCCAACGAAGATGAGGCGTTTCTGGTCCGGCGGAATGTCTTCCTTGTCCTTGGAGTACCCTTGGAACCCTCAGAGACCTCTCTGGTTACTGGGGATGACCGAGCAGTGGTCTTCTTGGCAAACACCCTGCCCGCACCTATGAACTTTCCCTTCTGAATAGGTTTCCCCTAGGACAGGTCCACCTTCAGATGACCTAGGAGGGTGTTCACAATCAGCCCGTAGGTAGGCTTACCAACCTTCTTCTCCACCTCCTCCACCAGCCTAGAGAGCAGGTAGCTGGCCAGTCCACCTTCTCCTTCTTCACTATGGCCATCATCATCCTGTACCTGAAGTTGGTACATTTATCAAAGGAACCAGAGCGGTTCTCTATGATATAGCAGCAGATGTCATGCAGCATCTCAAACTCCAGAAGGAAGACCTTCTTGCTGCAACTCCGAGACATCCCCGCCGTGTCCTCCCTGTCGGTGAAGGTTGTCCAGAACTCCTCCAGTTCATCTTCTCCGTATGTAGAGAGGTCACTGGCGTCCATGCCGTCGGTGGGAAGAGAGAACACCTCTTCCAGCAGCCCGATGTCCACAATCACTATCACTCCACCAACCTTTGATCGGATCTCCGATCGATCTTCAGAGACCTTCACCTGCCGGTAGAACTTCTCAACTTGCTCCTCTGCGTAGGGTGTCTTGTGGAAGGAGCAGAGTCTGAGGAGTCCAGAGATGTGAAGACATCTCAGAATGCTTGTCATCAACTCCGTGGAGTTTCCTTCCTCCTTCACTACTTTGAAAAGAACCTCACGATCTACCAGCCTGCCATCAACGACCTGAGACTGTTTTGGTGCCATTTCTGAGAGAGAGAGTAAAACTGGTACTGGAAAGCTTGAGGAAGAAAACAAGAAGCTAAGGTTTGCAAAAAAATGGAAATGTGTAAGTGTGAGAGAAGAATGAAGAGAGACTCCCTTATTTTTGAATTTGATGGGTTTTGATCGAACGGTCCAGGTTGATCTTGAATTTGAAAAGACTCTTAATCCATTGGCTGAGATTTTTGGTGCGGTGTACGTGCGCTCAAGTAGTCGATGCGACATTTTGTGTATATCGAGGGGTTTCCTGCAAAAACGGCTGTTTGACGCGGGATAACTGTTCATCTTTTCACGCGCTTCAGTTACTGGGTCCTGCAGGTAGCTTGGTGACCAGTATCATTGTATCCAGTAACTGTCCAGGGATCTTGAGTATTAACCTTTAGGTTGCTGTTTTACTCTTGCCCTACCTGTAGTTCCCCCTGAGCTTCATAGTCATTTAAACAGAAAGATGATTATATATAGATGATTAGTTCAGGTTTATTATGCCTAGCTCGTTTCTTAGAAAAGAAAATCTTGATTCACAAAGGGACTTCGTGAATATGTCAGCTAGCTGTAGATCAGTATGCACTTTTTCAAGAGATATATCTTTCTTCTCAACATGATCTCTTATGAAATGATGTCTGATATCAATGTGTTTTATTCTTGAATGAAGAATTGGATTGTGTGTGATAGCTATTGCACTTGTATTGTCACATAGGATGGGTGTTCCTTTTTCTTCAATTCCATAATCCTTCAGTTGTTGTTGAATCCATAGAATTTGTGCACAGCAGCTTCCTGCAGCAACATATTCGGCCTCGGCTGTTGAGGTTGCTATAGAGGTTTGCTTTCTGCAGAACCATGACACTAGTTTGTTCCCTAGTAGCTGACAGGTACCACTTGTGCTCTTCCTGTCTATTTTGCAACCTGCAAAATCAGAGTCAGTATAGCCAATAAGCTTAATTCCTCCTTCTTTTAGGTACCATAGGCCAGCTTCCTGGGTTCTTTTGAGGTATCTGATGATTCGTTTGGCTGTTGTCATGTGTGATTCTTTTGGAGCTGCTTGGTATCTTGCACACATTCCTACTGAAAACATGATATCTGGCCTGCTAGCTGTTAGGTAGAGCAGTGACCCAATGAGTCTTCTGTATTTTGTAATGTCTACTGTTTTACCATCACTATCTTTGTCTACGCTTCCTGAGGTTATCATCGGTATGCTCACTGTGCTTGCATTTTCCAAACCGAATCTCTTTATCAGTTCTTTGGTGTATTTTACTTGATTGATGAAGGTTCCATTGCTTAGTTGTTTGACTTGAAGACCGAGGAAGAAGCTTAGTTCTCCCATCATGCTCATTTCAACTTGGATTGCATGAGACTTGAGAATTTCTGGCACAGTTCCTTGTTTGTTGATCCGAAGATAATATCATCGACGTAAATTTGAACAAGCAGTATGCTTTCTTCATCTTGAATTCTGAAGAGTGTCTTATCCACCTTTCCTTTCTTGAATCCATTGTCCAGTAGATACTTCGAGAGAGTGTCATACCAGGCTCTACGTGCTTGCTTGAGTCCATAGAGAGCTTTCTTCAATTTGAAAATCATATTCTCTAGATTTTCTTCAAAACCGGGAGGCTGCTCCACATAGACTTCTTCAGCAAGCAGTCCATTGAGAAATGCACTCTTAACATCCATTTGATAAACGGTGAGATTGTTGTGAGCTGCGTAGGCTAGGAAGATTCTGATAGCTTCTAGTCTTGCTACTGGTGCAAAGGTTTCTTCAAAATCTATTCCTTCCTCCTGACAGTAACCTTTTGCCACTAGCCTTGCCTTGTTTCTAACTACTTGACCTTCTTCATCGAGCTTGTTTTTAAATACCCATTTTGTGCCTATTACTCCTTGGTGAGTGGGTCTTGGAACTAGATGACATACTTGATTTCTTTCAAATCCATTAAGCTCTTCTTGCATTGCTTGAATCCAGTTGGTGTCTGCTAGAGCATCCTCTATGTAGTTTGGTTCTGTTTTTGAAATAAAGCAAACAAACATTGCTTCATGTGGATTGCTTCTTCTTGTTCTTACTCCAGAGGTAGAATCTCCTATGATCTGATTCCTTGGGTGATTTCTCAGCCACTTCCTTCTAGTTTCTTCAGTTTGTTGTTCATTTTGTTCTTCAACAGGTTGCTCTCGATCAATCTGTGCAGCTTGCTAATTTGGGTTAGGCTGTATTTCTAAGTTGACTTCCAGTTAAATTTCCTCAGGATGATGTATCTCTTCTTGAATCACAGGTGCTTGCTGGTTTAGATTAGGTTCCTGTTCTCCAGGTTGCTGTGTAGGTACAGGTGGCTGATCCTGAGTTGATTTAATATTTTGGAGACTTGGCAGCTCCGCATCAATATATTCAACACGAGTGTTGGTGATACGAGTTTTCCCAAGGTCTTCATAAAGTTCATCTATATCAGCCTTAGTGCAATGTGGTTCATCAAAGTCCACGTGTACTGTTTCTTCTACAACAAGTGTTCTCTTGTTGAAGATTCTGAAGGCTCTACTTACCGAGGAGTATCCTAAGAATACTTCTTCATCTGACTTTGAATCAAATGCTTTTAGGTAGTCCTTCCCGTTGTTAAGTACATAGCACCTGCAACCAAAAATATGGAAATGTTCAATATTTGGAGTGTATCCGAACCATAATTCATAAGGAGTTTTATTCAAATCCTTGTTGATAATGCATCTGTTCTGAGTGTAGCATGCTGTGTTGATTGCTTCTGCCCAAAATCTCTTGGGTAACTGTGCTTCAGCTAGCATGGTCCTCGCAGCTTCCTCAGGGTCCTATTTTTCCTCTCTACGATACCATTTTGTTACGGCGTCCTAGCTGCTGAGTATTCATGCTTAATTCCATTGTTAGAGCAATACTCCTCAATAAACTTGTTTGTGAACTCTGTGCCTTTGTCTGTTCGGATTTTTATAATATTCAGGCTCTTTTCGATTTGCAGCTTCTTAAGTAACTCCGGTAACCTCCGCTGAGTATCAAACTTCTTTGTTAAGAACAAGGTCCATGCGAATCTGGAGTAGTCATCCACTACTACCAGTGTATATTTTCTTCCACTTATGCTTATTGGATCTATTGGTCCGAATAAATCCATGTGAAGTAGATCTAGCACCCTTTCAGTTGAACTTCGAACTTTGTTTTTGAAGGAGCTTTTGGTTTGTTTTTCCTTCTGGCACGCTTTACACAGACTTTCTTTCTTATATACTAGGTTAGGTAGTCCTCTGACCAGTCCTTTTCTGGCTAACTTGTTGATTATTTTGAAGTTCAGGTGGCTCATCCTTTTATGCCATAGCCAGCTAGTTTCTGATGATCCTTTTACAATGAAGCAGGTAGTTGTGGTTACTGAGCTCCAGTAAGCTACATAGATATTTCCTTTTCTGGTTCCTGATAGTTTTACTTCTTTGGATTGGCTATCCCTTATCAGGCACTTGTTGTGAATTCCACTGAGTAACCTTTGTCACAGAATTGGCTTATGCTGAGCAAGTTGTACTTTAGGCCTTTCACACATGACACTTCCTTTATGTGAGTATTTCCTTTGATGAGAGTTCCAACTCCTCTAGTGCTACCCTTAGAGTCATCTCCAAAGATTACTTTGGGTCCTTTGCATGGTTGTATATCACTGAGAATTTCTTTGTTTCCAGTCATATGTCTTGAGCACCCACTATCAATGTACCATACTTCCTTGCTGGTTTCTGTTGTAGGTACCTGTAAAAATAGAGATTACTGGTTTTTAGGTACCCATACATGTACGGGTCCTTCTTTGTTAGTACCTTTTGGAATCCAGACTTGTCTCACAACAATTGTTTTGTTGTAGACTTGGTGGTTTCTTCTATAAGCGTTATCCTTAGAAAGTTGTTGTGTGTGTGTGAACTATGTGTATCCATCACTTTTGAAGTGAGGACCTCCACCATACTTCCCTTGAGCATGAGCTCTTTTAGGTTTAGACATTATGGTCTTAGTATTAGTGGAGTAGAGGTTTCTGTACAGCATCCTTGTAGGTTGCTATTTTCTTTTGTATCTACCAGCAGATCGATTCCGCTGTAGCCAGCTTTTGAAAATAAGCTTATTTCCTGTGGATGTATACATGGGTCTCTTGCCCTTGTTTATTGCATTCTCCAAGCTTTCTATTGAGTTATTAAGTAACTCTTTTGCCATTGAAGTCTCTGCTTGAACGAAGGCAATAGTTTTAGATGAGCTTGCTGTATCTTAAGAGGTTTCAGCGCAGTATCCTAGGCCTATCCTATCAAAGGGATTTCTGGCCGACATAAGGCATTCTTTGGCTTCTTTAGCAGATTTGCTAAAGGTTCCCACAATTGCCTGAAGATTATTTTTCTCGCTCTCAAGTTTGGCGATTCTCAGATTAAGCTTAGATGCCTGCTCCTGGAGGTTACTGCACTTTGAGCTACTGAGCTCATATGCGGATAGCTTTTCAACTAACTGTTTGTTTTTCCTCCTAAGCATCTCATTTTCAAGTTTCAGCTCCTCATGAATTGAGTTTATCTGCTCGAAATCGCTCATGATTTGTTTTAGTGAGAGGCTTTTACTTAGCTTCTCTTTCTCCTGCAAGGGTTGGATTGGGTATATTACCTCATCATCTTCGCTGTCCTTTACTTCCTGTGCCATCAGGCAGATGAGTGCTTCGTCTTCTGATGAGGATGAGTCACTTTCATCATCAGAGGAATCTGCAACCTGCTGGGTTTCTTTAGAAGGCTCCTTCCCTTTATCCATCTCACTGAGGAAGGCTTTGATTCTTCTCATTTCCTCTCTTTGTTTCTCCCTCTTCTGGGAGGACTCTCCATCAGGATATCGGTTGACCTTAAGATGAGGACATTCTCTGGCATAGTGTCCTGGCTTTCGACAATTATAGCATAGGTCGGAAGTATCCTGGTTAGGTTGTTGGGGACTGGGCTGTTGGGGAGGTGCCTGGTTTTTCTTGAAATCACCTCTCCTGTTATACCTGATGAATTTCTTAAAATTCCTCAGAATGAGGGCCATTTCTTCATCAGTGTTCTCAGCAGGTAGTTCTCCTTGCTTACTGCAGGTAGCTCCAGTCTCCCTTGTACTTCTGGCTGTCAGGGCAGTTACCTTTGTGCTGGATTCTTCTGCCTCTTTCTTCCTTCTGTTAATGTCATACTCGAAGGCTTTTAGGTCAGAAAAGAGATCAAAAGTACTCATAGATTTTAAATCCATAGAGACCCTCATTGCAGTCGTCTTGCTATCCCATTCTGCAGGTAGCGCTCTTAGCACCTTCATATTTTTCTCCTTTTGGGTATAGAATTTGTCCAGAGACTCCAGCTCATTTACAATGTTTGTGAACCTCAGATCCATCTGTTCCAGGGTTTCTTCAGGGAGCATCTCGAACAGCTCGAATTTTTGGGTTGCAGTAGATATCTTGTTCTCCTTTGTAAGCTCTGTTCCCTCACAGATTTGTTCGAGCTTCTTCCATATGTCCATTGTTGTCCTGCACGTCTTCACCTTACTGAATGTTCCTTTGTCCAAGGTGACGAATAAAGCATTCTTGACGACATTATCCAGATTGGCTCGCCTTCTGTCATCAGCTGTCCACTCTTTCATGGGTTTGTCGATGACAGTTTGATGTGGAATGGCTCTTGCTTCACCAGCATCCATGGCTCTTGTAAATATGGGATTGGGCTTGGTGATCCTTGGTGGTCCATCGGTGATGACCATCCACATCTCGTCATGCATTGCTGAAAGTTGTGCCTGCATTCTAATCTTCCAGTCATCATATTCTTCAATTGAGAACATAGGGAGCTTATGCGTATCCATGATATGACAAAAGTGATGTATGCAGTTTTTTGAAAATCAGGGATCAGGGATTGACCAGACACGTTGGGTTTCAAATCCAACCTGCTCTGATAACACTTGTTGGTCCCAGTGGTATAAGGTTAAGAGGGGGGTGAATTAACCTTATCAAATTTTTGACTTTTACTCCAAAATGTTAAGTCCTTGATGAACAGGTAGCTAGTGAGCTTGCTGCTCGATAGGTTGCTGCTTGGGCAGTGACCTCAGGACTTAGTCAGAGACTATAATGCACAGCAAAAATACTTGTGATTTTTGAAACCGACTTTTAATGCAGTATGCTCAAGGATGCAGATAGATATATGAAGCTGTAAAACACGAGCAAGCTTATAGAGGTTCAAGGGTGGAGTAATCTCTCTATGTCCTCTCTACTCCTTCCCACACAGGTAGCTGCACAGTGACCAACTAAGCGACCCACACAGGATCTCCGCACAAGTTCCTCGACCCACACAGGATCATTTCTCTTCTTCAGAGAGAATACAACTTAGCAGAGTAAACTCCTGCCTAAGCGACTCCTAAACAGTTCGTTTGAATAAGATATGAAATAGCAGCAAGCTCCTTAAACTTCTGAAGATCACAAAGATAGCTGGCTTGCTACTGCTAAGACTGAATAACTTGGATATGAATGCTTAAGCTTGAAAAGATTTACTTCGCGTATGTTCTCTTGGTTTGCTTGTTGTGTCCCCCTATTTCTCTTGTGTATTCAGTCTTCTATTTATAGGCATCAGTGAGTATTCTGCCCCTTGGAAGGGCAGTCCTTTGCTTGATGAGGTGTCTTTCTCTAATTGGTTCTGCTGATCTTCTGACACCTGCTCTGAAATGCCTTCATTCTGTTCTGCCACTGCCTTGTCATTTTTGCTGCGCAACTTCAGACTGTAGTTTTGCTGTACTGTGTCCTTACTGCTTTTTCACACATGGTAGTCTCTGATTTGCTGAAACTGGAGAGACTCTACTGGCTAGTCAGGTTGCACTGATTTAAAGGTATCTGGTAGCTTCCTTCTTGAGTGAGTCAGCTTCTTGACCATCTCCATGTTCCTTGTAGCATCCTTCGAAACATGGTTACTGGTTCCTTGTGGCAGTATGCAGGTAGCAGGAACTTGGCTCTAAGGTTCCTTGGCAGAATCGTCGTATCTTTTCCAACATCCTTGTCTTAGCTATTTTACATATAGAAACCTATCCAGATAGCTAATGTTCTAGTCTATTACATGTTTTGTCTCATCAAAATTTATTACAATTTGCCCTATCACGGGTGCTACGGATAATGTTGTTCACACCAGCATAACACCTATATATTTTTTTTTATTCTAGGATTTTAGGCATATGTGTGCTTATGTAAATCTGGACAGTATATTTTCTCATGTATGATATTGCTTGGACATCTAATCATTCAATGGCTCATGTTTTAGTAAAGTGCACATTTTGATAAAAATTAACATCACAAAGCACTTGGAGCACAGCTAGGGTTGTAAAAGAATCGAACGTTTTTGATTCGATTCGATATTCGAATTCAAATATAGTGATTCAAATTTAAAAAATACGAATAAGAATCCGAATAAGAATACCTTTTCAGATTCAGATATTATCCGAATATGAATATGAATATAACCATATTCGATTCGAGTATTCGCGAATATATTCGAATAAATATAACTATATATAATTTTTTATTTTATATATATATATTATATATCCATATATATATATATAAGTAGAGTTGATGAATTTTATTGTTTATTAAGTACTATGTAGGTATATTAATTTGGAAAGAAATATTTTTTTGAAATTTTTTTTGAAATTTTAAGTTTAAATTTTTCGAATATGAATATTCGAATATTCTCGAATATATTCGAATATTCTCGAATAAATTCAAATATTTTATTCGAATCGAATACGATTTGGTTTTGTGATTCGAATAATAAATGAATATGAATACGAATATTTGAATAGTTAAATGAATATAAATAGAATATCATGATATTCGAATCAATTCGATTCATTTACAACCCTAAGCACAGCGTTCGCTGTGACGATGCTTTTCAGGCAGCCTAGTGATCGATCTAAAAAGTGTTGTGTGACCTACACTAAGTAACTCGGGGCAAGGCACTCATTATGACAATGCTACCTTGTAAAAAGGTGTAGAAGATACCACAACCGAATTAATTCTTGATCTCACAACCGAGTAACTAGACGCATGACGTTCGCTACGATAGTGCTATCTTTTCAAAAGGTTGGTTGAGATCAGGTTAGTTTCAATTTTTGTAAGTGCAAGAAAAATTTTGTTTTTAAGCCTAAATATTTTTGAATGGTATCCTCACGGTGTCATGTAACACTCGAAAAATACTGGCCTAAAATCTTGAATGACCCCAAATATTTTTAGTGGATATATTTGATTTTTGGATGACCCCTAATATTTTTAAATTTCGAATTTTGTGACACCTTATTTTTAGGAGGTTTTCTAATGCTTAATCTTGAATTTGTTACATAACAATTTTTTTTGAATCTTCCTAATTTTATCCATACAACTTAAAATTTAGTTTAAAATCCTAAGTCACACCCTCTATTTGAGTATCTCATTCCTCTCTCTCTCTATCTCAAATTTTCCCAATTGTGTACCCTAATTCTTCTCTCAAAATTTCCCCAATTTTGTGCCCTAATTTTGCCTTAATCTCCCTGTCACTGCCATGGATTCTTCATCCTCTTCTTTTGCTGACGAATTGCAAAATTTTATCAACCATTTGTGGCATCTTCTTCCTTTGATAACCCCTTAAGGCTGAAATTGTTCTATCCTCGGGAGGTGTTGTGAACTTCCTGAGGGTCACATTCAAGGCCTTATTTGTCTACGAGACAATTTGGACTCTTTTATTTCAGCTCAAAAAAGGAGAGACCATGAGATGAAGAAGAATTATTTTTAAATCTTGGTTTTATTTTTTAGTGGATTAATGATTAGTGATCTTTTGTTTAATTCTCTTAATTTTGCATTAATTGTTGGTCATTGTATCTATTATGTTTGGTTGTGTTTTGCAGGATTAAGGGGGAGGATTTTTGATTAAGGAGGAGAGGAATTGATTTTTGATTTTGAGCTGAAAATGCAAGAAATGAAGAGATTGTTAATGTTGAATTTTTCAACTTAATAATTTTTCCTTTTTCATTATTTTTTTCTAAATCAATTATTTTGTTAAGTATGAGATTTGTTAGGGTTTGAAGATTTGATAGGATTCGATATGTTTTAAATTTCTTATTTTGAGGATTACTTGATCTAACCATATTCCTATATATTAAGGATTTTGTTTCTTTTCTTTTGTATCTTATTTTATATAGGATTTTGAAAAGAGAAAAAGAACGTGTTTTCAAGAAAGAGGAAAAGAACGTGGAGTGAACAACGTAGAGTTGAGAGAAGTGAAGATCATGGAGAGATCATTGAGTCAAGATAGTGGGTTCATACACCACTATCACATTAAGATCATGGAGCATACAAAAGAGTGGAATTATGGATGAGCAACTTACTGTAATACACAAGCTCTATAAATAGGAAGACTCTTTTGGAGATTGATACATCGAAACATAGAGATTGAGAGAATACAAGAGAAAATTTTGGGTTCATAATTTTTCAGTCTTTTGGTGTCGCGCTGGTGTTAGATCACACTGAGATAACACCTGTCTCTTTTAGTTTAGTTATTGAGTTTTCTTACTCATAACTTTTTAGTAAAAATAAGTTTTTGTGTGATTTATTTAGTCTTTGTATACGTCCACTTGAGTCTAGTTATATCCTTTGGATGTATTGTATTTTTCTATCTCCTTGTAATCAAATTCTTGTAATAAACGAGTTTTTCGCCCTAGAGGCAGTTCACGAGTATTTGCATACTCGTGAATAAATTTATCTCTATTCATATTATTTTATTGGTATATTTTTCCTCTGTGTTTTTCCAGTGTTGCCGATACCATTGACAACAGCGGGTTCTCTGGTTATTTATTTCAGATAACTTAATCCATGCAGTACTTTCAATAAATATTTATAAATTGTTTTATGTAAGGAAAATATTATGAATAATTATTGGCCCTCTCGTTTTATGATCTTGGTTACGTCCTCAATTGTAAGGATATAGCAGACATGATTAATTGTTCAAGGGAAAAACGAAGGGGAAAAAGATTTTTTAAGTCCCGTAACTTATACCTTGTCTAGGAAATTACTTGTAAGTTTGACATATCCAATTTTGGTCCTATATATATAACAAAATATTTAATCTAAGGACTCCGGCCATCTTCGATCACTTAAGTCGTCGGATATTAGCACATATGAGGCACGCGACCAATTTAATTGGGGATTTTCAGCTCTCTTTTTTGGGAGAATTTACTCGCTCAAATTTATCCACATTAATAATATTTATCATGTTATAATAATAATATGAAACACCTAATTCTAGCGAGAAAATTCTCCAAATAAAAAAGTTGATGTGTAATATTGAGATTTGGAAAAAAAACTTCGTTATTGTAGGTGGAGGTCCATGAATGATAAAAATGTCACATTATTTACTTAGTCGGAAATCCTCAATTAAATTGATCGTGTGCATCTCAAGTGCCAAAATCCGATGACCTAAGTTGTCAACAATGATCGAAGTCCTTAAATTGATCATTTTATTATACATACATGATTAAAATTAGATAAATCAAACTTACGAGTAATTTTTTGAACAAAACCTAAATTATGGAACTTAAAAAATCATTTTTCCATTGCCCAAATTAAGTCATTTCTAGAATTTGAGAGTATTATTAAAAACTGCTATTATATTCTTTAATGAAAAAAAAACAAATTCAATTCAAATTTAATGCTTACATAAATAACATAATTACTAATAATAAAACGCATACTTATAACTGTAAACACATACTTATATAAAACGCTTATTCATATAGCAATATAATTATTAAGAGTAAACTAATATTTATACATATGTTTTTAATATTTTTATAAACTTGTAAATAAATACGATTTTAATATTCTATCTGCTCGTAGTTATTAAAATAATAAATAGTTCATTGATATGTAAAATCATACGTTTAGTAATAACACTAATACATATACATGAATTATCATTCTTTTTAGAATCACCAAAAGATTGGTTTAATATTTCCACTAAATATCTTTTTATTCATAAGAAGAAATAAAGCATTCAAATTTTAGAGTAGAAAATGAGATATAAAAACTTTTCAAGAACAATGAGAAAATAAGAAATACCCTCTAGAATAAGTCAAAAGTGAAAATTGTTTTGACCAAAAATAGTTAAAAAAAATATCAATGCATAGCCACCACTTGTCATGGAGAACTGCATAATTCCTAGCCATGCGTTGAAATCTAGATTGTGATGTTTGATTATTTGAACCATAAGAGAGTGGATTTGAGCTACAAAGTTTGATTAGACTGGGTTATGGATTGTGGATCATGGGTTAAAAGATATATTTCAAGAATCTCCGTCTCACCAAAGAAGATTCATAAAACGATCTTATATAAATTTTGTGTTCAAATATCATGCGATATTATATAACAATTTGATTGCATGTATTCAAAGTGCTTTAAATATATTAATTTTTAATAGACTACTTGTGATATAAATAAATTCATACATTTAATAATAATCAAAATTTAAAGAGAAAAAAAAATCCATGCCCTTGTTTTCAAATTTCAACCCTCCCTAATTTGTAAGTGGGTCCATCTCTCATTTACTCGTACCCAATCAACAATTACTCATTTATTGTATATGGGCCCTTAGTTTAGCAATTATATTTATTTATTTATTTGCATATCATTCATTCTAAAATAGTAAAGACACTTTTTTTAAATTCTTTCTTACTGTCACAAACACAGATATATCGAGTTAACATAATCAACTCAAACTTGAATTTCATTTACTTGGAAAATATTAATTACTTTTGACCTTGAAAAGTTGATTTGTTTTATTACTAATTCATATTATTAATTTTTGACTCTAAACACAAAATTACTTTTATAAAGTATGATATATTATTTATTTTAAAACTACTTCAAAATCATATCATTAACTTTGAAAATAAAACCAAAACTTTTGTTGATTAGATGAATGAATTTAGGATCTATGCAATTTGAGTTCACTTGATTTGAGATTACATCTGACTTGTGTCCATGCTCTCTAATGCGTCCCCACGCGCTTTGGTTTCGGCACCCAATTTACTCGCACGTGTTATATATTTCAGTTATGTGTTAGTCATACATTTTAGTAAAATTAGTTGTACCTTACATTATATTACACAACATGTAATACCTTTTATATGTTTTAGTTATGTTGGTCATACATTTTAGTTATGTAGTCATTCATAACTAGGGGGTTTGGCAATTTCGAACTTTAAATTTTTTGGTCTGATAATTTAGGAATTTAAGTTTTCAAACTCGGTAATTTTGGACTTTAACTTTTTGGGTTTTACGAATTTTATCAAATTTCAGCTTGATTAGATCATTGGGCCGAAATTGCATGTGAGTCCTTAATTTTGGATTTTTTGGGCCAAATTGCCGATTTGACTTTTAAATTTTAATTTTATTTACTTTTCAAATAAAAAAGATAAAAAATAATGAAAAATAACAAATTGGAAAACGAGGTAGGTTTTGTTTCTCCTTCCTTCTTTACATGGCCAATAGATCGCCACTACGGAATAGTAGGCATGCCTCCTCACGAACTACCACTGCTCATTCTGTTGCGTCGTTGGGTGGCCAGCACAACATTAGTTTGAAGGGTTGGTCACCGCTGTAAAAAGTCGTATTGTTACAATATTGTTTAAGGATTTGAATGATACGTATTTTCTTTTGAGGTTTGGGATGTGGACGTAATTCATGTTGAGCCCTTTCCCTTTTTAATCAAAAATGAAATGTTGGTCAAAAATTGATTTTATTAGAGAAGGTGGAATAGCTGTTGCAAAAGCTTGAGCGTGTTCATCACCATTTTTCTCATTTTTTACATAGAGAGCATGTTCATGTGGACACTTTTTAAAGCCATTTGCTTGGAAATATTCATTAATTCTGCTATTCCAAGCATGAGGGGTTTGCTTCAACCCGTAGAGAACCTTCTTTAATTTCAGCAATTTTCTTTCTTTGTTGGGAACGATATAACCCAAAGGCTGGTCAATATATACTTCTTTCTCCAAATATCCATTCAAAAATGCAGATTTTACACCCATTTGATGGGTTTTCCAACTATTTTGGGCTGTTATAGAATGATCAATCGAATTGTCTCAAGGCGAGCAACGGGCGCAAACATTTCACCATAGTCAATTCTGGCCTTTTGCTTGTACCCTTTTGCAACTAATCTTGCTTAGTATTTTTCAACCTCACCTTGTGCATTTTTCTTTATTTTGTACACCCACTTTACTCCAATGGTGCTTTTGTCTTTCGGTAATGATACTAGCTCCCACGTATCATTTTTTTAATTGCCTTAATTTCATCATCCATGGACTTTCTCCACGTTCTATCATGAGTAGTATCTTCATAATTTACGGGCTCAGTTTCTGCAAGTAAGCAAAAATGAGTAAAATCACTCAAGTTTACCTCTTCGGCGGCATTGTAAATGCCATTCAAACTTCTAAATCTCCGAGGCCCTTCACTCGAACTTTCTTCCTCAAATTGTGCATTTTGTGGTAGTGGTGTTGGTGGTGGAGTATTAGCTGATGCCATGCCTTCTTCTTCCTCATCATCATCAAAGAGAGCGCTATATCATTTTTCTTTCTTCATGGTACTCCATTCCCAAACAACTTCTTCATCAAACTCCACATCTCTACTTATAACAATTTTCCCATTGGTTGGATTTACAACTTGTAGCCTTTAGAACTTTGATCGTAACCAATGAATAGATACTTTGCACTTTTGTCATCAAGTTTGATCCTTTTTCTTGTCGGGGACATGCATATAGACAATGCTTCCAAACACCCTCAAGTGTGAGACACTTGGCTTGCATCCACTCCAAGCTTCTTGAGGCGTCATACTGTTGGTCCCAAGTGGTGTCCGAGGTTCAGAGGGGGGGGTGAATGAACCTTGGTCGATTTTTCACAATCTTTAAAACAACCGTTCTGCACTGCAAATTACTTGAGCTTGCAGCGATAGATAGTTACTGCTTGCAGCGCTAGAATGCAGTGCTGCACGCTGTAACCTGGAGTTTTGTACGCAGCTGAAATAAACTTTTAAACACAAGGCTATTTTACACAAGAATGCTTCTTTCAAACGTTTTATGATGAGAGATAGATAGATATGCAGAAAATAAGCGCAGATAAATAAAGCGATAAAAACACTTATGGCTTATAGTGGTTCGAAGGTGGAGTAATCCTTCTACGTCCACTCTACTGCTCCTCGAGCAGGAACTTTGTTAAGCAAGATTGATTTACAGGACACCCCTAACAATCTATCAACTTTACAAAGCAAACCACCTACTGAAGTCCAGCGTACACATAGCAACTGCAAACTTTAAAGGCTAACCCACACAGGGTTCTACACTCCCACACAGGGAAGCTGCCGAATTCTAGACAACTAAAACAAACAGCAAGGATCTCTCCTATCAACTGCTTGACACCACTAAAACAACCTAAGCACACAGCAACAAGGTTAAAAGGATAAAAAGGTTTTCTTCAACTTGTGCTTCGAAGTGAGCTTCTGAATCCGTAGGGAAACTTTTAGCTTGAACTTGCTTCACTTCGATAGGTTGAGTGACTGAAACTGTTGGCTTGAATGCTTGAAATTTGTAAGCTTTAAACTTTCGCGTAGATGTTTTAGTAACAGTGACAGTAACCAGCTTCAGTTCTCCTCGACCTCTACTTATACTTGTAGGAGAAGATGTCCGTTGAAGGAGACATCCCTCTTTTGAATTTGAAATAGCCTGGCCAAAGTATGGTTCGCATTTAATGCGACTTGACTTTTCCTTTTGGAGCATTTAATGCGGCAGTTGCGGCTCGCAGCTTTCTGCAGCGCGTCAGTCCAGTTGGCATCTTCTCATTGACTCCGTGTCTGCTACTTTGACTTTTCTTGAACGGCTCTATTATTCTTGTTTGAATCTCCGTTCCTCGTACTGCATTTATCCTTCCTAGGATTTGCAGGATACTTCGTCTTGTAGTTGGCGCTGTATTACTTAATCTGACTTGTAAGTCTGCGCTGTATCCTTGGTCCTTGTGCAGCTGATGCATTCTTTCAGTGCTGCTGTATTTTAGACTTGATTGCAGTATCATCTGGCAGTGCTGCTGTAACTTAGTTCTAGCAGTACTCCTGTATCCTTTTCTTGCAGCGATGCTGCACGCCGTTCTTCCTTGTTTTGCTGTATCCTGCCTTCATGCAGCGATACTGTATCCTGCCTTCTTGCAGCGATATCTTCCTTTAAAGCTTAGATGCAGCTTTATCCTCTTTTAACCTCCATTTCAATACTTGACTCAAGACTCAATTCTAGTCTATTTATTCACTTAAACAATGTGAAAATGGGGTACTCAAAACTTCCTATTACATGATTGGTTTGTCTCATCAAAATCTAAACACTGAAATCCCAACACATACCACAAACACTTTTAGTGTGGCACTGATTCATTAAATAAACAGCATAGGAGATAACTTCAGCCCAAAACTTGTTTGGCATGTTCTTGCTCTTCAACATGCTCCTCACCATGTTGAGAATAGTCCGGTTCTTTCTCTCCGCTACTCCATTTTGTTGTGGTGAGTATGGAGTCGTCATGGGACGATAGATGTCATATTGCTCACAAAAATTCATGAATCCATTAGATGTGAATTCTCCACCTCTATCGGAACGAAGAGCTTTGATTTGATAACCATTTTGCTTCTCCATCATCAATTTGAACCTTTTGAAGATTCCAAATACCTCCAATTTTTCCTTCAAAAAATACACCCAAGTTTTTCGAGAATAATCGTCAATGAAAAGTACAAAATATTTATTTTCACAAAATGATGATGGATTGATTGGTCCGCACACATCCGAGTGTATCAACTCCAATGGATGTTGAGCTCTTGTCAAAGACTCCTTCGGAAAACTCTTTCTTGCTTGCTTGCCAAGTAGATATCCTTCACAAAGTTGATTAGGATGATCTATGAAAGGCAAACCTTTCACCATTCTTCCTTTGCTCATTATTTTCAGCCCATTAAAGTTTAGATGCACAAATCTCATATATCATAGACATGTTAGATCTTTGAAACAAGATTTCAAGCACATAGGGACACCATTTTGAATGTTAAGCAAAAACATTCTATTTTTTGTCATAGGCACCCTAGCAATCAACCTTCCATTTTCATCTCTCATTGTTAAATATTTATCTTTCAAATGAATATCATAATTCTTCTCCAACAATTGACCCAAACTCAAAATGTTACTTTTCATATCCGGAATGAAGGTACCATTGATTCTCATTCTTGTCATGATTGGTTTTGCAAGCTAGAAGTAAGGTGGAATCTCCATCTTCTTTTGCATTACTATTCTCCGCAAAATTATTTGTCTCCTCCACTTTACTTCTACATTCCCATGAAAAATGCCCAAAACTATGACAAGAAAGTAAACTCAACTTCAGATGGCTTATTTCCTTTACTGTTTCTTCCTCTTCCACGATTTCTTCCTTGATAGGAATTTTTGGCCCGTCTCATAATTATTATTTAAGGTGTGTTTATCACCTTGTCCACCTCTTCCATGATCACGTCATCTACCTTGTCCTCAAGATCCTCCACGTCCACGACCTCTTTAGGATGTGTCTCGATTTGTCTCCTTCAAGGACAACTTTACCTTCAAAGCTTGATCAACCGATTCTTGAACTGGTTTCAACAATCTTTCTTCATGAGCTTGCAACGATCCGGCAAGTTCATCAACACTCATGGTGTCTAAATCCTTGAACTCCTCAATGGTAACCACGATGTAATTAAATTTTGGATCCAAAGACCTCAAATTTTTTGCAACAATGTGATCATCTTTGATATCATCTCAATATCTTTTCATCTGATTTGTAATAGCCAAAACTCTTGAAATGTAATCTGAAATAGATTCGGAATCCTTCATGTGTAGAGATTCAAACTCCCCTCTTAATGTTTGGAGACGTACCTCTTTACTTTATCAACACCTTTTAATGAAGCTTGAAGAGTTTCCCATGCTTGCTTGGACGTAGTTGCCGCAGCGACTTTCTCGAACATTTTCTCATCCAAACCTTGATAGATGAGGGTGAGGGCCTTTTGATCCTTCTTCTTGGCGGCTGCATCATTTACATCAACGCCATTCTCCACCAAGCTTCATATGCTCCAAGCAATGCCTTCATCCTTATGCACTAATTATCATAATTATCCTTAGTGAGAGATGGGACAACAAATGGAATTCATTCGACATTTCTTCAAGCTTTGTCTCCAAACATAAGTGGCTCTTGATACCAATTTGTTAGAAAACAGAGAGCATAAATCTCTATAAGAAACTAAAACTCAAGAGTGGAGGAGTAGTATTTATATTATCAACTCAACTTATCTGATCTTGTCACATTACAAATGATGAATACATGGAGTATTTTTATGTGATACCCAACATGAATCATACACAAGTTCATGAACCACAATTAATTCCATACATGAACCATTAATAAATAACATACATGTATTGACCAAGAGTCCAAAGGTCATTCATGTATCCTTCAAGTCCTATCCATAATAACTTTGTCTCCTTAATTAATCTAATTTATTATTTCAACATATACATTTGAATGGTTAAGGATTTTGTTCAATTTCTTTTGAAAAATTGAATTTCGATTGGAATGTGAATTTTAAAATTGATTTGGAATTTGAAATAGGTTCGACGAGAAGATTGTTTTGATACAAATTGAAGGTTTATTTAATTTATACTGCATTTTCGTGTCATCCTCTTCGATGGGTGCTCACCAACGAGTGGCTGTCAATAATTTTTCTTTTAATATACTGATTTTTTATCTTTTTTCCTTTTAATGTTTTGTTTTAATATTTTTTAAAATCAGAAAATTATTCTAAAATATTTAAACAAAAGATTAATTGTATAACAACAACAACAATAATAAAAGTTATGAAAAAATATATTTTAAATTTTTTAAAATTTCAAAATATTATATAAGTAAATATAAAAATATAATAAATAAATAAATGTTATTTATAGAAACAGAAATGATATAAAATATCTAAAAATCAATAAATAAAAACAAAAAAAATCTAATTTTATTATAATTTTACGTTTAATTTATTAATTCTTAATTTTTTTAAGCATTCTATCAATTTTATTCATTATTTTACTTGTAGCATTTAATCAATTTTATTTGTTCATTTTTTAAAATATATTTTAAGATAATTTTCCTACAAAAAATCTATTTTGAAATATATTTCCTAGATTTTTTGTTGGTTTATCGATATTTTATTATATTGTGAATAAGTTGATAACTAAGATAAATCATTTCTTAGTTATTATGAAATTTTATGTCATTAATTCAAAAAATACAAACATAATTTTCTATTAGTATTATTATTATTATTATTATTATTATTATTATTTATATTATTATTATTAAAAATAGGTTTTAGTAATTTAAAATTAGTTATGATTTTGTAAATAAATTTTTAATGCATTTTATTTACTACATAAGTTTTATAAATTTTATTTGTAATTGAAAATTTGAAAAATAATTTTCAAAATATAATAATAATGATAATTACTACTTTATTTTAACATTTTTTCTAGATTTATTTTTTATTAAAATAATTTAAAATATTTTTATGATTTTTTTAAATAAATTTTTCAGATTTTATATTTTTATATTAAATAATATTTTCAATTTTATTTGTTACTTTAAAATTATCAAATATAATTTTCATAATAATAATATTAATTCATTATATTTAGTGAAACTTATTGATTTTTGTTTTTCTTTTCGAGAGATATGGATTTTCGGCATGTGTAAAAGGTAATTAAGGTCATAATTAGAGGTCATAATTAAGGAAAAAATAAAGAAAAAATCTATTTCACATGTGTAATAACTGGCAATATCAACATGTAAACATAAATGAGTATTTTCAGCAACCAACATTAACTTACAGGGTATTCTTAAAAACTCATAAAATTAAAGAGTAATTAAGGTCATAATTAGAGGTAATATACGTGATATTTTTACCAATTTTTTCAATAATATCACATAAAGGTATATATGTTCCATTTATGTCGAAATTGTTTTTTTTTATTAAAATTAAAACATTATGTTGGTCCCAGTGGTATAAGGTTAAGAGGGGGGGTGAATTAACCTTATCAAATTTTCAACTTTTTACTCCAAATGTTAAGTCTCTGATGAACAGGTAGCTAGTAAGCTTACTGCTCGATAGGTTCCTGCTCAGGCAGTGACCTCAGGACTTAGACAGAATACAATGCACAGCGGAAATAGTTATGATTTTCGAAACACGCTTTTAATGCAGTATGCTCAGATGCAGATAGATGAATATAAAGCTGTAAATAATACAAGCAAGCTTATAGAGGTTTAAGGGTGGAGTAATCCCTTTACGTCATCTCTACTCCTTCACAAGGAGGAACTTGGTTAAAGCAAGTTTGATTTACAATAGACTCTGCTAACACAAACTATACTCTAAGCAAAACTGTTAGTTCTATCCACACAGGTAGCTGCACAGTGACCAACTATCGACCCACACAGGATCTCCACACAGGTTATCTGACCCACACAGGATCCTTTCTCTTATTCAGAGAGATTACAACTTAGCAAGATACACTCCTGCCTAAGTGACTCCTATCAGACTTAGAATAAACTGAGAGTTTTCAAACTATCGAATGCAGCAAGCTCCTTGAACTTTTGAAGATCACAAAGGTAGCCGGCTCGCTGCTGCTAGGTCTGCTTAACTTGAATGTATAAGTTTGAGCTTGTAAAGATCTGCTTCGTGTATGTTCTCTTGATTTGCTTTTTGCCTATTCGCTTCTTGGTCCCCCGCCTTGACTCTTGAGTAGCAATCTTCTATTTATAGACATTAGACAGATTTTTGCTCGTTGGAAAGGCAGTCCTTTGCTTGATGAGGTGTCTCTTCCTGATTGGTTCTGCCGATCTTCTGACACCTGCTCTGAAATGCCTTCATTCTGTTCTGCCACTGTTTTGTCCTTTGTCTGCGCGACTACATTCTGCAGTCTGCTTGTACTGTGTCCTTGCTGCTTTTTCACACATGGCAGATTCTGATTTGTTGAAACTGGAGTGTCTCTACTGGCTAGTCAGGTTACATTGACTCTGATGTATCTGGTAGTGTCCTCTTCGAGTAAGTCAGCTTCCTTGACCATCTCCAGGTTCCTTGTAGCATCCTATGAAGCTTGATTACAGGTTGCTTGATACAGTATGCAGGTAGCAGGGACTTGTCTTTCTGGTTCCTTGGCAGAATCTTCTCGTCTTTCCAGCATCCTTGCCTTAGCTATTTTACATATAAAGACTTAACCAGATAGCTAATGTTCTAGACTATTACACGTTTTGTCTCATTAAAATCTATTACATTTCATCCTATCACATTAGAATATTTTTACATTAAGATCATACTAATATAACATAAAGATCACACTAATATAACATAAAAATTGATATATGAATAAAAAAAATAATTATACAAACGTGCATTTAGGTCGCGTCCAGTTACACCAAGCAATTGGTGCACACATGAACTACCCTTAAATATATTACACTCAATATGAAAAAAATATTACCTTGCTGACCATGAGAAGGTATTACTAATTAATTCTTACTTTAAAATATTACATCTTTATCATGACAATATTATTAGTTACTGTAAAAAGTACTCCCTCGTATTTTAATTAAATATCGTTTTTGAGGTCAACTTTTGTCTCTCTTTTAAGTTTCATTTTAACTTTTTATTCAACTTTATTCTCAATTGTTCGTATTAATATTATTCCTTAGTTAAAATTTAAGAATTTAATATGATTGATTATTTTCATAAAATTAATTTTACTCTCTTTCCAATGTTAAATTCTAAATTCTTCAATCAATTAAGAATATATTTATCTAATTTTTATATTTTTTAATCTATGATAAATTAAATTATAAAACGACATTTAATTGAGATTAGATGTAATATTATTTACACGGAAAATTTATTGTAGAAGTATTAGTTATTTCCTACAAAAATAATACTTTTTCATTTTGTTAATTAGTAATAATTTTCAAAGATATGGGTAATAATTACTTTCGGGTAAATGAACATTTAGTTATGAATTGAATATGTTAACCTACGTTGGCCCACACTAACTGACTCGCTAACAGTAATACAATGTTCTATCTTATGAATAAAATTCACGACACAAGTTCATGCAAATTCTTACTTTTTATAAATGATTAATTTATTTTAACCATTTAAAAAATTACAACTTTTTTCCTTCCTTCCACAAATTAATATGACATCACATATAACTTTCTAATATTACTGTCTCATTAATTATATACCATAATGATTTTAAAAAAAAAAAAACTTACAATTAGAACTCTGAAAGTAATAAGACGAAATTCTTGTTACCATTGATAGTCAATTTATTTTTTATCACTAGTATTATTCTTTATGAAAACCAATTAATAGTTAGCTATTGCTTTTTTTTTTTTTTTTTTTTTGCCGTCATTATTAATATAGAAATTAATACGGAACACATAATTTGACTTTCTTGAGCCAGAAAACTAATCCTACACAAGAAAATCTTTGTAGACTATGGATACTTAATCAACAACCTCAATGAATATGCCCCCAGAGATATTCAAACAATTTAATCCTCCAAAAAAAAAAAAAAAAACATATTCAAGCAATTACAAGTCGAAAAACATCAAAGACAAAAAAACCAAAACAAAATGCAAATCTTCTCATTCCCTCAAAACAACATACAAAATAATATTTCTTAATTAAATAAATGAAATAATATAGTTTCCCTTTCTTGTTCACCTAATCATCAGGTGCTTCTTATTCTGTAATCCAAATTAAACCAACAAATGTATGACGCATCAGAAAGAAGGGCAGAATCAATGGCGGCTTTGAAATCATAAATATATATATATATATATATATATATGGTGTCAAAATCTGGGAAGCCTGCATTCCTTAGGACGCCCCTGAGGAAACCTTTTAGCATCACTACAATAGTTGTAGATCATGTATTTGTCCTGGATTAATCGGATTCGGTTTCTTCCATAGGCATCCAGTCCTTGAGTCTGCCATGGCTGACTATTCAAGTTTCCATTACAGGAATTGCCTGAAGCACCCACTATGCATCCAATGGCGTTGTAATTCTGGTAGGTGACGACGAATGGAGCCTTTTTCCAGTCCGTCTTCACTCGCCCACCCTGCGTTGCCCAGTCGTCCGCATTCCATAAGCTGGCATACATCTTCATTGGCTGACTGCTCGGAAATGGAACTCCGTAGGCGGCATAGTTGTTGAAAACCCTAATTGGGCTGTTGTCTACCATGAATCTGCATGCATCATCAAACCCTAGTTATTTCTCATTCCTTGGTGACTATTAATTAAATTAAATCTCTTGTTCCAACATCATCAAGGTAAAACTAATTCCTCTTCTTTTAAAAGTAGTGAAACTGATACATTGATTGAATTGAAATCGGAAAACTAATTCCAACATTATCATTTGTTTTTGTCGTAAAGTCTTAAATTTTATTGAAATTTTACATAATACCACTAATTTAGATGACATGAAAGAAGAGGTTGAACCAGAAACAAATGAGGGATCCAAAAAGCTATAAACTTGACATAACGCCACTATGCATGCGACAATTAATAATTGTATTCTCACCCCAATTTATCAGCCAATTATCTCATGACACCTTATGTCAAGTTCATATCATTTTTGTTCGACCACACCATCTAAAATATCTATTGTGATTAATTTTGGGACAAAAACTTAATAATTAAAATGAAAAAGACTAGTTTTTCCAAGTAAAAAAAAAAAAAAGTTTTGCCAAACCTATAGTTATACAGGAATAGGTGGTGTTGGAATAAGAGAGAGAGAGATAATATTTGCAATGAATGAAATGGCTTACATTATACGTTGTGGGTTCCAGAGAATGGTGTAAGTGTGGAAGGCAGCAGTGGGATCGTACCATGGGCGGAATTGCTGTTCTCTGTTGCCAACCCCCTGTGCATACACATTGGTGTGTATAGTGTAAGGTTGGCCAGAAGAATTTCCCAAGAACTCGAAATCAATCTCATCATGTCCCGCTCCTTGAGACGATAGCTGCAAGTACAAGATGAAACATTATTTTACGAAAGACGATCCAACAATTAACAACGTACGTTTTCGTGATCAATGGAACTTACGTAGAATGTAGTAACAGTTCCCGCAGAGTTTCCAGGTATAAGCTTGAGCTGGATGTCGAACCTTGCATACAAGTATTGATTGTTGGACTGAAAAGCACAGCCAGAAGTGTTGTCGAGGAAAAGAGAAATAGCTTGGCCACCATTTTGAATCTGGGCCCGTGGGCCCCCCCAATAAACGTTCACGTCTTGGCTAAAGTGTCCAGCTGATGAGGGGCAAAAGAGGAACGCCATTACTGCTAATACTTGAAGCATTTCTTGAACCCTATTCGCCATGCCAAACACTACTTGTTCTTTTACTCTGTTTTAGTGATTGTAATAGAAGGGTGTTGTTGGGGAAGGTATATATTGAGTCTAGAAAGGGAAGTCATGGGGCTCTACTATAGTTGACATTTCCAAAGGAAAGTTGAGAAAGAGATAAGAGAAACAACTGCAAACAGCTGGAAGAGTTTGTTTTTCGTAGGTAGAATTGTTGTTGTTGTTGATCCTTCTTGCAATCTCGGTTTTCCTAACAAACAAGGTTGACATCTCTCTCAACCGCGTTTTCTTACATTATTAAATGGCTTGTTTTTTATATTGACTGCCACTTTTTTATTTTTTTCTTTTATTTCCAGTTGGTTTCGTTGGGTTCAGAGAATCCGAAACAATGGGCACTAAGTTTTAGTTGAAAAATTATTCTTTGTTCTAAAAATATATTACATAATATTTGAATTAAAATCTCTATATATAATCCGCTTTTAATTCTAACTAATCTAGAACAATTGTACTAACTTTATAATGAATAAATACTAAATAGAGAGACGTTTAGTGATGAGAGCTTCACACGTTTATACATTGATATATTACCTTTTTGTTTTAGATGGAAGAAGTAGAACTAGTTTTTCAATTTGATGTAGTTACTAGGAGATTAATGCAGTGCCTGTTTGGTACGTAATCCTATTCAGATGAACTTTAGGACATAAAAGATCTCTTTCTAAATATATTGCTCGCTTGGACAAGGAGTAATTTTTGGCGGATTGGATCTATTACATTCACTATTGCATATCATGTTTCATAATATTTAATACACATTATATGTTAAGAGTGTATCTCATGTGCATTTGGTGTACATACAATCTGGGTCGATCCGGATCCTCATGTTTTTGAATTTTATTTATTTATTTATTTTTGCTTTATGCCAAAACCTTTATATACAAATTCGATGACCTTTATGTACAAATTTTGTGATCTTTATGTATAAATTTTGTGACCTTTATATTTAATAACTTAGAAAAAAATAAAGAATTTTAACAAATTTTGTACATAAATACCTTTATGTTATATTTATATGACCCGTATGTATATTCATATGATCTTTATGTACAAATATTCATACCTTTAAATATTACTTAAAGGTATGAATATTTATACATAAATGTCATATTAATATACATAAGGGTCACATGAATATCACATAAAGGTATCTACATACAAATTTTGCTGAAATTCTTCATTTTTTTTAAGTTACAATGCATAAAGGTCACAATATTTGTACATAAAGGTCACCGAATTTGTACATAAAAGGTCAAGACATAAAATTAAAAAAAAAAAAAATTTCGCTGATCCAAATTGCGCGGATCTTAAATCCGTGCACCAAGTGCATAGGAGAATTTGTCATATGTTAAATAGTGATGAAATAATATTCCCTACCCACTATGGGCATGCCTTAACATGCCCACCACTAATGTGTAAAGATTTAAATCCTCTAAATATTGTGATTTGAATTTATTTATTAAGTTAGATTTTTGACACATCAACGATGAACACGTTAATATGTGTATACAGTGGGTAGAGTAATAGTTTTGAATAGTGATGTTATTAAGTACATATGATTATTTTAAAATAAAAGATGTAATATCAAATTTAATACAACACGAGTTTTTGGTGCTCGTTTGTTAGAATGAAATTTTGGATTAAGAATCTTCTTCACAAGTACAAGAAGAAATGTAAAAGTGGTACTTCTGATATATATTTTTTCTTCATGGACTCTTTCTAATGGATATAAAAGCGTATTTTTATAAACATGTATCAAAACATAGAGGAACATTTTGCAAAAGCCCATACGCATAAAGTTTTTTTCATTTCTAAAATATGATTTTTTAGACTTTACGAAGATAGGTGAAAGTCTCCCTCTCAAAGTCGTATATGACATCTTACCTAAAAGTGTTGCTAAACATTCACTATAAATTCATAAATAAATAATGTCACGTGCCAATTTTCTTAATAAAATAAAATATAAAATTTTCTAAAAACGGGCGTCCAGCAAAAACACAACAAGCGAACAGTTTAAATAAAACATAAAATCCAAATTTACGAAGGTTTTAAAATACACCAAATAATTTACATAAAACTATAGGTTATCAAAAATCAGCAGCGAAAAATATCAGTATACAAGCCACCGGCTTAACTTTACATTCCTTCAAAATAAATAGATCCGAAAATCATTTGCGAACATAGCATAGCATATTTATATACAGCAAAAATAATTATATGCATCTTTCTTCAGCTTCATCTCTCCTCATCCGGATCTAAACATAGAAAAACATGCAAAGGGGGTGAGCGTATAAAATACACTCAGTGGGATCACATTGTAAAATAGGGGAAATAAGATCATAAACCACAAATAATAATTAATTTCAATCATATCATTTCACATGCAAACATATAAATTTCATAATCATTCATATCAATTTCATGTTAAAAAATTTACGGTTCTTAGCTGCCATAGATGTGGTTCTTAGCAGCCATAGATACGGCTCTTAGCCGCCATAGATATGGTTCTTAGCCACCATAGATACGACTCTTAGCCGCCATAGATGTGGTTCTTAGCCACCATAGATACGGTTCTTAGCCGCCATAGATAATTCAAGTAATTTCACATATATTCATGCTTATAACATCACAAACATTTATTGTTGACATTCATCATCTTTCAGCACGCATTCATCATCTATATAATAAAACATGTCACATTTCCTATAAAATAGGATTCATCTTCATCATATAATCACATTGCATGCGTTCAGCACATAAACCCAACACATTTCATATAGCATAATAAAATTCGTAATTTAAATATTTCGAAAGAAATATAAATACCGATTTAGCACTTTTTCCCCACCTTAAAGTAGACGATCAAAAGCTGTAGACTTCAAAGATATTTAAGGCGTAAAATCCTGCGTATCACCTATAATCATAAAAGTTCGGCTTAGAAGCTAATCGGACTATCATTTATTTAGAAACTAATTTCTTAAAAATATAACCCTATTTCATAATGAATTATGCCTAATTTCTTAAAATAGAAAGTCAAAATCGAACTTAATATTTCGGGGTTAATTAAACGTGAATCTAAGGTTAATAAACCTTAGATTTAAAATTAATAACTAAAACGTAAAATAAAAATAATTTAATTAGCATAATATTTTCAGGTCGATATTTTAGTCTCAAAAGCAATCTTGCGAAACATAAGTTTAACTTATAATTCTAAATAAATCTTTGGTTAAAATTTATAATAAATAATGTATTAATACTTAATTCCAAAAATCGAGCTTAAACTATATTTTCTTAATCAATTGGATAAAATCTAGGGTTTTTATTCCCTAATTAATTATATCCATAGATCCAAATTTATCAATACATTAATCTATATAGCCTTTCTTTGTTATTTAATTATAACTTGTCTCATTTATTACATTCTATTTACTTAAAATATTATCTATAATTCCAAAATATTCGAAAATTCAAAACATCATTTTCATGAATTCAAAGTCCGATATTTATCTACTTAATTATGATACTTAAAACATAATTTATAAAAATTAAAGTTATAACTTATCTTTATCAATTAATTAAATCTCGATTTTCATATATCATATACTATAATTTATAAGATAATATCCATAGGCTTAATATATTCTAAATCCCAAACATGTTATCATAATTCCATGATTTATTAGGCAAAACATGCATATTATCATTAATTATTAAATAAAACTATGTAATTTAATTATTTTCAATGTTCCTTGATAATTATACATAAATTAGGTCTTAAGCATGCTTTGATTATCTAATTCTTCATTACAAGAATTCAGCAATTATAATGCTCAAGTTTTCAAATTCTAGCAACATATATATCTTGGCAAATTACCCCTAATATTCACCAAATTTACAAAAATATGCCATTCTTGCACCTTCCCCAAATTTCCAGCCTCTCTCTCCCCCCGACCGCCATGCCCTGGACTCACCGGCGCCGCCTCGACCCTGGCGGCGACTCCCAGTCGCCGGCCACACACATAACCGACCCCGACAGGCCACAACCCCCCCGACAGACGCACAGCCACCACAACAGACGCACACACACTCACGCGGACTCCTGCCATCGGTGCCGCTGCTCACGGCGGCGCCTCCCATTTCCTGCCGGCGCAATTCCGACGCCGGCCAACACCCCGACCAACAGACTCGACTCAACCAGCAACCCAACAGACTAACACAACTCAACCAACACTCACGCCCAACACCAAACACACACGCCGCCGCTGCAAGCGGCGGCTCACACCCACAACCGACTCGCCGGTGACTTCCAGCGCCGGCTACAACCCGACCGACAGCGACGGCGACCAGTGACGGAGTAGGGCAGCAACAGTGAAGGAAGGAGAGTGGGAGAGAAGGGTTTAAAGTTCAATGTTTTCAAATTTCAAAACCATCCCTACAATAAGCTCAACAAATGGGACAATCCGGTCTGATTACCTCGCCGGAATAAAGTCGCCGGCCGCCGGTAGAAGCTGGAATCAGTGGCTGTTGTCTTAGAGAGGAGAAGAGAGGGTTTGAGCTTTTAAAGAAGAAACAAGAAATGAAACTTATCCAATACCATTACACCCTTTTTACAAAATATAACATCTTCTAGAAGGGTTTGACTTTACTTTGATTAAATTCTTACTTAGCTTAATTAGGTACAAATTTCATTAATATATTTCACATAATCCTATCTTATGAACTATATATATTAATACTATATATAACATCTATCATATGGTAAAAAATAATTTTCCTAGGTGTTACAAATAAAGTGAAGTAGATAGATATCTCATTTTGTGTTATGATTCATCATATGAATTTAAATTCAAAAGAAAAATTGAAAATTCTAGATGAAATTAATTTCGATATGATTTTGAGAGAACTTTGTTATGCTCAAAAGATGTGTCGCCGCTTAACAATTTCCCGAGCATATATTTGGACGAAGGAAATTCTTTTACCATAACTATTATATATGACTTCATTTAATTTCTAGATGTTATAACTAAAACTAAGAAATCAAGTAAATTATTGGTCAGATCATCTTCGATTTTGTCAATTTATGGTGGAAAAATTCTTTTTATCCATAATTTATAACAAAAAAATATTTTTTAGTTAATTTTTGACATTTTGATATTTCTTGTCCGTCGTACCTGTACTAACTTGTACTATCGATCAATGTTCAAGTTAACCATCCAAATCAGTACATAGAGATCTCTATTATATGAATTTGTATCATTTAAGCTTCACAAATTCTCCTGTGCACTTGATGTACGGATCTAAGATCCGTGCAATCCGGATCGATCCGATCCGGATCCGTGAATATTTTTTTTTTAAATTTTATGTATTGACCTTTATGTACAAATTCGGTGACCTTTATGTATAAATGTTGTGACCTTTATGCATTATAACTTAGAAAAAAAATGGAGAATTACAGCAAAATTTGTACATATATACCTTTATGTGATATTCATGTGACCCTTATATATATTCATGTGACCTTTATATACAAATATTCATACCTTTATGCAATATATAAAGGATTATAAAGGTATGAATATTTGTACATAAAGGTCACATGAATATATACGAGGGTCATATGAATATAACATAAAGGTATTTATGTACAAATTTTACTAAAATTCTTCATTTTTTTTCTAAGTTATTGAATATAAAGGTCACAGAATTTATACATAAAGGTTACAGAATTTGTATATAAAGGTTTTGGCCTGAAAGTTAAAAAAAAAAAAATTAAAAGTGCGTGGATTCGAGTCGACCCGGATTGTATGTACACCAAGTGTACAGAAGACATACTCTTTAAACTTAGACCGGTATTACCGAATAAAGAAAAATAGAATTAACAAAATGACTATATCTATTACTTATATAAAAGTGTGAATGTTTCTTACAAAATATGGAATGTCGAATATATCCTATTATAAATTATTATTTAAGGTTATAATAGTAATTTAGGATTTTCATACTTAAATAATTTTATATTAGAATTCTAACTAATTCAAAATCTTATAAAATCCTATTATAATTAGAACTCTAATATAAAAGTGTTATATATACAATATTTGTATTATTTCTTTTTTTAATTTGAATTGATTTCTATGTGCAACTCACGTGATTAAATAATCACTTGTACATATAAAACAAGGAAAAAAATGCAACGAAACCAAAGTTAACTATAGCTACTAAGAACCATGACAAAAACTCAAGGAAAACAAAATTGGGAAGACCCCAAGCGTGAAAATAACAAAGTCCTTTTAATTTATTAAAATTTAAATGAGAATTAATAACAATATGATCTTGATTCAACACGGAGCCAACTTGTTAGCCAAAAAATCAGCAGTTGTATTCTCTTTTCTATGGATGTCATGTATTCTATAGTTATGTATTTGAGCAATAAGATGGTTGAATACTCCTATTTCGCGTGTGAGTTTGCTTTAAAACATAAACATCAGTCAAGGCATCTGTTTAACTCAAACACTAGCAAATCCTAGGGAATTACACAGTTTTAGACAAAAACAAATTAAATAGCAATTAATATTTTTCCTCATACATTAGACATGTTCAATTCATCCTTCTTGTTTCTCCCTATCCCTCATTTTTTAAAGGGTTAGCTGTAAAAAAATTCACTAACCTTTATGATACCGTAATTAAATAGACTGATGGGATAATCATATAGAGTGATTGTTTTCCTTGTATACAATATTCTGTATTATTTGTATATTTGGTTGTTGTATCACCTATTTATACGAAATACACTAAAAGCCACAATTGTGGTGATATTTAATTATACCTTACACGTTACTCGAATTGTCATTTTAACCAAACATTTCACTATATTTGTCAAAATAACATAACCTTATATAGGTAGTATGTTTTTGACTAAAATTAATTTTGAAATAGTTGTATATATATTTAATAAGTTTAGGGCGAATGCGGGGAGGGGAAAGAGACAAAAAAAGATTAGAAAACTTAAGTGAAAAATTGCATATTGATAGATAATGAATATTTTTTTCACTATCTTTGTCAAAAAACACCCTACAATATAATCAAAATATATAACTCATCAACTATATTTATTAAAAATAGGTGAGAACCCAGCAAAACGAAACAGTTAAGATCTAAGTTATATATTGATTTATTCTATCATCTGTTTACAAGCCTACGACTAGTCACAACAATGGATTAGTCGCACCGAGTTACTTATCAAGCTACTCATGAACGAGTTGTTGAATGTATGATGCCCACTCTAAAGGTATTTAATCAATTTCTTCTTTAAAGTAAACATATGTAAATTATATCAACTTAAAATTAAAATAAAACATTACAAAGAATTTGGTTTAAAATAGATAAAAAGAGCACTATATGTTGGAGTGAATCCAAATCAACCAACGCACCCAATTCAGTTAGCCTATGTTTGTTTCTGATTTAACGGGATTTTTACAAATTTAGATTTCAAATTTAGGAGGATTTTGGGTGTAACACCCTGATTTCAAAAAAACTTGCATGGCATATATATATATGAATTCAAATTTTATTTTATAGAATTTATTGTTAATGACTTGTATGAAAAGGTTTATGATTTATTAAAAAAAATGAGCTAACGTTTCTTTAACTTTAAAAGTCTTGCATGATAGCTACTTGAGGAGACCAAATTCGATTGTGGTGTGCTTGACATCCTCCTGTAAAAGAATGATGGAATGAAATAGATAAGTTACACATAAAAGTAAATTAATAATTAATATGAGAAATATGACTAATGCGTTCAACTAAAATTAAGTAGATTTTTATTATATAATTTATGTGCAATAAATTATGTGACTTAGTTGAACATACATTCATGCATAATTATGTGATCACAATACTATTAAGAATCTAATTTAAATATGTATAAAATTCAAGCCATGCCATTACAATTTACATGTCCCCTTATTTATGTGCGACACCTATTTAATTAATTTTATATGAATTGAATTGTAACAATTACATCAAGGATAAATACACAATCATAATCACGAACCCATTTATGTCACAATAGATAAAACAATACTAAACCTTCCATTAAACAAGTGATCTACATGTATTGAATTATGATTTGTACAATACATATTACACATAAAAGGGAGAGACTCCACATTTGAGCCTCTTATTTCTCACTTGACAAGATACTAAGAAATCACCCTCTCTCTCTAGCTAGTTGCTCGTTCTCTCTATATTTTAAATCTCAAAACTTTCATCTCCTTCTTTAAACAAGCCGTCAATTGAAAGATAGAGTAAAGAAATAAGATCATTTGAAGACAAGATGAGAAATTAAGTTCAAAATAGCATCTTCTCGCAAACAAGTTTCAAAAACTCAAAGTATCATCTTCTCGCAAACTAGTTTCAAAAAACTCAAAGTTTGTGCACTCAAGAGATATTTCTGGCTAATCCTCACCAATTTTCTTTCGTAGGAGCATGATTAATTAGGTTCTTAATATGACATATGGTGCTGCATATAAGATCTAAGAGTGATTCCCTACCAAATAAATTTTGTTAAATACCTTATTCTATGTGGTTGATCTTAAAAATAAGTCATTTTGTGTGTTGATTGTGCAATTACATGTTGAATTAGACTTTGCATGTTTAATTATCTTGTCTAAGCTGATTGCATGTGTGATAAATAAAGTTAAACTGATTTTATTGAGGTTAATAGAGTTATAAAATTTGAATTTACATTTGTAATTAAGTAAATAGGTGGGTTTAATTAACTTGTGAAAAACTTTTGTAATTATAGTCCATTTTGTCAATTTTTATAAAATCTTACACTTATTTAAAAAAAAATTAGTATGTTATGCTACATGAATTTGTGAGTCCATGATTAAAATTTGGTAATTTTTGGAGTATTTTATGAATTATAATGAGTTTTCAAAGATAGTCTAGTTTCAAATTGAAATTTTACAGTTTTAGACCCTAGAAACGTTATTGTATAAAATCGGTTAATTATAGTTTTTCAAAAATATTTTAGTATGTTATTTTATATGAAATTTTGAGTTTATGATTAAAATGTAGTAATTTTTTAATTAGTGAATGAATTATAATGTTTTCCCAAAGATAACCCAATTCGAATTGAAATTCTTCAGTTAAAGATCATAGAAGAATAATTTTATAAATTCGGTTAATTATAATTTTTAAAAAATATTTTACTATGTTTAATTAAATGATGTTATAAGTTTATATTATTACTTTCAGAAGGTTTAAGTAACTATATAATTGTGAATTTTATAAGACAGATTGGTTCGAGGCACTTTTCAAACAATTTTTTAGTATAGTAAATTATTTATTAAAGCTTGTGTGATTTGAATTTATCTCTTCTGTTTTAGCATAGTTTAACAGAGGGTTATTATGTAAATGCATGATCATTTTCATGAATTTTAGATGATTATATGAATTATGAAAGTTGTTGTGGTAAAGAGTGTCTTTTCTATCTACATGTTACTAGTTTTATGATCAAGAATTTATCAATTATTAAAAGTGAAATTTTACCTCTTTTTGATACTGATCTTAAGTAAAAAAAAAGTGAAATTATGTGTGAAGTGATAAATCACTTAAGTTTTAAGAATACGAATGAGAGTTTTATGAGTTAAAATGTTTAAATACAATTTTACTTTAAAGTATACTTGATGCGTGTTTGAAAAATGCTTTAAAATCTTATAAACTTATTTTGTTATGTTATTATGATATACATGTTAGGATATTAATGTTTAGATTTTAACGAGACAAACCAACCTTGTTATAGAATTTAGAGTACCCCATTTTTCACAATGTTTAAGTAAAATATTGACTAGAGTTGAGTCTGTAAGCTAAGAAGATAAAGAATAGAGAAGTTCAAAGAAGGTCTGTTTGCATTGAACAAAACAGAAAGTAAGAAAACTGCAAGAAAAGCTAGAGGCAATGCAGCTGTAAAAAAAGCAAATAGAGTAGCTGCAACCAAGAAGAGGTTACAACAGTGCTGCAAGTTTAAGTTATAGCAACCATGATCCAAGATACAGCACAACGACAAGACTTACTGTATACTCCAACAAAGCACTAAATACAGCAACAAAGTCATTAATTTCAACCAGCCGCTATACGAGAAAGAATAAATAAAGTACGAGGAATAATAACCTAAGAAAATCAAAATAGAGCTGGTTGAAACAATCTGAAGTTGCAAATGTAAAACCAATACAAGGAAGTCATGTAGCCTAATAGATTGTAGAAAGTTGTAAGCCACAACCAACGCAATTATTGAGATGAGAAGATAAGTCAAGATGCATTAAATGCAAGTCATGTCTTTGATCAGAACATCTATTTCAAAGAGGAATACCTCCTTCAATGGATATTTCTCTACAAGTATAAATAGAGGATGAGTAGCACTGAGAACAGTTACTGAAACATTTGCCCTGAAAAATCAAAGCTATACTCTCAAGCACTCAAACAAGTTTCAGTCACTCGATCTGGTTAAGTGATCAAGCTCAACTTAAACTTCTTAAAGGATAAAAAAGATCACTTTACCGCACCAGTTGAAGAAACAATATATATACTTTTACCTATTTGCTGTGTGCTAGGTTGTTTTAAGGTGTCGTCAGTTGATAGGATTATACCCTTGCTGATTGGTGATAGTTGTCTAGAAGTAAGATAATTACTCTTTGTGAAAGTTTAGAAATCCTTTGTCGTTTTGCATTTAGAATTTGCAGCAGCTGTGTGTAAGCTGAGTTCTAGTAGGCGATAACTTGTTAGGTTGTAACCTGTAAATCAATCATACTTAACGAAGTTTCTGCTCGGGAAAGCAGTAGAGTGAAATGTAGAAGGATTACACCACCTTCGAACCACTATAAGACCTTAAGTGTATCTAATCGCTTTATATCTCTTCTATGCTGCATCTTTATATAAGCTCATATTAAGCATTAAAAGTTTTCATAAGAAAGCATATTTGAGAAAACAAATCTTCTGTCTAAGTATTTTTCTACTGCAAGAACTTTAGGATACAACAGACAGTACTGCTTCATAATGTTGTAGGTTGTTTCACTCTCTATTGTAAGTTCAAGTAACCTATAGTGTAGCTAGTTCGAAAAGATTTTTTAAAAATCGATAGAGGTTCATTCATCCACTCTGAACCTCCGAGACCACTTGGGACTAATAATACATATATGATATGTATGATAAACATTCTAAGTTAGACAATTATGATATGATTTAGTGATATTGTAATTAATTGAAGCACATTAATAAATATTGAATAATATTTTAAATAAGTAACAAATGAAGATGAATATCTATATGTGTATGATATAATCGAGATGTGATTTAATAACTAAAAGTTAATTATTGGGATTTCAATGTATAGATTTTGATAAGACAAACCATATATGTAATAGGAAGTTTGAGTACCCCATTTTTCACATTATTTAAGTGAAAACATAGACTAGGATTGAGTCTAGTTATAGATGCTGAAAGATGAAGAAATTCGAATGGATAATGCTGCATCGAGAACTTAAGTATGAAGCTACTGCAAGAAGCAGATACAGCAATGCTATAAGAAGCAGATAAAGCAATGCTATAAGAAGCAGATACAACAATACTGCAAGAAACAGATACAACAATGCAACAAGTAAGTAGGAACGACAAGCAGGAACGCTGCAAGGAAACGCTACAGGAATACTGTAAGAAAAGATACAGTAGCACTATATGAAGTTACTGCAAGAAGGTCAAGTTACAGCAGCTCTGTAAAGAACGAACAGCTGCAAACAGACCTAGGATATAGCGCAAAGCTTACTGGATAATCAGCCAACCACGTTTATGACAAACAGAATAAGTATCCTGCAATTCGAGGAAGGATAAATGCAGTACGAGGAACAAAGAACCAAGCAAGAATAAATAGAGCCGTTCCAGAGAAGATCAAATTTACAGACATGGAGCCAATGCCAAGACGACACGTGGACTGAGGGACAGCAGAAAGTTGCAAGCCACAACCACCGCATTAAATGCTCTGGAAGGAAAAGTCAAGTCGCATTAAATGCGAGCCATACCTTTGATCAAGTATGCTTAAATTCAAATGAGAGATATCTTCTTCAACTGATATCTTTCTATAAGTATAAATAGAGGATGAGCAACCCTGAAGCTGACTACTGAAACATTTACGCGAAAAAGCCCAAGCATTCAAAGTTATATTCTCTCAAGCATACTCTACAGTTTCAATCACTCGACCTCAGTGAAGTGAACTAAGTTCAAGCTGAAAGATCCATCGAAGGATTCAGAAGCTCACTTTACCACAGCAGTTGAAGAACAAATTTATATACTTTTAACCTTATTGCTGTGTGCTTAGGTTGTTTTAGATGTCGAACAGTTGATAAGATTTATCCTTGCTATTTGTATAGTTGTTTAGTTGATAGACAATTCCCTGTGTGGGAGTGTGAAACCCTGTGTAGGTTACCTTTAGAACTTGCAGTTGCTGTGTGTATGATGGGTTCTAGTAGGTGTTAGCTTTGTAAGTTGATAAATTGTTAGGAGTGTCTTGTAAATCAATCTTGCTTAACAAAGTTCCTGCTCAAGGTAGCAGTAGAGTGGACGTAGAAGGATTACACCACCTTCGAACCACTATAAACCATAAATATTTTATTGCTTTTATTATCTGTGCTTTATTTTATATATCTATCTATCATAATCATAAAATATCTTGAAAATGAGCATTTTTGAGAAAACCAGTCTTGTGTCAAAAACCTATTTTCTGCTGTGTATAAAACTCTAAGTTACAAGCGTGTAGCACTGCTTACTAGTGCTGTAAGCAGTAACTGATTGGTGCTACAAGTTCAAGTAACTTGCAGAACAGTAAGTTTGTGAAAGATTTTCAAAATCGACCTAGGTTCATTCACCCCCCTCTGAACCTCGAACACCACTTGTGTCACGCCCCATTTTCTTTTATAAAATTTATCAGAGTTTTCCACACGGGCGTGCAGGAAGAAAAGAGGTAGGAAACGAATAGAAGATATTACATATCAACCATCGATTTCAACCGATTTAAACATAATATTCGCAGCGAAAATATCATTAGGATCTCACATCCCATATACACATCATATCATCACCAAACGTGTATTTCTTACAACATTGTTTTATAAAGAGAAAATTTGAGAAACATCATATTAAAATAATTTACAGATCCAAAAATAATAGCGCCTCCTATTTCCTTCTAGGGTTCATCATGCTCATCACCTCCTATAAAGTGAATTACAGAATAAGAGGTGAGTGTATTGAATACACTCGTGGGGATAAAATCCACGTCTAAATCTTTGACAGACATTTAAATCAGAAATACGCATAATCATCATGAAACACAGCACGAAATATGCACAACAGATATTAGAAATGGTAAGGGACGAATAGGTGCGGGCATCGCCCGTCTTATCCTATAAAATGGTCTCAAATACTGCTGGTGCATTTCAAGGACCACCAAACCTTTCATAGAAGAATGGAGGTAAGGGACGAATGTGTGAAGGGATGTCTCAGCGGGCCCACCCCTCATAGTAATAAGTATGTCACAGCAAGTATAGTCACAGCATTTAGTATTCCTCAATCATACTTGAAATAGGGAAAACTGTAAACAGATAAAGAGTTAGAAATTACCCCCACCTTGTTCGGTGGTTACCACATGAGCAGCAAGTGTCAAAGATCACGTATTCCAAGACTTCAATCCAACAGGCAACCTACATAATTTATGGTGTTTTCTTAGATCTTTATTAAATATAATTAAAGATTTAACCAATATCGGATTGGATACTATCGATCGAGATAAGACGGATCGCAACGAAAGGCCTAACGATTGAGGTTAAAGAAACAAGAGGGAAAAATCAGTTTATAAAGCTGAGGAGAAAGATAATGAATTTTGGATTACAACAAAACAAGAATGAGCTTGATCGGAGTTGAAACGAGACTGTTGGAAGAAGAAGATGATAGTCAATGCATTCCCTCAGCATGCTCAAGAAGAAGATGATCGCTTGGGGAACCTGGAGTTGATCATAGGAGAACTGAGGGATATGATAGTCAATGCATTCCCTCAGCATGCTCAAGGATCCACGCAAGCCCCTGCACTTGCCAAAAGACCACGATCTGCTGTGGTCCAAGATGCCCCTGCTCCACCCTAGACTTTTGATGATGCCAAAAAGGGGGAAGGATTCCAAGATAGATTCAAAAGCTCAGGGAAGAAAGAAGAAAAAGAAGATGATCAACCTCTTAGCAGGAGAAGAAAGAGATCATCATCTACTGTTGCTGACGCTCTTTCTCCAAAAAGATGGAGAAAAGATGATGAAGGAGGATCTGGTTATGCAGCTGCTGTAAGCAGACTAGCAGTTCCTAAGCGGCGCTGCAAGGAAGGATGTAGCATCTCCCTCTTCTCATCATACAAAGAGAGGGAGAGAGGGCTAGCAACAGGGCTCAAGGAAGAGAGTTAGCAAAGCCGAAGCTGAAAGGCATTACAATGAGAAGATGGCTGCTCAAAGGGTGGAGATAGCCAGAGCAGAGTAAGAAGAAAATGCCTGGATGCAGAGGCTTGGTGTTATTGGGGAGAGAAGACCGAAAGCTATGGAAGATGTTAACAGGGCTCTTTACCAAACCCCACTCAGGACATACCACGTCTCGACACAGACAACATATCTGCTAAAGTATCAATGCTGATGGATCAGAGGCCTGAATGAGAGAACATAGCTTGGGGATTAAACATCTTCAAGGCAATCATACTTCCTATTAACAGGAATCCATCATTTGAGGCGATCATCTTGTTCAAAAGATCAGAATACCTCAGTTACTTCAAATACCTTTACAGGAATGGCTACTTCAATAGATTTTGAGACTTGCCAATCTGCATTGAGATATGAGCAACTTGCCAGGGATGGAGAGCTAGAGATTCAGAACAAGTATATAACCCTGGTGAAGCAAGACAGGATTGTGCCTTACTGTGAGGACTTTTGGCTGAGATGGATTCAGATTCTGAAGATCAAGGAGAAGCTGGAAGAATCCTATCAGGAGTCCATTCGAGATTGGTGGAAAGGATCCAGAGAGAGGATGGAGTAAGAAGAAGGACTGCTGAAAGAAGACCAGAAGAATCATCTACAGCATGGTCCCTGTTTCAGCGGTAATCAATGTATGATATTGTACATTTTTGTATATATATCTCTCTGTATGCTGTGTAAAATTTTATTTTCTGCATTTGATCAAGTTCATATCCTATGAACCTTTGCATGCTCTTTGGCTATCCTGATGATATGCGATAAAGGATTAGTTAAGATACACCTCTGATGAATTCAGGATTAGATTTTCTTTCTCAATCATATCAAGTATGTAATCCTGATGAAATATGATATAGTGCAAAGTAAAAACTTCCTTCATAAACGAAATAATGTAAAGGTTTTGTCATCATAAAAAATTGGGAAATTGTTGGGATTTCAATGTTTAGATTTTGATGAGACAAACCATATATGTAATAGGAAGTTTGAATACCCAATTTTTCACAATATTTAAGTAAAAACATAGACTAGGATTGAGTTTAGTTATAGATGCGGAAAGATGGAGGAATTCAGTTGGATAATGCTGCATCGAGAAAATAAGAATGAAGCTGCTGCGAGAAAGCAGATACAACAATACTGCAAGAAGGCAGATACAACAATGTAGCAACTAAGAACGGCATGCAGCGACGTTACAGGAAGAGGCTACAGGAGTACTGCAAGAAAAGATATATATAACAGTACAGTATGAAGCTATGGCAAGAAGGTCAAGTTACAACAGCACTGTAAAGAACGAATAGCTGCAAGCAGACCTAGGATACAGCGCAACGCTTACTGGATAATCAGCCAATAGCGCTTAAAACAAACGTAATATGTAACACCCTAGTCATATTAATTAGGAAAAGGTTGTCTGTAACGCCCCGTTCCCCTTTTAATTGGAAATAGGTCGTCACCCTTTACTTATTTAAAAATTAAAGAAATTATAATTACTTTCTAATATACAGCGGAATGAAAACACGAGAGCTTTATACATATATATTTTTTTATTTTAAAAACTGTAACACACACACACACACACACATATATATATATATATATATATATATATATATATATATATATATCCAAAACTAGTTCGTGTCTTACCCACATTTCTAGGTAAAATGTTCATACCAAAAGCCTATCTAAAAATTACACGACAAACATATATACATGACAGGATACAAGTCTAAGCCCATAGTTTATCATACTATACATATTTAACAACTTATTGTTCTAAAAAAAATATTATTCTAGTACAATTTTATAGATACAGTGAGAAGTCAGTCCAACCTGCTACACGTCCACGTCATCATCTGCCGAGCCTGAAATATAAAAAGCAACATCATGAGACACCTCTGGAGAGGGATCCCAGTGGGATAAATTTTACAGTCTAATATATTGAAGCAATTAAATCGTTAAGTAAGTACTACATGTCATCATAAAGGAATGTGGGAGTCGCTCGCCCACTAAACCTTGCATAATCATCATAAAGGAATGTGGGAGTCACTCACCCACTAAACCTTGCTTTCATAGACCAGGTATTTTCGCCCTTATGGTCGTCGCCCGATAGTGAAGCAACTATGGTTATAGCTACGGACTTCAGTCGTAGATTTTCATGCATAACTTATCAATTCAATTATTATCATATAGTAGAGAGTAGAAGTTACCCACTTGAAAGCTGAGGGTTCGAGGATTCCTTTTTGATTCATCGATCGTCTCGACTGCGCTTGACACACTTAACTGATTAGCCTCTTATATCATATAACACAATCTTTTTGTATTTTATATTAGGTTTCTTTAATCTAAAGCATAATTATACTTCATTTAATACATACTTGATTCCTATACGACATTCTAAACATGATCATATCATAACTAAAATATTTAAGCAAAATAGCATATGGAGTAAAATATCATACTTGTGATATAAAACTTTAGACACTTAAATTAGTGATTCTAGGCATAAAATGACACATAAAGCCACAACAATTTTAATAATTCATAGGTGATTCCAAAAATGACAAGAATATTTACATAGTCACATAATAGTGTTAGATATCATATTCTGAAAATTTACAATTTTTCATCATCTACATATATAAATAAAATTAACTCTATAAACTAGTTTTTCACTTCAATTTCAACTCAAAATCAGTCTATTTTGAAAAATTTATCAAATATTATAGGATTCATAAAATAATTTCATAATTTCACAGACTTTAAAGAACGTTCTGAAGTATAACATATAAAAATATCAACTAAAACTAAGGTTTACATAATTAGTTATGAATTTTCTAATTTGGCTGAAAACCGGGTACTTTATATGGTGAAAACAGGTTTTATTGTAAAAATTCTCATAATTTCAGTTTTACTTGAAACTTCCCAAGTTGAATTTTCCCTCGTTCTTAAGAACAAATAATATAACTTAGTAAAATATGTCTTATGAACATAATTTAAATAAATAGTTATAAATTTTTGAACTAGACTAAAAATAGGACATGATCTACGCAGAAACCAGCCTGTGTTGAAAAATTCAGCATAAATCATACAAAACTCCAAAAAATCGCATACCAATTTTCCGTATGTACCTAAGAATTGGTTCTATAACATATTAAAAGATCATACATAAATTCAAAGGATACAGTTCAGAAACATAATTTGATTCGGACCTAAAAACAGAACGTATATTCTGCAAATAGGGCTGAAAACATGTTTTCTTGAACAAATCATCATAAATTTTACAAGGTTCTAAAAATGACATGGTAAATTTATAAATCACTATAAGAACCTTTACTACAACATAGTGAAATATAGCATATATATATATTTTCAATAATTAGTTATGAATTTTATAACAAGACGAAAAACAGGACATAACCTACCCAGAAAATCGACTATGTTGTAAAATTTGGCATAAATAGTACATAACTCAAACAATTGAATACTAAAATTTTGAGCATACCTAAGAACTGTTTCTAAGTCATAGTAAAAGATTATACATAAAATGGAAGGGTACAGTTCAAGAAAATTGTTTGATTTAGACCAAAAAACGAGATAGAAACTGTCTCTGAACAACTTATATTAGAAAAATCATATAAAATCAAGTTCAACTCCAAATCTTCTGAAATTTGACACACATGTTCTACACTTCATATAATAGATTATGTTAAAAGGGTTTAGCTTAAATTGATTCCTACATCACCCAGAATATTTACCAACAGAGAAGTAGAACATAACCGAAATTATAGCATAGCAACCTATTTTGTTTCATTCAAGAAATTCACAAACAATTATTTTCAACCCTAACTCTAAAGAACATCTTTGGACTTCATAATATATGCTAAAAGTAAGAAAATTTAGAAAATAAGAAAGTTTTAGCTAAAATACCTTCAAAGGCAAGAGAAGAAGGTGTGTTCTTCCTTTTTGAAATTGTTTTCCTTTCTTCTTCTTCTAATTTGGCTGCAAGTTGCCTTCGTTTTTTTCTCTTCTTTTTGATTCGTCCATCATATTATGTATTAGAAGGTTTAGCACATACATTAGGAGTTATCTTGAGATTAGTAGGATGATGAGGTGGCTAGGTCTAAACTATAGGTTGTTTATTCATATCTTACCATGGAAGTTTCAAATTGTTATCTTGATATGTTGTGAAAAATCTCATATGTATGTATATACGTATAGCTTGTCTCATATTTATTTATTATTAATTTTTTTTACTTTGGTGTCTTATATTATTAAAGAGACTAATAATAATAGTATAAAGTATAAATCATATAAGTGTAAAAATTAAATAGCATAAAAGTAAGTACTAAAATTTACATACTTAAGAAGCATCGTGGTTATTTTACTATTTACTATAATGCATGCTCGTTCAAGTAAAATGTTTTGATTCATAAAAACACATATAAAGATCATAAGTAAAATTTCGTAAAAGAAAGCATTCGAAAGCGGTAACGAATAAAATTAGCATATGAGTTTAATATCATATAATTCATTTAAAATTAACTAACATCTTATCTTTTACTTCCGTTCATATGTGTCGAGTGAGTGGAGATCGAGCTCGGTTTCTTCCATAAGTTATCCTGCAAAATCCTTAAAATCTCGAAAGAGATATTAGATCATAAAGATTTTAAAATCATCGATAATATTATGATTTGTAAATCATAACTTTAAATAATATAAGAACTTGCACTTAAATCATTTATGCTTAAACGATGAAAGAAATTTTATAAAATATGTAATGCAAGGTTTTCTTGAAAACGGGGTGTTACAACTCCCCCCACTTTTTTTAAAATTTCGTCCCGAAATTTGGTTAAACAACTCTGGGTACTTGCTAAGAATTTCATCCTCACGTTCTCAAGTTGCTTCCTCCTCCCTATGTCTATTCCATTGTACCAAAACTAATGTATATCTCTATTCCTCAAAGTCTTAATCTTTTTACCGATAATAGACACAGGTTGCTCTTTGTAAGTTAGGTCTTTCTTAATTTCAAATGGTTCAAACGTAATCTGATGGATAGTATCTGACACATAATTTCATAGCATTGATATATGAAAGACGTCATGAACTGTAGATAAATTCGAAGTAAGGGCAAGTTGATAAGCAACACCTTCAATACGTTCTAAGATTTCAAACGGTCCTATAAATTTTGGACTAAACTTCCCTTTTTCCCAAAACGGATTATTCCTTTAACCGGTATAACTTTAAGGAACACCCACCAATCTCAAATTGTAGATCCCTCCTCCGCAAGTTAGCATAAGATTTTTGTCGATCCTGGGCCACTTTTATTCTTTCTCGAATCTAAGTGATTGTTTCTGTAGACCTTTCTATTAATTCTGGGCCTAAAATCTTTCTTATCCCAACTTCATCACAATGAATTGGTGTTCTACCTTTTCGTCCATAAAGTGCTTCATAGGGGGACATTCCAATAGTTGACTGATAGCTATTGTTATAAGCGAATTCTACTAAGAACAAATGATCTTCCTAACTTCCTCCAAAGTCCAAAACACATGTCCTAAGAAAATCTCCTAAAATTCGGTTAACACTTTTTGATTACCCATCTGTTTGAGGGTGGAAAGTAGTGCTAAAATTCAGCTTAATACCCATTGCTAACTGTAAACTCTTCCCAAATTTCGAAGTAAATCTTGAATTTCTATTAGATACAATCGAAACTGGAACTCCATGTAATCGAACTACTTTATCAATGTATAACCTTACTAGTTGGTTCATCGAATACGTCATCTTGATCGGTAGAAAGTGAGCTATTTTTGTTAGTTTGTCAACAATTACCCATATAACTTCATGTTGCTTAGGGCTTCTTGGTAGTCCTGTGATAAAATCCATTGTTATGTGCTCCCATTTCCATTCTGAAATTTCTAACAGGTTCACTAATCCAGATCGTCGCTGATGATCCGATTTAATTCTTTGGTAAGTAAGGCACTTTCTGACAAACTGTGCAATTGATCGTTTCATACCCCTCCATCAAAAGTTACTCCTGAGGTCCTTATACATTTTTGTTTCTCCAGGATGTGCGGTATAAGGTGTGGCATGAGTTTCCCTCATTATCTCATCTCATAACTCATCGTTCTTTGGTACACAAATTCTGCCTCTGAATTCCAAAGCTCTATCATAGGCTATCGAAAAATCCTTAATTTTCTCTTCTTGAACTTTTCTTTGTATCATAATGAGGAACTTGTCACTCTTCTGAACTTCTATAATTCGTTCTCCCAATGTAGGTTGGACTGTGAGTACTGTTAATACCACTGTTGATTGTTCTGGATCGATAATTGTCAACCTTAGTTTAAGCTCTTGGAAACTAGCTTCACACTCTGGTGACCATTCGAATATCATTCTTTTCTTCGCAAGTAGTGTGAGTGATTTTGCAATACACGAAAAGTTTTGGATAAACCTTCTATAGTATCCTACTAAACCTAGAAAACTAAGTATTTCATTGACATTTGTCGGAGTCTTCCAGTTTATTATTGTTTCAACCTTGGCAGGATCCACCTTAATCCGTTGAGCCTTGATGACATGTCCTAAGAAAGTTACTTTGTTCAACCAGAATTCACATTTGCCAAACTTAGCATACAGCTTCTCTCGTCGCAAAATTTCTGGAACTATTTTTGAGATGTTTTTCGTGTTCTTTTGCATTCTTTGAGTAGATCAAGATGTCATCAGTGAACACAATGACAAACTTATCTAAGTATTTGTGAAATACACGGTTCATCATGTCCACGAAAATAGCAGGTGCATTGGTCATTCCAAAAGGCATTACAGTAAACTCGTAATGTCCATAACGAGTTCTAAAAGTAGTCTTCGGAATATCATTTTCCTTGACTTTTAATTGGTGATATCCAGATATCAGATCTATCTTTGAAAATACTCTAGCATTCTTCAGTTGATCAAATAAGTCTTTGATCCTTGGTAGAGGGTACTTATTCTTGATCGTCAATCGGTTAAGTTCCCGATAATCAATACACATTCTCAATGAACCATCTTTCTTCGTTACGAACAAAATTAGTGCTTCCCATGGAGAGGCACTCGGTCGGATGAATTTTTTTATCCATTGACTCCTGAATTTGAATTTTTAGTTCATGCAATTCCTTCGGAGCCATTCTGTATGGAGTCTTTGACACTGGTACAGCTCTAGGCATTAGATCAGGTAGTAAACTCCACTGATCGATCAGGTAGAATTCCTGAGAGATCTTCTGAAAATACTTAAGGGAACTCCTTTACTATTAGCACATCTGCTGGTGTTAGCTTTGCATCTTCTATTTTTGCAACATTCACAAGATATGTTTTGCATCCACCTTTCTTTATTAGGTCGATTGTATTCATTGTAGGAATGATTGGTACATATCCTTACGTTCTGGTTCCATGAAACATGAATCGTCGACCATTTGTAGTTTCTAAATCCATATTCCTATCTTTATATCTGATCACAACTCGATTTTTACTCAACCAATCCATTCCTGTCATAGTCTCATTCCTTTATCCTCATCAGAATCTCTACGAGGGTGCTTCGGTGAGGGCTTATGCTCAGATACAGGTGGTCGACTAGGACCTGCTCCATCACCCTCTGTCCTTCGATCAACTGCTAGTTCTTCATTTGTACCTCCAATCTGACGTTGCCCTACTCGAAGAGAAGTCCTGGCAGCTCTCGCCCTCTCCATAATATCATGACTGTGAGTGGATAGCCTCTCATGCTCGGCATAAGCATAGGCCAAAATCTCCTCAATAGTCTGTAGACGCGTGGCCCACATCATAACTCGTAGCGAGTACTGATGAGCCTCATTCTCCATTTGGGATATATCTACCAAGCACATCTCGTAATGCTCTATAGTCTCTTGCAACTCAAACAGTATGCTCTATACTCGATCTGAGGTCCTCGTCTACCATCTAGGATGAGTAGTCTTCGGAAAACTGACTAAGCTATAGTCTGAAATGCTGGGTGTACCCTAGCACATAAATGCTCAACTGCCCGTAAATCACAATCTGCTATACCTAGAGCTGAGAGTCTCCTACATGCTTCACTAATACGTCCTATAAACTCCTGTATATCCTCCCAACTATGCTGATAGCACTCGAGGTACTCCCTTTCTAACTGTGCGTATCTAGCTTCACGGCCCATCCAACTATACTATTTGTGTCATATCCATACTCAAGTCAACTTTAAGTTCTATAATATAGGGATGCATGCATGTATGTATTTCTCTTTTTTGAAATAAAATGAATAAATTTAAACGTCAACAAAATAGTTAAATCATTTCGATCATTGTAATATGTTACTTCTGCATACTACTTATTAGTACTTTTCATATCCTCATTAGACTGTATCTAACGATCTCTTACATGCATAGCATCATATCTTAAACCTTTTCATAAAACCAATCATTACTTTACTGACAGCATCATAACTTAAACCTTTTCATAAAGCATATCATACTTTACTAATATCTTTAAAACAAGACTTAAAATACTTACTCGGTGATGATTCAGACGGTAGCTGGCTGTTGACTTTCCCTCACTTAGCATACTTAGTTCATAGTCATAACCATTCCTTTAACTTTATAACTCAAAATCATATTTAGATTCCATTAAACAAATACACCATAGCCTAAAACATTGAACCTAAAGTTCGAGGTGATAATCCCTAAACCTTGGCTCTGATACCACGTTGTAACGCTCTAGTCATATTAATTAGGAAAAGACCGTCTGTAACGCCCCGTTCCCCTTTTAATTGGAAATAAGTCATCACCCTTTACATATTTAGAAATTAAAGAAATTATAATTACTTTCTAATATACAGCGGAATGAAGACACGAGAGCTTTATACATATATATATATATATTTTTATTTTAAAAACTGTAACACACACACACACATATATATATATATATCCAAAACTAGTTCGTGTCTTACCCATATTTCTAGGTAAAATGTTCATACCAAAAGCCTATCTAAAAATTACACGACAAACATATATACATGACAGGATACAAGTCTAAGCCCATAATTTATCATACTATACATATTTAACAACTTATTGTTCTAAAAAAAATATTTTTCTAGTACAATTTTATAGATACAGTGAGAAGTCAGCCCAGCCTGCTCACGTCCACGTCATCATCTGCCGAGCCTGAAATATAAAAAACAACATCATGAGACACCTTCGGAGAGGGATCCCAGTGGGATAAATTTTACAGTCTAATATATTAAAGCAATTAAATCGTTAAGTAAGTACTACATGTCATCATAAAGGAATGTGGGAGTCGCTCGCCCACTAAACCTTGCATAATCATCATAAATGAATGTGGGAGTCGCTCACCCACTAAACCTTGCTTTCATAGACCAGGCATTTTCGCCCTTATGGTCGTCACCCAATAGTGAAGCAACTATCGGTTATAGCTACGGACTTTAGTCGTAGATTTTCATACATAACTTATCAATTCAATTATCATCATATAGTAGAGAGTAGAAGTTACCCACTTGAAAGCTAAGGGTTCGAGGATTCCATTTGGATTCACCGATCGTCTCAACTGCGCTCGACACATTTAACTGATTAGCCTCTTATATCATATAACACAATCTTTTGTATTTTATATTAGGTTTCTTTAATGTAAAGCATAATTATACTTCATTTAATACATACATGATTCCTATATGACATTCTAAACATTATCCTATCATAACTAAAACATTTAAGCAAAATAGCATATGGAGTAAAATATCATACTTGTGATATAAAATTTTAGACACTTAAATTAGTGATTCTAGGCATAAAATGACACATAAAGCCACAACAATTTTAGTAATTCACAGGTGATTCCAAAAAAGACAAGAATATTTACATAATCACATAATAATGTTAGATATCATATTATGAAAATTTACAATTTTTCATCATCTACGTATATAAATAAAATTAATTCTATAAACTAGTTTTTCACTTCAATTTCAACTTAAAATCAGTCTAGTTTGAAAAATTTATCAAATATTATAGGATTTATATAATAATTTCATATTTTCAAGAAATTTAACAACCGTGCTAAAGTATAACATATAAAAATATGAACTAAAACTATGGTTTACATAATTAGTTATGAATTTTGTAATTTGGTTGAAAACAGGGTACTTTATATGGTGAAAACAGGTTTTATTGTAAAAATTCTCATAATTTCAGTTTTACTTGAAACTTCCCAAGGTGAATTTTCTCTTGTTCTTAAAAACAAATAATATAACTTAGTAAAATATGGCTTATGAACATAATTTAAATAAATAGGTATAAATGTTTGAACTAGACTAAAAATAGGACATGATCTACGCAGAAACCAGCCTGTGTTGAAAAATTCAGCATAAATCATACAAAACTCAAAAATTGCATACCAATTTTCCGTATGTACCTAAGAATTGGTTCTATAACATAGTAAAAGATCATACATAAATTCAAAGGATACAGTTCAGAAACATAATTTGATTCGGACCTAAAAACAGAACGTATATTCTGCAAATAGGGCTGAAAACATGTTTTCTTACAAAAATCATCATAAATTGTACAAGGTTCTACAAATTACATGGTGAATTTGTAAATCTCTATAAGAACTGTTACTACAACATAGTGAAATATAACATCTATATATGTTTCCAATAATTAGTTATGAAGTTTTTAGCAAGACCAAAAACAGGACATAACCTACCCAGAAAACCGACTATGTTGTAAAATTTGGCATAAATCGTACATAACTCAAACAATTGAATACTAAAATTCTGAGCATACCTAAAAACGTTTTGTAAATCATAGTAAAAGATCATACATAAAATTGAAGGGTACAGTTCAAGAAAATTGTTTGATTCATACCCAAAAACGAGATAAAAACTGTCTGTGAATAGCTTATCTTAGAAAACTCATATAAAATCGAGTTTAACTCCAAAGCTTCTGAAATTTGACACACATGTTCTAAACTTCATATACTAGATTATGTTAGAAGGGTTTAGCTTAAATCGATTCCTACATCACTCAAAATATTTACGAACAGAGAAGCTGAACATAACCGAAATTATAGCATAGCAACCTATTTTGTTTCATTCAAGAAATTCATAAACAATTTATTCTCAACCCTAACTCCAAAGAACATCTTTGGACTTCATAATATATGCTAAAAGTAAGAAAATTTAGAAAATAAGAAAGTTTTAGCTAAAATACCTTCCAAGTCAAGAGAAGAAGGTGTGTTCTTCCTTTTTGAAATTGTTTTCGTTTCTTTTTCTTCTAATTTGGTTGCAAGTTGCCTTCGTTTTTTTCTCTTCTTATTTTTGAATCATCCATCATATTATGTATTATAAAGTTTAGCACATACATTAGGAGTTATCTTGAGATTAGTAGGATGATGAGGTGGCTAGGTCTAAACTATAGGTTGCTTATTCATATCTTACCATGGAAGTTTCAAATTGTTATCTTGATATGTTGTGAAAAATCTCATATGTATGTATATACGTATAGCTTGTCTCATATTTATTTATTTATTTTTTTTACTTTGGTGTCTTATATTATTAAAGAGACTAATAATAATAGTATAAAGTATAAATCATATAAGTGTAAAAATTAAATAGCATAAAAGTAAGTACTAAAATTTACATACTTAGGAAGCATCGTGGTTATTTTACTATTTACTATAATGCATGCTCGTTCAAGTAAAACGTTTTGATTCATAAAAACACATATAAAGATCATAAGTAAAATTTCATAAAAGAAAGCATTCGAAAGCTGTAAGGAATAAAATTAGCATATGAGTTTAGTATCATATAATTCATTTAAAATTAACTAACATCTTATCTTTTACTTCCGTTCATATGTGTCGAGTGAGTGTTGATCGAGCTCGGTTTCTTCCATAAGTTATCCTACAAAATCCTTAAAATCTCGAAAGAGATATTGGATCATAAAAATTTTAAAATCATCGATCATATTATGATTTGTAAATCATAACTTTAAATAATATAAGAACTTGCACTTAAATCATTTATGCTTAAACGATGAAAGAAATTTTATAAAATATGCAATGCAAGGTTTTCTTGAAAACGGGGTGTTACATAATAAGTATCCTGCAATCCGAGAAAGGATAAATATAGTATGAGGAACGAAGAACCAATCAAGAATAAATAGAGCCGTTCCAAAGAAGATCAAAGTTACAGACACGGAGCCAATGCCAAGATGACACGTGGACTGGCGAGCTGTAGAAAGCTGTGAGCCGCAACCACCACATTCAATACTCTGAAAGGAAAAATCAAGTCGCATTAAATGCGAGCTATACCTTTGATCAAGTATGCTTAAATTCAAATGAGAGATATCTCCTTCAACGGATATCTTTATACAAGTATAAATAGAGGACGAGTAACCCTAAAGTTGACTACTGAAACATTTACGCGAAAAAGACCAAGCATTTAAGATATATTCTCTTAAGCATATTCAACAGTTTCAGTCACTCAACCTCAGTGAAGTGAACCAAGTTCAAGCTGAAAGATCCTTTGAAGGATTCAAAAGCTCACTTCATCGCACCAGTTGAAGAACAATTTTATATACTTTTTCACCTTATTGCTATGTGTTTAGGTTGTTTTAGGTGTCGAACAGTTGATAGGATTTATCCTTGCTGTTTGTATTGTTGTCTGGTTGATAGACAATTGCCTGTGTGGGAGTGTGAAACCCTGTGTGGGTTGCCTTTAGAACTTGCAGTTGCTGTGTGTACGCTGAGTTCTAATAGGTGTTTAGCTTTGTAAGTTGATAGATTGTTAGGAGTGTTTTGTAATTCAATCTTGTTTAACAAAGTTCCTGCTCGAGGTAGCAGTAGAGTGGACGTAGAAGTATTACACCACCTTCGAACCACTATAAACCATAAGTGTTTTATTGCTTTTTATATCTGTGCTTTATCTTACATATCTATCTGTCATAAGTGTAAAATATCTTTAAAAGGATCGTATTTGAGAAAACCAGCCTTGTGTCAAAATCATATTTTTCACTGCGTACAAACTCTCTAAGTTACAGCGTGCAGCACTGTAACGCCCAGATAAAAACGAAGCATAATTGATAAGTAAATAAGTAAAATCTTAATTAAAATATCTTATGTGTTTTAATTCTTGAGTGTTTAATTTAATTACGTGCGTTTCAAATATTGTTTAACGATCGATTTTAGAGGGATAAAATTTATAAACATGGAACATAAAATATTTTTATACCATTAGATGCGTAATGGAAAAATGAGAAGATAGAAACGAACTAAAGGTCAATCGGACACCTGTAGCTCAAACGGCGAAGAAAAGGGCAAAATACGAAGTTTCGGAAAAACGAGAAACGAAATCTTATCATGAATAGTAACTTTCAAAATTTTCTATAAATAGGCCCTTATTCGATTTCATTTTCACAATTTCTTCGAACGAGACGAAAAACGTCGAAGACACATAAGTCTTTCTCTCCTCTCTCTTTCCTTTTAATTTTATATTCCGTCGTCGCCGGAGCCGCCGCCGCTGCCTGAGCCGCTGCCGTCTCCGCACCGCTGCCGGAGCCGCCGCCGCTGCCGGAGTTCGCCGGAAAGAAGTCAAACTCATCCGTTTTGGCTGATTTTCGTACACAACGTAGCCCTCGACGATACGAGTCTAGGGCAACTTTCAGAATTCAATTCCGATTTTCCGTTCGTCGGAAAATGGTGAAAAACCGCCGCTGCCGTCGCCGGAAAAAGTCAAACCCGTCCGTTTCGGCTGTTTTTCGTATATAACGTAGCCCTCGATGATACGAGTCTAGGGCAACGTCCGGAATTCAATTCCGATTCTCCGTTCGCCGGAAAACGAAGAAAAACTATCTCCAAAACCCCAACCCTTGCTTCTGGCCACCTTTTCTCTCTCCCGTTTCTCTCTCTCTCTCTTTTCTTACCATTGCAGGCACCGGAAAGGCTGCCGGAGTTGTGGGCTAGCCACTGGAGGGGTGGTGCCGCCATGGGTGGCGACGTCGGTGTCGGAAAATGACCTAGAAAGGGGGGCTGTTGCAAGGAGTTTGTGATATATGTGCGACGAAGGGTTTTTAAGGCTATTTTTCAGGCACTGTTCATGCCGGAATCCGGCGAGAGATGGCCGGATCTAGTAGCCGGCGGTGCGGGCTAGCCAGAGGACTAAGGGTCCATGGCATAGGGTGGCGCCGCCGCGGTCGGTGGCGCTGGAAAGATGGCTGCTCGAGCAGGCCGACGACGGTAGCAACCTGCCCCGCTGCCTAGAAAACTAGGCAGCCGACGGGAGACGCCGTCGGGAAATTTTCCCCGTCACCGGGAACGCATGCGACGCCGTATTTTTGATTCATTTTCGATCCGAATCTCATTTTCTTTTTATCGTACCTTATCATCGAGTCATCGCCAACGAGATATCGATAACCGGGGGTCGTGGGTCCTGGTCAAAGTCAACCCTTTGACCAAATTACCAAAATACCCCTTAATCTTAAAACGCTCAGTTCGAGCTCGTTTCAACTCCGATTCAGCTCATTCTTGTTTTGTTGTGATCCAAAATTCATTCTCTTTCACCTCAACTGTACAAACTGATCTTTCCCTCTTATTTCTTCAACCTCAATCGTTAAGTCTTCCGTTCCGATCCGTCTCATCTCGATAGATAGTATCCGATTCTATATCATTTAAATCATTAATTTTATTTAATAAAGATCTAAGAAATACTGTGAATTATGTAGGATACCCGTTGATTTGAAGTCTTGGGATACGTGAGCTTCGATACTTGCAACGCACGTGGTAACCACCGAACAAGGTGGGGGTAATTTCTTTAAATTAAGATATCATAAAGTTTATGCAATCTTTTAAGATTATTATTAAATGTGGGGAAAATTTTTATGCCGGTATTGATACCTCTTTCAAAATATTTAATTTACGAAGTATTTAAATTACGAACTATTATACTATATGAAATGTGTTGGGTATACATGCTGAATGCATGAGATGTTATATGTGAAAATGAATGTGATATGATGGATATGATTAATGAATGTTTCAAAGCACATGATGGATTGTAAATGTTTACTATGAATGTAAAAGTGAAGAATGATGTGAAGTTAATGTATGTATATGAGCAATAAGATATGATTCCGAATTGCAACTAAGTGTTATGTTAAAATAATGTGCTTTCATGTGTATGTTGGATATGTGTATGTGTGATGTGAATATGTGTGCATGTGCATGTACGGCGGCTAAGAACCGTATCTATGGTGGCTAAGAACCACATCTATGGTGGCTAAGAACCACATCTATGGCGGCTAAGAACCGTATCTATGGCAGCTAAAAACTACATCTATGGTGGCTAAGAACCACACCTATGGCGGCTAAGAACCGTATCTATAGTGGCTAAGAACCACATCTATGGCGGCTAAGAACCGTATCTATGGCAGCTAAGAACTGCATCTATGATGGCTAAGAACCACATCTATGGCGGCTAAGAACCGTAAAATGCTTTCATGGCGGCTAAGCACCGTAAATTATGTGAAAAGTGATGTTTGAATGTGAAGGATGATTGATTTGAGATGAATGCTTACATTTTCAAAAATGATTTTAAGCCAAGTGTTTGAAGTGATCTATTTTCTACGGTTTTTAGTAAAAGATAAATATTTTACGAAAATCTGTTTTATGTGATAAAATCGTGTTTTTGGCATGTGTGTAAAATCTTCCAAAATTATTTCTGTCATCCCGAGTTCCCCACCCCACTGAGTGTACTTTTGTCACTCACCCCTATTTCTAAAATATTTTTCAGTTTAAGGATTTTATGGCGTGGAGCGCGAGCGGGGGATGCTAGTAGCCGATGATCAAAGGTTCCAGAAGATTTTTATTTAAAGTGATTAATTTTATGAAATTTTATGGAAACGTATATTTTATAATAAATCTTGAATTTTAAATTATTCTTGATTTTTATTTATCTTTATTCTTTTGAAAGAGTGAAAATTTTTATGAGTGAGTAACGTCTCGGTTAAGATTTATTTACAAAAGAAACGGGACATTACAAGCACTGCATACTAGTGCTGTAAGTAGTAACTGACTGGCGCTGCAAGTTCAAATAATTTGCAGAACAGTAAGTTTGTAAAAGATTTGCAAAATCGACCAAGGTTTATTCACCCCCCTCTGAACCTCGAACACCATAAATTACAACATAAATTACTTACTTAAAACTAATAAAATCTATAAAAGAATAAACTCTTGAGAAGGTCGATAGACGGGGTTTCTAAAATTAGGGTTTACTGGAAAAATTAGGGTTTGTGGATCACACCACTAAAATTAGGGTTTCTTGCTTAAAGGTTAATTCGTCACGTTTAAAGTCAAATTTTTCGTCAAACTATTATTTTATAGTGTTGTAGGACATAAAATACAATAATTATCAAATTCTGGGTCATAATATAATTTCTACAAGCTCTAGGGGTCATTCTGTCATTTTATTAAATCCTAGTGGTAATTTTGTAAATTCAGAGAAGTTTTGGGGTCTATTCTGTAATTTCAAAAAAGTTCTGGGGTCAGTTTACTATTGTTTATAAGTCCAAGGATCTTTTTGCATATCTTATAAAGTTGAGGGACTATTTTATAATTTCCATAAGTTGAGGGGCCTAAAAGTTATTTACCAAAGTTCTAGGGTTTGCAATTTAGTTCCTGGGTTTAATCAAATTTACGAAATTGAACCCCAGCCCCAAAACCACCCCTACCTTGTCTCCCTGCCGCCGACCGCCGCAACTGTTGGAGACCTCACGTCGTCGGAAACACCACTACCACCATGCACACACTCACACACACTGCACATACTCCACACACACGAACACACACACACCCGCCGCCGCTTGCAGCAGTGGCTCTTCTCCCTTCACGTCGGTGCGATAAGCGCCGACCACACACACATCATTCCCGGCCACCCAAACCGTCAACATACACACAGAGATATGCATACACACGTATATATATATATATACCAACACACATAAATACATATATATATATACCTTCTCACGCCGCAAGCGGCGGCTCCCAGCTTCTCCCACCGACGCTACGAGTGTCGGCCATTCCATCACCCAACTCGCCGGTGCTACCCACGCGCCGGCTCCAAAACAATTACAGCAACAGAGATAGCAGAGAGGGAGAGAAATAAAAAAAATTGTGTAGCAGATAGTGAATAGAAGCAGAGAGAGAAATGAGAGAAAAATAGAGAAGAGGGAGAAAAGAAAAAAAAAGATTATTTTTTATTCTTTGCTCAATTATTATGAAGAAAGAGAAAAATTTGAAAATACATATCTATGCTTATCTCCCTATACCTTAATACCACATTATTTACTTATAACTTAATTAAAAATTTTAGGGTGTTATAATTATAATATTATAATATTATTTTTTTAATTCCAACAAAATTCATATATGTCATTCAAGATAAAATCAAAATTTTATGTGATCAATTATTTAAAATCTCAAAATTTTTGAGATATTTTAGGAATTACTTATTGAATAAGACTAATTACATATTATATATAGGAAAAAAAACTTGTGCCATAATTGCATCAAAGAGAGAAAAAAGAAAGAGAAAAAAAAATTTATAATATGACATTTTTTAGAGGGAAAATGTCAAATTAGTTGTTGGACATTCGATCCGAGCTGCACGCCACATTTCATCTGGATAGCCTAATGAAGGACATCAGTTCACTCAACCGCCTAGGATGACACATTGAACGTCCTCCTCAACAAACCGTCTAGGATCATTAGAAGGAATCATCGACATATTAGTCTGGCCGGCCCGAGCTGATCTTGCTGCCCAGGTAATAGCCAACCGTCAAGAGATCGTGGATGACAAATTCGCCAAATGCGGCATAAATAGGCAAAAATTAAGGAGAAAGTGGGTTCAACTTCCACAACCTCCACGACCACCACGATTTCCATCACATAGGTTACTTTGTACCTATAAATAGATTCAATTTCAACTTACAAATGAATTAAAAAAAACTTTCATTCTGTAAACAGCACTTGAGAGCTCATTTCTCTAAAATAATATTAAAAGATCCTGCCCGGTCACTTCAACCGTCCAGAATTAGCCGCCCGAGTTAGCTCCGAGCCTGTGTTCTCTATACTTTATATTTTATTCACTTATATATATTTGGGTGTTTGACTAGGAATTATTCATTAACAAATTCCGACGTCAACATTTTAGCGCTAGGAGGGGGATTTCAAACACCTGAACACAACTCTGATTCACTATGAGCAACGACGAACACAACACCACCCCCAGAATCCCAGGCTTCCATCTTTCACCTGGTGGCTCCAGCCACCCCCGACCAATCACGGCTGAGGAAGCCATCCAGGTGGCTCCCATTACTCTGGAGACGCCTGAGACGCTCATGACCGTAGCACATATTCGGGGCATCATGGCCGTACTGAACGAGCGGCTAAAAGAGGCTGAATATAGGGAGAAGGCCAGGGCAACCAATGGCCTACTGGAGGATTCTGAGTCCTTGGGCGGACCCAAGCAAAGGTGGAACCTGGGAAAACGAATAGCCGAAGATGAACCGTGGAAAAGTCCGTCCCCTGTACGGGCTCGAACTGACCACCACCGAGTCCGCCCAGGGGAAAGGGCAAACAGGCGGTTTGCCCAAGATAATGTAGGGCTAGCCTTAACATTGGAGGCCAGGAGGCCAGACAGGCTTCCTGAGGAGAGAGGTGAGGTCCCACCACCTCATGACGAGAGTACCGGCCATAATCTCCGGTACTCGGAATTGGTGGAAGAGTAGAAGCTTTGGAAACGATTGGCTGACATTCAGGCCAAGCAAAATAGAGGGGGCTGGAAGCGGGCCACCCCCTTTGTAGAGCATATTTCCACCTTGGCCACTCCAGCCAAGTTCAAGATGCCCCCCGTCGGTCAGTATAATGGAGAGACCGACCCTAACACTCACCTAGACAAATATACGTCATGGATGGAGTTACAGAGCATAGGAGAGGAGCTGATGTGCAAGGCCTTCCCACTCACTTTGGGAGACCGAGCACAGAGATGGTTCTGTTCCCTCCCCAACTCTTCAATTGAGGGGTGAGACGAGCTAGCTGAACTGTTCCTTACACAGTTCATGGGTCGAGGATGAGGTCGACCCCAAATGAGAGGTTGGTCAACGTGAAGCAAGACAAGGTCGAGCCTTTGAAGTCATATCTGGACCGCTTCAACAAGCTGGTCCTTGGCATGGAGCAGGTGTCGGACGACGCCATTCTCATGGTCGTTATGGCCGGATTAAGGCCCCGGACCAGATTTTGGTGGTCCGTCCATGAAGAGGGCCCGAAGTTGTATCATGACTTTCTCAACCGAGCAGAGCGGTACATTGGGGCCGAGGAGGCCATTCTGGATGATAAATCATCCAAAAGAGAGGAGGCCTGAGCGGCGAGAAGAGCAGAGGGAGGAGAGAAGAAAACCCATGAAGTCGTTCAGGCTGGCCATGAATTTTAGGGCTTTCCAGCCTGGAGGCCTCGACCAGGTAATCGAAATCCTCACGGTTACCCCATCACAGGTCCTTACAGAGATCAAGGACAAGAATTTGCTGCCCGAGCCAAGGCCCATGAGAGTTGACCCAGCCCGTCTAAACCAAAACAAATATTGCAAATATCACAAGACGAAGGGCCACGATACAGATAAGTGTTGGACACTTTTGGCTGAACTGATGAAATTGATCGACCAGGGTCATCTAAAAAAATACATGAAGGGCCAAGAACAGTAGGGCCAGGAGGCACCATAAGCACTGCCCCCACCACCACCATCGAATGGAGTTGCTCGCAAAATTCATACTCTCGTGAACAATAGTTTCGGCGAGCAGCGAGGGTCCAAGAGAGCCCGAAAAGAACGAGTCTGGGAAGCCAGGAACGCTACCAGCAATGCGTTCCACCTAGGGTGGAGGCCCGCCATGCACCTATCCTATTCACTGAGCTGGACAGTGAAGGGATAGCCTACCCTCATAGCGATACCTTGGTGGTATCGCTCAATATCTGCAGGACCATGGTGCACAGGGTCATGGTCGACACAGGCGCTTACGCCAACATGCTCTACTTGAGCACTTTCAAGCAGATGAGATTTCACGAATCCCAGCTCATGCCGTCCTCCGACATAATTCAAGGTTTCGGAGGAATGAGGACCAGGGTGCTCGGTACTTGTGAGTTGAAAGTTCTGTTCGGATCTGGCGACTGGGAAGTCTTCACAACAACAGAGTTCAAGGTGGTGGACTTGAACTCTCAGTATAATGTCATTTGGGACAGACGGCTTCTCGCTAAATTAAAAGTGGTGGTTTCCATCTATCACCTCGCCCTTAAGTTCCCTATGGGTGATGAGGTGTATGTTGTGAAGGGAAATCAACTGGCAGCCCGGGAGACAGACATGGGGCTGCGTCCGAGAGAGCTCAATTAGCTCGAGCCCACTCAGACCGCCTCGGACAATGAGCAAATGGAGGATTTTTTTGAAGATATCGTCCTCGAAGTTTCCGAGCACAGCCAGGGTAACATGGAGGTAGATGAAGAACTTCCACAACCGGCAATTGTGCCCGAATTTCCGATCAGCTCAACCTTCGAGGTTGGGTCCTCCTCAGGCGCAGTTGCCCAGACTGGCGGAGGAGAGGCAACTATGGATGTACAGGAGCCCGAGGAGGAATGGGGATCCATCGACCCCAAACGAGATGGCCCACAGAGACGAGCCGCACCTGTTGAGGAGTTGGATCTCGTTAACTTGGATTCAAGCAGGCCGGATTTGGAACTACGAATAGGTAGGGAGTTGCAAGAGCCTTTCCGTACCGAGCTAATATCTTTTTTACAGAACAACACTAACGTCTTCGCATGGGCTCACGAAGACATGAAAGGCATCCGACTAGACGATGCCTGCCACCACTTCAATATCGATCCTACCGCCCACCCAGTTGCTCAGAAAAGACGTAGGCTCAGCCCAAAAAAGATATGAGGGGCTGGAGCTGGAGATACAAAGGTTGTTGGGCTACCGCTTCATTAGGGAGACCAAATATGCGACTTAATGGATCCTAGAGGCTATGCGTGGACTTCACTGACTTAAACAAAGCATGCCCAAATGATTGCTTTCTACTGCCTAATATCGACCAGCTCGCCGATACCACTGCCGGCCACGAGCTAATGAGTTTTATGGACACGTACTCGGGCTATTATTAGATTCCAATGGCCGAGCATGACCAGGTCCATACTACTTTCATTACCAACCGGGCACAATACTATTACACCATCATACCGTTCAAGTTGAAAATGCAGGGGCTACTTATCAAAGGCTAGTGAACAAAATGTTCGCCGTCCAGATCAGGAAGACGATTGAGGTCTATGTGGACGATATGCTAGTCAAGTCCAAGCAAAAAGCAGACCATGTAGGCTACCTGGCAGAAATTTTCAACATCCTAAGGAGGTACAGGATGAAGTTGAACCCCAAAAAGTGCTCCTTCGGGGTAGGCTCAGGAAAATTTCTCGAATACATGGTGAGTTAAAGAGGAATCGAGGCCAATCTCGAGAAAATTCAAGCTATCATAAACCTAACTCCACCAAGGCGAATCAAAGATGTCCAGAGCTTAACAGGCAAGGTGGCGGCCCTTAATCGGTTCATTTCTCGATCCACCGACAAGTGTCGGTCATTCTTCAACTTGATCAGAAAAAATGCTCAATTTGAATGGAACGGTGAATGCCAATCGACCTTAGAGGACCTCAAGAAACCACTTATGGAGGCCCCAGTCCTGGCCAAGCCTCAGTCAGGAGAGAAGTTGCAGCTCTACCTGGCAGTATCCGAGTATGCAGTAAGTTCTGTGTTGGTCCGAGCAGAACAAAAAGCTCAACAACCTGTCTATTATGTGAGCCATCATTACATGATGCCGAGCTCCGCTACCCAGTAATGGAGAAGTTGGCCTACGCACTGGTCATCTCGGCTCGGAAGCTGCGCCCATACTTCCTGGCACACCAGTTGAAGTACTAACCAATTGTCCTCTGAAGCAGGTACTTGGCCGCCCAGATACTTCTGAAAGGTTATTGAAGTGGGTAGTCGAACTCGGACAGTATGACATCCACTATGCACCCAGGACGACAATAAAAGGTCAGGCTCTCGCTGACTTCATCGCTGAATTTACCCCAACTCTCATCCTCCGTGAAGAAAAAATAGAAAAACCTTGGAGGATGTATGTAGACGGATCGTCAACTGCTCATTACTCCGTGGCTGGAATTGTACTGGTCAGCCCCACTCAAAAGTATTTCTGCTCGGCCTTGCACTTCAAATTTCCTACTACAAACAACGAGGCCGAGTATGAAGCACTTTTGGCCGGACTGGACATGGCGAAATAGTTTGGGGTAGACGACATAGAGGTCTTCAGTGATTCCCTCCTGGTGGTTAACCAGATTTCTGGTGAATATGTAGCCAGAGATGAACAGATGGTCAGATATTTGAGGTTAGTCGAGGTGGCCTCTGCAGGGTTCAGACGAATCCGAGCCGAGCAGATACCGCGAAGTAAGAATGCACAAGCCGACGCTCTCGCCCGATTGGCTACAAGTGAAGGAGTCGAGGACATTGGCTCGGTTAATATTGGCACTGTGGACAGCTCAGCCCTCGAACAAAGGGGAGTTTATGACATTGAGCCAAATGTGACTTGGATGACCCCGATCATCAAATACTTGGAAGGGGGGAAGGTGCCCGCTGATCAGGGCAAGGTAAGAAAGCTACGAATCCGAGCTGCCCGATATACTGTCCAGGACGGTGTGTTGTATAAAAGAGGGTTCTCTCGTCCTCTTCTAAAATGCCTGGATGAAGACAAAACCAAGTATGTATTAATAGAGGTCCACGAGGGTGTATGCGGCAATCATTCAGGAGGCCAGTCTTTGGCCTTCAAGATTATCAGGCAAGGGTACTTTTGGCCTAGTTTGAAGAAAGATGCTATTAATTTTGCCAGAAAATGCGATAAATGTCAGAGGTGCGCACAAAGCATCTGGGCACCATCGGAGGACTTGAACTCAATTGTGGCCCCGTGTTCTTTCGCAAAATGGACAATTGATCTGATTGGCCCGACGCCAACTGGTCGAGGAGGAGTGAGATTCGCAATAGTCACCATCGACTATTTTACCATATGGGTAGAAGCAGAACCTTTGGCACATATAACCGAGCTAAAAATTACGAACTTCAAATGGAAGTCTATCATTTGTCGGTTCGAGGTCCCACATTCTATCATCACAGATAATGGTCGGCAGTTCGACGTAGAGAACCTAAAGACATTCTGTGAAAACTTAGGTATCAAGAAGCTGTTTTCTACTCTATATCATCCTCATGGAAACGGCCAAGTCGAGGCCATGAACAAAATTATCAAACATACCCTGAAGGCCAGGCTTGAAGAATCAAAGGGGGCTTGGGCCGATGAACTGCCCGAGGTGTTGTGGGCATACAGAACGACGGCCAGAATTGCAATAGGAGAAACACCATTCTCCCTAGCATTTGACTCCGAGGCTGTCATCTCAATAGAGCTCGACGTTCGAACTTGGAGAGTGAACAAATATCAGGACGAGCAGTACACAGAGGCTCTGGCGGCCAATCTTGACTTGTTGGAAGAAAGAAGAATCGATGCAGATGTAAAAAATTCCATCTACAAGCAACGAAGTGCAAGGTACTACAACTCAAAAGTCCGAGCTCGAAGATTTGAGGTCGAAGATCTTGTCCTTAAAAAAGTTCTATAACCAAGATTAGAAGAATTCTAGCCGGAGGTGCCTACGAGATAGCCGATCTGAACGGCCAAGTGGTGTCCAGACCTTGGAATATCGAACACTTGAAAAAATATTATCACTAGCTGACTAGGACTTCAATTGTAATTTCTTTGTAAATATTTCCACTTGATTAATGAAATTATTTCCCAGCTTGTAAATTGCATAAGGCTACAGCCTCATCCGAGTCATCCAAGCCGGATGGAACAGTAGGCTTCGGCCCAAAATAAGGCTACGGTCTCATCCGAGTCGTCCAGGCCGGATGAAACAGTAAGGCTTCAGCCCACCAAGGCTTCGGCCCAAAATAAGGCTACGGCCCACATAAGGCTACGGCCTCATACGAGCCGCCTAGGCCGGATGAAACTATAAGGTTTCGGCCCATCACGGCTCCGACAAAGTATAAGAAGACTTAAACCGAGCTGACTAGAACATGTTGGGGCTAAAGCATCGATCAATCGGGAATGGCAAAAACCGACGTGCCAAGCCGAGCTGGTCAATAAAGCAATAGTTGAATTTGAATGTATTTTTGCTAAGTGCTTTGACTGATATTATAATTATATGCCGAGCTGGTTAGATAATATAACTAAGCCGGACAAGTTTCAACTTGAGCGAATGTCATTACACGCAAATATAAAAATAGAAGCATCGATGAGCAAAAATTGCTTATATTGAAATCAAACTGGTTTGGAGGCCAGTACCTCGTACAAAAGGGCCAATTGGCCCGAGCAAGGAAATAAAAACAAAATTTTTTTTTACATATATTACTGGCCAATATTGAAAGCCCCTCATCAGCCTCCTCGCCCACCACCTCGGTAGGCCACCCAGCATTAGAAGCAACCCCCATGTCAAAAGATGGATCTGACATAAGCTTAATAGGGGGAACCGAAGTGAGCAGCTTCTTCGACTCAGATGGAAGATACTTGGACAGGTCGCTCATCAAGTCCAGGTAGTAGGCCGGGAGCGGATTCTTCTCCACATAGCCGGCCAAGGCTGCCACTAACGGATGATCGTCCAGCTTCTCTTTTCAAGCCGCTTCTATGGCATCGAAAAAGGCGAACAGGTAGCCAAGGCTGTCTTCATACTTACAGTCGTCAGAGTCTTTGTACTTAGCAACCACGGCAGCCTCGTTAACTTAGGCAGCCCGGGTAGCTTCCAGCTCTCCCTTCAATTCTTCCATTCCAGTCTGAAGTCGGGCGTTCTCCACCATCAGGTCCGCCACCTTCTACCTATCCAGCTCGGCAGCCTTGGTGGCATGCTCCAGGGCTTCTTGAGAAGAAGTCAGCTGAGTTCGCAGTACCTGCTTCTCCTCGTCTGCAGTCTTCAACTGGGCGGCCTTCTCCTTCAGATCGGCCTTGAGAGCCTTTATTTTTTCCACCCGCTCCTGGTACTGGTAGTGGGCCTACCAGGAGAACACAGACGCCTGCACCAGAAGGATGTTGGCGCAGGAACCCATGTCCATGCCAGACATCTGGTGGGAGTAGCTCTCCAACTCCTCTATCCAGGCTTTGACGGGAGCTTCAACGGCTGAGGCTATTGCGGTCGGAAGTTTATCCATGACCTCCTGGGATGGAGACTGGGCCCGCAAGTAGCTGATCTGAAAGGAGGGACGACGACCAAGATACTCCTTAGTCTCCTCGACGAGTAGGGCTCCCACCCGCAGATGCTGATCGAGCCGGCCAAGGGGCTCTCAGCAGTCCAGACGCAAGGCGCCGAACAAACAACTGGAACTCTAGAGGTCCCAGAGCTTCCTCTTGCAACTCCTGAGTTACCCTTAGAAGTTCGTGAGCTGCCACTGAGGTCGGGCCTGGATCGCTTGGTCGGCAGAGCACATGGGGCAGAAACCGGGCGTTCAAGACCCCAACCTTTGCCTTGGCCTCGATCTTGAGGCCTTCTCGCCTACCCAACGGCAGCCTGCTGGGCTCACTACCTTATGCGTTGCACGGGGTTCATCTCGAGCTACAGGCCTTCGTGGGGGAGAACGACTGAAAAATAAGAAATACATAAGTATACTTTACGGGATGAAATTAAACAAGGTACAAACTCGAAAACCTTACTGAGGTAGTTATTCGGAGCAGGCCGAAATGGGAGGATGAGGCCGGCATGAGCAAGACGCTCCTCGATAATAAGCGCCTTAAAGGTCTGCTGAGATTGGGCGGTGCTGTCCCGAAGAAATACAATCTTTTGTGAAAAAGTGCTTCCAATCGGGAGATCCTCCACGAAAACCTCTGCAAAATGAAAAATAATTAAAATCAGATAACTAAGCAGAAAACAAGAAAATACAGATATACCATTTGCCGTCCCGAAATACATAGGACAGAACACACGCTCCGACCCCTGAGCTCCAACTTGGCCGGGGTTCATCCAATCACCCCCGACCCAAAACCATTTCGTCTTCCAACCTCTAATGGAGGATGGAAGCTCATGGATCAGTTGTGGCCACCTTAATCGGGGGGAAAGTATAAGTGGTTTTGGGTGCCGGGCAGAAGTTTCAGACACAGCAACCAAGACATCTCCTCCGGGGTCGGGACGCCAATGTTGAACGTCCAAAATAAGACAAGCAGCCCAAGGACAGAAGACCAGCTGTTCGGATGCAGCTGGCCTGGCGCGATCCCCCAGAACCGAAGGTAGTTGGTAAGGGGAAGAGCCAAAGGAAATTGAAGACCGCCTTCCAAGGATCGAAGGCTGATGGCCACACAATCCCTGTTGGGCCTTGGGACTTCGAAGAACACCACTCATGGAATGCTGAAAAGGGCATGCCCCTTATCCAACTCAGTCCGGGTAACTACAGATGGCCAAGACATGACCTCCGAATCCTCCGATGGCTGCTCAGTCCGACTATATTGCCTAGGCCGCCTAGGCACCCCCATTGGGATATAACAAGCCGGCCGACCCGATATCCCTACCTCCTCAACCACCGGAGGACTTGAACCCCCAGCCTTCTCTGAAGAAGAGCTAATCTCCATGTTCAACTCCTCTAAACAATACCCTTGATACCCAAACTCGGATCCAGAAGATGAAGAAGCAGAAGACATGATGAAAATGAAGTTAAAATTACCTAGAATATCTCTGGACGGTTGATCAACAACGGGTAATCCTAAGCGGGAGGTTTTGAACGGCTAATGCTGGTCGGGAAATATCAGAGATTTCTCTAAGGATCGTAAATTCATGAAGGTCAAAATGAATGAAAGTTGCCCCTATTTATAAGGACAGAGCGACCTTTCGATTTCCATCCGACCAGAGGCGACGCGTGGCCGATCTGAAGGCCAACAACTGACGAAGCTTCGTCTTCCATACCGTCAGATTACGACATGTGTCAAGCCTAATGGGTATTCAAAGCCCTACCGTGCCAGATCCCCCAGATGTAAAACCGGCCAGAACACTGTATCAAGAACTCGGTCCGACCAGGACAAAATACTTGCTCAAACATGTCCGCTCGTCCATGAGTAATTACACCGTTTGATGGGTGTATCGAAGCTGGCCAAGGTGTAATGAGGCAGACCGCAATAGTCAAACAAAATTAAAATTATATGAACTGGTTTGGAGGCCAAAACTTCTTCATAATGGGCCAAGCCGCCAAAAACAAAAAATGAAGTTTACATTAGTCTATCAATCATCTTAGAGCACGATCACATTGTCTTCAGCCCTGGTTACACTAGCCTCCTCGACCTGCTCGGACCTAAAAGCTTCCATGTTAGGGTTCGACATAAATTGGATAGGAGGGGCTGGCCGCAAAAGGTGTTCGGAGTCTGGTGGGAGATAGCCGGGCAGATCATCCATCAAATCCAAATAACATTGCGGAAGATGATTCTTGTTGTTGGGATTTCATTTTTTAGATTTTGATGAGACAAACCAACCATGTAATAGGAAGTTTTGAGTACCCCATTTTCACATTATTTAAGTGAATAAATAGACTAGAATTGAGTCTTGAGTCAAGGATTGAAATGGAGGTTAAAAGTGGATAAAGCTGCATCTAAGCTTTAAAGGAAGATATCACTGCAAGAAGGCAGGATACAGTATCGCTGCAAGAAGGCAGGATACATCATTGCTGGAAGAAGAAAGGAACAGCAAAGCATATATAAGGCTGTACTTCAATACAGCAAAGCAAGGAAGAACGGCGTGCAGCATCGCTGCATGAAAAGGATACAGGAGTACTGCTAGAAAGATGATTACAGAAGCACTGCCAGATGATACTGCAAGCAGGTCTATAATACAGCAGCACTGAAAGAATGCACCAGCTACACAAAAACCAAGGATACAGCGCAGACTTACAGAACAATTAAGTAAATACAGCGCCAACTACAAGACTAAGTATCCTGCAAATCCCAGGAAGGATAAATGCAGTACGAGGAACGGAGATCCAAGCAGGGACAAAAGAGCCGTTCAAGAAAAAGTCAAAGTAGCAGATACGGAGCCAATAAGAAGATGCCACATGGACTGACGCGCCGCAGAAAGCTACGAGCCGCAACTGCCGCATTGAATGCTCCGGAAAGAAAGGTCAGTCGCATTAAATGCGAATCATACTTTGGCCAGGCTATTTCAAATTCAAAAGAGGGATGTCTCCTTCAACGGACATCTTCTCCTACAAGTATAAATAGAGGTCGAGGAGAACTGAAGCTGGTTACTGAAAACCGATTCTGTCACTATTACTAAAGCATCTACGCAAAAAAGTTTCAAGCTTACAAAATTTCAAGCCAACAGTTTCAGTCACTCAACCTATCGAAGTGAAGCAGAGTTCAAGCTGAAAGATTCCCTACGGATTTAGAAGCTCACTTCGAAGCACAAGTTGAAGAAAACCTTTTTATCCTTTTAACCTTGTTGCTGTGTGCTTAGGTTGTTTTAGTGGTGTCAAGCAGTTGATAGGAGAGATCCTTGCTGTTTGTTTTAGTTGTCTAGAGTAAGGCAGCTTCCCTGTGTGGGAGTATAAAACCCTATGTGGGTTAGCCTTTGAAGTTTGCAGTTGCTGTGTGTACGATGGACTTCAGTAGGTTGTTTGCTTTGTAAGTTGATAGATTGTTAGGAGAGTCCTGTAAATCAATCTTGCTTAACAAAGTTCCTGCTCGAGGAGCAGTAGAGTGGACGTAGAAGGGTTACACCACCTTCGAACCACTATAAGCCATAAGTGTTTTTATCGCTTTATTTATCTGTGCTTATTTTCTGCATATATCAATCTCTTCTCATCATAAAACGTTTGAAAGAAGCATTTTTGTGTAAAACAGCCTTGTGCTTAAAAGTATATTTCTGTTGCGTACAAAACTCCAGGTTACAGCGTGCAGCACTGCATCCTAGCGCTGCAAGCAGTAACCATATATCGCTGCAAGCTCAAGTAACTTGCAGTGCAGAACGGTTGTTTTAAAGATTCTGAAAAATCGACCAAGGTTCATTCACCCCCCCTCTGAATCTCGGACACCACTTGGGACCAACAAGTGGTATCAGAGCAAGTTGGGTTAAAAGCCAACTTATCTGGTCACCTACCCAGATCCACCTTTGTCTCGCTGTTTTCTTTGCATAAAAATCATTTATAAAGCATATCATGGATTCCTCCAATCACAAGCTACCTATGTTTTCCATAGAGAAATATGACGACTGGAAGATTAGAATGCAGGCACACCTTTCGGCCATGAATGATGAGATGTGGACCGTCATAACTGAAGGACCGATAGTTCCCATGAAGGTAAATCCAATATATGGAAGAGACCATGCAGAAGGAGAGCAGCCACCACCAAACTTCCTGATCAAACCACGACAAGAGTGGGGAAACGAAGACAGGAAGAGAGCCAACCTGGATAATGTGGCAAAGAACGCTCTATTTATTACTTTGGATAAAGGCACCTTTAGCAAAGTCAAGACTTGCTCAACATCCAAAGAAATATGGGAAAAGCTGGAGCAAATTTGTGAAGGAACTGAGCTCACTAAGGACAACAAAATCTCCAACGCTACCCAATTATTCGAGCTCTTCGAAATGAAGAATGAAGAGACTCTTGAGCAACTAGATCTGAGATTCACATCCATAGTGAATGAACTAGAAGCTCTGGGCAAACACTACACATAGAAAGAAATGAACATGAAGGTGTTAAGAGCCCTACCAGCGGAGTGGGATAGCAAGACCACTGCCATGAGAGTGTCTATGGACCTGAAGTCCATGAGCACATTTGACTTATTCTCCGACTTGAAAGCATTCGAGTATGACATCAATAGAAGGAGAAAAGAGTCAGAGGAGTCAGTCTCCAAAGTTACAGCGCTAACCGCCAGAGGAACAAAAGATACAGCAACCGCCAGTTGCAGTAAGCAGAGTGAGGATATAGCAGAAGTTGCTGAAGAGGATATGGCGCTCCTCCTAAAGAAATTCAGGAGATTCATCAAGAGCAACAACAATAGCAGCAACACCAACCTCAACAAAATGAATGACTTCAGAAGAAGTCACTCAACCCCTCAGGTATCTTCTTCTCCTCAATCAAATACAGGGAATGTTGACTTGTGCTATAATTGCAGGAAGCCTGGACACTACGCAAGGAATTATCCTTATCCAACAGTGCACAAGTATCCTGAAGGAGAAAGAGAACAGATGAGAGATAAAAGACGAGAGGAAAGCCACAAGCTTCGAGCTCTCATAGAAGAGATGGAGAAAGCCAAGGATGCAGTAGTTCCGAAGGATGTACTGAAAGCTGCAGAATCCTCTGACAGCGATGCTGAAACCTCATCCTCTGACGAAGAAGCACTCATATGCCTGATGGCTAAAGATGGTGAGGACAGCGAAGAAGAAGAGGTAATTTACCAACCGTTGTCCATACAAGTTGATGAGGAGCTGAACATGATCCACTCCTTGAAATGGATCATGAGTGATTTCGAGCAGATCAACTCAATTCATGAGGAGCTTAAGGTTGAGAATGAGAACCTTAGAATCGATAATGAGATCCTCAAGAGCAAAAACATCGACATTGCCAGAATGCTCGCTGCACGAGAATCTGATAACTCAAAGTGTAGTAAGCAGCAACAAGAGATCTCTAGATTGAATCTGCTGATCACCGAGCTAAGATCTGAGAAGAAAATCTTGCAGTCCAAGATGAGAACGTTCACCAAATCCTCAAAGGACGCAAGAGATTGCATAAATAGTGTCAGAGATCCCTTTGTTATTTCAGGCATAGGTTACAGCAATCAAGGCTCTCAGAATACAACAAGCACATCCGAAGCTGTGAATTTTGTTCAAGCTAAAACTCCAATGGAGAAAGAGTTACTCTGTGACTCTGAAAAGATAGTGAACAAAACAGCAATGACGGATAAAGGGAAGAAACCTCAATGCTCAACTGCAGGGAATAAGTCTGCATCTAAGACTTGGCATGCAGCAAAAGGATGCAGCAACCAACAAAGTTGCAGCATAGAAGAAACTTTCCCACCGATACCGAGACCTACATGTCTAAACCTCAAGGAGGATATACTCCAGGAAAGTATGGTGGAAGACCACACTACAAGGGTGTTGGTAACACACATGTTTGTCGAGCACACACTTTTCATAAGCAGTTTTCCAAGATAACTGCATACAGCTCGAGAACCAACAAATCTTACAGTAGATCAATTACTGTTAAGAAAGTTTGGGTTCCCAAAGTAACTAACCCCAAAGGACCCGTATGAAAATGGGTACCTAAATCTGTTTGAGTTTGTTACAGGTTACAGTGCCAGGATGCAGCAGTGATGTATGGTATATCGACAGCGGCTGCTCAAGGCACATGACAGACAATAAAGAAACTCTGAAAGACTTCCAAGAATGCAAAGGACCTAAGGTCATATTTGGAGATGATTCCAAATGAAGCACAAAAGGAAGCGGATGCCTAGTCAAAGGGAACATAAAGATCAAGGAGTATCCTACGTAAAGGGGCTTAGATACAATCTTCTAAGCATCAGTCAGTTCTGTGACAAAGGATATACAGTGGAATTCAACCTCAACAAGTGCTTAATCAAGGACATCACCACAAATAAAGTAAAGCTTACAGGAACAAGAAGAGGAAATATCTACCTAGCAGATTGGAATTCCTCCACTCAATCAACATGCTTCATAGTGAAAAGTCCACCGGAGCTGAGCTGGCTATGACACAAACGATTAAGTCACCTGAACTTCAAGACTATCAACAAGCTAGCAAGAAAAGGCCTCGTGAGAGGATTACCAGATGTAGCTTACAAAAAAGAGAATGTCTGTGGAGCGTGTCAAAAAGGGAAGCAAGTTAAGAGCTCTTTCAAAGATAAGATTCAGAAATCGTCTCACAGGATTCTAGATCTTCTATACATGGACCTCTTTGGACCTGTAGAACCAGTAAGCTTGAGCGGGAAGAAGTACTCCCTAGTAGTAGTGGATGACTACTCTAGATACACATGGATGATCTTTCTAGCAAAGAAGTCGGAAACTCAAGAAAAGCTACCTGGCCTCATGAAGAAAATTCAGAATGAGAAGAGCTTGAGCATAGTGAAGATAAGATCAGACAGAGGAACCGAGTTCACGAATAAGTTTATAGAGAAATTCTGTTCTGACAATGGTATTTGTCATGAATACTCTGCTGCAAGAACACCTCAACAAAACGGGGTTGCTGAAAGAAGGAATAGAACCCTCAAGGAAGCAGCAAGGACGATGATAGCAGAAGCAGAAATACCCAAGAGATTTTGGGGTGAGGCAACCAACACTGCATGCTATACGCAGAACAGATGTCTAATCATCAAGGATCTTGACAAGATACCGTATGAAATATGGAACGGTCATACACCAAACATTTCCTATCTGCATATCTTTGGATGCAGGTGTTATGTTCTCAACAATGGAAAGGAACATCTGAAGACTTTTGATGCTAAATCAGACGAAGGAGTATTTCTAGGATACTTTGTTGTAAGTAAAGCCTTCAGAGTGTTTAATAAGAGAACCCTGGTGGTAGAAGAATCTGTACATGTGGTGTTTGATGAACCACATTGTGACACAAAGAAGCTGGAAAAACCACCTGAAGAAACGTCTCCTAGAAAAGGGAATGTTGTACCATACATAGAAGGAGTTCTGCCTACAGAAGAAGATAAAGACGAAGAAGCTGCAACCTTGGATGCACCAGACATTCTTACAGCAGCAGAACCTCCTGCATTACAGCAACATAATGAGCAAAACACACCAACACACGTCTTTGAGCCTGATAGGACATGGCTTAGAAATCATCCAAGAGATCTTATTATAGGAAATCCATCCATCGGTGTAAGGACAAGAAGATCCATCCCACATGAAGCAATGTTTGCATGTTTCATATCACAATCAGAGCCTAAGAATGTTGAAGAGGCACTGCAAGATAGCAACTGGGTACAGGCCATGCAGGAAGAATTGAATGGATTTGAGAGAAATCAAGTATGGCAAACAGTCGCTAGACCAACCCATCAAGGTGTAATTGGAACAAAGTGGGTGTTCAAGAACAAGCTAGATGAATCAGGAGTCGTTGTAAGAAACAAAGCAAGATTAGTTGCTAAAGGATACTGTCAGGAAGAAGGAATTGATTTTGATGAGACTTTTGCACCAGTGGCAAGGCTAGAAGCAATAAGAATTTTCTTAGCCTATGCAGCACATATGAATTTCAACGTCTATCAAATGGATGTTAAAAGCGCATTCCTGAATGGTCTCCTTACAGAGGAAGTATATGTTGAGCAACCTCCTGGTTTCGAGGATCAAGCAGAAGAGAAGGTGTTTCGTCTACAAAAGGCCCTATATGGACTGAAGCAAGCACCAAGAGCTTGGTATGACACCTTATCTCTCTATCTTCTGGAAAATGGTTTTCAGAAAGGAACGATCGACAAAACGCTGTTTAGGATACAGGACGGAGAGAGTGTACTTCTTGTACAAATCTATGTGGATGTTATTATCTTCGGATCCACAAACAAAGAGCTATGTGAGAAATTCTCCAACCTGATGCAGTCAAAGTTCGAGATGAGTATGATGGGAGAATTAAGTTTCTTTCTCGGACTGCAAGTAAAACAACTTCCTACAGGAACCTTCATCAACCAAGTCAAGTATACGAAGGAGCTTATCAAGAAATTTGGCATGGAGAATGGAGCAGCAACGTCCGTTCCCATGTCCACATCTATAAGTCTTGACGAAGATGAAGATGGTAAAGATGTAGACATTACGAAGTACAGACGCCTCATTGGATCATTGCTGTATCTCACACAAGCAGGCCTGATATTATGTTTGCAGTAGGAGTCTGTGCTAGATTCCAAGCAGCACCGAAGGAATCACATCTTTTAGCTGTAAAAAGAGTGATCAAGTATCTAAAAGGAACTCAGGAAGTCGGCCTATGGTATCCTAACGAAGGAGGATTCAAGCTTAAAGGCTACTCCGACTCAAATTATGCAGGCTGCAAGATTGATAGGAAGAGTACAAGTGGGACGTGTCAATTTCTGGGAAATAGACTTGTCTCGTGGTTCTGCAGGAAGCAGACCTCAATTGTAACCTCTACAGCAGAAGCAGAGTATGTTGCAGCAGGAAGTTGTTGTACGCAGATTCTCTGGATACAACAGCAACTTAGAGATTATGGGATAAAAGAAAAAGAGACGCCAATTCTCTGTGACAATACGAGCGCTATTGCAATTACCCATAATCCTGTCTTTCATTCAAGAACAAAGCACATTGACATTCGTCATCACTTTATAAGAGATCATGTTGAGAAGAAAGATGTCGTGCTTGAAAAGGTTCACACGGATCTACAGCTGGCAGATATCCTTACAAAACCTTTGAGTGAATCTAGGTTTTCTATGCTTCGTAACGAGCTAGAAATCCTTAAGTTGTGAAGAAAAAGAAAATGCAAGATCGCAGGGGGAACCTCTGCATGCTTGCAGAAAGCAGTAAAAATGGGACTGTAAGCTACGCGTCAATACAGCACTGGGTTCAGACAACGCTGCAATCTACATTCTTACAATACAGCTGTTATCGAAGAAATCAAGCAGCACCAGGTTACAACATTAATTTCAAAAGGAGTATTGATTGCTCTGCAACCTCGTACTAGAGATGCTGCAACCTTAAAAAGGCATTTATTTAGGCGGCAAAGGGCATGTCTTTCAGCATTAAATGCATGACTGCGGGTGTTAGGAAGTGGAAAGGGCGCTGACAGAGCTCACGCGCCAAGTAATTATTAGCGATGATTTGACATCTCCGCTTTTTCCTGAACCACTAGATCATTTCCTTGATTTATCTCAACCGTCAATCTCGCACGTCTCTTGGGAACCGCCATAAAGACCAAAACGTGCCATTTGAAATTCACTTTTCACCATTTTCAGAGAGAGAAATGCTGTGATCGCAAGAAAATTTTCTAAGTGCAAAACCCTTGTCTCTTCTCTCTCTATCTCACAAAGATTTCAATGGCTGCCAGAAAGACTATCGTTCTTGATGGAAGAATGATCAATAGGGAGAACATCTTGGAGTCAGGGCTGTATGATAATACCCTGATCAAGAGGATCTTTGATGCTCTACAACAGACCCAAGTCATAGGGCTGTTGACCACAGTATATGCTGGCTTCTCCACGGAGTCAGTACAGAGGTTTTACGCCTACGCTAGACAGGCGGAGGAAAGGAACTGCATCCTGCTCCGGATGGATGCAGATGGAGAGGAACGGTCGCTGACCGTTAGGGATATCTCCACCAGCTTCAGCATTTCGGCTGCAGGCTTGAACCCCAGCCAGTTGGCGACATATGGGGAGACATCGGCTTAAGAGATGTGGGATCTCTTTCGAGCAAGGGATGCAGGGGCTGAAATCAAGAGAAGCGCCCCCAAGAAGCTCTTCAAACCGGAGTTTGAACTTCTCCACGACATCTGTGCGTACTCCATCGAAGGGAGGACAGAGAGTTATGACAAGTGCACAGATCTCCGATTCCGGATCATGTCTGCCATCATGGCCGGAGAAAAGGTGAACTGGGCGAGGTTCATCATGAAGAGGCTGTGGGAGGAAGCAGAGAAGATAACGGAGCGTCGGAGCTATGATATCACCATCTGTTCTCTGCTCTGCAAGCTTGGCCTTCAACTTGCAGCACCCGCCCCAATTCATCCTGGAAAGTATCTCGGGGAGAAGAAGAAGGGCAAGACCCAGCCGAAGGCTGCAGGAGCAGGAGTTGCGAGGAAGAAAACCAAAGACAAAAAGAATGCAACTCTTGCTCTGCAAGATGAAGCTGCAGGCAGCGGGGAAGATGCTGAAGAAGAGGATCCTTCAAGTCCTCTTCCTGTTATCAAGAGGAGTTCAGGGAAGGCTGTACCTGAACTTGAATCCTCTTCCCCAGATGATGACGCACCCTTGGTGAGAAGGGCTCTACGCAGCAAGAGAGCTGCTGCTGCTGTTGGGGATGTGTCACATCAGCCCGATATGGTTGTAGTTGACCTTGGGGATGAGTCACATCAGCCTCAAGAGCTATATCAGCACCGGGTCGAGCCAACTAAAGAAGAAGCTCGTCTACAAACAGAAGCTTCAGTGCTCGATCCCACCTTTCCGGCTGCTAGAAATATGCCGGCAGAGTACTCTCTTTGAAGAGAGATGCGGCTGTCTAAGGGGGAAATCCTGTTGAAGTGGAAGGATTTCCTAACAGTCGAGCAAGCTGTCCTGGAGTGGGCCAAATCAGAGGATATTATGGCACTCCTGCAACCTGACTTTGCAGCAAGAGTTCAAGAGCTCGATGGCTGCAGCGCTGCACAGGGAGCACAGGACAAGGGAAAGGGCAAGGCTCTTGCAGAATCTGACTCTGCAGAGCTGCCGATGAAAGCAGCAGTGGAAGATGTGCAGGTCTTCCTAGCCCCGGCTGCAGAGGCGGTAAGAAGGGGCGATGATGTCGCATTTGCTCAGGAGCAAATCAACACCTTGGGAGTGGAGTAGGCTGAAGAAGCCATGCTGCATCTAGCGCTGCAACACAGCCTGAAGGAAACCAGGATGCAGCACACTCCAAGGAGAATGCGGGGAGAAGGCAGTTCAAGTTCAAATCAGATGAACTCCCCTGCATACGAGCAAGTAGTTGAGGGCCTCTCCAACATTGTCACGTTGGATCGCTTGGAGGAGGAGAAAGCCCAACTACTGGATTATGGTGATTTCCCAGTACGCGAAGATGAAGATGCTGCTCAAGCAGACTCTGAGGGGGAACCATCTACCATAATCAGGAATGTCATCTCAGACATTTCTGAGATTGCCGATGAAGCATCTACGGAAGGAGTTGCAGAGGCGGTACTCCCTGCACTGGATGCGACAGCAGTGCAGCCAGCAACCACCCTTCAACAGGAAGGAGCTGCAGAGAAAAGTAGGGTGGAAGCTGAGATTCTTGCAGCAGTGGAGGATACAGTGCTAAAAGCTGTGACCGCTGCAGAAAGCCATGCAGAGCTGCAAGAACCCATTCTTGCAGCAGAGACTGTCGAAGCTGTTTCTGGACCGGCCGAGGAGACGGGGTCCGTTGAGAAGACCTGAGTGGAGGATGTTGTTCTGACAACACTCCCTGAGTGTGCGAAGAACTCAGGTGGGGAGGCTGTTCAGACAGTACCCACTGAGGATGCTGGAGTTGAAGCCGAGGTATCCTCAGTGCAGCTAGAGACACCTCGTGAGGAGGTTGATGCTGCAGCCGCTGCTAGCTCTCAAGAACCTTCAAAGGTTACTGCAACGAAGGATACTGTGGACGCTAACATGTCGGATGCCGAATTCGCAAGATGGATGAAGGAACGGAATATTGCTGTTCATGGGCCAAAATCTGGCGGAGCAATTCCTGTTCCAGTCTCATCTAGCGAAAAGGAGGCAGAAGCAGGAGAAGAAAAAGAAGAAGGAGATGAGCACCCATTCTCAAGCTCTACAAGCTCTCATACCAGCGAGGATGAGGATGAGGTTGCTTCTGAAGTACCGAGGCAGGATGCAGCACGAGTATGCAAGGAGGTTATTCCATTTGCTGCATCCACTGCTGCCTTAACAAGAAGGAATTCAGGGCTGACTCCTGATGAATCCATCAACAGAGTCGAGACCGCTATTAGACATCTGCTGCATGCTCTCCAAGAGCATGAGTCTACCATGCGCAACAGTCTCAGGGTCAGTGCCCAATTCCATGCTGAAACCATGACGGGTTTCAAAAAGGACCTCGAAGTGCTGCCTGATATTATTAAGTCAACTCTCAATGATCATTCAAACAGGCTGTACTACGATTGGGTCAGGATGGAGAAGAAGTTGAAGGTCGAAGCTGCTCTGACGCGCCAAGAGGTCAGGCAATGCAAGCTGCATGCTGAGACTGCCTCTAACAGACTCAACTCACACTCCAGAGTCCTGGAAACACTTTTGGATCGTGTCTTCGATCAATCTCAGAGAACCAGAAGTGTGGACGACAGGTTGGGGAATCTGGAGCTGATTGTAGGAGAGTTGAGGGATATCATGGTCCGAGCTTTCCCTCAGCATGTCGATGCTCCAGAGCCCGCTCCTGAACCGACCCGACGCCCGCAATCTAGGGCGGTCCCAGCTGCCCCTGCTCAGGCCCCGGCTTTTGATGATGCCAAAAAGGGGGAAAGGTTTGAAGGCTTTGAAGATCGCTATAGGAGCAAAGGGGCAGCTGAACCTGAAGAAGAGGAAGAAGATGATGACCAGCAACCTCTCAGCAGGAGGAAAAGGAGGTCTGGATCATCTGCTGCTGCTGATATCCCTTCTCCGAAGAGATGGAGAAGAGATGATGATGGAGCTGGTGGAGCCGGTGCAGCTGCTGGAAGAAGATCTGCTGCAGGTTCTGCACACAGCAGAGCTGCAAGCAAGGATGCAGCACCGCCCAGCTATCATCATAGGAGAAGGGATGATAGCCAGCAGCAAGGCTCAAGGAAGAGGATGAGCGGGGACGAGTCTGAGAATCAAAGACGCCAGTACGAAGAAGCTGCAGATCCTAACGCCTGGATTCAAAGACTCGGTGTAATTGGTGAAAGAAAAATATTTCCAAACAACTTCTACCAATTCCCTCCTCAAGAAATCCCTCGCCTTGACACAGAGAACATCTCTGCTAAAGTGTCCGTGTTGATGGATCGAAGGCTTGAAGGAGAGAACATGGCTTGGAGATTTGACATCTTCAAAAAAGTCAGACTGCCTTTTGATCGAAATCCAACATTTGAGGCGATCACCATTTTCAAACGATCAGAGTACCTCAGACACTTCAGAGATCTATGTAGGCAAGACAAATTCAGCAAGTATCATACCTGCAAGACTGCATTGAGAAGGTATGAACACCTCGTTCGCGAAGGAAGCCTTGACATTCAACAGCTGTGTTGGTCCCAGTGGTATAAGGTTAAGAGGGGGGGTGAATTAACCTTATCAAATTTTCGACTTTTACTCCAAAGAATGTTAAGTCCCTGATGAACAGGTAGCTAGTAAGCTTACTGCTCGATAGGTTCCTGCTCAGGCAGTGACCTCAGGACTTAGTCAGAGAATGTAATGCACAGCGGAAATACTTATGTTTTTCGAAACGCGCTTTTAATGCAGTATGCTTAGATGTAGATAGATAGATAGGAAGCTATAAAGGGCACAAGCAAGCTTATAGAGGTTCAAGGGTGGAGTAATCCCTCTACGTCTTCTCTACTCCTTCACAAGGAGGAACTTTGTTAAAGCTAGTTTGATTTACAATAGACTCAGCTAACACAAACTAAACTCTAAACAAACTGTCAGCTCTATCCACACAGGTAGCTGCACAGTGACCAACTATCGACCCACACAGGATCTCCACACAGGTTAACCGACCCACACAGGATCCTTTCTCTTCTTCAGAGAGATTATAACTTAGCAATTTCAACACCTGACTAAGTGACTCCTATCAGACTTAATAAGTAAAGGTTTAAGACACAATCAAATGCAGCAGGCTCCTTGAACTTCAGAAGAACATAAAGGTAGCTGGCTTGCTGCTTGCTCAGTCTGATTAACTTGAGAGTATAAACTTGTGTGTCTATTTGCTTCTCAGTTCTCTCTTGGTTGTATATGATCGTTGTGTCTTGTTTCCTTTGAAAATCAGACTACTATTTATAGGCATCAGGTAGTTTTCTGCCCGTTGGTAAGGCAGTCCTTTGTATGATAAGGTGTCTCTTTCTGATTGGTTCTGCCGATCTTCTGACACCTGTTCTGAAATGCCTTCATTCTGTTCTGCAACTGCTTATCCTTTGTCTGCGCAACTTCATTCTGCAGACTGTTTGTACTGTGTCCTTGCTGTTTTATCACACATGGTAGATTCTGATTCGTTGGAACTGGAGTGACTCTACTGGCTAGTCAGGTTGCATTGACTCTGATGTGTCTGGTAGTATCCTCTTTGAGTCAGTCAGCTTCCTTGATTATCTCCAGGTTCCTTGTAGCATCCTTCTAGAGCTTTGCTTGCTGGTTGCTCGATACAGTATGCAGGTAGCAGGTACTTCGGCTTCCTGGTTACTTGGCAGAATCTTCAAGTCCTTCCAGCATCCTTGCCTTAGCAAATTTACATTAGAGACTCATCCAGATAGCTAAGGTTCTAATCTATTACACGTTTTGTCTCATCAAAATCTATTACATTTTATCCTATCAATTTCCTCCTTTTTGATGATGACAAAACTCCTTAACCGGATCAAAGAACCATATATTATTAACTTGGAACAAAGATGCAGATAGATCAAATTATTCAAAAGCATGCATCAAGTTCACAAGATGTGAGCTTTATCTAGAAGAGTCAAATTCTCATTGATCAGTGTTAAGTACAGGACATATACATACACAAGCAGATAGCAGAATAAAACAGAAATTTAAACAAAATAACAGAATAAACATAAGGTAAAAACATCAAGTCTTTAACCAACTGGCCTTCTTCTTTCTTTCAAACTTTGTGCCTTTCCACCAGTTGGCTATCGAATCTTGATAGCTAGGTTCCATCCTTTTCACCATATCTTCAGACTCTTCAAACCTGAGCCAGAAGTCTTCACTGTATGGTATGGGCTCCTTTCCAAGTTTCTGCTTTAGCTTCACTTGAATTGGAAGTCCACCTTTCTTTGTTAGCTCCAGGAACCTCTGCAAAGCTTCCTTGTTTGTCTTGAATCCTCTGAAAAGAGCAGATTCCTTGCAGAGGGTGGTGAAGTACTTCATCAGCTCCTTCCTTTTGAAAGCTTCTATTTGGAAAAAGGATGGGTTGACCTCAGTAGGAAGAGTGACCTCCGGGATTTCTGAGGTTAGGAATCTGTCACTCCTGGGATCCGGGCTTGCTTCCAGGAATCTTCTGAGAGAGGCACTTGCTGCGACATCTGGATTTTGCAAATTTTTCTCCATTTCCACCATGTCAGGCAGCTTGTGCGGAGGGAAGATCTTGTCAAGGACAACCCTAGGATCTGTTGCAAAGACAACATCCAGGTTGCTTTTCAGCTCTGCTTCAGTCCTCCTCCTTTTCTCTTCTCTCATATCAGCACCCTTCCTGAAGCTTGGATGAACAGACCCAGAAACAGCATCTGATTTTCTTTTTGCACTGCTGTCTTAAGGGCCCCTTGATCCAGCTCCCTTGTGTCCGCTCTCTCCAGAGTCATCTCTTCTCCTACTGCTCACTACCATCTGTCTGTAGGCAGCAGGGTCCTGTCCAGCCTTCTGTCTGCCTTCAATCCTTCCTTCCCCCTTTTTGTCATCATCAGCACGCCCAATCGCAAAACTGACCATGGAGTGAATATCAGACAAGGTGCCTGAGTGATCACGCAGGGTCTGAGATTGGTTGAACTGCTCCCTATACATTCGGTCTACTGCAGTGACTAGAGCTTTCTGACTGGCCTCAAGAGAGATCATCTTCTCCTCTTGCCTGTTTAACTTCTCCATCACGCTCTTGACAACTTCAACTGCAGCATCCTCTTTAGGAGGTCGGTAGGCGGCTATCATTTGAGTGAGCTTTGACAATGTCACGTTGAGGGAGTCCATAAAAGAATAGGTCTTCACAGAGTGGGAGCGGGTATCCTTGCGGATTTTCCTGCTCGCTTTCACCAAGGACTTCCCCATTTGTTCAATTGCTGTCAGCACCTCTTCATTTGATCTGGCAGGTTCCTGGCGTTCTCCTGCTGGTGCCTGTTCATCAGAAACAGATGTTTGTTCTTTGGATTTTTCGGCTCCGGTATCACCCTATTCACTGGGTGACCCTTCATCGCTGCTGGTAGAGCTACTGGATCCTCCACCTCCTGATCCAGTATTCTTAGAGTGAGTTTCCTTCTCAGCATCCTCCTCTGGTTCTCCCAGCTTCTTGTCTTGTTCAGCTACCTTACCCTTGCTGAACACTATTTCGGCCTCCTTTTCCTTCTCTATCTCCTCTACTACTTCCTCTACTGCCTCATCTTGTATTTCAGCCTCCTTTTCACCCGCAGGCTCCTTTTCTCTACTTTTGTCTCCTTCTGCCTCCTGCACTTCCACCACCTTTTCACCCGCAGCTACTTCCCTTTCAGCGACCATCTCTCCCTGGTCCACCGATTTGGCAGGTGTTGTCTCCTCCACCTCCATTGGAATAGCTGCATCAGGTTGCTCCTTCTCCATGGGGGCAGGTTCCTCCACTGCTTCAGCTTGAACAGGTGCCTCCTGCTGCACATGTTCCCCCTCAGCCTCTACCTCCATTGGTGTAGGAATGGTGATCTCCGTGGTGTCATCGGCGGCTGCTACTGTGGTTGGAATTATCAGCTCAAGAGATGCCACAGCAGCGAGGGTTTCCAACTCATTAGCCTTGGGAAAGTCAGTTGGCGTCGAGCTCCTCTCCTTCATCGGCGTCTGTACAGGTACTTCAGGAAGAATGATCAGGTCAGTAAGGTATGAGAATTCCTCACCATTTTTCTCCGTTGGTGAAGGTGACCTCCTGCTGATAGGTTCCACCATCAATGCTGAGAAGGATGATCATTCACCTATCTGGGGTTCCCTTACTGGCCTTCTCATTCTGGTATCTGCCAGGCTGATGTCAGCAGCCTGCTTCATCATCCTCTCCATTGCTTCCTGCTCCCCGTACTTCGTTATCTGGGCCTCAGCAAAGCCCACATCGTCGCCTGCTCTGACCTGGTCAGCAGCAACATCCAGTATCACCTCCTCCCTATAGAAGTCAGGCTGGATGACAGCTTCCTTTCCCTTCAGGCTCCGGGGGCCAGGCAGCTGTGCAGCTGCTTCCTTTTGCTTCCTGGCCTCCAACTCAGCGGCTATCTCTGCGTTTTCTAGAAATTCCGGCCATTTCATCTTCTTGAGATCCTTCAGAAATTTCTTTTGAAGGACCTCCTCCAGATCATTCATGGCGACCCAGTTCAGCGCCCATTCCTTCTCAGACTTCCAGTCTGCCCACTGGATGAGTTCCTCCCTGGGCAGGTGCCTGAACTGCCACCAGGTGGTGAATCTTTCCACCAATTTTCCGAACTCCACCTCCAGTTTCGGTATGCTGATGACGAACTCAGCTACCTCCTCCTCATCATCATCATCAACGACCGTATTTCCTTCCAGTTCCTCCCTTGGAGAATCAATCTCCACTTTCACTGCAGGCTTCTTAACAGCCCGAGTGGTGACGATCTCTGGTTCATCATCAGAGATGACCAGTCTCCTCTGCACATCTTTCTTGTGCTTGATCTTCTTTGGTACAGTAGGAGCTGGTGAGGGCTCTGCAGGCTCCTCCATCCTCGAGTTGCTTTCAGATGAAGGAGAGGCAGTGTCGCGGAATGCCTTCCTTGTCCTTGGAGCCCCCTTGAGGTCCTCAGAGACCTCTCTGGTTACTGGGGATGACCGAGCAGTGGTCTTCTTGGCAAAGACCTTACCCGCACCAATGAATTTCCTCTTTTGGATGGGCTTCCCCTGGGACAGGTCCACCTTCAAGTGACCCAGGAGAGTGTTGATGATAAGCCCATAGGTAGGCTTACCTACCTTCTTCTCCACTTTCTCCACCAGCCTGGAAAGCAGGTAGCTGGCCCAGTCCACATTCTCCTTCTTCACAATGGCCATCATCATCCTGTACCGGAAGTTGGTACACTTATCAAAGGAACCAGAGCGGTTCTCTATGATATGGCAGCAGATATCATGCAGCAACTCGAACTCCAGAAGGAAGGCCTTCTTGCTGTAACTCCTGGACATCCCCGCTGTGTCCTCCTTCCCGATGAACGTCGTCCAGAACTCCTCCAGCTGGTCTTCTCCGTAGGTGGAGAGGTCACTGGCGTTCATCCCTGCAGTAGGCAGAGCGAACACCTCTTCCAGAAGACCGGTGTCCACCACCACAGTCACTCCACCAACTTTTGATGTGATCTCTGACCCATCTGCAGAGACCTTCGCCCTTCGGTAGAATTTTTCCACCTGCTCCTCCGCGTACGGGGCCTTGTGATAGGAGCAGAGTCTGAGAAGTCCGGTCTCATAGAGACATTGAAGGATGCTCTTCATAACCTCCTTCGAGTTCCCTTCTTCCTCCACAATCTTCAGGAGGATCTTGCGGTCCACTAGCCTTCCATCAACAACTTGGGATGTTTTTGGTGCCATTTCAGAGAGAGAGAGAGAAATCTGAAAACTGGAAAGCTTTGAGAGAGAGAGAGCACGAGAGATTAGGGTTTGCAAGAGAATGGAAATGTTTAAGTGTAAGAGATGAGTGAGAAGAAAGACTTCCTTATATTTGAATTTTGGTGAGAAATGATCTGACGGTTCTGGTTGATCTTGAATTCGAAAAGACCCTTAATCCAATGGTTGAGATTTTTGGCGCGGTGTACGTGTGCGTAAGGACTTGATGTGATATATTGTGGATATCGAGGAGTTTTCTGCAAAAACGGCTGCTAACCGCGGGGTAACTGTTCCTCTTTTCACGCGCTTCAGTTACTGGATCCTGCAGGTAGCTCAGAGCAGTAACATTGTATCCAGTAACTGTCCAGGGACCTTGAGCAGTAACCTTTAGGTTGCTGTTTTTCCTTCGTCCTGCCTATGGTTCCCCCTGAATGTTATAGCCATTTCAATAGGAAAAATATAGAGTTATATAGAAAAGATATCATAAAGTGATTATTCCCAACTCGTTTCTTAGAAACGAAAATCTTAATTCACATAGAGGCTTTGTGAATATGTCAGCTAGTTGTAGATCAGTATGCACTTTTTGCAAAGATATATCTTTCTTTTCAACGTGGTCTCTGATGAAGTGGTGTCTGATATCAATGTGTTTGGTTCTAGAATGTAGAACTGGGTTGTGGGTGATAGCTATTGCGCTTGAGTTGTCACATAGGATAGGTGTTTCCTTCTCTTCAATTCCGTAGTCCTTTAGTTGCTGTTGAATCCATAGAATTTGTGCACAGCAGCTTCCTGCAGCAACATACTCAGCCTCGGCTGTTGAGGTTGCTATAGAGGTTTGCTTTCTGCAGAACCATGATACCAGTTTGTTTCCTAGTAGCTGGCAGGTACCACTGGTGCTTTTCCTGTCAATTTTGCAACCTGCAAAATCAGAGTCAGTATAACCAATAAGTTTGAGTCCTCATTCTCTTGGGTACCATAGACCAGCTTCCTGGGTTCCTTTGAGGTATCTTATAATTCGTTTGGCTGTGATCATATGTGATTCTTTTGGAGCTGCTTGATATCTTGCACACATTCCCACTAAGAACATGATATCTGGTCTGCTTGCTGTCAGGTAGAGCAGTGACCCAATTAGTCTTCTGTACTTTGTAACGTCTACTGCTTTGCCATCAGTGTCCTTGTCTAGGCTTCCTGATGTTATCATCGGTATGCTTACTGTACTTGCATTTTCCAATCCAAATCTCTTTATCAATTCCTTAGTGTATTTTGCTTGATTGATGAAGGTTCCATTGCTCAGTTGTTTGACTTGTAAACCGAGGAAGAAGCTTAGTTCTCCCATCATGCTCATTTCGAATTTGGATTGCATGAGACTTGAGAATTTTTGACACAATTCTTTGTTTGTTGAACCGAAGATAATGTCATCGACATAAATCTGAACGAGCAGTATGCTATCTCCATCTTGGATTCTGAAGAGTGTCTTATCCACATTGCCCTTTTTGAATCCATTATCAAGTAGATACTTCGAGAGAGTATCATACCAGGCTCTAGGTGCCTGTTTTAGCCCATAGAGAGCTTTCTTCAATCTGAAGACCATGGTTTCTGGATTTTCTTCAAATCCTGGAGGCTGCTCCACATACACTTCTTCAGCGAGCAGTCCGTTGAGAAAAGCACTTTTGACATCCATCTGGTAGACTGTCAGATTGTTGTGAGCGGCATAGGCTAGGAAGATCCTGATTGCTTCTAATCTTGCTACTGGTGCAAAAGTTTCTTCAAAATCTATTCCTTCTTCCTGGAAGTAGCCTTTTGCTACTAGTCTAGCCTTGTTTCTGACTACTTGTCCTTCTTCATCGAGTTTGTTTTTAAATACCCATTTTGTGCCGATTACTCCTTGGTGAGTAGGTCTGGGAACTAAGTACCATACTTGATTTCTTCAAATCCATTAAGCTCTTCTTGCATTGCCTGTATCCAGTTGGTGTCCTCTAGAGCATCTTCTATGCAGCTTGGTTCTGTTTGTGAAATAAAGCAAGCAAACATTGCTTCATGGGGGTTGCTTCTTCTTGTCTTCACTCCAGAGGTGGAATCTCCTATGATCTGATTCCTTGGATGATTTCTTAGCCATTTCCTTCTAATTTCTTCAACCTGTTGTTCATTTTGAATTTCAGCAGGTTGCTCGTGATCGTCTTGTTCAGCTTGCTGATTTGGATCGTGCTGTATTTCCAACTGTACTTCCAGTTGAATTCTTTCAGGGTGGTGTATATCTTCTTGTATCACAGGTGCCTGCTGATTTGGAGTAGGTTCCTGTTCTCCATGTTGCTGTGTAGGTGCAGGTTGCTGATTCTGAGTTGATTCAATATTTTGGAGATTTGGTAACTCAGCATCAATATATTCAACACGAGTGTTGGTGATGTGAGTTTTTCCAAGATCTTCATTAAGTTCATCTATTTCAGCCTTAGAACAGCGTGGTTCATCAAAATCCACATGTACTGTTTCTTCTACAACAAGTGTTCTCTTGTTGAAGATTCTGAAGGCTTTGTTTACCGAGGAGTATCCTAAAAATACTCCTTCATCTAACTTTGAGTCGAATGCTTTCAGGTAATCTTTTCCATTGTTGAATACATAGCATCTGCATCCAAAAATATGGAAATGTTCAATATTTGGAGTATAACCGAACCATAGCTCATAAGGAGTTTTATTCAGATCTTTGTTGATAATGCATCTGTTCTGGGTATAGTATGCTGTGTTGATTGCTTCTGCCCAAAATCTCTTGGGTAGCTGTGCTTCAGCTAGCATGGTCCTCGCAGCTTCCTTTAGGGTTCTGTTTTTTCCTCTCTGCAACACCATTTTGTTGCGGCGTCCTAGCTGCTGAGTATTCATGCTTGATTCCATTGTTAGAGCAGTATTCTTCAATAAACTTGTTTGTGAATTCAGTGCCTCTGTCTGTTCGAATTTTGATAATGTTCAGGCTCCTTTCGGTCTGCAACTTCTTCAATAGCTCCGGTAACCTTCGCTGAGTGTCCGACTTCTTTGTCAAGAATAGTGTCCATGAGAATCTTGAATAGTTGTCCACCACTACAAGTGTGTACTTTCTTCCACTCATGCTTACTGATTCTACCGGTCCGAACAGATCCATGTGTAGTAGGTCTAGCACTCTTTCAGTTGACCTTTGTATCTTGTTTTTGAAGGATCTTTTAGTTTGCTTTCCCTTTTGGCATGCTTCACATAGACTCTCTTTCTTGTATACCATATCAGGTAGCCCTCTGACCAGTCCTTTCCTGGCTAATTTGTTGATCGTTTTGAAGTTCAGATGGCTCAGACGTTTATGCCATAGCCAGCTAGCTTCTGATGATCATTTTGCTATGTAGCAGGTAGCTGTGGTTACTGAGCTCCAGTCAGCTACATAGATGTTTCCTTTTCTAGTTCCTGATAGCTTTACTTCCTTGGATTGGCTGTCCCTTATCAGGCATTTGTTGTGATTGAACTCCACAGAGTAACCTTTGTCACAAAATTGACTTATGCTTAGCAAGTTGTATTTTAGGCCTTTGACATACGACACTTCTTTAATGTGAGTGTTTCCTTTGATGAGAGTTCCAACTCCTCTAGTGCTTCCCTTGGAGTTGTCTACGAAGATTACTCTGGGTCCTTTGCACTGTTGAAAGTTCTTGAGGATTTCTTTGTCTCCAGTCATGTGTCTCGAACACCCGCTATCAATGTACCATACTCCCTTGCTGGTTCCTGCTGTAGGTACCTGTAAAATAGAGATTACTGGTTCTTAGGTACCCATACAAGTACGGGTCCTTCTTTGTTAGTACCTTTTGGAATCCAAACTTGTCTCACAACAATTATTTTGTTGTAGACTTGGTGGATTCGTCTATAGGAGGTATCCTTCGGATACTGAAGTGTGTGTGCAATCTGTGTATACCCGTCACTCTTGAAGTGAGGTCCTCCACTATACTTCCCTTGAGCATGAGCTCGTTTAGGTTTAGACATTCTGGTCTTAGTATTGGTGGGATAGAGGTTTCTGTTCAGCATCCTTGTAGGTTGCTGTTTTCTCTTGTTTCTATCAGCAGATTTATTCTACTGTAGCCAGCTTTTGAAAACAGGCTTATCCCCTAAGGATGTGCACATGGGTCTCTTGCCCTTGTCTATTGCGTTCTCCAAGCTTGCTGTTGAGTTATTGGTTAACTCCTTTTCTTTTGGGGTTCCAGCTCGAATGAAAACAATAGTTTTAGATGATCTTGCTGTTCCTTGAGAGGTTTCTGCACAGTATCCTAGGCCTGTCCTGTCAAATGGACTTTTGCCCGAATTCATGCATTCCTTGCCTTCTTTAGCTGACTTGCTAAAGGATCCTATAACTGCTTGAAGATCACTCTTCTCATTCTCAAGTTTGGCAATTCTCAGATTGAGCTTAGATGCTTGCTCTAGGAGGTCACTGCACTTTGAGCTATTAAGCTCATATGCAGATAGCTTTTCAGCTAGCTGTTCGTTTTCCCTCCTGAGCATCTCATTTTCGAGTTTTAGCTCCTCATGAATTGAGTTTATCTGTTCGAATTCGCTCATGATTTGTTTAAGGGAGAGGCTTGTTTTAGACTTTTCCTCTTCCATTATGAGCTGGTTAGGATGTATTACCTCATCATCCTCGCTATCCTCAGCTTCCTGTGCCATCAGGCAGATAAGTGCTTCATCTTCCGAGGATGAGGAGTCACTGTCATCATCAGAGGAGTCCGCATCTTGTTGAGCCTCCTTGGAAGGTTCCTTGCCCTTTTCCATCTCACTTAGGAAGGCTTTAATTCTCCTCCGTTCCTCTCTTCGTTTTTCCCTTTTCTGGGATGACTCTCCATTGGGGTACCTGTTGACTTTAGGGTGAGGACACTATTTGGCATAGTGTCCTGGTTTTCGGCAATTGTAGCAGAGATCGGACATATCCTGGTTTGGTTGCTGAACAATGGGTTGTTGGGGAGGTGCCTGAAACTTCTTAAAGTCTCATTTTCTGTGGTATCTGATGAATTTCTTGAAATTTCTTAGTAGAAGGGCCATTTCTTCATCAGTACCCTTGGCAGATGGCTCACCCTGCTTACTGCAGATAGTTCCAGAGCCTTTTACGTTTCTGGCAGTCAGGGCAGTTACCTTTGTGCTAGATTCTTCAGCTTCTTTCTTCCTTCTGTTGATGTCATATTCGAAGGCTTTTAAGTCAGAGAAGAGGTCAAATGTACTCATTGACTTTAGATCCATTGACACCCTCATTGCAGTAGTTTTGCTGTCCCATTCTGCAGGTAGTGCTCTTAGCACTTTCATATTCTTCTCCTTCTGAGTGTAGAATTTGTCCAGGGATTCAAGCTCATTTACAATGTTTGTAAACCTCAGATCCATCTGCTCTAAGGTCTCTTCAGGGAGCATCTCGAACAGCTCGAATTTCTGGGTTGCTGTAGACACCTTGTTCTCCTTAGTCAGCTCTGTTCCTTCGCAGATTTGTTCAAGTTTGTTCCATATATCCATGACAGTCTTGCATGTCTTGACCTTGCTAAAGGTTCCTTTATCCAGAGTAACAAACAAGGTGTTCTTGGCTACATTGTCCAGGTTAGCTCATCTTCTATCATCAGTCGACCATTCTTCCCTTGGTTTGTCAATCACAGCTTGATGGGAAATGGTTCCTGCATCGCCAACTTCGGCAGCTCTCGCAAATATTGGATTAGGTTTGGTGATCCTTTGAGGTCCATCCGTGATAACCATCCACATTTCGTCATGCATAGCTGAGAGATGTGCCTGCATTCTAATCTTCCAATCGTCATACTCTTCAATAGAGAACATAGGAAGCTTGTGTGTGTCCATGATATGATGAAAACAATATATGCAAATTTTCGAAAAACAGGGATCAGGGATTTGACCAGACAGATTGGGTTTCTAATCCAACCTGCTCTGATACCACTTGTTGGTCCCAATGGTATAAGGTTAAGAGGGGGGTGAATTAACCTTATCAAATTTTCGACTTTTACTTCAAAAAATGTTAAGTCCCTGATGAACAGGTAGCTAGTAAGCTTACTGCTCGATAGGTTCCTGCTCAGGCAGTGACCTCAGGACTTAGTCAGAGAATGTAATGCACAGCGGAAATACTTATGTTTTTCAAAACGCGCTTTTAATGCAGTATGCTTAGATGCAGATAGATAGATAGGAAGCTATAAAGGGCACAAGCAAGCTTATAGAGGTTCAAGGGTGGAGTAATCCCTCTACGTCCTCTCTACTCCTTCACAAGGAGGAACTTTGGTAAAGCTAGTTTGATTTACAATAGACTCAGCTAACACAAACTAAACTCTAAACAAACTGTCAACTCTATCCACACAGGTAGCTGCACAGTGACCAACTATCGACCCACACAGGATCTCCACACAGGTTAACCGACCCACACAGGATCCTTTCTCTTCTTCAGAGAGATTATAACTTAGCAGTTTCAACACCTGACTAAGTGACTCCTATCAGACTTAATAAGTAAAGGTTTAAGACACAATCAAATGCAGCAGGCTCCTTGAACTTCAGAAGAACATAAAGGTAGCTGGCTTGCTGCTTGCTCAGTCTGATTAACTTGAGAGTATAAACTTGTGTGTCTATTTGCTTCTCAGTTCTCTCTTGGTTGTATATGATCGTTGTGTCTTGTTTCCTTTGAAAATCAGACTACTATTTATAGGCATCAGGTAGTTTTCTACCCGTTGGTAAGGCAGTCCTTTGTATGATAAGGTGTCTCTTTCTGATTGGTTCTGCCGATCTTCTGACACCTGTTCTGAAATGCCTTCATTCTGTTCTACAACTGCTTGTCCTTTGTCTGCGCAACTTCATTCTGCAGACTGTTTGTACTGTGTCCTTGCTGCTTTATCACACATGGCAGATTCTGATTCGTTGGAACTGGAGTGACTCTACTGGCTAGTCAGGTTGCATAGACTCTGATGTGTCTGGTAGTATCCTCTTTGAGTCAGTCAGCTTCCTTGATTATCTCTAGGTTCCTTATAGCATCCTTCTAGAGCTTTGCTTGCTGGTTGCTCGATACAGTATGCAGGTAGCAGGGACTTCGGCTTCCTGGCTACTTGGCAGAATCTTCAAGTCCTTCCAGCATCCTTGCCTTAGCAAATTTACATTAGAGACTCATCCAGATAGCTAAGGTTCTAATCTATTACACGTTTTGTCTCATCAAAATCTATTACATTTTATCCTATCAAGTTGTACATCGATCGAGTCAAGGAAGGGCTGATTGTACCATACTACGAGGACTTCTGGCTGAGATGGATTCAGATTCCTGTGATCAGACACAAGCTGGAAGAGTCCTACCAAGAGTCCATCAGAGACTGGTGGAAAGGATCAAGAGGAAGGGAAGGCCCTGAAAGGTTTGAAAGAAGATCAGACGAATCTACAAGCAAAAGGTCTTCGTTTTACTAAGCTGTATTCATATACCCTCTTATGATCCTTGTTGTATTTTTGATGTTGTAAAAATTTCTATCTCTTAAATGAAGAAATTTTTCTTTCTGCTCTGACCAAGTTCAACTCTTATGAACTCATGCATGCTGTTTGTGTTTTCCTGTTGAGTTTGTTGAAAGGAATAGCATGATGCATCTCTGATGAATCCAGGATTAGTTTTATTTATTCAAGCTGTGCAAGCATGTAATCTGGATAAACCATATGAGTTAAAGTAAAATGAAACTTCTTCATAAACGAAATATTGTATAGGTTTTGTCATCATCAAAAAGGGGGAAATTGTTGGGATTTCATTGTTTAGATTTTGATGAGACAAACCAACCATATAATAGGAAGTTTTGAGTACCCCATTTTCACATTGTTTAAGTGAATAAATAGACTAGAATTGAGTCTTGAGTCAAGGATTGAAATGGAGGTTAAAAGAGGATAAAGCTGCATCTAAGCTTTAAAGGAAGATATCACTGCAAGAAGGCAGGATACAGTATCGCTGCAAGAAGGCAGGATACAGCATTGCTGGAAGAAGAAAGGAACAGCAAAGCATATATAAGGCTGTACTTCAATACAGCAAAGCAAGGAAGAACGACGTGCAGCATCGCTGCATGAAAAGGATACAGGAGTACTGCTAGAAAGATGATTACAGCAGCACTGCCAGATGATACTGCAAGCAGGTCTATAATACAGCAGCACTGAAAGAATGCACCAGCTGCACAAAGACCAAGGATACATCGCAGACTTACAGAACAGTTAAGTAAATACAGCGCCAACTACAAGACTAAGTATCCTGCAAATCCAGGAAGGATAAATGCAATACGAGGAACGGAGATCCAAGCAGGGACAAAAGAGACGTTCAAGAAAAAGTCAAAGTAGCAGACACGGAGCCAATAAGAAGATGCCACATGGACTGACGCGCTGCAGAAAGCTATGAGCCGCAACTACCGCATTGAATGCTCCGAAAAGAAAGGTCAGTCGCATTAAATGCGAACCATACTTTGGCCAGGCTATTTCAAATTCAAAAGAGGGATGTCTCCTTCAACGGACATCTTCTCCTATAAGTATAAATAGAGGTCGAGGAGAACTGAAGCTGGTTACTGAAAACTGATTCTGTCACTATTACTAAAGCATCTATGCGAAAAAGTTTCAAGCTTACAAAATTTCAAGCCAACAGTTTCAGTCACTCAACCTATCGAAGTGAAGCAGAGTTCAAGCTGAAAGATTCCCTACGGATTCAGAAGCTCACTTCGAAGCACAAGTTGAAGAAAACCTTTTTATCCTTTTAACCTTGTTGCTGTGTGCTTAGGTTGTTTTAGTGGTGTCAAGCAGTTGATAGGAGAGATCCTTGCTGTTTGTTTTAGTTGTCTAGAGTTAGGCAGCTTCCCTGTGTGGGAGTATAGAACCCTGTGTGGGTTAGCCTTTGAAGTTTGCAGTTGCTGTGTGTACGATGGACTTCAGTAGGTTGTTTGCTTTGTAAGTTGATAGATTGTTAGGAGAGTCCTGTAAATTAATCTTGCTTAACAAAGTTCCTGCTCGAGGAGCAGTAGAGTGGACGTAGAAGGGTTACACCACCTTCGAACCACTATAAGCTATAAGTGTTTTTATCGCTTTATTTATCTGTGCTTATTTTCTGCATATATCAATCTCTTCTCATCATAAAACGTTTGAAAGAAGCATTTTTGTGTAAAACAGCCTTGTGTTTAAAAGTATATTTCCGCTGCGTACAAAACTCCAGGTTACAGCGTGCAGCACTTCATCCTAGCGCTGCAAGCAGTAACCATCTATCGCTGCAAGCTCAAGTAACTTGCAGTGCAGAACGGTTGTTTTAAAGATTCTGAAAAATCGACCAAGGTTCATTCACACCCCCCTCTGAACCTCGGACACCACTTGGGACCAACACTTGTGTAGATAATTGCTAAGGCCATGCTGAAGGGACGATCGTCCAGCTTGGCTTTCCTAGCCACCTCAATGTTGTCGATAAAAGCGAAGAGATAGGCCAAAATTCCATCATATTTACACTCATCAGAATCTTTATACTTAAATGCGATGGCGGCCTCATCCAGTCGGCCAGCTCGAGCAATCTCCAGCTCGTTTCGTATAGACTCTAGCTCAGTTTGAACTGCTTCGAGCTTATCCTGAAGCCGGGCCTTCTCAGCTGCTACTTCGGCCATCCACTGACTATCCAGCTCAGCTAATTTTATTATCTTGGCCAATGACTCCTGGGCGTAAGCCAGCTGAGCCTTAAGAGTTTTTATCTCCTCAGAAGTAACCACCAACTCAGCTTTTTTCTCGCAAAGCTCTGTCCTGCTTGCTACATACTTATCTTGTTGATCAAGATATTCCCGATGAGCCCGCCAAACAAAGATGATGCCTGAGCATTCGAAATAGCCGAACAAGCCCCCATATCGGCCACAGATATCTTTTTTGCTTATCCCTCAGCTCTCCCGTCTAGGCCTTCACCGGGACCTCCATAGTTGGCCTAATTCCGAATGGAAGATTCCTCATCAAATCCGTACTGGGTGCCTGAGCGCGGGAGTAGCTTACTTGAAAAATCGCAGACCCCCTCCAGAGTCTGGAGATTTATGGCAACGCAATCTTTTCGCGGCCTATGCATTCGCTCCTCAGGACGGGGAGCGACAAAGGAGACTCCTAAGGGTATATTGAAGCGAGATTGCCATCGATCCAGCTCTGATTGAGTGATGACGGAAGGCTAGTTTATTGCTTTTGAATCCTCAAAACGTATCTCAGTTTGGTGGCCTTGCGAATGCCCAGATGAGATTCCAGTAGGGATTTGAGACATAGTTACGAAAAGAAAGAAAATTACCTTACAAATAACACTGCTCTTTTCAGGCGATGTAGCACGAAGTATCCTGACCGGTCGATCCTGCTCGAAATATATTACAATTGCTCAGAATTCTAAGTTGATAAAAGGCCAAATAAGAGGGAGACACCATTATATATAGGCGGAGTGTGACTCTTCAACTTTTGGCCAACCATATACGGACACATGGAGAATCAATCGGACGCAAGGTGGCGACCCTTCAACTTCCACTCCATCAGATGATAACACCTGTTTGTCCTAAGGAAGGCCAACAACCTACAACTCATATAATAGCCAACCACCAACAGATCGTGGATGACAAAACCGTCAAATGCTGCATAAATAGGCGAAAATCAAGGAGAAAGTGGGCTCAACTTCCACAACCTCCACGACCTCCACGATCTCCATCATATAGGTTACTTTGTAGCTATAAATAGATTCAATTTCAATTTGCAAAGGAATTCAAAAAAACTTTCATTCTGTAAACAGCACTAGAGAGCTCATTTCTCTAAAATAATATTTAAAGATCCTGCTCGGTCACTTCAACCGTCCAGGATCAGCCGAGCTAATTTGCTCGAGTAGGCTCTAGGCTAGTGTTCTCTATACTTTATATTTTATTCACTTATATACATTTGGGTGTTCAACTAGGAATTATTCATTAACAAATTTCGACGTCAACAATATTAGTATTAGTATTTTTTTCTGTACATTACACGAATTATAATATTTATAGTTGATTTTAAAAATCGTGATATTAATGGATTCAAAATTTTATATTCGCTAAGTTAGAAAAAAACCAATATAATATAAAACAAATAATGTCTACAATAATAACTAAAATATAATAATTACAAAACTCACAAAACTTCTTTATATACAACATTAATTGATACATAAATAAAGTTATGAATATAGTTAATATACATACATAAATATAAAACTAAGAAACAACAATAATAAATAATTGGATCATAATTTTTTAATTTCATTATGTCCCAAGGATTTGTGTTTTTGTAAACTTTTTTAAGATTTCACTTGTTTATGTGTAAATATTTAAAATAACTTTTCTGATTATTTATTATGAAAATTTTAATTACATTATTTTAATTCTTTTATAATTTTGATATTTAAACCTTACAATTTAATTATATGAAATAGTTATATTTAAAAAAGAGTTATTTAAATTATTATGGTCTTTTTCACTAAAATTATGTTTAATTAAGAGGATATGAGATTTTATCAATTACTATTAAAGCTCAATTATTCAAGGCAAGCCCGATTAACTCTTTTATTAAATGTATACATAAATAAGCTCAATTATTCATGGCAAGCCTAATTTTTATGAATACATAAATATATAATTTTTTAATATTTTATTATGATAGTGACAAATTTGGGAGAGAAAATGACATTTTTGCAATTTTCTCAAATTGTCCTCCTTTTATATTAGCATATATATATACATATATATAGATTTAGATTTTCATCATTATTATTCATAGAAAATGCTTAAATGCCCACCATAAACAACTCTTAATATGATCACCGATGACATGTGATGATCTCACTCCCTCGTTATATAAAAAGTGAATTTAATAAATATTCTTATTTTTAACACATTAACCGTGAGCACATATTAATGTATATACTATTCATTCTCAACTATACTTTCAATGGAAAAAAATAAGAATATATCCAAAGTAAGGCGGTAAGGCGAGTCAACCCACTAATCCATGAACCAACCAACCAAAAGTCCAACCCAACAGATCAAATCTACTCAGGCCCATTTGTTTACGGATCTATAATTAGTATACCCAAACCATCAACCTAAAAAATAATTAAAAGTGTCTAATGAGGTTTACCCAATATACACCTTCAAGTAAGTAGCGGTTGCAGATAAGTTCGTCACGAAAGTAATAATTATTTTATATAAATGTTGAATGAAAAATAAAACAAGAAAATATGAAAAAAAAATTGCAAAACCAAATATGAAAAAAAAAATTAAACAAATGCATCTTATGATAGAGTAGTGTTTGTGTGCACCAGGTGCATGGATCGTGATCCATGCAACTGGGCATACGGGTCGGGTCGGGTTCAGTTTAACCCGGATCCGCGCTCTTTTTTTTTTTATAATTTATGTCATAACCTTTATATTTTAATAATATAACCTTTATGTTGTAATAGTGTAACCTTTATGTACAGATTTCATAACCTTTTCACTGAATGACTTATATTTTTTTCACTATAAAAAATCATGTAATATAACCCAAACCTTTATGTTGTAATAATATACCTTTATGTTGTAATAGTATAACCTTTATGTACAGATTTCATAACATTTTCAATAAATAACTTATAGTTTTTTCACTATGAAAATTCAATATAGCCGAAACCTTTATGTTGTAATGATATAACCTTTATACTGTAATACTATAAACTTTATGTACAAATTTCATAACCTTTTCAGTGAATAACTTATACTTTTTTCATTACTCAGCACTGCAAAAGGTTATGTGCATATAACTAAAAGGTTATAAGGATAGAACTAAAATGTTAAGTTCGCTAAACTAAAAGGTTATGTCAATATACAGCAGAACTAGAATTTGAGTTAGGGTTTGGGCTAGGGTTTGGGCGTGTGAGGCGCACGTGGGGGCGCGTGAAAGGCACTTTCGAGTCAGGTTGACCCGGTTGCACGGATCTAAGATTCGTGCACCTGGTGTATAGAAACAATTGTGCTTATGATAACATGAATCATAAATATATGTTGTTCCGTTCCCACCGAAATTAATTTTTTTTAATAGATTTGGAGGAGTGGAAGGGAGGGGAACAATAAAAACTAGAAAACTTGCGTGACCCGGGTTCAAACCCTAGTCATCACAATCTGCACCTTTATAAAGGTGTGATACCACTTGATACCACCGAAATTAATTTAAGGCCGTGGCATTTGACAACCCCTTTATTCATGAGAACACCGTTTTTTATTTTAGATAAAAAAAACACATTTTAAAATTTAACTAAGATACCCTTTTAGATTTCTATAATTTCTCAAATTTATATATATTAATTATTACTTAAATTTCTATTGGAGCCCTAATTAAACCATCATCCTATTTAAACTACAATTCTACGTTTCTCAAATCAAATCATATAATTCTATTCAAATTTGAATTCTTTCAATTTTAAATTATATCATCTTATTCACACTTTAATACTCTAATTCTTTCATATTAAATTATTCACACTCTAATACTCTAATTCTTTCATATTAAAACTATAATCATATAATCCTCTTCAAATTTTAAGTAACTCGATTTTTTCTTGGTTACTCCACATCATAATTAATTAAAAAATTTACTTCTAAAAGACAAAAGAATTAATAATAGAATGTGAAATTTCAATGGAGATGAAGAATGTAAGTTTTGAATTTTTTGTGGCATTTTATCGAAGTCAAACAGGAAGAACATAAAGTCAATGTTCGACAAATATAAAAACAATCATAACATGTTCAACACTGCCACAAAGAATATATGTACAACATTCAACCACATATTGTCGAACATGTAGACAATGTTTGTAATATCCAAAAATTTTCAAAATTTATAATTTTATAATATAAATTATATAGTATGATTAATGTAGTATTATAAAATAAGATGATAAGTATAAAGTCTTTGTCACTCTTATCTCTCCTCATCATAATTGCTCCCCATTCTTCTAGAAACCTAGTCTCAATCTTGGAAAAACAATAATTTGGAAAAGTTGAAAAGAAGATAAAGTCTCCTTCTCTCTCCTCTCCCCATTTTTCTCTCTCGGATCTCTCTCTCCTCTCCCAATCAAGGCTCTCTCTCTTCCTTTCTTCCCCAAATTTTCTTTCTCTTCCTCTGTTTCTTTTTCTTTCTTCTCTACTGAGTTGCTGTTGTTTTGCCAGTAAGTCTGTGGATGGGAAGACGGTGCCGGAAATTTTGCCGGTGAGATGCGCTGAGAGCCGTCGTGAGGAGCGGCGGCGTGCTTGCAAATATGTTGTGTGTATATATATATATGTTGTTGTGCACTTGTGTGTTGGGGTATGGCAGCTGTGAGTGTTGTGCTTGAGGGTGAGGGTCACCGCCATGAACGGCGGCGGGTATGCTGTTCGTATGAGAGTGTGTGTGGTTTGGATAGTCGGGGGTTCGTCGGCGATATGGAGTCACCGACAACAGTGAAGGACGGCGGGCGGAGAGGGCAGCGGCACTGCTGCCGCTGCAGGGTGTGTGTGTGTGTGCTGCTTTTTGTGCTTTGGGGAGACAGGTATGCTTGATGGAGGAAGCCGGCGCCGGAGTGCACCGGCAGTTGAGCTAGACGGGCAGCCGCGAGCAGCAGCGGTGCAGCCGGGTTGAGCAGCGGAGACGGGGCAGCAGGGGTTGGAAAATGTTTGGTTGGGTGAGGGTTTCATTTTATGAATTAGATATAAATTTGGGGCTAAATTGCAAATCATATAATTAATGAAAATTAATGATTTAATCCATAACCATTATGTATATTGTATATTAATCCCAATAAATTTATGAAAATATGATATAAGAGCCATGAATTATAGATACTGATATCGGACCCCTGAATTTAGAAAATGACATTTTTAAATCTTAGAATATATGGGAATTATAGATATTATTCTATAATTAAACATAACCTGATATATGAAAACCGAACTTCAATTAAATAACAAAGAGAAATTATATTAATCTCATAATTAATTAATTTTACGAAACGAACCGTAGAAGTCACTAGTATTACTTTTTGACCCAAATAAGTGAATTATGTCGCAATATAACATTAAAAAATATTAATTACCATCTCTCTTAATTTAAATGACATTTTTGTCCTAAATATATATATGAATAAATGAATTAAATTCAATCTAATGAATTAGGTTATAATTTAACTTTAGAGATATTATAATAATTAAAGTAGGTACAATATAATAGTTATATTAAATCTAGGTTTTAAAATCCTAAATTCACGTCTCTTTAACCCATAACTTTTGGGAAATTATAAATATGGACATTATGGTTTGAGCTTCATAATTTAATAAATAAATCCAAGGCCTAATTATCAATATTAAATATTTAAATAAATTTCTCATATTGTTAAAAATGAACTAATGATCTTAAATAAATTATGAACTTTACAATTTAAACTTCAAAGTTAAGAATCAAATTAAAACATCAAAGTAAATAGCAGATTAAATCCTTTTAAATAATAATTAACTAAACATGTTGTGCAATTAAATATATTTCCTAAATTAACTTATAATTTCAGTTAATTGAATTCATTTTTTTTATAAATTAAAATTTATAATTAATCTAAATACGCTATAATAATAAATATACTCAAATTTATTAATATCTAGGTTAGACTGTAAAATTATATAATTAGATTTTCTAAGATTATTTTTAAAGGTCCTTAAGAATTATTTTAAACTAAAAGCTTTATAATTTACTTATTTTAGAATTATTTTCAAGTCTTCAATATTTAAACCAAATCATAATCTTATAATTTAATTCTCCTGGAACTAAGCTAAGTCTTTCAAAATCTAAACAAAGTCTAATTAAGCTTTCTAATTTTTGAATAAACACATTTTATTACAAATTCACCTAAACCTTATATTGACCTTAAAATCATTTAATTTATTCTTTAAATCACAACATCGTTAGAAAACAGTTCCAACTTATCAAAGAAAACCTTAAAGGACATATTTTAATTAATAATGACCTTAACTAAAGAAATTATAGCTAGACAAAGTACTAAGATATTTTTAATGTTCGATGTAGGAAACGAGGAAAGATGAATATGCTCGACAACTATGAATAGAAGCTTTAGTTTTCTAAGGTGGGGGTAAATGCTTATTACGGTATTTATAACTCTTTCAAAGTATTTAAAATACGAAATCTTATACTTCAATGACCTGAGTTTGATATACATGTTATGTGAATAAAATGTTATGAGTTAATTAAGATTATTATTGAATGATTTAAAACACGTGATGGATTGTGATTGTTTTCGAAATGTAAACGTTTTACTATGAATGCAAAGGTGAAGAATGATTTGAAGTTAAAGATTTTGCATATGTGCAAACAAGATGTGTTTTATGGCAGTTGAGAACTGCAACTAAATGCTATGTTAAATTAATGTGCTTTGATTTGTATGGTTTGATATGTGTATGTGTGAAGTAATTATGTGTGCATGTGCATGCGTATGTAAAGCGGCTAGGGCTCGCATAAAGACGGCTGATCACCGTAAAATGTTTTCATGGCGGCTAAGAACCGTAAAATGCTTTCATGGCGGCTAAGCACCGTAACTATGTGAAAAGTGTCGTTTGAATGTGAATGATGGATTATATGTTTCCATGGCGGCTAAGACCCGCATATGTTTGCAAGACGGCTAAAAACCGTAAATGTGATAATGAAAGTGATGTTTGAATGTGAAGAATGATTGATTTGTGATGAATGCTTACATTTTAAAATGATTTATGCCACATGAATTGAAATGATCTATTTTCTACGGTTTTTATTAAAAGACAAATGTTTTAAAAAAATCTGTTTTATGTGATAAAATGGTTTTGACATGTGTGTGTAAAATCTTTTAAATTTATTTTACGTCATTCCGAATTTCCCACCCCACTGAGTGTACTTTTGTCACTCACCCCTTTTTCAAAAATGTTTTCAGTTTAAGGTTTTAGGGCGACGCGCGCGAGCGGTGGATGCTAGTAGCCGATGATCAAAGGTTATAGAAGCTTTTTATTTAAAGAAATTAATTTCATGTATTTAAGAAATGTATAATTCAAAATTATTCTTGATTTTATTTATCTTTATTTTATCGAAAGAGTGAATTTTATAAGTGAGTAACGTCTCGGTTAAGATTTATTTACCAAAAAGAATCGGGGCATTACAATGTTTCACCTCTTCATGTTGAATGTTAAGTCTGTTACGATTTTTCTATCTTCTACATATTTGCTTTGAATAAATCTACCACAATATTTGGAGTTGTTAGATGTGGTCTGTTATTTCCAGTATTTCAATTTATTTATAAGGCTATATATTAGCCTAGTTAATTCTTCAATAAAATAGATTTGTCCTATGCAATTTGTCTATCTCTATAAGTTTTTTCTTTGGTTCTTAACATTTGGTATCAAAGCCTCTTCATGAGCCTGGTAACATAGAAGTAGCAGTTTTCTAAGTTTGAAATTTAATGACATCTGAGAGTTCTTTTGTGCAACCAGTAATACCAAAATATGATGGACATTATGATCACTGGGCAATGCTCATGGAGTTTTGGGGCTTGGTGGAAAATATAATTCCTGCAGCATCAGAAGGTGTAGTTGTCATAGATGCACAAAAGAAAAATATTGATGATCAAAAGTTAAAAGATTTGAAGGCAAAGAACTATCTATTTCAAGCATTAGATCGTTCAATCCTAGAGACAATTCTTAACAAAGATACATCAAAGAGCATATGGGATTCTTTGAAACAGAAGTATCAAGGCACATCATGTGTCAAGCGAGCATAGTTGCAAGCTCTAAGAAAAGAGTTTGAAATACTCCATATCAAGGAAGGTGAATTTGTGAATGATTATTTTTCTCACACACTTACCAAACCAACAAAGTGAAAGCTAATGGTGAAAGGAAGGGAGACACTACTGTAGTTGAAAAAAATATGCGATCCATGACTCATAAATTCGATTACAATATATGTTTAATAGAGGAGTCTAAAGACACAGACACCTTAACTATTGAGAATTTCAAAGCAACCTACTTGTTCATAAAAAACGCATGAGTGCTCGTGTTGAAGAGGAACATGCTTTGTAGATTACTCATGGAGATCATTATGGAGGGAGAGGTAGAGCCCATAGTGGTTATGGAGGATGAGAAAGGGGATGAAGATGAGTAGATATAACTTTGATAGATCCACAGTGGAGTGCTATAATTGTCATCCACTCGGGCATTTTAGATGAGAATGTACTAACTAAGAGAAGGAGGTCAACTATGTTGAGACTCAAGAAGAAATGTTATTGATGACATCCATACATATGGATAAGGTCAATTAAGAAGCTATCTGGTTTCTTGATTTGGGATGTAACAATCACATGTGTGGGCAGAAGGAATACTTTTCAAATTTTGATGAAAGTTACAAAAATTCTATTAAGTTGGGCAATAATTCCACCATGGCTGTCACCAAAAAAGAAAACATAAGATTAAATATAATTGACATAACACATATTATTTTTGGAGTATTTCTTATGCCAGAACTGAAGAATAACTTGGTAAGTATTGGGCAATTATAAGTTTAAGTGAAGTATAAACTAGTATTGAGTCTGCAAGTTTATAAAATGAAGAATGTAGGACTTTGAAGAAGACCTGTATGCAACAAACAAGGCTGAAATGAAGGCTCTACAAGAAAAGTTTAAAGTGAAACAGCTGCAAGAAGAACATACAATGTATCTATAATCAATAAGAAATTACAGTAGTGTTGTAAGTTAAAAATACAACATGAAGTGACGCAGGATACAGAAGATCAATCAATCTGCTGCATATTTTTAAGAAAGCATTAAATGCAGCAATAGAGATAATTCAAGCTGCAATACGAGGAAAATTAAATATAGTACGAAGAATTATATCCTTAATAGATCGAAATGAAGTCGGTAGAGACAAGCTAAAGTTGCAGGCTCAGACTCAATTTGAAGAAAAAAATAGCCTGATAGAACGCAGAAAGCTGCGAGCAGCAACCACCGCATTTAATGTACTTCAAAGCTAAGTCAAATATGCATTTAATGCAAGCCATACCTTAGTGAGGACACCAAGTTCAAATGAAGAATGTTTTCTTCAACAAGCATTTATCTACAAATATAAATAGAGGAAGAGTCGCACTTAAACAAGTTACTGAAACATTTGCTCTCAAGATCCAAGCAAGAATCAAAGATATACTATCAAGCATATGAAATAATTTCAGTCACTCGACCTCGTGAAATAATCAAGCTTAAATTCAGGTGCTCAAAGATATAGAAGATTACTTCACCGCACCAATTGAAGAAAGAAAATATATATTTTTACCTATTTGTTGTGTGTTAGGTTGTTTTAAGGTGTCATCAGTTGATAGGATTAAATCCTTACTGATTATGTATAGTTGTCTAGGAGAAAGACAATTACCCTGTGTGGGTGTTTAGAAATCCTTTGTGGGTTTGCCTTTAGAACTTACAGCAGCTGTGTGTAAGCTGAGTTCTGGTAGATGATAACTCATTAGGTTGATAGATTGTTACGCTATAACCTGTAAATCAATCTTTCTTAACGAAGTTCCTACTCGGGGAAGCAATAGAGTGGACGTAAAAGGATTACACTACCTTCGAACCACTATAAGACCTTAATTGTTTAATCGATTTATATATGTTGTGTGCTGCATCTTTAATTAAGTTATCATATAGCATAAAAGGTTATATAAAAAAGCATATTTAAGAAAACAATTCATTTGTCTAAGGATTTTCCGCTGCAAGAACTTTAGGATACAGTAGGCAATACTATAAGCTAGTCTATCTACTATACTGTAAGTTCAAGTAACTTACAATTGTTAGGATATCAATGTTTAGATTTTGATGAGACAAACCAACCTAATAGTAGAAATTTAGAGTACCCCATTTTTCACTATGTTTAAGTAAAATATAGACTAACATTAAGTCTGTAAGTAGTAATGATGAAGAATGGAGGACTTTAAGAAAGGGTTGGCTACATCAAACAAAGCAGAACTGAAAAAACTGCAAGAAAAGTCAAAGGCAATACAGTTGAAAGAAAAGAGAATAGCTGCAACCTAGAAGTGATTACAGCAATGCACTATGTTTAAGTTACAGCGATGCAGCAAGCTTAAGTTACAGCAAAATAGTAAGTTCAAGATACAACAAATAGACCTAAGATGCAGTGCAAAGTCAGGACTTGCTACATACTCTAACAAGACATTAGATACAACTGTAGAATCAACCCAACATGCAATATGAGGAAGAATAAATGGAGTACGAGAAATGATAACCAAAGCAAATCAAAATAGAGTCGGTTGAAACAAATCGAAGTTGCGGTTATAGAACCAATACATGGAAAACACGTGTCCTGATAGGTTGCAGAAAGTTGTGAGCCGCAACCACCGCATTAAATGAGGTGAGAAGAAAAGTCAAGAAACATTAAATACAAGTCATGCCTTTGCTCAGAATCCTAGTTTCAAATGAGAGATATTTTCTTCAATGTATATCTTTCTACAAGTATAAATAGAGATCGAACAGCACTGAGACTTGTTACTGAATCATTTACATTAAAAGATCAAAGCAATCTCGAAGCTATACTCTTAAGCATTCAAACAAGTTTTAATTACTCGACCTGTTAAAGTGATCAAGCTTAACTTCAAGATTCGAAGAGGATAAAGAAGATCACTTCACCGCACCAGTTAAAGAAAGAACATATATATACTTTTACCTATTTGCTATGTGCTAGGTTGTTTGAAGGTGTTATCAGTTGAAAGGATTCATCATTGCTGATTGTTTATAGTTGTCTAGGAGAGAGACAATTACCCTTTGTGGGGATTTAGAAACCCTTTGTGGGTTTGCTTTTAGAACTTGCAGCAAATGTGTGTAAGCTGAGTTCTAATAGGTGATAACTTGTTAGGTTGATAGATTGTTAGGTTGTATCCTATAAATCAGTATTGCTTAATGAAATTCCTACTTGGGAAAGCAATAGAGTGGATGTAGAAGGATTACACCACCTTCGAACCACTATAAGACCTTAAGTGCCTTTAATCGCTTTAATCTTATTTTGTGTTGCATCATTGTTTAATGCTAAGCATAAAGGGCTCTTCATAAGAAAACATTTTTGAGAAAATAAATCCTTGATCTAAGCATAAATTTTCGTTGCAAGAACTCTAGGATACAGCAGACAGTACTACTACTATAAGTTGTTCCAACCTCTATTGTAAGTTCAAGTAACTTACAGTGTAGCAAGTTCGAAATGATTTTCTAAAATCGACGAAGGTTCATTCACCCTTCCCCTGAACCTTCGAGACCACTTGGGACCAACAATAGTGTAGCTTGTTCGAAAGATTTTCTTAAATTGACAAAGGTTCATTCATCCCTCTCTCTGAACCTTCGAGACCACTTGAGACCAACAAGATCCATTTCTAAAAAAACACATGGAGAGCTTTGAAAATTCTACAACTCATTCTTGCTGATATTTGTGAACTAATCAAGCCGACCTCTAACAGCAAAAGAGGTATTTTGATACATTTATTGATGATTTTAGTAGAAAAACATGGGTTTATTTCTTGGTAGAGAAATTCAGTTATTAAAAGCTTACGTACTGATCGTGGAGGAGAATTTACATCACAGGATTTCATCAATTTTTGTGATGAAAATGGTATATGAAGGCAATTGACAAGTCTATACATGCCACAATAGAACAGGGTTACAGAATGAAAGAATAGAACCATTATGAATATGGTTCAAAGCATGCTTGCAGGCAAGAAAATACCCAAAACTTTTGGCCAGAAGCTGTTAATTAGATTGTGCATATCTTGAATCGGAGTCCGACACTAGCAGTGAGAAATAAGACACCAGAAGAAGCTTGGAATGGAGTCAAGCCCTCAGTTATATATTTTAGAATTTTTTATTGCTTATCGCATGTTCACATGCCTAATTCTAAAAGATCTAAGCTAGATGATAAAAGTTTGTCCTGTGTTTTGTTGGGGGTTAGTGAAGTTTCCAAAGCTTATAAACTTTATGATCCAGTTTCAAAATGAATCATAATTAGTAGGGATGTTGTATTTGAAAAAGATAAAGGTTGGGAATGGGATAGAAAATATGAAGAAGCCATCTTATGTGATTTCAAATGGGGCGATCAAGTTGTGGAAGTTGTGGGTAGTGAAAATGAAGCAGGTCATAAATCTGATCATATTGATACTGAAGAAAAGGATAATGTTTCTTTTGATTCTTTGGCTGAAGAAAGCATGTCTAATCCCAATCAAAGAACGTGCAAAAGACCACCAGTTTTGATAGAAGATTATGAAACCAAAGAAGGGTTTTTAGAAGAAGATATTGAAGTTCATTTTGCCATGTTTACAGCTGATGATCCTATTCACTTTGGCGATGTTAAATATGAAAAATGGAGGAAAATGATGGATGTGGAAATGAAAGTAATAAAAAGAAATGATACATGGGAATTGATGGAATTACCCAGAGGGGCCAAAATATTGGAGTAAAGTGGATTTATAAGACTAAATTCAAGGAGAATGTAGAAGTCGACAAATACAAAGCTTGACTAGTAATGAAGGGGTATGCTCAAGAACAGGGGGTGGATTATACAGAAGTATTTGTGCATGTGGCTCGCATTGAGACTATTCAATTGGTGATAGCACTCGTAGCTCAAAAGAGGTGGAGAATCTATCAACTAGACATGAAGTCGGCATTCCTACATAGAGAATTGAATGAAACAGTCTATGTGGATCAACCTTGTGGTTATGAAGAAAAAAGGAATGAACATAAAGTTTATAAGCTACGTAAGTCTCTTTATGGGCTTAAGCAAGCACCACGTGCTTGGTATAGCCGTATAGAAGAATATTTTCTGAAGCAAGGGTTTAAAAAGTGTGATTACGAGCATACTTTGTTTGTCAAGACAGACACAACGGGTAAGGTACTGATTGTAAGTTTGTATGTCGATGATCTCATATTTACAAGAAATGATGAGATGATGTTTGCAAAATTTAAAAGTTTCATGAAGGATGAATTTGACATGACATATCTTGGTAAAATGAGATATTTTCTTGGTCTTGAAGTGTTGCAATGATCTAATGGAATTTTTTTAAGTCAAAAGGAATATGCATTAGAAGTGTTGCAAAGGTTTGTAATGAATAGAAGTAATTATGTTCACAAACCAATTGTTCCTGAAATTAAGCTTATGAAGGACGAAAGTGGTGTAAAAGTGGATAAGACTCACTATAAAAAAATTATTGGAAGTCTTATGTATCTAACATCTACTAGACCTGATATGATGTTTGTGGTGAACCTAATTAGCAGGTGTATGGAAAAACCCATTAAACTCCATTTACAAGCTGCTAAAAGGGTATTAACATATTTAAAGGGAACAATTGATTTTTGAATTTTCTATAGTAACGGAGGAAATAATGAGCTTCTTACTTACATTTTCTATATTAACATATGTTAGCCTAGTTAATTCTTCAATAAAATAGACTTTTTCTTTGCAATTTGTCTATCTCTTTAAGCTTTTTCTTTTGTTCTTAACATTGAACATTTAAAAAAATTCAACATATTGAGATCATACAGGACACATTTAACAATTCAATGTATTACGATGCTATAAATATTCTTTCGTGATGGTTGAGTTTTCTGAAGACGTTTTTTCACTTGTTTTTGGGACTTCAGTGTTTAGATTTTGATGAGACAAAACATATATGTAATAGGAAGTTTTGTGTACCCCATATTGAGTCTAGATATAGGTGTTGAAAGATGAAGTTTTCACATATTACAAAGTTGCATCGAAATATTCGGAAAGAAGCTGCTGCAAGAAAACAGATACAGCATCACTGTAAGAAAGTAGATACAGCATTGCTGCAAGAAAGTAGATACAGCATTGCAGCAAAGTAAGAAAGAACGGCGTGCAACATCGCTGCAACAAAATGATAATAGAGTACTGTAAGAAAGAGGTACAACAGTATTGTATGGAGATACTGCAAAAAGGTCCAAGTTACAGCAGCACTGCAATGAAGTATCAGCTGCAAACAGACCTAGGATACAGCGCAAAGATTAATGCTCAACCATTCAACAACGCCAGTAACAAACAAAGAAGTATATTACTATCCGAGGAAGGATAACTACAGTACAAGGAACAGAGATTCAAGTAAGAATAAATAGAGCCGTTCCAAATAAGATCAAAGTTGCTGACATGGAGCCAATATGAAGATGCCACGTGGACTGACGCACTGCAAAAAGCTGCTAGCCGTAACTGCCGCATTAAATGCTCTGAAAGAGAAAGTCAAGTCACATTAAATGCGAGCCATGCCTTTGATCAAGTACTCTAAATTCAAAAGAGAGATATCTCCTTCAACGGATATCTTCTCATACAAGTATAAATAGAGGATGAGCAACACTGAAGCTGGTTACTGAAACATTTATGCAAAACTCTCAAGCATTCAAGTTACAACCATTCAAGTCTACTCTCAGTTTCAGTCACTCAACTTCTGTAAAGTGAAGCAAGTTCAAAGCTGAAAGATCCTTCGAAGGATTCAGAAGCTCACTTCACCGCACCAGTTAAAGAACAAACCATATATATTTTAATCTTGTTGTTGTGTGCTTAGGTTGTTTTAGGTGTCGAACAGTTGATAGGATAGATCCTTGCTGTTTGTATAGTTGTCTAGAGTTAGGCAGCTTTCCTGTGTGGGAGTTTAGGATCCTGTATGGGTTAGCCTTTAGAGTTTGCAGTTGCTGTGTGTATGCTGGATTCTAGTAGGTGCTTGCTTTGTAAAGTTGATAGATTGTTAGGACAGTCTTGTAAATCAATCTTGCTTAACAAAGTTCCTGCTCGAGGTAGCAGTAGAGTGGACGTTTTATAGCCACTATAAGCCATAAGCGTTTTATAGCTTTCTTATATGTGCTTTATTTTTATATCTATCTATTTTTGCCATAAGCATAAAACGTTTTGAAAAATGATCATATTTGAGAAAACCAGCCTTGTGTTATAAATCATATTTTTTTGCTGCGTATAAACTCTAGTTACAGCATGCAACACTACATCCTAGTGCTGTAAGAAGTAAGTACCTGGCGCTGCAAGTTCAAGTAACTTGCAGAACATGAAGTTTTTGAAAGATTTGCAAAATCAGCCAAGGTTCATTCACCCCCCCTCTGAACCTCGGACACCACTTGGGACCAACAAGTGGTATCAAAGTAAGTTGGGTTAAAAGCCAACTTATCTGGTCACCTACCCAAATCCACCTTAGACTCAATGTTTTCTCTACATTCTCAAATTTCATTCTTACAGCATATTATGGATTCCTCTAATCACAAGTTACCTATGTTTTCCATAGAAGAATATGACGATTGGAAAATAAGAATGTAGGCACATCTATCAGCCATGCACGATGAAATGTGGATGGTCATCACTGAATGACCAATCATCCCTACAAGATGAATCCAGTGCTCGGTAGAGACATGGATGAGGAGCACCGCCACCACCAAACCTCTTGGTCAAACCTAGACAAGAGTGAAACAATGAAGACAGGAAGAGAGCCAACTTAGACAACGTGGCCAAGAATGCTATATTCATCACCTTGGACAAAGGCACATTCAGCAAAGTCAAAACTTGCAGAACGTCCAAGGAAATATAGGAAAAGTTGGAGCAAATATGTGAGAGGACAGAGCTCACTAAAGACAACAAGATCTCCAACACTACCCAACTATTTGAGCTCTTTGAGATGAAGAATGAAGAGACTCTTGAGCAGCTAGACTTGAGATTCACATTCATTGTGAATGAACTAGAAGTCTGGGCAAGCACTACACTTAAAAGGAGAAGAATATGAAAGTGCTTAGAGCCCTGCCCGCGGAGTGGGACAGCAAGACCACTGCCATGAGAGTGTCCATGGACCTAAAATCCATGAGCACATTCGACCTATTCTTCGACCTCAAAGCATTCGGGTACGACATCAATAGACGGAGAAAGGAGTCTGAAGAATCGAGCTTCATAGTTACAGCGCTAACTGCCAGAGGACCCAAGGATACAATAATCACTAGTTGCAGTGAGCAGACGGAGGTTACAACAGAAGATGCTGAAGAGGACATGGCTCTACTCTAAAGAAATTTAGAAGATTCATGAAGAGCAACAATAACAACACCAACCTCAACAAAAGGAATGACTTCAAAAGAAGTCATCCACCTCCTCGGGTATCCTCCTATCCACAGTCAAATACAAGTAATGTTGACTTGTGCTATAATTGCAGGAAATCTAGACACTACGCAAGAAATTATCCATACCCAACGGTGCCCAAGTATCCTGAAGGAGACAGAACAAAGGAGAGAGAAGAAAAGAGAGGATAGACATAAGCTTCGAGCTCTCATAGGAGAGATGGAGAAGGCCAATGATACAACAATCTCGAAGAAGATGCTGAAAGCTATAGAATCCTCTGACAGCAACATTGAAACCTCATCCTCTGATGAATAAGTGCTGATATGCCTGATGGCAAGAGATTGCAAGGACAGTAAAGAAGATGAGGTAATCTATCAACCGCTGTCCATACCTGAAAAAGAGGAGCTGAACATGATCCACTCTTTAAAAAAGATCATGAGTGACTTTGAGCAGATCAACTCAACCCATAAAGAGCTGGAGATTGAGAATGAAAACCTAAGAATCGACAATGAGATCTTCAGAAGCAAAAACATTGATATTACTAAAATGCTGGTTGCATGTGAGTCTGATAACTCAAGGTGCAGTAAGCTAGAAAAGGAGGTCTCTAGGCTAAGTCTGCTGGTCACTAAGCTAGAAATTGAGAAGGAGAGCTTGCAGTCCACAATTAGCACGTTTAGTAAATCATCTAAGGACGCAAGAGAGTGCATAAATCAAAACAGAAGTCCGTTTGAAAAATCAGGCATAGGTTATAGCACTCATACCTCTCAGGATACAACAAGTACATCCAAGGTTGTTAAGTTTGTTCAAGCTGAAACCCCAATGGAGAAAGAGTTACTCTGTAACTCTGAGAAGATCTTGAACAAACCAGTAATAGTGGAAAAGGAGAAGAAACCCCAATGCTCAGCTGCAGGAAGTAAGCCTACATCTAAAAATTGGCTGCAACAGAAGTCATCTGCTGTAAGTAGCAAAAGGATGCAACAAAGAAGAAACATTCCCACCTATACTAAGACCTACATGTCTAAACCTCAAAGAGGATATACTCAAGGGAAGTATGGTGGAAGACCACACTACAAGGGTGTAGGTAACACATATGTAGTCTTTGCACACACTTTTAACACGCAGTTTAGAAACAAAACTGCATATAATCAAAGAACCAACATTTCTTACAGCAAAACAGTGACTGTCAAGAAAGTTTGGGTTCCCAAAGTAACTAACTCCAAAGGACCCTTACAGAAGTGGGTACCTAAATCTGCTTAAATTTGTTGCAGGTTTCAATGTCAAGTTGCAGCAGTGATGTATGGTACATTGATAGTGGCTGCTCAAGGCACATGACAGGTAGTAAAGAAGCTCTCAAAAGACTTCCAAGAATGCAAAGAACCAAAAGTCATCTTTGAAGATGATTCCAAATGAAGCACAAAAGGACGTGGATGCCTAATCAATAGGAACATAAAGATCAAGGATGTATCCTATATGAAAGGACTCAGATACAACCTTCTGAGCATCAGTCAATTTTGTGACAAATGATACATAGTTGAATTCAACCTCAACAAGTGCTTAATCAAGGACAGTACATCAAATGAAGTCAAGCTTACAGGACCAAGAAAATGAAATATCTATCTTGCTGACTGGAACTCTTCTATTCAACCAACATGCTTCATTGTGAAGAGTCCACCAGAACTTAGCTGGTTGTGGCACAAGAGATTAAGCCATCAGAACTTCAAGACTATTAACAAGCTAGCAAGGAAAGGTCTTGTAAGGGGCTTGCCAGATGTAACATACAAGAAGGAGAATGTTTGTGGAGCTTGTCAGAAAGGAAATCAAGTAAAGAGCTCATTTAAAGACAAATTGCAGAAGTCATCTCACAGGATAATAAATCTTCTACATATGGACCTCTTTGGACCGGTAGAACCAGTAAGTATAAGTGGGAAGAAGTACTCACTTGTGGTAGTAGATGACTACTCCAGATATACATGGACAATCTTTTTTGCCAAGAAATCAGAAACTCAAAATAAGCTACCTGATCTTATGAAGAAAATCCAGAATGAAAAAAGGTTAAGCATAGTAAAGATCAGATCAGACAGAGGAACTGAGTTCACAAACAAAAGTATTGAGAAATTATGTTCTGATAATGGGATTCGTCATGAATACTCTGCTACAAGAACACCTCAACAGAATGGTGTAGCTGAAAGGAGGAATAGAACCCTCAAAGAAGCAGCAAAGACAATGATAGCAGAAGCAGAGATACCCAAGAGATTTTGGGCTGAAGCAACCAACACTGCATGCTACACACAGAACAGATGTTGGATTAACAAAGATTTAGACAAAACTCCATATGAAGTCTAGAATGGATTACACCAAATGTTTCATATCTGCATATCTTTGGATGCAGGCATTATATCCTCAACAATGGAAAAGAGCATCTAAAAACCTTTGATGCAAAGTCAGATGAAGGAGTATTCTTAGGATACTCTGTTGTAAGTAGAGCCTTTAGAGTATTCAACAAGAAAACCTTGGTGGTTGAAGAATCAATTCATGTGGTGTTTGATGAACCACAATGTGAATACTCTAAAGGAAAGAAAATGGTGTTCCATATGTTGAAGGAGTTCTGCATACAGGAGAAGATAAAGAAGAAGAAGTTGCACCTCTAGATGCAACAGATATTCTTACAACAACAGAACCTCCAATCTTACAACAACAAGAGGAGCAACCTAGACATGTACATGTCTCTGAGCCTGAAAAGACATGGCTAAGGAATCATCCTAGGGATCTTATCATTGGAGATCCATCCATAGGAGTAAGGACAAGAAGGTTCATTCCTTATAAAGCGATGTTTGCATGCTTCATATCTCAAACAGAGCCCAAGAATGTTGAAGAAGCCTTACAAGATAGCAACTGGGTACAGGCCATGCAAGAAGAGTTAAATGGTTTTAAAAGAAATCAAGTGTGGCAAACAGTTACAAGACCAACTCATCAAGGAGTTATAGGAACGAAATGGGTCTTCAAGAACAAGCTAGATGAATCTGGACTTGTTGTGAGGAACAAAGCAAGATTAGTTGTTAAGGGATACTGCCAGGAAGAATGAATTGATTTTGATAAGACTTTTGCTCCAGTAGCAAGGCTGGAAGCAATAAGAATTTTTCTGGCATATGCAGCACACATGAATTTCAATGTTTATCAAATTGACGTGAAAAGTGTATTTCTAAATGGTCTTCTTTCAGAAGAAATATATGTTGAACAACCTCTAGGTTTTGAAGATCAAGTAGAAGAGAAGATGTTTAGGTTACACAAGGCCCTATATGGACTTAAGCAAGCACCAAGAGCTTGGTATGACACCTTATCTCTCTATCTGCTGGAGAATGGCTTTAAGAAAGGTACAATCGACAAGACTCTGTTCAAGATACAGAATGGAGAAAGTGTACTACTTGTACAAATTTATGTGGATGATATCATCTTCGGATCCACCAAAAAAGAGTTGTGTGAAAAGTTCTCCAACCTAGTGCAGTCGAAATTCGAGATGAGCATAATCGGAGAATTAAATTTCTTTCTCAGGCTGCAAGTAAAGCAGCTGGTTGTAGGAACCTTCATCAGTTAAGTCAAATATACAAAGGAACTTATCAAGAAATTTGGCATGTGGTATGGAGAATGGTGCAGCAACATCTATTCCTATGTCTACATCTATAAGTCTTGACAAAGATGGGGATGGTAAAGATGTAGATATCACGAAATACAGACGGTTAATTGGATCCTTGCTGCATCCTAGTGCTGTAAGCAGTAACTTTCTGACGCTGCAAGTTCAAGTAACCTGCAGAACAGGAAGTTTTTGAAAGATTTGCAAAATTAGCCAAGGTTCATTCACCCCCCTCTGAACCTCGGACACCACTTGGGACCAACACTTGTTGTAGAACATCTTACAAACGTTGTTTCTAATTTGGTTGAACCTTTAGAATATATTCTGCGTGACATGATCGAACATCTAACAATTATTCTACTGCATATTATTAAACATATTGAATATGATTCCACGTATCACTGATTTTTTGGGTGTCGGTTTCGTAGTGGACGTGCTACGGTGGGTGGTGGTAGGCAGCAGGGGATGATCAATGGTTAAATAAAATAGAAGAAGAAAAAACTAAGAGCAACAGATTAAGAGCTTGTTGAAATGAGAATTTTATTTGCCATCTTTTCAAAAAAATTATAAGTTTTTTTAATAGATCAAGGTATTGAAGACCATTTAAGGGGTGCATTAGTTAAAGTAGGAGTTAATTACTTAAATATCCCAGCAGATTAGGTGGTTAGATAAATTTGGACTTTAATTTTTCGAGCTAACAATTTAGAATTTTAATTTTTTGAGTTTCATGAACTTTGTTCAATTTGAGCTCGAATCGCTCAACTGAACTTAAATTGCACGTGAATCGCTCGTAAGGTCTTGAATTTTAGGTTTTCGAGCTAATTTTCCGACGTGACATTTATAAAAGAAATACAAAAATATTTAAAAATTAAAAACAAATTAAACTAATACATTGACAGTAAAAAAAAAAAAAGAAAAAGAAGAGCCTCTCTTGCTGGTGTTGATTCTTCCTCTTCAATCTCCATCAATTCTTACACCATTTTCTTTAAATCCACCTTTGTTGAATGCATAGTCAAGTTGCATTATCCCCTTAAATCCAATTATACCTTCTGTTGTCCATACACAAACACCCTATAAAACTCTAAATTGTCACCCTCTGTAAATGTAGAGGAATTGAAGTTCCTCCCCCCTCCCCCCACACACACACATTCTTGAGATCCTCTGAAATCAATATTTGAGCAATGACATCGGCTATGGAGACACCGACGGAAATCACGAGCACAGTATACATGGTGGTGGTCATGAAGATATCCTTTTTCTAGCATTTAGATGAAGGAAACAGAAAACATCAAGTATAGAAGCTTGAGAAAAAAGTAGAGTGGCTGATGGAGGCAGGATCGACGAGCTTGAAGAGGACAGTGGCTGATGGAGGCAGAAATCCTTCAATTCCCTCTCTCTCAAGCACAGAACTTCAATTTGGGGGTTCTATTTTTTTTTTTTTTGTTTTAATTTTAATGTTTTAGATTTTTATTTGTTTATTGTAATATTTTTTTAATGATTTTATTCCACACCAACCATTTTAAGTCTAAATGGACTTCTATGTTACCGAATTGGATCTTCTATTCTAAGTTTGTGTTTCATCTAAAAGGAGAAACTAAAAATATAATATAGGAATGTATTTAACAATGAAGATGTATTCATAAAGAAAGGAGAATGTCAATAGCCACGGTCTTAATTTAAATACAATTGCATGTTTCTCTATTAGAGAGAAAGAGCATGAGAGATGGGAAGCAGGTTTTTGTTTTTTTTTTTTTAAGAGAGGAAAAAAAATTTAAGAGAGGGAAACATATAGGAATCCTTTTTCAATAATTAATTAATAAGCGATTTAAAAAAAAAAATACAAATCTTATCTAAAACCATCTTATGAATCTAGTTGTATGAGATGGATCAAACCCATTATCTACAATTCACAATTTACATATGAATTTTTTAAAATAAATATTGTTTATAGGTAATGTGAATACGTCTCATAATAACTATTCGTGAGACCTTCTCTTATATATTTTTTGTGAAATAAAAATATGTGCACTGCAATGGCACTTGTTATATTACATTCCAGCTTAAAGTTTACATTCGGGAAGAGGAGCCCTATTGGGATCAGCACAATAGTTGCTGATCATATATGTCCGTTGGATCCATTGCATTTGGTAGGTTGCATTCGCATCCAATCCCTGTGTTTGCCATTCCTTGTTATTCCAATTTCCATCACAGGAATTGCCGGATTCGGAAACAATGCAAGCATCGGCATTGTAATACTGGTACGTGGCGATGAACGGAGATTGCGTCCAATCCGTCTTCACTCGACCACCTTGTGTCGCCCACTCGTCCGCATCCCATATGCTGGCATACATCTTCATTGGTTGGCTTGTTGGGAATGGAATCCCATTTGAGCTGGCATAATTGTTGAAAACCCTAATTGCGATGTTGTCCACCATGAATCTGCATGCATCAAACATTACAAAATACATGATGATTAAAATAAAAGGGACTATCTTGGCAGTATTAAAAAAAAAAAAAGACTAATTTTGCAATTTTTCCTTTCAACAAATCGGGTTTTAGTACACTAAGCCTTCCGAGTGCAAAAGGTATTGTTGTCTCCTACTCAAATATATATCTAGAGGATGAAAAATATCATTTGTAATAGAGACAGGAATATATTCATGTAGCTAGGTCTTACATTATACGTTGTGGGTTCCAAATAATTGTGTAAGTGTGGAATGCTGCAGTGGGATCAAACCAGGGCAGAAATTGCTGTTCCTTATTGCCAACCCCTTGTGTATATATATTCGTGTGTATAGTGTATGGCTGCCCAGAAGAATTTCCCAAGAACTCGAAATCAATCTCATCATGTGCTGCTCTTTCAGATGATAACTGCAATTACATATGCAAACTATCAATTAATAAATGATACATCTCAACTAATGGAGAATGCATAAGTAATCAAATGAAATATTGGAGAAAATTGCAAATTTCGGACAAATCACACGGATTTGGGGCCCAAATCTTATGTGATTGGACCCGCAATTCGTGATTTTGGATTTTTTTGTTCTAAAATCGCTCAAATCAAACAGTTAGTGTCTCAATATTTGAAAAGTTAATTGGTGTTTTTTGTCGGTAAATAACCAAATGATAGTTTCCTAAATTTGCAATTTTCCCGAAATATTGATTAATTTTTAATAAAGAGATCAGTATGGTGTTAACAACATAAGTAAAACATAACTACATAGAAAACAACAAAATTTCGGATGAACCTACATAAAATGTGGTGACAGTGCCAGCAGAGTTTCCAGGTACAAGTTTGATCTGCATATCAAACCTTCCGTATAAGTAGTAATTATATGACTCCACACTACAACCAGTTTCATAGTCGAGGGACAGCGAAAGACTTTGGCCGGCGTTCTGAATCTGGGCCCGTTGGCCGCCCCAATTAACGGCCACTTCTTGGTAGAAGTTTCCAGCTGACGAGTGAGCCAAGAAGAAGCCCATTAATACTGCAAACTTAAGCAATTTTTCTGCAGCCATGCCAAAAGAAGCAAAACCCTTCTTTTTTCGTTTTTTTTTTTTTTTCCTTTCTTTTTTGTTATTTTGAAGAGTGGAAAAAGGGAGATTAAATGAATGCTGTAAATATATGTCTGTGATACTTGAAGAATGTTGACAAAGAGATATATATAGAGAGAGATATCATGGAAAGTAAGGAGCTGTCGTAGTTGACATTCTCCCAAGGAATAAATGATATGGGTACCAATTCTTTTGGTACATGGTATCTTTTTCTGTTGGAATTAGGGCTATGTATATTTCATTAGTCAATGTCGCGTAATTTAGTATGACTTAGTTATTTTATATGGTGATGTATATATTTATAAAATAAAATACCTGATTGAAATATCTGTAAAATACAGTAAAAGACCATTCTTATAAGTAATTAATTCTACATATATCATATAAATGCCAGAAAAATATTAATTGTGCATATATATATTGTAAATCTAAAAATGATTGATTTGTTGGTGAAGGTACATGAGTCGCATCCAACTTACTAATTTCTTGGCAATTAAATATTGCATTATCTGTTATATCATTTTTTATTGCCACGTAGCAAAGTTGATTGAGCATGATTGAAACTCGCTACCGGTCTTCTTGATTTTTTTTTCTTTTTCTCATTTCAGTATTGGTTTGGATATAATCTTTAAAATTGTGTTTCAAATTTCTATTATATTTCATATTTCATCTTGTATTCTATTGTTTTTAATACAATTATGTATTAATTCGGTAGTGTTATTCAACATATAAAAATTTCTATTGATTATTTTATAATCTCAGATAAAACATATATATTGGAATATATAAAAGAATCTTAATATTATATATATATATATATATATATATATATATATATTTATTTATTGTATGATAAGAATTTTTTTTTAAATGTGCCAAACCCAAGTTTAAGATGGATTGATGTATGTTACATCGAATTAATCAGGTTATAGGTACGTATTAACAAACAATGGCTTCAATGTCAAAACCCAGATGAAGACTGTCAAACTGCATTCAATAATATATATTGTGGATGGTGTGCATGATAGCAACATATAAATCACTTCCACCAAAAACAATAATAACAATTATAATTTTTACGTGGGTGGGTAATATATAATGTATACCCAATTTATAAATCAATTTAGGCTCCATCCAAAAGAAATTTAATGTTGGGTTTTACATCTAATACACACACAAACACAATATAATAAATACTAGCTAGTATATATAGTATAGGGCTCGTAAATTTGAAAATTTTAAATATTATTTATACATTAAATTTAAATTTATAACTTTTGCAATACATATTACCTAATTAATATTAAATATAACATAATATGATTAAATAATTATTAATTGTCATAAATAACTTTTTCATTTATTATTTTCAAAAGAATATATATTATTATAAATGCATACTATATTATTCTACCCACCCACCATTATTTTTAGTTTGCATTTTATTTTTAACATCTATAACCCTCAATTTTTCGCTTCAATTAAATGATAAAAAATGAAAGTCAAAATTTACAAATAAATTTCATAGTTTATTTAATATACATATTCATAAAAATTATTCAATTTCATTAATTAGTATGTTTGAAATGATTGAACAATCATTTTCAATCAGCCTACATTTATTTTACTTTTTTTCTTTTTTATTTATTTGTATTTTTTTCTCTAAACTTTTAAATATAACAAAGTTCAATTATTTAACTAATTTATATGCTTGAAGTTTAGCAAATGTGATTTACATAAATCTAATTAACCTTTTTATATTATTTAGTAAGACTTCTTAGTAAAATAAAATTTGAAGTAATTAATTAGCCTTATTTAATGTGAGAATATTGTATTTTTGTCATGTGTCCTTATAGCCATTCATATAGCCTATAACCAAACCATAATATATGATCATAAGGACTTTCTTGTGATATAATATATTATATATAGATCACATTCTTAGTTAAATAATATATGATATAAGTAACTTATTTTCCTATATACTTAACATATAGGAAAAATTTACATCAGTTTCATAATTTAATCAGCCTAATTATTGATTCAACTTGTAATTCCATCAGTTCAAATCAAAGAATATTAATTTGTAAAATGCACAAAATATATATATGAGTAAATTTGGTTTTCATGTCAAAATGAATATAAAAAAATGAAGAATTCAATATAAATCAAATGTTAAAAAAAAAAAAACCGACGATCGCATATTTTTAACCAAAGTGATATAAATTGAAAGAAATTGACTTAAATACAATATAAAACATGTTATATGTGTGAACTTGAATCTCTCATTCAAATCTATGTATCTATACTATATAAAAGTAAAAAGTTGGAAAAATTAAAAGACACTCCACTTTCTCACTAAAAAAAGTCACATCAAAAAAAAAATTTAGGCCTTAGAAATATAGAAAATAAACTTTCTGTAGAAACTATTTTTTGTGTTACTACTAAAATTCTTTTATCGTTATGTCCTTTTGTTGGACTTTTTGAGTAAAAGATCATAATTATTGTAATATTTCATTTCACCTATAAGTCATTTTATAAAATTACATTTCACGACTCAAATAATAAGTGCAAATAATATTGACAAATGTAATTAGGATTATAGTTATAATTTTTAATGGTAATATTATTATATTTTATTTGTTGACAAATGTAACTCGGATTATAGTTATAATTTTTAATGGTAATTTTATTATATTTTATTTGTTGATGGGTAGATATTTAAAAATAATTTTATGATTCTTAAATAAACACTTTTTATTTATTTTTATTAAGTAAAAATACAAAAATCCTCTCAAATATATCTATTTTGCATTTTACAATATCATTTATAAATATATGCAACTTATATTATTATGTACATGGATTTTATCGAAAATAGTAAATTCGACTACCACATCACTTTTTTCCGTCGGTCACATACTTAGCATGTGCATTTTTAAGTGTAATTTGGTAATTTTAGGTTTTATTTTATTCAGAATTTTAATTTCATTAAATGTATCGATAGTAAATTTGTATTTTTCTTCGCTTCTTTTTCATGACGAAGCCCTTCACTCTTTTTTTTTATCATATCCATCATAGCTAACCAAATCTTTACAGTTTTATCACGTAGAGACAGCTCCACATTATTTGGGGAAACTCGAACACAAGATACCCAATTGAAATTGCTGATTGAGAACTCGACTTAGAAGATACCCTTGGTCTCGCCAACAAAGCAACAAGTAGTGGTGTTGGTCTGGAAGTCTCAGGGATGGAGCTTGCCATGACCATCCTAAAGATTTTGAAGAACCTTTTGTACCAATAGCAAGATTAGAAGCTATAAGAATTTTTTTGGCATATGCAGCTCACAAAAACTTTAATATCTATCAAATGGATGTAAAGAGTGCATTCCTTAATGGACGTCTTACAGAATAAGTATATGTGGAGCAACCACAAGGATTTGAAGATCATCCAAAAGATAAAGTCTTTAACCTATGCAAAACTCTCTACAGCCTAAAGTAGGCACCAATGTAGCGTCCAGGACAAAAACGAAGCATAATTGGTTAATTAAATAAGTAAACCCTTAATTAAAATATTTTATGTGCATTAATTTTTGAGTGTTTAATTTAATTACGTGTGTTTCAAATATGTGTTTAACGACTGGCTTAAGATGGATAAAAATTTATAGACATGGAACATAGAATATTTTTAAACCATTAGATGCGTAACGGAAAAACAAGAAGATAGAAACGAACTAGAGGTCAATTGGACACTTAACGGCGAATAAAAGGGCAAAATACAGAGTTTCGGAAAAACGAGGAACAGAATCTTGATGAATAGTAATCGAAATCTTATCGTGAACAGTAACCTAGCTAGATGAACAAGAATCTACCCTAGATGAACAATTATTTCGTAAAATTTCTATAAATAAGCCCTCATTTGATTTGATTTATACCGTTTCTTCGAACGAGGTGAAAAGCGCCGAACACATATAAGTTTCTCTCTCCTCTTTTTATTCTGTCTCTGGCACGCCACCGGAGCCGCCGCTGGAGTTCACTGGAAAATTTCAAACTTGTCGGTTTCGATCAATTTCCATACACGATGTGGCCCTCGACGAGATGAATCTAAGACAACTTTTGGAATTCAATTCCAATTTTCCGTTCACCGAAAAAAGGCGAAAAACGATCTTCAAACCCTAAACTCTAACTTATTGCCACATTTTCTCTTTCCCGTTCACTCTCTATGTTCTTCTCGCGGTTGTAGGCGCCGGAACGATTGCCGGGGATGTGGGCTAGCCGCTGGAGGGGCGGCTCCGCCGTGAGAGGTGGCGGTGCCGGTACCGGAAAAAGGACTAAGAAAGGGGGTGTTGCATGGGGTTGTGTAGTGTGTGTGTGTAAAATATGGGTTGTGTAAGCATGCTGTGGGGGTGGTGCTGGTGGTAGCCGGCGGTGCAGGCTAGCCGGAGGACTAAGTGGCGACGGCACAGAGCAGCGCCGCCGCAGCTGGTGGCACCGAGAAGCTGGCCCCGGCTGCCGAGAGCTCGTGCCCCCGCTGCCGAGAAAACTCAGGAGCTGTCGAGGATGCCACTCCCGCTGCCGAGAAAACTCAGCAGCTGTCGGGAGACGCCGCCGAGTATTTTCCCCATCACCGAGTACGGGCGCGATACCGTATTTTCGATTTAATTTTCGATCCAAATCTCGTTTTCTTTTCATCATACTTTATCATCGAGTTGACACCAACGAAATATCGTTGACCGAAGGTCGTGGGTCCCGGTCAAAGTTAACCCCTTGACCAAATTATCAAAATACTCATCAATCTTAAAACGCTCCATTCGAGCTTGTTTCAACTCCGATCGAGTTCATTCTTTTTTTGTTGTGATCCAAAATTCATTCTCTTTCATCTTAGCATTATAAATTGATCTTTCCCTTTTGTTTTTGTAATCTCAATCGTGAGGCCTTCCGTTCCGATCCGTCTCATCTCGATTAATAGTATTCGATCCGATGTTGGTTTAATCTTTAATTATATTTAATAAACATCTAAGAAAACACCATAAATTATGTAGGCTGTCTGTTGGATTGAAGCCTTAAGATACGTGATCTTTGACACTTGCTGCTCATGTGGTAACCACCGAACAAGGTGCGGGTAATTTCTAACTCTTTATCTGTTTACAGTTTTCCTTTCCAAGCATGATTGAGGAATACTAAATGCTGTGATTATACTTGTTGTGACATACTTATTACTGTGAGGGGTGGGCCCGCTGAGGTGCCCCTTCATGTATTTGTCCCTAACCCCCATTCTTCTATGAAAGGTTTGGTGATCCTTGAAATGCACCAGCGGTATTTGAGTCTGTTTTATGAGATAAGACGGGCGATGCCCGCACCTATTCGTCCCTTACCATTCCTAATATCTGTTGTGCATATTTCGTGCTGTCTTCTGTAATGATTATATGTATTTCTGATTTAATTATCGGTCAAAGATTTAGACGCGGATTTTATCCCCACGAGTGTATTCAATGCACTCACCCCTTATTCTGTAATTCACGTTACAGGAGGTGATGAGCATGATGAACCCTAGAAGGAGAGAGGAGGTGCTATTTTTCAATCTGTAAATTATTTTAATATGATGTTTCTCAAACATTCTCTTTATAAAACAATGTTGTAAGAAATACACGTTTGGTGATGATATGATGAGTATATGAGATGTGAGATCCACTGCGAATATTATGTTAAATCGGTTGAAACCGATGGTTGATATGTAATATCTTCTGTTCGTCTTCTACCTCTTTTCTTCCTGCACGCCTGTGTGGAAAACTCTGATAAATTTTATGAAAGAAAATGGGGAGTGACAACCAAGAACATGGTATGATCTTATCCCTATACCTGCTGAAAAATGGCTTCAAGAAATAAATAGTTGATAAAACTCTGTTCAGAATTCAAGATGGAGAAAGTATCCTCTTAGTACAGATATATGTGGATGATATTATTTTTGGATCCACAAATAAAGATTTTTGTGAAAAGTTCTCAAGTTTGATGTAGAAGAAATTTGAAATGAGCACTATAGGAAAATTAAGTTTCTTCCTTGGACTGCAAGTAAAACAACTTGATATTGGAGTCTTCATCAATCAAGTAAAGTATACAAAAGAGCTTATCAAGAAGTTTGGAATAGAGAATGGATCAGCGGTAAGTATCCCTATGGCTATCTCCTTTAGCCTTGACAAAGATAATGGAAAAGATGTTGATATCACAAAATACAGAAGGTTAATCGGGTCAATGTTGTATCTTACAACAAGCAGGCTGACATCATGTTTGTAGTTGGAGTTTATGCTAGATTTCAAGCTGCACCAAATAAGTCACATCTTACAACAGTAAAAAGGATTATCAAATATCTTAAAGGAACTCAAGATGTTAGACTTTGGTATCCAAAAGAAAGAGGATTCAGTCTAAAAGGCTATTCAGATTCACACTATTTTGGATGCAAGATTGATAGAAAGAGTACATGTGGAACATGTCAATTTCTTAGAAATCATCTAGTATCATGGTTCTGCAGGAAACAAACATCCATTGCAATATGTACAGAAGAAGCAGAATATGTTGCAGCATGAGGTTGTTATGCTCTTATGTATACAATAATAATTAAAGGATTATGGAATTGAGAAAAAAGAAACCCCATTTCTATGTGATAATACAAATACTATTATTATTATACATAACCTTGTATTTCACTCAAGGATGAAGCATATTGACATCAGACATTATTTTATTAGAGATCATGTTGAAAAAAAAGATATCACTTTGGAGAAAGTTCATACAGACCTTTAGCTAGAAGATATATTCATCAAGTCATTTTGTGAATCAAGATTCTCTATGCTCAGAAACGAGCTAGGAATAATAAAGTTATGATCTAAGAAAGAACAAATTCTGCTGAAAAGAAAGTTATAGCAAGTCGGAAGAAAAGTTCGCACAAAGCAAAAAGGAACGCTGGTAAAATAATAGAATGCAGCAAGTATGGTCCTGTAAGAAAAGTAAACTTACAGCTCTGCATTTATAAATCTTACAGCAATACAATAAGTGTCGAAAGCAGAAAAATGATATTGCATTTATGTCCAAAAGTATTTATTACTCCGATTGAAGCTACAATCTTAAAAAATGCAATAAATTATGTAGCAAAATATGTACTCAAAGAAATAATAACATTTAATGCTAATCCACTTTTGTGTCAGAAGCCAAAAAAACGTCGTTAGAGATCAAATCCTCACTGTTTCGGATAATTATAAAAAGACCCCTCCATCTTTTACTCCCACCATCGGATTATCTTCACAAACACAATCTCGGTAGTTGATATTACTACAACCGTTGGCATCCCCATAATGATCATATCTCTAAAAAAATCTAAAAATTTAGAGCAGTTTCTCAAAGTTCAAATCTCAAAACTCGCTCTCATCTTCTCTCTACCAACTACTCTAAAGAACAACAATGGTAGGAAGATAAACTGTAGTTCTCAAAGGAAGGCTGATCAATCTATAACACATCTATGCCTTCGATATGTATGATCAGCGAAGGACATCTCCTCCACCTTCGACATTTTCTTTGAAGTGATGACTCCGAACCAACTCACACTATAGGAAATGACATTTTTCATGACAATTAATTTTGCAATGTATTAAATTTTGTCACAATTTCCTACTTAATTGTGATGAATTTTGCTTTTTTCATTAATGTTGGTCTCAAGTGATATCGAAGGTTCAGAGGGGAGGTGAATGAACCTTCGTCGATTTTGAAAATCTTTTCGAACTTACTATACTGTAAGTTACTTGAACTTACAACACAAGATAGTATTGCTTATAGCACTAGGATACAGTGTTGTATGCTATAACTTAGAGTTAAATACATTTAAAGAAGATTTACAAAATAACTTGCAGCTTGGTTACTGCTGAAACAGAAACCTTCTTGTTGACGTTTCTTCAGGTCTTCTTGCAGCAGTTCTTCTTTTTTCTTCTTCTTCTCTTTCCTTCTAACCTTTCCACCAGTCTCAAATGGACTCCTGATAGGATTCTTCCAACTTCTACTTAATCTTTGGAATCTGAATCCGTTTGAGCTAGAAGTCTTCATTGAAAGACACTATCCTGTCTTGCTTTACTAATTTTAAATATCGAGTCTGAATCTCTAGTTCTCTATCCCTAGCAAGCTCTTCATATCTCCTCAATATAGATTGGCAGGTTTGGAATCTTCTGAATTTGCCCTCTCTGCATAGATATCTGAAGTATCTGAGGTATTATGATCTTTTATAGAGTGTGTTCTGCTCAAAAGTTGGATTTTTGTCTGTAGGCGGTCTCACGGCTCTAAAGATACTCAAGCTCCAGGCCATGTTTTCTCCTTCAGGCCTTTGATCCATCAAAACAGACACTTTAGCAGATATGTTATCAGTGTCAAGACGTGGAATTTCTTAAAGGAGTATTGGTGCAAAGCTCTATCAACATCCTCCATCAGCTTAGGCCTGCTCTCACCAACTACTCATAGTCTCTGCATCCAGACATTTTCTTCCTATTCAGCTCTGGCTTTCTTAGCTCTCTAAGCAGCCATCTTCTGGTTGTATTATCTTTCTGCTTCAGCTCTGTTCACGCTCTTTCTTGAACCTGCTGATTGCCTCTTCTCTTTGTGCTGTAAGAAGAGGGGGGTGTTGTTGTATCCTTTCTTATAGCAGTACTGGATGTAGCTCTGCCAGCTGGTCTAGATGCAGCAGCTGCTCCAGTTCCTCCTTCTTCTTCATGATCTCTTCTTCTCTTAGGAGATGGAAAATTAGCAGCCGGAGATGACCTTCTCCTCATCTTCTTGCTAAGCGATTGGTCATGATCTTATTCTTCTTCTTCCTCTTACAGCTCCCTGGATCTCCTTGATCTCTCTGATCTTTCTTTCCCCTTTTTGGCATCATCAAAAAAGATCGGGCGAAGTAGGGGCTGTTTTGACCACTGATGATCTTGGACTTCTTACAGCGGGTGCGGGGGCTTATTTGGTTGACGGCTTATCATCTTGAGCGTGTTGAGGGAAATGACTTATCATCATATCCCTTAGCTCACCAACGATCATCTTCAGATTACCCAATCTGTCATCGACACTCCTAGTTCTTCAAGTTTGATCCAGCACATTATCCAGCAGTGTCTCCAAGATCATGGAGTGAGATTGAATTGTGTCAGCAGCTGCATGAACCGTTCTCTTACGTATCTTGATCTCTTCGTGGTTGACTGCAGTATCTTTCTTTAATTTTTTCTTCATCCGCAACTTGTCCCCATACAGTTGGTTGGATTGATCCTGGATGTAATACTATATCTTCTGCGGGATGACTTCAATATCCTTTTTGAAGCTTGTCATCATTACAGCATGGAATCTGTCACTCATATAGAGGCTGTTCTGCATGTTAAACTCGTGATCTTGCAGCGCATGAAGAAGTTCTCTAACAGTAGCAACAACTCTGTCTATTGATTCATCATGTGACATTCCAACTGATCTTTCTTGTCTTGATTTTGAAGCTGGTACAGCATATAGAATAAGGGCTTGGGGGCACTGCGCTGCATTCAGCTCAGAATCTTCATCTTCGTCTTCATCATCATCATCATCATTCTGAACGCTCTTCCTTGAGCTTGAGCCTCTGAAAGAAGCAAACTTCTCAGAAATATAGGAGGCAGGAGCTTCATCTTCTTCGGCCTTCTAAAAAACTTGCTCTGTTGTATCCTGGATGGATTCAGTTGAGCCTGCAGTAGGTGCAGCATCAACCTCCTCATGAGGTGACTCTAGCTGCACTGAAGTTTCTTCAGCCTCTTCGTCTTCAACTTCCACTAAGGGTACTGTTCAACAGCAGTCCCTGCAGAGGTCTTCAAATCCTCAAAGAGTGTTGCACAACAACCGCCACTCCTGAGGTCTTCAGCAAGGACACCGTCTCAACGGCCGGTCCTGCAGCTTCTTCTACATCTCCTCCTTCATCTTGCTATATAGATGGGTTACTTGCAGAGGTCACAATATTAGACACTAACCTCGACCTCTACAAGTTCAAGTTCTACAAGAATTTTAGCTTCCATCTTCAATCTTATTTCTTCAAGTTCTACAATAATGTCAGCTTGTTGTACTGCTATCTCCGCCAGTACAAAGAGTTCCGCCTTTGCAACTTTCTTCATGGTCGCATCATCGGTAATCTCATCATTTGCAAGATTAGAGAGTACATCTCTGATGATCAATGACGGTTCTTTTTCTGGTGAAGCTTCGGCAGCTTCAGGATAGGAGTGCATTGAGGAATCGCTATGGTCAAGTAGCGAGTCTCTTCTTCCAAGGGTTCAAGAGAGACTATCGTTGAGAGATCCTCAACTACTTGGTCATACGTAGGGGAGCTTGAGTTATGACTTGAAGATCCTTCTCCCTGATACCTCCTTGGAGTGGCTGCATTCTCATTTCCTTCACACTAGCTTGCAGCACTAGTTGCAGCATTGCTTCCTCTGTCTGTTCCACTCCAAGGTTACTGATTTGTTCTTCAGCAAAGACAATGTCATCGCTCCTTCTTATTGCCTCTGCAGTTGGGACTAGAGAGATCTGTAATACCTCTCTTGCTGCTTTCATCGGCTGCTCTATAGACTCCTTCTCTACTGCGGGAGCCTTACTTTTATCCAATGCACCTTGAGCAGTAATTTCTCTTGATCTTTCTGAGTGAACGAACTTTGCAAACTCAGGTTGCAGAAGGTGGAGGATACCATATGTTTGAGCCCACTCCAGGACAACTTTCTCCACAACAAGGAACTCATTCCATTACAGCAAAGTTTCCCCTTTAGCCAATCTTATCCTCCTCTAGAGATTGTATTGCTGCTCTATCTCATCACCAGCAGCTGGGAAGGTTCAATCGACACTAGCAGTTGAGAAGGTTGGATCGATCTTAGCAGTTGGGAAGGTTGGATCGAGCAAGTTCTTGCAACAGCTTGATGGAGACCTTCTTGCTCTAGCTGCTCATCTAATTCGATCTCAACTGGAGTCTGGGAGAGAGGAGTTGTTGTCAATGTCTGTCTTGCAGCAGTTGCAGTAGCCTTCTTCTTCTTACTGCGCAGGGTGATAAGTTTTCTTGTCTTCCTCCTCCCTAAGGGTGCATCATCATCTGCGGAAGATGATGACTTCGGTTCTCCTCTTCTTAGAGCCTTTTTGATGATAGGTAGGACATTGTCATCGGAATCAAAGCTGGCGGACAGGGCCTTTTGCCTCAGATCTTCTTCTATCGCCCTCTTCTCAACTTCTGACCTGCTACTTACAGCTTCGTCTCTGAGAGACAAGGTTGTAGCTATTGTATCCTTCGTCTTCTTTCTTGCAGCAGCAACAACTGTACTAGCAGCAATCTTTTTCAAGGTTTTCCCCTTCTTTTTCTTACCAAGGAACTTGACGATGGGGATTGGGGTAGGAGAAATAAGCTGAACTCCAAGCTTACAAAGAATGGAGCAAATTGTGATCCCACAGCTCCTTCTCACCATCGTCTTCTCTACCTCCTCTCATAACCTTTTAAGGATGAACCTGGCCCAGTTCATCCTTTCTCTACTCATAATGGCAGACATTATTCTGAAGTGGAGGTCAGTGCATTTGTCATAATTCCCAGTTCTGCCTTCAATGGAGTATGCACAAATATCGTGAAGAAACTCAAACTCTGGTTTGAAAAGTTTCTTCGGGGCACTTCTCTTGACTTCGGCCCCAGCATCTCTGTCCCTAAAGAGTTTCGACATCTCCTCAGCAATGCCATCTCCGAATGATAGGAGTTAGCTGGGAGTCAGCCCTTCAGCAGAAATGTTGAATGAAGTAGCGATGTCCCTCATGGACAACTCCCTATCCTCCTCATCTTCATCCATTCTGAAAAGAATGGAAAATCTTCTCTCATCTGACCTTCTGACATATGTATAGAACCTCTAAGCAGATTCTATGGAAAAACTAACGTGGACTGTAGTCAGGAACCCTAGGATTTGGGATCTCTCCAGGGTCTCAGAAATACGAGCAAGGATGGAGGGGTTGTATAGTTCTGACGTGTATACGTGTTCCTGGTTGACAAGGCATCTTTCAAGCACATCTGTTTGTCTCGCAACCATTGATGTGTAGGAAGAATTGTGCTTAGGAAAAATAAGAGAGAAGAAAGAAATACTTGAGATGGTAACTGCTCATTTGTTTGATATTTGGAAGATATGTGCGAATGATCAGGAAAGAGTACTAAGGAGAAGTTTAAAAGCCTTGTAGTATCAACGGATGAGATTAAAAGATATAAAATGATCTAACGGTCCTTGTAAAAAGGCGGAGGGGTCAAAGTGTAAATATTCAAAACTTAGCAATTATGACTTCTGACCGCGTCTTTTTAAATTCTGACACACGCACTTACATTAAATGCGAGGTGAGGTACGGGTTTTGCCGCCTAATTTATTGTTTTTTAAGGTTATAGCTTCTTGTACAAGGTTGCAGAGTATTAAATACTCCAAGAAATAAATGTTGTATCCTCATGCTGCTTACTTTGCTTACTTAGAGACCTTGCTGTAAGAATCAAGGATACAGCGCTATATGAAGCCGCATCTTGCAGTAAGATACTTACTGTTTCTAGCAAAGATACAGAGGTTCCCCCTAAGCTTCAGCAATTTTTCTTTCCACTTATAATTTCAGAATTCCCAACTCATTCCTTAGCATGAAAAACCTTGATTCACATAAAGGCTTGGTGAATATATCAGCTAACTGGAGATCTATATGAATCTTTTATAGCATCACATCTTTTTTTTTCACGTGATCTCTTATGAAGTGATGTCTGATGTCAATGTGCTTTGCTCTTGAGTGAAAGACTGGATTATGGGTAATTGTAATAGCACTTATATTACCACAGAGAATTGAAGTCCCTTTCACTTCAATTCCATAATCCCTTAATTGCTCCTGTATTCAGAGGATTTGAGCACAACAAATTTCTACTGCAACATATTCTGCTTCTGCTGTAGATGTTGCAATGGATGTTTGTTTCCTACAGAACCATGAAACAAGTCTATTTCCAAAAAATTGACAAGTTGCACTTGTACTCTTCTTGTCTCTCTTGCAGCCAACATAATCTGAGTCAAAGTAGCCTTTAAGCTTGAATCCTCATTCCTTAGGGTACCATAGGCCTACTTCTTGAGTTCCTTTTAGATATTTGATGATTCTTTTCACTGCTGTAAGATGTGATTCCTTAAAACCTAGAGGTTGTTCCACATATACTTCCTCTGATAGAAGACCATTGAGGAATGCACTCTTCACATCCATTTGATATACATTGAAGTTTATGTGAGCTTCATAGGTCAGAATTTTTTTTATAGCTTCTAACCTTTCTACAGAAGCAAAGGTCTCATCAAAATCAATTCTTTCTTCCTGATAGTGTCCTTTAACAACTAGTCTTGCTAGGTTTCTTACAACAAACCTTGATTTATCCAGCTTGTTCTTGAATACCCACTTTGTTCCAATAACTTCTTGATGAGTTGGTCTTACAACTGTGTGCCATACTTAATTTCTTTCAAATCCATTCATCTCTTCCTGCATGACTTGAACCCAGTTGCTGTCTAAATGAGCTTTTTCTATGTTCTTTGGTTCTGTCTAAGATATAAAGCAAACAAACATTGCTTCATGAGGAATAGACCTTCTTGTTCTTACTCCTATAGATGGATCTCCAATGATAAGATCTCTAGGAATAGACCTTCTTGGCTTTTCCTCATCATGTTGTAAGATGGTAGGTTATGCTGCTGTAAGATTGTCTGCTACATCCAGCGGTATAGGCTCATCCTCTCTGTCTTCTGCTAGAAGTAGAACTCCTTCAGTGTAAGGAACATCATTTATTTTCATGGGAAATATTCTTTCAACCGATTCATCCAACTTACTTATGTCATAATGTGGTTCATCAAACACCACATGAATTGATTCTTCAACCACCAAGGTTCTTTTGTTGAAGATTTTGAATGTCTTACAGTTGAGTATCCAAGAAATACTCCTTCATCTAATTTTGCATCAAAGGTCTTTAGATGCTCTTTTCCATTGTTGAGGATATAACACCTGCATCCAAATATATGCAAATAACAAATATTTTGTGTGTATCCATTCCATACTTCATATGGAGTCTTGTTCAGATCTTTGTTAATCAGGCATCTATTTTGAGTGTAGCATGTAGTGTTTGTAACTTTAGCCCAAAATCATTTGGGTATCTCTATCTCTATAATCATTGTTCTTGCTGTTTCCTTAAGGGTTCTATTCCTTCTTTCAACAACACCATTCTGTTGAGGTGTTCTTGCAGCAGAGTATTTATGATAAATATCATTGTCATAATAGAATTTCTCTATGAATTTATTGGTGAACTCAGTTCTTCTGTCAAATCTTATCTTCACAATGCTCAAGCTTTTCTCATTTTGAATTTTCTGTTAGGATGTATAGTATAAGTTTAGCTTTTGTATGAACATCTATTTTTGATACAAGAATCTTTTATGGTCAAATGTTTGCATTTTATATTTATTATATATGTTATTGCAATTGTCCAATTAATATTTACCAATAGGTGAGATTTATTTATTAAATCAATAAGCTCGATAAATTGGGATACAATGTTGTTTATATGATGTGTTGTTGATTATAGAATGCAACCATGTCCTAATTATTTAGGATGATGATGTCTTCTTTAGGAGCTCATAAGGATTATCATGTAAACCCTGCAGGTGGATTTATTCCGGCATGATAATAAAATTAAGTGGTACTACTCTTGGAATTAGATGTTAATTAATTGAGTTGTCAGTAATTCATTTAATTAATGGACATTCGATATCATAAACACGGGGAGATAAACATGCACATAATAAATAGGAGTCCATATTTAATATGGATTTGGGATGGTAGTTCAATAATAACTCCTTAGTGGATCAAGTTATTATTGATGGGCTTAAGGAGTGTGTTCAGGCTGAACTAGGACTACTAAGCTCATCAGGAGACCTATTCCTAATCCTCCTCTAGGACCCTATTGTAGCCTATAAATAAGCCTTAAGTCAGTCGCTTGTAAACACACAAAAATCTTAGATTCGATTTAGTAGAAACAGCTGGAATTCTCGAAAGCTCATTGCGCACACAACGTTCGAGAAAAAATGAGGAACGCAGCAGAAGATCGAGAGGTCGAGGCTTTATCAATTTCTCTGTCTACAGTTCTGACCTTAGAACTAATTTCACTGCAAAAGGTATGACTCATTTTCCACTGTGCCTTGTCATATTTTGCATGCACCCCGAATTGGAATTGTATAGAGTTAGCAATCTGGCAGTTCCAACATTTTCTTTATAAGGTCAGGTAGCTTGTTCTAAGTTTCTGATTTCTTAGCAAAAAAGATAGTCCAGGTGTATCTGGAGTAGTCATCTACTACCACAAGTGAGTACTTCTTCCCACTTATGCTTACTGGTTCTACTTGTCCAAAATAGTCCATGTGTAGAAGGTCTAGAATCTTGTGAGATGACTTGTGTAATTTGTCTTCGAAAGAGCTTCTTACTTATTTGTCTTTCTGACAAGCTCCACAAATGTTCTTTTTCTTGAATGCCAAATCCGGCACTCCTCTTATAAGTCCTTTTCTTGCAAGCTTGTTTATGGTTTTGGAGTTCAAATGACTAAGTCTCTTGTGCTATAGCTAGCTTAGCTCTGGTGGACTCTTTACAATGAAGCATGTGGGTTGAATAGAAAAGCTCCAATCTGTAAGGTAAATGTTTTCTTTTCTTGTTCCTGTAAGCTTGACTTCATTTGATTTGTTGTCCTTGATTGGGCTCTTGTTGAGGTTGAACTCCACAATGTATCCCTTTTCACAAAATTGACTGATACTCAGTAAGATATATTTGAGTCCTTTTACATAGGATACATCTTGAATTTTGATATTCCCTTTGATAAGATTTTCACATCCTTTTGTGCTTCCTATAGAATCATATCCCAAGATGACCTTCGAACCTTTGCATGATAGGAAATCTTTTAAGGCTTCTTTGTTACCAGTCATGTGCCTTGAGCAGCCACTATCAATGTACCATACTTCACTGCTGCATCCTGGCACTGAAACTTGCAACAAATTCAAGCAGATTTAGGTACCCATTTCTGTACGGGTCCTTTGCGGTTAGTTTCTTTTGGAACCCAAACTTTCTTAACAGAAATGACTTTTCTGTAAGTAATGTTTATTTTCTTTCTGTAAGCAGTTTTGTTTGAAAATTGCTTGTTATATGTGTGTGCAGAAACTATATGTATGATACCAACACTTCTATAGTGTGGTCTTCCACCATACTTTCCTAGAGCATATTCTCTTTGAGGTTTAGACATAAGTCTTAGTATTTGTGGGGTAAGAATTTTTATGCTGCAACTTTATGGGTTGCTGTATCTTTTTGCTGCTTACAGCAGATTGTTTTTTGTCGCAACAGCTCTTATATACAGGCTTGTTTCCTGTAGTTGAGCACAGGGGTTTCATTTTCTTGTCCATTTGCATGGGTTTGTTCAAGATCTCTTTAAAGTTACTTAGTAACTCATCCTCTATTGAAGTTTCAGCTTGAACAAACAATACAACTTTGGATGATCTTGCTGTATCCTGAGAAGTGTAAGTGATGTATCCAAAGCTAGTTTTCTCAAAAGGACTCCTGACCATCATCAGACATTCTCTTGCATTCTTCTAATCGTTGACTGTAAGTTTTCATTCTCATTCTCTAGCTTAGTGACTAGCAGATTGAGCTTTGAGACCTCTTTCTGAAGCTTGTTGCATCTTGAGTTATCAGACTCATATGCTGATAGCATCTTCGCAAGATCAGTGTTTTTGCTTCTTAGGTTCTCATTTTCAACCTTTAGCTCCTCATGAGTTGAGTTTATCTGCTCAAAGTCACTCATTATTCTTTTGAGAGAATGGATTATGTTCAGCTCCTCTTTTTTAGGTATGGATAGAGATTCATAGGTTACCTCATCATCTTCACTGTCCTCATAATCCTTTGCCATCAGGAAAATCAGTGCTTCTTTGTCTGAGGATGAGGTTTCACTGTCACTGTTAGAATATTCTGCAGCTTTCAGCATTTTCTCCAATGAGTGCTCTCACCTTTTGTCTGTCATTTCTTCTATTTTCTCTCATGTGGTCTCTCTCTCCTTCTGGATACTTGAGGACTATTAAAAGTGGACAACTTCTTGCATAATGTCCTGGCTTCCTGTAATTTTAGCACAAGTCAGAATTATTTGTATTTGATTGGGGAGAAAGAGATACCTGAGGAGGTGGATGGCTTCTTCTGAAATCACTCTTGTTGTCGCTCTTCATAAATCTTTTGAATTTCTTCAGGAGTAGAGCCATATCTTCTTCTGCATCTTCAGCAGATAGCTCTGACTGCTTACTGCAACTTACAGTTGTTGTATCTTTTGTACTTCTTGTAGTCAGTGCAGTGACTTTGGAGCTCGACTCTTCTACCTTCTTCTTCCTTCTGTTTATATCATACTCAAAAGCATTAAGGTAAGAGAAGTGGTCGAATGAGCTCATGGATTTCAGATCCATCGAAACTCTCATGATAGTTGTCTTGCTATACCATTCAGCTGGAAGGGCTCTTAGCACTTTCATATTGTAACGCCCCTGTTACTTCAAAAAAAAGAATCTTGACCGAGGCATTACTTACACATAAACTTCATTCTTCTTTTTCAAAACAAAGATAATTAAAATCTAGATTTAATATAAAATATATGTTTCTATAATTTATGAATTATAAAATCTTGAATTAAAACTGTCTTCGACCTTTGATCTATCGGCTACCAGTATCCACCGCTCGCGCGCTATGCACTACACTCTTTAAACTGAAAATATTTTTAAAAGAGGGGTGAGTGTTTGAAATACACTCAGTGGGGTCAATCTGTATTAAGGGAGTAAAACCATAAACGTTTATAAATCAGGTGAGATAAATCGTAGTAAACGAAAATTATATACGATAATATGATTCTTTCTCTTTTTTCATACCTCTCTTTTTTGGGCTCACCTATTTCATTTCTAACACTCCACACTCACCTAGTTCATTTCTAATACTCCACACTCGCCTAGTTCATTTCTAACATATTTAGTGCACACAACACCTCGGGTTATATGCCGGCATAAATTTCATGCACACAGCACCATATATACACCACGTGCACACAACACCATATAATTCCATGCACAAAGCAGCCCGTGCACACAGCACCATACCCCACGTGTACACAGCACCATATAATTATGTGCACAAAGCACTATATAAATTCGTGCACTAAGCACTATATGATTTTGTACACTAAGCACTATATAATTCCGTGCACTAAGCACTATATAATTATGTGCACTAAGCACTATATAATTTCGTATATAATTAACCCATTTTCATGTCACCAAAATACCACTTGATAAAACTCACAATTTCAAATCGCAATAACCATTCAACTCACAAGTTCATTTATTTTGCAATAATCACTGAGTAATAAATTAAATCTCGTGAAACATATAATTTTCACACATATTCGCATTTGTCTTGTATAAAATAAACATTCAGTTATCTCATTCATCATATCACAACATCATAGCTTATAGCACCTTATTCAAATAACACATATACATGCTTCATTTCATTCGATATAATAATTCATATTTTAAATACCTTGAAAGAAATATAACTATCGTAATAAGCAATTACCCCCACCTTTATCACGTCACTTGGAAAACTCCAAAGCACTAGGTAGACCTATCTCGATTCCCCTCTGTATACCCACCTTTTCTCGCAACTGTACGTGGAGGAGGAAACGGCGAGTCAAAATCCGAGCCCTTATTTGTGATGAACTCGGCGAGTACTACATATGAGCGGTCCGATTTTCCTTATCGGACAAACATCAGCCAACGACGATGAAGATGACGGCGACAGTAGTGATGGTTGTTGTTTACAAGAGATAATAAAATATAGAGGGGAGAGAGCTAACACCTTTCCACTTCCTTTCTTTTTCCTTTTCGTCTCTATTCTCTCTCTCCACCCATTCATTTGTTATTTAATATGTAAAGTACCTGATTTGTTGCCAAGTACCCTCAGCCCTCATACCTCCATGGCTTTGCATGCCACGTTCCACCCACACCCCTATATATATGTTAACAACTTATTATGTATATATATATAATAAGTTGTATTATATATATCACTTATATTTTTATATGGTGTGTGCGTGTGTATATATTTACTTAATATATATTATTAGTTATTAATATTATGCAAGATTGGCATGCCTATACACGTGTTGTGTTCATGTTATATTTCATAATTATATAAAATATGCATTATTTAATATTTATCATACTAAAACAGCACCTTATACATATTATTATATATATACCTACTCACACACGTCTAGCCATATATATATTGATATATTATAATGTAACAAATTATTTTTCTTGTATATTCATATACATGGAGGTCGCTTATATATACGTATATAGATATATTATATTTTGCTCATGTATAAATATACCAAATAAATTTTACATCGATTTTCCTTTCGAAATTTATACATAATTTATATTATCATTATTCAAATAATTTTATCTTATCATTTGGGTCTCGTATTAATTATGTAATTTTAATATTATTATTATTATTATTTATTTCTTACATTTATTATAGGAAATTCTCGTTCTAATTTACATAATTGAATTTTATTTTGGGGTATTACACATATTCTTCTCCTTTTATGTATAGTGTTTGCTCAGAGCTTCAAGTTCATTCACTATTAAAGTGAACCTTTAGTCTAGTTGCTCCAGATTCTCTTCATTCTTCATTTCGAAGAGCTCAAATAGTTGAGTGACATTGAAGATCTTGTTATCTTTGGTGAGTTATGTTCCCTCACAAAGTTACTCCAACTTTTCCCAAATTTCCTTGGATGTTTTGCATATCTTGACCTTACTGAAGGTTCATTTGTCCAAGGTTATGAATAGGGCATTCTTAGCTACATTATCCAAGTTGGTTGTCTTCCTAACCTTATTGTTCCATTCCTGCTTGGGCTTGGTCAGGAAGTTAGGTGGTGAAGGTGCTCCTTCCTCCATGTCTCTTCCTAGCATAGGGTTCACCTTCGTAGGGATGATTGGTCCTTCAGTGATGAGTGTCCACATTTCATCATTCATTGCTGAAAGATGTGCCTGTATTCTTATCTTCCAATCATCATATTCTTCAATAGAAAACATAGGCAACTTATCATTTGAAGAATCCATGATATGTTAAAAATATGAGTTTTTCACAAAGATGCAGAGAAAATAACGGGCAAAGGTAGGACTCGGGTAGGTGACCAGATAAGTTGGTTCTTAACCCAACTTGTTCTGATACCATTTGTTGGTCCCAAGTGATCTCGGAGGTTTAGAAGGGGGTGAATGAACCTTCGTCGATTTTAAACATCTTTTTGAACTTACTATACTGTAAGTTACTTGAACTTACAGCACATGATAGTACTACTTACAACATTAGGATATAGTGTTGTATGCTGTAACTTAGAGTTCTTGGCAGCGGAAAATATGTTTTAACTGAAAGCTTATTTTCTCAAATATGTTATCTTATAAAGATTTTTTTTATGCTTATGACAAGATAAACACAAGATGCAGCACATATATATAAAGCGATTAAAACACTTATGGTTTATAGTGGTTCAAAGGTGGTGTGACCCTTCTACGTTCACTCTACTACTTCCTCGAACAGGATTTTCATTAAGCAAGATTGAATTACAGGGTACAACCTAACAATCTATCAACCTAACAAGTTAACACCTACTAAAACCCAACGTACACACTGCAACTACAAGTTCTAAAGACAAACCCACTTAGGATTTCTAAACTCCTACATAGGGAAGTTGTCTTTCTCCTAGATAACTAAATACAATCAGCAAGGATAAATCCTATCAACTGACGACACCTTAAACAACCTAGCACATAGTAAATAAGTTAAAGTATATATTGTTGTTTCTTCAACTGGTGCAGTGAAGTGAGCTTCTGAATCCTTCTTCGGATCTATCAAGTTGAAACTTGTTCACTTCACTTAGGTCGAGTGATTGAAACTTGTAAAGATGCTTGAGAATATAGCTTGATAATGCTTTAAGCTTGTTGAGTGTAAAATGTTTCAGTAATAAGCTCCAGTGTAGCTCGACCTCTATTTATACTTGTAGAAAGATATCCATTGAATGAGATATCTCTCAATTGAAATAAGGGTTCTGATGGAAGACATAGCTTGCATTTAATGCATCTTGACTTATTTTCTCAGTGCACTTAATGCAGTGGTTGCGGCTCGCAGCTTACTGCAACCTATTAGGCCATGTGTCATCTCTGTATTGACTCTGCAACTGTAACTTTGATCTTGTCTCAACGGGCTCTATTTAAAACTTGCTTTGGTCTTCGTTCCTCATGCTGCATTTATACTTTCTTGGATTGCAAGACGTTTTTCCTGTTATTGTATTCGAGGTTTGTTGGAGTATACAGCACGTCTTGTCTTCTGCTCTGTATCCTCGATCTTCTTGCAGTAACTTCTTACTTACAGTGCCGCTGTAACTTATTCTTGTAGTGTTCTGTAACTTCTGCTTGCAGCGTTACAGTAACTTCTTCTTGCAGCGTAGTTGTTACTTTTGTATTACTGCAATTTATACTTACAGTTTCTTCATACTTTTATCTTCTTGATACAACACGGTTTTGTTGAGATCCTCCATCTTTCAGAACCTAAATATACAGACTCAATCCTAGTCTATATGATTTCACTCAAATAATGTGAAAAATGGGATGCTTAAACTTCCTATTACATAAATGGTTTGTCTCATCAAAATATGAACATTGAAATCCCAACAATTAATATATGTAATTTTATGACGTTATTTATTTTTATCTTCATTAAATATGTTTCTCATCACCAATTGGTTTATTTTATGATGATTAATAAAATTTCATCACTATAATTTTCTAAGATAGAACCTCCCTCCAAAATTTTAGAAGAAAATCTTTTAATGAAAAATTGATTGCGATTGGTAATGACTTTTTGTATCATAAATTGTTTATTTTCATTGGCAATGACATTTTTGTCATGAATTCATTGGAAAAAATTAGTGACTGTAGTATTTTGTCACCAATGTGAATATTTAGTGATGTAAAATATCAAGTTGTCATTATATCATCCAGAGGTATAATATTTTTGTTGGTCCCAAGTAGTGTTTGAGGTTCAGAGGGGGGTGAATGAACCTTGGTCGTTTTTCAAAATCTCTTTTAAACTTACTGTTCTACAAGTTACTTGAACTTACAGCACTAACAGTTACTGCTTACAGCACTAGAATGCAGTGTTGCACGTTGTAACTTAGAGTTTTACGCAATGAAAAATATCTTTTTACACAAGACTGGTTTTCTCAAATATGTTTTTTTTCTTTTAAGATGTTTTTATGCTTATGACAAAATAGATATATAGAATGCAGCACAAATATATAAAACAATAAAAACACTTATGGCTTATAGTGGTTCGAATGTAGTGTAATCCTTCTACGTCTACTCTGCTGCTACCTCAAGCAGGAACTTCATTAAGCAAGATTGATTTACAGGACTCTCCTAACAATCTTTCAACCTAATGAGTTAACACCTACTAAACCCAGTGTACACACAGCAATCGTAAGTTCTACAGGCAAACCCACATAGGATTTCACACTCCCATACAGAGAAATTTCATATCACCTAGCCAACTATACAAACAACAAGGATAAATCCTATCAACTGACCGACATCTAAAACAACCTAAGCACACAGTAACAAGGTTAAAGTATATAAAAAGGTTCCTCAATGGGTGCGGTAAAGTGAGCTTCTGAATCCTTCTTTAGATCTATCTGCTTGAACTCGTTCACTGCACTTAGGTTGAGTGACTAAGACTGTAGAATGGTTGGAGAATGTAGCTTTGAATGCTTTGTCGTTCAGTTTTTCAGTTTATCAGTTGTCTCCTTCAGTGTAGCTCGATCTCTATTTATACTTGTAGAAAGATATTCGTTAAAGGAGATATCTCTCATTTGAATTTTGAATTATGTGTACTAATCAAAGGCATGGCTTACATTTAATGCGTCTTGACTTTTCTTCTTAGAGCATTTAATACGGTGGTTGTGGCTCGCAGCTTTCTGCAGCACGTCAGGCCATGTGTCGTCTTTACATTGGCTCTATATCTGTAACTTTGATCTTCTCTCAAACTGCTCTAATTATACTTGCTTCGTTCTTCGTTCTTCATATTGCATTTATCCTTCCTCGTATTGCAGGATGTTGATTCTATTTGACATAGACGAGGTTGGTTGAGTATGCAGCAAGTTAGTGCTCTGCTCTATATCCTTGACCAGCTTGCAGCACTTCTTTCATATAGTACTGCTATATCTTTTTCTTGCAGCATTTCTGTAATCACTTCTTGCAGCGTAGTATCTTTTCTTTTTACAACTGTATTGCAAAGACTTCTTCCTGCAACTTGTATCTTCTACTTGCCGTAGCGCTGCTTGTCATTCTTTCTTACTTACTGCATTATTACATCCACTTCTTGTAGTGTCTTCATACTTTTATATTCTCGATACAACATGGTTTTATTGAGCTCTTCCATCTTTCTAAACCTATAACTATAGACTCAATTTCTAGTCTATGGTTTCACTTGAATATTATGAAAAATGGGGTACTCAAATTTCCTATTACATATGTGGTTTATCTCATCAAAATCTATATACTGAAATCCCAACAGTTTTGTTGAAAAATTATAGGTGTTTTAAAAAAACTATTAAATTAGGATAAATTTAATCATCACAAATAAATTTTTTAACACAACAAGATATTACTTCGTCATTAATCAGTTGGCCACAAAGTGACAAAGTTGTTTTGTCATTAACACAATATTTAGAGACAATTTGTGCTAATTCGTTACAATTTAACTTGAAGGTAACTTTTATGTTAATAATTTGTGACAACTACTATTTCTTACATTTTTTTATTTAATATATATCACAAGAACAGGAAATCATATTTTTTGTGATTGGTTTGGAGATAATTTATGACAACTTTTGTCACATATTACAATTATATATGAGAGAGATAATGTTTTGTCATTTTTGTATCAACTTTATACTTCTATTATATCTATATATCACAAGATAATGATAAATCATTAAATTGCATATATGACTAGAAAGTTTATGTCAACTTTATATTTTAATTATATATAATAAGATTGTAATTTTTCATTCATTAATTATTTAAAATTTTAACAAAAATTGCCATGAAAGACAAGTTGAACCTTAAGCTTTTAACTAGATTAATTAATCATTAACTAATAATCAAAAAAATATCTTTACAAATTGCATACAATGTTGAATAATTGATTGAATAAGTAAAATATTTGGCCTAATACAACTTAGTCTTAGCCCAAGCTATGTAACCAATAATCCAACTAATCTCTTTAGTTCAAGTTCACACAATTTTAATTAATTAATTTAACCGTTGAACATCCAAATACAATACATTAAATTGTAGCACCTCTTCAAACCTGGTTTTTTTCTTCTCTGCATTGTTGATTTAGAATCGTCAATTGCGATGAAAATCTTCTGAATATTTTTTTCTCACTAACTCATATTCTTGCAAATTCTTCAATCGTGACAATTATTCATTCGAATTGTGGTTTTTTTTTCCTTTTTCATGTCATCTTCTGCAAAATACAATCCCACACTCGTCAAACCCGTTCGGAAGTGAAATAGAAAACTTAGTAGTAGAATTCTCTTTCGAGCGTGGAACTGATACACATGAATTGTTATCCCTCTACTAAGGTATGTCTTCTTTCTTACATATTTATTTCTTTTATATAATTGTGTGTGTATTTTGAGTGCAATTTGTAACTAATTATGCATACATCATCAATTATTTAGAATATGAAGGATTTGTCATACAGTATGTGAATCATGTTATAAGAATATAGAGAGAACAATTGTTGAATTTTCCATCTTATAAGTTGTAAAACCTTAACATTGTTCTATTTTACATAAGTGATATTTGATCTTTCTCAATCTTAGGTGGAATACAAAATGAACAAGAGTTGTATGCATGCAATTAAATGGTCTAAGATTTATATAAATGGGGTAAATGATTTTTATGAAATTTGTTGAAACACATATTGGTCCGGTAAGTGATATTAGATGCCCATGTAGAGATTGTTTGAACTTAGTAATAAAAGATAAAATAATAGTTAAGAATCATATTTTGGAATGGGGGATGGATCCTAGATACATTACATGGTTTTATCATGGTGAACCAAGTTCGAATAGTCACGTGAATCAACATGCCAATGAGGGTGAAAAAATTAACAATGACTCACTAAAAGAAAATGATGAGGAAGATGATGGTATTACTGATATGTTATTTGACCTTGGTGAGTAGTATTATCAAACACTGATTAATAACATGTCAGGTAGCGATAATACCAATACATGTGGGATTTCGACATATCTTGAGGCACTCTTAGTTGATACTGAAACCGACTTGTATCCTGGATGTAAGAAGATTTCAAGAACGTCTTTTATTATCCAATTACCCCACTTGAAAGTATATAATAGATTGAGTAATAAAACAATAGATATGATGTTGAAATTGATGAAGTCAACTTTTCCCGATGGTGAGACACTTCCAGGTTCTTGTTATGAAGCTAAAAGTTTTTATGTGGTTTGGCATTGGAATATGAATGCATTCATGCTTGTAAATATGATTGTGTTTTATTTTGGAAGAAAAATAAAATGCTAGACTTATGCTCAACATGTGGGACTTCTTATTGAAAACTTAATGATGGTACAAGAAAAAAGATACCACAAAAGATCTTAAGGTATTTTTCATTAATACCTAGACTACGTTATTTTTTTATATCTTCAAAAACATCTAAAAAGATGGTTTGGCATAAAGAAAAATGGATTGATGATGATTATATGAGACATCGGATAGATTCAATTGCATGAAAGGACTTTGATAATAAATTTCCTTTGTTTGCTAATGAACCTAGAAATGTTCGACTAGCTCTAGCTTCAGATGGTGTTAATCTATTTGGAAATCTGAGCACTACTTATAGCATGTGGCCAGTGATATTAGCCCCATTAAACCTCCCTTCTTGGGATTGTATGAAGCCACCATATTTTCATGTTACCTTTGCTTATTCTAGGAAAAAAGTCACTAGGGAAAGTCATTGATGTCTATTTACAACCATTAATTGAAGAATTAACAGAATTATAGGTAAAAGGAGTAGAAACATATGATGTTTCTTGCAAAAACAATTTTCAAACAATTGTCTGGATGGAGTACTAAAGGATGTATGGCTTGTCCAGTTTGTAATGAGCAAACATACTCTCAAAGATTACGGAACAAGATATGTTATATGGGGCACCGTCGTTATTTACCAAAGAATCACCATTGCAGGAGACACAAAAAGTTTAATAATAAAAGGGAAGATAAAGAGGCACCACGAGACTTATCTGGTGATGATGTGTTAATGTAGTTGGATATACTAGAAGATTTAACTCTAGGAAAGCATGAAAGTAGAAAGAGAAAATGTATGCTTGAAGAATTGAATTGGACTAAACGTAGTATTTTCTTTAATTTACCTTACTGGAGTAAGTTAAAGTTAAGGAACAATTTAGATGTAATGCACATTGAGAAGAATATTTGTGAGAGTATTTTAAGAACTTTGATGGATACAGATGGGAAAATAAAAGATATTGTAAAGGCAAGATAAGACTTGAAGGACATGAATATTCGAAAGGAGTTGCACTTAGTTAAGAGAAGTGATGGAAAATATGTGAAGCCCGTTGCATGCTATGTATTGAAGAAGAAATAAAGACAATACTTTTGTGTGTTTCTAAAATCTATTAAATTTCCAAATGGATACGGTTTTAACATTTCTCATTGTGATAGTACAAGAGATCAAAAGATATTTGGATTGAAAAGTCATGACTGTCGTGCACTCTTACAACGATTACTTTTAGTTGGTGTTCATGGATCATTAAATAAGAATGTATGTAATGTGTTGTCTGAGTTAGTATATTTTGAGTAAGTATATTATTTTCTACATAAATCATTATGAGTTATTAAAAATTTTAAATAACATATTGTCATCTACAAGAGACATAAACAAGAGCTTGTTCTAGAAGGTTGTGAGAATATAGATAAAGAACATAAAGAAAAGTTTCCTACATGGTTTAAGAAACATATGAGATAAGACACACAATGATTTTTTTCTTGTAATTAATAGAATATTTTATCATCCAATAATTTATATACTTGATTTCCTGTGTATATATATATATATATAGTTTTTTTCAGATGACTTAAGTATACCATGAGGAACAATCAGTTGCAATAGGGTCTTTATATGCACTTTTATATGCACAACATAAATATGTAAGAAAATACACTGGATGTATTGTAAATAGAGTAAGATTTCTAACTAATGAACGTGATAATCGTCATAAGAGTCAAAATAGTGGGATTTTAGTGGAAGGGAACCACGTTGATGATACCATATATCGATTTTTATGGTATTTTGACTGATATAGTTTAGCTTGATTATGTGAAAGATAAACACGTTACTATATTCAAGTGTGATTGGTTTGACCTTGGGAGCAAGGAAAAACCAGGGATACAAAAGGATGGAAATATAGTAAGTGTTAGAGTTAGTGGAAAATGGTATAAAAGTGATTCTTATGTATTGGCTGATCAAGTAAAACAAATTTTTTACATTAATGATCCCAAGTTAGGATGAGAATGGTGAGTAGTTCAACCATTCCAAAATAGGCATATATACGATGTTTGATGAGATACAGGATGAAGTAATAGATGTTGATAGCTCTACATTAGTAAAAGATGAAGTATATCAAGAGAATAAAATGAATGGTGCATTTGAAGTTGGTGATAGTGAAATACAATCACTAAATAGAGAGGATTTGGATATTAAAGATGCTTCAATAATTTCTAGACCATTTGAAGATTTTGAAGAATGTTGAAAGGGAAGACGGGTTGGATGAAACTTTAATCGATTATTATAGCAGCGAAGAAAAGTCATATGAAAATTTTAAATCTGATGATGACAGTGACAATGACAATTTAGAAACTTTATTTGTCATATGGAAGTAAAAGTTAATAAACTTTACTTATATGTACATATGATCATGTTGAAAAAGTGTGGAAATCTACTGATATGCTTTTAATCCACAGTAAGTATGACAACTTGATTTTGTCAGATGATGTTGAATATAGTAAGTGTGAAAATTAATTGTAACTCGAACATTGATGCTTGAATCCCCGCAACTTCAATTTTTGCTCGAATGGTTCTGAACTTAAAGTGGAGACTTTCAAGTTTCATTATTGTGATATGCTTTTTTTTTGTTGATTTAATTTTCATGATTTTGTTATTTTTTTTTCTAGTTTTGGATTGGATTATGGAAGTATTATGGCATATTGTGATGCTCGTTATGTTGGGGAATTTGACCATCTTGTTCTGGAATCGAAAGCAACTTTCAAATAAGATGGAGTATCTGACTACCTCCAAGGTGCAAAGCATGTTAGAACATATCTCAAAATTGATGACATGGATATGGAATTGGTGCTAGGGATAATTGACTTCATAATGCAATATAAATGGGACAAACATCTCGAAACATGGAAGGGATCAGACATAATAGGAGAGCCCAAGAATGCTTCAATAATAATTTGTCTGTTACAGTACAATAAAAGGTATAGGAAAGCATGTCTACTTATTTTTTTATGGTTCTTGATTTATGGTCTAGCATGATTATTCTTTCTAATGGTTCTAATTTAGAGCTATGTGAAAAAAACTTGCATATAAGTGTAAATCGAATGTATTTTTAAAATATGTATATATATATATATTAACCTAGGTGTGAAAGATCTTCTATTATCTACCTCAGGTGATATTTTTGTCTTTCTTAGACATTCTTATTTATTTGTTCTTCTAAAATAAGTATTTAATCTTGGTTGATGTTCATCACAAATGGTTTGGGGTTGTGGTAGGAATTTTGGATTGAGAATGAAGAGCTTGTGAGTATTTATGATATGAGGTTGGGAGATGTTGGAAGTTTGGTCTGAGCTTATTTGGAGCTTATGAGCATTTGGCCATGGTTTTCTCTTTATTTGGAGTATATGTTTTGCTATATTAGTTGTCATACAAAGAGACTTCTCATTTACATACTTTTTGAAATGTATACAGTGGATTGGGTGTAAAGATTGCAATTTTATTCCCTACTGAATCAGAGAAAGGATTGTGGCATGAAGATTACTCTCTTTCTCTGATCATGCTCGACTTATAGTGGTTTTCTCACCTGTGAGAATGTCATGCTCTTGACTAACATTGTTACTATTACTAGTTGTTGCTGAGATTTGGCTATAATTTTTTAGGATTTATAAGTGTGGGTAAAAACTCAGGGATGAACATTCAGCAATATGCTCCTTAAAGCAGTGGACTAATCAAACCAAATAAAAGGGTGAACCTATTTTTTGTTTGAGATCATAAGAAAAAGAACAAATGAGAATCCCACGAAATATGCTAATTTTTTTTAGTTTATATATTAGATATATTATTTCATTCATTTGCGATTTGTTTTTTGTTTTTGTTTTCTTATGTTAAACTGGATTTGAATGACTTGCTAGCAAAACTCTCATTCTTATGTTTTCTTATTGATATTTCACAATCTTTAACAACAAAGTTTTCTAACTAGGATTAATCATTGTAATTTTTTGGAAAACAATTCCTACCTAAACTACTAAAAACATATTTTTAATTATTATGGTTTTTAGTATTATTTTTCTTAATAATTCTTCCCATATTATGTTCTAAACATAATATATTGTAATATATTTTATACAATTAAAACAAGAGTTAATATAATAAATAAAATGTTTATATTTATAGAAAATACATATCTGACAAAAATCATTTCTTATTTCTTAATTGGTATACTCTTATGAGAAATTGTTTCTTTCTAATCATTCAAATAAAAATTCTATTTTTAAATATTCAACATCGATAACAACATACTCAAATTCATGGCTGATTATCCAAATCAACTAAATCTATTATAATACACTACACAACATTATATTATAATTATTACTATATTAAAAATATATGTACTATTGTATTATATGTATTATGGAGGAATAAAAAATTTCATATACATTGTTCGAGTATATTTACTTTTAATATACTAATATTAATTTGGAATGTACATGTAAATCTTTTTATATTCAGATGGTTGTGAATCTACTCACGAGAAATTTTCATTCTTACCACTTTGAAGTTTTGAAAGAAGCAAAAATGAAATAAGATTTAGGATTATACTCTTTATATTTATCTAGATAGTTTGGTCCCTTTTAAGTGATGATCATCATCGTTTCATTTTCTTATATTAACTAAGATTATTAATTTCATAGGTCAAATCTGAATATTTGCCACAGTGTTTTAGTATTTTTAAATATTTGCATTCGTTTTGCTACTTGAACATGTATATTCTTTTAGTTTTTTGTGCACAGTTTGATTTTGGAATTTATTTGTGATCTTATGATGAAAAACAAATTTTGTACAGTTTGAATTATTATTATATAATAAATTTAAAATATTTACCACTAGAGCCGATAATTGGTAATAGTAATATATGTTGTCACAAATATATAATAAAATATATTTTACAAAAGATGACATTGATATAACAATTTATCTCTATATATTAATTTAATGATTATGCTTTTTTTTTCGTAATCGTGACACATAAAATCAATAAGTTAATGACAATGATTATTTTGTCATCAAAAAAACTAATCTTATCACAATCAATTAATTTAGTTATCATGATAAATATTCATTTAGTGATATATAATATTTTTTCACCAAATATTGTTTGTCACCGTACATGTATATCTTGTGATGGATAAAAATCATCATATGTTTTTTTGGTGAAAACAATATGTTGTCATTATACTTCTATTTTCAATGATAATTAAAAATTTTCATCAAATGCTAATTTATCACAACAACATGAAATATTTATTAAATGATGCCTAAAATATTATCATCATCTAGTAACTCTTGCATGATGAATTATTTTAAAGATAACAAAATAATTAATATCTTAATGACAATAAAGTTGTCACCAAATGATGATGAGCTCGGTAAAATATTTGATTTTATCACTGAAATTCAATATTTTCATGACAACAAGACATTTGTCATTTAAAGTTAACCATTTAGATGACAAAATAACATAATAGGTGACAAATTTTTTAAGGTAAAAGTGACGAGTTAAATGTCACTATAAATGATAAAATATGGTGATGATGTCTTTAGTGTCATTAAAAGTTCACTATTTAATGAAAAATTTAAAAAATTATCACATTTTTCTTTTGTGATGCACGAGAAATTTCTTAAATTTCTTGTAGTGTCACCGCATATGGTGATGACATCTCTAAGGAGATGTGGAACCTTTTCAAGCGAAGAAAAGTTGGGACTGAACTTAAGAAAATTGTCTCGAAGAAGCTGTTCAAACTCGAGTTTGAACTTCTTCATAACATATGTGCATACACCATTGAAAGAAGAACGGGCAGCTACAACAAATGCATAGATCTCCCTTTTAGGCTCATGTTAGCCATCATAAATGGAGAAAAGGTGAATTGAGGGCGGATCATCTTCAAGCAGATATGGGAGGAAACTGAAAAAGATACAGTGTGCCGAAGTTATGAGATTACCATTTGCTTTAGTCTCTGCAAGCTTGGCATCAGACTAATTTATCCCACCCCTATTCCCATTGAAAAATATCTTGATGAGAAGAAGAATGAGAAGACCTTAAAGAAGGTTGCCGCAAATGCAGTTGTTGCTGATGTGAAGAGACAACCAAAAGTTACAACAAATGCATCCTTGAAACTAACAACACTATAACACCCAGAATTTTTTTTAACTTTATAATATAAATTATATAGTATTAATATATATATATATATATATATTTTATAAAATAAGTTATATGTTTAGATGTAGATATTTTTAGCACAATTGGATAAGAATAGGGTCACCATCAAGCTTTTCCCCACTTCTCCATAATTGAGCAAACAAAAGCAAGCCATTTCTCTCTCTCCTTTCTTCCCTCTTCAAATACCAACAACCTCCACCAACCACCACTTTCACCATCAGCCAGCTGTCTTTTCAGCAAGGTAATCAGACCAAGAGGTAGAAGTAGCTGAGCTTGTCGTAAGGACGGGTTCGAAACTTCAAAAAACTGCCGTCTCCACCGCGCACAGGTGCGGGAAGAACGGCTACTCTCTCACTCTTTTTCCTCTCTCTCTGTTACTGTTTCTGGCCTTCTCCGCTACTGCTGTTTCACCGTCAAGTCGAGTTGAGAGCCACCGCTGTAAGCGGCGGCTATGCTGTATTCTGTTGTGTGTGCGTGCGTGTATATATGTGTGGGTTATGTTTGGGTGGGGAGTGTTGAGGGTGGCCAACGCTGGAGAGCGCCGGCAGACGATGAGAGGCACCGTCGTGAGCAGCGGCGCCAGTAGGCAGTTTGAGGGTGTGTTTGGTTGGGTCATTTGAGTCAAGAAGGGTGTGTGTTGAGTTGTAAAGAGTCGTCGGTGACTGAAAGTCACCGGCAGTGGCGAACTAGTGACAGTATCGGTGGCTGGGGGCGGCGACGGGCAGCAAAAGGGCTGGGAAGGGTTGATTAAGGGGGGGCTTTATTTTGAAAATTTGATGTAAAGGAAGGGCTAAGTTGCAAATATGAATTTTGATTAAATTGAAATTAAATCCTTAGCATTTATGAAATTGCAGATTACCCCTTTAAGTATTTAAAGCATGTATTAAGACCATCGAATTATGATAAATGACAAATGAACCCTCGAACTTATTGAAATTACATAAATTTCCCTGAGATTTGATGATATTATGCATTTTCTCCTTAGAATTTTGGAATTTATGATAAATGACATTTTTTTTATCATTAGAATATATATTGGAATTATAGATGTTATCATATAATGAATAGAATTTGATATATGAAACCCGAGCTTTAATTAATTGATAAAGATAAATTATATTAATTAATTTATGTTATTAAGAACTCTTTATATACTCGATTAGGGTATAAAATCCTAGATCATTATCGAAATAATTAAGGAAACCTAGTTTTAGGATGGATTTTGGATTCGAGTGCTATTATATTATCTATTATAATTTGAACCAAAAATTTATTTGGAATTATAAGTTAGACTGTATATTTAGCAATATTATTTTTTAGACTAAAAAATATAGACCCTAAAAATATTATAACAATTAATTTAATTACGATTTAATTATTATTTCAAATCTAGGGTTTAAAACCCTAGATTCTCATCTGATAAACCCCGTAATATTAAGTTCAAAATTGAACTTTCTATCTTATGAATTATATATTTCATTATGAAATAGGGTTTACCTTAAAGAAATTATTTCTAAGATGTGCAAATAAGAAAGTTAGGCAACTTGTGCAGCAAGAAGAGAGTTGTTGCATCTAAGAAAGATGACGCTGTGAGAAAGGTAGTTGCAGCAATCCCTATTTTCTTGTGGAAGTCAAGTTAGACAAGCAGTCAGAACTTACAAAAGAGCAGATTTGATCTGTTGATCCCATTACTGTAAGAAACCTAATCGACCACACTCTTGAAGACTTCGAGGAGAAATACAATCTCTGGAGAGAGATGAGATTATCTATGGGGAAAATAATAGGATGGAGTGACTTTCTTGATGTAGAAATAATAATTCTTGAATGGGCTAAATCTGATGACATACTCCACCTGCTGCAACCTGGGTTTGCAGAGTCTAAAAAGCATTAAAGAAGGAAAAGGGGAAAGTGTCTGAGCAAGCGAATTCAACCAAGAGGTTGATGAAAGCAGCAAGGAAAGAGTTGCAGCTTACCCTGGTCTCTGCTGCAGAGGTTGTAAGAATAGACGATGAAGTAAGGTTCGTAAAAAAATAGATCAGTATCCTTAAAGAAGAGCAAACAAATGAAACAATGTTATAACTAGCACTGCAAGCTAGTGTGAAGGATGCAGCAAACTCCAAGGATGTAGTAAGGAGAAGGATCTTCTTGAGTTCACAACCCGAACTCCCCTGCATATGATCAAATAGTTGTTGGGCTCTCATCCATCATTTCTCTAAATCTATGGGAGGATCCCAACTACAAGATTATGGTGATTCCTTAGTTTATGAAATGGAAGAAGCTACACCGGTTTCACCTGAGGGTACCATCAGCCATAATTAAGGATGTTCTTACTAACCTTGCAAGTGAAGAGATGGACGATGATGTAACTATGGAGGAAGTTATTGAGGTGGGACTCCCTAGACTGGCTGATGTAGCAATACAGCATGCTAAAATCCTCGAAGAACCTTAAAAAACAAGCTAAGGATTGAGGCAGAGATTCTTGCTGACATTGAACATACATTATCTCATATTATTAGTTCTACAAGAAACCTAGCTCTACTGGAAGTAGTGGCCCAAGAAGAAGCTAGAGCAAAAGCTGGTGGTATACAGTAAGTACAATATCGAGAGAAGATTGCTGAAGAAGAACTGGTCATTGAGACGGTGTCCTCTGAGAACTCCTTAGGTGAGGTGGTTGTTGAGACGGTACTCACTAAGGATTTGAAGATCTCTGAAGGGGCGGCTGTCGAGACAGTATCCTTAGAAGATATTGTGATGAAAATGTGGCCGAAGTAACTGTCGTGTAGCAAGAGTTACTTCCGAAGGAGGTTGAAGCTGCACCTGCTGTAAATTTGCTAGAATCTAAAATAGATACAGCAACAGCAAAAGTTACTACAGAGGTCGAAGAAGAAGGAAGCTCTAATGAAGAAGATGTGACGATACTCCCACCCTCAATGTTAATGACAAATTTACTTATTTCAAGGAAAAACGCTCAAGAAGAAATGATCATTTAGAAGAAGCTGACCTAGCAGCAAAATGCCTATCATTGAAATCGCAAGCCATAGTTCCATATGCTGCAACTTTATCAGAACACATAACAGGTATCTTAGTAACTCTATCACAGGAAGAATCAATCTAGAATATTGTATCTGTAGTAAGACAACTTCTTCATACTCTTCGTGATCATGAATTAACATAAGTGATAAATCCCATGTTGCGTCCATTCAGATATCATAGAGGACATATAAGTATTTCCAAAGGGACATGCAGCATTGGATGAGAGATGAGTGCATCACTTAGTATAAGGACAGAGCAAGGATGGAAAGAGAACTCAAGCTAGCAGCTGCTGAAAACAAAGAAGCAGTAACAAACGGTCAAAAGTCTGTAGATGCAGCTGTCGACAAGTTCGCTTCTCACTCAATGGTCTTAGAGACTCTGTTGGATAATAATCTTGATCAAACTTAGAGAATACGGAGCATCAATGATAGACTAGGCAACTTAGATATGATAATTGGTGCATTGTGGGATATAATGTTGAGTGCATTCCCCTAACATGCAAAAGGTAATAAGCAGTTGTCAGCCAAGTTCCTGCACCTGCTCCTGTAAGAAGACCTCGATCTGTTGTGACCAGATCGACTGTTGTTTCACCCCCGGCTGATTTTGATAATGCCAAAAAGAGGGAAGAAAGAACAGGAAGATCGGAGCAAGAAGAAGATGACCTTTCTCTGAGCAGGAAGGGAAGAAGAACCTCCCCCACTGTTGATTCCCCGGTCTTGAAGAAAAAAAAAGGTAATGAATGCGAAGGTGGTGCTGAAGCAGCTGCATCCAAGATAGCTGGCAGTGCTGCATCCAGCGCTGCTGTAAGAAAAGATACAAAAGTAGCTCCACCTTCACAAGGTTCAAGAAGATAAGGGAACCAACAACAATCTTAGTCAAAAAGAAGAATAAGCAAAACCGAAGCTGAAAGCCTCTACAATCAGAAGATAGCTGCACAAAGGGCTGAACGAGTCAGACTGGAGAAGGAAGAAAAAGTCTGGATTCAGAGGCATGAGGTGATTGAAAAGAGCAGAACAGAGTTGATGAAGACCGTTGATAAACCTCTGCTTCAATACCTTGAACAAGAAATTCCCCGTCTAGACATCGACAACATACTTGTTAAAGTATTTGTTTTAATGGATCAGAGGCCTGAAGGAGAAAACCTTGCATGAGGCCTCTCCATTTTTAAAGATATGAGACTGCCAATAGATAAAAATTCATCATTCGAGCAGATCACACTTTTTAAAAGATTAGAGTATTTAAGATACTCCAGATATCTCTGCATAGAATGAAGATTTAGGGAGTTTCAGACCTGTAAATCTGTATTAAGAAGATATGAGGAGCTTACTGGGGATGGAGAGATGGAAATTCAGAATCGACAATTAAACCTAGTAAAGCAAGGTAGGATTGTGTGTTCTGTGAAGACTTTTGGCTTAGATGGATTCAGATTCCAAAGATAAAAAAAAAGTTGGAAGAATCCTATCTAGAGTCAATTCTAGATTGGTGGAAAGGCTTTGAAAGAAGACAAGAAAAAAGAAAACCCTATGAAAGAAGACTTGAAGAATCTTCCAAAAAAGAGGTCCCTGTTTCAGAAGTAACAGAAGTCTAGAAGAACATGTTGCAGCTCTGCATTTATGTATGGTAACATTCTACCAGCTGTAATATGTAAAAACTTCTACATCAATGAAGAAATTTCCTTTTGTTCATCAAGTTTATTTCTTATGAGTTTTTGCATGATTTACTTTATGTTTTTTTTTTTGAGATGAAGTTTAGTATTAGTATATCTCTTTAGTATCCAAGTTTAAATTTATGGATACTGTATGAATGTAATGATCTAATATAAGTGATAATGTAAAGTAAATATTTTCTATCATGAATGATATAATGTAAAGGTTTTGTCATCATCAAAAAGGGGGAAATTGTTAATATATCAATTTTAAATTTGAATGCGACAAACCAGTTTTGTAATAGGAAATTAGAGTACCCCATTTTTGACAATGTTTAAGTAAAGCATAGACTAAATTTAAGTTTGTAGTCTTTAAGATTGAAGAATAAAGAACTTTAAAAGAAGCTTGTATGCAGCTAGCGGCGGACCCATACGGTGACAAGGGGGTACAACTATACCCCCAAAATGAAATATTATATATATATATATATATTGATATTTATTAAAATAACCTTATTTGATATTCTAATTACAAAAATGTCATTAAAATTTAAATAACTTCCCAAAATCAATTACACACACCTCCATCCATTCCAAAGAGCAGTTGTGAGTCTGATACTTGAGAAAGATAGGGGGTTTACTTCTTTGGCCACTTTTTAGGTATTTTTTTCTTTAAAATTTATTTATCTATTTTATGTATTTATATTACATATATATATATTCATATTTATTGTTTGATTTAGATTATTATTTATTGAATTTGATATTGTTTATTCATTATTTAAGGTTCGTGTTTTTTCATGTTTATGAATGATATTTATTGATTTTGTGACAAATGTGTTGTTATTCCTTTATAGGTTCTAATTGTAATTGTTAATTTACTATAGAATTGATTTTATTTTTATTATTTACAATCATTCTATTATGATGAAGAATACTCCTAAATCAAAGAAAATAAAGGCAATGGAAAAGCAACCCGATCTTCGACAATTTATGTTTAAGAAAACAAAATCTCAAGGAACTTCTTGTTCTTCACTAAGAGATATCGAAGTTTCTCAAAAAGATTGTGAGTCTCCTTCTTCTCAATCACTTAATTCACCCCAAATTCAAGAAAACAAAATGGAATCAAGTTATTCAAGGGAAAGTAGAATGACATTAGAAGAGGAAGAATTTTTATATGATGTCTAACTTCTTTCCCACGATCCAAGGAAAAGAATTAATGTAATGGATTATCCTCCAAAGCAGCGAAATGCAGTGAGAAGAGCATATATTCTTAAAGAACCATGTCAATCAAAAACTCATGACTTCCCTCAAAGAGAACTTGGAGGTATACGTCGATTTAGTGTCTCTTGGTTCAAAAGGTATGATTAGCTTGAATATAGTATTGAGAAAGATGCAGCATTTTGTTTCGTTTGTTACTTGTTCAAGAATGAAGTATTTCTTAATATGGGGGTGGGAGATGCATTTGTTAATGGAGGATTTAGATCATGGAATAAGTCGGGTAGGTTTGAGAAGCATGTTGGTGGGGTTAAAAGTGTTCATAATCTTGCTTATGAAAAGTATGTGAATTTAAGAGACTCAAAAAAGAAATCTATTGTATATACTTTTGATAATGCAAGTGATATGATTCGAAGTGAGTATGAAACTCATTTGAAAGCTTCACTTAGTTGTTTGAGGTATCTTTTGTGCATTGGCATTTCATGGGTATGATAAAGGTGAAAAATCAATTAATAGGGGAAATTTCCTTAAGCTTTTGAAATGGTTAGCAGAACATAATGAAGATGTTAAAGGTGTTATTTTTACAAATGCTCCAGCTAATAATCAAATGATGTCTCCCAAAATTAAAAAAAATCTCATTAATTGTTGTGCAAAAGAAACAACTAAGCGTATTATAGAAGAACTTGATGATGAATATTTTGCTATATTGGCCGATGAGTCAAGTGATGTGTCTCAAAAGGAACAATTAGCTCTTTGCTTGCGTTATATTGATGGTAAAATAGGAGTGGTAGTGGAGCATTTTCTTGGACTTATACATGTCGATGATACCACTGATTTGACACTTTAAAGTGCAATTACATCTTTACTTGTGGAACATTCTTTAAGTCCATCTAAAATTTGAGGACAATGCTATGATGAGGCTAGCAACATGAAGGGTGAGATTAATGGTCTTAAGACTCTGACATGTGCTTACTACGTTCATTGTTTTGCTCATAAACTTCAATTAACACTCGTTGCTATTGCTAGAAAAAATAACGATTGTGGTTGGTTTTTTGAAACACTTGCAATTTTTTTGAATATAGTCGGAGTTTCTTATAAGCGAAGAGAAATGATTCGAGTAGTCCAAGCTCAAAAAATTGCAAAAGCCTTGGAAATTGGTGAACTTGAGAGGGGATCAGGTTTGAATCAAAAGATTGGTTTGAAAATGTAACAACCTGAAAAAAAAAATTATTTAACTATATAAAATATCATAAGAATTTTCTACAATTGAAATGAAACTTAAATAATAATAATAATTATTGTTATACTAATCAAAATAAAAGAGAAATAAAAATTTTATCAAGTTAAGTGTCATAGTGATACATAAAAACCATCTCAATTATTAAGTGGATAAGTATTATTATTTTTCTCATTATTGGTTAGTGTAATATTAAAGTCAATGTAGGAAAAATATCTTCTCCTCTCCATCATCTCTCTCGGCTCTCTCTCTCCCCTACTCTCTTCCTCTTTTCTTTTCTTTTTCTTCTTTCATTTTTCTCTAGCTCCCTGCTGCACACTCTTCTTCCCCCTCCCAAGCCTTTGTTTTTCTCTTTGTTACGTCCTTTATGCTACAAGGTTGCAATTGGTGTGTATGGCTGTTTGGGCATGGGTATATATGTATATATATGTATCTCTGTGTGTGTGTAAAAATTAAGGGTGCATAGTTGTTGTGTTGACGAGGGAGGGAAAGATCGAGGCTAGCAGCATCGAGCTAAGATGCGGGTAGCCGGTGAAGAAGTGGCCGGCGGCTGGGCTCGACGGGCCGCCGCAGGGGCGGCGGTGTTGCTGGTGCTGCAGGGGTGTGTGTGTGTTGTTGTGGCTGCGTGCGTGTGTTGGATATGTGTGCTGTGTTTTGTGTGATTTGGTGATAGTACCGGAGAAGGGAGAGGGGACGGCCACCGGCGGCGGCGGCAGATGGCAGCAGGGGGGACTTTTTGGTAAATAAATCTTAATCGAGACGTTACTTACTTATAAAATTCACTCTTTAAATAAAAAGAAGATAAATAAAAATCAATAATAATTGTGAAATATACATTTCTTAAATTCATAAAATTAATCATTTAAAATAAAAAGTTTCATGTAACCTTTGATACTCGGCTACCAACATCCACCGCTCGCGCGCCACGCCCTAAACTCCTTAAACTGAAAACATTTTAAAAGAGGGGTGACTGACAAAAGTACACTCAGTGGGGTGGGGAACTCGGGATGACATAAAATAATTTTTGAAAGATTTTACACACACATGCCAAAACACCATTTTATCACATAAAACAGAGTTTCTTAAAACATTTGTCTTTTAATAAAAACCATAGAAAATAGATCATTTCAATCACGTGACTTATAATCAATTTAAATGTAAGCATTCTTCACAAATCAAACATCATTCACCTTCAAACATATCCCTTTCATTATCACATTTACGGTTTTTAGCCATCTTGCAAACATGCAATCAATCATCATTCCCATTCAAACATCGCTTTTCACATAATATACGGTGCTTAGCCGCCATGTAAGCATTTTACGGTTCTTAGCCGCTATGAAAACATTTTACGATTCTTAGCCGTCATGATACGGTGATCAGCCGTCTTTATGCGAGCCCTAACCGCCTTGCATATGCACATATATCACTTCATTTTCACATTCAAACATCACTTTTCATATAATTTACGGTGCTTAGCCACCATGAAAGCATTTTACGGTTCTTAGCCGCCATGAAAACATTTTACGGTTCTTAGCCGCCATGAAAACATTTTACGGTTCTTAGCCGTCATAATACGGTCGTTAGCCATCGTAATACGGTGATCAGCCGTCTTTATGCGAGCCCTAGCCGCCTTGCATACGCATGCACATGCACACATAATTACTTCACACATACACATATCAACCATACACATCAAAGCACATTAATTTAACACAACACTTAGTTGCAGTTCTCAACTGCCATGAAAACACATCTTATTTGCACATATGCAAATCTTAACTTCACACCATTCTTCACCTTTACATTCATAGTAAAACGTTCACACTCCTTAACCAATCTTAGCTCATAGTACTTTATTCACATAACACATATATATCAACCTCACGTCAATCAAGTAAAAGATTTCATATTTTAAATACTTTGAAAGAATATAAATACCGTATTAAGAATTTACCCCCACCTTTTACGGAAGATGCTTGTAAAACGTCTACTTTTATACGAGTTTAATTCTTTCCTCCCTTCGTAATTTCCTACAAAGCGTAAGTGCTCGCTTTAGAATTTAATCGAACTATTATTAATTAAAATATATTCTTATTTTAGGCATTTTTCTATTAACAGACCATCTAACAGGGTTTAAATGAAATTATAATGAAAATGTGTTTATTAAAATTTTATAAAAACCTAATTAGACTTTAATTAGAAAGCTTAATTAGACCTTATTTAGATCTTGAAATACTTATCTTAGATTTAGAAAAATTAATTATAAAATTATGATTTAGGTTAGATCTTTGAAGATTTGATATAATTCTAAACAAGTTATTTATAAAGCTTTTGGCTTAAATTAATTTTTGAAGACCTTTAAAATAATCTTAGAAAACCTAATTATATAATTTACGGTTTAATCTAAATATTAAGAATTTTGAATATATTTATGATTATGACGCATTTTACTTAACTATATAATATAAATTATAAACATGAATTCAATTAACTGAAATTATAAGTTAATTTAGAAAATATATTAAATTGCATAACATGTTTAGTTAATTATTATTTAAGAGGATTAAAATTGATATTTAATTTGATATTTATGTTTGAACTTGACTTTGGGAAATTAACTAGTAAAGTTCATAATTAATTTAAGATCATTAAATCATTTTTAACAATATAGGAAAATTATTTAAATGTTTAATATTTATAATTAGGCATTTGGTTTATTTATTAAATTATGAAGATCAAACATAATGTCTATAATTATATTTAGGTCTATATTTATAACTTCCCAAGAGTTATGGGGTTAATGAGACTTGAATCTAGAGTTTTAAAACCTAAATTTAAGATAATTATTACATTGTATATACTTTAATTATTATAATATCTCTAAGGTTAATTTGTAACCTAATTCATTAGCTTGGATCTAATTCATTATTTCATATATATATATATATATATATATATTAATTCTCGAAAACAATATTTGTACTATCTAAGGTCCGTTATATAATTCCAACAAATTATGAATAAATACAATTTTAGAAATTTTAGAAATCGTTTTAGCAAAAATAAGCAATTTTAATAGGCAATACATAATATTATCAATTTGTAGGTTAAATAATGTAATTTTATTTAAAATTTTAGGGGTCCGATATAAGTATTTATAATTCATGGTGCTTATATCATAGTTCATAAATTTATTGGAATTAATATGCAATATACTTAATGGTTATGGATTAAATCATTAATTTTCATTACTTATATGATTTGCAATTTAGCCCCTAGATTATATCTAATTCTCAAATTCAAACTGTTGAGATTTCAGTGTTTAGATTTTGATGAGACAAACCAAATATGTAATAGGAAGTTTTGAGTACCCCATTTTCACAATGTTTAAGTGAATAAATAGACTAGAATTGAGTCTTGTGTCAAGTATTGAAATGGAGGTTAAACGAGGATAAAGCTGCATCTAAGCTTTAAAGGAACATATCGCTGCAAGAAGGCAGGATACAGTATCGCTGCATAAAGGCAGGATACAGCATAGCTGGAAGAAGAAAGGAACAGCAAAGCATAAATAAGGCTGTACTTCAATACAGCAAAGCAAGGAAGAACGGCGTGCAGCAACGCTGCAAGAAAAGGATACAGGAGTACTGCTAGAAAGAAGTTACAGCAGCACTGCCAGATGATACTGCAACCAGGTCTAAAATACAGCAGCACTGAAAGAATGCATCAGCTGCACAAGGACCAAGGATACAGCGCAGACTTACAAGTCAGTTAAGTAATACAGCGCCAACTACAAGACGAAGTATCCTGCAAATCCTAGGAAGGATAAATGCAGTACGAGGAACGGAGATTCAAGCAAGAATAATAGAGCCGTTCAAGAAAAAGTCAAAGTAGCAGACACGGAGCCAATAAGAAGATGCCACATGGACTGACGCGCTGCAGAAAGCTATGAGCCGCAACTGCCGCATTAAATGCTCTGAAAGAAAAAGTCAAGTCGCATTAAATGCGAACCATACTTTGGCCAGGCTACTTCAAATTCAAAAGAGGGATGTCTCCTTCAACGGACATCTTCTCTAACAAGTATAAATAGAGGTCGAGGAAAATTGAAGCTGGTTACTGATACTGTCACTGTTTCTAAGAACAAAAATCCTTACGAGAAAGTTTCAAGCCTACAAATTTCAAGCATTCAAGCCAACAGTTTCAGTCACTCAACCTATCGAAGTGAAGCAAGTTCAAGCTGAAAGTTTCCCTACGGATTCAGAAGCTCACTTTGAAGCACAAGTTGAAGAAAACTTTTTTATCCTTTTAACCTTGTTGCTGTGTGCTTAGGTTGTTTTAGTGGTGTCAGGCAGTTGATAGGAGAAATCCTTGCTGTTTGTTTAGTTGTCTAAGTGTTAGGCAGCTTCCCTGTGTGGGAGTGTAGAACCCTGTGTGGGTTAGCCTTTGAAGTTTGCAGTTGCTGTGTGTACGCTGGACTTTAGTAGGTGGTTTGCTTTGTAAAGTTGATAGATTGTTAGGAGAGTCCTGTAAATCAATCTTGCTTAACAAAGTTCCTGCTCGAGGAGCAGTAGAGTGGACGTAGAAGGATTACACCACCTTCGAACCACTATAAGCCATAAGTGTTTTAATTGTTTTATTTATCTGCGCTTATTTTCTGCATATTATCTGTCTCTCATCATAAAACGTTTTGAAAGAAGCATTCTTGTGTAAAACAGCCTTGTGTTTAAAAGTCAATTTCCGCTGCGTATAAAACTCCAGGTTACAACGTGCAACACTGCATCTTAGCGCTGCAAGCAGTGACCTTCTATCGCTGCAAGCTCAAGTAACTTGCAGTGCAGAACGGTTGTTTTGAAAGATTTTGGAAAATCGACCAAGGTTCATTCACCCCCCCCTCTGAACCTCGGACACCACTTGGGACCAACACAAACCCTTACCCAAACCACCCCTGCTGGCTCCCCTGCTGCCCAGCCTCCTCCACCGCCGCTGGCCGCCTGTTGCTGACAACTCACGTCTCCGGTGGCCCCCCGTTTACAGCCCAACACAACCATGGCACACTCGACACAAACACTGCATCAACACACACCAAACGACACCCTGAAACACAGCAACAACTCACGCACTACAGCGGCAGCAGCAGCCCGTTGTCCTCACTACAGCATTCCCAGCTTCCCGTCACCAACACACGTGCACAGCAGCTCCTCCGCACCCGTCACTTCGGCTTCGTCCCTGCACCGACACACACGCCCACACACCGACCGCCGCTGTTCACTGCGGCTGCCTGCACCCAGCTCCCCATATCCCAAACCACACACTGCACAAAACTCAACCCACAATGGCAACCACCTATCTGCAGCAGTGATTTACAGTAAAGATGGGAGAGCAAAGAGAGAGAAAGAAAATAGAGAAAAAGAAAAGAGAGAGAAATGGCAGAAGAGAGAGAAAGAGAGAGCCATATAGAAACATCGGGAAGAGAGAAAAATTCAACCTTTATCCCTCTCTCTCTTATCTTGACCTTGACTTATTCTTCTTTACCCTATACTTATATGTGTATATATATATTAAGGATAATGATATAGATTATACTTATATATATACATGGTGTGCGTGGGTATATATGCACTTCTATATAAATAATTATCTTTTTATTTTCTCTTTCATTTTATTTGTCATTAATATAATAACAATTATTATTATTATTTAAATCTCATTTTAATTGTAGAAAATTCCCGTGGTATTTTATATAGTTGAATTTTACTTTGGGGTGTTACACTTTGGGGTAAGGGTTTATTTGGAGAATTTGATATAGTTGTAGCACCTAAGAAATTTTTTTTTTAAAATATAACTATATAATATATATTACCTTAATGTATATATATAATTATATGATATGAACTTGTAATATATGTTATATATGATATTAGATTATATAATATTAAGATATAAAATTCATAAAATATAATTATAACCTAAGTATTATATAAGTTATTAGATATATAACCTAAGCTAAAACTTACGTACATAATGTATATGCATGATATACTTATAATATAATTTATTATCTTAACTTATGCACATAAATTAGGCTACGTAAAGTACTTACATATATGTTATAAGTTGCATAGCTTAAGTAATATAGCATGGAATTTTAAAGCTTAAATCATAGGAATGTAGGTAGGGACTTAGGTCAATAACAATCTAGAAGCATTAATTGAAAGATAAGGGAAGCCATGCTCCTTCATTCCTTCTTGTACGAAAGCTGCAGCCAAAGCAAGTAACCAAGCTTCTCTTCTTCTATTTCTTCCATTTGTTTTCTCCTTCCCACAGCCACATTGACCGTCTCTTTCCACCGCCTATCCTCAGTTTTCCGGCAAGGTAATACGTCAACAAGGGTAGCTCTTGTCTTGCTCGCCGTAAGGATTGGTTTGAAATTACGAAATATGGCCATTTCCGCTGCAACTGTATCCACTCTTGGCTGCTGTTCTGGACGCTGCTGCTGGTGCCGTGCGCCACTGAGTCGGGTCGAAGCTGGTGCGAGGCTTGCTCCAGAGCGTCGGGTCGAGACCGCCGCTGGGAGCGGCGGTTGTGTTGGCGGAACGGGGCTGAGCTGGGTGCAGCTTTGCTCTGTTTCTGCTGGTATTTGGGTCGGTCATGCGTGGGTGCAGTCGGGTGTTGTGGGTGCGTGTGGTGTGTTCGTGGGTCAGTGGTGGTTGGTCCAGGTGAGTCGGCCGGAGCTGACTGCGCCGGCGGTTGTTACGCCGCTGCCATGGCTGCTGCAACAGAGGCTTAGGCGGGTAGATGTAGGGTGTTGTCTAGAGTGTTTAGGCGTGGTGAGGAGTCGCCGGCTGTGGCGGACCGGCGGATGGCAGGGACAGCTGGGCGGTGATCGGAAGTGGAAACAGCTGCAGCGGCTGGAAGGGTAACGTGGGGGAGAAATGGTTCTGTTGTGAAAATTTAATGAGTATGAGGGGCAAAAATGTCATTTTGATTTTTGAAATTAATTTTTAATGCTTAAATAGTTTGTAAATTGCATATAAAACCTAAATTAATTAAGGACATGTATGAGGACCACCCAAAATACGAATGATGATAATCAAACCCTTAAATTTATCTAAATTACATAATTTTTCTTATTATTGATGTTATTATGCATTTGTTTTCCTAGATTTCTAAATGTTATATTAATGATACATGTTTTCATTTAATATTGTAATATATTAGGAAGTATAAAGGTTATAATATACTTACTAGAATTTAATATATGAAATTCGGATATTTAATTCGGATAAAATGAAGTGGTCTTCTATAAAATATGGCGATATCATAAAATTGTCATTAGAAATTTGTGAGAATTATGATAAATAACACTTGGATTTTTTATTATTATTAATATATATGGAAAATTATAGATGTTATCTTATAATCAATAGAATTTGATAAAAGAGACGAGTTTAATTAAATAATAGAGAGGATTATGTAAATTAATTTATGTTACTTGTATCTAATTATATGATTAAATAAAGTATAAAGTTATAAATTTTATTAAATTAATTAAGAAACTATAATGTAAGCTTGAGTTGGGAATTAATTATTATTGTGTTATTATTATAAATATTAACCAAAGATTCTATTTGGAATTATGATTTAAATCTATGTTTTGCAAGATTGCTTTTGAGACTAAAAATTATAAACTTATAAATATTATGCTAATTGAATTAATTTACAATTTAATTATTATTTCTAAATTAAGGATAAATAATCCTAATTTTCTATCTATTTTAATCCAAGCTATTAATTTCATGTTGATCTATATAGATTATGAATTTTTCATTTAATTACAAAATAAGTTATATTTAATTCCAAAAATTAGGGTTTAGTTTAAAAATATTAATTTATTTTAAATCGATCATAATTTGAGTAGAGGCTAAGTCGAAACCTTATGTTTGTAGGCAATACGCCGGGTTTTACGCCGTAGATAGTTGGAAGTCTAAAGATTTTGTTCAGCTGCTCTTCAGGTGGGGAAAATATGCTAAGTCGGTACTTTATATGTTGTTCAAATTATTTAAATTAAGAATTTTATTCGATATGAAATATGTTGGGTTTATGTGCTAAATATATGAAATGTGATGATATGATGTGGTGAATTTGATATTTTCGTATGTGAAATGAAGATGTGCTTTTATGTGAATTTTTGATATGTGAATGTGATGAAATTATGTGTGCATGTGCATGCGTATGCAAGGCGGCTAGGGCTCGCATATGACGGCTGATCACCGTATTATGACGGTTAATAACCGTAAAATGTTTTCACGGCGGTTGAAAACCGCACGATGCTTTTATGGCGGTTAAATACCGTAATTATATGAATGATGGATTATATGTTCCATAGCGGCTAAAAACCGCATATGATGCAAGACGGTTGAGGACCGTAAAGATGGAAATGAAAGTGACATGTTTGGAAATGAATGAAGCTTGATTGTGATGAATGTTTACAGTTATATTTAATTGTATGTCATGTGATGGAATGTAACTATATGGTATATTTTATGACTTGAGACCCTATACAGTGGCTATAAGATCCAGCCATCCCTCGCCGGATTCCAGCATGAATAGTGCCTGAAAAACGGCCTCAAAAACCCTTCATCGCACAGATTTTTACACAAAATCAATGTAACAACTACTTTTCAAATCCATTTTCCGGCACCGGCGCCGCCACCCAAGGCGGCGCCACCCTACCAGTGGCTAGTCCACCACTCCAGGAGGCCCTCCGATGCCTGCAACCACGAGAAGAAGGGCGAGAGAGAGAAAAACGGGAGAGAGAAAAGGTGACAAGAAGCAAGGGTTTAGGGTTTGGAGATGGTTTTTCGCCGTTTTCTGGCCAACAGGGTATCGGAATTGAATTCCAGAAGTTGTCCTAGACTCGTCTCATCAAGGGCTACGTTGTGTACGAAAATCAGCCTAAACGGACGGGTTTGACTTTTTCCGGCGAACGAAGAATCGGAATTGAATTCCGAAAGTTGCCCTAGACTCGTATCGTCGAGGGCTACGTTGTGTGTGAAAATCAGCCGAATCCGACAACTTTGAAATTTTCCGGCGGTGGCGGCGGCGGTTCACCGGAAACGGAATATAAAATTTAAAAAAAGAAAGAGAGAGGAGAGAAAGACTTACGTGTGTTCGGCGCTTTTCGGCTCGTTCGAAGAAACGTGAAAAATGAAATCGAATGAGGGCCTATTTATAGAAAATGAAAAATCACTATTCACTAGGTTACTGTTCATCTAGGGTAAGTCACTATTCCCGATAAGATTTCAATCACTATTCACCGAGATTCAATTTCTCGTTTTTTCCGAAACTCCGTATGTTGCCCTTTTCTTCGTCGTTTGAGCTACGGGTGTCCGATTCACCTCTAGTTCGTTTCTATCTTCTCGTTTTTCCATTACGCATCTAATGTTATAAAAATATTCTATTTTCCATGTGTATAATTTTTATCCATCTAAACTGGTCGTTATACACATATCTGAAACGCATGTAATTAAAACACATAAGATATTTTAATTAAGGTTTACTTATTTAATTAACCAATTATGCTTTGTTTTTATCCTGGGCGTTACATCAGCTGCTCTTCAGGTGGGGAAAATATGCTAAGTCGGTACTTTATATGTTGTTCAAATTATTTAAATTACGAATTTTATTCGATATGAAATATGTTGGGTTTATGTGCTGAATATATGAAATGTGATGATATGATGAGGTGAATTTGATAATTTCGTATGTGAAATGAAGATGTGCTTTTATGTGAATTTTTGATATGTGAATGTGATGAAATTATGTGCGCATGTGCATGCGTATACAAGGCGGCTAGGGCTCGCATATAACGGCTGATCACCGTATTATGACGGTTAATAACCGTAAAATGTTTTCACGGCGGTTGAAAACCGCTCGATGCTTTTATGGCTGTTAAACACCGTAATTATATGAATGATGGATTATATGTTCCTTAGCGGCTAAAAACCGCATATGATGCAAGACGGTTGAGGACCGTAAAGATGGAAATGAAAGTGACATGTTTGGAAATGAATGAAGCTTGATTGTGATGAATGTTTACAGTTATATTTAATTGTATGTCATGTGATGGAATGTAACTATGTGGTATATTTTATGACTTGAGATCCTATACAGTGTGATCCCACTGAGTGTATTATATACGCTCACCCCCTTTGTATGTTTTCTTTATAGATTCGGATGTGGGAAGCCGAATGTGAAGAAAGATGCGAGTATATATTTTTGTAATAATTGCACAAGTTATTGAAAGGTTGTTGAAGTATGATGGCCTGTATATATATTTTGCTGCGGTCTCTGATCGTTTAAAACTTTATGTAAATTATACAGTTTGTATGGATTTTATTTCTCAGCTATAGTTTGTTTTAAATTGCTGGACGCCCAAAATGTTAAATTTTTATATTTTATTTAATTTCTAAAATGGGGCGTGACAATAGTAGGGGGGCTAATTTGCAAATCCTATAATTCTTGAAAAATTCAATTTTAAACCCTAACATTTATGAACATTACATATTTAACCCTTAAATTTATGAAATATGCTTTAAGACCTATAATTTATGAATCATGACAATTAAAAATCCCAATAGTTATAAATATTACATTTTATATTCTTAAGCTTATGAAAATAGGTTTTAAGCACCACAAATTATGAATAATGATATCGAACCCCTGAACTTGTTAAAATTACAGATTTATCTAATAATTAGTTAGATTTACGAACAAATCCTAGATTTTAACGGTATTATTTTTAAGACTTAAATATAGATGAAATAATAATTTAGACCCAATCAAGTGGATTAGGTTATAAATAAATCATAGAACTTGCAAAAATTACATAATACATCCCAAAATTTTACTTAAATTTATAGATAGCTAAATTTGATTCTAAGACGAGATCTTATGCTTTGTAAGTTAGATTTAATTTAAAAACTTTTATGCAATTAATTAATATCTAAAAATATTAATTATAATATCTCTTAATTTCCAACGAATTATTGACTTAAATATAATTATGGATGTTGAGATTGACCCTTATAATTTAATAAACGAATCAAGGACTTAATTATAAATATTAAATATACAATTAAATCCTCCATATTGTTAAAAATGATATAATGAACTTTACAATTTAAACCTCAAAGTTAAGAATCAAATTAAATATCAACTTTAATACTCTTATATAGGAATTAACTAAACATGTTACGCAATTAAATATATTTCCTAAATTAACTTATAATTTCAGTTAATTGAATTCATTTTTATAAATTAAACTTTATAGTTAATCTAAATACGCAATAATCATAAATATGGCAAAATTTCTTAATATTTAGGTTAAACCGTAAATTATATAATTTGATTTTCTAAGATTAAGTTTAAAGGTTTTCAAGAATTATTTTAAGTTAAATGTTTTATAATTTAATTATCTAGAATTATTAACAAGTCTTCAAGATCTAAGCTAAATCATAACTTTATAATTAATTTTTCTCAAACTAAGATAAGTCTTTCAAGATCTAATTAAAGTCTAATTAAGCTTTCTAATAATTTAATAAACACATTTTATTACAAATTCACTTAAATATTATATTCACCTTAAAACCATTTATTTTATTCTTTAAACCACAACATCGTCAGGAACCTGTTCCAACTTATCAAAGAAAAACATTAAAGGACATATTTTAATTACTAATGACTTTAACTAACGAAACTATTTTAAATCGTTAATGGATCGATTAAATTCTAAAACGAACAATTACGCTTTGTAGGCAATATGAAAGGAGGAAAGAGCTAAGCTTGTATAAGAATAGACGTTTTACAAGCATCATTTTCGAAAGGTGGGGGTAAATTCTTAATACGGTATTTATATTCTTTCAAAGTATTTAAAATATGAAATCTTTTACTTGATTGATGTGAGGTCGATATACGTGTTATGTGAATAAAGTGTTATGAGATGAGAATGTGATTGATGAATGATTTAAAGCACGTGATGGATTGTGATTGTTCTCGAAATGTGAACATTTTACTGTGAATGCAAAGGTGAAGAATGATGTGAAGTTAAGATTGCATATGTGCAAATAAGATGTGTTTTCATGGCAGTTGAGAACTGCAACTAAGTGTTGTGTTAAATTAATGTGCTTTCATGTGTATGTTTGATATGTGTATGTGTGAAGTAATTATGTGTGCATGTGCATGCATATGCAAGGCGGCTAGGGCTCGCATAAAGACGGCTGATCACCGTATCATAACGGCTAAGAACCGTAAAATATTTTCATGGTGGCTAAGAACCGTAAAATGCTTTCATGGCGGCTAAGCACCGTAAATTATGTGAAAAGTGATGTTTGAACATGAATGATTGATTGTATGTTTACAAGACGGCTAAAAACCGTAAATGTGAAAATGAAGTGATATGTGCTTGTGCATGCGTATGCAAGGCGGCTAGGGCTCACATAATGACGGTTGATCACCGTATCATGGCGGCTAAGAACCGTAAAATATTTTCATGGCGGCTAAGAACCGTAAAATGCTTTCATGGCGGCTAAGCACCGTAAATTATGTGAAAAATGATGTTTGAATGTGAATGATGGATTATATGTTTCCAGGGCGGCTAAGACCTGCATATGTTTGCAAGACGGTTAAAAACCGTAAATGTGATAATGAAATTGATATGTTTGAATATGAAGGATGATTGATTTGAGATGGATGCTTACATTTTAAAATGATTTAAGTCACGTGATCGAAATGATCTATTTTTCTACGGTTTTTATTAAAAGACAAATGTTTTAAGAAAATCTGTTTTTAGGTGATAAAATCGTGGTTTGACATGTACATGTAAAATCTTCCAAAATTAGTTTATGTCATCCCGAGTTTTCCCACCCCACTGAGTGTAGATTTGACACTCACCCCTCTCTTTAAAATGTTTTCAATTTAAGGATTTTATGTCGTGGAGTGCGAGCGGTGGATGCTGGTAGCCAATAATCAAAGGTTGCAGAACTTTTTGTTTAAAATACTTAATTTCATAAATTTAAGAATTTTAGATTTCAGAATTATTCTTGATTTTTATTTATTTTATTATTAAAAGTGTGAATTTTATAAGTGCGTAACGTCTCGGTTAAAGTTAATTTACAAAAGAATCGGGACGTTACAGAAAATACCTGAGAATAGTGTAGCACCTAAGAAATTTTTATTTTATTTTATAACTACATAATATATTACCTTAATGTATATATATAATTATATGATATGAACTTATAATATATGTTATATATGATATAGATTATATAATATTAAGATATAAAATTTATAAAATATAATTATAACCTAACTATTATATAAGTTATTAGATATATATATATATAGCCTAAGCTAAAGTTTACGTGCATAACATATATGCAAGATATAAGTATATAAGCATAAGTTATAATATATGTAATGACATGAAATGCATGGTAGCATAGGTTATAGGCTTGATAAGTCAACAAGTTTCTAGAAGGAAATTGATTGATAAGTTGAAGCCATGCTCCTTCACCTCCTCAAGCACGTAACACCACCAAAGCAAGCTATATTTTCTTTCCCTTTCCACTCCAACTTGCAGCTGCTTTGACCGTCTCTATTCCACCGCCGATCATCAGTTCCGGCAAGGTAAACGGTCACAAAAGTAGCTCTTGCCAAGCTCGTCGCAAGGACGGGTTAGGAGAACCAAGAAGCTGCTGCGTATCTTTCTTTTCTTCCTCACCCCTGCTGATCTTGAAGCTGTCTCCGCCGCATCGGAAGCTACCGTTCGCCGTTGTCGTGAGTCTGAGCTGGCGCCGGGGTGGCGCCGGCGCGTCGGAGTAAGAGCAGCCGCTGGAAGCGGCAGTTTCGCTAGACTGAAACTGGCTCGTCCGGCTGTGTGTCTGCTTCCGTACGTAGGTGTGTAAGTCTAGGCTAGTTGTCATGTGTATGTTGTAGCAAGGGTGACCGGCACCGGTGATGCGCCGGCGAGGAAGGGGAGACGCCGCCTTGAGCAGCGGCACCGCTGGTGTGACGAATGAGGGTGTTTGGGCTGCTGTAGTTCGGTCAGTTTTAGTGAGGGTATAGTTGTGGTTGTGAAGGGAGCTGGGGTGAGCTCCGGTAGGGTTGGTCGCCGGCGACTTCCCGTCGCCGGCTGCGGCGAACTGGTGGTGGAAGAGAGGCTGGAGTGGCGACGGGTTCAGCAGCAGGGAAGGAGATAGGTTGGGCTGGTTATGTTTTGCAAATTTGTTAAGTATGGGGGGCAAAAATGTCATTTTTGTTGCTGAATTTATTTTTATGCTTAATTAGTTTATAAATTGCATATAAAACTTAAATTAATTAAGAACATGTATGAAGACCACCCAAAAATACGAATGATGATAATCGAACCCTTAAATTTATCTAAGTTACATAATTTTTATTATTATTGATGTTATTATGTAATTGTTTTCCTACATTTCTAAATGTTATATTAATGATACATATTTTCATTTAATATTGTAAAATATTAGGAGGTATAAAAGTTATAATATACTTACTAGAATTTTGATATATGAATTTCGGACATGGAATTCGGATAAAATTATATAATCTTCTTTAAAATATAACGATATCATAAAATTGTCCTTAAAATTTGTGAGAATTATAATAAATAACACTTTGATTTTTATTATTTATTAATGTATATGGAAATTTTAGATGTTATCTTATAATTAATAAAATTTGATGAATGAGACGAGATTAATTAATAAAGAGAATTATGTAAATTAATTTATATTACTTGAATCTGATTATATGATTAAATAAGGTATAAAGTTTTAAATTTTATTAAATTAATTAAGGAACTATAATGTAAGCTTGAGTTTGGAATTAAATAATATTGTGTTATTATTATAAATTTTAACCAAAGACTTTATTTGGAATTATAATTTAAATCTATATTTTGCAAGATTGCTTTTGAGACTAAAAATTATAAATATTATACTAATTGAATTAAGTTACAATTTAATTATTATTTCTAAATTAAGGATAAATAACCCTAATTTTCTATCTATTTTAATCCGAGCTATTAATTTCAATTTAATCTATATGGATTATGAATTCTACATTTAATTACAAAATAAGTTATATTAATTTCCAAAATTAGGATTTAGTTTAAAAATATTAATTTATTTTAAATCGATCATAAATTGAGTAATGGCTAAGTCGAAACCTTATGTTTGTAGGCGACACTCCGGGTTTTACACCGTAGATAGTTTGGAAGTTTAAAGCTTTTGTTCAGTTGCTCTTCAGGTGGGGAAAATGTGCTAAGTTGTTATTTTATATTTCCTTTCAAGTATTTAAATTACGAATTTTATTCAATATGAAATGTGTTGGGCTTATGTGCTGAATATATGAAATGTGATGATATGACAAGGTGAATTTGATATTTCCGTATGTGCAATTAAGATGTGCTTTTATGTGAATTTTATTATATGAATGTGATGAAATTATGTGTGCATGTGCATGCGTATGCAAGGCGGCTAGGGCCGTATATGACGGCTGATCATCGTATTATGACGGTTAATAATCGTAAAGAATATGTTTTCATGGCGGCTGAGAACCGCAATATGCTTTTATGGCGGTTAATAACCGTAATATGTTCTTATAGCGGCTGAGAACCGCATATGTTGCAAGACGGTTAAAAACCGTAAAGATGGAAATGAATGTGATATGTTTACAGGTGATTGCGATGAATGGTTATATTTGAATAAATTATATGTCATATAATGGAATGTGATTACTTTGGTATATTTTATGAAATGATACCCTATACAGCGTGATCCCACTGAGTGTATTATATACGCTCACCCCTTTTATGTGTTTACTTTTATAGATTCGGAAGTTGGGAGCCGAATGTGAAGAAAGATGCGAGTATATATAATTTTCGTAATAACTACGCAAGTTATTTGAAAAGTTGTAAACGTATGATGGCCTGTATATATATATATACATATTTTTGCTGCGGTCTCTAATCGTTTAAAAACTTTATGTAAATTATTCAGTTTGTATGGATTTTATCCTTCCGTTATAGTTTGTTTTAAATTGCTGGACGCCCAAAAATGTTAAAAAATTTTATATTTATTTTAATTTCGGAAATGGGGCGTGACAAATAGTCGTTAGGGGTCTCATTATAAAACTCTTTTAAATGTTATCCATTTGTTTTCTACAATTGTTGAGGTACTCGTCATGGTTGGGGAGAATGTTTCATGTTCAGAAGATAAGGTAAAAGCTCAAGCCATTTTGTTCTCACTAAAGTCATTTGATTTTGCTTTCATGGCACACTTGATGTTTACTATTTTTGGGTACGCTAATGATTTGTGTCTTACTTTGCAAAGAAGAGATCAAGATATTGTTAATGTTATATCTCTTGTCTCTTTAACCAAGCAATTATTGCAAAAAAAACAAGAGATTGTGGATGGGAAACTATAACGCCCTAGTCTCATTAATTAGGAAAAGGTCGTCACCCTTTACTTACTTAAGACTAAAGAATTCATGAGATATATTACAACGGAAGTCTAAAATAAAAACACGAGATTTTTTTTTTTTAAACTTGACATAATTTATTTTGATTTGTGTCTCACCCACATTTCTAAGTAAGATGTACGGACATACACTTATATAAAATAATATGATAGAACAAACATATTCTACTAGAATATCAGTTTAGGCTCATCATATATCATAATTTACATATCCAAAATATAGCATTGTTCTCAAAAGTAAACACTATTTTAGTACTTTAACATTAAAGGGGTGATGAAAAGTCAGTCCAGCTTGCTACACGTCCACGTCATCATCCATTGGACCTAAAAATATTGAAAGCAACATCATGAGACTGTTACGCCCCAATTTCTTACAAAAACATTTATCAGAGTTTTCCACACCGGCGTGCAGGAAGAAAAGAGGTAGGAGACGAACAAAAGATATTACATAATAACCATCGGCTGAGTTCAACCGATTTAACATAATATTCACAGCGGAAATATCATCAGGATCTCACATCCCAAACACAAATCATCATCAGGATCTCATATCCCGAATACACATCATCTTCATCAAACGTGGATTTCTTACAACATTATTTTATAAAGAGAAAGTTTGATAAACATCATATTACAATAATTACAAATCCAAATATAGAACCTCTTCTCTCCTTCTAGGATTCATCATGCTCATCACCTCCTGTAACGTGAATTACAGAATAAGGGGTGAGTGCGTTGAATACACTCATGGGGATAAAATCTGCGTCTAAATCTTTGACAGATAATTAAATCAGCAATACGTATAATCATCATGAAACACAACACGAAATGTGCACAGCAGACATTAGAAATGGTAAAGGACGAAAAGGTGCGGGCATCGCCCGTCTTATCCTATAAAACGGTCTCAAATACCGCTGGTGCATTTCCAGGACCACCAAACCTTTCATAGAAGAATGGAGGTAACGGACGAATGCATGAAGGGGTGCCTCAGCGGCCCACCCCTCACAGTAATAAGTATGTCACAGCAAGTATAATGACAACATTTAGTATTACTCAATCATGCTTGGAATAGAGAAAACTATAAACAGATAAAGAGTTAGAAATTACCCCCACCTTATTCGGTGGTTACCACGTGAGTTGCAAGTATCCAAGATCACGTATCTCAATGCTTCAATCCAACAGGTAGCCTACATAATTTATGGTGTTTTCTTAGATTTTTATTAAATATAATTAAAGATTTAACCGATATCGGATTGGATACTATCGATTGAGATTGAAGAAACAAGAGAGAAAGATCAGTTTATACAGTTGAGGTGAAAGAGAATGAATTTTAGATCACAACAAAACAAGAATGAGCTCAATCGGAGTTGAAACGAGCTCGAACGGAGCAATTTAAGATTTAGGGGTATTTTCGTAATTTGATCAAAGGGTTGACTTTGACGGGGATCCACGACCCCCGGTCAACGATATCTCATTGGTGATGACTCGACGATAAAGAATGATGAAAAGAAAACGAGATTCGGATCGAAAATACGACGTCACGCGCGTTCTTGACGACGGGAGAAAAAAAAACCCCGGCGTCTCCTGATGACGGGAAAAATCTCGACGGCGACTCCCGTCGGCTGCCTAGTTTTCTCGGCAGCTGCCCAATTTTCTCGGCAGCCTCGGCCTCGGCTCGCGCTCAGGCCTCCCGACACGACCCTGCTCAAGCAGCCACTTTCCCGGAGCCACCGGCTGCGGCTGCGGCGGCGCCGCCCTGTGCCGCCACCACCTTGTCCTCCGGTGAGCTTGCACCGCCAGCTACCACCTCCGGCCAACCCTCGCCGGATTCCGGCATGAATAGTGCCATAAAAACAGCCTCAAAAACCCTTCGATACACACGTATGCACCAAACCAACCTCGGCCTTTACAGCTCCGGCCAGTGAATTCCAGCCGCCGGCCACCACCCCCAAGCCCTCGCCGGTGCATCACCAGCGCCGGCCAACAGCAGCTCACGGCGGCGCCATCCGCGCTGCCCCACAACATGCATAAACAACACATTACACACACAAAACCCCATGCAACAGCCCCTTTTCCATGTCGTTTTCCAGCACCGGCGCCACCCCTCTAATAACTAGCTCACAACCCCGGCAGTCCCTCCGATGCCTGCAACAGCGAGAAGAAAAGACAGAGAGAGAAAACGGGAGAGAGAAAAGGTGGCAAAAAGTAAGGGTTTAGGGTTTGAAGATTGTTTTTCACCATTTTTCGGTGAATGGAGAATCGGAATTGAATTCCGGAAGTTATCCTAGATTCATCTCATCAAGGGCTACGTTGTGTACGAAAATCAGCCAAAACCGATAACTTTGAAATTTTCCGGCGAACTCCGGTGGCAGCGCGGCCGCGGTGGCACGCCGGAGGTAGAAAGCGAAACGGGAAAAAGAAAGAGAGAGGAGAGAGAGACTTATGTATTTTCGGCGCTTTTCGGAGAGTGAAAATGAAATCGAATGAGGGCCTATTTATAGAAATTGAAAAAGTTACTATTCACTAAGGTTACTGTTCATCTAGGCTAGGCTACTGTTCATGATAAGATTTCGGTTATGTTCATCTCGATTCCGTTCCTCATTTTTCCGAAACTCTATATTTTGCTCTTTTTTCGCCGTTTGAGCTACAGGTGTCCGATTGACCTCTAGTCTGTTTCTATCTTCTTGTTTTTACGTTACGCATCTAATGGTATAAAAATATTCTATGTTCCAGGTGTATAAATTTTATCCATCTAAAACTGGTCGTTAAACACATATGTGAAACGCACGTAATTAAATTAAACACTCAAGAATTAATACACATAAGATATTTCAATTAAGGTTTACTTATTTAATTAATCAATTATGCTTCGTTTTTATCCTGGGCGCTACTGAGACACCTCCGGAGAGGGATCCCAGTGGGATAATTGTACTCTCTAATATATACTGAAACAATTAAATTAATTAGCACATATTACATGTCCTTCAGGCACGCTCACCTTGGACCATACATAACATAAAGGAATGTGGGAGTTGCTCACCCACTAAACCTTGCTTTCATAGACCAGGTACTCTCGCCCTTATGGTCGTCACCTGATAGTGAAGCAACTACCGGTTATAGCTACGGAGCTTCAGCCATAGATTTTCATACATAACATATTAATTTAATTATCAATACATAGTAAAGTGTAGAAGTTACCCACTTGAAAGTTAAGGGTGCAAGAGTTGCTTCTAGATTCACCGACCGTCTCAACTGCACTCGATACACTTAACTGTTTAAATAATTATGTTGCATACACACTCGTTTGTAACTTATATTTAGGTTATCATAACCTAAAGTATAGCCATTTAGTAACTGAAGGAAAATAAATCATTCTAAAAGCATATATATATTAACTTGATTTTATACACTTTATTCAAGCATATAAATATATTAACCATACTTCATTTAATACATACTAATTGATTCTGTTGGTCCCAGTGGTATAAGGTTAAGAGGGGGGGTGAATTAACCTTATCAAGTTTTCAACTTTTGCTCCAAAGAATGTTAAGTCCCTGATGAACAGGTAGCTAGTAAGCTTACTGCTCGATAGGTTCCTGCTCAGGCAGTGACCTCAGGACTTAGACAGAGAATGTAATGTACAGCGGAAATACTTAGGTTTTTCGAGACACGCTTTAATGCAGTATGCTCAAATGTAGATAGATAGACAGGAAGCTATAAATGGCACAAGCAAGCTTATAGAGGTTCAAGGGTGGAGTAATCCCTTTACGTCCTCTCTACTCCTTCACGAGGAGGAACTTTGTTAAAGCAAGTTTGATTTACAATAGACTCAGCTAACACAAACTATACTCTAAACAAACTGTCAGCTCTATCCACACAGGTAGCTGCACAGTGACTAACTATCGACCCACACAGGTTAACCGACCCACATAGGATCCTTTCTCTTCTTCAGAGAGATTACAACTTAGCAGTATCAACTCCTGCCTAAGCGACTCCTTTCAGACTTATAATAAAGTGAAAGATTTAAACACAATCAAATGCAGCAAGCTCCTTGAACTTCTAAAGATCACAAAGGTAGCTGGCTTGCTGCTTGCTCAGTCTGATAAACTTTGAGAATATAAGCTTTTTCTTGTAAGAGATTTGCTTAGCGTCTGTTTTCTTCTTAGTTCTCTCTTGGATGTATGTGTTGTTCGTTTTATTTTCTATGTTGTTCGTTGTGTTCTCCTTCCCTTTGTTAATCAGACTTCTATATATAGGCATCAGATAGTTTTCTGCCCGTTGGGAAGGCTGTCCTTCGCATGATGAGGTGTCTCTTCCTGATTGGTTCTGCCGATCTTTTGACACCTGTTCTGAAATGCCTTCATTCTGTTCTGCAACTGTTTGTCCTTTGTCTGCGCAACTTCATCTTGCAGACTGCTTGTACTGTGTCCTTGCTGCTTTTTCACACATGGCAGATTCTGATTCGTTAGAACTGGAGTGACTCTACTGGCTAGTCAGGTTGCATTGACTCTAATGTATCTGGTAGTATCCTCTTCGAGTAAGTCAGCTTCCTTGACTATCTCCAGGTTCCTTGTAGCATCCTTTTGAGCTTAGCTTACTGGTTGCAGCATGCATGTAGCAGGGACTCGGCTTCCTGGCTGTTTGGCAAAATCTTCAAGTCTTTCCAGCATCCTTGCCTTAGCATATTTACATATAAAACACATCCAGATAGCTAAAGTTCTTGACTATTACACGTTTTGTCTCATCAAAATCTATTACATCTCATCCTATCAATTTCCCCCTTTTTGATGATGACAAAACTCCTTAACAGGATCAAAGAACCATATCTTATTAACTTGGAACAAAGATGCAGAGAGATATAATCATTTATACGCATGCATCAAGTTCACAAGATGTGAGCTTTCATCAACCAGAAGAATCAAATTTTTCATTGATCAGAGATAAGTACAAAGCATGTACAAACAGAATTTTAAACAGAATAACAAAATAAACATAAGCAAAGAGCAAAAACATCAAGTCTTCAACCAACTGGCCTTCTTTTTCCTTTCGAACTTTGTGCCTTTCCACCAGTTGGCAATTGAATCTTGGTAGCTAGGTTCCATCCTTTTCACCATTTCTTCAGACTCCTCAAACCTGAGCCAGAAGTCTTCACTGTATGGTATGGGCTCCTTTCCAAGTTTCTGCTTTAGCTTCACTTGGATTGGAAGTCCACCTTTCTTTGTCAACTCCAGGAACCTCTGCAAAGCCTCTTTGTTCGTCTTGAATCCTCTGAAAAGAGCAGATTCCTTGTAAAGGGTGGTGAAGTACTTCATCAGCTCCTTTCTCTTGAAAGCTTCAATCTGGAAAAAGGATGGGTTGACCTCAGTAGGAAGAGTGACCTCCGGGACTTCTGGGGCTAGGAATCTGTCACTCCTGGGATCCGGGCTTGCTTCCAGGAAGCTTCTGAGAGTGGCACTTGCTGCGACATCCGGACTTTACAAATTTTTCTCCATTTCAACCATGTCAGGCAACTTGTGCGGAGGGAAGATCTTGTCAAGGACAATCCTGGGATCTGATGCAAAAACAGCATCCAGGTTGCTTTTCAGCTCTGCTTCAGTCCTCCTCCTTTTCTCTTCTCTCATTTCAGCACCCTTCCTGAAGCCTGGATGAACAGACCCAGAAACAGCATCTGATTTTATTTTAGCACTGCTGTCTGAAGGGCCCCTAGATCCAACTCCCTTGTGTCCACCATCTCCAGAGTCATCTCTCCTCCTACTGCTTACTACCATCTGTCTGCAGGCAGCAGGGTCCTGTCCAGCCTTTTGTCTGCCTTCAATCCTTCATTCCCCTTTTTTGTCATCATCAGCACGTCCAACCGCAAAACTGACCATGGAGCGAATTTCAGACAAGGTGCTTGAGTGATCCCACAGAGTCTGTGATTGGTTGAACTGCTCCATGTCCATCCGGTCTACTGCGGTAACTAGAGCTTTCTGATTGGCCTCGAGAGAGATCATCTTCTCCTCCTGCCTGTTTAGCTTCTCCATCACGCTCTTTACGACTTCCACTGCAGCATCCTCCTTGGGGGGTCAGTAGACAGCTATCATCTGAGTGAGCTTTAACAATGTGACGTTGAGGGAGTCCATGAAAGAGTATGTCTTCACAGAGTGGGAGCGGGTATCCTTGCGGATTTTCCTGCTTGCTTTCACCAATGACTTCCCCATTTGTTCAATTATTGTCAGCACCTCGTCATTTGATCTGGCAGGCTCCTGACGTTCTCCTGCTGGTGCCTGTTCATCAGAGACAGATGTTAGTTCTTTGGATTTTTCAGCTCCGGTATCACCCTGTTCACTGGGTGACCCTTCATCGCTGCTGGTAGGGCTACTGGATCCTCCACCTCCTGATCCAGTATTCTTAGAAAGTGTTTCCTCTTCAGCATCTTCCTCATGTACTCCCAGCTTTTTGTCCTATTCAGCTACCTTACCCTTGCTGAACACCATTTCGGCCTCCTTTTCCTATTCTATCTGCTCTACCACCTCCTGCACTGCTTCCTCCTGTACCTCAGCCTCCTTCTGCACATCAGGCTCCTTTTTTCAACTTTTGTCTCCTGCCTCCTGCACTTCCACCATCTTTCCATCCGCAGCTACTTCCCCCTCAGCGACCGTCTCTCCCTGGTCCACCGATTTAGCAGGTGTTATCTCCTCCACCTCCATTGGAACAGCTGCATCAGGTTGCTCCTTCTCCATGGGGGCAGGTTCTTCTACTGCTTCAGCTTGAACAGATGCCTCCTGTTGCACATGTTCCCCCTCAGCCTCTACCTCCATTGGTGTGGGAATGGTAGTCTCCGTGGTGTCATCGGCGGCTGCTACTGTGGATGGAACTATCAGCTCAAGAGATGCCACAGCAGCGAGGGTTTCTAACTCCTTGGCCTTGGGAAAGTCAGTTGGCGTCAAGCTCCTCTCCTTCATCGGCGTCTGTACAAGAACTTCAGGAAGAATGATCAGGTCAGTAAGGTATGAGAATTCCTCACTGTTTTTCTCCGTTGGTGAAGGTGACCGCCTGCTGATAGGTTCAACCATCAGAGCTGAGCAGGAGGATCCTTCACCTATCTGGGGTTCTCTTACTGGCCTTCTCATTCTGGTATCTGCCAGGCTGATGTCAGCAGCCTGCTTCAGCATCCGCTCCATGGCTTTCTGCTCCCCGTACTTTGCTATCTGGGCCTCAACAAAGCCCACATCATCGCCTGCTCTGACCTGGTCAGCAACAGCATCCAGTATCACTTCCTCCCGGTAGAAGTCTGGCTGGATGACAGCTTCCTTTCCCTTCAGGCTCCTGGGGCCAGGTAGCTGTGCGGCAGCTACCTTCTGCTTCCTGGCCTCCAACTCAGCGGCTATCTCCGCGTTTTCAAGAAATTCCGGCCATTTCATCTTTCTGAGATCCTTCAAAAATTTCTTTTGGAGGATCTCCTCCAAATCATCCATGGCGACCCAATTCAGCGCCCATTCTTCCTCAGTCTTCCAGTCTGCCCACTGGATGAGTTCCTCCTTGGTTAGGTGTCTGTACTGCCACCAGGTAGTGAACCTTTCCACCAATTTACCGAACTCCACCTCCAGCTTTGGTATGCTGATGACAAACTCAGCCACATCCTCCTCATCCACTTCCTCCACATCATCATCATCATCAACGGCTGCATTCCCTGCCTGTTCTTCTCTTGGAGAGTCAATCTCCACTTCCACTGCAGGCTTCTTAACAGCCCGAGTGGTGACGATCTCTGGTTCATCATCAGAGATGACCAGTCTCCTCTGCACGTCTTTCTTGTGCTTGATCTTCTTTGGTACAGCAGGAGCTGGTGAGGGCTCTGCAGGCTCCTCCATCCTCGAGCTGCTTTCAGACGAAGAAGAGGCATTATCACGGAATGCCTTCCTTGTCCTTGGAGCGCCCTTGAGGTCCTCAGAGACCTCTCTGGTTACTGGGGATGACCGAGCAGTGGTCTTCTTGGCAAAGACCCTACCCGCACCTATGAATTTCCCTTTCTGGATGGGCTTCCCCTGGGACAAATCCAACTTCAAGTGACCCAGGAGGGTGTTGATAATAAGCCCATAGGTAGGCTTACCTACCTTCTTCTCCACCTCTTCCACCAGCCTGGAAAGCAGGTAGTTGGCCCAGTTCACCTTCTCCTTCCTCATAATGGCCATCATCATCCTGTACCGGAAGTTGGTACACTTATCAAAGGAACCAAAGCGGTTCTCTATGATATGGCAGCAGATATCATGCAGCAACTCGAACTCCAGAAGGAAGACCTTCTTGCTGCAACTCCGGGACATCCCCGCCGTGTCCTCCTTCCCGGTGAACGTCATCCAGAACTCCTCCAGCTGGTCTTCTCCGTAGGTGGATAGGTCACTGGCGTTTATCCCTGCAGTAGGCAGAGCAAACACCTCCTCCAGAAGTCCGGTGTCCACCACCACTGTTACTCCACCAACCTTTGATGTGATCTCTGACCCATCTGCAGAGACCTTCGCCCTCCGGTAGAATTTCTCCACCTGCTCCTCTGCGTACGGGGCCTTGTGATAGGAGCAGAGTCTGAGAAGTCCGGTCTCATAGAGGTATTGAAGGATATTCTTCATGACCTCCTTCGTGTTCCCTTCGTCCTCCACCATCTTGAGAAGGATCTTGCGGTCCACTAGCCTTCCATCAACAACTTGGGATGTTTTTGGTGCCATTTTTGAGAGAGAGTAGTCTGAAACTGGAAAGCATCGAGAGAGAGAAAGCACGAGAGATTAGGGTTTGCAAGAGAATGGAAATGTTTAAGTGTAAGAGATGAGTGAGAAGAAAGACTTCCTTATATTTGAATTTTGATGAGAGATGATCTGACGGTTCTGATTGGTCTTGAATTTGAAAAGACCCTCAATCTAATGGTTGAGATTTTTGGCGCGGTATACGTGTGCGTAAGGACTTGATGTGATATTTTGTGGATATCGAGGAGTTTTCTACAAAAATGGCTGCTAACCGCGGGGTAACTGTTCCTCTTTTCACGCGCTTCAGTTACTGGATCCTGCAGGTAGCTCAGAGCAGTAACATTGTATCCAGTAACTGTCTAGGGACCTTGAGTAGTAACCTTTAGGTTGCTGTTCTTCCTTCGTCCTGTCTATGGTTCCCCCTGAATATTATAGCCATTTCAACAGAAAAACATAGAGTTATATAGAAAAATTATCACAAATTGATTATTCCCAGCTCGTTTCTTAGAAACGAAAATCTTGATTCGCAGAGAGGCTTTATGAATATGTCAGCTAGCTGTAGATCAGTATGCACTTTTTCCAAAGTTATATCTTTCTTTTCAACGTGATCTCTGATGAAGTGGTGTCTGATATCAATGTGTTTGGTTCTTGAATGTAGAACTGGATTGTGGGTGATAGCTATTGCGCTTGAATTGTCGCATAGGATAGGTGTTTCCTTTTCTTCAATTCCGTAGTCCTTTAGTTGCTGTTGAATTCATAGAATTTGTGCACAGCAGCTTCCTGCAGCAATATACTCGACCTCGGCTGTTGAGGTTGCTATAGAGGTTTGCTTTCTGCAGAACCATGATACCAGTTTGTTTCCTAATAGCTGGCAGGTACCACTGGTGCTTTTTCTGTCAATTTTGCAACCTGCAAAATCAGAGTCAGTATAACCAATAAGCTTGAGTCCTCCTTCTCTTGGGTACCATAGACCAGCTTCCTGGGTTCCTTTGAGGTATCTGATGATTCGTTTGGCTGCGATCATATGTGATTCTTTTGGAGCTGCTTGGTATCTTGCACACATTCCCACTGAGAACATGATATCTGGTCTGCTTGCTGTCAGGTAGAGCAGTGACCCAATTAGTCTTCTGTGCTTTGTAACGTCTACTGCTTTGCCATCGGTATCCTTATCTAGGCTTCCTGATGTTATCATCGCCCTATAAATATCATGATATTGCGGTCCGACATTCGAGGATCAAGCGACTGTGCCCCTGAACCTTGGATTGAACTCGACGAATTGCATTTTGATGCTTACTGTGCTTGCATTTTCCAATCCAAATCTCTTTATCAATTCCTTAGTATATTTTACTTGATTGATGAAAGTTCCATTGCTTAGTTGTTTGACTTGTAGACCGAGGAAGAAGCTCAGTTCTCCCATCATGCTCATTTCGAATTTGGATTGCATAAGACTTGAAATTTTTTGGCACAATTCTTTGTTTGTTGAACCGAAGATAATATCATCGATATAGATCTGAACGAGCAGTATGCTATTTCCATCTTAGATTCTGAAGAGTGTCTTATCCACCTTGTCTTTCTTGAAACCATTATCAAGTAGATACTTCGAGAGAGTATCATACCTGGCTCTAGGTGCCTACTTTAGCCCATAGAGAGCTTTCTTCAACCTGAAGACCATGGTCTCTGGATTTTCTTCAAATCCTAGAGGTTGCTCCACATAAACTTCTTCAGCGAGCAGTCCATTAAGAAAAGCACTTTTAACATCCATCTGGTAGACAGTCAGATTATTGTGAGCGGCATAGGCTAGGAAGATCCTGATTGCCTCTAATCTAGCTACTGGTGCAAAAGTTTCTTCAAAATCTATTCCTTCCTCCTGGCAGTAACCTTTTGCCACTAGTCTTGCCTTATTTCTGACTACTTGACCTTCTTCATCGAGTTTGTTTTTAAATACCCATTTTGTGCCAATTACTCCTTGGTGAGTAGGTCTAGGAAGTAGATGCCATACTTGGTTTCTTTCAAATCCATTAAGCTCTTCTTGCATTGTCTGTATCCAGTTGGTGTCTTTTAGAGCATCCTCTATGCAGCTTAGTTCTGTTTGTGAAATAAAGCAAGCAAACATTGCTTCATGGGGGTTGCTTCTTCTTGTTCTTACTCCAGAGGTGGAATCTCCTATGATCTGATTCCTTTGATGATTCCTTAGCCATTTCCTTCTAATTTCTTCAACCTGTTGTTCATTTTGAGTTTCAGTAGGTTGCTCGTGATCATCTTGTTCAGCTTGCTGATTTGAATCAGGCTGTATTTCTAGCTGTACTTCCAGTTGAATTTTTCAGGGTGGAGTATTTCTTCTCGTATCACTGGTGCCTGCTGGTTTGAAGTAGGTTCCTGTTCTCCATGTTGCTGTGTAGGTGCAGGTTGCTGATTCTGAGTTGATTCAATATTTTGGAGATTTGGTAACTCAGCATCAATATATTCAACACGAGTGTTGGTGATGTGAGTTTTTCCAAGATCTTCATTAAGTTCATCTATATCAGCCTTAGCACAGTGTGGTTCATCAAAATCCACATGTACTGTTTCTTTACAACAAGTGTTCTCTTGTTGATGATTCTGAAGGCTTTGCTTACCGAGGAGTATCCTAAGAATACTCATTCATCTGACTTTGAGTCGAATGCTTTCAGGTAGTCTTTTCCATTGTTGAGTATATAGCACCTGCATCCAAAAATATGAAAATGTTCAATATTTGGAGTATAGCCGAACCATAGCTCATAAGGAGTTTTATTCAGATCTTTGTTGATGATGCATCTGTTCTGGGTATAGCATGCTGTGTTGATTGCTTCTGCCCAAAATCTCTTGGGTAGCTGTGCTTCAGCTAGCATGGTCCTTGTAGCTTCCTTCAGGGTTCTATTCTTCCTTTCTGCAACACCATTCTGTTGTGGTGTCCTAGCTGCTGAGTATTCATGCTTGATTCCATTGTTAGAGCAGTATTCTTCAATAAACTTGTTTGTAAACTCAGTGCCTCTGTCTGTTCGGATTTTGATAATGTTCAGGCTCCTTTCGATCTGCAGCTTCTTCAGTAACTCCGGTAACCTTTACTGAGTGTCTGACTTCTTTGTTAAGAATAGTGTCCATGAGAATCTTGAATAGTCGTCCACCACTACAAGTGTGTACTTCCTTCCACTCATGCTTACTGGTTCTACCGGTCCGAATAGATCCATGTGTAGTAGGTCTAGCACTCTTTCAGTTGACCTTTGTATCTTGTTTTTGAAGGAACTTTTAGTTTGCTTTCCCTTTTGGCATGTTTCGCATAGACTCTCTTTCTTGTACACCATATCGGGTAGCCCTCTGACCAGTCCTTTCCTGGCTAACTTGTTGATCGTTTTGAAGTTCAGGTGGCTCATCCGTTTATGCCATAGCCAGCTAGCTTCTGATGATCCTTTTGCAATGAAGTAGGTAGCTGTGGTTACTGAGCTCCAGTCAGCTACATAGATGTTTCCTTTTCTAGTTCCAGATAGCTTCACTTCCTTGGATTGGCTGTCCCTTATCAGGCATTTGTTGTGATTGAACTCCACTGAGTAACCTTTGTCACAAAATTGGCTTATGCTTAGCAAGTTGTATTTTAGGCCTTTGACATACGACACTTCCTTAATGTGAGTGTTTCCTTTGATGAGAGTTCCAATCCCTCTAGTGCTTCCCTTGGAGTTGTCTCCGAAGATTACTTTGGGTCATTTGCACTGTTGGAAGTTCTTAAGAATTTCTTTGTCTCCAGTCATGTGTCTTGAACACCCGCTATCAATGTACCACACTTCCTTGCTGGTTCCTACAGTAGGTACCTCATCATCCTCGCTGTCCTCAGATTCCTGTGCCATCAGGCAGATAAGTGCTTCATCTTCCGAGGACGAGGAGTCACTGTCATCATCAGAGGAGTCCGCATCTTGCTGAGCCTCCTTGGAAGGTTCCCTGCCCTTTTCCATCTCACTTAGGAAGGCTTTAATTCTTCTTCGTTCCTCTCTTTGTTTTTCCCTTTTCTGGGACGATTCTCCATTGGGATACCTGTTGACCTTAGGATGAGGACACTCTTTGGCATAGTGTCCTGGTCTTCGGCAGTTGTAGCAGAGATCGGACATATCCTGGTTTGATTGCTGAGTAATGGGTTGTTGGGGAGGTGTCTGGTTCTTCTTAAAGTCACCTCTTCTGTTGTATCTGATAAATTTCTTGAAGTTTCTTAGAAGAAGGGCCATTTCTTCATCAGTACCCTCGACAGGTGGCTCTCCCTGCTTACTGCAGATAGCTCCAGTGTCTTTTGGATTTCTGGCTGTCAGGGCAGTTACCTTTGTGCTAGATTCTTCAGCTTCCTTCTTCCTTCTGTTGATATCATATTCGAAGGCTTTTAAGTCAGAGAAGAGGTCAAAGATACTCATTGACTTTAGATCCATTGACACCCTCATTGCAGTAGTCTTGCTATCCCATTCTGCAGGTAGTGCTCTTAGCACTTTCATATTTTTCTCCTTCTGAGTGTAGAATTTGTCCAGGGATTCAAGCTCATTTACAATGTTTGTAAATCTCAGATCCATCTGCTCCAAGGTCTCTTCAGGGAGCATCTCGAACAGCTCAAATTTCTGGGTTGCTGTAGACACCTTGTTCTCCTTAGTCAGCTCTATTCCTTCGCAGATTTGTTCAAGTTTGTTCCATTTATCCATTGCTGTCTTGTATGTCTTGACCTTGCTAAAGGTTCCTTTATCCAGAGTAACAAATAAGGCGTTCTTGGCTACATTGTCCAGGTTAGCTCGTCTTCTATCATCAGCCGACTATTCTTCCCTCGGTTTGTCAATCACAGCTTGATGGGGAATGGCTCCTGCATCGCCAGCTTCGGCAGCTCTCGCAAATATTGGATTAGGTTTGGTGATCCTTGGAGGTCCATCCGTGATAACCATCCACATTTCGTCATGCATGGCTGAGAGATGTACCTGCATTCTAATCTTCCAATCATCATACTCTTCAATAGAAAACATAGGAAGCTTGTGCGTGTCCATGATATGATGAAAGCAATGTATGCAGATTTTCGAAAAACAGGGATCAGGGATTTGACCAGACAAGTTGGGTTTCTAATCCAACCTGCTCTAATACCACTTGTTGGTCCCAGTGGTATAAGGTTAAGAGGGGGGGTGAATTAACCTTATCAAGTTTTCAACTTTTGCTCCAAAGAATGTTAAGTCCCTGATGAACAGGTAGCTAGTAAGCTTACTGCTCGATAGGTTCCTGCTCATGCAGTGACCTCAGGACTTAGACAGAGAATGTAATGCACAGCGGAAATACTTATCTTTTTCGAGACACGCTTTAATGCAGTATGCTCAAATGCAGATAGATAGACAGGAAGCTATAAATGGCACAAGCAAGCTTATAGAGGTTCAAGGGTGGAGTAATCCCTCTACGTCCTCTCTACTCCTTCACAAGGAGGAACTTTGTTAAAGCAAGTTTGATTTACAATAGACTCAGCTAACACAAACTATACTCTAAACAAACTGTCAGCTCTATCCACACAGGTAGCTGCACAGTGACCAACTATCGACCCACACAGGATCTCCACACAGGTTAACCGACCCACACAGGATCCTTTCTCTTCTTCAGAGAGATTACAACTTAGCAGTATCAACTCCTACCTAAGTGACTCCTTTCAGACTTATAATAAAGTGAAAGATTTAAACACAATCAAATGCAGCAAGCTCCTTGAACTTCTAAAGATCACAAAGGTAGCTGGCTTGCTGCTTGCTCAGTCTGATAAACTTTGAGAATATAAGCTTTTTCTTGTAAGAGATTTGCTTAGCGTCTGTTTTCTTCTTAGTTCTCTCTTGGATGTATGTGTTGTTCGTTGTATTTTCTGTGTTGTTCGTTGTGTTCTCCTTCCCTTTGTTAATCAGACTTCTATATATAGGCATCAGATAGTTTTCTGCCCGTTGGGAAGGCTGTCCTTCGCATGATGAGGTGTCTCTTCCTGATTGGTTCTGCCAATCTTCTGACACCTATTCTGAAATGCCTTCATTCTATTCTGCAACTGTTTGTCCTTTGTCTGCGCAACTTCATCTTGCAGACTGCTTGTACTGTGTCCTTGCTGCTTTTTCACGCATGGCAGATTCTGATTTGTTAGAACTGGAGTGACTCTACTGGCTAGTCAGGTTGCATTGACTCTGATGTATCTGGTAGTTCCTCTTCGAGTAAGTCAGCTTCCTTGACTATCTCCAGGTTCCTTGTAGCATCCTTTTGAGCTTAGCTTACTAGTTGCAGCATGCAGGTAGCAGGGACTCGGCTTTCTGGCTGTTTGGCAGAATCTTCAAGTCTTTCCAGCATCCTTGCCTTAGCATATTTACATATAAAACACATCCAGATAGCTAAAGTTCTAGACTATTACACGTTTTGTCTCATCAAAATCTATTACATCTCATCCTATCAGATTCATATATGAAATTCTAAACATGATCATATCATAACTAACACATTTAAGCAAAATAGCATATGGAGAAAAAATATCATACTTGTGATATAAAATTTTAGACACTTAGTGATTCTAGGCATAAAATGACACATAAAGCCACAACAATTTTAATAATTCATAGGTGATTCCAAAAATTATCAGAATGCTTACATGGTCACCTAATAGTGTTAGATATAATATTTTGAAATTTTAAAAATTTTCACCATGTACATAAATAAATAAAATTAATTCTATAAACTAGTTTTTCACTTCGATTTCAACTCAAAATCAGTCTATATTCCAAAATTTATCAAACATTATAGGATTCATGAACAAATTTTATATTTTCACAGAACTTAAAAAACATGTTGAAGTATAACATATAAAAATATAAACTAAAACTAAGGTATACATAATTAGTTATGAAATTTCTAAGTTGGCTTAAAACAGGGCACTTTATATGCTGAAAAGATGTTTTCTTGAAAAACTCTTCATAAATTGTACGAGGTTTCAAAATTAACAAGGTAAATTTCTACATGTTATTAAGAGTCTATACTACAACATACTAAAATATCACATGTGAAATCAATGCTTAAAACTCAGAAGAAAAGTTTTACTCAAACACAAAAATAGAGCAAATATGTCACAGAACAGGGCTATGTTTAAAATATCATAGTAAATTGAATTTATGTCCAAATATTCTAAACTTTAACAGATATGTTCTAAACTTCCTATAATAGATTGTGGTAAAAGGGTTTAAGTAAAAACGATTCCTACATATGTCAGAACATTTCGGAACAAAGATGTAAAGTATAAAACAAGGTAAATCTGTCACAGAACAGGACTATGTTTGAAAAATCATAGTAAATCGAATTTATGTCCACATATTCTAAAATTTAACAGATATGTTCTTCACTTCATATATTAGAACTCGGCCAAAGAGTTTAGGCAAAATTAATTTCTATAAACTTACGAATATCTCAGAACATAACTGCAGTTTTCATTTCTTACACATACATTATTTTTGCATATTCAAGCAATTTAAATATATAAAATTCTAAACCTAATGCCAAAGAACATCTTTGGATCTTCTAATATATGCTATAAGTCATGAAATATCATAATTTAACAAAAGAGTAGAGAGAATTTTAGCTAAATACCTCTAAAAGATCAAATGCTTTCTTTGTTGTTGTTTCTCTTTTCTTCTAAGGGATGTTGCTCGTTTCTCTCATGTTTCTTTCAATTTGATGTATGGATAAGTAACATGATATGAAGTAGGATATATAGAAGATGACTTTAGGGTATGTGTAGGAGAAGATTCTATTAATAGACTACTAATGCTAATGCATGTAATATAATAGTGCATAAAATATATTTATTTCCCATTTCCTTTTCATTCTTTTTTTTCTCTCTCTTCTTATATATACAATATATATATAGATACATGTATATTTACTTACATAAAAAGATAAAATTTAATAAAATAATAATGTTATATTAGCATAACTTATACAAAAGAGGTAATTTATTTATATAATTTACTTATGTAAAAGAACATATTTTTGATACACACAATGATGCATAAATTCATGTTCAAGAAATCTATGTTTCATCACATAGAATAACATATAAAGATCGTAATTAAAATTTTATAAAACAAAAACATTTACGACACAAAAGAGTAGATTAACATAAAAAACAAACTTAATATCATATTTATGCATCTAAACTTATTTATTATCTTATCTTTTACTTTCATTCATGTCTGTTGAGTGAGTTGGGATCAAGCTCAGTTTCCTCCATGAACAATCGTGCAAAACCTTTAAAATCTCGAACTAAATACTAGCTCATAAAATCTTTGAAATTATTAAGCATAATGTAATACGTTCATCATAATTTTAGATAACTTAAGAGCTCACACTTAATTATTTATAATTGCACACTAAATAAATTTTTATAAAATATGCAATGTAGGTTTTCTTGAAAACGGGGTGTTACAGAAACACTCTTGAATAAAGTCACTTTATTTTGCAACAAGTATGACATTGTGGTTCCCAATGTGGATGCTCCTTATAAGGCAAGAAGAAGATCAAGACGTTTTGTACAACAAGAGACGAACCTTCAACATTTTCAAGTTCAAGTTTTTCTAGGAGTGATTGATTTACAACTTAATGAACTCAATGATCGATTTGATGAGGTGAATATGGAATTGCTTACATGCATGACTTGTTTAAGTCCTAAAGATGATTTCTCTTCCTTTGATAAGAAAAAAGTGATTAAACTTGCCACATTTTATCCATTCGAATTTTCAAATATTGATTTGATGACTCTTGAATGTCAACTGGACATATTCATTGAAGATATGCAAAGGGATGACAGGTTTCGGGATTTACATGATATTGGCGCCCTTTCAAAGATGTTAGTAGAAACAAACAAACATGTGACTTACCCAATAATTTTTTTACTTATCAAGTTGGTGTTGATTCTCTTGGTCGCCACTGTAGGTATTGAAAGAGTATTTTCAGGAATGAGTTATGTCAAAAATAAATTGAGGAATAGTATGAGTGATCAATTATTAAATGATTGTTTGGTCACTTTCATTAAGAATGATGTGTCTTGCAAATTCCTAATAATACTGTCATAGATTGTTTCCAAAAAATGAAGAGTCAACGAACCAAATTGTAACTTATAACTTGAATATTTTGTAATATTTTATGTATTTGATTATCTTTGTTGTAAGACTTTATATATGAAACAATGTTTATGCGTAGATTTTTTTCTATTATCTATTATTTATTTGTTCGTACCCCCAAATTAAAACTTCTGGGTTCACCACTGTATGCAACAATTAAGGAAGAAATGAAGACTTTACAGGAATAGCTTGAAAAGATACAACTACAAGAAGAACATACAGTGTAGCTGACGGAAAAATCCGTCACTAAAACCAAAAATTCTGTCACTAACATGTATTTGTGACGGAAAATTTCTGTCAAAAGGAGCTTTGTCACTAAATTTTAGTAACGGATTTTATTCCGTCGCTAAATTTTTGACAAAATTTCCGTCACTAAGATGAAAATTTCCGTCACCAAATTTGGTAAACGATTTGACTTTTTGGTTGAGTAGTGACGAAATTAATGACGGAATATTGTGACGGAAATTATCCATCACTAATTTTGCGGCGGAAAATTCCGTCATTAAAATCGTAGTATTGACATATCACCACATCATCATAGACAATATTATGCATTGTCCACATCATCATAGACAATATTATGCATTGTCTGGGAATTGAATTGAACCCAAGACTCATGGTGGTACTTTAACAACTAGACTATTGGTGATTTATGTTATAATATTCTACATGCATTTATTTTATAAGTATTTTTGATAATTTTCAATCTCTATTATCACATATTTTTAAAAGGTTAACAATATATATATATATATATATATGTAATTGGAAGATTAATGACTAATTAATATGTTTAGTAATGGTTAATCTAATTTCATTTTAAGACAATTATAAAATATACTAGTGCATATTTTTAATATATTTTATAAAAATACTAGTTTTATAAAATTATGAGTTTGGTCATATAAGATAATATTAATGCAAATAATTATATAAGATAACATCATAAAATAATTAAACTTTTCAAATTTAATTTAATTAAAAAATAATTAATATTATCATATATTTTTAGGAATTCATGTAGTGACGGATTATTCCATCACAAAATAGTGATGGATTTATATCCGTCATTACATAATTTTGACCGAAAATTCCGTCAAAAAGAAAAATAACCGAATTTATAATTTTTTTTAAATTTGAATTCATGTAGTGACGGATTATTCCGTCACAAAATAGTGATGGAAATCCGTCACTACATAATTTTGAGGGAAAATTCCGTCAAAAAGAAAAATATCCAAATTTATAATTTTTTTTTAAATTTGAATTCATGTAGTGACGGAATAATCCGTCAGTACATAATTTTGACGAAAAATTCCGTAAAAAAGAAAAATATCAGAATTTATAATTTTTTTTAAAATTTGAATTCATGTAGTGACAGATTATTCCGTCACAAAATAGTGACGGATTTATATCTGTCACTATTTTGTGACGGAATAATAATCCGTCACTATTTTGTGCCGGAATAATTCGTCACTACATAATTTTGACAGAATTTGTGACGGAAAAGTTTCTGTCAATAATTTCCATCACAAGTCCGTCACAAAATCTTTTTTGTCACTATTCTGTCACTATTCCGTAATAAATTTTTGATGGAATATTTCCGTCACTAAAATCCGTCACTATCGAGCAGTTTTCTTGTAGTGAGCTGCAAGTTAAAGATACAACAAGAAGTAATGCAGGATGCAACCGTGTAGTCAACTCAAGTTGTATACTTGGAGGAAACATTAAATGTAGTAACAGAGTCAACTCAAGATGCAATATGAGGAACAAAACCTCAAAGAATCGAAATAAAGCCTGTAGAGACAAACTAAAGTTGCAGGCTCAGACCCAATTTGAGGAAGACACGTGGTCTGACAAGTTGTAGAAAGTTGCGAGCCGCAACTGCCACATTTAATGATCCGTAATGCAAAGTCAAGAAGAATTTAATGCAAGTCATACATTCGAAAGGGACATCAAATTCAAAAGGAGAATATCTCTCTACAACTATAAATAGAGGAAGAGAAGACTGGAATTGGTTACTGAAATTTATGCTCACAAAAGACCAAGTAAGAATCAAGCTAAAATCTCTCAAGCAAACAAAACCTTATTTCAATCACTCAACCTCGTGAAGTAGTCAAGTTTAGCCTAGAAGCTCAAAGTGCTAAGAGACTACTTCACTGCATCAGTTGAAGAAACCTTATATACTTTTACCTATTTGTTATGTGCTAGGTTGTTTTATTAGATGTCAAACAGCTAATAGGATTGCATCCTTATTGTTTGTTATAGTTGTTTAGGTGAAGGCAAATTACCCTGTGTGGGTGTAAATCAAAGTTACTCAACGAAGTTTCTACTCTGGGAAGCAGTAGAGTGGACGTAGAAGGATTACACCACCTTCGAAACACTATAAGACTTTAAGTGTTTAATCGATCTATATTTGTTTTGTGCTACATACTTATATCTTATCATTTTGCATAAAAGGTTTTTATAAACGAAAGCATATTTAAGAAACATCTTAAAACAAACCATCTATCAAAAGTAAATTTTCACTACAAAAACTCTTAGATACAGCAGACAGTGCTACTCTATAATGCTGTAAGTTTGTCTACTTGTTGTACTGTAAGTTCAAGTAACTTGCAGTGTAGCCTGCTCGAAAAGATTTGTAAAATCGACAAAGATTCATTCACCCCTGTAAACGTCCGAAACCACTTGGGATCAACAAGATGTATATGCCTCATAGTTAATATTTTCTCGTCTTCAGCTCCTCTTACAAGATCACATTTCTCTTATATGGTCTTCTAATTGAATATTACTTTGAGTTTGCTTGGGATAGATCTTCTGATGAATGTTTCCCCTTGAACTTATCTAGCCATTTTTCTTCAACTGTTCTTGTAACAATTCAGCAGGTCTTCTGATTAATCAACAGGTCTTCAATCCAATTATATATATAACCCTAACAAACTATATAAGAAATTCAATCTATACATATGAAATATATATTTTAGGAAAGAGGAGTTTTGTCATCTTTAAAATTATAATAAAAATTCCTAACCACCGACTTCTAGATGCCCTCCACAACGGACCATTCAAGATCAGCAACCTATTGAAAATATCACATCGCTTCTAAATTTTCGAATGTGGCTAGGTAAGAAAAAATCCACTTACAAGCGACTCGTTATGTCATCCAACCTTTCTATCAACGATCATTTTCTCAAAATCATCCAATTAGAACCCATAATCGGGCTAAGCGAGCTCTGATACCACTTGCCACATGGGTTATTAGTGCCTATAAATTTTTCGCTTTATTCAACCTAATGTGTTGCCTTATTGCCCATCAACCAGTCAGCCTTCACCTGCTCACCAACACTCGTGTATGTATTTTAGTGTATTTGTATTAAGCACAATCACGTAGGCACAGTTAACGTAGGTGATGAAAGCATAAATTCGTAAAGCATAACAAATTTATGAGGGACCCAACCCCAAAATCTATTTTAATTTTGTAACATTATTAAATTTAATTATTTAGAATAACATATATTAACTTTTAAAATATATAAATTTCTATTAATATATATACTAAAAATATTTTATATTTCAATTTAAAATAATATACTATTACATTATATTATTAAAACTTTATGATTATTAGATGTTATATGATAAACCACACATCGCACAAAAGTACCATTAATATAAATTAATACATGAAAATATATCAAACTACCTATATTATAAAAGAATCTACTTTTCTACTCATTTAAAAAAAAAAAAATCATATCCATTAAGATAGAGTTAAATATCTATATAAATTACCCTTTGTAGTGATTTGGTCTTAAAATAGGAAAAAATAATTGTGAAGACTTTTTTGGAAAATGAATAGTGATTTTGTCTTTTAAATTGGGTGAGAAAGTTAAATTTTTATAACTATGGGTAGAAAATTATATTACCTTATTAAAATAGGTAAAAAAAAAAAAAAAACTCCCTGTCTTTATATATAAAAATAAAAGAATGATCACAAGCCGCATGTCAAGTCTACAAAGTTTTCATATTAAATATTAATTTACACAAAATATTTTGTTGATTAATATCTTAGTCAAACTGCTTATGGCAAGAAGTAAAGATTTGTCGATTTTGACACCTCCTTTACTGCCAAAAGGATTTAAAAAAATTAAAGAAGACATAAAAATATACATACATCAGCGAAAGTCATGGCGTATTCCTCCTCAACTCCCCGCTCCTTCAATTCAAGCACTCTCCAAGCAAATACATTGGTTGGAGGTGGAACGAAAGCATCAATCTTGTTGAAATGTGCTGAAGAAACTGTAGCAGAAGAAATTCCTCAATTGTTACTGTTACTTGAATCTAATTGTTTGACACCACTTTTGAAGAAATTCCTCAATTTTAGGAAACACCAATATCTCTTTCTTGGATTTTCGTTCGACCAAGACATCTTTAAGGACAACTTAATTCCACATTTGTAATATATTTTGTCGGTATGAAATCTCGTTGAAGACATGCTCGAATTTGAGAATGACCCATTATTTTTTTAACATTTTTTATACTTGAAGAAAGTTGAATTTGCAGATGAACGGAGAAGTAAAAGAAAATGAGGTGAAATGTAATAAAACTGAATTAATCCTCAATTATAATAGCATGCTAGAATATGCGTCTACTCTCTAAAGTAAAGAATGTTGGTAAAAGAATATTGCGAAATTGCATGGTGGAGGGAGATGATGCTCTTTAAATTTTCAGAATTAGTTTTAATTATTTTTTTCCAATCAAGAATATACTTTAACAATGTTTGGTTTGAGGATTTGGGTAGGTTAACTCGGATAAACCTGTGTTTGGTTTCAGGAGTTGAAAAGTCCGTATATTTTTCAGGTTCAGGTGAAAAATGTCAAAAAAGATCTTGTGGGGTGGTTTATTAAACCCACCATAATTCCAACTTTCATTTCAATTTTATATTATTTGATTTTTATTTTAAAAAAATTATATTCATTTTATTCTAAGGACATTTTGTTGATTTTTATTTTTAAAAAATTATATTTATTTTATTCTAAGGACATTTTTGCTCTTTCATTTTTTTAAATCCACAACAAACATTTGAACCAAGCAAAATTTTAATACATAAACCTAACTCAATAGATACTACAACATTCAAACCAAATATAAAATTAAATCAAACCTATAATTAAACATTTAAACCAAACATATCAAAAAATTAATCAAATTTAACTCAAATAGTGCAAACCCACCACAATCCAACTAACTTAATTAACCCAACATACGAACCAAATATGCCCCGTGGATGTACCTATGCTTCTTGTAGAAAGTGATAAGCAACCTAATGAACCGTGGATGTACTGTAGTAGTATATAAACAGATTTGCACAGACTTTTTCTTGTTTCTTGTTCATTATTGTTGTGTATGTACCTATGCTCTATGAGGGGCATTTCTGAAATTAACCCAATATTAGTTCCTCTCACAAAATCAAAATTCAACAAAATGAAAAAAGGTTGAACACAAGTTTCACAAATTTCTATCTGCTGCATCAAGTGCAGAAAGATTAAATTTGCACAGATTCTGTAAGAATATGAATTATGACAATAATCCAACAAAACATACTCTTGGAATTCAAGTCTCTTTCTACAAATGGACCTTCCAAAAAGTATTTAATATTTTAGAAGAATGAGAATGAGAAGTAGCGACTACTTTATTTCATCATCCCTTTAAATAGGTACTAGTAGTTGTTGTCATGCGTTGCACGATTTATTATATAATATGTAGTAAATATCGACTATTTGATAATATAATGTAATTAATTATTCGCATTTCAAAGATATAAAGTATTTAATAATTAAAAAATATGAATTTACTTAATTATATATTAAATATCTATCTAATTCATAATAATCTTGTTTATTATATATATCCAATTGAGCAATCTGTACTTAATAATACTAAAAGTATTAATTATGAATTTCAAATTAAACCCAATTACTTAAATTAAATTAAAGATATATATATATACATATATTGTATATATTTGAAACAATGCTCATAAAAAAAGGAAATTTTTCTTAAGAACTTGATGCAAACAATGTCATTCATATATTTTCAACCTTCATTTAAAAAAAATTGAATTTAAAATAGAAGAAAACATTTTAATATCGTTTAATATTAAAAATGACACATAGCCAATCATATATTTTATACTTGAATACTTAATAATATTTTCATCATTAAAATATATCGAGAAAAGATATTAATATTTTTCATATAATGATGGTGGTAAATATAAATATTAATCTAAGAAATATTTAGAATCACGTAAAATTTCATACCACACAAATACATATATATATATATATATATATTAATTTATTTCACAATGTTACATTTATTTATATTAAATATGATATTAGATGCCCATAAACAAATTAATATTTGTTATTGAATTTATTTTTGAACAATATATGTTACTGGGAGTTAAGAAATTATGTCCAATAAAAATAAATTTAATTAAGACCAAGAAAATATAAATGAACTAGTAAAATAATTACAATATTAAATCAAATGGACCAAGCATTATATAAATTGAAAAATCTATACAATATTGCAATTCTTAATACAATTAATTCATTTATGAAAAAGGCCATTACATTTGATGGTCATGGTATGTGAATCATCTTAAAAAAAACATGTTAGTAATATTTATAAAACTCATACTGCAAAATGATTTAAAAGATGAAGAAATAATCTTCATAATATGGGTTTATAATACCCATGATTTATAAGAATCTTAATTTTTTTATAAACCCATGATTTGTAAAATCCAAAATCATCTTAAAAAATGATTTTTCAAGATTTATCGTTGTGGCTTATGAAGTAAGAATCTTAATAAATATATTACAATAAAAATAATTAAAAATTATTGATGTGATATTTTTAGGAGGAAAAGTAGCAAAATTGAAAATATTATCAATTTTTTTGCTTTTATATAAGTATAGATAGATTACATCTAAGGTTTACATAAATACACAAATTTAATGAATATCTAAAACACCATTTCATAGATTTATGTAACATATATTTTGTTGGTCCCAAGTGGTGTCCGAGGTTTAGAAGGGGGTGAATGAACCTTGGTCGTTTTTTGAAATTCTTTTCAAACTTATTGTTCTATAAATTACTTGAACTTGCAGCACCAGTCAGTTACTGCTTACAGCACTAGTATGCAGTGTTGCGCGCTGTAACTTAGAGTTTTTATACACAGCGGAAAATATATTTTTGACACAAGACTGGTTTTCTCAAATATGCTTCTTTTAAAGATGTTTTTATGCTTATGATAGATATATAGAATGCAGCACATATATATAAAGCAATAAAACACTTACGGTTTATAGTGGTTCAAAGGTGGTGTAATCCTTCTACATCTACTCTACTTCTACCTCAAGCAGGAACTTTGTTAAGCAAGATTGAATTACAGGACTCTCCTAACAATGTAATCCTTCTCAAATGTCCCCCTTTTGATGATGACAAAATATTTTACATTATTTCATTCATAAAGGAAGTTTTTATTCTACACTATATCATTTTCGATCAGGATTACATATATGATATGATAAGAAAGAAAAACTAATCCTCGAATCATCAGAGATGTATCTTATCTTATCCCTAATCACAAAGCATTAGGATAATAAAGAGCATGCAGAAGTTTATAAGGAATGAACTTGAACAGAAATAGAAACATATGAACTTTTCTTGTTCTTCTTTTTGTCTTGAGCCTTTCCACTAGTCTCGAATGGACTCCTGATAGGATTCTTTCAGTTTTTACTTGATCTTCGAAATCTGAATCCATCTCAACCAAAAGTCCTCACAGTAAGGTACTATCCTGCCTTGTTTCACTAGGGATAAATATCTTGTCTGAATCTCTAGTTTTCCATCCCTGGCAAGCTGCTCATATCTTCTCAATGCAAATTGACAAGTCTGAAACCTTTTGAAGAAGTCATTCCTGCTGAGATATCTGAAGTATCTAAGGTACTCTGATCTCTTGTACAGAGTAATTGACTCAAATGATGGATTCTTGTCAGTAGGCAAAATAATTGTCTTGAAGATGTTTAGGCTCCAGGCTATGTTCTCTCCTTCAGGCCTCTAATCCATCAGCACAGATACTTCAGCAGATATTTTATCAGTGTCGAGACATGGAATGTCTTAAAGGGGGTATTGGTAGAGAGCTCTATCTACATCTTCCATCATCTTTGGTCTACTCTCTCTAATCACACCAAGCCTCTACATCCAAGCATTTTCTTCTTGCTCTGCTCTGGCTCTCTCCGCCTTTTCAGCAGCCATCTTCTCATTGTAATGTCTTTCAGCTTCAACTCCGCTCATCCTCTTTCTCGATCCCTATTGCTGATTCTCTTCCTCTTTTGGTTTGGTGAGAAAAGGAAGGTGCTGCATCTTTTCTTGCAGCGGCACTGTATGCAGCGCCTGCAGCTGGTCTACTTACAGCAGCTGCACCACCAGCTCCTCTTTCATCATTTTTTCTCCATCTTTTCGGAGAAGGAACATCAGCAGCAGCAGATGATTCTGATCTTCTTCTCCTCTTATTCAGAGGCTGATCATCATCGTCTTCCTCATTTTCTTCTTCTTTCTCCCTTGAGCTCCTGTATCGATCTTGGAATCCTTTCCTCTTTTTAGCATCATCAAAAGCCAGGGGCGGAGTAGGGGCAGACTGAACCACTGCAAAATGTGGTCTTCTTGCAAGTGCTGAGACTTACCTAGATCCTTGGGTGCATACTAAGGGAACGCACTGGCCATCATGTCCCTCAATTCTCCTACGATCATTTCCAGGTTCCCTAACCTATCATCGACACTTCTGGTTCTTCTGGATTGGTTAAACACATTATCCAAAAGTGTCTCCAGCAGCATGGAGTGAGATTAAAGTCTGTCTGTTGCAATATCAACCGAGTGTTTACATAGTTTGATCTCTGTGCGGTTGATTGCAGCCTTTCTTCAACTCTCATTCCATCTGAACCCTGTCCTTATACAGCCTGCGGGTAGCATCTGTAAGATCGCGTCTGATCATCCGAGGCAGTATTTCAATATCTATTTTGAACCCGGTTTCAACATGGAATTTGGCACTAACCCTCATGTTGTTCTGCATGTTAGACTCATGGTCTTGAAGAGCATGCAGCAGATGTCTAACAGCAGCAACAACCCTGTCAATCAATTCATCAAGGGTCAGGCCAGTTGTATTTTGTCATCTGGGGGTAGAAGCTGATGCAACATATGGAATCATAGCTTGAGGTGGCTTTGCTGCATCCTGCTTTGGAGCCTCAGACTCTTCTTCAGCATCCACATCCTTATTAAAGCTTGATAAGAGACTTGAAAAGCCAGAGGTGGGATCTTCTTCATCAGCTGTTTTTTTCTCAACAACTTCAACATCACTGCTCCTTCTTGATCTTCAAAGAGCAGCGAGCTTCTCGAGAGAAGCGGAGGTTTCAGCATCTTTGGTCTCCTTAGTAACCTCTACTATTGTAACCTAGATAGGTTCTGGTAAACTTGCAGTAGTAGCAGCATCAACCTCCTTATGAGGTGTCTCTAGCTGAGTTGGGGTTATCTCGGCCACTTCTTCTTCATCTTCTAAGGGTACTGTCTCAACTGTCGTCCCTTCAGAGGTCTTCAACCCCTTAGAGAGTGTTGTCTCAACAACAAACTCGCCTGAGGTCTTCTGCACGGACCCAGTCTCCTCGGCCAATCCTGCAACCTCAACAGCTTCCTCTACAAGAATGGCTTCTTGCAGCTCTGGTTGGCTTCTTACAACTTCAATAGTTTGCATCACTGTAAGCTCAACTGCTGTAAGAATCTCAGCATCCGTCCTTCGTATTTTCTTAGCAGCTTTTGAAAGGATGTCTTTCTGCTGTACTGCTATCTCTGCCAGTACAGGGAGTCCAGCCTCTACAACTTCCTCCGTGGTCGTATTATCGGCAATCTCAACAATATTAGAGAGAACTTCTCTGATAATGGCAGTCGGTTCCTCTTAAGTATCTTCAGCGGCTTTAGGAACGGTATGAACCGGAGAATCGCCATAGTAAAGCAGTTGAGCCTCTTCTTTCTCCAAAGGATCGAGAGTGACTATCGTTGAGAGGCCCCCAACCACTTGTTCGTATGTAGGGAAGCTTGAATTGTGACTTGAGCTACCTTCTCCCCGCATTCTTCTAAAAGTGTGTTGCATTCTTGTCTCTTTCATGCTAGCTTACACCGCTCGTTGTAGCATGGCTTTCTCAGTCTGTTTCACTCCCAGAGCGCTGATTTATTCTTGAGCAAATGCTACATCGTTGTCCCTTCTTACAGCCTCTGCAGCCGGGGCTAGGAAGACCTGCACATCCTCCATTACTACTTTTATCGGCAGCTCTGCAGACTCAGATTCTGCAACAACTTTTCCCTTTCCTTTGTCCAGTGCTCCCTGAGCAGCAGTGCTTCTTGATCTTTCTTGCACGAATGCTGCATACTCAGGTTGTAGGAGTTTCAGAATATCTTCTGAGTAGGCCCACTCTAGGATAGCTTTCTTGACGGTGAGAAACTCTTTCCATTGCAACAGAGTTTCCCCATTGGCCAGTCTCATTCTCTTCCAGACACTGTACTGCTGCTCCATATTTCTAGCAACTGGAAAGGTAGGATCTAGCATATGTTGAACAACAGCTCTATGTTCGTTCGTCGAAGCTGAGACAGCAGCTCTTTATTCGTGCAGCTATTCAACTGGCTCATCCATTTGTTCTTCCTCATCTACTGCAACTACCATCATACTTACAGCAGAGAGTTGGGGATTGTCTCGTAAGAGTTGCTCTTCAGATCTTGCAGCAACTTAAGCAGTCTTTTTCTTTCTGCACGGGAAGATAATTTTACTTGTCTCCTTCCTCGCTAGGGGCGCATCATCATCTGAGGATGAAGATGGTAACTCTGGTTTTGTTCTTCTTGGAGCCTTCTTAATGACGGAAAGAGGATTATCTTCTTTCTTATCTTCTTTTTCACCCCCGCTGTTTACAGCTTCATCTTATAGTGCCACGGTTACAGCCTTTTTGTCTTTGGTTTTCTTTCGTGCAACCCATGCAGAAGCTGTTTTCTTTAGGGTCTTACCCTTCTTCTTCTCTCCAAGATACTTCCAATGGGGATGGGGATAGGAGCAGCAAGATGAAGGCCTAGCTTGCAGAGCAGATGGCGATGTCATAGCTCCTTCTCACTGTGTTCTTCTCTGCCTCCTCCTATATCCGCTTCAAGATGAATCTAGCTCAGTTCATCTTCTCTCCGGCCATGATGGCAAACATGATCCGGAAGCGGAGGTCTGTGCATTTGTCATAGCTCCTGATTCGATCTTCAATGAAGTATACACAGATATTATGAAGAAACTCAAACTCAGGTTTGAAGAGTTTCTTCGGGGTATTTCTCTTCACATCGGGCCCGACATCTCTTACCCGGAAGAGTTCACACATCTCCTAAGAGATGTCTTCCCCGTAAGTCGTGAGCTGGCTTGGGGATAATCCTTCTAAAGAAATGCTGAAAGCAGTAGCGATGTTATTGATGGACATAGCCGCTTCTTCTCCATCTAGATCCATCCTGAATAGGATACAGTTTCTCCTCTCCTAGGATCTCCTTGTAAAGGAGTAGAATCACTAAAAAGATTCTACAGAGTATCCGGCGTATACAGTGGTTAGGAGCCCTAGAATTTGGGTCATTTCCAGTGCGTCGAAAATCCGGTAGATGATGAAGTTGTCATACATCCTAGAAGCCCAAACATGCTCCTGGTTGACCAAACGACCTTCTAGAACAATGGTTTGTCTGGCAACCATTGATGTTTGAGAGAGAAGGGGTTTTGGGAGACTTAGAGAATTTGAAAATTTTTGGAAACTTATCTCTAGGGATGATACTTAGCGAAATGATTTCGAATAATATGGTTATGGTATCGTATAAAAGTTTAAGGGACGTGTAGTAAGATCAATGGTTGAGATTAAATTAAGGGAATTAATCTTACAGTCCTTATAAAAAGACGGATGGGTCAAATCATAATTAGACAAAACTGAGCAGACGTGGGCTCTAACTGCGCCTCTACAAATTCTGACAGGTGTAGACTTACATTAAATGCGATGAAAGATATACGATTTGCTGCCTAATTTATTAGCTTTTTAAGGTTGCAGCGTTCTGGGTACGAGGTTGCAGAGTATTAAATACTCTTAGAAATAAATGTTGTAACCATACGTTGTTTTTTTCCCTTTTTACTGTCTGTGCTGTAAGAATTAAAGATGCAACACTGTTTGATCCCACTGCTGTATGAAGTCGCAACTTGCAGTATGATTCTTACAGCTTCTCGTAAGGTTGCAAAGATTCCTCCTAAGCTTCTGCAATTTCTTTTTCACTCACAATTTCAGAATTTTCAGCTCGTTTCTTAGCATAGAAAACCTTGATTTACATAGGGGTTTAGTGAATATATCAACTAGCTGGAGATCCGTATGAACTTTCTCAAGCACGACATCTTTCTTCTCCACATGATCTCTTAAAAAGTGATGTCTGGTATCAATGTGCTTTGTTCTTGAGTGAAACACTTGATTATGGGTAATTGCGATAGCACTTGTATTATCACAGAGAATTGGAGTCTCTTTTTCTTCAATTCCATAATCTCTTGGTTGCTGCTGTATCCAGGGGATTTGAGCATAGCAACTTCCTGCTGCAATATATTCTACTTCAACTGTAGATGTTGCAATCGATATTTGTTTTCTGCAGAACCATAAAACAAGTATGTTTCCCAGAAATTGACAAGTTCCACTAGTGCTTTTTCTGTCAATCTTGTAGCCTGCATAATCTGAGTTAGAGTAGGCTTTAAGCTTGAATCCTCATTCCTTAGGATACCATATGCCTACTTCTTGAGTTCCCTTCAGATATTTGATAATCTTTTTGACTGCTGAAAGGTGTGACTCATTTGGTGCTGTTTGAAATCTTGTACAAACTCCTACTGCAAACAGCAAGAATCCTATGAGCCATCTGTACTTCGTGATATCCACATCTTTTCTATCTTCATCTTTGTCAAGGCTTATAGATGTGGACATAGGAACAGATGTTGTTGAACCATTTTTCATGTCAAACTTCTTGATAAGCTCCTTTGTATACTTAACTTGACTGATGAAGGTTCCTGTAGACAGCTGCTTTACTTGGCAGCCCTAAGAAGAAACTTTTTTCTCCTATCATACTCATCTCAAACTTTGATTGTATCAGGTTGGAGAATTTTTCACATAAATCTTTATTGGTGGATCCAAAGATGATATCATCCACATAGATCTATACTAAGTGAATGTTATCTCCATCCTGTATCCTGAATAGAGTCTTGTCAATTGTTCCTTTCTTGAAACCGTTTTCCAACAGATATAGGGATAAGGTGTCGTACCAAGCTTTTGGTGCTTGTTTGAGTCCATATAGGGCTTTGTGCAATCTAAATACCTTTTCTTCTACTTGATCTTCAAAACCTGGGGGTTGTTCCACATATACTTCCTCTGTAAGAAGACTATTGAGAAATGCACTCTTCACATCCATTTAATATACATTGAAATTCTTGTAAGCTGCATATGCCAGAAAAATCTTTATAGCTTCCAACCTTGCTATAAGAGCAAAGATTTCATCAAAATTAATTCCTTCTTCCTGGCAATATCCCTTAGCAACTAGTCTTAATTTATTTCTAACAACAAGCTCTGATTCATCCACTTTGTTCTTGAAAACCCATTTTGTTCCTATAACTCATTGATGGGTTGGTCTTACAACTGTTTGTCAAACATGTATTCTTTTAAATCCATTTAGCTCTTCTTGCATGGCTTGAACCTAGTTGTTGTCTTGCAGAGCTTCTTCAAGGTTTTTTTGGTTCTATTTGGGATATAAAATATGCAAACATTACTTCATGAAGAATAGACCTTCTTGTTCTTACTCCTATAGAGGGATATCCAATAATAAGATCCTGATGGGATGAAATGTAATAGATTTTGATGAGACAAAACGTGTAATAGACTAGAACTTTAGCTATCTGGATGTGTTTTATATATAAATATGCTAAGGCAATGATGCTGGAAGGACTTGAAGATTCTGCCAAATAACCAGGAAGCCGAGTCCCTGCTACCTGCATACTGTATCAGACAACCAGTAATCAAAGATCAAAAGGATGCTACAAGGAACCTGGAGATAGTCAAGGAAGCTGACCTACTCGCTCAAAAGGATGTTACAAGGAACCTGGAGATAGTCAAGGAAGCTGACCTACTCGCTCAAAAGGATGCTACAAGGAACCTGGAGATAGTTAAGGAAGCTGACTTACTCAAAGAGGATACTACCAGATACATCAGAGTCAATGCAACCTGACTAGCCAGTAGAGTCACTCCAGTTCTAACAAATCAGAATCTGTCATGTGTGAAAAAGCAGCAAGGACACAGTACAAGCAGTCTACAGAATGAAGTTGCGCAGACAAAGGACAAAGAAGTTGCAGAACAGAATGAAGGCATTTCAGAACAGGTGTCAGAAGATCGGTAGAACCAATCAGGAAGAGACACCTCATCATGTAAAGGACTGTCTTCCCAACGGGCAGAAAACTATCTGATGCCTATATATAGAAGCCTGTTTTACAAAAGGATTGACAACGAACAACGCATACAACTAAGAGAGAACTAAGAAGCAAACAGACGCGAAACAAATCTCTTACAAGCAAAAGCTCATACTCTCAAGTTAATCAAACTGAGCAGCAGCAAGCCAGCTACCTTTGTGATCTTTAGAAGTTCAAGGAGCTTGCTGCATTGGATTGTGTTCATATCTTTTCACTTTATTCTAAGTCTGATAGGAGTCACTTATGCAGGAGTTGATACTGCTAAGTTGTAATCTCTCTGAAGAAGAGAAAGGATCCTGTATGGGTCGGTTAACCTGTGTGGAGATCCTGTCTGAAGAAGTATCAGGCACCTCCCCAACAACCCACTATTCAGCAATCGAACCAGGATATGTCCGATCTCTGCTACAACTGCCGAAAACCAGGACACTATGTCAAAGAGTGTCCTCATCCTAAGGTCAACAGGTATCCCAATGGAGAATCATCCCAGAAAAGGGAAAAACGAAAAGAGGAACGAAGAAGAATTAAAGCCTTCCTAAGTGAGATGGAAAAGGGCAATGAACCTACCAAGGAGGCTCAGCAAGATGCGGACTCCTCTGATGATGACAGTGATTCCTCATCCTCGGAAGACAAAGCACTTATCTGCCTGATGGCACAGGAAGCTGAGGACAGTGAGGATGATGAGGTAATGTATTCTAACCAGCCCTTATTGGAAGAGGAAAAGTCTAACAAAAGCCTCTCCCTTAAACAAATCATGAGCGAATTCGAACAGATAAACTCAATTCATGAGGAGCTAAAACTCGAAAATGAGATGCTCAGGAGGGAAAACAAACAGCTAGCTGGAAAGCTATCTGCATATGAGCTTGATAGCTCAAAGTGTAGTGACCTCCAAGAGCAGGCATCTAAGCTCAATCTGAGAATCGCCAAACTTGAGAATGAGAAGAGTGATATTCAAGCGATTATTGGATCCTTTAGCAAGTCAGCTAAAGAAGCAAAAGAATGCATTAAGTTGGGCAAAAGTCCACTTGATAGAACAGGCCTAGGATACTGTGCAGAAACCTCTCAAGGAACAACAAGGTCATCTAAAACTATTGTTTTCATTCGAGCTGGAACCCCAAAAGAAAAGGAGTTATTCAATAACTCAACAGCAAGCTTGGAGAACATAATAGACAAGGACAAGAGACCCATGTACACATCCTTAGGGAACAAGCCTGTTTTCAAAAGCTGGCTACAGCAGAATCAATCTGCTGATAGAAACAAGAGAAAACAGCAACCTATAAGGATGCTGAACAGAAACCTCCATCCCACCAATACTAAGACCAGAATGTCTAAACCTAAACAAGCTCATGCTCAAGGGAAGTATGGTGGAGGACCTCACTTCAAAAGTGACGGGTATACACAGGTTGCACACACAATTCAGTATCCGAAGGATACCTCTTATAGACGAAACCACCAAGTCTACAACAAAACAATTGTTGTGAGACAAGTTTGGATTCCAAAAGGTACTAACAAAGAAGGACCCGTACATGTATGGGTACCTAAGAACCAGTAATCTCTATTTTACAGGTACCTGCAGTAGGAACCAGCAAGGAAGTGTGGTACATTGATAGCGGGTGTTCGAGACACATGACTGGAGACAAAGAAATTCTTAAGAATTTTCAACAGTGCAAATGACCCAAAGTAATCTTCGGAGACAACTCCAAGGGAAGCACTAGAGGAATTGGAATGCTCATCAAAGGAAATACTCACATAAAGGAAGTGTCGTATGTAAAAGGCCTAAAATACAACCTGCTAAGCATAAGCCAATTTTGTGACAAAGGTTACTCAGTGGAGTTCAATCACAATAAATGCCTGATAAGGGACGGCCAATCCAAGGAAGTGAAGCTATCTGGAACTAGAAAAGGAAACATCTATGTAGCTGACTGGAGCTTAGTAACCACAGCTACCTGCTTCATTGCAAAAGGATCATCAGAAGCTAGCTGGCTATGGCATAAACGGATGAGCCACCTGAACTTCAAAACGATCAACAAGTTAGCCAGAAAAGGACTGGTCAGAGGCCTACCTGATATGGTGTACAAGAAAGAGAGTCTATGTGAAGCATGCCAAAAGGGAAAGCAAACTAAAAGGTCCTTCAAAAACAAGATACAAAGGTCAACTGAAAGAGTGCTGGACTTACTACACAAGGATCTATTCGGACCAGTAGAACCAGTAAGCATGAGTGGAAGAAAGTACACACTTGTAGTGGTGGACGACTATTCAAGATTCGCATGGACACTATTCCTGACAAAGAAGTCAGACACTCAGCGAAGGTTACCGGAGCTACTAAAGAAACTGCAGATCGAAAGGAGTCTGAACATTATCAAAATCCGAACAGACAGAGGCACTGAGTTTACAAACAAGTTCATTGAAGAATATTGCTCTAATAATGGAATTAAGCATGAATACTCAGCAGCTAGGACACCACAACAGAATGGTGTCGCAGAAAGGAAAAATAGAACCCTGAAGGAAGCTGCAAGGACCATGCTAGCTGAAGCACAGCTACCCAAGAGATTTTGGGCAGAAGCAATCAACACAACATGCTATACCAAGAACAGATGCATTATCAACAAAGATTTGAACAAAACTCCTTATGAGCTATGGTTTGGTAATACCCCAAATATTGAACATTTTCATATTTTTGGATGCAGATGCTATGTACTCAACAATGGAAAAGACTACCTGAAAGCATTCGACTCAAAGTCAGATGAAGGAGTATTCTTAGGATACTCCTCGGTAAGCAAAACCTTCAGAATCTTCAACAAGAGAACACTTGTTGTAGAAGAAACAGTACATGTGGATTTTGATGAACCACACTATTCTAAGGCTGATATAGATGAACTTAATGAAGATCTTGGAAAAACTCACATCACCAACACTCGTGTTGAATATATTGATGCTGAGTTACCAAATTTCCAAAATATTGAATCAACTCAGAATCAGCAACCTGCACCTACACAGCAACATGGAGAACATGAACCTACTCCAAACCAGCAGGCACCAGTCATTCAAGAAGAAATACACCACCCTGAAGGAATTCAACTGGAAGTACAGTTAGAAACACAGTCTGATTCAAATCAGCAAGCTGAACAGGATGATCAAGAGCAACCTGCTGAAACTCAAAATGAACAACAGGTTGAAGAAATTAGAAGGAAATGGCTAAGGAATCATCCAAGGAATCAGATCATAGGAGATTCCACCTTTGGAGTTAGAACAAGAAGAAGCAACCCTCATGAAGCAATGTTTGCTTGTTTTATTTCACAAACAGAACCAAGCTGCATAGATGATGCTCTAGCAGACACCAACTGGATACAGGCAATGCAAGAAGAGCTTAATGGATTTGAAAGAAACCAAGTATGGCATCTAGTTCCTAGACCTACTCACCAAGGAGTAATCGGCACAAAATGGGTATTTAAAAACAAACTCGATGAAGAAGGACAAGTAGTCAGAAACAAGGCAAGATTAGTGGCAAAAGGTTACTGCCAGGAGGAAGGAATAGATTTTGAAGAAACTTTTGCACCTGTAGCGAGACTAGAGGCAATCAGGATCTTCCTAGCCTATGCCGCTCACAACAATCTGACAGTCTACCAGATGGATGTTAAAAGTGATTTTCTCAATGGACTGCTCGCTGAAGAAGTTTATGTGGAGCAACCTCCAGAATTTGAAGAAAATCCAGAGACCATGGTCTTCAGGTTGAAGAAAGCTCTCTATGGGCTAAAGCAGGCACCTAGAGCCTGGTATGATACTCTCTCGAAATATCTACTTGATAAAGGATTCAAGAAAGGTAAGGTGGATAAGACACTCTTCAGAATCCAAGATGGAGATAGCATACTGCTCGTTCAGATCTATGTCGATGATATTATCTTCGGTTCAACAAACAAAGAATTGTGCCAAAAATTTTCAAGTCTCATGCAATTCAAATTTGAAATAAGCATGATAGGAGAACTAAGCTTCTTTCTCGGTCTACAAGTCAAACAACTATGCAATGGAACCTTCATCAATCAAGAAAAATACACTAAGGAATTGATAAAGAGATTTGGATTGGAAAATGCAAGCACAGTAAGCATACCGATGATAACATCAGGAAGCCTAGACAAGGATACTGATGGCAAAGCAGTAGACGTTACAAAGTACAGAAGACTAATTAGGTCACTGCTCTACCTGACGGCAAGCAGACCAGATATCATGTTCTTAGTAGGAATGTGTGCAAGATATCAAGCAGCTCCAAAAGAGTCACATATGACCGCAGCCAAACGAATCATCAGATACCTCAACGGAACCCAGGAAGCTGGTCTATGGTACCCGAGAGAAGGAGGACTCAAGCTTATTGGTTACACTGACTCTGATTTTGCAGGTTGCAAAATTGACAGGAAAAGCACCAGTGGTACCTGCCAGCTACTAGGAAACAGACTAGTATCATGGTTCTGCAGAAAGCAAACCTCTATAGCAACCTCAACAGCCGAGGCCGAATATGTTGCTGCAGGAAGCTGCTGTGCACAAATTCTATGGATTCAACAGCAACTAAAGGATTATGGAATTGAAGAAAAGGAAACACCTATCCTATGTGACAACTCTAGCGCAATAGCTATCACCCACAATCCAGTTCTACATTCAAGAACCAAACACATTGATATCAGACACCACTTCATCAGAGATCACGTTGAAAAGAAAGATATATCTTTGGAAAAAGTGCATACTGATCTACAGCTAGCTGACATATTCACAAAGCCACTCTGTGAATCAAGATTTTCATTTCTAAGAAACGAGCTGGGAATAATCAATTTGTGATAATTTTTCTATATAATTCTATGTTTTTCTGTTGAAATGACTATAATGTTCAGGGGGAACCATAGGCAGGACGAAGGAAGAACAGCAACCTAAAGGTTACTACTCAAGGTCCCTGGATAGTTACTGGATACAATGATACTGCTCTGAGCTACCTGCAGGGTCCAGTAACTGAAGCGTGTGAAAAGAGGAACAGTTACCCCGCGGTTAGCAGCCGTTTTTGCAGTAAACTCCTCGATATCCATAAAATATCACATCAAGTACTTAAGCACACGTACACCGCACCAAAAATCTCAACCATTAGATTAAGGGTCTTTTCAAATTCAAGACCAATCAGAACCGTCAGATCATCTCTCACCAAAATTCAAATATAAGGAAGTCTTTCTTCTCACTCATCTCTCACACTTAAACATTTCCATTCTCTTGCAAAACCTAATCTCTCGTGCTCTCTCTCTCTCTCAAAGTTTTTCAGTTTCAGATTTCTTACTCTCTCTAAGAAATAGCACCGAAAGCATCCCAAGTTGTTGATGGAAGGCTAGTGGACCGCAAGATCCTTCTCAAGATGGTGGAGGAAGAAGGGAACACGAAGGAGGTCATGAAGAATATCCTTCAATGCCTCTATGAGACCGGACTTCTCAGACTCTGCTCCTATCACAAAGCCCTCTACGCAGAGGAGCAGGTGGAGAAATTCTACAGGAGGGCGAAGGTCTCTGAGGATAGGTCAGAGATCACATCGAAGGTTGGTGGAGTGACAGTGGTGGTGGACACCGGACTTCTGGAAGAGGTGTTCGCTCTGCCTACTGAAGGGATGAATGCCAGTGACCTCTCCACCTACGGAGAAGACCAACTGAAGGAGTTCTGGACGATGTTCACCGGCAAGGAGGACACGGCGGGGATGTCCCGGAGTTGCAGCAAGAAGGTCTTCCTTCTGGAGTTTGAGTTGCTGCATGATATCTACTGCCATATCATAGAGAACCGCTCTGGTTCCTTTGATAAGTGTACCAACTTCCCGTACAGGATGATGATGGCCATAGTGAAGAAGGAGAAGGTGGATTGGGCCAGCTACCTGCTTTCCAGGCTGGTGGAGGAGGTGGAGAAGAAGGTAGGTAAGCCTACCTATGGGCTAATTATCAACACCCTCCTGGGTCACTTGAAGGTGGATTTGTCCTAAGGGAAGCCCATCCAGAAAAGGGAAATTCATCGGTGCGGATAGGGTCTTTGCCAAGAAGACCACTGCTGGGTCATCCCCAGTAACCAGAAAGGTCTCTGAGGACCTCAAGGGCGCTCCAAGGACAAGGAAGACATTCCGCGACAATGCCTCTTCTTCGTCTGAAAGCAGCTCGAGGATGGAGGAGCCTGCAGAGCCCTCACCAGCTCCTGTTGTGCCAAAGAAGATCAAGCACAAGAAAGATGTGCAAAGGAAACTAGTCATCTCTGATGATGAACCAGAGATCGTCACCACTCGAGCTGTTAAGAAGCCTGCAGTGGAAGTGGAGATTGACTCTCCAAGGGAAGAACAGGCAGGGAATGCTGCTGTTGATGATGATGATGTAGAGGAAGTGGATGAGGAGGATGTGGCTGAGTTCGTCATCAGCATACCGAAGCTGGAGGTGGAGTTCGGTAAATTGATGGAAAGATTCACCACCTGGTGGCAGTACAGGCACCTGCCCAGGGAGGAACTCATCCAGCGGGCAGATTGGAAGATTGAGGAGGAATGGGCGCTGAATTGGGTCGCCATGGATGATTTGGAAGAGATCCTCCAAAAGAAATTTTTGAAGGATCTCAGGAAGATAAAATGGCCAGAATTTCTTGAAAACGCGGAGATAGCCGCTGAGTTGGAGGCCAGGAAGCAGAAGGAAGCTGCCGCACAGCTACCTGGCCCCAGGAGCCTGAAGAGGAAAGAAGCTGTTGTCCAGCCAGACTTCTATAGGGAGGAAGTGATACTGGATGCTGCTGCTGACCAGGTCAGAGCAGGCGATGACGTGGGCTTTGCTGAGGCCCAGATAGCAAAGTACGGGGAGCAGGAAGCCATGGAGAGGATGCTGAAGCAGGCTGCTGTTATCAGCCTGGCAGATACCAGAATGAGAAGGCCAGTAAGGAAACCCCAGATAGGTGAAGGATCCTCCTGCTCAGCTTTGATGGTTGAACCTATCAGCAGGCGGTCACCTTCGCCAACGGAGAAAAATGGTGAGGAATTCTCATACCTTACTGACCTGATCATTCTTCCTGAAGTTCCTGTACAGACGCCGATGAAGGAGAGGAGCTCGACGGCAACTGACTTTCCCAAGGCCAAGGAGTTGGAAACCCTCGCTGCTGTGGCATCTCTTGAGCTGATAGTTCCAACCACAGTAGCAGCCGCCGATGACACCACGGAGACAACCATTCCCACACTAATGGAGGAAGAGGCTGAGGGGGAACATGTGCAGCAGGAGGTATCTGTTCAAGTTGAAGCAGTAGAGGAACCTGCCCCTATGGAAAAGGAGCAACCTGATGCAGCTGTTCCAATGGAGGTGGAGGAGACAACACCTGCCAAATCGGTGGACCAGGGAGAGACGGTCGCTGAGGGGGAAGTAGCTGCAGGTGGAAAGGTGGTGGAAGTGCAGGAGGCAGAAGGAGATAAAAGTGGAGAAAATGAGCCTGATGTGCAAAAGGAGACTGAAGTACAAGAGGATGCAGTACAGGAGGTGGTAGAGGAGATAGAGCAGGAGAAGGAGGCCGAAATGGTGTTCAGCAAGGGTAAGGTAGTTGAACAGGACAAGAAGCTGGGGGTAAATGAGGAGGATGCAGAAGAGGAAACGCTCTCTAAGAACACTGGATCAGGAGGTGGAGGATCCAGTAGCCCTACCAGCAGCGATGATGGGTCACCCAGTGAACAGGGTGATACCGAAGCTGAAAAATCCAAAGCTCTAACATCTGTTTCTGATGAACATGCACCAGCAGGAGAACGCCAGGAACCTGCCAGATCAAATGACGAGGTGCTGACAGCAATTGAACACATGGGGAAGTCCTTGGTGAAAGCGAGCAGGAAACTCCGCAAGGATACCCGTTCCCACTCTGAGACGACGTATTCTTTCATGGACTCCCTCAATGTTACATTGTCAAAGCTCACTCAGATGATTGCTGCCTACCGACCCCCCAAGGAGGATGCTGCAGTAGAAGTCGTCAAGAGCGTGATGGAGAAGCTAAACAGGCAAGAGGAGAAGATGATCTCTCTTGAGGCCAATCAGAAGGCTCTAGTCGCTGCAGTAGACCAAATGGACAGGGAGCAGTTCAACCAATCACAGACCCTGCGGGATCACTCAGGCACCTTGTCTGAAATTCACTCCATGGTCAGTTTTGCGGTTGGACGTGCTGATGATGACAAAAAGGGAGAAGGAATGATTGAAGGCAGACAGAAGGCTGGACAGGATCCTGCTGCCTGCAGACAGATGGTAGTAAGCAGTAGGAGGAGAGATGACTCTGGAGATGGCGGACACAAGGGAGCTGGATCTAGGGGCCCTTCAAACAGCAGTGCTAAAAGAAAATCAGATACTGTTTCTGGGTCTGTTCATCCAGGCTTCAGGAAGGGTGCTGATATGAGAGAAGAAAAAAGGAGGAGGACTGAAGCAGAGCTGAAAAGCAACCTGGATGCTGTATTTTCATCAGATCCCAGGATTGCACTTGACAAGATCTTCCCTCCGCACAAGCTGCCTGACATGGTTGAAATGGAGAAAAATTTACAGAGCCCTGATGTCGCAGCAAGTGCCACTCTCAGAAGCTTCCTGGAAGCAAGCCCGGATCCCAGGAGTGACAGATTCCTAGCCCTAGAAGTCCCGGAGGTCACTCTTCCTACTGAGGTCAATCCATCTTTTTTCCAGATTGAAGCATTCAAGAAAAAGGAGCTGATGAAGTACTTCACCACCCTCTGCAAGGAATCTGCTCTTTTCAGAGGATTCAAAACGAACAAGGAGGCTTTGCAGAGGTTCCTGGAGCTAACAAAGAAAGGTGGACTTCCAATCCAAGTGAAGCTAAAGCAGAAACTTGGAAAGGAGCTGATACCATACAGTGAAGACTTCTGGCTCAGGTTTGAGGAGTCTGAGGAGATGGTGAAAAGGATGGAACCTAGCTATCAAGATTCAATAGCCAACTGGTGGAAAGGCACAAAGTTCGAAAGAAAGAAGAAGGTCAGTTGGTTGAAAACTTGATGTTTTGCTCTTTGCTTATGTTTCTTTTTGTTATTCTGTTTAAGATTTTGTTTGTTCTGCTATCTGCATAAGTATGTATATGCTTTGTACTTATCTCTGATCAATGAAAAACTCGATTCTTCTGGTTGATGAAAGCTCACATCTTGTGAACTTGATGCATGCTTATGAATGATTATATTACTCTGCATCTTTGTTCCAAGCTAATAAAATGTGGTTCTTTGATCCTGTTAAGGAGTTTTGTCATCATCAAAAAGGGGGAAATTGATGGGATGAAATGTAATAGATTTTGATGAGACAAAACGTGTAATAGACTAGAACTTTAGCTATCTGGATGTGTTTTATATGTAAATATGCTAAGGCAAGGATGCTGGAAGGACTTGAAGATTCTGCCAAGTAACCAGGAAGCCGAGTCCCTGCTACCTGCATACTGTATCAGACAACCAGTAATCAAAGATCAAAAGGATGCTACAAGGAACCTGGAGATAGTCAAGGAAGCTGACCTACTCGCTCAAAAGGATGCTACAAGGAACCTGGAGATAGTCAAGGAAGCTGACCTACTCGCTCAAAAGGATGCTACAAGGAACCTGGAGATAGTTAAGGAAGCTGACTTACTCAAAGAGGATACTACCAGATACATCAGAGTCAATGCAACCTGACTAGCCAGTAGAGTCACTCCAGTTCTAACAAATCAGAATCTGCCATGTGTGAAAAAGCAGCAAGGACACAGTACAAGCAGTCTGCAGAATGAAGTTGCGCAGACAAAGGACAAAGAAGTTGCAGAACAGAATGAAGGCATTTCAAAACAGGTGTCAGAAGATCGGCAGAACCAATCAGAAAGAGACACCTCATCATGTAAAGGACTGTCTTCCCAACGGGCAGAAAACTATCTGATGCCTATATATAGAAGCCTGTTTTACAAAAGGATTGACAACGAACAACGCATACAACTAAGAGAGAACTAAGAAGCAAACAGACGCGAAGCAAATCTCTTACAAGCAAAAGCTCATACTCTCAAGTTAATCAGACTGAGCAGCAGCAAGCCAGCTACCTTTGTGATATTTAGAAGTTCAAGGAGCTTGCTGCATTGGATTGTGTTCATATCTTTTCACTTTATTCTAAGTCTGATAGGAGTCGCTTAGGCAGGAGTTGATACTGCTAAGTTGTAATCTCTCTGAAGAAAAGAAAGGATCCTGTGTGGGTCGGTTAACCTATGTGGAGATCCTGTGTGGGTCGATAGTTGGTCACTGTGCAGCTACCTGTGTGGATAGAGCTGACAGTTTGCTTAGAGTATAGTTTGTGTTAGCTGAGTCTATTGTAAATCAAACTTGCTTTAACAAAGTTCCTCCTTGTGAAGGAGTAGAGAGGACGTAGAGGGATTACTCCACCCTTGAACCTCTATAAGCTTGCTTATGTCTTTTATAGCTTTCTATCTATCTATCTGCATCTGAGCATACTGCATTAAAAGCGTGTTTCGAAAAACATAAGTATTTCCGCTGTGCATTACATTCTCTGTCTAAGTCCTGAGGTCACTGCCTGAGCAGGAACCTATCGAGCAGTAAGCTTACTAGCTACCTGTTCATCAGGGACTTAACATTCTTTGGAGCAAAAGTTGAAAATTTGATAAGGTTAATTCACCCCCCCTCTTAACCTTATACCACTGGGACCAACAGATCCCTAGGATGATTTCTTAGCCATGTTCTATCAGGCTCAAAGGTATGCATAAGTCTAGGTTGTTCCTCAGCATGCTGTACGATTGGAGGTTATGTTGCTGTAAGAATATCTGCTGCATCCAGAGGTGTAGATTCTTCTTTTTTATCTTCAGCTGAGGGTATAACTCCTTCAATATAGGGACATCATTTTCTTTCTTTGGTATTGTTCCTTCAGCGGGTCTTCTAGCCTTGTGGTATCACAATGTGGTTCATCAAATACCATATGAATTGACTCTTCAACCACTAAGGTTCTTTTGTTGAAGACTCTGAGTGCTTTGCTTATAGCAGAGTATCCTAGAAATACTCCTTCATCTGATTTTGCATCAAAGATCTTCAGATGCTCTTTTCCATTGTTGAGAATATAACACATATATCCAAAAATATAAAGATAGGAAATGTTTGGTGTATATCCATTCCAGACTTCATATGGAGTTTTGTCTAGATCTTTGTTGATCAAACATCTGTTTTGAGTGTAGCATGCAGTGTTGGTAGCTTCAGCCCAAACTCTCTTGGGTATCTCTGCCTCTGTTTTCATTGTCCTTGTTGCTTCCTTGAGGGTTCTGTTTCTCCTTTCAGCTACACCATTCTGTTGAGGTGTTCTTGCAGCAAAGTATTCATGACGAATACCATTGTCAGAACAGAATTTTTCAATAAACTTGTTTGTGAACTCAGTTCCTCTGTCTAATCTGATCTTTACTATGCTCAAGTTTTTCTCATTTTAAATCTTCTTGTTGATGTCAGCCAGCTTGTTCTGAGTTTCTGATTTCTTAGCAAGAAATATGGTCCAGGTGTATCTTAAATAGTCATCTACTACTACAAGTGGGTACTTTTTCTCACTTATACTTACTAGTTCTACTGGTCCAAAGAGGTCTATGTGTAGAATCAGAATTCTGTGAGATGACTTCCGCAACTTATCTTTGAATGAGTTTTTCACCTGATTTCCTTTCTGACAAACTCCACAAATATTTTCCTTTTTATATGCCACATCTGGCAGTCCTCTTACAAGCCCTTTTCTTGCTAGCTTGTTTATGGTCTTGAAGTTCAAGTGACTCAGTCTCTTGTGCCATAACCAGCTTAGCTCTGGTGGACTTTTTACAATGAAGCATGTTGGTTGAATAGAAGAGTTCCAATCTACAAGATATATGTTTCCTCTTCTTATTCCTGTAAGCTTGACTTTATTTGATGTGTTGTCCTTGATTAGACACTTGTTGAGGTTAAACTCTACAGTGTATCCTTTGTCACAAAATTGACTGATGCTCAGCAGGTTATATCTAAGACCTGTTTGATCTTTATATTCCCTTTGATTAGACTTCTACTGTCTTTTGTGCTTCCTTTGGAATCATCTCCAAAGATGACCTTCGGTTCTTTGCATTCTTGGAAATCTTTTACGGCATCTTTGTTACCTGTCATGTGCCTTGAGCAGCCACTATCTATGTACCATACATCACTACTGCATCCTGGCATTGAAACCTGCACCAAATTTAAACTGATTTAGGTACCAATTTCTACAAGGGTTCTTTTGGGTTAGTTTCTTTTGGAACCCAAACTTTCTTAACAGTCAATACTTTGCTATAAGATTTGTTGGTTCCACTTCTGTAGGTAGTTTTGTTCTTAGACTGCTTGTTAAATGTATGTGCAGAAACTATATATGTGTTACCAACACTCTTATGGTGTGGTCTTCCACTAAACTTCCCTGGGTATGTCCTTCTTTAGGTTTAGACATGAGAGTCTTAGTATTGGTGGGGAAATGTCTTTTATGCTGCAACTTTGTGGGATGTATATCTCCTTGCTGCTTATAGCAAATGACTTCTTCTGCAGCCAACTCTTAAATACAGGCTTACTTCCTACAGTTGAGCATTGGGGCTTCTTTCTCTTATCCATCAGTGTGGTTTGTTCAAGATCTTTTCTGAGTTACAGGGTAACTCATTCTCCATTGAAGTTTTAGCTTGAACAAATATAATAATCTTAGATGAACTTGTTGTATTCTAAAAGGTATGTTAGTGTTGTATCCTAAGCTTATTTTCTCAAATGGACTTTTGGCTTGGTTTAGGCACTCTCTTGCGTCCTTAGCAGATTTGCTAAATATTCTAATTGTGGACTGCAAGTTCTCCTTCTCATTTCTAGCTTGGTGACCAACAGATTTAGCCTTTAGACCTCTTTTTATAGCTTGCTGCGTCTTGAGCTATTAGACTCACATGCTGCTAGCATTTTTGCAATGTCGATGTTTTTGCTTCTGAGGATCTCATTCTCAATTCTAAAGTTTTCATTTTCAACCTTTAGCTCCTCATTAGTTGAGTTAATCTACTCAAAGTCACTCATGATACTTTTTAAAGAGTGGATCATATTCAGCTCTTTTTTTCCAAGTATGGACATCGGTTGGTATGTTATCTTATCTTCTTCACTGTCCTCACAGTCTATTGCCATCGGGCAAATCAGTGCTTCTTCGTCTAAGGATGAGGTTTCAGTATCACTGTCAAAAGATTCAGCAGCTTTCAGCATCTCCTTTGAGACTGCTGTATCCTTAGCTTTTTCCATCTCTCTAATGAGAGCTCTAAGCTTGTGTCTATCATCTCTCATTTTCTCTCTCCTTTGTTCTCTCTCCTTCTGCGTACTTGTGTACGATTAGATGTGGACAGCTTATTGCATAGTGTCCAGGCTTCCTGCAATTATAATACAAGTCAAGATTATTTGAGTTTGATTGTGGAGAGGAAGATACCAGAGGTGGTGGATAACTTCTTCTAAAGTCATTTCTCTTGTTGTTGTTGTTGCAGATGTTGTTACTCTTCATGAATCTTCTAAATTTCTTTAGAAGAAGAGTCATATCTTCTTCAGCATCCTCAACTATAACCTCTGACTGTTTGCTGCAACTGGCAGCTGTTGTATCCTTCGAGCTTCTAGCAGTCAGCGCAGTAATCTTGGAACTTGATTCTTCCACCTCCTTTTTCCTTCTATTGATATTATATTCAAATGTTTTGAGATCGAAGAATAGATCGAATGTACTCATGGATTTCAAATCCATAGACACTCTCATGGCGGTGGTCTTGCTATCCCATTTCGCTAGCAGGGCTCTCAGTACTTTTATATTCTTTTCTTTCTGTGTATAGTGCTTGTTGAGAGCTTCTAATTCATTCACGATAGAGGTGAATCTTAGATCTAATTGCTCAAGAGTCTCTTCATTCTTCATCTCGAAGAGCTTGAAAAGTTGGGTGATGTTGGAGATCTTATAATCTTTCGTGAGTTCTGTGCCCTCACATATTTGTTCCAACTTTTCGCATATCTCCTTGGATGTTTTGCATGTTTTGACTTTGCTGAAAGTGCCTTTGTCCAAGGTGATGAATAAAGCATTTTTAGCCACATTGTTCAGATTGGCTCTCTTTCTATCTTCATTATTCCATTCTTGTCTTGGTTTGATCAGGAAGTTGGGTGGCGGAGGTGCTCCTTCCTTCATTTCTCTTCCTAGCATGAGATTTATCTTTATGGGGACAATCAGTCCTTCTGTGATGACCATCCATATTCATCATTCATCGCTGAAAGATGTACCTGTATTCTGATTTTCCAATCATCGTATTCTTCTACGGAAAACATGGGCAGCTTGTGGTTAGAGGAATCCATGATATGCTGTAAGAAAGAGATTTTTCAAGATGCAGAGAAAAACAGCGGTCTAGGGTGGATCTAGGTAGGTGACCAGATAAGTTGGCTTTTAAACCAACTTGCTCTGATACCACTTGTTGGTCTCAAGTGGTGTCCGAGGTTCAGAGGGGGGGGTGAATGAACCTTGGTCGATTTTGAAAATCTTTTACAAACTTACTGTTCTGTAAGTTACTTGAACTTGCAGCGCCAGTCAGTTACTGCTTACAGCACTAGTATGCAATGTTGTACGATTTAACTTAGAGTTTTTATGCGCATCGGAAAATATATTTTTGACACAAGGCTGGTTTTCTCAAATATGCTCCTTTTAAAGATGTTTTTATGCTTATGACAGATAGATATATAGAATGCAGCACAGATATATAAAGCAGGTAAACACTTATGATTTATAGTGGTTCAAATGTGGTGTAATCCTTCTACATCCACTCTATTGCTACCTCGAGCAGAAACTTTGTTAAGCAAGATTGAATTACAAGACTCTCCTAACAATCTATCAACTCAACAAGTTAACACCTACTAGAACTCAGTGTACACACAACAACTGCAAGTTTTAAAGACAAACCCACACAGGATTTCACACTCCACACAGGAAAATTGCTTATAACCTAGACAACTTATATAAACAGTAAGGATAAATCCTATCAATTGTTCGACACCTAAAACAACCTAAGTATACCTCAACAAGGTTAAAATATATAAAGTGTTTCTTCAATTGGTGTGGTGAAGTGAGCTTCTTAAATCCTTCGATGGATCTTTCAGCTTGAACTTGTTCACTTCACTGAGGTCAAGTGACTGAAATTGATAGTGCTTGAGAGAGTATAGCTTTGAATCTTGAACTTTTAGCGTCAATGTTTCAGTTGTCAGCTTCAGGGTTGCTCGTCCTCTATTTATACTTGTAGAAATATATCCGTTGAATGAGATATCTCTCATTTGAAATAAGTGTGCTTGATCAAAGGTATGATTTGCATTTAATGCGACTTGACTTTTCTTTTCAAAGCATTTAATGTGGTGGTTGCGGCTCGCAGCTTTCTACAACCCGTCAGTCCACATATCGTCTTTACATTAGCTCCATGTCTACAACTTTGATCTTCTCTTGAACGACTCTAATTATACTTGTTTCGTTCTTCATTCCTCATACTGCATTTATCCTTCCTTGAATTGTAGGATATTGATTCTGTTTGTCATTAACGAGGTTGGTTGATTATACAACAAGTTATGATCTGTACATTGTATCCTAGTTCTTCTTGTAGCTATTCATTCTTTACAATCCTGCTATAACTTGACCTTCTTGCAGCACTACATTATACAGTACTACTGTATTTGTTCTTGCAGTATTCCTGTAGCCACTTCTTGTAGTGGTGCTGCTTGTCGTTCTTACTTACTGCATTGTTGTATTTACTTCTTGCAACGTCTTCATTCTTTTATTTTCTCAATACAGCATAATCTTATAGAGTTCCTCCATCTTTCAGTATCTATAACTAGACTCAATCCTAATCTATGTTTTCACTTAAACATTGTAAAAAATGGGGTACTCAAATTTTCTATTACATATGTGGTTTGTCTCATCAAAATCTATACATTGAAATCCCAACATATCTAATAATAATTTCAAAGATCAAACTACTTTGATTTCATTAACAGAGATTTAAATTAAAATAATTCTTTTCTATGACACTATAATTTTTTTTCATAGATTCTTTCATAGATTTATGTAACATATATAAAACAATTATAGAAAATTTTATCCACAGAAGAACGAAATTAAGTTACCTTATAGGAAAGACACGATTCTTTCCACTCAATCAAAGAAAATTAAAACTTAATCTCCTCGAGAACATTCATGTAGTTCACCAAATCACCAAACCTCTTAAAGCTCTCATGTTGATAACGTATTGTAGGATAATGAGAATGAGAAGAAGAAGCTACTTTATTTCACCATAAAACTCTTTTGAGTATTAGATATAGAGTTTACATAAATAAACAAATATAATAAATATCTAAAACACCCTTTTTAAATTGTTTTTTATGAAGGTACACTAAATGTATTTTTTCCTTTTTAACACTTACAAGAAATTTAAGGTGCTCATTATAATGCAACTTCATTTCAAAATAACCACCAATTACACAAATTGACTTTCATGTCAATAGTGGCTCTCCAACGTTCATCAATCATAAATTAAAAAGAATTATTGAGTGAGAAATTATTAAATATGAAATATAATTTTTGCCAGAATGAAACCTTTGTCCAAAAGCTTTTGTATTTGGACCTTCAGTTCTTGTAATTCTTCCGGTACCATTCGATAAGGAACTTTTGACACCGGTGTCGCTCCGGGCATGAGATCAATCCCGAATATCACTTGTCTATCCAGCGGAGGGCCAGGTAATTCATCTGAAAAAAACGTTCAAGAATTTCCTTACTACCGACACTTTCTCTATAACTAGCGATCCCTGCTCCGGGTTTACCATGTTGACCAACCAAGCTTCACAATTTCCTTTGTTAAGCATCTCGGTTGCCTTCATGGCCGATATAATCCTTGGATCAACTTTGACTCGTGTCCCATGGAAGGTGAACTCCGACTTCCCCAGTGCTTGGAAAATGATTTCCCTCGCACGACAGTTGATTACTGCATGTTGGACTCTAGCCAGTACATTTCTAAAATTATATCGAAATCATTCATCTCCAGAGCATAAAGATCGGCTAGAAGAATCTTATCTTCGAATACGATCTTAAGGCGATGGTATAGGTGTTTTGTCCTTACCGTCTTCCCTGAAGGAATACTAACTTCTAGGGTTTGAGCGACTATCCTACCGTCCTCATGCTTCAGCAATTTACAGAAATTCACAGAGACAAAGGAGTGTGTCGCTCCAGTATCAAATAGGATGAGAGCAGGTATATCACATACTGATAACATACCTGTCATCATCTCGGCTCCCTCAGCAGCTTCCGGGTGGGTAAGAGCAAAGGCTCGTGCTCTGCCTGCCTCCGGTCTTGAGTTCGGGGCTGTAGCTGGTGAGTTTCTTACCTTCCACCAGTTGGCCGCTAGGTGTCCCGGTGCCCCATATGTGAAGCAACTTCGTGTTTCTCGTTGACATGACCCCACATGTACCTTACTGCATCTAGGGCACGGGTTTCCGGATCTGAGAGGGGAAATGAATGAAGCGTTGTTTGCCCTTGGAAATTTATTCTAGGCAGAACTCTGGCTCTGGCCAGTCCACTTCCTCTTTACAGATGTTGGGAAGATATTCCTAGGAATTATAGCATCCAAACGCAAGCTAGATGCGAGTTCTTGTGCTCTCTCGATAACACTTGCGTATGAAATCGTTCCTTGCCTAGCCAGTATGGATCCAATCTCTGGACGAAGGCCTTTTCCAAACCTTCGGGTCTTTTTGATGTCAGTATCCACCAAGTGTGTGGCATACCGACTCAATTGATTGAATCGCCGCTCATATTCTCCCACCGTCGTGCTTCCCTATTAGAGATGGAAGTGATGAGAAACCACTTCCTTAACTTCTTCCCACGCTAGCCCCTCTCTTTGGGTGGGTAGCAGCGTCCTCTCATACGAGTCCCACCAGTGACTCGCTTCGTTTGTGAGCTGGATGATTGCACATGAAACCTTCTGTTCCTGCGTACACGTCAAGTGCCTAAAAAGTCGATCAAGTGACCTCAGCCACTCTTCCGCTTCAGCAGGTTCACCCTTCCCATCAAACATCGGCGGGTTAAAAATATAAAAATAATAATAGGTAGAGATAAAATAAACGTGACACCCTTGAAAAGGTATAAACGTGTATTCCATTAAACAAAAAGGAATTACACGTGCATAATATATATACAAATGAAAAGATATATCGTTTGTAGTATATATATATATATATTCTAAAAGACATTTACCTAATCTACGCGACGGCGGCTGGATGCGTCGAAGGCCCCTATAGTCATGGTGACCCATCTCTCGGGTCACCAACCTCTATATCCTCCTCAACAGGGTCCTCCTCTGGATCCTCATCCTCCAACTCCGAACTACTGCTAGACGGGTCGTAAGGTTCCGAATCAGGAGTAGTCGGAAGGTCATGTCGACCCCATAGCTCTAGCATCTTTATGCCACATTCCCAAAATCAGCGATGGGTATGAAACCCCTCGATGAGTATACTAGCTCATCCCAGTAAACAAGACGTGCCCTAGCCTCTCACTTACGAGGTAAAGTATGGATCATGCGTAGACACGCCTGTATGCCACTAATCCTACCTCCAGCACCCCCTAACTCTCTCCAGCAGTGCAGAAGTCCGGCAACGTACTTGCCTACTGACCTATAGTCCATCACTCTACTCTCATAAAAATAACATCGAAGCCTCTCCTCGCGATGGGTATGAAACCCCTCGATGAGTATACTAGCTCATCCTAGTAAACGAGACGTGCCCTAACCTCTCTACAAAAATATTAACCTCACTTTTTCAGATCATACTCACGGACCAGGGGAGACACACCCATTAGCTCACCCTATCGTAGACAAGGACCCATGGTATTCTCAACCCTTTTTCACCGCACTAACTCCTACAAATGACCATTTACGCACACGAGCCCACGCTGCTGCAGTCAGCGGCCCTATGGCCGCGACCAAAAAGTAATGTGTCAATAACAGTGACTTCTCAACCCCTTTTTTTTAAATCCGTGTCTAAATCTTCGACAGATATTTAAATTAGAAATACGTATAATCATCACGGAACACAACACGAAATATGCACAACAGATATTAGAAATGGTAAGGGATGAATAGGTGCGGGCATCGCCCGTCTTATCCTATAAAACGGTCTCAAATACCGTTGGTGTATTTCAAGGATCACCAAACCTTTCATAGAAGAATGGAGGTAAGGGACGAATGCATGAAGAGGCGCCTCAGCGGGCCCACCCCTCACAATAATAAGTATGTCACAGCAAGTCTAATCACAACATTTAGTATTCCTCAATCATGCTTGGAATAGGGAAAACTGTAAACAGATAAAGAGTTAGAAATTACCCCCATCTTGTTCGGTGGTTACCACGTGAGCAGCAAGTGTCAAAGATCACGTATCCCAAGGCTTCAATCCAACAGGTAAGATACATAATTTACGGTGTTTTCTTAGATCTTTATTATCTATAATTAAAGATTTAACCAACATCGGATCGGATACTATCGATCGAGATGGGATGACGGATTGGAACGGAAGGCCTAACGATTGAGGTTGAAGAAATAAGAGGGAATTATCAGTATATAGAATTGAGGTAAAAGAGAATGAATTTTAGATCACAACAAAAAAATGAACTCGATCGGAGTTGAAACGAGCTCAAATGGAGCGTTTTAAGATTGAGGGGTATTATGGTAATTTAGTCAAATGGTTGATTTTGACCGGGACCCATGACCCTTGATCAACGATATTTCATTGGCGACAACTCAATGATAAAGTACGATGAAAATGAATGAGATTCGAATCAAAAATTGAATCAAATTTCGGCGTTGTGCGCGTTCCCAACGACGGGAGAAAAAAAACCCCGGCATCTCCCGGTGGCTGCCGAGTTTTCTCAATCAGCCTACTTCCAGGCGCCACCAGCTACGGCAGCGCCGTCCTGTGCCGCCACCATTTCGTCCTCCGGCGAGCCTACACCACCGGCTACCACCTCCGCCCATCACTCTTCGGGATCCGACATGAATAGTACCGTAAAAACAGCTGAAAATACCCTTCATCACACACGCTTGCACAAACATATACACTCACACATACGACAATTTTCAGCCTTAGCCGGCGACCACCAGCCGCCGGCCACCACTCCCAGGCCCTCGCCGGCGCATCACCAGCATCGGCCATCAGTAGTTCACGGCGGCGCCACCAGCGCCGCCCCCACAGCATGCATACACAACACACATTTTACACACGCACACACTACACAACCCCATGCAACCACCCCCTTTCTCAGCCCTTTTTCCGGCACCGGCACCGGCACCGGCACCGGCACTACCACCCACGACGGTGCCGCCCTTCCAGCGGCTAGCCCACATCCCCGACAGTTCCTCTGGCGCCTGCAACCGTAAGAAAAAGAGAGAGAGAGAGAGAGAGAGAGAGAGAAAAAATGAAGGAGAGAAAAGGTGGCAAAAAGTTAGGGTTTAGGGTTTGGAGATCCTTTTTCACCATTTTTCGACGAACGAAAAATTGAAATTGAATTCCGGAAGTTGTCCTAGATTCATCTCATCAAGGGCTACGTTGTGTATGAAAATCGGCCGAAACCGACAAGTTTGAAATTTTTCGACGAACTCCGACGGCGGCTCTGGTGGCGGCTTCTACGGCGGCACCAAAGGCAACGTGCCGGAGACAGAATAAAAAGAGGAGAGAGAAACTTACGTGTGTTCGGTGTTTTTCGACTCGTTCGAAGAAACAGTGAAAATGAAATTGAATGAAGGCCTATTTATAGAAAATTTTGAAAATCACTGTTCATTAGGGTAGGTTACTGTTCATAATAAGATGGCGGTTACTGTTTATCAAGATTTCATTCCTCGTTTTTCTGAAACTCCGTATTTTGCCTTTTTCTTCGTCGTTTGAGCTACGAGTATCCGATTAACCTCTAGTTCGTTTCTATCTTCTCATTTTTCCGTTATGCATCTAATGGTTTAAAAATATTCTATGTTCCATGTCTATAAATTTTTATCCATCTAAAGTCGGTCGTTAAACACATATCTGAAACGCATGTAATTAAATTAAACACTCAAGAATTAATACACATAAGATATTTTGATTAAGGGTTTACTTATTTAATTAACCAATTATGCTTCATTTTTGTCCTGGGCGCTACAATTTAAACCAATTTGATGGGTCTTCCTTCTATGACAATGTTTCATATTTGACAAATTTTTTTGTGTTACTTATAGATTCGTATAACATACACGACTCACTTTCACGCATTTTCACGTGTCTGGGACGTGTCTGCACGTGCTCCCATCCACTTAAGTAGGTGTGTCCAAACCCACCCAAATTCGCACCCAAGTGTTACACTTTTATATTATGTTAGTCATACTTTTATGTTATATTAGTCATACCTTTTAGGATTTAGTTGTACCTTAACATATTTTAAACATTTATTAATACATTTCATATATTTTAGTTATATTAGTCATACATTTTAGTTATGTTGGTCATACATTTACGTATTATATAAATGTATATATGACTAATATTTGATAAAGGTATGAGTAATATCACAAAAATGTATATATGTATAAATTGTTTAAAAATATATTATGGTGTATATGAAAGGTATATATGTGGTATTACATTAGTGAAATACATTTATTAGGGTTTTTTACAAATACAAATGTATTAATAAATGCGTTTCAGCATACCTTTGTACAAATTTCAGCATAAGTGGTTCGGCCTCTATGAAATGCTTACATCCACTGAGAACAAGAATTAACATATTTCACTAAGAATCGAGAGAGAAATCGAGTTATAAAGATAAGACGCAGATTAAGGTTTTCACTAGCTAAACCTAGCACTCTAAACTCTCTTATCTTACTGATTTCTCAAGATCTAAGCATGAAATTACGAATGAGTAAACATCACTATATATAGAACAAAAGCCCTAAGGTAATTTCCAAAAATGGTTGATGGATAAGCGCGAATTTCTATTACAAAATCAGTTTTTGCGTCAAAATCCTAAGCTACTCAAATGAGCAGAAAAAACTATCAAGATTCGGTTCGGATGTTAATCTTGACATGTCTGATTCAATCCTTTTCTGATCAGTTCTGATCTTCCTTAAACCAATTCCCTGATCAGTGATTTATTTTCGAGTTGATCCTACAGTTACAAATAACAAAGTGATACTTTACAACTCCATTGGCTCAATATTGACACACATTGAAATGCATTATTTACATCTCACATGATATAATCCATAAGTGTGAACATGGCTAATTCAAGAATTTGTGTAATGAATTATTTGCTCAAATGAAAATATATCACTAGCTCAAATATGAGGTTCCAAAGGCCCAATGGGCTTAAAAGCAGGCCCTCACGGGAGCCGAGATGCTTTACTGATATCGACATCTTTGGCAATGGCTTGGATTTTGGCCTCAACTTCCATTTCCCAAATTGAAGAAGCAATTTACAGTTATCTTCACCCATTTCTCATAAGCTTTTCCTATTCCCAATATAAATAATATATATAAGTATACAAAATCCCATGTTAATTTGAACATGCAATCTACATCGATTGCTTCATGGCACACTTGCTGCTATTACCCTGTTCCTAATCATCTCCTGTCCCACCATCTCCATCTTCATAACGCCAGTAAGATTACGATCAATTCCAAACCTCGTAGATCCAAATTCACAAATCATAGCCTCATCACACTCACTGCCACGCACAGTTGCAGCAAAGAAGAAGAAAAGAAGCAGAAGGATCAAGAAAATCGTGAATTCATCCAGGATTTCTTCTCTTCCGCGGAATCGCCGACCCAATTCCGGGAGGGTGAAACAGAGAGGGGATTTGGAGTGGATAATCTTAGGGGCATTTCGTCGAACATGGGGTGGGCTGATCTGAAAGCTGCATTGGGTCAGAGGATTAATTTTGAAGGCATCGCTTGCTCCGTTGGTGTCTTGTCCAAAGACAAGCAATTGGCAATTCCGCACGTTTCTGTGCCTGATATCAGGTATACTGATTGGGCCGAGCTGAGAAATAGGGGGTTTGAAGGTGTGGTGTTTGACAAAGATAATACTATCACGGCTCCTTACTCTTTGAGCTTGTGGGCACCTCTTCAATCGACTATTGAGCACTGTAAATCTCTGTTTGGCTCTAATATTGCGGTGTACAGTAATTCTGCTGGTAATTTTGTTGAAATCCATTTAGAAATTTTATCAAGTCTCTTATTATCCAGTGTGTGTGTGTGTATGTTTGTGTATGTTTTTTTTTTTTTGTGTGTGTGTGTGTGTGTGAGTTAGTTGCTTAACAATGTTCGTTTTTGTTTTAGGATTGAATGAGTATGATGCTGATGGTAGAAAAGCTGAAGCTCTTGAGGAGTCAATAGGAATCAAAGTGATTAGACACAGTAAGTAGTTTTCTCCACACTTGAAAGCCTCCATCTTTTGCACAAATTTTGTTTATTAGTACGAATTTACTTTTTTTGTTGTGGATTCAATGGAAAAAAATGATCAGATTTTAGGTGATCTTTTATCATACAAGATTCTTTATTACAAATAATGTGTTACCTTCTATTCCCACATCACCACCGATGTTTCACGTATAAAACGACATCATCAATGTGCATATGGTGAGTTGAAGTAGCAGATGTAACACAATTTGCTATAGAGGAATTTGACCAGATGTTCAGACCATTCAGGGTTCCATTTAATGTTGTTTGGTTTTGTTCTATTAAAATAAATCTAGAGGTGAAGAAGCCAGCAGGAACAGCTGAAGAAATTGAAAAACTCTTTGGTTGTGAGTCTTCTAGACTTATTATGGTAAACTCCTATATTGTAATTGATGTCTTTTGTTTTTTCCTTATAGCTATTTCAGCTTGAAAATTGGCATGTTTCATCACATAGTATATTGGCTATGCAAATGCTAGGTGGGTGATCGGCCTTTCACGGATATTGTTTTTGGAAACAGAAATGGATTTTTCACAGTACTGACTGAACCATTGAGTCTTGCAGAGGAGCCTTTGATTGTGAGGCAGGTTGGCCACTTCTAATTATTTTCTTGTTGGTGCTGCCTTAAGACATTGTTTGCAAATGAATGATGTCAAACATGTATGTCCATAGTCATGGGGTTTCGATATTGACTTCTTGGTAAATTGAAGATGGCTGATATAATATGGTTGATGTTGACTTATCCTTGGACTGTTATGGTTAGATGTGTTGATCTTGGAAATTAGGTTTGACTCAGAGTTGCATGCTTTTATATTGAAATGTCTGTTTTCCACTTCAAAAAGTTGGAGAAGAAAAATATTGGAGGCTATTGAATAATATGTTAAAGAAGATCATTATCATTGGATGCATGAATGAAATTTTTGGATTACTTAAGTTGGCTTTTGGAATAGTGACAGGGTGGTTTGGCTAAACCTACCATTTGGGTGATTATTTCTATAATCCTGCCATCTACTTTCCCCCTGCTTCCTTCACCCTTGTACCTACTCAAACGTCTGCTTTTGGGGGCCTCAATTTCCACCCCTAAAAGTGTTTCTCCACTATTCTTTTCATTTCATAGCTGGACCATGTTTTACACCCTCCATTACATAACCAATATCAGAACTTTAACCTTCTAGAAACGGTTTCTTAATCAGATTGATATAAAATGAATTAATAAGTACCACTTAACTAATATCTTTTAGCATTTAAAGTTAACATCATAGTTGCTGTCGTGTTCAAATTGAAAGACATTGCTGAAAGGTGGCACTTATACTTTTATTTCTTTATCAAACTTAAGTAGAAAGCATCAATCTGAGTGACTTTTTCTTTCTTTTTCTTTTTTTCTTTAAGTATTTAAAATGTCACAACATGTGTCTTTACCAATTTATATGTATATGTTATGTATAATAATAAATGATAGGCAGTTGAAAGAGTAAAGATTAGCCATAATTCTGTGTCAACCTTGGATGTTGCAAGTCTGAGTACCTCACTTCGTCAATGAATTAATGCATAGATGAGTAGCATTTGGTCAGGTAAGAGTTTATATATATTTTTTGTAATCTAGTTGTCCCTAAATACAAAATAAAAACTTTTCGTAAAAATTTATAACTTCCAGAAATGTTTTCTGCAGAATATTGTTAATTTAAAATTATATTTAGTAAATGCTACCTATCTTACTCACCTGACCGAATGCTGCTCATCAACCCTTTCAAGTGATGAAATGAGCTACTAACCTTGCAAATCCCAAGGATCATTATTCCTTCAACCACCAATAATTCATTAATTATTTATAACACATATTCATATATTGGAAATGCCAATTGTTGTGGTACACTGAAACTGATTCATTCTACTTGTATTAATAGAAAATGAATTTATGAAGGGATAACTGTTCTGAGGTAGTGACAATAGTGAAAAATGAAACTAGAGGAACACTGAGATAACCATGTGTTATGGGAGATGTTGGCTGTTGCGTTGGTGAACATTTGGTAGCTGATTCATGGACTAGCTAGTGGTTGAGGTGCGGGTTAGATACATATGCTTTTTGGATCTGTTGAAGAGGACTTTCTCTTTTTTTTTCTTAGTGGGGTTGGGCGCTGGTGATATTTGTCATGTGTTTTCAGGTTTGGGCAGTTTTAGAGAAGTTTATGACTTGTTGCATCTCCTCGGTTCAAACTTCTGCCTTACTGCCCCTTTTGCTTTACTGCATCTCACTACAAAAAGTTTTTTAGTAGGCGGAGCCTACCTGAACTGCAGCCATTCACATCCCTAGGTGGCTCTATTGAACATTTTCATCACTCTGTCTGTGTTGGCTTCGAAAAAATTGATGGGAAAAACAGGAGATATAGCTCATTTTATTTCTTCATTATCTTATATGGTTTTATTTGACCAAGAATCAACTTCTTGGCACTTACTGAGCATTTAAAGAATGTAAGATATGATCAGATGAAGTAATGTTGCAGACTGCATAAGTATTGCAACTAAGCATAAAGAAACTGCTCCTTGCTCTTTCTCTGCTCATATGATTTCCTTAATGAAATGATCACAGGTGAGGCTGATCGAAGTTGCCCTCGTAAAACAATGGTCCAAAAAAGGGTTAATGCCCATCAGTCACAAGCTTATTTCAGATCCAGCAAAGTGTGTTAAGGATGCACCTGTTTGATAAATCTACTTAGGAGTTAATTCACTCATTCTTTATATATTCTTTTTTCTTATTCAAATAAATATTTTGGTAAATGGCAGCAACCATGTAAGTAAGTTTTTCAGTCACTATTCTTCAACTCAACGAGTTTCCTATGGTTCCTTTGTGAAAGAGGCAACATAAACCAAGCACTTTCTGCGGTTTCTGTAAAGAAATTTTGTGTCCGTGTTAGTGTTGTTTTAGAACGATGATGATAGAGATAAAGATTTGCTTTTGTACCTGTGAAATATATAACGTGCTAGCTTCTTAGAATTAAATCAACTAGCGATTAGATGTTAATTTATAGCTGTGAGGATTAGCAATCACTTCTCAGCTCACTCTGCATATTGATTCCTGATATTATGAGTACGATTGATCTGTATCTTATGCTGTTCCGGTTTCTCTCTTTGGTTTTTGCTGGGTAGAGAAATATGTTATATGCGTTACTTGACCTTGGAATGTTTCTATATTGTTTTATGTGTAAGCCCATCCGTGTATTAGCATGGTAAATATAGCACTTAATATTGTTCGCTCGATTGTTCTGTACCTTTGTGGTGTATTCGCGAGCAAAATGACAAAAGAGCGTGAAAATTATTGTGCTTCATATCGCTCTCATCTTTCCTCTTCCCAGATACATGTAGCATATTTCGTATAGTTCTAAGATTGTTTGATGTTATGACCGTGTTCTTGTAAGACAGTAAGAGTCAAACTCCAGCCTGAAACGAGCCAATTTGGGTCTTCGTATATGAATATAAGATCATCAATCAAAGAGCTTCATCAACAGTTGAATCTTTCTGTTTATGTTTCGTAAGCCTCTCATTCCAAGATTTTAACTACATCTGAAAGAGATTCAAAACGGTGTTTTTGGGAGATTGATGTTTATGTATTTATTGACAACAAATAGATTGGAAGCAGAAACGGACATTAATTTGGGCATCGAACATGGGTTCATCATAGGATTATAAACTGACCAAATTACATTTGTCTAAGAATTTCAAGTTTTCCAATAACGACCCTTATAACTCAGTGGTATCTCATCATTTTATAAAAATGATGATTGTGTAATGACCATTTATAACTTAAGTGGTACTTCATCTTTTATAAAAGCGATGATCAGGATTTGAACCTGGATTATGTAAATATTTTAATATTTATCCTCTCGCTTTCATTTCCTCTAACTCATTAAAAAAAATCAATTTTTCACATATTGATTGAAATTTTAGTTCGGTATTTATTTATTTTTTAATCCAGGATTGTATACACTAACCATAATTTGATTTAACATAATCGTCCCATATTTATATATACTATTGATTTTACTCTTTCAAGGATACATTTTAGGTAAAAAAAAAAAATTATTATTTTGGGTTAACTTCAATTTTGATCCTATATGTAATCAATTAAACATTTTTCAATTTTGTTTCTGTATTTCTCAACTTTTTTCCAATTTTAGTCCATTTTTCTAATTTTGATCTTGTATGTCTTAATTATTTTTAATTTCAATCCAATTTTGATTGAAATTCCAAAAATCATTGATGCCTAGTGAGATTTCTCAAGATCAAAATTGAATTGAAATTAAAAAAAATTCAAACATAAAAAATCAAAATTAGAATACTTTACTAAAATTGAAAAAAATTGAAACATATATTTAATTGTTCAAAAAATAACCCTATTACTTTTTAGGTTTGATCAAATTAACAAATACATCCATGAGTATTGAAATTACAACCAAGTTTCATAGCTATAAAGGAAAAAAAAAAAAAAAAAAAACATACTCACGTGAGATTTCTGTTGAATCTACATGGTAATTTAATTCAATTCACCAATTTTTATTGATATTATTATTTTTTAATTCAAACATGTTTTAAGATATTTGGTTGTTCAAGGGTATTAAATTGCATTACTCAAAGCAGTAAGCAATAATGCCAACAATATCAGTAACATCACCCTGCAATTTTTAACTCATAAAAGAATATCAACCTAGTTTTTAACTGTTCGAGCCTGAGTTTGAAAATGTGCATGTGACTTTTTTTTTTAATCTTGCTATCAATTGAGTGGAAGTTGCAAATTTCATCCTAGGGTCACAACAAGATCATTTCGATTTGGTTTTATGTATTGCAAACAATGTTCTAAAATTAAATTTGGACGACCGTCTAGGCGGTGACTAGGTGCTAGGCAATTCCTAACTGTATTGATTTTTCTTAATTGTTACGCGGAACAATTCGATCATGGGCGGACCTAGACGATCCTAAGCATCTAATAACTTTTTTTTCTTTCTTTTTTTTCCTTTTGTTTTTTTTTTTTAGCTAATTATGGTGTTCTTAATGTATTGTAGACTTCTATCAAATTATTTTACACAATTAAATATAGATAGAAAATTACCAAATTAGGAAATACAAATAAAAATTAATTTTATAATCATTGAATAAATCATATATAAATAATAATTCAAATGAAATATTTTTTATTTGTCCTCCAACAAAAAATAAATATATATATATATATATAAGATTTCCAAAAATATCTTTTGAAGATATAAAATTAAAAAGAAAACTAGCTAAAATAATAAAAGTTTATTTAATTTAGATATAGCTTCTAAACGCCCAACTAACATCTAGCGAATTTTAGAATACTGATGTACAAGTAGTCTCGTTAGAACAAAACATTGTAAAAATAATCTCATCATAATGTTTTTTGTTGAAAAAAATTCAAATGTAGTCCTCAAAGTGGAAATGTAATTTTTGGTGGAAATTACTTATTGGTTCCAAACTTTTGAAAACATGCATTTTAGAGTGAATTAGAGTCAAAACTAGCATTTTTCATGTGTTACAGGAGTTGATCATATTAATAGTTATATTTTAATCATTATATATCAAAAGTTTGTTTATAATTTTTTTTCTATAATAAACAAAATTTTATATTTAGAAAATTTATTTTATTATTTTTCTAATTTATAATTTTATTTACTGTCGTCGTATTTCTTATTTGTAAATAATTTTTACTTTGAATACACATTTTTTTAACTTCTGTTAGAAAATCAATAATTAGAATTTGATGAGACAAAACAATATATGTAATAGGAAGTTAGAGTACCTCATTTTTCACAAGGTTTAAGTAAAAATTTAGATTAGGATTTGAGTCTAAAAAATAAATCTAAAAGAATGGAAGACATCAACTAAAAAGTCGTGCTGCAAGTAATGGAAGAGTAAATACTCTACAAGAAAAGTTCTATATCAGCATAGATGCAAGAAATGTGAAACACGGCAGCAAGAAGTCAGAATACAACAACGTTGTAAGATTAAATCACAGCCTGAAATAACTAAGGTTGTAGGAAGATCAGAAGCTGCATGCTACATGTTTAAAGACACATTACTTATAACAAGCAGATTTGACCGAGGATGTAATACGAGGAAGATTAAGCCTAATCCGAGGATCAATCTTATCAACGGGTTAAAATAGAGCCAGTAGAGACAATCAGCAAGTTGTAGTGTTAAGAGTTAACTTATAGCTGACACGTAACCTAGCAATCTGCAGTAAAGCTGCAACCTACTGCAACTACATTAATGATCCACAATACAGAACAATACAACACTTCATGCAACTTCAGAGATATTTAATGCAAGGCATGCATCTCCTATGAAGATTCAAATATAAGAGAATATATCTCATTCATCAAGATACTTCTACATTTATAATTAGAGGAAGAGTCGATTGGAATAACTACTGAAACTTCTACATTCTGGTCTTAAGCAAGAAACATTCAAAGTTCTCAAGCATCTCAAAGATAAATAGTTTCAGTCAATCAACCTCAAGAAACAGTCAAGCCATGATCTAAACTTCAAAGATACAGAGGTTGTTTCACTGCACCAGTTAAAGAAAAACTTATATAATTTTACCTTATTGTTGTGTGTTTAGGTTGTTTTAAAGATGTCCTCAATTGACAGGGAATTAGTCCTTATTAAGTGTTTAGTTGTCTAAAGCAATATGCAATAACTCTGTGTGAGTTTAGAGATCTTAACTGGGTCTGTCTAAGGAACTTACAGCAAATTGTGTGAAGGCTGAGTTTCTGTAAGTATTAACTTATTAAGTTGATAGTTTGTAAGGTCGAGTCATGTAAATCAAACTTGTTTAATGAAGTTCTTACTCCAGGAAGCAGTAGAATGGATGTAGAAAAATTACAACACCTTCGAACCACTATAAAAGACCATAGTGTTAATCGGTTTATATCTTCTTACTTGTTGCATTAATATCTGCTATCATACTGCATTGAAAAGATTTACAAAGTGCATATTTACGAAAAGATTTTAAACGAACCAACTGTCAAAAACTCTATTCCGCTGCAAGAACTCTAAGTTATAGCAAACACTACTAATTCATAGTGTTGTACGCTAGATTGTCTGCTCTGCTGTAAGTTTACTAACTTTCTTTCAATGAAACTTGTTCGAAAGATTTTCAAGAATCGACAAAGGTTTATCCACCTCCCTCTGAACTATTTGGGACCAACAACTTCAATTTTGTAGTTTACTTTTACGTTGAAACCACTACATCCAAATTAATAAATTTTAATTTTAAATTATGATTTGTTTAAAAAAATTAAAATCCTCTTAAAAATTACAAATACAAAACAAAATTGACAATAAAAAAAAATTACAAGTATAAATGATTAATATTTTACTTTAGAACATTTTATATATGCAATGTAATAATAAACTATCATAAAAATGATAAATTCGACATTTCATGCATTGAAAGCAAATTTTAAATGAAAAGGTTTTAATTTGAAACTTCATCGTTCAAGCTTTCCTCCACACTTGGTTTTCTCGGTTGATTACTCTACTCACTTTGATTTTAATTTTGAACTGGATTCATATGGTTGGGATTGTTGTTCATCCATGAGAAGTTAGGATGATTATGCAGTCCAAGATGAGAGTATTTGTATTGAAAGTATTTCCATTGTTGTATCTTATTTCATCTCCTTCAAGCTTTCTAACACTTTGTCCCATAACCCAATTAGCTCGTTCATCTCCAAAAGCGAGTTCTTCAATATTCATGGCTAGCTTGCAAGTGGTTGCTCGACGATCATAATTGCTACAAATGAAACATACTTCATTCGTTGATTTTGCAGTTCCTGATAATTTGATTTTCTTAATCTCTTTCATCATCTCAAGGACAATGAGACCTAGCTACTGAGATGAAATCTCTGATGTCCCTTGAACCTCATTTACTAAAGTTGGCTTTCCTTTTAACACTTTTTTGTTTGAGAATTTCTTCCCAACATTTCAAAAATCTCATAAACCTTATTAGGGGTCTTCTCTAGAATTGCTCCTCCAACAGTGCAATCTAGCATGAATTGACAAGATGACGCCAACTCATTATAGAAGAATTGATTTAGAAAATATAATCGGTATTCGTAATGTGGGCATAATATTTGAAGCATTTTAGACCTCTCTCACGCCTCTTGAAATAGTTCCCATCAAACTGTGAAAATCCAGGTATTTGCTTCCATAGGGATGTCGTTTTTGCATGAGAATAGTTTTGGCTATGAACCTCTCAACACATCATCTCAAGTAACTAAAGATTCTTCAAGAAGAATCATCGACTAACTTTTAGCTCTATCTTTCATTTTATAGGGAAAAACTCTCCTTCTAAGCTGATCTTCTATCAAACCGGCTCGTAGAAGCGTAAACACTACTGCATAGACTTCATAAGGGGTCCCCATTCGGTAAGATACTGAAAGAAGACAACATCTGATAATAAATCAGTTTAAAATCATAATTTCTTGCATCTAGCTCCAACATAATGCACGAAGTATTATGCCTTATCATTGGCCTTACATAATCATGCATCACTTTCGGCCTTTGCGCCTGATTATTTCCTTAGATGTTTTCAGCATTTATCCCATTTCTTAGATCCTCCATCACAGTTAGTTGTTCTTTTACTTTTTTTCCTTAAAATTATTCTTATAAGGTGAATGTTATCGTGGAAAGATACTAGCTTTCGATGTAGAGATTGTCTATCGTGGAAAGATACAAGTATTCGAAAGGTAAAAAAGAAGAAAATAAAACAAATGGAACTAAAGATCTAACGAAACTGTTTTAACCAAGTAATTATGTAAAATAATTAAATAATTTAATGATCGAGTCCTTGGAAACGGTACCAAAAACTTGATGACTCAATTTAGTTCTCCAAGTGATGACTTAGTTATAGCTGATAGGTTTACTTCGAGATTGATCTCTCAAAGATTCGTGGTGCGAGCAAATTATTCAATTATAAAACTAAATTACTTGTAAATATGAAAGCAATAAAAATGATGGTTTCAAATTCATTTGATGAACTAAACGAAATTATTTCAATGTAAAATTAGATGAGATCATCAAACTTCACTTGAGAAAAATGATGATATGAAAAAATATTGAGAATTCTAGTTTCGTTTACTCATTCGCTGAATTTATAGATATCTTAAACATGCAAAACTAAGTTCTATATCATTGATTTATCCACTAAGCGTATACAATTCCATTTAATGACGGGAGATTCTAAACTTACAACTCATTAACTCATTCATATGATCAATTCATTCATTAAAAGATTGGAATATAAACAAGGAGTTATGAATCATCTAGGTAAACCCTAACAAATGGTGTTTTAACCTAGACACCTATTTACTAGGTCAAATTAGGAATCAGGTCTAATCATATGTACCCTTAATTCTATATTGTCTAAAATTGTAAATAACAATGGTTAATCAATCATACACAATCAAAGATAAATAATATTTAAGATCAACAAATAGGTAATAATCTCAAACTTCATCAATATATGATACCATCAAAATATCATACAAACAAATTCAAACTAAAACTCTATACAAAACATTTAGCTACTCATGATCATGAAAAATATAACTATATCAATTACAAGATTCATGAAAAGAGATAACTAAATTGAGAATTTCTTCCCTTCAAAATAAATGATTACCAAGAAAGAAATGCGATGGATCATCTCAGTCAACCATGTGTTTGCAATCTTTAATTTGATGTAAAAAAACATTCTTCTATTAATGATTCTCCCAAAGTAAGGTTTTTGAGAGAAGAAAATCAAAATTAGATTTAGGAATTATGTCTTTCTCCCCAAAAAGGTTTTTGCGTTGTCCTGAAATAATACAAGAAGTTTTTATGAAAAAGGACATAAAAATTATCTAAAAATTGAGGTTTATGCATCTCGTTTTATGCATCAAACCACAATCTCCTTCAGACCGAACCGTAATATCTTATGTCTTTTCTTTCATTTTGTTGTCTCCTCATATTTTTGCCTTATTTCAATTCTTGACCTCTCATTTGAACTTTTACACAATTTTGTACTTGTTCCAATCTATATCCAAGCATTTCTCACCAATTCTTCCACACAGACTCAAAGATGAGAAAAAAAAAAGGAAAATCAACATGAATACTTGAAAACAAACATAAGTGAATGCAAAGAGACTCGATTAGTTTGTATAACTCATCACTAATAAGGAGAAAATTACAGACTTTTTCTCATATATCACGAGGAGAGATGTAAAAATAGTCTCACAAGAAAATTTCATCCAAACTAATGTACATGTAAGAGGCACATGTGTTCGCAGTTTGTTTGGTGGGACTATATTCGTAATATTTTAAAATTAGTAAGATCATTTGTTGGTCCTAAGTGATCTCGGAAGTTTAGAGAGGTAAATGAACCTTCGTCGATTTTGAAAATCTTTTTCAAACTTACTGTTCTACAAGTTACTTAAACTTACAGCACCAGCTGTTACTGCTTACAGCACTAGAATGCAGTGCTGACGCTGTAACTAAGAGTTTTATGCAGCGGAAAATATGTTTTGACTGAAGGCTTGTTTTCTCAAATATGTTGTTCTTTTAAAGATTCTTTTATGCTTATGACAAGATATATATAAGATGCAGCATAGATGTATAAAGCAATAAAATACTTATTGCTTATAGTGGTTCGAAGGTGGTGTAATTCTTCTATATCCACTCTACTGCTACCTCGAGCAGGAACTTCGTTAAGCAAGATTGATTTACTGGGAAACATCTAACAATCTATCAACCTAACGAGTTAACACCTACTAGAACCCAACGTACACACAACAACTGCAAGTTCTGAAAGCAAACCCACACAGAATTTCTAAACTTCCACACAGGGCAGTTGCCTATCACCTAGACAACTATATAAACAGCAAGGATAAATCCTATCAACTGTCGACACCTAAAACAACCTAGCACACAGCAAATAGGTTAAAGTATATGAGTAATTTCTTCAACTAGTACAGCGAAGTGAACTTCTGAATCCTTCTTCGGATCTTTCAGGTTGAGCTTTGTTCACTTCACTTTAGGTCGAGTGATTGAAACTGTAGGAATGCTTAAGAGAGTATAGCTTTAAATGCTTTGAACTTTTAGCATAAATATTTTAGTAACCAGCTTTAGTATTGCTTGACCTCTATTTATACTTGTAGAAAGATATCCGTTGAAGGGAATATCTCTTATTTGAAATATGTGTACTGATCAAAGGCATGACTTACATTTAATGTGCCTTGACTTATCTTCTCAGAGCATTCAATGTGGTGGTTACGACTCACAGCTTTCTGCAACCTGTCAGGCCATGAGTCGTCTCTGTATTGGCTCTGCGTCTGCAACTTTGATCTTGTCTCGAACGGCTCTAATTATACTTGCTTCATTCTTCATTCCTCATACTGCATTTATGCTTTCTCGTATTGCAAAGTGTTGCTGCTGTTTGTTGTGTTCAGGATTCGTTAGAGTATGCAACAAATCTTGGCTTCTGCTCTGTATCCTCGATCTTCTTGCAGAAACCTCTTTCATAATCTCTTACTTACAGTAGTGCTGTAACTTTTACTTGCAGCGTCACTGTAACTACTTCTTGCAGCGTAATTACTTTTCTTCTTATAGCTGCATTGCAGTAACTTCTTTCTGGATCCAGCATCTTGTTTTTACAACGTTGACTATCTTCTTTTCTTCCTTATTATATTACTGCAGTTCATACTTGCAGTATCTTTATACTTTCATTTTCATGTTGCAGCACGACATCGTTGAGCTCTTCCATCTTTCAGAACCCATAACTATAGACTCAATCCTAACCTATGTTTTCACTTAAACATTGTGAAAATAGGGTACTCAAACTTCCTATTACATATATGATTTGTCTCATCAAAATCTTTACATTGAAATCCCACCAATTTCCCCCCTTTTGATGATAACAAAACCCTTTACATTATATCGTTCATGATAGGATATCTTACTTTGCACTTATCATTTTTGTTCAGATTTTACACATATGTACTGAAAATATAACTTAATCCTGGATTCATCAGAGATGTATCATTTCTAAGCTTCATCTCAAAACAACAAGATTACCTAAGCATGCAAAGGTTCATAAGATAAGAACTTGATCAGAAAGTAGAAAATCAAATTTCTTTATTGAGGAAAGAAATTTTATAGAAGAAGGCAAAAAAAAAATGTACAGAACAGATGTACAACAAAACTTGTAGCAGATACTACTGAAACATGGACCTTCTTGTAAAAGTTTCTTCTGGTCTTCTTTTAGCAGCCATTCTTTCTGCTTCCGCTCTTTCTCTTGAGCTTTTCCACCAATCTCAAATGGACTCATGGTATGATTCTTCCAGCTTCTGCTTGATCTTGGAAATTTGAATCCACCTGAACCAGAAGTCCTCACAGAAAGGCACTATCTTGTCTTGCTTCACTAGGGTAATGTATCGAGTCTGGATCTCTAATTCTCCATCTCTAGAAAGCTATTCATATCTCCTCAATGCAAATTGACAAGTTTGAAACTTTCTGAAGAAGCCCTCTCTGTAGAGATATCTGAAATATCTGAGGTACTCTGATCTTTTGTAAAGAGTGGTCGCCTCAAATGATGGATTCCTGTCAGTAGGCAGTCTTATTGCCCTAAAGATGTTTAAGTTCCAGGCTATATTCTCTCATTCAGGCTTTTGATCCATCAATATAGATACTTTAGCAGATATGTTATTTGTGTCAAGGCGTGGAATTTCTTGAAGGGAATATTGGTGCAGAGCTCTGTCAACATCTTCCATCACATTTGGTCTGCTCTCACCAATCACTCCAAGCTTCTGCATCTAGGCATTCTCTTCTTGCTCTGCTCTGGCTTTCTCAGCTCTCTGAGCAGCCATCTTCTGATTATACTGCATTTCCACTTCAGCTTTGCTTATTTTCTTTCTTGAGCCTTGCTGCTAATTTTCTCTCCCTCTCTTAGTGTTGTAAGAAGAGGGTAAGAAGAGGGAGATGCTGCATCTTTTCTTGCAGCGGCACTGTATACAGCGCCTGCAGCTGGTCTGAGTACAGCAGTTGCACCAGCTCCTCTTTCTCCTTGATCATCTTTTCTCCATCTTTTTGGAGAGGGAATATTACAGCAGCCGATGACCTTGATCTTCTTCTTCTTCTTCTTCTTCTGCTCAGCGGCTGATCATCTTCTTCCTCTCCTGATCTCCTGAATCTTTTTGAAAACCCTTCCCCCTTTTTGGCATCATCAAAAGTTGGGGGCGAAGTAAGGGCTGTTCCGACCACAGAGGATCATGGTCTTCTTACAGATACGGGGGCTTATCTAGCTGGTGGTTGGTCTCCTTGAGCATTTTAGGGGAATGCACTGATCATCATATCCCGCAGCTCACTGACAACCATTTTCAGGTTGTCCAATCTGTCATCGACACTCTTGGTTCTTTGAGATTGATCAAGAACATTGTCCAGGAGTGTCTCCAACAGCATGGAGTGATTGTGCAGAGTCTCTGCTCCTACATCAACCGAATTCTTACACATCTTGATTTCTGCACGGTTGATTGCATCCTCTTTCTTGAGCTCTCCCTCCATCCGAATCATATCCCTATACAGCTTGTTGGTTTGATCGTGAAGGTTGTACTGTATCTCCTCAGGGATGGCTTCAATATCTTTCTTGAAGCTGGTCATGGTTGCAGCATAGAATCTATCACTTAATCGCATACTGCTCTACATGTTAGACTCATGTTCTTGCAGCATGAGGAGGAGTTGTTTAACAACAGCAACAATCTTGTCTATAGATTCATCAGTTGACAGTCCAACTGTTCTTCCTTGTCGTAAGCCAGAAGCTAATGCAGCATATGGAATTATAGCTTGAGGGGGCTGTGCTGCATTCAGCTCTGAGTCTTCAACTTCGTCTTCATCATCATCATCAGCAGCATCCTCATCAGTGCTCCTTATTGAGCTTGATCCTCTGAAAGAAGCGAACTTCTCATGAAATTCAGAGGTAGGATCTTCATCTGCTTCTTTCTCATCGGCCTCCTCAGTAACCTGTACTGTTGTAACCTGGATGTTGTTAGATAAGCTTGCAGCAGTAGCAGCATCAACCTCCTCATGAGATGTCTCTAGCTGTATAGGAGTTACTTCGGCCTCTTCATCTTCAGCATCCTTTGAGGGTACTGTCTCAACAATCGTCCCATCAAAGGTCTTCAACTTCTCAGGGAGTGTTGTCTCAACATCCGCCTCACCTGAGGTCTTCTGCGAGGACACCATCTTAACTACCGGTCCTGAAACCTCGACAACTTCCTTTGTAAGTTCTTCATCTTGCAGTACTAGTAGGTTTCTTGCAGCTTCAACAGTTTACAGTACTATAAGCTCGACTGCTGCAAGAATCTCAACATCTATCCTTAGACTTGATTCAGCTATTTCTTCAAGGATGTCCGTCTGCTATACTGTTGTCTCTGCCAGTATAAAAAGTCTTGCCTCCGCAACTTCCTCTGTGGTCGCATCATGGGCAATCTCTGCCTCTGCAATATCAGAGAGTACTTCTCTGATAATCACGGATGGTTCTCCCTTAGGTAAAGCTGCTGCAGCAGCTTCAGAATAGGCGTGCGCTAGGAAATCACTATAGCCAAGTAGTTGAGTCTCCTCCACCAATGGTTCGAGAGAGACTAGTGTTGAATGACCCTCAACTACTTGTTCGTATGCAGGGGCGCTTGAGTTGTGGCCTGAGCTTTCTTTTCCCCGTATCCTTCTTAGAGTGTGCTGCATCCTAATTTCTTTTACACTAGCTTGCAGCGCTAGTTGTAGCATTGCTTTTTCAGCCTGCTACACTCCAAGAGTGTTGATTTGCTCTTCAGTAAATGCAATGTCATCGCCCCTTCTTACAGCCTCTACAGCCGAGGCTAGGAAGACCTGCACATCTTCTCTTGCTACTTTCATCGGTAGCTCTGCAGACCCTATCTCCGCTGCAATATCTTTTCCCTTGACTTTGTCCAGTGCTCCCTAAGCAACAATTTCTCTTGATCTTTCTTACCCGAACGCTGCAAACTCAGATTGCAGGAGGTGGAGGATGTCTTCAGATTGAGCCCACTCCAGGACAGCCTTCTCCAATGTGAGAAACTTTTTCCATTGCAACAAAGTTTCTCCCTTAGCCAGTCTCATCATCCTCTAAAGAATGTATTGCTGCTCTATCTCATCTCCAGCAACTGGGAAGGTTGGATCGATCAGAGCTCTTACAGCAGTAGGTTGGGGATCATTTCACACACGTTGCGCATCTGACTCGACCTTTGCTACAACTATCGATCTTGCAGTAGCTGCAACAGCTTTCTTCTTGCTACGTAAAGAGACAAGTGACCTAGTCTTCTTCCTCCCCAGGGGCGTATCATCATCTGAGGACGATGATGACTCTGGTTTTGCTCTTCTCAGAGCCCTATTGATGATAGGGAGGATGCTGACTTCAGAGTTGACGGGTAGGGTCTCTTGCCTTGGTTCTTTCTGTTCTACCCCGCTGCTTACAATTTCATCTCGAAGGGCCACGGTTGCAGCTGCTGTATCCTTAGTTTTCTTCCATGCAACCTCAGCAGTCTTACCAGCAGCAACCTTCTTCAGGGTCTTGCCCTTCTTCTTCTCTCCAAGATATTTGCCAATCAAGATTGGGGTAGGAGCTATAAGCTGCAATCCAAGCTTGCAGAGAATGGAGCAGATTGTGATGCCGTAGCTCCTCCTAGCAGTGGTCTTTTCTACCTCCTCCCATATCCTCTTAAGGATGAACCTAGCTCAATTCACCTTCTCTCTGCTCATGATTGCAGACATGATTCTAAAGTGGAGGTCTGTGCATTTATCATAACTCCCTGTTCTGCCTTCAATGGAGTATGCACAGATATCATGAAGAAACTCAAACTCCGGTTTGAAGAGTTTTTTCAGGACGCTTCTCTTGACTTCGGCCTCAGCATCCCTCTCTCTGAAGAGATTCCACATCTCTTCAGCGATGTTATCCCTAAACGTCAAGAGCTGACTGGGAGATAGCCCTTCAGCAGAGATGCTGAAAGTAGAGGCGATGTCCCTCATGGACAGCTCTTTGTCCTCCTCATCTTCATTTTTGTCAAGGCTTATGGATGTAGCCATGGGAACAGATGTTGCTGATCCATTTTCCATACCAAACTTCTTCAAAAGCTCCTTTGTATACTTGACTTGGCTAATAAGGTTCCTGCAGGTAGATGTTTTACTTGCAGTCCAAGTCAGAAACTTAATTCTCCCATCATACTCATCTCAAACTTTGACTGCATCAGATTGTAAAACTTCTTACAGAGATCTTTATTGGTGGATCCAAATATAATGTCATCCACATAAAATCTGTACAAGAAGAATGTTGTCTTCATCCTGAATTCTAAACAGGGTCTTATCAACTATTCCTTTCTTAAATCCATTTTCCAATAGATAAAGAGACAGAGTGTCATACCAAACTCTTGGTGCGTTTAAGTCCATACAGGGCTTTGTGCGGTCTGAATACTTTCTTTTCTACTTGATTTTCAAAGCCCGGAGGTTGCTTCACATACACTTCCTCTATAAGAAGACCATTGAGGAATGCACTCTTCACATCTATTTGATATACATTGAAATTCATGTGAGCTGCATATGACAGGAAATTCTTATAGCTTCCAACCTTTCTACAGGAGCAAATGTCTCATCAAAATCAATTCTTTCTTCCTGACAATATCCCTTAACAACTAACCTTGTTTTGTTCCTTACAACAAGCCCTGATTCATCCAGCTTGTTCTTGAACACTCATTTTGTTCCAATAACTCTTTAATAAGTTGGTCTTGCAACTGTGTGTCATACTTGATTTCTTACAAATCCATTCAGTTCTTCCTGCATGGCTTGAACCCAGTTGTTGTCCTGAAGAGCTTCTTCAATGTTCTTTAGCTCTGTTTGAGATATAAAGAATGCAAACATTACTTGATGAGGAGTAGACCTTTTCGTTTTTACCCCTACTGATGGATCTCCAATGATGAGATCTCTAGGGTGATTTCTTAGCCATGTTCTGTCAGGCTCAAATATATGTACAGGTTTAGGTTGCTCCTCATCTTGCTGTAAGATTGTGTGTTCTGCTGCTGTAAGAATGTCTGCTGCATCTAGAGGTGCAGACTCTTTTTCTCCGTCTTCTGCTAGAGGAAGAACTCCTTCAGTATAGGGAACAATATTTTCTTTCAAGGGGGTTGTTCCTTCAACAGGTTCTTCTAGCTTGCTGGTGTCACAATGTGGTTCATCAAATACCACATGAATTGACTCTTCAACCACCAAGGTTCTTTTGTTGAAGACTCTGAATGTCTTACTTATAACAGAGTATCCAATAAATACTCCTTCATCTGATTTTGCACAAAGGTCTTTAGATGCTCATTTCCATTGTTGAGGATGTAACACCTGCATCCAAAAATATGCAGATAGGAAATGTTTGGTGTATATCCATTTCAAACTTCATATGGGGTCTTGTCTAGATCTTTGTTAATCAGACATCTTTTCTAAGTGTAGCATGCAGTGTTTGTAGCTTCAGCCCAAAATCTCTTGGGTATCTCTATCTCTGCTATCACTACTAGAAAAATGGTTTTATATGACACAAAAAAATGTCCTAATATATTAGATAATAATATATTTAAGCTATTAACACATTTTCTAAAAATGTCCTAAATTCTAATGTAGCAATAGATCAAATGCATTGATAGGTGTCCTATTAATGCACTTTGAGATGTCTTTAAATATAAAATAATAAGGCACTTTGAAGTATCTTAATAAGTCATGTACAATGTCATTTACAAGTATCTTCTAAAGTATTTGTTAAAAACTATAAAGATTCATTTTTCATATTCATTTACGACCTTTTTTAGTTTCCCTTAATTTTACATTATTATTATTATTATTATTATTTAATGTTATAACAATTAATATTTTTTTCCATATTAATGTTGCTATAAATTTTTTATGTCATCTAGATATAATAGCAAGTTGAATATACAATTTGAAATTCCATATTAAATTCTTCTTCATATCATGTCAACAATTAAGAAACATGAAATATAAGACGTTAAGAAAATTATTAATCATTACGTGAAAAATATTGTTGGGTAAGCAGACAACATCTGATAGGTACAAATCAACATTAAATCTAATATACAAATCATATGCAAATTGAAGCATCGCCAATGAGCTTGAATCTCTAAACTTTCTCGAAATTCATCCATGGTTTCATCCTCACCTTGACCACGACCCACTTCCTCACATTTGTTGTCTTCTTAAACTTCAAACAATATATATTCTGAATTAAAAAAAAGTGTCAACAACCAAACATTAACATTCAAGTAGAAATATTTTCAAATTCTCAAGAACAAATCAAACAAAATGTTATGGAAAACACCCACACAAATAATCAAATAAAGAGGGATAGATGTACAAGATAAAAATTAATGAGAAATAAATGCTAATATAAAATACCTCTTTGTCAAAAGCAATTTCTAACAATTTCGAAAATAATCAATGGAGTGAGAAGAAGAATCCCAGAACTAATAAACCAATTCGAAACCTGAAAAAAAAAATACAAAACAAAACTTGGTCACATTAATTAATCCTATGAATATCATAGATAAGCATGTTAGTGATGCCAACATTCACTTCTGCGAACATTAGAATGTCTGCAAACATAAAAATAAATTAAGTTAAAACATCTACCACATTATATTGGAAATGAATTAAATTAAAGAGGAATAAAGTGAAAAGAATATGTGATGTGAATCTCTTTCTTCTCCCTCTCTCCCTCTTCTTTATGGCTTGATGGGATTGAAAAAAGTGGAAGTTGAGGGTTAAATCTCATTTACTTTTCTTCCTTGAAAATAATCGTGGCTAAACCTCCTTTCTTGTGCCATAATTTTTTTTATTGTTTCAATTTTGGTTGTTTTTTATTTTTTTTCATTTCTGTCGTATTTAAATTTTTATCAAAATTTTATGAATATTTATCACTACTTTTAAAAATATAAAATATAGTATTTGTTTAATATCTGACATAGTAAATGTACTATTTTATATTATTAGCATGGTTTCTAAAATTTGATGAATGAATGAAAGGAGTCAAATATTTTAAAATAATGAAGAATTAAATTTGGAGCGCCAAAATTAAAAACGTTATAGAAAAGTGTATGAATTAACTTTTTTAAAACTTGTCGATATTAATGAAATCAGTCATATATATTATTGAAATATCTATATATTAATATTTAACTTTTTTAGAACTTGTCGATATTAACGGCATCAATCATATCAATATTTAACTTTTTTATAACTTGTTGATATTAACGACATAAATCATATATATTATTGAAATATCTATATATTAATATTTAACTATTTTAGAACTTGTCAATATTAATGACATTAATCATATCAATATTTAAATTTTTTAGAACATATTGATGACATCAATCATATCAATATTTAACTTTTTTAGAACTTGTCGATATTAACAAAATCAATCTATATATTAATTTTTAAATTTTTTTAGAACTTGTCGATATTTTCATTTCACCATATATTTTCTTTTTAAAAACTTATTTTTATATTCATATTTAATATTTCTATTCAATTTGACTTTTTACCTTATAAATAAACTTTTCATTTCAACTATATTAACTCATTTTTTTCCTACACCCTAAAAGTTTTCTATAATATTTATGTTAACCCTAAAAAAATTTCTATAATCTTTCTACTTTTTTTTAAATAAATCGTGATTTTCATTAAGATAAAAAAATAACCGTATCTATGTTTTTTATAATATTTCTGTTAACCCGTATCTATTCTTATTTTAAAAGTTTTTCCATAATTTTTTTGTTAACCCACATGTAGCGCCCAGGACAAAAATAAAGCATAACTGGTTAATTAAATAAGTAAACCCTTAATTAAAATATATTATGTGTATTAATTCTTGAGTGTTTAATTTAATTACGTGCGTTTCAAATATGTGTTTAACGATCTGTTTTAAATGGACAAAATTCATATACATGGAACATAGAATATTTTTATACCATTAGATGCGTAACGGAAAAACGAGAAGATAGAAATGAACTAGAGGTCAATCGGACACCTGTAGCTCAAACAGCGAAGAAAAGGACAAAATATAGAATTTCGGAAAAACGAGGAACGGAATCGTGATGAACATAACTGAAATCTTATCGTGAATAGTAACCGAAATCTTATCATGAACAGTAACCTACTCTATGAACAGTAACCTACCTATGAATAGTACTTTTTCAATTTCTATAAATAGGCCCTCATTCGATTTCATTTTTCACCGTTTCTTCGAATGAGCTGAAAAGCGCCGAACACACGTAAGTCTCTCTCTCCTCTCTTTTTCTTTCTCACTTTTATGTTCTGTCTCCGGTGCACCACCGCCGTCGCTGCCGTGCCACCGCCAGTGTCACGCCCCAATTTTCATATAACGTTTAAAACGTGGATAAATAAGAAGAATAATAATAATAATTTTCTTCAAAACAAATCAGAGCGCAAACGCAGCATTTTCATAGGGCGTCCAGCAGAAAAATCCTGAACCGTTGAGATTTTAAAAAGAATCGAGATTTAAAATAAATAACCATTTCTAATACAAAAGGTTTATATCATTTCAGCGGAGAAAATACGTTCTTGTTTTAGAGTAAAAGACATAAACATTAATTTGTACATCACCGGGGTTTCAGGAAACAAAACGAACATCCATATACATTCTTATATACATACAAAAATAATAACAGGCATATCTGTTCATTCCTCCTCGCCTCCGAAATTTTCTGTAAAATAAAACACATGAAAGGGGGTAAGTGCCAAAAGGACACTTAGTGGGGTTGATTTGTACATTAAAAGGGGTACACATAACATTTCTTATATACTATATATATATATACACGTTGTAGACTCCCGAAGAGTCCCAATGCAATCCGTTGAATAGGTTTCCGAAGAAGACCTATCGAGGCCCCAAGCCGACCCCATTTTGGGTTGTTACACCCTTCATGTTGGGATTCCGAAGAATACCCCCTTGTTGGGTTCCAATGAGGAATACCCTACTTGGCGTGGCACACGCATGCGCAGTTAAATTCTCATACAACAGTTTCCACATAACACATAGTGCACATTGGTCACGTTCACGTTGGCCACATAATTCACATAACACATAGGTAAAGAAAATCCCTTGACATATGTGGTTTCTAAAGAAACCCCTTTTTAGCGGGTATTATCCCGACTTATCATCATTTGAAATCTTTTGCATTTGCGTAACTTGAAAATCAATAGCTCTCAAATTCATATAATTTACTCGAAATACTGTTCAAGTAATAAAAACATTTCCATTGAAAACAATAGCACATAATGACGGAATTTAAATCACTTAGTCACATAATTTTCCTTAAAACTGTACGATTTAAAATATTCAAGAGATTTTTACCCCCACCTTATTCGGTGGTTACCACGTGATCAGCAAGTCAAGGATCTCGTATCCCAGAGCTTCAATCCAACAGGTAGCCTACATAATTTACGATGTTTTCTTAGCTCATTATAATCTATAATTTAATATAAAAACATCGAATAGGATATTATCGATCGAGATGAGACGAATCGGAACGGTAGGCCTAACGATTGAGGTTGAAGATACAAGAGGGAAATATCAGTTTATAAGGCTGAGATGAAAGAGAATGGATTTTGGATCACAACAAAACAAGAATGAGCTCAATCGGAGTTGAAACGAGTTCGAACGAAGCGTTTTAAGATTGAAGGGTATTTCGGTAATTTGGTCAAAGGGTTGACTTTGACCGGGTCCCACGACCCCCGGTCAGCGATATCTCGTTGGCGATGACTTGATGTTAAAGAACGACGAAAAGAAAATGAGATTTGGATCGAAAACGAATCGAAAATACGATGTCACGCGCGTTCACGGCGACGAGAAAAACCTCGTCGGCGTTTCCCGACGACGGGAAAAAAATCAGGCCAGCGTCTCCCATTGCTGCCTGGTTTTCTCGGCAGCGGGAGCACCGTGCTCGGCAGCTGCCCAATTTTCTCGGCAGCCTCGGCCCCCGTCTCCCGTCGCGACCCTGCTCGACCAGCCATCTTCCCGGAGCCACAGGCGGCGGTGTCGCCGCCCTATGCCGCCGAAACTTAGTACGATGGCTAGCCTGAATCACCGGCTACCAGATCAGGCATGAATAGTACCAGAAAAACTACCACGAAAACCCTTCGTCAACACAAAAATACACCAACCCAAATGCAACAGGCCCTTTCCCAACCCATTTTTCGGCACCGGCACCGCCACCCAAGGCGGCGCCGCCCCTCCAATGGCTAGCCCACCACTCCGGCAGCCCTTCCGGCGCCTGCAACCTCGAGAAAAAGAGTAAGAGAGAGAAAAATGGGAGAGAGAAAGGTGGCTGAAAATAAGGGTTAAAGGTTTTGAAGTTGGTTTTTCGCAGTTTTCCGGCGAACGAGAAATCGGAATTGAATTCCGGAAGTTGTCCTAAATTCGTATCGTCGAAGGCTACGTTATATATGAAAATCAGCGAAAACGGACGAGTTTGACTTTTTCCGGCGACGGCAGCAGCGGTTTTTTGTCATTTTCCGGCGAACGGAGAATCGGAATTGAATTCCGGAAGTTGCCCTAGACTCGTATAGTCGAGGGCTACGTTGTGTGCGAAAATCAGACAAAACCGACAACTTTGAAATTCTCCGGCGAACTCCGGCGGCGGCTCCGACAACGGCGCGGCGGCGGCCGGAGACAGAATAAAGACGGGAAAGAAAAAGAGAGAGGAAAGAGAGACTTACATGTGTTCGGCGCTTTTCGGCTCGTTCGAATAAACGGTGAAAATGAAATCAAACTAGGGCCTATTTATAGAAAATGGAAAGTTACTATTCATTAGGCTAGGTTACTGTTCACATAGGCTAGGTTACTGTTCACGATAAGATTCCGGTTACTATTCACGATAAGATTTCATTTCTCGTTTTTCCGAAACTCCGTATTTTGCCCTTTTCTTCGCCGTTTGAGCTACAGGTGTCTGATTGACCTCTAGTTCGTTTCTATCTTCTCGTTTTTCCATTACGCATCTAATGGTATAAAAATATTCTATTTTCCACGTATATGAATTTTATCCATTAAAAACCTGGTCGTTACAGTCAGAGTTCGCCGGAAAATTTCAAATTCATCGGTTTCGGCTAATTTTCATACACAACGTAGCCCTCGATGAGACGAGTTTAGGATAACTTCCGGAATTCAATTCCGATTCTCCGTTCGCCGGAAAATGGTAAAAAACTATCTCCAAACCCTAAAACCTTACTTTTTACCACATTTTCTCTCTCCCGTTTTCTCTCTCTCTCTCTTTCTTCTTCTTGCTGTTGCAGGCACCAGAGGGCCTACCGGGGTTGTGGGCTAGCTACTGGAGGGATGGCGCCACCATGGGTGGCGGTGCCGGTGCCCAAAAATGGGCTAGAAAAGGAGCTGTTGCACATGGTTTTGTGTAGTGTGTATGTAATGTGTGTGTTGTGTATGCATGCTATTGGGGGTTGTATTGGTGGTTTCCGACGACTGGAAGTCGCCGGCCAGTATCCCAGGTGGTCAAGGAAGGGTCGCCGGAGACTTCCAGTCGCCGGCCGGAGCTGAAAAATCTAGGGTTTGGTTAGTATGTGCGTGTGTGATCAAGGGTTTTTGATGCTGTTTTTCCAGCACTATTCATGTCGGAATCCAGTGAGGGATAGCCGGTGGTGCAGGCTCGCCGGAGGACTAAGTGGTGGTGGTATAGGACGGCGCTACCACAGCCGATGGCTCCGGAAAGGTGGCTGCTTGAGCAGGGTCGCACCGGGAGGCCTGGGCGCAAGCCAGGCCGAGGCTACCCGGAAAAATGGGCAGCTGTCGAGATATGGTGCTCCCGGTGCCTAGAAAACTAGGCAGCCAACGGGAGACACCGTCGGGAACGCTCGCGACGCTATATTTTCGTTTTTTTTTTCGATCCAAATCTCATTTTCTTTTCATCATACTTTATCATCAAGACATCTCCAACGAAATATCGTTGACCGGGGGTCGTGGGTCCCGGTCAAAGTCAACCCTTTGACAAAATTACCAGAATACCCCTCAATCTTAAAACGCTCCGTTCGAACTCGTTTCAACTTCGATCGAGTTCATTCTTTTTTTGTTATGATCCAAAATTCATTCTCTTTCATTTCAGCCTTATAAACTGATATTTTCCTCTTGTTTCTTCAACCTCAATCGTTAGGCCTACCGTTTCGATTTGTCTCATCTCGATCGATAGTATCCGATCCAATGTTGGTTTAATCTTTAATTATAGATTATAATGATCTAAGAAAACATCGTAAATTATGTAGGCTACCTATTGGATTGAAGCCTTGGGATACATGATCTTTGACCCTTGCTGCTCACGTGGTAACCACCGAACAAGGTGGGGGTAAACTCTTATTTATGTTTTAAAATCGTACAGTTTTATAGAAAATAATGTGACTACGTGATTTAAATCTCGTCATGATATGGTGTCATTTTAAAGTGAAATATTTTCACTATATGAACAGTATTCGAGTAAATTATATGGTTTTATAAGCTATTGATTTCAAGTGACACAAATGCAAATGGTTTCAAATGATGATAAGTCGGGATAGTACCCGCTAAAAAGGGATTTCTTTAGAAACGAACATATGTCAAAGGATTTTCTTTACCTATGTGTTATGTGAATTATGTGGCCAACGTGAACGTGACCAATGTGCACTATGTGTTATGTGAGGACTATTCTGTGACAATTTAACTACGCATGCGTCTGCACGCCAAGTAGGGTATTCCTTTTTGGAAACCTAACAATGGGGTATTCTACGGAATCCCAACACGAAGGGGTGTAAAAACCCAAATTAGGTTGGCTTGGGGCCCTGATAGGTATTCTTCGAAAACCTATCCACAGTTGTCATTGGGGCTCTTTGGGAGTCTACAACGTATATTATATGTATAGTATTCAAGAAATATTATGTGTAACCCTTTTACTGTACAAATCAACCCCACTAAGTGTCCTTTAGGCACTTACCCTTTTATGTTTTATTTTACAGGAAATTTCGGAGGCGAGGAAGAATGAACAGAAATGCCTATTATTTTTGTTTGTATATAAGAATGTATATAGATGTTCGGAATTTTCTGAAATCCCAGTTATGTACAAAATAATGTTTACAAGAACGTTTTAATATTCTAGAAGTTATTGAAGGAGCAACACTTTGAAAGGTATGCAAATAATAATTAAATAAAGTCCAACTTAATTGAAGATGTAAATAATAATTAAATAAATACCAACTTAATTAAAGTATGCAAATAATAATTAAAATAAAGACCAACTTCATTAAATTTAGTTATTGTTTTGGAAATGTTAATTAATAGTTGTATTGGAATCAGCGGAGTGTTGTTTTGAAAATGTTGATTAACAGTTGTATTAGAATTAACAGAGAATGAGCGTCATCTCCATTATCATGGAGCAAACAATATTAGGGTTAGAATAGTCATTTAATAATATTAATAACATTCATAATTAATTTTTTGATTTTCTGAATCTGCCCATATAGCACGTCCCTATTAGATTTTATTAAAAAAATATTATTAATTAAAAGTGTAGTTATAGAGAGTTTTATTAAGGCATTTAATTTATAGTGCCTTAAAAGTTTATTGTAATTGTAGTTATAGGTATGAAACTACTAAATGCCTCAAATTCGCCTCTATTATGACATTTACTTTAAAGTGTCGTGAAATTGGTGTAGCAATAGATCATTTTTCTAGTAGTGTATTATTGTTCTTGCTGCTTCCTTAAGAGTTCTATTTCTTCTTTCAACAATACCATTCTGTTGAGGTGTTCTTACAGCAGAGTATTCATGGCGAATACAATTCTCAGAACAAAATTTCTCTATGAACTTATGGGTGAACTCAATTCCTCTGTCAGATCTAATCTTCACAATACTTAAACTTTTCTCATTTTAAATCTTCTTCTTGAGGTCAAACAGCTTGTTCTGAGTTTCTAATTTCTTTGCAAGAAAGATAGTCCAGGTGTATCTGGAATAGGCATCTTCTACCACAAGTGAGTACTTCTTCTCATTTATGCTTACTGATTCTACTGGTCCAAAAAGGTTTATGTGTAGAAAGTCTAGGATCCTGTGAGATGACTTCTGTAACTTGTCTTTGAATGAGTTTTTTACTTGTTTTCCTTTCTGGCAAGCTCCGCAGACATTTTTTTTCTTGTATGCCACATCTGGCAGTCCTCTTACAAGACCTTTTCTTGCTAGCTTGTTTATAGTCTTGAAGTTCAAGTGACTAAGCCTTTTGTGCCACAACCAGCTTAGCTCTGGTGGACTCTTTACAATGAAGCATGTAGGTTGAATAGAAGAGCTCCAATCTGCAAGAGATATGTTTCCTCTTCTTATTCCAGTAAGCTTGACTTCATTTGATGTGCTGCCCTTGATTAAGCACTTGTTGAGGTTGAACTCCACAGTGTATCTTTTATCACAAAATTGACTGATGCTTAGCAAGTTATATCTGAGTCCTTTTATATAGGATACATCCTTGATCTTTATATTTCTTTTGACCAGATTTCCACTTCCTTTTATACTTCCTTTGGAATCATCTCCAAAGATGACATTCGGTCCTTTGCATGATTGGAAATCTTTTAAGGCTTCTTTGTTTCCAGTCATGTGCCTTGAGCAGCCACTGTCTATGTACCATACTTCACTGCTGTAACCTGGCACTGAAACCTGTAACAATTTCAAATAGATTTAGGTACCCATTTCTGTAAGGGTCCTTTGGGGTTAGTTTCTTGTGGAACCCAAACTTTTTTAACAGAAATGACTTTTCTGTAAGTATTGTATGTTTTCTTTCTGTAAGCAGTTCTGTTTGAAAACTGTTTATTATATGTGTGTGCAGAAACTATATGTGTGATACTAGCACTTCTGTAGTGTGGTCTTCCACCATACTTCCCTAGAGTATGTCCTCTTTGAAGTTTAGATATAAAACTCTTAGCATTGGTGGGGTAATGCTTTTTGTGCTGCAACTTTGTAGGTTGTATCTTTTTGCTGCATATAACAGATTGCTTCTGCTGCAGCCAACTCTTATATATAGGTTTACTTCCTGTAGTTGAGCATAGGGGCTTCTTTCCCTTATCCATCAGCATTGGTTTGTTCCAGATCTTTTCAGAGTTACAGGGTAACTCATTCTCCATTGGAGTTTCAGTTTGAACAAACACCACAGCTTTGGATGTGCTTGTTGTATCCTGAAAAGTATGAGTGTTGTATCCTAAGCCAGTTTTCTCAAAAGGACTCCTAGCTATCATCAGACACTCTCTTACGTCCTTAGCAGATTTGCTGAATATTCTGATTGTTGACTGCAAGTTTTCCTTCTCATTTTCTAGCTTGGTGACTAGTAGATTGAGCCTTGAGACCTCTTTTTGAAGCTTGCTGCATCTTGAGTTATCAGACTCATATGCTGATAGCATTTTTGCAAGATCATTGTTTTTGCTTCTAAGGTTCTCGTTTTCAACTCTTAGGTTCTCATTCTCAACCTTTAACTCCTCATGAGTTAAGTTTATCTGCTCAAAGTCACTCATGATCCTCTTAAGAGAGTGGATCATGTCCAACTCCTTTTTTTCAGGTATGGATATCGGTTGGTATGTTACCTCATCTTTTTCACTGTCCTCCTAATCCTTTGCCATCAGGCAAATCAATGCTTCATCGTCAGAGGATGAGGTTTCACTGTCGCTGTCTAAGGATTCTGCAATTTTAAGCATCCCCTTAGAGACTGCTGCATCTTTCGCTTTCTCCATTTCTCCTATGAGAGCTCTGAGTTTGTGTCTATCATCTCTTCTATTTTTTCTTCTTTGCTCTCTTTCTCCTTCCGGATACTTGTGTATTGTTGGGTGTGGACAACTTCTTGCATATGTCCAGGCTTCCTGCAATTATAACATAAGTTAAGATTATTTTAATTTGATTGAGGAGATGGAGATACCTGGGGTGGTGGATGACTTCTTCTGAAGTCACTCATTTTGTTGTTGTTGTTGTTGTTGTTGCTCTTCATAAATCTTCTAAACTTCTTTAGAAGAAGAGCTATATCCTCTTCTGCATCCTCAGCTGCAAGTTCTGACTGCTTGCTGCAACTTGCGGTTGCTGTATCTTTCGTGCTTCATGCAGTCAGTATAGTGACCTTGGAACTCGATTCTTCTACCTCTTTTTTTCTTCTGTTAATATCATATTCAAAGGCTTTGAGGTCAGAGAAGAGGTCGAATGTGCTCCTGGATTTCAGATCCATCGACACTCTCATAGCGGTGGTCTTGCTATCTCACTCCGCTGGAAGGGCTCTCAGCACTTTCATATTTTTCTCCTTTTGTGTGTAGTGTTTGCCCAATGCTTCAAGTTCATTCACTATCGAAGTGAATCTCAGGTCTAGTTGCTCCAGAGTCTCTTCATTCTTCATTTCGAAGAGCTCAAATAATTAGGTGGCATTGGAGATTTTGTTATTCTTTGTGAGTTCTGTACCCTCACAGATTTGCTACATCTTTTCCCATATCTCCTTTAGATGTTTTGCATATTTTGACCTTGCTGAAGGTGTCTTTATCCAAGGTGATAAACATAGTGTTTTTAACCACTTTGTCCAGGTTGGCTCTCTTCCTGTCTTTATTATTCCATTCCTGCCTAGGCTTGATCAAGAAGTTAGGTGGTGGAGGTGTTCCTTCCTCCATATCTCTTCCCAGCATAAGATTCACCTTCGTGGGAATAATCGATCCTTTTGTGATGACCATCCACATCTCATCGTTCATTGCTGAAAGATGTGCTTGTATTCTAATCTTCCAGTCATCATACTCCTCTATGGAAAATATAGGCAACTTATGGTTTGAAGAATCCATGATATGTTAAGATATGAGATTTTTCAAAGATGCAAAGAAAACAGCGGGTAAGGGTTGGATTTGGGTAGATGACCAGATAAGTTGGCTTTTAACCCAACTCGCTCTGATACCACTTGTTGGTCCCAAGTGGTCTCGGAGGTTCAGAGGGGGAGGGGTGAATGAACCTTCGTCGATTTTGAAAATCTTTTTCAAACTTACTGTTCTGCAAGTTACTTGAACTTACAACACCAACTATTACTGCTTACAACACTAGGATGCAGTACTGCACACTGTAACTAAGAGTTTTATGCAATAGAAATTATGTTTTGACTGAAGACTTGTTTTCTCAAATATGCTTTTCTTTTAAAGATTCTTTTATACTTATGAAAAGATATATAAAAGATGCAGCACAGATATATAAAACAATAACACATTTATGGCTTATAGTGGTTCGAAGGTGATGTAATCCTTCTACGCTACTCTATCGCTCATCGAGCAGGAACTTTGTTAAGTAAGATTAGTTTATAGGATATCACCTAACAATCTATCAACCTAATGAGTTAACACCTACTAGAACCCAACGTACACACAACAATTGTAACTTCTAAAGGAAAATCCACACAGGATTTCTAAACTCCCACATAGGGAAGTTGCCTATCACCTAGACAACTATACAAACAACAAGGATAAATCCTATCAACTGTCGACACCTGAAACAACCTAACACACAGTAAATAGGTTAAAGTATATAAGTGGTTTCTTCAACTGGTACAGCAAAGTGAACTTCTGAATCCTTCTTCGGATCTTTCAGGTTGAGCTTTGTTCACTTCACTTTAGGTCGAGTGACTGAAACTATAGGAATGCTTGAGGGAGTATAGCTTTGAATGCTTTGAAATTTTAGCGTAAATGTTTCAGTTACCAGCATCAGTGTTGCTCAACCTCTATTTATACTTGTGGAAAGATATCCATTGAAGGGGATATCTCTCATTTGAAATATGTGTACTGATCAAAGCATGACTTACATTTAATGCTCCTTGACTTATCTTCTCAGAGCATTCAATGCGGTGGTTGCGGCTCATAGCTTTCTGCAGCCTATCAGGCCACGTGTCTTCTCTGCATTGGCTCTGCGTCTTCAACTTTGATCTTATCTCAAACGGCTCTTATTATACTTGCTTCGTTCTTCGTTTCTCGTACTGCATTTATGTTTTCTCGTATTGCAGAGTGTTGCTTCTATTTGTTGTGTTCAGGATTTGTTGGAGTATGCAGTAAGTCTTGGCTTCTGCTCGGTATCCTCAATCTTCTTATAGCAACCTCTTTCATACAGTACTGTTGTATCTCTTACGCAACACGATATTGTTGAGCTCCTCCATCTTTTAGAGCCTATAACTATATACAAAATGGGATACTCAAACTTCCTATTACATATGTGGTTTGTCTTAACAAAATCTATACACTGAAATCCCAATATTACTTTGCATCATATGACCTGTGGAACTAACATTTACAATTTTCTCTATCATTTGATATCTTTACTTTATAGTTATTTTATTTTTATCTTATTTTTTGAAGAAAGTTATTTTATTTTCTTTAAATCCTAAGGCAACTTCAACTTTATTTCTTTAATTTCTTAATTTATTTTTAGTGAAATTGAAAATAAGTTGTTTAAATTTGAATCTCTATTGACTTAAGATAGTAATCTCGTAAAGTCATTTGAATAGTCTATTAGAATTTTTTTTTCCTATTAGGGTTTGTTTTCATATTTTGTAGTTTTATAGGTAATAATCAACACAAAAATTTATGTGCAATCGTCGCACCGTGCGACGGTCATACTTATAACAGAAAAATGAATATTTATAACTGTAAAAAGATATACCTATAACTCATATTTATATTTGTAAAAAAATACTTATAAAACAAATATTTTATAGCTGCAAAAATACATATATATTTATACCTATAAAAAACATACGTGAATCATGACGTATGCGAGATGGTCCCATAAGAGACCAACTCCAAGATGAATAACAATAGCATAAACCCTTACTTTAAGAAATGATGTAATTAGTTTCGAATACTTCATCGAAATATATAGGTTTGTGAACATTGTCTTTTGATGTGCTCCCAACAAATATTTTTTATTGTCTAGAAATCTTGTAAAATCATTTTTCGAATATAATTTTATGAGATGTGTCAACCTAGCAAACTAGAAATCAAATTGTAAAAATAAAATGATTTATAAGTAGTGGGACTCCGTCTTCACGAAGATATGTCCATGAAACAGTTTTATATAAGTTTCTGTATTTTATGAATAAGATTTTTATGCAACGATAACCCATAACCCACAAACATAATTTGACATTTGAAAATGAGTTTTAATTGTGAATACCTAATAAACATCATTTCACAAATTATATTCATAATATGATCTTATATTTTTGTGATATTCTTATTTTTCAATAATGTTTTATTTCTCACATTGTTACGAGGAGTCCCCCACCCAACTTAGGTGAGAACTCTCTTTAATTTTTGTGGTTAATTAATTAGGTTTCAATACATTTTCTGTACTGACACTCGTAGTCATTGCTTTTTATGGGTAATTACGATGTCACTAACTTCTTAAAATTAAACAGTCATCTTCGTGGTACCAAGAAATCTAGTGTGATCACATTGCATTAATTATTAGGGTTCAGATAGAATTTATTCTTTATTTTGCTTCAATTTTGCACTTTATTTTGTCGGTATATAACAAATTTAACCCTAGATCGGGGAAATATGAAATCCTTGTGTTTATATGATAAGATAAGATTAGGATTCTCTAATGTATAGATTAGACGGTAACAACCATATCTATGTTGTGTCCTAAATAGGGGTGGAGATTGGAACGGAAATTTCCGATATCCGCCGAATCCGATCCGAAATTTTTCGATTTTGAAACGAATATTTTTAATCCAAAATCCGAAAATCCGAATTCTGATTTTTCCGAAAATTTTTGGATGGAAATTGGAATTAGTTTTGAAATTTTTGGAAATTCCGAAATCCGATCCGAAATATTTCCGAAATTCAATTTTCGGAAATTTCGATTTCCGATCCGATCCGATTTCCGATTTATTTCCGAAATAATAGTATATAGTATTCTTCTATAGCAAATAGTATATATTATAAAATGTTTGAATTATATTATATAATATAATATATTTTATATACATTTACTATATGTAAATATAAATATACATATTATAGTATATTTTATAATACTATATAATATATTTTATATACTTTATACTATGTGTAAATATAAATATACATATTATAATATACTTTATAATACTATATATTATATAATATATTTTATATACTTTATACTATATGATAGTATATAAATATATTATATACTATATGCCTATAGTATAATTTACACTATAGTTTTATTTTATACTATATACTATAGTCTATAGATTATACTGTAGTTTTTTAGTATTATTTTATAATATATATTATATACCATAGTTTATACTATAGTATCTTAGATCGTATTATTTCTTAGGATATTAGAAAAGGTAATATAGCTAATAGACCAACTAATTAATTTCAAAAAAAAATTAATTTCTGAAAATTTCGAAAAAAATTTCGAAAATTTCCGACAATTTCCTAAAAAAATTCCGAAATTTTGGAATTCCGAAATTTCCGAAATTGGATTGCATTTCACATTTCCGAAATTTTTTGGATAGAAATTGGAATTGGTTTTTCATTTCCGAAATTTTTTGGAATTTTTCCGAAACACCCTATTTTCGATTCGATCAGTCCGATCTCCACCCCTAGTCCTAAACGACGTTGTTTTGCTTGTTATATAAATAAATAAAAAAATTGGATAAATGACACAAAAGTGACTTCAAATGTGATTTGAGCACAACAGAAGATTCGGATCTCTTTATATGCTTAAATGATCCAGAGATGTGCAGGAAGCAATAGTGTGTTGTGCAATACTATTTCTGGATTTCATAAGTCAAATTTCATAATTAATACCCATTCCTCTCATAGACAACATAGTCTAGTACGATATGCAAATTATTGCAACTTCCAAATACAAAACAAATTGTGAGAACTCCAAATTTTAGCTAACATCAATGATAAAAGTTTTTTTTTTTTTTTTAGTCTTTTTAACTTTAGTTCTTTAGACATTTTAGACAATTGTATATTTGGTAAGGAATATGATGATACAACCTAAGTTTGATTTTACGTATTGAAGTAAATGGGACAAAATGATTATGTTCGTATAGGATTGAGTAACAAGATCTAAATCTTGATATGATTTAACATTGATCGCAAAGAAAAGAAAGGTAAAAATGTCAAAATTCAACTAAACAACAATGAATGTTAAGTTATGATTTAAAAACTAACTTTTTCTTTGATAAATGGTTCGATTAAAGTTTCCCAATATAAAGACCACATATGCAAATATTCAACAAGTTCAGTGTATATCCTTTTTCTTTTTCTTTTTTTCTTTTTTTTTTCTTTTTTTTTTTGATGAAACAACATAATGAACTCCAACCCTCTGAATAGGGGTTTGACAGATTAACACCTATATAAATGAAATTCAACCTCATTACCCTCCTAAAAAATCTTCCTAGCCCAGAGAGAGAGATGTTAAATATCATTATCAACATTCATTATCACTTTCAAAAAGTAAATCTAACAGATTCCAAAAGTAATTGAATGATTTTGAAGCTAATGAACAATGAATAGATAGAATCAAAGGACAACATAATTAAAGCCCACACAACCGACTCACGATTATTATCTTATTTGAATAGACAGCTCAAATCTCAATAAAAACAAAATGGGGTATCTCTCTCTCTCTCTATATGTATAATATGTGTGATAATCCATAAATACAGAGAGGAAAACAGGTCAGGCAAGGCTAGCTGTCTCTAAAGAAGCATCAGAGAGAAGGCAGAGTCAAAGAGGGGGTCTTGGTACAGAGGTGAAATCCAATGGAATTCACAATAAATTATATTTATATTCAAGATGGTGGCCCTCATTTACTGCCACAATTCAATGTTCTCTTCCACCATTTTTAAGCTTCTTCAACTACTTCTCTGCCACTCCCATTACTCTCTGATTCAATTCCCTACATTACTACTTTTTTCCTTTTTCTTTTCGTTTCTTTTTTTACCTGCTCTACTCCATTTGCCTATACTATGATAACTCACTTTTTTGTACATCCTCCATGTAATGCAATTACTTAGTCATCTCTACTGCAACGAAGATCGTTCCTACAAGAATCCGAGTATATGGTAAGCATGCATGGAGTTACCAGAAAATGGTATTGATAAGACCACCAAACATAGAGGAATTTTGAAAGTTGGGACCAACAGCATGTATACATTCAATAATACCACCAAACACATGCAATACATTAAGAATCTCATTGCCTATAACATGCAACACTATAACAGGATTATGTTTTTTCTGAAAATCATAACCATTTGATCATGAGGAAGATGCTTAAATTAGTTAAGATTTAATCAGCTAAAATGACAACTGTTAAACAACTCTTTATCAGTCCAATTTCGATTTATTCTAAGCATCACCTGAAGTAGAATGGTATGAAAATTGCATGTGGCATTGACAAATAGTTGTGAAATATACAGAGAATCCTGTTTAGCTAAAAATGATTATTTCAAGTTCACATTGTAAGGTCTTCTTCACATACATGCAAATGTTGTGTCACAAAAACAATAGTAATAAAAAATTGTGTAAGATGAGATGCAATGTGGGATTAAATGCACCTGCAACACACAACTAACCACATACTAGTTCACCTGCTTATATTTACTTCAGTATCTGATAAGTCTTTATATACTAGGCTCCTCTGATCATCCTCATCACAGAGCTCTCTTTCTTTCTTCTTGCTCGACAAACATGGAGGCCAAGAGAAGTAGGCAAGCACTGCTGTGCACTGCTCTGGTTGCATTGCTTTCACAAAACTTGTTCATTCCGATCGTGTGCACGGCCAACTTGGAGGACCAGAAGAACTACTATACTCCAGACCCGAATGCACACCCTCCTCCTGCAGGTAATTCTACAGATTCAAGCGAGGATTCTTGTATAGTATGGCTAACACCTATCCTTTTTTGTGACAGTTACATACCCCTCTCCACCTTATGGTTCAGGAGGTGGCCATGCAAGCCCAACACCGTCTCACGGAACACCTTCGCATGGAGGTGGAGGAGGTACGCCGCCTAGCAACTGCGGCGACCCCCCAAGCGGAGGGCACCACCATACCACTCCATCCCCTGGACATTACCATGCACCTCCTACCACAACCCCTACTACCCCAACCCCTCCTACGGGTGGTGGATATTACCATTCACCTCCGTCCACAACCCCTACCACCCCAACCCCAACTACACCGACCCCAACTACACCGACCACTCCATATGTCAGTCCACCCACCACTCCCATTGATCCAGGAACTCCAAGCCCTCCAAGCATCACAATACCATCACCTCCATTTACATTTAATCCGAGCTCTCCACCTTTTACTTGCACGTAAGTACACCTATTCATGTCATAACAAAACATTACTAAAAGGTCCTCTAACAAGTTTGCACTTGTGGATTGTAGTTACTGGAGGAACCACCCAACATTGGTTTGGGGCTTATTCGGGTTTTGGGGAACAGTTGGCAATACATTTGGCACGCCTAGTGTGCCTGGACTTGGGGCCAACATGAACTTACTGCAAGCTCTTTCCAACTCTCGAACGGATGGCTATGGAGAACTCTACAGGGAAGGTACAGCAGCTCTGCTCAACTCCATGGCACACACGAGGTTCCCCTACTCAACCAACCAGGTCAGAGACAGTTTTGTTACAGCACTTAGCTCAAATAAGGCTGCATCGGCTCAGGCACAGCTCTTCAAGTTGGCTAATGAGGGTAGAATCAAGCCCAGAGCCTGAAAACCAGAAAATTCTTTATGATTAAGATTCTCTACTGTTTCATAGTCAGCTTGGTTTATGCAGTGTGTTCTTCACTTGTTTGAGCTTTTTTAGATTGATATTATTGTGTGTATTTCACTGTAATGTTACAAAGTCAAGATGGATACCAACATTATGGTTTGTCATTTTAAATTAGTGATTTGTTTTGTGTTGTACAATTATCTTACCATGTTTGTACTTTGATAATTATGCTGGTTTCATGTTTATGCCTCCTCAATTTTTAAGGAATAAATTAAAATAAAATAAAACAAAAAATATTTCCCTGTATAAGGACATCCGACAAACTTAAAACTATTTATTTGTCAGCATCTCTCATCATTAATAAGATGCAAACATTAACAAGTGTGTTGTGGCTGGAATTTGAATTAAATGCTAGGTAAGTTTGTCCTTAAATTTAACTCGAGTTCTCATATAACTTACACATCCTGTAAATGAAATCTAAGTCATCTTACCAATTGCAGTGAATCACTAGAACAGCAATCATAAACCATAATTTTGTTGCATCAAGTATGTATTAGATATTGATCGACAGTTAATGTTCGATTTAATTTGAGATGAAATCATACCCCTATACAGAAATTAAAGTATTTAACATACATAATTCTTGCATTATTTCCACCAAGTATTCAAGACCACAAAGCATCTACTTGGAATTGCACTGTATCCACTTTTTTTTGTGTATTAATGCAAAAACAGAGGTATACATTTTCAGACAAGGTTCTATAACTAGTCAAGACCAGTATTCTTCAAATCATGTCATGAACCTTTACAGGTTAACCTTGCACTAATAGATAATTGGTGTTCATTTTGATAATGAAAAGTGTAAATATGAACTCTGTACATGTGGGATATCCAACTCTATATGTATGTCTAAAAGCTTAAAAATGAATGCATGCCGTACATAGTGCAGATCATAGCGGATCAAAGGTGAATTGTGATAATAAAATCAAAACTAAAAGTAATGTGTTTTTTGTCAGTGTCACGCATATAGTCTGCATCATTTATGTAACATCACGATTATACAACTGAATGATTACAAGTGGGACTCACATTGACTTGCATAGCCTACATCCAGCACCCTCCAGATTTTTGAATTTACGAGTACAACTTTTTCTCATTTGCATGAGAGAGTCGATACGAACAACGCTTAATGTGTAGAACCCTAAAAACGGAAAGCAAGATTACCTTAAACGAATCTTCCTAGAAAATCACATCGGAAAATGTCTTACCTTCTTCAAATGTGATGATCCTAATTATGGCCCCATAACAATACTCAATATCACCAAGGCTAATAGAAATACATAAGTGTACATGTATATATATATATATATGTATATCACTGAAGAATAATGCAGACTCCATAAACACCATCACACAAGCATAGGAAACATATTCGAAATCCAAATACAAGTTAGTTGGCAATACATGAGAACTACATCCAGGAAGTTGCAAATGTCTCCATCAGATTAGATTAGTCATTTCAATTATGAGGTCCATTTCAAAACAGCCAAGAAATCATTAATATGTGCCTCAGATAAGGAACTCGTAAACATGCCAAAATCTGAGGAGCTCCCAATACTCAAATGCGAATATGATCATTCAAAAGATGGTTTGTTACACTTTGAAGGCTTATGTAACATACCAGATTAATCTCCTTACTTCCAAACTACATAGCATATGGTGTCAAACATGCAATTTCGCCCAAAAAGGGCCTTCAAATTTTGGGCAGCCAGCTCAAATGCTTCTATACAGACAATTAAAAGATCTAATAGAACTGTGAAATCTAGCTAACAAATTAATGAAACAGTAAAAAGAAACATACAGATGATAAGAGACCAGTACATCAATTTTCATCCACGGTCTGTAGCATAATTGTGTCCGTTGAATCATCAAACAAGCAGACGCAGAAAGTTATCTCTCATCTGTGCTACTAGATTAAAATGAAGTTGCATTACATTTGCATTGGTCATCCAATTAGACAATGAACACTTCCACCTTATGTTCAGATATTGAGCATAGTGCAAGTAGTTTTAGAACCTCTTCTTACATTAGACATAATGCAAAACACTGTTGTATCCAAAAGTTTACCACCAACATGTTCAAAGGAATAACAAAAACCTTCTATAATTATGAGGTAAATACATTGGTTAACCACGAGGTTAGGAGTTTCATATGTCCTGCTGCTGGAGAAAGAAGTAGCTACGACCCAAAATATCAACTCAGAACTTGAAGTAAAGAACGTATCTTAGACATATAAAACCAGCGTACAAGTCAACCAACTGTAAATTTTAAATGTTGAGAAATGCTAATTAACCAATCCACAAATGTGTTTCTCAATATGTAGTTGAAGAGATCTCCATGCATAGTTAAAGAAGACAGCACCAAGGAACTACAACAATTTTTAAAAAATAAAAAAACAGGAACTAGATGAACTCTGTCCTTGATGGCAAGCAGATAGCACCTAATGCTGTAAGATTCTCTTCAACTATATTACCCATGAATCAGGGTACTTCATACTGAAAACTGGTTGGACTTCCTGCTTTCATTGCTCACTGAAATTGATAGGTCGATCAAAACGACAAGATATATGCATCGAAATTCCAAATTCGAGGGTCTATCTGTTAGTGCTTTAAAACATCAATCTGTTAGAGTGAGAAATCTCCATCACGTGAAGTGGAATTCGTAAATGCATCAAGGTCAATTGCTCATTAGTTCATATGGGATTCAAACCAGTCAAAGATCTCTTGAGACTGCAAACTAGTCATTTCATGATATGCAAATGCAAGATTCATTTCCTCTTGAATATGATTGACCAATGATTTATCTGGGAGAAAAATATTTCTCTCCTCAATAGAGGTTTTCCATGGTATTGCACGCCCATCATCTCTCATGTAACCATTCTCGTCAATAAAGCCTTTATCCCGGAAAACATTGAACAACTTTACTGACAAGGATAGATCAAGACCAGGAATTCTGTTGGCAAAGAACTCTGGTTTCAAAGGAAATTCCATGCATTTAACTTCTGCAACATCAATTCCCTTCTCCCTCATTACTACCAGATACTTTTCAATCTTCCGTTTCCTAGTTTCATCTTTTGGCATGTGGACAAAAAGTGTAGATGGGTAATCCTTAGTTATATCCAGATGACTGTAGACCCCTTCAGCGATCATTAAGGCAATACCTCTGAATTTCATCTTTGTGGCTAGAACAGAGATGAAGTATCCACCAGAGGAGGCACCCAATGCAAACACAGGCAGCTTTTCTAGATTTTGCCTGGTAACCCACCACTCAATCATATCTTTAACAATCCATCGTTCCTCTCCAAGTGACCAACATACTCCTTTACTTGATATGGCAAGCACAGCAAATTTTCTAGCCAAAGCATGAAGCACAATGAGCCTCTCCTCAGGTAAGCCAACACAATTCAGACAATTAGGTGACTTATCCCAAAAATTAGCTGCTCTGCCATTACAACCATGAGCCAAGAAGAGAATGGCCTTGGGTGAATCAGGAATCTGCCAGATCACATCGGTCCCATTCCTGAATTCTACTTTTGGATCCAATCGAACCAAAGAATCAAAGTTATTCCATTTTTGGTTCACAAGATCAGATGCCAAACTAGACTTAACACCATCCCTTCCAAATAAAAGCACCAATGCAACCATAATCAAAAAGACAAGTGCAAACAAAACTGGAAATCGAACATTCATTGTGTTCCTGGATTGCTTCATCGATTGTCTGTTCCCACGTCCAAACATGGCTGAAAAACACACACACACAAAAAAAAAAATTATGCATCATTTTTTTCATACCAAACCTCCAAAATAAAAATGACAAAGGTAACAAACAAATCTCCACAAATTCTCAACTGGGGGAAACAAAAGCTGCTGCTACTTCCGCTCTGAATCAATAGCAGCAGAAAGAACCTCATATAGCAGAATTACAAGCTCGATTAACTCCATTATCTAACTCAGATCGTCTCTTTATTAAATTGAACTAATCAGAGTGAATTAAAACATCAACGATAATATAACAAAGCAACTCCGTAAAAAACTTAATCAGATTAGCAACATGTTTCTAAATTCAAAATGTGCTCGGAATCCATACAAAAAGAAATTTAGTGCTACGAATCAGAAACTTTAGCAGGATAAAATTAACTGAAGAAACGGAAAAATGAATCAGTTTAGCAGCAGCATTGACTTCCTAATTTGAAGTACCTTGAAATCAAGAAGCATACAGAAATCAGAATTCAGAAAAGCCAAGTGAACTCAGATCATAATTCTCTTGAAAGGTTTTTCTTTTTCTTCTCTCAATTTGCTCTTTTGGAAAGCCCAATTGCAAGCAAATGTTATATTTATCTAAATTAGGATTCTCATTTGGACTGCTTTAGGATTTAAATTTACGAGTCTAACTCAATTTATAAAGATAGATTTAGTCTATCAATAGAACACTGTTTCACATACTTTTACCTGTAAAAGCGCTTTATACGAGTTTTTATATTTAATTATGCTGACCTGAATATTTAGCAAATAACCAAAACTATTATTTTATTCTTTCCAAAAATAATAATAAAATAATTATGTATGAATTCCTCACTATATTTTATTAAAGACCCACTCTAGATCTAAAAGAATTATTATTAAAACAAAAATGCTAAACGTATAAAGTAATGGTATATGGTATATTAAAATGGGACAGCACCCAAAATCACCGCAACAAATATAGTGTGATTTTCTTCTACCATTTTTTATATAATAATTTTTTTTTATACCACAATTTAAATAATGAATGAGGAAAACATATAAGGGTATACCAAAACTAGCACTTTCATTACAATAATATCCAAAACTACACTAAAAATACAAATGAGTCAAAAGTGTACTTGCACGTCATTTTTCCATAGTGGGTGATGGGATAAGATGTTGAAAAGTTATTTCTAAAATATGTAAATGTTACATGTATGCGTAAATAGTACATACATTCTCACATGCAAATAATATTGGGGTAGATGAGCTTCTATTTTATACCACATTTCATACATGAGTTAAACATATCAACAATTCATTGGGGCTCTCTAGAATATTTTAAAGAGGAGTTGCTCTTTGGAATTTCTTACCCGAGGAGTTGCTCAACATTATTGTTGAAATATATTTTCAGTGAAATGTATGATTTTGAATGTTTTATATAATTTTTTTTTTTTTATATTTGAATGCTTGAGTTTATTTTAGTAAAGCTTGAATTTTAGTATAAGACGATGTTTACATTTTTTGCATTTTTGTGTAGATGTTGAACTAAACATTATAATGCTACTTATATAGGCTTTACATGAAATTATTATTTTTCAATAGGCATAGATGATTTTTGTGTGAAATATTACATTATTGCATAATATAGACTTACACGAAAATTCGAACATATTAATAGGTGAACTCGAAAATTATTACTAAACTTTTACAAAAACTGTTTAAAGGGCTACACGAAAATTACCCATTTTTAGGTTTATATGAATTTTTTACCATTTATAGGATTATACGAAAATTGACCCATTTTTAGGCTTACACGAAAATAAAATATAGAGTTACACGACAATTAGCCAATTTTTAGGATTACACGAATTTTTATTTATTTATAAGATTACATGAAAATTGATCTATTTTTAGACTTACACAAAAATAAGATATTGGGTTACACGAAAATTTGTCATTTCTTAGCTTACACAAAAATTCATACCCTTTTTTAAGTTTACACATTTTTTTCCATTTATACTTACACAATTTTTTTCCGCCATTTATAGCCTTACATGATATTTATAATATATTGGTATATTCTTATTTTTTGGTTTATTTATAGGCTTACACACTTTCGTTTATAATACACTGATATCAACGAATTAAATATTGATAAAGCCACTTTCGTTTATAATTTTTTCATTTATAGCCACTTTCGTTTTACATCAACGAATAAAATGAGATAATTAAATATTAATATCAGTGAATTAAGATGATTTTTTAAGATATCAACGAATTAATGAATATATTATTTATACTATACTAATAACATGACAGTTGGAAATAATTACAGTATTGTCACTTTCCCTCCTAAAAATGTCATGTCAATTTGCTGACTGTGTAAATAATTTTTTTCATTACTTCACTTTGATTTTCTAAATTGCAAATTTAATATTTTTGCATCAATTTTCCTCTACAAGCCTTTTAATTAGTTTCTCTCCAAGCCTTTGGACTATATAAGCAAAGTTATGGATTGTTGATTCAACAACTCTCACTTCACAATAAATGCTTGAGATGTTCATCTGGCGGAGGAATAGAAGCCTCGCCATTTGTAGATATATAAGATTTGAAACAATTTCAAATCTCAAGGAAAGAAATTTCAGATAATGGAGCTATGTATTTCCATTGAAGATGAAGGTGATGACGACCCGCTATTAACGGTGAGCCGTGATTGGACGGCAGATCTAGTAGCAAGATGAAGCCGGGAGCTGTGGTAGAGAAGAGAGGGAGAAGGTGAGAAAGCTATGTGGTGTTTGTTTGGCGATGGTAGCGGGTGGCAGAGGATGGGTCGTGGCGACAACAACAGATGGCATAGGGTCATGAAGTAGCAGACTTTATGGTCGCGGTGCAAACTGGAGCAGCAAAGGCAGACGAACAACAGTAGTGATGGTGGTAGTGGAGGCGACTTGCTGTTGACAAGAAATGAAATGAAACGAAAAAGGTAAGGTCAAAAGGTAGTGGCGATGGAAAAGTTGAGAAGTGAAGAGGGGGAAAGTGTGGCGGGAGTTTGAAATATAAATGTTCACTTGATGAATTGGTTAGGATTTTAATAATTGTTTATTTACAAATTGGACTTTCAATTGGATTTGGAATTCTTAAGTAATTGAAATCATAACATTTAATTTACCCATGCCCCATCATAAAAAATCACATTCAATGACTCAAATATGTAGTTCAAACAATATTAACACATTTAATTAGCATATAATTATTTTATATTTTATTAGATTATTATTATTATTATTATTATTATTATTATTATTATTATTATTATTAATTATAAATAATAATTTCGCCTTTTGAGTAGTAGCATATGTCAATTTTTTTTCCATTCAACAATATCATATTTCAATGGTTGGATACATGTGATTAAAATAATTATTTTATATATTAAATTTTTCTTTACATATGTATTTATATAATAGATTTATGTGAAAGTAATGTTCACTTATATAAGATGAGAAACAATTATTACAGTTATTTGTTTACATTGATTGATCATTTATATAGATTACATAATTTAGTTCCTTTGAATTTGATATAATTGATTGTTATTTATTTTGGTACTAATTGATTTTTTTCCTTCATAAAATATGAAATCTTTAATAATTTAAATTTATGTATCTATATTAATAATAGGACTACAATCCAAAATAGAAACCCTAAATTTTAGACAAATATATTCTTTTTTGTTTTTCTACAATTATAAATTAGAAAATTAATAAAATTAATTTTTTTTTTAAATTTAAATCTTCTTTAGATTATTTAAGTAAAAAAAATTTTAAGCAAACGTGTAACGCCCGATCTTTTTTAAGGTAAACTTTGATTGAGACGTTACTTACGTATAAAATTCACTCTTTTAAAAAATTAAAGATAAATAAATTCAAAAAATTATTATGAAATATACATTTTGAAATTCATGAAATATAACATTTTGAATTAAAACTTTCTTCGACCTTTGATCATCGGTTACCAGCATCCACTGCTCGCGCGCCACTCCTTAAACTCTTTAAACTGAAAATATTTTAAAAAGAGGGGTGAGTGTTTGAAATACACTCAGTGGGGAAACCCGGTACAACATAAAATAATTTTTCTAAAGGTGTTTGAAAAAAAAAACATTTATCATTTATCAAAAACACCAGAACATAGACCACATTCAAACATATCACTTTCTTTTATGGTTCTTAGTTTTCGTGAAAACGTGGGTCTTAACAGCCGTGAAAATATTTATAGATCTTAACCGCTATGAGAATATTTGGGATCTTAACTGCAATGAAAATATTTCATTGATCGTATATATCATATATTACATGTTGTGGACTCCCAAATAGTCCCAATGCAACCTTTGGATAGGTTCCCCCAGGAAGCCTATCAGGATCCCAAGCCGACCCTATGAGTTGTTACACCCCTTTATGTTAGATTTCTGAAGAATAACCCCTTTGATGGGTTTTCAGCAAGCAATACCCTACTTGACGTGCAGACGCATGCGCAGTTAAATTGCCACAAAATAGTTCTTACATAACACATAGTACACATTGGTCACGTTCACATTAGTCACATAATTCACATAACACATAGGTAAAGAAATCTTTTGACGTAGGTTGGCTTCCATTAAAACCCCTTTGAAATGGGAATTACCCCGAATTTTCATCATATGAATCAGTCGCATTTGTGTCACTTGAAATCAATAGCTTTTAAAACCATATAATTTACTCGAATACTATTCACATAGTGAAAACGTTTCACTTGAAATTGACATCACCTAATAACATAATTTAAACCATGTGGTCACTTTATTTTTTGTAAAACTGTACGATTTAAAATATAAATAAGATTTTTACCCCCACCTTGGATTACCCAACAGATCCTATCCAAAAGCTTTCGATTTTATCTTTATTCCTGCCCACGCGTGTACTCCCTACATGGTATAGAAGCGTGACTTATCTTCTGATTTAATCACTTATAATCAATAAAATCTATAAAACTAATCCTTGAGAAGATCGATAAACGGTGTTTACTAGAAAATAGGGTTTTTGGATTATAGGATTTTCCTACTTAGAGGTTAGCTCGTCACACTTTATGTCATTTTGTGATTGAATTATCATTTAATAAAGTTGTTGGATACAATATACAATAATTATCAAACTCTGGGGTCATAATATAATTTTACAAGTTCTAGGGGTCGTTTTGTCATTTTACCAAAGTTTAGGTGTGATTCTGTAAATTCAGCAAGGTTTAGGGACTATTCTGTAATTTCAGAGAATTTTGAGGTCTTGATTCAAGTCCACTAAAGTTCAGGATCCTTTATGCAATTACCCATAAATTCAGGAGTTGGTGGCTATTTACCCTAAAATTAGGATTTGCAAGTTAGTCCCTGAATTTAATCAAATTTAAAAAATGAAACCACCCCCAAAACCCATTCCCTGCCGCTCTCTACTGCTGTCCTGCCACCTCTACCCGACACTGCCAGCGACCCCACGCTGCCGGCGATATCATACCCAACCGCAGCACACAAACCCCGCACACACGCGCACACACATCACACACGCACTTGCTACCGTTTGCAGCGGCGGCTCACCTCTTTTTACGCTGGCACAACAAGCCCCAGCCACGCACACACCATTCCCAACGCCGCCACTCACGGCGGTGCCCCAAAACACACCTATCACAGCCATACACACAGATACATACACATATACGTAGAAAATTACATAAGCGGGGACTCACAGTCAACTACGCCGGCGTTGGAAGTGTCGGCCACCCACCCCAACACATCGGTGGGGAACGACAGGAGCAAGGGAGAGAGAGGAAGACAGAGGTTGTCGTCTCTTTCCTGCGACCATTCACGGTGGAGACGATGATCGGATCAAAATTCAAGTTCGTACTTGTGACGAGCTCGACAAGTACTACAACGTGACAATGACAGTGGTGTTGGTGGTGTTTTAAAAGAGAAAGAGGGGATGAGAGAGAGTAATTGCTTTGTTTTCTTTTCCTACGTTTGACTTGTTTCATTCTCCAACACAGAAGACGTAAAAGAATATGCATAAAGGGTTATGTGTCAAAGTATTAGAAGGGGAAAATGAGAGGTGTCACTATGGCAATTTTACTACTTTAACATAATTAATTAAATATTAAAAAAATTGGATATTACAAAACGTTTAGTATAAAATTTATAATCTAAGTAAAAATAAGACAGTGCGTTTGCATGGGAGCGTTACTAATATATACTATACTAATAGCAGATCAGTTGAGAATAATTACAAAAACGTCATTTTTCCGCTCAAATTGTCCTTCAATAAATACTGATTTTTTTTATTAATTATTATGTTAGTTTTCAAGAATAATGATTACATATAATATAAAATATATTTTTTATTCAGTCAATGTTAACTTTTGAGTTCCAATACATCACTTTTTTACTATCCAATAAAAATTTGATTTTGATAAAATTATTTTAATAAATAAAATGTGAGTTTTTGTTCAAAACTGGAGAAACCCAAAATTATAATACAATCTTAAACAATTTCTCTAATTTTACGAAAGCAAAGAGTTGAATACTATCTTAAAGAGAAAAAAAATTTCAAATTTCAAAATCTTGAAGAAAAGTTGAATTTTTTTTTTTTTTTAAATTCAAACTTCAAAATTAGAACATTTTCAACAAGGAAAAAAAAAAAAACAAGCACAAAAGTTGAATATTTATGCAAACAATCAAAAACTATTTTGAAATATCTAAAAATTTAAAAAAAATTTAACAATAAATTAATAATAAAATGATTTTAGAAGGTTGAGAAAAAAATTCATAAATACAAAAGTGGACTAAAAATGAAAAGAATATTTAGAATATACCTATTATAAATATCTTAAAAATACTTATAAAAATAAAATCATAAAATTAACCATGACATAAAATTGAAACATTAACTTTTAAAAATATAAATATCAACAAATAAGATCTTCAAATCGTTTAATAATAATGATAGTACTAATAGGCTTCTTTTTCGATTTTTTTTAATAAATAAAAAAATTCAAGTAATCTTATAATTTTTTTTTTGTTTGGATGCAATAGAAATTTGTTAAAAAATTCGAAGTTTGTTTATATATTATTTTAAACTTTATTTAAAAATATAAAAATAAATTGAATTGACTATAAATTTAAATAGTAATTCAAATATAAAATAACTAGAATTATAAAATTCGAATTGAAGGGGAGACGGAGACTCTTTGCTCTAAAAACTATTATTGGTTGGTGGCTTCCTACGCTGGATAGGTCCTACAATGGTACCCTCCTAGAAAGATGCTATTTGCTGCTATTCTATCTATTTGTGCATTAAGTTCGAAGAAGATCTTTATTCATATTCAATTGGCCCATCTCGTTGAAGTGCAACAAGTCCGCAAGCAACCTAGATGGAGATTCAATTTACAGGGGGATAAACTTTTTTAGGTCTATCTCTACTAAAGTAGTCGGCCTTTTATATCTTCAAAATGCTTAAAATTAATTACATTGTATTATCAAATAAATGATATATACTACATTATATGGCAAGACGCGCAACACGTGGGTACACTAATAGTTATATGAATGAATTAAATATTGATATCAACGATGGTGTAGGGTTAGATGATTTTTTAAGATGCAATGAATTAAATATTATTATAATAAAAATTTTGAAAAATTGCGTAAATCAACATAATATTTATATATATATATATATTGATATTTTATTACTATTTAGTTTATTAATATTTTATTTTTTTTGTAAAATAAAAAATATAGTCAGAATCTGTATGTTGTTTGATTTTGTATTAATATGTTTAGTTCATTAACATATTGTATGTTGTCTGATTTTATATTTTATATTTTAATATAAATATTTATAAATTATTTATGTTTCTAGGTTTATAATTGTAATTTTTTTTTCTTATAATTAATTTATTATTTATGATAATTTGACAATATTTTTTCTTTCTTGTGTCAAATAATATAAAAAATATGAATTTTATATTTGTATTGGTTTGTATTTGTGGCGGGTCCAGATTTGAATCAAGCCCATTGCCATCCTTACCCGGGTCCATATAGAGCACCAACGCCAACCCGTTAGAGTACTCGGGTGACAACCCGTCAAAGTAGTCGCAAGACGAACCGTCCCAACACTCCCATCAGCTCCCCGATACATGCTCTAGAGACTCTGCAGGATGACATGACTAGGGTGCATACGAGTCATCCCCGAACCAGCCAAGTCATTCTTTCCATTCAGCCCATCGAGATCCTTACAAGAATCATTTGTTAGATTTTGTTCAACATGAATACCCGATTACAACTGCACCGCTCAGTCGAAGGTGGGCCGTGTGATCTCATCTTCCTCAACCGACACAGCACAACCAGAGGCAACGAGTCGAGATCACCATGGAGGATTTGACGACTCGTTTTCATGCTTTAGTCATGAGATTGACGAAGGTTTTACGTTATGCAGACTTACTTCGGAGGTCAGTTCTCACGTTTGGAGGGCCTTATTCGGGATGAGTTGGAGCGTTTGGAGAGGCGTATTCCCTCGATGATTCAGGAGCAGCTCCAATTGTTCTTCGATGTCTCACAATCCACTTATGAGTATGATCCTCCATTATAGAGTCACTGGGTTTGATAGCCTGAAGATCAGCCAAAGTACGATCGATCCAGTCACCTCTGCAGCGACACATCACTCAACACCTGTGGTGCTGAGTGCGATACCTAATGATTTCGATTCTTCATTTTAAAAGGCCACTGTGATTTAGAACGAGATTTTGCAACACCACGTGTTACTGTAGAGCTAGATGATACGACTTCATCAGTGGGGCCAGACATATATAGTTTCGACGAGTGCTAACATGTGTATTCATCGGATGGGTGTATCATACGTTGATGCAATTTCGAAAATGGCTATAAATGAAAAGACTAAACGAAAGTGGTTATAAAAGAAAGTGGCTTTGTCAATTTTTAATTCGTTGCATTTATCTTAGTTCGTTGATATCAGTATATTATAAATGATAGTGTGTAAGGCTATAAATGGCCCATAAAATAAGAATGTAACAATATATTATAAATATCTTGTAAGGCTATAAATGGCTAGAAAAAAATTGATAAAGGCTATAAATAGGGAAAAAAAATTGTGTAAGCCTATATATGGTGTGTATAAACCTAAACACGGTATGAATTTTTGTGTAGGTGATAGGTAGGAAATTAAAGCATTTTATTGTTGATTAATGTGAGATTTTATAATCTTTTATTAGATTAACTGTATGGATTTTCTATCTCTAAATACTTCATATATTATTTTTTTGTTTATTTTAGGTATTTTGAAGAGTTTTCAAGATAAAGATATCAAAAATTTGGATTAGGAGAAAAGATTTGGATAAAGAAAGACAACTAATTTTAGAAGGAGAAGAAGTCAATTTTCTAAAGAAAAGGGAAAAAGATATGCCAAGAAGATATCTGATATCTATTTAAAGCCTCCAAATCACACAATTGAGGATCATCCTCCACCACATAACACTATTCACATCACTATTCAAGCAGAGATTTGATTATTTTAAATTAGTTCGATGGATTTTCCAATTGCTTTTATTATTTCGATTTTGAGAATGCTATGCTAAGTCAGTAATTCCGGTTAGCAGGGATGTTTGAACCCGTTTATCTTTTATTTTCTAATTAATCTCATAACTTTCCCTCGATGTTTGATTGGAATTGATTATGTTATCTGTGAATATGGTTTTCAATTATTATTGCTTGATTTAGACTGATTAGTAAGCCTACAAATGGAATAATTTTCGTGTAAGCTAAAAAATGGCAAATTTTCATGTCAGCCTAAATCTGGGCTCATTTTCGTGTAAGCCTAAAAATGGACTAATTTTTGTGCAACCTTATATCTTATTTTTGTGTAAGCCTAAAAATTGGTCAATTGTCGTGTAATCCTATAAATGAATTTTTTTTTGTGTAATCGTAAAAATGGGAAAAATTTCATGTAAGCTTAAAACTAGGTAATTTTCGTATTAGTTTTTGTGTAAGTTTTCGTGAAAGTTTAGAAATAATTTTCGAATTCCCTATTAATCTGTTCGAATTTTCGTGTAAGCCTATATTAAGTAATAATGTAATATTTCATATGAAAATCATCTATGCCTGTTGAAAAATATTAATTTCATGTAAGTCTATATATGTAGCATTATAATGTTAAGTTCAATACTTACATAAAAATGCAAAAAGGTTAAACATCTTATGCTAAAATTCAAGTTTTATACGTATAAAACTCAAGCATTTAAATATTAATTTATTCTATCACCTTACACAGAAAAAAGAATTACATAAAGCATTCAAAATACATACCTTTTACTGAAAATATATTTAAGCAATAATGTTGAGCAACTCCTCGGGGAAGAAATTCCAAAGAGCAACTCCTCTTTAAAAATTTCCAGAGAGCCCCAATTGAATTGTTGCAATTTAACTCTTGTGTATGAAATGTAGTATTAAATAGAAGCTGATATCCCAATATTGTTTGCATGTGAGACTGCATGTATTATTTAAACTTGTACGTAACGTTTCCATTTTTCAGAAATAACTTTTCAGCATCCTATCCCATCACCCACTATGAAATGACATGCAAGCAAGGACAAAAATATCGGTGTCGGTGTAAATATCGGTGTCCTAATTTTACGGAAATGTCGATGTCGGTATCGGTTTCGGTGGAAATATCGGATATTTTTTAAAAAATATAAAAAAATTTTAAAAAAAAATTGTTCACTTACATCTATTAATTTATAAATTATTATAACTGACATTAATACATATATTGAACTTATAATTTCAAATAAAATGATATATTTTCAACAAATATATAGATAAAATACTATATAAACGTTGTCTGCTATAATAACATGACAAGTTTTGTAAAGTTAATATATGAACTAGTATTAACTTGAACTCCTATGATGTTTAAATGAATAAGATGACATGTCATCTAGATTCATACAAATCAACACATGATATTAAACCAATTTAGAGTATAATCATGAAGATTCAATTCATATATGTACTTACAAAAAATTGTATTATACAAAATTAATATTCATTTATCCCATAAAAACAGTATAATATATATTTTTATTTTTCCAATATTATAGTTATTTTCTTTATTTGTAGAATTAATTTCTCTAAAATATCCTTAATTAATATTAGAAACATGTGTAATGATATATAAATGTTGGTTGTTGTTTTTCTTCACATTTTCTTCAATAAAATCTTTTAATTATTTACACATTTTATATACTATAAAGTAAATAAATAAGCATAATATCAATGAAGGAGAATTGATTAGATATAGATTCCAAAATATTGCAAGTAACAAAAAGAGGAAAAAAAAATCACATTTCCACCGATTTTTTTCCGGTGTCGACATCGACACCGATATTTTCGATATTTCGTCGATATTTCGCCGATACGCTACGACATTTGCCTATTTTTTACCGACAACGATATCGATATCGACATTACCGACATTTTACCGATATTTTGACGAAAAAAAACTACACCCGTATATAATGTCAGGACTCCAAAAAAACGACATTTCGACGATAATATCGAAAAAATCGACGATTTTTTCGTCCTTGCATGCAAGTACACTTTTAACTCATTTGTACTTGTACAGTAGTTTTTTGATATTGTTATAGTGAAAGTGGTAGTTTTGGTACACCTTTATATATTTTAGTGTATAGAGAGGCCCATTTCCTCTATTAAAATTTTTGTTTCAAATATTTTTAGAGAAATCCTATAATTTCTTTGAAGAATGAAAAAAGGGTTATATTTATATATAACCCTAAAGGTTTGCACACTAAGTTGCACACTTCTTTTTATTTGAATTAATAAGGTATTTTTTTCTTAGGCTAAATAGCTAAAAAAGTTCAAACATTTTCTAGTTTTTGTTATTTTGGCTGATCCTTTTATTTTTGTCAATTCATCAATAATTTTAAAAATTAGTTGTTATTTTGGTTAAATCAAATTTGAAGTCAAAATTATATTACATGAGTAATATGTGGCAGCCACATAAGATTCGTTCTACTTACACATCATCAAAATATTAACTCTCTTATTATCCATGATTAATGCATTTTCACTAATTTTGACTTAAAAAATAAAAACCTCACACATAATTCTGAAATTAAATTCCATTATACCAGAATAAACAAATATATATAACTAATTTTCTTCATCATCAATGAATGCAGATTTTGATCTAGAAAGACAACATAGAGGGAGATTGAAAGATGTTGTGATATTAAAGATACAAAGTGTTCCTTGAAATGTTTTAACATCTATTTGTTCACTGTTGTCTTTTGGATAAAACTCATGTTTAAATAACTGTATATACTTGGCTAACCATTTTATTGAAGGAATCAAGTTATCTAATTGACGGTTGTACAGATGATGAGCAGTTATTGATACACTGAGAAGTAGTTATATTTATTTTTGGATAAGTTTTTACAAACCACCCTCTAATCATGTAACTTATCTTGTATTTGATAACTTCTCGTATTCAAGTTCAATATAAAAGGTGTTGAATGCTCTAATTTCGAATTAAGGCTTTTGTGAGTGAATATGTCCCAACGCTAATGAGTGAAGCTACGCTTTTTATGATCACTGGTTTAAAAGACTTCCACATCTCTTAGGTTTGTTTAGAGCACCTCACCTGTGCGCATATATATATATATATATATATATATAAAGTTTTGATCAGACACGCACTTGAATAATGTGCACTGTACGCATTTTTTTAAGATTTTTTTTAATTTTTAATATTTTATATTATACATAAAATTATTTTTTCTTATTAATTCTCATCTCAAACACCTACCCTTCATCAACATGATTTTTATCAATTCTCATCTCATATGTAGATCTAACCTCTCATCAACATAAACTTTATTAATCATTAGCATCCCACACATCAAATATACAAATTCTTTTTTCTTTTTTTTAACAATTAGCATCCCACACATCAAACATACACATTCTTTCCTTTTTTTGTTTTTTTTAACAATTAGCATCCCACACAACAAACATACACATTCTTCCTTTTTTTTTTTTTTTTAACAATTAACATCCCACATATCAAACATACACATTCTTCCCAATTTTTCCAATTTTCATCCACACAGACGCTACACCATGAATTTTTTTTCCAATTTTCATCCATACAGACGCTACACCATGAAAAATTATTGAAGTAATCAATTAAATGAAACAATAAAAAATATTAAATTAATCAATTCTCAAGAAATCCTAAATCCTAATCAATATTCGAGAAATCTTTAAAGTATGATTTTAGCAATATTCATTAAAATATTCAATGCTCCACTAATAAGAAAATGTTGTTAAACTAATAATTGATTAGTTGTGTATAATGATATAATGAACATGAATATCGACGAAAGAGTGCAACGATCTTTTATACTAGAAAAGAATATGATTGAGATTAATGATCTTAATGATGAGAGCAAAAGGATGTGATAAAACATATAAATTATCAGTGAGAGCAAAAGGATGCGGTAAAACATACTCCCTCCGTCCACCAAAAATGGGTTGGTTACTATTCGCATGGGTTTTAAGAAAGTAGATATGATGTGTAAAAAGTAAAAGGTATTGTGGTCATCACACTATGCAATCCTATTTGAGTTAGGAAAATTAAATATTCCTACCAATTTTCTAATGGAAGGAAAATTAAAAAAATAAATTAAAAATAAAAATACAAAAGATTACAGCTTACAGAATTTATTACAACAACTTTTACAAATTAAATACATCTACAGGGAAACCATTCAAGATTTGGACATAATTCAAAATACATTTAAATCAAATTTGAGTTCCCACCTAATCAACCATATCTTGAGTTCCCTCCAAATTCAAAATTCTAAATTTTCCCACCTAATTCACCAACACATTAAATACCAAAGGATTGGCAGAATTCATTACAACAACTTTTACAAATTAAATACACCTACAGAATTGACATATGAAAGAAAAAGGATTAAAAACTTGTCCCTAGAGTTGAAGTGCATGGTGGCTCAGTTCTTGAATCAACGCAACACCAATGGCAAGCCACAAAAAGGCAAAATGAAAGAAATTGGTGAAATGCTAGGTATCTCCAGCTGATCTGTTACTAGAATCTGGGCTGCAGCAAAAAAAATGATAAGTGAAGGGGAGGGTATAATATTCAACAACAACAAAAAAATGGAGCATAAATCCCAGCAAATCAAATTGGATATTGAAATGCTCAAAGTACTTCCTTGTAAGAGCAGATCTACATATAAAAGAATAGGTACGGAATTGGGAGTGAGCAAGAGTTTAGTGGGAAAGTGGGCTAAGAAAAAGCTCATCAGACCTCATACGAATTCCATCAAATCAGATTTAACACATCATAATAAGTTGTTAAGGTTGCATTACAGTTTAAGTGCATTGCAATTTGATAGAGTACTTAACATAATTAAGTTTGGAAGCATGCACAACACAATTCATATTGATGAGAAGTGGTTTTACATCAAAAAAACAAGTGACAGATACTACTTGCTACCTGATGAAGAAGAGTCTTACAGGTCATGTAAGAGTAAAAGATTCATAACCGAACTAATGTTTATGTGTGCAGTAGCTAGACAACTATATGCAGCAAGTGGAGAAGTAATTTTTTATGGGAAAATTGGTTTGTTTCCCTTCATCAAAAAAGTACCAGCCCAAAGGAATAGTAAGAACAGAGTAAAGGGCACTCTAGAGACAAAGCCAATCAAAGCAATCACCAAAGAAGTCATAAAAAAGTGTACACAATATTGTCATTTTGATAACTGTCAGAAAATTTTCATCATTTAGTTAAGATTGCAAGTATCCAAAACAAAGCATATGTCATTGAACTTATTTTGCTGTGTTGGTTACATAATAATTGAAAATTCAGATTATACCAGCCATCAGTCTAAATGGCCACTACATGTAAGTAAGGACATCTATATACAACAAGACAATGTCAAACCACATATCAACAATAATGACCTTGATTTCAAAGCTGCTGCAACATTAGAAGGCCCGCGTGTTTCAACGAGAACACCGAAAACGTTCTCCTCTTAAGGCTACGGTTTCCTCTATGCTCACCTTCTAAGATTGAGAATACTGGGATAGTCCAAAGTCATGCTCAGAGAAAGACTTCCTCCATGGCATAGCTCAGTCATTCAATCATGGTAGGATCCCGTGCTCTTTCTTTTATCTATTTAACTCTATAGCTTCTTCAATAAACGCTGGTTTTTCGAGAACATTAAGCTACTCGGGGGTGTAATGCAGAAAGCTCAAAGGTTATATTTGGAGCACTACAATGTAGGTCCCCTCCTTCAATATCATGATTGAACCAGATAGCCGCCCAAAAAAACCTGGAGCTGACATAAGAATTTTTTGGATTTCTTTTATTTAGTCTTGAATTTTTTTTCAATATCCAACTTATTTGCCAACCAGCTAATTCCCCAGATACAAATATCAATAATTTAGGCTAGTTTAAAGCAATACAAAGTCTGCAAGATGAGACATCATCGCATAATGTGGATGACCTTGTGACAAATGTTACTCTTTCTTTTGAAAAACTAACCCATATCACATTAAATAATGTTTTCCTCAGTTTGCAGGCATGTTTGATTGAGATAATGAAGTGTAAAGGACATAACACTTACAAGTTGCCTCATATGAATAAGGCTAAGCTAATGAGAGAAGGAAAACTACCACAAGTCTTACAAGTTGACGATGACTTAGTGAAGCAAGTGATAGATTACTTAAGGTAACGTGAAAATGAAATCGAGTCTTCATATGATATGAAAACTCTAATTTCAGATTTAGGTTATTAGGGACTTCAAGTAATAATCACACTTTTTGAAACTTTTTGATATGTTTACAGAATAAACATTTTGACAATCGAGACAATCAAGTGTCTTGTTTAAGCTGTAAACATGTGTTTTGCTTTAAGTTGCAAACATGTATATAGTAGAAACTTAATGTAACCATGTTTCTTTTGTATACCTTTGACTCTCATTATATATGGAACAAATTCTAGTAATCATTAAGTCACATAACCAACAATCACGGAAACCATCAGATTATAATTACATCATATGGTCAACACATCACATTCAAGTCTTCAAAACTAAGAAAATCATCCTTGCGGTGACATTGTACATGCATATGAACTGATTCTCAAGTAATCAGACATAATTACAGAACCATATCAGTGACTAATCGAAGCAAATCGTAGAACCAACATCATATAACCAATAATCACATAAACCCTCAGATTATAATTTCATCATAGGATCAACACAACAAGTTCAAGTCTCCAAAATTAAGAAAATCATCCTAGTGGTGACATTGGACATGCATATGGACTGATTCTCAAGCAATCAGATCAGTGACTAATCGAAGCAAATCGTAGAACCAACATCATATAACCAACAATCACATAAACCCTCAGATTATAATTACATCATAGGATCAACACAACACGTTCAAGTCTCCAAAACTAAGAAAATCATCCTAGTGGTGACATTGTACATGCATATGGACTGATTCTCAAGCAATCAGATCAGTAACTAATCGAAGCAAATCACAGAACCAACATCATATAACCAACAATCACATAAATCCTCAGATTATAATTGCATCATAGGGTCAACACAACACATTCAAGTCTCCAAAACTAAGAAAATCATTCTAGTGGTGACAATGTACATGCATATAGACTGATTCTCAAGCAAAAACCAACAATCACAAAACCAACAACCAAACATCATCATTTCAACACGAATATTTCACATAACCAGTAATACCCATATCATTCTTGCCCAACAACCAACCCTCAAATTATAAAAAGCTATGTAAACATAAAAAATTTAACATTCATAGAGGGATATTAGAGAAGACCTCTCAATAAACTTCAACACACTTGGAATCCATAGAGCATAGGATTCAACCATATATCAACGCAATTCAGGGCTTCGTGGCCCACTTGAACTCCCAAATATTTTTGGCAAAATCATCTAAAACATCAGCTTCCAAGTCGGATTCGAAAACAACAGTGTCGAAATCGACATTATCCAACACCAAATTTCCAAAAATTTCAGATTCGGAACCCCTGTTTCCGGTACAACAGATTCGGGAACCATTGTTTCGAAATCAGACACTAGGACCGGTGAAGAGGATTTAACCATCAAGAGAGAGAGAAAAAGAGAAAGAGAACGAAGTAGATTTTTCGAGATGCAGATTTGAGAGCTGCTAGGGTTTCTTGGGGAGGGAGAGAGAAGAAGTGGGGAGAGTGAAGTAATCCGATTAAGTGGGTGGGGTAATGAGAGGGGTTTAATTAGTGTGGTTTAATTAGAATGAAGTGGGAAGATTAAGTGGGTGGGGTTAATGGCAATGTGAGTAAATAAATGTAAATTGAAGGGTATAGATAAATGGTAATATTGCCATTTTAGGAAAGTAGTGTATTTTGTGTGGACGAACAAATATGGTAACGCAGCCCATTTTTGGTGGACGGAGGGAGTATAAATTATCAGAAAAAAAAAACAATTTCAAAGAATATGATGGAGATTAATGATCTCTCACAAGTGAGAGCAAAAGGATGTGGTAAAACATATAAATTATCAAAGGAAAAAATAATTTCAAAAAACAAGAATTTGTCATGGTTGTGACATTAATATAAATTATCAAACGAAAAAATAATTTCAAAAGCAAGAATTTATTGTGGTTGTGATATTAGTGGGCATGACAGGAGAAATTATACTACGTCATTGGAATTGTATAATATTTTCTTATCATTTTTCTTTTCTGAAAGTTTTTAATTTAGAAAATTATGGTATTGATTTTTTTTTTTTTTCACATGTGTAGATTCATTTGACAATACAAAAAAAAGACAGTAATGATTTTGAGGATTGATAGAAGATTTCTTGATAATTGATGATTTGAGATTTTTTTTAGGATTGATCGAAGACTTCTTGCTTGATGATTTTGGGGATTTTGAGGATTTTGAAATTGATTGAAGACTTCTTGATAATTGATGATTGAGTTGGAGGATTGATTTGTTGATTATGAAGATTTGTTGAGAATTTATTCTCTTTGTTGCTTAATTCATATTTTAATTTTTATGGTTAATTTTGAAAATTTCTTGAATATTGATTAGGATTTAAGATTTCTTAAAAATTGATTAATTGAATATTTTTCAGTACTTCATTTAATTGATTAATTCAATATTTTTCATGGTAGCATTTGTGTGGATGAGAATTTGGAAGAAGGTGTATGATTGATGTTAAAAAAGTCTGTTAATGAAAGATTAGATCTATATTTGAGATGACAATTCATAGGAGATTATGTATATGAAGATGTTGATTGATGAGGAGTTAAGTGTTTGAGATGAGAATTGATAAAAAAATCTGTATGTAAAGTGATAGCGTGAAAAAAGAATTTTATATATAATATAAAATATTAAAAATTAAAAAAAAAATTAAAAAAGTGCGCATGATGCGCATTTTTCACATACATATCTGCTCATAACTCTTTATATATATATATTTATTGTTTATGTGTTTGATTCAATATGAATCTTTTAGTGATAGGTGTGTCAGTGATTTAGACATTCGAAGAAATATTTGAGAAAAATGTATGCGAAGATCAAGAAACAATTTTAAGGGAAGTGTTATTTCAATTACTGTGTTCTTCTTTATTATTCCTTTTTTATTTAGTAAATAAGTTTCTATATTTATTTATTAAAAAATCTGTAAATTGTTCTATTATGTTTACTGTTTTTAATATATTAATTTCTGCTGCTTATGTTTATTAAGTGTCTCATTATCTTTTATCACACTTTAAACATCTTTGATAAATTCACCCAGAATGGATACTTTCATCTCCAAACTTGAATTACTTTCTTTTATCAATTTTATTTATTAATTATAAAAACTAAAATAAAAGGTTGAAAGTTTGACTTTTGATAGGATTTTACTAGTTTTGAAAAATAATAGGTGTCAAGTTTGTTATTGGTGAATAAATATATTTATACTTATCATTAAATTTTTGTAATTATTTTAAGTTTAGATGTCAAGTGACAACGACATCACTTACACCTGTTACTATAAATAATCGAACAAAAAATCAATATTTAATAAAATAAAAACTAGACAGACAAAAGAGTTAAGAAGAAAATGTTGGAGTACTTAACTTTTTATTGAGTATTCTTTTCTGAATTATATGTATTATTTATCATATTTAAAATTAACAATGATTAACATTATATATTATTTATAAAAGCTAAGTTAATTAGTCGGGTTGAACCAATGGATAAACTAATTAGATGAACACAAAAATTCATGTAAAACTGTTTTATGAATACAATTTCGTGGGAAAAGTCTCATTATTCACAAATCTAATTTATTTTCATAAATTCATACGTTGTTTGTGAATGTTGTTGATTTTTAAGGCAATGGTGTTGTGTATTTAAAATAGGGAAAATGTTCAAATAAGCCATTAATATGTACTCTCACCCGAACAGCTGGTCATCGATCATCGGGCTGCTCGTCCTTTTCTGGACGTTCAACCTGGGAGTCCCTACCCCACAGGAACTATCCTGACTCCTGAACATCAAGTTGCTACCCAGCACCAAAAACCACCTCTATTACCTCTCCCCCCGACCCTTCCGGCCACAACTGGTTCGTGGTCTTCCATCTTCCGTCAAAGATTGGAAGACCAAATAGTTTTGGGTTGGGGGTGACTGGATGAGTCCTGGCCAGGTCGGAGAGGAGGTATCCCAACGAGTGGCCTGCCCTACCTACTTCGGGACGGTAAATGGTGCTTCTATATTTTCATGTTTCTACACGGTTATTTGATTTTAATTATCTTTCGTTTCACAGAGGTTCCTGTCCAGGGTCTTCTGAACCTTCTCCTAGAAGATTATATTTCTCCGAGACAGCACCGAGTCGTCCTAAAGAACCTTCAAGGCGCCCATTACCGAGGAGCCTCTTATTCAACCCGGCCTTATCCTCCCGTTCCGACTAGCCCCAAACAACTTCTTCGGTAAGATTTTTTCCTTTGTATTCTGCTCGGCACAATACCTTTGTACTTAATCTTTTTTTTTTCAGCCATCTTCCCCCGAGAAGGCCTGCTACTCAGGATGAATCCTCGGGAATGTATCCGTCAGAAGGCCGAGTAGGCTAGGGCCTCCGGTTCTAGGCCTCCAGCTCCAAGCCAGGGTAAAGGGTAAAGGGTCGGGCCTCAAGCACCCCATCTCTGTCATGTCAGTACCAGCCCCCATCCCGGATGAGACTGTTGGAACAGCCGAATCGCTAACCCTATGCAATTATCTGATTCGGGATTCATACATGATATGATTAACATGCAGCGAAAAATAAATCATACTTTTCACCGTAATAGGTGAAGACGAACCAGTTCTAAGGTCAGAACTGCCGAACAATCGATAGAGCCTAGACCTCTCGATCTTCTGTCTTATTTCTTGCTTTTTCTTAAACGTTGTGTGGGCAACGATCCTTCGAGAATACCAACAGCCTTCTACTAAAATTATTTCATGTTTTTCCTGTGTTTAAAAGCGGCTGACTTAAGGCTTATTTATAGGCTACAACAGGGACCTAGAGGAGGATTATGATTCGGTCTCCTGATGGGATTAGGAGTCCTAGTTCGGCCTGAACACACGTTTTAATCCCATCAATAATAACTCAATCCACTAAAGAATTATTATTGAACTACCATCCCAAATTCATATTAAATATGGGCTCCTATTTATTATGTGTGCGTTTATCTCCCCGTGTTTAAGATATCGAATGTCAGTTAATTAAATGAATTACTGACAATTCAATTAATTAACATCTAATTTGAAGAGTAGTACCACTCAACTTTATTATCATGCTGGAATAAATCCACCTGCAGGGTTTACATGATAATCCTTATGAGCTTCTCAAGGAGACATCATCATCCTAAATAATTAGGTCATGGTTTCATTCTATAATCAACAGCACACCATATAAACAATATTACATCCCAATTTACCGAGCTTATTGATTTAATGAATAAATCTCACTCATGGGTAAATTAAAGAAACATATATCGAGTATATGTGCCCGTTATTATATAATGATTAAGAGGACGCAAATCCATAATAATAGAGGTCTTGTTCTATTACATAGTCAGTATAAATCGAACAACCTCAATTGGTCTGCTCAATACATACAAAATGTACTAGTGTAATTTTATAATCAAGATAGACTAATACCAAATTACACTACAACCATTCCGATAATTTGTCCAAAATTATCTTGGTTGTGAGCTACCATTTATAATCTATAGGAAACTGATAACATGATCTTCTGTGTGGCACTACACACCATGTTATCTATAATATAAATTAATTAGACAATTGTAATAACATATATAACAAATATAAAATGCAAACATTTGACCAATGTGGTACTTATGCTCAATGTGTTTACTTGCCTTATGGACTCGTGGTTCCTTTGAGTTTGCTATTGTACCACTATTATCACAATAAATTGTGACAGCTTTGGGCAAACCAAGAATCATTTCTAAGTCCATCAAGAAGTTTCCGAGCCATACTACTTCTTTGGCTACCTTAGAGGCTACCACATACTCAGCTTCCATAATGGAGTTCGAAACGTATTTCGGCTCCATCTCCCAAGGTAAACACATATCCCGAGGTAGATTTACTGTTGTCCTATCTGACTGGAAATCAGAATCTGTGTAACCCACAGGTAATAAATCATTTGCCTGATAAACTAGCATATAATCTCTAGTCATTTTCAGGTACTTTAGAATATGTTTTACGGTAGTCCAATAACCTTGTCCTGGGTTACTTTAATATCTACTAATCATGCCACGGTAAAGAAAATATTCGGTCTCGTACATAGCATTGTATACATTAAGTTTCTTACAGTCGAAGCATAAGGAACTACTTTCATTTCTTCTATCTCATTTGGTGTCTTAGGACACATTTCCTTAGATAGAGGCACTCCATATCTAAAAGATAGAAAACCTTTCTTGGAGTTTTGCATGCTAAAACAAGCTAGGATAGTGTCAATGTATGAAGCTTGAGATAAGCACATCCTTTTCTTGAGATCTCTTATTACTTTGGTCCCAAGAATATGTTCAGCTTCTCCCAAGTCCTTCATAGCAAATTGCTTGGACAGCCATACCCTTACGTCTGATAACACTTTGACATTATTTTCAATTAATAAGATGTCATCTACGTATAGTACAATACCACCATATTTTCGTCACTCTTCTTATATACACAAGATTCATCTGGACATTGAATAAATTCATAAGATTGGATTACTTCATCAAAGCAGATGTTCCAAGATTTCGAAGCTTGTTTCAGTCCATAAATGGACCGATTAAGCTTACATACGAGATGCTCTTTGCCCTTTGCAATGATCCCTCGGTTGCTTCACATAGATGTTTTCTTCAAGACTTCCATTAAGGAAAGTTGTTTTGACATCCATCTGCTAAACTTCATAATCCATATGAGCAGCAATAGACAAAAGAATCCGGATAGACTTAAGCATGGCTACCGGTGAAAAGGTTTCCTCATAATCGATCACTTCTTTCACAACAAGTCTTGCTTTAAAGGTTTCTATCTTACCGTCTGATTCTCTTTTCCTTTTGTAGACCCATTTACATCCAATGACTTTTATACCGTTTGGTGGTTCTACAAGCTCCCAAACTTGATTAGAATCCATAGATTCTATCTCAGAGAGCATTGTCTTTTGCTAAGATATCGCATCTTTATCTTGGAGTGCTTCGTTATAAGTCCAAGGATCTATTTCATGTTCATTGGGGATCAAGTTTGAAGACTCTCCCAAAAACATGTATCTATCAGGTTGTCTAACAATCCTCCCATTATGATGAGGCACTACCGATAATTTTATATCATTTGTGACACGCGATGCAGTCACTTGTGGTATCTCATCTTATACCATTGGTACAGGAAAATTATCCACTCTCATTTCCTCAAGATCAGTTTTACTCACGGGCTTGTAGTTCATTACATAGTCCTCTTCTAAAAATCGGGCATTCGTGCTAACGATTACCTTTTGATCTTTAGGACTATAAAATAAACCATCTTTCGTTCCTCTAAGATAGCCTACAAATAAACAAACTTATGTACAAGATTCCAACTTATCAGCATCTCCTTTCAGCACATGTGCTGGACTATCCCAAATTCGAATGTGTTTCAGACTTGGCTTGCGCCCAATCCACAATTCTGTGGGAGTAGAGGGTACTGATTTAGAAGGTACCAAGTTCAGGATATATGTCGTTGTTTTCAGAGCATACCCCCAAAACGAATTTGGTAATTCTGAATAACTCATCATTGATCTAACCATTTCCACAAGAGTTATATTCCTTCGTTCTACCACACCGTTCTGTTAGGGTGTACCCGGTGCAGACAATTGGGATTGAATCCCAGCCTCTGATAAGTAACTCCTAAACTCTCCAAAGAGGTACTCTCCACACAACCTTGTATTCTTTGAACTTATCAAAGCACTCAGACTTGCGGCGTATCAAGTAAATGTACCCATATCTCGAATAATCGTCTATAATGAGACAAAATATTCAAAACCACCTCTTGCCTGACTTGTCATAGAGCCACACAAATTAAAATGAGCCAATTCTAACACTTCTTTGGCTTTATACCCCTTGGCCTTAAAAGGCCTTTTGGTCATTTTTCCTTCCAAGCAGGACTCGCAGGTTAGATAATTTTCCACTTCTAAGGAACCCAAAGGTCCATCGGCTATCAACCTTTGAATCCTACTGAAGTTAATATGATCCAACCTTAGATGCCAAAGATATGTTTGGTTCATTTCGAAAGGTTCTTTTTACTTATTAGATTTAAAAGATGTGTTATTAATTTTCATTTGTTGTATCATAGGATTTATTGGATTAAGAGTATATAAATTGCCAACCAATTTACCAGAACAGATAATAACTTTATTCTTCTTGACCACAACTTTGTCATTAAAAGAAACAGAATAGTCATCCATAAAAAGTTTAGAAACTGAAATCAAATTCTTTCTAAAATAAAATACGTAAAGACAATCTCTTAGAATCAAAGACTTATTCTTATGAAAGATAAATAAATGTCTCGCACTGCAACGGCTGCTACTTTTGTAGCGGTGCCCATGTATATGGTAATCTCTCCATCACTTAGTAGTCTGGTTTCCTAGAACCCCTGCAATGAATTGCAGACATGATCAGTGGCTCCCGTATCTACACACCAGGTACCGGTAGATAACACCATTAAACATGTTTCAACAACTAATGAAAAAGATGTACCTCCATTATTCTCCTTTTTATGAGGACAATCTACTTTCCAATGTTCAGGCTGCTTGTAATTGAAGCACTTGCCCTTCGGTTTTTTCACGCCACCTTGTAGCCCAGCCACTTGGTGTCCAGCCATTTTTTTTGCTGAAGGATTTTGTTTTTTCTTCTTCTTCTTTCCACCTTTCGGCTTAGAAGCAGAAACATTTTCAGCAATGTAAGCTTGAGAATTTTGACGAAACAGTCCCTCTACTGATTGGAGTTCTGTCAGAAGTTCCACCAATGAATACAACCTCTTGTTCATGTTGTAGTTCAGACGGAACTGCTCAAAACTCTTAGTCAGCGTTTGGAGAACGATATTGACCTAGGTTTCCCCATTGATTTTAGCTCCAAGGACCTCCATCTCATTCAGATGAGCCATCATCTTGAGGACATGACACTCATAGGTGTCCCTTCAGCCATGGTGGTAATCATCAAATTTCTCATAGCTTCCTACCTAGCATCCCGACTCTGGTGTCCGAAGAGTTCTTTGCGATTATGCATCATATCATAGGCAGTAGGCATGGCCTGATGCTGATGTTGTAGTATATTTGACATGGAAGCCAAAATGTAACATCGAGCCATCTCATCTGCCTTGACCCACTTTCTATAAAACATTTTCTCCTCTTCACTAGAGTTTTCATCAGGCATGTCAGGACAGTGCTTAGTGAGTCAAACTTGTACTCTTCAGCAGTCAGGACAATATCCAGGTTTCGTTTCCAATCAATATAATTAGGACCAGTAAGTTTATTTTCTTTAAGTATAACAGCAAGAGGATTGAAAGCCATAATGAAATCCTGAGAATCACATAAATAAACACATTGGTCAAATTATTTGAATTAACAAATCATATTGTTCCCTCAAACAATATAATTTAAATTCATCAACATCTCAACATACCGTGAATTTCGTATGTCACGATAATGTGGACGTATACTAATTCAAATATTTGTTAGATGAGGTTTTACCCATTAATTTTATTATCTTGTCATCCTAACTTTATGACAAATAAAATTAATAGTTGGTTTTGCTTCGGTCATACAAATAACAGCAGTGACTCCGATGGGGAAGATACTATTAAATGTACCTAAGTGTATACCATTACTTGATACTAAATCCATTATCTAGGATTATGCCCCTTCAGATGGAGAAGATGACATACTCCTAAACAACTTTCTATAATCATCCATAAAGGAAGTTTGGTCTAGTGATCCACAAATAAACTCATCCGATATGGAGGAAAGTACTTAAAGCCAACACGCAAGTTTAAATGCATCTCTTACAAACCAGTAATGGAGGCCACGGGATATATTAAAATTAATCTCACTCCCACTTAGTTATTTAACATGTATATCATATAAAACACATAAAAGCATGTTTTACAAAACAACACATATAAATAACAATAATAAACATGGAAAACAATAATTCCAACTATTACGGCCTCGTTATATACTTGCGTTCTCAAATGTTTGCCGTCATATGGGGATCAACCTTCCCGATGAGGTCATGGGGATCCCTAACTCTGTAATACTATTACATTCATCGATCCTATACTCCACGAAGAAGTTTACATATGATCTAGATCGAACAGGAATTTAAAACCTAACACGACAAACCGCTGCGATTTTACTATTACAAACATACATCCCCAAAAACAACCTCGACATGTCCGAGGATTTAATTCATACATGAATATACATACAGACCATAATAGTTGGATTTAGGGTTCCTATAAAACATCATAATATCTCGCATATCCTACTATTATCCGATCTAAATATGTATCACAATATGATTAACCGAATCAATTGCATAGAGTCAGAAAACCACGGCTCTGATATCAATTGTTGGAACCGTCGGATCGCTAACCTTATGCAATTATCTGATTCGGAACCATACAAGATATGATTAACACGCAGAAAAAAATGAATCATACCTTTCATTGTAATAGGTGAAGATGAACCAGTTCTAAGGTCAGAACTACCGAACAATCGATAGAGCCTGGACCTCTTGATCTTCTACCGTATTTCTCATCTTTCTCGAACGTTGTGTGGGCAACGATCCTTCGAAAATACTAGCCGCCTTCTACTAAAATTATTTTATGATTTTCGTGTGTTTAGAAGCGACTGACTTAAGGCTTATTTATAGGCTACCACAGGGACCTAGAGGAGGATTATGATTCGGTCTCCTGATGGGATTAGGAGTCCTAGTTCGGTCCGAACACACTTCTTAATCCCATTAATAATAACTTTATCCACTAAAGAGTTATTATTGAACTACCGTCCCAAATTCATATTAAATATGGGTTCCTATTTATTATGTGCACGTTTATCTCCCCGTGTTTAAGATATTGAATGTCCGTTAATTAAATGAATTACTGACAATTCAATTAATTAACATCTAATTTGAAGAGTAGTACCACTCAACTTTATTATCATGCTGGAATAAATCCACCTGCAGGGTTTACATGATAATCCTTATGAGCTTCTCAAGGAGACATCATCATCCTAAATAATTAGGTCACGGTTTCATTCTATAATCAACAGCACACCATATAAACAATATTACATCTCAATTTACCGAGCTTATTGATTTAATGAATAAATCTCACTCATGGGTAAATTAAAGAAACATATATCGAGTATATGTACCCGTTATTATATAATGATTAAGAGAACGCAAATCCATAATAATAGAGGTCTTGTTCTATTACATAGTCAGTATAAATCGAACAACCTCAATTGGCCTGCTCAATATATACAAAATGTACTAGTGTAATTTTATAATTAAGATAGACTAATACCAAATTACACTACAATCATTCCTATAATTTGTCCAAAAGTATCTTGGTTATGAGCTACCATTTATAATTTATAAACATGATCTTTTGTATGGCACCACACACCATGTTATCTACTATATAAATTAATTGGACAATTGCAATAACATATATAACAAATATAAAATGCAAACATTTGAACATAAAAGATTTTCATATCAAAATAGATGTTCATACAAAAGCTAGGTTTATAGTATACATCTTAACAAAGACAGCTCCACTATCCCTACCGACCAACAAATCTAGGCCTAGGACAAGTGGTAACTCGGAACTGCAAGAAGTACCTTAGGAACTGCAAGGGGTAACTCAGGAACTTCTGAGGTCACAGTTGCTACCTTGCTCGACGTCTAGACCGTCGAAAGCCCACTGGCTGGCTCAGTCAGTATCTGTGGGTGGGACCAAGAAGTATCTAGGCTGTCGACCTCCCTTCTAAATCAGCTACTTGCGGGCCCAATCACCATCCAAGGAGGTCATGAACCATCTTCCGACCGGAGTAGCAGTAGTCGTCGAAGCCCCTATCAAATCTTGGATGAAGGAGTTAGAGGGGTATGCCAGCAGGATGATCGGCGCGGACATGGACGTCTGTGCCAACATCCTTATGGCGCAGGCATTTGTGTTTGCCTGACGGGCCCATTTCTAGTACCAGGAGAGACTGGAAAGGCTAAGGGCCCATAAGGTCGAGCTGGGGAAAAGGCCGGCCAGCTGAGCGCCGCCATCGAGGAGAAGGAGACTCTCTAGACTCAGATGGTCTCCTCCCAAGAGGCCCTGGCGGAGACCACCAAAGTCGTCGAGCTGGACCGACAGAAGGTGGTTGATCTGGTCGGGGAGAATGCCCAGCTGCGGGCCGAGGTGGAGGGCCTGAAGCCGATCTGGTGGCTGCCTAGGTCGTCCTAACTAATGAAGTTGCTGTGGTCGCCAAATACAAGGACTCCGAGGAGTGCAAGTACGAAGACATCCTTGGCTATCTCTTCACTTTTATCGATGTCATTGACGTGGCTCGAAAGAAGAAATTGGATGACCGCCCACTCATGGTGGCCATGGCCAGCTACCTGGAAAAGAACCCTTTATCGGCCTATTTCCTCGGTATTATGAGTGACCTGCCCGGGTACCTTCCACCCGAGTCGGAGAAACTCCTGATGCCGGCTCCAACGATCAAGCTCATATCCGATCCGGACTACCAGATGGCAAGCACTCCCGAGGCCGGGCAAGAGGTCATGGTGATGGCAGATGAGGCGGTCGAGATCGACTATTAGTAAATACTTGTATATTTTTTTTCATTTTGCTCTTTATTTTCCTGTTCGCACCAGTTGGCCTTTTTTGTACGAGGTGCTGGCCTCCAAACCAGCTTTCACTTCAATACAATTGATATTTTATCCTGCTCAGCTCGGCTTTTTTTATTTCATACTTGTATATTTTTTTGTACTATGACTTGCTCGGCTCGATTTAGCCTTTTCATATTTGTACAATATTTAATGTAGCTTACACAATAAACCTGTCACTTGATCGGCTCGGCATATTACCTGGCTGAACCTATCTATTTCGTATATATATTTTGGTCGGCTCAATTTGTATCACATCAACATTTGGTTAAAACGTTTGTTTAAGCTTAATCTTTCACTGCCTATTCGGCTCAGTTTTTGTATGTTTGCTCTTACCATCTACCAAACATGGTCGGTTTTAGCCGGCCAATACTTAGCCAGGGATCAATCCCCAATTCTTTCTGATCGGCTCGGATGAGGCCGTAACCTTATTTAGGCCAAAGCCTTACTGTTTCACCCGATTTGGGCAGCTCGGATGAGGCCGTAGCCTTATTTGGGCCGAAGCTTTGGTTGGCCGAAGTCTTACTATTTCATCCAACCTGGGCAGCTTGGTTGAGGCCGTAGTCTTGATGGGTCGAAGTCTTACTGTTTCATCCGATCTGGGCGGTTCGGATGAGGCCGTAGCCTTTGTGAGCAGAAGCCTTACCGTTTCACCCGGCCTGGATGGCTCGGATGAGGCCATAGCCTTAAGTAATTAACAAGCTAGAACGTAACTTTATTAACAGAATGTATGCAAAAAATTACAAGATAATTACAATGAAAGCCCTAGCCGGCTAGTGGTAATATTTCTTTAGGTGCTCGAAGTTCCATGACTTGGACATCACTTTGTCATTGAGATCGGCTAGCTCATAAGCACCTCCGGCCATAATTCGGCTAATCTTGTACGGCCCTTCCCAATTATGGCCTAAGGACCCGGTGTGTTGTAGAACTTTCTTGAGGACTAGGTCTCCGACTTCGAATCTTTGTGTTCGGACCTTGGAGTTATAGTACCTTGTGCTTCTCTGTTTGTAAATGGAATTCTTCACATCAGCGTTGATCCTTCTTTCCTCCACCAAGTCAAGGCTAGCCGTCAAGGCCTCAGCGTTCTGCTCATCCTGATAATTGTTCACCATCCAAGCCAGGACGTTGAGCTCTATCGGGATGACGGCCTCAGACCCAAAGACCAAAGAGAATGGGGTTTTTTCTTTTACAGTTTTTGCCGTCATTCTGTATGCCCAAAGCACCTTGGGAAGTTCATCTGCCCAAGCCCTTTTGACTTATCGAGTCTGGCCTTTAGAGTGTGATCTTGTTGATGGTCTCGACCTGGCCGTTCCCTAAGGATGATATGGAGTCGTGAACAACTTCTTGATCCCCAAGTTATCACAGAACGTCTTGAGGTTCTCTGTATCAAACTACCGTCTATTATCTGTAATGATAGAGTACGGAACCCCAAACCGAGAAATGATGGACTTCCAAATGAAGTTTGTGATTTTCTGCTCAGTTATCCGTGCTAGGGGCTCGGCCTCTACCCACTTTGTGAAGTAGTTGACGACAATTATTGCAAACCTCACTTCTCCTCGATAGGTAGACATCGGGCCGATAAGATCGATTCCCCACTTCGCGAATGGTCATGAGGCCATGATCAAATTCAGGTCTTCAGAGGGTGTTCGGATGAGAGGCGCGTACTAATCACACTTCCTAGCAAAGTCAAATGCAACCTTGCCTGATAATCTTGAAGGCCAAGGACTGTCCTCTAGAGTGATTGCCGCACACGCCTTTATGGACTTCTCCTAATATGTACTTAACCTCCTCCTCATCAAGACACCTTAGAAGAGGCCAGGAGAATCCTCTTTTGTAAATACTCTGTCCTGGACGGTATACCTGGCAGCTTGGATCCTCAGCTTTCTTGTCTCACCTTGGTCGGCGGGCATCTTCCCCCTTCTAAGTATTGGATGATCGGGGTCATCCAAGTCACCTTCTGCTCAGTGGCATAGACCTCTTTCTGCTCAAGGGCTGAGCTGTCCACGATGCCAATGTTAACCGAGCCAATGTCTTCTACTTCCTCACTCATGGCCAATCGAGCTAATGCATCGGCTTGCGTATTCTTACTTCGTGGTATTTACTTAGCTCGGATTCTTCTAAACCCCGTAGAGGCCAGCTCGACTAACCTTAAATACCTGGCTATCTGCTCTTCTCTGGTCACGTACTCGTTAGAGATTTGGTTTACCACCAGGAGGGAATCACTGAAAACCTCCAAGTCTTCCACCTCGAACTGTTTTGCCATGTCAAGGTCAGCCAAAAGTGCTTCGTACTCGGCTTCATTATTTGTAGCTGGGAACTTGAATCACAGAGCCGAGCAAAAGTATTTGTTTATGGGGCTGACCAGCACAATTCCAGTCCCGGCATATTGGGTGGTTGATGACCCATCCACATACATCCTCCAGGGCTTCTCTATTTGTTCTTTTTGGATGATGAGAGTTGGTGTGAACTCTGCAATAAAGTCGGCCAGTGCTTGCCCCTTGATGGCCGTCCTAGGAGCATAATGGATGTTGTACTGCCCGAGCTCTACCGCCCAGTTCAGTAACCTCCCGGAAGCGTCTGGGCGGCCAAGTACCTGCTTCAGAGGGAAATTAGTGAGTACCTCTACCTGATGCGCCAAGAAATATGGGTGCAATTTTTGGGCCGAGATGATCAGGGGGTAGGCCAACTTTTTCATGATCGGGTAGCGGAGCTTCGCATCATGCAACGATTGGCTCACATAGTAGACTGGCAACTGAGCCTTCTATTCTGGTCGGACTAGGATAGAACTTACTACATATTCGGATACCGCCAGGTAGAGTTGCAACTTCTCACCGAGCTAAGGTTTGGCCAGGATAGGGGCCTCCATCAAAGCTCTCTTCAGCTCGTCCAGCGCTGACTGACACTCACCATTCTACTCGACTAAGGAATTCTTCCTGACTAGATTGAAGAATGATCGACACTTGTCTGTGAACTTGGATATGAATCGATTAAGGGTCGCGATCTTCCCGATTAGACTCTAAACGTCATTGATCTGCCTCGGTGGAGTCAAGTTCATAATAGCCTAGATTTTTTCAGAATTGGTCTCAATTCCTCTCTGGCTCACCATGTACCCGAGGAACTTTCCCGAGTCGACCCCAAAGAAGCACTTCTTGAGATTCAACTTCATCCTGTACTTCCTCATGATGTTAAACATTTCCGCCAGGTTGCTCATGTGATTGGCTATGTTTCTGGACTTGACGAGCATGTCGTCTATGTAGACCTCCATTATTTTCCCAATCTAGGCAGCAAACATCTTGTTTACTAGCCTCTGGTTAGTTGCCCCTGCATTCTTCAATTCGAATGACATTATAGTGTAGCAATATTGTGCTCGATTGGTGATGAATGTTGTGTGGACCTAGTCTTGCTCGGCCATTGATATCTGATAATAGCCAGAATACGCATCCATGAAGCTCATGAGCTCGTGGCCGGCGATAGTGTTGACGAGCTGATCAATGTTGGGCAGAGAAAAACAATCCTTCAGGCAGGCTTTATTTAGATCAGTGAAATCCACACAAAGCCTTCAGGACCCATTTACTTTCCTAACCAGGACGGGGTTGGACACCCAGGTCGCGTACCGGTCTCCCTTATGAAACGGTGGCCCAACAACTTCTGTACTTCCAGCTCCAACCCTTCATATCTATCCGGGCTCAGCTCCGCCTTTTCTGGGCCACTGGCTGGGCCGCTGGGTCTATGTTGATGTGGTGACAGACATCTTCTGATCGGATGCCCTTCATATCTTCGTGAGCCCAAAAGACATCAGTGTTTGCCTGCAAGAAAGAAATTAGCTCGGCTCGGAAGAGCTCCTTCAGCTCTCTGCCAATACGCAGCTCTACATCCGACCTGCTCAAATCCAACTTGATGAGATCCAACTCCTCAACAGGCGCTGCTCTTTTCTTTGGGCCATCCCTCATTGGATCTAGGAATCCCTATTCCTCCTCGAGCTGTTGTTCTCCCTCGATTGCTTTTTTACCGCCACTTTGATCGGTTGTGCCAGAGGAGGACCTGACCTCGAGGTTGGATCGGTAATTCGGGTAAAACTGCTGCTTGTGGAGGCTCCTCATCTACCTTCATATTGTCCTGGCCGAGCTCGACAACTTCGAGGACGGTGTCCTCGAAGGCGTCCTCTATTTGCTCATCATCTGAGCCGACCTGGATGGGCTCTATCAGGTTGAGCTCTCTTGGATGCAACCCCATATCAATCTCCTGGGTTGCCAGCTGGTTTCCCTTCACCACATAGACTTCGTCGCCAACTGGGAACTTGAGGGCGAGGTGGTAGATGGAGACCACCGTTTTTAGCTTGGCCAGGAGTGGTCGGCCCCAAATGGCATTATACTGGGATTTAAAGTCCACCACATTGAACTCCGTAGTTGTGAAGACCTCCCGATCACAGGTCCCAAATAGGACATTCAGCTCGCACGTCCCGAGCACCCTGGTCCTCATTCCTTCGAAGCCCTAAATCGTGTCGGAGGAGGGCACGAGCTGGGATTCATGGAACCCCATCCGTTTGAACGTGCTCAAGTAAAGCACATTGGCATAGGCACTTGTGTCGACCATGACCTTATGCACCATAGTCCTACAAATATTGAGCGACACCACTAAGGTATCACTATGGGGGTTGGCTATCCATTTACTGTCCAGCTCAGCGAAGAAGATATGTGCGTGATGGGCTCCGCCCTAGGTGGAACACATCTCTGATATGCATTCCTGGCCTTCCTGACTTGCTCTTTTCGGGCTCACTTGGAACCCCACTGCTCGCCAAAACTGTTGTTGATGAGGGTGAGAATTTCACGAGCAGCCCCGGTTTGTGGAGGTAGAGGCAGTGCTTGCTACTGCCCCTAGCCCTGCTATCTCTGGCCCTTTACATACTTTTTTAAATGTCTTTGATCGATGAGCTTCATCAGCTCGGCCAATATTGCCCAGCACTTGTCAGTGTCATGGTCTTTCGCCTTATGGTACTTGCAGTACTTGTTTTGGTTAAGACGGGTCGAGTCGGCCCTCAGCGACCTTGGGTCTGGCAGCAAGTTCTTGTCCTTAATCTCCGCAAGGACCTGTGAAGGGGTAATCATAAGGAATTCGGTTACCTGGCTGGGCCCTTCAGGTTGGAAGGCCCTGAAGTTGGCGGCCGGCCTAAACGACCTTATCGGCTTTTTTTTTTGTTCCCTCTTCTCTTCCTACTGTTCAAGCCACCTGTCTACTCTATCGGATGACTTATCATCCGGGATTGCCTTCTCTACCCCGATGTATCGCTCTACTTTGGTTAGGAATTCGTGATAAGTCTTCGGTCCCTCTTCATGGACCGAACACCAAAATTACGTTCTGGGTCTCATCCTGGCCATGATGGCCATCAGTATGGCATCATCCGACACCTGCTCCATTTCTAAGACCAGCTTATTAAGCCGATCTAGGTACGACTCAGAGGCTCGGCCTTCTCCTGCCGTACGTTCACCAACCTCTCCTTTGGGGTTGACCTCATCTTCGACCCCATGAATTATGTCAGTTCTGCCAGCTCGTTCGAACCTCTGATGGAGGAATTCGGGAGTGATCGGAACCACCTCTGTGCTCGGTCTCCAGAGTAAGCTAGAAGACCTTGCACATCAATTCCTCTCCAATGTCTTGGAGCTCCATCCAGAACAAGTATTTATCCTGGTGGTTGCTCGGGTCAGTCTCCCCATTGTACTGACCGATTGGCGACATCTTGAACTTAACTGGTGTGGCCAAGGTGGAGATGTGATCGGCAAAGTGGGTGGCCCTCTTCCAGCCCCCTCGATCGACCTTGTTTCTTCTGGCCTGAATATCTGCCAGCCTCTTCTTCAACTCTTGCTCTTCCACCCACTCTGAGTACCAGAGATTATGTCTAGTACTCTCCTCATGAGGTTGTTGGGCCTCACCTCTCTCCTCTTAGGTCCTAACCGGCCTTTTGGCCTTCAAGCCGAGGTCAACCCCACACGATCCTGGGCATATCTGAGTTCTGCTCGATTTTCTGCTCAGTCTGGGCATACCCTGTATTCTGTCCGAGCTCTTATAGGGGATGGGCTCCTCCTGGACCCTTGGTCATCGGCTATTCTTTTTCCCAGGTTTTGTCTCCACTTGGGTTCGCTTGAGGACTCCGAATCCTCAATAACCCATTCGCCGCCTGAGCCTTCTCCTTCTGCTCGGCCTCTTTCAACCGCTCATTTAATTGGGACATAATGGTCCGGATCTCACCCACGGACATGGGCGTCCGAGGAGTATCCAAAGTGATGGGGGCAGTCTGGACGACCCCTTTCACCGCATTCAGACGTGGACGGCTGGATCCGCCAAGTTGAGAGAGTCGAGCCTGGAAATCCGAAGTTGTAATGTGTTCTTCTTACTCATGATGAAATGCGGAGTTTTGTTCGTTTGTGTGAATCCCCCTCCTTCTAGCTCCAAAATATTGACGTCGAAATTTGTAAATTAATCTATTCCTAGTCTAACACTCAAAATAATCAAATTTGGATGGAATTATTGGAATCGAATGAAGAAACAAAGCTAAAATGTGTAAAGAAAGAAAACTCTGGCTCAGAGCCTACCCGGACAAATTAGCTCGGCTAATCGTGGATGGTTTTTAGTGACCGATCAGGATCGTATGTAATATAAGTAGAGAAAGCAGCTCTCTAGTGCTTAGTACAAACAAAATGTTCAAACCCTTAACAAGTTAGAAATTCTCCTATTTATAGCCTAGGAAGACCTCAAGTAGTGGGGATCGTGCCCACTACTCCTTGATTTTCGCCTATTTTCGCGGAAGTGGACGGTTTAATCACCCACGATTTCATAGCGGTTGGTAGCCCCCTGCTCGGTAAGTCCTGCCCGGGATGGCCAGCTACGTTTGAACTTGCCACGGAGATGATTCTGGCCGGGTCACCAAGGAGCTGTCCAGGTGACACATCCTGGCCGGTCATATGGGTGAGCTCGATGATCTGTCCGAACCAAACTCTTGAAGGCCTCCTCTTCAAATCGTCCAGACTTGATGTGCATACCAATTCGGGTTGGGGGTCCAACACAGTGGATTTATAAACCTGAGAATAAACATTAATGATGTTTTTGTATATAAATATATTTTAGTGGAATATATGAAACTGAGAGTAAACATTAATGGTTTATTTGAATTTTTTCCTTTAAAATAAGATAAATTTCAGAACGAATTTGAAATATGATGATTTTTTATTTTGTAATTTAATTTTTTTTCCTCATTGCACCTCATGGTTTACGATGTTTTTAGATTGCTACTTCATGTAATATTTTGGACATTTTTCTAACCAAAGTCAAAAAATTTGTTTGTTTTTGCTCAAGTTGAATTTGAATTATATAAACGTCAAAAAACTTATTTGAGACTTTCATTTTATTTGAAATGTGGAGTATTTTGATGTAGTCCATGAGTATTTTGACTAAAAAATAGACATCAATATTAACTTTGGCTAGAAAAATGGTCTAAAATATTATATTAGGTTTCAACTTGAAAAGAAAAAAAAACCAGTAAATTTTGATTATAATCGGATAAGAATAAGAAAAAAGAATTATACTAATAAATTGAAAAACATATTACTTCATAGTGGTTTTTTGATACTAATCATTTAAATAAGTTGTGATTCTATAAATAATAAATGATAAGACTCAATTTATAGATTAGTTTTCAATTTTAGACCCAAATTTTAAAATTTCTTAATAAGGGGCTTAATTTTTCATTTTTCTCAATTTAAGGCTTGCAAATTAGATTGAATTCTCAATTTAAAAAAAAAATTTATTTTCTTTTTCTCTTTATTTATATTTATAATTTATTTATATTTTAATATGTATATATAATTTAAATAAATTAAGACAAGTTCGTACAATTTAGAAACGATCTTCATCCATCCTGTATTAATATATATATATATATATATATATATATATATATATATATATATATATAATAAATACAATTCAATAAATTAAGATTTCTTAATTTTCTTAATTTTATGAATAAAAGTATAAAAATCGATTTTAATATTAATCAGATTAATATAAATTATATTTTATGAATTGAATTAATTATATATATATGCATATAAATTAAAATAAGTCAGATGAAAATTATTCTTAAAACACACTAACTTGTCTTGATTTATCTAAAATATGAATACATATTGAAATATAACTAAATCTATAAATATAAAAAAAAAAAAGTGAAACTTTATCTTAAATTGAGAACTCAATCTAAATTTCAAACCTTAAATTGAGAAAAAAATATTAAATTAAGTCTATTATTAAGAAATTTTAAAATTTGAATCTAAAATTCACAACTAATTTATAAATTGAATTTTATTATAAAAATTTTCCAATAATAAAATGTAAACATTTTTTTTTTTGTTCAATAAAGGGGAAACATAATAACTAGTTTTCGTATTTCGTTGCTTCTGCTTGCTCTTCCATGTTCTACCTTCTCTTCAAATCAAATCGATTTGTCTTCTCTGATTTTACATACATTTTTCTCTACGTGCAGATTCGCATCCAACGTATAGATACTGATCAAAAATTGGTTGTTTTCTGATCTTTGCGATGATTCAAGACTCCTGATTCTCAGGTAGATTAGATCAAACATTCTGAATTCTTCTATGCCTCCAACAAATATGTGTGATTTAGAGCTATGATTTGTTTATTTCTGTCGCCCCAATGTGTTTTTTATTTGCATCTTTTTATTTTTTGAGGTTTTTTAATTGTATTGCATTTACTTTTTGAAACGAATACTTTTTTGAGTTTTTGAGATATTTCGGTTGAAGATGGATTCTTGATGTAGATGTGTAGTTTGCTAATGATCGTTGGATGCATTTCAATTGCAAAAGTTTTGGATCTTGGGTTGGGTTTCTTGTTCTAATTTCTCAATTAGAGTGTCTGTTTTTTTTTTTTTTTTTAATTAACTGTTGAAAAGTAATAAGTTTGTTTGTGGATGATTACATTTAGCCATTTCATTTTTTCTTTTTTCGAAAAATAAAACAAATGAAGTGTTGATGATTTTTCAGAGATTGAAGGGCCTTGCTTCAACATGGAAAAATACAAACCAAAGAATATATTGATTACTGGGGCTGCTGGATTCATTGCATCCCATGTTACAAACTGGTTGACAAAAAACTACTCTGACTACAAAATTGTTGTTCTTGACAAGCTTGACTATTGCTCGAATTTGAGGAACCTAGATCCCTCTCGATCTCTTCCTAACTTTAAATTTGTAAAAGGTGATGTTTGTAGTGCTGATCTCGTCTATCACATACTTGCTACCGAGGCCATAGACACTGTTATGCATTTTGCAGCACAAACACATGTTGATAATTCATTTGGAAACAGCTTTGAGTTTATTAAGAACAATGTTTACGGTACTTGTGTCCTACTTGAAGCTTGCAAAGCTCTCAGTCACATTAAGAGATTTGTCCATGTTAGTACTGACGAGGTTTATGGAGAAACGGATGAGAATGCTGTTGTGGGGAACCATGAGGCTTCACAGCTTCTCCCAACGAACCCCTATTCTGCATCCAAAGCTGGGGCTGAAATGCTGGTCATGGCATATGGACGGTCATATGGTTTACCTGTGATAATCACGAGGGGGAACAATGTTTATGGTCCTCATCAATTTCCTGAGAAGTTGGTTCCTAAATTTATTCTCTTAGCCATGCAAGGACAGCCCCTGCCAATTCATGGGGATGGATCCAATGTTAGAAGCTATCTTTATTGTGAAGATGTTGCAGAGGCATTCGACACCATACTCCACAGGGGTGAAGTTGGTCATGTTTACAATGTTGGAACGGAGGAGGAAAAGAAAGTTATTGACGTGGCGGCAGATATTTGCCACCTATTTTCATTGGATGCATCTTCTGTGATAAAGTTTGTAGAGAATAGACCTTTTAATGACCAAAGGTATTTCCTGGATTCTCGGAAGCTCAAGAATTTGGGATGGTCAGAGAAAACTAAATGGGACGAGGGTTTAAGGAAAACTATGGAGTGGTATGTAAGAAACCCAGAATGGTGGGGTGATGTTTCTGCGGCGTTGCACCCTCATCCGAGAATGCTTTCTTTCCCCTCATTGGGTAAAGATCATCTGAAACTCGGAGCACTGAGTTCTGATCAGGATCATACAGCTTGTACAAAAAATGAATCCATCAATGAATGGAAAAGCCGGCTTTGAAATCATTTTTGTAGGTCTAGGTTATTCAGCATTTCGTATTCTAGAATAAGACAGAAACAAGGAGTAACTCATTGCTCCCTTGTTATATCGGCCTCAGCATTTATTGATTACAATTCAGCCAGTTTTTATTTGTTCTCCTCTATAATTAAGCTGCAAAGAGTGTGCCTCGGACAAGTGTTTGATGATTGTTATGGTAATCTCTCTCTCTTTCTCTCTCTCTCTGGAAGTTGTGTTTATTTTCTTTTCTTTTCCTTTTTTCTATTATGTGATAGAGTATTTTGTAGGAAACTAAACTGCTATTGAAAAAAGTGTCAATGCTTGAGGCCATGGGCATCACACGCCCACCTTTACTTCAAATACTGATTACTATCGCGTTTTCGCTAATTGCAGGTAAAAGGGCTTGCTCTTAAGCTTCAAACTTGGCAAAAAAACATTCATCTTATCTTGGACTGTGGTGGATATGCTTCTTTGGTTTCGATAAATTACTTTTCTTACAGTTTCATTTAAACAAGCCTTAGATAATGCCACCAAAACAACCCTAGCAAAGTTAGCTGGTAATGCCACACCAAAAGCTAATCTAGATGAATGTCTCATGCCTTAAAAAATATAGATTATATCTATTTTCAGCTGCGGGTGCTGGAGGACCTGCATATATATTTTACTGTCGGGAATCACCTAATTCAGCTCTCAGGGAAACGACAGCCAGAACATACATTAGATGTTCATCTTGGTACACTGATCCTGTTTTTGTTTATTAGCATAGTGACCATATTCTTCTGTAAGTTGTAGAATTTTTCCTTCAATCTCTTTTTACTTGATACAACACTATTCAAATGTAAGTTGTGATACTTCTCAAATTCTTTATTGGTAAGTTTATTTACGAATCTATGTTTGTATAAGTATCTATTGCCTGAAACATTAGGTTTATCATCCATCATTCCTCAGCTGTCATTGTGGAGACACGAAGATAAAGATTTCAAGTACGTCACTATTCCAATTGATCTTTTCACTCTTTATTTTTCTTTCTGCAACACCATCTCAGTCGATTTAGTATAACTGAATGCTGAATAACTGCATTTTGCATGTGGATCACTGAAGGTTTGAGTATTTCTATTAGCAAAGTATTAGCTTCTTCTTTTAACAATCACTATGTCAATCTATGCCTTTCCATGTCTTCTTTGCTATGATTGGTTTAGTGTGTAGTCAACATGAATGAGAAGTTGATATATTAGCCTTATTACTTTGTCTGTACTAGTTAGGACAGCTGAGTATAGCGTAAATCGTACATTCTGGTCAACCATCTTTGCATTTTGTGATCAATAGGCGTCCAACCTTTGTATCTACTAAAAATTGGTATCCAACGTTTGAATTTTACGATTTAGTTGCCCACCTTAACGCATTTTGCTATAAATTGATTTTATGATTATAGTATCTAAACTTGGCTACCGATTTCTTACAAAACGCTACAGTTGATAACGAAATTGATAAAAATCAAAGGTCGGATATCAATTTGTTACGAAATGCAAACATAGGTAACAATTTAACAAATCGATGTTTGAAAAGCAGTACTTTGGCAAGTGATACATAGAGGGCTAAAGCTATGACGTTGTAGGAAAGAGATGTAGATTTCTAGGATGCTTATTTAGATAGACCATACTATATATATATATATATATATATATATATATATATATATATATATATATGATGTTGGGTTTCTTGTGGAGCCAATTCAATGCAGATTACCATCTGTGTTTTAACAAAAATACCGGATTTTGTTACAATATAAATTCCTAATAATCTGAATTGAAATTGGCTTAATAAGGAATTCAAATTTGAGATTCATATCAATTATATATACATATATATAATTGGAATAATTCTTATGTCTGAGAGGATTCAGCCTCTGATTATCTGATTTGTTTCCATTTGTTTTTCTGAACGCAATATGCAATTGTGAACAAAATTTCATTGATTGAAGCCTATTTTTCTATTGATTAAAGCCTATTTCGTGTTCAATTGTGTTTGCCTTATTACAACTCATTGAACCTTGATTTGATTAGTAAAACCCAGACAAAGCATAAATACATTTTTGTTTATGCAAAGAGTAAATTTAATCACACAAGATTCTACAAATTTTCTTTATCACAATTTTCTTATGTCTTTTTTATACGTCATCTCGTCTCAATGAAATAATTAAGGGGAGGATAGATATTAGTATTATCTACGGGCATTTTTCTTCAACTTTAATGTTTCTTAATTTATGACAATAAATCTAAAACAATACTCATTTTCAATTGGAGGGAGTATTATATTTTAATCATGTCTTTAATTTTATGTGCAATAGAAAAAAAAAAACTCATATGGTTATTTTAGAAGTATTTTGGTAGTTTTCAATATAGAAAATCTTGTGGTTATTTTGGGAGTATTCAAATAATTTTATTATCATTTTGGGAGTATCTGTGAAGAATTTATGGTCATTTTGAGAGAATTTAGATACACCCATACAAAATTTAATATTCAATTTACAGAGTAATTTAGAGGTTTGACAACTTAGAATGTTTACTTTTTGTCTCGATAATTTAAGACAATAATGATTAAATTTTGCGAATTTAGGTCAATTTAAATCTGAATGCTCTAATTGGACTCAAATACACATGAAACACACATTCAACCCCAAATTCGAGGTTTTTTTTTTTTGGCCCAATTGAATTCCTTACATGTGACAATCACGTACTTTGTAAAATACACCAATTGCCTTTAAAAGAAATGAAAATACATCAAAGACACTAAACAAACTAAAAATACATTTAATTAATGAAAATTGAGATTTTTATTAGAAGAATTAAAAATTATACCCCTTAACACATAATATATATTTATTTGAAAATAATTAATTAGATATATTTAATAGTTTACAAAAAATATTAAAAAATTTACAATTTTCAAACCAACATTTATTTCCATCTGAAAATATGTTTAATAAATATGTAAATACTCAAATAAAATAGGAAAAATATTTTTTATAAAGTAATAATTTAAATGACAAAATAATAAAATAAATCGAAAATAAAATTTAAATAAAAAATTAGTTTAATTTTAAATTTTTATTTAATAAATCAGAAATCATTCTTAGAATATTTAAAAGAAATTAACTGAAAATTTAGTATATTGAAATAATAATCAAATAAATGTGAATATTATTTTAAAAATATTTGAATTAATAACAAAAAAAATCGAAAGAATTGTGGTAAATAAATGGATGAATACAAAAATAAAGTTAAAGAAACATATTTTAAAGATATGATAGTTCTTATATTTTTTGTTAATTGTCAATTTTTTAAACTTTATTAACAAATTAATAAATTTTTGGCCATTAATATATTTTAAATAAAATGTAATTGCTATATATGAAAATATGATCCAAATTTAGGTCTCATGTGAGAAATTAAATCTACATTACTAAAGTGGGCCAAAAAAAATCAGAAATTGGACAAACACCTATAATTTGGGTTTAATTGATATTTTTAGGCTAAAATTGACCTAAATTTATAAAATTTGATGTCCTAAATTATAAGACTCCCTAAGTTATTAAGTAAAGTGGATATTAATGTCCACTCACAGTATATAATTGATTGTGAGACATTCTCATTAAATTAACGTTTGTAAATGAATTTAAATTGTAAATAATGGAGTTTTGTCTTATAAAATTATATTTATAAAATCATTTCATAAACAAATTTATCTAAATTTATTGTCCTTTGCGTTATCCATATTGAGATGTATATATATATTGGCATATGGCAAACTCATTTCTAATGATATTTTATATCATTAGAACAATTTTCTTAGAAGATTATCATAAATATATACTTGTTAATTAATAATGTTATTGTTACATATATAGTTAAATAGTAAATTATATATGATATTTATAAAAGGAAATATAGAGAACCCAAAATGCTCTAAATGATTATGGTTATGAGAATTAGATGCATGATAAGTTATATATATATATATATATATATATATATATATATATATATATTCTATACTATAATACAAGTATATATACTTCTAGATCCATATAGTCTGGATGGACCTGACCATGGACCATCTTCGCGTCTATGTGTGTGCGTTCACACACTCTTCTGCGTATTTATATTCTGACAAATATGTAATACTTTTTAATTATAACATTCATATATTTTGATTATGGAACATTCATATTTTTACTTTATATTACACAATCATATAATACCTTGTTTAAACTTTTATGTTATATTAGGTGAATTTTTATGATATAATAACATAATATTTATGTTGATCTAAAGTTATAATTAATATAAGTAATATTACATAAATATATGATTGTGTTGATAAAAAGGTATAAGTATAGGTATGAGTAATATCATATAAAGGTCTGTTGATATAAATTATGCTGAAATTGATATTATTTTTTTGAAGTTATATTACATAAAGACTATGATAAAAATCATACTAATATAATATAAAAGTCAGTACATGAATTAAAAAAATCAATATTAAATTTCAGCGAATTTAGCTCGAATCCGAGTCGCGCCCTATTACACAGTGCAACAGATGCACACAAATATAACTCCTCCAAAAGATATTATACAATTTTTTTTTTAAAAGAAATGTATTAAAATATATTTTTTGAGGTGTGTTTAGTATTTTTGAGGATTTGATATATCCATATATTATAATGAAATAATATATATATATATATATATATATATAATATGAATTAGTTAAATGATATTCTATCTCCTTGGGTAGATCAAAATTAATGAGAATTGCATTTTGTGCCTTTTCAGAATGCTATAATTTTATTTGAAAATAATAGACTATTTATACTAATTAATCTTTATTTCCTAAAAAAAGAAAAGGAAAAAGATAATCTATTCTTTTATTTACGAGCCCTAATTCAAATCACCATCTTCAATAATTAAGTATTCTAGAGGTTACTTGAGTTCGTTTCTTTCTTTTCCTTGAAAGAGATTTTTTTTTTCCAACTCTTACAGAATTACAACTAAGAGCAAATGAATTTATATAAAAATTATAAAATCGCAGGATCAATAAATAAAATTCATTTCAATTGATTAAATTATCGAACTTCATAAACAAATCACACGGTCCAATCATCGAAATTTCATATCAATCATTAAAGATAAGTCGGTTTAATTTAAGTACATGTATGGGCCCTCTTTGTTGAATTTTTTGCATATTTTTCCATTTGTCACAATAATTTTCCTTTGATTTGTGACATAATTTAAAAAATTAAAATCATTAAGTACTATTTTTTCCATATATAATACTTGTCAATATAGAGAAAAAAAACTGTGTATCTAAAAATCAATAAACGAATCATAACAACCTCCTAATATTATGACCCCATTCCTTATGTACGATGCACTTAAATATTTTTTTAACTTATATGTTTCTATAAAAAGTCACATATAATGCCATGATTTGCATTTTATATCATATTGAAAGTTACACTCTTTTGTAGGATTCGTCATAGTGATATTAATGGATACAATTTAAACTTGATTGTTTAGAAAAACACAAATTCTCCTGTGCATCTGATGCACAAATCTTACAATACGGGTTGATCAGATCTGGATCCGTGAATTTATTTTTATTTTTTAAAATTTTATATCTTGATCTTTATGTATAAATTTGGTGACTTTTATGTACAAATGTTGTGTCTTTTATGTATAAATGCTGTGACCTTTATTCATCATAACTTAGAAATAAAATGAAGAATTTCAGCAAAATTTGTACATAAATACATTTATGTGATATTTTGTGACCTTAATGTACAAAAATTCATACCTTTATGCAATATATAAAGGTATATAAATGTATGAATAATTGTGCATAAAGGTCACATAAATATACATAAGGGTCAAATGAATATAACATAAAGGTATTTATGTACAAATTTTGCTAAAATTCTTCATTTTATTTCTAAGTTATAATGCATAAAGGTCACAACATTTATATATAAAGATCACAACATTTGTGTACAAATATCACCGAATTTGTATATAAAGATTTTGCCTAAAGCAAATAAAAAAAAATAATTAAAATCACACGGATCCGGATCAACTCGAATTATATGTACACTAGGTGTACATGAGACATACTCTTAAAAAAATTTCAAAATTTATATGATAATTTAAAAAAAAAAAAAAAAATAATAATATATGAGACTATAACTAAGGTAGGCAAGAAAATTGAGATGTTGGCTTTTTCCTTTGGCAATTTTGGATTAATAAATTTTGGACAGAATGCATTTATTATTTCTTAGCTGAGGTGTTAGGTGAGTAGGCTCGTCTTTCCTTTGTTATTTATTTCACATAAATGCATTCCTACCCTATAATTTAAATTTTCTGTATGTAATTATGTTCAGTCATTATTTTAATATTAATATTGATGTATACTAATTACTAAATGTGTATTAATTACGGGTAATAATAAGATAGAATATTATTGGGTTAAATCCTTCATATATTCGATGAGGCTACGTACATAAGGTGTGGCTTTATTGTTAGTTTATAGTTTACACACATTCACACACCCCCACACAGGTATAATTTTATTAGTAGCGTTTGAGTGACTCTCTATACACTGGTTATATGGGTTATGATCTGTGTAATTGGTATATAATCTGAATCCGCCAACTTATTTATTAATTTATTTTCACAGAAATCTTACTGTATAAATATATCACTAATATTATATAAATATATCATTAGTTATATGTAAATGTATTATTCCATTTATATAAAATTATTAGCTTATTTTAATTGAAATTTGGATATATAAGTTCTTTTTTCTGCTGAAACCTCACTATATATAGGTATTACTAGTTTTACATAAATGTATTATTTCATCTACATAAATGTATTATCTCATTTTAATTGGCATATAACGTAAGAGTATCACTTGTATCAGGTAAATGTATTAATAATATAACATAAATGTATTAATACATCAACCTAAAAGTTTAAATACATCTACTTAAAGATATTGCATTTTTGTCAAAACACGAAAATCCATGAGCGTGTATAACATAAATGTAGCACTAGCATAATTGAAATGTATCACAAACATAACTAAAATGTATTATATGTCTGTGTAATATAACGCAAAGATACAACTAATATAATATAAAAGTATTATTGTCATAACTAAAAGATATCACTAATATAACTAAAATGTAATACATATTTGTTAGATCATGAAAATGTGGGAGAGATCATGAGCACGGACACTTGGACAGGTGTGAGCACGTAAAATTTGATCTCAAACTGAATCGATTTGGATTGAATGGATTTAGGATCCATACACCGATTTCATGGGAGTATTTGTGAAAACCTATTTATCTCAATATAAAGAGATTTTAGATTAATTAGTTAATTCACATAATGTTTTAATCTCGTGTCTTATTTAATTAGTTGTATACATAATTGAGCATAATTTGTTCTAACCCTACAATTTAAGTTTTTTTTTTATATATGAGATATATTTAAATATAATGGTTTTATGAAATATCTAATATAAGAGTTGTTTCCATGTAATACATTAAGTTTATAATAACTAATAAGTACAATTAATTAACTGTCAAAAATAATGTCATATTATTTAATATTTAAAATAATGCAAAAACTTTTATACAACTGATGCATATATGATTCTAGCTAGTTTAATTCCACACGCTTTATATGAATAATACCCACATCCTCCTAGTTCTGTCAAACATGCAAAATTTTTAGTTATATATGTAATACATTTTAGTTATACGAGTAATACTCTTATATTATATTTCAGTAAATAAAGTAATACAATTACGTAATACAACTAATTTATTACAATATATTAATAAAATCATTTTTAAGAAAATAAGATAATACCTTTAAGTTGTGAATGCAATAATACATTTATATTCTATAACTAATTCCATTATGTGATATAAGTTATCCACTTACGTTCTATGAGCTAATACCCTTTATACAACTAATACTTTTATATAATATACCTAATATATCTCAGTAAAATGATAATATCATTTTAAGTAAAATATTACAATGTCGTTAAGTAAATGTTATATGGTTAATATACTTATATGATACAACTAATATTCTTATGTTTTATTTATATAAAATGAGAATACATTTATGTAAATGAAATAATACATTTATATAATACAAGTAACAACTAATTCCTTTATATGCTACCATCCATATTTTTTTCTCCATTTTATGGAAATGATTTGTATTCTATCTTTCTAAAATAATTGATTGTTTTTATGTTTAGAAAATCTTTGTTACAAAATAATCCTCAACTCACAGAGTCGCGATTTGATGTTTGGAATCATTAACATGTTATGCGGAAGAAGAAGAATCATTGACATGTTAGGAGGAGGGTTTAGGATGTAGGGGCAAATGTATGTTTATGATTAATTTATATTTAGGATGTAAAAAATTGAACCAAATGTATCAATCTTGAATTGTCCTTTAGAATATATTATTATAGTAGTTCGAACGATGCATATATTATAATACAATAAAATTTATATAATGTTAAAATAATTATATACATTATTATATATAATATGCAAATGTAACCATTTTTTTGAAATAAAAAAATTTAGAGGTTGTTCGACTGACCTTATAAACTTTGAATAAAATGTTTAATACCTTATACTCTTTTAAGTGTTTAATATTTTTTTAGAATCTTCTTTTGTTTGAAAATGTGATCATTAACTTGTAAACTATTATTCCAAAATTAAGGAGACTTCATATTATTTATGAAATAAAATATTAGTGTTGGTCCAGAGTCACATAAGATATTTGAAGGAAGATCACTTCAACTTCAAACTTTTCAAAAATTGTGGATTTACTTGTTGTATGTTATAAGAAACTCTTACGACACAACTTACACGGACTCGAACGTTTCAGCTTACAACGCTACTTACATCGTATATGTAAGAGAAAATCAAACTGTTTGAAGTCTTGAGTAGTGCAATAAAAAATACATTTAAGGAGTTCTTTGAAAGCCAATTTTCTTAAATATGACTTTGACAATTAAGTTTGATGTTATGTTTGACAGTAGAAAGAGAGGAGTAAATTACTAATATTTTAGATAGTATAGTGGTTTAAGGGTAGAGTAATCCTTCTAATCCACGACACTCATTTTGATGAGGAACTTAGTTAGGAAGATTACAACACACACAAAATCTCTAACCTTTTATCTAACAAATACTACACCATGTTAGCTTTCACACTTAGATAAACCCACACAAAGTTTACTTAGCTCACATGGAGCTTTACAATACTTAGATAGAAACCCAATTAGTTTCTTGATCTAAAAACTCCTAAAGTAACCTCACACATGGTTGGATATGAGTAGTTTTTCTCAATTGGAAGCAGTCTCTAAACTTTAAGGATTAGACTTACAAATGTGTGTTTGTTTCATGAGGATGAGTGATTTAAAATTATTTCTAGAAAGATCACTGAAAATTATAGTTCTTTTGAATTTCTGTAAATATTTTTCGTAAACTTTTTCAGGTGCACTCTTCCTATATTTTTTTATAGCATGAACTTGTTCTTTGAAGATAGAGAGAGAGAGATTTACTTTCTAATAATGGTCAAGCTCTGCCTATATCATTTTGTTTGCACTATGCAGTTCTACAAGAATGCAAGTACTTTTCTGTAGTAGACTGCACATTGTTGTTGTATGAAGGTCTAAGTGTCTTCTTCTTATTGACTTGAGAGACCAATATATCAACTTGTTTTAATTGGGTGTTTTGATCTTAACTTGGTTGATTTTCCTCAATCTGATGTTGATCTTTCTCGTATTTGCATAGTCACTATACATGTAGGTCTCGAAAGAGTCAAAAGAAGTCTAGAGAGGTGAAAGAATTCCTTCATTTTTCAATTAAGATTAAAAGTAGAGGTAAATAAGAGGCCTACTAGCAAGCAAATAGATGAGAGAGAGAAATATACAGCTCAAGAAAAAAAAATGATCTCAGCTGAAACAAAAATTTATATTTATAAAAGTTGGGTTTGGTTCTCTTAAATGTTGACAAATGGCTCTCTTAAATGTTGACAAGTGGCACTCTCTAAAGATGCCACCTCAACTTTCCCAAATTCTTTAAATAATAATCTATATACATAAAAGAAGGTTTTTGTTTTCTTAAATGTTGACTAGTGACACCCTCCAAAGATGTCACCTCAATTTTTTCAAATTCTCACGAGATTTTGTTTTTCTTTAACTTTTATGATTTGAAAAACGAGAACTGATGAAATTGAAGAAAAACCAATTTGAGGGAAGTATAAGGAGCTATCAATATTAACTTAACTTGATTGTGATGAAGATAGAGATTAACTATATTTGATGAAAATTTTGATAGATTTTATTATAATTAATATCTTTATGATTGATTTTATATTTTAGGATCTTAGATTTAATTTAGTATAAATATGAATTATTTTTATTATCCTAGGAAGTTGATTGATTTATAAAATAAAAAAAGTGAGTTTTCTCTGAATGTTAGGTGGAATCATATATATTTACTGGTATTTGAATATGGTTTAATCATATTATTTAATAATCTTTGATATAGTGTGGTTTTTAAATATAAATAATTGATATTACATATTGTTTGAAATACATTTTCAATACAAATTACTACATAAATATATTAACCTAAAATAAGGTATAAAATAATATTCATTTTGCATTAGATAGATCAAATAGTATATAATTTGGTTGTCTAATTTATATATGATTTACTACGTTCCTTATTATTATATTGTGTCAATTATCATATAAAGTAATAACCATCAAAAGATACATGTTTTGCTCAAGTTAATCCATTTAATTCAAATTTTGTTATATTTCTTCATTTTAATTAATTCACTTCATATTTTTCATTTTATATAAACAATTAAAAATTTAAAGAGATAAACTTATGTTAAGCAAAAGTTAAGCATAAAAAATGTATGAAATTAATTGGAAATTAAAAATTCATAGACACATACATCAATAATAAATGAAAAAAGAAATCCATAGATATATATTACAATTATGAAATTTTGAAAAATAATTCATCACCCAAAGTAAAATATGATATTTATTTAACTACAGTAAAATAAAAAACAAACTTTTAAGAAGTTATCTAATAAAAATAAATATTTCTGAAATATTTTTTTTACGTATATCTTAAAATAAATTAATAAAATTTAAATGTGGTTTAAACTCTACATATCAACTCACAGATTATGGTATCACATGTCTAATTATAACTTGTAACTTATTAATAAATCTAAACCCAAATTTTAGATATATTTGGATACATTAAATAATACATTAAGTTTAATTTTACTCCCAATTTTTCCAAATTTGGATTTTACAATGTACGATGTTTTTTCATTTGTAATCACATTATTTTAATTTTCATTTAGATTTAATCTTTTTAAAGTAAGAAGAAAATTATATGAAGACAAAACAATAGGAGTAAATTAAAAATAGCAAAACCAATTAAATTGAAAACACATAATTAATTTATCATTTGAAGGCATTGGAAAATTATTTATTATACAATAAATATTTTCAAAGCCATGCGTATGTGTCTTCATTGAATATTAAGAGTATCTATAGCTAAACATATCAAAATATAATTTTTTACAATTACATAACTTAGTATTATGTGATCACACTTCGGTATGAATATTGTGAATTGGAAGATGAAATTAACCAACACATCTTTGGTTTTCAACATTTTTATATTTATATAAATATTATGATATTCTTCTACTCTTTTTGGATTTAAAGTTCAAATTTAATTATATTAAAAGATCAATATATGGACAATTTATAGGGATTTAAATGGTAATTTTAAAATTATCACAATTATTTTTATACACCATGTGCACGGATCCTAGATTCGTGCAATCGGGTCAACCCGCCCAAAAATGCCTTTCACGCGCCCTCACGCGCGCCTCACGCGCCCAAAAATGCCTTTCACGCGCCCCCACGCGCCCAAACCCTAACTCAAATTCTTATTCTGATGTATATTGGCATAACCTTTTAGTTTAGCGAACTTAACCTTTTAGTTTAGCGAACTCAACCTTTTAGTTATATGCACATAACCTTTTGCAGTGCTGAGTAGTGAAAAAAGTATAAGTTATTCACTGAAAAGGTTATGAAATTTGTACATAAAGGTTATAGTATTACAGTATAAAGGTTATATCATTACAACATAAAGGTTTCGGCTATATTGAATTTTTATAGTGAAAAAACTATAAGTTATTTATTGAAAAGGTTATGAAATCTGTACATAAAGGTTATACTATTACAACATAAAAGTTATATTATTACAATATAAATGTTTGGGTTATATTGCATGAATTTTTATAGTGAAAAAAGTATAAGTCATTCAGTGAAAAGGTTATGAAATTTGTACATAAAGGTTACACTATTACAACATAAAGGTTATATTATTACAACATAAAGGTTATGACATAAATTATAAAAAAAAAAGGGCGCGGATCCGGGTTAAACCGAACCCGACCCGACCCAACCCGCGTGCCCAGTTGCATGGATCATGACCCATGCAACTGGTGCACACAAACACTACTCTAAAATTATAAGGTTTACATGTTTGAGTCGTATTGTTGCTCAGTTGTATCTTGCACAGATAAATGAAAGGTGAGGGTAGACAGACTAAGATATGACACTCATGGATGGACCATGGATGGAAAAAAAAGTCTTCTCTTCTAAAATGTAATGTGTATTTTTAATTGTACCTAATAAATTCATTGATCAATAATAAATATATGATTTGACATCTTCAACATTGTGGGATAACATCATCAAATTTACCCATATTACGTAACAACAATAATCTCATCATAGACAATAATTACTTTCTCCACAATATACAGATTAATTTACCAATGAGAAAAAAAATTAATCTTATGGAAGTGTGCAAACTTTAACCATGATGTAAAAAGGGAAGAGAAATAGATACCTAATAGGAAAGAAACTAAAACATACTCATCACAAAAGATATGACGGGAGCAAAATATAAAAAAATTACTCATTACTTTTGCAAGACATTTATGAAAAACTACCACGATAATTAAATTAAATAAACTTTATCTATGATAAACTATCAAAAAATACAGAAATCTACCAAAATAATAAATTGACTAAACAAAAAACTATAATATATATACATAGAATAACAAATATATAAAATATAAATAAAAAACAGATGTAAATTACATGAGTTAGGAAGCATGTACAACGCTCGAGTTCAAACTTAGTATTATATAAGATTAAGATAAAGTCTTTCTAGACTTTGTGCGGAGATATGAGGACTCAACTCTTGTTCTATCAACAAAGATGAGACATATCAAAAACACAAGATTATCATGAAACAACTAGTTAGGTCATCTGAAATAAGATCAAATAGATAGTAAATAAGCAACCAAGATATATATAAGAATATATATAACTATATAGGAACATAATATATATGAAAATAAGTAAAGAAATACAATCAACTTATAGAGGTACGAAAATGTTGTATTTCTTCTACGTCCTCTGTTCCCAAAATAGGAGAATCTACTAATAAAGTAACAACCAAGTTACAATCTTGCTAACAGGGTTACAATAAACGCAGTTCTTCCCAATCTTCTAGGGAACTCTGTAACGCCCCGTTTCTTTTTAAGGTAAACCTTGATCGAGGCGTTACTCACGTATAAAATTCACCATTTTCAAGAAAATAAAGATAGATAAATTCCAGGAATTTTTTTGTGAAATATATACATTTTCAAAATTCCTAAAATAAATCATCTTAAATTAAAACTTTCTTCGACCTTTAATTATCGGCTACCAGCATCCATCGCTCTCGCGCCACGCTCTAAACCCTTTAAACTGAAAACATTTTTCATAAAAGGGGTGAGCGTACAAAGACACTCAGTGGGGTTGATTTGTACAGTGAAAGGGGTACACATAATATTTCTTGAATACTATACATATAATACACGTTGTAGACTCCCGAAGAGCCCCAATGACAACTGTGGATAGGTTTCCGAAGAATACCTATCAGGGCCCCAAGCCGACCCGATTTGGGCTGTTACACCCCTTTGTGTTGGGAATTCCAAAGAATATTCCCTGTTGGTGGGTTTCCAACAAGGAATACCCTACTTGGCGTGAAGGCGCATGCGTAGTTAAATTATCACATAATAGTTCTCACATAGCACATAAATGCACATTGGTCACATTCACGTTGGCCACATAATTCACATAACACATAGGTAAATGAAATCCTTTGACATATGTTGGTTTCTTAAGAAACCCCTTTTTAGTGGGTATTATCCCGACTTATCATCATTTGAAACCTTTTACATTTGAAATACTTGAAATCAATCGCTCTCAAAATGATATAATTTACTCAAATAATGTTCACGTAGTGAAAACCGTTCAATTGAAAACGACATCACATAATAACAGAATTTAAATCACTTAGTCACAAAATTTTCCGTAAACTTGTACAATTTAAAACATAAAAAGATTTTTACCCCCCACCTTGGATACTCGACAAGATCGGTCAAAAGCTTTCGGTCTTATTTCTCTCTATTCCTGTCTTTTGCTTGTATTCCCTACAAAGTATAAAAACGTAACTTATCCTCTAACTTAATTATTTAAAACCAATAAAATCTATAAATTAAAATATTAACTCTTGAGAAGGTCGATAAACGAGGCTTCTAGATTTAGGATTTACTGAAAATTAGGGTTTGTGGATTACACTCCTAAAATTAGGATTTCCTTGCTTAAAAGGTTCGCTCGTCAGGTTTTATATCATTTCAGGGTCAAATTATCATTTTATAATGTAGTAGGGCATAATATACAGTAATTATCAAATTCTGGGGTCCTAATATAATTTCTGTAAGTTTTAGGGGTCGTTCTGTCATTTTATCAAAGTCTAGGGATGATTCTATAATTTCTATAAAGATTAGAGTCCATATTGTAATTTCTAGGAATTCTAGGGACTATTCTGTAATTTCAGCAAGTTTTGGGGGTTAAATTGCTATTGTTCATAAGTTCAGGGGTCTTCATGCATATCTCATAATGTCCAGGGACTAATCTGAAATTGTCCATAAATTTAGGGACTAATCTGTGAATGTCCAAAAGTTCAGGGACTTAATTGCTAATTATCCTAAATCTAGGGTTTGCAATTAGGTCCCTAGGTTTAATCTAATTCCCAAAATCACCCTAAAACCCCTAATCACCCCCTGCCCTTTCCCCGTCTCCCCTGCCCCCGCCTGCCGCCCGCCGTCTCTGCTGCCGGCGACCTCCCGTCGCCGGCGACACCACCCTCAACACTCACACACCAAACAATAGACACAACAACCAATATACATACAAACCATACATATTTATATATATATACATCTGCATACTCCACTGCCGCCGCTTTCAGCGGCGGCCTTCCAACAGCCGCGCCGGCACAACCCCCGGCACCGGCTTCCCTTCACAAACCCCATCAAAACACGCACCAATCACACACATAAACTCAACATATTACATATATATACGCATATACACACACAGATTTATATATATATATATATATATATATATATATATATATATATATATATATATATATATATATATATATATATATCAAGCATCGCTGCCGCTCACCGCGGTGGCTCCCAACACACACGCTGGCGCTACAAGCACCGGCCACCACAGCCATCTCCCAGCTCGCTGGCGCGACCGAGCGCCGGCAATAACAGCAGAATCAGCGGCGGCAAGAAAAAGGGCAGTAGAGACGGAGAAATATAGAGAGAGATATATGGGGCCGATTGAAGTTTTGGGCCCAAATTCATGACGGGCTCGGCAGAAATTATACCTTAATCGGAAGAATTTGTCGGAAAGAGCTCGCCGACGGAGAGAAAAGTGGCCGGTGATGATGATGTAGGTGGCGGTGAAGAGGTGATGGTTTGGAGAGAGAAAAAAAATGAGAATTTTCCTTTCTTATTTTCTTTCCCAAATTCCCTTTTAATTAATTTCTTCACCTTTCCAAAATTTTGCCAAATGTGAGATAATTAAGCATGATGTGTACTTACAGCATTACTTCATTTAATCTAATCAAATTAGAACTAACTATAAGATTAAAAGTTTGAAAGATTTTGTGGTACTACAAACTCAACTATAACCCATCCCAAAACTCTTGGGGCAAGCTCTTTCCAAAATTGGGGAAATACTGCTTATCACCAAGGAGGACCAATCCTCTATTTCAAGGATAAAACTCTCGAAAGTAAGAATTGGAGAATTGTGAGCTTCTTACTTTGATGAAAATGACGAATCTTCAATGAGAGATTTCTTCAGGTAGAAATTAGTAGTCTTCAAGTTTGGGAGATAGCTTATACTTATAAGAGAGTTGAAAAACCAGCTGCTAGAGAGATTGATTTTGGAACCTAACATGCTCCATGATCTTAGGCTTTTCCTTGTTTATGTTATCCAAGTGGTTGTCCTTTTGAAAAAACTAATATAACATTTAAGGTTAATGGTACTTGATTGTTGGGGATATTAATGGAACTTGACCTTATTCTTTTTATATCTAACATAAACTTTACTTGTCTTCTATATCATTTTTCTTTGATTCTCTCAACTTTAGGAGTAACAAGACACCATCTGTTCAACTGAATATTCTTATCTTGTCTTCAAATAATTCAATTGTAGATCATCTTTTGATTTGTACAAGGTCGATCTCAACAACTATTTTTGCATCTAGAAGCAGTCTTTTGTTATCAATGTGGCTTGTCTTACACATATTGTCTGCTTCATTTAAGAGACCTTATTTAATATCTTGAATGATTTTAAGTCTTAGGATCCTCAACACCTTATCTAAAGAGGCTTCTAAAATACTGTCAGCTGAGCTTGGTAAGTAGAGCCGGCAATTTGAATCCAGCCTGAACGACCTGTAAACAAGGTTGGGTTGGACCTAATAATAGTGGCCTGAAAAGTGTTGTACCTAATTCAAATTAGAGTCGTAAATAATTACAATCCACTAATAAGCTATGTGAATTGAATTGAAATATTTTTTTTATTTTCTCCTTATATATTCTTTTCTTCAAACCTCATTAACTAATTTAAATTAGGGTTGTAAATAATTAGAATCCACTAATAAATTATGTGAATTGAATTGAAATGTTTTTGAATGGAGAAACGAAAGTAAAACAATTAGACTTGGCCTCACATAATAATTTAATTATATTAAATAAATTATCTTTAATTAGATAAATAGATTATTATAATTTAAATTGTATGTTTTACATTATTTTGTATGAAGTTCTTTCTCTATGCAAATCAGTGTAAGAATTCAATTATTTAACATTTGTTTAGAGATAATCAAGGGTTTTTTTGGCCTAGTGGCCCAAGTGGGTTGGATTGGGCTCCAATTTTACAGGCCCGACCAAAGGATGGGTCAGCACGCCCCAGCTCGACTTTTCATTTAGCTTGTCGAGTTGGGTCGGGCTAGAATTGACGACCTAATTTGCCAGCTCTATTTGTGAGTAAGAGTGATTATTTGAATTTTGGCTTTCAATGTCTTCCACCTTTTAATTCAGGTAACTCTAATGTTTGTTGAATCTTGATTTCATTATGTTTTAGCAGACTTTGAGGATTGTGCATCTTGTGAGTTGATCTTTACATCTTCAGTAGACCTTTATACGCGAGCCTTGACCTATTCTAGACACTTCTATATAGAGAGACTTGATCTAAACATGAGTAAACTTAAAAAGTCTCGACTATCAAAGAGGAGTTTTGTCATCGTTAAAATTACATGAATATTTTAACATAAATTCCTAACAATATGTTAAATGATCTTGTAGTGTGAATATATTGTCAGCATTCAACAATGTGCTTCCTTTAGATTGTAGAAACCACTTAGAATAAGTAAGATCTTATTGTATCTTCATCTTCTTGGGGGTCTTTTTTGCAGGACATGTCTTCTTCCAACAACAATTTTTTTGATCTCTTTGTAACTTTTGATTTGTCTTCTTGACAGTTCGACCTAAATTATCTTATTAATCGAGCTCTATCTAGTTTCACCAAATATAGTGTAAAAAATAGGAGACTTTATATCTTGAGAGTACCATCATATTTCTTGGCATTTATATTTATAATGTAAATATAAATTTCTATAATGACAAACAAAGGCAAATTTATCTTACTTATCATTAATGAACATATTAAAATATAAACTATAAAAATAATAAATTGTTAGTTAAAGTTTTAGTAAAATAATATAACAAAATTATTAATAACTCCATCTAATTTAAAATAAGTGTCGTATTAGATTTTCTTGGTCCCAAGTGGTCTTGGAGGTTCAGAGAGGGATAAATGAACCTTTGTCGATTTTTTCTAAATCTTTTAAACATGCTATACTGCAAGTTACTTGAACTTATAATTACTTGAACTTATAGTACAACAAAAAGATAAGCTTACAACACTATAAAGTAGTACCGTCTGTTGTATCTATGATTTCTTGCAGCGGAAATATCTTTTGACAAAAGGTTTGTTGTAGAACATTTTCTTCAAATATGTTTTCTTTCAGAAACCATTTATGTAGAATGATAAGAAATAATCATGCAACACACAAATATATATAAAGCAGTAAAAACACTTATGGTCTTATAGTGGTTCAAAGGTGGTGTAATACTTCTACGTCCACTCTACTGCTTCCCCGAGCAGGAATTTTGTTATGTAAGTTTGATTTACAGAGCACAACTAACAAACTAACAACTTAGCAAGTTATCCATCTACTGGAACTCAGCTTACACATAGCTGCTGTAAGTTCCAAAGGTTAATCCATATAAGATTCAAAACACCCACAAGTTGTCTTAACCTAGACAACTATAACAAACAACCAGAATATAGTTCTACAAATAGGTAAAAGTATATTAAGTTTCTTCAACTGGTGCTGTGAAGTGGTCTTTTTGCACTTTGAGCTTCTAAGCTTGACTTGGCTACTTCACGAGGTTGAGTGATAGAAACGAGGTCTTGTTTGCTTGACAGTTTTAGCTTGATTCTTGCTTAGAGCATCCATAACCCAAGTGCCGAAAATACAATCCATTTAATCATTTACTACATTCTCTCTCCTCCACATCAACATTTTATCAATTTAAATCCACACCCACAATCCATCAAATCCAAATTCAACTATTTTATGTGTCTCATCTCCACACAATCTTCTCTCTCCTAATTTTAACTTAAATTTAATTTAAAGTTTCTAATTTTGAAAACACAAATTGTATTTAAATTTATTTTAAGTAAATAAAATATTACATTGAAAAAAAATATTTAAACAAATTTATTTCATAATAAATACTAAATTACAGAAGTATAAAAAAAATATAAAATTAAAGATAGGATATTGAACGTCTACAAATTAAATATTTTAATTCTACGTCGAGACATCAAAGTTGGTGATACATTTGATTATCACGTATCTCCGTATTAATTCAAAGAAATTCTTGAAATTCTCAATTTGGGCCTTGAATGTGTTATGCGGGATTATCACCTTCATCATTATACCAATTTGCAGCCATATTCCCCTCATCTTAAACGATCATGTTATGTAAAATAATACAAATCAACATGATTTTCTTATGTTTTTTTCTATATCAAAATCATATTGGGCCTCTCACAATTACCCATCGAGCTTGATGCACTCCAAATACTCGTTCAACATCTTTTCTTGCTGCCTCTTATTTTTCTTTGAACAATCTTTTTTTAGCATCTTCTCGGCATGAAAATGCTTTAACGAAGTAGCCCATTCCGGATAGATTCTATCTGTCAGATAATACCCCTTCGTATAAGTTGTGTCATTCATCGTAAAATTAACCTCGGATGCATTTTCTTGCAGCATATTGTTGAACAAAGGTGATCCATACAACACATTAATGTCATTGCGTGAGCCTGCAATGCCAAAAAAATACATGTCATATCCATAGATTGTGAGAGGCGACCGCTTCAAGGACAATTGTAGGAGACTCATGTCCTCTTGAAAATTGGTCTTTCTAAGCAACTGGACAATTTTTCTATTCCCAATACATACAATCAAGACTTCCCAATATTCCTGGAAAGCCATGTCTCTCTTCATGCATTTGGAGAAGACGGTGTGTATCATCAACAGTCGACCTCTTCACGTGTTGATCACTAAAATTTCTATCATAACTTCACAAAAACTAAAAAAACATTTGATAGAGGTTGACTCACCCATTCGTAAGTACTCATCGAGATAGTCCATCGAAACTCCATAGGCCAATTGATAGATAGTTGCAGTGCATTTCTATAAAGGTGATAAATTGGCTCTTCTAGGAGCATCAATTCTTCATTGAAAAAATATTGAGTGATTTTCGAGTACATTCACGATGGGAATGAATAATTCTATTCGCATTTGGAATCTTCTACGAAATAGATTTTCGGAATACACAGGTCCTCTGAGAAATAATCATTGACTAATCTTTCATGTCCGGCTTCACGATCTCGTCTAATATACCTTCTTCTCTGCAGCATCTCATTTTTTTGTATACATGTTTGCAAGATTTCATTTTTTCGTCGAACTATCCTTGATATCAATTCTATCTCCCGATCATTAACCTGTGGATCAGCTTCCATATCACTAGAAGAGCTAGAATTTGAGTTATTAGAATATTGAGACATTTTGCAAAATTATTTTGTGTTGTGACTGTGAAATTGTGAATGAAACCTCGTGTATTTATTCTTGCATTGCTTCATTACTTTGTACATGTGACTCATGTAATAATTGAGCGTAAAATTTACAGAGTGCATGTGATTATTGCAGAATGCATTTGATATTTGTAGAATGCATGTGATCTTTAGCATTTTGATTCCCTATCTTATCTATCTCTTTCACTATATGTTATCTTTTATACTGGTCAGGAAATGAAGAATAGTAATGGAGGTCACAATAAAGACAAATCAACAACTGTCTAAAAATAAGCTTTCTCGAAATTTTATAAATGAAGTTTTAAAGAATTTTAGAATGATCCATCATCAGTTAGTTCTCATAATATATGAGTATTAGATGAACCAATCACATATAGAAATGGTGGGTTGATGAAGCAAGTGATAAATTCATTGCCATTAAAAAAAATCTAGTTACGATATTATGTTGTTGGTTCGCTTATGAAATATCAGAGAGCAACATAGATATGAGCGCAAGTGGGAAAATTAAGTGGCATCTAATGTAAACAATCCAATGCAAAAGTGTGGTAGTTTTACTTTTTTTTGGGGCAAGAAATTCGACATTGAGCACAAGAATCCGAAGACTTGTTGTAATGACTAGGATCACTAAATGTACTACAAAGCAACACCTCTAATAAAAACATTATGATTAATAAAAAATGCAATATTATGTTCATCAATATCTATTGATGAATATAGTCTAGGACCTACTAGATTCAAAGACAGCAAGAAAGAACATTGTAGATTATTGAAGAGACCCTTACAGTTTCATGACAAACAGATTACATTTTCTTATAGTTTATAAGATCGAAAAAAACAATTGAAAATGCATAAACGAAAATACAAATTGATAAAATCAAGGAGTAAACATATTTAGTCATGCCACTTGGCTTTGATTTCCCTACACATTTGTTGATGGAAAATAAGTTGTTCGGGGGTGTAACGACTTATGTTTTCGTAATAATCTTATACTGCCTCATGCAAATTCTTTTGCTTTCATTTTCTACCTGTTGTTTTCTCATAGTGGAAAATGTGGATAATTTATCCACCATCTTGGTGTATTCCATTTTTAATTCATAGATGATGGGATTTGTAGCATTGCTCTTCCTTTTTCCTTTTCTTTTTACAGTCTTCTGACCAATTGGACAAACCTCTTCTTCATTCGATCCCCAATCAATATGGGTGTCTTGATTGGATGAAGTATTGCTTGCTCCTGAATCATCAATTCTTGCTTTTATTGTCCCAACAAAATGATTGGAGGATTGTGGAGAAAATTATGGTCGATCTTTCATGATGATACTTTTGATAGGCGAGGCGCAAAATATCTTCATCACTGTGACCGCTTCAATGTGAACTATAAATTTGATTATAGTGGGCACTGAAGTGATTCACTTTCATATGAATCATGTTGTGCCAATGTGATCTCAATACAATGTGTGCTCGATAGATAAATTCATTTGACTTATTTTCATTATAATATTTTACAATATACGTACCCAATACGTCGCTGCTTTTTGATCATTATCGATGAGCGGATCATCGCTGATTGTCACCAAAGTCTTTGCTAGGAGCACATTCTCGTCCCTCGTCTAATTAAGATGCCTTCGACAAACATCAACATCGGTCTTTTCTTTATTGAAAGTATCCTACTCGTTAGGTGTTAAATCTCAATCAGAAAATTGAGTTTCCAGGACATAAGATGGTGTGATCGGTTCTTTTTCTCTTTTAGACTTTAAAAGCTGACTTGTTGCACTTGGATTGCAGAATCCATGTGTTGGTCCCAAGTGGTGTCCGAGGTTCAGAGGGGGGTGAATGAACCTTGGTCGATTTTTCAATTCTTTAAACAAACTGTTTTGCTTTGCAAGTTACTTGAACTTGCAGCGTCAGATAGTTACTGCTTGCAGCATAGGGATACAGTGCAGCACGCTGTAACTTGGAGTTTTATACGCAGCGAAAATTTACTTTAAAAACACAAGGCTGATTTTCTCAAATATGCTTCTAACAGAAAACGTTTTATGCAAATGATACAAATAAGAAACAGAAGATTAAAGCACAGATAGAAAACAATAAACACTTATGGTTTATAGTGGTTCGAAGGTGGTGTAATCCTTCTACGTCCACTCTACTGCTCCTCGAGCAGGAACTTTGTTAAGCAAGATTGAATTACAGGACACTCCTAACAATCTATCAACTTTACAAAGTAACCACCTACTGAAGTCCAGCGTACACACAGCAACTGCAAACTTCAAAGGCTCACCCACACAGGGTTCCACACTCCTACATAAGGAAGCTGCCTAACTCTAGACAACTATACAAACAGCAAGGATCTCTCCTATCAACTGTTCGACACCACTAAAATAACCTAAGCACACAGCAACAAGGTTAAAAAGATAAAAAGGTTTTTCTTCAACTGGTGCTTCGAAGTGAGCTTCTGAATCCTTGAGGAAACTTTCAGCTTGAACTTGCTTCACTTCGGGAGGTTGAGTGATTGAAACTGATCGTAGACTTGAAAACTTGGATCTTGTAAGCTTTGTGAATTGTTTGGTTAATCAGTAGTTTCAATAACCAGCTTCAGTGTATCTCTTCCTCTATTTATACTTGTAGGAGAAGATGTCCGTTGAATGAGACATCTCTCTTTTGAATTTGAAGTAGTCTGACCAAAGACATGGTTCGCATTTAATGCGACTTGACTTTTTCTTTCGGAGCATTTAATGCGGCAGTTGTGGCTCGCAGCTTTCTACAGCGCGTCAGTCCACGTGGCATCTTCATATTGGCTCCGTATCTGGAACTTTGATCTTCTCTGGAACGGCTCTATTTATTCTTGCATGAGTCTTCATTTTTCGTAATGCATTTATCCTTTCTAGGATTGTAGGGTACTCCTTGTTGTAAGTTGCACTTATTAATTTGACTGGACTGTAAGCTTAGCGCTGTATCCTAGGTCTTCGTGCAGCTGATACTTTCTTGCAGTGCTGCGATAACTTAGAGCTGGTTGCAGTATCTTCTGGTAGTCCTGCTGTATCCTTTTCTTGCGGCGATGCTGCATGCCGTTCTTTCCTTCTTTGTTGTAGAGATGCTCTGTCTTGTTACGGCATTGCTGTATCTTCCTTCTTACAGTTATGCTGTATCCTGCCTTCATACAACAATACTGTATTCTGCCTTCTTGCGGCGATATCTTCTTTTAAGGGCATAGATGCAGCTTTATCCTTGTTCAACCTCTATTTTTACCACTTAACACTAGACTCAATTCTAGTCTATGTATTCACTTAAACATCGTGAAAAATGGGGTACTCAAAACTTCCTATTACATTGTGATTTGTCTCATCAAAATCAAAACATTGAAATCCTAACAATTTACCCCTTTTTGATGATGACAAAACCTTTACATTATTTCGTTCATGAAGAAGTTTTATTTTACATTATCTCATATGGTTTATCAGGATTACATGCTTGAACAACTTTGATAAGATTAAGTCTAATCCTGGATTCATCAGAGATGCATCATGCTATTCATTTCATCACATATCATCAGGAAAAATGTAAACAACATGCATGGGTTCATAAGGTTTGAACTTGGACAGAATATAAAGAAAAATTTCTTCATTAACAGAGAGAAATTTTACAAGATATATAGTGTACAACATGGATCACAAGAGGGTATAAAATTTACTAAAACAGAGACCTTTTAGTTAACGGTTCTTCAGGTCTTCTTTCAGCAAACTTTTCAATGTCTTCTCTTCCTCTTGATCCTTTCCAGCAGTCCCTGATGGACTCTTAATAGAACTCTTCCAACTTGTGCATAATTACAGGAATTTGGATCCATCTGAGCCAGAAGTCCTCACAGTAGGGTCGATCCTCCCATGCTTCACTAGGTCGATATAATATCTCTGAATCTCTAGATCTCCGCCCCAGCGAGCTACTCATATCTCTTTAATGCAGTCTTGCAAGTATGATATCTGCTGAATTTGCCTTTCCTGCATAATTTTCTGAAGTATCTGAGGTATTCTGATCGTTTATATATGGTGATCGCCTCAAATGATGGATTCCTGTCAGTAGGCATTCTGATTTCCTTGAAGATGTCAAACCTCCAAGCCATATTTTCACCTTCAGGCCTCTGATCCATCAGAACGGACACTTCAGCAGAGATTTTTTCTGTGTCAAGGCGAGGGATTTCTTGAAGAGGAAATTGGTAGAAGTTATCTGGGATTATTCTCTTCTCACCAATTACTCCGAGTCTTTGAATCCAGGCATATGGATCTTGTTCTTCTCTTTGCTGCCTTTGACTCGCAGACTCGTCCCTGCTCATCCTCTTCCTTGAGCCTTACTGTTGGCTCTCATCCCTTCTCTTGAAATGATGGGAGGGAGGTGCTGTATCCTTGCTTGCAGCTCTGCTGAACTCAGAACCTGCAGCAAATTTTCCTCCTGCAGCTGTACCAGCTCCTCTAGCTCCAGCATCATCATCTCTTCTCCATCTCTTTGGAGAGGGGATGTCAGCAGCAGCAGATGATCCAGACCTTCTCCTCCTCCTGCTGAGAGGTTGCTGGTCATCATCTTCATCAGCTCCCCTTGAGCTCCTGTATCTATCTTCTTTACTTTTCCCCTTTTTGGCATCATCAAATACCGGGGGCTGAGTAGGGGCAGCTGGGACCACCTTGGAACGTGGGCGACGGGTCGGTTCGGGGGTAGCCGTAGGAGCGTCGACAAACTGAGGGAAGACTCGAAACATATGTCCCTCAGTTCTCCAACAATGAGCTCCAGGTTCCCCAAATGGTCGTCCACACTTCTGGTTCGCTGAGATTGATCAGATGTGTGATCCAGAAGTGTCTTCAGGACGTGAGAGTGAGTATTCAGACCTGTCAGAGGCACTCTCAGCATGACGCTTGCACTGCCTGATCTCCTGGCGTGTCAGCGCAGCTTCAACTTTCAGCTCTCCCTCCATCCTGACCCATTCCATGTAAAGCATGTGGGAGTGATCATTCAGCGTTCTCTTGATCATCCCAAGCAGAGCTTCAAGGTCCTTCTTGAAACCCGTCATGGTTTCAGCATGGAATTGGACAGCGACCCTGAGACTGTTGCGCATGGTAGACTTATGCTCTTGAAGTGCGTGCACCAGATGTCTTACCGCGGCTTCAACTCGGTTGATCGATTCGTCAGGAGTCAGCCCAGAATTCCGTATTATTGAGGCGGCAGATGATGCAGTGAATGGTATAACAACTTGAATTTTAGGAGCTGCATCCTGCCTTGGAACCTCAGTGGCGATCTCATCCTCATGGTTGCTGGTCTGAGAGCTTGTAAAGCTTGAGGATGGGTGCTCTTCTTCTTCTTCATCTGTCTTCTCTTCGCCGGATGAGATTTGAACAGGATCTGCTCAGCCAGTTAATGGCCCATGAACAGCTATGTTGCGCTCCTTCATCATCCTTGCGAAGTCGGCATCAGTAATCTCAGTTTCCTCAGTAACCTTTACTGCTGTAACCTTGGAAGGTTCTTAAGAGCATGCAGCGGCTGCAGCATCAACCTCCGCTTGAGGTGTCTCTAGCTGCACCGAGGTTACCTCAGCTCTTCTTTCAGCATTCTCTGAGGGTACTGTCTGAACAACCTCCACTCCAGAGGTCTTCTTACCCTCAGGGAGTGTTGTCAGAACAACATCCTCCTCTGAGGTCTTCTCCAGGGACCCCGTCTCCTCGGCCGGTCCTGTAACTTGGACAGCTTCTGCTGCAAGAATGGGTTCTTGCAGCTCTGGTTGGTTTCCTGCAGCGTCCACAATATCCAGCACTGTACGCTCTATTACTGCAAGAATCTCAGCTTCAATCCTTCTTGATTCTCCAGCTGCTGCTTCAAGGATGGTCGCCTGTTGTACTGCTATCTCCGCCAGTACAGGGAGTACCGCCTCTGCAACTTCCTCCGTAGATGCTTCATCGGAAATTTCAGCAATGTCTGAGATGACATCTCTGATTATGGTGGATGGTTCCCCCTGAGAATCTGCACAAGCAGTTTCTTTAACTTCACGAATTGGGGAATCACCATAGTCCAATAGTTGGGTCTCTTCCTCCATAGGATCAAGAGAGACGATCGTGGAGAGACCTTCAACTATTTGCTCATATGCAGGGGAGTTCGTAAGGTGAGAACTTGAACTTCCTTCTCCCCGCATTCTCCTGGGAGTGTGCTGCATCCTGGTTTCCTTCACACTTTGTTGCAGCGCCTGTTGCAGCATAGCTTCTTCAGCTTGCTCCACTCCCAAGGTGTCGATTTGCTCTCGAGCAAAAGCGACATCATCGCCCCTTCTTACAGCCTCCGCAGCCGGGGTAAGAAAGACCTGCATGTCCTCCATTACTGCTCTCATCGGCAGCTCTGCAGAGTCGGATTCTGCGAGAGCTTTTCCCCTTCCTTTGTCCTTTGCTCCCTGAGCAGCATTGCTATCATCAAGCTCCTGTACTCTTGCTGTGTACTCAGGTTGCAGGAGTGCCAAAATGTCTTTTGATTTGGCCCACTCCAGGACAGCTTGCTCGACTGTCAGGAAATCCTTCAACTTCAGCAGGATTTCCCCCTTAGCCAGCCTCATCTCTCTCCAGAGAGAGTACTGCTGCTCCATATTTCTAGCAGCCAGAAATGTGGGATCGAGCACTGAAGCTTTTGTTTGTAGACGAGCTTCTTCTTCAGTTGGCTCGACCCGGTGCTGATATGACTCTTGAAGCTGATGTGACTCATCCGTAAGATTTTCTACCACCTCAGAAGGTGTAGAGAGTTGGGAATAAAGAGCTCCTTCTTTATCCCAGAGTTGATGAGACTCATCCGCAATAGCAACTACAGTTAGGCTTGCTGTAGAGCGTTGGGAGGCAGCAACTGCAGCAACCTTCTTCTTGTTGCGCGGGGCCCTTCTCACCAAGAGGTACATCGTCATCAGAGGACGAGGATTCAGTTTCTGGTACAACCTTCCCTGAACTCCTCTTGATAACAGGAAGAGGACTCTGAGCGTCATTTTCTTCGGCTTCCTCCCCGCTACCTGCAGCTTCATCTTGCAGAGTAAGAGTTGCATTCTTTTTGTCTTTGGTTTTCTTCCTCGCAACTCCTGCTCCTGCAGTCTTCGGTTGGGTCTTGCCCTTCTTCTTCTCCTCGAGATACTTTCCGATGTGAATGGGGATAGGTGCTGCAAGTTGAAGGCCAAGCTTGCAGAGCAGAGTACAGATGGTGATACCGTAGCTCCGACGCTCCGTTGTCTTCTTTGCTTCCTCCCACAGCCTCTTCATGATGAACCTCACCCAATTCATCTTTTCTCCGACCATGATAGCTGACATGATCCAGAACCGGAGATCTGTGCACTTGTTATAACTCCCGGTTCTGCCTTCAATGGAGTATGCACAAATATCATGAAGTAGTTCAAACTCCGGCTTGAAGAGCTTCTTGAGGGCGCTTCTCTTGATTTCAGCCCCTGCATCCCTTGCTCGAAAGAGATCCCATATCTCTTGAGCAGATGCCTCCCCATAAGATGTCAACTGACTGGGGGCCAAACCTGCAGCCGAGATGCTGAAGGTGATGGCGATGTCCCTAACGGTTAAGGATCGTTCTTCCTCATCAGCATTCATTCTAAACAGGATGCAGTTCCTTTCCTCCACCTGCCTGGCGTAGGAGTAGAATCTCTGTACTAACTCCATAGAGAAGCCAGCGTACACAGTAGTCAATAGCCCTAGAACTTGGGTCCGCTCAAGGACGTCGAATATTCTTCTGATGAGGGCGTTGTCATACAACCCTGAAGCGAGAACATCCTCCTGGTTGATTAATCTTCATTCTAAAATGATGGTTTGACGGGTAGCCATGGAAGTTTTGAGAAAGAGATAGAGAGAAAAATCGAAGATTTTGGACTTAGAGATTTTTCACGAAAAGATTTTTCTCTCCTTGGAAGATGGTGAATAATGATTTCAAAAGGAGCGGTTATAGAGGTTATGGCGGAATTCAAGGGACGTGGAGAAGATCGACGGTTGAAAATATTCAAAGAGAAATGATCTTACGGTCCACAAAAAAGTGGAGATGTCAAATCGTTGCTAATAATTACCTGGCGCGTGGGTTTCTGACCGCGCCCTTTCCACTTCCTGACACCCGCAGACTTTGCATTTAATGCTGAAAGACATGCCCTTTGCCGCCTAAATAAATGCCTTTTTAAGGTTGTAGAATCCTTAGTACGAGGTTGCAGAGTAATCAATACTCTTTTGAAATAAATGCTGTAACCTGATGCTGCTTGACGTCTCGATTTCTGCTGTACTGTAAGAATATAAGATGCAGTGCTGTTTGAACCCAGCACTGTAAGAATGCGTAGCTTACATCACTATACTTACTGCTTCACGCAAGCATACAGAGGTTCTCCCTTGGTTCTTGCATCTTCTTTTCTCTTCATAACTTAAGAATTCCTAGCTCATTACTAAGCATAGAAAACCTTGATTCACTTAAGGGCTTAGTGAATATATCTGCAAGCTGGAAATCCGTATGAACTTTCTCAAGCACAATGTCTTTCTTTTCCACGTGATCTCTTATAAAATGATGATGTATATCAATGTGCTTTGTTCTTGAGTGAAATACTGGATTATGGGTAATTGCGATGGCACTCGTATTGTTACAGAGAATTGGAGTCTCTTTTTCCTGAATTCCATAATCCCTAAGTTGCTGCTGTATCCAGAGGATTTGCACACAGCAACTTCCTGCTGCAACATACTCTGCTTCTGCTGTAGAGGTTGCAATAGAGGTTTGCTTCCTGCAAAACCATGAAATAAGTCTATTTCCCAGAAACTGACAAGTCCCACTGGTACTTTTCCGATCGATCTTGCAGCCTGCATAATCTGAATCAGAGTAGCCTTTAAGCTTGAATCCTCCTTCTTTGGGATACCATAGGCCTACTTCTTGAGTTCCTTTAAGATACTTGATAATCCTTTTGACCGCTGAAAGATGTGATTCTTTTGGTGCCGCTTGAAATCTTATACAGACTCGTACTGCAAACATGATGTCTGGTCTGCTTGCTGTAAGGTACAGTAAGGATCCGATTAAGCTTCTGTACTTTGTAATATCAACATCTTTACCATCTTCATCTTTGTCAAGGCTTATTGATGTAGACATAGGAACGGTCGTTGCTGCTCCATTCTCTATGCCATACTTTTTGATAAGCTCCTTCGTGTACTTGACTTGACTGATGAAGGTTCCTGTAGGTAGCCGTTTTACTTGCAGTCCGAGAAAGAAACTTCATTCTCCCATCATACTTATCTCGAATTTTGACTGCATCAGGTTAGAGAACTTTTCACGTAGCTCTTTGTTGGTGGAACCGAAGATGATGTCGTCCACATATATTTGTACTAACAGTATACTTTCTCCATCCTGTATCCTAAACAGCGTCTTGTCGATCGTTCCTTTTTGGAAGCCATTCTCTAGCAGATAGAGAGATAAGATGTCATACCAAGCTCTCGGAGCTTGCTTAAGTCCATATAGGGCTTTGTGTAACCGAAACACCTTCTCTTCTGCTTGATCTTCGAAGCCTGGAGGTTGTTCAACGTAAACTTCTTCTGTAAGAAGACCATTCAGGAATGCACTCTTTACGTCCATCTGATAGACATTGAAATTCATGTGAGCTGCATATGCCAGAAAAATTCGTATTGCTTCCAGCCTTGCTACTGGAGCGAATGTCTCATCAAAATCAATTCCTTCTTCCTGGCAGTATCCTTTAGCAACTAATCTTGCTTTATTTCTTACAACGAGTCTAGATTTGTCTAACTTATTCTTGAAAACCCACTTTGTTCCTATTACTCCTTGATGAGTTGGTCTTGCAGCTGTCTTCCACACTTGGTTTCTTTCAAAACCATTTAGTTCTTCTTGCATGGCCTGTATCCAGTTGCTATCTTGCAGTGCCTCTTCAACATTCTTAGGCTCTGATTGGGATATGAAACACGCAAACATTGCTTCATGAGGGATGGATCTCCTATGATAAGATCCCTTGGGTGATTCCTTAACCATATCCTGTCAGGCTCAAAGATATGTTCTTGTCTGGGTTGTTCTTCTTGTTGCTATAATGCAGGAGGTTCTGCTACTGTAAGAATATCTGCTGCATCCAGAGATGCAACTTCCTCTTCTTTGTCTTCTTCTGTAGGCAGAACTCCTTCTATATAAGGTACAACATTCTCTTTCCTTGGAACTATCTCTTCAGGTGTCTCTTTCAACTTCCTGGTGTCACAGTGTGGTTCATCAAACACCACATGAATAGATTCTTCAACCACCAAGGTTCTTTTGTTGAAAACCCTGAAGGCTCTGCTTACAGCGGAGTAACCTAGAAATACTCCTTCGTCTGATTTAACATCAAATGTTTTTAGATGCTCATTTCCATTGTTGAGAACATAACACCTGCATCCAAAGATATGCAGATAAGAGATGTTTGGAGTATATCCATTCCAGATTTCATAAGGCGTTTTGTCTAGATCCTTGATGATTAGACATCTGTTCTGTGTGTAGCAAGCAGTGTTGGTTGCTTCAGCCCAAAATCTCTTGGGTATTTCTGCTTCTGCTATCATCGTCCTTGCTGCTTCCTTAAGGGTTCTATTCCTCCTTTCAGCTACACCATTCTGCTGAGGTGTTCTTGCAGTAGAGTATTCATGTCGAATACCATTATCAAAATAGAATTTCTCAATGAATTTGTTTGTGAACTCAGTTCCTCTGTCTGATCTAATCTTTACAATACTCAAGCTCTTTTCATTCTGGATCTTCTTCATGAGATTATGTAGCTTGTCTTGAGTTTCTGATTTCTTAGCAAGAAAGATCGTCCAGGTGTATCTGGAGTAGTCATCTACTACTACAAGAGAGTACTTCTTCCCACTCAAGCTTACGGTTCTACTGGTCCAAAAAGGTCCATGTGTAGAAGATCTAAGATCCTGTGAGATGACTTTTGAGACTTGTCTTTGAATGAGCTCTTAACTTGTTTTCCTTTCTGACAAGCTCTACAAATATTTTCTTTCTTGTATGTTACATCTGGAAATCCTCTTACGAGGCCTTTCCTTGCTAGCTTGTTGATAGTCTTGAAGTTCAAATGGCTTAACCTTTTGTGCCACAGCCAACTCAGTTCTGGTGGACTCTTCACAATGAAGCATGTAGGTTGAGTAGAGAGGTTCCAATCAGCTAAATAGATGTTTCCTCTCTTTATTCCTGTAAGCTTGACTTCATTTGAGGTGCTGTCTTTGATTAAGCATTTGTTGAGGTTGAATTCCACTGTGTATCCTTTGTCACAGAATTGACTGATGCTCAGAAGGTTGTATCTGAGTCCTTTTACATAGGATACATCCTTGATTTTTATGTTTCCTTTGACTAGACATCCACTTCCTTTTGTGCTTATTTTGGAATCATCTCCAAAGATGACCTTTGGTCCTTTGTATTCTTGGAAGTCTTTCAGAGAATCTTTGCTGCCTGTCATGTGCCTTGAGCAGCCGCTGTCAATATACCATACATCACTGCTGCAACCTGGCACTGAAACCTGTAACAAATTCAGACAGATTTAGGTACCCATATCTGTACGGGTCCTTTGAGGTTAGTTGCTTTGGGAACCCAAACTTTCTTAACAGTCACTGATTTGCTGTAAGATTTATTGGTTCTCTGAGTATATGCAGTTGTCCTAACAATCTGCTTGTTATAAGTGTGTGCATTAACAACATGTGTGATACCAACACCTTTGTAGTGTGGTCTTCCACCATACTTCTCTTGAGTATATCCTCTTTGAGTTTGAGATATATAAGTCTTAGTATAGGTGGGAAGGTTTCTTCTGTGCTGCAACTTAGTTGGTTGTTGTATCCTCTTGCTGCATACAACAGATGACTTCTGCAGCAGCCAGTTCTTAGATGCAGGCTTACTTCCTGCAGTTGAGCACTGGAGTTTCTTCCCCTTATCCATCATTGCTGTTTTGTTCAAGATCTTCACAGAGTCACTTAGTAACTCCTTCTCCATTGGGGTTTCAGCTTGAACAAACTTTACAGCTTTGGATGTGTTTGCTGTATCCTGAGAGGTGTGATTGCTGTAACCTATACCCGATTTTTTAAAAGGATTTCTGTTTTGATTTATGCAATCCCTTGCGTCCTTTGATGATTTGCTGAAAGTGCTTATCGTGGACTGTAAACTTTTCTTCTTAGATTTTAGCTTAGTGATCAGTAGATTTAATTTAAAGACCTCTTGTTGCAGCTTACTACACTTTGAGTTATCAGACTCTCGTGCAGCGAGTATTTTGGCAATGTCAATATTCTTGCTCTTGAGGATCTCATTGTCGATTCTTAGGTTCTCATTTTCAACCTTCAGTTTCTCATGAGTTGAGTTGATCTGCTCGAAGCCACTCATGATCTTTTTTAAGGAGTGGATCATGTTCAGCTTCTCACTATCTGGTATGGACAACGGTTGATAGATTACCTCATATTCTTCGCTGTCCTCGTAATCTTTAGCCATCAGGCATTCAGTGCTTCTTCATCAGAGGATGAGGTTTCAGTGTCGCTGTCAGAGGATTCTGCAGCTTTCAGTACTTCCTTCGGAACTACTGTATCCTTGGCTTTTTCCATCTCTCCTATGAGAGCTCGAAGCTTGTGCCTTTTCTCTTTTCTTTTATCTCTCATCTGCTCTCTTTCTCCTTCAAGATACTTGTGCACGATTGGATACGGACAATTTCTTGCATAGTGTTCTGGTTTCCTGCAGTTATAACACAAGTCAATATTTCCTGTATTTGAGTGTGGAGAAGAGGATACATGAGGAGGTGGATGGCTTCTTCTGAAGTCATTCTTTTTGTTGAGGTTGGTGCTGCTGCTATTATTGTTGCTCTTCATGAATCTCCTGAATTTCTTTAGGAGAAGCGCCATGTCCTCTTCAGCAACTTCTGCTGTAACCTCATTCTGTTTACTGCAACTAGCGGTTGCTGTATCCTTGGTGCCTCTGGCAGTGAGCGCTGTAACTTTGGAACTTGACTCTTCGGACTCCTTTCTCCGTCTGTTGATGTCATACTTGAATGCTTTGAGATCGGAGAATAGGTCGAATGTACTCATGGATTTCAGGTCCATGGACACTCTCATGGCAGTGGTCTTGCTGTCCCACTCCACGGGTAGGGCTCTCAACACTTTCATGTTTTTCTCCTTTTAAGTGTAGTGTTTGCCCAGAGCTTCTAGTTCGTTCACTATGGATGTGAACCTCAAGTCTAGTTGCTCAAGAGTCTCTTCATTCTTCATTTCGAAGAGCTCGAATAGTTGGTTAGCATTGGAGATTTTGTTGTCTTTGGTAAGCTCAGTCCCTTCACATATTTGCTCCAGCTTTTCCCATATTTCCTTGGATGTTCTGCAAGTTTTGACCTTGCTGAAGATGCCTTTATCCAAAGTGATGAATAGAGCATTTTTGGCCACGTTATCCAAGTTAGCTCTCTTTCTATCTTCATTGTTCCATTCAAGTCTTGGTTTGACTAGGAAGTTTGGTAGTGGAGGTGCTCATTCCTCTAACTCTCTACCTAGCATGGGATTTACTTTTGTGGGGATTATTGGTCCTTCGGTGATGACCGTCCACATTTCGTCGTTCATGGCTGATAGATGTGCTTGCATTCTTATCTTCCAATCGTCATATTCTTCTATAGAAAATATAGGTAACTTGTGATTTGAAAAATCCATGATATGCTATAAGAATGAGTTTTGATGTAGAGAAAACAGCGAGACAAAGGTGGATCTGGGTAGGTGACCAGATAAGTTGACTTTTAACCCAACTTGCTCTGATACCACTTGTTGGTCCCAAGTGGTGTCCGAGGTTCAGAGGGGGGGTGAATGAACCTTGGTCGATTTTTCAATTCTTTAACAAACCGTTCTGCTCTGCAAGTTACTTGAACTTGCAGCGTCAGATAGTTACTGCATGCAGCATAGGGATACAGTGCAGCACGCTGTAATTTGGAGTTTTATACGCAGCGGAAATTTATTTTAAAAACACAAGGCTGATTTTCTCAAATATGCTTCTATCAGAAAACATTTTATGCAAATGATACAAACAAGAAACAGAAGATTAAAGCACAGATAGAAAGCAATAAACACGTATAGTTTATAGTGATTCGAAGGTGGTGTAATCCTTCTACGTCCACTCTACTGCTCCTCGAGCAGGAACTATGTTAAGCAAGATTGAATTACAGGACACTCCTAACAATCTATCAACTTTACAATGTAACCACCTACTGAAGTCCAGCGTACACACAACAACTGCAAACTTCAAAGGCTCACCCACACATGGTTCCACACTCCCACACAGGGAAGCTGCCTAACTCTAGACAACTATACAAACAGCAAGGATCTCTCCTATCAACTGTTTGACACCACTAAAACAACCTAAGCACACAGCAACAAGGTTAAAAAGATAAAAAGGTTTTTCTTCAACTGGTGCTTCGAAGTGAGCTTCTGAATCCTTGAGAAAACTTTCAGCTTGAACTTGCTTCACTTCGGGAGGTTGAGTGACTGAAACTGATCGTAGACTTGAAAACTTGGATCTTGTAAGCTTTGTGAATTGTTCGATTAATCAGTAGTTTCAGTAACCAGCTTCAGTGTATCTCTTCCTCTATTTATACTTGTAGGAGAAGATGTTCGTTGAAGGAGACATCTCTCTTTTGAATTTGAAGTAGTCTGACCAAAGGCATGGTTCGCATTTAATGCGACTTGACTTTTTCTTTCGGAGCATTTAATGCGATAGTTGTGGCTCGTAACTTTCTACAGCACGTTAGTTCACGTGGCATCTTCGTATTGGCTCCGTGTCTGCAACTTTGATCTTCTCTAGAACGGCTCTATTTATTCTTGCATGAGTTTTTGTTCCTCGTACTGCATTTATCCTTCCTAGGATTATAGGATACTCCTTATTGTAAGTTGCGCTTATTAATTTGACTGGACTGTAAGCTTAGCACTGTATCCTAGGTCTTCGTGCAGCTGATACTTTCTTGCAGTGCTGCGGTAACTTAGACCTGGTTGCAGTATCTTCTGGTAGTCCTGTTGTATCATTTTCTTGCAACAGTACTCCTGTATCCTTTTCTTGCAGCGATGTTGCGTGCCGTTCTTTCCTTCTTTGTTGTAGAGATGCTCTGTCTTGTTACGGCGTTGCTGTATCTTCCTTCTTGCAGTTATGCTGTATTCTGCCTTCATGCAGCAATACTGTATCCTACCTTCTTACGGCGATATCTTCTCTTAAGAGCATAGATGCAGCTTTATCCTTGTTCAACCTCTATTTTTACCACTTAACACTAGACTCAATTCTAGTCTATGTATTCACTTAAACATCATGAAAAATGGGGTACTCAAAACTTCCTATTACATATGTGATTTGTCTCATCAAAATCTAAACATTGAAATCCTAACACCATGTCCCTGCCAAAACTCCGGTATAAATGGCATCTGAGGAGAGTTGTCGGAATAATTCATCATACTTCCAAAACCAGACAAATTTTGGAAATACTGCTGGCCAACGGAAAATTTTGGGATAACTGTGGTGGAACTTGACTAGAAAAATTGAATTGAGAATATGGAATATTAGGGGGGTCTGAGAATTTTGTGGAGCACCATTTGCATCCTTCACATTTTGAGAATTCAAGAAACCTTGCAACATTTTTCTAGGATTTGCATTCATTTCTTTGAAAAATTTCAATAAGAATGCTGCAAATTGGAAAACAAGAAGTGTATAAGAGAAAATATAAAAATGTGAAAATATGTTGAGAAGTGTATTTTGATTGTAAACATGATGGTTTATTTATAGAAGAGAAAATGTTGGTGAAATATCTACTTTAAAATAAAGTCCTCAAATTTTTGAATTCAAGGTGTTGGTCAACAAGTCCAAAATGAGAATTGACAATACAATATTATTAAATGTTAACAATAAGATTAGCAATACTATGCTAAATCAAGTTAAAAGTAGAATTGACTACACAATGATACTACAAGTTAAAAATATATTTGACTACATTAATTAGAATTCAATGTACTTCATAATATAATATTATCTTATAATTTACATGTATTGAAGTATAAAATTATAAAATATAATTACATTAATGATACTACAATGATAAAATATATTTGACAACACCATGTTTCTATTTATAAAATTATAAAATTTATAATTGGATCAAATACAATTTTGAAGTAGAATTAAAATTGTAATTACATCATAAAAGAAATTAGGTAATTGTAATTGAAAATTAGAGCAGACGTTTAATTATAGGAGAAAAGAAAAAAAAATGTAAGTGGGGTCCTAGAAATCCAACCACAAACGAGCTAGAGTAATTATCATTTTCGTAAAAAATAGATCATTGAGCCATGACCAATTTATTAACGTATCAATTTAATTGGATCATCATTATAGAAAATTAAATATACAATTTATTTTAGTAATATATACACTATTTAGTTGGATTTCTAAATTAAGAAATTTGTAGTTATATAAAATAAATAAATGAATAAAAATAAAAAGGCCCATGGAATCAAATTTGAAACTTTTTGATATGTTGGTTAAAAAAATGTCATAAGAATTAGGTAAATTAAGAAAAGAAAAATAAAAAAAATAAATGTTGTAGGCCTAGGACCCGCTTATCTGTCATTAGACGCGCCCACAAAGAACGTGAGAAATACGCACTTAATCAGTGGTGGTGGTCTCCTACACGCGTTTTTTCCATATTATTTTTGATATTTTACATTTTGGATTGGATTGGATCCAATCTTCTCTCTCACCTCCATGGTGGATTAAATCTTCCAACCACAATGCATCACTTGGATTTAAATTGAATTTGGATCCTTTTTTGGCTTCCCGTTGTGGATGCTCTTAAACTTTTGAGAGCATAAGTTTTAGTAACTAGTTTCAGTGCAACTCTTCCTCTATTTATAGTTATAGAAAAATACCCGTTGAAGAAAATATTCTTCATTTGAAATCGATATACTTCTTTTCGGTGTGACTTGTATTAATTGTTGTTTGACTTGCTTTGCGGATCATTAATGCGGCAGTTACAACTTGCAGCTTTCTTCAATCTGTTAGGCCACATGTCTTCCTTTGATTGAGTTTGAACCTGCAACTTTAGTTTGTCTCTATCGGTTTCATTTTGATTCATTGAGGATTCTGTTTCTCGTATTGCAGTTAATCTTCCTCGTATTACAGTTTGAGTTGACTATGTTGTTATATTAAATGTCTCTTTCTAGCATGCAATAGGTTTACTACAGTTTTGTATCCTACATTACAGTTTGCTGTATCTTTATCTTACAACACTGCTGTATTCTCTTATAAGTTGCAGCTAAGTTGTATATCTAAACATTGATATCCTAATTTTCTATTACAAGGTTGATTTCTCTCATCAAAATCTAAACATTGATATCCTAACATATTTTTTGTCATAAATTAAGAAACATAAAAATTGAATCTACCCTTAACTGATCAAGGAATTTGTGACTCAAAATTGGAAAGCGAATCAAATTATTTCCTTAAGAAATCTCATAATAAATTCCTAATTTTAGCTAAGAGATATTAATTGGGAATAACATTTTATAAAAATCTAAAACGATACACAATTTAAAAATAAATTTTAAGCCTCAAAATGACACTTATTTTGAAACGAATGTTGATACAATAATTTTTTTTTGACTATATACTACTTATGTCACTTCTCTCAAATAACACGACATATTTTTTAGTAAAATAATATATTACAAATAGATTTTTTTATTAATTTATATATTTTAATCTAAATTTATCACAAATAAATCAAACACTCGTGATATTACACACAAATATTTAATTCTAATGATAATGATTCACATCCACAATAAAACATTTCAAATTTATTATTTTAATATATGTAAAATGATTATCAATCTAAAGATCATTAAAGATAAGAGTAGCACTTATGTATTTCAAGGACACGGATCTTAACACTTATGTATTCCGAGGGCACGGATCCTAAGATCCATGCCCCAACCCGCTCCATTCCTTTTTTTTCCATTGCGCGCCATCTCTTCTTCTTTTTTTCTTCTTTTCTTTTCTTACTATTTCTGTATTGTTACTCCTTTTTTTTTCTTTTCTTCTCCTTTTCTTCTCAATTTCTTCATATGATTGCTACAAATTTAGAGTTTTTATTTTTTTAATACTCAAACAAGTTCTTTTCTTCTAATGTGTATACAAATCTAGGATTTTCCTATAACTTGAAATTATTTCTATCTTGATCCGATTCATAGCAATATACGATAAAATTGATTCAACAAACACCATAGTTGGCTATTGATTGAGTAATATGATTTTGAATAAATTGTGTGGAAGAAGATGAGGAAAATCGTATATTTCAAATTTTAAAATTTTAAACTCACTCTACAGTGATACCTTAAGAGTAAACAAGTGATACCTAAAGAGTATACAAGTGATATTGAATGATCAACTAATACCTTAAAAATAAATATGTAATACCTTATACTATAAGCATTATTACCTTAAAGGTAAATATATAATACTTTAAAAGTGCATATGTAATACTTATAAGGTACTTTTGTAATACTTGAAAGGAATATGTGTAATACCTGTAAGGTATCTATATAATACTTGAAAGAAACATCTGTAATACCCTATAAAATATTTATATAATACTTGAAATGAACATGTGTAATACTTGAAAGAAACATGTTTAATACCGATAAGGTACTTATATAATACTAATACCTATTTTATGTAATACTTGAAAGGAACATGTGTAATACCTATAAGGTATGTATGTGATACTTGAAATGAACATATGTCATACCTATAAGGTGTTTATGTAATACCTTAAGAGCATACAACTAATATCCATTGAAAATCTTAAAATTTCAAATGTTTTATCATCTTCTTCCTCAAAATCTGCAAATCATGATTTATATTTATTGAAATAATTAATTTTCAATGTTTTAAAATTATTGTAATAATTTTGATTTGAAATCAATTATCTAAATCTATGAAAATGAGTAAAAAAGAAGAGGAAGAAAAAACCTCATAAATGACTCCTTAGAGATTTGAAGAAGAGCAAGAACAAGAAGATAGAGAAGAAGAATAAGAACATGAAAATAGGAAAGAAGAAGAATGTACAAAACAAATAATAAGAATAATAAATTGATAATAAAAGAGATTAAGAAGAAGAATGAGAGAAAAGGAAAAAAAAAGAAAAGAAGAAAGCAATGCTGTTTTTATAATAATACCTGAAGGGTAACAATGTGATATCTTAAAAGTAATAGTGTGATACCTTAAAATATAAAAATTCAAATGGTGCGCGGTGCACACCAACTATGATATGACCGCACGTGGGGGCACGTGGACGCACATGAAAACGATCCACGTATCGGCTCTAATTGGGAGCACGGATCTAAATCCATACTCCTGGTGCATATAAGTTTTGGCCTAAAAGATAAATAATTTGATATGTTATATGAAAATCCGATTTAACCTCCCACTCTCCCCGGCCTAACCTCCCACCCCATCGCCACCACCCTAGCCACCTATTGACTACCTGCACACAACACCTAATAGCAAAAGTTCAGAGGTGGCTTTTGTCTTATTTATTTATTTTCTTTCCAAATTTAGTAAGTGATTTTTGGTGGGAAAAATCTAATTAATATTATTGTTTATGCTCCTATATATTGTTTATCGAGATGATAAAACGATGATAACATGTTCACATGCCAATGTCCCCACCTATAATTCTATGGTTTATAACACTTTTGTTTTTTGTTTCTTTTCCTTTCTTAAAAACCTGTCTTAGTCAACAGGGTAATTAAGCTGTTGATCGAGATCACATTTATATTATTAACTCCCTTTGCCCCCTTTTTTTAGATAAACTTTCACCAAGACTTACTTATCTATAAAATTACTTTTTTAAGAATAATAAAAATAAATATGATTCAATATTTATTTCTATAATTCGTGAAATATTATACTTTGAGTAAAAATCATTTGCAATTTTTTATTATTGGCTGGCAGTATTCATCACTCGCGCTTCACGTCCTAAACTCTTTAAATTGAAAACATTTTAACATGAAGGGGTGAGTGTTTGAAATACACTCAGTGGGAAAACTCAAGATGACATGAAATAATTTTTAAAATAAATTTTTTTTTTTAATGAAAACACCCTACGGGGTGGGGGGTTCAGGCAGACCCCCAACCTATATATAAACCAACCATAAAAACTACATTGTCAATAAAACATAAGGAAAGACAGACAGAAAAATAAAGAATAATGGCGAAAACAGACGGCCAAAAAGACACTGTCAAAACAAGGCAGGAAAAAACCAAGTCTAAAAAAGAACCTAAGTACATGAAAAAGCAAACGAAAACCGAAGCGTCAAGGATGAACACCACTCCGGTCAACTCGAAATGACGGTCATCCCATCTGATCAAATCTAGCCAACACCTGGTGTTAGGATGTATACTATAAGCCTAGCTTTTGTGTAAACATCTATTTATGATATGAGAATCTTTTGTGGTCAAATGTTTGCATTTTATATATTTGTTATATATGTTATTGCAATTGTCCAATTAATTTATATTATAGATAACATGGTGTGTGGTGCCACACAGAAGATCATGTTATCAGTTCCTTATAGATTATAAATGGTAGCTCACAGCCGAGATAATTTTTGGACAAATTATCGGAATGGTTGTAGTGTAATTTGGTATTAATCTGTCTTGATTATAAAATTACACTAGTACATTTTGTATGTATTGAGCAGGACCAATTGAGGTTGTTTTATTTGTACTGACTACATAAATAAAACAAGACCTCTGTTATTATGGATGTGCGTCCTCTTAATCATTGTATGATAACAGGCATGTATACTCGATATATGTTTCTTTAATTTACCAATGGGTGAGATTTATTTATTAAATCAATAAGCTCGATAAATTGGGATACAGTGTTGTTTATATGGTGTGCTGTTGATTATATAATGAAACCGTGTCCTAATTATTTAGGATGATGATGTTCCCTTGAGGAACTCATAAGGATTATCATGTAAACCCTGCAGGTGGATTTATTCCGGCATGATAATAAAGTTGAGTGGTACTACTCTTGGATTAAATATTAATTAATTGAATTGTCAGTAATTCAATTAATTAATGGACATTCGATATCTTAAACATGGGGAGATAAACGCGCACATAATAAATAGGAGCCATATCTAATATGGATAAGGGACGGTAGTTCAATAATATATTTTTAGTGGATTAAGATATTATTTGATAGGCTTAAGAAGTATTTTCAAATTGAATTAAGGACTTCTAAGCCTATCAGGAGACCGATTCCTAATCCTCCTCAAGGTCCCTGTTGTAGCCTATAAATAAGCCTCAAGTCAGCCGTTTTCGTGACACACAGAAATACAGATACACAGACATAAAAATCTGAAATATGTATTAGTAGAAGACGGCTGAAGATCTCGATAGCTCGTTGCCCACACAACGTTCGAGATAAGGCGAGGAATACAGCAGAAGATCGTGAGGTCCAGGCTTCATCGATTCCTCCATCTACGGTTCTGATCTCAAAACTAATTTCGGTGCAAAAGGTATGATTCGTTTTCCGCTGCGCGTTAATCAATTTTGCATGGACCCCGATTCGGATAATCGAATAAGGGTCGGCGATCCGGCGGTTCCTACACCTGGACCCCTCGAGGTAAAACATCTGGAGGAAATTCACCGGCTAACTCAGTCTGACATCCTAAGTTAGCCAGATAATCAGCCACTGCGTTCCCCTCTCGCAAAATATGGGTCACCTGAAACTCCAATGATGATAGGAAATTTTGGATGCACGTGAGGGACTCCTGGAAACGCCAATGACCTGTATCCGAATGAGAAAGAAGCTGAACAACTAGAATAGCGTCCAGCTCAATCCACACTCGGGAAAAATCGAGCCTCCTAATGTGGAAGAGGCCTCTCTGAAGGGCTGAAAGCTCCGCCGCCAAACTCTCAATCATTGATCCTCGCTCATGAAAAGCGAAAATGATGTCGCCTTCATGATCTCGAATCACGCCACCAATCCCGGAAACTGCTGAAGATGCTCGAAGTGCTCCATTAGTATTCAGCTTCACCCAACCAAGGTCAGGTGGATGCCAAACAATCGGAGGTATAGGAGGCCGAGGGGGTCTGGAACGATAAACAAGACCAAGAGAGGCCGCCACATGAAGAACACCCCCCAGCTCTCCCTGCTGAGGAGCCTGCTATGGTGAAGAACCCGAACCTGTCTTAGGACCCGAAAGATGATCGAATCCGCACGAACTGGTAACCGTCGGTGCTTGCCATCATTTCTTGCAGTCCAGAGGAACCACAAGATCAAGCAAGGGACCACTGTCGTGATGTGTGTGCAATGTGTGTACATTCCAGAGGAAAAATGCCTCCAGTAATGCAAGATATGGTGAGTGTGCACAGTGTGTGGAGGTGCCAAACCAAACATGGTGTAGAAATGCTCCCAAACTCTCCTCGCAGTGGGACTCAAGAAGAATATATGACTAATCGACTCTATATCAGAAGACCCCTCAGAGGACTGACTCTGAATAGAAAGATCAGGGCAACAAAGGCACTTCGAAGCTAATGAAATGCCACGATCCTGAAGCTTACAATCTACCGGGAGACGATCGAGGACAAGCTCAAAATAATTAAAACATATTACATGTACATTTGAAATCATATGATAAAAGATATTATCATGCCCCTATTTAAAAAAATGATAACCTTATAGAATTTTATTTGAGCATCCAACAACTCCCTTTTTATATTTATATTATTAACTCCCTTTTTCGATTTCACAAAAAAATATAAATCAAAGGATTGCCTTATAAAGGCCATTTTATGACGAATTCACGTTCGCGACATGGATTATTCCCAATATATATAGTAGTAATTCTCTCATACAATGCACAATCATTTATAAGTTGACATTGACATCTAATATATCCGTAGTATCGATTTAAAATATAATAATATATTCTCAAATTTTTAAATAAGTATGGTTATAAATATCTAATAAGTCAACAATGCGATTCAAAAAAATTAATATGGATGCTAAAGACGCGAATTCAAAAAAGAAAATGGATGCTAAACTTTATGACTCCACCAATACACCTTTATTTTTATTATTGGTGGAAGCGTCGTTGAAGACTTGGTTATATTTGATGTAAATAATTTTATATTCGTTGTATATATAATATTATATTAAATATAAATATATATATATATATATTATGAGAATTAATTTAAAAAACATAACGGTAAAATTAAGAAAATGACTGTTAAGTTAGTTAAGTTTAAAGAATGACACTTAGAACAGGGATGAAAAAAGAAGTAGACACTACAAGAAATTTGGCCTATAACAACCCCCATTTAACAACCCTTTTATGAATTTGTATTGTCTTATGAGATTTTACAACCCTTTTTCTGAAAAGCGTTGTCTTTTTTCAAAAAATTCGCCATACGACAACGCTAAAAATGGAAACGACAACGCTTTTTTTTTAGGGTTGTTAAATGGCATTTTTTTGGCTATACGACAACCCTTTTTTACAACGCTTTTAAGCGTTGTCTTTTTTTAGAACTTTTTTTTTAATTTTACAACCCATTATGCAACCCTTTTTCATTTTGTGTTGCATGTGTTAATAAAAAAACAATTATAAAATAATTATTTTTTAATTAACTTAAATTTAATACATTTAATTAATTTATAATGTTATCTTATATTACATTATTTGCATTAATATTATCTTATATGAACAAACTCATAATTTTAGAAAATAATATTTTTATAAAATACTATTTTGAATTAATTAAGAAATTAACTACACCTAATTAAGTATTACTCTCACCTTTTATATAATAATACAAAATTTGGAATATTATTTTAAAACATGATTCGAAAATTGTATTTTATAATTCATAATTCATAAATTATGAATGTTTTTCTAAAAAAGAATAAAGATAAAATTATTGTGTTTTAAAATTAATACAAAAAAACATAAAAAAAGATATATATATATATATATCATGTAACACCTAGGAATTTTTTTTTAAAATTATATGATATATATTATATAGTATTAATATAAATGATTCATAACCTAGGATTATATGATATATATTATGTAATTGTACTTAATTAAGCTAAGTAAATAATTAATCAAAGAGAAGTCAATGCTTCTAGAAGATCTTATTTTCAAAAAGGTGGAAGTATAGGATAAGGATTCATTTCTCTTCTTCATCAAACACTCAAAGCTCTCTCTCTCTTCTCAAAATAGCACACTTCAACCATCAATGATTTCCAGCTTCTACCGGCGGCCGGCGACTTATTCCGGCGAGGTAATCGGATCGGATCGTACAACTCGCCGAACCCGTCGTGGGTATGGGTTCGGTATTTTGAACTTGGAACCCCTTTCTTTTCTCTCCCTCTCTTCCTCCACTGCTGCAGGTTGCTCCGCCGTCCTGGTTCGCTGTCGTCTGGTCATGGCCGGCGCTGGAAGGCGCCGGCAAGTCGGGTCGGAAGCCGCCGCTTACAGCGGTGGTGCAGTCTCTGTTTTGTGCGTGGGTGTGAGTCTGTTAGGCTGTGTTTAGGGCTGTGGTGTTGCGTCTGTGTTGAGTCGAGTCGATGGGTGTGGTGTAGGCCGGCGCCGGTGTCTCACCGGCAGGGAGTGGGAGGCGCCGCCGCGAGCAGCGGCGCCGATGTCTGTGGTTCGGTTTTGTGTTGGGGTTGGTCGAGGCTTGTGGTTGTGGTCGGTCGTGGCTGTTGTGGGCGATCGTGGCCGGTCATGGTCGATATGAGTGTGGCTGGCGATGGGGAGTCGCCGGCAGCGTCTGGACGGCGGCGGCGGTACCGGATAGTAGCAGGGGAAGAGGTGGGGGCGGCTGGAAATTTGAGGAAAGTAGAGGATGGCAAGTTTTTGTAAATTTGATAACATATTAGGGGTATTTTTGCCATTTAGTTGTTGCTGAAATTTTTAACATTTAAGCATTATACTTGCTGAAATTTTATAATGAAATTTTAGATAATTAAAGCATGTTTAAAACCTAATTTATGTATAATTATCAATGAACATTGAAAAATATTTAATTTACATAGTTTGATTTAATAATTAATGATAATATGCATGTTTTGCCTAATAAATCATGGAATTATGATAATATGTTTGGGATTTAGAATATATTAAGCTTATGGAGATTATCTTATAAATTATAAAGTATGATATATGAAAATTGAGTTTTAATTAATCGATAAAGCTAAAGTACGTTAATTAAGCTATGCTTTAAATATTATAATAAGGTAAATAAATATCGGACTTTGAATTTAATAAAATGATATAGATATTTCCTTCGAATTTGAAGATATTATGAATCACTTATTATAAGTATTGAATTCAAGAAAAAATGATGTTTTGAACTTTTGAATATATATATATTGGAATTATAGATTATTACTTAAGCTATGATAAATGAGACAAGATTTAATTAAATAACAAAGAAAGACTATATAAGTTAATGTATGTTAATTGAATCTAATTATATAGTTAATTTGGGAATAAAGCCCTAAAATTTTATCTAATTAATTAAGAAAATATAGTTTGAATTCGATTTTGAAAATTTAGTGTTAATGCATTATTTATTATAATTTTTAACCAAAGATTTATTTGGGATTATAAATTAAACCGATGTTTTGTAAAATTGCTTTTGAGACTAAAATATCGGCCTAAAAATATTATGCTAATTAATTTATTTTATTTTACGATTTAGTTATTAATTCTAAATCTAAGGTTTATTAACCTTAGATTCGTATCTAATTAAATCCGAAGTATTAAGTTTGATTTGGACTTTCTATTTTAAGAAATTAGGCATAATTCATTATGAAATCGGGTTATATTTTTAAGAAATTAATTTCTAAATAAATGATAGTCCGATTAGCTTCTAAGTCAGATCTTTATGATTATAGGCGATACGCAACAGTTCGCTCCATAGATATCCCTGGGCTCTACAGTTTGTGATCATCTACTTTAAGGTGGGGAAAAATTGCTAAATCGGTATTTATAATTCTTTCGAAATATTTAAATTATGAATTTTATTATGTTATATGAAATGCGTTGGGTTTATGTGCTGAACGCATGCAATGTGATTATATGACGAAGATTAATCATATTTTATGGGAAATGTGACATGTTTTATTATATATATGATGAATGCGTTCGAAAAGATGATAAATGTTTATGTGATACTAAAAGTATGAATATATGTGAATTACATGAATTATCTATGGTGGCTAAGAACCACATCTATGGTGGCTAAGAACCACATCTATGGTGGCTAAGAACCGTATCTATGGTGGCTAAGAACCACATCTATGGTGGCTAAGAACCACATCTATGGCAGCTAAGAACCGTATCTATGGTGGCTAAGAACCACATCTATGGCGGCTAAGAACCGTAAATTTTTGAACATGAAATTGATATGAATGATTATGAAATTTATATGTTTGCATGTGAAATGATATGTTTGAAATTAATTATTATTTGTGGATTATGATCTTATTTTTCCCCTATTTTACAACGTGATCCCACTGAGTGTATTTATACGCTCACCCCCTTTGCATGTTTTTCTATGTTTAGATCCGGATGAGGATGGGCGAAGCTGAAGAAAGAATGCTTATAATCATTTTGCTGTATATGAATATGTTATGCTATGTTCATAAATGATTTTGAAGATCTATTTATTTTGAAGAAATGTAAAGTTTAAGCCGGTGGCTTGTATATAAATATTTTGCTGCTGATTTCTGATAACCTATAGTTTTATGTAAACTATTTTGGTGTATTTAAAAACCTTCGCGAACTTTTGGATTTTATGTTTTATTTAAATTGTTCGCTTGTTGTGTTTTTTGCTGGACGCCCGATTTTAGAAAATTATATATTTTTATATTTATTTTATTAAGAAAAATTGGGGCGTGACATATCATATCAATTAATTAAGAATATATAAAAAATTTAATTATACAACAATAAAAAAAATATACATTTATTTATTTGAAAAATACAAAAAATTGTATTACATAATAATATATAAATTATATATTATTATTTTAGAAAATGAAGATAAAATGAGTTTGGTTTTAATTTGAACCAAAAATTATTTTACAAAAAAAAAAAACAATACATATATTAATTTGAAAAATAAAAAAATTTGTATTACATAATAATATAAAAATTATATATTATTATTTTAAAATCATGAAACTAAACACAAACTCGTCAAATGCATCTTATATACGAATAATCTCAATAATCACCATAAAAACGTAGCTCACATATTCAAATGAACCCATAAACATACGCAAAAATAGGTGAAAATTGGCACTTATCAAAATCCCCCAAACTTAAACTATTGCTCGTCCTCGAGCAACACAACTACTCAAACGACAAATCTAACAAAACTAAACATCCTACTAAATGAAGCACGAGCCATGACACCAAGTATCACAAACTATAAATCACATATACCTAATTGATATAAAAAATTCATTCAAACTTATAATGAATACTTCAAACAATTCATAACCATGCACTTTCAAGGAGTAATGAACTTCACAAGGTACAGTGTATTACTCACGCTCAAAAGTGTTTAGAAATAGGACGTGTATACGCTCAAAACGATAAATCAAGTAACACCTACCATAAGCTTGCAGATCGTCTCACTTCTCCACCACGTTTGTACAATGAATATTAAGAATCAACAAAGACTTCTATTTGGACGCAATGAGGCTCTTTGGATAGGGTAGGAAATATTTGGGATAAAAGTGACTACTCACATAGATGATTGAAGCTCCTCCACAAATTTCATTTCAAACCACAAATTCTTGATTTTTATCATGTATCTTCAAATAACTACTCCCAAACATGAGTTTCAGCAATATGTCAATCATAATCATCATTCAATCGAGTTCCAGAAAAGGTACAACTTATGATAACAATTATGCAATTGAGTTTCATAAAAGGCACAACTCATGCATTTTTTTTTCATCCCTTCTTTAAGCCAAATACACAATTTTTTTCTTTTTTTTTCACTGATATACTCCACCAAATTCTTTCTCAAACTCTACGTATACTTCCTAATTGAGCTTCATAATCATGGGTAGATTGGCTCGAAATATAGGCTCTGATAATTCACCCAATTATTTGGCTAAACAAAGAAATAGGCTCAACAGCTCAACGAGGCTAACAAGGGGAATAATTTAGGGTGAGAAATTATTTGGCTAAGTGACTAATCATAACAAAGATGGCCTTATATCATTTTCAAAAATTCACATGTACTTGTAGTCTCAAAGAAGATACCAAAGCAAGTTCTAGAGGTATATACAAAACTATCGGCAACACACAATCAAGAAAATAAGACTTGGTGTAATATCAAGTCAAGGCTCAAATCTCACAAGCTTATTTCCATACTCCTAAAAAATACACAATCATTGCATGCTCAAATGTATTTACAAAAAATAATTCGAAACAAACTTTCAACTTCAATCAAGCAACATAGATCCACGTTCATTTTACTTAATTCATGCTTCTTAAATCCTAAGAATTTCCTCTTATCATCAGATCTATCATGCAACTAGTCATGCACATAAATTAAAAACAAATATCTAGCATAGAATCATGCAATTCCAAAACACATTTCCATTTCCATAAAAAATTAAATTTTTTTCTCTCGTTTTGATAATACATCCCCCAAACTTAAAGTCTACAATTCCAAAGAAGATATAAAAATCGGGAAAACTAAAGAAACGAAACAAAAAACAGCAAAGAGGAAAAAGAAAGAAAAAGAAACAGCAAAACCTCTCATCGCTCTAATCCTCAGTCGGCGGTGGCGGTGGCGAATAGACGTGGCCCATGAAAATCCTCCAATGGTCCATACGTGCCATGAAGTCCATCATCGTCGACTGGTAGTCACGGAACTCCCCTTGCAGCTCGTCCAGACCAGCCTCCAACACCCCCAATCTCACATCATACCGAGGGGTATAGTCGTGCTGCTGCTGCTACTGTGGGTACTCACCAGGCTGTGGAGGCGCAGCATAGTCGTAATCTATTCCCCGCTCATACGTCTCATCTTCTTCAATTGCCTCGTGATGTATATCTGGCATATCGGGCGGCATTGGCACATACGGCACACCCTGAGAGAGGGCTATGTGCTCTGGCGTATCCATCGACCAATTCTGCTGATCATCGATGCCCGAGTCATCCTTCATATCACCGACAGTCGTGAACTGTGGATTCGGTAGTGGAAATCCCGAAGCCCCGTTCTGCTGGAAAAAGTAACCATGACCGGTCGGGTTCGAGTAGATAAAGTGCTGGTTCACCAATGTCTGCATGTCAATCGCTATCGATTTGGGCACATGTGTGAAAGAATCCAATACCATCCCAACATGCAGAGCCAATGGGGTGATCATGCCTCTTATGACAATGCACCACTGGTCTGCTTCGTAGCCCGGCTCATCTGCTTGATTAGAAAAGTCATGGCGTCGACTGCCAATGCTCGGTTCTGAACCATGCAGTATAAGATATAGAGTTCGTCCACCCGGAATCCACCACTATCATGCCGTGAGAAGATAGTCTTGGCTAACACCCGCTGAATGTATCGGAAGATTGGGTTGTTTATCCACGTGGCCTTAGCTTTTCTTGCATCCCATGGTACTGGATCCCTCATACTGCAATCCGTGAGCAAGCCCCAAAACTCCGCCGCTCTGAAATGCTTATGATGCTTCACCGTAGTAGCCTCTGTCGGTAAGTGGTATATCTGCCGGAACTGCTCTATAGTGATCTCGTACGGTCGATTCTGTAGGCGGAAGCTGATGCTTTCGAGGGTCATCGGATTTCTCGTTCTTTCCTTGACAGATAGTGTACTCAGGACCTCAAGTACAATCTTCGGATATGTCCTCCATCGCCCTCTGAAAAAGGCCGTCCACTCGACTCTCTCGGCCAGTCTCCAAAAATCATCATGTAAACCAAGAGTCTGTAAAGCGCTATCATCGGCGTATCGAGTCACCTCGATCGGTCTCCCAACCAATATATCCCACCTAGCCTTGTGTTTAGGATCCGTCAACCGCACCTCGTAATGAGTAGGAGAGGTGGGTTGAGGGATCGAAGAGCTTGTCGAAGCGTCCTTGGTTGCCTTTCGCTTCTTTCCTCCAACCATTTTAACCTACAACCATTTCCACAATCAATTATACGCGATATCAAGTTTCCCATTGCACACCCAAGTCTTCCCCCAAACTTAAACACAAGCATAATTCACGTTTTTACACCCATAACAACAAAACATGCATGTGAACTCCAAATTATAACCCATAATCATCAATTCGTCTTTGCATGCACTAAGAAACATCATAAATTTGGAGAACCATAGCCTATCATGCTCAAAATTCAACCAAAATTGAAGAAATAGCATTGCACACCAAGTGTTCGACAAAAGTCCCAATGATAAAAATTCTCCAAATAAAATTCTACTCCAATGAAAACCTTTCCCAAGTCACATTCAGTCATTCTAACGCAAAAGAAGCTTAAACAATCGGAAAGAAACATACTTTTTTGACAAAAAAATGAAAATTTCACTTGAGAGGTCCAAAATGGCAATTGGGTCACTTTTATTCCAATATTTTCAATTAATTTACGTGATTATGGGTTGGGGAAGTGATGAATCGGTGTTTGAGACTGAATAATTGAAAAACTATCGTCTAATTTGATGAATTGAAGCTAGGGTTTCGAATTGGGGGAAGAAAAAGTGAGACTTCTTCCCCCCCCTTTCGCCCTTTTGAACTGCAGCCTGACCGTACACGATCGTGCTGCACGGCACGGTCGACCATGCCCGGTCTGCCAGCCTTGCAGGTCTATAGCGCATGACCGTACCTCATGGGGCACGACCGTGCTTCACTTTTTTTTTCTTCGATTGAAAATTAGAAACGAAACCTAACTAATTGTGTTGTCTCCCAAATAGCGCTAAGTTTTACGTCTTCAGCCAAACGAGATGAAAACGTACCTATTATGAGTCATTTATGAAATAAATACACCTGGCCATCTCCTTTGTTCCATTTCCACAGTATAACTTGATTCTTTGTGTGTTAACGGGGAACGTACGGCCATTCTTTGCCAATAACTCGACATAGCTTAGATCAAACACCTTCTTCACCCAAAAGGGTTCAGACCATCTTGACTTCAACTTTCCAGGGAATAATTGGAGTCTCGAATTGAAAAGCAATACCGGATCTCCTGGCTTGAATGTCCTCTTTTGAATCATTTTGTCATGAAAGTGTTTGGTTCGTTCTTTGTAGATTCGAGCACTTTCATATGCATCATTTCGGAACTCATCTAATTCTAAGAGGTTTTGTACTTGATCCGTGTTTGTCCGTTTGTAGTTAAAATTCACTACTCTTGTAGCCCAAAACGCTTTGTGTTCCAATTCCACCGGGAGATGACATGATTTACCAAAAAGAAGTTGATAAGGAGACATACCAATGGATGTTTTAAATGTTGTCCGATATGCCCATAGGGAATCATCCAAGCGAAATGACCAATCTTTTCGATTTACACTCACAGTCTTCTCCAAGATTGTCTTTATATCCCGATTTGACATCTTAGCTAGCCCATTTGCTTGAGGATGGTATGCCAACGTCATTTTGTGCTTCACTCCGTACTTCTCTAATAATTTGGCAAAAATTTTGTTGTGAAAGTGCTTTTCCCCATCACTAATAATTGCCTTGGGTGTCCCAAATCTATTGAAGATATTTTTCTTCAAAAATTGTAGGACAACTTTAGCACCATTAGTTTTGGTGGGAATAGCCTCTATCCACTTGGACATGTAATCCACAGCTAGCAGAATGTAATTATATCCATTGGATGGGGGGAAAGACCCCATAAAATCTATGCCCCACACATCGAAAATCTCCACTTCTAATATGTTGGTGAGAGGCATCTCATGTTTTCTTGATATTGTCCCCGTCCTTTGGCATCGATCACAACCTGCCACAAAGTTATAGCAATCCTTAAATAAAGTTGGCCAATAAAAACCTGATTACAGCACTTTGATAGTTGGCTTCTTCCCACTGTGGTGTCCTCCTATGGGTGATGAATGACACAACTCCATGATGTAATCCCATTCTTCTAGCGGGATACATCTCCGAATTATTGAATCTGCACATCTCCTAAACAAGTACGGGTCATCCCACATATAAAACTTTATATCATGAAGAAATTTCTTTCTTTGATACCCATTTAAATCTGGTGGAAGGACTCCTTGTGCCAAGTAATTCACAATATCTGCATACCATGGAACCAGAACATCATTTACAGCCAGTATGAACTCATTTGGGAACTTTTCCTTGATCTCTTCGCTTTGATCACCCTCTTCGTTCTCTAGTCTTAACAAATGATTAGCTACCACTTTCTCGCAGCCTTTGCGATCTTTTATTTCCAAATCGAATTCCTGCAACAATAAAACCCAACGTATTAGATGTGGTTTAGCATCTTTTTTATCGAAAAGATAACGAATTGCAGCATGATCAGTGTAAACTATTGTGTTAGTGCCGATGAGGTAAGGACGAAATTTGTTGAATGCGAAGACGACTGCCAACATCTCCTTTTCCGTAGTGGTGTAGTTTTGTTGAGCTTCATCCGACGTTTGACTTGCATAGTATATCGGCCTTAGCACTTTGTCTCTCTTTTGTCCAAGCATCGCTCCCACAGCATAATCGCTTGTATCACATATTAACTCGAATGACTGTGACCAATCCAGAGTCACCAAAATTGGTGCACTCGTCAATGTTTTATTCAATATTTCGAATGCCAATTGACACTCTTCATCGAACTTGAACTCGACCTCTTTCTCTAGCAATTGACTCACTGGTTTGGTGATCTTTAAAAAATCTTTTATGAAGCTCCGATAAAAGTCTGCATGTCCAAGAAAACTTCGGATTACTTTTTCTATTTTCGGTGGCGGTAGTTTTTCGACTGCCATGATTTTTGCTTTATCTACTTCAAGTCCTACAGACGAAACACGGTGACCCAACACAATTCCATCGTTTACCATGAAATGACATTTTTCCTAATTTAGAACCAAATTAGTTTCCTTGTATCACTGCAAAACTCGAGAAAGGTTAGATAGACAAACATCAAATGAAGTTCCGAAAACTGAAAAATCATCCATAAACACTTCCATCATATTTTCTATCATATCATGAAAAATTGTTATCATGCATCATTGAAACGTGGCTGGTGCATTACATAATCCAAAGGGCATCCTCCGAAATGCAAAGGTGCCATAGGGACATGTAAAAGTCGTTTTCTCTTGATCTTCCGGAGCAATCGTAATTTGATTGTATCTAGAGTATCCATCGAGGAAACAATAATAGTCATATCCAGCCAAGCGGTCCAACATTTGATCTATAAATGGGAGGGGAAAATGGTCTTTTCGGGTGGCGTTATTCAATTTTCTATAATCAATGCACACCCGCCCCATGTTACCGTTCGAGTGGCTATAAGCTCCTCAACCTCGTTCTTGACTACCATCATTCCTCCTTTCTTTGGCACCACCTGTACCGGACTTACCCAATTGCTATCGAAAATGGGATACACAATTCCTGCATCCAGCCATTTTAGAATTTCTTTTTTCACCACCTTCTCTATAATTGGGTTAAGTCTCCGTTGGTTTTGGATTGAAGGTTTATAAGTATCCTCCATCCTTATTTTGTGTATAACAATGAAAGGACTTATTCCCTTCAAATCCAAAATTGACCAACCGAGGGCATGTTTGTGTTCTCTCAACACACGTAAAAAAATTTCTAATTGAACTGAGTTTAGAGATGAGGAAACGATTACCAGATTTGCTTTATCATTTCCTAGAAATGCATATTGAAGATGATCTGGAAGGTTCTTCAATTCTGAAATGAAGATAGTGTTTTTCATGTCTGAGATTGTCTCTTTCTGGTCTAGTACGGTGGGACCGTGCTCCTCAGCACGGTCGTGATCGACCTGCACGCACGTCATAGGTCCGGGCACGGTTGACCGTGCCGTGAGGCATGGGCGTGCCCCGTTGTCCAAGCTCGGTCTTCTGCCCGGCACGGTCTGATCGTGCTACGTGCCCGGTCTTTCCCCCTTCTCTATGTCTCTCATTTCCTCGTTTCTTTTTTTTCCACCATATTTCTTTCTTGGTATTTCCTGTAACGCATCCAAACAATACACATAGTCGATTACCTCCTCGTTTTTAGCATCGAGATTTTCCGCTCGAGTTTGTAACGATTCATTCAAGAAAAATTCCAATGCATCATTTGACAAGATTCACTCCATTTGATCCTCCACGCAAACTTCTTTTACTCCAATGAAGCTACAAGTTTCATTTTCGTCATGGAATCTCATTGCCTTGTAAATATTGGACAGGATGTGTTCGTCATTCACTCTCGAGGTAAGCTCTCCTTTTTACACATCAATCAATGCTCGTCTTATAGCTAGGAATGGTCGTCCTAAAATAAGAGGTACGGCATGATCTTCATCCATATCGAGAACTACAAAATCCACTGGGAAGATGAATCGATCAACTTTGACTAGTACGTCTTCAATGATCCCCTTGGGGTAAATTATCGATCTATCAGCTAATTGTAACGTGATTGTGGAGGGTATCACTTCACCAAGACCAAGCTTCTTGAAAATGGATAGTGGCATCAAATTTATGCTTGCTCCTAGGTCACACAAAGCCTTGTCAAAACTTGATTCTCCAATCACACAAGGGATTGTGGCAACTTTTGTTGTATGATTGCGCTGCACTCCTCCGTAAGGTTCACTTTTTCATAATCTGCTATTTTTCTCTTCTTTGACATGACATCCTTCAAGAATTTTACATAATTTGGCATTTGTTCCAACGCATCTGCAAAAGGAATGTTAATGTAAATTTTCTTGAAAATTTCCAGAAATTTAGTAAATTGAGCATCTAGCCTTTTCTTTTGAAAACGTTGAGGAAAAGGAAGAGAAGAAATAGTGAATGGGAGTGAAGGGTTAGAATTTGATTTTGGCTTCTCAGCCCCTTTTTGTTTGACTTCATCTTCCTTTTTCTCTTCCAATTCCTCTTCATCTTTCCTTTCGTTATCGACTTCCTCTGTCGCTGGCATGCTTGGTCCCTCATATTCCGTTCCACTTCTCAATTGGATTGTCTTACACTGCTCCCTTGGGTTTATTTCAGTCGTGCTTGGATATTGCCCCTTTTTATGTTGATTCCTTATGTTTTCAGTCATTTGCCCTACTTGTAACTCCAAGCCTCTCATCCGTGCATCAAATTTTTCTTCAATCCTTGTGAATCTATCTCGTGATTCATTCACAAATGCACCTACTAAATCTTCAAGTGTCGGTTTTTTTGGTTCATCGATAACTCCATTTGTAACAGAGAAATCCGGAGGCGGTTGCAAAACATTCTTGTTATATTCTTAACATATCTCTGAATCTTTCCCAAGCTTCGCCCAAGGATTCCCCATCAAATTGCTTGAACTGTGTAATCTCACTCTTGAACTTCAACGTCTTGCTTAGTGGAAAGTACTTAGATAGAAACTTTCTACTTAATCCATCCCACGTGGTGATTGAACCTTGAGGGAGTGAGTTAAACCACAGCTTTGCTTTATCTCGTAGAGAGAAAGAAAACAATCGTAGTCTTATGACATCATCAGAAACACCATTCAACTTTATTGTATCACAAACTTCAAGAAATTGCGTTAGATGCACATTGAGGTCATCTAAATGACTTTCCCTAAACTGATGTTGCTGAACCATAGTGATCAGACTCGGCTTTAACTCAAAATTATTTGCTCGAATAAGCGGTCGCACAACCCCCCTTCCATTTTGTTGTGGTTGAAAGTAATCTCTGATGAGTCTTTAAGCACCCACGTGTGGTGCTTGATTCACTCCTTCTTGATTGTTTAGTACTTATTCCATTGGGTTATCTTCAGCCATCTGAGTTGGAGCAAATAACTGCTTTCGTGCTTTACTACGTTTGCAAGTTGCTTCAATTTCCAAATCTAGTGCACTCAAGTTTGCTTTTTTAGAGCGAGTGTTCATGCACAATCTACAAACACCTAAAAAATCAAGTATCAGATATTCTCTTAAATAAGAGTGGTGTTTGTGTTAACCAAATGAATGCGTGCGGGTCGGGTCAGGCCCAGTCCAGCTCGAATCTGTGCTCAATATTTTTTTTTTTAAATTTATGTTATAACATTTATATTGTAATAATATAACTTTTATGTATAGATTTCATAACTTTTTACTTTTAGACTTTTTTCACTATAAAAATTCATATAGTATAGTTGAACCTTTTATAATAATTTAATCTTTATGTTAATATATTAGTATAACATTTATATCCAAATATCATAACTTTTATGTAATTAAAGAATAACATAAGGTTGTATCATTATAAGGAAAATATTAAATTATTACAACATAAAGGTTTGAAAGATATTATAGATCTGTCATGTACTATAAAATGTTATGCGAACATAACTAAAATATTAGATTCATTAAACTAAAATGATAGACTAATATAGTTGTAAAATATAGATTTTAGCTACAATTTGAATTAGGGTTTGAACTAATGAGGCACGTTGGGTATGTAAAATTAACTCAAATTGAATCGACACAATAAATTTATGCACCTGATATATATAAATAATTATCTATAAATAATTGTGTAAATATATATACACTTATTTTTTGTGCGCGCCAATCACGAGACCTTTTTGTGAGGAAAATATGTCCATCATGACTCATGAGACTTGAAAGTCGGTTACATGGAATACTAGGCCATGTGTCGGTAACAAATTTGGGATCTTGGTAAGTATATCAGATTATATGTATTATTCTATCCATTTTATTTTAATTGTCATTATACATAATATAATACAATTTACTTTATTTATCATTTTTATATTAAAAAATTATTTAAAATCTCTATTTACAATTCGCAATCTAAACAAAAAACGTTATAAAAAAATATAAATTTTTTATCAAAATACTACTTATTTTTAGCACATAGGAACTTTTGTAAGACGTGAAAACTATCATTTAAAATTTGTTATAATTAATTACAAATTTATTAAAACTTGTTGTAAATTATCTATTAAAATTAAATTCGACTTTTGAAATATAATATTTTTTTCTTAGAAAACTTCTTTGGAAACACAACTTTTTTTAGTAGGAATGAAGTAATCATTTTATATGTACTGTAAATAATAATATATACTATTTTTATAAAAAAAATCTTCAAAATTTTAATTAAATATAATAGAGAGAAGATATTTCAAACATAATAAAGACTAAACTAAACTAAACTAAACTAAACTATATCATCATGACATTAACATATGAGGGCAAACTAATGGCTGAAAAGAAGCACATAGTCCTGGTACTACTCAGGATGCACAATGTACAAGAAGTGAATGTGGTTTCCAGCAGGCGATACACAGTATATGAATCCCGCGGCAATCAACGCGGCATTGGTTCTGGCTTTTGGGCCCCCAAACCCCTACAACCCCCCCCCCCCCCCCCCCCCGACTACACAATTTCATATAGATACACCACCAAAACTGCATTTGTTTACACTTTATTCTCACGTACTCTACTGCCGCGTGATCTCATTCTCTTCGAAAAATCGCGGGCACTCTACTGTTTACACTTGTATACATATACGTTTTGATGAATGGATTTGAGCTTCAATGCTTAGTTCCACTGAGAGCAGCCATTGACTATCCGAGCTATTGATTCCGCAGAGGTGATTCCTGTTTCGATTACTTATTGTTTTTGGTTTGCTCAGCTGTTTCCGATTGTTGCTTAAGTGTATCTACAGTGCAGAGGATTGGGATCTGAACCTGAGGTTGATTGATTTTGGGGATGAGAATGTTTTTGAAGAAGAAGAAACGGAAATCGGAGCTGGCAATATGAAGTTGTATATATCGGCGACAGCGATCAAGAGATTGCCGGTGTGCAGTGCCGCCGCCGGCTGTTTTTGGCGGGGGATGAAGTGGAAGAATTCACCGGCGGCGGCGGGTAAGCGCCGACTGTCTCACCGGAATGTTAGGTTGCTGCTTGGACTACTTTTGCCATTTCTTTTTGTTAGAACTGCTCTTCTAGCTCTTGAATCCGCTGCCCTTTGCTCTTCCTCTATTGGTAATTTCCACCATTCTTTCTCTTTCAGTTCTTTGATTATTGATTAGTCTCTTTGGGGGCAAAGTTGCATATTGGGTAATCTTGAATGGGTAAAAGGGTAAAATAACTCAAATATGATAATCGTTTGGAGCGGCAGGTTGTGTGAAATGGATGTTTTTTGGCGGGAGTGATGCTGCCCTGGTAAGTACACTTATTTTTCCTTGATGCTTTTATAAAGTATTTATATTAAACCTTTTGAATTCCTTTATTGCTGGCTTATTATTTCCAAGTTTAATACCATCAATAAACACATAATGTGGAAAATATTATTTGATAGTATTGGAATAGAAGATTAGTTGATAGTATTGGATAGAAGTATGAGGAGCTGTAACTTTCTATTGATTTGGTTAAGACGTGTTAATTCGGATGTGCCTTTTCTGTGGTGCATTACAGCTGACGTAGCATAACCCAATAGCTTGTCTTCAAGCTGATACAAGTATTCCTTGAACATAGTAAACATTAAAACCCGCTGAAAACTTTTACCTTTTGTCCCTTTTGGGTAATAATTCCAAACAATAAAGAGTGGACAAATTTATGAACAGTAGACAAATTATTTAATGATATGGATAGCAACGTAGGAATAGTGGACGAGCACTTTCTTGGGACTGTCGGCAATCACCCTTCACTAGTTGCTTTGATCAACACTTGGCAACTTGTACTGCCACCAGAATTTTATCAACATCGATAAATATGTGATGTGTTAGTTGAAAATTGTCGAAAAATATTTAGTTTTTTTGAATTTTTGTATACTGACATGTATCACTCATTCATCGATGAATTAATACACAATATTAGTGGGAGAGCATAAGTTCAGCCCTTCATTAGACCATCTTAATGAACTTCACTAATAATTATCTTAATAATATCCTTTTAAATACTGTCATACGATAGTAATAGTGATAAAATGGGTACAACATCATTTGGAATGGCCATAGTAGATATGACTATTGATGCAGTCCTTTTTCGTATGTTACTGATGATATTTTGTGTACCATATGGTAATAAATAATAGCGCGGAATAAGAGTTGATATGACTTTATTGAAAGTAGTGATTGGAATAGCTATGACTTTATTGAGAATGAATAGTGATAGCTGTGATTTTAGTAAGATTATTTGGGAATAGTGATTGATATAACTTCATTGAGAAAGAGGGAAAAACCTTAAGTTGAGTTGCCACTAGTGTAACGCACTAGCTGCAATAATGATAAGACTTTTCAATTTCATACGTTAACTTTGAGGCCCAATGCAAATGAATGTAAAACAAAACACATGATTTTATTCCCTTTTGTCGTTGCTTACGATTATATGTTGTGATAATGCAAAAAAGCTCAGAGAAGAGCTGACTAGGGCCTTGCTGGAAGCAACTAGTAGTGATGATGATGATGATGGGGGTGGAGTTGGAAATATTGACCGAGTTGAGCATTCGAATTCTGAAACTGTTTCATTCAAGGATCTTGTGAGGGATATGACGTTAAACAGACAAGACATCAAAGCCTTTGCACTCAAAACCAAGGCCATGGTAAGTTTGTTTTAAACCCTTTTTTATTTTTGGCAAATTATTTTTTTTAACCCTTTTTTAAATAGGAAAGGGAAGTAGGGGTAGTGAAGTATTTGGACCTTAACCCCCTTTTATGCTATTTTGTTTGTTTGCTTGTTTGTTTAATAACTATATTTGGATACTTAAGTCATTAAATTTCAACCTCCACTGTTGCCATCAGCTATGGTGATATGATCATAAGTGGGCTCCAACTGATTTACTTGAATCTAATGCATGTTTACATGCCAAGAAAGAAAGTCTTATCCATGACTATTTCTAATTATCTAGTCATCTATCCCTCTCAAGTTCTTAAGAGGTTAAGCAAGTCTAATTCTTGCTAATCACTATATTGATAATTCTAGTCACCGATAGAAAAGAAAGTGGAAGGAAAAACCGGGTGTGAATCAAGAGCTCTGTGATGGTAGCCTTGTAGGCATGCCTTCTATAGCATGAAATTTGGACACTTGTATACTTCACGGGCATGATTCTCTGGGATGTTTTTAACGATGGTACAAGTGGCTTGTTATTCTCATAAGGATAGTCATACTTCCAAACCACTTTCAGCATTTTCTTTAGCCAAAATGCGCAAAGTTCTGTTTTGCTCTGACTGAATGTTGAGACACATAAGATTTTTTTCTGCCAAATGTTTTAGCATCTAATGGCTGTCCTGATCAACAATTGTTGCGAATAGTATTGGGATTCGATGAGATCAACTTGGAAATTCTATGAATGCACTTGGTAGCAGAGGAAAATTTGTTATATTTGTGAAGACTTATATGAGAGTTAAAACGCAGGAATAGGGTATACTTTAGCAAGAGTAGAAGACCAAGATAAGGCAACAGAACTCATGTAATTAAATGCGGGAGCAGACGTTGTTTTGTTTACTTAAAAAGACTATGACGGTGGAAGTGGTTTTAACACACAAGGACTTGATGGATATATAATCTATGAGACTAATTTCACTATAACTATAGATTGTATTATCTTTTCGTGCACAATTTTATAATAACCATGTTACAATCCATAACATTGTGTTCTTGAATTGGCACTCAGAAATCAATTGTGCTCTTGGTTGTAGAAACCTTTTTCGTATGTGATTTGGTAGCATTTTGAACTTGACCAAGTCTGTAAAACAGTTTTATCTCTTTTATTACCTGATTGACTGAAAAAAAGTTTCTGCATTTGGTTTGCAGATTGTAAAGATGGAACATATTGTTAAAACGGCTCAGTGGCATGAGTCTATTTATTGGAATTTAGCTGCTCATGGTGTACCCAAGGGCCTTCACTGTCTTTCACTTGAAATGGCAGAGGAATATGCTGTAAATGCTGCAGCACGTACTTGTTTACCTTTGCCCCAATATGTTAATCGCCTCACAAACCCTTCTTATCATCATGTTGTTCTTTTAACTGACAACATCCTTGCTGCCTCTGTTGCTATCTCCTCCACTTTCAAAACGTCAAGCAATCCTGAAAAATTGGTCTTCCATGTAGTCACTGATAAGAAAACGTATACTTCAATGCACGCATGGTTTGCAATAAACACAATTGATTCTGCAGTTGTTGAAGTCCAGAGCTTGCATCAATATGATTGGTCTCATGAGGTAAACGTAGCTGTTAAGGAAATGCTAGAAATTCATCATCAGATCTGGAATCACAAGTACCAAACTCTGAAGAAGGACTTTGAATATGGGAAAGAAAACGATCACAAACTAAATGTCCTAAGACCCAGCTGTATATCCCTCTTAAATCACCTCCGCATTTATCTACCCGAGGTAAACTCTCAAATAATTATACTTTCCATGATCATGCATAATCTTCAGCTACAAGATCAATTCATATTTCTGGTATTTGTGGATCTCTCAGCTCTTTCCAGATCTGGACAAAGTTGTGTTCTTGGACGATGATGTTGTTGTACAGCGTGACTTATCATCTCTATGGGACTTGGATATTGATCAGAAAGTTGTGGGTGCAGTTGTTGATTCATGGTGTGGACGTGACTGCTGTCCAGGAAGAAAGTACAAAGATTACTTCAATTTCACAGAGCCAATCATATCATCCAATTTTGATCAAGATCGTTGTGGATGGCTTTATGGGGTAAATGTTTTTGATCTAAACAGATGGAGGAAGACTAACATCACTGCAGTCTACCATCAATGGCTTAAACATGTAAGTATGCTAATTTTCTTCTGCTACGATGCCCAAATAGAAAAGCAAAACGAAATGTTATGTTATCTATATACTTTTTAGGCAAAGAAAAACGTTGTACTAAAACAAGCAGATGGCTATGCAGAGCCTGAATTCAGGTTTTGCACTATGGCATCCGGGAGCACTTCCACCGGCCTTACTTGCATTCGGAAGTTACGTTCACCCGATTGATCCTTCATGGCACTTAGCTGGTCTGGGATACAGACGTCCACTAGCAGACAAACACACATTGCAAGCAGCAGCCGTGGTGCATTTCAGTGGGCCGGCTAAGCCATGGCTCGAAATCGGGTCACCAGAGGTGAGAGGACTATGGATTAGGCATTTAAATATGTCAAATGAACATATTAGGAAATGTGGAATAATGGGTTGAGAGGATATATATATATATATATATATATATATATGTATATATATTCATATATATGTATATCTATCTCGGTAGTGAGGTGATTATTTGGGTTTAAAAGCAGAAGGAAATGTCTGAGAGAGAGGGAAGAAGGTTTAGCTTTCAGTCTCAGTCTCAGACGTTGCTCCCTGTGGATAATAGCATATAGAAAACCTTAGCTGAGATACTAATCTACTATACGCTAATAGGGTGCTGTATATTTATATATTTATAGCTTCTATTCTCAAGTAATATAAATAAATATATATATATCACACAATTGCCTTTTGCATGTGTCGTTCGCATGGATAAAAATATCACGATATTTCACCGAAATATCATGAAAATCATGGTATCGAAACTATAATGACAAGCAGATTTTTTTGGTTAAAATATTGGCAAAATATCATCAATATTTCGGAAAATGTCGGAATTATTTTGTTGGTGGAAAGTGGGTCAATTTTGCGGAATTTTGTCGATATATCGGCGAAATATCGGTTTGAGTTTAAGGGTCGGTTGAAATAATTTTGTGCATTTTGTTTTTTGTCCTTTATTTTTGGAAATAAGTGTAGTGTAGGCTTCATCAAGGACGAAAATATCGGTTTCGTTGAAAATATCGGTACCTTGATTTTACAAAAATATCGATGGATATATCGATTTCAGTGGAAATATCAGATATTTTTTAAAAAAAATCAGAAAACTTTGTAAAAAAATTGAAAAGTATATATACTAGTTTACAGATTATTATAACTGACATTAATACATATGTTGAACTTAAAATTTCAAATAAAATAATATATTTACAACAAATATATAGATAAAATACTATATAAACGTTGTCTGTTATGATAACATGACAAATTTTGTACAAAGTTAATATATGGATTGGTAGTAATTTGATCTCCTATGAGGTTCAAGTGAATAAGATGACATGTCATCTAAATTCACACAATATTGATACCAACTCATGACATTAAATCAATTTAAAGTGTAATACAAATATGCATTTTATATGTGTTTCTATCTCTTTCAACTTCATTTCCATGGATCTGATAATGTGGATTGACCCAATAACACCGATTAGGTTGATACATGTTTGAACCTTCATGTGACATTTCAAGTAATGGATACTGGAATGTATTTTGACTAGTCCAATCAAACTTTGAACTAGTGTTGTGTCTGTCGTGAGGATATGACGGTTGATATGCATAGATCAATGCTCATATTCATTGAGTTAAAACTCATAGAAAGTGATTCAATATCATTGCTTGAGCCCTCATCTTAGTTCCAGTCTCAAACATGTCTTTTTCTGTAATTCTTTCCAATATTGCTTGAGCCCTCAACTTAGTTCCAGTCTCAAACATGTCTTTTTTCATAATTCTTTCCAATAGCGCCCATCCCTGCATCTTCTACTCTACTTCCATGGTTAGAATCTTATGTTCTACGTGTGAAATCACGCTCACCGGTAAATGGACTTAAATGCACTTGACCATTAAGATGATAATTTTCATAATTTCCTCCACCATCACAATCATCGATGCTTCCACCAATATTGTTTCCACTATATGTCGAAGTATCATTATATGATCTTGAATCACTAGTGTTGAAACCAACTTCTTCTTCCATTATTCAATTAACATCAATGTCATATTCATAAGCTACTGATCCTACTTTTGAATCTGGATTTCCTTCAACATTGTCCATATGGATAGGCCGAATCTATTGAAATAGTGGATCTTCTTCCTCATCATCAGATTTAGCAGCTACATCAATTACATCAAGATAGTCTAGTTCACCAACCTTGTCATTTTCAATATCCATATCTCGTAACCTTAATTTCATGTTGTAGTAGCAAAAGACAAGTTTCTCAAGTCTTGGATGTGCAAGCCGATTTCGCTTCTTAGTATGTATTAGTGTAAATATACTCCAATTTCTCTCACAAGTAGAAGACGACATTGTTTGTGTCAGTATTCGTATGACCAATTTTCTAAGTGTAGGCGTTAAATGGTCATACATAACCCATCACTCAGCTGCCAAGCAATAGATATTGTCTCATACATATTTTTTTATATTTGAAATATAAATAATTAATACAATCGGTAAAAAAACGTACATGGTATCACAATATTTCGTGATGCAACAACAGTATGTTCACTGAATCTTCTTTTTTCCATCACGAAAATATGTAACCTGGAAATTCACACAACAATGTAAATATTTTTCTTAAATTTGAAACCGATGATTGAATCAAAATCGGTGGTTAGAAACACCGGTTTATCTAATTTTTTTCCTTTCATTTTTCTACGGTTTGATAGGTTTTGAAACATTTTTTTTCATTTTCGTTCATTTATTTCATCATCATAACATAAACTTGTAATTAATATAAAAACATCAATTACTTTACGTGCCATGTTTATAGCCGAATGTTTAACATTAAATTCAATATATACAATTAAACATTTTTGTACATTCCGTGCATCATCTATTCAATGAGCCGTAATACCGATATAATTATTTATTTTATAAGGATCATTTCAAATATTACTACATATAAATATTTTTTGTTGGGTCATTTTAAACTCTTCAATTAATTTATATTTATATTCTCCTACAATTTTTTTATAACATGTTTTATGGTATTTATAGATATTTTTCTATTAGAAGGTTGTAAATAAACACTAGTATATTCTTCAAAATCATTATTACATTGAAATTGTAAAGAAAGATATTTTTAGTAATAAATTCGGCTACTCCTTCCCTATGCGATAATTAACTAAATTTAAAAAGCAAAGAATCCATACCTTCGACTCCTTGAAAAGAGTCGGTAAATTCACGAAGTTGGGTTTGCAATCGTTCATTACCCAACTTATCGGGATGTTTTTTCAACACATGGTTGTTAAATGTCCCGTAACCTCCTCCATACATGAATTTATAGCTTTCTCCACAATAGTTGCAAGTGACTATGTAATCCATGTTGCTATTCGATATTTTGTCCTTCCTAAAATGAATGGAGAAAATATCACTTTGAAGTGTCGAAGGTGCTCGAGAAATGGTACGGCTAGTATTACCACTCCCTTGAGTATCTCTCGGCACCTCCTATTCTTCTTGCTTATCAAAGACAGCGGCTATATTAGGACCTAGAGTTGCCTCCAAATTCTCACATTCTTGACTCCAATGAGGAGAGTAAGAATCAATGAAATTATCTAGAGGCAAATCTTGTGGTGGTGGCAATAGACATTTTCCTTTCCCATGGGATGAACTGACTCTTCAAGATATTTTTTTGGAATTGGAAGAGAATGAAAATTAAAATAAAATGGAATGAAATTGAAATGGAAGAGTAATAGCTATGAGAATGAGATTATGAGAGTGTGAAATTGAAATGAAATGGAAGAGTAGTAACTTAGTACTAATTATGAATCTATGAAATTGAAATAATAATTAGCACAAAATTAATGAATTGGAGCTTGAGAGTTGAGAGAAAGATTGAAGAATTATGTCAATTGAAATGAAATGAAATGTCCATATTTATAGAGGCAAATCCATATTTAAAAAAAGGGTCCGCCAATTTGAACCGATGATTCGCAACATTCGACAGATCTCAACCGTTGATCATCAACAACCAAGATATCAAGGTCATACACGTGGTATTTTAAAAAAATTAATAAAAAAATTGGCCGGTTCGAACCGACAGTTTCCAATGATCATTTTATATAGACCGTTCATCATCCGAGCCGTCTACGTGTCATCTCCAAAAAATTTAAAAAAATCAAAAAATTGATGGTTTAACCGTCGGTTCAGCAACCCCCCGAACCGAAATCGAACCGGAACCAGGTCAATGATTCCCAGAATCATTGATCGTCGGCTCGAACCGATCCAATTTTGATTTTTAAACTGATTGAGCACTTCTACGTTTATATAGTATTTTATCTACATATTTATTGTAAATATATCATTTTATTTGAAATTTTAAGTTTAATATATGTATTAATGTCAGTTATAATAATCTGTAAACTAATAGATATATTTTTCAGTTTTTTTACAAAGTTTTCTGTTTTTTTTAAATGTCCAGTATTTCCACCGAAACCTATATATCCATCGATATTTTCGTAAATTAAGATACCGATATTTTTATCGAAATCAATATTTTCGTTCTTGGTTGATCAGAAAGAGGACTCAATGATTACTTATTTGGAACCACATGTACACATTTTGGTGGATAAGGATCTGTAGAAACTTCATGCAAGTTTAGTTGTTGCTTCCATTATCACTATACATCTCTTGTGATAAGATGATTTTGTATTAGATTTTGATGAGACAAAACATCTAATAGCTAGATCTTAGCAATCTGTCTAGGCTTTGATATGTAAAAGTATTTAGCTAAGACAAGGATGTTGGAAGAGGATGGAGAAGATACTGCATACTGAAAGGAGTCTACGCTAGTCACTGCATAAAGTCAAGTTACTGCATCTTCAAGTGAAGAATTTGTCTAAATATGGAAGGATACTGGAAGGTAGCTTGCAGTACCCCAAGATAAAAGAAGCTAGCCACTTCATACGATAAAACAACACCTAGAAGTCAACTTCCAAATTTATCAAAGTTAGTGCTCTCTGAAGAGCCGGTAGAAACACTCAAGTCTAAGCCAATCAGAGAATGCCATCTGGAAAGAACAAGGACAGAGTACAAATCATTGCAGAGTAAGGCGGGTGCAGAACAGAGGAAAATGACACAACATAAACAGTGTCAGAAGATCTTGTACGATCCAATGGCTTCATGACACATCACCGCGGAGAAACTGTCTCTTCAACGGGCAGATTTCTCTGAAATCTATAAATAGAGGTTGAGTGCACCTGGAACAACTACTGAAAACATTCATCTCGCGGAGCTATCTTTTAAGATCCAACTTATCTCAAGCTTACTCGTTTTAGTCACTTAATCTACCAAACAGCAAGCCAGCTACCTTTCTGTACTCTGAAGTTCAAAGAGCTTGCTACACTCAATCGGTGAAGAAAATCTTATTTGTTTACATAGATTGTTTTAGGAGTTGCTTAGTAGAGGCTGTTCCTGACAAGTATTTGTTCTCTCTGTGAAAAGAGAAAAGATCCTATATGGGTCAGGAACCTGTGTGGAAATCTTATGTGGGTTGAAGTGTTTGGTCACTGTGCAGCTACCTGTTTGGATAGAGCTAATAGTTTTGTTAAAAATAGAGTTTGTATTGGCTGGTCTTTGTAAATCAAGCTTACTTTAACAAAGTTTCTCCTTCGAGAAGGAGTAGAGAGGAAGTAGAGAGATTACTTGAACCTCTATATATCTGTTTGATTATGTGTTTATTGCTTTATTCTTATATCTATTTATCTTATCGATCAAGCATCCTGCATAAAGACTTTCTTCGAAAAACATACTAATTCCACTGTGCATTAAAACTCTTTTAAGTCCTTAGATCTCTACTTAAGCAGTAACCTCATCAGTGTAGAAAGTTCCATAAGCTACCTGCTATTCGAAGGACTTACATTCTTTTGGAGAAAAGTTTGCACAATTTGATAAGATTAATTCACCCACCTCTTAACTTTATACCACTTGGGATTGCTTTGATTATCACTATACTATCTCTTGCTTCCTTCATCTTCAAACACTAGTGTATGATGTTCAAACACTTTCGTGTAACAACTATGTTTTGTATTTAAATAAATTTATAACAATATATATAAGGCGTAATTGTAAAAAAAAAAAATGATTTTGCAATAATTGTAAATTAATCCCTATTTTTTGAATTTAGCAAAAATAAAATATCACAACTTTTATCTATCTTTGTAATTTAGATCGCATTTATATTTTTTGACGATCAGAATACATCTGTTGAGCAAATATGTCATATTACATGTCACATCGGATGCTACATAATTCACATCGAATGTCATATAATTCCCAACAAAAATAAATTTAAAGATCAAATTGTAAAATAAATCACCACAATTTTAAAACATGTAATATAATCCTAAACTTTTGTATAATTAGCAAAAAAAATGCACAATATTTATTCATCATTGCAATTCGAACAATGAGTCTCTATTCTTTGGTGATCTAAGTTCATGTGTTCAAATAAATTTTCATGTAGCACATTAAGCCACATAATTTTAAAAAATAATTTATCTATATCCACGATGTTATTTCAAATATATATTAATTTAAATTGAAGTACAAGCAATGAGATGAGATAATTCAATTGAAGAATGCACCCAAGTAGGGACTCAAGAGAGTATCTATCTAAAATTAAAAGGAAAAGTTTATAAAACAATCGCAAAACATGTTATATTGTTTAAAATAGATTGATAGATAGTAAATATGAACATAAACATAAAACTAAGAATAGTACTAAGAATGTTAAGATGATGACTTAATACAATACATCATGCACGATAATAAAACAATTACATTAGAGAGAATACTATGAATGTTACCAAAATATAAGAAAATTTGAAAGACATGCTTAAAATGAATGAAACATGTGCTTAAAACACCTTTAAATATCTCTATAAAGTATAAATACAAAGATAAAGACATTAGAAAAAGTTTATAAAATATTTGACATTATATAAAAGTATAAGAATATTTATGAAATAACAACAATACACTATAAAACAAGATATTTAATTCAAATTAAACATATATAATAATACTCCAGTGAAAAAGAGGATAATACACTCAAAGATTTATATTATTTATGCAAACCACAAAAGAAACAAGAGAAGTACAGAAAAGAAAATCAAGCAAGAAAATATACACTTATGAGGAATTATAATTAATCTTTCATTTCAAAAATTTGATATTTATTATTTGTTCAATTTTTTTAAGAGTAAACTACTTTTTTTGCCCCGTAAACTAGGTGGTCTGGCATTTTCGGACACTTTTGTTTCGGGCTGGCCAATTTGAACATTATTTTATAAAAAAGTGCAATTTATGCCCAATTTCAGCCCGAATTGCTTATTTGGGCTGAAATTGCACGTGACATGCATGTGTGGGCTTAATTTAGGGCTGTGCGGGCCAAAATCGGACAAGCTGAACATTTTTAATTACGTGGAAATTAAAAAAAGAGAAAATATTTTCCACCCCCAAATAATGGAACCCTAACCCCCAAATCCAAAAATTCAACTCCTAAATTAAAAATCAAAAGAACCAATTGGGAATCGAAATCAAACTAACGAGGTCCCATAGAATCCTAATCCCCAAATCGAAAAATTCAACTCCCAAATCAAAAATCAAAAGAACCAATTCGATTTTGTCATCTTTGGCAGCAACTCACTCTGCGCATTTGGGCTGAATCTGACAGTGTTCTTGCTCGTTGACAAGACATCTGCATTGACAATGAATGTAGCTGGGGTGGTAAAAGACTGGCTCTTGATTGTATTCTCTTGGTCTGTGATCAAGGACACAGTAACTCCGATCAATCTGTTTGGCTATGGATTAGCATTTTGGGCATAGCATATTACAATCACTCAAAGTTGCAGGCGCTTAAGGCGAAGGAGGCGCAGAAGAAATCGCAGCAAGGTGATGAAGAAGCAGGGAGGTTGTAGAGGATTATTATCGGCATGCTTTTTTGCTAGGATTAGTTGCAGAGTCGCAAAATAGTTTGATTTCAATTCCCAATTGGTTCTTTTGATTTTTGATTTAGGAGTTGAATTTTTGGATTTGGGGGTTAGGGTTCCATTATTTGGGGGTGGGAAATCTTTTCTCTTTTTTTAATTTTCACGTAATTAAAAATGTCCAGCGTGTCCGATTTTGGCCCGCACAGCCCTAAATTAAGCCCACACGTGCATGTCACGTGCAATTTCAGCCCAAATAAGCAATTCGGGGTGAAATTGGGCATAAATTGCACTTTTTTGTAAAATAATGTCCAAATCGGCCAGCCCGAAACAAAAGTATCCAAAAATGCCAGATCACCTAGTTTACGGGGCAAAAATAGTAGTTTATTCTTTTTTTAATTCTCTTATTTCTTTATTTTGAGTTTTGAGGAATAGAAAAACTATTTTTTTAATCTAATGCAATAATACTTTTCCATATTTTTTGGCGATTCTCGAACTTATAATTTTTTATATTGTATTGCACTTATATCTAACTATACATAATTTATATGATTTTATTTTTCTTAATAAATTATTCTTGTTATTATTAAATTTAAAAATTAACTTATAATTGTCACATGTTAAATATTTTAAATTCACTTCAACAAGAAACTATATAAAGACCAACAAATGAAGGAAACAAAATCATGAGATCAACAAAAAATTGATCTTTTCACGTGCAATACATATATTTTAAACTACTATATATATATGTGTGTGTGTTTGTGAAAGAAAGCATTTTTGGGCCATGACCTTTCATATGTTTTTGGATTAAAATCAGTTTTTCATTTCAGTTTACATAAAATGATCCCCTAACTACCACATTTCTCAATTTATTAGTTCCATAATTTGAAACATTGCATCATTTTAATTAAATTTTGATTGGAAATTTCAAGATTCAATTTTCCACAGGTTGACTATTAAAAAAAATCAAAAAAATGAAATTACAGTTACGGTATTTCTAATTCGGCACAATATCAAGAAAGAAAATGTTTGAAAATAATAAATAAAAATGTAAATAAAGAGCATAGAACCCAAATCTCTAAAGCCAAATCCTCCTAATTATGTTTTGATTGAGGGATTTGAAGAATGATTTGAAATCCTCCGTCCACCCCGACCTGCCTAAATATAGATTTTTTTAATTTTTCACTTCAATGTATCGAGTAGAGAGAGAAACAAATGAGAGACGCACTTTATTTTTTCTTCCTTCTCATTCTCCCTAAATTCTACATAGATTTCAGAATTTCTTCTTAATCTTATAACATGATCAAAACGACTACAAAAATTTAGGGTTTTTCTCCTCCTAATCTGATTTAAGATCTAGGGTATTATTTTTATCTTCCCCGAATTCTTAACAAGACCCTATCAACAATGAGAATGATATCAACAATGAGCAAGATGAAGTTTTTGATTGTGATTTCCACAACACTGCTATGCTAACTACTGATGATCCTAGTAAGTTTCATAGAAGTAGTCTTTTATCTCTCCATTTCAGCTATATTATCATAATATGCTAACATATGCGTTGTTTATAGGTTATGAAGAAATTAAATCATGTCCATAAGCTCATTAATGAAAATTATTCTTATCTTTGGCCGATTGTTGAAGAAGTTCTTTTTATTTTTATTTTTTAGGAGATCAAATGATTGTGTATATGGGAGTAATTATAGTTGGATACATTTTTTATGGTATTATGAAAGTAATTTAAAGGTATTACTGATATGATCTAAATGTATTAGACATATGCTCTAAAGGTATCATGTTTAGTTTTGATGGTATCGTGTATTTTTATTATATGTTATCCCAAAATTTTTTTTTTTGATATGGTGATTGAGTTTAAAGCAAAGCTTGAATTGAAGTGTCATTCTTCCAATTGGAATATGTTTGGCCAGAATTCTGTTCAATCAAATTAATTTTTGAGTTGTGGTACAAACATTAATATATATATATGACTGTTTATGCTTTAGTAATTTAAAATAATATAATGTAAGGTATTACTGATATGTTTTAAAGGTGTTAGATATATGTTTTAAAGTTATTACAAAATTATATGTTTGAATGATATGTAACTAATACCTTCAAGGTATTATAAATATACTTTAAAAGTATTATTGATATGCTCTAAAAGTATTATGTTTAGTTTTGATGATATCACGTTTTTTGTTATGTGTTATCCCAACAAGATATTTTGATATGGTGATCGAGTTTAAAGCAAAACTTGAATTTAAGTGTCATTCTTCCAATTGGAATATGTTTGGCCAAAGCTCTGTCCAATCATAATAATTTTTAAGTTATGCTAGAAACATTAATATATGACTGTTTATGCTTTAGTAACTTAAAATTGTACCATGTAAGGTATTACTGATATGCCTTAAAGGTATTATAAAATTATATGTTTGAATTGTATGTAAGTAATACCTTGAAGGTATTATGAAAATACTTTAAAAATATTATTAATATGCTTTAAAGGTATTAAACATATGCTTTAAAGGTATTATGTTTAGTTTTGATAGTATCATATTTTTTTGTTATGTGTTATCCCAACAAGGTTTTTTGATGTGATGATTGAGTTTAAAGCAACTTGAGCTTAAGGGTCCATGTTCCAATTGAAATATATCTTAAACATCAATTCAATCTAATCGTATTCTCGATCCAGGTTGTTCAATTACAAATGGATGATAATAGCGGATTAATGTCATATTTAAAAGAACAAGAAGACCAAATAAGCTAGTCTAAATTCAACAACACCAAATGAGTTCGGTTCTAAAACACCAAGTCTTAGATTATTTTAGTTGAATTCTGAAATTGTATTCCCTTATATAATATTAAGTTATGAAATCAATGTTCTTATGTTTTATACTTTCTGAAAACACTTTTGAGGTTTTACTGATTTGTACTTTATGTATTAGATTATGTTCTAATGGTATTACAATACTTCTATTGTAAACGACATACCTGAGACAACTGATGTAAATGACTCTCTATTTCGATTAACAAATAACAAGATATACAACAGAAATGAGGGAACAAAAAGAATTGTTGAAGATTAAAGGACGACAACAAAGTATTAAAGGTCATTTTGAAAAGAACAAAAAGACTAAAGAAGCTAGTTCAAATTCAACATCAACATAAAAGTTTTGTTTGAAAGCACCTATTGCTAGATTATTATTAAGTTACTATGGTTTACACATTCTGATCATGTATATTCTGATTTGTAATACCTGTAAGGAACATATGTAATACCTATAAGGAACTTATGTAATATTTGAGATAAACATATGTAAGGTACTTATGTAATACTTGAAATGAACATGTGTAATACTTGTAATGTGCGTATGTAATACTTGAAAGGAACAAGTGTAATACATATAAAATATGTATATAATACTTGAAAGAAACATGTGTAATACCTATAAGGTACATATGTAATATTTGAGATTAACATTATTATCAATCCCAATTCCCATAACAAAGAAATTAAAAAAATTATTTCAATTTGTAATATCCAATTATTTATCTTTATCTTAAGCTTTAAGTTATATTATCAAACTAAATCTTAGAGTGACATATCACTCTAAGTTTGATAAACATGCCAATTGTTTGGGATAAGAAAAAGTTGGATTTGGGGTAAAATGACAAAAGTTGCATGCCAAAAACTATTTCACTCATATCTCTCTCTCTCTTTCCATCACCACCGTCTCCATCGTTGTCGGCCAATGTTTATCTGATAAGGTAATCGAACCATCCATATGTAGTACTCATTGAGTCCATCATAAGTACGGGCTCAGAATTTGACCCTGTCGCTTCTTCCACTCCGTACAGGCATGGGAAGAGGCGGCAACCCTTTTCTCTCTCTCCTTTGATTCTCTCCTTGCTATCGATTCGTCGCTATGTACGTCTTTATACGAATAGTTCGATTAGATTATAAGATAAACCATTATATTTTATAGGATACATAGAAGAGGAACGAGATAAATCGACATAGTGCGCAGAAGCTTTACGAACACCATACTAAAGGTGGGGGTAAAATCGTATTTATATTTTAAATCGTACAGTTTTACGGAAAATAATGTGACTATGTGATTTGAATTTTGTGATTATGTGATGTTGATTTCAAGTGAAACATTTTTGCTGTGTGAATAGTATTTGAGTAAATTATATGGTTTAAATAACTACTGAATTCAGGTGATACAAATGCGAATGGTTTCAAATGATGATAAATTTAGGGTAGTTCCCTCACAAAAGGGGCTTTCATTAGAAGTCGACAAATGTCAAATGATTTATTTACCTACATGTTGTCGTGAATTATGTGGCCAACGTGAACGTGACCAATGTGTACTATATGCTATGTGAGATCTATTATGTGACAATTTAACTGTGCATGCGTCTGCATGCCAAGTAGGGTATTTCTTGCTGGAAACCCATCAAATGGGGTATTCTTTGGAAACCCAACAGAAATGGGTGTAACAATCTATTGGGTGGGCTTGGGGTCTAGATAGGTTTCCTGAGGGAACCTATCCAATGGTTGCTAGGAACTACTCGGGAGACCACAATGTGTATTATATTTTTTTAAAACGTTAAAAAAATTATGTGTAACCCCCTTCACTGTACAAATCAATCCCACTAAGTGTTTTTTTTTTGTACTTATCCTCTTTTAAGTTTTATTTTACAGAAAAACCCTGATTGCGATGAGCAATGAATAGATTGCCTGTTATTTTTGCATGTAAATATAAATGTATATGCATGTACGGTATTCTTGGAACCTTATTTCTGTATACTGACACGTTGAAGTACTTCGATAGTAAGCGAAACATATTTCTCGTCGTAAAAGTTGAATCTCTTGTATTTTCGAAAGTTATCCTATAAATCTTTGTTTGCCTTTAAATCTCAACAGTTTAAAAGAATTGTTGAACGCCTTATAAAAAGGCTGCGCATGCTCTTTTAAAAAAAATATATTTTCATGTCTTGATTCTGCACAGAAAATGGGGCGTGGCACAATCTAATTACAAAAATATTGAAACTAAAAACATTGTCTATAACCAAATTCTATCACATCCCCGATCTCTTTGAAACAAGCAGTGGGAGGGGTCGAATAAAGAATATGGAGACGGTGACCCGTTTGATACAGACATTGCCAGGTGAATGGGTTGTATGGGCCTGACATGTATTCCGAGATGAGATTGTATGCTCGGCGGTTGACGGTACCCCGAGTATAGACTTTTGTCGGATGACCCAACAGTTGATGGAGTTGTAGATGCGGTGGGAGGCCCCGTCCACATCGGAGAGGGGGCCTTTTGATCCTTCTAGTAGTGATTCTGATGGATGAGATGATGATGATGAGGAGAATCCCGATGAGGATTCGAAAGAGGATCCCGATGAGGTTCTGGATGGGAAGGGTCCTGGGGATATTCCACCGGGGTTGCAGAGAACCCCATCTCCACTTGCTGTTATAGCTTAAGGAGTAGGTGGTAGTTTGGACTGGTTGGTTTATGGATATAGACAGTATTTTGTTTTGGTGTTTTCTAATCAGAATTATAAGGAGGGATAGGCTACGTAAGAATCCATAATCGACAACGTCGGCATCTGAACACTCAGCAAAGGAACCACACGTGCCTGGGGAAATCGAACCACAATAGTCTACACCTACCCAGTCAACGTCAGGGCCACCTAATTTGGAGCATATGGAGAGCCTAGTGACTGTGTTGTAGGCTTTAGCCCAACGGTTAGGTAATGAAAATATGTACACAGCACCTTCAAAGCCTAAGGAGGCAAAGTGATTGAACTCTTCCGACGCTTCAACCCATCAACCTTCAATGGAATGGGAGAATCGGTCGATGCAGAAGATTGGTTGAGAGTTCTTGACCTATTATTTACTCATTTAACCTATACTAAAGCACGAGTCTCTTGTGCAACCTTTCAGCTGACCGAAGAGGTAAGTTTTTTGTGGAAATCCTATAGTTGAACTTTGACTCTAGAAACGAGAAAAGAGATGATGTGGTCGGATTTTAAGAAGATTGTCATGCAGAACTACCTACCACAATCGTACCGGGATGCTAAGAAAATAGAGTTTCTACATCTCCATCAAAGGTCTATAACGGTAGGTGAGTATGAGAGAAAGTTTAATCAGTTAAGCAGATATGTGACCCATTTGGTGGACACAGATTCCAAGAAAGCCAGACATTTTTACAGAGGGTTACGCCTGGATATTGGGGCCATTCTAGCAGGACAAGGAGGGATAACATATGTCAAGGTGGTGAGAAGGGCTATAGAGGTGGCATCTCGATTATGAACAGACTTAGTGGCCTCGAGGAGAACGAACGAGGAGTTGGGAAAAAAATGGGTTAACCACGGTTCGAACCAAAATCGAAATACCAACCAGGCAAAGCGGCCAATAGGTAGTGGTAATTTCAATGTTCTGGGTAGTAGACCAAAACCTTTTTGTCCCAAGTGTGAGAAGCCTCACCTTAGTCCATGCCTCTTGGGGACACCCAATTGTTTTTTATATAAAGAACCAGCATACAATGCATTGAATTGTCCGAAGTTTCCAGTAATGGGGTCAGGTTTTAAGCAAGAACCTGGGATAGGAAAAGCTTGAGCTTTCACACTTACCCGTAGAGAAGCCGTAGAATAACCAGAGACAATGGCAGGTATGTTATCAGTTTGTAATTTATCTGCACTTGTCTTGTTTGCTACTGAGGAAACCCATTCTTTTATCTCTGTTATGTTTTATGAATTATTGAGGTTAGAAAGTAGTATGGTGGATGCTAAATACTTAGAGGTTAGCATACTTTCAAGGAAGACAGTAAACACCCAATGGATGAGTCGAAACTTAAGGATGACCTTTGAAAATAAAACCCTCTACGTCGACTTGCATGTACTAGAAATGAAGGATTTCGATGTAATCCTTGGTATTGATTGGCTTACGAATAATAATGCAACGATTAAGTGCTACGAGAGAGATTCTCTTTCAGCCACCTGAGGGTGAGAAGTTTTGTTGGTCCCAAGTGATGTCCGAGGTTCAGAGGGTGGGGGTGAATGAACCTTGGTCGATTTTACAAATCTATGAAAAACTTTTCGGCTCTGCAAGTTACTTGAACTTGCAGCGTCAGATCGTTACTGCTTACAGCACTAGGATGCAGTGCTGCACACTGTAACTTAGAGTTTTATACGCAGTGGAAAAATAACGTTTATAACACAAGGCTGATTTTCTCAATATGCTTATTTCAGAAACGTTTAATGCTTATGATATATGCAGGAACAGAAGATAAAGACACAAATAAGTAAAACAATTAATCACGTATGGCTTATAGTGGTTCGAAGGTGGTGTAATCCTTCTACGTCCACTCTACTGCTCCTCGAGCAGGAACTTTGTTAAGCAAGATTAAATTATAGGACTCTCCTAACAATCTATCAACTTTACAAAGCAACCACCTACTGAAGTCCAGCGTACACACAACAACTGCAAACTTCAAAGGCTAACCCACACAGGGTTCTACACTCCTACACAGGGAAATTGCCTAACACTAGACAACTTATACAAACAGTAAGGATCTCTCCTATCAACCGTTCGACACCACTAAAACAACCTAAGCACATAGTAACAAGGTTAAAAGAATATAAAAAGGTTTCTCCAATGGGTGCGATGAAGTGAGCTTCTGAATCCGTTGATGGATCTTTTAGCACTAGGCTTGCTTCACTTCAGAGATTGAGTGACTGAAACTGATAGAAGGCTTGAATATTTGTATCTTGAAAGCTTGTGAATTTTTGCTCGAATGTTTTAGTATCAGTAGTTTCAGTAACCTGCTTCAGTGTATCTCTTCCTCTATTTATATTTGTAGGAGAAGATGTCCGTTGAAGGAGACATCTCTCTTTTGAATTTGAAGTAGTCTGATCAAAGACATGGCTTGCATTTAATGCGACTTGACTTTTTCTCTTGGAGCATTTAATGCGGCAGTTGAGGCTCGCAGCTTTCTGCAGTGCGTCAGTCCACGTGGCATCTTAGAATTGGCTCCATGTCTGCTTCTTTGATCTTGTCTCGAACGGTTCTATTTATTCTTGCTTGAATCTTTGTTCCTCGTACTGCATTTATTCTTCCTAGGATTGCAGGATACTTCTTGTTGTTAATTGGCGCTGATTGACTTCTCTGAACTGTAAGTTTTGCGCTGTATCCTAGGTCTTCGTGCAGTAAATGTTTTCCTGCAGTACTGCTGTAACTAAGACCTGATTGCAGTATCTTGAGTAGAGCTGCTGCATCTTTTTCTTGCAACACTTCTGTACGTCATTTCTTCTTACTTAGCTGTAGTGACGTTCTGTCTTCTTACAGCGATGTTGTATCTGTCTTCTTGCAGCGATGTTGTATCTGCCTTCTTGCAGCAGCTTCCTTCTCTCGAAAGGCTTAGATGCAGCTTTGTCCTTGTCAGACCTCCATCTTTCAGCACTTAAGACTAGACTCAAACCTAGTCTATATATTCGTTTAAACATTGTGAAAAATAGGGTACTTAAAACTTCTTATTACAAATGCGTTTTATCTCATCAAAAACTAAACATTGAAATCCCAACAAGTTTATTTTCTTTGGAACTCTAATTAGTTTGAACTTCAGGGTTATTACGGACATGTAGGTTGTAAAGCTACTAAAAGGAGAAGACTGTGAAGCAATGTTGGTTAAACTGGTAGATTCTAAGAAAGAAACAGATCCTATTGAAGGAGTACCGATAGTGAAAGAGTTCAAGGATGTTTTTCCTGAAGAGCTACCTAGTCCTCCACCAGACAGAGAATTGGAGTTTTGGATAGAACTGGTGCTTGGGTCTGCACCAGTGTCAAAGGCTTCATACCGGATGGCACCGAGAGAATTGCAGGACCTAAAAGTCCAGTTATAGAAACTTTTGGAAAAAGCTTTTATCCGCCCAGCATATCTCCATGGGGAGCTCTGGTACTATTTGTAAAGAAGAAGGATGAGACTTTTCGGATGTGTATAAATTATCGTGAGTTAAACAAAAGGACCATCATGAATAAGTATCCTTTACCCCGGATTGAGGACTTGTTTGACCAATTAAGAGGTGCAAGTGTGTTTTTAAAGATCAGCTTAAGATTCGGTTATCATCAGGTGAAGGTTAAGAAGGAGGACACATCCAAGATAGCTTTCCGAACAAGATATGACCATTACGAGTTTGTAGTCATGCCTTTTGGACTCAGTAATCCACTAGTAGTCTTTATGGATATGATAAATCGAGTTTTTCATCCTTATCTCGACCATTTTGTAATAGTTTTCATTAATGATATTTTGATATACTAGGATAGCTAAATACACCATGAAGAACATTTAAGGATGGTGTTGGAAATATTGCGAAGAGAGAAGCTATACGCAAAGTTCAAGAAATGTGAATTCTGGCTAAATAAGGTGTCCTTCCTTAGACACATCATCTTCGAAAAAGTAATAGAAGTGGACCCCATCAAAGTGGAAGCTGTTAGTAAGTGGAAGACACCTACGAATGTAAATGAGGTGTGAAGTTTCCTTGGGTTGACAGGATACTATAGAAGATTCATCGAAGGTTTTTCCAAGATCGCTACGCCCATGACTCATTTAACACGGAATAAGACAAAGTTTCAATGGACAGATTAGTGTGAGAAGAGTTTTCAAGAGTTGAAGAGGAGGTTAACTACTACACCAATATTGAACAAAAGGGTTTGTAGTCTATAACGATGTTTCCAAGCAAGGTTTGAGATGTGTTTTGATGCAACAAGAAAGAATGGTGGCCTATGCATCAAGACAGCTAAAAACTCATGAGCAAAACTACCCAACTCATGATTTGGAGTTAGCCGCAGTAGTACACATCCTCAAGATATGATGGCATTATTTATATGAGGAAAATGTGAGATTTACATTAATCATAAAAGTTTGAATTATTTCTTCAAACAGAAAGAGCTCAATATGAGGTAGTGAAGATGGTTGGAATTGGTAAAGGATTACGATTGCACAATTTTTTATCATAGTGGGAGATTGTTAGGATGTATACTATAAGCCTAGCTTTTGTATAAACATCTATTTGTGATATGAGAATCTTTTGTGGTCAAATGTTTGCATTTTATATATTTGTTATATATGTTATTGCAATTGTCCAATTAATTTATATTGTAGATAACATGGTGTGTGGTGCCACACAGAAGATCATGTTATCAGTTCCTTATAGATTATAAATGGTAGCTCACAGCCGAGATAATTTTGGACAAATTATCGGAATGGTTGTAGTGTAATTTGGTATTAATCTGTCTTGATTATAAAATTACACCAGTACATTTTGTATGTATTGAGCAGGACCAATTGAGGTTGTTTTATTTGTACTGACTACATAAATAAAACAAGACCTCTGTTATTATGGATGTGCGTCCTCTTAATCATTGTATGATAACGGGCATGTATACTCGATATATGTTTCTTTAATCTACCAATGAGTGAGATTTATTTATTAAATCAATAAGCTCGGTAAATTGGGATACAATGTTGTTTATATGGTGTGCTGTTGATTATTTAATGAAACCGTGTCCTAATTATTTAGGATGATGATGTCCCCTTGAGGAACTCATAAGGATTATCATGTAAACCCTGCAGGTGGATTTATTCCGGCATGATAATAAAGTTGAGTGGTACTACTCTTGGAATTAATATTAATTAATTGAATTGTCAGTAATTCATTTAATTAATGGACATTCGATATCTTAAACGCGGGGAGATAAACGCGTACATAATAAATAGGAGCCATATCTAATATGGATAAGGGATGGTAGTTCAATAATATCTTTTTAGTGGATTAAGATATTATTGATAGGCTTAAGAAGTATATTCAGATTGAATTTAGGACTCCTAAGCCTATCAGGAGACCGATTCCTAATCCTCCTCAAGGTCCCTGTTGTAGCCTATAAATAAGCCTCAAGTCAGCCGTTTTCTATACACAGAAATACAGATACACAGACATAAAAATCTGAGATACGTATTAGTAGAAGATGGCTGAAAGTCTTGATAGCTCGTTGCCCACACAACGTTCGAGATAAGGCGAGGAATACAGCAGAAGATCGTGAGGTCCAGGCTTCATTAATTCCTCGATCTACAGTTCTGATCTTAGAACTAATTTCGGTGCAAAAGGTATGATTCATTTTTCTACTGCGCGTTTACATTATTGCATGGACCCCGAATCAGATAATCGTATAGGGTCAGCGATCCGGCGGTTCCTACATAGGGAAGGTGAATGTAGTTGCTGATGCACTTAGCCGGAAGAGGACGGGAGAAATGGTTTGTCAACTTAACAATCAAGATTTCTTGATAAGAGAAATGACTAAGTTAAACCTGGAAATAGTGGTGCCACCAAGCAGCATTAAGGCTAGGATTGTAGCTTTAATGGTCAAACTCACCTTACAAGAAAAGATCATAAAGGCCCAGAAGAATGACAAGTTTTTTACAAGGGATAAAAGAGCGTTTGGAGAGAGGAAGAGCAGGAGGATTTAGAAGTCCATCGAAGGGGCTCTCACGTTCAAAGGAAGACTCTGTGTGCCAAATGATGAAAAATTGAGGAATAGAATTTTGGAAGAGGCACACGCAACTAACTCTATACTTAGCACATCCTGAAGGTACGAAGATGTATCAAGATCTGAAGAAAACATTTTGGTGGCGGAACATGAAGAGGAGCGTTGGACTTTTCGTCAAGAAATATCTCGTTTGCTAGCAAGTAAAAGCAGAACATCAGCGACCAGCGGGGATGCTGACACCACTGAAAATACCTGAGTGGAAATGAGAACACATTACCTCCAAGCCATATTTTCACCTTCAGGCCTCTGATCCATCAGAACGGAAACTTCAGTAGAGATATTTTCAGTGTCAAGGCGAGGGATCTCTTGAGGAGGGTATTGGTAGGAGTCCTTGGGAAAAATTCTCCTCTCACCAATTACTCCGAGTCTTTGAATCCAAGCATATGGATCTTGTTCTTCCCTTTGGCGCCTTTGACTCTCAGACTCTTCCCCACTCATCCTCTTCCTTGAGCTTTGCTGCTGGCCTTCATACCCTCTCTTTGTTTGATGATGAGAGGGAGGTGCTGCATCTTTACTTGCAGCTTTACTGGGTGCAGCGCCTCCTGCTGTTGATCTTCTTGCAGCACCAGCTCCTCCATCATCATCTCTTCTCCAGCGCTTGGGAGAAGGGATGTCAGCCACAGCAGATGATCCAGACCTCATTCTCCTCCTGCTGAGAGGTTGTTGGTCATCATCTTCTTCAGCTCCCCTTGAGCTCCTGTAGCTATCTTCAACCTCTTCCCCTTTTTGGCATTATCAAAAGCCGGGGACTGAGCAGGGACAGTTGGGACCACCTTGGAACGTGGTCTTCGGGTCGGTTCGGGGGTGGCCTTAGGAGCGTCAACATACTGAGGGAAGGCTCGGAACATGATGTCCCTCAGTTTTCCAACAATTAGCTCCAGGTTCCCCAAACGGTCGTCCACACTTCTGGTTCGCTGAGATTGATCAGATGTGTGATCCAGAAGTGTTTGCAGGACGAGGGAGTGAGTATTCAGCCTGTCAGAGGTATTCTCAGCATGGCGCTTGCACAGCCTTATCTCCTGACGAGTCTGTGCAGTTTCAACTTTCAGCTCTCCTTCCATCCTGACCCGTTTCATGTAAAGCCTGTGGGAGTGATCATTCAACATCCTCTTGATCATCCCAGGCAAGGCTTCAAGGTCCTTCTTGAAACCTGTTATGGTTTCAGCGTGGAATTGGGCAGCGACCCTGAGACTGTTGCGCATGGTAGACTCATGCTCCTGGAGGGCGTGCACTAGATGTCTAACCGCAGCTTCAACTCGGTTGATCGATTCGTCAGAAATCAGCCCCGAATTCCGTCTTGTTGAGGCGGTAGAGGATCCAGCGAATGGTATTACAGCTTAAATAATCGGAGCTGCATCCTGCTTTGGAACCTTAATAGCAACCTCATCCTCATGAGTTCTGGTTTGAGAGCTTGTATAACTTGAGGATGGGTGCTCTTCTTCCTCTTCTGCCTCCTCTTCGCCAGATGAGATTTGAACAGGATCTGTTCCGCCAGATTTTGGCCCATGAACAGCTATGTTGCGCTCCTTCATCATCCTTGCGAAGTCGGCATGAGTAACCTCAGCTGCTGTAACCTTGGAAGGTTCTTGTGAGCATACAGCAGCTGTAGCATCAACCTCCTCTTGAGGTGTCTCTAGCTGCATGGGGGTTACCTCAGCTACTCCTTCTGCATCCTCTGTGGGTACTGTCTGAACAGCCTCCCCAATAGAGGTCTTCTCCCCCTCAGGGAGTGTTGTCAGAACAATAGCCTCCCCTGAGGTCTTCTCCAAGGACCCCATCTCCTCGGCCGGTCCTACAACTTGGACAGATTCCACTGCAAGAATGGGTTCTTGCAGCTCTAGTTGGTTTCTTACAGCATCCACAACATTTAACACTGTACGCTCTACTGCTGCAAGAATTTCAGCTTCCACTCTGCAAGTCTCTTTAGCAGCTGCTTCTTGGGTGGTCGCCTGCTGTACTGCTGTCTCCACCAGTACAGGGAGTCCTGCCTCGGCAACTTCCTTCGTGGTTGCATCATCGGCGTCTTCAGCAAGTTCAGAGATTACTCCCTAAATGATGGCTGACGGTTCCCTTAGAGAGTCTGCAGCAGCAACATCAATGTGAACAGGGGAATCATCATAGTCCAACAGTTGAGATTCTTCCTCCTCCAAAGGATCAAGCGTGACAATGTTGGAGAGACCCTCAACTACTTGCTCGTATGCAGGGGAGTTCAGATGGTGTGAACTTGAACTTCATTCTCCCCGCATCCTCCTAGGAGTGTGCTGCATCCTTGTCTCTTTCACACTCTATTGCAGCGTCTGTTGCAGCATAGCTTCCTCAGCTTACTCCATTCCTAGGGTGTCGATTTGCTCTCGGGCAAAAGTGACATCATCATTCCTTCTAACAACTTCCACAGCCGGGGCAAGGAAGACCTGTACATCCTTCAATGCTGCTCTCATCGGCAGCTCTGCAGAGTCGGATTCTGCAAGAGCTTTTCCTTTCCCTTTGTCCTTTGCTCCCTGAGCGACACTGCTTTCACCAAGCTCCTGTACTCTTGTTGTATACTCAGGTTGCAGGAGTGCCAGTATATCTTCTGATTTAGCCCACTCCAGGACAGCTTGCTCGACTGTCAGGAAATCCTTCCACTTCAACAGGATTTCTCCCTTAGCCAGCCGCATCTCTCTCCAGAGATTGTATTGCAGCTCCATATTTCTAGCCGCTGGAAATGTGGGATCAAGTGCTAAAGCTTTTGTTTGTAGACGAGCTTCTTCTTCAGTTGGCTTGTCCCGGAGCTGATATGGCTCCTGAAGCTGATGTGACTCATCCCCAAGATTTTCTACCACCTCAGAAGGTGTAGAGAGTTGGGAATCAAGAGACTCATCCTCAACAGCAACTACAGCCAAGCTTGCTGTAGAGCGTTGGGAAGCAGCAGCTGTAGCAGCCTTCTTCTTGCTGCGCGGGGCCCTTCTTACCAAGGGTGCATCGTCATTAGAAGACGAGGATTCAGTTTTAGGTACTGCCTTCCTTGAACTCCTCTTGATGACGGGAAGAGGATCTTGAATGTCTTCTTCTTCCTCGTTTCTCCCGCTGTATACTGCTTCATCTTGCAGGGCCAGGATAGCATTCTTTTTGTCTTTGGTTTTCTTCCTTGTTATCCCAGCTTCTACTGTCTTCGGTTGGGTCTTACCCTTCTTCTTCTCCCCTAAATACTTTCCGATGGGGATAGGGGTCGGTGCTGCAAGTTGAAGACCAAGCTTGCAGAGCAGAGAACAAATGGTGATATCGTTGCTCCGACGCTCCGTTATCTTCTCTGCTTCCTCCCACAGCCTCTTCATGATGAACCTTGCCCAATTTACATTCTCTCCGGCCCTGATAGCGGACATGATCCGGAACCGAAGATCTGTGCACTTGTCATAACTCCCTGTTCGGCCTTCAATGGACTATGCACAGATATCATGAAGCAGTTCAAACTCCGACTTGAAGAGCTTCTTTGGGGTGCTTCTCTTGATTTCAGCCCCTGCATCCCTTGCTCGAAAGAGATCCCACATCTCTTGAGCAGATGTCTCCCCATAGTTTAACAACTGACTGGGGGTCATACCTCCGTCGAAAATGCTGAAGGTGGTAGGGATGTATCTAACGGTTAGAGACCGCTCTTCCTCGCCTGCATCCATTCTAAACAGGATGCAGTTCCTGTCCTCCGCCTGCCTGGCGTAGGAGTAGAACCTCTATACTGACTCCATAGAGAAGCTAGCGTAAACAGTTGTCAGCAGCCCTAGGACTTAGGTCCACTGAAGAGCATCGAAGATTCTGATAACGAGGGCTTCATCGTACAGCCCAGAAGTATAGACATGCGCCTGGTTGATCAGGCGTCCTTCCAAGATGATGGTTTGCCTGGCTATCATGGTTTTCTAAGAGAGAAAAAGGTGAAGAGAGTTTCGAAGATTAGGACTTAGGAAAATTCTTGCGAAATAAAACTTCTCTCTCTCTGGGTGATGGTGAATAATGATTTCGAAAAGTGTGGTTATGGGGGTTGTGGTGGATTTCAAGGGACGTGAAGTAAGATCGACAGTTGAGAAAATTTGAAGAGAATTGATCTTATGGTCCAGAAAAAAGCGAAGATATCAAATCGTCGCTAATTATTACAAGGCGCGTGGGCTACTAAGCGTAACCCTTCCACTTCTGACACGCGCAGACTTTGTATTTAATGCTGAAAGACATGCCCTTTGCCGCCTAAATAAATGACTTTTTAAGGTTGCAGCATCATTGGTACGAGGTTGCAAAGTAATCAATACTCTTTTGAAATAAATGCTGTAACCTGGTGCCGCTTTTAACTCCCGATTTCTGCTGTACTGTAAGAATATATAATGCAGCGCTGTTTGAACCCAGCATTGTAAGAAAGCGTAGCTTACAGTACTATGATCTTTGCACTTTCTTTTTCTCCTCATAACTTAAGAATTCTCAGCTCGTTTCTAAGCATAGAAAACCTCGATTCACTTAAAGGCTTAGTGAATATATCTGCAAGCTGGAGATTTGTATGAACTTTCTCAAGCACAATATCCTTCTTTTCCACGTGGTCTCTTATAAAGAGATGACATATATCAATATGCTTCGTTCTTGAGTGAAAAACAGGGTTATGGGTAATTGTAATGGCGCTTGTATTATCACAGAGAATTGGGATCTCTCTTTCTTGAATTCCATAATCCCTAAGTTGCTGCTGTATGCAGAGAATCTGCGCACAATAACTTTCTGCTGCAACATACTCTACTTCTGCTGTAGAGGTTGCAATTGAAGTTTGCTTCCTGCAGAACCATGAAACGAGTCTATTTCCCAAAAACTGACAAGTCCCACTGGTACTCTTCCGATCAATCTTGCAGCCTGTATAATCTGAATTAGAGTAGCCTTTAAGCTTGAATCCTCCTTCATTGGGATACCATAGGCCTACTTCTTGAGTTCCTTTCAGATATTTGATAATCCTTTTAACCGCTGAAAGGTGTGATTCCTTTGGTGTCGCTTGAAATCTTGCACAGACTCCTACTGCAAACATGATGTCAGGCCTGCTTGCTGTAAGATACAGTAAGGATCCGATTAGGCATCTGTACTTCGTGATATCAACATATTTTCCATCTTCATATTTGTTAAGGCTTATTGATGTCGACATAGGAACAGATGTTGCTGCGCCATTCTCCATGCCAAATTTCTTGATAAGATCCTTCGTGTACTTGACTTGATTGATGAAGGTTCCTGTAGACAGCTGTTTTACTCGCAGCCCAAGAAAGAAACTTAATTCTCCCATCATACTCATCTCGAACTTGGACTGCATCAGGTTGTAGAACTTCTCATATAGCTCTTTGTTGGTGGATCCGAAGATGATGTCGTCCACATATATCTGTACCAGCAGTACACTTTCTCCATCCTGTATCCTAAACAACGTCTTGTCGATTGTTCCTTTCTGGAAACCATTCTCTAGCAGATAGAGAGATAAGGTGTCATACCAAGCTCTTGGTGCATACTTAAGTCCATATAGAGCCTTATATAACCGGAACACCTTCTCTTCTACTTGATCTTCGAAGCCTGAAGGTTGTTCAACATAAACTTCCTCTGTAAGAAGACTATTTAGGAATGCACTCTTAATGTCCATTTGATAGATATTGAAATTCATGTGAGCTGCATAGGCCAGAAAAATCCTTATTGCTTCCAATCTTGCCACTGGAGCAAAGGTCTCATCAAAATCAATTCATTCTTCTTGACAGTATCCTTTGGCAACTAATCTTGTCTTGTTCCTTACGATGAGTCCAGATTCGTCTAACTTGTTCTTGAAGACCCACTTTGTTCCAATTACTCCTTGATGAGTTGGTCTAGCAACTGTCTTCCATACTTGGTTTCTTTCAAAACCATTTAGCTCTTCTTGCATGGCCTGTATCCAGTTGCTATCTTGCAGTGCCTCTTCAACATTCGTGGGCTCTGTTTGAGATACGAAGCATGCAAACATTGTTTCATAAGGGATGGATCTTCTTGTTCTTACGCCAATGGATGGATCTCATATTATAAGATCTCTTGGATGATTCCTTAGCCATATTCTATCAGGCTCAAAGATATATTCTGGTCTAGGTTGCTCCTCTTGTTCCTGTAATGCAGGAGGTTCTGCTGCTGTAAGAATATTTGCTGCATCCAAAGCTGCAGCTTCCTCTTCTTTGTCTTCTTCTGTAGGTAGAACTCCTTCTACATATGGAATAACATTCTCTTTCCTTGGAGCTATCTCTTCAGGTGGCTCTTCTAACTTTTTGGTGTTACAGTGTGGTTCATCAAACACCACATGAATAGATTCTTCGACTACCAAGGTTCTCTTATTAAATACCCTGAAGGCTCTACTTACAGCAGAGTATCCTAGAAATACTCCTTCATCTAACTTTGCATCAAAAGTCTTCAGATGTTCCTTTCCATTGTTGAGAATATAGCACCTGCATCCAAAGATATGCAGATACGAGATATTTGGAGTATATCCATTCTAGATTTCATAAGGAGTTTTGTCTAGATCCTTGATGATTAGATATCTGTTCTGTGTGTAGCAAGTAGTGTTGGTTGCTTCAGCCCAAAATCTCTTGGGTACTTCTGCTTCAGCTATCATTGTCCTTGCTGCTTCCTTGAGGGTTCTATTCTTCCTTTCAGCTACACCGTTCTATTGAGGTGTTCTTGCAGCAGAGTATTCATGTCGAATACCATTATCAGAACAGAATTTCTCAATGAATTTGTTTACGAATTCAGTTCATCTGTCTGATCTAATCTTCACTATACTCAAGCTCTTTTCATTCTGAATTTTCTTCATGAGATCAGGTAGCTTGTCTTGAGTTTCAGACTTCTTTGCAAGGAAGATTGTCCATGTGTATCTGGAGTAGTCATCTACAACTACGAGAGAGTACTTCATCCCGCTCAAGCTTACTACTTCTACTGGTCCAAAAAGGTCCATGTGTAGAAGATCTAAGATCCTGTGAGATGACTTTTGAGACTTGTCTTTGAATGAGCTCTTAACTTGCTTTCCTTTTTGGCAAGCTCCATAGATATTTTCCTTTTTGTATGCTACGTCTGGCAATCCTCTTACAAAGCCTTTTCTTGCTAGCTTGTTGATAGTCTTGAAGTTCAGATGGCTTAACCTCTTGTGCCACAGCCAGCTCAGCTCTGGTGGACTTTCACAATAAAGCATGTAGGTTGAATAGAAGAGTTCCAATCAGCTAGATAGATGTTTCCTCTTCTTATTCCTGTAAGCTTGACTTCATTTGAGGTGCTGTCTTTGATTAAGCATTTGTTGAGATTGAATTCCACTATGTATCCTTTGTCACATAATTGACTAATGCTGAAAAGGTTGTATCTGAGTCCTTTTACATAGGATACATCCTTGATTTTTATGTTTCCTTTGACTAGGCATCCAATTCCTTTTGTGCTTTCTTTGGAATCATCTCCAAAGATGACCTTTGGTCCTTTACATTCTTGGAAGTCTTTTAGAGAATCTTTACCACCTGTCATGTGCCTCGAGCAGCCGCTGTCAATATACCATACATCATCGCTGTAACCTGACACTAAAACCTGTAACAAATTCAGACAGATCTATGTACCCATATCTGTACGGGTCCTTTGGGGTTAGTTGCTTTAGGAACCCAAACGTTCTTAACAGTCACTGTTTTGCTGTAAGATTTGTTGGTTCTCTGAGTATATGCAGTTCTGCTTTTGAACTACCTGTTAAATGTGTGTGCAGAGCTAACGAATGTGTTACCAACACTTTTGTGGTGTGGTCTTCCACCATACTTTCCTTGAGTATATCCTCTTTGAGTCAGATCGTTACTGCTTACAGCACTAGGATGCAGTGCTGCACACTGTAACTTAGAGTTTTATATGCAGCGGAAAAATAACGTTTATAACACAAGGCTGATTTTCTCAATATGCTTATTTCAGAAACGTTTAATACTTATGATATATGCAGGAACAGAAGATAAAGACACAAATAAGTAAAACAATTAATCACGTATGGCTTATAGTGGTTCGAAGGTGGTGTAATCCTTCTACATCCACTCTACTGCTCCTCGAGCAGGAACTTTGTTAAGCAAGATTGAATTACAGGACTCTCCTAACAATCTATCAACTTTACAAATCAACCACCTACTGAAGTCCAGCGTACACACAACAACTGCAAACTTCAAAGGCTAACCCACACAGGGTTCTACACTCCTACACAGGGAAATTTCCTAACACTAGACAACTTATACAAACAGCAAGGATCTCTCCTATCAACTGTTCGACACCACTAAAACAATTTAAGCACACAGCAACAAGGTTAAAAGAATATAAAAAAGTTTCTCCAACTGGTGCGATGAAGTGAGCTTCTGATTCTCTTGATGGATCTTTCAGCATTGGGCTTGCTTCACTTCAGAGGTTGAGTGACTGAAACTGATAGAAGGCTTGAATATTTTTATCTTGAAAGCTTGTGAATTTTTGCTCGAATGTTTTAGTATCAGTAGTTTCAGTAACCAGCTTCAGTGTATCTCTTCCTCTATTTATACTTATAGGAGAAGATGTCAGTTGAAGGAGACATCTCTCTTTTGAATTTGAAGTAGTCTGATCAAAGGCATGACTTACAATTAATGCGACTTGACTTTTTTCTTTTGGAGCATTTAATGCGGCAGTTGCGGCTCGCAGCTTTCTGCAGCACGTCAGTCCACGTGGCATCTTCGAATTGGCTCCGTGTCTACTTCTTTGATCTTGTCTCGAACGGCTCTATTATTCTTGCTTGAATCTTTGTTCCTCGTACTGCATTTATCCTTCCTAGGATTGCAAGATACTTCTTGTTGTTAATAGACACTGATTGACTTATCTGAACTGTAAGTTTTACGCTGTATCCTAGGTCTTCCTGCAATACTGCTGTAACTAAGACCTGATTGCAGTATCTTAAGTAGAGCTGCTGCATCTTTTTCTTGCAACACTCCTGTATGCCATTCCTTCTTACTTAGCTGTAGTGATGTTTTGTCTTCTTACAGTGATGATGTATCTGTCTTCTTGCAGCAGCTTCCTTCTCTCGAAAGGCTTAGATGCAGCTTTGTCCTTGTCAGACCTCCATCTTTCAGCACTTAAGACTAGACTCAAACCTAGTCTATATATTCATTTAAACATTGTGAAAAATGGGGTACTTAAAACTTCTTATTACAAATACGTTTTGTCTCATCAAAAACTAAACATTGAAATCCCAACAAGTTTATTTTCTTTGGAACTCGAATTAGTTTGAACTTCAGGGTTATTATGGACATGTAGGTTGTAAAGCTACTAAAAGGAGAAGACTGTGAAGCAATGTTGGTTAAACTGGTAGATTCTAAGAAAGAAACAGATCCTATTGAAGGAGTACCGATAGTGAAAGAGTTCAAGGATGTTTTTCCTGAAGAGCTACCTGGTCCTCCACCAGACAGAGAATTGGAGTTTTGGATAGAACTGGTGCCTGGGTCTGCACCAGTGTCAAAGGCTTCATACCGGATGACACCGAGAGAATTACAGGACCTAAAAGTCCAGTTATAGAAACTTTTGGAAAAAGGTTTTATCCACCCAGCATATCTCCATGGGGAGCTCTGGTACTATTTGTAAAGAAGAAGGATGGGATTTTTCGGATGTGTATAAATTATCGTGAGTTAAATAAAAGGACCATCAAGAATTAGTATCATTTACCCCGGATTGATGACTTGTTTGACCAATTAAGAAGTGCAAGTGTGTTTTTAAAGATCGATTTAAGATTCGGTTATCATCAGGTGAAGGTTAAGAAGGAGGACACATCCAAGACAGCTTTCCGAACAAGATATAACCATTACGAGTTTGTAGTCATGCCTTTTGGACTCAGTAATCCACTAGTAATCTTTATGGATATGATAAATCGAGTTTTTCATCCTTATCTTGACCATTTTGTAATAGTTTTCATTAATGATATTTTGATATACTAGGATAGCTAAATATACTATGAAGAACATTTGAGGATGGTGTTGGAGATACTGCGAAGAGAGAAGCTATACGCAAAGTTCAAGAAATGTGAATTCTGGCTAAATAAGGTGTCCTTCCTTGGACACATCATCTTCGAAAAAGGAATAGAAGTGGACCCCATCAAAGTGGAAGCTGTTAGTAAGTGGAAGATACCTACGAATGTAAATGAGGTGTGAAGTTTCCTTGGGTTGGCAGGATACTATAGAAGATTCATCGAAGGATTTTCTAAGATCACTACGCCCATGACTCATTTAACACAGAAGAAGACAAAGTTTCAATGGACAGATTAGTGTGAGAAGAGTTTTCAAGAGTTGAAGAGAAGGTTAACTACTACACCAATATTGAACAAAAAGGTTTGTAGTCTATAGTGATGTTTCCCAGCAAGGTTTGGGATCTGTTTTGATGCAACAAGAAAGAGTGGCGACCTATGCATCAAGACAACTAAAGACTCATGAGCAAAACTACCCAACTCATGATTTGGTGTTAGCCGCAGTAGTACACGCCCTCAAGATATGATGACATTATTTATATGAGGAAAATGTGAGATTTACACTAATAATAAAAGTTTGAATTATTTCTTCGAACAGAGCTCAATATGAGGTAGTGAAGATGGTTGGAATTGGTAAAGGATTACGATTGCACAATTTTTTATCATCTAGGGAAGGTGAATGTAGTTGCTGATGCACTTAGCCGGAAGAGGACAGGAGAAATGGTTTGTCAACTTACCAATCAAGATTTCTTGATAAGAGAAATGACTAAGTTAAACCTGGAAATAATGGTGCCACCAAGCAGCATTAAGGCTAGGATTGCAGCTTTAATGGTCAGACTCACCTTGCAAGAAAAGATCATAAAGGCCTAGAAGAATGACAAGTTTTTATAAGGGATAAAAGAGCGTTTGGAGAGAGGAAGAGCAGGAGGATTTACGAAGTCCATCGAAGGGGCTCTCACCTTCAAAAGAAGACTCTGTGTGCCAAATGATGAAGAATTGAGGAATAGAATTTTGGAAGAGGCACACGTAACTAACTCTATACTTAGCACATCCTGGAGGTACGAAGATGTATCAAGATCTGAAGAAAACTTTTTGGTGGCGGAACATGAAGAGGAGCGTTGAACTTTTCATCAAGAAATGTCTCGTTTCCTAGCAAGTAAAAACAGAACATCAGCAACCAGCGGGGATGCTGACACCACTGAAAATACCCGAGTGGAAATGAGAACACATTACCATGGATTTATCATCGGGTTGTCTACAACAAATGGAAGAAACCATGCTGTATGGCTTATTGTTGACAGACTGACCAAGTCTACACATTTTCTGCCTATTAAAATGACGTTTGACTTGGATAGGTTAGCATGAATTTATATAAAGGATATTATCAGACTCCATGGGGTACCAGTTTCTATTATATTAGATAGGGATCCCGATTTACCTCTATATTCTGGCAGAGCTTGGAAAAGGAGTTAGGCACCAAGTTAACTTTCAACACTGTTTTTCACCCCCAGACTGATGGCCAAACAGAGCAAACAATATAGATTTTAGAAGACATGTTAAGAGCCAGTGCCTTGGATCTACATGGAAGTTAGGAAGACCATTTATATTTAGTAGAATTCGCTTACAATAATAGTTATCAGTCAATAATTGGGATGATGCCATATGAGGCACTATACGGAAGAAGGTGTCGGCCACCTCTTTACTGGGATGAAGTGGGTGAAAATGAATTTTGGGACACGAGTTAGTCGAACAGGCAGTAGAAGTAATAAGAAAATCTAAGAAAAAATTAGAGCGGCTTAAGATTGACAGAAATCCTATGCGGATAAGAAGAGAAGCGAACTAAAGTTTGAGGTGGGTGATAAAGTTTTTCAGAAGGTGTCACCTACTAAATCTTAGAGTGACACATCACTCTGAGTTTGATACACATGGTAATTGTTTGGGATAAGGAAAAGATGGGTTTGAGGTAAAATGACAAAAGTTGCATACCAAACACTATTTCACTCATATCTCTCTCTCCCTTTCCACCACCACCGTCTCTATCGCGTCTCCATCGTTGTCGGCCGACGTTTGTCTGATAAGATAATCAGATCATTCATGTGTAGTACTTACCGAGCCCATCACAAGTACGGGCTCAGAATTTGACCCGGTTGCTTCCTCCACTTTGTACGGTCAAGAGAAGAGGTGGCAACTCTTTTCTCTCTCTTCTTTCATTCTCTCCCTATTATCGATTCGTCGCTATGTACTTCTTTATATAAATAGTTCAATTAGATTCTAAGATAAACCATTATATTTTGTAGGGTACACAAAAGAAGAATGAGACAAATCGACATAGTGCGTAGAAGCTTTACAAACACCTTACTAAAGATGGGGGTAAAATTATATTTATATTTTAAATCGTACAATTTTACGAAAAATAATGTGATTATGTGATTTGAATTTTGTGATTATGTGATATCGATTTCAAGTGAAACGTTTTTGCTGTGTGAATAGTATTTGAGTAAGTTATAAGGTTTAAAGAGCTACTGAATTCAGGTGATACAAATACGAATGGTTTGAAATAATGATAAGTCGGGATAGTTCCCGCATGTTGGGATTTCAATGTTTAGATTTTGATGAGACAAAACATATATGTAATAGGAAGTTTTGTGTACCCCATTTTTCACAATGTTTAAGTGATAACAAGACTAGATTTGAGTCTAGATATAGGCGTTGAAAGATGGAGGTTTTCACATGTTACAAAGTTGTATAGAGATGTTCGGAAATAAGCTACTACAAGAAATCAGATACAGTATCGATGCAAGAAAGCAGTTACAGTACTGTAGTGAAGTAAGAAAGAATAGCATGCAGCATCGCTGCAAGAAAGTGATACAATAGTTCTGTACGAATATACTGCAAGCAGGTCCAAGTTACAGCAGCACTGCAAGAAAGTATCAGCTGCAAGCAGACCTAGGATACAGCGCAAAGATTAATGCACAACTAGTCAACAGCGCCAATAACAAACAAAGAAGTATCCTGCAATCCGAGGAATGATAAATGCAGTACGAGGAACAAAGATCCAAGCAAGAATAAATAGAGTCATTCCAGAGAAGATCAAAGTTGCAGACACGGAGCCAATACAAAGATGCCACGTGGACTGATGAACTGACGCGCTGCAGAAAGCTGCTAGCTGTAACTGCCGCATTAAATGCTCCGAAAGATAAAGTCAAGTCACATTAAATGCGAGCCATGCCTTTGATCAAGTACTCAAAATTCAAAAGAGAGATATCTCATTCAATGGATATCTTCTCACTCAAGTATATATAGAGGATGAGCAATATTGAAGTTGGTTAGTGAAACATTTGCGCAAAAACTCTCAAACATTCAAGCTACACCCTCTCAAGTCTACTCTCAGTTTCAGTCACTCAACCTCTGTGAAGTGAAGCAAGTTCAAAACCTGAAAGATCCTCTAAAGGACTTAGAAACTCACTTCTCCGCACCAGTTGAAGAATAAACCATATACTTTTTAACCTTGTTGTTGTGTGCTTAGGTTGTTTTAGGTGTCTAACAGTTGATAGGAGAGATCCTTGCTGTTTGTATAGTTGTCTAGAGTTAAACAGCTTCCCTGTGTGGGAGTTTTGTATTCTGTGTGGGTTAGCCTTTAGAGTTTGCAGTTGCTGTGTGTACGCTGGACTCTAGTAGGTGTTTGCTTTATAAAGTTGATAGATTGTTAGGAAAGTCCTGTAAATCAATCTTGCTTAACAAAGTTCCTGCTCGAGGTAGCAGTAGAGTGGACGTCGAAGGATTACACCATCTTCGAACCACTATAAGCCTTAAGTGTTTTATAGCTTTCTTATCTGTGCTTTATTTCATATATCTCTCTTTGTCATAAGCATTAAACATTTTGAAAAAGGATCATATTTGAGAAAACCAGTCTTGTGTTATAAATCGTATTTTTCCGCTGCGTATAAACTCTAGTTATAGCGTGCAATACTGCATCCTAGTGCTGAAAGCAGTAATTGCTTGGCATTGCAAGTTTAAGTAACTTGCAGAACATGAAGTTTTTCGAAAGATTTACAAAATCAGCCAAGGTTTTTTCACCCCCTTCTGAACCTCGGACACCACTTGGGACCAACAAGTGGTATCAGAGCAAGTTGGGTTAAAAGCCAACTTATCTGGTCACCTACCCAGATCCACCTTAGACTCGCTGTTTTCTCTGTATCCTAAAACTTCATTCTTACAACATATCATGGATTCCTCTAATCACAAGTTACCTATGTTTTCCATAGAGGAATATGACGATTGGAAAATAAGAATGCAGGCACATCTATCAGCCATGAATGACGAAATATGGACGGTCATCATCGAAGGACCTATCATCCCTACAAAGGTGAATCCAGTGCTAGGTAGAGACATGGATGAAGGAGCACCGCCACCACAGAACTTTCTGGTCAAACCTAGACAAGAGTGGAACAATGAAGACAGGAAGAGAGCTAACCTAGACAACGTGGCCAAGAATACTCTATTCATCACCTTGGATAAAGACACATTCAACAAACTCAAAACTTGCAGAACATCCAAGGAAATATGGGAAAATCTGGAGTAAATATATGAGGGGACAGAGCTCACTAAAGACAACAAGATCTCCAACGCTACCCAACTATTCGAGCTCTTTGAGATGAAGAATGAAGAGACTCTTGAGTAACTAGATTTGAGATTCACATCCATTGTGAACAAACTAGAAGCTCTAGGCAAGCACTACACTCAAAACGAGAAAAATATGAAAGTGCTTAGAGCCAAGACCACTGCCATGAGAGTGTCCATGGACTTAAAATCCATGAGCATATTCAACCTATTCTCCAACCTCAAGGCATTCGAGTATGACATCAACTGACGGAGAAAGGAGTTTGAAGAATCGAGCTCCAAAGTTACAGCGCTAACTGTTAAAGGACCCAAAGATACAAGAACCACTAGTTGCAGTAAGCAGACCGATGTTACAGCAGAAGATGCTGAAGAGGACATGGCTCTGCTTCTAAAGAAATTTAGAAGATTCATGAAGAGCAACAATAATAGCAACAATAACACCAACCTCAACAAGAGGAATGACTTCAGAAGAAGTCATCCACCTCCTCAGGTATCCTCCTCTCCACAGCCAAATACAAGCAATATTGACTTGTGCTATAATTGTAGGAAGCCGGGACACTACGCAATAAACTATCCATATCCAACAGTGCATAAGTATTCTGAAGGAGAGAGAGAGCAGAGAAGAGAGAAGAGAAGAGAGGACAGACACAAGCTTCGAGCTCTCATAGGAGAAATGGAGAAGGCCAAGAATACAACAGTCTCAAAGGAGATGTTGAAAGCTGCAGAATCCTCTGACAGCGACACTGAAACCTAATCCTCTAAGGAAGAAACGCTGATATGTCTGATGACAAAAGATTGCGAGGACAGTGAAGAAGATGAGGTAATCTATTAACCGTTGTCCATACCTGGAAAAGAGGAGCTGAACATGATCCACTCTTTAAAAAGGATTATGAGTGACTTTGAGCAGATCAACTCAACCCATGAGGAGCTGAAGGTTGAGAATGAAAACCTAAAAATCGACAATGAGATCTTCAGAAGCAAAAACATTGATATTGCTAGAATGCTGGCTGCATGCGAGTCTGATAACTTAAGGTGCAGCAAGCTATAAAAGGAGGTCTCTAGATTAAATCTGCTGGTCAGTAAGTTAAAAATTGAGAAGGAGAGCTTGCAGTACACGATCAGCACGTTCAGCAAATCATCTAAGGATGTAAGAGATTGTATAAATCAAACTAGAAGTTCTTTTAAAAGAATCGGGCTTACATTACAGCACTCACACCATTCAGAGTACAGCAAGCACATCCAAAGCTGTTAAGTTTGTTCAAGCTGAAACCCCAATGGAGAAAGAGTTATTCTGTAACTCTGAGAAGATCTTGAACAAGACAGCAATGCTAGATAAGGGGAAGAAACCCCAATGCTCAGCTGCAGGAACTGGATGCAGCAGAAGCCATCTGCTGTATGTAGCAAAAGGATGCAGCAACCCATAAAGTTGCAGCAAAGAAGACACATTCTCATCTATACTAAGACTTACATCTCTAAATCTCAAAGAGAATATACTCAAGGGAAGTATGATGGAAGACCACACTACAAGGGTGTTGGTAACACATTTTTAGTCTCTGCACACACTTTTAATAAGCAGTTTAGAAACAAAATTGCATACAGTCAGAGAACCAACAATTCTTACAGCAAAATAGTAACTGTTAAGAAAGTTTGGGTTCCCAAAGTAACTAACCCCAAAGGACCCTTACAGAAGTGGGTACCTAAATCTGCTTAAATTTGTTGTAGGTTTCAATGCCAGGTTGCAGCAGTGATGTATGGTATATTGACAGTGGCTGGTCAAGGCACATTATAGGCAGTAAAGAAGCTCTCAAAGACTTCCAAGAATACAAAGGACCAAAAGTCATTTTTGGAGATGATTACAAAGGATGTACAAAAGGAAGTTGGTGCCTAGTCAAAGGGAACATAAAGATCAAGGATGTATCCTATGTGAAAGAACTCAGATACAACTTTCTGAACATCAGTCAATTCTGTGACAAAGGATACACAGTTGAATTCAATCTCAACAAATGCTCAATCAAGGACAGTACATCAAATGTAGTCAAGCTTATAGGAACAAGAAGAGGAAACATTTATCTTGCTGACTGGAACTCTTCTATTCAACCAACATGCTTCATTGTGAAAAGTCCACCAGAGCTTAGCTAGTTGTGGCACAAGAGATTAAGCCATCTGAACTTCAAGATTATCAACAAGCTAGCAAGGAAAGGTCTTGTAAAAGGATTGCCAGATGTGGCATACAAGAAGGAGAATATATGTGGAGCTTGTCAGAAAGGAAAACAAGTAAAAAGCTCATTCAAGGATTAGCTGCAGAAATCATCTTACAGGATTCTAGATCTTCTATATATGGACCTCTTTGGACCAGTAGAACTAGTAAGCATGAGTGGAAAGAAGTACTCATTTGTAGTAGTAGATGACTATTCCAGATACACATGGATAATCTTCCTTGTCAAGAAATCAGAGACACAAAGCAAGCTACTTGACCTTATAAAGAAGATACAGAATGAAAAGAGCTTGAGTATAGTAAAAATTGGATTAGACAGAGGAACTGAATTCATAAACAAATTCATTGAGAAATTCTGTTCTGATAATGGTATTCGTTATGAGTACTCTGCTGCAAGAACACCTCAACAGAATGGTGTAGCTGAAAGGAGGAATAGAACCCTCAAGGAAACAGCAAGGACAATGATAGCAGAAGCAAAAATACCCAAGAGATTTTGGGCTGAAACAATCAACACTGCACGCTACACACAGAATAGATGTTTGATTAACAAAGATCTAAACAAAACTCCATACGAAGTCTGGAATGGATATACACCAAATATTTCATATCTGCATATCTTGGATGCAGGTGTTATATCCTCAACAATGGAAAGAAGCATCTGAAAACCTCAGTCAGATGAAGGAGTATTCTTAAGATACTTTTCTATAAATAGAGCCTTCAGAGTATTCAACAAGAGAACCTTGGTGTTGAAGAATCAATTTATCTGGTGTTTGATGAACCACACTGTGACACCAAGAAGCTAGAAGAACCTGCTGAAGATACAGCTCCAAGGAAAGAAAATGATATTCCATATGTTTAAGGAGTTCTGCATCCAGGAAAAGATAAAGAAGAAGAAGCTGCACCTCTGGATGCAGCAGATATTCTTACAGCAGTAGAACCTCCAATCATACAGCAATAAGAGGAGCAACCTAGACCTATACATGTCTTTGAGCCTGATAGGACTGTTAGGATGTATACTATAAGCCTAGCTTTTGTATGAACATCTATTTATGATATGAGAATCTTTTGTGGTCAAATGTTTGCATTTTATATATTTGTTATATATGTTATTGCAATTGTCCAATTAATTTATATTGTAGATAACATGGTGTGTGGTGCCACACAGAAGATCATGTTATCAGTTCCTTATAGATTATAAATGGTAGCTCACAGCCGAGATAATTTTGGACAAATTATCGGAATGGTTGTAGTGTAATTTGGTACTAATCTGTCTTGATTATAAAATTACACTAGTACATTTTGTATGTATTGAGCAGGACCAATTGAGGTTGTTTTATTTGTACTGACTACATAAATAAAACAAGACCTCTGTTATTATGGATGTGCGTCCTCTTAATCATTGTATGATAACGGGCATGTATACTCGATATATGTTTCTTTAATTTACCAATGGGTGAGATTTATTTATTAAATCAATAAGCTCGGTAAATTGGGATACAGTGTTGTTTATATGGTGTGCTGTTGATTATATAATGAAACCGTGTCCTAATTATTTAGGATGATGATGTCCCCTTGAGGAACTCATAAGGATTATCATGTAAACCCTGCAGGTGGATTTATTCCGGCATGATAATAAAGTTGAGTGGTACTACTCTTGGATTAAATATTAATTAATTGAATTGTTAGTAATTCATTTAATTAATGGACATTCGATATCTTAAACATGGGGAGATAAACGCGCACATAATAAATAGGAGCCATATCTAATATGGATAAGGGACGGTAGTTCAATAATATCTTTTTAGTGGATTAAGATATTATTTGATAGGCTTGAGAAGTATATTCAAATCGAATTAAGGACTCCTAAGCCTATCAGGAGACCGATTCCTAATCCTCCTCAAGGTCCCTGTTGTAGCCTATAAATAAGCCTCAAGTCAGCCGTTTTTGTGACACACAGAAATACAGATACACAGACATAAAAATCTGAGATACGTATTAGTAGAAGACGGCTGAAGATCTCGATAGCTCGTTGCCCACACAACGTTCGAGATAAGGCGAGGAATACAGCAGAAGATCGTGAGGTCCAGGCTTCATCGATTCCTCCATCTACGGTTCTGATCTCAAAACTAATTTCGGTGCAAAATGTATGATTCGTTTTCCGCTGCGCGTTAATCAATTTTACATGGACCCCGATTTGGATAATCGAATAAGGGTCGGCGATCCGGCGGTTCCTACAATTGGTATCAGAGCCGTGGTTTTCTGACTCTATTCGATTGAATCGGTTAATTCTATTATGAATCATATCTTGAAGCATACGTGTTTTAGATCGGATAATAGTAGGATGTGCGAGAAATTATGTTTTTTCTGCAGGAACCTTAAATCCAACTATTATGGTCTGAATGTATGTTTATGTATGAATTAAACCCTCGGACATGTCGAGGTTGTTTTTTGAATGTATGATTGTAATAGTAAAATCACGACGGTCTGTCGTGTTAGGTTTTATTTTCTGTTCGATCTAGATTATATGTAAACTCCTTCGTGGGGTATAGGATCGATGGATGTAATAGATACAAGGTTAGGATCGCATGACCGGGCATGACCATGCTGTGCAGCACGGTTAGACCGTGCCAGCCGAAGATTGCGACTGAACGACAGGGCACGACCGTGCTATGGGGCACGGTCGACCGTGCGGCGTCTTTGAAGATCGGGCACGACCGTGCTGGAGGGCACGGTCAGACCGTGCCAGCTAAGGATCGCCACTGATGGATAGGGCACGACCGTGCTATGGAGCACGGTCAACCGTGCGACGTGTTTCAGATCGAACACGACCGTGTTTCAGGTCGATCCCCGTTTGACGGCAAACATTGAAGAACACAACGATAAATCGAGGCCATAATAGTTGGAAATTTTATTTTTCATATTTATTGCTCTATATGTGTTTTATCAAGCATGCTTGTATGTGTTTTATATGATATGTATGTTAAAATCCCTCATGTTAAATAACTAAATGGGAGAGGGATTAATTGTTTTAATAAATCCCATGGCCTCCATTACTTGTTTGTAAGTGATGCACCTGAACTTGCGCGTTGGCTTTAAGTGCCTTCCTCCATATCGGATGAGTTCATTTGCGGATCACTAGATCAAACTTCCTTTATGGATAGTTATAGAAAGTTGTTTAGGAGCGTGTCATCTTCTCCATCTGAAGAGGCATAATCCTAGATAATGGACTTAGTATCAAGTAATGGTGTACACTTAGATGCATTTGATAAGTATCCTCCCCATCGGAGTCACTACTGTCATTTGTATGGCCAAAGCGATAACCAACTATTAATTTTATTTGTCATAAAGTTAAGTTGACAAGATAATAAAATTAATGGGTAAAACCTCCTCTAACAAATGTTTGAATTAGTATACGTCTACACTATCGTGGCATACGAAGTTCACGGTGTATTGAGGTGTTGGTGAATTTAGATTATGTTGTTTGAAGGAACAATATGATTTGTCAATTCAAATTATTTGACCTATGTGTATATTTATGTGATTCTCAGGATGTTCATTATGGTTTTCAATTCTCTTGCTGTTATACTTAAAGAAAACAAACTTACTGGTCCTAATTATATTGATTGGAAACGAAACCTGGATATTGTCCTGAATGCTGAAGAGTACAAGTTTGTACTCACTAAGAACTGTCCTGAAATGCCCAATGAAAACTCTAGTGAAGATGAGAGATTAGCATATAGGAAGTGGATCAAGGCAGATGAGATGGTGCGGTGTCACATTTTGGCTTCTTTGTCAAAAGTACTGCAACATCAGCATCAGGCCATGCCCACTGCCTATGATATGATGCATAATCTCAAGGAACTCTTCGGACACCAGAGTCAGGCATTAGTTGTTGAAACATGTTTAGCGGTGTTATCTACCGGTACCTGGTGTGTAGATACGGGAGCCACTGATCATGTCTGCAATTCATTGCAAGGGTTCCAGGAAACCAGACAACTAAGTGATGGAGAAATTACTATATGGGCACCGCTGCGAAAGTAGCGGCCATTACAGTGGGAGACGTTTATTTGTCTTTTCCTAGGAATAAGACTTTGATTTTGAGAAATTGTCTTTACGTACCTTGTTTTAGAAAAAATTTGATTTCAGTTTCTAAACTTTTTAAGGATGGATATTCTGTTTCTTTTGATAACAATGTTGTCGTTAAGAAGAATAGAGTTATTATCTGTTCTGGTACGTTGGTTGACAATTTATATACTCTTAATCCTATAACTCCTACGATGCAACAAATGGAAATTAATAGCACATCTTCTAAATCTAATAAGAGAAAAGAACCTTCGAAAATGAATCAAACATATCTTTGGCATCTAAGGTTGGGTCATATTAACTTGAGGAGGATTCAAAGGTTGATAGCCGATGGACCTTTGGGTTCCTTGGAAGTGGAAAACTATCCAACCTGCGAATCCTGCTTGGAAGGAAAAATGACCAAAAGGCCTTTTAAGGCAAAGGGGTATAGAGCCAAAGAAGTGTTGGAATTGATTCATTCTGATTTATGTGGCCCTATGACTATTCAGGCAAGAGGTGGTTTCGAATATTTTGTCTCTTTTATAGACGATTATTCGAGATATGGATACATTTACTTGATGCGCCGTAAGTCTGAGTGTTTTGACAAGTTCAAAGAATATAAGGCTGATGTGGAGAAACGTCATGGTAAATGTATCAAGACACTACGATCTGATTGTGGTGGTGAGTACCTCTTAGGAGAGTTTAGGAGTTACTTATCAGAGGCTGGGATACAATCCCAATTGTCTGCACCGGGTATACCCCAACAGAATGGTGTGGCAGAACGAAGGAATATGACTCTTATGGAAATGGTTAGATCGATGATGAGTTATTCAGAATTACCAAATTCGTTTTGGGGTTATGCTCTGGAAACAGCGACGTATATTCTAAACTTGGTACCTTTTAAGTCAGTACCCTCTACTCCCACAGAATTGTAGACTGGGCGTAAGCCTAGTCTGAAACACATTCGGATTTGGGGTAGTCCAGCACATGTGCTGAAGGGAGATGCTGATAAGTTGGAATCTCGTACGGAAGTACACTTGTTTGTGGGCTATCCTAGTGGAACGAAAGGTGGTTTATTTTATAGTCCTAAAGATCAGAAGGTCATTGTTAGCACGAATGCCCGATTTTTAGAAGAGGACTATGTAATGAACCACAAGCCCATGAGTAAAATTGTTATTGAGGAAATGAGAGGGGATAATTCGGATATACCGACGGTACAAGATGAGATGCCACAAGTGACTGTACCGCGTGTCACTAATGATACACAAATACCGATAGTGCCTCGTCGTAGTGGGAGGGTTGTCAGACAACCTGATAGATTCATGTTTTTGGGAGAGTCTTCAGACTTGGTCCCTGGACAACATGAAATAGATCCCTGGACTTATGCCGAAGCACTCCAAGATAAAGATGCGATATCTTGGCAAAAGGCAATGCTCTCTGAGATAGAATCTATGGATTCTAATCAGGTCTGGGAGCTTGTAGAACCACCAAATGGTGTAAGAGCCATTGGATGTAAATGGGTCTACAAAAGGAAAAGAGGATCAAACGGAAAGGTAGAGACCTTTAAAGCAAGGCTTGTTGCGAAAGGGTATACTCAAAAAGAAGGGATCAATTATGAGGAAACCTTTTCGCCGGTAGCCATGCTGAAGTCTATCCGGATTCTTTTGTCTATTGCTGCTCACATGGATTATGAGGTTTGGCAGATGGATGTCAAGACAGCTTTCCTTAAAGGAAGTCTTGAAGAAAACATCTATATGAAGCAACCAGAGGGATTCATTGAGAAGGGCAAAGAGCATCTTGTGTGTAAGCTTAATCGGTCCATTTATGGGCTGAAACAAGCTTCGAGATCTTGGAACATCCGTTTTGATAAAGTAATCCAATCTTATGGATTTATTCAATGTCCGGATGAATCTTGTGTATATAAGAAGAGTGACGGAAACGTGGTGGTATTTCTTGTACTATACGTAGATGACATCTTGTTAATTGGAAACAATGTCAAGGTGTTGTCAGACGTAAGGGTATGGCTGTCCAAGCAGTTTGCTATGAAGGACTTAGGAGAAGCTGGACATATTCTTGGGATCAAAGTTATAAGGGATCGCAAGAAAATGATGTTATGCTTATCTCAAGCTTCATACATTGACACTATCCTAGCTCGTTTTAGCATGTAAAACTCCAAGAAAGGTTTTCTACCTTTTAGACATGGAGTGCCTTTATCTAAGGAAATGTGTCCTAAGATACCAAAGGAGATAGAGGAAATGAAAGCAGTTCCTTATGCTTCGGCTGTAGGAAGCTTGATGTATGCGATGCTATGTACGAGACCGGATATCTGCTTTGCCGTGGGCATGGTTAGTAGATATCAAAGTAACCCAGGACAAGGTCATTGGACTGCCGTAAAGCATATTCTAAAGTACCTGAAAAGGACTAGAGATTATATGCTAGTTTACCAGGCAAATGATTTATTACCTGTGGGTTACACGGATTCGGATTTCCAATCAGACAGGGACAACAGTAAATCAACCTCGGGGTATGTGTTTACCTTGGGAGGTGGAGCCATAGTGTGGAGAAGTGTGAAGCAGAAATGCGTTTCGGACTCCACCATGGAAGCTGAATATGTGGCCGCCTCTGAGGCAGACAAAGAAGCTGTATGGCTCAGAAACTTCTTGATGGACTTAGAAGTGATTCCTGGTTTGCCCAAAGCTATCACAATCTATTGTGATAACAGTGGTGCAGTAGTAAACTCGAAGGAACCACGAGCCCATAAGGCAAGTAAACACATTGAGCGCAAGTACCACCTGATACGAGATATCATAAAGCGAGGGAAAGTTGTTGTCGCCAAGATTGCATCAGCCGATAACCTAGCAGATCCTTTCACAAAGGCCCTTCCGGCGAAAGCCTTCGATAAGCATGTTGATGGGATGGGAATCAGATGCATGGCAGCGTATATGACAGCATAGTCTTTTAGTATAAGTGGGAGATTGTTAGGATGTATACTATAAGCCTAGCTTTTGTATGAACATCTATTTATGATATGAGAATCTTTTGTGGTCAAATGTTTGCATTTTATATATTTGTTATATATGTTATTGCAATTGTCCAATTAATTTATATTGTAGATAACATGGTGTGTGGTGCCACATAGAAGATCATGTTATCAGTTCCTTATAGATTATAAATGGTAGCTCACAGCCGAGATAATTTTGGACAAATTATCGGAATGGTTGTAGTGTAATTTGGTACTAATCTGTCTTGATTATAAAATTACACTAGTACATTTTGTATGTATTGAGCAGGACCAATTGAGGTTGTTTTATTTGTACTGACTACATAAATAAAACAAGACCTCTGTTATTATGGATGTGCGTCCTCTTAATCATTGTATGATAACGGGCATGTATACTCGATATATGTTTCTTTAATTTACCAATGGGTGAGATTTATTTATTAAATCAATAAGCTCGGTAAATTGGGATACAGTGTTGTTTATATGGTGTGCTGTTGATTATATAATGAAACTGTGTCCTAATTATTTAGGATGATGATGTCCCCTTGAGGAACTCATAAGGATTATCATGTAAACCCTGCAGGTGGATTTATTCCGGCATGATAATAAAGTTAAGTGGTACTACTCTTGGATTAAATATTAATTAATTGAATTGTCAGTAATTCATTTAATTAATGGACATTCGATATCTTAAACATGGGGAGATAAACGCGCACATAATAAATAGGAGCCATATCTAATATGGATAAGGGACGGTAGTTCAATAATATCTTTTTAGTGGATTAAGATATTATTTGATAGGCTTGAGAAGTATATTCAGATCGAATTAAGGACTCCTAAGCCTATCAGGAGACCGATTCCTAATCCTCCTCAAGGTCCCTGTTGTAGTCTATAAATAAGCCTCAAGTCAGCCGTTTTCGTGACACACAGAAATACAGATACACAGACATAAAAATCTGAGATACGTATTAGTAGAAGACGGCTGAAGATCTCGATAGCTCGTTGCCCACACAACGTTCGAGATAAGGCGAGGAATACAGCAGAAGATCGTGAGGTCCAGGCTTCATCGATTCCTTCGCCTACGGTTCTGATCTTGGAACTAATTTCGGTGCAAAATGTATGATTCGTTTTCCGCTGCGCGTTAATCAATTTTGCATGGACCCCGATTCGGATAATTGAATAAGGGTCGGCGATCCGGCGGTTCCTACAAGGACATGACTAAGGAATCATCCTAGGGATTTTATCATTGGAGATCCATCCATAGGAGTAAGGACAAGAAGGTCCATTCCTCATGAAGCGATGTTTGCATGCTTCATATCTCAGACAGAGCCTAAAAATGTTGAAGAAGCCCTGCAAGATAGCAACTGGGTACATGTTATGCAAGAAGAGCTAAATGGTTTTGAAAGAAATCAAGTATGACAAACAGTTGCAAGACCAACTCATCAAGGAGTTATAGGAACGAAATGGGTCTTCAAGAACAAGCTAGATGAATCTGGACTCATTGTGAGGAACAAAGCAAGATTAGTTGCTAAGGGATATTACCAGGAAAAATGAATTGATTTTGATGAGACTTTTGCTCCAGTAGCAAGGTTGCTGGAAGCAATAAGAATTTTTCTGGCATATGCATCACACATGAATTTCAACGTCTATCAAATGGACGTAAATAGTGCATTCCTGAATGGTCTTCTTTTAGAGAAAGCGTATGTTGAATAACCTTTAGGTTTTGAAGATCAAGCAAAAGAGAAGGTGTTTAGGTTACACAAAGTCCTGTACGGACTTAAGCAAACACCAAGAGCTTGGTATGACACCTTATCTCTCTATCTATTGGAGAATGGCTTTAAAAAAGGTACAGTCGACAAGACTCTGTTTAGGATACAGGATGGAGATAGTGTACTTTTGGTACAAATTTATGTGGCTGACATCATCTTCGGATCTACCAATAAAGAGTTGTGTGAGAAGTTCTCCAACCTAATGCAGTCGAAATTCGAGATGAGTATGATGGGAGAATTAAGTTTCTTTCTCGGGCTGCAAGTAAAACAGTTGATTGTAGGAACCTTCATCAGCCAAGTCAAATATACAAAGAAACTTATCAAGAAATTTAGCATGGAGAATGGTGCAGCAACATCCGTTCCTATATCTACATCAATAAGCCTTGATAAAAATGAATATGGTAAAGATGTAGATATCACAGAATACAGACGGTTAATTGGATCCTTGCTATATCTTATAGCAAGTAGGTCAGACATCATGTTTGCAGTAGGAGTCTGTACAAGATTTCAAGCAGTACCAAAAGAGTCACACCTTTCAGCAGTCAAAAGGATATCAAGTATTTGAAAGGAACTCAGGAAGTAGGCCTATGGTACCTTAAGGAAGGAGGATTCAAGCTCAAAGGCTATTCTGACTCAAATTATGCAGGCTACAAGATTGATAGAAAAAGCACCAGTGGGACTTGTCAATTTCTGGAAAATAGACTTGTTTCATGATTTTGCAGAAAACAAACATCGATTGCAACTTCTATAGCCGAAGTAAAATATATTGCAGTAAGAAGTTGATGTGCTAAAATTCTTTGGATACACCAGCAACTTAGAGATTATGGGATTGAAGAAAATGAGACTCCGATTCTCTGTGATAATACAAGTGCAATAGCAATTACTCATAATCCTATTTTTCAGTCAAGAACAAAGCACATCGACATACGACATCACTTTATAAGAGATCATGTAGAGAAGAAATATATTGTACTTGAGAAAGTTCACACGGATCTCCAACTTACAGATATATTCACTAAACCATTGAGTGAATCGAGGTTTTCTATGCTTAGAAACGAGCTGGGAATTCTAAAACTATAAGGTAAAAAAGATTGTGACACCCTATACCCCTATGACGTATAACCCACAATAAAATATTCATCATATAGGAAAATCATGCTGACGTTTCATTTATCCATATAAGTATAAAAACATTATGAATTAAAAACTAATATCATATAAGATTAAAACACACAACTCATATCCCAGCACAAATCATATTAAATACAGCTTATGATACACATGTCCAAAATGCAAAATGCGGAGGAAGAGAAGGTTGCACGAGGCATCAACCGGCCGACCTGATATAGCATGATGTCTATATGTACAAACTCACTTCAAAAGGCTATTGAATCTAAAAAAAATAAATATGCGATTTTTATGAGTCGCAACTCAGTGAATATAAACCATTACTTTAATTAAATAATAAGCAAATAACAATCATTAACATTAATCAACCATATAATCATCATGTGCAAATGCCACTATGTCCGATTTATTATTCTGTGAACTGCTCGAGCTTGGATCTGTCCCAGGATTTCCAATATGCCATTGTGTATATAGACCCGTCGGTCTCCAATATGATTATGACCCGAAGGTCTCCACTGTGTATACAGATCCATAGCAAGACAGTCACAGGCCCTTTTAATTTCATGTCATATGTAATGCAACATATCAATCATCTGAGCATATAATCAGATATACATTTACCAATATATCCTTTGATCCAATGACAATTCGTATAAATACATACTTCTTATAGAACCCATATAACAAACCTTGCAGATAAATCACATCACATTGCGTATAAATCACATATACGGTTTATACTCACATTACATATAAATCACATAACATATAAGTCACATATATGGTTTATACTTACCCGGCTAGGATAAGCGATTTGTTCGTCACTCTGCTTTCTCCTCTCGTTCTACAGCCCGTGCTCCTATACGATTCAATACAATTTAGCCTAATCGTCCCCTTAATATATTTATTTCCATTATGCAATGAAATGCAATATATGTATGTTTAATTTCATTTATTTCATATATGCATATGATACAAGATTCTAACAACCTTTCTTCTTTCGACGTATTCAATTATGTTCAGAATTCTCTTTATAACTTGAATTATAAAATTCCGAGTCAAGCAAGGCAAAATTCAGTAGAAACTTAACATATAGCTCTACAACTTTCATATTTAACATTTTTCCTAATTCAGTCTCCAACCTGCATAAAATTAGGCTGCAAACACAGCAATATTAACCGTTTTCGAACCGAATCATTATAAAACAAGCCCTAGAATTTTGACATTATCTTACTCAATATTTAACCGAGTCATCCACAGTTTTAAGCTTTCAATAACCGAGTCATCTTACTCAATAACTTTCATGTTTTAAGCTTTTCCTAATTCGGCTTACCAAGCTACCAAAACATCCGATAAATTATAATAACTAGAGACATATATAATTCATTAATTTCTTTATACCTTTCAGGAAAAATCTTGAGAATTCACTCCGATCAAATCGAAGAACACGTCCCCACGAACTCCCCCTCAAGTTTTGAAAAAAATCGGTAAAAAAATGAAACCAAAATTAATAAACCTTTCTCTTTTCTTTCTCCCTCTATCTTTTTTTCCTTACTCTCTGTTTCCTCTCTGTATTTTTCTGCTGCGGTGCCTCTATTTACTTTTCTTTTGCTGCTGCCTTATCTTTCCTTTTTATTTACTATCACCGTCTTTCAGGTTTCAGTAAAAGTTTGTTGTTTTCCTTTATTATTATTTTATTATTATACTATTATATTTGTTGATTGTGCATGCATAACTTATATATATATATATATATATATATATTATAATTAACTTCTTTTGTATATACATATGCATGTTGCGGCTAATTGCATGCATTACTTATTATTATTATATATATATTATAATATTAAATAAACTTATATATTATATGTGCATAGCTGCAGCTAACATTATATATATATATACTAATATATATACTACATGTTTATATATATATATATTTATATATATAAAATTTAAATTTATTTTCTTTATAAATTTCAACATAATTTATATCATCATTAATCAAATAATTTATATTATGCACTCGAAAATTACTCAAGTCTCAATCAATTATAATAGGGGTTTCTCAACACTAATTATCGAAGAGCATATAAATAATATGAAATGCATATGATGCATGAAATGAATGCCCAACGACGTGTATGTTTTGGTTGAGAATGTTACAAAGATAGTGCAGAAGCCTAGGGGGAATCTCTACATGCTTACGAGAAGCAGTAAGTATAATGCTATAAGCTACGTCTTCATACAGCGTTGGGTTCAAAATAATGTTGTATCTTTTATTCTTAGAGTACAGCAGCAAACGGAAGAGTAAGCAGCACCTGGTTACAGTATTTATTTTAACGAGTATTTATTACTCTGTAACCTCGTACCCAGGTTGCTGCAACCTTAAAAGGATATTCATTTAGGCGGCAAATCGCATGTTTTTCAGCATTTAATGCATGTCTGTGCGTGTCAGAAACCGAAGAGGCGCGGTCAGAAGCCCACGCACTTAGTAATGATTATTGACGATTTGACCCCTCCGTCTTTTTTTAAGAACCGTAAGATCAATTTTCATCGTTCAATCTCAACCATTGATCTTACTACACGTCCCTTGAGATCCTCCATAACCCCATAACTGCCCATATTCGAATTTATTTTCTCCATCATCCCAAAAGAGAAGTTTCCTTTCTTGCGAAATTTTTCTTAAGTCCAAAACATCCAAAACCTTCAATCCTTCTCAAATATCCAATGGTGGCTAGACAATCCATCATTTTGGAAGAACGCTTGGTCAACTAGGAGCACGTTTACGACTCTGGGTTGTACGATAACTTAATCATTCGTCGAATCTTTGACGCCCTTAAAAGAACTCAGATTCTAGGGTTGTTGACCACCGTTTACGCTGGGTTCTCGGTGGAGTCAGGACAACAGAGAAGAGGAACTGTATCCTTTTCAGGATGGATGTAGATGAGGAAGAAAGGTCTCTGACTATCAGAGACATTGCCACCACCTTCAGCATTTCTGCCGGAGGCATGAACCCTAATTAGCTTGTGATATATGAGGAGGGCAACGCTCAAAAGATATGGGATCTCTTTCGAGTGAAAGATACCGGGGCTGAGATCAAGAAAAGCACCCCGAAAAAACTCTTCAAACTAGAGTTTGAATTCCTCCATGATATCTGTGCGTACTCTATCGAAGGCAGGATGGGAAGTTACGACAAATGCATAAATCTCCGGTTCTGGATCATGTCTGTCATCATGGTCGGAGAAAAGGTGAACTGGGTGAGGTTCATCATGAAGAGGTTTTGGGAAGAAGCAAAGAAGATCACGGTGAGAAGGAGCTTCGGCATCACCATCTATTCTCTGCTCTGCAAGTTAGGGTTCCAGCTTGCAGCTCCCATCCCCATTCTCATTGGGAAGTATCTCGGGGAGAAGAAGAAGGGTAAGACCCAACCGAAGGCAGTAAAAGCTGGGGCTGCAAGGAAGAAAACCAAACGCAAAAAGAATGCAGTCCTGGCGCTGCAAGATAAAGCTGTAGGCAGCGGGGGCGATGAGGAAGATGAGAATGTTAGGAGTCCTCTTCCTATCATCAAAGGGACACCAAGAGGGGCTGAACCTGAACCTGAAGCCTCTTTCTCTGATGATGACGCACCCCTGACGAGGAAGGCCCTGCGTAGCAAGAAGAAGGCTGCCTCAACTATCGATTCCCAACTCTCCACTACAAGCTTGGTTGCAGTAGATGACCTCCAGAGGATACAACCTGATGAAGAAGCTCGTGTACAGGGGGCTACTGACTTAGCCTCCTCGTGCGATCACGGAGCTGCTGCATCAGTGCTTGATCCTACATTTCCAACAGTTAGCAATATGAAGCTGCAATACAATCTCGGGAGGGAGATGCGACTGTCTAAGGGGGAAATCCTGTTGAAGTGGAAGGATTTTCCTGACAGTGGAGAAAGCAGTCCTGGAGTGGGCCAATTCCGATGACATTCTAGCACTCCTGCAACCTGAGTATGCAGTTATGGTACAAGAATGATCAGTAAGCACTGCTGCTCAGGGAGTAAAGGACAAAGAAAAAGGAAAGGCTCTTGCAGAATCCCATTCTGCAGAGCTGCCGATGAGAGCAGCATTGGAAAACGTTCAGGTTTTTCTTACCCCGACAGTGAAGGCTGTCAGAAGGGACGACGACGTCGCTTTGCTTAGGAGCAAATCGACACCCTAGGAATGGAGCAGACTGAGGAAGCTATGCTGCAACAGGCGCTGCAAGCAAGTATGAAGGAAACCAGCATGCAGCACACTCCTAGGAGGATGCGGGGAGAAGGTAGCTCGAGCCAACATAATGCAAACTCCCCTGCATACGAGCAAATGGTTGAAGACCTCTCAAACATAGTCTCTCTTGACCCATTGGAGGAGGAAGAGCCTCAACTGGTGGATTACGGTGATTTCTCGATGCATATGGACACTGCTGCTGCAGATTCTCAACGGGAACCAACCGCCATCATCAGAAAAGTGATCTCTGACATTGCTGAGATCGCCGATGACACAACCACGGAGGAAGTTGCAGAGGTTGGACTCCCTGTACTGGTAGAGACAGCAGTACAGCAAGCAGCCGCCTTTGCAGAAGCCGCTGAGGAAGCAAGAAGGGTGGAGGCTGAGATTCTTGCAGCGATAGAGCTTACAGTGCTGCATACTGTGGAAGCTGCAAGAAACCAACTAGAGCTGCATGAACCCATTCTTGTAGCAGAAGCTGTGATGTTACAGGACTGGTCGAGGAGATGGGGTCTTTGCTGAAGACTTCAGGTGAGGCTGTTATTCTGACAACACTTTCTGAGGAAGAGAAGACCTCTGCAGGGGAGGTTGTTAAGACAGTACCCTCAGAGGATGCTGAAGAAGAAGCAGAGGTAACCCCTGTGCAGCTAGAGACACCTCAGGAGGAGGTTGATGTTGCAGCTGCTGCATGCTCAAAAGAACCTTCTCAGGTTACAGTAGCGGAGGTTACTAAGGACGCTGCAGTAGGGCCTACCGAATTCATCAGGATGATGGAAAAATGAAATAGAGCTGTATACGGATCGAAAGGTAGTGGGGTAGGACCAGTTTCCATATCATCTGATGAAGAGGAGACAGATGATGAAGAGCACCCATCCTCAAGCTCTACCAGTTCCCAACCTAGCCAGCATGAGGATGAGGTTGCAACAGAGGCACCAAGGTAGGATGCAGCACCAAACCTTCAAGCTGTCATTCTCTACGCTGCATCAGCTGCCGCCTCAACAAGAAGGAATTTGAGCCTGACCCCTGACGAATCGATTGACAATGTGGTAGCTGCTGTTAGACATCTGTTGCATGCTCTCCAGGAGCATGCGTCTAACATACAAAACAGCATGAGGGTCGGCGCCCAATTCGATGCTGAAACCATGATCGATTTCAAGAAAGATCTCGAAGTGCTGCCCAAGATGATCAGAAATGACTTGAACGAGTCAACTTATAGGCTGCTTCAAGATCGATCAAGAATGGAGGGAGAGCTTAAGAGAGATGCTGAAGCCAGTTGCACAGAGATTCGACTCACCAGGAGATCAATGAACGAAGCGACTGACAGGCTGAACTCTCACTCCATGTTGCTGGAGACACTTCTGGACAAAGTTGCAGATCAATCCAGAAGAACCAGAAGTGTCAATGACTGCCTGGGGAACTTGAAAATGATTGTTAGAGAGCTGAGGGGCATCATGGTGAACGTGTTCCCTCAGTATGCCCAAGGATCTAAGGAAGCCCTACGCCGATAAGGAGACCACGCTTCAAAGTGGTCCCAGCTGTCCCTACTCCACCCCCGGCTTTTAATGATGCCAAAAAGGGGGAATGATTCACTGAAAGATACAGGAGCTCAGGGGAAGCTGAAGAAGAAGATGACCAACCTCTCAGTAGGAGAAGGAAGAGGTCTAGATCATCTATTGCTACTGACATTCCCTCTCCAATGTGTAGGAGGAGAGATGATGAAGGTGGAGCAGGAGGAGCTGGTGTAGCTGCTGAAAGCAGATCAGCAGCAGGTGCTGCACACAACCGTGTTGTAAGCAAGGATGCAACACCTCCCTCTTCTCATCATTCTAAGAGAGGGAGAGAGAGCCAGAAGCAGGGCTCGAGGAAAAGGGTAAGTAGAGCTGAAGCTGAAAGGCATTACAATGAGAAGATAGATGCTCAGAGAGTGGAGCATGCCAAAGCTGAAGCTGAAGAGAATGCCTAGATGCAGAGGCTTGGGCTGATTGGAGAAAGGAGGATCTATGTCAAAGACCTCTACCAGTACCCTCCTCAAGAAATCCCAAGACTCGACACAGATAACATTTCTGCCAAAGTGTCAGTGCTGATGGATTAAAGGCCGGATGGAGAAAAAATTACATGGAGCTTGAACATCTTCAAGGCTATCAAGCTGCCAACTGATCGCAATCCATCATTTGAAGCCATCACTCTGTACAAGAGATCTGAGTATCTTAGAAACTTCAGATTTCTGTGCAGAAAGGGCAAATTCAGCAAATTCCAGACATGCCAATCTGCACTGAGAAGATATGAAGAGCTTGCTCGGTGAGAAGAGCTTGAAATTCAAAATTACTACATCGACCTAGTAAAGCAAGACAGGATAGTGCCTTTCTGTGAGGACTTTTGGCTGAGATGGATTCAAGTTCCAAAGATACAGCAGATACTTGAAGAATTCTATTAGGAGTCCATTCGAGATTGGTGGAAGGGATCAAGAGAAAGAGCTGAGCAGGAAAGGATAAAAACTGAAAGAAGACCTAAAGAATCGTCATCACGAAGGTCCCTATTTCAGTAGCTGTATATGCATGCTCTTTTGTACTCTCTGTTGTATGTATCTATTCTTTGTAAAATTTCTCTCAATTAATAAAGAAATTTTTAGCTTATTGTTTTTGATCAAGTTCATCAATTATGAACTTTTGCATGCTTTTATGTTTTTCTGAAGATATGTGATGAAGGAATAGCATGATGCATCTCTAATGAATCCAGGATTAGACCTTATTTTATCAAAGCATATCAAGTATGTAATCCGGATGAAATATGATATAATGCAAAAATGAAAAATTTTCTTCATGAACGAAATAATGTAAAGGTTTTGTCATCATAAAAAATGGGGAAATTGTTAGAATTTCAGTGTTTAGATTTTGATGAGACAAAACATATATGTAATAGGAAGTTTTGTGTACCCTATTTTTCACAATGTTTAAGTGAAATCATAGACTAGGTTTGAGTCTAGATATAGGTGTTGAAAGATGGAGGTTTTCACATGTTACAAAGTTGCATCGAGATATCTGAATAGAAGCTACTACAAGAAAGCAGATACAGCATCGCTGCAAGAGAGCAGTTACAGCACTGTAGCGAAGTAAGAAAGAATGGCATGCAGCATCGCTGCAAGAAAGTGATACAGCAATACTATACAAAGATACTGCAAGCAGGTCCAAGTTACAGCAGCACTGCAAGGAAGTATCAGCTGCAAGCAGACCTAGGATACAACGCAAAGATTAATGCACAACCAATCAACAGCGCCAATAACAAACAAAGAAGTATCCTGCAATCCGAGAAAGGATAAATGCAGTACGAGGAACAAAGATCCAAGCAAGAATAAATAGAACCGTTCCAAAGAAGATCAAAATTGCAGACAGTAAGCCAATACAAAGATGCCACGTGGACTGACGGACTGACGCGCTGTAGAAAACTGCTAGCTGCAACTTCCGTATTAAATGCTCCGAAAGACAAAGTCAAGTCACATTAAATACGAGCCATGCCTTTGATTAAGTACTCAAAATTCAAAAGAGAGATATCTCCTTCAACGAATATCTTCTCACTCAAGTATAAATAGAGGATGAGCAACACTGAAGCTGGTTACTGAAACATTTGCGCAAAAACTCTCAAGCATTCAAGCTACACCCTCTCAAGTCTACTCTCAGTTTCAGTCACTCAACCTCTGTGAAGTGAAGCAAGTTCAAAACTTGAAAGATCCTCTGAAGGACATAGACGCTCACTTGACCGCACCAATTGAAGAACAAACCATATACTTTTTAACCTTGTTGCTGTGTGCTAAAGTTATTTTAGGTGTCGAACAGTTGATATGAGAGATCCTTGCTGTTTGTATAGTTGTCTATAGTTAGGCAGCTTCCCTGTGTGGGAGTTTTGAATCCTATGTGGGTTAGCCTTTAGAGTTTGTAGTTGATGTGTGTATGCTGGACTCTAGTAGGTGTTTGCTTTGTAAAGTTGATAGATTGTTAGGAAAGTCCTGTAAATCAATCTTGCTTAACAAAGTTCCTACTCGAGGTAGCAGTAGAGTGGACGTAGAAGGATTACACCACCTTTGAACCACTATAAGCCTTAAGTGTTTTATAGCTTTCTTATCTGTGCTTTATTTCATATATCTCTCTTTGTCATAAACATAAAACGTTTTGAAAAATGATCATATTTGAGAAAACCAGCCTTGTGTTATAAATCGTATTTTTCCGCTGCGTACAAACTTTAGTTACAACGTGCAGCACTGCATTCTAGTGCTGTAAGCGGTAACTGCTTGGCGCTGCAAGTTCAAGTAACTTGCAAAACAGGAAGTTTTTCGAAAGATTTGCAAAATCAGCCAAGGTTCATTCACCCCCCTCTGAACCTCGGACACCACTTGGGACTAACACCGCACAACAGGGGCTTTCTTTAGAAGTTGGCATATGTCAAATCATTTCTTTACCTACTTGTTGTCGTGAATTATGTGGCCAACGTGAACGTGACCAATGTGTACTATATGTTATGTGAGATATATTCTATGACAATTTAACTGCGCATGCATCTGCACACCAAGTAGGATATTCCTTACTGGAAACCAATCAACGGGGGTATTCTTTGGAAACCCAACAGAAAGGGGTGTAACAACCCTTTGGGTCAACTAAGAGTCCAGTTAGGCTTCTTGAGGGAACCTATCCAAGTAAGTGTTAGGTTATATTAATGTTGATGCGTATAATGCTTATATGTTCACCTTCAGGCATATGGAGCGTAAGGTCACAATGATAAATAAGGCCACAAGGGTCAGGTCACAAGGACCATAATGAGGGTGTTGGTCCCAAGTGGTGTCCGAGGTTTAGAGGGGGGGGTGAATGAACCTTGGTCGATTTTTCAGAATCTTTAAAACAACCGTTCTGCACTGCAAGTTACTTGAGCTTGCAGCGATAGATGGTTACTGCTTGCAGCGCTAGGATACAGTGCTGTACGCTGTAACCTGGAGTTTTGTACGCAGTGGAAATACACTTTTAAAACAAGGCTGTTTTTCTCAAGAATGCTTCTTTCAAAACGTTTTATGATGAGAGATAGATGGATATGCAGAAAATAAGCGCAGATAAATAAAGCGATAAAAACACTTATGGCTTATAGTGGTTCGAAGGTGGTGTAATCCTTCTACGTCCACTCTACTGCTCCTCGAGCAGGAACTTTATTAAGCAAGATTGATTTACAGGACACTCCTAACAATCTATCAACTTTACAAAGCAAACCACCTACTGAAGTCCAGCGTACACACAACAACTGCAAACTTCAAAGGCTAACCCACACAGGGTTTTATACTCCCACACAGGGAAGCTGCCTAACACTTAGACAACTAAACAAACAGCAAGGATTTCTCCTATCAACTGCTTGACACCACTAAAACAACCTAAGCACACAGCAACAAGGTTAAAAGGATAAAAAAGTTTTCTTCAACTTGTGCTTCGAAGTGAGCTTCTGAATCCGTAAGGAATCCTTTAGCTTTGAACTTGCTTCACTTCGATAGGTTGAGTGACTGAAACTGATTGTGGACTTGAATACTTGGATCTTGTAAGCTTTGTGAATTTAGCGTAGATGTTTCAGTTACAGTAACAGTAACCAGCTTCAGTGCTCCTCGACCTCTATTTATACTTGTAGGAGAAGATGTCCGTTGAAGAAGACATCCCTCTTTTGAATTTGAAGTAGCCTGGCCAAAATATGGTTCGCATTTAATGCAGCTTGACTTTTCCTTTCAGATCATTTAATGCGGCAGTTGCGGCTTGCAGCTTTCTGCGGCACGTCAGTCCATGTGGCATCTTCTTATTGGCTCCGTGTCTACTACTTTGACTTTTTTCTTGAACGGCTCTATTGTCCCTGCTTGAATCTCTGTTCCTCGTACTGCATTTATCATTCCTAGGATTTGTAGGATACTTCGTCTTGTAGTTGGCGCTGCATTACTTAACTGACTTGTATGTCTGCGCTGTATCCTAGGTCCTTGTGCAGCTGATGCTTTCTTTCAGTGCTGCTGTATTTCGTTCTAGCAGTACTCCTGTATCTTTTCTTGTAGCGTTGCTGCACGCCGTTCTTTCTTACATTGCTGTATAGAATTTTCGATTTATACAGGAGTGCTGTATCTTCCTTCTATCAGCTATGCTGTATCCTGTCTTCTTACAGCGATACTGTATCCTGCCTTCTTGCAGCGATAATAAAGTTTAGATGCAGCTTTATCTTTGTTTATCCTCCATTTCAATATTTGACACAAGACTCAATTCTAGTCTATTTATTCACTTAAACAATGTGAAAATTGGGTACTCAAAACTTCCTATTACATGATTAGTTTGTCTCATCAAAATCTAAACAATGAAATCCCAACAATTTTCCCCTTTTTGATGATGACAAAACCTTTACAATATTTCGTTCATGAAGAAGTTTCTTTTTACATTAACTCATATGATTTATCCAGATTACATGCTTGCACAGCTTTGAACAATTAAATCTAATCCTGGATTCATCAGAGATGCATCATGCTATTCCTTTCAAGAAAAGCAACAGGAAAACATAAACAATATGCATGAGTTCATAAGAGTTGAACTTGGTCAGAGCAGAAAGAAAAATTTCTTCATTGAGAGAGAAATTTTTACAACATCAAAAATACAATAAGGATCACAAGAGGGTATATGAATACAACTTAATAATACAAAGACCTTTTGCTTGCTGGTTCATCTGATCTTCTTCCTGCAAGCCTTTCAAGGCCTTCCCTTCCTCTTGATCCTTTCCACCAGTCCCTGATGGACTCTTGGTAGGACTCTTCCAGCTTGTGTCTGATCACAGGAATCTGAATCCATCTCAGCCAGAAGTCCTCGCAGAATGGTACAATCAGCCCTTTCTTCACTCGGTTAATGTATAGCTGTTGAATATCAAGGCTTCCTTCCCGAACGAGCTGTTCATACCTTCTCAATGCAGTCTTGCAAGTATGATATTTGCTGAATTTGCCTTGCCTGCATAGTTCTCTGAAGTGTCTGAGGTACTCTGATCGTTTGAAAATGGTGATCGCCTCAAATGTTGGATTCCGATCAAAAGGCAGTCTGACTTCTTTGAAGATGTCGAATCTCCAAACCATGTTCTCTCCTTCAGGCCTTTGATCCATCAACACGGACACTTCAGCAGAGATATTTTCTGTGTCAAGGCGAGGGATTTCTTGAGGAGGGAATTGGTAGAAGTTATTTGGAAAGATTTTTCTATCACCAATTACTCCGAGTCTTTGAATCCAGGCATTAGGATCTGTAGCTTCTTCATACTGGCGCCTTTGATTCTCAGACTCGTCCCCGCTCATCCTCTTCCTTGAGCCTTGCTGCTGACTATCATCCCTTCTCTTATGATGATAGCTGGGCGGTGCTGCATCCTTGCTTGCAGCTCTGCTGTGTGCAGAACCTGCAGCCGATCTTCTTCCAGCAGCTGCACCGGCTCCACCAGCTCCATCATCATCTCTTCTCCATCTCTTCGGAGAAGGGATATCAGCAGCAGCAGATGATCTAGACCTTCTTCTCCTCCTGCTGAGAGGTTGCTGGTCATCATCTTCTTCTTCTTCCGATTCAGCAGCCCCTTTGCTCCTGTATCTATCTTCAAAACCTTCCCCCTTTTTGGCATCATCAAAAGTCGGGGGCTGAGTAGGGGCAGCTGGGACCGCCCTTGAACGTGGGCGTCGGGTCGGTTCAGGGGTGGGCTCCGGAGCGTCAACATGCTGAGGGAAAGCTCGAAGCATGATATCCCTCAATTCTCCTACAATCAGCTCCAGATTCCCCAACCGGTCGTCCACACTTCTGGTTCTCTGAGATTGATCGAAGACACGATCCAGAAGTGTTTCCAGGACTTTGGAGTGAGAGTTGAGTCTGGTTGAGGCATTCTCGGCATGCTGCTTGTATTGCCTGACCTCTTGGTGCGTCAGAGCTGCTTCAACTTTCAACTCCTTCTCCATCCTGACCCGATCGTAGTACAGCCTGTTTGAATGATCAGTGAGAGTTGATTTTATCATATCAGGCAGCACTTCGAGATCCTTCTTGAAACCTGGCATGGTTTCAGCATGGAATTGGGCACTGACCCTAAGACTGTTGCGCATGATAGACTCATGCTCCTGGAGAGCATGCAGCAGATGTCTAACAGTAGTCTCGACTCTGTTGATGGATTCATCAGGAGTCAGCCCTGAATTCCTTCTTGTTGAGGTAGCAGCGGATGCAGCAAATGGAATCACCTCTTGGCATACTGGTGCTGCATCCTGCCTCGATACTTCAGCAGCAACCTCATCCTCATCCTTGCTGGTATGAGAGCTTGTAGAGCTTGAGGATGGGTGCTCATCTCCTTCTTCTTCTTCTGCCTACTCTTCGCTGGATAAGACTGGAACAGGAATTGCTCCGCCAGATTTTGGCCCATGAACAGCTATGTTCCGTGCCTTGAGTATCCTTGCGAATTCGGCATGCGACATGTTCGCGTCCACAGTAACCTCTGCTGCTGTAACCTTTTAAGGTTCTTGAGAGCATGCTGCAGCTGCAGCATCAACCTCCTCTCGAGGTGTCTCTAGCTGCACTGGGGTTACCTCGGCTTCAGCTCCAGCATCCTCAGTGGGTACTGTCTGAACAGCCTCCCCACCTGAGGTCTTCTCACCCTCAGAGAGTGTTGTCAGAACAACATCCTTCACAGAGATCTTCTCAACGGACCCCGTCTCCTCGACCGGTCCTGTAACCACTTCGACAGCCTCTGCTGTAAGAATGGGTTCTTGCAGCTCTGCTTGGTTTCCTGCAGCGATCACAGTTTTCATCACTGTATCCTCCACTGCTGCAAGGATCTCAGCTTCCACCCTGCTTTTCTCTGCAGCTCCTTCTTCTTGTTGAAGGGTGGTTGCCGGCTGCACTGCTGTCGCGTCCAGTGCAGGGAGTACCGCCTCTGCAACTTTCTCCGTAGATGCTTCATCGGCAATCTTGGAGATGTCTGAGATGACATCCCTGATTATGGCTGATGGTTCCCTCTCAGAATCTACAGCAGCAACATCTTCATCTTCGCGAACCGGGGAATCACCATAATCCAGTAGTTGGGCTTCCTCCTCCTCCAAGCGATCCAGCATGACAATGTTGGAGAGGCCCTCAACCACTTGCTCGTATGCAGGGGAGTTCATCTGATGTGAACTTGAACTGCCTTCTCCCCGCATCCTCCTTGGAGTGTGCTGCATCCTGGTTTCCTTCAAGCTTTGCTGCAGCGCAAGATGCAGCATAGCTTCTTCAGCCTGCTCCACTCCCAAGGTGTCGATTTGCACTTGAGCAAATGCGACATCATCGTCCCTTCTTACAGCCTCCACAGCCGGGGCGAGGAAGACCTGTACATCTTCCACTGTTGTTCTCATCGGCAGCTCTGCAGAGTCGGATTCTGCAAGAGCTTTGCCCTTTCCCTTGTCCTGTGCTCCCTGTGCAGCACTGCAGCCATCAAGCTCTTAAACTCTTGCTGCAAAGACAGGTTGCAGGAGTGCCAGAATGTCCTCTGATTTGGCCCACTCCAGGACAGCTTGCTCGACTGTCAGGAAATCCTTCCACTTCAACAGGATTTCCCCCTTAGACAGCCGCATCTCTCTCTAAAGAGAGTAATCTGCAGCCATATTTCTAGCCTCTGGAAAGGTTGGATCGAGCACTGAAGCTTCTATTTGTAGACGAGCTTCTTCTTCAGTGGGCTCGACCCGGTGCTGATGTGGCTCCCGAAGCTGATGTGACTCATCCCCAAGGTCAACTACAACCATATTAGGTGTAGAGAGTTGGGAATCAAGAGAGTCACCTTTATCCCTGGGCTGATGTGACACATCCCCAACAGCAGCAGCAGCTCTCTTGCTGCGTGGAGCCCTTCTCACCAATGGTGCGTCATCATCTGGGGAAGAGGATTCAAGTTCAGGTACAGCCTTCCCTGAACTCCTCTTGATAACAGGAAGATGACTCGAAGGATCCTCTTTTTCAGCATCTTCCCCACTGCCTACAGCTTCATCTTGCAGAGCAAGAGTTGCATTCTTTTTGTCTTTGGTTTTCTTCCTCGCAACTCCTGCTCCTACAGCCTTCGGCTGGGTCTTGCCCTTCTTCTTCTCCCCGAGATACTTTCCAGGATGAATGGGGGCGGGTGCTGCAAGTTGAAGGCCAAGCTTGCAGAGCAGAGAGCAGATGGTGATACCGTAGCTCCGACGCTCCGTTATCTTCTCTGCTTCCTCCCACAGCCTCTTCATGATGAACCTCGCCCAGTTCACCTTCTCTCCGGCCATGATTGCAGACATGATCCGGAACCGGAAATCTGTGCATTTGTCGTAACTCCCTGTCCTCTCTTCGATGGAGTATGCACAGATGTCGTGGAGAAGTTCAAACTCCGGTTTGAAGAGCTTCTTGGGGGCGCTTCTCTTGATTTCAGCCCCTGCATCCCTTGCTCGAAAGAGATCCCACATCTCTTGAGCCGATGCTTCCCCATACGTCGCCAACTGGCTGGGGGTTAAACCTGCAGCCGAGATGCTGAAGGTGGTGGCGATGTCCCTAACGGTCAGCGACCGTTCTTCTCCATCTGCATCCATCCGGAACAGGATGCAGTTTATTTCCTCCGCCTGCCTAGTGTAGGCGTAGAATCTCTGTACTAACTCCGTGGAGAAGCCAGCGTACACGGTGGTCAACAGCCCTAAGACTTGGGTCTGTTGAAGAGCATCAAAAATCCTTTTGATCAGGGTATTATCATACAACCCTGACTCCAGGATGTGTTCCCTATTGATCATCCTTCCATCAAGAACCATGGTTCTTCTGGCAGCCATTGATGAAATCTTTGTGAGATAGAGAGAGAAGAGACAAGGGTTTTGCACTTAGAAAATTTTCTGCGATCAAAGTGTTTCTCTCTCTGAAGATGGTGAATAAGTGAATTCAAATGGCACGTTTTGGTCTTTATGGCGGTTCTCAAGAGACGTGCGAGATTGACGGTTGAGATAAATCAGGAAAATGATCTAGTGGCTCAGGAAAAAGCGGAGATGTCAAATTGATGCTAATAATTGCTTGGCGCGTGGGCTCTGTCAGCGCCCTTTCCACTTCCTGACACCCGCAGTCATGCATTTAATGCTGAAAGACATGTCTTTTGCCGCCTAAGTAAATGCCTTTTTAAGGTTGCAACATCTCTAGTACGAGGTTGCAGAGCAATCAATACTCCTTTGAAATAAATGCTGTAACCTGGTGCTGCTTGAATTCTCGATAAATGCTGTACTGTAAGAATGTAGGTTGCAGCGCTGTCTGAACCCAGTGTTGTATTGACGCGTAACTTACAGTACTGTTCTTACTGCTTTCCTCAAGCATGCAGAGGTTCCCCCTGCATTCTTCCATCTTCTTTTTCTTCACAACTTAAGGATTTCCAGCTCGTTTCGGAGCATGGAAAACCTCGATTCACTCAAAGGTTTTGTAAGAATATCTGCAAGCTGTAGATCCGTGTGAACTTTTTCTAGCACGATGTCTTTCTTCTCAACATGATCTCTTATAAAGTGATGACGAATGTCAATGTGCTTTGTTCTAGAGTGAAAGACAGGATTATAGGTAATTGTAATAGCGCTCGTATTGTCACAGAGAATTGGAGTCTCTTTTTCTTCTATTCCATAATCTCTAAGTTGCTGCTGTATCCAGAGAATCTGCACACAGCAACTTCCTGCTGCAACATACTCTGCTTCTGCTGTAGAGGTTGCAATTGAGGTCTGCTTCCTGCAGAACCATGAGACAAGTCTATTTCCCAGAAATTGACACGTCCCACTTGTACTCTTTCTATCAATCTTGCAGCCTGCATAATCTGAGTCGGAGTAGCCTTTAAACTTGAATTCTCCTTCCTTAGTATACCATAGGCCGACTTCCTGAGTTCCTTTCAGATACTTAATCACTCTTTTTACTGCTAAAAGGTGAGATTCCTTTGGTGCTGCTTGGAATCTAGCACAGACTCCTACTGCAAACATAATGTCTGGCCTGCTTTCTGTGAGATACAGCAACGATCCAATGAGGCGTCTGTACTTGGTAATGTCTATATATTTACCATCTTCATCTTTGTCAAGACTTATGGATGTGGACATGGGAACGGATGTTGCTGCTCCATTCTCCATGCCAAATTTCTTGATAAGCTCCTTCGTATACTTGACTTGGTTGATGAAGGTTCCTGTAGGTAGCTGTTTTACTTGCAGTCCGAGAAAGAAACTTAATTCTCCCATCATACTCATCTCAAACTTTGACTGCATCAGGTTGGAGAATTTCTCACATAGCTCTTTGTTTGTGGATCCAAAGATAATATCATCTACATAGATTTGTACAAGAAGTACACTTTCTCCGTCCTGTATCCTAAACAGCGTTTTGTCGATCGTTCCTTTCTGAAAACCATTTTCCAGAAGATAGAGAGATAAGGTGTCATACCAAGCTCTTGGTGCTTGCTTCAGTCCATATAGGGCCTTTTGTAATCGAAACACCTTCTCTTCTGCTTGATCCTCGAAACCAGGGGATTGTTCAACATATACTTCCTCGGTAAGGAGACTATTCAGGAATGCGCTTTTAACATCCATTTGATAGACGTTGAAGTTCATATGTGCTGCATAGGCTAAGAAAATTCTTATTGCTTCTAGCCTTGCCACTGGTGCAAAAGTCTCATCAAAATCAATTCTTTCTTCCTGACAGTATCCTTTAGCAACTAATCTTACTTTATTTCTTACAACGACTCCTGATTCATCTAACTTGTTCTTGAACACCCATTTCGTTTCAATTACACCTTGATGGGTTGGTCTTGCGACTGTTTGCCATACTTGATTTCTTTGAAATCCATTCAATTCTTCTTGCATGGCCTGTACCCAGTTGCTATCTTGCAGTGTCTCTTCAATATTCTTAGGCTCTGATTGTGATATGAAGCATGCGAACATTGCTTCGTGTGGTATGGATCTTCCTATTCTTACACCGATGGATGGATCTCCTATAATGAGATTTCTTGGATGATTTCTAAGCCATGTCCTATCAGGCTCAAAGAGATGAGTTGGTGTATCTTGCTCATCATGTTGCTGTAATGCAGGAGGTTCTGCTGCTGTAAGAATGTCTGCTGCATCCAAGATTGCAGCTTCCTCTTCTTTTTCTTCTACTGTAGGCAGAACTCCTTCTATGTATGGTACAACATTCTCTTTTCTAGGAGTGGTCTCTTCAGGTGGTTTTTCCAGCTTCTTCGTGTCACAATGTGGTTCATCAAACACCACATGTACAGATTCTTCTACCACCAGGGTTCTCTTATTAAACACTCTGAAGGCTCTACTTACAGCAGAGTATCCTAGAAATACTCCTTCGTCTGATTTAGCATCGAAAGTTTTCAGATGTTCCTTTCCATTGTTGAGAACGTAACACCTGCATCCAAAGATATGCAGATAAGAGATGTTTGGTGTATGACCATTCCATATTTCATAAGGTGTCTTGTCAAGATCCTTGATGATTAGACATCTGTTCTGCGTGTAGCATGCAGTGTTGGTTGCCTCAGCCCAAAACCTCTTGGGTATTTCTGCTTCTGCTATCATGGTCCTTGCTGCCTCTTTGAGGGTTCTATTCCTTCTTTCAGCAACCCCGTTTTGTTGCGGTGTTCTTGCAACAGAGAACAGAATTTCTCTATAAACTTGTTCGTGAACTCGGTTTCTCTATCTGATCTTATCTTCACTATGCTTAAGCTCTTTTCATTCTGAATTTTCTTCATGAGACCAGGTAGCTTTTCTTGAGTTTCCGACTTCTTTGCTAGAAAGATCATCCATGTGTATCTAGAGTAGTCATCCACTACTACTAGGGAGTACTTCTTTCCACTCAAGCTTACTGGTTCTACTGGTCCAAAAAGGTCCATGTGTAGAAGGTCTAGAATCCTGTGAGATGATTTCTGAATCTTATCCTTGAAAGAGCTCTTAACTTGCTTTCATTTTTGACATGCTCCACAGACATTCTCCTTTTTGTAAGCTACATCTGGTAATCCTCTCACGAGGCCTTTTCTTGCTAGCTTGTTGATAGTCTTGAAGTTCAGGAGGCTTAATCGTTTATGTCATAGCCAGCTCAGCTCTGGTGGACTTTTCACTATGAAGCATGTTGATTGAGAGGAGGAATTCCAATCTACTAGGTAGATATTTCCTCTTCTTGTTCCTGTAAGCTTTACTTCATTTGTGGTGCTGTCCTTGATTAAGCACTTGTTGAGGTTGAATTCCACTGTATATCCTTTGTCACAAAATTGACTAATGCTTAGAAGATTATATCTAAGCCCCTTTACGTAGGATACATCCTTAATCTTTATGTTCCCCTTGACTAGGCATCCGCTTCCTTTTGTGCTTCCTTTGGAATCTCTCCAAATATGACCTTAGGTCCTTTACATTCTTGGAAGTCTTTCAACATTTCTTTATTGCCTGTCATGTGCCTTGAGCAGCCGCTGTCGATATACCATACATCACTGCTGCATCCTGGCACTGTAACCTGTAACAAATTCAAACAGATTTAGGTACCCATATCCATACGGGTCCTTTGGGGTTAGTTGCTTTGGGAACCCAAACTTTCTTAACAGTAACTGCTTTACTGTAAGATTTGTTGGTTCTCATGTTTTATGCAGTTGTTTTGACAGACTGCTTGTTAAAAGTGTGTGCATAACCATCATGTGTATTACCGACACCCTTGTAGTGTGGTCTTCCACCATACTTCCCTGGAGTATATCTTCCTTAAGGTTTAGACATGTAAGTCTTAGTATAGGTGGGAAAGTTTCTTCTATGCTGAAACTTTGTTGGTTGCTGCATCCTCCTGCTGCATGCAGCAGATGGCTTCTGCTGCAGCCAATTCTTAGATGCAGGCTTACTCCCTGCAGTTAAGCATTAGGGTATCCTCCCCTTATCCGTCATTGCTGTTTTGTTCACGATCTTTTCAGAGTTACAGAGTAACTCTTTCTCCATTGGAGTTTTAGCTTGAACAAAATTTACAGCTTTGGATGTACTTGCTGTATTCTGAGAGCCTTGATTATTGTAACCTATGCCTGAAATCTCAAAAGGATCTCTGACACGGTTTATGCAATCTCTTGCGTCCTTTGAGGATTTGGTGAACGTACTCATCTTGGACTGCAAGATTTCCTTCTCAGATTTTAGCTCAGTGATCAGCAGATTCAATCTAGTGACCTCTTGTTGCAGCTTAGTACACTTTGAGTTATCAGACTCTCGTGCAGCGAGCATTTTGGCAATGTCGATGTTTTTGCTCTTGAGGATCTCATTATCGATTCTAAGGTTCTCATTCTCAACCTTAAGCTCCTCATGAATTGAGTTGATCTGCTCGAAATCACTCATGATCCTTTTCAAGGAGTGGATCATGTTCAGCTTCTCATCAACTTGTATGGACAACGGTTGGTAGATTACCTCGTCTTCTTCGCTGTCCTCGCCATCTCTAGCCATCAGGCATATCAGCGCTTCTTCATCAGAGGATGTGGTTTCAGTGTTGCTGTCAAAGGATTCTGCAGCTTTCAGCACTTCCTTTGGAACTACTGCATCCTTGGCTTTCTCCATCTCTCCTATGAGAGCTCGAAGCTTGTGCCTTTCCTCTCTTCGTTTATCTCTCCTCTGTTCTCTTTCTCCTTCAGGATACTTGTGCACGGTTGGATAAGGACAGTTCCTTGCGTAGTGTCCAGGCTTTCTGCAATTATAGCACAAGTCAATATTCCCTGTATTTGACTGTGGAGAAGAAGATACCTGCTATTGTTGTTGCTCTTGATGAATCTCCTGAATTTCTTTAGGAGGAGCGCCATATCCTCTTCACCAACTTCTAGTGTATCCTCACTCTGCTTACTGCAACTGGCGGTTGTTGTATCCTTTGTTCCTCTGGCGGTTAGCGCTGTAACTTTGGAGATCGACTCCTCTGACTCCTTTCTCCTTCTATTGATATCATACTCGAATGCTTTCAAGTTGGAGAATAAGTCAAATGTGCTCATAGACTTCAGGTCCATAGACACTCTCATGGCAGTGGTCTTGCTATCCCACTCCGCTGGTAGGGCTCTCAACACCTTCATGTTCTTTTCCTTTTGTGTGTAGTGTTTGCCCAGAGCTTCTAGTTCATTCACTATGGATGTGAATCTCAAATCTAGTTGCTCAAGAGTCTCTTCATTTTTCATTTCGAAGAGCTCGAATAATTGGGTAGCGTTGGAGATTTTATTATCCTTGGTGAGCTCAGTTCCTTCACAAATTTGCTCCAGTTTTTCCCATATTTCTTTGGATGTTGAGCAAGTTTTGACTTTGCTAAAAGTGTCTTTATCCAAAGTAATAAATAGAGCGTTCTTTGCCACATTATCCAGGTTGGCTCTCTTCCTGTCTTCGTTACCCCACTCTTGACGTGGTTTGGTCAGGAAGTTTGGTGGTGGCTGCTGTCCTTCTGCATGGTCTCTTCCATACATTGGATTTACCTTCATGGGGATTATCGGTCCTTCAGTTATGACCGTCCACATCTCATCATTCATGACAGAAAGGTGTGCCTGCATTCTTAACTTCCAGTCATCATATTCCTCTATGGAAAACATAGGTAGCTTATGATTGGAGGAATCCATGCTATGCTTTTAAAAATGATTTTTATGCAAAGAAAACAGCGAGACAAAGGTGGATCTGGGTAGGTGTCCAGATGAGTTGGCTTTTAACCCAACTGCTCTGATACCACTTGTTGGTCCCAAGTGGTGTCCGAGGTTCAGAGGGGGGGGTGAATGAAACTTGGTCGATTTTTCAGAATCTTTAAAACAATTGTTCTGCACTGCAAGTTACTTGAGCTTGCAGCGATAGATGGTTACTGCTTGCAGCGCTAGGATACAGTGTTGTACGCTGTAACCTGGAGTTTTGTACGCAGCGGAAATAAACTTTTAAACACAAGGCTGTTTTTCTCAAGAATGCTTCTTTCAAAACGTTTTATGATGAGAGATAGATGGATATGCAGAAAATAAGCGCAGATAAATGAAGCGATAAAAACACTTATAGCTTATAGTGGTTCGAAGGTGGTGTAATCCTTCTACGTCCACTCTACTGCTCCTCGAGCAGGAACTTTGTTAAGCAAGATTGATTTACAGGACACTCCTAACAATCTATTAACTTTACAAAGCAAACCACCTACTGAAGTCCAGCGTACACACAGCAACTGCAAACTTCAAAGGCTAACCCACACAGGGTTCTATACTCCCACACAGGGAAGCTGCCTAACACTTAGACAACTAAACAAACAGCAAGGATTTCTCCTATCAACTGCTTGACACCACTAAAACGACCTAAGCACACAGCAACAATGTTAAAAGGATGAAAAGGTTTTCTTCAACTTGTGCTTCGAAGTGAGCTTCTGAATACGTAAGGAATCCTTTAGCTTTGAACTTGCTTCACTTCGATAGGTTGAGTGACTGAAACTGATTGTGGACTTGAATACTTGGATCTTGTAAGCTTTGTGAATTTAGCGTAGATGTTTCAGTTACAGTAACAGTAACCAGCTTCAGTGCTCCTCGACCTCTATTTATACTTGTAGGAGAAGATGTCCGTTGAAGAAGACATCCCTCTTTTGAATTTGAAGTAGCCTGGCCAAAGTATGGTTCGCATTTAATGCGACTTGACTTTTCCTTTTAGAGCATTTAATGCGGCAGTTGCGGCTCGCAGCTTTCTGCGGCACGTCAGTCCATGTGGCATCTTCTTATTGGCTCCGTGTCTGCTACTTTAACTTTTTCTTGAACGGCTCTATTGTCCCTGCTTGAATCTCTGTTCCTCGTACTGCATTTATCCTTCTTAGGATTTGTAGGATACTTCATCTTGTAGTTGGCGCTGCATTACTTAACTGACTTGTATGTCTGCGCTGTATCCTAGGTCCTTGTGCAGCTGATGCTTTCTTTCAGTGCTGCTGTATTTCAGACTTGATTGCAGTATCATCTGGCAGTGCTACTGTAACTTCGTTCTAGCAGTACTCCTGTATCTTTTCTTGCAGCGTTGCTGCACGCCGTTTTTTCTTACATTGCTGTATAGAATTTTCGATTTATTACAGTAGTGCTGTATCTTCCTTCTATCAGCTATGCTGTATCCTGTCTTCTTACAGCGATACTGTATCCTGCCTTCTTACAGCGATAATAAAGCTTAGATGCAGTTTTATCCTTGTTTATCCTCCATTTCAATATTTGACACATGACTCAATTCTAATCTATTTATTCACTTAAACAATGTGAAAATTGGGTACTCAAAACTTCCTATTACATGATTAGTTTGTCTCATCAAAATCTAAACAATGAAATCCCAACAGAGGGCACAAGGCCCTAACCACAAGGGCTAATAGACCACAAGGGTCGAATGTTGATAAATTATACAGGGATGTATGTGGCATGTACAAATCAATTGGTATATCTTCATTTAGATGTTCCCACTGAGTTTTATGCTCATGCCTTACTTTAATATATTTTCAAACTAAGGAGGCGGAGCGTAGGGTCGCGGTGCAGTCGAGGGTTTCCCCATATCGTTTCACGCTAAAGTTAACTATTTTGCTTATGATATATGTATAAGTTAATTAAGATCTAAAACACGATTGATGACTCTCTTTTGTGTAATCCAATGTTTCTTTTGTGGGCCCCTTTTATATTTAATTAACTAAGTTCTCTTTCACTTTTAGTAATAACCTATTTATTTATTTATATTTAAAAAAAATATTATGTACATTTTATATATGTAGCATAAAGTAGTGCACTCAGCCTAGAATAGTGGACTGGGGGCGCTACATCGTTAATGTTTGATAAGACAATTGTTGCACATATTTCAGCTCTAAGAACTTGTCTTATATCAGCCTGACAAAATGAAAAAAGATGGTAAAAAACAGTTTGATATAAACAAATTAATTATAATACATAAATGAAATTCAAAATACCTTCAACAAATCTTGAGAAATATATGCAACACCATCAAAATTCTTAATGTGATGCATCAAGTACACACAACAGTTTAAATCCTCATTTGATGTTTGCAATTTAAATTCAACATTCTCAAATGCATATTTAGTCATTTCTTCTGTCTTTTCATGTTTTTGTTTGACTAAAAATATCAACATTTCACTTCTCTGAAGATCATTCAAAAAAAAAAACACACAAACAAAACATTAAAATCTTCAAATGTATTCATGTGATACATAATAGTTATTCAGTTGATACCTTCAGGGTATACTAGTGATACCTTAAAGTTATATGCTGATACCTAATTATTCAAAACATATATCTTCAAAAAAAATTATCAATATTTCAGCAGCTTTGAAGAATTCATTGTCCCCATCTTCATACTTTCTCTAGATATTGGAACTTCTTATCAATCATATTAAAGACAACAACAACATAATGGTTTTAAAAGACAAATGGGATAAAAATCTGCAATACAAAACAAATACACATAAAAAATAGAAAAATTACATAAACTAAAAAAAACCCTAGAAAATCGAACACACACATACAACCACCAAAAACCAAGTACAAAATGAATAAAACAAAAAACAAAACAACTAGATTACAAGAACTAAAACACAACCTATAAAAATAGATTCAAAAAAGCAAGTATACTTACCACCAACGATTTGTATTGAAATTCTCCACAAAACCTTTAAAAATATCGATTATCTTCAACACTATAACAAGCAAATCATAACAATCTAAAGAAAACAAGAGAAAAATTGGAAAATCAAAGCAGAAAAATAAAGAACGGTTGCTGAATAAGAAACCCGCATTGAAAAAGAGAGAAAAGAAAGAAAATTTTCAAAGAAAGAAATTTTTTGAAAATGAAATATATTGAACCATTTTCAAATTGGGTCGGGCCGGAGTGGGTTGAGGGCACAGATGTAGGATCCGTGTTTTTGGGGCATATAAGTTTTGGTCAAATAAAATGGTGATGTTTAATTAATATGGATTTAAAATCTATAGTAAATATAATGGTGATGTTTGACTGATGTGGATTAAAAAACCTTCACTTTTAGTATGAATTAATATTTGAGTAATATGAGAGAATTTTGAATCAACTTTGATTTGAGTATATTGAAATCAATTCATTTCATATCTTGTATTTCAAAATTTCTCAATTCAAACAAAATCGAGGTTGAATGAATTTATAACGAATCTCCCACCCCAAATTTGCTAGTTGAATGTAATTTTTATGGTTGAATATCTTGGTGTTCTATGATTTTGATGGAGATTAGATATATTTGTACTTAGATAGATTTTATTATTGTTGATATCTTTATGTTAATTTTATATTTTAGGATTCTAAGTTTATATTAGTATAAATAATTTTTTTTTATTGTTCTAAGACAGTTGATTGATTATTGAAATAAAAGAAAACAACTTTTCTCTCGAATTATCATTAATATAATCCTGGTATTATCAAAAGCAACAAATTGTGCTTATCATTTATCATGCTTCTTTTACCTACATCAGTTTGGTATCAGAAACTAGTTGCGATCCACAATTGATGGTAACAGATTCCATAACTTAATTTTTTTACTTCATTTAATTCAAATTAGAATGTTGAAGTAGAAGGTTAGACCACCAATATTTTTATAAGAGTGTTGATAACTTTTTCTTGATTGACTATGGTGACTATGATGATCCACTCATCAATTTTTTTATGAGGGGAGTGGTGATAACTTTTCCTCAATTAATGACAATGACTAATAATATTTTTCATAATTTACTATCACTATAACAAATAGAGTCTATTGCTACACTAATTTAGTAACATTAATAAAAAGTGTTATTAAAAAGTAGACTGTAATGACACTTTTTAAAAAGTGTACTTAAGATATAAATTTTACAAACAGTTAAGAAAAAGTGTTTGCATTTTCATAAACTTAAAGACGTTTTTGTCAAAACGTTCTAATTTAATACAATTGTTGACACAGTTTTTCAAAATGTTGCAATGAGGAATTACTTTACATACATTTTTTCTACTTGTATCATTAGCATAATAACATTTATTTTAAAGTATCATTAATTAATGATGTTTTATATTTTGTGTTTATAGTTGAATAAATTTGAAGTGCAAATCTTTTTTTTATAGTTTTTAAGAAAATAAGACTTTTTTTCTTTGTTTGATAAACTGTTAAATAATCCTTCAATAATCATCTCAATTAAATACTTTTAGAGTTACAAATAAATCCTATCTACATACTATATTATTCTTGCCAACCCTTTTAAGTGAGTTTCCAAATAAGGTTGAATATCTTATTCTACCACAAAATATATATCCTATAATTTTTTCTACCATTTAATATAACAAACTACTCTTTTCTACCACTAAATATAACATTGATACATTTTCTACCACTTTTCAAAAAAAAAAAATACTATTTTACCCTTGTTGACTTTGTTAATTTCTAAAAACTCAAATTTGTCTTTAGTTATTTTAATTCCTTCACTCTACTATATTTATTAGATCCGGATTAATAATTATCTGATCAATATCACACCCAACATGCTTTCGTATTTAAATAACTATTTTGATTAAATTCATACCTCACCTTTGTCTCTTAATCCTCTCTCGATTTTAGCTGGTTTTTACGAATCAGCGATCCAACCATACACCCACAGTCGGTGGTTCCACTCCGATTTCACTATGAGAACTCAGATCACAACCCTTCTTTAACACTCACCTGGCTTCTAAGGAGATCATGGGAAGACATACTGCTGATATTTTTTCTCAAATTATTATAGACTTCCGAACAACATGAAGGAAAGCAAAAGTCTTAGCTTTTTATTGAAGAAATAAACAAACTATATTACAATACTAATTTCTCCGCCAATAGAGGAGAATGCTTGTTAGCTAATCATGGTTTACTCAAAAGGGGAAACCCCCATACACTTGTAAATAAAACTAAATACTCTTAGAGAGAAGATTTTTGATGTTCTTCAATTTTTGATATCCTTCTCATTGCTGAATGTCTTCCTTTTATAGACATGAGTCCGAACTTCAAATGCGGACTTCAGCTCTATTTTGACAGCTTGCCAACCATTATTTGGTTAGTGAATATGATTATCCACCATCCTTTGTTGTTTTGCCAGCTTTCGTCCACAAATTTGGTGGACTGTTTTTTTCCTTCATCCATCATCTTCTGTCGGTTTTTATCAACCATTCTTTCTTGGTGGATTTTTAATTAATGACGAGATCATCGCACTACACCATGTCTGGTGGTAGTGTCATGTGTTTGTAGGACCAAATAAGATCCCTTTGAACCTATACTATTACAAGTTTGTTGAACCTATAGTTTGTTAAACCTATATTATTACATGTTCAGACATAAATAAGTTCGTTGAACTTAAAGTTCATAGAATCTATACATAAAATTTGTCTAAAGTTCATTGAACCTATCATGAAATTTCTATACTATTGTAAGTTCGTTGAACCTACACTATTACATTTTCGTAGAACCACTATAATAATTTCATAGAACCTTAATCTTGTAATTTTGTGGAACTACTGTGATAATTTTGTGAAACCCTTATCTTGTTTTCATGGAGCCACTGTAACCATTTCGTGGATCCTCAATTTTGATTGAACTTTTATCTCAAAATTTTATCGAGTCTGATTAGACGTGTTTCCTCTTATTATATTTTAGGGTTTTATTTTCTAAAATTCCTTTCTTGGCCCCTTCTTCTTTTGTTGATCGGACCTTTCCTTCTTAACTTTGAAGCCTTGTCCGAACAATGGCTTCTCCTGATTTTGACAGTAATAACATAAATGTTCTTCCCATCTTCTGATATGTATCATATTACATACCTTCTTTCTCGTATTTTCCATTATCAGAACCTTATTTTCCTAGATCAGTTTCCTCTTACTCTCGAAAAGGTTTTCTACGAATCTGATTGTGTTTACAGTCATAAAATTTAACAGGAAAGATTCATTGAATATTGGAAATTTTTGAACAAATACTTGACCTTGTCCATCTCTGTGAAACAGACCCAAAGACCCCATGCTCGCCTGGTAGATATCTCATCCTTTGTAAGAGAGACCATTAAAAGGTTGTTTGATGGTGGTGCCTTTATAACACCCTAACCCCATATGACGTATATAAATAATAATAAAATATTTATCCTGTAGATAGATGATACTGATATTTCATTGATCCATATTATTTAACGACTAATATCGTATAAGATTATATCACACAACCATACTCCCATCATAATACATATTAAATACAAAACATGATACAAGCATTCCAAAACGAGGGAGAGGAGAAGGTTGCACGAGGCATCAGTCGGCCGACCTGGTATAGCATGATGTATATACACAACCCACCTCAAAAGAGTTATCGAACCTAAAAAAATAAATATGTGGTTTTTATGAGTCGCAACTCAGTGAATATAAACCATTAATGTACTTAAACCACAAGCAAATAATAATCATTAACATTAATCATAAACATATGCATACGCCACTATGTATGGTTTATTATTCTATGAACTGCTCAAGTTGGGATCTATCCCAAAATTTTCATTATGCCATTATATATATAGACCTGTAGGTCTCCAATATGAATTAAGACCCATAGGTCTCCAATATGATTATGACCGGAAGGTCTCCACTTTGTATACAGATCTACAGCAAGACAATCACAGGTCTTTTAATTTCATGTCATTTGTAATGCAACACATCAATCATCCAAAACTATGATCACGTATACATTTACCAATATATCATTTGATCCAATAATAAATTCATATAAATACATATTTTTATATAACTCACATAACAAACATTGCATATAAATCGTATCACATTGCGTATAAATCACATATATGGTTTATACTCACCCGGCTAGGATAAATGGTCTGTTCGTCGCTCTAATTCCTCCTCCCGTTCTACAGCCCTTGTCCCAATATGATTTAATGCAATATAGCCTTATCATCCCCTTAATATCTATTTTTATTATGCAATGAAATCCAATGCATGTATGTTTAATTTCATTTATTTCATATATACATTTAATACTAAATTCTAGCAACTTTTATTCTTTCAACATGTTCAACCATGTTCAGAATTTCCCCAATAACTTGAGCTATAAAATTCCAAATTGATCAAGGTAAACTTCTGTAGAAACTTAACACATAGTTCTACAACATTCATATTTAACATGTTTCCTAATTCAACCTCCAACCTGCTTAAAATTTAGCTACACTTACAGCATACATAACAGTTTTCGAACAGGGTCATACTAAACCAACCTTTGTAATCTGACAAAATCTCACTCAATACTTATCCAAATCATCCACATTTTTTTTTCTGGATTTAGCTAAGAAATAGGGCTATAACTTTCATGTTTTAATTTTCCCCAATTCCGCCTCTAAAATTACCAAAAATCTTCTACAATCAGGTGGACAAATTGATTCCAACAATATAACTTTCAGATTCACCCTATAGTGGAAAAATCAAACCAAGTATTATTCTAAATTCTTTACGAATGCCAATATGTTATGTTTTAAATGTATTATGGAATGAATATATGAAGTGAATGCCAAATGACGTGTATGTTTTGGTCAAGGATGTTACAGCCTTTGCTATGTGATAGGCCACCATATCTGGTCTCTGTAGCTTCATGAACTAGAAAGTCGGGTGAGACCCTTTATCTATGATTTTTGAAGCAGTTGAAATCATTTTTAGCTCCAGTATATCTCCACGACCCAAATGTGGGTTGTTCTGCCATGAGTCGTGAATGGTTATGACAATCTAATCCAGTAATCTTGTAATTTCCAAAAAGTTTGGTGTTGTGGTAAAAATTGAAGGAATGGCTCCAAAGTCGAACCACTCTCGTATGTCCTGTGGATTTGCACCCGCAAGCATCCATAAACGTGGTTATTTTCCAAATCAATCGGTAGTTATTTTACCAGGATTGAGTCGACTTCTTGTCATCAATTTCTCCCATGATTTTTGATACACCTGAAATGAATAAATTAATTCGTTAGTGTTAACCATTTCGGACCAATCTGTGGCTGTAGGTTAATCTCTCCCTCTTTTACCCCAGAGGTACCGGGTTGACTTAGCTTGTTTGGAATTACTTCCCGATATTCCAAATTAATGTTTCTATCGAAATCGAATAGATTGCTCATAGTGGCATTATCTATCTTTTCATAAGAGTCTGATGAAAAACACTTGTCTGTAGATGACCTGCTTCGGGTTTGAGAATACCCAAAATGTTCATCGATGATGAAGTTCTCTCATTTATTTCCCTTTAGGTTACCCACATTGGAAAAGGGTTTTTCAAGTGCATCCCATAAATGGGCACATGCAACTTGAGTAGCTCATATGACTTTTTGGATCGAGTGCAAGTTCATCTTCTCAACATATGCAGTTGTTTCTACACGAGTCCTTAGCAAGCCAAATAACTTGTTCAGTTCCTCAAGGTTTTCTGTGAGGTGTTTCGCTCACACTATGATGGAATCAGCGTCAAGGATATCCATCTCTCGTGAGGAAATCTGCAAAAGAACATTTTTGTGAGATTTCACAATGACAATATCAAATAAATAATACTACGTTCAGCTTGCCATCTAATAATATGAGCTTTACCGATTTTTGATTCGAGCTTACTTTTTATGAAAACTCACATTCGTATTATCGACTTTTAAAACAATTTTTTTCTAGTGAGAATAAAGGTCATTTTTTAAAGGTTTTCCAAACAACAAATAATTCTTTGTCGTTAATGTACTAAATTTTGGTCTGGTGTTCAGTTAATAAACCTCCTACGTATCTACATGGTTCTTCACCCATATATGTCTTTCTCATGAGCATTATTGGCCATCGAAAGTCATTAGCATCTATATAGACAACTAATTGATCTTCATCTTGAGGAATTGAGAGTTTCGGTAGATTACTGCAAACCTGTTTTAACTCATGAAATCGTTAGAAATGGATTTCTTCCAATTTCCATTTTATCTTTTCATCCTTCTATGAAAGTGCATGAAAATCCTTTCTGTATTTTGCTAAGTCTTCGATAAAAACACTTGCAAAATTAACAACTCCTAAAAAGCTTTGAAGGTGCTTCTTATCTCTTAGAACGTCCGAGAAATTACGAATTTTCTCCACAATGTGTTCCTATAGTTTCATTCCTGCATGGTCAAAATGATACTAAGAAACCCGATCCTATTGAAAGTGATTATTGTTTTTTTTTTCAAATAGCACTAATCCCTCTTTGTGACATGTTTTAGAAAATATTTCAAGATGCATAATATATTCTTTCATATTTTTCGATGCAATCAATATGTCGTCTATATAGATAAACATAAACTTAAAATAATCTTTAAATAGATTATCTATTTTTTGTTGTTATATATGGGATGCATTTGCAAGTTCCATTGGAAGTATATTTCAGATATACTGACCTTATGGTGTGGAAAAAACTGTATATTTTTTAGAATCTTTTTCCATCTTAATCTAGTATAATCCAAACTTACAATCAAATTTCGAAAACACTCTTGATCCTTTAATGCAGTCAATTAAATGTTCTCTATTCAGAATGTAATAACCATGAAATTCAAGTATTTAGTTAATACCTTGATAGTTCATTACGAACCTTGCTTTATTTCTTTTTATTTCATCATGTTTTCCTCCAAAAACCCTGGGCTACTGTAAGAAGAGATTCCAGCTTCAATTAATTTAAGATCGATATACTCTTTAATATTTTTTTACATATCTTTCTTATCCATCATGTTCATCTGAATGGGCTTGTCTCGAACCAACTCGTACCAAAATTTCTATTGTACTTTTAACGTGGCTTTAATCTTGTTTCTATTCCACCAGGCTAAATGATCCTCATTGAAGTTCCTCTGGATTAGCCTTTTGACATTCTCGAGGGAAACTGGACTTTCCTCATTAATGTCAACAACCGGTGAACGTTCATGTATTGCACTTTTCAGAAGTTTGATAGCTTCTTTCGATGCCTCTTCGATACCTTGTACCTTGAAAGATAAAAGAGTTTTACCAAATTTTCTCTTATCCTGCATTTTAGGATGAGTTAACTTGGTAAAATCACCACGTTTCCTGTAAAAATTAATGGGCATTATCTTATTAAATACCCTTTCTCGTCGTAAAACCTGTATCAAACTACCATAATTAGTAGTAAATGTTAACAGGTTCTTGTGGTTATCTTGCTCATATTTTGCAAATGTTTGAATAAAATTATTACCTAACAAAATATCAGCACATGTATCATGAATATAGATAGGTGGTATTTTTACCTTGTACCAAGGTGTACCAAATACGCCTCCGATCATGATTTGTCATTCACAATACCTTTATTGAGTATCAGGATTTTCTGGAAAAATCTATTCTTGCAATAATAGGTAATGTTTCCACAGTTTTACTAGGAAATCTCCTAATTTTGCTATGCATACTGAAACCTAAATCAATATAAGCAGCAAAATATTGTCTTATATTGATCATACATAATTCCAACAGATATGTATATGGAAAATGGGCTCGACATTCCATCCTTATCAAGAGTCCATTGCAACTGAATTCCATCAAATTTTTTTCCCCAAGGTTTGTGTTTCTCAAGAAAACTCAGACCTAAGATCATAGAACCTTTGGATCTTCCTACATTACCTATGACAGATGCTTTATAGCCTGTTATATCTAACATGTCTTCGTATCTACCAACACCTGATTGTTGTAAATGATATATCTCATCACAAGAAAAAAAAATTAATAGTCTCAGATACATAAAAAATTACACAGATTTCTTTCCAACCCTTAGGGCAATATATCTTAACATTACTAACCCTAATTTTGTGTGGGTTCAAATCCTTAACTAGTTCTTTTTCTTTTAGGCTTAGAATCTTATCTTCGGAAAAAAACATTCTATTACTAATTTCAGATTCAAACCTCATTGATCTATTCAGAGTAGGATATCTTTAATTGGTATATTAATATCACCTATCTTAGGTATTTGCATTGGGTCTGATGTCATGACTTTAGCGAATTCTTTAAAAATTCTAGGAATCTCGATATACTTTTTCCTAAGAAACAAATCAGAATGATGTGTATTAGAAAGTGCATATGAATTTCTATACGTGATAGAATATTGTCTATTACCCTCTTTCATTAGATCTATTCTTTTGAAATCTTAGTTGAGAATATTAACATGCTTCAGCCTGAGTTATTTGCTAAGTATGGTTCGTATTCGGAGAGCACGACTTTAGTTCAAAATAATTCCATCAGTTTTGAGTGAAAGTTGTCATTTCACTTATAAAATCGCATAACCTCTATTACGTTTTCTTCTGTTTGTGCTAAAGTTGCAGAAATAGAGATAGGCGTGTTTCCACTTAAAAAGGTGCATTGACGTGGACACAAGTTTGCAACAATTATGGCAGTTAAGTCTTCAGCTTCAAGAAACGAGATGGATTACTTCTGTTTCGCAAGACCGAAGGTGACAGTTTCATAGCAACACCTAAGACACATTTCTTAATGGATTAAGCTCATTTTTATTGTAATAGCTAGTCTATATATAGGTCTCATATGGGTTTAGGTTAGATATAATTTTTATTTTTCATAATGCATCTAGCAGAAAGAGAAATAAATAATTTCACTCAATTTTTGATCTTTTTGTATTCTTGTATTTTTCATTTCTGATTAATAAAAGCTTCCCCTCGAGTTATCCCGTGGATATAGGCCTTGTAGCCTAACCACGTAAATCGAGTGTGCTGTGATTCCTTGTGTTTTAATCCATTTTCTAAGTTGCAAAGTTCAAGTTTGATTTCTTGTATTTCAATTGCTTGAAGTGGCTGTGCAATGAGAGTTTCTTGGAGTGTTCTTGGTCTTCTATAGCTAACATTAGTGAAGGGTTAAAACTCTACTGAAATCTTGATCAGTTAGGTTGTATGCAATCTTAGGATGAATGACAAACCTTTGCTTGACATGCATACAAATTACCTACCATAGTGCCAAGACAACCATCTTGTAGGTTATTGATTCTTCTATTCATAACTGATAGATGAATTTCTAAATCAATACCTTCTTTGAAGGTAGCTTTGATTACTACTTCTATGGTTCCAATATGGATCCATTTTATAGTCAATATTACTTATTCTTTGATACGACTCAGTTCCTCAAGGTTTTTTTTTTGGAATAAACTGCATATCAACACTATGACCGGTTAATTCCATAGAAATTGAAAACTTACCTGAGTTCACCCAGTCTATGATATTGTACTTGCGCTTTCTTAGTCCAATCTGGTTACAGATCCAACAAACACTTCTAATCCTAAAGCCGTCATATGGACTTAGGGTTAAATTTTACCTCACAATTCTTTCCATTATCTTATTTGAGATGGTCATTCATGAAAAGAATCCTGATAGACTATCTGATATTTGGAGTCTATCTTTTGGCTCGCAGCTACTCGTCTGATTCTGTTGATGATCCATAAGATTCATCTGAATCAATCTCGAATTCTTCTTCATAGATACTTACTTTCATCAAAAGAAATATCCTCGAACTGATAAATTGGTACCAAATTACCATAGAAAGCCGCATCAATGATGTCGGCATTTGACCTGAATTGGCATAATTCACATTATTTTTGTGGGCAGTCTGGCGAAATATGACATTTCGCTCCGCATGTCCAACAATTGTAATATTTGAAACTTTCATTTATACGAGTATGAGCTCGTTTGAAAGTTCTACTTGTCTGTGTTTTTCCTGTTAACTTCCCTGTGGATCTAGATCCTTGTGAAGAAAACCTAGAAGGATAGGATTTCTGACCAGAATTGTAGGTTCAGGCCTTTGATTTGGACCATCATAATCTTCCTTGGACGGAAGGCCTTCTCTATAATCCTCCAATCTTGACATGAGATACACTTTTGAAGTGTTTTCTTTTTCTCTTTCCATGTCTTTCTTGTCTCAGTTCTCCAATGATGCTTGGAAAATCGTTGCTTTCACAACAAAGAAGTTTTTTTTATCTGAACTTTTATTCATTTCTTATTTTTTTACTGTGTCGCTTGTTGACACCATTCTCTTAGACTGTCTTTAAGGAAACTCATTCTCCTTGCGATTAAGTCTACTTGTCCTGGAGGTAGTTTATAGGACTGGATTAGCATTTTTCTCCATGGGGCTGCAAATCTTTGCAAAGAACATCTCTGTTGCAACATTCAACGAAATCTCTGTTTGAAAGTAGTATTTGCGGAACCAATAAATATATTCATCTACCGCATATATACTTCTCAACTCGAGAGCATACAAAGATTATGTATATTCTCAATTTTTTTCTTTCTTGTTTTGGTCAAAGTATTCATCTCCGATGAAATAGACCTTTAGCAATCGTCCGAACCTTTCGATAATATCATAAATAGAGTAAACTACTTTTTTTACCCCGTAAACTAGGTGGTCTGGCATTTTCGGACACTTTTGTTTCGGGCTGGCCGATTTGGACATTATTTTACAAAAAAATGCAATTTATGCCTAATTTCAGCCCGAATTGTTTATTTGGGCTGAAATTGCACGTGATATGCACGTGTGGGCTTAATTTCGGGCTAAATTAAGCCCACACGTGTATATCATGTACAATTTCAGCCCAAATAAGCAATTCGGGCTGAAATTGGGCATAAATTGCCATTTTTTGTAAAATAGTGTCCAAATCGGCCAGCCCGAAATAAAAATGTCCACAAATGCCAGACCATCTTGTTTACGGGATAAAAAAAGTAGTTTACACTCATAAATATTATCGCGGGAAATGATCTCTTCTTGAACATGGGAATCTGTTACTTCTCATCCTCTCTTTGCTGAACCTTCCAAACTAATTTCAATTAGTTTGATGAATTAATCTTTATCAATGTCCAGCGTTGACGAAGCCATCTTCAAGGAGGCCATCAATTCATCAATCAGCTTTTCCATGTTTCTGAATTTGATGATGTCAGTTGTAAAGACCACCTATATGGATGTGTAGGCTCTAACATGGTTTTTGCCCAAAGGTTGTTAGATGGTTACCTTCTCTATCAAGCCCCAAAAGTACGTGGGTAGAGCTCATCCTAATATTCATTCCTTGATTGCTCAGTGATAGGATGAAATGTAATAGATTTTGATGAGACAAAACGTGTAATAGATTAGAACCTTAGCTATATGGATAAGTCTTTAATGTAAATTTGCTAAGGCAAGGATGCTGGAAGGACTTAAAGATTCTGCCAAGTAGCTAGGAAGCCGAAGTCCCTGCTACCTGCATCTTATATCAAGCAACCAGCAAGCAAAGCTCTAGAAGGATGCTACAAGGAACCTGGAGATAATCAAGGAAGCTGACTGACTCAATGAGGATACTACCAGATACATCAGAGTCAATGCAACCTGACTAGCCAGTAGAGTCACTCCAGTTCCAACAAATCAGAATCTGCCATGTGTGATAAGGCAGCAAGGACACAATACAAACAGTCTGCAGAATGAAGTTGCGCAGACAAAGGACAAGCAGTTGCAGAACAGAATGGAGGCATTTCAGAACAGGTGTTAGAAGATCAGCAGAACTAATCAAAAAGAGACACCTCATCATACAAAGGACTGCATTTCCAACGGGCAGAAAACCACCTGATGCCTATAAATAGAAGTCTGATTTTCAAAGACGAAAACAGATACACAACGATCATACACAATCTAGAGAACTGAGAAGAAGATAGACGTACAAGCTTATACTCTCAAGTTATTCAGACTAAGCAAGCAGCAAGCCAGCTACCTTTATGTTCTTCTGAAGTTCAAGGAGCCTGCTGCATTTGATTGTGCCTTAAACCTTTTATTTATTAAGTCTGATAGGAGTCACTTAGTCAGGTGTTGAAACTGCTAAGTTGTAATCTCTCTGAAGAAGAGAAAGGATCTTGTGTGGGTCGGTTAACCTGTGTGGAGATCCTGTGTGGGTCGATAGTTGGTCACTGTGCAGCTACCTATGTGGATAGAGCTGACAGTTTTGTTTAGAGTTTAGTTTGTGTTAGCTGAGTCTATTGTAAATCAAACTAGCTTTAACAAAGTTCCTCCTTGTGAAGGAGTAGAGAGGACGTAGAGGGATTACTCCACCCTTGAACCTCTATAAGCTTGCTTGTGCCTTTTATATCTATCTACCTGCATCTAAGCATACTGCATTAAAAAGCACGTTTCGAAAAACATAAGTATTTCCGCTGTGCATTACATTCTCTGACTAAGTCCTGAGGTCACTGCCTAAGCAGGAACCTATCGAGCAGTAAGCTTACTAGCTACCTGCCCATCAGGGACTTAACATCCTTTGGAGTAAAAGTTGAAAAATTTGATAAGGTTAATTCACCCCCCCTCTTAACCTTATACCACTGGGACCAACAAGTGGTATCAGAGCAGGTTGGATTAGAAACCCAATCTGCCTGGTCAAATCCCAGATCCCTGTTTTTCAAAATTTTGCATACATTATTTTCATCATATCATGGATTCACACAAGCTTCCTATGTTCTCTATTGAAGAGTATGACGATTGGAAGATCAGAATGCAGGCACATCTCTCAGCTATGCATGACGAAATGTGGATGGTTATCACGGATGGACCTCCAAGGATCACCAAACCTAATCCAATATTCGCGAGAGCTGCCGAAGTTGGCAATGCAGGAGCCATTCCCCATCAAGATGTGATTGACAAACCAAGGGAAGAATGGTCGGCTGATGATAGAAGACGAGCTAACCTGGACAATGTAGCCAAAAACGCCTTGTTTGTTACTCTGGATAAAGGAACCTTTAGCAAGGTTAAGACATGCAAGACTGCCATGGATATATGGAACAAGCTTGAACAAATCTGCGAAGGAACAGAGCTAACTAAGGAGAACAAGGTGTCTACAGCAACCCAGAAATTCGAGCTGTTCGAGATGCTTTCTGAAGAAACCTTAGAGCAGATGGATCTGAGGTTTACAAACATTGTGAATGAGCTTGAATCCCTGGACAAGTTCTACACTCAGAAGGAGAAAAATATGAAAGTGCTAAGAGCACTACCTGCAGAATGGGACAGCAAAACTACTGCAATGAGGGTGTCAATGGATCTAAAGTCAATGAGTACATTTGACCTCTTCTCTGACTTAAAAGCCTTCGAATATGATATCAACAGAAGGAAGAAAGAAGCTGAAGAATCTAGCACAAAGGTAACTGCCCTGACTGCCAGAAATGTAAAAGACTCTGGAACTATCTGCAGTAAGCAGGGTGAGCCACCTGTCGAGGGTACTGATGAAGAAATGGCCCTTCTACTAAGAAACTTCAAGAAATTCATCAGATACAACAGGAAAGGAGACTTTAAGAAGTTTCAGGCGCCTCCCCAACAACCCATTGTTCAGCAATCAAACCAGGATATGTCTGATCTCTGCTACAATTGCCGAAAGCCAGGACACTATGCCAAAGAGTGTCCTCACCCCAAAGTCAACAGGTACCCTAATGGAGAGTCATCCCATAAAAGGGAAAAACGAAGAGAGGAACGGAGGAGAATTAAAGTCTTCCTAAGTGAGATGGAAAAGGGCAAGGAACCTTCCAAGGAGGCTCAGCAAGATGCGGACTCCTCTGATGATGACAGTGACTCCTCATCCTCGGAAGATGAAGCACTTATCTGCCTGATGGCACAGGAAGCTGAGGATAGCGAGGATGATGAGGTACCTACAGCAGGAACCAGCAAGGAAGTATGGTACATTGATAGCGGGTGTTCGAGACACATGACTGGAGACAAAGAAATCCTCAAGAACTTTCAACAGTGCAAAGGACCCAAAGTAATTTTCGAAGACAACTCCAATGGAAGCACTAGAGGAGTTGGAACTCTCATCAAAGGAAACACTCACATTAAAGAAGTGTCGTATGTCAAAGGCCTAAAATACAACCTGCTAAGCATAAGCCAATTTTGTGACAAAGGTTACTCAGTGGAGTTCAGTCACAACAAATGTCTGATAAGGGACAGCCAATCTAAGGAAGTAAAGCTATCAGGAACTAGAAAAGAAAATATCTATGTAGCTGACTGGAACTCAATAACCACAGCTACCTGCTTCATAGCAAAAAGATCATCAGAAGCTAGCTGGCTATGGCATAAACGGATGAGCCATCTGAACTTCAAAACGATCAACAAATTAGCCAGGAAAGGACTGGTCAGAGGGCTACCCGACATGGTATACAAGAAAGAGAGTCTATGTGAAGCATGCCAAAAGGGAAAGCAAACTAAAAGATCCTTCAAAAACAAGATACAAAGGTCAACTGAAAGAGTGCTAGACCTACTACACATGGATCTGTTCGGACCGGTAGAACCAGTAAGCATGAGTGGAAGAAAGTACACACTTGTAGTGGTGGATGACTATTCAAGATTCTCATGGACACTATTTTTGACAAAGAAGTCGGACACTCAGCAAAGGTTACCGGAGCTATTGAAGAAGCTGCAGACCGAAAGGAGCCTGAGCATCATCAAAATTCGAACAGACAGAGGCACTGAATTCACAAACAAATTTATTGAAGAATACTGCTCTAACAATGGAATCAAGCATGAATACTCAGCAGCTAGGATGCCGCAACAAAACGGTGTTGCAGAGAGGAAAAACAGAACCCTGAAGGAAGCTGCGAGGACCATGCTAGCTGAAGCATTGCTACCCAAGAGATTTTGGGCAGAAGCAATCAACACAGCATGCTATACCCAGAATAGATGCATTATCAACAAAGATCTAAATAAAACTCCTTATGAGCTATGGTTCGGCTATACTCCAAGTATTGAACATTTCCATATTTTTGGATGCAGGTGCTATGTACTCAACAACGGAAAAGACTACCTGAAAGCATTCGACTCAAAGTCAGATGAAGGAGTATTTTTAGGATACTCCTCGATAAGCAAAGCCTTCAGAATCTTCAACAAGAGAACACTTGTTGTAGAAGAAACAGTACATGTGGATTTTGATGAACCACACTATTCTAAGGCTGAAATAGATGAACTTAATGAAGATTTTGGAAAAACTCACATCACCAACACTCGTGTTGAATATATTGATGCTGAGTTACCAAATCTCCAAAATATTGAATCAACTCAGAATCAGCAACCTGCACCTACACAGCAACATGGAGAACAGGAACCTACTCCAAATCAGTAGCCACCTGTAGTAATACAAGAAGATATATACCACCCTGAAGGAATTCAACTGGAAGTACAGTTAGAAATACAGCACGATCCAAATCAGCAAGCTGAACAGAACGATCACGAGCAACCTGCTGAACATCAAAATGAACAACAGGTTGAAGAAATCAGAAGGAAATGGCTAAGGAATCATCCAAGGAATCAGATCATAGGAGATTCTACCTCTGGAGTAAAGACAAGAAGAAGCAACCCCCATGAAGCAATGTTTGCTTGCTTTATTTCACAAACAGAACCAAGCTTCATAGAAGATGCTCTAGAGGACACCAACTGGATACAGGCAATGCAAGAAGAGCTTAATGGATTTGACAGAAATCAAGTATGGTATTTAGTTCCCAAACCTACTCACCAAGGAGTAATCGGCACAAAATGGGTATTTAAAAACAAACTCGATAAAGAAGGACAAGTAGTCAGAAACAAGGCAAGACTAGTAGCAAAAGGTTACTGCCAGGAGGAAGGAATAGATTTTGAAGAAACTTTTGCACCTGTAGCAAGATTAGAAGCAATCAGGATCTTCCTAGCCTATGCCGCTCACAACAATCTAACAGTCTACCAGATGGATGTCAAAAGTGCTTTTCTTAATGGACTGCTCGCTGAAGAAGTGTATGTGGAGCAACCTCCAGGATTTGAAGAAAATCCAGAAACCATGGTCTTCAGGTTGAAGACAGCTCTCTATGGGCTAAAGCAGGCACCTAGAGCCTGGTATGATACTCTCTCGAAGTATCTACTCGATAATGGATTCAAAAAAGGCAAGGTGGATAAGACACTCTTCAGAATCCAAGATGGAGATAGCATACTGCTCGTTCAGATTTATGTCGATGACATTATCTTCGGTTCAACAAACAAAGAATTGTGTCAAAAATTCTCAAGTCTCATGCAATCCAAATTCGAAATGAGCATGATGGGAGAACTAAGCTTTTTTCTCGGTTTACAAGTCAAACAACTGAGCAATGAAACCTTCATCAATCAAGCAAAATACACTAAGGAATTGATAAAGAGATTTGGATTGGAAAGTGCAAGTACAATAAGCATACCGATGATAACATCAGGAAGCTTAGACAAGGACACTGATGGCAAAGCAGTAGACGTTACAAAGTACAGAAGACTAATTGGGTCACTGCTCTACCTGACAGCAAGCAGACCAGATATCATGTTTTCAATGGGAATGTGTGCAAGATATCAAGCAGCTCCAAAAGAATCACATATGATCGCAGCCAAACGAATTATAAGATACCTCAAAGGAACCCAGGAAGCTGGTCTATGGTACCCAAGAGAAGGAGGACTCAAACTTATTGGTTATACTGACTCTGATTTTGCAGGCTGTAAAATTGACAGGAAAAGCACCAGTGGTACCTGCCAGTTACTAGGAAACAAACTGGTATCATGGTTCTGCAGAAAGCAAACCTCTATAGCAACCTCAACAGCCGAGGCCGAGTACGTTGCTGCAGGAAGCTGCTGTGCACAAATTCTATGGATTCAACAGCAACTAAAGGACTGCGGAATTGAAGAGAAGGAAACACCTATCCTATGTGACAACTCAAGCGCAATAGCCATCACCCACAACCTAGTTCTACATTCTAGAACCAAACACATCGATATCAGACACCATTTCATCAGAGATCACGTTAAAAAGAAAGATATAACTTTGCAAAAAGTGCATACTGATCTACAGCTAGCTGACATATTCACAAAGCCTCTATGCGAATCAAGATTTTCGTTTCTAAGAAACGAGTTGGGAATAATCTCTTTATGATATCTCTTTTACATAACTCTATAGTTTCCTGTTGAAATGGCTATAATATACAGGGGGAACCATAGGCAGGACGAAGGAAAAACAGCAACCTAAAGGTTACTGCTCAAGGTCCCTGAACAGTTATTGGACACAATGTTACTGCTCTAAGCTACCTGCAGGATCCAGTAACTGAAGCGCGTGAAAAGAGGAACAGTTACCCCGCGATTAGCAGCCGTTTTTGCAGGAAAATCCTCGATATCCACAAAATATCACATCAAGCCCTTACGCACACGTACACCGCGCCAAAAATCTCAACCATTGGATTAAGGGTCTTTTCGAATTCTAAATCAATCAGAACCGTCAGATCCTTTCTCACCAAAATTCAAATATAAGGAAGTCTTTCTTCTCACTCATCTCTTACACTTAAACATTTCCATTCTCTTGCAAACCCTAATCTCTCGTGCTCTCTCTCTCTCAAGCTTTCCAGTTTTCAGATCTCTCTCTCTCTCTGAAATGGCACCAAAAACATCCCAAGTTGTTGATGGAAGGGTAGTGGACCGCAAGATCCTCCTAAAGATTGTAGAGGAAGAAGGGAACCCGAAGGAGGTTATGAAGAGCATCCTTCAATGCCTCTATGAGACCGGACTTCTCAGACTCTGCTCCTATCACAAGGCCCCGTACGCGGAGGAGCAGGTGGAGAAATTCTACCGGAGGGCGAAGGTCTCTGCTGATGGGTCAGAGATCACATCAAAAGTTGGTGGAGTGACTGTAGTGGTGGACACCGGTCTTCTGGAAGAGGTGTTCGCTCTGCCTACTGCAGGGATGAACGCCAGTGACCTCTCCACCTACGGAGAAGACCAGCTGGAGGAGTTCTGGACGACATTCACCGGGAAGAAGGACACGGCGGGGATGTCCAGGAGTTGCAGCAAGAAGGCCTTCCTTCTAGAGTTCGAGTTGCTGCATGATATCTGCTGCCATATCATAGAGAACCGCTCTGGTTCCTTTGATAAGTGTACCAACTTCTGGTACAGGATGATGATGGCCATTGTGAAGAAGGAGAAGATGGACTGGGCCAACTACCTGCTTTCCAGGCTGGTGGAGGAAGTGGAGAAGAAGGTAGGTAAGCCTACCTATGGGCTTATCATCAACACTCTCCTGGGTCACTTGAAGGTGGACCTGTCCCAGGGGAAGCCCATCCAGAAAGGGAAATTCATTGGTGCGAGTAGGGTCTTTGCCAAGAAGACCACTGCTCGGTCATCCCCAGTAACCAAAGAGGTCTCTGAGGACCTCAAGGGGGCTCCAAGGACAAGGAAGGCATTCCGCGATACTGTCTCTCCTTCGTCTGAAAGCAGCTCGAGGATGGAGGAGCCTGCAGAGCCCTCACCAGCTCCTGTTGTACCAAAGAAGATCAAACACAAGAAAGATGTGCAGAGGAGACTGGTCATCTCTAATGATGAACCAGAGATCGTCACCACTCGGGCTGTTAAGAAGCCTGCAGTGGAAGTGGAGATTGATTCTCCAAAGGAGGAACTGGAAGGGAATACAGCCGTTGATGATGATGATGATGAAGAGGAGGTAGCTGAGTTCGTCATCAGCATACCGAAGCTGGAGGTGGAGTTCGGTAAATTGGTGGAAAGATTCACCACCTGGTGGCAGTTCAGGCACCTGTCCAGGGAGGAACTCATCCAGTGGGCAGATTGGAAGTCTGAGGAGGAATGGGCGCTGAATTGGGTCGCCATGGATGATTTGGAGGAGGTCCTTCAAAAGAAATTTCTGAAGGATCTCAAGAAGATGAAATGGCCGGAATTTCTTGAAAACGCGGAGATAGACGCTGAGTTGGAGGCCAGGAAGCAGAAGGAAGCTGCCGCACAGCTGCCTGGCCCCAGGAGCCTGAAGGGAAAGGAAGCTGTCATCCAGCCAGTCTTCTATAGGGAGGAGGTGATACTGGATGCTGCTGCTGACCAGGTCAGAGTAGGCGACAATGTGGCTTTGCTGAGGCCCAGATAGCAAAGTACGGGGAGCAGGAAGCAATGGAGAGGATGCTGAAGCAGGCTGCAGACATCAGCCTGACAGATACCAGAATGAGAAGGCCAGTAAGGGAACCCCAAATAGGTGAAGGATCATCCTGCTCAGCATTAATGGTGGAACCTATCAGCAGGAGGTCACCTTCACCAACGGAGAAAAACGGTGAGGAATTCTCATACCTTACTGACCTGATCATTCTTCCTGAAGTACCTGTACAGACGCCGATGAAGGAGAGGAGCTCGACGCCAACTGACTTTCACAAGGCTAAAGAGTTGGAAACCCTCGCTGCTGTGGCATATCTCGAGCTATTATTTCCAACCACAGTAGCAGCCGCCGATGACACCACGGAGATCACCATGCCTACACCAATGGAGGTAGAGGCTGAGGGGGAACATGTGCAGCAGGAGGCACCTGTTCAAGCTGATGCAGTGGAGGAACCTGCCCCCATGGAGAAGGAGCAATCTGATGCAGCTATTCCAATGGAGGTGGAAGAGACAACACCTGCCAAATCGGTGGACCAGGGAGATGCGGTCGCTGAGGGGGAAGTAGCTGCGGGTGAAAAGATGGTGGAAGCGCAGGAGGAAGAAGGAGACAAAAGTAGTGAAAAGGAGCCTGAAGTGCAGGAGGAGGCAGTGGAGGAAGTAGTAGAGGAGTTAGAGAAGGAGAAGGAGGCTGAAACAGTGTTCAGCAAGGGTAAGGTAGCTGAACAAGACAAGAAGCTGGGAGATCCAGAGGAGGATTGTGAGGAGGATGCTGAGGAGGAAACACACTCTAAGAATACTGGATCAGGAGGTGGAGGATCCAGTAGCCCTACCAGCAGCGATGAAGGGTCACCCAGTGAACAGGGTGATACCGGAGCCGAAAAATCCAAAGAACTAACATCTATCTCTGATGAACAGGCACCAGCAGGTGAACACCAGGAACCTGCCAGGTCAAATGAAGAGGTGCTGACAGCAATTGAACAAATGGGGAAGTCCTTGGTAAAGGCGAGCAGGAAAATCCGCAAGGATACCCGCTCCCACTCTGTGAAGACCTACTCTTTCATGGACTCCCTCAACATGACATTGTCAAAGCTCACTCAGATGATAGCCGCCTACCGACCCCCTAAAGAGGATGCTGCTGTAGAAGTCGTCAAGAGCGTGATGGAAAAGTTAAACAGGCAAGAGGAGAAGATGATTTCTCTAGAGGCCAGTCAGAAAGCTCTAGTCTCTGCAGTAGACAGGATGGACAGGGAGCAGTTCAACCAATCTCAGACCCTGCGGGATCACTCAGGCACCTTGTCTGATATTCACTCCATGGTCAGTTTTGCGGTTGGGCGTGCTGATGATGACAAAAATGGGGAAGGAAGGATTGAAAGCAGACAGAAGGCTGGACAGGACCCTGCTGCCTGCAGACAGATGGTAGTGAGCAGTAGGAGAAGAGATGACTCTGGAGATGGCGGACATAAGGGAGCTGGATCTAGGGGCCCTTCAGACAGCAGTGCAAAAAGAAAATCAGATGCTGGTTCTGGGTCTGTTCATCCAGGCTTCAGGAAGGGGGCTGATATAAGAGAAGAGAAAAGGAGGAGGACTGAAGCAGAGCTGAAAAGCAACCTGGATGCTGTATTTGCAACAGATCCTAGGGTTGTCCTTGACAAGATCTTCCCTCCGCACAAGCTGCCTGACATGGTGGAAATGGAGAAAAATTTGCAAAGTCCAGATGTCGCAGCAAGTGCCACTCTCAGAAGCTTCCTGGAAGCAAGCCCGGATCCCAGGAGTGACAGATTCCTAGCCCCAAAAGTCCCGGAAGTCACTCTTCCTACTGAGGTCAACCCGTCCTTTTTCCAGATAGAAGCTTTCAAAAGGAAGGAGCTGATGAAGTACTTCACCACCCTCTGCAAGGAATCTGCTCTGTTTAGAGGATTCAAGACAAATAAGGAAGCTTTGCAGAGGTACCTGGAGCTAACAAAGAAAGGTGGACTTCCAATTCAAGTGAAGCTAAAGCAGAAACTTGGAGAGGAGCCCATACCATATAGTGAAGACTTCTGGCTCAGGTTTGAAGAGACCGAGGATATGGTGAAAAGGATGGAGCCTAACTATCAAGATTCGATAGCCAACTGGTGGAAAGGCACAAAGTTTGAAAGAAAGAAGAAGGCCAGTTGGTTAAAGACTTGATGTTTTTATGTTTATTCTGTTAGTTTGTTTAAACTTCTGTTTGTTTCTGCTATCTGCTTGTGTATGTATATGTCCTGTACTTAACTTTGATCAATGAGAATTTGACTCTTCTGATTAAAGCTCACATCTTGTGAACTTGATGCATGCTTTTGAATAATTTGATTTATCTGCATCTTTGTTCCAAGTTAATAATATATGGTTCTTTGATCCTGTTAAGGAGTTTTGTCATCATTAAAAAGGGGGAAATTGATAGGATGAAATGTAATAGATTTTGATGAGACAAAACGTGTAATAGATTAGAACCTTAGCTATCTGGATAAGTTTTTAATGTAAATTTGCTAAGGCAAGGATGCTGGAAGGACTTGAAGATTCTGCCAAGTAGCCAGGAAGCCGAAGTCCCTGCTACCTGCATCCTATATCAAGCAACCAGCAAGCAAAGCTCTAGAAGGATGCTACAAGGAACCTGGAGATAATCAAGGAAGCTGACTGACTCAATGAGGATACTACCAGATACATCAGAGTCAATGCAACCTGACTAGCCAGTAGAGTCACTCCAGTTCCAACAAATCAGAATCTGACATGTGTGATAAGGCAGCAAGGACACAGTACAAACAGTCTGCAGAATGAAGTTGCGCAGACAAAGGACAAGCAGTTGCAGAACAGAATGGAGACATTTCAGAACAGGTGTCAGAAGATCAGCAGAACTAATCAAAAAGAGACACCTCATCATACAAAGGACTGCATTTCCAACGGGCAGAAAACCACCTGATGCCTATAAATAGAAATCTTATTTTCAAAGAGGAAAACAGATACACAACGATCATACACAATCTAGAGAACTGAGAAGAAGATAGACGCACAAGCTTATACTCTCAAGTTATTCAGACTAAGCAAGCAGCAAGTCAGCTACCTTTATGTTCTTCTGAAGTTCAAGGAGCCTGCTGCATTTGATTGTGCCTTAAACCTTTTATTTATTAAGTCTGATAGGAGTCACTTAGTCAGGTGTTGAAACTGCTAAGTTGTAATCTCTCTGAAGAAGAGAAAGGATCTTGTGTGGGTCGGTTAACCTGTGTGGAGATCCTGTGTGGGTCGATAGTTGGTCACTGTGCAGCTATCGGTGTGGATAGAGCTGACAGTTTTGTTTAGAGTTTAGTTTGTGTTAGCTGAGTCTATTGTAAATCAAACTAGCTTTAACAAAGTTCCTCCTTGTGAAGGAGTAGAGAGGACGTAGAGGGATTACTCCACCCTTGAACCTCTATAAGCTTGCTTGTGCCTTTTATATCTATCTACCTGCATCTAAGCATACTGCATTAAAAAACACGTTTCGAAAAACATAAGTATTTCCGCTGTGCATTACATTCTCTGACGAAGTCCTGAGGTCACTGCCTAAGCAGGAACCTATCGAGCAGTAAGCTTACCAGCTACCTGCCCATCAGGGACTTAACATCCTTTGGAGTAAAAGTTGAAAAATTTGATAAGGTTAATTCACCCCCCCCTCTTAACCTTATACCACTGGGACCAACACTCAGGGATGGGTGTATTTGAACTCGTACTTTCTTCTGGATTAGGAACTTGAGAGTTCATCTTGAGGTTAACCAATCAACAATTCCAAAATTGGAAAGTGATTCGGTTAATTCTGAGATATCAACTCGTGATGCCTCCATCTCAGACTTTCCTAATGATTTTGATCATTAGTTCCTCGTAGCTTTTAGATTTTGAAATTTTTGTAGTCTTTCCTTTGGGAATGATTGGTCTGTCCCCGAACGCATTCTTGAAACATTCATTTATTGATCTTCTTGTTCCCTTAGGTAGCCTTCCTTTTAGATCTGTTATTTCTTTTTCCAGACCTAAAATATCTCATTGGATCTCGTATAAATATCTGAACATCTTCTTTGTCTGACCACCATAGTATTGGATGATCTTCTGGATCTCCCTAAGATCTTGTGAGATTTTAGATGTGTCTAGAATAATATTGTTCCAATCCTCGTTAGACGTCATAAAATGATAATCCTGCAACTCGTGTTATCTCGAAAAAAAAATTGGATACATATTTTCCTGATTTTCTCCTTCGTTAGGCATATGGAAAAATCAATATTGTACATATAACTAAATTTATTTCTTCAATAAATCGTAAGTTCTAATATCATTTTTGCGGAATGCATCCAATAATTATATAACACGAAATTATTAATACAACATAGATAAATTTAAATTGGAAATAATAATTTATCAATGATTGCACATTTCATCATGTCAAAGGATTTTTTTTTTGGTCATTTTATCCTTAGTTTAGGGTATTTTATTATGTTTAGTGTTAGAAAATGATTATTGTTATATGAAAGGTGGTATTTTTGGGTGTTCTCCCTTCCAAATAATGCCCCCCATCTAACTTAATAACACACGGGATACATATCAATGTCACATCGGAATCATTCATTATATTTTGGTATTTAATTTAGGTTATATTTTATTATCATAGTTGTTAGTACACATCACGTTCTAATTAATTATACTATTATACATATATTTGTGTCAGATATGTTACATTTTATTTTATATTGTATTATCATGGTCATTAAATATATATATATACGTGTGCCGATTATGTGGAAATATCAGCTCAAACATATAGAATAGAGAGAATTAATTTGTGTGACTCAACTATTTATTTTTACACAAAATAAAGACAAGTTTGGGGGAAAAAATTCAAGATCCACTCTAACCGTGAATGAGTTGCTTCGCAGTTTACCTAAAAAGAGAATTAATCGGAAGGCCATCCTTCTACAACATTAGTTATGTGAAACTAGAATATTTTAAGTAATTTACAAAACATAAATAATACGATATTTAGATGAATGAAAGGTTTAGTTGTAGAAAAAATTAATTACCAATTTTTCTAAAATTGTAATTTAATCACGATTTTGAATTTACCAAATAAAATTACTGGCCACTTTCTTATTAACAACTTGCAATTTAATCATAATTTTTTAATTTAAGCAAAATTAATCATGACTTTAGCTCATTATTGTAATTCAAAGCACAATTATATCCTCCTACGATTTGAGTTCACATATCAAGCAAAATAGACAGTTGAAGTCAAATAAATAAAGTCATGATTTTTGTAAGTGTTTAAGTTGTGATCTCCAAAAATATAGATGTGAATAGTATTGTAATAGTTTGTTGTAATAGTTTGTTAAAATCGTGATTTTGTTTGCTATATATGTCAAGATTAAATTGCAAGTTTAAAAAAGTGGGGACTTATTTTACTAGATTCAATAAGAAATGTCCAGTCTCCTTCTAGACCAGAAGAATGGATATTTAGGACCAAGTGACGCCTGCAAGATTTGATCTACCATCAAATATATTTCTAGTGTATATGGTTGGTCTCATGCGATAGACAATGTGTAGTTGGGATTAAATTGAAATTTTGAAAAAATGTGGTGATTTTTTTATATTTTTTTGGCAATTAAGACTAGATGAAACTTAATTAAACACGGATTCGAAGTCAAGAATTCTAAATATTAATAATCGGCTTTGAAATTTACTTAAAATGATGGAGAAAATAACTTTAAAATATGCGTCTAAGGATTTGAAACGATGTAGTTTTAAATTTAATTTTAACTTCCAAATCCCTTTTAATTTTTATGAAACTAAACATATTGTAGCTTTTAATTTGAATACTCTCTCTTCCAATTTAGGTTAAACCTAATCAAATAGTTACAAATAAATTTTTAGCAATTGAGCCTATGGATTTTTCCTTTGTGGATTGTCTGATTAATTGGAACGTATATTAAGTCAAATGTTATTAAGGATTTAGGCATATTAAAATGTAGAAACGTTGAAGTTTTTCGGAACATACATTAAGTCAAATGTTATTAAGGATTTGGATATTTTACTATGATAGTCAAATTAATATTGACAAATTCATATGAGGACGCTTAATTGCGTCAAACTTGATCATTTTAAACATATTTTACGATTTACATAATAGCAATTCATAGAGATCGAATTGTTATACCTAACTACTAAGACGTAAGCTTGAATTTGAGTTATTAGAAAAAGATTGAGGAAATTATAGCAAGCCATAATATATTAACAGATTTAAAACAATATTGTTGAAATATATGTAGCAGTAAAGCAGAACACACATATTGTAGTAATTAAACTGGAAATTAAGATTTATAGGATGCATATATGCATCATCAATATTGCTAGTATTACAGAGAATCAACTGTTTTGCAAAGGAGCAACAGTTGCAGCAAAGTTATATATAGCCACCTTTTACATAGAAAATTCTGATAGACCATAGAAAACTAAATTATGATATAATTTCACATAAGTTTCAGCTAGGATACAACACAGATTAATTCATAATCTTCAAGATTTCTTAGGAGAATTGCCAACCCTTCTGGAAGCTCTCCTGCTTTTAGCTGCACAAGAAAAGATTCATGAGTATAACTAATTGAGAAATTAAATTACAAATTTGGCCCTTTAAGTTTGAAATAACGTACACAAGTTGGAGGGGAGTTTGGTCGGAACGAGCATAGGGGTGATTAGGCTCGATGAGGTTGAGGGGGAGGAAGTTGCGAATGTCGTAAGGCTGAGAAGACGAAGTCATGGCTGACTGGTATTCGGATCCAGCTGGCTGATAGTTCATCTGCTCTTCATGTGCTCTCTCATTCTCAGCTATCTACATGCATTCATTCATGTAATTTAACAGCAAATTAAATGAAATGTTGCAAGAAGTAGCAAGGTTAATTTGGTAATATCACCTTTGCTCGAAGAAACATGTTGGCATTGTGCAGCTCTACCTCCTGATCATCATTCAGATCAATCAAAGAATAGATTAATAAAACCACACATATATGACTAGAGAAAAGAGCACGTGGAAAATGAGGTGGAATTACCCTTTTCTGCATGAGCTCAATCTCAGCAAATAACAACTCATTCTGCAACACATTAATTAATTAATTCTTGCAAAGAATTAATTGAAAAGAATTAATAATAGTTGATTAATTAAAATTACTTTCTTGGAACGGATTCGGCTAATGGCTTTCTCAACTTTGGTCTCCATGCTCCTCAGTTCCTTCAAAGGCAAACTGCTTACACCCTCTCCAAGCATTTGTCTACGTACACATACACACTCATTATCATACACATATATTGTATAAATTAATTGTGTTTAATTACCAAATGTTTTGTCATTACCTGTTTGAAGCCTGTATGTCTCGTATTTGTCGGCGCAGCTTGTTGGCTTCTTGCTGGTAAAACTGATCATCAACAAATAATAAGACGAAACATCATTTGGAAAATAATAATACTGTATTTGTCCCATAATAAGAGTTTTGAATCTACTTGCCTGGGTATTAGCTTCAGATGTGGAGACAGAATTAGAGGAGTCCGCAGTTGCTTTCTTGTACCTCTCAATACTTGCCCTAACACTGCAATACCAAAACATATATATATATATATAATTAACCTAATTCCTTAAGCATATTGTAAACACTATTACATCTCACACAGATATATGTAATTGCAATTAATCTTTCAGAAATACGTACTAACAGGATAAACATTAATGCTTTAGTCACAATTACTTACTGCATCATCAAGAATTGCAATTATAAGCATTCTTCTTCAGGGAGTTTAGTAACACATACACACGTAAAACAACAACAAAAAAGAAAAAAAAAACCCTAAATTATAAGATCATTTTGCATATATATAACTCTTTGCATAAAATTATAAAACAACTCTATTTCATGAAATTAAAATTTGTTTTATAAGTTGTGTAGTATGGGTTGATTCATATTATAACGAAATTGAATTTGTAAGACAGTCTTAAAGTCTTGCTCATGACTCTTATTTACTAATTAGTATGGTTTATGTTTTGCACAACATATATTTAAAATGCCATTAATAGTAATAAGCCACAAATGGTAAAGTCATCCTAGAGGCCCCAAGCCCATGAGCCTATAAAGTCTAAAAATGAACAAAACGTAGCAGTGAACTAATTTGATCATTATATATCTATGTTAAATCTAAAGAAAAAGGATTAGCTAGAAAGCTGGGCCTTATTCTGAAGGATATGATCCCTTCTACATAAATATTTTAGGGAGTTGGAAAACGATGCAAAACTTCTTCCTCATATTATGTATACATCTAAATTTATAAGTTCAAATGTGTAAATGTAATTCAAAAATCTACTAAATAAACCAAATAGCAGTGCAAAGGGTGTACAATTTGACAGAAATTTATCACAAACTCCCTTTTTAATTATCAATTATATACATAAAACATGATTTTATCTGAAATACAACTTAGTTCATGTAGCCAAATTGAGATCATAAAACTATGTTTAATTAGGAATAGCGTGCAAGATTCTTTTTACAATGACACCAATATATATCCTATACACATATATAACCAAAAATTTCTTATAAAATAATGTAAATTAGTGCGAACATAGGAATAGTGTATATATATATATATATATATATATATATATACCATGCACACACATATAATGCTAAAATATGAGATTCAAGATCAGGGTATAAAACTGTAGAAAAACCAACAATAAAGACAAAAATTACTATATAAAATATATAAATTAATCCAAACAAGTATTAGAAGTTTTCAAATAAAAAGTAAAGGGGAGGCCCTGGTGACATGAATTAACTATTAAAAAACTTTGAAAAGATTTTAGGATTGACAATTGACATATTCTCATACTGAATAAATGGTAAATATTCTGACGTTTTTAAGTCACATTCAATCATGTCTCTGTTGAGATATATATGATAGATGATATATGCACCAGAGTTGTCCTAATCTCCAGATTTAACACCTTGCTTCCTGTATAAGGCAAAGTCTCTTCTGTTTTTATAGCTACTCTTTTATTTAAGATATATAATTAAAGAATAAATTGAGTAATATAACAATTCAGTTTCCCTTACATCTATAATCCAATGATCACCAGAAAAAACCAATTACAAACATTTCTCAAGTTGACATCAAGATTTACATGCTGTGAAAGTATTAATTAAACAGACTATTCTATAGTGTAAACCTGTTTCAGTTTATGATATTCAGAGCATTCACAAACTTACCCTATAAAACACTCCTAAGAGTGTTAATATCATTTTGATTTAAAATAGATATTGCAAAATTGGATCCAAAATAGAATTATGGATCCTCCTGAAAATTCATTTCTAGTGAGATTTCAACTACATTGGGCCGATTACTTCGAAACATTACCTGTTTGTCATTTCATCACTACATCGAACATTAATAACATTATCGTTATATAAATAAATAAATATATATATATATATAAGTGATGAATATGCTAAAAAAATAGACACCAAAAGAACTAGAAAACAAGACTTTTTGTTCCTAATCTTTTCATTTAGTAAATTATAAAAACTAAAATTTTATTATAAATTTGAAATTAATTCTCTGATATATAACCAAAAAAAGAACATGATAAATGAACAAGTTGGTTTTGATTTATGCCATCTTCTCCTTCATGAAGATACCCCAGCTACTACCCATAGGTACTACAACAGTTAGGGTTTATTCCCATTCATTAAATTAGAAATAAATAAATAAATAAAATATTAAATTAAGAGAAAAAGATCACACACACAGTGAAAACACACACATCCACTTTAAGTCAGGATAGGCTGCAACCTTAATTTCGTCGAGACAGTGATTGGCTGATCACAGCCACGTTGGCGCAAGATCCCACAATATGATTGGCTGAACCATCTATAATGTGGGTTGTCGCCACGTGGCAGGACAGCTCTTTAACCTAAGGTTAATACCCCATGGTTACCCACCTCGATTCATTCAAAATCCCGAAATTGCTCTTCATGTTTCAGTTTCTTAATTGCAGTGTGATATTTTGATGGTTTTAAACACGTAAAAACAATCTCACACACTGCACTCGAATCTCTGTGTAAATATAGTATGTCTTGTTTGTCTCTGAGCTCTTCCCTGTTGAAGCTCAGCAGCCATTTTCCGCCATGGTTACGCTCTTTCCAATGCACTATTTAAAGTTAGAGAAATCCCTTTGCTTCTTTCACTCCTTTTATCTCTCCATTTTCCTCATCAAATATTTATGGTGGCATTAATTAGTTGTGGAAAATCTCTCTCTCTCTCTCTAATTTCAAGAAACGCTGAGAAATTTGAAAGGATTTATGGGAAAATAAAATTAGTGTATTGTAATGGAGAGAGGGTGATGATGTAAGAGAGAGAGGGGGGAGGAGAGAGAATAGTACAAAAAACCTCGTCGTTAAGTGGAGGACAGGAAAATGATGTCTGAAATGACCAAAGATTCTGTGGTTAAAAATCACTTTATCATATACATATCTCAATTCAAACCCTAAACCATGCCCTAATGTTACATCACTGAACATTCACAAGGGTAAGATGGTAAACATATATGCAAACTCAAGGGTGCCCATCCCGTGAAATTGAGATTATTATTATATATAGCTTATATATTTTGAGCCACCGAAAATAAAATTATAACTTTAATCTCATACCCCCCATGGAAATTGAAGCCCTAGTCATCAGATAGGTTTTAGGTGTTTAGAAATGGATCATTTGATTTTTGGGTTAGCCAATAAGAAGAAGGAATTTAGCAAATGGGAAATTGACAGCTTTGTAGAAGAACTTCTAGCTTCTTGGGCTGACAGATAACATGTGAGAGAGAGAGTGTGTGTGTTTGAGGACTTTCATATCTTATCTTAACCCTACTTTTTGTTTGTATACAATATATTAACTTAAAATTACATTATAACTAGTTCTTGAGAAGTACTGCAACTGTTAACTATACATCACTAGTGTGTGTATATATATATATAAATATTCATCAATTATAACAGATCTTGAAGATACATCAAACAGTTAACACAGTTGAAGAACAAACAAGAAAGAGAAACACAACAGATTAAAGCTCACTTAGGAAAGACAATTTCAAGAAAGCAATCAAGAAAGACAAATCAACCTAAATTGGTGAACAAATTTATCATCACTATAATACCTAATCCAAGAACCCCATTAGATTTTCCATAGCAGACCAAATTCAACCTTAGATTTCCATATTATAACCTCAAGATTCTTGCACAAAACCAAGAACATATAGATCTTGAAAAATAAAAATCAAACACACCTGTTATTAGAATATTCGTAAAGCCTTCCACGGCTAGAGAAGACAATAAGAGAAACCTCAGCATCACAAAGCACAGACAACTCATAAGCTTTCTTGAGAAGCCCATTTCTGCGTTTGCAGAAAGTAACTTGTCTGTTAGTTGTGTTCTCAATCCTCTTGATCTCTATTTTCCCTCTTCCATTTTTCCTCAATGACTCCAAAGAATCTTGATTTGGAAAAGCCATGGAGGAAATTAAGCTGAAACAAGCAAAACAAAAATCAAGGGTTTTGCTGGAAAGTTGATCAAGATTATAGCCTGATTTGGGGTTGTAAAGAGAAAAGGAAAAAAAATGTTTTTTTTACAAGCACCCAAAATAAGCTAAACAAGAAGGCATATGTTAGAGTCAATAGTTGCGTAAGTTTGCAGTTTATAATTAGAGTGACAAACCAACCTGGTAAGGAAGGGTGGGAGAGAAGATATAAGGAAGAGGGTGAAACAAGATTTCTCTTTTTCCTTTAGGATTTCACTCGATCTATGCTATACTATTGTTGTGAACAAGAGAGTTTGCAGAAAATGGAATTCAGCTCTTTCTGCACATACATATTTATAGCTATGAAAAATAGACCTTCCAACCACATGCAATTATTTTAATTCTTCACATTTCCCTTCTCTATGTATAATATCTCTAATGTTAGCTTCTTCCCACCCTTTCTCCAATATATCAAATAAATAAAAGTGTTTGAAAACATTTTCTCATCTAAACAATATATGATTTTGTACTTTTTCTAAATACTTTGAAATGTTCGTTTTACCATATGAATTTTAAATTTTAAGTATCTAACGGTATCAAACAATTCCTAGCTATATACATGTCAAAAATCAATAAATAGAATTAGTATGATATCGTAAAATGCTTCAAATTTAAAGTTTATAAAATAAAATAAAACATTTTAAAGTTTTTTTAAAAGAAATCTAAAACCACGTATAATAAGGATTTTTATCCTAAATAAAATTGATAATTTGGACCCAACAAATTTTTTTTGTTTTTGCAAAGTTTATATAATTTTTTTAAAATAAAATATTTCAATACAATTTATTTTGTACATTAACTACTGGAGTTGTATTTTTGAAACTATAAATGGTGTATCATTAATTTTAATGTTGCATGATGTAGTAAATGATCTACATCTCCATAAATCAAAATCAAAGGAACACACAAACATGGATATCAGAATTAATAGGTTTCTTTAAATATATATGACAAAAAAGAAAAAAGTTAAATAAAAACTAAATAAACAAACCAATTCTTTTTCTCGTTTACCAATTGTAAAGATTAGTGAGGGTCTAGTTCCAAAGTACAAATTTGGATGTATAATTGTAGACGTAATTGAAGATTTTGTCTCAGTACTGGTCACAAGGTATTTTCATTTTGGTTCCCAATAGTTGCATATTTAATTATACCAGATACATTTTTATCAGTTTCATACCAACTTTTAATTCAATTTGAAAAATATGTTTAATAAATTTATAAATATTCAAATAATCTGAAAAATATAATAATTTAGAAGATAAATCACTAAAATAAAAAGAGAAGTTTGTTTAAATAAAAAAAATTATAGTTTATTAATTTAAAATTTTTGTTTAATAAATCTGAGATGATTCATGGAAAATCAGAAAATCACATCAAATTTCAAATAATTAAAAAATAAACTAAAACTTTAGAAAATTGAAATACTAAGTTAAAAAAAAAAAACCAAATAAATGAGAATGTATTTTAAAAAATGTAGAAATTAAAAAGAAAAATCGGAAAATTACTTTAACTAAATGGATAAAAACAAAATTATTGCAAAAACATATTTTAAATATTTATAAAAGTTCACTAAAAACTTAATATAAATTTATATAAATATTTAATCACATGAGAGTAAATATAGATTATTTGGACTAAAATGATATGACCTCATGACAGGGACGAAGGCATATTGGTTCCAAAGGCGTATTGGAGACAGTGTTATAGCTAACGTGTTAAGTATCCCGTTTGGGGAGTACGTTCGCAAGAATGAAACTCAAGGAGGCCTTATTATTCCTATATTTTCTACACGTTGCCAAGTGGGTTTGATTCACACTACATATTTTGAGAAATATTTATCATCCGAAAAGAGGAAAAAACGGAGTTTTTGTCTAAAGAAATACGTTGAGAAAGGCCAGATATATAGAACCTTCCACCTCAAATTTCAAAATATTATACTATATTTTAATAATAAGTTATTTCTGAAAAAGTGCATAATGAAAAATAATAATACATAATAAGTTATTTATTTTTAATATTAGGATGTAATTAATTAAATTACAATTGTTATTGATTTATAATTTTATTTTGTCTTGAGTTAATATAAATTGATATTCAACATTTTATTTTTTTAATATATGTATCAAATTCAATATAAAGAATGTATGGGTGAGTTTATTTAGTTTTAAATGGGGTGTAGGATTTGAACTAAAAACTTTATTTGAGTTAGAAATATATTTTCTTCATGCTAAACCTATAATTACCTCTATATGAGTTTTCTAAAAAATTGAAATTTATATAGAGTTTTCTAAAAAATTGAAATTAGTAAATTATACTTTGGTTACTATCTTTTTGTTATTCAAATATCAAATATTTGAATTTCATAATTTAGTCATTGAACATATGTTAGCTCACTACAAATGTAGTTTACCTATTTCAAAAGTTGAAAAACTAATAAAGATCTATATTTTAAATTTTGTGAAAGAAAAATTAAAAATTAAATTTAACATATATTTATTATAAAATAAAAAGGTAAATAAGTATATATAAAATTATGCATATTATCGAATTTTTGTAAGTTAGACCCTTAAATAGAATTTTTGACTTAGTCACTATGGCTCATGACCTATATATAGGACCAAACCTCCAATTTCCGATATATACTTGTAAATAGAGGTCATGCCAGATGACTTGTACATTTTGATATCCAATTTTTTATATAAAAATTTATGTGACACCACCTAACAATATTATCTACAACTTAAATTAATTTTAACTAGTCGGTATTTGTTTAATTTCACAACAGTCCTTCCTACTCATTTTTCACAAATACAACTTACATTACTCATTATTTAAAGTGCATTATTAGCCTAACATTAAAGGATGAATTGCACTTTTAGTTCAATATTTCATTGCAACATTTTACGACGCGACAGATGCATCCTTTAACATTATATCGTTAAATAAGGGATCTATTGAAAGTATTTTAATAAGCAAAAATGCCTTGATTTAAACTAAATTTACAATTTTCTCCTATTTATATAGGCTATGTAGAATTTCGCATCTTCACTTCCTCAATTATTAATTCCAATCAATTCATTCCGAAAACTTCTTGAATGCATAAATTATAATTGATCTTCAATTATAATTTTGAAACTGGTCTGTATCAAAATACATAGATATCTTTTAGCTGTACAAAAACACATTTTATCTAATATAAAAAATCCCATATATCCATTTTATATATATATCTCATAGCATATGATTTGTAAAACGGTTTCATCTTAAAAAAACTTTATTTTATTTGAATTATATTATATTAATGTATGTTATGAAGACAAATATATTTTAAAAGAGTAGGTCTTGTGTGAGACTGTCTCACGAATTTTATTTCGTGAGACGGGTCGGCTCGGACATAATAATTAGGTAATATTTTTTTGTATATTAGGTAATATTTTTCTATATTTTAAGTAATATTTTGTATTATATTATGTAGTATATGTGCAAAATACAAAAGTATTATATGATATATAGAAAAGTATTACATAATATACCTAAAAATATTACATGTTGCACAAGGAGAAGAGCACCTTGAAACCGTATGATCTACATATTTTTAAGGTCTGACTCGACCAATTCGGGTCATATATCTTATAATACAAAAATATTATTTGATACACATAAAAATATTACCTGATACTCATAAAAGTATTACATATTTTCTTATAATTTGACTCAACTCAAAACAAAAGTATTACCTGATATACATAAAAGTATTACATTTTTTTTCATATGGTCCAACTCAACTCTAAACGCATCTTATAATACAAAGTATTATCTAATATACAAAAAAGTATTACGTAATACACACAAAAATATTATATAACTTTTTATGTTCAACTCGACCCAATTCATATCACAACATGATATGCATGAATGAGACAATCTCACCAAAAACTTTGCTATTTTACAATACAGTATACCAAAATTCGGGTTTTTATTGACATTTGATATCAAGAACATATCTACATATAAAATGCATCGAAATTCTTTTAATTTTCTAATTTTTTTTCCATCCTAAACTACAAAAATTACAATTTTAATTTGCATCAGTAATTTGCTCGTCGGTAATTTTTTACCAATGAATATTTTTTTCCATCAATAAAAACATTATCGAAGACATTGAGTATTAATTTTGCGAAATTTTTTCCACAAAATTACAAACAGAAACGAAAAAATAATACTGACTGAAAATTCCGTCGGTAAATTTACGAAAAATATTAAAAATAATTAAAAAACAAAAAAAATTACATATTACCGATAAAATTTCCGCCGAAACAAGTTCTTTCCTTCTAAATCAGATAGATTCATATTTGAATGAGACGGAATTAACGACGAAAAATTCCGTTGGTAGATTTACGGAAAAGAAAAATTAAAAAAATTATTATTTATATGAAATTATATTAACTAAAATAATTAAGCTAATTAGACAAGTAAACTAGTTAAGATAAATTAAACTAAATTAATTTTAACTATCAATGATCACAAGTATACTATCATTACATTAAACCTAAACTAACATAATTGCATTAAAACAAACATTACATTATTAACAACCTATACTAACATGCATAATTACATAAAAAGCAAACATTAAACCTAACATTAATATCACAACTAGGAGTAGCACTCCTCTGAATCACTCACCTAGGAGGTTCAATGAGTGGTTAAAGCACTCTTCAACCCCATAAATGGTTAAATCACACTTTGTTGATCCTCATAAATGGTTAAATCACACTTTATTGATCCCAAGTGGTGTCCGAGGTTCAGAAGGGGGTGAATAAACCTTGGTCGATTTTGCAAAACAATGAAAAACTTTTCTGCTCTGCAAGTTACTTGAACTTGCAGCGTCAAATCGTTACTGCTTACAGCACTAGGATGCAGTGATGTACGCTGTAACTTAGAGTTTTATATGCAGCGGAAAAAATATCGTTTAAAACACAAGGCTGATTTTCTTAATATGCTTCTTTCAAAAACGTTTAATGCTTATGAGATAAACAAGATCAGAAGATAAAGGCACAAATAAATAAAGCAATTAAACACGTATAGCTTATAGTGGTTCGAATGTGGTGTAATCCTTCTACATCCACTCTACTGCTCCTCGAGCAGGAACTTTGTTAAGCAAGATTGAATTACAGGACTCTCCTAACAATCTATCAACTTTACAAAGCAACCACCTACTGAAATCCAGCATACACACAGCAACTGCAAACTCCAAAGGCTAACCCACACATGGTTCTACACTCCCACACAGGGAAATTGCCTAACTCTAGACAACTTATACAAACAGCAAGGATCTCTCCTATCAACTGTTCGACACCTCTAAAACAACCTAAGCACACAACAACAAGGTTAAAAGAATATAAAAAGGTTCTTCAACTGGTGCGGCGAAGTGAGCTTCTGAATCCGTTGATTGATCTTTCAGCACTGGGCTTGCTTCACTTCACAGAGGTTGAGTGACTGAAACTGATAGTAGGCTTGAATATTTGTATCTTGAAAGCTTATGAGTTTTTGCTCGAATGTTTCAGTAACCAGTTTCAGTGTATCTCTTCCTCTATTTATACTTGTAGGAGAAGATGTCCGTTGAATGAGACATCTCTCTTTTGAATTTGAAGTAGTCTGATCAAAGGTATGGCTCGCATTTAATGCGACTTGACTTTTTCTTTTGGAGCATCTAATGCGGCAGTTGCGGCTCGCAACTTTTTGCAGCGCGTCAGTCCACGTAGCATCTTCGTATTGGCTCCATGTCTGCTTCTTTGATTTTGTCTCGAACGGCTCTATTTATTCTTGCTTGAATCTTTGTTCCTCGTACTGCATTTATCCTTCCTAGGATTGCAGGATATTTCTTGTTGTTAATTGGCGCTAATTGACTTCTCTGAACTGTAAGTTTTGCACTGTATCCTAGGTCTTCGTGCAGCAAATGTTTTCTTGCAATGCTGCTGTAACTAAGACCTGGTTGCAGTATCTTGAGTAGAGCTGCTGCATCTTTTTCTTCCAGCACTCCTGTACGTCATTCCTTCTTACTTAGCTGTAGTGACGTTCTGTCTTCTTGCAGCAATGTTGTATCTGTCTTCTTGCAGCGATGCTGTATCTGCCTTCTTGCAGCAGCTTCCTTTCTGAAGGGCTTAGATGCAGCTTTGTCCTTGTCAAACCTCCATCTTCCAGCACTTAAGACTAGACTCAAACCTAGTTTATATATTCACTTAAACACTATGAAAAATGGGGTACTTAAAACTTTCTATTACAAATACGTTTTATCTCATCAAAAACTAAGCATTGAAATCCCAACACACTTTAAAATAGAGATGTGGGTTATGGTGCACAATGCTCCTATTCGCTACTACTCTGGCCCAAACTTGTTTGGCTTATTTTTCTTTAATTTATTTCCTATTTCCCCAAAGTCCAAACCCACATCCAAATCCTAAAATTTCTTTAATTTATTTCCTATTTCCCCAAAGTCCAAACCCACATCCAAATCCTAAAATCAAGAGCCCTATGCTCCCCTTCTCACCCACAACGGTCAGTCTCCTCTCGTCTATTCTCGAGGAAACCCTTCCTCTATTGTTCTTTTTTCACCCTCTTCTTCTTATGGGGTTTCTAGGGTTGATCCTTCTTCTTCTAAGATATCTTCTCTTCTAAGCCTGACTTGGTGTGCTCTTCTCTTTGTAAGTTCCTCATCATAGAAAAGGGTGTGTGAGGGTTGAAGTGAGGGGTTACTGGTTCTTTAAGGTTTGGGCTGTGAATCTTTGTGATCCTGCTCTTTGTGAGTTTCCCACCACCAAATACACTGTATATGTGATTGGAACGGAATAGGCATGAAGTATTAACATTCTTTTTGAACAAAATAAAAAAAAGAGAAAATCGAATTTCATTTTTCAGAATTGGACCATAACAGAATTTCGGTCTATACCGGCACCATAATATCAAATTGGGAAGGAACTAAGACACCAATGAGCCCATCGTCGATTCCCAATAGTGGTATCAGAGCCACGACTTAAGTAATCGTGGTCTCTTTATCCTGTGGCAGATCTTGTGTGGTATTTGTGAACATTGTGTAGATCTTGGGTGTTTTTCTTGTGTTTTCTCTTTTGTGCTCGGTGTTGGAAACAGTGCTCGTTTTACTGTCCTGTAACATCCCGATTTTTCATAACTTTTTTTTTGTTTTTCGTTAATAAAATTAATATTTTTGCAGCAGAAAATTAAATATGCAAATATTTTAAAATAGAAGTTTGAGTAATAAAATCAAGACCGTAAGAGTATTTTAAAAATAACTCGAATCCACCAACGATTTCATCAGAAGACCTCAACAAAAATGAAATAAGTCATGCTCAAGTAGATTGAAGATGGAAACATTTAGTATTTCTTGAAATAAATAGCTTAAAATAGAACAAGTAAAGTAACTCTAGTCACCGCTCATCCACTCCATTCCATGTTGATAGGATGATATATAATATATTTTGATGAGACAAAACGTGTAATAGTCTAGAACATTAGCTATCTGGTTAAGTCTTTATATGTAAAATAGCTAAGACAAGGATGCTGGAAAGACAAAAAGATTCTGTCAGGGAACCAGAAAGACAAGTCCCTGCTACCTGCATACTGTATCAAGCAACGTGTAACCAAGCTCCATAGGATGCTACAAGGAACCTGGAGATGGTCAAGGAAGCTGACTTACTCGAAGAGGATGCTACCAGATACATTAGAGTCAATGCAACCTGACTAGCCAGTAGAGTCACTCCAGTTCCAACAAATTAGAATCTGCCATGTGTGAAAAAGTAGTAAGGACACAGTACAAGCAGACTGCAGAATGAAGTCGCGCAGACAAAGGACAAGGCAGTGGCAGAACAGAATGAAGGTATTTCAGAGCAGGTGTCAGAAGATTGGCAGAACCAATCAGGAAGAGACACCACATCAAGCAAAGGACTGTCTTTCCAACGGGTAAAAATCTGTCTAAAGTCTATAAATAGAAGATTGCTACTCAAGAGTAAAAAGACGACCTAGAAGCAAATAGACAAAAAATAAATCAAGAGAACATACGTGAAACAGATCTTTACAAGCTAAAACTTATACATTCAAGTGTATCAGACCTAACAGCAGCGAGCCAGCTACCTTTGTGATCTTCAGAAGTTCAAGGAGCTTGCTGCATTCGATAGTTTGAAAACTCTCAGTTTATTCTAAGTCTGATAGGAGTCACTTAGGCAGGAGTGTGTCTTGTTAAGTTGTAATCTCTCTGAAGAAGAGCAAGGATCCTGTGTGGGTCAGTTAACCTGTGTGGAGATCCTGTGTGGGTCGATAGTTGGTCACTGTGCAGCTACCTGTGTGGATAGAGCTGACAGTTTTGCTTAGAGTATAGTTTGTGTTAGCAGAGTCTATTGTTAATCAAACTTACTTTAACAAAGTTCCTCCTTGTGAAGGAGTAGAGAGGACGTAAAGGGATTACTCCACCCTTGAACCTCTATAAGCTTACTTATGTTATTTACAGCTTTATATTCATCTATCTACATCTGAGCATACTGCATTAAAAGCGTGTTTCGAAAATCATAAGTATTTCCGCTGTGCATTATATTCTGTCTAAGTCCTGAGGTCACTGCCTGAGCAGGAACCTATCGAGCAGTAAGCTTACTAGCTACCTGTTCATCAGGGACTTAACATTTGGAGTAAAAAGTTGAAAATTTGATAAGGTTAATTCACCCCCCTCAGAGCAGGTTGGATTAAAAACCCAACTTGTTTGGTCAAATCCCTGATCCCTGATTTTTGAAAATCTGCATACATCACTTTTTATCATGGATACGCATAAGCTTCCTATGTTTTCTATTGAAGAGTATGGCGACTGGAAGATTAGAATGCAGGCACATCTCTCAGCCATGCACGATGAAATGTGGATGGTTATCACTGATGGACCCCCAAGGATCACCAAGCCAAATCCTATATTCGCAAGAGCCGCTGATGCTGGCGATGCAGGAGCCATTCCCTACCAAGTTGTTATCGACAAACCTAGGGAAGAATGGTCTGCTGATGATAGAAGACGAGCTAACCTGGACAATGTAGCCAAGAATGCCTTATTCGTCACTTTGGACAAAGGGACTTTTAGTAAGGTCAAGACGTGCAAGACAGCAATGGATATTTGGAACAAGCTTGAACAAATCTGTGAGGGAACAGAGCTTACAAAGGAAAACAAGGTGTCAACAGCAACCCAAAAATTCGAGTTGTTCGAGATGCTCCCTGAAGAGACCTTGGAACAGATGGATCTGAGATTCACAAACATTGTGAATGAGCTTGAGTCTCTGGACAAATTCTACACTTAAAAGGAGAAAAATATGAAAGTGCTAAGAGCACTACCTGCAGAATGGGATAGCAAGACTACTGCAATGAGGGTCTCCATGGATTTGAAATCAATGAGTACTTTTGATCTCTTTTCTGACTTGAAAGCCTTCGAATATGATATCAACAGAAGGAAGAAAGAGACAGAAGAATCCAGCACAAAGGTAACTGCCCTAACAGCTAGAAACGGAAAGGACACTGGAGTCACCTGCAGTAAGCAAGGAGAGCTACCTGTTGAGGGTACTGATGAAGAAATGGCCCTTTTTCTAAGAAATTTCAAGATATTTATCAGATACAACAGAAAAGGTGACTTTAAGAAGAACCAGGCACCTCCCCAGCAGTCCAGTCCTCAGCAACCGTACCAGGATACTTCCAACCTATGCTATAACTATCAAAAGCCAGGACACTATGCTAGAGAATGTCCTCATCCAAAGGTCAATCGATATCCGGATGGAGAATCATCCCAGAAGAAGGAGAGACGAAGAGAGGAAAGAAGAAGAATTAAAGCCTTCCTCAGTGAAATGGAAAAAGGGAAGGAACCTTCCAAGGAAGCTCAGCAAGTTGTGGACTCCTCTGATAATGACAGTGATTCATCTTCTTCAGAGGACGAAGCACTTATCTGCCTAATGGCACAGGAAGAAGAGGACAGCGAGGATGACGAGGTAATGTACCCTATCCAACCCTTATTGGAAGAGGAAAAGTATAACAAAAGTCTCTCCCTTAAACAAATCATGAGCGACTTCGAACAGATAAACTCAATTCATGAGGAGCTGAAACTCGAAAATGAGATGCTTAGGAGGGAAAACAAACAGTTAGCTGAAAAGTTATCCGCATATGAGCTCAGTAGCTCAAAGTGCAGTGACCTCCAAAAACATGCATCTAAGCTCAATCTGAGAATCATCGAACTTGAGAGTGAGAAAAATGACCTTCAAGCAATTGTGGGAACCTTTAGCAAATCAGCTAAAGAAGCCAAAGAATGCATTAAGTCGGGTAAAAGTCCTTTTGATAGGACAGGCCTAGGATATTGTGCAGAAACCTCTCGAGACACAGCAAGCTCATCCAGAGCTATTACCTTCGTTCAAGCGGAAACCTCAATGGCAAGAGAGTTATCTATTAACTCAACAGAAAGCTTGGAGAAATGAATAGACAAAGGCAAGAGACCCATGTACACATCCACAGGGAATAAGCCTGTTTTCAAAAGCTGGCTACAGCGGAATCAATCTGCTGATAGATACAAAAGAAAACAGCAACCTATAAGGATGCTGAACAGAAACCTCTACTCCACCAATACTAAGACCAAAATGTCTAAACCTAAAAGAGCTCATGCTCAAGGGAAGTATGGTGGAGAACCTCACTTCGAAAGTGATGGGTATACATAGTATGCACACACAAAACAATATCCTAAGGATACCTCTTATAGACGAAACCTCCAAGTATACAACAAAACAATTGTTGTAAGACAAATCTGGATTCCGAAAGGTACTAACAAGAAAGGACCCGTACATGTATGGGTACCTAAGAACCAGTAATCTCTATTTTTACAGGTACCTATAGCAGGAACCAGCAAGGAAGTGTGGTACATTGATAGCGGGTGCTCGAGACACATGACTGGAGGTAAGGAAATCCTTAAAGACTTCCAACAGTGCAAGGGACCCAAAATAATCTTCGGAGATAATTCCAAGGGAAGCACTAGAGGAATTGGAACTCTCATCAAAGGAAACACTCACATAAAGGAAGTGTCATATGTAAAAGGCCTGAAGTACAACTTGTTAAGCATAAGCCAATTCTGTGACAAAGACTACTCAGTGGAGTTCAATTACAACAAGTGCCTGATAAGGGATAGCCAATCTAAGGAAGTAAAACTGTCTGGAACCAGAAAAGGAAACATTTATGTAGCTGACTGGAGCTCAGTGACTACAGCTACCTGCTTCATTGCAAAAGGATCATCAGAAGCTAGCTGGCTATGGCATAAACGGATGAGCCACCTGAACTTCAAAACGATCAACAAGCTAGCCAGAAAAGGACTAGTCAGAGGGCTACCTGATATGGTGTATAAGAAAGAGAGTCTATGTGAAGCATGCCAAAAGGGAAAATAAACTAAAAGCTCCTTCAAAAACAAAGTTCAAAGATCAACTGAAAGGGTGCTAGATCTACTACACATGGATCTATTTGGGCCAGTGGAACCAGTAAACATGAGCGGAAGAAAGTACAAACTTGTAGTGGTGGACGACTATTCAAGATTCGCATGGACCCTGTTCTTAACAAAGAAGTCAGACACTCAGCGAAGGTTACCGGAGCTACTGAAGAAGCTACAGATCGAAAAGAGCCTAAACATTATCAAAATCCGAACAGACAGAGGCACTGAGTTTACCAACAAGTTTATTGAAGCATACTGCTCTGACAATGGAATTAAGCATGAATACTCAACAGCTAGGACACCACAACAGAATGGTGTCGCAGAAAGGAAAAACAGGACTCTGAAGGAAGCTGCGAGGACCATGCTAGCTGAAGCACAGCTACCCAAGAGATTTTGGGCAGAAGCAATCAATACAGCATGCTATACCCAGAACAGATGCATTATCAACAAAGACTTGAACAAAACTCCTTATGAGCTATGGTTTGGTTATACTCCAAATATTGAACATTTTCATATTTTTGGATGCAGGTGCTATGTACTTAACAATGGAAAGGACTACCTAAAGGCATTTGACTCAAAGTCAGATGAAAGAGTATTCTTAGGATACTCCTCGGTAAGCAAAGCCTTCAGAATCTTCAACAAGAGAACACTTGTTGTAGAAGAAACAATACATGTGGATTTTGATGAACCACATTGCTCTAAAGCTGATATAAATAAACTCAATGAAGACTTTGGAAACACTCACATCACCAACACTTGTGTTGAATATGTTGATGCTGAGTTACCAAGTCTCCAAATTATTGAATCAACTCAGAATCAGCAACCGACACCTACACAGCAACCTGGAGAACATGAACCAACTCCAAATCAGCAAGCACCAGTTATTCAAGAAGAAATACACCATCCTGAAGGAATTCAACTAGAAGTACGATTAGAAATACAGTCTGATTCAGATCAGTAAGCTGAACAGGATGATCAAGAGCAACCTGCTGAAATTCAAAATGAACAACAGGCTGAAGAAGCTAGAAGAAAATGGCTAAGGAATCATCCAAGGAATCAGATTATAGGAGACTCTACCTCTGGAGTAAGAACAAGAAGAAGCAACCCCTATGAAGCAATGTTTGCTTGCTTTATATCACAAACAGAACCAAGCTGCATAGAGGATGCTCTAGCAGACACCAACTGGATTCAAGCTATGCAGGAAGAACTTAATGGATTTGAAAGAAACCCAGTGTGGCATCTAGTTCCTAGACCTACTCACCAAGGAGTGATCGGCACTAAGTGGGTATTTAAAAACAAGCTCGATGAAGAAGGACAAGTAGTCAGAAACAAGGCAAGATTAGTGGCAAAAGGTTACTGCCAGGAGGAATGAATAGATTTTGAAGAAACATTTGCACCTGTAGCAAGCTTAGAAGCAATCAGAATCTTCCTAGCCTACGCTGCTCACAACAATCTCACCGTCTACCAGATGGATGTTAAGAGTGCATTTCTCAATGGACTGCTCGCTGAAGAAGTCTATGTGGAGCAACCTCCAGGATTCGAAGAAAATCCAGAAACCATGGTCTTCAGATTGAAGAAAGCTCTCTATGGACTTAAGCAGGCACCTAGAGCCTGGTATGATACTCTCTCAAAGTATCTACTTGACAATGGATTCAAGAAAGGCAAAGTGGACAAAACACTCTTCAGAATTCAAGATGGAGATAGCATACTGCTCGTTCAGATCTATGTCGATGATATTATCTTCGGCTCAACAAACAAGGAATTGTGCCAAAAAATTTCAAGCCTCATGCAATCCAAATTTGAAATGAGCATGATGGGAGAACTAAGTTTCTTCCTTGGTCTTCAAGTCAAACAACTAAGCAGTGGAACTTTCATCAATCAAGTAAAATATACCAAGGAATTGATAAAGAGATTTGGTTTGGAAAATGCAAGCACAGTGAGCATACCGATGATAACCTCAGGAAGCCTAGACAAGGATAGTGAGGGTAAAGCAGTAGACATCATAAAATATAGAAGACTCATTGGGTCACTGCTCTACCTGATAGCAAGCAGGCCAAATATCATGTTCTCTGTAGGAATGTGTGCCAGATACCAAGCAGCTCCAAGAGAGTCACACATGACCGTAGCCAAATGAATCATCAGATACCTCAAAGGAACCCAGGAAGCGGGCCTATGGTACCCAAAAGAAGGAGGAATTAAACTTATTGGCTATACTGACTCTGATTTTGCAGGTTGCAAAATTGACAGGAAAAACACCAGTGGTACCTGCCAGCTACTAGGAAACAAACTGGTATCATGGTTCTGCAGAAAGCAAACCTCCATAGCAACCTCAACAGTCGAGGCCGAATATGTAGCTGCAGGAAGCTGCTGTGCACAAATTCTATGGATTCAACAGCAACTGAAGGATTACGGAATTGAGGAAAAAGAAACACCTATCCTATGCGACAACACAAGTGCAATAGCTATCACTCACAACCTTGTTCTTCATTCAAGAACTAAACACATTGATATCAGACACCACTTCATCAGAGATCATGTTGAAAAGAAAGACATATCGTTGGAAAAAGTGCATACTGATCTACAGCTAGCTGACATATTCACAAAGCCCCTCTGTGAATCAAGATTCTCCTTTCTAAGAAACGAGCTGGGAATAATTAAACTGTGATAAAACTCTATAAAATTCCATCATTTCTGCTTAAATGGGTATAATGCTCAGGGGGAACTATAGGCAGTGGAAGAGTAAAACAGCAACCTAAAGGTTACTGCTCAAAGTCCCTGTATAGTTACTGGATACAATCATACTGTTTTCTAAGCTACCTGCAGGAACCAGTAACCGAAGCACGTGAAAAGAGGAACAGTTACCCCTCGTCTAGCAGCCGTTTTTACAGGAAACCCCTCGATATCCACAAAATATCACATCAAGTACTTGAGCACACGTACGCCGCGCCAAAAATCCCAGCCAGTGGATCAAGGGTCTTTTCAAATTCAAGACCAATCTGGACCGTTAGATTAACTCTCACCAAAATTCAAATATAAGGGAGTCTCTTCTCATTCTTCTCTCACACTTACACATTTCCATATTCTGCAACCCTAATCTCTCATTCTCTCTCTCTCTCTCAAAGTTCTTCTTTTTCAGATTACTCTAACTCTCCTTGAAATGGCACCAAAACAATCTCAAGTTGTTGATGGAAGGTTGGTGGACCGCGAAGTCCTTTTTAGGATGATGCAAGATGAGGCAAACAAGAAGGAACTGATGAAGGACATTGTTCACTGTCTTCGCCTCTCTGGACTCCTAAAGCTCTGCTCCTATCATAAAACCCCCTATGCAGAGGAGCAAGTGGAGAAATTCTACCCAAGGGCGAAGGTTTCTGAGGATCGTTCAGAGATCGTTTTGAAGGTTGGTGGAGTGACCGTGATCGTGGACACCGATCTACCGGAGGAAGTGTTCTCTCTACCCACCGAGGGCATGGATGCCAGTGATCTCTCCACCTACGGAGAAGATGGACTGGAGGAGTTCTGGACAACCTTCACCGACAAGGAGGACACGGCGGGGATGTCCTGAAGTTGTAGCAAGAAGGTCTTCCTTCTGGAGTATGAAATGCTGCATGACATCTGCTGCTATATCATAGAGAACCACTCTGGTTCCGTTGATAAGTGTACCAACTTTCGGTACAGAATGATGATGGTCATTGTGAAGAAGGAGAAGGTGGACTGGGCCAGCTACCTGCTTTCTAGGCTGGTGGAGGAGGTGGAGAAGAAGATTGGAAAGCCCACCTAAGGGCTGATTGTGAATACCCTTCTGGGTCATCTAAAGGTGGATCTGTCCCAGAGGAAGCCTATTCAGAAGGGGAAGTTCATAGGTGCGGGCAGGGTGTTTGCCAAAAAGACCACTGCTCGATCATCCCCAGTAATCAGGGAAGTCTCTGAGGGTTCCAAGGGTGCTCCAAGGACAAGGAAGACATTCCGACGGACCAGCAACGCCTCATCTTCGTCGGAAAGCAGCTCGAGGATGGAGGAACCCTCACCAGCTCCTGAAGTGCCAAAGAAGATTAAGCACAAGAAGGATGTGCAGAGGAGACTGGTCATCTCTGATGATGAACCAGAGAGCATCACCACTCGGGCTGTTAAGAAGCCTGCAGTGGAAGTGGAGATTGATTCTCCACTAAGGGTTGAACAGGCAGGGAATGCTGCTGTTTATGATGATGTTGAGGAGGAAGTGGATGAGGAGGATGTGACGGAGTACGTTATCAGCATACCGAAGCTGGAGGTGGAGTTCGGTAAAATGATGGAAAGATTCACCACCTGGTGGCAGTACATGCACCTACCCAGAGAGGAGCTTATCTAGTGGGCTGACTGGAAGACAGGGGAGGAATGGGCGTTGAATTGGGCTGGCATGGATGATTTGGAGGAGATCCTTCAAAAGAAGTTTCTGAAGGATCTCAGGAAGCTGAAGTGGCCTGAATTCATTCAAAATGCTGAGATCGCCGCTGAATGTGAGGCCAGGAAGCAGAAGGAAACTGCATCACAGCTACCTGGCCCCAGGAGCCTGAAGGGAAAGGAAGCTGTTGTCCAGCCAGACTACACAGGGAGGAGGTGATTCTGGATGCTGCTGCTGACCAGGTCAGAGCAGGCGATGACGTGGTCTTTGCTGCAGCACAGGTTGAAAGATTTGGAGAAGAGGAAGCCCTGGAGAGGATGCTGAAGCAGGCTGCTGACATCAGCCTGACAGAGACCAGGATGAGAAGGCCAGTAAGAGAACCCCAGATGGGTGAAAGATCCTCCTGCTCAGCTCTGATGGTTGAACCTATTAGCAGGCGGTCACCTTCCCCAGCGAAGAAAAATGGTGAGGAATTTTCATACCTTACTGACCTGATTATTCTGCCTGAAGTCCCTGTACAAACGCCGATGAAGGAGAGGAGCTCAACACCAACTGACTTTCCCAAGGCCAAGGAGTTGGAAACCCTCGTTGCTGTGGCATCTCTTGAGCTGATTGTCCCATCCACAGTAGCAGCCGCCGATGACACCACAGAGACATCCATTCCTACACCAATGGAGGTAGAGGCTGAGGGGGAACAAGTGCAGGAACCTGTTCTGATTGAAGTGTTGGAGGAACCTGTCCCGATGGAGAAGGATCTACCTGTAGCAGCTGTTCCGATGGAAGTGGAGGAGACAGTACCTGCCAAGTCAGTGGACCAGGGAGTGATGGTCACTGAGGGGGAAGTTGCTGCAGTGGACCCGGTGGTGGAAGTGCAGGAGGCAGGAGGAGACAAAAGTGGAGAAAAGGAGTCTGAGGTGCAGGAGGTAGTAAAGGAGAAGGAAGCCGAAGTATAGGAGGCTGCTGTACAGGAAGTTGTAGAGGAGATAGAACAGGATAAGGAGGCTGAAATGGTGTTCAATAAGGGAAAGGTGACTGAACAGGATAAGGAGCAGGAGGTAGATAAGGAGGATGCTGGAGAAGACACACCTGCCAAGGACTCTGGATCAGGAGATGGAGGATCCAGTAGCCCTTCCAACAGCGATGATGGGTCACCCAGTGAATAGGGTGACACCGGAGCCGAAAAATCCAAGGCACTAACATCTGTCTCTGGTGAACAGGCACCAGCAGGAGAACGCCAGGAACCTGCCAAATCTAATGAGGACGTGCTGACAGCGATTGAGCAGATGGGGAAGTCCCTGGTGAAAGCGAGCAGGAAACTCCGCAAGGAAACCCGCTCCAATACTATCAAGACTTATACTTTCATGGACTCCCTCAATGCTACTCTGGCAACATTGACTCAGGTGATCTCTGCCTACCGACCCCCCAAGGAAGATACTGCAGTGGAAGTTGTCAAGAGCGTGATGGAGAAGCTTAACAGACAGGAGGAGAAGATGATCTCCCTTGAAACAAATCAGAAGGCTCTAGTCACTGCAGTGGACCGGATGGATAAGGAGCAGTTCAACCAATCACAGACCCTGCGGGATCACTCAGGCACCTTGTCTGAAATTCACTCCATAGCCAGTTTTGCGGTTGGACGGGCTGATGATGACAAAAAGGGGGAATGGAGGATAGAAGGCAGACAGAAGTCTGGACAGGATCCTACGGCCTGCAGACAGATGGTAATAAGCAGTAGGAGGAGAGACGACTCTGGAGACGGAGGACACAAGGGAGTTGGACCTAGACCTTCAGACAGCAGTGCTAAAAGGAAATCAGATGCTGTTTCTGGGTCAGTCTATCCAGGTTTCAGGAAAGGTGCTGAGATTAGAGAAGAAAAGAGGAGGAGGACTGAGGCTGAATTGAAAAGCAACCTGGATGCTGTCTTTTCTTCAGATCCCAGGATTGCCCTTGACAAGATCTTCCCACCACACAAGCTGCCTGACATGGCCGAAATGGAGAAGAATTTACAGAGTCCTGATGTCGCAGTAAGTGTCTCTCTCAGAAACTTCCTGGAAGCCTGTCCTGATCCCAGGAGTGACAAGTTCGTAGCCCCAGAAGTCCCGGAGGTCACTGTTCCCACTGAGGTCAATCCATCCTTCTTCCAGATCGAAGCATTCAAAAGAAAGGAGCTGATGAAGTACTTCACCACACTCTGCAAGGAATCTGCTCTCTTCAGAGGATTCCGAACGAACAAAGAGGCCTTACAGAGGTTCCTGGAGCTGACAAAGAAAGGTGGACTTCCAATCCAAGTGAAGCTGAGGCAGAAACTAGGAAAAGAGTTCATACCATACAGTGAAGACTTTTGGCTCAGGTTTGAAGAATCTGAGGAGATGGTGAAGAGGATGGAACCTAGCTACCAAGACTCTAGCCAACTGGTGGAAAGGTACAAGGTTCGAAAGGAAAAAGAAAGCCAGTTGGTTGAAATCTTGATATCTTGCTCTTTGTTTCGTTTCTGTTTTTATCTATTTAGCCATCTGCTTTGTATGTCTTTGCTTTGTACTTAACTCTGTTCAATGAAAAATCGACATTTCTGTCCGTCGGAAGCTCACATCTTGTGAACTTAATACATGTTTTTGAATGATTATATCTTTCTGCTTTTTTGTTCCAAGTTAATAAAATGTGGTTCTTTGATCCTGTTAAGGAGTTTTCTCATCATCAAAAAGGGGGAAATTGATAGGATGATATGTAATAGATTTTGATGAGACAAAACGTGTAATAGTTTAGAACATTAGCTATCTGGTTAAGTCTTTATATGTAAAATAGCTAAGGCAAGGATGCTGGAAAGACAAAAAGATTCTGCCAGGGAACTAGAAAGACAAGTCCCTGCTACCTGCATACTGTATCAAGCAACCTGTAACCAAGCTCCATAGGATGCTACAAGGAACCTGGAGATGGTCAAGGAAGCTGACTTACTCGAAGAGGATGCTACCAGATACATCAGAGTCAATGCAACCTAACTAGCCAGTAGAGTCACTCCAGTTCCAACAAATTAGAATCTGCCATGTGTGAAAAAGCAGCAAGGACACAGTACAAGCAGACTGCAGAATGAAGTCGCGCAGACAAAGGACAAGGCAGTGGCAGAACAGAATGAAGGTATTTTAGAGCAGGTATCAGAAGATCGGCAGAACCAATCAGGAAGAGACACCTCATCAAGCAAAGGACTGTCTTTCCAACGGGCAAAAATCTGTCTAAAGTCTATAAATAGAAGATTGCTACTTAAGAGTAAAAAGACGACCTAGAAGCAAATAGACAAAAAGCAAATCAAGAGAACATATGCGAAACAGATCTTTACAAGCTAAAACTTATACATTCAAGTGTATCAGACCTAACAGCAGCGAGCCAGCTACCTTTGTGATCTTAAGAAGTTCAAGGAGCTTGCTGCATTCGATAGTTTGAAAACTCTCAGTTTATTCTAAGTCTGATAGGAGTCACTTAGGCAGGAGTGTGTCATGCTAAGTTGTAATCTCTCTGAAGAAGAGAAAGGATCTTGTGTGGGTCAGTTAACCTGTGTGGAGATCCTGTGTGGGTCGATAGTTGGTCACTGTGCAGCTACCTGTGTGGATAGAGCTGACAGTTTTGCTTAGAGTATAGTTTGTGTTAGCAGAGTCTATTGTAAATCAAACTTACTTTAACAAAGTTGCTCCTTGTGAAGGAGTAGAGAGGACGTAAAGGGATTACTCCACCCTTGAACCTCTATAAGCTTGCTTGTGTTATTTACAGCTTTATATTCATCTATCTGCATCTGAGCATACTGCATTAAAAGCATGTTTCGAAAATCATAAGTATTTCCGCTGTGCATTATATTCTGTCTAAGTCCTGAGGTCACTGCCTGAGCAGGAACCTATCGAGCAGTAAGCTTACTAGCTACCTGTTCATCAGGGACTTAACATTTGGAGTAAAAAGTTGAAAATTTGATAAGGTTAATTCACCCCCCCTCTTAACCTTATACCACTGGGACCAACACACGTTCATGCCATTACTCTGAAATTTTAGATTTTTCATAAAGGGGTGAGCAAACACTAGCTCAGTGGGGACATGTTTGTCAAGATTAAAGGCATCAGATAAAAGCAAGACAAATAACACAACAGTCAAGCAAATAAACATTTTCTCATCTTGGGATTGACCAATCAATTCTGAGCACGGCGGGCATACCCGAGGATCTAACTTTTGATCCTTGGACCTATGAGGTCCCTGGCTAATTCTCATGCATAGAACATAGATCACAGCAAGCATCATGCACAGATCATAGATCATAGCAAGCATTTCATCTCATACACAGATCATAGACCATAGCAAGCATTTTCATAAAAATTTCTCATGACACATTACATCAATTCATCAATCACTTCCACACAAAGCATTTAATAGAAAAATATATGAAAAGAAACTCCACCTTAAAAGTTAAAAACCTTGAGCGGAAAGAAAGTGAATACAATCCTATCCCTCGTGAGCTACACCTTCTTCGACACCTATTCATCCATAACAAAAACATACACTAACTTAATACCTAAAGGTCTAAAGAAAAACCTCAATAATTATGTTAATTAAATTAAATCTCTAAAATAATTTTAGGACACCTTGGAGGATAAATAAGAACTTCTTAAAATTTTTGAAGAAATAAGACATGAATCCTAAGTTGGAAGATTTTAGGAAAACTCTAGTTAAGCATTGAAATATTTATTTCTTAAAATGTATAAGATAAAATGATCCAAAATTTTAAACATGAAATCTAGGTTGTTAAATAAATAACATTTATAAATTTAACAAAGATCCAAGTAGTATAACCATAGATTTATAATTTTTGAAACTTAAATTTCAGAAACAGTAAATTCTGTAGAGCTGTAAAAGAAAATTAATATACTAAGAAATATAAACTCTTTTATTTTGAAAATTTTTCAGAAGATAAAAGACATGTTTCTATAACATATCCAAAATTCAAAGCATTTGAAGATGTTTAACTATGAGTATTAATCTCGTAAAGTAGAAAAGTGTATATCGTGAATCTTTCAAAATGGAACAAGAAAATTAATTTTTAAATTAAATACCTATCGGATTAATCTGAACTTTTTACTGTAGATCAAAACCATAATAATACATAATTTGATCAAATATTATAAAATTTGGAAGTATATAAGTGATAGTTTTAAATTTTTAAATCTACGATACTAAAATTGATGAATTCTGAAAATAAGAAATATAAAATTCATATAAAATAAAATATAATTCCGATTAACATAAATATTTTACAGAAGATTAATGTTATAGTAAAATATAACATATTAAAATTTCATAAAATTATAAGATCTATAAGTATTTATTTTAAAACATCTAAATTAGAAACGTGAACATACCGATTCTTGCCCTAAAGGAATAAAAACTTTATTTTAAATCGGTTACAACTCCGACTGATCTGAAATTTTTATTGAGCATTCTATATATATCAAAGATCAACATATTAAATTTTTATTAAATTTGGAGGTGTCTAACTACAAATTTAAATAGTTGACTAACCATTCGAGAATTTGGAATTAAAGAAAAAGATGTGTTTCCTTAAATTAATTGTATTCTAAGAAATCATTTATATTTATCATAGAAATAAGAATTAAATAAATTACTCTAGGTTTGATATGAAAAGAAAAATTATGAGAAAAAGAAAAACGCGTACCTTCTCTAAGAGAGTTGAGAATCCTATCTCTAGCGTACTATCTTTTCTCTTATTTATATGATTAGGTTTATGGGTTCTAAACCTAATAATAAGGTAATGGGCCTCCTAATCTCTTGGGCTCATACTAAAGAAATCTTCTTGGGCTCATACTAAAAGAAATCTAATAAGATTTGACTTATAATTCCAATTAGATCCATCATTTAACTAAATTCTACATTATATAGGATTGATACAATTTCTTTTTATAAATCTGACAACCTTTAAATTATTAATTTATTATTATTTCTATTATTATTTTACGGTTATTACAACCCCTTTGACAGCCTCTCCTCGTCACACCATTTGCCCGACGTGAAGCGATTTAAGATCCTATAGGTAAGTCGAGTCTTCTATACTTTGGGACCCGCTCAGATACTTCACTGAAAACCCTAACCTTTGTAGAAACCGTTTGAAATGGGTAGGTTTTGGGCTTCTATACAGGTAGATTCTAGGCTTTCTGTGTGATTGCCTGTTTTTGCTTCCGCTGTGATTCTTCTAGTAATTTTTGTGAATTTATCCCAATTTTATTTTTCTGTTAAAAAGGCTACCAAGTGAACCCCTGCTCCACTAATAAATCAGTATCGAGAACTGGGAAATCCGTGGTGTTTACAAGGTCTTTCTAGTGTGTTTTTTGTGTATCTGTGTGATACTTTATCTCCTGTTCACTTTGTATGATGGCTATCTTATCTGGACATACCTTGGCACATTTTAATGGTCGTTCTTATTTTGGTATATGGCAACAGAAAATGAGAGGTATTTTAGTACAACAACATGTGTTTAAATGTATAAGCTTTGCCTATTCTGAATCTAATACTCTTGAGAAAATAGCAGAGATGGATGAGCTTGTATACTCATCTATCATTCTTAATCTTTCTGACTGTGTGTTAAGAGAAGTAGGAGATCAGAAAAGTGCAAAGGTTTTTTGGGATAAATTGTAAGAATTGTATGTTGAAACCTCTCTGCCTAATAAAATGTTCTTGCTTGAAAAGTTCTTTAGGTTTAAACTTGATTTGAATAAGGACATTGAAGAAAATCTTAATGATTACACCCCTATTGTGCTCTTGAATGTTATACTTGATTCTTATAATGATGTTAAATCTGCTATAAATATGGTAGAGATCAGGTTACACTAGAAACTATTATAAATGATTTGAAAAGCAAAGAAATGGATTTGAAAACTCATCTAAATAATAAGGGTGAGGTGATGTTTGATAGAGAAATGTTTAAGCCTAAGGGCCAAAAGCCTTCCAACAGCCAAACTAACCAAGAATCTGAAAAAAAAAACTGAAAATCCACCTAGTTCTCAATCTAGGCCTAAAAACAGAAGATGCTATCATTGTGGTGATCCTAATCACTACATTAAGGTTTGTCCTAAGAAACAAAAAGAACAGGCTAATAAGGCATTTAGAAATGAGAATAACAGTTATGGTGATGTGTTTATGGTAACTGAATCATGTGATGTTTCTTGTGTAAACTTTGTTTTGTCTACTTCTCTTTGTGAGAGTTGAATGGCTAGTTGATTCTGGTTGCACTTTTCACATGAAACCTTTTAAAACACTGTTTAAATCATATAGGAATGTTAACAATGGTTATGTTTCCCCAGCAAATGAAAAGAAATGTAAAATTATGGGAATTGGTGACATTCTATAATTTGTGATTCAGGTTGTGAGTTTACACTTAAAAATGTTAGACATGTGCCTAATTTGTGTAATAATTTGCTTTCTTATGCTATATTGGAAGATTATGGGTTGGAAGAAAAATGGGGTAATGGTGCAATGAAAATAATGAAAAGGTCTTTAGTGATCCTTAAAGTTGAAAAGAGAAATAACTTGTATGCGTGTGTTGCCAAATCCCTAGCTGCCTCGGTTAATGTTGTTAAAGAAGATAAAACTGAATTATGACATTGTAGGCTAGGTACATGAGTAGTAAAAGACTGGAATTGTTGCACAAAATTGGTTTGTTTGGCATTGACAAACTGTCTTGCTTGCTATTTTGTGAATCATATGTGAAAGGCAAACAACATAAAGTCAGTTTCCCTGTTTTCCCTTTCCCCAATCTGTCTAAATGCTTTGAAATACTTGAATATGTGCATGCAGATGTGTGGGGACCAGTCACTGTCCCCACACATGGTGGTAAGTTGTATTTTTTATCTATAATTGATGATTTTTCCAAAAAAGTGTGGGTTATGTCATTAAAACATAAATCTAATATATATGAAAACTTTAAAAACTGAAAAATTTTGATTGAAAATCAGACAGGTAAGAAAATTAAATATTTAAGGACTGATAATGGCCTTGAGATCTGCAATAACTTATTGGATAAGTTGTGTGCAGACTCTGATATTCAAAGACACAAATCAGTTCCCTACACACCTTAACAAAATGGTGTGACTGAGAGGATGAACAGAACTTTGTTAGAGAGGGTGAGAAGTATGTTAAACTTCTCTAGACTTTGTAAGAAGTTTTGAGGAGAAGCAGTTTGTAATGTTGTCTATCTAATCAATAAGTCACCTTTAGTGCCTTTGAATGGTGAGTGTTCTGAATCTGTGTGGTCTAACAAATCTATTAACTTATCAAATTGAGAATATTTGGTTGTGTTGGTTATGTTCATCAAAAGGCTGATAAACTTGATTCAAGATCTAAACTTTTCTTAGGCTACCCTGATGGTGTGAAGGGTTATAGGCTTTGGCTGAGAGATAAACCTGGTTTTAAAATTATAATAAACTGAGATATCATTTTTAATGAATCTGATTTTCCATGTTCATCAACCTCTGTGTCTTTGCCTGATTCTAGTGCTGCTCCTTTTAAGGTGGAGCCTTCTGTTTGCCCATATCTGATACTCCTAATCTTAATTCTGAAAATAATGTGCATGATGAACATGTTGATGTGATTGATGCTGAAAATAAACTTGAAAACTATCAACTTGCAAGGGATAGACCTAGAAGAGATATTAGGTAGCCTACTAGATTTGAAGATTTTCACAATGATTCACATGCCTTTTACAAGAATTGATCGAACCCTTTAACTTTAAACGTATACGTGTACTAAGATTATAAGATTTTAATACTCTTTGAAACTTTGGATAATTGTGAACCTAATTCTTATAAAGAAGTCTTGAAATTTGAAAATGCAAATAAGTGGTTAAATGCTATGAATGATGAAATGAAATATTTGCCTGTTAACAAAACCTGGACTCTTGTGCCTAAGCCTGATCACTGTTCTGTTGTTGACTGTAAGTGGTTGTATAAGGTTAAAGATGAAGGTGAAAAAGTTAGGTTTAAAGCTAAACTTGTAGCCAAAGGATTTACATAGAAAGAAGGTATGATTATACTGAAATTTTTGCTCCTGTTGTCAAATTTGTCACCATGAGAATCATGTTTGCCTTAGTTGCTCATTTTGATTGGGAACTGAAGTAATTAGATGTAAAAATTGTTTTTTTGTATGGTGACCTAGATAAGGAAATATATATGAAGCAATCTGATGGTTTTGTTGATCCTAATAAACCTAACCATGTCTGCTTGTTCAAAAAATCTTTGTATGGATTAAAATAGTCACTAAGGCAGTGGTATGAGAAATTTGGTTAAAAGGCTTGCTTTCTGATGTATTCTGATAGTCAATTTGGAATTCAGTTGTGCAAAAATCTTATTTTTCATGATAGAACTAAGCACATAGATGTTCGGTTCCATTTTATAAGAGATATTGTTAAGAAAGAGGTTGTACATTTGGAGAAAATTCCTTTTTAATTTAATCCTGCTGTTATGGGTACTAAGTGTTTGTCTTTGGAGAAATTTCAGTCATGTATGAAGACTCTGAATTTTGTGCTGCCTGATTAATCTGTTATACCCATATGTGGTGTTGTTTTTCTTGTTGACTCTGTGTCACTTAAGTGCCTTTGTACCTGTCTTTGTGACATTCTTGCTATGTGCATAAACTTGTCCTGCACTAATTTTGTGTTTATGTGTACAGGTGTTTTGACGATGATGAATCCCCTCCTTTCTATTTTTCGATCAGATAGGTAGGTGTGTTGGGCCAAAGGTGGAAAATGTTGGAATTAGTTGGCCCAAACTTGCTAGATCTATTTTTTCTTGATTTATTTCCTATCTCCCCAAAGCCCGAGCCCACATCCAAATTCTAAAACCAGCAGTCCTATTGCTCCCCTCCTCACCAGCAACGGTCACTCTTCTCTCGTCTATTCTCGAGGAAACCCTTCCTCTGCTGCTTCTCTCCCACTTCCTTCTTCATATGGGGTTTCCGGGGTTGATCCTTCTTCTTCTAAGATATCTTCTCTTCTAAGCCTCACTTGGTGTGTTCTTGTCCTTGTGAGTTCCTCATCATAGAAAAGGGTGTGTGAGGGTTGAAGTGAAGGGCTACTGGTTCTTTAAGATTTGGGTTTGAATCTTTGTGATTCTACTCTTTGTGAGTTTCCCACCACCAAATACACTGTCTATATATGCGATTGGAACGGAATAGGTTCTGGATATCTAAGCCACCGGTGAGCCTACGATCGATTCCCAACAATCTGCACACAAAAACTATCCCACAGCTGCTATACGTCGCACCGTTGCTGCTTTCTCGCCAACGTTGTTATAATTGCCTATAGTTGCAGTTTGCACCGACCATTCACTTGTGGGCCACAACCTCCACCCTCAATAGCAGAATGAATTGTAGGGGAAAAGAGAGATGGAAATGGGTATATCAGAGTTATTCTAAAATTTGGGGATTTTGATAATTGAGATTATAATCTCCTGTTTTGATCCCTCGTTATTTTATGATGTGGATATGCAATTAAAGGTGTGATATTTATTTTTTTAGAATTTGTTTTAATATTTCACCAAATAGAATAATTACAACTCGTCGCGTCATTAATCATTATCCCCTAAATTGGATGATGTGTGTAACTCACGTAATAATTTTCCGATCAATTTTAAAATTTCCAATGATATTGGAATCAAAATCGAGCTATTATTTAAGTTATGTGACTAAATTGAAAAAACATATAGATGTAGGACCAAATTTGAATTGGAAACTTTTTATATTAACCTTTTAATTTAAGGTGATTTAAGATAAATTAGCTTGAAATCCCAAATTTCATTGTAATCATACAATGTATGCCTCTTTAAATTTGGGCATTTTGAAAATCTTATTTGATATTCACTTAAATTGAACTCAAATTGATAAATTGATTTGCGGTTTTAATATGGCTTGATGAGGTGAGTATTTTGATATAGAAAACACACATTTTAATTAAGCTTTGAGGGATATCAAATTTTGATTATGGCGGTTTTTGCAAGGGTAAGGTGGTGGTCCTCAAACTTAACCAAAATGTATTTTTTATATGTCAAAACATTCTCCTAATCCTCAAGACATAGGAAAGCCGCAGATTAAATCACAGATTGCAATTTCATTAAAGCTTGATTTGAGTTCTCTGTTCCAGAAGAAAGTAAAGTTTGAAGATAATATCTTATTACAACGCATCTTATTTCTCATTCAATAATATCTGAAGGATTTCACTATAGCTACTTTAGCGCTATATGCATGAACATGTTAGTATATACTTTTAGGTGAATTTTCGGGTGCGATCATTGCATCTTGCCACGACCATCACATTGATAAGTAATATTATATAAACTTTTATATGTATCATGTAATATTTTTAAAATTTTATAATTTTGACAAATAATAATATGTAGCATATATACATGATAAAAGAGTATTACCTAATACAAATTCAAAAATATTATATATCAACTGTTTTGTTACCCTACCCATCATATGTATATTGATGTGTGTCCACGATTGATGTAGTATGCATGTTTATTAATTTCACTTTTTATATAATTAGAGAATATAATCATTACAAATTATCGATAAAATATTAAAAATTGTATGTAGTGGACATTTTATCATTTTCATATATATGAAATACATAAAAAAAAAAAAAAAAAACTCATGTTATAAATTGACTCGTATACTGAATTAGGTAAACTTGAACACAATCTTATAAATACAGCATCCCGCCCCCACCCAATCGTACCTTCCGGTGCCACGTTGGCAGCCAAGACTGACTGCATAAATTGGTAAGTTGCATTCAAGATTAAAACAGAGCCAATTTGTAACTTAACTGGTCATCATGGCCATCGTTTTCTCATTAGAAGATTAAATTAAGTTCATATGCAAGGTAATTATATAATTTCTGAAATACCATAAAACCTTTTTAAATGAAATAATATTTTGGACCAATCAAAATTTATGTATTAATTAATAAGGCTTTGATTAATGAAAAAATAATATAATTTATTTAAAATATGAATGAAGAGTATTCTCTTAAATATGACTAATTAATAATTTTATGTTTCGAAGAAACATTACTAGATAATATAGAAATACAATCAAAATTTCGCTAGCAATTGGATTAATTGGAAATCAATATTTAATTGTTAAAAAATAAAAAGTATCTTACAAAAATTAACTTTTCATCTATACAACAACTTTGGGTTTTTTTTTTTTTTTTTTTACACTTGGATTATGGAACTCCCATGTTGGATACACAATTAAACCACTATTTGTGCAATAAGATCAGTTCGACCAGTTCAATCGCAAATCGGTCAATGGTCCAATTTAATTAGGCACAAAGGACAACTATTTGTGCAATTAGATCAGATGAAACAGTCCGACCAATTCAATCTCAAATCAAGGGATGATCCAGTTCAATTAGGCACAAAAGACCGCCTTTACGATAGAAAAGAAATTTCGCCAAAACTAAGTTCAACCTCTTTTATAGAATAAATACAATACTAGGCATAAGCATCATTTATAATGATAACTTGGAAGTCTTGAATGCCTACTTTGTTAACTAATTCCAATGTGGGATAAACTCATCCCACATTTTAGAACGCATGACATCAATGTCATTTTTGTTGAAAAAATCAATGTGGGACTAAGTCACCACGTACTAGCCTTATTTATAATACATTATTTCAATGCATTTTGGTTTTCTAATCAATGTGGGGCAAATTCTCCTATACTTTCTTTGTGGACAACTTATAATATTATATTGTATATAAGTTAAAAGCAATCAAAGATTTATATATATATATATATATATATATATATATATATATATATTTATTTTAACTTTTTTAAGGAGAAGTTCATATTTTTTAAGAAAAAGTCCATATATTATAAAATTTAATATTTTTTAGTTTTTATAAAAATTGGGGAGATAGTGTTATTATTTTATTCTATCTAGTTTTATGTGTTATGTTATGAATTTGTGGTTAATTTAAACAATAATTTAGATTATATTAAAAAAAGGATATTATTATTATTATTATTAATCCTCTACAAATTTACAAAATATTGCATATATATCTAAGAAATTATTATTTCATTTCTTTCAAATGGTTGGACCTCCTGTTAAACCAATCTGACCAGGTGAACCTTGAATTGGTAGTGAAGTCGGTTTAATCGTGGACCCGATTCCACAAACACTCATGAACTAGACAACCATCTTGATAATATGAAGACAAGTATTCTAAACAAATTTTCTTACGATTTCAATATTATATTTTATATTAGAACAATAACGCTGACCCCTTGCCATTGCCGGAATTCTTTTGACATCTCCATTTTCAATATATATATATTTATTTATTTATTTATTTATTTATTTATATTTATGTATTGTTGAATTTGATTTCTAGAGTTCTTCCATCAAATTCTTGGGGGTTACCATACCATAGTTCTTTTTTTTTTTTAAGTGGTTAAATGTTTTATATGAATAAGAGTGCAATCATTTAATTTTTTTTTTATCTGAGAATTAAGCAATGTATTTTGTCTTTCTTTTTTTCTCTTTGGTTTTTAAAGGATGGCATTACAATTTTGACGTGGTAGTTCTGACAACCAAGCCAATAAAATCACTCAAGAAAATTATTAGATGAATCGATTTGTAAATTTTTAAACATCATATATGAAATTGCAAAAATAAAAAAGTCATATCTAAATTGTAAATTATTTAAATTTTTTGTACTATGTATAAAACTGCAAACATTAAAAATGATGATGAAATTATAAATATATAAATTTTGTATATTGAATTGTAAATGTTAAATGGTATGATTAAATTACATAAAAGGAAGACAGCGATGACCACTTGCAAGTTTGAAAGTGCAATAACCATCCATTGCCTCAAGCATGGGAAAAAGGCGAAAAGAGTTTCTTTCGGAAAGTGAGTATTAATGGGTATCCAATGGGGGCTTTTATGATGTTCCCTCATGCTTTAATAGAAACTGAGTCAAAAAATATCAAAAATATACTATATTTCATGTTGTATAATGTATATAAAAGTTTTACTTTTATAACAAAATTTATTTCTGAAATACTTAAAGCGATGTTGCCTACATCCAAATTTAGATAGGATTCCTTTTTAATTTGAAATTAATTCGATTCTCTTTATAATTTAAGATATTAAATTTCTTGATTAATTAATTATATATATTTATTATTTTTTATATTTTTTAATTTATAACAAAAACTTTAAAACATACACTTAATTAAGATTGGAGGGAGTACAAATCAAGTACATTAACTCTGTGTAAGTGCAAAGAACTAGTTTCCCCTTAATATTATTAAGAAAAATATCATTTTTGTCCACTATGTTAGGTCATGTACAATTTTTACCACTAAATATGTGTTTTTCAATTTTAACCTTTTAATTATCGATTTTTTTCAATTTCAATTGAATTTTGGCCGAATTTTTTTTGGGTATGATGTGACTGTTGAAAAACGTGATTGAATGAAATGATAAATAAAAAATTAAAATGTGAATCACATGGTAATGAAATAAGGTTAAATCCTTGAGCAATTCCAACGGTTAAAACAAATTTAAAATATAAAAATAATTTGAGTGTCACATAAGCATTCCAACGGCTACGTCAATTATGAAAAAAAATTCTGGCCAATTAACTAAAAGTCGAAAAAATAGACAATTGAAGGAACAAAATTGAAATGCACTGGCAAAAACTGAATAGAAGAAAAACATTATTTCCAATATTATTATTACATGACTTTCTCTTTTACTTATTTCAGTAAAGTGCCTCTTTTCATCTTTTAACTTTCCCACTTTCACTCTCTTTTAGCTTTTTTCATTTGATTTTAACATATATTTTCGACTAATTTTCTAGATATTGGCGGCAGAAGTTTTAAAATTTCTTAGGAAAAATGCTTATTTAGCTTGGTGGATATTTCAGACGCAATCCACTCACCTAACATAAATCTAACTCGTAACATGTAGGTTTGGTCGAACTTTAATGAATTCGCATGTTAAATGGATTGAATTCGTAAAATTCAATAATTAAATTAATGATGAGTTCGTTGTAGGTCAACTTGCTATAGCCCGTTTTAACATGTTTTTCAAATTCAATTTTTTTTCTATATTATATTTGGATTAGGTTGGGCAATTTTCATGTTGTTTATTGTATTTTTATTGAACCTTCAATTGATTGAAATGTTATTATCATGACAATTGAATTTTACAAATTTATTAGGAAAAATATTTGTTTTCATTATGATAAGTTAGGTCATGTCCGATTCTAATCAGTAATTATGTCTTAAAGCTAGCACGATTAGTTTAGAAACAAGATTCAACTAGAAGTTATTGAAAGAAAAAATCGACTAACTCAACTTTGACCTAATTTTACCAAAAGGAAAGAGTTTTTTTTGCATCTTGTAGTTTTCATTATTTTTGTTTTTTTTTTTTTTTGTCCTATAAGTTTGAATATTTTCAAATTCGCCATCTAACTTGTACTTTTTTTTTTCAAAACAACCACGTGATCAAATTATTGTAGGTGATTATTTGATAATCACAAAATTGGAATTTTTAAGTCCAATGTCGCGTTATTCTAGTACTGATGTTGCCTTAATTGAGAGTCTTAAAAAGTTTGATTAAAAACTTACAGTCGATTTGAAAAAAAAAAAAATTCATTGTAAAACTATTGTGACAAATTTAGCAACAACGGAATTTCTCATTGGTAATTTTATCAATAGTTTTTATCGATGTAACTTCATGAATTACCGACGGAAATTTACGTTGGTAATCCGTGAATTTTTTAGAGTAATGTCGATCCTGCCAAATAATTTTGGAATTTCATCTCTAATGAAATTCACACTTTGACACCTAAGATTCCATAACGAGTAGATACTTATTGTGTGTATTAAAAAAGGTATAATAGCTCAGTGTGTCTTACTCTTGTACGTGAATGATATGTTAATTGTTAGTGAAACGAATACAAGAAGTTAAGAATCTTCTCAAGTTAGAATTTGATATGAAGAATATGAGGGAAGCCTAGAGGATTTTGGCTATTGATATCTTTAGAAACAAGAAGGTTTCAGTTTACAAGGATAATCAGAGAGCTACGCATTTAGCCAAACACGTGAGTATCACAAAAGAACCAAACATATAGATGTTAAATTACACTTTATAAGAGAAATTGTGCTCATATAGCTATTGAGGAGAATCCTGCTAATTGTTTCACTAAGTTTAATTTTGTCTTATGAAAAGTTTAAACTATGTGTAGACTTCATTGGAAAGGGTGGAGCTGGAGCTAGTTTATTCTTGAATTGCATTGTTTCTTGTTTAACTAACATTCTTGCTTCATTGTTTAGTGTTTCAATCGCAATCTGCTAACTTTCACAACATACCCATTTACATACATTTAATTTGTTTTATATCAACAAATATAAGTATGTTTTCTGTACACTTTCTATTTTGGACAAAATTACCATTAATTTTGGGGTATGATGTGATCGAACTGAATGCCTCAAACCAAACCGAACTGAACACGACCGAATTTATCCAGACCGGATTTCCTACCTAGTTTAGGTCGAACTACGCATGTTCTGATGAACTACTTTAATAGGCGAACTACGCCTGTCCCGGCGAACTACATTAGCTCGGATAAGAATCTACGAGCTGAATGATGTGAAAGCGAAATGATCTTAATTGTCCGCTATTTCCACGGGTCTGTTACCCATATCCCTGATTTCTAGGCTGATATCGAGCTAACACTTGATTTTCGGAGGACTCCCACGCCCAGCACGATTAGGACTCCTATTTCTACTGCAACAAGTATCAGGGAGTATATATATCCTTGTTCTTTTACACTTTACACACACAATACACAAAATTGAGAGATTACGTTACTTGAGAGATTTCAGAGCTTTTTGACTGACTTGAGCGTCGGAGTCCCTACGCCGGGAACCCCTCCCGGTGTCTGTTTTGCAGGTTCGTTGGATCCGACCGTTCGAGATTTCGAGTTTTTGGTTCCGAGAAGACGCACGTTAAACCGGAGCAACATCAATTGGCGCCGTCTGTGGGAAACTTTTGAGTTGAGACGTTGAGAGCAAATATGGTAAACACTAGAGGAACGCAAAGAACGGAGATAGGTGAACCATCAAGGAATCGCGAGGAAGAAGGGGATAGCCAGAACACCGTCCCGGGTAATCCTCCTCATACTATTACATTGACTTCCGAAGAACTTTCCGATTTGATATCGGCGGCAGTTCAAAGGGCCTTGACTACTCAGGTCAAAGGGCAAGCTGAGAACGTAGAAATTGAAGTAGAGAAAAATCAGCCGGAAGGCAAATCACAAACTAATGAGATGGAGAGTCGTTCCGATCAGTCCAGGGGTCAAAAACGGGAACGCGCTGAGCCATCTGAAGAAGTTGTTGAACTGCGAAGAGAACTGAGAGAAGCCCATCAGAATGCTCGTCGAGCTCCGCGAAGCTCAAGGGAAAACCCCTTTTCTGACCTAATCATGAAGGACAAGATTTCTGTCTCTTTTCACCCAATTAATTTCGAGTACGATGGCACTGCTGACCCTTGGGAGCATTTGTGTCGATTTGAAAATACCGCTCTTTTACACCAGTACTCTGAAGGGATTAAATGTAGGGTGTTTGCTACTACCCTTACCAAAGCTGCTCAGACTTGGTTCAGTCAAATAAGCGACAGGATAATTCATAGTTTCGAGCAGCTGTCAGATATGTTCTTACATCAGTTCGCTAGTGTTTGGAAGCAGAAGCGATCTGCTCAGACGTTATTTGGAGTTCGACAAAAGACAGAGGAGACATTGAGGGACTATGTCAAAAAATTTACAGATGCCGTCCTGGAGGCCCCGAAGGCTTCGGGCGATCTGGTGGTCAGCGCATTTATTCAATGATTGAGAGAGGGGGATCTGCATACCTCTCTAGTGAAGAAGACCCCCCTGAATTTTGACGATCTATTACAGAGGGCTACCAAGTATATCAATTTGGAAGAAGCAGTTCGGATGAAGAAAGGAGAGAGCTCCAGCCGACCGAACAGAGCACGAGAATAGGAAAACGTGAGGAAGCGACACTTTGGAGAATCCCAAACCAAGTTCGCACCGCCACAGTTAAGAGACAACAGGGAAGGCCGAAGACAATATGAACGATACACACCATTGACGATTCCGCCCGAACAGGTGTTAATGGAAATCTGGAATCTGCCCCAATTAAAATGGCCAGCGACCTGGAGTCTGAATCCTAAGAAGCCACCTACCTATGGTAACGGGAAGTTGTGTCGGTTCCACAACGAGTATGGCCACAGCACGGATGAATGTTGGCATCTGCAAGATGAATTGGAGAGATTGATTAGAGAAAACAAACTGGCCCGATATGTTCGGCAATCTCCGCGCGAACAGCGAGACAACCGAAACGGCAGCGATGGCCAAGAAGAGATAGAAGACGAGAACAGCCCGAACTACCTCCACCTCCACCGAATCCACAACATAATGAGCCCGCGAGAGAGGAGAGGCCTACAATACACATGATCATCGGAGGCCCTACTGACGGGGACTCAAATAGAGCTCGCAAAGCCAGGTTGAATTCGGTCCGGCGAAAGAATATTGAGGTTCAAACCATCTTTGATGACGTTGTGATAGAGTTCGGAGCTCGTGATAAGGTGGCCATCCAAAGTCCCCAGTTCGACGCGTTAGTGATTTCTGCGGAAATTGGAGGTTTCGAGGTTAAGAGGATATTTGTGGACACAGGAAGTTCCGTGGATATCACGTTCATGGATTACTTCAGGAAGATGAGGTCGACGGTGGAAGTGAAGTCAGTAGAGACCTCCCTTTATGGCTTTTCCGGAGAAGCAGTAGCGGTTTTGGGCAAGGTATAGTTACCTATGGTATTAGGAGAAGGAGAATGGAAGCAAAATAAGACCATAACTTTCCTGTTAGTCGATGCACCATCTCAGTATAATGTGATATTAGGTCGCCCATCCTTGAGCACTTACGCAGCGATCATCTCGCCAGCACACTTGATGATGAAGTTTTCTATCGAGAATGATCAAGGCCTGATTCTGGGTATAAGAAAGGTTCATGGGGACCAACAGACAGCTCGACGATGTTATGTCACTGCAGTTCGTCAGTTGGAGTCCCGAAAGCGGAGTTCAGAACAAAGGGATGATGTTGATCGAGAAAGAGATATTAGTCACAAAAAAGGACGAGAAGCGAACACGGCTGAGTTCGAAGAAGGAGAGTTGATGAGCGTCGAACTAATTCCGGAACGACCTGGTCATGCTATTCGCATTGGTCGTTACCTAACTAAACAGATCGAGGAAGAAATAATAGAAGTATTAAAAGAGAACGTGGACTTGTTCGCATGGAAACCACAAGACATGAGGGGAATAGATCCAGAGGTGGCCGTTCACAGATTAAATGTCAAACCCGAAGTTCGACCCATCAAGCAAAAGTTAAGATATTTCGGAGAACAACAGAATGAAATCATTGAGAGAGAAATCCAGAAGCTGTTGGAAATCGGACACATCGAAAAAATTCTATACCCGCGATGGTTAGCTAATGTTGTTTTGGTATCCAAACCAGGGAACAAGTGGCGGATGTGCATTGATTTCTGCGATCTCAACAAAGCTTGCCCTAAAGATTACTATCCACTGCCCCGGATCGATAAGCTGGTCGATTCTACTGCAGGGTGCGAACTGCTCAGTATGATGGATGCAGCACAGGGATATCACCAAATTCTGTTACATCCCGAAGACAAACCCAATGTGGCATTTATCACTTCGTCAGGAACATATTGCTACACGGTGATGCCTTTTGGTTTAAAAAATGCCGGAGCTACTTATCAAAGGATGGTGGACAGGATGTTTGCCAATCAGTTAGGTCGGAACATGGAAGCTTATGTGGATGACATGCTGGTAAAAAGTGTTAAAGCAAACACACATCCTGCTGACTTAAGGGAAACCATGACAACCATTCGGAGAAGTGGAATGCGCTTAAATCCTGCGAAGTGTTCTTTCGGAGTAAAAGCGGGGAGATTCTTGGGTTACATGGTTACTGAAAGGGGAATCGAAGTCAATCCCAGCAAGATCCAAGCTATACAAAACATGACTGCTCCTCGGACTATGAAAGAAGTACAAGTCTTAACTGGTCGTATGGTCGCCCTGAGTAGATTCATTTCCAGATTGGCAGACAAGGGATTACCTTTCTTTAAAGTTCTCAGGAAAAGTAACCAGTTCGGCTGGAACGAGCAGTGTCAGAAGGCGTTCGACGATCTGAAGGTTTTCCTTGCTACACTTCCCCTGTTGAAACAACCAGCTCAAGGAGAACCGTTGATAATATACCTAGCAGTTGGAGAAGAGTCTGTTAGTTCGGTCTTGGTGAAGGAGATAGGCAAGGACCAGTTCCCAATATACTTCGTCAGCAAGGTTCTTCAAGATGCGGAAATACGTTATACGGAGATTGAGAAAATAGCATATGCACTAATAACTGCGGCCAGAAGATTAAGACCCTATTTTTTGAGTCATACAGTTGTAGTGCGAACTGACCATCCGTTGAGCACCATTTTGGGGAAGTTAGAGGCCTCGGGCCGTTTGGTCAAGTGGGTCGTCGAGATAGGCCAGTTCGACATTAGATACGAACCACGAACGGCGATTAAAGGTCAGGCTTTGGCAAATTTCATACAAGAAACAACCAGAATTCAGGAGAAGAAAGAATGAGAACTTTTTGTTGACGGATCCTCTTCTCGTCATGGAGCCGGAGCTAGTATCTTATTAATTAGCCCAGAAAAAGATGAGCTACAGTTCGCTGTCAAATTCTTGTTCAAAGCCTCCAACAATGAAGCAGAGTACGAAGCCTTCCTACAAGGTTTAAAGATAGCCGAACAGGTTGGAGCCCGACATCTGACGGTCAAGTCTGATTCACAGTTAGTAACTTAACAGTTGCAAAACCGATGTAGAGTCAAAGAAGATCGGATGAGTTCGTATGTTGAAAAGATTAGAGAAATGAAGAGCAAGTTCGAGAAATTTGAAATTGAGCAGATCCCCAGAAGTGAGAATCAGAAGGCAGATTTCCTTGCTAAAATAGGCAGTTCGCTGAAAGACTGTTCGCAGAAGACTATAACAGTAATGGGAGTGGAAAGAGAGAAAGAAGTAATGAGCATTGATGACGGGGTGAGTTCGGATTGGAGAACTCCAATTATATGCTTTTTAAAAGGCAAGAAAGAAGGAACAGAAAATGAATTAGAAAAGTTGGAAATGCAAGCTCGGTTTTATTATCTACTGCAAGAGGCCTTGTACAGAAAAACCTTCCTGACGACAGATGCCCGATGTTTATCCAGAGAAGAAGGAATCAAAGTCTTGGAGGAAGCCCATGAGGGGGGATGTGCCGAACACGCCGGAGCCAGATCCTTAGCTCGAAAAGTAGTACGAGCTGGGTTTTATTGGCCTACAATGAAGGATGACGCGAACGAAATAGTCAGAAGATGCGAAGCTTGTCAGAAACATGGATGGCGAATTCATACACCTGCCGTTGACATACTAACTATCTGTTCGCCGTGTCCGTTCGCCAGATGGGGAATCGACATCGTTGGCCCCTTCGTAAAAACTCGAGGAAGCAAGCAGTTCGTAGTAGTGGCGGTGGACTATTTCACCAAGTGGGTCGAAGCCGAACCATTAGCCAAGATCACCGAGGCCGAAATGATCCACTTCATTTGGAAAAATATTTGTTGCAGATTTGGTTTACCAAGAATTTTGGTTTCAGACAATGGAGCTCAGTTCCGTGGAAAGAGAATTATCGAAAGGTGCAAAGAGATGAAGATCTTACAAGTATTCACTGCAGTAGCTCATCCTCAAGCAAACGGGCAAGTCGAAGTGGTGAACAGAATCATATTGGACGGACTGAAAAAGCGACTAGACTCAGAAAAATCCAATTGGGTAGATGAACTACCATCGGTATTATGGGCATATCGAACTACACCACGATGGACGACAGGAGAAAGCCCTTTCAGTTTGGCATTCGGAATGGAAGCTGTCGTGCCAGCAGAAATCTAAGGAGAAGCGCTGAGAATCACAAGTTTCGAGCCTCTGAAAAACGAGAAACTAATCAAGATCGATTCAGTATTCTTAGACGAGCTCCGAGACAAGGCCAGAATTCGAAATGAGTTTTACAAGAGGCGGATTCAAACGGCATTTAACAAAAAAGTCCAGAAAAGGGAGTTCCAGATCGGCGATATGGTCCTAAGGCAATCAGATGCCTTGGTCAATATTGGAAAATTAGATGCTACTTGGGAAGGACCGTACACCATATCCAAGATTCTTTCAGGAGGATCTTACGAACTGATTGATGGAGAAGGAAAATTACTACCAAGACCTTGGCATGTGAGCCATCTGAAGAAATTTTATGCGTAGTACGCTACTCTTGTATGATTACTTTTTTAATTTTCTGTCAACTTAATAAAATAAGTCGGTATCCGACTCGTGGATGTAGGCTGATTTGGCCGAACCACGTTAAAATGGCTGTGTCTATAATTCTGGTTCAAAAAGTTGTGTTATATTTTGAAAGACAAACTGAATGAATTCTCCTTGGTAGGGTTGATCGATGGAACTGATCAACTGAACCTTCCTTGGATCGAACTGAATGAATTCTCCTTGGAAGGGTTGATCGATGGAACTGATCAACCGAACCTTCCTTGGATCGAACTGAATGAATTCTCCTTGGAAGGGTTGATCGATGGAACTGATCAACCGAACCTTCCTTGGATCGAACTGAATGAATTCTCCTTAGAAGGGTTGATCGAAGGAACTGATCAACTGAACCTTCCTTGGATCGAACTGAATGAATTCTCCTTGGAAGGGTTGATCGATGGAACTGATCAACTGAACCTTCCTCGGATCGAACTGAATGAATTCTCCTTGGAAGGGTTGATCGATGGAACTGATCAACTGAACCTTCCTTGGATCGAACTGAATGAATTCTCCTTGGAAGGGTTGATCGATGGAACTGATCGATTGAACCTTCCTTGGATCGAACTAAACAAAATTGACTACTTCAAACTACTTTGTGAAAAGAGACTTGAGAAGAAACACTAAAATGATATCCGATAGTATTTAAAAAATGATTCCATTACAGAAGTCTGAAAAATTAAAGCATTACAAATTCCTGAGAAAAAGATAAAAATCTAAGAGTCAGCAGGATCCTCGGAGGGAACTGCAGAAGGAGGAGGCTCGCTGGTCGAAGGCAGAGCAGGCAAAGGGGCAAACATCTCTTCGGGCAGGTCGGCAACCTGGCTCGGAGTTGTCTCTCCGGACTGAAGGATAGCCGAACCAACACTTGGAGGAGTGGAAAGAACTTCCTTGATTGACTGCTCCAAGTACCCGGCCCACCATTCCGCTACTGGGTCTTCGTTTGGATCCCCTTGCCAGCCGGGAGGAATAGGAAAAGTCTGAGTTAACTTTTTGAACAAGGAGGAAACACGGTATCGAAGGACGGACTCCGGCAATATCTGCCCAGTCTCCTCCTGGAAACGCCGAACAATCTCCGTTACCTCCTCCTGGCGCAAGCGGATTCCCTCCTTAAAGTAGGCCTCTGCCATCGGAGCTGCCTTGGAGAGAAAGAGCGTGGAATTCCAAAGCTGGTGAAAAAGCCGGTCCCGATACTCAGAAATTATCAACTCCATTTCTGGGCTTTTGGCGAACTGATAGTAGCCCGTCACAGTCCCAGTTTGAAAACCCTCAGCTCGCATCTCCTCTCCGAAGCGAGCCCGATCATTTCTTTCCTTTTCCAGTTCCTCCTTCAGCTTGCGGTTTTCGGCCTCCATCTGGAGAAAGGCGTCTTGTCTCTCCATGGCATATTTTTCCTTCGCCAACAGCAACTCCTCCTTCCTGATAGCATCCGAGCGAGCCACTGCTAGATCGACCTCAACCTGTTCCAGCATAGCTGACAGCTTTTCGGACTTCTCGGAGCGAAGTGAAAGATCACTCTCCAGAGTTTTCTTCTCCTCGGTCACTTCCTCCAATCGCACGTGACTCTCCTTCAGCTCGTCCCTCCGACGAAGAGCCTGCCTCGCATAACCCACAAAATACTTTTGGATGTTCGCCAGGCGAGTCAGGTTCCTCCTCAGCTCTTTCTCTTCAGTATCTTCTTCTTCTTCTTCCTCGGCTTTCGACGAACCCCCCGCCGCGGCCTCATCTGTTCGCATCTTTTTCAGCCGGGAGGCTCTCGAACTGGAAGGTGTTTTCCTTTTGGATGAAGGAGTTCGAGCTGGATGTGCTTCGCCTATCTCCTCAGTCAGGTCGATTGGTTGAGAGGGCGGAGCTGTGATGAGAAGCGAACCGCGAGGAGTGAGGGTCGCGGTGACAGCCGGAGCAGAGGATTTTGGAGTAGGGTCTGGAGTAGAAGGGAGGACGTTTTCCTCTTGAATCAGGTCGACAGATGGGCCAGGTGCCCTACCAGCCAGCTCGGCCAGACGAGCCTCCTCGGTCTGTTTGAAAGCAGCAGCCAGAGCAGGATCCACCCCGTGCTGAGCAGGTGAGATCGGAGTTCGCTCCTCGTCAGACACATCTTCCGCAATGGAGAAAAATCGATTCATTGTGAGATCTGCAAAAGAGAACAAACAAGGTTAGATGACAAAACAATCAGTTCGACCTATAGGAGAAGGCAGTAACAATGACCTAGGTCAAAGCGAGGAGGGATCTGGCTGTTCGGATAGAACCCCCAAAAAGATAACAGCTCGGTACAGGAACTCAGCTTGGCAATGTCGAACCAACCCTTTGCAAAAATTTCGTTCAGGGTGGTGATTTGGTGATTTGGGGCAGGAGCAGGGTCAGTTTGACCCGAACGCTGGGCCCAAGGGAGCGAACGAAAAGGCCGACCTATCGGCGCTTTCACAAAGAAATAATATTTCTCCCAGGAACTGATTTTATCATCCCCGGGAGATAGGAAATAAGCTCGCCTCGCACCACTCCGAGGACTCAAATAGAAACGAAAAGGATTGGAATTTTTTAGCACGAAACAAGATTGAAAACGGGTTACAGAGGGCTCGACCCCCATCCATCTACAAACCATATAAAAAGAAACTATGTAACTAATGGAGTTCGGGTGGAGTTGGCTCGGACATATCCCGAACTCCGCACTAACGTCTAAGAAAAAAGGATGGATGGGAAGAACTAACCCTAGGGTGACCTGTTTTAGAAACCAGGACTGATGCCCAGGTGGTGCGCGATGAGGTCGATCCTCAGGACCCGGGATCACCACCGTATAGCCCCCCGCCATCAGTGAGCTTAAAAACACAGTATGGGTCGGAGTGACCTTCGTAGAAGAAAAGACATCTTCTACAGATTTTTTCCTTCTACATTTTTCCGAAGTAGAAGACGTCATTGATACAATAAAGATTAGAAAAGAGAGGAAGGGGTACCTGAGATTGAGAGAAGAAACCTAAATCAAGGAGAAGATCGGAGAAGACGAACGTCTACAGTGGAGGAGCACGAAAGTGTTTTAAAGATGATGATAATGACATATATATAGAGAGAGAAAGATCTTGATTTTGGGGGGAAAATTCGAAGAGGCGCGACCTGTCCGCCGTTGGATGGAGTGAAATCTAACGGCAGAAAACAAAAAGGCCTTGGGCGGGAACAGTTTTTTTCGCCACGTGTCGTGCGAACAGAGCGATGGAAGCTGAAAAGACATGGAAAAGACATCTCGCCTCGGGAAGAGGCGTCAGTTCAGTTCGGTCACAGCCTTAGCGAACTACCACCGCCTTAGCGAACCTCCCCAGTGTATTACATACACTGCGAAAAGGGGGGGAGTACTGATGTGATCGAACTGAATGCCTCAAACCAAACCGAACTGAACACAACCGAATTTATCCAGACCGGATTTCCTACCTAGTTTAGGTCGAACTACGCCTGTCCTGGCGAACTACTTTAATAGGCGAACTACGCCTGTCCCGGCGAACTACATTAGCTCGGATAAGAATCTACGAGCTGAATGATGTGAAAGCGAAATGATCTTAACTGCCCGCTATTTCCACGGGTCTGTTACCCATATCCCTGATTTCTAGGCTGATATCGAGCTAACCCTTGATTTCCGGAGGACTCCCACGCCCAACACGATTAGGACTCCTATTTTTACTGCAACAAGTATCAGGGAGTATATATATCCTTGTTCTTTTACACTTTACACACACAATACACAAAATTGAGAGATTACGTTACTTGAGAGATTTCAGAGCTTTTCGACTGACTTGAGCGTCGGAGTCCCTACGCCGGGAACCCCTCCCGGTGTCTGTTTTGCAGGTTCGTTGGATGCGACCGTTCGAGATTTCGAGTTTTTAGTTTCGAGAAGACGCACGTTAAACCGGAGCAACATCAGGGTATTTTGGTCTTTAGATGAGATTGGTAAGGAAAAAACAAAAACACATTTTCTTATGTTTGTGGGTTTATGTAAAAAACAATAACAAGTATTCCATGCACACGGGGATCAATTATCAAGTAAATTGGTGATAATATATTACTAAACTATTGATTTCTAAAGTTTTTAGACTATTTTTTTCAATGTTTGACATCAAATTTTCATCTGTAAATATAAAATTGAAGATCAAATTACCTAAAGATAGAAATGAATAATGTTTATCATTAGTACCTAGCTCGTCCCTAATTACCTGTAAAACCGAAATGGACAATGTTCATCACTAGTACCCAAGTCCCTAATTTGTTGTTGTAATACAACATAAATGAATTTATGTAACATTATGGTAACACTTTTAAATTAATATATAATATTTATATATAACATTGTAATAATATATAACATTTGTATGTAATACATATATGTAACACTTTATTATATGACACTTTAGTAATATGTAACATATATATGTAACACTTTATTAATATATAACACTTGTATATAAAACTCTATTAATGTGTAATACATGTATGTAACACTTTATTAATATGTAACACTCTATTAATATGTAAGACATACGTGTAACACTATATTAATATATAACGTCTATATTTAACACTAATATGTAACACATATACATGTAACACTCAATTAATATGTAACAATTACATGTAAACTTTAAATAAATGATATATTTTTTAACATCCTTTAATTATTATTTATAACAAAAACAGTTAATACTTTATTTAAATTTTGGGCATTAGAAAAAAATAATATAAAGAATTTGTTAAAATATTATTTTCGTTTAAAAATAAATATGTATATATATGTGTGCGCTTGTTATATACTAGATAAATATTCTATTTTTGTGTATATATATTCGTATCAGTTATATATTCTTTCTATAGTAGGCAAAGTCATTTATATATGTATATTTATATTATACAAAACAATTAAATGAACCAAATAGAAAAAAATTGATAAAAGTTAAAAAATTTGCATTAATCTTTATAATCTAAAATAGTGTATTATATTATAAATATTCTAATATGTGATATATATATATATAGAAAATATAATATTATATATATGTATATCTTAAAATATCATCTTCGTGTAACTAAGTTTATAATTCATTTTAGATGATATTTTAAAATGTTATTACAATTTATATCCTAATGTAACATTAAAAGTGTAACACATTTAAAATATTATATAAAAGTATATACGTAACATTTTCATAGTGTTACAAATGATATCTTAATGTAATAATTTTTAAGGGTTATTGAAGTTCATCAAAAGTGTTACATAAAATTTTATGCAACGACAACAGCAGTAACACCTATAAAATTGTTACGTAATCATTATTGTAATACTTTTTTTATAATAATTAAGTAACACTTATTAAGTGTTATGTAAAGTCATTTATGTTGTAGATATATATAATCTAATACAATATTACTTATAACAAGTTTTTTTCATCATTATTATTTCTATTTCATTATTATTCATCATCAAATTTTGTCTTTAATCCACAATTTATCGTAATGACATGACTATAACTAATTATGCCTTGAAAGGCAAATTTATGACCAAAATAGAAAGCAAATTAAGCATGATTAGGCAAAACAAGCATGATTACTATATTAATTTGTAGAAATTAAAAGAATATTTAATAGGGGTAACATTAAAAAAAATCATTAACTCCTTTAATAATAAAAAGACGATAGATATATTTAAATAAATTTTACAGTTATATTACCTTATTTAACGTATGCACATTAATATGTATCCATCATTGATATGTTAAAAATTTAATAAATCTATTAATTTTGTATTTCATAATTTAAAGAGACGTTATTATTAGACATTGTCGGAGGATATTTTAAAAAATTTCACTGTGGGCATTTTAACATTTTCGATAATTTTTTTTTAAATAGACAGTTTCGTTTTTCATTAATTGAAGATGTATATATAATTTTATCAAATATTAAGTTACAATATGTAGAAATTATAAGAAAACCCAAAATAAAAATATATTCAAAATCAAATGTTAAATAGGATTTGACACACTTTCACTGGTAAATATATGATAGACAAAATCTTGCGTAACACGAATTTATGGTTCTCATTCTGTTAGATTGGTCGTTTTGACCTAGTCATTGATCCGATCAACGATCAAAGTTAACGTACGATCAATAAAGTAAAACATAATATTTTTATATATATTAGGTAACACTTTTGAGAAATTATAATTTGACAAGTAATATTATGTAATGTTTTTGTGTGTACCATATAATACATTTATTCATATCATGTAATACTTTCATGCATATCATGGAATACTTTTGCTTCAAAAATTATAAATACATTATTACTTTGAGAAATTATAATTTGATAAGTAATATTGTTACTAATATAATGTGATATATTTATGTATAATATATGAAAATTTATATTTTAATAAATATATGCAACACTTTTAGTTGTATAAGATATATATAATATTATTAAGAGTAGGTGTTATGTGACGGTCTCACGTGAAATTTTATGTAAGACGAAGTTCATGGATCAGTAAAACTAGATCAATTCATTCAATATGATCAATGTCGTTTTCACATATATAAAGCTCTGTCTTACGTAATGTTTTACATGAGATAGTATCATGTAAGTTTTTTACTAATTCTAGTGGGGATGATAAGTAAAAAAGGATAAATTAATTTCACGAAGGACGTACAAGTTAAATTAAATTGAGTTTTATGTAGAGATGGTAGTGGGACAGGAAATTCCCGTTCTTTGTAGGGATCCGCCACGAAATGAGAATTTCCTGAAAATTGTATCCACGAGAATGGAGATGGGGGAGATTTTTTGTCACGCTCCATTTTCAAATAAAGTTTAAAACGTGGAATTTTATTTTTTAAAAGACAGAGTATAAACGCAACATTTTCATAGGGCGTCCAACAATCTTCCTAATCTATTGAAATTTAAAAATAATCAAAGATTTAAAAGATAATTCTTGAAAAATATGAAAGGTTTATACATTCACAGCGGAAAATACGTTCTTGTTTAGAACAAAACACATAGATAGTATTTCGTACATAACTATGATTTTAGAAATGCCGAACATCCATATACACTCTTATATACATGAAAAAATAACAGACATTTTTGTTCATTCCTCCTTGCCTCTAGAGTTTTCTGTAAAATAAATCATAGAAGGGGTAAGTGTCAAAAGAACACTTAGTGGGGTTGTTCTGTACGGTGAAAGGGGTACACATAATATTTCTTACATAATATATATATATATATATATATTATACACGTTGTGGACTCCCGAGTAGTCCTAATGCAACTATGGATAGGTTTCCGAAGAAGACCTATCAGGGCCCCAAGCCGACCCCATTTGGGTTGTTACACTCTTCATGTTGGGTTTCCATAGAATACCCCCTTATTGGGTTTCCGACGAGGAATACCCCATTTGACGTGCAGGCGCATGCGCAGTTAAATTGTCACAGAATGGTTCTCACATAACACATAGAACATATTGGTCACGTTCACGTTGACCACATAATTCATGAAAACACATAAGTAAAGAAATCATTTGACATAAGTTGGCTTCTATTGAAAACCCCTTTGATGTAGGAATCATCCCGACTTTTCATCATATGAATCCAGTCACATTTGTGTCACTTGAAATCAGTAGCTTTCAAAAATATATAATTTACTCGAATACTGTTCACGTAGTGAAAACATTTCACTTAAAATCGACATCACATAATAACAGAATTTAAATCACATAGTCACATTGTTTTTCATAAAACTGTACGATTTAGAACGTAAATAAGATTTTTACCCCCATTTTGGATACTCGATAGTACTGATCAAAAGCTCTTGATTTTATCCTTATTTCTACCCCTCACGTGTACTCCCTACAAAGTATAAAACCGTGACTTATCATCTGAATTAATTGCTTAAAACTAATAAAATCTGTAAAAATTAACTCTTGAGAAGGTCGATAGACGGGGTTCTAAATTTAGGATTTACTGAAAATTAGAGTTTGTAGATCACACCCCTAAAATTAGCGTTTTCTTGTTTAAAGGTTAATTCATCACGTTTAAAATCAAATTGCGGTCAAACTACTATTTTATAATGTTGTAGAACACAAAATACAATAATTATCAAATTTTGGGGTCATAATATAATTTCTGTAAGTTTGAAGAGTCATTCTATCATTTTACCAAAGTCTAGGGGTGATTCTGTAAGTTTAGAGAAGTTTTGGGGTCTATTCTGTAATTTTAGAGAAGTTCGGGGGTTCAGTTTGCTATTGTTCATAAGTCCAGGATCTTTGTGCATATCTTATAAAGTTCAGGGACTATTTTGTAATTATCCATAAGTTGAGGGGCTTGAGTGCTATTTAGCAAAATCCTAGGGTTTGCAAATCAGTCCCTGGATTTAATTAAATTTACAAAATGTAACCCCACCCCTAAAACTAACCCCTATCGCCTTCGCTACCACCCCTGCCCTCTCTACCACCTGCTGCTACTGGCAACTCACATCACCAATGACACCACACCACCGCACACACACAGATACATATATATAAACACACACGTATATACACATATACATGTACTTCTGCTGCCACTTTCAGCGAGGCCTATTACAGCCATGCCGGCATAACTCTGGTGTCGGCTTCCTCCCAGACACACTCCCACCATAGTGCCGCCAAACACGGTGGCACCCAAATCATGCACACACAGATATATACACACGCACACACACATCGGCCGCCGTTGCAAGCGATGACTTCCAACTTCTCATGCCGATGCTACAAGCGCCGACCACCCACACCCCCAACCTGTCGGTGCGAACCTCACACCAGCACCACGACAATACCCATCGGCGGTGAATTGCAACAACAAGGGAGAGAGAGAAAGAGAGAGGCGGCCACCTCCTTCCCACGATCATTTACGACGGAGACTACGATCGGGCCAAAATCCATGACTGTACTTGTGACGAGCTCGGTAAGCACTATAACATAATCGGTTTACCTTATCAGAAAAACTTCACCGACGGTGATTGAGGTGGACGGTGATGGTTGCGGTGGAAGAGGGAAGAAGAAAATAGGTGAGGGAGAAGAAAGAGACTTTTTTTTCTTATTTTCTTTACAAATTCTATCTTAATCAATTTCCTCACATACACCTAATTTTGCCAAGTGTATCAGCTTAAGCAGGAGCTATCCTTATATTATCAATTCATTTAGTATAGTTAGATTAAATTAATAATAAGATTTAGTGTTTTAAAAAGAAAATGTGGGTGCTACATTTTTTCTTAAATTAGCGAAACAAGATTGGAATGGAAATCATATCTTTGCTAAACTCGCGAGGGCAGGAATTGTCCCCTAACCTCACCCTGTTGTCATCTCTAGTTTTATGGTTAGTGTATTTCAGAAGATCTAAATCCTTTAAGAAGTTGGCAATAAAATGACATCATATATAAGTGTGGCATAACAAGCCTTGAAATTATTGGGATACTATAACAACCTAAAAGTGGGTTTGTTAATCACCAATTTTAAGATTTCCGACGGTCATCCGACCAAAATTGGATCAAAATTGAAAACAAAAAAAAGTACAAGATCAAAACTGAAAAATTTGATTGAAATTAGAGAAAACTGACACATATAGGATCAAAATTGGAAATCATATATTTGGTTGTCCTAAAATGGAAATGGTCATACATATATGACAAAAATTGATATTAACCCTTATTATATTTTAGGTACAATTGTTGATAATTTATATTTTAATGTATGTTGGGATTTCAGTGTTTAGATTTTGATGAGACAAACCAATCATGTAACAGGAAGTTTTGAGTACCCCATTTTCACATTGTTTAAGTGAATAAATAGACTAGAATTGAGTCTTGAGTCAAGCTTTGAAATGGAGGTTAAAAGAGGATAAAGCTGCATCTAAGCTTTAAAGGAAGATATCGCTGCAAGAAGGCAGGATACAGTATCGCTGCATGAAGGCAGGATACAGCAAAATAAGGAAGAACGGCGTGCAGCATCGCTGCAAGAAAAGGATACAGGAGTACTGCTAGAACGGAAATACAGCAGCACTGAAAGAATGCATCAGCTGCTCAAGGACCAAGGATACAGCGCAGACTTACAAGTCAGTTAAGTGATACAGCGCCAACTACAAGACAAAGTATCCTGCAAATCCCAGGAAGGATAAATGCAGTACGAAGAACGGAGATCCAAACAGGGACAAAAGAGCCGTTCAAGAAAAAGTCAAAGTAGCAGACACGGAGCCAATAAGAAAATGCCACATGGACTGACGCGCCGCAGAAAGCTGCGAGCTGCAACTGCCGCATTAAATGCTCCAAAAGGAAAGGTCAGGTCGCATTAAATGCGAACCATACTTTGGCCAGGCTATTTCAAATTCAAAAGAGGGATGTCTCCTTCAACGGACATCTTCTCCTACAAGTATAAATAGAGGTCGAGGAGCACTGAAGCTGGTTACTGTTACTGAGATCTAAAATTTCATACGCGAAAAATTCTAAGCTTACAAGATCCAAACATTCAAGTCTACAATCAGTTTCAGTCACTCAACCTATCGAAGTGAAGCAAGTTCAAGCTGAAAGATTCCTTACGGATTCAGAAGCTCACTTCGAAGCACAAGTTGAAGAAAACCTTTTTATCCTTTTAACCTTGTTGCTGTGTGCTTAGGTTGTTTTAGTGGTGTCAAGCAGTTGATAGGAGAGATCCTTGCTGTTTGTTTTAGTTGTCTAGAGTTAGGCAGCTTCCCTGTGTGAGAGTGTAGAACCCTGTGTGGGTTAGCCTTTGAAGTTTGCAGTTGCTGTGTGTACGCTGGACTTCAGTAGGTGGTTTGCTTTGTAAAGTTGATAGATTGTTAGGGGTGTCCTGTAAATCAATCTTGCTTAACAAAGTTCCTGCTCGAGGAGCAGTAGAGTGGATGTAGAAGGATTACACCACCTTCGAACCACTATAAGTCATAAGTGTTTTTATCGCTTTATTTATCTGCGCTTATTTTCTGCATCTATATATCTATCTCATTATAAAACGTTTGAAAGAAACATTCTTGTGTAAAACAGCCTTGTGTTTAAAAGTATATTTCCGCTGCGTACAAAACTCCAGGTTACAGCGTGCAGCACTGCATTCTAGCGCTGCAAGCAGTAACTATCTATCGCTGCAAGCTCAAGTAACTTGCAGTGCAGAACGGTTGTTTTAAAGATTCTGAAAAATCGACCAAGGTTCATTCAACCCCCCCCCTCTGAACCTCAGACACCACTTGGGACCAACAATGTATATGTATAATATATAATATAATTTGATGTTATTTTATAATTCTTATTTTGTTTTATCATTCATAGATAATGAAAAAGTATTGCATAAAAATATCATTTATAGTAGAAAGAGCTATTTCACAATTTCAAAATGTAATGAAAAGTACACTATTTTTAAATTATATAGTAACATATATTGAAAATGATGTGTTGGCCTCAAGTGGTATAAGGTTTAGAGGGGGTGAATTAACATTATCAAATTTTGTAAACTTTTCTCCAAAATAATATAAGTCCTTTGATTGACAGGTAGCTTAGAGAGCTTACTGTACAGATGAGGTTACTGTTTGAGCAGTGATCTTAGGACTTTGAACAGAGTTTTAAAAGCACAGCAAAAATTACAACTTTTCTGAAATGAGTATGAATGCAGAATGCAATGCTTTTACAAGTAAGAATAGATAGCAATAGAAAGCTGTAAACACACAAATGAATATATAGAGGTTCGAGGGTGGAGTAATTCCTCTACGTCCTCTCTACTCCTTCTCGAAGGAGAACCTTTGTTAAAGTAAGTTTGATTTACAAAGACCTCATTAACACAAACTCTACTTGTAACAAAACAGTTAGCTCTATCCACTCAGGTAGCTGCACAGTGACCAAACATGACGACCCACACAGGATTTCCACATAGGTTCCTGACCTACACAGGATCCTTTCTCTTTTAACAGAGAGAACTAATACTTAGCAGGAACAACCTATGCTAAGAAACTCTTAAACAATCTATGTAAAAAGATAAATATTTATTCAATGATTGAGGACAGCAAGCTCCTTGATCTTCAGAGAATAGAAAGGTTGCTGGCTTGCCGCTTAATAGATTGAGTGACTAAAACGCGTATGCTTGAGAGATTGGAAATTTGAGAGTTAGCTCGTGAGATGATAGTTTTAGTAGTTGTTCCAGGTGCACTCATCTTCTATTTATAAACTTTGAGAAATCTGCCCGTTGAGAAAACAGTGTCTTCGTGGTGAGGTGTCATGTTTTGATTGGCTCGTACGTGATCTTCTGACAGTTTGCCAAGTTGGATGGTTACTGTGATTTGAAATTGTGAGTGTTATCAAGTGATAGTTTGGTGACATGAAAATGGGATAATTATATACGGAATTATATGGTGTTTTGTGCACGTGGTGTATGTATGGTGTTGTGTGCACAGGGTGCTTTGTGCACGGAATTATATGGTACTTTGTGCACGTGGTGTATGTATGGTGCTATGTGCACGTGGTGTATGGTGTTGTGTGCCCGGTGTGCTTTATGCAAGAAATTATAAGGTGCTGTGTGCATGAAATTCATGTCGGGATATAACCCGAGGTGCTATGTGTACTAAATATATTAGAAATGAACAAGATGAGTGTTGGAGTGTTAGAAATGAACTAGGTGAGTGTTGGAGTGTTAGAAATGAACTAGGTGAGTATGGAGTGTTAGAAATGAAATAGGTGAGTCCAAAAGGAGATGTATGAAAAAGAGATAAAGAATCATATTATCATGTATAATTTCTGCTTATTGAGATTTATTTCACCTGATTTATAAGCGTTTATGGTTTTACTCCCTTAATGCTGATTAACCCCATTGAGTGTTTCACACACTCATCCCTTTTATGTTAAAATTATTTTCAATTTAAAGAATTTAGGGCGTTGTGTGCAAGCGGTGGATGCTGGTAGCTGATAGTCAAATGTTGTAGAAGATTTTTATTCAAGATGTTATAATTCATGAATTATGGAAATGTATATTTTATAATAAATCTAGATTTTAATTATCTTTATTTTTGAAAAAGAAGAATGAATTTTATGTGTAAGTAATGTCTCGATCAAGATTTACTTTTAGAAGAAAATGGGGCATTATAGATGGTATCAGAGCGGGTCTATGATTCTGTAGACTTGTTAAAATATTTTGTTTTCTAAACAATATTTGTTTCAACGTGAATCTAAAGGGAAGTAAAAGTATAACTTTGTTGAAAATGAAATATTTTATTAGCTACTGGCATCCACTTCTAACCTATTACTCCACCTTCGCTAAGGTATTTATGTTATGATAATTATTTTATGACCGTGAACCTATATGGAAAATGGAAATCTTACGAATTTATATAAATTTCATTGTTATGATACAATGATATGTGTATGGGACCATATAGAATTTTTGTATCATTTATGATTATAAGATTGTGTTAATTTGTGATCACATTTTATACAAGTATGAGCTCTCAGGCCAGAATTTGTGCTTATTAATATTTTCTCGTTAAATCGCTTTGATGGTTTATGATCTTATGGTTGTGTGATGTCACTGGTATCAACACACTGCTTGCTGGACGCTGTCACTGAGCCGCTGACTGCAGCAGCATGAGCTCGTGTGCGTAAATGGCTGTGGCAGGAGTTGGTGCAGTGTTATGTGATAAGTTATGTCATGTTAAGTTATGATATATGTAAGATATATTATATCGATGAATACTGCCCCTAGCCACTAAGTGTCAGGTGAGCTAGTGTGTATGTTTTACCATGTTAGGTTATATGGGGTTGAGACTACCATTGGCCCTTGTCTATGACAGGGTGAACCAATGAGTGTGTCTCCTCTGATATGTGGGTATGATACGTAAAGTTGCGGCTAATGCCTGAGGTTTATAAGGACCATGTGTGAATATTTTAGTGTTATATTTTATGTTTGATTTCATGTTTGATTTGTACAATTTGGTTATATGTTATCTTACATTGCAAGATAATGCTACGATGACAGAGAAATCTTTTGAGGTATTTTTGTGATTTATAGAATCATGTTATTTGTTGAGTGAAACATTTCTTAAGTGTTCTAATATCACATAAATTGTAATATAAATTATAATTTTGTTGGGATTTCGATATTTAGATTTTGATGAGACAAAATATATAAATGTTTAGAAGACCTCAGGAGAGGCTGTTGTTGAAACAACACTCCCTGAGGGTTCGAAGACCTCTGAAGGGGCGGCTGTTGAAACAGTACCCTTAGAGGAAGTTGAAGAAGTGACCGAAGTAACCCTAATACAACTAAAGACACCTCATAAGGAGGTTGATGTTGTTACTGCTGTGAGCTTACCAAAACCTATTCAGGTTACAGCAGTAGAGGTTACTGAGAAGGCTAATGCTGAAACCTCTGAATTCCTCGAGTAGCTCGCTGTCCACAGATACCTCTGCAGGAATCCATCCTTCGAGTCGATTACTCTGTTCAAGAGATCAGAGTACCTCAGATATTTCAGATACCTCTGCAGGAATGGCTACTTCAAAAGGTTTCAGACTTGTCAATCTGCATTGAGGAGATATGAGCAGCTTGCCAGGGATGGAGAGCTAGAGATTCAGACAAAATACATAACCCTGGTGAAGCAATGTAGGATTGTGCCTTACTGTGAGGACTTTTGGCTGAGATGGATTCAGATTCTGAAGATCAAGGAAAAGCTAGAAGAATCCTATCAGGAGTCCATTCGAGACTGGTGGAAAGGATCAAGAGAGAGGATAGAGCAAGAAAGAAGGACTGCTGAAAGAAGACCTGATGAATCATCTACAAGGAGGTCCTTGTTTCAACAGTAACCAATATATGATTATGTACATATCTGTATACATCTCTCTATTTTTCTTGTAAAATTTCTTTCTTTTAATGAAGAAATTTTATTTTCTGTTTATGATTCAAAGTTCATTCCTTATGAACCTCTGCATGCTTTTACTTATCCTGACTCTTTGTGATAAAGGATTAGATAAGATACATCTCTGATGAATCCAGGATTAGATTTTCTTTCTATAATATATCAAGTATGTAATCCTGAACGAATATGATATGGTGCAGAGTAAACACTACAAGAAATTTTCAAAACAACAACGCCCATTCATGAATTTGTGTTGTCTTTTGGGAATTTACAACTCTTTTTCCGAAAAGTGTTGTCTTTTTTAAAAAAATTCGTCATACGACAACACAAAAAATAGAAACGACAACGCTTTTTTAGTAGTGTTGTTAAAAGGCCTTTTTTTTTAAATACAACGCTTTTTTGCAACGCTTTTTGATGCGTTGTCGTATAGCGAATTTTTTTCTCTAAACGACAACCCTTTCTGCAACGCTTTGTTACGCGTTGTCGTATATCGAATTTTTTTCTCTTAACGACAATCCTTTCTGCAACGCTTTTTAAAAAGCGTTGTCGTTTCTTAATACTTTTTTTTACCATTTTACAACCCATTATGCAACCTTTTTTTTGTGTTGCAACCATTAATTATAAAATAATTGTTTTTTAATTAAATTAAAATGAATAAATTTAATTAATTTATAATGTTATCTTGTATTACATTATTTGCATTAATATTATCTTATATGAATACACTCATAATTTTAGAAAATAGTATTTTTATAAAATACTATTTTGAAGTAATTAAGAAATTAATTAAGTACTACACCTAATTAATTAATTATTAATACTCTCACCCTTTCAAATAATAATACATAATTAGAATATTATTTTAAAACATATTTTAAAAATTGTGTTTTGTAATTCATAATTCATAAATTATATATGAAAAAAAAAGATAAAATTTTGATGCTTAAAAATTAATACAATTAAAAAACATAAAAAAAAGATATACATAAATCAAGTGAATTAATGAATTAAGAATATAAAAAAATTATGTAAGCCTGCAGCCACTAAGGATCGAACCCAGCACCTAATACATTAACTATCACCAAATGAACCATACATATCTTTGGTCATTATTTACCAACAATTAATATTAATACTTACAATTTCGCCTTAGGGTTTTTTCAAATATACCCAAAATTTGTCAAGGCTTTCCATTCCCACCCATTTTCCTCTCCAACGGCATTGTCGCCATCTACGTAAGTCTTTCCACTCCTCATCCAAATTCAGAACAAACGCCGCCGTCTCTTTCCACCACCACTGCTCGCACAGCACCGTCGGAGGGAAGTCTCTCTTGTCGCCATCCCTTTCCAAGACCACTACAGTTCGTGGGCTCGGCGCTCTTCGTGGGCTCGTCAAGTCCTCGCCGCTGTCTACTCTGGACGGGTCCCCCGATCTCCGCCGTCAGGCTGCTCGTTGAATTCAAGTTGTCTTCCTTTATTTCCAATTTTTTTGAATTTTACAGTCTACTGGATCTTATTCAAACATAGAAGATGTTCCTTGAACTGATTTTCTGAAACTATCATGTGTTGATGATGATAATAACTTCGTTTTTGTATTAGCCTAATAGAAGTTAATACTAATACAAAAGAGTAATCTTGGAAATAGCATAGAAAATGCCCATTCTTATAGCAGAAGAGTCGTCTCCTTTGTTTATTTGCATTATTGTAGAATGGAGTAGTTCAGTTGACATTGAGTTTGTAAAATATTAAATTACTTGGGACTTATGTTGCTTGCTCCTCTTCAGTGGACAAAATCTCGTGCTATAAATAGGGAGTGTGCATCTGAGTTAATTTCTGAACTATTCAGAGAATTGATGAAACAATAAACATTCTATTCAGATAATAACCTTTTCTGGTTACTTCCTCTATTTGTTAATGTTCCATGTGTTGTAGTACAGAATTTTTAATTTTTTGTACCCTGTTTTAATCCAGTTTGCTGATATTATTTTACCCTTGCTTTTGTCATGTTGTTTTTAAATTTTTATTTGGATGCTTCCTTGAACTGATTAAATGAAACTACCATATCTTTATGATGAAAATAACTTGGAATGTTTAGGAAATTGCATTTTATTTGTCATCCAAACTTTTAAATTTGAGGGGAAAATTACATACTGATGTGAAATTTAAGGTCCACATTCCCAAGCTCTTCTTACTCCGTAAACATAGATTGTTCTTCACTTGAACTGGACCAAGGATATATATTGAGCAAGGATGTTAGTGGAACTGGTTGTTATTAATCTATTGAATTAGGCAAGGCTACCATTCTAGTACTCTTTGAAAGATAATACATTTAGATTATCGAATTTGAAATTTGAGAAGGAAATGTCTTACTTTACCAGCTTCTCTTGGTCACCTGCTGCATAACTAGGTATAAGAAGATCATTGACATCTGCACCTTCTAATACCAATCCAGCTCTCTTTTCAAGCTCTGATATTAATGCTGGTGAAGTATTATGAGCACCAAACTGTTGCAGTTTTTCTGATTTACAAGACCCCTTTTACCTTGTGCACTCTTGGCTTAATTTTTGTATATTTACCAATTGAAATTGTGTGTATATGCTGTAAGAATTCTGACCTATATATGCATGTCCCTAGTAGATGTGTCTATATTGGGAAAATCAGATATAAAGCACAGGATCATCTAAATAACAAATAAAATGTGTTAATATCTTTATTTCAGAATTTATCAGACTCATTTCTGTTCCTTTTCCTCTCCCATAATGGCCTCAGCCAATTGATCAATGGTAAATTAATTCTTGAATATAACCATCAGAACACTGCACGTGGTGTACTCATCTAATGCAGCTCGAGACTCATAAATATTCCACAAAAACATGAATAACATCTATCATGTGCATGTGCTTATACAATTTCAATTAAAAGTTTCAGAAAAATATCATGTACATAATCAAACAGCAAAACACCTTATAGTGAATAACACCAACTGTTGTTTACTACATTCACTAATTATGTTAAATTAGTGTAATTAATTTATCAATGGTTACTGAAATGTGATCTTCTGTTAATTAGATTATTACCTACTTGAGATTGACAAGGAATGGATGTTAAAAGACAGACTCTCAGTTGAGTACAGGGTTGGGGTAGAGTCTTTTATGCAGTTTGCATTTCAGAATATAGATGATGTTAATGCAATGTCATGTCCATGTTCAGATTGTGGTAATCTTAGGAAATGGAAACATGTCATTGTTAGGTTGCATTTGTTGACTAAGGGAATTGATAAAACATATGATTCATGGATCTGGCATGGAGAGAGATCTAGGTCAAGGATGTCTAACTATGATGGTGATCAGTTTAGGGGAAATGAATATCAATTTGGTAAGGAAGAACCTATTGACATGGTACATGATGGATATGAATACACTAATCACAATCCAAATGAATTTGGTAAATTGCTTGAGGATGCAGAGAGCCTCTATATCCTGGATGTTCTTTTTTCACAAAGTTGTCTGCCGTTGTGAAATTGTATAACTTGAAGACAAAATTTGGTTGGAGTGATAAAAGTTTTACTGAGCTGCTTAGTTTGGTTAGGCAACTGCTTCCTCCCCAAAATGAATTGCATTCATCTTTGTATGATGCAAAGAAAACCTTGGTTGCATTGGGGATGGATTATGAGAAAATTCATGCATGTTCAAATGATTGTATCATGTATCGTAAGGAGTACAAGGACCTTACTAATTGTCCTAAGTGTGTATCTCAAGATGGAAAGTGGGGAAAAATTCTAAGATTTATGAAGGAATTCCAATAAAGGTCCTTCGTTACTTTCCACCTATTCCAAGGTTTCAACGGATGTTTCGAAATAAGAAGATATCTAAGGACTTGACTTGGCATGCTGATAATCGAGTTGTAGATTGTGTACCCAGCTGATACACCATCTTGGAAAGTAGTGAACCATAAGTGGCTTGAATTTACTTCCGAGTCAAGAAATCACAGATTGGCTCTATCATCAGACGGGATCAATCCTCATGGTATGATGACTTCTACGTATAGTTGCTGGCCAGTAATGCTGATCACGTATAATCTTCCTCCATGGCAGTGTATGAAACGAAGATTTATGATGCTCACTATGTTAATTGGTGGTCCTAAACAGCCAGGGAACGACATTGCTGTTTACTTGTCACCGTTAGTTGAGGACTTAAAACTTCTATGGGAAGTAGGTATTGAAACTTATGATAGTTTTCGAGATGAAAGCTTTCTACTTAGAGCGGTGTTGCTGTGGACCATCAATGACTTTCCAGCTTACGGAAACTTATCTGGTTGTATTATGAAAGGATATCATGTGTGTCCTATTTGTGGTGATAAAACATACGCAAAAAGGCTGAAACATTTCAGGAAAATGTCGTATATAGGTCACAGAAGGTTTCTCCATGCGACTCATCCGTATCGAAGACAAAAAAAGTCATTTGATGGTAATCAAAAGTTTGACCCAGCCCCAATACCATTGAGTGGTCGTGATGTTTTCAAACGAGTATCAGAAATCCAATGTTCGTGGGGCAAAAAAGGTTGTGATAATGTGTCAAAGGTAAGTGAAGACAAGCCATGTTGGAAGAAGAAGTCAATTTTTTTTGAACTAGAATATTGGCAACACCTACATGTGAGACATGTTCTGGATGTGATGCATATTGAGAAGAACATATGTGAGAGTTTAATCGGCACATTACTTAACACTCCAGGGAAGACGAAAGATGGAATAGCAGCTGGACTAGATCTTGTGGAGATGAAAGTTAGAACAAAGTTGGTACCAACGGTGGGTGACAAAAAGACATTCTTGCCACCAGCTTGTTATACACTAAGTAAAGAAGAAAAAAGAAAGGTTTGTAACTCTTTAATGGGAATGAAGGTCTCTACGGGGTACTCATCTAATGTCAGAAATTTGGTGTCAATGAAAGATTTGAAGCTTGTTGGCCTGAAGTCACATGATTGTCACACTTTAATGCAACAGTTGCTTCCAGTAGCTATACGTGGTGTTTTACCTGATAATGTGAGACATGCCATCACTCGGTTGTGCTTCTTTTTTAATGTGATATGCAACAAAGTTATAGACGTCTCAAAGTTGGATGAAATTCAAAAGGAGATTGTGACAACCTTATGTTTATTTGAAAAGTATTTCCCTCCCTCGTTTTTCGATATCATGGTTCACCTAATTGTTCATCTTGTGCGGGAAGTGAAGTTGTGTGGACCAGTCTGGTATAGATGGATGTATCCATTTGAGAGATACATGAAGGTCTTAAAAGGTAATGTACGAAATCGTAATCGGCCTGAAGGGTGTATAGCTGAATGCTATATTGCTGAGGAGGCTGTGGAATTTTGTTCAAACTACCTTTCTAGTGTTCACACAATTGGAATCTCATCAAAGCATCATGAAGCTAACATGACTAGGCCATTATCAACTGCAAAAGTTCTCCAATCATCTCCTGATGATTGGAGACAAGCTCATCTCTATGTTTTGACAAATGACATGGAGGTTGAACCGTATAGAAGGTAATCTCATATACTCATGAAACCTTATATGTTATTATTCTTATATGCATCTCATCAAACTTTTTTAATGAACATATGGCTCACCTAAAGCTGACTTCTGGAAGAAAGTCGGAGAAACAACTATTGGATGAACATAACAAGACATTTATTAATTGGATAAATGATCGAGTACGTATTATAACTCTAATCTCTCCTAGTGGATTTTATAAATTTCATGAAAATGTTAATTACGCCTTGTTGAATTATAGGTTTCAAATGAAATTCTCCATTCCACATGTCAAGTATCAGAGAAGTTAAAGGTGCTTACAAGTGGTCCCAAAAAAGATGTGTTATACTACTCTAGTTACATGATCAATGGAGTTACCTATCATACGAGAGAGCGTGATAGTATACGAGCTGTTCAAAACTCGGGAGTTAGTTTAGTTGCAAAAACCATGCAAGTGGCTAGTGCAAAGGACAAAAATCCAGTTGTGACGGACATGGTTTATTATGGAGTTATTGAAGAGATATGGGAACTTGATTACCACAAATTTCGCATTCCAATGTTCAAATGTAATTGGGTTGAGCACAATAATGGAATTAAAAAAGATGATCTTGGTTTCACAACCGTAAACCTCAATAGAATTGGATTCAAATCCGATCGATTTATATTGGGTAGCCAAGCTAAACAGGTCTTCTACATTGAAGACTCTCGAGATCCTGCATGGCATGTTGTACTTTCAACCCCCAGTAGAGAGTATTTTGATCACATTAATGGTTATGATTTCGAACAATGTAGCATGTAACACCAATGTTTTACAATAGGACTGCCCCCATTAGATGTTGATGGTATCAATGATGAGAACGAAGCATCATGTGTGCGTGAAGATTGTGATGGGATTTGGATTGATAATTGCACTTCCTAGTTATGTGATTATCTCTTTCGTATATAACCTCTGAACTTATTACTTTTCTCTTATATGATATTTGACTTGTTTGTTAAATACTTGTCAACTAACGTAATTTGAACTATTTTGTAGGCTCGAATCATGGTGTGTCGTAGAAGGTCCTCTGTAAAAGAAGACGAGAAAATTGAGAAGAGTAAAACCAAACTACAAAAGGATAAAAAAGAAGCGAGTTCAAGTGAAGTTGATAAAGATTTGTGCAGTTCGGATGAAGAGGGCAGCCCCTTGGCTAAAGGGAAGAGCACATCAAGATCGTCACGGGGTCGTACTTACATGCATGCTCTTGCGATTCAAAGAGCTCAATATTTCAAAAAGAAAGTCTTGTTCAATAACAAATGTCAGCCCATTGGGCCTTTTGGTGCAGAAATGCAAAGTTACATTGGATTGTTAGCTCGGGAAAAGGTGAAAATTACATTTGATGATTGGAGGGAGGTGCATACTGATGTCAAGGACTCGATTTGGGAATCTGTTAATGTAAGTGCATGTGCTTCTTTGTTTGTGTTATTAATGATCAAAAAATGATAGTTTTGCTGTTGTTATACACTAATTGTTTCTTCCTTTATAGTTGTTGTTTGAGGTTCCTCCGTCATGGCAAAAGGGTTGTTTGAGCTCGGCTAATAACAAGTGGCGTCAATACAAGGCAAGACTCACTCACAAGTATGTTTTCAGCAGAATCCATGATCCTGAAAGGTTGAATACTCCACCCAAAAAGTCTGGTATTGAGCAAAAGGATTGGTCTAATTTTGTGATCAGTCACTTATCAGAAGAGTTTAAGGTCAGGTTTAAATTTTCATGCTTAATTTATATTTTAGTCCATTGGTGTCTTATGATTAATTGTGTATCATTTGATGTAGACAAAGAGTCAGGAACAAAAGAAACGAAGAAGTATGCTGCAATATCCTCATAAGCTTTCTCGTAAAGGATATGCACGTTTGGCTGAAGAGTGTGTAAGTCTCTCATTTGTGTGCAAGTTATTAATTCACATGTATGGAAGGGCTGTAGTTACAGTAAATAATTTAATGTGTAATGTACAGTGGGGAAAAGGTACAGGTGGCTGCATTGCATATGTTAGCTCGATACATCAGTTTTTGGGTTGCATATTTGAACTTCAGTTCTTAGTTATATATTGTTGTCCTCATCTCTCTCTCTCTCTACATGCTTTAGAAGGAAATGTTGGCTGGCACTTGATAGATTTATATTCTGTTTCTTTTTTTGCTGATTATCCAATGGTAATCTCAGTTTAGTCTATACATTAGGTTGTTGGCATTGCATTAAGATACCTGTCTCTGGCCCTGCATATATATATATACCAAAATGCTCAAACATTGTTGATAATATTTTCTCCAACATTGGAGGCTGAAAATGTGAATTAATATTTGGTTGTAGGCTGATGAATTAGGCAATGATGATGAAATCAACAGAGCTATTTTATGGATGAAAGCACGATTGCCCAAAGAAGGGAAATTATAAGAAGAGAGTTTGAAAGACACAATTACGAAGATTGTGAGTATTGGATCGTACTTAATTATTTTCAAAACTAACACTCTCTCTTACTTACCCATTTCATTTATTGTGATGTTGTTACTAATTTACTTTGAAGGACGAGTACATACAACAAAAAAGGAAGATAATTTCAAGATGGAAGGTAAAAGTGATGGCATCCTTGCAAAAGCTCTAGGAGTACAAGAACACTCTGGACGTTTGAGGGGGATCGGAGGTCATGTCACTCCCTCAACTTACAAGGCTGCTTCGTTTAGTACACGGGTGGATAAAGATTTGCTGTTGGAAGAGCAAAAAAAGATAAATTCAGAACTCGATGCGCGAGTGAGAAAACTGGAAGCAATGATGTTGAAGAATGCACAACAGCCTGCTTTTGATAAAGAAGACAAGGGCAGTTGTTCAGTTAAACTCCCGAGTCCCTTACAAATGGAAGGTGAGAGAGACAAAGATGGTAAACCACAAATAAAGAAATCATTTCAAAATGGGGACTCGGATGATGATCTGAAAATTGTTGACGATAATTGGCCATCGAAAGTAAAATTTTGTATCATGTTACTTGAACAATAAACTCATAATATGGCTGAATTATCTCTGTAACATAATCTACATATGTAGGGTGAACGGGTCGAGCTAACATTGGAGTCTCAAACTAATATTGCTGCTTATGGCACGATTATCAAAGTGGGAGGAGCTAATCAATTTCTTCATGGTAATCTTTTACCTGAAAATTGCATGAGTGTGTCCATTGACCAAGCAGTGGATCACGATGCCCCTTTGCCAATTCATGGAGAATGCAATAGTATTGGTGAGGCGGTAGGTTCTCATGTTGCTTGGCCTTCGCATTTAATAAAGCCCAAAGTGAAGGCAAGTCTTTTTGAAGACATCTTATATTACATTAATTTTTTACTGCCTCCGTAAATCATACATGCCTACTTACATATCATGCTGATACAATTTGTAGAAACCTGGGAAGAAGAAAATCGTGCACAAAGACTTACCTTCTGTTGATCTATCAAGTGTGCCAAAGCCATTACATATGTTATATTGCTATACTAAGCTTGTTATTCAGAATGGAGGCAATGTGCATATAGATTTTGATCATGAAGTATTTAGTCGTGAGTGCACCATCTTTGTTAACATTGAAGATATGGTTCCATTCTGTAAGTTGGAGCCAATCTCGTACGTATGTGTTGTTGTTTATATATGGTAAGTATTCTGGTCTGTTATTATTGTTGTTATTATTGTACAATCATATTATTATCATTGTTATTATTATTCAATGGATATTTAACATTGTGGTTTTTTCCATTTCAAAAAAATGATGGGTAGGCATCTCTACAAAAGGTTGGTGGACGCAAAGAAGACTCAAATTTTCAGATTTGTGGATCCATATGAAATAGGACATTTGCCATCAACAAAAGGTGATCAAGATTTTCGAGAAAATGAGATGGAACGACGGGCATGTGCTCTAGCGAAAAGGTTGGGTGGCACCACATCTAGCCAATTAGTTTTGGCACCTTGTAATGTAGGGTAAGCTTTGTTGACAATTTTCGCACATTATATTGTGATAACATGATGTTCAGCTCAAACGTGATGTTTGTGAGAAAATTATGAATTATTTGCAATGTTGGACTGATTTGTTTTACTTATTAAATCCATAGATTCCATTGGATCCTAACTGTCATCAACCCCCACAAGCAAACTTGTCATTTGTTGGACCCTCTTCATCATCGCTTGCATGATGAGACTTGGAAGAAAATTGTTGAGTTGTAAGTTTCAATTTAAATAAGTTTAGTACATTTATGTTCCCTTTATTTATGTTGCATACAGATGATTTATACTTCATTTTGTCATTAAGGGCCTTGAGAATGTTTAATACATAAATTGGAAAGAATGTGAAAAAACAACCTACATGGGAAGTAGTCAAGGTATACTCGGACTTGGATGTGAATACTATATGTGAAATTATGTATGTAATTATTTTATCATCACCAAGCATATATGTCAGTTCATAATGTTAAATTGTAATGTAGGCTCCTTTGCAACCTGATGCCAATCAATATGATTTTTTTGTCATGTGGTACATGAGACAACTTGTTCAAAAGGATGCAATGTCGGACCTAACTTCACTGCGTTCAATTGTGAGTAACTACTTCCTATTTAGTGTGCATATTGTATATTTCACCCAAATGAAATGAAGTTGATTATTCTATATATTCTTTTGTTGAAAGTTCACGAATGTTAAGTGCACTAGAGCTGATATTGATGAAGTTCGTGTTGAATGGGCTGATTGCGTTCAAGAACATATAAATGGGTAGAACAAGGTGACTACTATATTTTAACTTGCAATGCATTCTTTGGAATATTTAATATGAGGACGTTATTGATTTTTAGATGTTCATATTAACTTTCTTCTTACATTTGACAGATTGTGGGGACGTAGGGAGTATGTAAAGTTCGTGATGCATGGATTAATGTAAAGGTTATGATGTTATTGAAACAAAAACTAGATTTTGTTATGAATTTGGTTGGAGTACTTCAAATGTGTGAACTTAATGTTGTGTACACACAAGTGTTTCAATTTAGGATGGGATGATTTATGAATTTACGCAATGATATTGACGATGTTTGAATATTCTTCTAATGCATTTGTTATTTTATATAATTAAATTATATTATTATATAAATTCAGCAAAAAATGAAATTATTTTTAAAAATGTGAATAAATGAAAACGACAACACAGAAAAGGGTTGTCACTAGCGTTGTTATTTTAGGAAACGACAACCCAAAAAAAAAAAAGACAACGGTTATAAGCGTTGCGAAATTTTTTTGTTTGAAGACACATAAGACAACGCTTTTTAAGCGTCGTAAAAAGCGTTGCATAAATTCATTTTTCAAAGCACATAAGACAACGTTTTTTTAGCGTTGTAAACAGTGTTGCATAAATTCTTTTTTTGGAGCATATAAGACAACGCTTTCAATCAGATACGATAACGTTTTTTCAGCGTTGCAAAAAAAATTCCAAAAAATCAAAGAAGACAACACTTTATTGCAACGCTCCAAAAGCGTTGTTGTATCTACATAAGACAACGCTTTTGGTGCGTTGTCGTAGAGCAAAATTTTTTTGCAACGGTCGATACAACAACGGTAAAAAATTGGATTTAACGACGCGGAAAAACCGTTGTCGTAAGGCGATTTTCTTGTATTGAAAAACTTCATTCATGAACGAAATAATGTAAAAGGTTTTGTCATCATCAAAAAGGGGGAAATTGTTGGGATTTCAGTGTATAGATTTTGATGAGACAAACCATATATGTAATAGGAAGTTTGAGTACCCCATTTTTCACAATATTTAAGTGAAAACATAGACTAGGTTTGAGTCTAAATATAGGTGCTAAAAAATGGAGAAACTCTATTGAATCGCGCTGCATCGAGAACTTGAGAGAATGAAGATGCTGCAAGAAGAAGATACAGCAATGCAGCATGTAAGTAAGAACGGCAAGCAGTGCCACTGCAAGAAATGGTTGTAGGAATACTGCAAAAAAGGATACAATAGTACTGTACAAAGTAATACTGCAAGAAGGTCAAGTTACAGCAGCACTGTAAAGAACAAATAGCTGCAAGAAAGCTTAGGATACAGCGCAAAGCTTTTAACTTGTTGAAGAATCAACCAACAGCGCTAATGACAGCCAGAGTATGTATCCTGCAATCCGAGGAAGGATAAATGCAGTACGAGGAACGAAAAACCAAGTAAGAATAAATAGAGCTGTTCTAGAGAAGATCAAAGTTTCAGATATGGAGCCAATGTCAAGACGACACGTGGACTGATGGGGTACAGAAAGCTACGAGCCGCAACCACCACATTAAATTCTCTGAAAGGAGAAGTCAAGTCGCATTAAATACGAGCTATACCTTTGATCAAGTATGCTTAATTTCAAATGAGAGATATCACCTTCAACAGATATCTTTCTACAAATATAAATAGAGAACGAGCAACCCTGAAGCTGACTACTGAAACATTTACGCTAAAAGTCCAAGCATTCAAAGTCATATTCTCTCAAAGCATCTCTACAGTTTTAGTCACTCGACCTCAGTGAAGTGAACCAGTTCAAGCTGCTAGATCCAAGGAAGGATTCAGAAGTTCACTTCACCACACCAATTGAAGAACAACATTATATACTTTTAACCTTGTTATTGTGTGCTTAGATTGTTTTAGGTGTCGAACAGTTGATAGGATTCATCTTTGCTGTTTGTATGAGTTGTCTGGTTGATAGTCAATTCCCTGTGTGGGAATATGAAACCCTGTGTGGGTTTGCTTTTAGAACTTGCAGTTGCTGTATGTACGTTGAGTTATAGTAGGTGTTAGCTTGTTGAGTTGATAGATTGTTAGGAGTGTCCTGTAATTCAATTTTGCTTAACAAAGTTCCTGCTCGAGGTAGCAGTAGAATGGACGTAGAAGGATTACACCACCTTCGAACCACTATAAACCATAAGTGTTTTATTACTTTTCATATTTGTGCTTTAATCTTTATATCTATGTGCCATAAGCATAAAATATCTTTAAAATGAGTATATTTGAGAAAACCAGTCTTGTGTCAAAAACATATTTTCAGCTGCGTATAAAAATTTTAAGTTACAGCGTGCAGCATTACATACTAGTGTCGTAAGCAATAACTGACTGGCGCTGCAAGTTCAAGTAACTTGCAGAATAGTAAGTTTGTAAAAGAATTTTAAAAAACGACCAAGGTTCATTCACCTCCCCCCTTTGAACTCCGGACACCACTTGGGGCCAACAACAAGCATGTCCCCACTGAGCTAGAGTTTTGCTCATACCAAATATCAAATCTAACTTTACAGAATAAAATGTTTGATATAGAGTGGAGTGGATGTGCGGTAGCTAGTGACAAGAAATTTATTTAATTTAATCATCATGATTTTATGAAAACGTCTTCTGTGTTTGTTATTTATAGTTTATCTTTTGACATTAAGTCATTTTGATAAAGTTTAACTAATAAGTCAAACTCATCTTTAAGTCTTCCGCTACAAATTTATGAAGTTTCTATTTATTTAATGTGTATAATTTTTCCGCTGCAAATTCATGAAATTCTATTTATTTAAGTTTTGATTTATACTCCGGTGGCTAGAGTTACATTAGTTGTTTTATTTTAAACTATCTAGTTTATGAAAGATTAAATATTTCCATCTTCAATCCGCTTTAGTATGACTTATTTCATTTTGTTGAGATTTTCTGATAAAAACTTTGTTGGAATAATTTTGGTCATTTTAAAATATTCTTATGGTTTTGATTTCATTGTTTAAGCTTCTATTTAAAAAAAAATCGCATATTTAATTTTCCGCTGCAAGTATATTAATTTGGTAAATAAAATAAAACTATCAAAAAAAATTAATTAAGAAAAATCGGAATGTTACAATCGGTGTCTGAATCGGATCTTGACAGTTAATTCTGTTATGTTCATTTGCAGAATTAGGGTTCCAGTGCAGAAATGGATTTTGAAACTAAAATTCACGTCTATCCATTAACCGATTCTTGAAATTGACTCGGGGGTTTCGTTCTATATATAGTGTAGTATATTCATTTGTAATCCAACACTTCAACATTGAATAATCACAAAGTTAGGGTTGATTAGAGTGCTAGGATTCATAGTGGAAAATCCTAATCTGCGTCTCCTACTTTGTAGATAGATTTGTCTCTCGATTCTTAGTAAAAGAAGTTGATTCTTATTCTCAGTGAATGTAGGCTTCATATAGAAGTTGAACCACTTAAATTCTTGCATGTTGATTTACATTTTATGTTTCGTTTTATTCTAGTTTATGAGTTGTTCATCATAGTGTTATAATCTTGATGTTGTTGGTGATTTGGGTGAATTTTGGATTAAATTCTCAATAATTATAAATGTTTATAAATATGTAGTTTTGTCGAAATGTATTTTAAATTAAGAACTAGTTTAGAAATAAAGTAGTTATTGAAGTATTCTTAATAGAATGTAAGGTTTTTATTTTATTTTATTTTATTTTGGGATGGTATAACGTATAGAATGTGAGCTTAAATGCATCACGATGTGTCATTTATTTTCATTAGTTTACTATGTTGATCTTTAATTAACTGAGAAATTATAATTTTATCATTCATATAAGCAACAAATGCTTCTAACCACATATTAATTGAACTTATTTTCTTTAAACATTAATTGATTGAACTTTATATTTAAATTTAGACGTATGAGTTTATAATCTTAGACTTTAATATTTATGAAAAATAAAAATAAAAACCTCTATGGGATTAATGAAAACAAAATTATTATGAATTAAAACACTATGAGGACATTCAAACTTTTTAGAGACACAAAAACTTCTGTGCAAATATCATAATTTTTATGTAATTCTGTAACTCCAAAAAAAATTAATTTCAATGTTTCGTATAAACATACTTTTAGTTTATGTGATAATACTCATATATTTATGTGATGTTACTTATACTTTTATATCAATTTAATCATACTTTTATGTAAATTACTTATAAGTTATACATTTATATCAACGTAAAGGTTGAATGTTATAACATAGAGGTATCAAAGTTACAATATAAAGGTTATGACATTCACATATTAAATTATATACATAAACATGTAATATCTTTTACATCTTTTAGTTATGTTAGTTATACATATTAGTTATATAGTCATACATTTTAATTATATTAGATGTATTACATGAAAGTATGAAAATGTTGATATAAATATATAAATAATATCATATAAAGATTTGAGTAATACCACATAAAGGTATATATGTACAAATTGTGTCGAAATTCTATTTTATTTTATTTTTTAAAGTTAAAGTATTATATAAAGGTTAGGATATTTATACATAAAAGTTATAGTAATATACATAAAGGTCACACTATATAACATAAAGATAACTCATGAAATGAAAAAAGAAAAAAATAAAAAATAAATATGCGGATTCGGATGGATCCACGTCAACCCGATTACACATGAGAATGACTCTACTTATCAAGATTAAATACACACATATATGCAATCGATCGATTCGGTTTAAAATCAAAAATCGTTTTACTCCCTAACAAAATTGAATCAAATCACTCGATTCATTTGGAGATTCATTTTGATATTGTTATTTTGGGTGTAATTAATTTGGCTGATTCGGTTTAAAATTTAACCGAATTGAAAACTTCCAAATTGAAATACCTTAATTTTGATAAACCGAATCAAATCGATATATGTAAAACCTAAACCAAATGATTCAATTCCATTCGATTTTTTGGTTTCGCTCACCCCTAGAAATATAGTATATTAATAACTAAACTATAAAAAACTATATATAATAAGATCACATGCTACTTTGTTTTTAACCTAATAATGTATATCTTCATTATCACCCTACTTACTACCTTTGACTCATATTGTCTCGTGTAGAACCTCCCAAATTTTTGTTTTCTATCTTCCAATAATACAAGGTATCACCATATTTTATATACGAAAAAATCACGAAGTCAATTTTTTAAGGATATCAATATTAATAAACTATATATATATATATATATATATATATATATATATATATATATATATGAATGTGTATTAATTAAAAGAAATTACTATTAACAAATATTAGAAGTGTGTTTAAAATCTTAAATTTTAAAAGAGGAAGCTGATAAAACAGACTTAGCATTATGAAAACAAAAGAAAATAGAAGGAAATCAATTATATGCTTGAAACATGTTTACAAGTATATTTACAACTATAAGAGTGTGTCTTAGCGTAAAACTGCCACACAGATCTCGTTTTGTGAGATGGGGCGGGTTGTATCGAACATAAAAAATTATGTAATACTTGTATTATGTAGTACTTTTCTATATTTTAGGTAATACTTTTGTATTATACTATATAATATATATACATAATATAAAAATAGTATTTAATATATAGAAAAATATTACCTAATTTACATAAAAGTATGTCACATGTTGCACGACTCACGCATAAGGAAGAAGAATATAAGGATCCACACGCTTTTTCCATAATATGATCCTGGTTATGTATTCTATAACATAAAAATATTATATAAAAATATTATCTGATATATAGAAAAATATGACCTAATATATATAAAGATATTACATATTTTTTATAGTTCGAATCAATCCAAAATATATCGTATAATATAAAATATTTCTTAGAAAATATTTGTTAGAGAAAAGTGTTACCTAATATTTGGTTACAATAATTCTTATAACATTTAAACTGGATATGACACCATCACAATCCATTATTATATTTCACCTTTTTTTAATTTATTAATGCATGTCAGACCCGCCCATATAAATCTAATCAAATCGGGTAAAAAAGGAGGGATAAAATTGGGCTAAAACTTATATGCACCAAAGGCATGGATCCTAGATCCGTGCTTTCAATCCGAATCGATGTGTGGGTCATTTTTATGCGCATCCATACGCTCCCACGCGCGGCCACATCATAACTGGTGTGCGCTGCGTACCACCTGAATTTTATATTTTAAGGTATCACTCATTTACTCTTAAGGTATCACACTGTTACCCTTTAGGTATTAATGTAAAAACAGCGTTGCTTTCTTCTTTTTCCTCTTTTTGTTTTCTTCTCTCTCCTTCTTCTTAATCTCGTTTCTTATCAATTTGTTATTCTTCCTATTTGTTTTGTACATTATTCTTCTTCTCTATCTTCTTACTCTTATTCTTCTTCAAATCTCCATGAAGTCATTTATGGGGTATTACATAAGTATCTTATAGGTATTACATATGTTCCTTTTAGGTATTACAATTCAGTAATACCTCAAAAGTAATTTCATAATATATTGAAGGTATTATTTACATATCATTCAAGCATGTAATTTTGTAATAATTGTAGAGCTATGTCTAATACATGTTGAACAAATTAGTAATACCTCAAAAATATTTTCATAATATCTTGAAGGTATTATTTATATAGCATTCAAGCATGTAATTTTATAATACTTGTAGAGTATAAGTGTAATACTTGTTGAACAAATCAATAATACCTCAAAAGTATTTTTATAATATCTTGAAGGTATTATTTATATATCATTCAAGCATGTAATTTTGTAAAACTTGTAAATCATATGTATAATACTTGTTGAACAAATCAGTAATACCTCAAAAGTAAAGTCAATAATATTTCAGAAAATCACTAAAATGAAACAAAATCAGTCTATTACATTAATTTATTGTTTCAACAATATAATTTAGAAAAATTGATGTTATAAATTCTTGAAACTGTTTTTATCAAAATATTTTACCTTACTCATTGTTCAAATCTCCTCTATTGGTGATTGAGTATTTTTGATTGCAAGATAAAAAGAACCCTAAATATTAAAATGATAAGAATTCTAGATATTTAGAAAAATAAATTTGTAGTATTGTTGATCAAGGATAAAAATTGAAAAGAAATTAAGCAAAAATTGAAAAACAATCATATGAATAAATTGAAAAAGGAGAGAAAAAAAGGAAAAAAAAAAAAGAGAGAGAGAGAGAGAACAGTACGCATAGGAAGAAGGAAGAGAGAAAAAAAAAAGAAGAAAGGGACTGAAGAGGAAAAAAATAAATAAATAAAATGATCCATGAGCTGGCGGAACGGGTTGGGGGTATGGATCCTGAATCCGTGCCCCGATGCACATAAGTCCTTCTCATAAAATTGTGGGGAGTGGAAAGATGAGGTTGTGGGGCACTTATGGTTATTTGGTGCTTCAGTTACTCATTTGCACTTTTCACCATCAATTTTTTTTATGGTGATTAGGTGTTGTGTGTGATCATCTCACAAATTCTATTTATCATACTATGGAATGAAATGAGTTTGATATAATAAATTATATAATATTTTTATGTATATTAAGTAATATCATTTTATATATTAAGTAATAATATTGTATTATATTATATAATATTTGTAAATCATACAAAAATATTACTTGATGTATAAAAAAATATTATCTAATATATATAAAAGAATTACATGTTGCATGATTCTCACGCAAGATAAATGCGCCTGGATAGCCGTAGGATGCGTGCATTTTTAAAGATTCGACTCGATCCAATTCGGATCATGTATTCTATACTACAAAAGTATTACCTGATGTATAAAAAAATATTATTTAATATATAAAAATATTATATATTTTCTTATAATTCAACTCAAAATGTATTATATAATACAAAATATTACCTTATGTTCCACCCGATCCTACCCGTCTCACAGAATGAGATTTATGAGACGGTCTCACCCAAAACTTTACCTTTCATGTTTTATCAATGCTAGTTCATTTCTACCTCCATCTTATAAATATAGATCAATCTTACTTTATAATAATCAGATGCCTGATAATTATTTTTGTCCATCTGACAGATAAACTTAATATTAAACTAATATATTTTTCAATTCTCAATTCCATATATGTCATTAATTAATATACATTGATATTACCCTATTGTAACTTCCTACATTACTTTTTGAAAAAATATTTTATTCATTTTGTGTCTCATTTTATGTAGCTCAAAGGTATAAATGAAACTTCAAATATTTTAACTATATAAACTACAATTTTTTTTATTTGTATGAAAGTAATTGTGTAATACGTATTTTTTCTTACCACAAACCTTGTAATTTAAGTGGTATCTCACATTTATAAAGCGAATTGGATCATCTATTTCAAGTTGGTGTTTCATTTTGTATTTCATTACTTTTAATTAATGTGATGTATAAATTGGTGATTCATCTTTTACACTTAATATGTGGTGGTTATTTTAAAATATCGATGAAATATTAATGTGGAATAGAGGATCTTATTTGTTTATAAAGGTGTAGATTGTGAGGATCGAATTTCGTACTCAGATCATGCTAGTTTTCTAATTTTTATTATTTGCCTCCCTCCTCCTCCCCAAAATTCATTAAAAATGTGTATTTTGTCTTTATAAAAATTTATATAAGATGATTTTATGAGTAAAATTTTATCGGGTGGAATTACAATATTGTTCACAAACTAAATAATATTTACAAAGTCATATGTTGACTGTGGGTTGACCCCAGAGTCTTACTCTTTGTCTTTAAATTCAACAGTTTCTTTCTCTTTTCTTTATTTCTCTTTTAGTATAGATAGATAAAAACAAATATAAAACATGGAATGAATTAATAACAAAAGCATACAAGCAATGTTATGAGAATTTTGTTGTTTGCATATAAAGAAATAAAGCGTAGTTTACATTCAAATGATCAGAAAATATAAATCTAAAGAAAAGATTGGCTTTAAAAATAGAATATTGGATGCTAGCTTAATATTCTTTGATTGCTTTTCAATTAACCGTCTTCTTTGTAACTTTGTTGCGTAACACAAAATAAATAAAGGCAATATTGATAATGGAATACATATACCAATAACTATTGAATAGAAAAGATTGGTGATACTAAATAGGGACTATTACTAATTTTCTGATCGATCATTAACTTCTTCTTTTTATTTCAATTTTTGTCATTTATCTATATATTTATTCATTTTGGTCATTTATAATTTACTTACATATATTGCAATTTTTATTAATTAACTTTGATTTAGAAGCTCATTGAAAAGGTAAATATTAAAGGTAATTGATCAAAATGAAAAGTGCAAAGATAAATAAAAAGTATAAAATATTAAAAAAGGCGACCAAAATAATTGTAAGTGCAAAAATGAATCTTCAAAATATGAAGAATTGTAACTACATAAAAATCGACGCTTATAAGTAGAGCTGTAAACTATCGAGTCGAAAATCCGTTGTATTCTATATTTAATGAATATTCATATTTGCATATGTTTATTATGGAAGACAAAATATGATTAGTATTTTATTTTAATATAATATTCGAATATCCGAAACCGAAAATTTATGACAAAATTTCATTTGATTTTTTCACAAAATCTGTTTTTCTTTTTCATATAATTAATGTGATTAAAATAATAGTATACCAAATCGTAAATACATATCAGATACTGACATTATTTCTCCTATGTAAAGATTTAAAAACACTAATTCACTATCATATATTATATGATTATATCTTTGGGAGAAGAGAATAAAGAATAAATAAATAGCTTATAATATATGTATGTAATATTTAAAATAAATACGTATTAATAATTTTTTTTTTAAAAATATATATATTTGAATATTGACGAATACTCAAATCAAACGTGATTATTTTCATATTTGTATTCAAATAACATTCAAATCTTGAAAAATCTTATTTGGATTTTTGAATCCAAATCATCATATTCGAATTTGATAACCAAATCGAATTAAAAGATAGAGTTTATTACTTTTTTTGCCTCATAATTTAGGAGGTCTTGCAGTTTGAACTTTCATTTTTCGGGTTGGCAATTTAGGACTTTATCTTGTCGAGCTTTGTAAATTTTGTCCAATTTAAACCGAATTGCTCAATTGAACTCAAATTGCACGTGAATCACATGTGAGATCGTAAATTTGGGCTTTTTGGGCCAATTTTGTTGAAGTGTCATTTGTTTATCACTTATGAATTTTTAATATAAAAAATTTCCCTAAATATTTCATATATGACATTTATTTTTATATTATTTTCATCCCTAAAATTCCATATCATCTGCCACATCATTTAAATGCATTAAAAATAAAAAATAAAAACCATAAAAAAGGAACATAATTAAAATAAAAAAACAAAAAAAATACAAAATACAAATCCTGGGATTAATAAAGAAAATCCCCCAAATATTAATAAATCCCCAAAAAAATTCTGCCAAACCCAACCGGACTTTCCACCAAGCCCCATGAAAACTCCTCCAACTCCTCACCCCCATTGTCGGTTCTGACAACAGCTGAACAAACTCCCCTGATGGCGATGCAGCAACACCATTCTTCTCCAACGTCTCCATCTTGTATGAAATGTCCTGGGGGATCTGCATAATGGCCCAGGCCATGTCGGCCGCGTAGCGGGGGTCGAAGTGCTCAAGTGCCGCCACACCGACCAGGCACTGGAACATTTGTTCTCCATCTCGCAACATTTGTTCTCCTTCTGGAGGCGATGGACCTGGAGTTTGGAGTTGATGAAGAAGAAAGAAGATGAATTCGGTTTTTTTCTTTTGATTGTTTTTAATTAAAAAAATTATCCACGTGGAAGGAAATATTTTTTTAATTAGAAATGTCACAAGTGATAAACAAATGTCACCTCAACAAAATTAACCAAAAACACCCAAATTCACGATTTCACGTGCAATTCACATACAATTTGAGCCAAATTGAGCAATTCAGACTCAAATTGGGCAAAATTCGCAAAGTCCAACAAGATAAAGTTCTAAATTGTCGGCCTGAAAAATTAAAATTCGAAACTGCTAGACCCCTTAAATTATGGGGCAAAAAAAGTAATAAACTCTAAAAGATATTTGTTTTATTTTTTTAACTCAGAGACGAGATTACACGAACAAACTCCTCAAGGCTTGAGTGTCATCTTTAAAGCAAAATAAAAAAGGTAAAAAGAGAAAGTTACTTTCTTTGAGACTAACACATAAATAGAAAAGAATAATATTGTTGTTGAGATATACCAATAAATATTAAATAGTCATGAGAATAGTACACATCATTGAGAAAAAGAAAAAAGAGACTATCAAAAGAAATTGTGCATTCATTAGAAATGTGAGGAAAAAGTGTGTTCTCTTTCTCTCCTTCAATTCAACAACACCATATAGTTAATACAAAACTCATATCCCAAACGATCTCACGTATATATATTTTCTTGTAACAAAGTGGGCCCAATTCCCCAAAACCCAATATTAATATCCCTTTCTATTTCATTCACATGTTTTGGAGCATAACAAATCAGATCCTATTTCAGTCTTTTGAAATTCCTGCTGAAAGAATTTTCGCCAACCTAAAATGTGAAATTCACTTCAAAATCACATGAATCTAAAAAAAAAAATTTATATGCCTGCCACAAATGGCAATATTAGATGTGATACTCAATCAACATACATATTAATTGTCTACAAGCATAAAGAGAAACCAATCGATATAACATTAATGGATTTGTTACTATGAATTTGAAATCCGTACCTCATGTTCATCAATCCAAATGCAACCCTATAAAAAGAGTATGCATGGTTATACTTAAAAGCACAAATTGTATTTGACTATGGGGACTTTCTATGTTCCCTAGTACTTTGGCATAACCCAGATGTATTGTATGCAGATAATTTGAGTTGAAGTATGGTGGCCCATCTATATTATGCACAATCACAATGATATTGTCAATGAAACTTGTGAAAATAAAACCAGACCACAAGAGAATGGATGGGAAAGGCCCCACTAAAATTTTACCATCTTTAGGTGCTTATGTTAACCTTCAATAATGCTTAAGCAATGGATGGGTCACGGTGGGTGGGGTGGGTGGAGAATCTATGCACTGATCTAGTTATTACACCATGTTATTCTCCACTGTGAATTGGCTCCTCTGACAAACAGTTCTAATGAAGACAAAACCATGACTAATAGGTAAAGCTTTCATTACAATGGTGATGCTAGTTCTAACTAGCAAAGGGAAGAAACATAGCATGCAGTCGCAGCCTAATCGCAGGTTGCTCAAAATCATAACAATGAATGAAGTAATAGTTAACATATGCTTTCAACAAGGTTAGATAACAATATAAATGAAAGTCTTGGTTCAGTGCATCGGTTTGTCACTATGGAATTCAGATTCCCCTACAACAATGGATTTAGTGATCGGTAAAATGATAAAGCTTGAAAAACAATAGTCATCAACCTTATCTAATTAGATCCTGTTTCATGTCCAGAATATAAGGCTTGAATATGAACTTACACTCTATCACCCTGCATCACATAGCTCCAGAATGAATTCAAAATGTTTGCAATGCCTCAATACCAGATTCATCACCAAAGAAGTTATATTAAAGCTGATACTCCATGCGACCTTCATTAAGTGCAAGGATGAAATCTTTCATTCTTATGTTCTTAGCTTTTCGTCTCCCTATCCAAACAGACAGACAAATAAACTTGTCTCGGATATCTACCATCAGTCACCACCAGCAAGCGCATCCGAGAACTAGTTAAAAATCTGTAATGCACTTGATTTCATATATTACAGATACCCTCTCACTTCAGCCTCATATGCCACCAGATTGCCACAAAGTTCAAGGATTTGAGCATGAGGCCCTTGTCTCCAAACCCAATCCTCCTAAAAGAAAACATAATAAGCTTTAACATATTATAATGAAGAAGTTTATTTGTAAATGCCAGCAAGTACATAAAGACCTAATGATAAATGAATTTCAGTTCCAAGCCAGCTCTGAAAATACTGCACAACTTTACAAGTTACTGAAGCATAGACATGAAAAGGAGACAATATTCTACTCCCAAAAACAAATGCACACAAATTAATAGATGGCACATGGAACCAGAAACTATACCAGAACCTTGATACATTGCATCATTACACAGAATTTTTGGAATCTGTTACTGCAGTATGAAGAATCTCTATGAGCAGCAAGTATATAATTATTGACAAATTTGACAAATGGTAAAGGCATCTATCTACCTTCTAATTCGTTGCGCATCCAATCTTGAGAACACATCAAAGCTTGCAAAGTATCTGACTTCACTGAACTCCAAGAATGATCAAGGGCTCTATCTCCAGTATCAAATAGGGATTCTACTGCAACTTTCGATATCGGAATCCCCAATATGTTACGGGCCATCATGGAAAGAACAGGATATCTTGGTTCATGAACTTTCCACCAGTTTAATATGCTAAAATCTGTACTCCGCGGGAAGAGTGGCTCCTCCAAATACTTGTCCAAGTCAGATTTTGTATTTTGGCCGACTGAAGTTTCATGGAGAAATCTGTCAAACCCAATAAGTTTGTCCCTAACACTACCATTACTTTCAGAAGCTGAATTTTGACCATGAGCAGCTAATGGCGAATAGATAGCATGCCCGCTATAAAGAGCTTTCATACAATTTGAAACAATGTCTATGCAACCAGGAGCACTATCCCCATAGATTTGAGGATAGTAATACTCCACCAATTTCATCTTGAACCGTGGATCCAGAATAGCTGCAATAGCCATAATCAAGCTGCATTTCTTCCAATACTCATCAAATTTTGATTTTAACTTCAATGCCAAAGAGCTGATAAAATCATCTGACTTCTGGCACCATTCTATCAACTGTAAATGAATGTCACAAATCTCAGCAAAATAGGAATTTGCAGTGATGTGCTTGCGTCCGACAAAGACATTAGAGACTTCATAAAAGAATTTCAAGATGCTTGTAATGGCTCTCAATCTGTCCCAATCTATACCAGAAGGACACATTGAAAAGCTAGGGTCATGTTCTTGCAGTTGAGGAAAGGCTTCTTTGTACTCCAAAGCAGCTTCAAGCATCACATATGTTGAGTTCCACTGAAATGGATTATCAATGGACAAGCATTTTGGACAATTAATACCAACTAACTGCACTATCTCATTGAACTTTTCTTCTGTTGCCCGTGAACTTTTAATATACTGAATGGCTTCCCGAACTTTGTTGGTAATCTCACGTGATGTTTCCAGGACATCTTGAACCAATAACTTCACAGTGCTTGCGGCACATCGTACATCAAATAACTGGCCTTCACACATGAGAAACCTGTGCTGGCAGAGTTGATCTCTGATTTTATAAACAATTTTGTCATACGATATACGGTTATCAATTGTCAATGAGAACAACTTTCGATCAATATCCCAATTCCTAAGAGTTGTCATGATTAATTCTGAGAGGAAGTCCTCTGCTTGAGAAAGATCAATAACCAAAAAGTTCAAAATCTTCTTCTTTAGTTCCCAAGAATCATCAATATAATGTGCTATCAAACATAGGTATTCTGTGCCTCCATTAGCATCCCATCTATCAGCACTAAGGCTGACCTTGCCGGGTAATTTATCCAACTCTTCATACACTCTTTGTTTCTCCTTTTTATAAATCTCTACACAGTCAGCCTCAACTCCATGAATCGTCATGAGATCAAACAAGGGCTGAAGATTTTGAAGAAATGTCTTGAAGCCCACATCCTCAACCATGCCCAGAGGATACCCATGCATTATAATCATGCGTGCAAGATCTAGCTGACTCCGCCTTTGATCAAAATTGATACTTCCTGAGTTAATATTTCTAATCTTCACCCCTTGTTCAAGATTTGTACTTGCAACAGTTACCATCTCATTCTTTACTGGAGATTGATTGTAACTGAAGTTGGTAAGGGCAAGAGTGGTCTGCTTCCTCTTTCCCCTTGTCAACAATTGAGTTATATCATGGTTTGATCTTCTACGACACCTAATCAGATGATTTCTCAAATGAGATGTGCCACTGGTACTTGACCCACTGAGTATTCTTTTACAGTGCCGACAGACAGCTGCAAATGTTTCACCTTTTTTAACTCTGTCAAAGTCATTCCATACAACAGATTTTAATCTACTAGAATTGACAATCACTGGTTCTTCCGAGATCTCCATCAGCTCAAGCAATCTTCTCAGCCAAATCTGTCAAACAGGTTACAAATGACATAATCAAGCATAAAACTACATGTTGAAAACAAATTCACCAAATTCTAGGGAAGAAAAGAAGAGACGAAACAATGTGAATTACAATTCAATCCCGTGAGAAAACAAATTCATTTCATTTAAACCTGAATTGAAATCAATTATATCAAATGACAATCAATAAAGTAATTCGAAAAGCAGCTATACATATAAACAATAGATGAAAGCCTGAAACAATACGTAATCACCAGTGGAATACACACGATGTAGATTCTACTACCCGTAGACGAATGCAAAGATTGCATAAGCGTTCAAGGTTTAGACATGGAATAACAATACGTAATCACTTCAAATCAAAATTTTGTAGGCAAAATAACTGAGTAAATCAACTCGTGTCCTGATTACTGTAAAACCCGAAACTTCCACAAGATACCAACCGACCCGTTAATTATTTGACAAAAATGGGTCAAATAAAAATTACTAAAGTAAACCCTAACACCGAACGAAACGTGACCCGTTAAACATGCACAAACATAATTCAGAGGTCGGATTGAACAATTTATAGAACCCAAATTACACACACGAACCATTACCCAAAATCTGCCTAAATCTTGATAGAGGAAGTGATGACCTTACCGGAAAATTGAGGGCCTCTGAGCTAGGGTTCTTTAAGAGAGGTCAGGGTGCATGAATGCCGGGAGAAGGCCTGTCTCTGTCCACTGTTTGTTGTGTGAGAGAGAGAAAGAGAATCAGAGGGGGAGAGAGAGGGGTGGGGGCAGATTTTTATATAATTTCTGTTAAAGGTGAAAAGGGGGACATGGAGAAACAGAGCTAATTTCAGCGATGGGATTCATATGGGATGGGAGTGGGGCGGACCGACCCGACTCGTTACATGACACCTCTCCACGTGGGTCGGACCGTTGAGTTAAATTAGGATATTTTTACTACTTTAATATTAAATATATAGGATAAATAGTTAAAAAAATTTAAAATTTTATGAGTTTTCGATATTTTTGGTCAATTTTTTTATTTTTATTAATTTATCGATGATTTTAAGAAAAGTTTTTATTTTAATCAGATTAATATTTGAGTCAAATTAGATGAAATGATAGATATGTAGCAAACACGTTAGTTAACTTCACTCTACATCTATTAGTACTAGTTGTTTCATGTATACTTCTTTCTTTTTCCAACACTTGGTGCTCTTACACTCTGTTAATATTACTCAGCCAATATCAACAGAGATCACAAGATTGAGCTCAAGAACACACTCTAATATTGGATTAAATCAAAATTCATTAAATCAAGTTTTAGTCAAATATATCTTTCAAAGTTTTTAGTCAAAGATTCATCTTGTATTTTGCACTGTCTATTAATATTTCTTGATTTTCATGTCACCTAGTAATATAAATATGTAAACTTGGTGTGACATCAAGTATGTGCAAAAAACATAAAATGTGAGTAATATAATTTCATAATCTCAAAGCCTCCAAAAATATATTTCTCCTATTTCCTACACCTAAAGCTTCCCATGTTACACCCTCGATGGCTTTCAAGATAAGGGCATTCTTGGCAACTAAAAGTTTGATCATGGAGGAATTTTCATTTGAGATATGTGTTGGGACATCACCAATTTGAAACAGAAAGTTGAGGATGGAAATAAGGATGGCTTAGATTTTGAATGTTGATGGGATCTTGGGGACTGTTTCTAAGTTGAAAAGGGGGGGGGGGGGGGGGGGGGGGATTGGCTGAGAAGTATAAAGAGTGGAAGGTACTATTAGGGTGTGTGTGGCATGTGGGTTTGCATCGGTTTGGGTGTTTTAAACCAATCCAAGACCATGTTTGCTTTTGGGGTTATTGGTTTAGGTGTAATTGTGACCCGATTTGATTTTGAGTTATTGAATGATGATTTTGAGTTATTGAATGATAATTCATGGGTTAAATTAACCCACCATAGTTGGTGGGTTTACTTAATCCATTTGAAAAAAGACATATAATGGTCATTTTATAATATTAACTTAAATAAAGAAAACACAAACACTCAATCCAAACACATATATTACATTTAACCTAATATTTAACGCTCAAACCAAACATACAAAAAATATCAAATCACCATTTTATGAACGGTGATAACCTATTATATCACATCAATTTTAATTAACTCATCCATTGAAACTAACAAACTCTTACGGGCATAAGAAGAGGCGTAGCAGAGAGTGAATGAGATGGATACATGATATAACTAAGATGGGAGGTGAGTATGGTGATGTACCAGCTTATGTGTTTACCACATATTTATCATCTCATTTAACTTTGACTCAAATCTTGATTTAGCCAAAATAACTATTGATTTTTAAAATCATAGATGAATTGATAAAAATAAAAGGATTGACCAAAATAACAAAAATATGATAACTTTAGGTTTTTTTGTTATTTGGCCAAATATCTAATATTTAATATGAGTGTGCACCGTTCGAGTGGATTCAGAGATCTGAAAATCTTCAAAATAAAATTAACTTACGAAAATTTAAAAAGAGTAAATCTCATATGTGATACCGTGTCATGTATCTCCTTACATGAGATTAAAAAAATGATCAACGTGAATTAATCCAATCAACGTGGGTCAATGCGAGATATCATGATTAATATGATCAGCACAAGTCAATATAGTTGTCCACGAATTCATAAAAGTATTACTAATATATATATATTTCTTTTATGACTAAAGTGTCACAATAAAAAGTAATATTTTTATCCATAAAACAAATATTATTACTAATACTTTTAATAAAATTGTAAATAAATATTTATAAGCCCCTAAAATATTATGATAACTTCATAAAAATATTAGTGATACACGCATAAATATTAGTTTTATAGCTAAAAGTATTACGTTATTATAATACATTTAGTCATAAAATATACTTTTTATGGATATTAATAACACTTTTATGACTATGTTAATTCATGAGTTTATTGATCATAATGATCCGCATTTATCGGGTCATACGATCTATATGGGGCTCCGTCTCATATAAAAAAAATTATGACGGTCTCATATGAGTTTAATTTGCGATTTAAAAAATGATTTCTTGAAATCGAATCAAAATAAAAAATCACCAGAACCATTGGATATTCGGGCTACTAGTGTGGAATAATTTGGAACATAGATTTGGATATTCAAAGATTTAAAAAAATTTAAAACCAAAAATAAAATAAAAAATAAAAGAGAAAAAGTCATATTAGATGAAATATTGCACATAATTAGAAAAAGAAACAACTAAAAACTAATTTAGTATGGACCAACCAAATTTTATTAACGGAATACTTCACTTAAAAGTTACAATGCTTCATAAGTTAAGATAAATTTAAGATTAAATAAAATGGCTTCTAGTTATTCAATAACACAATTATTTCTATACACCAACTGCACGAATCTTAAATTCGTGCAACTAGGTTGATCCAACCCAAGAGTATATTTCATGCGTCTCACGCGTGCCTCACGTGCCTACACGCACCCCCACGCGCCTAAACCCTAACCCAAACCCTAACTCAAACTCTAGTTCTACTGTTATATTGACATAACCTTTTAATTTAGCGAACTTAACCTTTTAATTCTATCCTTCTAACATTTTAGTTATATGTACATAACCTTTTGCAGTGCTAAGTAGTGAAAAAAGTATAAGTTATCCACTGAAAAAGTTATGAAATTTGTACATAAAGGTTATACTATTACAACATAAAGATTATACTATTACAACATAAAGATTTCGACTATATTGAATTTTTGTAGTGAAAAAACTACAAGTTATTTATTGAAAAGGTTATAAAATCTGTGTATAAAGGTTATACTATTACAACATAAAGGTTATATTATTACAATATAAAGGTTTTGGCTATATTACATGAATTTTTATAGTGAAAAAAGTGTAAGTTATGCACTGAAAATGTTATGAAATTTGTACATAAATATTATACTATTACAATATAAAAGTTATATTATTACAATATAAAGATTATGAGATAAATTAAAAAAGAAAAAAAAAATTGGGCGCGGATCCGAATTAAACCGGACCCAACTCGATCCACGTGCTCAATTACATGAATCATGACTCATACACTTAGTGCACATAAATACTACTCATTCCATAATTAGCCTCTTCAACCATGCACTAACTAGACAAACTCCTCATCATCTGCTGTGAAATCTAACTTCACAAAAGTTAATGTATGATTATTAACTTAATTAAATATGTATTATGTATATTAAGATATAAAAAAATGAATGTCATATATATATATATATATATATATATATATATAATTTTTTTTTTAAATTACTCTTTAAAATCAGTTCTTCAATTTCGTCCATTCTTTTAGTTCGGTTTCACTTTAGTTTGGTTTTTGAATAATTAAAAAATCTCCAAAATTGTACCAAAAAGAATAAAAACCATTTAGTTGGATTTGGGGATAGTCAAAAAGGAAACTAATATTTTCGATTCAAATATTTTTCGGTTCGAATTTGATTCGATTTCAGTGGTTTTCGATGCACAATCCTAATATCAAATTAAATAATATACTAGTTAAATATACATCATGTATTTATATAAAAAATAATTGTGGATATATGTTTATGGTATTACGAGGTGTGCCATGTCATTAGGGCAAGTTAGATTGGTGAATAGTCACACACGTGTATTAGTTATATTATTTATTTAATTATTAAAGAGATCAAACTTATTATAGTAAATATATACGCATTTGGAGTGGAGTGGTTGCATGGACTCGAGATCGTCCTACCTTCAGATCGAGGTCTATGAATACTATGGTGGCACACAAACACATGCAAGGGCTTACCATTTCGTCTCTCACTAATTTGTAATTTTATATATATATATATATAGAATTTTGATCAGACACGCATTTAAAGAATAGACATCGTGCGTACTTTTTTAATATTTCTTTTTTTAATTTTAATATTTTATATTATATTATATATATTTTTTTTTTTTCACACTATCTCTTACATACTGATTTTCTTATAAATTCTCATCTTAAACACCTAATCCCTCATCAACATTTTTATACACGGACTCTCTTATCAATTTATATCTCAAACATAAACCTAACCTCTCATCAACATAAACCTTTTTAACAATTTGCATCTCACACTACACTACACCATGAAAAATATTGAATTGATTAATTAAATGAAACAATGAAAAATATTCAATTAATCAATTCTCAAGAAATCCTACTGCACCATGAAAAATATTAAATTGATCAATTAAATGAAATAATGAAAAATATTTAATAATCAATTCTCAAGAAATCCTACTACACCATGAAAAATATTGAATTAATCAATTAAATAAAACAACGAAAAATATTCAATTAATCAATTCTCAATAAATCATACTACACCATGAAAAATATTGAATTGATCAAGTAAATGAAATAATGAAAAATATTCAATTAATCAATTCTTAAGAAATTCTAAATTCTAATCAATATTCGAGAAATCATCAAAATTAATCATAAAAATTAAAATATGAATTGAGCAGTAAAGAGAATAAATTCTCAACAAATCATCAAAATCAACAAATCATATCCTCCAATTCAATCATAAATTACCAATAAGTCTTCAAACAATTCTCAAAATCCCCAAGTCTATTTAATTACCTTTTTTATTTTATTTTTGTAACATCAAATATAATGAATCTACACACGTAAAAAAAATTAAAAAAATCAGTAATTTTCTAAATGTAAAAATTTTTAGAAAAGAGAAAATATAAGAATACTATACATTGACGTGGTACAATTTCTCTTGTCATGCAGCAAATTCATATTTTAATTTGTATGATTAACTTTGAGGATTTCTCGAACATTGATTAGAATTTAGGATTTCTTGAGAATTGATTAATTGAATATTTTTTATTATTTCATTTAATTGATTAATTCAATATTTTTCAATTCTTGAGAGTTGATTAATTGAATATTTTTCATTGTTTCATTTAATTGATTAATTCAATATTTTTTTCATGGTGTGGTGTGGAATGCAAATTGTTAAAAAAGTGGGTTAGGTCTATGTTTAAGATGAGAATTGATAAGAGAGTCCGGGTTAGGTTTATGTTTAAGATGAGAATTGATAAGAGAGCCCGCATATATATATAAAGATGTTGATGAGGGGTTAGGTGTTTGAGATGAGAATGGGTTAGGTCTATGTTTGAAATGAGAATTGATAAGAGAGTCCACGTATATAAAGATGTTTATGAGGGGCTGGGTGTTTGAGATGAGAATTGATAAGAAAATTCATATGTAAATTGGTAACGTGAAAAAAGAATTATGTGTATAATATATAATATTAAAAAAATTAAAGAAGTGTGTAAGGTGCGGATTCTAAAGGTGCATAGCTGATATTGACGTTCGAATTTGTAAGTGATTAATTCCTAGTCTAACACTCAAATTAAGTAAATCCGGATTAAAATGTAGCAAATCGAATTGAAAATGGAGTAAAAATATGCACAAAACACTGTGCCCGAAGTGTATTCGGGTGAATTTGGTCGGCTAATCCTGATCGGTTTTATGTGGCCAGCCAGAATCTTATGTAATTTATATAAGAGAAATTAGTTCTCTCGTGCTTGAGTACAAAAGTGTTCGAACACTTTACAAGTTAAAAATTCTACTATATATAGTTTAAGGAAGAGCTCGAGTAGTGTGGATCATGCCCACTACTCCGTTAACTATCGCCTATTTTCTAGGGAGTGAGCGGTTGAACCTACCCCACCATCTCCTATTAACAGGGAATATCCTGCTTGATAATCTGTAGCACATCCTAATCGAGTCAGCAATCCCCCTTTGGGCCTGTCATCAAATTGATCCTGGCCGGTTAGCCTGGTAGCCGTCCAAATATGCTGCTCTAACAAGGTCATTTGGGTGTGCTCACTAAGTTATTCAAATCGTATTCTTGAGGACTATCTCTGTAATCCGGCCAAATTTGTATTCGATTCTAATTTGGATCGGGGGTCCAACAGCTCATTAAAACTATATATATATATATATAAAAGTAACAACGCACAAGCCACATGTCAAATATACATTTTTCATAATTATTTTATTTTATTTTTATAATTAAACCTATAATAACTAGAATTTTAAAGTTAATTAATGTGGTTATTTAATAATATCAATTTAATTATTATGTTGATAATAGATATTGCTAAATAATATATGAAATTTAATTATTATTTTTTAAATAACACATACTATACTTCAAATATATTACCATTCATAAATTTTAATTTTGTTTGATTTAATTTTTTAGAGAAAAATATAAAAAATAAGGAAAAACTAAAATTAAGGTGAGATGATTAAAAAATATTATTCGAACTTATTATTAATGAAGTTAAATGGTTTTTGCTAATATGTATATTAAATTAAACTATGAAATTTATTTGGGAATTTTTCATTCATTTTTTATGATTTAATTGAAAAGAAATTTGGGGTTATTTTAAACTTTAAAAATAGAATCAAACAAAAACAAATGGTAGGAGAGTTGAAGAATATATTAGACATAACATTTTTTTTTTTTGCTATATATTTTTTTAGGGATGCAACATATATTTCAATAATTAAATAATATATTAATTAGATTATATTATTTTTAATACTAAATTAAATGATATGTATCACACAAATCATAAATATTTTTTAAATTCATAATAATTATATTTTTCTAATTTCATTAAGATTATTTTAGTTTTCTATAATCCGTGTATTTGACGGCCCTATATTAATTAGTCGTAGAATAGTGACAATGTAACATGTGCATTGATGCAAATGTAAAGAAATTGTCGTTCATGCTTAGTCATAACTCTTAACACTTTATGAGCTCAAAAATGTAAATTGACATATGAAATAAATTACTCCTTTTTACTCCTTTGATAAATTACTTGATTTGTACCTATGTCTGGTAACATAAAAACGACCCAATATTATATTTTGAGTACTTATCATCACAGAAAAAAATTATCTTCGACCCGGTTCAACATTTGACACGATCGAGAAGGAGGTGGATGTTTCTTTGAAATCTACCATAGTTGGCTACACTTTTTATCAAGAAAAAGAACAAGTATTATAATGAACCATCAAAACAAAAGGTAAACTCAAAAAATATGGGATTTTAAGTTCTAAAAAATATATAAATTATCAATGTGGGATATGAAAGATAAATTTTATCAATTCAGAACTTAAAAGTTTGAAATTTATTAAATTAAGGTTTCAAAAATAAAACATCTTTATCATCTCTCTGTTAGAACTTAGACATCATCTCATTCTCTCCCCTAGTTGATGTGGTTGTCAAATTACTTTGATGTGTCAATTAAAAAAAAAAATTAGAGTGTAAAATTTTCATTTGTTATTTTTTAGTTATGATATTTGATAAAATATCCAATTGAATACAATAACTTTTAGATTATTATATTACAAAAATTAAATCTATGATTTATATCCACTAATATATATGGATAGTCCACTATCAATATTAATATTTTATAATATTTTTTATTAAATATAATATATGATATTTTGCGATATTGATTTTTGTTCAATAATATATATCGAACAATAATATTGATATCCTTACACTTTTTGTGACATTGATGTTCAATATATATTGATAATTCACAATCAATATCGATGTTTTATCATATTGTTTTTTGATCAATAATATATATCAAACAAATATGTGCATGATAATATATATATATATATATATATATATATATTTATGAGTGTAATATATTCATATTGCAGATAATATTCTGTGTTTAATTACTATTGCTTAAATGTATCTACTAGTAATTAAGATTGAGTATATATCAAAAGTATATAAAAATAATAATAAATTTTGTATTCAATTGGAAATTTTTTTAAATATTATAACTAATAAAATAACAATTTAAAGCTTTACACTCAAAGTTTAGTTTTTTTTTTTTTTCAATTGACAAATCAGTGTCTTTTAACTGACATGCCAGCTATAAGAAAAGAATGAGATAACACCTAATAGAAAAAGGTTAACGTTATTTCATTTTGAAATCTTAATTTGATAGTTTCTAATCTTTGAAGTTCTGAATTGATAGAATTTATCTTTCATATCCCACATTGATAATTGTTTTATTTTTCGGAGTCTTGATTGATAAAATCCAAAATAATAATAATAATAATAATAATAATAATAATAATAATAATTCAACAATGATAATTCACAAAAACTCATATACATTAGTTGTATGGAGCTAAATTCATGCAATTCGAGTCAATTCAATTTGACACGTATTTCCACATACCAGCACACATCTCCACGTGTAACGTCCCGATTCTTTTGTACATAAATCTTAATCAGGACGTTACTCACTTATAAAAATTTTCTCTTTCAATAGAATAAAAATAAATAAAATCAAGAATAATTATAAAACATACATTTCTTAAATACATGAAATTAATCATTTTAAAATAAAAAGGTTCTTTAACCTTTGCCCATCGGCTACCAACATCCACCGCTCGCAATCCGCACCTTAAACTCCTTTAAGAAAACATTTTAAAGAGGGGTGAGTGATAAAAGTACACTCAGTGGGGTGGGGAACTCGGGATGACATAAAATAATTTTGGAAGATTTTACACACATGCCAAAATACCATTTTATCACATAAAACAGATTTTCTTAAAACATTTGTCTTTTAATAAAAACCGTAGAAAATAGATCATTTCAATCACGTGACTTAAAATCAATGTAAATGTAAGCATTCTTCACAAATCAAACATCATTCACATTCAACCATCACTTTTCATATAATTTACGGTGCTTAGCCGCCATGAAAGCATTTTACGGTTCTTAGCCGCCATGAAAATATTTTACAGTTCTTAACCGTCATGATACGGTGATCAATCGTCTTTATGCGAGCCCTAGCCGCCTTGCATACGCATGCACATGCACATATCACTTCATTTACACATTTACAGTTTTTAGCCGTCTTGCAAACATACAATCAATCATCATTCACCTTCCAACATCACTTTTCACATAATTTACGGTGCTTAGCCGTCATGAAAACATTTTTCGATTCTTAGCCGCCATGAAAATATTTTACGGTTCTTAACCGTCATGATATGGTGATCAGCCGTCTTTATGCGAGCCCTAGCCGTCTTGCATACGCATGCACATGCACACATATTTACATCACACATACACATATCAAACATACACATGAAAACACATTAATTTAACACAACACTTAGTTGCAGTTCTCAACTGTCATGAAAGCACATCTTATTTGCACATATGCAAATATCAACTTCAAATCATTCACCACCTTTGCATTCACAGTAAAATGTTCACATTCCGAAAACAATCACAATCCATCATGTACTTTAAATCATTTTTCAATCACATTCTCATATAATAATAATCTTAGCTCATAACATTTTATTCACATAGCATGTATATCGACCTCACATCATTCAAGTATAATATTCATATTCATCATATCATAACATTATCACACATAATATTTCATGCATTCAGCACATATACCCAACGCATTTTATATAGTATAATAGTTCGTAATTTAAATATTTTGAAAGAAATATAAATACTGTAATAAGAATTTACCCCCACCTTAGGAAACTGAAGCTTCTATTCATAAGTTGTCGAGCGTATTCCTCTTTCCTTATTTCTTACATCGAATACTAAAAAATATCTTAGTACTTTGTCTAACTATAATTTCTTTAGTTAAGGTCATTAGTAATTAAAATATTTTCTTTAAGATTTTCTTTGATAAGTTGGAACAGGTTCCTGACGATGTTGTTGTTTAAAGAATAATTTAAATGATTTTAAGGTGAATATAAGATTTAGGTGAATTTCTAATAAAATATGTTTATTAAAATATTAGAAAACTTAATTAGATCTTTGAAAGAATTGGCTTATTTCTCAGGAAAATTAATTATAAAATTATGATTTAGATTAGATTTTGAAGACTTAATAATAATGCTAAACAAGTAAATTATAAAGTTTCTGACTTTAAAATAATTCTTAAGGACCTTTGAAATAATCTTAGAAAATCTTATTATATAATTTATGGTTTAACTTAGATATTAATAAAATTGAATATATTTATGATTATGACGTATTTAGATTAACTATAAAGTTTAATTTATAAAAATGAATTCAATTAACTGAAATTATAAGTTAATTTAAGAAATTTATTTAATTGCATAACATGGTTAGTTAATTATTATTTAATAGGATTAAAATTGATATTTAATTTGATTCTTAACTTTGAGATTTAAATTGTAAGGTTCATAATTATTTCTTTACATTTTATCATTTTTAATAATATTGAGGATTTAATTGTATATTTAATATTTATAGTTAAGTCATTGATTCGCTTATTAAATTATAAGGGTCAATCTCAACGTCTATAATTATATTTAAGTCAACAATTCGTTGGAAATTAAGAGATATTATAATTAATATTTATAATATGGCCTTTGGTTTGTTCATTAAATTATGAAGATTAAAACATAATATTCATATTTATAATTACCCAAGAGTTATGGGATTAACAAGACGTGAAACTAGGATTTTAAAACCTAAATTTAAGATAACTATTAGATTGCACATACCTTAATTATTATATTATTTATAAGGTTAATTTGTAACATAGTTCATTAGTTTGGATCTAGAAGTAATATTAATGACTTATACGGTCCATTTCGCAAACCTAATTAATTATGAGATAAATCGGTAATTTCAGCATATTCAAGAGATCGTTTTACCAATACAAAGCAATTCTAATAGCAATATATAATATTATCAATTTTATAGTTTACATAATGTAATTTCAACCTAATTGTGTTCATTATAATTATTTATTAATTTAGGGTTTTAATTGTCATTATTCATAAATTATAGGTCTTATATAATATTTCATAAACTTAAGGTATAAAAGTGTAATGTCCATAATTATTTGGGGTCAAAATAAATATGCAAAAATTATTGTATTTGCAAATTGGCCCCTAGCCTTTATCAAATTCACAAACTAAAATCCCTTACCCCAAACCACCCCTGCAGCTGCCCAGCCTTCCCAGCCGCCTCTGCCGCCGGCCACCGTTCACCTCGCCGGTGACTTGGAGTCACCGGCGATCCCATACTCGAACACGTACACCCCCGGCAAGACACCCATATACGCAGCCCCAAACTTAGCTCTAGTTGCCCCTTCCTTCCATACCCTTCCCAGCCGCCACTGCCCATCGTTGCTGCTGTCCGTCGCCGCTGTCGGCGTCGCCGGCGAACATCCAGCCCAACCGCCGGTGCTTGCAGCAACAGCAGAGCCGCTGCCCATCCTTCTCTGTTCAGCCACCTCCTCTCCCGTTGCCCCCTGCAGCCGGTGCAAACCCTGGTGCTGGTCCATCCCCAACACACACATCACCACCACCTTACACGCAGAAACATGTATGCATATATATATTTTCCAGCCCCACCTGCTACAAGCGGCAGCGACTCCAACCAAGCCACCGGCGCAACCCAGCGCTGGCTTCTTTCCTGCACCCACACACATCCGTACACACACAAACCCATCTACACCCTTACCCTTATATATAAATTACAGCAGCAATTAGCAGCATAAAAATAAAAAATGAAGAAGAGAAAGAGACAACCTTCAGTGGGGGTTCGATGGTGATTAGAAGAAAATGAAAAAAAAAAGAGGAGAGATAAAGTCCTTATCTTTATTTCAAACTTTTTCAAATGTTGTTTCTTCCAATACTAGACTAGGTGGAAACAAATGGGGTGCATTTATGATGAGATAAGATGGAAAGTGGAAAAAAATGTATATAATATATAAAGTATGCACTATACATTTTTTTTTAACTATTAAAGTAAATCCTTATATATATATATATATAATATGATAAAGATAATTATATATATTATACTTATATATATTCATTGTGTACGTGTGTATATTTGCACATATATATATATATAAATTTTATTTAATTATTATTATTATGTTTCTCTTTTATTTTTATTTTGGGTTGTTACACCACGTGCTATAGAGAGGACACACACTTAATTTATTTTCTACATTTTAAAAAAAGATATATGTTCGCTTTTTAATTACAACATTCATACATTTATATTATGACATTCATACATTTACATTATATTACACATACATGTAATACCTTTTACATATTTTAGTTATCTCTAGTCATAAATTTTAGTTATGTTAGTTGTACAATTATTTGTTACATAAAGGTATTTGTTACAATTATGTGGATATAAAAGTATAAGTAATATCACATATGAGTAATGTTACATAAAGGTATGTTTGTACAAAATGTCTTGATTTTTTTTAGTTAAAGTATTATATAAAAGTTAGGATATTTATACATAAAGGTTATACTAATATTGTAATTTTTCTGCCTAAAAATGTCATGTCAATTTGCCGACTGTTTAAATAATTTTTTTTTTCATTTTTTAAGTGTTTCGTTTTCATTTTGTAGAATACAACTTAATAATTTTGAATCTAACTTCCTCTCCAAGTCTCTTTAATCACGCTTACTCTACAAACCATTGGTTTATATAAGTGGTTGATTCTAATGCATATTCAACAACTCTCAACTCATAAGAAATATTGCATAAGAGCATTTGGATGATATTAAAAGTTGAAAATAAGAAATTTTTTTATGGAAGTTAATCTATCAAAAGAAGAAGAGATGGAAGAAGGAATAGATGATTGGTTTTTCCAGATTTATTGAGATATTACAAACAATATATTAATATCTATAACTGTATATTATTCAATAATTTATTATATTTTAAAAAAAAAAGGAAAAAACATATATTTCTTTTAAAACTATACAAATCCAGGATAACAGTAAAAAAATATTTAAGAAAATGAAAAACACGCATCTTTTTTGAAAATTAAAGATCACAAAAGAAAGAAAAAAGATTGGAACTTTAAAACATGAAATGTATTAGAGAAGGAAAAGGAGAGAGAAAAAGAAAGAAAAAATGAAAGAAATGGAAGGAAGGAGAAGAGGAGATGGAAAAAGAGTTGTTATGGTGGTGGAGGACGTGGATGGAGAAGGTGGCAATGGAGAGGAGTAGACTGGTGGCGGCGAAAATGAGGCTGAAGCGGTGGGTGAAGAAAAATAGAGGTGGTAGGAGCTATAAAGAGGAACGACGAAGATGAGAGGAGGAAGCGGCAGAGGCTGTAGAGAGGATCGACAAAAATGAGAGGAAACAATGAGTGTTCGGAACAGGATGGAGAGCGGTCGAGGTGGGAGACGACATCGACAAAAGAGATGCAGCAAAGAGGAGGAGGTGTGGCTACTAGCTAGGGTCTGCTCCCATTGAGTGATATATATTTTTATATTAATGAAAAGTTTACCCTAATAAAAATTGGGTCTTAAAAGTAGATTTTAGAAAATATTATCCTCTTCATTTGGGCTTTTAGAATTTGTAGAAAACATGACTCATTCATTTGTACTTCTTTAGTTATAAAATGCAAGCACGAAAATGTCGGTTTCAATGAAAATATAGATACCTTGATTTTACGAAAATATCGATGGATATATTGATTTTGGTGGAAATATTAGATATTTGTTAAAAAACCATAAAACTTTGTAAAAAATTGAAAAACATATCTATTTGTTTACAGATTATTATAACTGACATTAATACATATATTGAACTTAAAATTTTAAATAGAATGATATATTTACAACAAATATATAGATAAAATACTATATAAACAATTGAATTTTTAACTTTTTTTAAGTTATTTCCAAAAAAAAAAGACTTGTGTATTAATGATATATTTTCAGGCTAACAGCCATTAATAGATGTGCATACTTAGTGATATAGTATAAACCACTATAAACCATTAGATAAAATGGGTATATTTTACATTATAAATCATTAGATAAACTATGTAGACCATTGAATTTTTTTAGTTTATAGTAGTTTATATTAGATAAAATATTATATAAAATATTATATTCGGACATACACTGACTAAAGAAGATTTCTCGCTTTTTGTTTATACTAGATAAAATACAATATAAAATATATACATACTTACCGATATTTTATTAATGGTTTATAGTGTAAACCAAAAAAATTCAATGGTTTATAATCCAAAACATAATATAAAACATATTTTCAGGCTAGTTCAAACTTAATGATATAGTATAAACAAAAAAAAAAATTATATATAGTATCTTATCTAATGGTTTAAGCTTAAAAAAAATAAACCACAGAATTATAGTATTAATGGTTTATATACTCTATAGATAAAATACTACACTTATTTCAAAAAAAAAAAAAGATAAAAAAATGCACAAAATTATTTCAAACGAAATTTGAACTCAAATGATATTTCGTTGATATATCGATGAAATTCCGTGAAATTGGCCCATTTTTCACTAATAACAAAATAATACCGATATTTTGACCAAAAAAAAAATTATAGTTTTGGTACCATGATTTTCACAATATTTCGTTGAAATATCACCGAAATATCGTGATATTTTTATCCATGATAAAATGATTGTTGGTCTCAAGTGGTCTCAGAGGTTCAGAGGGGGGTGAATGAACCTTTATCGATTTTCAAAATCTCTTTCAAACTTACTGTTCTGCAAGTTACTTGAACTTACAGCACCAGCAGTTACTGCTTACAACACTAGGATGTAGTGTTGCACACTGTAACTTAGAGTTTTATGCAGCGAAAATTATGTGTTGGGATTTCAATGTTTAGATTTTGATGAGACAAACTAAATATGTAATAGGAAGTTTTGAGTACCCCATTTTCACAATGTTTAAGTGAATAAATAGACTAGAATTGAGTCTTGTGTCAAGTATTGAAAATAGAGGATAAACAAGGATAAAGCTGCATCTAAGCTTTAAGGGAAGATATCGCTGCAAGAAGGCAGGATACAGTATCGCTGCAAGAAAGCAGGATACAGCATAGCTGGAAGAAGGAAGAAACAACAATGTATAAATAAGGCTATACTTCGATACAGCAAAGCAAGAAAGAACGACGTACAGCAACGATGCAAGAAAATGATACAGGAGTACTGTTAGAAAGAAGTTACAGCAGCACTGCCAGAAGATACTGCAACCAGGTCTAGCTTACTGCAGCACTGCAAAAAAGTATCAGCTGCACAAGGACCCAGGATACAGCGCAGACTTACAAGTCAGTTAAGTAATACAGCGCCAACTACAAGACGAAGTATCCTGCAAATCCTAGGAAGGATAAATGCAATACGAGGAACGGAGATTCAAGCAAGAATAAAAGAGCTGTTCAAGAAAAAGTCAAAGTAGCAGACACGGAGCCAATAAGAAGATGCCACATGGACTGACGCGCTGCAAAAAGCTGCGAGCCGCAACTTCCGCATTAAATGCTCCGAAAGGAAAAGTCAAGTCACATTAAATGCGAACCATACTTTGGGCAGGCTACTTCAAATTCAAAAGAGGGATGTCTCCTTCAACGGACATCTTCTCCTACAAGTATAAATAGAGGTTGAGGAGCACTGAAGCTGGTCACTGTTACTGAGAACTAAAATCTATTCGTGAAAGTTTCAGACTTACAAATTCAAGCATTCAAGCCAACGATCAGTATCAGTCACTCAACCTATCGAAGTGAAGCAAATACAAGCTGAAAGTTTCCCTACGGATTCAGAAGCTCACTTCGAAGCACAAGTTGAAGAAAAACTTTTTATCCTTTTAACCTTGTTGCTGTGTGCTTAGGTTGTTTTAGTGGTGTCAAGCAGTTGATAGGAGAAATCCTTGCTGTTTGTTTAGTTGTCTAGAGTTAGGCAGCTTCCCTGTGTGGGAGTGTAGAACCCTGTGTGGGTTAGCCTTTGAAGTTTGCAGTTGCTTTGTGTACGCTGAACTTCAGTAGGTGGTTTGCTTTGTAAAGTTGATAGATTGTTAGGAGGGTCCTGTAAATCAATCTTGCTTAACAAAGTTCCTGCTCGAGGAGCAGTAGAGTGGACGTAGAAGGATTACACCACCTTCGAACCACTATAAGCCATAAATGTTTAATCGCTTTATTTATCTGTGTGCTTATATTCTGCATTATTATCTGTCTCTCATCATAAAACGTTTTGAAAGAAGCATTTTTTAGAAAAACAGCCTTGTGTTTTAAAGTTAAATTCCGCTGCGTATAAAACTCCAGGATACAGCGTGCAGCACTGCATCGTAGCGCTGCAAGCAGTAACCATCTATCGCTGCAAGCTCAAGTAACTTGCAGTGCAGAACGGTTGTTTTAAAAGATTTTGAAAATCGACCAAGGTTCATTCACCCCCCCTCTGAACCTCGGACACCACTTGGGACCAACATTATGTGTTGACTGAAGGCTTGTTTTCTCAAGGATGCTTTTCTTGTAAAGATTCTTTTATGCAAATGACAAGATATATATATATATATATATATATATATATATGATGCAGCACAGATATATATATATAAAGCAATAAAATACTTATGGCTTATAGTGGTTTGAAGGTGGTGTAATCCTTCTACGTCCACTTTACTGCTCCTCGAGCAGGAACTTCGTTAAGCAAGATTGATTTACAAGATATCATCAAACAATCTATCAACCTAACGAGTTAACACCTACTAGAACTCAGCGTACACACAACAACTACAAGTTCTAAAGGCAAACCCACATAGGATTTCTACACTCTCACACAAGGAAGTTGTCTATCACCTAGACAACTATACAAACAGCAAGGATAAATCTTATCAACTGTCGACACCTAAAACAACCTAGCATACAACAACAAGGTTAAAGTATATATGGTTTTCTTCAACTGGTGCAGCGAAGTGAACTTCTGAATCCTTTTTTGCATCTTTCAGGTTGAGATTTGTTCACTTCACTTCAGGTCGAATGACTGAAACTGTAGGAATGTTTGAGAGAATATTGCTTGAAAATGCTTAGTCTTGTTTGAGTGCAAATGTTTCAGTTACCAGCTTCAATGTATCAAAACCTCTATTTATACTTGTAGAAAGATATCCGTTGAAGGAGATATCTCTCATTTGAAATATGTGTACTGATCAATGACATGGCGTGCATTTAATGCGTCTTGACTTCTCTTCTCAAAGCATTCAATGTGGTGGTTGCGGCTCGCAGCTTTCTGCAACCTGTCAGGCCATGTGTTGTCTCTGCATTAGTTCCGCGTCTGCAACTTTGATCTTCTCTCGAACGGTTCTAATTATACTTGTTTTGTTTTTTATTCCTTGTATTGTATTTATTCTTCCTCGGATAACAGGGTGCTGCTTCTATTCATTGTAGTCGAGGTTTGTTGAGTGTACAGCAAGACATGGCTTCTGCTCTGTATCCTTGACCTTCTTGCAGCAACTCCTTCCATACAGTACTGTTGTATCTTCTACTTGCAGTAGTGCTATATCTTCTACTTGCAGCATTACTGCAACCACTTTTTGCAGTGTAGTATCTTTTCTTCTTACAGCTGCATTACAATAACCTCTTCCTGCATCCAGTATCTTTTGCTTGCAGCTATGTTTGTCGTTCTTTCTTACTTGCTGCATTACTGTAGTTCATACTTGCAGTATCTATATACTTTCATCTTCTCGATGCAACACGGTCTTGTTGAGCTCCTCCATCTTTCTAAACCTAAACTTACAGACTTAAATCTAGTCTATATATTTTCACTTAAACACTGTGAAAAATGGGGTACTCAAACTTCCTATTACAAATGTGGTTTGTCTCATCAAAATCTAAATATCGAAATCCCAACAATTTCCTCCTTTTTAATGATGATAAAACCCTTTACATTATTTCGTTCATGAAGGAAGTTTTTATTTTGCACTTACCTTTTTTGTTCGGGAATTTCAGATATGATCTAAGAAAGATAAACTAATCTTGGATTCATCAGTGATGTATCATTTTTAACCTTAAACACAAATCAATAAGATTAACTAAGCATGCAAGGGTTCATAAGGAATAAACTTGATCATAAAGCAAGAAATAAAATGTCTTCATTAAAATAAAGAAATTTTACAAAGGGCGAAAACTATATACAGAAAGATATACAAAAATATCTTGCAACGACTACTGCTGAAACAGGGACCTCCTTGTTGAAGATTCTTTAGGTCTTCTTTTAGCGGTCCTTTTTTCTTGCTCATCTCTTTCTCTTGAGCCCTTTCACCAATCTCAAATGGATTCTTGATAGGATTCTTTCAGCTTCTGCTTGATCTTCAGAATCTGAATCCATCTCAGCCAAAAGTCCTCACAGAAAAGCACTATCCTGCCTTACTTCACTAGGTTTATATATCGATAATGGATCTCTAACTCTCCATCCCTAGCAAGTTGTTCATATCTTCTCAATGCAGATTGACAAGTATGAAACTTTTTGAAGAAGCCCTCTCTGCAGAGATACCTGAAGTATCTGAGGAACTCTGATCTCTTGTACAGAGTAATCGACTCAAATGATGGATTCATGTCAGTAGGCAATCTAATTGCCTTGAAGATGTTAAAGCTCCAAGCCATGTTCTCTCATTCAGGCCTCTAATCCATAGTACAAATACTTCAGCAGATATGTTATCTGTGTCGAGTCGTGGAATTTCTTGAGGGGGGTATTGGTAGAGAGCTCTATTTACATCTTGCATTATCTTTGGTTTGCTCTCACTAATCACTCCAAGCCTCTGCATCTAGGCATTCTCTTCTTGCTCTACTCTAGCTCTCTCAGCCCTTTGAGCAGCCATCTTCTCATTATAATGTCTTTCAGTTTCAGCTTTACTCACCCTCTTTCTTCAACCCTGCTGCTGATTTTCTCTCCCTTTTTTGGTGCTCTAAAAAGATGGAGGTGCTGCTGCATCTTTTCTTGCAGCAGCACTGTATGAAGTGCCTACAGCTGGTCTACTTGCAGCAGCTGCACCACCAGCTCCTCATTCCTCTTAATCATCTTTTCTCCATCTTTTTGGAGAGGGAACATAACAGTAGCAGATGACCTTGATCTTTTTCTTCTGTTGCTCAAGGGTTGGTCATCATCATCTTCTTCTTCAGCCTCCTCCTCCTCCCCCTCTGTTCTCCTGTATCTATCTAGAAATCCTTCCTTCTTTTTGGCATCATCAAAAGTCTGGGGTGGAGTAGGGGCTGCTCTGGTTACAGAAGACCTTGGTCTTCTTGCAAGAGTAGGGGTTTTTCTAGCTGGCGGCTGGTCTCCTTGAGCATGTTGGGGAAAACACTAACCATTATATCCCGCAGCTCGCCGACTATCATCTCCAGGTTACCCAGCTTGTCATCAACACTCTTGGTTCTTTGAGATTGATCAAGAACATTGTCCAAGAGTATCTCCAACAGCATGAAGTGGTTGAAGAGTCTCTGCAGCCACATTAACCGAATTCTTGCACATCTTTATCTCTGTGCGGTTGATTGCAGCTTCTCTCTTCAACTCACCTTCCATCCGAATCCTATCCCTGTACAGCTTGTTGGTTTGGTCGTTGATGTTGTAATGTAGCTTCTCAGCGATGACTTTGATGTCTTTCTTGAAGCTGGTCATGGTTACAGCGTGGAACCTGTCACTGAGGCGCATACTGCTCTGCATGTTAGACTCATGTTCTTGCAGTGCTTGTAGGAGATGCCTAACAGTAGCAACAATTTTGTCAATTGATTCATCAGTTGATAGTCCACCTGTTCTTTCTTGTCTTAACCCCAGAAGCCGATGCAACATATGAAATTATAGCTTGGGGGTCTGTGCTTTATTCAGCTCCGAGGCTTCAGCTTCGTCTTCATCATCTTCATAATCATTATCAGCATCCGTATCCTCATCAGAGCTCCTTATCAAGCTTGATCCTCTGAAAGAAGCGAACTTCTCTTAGAGTTCAGAGGTAGAATCTTCATCTACTTCTTCCTCATCGGCCTCTTCAGTAACCTCTACTACTGTATCCTGGATGGATTCGGGTAAGCTTGCAATAGTAGCAGCATCAACCTCCTCATGAGGTGTCTCTAACTATACAGGGGTTACTTCGGCCACTTCATCTGTATCCTCTGAGGGTACTGTCTCAACAGTCGTCCCACCAGAGGTCTTCAGCTCCTCAGGGAGTATTGTCTCAACAACCGCTTCACCTGAGGTCTTATATAAGGACATCATCTCAATGGTCGGTCCTGTAACTTCGACAACTTTCTCTACAAGATTCTCTTCTTACAGTATCGGTTGGTCTCTTACAGCTTCAACAGTTTGCAACACTATAAGCTCGACTGCTATAAGAATCTCAGCATCCATCCTTAGATTTGATTCAGCGGTTTCTTCAAGGATGTCCGCCTGCTATATTGTTATCTCTGCCAGTACAGGGAGTCCTGCCTCCGCAACTTCCTACATGGTTGCATTATCGGCAATCTCTGTTTCTGCAATATCAGAGAGGACTTCTCTGATAATCATGGACAATTCCCCCTAAGGTGAAGCTGCAACAGCTTCAGGATAAGCAAACACCAGGGAATCATCGTAGTCAAGTAGCTGAGTCTTCTTCTCCTCCACAGGTTAAAGGCAGACTAGCGTTAAGAGACCCTCAACTACTTACTCATATGCGGGAGCTTGAGTTATGACTTGAGTTTTCTTCTTCCTGTATCCTTCTTGGAGTGTGCTATATCCTGGTTTCTTTCACATTAGCTTGCAGGGCTAGTTGCAGCATTGCTTCTTCAGCCTACTCCACTTCAAGAGTATTAATTTACTCCTTAGCAAATGCAACGTCATCGCCCCTTCTTACAGCCTCTGCAATCGAGGTTAGGAAGACCTGCACATCTTCCCTTGCTGCTTTCATTGGCAGTTCTGAGACTCCGACTCCACTGCAGTAGCCGTTCTTTTGCCCTTGTCCAGTGCTCCCTAAGCAACAGTTCCTCTTGATCTTTCTTGAATGAACGCTGCAAACTCAGGTTGCAGGAGATGGGGATATCTTTTGTTTGAGCCCACTCCAGAACAGTCTTCTCCACTACAAGAAACTCTTTCTACTGCAGCAGAGTTTCCCCCTTAGACAGTCTCATCCTCCTCTAGAGACTGTATTGCTGCTTTATCTCATCTCCAGCAGCTGGAAAGGTTGGATCGATCAGACCTCTTGTAGCAGCTCCTTATTCATGTGAGTTATGCATATGCTGTTCATCTGACTCGATCTCTACTATAACTACCGTCATTCTTGTAACAGCAGGTTGGGAATTGTCTTGCAAACGTTGTTCTTCTGCTGCAACTGTTGTTCTTGCAACAGCTGCAGCAGCCTTCTTCTTACTGCGCAGAAAGACAAGGTTTTTTGTCTTCTTCCTTCCCAAGGGTGCGTCATCATTTGAGGATGATGATGACTCCGATTCTGCTCTCCTTGGAGCCCTTTTTATGACGTGAATGGTGATGTCTTCAGAGCTGAGAGGTAGGGCATCTTGCCTAGGTTCCTCCTATTCTGGCCCACTGCTTACAGTTTCATTTCGAAAGGCCAAGGTTGCAGCTGTTGTATCCTTAGTTTTCTTCCATACAACCCTAGCAGCCTTAACAGTAGCACCCTTCTTCAAGGTCTTACCTTTCTTCTTCTCTTCAAGATATTTGCCAATGGGGATAAGGGAGAGGTAATCAACTGCAAACTAAGTTTGCAAAGGAGAGAGTAGATGGTGATGTCATAGCTCCTCTTGGCAGTGGTCTTCTCTGCCTCCTTCCATATCCTCTTCAAGATGAACCTGGCCCAGTTCCCCTTCTCTCCGACCATGATTGCAGACATAATCCTAAAGTGGAGGTCTGTGCACTTGTCATAACTCCCCATTCGGCCTTCAATAGAATATGCACAAATATCATGAAGAAACTCGAACTCCGATTTGAAGAGTTTCTTTGGGGTACTTCACTTCACTTCGGCCCCTACATCTCTTGTAGTGGTTCAAAAGTGGTATAATTCTTCTACGTCCACTCTACTACTCCTCGAGCAGGAACTTCGTTAAACAAGATTGATTTACAGGATATCACCTAACAATGTATCAACCTAACAAGTTAACATCTACTAAAACCTAGCGTACACATAGCAACTACAAGTTTTAAAGGCAAATCCATACAGGATTTCTATACTCCCACACAGGAAAGTTGCCTATCACCTAGACAACTATACAAACAATAAGGATAAATCCTATCAACTGTCGACACCTAAAACAACCTAACACACAGTAAAAAGGTTAAAGTATATATGGTTTTCTTCAACTGGTGTAGCGAAGTGAACTTCTGAATCCTTCTTCGCATCTTTCAGGTTGATCTTTGTTCACTTCACTTTAGGTTGGGTGACTGAAACTGTAGGAATGCTTGAGAGAATATTGCTTGAAAATGCTTAGTCTTGTTTGAGCGCAAATGTTTTAGTTACAAGTTTCAGTGTATCTCGACCTCTATTTATACTTGTAAAAAGATATCTGTTGAAGGAGATATCTCTCATTTGAAATATGTGTACTGATCAAAGGCATGGCTTGCATTTAATGCACCTTGACTTCTCTTCTCAGAGTATTCAATGTGGTGGTTGCGGCTCGTAACTTTCTGCAGCCTGTCAGGCCACATGCCGTATCTGCATTGGCTCCTCATCTGCAACTTTGATCTTCTCTCGAACGGTTCTAATTATAATTATTTTATTCTTTGTTCCTCGTACTGCATTTATTCTTTCTCGAATAACAGGGAATTGCTTCTATTTATTGTAGTCGAGGTTTGTTGAATGTACAGCAAGTCATGGCTTCTGCTATGTATCATTGACATTCTTGCAACAACTCCTTCCATACAGTACTGCTGTATCTTCTACTTGCAGCATTACTGCAACCACTTATTGCAGTATAGTGTCTTTTCTTCTTACAGCTGCATTGCAGTAACCTCTTCGTGCATCCAGTATGTTTTGCTTGCAATGATGCTTGCTGTTCTTTCTTACTTGTTGTATTACTGCAGTTCATACTTACAGTATCTTTATACTTTCATCTTCTTGATGCAGCACGACCTTATTGAGCTCCTCCACTTTCTGAACCTAAACTTACAGACTCAAATCTAGTCTATATGTTTTCACTTAAACACTGTGAAAAATAGGGTACTCAAACTTTCTATTACAAATGTGGTTTGTCTCGTCAAAATCTAAACATTGAAATCCCAACAATGATATAATAATTTAGAAAATTATTTATAGAACTAGGAATATGAATTTAAAAACAATTTTAGAATCTTCAATTAATTTAGAAAATTTTAAAAAAGAAAGAGTATAGAACATGAAATAAGAATATTTAATAATTAGATAAAATCTAAGTTGTAACTATGTAATACTCCCTCTTTTTTAAAAGAAGTGATATGAAATTATTGTTATAAATTAAGGAACCAAAAAATTGAACAAATACAACCTTAACTAATCAAAAAAATTAAGATTAAATAATGAAAAAGAGAATCAAATTAATTCCATAAAAAAGTATCATAATAAATCATTAAATTTTAGTTAAAGAATATTAATAGGGATAATTTAGAAATAAAATTAGATAAAAGTCTAAAACATTACTTAATTGGAAACAAAATTTAATCTCCAAAACGATACTTATTTTGATGCTGAATGGGGTATATTTTAACTTTTATTTCTTAATTTAAGTTTTCATACCTAATAATTTGAATAATTATATTTTTATTAATTTATAGCCGAACATTCCAAGATTTTCTTTATTGACTTTTAGATATGTACCCAAATATTGGTTAACATCATTTTTTAGATTAAAAAAAGATTCAAAATAAACATAAATATAAATATTCAACAAATCAATTTTACAAATTAGATAAATCAAAAATTTATCAAAAATATGATGAATCAGAAATTTTTACTTTAATATTTAATTTGATAACATAATGTAATAATAAGATAATTTTTTTGATATTTAATGTTATAATAGTATATCTACATTACGATATCAAAATTTATAACTGATAAATCTTTTAATTAATACAACTTTATTATTTTAATACTATATATTACTACAATAAATAATAAATCACGCATCGCATAAGTACACTGTTAGTATACCATAATGTTAAATTAATATAATATAAAAGATTAATACATGAATAAAAAAAGATAAAAAATAAAAACGTGCAAATTTGGGTCAACCCGATTACGCTATGCACCAGTTGCACAGGAGGTGATAATTATTTTATGTAAAGTAATTAATTTACAAAATTTATTTGAATAATAATTTATATATTTAATGTAGAAAATTCTTATACGTATATATATTATTATGTTAAACATGAATGTTTTTCATTAGAAATATGTAACTGTATTTTGTAATACAAATAATATTTATCTGTAAATGTAAATAATTAAAATATTCAATTTTTAACATGACAAAATACATGTGTATATGATAAATATATATATGATATGGTTATGTAAGTTCAGATTTTTTCTTAATATTAAATACTTAATAATTCACTTCTCATCTAAGCACTTATATTATTTTATCAATTTTTTTAATAATAGATATTATATGACAAATCGTGCCACATATGAGAGCAATTAATGTACTATAAAAATAAAAAATAAAAATAAAAATAAAAATCTCTTTCATACTCCACTTATATAGATCAATATTTTATATAACCATTGGATTTGATTATTATGGTTGCAGTATAAAACAATTTATTTTATTTGCTTATACATAAATTAAAGGGTAGTGTTTGTTTGTACCAAATGCATGAATCATGATCCATACAATTAGGTATATGGATCGGGTCGGGTTGGGTTCGATTTAACCCGAATCTGCGCCCAGATTTTTTTTTAATTTATGTCATAACATTTATGTTGTAATAATATAACATTTATATTATAATAGTATAACCTTTATATACAGATTTCATAACATTTTTTCAGTGAATAATTTAATATTTTTTTCATTATAAAAAATCATGTTATATAGCCGAAACATATATGTTATAATGATATAACATTTATGTTGTAATAGTATAATCTTTGTGTATAGATTTTATAACCTTTTCAGTGAATATCTTATATTTTTTTCATTATAAAAATTCATGTAATATAGTCAAAATCTTTATGTTGTAACAGTATAACATTTATGTACAGATTTCATAACATCAGTGAATAACTTATATTTTTTTCACTATAAAAATTTAATATAGCAGAAACTTTTATGTTGTAATGATATAATTTTTATGTTGTAATAATATAACCTTTATATACATATTTCATAACATTTTCAGTGAATAACTTATATTTTTTTACTACATGCACTGCAAAAGGTTATGTGCATATAACTAAAAGGTTATAAGGACAGAATTAAAATGTTAAGTTCGCTAAATTAAAAGGTTATGTCAATATAACTGCAGAATTAGAGTTTGAGTTAGAGTTTGGACGGTGCGCATGGAACGCGTGAAATACATTCTCGATTAGATCGACTCAATAGATTCATACAGTTGGTGTATAGAAATAATTATGTAAAATTAAATATTTGACCTCTCTCTCTAAAGGGAAGAATTTATCTAAGGTTACTCTTTCTTGCCGTCTCATTTTGTTGCACGTTGGGTTTTGATTATTGTTGGAAGTAAAGAAGCCTTTGGCTCTACCAAAAAGATATACTTTTCTTCCTTACTAATTAAAATGCCAAATATCTCCCATTGCCTTTTTTGTATATAAAACATTGAATTCATCTCATTCCAACTCCATTTACGACTTCAAACTGTTTCAAATTGATTTTCTCTCTCAACAATTAAAACTTATTTTGCATTTCCTTTGGAAGAATTAAAGACATGGGTTTTCTTGGAGCCATTGCAAGAAATTTGGATGCACTTGTCGGGTATTTTTTTTCTTCACAATCTTTTCTTTTCTTTTCTTTTTTTGAAAAATCTCGAAAATAGAGAAAAGGTGAAGCTTAATGGTATTCCAATAGCTGTTTTGGTCTTCTCCACCTTTACTTTTGTCATTTATTTACTGTAATTATACGATTTGGAAAGAAAATCAATAGGAAATAGTTAAGTAGATCGTAAATCCAAAAAACATATGCTAGTTATAAACACACGATCATATTTAGTCTTGAGACAGATTGTATTGTTTATGATTGTTTTAATTTATTTTATATGCATGTATGTATATTTTAAATTTGTGTGACACCTGCTATTTGACATCAACATAAATATATTACTTTTGAAATTTGACTGGATCACATACTCGTTTAGTTTGGTTAGCAATACAGGACATTAGTACATATATTACATAATTATTTAATTCTTATAATATGTTTAAAAGTTGGAAATGAAGAAAAATAATAAAATAGAGAGAATTTAATAACATGTTTGGTATGTTCAGTTTAGGTTTTAATGTGCATAGTGAAATCCTAATTTTAAAATATATGAATAGTTAAATCCTTATAAACAGTGAAATTGTCTGTTTTTTTTTTGATATTGTATACATAAATGTATAAACAAAGGAATTGTAGTGTATATGCATGTCAAATCAATTTGAAAGATTTGATAATTGTAATATTATATTATGATAATAATGTGAATGAATAAGATTTTATTGAAAACTATTAACATGGATTTTTCGAATCCTGAATTTCTTAAGCATGCGTGTTTAGTTATTTTATGCAGATTCTTCTTGAATTATTCAATATAAAGGCTTAATGATAAAAAAAATTCAAAATTTTATAGTTTTTTTTCTATTCTAGCCAAAAAAAATTTAAATTATCAATTTTAATCATGAATTAACCAATTGATTTCAATTTTAGCCAATTCATGATTTAGGTCAAATTTGAATTATGGATGTTGTGATGTGAATGTCACGTAAATAATATATAAATGATACATAATGATTTAAGTCTAGTTAATTATAATTTATTACATTAATCTAAATAAATTAAATTAATAGGAAAGAAAATTTACTAAAATAAAATCACACATACATCAAAAAAAACAATGATTTCAAAATATTGTCAGTAACATCTTCAAATTTTGGATTTTTATTCAAGAGTTTTATGTTTTTTATTAATTTAGGATTTGAATTTTTTTTAATTTAGTTATTTATATTTAAAATATTGATCAACTTTCCTTTTTGCATCTTTAATTTTTAAATGTGATTGCTTTATAATTTGTATTATTTTCCTATTAAAATTTTTGGATTTGTTTGTATAAGTGAATATAGCTAGTTCATTTCTTGCTTTAAATTTTTGCTATATTGTGATGTTTTTCTAAAGTTATATATATATATATATATATATATATTTATTTATTTTTTTTTATTTTTTATTTTTTTTCATTTGTTTAGGTTTAGAAAGTGTTAATCCATAATTAATTAGTCTTAATTAATTCTAAGTGATGATATATCATTTATATATATCTATGTGGCATCCTTATCAACACACATAATTAATTTTTAACCAAAATCATAAATTAATTAAAATTGAAATCAATAGATTAATTCATGATTAAAATTGATAATTTTAAAGGAATTGGTTAAAATAGAAAAACAATGTGAAGTTTTGGATTTTTTTTAATATTAAGCGAGTATAAATATGTACATAAAATTAATCATCCTAATTCCTACCTATATAATTTTCTCTTCTTTTTTGGAATGGAAAAGCCTAATTACTTTGTTTTGAATGTTAAGCAGACCAGGAGTGATGCTTCTATATCCACTGTAAGAAATCACGATCCTTCTTTATTCCAAAATAATTCATCAAGTTATAATTTGATCAAATATATATGTGTGTATATATATATATATATATATATCCTAACTATATATTCAAATGAATGAATTTAGATATGCATCCATGAGAGCAATTGAGAGCCCCTCAACACTAGATGATCAACAATGGCTCACATACTGGGTTCTCTATTCATTTATAACATTGTTCGAACTTTCCTGTTGGAAGATCCTGCAATGGTAATTTATACCATATATTTATAAAAATCGAATATTTTTTTATTTAAAAAATATATATTTCTTGATGAAGCTAGAATGAATAAATACAGGCTTCCTTTCTGGCCATACATGAAGCTTGTATTTTGCTTGTGGTTGGTTCTGCCAATCTTCAATGGAGCAGCTTATATATACGAGAATTTGGTGAGAAAATACGTCAAGGTTGGAAATTATGTGAGCTCGACTCATCCAGAAGGACAACGAAGAGTTCTTCAGATGATGAGCCTCGATGCAAGAAGATCGGTCGAGAGATACATTGAAAAGTATGGTCCCGAAGCCTTTGACAGAATAGTGAAAGCAGTAAGAAAATTACGAACCCCTCCTCCCTCCCATTAATTTTTTTATTTAACAATGAATATTGTTTATTAATAATATCATTTTATACACGTAATATATAATATCTTAGTTTTGATGTATAGAAAAATTGGTGATCAAATGATTTTTTTTTGTAGGCCGAGAAAGAAGCAAAGAAACACTAAGGAGATGGAATATATATATGCGTCGTGATTGGATTTCGGAAATATATACATAAAGATTTAACTACGAAATCATGTGAAGTTTAGAATCCAAAAATATATTCTTCATAACATATGTTCTTGTACTTAATTTGATGTTTGTTTTCCCTTTTTATTCATCCTTATAGATTGTCTTATGTAGTATGGTTGATTTGTTTTGTTGCAAATATTAAATTAAAAAAATTATATTCTTTATTTTCAGCAGAACTAGTTTGCAAATCCAAGTTGATTTTGAAAAGTTTATTTATTTTAAATTCTTGTAAATATCAAAATTTTCATTTAAACACTGTCTTATACTATACCATGTCTCTAAGATAAAATTTTGAATACTTAATAAAAAAAAATATATAGGAAGAGGGGTTGGGAAGGTTAGGTATCAACTCTTCTAATAAATGTTCTTTGTGTTCAGACAAAGTTATCCTCACAAACATTAAAGTTACATTTTGCATCATGAAATTTGGAATCCTAAATTGTAGAATGAAAAATTGAATTACATCATACTGAAAAATTACTATAAAAAAAGGTTTGAATGAACGAGGTGGATTTTAAGTACACCCTTGCCCAAAAAAAAACAAAAGAAGAAAAAAAATCATTAAGACAAGCATAATTATTGTATTGGCTATTTTAAATGCTAATTCATTCTAAAAATCTTCAACCTAATGTTAGATTTGATTTTGAAGAACTCTTGATTAGAACCAACAATGGGCTTAGTTCGATGCCTGCTTGAACGACATAAATAAGGTTGAATTGAATTTTAAAAAGGGTGGGCCTAAAGACACCCCATGAAATTCTAAGGGCACCCCATTTTAATGTAAATGTTTTAGAACATTTACATTAAAATGAGGTGCTCTTAAAACTTCATGGGGTGCCTTTAGTTGGACCCTTTTAAAAATAGTGATTCAAAAAATACTGAAATTATTTGGTTTGGCCCGATAACCCATTATTATTAATTTTTCTATGTCACTACTGCATGTGATTTTTTATTTTTTTTTCTTATATATTCTTTTCTTTAATCATTATTAACTAATTTAATTCGAATTGAAAAGTTTTGAATTATATTTTAAATTAATTAAATTCATGAACTTTATCGAATAACGTTGCTTCTAAAAAAACTTATCAAATTTTGATTTTTTACTTATTTTTTTAACAATTAATTGCTGAAAAAAATCATAACTTTTACTTGAACTATCATTTTAATCAATTTTTTTATTATTGATTAAAGTAACATAATCTCTTATATGTAGTATTTTTTTGACCAAGATGGAAAAAAATAAATCATTATCTATCTATATACAATTTTTCACCCAAGTTTTCCAATCTTTTTTTGTCTCTCTCCCATCTCCTCTACTCCCCCAAACTTATAAAAAAAAAAAAGTTAGTCTCCTATGCATCAGTTGCATGGATCTAAATTCATACAATTGGGTCGACCCGACCCGAATCCGCTAGCTTTTGGGCTTTTTTTTTTATTTATGTGTTATATTTATATTATATTCATTTGACCTTTATATTATATTAATATAATTTTTATGCACAAATAATCTTATATTTATGTACTGTCACTTAGAAAAAAATAATAAAGAATTTTTTTAGCCCAATTTGTACATATATATTTTTATGTGATATTAATCACACATTTATGTGATATTATTAATATATTTATATTAACATAGTCATACCTTTATATAATATATAAATGAACAACTAACATAAAACGGTATGACTAACATAACTAAGAGGTATAAAAAGGAATTACATAATGATTATATTGATATAAAGGTGTACCTAATATTACATAAATGTATGAGTCATATCACATAAAGGTATGTTGATCCAAAAATATGCTGAAATTCTTTCTTTCTTTTTCGAAGTTTCATTACATAAAGATTATGATATTTGTACATAAAGATCATGCACATAAATGTCATGCTATTATAACCTAAAGGTAACACATGAATTTAAAAGAAAAGAAAAATCAAAAGTGGACAGATTCAGATCAGGTCGACCCAATTACATGGATTTAGATCCATACAATGGTGTATGGAAGAATTTGCAATTAAAAAAATATATACGACTTTTCCAAAACTGATTTTTAGTCAAAAAAAAATGTTACTTATATAAGTAAGTTTTTGATCAACAGTGAAAATTTTGATTAAAATGATAGTTCGAGTAAAGATTATAATTTTTTCAGCAATTAATTTTTTTAAAAGAAAAGCAACTTGGACAAAAAAAGAAGTGACTTGGACAAAAAGAAACGAAGTGGCTCAGACAAATCTTTTTTGTCGATAACCTCAGACCAATCAATCGAATATTAATTAATGCGTAATCGATCGAACACTATTTAAAAACGACTCTTCTGCTTAGAAACGAAATGTTCCTGAAAATAGTGAAGTTCGATTTTATGATTTTTTGTAATTAAAATAGAGTTGACCTAGTTAAGTTCTAAAACAAAAATTAATGCTTATCGATCTTCTTGAGTTTAGATTTTTTATTATACTGACTTTACTCAGACTTAATTATATTTATATATATTTCAAATTAAATATAGTTGAGTATTTTTATAGTGTTTTAAATTTTATTAAAATATATTACATGTATAGTGCAGTAAAAATATATATGTGACTCATTAAGCCGGGATCACTAACTAATACTAATCTAATATAATAGAAAAGAATTGTCTTTTCAATATATTTTCCCCGATTCCATATCCCTATAGAATAAAGGTTGTTTCAAAAAAATTAACAAAACTTTTCGTTTATTAAGAATGAATAATAATGAAAGTTCTTCTTTTTGACAAGACTGTCAGAATTGAAATGTCACAATATTTTTTTGACATATGTCTAAATGATGGAAAAGAAAGAATATATTTTACGTTTCCTTTCAGTTTATAAGTATAAAATTTAAATTTTATTCTTTTATTATGAGATTGGTGTCAGTTGTCATTCTCTAATATTAAAAAAATTCAATGCTGAACAAAAGAAAATAAAAAAGATTAGATTTTGCATCACTAATAATTTAATTCTATTAAATTAACTTTCTTTAATTAGATATATAAAAACTATAAAATAAATTGTATGTTTTAAATTATCTTTCATCAAGTTTTTTATCCATGAAGATTGGTTTAAAATTTTAGTTAATTAACAATTTTTTCAAATAATAAAATTAATTAGAAAGTTTAACCAATTTGACTTCTTAGTTCGAGCTCCAATTTTATAGCCCGATCAGAAGATGGGCTTTTATCATTTGACCACTGAATTGACCAGACTGTCCTTGTGACCAACCTTAAGCCCATTCAAAACAATGGGCCGACATCAAGGCCCAAAAGACCTTTGTAACCACTGAATTCCATTTTCCGAATGCTTCCACCAAGGCAAGGAACACCCTAACACCAACTGCAGCTGGTAATTTGCTTTTTCCTCCTCTTTCTGCCATGCTTTTGCCTTAATTTATCACAATAATCCTTTTTGGAACTCATAATATTATAGTTTGTTCATCTCCTTAGCCGCCATTTCATGAATCTTTAAACGACCCATCAGATACAACACTCTGTTTTTGCTGTTAGAAATGAAGGTTGTGAGACTTTTCTTGATTTTCAGAAAAAGAAAGGCTTGAATTTGATTTCCCGTAAGCAAGATTGTGTTTTGGCTATATTTTGTGCTTTATTGTGCCATAAAACCTTCAATGTTGGTGGAATCTTGATAGCCGTAAAGTGATAGGGTTACTCTGTGTGTGAGAGAGAGATATACTTAGTGGGAGGGAAAGTAGGTATTGAAAAAACTATGAAACTATGGTCCTTGGCTGTAACTTTGTCTAGAAGCTTCTGTTCTAAAGCTGCTGCTTTTGATAAGAAAAATTGGAGTACATATTACCATCTCAACAAGAAGAAGAAAGGTGGAAGTGTTTCCAAGGCCTCGGCAAATTGGACTGATGAACAGAAACTTGTATTGGATGCTGTATGCAATGGCAAGTCTGTTTTCATTACAGGGTCTGCAGGGACAGGGAAGACATTTCTACTGGAGCAAATCATTAAGAAACTCAAGAAAATCCATGGCCGGTCGAGGGTTTACGTGACTGCACCCACTGGCGTTGCTGCCTGTGCACTCAATGGACAAACGCTTCATTCCTTTGCTGGCATTGGTTTCGCCAATGTGGATCGCAAAGCGTTGCTAGAAAGGGTTCTTTCAGATTCAAGAGCATGCTCTAGATGGACCAAGGTCGATGCATTGATCATTGATGAAATCAGCATGGTTGATACCGAGCTTTTTGAAGGCCTTGCTTACATTGCACGGACTTTGAGAGAGGATGAAGAGAATGCTTGGGGCGGAATACAGCTGATCGTGAGTGGTGATTTCTTTCAATTACCGCCTGTTATGAAGAAGAAGGGGGGGACAAAGGTGTATGCTTTTGAAGCTGATTGTTGGAACTCAAGCTTCGATTTACACGTTGAGCTTACCACAGTTTTCAGGCAGTCGGATACGATTCTGGTTCGGTTGCTTCAAGGGATACGAAAAGGGGGTAAGGATCCTGATGAATTGAAGCTTCTGGAAGAATGTTGCTCGAGATATGAATCGGATCCAGACCCTTCAACTGTGAGGCTCTACCCCAGGATTGAAGATGTTAAGAAGGTGAATAACGAGAAAATGGAGAGCTTATGTGAGAAAATATATGTTTTCAAGGCTCAAGATTCGGGCGAGGAACGATGGATGAGACAGCTCAAGAATGGAATTGCTCCTGATGAGCTTCAACTCTGCGTAGGTGCTAGAGTGATGCTAATAAAAAATATAAACCCTTGTCGTAAACTTGTGAATGGTGCCACTGGTACGGTTATGGAACTGTACAACATTTCTGAGAATGAAAATGGAGTGTGGGATATGCATAGTCATGTTAATGTATTGCCATTGGTGAGATTCGACTCGGGGCTTGAATTGGTTGTTCAACCAGAAATGTGGATGGTGATGGAGGGGGATAAGGTAGTGGCGAGGCGATGGCAGATTCCTTTGATATTGTCGTGGGCTTTAAGCATTCATAAGTGTCAAGGGATGAGTCTTGACAAGCTTCATACGGATCTCTCGCGGGTTTTTGACGTTGGAATGGTGTATGTGGCGCTTTCGCGCGTGAGAAGCTTACAAGGACTGTATTTATCTGGTCTCGAACCCTCTAAAATCAAAGCCCATCCTAAGGTTTTGGAATTCTATCATGGTTTTAGTGGTAACCAACACGAGAGCTAGAAGTTTCAAGTCCGGTGAAATCAATGGTGGTGATGTGTGGCAATGGATGGTTCTGATTAGACAATCTCTTGTGAGAACTGAACTGGAAGAGTTTACCCTTGTGAGTATCATTTTGTCGACATCAAATCAACGTGTTTCAAACTGGTTTGATTTAGAGAAATCTATTGATTACATACTGTTTTCTTGAAATCTTTACCTGGCTATCGACAGACTAGTAGATAAAATCGTATATTTTCTCAAAGTTGATGATATTGATTGAATTGATGAGATGGAGTTAAAATATGTTTGAACTCTAATTGAAATGTTGATATATCAGAAGTTATCTTTTGCGTTGATCTTCTCTTTCATTTTATGTGTTCCCTCAATCTGAATTTAACTATCGATTCATGAATACTTGTTAGAGAATCATCATCTCATCTACTGTATTTTACTTGAAGAATACTTGCAAGTAATCAAACAGTGTTAACAGTGCTTATTGTTTGGACTTTGATATATTTCAGTAGACTTCATTTGAATTCCTCTTTTGCATATATGGTGTTGGATCTTGTATTTTGATACTTTGAAGTTTGAATTCCTCTTTTGCATATATGGTGTTGGATCTTGTATTTTGATACTTTGAAGTTAGAATTCCTCTTTTGCATATATGGTGTTGGATCTTGTATTTTGATACTTTGAAGTTAGAATTCCTCTTTTGCATATATGGTGTTGGATCTTGTATTCTGATACTTTTAAACCTTGAGTTGTTAATGCAAATGTCTAACATGTATTTCCCATGTTTCAAATATGAGTAAATTTTGTATGACAAATGAATGGACTGATTCAACAAAGTTAATTGTTTGATCATCTGATTATCTCTACTTAAACTACCTCTTTTATTACCACTGTAGTAGTATCTGTTTAGATTAAGTAATGAACTTATGATAATGTCAATGCTAATTCGTATAGATTAAGTAGTGTTGAAATTACTTGTGATAATGTCAATGCTCATTTAGTTACAATAAAGATTTAATTGTATTAGTTTAATAGCATATGTTATTTTGGATGTAGCTTCTTGAAATATGCTATGAGATCCCTGAATTTTGACAAATGACAACCGAACCCTAGAGAGGTGACATATTTCGAGATCATCATGGTGATTTCCTTTTTGCATTTTAAACTCCCTTTCAGGTATCTTCTAGCTTCGATGCCGAGATCCAGACTCTTCTTCATAGTCTTAGGCTGGCTCTTCAGTTCGGGACTTCTGTTTGAGTTGAGTTGGATGTCGAGGTTGTCGTTTCCCTTCTCCATTCAGGCCGTCCTGGTCCTTGGCAGGTTCAGCACTCTCTCATCCAAATTCAGAACCCCCTCTCACAGATGCAGACTCAGATCTCCCACATCTTCCGTGAAGGCAACCGCCCTGCAGACTTCCTTACTCTTTCGAACAGACGATCCCATGACCTCCATTCGTATGATGCCCCACGTATTTTGCTTTCCTTGGTGCGTATGGACCAGCTTGAGTATCCAAACTTCAGATTCAGATAGTTTGGGTTCCCAAACCGGGGTTTCTGATTGGCTTTTGCTTTTGTTGTTGTTTTTTCCTCCTTTTTTCCTGATATGGCCTTATGTATATAGCCCTAGTATAGTTTGTTTGGTTTTGTATAAACTCTTGTTCTTTTTTTATATACAGGCTCAGGATGGTGCTTAAATTCCCCACCCGTGATGGGTGCTTTCTTTCAGAAAAAAAAAAACCCCTAAATCATATTGAAATTTCATAATATACCCTAGAATTTGCTGAATTTACACATTGCACCCTAAAGTTACTAAATTTTGTTAATTTGACCCTAGGAATTTACTAGTATTCCATTTTTAGCCCAAAATTGAGTTGAATGACAAAAATGAACTCGAACAGGATTATCATGTTATAATTTAACCTTTTTTTAGACTTTTGATACCAAAGAGAATTCAAAACTAAGAAGTTATGTTAATTTATGAATAGTTTGATAAGATTCTAAGACAAGTTCTTATACCTTGTAGGGAACGTAACGGAGGTTCCACCTTAAGATTGCGTAGGACATAAAAGTTGTTTTTGAGCATCTGTGCTAAAGGTGGGGTAACATCCTTCAATCAAGTATTCTATTTGAATGTTATGTATTTAAATTATATATCCTTATATATGTGCTCAATCGAATATGTGTTTTTACCTTCGAATTAGATTGTCTTGAATCTGTGAATAGTATATTCAGAGCTTAATAAAGCTACAGTTGAGTATGAAACTGATTGATGTGCAAATACTCGTTTACATGATAGTGAAATATAACTAGGATGTGAATACGTGTTTATATGATAATGAAATATTTTCACGATAGTTAAGATCCATAGATGTTTTCACGGCAGTTAAAATTCAGAAATGTTTTCACGGTGGTTAAAATTCACGCTTTCACGACGGTTAAGATCCATGTCTTTCATGGCGGCTAAGACCCCCATTATCACAGCGGCTAAGAACCGCATATTTCATGACCGTTAATATCCACGATTGTGTGCCTATGTTGATTGTTTTCATTTTTATGATATCCTTATATATTGTCTGATGCGGATTAACCCACTGAGTGTTCACGCACTAATCTCATTAATTTTATTCTGATTTATAGATCCTAGGTATGATGATGAAGAGTGAAAGGGGGTGTCCTATCTATTATTTGTAAATAAGCATGTTATTTCAACTCTCCGAAAATCCTAATCTTTTGAGTTTTGTAAAACGTAAATCCGTGGGGTAAAATTTTGATGTTAATTTTCGTTGTTTTTATCAAATATTAAATATTTATGTTGCTTGTGATGAATTTCAGTGATGATATGTTGTTCGATCCTTTAAAATTGAGCTTATTACGAGTTGTTGGACGTAAAAGTGAAAAATTTAATATTTTACTATGTTTCAAAAATGGAGCAGATAGAACTAGTCGTTGATGATCAACAGTTGAGATCATTTGATCGTTGTGAATCGAGGGTTTAAATCGAATCGGAATAGATGGTTTGAATATGCCAAAATCTTTTTTTTTAATGTCACGTGGAGGGCTGAGATGATTTGACTGTTGATGATAGACGATCGAGATGAGTCGACCGTTAGCAAACCGGCTGAACCTTTTTTTTTCAAATGATCTCTATCAATACCTCCACTTCATTCTTCGTTTTCACATCATTCTTCAATCTCTCTCAACTCTTAAGATTCAATTTATTAGTTGTGATCATTGTTATTTCTATTTCAATTTCATAGTTACTACTCTTACATTTCATTTCAATTTCACACTCTCATAGCTACTCTACTACTTTTTCATTTCAATTTTCAAGTTCAATTCTATTTCATTCCATTTCATTCTCTTTCAAAATCAAAAAAATAACTAGAAAATGTACTTTTTCCGCCGGTTCATCCCCGCGGGAAAGAAAAAAGTCTTATGCCACCACCATAAGATTTACTTCTAAATAAAATCATTGATTCTTGCTCTCATTGGAGTCAAGAAGGTGATGATTTGGAGGCATTATTAGGCTCTAATATCATCGCCGTCTTTGTCGATAAAGAAGAAGAGGGGGTGCCTAGAACAACTCAAGAGAGTGGTAATACCTAATGATGTTAAACGGGTTGGCCTTAGCCCTATAGCGCCACGGGCTAGGGCCTTATACGGTTCACTCTTAACGAGTCTCTCATAGTGAGGACATAACCCTAACCCTAACCCTAACGGGCCTCGGGTTAAATGGACCACTAACCATGCTACATAAAAAAATCAATTTGGGAAAATATTATAGTGGGCTTATATTAGTTCTTCCCTCCTCTCCTCTCCCCTCCCCTCCATCTCGTTTTGGGCCATAAGTGATCTAAGCAATATAAATTATTTTGGCTAGCTCATTTGTTAATATCCTAAAACCTAAGTTGAAAAACATTTGTTGTGTCCTTGTCACACCTTTTCTCATTTGGTGAAAAGTAATACTATTTTAGGAAATAATTTGGAAAAAAGAAGGGTAAGAACACATCTACATCCTCTCTCTTCTTTCATCCCCAAGATGCCGACCGTCATCACCTTAGTCAACAATCATTTTTGGGGGAGGTAATCGGACTAAAACATAGGACTCATCGAGCCTATCACGGAGTATCGGACCACCGCATACGAGCGGCGGAAGGTCGCGACCACCTCCACCTTTCTTCTCCCTTTCTTTTCCTTTCGCCGGCAGCTGTTCCCGTCAAATCTCGCTGTTGCGGTCACAAATTGTTGAAAACAAATAATAAAACAAATTGTTAACCAAGCTGGCTGGTTAACCAACAAGCTGGCCCGTTTAGCCCTCAGCTAATAAGGTCGGGCCAAAAAGGTCTGGATTTAAACGGGTCTCTCGTATAGAGGATCTAACCCTACGTTTTTTAGGGTTAAACGGGTCAGCCCGTTTAGCTCGGTCTAGTTTAACATCTCTAGTAATACCACACACGTATCACTCCTTCTACATTTCGAAGTGATATTTTCTCCATTCATTTTAAAAAAGAGTAAATATCGAATAGCAACATGGATTATATAGTCACTTGCAATCATTGTTGAAAAAACTACAAATTCAAGCATGGAGGGGCTATGGGACATTCAACAACCATTAGTTTAAAAGCATTCAGACAAGATAGATAATGATCGATCGCAAACACAACTTCCTGAACATACCGACTCTTTTCAAGGAGTCGAAGGTATGGAATCTCTTCTTTTTAAATTTAGTCAATTAAACCATAGAAAAGAAGTAGCCAAATTTATTATTAAAAAGCATCTTCCTTTACAATTTTCATGTGATGATAAATTTAAAGGATATACTAGTACTTATTTACAACCTAATAGTAGAAAAATATTTAAAAATACCCCTGATATAGAAAAAATTATAGGAGAAAATAAATTTAAATTAATTGAAGAATTTAAAATTTTAAAACAAAAAATATCTATTTAGAGTGCTATTTGAAAAGATCCTTATAAATTTTATAATTATATGGGTATTATTAGTCATTAGATAGATGAGCATGGAATGTACAAAAACTTTTAATTGCATATATTGAATTTGATCAAAAACATTCGATTATAAACATTGCACATAAAATTATTTTCGTTTTAAATGATTATGGTATGGTATAAAAAATATTTTCTATTGGATTTGATAATGTTAGTGCTTATACGACTAGTATGTCTATACTTATTGAATATTGTAAACCTTCAATTCAAGGTAAAAAAATTCATATTCGTTGTATATGTCATTGTTTAAACTTATGTGTTTAAAATGGCTTAGAATCATTAAATGTATATATTAAATCTATTAAAAAAGTAATTTATGAAATTACTAAATCAACCGCATATCATAGGATATGGGCTAAAATTTATAAGAAAAACATAATTGAAATTAAAAAATTTGTAATTGATATGCAATATCATTGGAATTCTACTTATAATATACTTTAAGATTCTTATGATTATAGAAAAATGCTTTGTCTATTTTATATGAAAAATCCACATGATGAGATTATGTTATTTAACAATTCATGGATACATGTCTTAATTTGAATCAACTTTTAAATTTTTTTGAAGAGATAACTAGAAAATTATCCAGTTGTTATTGTTGACGTCGGAATTTGTAAGTGATTAATTCCTAGTCTAACACTCAAATTAAATGAATTCGGATTAAAATGAAACAAATCGGATTAGAAATGGAGTAAAAATGTGTAGAAAACACTGTGTCCGGAGCCTACTCGAGCGAATTTGGTCGGCTAATCTTGGTCGATTTGTGATGGCCGGCCAGAATCTTATGTAATTTATTTTAAAGAAATGAGCTCTCTAGTGCTTGAATACAAAACTTCCAACCCTTTACAAGTTAAATATCCTTCTATTTATAGCTAAGGAAGAGCTCGAGTAGTGGGGATCATGCTCAATATTCCCTTACTTTTAGCCTATTTTCTAAGGAGTAGGCGGTTATTTCGCCCCACTATTCCCTATAAGTTAGGAGTTTCCAGCTTGGTCGGTCGGGCTGTATCTTGGTCGGGTCAGCAATATCCCTTTGGATTTACCATGCAATTGATCCTGGTCGGGTCGTCTTGTCGCCATCTAGGTGCACTATTCTGCCTGAGTCATCTGGGTGTCTGCTCAATGAGTTATTCGGATTGGACTCCTGAAGGCCATCTCTATAATCCGGCCAGGCTAAGTGTTTGGTTCTAGCTCGGGTCGGGGGTCCAACAATAGCAACTTAGGTCGTGAGAGAAACTTGTTCTATCGAGACCCAATCAAACTCCACCAGCCGAGCCGAGCTGAATATAGGTCGAACATGGCAAAACATAATACACTATTCAGATCGGACACGTGTCATAATCTGGTGCACAGGAAATCGAAGTATCACTGGATCCTAGCTGTTTGATCAGCCACGTGTCGTCTCCTAAATGAGGAAGTTGAAGAGTCACGTTCTCTTTATAAATAGGGGCGACTCCTATTCATTTTGCTCTTCACGAACTCAAAACCCTTAGAGAAATACTTGAGAAGTCCAAGCAGCATTAACTGAGCGAAACCACCTGTCCAGAATCAACCGTTTAGATTCTTTTTTAGGTAATTGTAAAAAATTATGTCTTCTTCTGAATCTTTCGGGTGTAGGTCGGCTCAGGATTACAACTAGGGCAGGTTTGAGTACCAGGGGTACAATTCAGAGGACTTGGATTTAGAATCCAACTCCCCTGACATCAAGGTAATGAGGAGTCCAGCCCTTATGGTAGCTGAAGAGGTAGGAACCTTCGACCAGGCGTCTACTTATATTCTGATGGGGGTGCCGAGGCCCCCTAGGCGTTATCAAAGAACCGAGCAGCCGTCCGAGGACTCTGAGGCTATATCTTGGTCGTTAGTGGTTACAAAGGCTGAGTTGGATCGATGACACGTGCTCTTCAACATTTCTCGGGGGTCACCTTTGACATTCTGAGGCTGGAAGAGCGGATGGACAAGCCATCCAAGGGCTACGTGGCCATCAGTATCCGGGCCTTGAGGCCGGCCTCCGCTTCCCTTTAGCTACTTGCCTCACAGGCTACCTTTGGCACTAGGGTGTCGCGCCGGCCTAAATCCACCCAAATGGCTAATCGTCAATCCTGGGATTGCTTGTCCTCTTCTGGACTTTCAATCTTGGGGTCCCAACCCCACAGGAGCTAGCCTGGGTGCTGAGCATCAAACTCCTCCCATGGGTGAAGAACCACATGTACTACCTCTCCCCCCGACCCTTCCGGCCACAACTTGTCTGTGGTCTTCCCTCTTCCATCAAAGACTAGAAGACCAAATGGTTTTGGGTCGGGGCGACTGGATGAGTCCTGGGCTGGCCGATGAGCTAGAACCCCAGCGAGTGGCCTGCCCCACACACTTCGAGACTGCGAATGATACTTTTACACATTCTTGTTTCTGCCTGACTTTTCTGATTTTAATTATTTTCCATTTTGCAGAAGTGCCCGCCCAGAGACTCTTGATCGGCGGTAATTTTCCCAAAATATAGTCTTTCTGAGAGATAGCATCGAGGAGTCTCGCAGGACCTTCAAAGTGCTGATTATCGAGGAGCATCTTGCCCGAGCCGGTCTTATTATTCCTTTTGTTCATTCTCCCAACAACTTCCTCGATCAGTTTCCTATGTATTTTTTTTTTTAGTTTTCTGCTCTGTATTATACACTTGTACTTATACCTTTTTCTTACTTTTCAGTCATCTTCTCCCGAGAAGGTTTGCTGCTCAGAATAAACCCCCAATAGCGCATTCGTCGGAGGGCCAAGCAGGCGAGGGGGCCTTTTGTTAGGGGTCAAGGTAAGGGCCGAGGCCTTGAACCCCCGATCTTCACCATGACCGTCCATGTCTCGAACCGACCAGCCCCACGATCTCCTCCGGCCAAGAGGTCGAGGCCCCTCCTTGGGGATATCGGGCGTCACAATCGCCGTCCCACCCGGTGTTTGGTAATCAAAAAGTCCACTGGTTGGGTCGGTCAGCATTTGTGGGTGGGATCCTGCCTGGATCGAGATGTCCAATGAGTACTTCGATCGGCAGCCCCCATTTCAGATAAGCTATTCCTGGCCCCAGCCCCTGTCCTTGAACTTACTGAGCCACCTTCCTGTCGGGGTGGAACCAGCAGTTGAAGCCCCATCAAGGCCTGGACGGAGGAGCTCAAGCAGTATGCTTGCGAGATGACCGGCGTGGACATGGACGTCTGCACATCCATCCTCATGGCGCAGGCCTCCGTCTTCACCTGGTGTGCCCACCTCCAGCACTTCAAGAAGCTGGAGAGGTATAATTCTTAGAAGACCAGCTGAGAGAGAAGACCGGCCAATTGAGCGCCGCAGTCGAGGAGAATGAGATACTTCAGGCTCAGCTAGCCTCTTCCCAAGATCTCCTAGTGGAGACTACAAAGGCCGCCGAGCTGGATCGCTAGAAGGTGGCCGATCTGGCCATGGAGAACATCGAGCTCTGTACCGGGCTGGAAGGTCTGAAGATCGAGCTTGAAGCTGCCCGAACCACCCTAGTCGATGAGGTTGCTGTTGTGGTCAAGTACAAGGACTCCGAGAAGTGTAAGTACAAGGGCATCCTCGGCTACCTCTTCGTCTTCATCAATGCCATCGACGTGGTTCGAAAGGAGAAGTTAGACGAGCGCCCGCTCATAGCAGCCCTGGTTGGCTATTTGGAGAAGAACCCCTTCCCAGCCTACTTCTTGGGGATTATGAGCGACCTACCTGGGTACCTTCTACCCGGGTCGGAGAGGCTCCTCAGGCCGGTTCCGCCAATCAAGCTCATGTCAGACCCATCTTACAAATGGCAGTCGATTTTGATGTTAGGCAGGAGGGAGAGGTCGGCACCTCCGGAATCGACCTCATCTTTGACCCCATGAACTGTGTTAGAAATGATTCCGTCAACTCATCACATCCTCCCACCAAGAAGTTTGGGAGTGATCTAAACCACCTTTGTGCTTGGTCCCCCTACGTGAGTGGGAAGATCCTGCACATCAGTTCCTCCCCGATCCCCTGGAGCTTTAAATGGATGCTCAGGTTGGTTTCGCCATTGTATTGACCGATTGGTGGCATTTTGAACTTAGCTGGTGTGGCCATTGTAGAGATGTGTTCCGCAAAAGGGGTGACCCTCTTCCAGCCTTCTCTGTCAGCCTTGTTTTTTTTGGCTTGAATGTCTGCCAGCCTCTTCCTCAATTCCTGCTCTTCCGCCAGCTCAGAATATCGAAGATTGTGGTCGGTACTCTCCTCGTGAGGCTGCAGGGCACAACCTCTATCATCCTGAGTCCTAGCAGGCCTTCTAGCCTCTAATGCTGAGGTCGGTCCCATCCAATCTTGGACATATCTGGTCTCTGCCCGGTTTTCTGCTCGGTCTGGGTGCATCCTATTGTCTATTCGAGCTCGAATCGGGGACGGACTTCTTTTATGTCCCTGGTCATCTGCAACTCTTTTGCCCAGATTTCATCTCCGCTTGGACTCATCCGAAAATTCGAAATCTTCCATCAGCCCATTCACTGCCTAAGCTTTCTCCCTCTGTTTGGCCTCTTTCAAACTTATGTTTAATTGAGCCATGATGACCCGTATCTCACTAATGGACATAGGTATCTTGGGGGTCTCTAGAATAATAGGTATGGTCTGAGTGACCCCCACAGGTATTGCCAGATTCTGCTGGCTGAACCCTCCTGGCTAAGACATGCGAGCCTGTGAGTCCGATGTTACAGTGTATTCCTTGTTACTCATAATGAAATTTGGAGTTTTTCATTTGTTTAGTGTAATACCCCCTCTTTCTAGCGCCAAAATATTGACGTCGGAATTTATAAGTGATTAATTCCTAATCTAACACTCAAATTAAATGAATCCGGATTAAAATGAAGGGAATCCGATTAGAAATTGAGTAAAAATGAGCAGAAAATACAGTGTTCGGAGCCTACTCGAGCGAATTTGGTCGGCTAATCCTTATCGGTTTGTGATGGCTGGTCAGAATTTTATGTAATTTATCTTAGAGAAATGAGTTCTCCAATACTTGAATACAAGATTGTTCCAACTCTTTACAAGTTAAAAATCCTTCTATTTATAGTTAAGGAATAGCTCGAGTAGTGGGGATCATGTCCACTACTTCCATACTTTTAGCCTATTTTCTAGGAAGTTGGCGGTTATTTCGCCTCATTATTCCCTATAAGTTAGGAGTTTCTAGCTTGGTCGGTCGGGCTGCATCCTGATCGGGTTGGCAATATCCCTTTGAACCCGTCATAAAATTGATCCTGGTCGGGTTGCCTTGTCACAGTCCAGATACACTATTCTACCCGACTCATCTAGGTGTCTGCTCAATAAGTTATTTAGATTGGACTCCTGAAGGCCACCTCTGCAATCCGATCAGGCTAAGTGTTTGATTCTTGCTCGGGTCGGGGGCCCAACAATTATTATCCTACTTCTCCATTAGTTTTAGATCATTGTGTGAAAATTGCTCTTATTTTCATTGAATATTCTACTTGTTCTATTTTAGGAGATACAATTATAATGATGAAATTGAAATGGTTTTATTTTTTTATGTGCTAAATTATTAGATTCTAAAATTAGAGAAGATGACTTAGAAGAATTATTAAAAATGTATTATAGTGCATTGTTCCCAAATTTTATATTAGGAGAATATGATCAAGTTGAATATATTCCAAATTATAGTGAAGTTGTTGGTAGAACTAAATAATGGTTAGTCGCATTGTTTAAAGAATATAAAGTATTATTTGGTGATTCTTGTGTTGATGGAGGTGCACAAAATGTATGAGGTAGTAGATCTTCCTCTTATTTATCTAGTTTTGGTTTGGGTCTTAGTCAATTATACAATTTTTATGATATTAGAATGTAAAAACGAGCTAGAGATTCAATTTTTTGTCAAGAATTAGATTTATATTTAAGTGCTACTTTTGAATGAATTGCATTTAAAAATCTTATGGATCTATTGAAGTGGTGGTCTAGAAGGACTACCATTTATCCTATTTTAACTATTATTGCAAAAGAAATATTTGTAAGTCTCATCTCAACCGTCTCCGTAGAACATGCATTTTTCAAAGGAGGTCATATGTTGGATCCAAGAAGATTAAAATTGATCGTCGAGAATGTACAAAAAATTACTCTTCTTGAAGATTGGGTGAGAGCGAAAAAAATGTCGATAACATCTAGGTTTCTCCTATTTAGATGAAGATGAAGATGACACATATGATTACGATTCAAACACATCCTCCTCTGTCGGAATCAGCACTGACGAATGAAGATAAGTTTAGGTAAGATAACTACGTGAGCTTTGATTTCTTAATTTTGCTATATGATACGTATGCAATTTCATTCTAAGTTTGGAAATGTAATTTTAATTTGACTTCCAAATTTAGAATGAAACTCAAGCTTTTTCAATTTTTATTACACCTCTTCTTTCATTTTTTTATATAAAGTTATAATTTTTTAAACTTTAATATTGATGTATGATTGTAATATATTGAGTTGTAGCTTGTAATTTTTTTTTCATTTATAATTGTAATTTTCACTCACTGTATACTTAAGTCTTCAAGACTCAAGTTGTATTTAAAAAATCTTAATTTGTATAATCTATAAACATTTATTTCTTATATTTTATTTCATATCTAAATTGTATTTTAACAGAATTTTAGAAACATAAATTTAATAAAGAAAAAATACAAAAAAAAATGAAATCGTCGGTTTCGATTGAACCGTTAGTTTACAAATCGAAATTGAAACCAACAGCCCCACGATTCAGTTCCAATTTGACTACCTCTAATTCACCAAACAGTCGTTTGGAACCAAAACCGACGATTCGAACTAGATGACCACCACTGTCTTAGCAAATATTTTTTTCAAGTACTATTGATATTAATGACAACTAAGAGATAAGGAAAGATATTGACAATTATAAAAAGAAGAGTATGTCTCATGTATACCTGATGTACATGCAATTCGGGTCGATCCGGATCCGCGTGCTTTTAAATTTTTTATTTTTATTTTTTGCTTCCAGGCCAAAACCTTTTTTTGAAACCTTTATGTATAAGTTGTGTGACCTTTATATTAAACAACTTAGAAAAAAATGAAGAATTTTAGTAAAATTTGTACATAGATACATTTATGTTATATTCATTTGACACTTATGTATATTCATGTGACATTTATATACAAATATTCATACATTTATATACCTTTATATATTGCATAAAAATATAGATATTTGTACATAAAGGTCACATCAATACACATAAGGATCACATAAATATCACATAAAGGTATTTATATACAAATTTTGCTGAAATTCTTCATTTTTTTCTAAGTTATAATGCATAAAGATCACAACATTTATACATAAAGGTCATAACATTTGTACATAAAGGTCACCGAATATGTACATAAAGGTCAAGATATAAAATGTAAAAAAAAAAAAAATTTGCGAATCCGGATCGAGTCGACCCGGATTGCACGGATCTAAGATCCGTACACCAGGTGCATAGGAGAATTTGTCTAAAAAAAATGGAGATAGAATTAGATGAGTTTATAAAAAGTGTGAATATAAAATAAGAAAGAAATTGACATGAATAAAAAAAAATTAAAAATGAAATAAAATAAGAAAGAATGATATAAAATAAGAACGAAATTAAGATAAATAGGAAAAAAATTTGTTTTCTGAAATTTTGAGATAGAGAATATAGACTGTCAATTTTTAAAAAAAATGATAATTTACAGAAAAATGGAGATAAAGTGGAATGAGTTTGATAATTTAATAGAAAGAAAATGTCCAAATGCTCATCGTGGGCAACTCTTAATATGTCCACCAATGATGTGTAATGATCACATCCCCTCGTTATATGAAAGATGAAATTAATAGATATTCTTAATTTTTGACACATATGATCACATCCCCTCGTTATATGAAAGATGAAATTAATAGATATTTTGAATTTTTGACACGTCAGCAATGGGTTGTGCCTACAGTGGATAAGTGAGCAGGACTGTTTAATAGAATGAGATGAGTTTAAAAAAAATTATATGGATATAGAACTAAAAAAAATTACCATGAATAAAAAAAAAATTTTAAAAAAATAAAATGATAGCCATAAAAAAAATTGAGATGAATAAAAACAAAAATTATTTAAAAATGAAATAAAATGATATATAAGTTAGGTAAGAAAAAATATCACTGTAACAAAAAAAATTAAGTAAAAGAAGAATATCATCGTAACTGAAAAGAGAATATAGCGTATAAACGCCAGATCAGCAGATCTCGTATATATATTCCAAGCTGTACAAACAAGCTTCGCCGCAGCCTTAGAAAATTGCAATGCTTATGCACCGTTTAATTTTTATCTTTCTTAACGATTATTTTAAATTTTCGACATTTTCTGATATTTGCTACAATTTTACCAAATTTCTTTGATTTTCATTTAATGTCCAACACATTTTTAACTGTTATCGAAATTGATATTTAGCGATGCCTTTTCAAAATCCAGGAAAAAATGTTTACATCCACTTGACTTGGGGATGATGAAGAAATGCAGGCCCACATTCCAAAATATCCTTTTATCACTTTTAAACAATAAAATGGTGATAAAAAGATTAGTTTATCATCTTTTTATGAACAATAAATGTTAAAGAAAATTCTCAGTATACAAGTGTAAAAACATCCTTTAGTTATTGATAAGTAGTAGTTTCCACAAAAAAACACAATAGAATATACCATAAATTGCAATGGAGGATTCTCAATTCTTTATTAATACTTAAATTGTTATATACTTGCAGGGTTTTACATATTAATACCATTTAAGTCTTTATCATGGAACAATAGAAGGTTATGTTTGTATGTGCTAATACTTTTTTACCCAATTCTCTCAAAATACAAATAGACATACATTCATATTTTTTACCCAATTCTCTCTCTCTCAAAATACAAATAGACATACATTCATATTTTTTGCCCAATTCTCTCTCTCAAAATACAAATAGACATACATTCATATTTTTAGTGAATTTCCATCCAGGACATACTTTGCTATAAAATTCATTTTCAAATTCTTCTCCAAAACTAAAAAATCACATCCAAACTTCAGCCTCTGTATCACATAATCCAACTATTCTAATATACACACGATGATCTAATGTGCTCAAAGCTTTATGCAGTAATCTGAAAAGAGGTACGCGATATGTATCTATTCAGATAAGATTTGAACAGTATTATGTGCAATAAGACATGTTAAAGAATCATGCAGTGAGAAAGGAGAATTGTGAATCAATGGAAAAATGATGGCAGATGTGTTTTAAAGAAAATTATAAATCATCGAATGGTAGAGCGAGATGAACCTCTCTTCGAAGTAAATTTTTCTAACTTCAAGATAGACTCTAGTTTTTGGAGATATTTCAGTGCTTTTGTCTGCAGACGATGTAGCAAAAAAAAAAAAAAAAAGAGTTAGAAATGCAGACAAATGTACTCTTAACTCCAATAGAGATGAGATTATTAGACATGAGAAGGAAAATCTATATTAAGCACATATTTAGAGGAAAATTAAGCCAATGACATGTTGTTCAACAGCATGCAGTACATGAAGTTCATTTATAAGCTTCTTTCCAAAACATTATAGCATTCGTTTTTTCTTTGTATATCAAAAACAAGTTAGTCAAGGAACCGCTAACAAGAAGTTCGTTTTGATTTTCTATCAATGGAGCTGAATATTTATTCCAGAAGGGCTTGTTCGACCTAATCGTACCACATAATCTTTTATAAAGTGTTCTGAGTGAGTTAGTTAAGCTCGAACGACCTTTAAACAAAAGGGTACCTATACCAGAAACTGACACAGGTGGGTAGGTAGAGAATCTCCACACCTTCTTTCCTTTGAATTCCAATTCAATCAAGTAGAGAGCACTAAGTTCTTTTTTTTTTAATTTGTAGCAAGCTCCTTGTTTGCTTATCGTAATCTTAGCTTATTGGAATCAAAGTAATATAAAAATGGGGTTTTCCTTGGTGATCTAAGATCTACTTGTAGTAGCCAATATCTATGTCATACAGATGGGTTTGAAGTCCTAGTTAGTACGGTAAGAGATCATGGCTCCATAGGGTTCTTTATTTCCTCCCCATAATTTACTTTTTATCATCTCAGCTATATACTACTGCCTAAATTGGTATATAATCTAGCATAAGATAATATAAATACATGAACAGTGAAACCTTTATAAATGAACTAGAAAAAAATATTCATTTAGCGAGGTTATTCGTTTATCGAACATTCATTTACCTCATTGGCCCAAGTCGGAACCGAAGAAAATTATTCATTTGTCGAGGTTATTCGTTTATCGAGCATTCATTTATCAAGGTTTCACTATAGTTTGACTCAGTCTTGTCATTATTTTTTTAACTCACTGTACTTATCATGTCCAACCAGAGTGAGAAGATTACCTTCCATCGTCTTTTATGAGTAATATTTTTGTTGATTTCATCCAACTTCAGAATAATCTCTCTGAAAGTAGGTCGCTTTGATGGCTTCTCATTCCAACAATTTTCAATTAACCTGTTACAGAGCCACGACCACATAGTTAGGATCCTAAAGCATGATGATAGGAAAGAACAACTTATATCATAAAGTTTTCATCAGGTCAGTGAAGAAAACTGTGATGAAAAGAGATGAATAACTGATGGATCAACCTGCCTGTTTCTTCTCAAATGTAAAATATAAAATGCTTAATGGTCAGAATTTGATCATGCACATACTTTAAAACTTGCAAATAGTTGAAATTATAAGGAAATAGCCTTCCTAGCCAGCTAGCATTCAAGTTCTTCAATCCAATCGACAAGAAAACTCTATCTATAAGACATACTTGATGGCCCACATGTATCTTTTCTGCTCTTATCATCCCCAAATTAATGGGATGAAATGGAGACAAAAGTCACTATGCCCCATGCTAATTCTTCTATCATTAATTAGGGAAAATATATATATAGTTGTAGTTGCATGATGCCAGAGAGAGAGAGAGAGAGAACAACTCCATTCTGTAGAATCATAAAGTTGTAGCTGCATGATGCCCACGATATCGGTCATGTAGTTTGCATATTAGATCAAATGATCCTATTTGACATTTTTCATTAGCATATTAGCTGAAACTTCAAGAATATGTGTCCGTATATCTGACAATAAAACCTTCACAATAATGCAGTCAAAGGGAATTGCTAGGCTTACTGTCGTAGTCCATAAGCATACTGCTTCCCTGGAGCTTCAAAAGGAGGGCGCTCATTGGCAACATATGCTTTAGCAACTTCGATTTCTTTCCTTTTAGTAAATGGTGGAGAACCCTCAATCATCTATGTGAACAAAATCTATAGTTCAAATAGAAAGCAAGCCAGTACTGCTCAAATGAAACATTTTCAAGCATGAAAATTTGCAATCAGGAATATCCTCTATAATCTGGTAAGAGATGAAAAGGGAGGGAGTAGGGGATGGGGAGAAGTTTCAATTTACAGGGAGAAATTATAGTAAGAAGGAGCTATCTCAGCTTTCCATGAGAAAATGTGTGGGAATTAAATGATCTTTTATTCTTTTTTCTGCCATCAGTATGCCTCAATCTCTTCTCTTTCTTCTTTTCCATCTTTCTCTTCTTTCTCTCTCTTCTTCACCTTCTTTTCTCTTTCTGTTTGGAAATAAATTTCCTTACACAGTTGGGAGTGTTTTCATTGAGATACTTCAACTTTAGTCAGTTATAAGTAGGCAAAGCTTATGCTTAGCACATGACATCTTCCAAGATTTTTAAGCAGTTGTTTGATTTTACTCCCAACTCTTGAAGAAATTACATTGGACCCCATTTGTTTGCTAGTTTTTATTTTTTGTCCTCCTTCTGTTTCCTTTTGTAAGCCTTAAGAAGTCGGATACTTTTCCCATGTATCCCCCCTAAGCATCAAAGTCAGGAATAGATCTTATTTGTCACTCTCAAACACACAAAAAATTATACCTTAAAGTTCTAGTGATGAAAAAAGTGTTCATTACATTTTAACAATTAGTAACTGTTGAATAACTAATGCAAAAATGATGTGTATTGCTAGCAAAACAAGACATGTTGTATCTAATTAACTACTCAACAATATTTTGTAACATACCTGACAAACGTAAAATAACAAAGAAATGTTTTTCAAACCAAAACATAAATTGTAAATTAACTTTTTAATTTTTCACTTTGATTTTTTAACCTGAACCCCAATATTCCTCAGAGACCTTTCCATCATATAAACTCTGACAAGCATGCAAAGCACAGTGGACCCCCAAAGCAGGCATACTATGAAACTGAACATTATTATGTAAGACTGATATTCCCACATCTTCACTCAAATTTAACATTGATCTTTTACAGAACATATGACTACATATTCATACATCAGTATATACATGTTAAGATGATTAAGAAAGTATGGTTCGTCATATATCTCCATATCATCTGTGCACACTGCATACTAACAGAAATATTTGAACCATCTAACATCCCTTTGAGCAAGAGAAAATGAAGAAAGGCCACTCAAAAGCATTTACCTCCTGTACTATCAATGCAAATGAAAACACGTCCACCTTAGCATCATATTCCTCACTTTTAAAAACTTCTGGAGCTACGTACCGCCCTGAGTTTGAGAGAGGTAGAGGTTATTACTTATTCATAATATTGACAACAAACTGTAGCAATTTTTATTTTTGATAGGAAACAAGAATTTTATTAATAATAATAAAAGATTGCAAAGGGATGAGATGTCCCTAATTATGGAGAAGATCTATCTGAAGTACAAGCTTTAAATCTCGATAAGTATCAGATACACATGAACCCCTAAAACATTTATGTCCAGCAGTCCACCAAGCAACCCTAAACTTCAATTTATCCCACACTTCATCTAGTGATTCCTCAACATTTTCAAAAACTCTCTTATTCCTTCCAACCAAATAGACCAACATAAGGCTTGGACTATAATACCCCACAATATCTTAGCTTGTTTACTAATGAAGCTCTCCAACAATATTGTATTGTCAATATATATTGACAACAAACTTTAGCACTCGATCACTTTGAAGAGAATAGTCGCACATAAATCTTTTAAATATAACATTTTAGGAAGTTTAGACTTACCTGGATGTAACAATTTTATACAGGAATCAACAGCAAGCACAGGCATTAGCAATATTATTTTGTGTATAAATAAGATATATTTTTCCCCACTGCAAATATTAACATGGTGAATAATCAGTATCCAGAGCATCCCAATGTTGTAAAAACGAAAAGTTGCATCAGGCAAGGTGTTGCTCTTTGTTAAAAATTCCAAAGTAAACAATTAGACAAACGTTAACAGACCCCAACCAACTGGTTACTTATTACTTACAAGAAGTCTGTTGGCAAGACATAGGTTTGTCTTCTTTAATTGTATTGGTAACTTTTATCAGCTTGCTTAGCCCAAATTCTGCAACTTTGAGATGACCTGAATCATCCCGCAATATGTTCCTGTCATCACTCTCAATCCATCAAAGAAAATCTCAAATATCCTAACTTCCATAGACGGTCTCTTATTGCCAAAACTATAATAACTAAAGTAAGAACCAATGAGATTGATGTGGAGAGAAAGGAAACCAAAGAATACATACGAAGGTTCAAGATCTCGATGTATTATTGCTTCAGGTTTATGCTCGTGCAAGTAGTTCATTCCTCTGCAGTTAAACAATATGAAAGATGAAGCTAGATAAGGCACTAAAAACACTTCCGCATTCTAAGATACTGCTGGTCTTAGACATTTCCTTTAATATTGTGTTAAGTAGCAAATTGTAGAAGAACACAAAATCAACGACACATCGTTGCCCAAGCCTCCAGGCTCCAAAATCCAATAATAATAATGATAATAATCCCCTCTGTTTTACCCTAAACCCCATAAATATACTACTAATCTACTACCAAAAATAGAAAGATCCACTACGAACAAAGCCCATCAAAATTAAATAAAACAGAAAATAAACAACTCCTCCACGAACAGCCCACGGACGTGGGCCTAAGCCCGAGCACGCCGACGGTACACAATGAGAGGCCTCGGCTCCCCCACCTCAACCAAATCCTGACCCTGCTCCATATCAATTCCACCCTCCTTCGAAACAACCTTGTCCCCAAGGTTGAAATCTGGAAATTGTCGCCTAAACCCCATCTCACTCATCCATGTTGCATCATCCTCAGACTGTCCCAACCACTTCACTAACAACTATTCCTCATCAGTACTTCCAACACGCACATTCCGCCTTGCCAACACCTCATCGGGCTCAAATAGCGGAACCAAAGGAATCTCCAAGCTCGCCGGCAACTCCTGCTCCACCGGATGCTCCCCTACCACCTTCCTCAACTGCGACACATGAAATACTGGGTGAATTCTGCTCGAGGAGGGCAAAGTCAACCTGTAAGCAGTCGGCCCCACTCGACCTTCCACCATAAACGGACCATAAAACTTTGCTGATAGTTTGTTATGCTGCTGCCGATTAACCGAGAGCTGGCGGAACGGCCGTACCTTCAAGAACACTTTATCACCCACCTCAAATACCACCGCTCGGCGATGCTTGTTAGCTTGCCGAGTCATGCGCTGTTGTGCCACCTCCAGATTCCGCTTCAACTGCCCCAACATAGTGTCTCGGCTGCCTAACACCTCTGCCACAGCCGCCACCTTGCACTCTCCCGGAAGGTACCGACGTAAGGTGGGTGGTGCCCGGCCATACACCACCTCGTACGGTGTAATTCGAGCAGTCGTTTGAAAAGCCGTATTGTACCAATACTCTGCCCACGGAAGCCACCGCAACCACTGTTTAGGCTGCTCACAAGTGAAACATCTCAAATACGTTTCCAGTATGCGATTCAGGACCTCAGTCTGTCCATCTGTCTCCGGATGATAGGCCGAGCTAAATTTGAGTTTGGTGCCAGCCATAGCGAACAACTCCTTCCAAAAAGTACTCATGAAGATCGAATCCCTATCACTCACAATTTATCTCGGCATTCCGTGCAAACGCACCATTTCCTGCACAAATATCTCAGCCACCGAACGAGCTGTAATTGGAGGTTTCAATGCAATGAAGTGGCCATATTTCGACAATCTGTCCACAACTACTAACACCGACGAATACCCCCGAGACTTGGGCAGCGATGTAATGAAGTCCATCGATATATCCTCCCAAACAAGCTCCGGAATCGGAAGCGGTTGCAACAGCCCCCCGGGAGACATTGCCTCATACTTGGCCTTTTGACACACCAAACACTACGCCACATACTCTTGCACCCGACGAAACATGCCCTTCCAGAACACATTCGCAGCCAATCTTCTATAAGTTCGAAATGCCCCCGCATGTCCCCCAGATGGGGTATCGTGGAACTCATGCAACAACTGAGGGATCCACTTCGAATCAGCCGCAAGCACCAACCGACCCTTAAAGAACAATCGGCCCCCAACCAACTCAAACCCGGGCCGGCTGCCTGCTGTGTCTCAACTGCTTGTATCACATCTCGAACATATTGATCTCGCCTTTGTTCAACACCAACCTCGGCTAACCCCACCCACTCTGGCAGGCTTATAGCCGACAAATCCAACCCTTCTCCCCGGCGAGACAACGCATCCGCTGCCACATTGGAGGCGCCGGTCTTATACTCAATCACAAAATCATACCCCAATAACTTCGCCACCCAAACCTGCTGCGATGGAGTGACAATCTTCTAAGTCAAGAGATGTTTAAGACTCTTATGGTCCGTCCGTACCACAAATTTCCGCCCTATGAGATAAGGCCGCCAATGCTGCACCACCAAAGCTAGCCCCATTATCTCCCTCTCGTACGCGGACCTCGTCATTGTTCTATCCGCTAGAGACTTGCTAAAATAAGCAATGGGCCTCCTTTCTTGCATGAGAACCGCCCCTACTCTAGTCCCCGAGGCATCACATTCCACCACGAAAAGCTTGTCAAATTGAGGCATAGCCAACACAGGAGCTTCAGTTAGCTCCCTTTTTAATTGCACAAAGGCAACCTTGGCCTCTGGAGTCCACTCAAAGATGCGAGGGGCCTCCTTCTTTAACAATGTTGTCAACGGACGGGCAATCAAGCCATAATTCCTCACAAATCGGCGATAATATCCTGTTAGGCCAAGAAATCCCCGAACTTCTTTCACTGAACCCGGGCGAGGCCACTCCAGCACCGCACTGACCTTCCCCGGATCCATCGCCACCCCTGCCGCCGAGATCACGTGCCCAAGATACTCTACTTTCAAGCATCCGAATGCACATTTCTTAAAGTTCGCCTTAAATTGATTTTTCTGCAACAGTTGTAAGGTCTGAGACGGATGTATGCGATGGTCCTCCCAAGTCTTGCTATATACCAAAATATCGTCAAAAAACACCAGAACAAACCACCGAAGGAACGGCCTAAACAGATCATTCATCACCGATTGGAAAGTCGCCGAGGCGTTAGTGAGCCCGAAGGGCATGACCAGAAACTCATAGTGCCCACTGTGGGTCCTGAAGGCTGTTTTGTGGATGTCTCGCCAAGCGACCCGGATCTGGTGGTACCCGGCTCGCAAGTCGATCTTCGAGAAGATCACTGCCCCTGCCAACTCATCTAGCATTTCTTTTATCACTGGAATGGGATATTTGTCCGGCACTGTCACCGTGTTTAGCTCCCTATAGTCCACACAGAACCGCCAACTTCCATCTTTCTTTTTCACCAGAAGTACCGAACTAGAGAACGGGCTCGAGCTCGGTCGAATGATCCCTGCTAGTAACATATCTCCTACCAATTTCTCGATCTCATCTTTCTGCAGGTGGCCATAGCGGTACGGGCGCACTGACACTGGGCCTGCCCCAGGCATAAGCTCGATACGGTGGTCCGTGGTTCGCCGCGGTGGTAGGTTTGTCGGCTCCCCAAAGATCCCGGGATACCCATCCAGAATCTCCTGCACCTTTTCCAGACTGGGCTCCAACATATGTGACGGCTCTGACCCAACTATCACTGCCCAAAAGTCAACATCACAAGTTCGCATCAAAGTTCGCAGGCCTACCGGACTGCGGCTGATCGACGGGTCTCCTCTCAACACCACCTTTTCTCCCCCCTTCTCGAAGGTCATAGTCATTTTCTCCCAATTCGTGCGCACCTCTCCGAGCGTGGCTAACCACGCCACCCCCAAAATCACATCTACACCACCGAGAGTAAACACAAAGTAGTCAGCTACTACCTTGCAACGCTCCAGGTTCATAGCCACATTTCTGCAGACACCTTTTGACTGTTGCCTCACCCCGTTGCCTAGTTGCACCCCAAACTTAACAGATTCATCAGGAGTGAGCTGAAGTAAAGGAACTAAAGATGATGAAATAAAATTATGACTTGCACCACTATCAACCAAAACAATTACCGTACGTCCGCGCATAACGCCACGCATCCGCATAGTTCCCGGGCTGGAAAGTCCGGCCATGGAATAGACCGGTAGTGCTCCCTCATCCTCCACAGACTCGACCGACTCTTCCACTGCTTCCTCCAGCCCCGTCACTTCATAATATTCTGAATTCTGCAAATCAGTCGTATCGTCGGGTTCTGCCATCAACACCCGAAGTTCCCGTAGTGGACAGACTCTGTTATGGCCCGGAGTATATGGCTTCTTACACTTGAAGCAAAGCCCTTTCTCCCGCAGATCAGCAAGATCGTTGGACGAGAGCCGGGTGACATGTTAGAGCCCTGCGATGCACTTCTGCCGGGTGGCCGCAAAGTGCGATTCAGCCCTCCCCCACTGCTCGGATTCGGCGCTGAACTGACAGCATTGCCCGGCTGTCGAAAAATCGGGCCCTGACGCTGCCCCGAATTAGAAAAGCTCCTTCCCGTGCGCTCCTCCCCCTGCGCGATCAGATTATCTTCAATATCTCGAGCGAGCTCCATGGCAGTTTCCAAATCTGCCGGCCGAAGCAACCGCAGCGAGCTCCGCACAGAATTCTTCAAGCCGTTCATAAAATAACCCAGATAATGGGCGTCCACCAGCCCGGGTACTTGACTCGCCAGTTGCATAAATTCCGACACATAGTCATCGACTGTGGTAGTCTGTTTCACATTCGCCAGTCGCTCAAATCGACTCCCCTTGAATCTAGTATCAAACCTCGCAATCAGGGCTTGCGCAAATTCATCCCATGTTATGTTGGGATTGCGGCCTCGCAACCAAGTGATCCAATAGAGGGCAGGTCCCTCCATTGCAACGTATGCTGCGGTTAGTTTCTCCCCCAGCGGGGTCCCATGCATCACGAACTGCTGGTCCGTGCGGGCGAGCCAACCTATGGGGTCGACCCCTTCGAACGCTGGCAATTGCACCAGGCTCGGCGGTGCGCAAGGTGCGATGTTCCTGGGCATCACAGATTCAGGATCAACGGTCGTGGCGGGTGACGATGACCCGTCGTCAAGTTGGCCGGCGTTCTGTGGCTGTTTCCCAATTGACCGAGAGATCGAGCGAGAAAGCTCAGCCAGGGTAGCGGAAATCTCCTCCAATTTCATGGTGTTTTCATTCTGCCCTGCTTTCAGTTCGCTCACCCGCGCAGCAGTGTCAGCCAATTCAGACTCCAATTTGTCCATCCTCTCTCCTGTGGAACGTGTGATCGTCATCGTCGGCAGTGGGAATCCGGCAGGTCGGACCAATTGTTAAGTAGCAAATTGTAGAAGAACACAAAATCAACGACACATCGTTGCCCAAGCCTCCAGGCTCCAAAATCCAATAATAATAATGATAATAATCCCCTCTGTTTTACCCTAAACCCCATAAATATACTACTAATCTACTACCAAAAATAGAAAGATCCACTACTAACAAAGCCCATCAAAATTAAATAAAACAGAAAATAAACAACTCCTCCACGAACAGCCCACGGACGTGGGCCTAAGCCCGAGCACGCCGATGGTACACAATGAGAGGCCTCGGCTCCCCCGCCTCAACCAAATCCTGACCCTGCTCCATATCATATTGCAAGTTTTTCCGTTCTCTAAAAAATTTAATCTGATTCTGAAATAGGTGGCAAATACTAGATATACAGAAAATTTCTTTAAAATGCGTATGAGAAGAAGGAAATAATAAAAATATTGATACCTAAACTAAGATGAACTTCTATTAAAAGAAGAAAAGATTTAAAAACTATTATAATAAACTATGTGTGCCATAATTAAATGTGCATATAGTTTTTAATAGATGGTGGCCCATCACCAGCTAGTCAAAGCAAATGAAGCTAAATTTAGTAAGAAAGCTTCACCCAACAGCATAAACTCTAACCTTGCGATATCCAATGCAAACTTGATAGCTGTAGTTAACTTTAAAGAACCTCTTTTTTTCAAGTATGCACCAAAGTCACCCTGCAAAGAAAATTAATTCAATTGTGATTTATGTAATATGAATTGATTCCTGAAAGAAATTAATGACATTTTAAAGTTTAATCCCCTCAAAAACAGTAATCATGAACATAACCTGGTTTGAGAACAAAAAGGTTTCTTTGAGGACAATATTCTTTATTATTTTCTAAATTCAGGCAGGCCACACACGCACACACACATAAACACACAAACTAACAAAGGACTGTAGAAAACCCATATCCAGAAAGCAAAAGCATATAACATTTGAAGTAAACTTTGAGATACCTTTGGGAGATATTCAGTAACAATCATCATTGGAGTACTTTGAGTCACAGCACCAAGAAACTGGACAACATTTGGGTGTCGTATCTTTTGAAGTAGAGCAAGCTCATCCCTGAATGCCTTTCTGAAATCAACAACCAACCAGTTAAATAACAGAATCAATGGTCAAGTACAAAGAAAAAAGACCAAAAGAAGAAAAATTCATCTGCCTTATAAAATTAACCCACACTTTCTCTTCGTCGATGAAAAATTCCTCACCAAGTTTCTTAACAGCAACCTGAATTCCACGCCATGAGGCAATGCAGAATGTTCCCTGTGGCACATTTAGTAAATAAAAACAGAATTAAAATCATAAATTATAGTTAGCACCATCTTTCCACTTAGATCCTACACGCAGAAGCAATTTAAACTTACCATAAACTTAGCACTGGAGGTAGTTATATTACCTAACTATTTCATTATGTAAGTCTGCAACAAGATCGGATAGAAGATACAAACTAGGACTTTTCAAAACTTTAAAGAAAATTGATAGAGTCGTGGAAGGGCTCGTACTGTGTCAATGTTAGTAAAATCAAATAGAGGATGTTATAGAAAGACTGAACAAGTGAGGATGTTACCTTTGTTATTTCCATGCTGTTAGTAAAGTCTAGCTCTTTCGGACCAATTTCATATTCAGGAACTTCACCAGCATTTTCGACATGCATGGGAGCCATCTAACACAAAGCATTCAACAAGTTTATGCTTACAAGATTCAAAAATACATATATGAGTACAAATTTATAAAATGTAAAAAGAAAAGGCAGAAGATGGCAAAGGAGGATCAGCTAGAAATCCATGCGTGACAGCCATGTGAAACTAACTGGAGGTTTTGCGCCGTGTGCCTCTAAAAGCTTAATAACATCATTGTTTTTGTAGTATATTGCATCTGCAAGAGGCTATCCAATTAAACTTTGTCACTGCCTTGACTAATAATGGTTCATACAGAAGATTTAATAATTTACAACTACAGCATATATTTGAAATATGATGCATAACAAGATAAAATATATGATGCATCTCATCTCACAGTAAACTATTGAAAATCACCAACTTTCTCCAACCAACACAAAGGGAAAAAGATACTCATAATAGAGCTCCCATTAATTTTGTTGTAAATAGAAAAAAGGTTGTAAATGTCTTTTAGCTGCTTAATCATTGATTCTGACCCCAAAACAAAATTAAAAAAATAAAGTATCCCAACCACCGAACACTGAAAGACGATGTTTGTTGATGGAGTGGCAGAAAAAACACATGCCCTAATTGAATATCTTGAAATAAATTATAAGCAACAAGCAAGAAGAGATATCCCACAACATCAAGCCCAAGTTCACCTCCTTTCCAATGTTAAGTCAACTATACTGTTATAGATTATACTCAAACTCCACATGACTAATTGAAACACAATTCTATTAATATTTCCATTTCGCAGCGAACTAACCAGTATAAATGCTAGTCAACAAAATCAACCGTATTTAAAGCAACACAGCATTCATCAATTACATACGAGCTACACATACCGTACTACCCCATCGGTCCTCGACATCAACTTCAGCGCCGCGGCGAAGGAGCAAGCCAACGACGTCCGTCCTTCCCTGGCACGAGGCCACGTGTAAGGCGCTGCGACCGTCAATGTCTCTGAAATTGACGGTGGTGCCGGAATCCAGAAGCTCCTGAATCCCCTCCAAATCGCCCTCGTTCGCCAAGTACATTAACCTTACGCCACCGTCTATGGCATCGTCTAGACCCTCCGAGACGTCGGCGGCGAGAGCGACGTCGTTTTCGGGTGCTCCAGAGGACTGCCTGCCCAATGTGAAACGGCTCCGCAGCTTTAAGTCCATAGAAAGAACAACTCCAAGAATCTACAAAGAATATAGGGAGGGAGAGAGAGAGAAAGAGAGGATGGTTTGATTGTTAATAGGAAGGGAGAGAAGGAATGGAGGAAGTGTGCGCCAGTAAGAGCATTGTATCAGAAGCCATTTCAGAGTTGAGGATTTATCTATAACGTTTTAATATTCCAAAATTCTTCTTAATTGCAACCAACACCTTGCTTAGCTGCTATATTACATATCAACGTCCAATCTATATATATATATATATAATAACAAAAATCAGTCAGGTAAAATTGTAATTTTAGTAAAAAAATTAAGGATATTTTCGTAAATATTATATTAAAAATCGTTTATAACCGCTTTCTAAAAAAATTGATTCACATTCAAATTTTTTTTTTATTTTTTTAATTAATCTTAAATAAAAATGATAATTCTCTTTATAGATTTAAGATAGATCTTCATCTCTCTGTTAACCTCTTCCATATTTTGTCTTTATATTTTAATAAACATATGAAATCTTTATCAAAATATATAATATTAGTATTGTGATTTCAAATTCCATTTTTTTCTTTTTTTCCACGATAAAAGTGATAATTCTCTTTATAGATTTAAGATAGATGTTCATCTCTCTGTTAACCTCTTCGATATTCTCTCCTTATATTTTAATAAACATATGAAATTTCTATCAAAATATATAATATTAGTATATATTTTAACTGATCTATTTTTTTTTCCACGCGTTTCTTCTCTCTGTATTTTAAAAAATATATTAAATAAAAGTATATAATATTTTATATTAGGATTTCAAATTATACATTATGTGGAATAACTGTTCCCACTTATTTCAAACTGCCACGTTTATATCACAAACTAAATCTCACACGTAATTTCTCACCTATATTTTCTCAGTTGTTCAATCTTTGTGATTTCAAATTTCCATGTGGAATAACTGATCCATTTTTTTCTTTTTTTCCACACGTTTCTTCTCTCTGTGTTTGAAAAAAAATTAAATAAAAGCATATAATATTTTCTCACGTATATTTTCTCAGTTCTTCAATCTTTATGATTTCAAATTCCCATATGGAATAACCGATCCATTTTTTTTTTTCCACACGTTTCTTCTCTTTGTATTTAAAAAAAAATTAAATAAAAGCATATAATATTTGATATTATGATTTCAAATTATCACGGAATAACTGTTCCCACTTGAACCTACTGAAGTATTCATTCTGGAGCTGAAGTATTCATTCTAGAGATGTCTTCAGCATATTGAACCTACTGAAGTATTCATTCTGGAGATAACTGGAGATCGTTTGAATCTTCAGCATATTGAACCTACTGAAGTATTCAATTTGAAGATAACTAGAGATAACCGTTAAACAGAAGTATTAAATCTAGAGATAACTGGAGATAACCGTCAAACAAAACCGCAGCTTCTTATAAAGGTGAACAATCTTCTAACATACTATATGGAATATTCAGCCTGGAGATAACCGTCCTAAAAATCTATAGATTCTTATAAAGATGAACCATTCAATCTAACAGAATCAAGTAATATTTAAAGGTATTCAACATTAAATCGTACAAATTTTGAAATAATGAATTTAAAAAATAATTTTTTGGATGATTGATATATTGATTCAATGCAGAATCAATATGAGGGGAGACTACGAATCTACCATCGTAGGAGAAAAAAGAAGGGAAGGAAAAACAATAGGTTTGTTATTTTTATGTATACACTATTCATCACAGGTTTGTTATTGAATTAAATTTCCAATTATCTAATTCATAATGATGAAATGATGTTGGAAAAGTTTTGTTATGTTGATTTATGATTGTTTAGTGTGTTTTCTACTTCGTTAAGAAATCGATGAATTGATGAAAATAAATTTATTATGATTACTTTTTGTTATTTTTGTTTGAGTATTTGATGAAAAAACTGATGCTGATGAGTATTTGATGAAAAAATTATTTGGTTAAAGACAGAGACGGATCTATATATCCCAAGGGGGGGCACGTGCCCCCACATTTTAAAAAAAAAATTATTACTAGTCTATAGTGTATTATATATTGTGCCCCCAATTTTTTACTACTACTTTACAGTATCTACTATATATTGTGCCCCCTCAATTTTTTTTTAAATTTTTTACTACTAGTTATTTTGTGCCCCCCAATTAAAAAAGTCTGAATCCGTCCATAAACACAACACACATGAGATTTGACACTTTTAGTATCAACAATTTTATTTAGTTGAATACATTAAAATTAAACTTTTTAACATGGTACTTTTTGCCTAAAATTCTAGAATTTTTTTTATATTTACATATTTTTAAAAATATCTATTTAGATATATTATCAATTTTTTAATAATTACCATAACGATTAATTATAATACAAAAGCTCAGTATTATTCCATCGATTAATATTAATAGAATTCCCTTATTGTATATGTTCTGATATTATATCTATCTTCATTGCAGTTATATTTTTAAAAAATAATATTCAATATATAAAAAAAAATTGTAAACTATGTATATGTATATATTTAATTCTATTATAAAGGTAAATCATAATTAGATAATAGTCTATAGTTGAAGGACTATTAATTTAAAATATACGTATATTTAGTACATATCTAATGAAACTATATTTGTAGGGCATAACTTACATATAGTATATAGATTCCTAATAAAAATTTAATTATATTGTAAAAAGTATCAAATTTAGTATCAACTATTTTTGAAGAGCATACATTAAAATAAACTTTGTTAACATATATATATTTTTCCTAAATTTTTGGAAAAAATTCTATAGCTACATATTTTTTTAAAAGAACGTATATCTATTAAGATATATTATCAATTTTTTAATGAATAACATAATGATGAATTTGAATCCAAAAGTTCAGCATTATTCGCTACAATAATTTCATACAATTTTGAATGTTGACAAATTTTATTATTATATTATTTTACCAAATCATGAATTCTAAATAAAGTTTAAATTATAATATACACTCAATTTTTAATTTGATCTTATAAATATTATAACGGAGTTATTAATTGTAGTTTTTTTATAATTACAGGTAATCAGATTAATGTTCATATAAATGAAGCTTCAAAACCACGAACTAATCAATATTTAGTGGTGTGACAAATAGTACATAAACACTTCATATCTTTATTTTTATTTTATTAAGAGATATAGTTTGAAGATTATTAATTAATTTGTGATAGCGTATGAATACCATTGAACTTTATATTTGTATTGTTTTATAAATAATTTACTTTCTAACTACAGGTTCTACCACAAAATCATCAAATGGAAAATCATCCATAAATACATCTTCATTTTCAAATGTTTCTTCACCGATTGACATTGACTTGGAAGTAGATCAAACTCAAATAACAGAGTCAAAACGAAGAATTGTTTCTCATAGTGTTTTGACTAGCAATTCCAGGACTCCTATGAGTGATATAATTAATGGTATTTTATTGACACTAACATAATTATATATTTGATATCGGTTTACTTATTTCAATTATTCATAAGAGTACTTATATTGACAATCTATATCACAATTTGTTGCGATTTCTTCAAATTTAGTGTCACGATCAACCTGAAGAGGGGAAATTCTACATCTAAGAGAAGTCGAGTTTCATCAAATGATACTCCAGTGATAATTGACCTTCAACATGATTGTGAACCAAAAACGCCTTCTGCAAATGTTGGATATCCTTCAAATACATTGGCAGGTGAAACAGTTACAACTGTTCATAAAGTTCCTCATACAATAAAGAACATATCATCCACATTTTTGGAATATGAAACTGCAAATATTCATCAAAATGGTATAATTTTATTATGAAGTGGTGATACATATATTAATTATTGTTCAGTTTTTTATTACATAATTATTTTATAATTTTCTATTTCAAATAATCTTTTTTTCAAAAAATACTTGGATCTCGATGACCCCACATACTGGTGCCAACATTGTAATGCAATGTTTTGGTATGAAGAGCGATTAGATGCAAGGAGGAAATCCAATAATCCAAGATATTCAGGTTGTTGTATGAGTGGAAAAATTCAGCTTCCACTAATGAATACACCACCACAATATTTATATGGATTGGTGTTTGAAGATAAAGACAGGTCAAAGCATTTCTTGGATAATATTAGATCATACAACAACATGTTCTGTTTCACATCTATAGGAGGAAATATAGATAAAAGAATGAACATGGGTAATTCGCCACCAGTTTTTACTCTTAATGGACAAAATTACCATTTGATCGGAAGTTTGCTTCCAATTGAGGGATCGTCTCCTAAGTTTGCACAACTATACATACATGACACCGAAGACGAGATTCAAAATAGAATAAAGGTTGTTCGGTACGTAGTTATTACTTTAAAAATATTTGTTAACAATTATTTATTTTGATAGCTATTTCAAATTAAGTTTATTATATTTTAATTTAAAGTTAATAAATTATAATTGTATTTCAAAAAAAATGGAGAGAGTAAAGATCTCCATGAAGAAATTGTGGCTGAATTGAAATTAATGTTGGATGAAAACAACGTATTGGTCAAATCATTCAGAATGGCCAAGGAGAAGTTACTTCAACAAAAAACTGAAGATGTTAGATTAAAACTTATCAGAAGAAGGGTGGGTAACCCAAGAAATTACAATCTACCAACTGTTTCGGAAGTGGCGGCATTAGTTGTGGGTGACTTTGATCAATCAATGGGAGAACGAGACATAATAGTGGAAACCAAATCTGGAAAACTGAAGCGTATAAATGAATTACATGCGTCATATCTAGGATTGCAGTATCCACTTCTATTCTCTTTCGGAGAAGATGGTTTCAAGGAAGACATTCCATTCTCGGATATGAGATGTAACACTCTAGAGGTAGAAAAAATATAAGTTTGAGAGAATAGTTTGCCTTCAGATTGCACGAGAGGATATGAGAAGTTTCTTTAATACTTTACACAAGAAGATTGACACAACAATTCGTGGTCGGCACATATACCATGATTGAGTCATCAAGATTGTTGTATATTCGAGCTCATCAGAAATAGTTGCGATGTGAGATGTACAATGGCTTGACGGATGCCTTGACTAGGGGTAAGACTGATCCTTCTATGATTGGTCTTAGAATTGTGTTACCACCGAGTTTCATTGGAGGAGCCCGTTTTATGGCTATTTATCCAGATGCCATGGCTATTTGCAGATGGGCCAATTATCCAGATCTTTTCATAACATTCACCTGTAATCCGAAATGGCCTGAAATTGATCGTTTTGTTAAAGAAAGAAATCTTAGACCAGACGATCGTCCAGATATAATGGTGAGGATCTTCAAAATAAAGTTGGATAATCTCATAAGAGACTTACATCATAATAAAGTTTTCGGTAATGTTATTGCAGGTAAATTATTTATTTATAATTAATGTAGTGAATTATTATCAACAATTCTTTTACTAAAGTAGTTTATAATTTCATTTACAATATTGTTCGTAACTCTTTTGCTATACAATTATATATATTGTTGAGTTCCAGTAGAGAGGTCTACCTCATGCGCACATCTTCTTTTTCTATCGAGAGAGGACAAATATCCTACTAGCAATGACATAGACCGAATTATTTTAGCTTAAATTCCAAATGAGGAAGATGATTCTAAATATTATGCAGCAGTACGTGATTACATGATGCATGGTCTATGTGGTATCTTAAAAAAGAATTCTCTTTGCATGGTGGATGATTTCTGTACAAAATATTTTCCAAAAAATTTTGTTGACACAACGGACGTTGATAATGAAGGATATCCAATATACAAACGTTGGGATTTGGGAAGAACAATTATGAAAAATGGAGTTCCACTGGATAAAAGATTCATTTTTCCACATAATCGATATCTCTTATTGAAATACAGCGCACATATGAATGTTGAGTGGTGTAACCAATCTTGGTCTATCAAGTACTTATTCAAGTACGTGAACAAAGGACACGATCGTGTTACAACAACTTTTTATGAATCATCTCGCGGAGATGATGTTGTCAGGAATGTCAATGAGATACAGTTGTACTATGATTGTAGGTACATCTCTCCATGTGAGGCAACTTGGAGAACATTTGGATACGAGATTCAATACAAGGATCCTCCCATCGAGCGACTATCATTCCACCTTCCGAACGAGCAGCTTGTCAATTTTGAAGATTCAGATTCACTACAGTTAGTGATTGATCGACCATCAGTTCACCACAGTATGTTTTTGGCTTGGTTCAAGGCAAACAAGAAGTATTCATTCCTCGCAAAACCACTTACATATGTTGAATTTCCTCAAAACTTTGTTTGGAAAAATGATTTAAGAGAATGGGTTCCAAGACAGAGAGGTTTCTCCTTAGTAAGAATGTACTACGTACCTCCAGGAACAGGCAATTCTTACTATGTTAGATGTTTGCTAAATATGGTTCGTGGTTGTGAATGTTACAACTATATAAAAAATATCAATAGTGTGCAGTATGATACTTATCGTGATGTTTGCTATGCCTTAGGATTGTTGGAGGATGATAAAGAGTATATTGATGGTATTGTTGAGGCAAGTTATTGGGGATCTACTCATTCGCTACGAGGATTATTCGTAACCCTTCTTTCAAAAAATCACTTGAGTATGCCCGAGGACGTTTGAGAGAAATGTTGGACCTATTTGTCAGAAGATATCTTATACAGAAGGAGAAATTTAATGAAAAATCAAGGTAATAAAAAATCTTACAAATTGTTAATTACAATTATATCTACTTATATCTAAAAAACTATACAATTATTTCATTTTATTCTTTTTTTTCTTTACAGATTTGAATTTAGAGGAAACTGAGATAAAGAATCTGACTTTATTGGAGATTGATAGATTGTTGCGCAATCATGGCAGGAGGTTAAGTGATTTTGCATCGATGCCAGTACCAAATCTTCAAGGATGTAGTAATTATCAAAATAAGTTCATTTATGATGAATTACAATATGATAGAGCTGCACTTTTAGAGGAACACGAAGAATTAGTTTGGAATCTCAATGTTGATTAGCTAAATGTTTACACTACAATAATGAATGTGGTTGAGTGTGATCAATGAGGGGTATTCTTCTTGTATGATTGTGGGGGAACTGGAAAAACCTACATATGGAAGACATTATCTGCAACTTTAAGATCAAAAGGAGAAATTATTTTAAATGTTGCTTTGAGTGGTATTGCTTCGTTGCTACTACCCGGAGGAAGAACAAGACATTCTAGATTCAAAATTCCAATAAATCTTCACGAGGACTCTACATATAATATCAAGTAAGGAAGTGATCTTGCCGAGTTGATGGTCAGATGCAAACTGATCATTTGGGATGAAGCACCGATGATGCATAAACATTGTTTTGAGACTCTGGATAGAACTCTTGGAGACATAATGACCCCTTCAAGATCTGATTGCTCAAATATCTCTTTCGGAGGTAAAACTTTTGTTCTAGGAGGAGATTTCAGACAGATTCTACCGGTTGTACCAAAAGGCAGCAGACAGGATATAGTCAACGCAACAATAAATTCTTCATATATGTGGATACAATACAAATTATTGAGATTGACCAAAAATATGAGACTACAAAATCTCGATTCAGATGTTGAGTCGGATGAGTTGAAGAAGTTTTCCAAGTGGATAGCCAGCATCGGAGATGGAACGGCCGGAGGTCCTAATGATGGTGTAGTTGATATTGAAATTCCAAATGATGTTTTTCTAAAGAGTTTCGGAGATCATATTGGTACGATAGTTCAAAGTACATATCCAGATTTCGAAAAGATAGTGGATGATACGTCGTATCTGCAAGGTCGTGCTATTTTAGCACCCACTCTCAACGTTGTGGACTCAATAAATGAATACATGATAGAAATGAACACTGAGCACGGAAAGTTTTATTTGAGTTCAGATAGTCCTTGCAAGTCGGATATGGGAGTAGATCTATTGCAGGACATCCATACCCCAGAATTTCTCAACACAATCTGATGTTCAGGTGTTCCCAATCATCAACTTAACCTGAAGGTTGGAACCCCAGTTATGTTGTTGAGAAATATTGATCATTCACTCGGGTTGTGTAATGGTACTAGGATGGTTATCACAAGAATTGGAGATCATGTCTTGCAGATAAAGATAATGTCCGAAGAAAATGCAGGAAAAAAGGTTTTAATACCTAGGATGACGCTTACTCCTTCAGATCCGAGATTGCCGTTCAAGTTTCAAAGAAGACAATTCCCACTGATCGGTTCATATGCAATGACTATAAACAAAAGTCAGGGTCAGTCTCTAAGTCACGTTGGTCTATATCTTAAAAAACCAGTTTTTAGTTATGGACAACTCTATGTCGTAATTTCTAGATTTACCAACCGTAAGGGACTAAAAATTTTGATAGGTGATAAGGAAGGTGGACAAAGCAATAGAGCCACGAATGTAGTTTACAAAGAAATATTTCAAAATTTGTAAACGACAATATGAACATTACCCTCAATTTATCATTTTATGCATCAAATCAATTATTTTAGTTTGATAATCCATTTATTTTATTTAATTTTTGGTAACTTGGATCAAACTATTAACTATAAATATAAATTAAAATAATGTAAATATAATGATAATAAAATAGAAATTTTTTATATTTAATCCCGTGCATTGCACAAGTGCAGTGCTTGAATAAATACATTTATATTACACTCAATTTATTGTATTATGCAACTAATCAATTACTTTAGTTTGATAATTTGGGCACTGCTCCGATACATATATTGATATTACATACAGTTTATCGTATTATGCAACTAATCAATTACTTTAGTTTAATAATTCATTTATTTTTTGTGTTCTTTCATAACTTAATTAGTTTAATTATTATAAATATAAATTAAAACAATACAAATATAAACTATATAAAAATAGACAATTTTTATATTTAATTCCGTGCATCGCACGGGTGCACTGCTAATTAATAATATAATAATAACAATCCGGCCCTTTTAAATTGTTAAGAGAGTAGAGATTTTAGGCGGTGGTTATTCGTATCTTCCTTATTTCTGAATACATCTCTCTAAATTTTTGGATCAAAATAATCTTGTAAAAATTGATTAAAATATTTTGTAGATAGGCAAATTTGTTAGGAATCAAAATTTGTCATGTGTTAAAGTCTCACAAATATTATCAAAAATAAATAAATATTTAATTTGATAATTATCTTAAGAAAGTAAAAGGATATCAAATTGTGATAATTTTAGAGCTATTATAAGAGCATTTACAATGAGGGAGAAAAAATTGAGTTATAGTTAATTCTCTCTCTTCCATCTACCCTCCACATCATCATTTCATTAACTATAACTCACATTTTTTAACTCTTCCAACCATATCATTGGTTAAACACTATTTGAATAACTACAATTAAATCATATTTTTATCCAAATATTCTAATATTTAATTTGAAAATTTTTATCATCTAAAATAATTTTATATTTAGGATAATATGAATAAAATAAATATCAATTTTTTAAAATTTAGATTTTTTCAATATATTATAAAAAAAATCTTATAAATTTTTTTCTTCATATTTGGACGAATTATCAAAAAAAAAACATTTATTTTACATTTGGCAACGGTCATAAACTGCTCTATTTTAATTTGAAAATGTTTATCATTTTTTTTAATTTTATAAAATTAGAAAAAAATATTGCGCTGCTACATAATTTTATCATCGATTTTTTATTATCTTAAAAAATACAAAGCAATTAATATCTTCGTAAATAAATATAAAACAATTAATAATAATTAAGAAAAAGAAATAAAAATAATTAGGAAAAAAAAAGAGTTAGGAGCACTTGGGATATTCTGCTTCGCCAACGCTGGCCAACATATATATTCAAGTGCCCCTATAACATAGAAAATCTTTGTAGACAGAACCAATCATTAGTTCCCAATCATGAGGTGAATGAGGGGATTTTTGGAGTCTCTCCCCAAAAAGGGGGAGTGCACATTTGCTTGAACAATTCGAAAACAACTACTTTACGCCTTTGAGCGCGTATAGAACCTTTGATTATACCATCATGGAGCGCATATTTTGTATGAGCTTTTTTTTTTTGCTGGTTCACCATGGTGAACTAGCCCATCAAATCAGGGTTATGAACTACCTATTTTTTCTTCTACAATGTTATTTGGGTTATAGTCAATTAACTATAACCTAGTTTTTTGGAGGGACAAGTTGTTAGAATCCTAGAACTATCAAAACTCTACATTTGGATAGATATCAAATTATGACAGACCAATCTAATGACAAAAGGTTCTATCTTGGATTCTACTTCTAATCTCATCGGGACTCTCCATCAACACGAAGAACTGAAGATTTTAAGAACTCAGACATTATTCGACACCAGCGATAATGTCGATGGTGTTTTTCAAAGCCTTCTTCGATGGTGTTGGTCCCAAGTGGTGTCCGAGGTTCGAGGGGGGGTGAATGAACCTTGGTCGATTTTGCAAAACAATGGAAAACTTTTCTACTCTGCAAGTTACTTGAACTTGCAGCGTCAGATTGTTACTGCTTACAGCACTAGGATGCAGTGTTGCACGCTGTAACTTAGAGTTTTATGCACAGCGGAAAAATATCGTTTATAACACATGGCTGATTTTCTCAATATGTTTCTTTCAAAAACGTTTAATGCTTATGAGATATACAAGATCAAAAGGTGAAGACACAAATAAGTAAAACAATTAAACACGTATGGCTTATAGTGGTTCAAAGGTGGTATAATCCTTCTATGTCCACTCTACTGCTCCTCGAGCAGGAACTTTGTTAAGCAAGATTAAATTACAGAACTCTCCTAACAATCAATCAACTTTACAAAGCACCACCTACTGAAGTCCAGCGTACACACAACAACTGCAAACTTCAAAGGCTAACCCACACAGGGTTCTACACTCCCACACAGGGAAATTGCCTAACACTAGACAACTTATACAAACAGTAAGAATCTCTCCTATCAACTGTTCGACACCACTAAAACAACCTAAGCACACAGCAACAAGGTTAAAAGAAATAAAAAGGTTTCTTCAACTGGTGCGACGAAGTGAGCTTCTGAATCTGTTGATGGATCTTTCAGTACTAGGCTTGCTTCACTTCAACGGTTGAGTGACTGAAAAGTAGGCTTGAATACTTGAATCTTGAAAGCTTGTGAATTTTTGCTCGAATGATTTAGTATTAGTAGTTTCAGTTTTTAGTTATCAGTAACCAGCTTCAATGTATCTCTTCCTCTATTTATACTTGTAGGAGAAGATGTTCGTTGAAGGAGACATCTCTCTTTTGAATTTGAAGTAGTCTGATCAAAGGCATGGCTTGCATTTAACGCGACTTGACCTTTTCTTTTGGAGCATTTAATGCGGCAATTGTGGCTCGCAGCTTTCTGCAGCGCGTCAGTCCACGTGGCTTCTTTGTATTGGTTCCGTGTCTGCTTCTTTGATCTTGTCTCGAACGGCTCTATTTATTCTTGCTTTAATCTCTGTTCCTCGTACTGCATTTATCCTTCCTAGGATTGCAGGATATATTATGTTGTAATTGACGCTGATTGGCTTCTCTGAACTGTAAGCTTTGGCACTGTATCTTAGTCTTCGTACAGTAAATGTTTTCTTGCAGTACTGCTGTAACTAAGACCTGGTTGCAATATCTTGTGTAGAGCTGCTGCATCTTTTTCTTGCAGTACTCCTGTACGCCATTCCTTCTTACTTAGCTGTAGTGACGTTCTATTTTCTTACAGCGATGCTATATCTGCCTTCTTTTCGCGATGTTGTATCTGCCTTCTTGCAGCAGCTTCATTTTCTCGAAAGACTTAGATGCAGCTTTGTCCTTGTCAACCCTCCATCTTTCAGCACTTAAGACTAGACTCAAACCTAGTCTATATATTCACTTAAACATTGTGAAAATGGGGTATTAAAACTTCATATTACAAATGTGTTTTGTCACATCAAAATCTAAACATCGAAATCCCAACAATTTCCCCCTTTTTGATGATGACAAAACCTTTATATTATTTCGTTTATGAAGAAAGATTTTTACTTTACAGATTATCACAAAATCAGGGTTACATGCTTGAACATCTTTCAAAAGATAAATATAAACCCTGGATTCATCAGAGATGTATCATGCTATTCATTTATCACTAAGCAACAGGAAAACATAAACAACATGCATAAGTTCATAAGAATTGAACTCTGAACAGAAATGAATCTAAAATTTCTTCATGAACTGAAAGAAATTGTACAAGGCATACATATATTACAACATGGATCACAAGAGAGTAAATACATTACTGATACAGGGACCTTTTTGTAGACTGTTCTTCAGGTCTTCTTTCAGCAAACCTTTCAAAGCCTTCTCTTCCTCTTGATCCTTTCCACCAGTCCCTGATGGACTCTTGATATGACTCTTCTAGCTTTTCCATAATTACAGGAATTTGAATCCACCTGAGCCAGAAGTCCTCACAATATGGCACAATCCCGACATGCTTCACTAGGTCGATATAATATTTTTAAACTTCAAGTTCTCCTTCCCTAGCAAGCTGCTCATATCTCCTCAATGCAGTCTTGCAGGTATTATATCTGCTGAATTTATCTTTCCTGCATAGAGTTCTGAAGTTCTTAAGGTACTCTGATCGTTTGTACAACGTGATCGCCTCAATGATGGATTCCTGTCAGTAGGCAGTCTGATTTCCTTGAAGATGTTAAACATTCAAGCCATATTTTCACCTTCAGGCCTCTGATCAATCAGAACGGAAACTTCAGCTGAGATATTTTCAGTATCAAGGCGAGGGATCTCTTGAGGAGGGTATTGGTAGAAGTCGTTGGGAAAAATTCTACTCTCACCAATTACTCCGAGTCTTTGAATCCAGGCATATGGATCTTGTTCTTCTCTTTGGCGTCTTTGACTCTCAGACTCTTCCCCACTCATCCTCTTCCTTGAGCTTTGCTGCTGGCCTTCATACCTTCTCTTTGTATGATGATGAGAGGGAGGTGCTGCATCTTTACTTGCAGCTCTGCTGGGTGCAGCGCCTGCTGCTGATATTCTTGCAGCACCAGCTCCTCTATCATTATCTATTCTCCATCGCTTGGGAGAAGGGATGTCAGCCGCAGCAGATGATCCAGACCTCCTCCTCCTCCTGCTGAGAGGTTGCTGGTCATCATCTTCATCTTTTTCTTCAGCTCCTCCTGAGCTCCTGTATCTATCTTCAACTCATTCCCCCATTTTGGCATCATCAAAAGTCGGAGGCTGAGCAGGGGCAACTGGGACAACCTTGGAACGTGGTCTTCAGGTCGGTTCGGGGGTGGCCTTAGGAGCGTCAACATACTGAGGGAAGGCTCGGAACATGATGTTCCTCAGTTCTCCAAAAATTAGCTCCAGGTTCCCCAAACGGTCGTCCACACTTCTGGTTCGCTGAGATTGATCAGTTGTGCGATCCAGAAGTGTTTGCAGGACGAGGGAGTGAGTATTCAGCCTGTCAGAGGCATTCTCAGCATGGCGCTTGCACAGCCTTATCTCCTGACGAGTCTGTGCAGCTTCAACTTTCAGCTCTCCCTCCATCCTGACTTGTTCCATGTAAAGCCTGTGGGAGTGATCATTCAGCGTTCTCTTGATCATCCCAGGCAAGGCTTCAAGGTCCTTCTTGAAACCCGTCATGGTTTCAGCGTGGAATTGGGCAGCGACCCTGAGACTGTTGCGCATGGTAGACTCGTGCTCTTGGAGGGCGTGCACCAGATGTCTAACCGCGGCTTCAACTCGGTTGATCGATTCGTCAGGAGTCAGCCCCGAATTTCGTCTTATTGAGGCGGTAGAGGATGCAGCGAATGGTATTACAGCTTGAATATTCAGAGCTGCATCCTGCCTTGGAACCTCAGCGGCGACCTCATCCTCATGATTGCTGGTTTGAGAGCTTGTAGAGCTTGAGGATGGGTGTTCTTCTTCTTCTTTTGTCTCCTCTTCGCCGGATGAGATTTGAACAGGATCTGTTCCGCCAGATTTTGGCCCATGAACAGCTATGTTGTGTTCCTTCATCATCCTTGCGAAGTCGGCATCAGTAACCTCAGCTTCCTCAGTAACCTCTGCTGCTGTAATCTTGGAAGGTTCTTGTGAGCATGCAGCAGCTGCATCATCAACCTCCTCTTGAGGTGTCTCTAGCTGCATGGGGGTTACCTGAGCTACTCCTTTTGTATCCTCTGTGGGTACTGTCTGAACAGCCTCCCCAACAAAGGTCTTCTCACCTTCAGTGAGTGTTGTCAGAACAACAGCCTCCCCTGAGGTCTTCTCAAAGGACTCCGTCTCCTCGGCCGGTCCTGCAACTTGGACAGATTCTGCTGCAAGAATGGGTTCTTGCAGCTCTGGTTGGTTTCTTGCAGTGTCCACAACATTCAACACTGTACGCTCCACTACTGCAAGAATATCAGCTTCCACCCTGCAAGTCTCTTCAGTAGCTGCTTCTTGGGTGGTCGTCTATTGTACTGCTGTCTCCGCCAGTACAGGGAGTCCAGCCTCGGCAACTTCCTCCGTGGTTGCATCATTGGCGTCTTCAGCAAGTTCAGAGTTTACTCCCTGAATGATGGTTGACGGTTCCCTTTGTGAATCTGTAGCAGCAGCATCCATGTGAACAGGGAAATCGCCATAGTCCAACATTTGAGATTCTTCCTCCTCCAAAGGATCCAGCGAGACAATATTGGAGTGGCCCTCAACTACTTGCTCGTATGCAGGGGAGTTCATAAGGTATGAACTTGAACTTCCTTCTCCCCGCATTCTCCTAGGAATGTGCTGCATCTTTGTCTCTTTCACACTCTGGTGCAGCGCCCGTTCAGCATAGCTTCCTTAGCTTGCTCCACTCCCAGGGTGTCGATTTGCTCTAGGGCAAAAACGACATCATCGCCCTTTCTAATAACCTCCGCAGCCGGGGTAAGGAAGACCTGCACATCCTCCAATGCCGCTCTCATCGGTAGCTCTACAGAGTCGGATTCTGCAAGAGCTTTTCCCTTCCCTTTGTCCTTTGCTCCCTGAGCAGCACTACTATCACCAAGCTCCTGAACTCTTGCTGCATACTCAGGTTGCAGGAGTGCCAGTATATCTTCTGATTTGGCCCACTCAAGGACAGCTTGCTCGACTGTTAGAAAATCCTTCCACTTCAACAGGATTTCCCCCTTAGCCAGCCGCATCTCTTTCCAGAGATTGTATTGCAGCTCCATATTTCTAGTCGCAGGGAGGGTATGATCAAGCACTGAAGCTTCTGTTTATAGACGAGCTTCTTCAGTTGGCTTGTCCCGGAGCTGATGTGGCTCCTGAAGCTGATGTGACTCATCCCCAAGATTTTCTACCATCTGAGAAGGTGTAGAGAGTTGGGAATCAAGAACTCCTTCTTGATCCCGGGGCTGATGAGACTCATCCCCAACAGCAACTACAGCCAAGCTTGCTGTAAAATGTTGGGAAGCAGCAGCTGCAGCAGCCTTCTTCTTGCTGTGCGGGGTCCTTCTCACCAAGGGTGCATCGTCATCAGAAGACGGGGATTCAGTTTCAGGTACAGCCTTCCCTGAACTCCTCTTGATGATGGGAAGAAGATCTTGAAAGTCCTCTTCTTCTTCGTCTCTCCCGCTGCATACTGCTTCATCTTGCAGGGCCAGAGTAGCATTCTTTTTGTCTTTGGTTTTCTTTCTTGCTGCCTCAGCTTCTGTTATCTTCGATTGGGTCTTACTCTTCTTCTTCTCCCCTAGATACTTTTCGATGGGGATGGGGGTCGATGCTGCAAGTTGAAGACCAAGCTTGCAGAGCAGAGAACAAATGGTGATACTGTAGCTCCGACGCTCCGTTATCTTCTCTGCTTCCTCCCACAGCCTCTTCATGATGAACCTCACCCAGTTCACCTTCTCTCCGGCCATGATAGCGGACATGATTTGGAACCGAAGATCCGTGCACTTGTCATAACTCCCTATTCGGCCTTCAATAGAGTATGCACAGATATCATGAAGCAGTTCAAATTCCGACTTGAAGAGCTTCTTTGGGGCGCTTCTCTTGATTTCAGCCCCTGCATCCCTTGCTCGAAAAAGATCCCACATCTCTTGAGCAGATGTCTCCTCATAGTTCAACAACTGACTGGGGGTCATACCTCCGGCGGAAATGCTGAAGGTGGTAACGATGTCTCTAACGGTTAGAGACCGCTCTTCCTCGCCTGTATCCATCCTGAACAGGATGCAGTTCCTGTCCTCCGCCTGCCTGGAGTAGGAGTAGAACCTCTGTACTGACTCCACAGAGAAGCCGACGTAAACGGTGGTCAGCAGCTCTAGGACTTGGGTCCGCTGAAGAACATTGAAGATTCTTCTAACGAGGGCTTCATCGTACAGCCCAGAAGCATAGACATGCTCCTGGTTGATCAGGCGTCCTTCCAAGACGATGGTTTGCCTGGCTGTCATAGCTTTTTTAGAGAGAAAAGATGAAGAGTTTCGAAGATTAAGACTTAGGAAAATTCTTGCGAAATGAAACTTCTCTCTCTCTAGGTGATGGTGAATAATGATTTCGAAGCGCGGTTATGGGGATTATGGTGGATTTCAAAGGACGTGAAGTAAGATCGACGGTTGAGAAAATTCAAAGAGAATTGATCTTACGGTCCAGGAAAAAGCGGAGATGTCAAATCGTCGCTTAATTATTATAAGGTGTGTGGGCTACTGAGCATAACCCTTCCACTTCTGGCACGCGCAGACTTTGCATTTAATGCTGAAAGACATGCCTTTTGCCGCCTAAATAAATGACTTTTTAAGGTTGCAGCATCTTTGGTACGAGGTTGCAGAGTAATCAATACTCTTTTGAAATAAATGATGTAACCTGGTGCTGCTTGAACTCCCGATTTCTGTTGTACTGTAAGAATTTATAATGCAGCGCTGTTTGAACCCAGCACTGTAAGAAGGCGTAGCTTACAACACTATACTTACTGCTTCTCGCAAGCATGCAGATGTTCCCCCTTAATCTTTGCACTTTCTTTTTCTCCTCATAACTTAAGAATTCCCAACTCGTTTCTAAGCATAGAAAACCTCGATTCACTTAAAGGCTTAGTGAATATATCTGCAAGCTGGAGATCCGTATGAACTTTCTTGAGCACAATATCCTTCTTTTCTACGTGGTCTCTTATAAAGTGATGATGTATATCAATGTGCTTCGTTCTTGAGTGAAAAATAGGGTTGTGGGTAATTGCAATAACGCTTGTATTATCACAGAGAATTGGGGTCTCTTTTTCTTGAATTCCATTATCTCTAAGTTGTTGCTGTATCCAGAGAATTTGCGCACAGCAACTTCCTGCTGCAACATACTCTGCTTCTGCTGTAGAGGTTGCAATCGACGTTTGCTTCTTGCAGAACCATAAAACAAGTCTATTTCCCAGAAACTGACAAGTCCCACTGGTACTCTTCCAATCAATCTTGCAGCCTGCATAATCTGAATCAAAGTAGCCTTTAAGTTTGAATCCTTCTTCCTTGGGATACCATAGACCTACTTCCTGAGTTCCTTTCAAATATTTGATAATCCTTTTAACCGTTGAAAGATGTGATTCCATTGGTGCCGCTTGAAATCTTGCATAGACTCCTACTGCAAACATGATGTCTGGCCTGCTTGCTGTAAGATATAGTAAAGATCTGATTAGGCGTCTGTACTTTGTGATATCAACATCTTTACCATCTTCATCTTTGTCAAGGCTTATTAATGTCGACATAAGAACCGATGTTGCTGCACCATTCTCCATGCCAAATTTGTTGATAAGCTCCTTCGTGTACTTGACTTGACTGATGAAGGTTCCTGTAGACAGCTGTTTTACTTGCAGCTCGAGAAAGAAACTTAATTCTCCCATCATGCTCATCTCGAACTTTAACTGCATCAGGTTGGAGAACTTTTCACATGGCTCTTTGTTGGTGGATTCGAAGATGATGTCGTCCACATATATCTGTACTAGCGGTACACTTTTTCCATCATGTATCCTAAACAGCGTCTTGTCGATTGTTCCTTTCTGGAAACCATTCTCTAGTAGATAGAGAGATAAAGTGTCATACCAAGCTCTCGGTGCTTGCTTAAGTCTATACAGGGCCTTGTGTAATCGAAACACCTTCTCTTCTGCTTGATCTTTAAAACCTGGAGGTTGTTCAACATAAACTTCCTCTGTAAAAAGACCATTCAAGAATGCACTCTTAACGTCCATTTGATAGACATTGAAATTCATGTGAGCTGCAAAGCCAGAAAAATCCTTATTGCTTCCAATCTTGCAACTAGAGCAAAGGTCTCATCAAAATCAATTTCTTCTTCCTGGCAGTATCCTTTGGCAACTAATCTTGCCTTGTTCCTTACGATGAGTCCAGATTCGTCTAATTTGTTCTTGAAGACTCACTTTGTTCCAATTACTCCTTGATGAGTTGGTCTTGCAACTGTCTTCCATACTTGGTTTCTTTCAAAATCATTTAGCTCTTCTTGCATGGCCTGTATCCAGTTGCTATCTTGCAGTGCCTCTTCAATATTCTTGGGCTCTGTCTGAGATATGAAGCATGCAAACATTGCTTCATAAGGGATGGATCTTCTTGTTCTTACGCCGATGGATGGATCTCCTATGATAAGATCATTGCGATGATTCCTTAGCCATGTTCTATCAAGCTCAAAGATATGTTCTGGTCTAGGTTGCTCCTCTTTTTCCTGTAATGCAGGAGGTTCTGCTGCTGTAAGAATCTGCTGCATCCAAAGTTGCAGCTTCCTCTTCTTTGTCTTCTTCTGTAGGCAGAACTCCTTCTACATATGGAACAACATTCTCTTTCCTTGGAGCTATCTCTTCAGGTGGCTCTTCCAACTTCTTGGTGTCACAGTGTGGTTCATCAAACACCACATGAATAGATTCTTCGACCACCAAGGTTCTCTTGTTAAATACCCTGAAGGCTCTACTTACAGCAGAGTATCATAGAAATACTCCTTCATCTGACTTTGCATCAAAAGTCTTCAGATGTTCCTTTCCATTGTTGAGAATATAGCACATGCATCCAAAGATATGCAGATACGAGATATTTGGAGTATATCCATTCCAGATTTCATAAGGAGTTTTGTCTAGATCTTTGATGATTAGACATCTGTACTGTATGTAGCAAGCAGTGTTGGTTGCTTCAGCCCAAAATCTCTTGGGTACTTCTGCTTCAGCTATCATTGTCTTTGCTGCTTCCTTGAGGGTTCTATTCCTCCTTTCAGCTACACCATTCTGTTGAGGTGTTCTTACAGCAGAGTATTCGTGTCGAATACCATTATCAGAATAGAATTTCTCAATGAATTTGTTTGTGAATTCAGTTCCTCTGTCTAATCTAATCTTCACAATATTCAAGCTCTTTTCATTCTAGATTTTCTTCATGAGATCAGGTAGCTTGTCTTAAGTTTCAGACTTCTTTGCAAGAAAGATTGTCCATGTGTATCTGGAGTAGTCATCTACAACTACGAGAGAGTACTTCTTCCCGTTCAAGCTTACTGGTTCTACTGGTCCAAAAAGGTCCATGTGTAGAAGATCTAAGATCCTGTGAGATGACTTTTGAGACTTGTCTTTGAATGAGCTCTTAACTTGTTTTCCTTTCTGACAAGCTCCACAGATATTTTCCTTTTTGTATACTACGTCTGGCAATCCTCTTACAAGGTCTTTCCTTGCTAGTTTGTTGATAGTCTTGAAGTTCAGATGGCTTAACCTCTTGTGCCACAGCCAGCTCAGCTCTGGTGGACTTTTCACAATGAAGCATGTAGGTTGAATAGAAGAGTTCCAATCAGCTAGATAGATGTTTCCTCTTCTTGTTCCTGTAAGCTTGACTTCATTTGAGGTGTTGTCTTTGATTAAGCATTTGTTGAGGTTGAATTCCACTGTGTATCCTTTGTCACAGAATTGACTAATGCTCAGAAGGTTGTATCTGAGTCCTTTTACATAAGATACATCCTTGATCTTTATGTTTCCTTTGACTAGGCATCCACTTCCTTTTGTGCTTCCTTTGGAATCATTTCCAAAGATGACCTTTGGTCCTTTGCATTCTTGGAAGTCCTTTAGAGAATCTTTATTGTGTGTCATGTGCCTCGAGCAGCCGCTGTCAATGTACCATACATCACCGCTGCAACCTGGCACTGAAACTTGTAACAAATTCAGATAGATTTAGGTACCCATATCTGTACGGGTCCTTTGGGATTAGTTGCGTTAGGAACCCAAACTTTCTTAACAGTCACTGTTTTGCTGTAAGATTTGTTGGTTCTCTACATATGCAGTTCTGTTTTTGAACTGCCTGTTAAATGTGTGTGCAGAGCTAACGAATGTGTTACCAACACTTTTGTGGTGTGGTCTTCCACCATACTTCCCTTGAGTATATCCTTTTTGAGGTTTAGACATGTAAGTCTCAGTATAGCTGGGAAAGTTTCTTCTGTGCTGCAACTTAGTTGGTTGCTGCATCCTCTTGCTGCATACAGCAGATGACTTCTGCTGCAGCCAGTTCTTAGATGCAGGCTTACTTCCTGCAGTTGAGCATTGGGGTTTCTTCCCCTTATCCATCATTGCTGTCTTGTTCAAGATCTTTACAAAGCCACATAATAACTTTTTCACCATTGGGGTTTCAGCTTGAACAAAGTTTACAGCTCTGGATGTACTTGCTGTATTCTGAGAGATGTGATTGCTGTAACCTAAGCCCGATTTTTCAAAAGGACTTCTGTTTTGGTTTATGCAATCTCTTGCGTCCTTGGATGATTTGGTGAATGTGCTCATTTTTGACTGCAAGATTTCCTTCTCAGATTCTAACTTAGTGACCAGCAGATTTAATCTAGAGACTTCCTTTTACAGCTTACTACACCTTGAGTTATCGGACTCACGTGCAACCAGCATTTTTGCAATATCAATATTTTTGCTTTGAAGGATCTCATTGTCAATTCTCAGGTTCTCATTTTCAACCTTTAGTTCCTCATGAATTGAGTTGATCTGCTCGAAATCACTCATGATCCTTTTTAAGGAGTGGATCATGTTCAGCTCCTCACTTTCAGGTATGGACAACGGTTGATAGATTACCTCATCTTCTTTGTTGTCCTCGTAGTCTTTAGCCATCAGGCATATCAACGCTTCTTCATCAGAGGATAAGATCTCAGTGTCGCTGTCAGAGGATTCTACAGCTTTCAGTATTTCCTTCGAAACTACTGCGTCATTGGCTTTCTCCATCTCTCCTATGAGAGCTCGAAGCTTGTGTCTTTCCTCTCTTCTCTTATCTCTCCTCTGCTCTCTCTTTTCTTCAGGATACTTGTGCACTATTGGGTATGGACAGTTTCTTGTATAGTGCCGTGGTTTCCTGCAGTTATAACACAAGTCAACATTGCTTGTGTTTGTTTGTGGAGAAGAGGATCCCTGAGGAGGTGGATGACTTCTTCTGAAGTCATTCTTCTTGTTGAGGTTGATGTTGTTGCTATTGTTGTTGCTCTTTATGAATCTTCTAAATTTCTTTAGAAGCAGAGCCATATCCTCTTCAACAACTTCTGCTGTAATCTCAGTCTGCTTACTGCAACTAGCGGTTGCTGTATTCTTGGAGCCTCTAGCAGTTAGCGCTGTAACTTTGGAGCTCGACTCTTCGGACTCCTTTCTCCGTCTGTTGATGACATATTCGAACGCTTTGAGGTCGGAGAATAGATCGAATGTATTCATGGATTTCAAATCCATAGACACTCTCATGGCAGTGGTCTTGCTGTCCCACTCCGCGGGTAGGGCTCTCAACACCTTCATGTTTTTCTCCTTTTGAGTGTAGTGTTTGCCCATAGCTTCTAGTTCATTCACTATGGATGTGAACCTTAAGTATAATTGCTTAAGAGTCTCTTCATTCTTCATTTCGAAGAGCTTGAATAGTTGGGTAGCATTGGAGATCTTGTTGTCTTTAGTGAGCTCAGTCCCCTCACATATTTGCTCTAACTTTTCCCATATTTCTTTGGATGTTCTGCAAGTCTTGACTTTACAGAACGTGCATTTATCTAAAGTAATAAACAGAGCATTCTTTGCCACATTATCTAGGTTGACTCTTTTTCTGTCCTCATTTCCCCACTCTTGACGTGGTTTGGGCAAGAAGTTCGGTGGTGGCTGCTCTCATTCGGCTTGATCTCTACCGAACATTTGATTCACCTTTGTGGGTATTATTGGTCCTTCAGTGATGACCGTCCACATTTCATCGTTCATTGCTAAAAGATGTGTCTGCATTCTTATCTTCCAATCGTCATATAATTCTATGGAAAACATAGGTAACTTGTGATTAGAGGAATCCATGATATGCCGTCAGAATGAGTTTTAGATACAGAGAAAACAGCGAGTCTAAGGTGGATCTGGGTAGGTGACCAAATAAGTTGGCTTTTAACCCAACCTGCTCTGATACCACTTGTTGGTCCCAAGTGGTGTCCGAGGTTCAGAGGGGGGGTGAATGAACCTTGGTCGATTTTGCAAAACAATGGAAAAAAATTCTGCTTTGCAAGTTACTTGAACTTGTAGCGTCAGATTGTTACTGCTTACAACACTAGGATGCAGTGCTGCACGCTGTAACTTAGAGTTTTATGCGCAGCGGAAAAATATCATTTATAACACAAGGCTGATTTTCTCAATATGCTTCTTTCAAAAACGTTTAATGCTTATGAGATATACAAGATCAAAAGGTAAAGACACAAATAAGTAAATCAATTAAACACGTATGGCTTATAGTGGTTCGAAGGTGGTGAATCTTTCTACGTCCACTCTACTGCTCCTTGAGCAGGAACTTTGTTAAGCAAGATTGAATTACAGGACTCTCCTAACAATCTATCAACTTTACAAAGCACCACCTACTAAAGTCCAGCGTAAACAGAGCAACTGCAAACTTCAAAGGCTAACCCACACAGGGTTCTACACTCCCACACAGGGAAATTGCCTAACACTAGACAACTTATACAAACAGTAAGGATCTCTCCTATCAACTGTTCGACACCACTAAAACAACCTAAGCACACAGCAATAAGGTTAAAAGAAATAAAAAAGTTTCTTCAACTGGTGCGATGAAGTGAGCTTCTGAATCCGTTGATGGATCTTTCAGCACTGGGCTTGCTTCACTTCAGAGGTTGAGTGACTGAAAAATAGGCTTGAATATTTGAATCTTGAAAGCTTGTGAATTTTTGCTCGAATGACTTAGTATCAGTAGTTTCAGTTTTCAGTTATCTATAACCAGCTTCAGTGTATATCTTTCTCTATTTATACTTGTAGGAGAAGATGTCCGTTGAAGGAGACATCTCTCTTTTGAATTTGAAGTAGTCTGATCAAAGACATGGCTTGCATTTAATGCGACTTGACTTTTTCTTTTGGAGCATTTAATACGGCAGTTACGACTCGTAACTTTCTGCAGCGCGTCAGTCCATGTGGCGTCTTTGTATTGGCTCCGTATCTGCTTCTTTGATCTTATCTCGAACGGCTCTATTTATTCTTGCTTGAATCTCTATTCCTCGTACTGCATTTATCCTTCCTAGGATTGCAGGATACATTATGTTGTAATTGGCGCTAATTGGCTTCTCTGAACTGTAAGCTTTGGCACTGTATCCTAGGTCTTCGTGCAGTAAATATTTTCTTACAGTACTGCTGTAACTAAGGCCTGGTTGCATTATCTTGAGTAGAGCTGCTGCATCTTTTTCTTGCAGCACTCCTGTACGCCATTCCTTCTTACTTAGCTGTAGTGACGTTCTGTCTTCTTACAGCGATGCTGTATCTGCCTTCTTGCAGCGATGCTGTATCTGTCTTCTTTTCGTGATGCTGTATCTGCCTTCTTGCAGCAGCTTCATTTTCTCGAAAGACTTAGATGCAGCTTTGTCCTTGTCAACCCTCCATCTTTCAGCATTTAAGACTAGACTCAAACCTAGTCTATATATTCACTTAAACATTGTGAAAAATGGGATACTTAAAACTTCCTATTACAAATGTGTTTTGTCACATCAAAATCTAAACATCGAAATCCCAACAGATGGCGATCTTCAAAGCATGCGTTCTTAGCAGCGATCTCCAAAGCGCTCTTCTTCAGCGATCTCCAAATCGTTCTTCTTCGGTGATCTTCAAGCATTCTTTGGTGATCTTCAAAGCATGCGTTTTTGGCTGTTGGTCTCCAAAGTGTTCTTCTTGGATGATCTTCAAGCATTCTTCGGTGATCTTCAAAGTATTCTTCTTCGGCGATTTCAAAGTGTTCTTTGATGGCGATCTTCAAGCATTCTTCGATGATATTAAAAGCGTTCTTCGGCGGCGGTAATCTTTAAAGCGTTCTTCGACGGCACCGACGTTCTCCAAAACGTTCTTCAGCTGTGATCTTCAAGCATTCTTCGGCAGCGTATCTCCAAGGCATTTTTTGACGATAATCTTCAAGCATTCTTCGGCGGTGATGATGATTTTCGAAGCTTTCTTCGACACCGATGACAATCTTCAAGAATTTTTCACCCTTTAATTCGAATAAAGGTTTTAAACCTTCGAATTCAAATAGTCTCTTTACAAACTGTACCTAATATGTAACAAGGAAAATAGTTCTCTCTTTCCTAATTTGTCTTCTATTAGCGTATAATTAGTATCATTAGTGATTGATTTATTCTTTCCATTATTTTCCCTCAAATCATGGGAAGTTGTTGTAATCTTTATAATCTCTCGTGTATTTATATTAGTTTTCTCTAATCACCAATTCAAGATGATTCCCATATCATTGTTTACATGGTATCAACCATCGCGATCTTCTAAACCCTACTCTTCTGCTGTCACTCTCTCCTCTCTTCTCGGACTAGCTGAACTCGTCCCCTTCAGCCTCTCTCCTCTTGTCATGGCAGTACAGACTCCAGATCTTCTCCCCGTCAATACTATGATTAGTATGACTCCGATGAAGCTCGATTCCTCCACTTATCTTGTTTGGCATCATCAGATAGTGTATATGGTAGAATGCTTTGATCTCCAAGGCTTCCTCGACGGATCGACTGTCGCTCCCCCACCTTCTTTGACATCTGATATTGGCTTGACTTCTCCCAACCCCGCTTATCTCATTTGGCGTTTGAAAGATCGTAAGTTGCTTTCTGTTATCTGGACCTCCCTTTCTGCAGAAGCCATGTCTGAGATCCTTGAGTGCTCCTCGTCGCACTCTGCTTGGTCGACATTACAGGCTGCTTTCTCCGATTCTTCTACCTTGTGCACGCATTAACTGCATGAGGAGCTTCTCTCCCTTCGCATGGTAATCAATCCATTGAAGAATATGGTCGAAAATTCAAAGTGTTGTGCGATCAGTTATCGGCGATTAATCATCCGGTCGATGACTCCGATAAAGGCACTGGTTCTTGCGTGGATTAGGGAGTCAGTACACATCCTTTGCTGACACACGACTTGCTTTTACTTCTATGCCTGGGTTTGGCGACCTTCTGTATCAAGTGAAGTAATTCGAGTCCATGCTTTGTGCCATGGAAGGCACACCTGCTTCGTCTGCTGCATTCTCGACTAAACAGGATCGGTTGGGCAATGGGCAGAACACTGGTGGTGAAGGACATAATACACTTCGGCTTGTACTTCACTCATCGATTGAACTCTTCCATTGTCACCTACTCGAATGTCGACTAGGCCCGTTGCATTGAAACTCGTCATTCTACATATGGATATGCTATTTTTCTTGCGGGAAATCTTGTTTCTTGGAGTGCCAAGAAACAATCTACGGTTGCTCGTTCCAGTTGTGAATCTGAATATCATGCTATGGTCAATGCTGCTACTGAACTTGTTTGGCTTTCGAATCTTCTACATGAGCTTCAATCTTCTCCATCCTCTCGGTCTCAACTTCTTTGTGACAATAAGAGTGTTGTCTTTCTTAGCCAGAATCCTGTAGCTCATAAACGAGCTAAGCATATTGACTTGGATTATCATTTTGTTCGAGAGCTCGTGTTTTTAGGAAAACTTACTACGCGTTTTGGCTCTTCTCATCTTCAGTTTGCTGACATCTTCACGAAGAGTCTCCCTTGCCCAGCTTTTGAGTTTATTCAGTCCAAACTTTGCGTATGCCTTCACCCCACGCAACGCTTGAGGGGGGGTAATAAGAAAAATAGTTCTCTCTTTCCTAATTTGTCTTCTATTAGCATATAATTAATATCATTAGTGATTGATTTATTTTTTCCATTATTTTCCCTCAAATCATGGGAAGTTGTTGTAATCTTTGTAATCTCTCGTGTATTTATATCAATTTTCTCTAATCACCAATTCAACGGTGATTCCCATATCATTGTTTACAATATGAATAAGATGTTAAACTCTCAAATCAAACCTTTTGATTGGAATAAAGGTTTTAAACCTTCAGTTCAAACAGTTGTTTTATAAATTGTACCTGATTTGAATAAGGTGTTAACTATCGAATCAAACAGATTAAGCGTTCTTCGGTGGTAGCGATCTTCGAAGCATCGATGACAATCTTTAAGCATTTTTCATCTTTTAATTCAAATATTATTTTTAAACCTTCGAATTCAAACAATTTCTTTACAAATTGTACCTGATTCGAATAAGGTGTTAAACCCTCAAATTAAATCTTTTGATTCGAATAAAGATTTTAAACCTTTGAATTCAAATAGTTATTTTACAAACTGTACCTAATTTGAATAAGGTGTTAAACCCTTGAATCAAATAAATTAAGTGTTCTTCAGTGGTGGTGATCTTCAAAACGTTCTTCAACACAAACGACGATCTTCAAGAATTTTATAAAACTTTCTTTTGATTCGAATAAAGGTTTTTGTTGGTCCCAAGTGGTATAAGGTTAAGAGGGGGGTGAATTAACCTTATCAAATTTTCAACTTTTCTCCAAAAATGTTAAGTCCTTAATGAGCAGGTAGCTAGATAGCTTACTACACGATAGGTTGCTGTTCGGGCAGTGACCTCAGGACTTAAATAGAGTTAAAAATACACAGCGGAAATAATGTGATTTTTAAAGGTTGGCTTTTAATGCAGGATGCTAATATGATCAGCTAGATATATAAATCAATAAAACACAAGCAAACAAACTTATAGAGGTTCGAGGGTGGAGTAATCCCTCTACGTCCTCTCTACTCCTTCTCAAGGAGGAATTTTGTTAAAGTAAGTTTGATTTATAATAGACACTGCTAATACAAACTTCACTCTACATAAATACTGTCAGCTCTATCCACATAGGTAGTTGCACAGTGACCAACTAAGTGACCCACACAGGATCACCACACAGGTTCCTTGACCCACACAGGATCTTTTCTCTTCTTCAGAGAGAATAACTACTTAGCAGGATTATCCTCTACCTAAGTGACTCCTAAACAGTCTATTTAGAAAGATAGAAAAATCTTCAACGATTGAGTGCAGCAAGCTCTTTGAACTTCTGAGTTTCACTAGGTAGCTAGCTTGCTGCTAATTTTAGATTGAGTGACTAAGACTTGAAGGTTTTGAGCTTTGTTGAGAATATGCTTTGCGTAGGATATTTCAGTTCTGATCCACGTTTTTTCTCATGTGCACTCAATCTTCTATTTATAGGCTTCAGTGAAAAATCTACCCGTTGAAAAGACAGTTCTTCATTGATGAGGTGTCTTGATCTAATTGGTTTCTTATTGATCTTCTGACACCTGCTCTGCAGCACCTCCCTTCTGTTCTGCGCTTGCCTTATCCTTTTTCTGCGCGTCCTTGTTCTGCAGTTTGTTGTACTATGTCCTTGCTGCTTTTCCAAATGGCATTGTCTGATTGGTTGGGACTTGAGTGTTTCTACCGGCTAATCAGTGTGCACTGACTTTGATGTATTTGAGAGTTTCCTTTCTAATCGAAGGAGTCAGCTTTCATGACTTGAGATTCTTCAGGTACCTCCCAGCATCCTTCGATACTTGGATACTGACTTCTTCAGAAGATGCAGCAACTTGATGATATGCAGGTAGCAAGGACTTGGCGCAGGTTGCTTTGCAGAGTCTTCTTCACTTTCCAGCATCCTTATCTTAGCTATTTTTATATATGGAAACTTAACCAGATAGCTAAGATCTAATCTATTTCATGTTTTGTCTCATCAAAATCTATTACAATTTGTCCTATCAATTTCCCCCATTTTGATGATAACAAAACTCCTTAAGAGGATCAAGACACACTTTTCATATATAAAACAGAACATAATGCAGAGAAACACAATCAGATATAATCATGCATTAAGTTCACAAGGAGTGAGCTTTTAGAAAATCAAACCATAATGTATTATATTGATTATTTATCAACATAATTACAGATCGCAAAAATAGAAAAGTTTAAACAGTTTGAAAGAAACAAGAGCAGATAAATGATAGACAGAAACAGAAAGATACTAAGTCTTCAACCAACTGGCTTTCTTCCTTCTTTCGAACTTTGTGCCTTTCTACCAGTTGATCAGAGACTCTTGGTAGCTTGGTTCTAACAGCTTCCTCACTTCTTCATCTTCTTCAATTCTGAGCCAGAAGTCTTCGCAGTAAGGTATGAACTCATTTCCTAGTCTCTGCTTCAGCTTGACTTGGATTGGTAATCCTCCCTTTTTTGACAAGATCCAAGAACCTCTGCAGGGCATCTTTGTTGGTACGGAATCCTCTGAAGAGAGCAGATTCCTTGCAGAGTGTTGTGAAGTAGTTTATCAACTCCATCTTCTTGAATGCTTCAATCTAAGAGAATGAGGGATTACTGTCTGTAGGAAGAGTGACCTCCGGGATCTTAGGTATTATGAACCTATCACTTCTAGGATCCGGACTTGCTTCCAAAAAGGTCTTTAGGCCAGAGCTTGTAGGATTCTGTATGTTTTTCTCCAGATATTCAAGGTTAGACAGCTTGTGGGCAGGGTATACTTTGGAAAGAACATCCTACAGGGCTTCCTGCGGCCCTTTCCCAAATACAGTGTCCAGCTTGCTTTTCAAATCAGTTTCTGTTTTTCTTCTCTTTTCCTCTCTGCCTTCAGATCCCTTTCTAAAGCTTGGATGAATAACGGCAGCCCCTGAGACAGCTTCTGATTTTCTTTTAAGGCTGCTGTCAAATACATCTCTTGATCCAGCTCCTCTACTTCCACCATCACCAGCATCATCCTTGCGTCTGCTTACAACCATCTGTCTGCAAGATGAAGGATCCTGTCTGCTTATCTGTTGTGCCTCCAGCCTTCCTTCCTCCTTTTTGTCATCATCAGCCCTTCTAACTGCAAAACTAACCATCAAGTGAATCTTCGACAGGGTGCCAGAGTGCTCTCTCAGGACTTACGATTGGTTGAATTGTTCTTCATCCATGTGACCTACTGTGGCAACGAGAGCTTTCTGATCAGTTTCCATGAGGATCATTTTCTGCTTCTGTCTGTTTAGCTTCTCCATCACTGTTTTGACCACTTCCACAATAGTGTTCTCTTTGGGGGTTGGAAATTTTCGAGCATTTAACGAAGCCTTTCTAAGGTCACGTTGAGGGAGTCCAGGAAGGATTGAGTTTTGATGGTGCTTGAGCGAGTTTCCTTGCGGAGCTTTTTACTCGCTTTCACCAAGGACTTCCCCATATGTTCGATAGCAGCAATGACTTCATCATTTGACTTGGTTGCTGGAGTGTCTTCTGGTACCTGCTGAGAAGAAGAAGCAGGGGTTAGAGCTTTGGATTTTTCAGCTCCGATATCACCATGTTCACTGGGTGACCCATCATTGCTGTTGGATGGGCTGCTGTATCCTCCATCTCCTGATCCAGCTTTCTTTTCTAGGGCATCGCCTCCAGCCTTCCCCCCATCAGCTCCCTTATCTCCTTCCTCCTTAGCCTCCTTTTCCTTTTCAGCCTCCTTACCCTTTTCAGCTTTATCTCCCTCCTTATCCTTCGATTCTTTTTCTCCTTCTCTGTCCACCTCCATTGCATCTCCTGCCTCTTGTCCAGCATCCACCTCCTTTTCTACAGGGTTTTCCTCATCAGTGACCATCTCGTCATGGTCCACTGGTTTAGTAGGTGATGCTTCCTCCATCTCCATAGGAACAGTCACCTCTACAGCTAGCCTCTACCTCGGCAGCAATTTCAGCATTTTCCAGATACTCAGGCCACTTTTTCCTCCTGAGACTTTTCAGGAACTTCTTCTGCAGGACCTCCTCCAGGTCATCCATCATTGCCCAGCTCAGGGCCCACTCCTCCTCCGTTTTCTAGTCAGACCACTGGATTAGTTCCTCTTTGGGAAGGTGCCTATACTGCCACCAGGTAGTGAATCTGTCTATCAGCTTTGCAAAATCAGCTTCCACCTTCGGTAAGCTGATGACATATTCCACCACATCCTCCTCATCCTCTTCTTCTCCTTCAGTTTCTTCATCATGAGCAGCAGTATTCCCTGCCTGCTCATCCCTTAGTGGAGAATCAATCTCCACTTCTACTGCAGGCTTCTTAACTACCTGAGTAGTGGTGCCTTCTGATTCGTTATCAAAACTCTCTGCACCTCCTTCTTGTGCTTAATCTTTTTTGGTACTTCAGAGACTGGTGAGGGTTCGTCCATCCTCGAGCTACTTTCTGGTGAAGATGAGCCGCTGCTGGTTCGGCGAAATGCCTTTCTTATCTTGAAAGTGCCCTTGGAACCCTCGGAGACCTCCCTAATTACTGAGGATGGCCGAGCAGTTATCTTCTTGGCAAAGACCCTATCCGCACCGATGAACTTCCCTTTCTGAATAGGCTTTTCTTGGGACAGATCCACCTTCAGATGTTCCAGGAAGGTATTCACAACAAGCCCATAAGTAAGTTTGCCCATTTTTTTCTCCACCTCCTTCATCAGCCTGGAAAGCAGGTAGCTGGCCCAGTCCACATTCTCTTTCTTCAAAATGGCCATCATCATCCTGTACCTAAAGTTGGTACACTTATCAAAGGAACCAGAGCGGTTCTCAATGATATGGCAGCAGATGTCATGCAGCATCTCGAACTCAAGGAGAAAGAACTTCTTGCTGTAACTCCTGGACATCTCTGCCGCATCCGACCTACCCGTGAAGATATTTCCAGTAGTCCTCCAGTTCTTCTTCCCCGTATGTGGAGAGGTCACTAGCGTCCATTCCGTTAGTGGGGAGAGAGAACACTTCCTCCAACAGTTCAGTATCCACAGTGACCTCCATCCTACCCAACTTTGATTGGATCTCTGACCGATCTTCAGAGATCTTTGCTCGCCTGTAAAACTTGGCCACCTGGTCCTCTGCATATGGAGCTTTGTGGAATGAGCAAAGTCTCAGTAGGCCTGAGGAGCGAAGACATCGTAGAATATTTTTCATCAGGTCCTTGGGGTGTCCCTCCTCTTCAACCATGTTCAGCAGAATGTCCTGGTTCACCAGCCTGTCGTCCACAAAAATTGTTTGCTTGGGTGTCATTTGAGAATGAGAGATAAAATCTGAGAGCGAGAGCTTAGAGAGTGCAAAGAGTTAGGGTTTGCAAAGAAACTGGAATGTAAAAGATGATAAGTGTGAGAGAGATGAAGAGAAACTTCCTTATATTTGAATTTGAAGGATCTTAGATCAAACGGTTCAAATTTGATTTGGAGTTGAAGAGTCTCTTGATCCTTCGACTGAGATTTTTGGTGCGGTGTATGTTGATGTACTTGATGTGACAATTTGAGAAGATCGAGGGGTTTTCTACAAAAAGGGCTGCTTGACGTGGGGTAACTGTTTCACTTTTCATGCGCCCACGTTTCTGGTTCCTGCAGATTGCTTGATATACCCGTTGACCAGTATCGTAGCTTCAGGGACTATCCAACATCCTCGAGCAGTGACCTTTGGGTTACTGTTTTGTCGTCTGGAGTTCCCCCTAAGCTGTATAACCATTTAAGAAGAGATGTTAGAATTGGTTAAAGATATTTAGCTCAGGTTGATTATGCCTAGCTCATTTCTGAGAAACAAAAATCTTGAATCACAAAGAGGCTTAGTGAAAATATCAGCTAGCTGTAGGTCGATATGCACTTTCTCTAGGGATATATCTTTCTTTTCAACATGATCCCTTATGAAATGGTGCCTGATATCTATGTGTTTTGTTCTTGAATGAAGAATAGGATTGTGAGTGATTGCAGTGCTTGTATTGTCATACAAAGTTGATGTCCCTTTTTCCTCAATCCCATAGTCCTTCAGTTGCTGTTAGATCTATAAGATTTGTGTACAGCAGCTTCCTGCAGCAACATATTCGGCTTCGACTATTGAGATTGCTGTTGAGGTTTGCTTTCTACAAAACCAGGATACCAGCTTGTTTCCTAGGAGCTGGCAAGTACTACTTGTGCTCTTCCTGTCGATTTTGCAACCTGTAAAATTAGAGTCAGTATAGCCCATAAGTTTAATTCCACCTTCCTTGGGGTACCATAAGCTGACTTCCTAAGTTCCTTTAAGGTATCTGATGATCCGTTTGGCTGCAGTCAAGTGTGATTCCTTTGGTGCTACTTGATATCTTGCGCACATTCCTACTGAGAACATGATATCTGGTCTGCTAGCTATTAGGTAGAGCAGTGACCCAATATGTCTTCTGTATTTTATAACATCCACTGTCTTACCATTACTGTCCTTATCTAGGCTTTTTGAGGTTACCATGGGAATGCTTACTGTGCTCGCATTTTTTATTCCAAATCTCTTTATCAATTCCTTAGAGTACTTCATTTGATTGATGAAGGTTTCTTTGCTTATCTGTTTGACTTGAAGACCAAGAAAGAAGCTTAGTTCTCCCATCATGCTCATTTCAAACTTGGATTGCATAAAATTTGAAAATTTCTGGCACAGCTCCTTGTTTGTTAACCCAAAAATGATATCATCAACATAGATTTGAACAAGCAGTATGTTTTCTCCATCTTGAATTCTGAAGAGTGTCTTGTCTATCTTCTCTTTCTTGAAGTCATTGTCAAGTAGATACTTTGAGAGGATGGCATACCAGGCTCTAGGTGTCTGTTTAAATCCATAGGGAGCTTTCTTCAATCTGAATACCATATTTCTAGGATTGTCTTCAAAGCCTGGAGGTTGCTCTACGTAGACTTCTTCGGCTAGAAGGCCATTGAGAAACGCACTCTTTACATCTATTTGATATACAGTGAGATTGTTGTGAGCTGCGTAAGCTAGAAAAATTTTAATTGCCTCCAATCTGGCTACTGGTGCAAAGGTTTCTTCAAAATTTATTCCCTCTTCCTAACAGTAACCTTTTACTACTAGTCTTACCTTTTTTCTGACAACTTGGCCTTCTTCATCAAGTTTGTTCTTAAATACCCATTTTGTACCGATTACTCCTTGGTTAGTAGGTCTAGGAACTAGATGCTATACTTGGTTTCTTTCAAATCCATTCAACTCTTCTTGCATGGCTTGAATCCAGTTGGTATCTGCAAGAGCATCCTCTACGTAGTTTGGTTCAATTTGGGAGATGAAGCACGCAAACAGGGCTTCATGGGGGTTGCTTCTTCTTGTTCTTACTCCAGAGTTAGAGTCACCTATGATCTGATCTCTTGGATGGTTCTTTAGCCATTTTCTTCTTGCTTCTTCAGCTTGCTGTTCATTTTGTCCTTCCAAAGATTGCTCTTGATCATGCTGTCTAGCTTGCTGATTTGGATCAGGTTGAATATCTAATCGGACTTTTAGTTGTATTTCATTAGGGTGATGTATTTCTTCTTGAATGACGGGTGCTTGCGGTTTGTTGTAGGTTCCTGACCTTCTGCAAGTTGCTGTATAGGTACAGGTTGCTGATTTTGGTTTGTTTCAATATTTTGGAGACTTGGTAACTCCGCATCAATATATTCAACACGAGTGTTGGTGATGTGAGTTTTCCCAAAGTCTTCATTGAGTTCATCTATATCAGTCTTAGTGCAATGTGGTTCATCGAAATCCATATGTACTGATTCTTCTACAACAAGTGTTCTTTTGTTGAAGATTCTGAAGGCTTTGCTTACTGAGGAGTATCCTAAGAATACTCTTTCATCTGACTTTGAGTCAAATGCCTTCAGGTAGTCCTTCCCATTGTTGAGCACGTAACACATGCAACCAAAAATGTGGAAATGTTCAATATTTCATAGGGGGTTTTATCTAGATCTTTGTTGATAAGGCATCTGTTCTGTTACACATGCTGGTATTGATTGCTTCTGCCCAAAATCTCTTGGGTAACTGGACTTCGACTAGTATGGTTCTTGCAGCTTCCTTAAGGGTCCTGTTTTTCCTTTCTGCAACACCATTTTGTTGCGGCGTCCTAGCTGCTGAGTATTCATGTTTAATTCCATTATCCGAGCAGTATTCTCGATAAATTTGTTTGTAAACTCAGTGCCTCTGTCTGTTCGGATTTTTACTATGTTCAGGCTCCTTTCGGTCTGCAGTTTCTTCAAAAGCTCCGGTAACCTTCGCTGAGTATCAGATTTCTTTGTTAAGAACAAGGTCTATGCGAATCTTGAGTTGTCATCCACCACTACTAGGGTGTATTTTCTTCCACTCATGCTTACTGGTTCCATTGGTCCAAATAGATCCATATGGAGTAGATCAAATATACTTTCAGTTGACCTTCGCACTTTGTTTTTGAAAGAGCTTTTGGTCTGTTTTCCTTTTTGGCATGCTTCACATAGGCTCTCTTTCTTGTACACCAGATCAGGTTGTCTTCTAACCAGCCCTTTTCTTGCTAGTTTGTTGATTGATTTGAAGTTTAGATGACTCATTCTTTTGTGCCAAAGCCAGCTAGCTTCTGATGATCTTTTTGCAATGAAATATGTAGTTGTGGTTACTGAGCTCCAGTCTGCTATGTAAATATTTTCTTTTCTGGTTCCTGATAGCTTCACTTCCTTGGTTTGACTATCTCTTATCAAGCATTTATTGTGATTGAACTCCACCGAGTAGCCTTTGTCACAGAATTGACTTATGCTGAGCAGGTTGTACTTTAATCCTTTCACATATGATATTTCCTTTATGTGAGTATTTTCTTTGATAAAATTTTCAATTCCTCTAGTGCTACCCTTAGAATCATCTCCAAAGATTACTTTAGGTCCCTTGCACGATTGTAGATCTCTGAGAATTTCTTTATTTCCAGTTATGTGTCTCGAACAGCCACTATCGATGTACCATACTTCCTTGCTACTTCCTGACGTTGGTATCTGTAGAATAGAGATCACTGATTCTTAGGTACCCATACATGTACGGGTCTTTCTTTGTTAGTACATTTTGGAATCCAAACTTGTCTTACAACAATTGCTTTGTTGTAGACTTGGTGGTTTCCTCTGTAAGCGGTATCCTTAGGATATTGTTTTGTGTGTGCAGAACGTGTATAACCATCACTTTTAAAGTAGGGTCTTCCACCATACTTTCCTTGAGCATGAACTTTTTTAGGTTTAGACATTAAGATCTTAGTATGTGTGGTGTAAAAGTTGTTGGGGATCTTGCAAGGATCTATTCGGGTGTAATTTAAATCACAAATATCATAAATCTAATCCTATGATTTAAAATAAATTAAATCAGATAGATTATGTTTTGAAAAATGGTAAATCATACATAGCCCTAAACATGCGGAACTAAGGGATATGTATTTACCTCTTGATCGGAGAGACACGTCGAGAAGATTAATAGCTCCAACCCCGAAAGGATACGAATGAAGCCGACCATTAATGACTAGTTCGAACACCAGGAGTGGGCCAGTCAGAAGATGAGGCTGCGAGTATTTACCTCTTGATCGGAGAGACACTGTTGAGAAGATTAATAGCTCCAACCCAAAAAAACCTTCTTGAGTATTCCCCAAGTCCAAGTTCGTAGATCCGGTGGGAAATCGAACGAACTCTTTAACTCTTTTAGGAAGAATTAATTTCTCACTTTTGTTGATTGCACTCGTGTGTATGTTTCATAGGGCTGAAATCAACCCTATTTATACACAAAAATACTTACTTGGAGGAGAAGATATAAATCAAGAAATATATCTCTCAAGATTTGATCTTAGATATATTTCTCAAGATTTGATCTCAAATATATCCCCCAAGTAATAAATGAAAATCTTGATCTCCATATATTTTGCAACAATAATTAATTCTTATCTATTAACACCTAAGCTAAATGAGTTTTTATTGGGCTACTCAAGGGGCCTTTAGGAGAACTAAGATTGGACCTCTCAATGGACCTAAAAATAAATATTGAGTCGCAATATTATTCTAGCCCATTAATATTAATTCACTCCACTATAGAATTAATATTGCACTATCCATCCTAACCCATATTATGAAATATGGCTCCCGATTATTATTTCCCGTGTTTAAGATCTAATGTCCATTAATTAATTTAAGCTACTGAATACTTTAATAATTAATATCTTTATTCCTTGGGAAATGACAGCTCAACATTATTATCATACCAGAAATTAATCCACTGGCCAGATTTGATATGATAAATGTTCTGAGCCCACCAAGGGGACATTATCAACTTGACGTATCAAGACACGATTTTCTATATTAATTTAGCAATCTGTCATATAATTAATAATATCGCCCAAAATATAAAGTATTGAATCTCATTGATTCTTTACCCATAATAAATCAAAACAATATCAATTAATTATATACAATCCCAATTAAGTGATAGAAATTAAGAAATCAATAACCAATATGATCTAATTCTTCTTTCCAAGTCAGCCTAGAAGAATTATCTCATTATAGGTCATATTCAGCACATTAAATGCACTAGTGTAATCTCTTGGTCAAGACAAACCAATCTGAGCCTTACACTTCAACTTTTACCAATGGATTGTTCAATTCCATCTAAGTTGTGAATTTTACTATACTTATTACAAGGAACTGACAATGTGATCTTCTGTGATCTTCTACACACCACATTGTCTACAATGTAAAGTCTATTGAACATTTATGCATTTAAATAACATTCATAATATGTAATGCAAATAGTGATAAAAGATTTATTCTCATAAAATGAAAGAGTCAGTTTATATACAAAGTAGCACAAAAAGCATACTTTTCAGTATATTCCTAACAATCTCCCACTTATACTCAAAGTCTGCTTTTAAGTATACTACAGCATGTCCTAATAATTCTCCCACTTATACTCAAAGCAGCTTGGCGACGCACTTGACTCCCATACCTTCCACATGTCTCTCGAATGTAATTTGAGGCAGACTCTTTGTGAAAGGATCAACTAGGTTGTCCGCCGATGCTATCTCAGCCACCATTATATCTCCTCTCTTAACGATTTCTCGTATAAGATGGTATTTCCTTTCAATGTGCTTGCTTGTCTTGTGGGCTCGTGGTTCCCTTGAATTTGCAACTGCTCCAGCATTATCACAATAGATTGTAATACTGCTAGGTAAATTCGGAACCACATCCAAGTCCACTAAGAAGTTCTTGAGCCAAACCACTTCTTTTGTTGCTTCACAAACAGCAACATACTCGGCTTCCATGGTTGAGTCAGCGATGCATTTCTGCTTCACACTTCTCCATGTCATGGCCCCACCTCCCAAACAAAACACATTTCCTGAGGTAGATTTTCTAGAGTCTGTCTGATTGGAAATCTGAGTCCGTGTAACCCACAGGGCATAGACTGTCCGATTGATAAACCAACATTCTATCTCGAGTTCTTTTCAGATACATCAGAATATTTTTAACCGTAGTCCAATGTTCTTTCCCAGGGTTACTTTGATATTTTGCCACCATGCCTATTGCATAGCATATATCCGGTCTTGTGCATAACATTGCATACATGAGGCTTCCAACTGCCGACGCATATGGAATCTTCCTCATCTCATCTATCTCCTTTTATGTCTTCGGACACATATCTTTTGATAGATAAATTCTGTGTCTGAAAGGTACAAAACCTTTCTTGGAATCATGCATGCTGAACCGTTTCAAAATAGTGTCGATGTAAGAAGCTTGAGATAAACATATCATCATTTTCTGGCGATCTCGAGTAATCTTGATCCCAAGGATATGACCAGCTTCTCCTAAGTCCTTCATATCGAACTGTTTTGACAACCATACCCTTACATCTGACAACACTTTTTTATTATTTCCAATAAGCAAAATATCATCTACGTATAGTATTAAGAATACCAAGGCAGTTCCGACACACTTCTTATAAACACAACTCTCAAATTCATTTTGAACAAATCCATATGATTGGATTACTTGATCAAAACATTGATTCCAAGCTCGTGATGCTTGCTAAGGTCATAGATTGTCTTCTTAAGCTTGCATACAAGGTTTTCTTGGCCTTTTTCAACGAAGCCTTCGGGTTGACACATGTAGATGTCTCCTTCAAGACTTCCATTTAGGAAAGCTGTCTTGACATCCATTTGTCATATCTCGAAGTCTAAGTGTGCAGCTATCGACAAGAGAATATGGATAGACTTAAGCATGGCTACAGGCGAAAAGGTTTCCTCATAATCGATTCCCTCTTTCTGAGTGTATCATTTTGCCACAAGCCTAGCCTTGAAGGTCTCAACCTTTCCGTCAGATCCTCTCTTTCTCTTATAGACCCACTTGCATCCAACAGATTTTATGACGTTGGGTGGTTCAACAAGCTCCCACACTTTGTTGTGATCCGTAGATCCCATTTCTGCTTCCATTGCAGTTTGCCAAGAATCTGCATCCTTATCTTGGATTGTCTCGTTGTAAGTCCAGGGATCAGATTCATCCTCTTTGGGGACCAAGTCCGAAGACTCTCCCACGAACATGAATCGCTCAGGTTGTCGAACAACCCTCCCACTATGAGGAGGTTCTGGTTATGTTTGTGTATCGCTTGGTATATCTACTTGTACAGTTGGTATATGAGTTGGCCCCCTCATTTCATATAAGATAATTTCACTCTTGGGCTTTCTGTTACTCATATAATCGTTCTCTAAAAATCTAGAATGTGTGCTTACCACAATCCTCTGATCCTTAGGACTATAAAATAATCCTCCATTCGTTCCTCTAGGATATCCTACAAATAGCCTTAATTCTGAATGAGGCTTCAACTTATCAGCTTTCTTATTCAACACGTATGCGGGACACCCCCAGATTTTCATGTGTCTCAAACTGGGTTTTCGCCCAGTCCACAATTCTGAAGGTGTTTTAGGAACTGATTTGGAAGGTACCAAGTTAAGAATATAAGCCGCTGTTTCCAAAGCATATTCCTAGAATGACCTGGGTAAATCTAAATAACTCATCATAGATCTGACCATTTTCAAAAGAGTTCTGTTTCTTTGTTCTGCGACCCCATTTTGTTGAGAGGTTCCGGGTGCAGCTAATTGGGATACAATCCCTTGTCCTGACAAGTAGTCCAAAAACTCGTTGTTGAGGTATTCACCTCCACGATCAGATCGTAGAAACTTGATACTCTTTCCCCTATGCTTTTCTGCTTCAGCCTTAAATTCTTTGAACTTATCAAAGACCTCAGACTTATGCCGCATTAGAAAAATATATCCATATCTCGAGTAATCATCGATAAACGTAACAAAATACTCGAAACCACCTCTTGCCTGAATCGACATTAGACCACATACATCAGAATGAACGAGTTCTAACACTTCATTAGCTCTGTTCCCCTTAGCTCCAAAAGCTCTCTTAGTCATTTTACCCTCTAAACATGATTCACATGTTGGAAACGACTCAACATGGAGTGATTCCAACGAGCCGTCACTCACCAACCTTTGAATCCTTTTTAGATTAATATGACCAAGTCTAAGATGTCATAGAAGTGTTTCGTTCATACTCGAAGAATGCTTTCTTTTCTTAGAAATGATCGATGTGTTATATGATTCATTTTACATATGTGTGGGTTGTGCATAGTTAATAGTATAGAGATTGTTTACTAGTGTTCCTGAATAGATAATTCCATTATTACGAGTAATAATGACATTCTTATTAAAAGAAGCTGAATATCCATCCATAAACAATTTAGAAACTGAAATTAAATTCTTTCTAAAACTTGGAATAAAAAGAACATCTCTTAAAACTAAAACTTTATCACTAAAAGATAGCTGCACATCTCCCACTGCAACAGCTGCTACTCTCGTAGCATCGCCCATGGTGATGATGATCTCACTCCCACTAAGTTGTCGGGTTAGCTGAAACCCCTGCGTATTGAAACAAACATGATCAGTGGCTCCTGTATCCACCACCCATGAATGGGAAGAATACGTTGCTAAACAATTTTCAATTACTAGTGCGTGAGAATTACCTTGTTTTCAAGCCTTCTTAGGCTGAGGACAGGCCGTCCTCCAATTTCCTTTCAGACCGCAGTTAAAACACTTTCCTTTGGTTGTCTTCTTCTTGACACCACCTACAATGGGTGCTTTTCCTTTCCAACTTTGTCAACCTGTTTCTGACCATTTGCCTTCTTCTTCTTCCCACCTTTCGGTCCAGAAGAGGAAGATGGACTGTTTGTCAATAGGGTTTGACTCTCTCTTAGTCCCATTAGCATCTCAACCGATACCAAAGCTTGCATAAGCTGAGCCAACGTATATACTTGATTGTTCATGGTATAGTTTAGTTGGAACTGCTCAAAACTTTTCGGTAAAGAATGAAGTATGAAATCGACCTGGGTTTCCCCATCGAATTCGGCACCAAGAATCTCAAGTTTGTTAAGGAAACCCATCATTTTAAGAACGTGATCCCTCACAGGCGTCCCTTCAACCATTTTCAATGATAACATATCTCGCATGGTCATCTGCCTTGTCGTACGATTCTGATGAGCGAAAAGTTCATTAAGGTTTAACATAATATCTGCAGCGGTTTCCATGTATTGGTGTTGGTGTTGCAACACATCTGACATTGAAGCCAAGATGGTACACCTAGCCATTTCATCAGATTTCAACCACTGCTTATGATATTCCTTATCTTCCTCACTAGATTCATTCGTAGGTTCAGTGGGTTTAGGTTCGTCAAGGACAAACTTATGTGATTGTGCGGTCAAGACTATGAATAAGTGTCTTTTCCAATCTACATAGTTTTCTCCCTCTAATTTGTTATCTTTAAGTATATGAAACAATGGATTAAAAGGTGATGACATGCTGGACTGAGAATAAAACATACAATTTGTATCAATATCTAATCAACACAAAAATTATCACATAATTCGATCACATGTGCTATATCAAAAATCTCAAAAAAAAAATATAAACATGTCATCAGCCAACATCTCAAAACAATTTAAGTAAGTCACGTTGAGTGTGACCGTTTACTCAAATACATTTGAGCAGGTTACAAACAAAGACAGTTACAAACCTTTAATTCAAAATTAATAGTTGGCTCCCACTTGACCATATAAAATTGACAGGGACTCCGTTGGGGAGTTAATATATTAATTTTACACCTAAGTAATAACCATAATTTAATACAGGATTATTATTTCGTTTTGAATAAGCCATTCGTTAGGAAGGTCATATCACCACTAATAATAATCCACAATTATCTGAAAAAATTTATTCAAGTGAACTTGTCTTTGGCCTATCCGTTAGGGAGAGAGGCGTTTGCCAATGCGTAGCCAAAGACTTCACAAATAAATCAATTATGGAGGTCAATTAATTAATTAATTACCCAGAATAAATTAATTAAATTACATACTTAGTAATTTTAAAACATAAGATTTTTCATGGATTTTCATGCATAATTAATCAAATTAATAACAGCAAAAATCACAAATTAAACACATAAATAATTCCAATTATCATGGTTTAATTTCTCATTTCGAAAACGAGAATCAGGATTTTTTTTTAAAAAAAAATCCAAAGTAGCAGCCGCGACGTCTTGGGCAGCCTGGGCAGCTGGACGGTCAGCCCGATCCGTCTACGTATAATGTTCGGCGTCGTAGCCCATCATACGTCTCCGATCTTTTAAATCCGTCTCTTCGATCTTCGTCTTTGATCCGTTACAATTTATTTACAAAAAATAAATCTAACATCTAGATCCTAATCTACCCATGGATTTTCTCACGGGAAAAATGAATCTCTTGAATCAGATAAAAAAAACAACATTCAAATAGCATGAATTTAAACATACATTAAACCATGATAATTGGATACCTACAAAAAAGATCTAGCAATTCTACATCCAATTTCAATTTAATGTAAATAGATTTAAATTCTAATTTAAAAAACAAACCCGAAACCATGGCTCTGATACCATCTGTTGGGAATCTTACATGGATCTATTCGGGTGTACTTTAAATCAGAAATATCATAAATCTAATTCTATGATTTAAAATAAATTAAATCAGATAGATCATGTTTTGAAAAATGGTAAATCATACATAGCCCTAAACATGCAGAACTAAGGGATAGGTATTTACCTCTTGATCGGAGAGACATCGTACCCAAAATGTATTTACCTCTTGATCAGACTAAGGGATAGGTATTTACCTCTTGATCGGAGAGACATCGTACCAAAATGTATTTACCTCTTGATCAGAGAGACACCGTTACCCAAAATGTATTTACTCTTGATCAGAGAGACACCGTTGAGAAGATTAATAGCTCCAACCCAAAAAAACCTTCTTGAGTATTCCCCAAGTCCAAGTTCGTAGATCCGGTGGAAAATCGAACGAACTCTTTAACTCTTTTAGGAAGAATTAATTTCTCACTTTTGTTGATTGCACTCGTGTGTATGTTTCATAGGGCTGAAATCAACCCTATTTATACACAAAAATACTTACTTGGAGGAAAAGATATAGATCAAGAAATATATCTCTCAAGATTTGATCTCAAATATATTTCTCAAGATTTGATCTCAAATATATCCCCCAAGTAATATATGAAAATCTTGATCTCCATATATTTTGCAACAATAATTAATTCTTATCTTTTAACACCTGAGCTAAATGAGTTTTTATTGGACTACTCAAGGGGCCTTTAGGAGAATTAAGATTGGACCTCCCAATGGACCTAGAAATAAATATTGAGTCACAATATTATTCTAGCCCATTAATATTAATTCACTCCACTATAGAATTAATATTGCACTATCCATCCTAACCCATATTATGAAATATGGCTCCCGATTATTATTTCCCGTGTTTAAGATCTAATGTCCATTAATTAATTTAAGCTACTGAATACTTTAATTAATTAATATCTTTATTCCTTGGGAAATGACAGCTCAACATTATTATCATACCGGAAATTAATCCACTGACCAGATTTGATATGATAAACGTTCTGAGCCCACCAAGGGGACATTATCAACTTGACGTATCAAGACACGATTTTCTATATTAATTTAGCAATCTGTCATATAATTAATAATATTGCCCAAAATATAAAGTATTGAATCTCATTGATTCTTTACCCATAATAAATCAAAAGAATATCAATTAATTATATACAATCTCAATTAAGTGATAGAAATTAAGAAATCAATAACCACTGAGATCTAATTCTTCTTTCCAAGTCAGCCTAGAAGAATTATCTCGTTGTAGGTCCTATTCAGCACATCAAATGCACTAGTGTAATCTTTTGGTCAAGACAAACCAATATGAGCCTTACACTTCAACTTTTACCAATAGATTGTTCAATTCCATCTAAGTTGTGAATTTTACTATACTTATTACAAGGAACTGACAATGTGATCTTCTACATATCACATTGTCAACAATGTAAAGTTTATTGAACATTTATACATTTAAATAACATTCATAATATTTAATGCAAATAGTGATAAAAGATTTATTCTCATAAAATGAAAGAATCAGTTTACATACAAAGTAGCACAAAAAGCATACTTTTCAGTATATCCCTAATAGAAGTTTCTGTGCAGCATCTTTGTAGGTTGCTGTTTTCTTTTGTTGCTCTCAGCAGATTGATTCCGCTGTAGCCAGCTTTTGAAAACAGTCTTACTCCATGTGGATGTGTACATGGGTTTCTTGCTCTTGTCTATATCTATTGTTTTCCTCAAGCTTTCTTTTGAGTTTTTAGATAACTCTTTTGCCATAGGGGTCTCTGCTTGAATGAAAACTACAGCTTTAGATGTGCTTGATGTTTCTTGAGGAGTTCCAGCGCAGTATCTTAGGCCAGTTCTGTCGAAGGGACTTCTGACCGATATGAGACACTCCTTGGCATCTTTAGCAGACTTGCTAAAGGTTCTTATGGTTGCTTGGAGGTCACACTTCTCGTCCTCAAGCTTGGTGATTGTCAGATTGAGCTTTGATATCTCTTGCTGGAGGTTATTGCACTTTGAGCTATTGAGCTCATATGCAAATAGCTTTTCAGCTAACTGTTTGTTTTCCCTCCTGAGCATCTTATTTTCAATTTTCGACTCCTCATGAATTGAGTTTATTTGTTCTAAATCGCTCATGATTTACTTTAGGAAGAGACTTTTGTTTAGTTTTTCATCTTCCTGCAGAGGGTGAGTTGGGTGTATTACCTCATCAACCTCGTTGTCCTCTGCTTCATGTGCCATCAGGCAGATGAGTGCCTCATCTTCTGATGAGGAGGAGTCGTTGTCACTGTCAGAGGAATCTGCTTCCTGTTGAGTTTCCTTTGTTGATTCCTTCCCATTTTCCATCTTACTGAGGAAGGCTTTGATCTTTCTTATTTCCTCTCTCCGTTTCTCTTTTTTCTGAGATGACTCTCATTCGGGATATCGGTTGACCTTGGGGTGAGGACACTCTCTGGCATAGTATCCTGGTTTTCGACAGTTATAGCAAAGGTCTGAGGTATCCTGATTAGGTTGCTAGAAGCTGGGCGGTTGAGATGATGACTGATTTTTCTTGAAGTCATCTCTCCTGTTATATCTGATGAATTTCTTGAAGTTCCTCAGGAGAAGGGTCATTTCTTCATCAGTACTTTCTGCAGGTGGCTCCACTTGCTTACTGCAGGTAGCTCCAGTCTCCCTTGCACTTCTTGCTGTTAGAGCAGTCACCTTAGTGCTTGATTCTTCTACCTCCTTCTTTCTTCTGTTGATATCATATTCGAAGGCTTTTAAGTTTGAGAAGAGATCAAATGTGCTCATTGACTTTAAGTCCATGGAGACTCTCATGGCTGTCATCTTGCTGTCCCATTCAGCAGGTAATGCTCTCAACACCTTCATGTTTTTCTCATTTTGGGTGTAGAACTTATCCAGTAACTCCAGCTCGTTGAAAATGTTTGTGAACCTCAGATCCATCTGTTCCAAGGTCTCTTCATGGAGCATTTCGAACAACTCAAATTTCTGAGTTGTAGTAGATATCTTATTCTCCTACGTAAGCTCTGTTTCTTCGTAAATTTGTTCAAGCTTGTTCCAAATGTCCATCGCAGTTTTGCATGTCTTAACCTTGCTGAAGGTTCCTTTGTCTAAGGTGATAAATAGAGCATTTTTGGCTACATTATCCAGATTGGCTCGCCTTCTATCATCAGTCGTCCACTCCTCTCTAGGTTTATCAATAACAGCTTGGTGAGGATTGGCTCCTGTATTACCGGCATCGACAGCTCTAGCGAATATGGGGTTAGCTTTGGTGATCCTTGGGGGTCCATCAGTAATGACCATCCACATCTCGCCGTGCATGGCTGAAAGATGTTCCTGCATTCTAATTTTTCAATCATCATACTCTTCAATAGAGAACATAGGAAGCTTATGCGTATCCATGATATGATGAAAATGATTGTAGATTTTCGAAAATCAAGGATCGTGGATTGACCAGACAGATTGGGTTCTTAATCCAACCTGCTCTGATACCACTTGTTGGTCCTAAGTGGTATAAGGTTAAGAGGGGGGATGTGAATTAACCTTATCAAATTTTCAACTTTTCTCCAAAAATGTTAAGTCCTTAATGATCAGGTAACTAGATAGCTTGCTGCATGATAGGTTGCTGCTCGAGCAGTGACTTCAGGATTTAGACAGAGTTAAAAATGCACAACGAAAATAATGTGATTTTTGAAGGTTAGCTTTTAATTCAGGATGCTAATATGATCAACTAGATATATAAAGCAATAAAACACAAGCAAACAAACTTGTAGAGGTTCGAGGGTTGAGTAATCCCTCTACGTCCTCTCTACTCCTTCTCAAGGAGGAACTTTGTTAAAATAAGTTTGATTTACAATAGACACTGCTAATACAAACTTCACTTTACACAAATACTGTCAGCTCTATCCATACAGGTAGCTGTATAGTGACCAACTAAGCGACCCACACAGGATCTCCACACAGGTTCCTTGACCCACACATGATCCTTTCTCTTCTTCAGAGAGAATAACTACTTAGTAGGATTATCCTCTGCCTAAGTGACTCCTAAATAGTCTATTTAGAAAGATAGAGAAATCTTCAACGATTGAGTGCAGCAAGCTCTTTGAACTTCTGAGTTTCACAAGATAGCTGGCTTGCTGCTGATTTAGATTAAGTGATTGAGACTTGAAGGTTTTGAGCTTTGTTGAGAATATGCTTCGCGTAGGATATTTCAGTTCTGATCCACATTTTTTCTCATGTGCACTCAATCTTCTATTTATAGGCTTCAGTGAAAAATTTGCCCTTTGAAAAGACAGTTCTTCATTGATGAGGTGTCTTGATCTGATTGATTCCTTGTTGATCTTCTGACACCTGCTCTACAGCACCTCCTTTCTGTTCTACGCTTGCCTTGTCCTTTTTCTGCGCGTCCTTGTTCTGCAGTCTATTATACTCTGTCCTTGCTACTTTTTCAAATGACATTCTCTGATTGACGGGGACTTAAGTGTCTCTACCGGCTAATCAGTGTGCACTAACTTTGATGTATCTGAGAGTTTCCTTTCTGATCGAAGGAGTCAGCTTCTTTGACTTGAGATTCTTTAGATACCTCCCAGCATCCTTCGATACTTGGATACTGATTTCTTCAGAAGATGCAGCAACTTGATGATATGCAGGTAGCAGGGACTTGGCGCAGGTTGCTTTGCAGAGTCTTCTTCACTTTCCAGCATCCTTGCCTTAACTATTTTTACATATGGAAACTTAACCAGATAGTTAAGATCTAATCTATTACATGTTTTGTCTCATTAAAATCTATTACAATTTGTCCTATCAGTTTTAAACCTTCGAATTCAAACAGTTTCTTCACAAAATTTACCTCATTCGAATAAAGTGTTAAACCCTCGAATCAAAATAGTTTCTTTTTTTGTATTTTTCAACTCAAGCTAAATTCAATTTTAAACTCTCCGGCAACAACAACCTGAGCATAATAAAAAATGCTCTTCATAAATGTCTTCAAAATTGTACATGATTCGAACAAGGTTTTGAACCCTCGAATTCAAACAGTTGCTCAAAATTGTATCTGATTCAAACAAGGTTTTAAATCCTTGAATTCAAAAAGTTCTTCAAAAATTATAATCAACAATTTTCTTTTATTCTTACCAACCAAGTTCAAATTTGAAGAAGTCAACTCCAAATTTCAGCGAAGAGAAGAATCAAAGCATTAAAAAGATTGTAACCAAGTTTATTTGATTCAAAATAAATAAATATATTTTGAGCACTCTTTTGTGATTATTTATATAATACACAAAATTTGTTGTTACATATCCTTTTATATAATTTATAAATAAAAATATACTAATAATTACTTAAATCCTAATTTAATTCAAATTCTAATTAAAATCCTAATTCTATTCAAATTAAAATTCTACTTTATTTAAATCTTATTCCTATTCAAACTCTAATTTTTTGATATTGAAACTATAAATATCTCAATTTTCTTTCACTAATTCTATAGGAACAAAAAATTTACTTCTAAAGAGCAATAAATAATGAAAATCTCATGGAGATGTTGGGCGTAAGTTTTTCGCCATGTTTTATAATATAGAATGGAATTTTCAATCCCCTAAAATCAAGAAATTTGAAGGTCATGTTTTATAATAGAGAATAAAATTTTTGATCCCTTAAAATCAAGAAATTTGAAAGCAAATCGTGAACTGTTCGGTAAAAATTTGAAAGCAAATCGTGAATTATTCGATAAAACCAAGAAGAACACTGAACCGATATTCAACCAATACATGAAAAACAATTGTAAAAAGTTCAACCAAATTGAGAAGAACATTTTGCATAAGTTCGATCATATGTGGTCGAACATGTAAGCAATGTTCTTACTTTTTGTGTGGAACAATTTTTATTTAGCGACAATCGCACAATGATGGAAGTGTTCAATCAGAATTTGGATGGTTTAATGGCTATTGTTCGATAATAATGAAGTTAAAACATGATAAAACTGTAAACCTAATAAATCAATAAGAAGAGACTCTATTGAGATTGAATGTCGTCTTTTTCGATTTTCTTTGAAACTTATTATTTTTCAGGGATAATATAAATAATGTATAGAGGATGTATTAGAAAAAAGAAGAAACCAGACGTATAAAAAAGGATACACTCAATAATGGAGTATATTCAAAAATAAAGGGGATGTGAATAGCCGCGCCAAATTATTATTTTTCTCTCTAAAATTCAAACACAATCTAATATACTAAGGGCCATTTTATCTTTTATTATTACATAATTTACATAGAGACTCGTGGGTGCCACATCAAAAAAATTGTTTTCAATTAATTGTGATTTTAAACTTTTATATAATTTTATTTTCAATTTAATTTTATTAATGATTTGATATGACACTTTTTATGAAATTTATAATAAAATTAGTTAACTGGAACATTAGTTTTTTAAATTCTTCATTTTCTATGACCTTTGAAACTTATATTCCTCTAAAAATGAAGGGAGACTTGCTCTTTCAATTCAATATTCGAGGATGCAGGAAAGTAGGTTCGAAGCTACTCGACCTATCAGGAGAAGAACTTTCCACTTAAATTAGATGTACTCTCGTATAGCATTAACGCTTGATGGATAGAATGAATTAAAATAACATAAAAAAATATTTAATTTCCTCTATAGTGATACTCGATATAGCTATTGGATTAAAATGAATGAATAAATGTTTTTCAAATCATTTTATTTTCAACGGTCTTCTATCATTATCATGCTCTTTTTCATTATTGACGTATTAATCCATAGAAGGCAACATGTTTGTGACAACATGCGTAGCATGATTATCCACCTGAATTTGAGCATTACCTTATTAAAAAATTGTGTGCATGTTTACTATATTATTTTAGTGCATTATCAATTTTCTTGGCATATGGATAACATAAATATTTTATACTTCGTAGATAGTGGTACTAAACATATTATTTTTAAATATATGAAGTCTTTTTCAAACTTTGATTGAGAAAAAATGGAGTGTTACTATAATTGCAACTAATAATAATATTTTAATAATAGGCTTTGACAGTGCTTTACTAGTTCTCCCTGCAGGGAATGAATTAATGATTAATGATGCGTTATTTTATCATCAATCTAATCCGGTTGAATGGATTTCACATTGAGACTGACAAGGAGATTAATATAGAATATCTTTTAATTAATCTATAGATTTTAAAATAAAAATATAATTTATTTTATTTTATAATTTTATTTTTAAAATTATTTTAAAAATAGTTCAGTTTTGTTTGCTTACTTTTTAGATATTTTAAAATAATATTATGATTTCCAAATTACATTATTTTGATTTTATTAAGAGTAAAGTAAAAAAAAAAAGCATCAATAATTACACAATTATCCTTTCAATGACAAATGTAAATGCAATATTTTTATTATTATTATTACTATTTTTATCCAGCTTTAGAGAGAGAAACCAAACACAACAGAACAGTATACTCCAGGAATTATCTAGGGCAAGATCTTTCCTCCTCTCTCTCTCTCACACAGACACACACCACTCTGAAATTTTCGCATAGAAAAGAGAGTTGGAAAAATCGCACACATTCAAACATAAGCAGAAACTGCAACAAACTAATTTATCGATGCCCCCAAGCATGGCGACTGAAAATTCCATCAACACTTCGCGAGCTGAAGAGCTGAAAGTCCTTGCAAATGAAGCCTTCAAAGGTACTATGCCGACGGCTGTAATTTTTCTTAAATTTTTTTCTGTTACTGCGTGGATTTCTCTGTTGTACTGACGATAAGTTGTGTATTTTGTTGCAACGCGTTATTTATTTATTAATTAATTGATTATGTTTTGCAGCACATAAATATTCTCAGGCAATTGATTTGTATACGCAAGCGATAGAGGTGAATAAGGATAATGCGGTGTATTGGGCTAACCGTGCATTTGCGCACACTAAATTGGAGGAGTATGGAAGTGCTATACAGGACGCAACAAAAGCTATTGAAATCGATCCTAAGTATTCGAAGGTCATTACTGTTCTGCTTTTTGTTAGGGAGAAGGAAAAATTTATTCTTTCTGTGTTTTGGACTAGGGAAGGAATAAAACAACGTGGGTACTGAAGTTGTTATTTCTTGTAATGCAGGGTTATTATAGGCGGGGTGCGGCATATTTGGCAATGGGAAAATTTAAAGATGCTCTCAAGGATTTCCAACAAGTGGGTTTTATTTTTCATTCATGCCGATGCCTTTCTTTTGCTTTCTGAATTTTTGTTAATTTGGAGTAATTTTTTAAAGGGTTTCCGTGTTTTACATGGTGTGCATGTGAGAAAATTAAGAAGATAGAGATTTGAATTCATAGTGAATTTAGCTAAATGTCTGGATATCCTGTTATACGGTAACCGTGAAAATGTGACTGTGTGCATGCACGTTTTTATCTTGTAATGTACTTATATATATTAGCAGTAATAATGAAAAATATTTAGTATTATGTGTTCATGTTTGTGCCATGTATTGATGACCATGTAATGACAGAAGAGACATACTGAATGCATTTCACAAACTGTTCTTGAGGCTTTATGTTCTTTTCAGCCCACTTAAACATCACTGTGAGAGAAATTATTGATGAAGACAAACATTAGATTTTCAATAGCCTCAACAGGAAATTTTTTGACTTCCAGTTTAAGAAGATGAACAGGCTAATCCGTTATACTTATAAATTCCAAAATGCAAACAATAATGAGAGTATTTTTCATTACGCTGTGTTCTATTTCATGAAACTATTAAAGTGATGTATTTGTTGTGCTTAGATTGTAGCTGTATAGATATGGTAATGTAAGAATAAATCACAACAATGATTCTGCCATCTGCTTCGAGGATATTTTTTGAAATTGTTATGACATATAGCCTGGAATTAGTATTCACACAACTGTTAAGTTAATGATACTGACGGTGATAAAAAAGATTCTGCTGATTTTTCAGTACTTCCCCACTGGAGGTTTTAAGAAGGTTCTATATTATTTTCTGCAGAGTGCACATGAAGACTTTTAAGCTTTAGTTAAGGATCCAAAACAGCCACACCACATGATTGTGATGAAGTTTTTGAAAATGATCAAGTTGAAGTTTCATTTAAGAGAGTATGCAAATCCATCCTTGTGTTACTGGAAACACGGTTTACGGGCAAAGATGGATGCTGTAATACTAATTCCTTACAACTCAAGTGGAGATTGGATCCTTTTCCTTTCTTTTTTTTTTTCCCCTTTCTTCCTTGGGATACAGCATTGTATAATTAGTTCACATCCAGGATATGTTGTTTTTTTGTTTCATGCATTGACTGTAGATAGGTGCTTCAAGTTTGTTTTTGTTCCCACTTTGGTATCATAAACCATCATTGGGACAAAGTCCCTCAGAGTTGAGGACAAGCTTAATTCAGCATGAAAAGACCTGTTCCTGCTTTCTCTTCATGATGTACTCTACTAGATAAAAATTCCATAACAGATGAAAAATCATTTTGCCTATTTAAGCATTTCTATGATATGTTCTTGTTCTTCATCATTACATGTCCAAATGCCATATCAACATCCTTGTATACTTGATTTATGTCTCAACATTGATCTTCTGCATGCTTTTTAAATGGTATTTTATTTATTAATTGAATCTTCTATTGTATTTCCCTGGAAACTGCATACATGTTCTTCTGCTTAACAATTTCGATTTACTGATCCATATTTATTTGACTTCATATTATTTAGGTAAAAAAACTTTGTCCAAATGACCCCGATGCCACCAAGAAATTGAAGGAGTGCGAGAAGGCAGTGATGAAACTAAAATTTGAAGAAGCTATTTCTATGCCTGAATCAGAAAGACATTCAATAGCCGACTCTATTGACTATCACACTGTAGGTGAGTAATGTGTTATATTATGGCTGCTATGATACTTAAGTTATTCCTGAAAATTCAACTCTTTCTGAACTCTTCACTACTTATATACTCAACTTTGAACAGTTTGTCTTCTTGGTGTTTTTTGAATGTGGTCAATGGTGTTTTAGGTATTCTCTTCTGAACTTATTGCTCTGTATACTCCTTAGGAGGGATTTCTCATCCCTCTTTTTCTCTTTTTAATATAATTCTTGTTTCTTTTCAAAAAAAAGAAAAAAAAAAGAAAAAAAAATGCTCAACTTTGAATAGTTTGTCCCTTATTCAAATTTTCTTTGTGATCATGATATTGCTGCTCTATACTGCAGTCTGCAGTTAATTAGCAAAATATCTTTTAAAAGTACATGATAGATGAGATGAATAATTTCCTGTATTTTCACTCTAATGAACATATGTGATGCTTTTCTAATGTGCAATTTATCCTGTGCTCGTGTGTAGAATTTTAATACCCTCAAAATAAGCAAATACATAAATATAACAAGAAAGATTTGAAGAATTGGGATCTATAAGTATAGCACTGCCCTACTTCCTTTGAAGATATTAGATATCCATTCTTTTCCATGCTCTCAAAAACATGATTGTTTATAGTTAGTGGAAGAACAATCAACTCAATTGTAATCTTCTTATAGGATTTCATGCTGTTCCTCCTGTTTCAAAGTTTTACACCATGTCTTACATGTATCATGGTTAGACTATGACATTGTAGTTGTGAACTCATAATATTAAATTGGGTCTAATTATGCACCATGAGAATATGAAATTGGGGTATATGCAAGTAAAATATACTATAAAAGTATGAGTCTTGAGTTAGGATATCCGATGTGTAATCACTGGTAGGAGAACATTGAATTTGTACTATTCATGTTAACAAGTATGTAAATATGTACATTGGTAACTCTTATTCTTACTAGTATACTACCTATTTTATCGTTATAGGGAGCCCAGGCTCTTCTTATATTTCCCTGAAAGTTACTGCTGTAGCAGCGGCAGTAGCACTACTGGCAGTATATGTGGGAACTAAGGCAGCCATAGCAGTGGCAACAACAGCTATGGCGATTGTATTGGTGGTCTGGGGAACATGTTGGCAAGGTTGCTGCAAAGATAGTGTCTTTACCAAGGGTCGAACACTTGACTTAGGTTAGACATTTTGAAATCAAATTAAGCATTTAGGATAAATCAGAAAGCTTACCATCATTTACAAATTCAGTGTTCAGTTAAAAGAAAGAATACATGATGTAGATGAGTCTCTATGCAGAAGCAAATTATTGATAAAACTTCATCTCATTGTTTCACCGGTGACGTATCTCTTGAAGTTTTCTATGTCATAATCCTCAGCAAACCATTTCCTAAATAAACAACTGGTGATTATGTGTCTGATATCCATTTCCCTGTTATCACACAATCTTTTATTAAGGACTTTAGAAAGAGAAATTGAGTTTCCTTATTGCTTTCCAAGATCTTTCATTAGTTTGTGTCATTCTTAATGTATAACTATTTTAGATTGTTACTGACTTCTTAGCAGTAATAAAATGTTCGAAGAAAGTATTTCGAGACACTGATAAAATCAGTGTTTGCCCTGATAACATTATGAAACCATGTTTTCACTTTTTGACTGTTTTGTTGAATTGGTTTATGTTTGATATCAGTCATCAACTGTGTAGTACAACGTGCCAGATTATAGTGAAGGATTTTATCTAGGTTCAGTTTGAACTGGTGACATTAATCAGAACCTGTTAGATTAGGAGAGTATTTGTATCTGATTGTACTTCTTTAATAGTCCTTCTATTCCAATTTAACAGTGATAATTATTAGACTTTTTTTTGTTAGTGTATCTTGGTCAGGGTTGACCAAGGTCTGCGTAGTTAACCTCAAAACTTAGAATATATTGATGTTTAATGGTTTATTGTCAAACTTTATTACTTGAATGTGAGGATGTACATATGTTTCTAACGAGATCGATCATTAGTTGTACTAAGCATTCTATTAGAATCACCGTTATTAAAGAACATTGCATTAACTTGTAAGACCGTGCCCATCAATGTCTAGGTTTGAAAGTTATGAAGCACTGTTTGGGATGATATTCAGATCTTGACTTCCCTTCACTTAATACTTTTCTGTTCAAATACTAAAATGAGATGGATATATTTTTGGGGCTTCTATTGGGTACCATGTGTGCAACTACTTGATTGTTTAGATCCGTAGGAATATTTCATTCGAAGTTTGCAGGTTAATGTTAGAATTGGTTGGAATTGGAGATTTTGGATGGTAGGGATCAAAAAAAAGCTGTTTAGAATTTCATGTATCAGACTAGACTGCAAATTGGAGAAACAAATATTAAGTTCAAGAGAGCACCTTCTGTAATCTGTCCAAAATCATGACTTCTCTTGCATTATTTTGTTCCGTTCTCCATTCCAGAGGGAGGCTTACATATTTTGCACACTCTTCAAGTGTAGGTTACTGTGTAGGGTAAATTATAGTATTTTTTATAAAATAGGATAGTATTTGAGTGGATATCATAATCCTTATTTGAAGCCTCTAACAAACAAGGATTTGCACAAATCCTGACTCATGAAAACCCAAATAAACATACCCTTAGTTTCTGTGGCTATAACAAACTAAGGGTAACTGTTTCAAATGGTTAAGAAACAAGAAGCAAACTAAGGTTAACTAAATGGAAGTGACTAACTAAACTCTCTTGTTAACACATTAAAGGTCTGATTTTTTTTACCTGATTTCTCATCTCACAGTTCAAGAAACAAATATCACTTATACATTCAGACATAGGAATAATAATATTTTATCACAGTTCATTTAAATAATATTTCACAAGTAGAAGAGAAGCGATAACTTGCTACAAATTCTGCCATTAATTCTTCTCCTATACTCTGAGAATATCTAGACCTTCTAAATAACAAATAATTTTATGTTTTATTTTGACTCTAGAGGTGGAGCCACAGTATTCTGGAGCAAGAATAGAGGGAGATGTTGTAACATTGGATTTTGTGAAGAAAATGATGGATGAATTCAAGAAACAGAAGTGCCTACATAAAAGGTACTTTTTATATCACAGGTCTTTTTTTTTTTTTATATGTGTCTGAGTCCTGCACTTGGTGAATCTTAATTTATTTACCTTTATCAGTTGCATTAGGAGTTATTTGAATCTTAGATTGAGTTTTTTTGATTACAGGTATGCATATCAGATTGTGCTGCAAATAAGAGATTTGTTGAGAGAAATGCCATCTCTTGTTGATATTAATGTTCCTGATGGGAAACATTTCACTGTATGCGGTGATGTACATGGTCAGGTAATTCTGATTCCTCTGCTGCACTAACCTCACCTATTAAGTTTGTACGGCCATCAGATGTAATTTCTTAAGTGCATGCCTGACTATTAATCTTGTTTAGACTGTTTGTAAAAATGTTGCCTTGGCTTTCATCTAATGTTAAATTGAAAATATTTGACCTAGTAGAAATTGGTTAGTTTTACTACATGTACACTAGTATACTAGTATTGAATCATCAGCTTTCAATTTCTGTTTAGATGGTGCAGTTGATATAACTTATAAAAGAATTGTGTGCATTCAGTGTTCAATACCGCAGCAGAAACCCATGCATCCTTAAACTCCCACTCTTGAATTTCAAGGCTACTTAATTTTCTCGCATGATTTTTGACAATTAGTTTATTTGGTTCTTCTGTGGTCTGGGTTTAAGGTGGTTGTCAAATATCTGTTTTCCTGTTTATACATGCTTAAACTATGACATAAATGATTCTGATTGTTGATTTTCTATACTTTTCATGTGACCTTGAAAAACTAATGTATCTTTGTGATTCGATTTCTGGTTGCAGTTTTATGATTTGATAAATATATTTGAGCTGAATGGACTACCATCTGAAGACAACCCATATCTGTTCAATGGAGATTTCGTAGACAGGGGATCTTTTTCTGTAGAGGTCATACTTACACTGTTTGCCTTTAAGTGCATGTCCCCATCAGGTGATCTCTCTCTCTCTATCTGTCTCTCTCTCTCTGCATTTTGTTTTCATGGACTGCCTTCTTTTTCATAAGTATCTTGTCCATGTAGTTTACTAGGTTCATTGGTTTCTTGTATCTGAATTATGCTCATGTATATACGTTAACATTACAAATGATCATATTAATCAACAAAATACTGTATAGTTTTGAATTTAGAGGCAGCATGAAATGGTGCCTAAGGATTTTCTCTAGGTTATGCAAACTCTACAAGGTATCAGCACATTTTACCAGTATTTTATGATCGTGAGCTAAAATTAATAAGTTTCCCTGTAGAATTCTGAAGGTTCTTGAATTGCATCCCATCTTTGTGGATTATGACTTCATTTCAACATTAGTTCTTTCAAATAAGTAGTTTGTCCCACAGCTTTACAGCATCTATTGTTGGTTTTAATATGTTTGTGTGCTCTAATTTCAGCTATATACCTTTCTCGAGGGAATCATGAAAGCAAGAGCATGAATAAGATTTATGGTTTCGAGGGTGAAGTTAGATCAAAATTGAGTGATACATTCATAGAGCTATTTGCTGAAGTATTCTGCTGTTTACCTTTGGCTCACGTCATAAACAAGAAAGTTTTTGTCGTCCATGGAGGTCTTTTCAGTGTTGATGGTGTGAAGCTCTCTGACATCAGAGCAATTGATCGCTTTTGTGAGCCTCCTGAGGAGGGTAAGCTTAAAATGCAACATTATAATTCCTTATAATTTCTTAAATTTCCCATTTTGACAAAATTCGTTCATGATATACTCTTGAAAAACATCTACTCTGTGAGTGAACGTTATTAAATATTGACTGTTCAGAAGTCATAGAGTTGGTAAAAGAAATGCTTCTAAACTCAATTTCTGAGTCTGATAGTTTCCAAATGACATGCCTGTAAGACTTGTGGCAAGTACACCTATGTTATATCCAGGAGCTTTTTTCTCTCCTAATTGTGAATTTGAGTTCATATGGTTGCCAAAACGATAACGAGGTCCCTCCTCTCCTCTTTTGGGAGAGGCCTAGTAAAAAACATTAGATGGTCAAGATCACTATTAGGGAGGATTATGTTGGCAGAAGGAATTCTTTTTAAACAGAGATGATGGAAGTTTTTATTCAACTAGAGATATTGTGGCTCTCATTATCTTTTGCTAATGCACTTAAGATAAGAGTGGTTTTCTTCCCCATGCAACAGGTTTCCTTCACTGCACATTTATTCAAGCAGAGCAAGAACTTATACTTGACCTTTAACAATTTTGGGCTTATCCTGCAATTAGTTTACATTCTCTACTAAAGTATTTCCACTACTCCAACTATCAGTTGGTCTTCCTCGTCTAAAGTTCTTTCCTGGGTTCTGGATTTTCATTATATGCCTTCATTTCTGTCAAGTGCAGTCATATCTCCTTTTTCTGCTTTTCTCCTGCATTTCTTCTAAATTTTCTGTAGGATCAGCAGTGCTTGCATAATTTTTAGTTTTCTGTGTCTTTTAACTTGCTTTGTAATGTGATATCTTATTGTTTTCTGTGAAAACATACTTATTCTACTGCTTGACTCAACACAGAACTACTAGTAATCTGGTACAATCTACTTAATTTGTACTTGATCATTAGTAATTTGTAGTTTGTGCCAAATTACTAGTAATTTGTATTTTGAGTATGGTTCCATATGAGTTTTGCATCTTGTCAAAGGTCCTTTTCTGTGTTCATGACCTTCAAGATAATCGTTGCATTTGTTACTTGATACTATACAAACTTTCAACGCAGTTAAAGCTTATATGCAGCATGCTATAATCTACTCAGTCTGCAAGGGTTATGTAGGTAGTGTTTATGCATTATCTGTTGATTTTATCCAGGGTTGATGTGTGAGTTGCTGTGGAGTGACCCACAACCTCAGCTTGGGAGGGGACCAAGTAAGCGTGGTGTTGGTCTTTCATTTGGTGCCGATGTAACAAAACGGTTTTTGCAGGACAATGACCTAGGTTGATCTTTCTATCTTTCATATGGACGACCATCTGATCATTTTTTGCTGCTTATGTGTATTATATTCCACAAACAAAAAATCATTTTTGAACATATTCTCTTACAGATTTAGTAGTAAGGTCACATGAAGTTAAGGACGAAGGTTATGAGATCGAGCATGATGGTAAACTCATTACTGTATTCTCAGCTCCAAATTACTGTGATCAGGTAAGTGTGGTTTTGTTAATCCAGTTTGAGCCTCTTATATGCTGCTCATCGAGTATCAAAGTACTGGAGGTGGATGACTGGTTCTACTATTCTGTCATATATGTGTGTGGAGTGGGTGGGTGGGTTTTGTGTGTGCATGTGTTGGTTATGCTTTTGAGCGTCTGCTATTTGTTTGTACATTGTAGTAGGAGACAAAATCACCTGAACAGTCTTGAATAATTGAGCAATATCTCTACCATTTCTGCATGATTTCTATCTTTGAAACTTGTTTTTCATGTAACAATTGAGCTTAACTCTTGTGTATAGACTCTTACTCTTCTCATGCATGTAAATTTATCTTCTTTTACACTTTATATGCGATATGATGTGCTGAAAATTGCCCAGTACTGCCTCCAGTTAGCTATTACCTTGACTTTTCATTCTCCATGTACAGTTTATTGCATTTTTTATGTCCTGTAAAATTTAAAAGCTTGTCTTTACATCTGCTCAACACAGATGGGAAACAAAGGTGCATTTATTCGCTTCGAAGCCCCAGATCTGAAGCCCAATATTGCCACGTTTTCAGCAGTGGTAAGCTTCTCTCCTTCATGTTAGGAAAACAGAGAAAATGAAAAAAAAAAAAAAAACAAAAAAAACATTTTCCATTCCATCAGAACCTATACTTATACTCGACCCTCTCTTTTTCTGGGTGGAATTGCAGCCACACCCTGATGTCAAACCGATGGCATATGCGAACAACTTCCTACGAATGTTCTCTTGAACCACGATGCCCTTCTTGTTACTTTATTTACTGCCAGATATGTACTATTCTTCCTCCCCAAGTGCTAAATGGTGGTGAAAAGCTGAAGACTTAATTTTACATTGATCAAAGGATGATAATATATGTGTATATTGGACTCTTTCCTGAATTTTTGGCCTGGAAAAACTTGGCTAGGCTGTGAAAGATGGTTAAGTAGGTATGCCCATACTGGCTTCATATGTATTCATAGTAATTGTGTATGAGTAATATGATTTTGGATTGATTAATTTTCCTTGATACTACTGAATTGCTATATTAATCCCATTCTTTGTTAAATTGCATAAGTGTGTTTCTCAGTTTGTTTAGCTTAGAAATTTAGATAGGAATCTTGAGTATGACATTTTGTTCCTTGGATTTGAAGGAAGAACGTAAATTTTGCAACTTGGTAATTTATTTATTTATTTTTTGCCCACTATACTTTTATTTCAATAATATTAAAGTCAAGAAAATGAAAGTGCAGGGTCAAATATATTTTTCCTCGATTAAAAAGAACATGGAAAATGACATTCATGATACATAAATTTTCTCCATAATCACTTGTTTTGCTTAAAATACATTGAAATAATTTTGGATGGGGAAAATTTTGGACAAAATCTGTCATATTTGTTCAAAAAGAGAAGACACCAAGATGGAAAAATCCAAAAATTTGATGAAGCTCCATATTTGCTTTTTCTCTTTCCCTTTCATATAGTCATTTCCTCTTTGCTTTGATGTTACCATTGCCATCATCAAGTCTGATAAAATGGAACATGTCCTATTTTCTCCAACCTCTTTCTCACTCATAAATTTCAAGAAACATTTTCTTGACCCTACATTGGCTTTTAATTTTCTCACTCAAAATCATGTCCCCACCCATCATATCAATCAAATCTTTGCTCTCTCTCTCTCTCTCTCTCCCCCATCTCTCTCTCTCTCTCTCTCTCTCTCTCTCTCATATGTCTGAATCAAATGTGCTCAATATCTTCTCTCACCTGAGAGTTGAAACCACTTCCCACACCAATCTTTAAGCAGAAATCAACCTCCAAAATTCAAAATGTTCTCTTCAATCTCATTTTCCCATCAACTTCTCCTAATTCTGATACTCTCTTTTCCCATTTTCTCCACCAACATTCATGCAACAACTACAATTCTTTCAAACAAGAACCTCACTTCCAACATGGATACATTCGAACTTGAGACCTTATTCAAGATCATGGAAGCCCTGTCTTCTGATCAGGACTGGAGAGTTTCATCCCCGAAGCCATGTCAAGCGGGTTCGGGATGGCCCGGAATCGAGTGCAAATTCTTGGGAATTGACAACCAATTCCATGTAACAAGGCTTGATTTTGGCATCCCTCCAAATCCATTGTGCAAGAACTCAGCTACATTCCCTTCAGAAATCTTTCAACTCCCACACCTTGAATCCATTTTCATATTCCAGTGTTTCATTCAAACCCCAACAAAAATCTCAATTCCCCCAAATAAGCCCTTCAGTTCTCCTCTGCAACAGCTTAGTTTGAGATCAAACTCTGCACTCATTGGCACAATCCCACCTCAACTTTCCTCTCTCAAATCTCTTCAAATCCTCACATTGTCACAAAACAGGCTGACAGGTCAAATCCCTACTGAGATTCTCAGTTTGAGCTCTCTTGTACATCTTGATCTGAGCTACAACATGCTCACTGCTACAATCCCATTAGAAATTGGCAATCTTGGCAACCTTGTTGGCCTTGATTTAAGCTATAACAAGCTTATAGGGCCAATCCCTTCTGCAATTGGAGAGCTCAGAATCCTCCAAAAGCTGGACTTGAGCTCAAACTCTCTCACTGGAGCCATTCCTGATTCCATCAACCAGCTCCAATCCCTGGTTTTCTTGGCTCTCAGCCACAACCGATTGCGCGGTGATTTTCCCAAAGGCCTTATCAACCTACACAGCTTGCAGTATTTTCTGATGGATGATAATCCCATGTTTGTATCTCTGCCTCTGGAATTAGGACAGCTGAAGAAATTGCAAGAACTCAGGCTTTCAAATTCAGGATTCTCAGGCACAATCCCATCAGCTTATTCCCAGCTCATGAACTTAAGCTCCCTATCATTGCAAAACAACAGGTTATCAGGGGAAATCCCTTCAGGGTTTATGAATCTATCACACATTTATCATCTAAACCTGAGCAGAAACCTGCTTGAAGGAGTTGTACCTTTCAACTCAAGTTTCTTGAAAAGGCTTGGGAGAAACTTGGACCTGAGTGGCAATCAGGGGCTGTGTCTGAGCCAATCAGAATCAGATGGAGTTAATATTGGTGTTGGAGTTTGTGGGAACAGCAAATCCAGCTCATTGGTGAATCCACTGCACAAATCTGAAGCACCTCCATTGCACTGCTCCAATCTGGCCATTGTTAATGTTGCTTTCCTCTTTCTGACATTTCATCAAACACTTTGTGCCCTTTGATCATCATCTTCAAGATAGACTACATAAATACTGTATTAATTCCTCATGTGATTCATTTGATTTTGCTCATTCAATATTAAATAAATCTTCAGTTCAAAGGGCAATCAATGGATGATTGATTTGATGGGCTTCAGAGTTCATTTCACTGTGTGTGTCCAAAATAATACAGCTTACTTTGAGCATTTTACAATACTAGTAATAATTTTGACCCCATTTTTAATATCTCCAATACATCCATTTTTAATCACAGTAGATATTAAAGCTCCCTCTACCTTTTTTCAAGAGAATGTCTGAAATTGTTTCCCACCATTATAGCTGTAACAGTTACTTTTAGATCCAAATTCACCTCAGCTACTGTAACTTTAGGAATTTTCAGATTTACTACCTGTTCACCATTTACTTTTCTGTCACCTTACAATTATCTTTATTTATTTATTTATTTATCACATAAAAGATATAGAGATAATTAATGCAAGAAAGTTTTGAAAGGAAAATCTACCATACTCGTTGCTGTCACTTTCAAACAAGAAAATATGTCCTTTTATCCACAAACATAAATTTTTTATATTTTTTTCGGTTTTCATTGAAAGATCAAAATACCCATAAAAATAGGTAAAAATGTATTTTATTTTATTTGTTTAAGCTAAGTTGAAGGATATTTATTTTAAAACAAGGGTTAAAAACATACATTCTTATATGAGTTGCATTTATGTGCAACTATTGTATGGATTCATATAATGCGGATCGGGTCGGATCGAATCCAATCCGGATCCGTACATTTCTTTTTTATGTTTTTGTTTTTTTTACCATAACTGTTATGTTATTTTGGTTATATCTTTATATTATGTTAAATATACATTTATGTTATGTTAGACATACTTATATGCAATACTTTAATTTAAAAAATAAACTCTAATTTAGGCAAAAAAATCTTAATTTCGACAAAAAAAATCTTAATTTATATATACATACCTTTATATATATATATATATATATATATATACTTTTATGTGATAGGGTAATTTTGCTATACACCAGTGGTATTAATACATCAGCTTTTTTTACTGTGGTAAATAAAATCAAGGTAAGTTTTGACCTTTGGACTGGGCTGTTAATTATGGTTTTATGGGTGTAAAGGCCCAAATACACATAGAACCAAATGCATATAGGTCATTTCTTGCTATATGTATTTAATTTTGATTAAATCACATGACACCAACAATTGTGAGTATTTAATTAAACCATACAATTAATTTTATATTTGTATTAATTAAATTTTTTAATTTAGTATTTAATTTAAATCAGTAGTGTTATCAAGGTAATTAATAATTATAATTTAGTACTTAATTAATTAATTAATACGGTTAATTTTAATACTAATATTAAATATAAAATTAAATTAATACTTGTAATCTCGTATTTAGTTAATTAATCACACTCTCCTTTTAATTTAAATAATAATATTAAATGTAAAATTAAATTACACTGTAACGTAAAAATTTATTTTAATATTTAATATTAGTATTTAAATGGAAACATATTTATTTTGTTAATGTTAATCGTGTATTAAAACATCACATCAAATTTAAATATTGTTTAACATACGAAAGTCCATCTCAATCGAAATAATTTATTTATATCAAAATTCATCCAAATCGACTACATATAAATGATGAGATACGTGAAATCGATCAAAATTAATCCAACATGTCTACCACACTAAATCTTATACAATGGATGAAGATATATCCAAATTGTAATCTTTATAATCAAAAGATTGTGATATTATTAATTAATCATATACAAGTAGGATGCAACAAATATCCAATTAAATAGCATGCAACCAACCAATCTTGATGACACTACGATACGACATGCAATGAAATAACATTCAACTGACAAATATCAATGACCCAGTATGCAGTCGATACAGTGACCTAACATAACAAGTTAATTAATAATAAACTTTATCAAGTAACCATACAACATCAACCAACCAACCAATATTTATGACGTAACATGCAATCAATTGAATTAAAAATAATTATCACACAACACCATAATAGGATGCAAATAATATATAATTAAATAACATTTAATATTTGTTTCGGTTATAAATTAAATATTTTATAATTTAGTATTTACTTTAAACTAGTGACATGATCAAGATAATTAATATTTGTTTCCGTTAAAATTAATATTTGTAATATAGTATTTAATTAAATTAATATTTGTAATGTAGTATTCAATACGATTAATTTAAATACTAATATTACTAATATTAAATATAAAATTAAATTAAACTGAAACATTAAAATTTATTTTAATATTTAATGTTAGTATTTAAATTGAAATGTATATATTTTCTTAATGTTAATCTTGTATTAAGACATCATATCAAATCAAAAAATGACTTCACATATGAAATTTCATCTAAATTATACAATGATGCTATAAATTAAATATTTTATAATTTAGTGTTTACTTTTAATTACTGGTATGATCAAAATAAGTAATATTTATTTTGGCTCGAATTAATATTTGTAATATAGTATTTAATTAAATTAAACAACACGATTAATTTAAATACTAATATTAAATATGAAATTAAATTAAACAAAAATGTTATAATTTATTTTAATATTTAATATTAGTATTTAAATCGAAATGCATATATTTACTTAAAGTTAATTGTGCATACAAAACCATGGTTGCAATGACTTTAGGTGTTATATTCATAATAATTTTGCTAATAAGAAAATTACATTTACACAAAATAAAATATATCGAATATGGGTCTCAAATGATTCGTTATCACATGCTCCATAATACAAGAAGATTTAATTATATTTTTATGGTTGTTATTGATGGATAAATACAATTATTGGAGAAGGTGGATATAAACTACATATTTTGTGAAATTAGACTATTGAGGGGAATTTTTATAATTTACTGCAGTAATTTTTGAAGTAAGGTAAAAAAAGTAAATTGAAAATGAAGGGTCAAGATGCAATAACGGAAGATTTAATGGTTAAGACCACTGGTGTATTAATACCACTGGTGTACTATAGAATAACCCTATGTGATATTATCAAAATAATCCCTAAAACAAATGGTTCAAAACTCAGATACATTATTTTGCCAAAAGTTGAAATACAAGACACTTATTTAACTCAAAACTCGAACTACCCCTTTTGTCTAATCTAACTCTTTGAACTAATTAATGCAAAACTTGAACCCATCACTTATAAGTTTATAACCAAAATCTACTCATAAACTAATCTATGTATAGTAATGATTTAGTGACGTTCCTTCTAACACACATTTTCACTTGTTTTGTTTTGTTCGTTTTACTATGTTATTACACCTATTATTTTGTCATGAAATGTTTTGATATTTTGAAGGAAAAATTAAATAATGCATCACTGTTCCTCACTTTATAATCTTCCACTTCTCTTTTGGTCTTTATTTGATTTAATTGTTTGAGTGTTATGACTTTGAGGATATCATTTTTTTCCTTTTAAATTTGTTCTTAAGAAACAAATCCTTTTTAGTGAATTTAATTTTTGAGTTTTATGACTTTTAATACATCTTTTTTCTTCTTTTGGATTTGTTATGGGGGTTACCATCAAAGGGAATCATTGTTATTTAAAAATTGTCTTTTATAAATTCTGTTAAAAATTCTTAGTTACATATATACTCTCATGCGTTGCACGGCTAGTTAAATAACATGTAATAATTATATAATTTTGATAACATAATGTATTAGTATATTATCTTAATTTAAATATATAATATTATTAGTAGTATTTATATTAATAGAAATTTATATAATTTTACAATTCACTATATATCATTTTAAATTATTACATTCAATTATATTACAAAGTTCATATACAAACAACAACGTACAAATAATAAAAAAGTATATTTTATAATAGAAGAATTAATAGTAATGTTGAAGAAAGAAGAATAATTATAATGGAAATTGTATATGTTTGATTGAATTTTAATTAAAAAAAATATGAAACATTATTTAAGAAAGTATAAAAATGTGCTAAATCAAAAATGTTTATTTAAGAATTATAGAGTTACTTTTAAATATCTACTCATCAACAATAAAATATAAAAAAATTTACCAATAAAAATAATAAGTATAATGCTAATTATATTGGTTAGTTATTTTTATTTTTATTTTACAATTTCCAACAACAATATCTACTTTTTCAAAATAAATTAATACAACATTATCTACTTTTTCAACAATTCTCAATATGATTGAGATATTGTAACAACCGTAAAATTATAATAGAAATAATAATAAATTAATAATTTAAAGGTTGTTATATTTAAAAAAACAAATTGTATCAATTCTATATAATGTAGGATTTTATTTAAATGATGGATCTAATTTGGATTATAAGTCAAATCTTAATAGATTTCCATTTGTATGAGCCCAAAAAGATTTCTTTAATATGAGCTCAAGAGGTTAGGAGGTTCATTACATTATTATTAGGTTTAGAATCCCTAAACCTCGTCATATAAATAAGAGAAAAAAAATGATACGCTAGGGTTAGGATTTTCAAATTCTCTTAGAAGGTACATTTTTTTTTTCTTTTTCTCATAATTTTCTTTTCATGTCAAACCTAGAGTAATTTGTTTAATCCTTGTTTACATGATAAATCTAAATGATATCTTGAGTTAGAATACAATTAATTTAAGGAAACACATCTTTTTCTTTAATTTCAAATTCTAGAATGGTTAATCAACTATTTAAATTCATAGTTAGACACCACTGAATTTAATGAAAATTTAATATGTTGATCTTTGATAGTTATTTCATACTCAGTAAAAATTTTAGGTCAATCGGAGTTGTAACCGATTTAAAATAAAAAATTTTATTTCTTCAGTGTAAAAATCGATATGTTCACGTTTCTGATTTAAACGTTTTAAAATAAATATTTACAAACCTTACAATTTTATGAAATTTTAATATGTTATGGTTTACTATAACATTGATCTTCTTTAAAAAATTCATTTCAATCCGAGTCATATTTTATTTTATATGAATTTTATATTTCTCACTTTCAGAATGCATCAGCTTTAGTATCACAGATTTAAAAATTTAAAACTATTATGTATATATTTCCAAATTTTATAATATTTGATCAAATTATGTATTATTAGGGTTTTGATCTACAGTAAAAAGTTCAATTTAATCTGATAGGTATTTCATTTAAAAATTAATTTTCTTTTTTCGTTTTGAAAGATTCACGATATACACTTTTCTGTTTTACGAGATTAATAATACTCATAGTTAAACATCTTCAAATGCTTTAAATTTTGGATATGTTGTATGTTAACATGTCTTTTATCTTTTGAAAAAGTTTCAAAATAAAAGAGTTTATATTTCTTAGTATATTAAATTTATTTTACAGCTCTGCAAACTTTACTGTTTCTGAAATTTAAGTTTCAAAAATTAGAAATCTATAGCTATACTACTTGGATATTTGTGAAATTTATAAATATTATTTATTTAAAATTTAGGATCATTTTATCTTATATATTTTAAGAAATAAATATTTTAATGCTTAACTAGAGTTTTCCTAAAATCTTTCAACTTAGGATTCATGTCTTATTTCTTCAAAAATTTTAAGAAGTTCTCATTTATCCTCCAAGATGTCCTAAGACTATTTTAGAGATTTAATTTAATTAAAATAATTATTGAATTTCTTCTTTAGGCCATTAGATATTAAGTTAGTTGTATGTTTTCATTATGGATGAATATATGTCAAAAAAAGTGTAGCTCGCAAGGGATATGATTACATTCATTTTTCTTTTCGCTCAAGACTTTTAACTTTTAAGATGGGGATTCTTTTCATATGTTTGTCTTTATTAAATGCTTTGTGTGGAAGTGATTGATGAATTGATGCATTGTGTCATGATTTTTTTTTTATGAAAATGCTTGCTATGATCTATGATTTGTACATGAGATGAAATGCTTGCTACGATTTATGATCTGTACATGAGATGAAATGCTTGTTGTGATCTATGATCTATGCATGAGAATTCGTCAGGGACCTTAGAGGTCTAATGATCAAAAGTTAGATTCTCGGGTATGCCTGCCGTGCTCAGAATTGATTGGCCAATCCGAAGATGAGAAAATGTTTATTTGCTTGACTGTTATGATATTTGTCTTGCTATTACACGATATCTTTGTTGACGTTGGACTTTGTAAATCGCTAAATTCCTAGTCGAACACCCAAAATGATCAAAAATGGATGAATTTAGTGTAATTGAATGGAGAAATAATGCTGAAAACGTGAAAGAAAGTGTGAAAAACACTGGTCCGGAGCCTACTCGGGCAATTTAGCTCGACTGATTTTGAATGGTTTTAATGACCGGACAAGATCTTATGCAATATAAATAGAAAAAGCAACTCTCTAGTGCTTAGTACAATAAAAGTTCCAACCCTTTACAAGTTGAAATTACATCTATTTATAGTTAGAGAGGAGCCCAAGTAGTAGGGATCGTGCCCATCACTCCTTGATTTTCGCCTATTTTCACGGTCGTGGGCGGTTTAATCACCCACGATCTCTTAATAGTTGGTAGCTCCCTGCTCGGCAAATCCTGCTCGGGCCGGCCAGATCTAATCGTATTTGACACTTACAGATGATACTGGACGACATGCCGATGAGATGTCCAGGTATGACATTCTGACCGGCTCAATGAACTATGTCTCAAAAGCTCTCTTCGAATCGTCCAGATTCAACGTGCTGACCAGCTCGAGTCGGGTGATCCAACAGTCTTTAATTTTGACAAGCATGTTCCCACTGAGCTAGAGTTTTGCTCATCCCATATATCAAATCTAACTTTACAGAATAAAATGTTTGATATGGAGTGGAGTTGATGTGCGGTAGCTGGTGACATAAAGTTTATTTAAGTTAATCATTATGATTTTATGAAAACATCTTCTGTGTTTGTTATTTATAGTTTACATTTTGACGTTAAATCATTTTGATAAAGTTTAGCTAATAAGTCAAACTCATCGTTAAGTCTTCCGCTACAAATTCATGAAATTTCTATTTATTTAATGTGTATAATTCTTTCGCTGCAAATTCATGAAATTCTATTTATTTAAGTTTTGATTTATACTCCGGTGGCTAGAGTTACATTAGTTGTAATATTTTAAACTATTTAGTTCATGAAAGATTAAATGTTTCCATCTTCAATCCGCTTTAGTATGACTTATTTCATTTCGTTGAGATTTTCTGATGAAAATGTTATTGGAATAATTTTGGTCATTTTAAAATACTCTTATGGTTTTGATTTCATTGTTTAAACTTCTATTTTAAAAATTTGCATATTTAATTTTCCTCTGCAAGTATATTAATTTTGTAAGCGAAAAACTATAAAATTAATTAAGAAAAATCGGGATGTTACAAATATCTTAACTATAATTTTATCCTATAAAATCCAAAGAAAAAAAATTAAAATCCACAATTTTCAAAATCCACTTAAATATGAAATCCAGACAACTAAATCCATTTAAATCTCAATCCAAATAAAGTCTTAATATTTTAGTAATAAAATAAAATTTTATAAAATGGCTTATAGATGAAATAAAATATTCAAATAATAATTATTTTTTTACTCAAAAAGTCTAGTTAAAAGATTCAACATTTAAACAATATAACTAATTTCTAGAAGAATTTTAGCGATATACATATAGTTTGCAAAGAAAGTTTTATTTTTCATTTGTTAATACCTTTTTTTATTGTGACATGACATTTTTTAATAGAAAAGTGACATATTTGTAATTTTGCCAATTTTTTTGCTTTTATATTAGTATAGATGTTGTAAAATAAAATTATATTTCTCTCCAACCTTTCACCTATATATATATATATATATATATATATATATATATATAAATGAATATATGAATATGTTTGGAATTAATTAAAGGCATGCCTGTGGGTGATAAAACAAGACTACTGAGCAAAAGGACACTTAGGTGGATCCCACATCTTTCTTAAATTCAAATTACTCTAAACTTTACAACATTTCCCCCTATTTTATGGTACAAAAAAGTTGCACCTTCTCCTAGACTTGGACCCTTGTGTATTTTGTCCAAAAATATTATCATGCCAATATTGGTAGTAAATAATTAATATGATGTGTGATATGTGTAATATCTTGAAATAATAACGGTTAAGCAATTATTATTTTTTGAAAATGTATCGCATATTATATATCATGTAATAATAGAACAATAGTATTCACATATCACATATCATATGAATAGAAACTGCTATAGCATATGCAAACATTTGGTTTTGTACATGCATCATTCATTAGTCCTTTTCATGCATGGCTTGGAGAATTTACTGTCACAATCTTGGCTTCTTTTTAACTATTTTCTAAAAAAGTTTTTAGATTTCTTGATGGTAAGGAAAATACAAGACAACTTATTATCATGAACCCAGATAGAAAAGATTTATGTCACATCACATCACAAAATATATGATTATTTTACATGATGGTTAATCCTAAAATTTTGGATGAATTAATGAGGTGCTTCATAAGCTCCCAACAACTTATAATCGAAATTTTAGATTATGAGAGGTAATTTGGAGAATTTAGGTAATTATTATTATTATTAAGATTCAATTTTCTACATAATTGTTTTCTCTTTTAACAAACATTCCAAATAATCCTTTTAAAACATCTAATTAATTTCAAACGCTACGCTCTTGTAATTTTAAACAAATTTTCCACATTACACAACTAAATCACTTCTTAGAAAAACACTTTTTTGTTGTTTTAAATTGATATATATTCCATGCTACCAATTGATAAGAAGAGAAGAGAAACTAGCAAAATAAAAAGCAGATAAAGCCTCTTATTTTTTATTGCAATTAGAGTGTAAGATGATTACAAAACACTATTCTGATGTAGTAAATTTAATGAGATGTCTGTTGATCACTTTTTTCTTACCAAAAGAGAAGCCTTATGGGCAATCAAATTCAACAATGGATACTAAGTGATAACCCCTTTTAACCTTTGAGGAAATGGAAAATGTGATGTGTCTAATATGCATGCAAGCAAAAATATGCATGTAACCAAACAGTGACAAAAAATGGTGTTACAGAAAGCTCACGTGGGAAAAGAAAACTGGATTGTGCCTCTTTTTAGTGTTTAGCACTTTATCTAACAACACCAATTGCTTTCACTTCTGCTCTTTTGAGACTAAGCCAAAATGTTTTATAGCTTACTATTTGACAATGACATATATAGTACATATGCAATTCATCAAAACAATTCTTAGGCTATATAATAATGACGCGCACATCAAACTTATAATATAATACCCTTAATATTATTTGATGTAAATTTATTTCATTTTTACCATAAAATATAAGAAATGATCCTAAAATAACACAAAATATGACCAGTTTACATGGAATAAAGTGAATGACAAGACGTGAGACTGTTGTACTAATGTTGCAGTGTACTTGTTAAAAATTCTAATGTTACATGGACATAGTGTATATAAAATCCTCTATATTAAAAGCATAAGTGGGGTGCCTATATATAATATTAGTCCCACTTACACGAAAATTTGGTTCCCCTAAATTCTTTTTTTAGAAAACTTCAATTAAAGAATTGATAAATACTCGAAATTTTCGTGGATACAATCAACAAGAGTTAGTAGCCTACTAATTGAAGAATATTCGTGTAAAATGAATTAATTTTCGTGTAAAAAGATTAATTTTTTTGAGCTTTACAGAAAATTAATTATTAATTTTTATGTAAAAAAAATTATTTTTTTGGGCTTGCACGAAAGTTGATCAGTTTTCGTGTCATCCTATTTCATGTAAAAATTATTTATTTTTGGGATTACACGAAACTTTAATTTAATTTTTGTGCAACCCAATAATTATAGGGTTACACGAAAATTAAATTAATTTTCATGTAAACCCAAATTTATTTTTATACAAAAAATAATCATAAGGTTATACGAAAATTGTGTATAGCAGTGAGTGCACCATTATTTTTAATTGAACCCTTAAAATAGACAAGAAAATAATTTATGAAGTATTTAGAGACACAAAACATATATATATATATATATATATATATATATATATAAACGATGCATTTAATCTAATAAAAGATTATAAAATCTTTATTAATTCACAATAAATCGCATCAATTTCCTATCTATCACTTTGATCATACAAATTAAACATGTGATATCACTCTCAAGATTGTATTGAACATTGAAATGTATAATTTTTGATTTGTGACTCAAAAAAAAAAAATTCAAAATTAGGATGATTCTATTCACAACCAAAATATTGCTCACTAAAGCCAACATCGACTTAAATTATCTATTTACCCTTAAAGCTTACAGCCAACCATTTTATTTTATTTTTCTATTTATCTTTCATTGTTGGAAAAAAGGCTTTGAAATATAGTTGTGATCAAATAAGAAGTTTTTGTTGTTTTCTCCGTGAAGTAAACAAGGTTTGGTAAAATGTGTAAAATCATTGTAAACTATTTTTGTGTGATTATATTATATAACCAATTAAATTGAATGAATTTAAGAAATAAAATGCATGTTAGAATATCTGTTTAAGTTGCAGGAAATAAATTGATTGAGTAATGTGAAGATATGCAGAGAAAAAATGGATTTTAAGTGTACCATGAAAAACTGATTACTATGACATTGGTTGAGGGTAAAATAGAGAATTTGAGAGATTATCGGCCATTGAGAAAAATTTATGGGCTGTGATTAGAATTATCCTTCAATTATTATTATTGAAAAGGCCCAATTCATAGGGCCGGGCCAATTGAATTTTGAAAAAACCTACAATTAAGGCCCATATAATTAATATCCAATCTTGTTGACGTAAGTCCGATTCAGTTCATATATAAGAGAAAAAAATTATATATATATTGAGGCCCAGCCCATTCATCGTTCACCGTTTTGTTCAGTATCACACCATCGTGTCTCTCTCTCACATCACATGCCACAATGGTTTCTAACCATCTCTTAGCACGACTCCGAACACTAACCCGATCGGCATGTTACTGTTCACGACCCTACCCAATCTCTGCGTTTCACCATGATCGGTATTATTCAGATGCTCCGAATCCGACTCCAGCCCCCCCGGTTTCTGCTTCGCCGGCGTCTAGTGTACATTCTAAGAGCTCTTTGAATGCAGCTGAGCTCAGAAAATTCGCCTCCATTGCCGAGACTTGGTATTATTATTATTATTTTTTTTAATTTTGAACATCTTTCTTTATTTTATTATGTTGATTTTGTCAATTTTTTATTTTGATTATTTTTGTGTTGAATTAATGGTAGGTGGGATGCTGAAGGACCGTTTAAGCCATTGCATGTGATGAACCCGACGAGGCTTGCTTTTATTAGGTCCGCATTGTGCCGGCATTTCGGGTAAATTTTAGTATTCCTTTGAGAATTAGTGTTTTCTGTGATTGAACTGCTCTGATTATCTAAAATAAGGTGAAAAATTTGCTATGATTTTTGTGAAGTGATCATTGATTTTGTTAATTAGTTTCCTAGAGCATGATGTATTTTATACTTTAGTTCACTTTGGTGGAGTTGATTTAAAAAAAAAAGAGGAGGGTTGAATATTATGTTATTGGTGCTCTGTGATCTTTAAGAAGATTACTTGAGAATCCAAATGAGAAATGCCTCTTTGTCACTGTGTGTTTGTACGGGCGTTGCTTGCTTCCTGTGGGGTAGTTCGTGAGACTTCCTTGTTTGTCTTTGTACACTAGATTTTGGAGGATATTTATTCCGTGATGCTGAAACAGTGGCCAAACTGTCTTTATTGGAGCATGCAATGGAGTATATGGCTGACCCTAGATTTTGCTATATGTAATTGATATACTTTATACCTTTTGAACCCATAGTTAGTAGCACAACTGTATGACCATCTTTGGGTCCTTTCAATTTGTCAACATGTAGACTAAGCTAAACAAGCCATGAACCAAAATTTTGTTCTCTCTATAAAAGCTTTTGAGTTAAAAAACAGTTGTTGCTCTTGTTAGTATTAGTTCATTTTCGCTCTATAATCATACTCTAGAAGCAATAGTTTCCATTGATGTACCTACAGCTAGAGGCTGTTAAATTATTTTATTTACTAGCATCAAGACATATCAAAGTTCGACACATGATAAGATTCACCCAACTCTTTTTCAAATTATTTTATTTGCGTATTCTAACATTCAAATTATTTTATTTTCTTATTCTAACATAAAATAATTGAATATAAAAGGTTTAGAATGTAACTTCTCAATTGGGTGTAGATCACATCAAGTTATTTGGAGTGATGCATTCTAAACCATTGATGCTTAACAGCCCGCCTGAATCCTTAAGTGGTGCTTATGACATTGTATTAGTGAATTGGACACAAATTAATGTAGTTCTTGATATGTGAATTGTCTGGTCTTCATATAAATTGCATGGAGCCATCAACGGATGGACATATCCATCTTGGTTTAGAAAGTGTGGCAGTATTTAGCTTTTATTGTTTACATGTGCTTTCTTCATTATCTATGTCAAGCCATGTGGTTTCTTTCTCATGTATAATAGTATAACCCCTTCTCCATTAGTATTGTGACAATGCCAAAGAAAGTTGTTTATCCTTTTGAGGACAATTAGTTATTTTTTGTGTGAACTTTGTGGCACATTAAGCATCTCAGGTTTTATCTCTTTTTGTCGTTGAACTTTGACCTAAGTATTGTGTGTTCTTTTATCTGACCACCCTAATCTTAATGCGTATGGAAAATACAATTTTGCATATTCTTTATCTTTTTAATAGATTAACAATTAATGACCTTCAGTTATGGACTATATATGATAGACTTGGATGATGAAGATTGGACATATGCTAACTGAAGATGTACATATATTCTAATCAAATTCATTTTAAAGGCACTTACCAGCTGTTTTAGCCTCTTTTGCAAATAAAATTCCATAATTTATCTTACAATTGTATTCATGTACTTAAATTGTGAAAATGTATATCAATGCACTTCTGCAGGATTCAAACATAACATTTAGAGATAATTTCCTTTTGTACATTGAGTGGTGGGCCGCTATTGGCTGTGTAATTGCAATCGCAACTTTCCCTGTCATGTGATTGAATTCACCAAGATCAAAGCTAGTCATCTGAGTAGAAAATGACAAAAGGATTTGTAACAAGGTAGATTATGTTGTGAAGAAAACTCATTCTTTCTTCTTATTCTTCTATTAGGGAAAATGAGTCATATATTCAGAAAATAAAAATCAATATCCTCCTAGAACTATGCACTTGAATTAATCTCTTCCTAAAATTCAGTAACAGAAAACCTTTCCAACAATGACATAGCTTAGTAAAGGAAATTATAAATCGGAATCCATTAATTTATGAGCTCATTTATAACTTTTTACTTTCCTCATATGATGCTGTTTGTTCTTTGTTGCATGGTCATGACCTTAGCATGGATAATAAGAATAAAGGTGTTTGATTGGTATTACTTGATGAAATCATTTGTTCCACTTCTTCTTTGAAGGTGCAATATCAATTTAGGGTGCTTATTTTTACTCCATAGATAAGAGATCTGATTAGTTTGTTCTTTTGATGTTCCTGCATTCATATGACTAAATGAAAAGGAATACTTTGTGCCACCTAAGAAATACTGATAAATATATTTTCCCCTCTCTTGATTGTCTTATAGAAACTCATTAATATAACATTTTTCAGTAAGGATCCACTCTGTGCACGACCATTCGAAGGGTTGAAATTTGTAGATGTTGGCTGTGGAGGAGGTATTTTATCTGAGGTATGCATTTTCTAACCTTTTGGTAATATTAAAAATTGGCATAATTCATTAATTGATGATATGAAGATCTTATACTCTGGACAATATGAATTTATTGATACCTGTCTCAATAATAACCATTGTTGTTAAATTGAATATGAATGGACGTAAACATGTAATGTGCAGTTTGTGATATTGGCTTGTATTTACTCTTGTGTACTGGAAGTGACTCTTTTCTGACCTTAAATGCTTGTTTTCTGCCACAGCCATTGGCTCGTATGGGTGCAAGTGTTACAGGAATTGATGCTGTGGAAAAGAATATCAAGATTGCACAGCTTCATGCGGTATGTAATGTTAAATTAGAAGAAGAACAAGAAAGACAATCCAGTCATAAACATGCCAGGCACAAACACAAGAAGCATATACTCTTATCTGCATGTTTGTAATGCAAAAATGCACGTCTCTAGTTTTATCAGCTATATATGTAAATTGCAGGACTACCATGGAAAACCATTCAAACCAGTATAAGATAGTGGTGAACTGTTTTAATTTAAGAAAATTTGAATGTAGTGGAGACAAATTCATGTCTGTGTGTTTGAACAATCAAATAATATTTTCACCAAACTTTACCCATGAACTCAAATCTGATGTAAGAATTTAAGAGTTAAATTTTCAAGATGTAACTTGAGATATATACTGTGCTTACAATTGGGAGAATGCACATGAGTTGTTACCTTAACCTGTTCATTCTTGAAAACATTAGTGATCTCTACTTTCTTTTGATAAGATATAATTTTTTTTCCGTGGCTATATATCAAAAGATGCATGACATTTTATAACAGAAAGATCTTTGCATTTGTTGTTTATTTTGGTGGGTGTGTGATACTTTTGCAGGATTTGGATCCAGTAACTTCATCTATTGACTATCGTTGCACAACAGCTGGTACACGTCATACTTATTTGTTGATTATGAAGGTTAAAAAAAGAGATCAATTACTTTGACTTATTTTGCATATTTAAATAACTCTTTTAAGTGCTTATGGAATCTTTCATGTTTCTGTTTGCTAAGAACTTGTTAACTTTTAATTGAGCATCCTACAAGTCTTCAAATCTCCACCAATTTATTACTATCTAAACATGCTTAATGCCTCAAAATCGAAGCTTCGACAAGCATAAGTTGCCTTCTCTTCTTCCATAACTACTAATCTGCATCTCCCCATTGTCCTTGTTGGTCCACCTTTCTTTACTTTCAATTTCCCATTCTTCTGCAATTACTATGAACGTTAATTTATCTCTTCTAAGTTTACTGGTCTGCATCTTTTCTCCAGAGTTCTTTATGATTTGCATTTGTTTTTGGTTCCTTTTCTTTGTTTATTTATTTATTTGTGTTTAGGAGATGGGTGTGGGGGTTTGACCTGAGTGGTGGGTGGGTTGATCTGAACATTAAAGTTGTCTGAGTGTCTGTCTCCCCTTATTCATGGTTATTACTTATGACAGTTTGACAAGATGTATAATTTTCTCATTATCCATGACATAGTTTCCACATATCAGCTTTTATGTTGGTGTGGTTCAACAGATTGCTGTAGTAATCCAGGAACTTTTGTTACTTCCTATTCTAATTTCTTGCCTTTTCTTTTGCTGTTCACCATGTCTGGTTATAAACATTCATCCCTTTGCAGATCTGTTTATATAACACATTTCAAAACCATATTTTGAACACCTAAAATTTCCTTCCATAGCTGATGCAACTGCTTTGTTTAACAGAGAAATTGGTGGAAGAGCAGAGGAAATTTGATGCTGTACTTGCTCTGGAGGTATGTTTATTATTGATTAAAACGAAGATTTTCAATGGCTTGAGTGCTAAAAATAGCCAGGCAACTTGTAATATTTTACCTGAAGTGATTTGTTAAACTCTAGTAAGTCTACATCATCTGCTCTTTCCATGTTCTCTGACTGAGCTGAATTGGCTGTTAGGAATGTGTTATTTCGAAGCAATTTATCTGATACCATGCACTTGTGTTTACTAGATTGTAGATATACATCTGATAGTTTGTATGCTATCCAGGTAATCGAGCATGTAGCAGAGCCTGCTGACTTCTGCAAATCCTTGTCAGCTTTGACCAGTTTGGGCGGAGCTACTCTCATCTCAACAATTAATCGTTCAATGAGAGCATATGCAACTGCTATCGTCTTGGCAGAATATGTCCTGCGCTGGGTATTTTCTATTCCATATTTATTGCTTGAGCTTGTCTGGTTGGTGTTCAATAATTTGAGATTCACAGGGTGTAATATATAGCATTGTTTTGATAATAATACTGAGAGGTGGAAAACATTCAGCTGCCTGCAGGCACACATGAATGGTCGAGCTTTTTGACACCAGAAGAGCTTGTCCTAATTCTTCAGCGAGCTTCTATTTCAGTAAGCTCGAACCAAATTCAATTTGTCCCAAACCCCACTCCTTTTCTGATATATGCTTTGTATACCATTTACAGGTCCAAGAGATGGTGGGGTTTGTTTACAACCCTGTGACGGGGCGATGGTCTCTTTCTGATGATATCTCTGTCAATTTCATCGCATATGCCACTAAGAACAAGTAATGCATCCGCTGAGACACCCTACCCTGTATTATCTTGTTAATTTTCTCTGCTTCAAGTTTTGTTATAGAAATGTTCTAACTATATTTTGTTTAAATTTTGGAAATTTTGATTGTTATCTTCTTTCAAATTTTGTGATAAGAATTTCTCCTCAACAGAGTAAATAAGGTGCGAAATATGCATCTTTCGTGTAAAGATGAATATTCTCATTTATTTAACTTGAAACATGTTAGAACTACATCCACATGCTAATTCTATTTAATTATTCACTCTTTTTTTTTTTTTAAAATTTAAAAAACAGGTTATTTCTATTTATGAAACTGAGGAAGTGATTTATTGAAGTGAATAATGATCAATATGAAAAATAGAAGAAGAAAAAAAAAATAGTAAACTAAAATGCATGCATGATCCAAAGTCTAATTTACGATTATTCCCAAATACAGACCAAAAAGATTATGTTATATCCTCGTACTTGGGCCCACCTCCTTTGCATTTCCTTGAAAAAAGGCCATCAATTTTTTATTATAATGAAACAGATATCAGACTCGTCTCACTCAAATTTCGTTCCTCGTTGAACCGTATGGAGCTATTTTCTCTCAATTTAATTATTTTTGTTTTTAATTAACTTTGAAATTTAATTAATCGTAAATCTATTAAATATTATGAGACTAAAACTAAAATTAACAAACGATTTTCGGAGTCGAGCATGCACATTTGTTAGACTGATAATTTGGAACATTTGCATACAACATTTTAAGATAAGTTGAATTCATACTAGAATAATAATGAATAATGATGAACCTTTTGAAGACAGGGAAATGGCATATACACAACACAGGTTGAATTTGTCCCACATACCATTATATACATGATGGAATTCATGGTTGACAACTAAGAGTTTATTTGGAACAAGTGATAAAATTTTCACAGAATTGTTCTAGTGGATACATCTCTCAGGTTGCCCGAATCTGCATCTTGAATCCAGCTACCTCAGCCTCACGGCATATTTCCTTACACTTTGCTAGCCTCCCAGAAGCCATATAAATCCCCATCACTCCCCTGTATATATCATATGTCGGAGAAAAACCAGACTCCTTAATTTTAGAAAAATATCTAGCAGTCCTTGCAAGATCATTCATGGCAATAAAAAGCTTTATCAGCACACGATACGCTGGGAGGTCAAGCAAACAATCTGAACCCTCCATTTCCCAAACAACAGCCATAGCATCCCTATATCTCTTCTCCAAATACCGGCTATGGATCAGAGTGGTGTACATAACTACACTAGGAACTCTCCCCGACTTTCTAAACCAATCATGCAATGCCTCGACAATATCAAACTTCCCCAGGCTCGTGCAAACTTTCATGATCGATGTGCAATCTTGTGGAGTCAGTCCAAGGTCCTCTCTTTTAGCAAGCTCCTCAAGCAAAGGCAACACGAGCATTCTTTTATCGGGATTCTTCCCAAGCTCTAAAATTAGTTTAGCATATACGCCAACGTCCAACATTCTTTTATGTTCGGTGGCAGCCAAGAGAAGCCTCCTAGCAAGTCCCAAGTTTCCTCCTTTAATGCAACCTTTAACCATTGCCTCACAAACGCTTTTACTTGCCAAGGTGATGAACTTATCCATATCAAACGGCATTTTGAGCTCATGTTGTCGTGCTAAGACCTCAACAGTGGAAGCAAGGATCCGATCATCAGGGAACAAATGAGGCTGGTTTTGAACCCAACAGAACACGTGTAAAGCTCGGTGGGGTAGTCCCATATGGCCCAACTCACGAACTGTCAACGACAAAGAACCTTTTCGTAGAAACCGAGTCCATTGATCCAGAACTGTGGACACTTTATCCTCAGGTGACAGGCTTCTGATTTCCCTGGCTAAACTGATCAAGAAAGCTGGATTCTTGTAAATCTGATTCGAAACAAGCTGCCTCTCAGAACAAGCAAGGTGAGTTCTGATCAGTTTCTTGGGCATGGGGAGTCCCAAAGGTCGAATCTTGTGAGGGAGAGAGAGCGGGAGAGGCCTTTCCCTATTCATCTTTCTGGGCTTCTGAGGAACTCTTCCCTTGAAAAGGGACGATATCGCTTCTATCTCATCCGATTCCCATTCTACATTTCCGTCATATCTATTGCAATCAAATTGAAGGGCATCCGAATCTGAATCGGGAGAATCCTCAACAACGTGAAGCTGAGGATAGAAATCCGGAGGAGCCTCGATGTGTCGACGATGACGAAGGTTCTTTGGAAGCTGCGGTTTTCTGTGGTTGTTCTTTTTGCTAGTTGCAAGTGCTATTCCGTGAGAGAATCTAGAGACACTGGAGTAGGCAGATGGGCATGAAAACACGTAGCAGAATAGGCTCTCCATCCATCAAGTTTGAATGACACGGGAAATCGTTAGGTGCGTGTTAAATCAATCAGAATATTCTAACAGGCATTTCATCGAACAGTTGGTGGTTGTTATTGAAAACGCCGAACTTTAGCGATCGCAGTACCAAATCAGAGAGAGAGAGAGAGAGCAAATTCAGGAGATAAGACAGAAACTCAGGAGATATAATGAGTTATTTAATGTTGGCCGCGATGGAGCAGACGGCTGGTGGAGAGGCGAAACATGCGGCTGGCGGAGTAGGCGGAACGTGGCTACCGATAACGGCGGCTTGCGTGTATGGCGACGGCGGGGACGACGGAGTTTGGTGGCGATTGAAGTCGGAGAAGACGAATAAGGGCTATGATTACGCATGTATGATGGGCTATGCATTCGCCATTAAGAAGATTGGGCCTCCATTGTAGTTTATTCAAAACAAATTATCGTATTGATATTTTATGGGCCTTTTAAATAATAATGATAGGATTAATTTTATTTCAATTTTCAAACATTCTTGATAAATAATGAGGGTAGGTACTAAAGGACAATCACATATTTAATTTGTATAATCAAAATCATATTTGAAATTTGAAATAAAAAATAAACTAATTTCACAATAATTTTAGAAATCTAAGAAAGTAAATATGAAATTAAGTATTAAAACTTATAAAAACTATTAAAACACACAAATAAAACATTGACATAAAATATGAAAAAATGTCTATAAATTTGAAAATTATTATATAACTCTAAAAAATAATAAAAAACTCTTGACTAATAATTATAAGATGACAAGAAGAAAGATAAAAATGTAAAATCAATAAATAAATTTCTGAAATTAAATATAGCTATATATAATATATGAATTGTGAAAATATATAATTAAAACAAAATACAATTTTAAAACGTGTCTTATAATATTATATTAAAAGGTTGAAAATAATTAGTTGAAATAGTAGAAAATTATAGTTAATCTAATAATCTTTTTAAACCAAAATTAGCTTTTGAAAAATCTGAATATTAAAAAAAATCTATATATTATTTTAAAATCTGAAAAAATATTTAATGAATATGTAAATTATTTTAAATATATACTAAATTTTGGAATATTCTAAATATTAATATGAATTTAATATATCTAATTTTTTATTAAATCAAAAATTAATTTTTTTTATATTTTATGTTGCAATTACGTACAAATACATTATATTATAAAAAAATTAAAATTGTTTAATATTATCTGACGAGCCATAAAACGTATGGTAGAACTACTAGTACATGTAAAAAGAGAATTTTTAGAAGAATTAACAGTAATGTTATTTTCCCGCCTAATTTCATTCTGTAAAATATTATTATTAAAAAATCAAAAAAAAAGGAAAAAGAAAAAATCGCAATATACCACCAAATATATAGTCAATTACCCTTTGTACAACTAATATAACTTTTGATCCATTTCTCCTATAAAATATAACATTTCATCATTTTCTACTACTTTTTTTACTCAAATGTGAATAGTGGATGAGATAAGACATAAGCATGATTTTATGTCATTTACTTTTGCAGATTGATGAGATTGGGCTTTGCAAAGCTTAAACGAAAATATATTCCACTTCGTACTGTAAAATTCACATGTAACACAATAAAGGGTAGGGGTGCTGTATATAAGCATATTAATTAATGAAAAATTAATTGACATAAGCAAGAAGACACACAAAACAAATTCTCACCAAACAAAAATTGTTCAAAGTTAATTTTGTTAGATATGTAGGTGACTGTGCATGGTTATTGGTGTGTGTGCGTGCATGGCTCGACTTGTATGAAGAAGAAACACAAGAGTTCAAAGGCGTGGTTTTTTTTTTCCACGCTCTTATTAGTCATTAGTAGATAGGGGCTTTTTTGTCTTTTCGAGTGAAGTTGCTTCTTTACTTATAAAGTTGCTTTTCTCATTTTCCTCCCTTTAATATTACACTTTGTATCACTTTTATCAGATCAATAATTTTGTCTCTCTCTTGCCTATCTTTCTCTCTCTACCTTCTATGGATTATTCATATTATTTGTGAGTTTCTACATGGTATCAGAGCCAATTTTTGCTTCAGAATGGCGAATCAGTTTCATAGCAGTTGGCCGATATTCAATGCCGACGGTAGAAGAGAAAATAGATCTGGATCTGTTAATTCTAGATCTACAGTTGAGAGTGAAGCTTTTCGTATTACAAATTCTGATAATCCAGGGATGATATTGGTGTCAAATCCTTTGAGTGGCACCAATTATCTATCATGGAAGACATCCATGACCAAAGCACTTGGAGCTAAATCGAAGTTAGGCTTTATTAATGGAGCTATTGCAGAGCCGTCTGAGATTAATGAAACCTATAAAACGTGAAAGAAGAATGATTATATGGTTGTGTCATGGATTTTGAATTCTCTTTTGAAGGATATTGTGGAGAGTTTTGTATATTCCAAAAATGCTAAGGATCTATCAGAGAGAATTGCAAAACGCTATGGTCAATTCAATGGACCATTACTTTACAAGCTACAAAGCGAGATCTCTAGTATCAATCAAGGTAATGACAACATTACGGTTTATTTCTCTAGAGTTCAGAAGCTGTGGGATCAACTTGATAATTTGAAATCTTCTACTGTTTGTCATTGCATTATTGGAAGAAATGTGGTTGAATCTGAGAACAGACCAAACTATTACAATTTCTGATGGGATTGAATGAGATTTATGAGCATATTGAATCACAAATACTCTTTATGGATCCACTGCCTGATGTGGATAAAGCTTACTCTCTTCTTTTTAGAGTAGAACAAAAAAAATCATTGATATCATGTTTAGTTAGGGATATGAAAGTGCAACAATGGTCAATAGGAGTAATTATGGAAGAGGTATGGTTGGTAGAGGTGGATCTGGCAGAGGTATCACTGATAGAGCAATATCTGGTTTTCAGTCAAATGGAAGAGGTGGCAGTGATAGAGGTTTCATTAGAAGAACTAAGGAAGAAAAATCTAAACTTATTTGCCAGCATTGTTATGGTCTTGGTCATGACATTTTAGAGTGTTTTAAGCTACATGGAATACCAGGATGGTACATCAAATGTAAAGAGCAAATAGGAGCTGGTTATGGCAGTTACAATGGTGGTTCATTAGGAAATTCAGGACGCTATGTCAATTACACTACTACTACAGAGAATACACAAGGTGCAATGGATGATAAGAAGTTTACCAATCCAGTTACATCAATTGATATCTCAAGGATGATTCAACAGGAATTAAAGAAGTTCTTTGGAGGAAAAGAGTATGCTACTGAAAATATTGAGATAAATGACAATGATTTTGTGCAGTTTGGTAACACAACAGATATCTCTACACCTGATATTTACCATTTGTTGAATGTGGTAGAAGGTATAAGTGACGACTCCTGGATACTAGATACAGGAGCAAGTAGACACATGTGTAGCAATAGAACAATCATGCATTCCATATATATTCTACCTCAATCTGTTTCTGTTCATTTGCCAAATGGTACTATCATAAAGGTTATTCATACTGGCAAAGTTGATGTAAACAAGGATATCATACTCACTGATGTTCTATATGTTCATTCCTTCAAATATAACCTTCTTTCTATACCACAACTCACCATTACATCACATATAAATTGTGTTTTCGCCTCATAAGCATGCTTTTTACAGGATTCTACTAAGAGAACTATTGCTATTGGAAAGATGGTAGACAAACTATACATACTGGAAGGGTCTTCAACCATAGTTCTATCATACTTCTTAGAAAATTCTTCATGTAATTCAGCTACTTTTCTTACCTGGCATCAGTCATTAGGACATGTTTCCATAGGGATTTTAGAGCATCTTGATTTCCTTAAATCTCTTTGTACTTATGAATCAGTTTAGCAAATAAAATCTTGTTCCCTTTTCAGAATTCTTATATCAATGCTTCTGCTTTTTTTGATCTTATTCATATTGATGTTTGGAGAATATGCAAAGAAGAAACCATTACCAATACTCTTTATTTCTTGACTATCCTTGATGATTTTAGTAGAGCAACATTAACATATCTATTTAAACATAAGAGTCAAGTTCCAAATATCCTGAAATCTTTTATTCACATGGTGTTTATACAATTCCAAAAATCTGTCAAAACCATAAGAAGTGACAATGGTCTTGAATTATCAATTCTTAATGTTTTGAATTTTTTGCTACACTAGGTATTGTTCATCAAACCTCTTGTCCTTATACTCCACATCAAAATGGGAGGGTAGAAAGAAAACATAGGACTTTTCTTGATATTGCTAGATCAATGATGTTTTGTTCCAATTTTCCCACGCATTTCTGGTCTTATTCCATATTATATTCTACTTACATTGTTAATAGGCTTCCATTTTCTATCTTAGAATTGAAAACTCCTTTTGAGGCATTGCATGATCATAAACCAGATTACACTCATATACATCCTTTTGGTTGCTTGTCCTACTCAGCAAACATTCATCTTGGCAAGCATAAATTCTCCAGCAGATCACATAGATGTATTTTACTTGGTTTTATCCTAGGAAAGAAATGGTATCTTCTTTACGATCTTGATCAATCTACCACCCTTGTATCTAGAGATATTAAGTTCTTTTCCACATAGTTTTCTTACTCAAATTCTTCTCACCCTGATTCTCAGTCTACTCCTACATCTAATGATCCACCTCTTTCCTACAGTTGAAGATACTTATAGTATAAATGGTGAGGTACCACTTCAATCTGACAATTCTCCAGATTCTCAATCCTTACCAAATAAATCTACCATTGTTTCACACACTAGACCATCCAGAACCAAACATCAACCAATTTGGTACAATGATTATGTGCTAAACCACACACATACTACCTCATCTTCACCTCATGCATACTTACATAAACATGTTATGTTTAATTTTGCATATGTGGACTACTTAAACTATGTATCTAACATCAAAGAGCCTTCCTCTTATGCTGAGGTTGCTAATCAACATTAATGGGTGGAAGAAATGAACGCTGAGTTAGCAGCTTTAGAAAAAAATAATATTTGGCAGATTACCACATTGCCTAAGGGTAAAAAGGCTATTGGATGTAAATGGGTGGATAAGGTGAAGCTTAAACCAAATGGTAGCATTAAAAGGTATAAAGCTAGACTTGTTGCAAAGGGATTCGATCAGGTTTATGGCTTAGATTATACAGAGAGTTTTTCTCCAGTGGTTAAAATGGTGATTGTGAGATTTTTCATTGCTCTTGCCACACAAAAGCAGTGGCCCTTGTATTAGATTGATATTAGTAATACTTTTTTACATGGTTATCTTTGTAATAAAATGTATATGAAGCCACCAGAGGGATATGAAGCAACTAAACCAGGAGAAGTGTGTAAATTGACAAGGAGTTTATATGGTTTGAAATAGGCTTCTAGAGAAATGAATTATGAGTTATCTTTCAAGCTTCTGCATTCTGGTTTTAAACAATCTGTCCATGATTACTGCCTTTACATCATGACTACAGGTGTTTTGTTTTAAGCCTTGTTAGTCTATGTTGATGATATCCTAATCACAGGATTTGATGCTATACAAGTGGATACTTTGAAGAGATATTTGGATACAACTTTCACTATCAAGGATTTGGGATATGCTAAGTATTTCTTGGGTATGGAGATAACTAGAGGCTTAGATGGAACATATTTGTACCAAATGAAGTATATTTAAACCTTTTAAAGGATAATACTATTGAAGATTGCAGATCGGCCTCCACACCTTTATCACCTGGTTTACATTTGACATTGGAAGATGGGATCCTCTTCATGATCTTGATAAGTTCAGAAGAATTATTGACAAATTGTTATATCTTAATTTTACCGGACCAGACATCACTTATTCAATACATCAACTTAGTCAATTTGTTGCAAATCCTCATACTTCTCATTGGAATGCTGTGATTCAAATACTTCGGTATCTGAAAGGGACTACCACTCTTGGTCTATTCTATTCATCACAGTCTTCGTTGGTTATTTCAACATATAGTGATGCGATTGGGCGACACGTAAGGATACAAGAGTTCTATCATTGACTACTGTGTCTTTCTGGGAGATTCCCTTTATTTCCTGGAAGAGTAAGAAACAAAGTACTATGTTTAAATCCATAGCTAAGGCCGAATATCATTTCTTAAGTGCTACTGTGAGTGAGTTGGAGTGGATTTCATTCTTATGCATTGATTTCCAATTGTCCTTATCTTTACCTATATTACTTCATTGTGATAATCAAGCAACTATCCACATTACTGCTAATCCAGGTTTTCACGAGAGAACTAAGCACCTTGGGATCGATTATCATGTGGTAGGGATAAGTTTAAGGCAGGGTCATCAATCTTCTTCATGGTCCTACTCAATTTCAGTTTGTTGATGTTTTCACTAAACTTCTTGGGCCTACATGTTTTCTCTATCTTCTTTCCAAGTTAGGAATGGTGGTTTTTCCCCTATTCCTACTTGGGAGGCTATTGGATATGCAGGTGACTGTGCATGGTTGTAATAGAAATTTAGAGTACCCTATTTTTTCACATTGTTTAAGTGAAATATAGACTGGTATTGAGTTTGTAAGTTTAAAAAGATGAAGAGAATGAAGAATTTTTTAGAAGGCCTATTTGCATCGAACAAAGCAAGAATGAAGACTCTGCAAGAAAAGCCTAAGACAATGCAGCTGCAAGAAAAACATATAACATAGCTGCAACCAAGAAGAAGTTACAACGATACTGCAAGATTAAGATACAACAAACAAGATCCAGGAAGCAGTACAACATCCAAACTTGTTGTATTCTTCAAGGAGATAATGAATACAACAATAGAGTCATTCCAAATTGCTATACAAGAATGAATAAATGCAGTACGAAGAACGATAACCCAAGTAAATCAAAATAGAGCCGGTTGAAATAATCCAAAGTTGTAGATTCAGATCCAATACAAAGAAGACACATGACCTAACAAACTACAGAAAGTTGTGAACCGCAATCACCACATTTAATGAGCTGAGAAAATAAGTTAAGGAGCATTAAATGCAAGCCATTCCCTTGGTCAGAACATCATATTTGAATGAGGAATGCCTCCTTCATCGGGCATTTTTCTAGAAGTATAAATAGAAGACGAGTAGCACTGAAACCAGTTATTGAAACATTTCCCTGAAAGATCAAGTAAAAATCAAAGTTATACTCTCTCAAGCATTGAAATAAGTTTCAGTCACTCGATCTTGTAAAGTAATCAAGCTTAAGTTCAGAAGTTAGAAGTTACAGAAGATTACTTCACTGCACCATTTGAAGAAACAAAACATATACTTTTACTTATTTGCTGTGTGCTAGGTGGTTTTAGGGTGTTGTCAGTTGATAGAATTTTATCCTTGCTGATTGTTTATAGTTGTTTAGGAAAAGACAATTATCCTGTGTGGGTGTTTAAAAATTCTTTGTGGGTTTGCCTTTAGAACTTGCAGCAGTTGTGTGTAAGGTAAGTTGGTGATAACTTGTTAGATTGATAGATTGTTAGGCTATATCCTGTAATCCAATCTTACTTAACGAAGTTCCTGCTCAGGGAAGCAGTAGAGTAAACGTAGAAGGATTATAGCATCTTCGAACCACTATAAGATTTTACGTGCCTTTAATTGTTTTATATTTTTTGTGTGCTGCATCTTTTATCAAGTTATCATACAACATAAAAAGATTTTTCATAAGAAAGCATATTTGAGAAAATAAACCATTTGTCTAAGTATTATTCCACTGTAAGAACTCTTGGATACAACAGACAGTACTGTTTCATAGTGCTGTAAGCTAGTTCGCTTGCTGTACTTTAAGTTCTAGTAACTTACAGTATAACCAGTTTGAAAGATTTTCTAAAATCGACAGAGGTTCATTCACCCCCTTCTGAACCTCCGAGACCACTTGGGATCAACAAGTAGTATCAGAGCAAGTTGGGTTAAGAACCAACTTATCTTGTCACCTACCCAGATCCAACCTTGTGATTGCTGCATTCTCTGTATTTTTCTTAAAACCTCATTCTCTTAACATATCATAGATACCTCCAATCATGAACTTCAATTATTTTCCATAGAAGAATATAACGACTGAAAGATAAGAATGCAGACACATCTTTCTTCTATGAACGATGAGATGTTGATAGTAATAACCGAAGGTCCAATCATTCCGAGAAAGATAAACCCAATGCTTGGAAGAGAAATGGAGGAATGAGTTACTTGACCACCTAATTTCCTGGTCAAGTCAAGACATGAATGGAACAATGAAGATAGGAAGAGAGCCAACCTGGACAACATGGCTTAGAATTCCTTATTTATTACTATGGACAAAGAAACTTTCAATAAAGTTAAAACTTGTAGACCATCCAAAGAGATTTGGAAAAAGTTGGAGCAAATTTGTGAGGGAACTGAGTTGACAGAAGATAACAAAATCTCTAATGCTACCCAACTATTTGAACTCTTTGAGATGAAGATCAAGAAAATACTGGAACAACTGAATTTAAGATTCACATCAATAATGAACGAACTTGAAGCTCTCGAAAAACACTAGACACAAAAAGAAAAGAACATAAAAGTGCTTCGCGCTCTGCCAGTAGAGTGGGGGCAGCAAAACCACTACCATGAGAGTCTCAATGGACCTGAAGTCTATGAATACATTTGACCTATTCCCAGATCTCAAAGCCTTCGAATATGACATCAATTGAAGAAAGAAAGAGACTGAAAAGTCAAGCTCAAAGGTTACTGCACTGACAACAAAAAACACCAAAGATACAGTAATCGCAAATTACAGCAAATAAACAGAGCTGTCTTTTGAGGATGTAAAAAAAGACATGACACTACTCCTAAAGAAGTTCAAAAGGTTCATGAAGAACAACAAAATGAGTGACTTCAGAAGATACCAATCTTCTCTACAGGTATCATACTCTCCTCAATCGAATTCAATTACTTCTGATCTGTGTTATAATTGAAGGAAACCCAAACACTATGCTAGAAATTATCCGCACCCCAAAGTCAATAAATACCCTGATGGAGAAAAAGACCAGAAGAGGGAAAAGAAGAGGAATAGAGCAATTTTTGGAGAAATTGAAAAAGCCAAGGATACAATAGTGCCCAAGAAAGTACTAAAAGAGCAAGAAGCCTCAGAAAGTGATAGTGATATCTCAACTTCAGATGAAGAGGTACTGATTTGCTTGATGGCAAAATATTGTGAAGACTGTGGAGATGATGAGGTAATCTATCACCCTCAATTCACACCAGAAGATGAAAAACTGAACATGATCCATTCTCTTAAGCAGATCATGAGTGATTTTGTGCAGATAAACTTAAATCATGAGGAGCTGAAACATGAGAATAAGATGCTAAGGAGTAGAAACAAAAATATGACAGAAATGCTATCAACATATGAGTCTAAAAACTCAAAATGCAGTAAACTCCAAAAGAAAGTATTTAGACTCAATCTGTTGGTCACTAAGCTAGAAGATGAGAAGAATAACCTCTAAGAAACTATAGGAATCTTCAAAAAATCAGCTAAAGATGCAAGAGACTGGCTGTTGATGGCCAAAAGTCCGTTTGAAAAATCTGGCTTAGGATATAGTGGGCAAACTTCTCATGATACAACAAGTTCATCTAAAACTGTTTTGTTTGTTCAAGCTGAAACTTCAATGGCTAATGAGTTATTAAGTGACTTTGAAAAGAACTTGGATAAATCTACAATAGTAGACAACGGTAAGAAACCCTTGTGCTCAACTACAGGAAGTAAGCCTGTATATAAAAGCTAGTTGCAGCAGAATCAATCTACTATAAATAGCAAGAAAATACAACAACCCACCAAGTTGCAGCATAAATGCTTTTATCCTACCAATACTAAGATATTGATGTCTAAACCTAAATGAGGATATACTCTAGGGAAGTATGGTGGAAGACCACACTATAACAGTGTTGGTAACACACAGAAAGTTTCTGTACACACTTCTAACAAGCAGCATCTTAACAGAACTGCCTATAGAATGAGAACCAACTATACTTATAGCAAAATAATTTATGTCAAGAAAGTTTGGGTTCCAAAAGAAACTAACCTCAAAGAACCCATACAAGTATGGGTACTTAAATTTGTCTGAATTATCTACAGGTACTATTGCCAGGTTGCAGCAGTGAAGTATGGTATATTATAGTGGCTGCTCAAGGCATATGACCGGCAATAGAGAAGCTCTGAAGGATTTTCAACCATGCAAATGACCCAAAGTTATCTTTGAAGATGATTCCCAAGGAAGCACAAGAGACACTGAAAGCTTTATCAAAGAAAATATCCACATCAAAGATGTGTCCTATGTAAAAGGACTGAAATACAACCTTTTAAACATTAGTCAATTCTATGACAAATGATACTCTGTGGAGTTCAACCTCAACAAATGCCTAATCAAGGGTAGCAAATCGAGTGAAGTCAAACTTACAGGAATAAGAAGAGGAAACATCTACCTTGCAGACTGGAATTCCTCTATTCAACCAACATGCTTTATTGTCAAGAGTCCACCAGAGTTAAGCTGGTTATGACACAAAAGGGTAAGTCATTTAAATTTCAAGACTATCAACAAGCTGGCAAGAAAAAGGTTAGTAAGAGGACTGCCAGACTTAGCCTTCAAGAAAAAGAATGTTTGTGGAGCATGTCAAAAAGGAAAGCAAGTAAAAAGCTCATTCAAAGATAAGTTATAGAAGTCTTCTTACAAGATCCTAGATCTATTACATATGGATCTCTTTGGACCAGTTGAACCAGTAAGCATAAGAAGAAAAAAAAAATTCACTTGTAGTAGTTGATAACTACTCAAGATTCACATGGACAATCTTTCTAGCCAAAAAATCAGAAATACAAAGCAAGCTGTCTGATCTTATGAAGAAGATATAGGATGAGAAAAACTTGAGCATTGTGAAGATATGATCTAATAGAGGAATTGAGTTCACCAACAAATTTATGGAGAAATTCTGCATTGACAATGGAATCTATCATGAATACTCTGTGCAAGAACACCTCAACAGAATAGTATTGTTGAAAGAAAGAATAGAACTCTCAAAGAAGCAACAAGGACTATGAATGCAAAAACAGAAATACCCAAAAGATTTTGGGCAGAAGCCACAAATACAACATGCTATACTCAGAATAGATGTTTGATCAATAAGGATCTTGATAAAACCACATATAAAATTTGACATGGATACACACCAAACATTTCCTATCTACATATCTTTGGATATAGGTGTTACATTCTCAATAATGGAAAAGAGCATCTACGAATATTTGATGCTAAATCAGATAAAGAAGTGTTCTTGGGATATTCATCAGTAAGCAAAGCCTTTAGAATCTTCAATAAAAGAACTTTAGTAATTGAAGAATCAATACATATGATTTTTTATGAACCACACTGTAATATAAACAATCTGGATAAATCTGATGAAAGGACATCTTATATAAAAGATAATTTCATTCCTTACATTGAAGGAGTCTTACTTCCAGCAGAAGACAAAGAAGAAAATCCCACAGCTCAGGATACAGCTGATCTTCTTACAGCAACACAACCTGACATCCTACAACATGGTGAGAAACAACCAAGACCTATGCAAGCCTTTGAACCAGACAGAACATGGCTCAGGAATCACTCAAGGAATCTCATTATTGGAGATGAATGTAGAAGTAAGAACAAGAAGATCAATACCACATGGAGCAATGTTTGCATGCTTCATCTCTCAATTAGAACAAAAAAATATTGAAGAAGCTCTTCAAGATAACAACTGGATTCCAGCTATGCAAGAAGAACTTAATGGTTTTGAAAGAAATCACGTATGACAGATAGTTCCTAAACATACTCATCAAGGAGTAATTGGAACTAAATGGGTATTTAAGAACAAGTTGGATGAATTAGGTTTTGTTGTAAGAAACAAGGCAAGACTTGTTGTTAAGGGATACTGCCAAGAAGAAGAAATTGATTTTGATGAGACTTTTGCACTAGTAGCAAGACTTGAAGCTCTAAGGATTTTTCTGGCTTATACATCTCACAAGAACTTTAATATATATCAAATAGATGTGAAAAGTGCATTTCTAAATGGACTTCTCTCAGGAGAAGTATATGTAAAGCAACCTCCAAATTTTGAGGAACAGGTAGAAGATAAGGTCTTTAGACTGCACAAAGTCTTGTATGGACTTAAGCAAGCTTCAAGAGCATGGTATGACACTTTGTCTCTTTATCTGTTGGAAAATGGCTTCAAGAAAGGAACAATTGACAAAACCTTATTCAGAATCCAAGATGGAGAAAGCATTCTTCTAGTACAGATTTATGTGGATGATATCATCTTTGAATCAACCAACAAAGATCTCTATGAAAAATTCTCAAATCTAATGCAAAAGAAGTTTGAAATGAGCATGATGGGAGAGCTAAGTTTCTTCCTTGGTCTTCAAGTAAAACAGTTTGACGCTAGAATCTTCATCAGTCAAGTTAAATACACAAAAGAACTTATAAAGAAATTTGGTATGGAAAATGGATCCGCTATAAATAACCCCATGGCAACCTCCACAAGCCTGGACAAAGATGAAGATGGAAAAAAATAAACATTACAAGATACAGACGGCTAATAGGATCACTGCTGATCTTACAGCAAGCAGACCTGACATCATGTTCGCAGTAGGAATCTGTGCTAGATTTCAAGCTGTACCAAAGAAGTCACATCTTACAGTAATAAAAAAAATCATCAAATATCTTAAGGGAACTCAAAAAGTCGGTCTCTAGTATTTTAAGGAAAGTGGTTTCAATTTGAAACGTTATTCAGACTCTGACTATGTTGGCTGCAATATTGATAGAAAGAGTACAAGTGGAAGATGTCAAATTCTTGGAAATCGACTTGTATTATGGTTTTGCAGAAAGCAAACATCAATTGCAACATCCACAACAGAAGCAGAATATGTTGCAGTAGGAAGTTGTTGTGCTCAAATTGTAACACCCCAAATAAAATTCAACTATGTAAAACAGAACGAGAATTTTCTACAATTAATATAAGAATAAAATAGTAATAAAACAACAACAACAACAACAACAACAATAATAATAGTAATAATAATAATAATAATAATAAAATTACATAATTAATATGAGACAATGTAAATTATTTGATTAATGATAATCTAAATTATGTAAAAATTTCGAAAGGAAAATAGATGTAAAATTTATTTGGTATATTTACACATGAGTAAAATATAATTATATATAAGCAAATTCCATGTATATGAAGATATAAGAAAAATAATTTATTACATTATAATATATCAATATATATATCGCTAGACGTGTATGAGTAGGTATATGTATATAATAATAAATATAAAGTATTGTTTTAGTATTTTAATATTAAATAGTGCATAGTTTATATAATTATAAAATATAACATATATACAACACGTGTATAGGCATGCCAATCTTGTATAATATTAATAATTAATAATAATAATAAAAGATGAAATCTTACCCTTAAAGCATGAATTGGAGGTGACATTCATTTCTGAAAATCTCTCTCTCACACACGGAGACACGGTGGTCTCTGTCAAATCAATTCCAACTAGAGAAAGGGAAAGGATGAACCAAGTGCTAGGTGGTTTCAAGTGGATGACCATATAATTAAATAGAGATGGGAGGTTGCTACGGTGCTTAGAGGCACTGTAAATAATAGGTTATCACAATTCTTTCATACGGTGGCACGCTGCCGCCCACCACCTCCACCAACTACTTTTTTCTGGCCAAATTTCTATGTCAAATGATAGTCCTTGATGAACCGCCATAAGACTAGGCTCGATTCTGAGTTTCACCATTATCTCCACTTCTGAAGTGCCGACAAAAGAAAATAAGGAAAGATGAACCATCTAATCTTGTTCGACAACTTACGAATAGACGTTCAAGTAACTCTTAAGGTGAGGGTAATTGCTCATTACGATATTTATATTTCTTTCGAGGTATTTAAAATATGAAATATTATATTGAATGAAATGAGGCATGTATATGTGTTATGCGAATAAGGTGCTATGAGCTTGGATGTTATGATATGGTTAATGAGATGACTGAATATTTATTTTATACAAGGCGAATGTGAAAATGTGTGAAAACTTTGAGTTTCATGAGATTTGATTTATTCAGTGATTGTTGTGAAATAAATGAATAAGTTGGATGGTTATTGAGGCTTGAAGTTGTGAGTTTTATCAAGTGGTATTTTGGTGACAAGAAAATGAGTTACGCATATATGGATCACGTGGGGCTTTGTGCACGAAATTATATGGTGCTGTGTGCACGTGGTGCTTTGTGAGTGAAATTATATGGTGTAGTGTGCACGTGGTGCTTTGTGGCTGAATTATATGGTGCAGTGTGTATGTGGGGCTTTGTGGGTGGAATTATATGGTGCTGTATGCATGTGGTGCTTTTTGGGCGGATTTATATGGTGCTGTGTACATGAAATTCATGTCGGGATATAACTTGAGGTACTGTGTGCATTAAATGTATTAGAAATGAATTAGGTGAGTGTAGAATGTTAGAAGTGAAATAGGTGATCCCAAAAAGGGAATGCATGGAAAAGAGTGGTAAAGAATTATATTATCATGTATAGTTTCTGCTTACTGAGATTTATCTCACCTGATTTATGAGTGTTTATGGTTTTACTCCCTTAATGCAGATTGACCCCACTGAGTGTTTCACACACTCACCCCTTTTATATTAAAATTATTTCAGTTTAAAGAGTTTAGGGCATGGTGCGCGAGCGGTGGATGTTGGTAGCCAATGATCAAAGGTTACAGAAGATTTTATTCAAAGTGTTTTAAGTTCATAAGTTTTAGAAACAAATATTTCATAATTATTCTTTATTGGGATTTCAGTGTTTAGATTTTGATAAGACAAAACATATATGTAATAGAAGTTTTGTGTACCCCATTTTTCCTGATGTTTAAGTGAAAATATAGACTAGATTTGAGTTTAGATATAGGTGTTGAAAGATAGAGGTTTTCATAAGTTACAAAGCTGCATCAAGAATTTCAGAAAGAAGCTGCTATACAGCATTACTGCAAGAAAGTAGTTACAGCACTGCAACTAAGTAAGAAATAACGGCGTGCAGCATTGCTGCAAGAAAATGATACAGGGGTACTGCAAGCAAATGATACAGCAGTACTATACGAAGATATTGCAAGCAGGTCTAAGTTACAGCAGCGCTGTAAAGAAGTATCAGCTGCAAACAGACCAAGGATACAGCGCCAAGCTCACTGCTCAAACAGTCAAACAGCGCCAATAACAAACAAAGAAGTATCCTGCAATCCGAGGAAGGATAAATGAAGTACGAAGAACAAAGATCCAAGCAAGAATAAATAGAGCCGTTCCAAAGAAGATCAAAGTTGCAGACACGGAGCCAATACAAAGATGCCATGTGGACTGACGCGCTGCAGAAAGTTGCTAGCCGCAACTGCCACATTAAATGCTCCGGAAGAGAAAGTCAAGTCGCATTAAATGTGAGCCATGCCTTTGATCAAGTACTCAAAATTCAAAAGAAGGATATCTCCTTCAACGGATATCTTCTCATACAACTATAAATAGAGGATGAGCAACCCTGAAACTTAGAACTGAAACATTTGCGTAAAAACTCTTAAGCTTTCAAGTTACACTCTTTCAAGTCTACTCTCAGTTTCAGTCACTCAACCTCTGTGAAGTGAAGCAAGCTCAAAACTGAAAGATCCTTCGAAGGATTCAGAAGCTCACTTCACCGCACCAGTTGAAGAACAAACCATATACTTTTTAACCTTGTTGCTGTGTGCTTAGGTTGTTTTAGGTGTCGAACAGTTGATAGGAGAGATCCTTGCTATTTATATAGTTGTTTAGAGTTAGGCAGCTTCCTTGTATGGGAGTTTGGAATCCTGTGTGGGTTAGCCTTTAGAGTTTGCAGTTGCTGTGTGTACGCTGGACTCTAGTAGGTGTTAGCTTTGTAAAGTTGATAGATTGTTAGGAAAGTCCAGTAAACCAATCTTGCTTAACAAAGTTCCTGCTCGAAGTAGCAGTAGAGTGGACGTAGAAGGATTACACCACCTTCGAACCACTATAAGCCATAAGTGTTTTATAGCTTTCTTATCTGTGCTTTATTTCATTTATCTATCTCTGTCATAAGCATAAAACATTTTGAAAATGATCATATTTGAGAAAACCAGCCTTATGTTGTAAAATGTATTTTTCCGTTGTGTATAAACTCTAGTTACAGCGTATAACACTGCATCCTAGTGCTGTAAGCAGTAACTGCCTGGCATTGCAAGTTCAAGTAACTTGTAAAATCGACCAAGGTTCATTCATCCCCCCTGAACCTCAGACATTACTTGGGACCAACAAGTGGTATCAGAGCAAGTTGGGTTAAAAGCCAACTTATCTAGTCACCTACCCAGATCCACATTTGACTCGCTGTTTTCTCTACATCCTAAAATCTCATTCTTACAGCATATTATAGATTCCTCTAATCACAAGTTACCTATGTTTTCCATAGAGGAATATGACGACTGGAAGATAAGAATGCAGGCACATCTATCAGCTATGAATGATGAAATGTGGACGGTCATCATTAAAGGACCAATCATTCCCACAAAGTTGAATCCAGTGCTCGGTAGAGACATGGATGAAGGAGCACCGCCACCACCAAACTTCCTGGTCAAGCCTAGACAAGAGTGGAACAATGAAGACAGGAAGAGAGCAAATAAAGACACATTGGATAAAGACACATTCAACAAAGTCAAAACTTGCAGAACGATCAAGGAAATATAGAAAAAGTTGGAGCAAATATGTGAGGGAACAGAGTTCACTAAAGACAATAAGATCTCCAACGCTACCCAACTATTCGAGCTCTTCGAGATGAAGAATGAAGAGACTCTTGAGCAACTAGATTTGAGATTCACATCTATTGTGAACGAACTAGAAGCTTTGGGCAAGCACTACACTAAAAAAGAGAAGAATATGAAAGTGTTTAGAGCCCTGCCCGCGGAGTGGGACAACAAGACCACTGCCATGAGAATGTCCATGGATTTGAAATCCATGAGTACATTCGACCTATTCTCTGATCTCAAGACATTTGAGTATGACATCAACAGACAGAGAAAGGAATCTGAAGAATCAAGCTCCAAAGTTACAGCGCTAACTGCCAAAGGACCCAAGGATACATCAACCACTAGTTGCAGTAAGAAGACGGAGGTTAGAGTAGAAGATGCTGAAGAGGACATGGCTCTGCTTCTAAAGAAATTTAGAAAATTCATGAAGAGTAATAACAACAACAACAACACCAACCTCAACAAGAGGAACGACTTCAAAAGAAGTCATCCACCTCCTCTGGTATTCTCCTTTCCACATCCAAATACAAGCAATGTTGACTTGTGTTATAATTGCAGGAAACCGGGACACTACGCAAGAAACTGTCTATATCCAACAGTGCACAAGTACCCAAAAGGAGGGAGAGAGAGCAGATGAGAGAAAAGAGAAGAGAGGACAGACACAAGCTTCGAGCTCTCATAGGAGAAATGGAAAAGACCAAGGATACAACAGTCTCAAAGGAGATGCTGAAAGCTGCAGAATCCTCTGACAGCGACACTGAAACCTCATCCTCTAAAGAAAAAGCGCTGATATGCCTGATGGCAAAAGAGTGTGAGGACAACGAAGAAGATGAGGTTATCTATCAACCGCTGTCCATACCTAGAAAAGAGGAGCTGAACATGATCCACTCGTTAAAAAGGATCATGAGTGACTTTGAGTAGATTAACTCAACACATGAGGAGCTGAAGGTTGAGAATGAAAACCTAAGAATCGACAATGAGATCCTCAGAAGTAAAAATACTGATATTACTAAAATGCTGGCTGCATGTGAGTTTGATAACTCAAGGTGCCATAAGCTACAGAAGGACGTCTCTAGGCTGAGTCTGCTGGTCACTAAGCTAGAAACTGAGAAGGAAAGCTTGCAGTTCACGATTAGTACGTTTAGCAAATCATCTAAGGACGAGAGTGCATAAATCAAAACAGAAGTCCTTTTGAAAAATCGGGCTTAGGTTACAGCACTTACACCTCTCAGGATACAGCAAGTACATCTAAAGCTGTTAAGTTTGTTCAAGTTGAAACCCCAATGGAGAAAGAGTTACTCTGTAACTTTGAGAAGATCTTGAACAAGACAACAATGTTGGATAAGGGGAAGAAACCCCAATGCTCAGCTGCAGGAAGTAAGCCTGCATCTAAAAACTGGCTGCAGCAGAAGTCATCTGCTGAAAGCAGCAAAAGGATGCATCAACCCATAAAGTTGCAGCAAAGAAGAAACTTTCCCACCTATACTAAGACTTACATGTCTAAACCTCAAAGAAGATATACTCAATGGAAGTATGGTGGAAGACCACACTACGAGGATGTTGGTAACACATATATAGTTTATGCGCACACTTTTAACAAGCAGTTTAAAAACAAAACTGCATACAGTCAGAGAACCAACAAATCTTACAACAAAACAATGACTGTTAAGAAAGTTTGGGTTCCCAAAGTAACTAACCCCAAAGGACCCTTACAGAAATGGGTACCTAAATTTGCTTAAATTCGTTGCAGGTTTCAGTGCCAGGTTGTAGCAGTGATGTATGGTACATTGACAGTGGCTGTTCAGGGCACATGACAGGCAGTAAAGAAGCTCTAAAAGACTTCCAAGAATGAAAAAGACCAAAGGTCATCTTTGGAGATGATTCCAAAGGAAGCACAAAAGGAAGTGGATGCCTAGTCAAAGAGAACGTAAAGATCAATGATGTATTCTATGTGAAAGGACTCAGATACAACCTTTTGAGTATCAGTCAATTTTGTGACAAATGATACACAGTTGAATTCAACCTCAACAAATGCTTAATCAAGGACAGTACATCAAATGAAGTCAAGCTTACAGGAACAAGAAGAGAAAACATCTATCTTGCTGACTGGAACTCTTCTATTCAACCAACATGTTTTATTGTGAAAAGCCCACCAGAGCTTACTGGTTATGGCATAAGAGATTACGCCATCTGAACTTCAAGAGTATCAACAAGCTAGTAAGGAAAGGTCTTGTAAGAGGATTGCCAGATGTGGCATACAAGAAGGAGAATGTATGTGGAGCTTGTCAGAAAGGAAAGCAAGTAAAGAGCTCATTGAAAAAGTCATCTCACAGGATTCTAGATCTTCTACATAGGGGCATCTTTGGACCAGTAGAACCAGTAAGCATAAGTGGGAAGAAGTACTCACTTGTGGTAGTAGATGACTACTCCAGATACACATGGACAATCTTCCTTGCCAAGAAATCAAAAACACAAAGCAAGCTACCTGACCTTATGAAGAAGATTCAGAATGAAAGGAGCCTGAGCATAGTGAAAATCAGATCAGACAGAGGAACTAAATTCACAAACAAATTCATTGAGAAATTCTGTTCTGATAATGATATTCGTCATGAGTACTCTGCTGCAAGAACACCTCAACAGAATCGTGTAGCTGAAAGGAGGAATAGAACCCTTAAGGAAGCAGCAATGACAATGATAGCAGAGGTAGAGATACCCAAGAGATTTTGGGCTGAAGCAACCAACACTGCATGCTATACTCTGAACAGATGTTTGATCAACAAGCATTTAGACAAAACTCCATATGAAGTCTGGAATGAATATACACCAAATGTTTCATATCTGCATATCTTTGGATGCATGTGTTATATCCTCAACAATGAAAAGAAGCATCTAAAAACCTTTGATACAAAGTCAGATGAAGGAGTATTCTTAGGATACTTTACTGTAAGTAGAGCTTTCAGAGTATTCAACAAGAGAACCTTGATGGTTGAAAAATCAATTCATGAGGTGTTTGATGAACCACACTGTGACACCAAGAAGCTAGAAGAGCCTGTTGAAGATACAGCTCAAAGGAAAGAAAATGATGTTCCATATGTTGAAGGAGTTCTGCATACAGGAGAAGATAAAGAAGAAGAAGCTGCACCTCTGGATGCAACAGATAATCTTACAACAACAGAACCTCCAATCATACAACAATATGAGGAGTAGCCTAGACCTACACATGTTTTTGAATCTGACAGGACATGGCTAAGGAATCATCCTAGGGATCTTATCATTGGAGATCCATCCATAGGAGTAAGGATAAGAAGGTCCATTCCTCATGAAGCAATGTTTGCATGCTTCATATCTCAAACAGAGCCTAAGAATATTGAAGAAGTCCTACAAGATAACAACTGGGTACAGATCATGTAAGAAGAGCTGAATGGATTTAAAAGAAATCAAGTGTGGCAACCGGTTGTAAGACCAACTCATCAAGGAGTTATTGGAACAAAATTGGTCTTTAAGAACAGGCTAGATGAATTTGGACTTGTTGTGAGGAACAAAACAAGATTAGTTGCTAAGGAATACTGTCAGGACGAAAGAATTGATTTTGATGAGACTTTTGCTCCAGTAGCAAGACTGGAAGTGATAAAGATTTTTCTGGCATATGCAGCTCACATGAATTTTAATGTCTATCAAATGGATGTGAAGAGTGCATTCCTGAATGGTTTTCTTACAGAGGAAGTGTATGTTGAACAACCTTCAGGTTTTAAAGATCAAGCAGAAGAGAAGGTGTTTAGGTTACACAAGGCCCTGTATGGACTTAAGCAAACACCAAAAGCTTGGTATGACACCTTATCCCCCTATCTGCTGGAAAATGGTTTCAAGAAAGTAACAGTCGACAAGACTGTGTTCAGGATACATGATGAAGATAGTATTCCCTTAGTATAGATATATGTGGATGATATCATCTTCGAATCTACCAACAAAGAGTTATGCGAAAAGTTCTCCAACCTGATGCAATCGAAATTCTAGATGAGTATGATGGGAGAATTAAGTTTCTTTCTCGAGTTGCAAGTAAAGCAGCTGGTTGCAGGGACCTTCATTAGCCAAGTCAAATATACAAATGAGCTTATCAAGAAATTTGGCATGGAGAATGGAGCAGCAACATCCGTTCCTACGTCTACATCAATAAGCATTGACAAAGATGAAGATGATAAATGTGTAGATATCACAAAATACAAACGGCTAATTGGATCTTTGCTGTATCTTACAGCAAGCAGGCCAGACATCATGTTTGCGGTAGGAGTGTGCAAGATTCCAAGCAGCACCAAAAGAGTCACATCTTTCAGCCGTTAAAAGAATTATCAAGTATCTGAAAGGAACTCAGGAAGTAGGAATATGGTATCCTAAGGAAGGAGGATTCATGCTCAAAGGCTACTCTGACTTAGATTATGCAGGCTGTAAGATTGATAGAAAAAGCACCAGTGGGACTTGTCAATTTCTGGGAAATAGACTTGTTTCATGGTTCTGTAGGAAGCAAACATCGATTGCAACATCTACAACTGAAGTAGAATATGTTGCAGCAAGAAGTTGCTGTGCTCAAATTCTCTGGATATGCAGCAACTAAGAGATTATGGGATTGGAGAAAAAGAGACTCCGATTCTTTGTGACAATACAAGTACAATTGCAATTACCCATAATCTTGTATTTCACTCAAGAACAAAGCACATCAACATACGACATCACTTTATAAGAGATCATATAGAGAAGAAAGATGTCGTGCTTGAGAAAGTTTATACGGATCTCCAACTTGCAGATATATTCACTAAACCATTGAGTGAATCGAGGTTTTCTATGCTTAGAAACGAGCTGGGAATTTTAAAGTTATGAGTTGAAAAAGATGATGCAGAAGCCCAGGGGGAATCTCTGCATGCTTGCGAGAAGAAGTAAGTATAGTGCTGTAAGCTGCGTCTTCATACATCGTTGGGTTCAAACAGCGCTGCATTTTTTATTCTTACAATATAGCAGTAAATGGGAGAGTAAGCAGCACCTGGTTACAACATTTATTTCAAAGAGTATTTATTACTCTGTAACCTCGTACCTAGGTTGCTGCAACCTTAAAAAGAGATTCAATTAGGCGGCAAATCGCATGTTTTTCAGCATTTAATGCATGTCTGCGGGTGTCAGAAAGCGAAGAGGCACGGTCAGAAGCCTACGCGCCTAGTAATGATTATTGATGATTTGACCCCTCCACATTTTTTTAGGATTGTAAGATCAATTTCCATCGTTTAATCTCAACCATTGATCTTACTACACATCCCTTCCGCTCATTATTCGAATTTATTTTCGCCATCATCCCAGAAGAGAAGTTTCCTTTCTCGTGAAAATTTTTCTAAGTCCAAAACCTTCAATCTCTATCACAGATAATTAATGGCGGCCAGATAAATCATAGTTCTAGAAAGACGTCTAGTGAACCAGGAGAGCGTCTACAACTTCGGTCTCTACGACAACGCCCTTCTTAGGAGGATCTTCGACGCTCTAGAACAAACCCGGGTTCTAGGGCTGATATCCACTATTTACGCTGGTTACTCCATGGAGTTTGTCCAAAGGTTCTATACCTTTGCTAGGACAGAGGTGGTGAGACGGGACTGCATCCTGTTCAGGATAGATATAGATAAAGAGGAACGGTCTCTAACGTTAAGAGACGTTGTCTCTACCTTCAGCATTTCTGCTGAGGGCTTGACCCCTAGTTAGTTGGTGACCTACGGGGGAGGAAAGTGTGCAAGAGATGTGGGATCTCTTCCACACCCGAGATGTAAGGGCTGACATAAAGAGAATCACCCCAAAGAAGCTCTTCAAACCGAAGTTCGAGCTGCTCCATGATATCTGTGCGTACTCCATCGAAGGTAGGACGGAGAGTTACGAAAAATGCATAGATCTCCGGTTTCGGATCATATCTGCCATCATGGCCAGAGCAAAGGTGAACTGGGCCAGGTTCATCTTGAAGAAAATAAAAGAGGAAGCAGAAAAGATCACGGTGAGAAGAAGCTATGACATTACCATCTGCTCTCTGCTCTGCAAGCTTGGTCTCCAGCTTGCAGCTCCCATCCATATTCCTATTGAGAAGTATCTCGGAGAAAAGAAGAAGGGTAAGATCCAACCGAAGGCAGCAGGAGCTGGGACTGCAAGGAAGAAATCCAAAGATAAAAAGAATGCAACACTGGTTCTGCAAGATGAAACTGTAGGCAGCGTGGGTGAAGATGATGATAATGATGATGGAAGTCCTTTTCTCGCCATCAAGAGGACACCAAGGGGGACTGCACCTGAACCTAAGTCCTCTTTCTCTGATGACAACGCACCCTTGACCAAGAGGGCCCAATGCAGTAAGAAGAAGGCTGCCTCAACTGTTGATTCCCAACTCTCTACTGCAAGCTTGGTTGCAGTAGATGAGCTCCAGAGGATACAACCTGATGAAGAAGTTCATCTATAGGGGGCTATCGAATTAGCCTCCTCACGCGATCATGGAGGGGGCCTCATCAGTGCTTGATCCTACTCTCCAAGTGGCTAGAAATATGGAGCTGCAGTACAATTTTTGCAGGGAGATGAGACTTTCTAAGGGGGAAATCTTGTTGAAGTGGAAGGATTTCCTGACAGTAGAGCAAGCAGTCCTGGAGTGGGCCAACCTAAGAGGATATTCTGGTGCTCTTGCAACCTGAGTATACAGCAATGGTACAAGATCGATCTGTAAGCACTGCTGTTCAGGGAGCAAAGGACAAAGGGAAGGGCAAAGTTCTTGTAGAATCCCACTTTACAGAGTTGCCGATAAGAGCAGCATTGGAAGACGTCCAAGTTTTCCTAGCCCCGGCTGTGGAGACTATTAGAAGGGACGATGACATCGCATTTGCTCAGGAGAAAATTGACACCCTAGGAGTGGAGCAGGTTGAGGAAGCCATGCTACAACAGGTGCTGCAAGCAAGTGTGAAAGAAACCAGGATGCAGCACACTCCTAGGAGGATGCGAGGAGAAGGAAGCTCAAGCCATCATAATTCAAACTCCCCTGCATACGAGCAAGTGGTTGAATGCCTCTCCAATATTGTCACTCTTGACCTATTGAAGGAGGAGGAGCCTTAACTGGTGGACTACGGTGATTTCCCGGTGTATATTGATGCTGCTACTGCAAATTCTCAACGGGAACCAACCGTCATCATCAGAAACGTGATCTCTGACATTGCTGAGATCACCCATGACACAACCATAGAGAAAGTTGCAGAGGCTGAACTCCATGTACTGACAGTGACAGCAGTACAACAAGCAACCACCCTTACAGAAGCTGCAGAGGAAACAAGCAGGGTGGATGCTGAGATTCTTGCAGTTGTGGAGCTTTCAGTGCTGCATACAGTGGAAGCTGTAAAAAACCAACCTGAGCTGCAAGAACCCATTCTTGCAGCAGAAGCTGTCGAAGTTACAGGACCGATCGAGGAGTCGGGGTCCTTGCTGAAGACCTCAGATGAGGCTGTTTTTCAGACAACACTCTCTGAGGGAGAGAAGACCTCTGCAGGGGAGGCTGTTGAGACAGTACCCTCAGAAGATGCTGAAGGAGAAGTAGAGGTAACCCCTATGCAGCTAGAGACACCTCAAGAGGAGGTTAATGCTGCAGCTGCTGCATGCTCAAAGGAACCTTCCCAGGTTACAGTAGCAGAGGTTACTGAGGACGCTGAAGCTGCATCTGTCGAATTCATCAAGATGATGGAAGAACGCAACAGAGCTGCATACGGACCGAAATGTAGTGGGGCAGTACCAGTATCCACATCATCTGATGAAGAGGAGGCAGCGGATGAAGAACACCCATCCTCAAGCTCTACCAGTTCCCAATCTAGCCAGCATGAGGATGAGGTTGAAACAGAGACACCAAGGTAGGATGTAGTACCAAACCTTCAAGCTGTTATTCCGTACGCTGCATCGGCTGCCGTCTCAACAAGAAGGAATTCGGGCCTGACCCCTAACGAATCGATCGATAGGGTTATAGCTGCTGTTAGACATCTGCTGCATGCTCTCCAGGAGCATAAGTCTAACATGCAGAGCAGCATGACGGTCGGCACCCAATTCCACGCTGAAACCATGATGAGATTTAAGAAAAATCTCGAAATACTGTCCAAAATGATCAGAAGTGACTTGAATGAGTCAACCTATAGGCTACTTCGAGATCGAGCGAGAATGGACGAAAAATCGAAGAGAGATGCTGAAGCCAGTCGTACTGAGATCCGACTCTGTAGGAGATCAGTTGCTGAATCGACCGACAGGCTGAACTCTTACTCCATTGTGCTGGAGACACTTCTGGATCAAGTTGCTGATCAATCCAAAAGAACCAGAAGTGTCGACGACCGTTTGGGGAACTTGGAGATGATAGTTGGAGAATTGAGGGACATTATGGTGAACGCGTTCCCTTAGCATACCCAAGGATCCAAGGAAGCCCCTGCACCAACAAGAAGACCACACTCCAAGGTGGTCCCAGCTGCCCCTACTCCACCCCCAGCTTTTGATGATGCCAAAAAGGGGGAAGGGTTTACTGATAGATATAGGAGCTTAGGGGAAGCTGATGAAGAAGAAGAAGATGATAACCAGCAACCTCTCAATAGAGAAAGAAGAGGTCTTAATCATCTGCTACTGCTGACATTCCGTCTCTAAAGCGCTGGAGAACAGATGATGAAGGTGGAGCTGGAGCTGGAGGAGTTGGTGTAGCTGTTGGAAGCAGATCAGCAACGGGTGCTGCATACAACAGTGCTGCAAGTAAGGATACAACACCTCATTCTTCTCATCAATCTAAGAGAGGGAGAGAGAGCACTTTCAGAAAGAAGCTACTGCAAGAAAATAGATACAGCATCACTGCAAGAAAGCAGTTACAACATTGCAGCTAAGTAAGAAAGAACGGCGTGCAGCATCGCTGCAAGAAAAAGATATAGGAGTACTGCAAGCAAATGATACAATAGTACTGTACGAAGATACTGAAAGCAGATCTAAGTTACAGTAGCGCTGTAAAGGAGTATCAGCTGCAAACAGACCTAGGATACAGCGCCAAGCTCACTGCTCAAACAATCAAACAGCGCCAATAACAAACAAAGAAGTATCCTGCAATCCGAGAAAGGATAAATGAGTACGAGGAATAAAAATCCAAGTAAGAATAAATAGAGCCGTTCCAAAGAAGATCAAAGTTGCAGACACGGAGCCAATACAAAGATGCCATGTGGACTGACGCGCTGCAGAAAGCTGCTAGCCACAACTGCCGCATTAAATGCTCTGGAAGAGAAAGTCAAGTCGTATTAAATGTGAGCCATGCCTTTGATCAAATACTCAAAATTCAAAAGAAGGATATCCCCTTCAACGGATATCTTCTCATACAACTATAAATAGAGGATGAGCAACCCTGAAACTTAGAACTGAAACATTTGCGCAAAAACCCTCAAGCTTTCAAGTTACAGTCTTTCAAGTCTACTCTCAATTTCAATCACTCAACCTCTGTGAAGTGAAGCAAGCTCAAAACTGAAAGATCTTTCGAAGGATTCAGAAGCTTACTTCACCACACCAGTTGAAGAACAAACCATATACTTTTTAACCTTGTTACTGTGTGCTTAGGTTGTTTTAGGTGTTGAACAGTTGATAGGAGAGATCTTGTTGTTTGTATAATTGTCTAGAGTTAGACAGCTTCCCTGTATGGGAGTTTGGAATCCTGTGTGGGTTAGCCTTTAGAGTTTGCAGTTGCTGTGTGTACGCTGGACTCTAGTAGGTGTTAGCTTTGTAAAGTTGATAGATTGTTAGGAAAGTCCTGTAAACCAATCTTGCTTAACAAAGTTCCTGCTCGAAGTAGCAGTAGAGTGGACGTAGAAGGATTACACCACCTTCGAACCACTATAAGCCATAAGTGTTTTATAGCTTTCTTATCTATGCTTTATTTCATTTATCTATCTCTGTCATAAGTATAAAACATTTTGAAAATGATCATATTTGAGAAAACCAGCCTTATGTTATAAACTATATTTTTCCGTCGCGTATAAACTCTAGTTACAGCGTGCAACACTGCATCCTAGTGCTGTAAGCAGTAACTGCTTGACGCTGAAAGTTCAAGTAACACGTAGAATAGTAAGTTTTTCAAAAGATTTACAAAATCGACCAAGGTCCATTCACCCCCCTCTGAACCTCGGACACCACTTGGGACCAATATTCATGTTTTTATTTATCTTTATTATTATTAAAGAGTGAATTTGATACGTAAGTAACGCTTTAGTCAAAGTTTATCTTCAAATGAAACGGGGCGTTACACAAATCCTTTGGATACAACATCAACTAAGAGATTATGAAATTAAAGAGAGAGAAACTCCAATTCTATGTGACAATACGAGTGCCATAGCTATCACTAATAACCCTGTATTTCACTCAATAACAAAGTACATTGATGTTAGACACCACTTCATACGAGACCACATTGAGAAGAAAGATGTTTTGTTGGAGAAAGTTCATACATATCTTCAATTAGCCGACATATTTTCACCAAACCATTGTATGAATAAAGATTTTCTATGCTAAGAAATGAGTTAGGAATACTGAAGTTATGATCGGAAGGATAGATACAACAAGCCTGAAAAGGTATACAGAAGCCTATGGGAAATTTCTAAATTCCGACTGAATGCAATAAGTTGAATCCTGCAAGAAGTGTAAGCCTACAACGCTGTATTTATAAATCTTATAGAAGAACAGTGTGTAAAGGAAGCAGCAGGAGGATGCAACATTTATATCTAAAAGTATTTGTTACTCTACAACCTCGTACAGCAGCTGCAACCTTAAAACGTAATAAATTAGGTGGCAAAATGTGCGCTCATACTTAGCATTTAATGCTAATCTGCTTTCGTGTTAGAAACTGAAGAGACGCCGTTAGGAGTCATATTTGTCCTGTTACGGTTATTTACAAAACGACCCCTCCATTTTTTTATTATCACTGTTGGATTACTTTATCAAGATCAATCTCAACCATCGATCTTACTACAAGCAATGTGAAGCAAATCCTTGGCATCCCATAATGATCATAACACCTAATACCTCTAAGTGTTAAGCAGTTTCTGACTTTCAAATTCTCTCACTTTCTTCATAAGAGATTTCTCATAAAACAACAATGACAGGAAGACAATCCATCGATCTTGAAGGCCATCTCATAAATCAAGAACACATCTATGCCTCGGACTTGTACGATCAGTCCACCATTGCACTCATCTTTGAGTGTTTGGAAAAGACTAGAATCTTAAGCCTTCTAACCACCATCTATGTCGGATTTTCCATCAAATTCATTCAGAGTTTTATGCTCATACACGTCAGTCTGCCGATAGAAGATTCATCTTCTTCAGGATGGATGAAAAAGATGAAGAGAAGATGGAGTTATCGGTGAAGGACATCGCCTCTACCTTCGATATTTCCACCGATGGAATGTCTCCAAGCCAACTCCTTACATACGGTAATGACATCTTTGAGAAGATGTGGAACCTCTGGGTCGAAGTCAAGAAAAGTACCTTGAAAAAGCTGTTCAAACTCGAGTTTGAACTTCTTCATGACATTTGTGCATACTCCATTGAAGGCAGAGCCGGGGCTTATGACAAATGCACAGATCTCTGCTTCAGGCTCATGTCGGCCATCATGAAGGGAGAACAGATGGATTGGGCGTGGTTTACCCTCAAGGAAGCTGAGAAAGATATAGTACACCGAAGCTATGAGATTACCATTTACTCAATTCTTTGCAAGCTTGGCGTACAACTTATTGCTCCCACCCGTATTCCCATTGGTAAATTTCTTGGTGAGAAGAAAAAAGGGGAAGCCCAAAGTTACAACAATTATATCTTGACACTAACTTCCCGTTCCGCCTCTGATGCTGGGTACCAAAAAATAAAATTTAAAGTATCTTCTAAAGACGTAGATACTGGGTTGCCATTATAGAGGAAGTTAGTGATCAAGAAGATACTAATGTGCCAATTGTAAGTAATACTACAATTGTTACTTACAGTGAATGAGAGGCTGAAAAGAGGCTGCAAGAGGAAGAAATGAGGTAAGCCCAGCCTGCTGAATCTGATTCTGATGACAGGGATGTCCAAGTCATCAAAAGGGCTTCGAAGAGAGCAGAACCGGAGTCGTCATCATCCTCTGATGACGATGCATCCTTGGCATAGAAGAAGTCAAGAAAGTTTATCAGCCTGCGCGGCAAGAAGAATATTGCAGCTGATGCTGCAAGAAGGGTAGTTGCAGCAACCCCTGTTCCAAAACCCTGGTGGAGATCGAGTTAGATGAGCAGCCAGAACCGAACAGAAGAGCAGATTCCATCTATTACTGCAAGAAGTCTGATCGACCACTCTTCTAAGACTTCTAATGATGATATTGAGGAGAAGTACAATCTTTGGAGGAAGATGAGATTGTCTAAGGGGGAAATCCTGCTGGGATGAAGTGACTTTATTGCTGTAAAAAGATATGTCCTTGAGTGGGCTTAATCTGATGATATACTCTATCTCCTGCAACCTGAGTTTGTAGAGTTTGTCCATTTGGAGAAAAATCAAGAAAACTCTACTGCTTAGAAGACTTTGGACAAGGGAAATGGGAAGGTGGCTGAGGAGAAGAAATCAGCCGAATAGCAGATGAAAGCAGCAAGGAAAGATTTACAGATCGTTCTAGTCCTTGCTGCAGAGGTTGTAAGATGGGACGATGATGTGGGGTTTGCAGAAGAACAGATTAGCAACCTTGAAGTGGAGCAAACAAAAGAAACAATGCTGCAACTAGCGCTGCAAGCTAGTGTGAAAGATAGAAGGATGCAACATACTCCAAAGAGGCAGCAGGGTGAGGGATGTTCTGGTCATAACCCAAACTCCCCTGCTTATGATCAAGTAGTTTCTGAACTCTCATTCATAGTTACTCTAGAACCATTAGAGGAACAGTCTCAACTGGTGGATTATGGCGATTCCCCAATTCGTAACTTTCAAGAAGTTGCAGCAGCTTTCCCTGAGGGGGAACCACCAGTCATAATCAAGGACGTTTTCATAGATGTTGCAAGAAAAGAGCTGGTCGATGATGTAATTATGGAGGAGGTTGCTGAGGCAGAACTCCTGTACCGGTTGATGTAGTAGTACAACATGCTGAAATCCTTGAAGAATGTAAATAAACTAAGCTAAGGATTAAAGCAGAGATTCTTGCAGACATAAAACTTACAGTATCTCAAACTGTTAGCTCTGCACGAAACATGGCTCTACTGCAAGTAGTAGCCCATGAGGATGAATGAGCCAAAGAAGGACAGACCGTTGAGACGGTGTCCTCCGAGAAGACCTTAGGTGAGGTAGCTGTTGAAACAGTACTCACTAAGAATTTAAAGACCTCTGAAGGGGCGACTGTTGAGATAGTACCCTTAGAGGATGATGAGATGAAAGTAGTGGTCGAAGTAACTAATATACAGCTAGAGTCACCTTAGGAGGAGGTTGAAGCTGTACCACCTGCTGCAAGCTTATTAGGATCTAATATAGATACAACAACATAAATAGTTAGTGAGGAGGCCGAGGAGGAAGAAGAAGGGTCTGATGAAGAAATGGAAGATGAAACTCCTACCACATATGTTTTTGATAAATTTACTTCTTTTAAAGGAAAGAGCTCAAGGAGAAGTGCTCATGAAGTTGAAGAAGAAGCTGAACTAGATGCAGCAAAACACTTATCTCTGGAACAAGAAGCTATTGTTCCATATGCTGCACCTGCTTCAGAGCCTAGAAAGGAAAGGTCCACTCCAATGTCATAAGAGGAATCAATTGAAAATGTTGGCTCTGCAATTAACCAGCTTCTACATGCTCTTCAAGATCATGAATTTAATATGTAGAATAACATCAACATAAGTGATAGATCCCATGATGCCTCCATTTCTAGCCTAAGAAAGGATATTGAAACTCTTCCACGAGAAATGCAACATTACATTTAGGATTAGTGGAACCAACAGTTCAGGGAAAGGGTGCGGATGGTGAGAGAACTCAAGAAAGTCGCTGTAGAGAACAACAAAGAAATAACAAGCTGTAAGAACTCTGTGGATGCATCTACTGTAAAATTAAGATCTCACTCAATGATCTTAAAGATTCTGTGGATAATGTTTTTGATCAAACTCAAAGAATGCGGAGTGTTGATGATAGATTGGACAATCTGGAGATGATAATTAGCGAACTATGAGATATAATGCGGAGCGCATTCCTTCACCATGCTCGAGGAGATAAGTTGTTAACCAAGTCTGCCCCCAGATATGCTATGGTCAGATCAACCCTTGCTCCATCCCCGACTATTTTTTTATATTGCCAAAAAGGGGGAAGAAAGAAGAATATAAGAGCAAGAAGATGAAGAAAAGGAAGATGACCAGCCTCTAAATAGGAAGAGAAGAAGATCATCTCCCACTGCTGAAGCCCCCACCTTAAAGAAAAGAAGATATGATGAAGGGGAAGGTGGTGCTGGAGCAACTGCATCCAAGACAGCTGGCAGTGCTGCATCCAATATTGTTGTAAGAAAAGATACAACAGCTCCACCTTCACAAAGTTCGAGAAGGGGAGAAAGTCATCAACAATCTCAGTCTAAGAAGAAAATGAGCAAAACCGAAGCAGAAAGACATTATAACTAGAAGATGACTGCTCAGGGAGTTGAGAAAGCCAAAACTGTAAAAGAAAAAGCCTGAATGCAGAGGATTGGATTTTTAGATATAGCAGAATAGAGCTGATGAAGAATGTTGATAAGGCTTTACTTCAATACCCTCTTCAAGACATTCCATGTCTAGACACTGATAACATATGGGCTGAAGTATCAATTCTAATGGATCAGAGGTTAGAAGGAGAAAATATGGTTTGGAACTTACTATTTTTAAAGCTGTGAGATTGCCTTCTGATAGGAATCCATCCTTTAAGCAGATCACTCTCTTCAATTCTGATGGATCAGACTTGCTGCATACTTCGAGGAGATATTGAATACAACAATAGAGTCATTCCAAACTGCTATACGAGAATGAATAAATGCAGTATGAGGAATGGTAACCCAAGCAAATCAAAATAGAGCCGAATGAAACAATCCGAAGTTACAGATTCAAATCCAATACAAAGAAGACACGTGACCCGACAGATTGTAGAAAGCTGTGAGCTACAACCATCGCATTTAATGAGTTGAGAAGATAAGTTAAGGAGCATTAAATGCAAGCTATGCCCTTAGTCAAAACATCATATTTGAATGAGGAATGCCCCCTTCAACGGACATTTTTCTACATGTATAAATAGAAGACGAGTAGCACTAAAACCAGTTACTAAAATATTTACCCTTAAAGATCAAGCAAAAATCAAAGCTATACTCTCTCAAGCATTCAAACAAATTTTCGTCACTCAACCTAGTGAAGTAATCAAACTCAAGTTCAGAAGCTAGAAGTTACAGAAGATTACTTCACTGCATCAGTTCAAGAAACAAAACATATACTTTTACCTATTTGTTGTGTGGTAGGTTGTTTTAGGGTGTCGTTAGTCGATAGAATTTCATCATTGCTGATTGTTTATAGTTGTCTAGGAAAAGACAATTACCCTGTGTGGGTGTTTAGAAATCTTTTGTGGGTTTGCCTTTAAAACTTGCAGCAGATCCTGTAAATCAATCTTCCTTAATGAAGTTTCTGCTCGGGGAAGCAGTAGAGTCGACGTAGAAGGACTACACCACCTTAGAACCACTATAAGACCTTTAGTGTCTTTAATCGTTTTATGTCTGTTGTGTGCTGTATCTTTTATCAAGTTATCATACAACATAAAAAAGGTTTTTCATAAGAAAACATATTTGAGAAAACAAACCACCTAAGTATTATTTCGCTGCAAGAACTTTTGAATACAACAGACAATACTATTTTATAGTGTTGTAAGCTAGTCCGCTTGTTGTACTGTAAGTTCAAGTAACTTACAGCATAACCAGTTCAAAAGATTTTCTAAAATTGATAGAGGTTCATTCACCCCTCTCTAAACCTTCGAGACCACTTGAGACCAACAAAAAGACATCAAGACTTTCACTGACAAGAATGGGGTTAAAATTAAAAAATTATGGCAAAAAATAAAAAATATCTCAAGCAACAACAAAACTTGCAAGAATTGCAAAGTCAAAACGTAGGATAGACGTAGGTTTTTATTTATTATTATTTTTTTCAAATTAGTTGTTTGTTTTCTTAACTTAAAGGACATTAAACTTTATCTTTTAAAATAATTGCATGAATATCATATTTATATTTTATTGGATTTTTTAATATTTACATTAAAAAAACCATGATTTCAAAATAATACTTACATAAAAATAAAATAAAAACGCTCGTGTTGAACAAATTGACTAAGAGTCCAATCTCCCAATGAATGGACCTAAAAAATTGGTACCCTTCAACACTCATCCACGACAATGTTAATTTGCCCACTAAAGGATCAGCGGTAGTTCTGTTTTTTTTTTTTTTTTTTTTTTTTTTTTTTGATTTATGAATGATTATGAATTATCCTTCTTACAAAATAAAATTCATAGAATGACGACCTTATTATTTATGTTACATCCATAATAATTTTATTCTTATCGTAACTACACAACATTAATATTTCTTACAATTAATCTAATAAATGTAATTTCACACACGATCAATTCGAAAACAAAAAACAAATTAAAAGAAGGAGAAATGATAAAATTAGTGTAATTAATTGAGACTATTATATAAGAATTCATTCCAAATATCAGGAACTCCGCTGAGACACCAATGGGTACAGTCCATATCCCTGTGGCCCCCATGCCCATAAACTGAAGGGTGCCCATCTCTTCGTAATTGTGAAAGAGAAGTTATATTCAGTAAATAGACTGGTTTGCCCATTCCTCTCAAAACTTTCTCCAGCACCACCTCAGCTGGATGAGGGCTTTCTCGTCCTTCCACTGGTCTTGTTTCTCCCTCACAGTTATCGCCACCCAACCCTGGCCCACTGTAATCAATTTTTTCACAAATCTAATTCACATTAACTTTAATTATGATTATAATATCTTATTATTCTGTGTAATACATATAACTTAGTGATGTTTATCATTATAATGCAAGGTACTTAAGTTCTTGAAATATTGATTTACTTAAAGTCGATTAAATTGTTTATCCTGCAATATGACGATTTATATCATTAAGTTATTAATTATTATAAATATCTTACTAAGATAATCTTTTTTGTTTCCACAAAAGTTAAGAAGTATTATCAATATAAATGAAACTCATATTATATATGCCAACAATTAATATTTCTGCTCAAATTAAATGCTGATAAACATATATAGTCAATTCCAAAAAATGTTGAATAAGAGCACATTAGGAAATAAGATCTAATACTTTCATAATAAGAAAATGGATTATAATTTTGGGACAGACTGAAATGAAGTTTTTTTTTTTTAATGATTTCTTGAAATTTATCTAATTGTGTCTCTTCTCTAATTTATTTTAATGCATCTAGGTTTGATGCAATTTCTCTAACATTTAAGCAACTACGCTCATGATCAATTATTAATATTTATTATTATACTTATAGAATTTTATTTTATATTTTAGAGTATGAAATTAAAGGTGAAATGTTCAATAAAATTGTTACGAGTTATTATATTAAAAGAATACCTTATACAAAAAAACAAGACAAGAGTAGAATAAATTATTCTTGATAAATAAAAACAAAATTGGAGTTATAAAATAAAATAAAAAAATTGAAAAGAAGAAGAAGAAGAAGTATAATTACCCAGCATCAGGAGAAACACCCTGGAAGAAAAGTTGAGTAGAAGAAGGATCGAGGTTGGAATCAATCCATTTAGACCAAGTATTCAATGCTATCTCATATGCACTCAAACGATCCATGTCTTTCACTGTACTATTTCCGTACACCACCCAATCCCATCTGCCAATTACTCCAACATTAAAATCATGTAAGAACTTATTCATTTTTGCTCTCTAAATATTTAATTACAGATGAAACTTAATTCACATATCATTTTATTTTCTTTATTAAGAGAAGTTACTCGCAAAATTAAACTATTAAAAATATTCTCCAACTCAAGGCCCATCATAACTTTCTAAGTAAATAAGTATCGTTATTTAATTTGCATGACAAACGAATTGTTTTTTATTTGCAACAAAGAATAGAAAATAAGTATTTATTTCTTTATCCAAAGAAAGAATAGAAAACCCAATTATTTAATAAAATGTAACAAGTATCCAAAAAAATTCTATATTGCAATATTAATAATACTTATACGAGCATACAGCTACGTATGTAATCCAAGAAAAGAATATTACATTTTTAAAGAAAAACAAATAAAGTTTCGATAAGATATATATTTTGGGTTGGTAAAAAAATTGACATTTTCTTTTTCTCTTTAGGGAAATGTGGAAATGACATTTTTGAGGATAACTAATTTAAAAATAAATCATTGATATTATAGAAGTAAACAAACCATTTAAAAAAAAAAAAAAAAAAAATTCTAGAGAGAGAGAGAGAGTTACGGTTGTTTGGTGGCATTGTGAAGCCACCAATGCCAAGAGTCAAAAATAAGAAAGTCCATTGCTCCCCAAATTTGAGAAGAAGTAATGGAATCCAATCTCAGCACCCTTCCTCTTTCCTCTATAATTATATCCACCAGATATGCATTCCGGTAGAACAGTATAGATACATCATATTCCTGCATCATTATCATATTAATATCAATTATTCATCAAGAAATAATTGAGGATATATATAGCAAGAAATAATTAAAAGGAAAGAATAATCTCTCACAGGCAATGTAAAATTAGAAAGGCCTTGTTTGGTGAAGGAGATATAATGTGCTTGTGGTACAGCAACATGAAGCATACACGTCAATGATTGCCACTGGTTTAGACTCAGTGAGTCTCCAACAAACATCATCTTCTTCCCCTTTAGTCTCCTCAAAAAATCCACACCATTAAACCTACAAATTTACAACACTTCATGTTTAGAACACATATATTAATTAATTAATTAATTCTCCAGTAATTAGTTATCACCGAAAATGCTAAAATGCCCACCGATAATATGTAAAAATTTATCCTATGAATTTATGGAAAATGAAATTAATATATATTTGATATCTAACTCTTTAGCAGTGAGTACATGTTAATGTGTTACGATGGATAGGATAACAGGACTGTTAGTTACCACATACGTAGATATATATACTCATATTCTAAAGAAACAATGATTTTAAGTGAATTAATAACTGCATGATTAGTGAATTGTAATTGTTGTGATATAGCATTTACAATAATTGATTCTCATTCAAAATATTCATATGTAGATGACAAACTCTAAAACTTCATTTGGATATAATGATTTAAAATTTTAGATTTCAAATGAATAGATTTCAAATTTACTTAAGTTGGAGTGGATTTGAAATTCACCAAAATGACTCTAAAAGTAGTTCAAAATGAAAGTAATACGGATTTTAGATCCGTGCAATTGGGTTGACCAGACTCGAAAATGCATTTCACGCCTTCCACGCGCGCCTCACTCGCCTACACGCATCCCCACGCGCCCAAACCCTAGCCCAAAGCCTAACCCAAATTCTAGTTCTGCTGTTATATTGGCATAACCTTTTAATTTAGCAAACTTAACCTTTTAGTTATATTCTTATAATCTTTTAGTTATATGCACATAACCTTTTGCAGTGCTAAGTAGTGAAAAAAGTATAAGTTATTCACTGAAAATGTTATAAAATTTGTATATAAAGGTTATATTATTACAACATAAAGGTTATATCATTACAACATAAAAGTTTCGGCTATATTGAATTTTTATAGTGAAAAAACTATAAGTTTTTTATTGTAAATATTATGAAATCTATACATAAAGGTTATACTATTACAATATAAAAGTTATATTATCACAATATAAATGTTTTGACTATATTACATGAATTTTTACAGTGAAAAAAAAGTATAAGTTATGCACTGAAAAAGTTATGAAATCTGTACATAAAAATTATACTATTATAACATAGAAGTTATATTATTATAACATAAATTTTATAAAATAAATTTAAAAAAAAAAAATTGGGTGCGGTTCCGGATTAAATCAGACCTGATTCGACTCACATGCTCAATTACATAGATCATGACCCATGTAATTAGTGTACACAAACACTACTCAATAAAGAAATGAAAGACAAGAAACATGTGGATAAAATATATAAATATGAAAAGAAGCAAGAGAGATTGATGAATATATATTAGAGACGTGCAAGGAATTGCTTCACTAATTGAGAGGTTAGTTCAGAATTGTGGGTTTACGTAAAGGGTCAATCATAATAAATGATGATGGTAAAAGAACAATCAACTTGGCACATTAGGGCAATTTAGTTCTGAGAAAATTAGATTTAAGATTGATTAAAACAATTGAGAGAAAACTACGAATGGTCCCAAACTGCAAATTACAGTTGTCCAATCTTAAGATTCCCATCAATCACATTTAAAAAAATAAAATAATGATAACAATGACAACAATACTATTTTCTTTTTCTTCTGATTTTTGTTTTGTTTTGTTATTATTATTTTATTTAACTGCTTGCTATTTCAAATAGATTGTTCTAAATCATGAAAATATATATTACCGTACTCAAATTAGAAATATGTTGAAATATATATGGACCACGTTAGAGGATTACCTAATTTTTATTGTTCGACTTCGACAAACAATGTGCATGGGTTGATATGTCAACCTTACCTTCACTTTTTGAAGGTTAATACCAAATTGAAAATTGTTAATGAATTCATTACTATCATTTCAATAAAAGTCACTTGGACAAAGATTCTCTCTTTTTTTAGAAAGGGTATTAATATAATTTGGTATCAATGATTTAAAAAAAAAAAAAATATATATATATATATATATCTATTATTATTTATATAAAAGTGTAGATGTTTATATAAATTGCTGAATATATCTAAATTATAAATTATTATTTAAAGTTATAACAGTAATTTATGATTTTCATATTTAAATAATTTTATATTAGAATTCTAACTAATTCAAAATCTTATAGAATTCTATTTAATTAGAACTCTAATATAAACGTGTTATATATAGAATATTTGTATTATTATTTTCCTTAATTTGAATTGATCTCCACGTGCAACGTACGTGATTAAAACTCGTATATATATAAACACAAAATTTTCTTATAAAAAGATTTTGTTATACTTATAATGAAAGATAGAGTGATACTTATAACAAACATGTATATATATACACACAGCCTTTGACAGGTAAGAATTCGTACGTGTCCCTCTACATTTAATAGGAAAAAAAAACATTTAAAAGTATATTTTAGTAAAGTTCATGAGTTAGTTAATAGTATATTTAGGAGTATACATTTAAGACCGTATTCAACGAATTCATGTTTTGATAGTATGTTTTTATTAATTAAAATATTTCATCAATCAAGAATAAAAAAATCATTGCAAATCTTATTAAAAAAATATTATCACGTGAAAAATAGTTAAATGAAGATGACTTTGAATAAATCAAGATCAAAAAGCCATTTCAAAATCATAATAAAACTGGGGATTAATTTATTGTCAGCCAAAAACTGATAGAACATTCATTAAATTAATTAATTAAGATTAAAGAACACCGTTCAAAATCTTGATAAATCAACATTAATTTATCATATATATTAAAATATATTGCATAGACTTCTACAATTCATGAAATATTTTCTGTCCCACCAAAATATGAATAACCAATAAAACACCAAAAATTTGAAAAAGATAATAGAGAATATTGAAGACGTAGTTCCAAAGAGCTATATATCACACCAGCTATCCTTGTCTTTAAATATAACACAAACATATATAATCAAATCCATGAAAACAACATTGCACCAAAAAGCTAACAAACAAACTTCGATGAAATAATCAAATATACAATTTGCAACACTCTGTCATCTCGAACAATTTGAACTATTGCTTACTAGGTATACATGTATGGCTCAGATTTGTTCGAGATAACAAAGTAGAACAAATTATAAACTCCATAAAACAAAGTAAATGTATATATATTTATTAAAGTTGGAAAAAATATATATTAAATTACAATTATCCGGAAATGAAAATTACCTGGGCAAGGGGCATCCGGCGGCGGGTTGCCATTTGTACTTGGTGTAGTCGTCGTCGGGGCGACCGTTTTTCCTGCAATCGAATTGTGCTTCGATGAAAGGGCACTGTGATGATTGGTAGTAAGGATATGCATTGTCCATTACCCATTTTCCTTCAAATATATCACACCCCTTTTCTGCAAGTTTTCCCTTTACATTACTCGTAACTGAAATTATTACAGCAAAAACTGCTGCAAGAAAAGCACTGAACCTCATGTCTGAGGAAATTGAGGGTATAGTACTATATCTTAATCTTCTGAAACTGCTATGGAAGTGATGTATATATATACATATATATATATAGAGAGAGAGGGAGGGGGGGGGGTTGAAAGTGTTTTATTTATTTTCTTTTTTTGGTGAGTGTAGGATGGAAAAGAAGAATTATGGGGCTGTGTGTGAAAAAGAAATGTTGGTGGAGAATTAAGAAGCTGCTAATTTGGGATTAGGGAATTTTTGGAGTTATATATTTATGGGTTTTTATTTGTCAGAAAAGAAACATGGGTGAGGTTATTTACACTCCAAAATTACTAATCACGCCTAAAAGATTAAAATTTAATAGTGATTATTGAGCCCAATTTTGGCTAATAATGAAACTATCAATTAAAATCTCAAGGCCCAATTATTCTCAGCCCAGATACAAATCAAGATGGAGCAGTAAATATCAAATATTCCTCAGTTGGTAATTGAAGGAGATGTCCTTTAATAAGATGTTAATATAATAAATAGTTAAGAATTATAATTAATAAAGATTATTAATTTAGTTATTTTAGGTGATCGTAGTGTTTAGTTAAAAACCAACTATGATCTGCATTCAAATTGTTGGGCTTGCTACTAATAATAACTGGGTCCTACAAGAGTTACACACATTAAGTTTGAACTAGATCAATAAGCCCGTTGTATATAAGTTGTGGGCCTAATATGATTAGGCATAGGTAATGGGCTTTTGCTTTTTATTTGGTATAAATAGATGAGCCTAAACCTAATTTGAGTGTGGAAAAAACATTTATTCTCCATACACAAAATAAAAAGAAAACACGTTCTCCAAAATAAAAACAACGTGGTTCCTTCAAAAGAAAGTAAGTTTTCTTTGCGTTCTAGCAAACGTTTTGGAGGAGGTTTAGGAAGAGCTTGTGTGTCTCGAGTAGAGGAATTACATCTGTAATTCTTGATCTTCGTCATCAAAGGACACGCATCAAGAGGTAAATTCGTTATTCAAATTGTGCATGAGATCCTCTTGGTTTTGATGCTTGAGAAAATTATTTTCTTTTATTCCGCTGCGTAGCATCAAAATCCTACAGTGGTATCAGAGCCTCTTGCACAAATTAATAATGAATGTTTTTATTATTTTCAATTTGATGCATGTTCTTCATGATTTTAATTCAAAGATAGATTGATATGTGGATTAAAGTTGTTTAATTAGAATTAGATTCTGATTAGTTGGATCTTAGTTTGATGTATTTGACATAACAAAATCCTAAAAATCGTTTGGGAACAGAATTTGTTTTTTTATATATATTTGATATATAAGTTATTAGATTTAGCATGTGTCCCAATGGTTGGAGTGAGTAAATTTGGTAGGGGTTATGGGTTCGACCCCTGATCTGCACGAATTTTCTTTTTTTCCCATAAATTGCTCAACTCATTTAGATAAATTTTCTTGTTGAATCTTCAACCACTAATCATGTAGCTGGGTTGGTTGTGTTGTGCCGTGTCATGCGCTGACCACCCAGGTTCGAATCTTGGCTAGAGCATGGATATCCAATTGTTGTGGATTTTCTGTTTGAAGATAAATTACACGATTTTATATCCAATAAATTGTATTGGTCAAGTGGTTGCAATGATTGCTTGAATCATGGGATCAAATCCCATCTTTCTCGAAAATTGTTTAATTTTGCGAAAATAAAGGAGGGTCAGTTAAATATTAATTGTTACCTTATTTGTCATATAGTAAGTTGGAGCTAAATTGTTAACAGTTGCCTCAAGTGGTCGAGTGTTCAAATCCCGAGGCCTCATTTATTTTGAATAAGTGTTGGGCTGAAGATTTTGCTTGATGGGCTTCGCCTGCTGGCCCTTTGGGCCTATCTGATGGGCCATGGTATGCTGGGCCGACCCTTGGACTTCTGCTCTATGGGTCTGGCTAGGCTGCAAATATTGGGTTTACATATCTTTGGGCTTGAATTTATTTTTGAATAAATTTTGGGCCACAATAAATATTTTGATTCAATTACAAATTTTGATAAATTTCCACATTAAATTTAGTTGAATTAAAGTGAATTATGAAGTTTATTTTGTCTATTAATTTGATTAATAGATTCTTGTCGTTTATTTAATGTAAATGAATCTATGTTTAATATTTGATATTGTGTATGCATTCCTATAATTCTTAATATATGATGTTTTGAATGAATGTATGCTTATTATTCTTTATATGTGATGTTTAGAATGTATGTTGTGATCAAAGTATGGCCCGTATATATTTTTATGTAGTTGTAGAGTTTTGAATACGCTTTGCGTATCGATCGTTGTAAATTTTTTTATTTAGTTATTGTAATTAAAATAAAAAATCTTGTAAGCATTGATTGGATGATCAAGGATGGAGATTCACGACGGTTCAAGATGGAGCAACTGAAGATTTGATCTTTTGAAAGTACATATATATAGGGGTCATACTAAGATCACATTTATTTTATGCATTTTATTATGCATTGTATGTTTATGTATGTTTATGGTTTATGTTATGAGTTCGCTATATAAACGTGCATAATAAATCATAAGTCCCTAAAGAAATATTGAGTAATATGCCTTTCCAAATATACGCCTATGAAACCCTTGATAATTTATGATAGGTTATGCCCAAGCAAAGTGTCATTTTTTATCTTGGGATAATATGGGTAAATTCATTGAAGGGATTTACATGTATGATTTGGTTAAACTCAACGAAGTTATCAAAAGACAAAGTTTTGGACTTCGAGGCAAATAGATATGATTTAACATGAGATGTTAACATATCGACCAAGAATTATAAATGTTATAATTAGTAAAAGAGTTTACTTACCTTGATCACTTAGTTTTGGGAAAGGGCCCAAGTTCGCTCAAAATTTTGTGAAATAGGATCTTGGAAACACTTTATTCAACTAGGGAGTATTTGAATGAATATAGTGTGCATAGCCTGTTTTAAATATGTTTAAATTTTGAGCTATTTTCTTTTATACATGATTGAATGGTGTATTTTTCTTTCATATGTAGATTGATGACTAACAACAACAACAACACAATTTTCAATCTCCGTTCAATCCTTGAGAAGGACAAGTTGAACGAAAATAACTTCCTTGATTGGGAGAGAAACTTGAGAATTGTTCTCAGGTCTGGAGACAGAGAGGATGTCCTTGACACCCCAATCCCAAAACTTGATAACACCTCAACAGTTGGGGATAGACTCAAGGAAAAAACTATTCGTGAAAGGTCTGTGACTGTCACATGTCTTATGTTGGCAACCATGGAAACAAGCCTCCAGAAGAGGTTTGTGGATATGGATGCCTATACCATCATTCAACAACTAAGAAACATGTTCCAGTTGCAATCAAGGATGGAGAGATATGAGACCTCCAAGGCAATTCTCGAGAGTCGTCTTGAGAAAGGTAAACCGGTTGGTTTGCATGTCTTCAAAATGATTGGTCTTTTTGAAAACATGGCAAGACTTGTATTTTCTTATAGTCAAGAGTTGGCTATGGATATCATTCTTCACTCTCTTCATGATGAGTACAACCAATTCAGGTTAAACTACAATATGAATGGTATTGATAAGACCTTAGAAGAGCTTCTTGGAATGCTCAAAATAGCTGAGCAGAACATTGGGACCTTAACACCAAAGAAGGATGTTCTAATGGTTAATAAGGGAAAATGGTTCAAGAAAAAGGGCGCTGACAAGAATAAGCAAGGGAAAAAAAGGTGAAAACAAGAAAGTTGTTGAACCTAAACCTAAACCCAAAGGTGCTTCTTTTGATACAGAGTGTTTCCATTGCCATGGTAAGGACCATTGGAAGAGAAATTGCCCGAAGTACTTGGAGGATAAGAAGAATGGAAAGATAGTTTCCAATTCAGGTATATTTGTTATTGAAATAAATTTAGCAAATTCAGCAGACTCTTCTTTTTGGGTATTTGATACCGGATGTAGTTTTCATACTATTGCGAATATGCAGGGACTAAAAAGAGTTAGAAGACTGAAAAAGGGAGAAGTAGACCTACGCGTTGGAAATGGAGCAAAAGTTACTGTTTTAGCTGTAGGATCTTATAGTCTATCTCTACCCTCTGGTTTAGTTTTAGAGTTGAAAAATTGTTATTACATTCCCTCTATTACTAAAAACATTATTTCAGGTTCCGTTTTGGATACTGAAGGGTTTGCATTCATTATTAAGAACAAATGTTGCTCTATTTATAAGGATGAATTGTTTTATGCCAGTGCTAACTTAACGAATGGTCTCTATATATTTGATTTAGATAACCATGTCTATAACATAAATACTAAAAATCATAAATCAAATGATTTAAATCCCACTTACCTTTGGCATTGTCGTTTAGACCATATTAACTTGAAACGCATACATAAGATGCAAAAAGAAGGTCTTTTGCAATCATTTGATTTTGAATCATATGATGTATGTGAATCTTGTTTAAAAAGAAAAATGACGAAATTACCTTTTACTGGAAAGGGAGAAAGAGCTAGTGAACTATTGGAACTAATACATACTGATGTATGTGGACCAATGAGTTCAAAAGCTAGGGGTAATTTTAGCTACTTCATAACATTTACTGATAATTTAAGTAGATATGAGTATATTTACTTGATGAGGCACAAATCTGAATCGTTTGAAAAGTTCAAACAATTTCAAAATGAAGTAGAGAATCAGCTTGGCAAGAAAATTAAAACATTACGATCTGATCGTGGTGGTGAATATTTGAGTCAAGAATTTGATAATCATCTTAAAAATTGTGGAATTCTTTCACAATTAACTCCACCAGGAACACCCTAATGGAATGGTGTGTTCGAAAGGAGAAATTGAACATTATTAGACATGGTTCGATCTATGATGAGTAATGCTAATCTTCCACTATCCTTTTGGGGATATGCTCTCGAAACTGCTACTTTTACACTAAACAGAACTCCGTCAAAAGCTGTAGAAAAGACACCATATGAGATATGGAGTGGAAAAGTTCCAAAGTTGTCTTTTCTAAAAGTCTGGGGATGTAAAGCTTATGTAAAACGTTTACTTTCTGATAAGCTTGCACCCAAATCAGACAAATGTTTCTTTGTAGGTTATTCAAAAGAAACAAGGGGCTATTACTTCTACAACCAAACTGAGAACAAAGTGTTTGTTGCTCGAGATGGTGTCTTCTTGGAAAAAGAGTTTATTTCAAAGACGATAAGTGGGAGTAATGTACTTTTTGAAAAAATTCGTGAAGAGCAAAAAATGGATGAAATTCAACCTCCATTAGGGGTGGAGACCTCTATGTTTAATGACATATTAGACGTGTCAGATATGGCACTCCATGTGCCAAAGGTAGAGGAACGTGAACTCATAATCCCGACAGAGATATTGAATGATGTCCCACTTGAATTAGATACACAAGAAAGTTCACAACCTGTTGTGAATATTTCTGCTGTTGCTCTAGCCCCTCGTAGAACTGATAGGCCTAGATCTAGACCAAAGAGATTTGTGGATTTTCTTTTGACATAAAACAGCGAAGTCTTAATTTTGGAAGATGAGGAACCTAACAGCTACAAGGAAGCTATGACGAGTCCAGACTCTGATAAATGGCTAGAAGCTATGAAATCTGAAATGGAGTCCATGTCTGAAAATCAAGTTTGGAACTTGGTTGATTTGCCAGATGCGGTAACACCCATAGGATGCAAATGGGTTTTCAAGTTGAAAATAGACAAGGAAGGAAACATGAGTGTTTTCAAAGCTAGATTGATGGCTAAGGGATATAAACAAATTCATGGTATAAACTATGATGAGACCTTTTCACCAGTTGCTATGCTTAAATCCATTCGGATACTCCTAGCAATTGCAGCTCATTATGATTATGAGATTTGGCAAATGGATGTCAAAACTGCATTCCTTAATGGAAATTTGGAAGAGGTTGTGTATATGACATAGCCGGAAGGTTTTGTAGATTCTAAAAATGCTAGGAAAGTATGTAAACTTCAAAAATCCATTTATGGATTGAAGCAATCATCTCGAAGTTGGAATCTTCATTTTAATGAGGCAATCAAACAGTTTGGTTTTTTCAGAAATGAAGAAGAGTCCTGTGTTTACAAGAAAATTAGTGGGAATAGTGTGGCCTTCTTGATCCTATATGTAGATGACATACTGCTCATTGGAAATGACATTCCGATGCTTAACTCTGTAAAGATTTGGCTAGGGAAATATTTTTCAATGAAGGATCTTGGAGATACAGAGTACATTTTGGGTATCAAGATCTATAAAGATAGATCTAGAAGAATGATTGGACTAAGTTAGGAAACTTATATTGATAAAATTCTTGAAAGGTTCAATATGAAAGACTCTAACAGAGGATTTTTACCCATGTCACATGGTATAATGCTTAGCAAGAATCAATGTCCTTCAAAACCTGATGAGCAAAAGCACATGAGTAAGATTCCTTATGCCTCAGCAATAGGATCTATCATGTATACCATGATTTGTACTCGTCCAGACATCTCATATGCTTTGAGCATGTGCAGCAGATTCCAATCAAATCCAGGTGAAGCACACTGGATTGCGGCTAAGAACATCCTCAAGTACTTGAGAAGAACTAAGGATTGTTTCTTAGTATATGGAAGTGCGAATGAACTTGTTGTTGAAGGTTATATTGATGCAAGCTTCCAAACAGATAGAGATGATTTTCGGTCTCAATCCGGTTTCATCTTTTGTCTTAATGGAGGAGCAGTGAGTTGGAAAAGTTCAAAGCAAAGCACTGTTGCAGATTCTACAACTGAAGCAGAATACTTTGCAGCTTCAGAAGCAGCAAAGGAAAGAGTTTGGATTAAAAAGTTCATTACCGAACTTGGTGTGGTTCCTAATATAGACAATTGCGTAAATCTTTATTGTGATAATAATAGAGCCATTGCCCAAGCTAAGGAACCTAGATCATACCAAAAGTCCAAACACATTATGAGAAAGTTTCATGTGATACGAGATATCATTGAGAAAAAAGATGTGAAAATTTGCAAAATTCATACGAATGACAATGTTGCAGATCCATTGACTAAACCACTACCTCAACCCAAGCATGAAGGTCATACTAGGGCCATAGGGATTAAGCATTCTAGAGATTTGTTTTAAATCATGTAATTTTCTAATTTTATGAAACTTGTTCATAGACTTGAGAAAAATGATAAGTTTGTTTTGAAATAGATTTTCAATATTGATTCATTATTCTGTTGAATTAATATGTCCAAAATAATTTATAATTTCAAATAGGATTGTCAAATACGTGATTTGATAAATGGAACCCTATCATGCATACTTGAAGTTATATTTATCATTGTCCCTAGTCTAAGTCATTAAATTGGACAATAATGACTTATAAAGGCTATAGAGACATTTGATGTCTAATCAATTACATGGATATTTGTTGGAGAACAGATATTGGATTAACCCGAATAAAATTCTGTAAAACGTCATAGAATTTCAGTAACTATTAAATAAGTTCCTAAACTATGAGTATACCACTTATTTCTTATACAAGGATTGAATATTCTTGGTTTCGTTAAACGTCGTGCCGTAAAAGGAGGCTATAAAGTCGAGATTCAGAATTGACATGAATTGTATGGAGAAGTGTGGGTGTACAAGAATGGGATTGTCTTCTTATTTAATAGGAATGTTGTCTTCGGCCTCTTGAAAAATGAAAACTGAAATGCATGGCCATGCTCAAATGGATTAAGAGTTAATCATTTGTTTTGACAGTTTAAATTTGGAATTCAAGAAAGGGTCTGAATAAGAGAGAATGACGAACTATGTTACATGATATTCAGATTAAGACATTAAAATGACAAGAGAATTTATTATTGCACACTTGTTGAGGACAAGTGGGAGATTGAAGGAGATGTCCTTTAATAAGATGTCAATATAATAAATAGTTAAGGATTATAATTAATGAAGATTATTAATTCAGTTATTTTAGGTGGTCGTAGTGTTTAGCTAGAAACCAACTACGATCTGCATTCCAATTGTTGGGCTTGCTACTAATAATAACTGGATCCTACAAGGGTTACACACGTTAAGTTTGAACTAGATCAATAGGCCCGTTGTATATAAGTTGTGGGCCTAATATGATTAGGATATGTGTTGGGCCTAATATGATTAGGCATAGGTAATGGGCTTTTGCTTTTTATTTAGTATAAATAGATGAGCCTAAACCTAATTTGAGTGTGGAAAAAATATTTATTCTCCATACACAAAATAAAAAGAAAACACGTTCTCCAAAAAAAACAACGTGGTTCCTTAAAAAGAAAGTAAATTTTCTTTGCGTTCTAGCAAACGTTTTAGAGGAGGTCTAGGAAGAGCTTGTGTGTCTCGAGTAGAGGAATTACATCTGTAATTCTTGATCTTCGTCATCAAAGGATACGCATCAAGAGGTAAATTCGTTATTCAAATTGTGCATGAGATCTTCTTGGTTTTGATGCTTGAGAAAATTGTTTTCTTGTATTCCGCTGCGTAGCATCAAAATCCTACAGTAACATGCTCATAATCAAGATTTAGAGGTGGAGAAAGCCATGAAGATGTCGATCACTAGTGATAAGAATGGGTTCCCCATATGATATGTAGAGGAACAGTGTGGCGGCTGGGGTGAACGAGAGTGACGATGAATCTGTTTACCCACCACCAATTGTGGGAAGAAAGAACTAATGTGCAAGAAAACAAGAAGGAAAAAAAAAAGATTGTGATAACATAATCAAATAAATATGTCAATGACTTTGCGTGGCAATTCAAATCTTTGTGTGATCAACTTGCTGCCATCGGCCAGCCGGTGTTAGATACAAACAAAGCTCATTGGTTTCTTGTCAGCCTTGGGCTTGCGTTCGCAAACTTCTCCGCTTCCCAATTGTCTCTTCATCCATTGATTCCTCGAGCCGAAAACTTCTCACTGTTTCAGGCTGCCATTGAACAACCTACTGCTCCATCTGCTGCCTTTGTTGCCAACCGCTATCCCTCTTTTCGTGGTCGTAGCAACACCTCCTCCGAGGTGGTAAGGGAACCGGTTGCAGTGGTCGTGGTTCCACTCAATCCAGTGGTCAAGGTGGCCATCGCCGCTTGCCTACTTGTCAGCTTTGTAGAACTCAAGGCCATTATGCAGATCATTGCCCTGACTTCACATTTTCTCGCTGCACTACCACTGACGCTTGTTGAGGCTTTTAATGCAGCCTGCTCCGTTTCTCAAGCTTCTGAATTTAATGGCAACGCCCTTGATATTTTTCACACTAGTTCTTACTCTATTTCCAAGAATTTTGCACTTCAGGATGTTCTTGTCGTTCCTTCTATTATGAAGAATTTGCTATCTGTTTGCAAATTAACTGTTGATTACCCAGTTTGTGTTTTACATTAATAATTCATTTGATGTGCTTTATACAAATAATTCCTTTGCTGTTTAGAATCGACACACCAAGAAAATTCTCGCTCAAGAAAGATATAAAAGAGGTCTATATGTGCTTGATCCCGGTTATCCAGCATTGGCGGCTGCTGTAAGGTCACTCCCACAAAAAACATCTTATGAATTATGGCACTCTAGATTAGGACATACTTCATTTGATGTGATTTTTATTTTGAACAAATTGGGTCATTTGACAGTTACCTCTTTACTACCTAAACCAACTTTATGCTCTTCCTGTGAACTTGCTAAGAGTAAACGATTACCTTTTACGCTTCATACAAAACGTTCTTCTCATATATTTGATATGGTGCACTGTGATTTGTGGTGACAGATCCCGATTTGTTCTATGTTTGGGCATTTATATCACGTCATATTTGTTGATGATTTTTCACGTTTTATATAGCTTTATCCACTAACATAAATCTGACTTCTATGATGCCTTGGTAAATTTTCACGCTTTTACCCGTACTCAATTTTCTCGAGTTCTTAAGGTGTTTCACAGTGGTGGTGGGACTGAATTCATGTTCAGATTTTTTTGGCCAAAAATGGTTATCAACATATTATATCTTATCCTTACACGTCATCACAGAATGTACGAGCTGAGCGAAAACACAGACACCTTATGAAAACAGGTCTTGCAATGTTATTTCATGCTCATGTTCCAGTTCATTTTTGGGTTGAAGCGTTCAACAGTGTTTCTTACATTATCTATCATCTTTCGTCGCCATTATTACACAATAAGTCATCATTTGAATTACTTTTCTCTATTCCGCCAAATTATGGAAACTTTCATTCCTTTGGCTGTTGGGTATTTCTTTATCTTCGGAGCTGTATACACAACAATTTCTCTCCGCGAAGTCTGCCATGCATTTTTTTTTGGTTACAATAGTCATCATAAAGGGTTTCGATGTTATAATCCAACCGTCTCATGTATTTATATAACACGTCAGCTCGATTTGATGAGCCTTATTTTCCATATTCCAATAATTCTAATGACTCCCCTCCTCAGCACTTTTATATTTCACAATTTTTTGAGCCCCGTTTATTGTCTCGTCATTCATCAGATCCAACTCTAAGAGCTTCTATGATCGTTCCCTCTTCTTCACCTTGCTCTATATGTGAGCCTGATCTTATAACTGTCCCGCCACTTATCACACTGGTTGAACCTCAACCACCAATCCACCACCACAAGTGCCGGCATCTCCACCTCCCGTTGTGCCCAGTTCTGAACGTGGCTCTCTCGTCGTTGTACCTATCCGATCTTTCATCCTATGGTGACTTGGTCCAAAGTTGGAATTTTTCAACCTCGACATATTATTGATTTTCTCATCATGACCTAATTGCATCCTTGTTTGTATTCAAGAAGCTTCGAGGCTTCAAATCAGCTGCTAAAAGTCTCCTATGGTTAGCTGTTATGGAAGATAAAATTGAGGTATTACGTCACAACAACACTTGGGAACTCGTTCCTCATCTCTCCAACACTAATGTTGTTAGCTCTAAATGGGTCTTTCGCACAAAATATCTTTCTAATGGCACAATTGATTGTCATAAGTTACTCAAGGTTACACACAACTTCCTTGATTTGATTACGATCTGATATTTAGTTCTGTTGTTAAAGCATCCACTGTGCACATCGTTCTTGCTCTTGTTGTCTCTTGCAATTGGCCCCTTCAACAATTGGACGACAAAAATGCATTTCTTAATGGTTTTCTATCTTAGCCCGTTTATATGGAGCAACCACCTGATTTCATTGATCCCCATTTCCCAACTCATGTTTGTTGTTTTTGAAAAACACTCTATGGTCTCAAGCAAGCTCTCTACACATGGTTTCAATGCTTTTATTAGTGACTTTCTTCTACGCATTGTTTTTTGTTGGAGTCGAGCCGACACCTCCCTCTTCATATTCACTAAAGGCTCATCTATATTTTACTTGTCTATGTTGATGATATAATTCTCATGGCCAACTCTCCTACACTAGTGTTTGCCTTTATCTCTCGCATTCATAAAGAATTTGCAATTAAAGATCTTGGTCATCTCAATAACTTCTTGGGGCTTGAGGTAACTTAGACAAAATCTTATCTTTTCCTCAATCAGTCCAAATATGTGCACAATATTCTCTCTAAGGCTCAACTCTTGGATTCCAAACCTGTCTCTACGCCATTAGCAGCTGACCAACAATTTTCTAGTGATGGATCTCCCATTGATGATCCCACTACTATTGCTTCTTGGTTGGTGCTTTGCAATATTTACCCATCACTTGGCCGGATCATGCTTTCATTGTTAACTATGTAATTCAAATTCAGTACAAACCCACCGTTGAGCATTTTCAGGCAGTCAAGTGGATCTTTCGTTATGTGAAGGGTACACAACATTATGGTTTGATCTTCACTCGCAGCTCCTCTCAATCCATTTTGGGTTACTCTGATGCTAATTGAGCTTGATGTCTTGAGACGCGTCGTTTTACATATGGTTATCCAATTTATCTTGTCTCTTGGAGCATAAAAAACAATCCACTGTTGCTCGCTCCAACTATGAATTCAAATATCACGCCCTCGCTAGTACTACAGTCGAGTTAATTTGGTTACAAATCTTCTTTGAGAACTACATGCTCTTCTACTAACTCACCTAGTACTTTCTTATGATAACAATAGTCTTCTTGAGTTAAAACCATGCTGCTCACAAATGGGTAAAACATATTGATATTGATTATCACTTCATCCATAAGCTCGTCTCTTTGGAAAATCCCTTAGAAATTTGGAAGCAGTTGGGAGTAATAAAAAAGATAGTGAAACCAACATTTTGAACAGGCTTAGAGTCATGGAACAGAGGGACTTAGCAAGGAAGATGATAAAAATACAAGTTCTAAATGAAGGTATTATCAAACAACATCAGAGGTTTGGGTGGGAGAATAAAGAAGCAGGAGATTAGAGAATTGGTAAGTAAGTTCACTCATAAACTTGTGTGTTTACAAGAAACAAAATATGATGACCATAATTTATTATATCCTGAATCAATTTAGGGTGGAATAGATGTTGGTTGGGTAGTAAAAAATTTAGTTGGAAGATCGGGATAGAATAAAGAGAAATTTGATGTTCTAAATTCCTGGATTGAGGAAGAAGCAATGGGGGATGGGGGGAAGGACATTAACTTAAAGTGAAAAGTATTATATGCTAGTTTGTGTATATGGCCCATGTGAGATTTAAGGTAGAATCAATTTATGGAGTTTGTTGTTTCAGAAAATACAAAAATAGAAACATTGAAGGGTTGTGTATTACCGAAGATTTTAGTGAAGTGAGAAACACTAGTGAAAGAAAATGAAGGAATGTGTATTATACATCAGCCAGCTGAATTTTGAAGAATTCATTAATGAAATAGGGCTTCATGATATCTCTCTAATAGGAAAAAAAATTATGTGGTCTCGTCTCAACGGTAGATATTGCAATAGAATCAATCGTGCACTTATTTCAGACTCATGGGTTGTAGATATTAAGGAAGGTTCTAGATCATTATTGAATGATATGGATAGGACCTAGTCAAATGTATATATCTGATAACACACCTTATTTGTAGAAGGTTGTTGAGGTTAATTCTCATTTGTAGATATTATATCATAGAAGTATATCTACGCAATTGTACTATAAAATTGTATCTCTCTGTTTCAATAAATGATCACTTACTTTCAATATTAATATAAGATCTTATATGGTATCAGTTAGCCCCTCTCTCATGAGTTAACACTTCTGATCCATTCTTCTTGCCCAATAACGAACTCTTCATCTTCTCAAATCACAAATGGCCTAACAGTTGCAAACCCTTCCATGATACCAATTTCAACGTATTATCACCTTCCCATCAAATTGACTCCCGCAAACTTCTCTTCATGGCGCACTCTTCTCACTGCGCTATTGAATGAGTTCAATTTACTTGGACACATCAATGGTGATACATCCCAGCCTGATGCAACCACCAAAGCCGTTGCTTCTGCACGGTGGTTTCAGTGGGACCAATTACTTCTCGCTACAATACTTGGGTCTGTTTCTGTTGAAATTTTATCACTCATCTCCTCCGTCCCCATTATAGTGGCGGCATAGTCAACTCTCACCAGGGCCTTTGCAGGTATCTCGCGGGCCAATATCGTCCACCTGAAGTCCACACTCACAAAAACATTGATTGGCTCTCGTACGATCATCGAGTACAACAACCATATCAAGACGATTACTGATGAATTGGGCCTCATCAACATGTCTATTGCAGATGATGATCTCACCATTTATATCATCAACGGTCTCAGACTTGCCTATCATGACATCGTCAGTACGATTCAAACACGAGAGACCCCATTTCGATTTGAAGAATTGTGGGAATAGACTCATCGAACACAAGTTGTATCTGAAACAACTTGAAACTGAAACTTCAAACCTTGTGGTAACGGCCAACATTGTTCATTCCAGCAACCAGTTTCAGCAACAGTACTCATCCACCCGAAATAACAGTTGTGGGCAGTCCACTTCCTACTCCAGCAATCGGGCTCGTGGTAGTGGCCAAGGTCGCGGTCGGACGGTGGTCACAGTAATCATATGGTGGTAATAAAAATCCAATCATTTGCCAACTCGATGACTTCACTGGGCATTCTGCTCCTTTATGTCTTTGCTTTTTCGCTATGGCTAATGTTGCTCACTCACAAAGCCAACCTACCCCTCACTAGGCTTGGCTTATGGATTCCGGGGTGTCTCATAATTTAACTAATGAACTCAACAACCTTTCTATTCACTCTGAGTATGACGACACAGATGAGATCCAAATAGTAAATGGCATCGGTTTACATGCATCTATTTTTTATACTCATCAATTTAATCTTTCGAATGTTTTATGTGTCCCTGGTGCTGCTAGAAATCTGATATCTATCTATCAATTTATGAAAGCAAATAATGTTTTCTTGGAGTTCTTTCTTGATTACTTTTTCGTAAAGGATCTCACCATAAGGGTGGATCTAACCAGAGGACCATGCAGTCATGGTGATTATCAGTTACAGCCATCTTTGTCCAGTTCCGAGCCAAAGTTCGTTATCTTGGGTGTTTGTACTTCTCCAAATCAGTTGCCCATTTTGAATAAGTTAGATGTTTTGATAGACACTTGTGTTTCTTGTTACATGAGCAAATCACATAAACTTCATTTTCGGTCATCTTCATTTACTGCGACTTTTCCATTAAAATATCTATATGCTGATGTCTGGGGCCCTGCACCTACTATATCTGCTGATGGATGTCGATATTTTTTACTTGTTGTGGATCTATTCAGTCGATATTCTTGGGTTTATATATTATCTGCTAAGTCACAAGTTGAGGGTTTTTTTCACCACTTTCGTGCTCTTGTTGAAAAATAGTTTAACAGGCCAATACAAAATTTTTACATGGATAATGGAGAAGAATTCCTTGCACTCAAACCTTATTTGGCTGAACATGGCATTAATTGGCTTACCACTGCACCCACACCCCTCAACAAAATGGAATCTCTGAACGTCTCAATCGTCACATTCTTGAAATCACTCAGGCTCTCTTACATCATGCATATCTTCCACAACAGTTTTGGACATTTACTGTTTAAACTGCCATATATCTGATCAATCGAACGCCCACTCCAAACCTAGATAGTTGTAGTCCATTTGAGGTACTATTTCACTGAGAACCCAATTATCTTAAGCTTCGCATCTTTGGCTGTATATATTTTCCATGGCTTTGTCTCTACTCTCTGGGTAAGCTGGAATTTCCATCTAAACCATGTATATTTGTGGGTTACTCCACGAGCCAGAGTGCCTACCGATGCTTTGATCCAGAGTTTGGTAAAATATTTATTTCTTGACATGTTAAATTTTCTGAGACTACATTTTGGTTGTTTACTGTTTCCTCTCTAGTCCCTGATGATGTAGATACCTCCCTCATTTTGTTGCCGCCCTGCATACCATGCCCAACTCTTCGCCATCCGAGGCTCCAGCTCCTTCATATCTTGATCCACGTTCACTACCTGTATTACCCCCTTAGGAAAGGCTCAATCGCCACCAACCGCTCAAGCAGTGTAAAACCCCACCCCAATCCTACCACCGAGTCACACACACTATGTGCACTCGTGCTCAAAACCACATTTTTAAGCCAAAGCGTCTATATGCAGCTACAAAGCATCCATTTCCTGACGGTATCGAGCCCTCTTGTTTTTCTGAGGCACTTGCCACTCTTCAATGACGACATAGATGATTGATGAATTTAATGCGTTACAATGTCATGGTACATGGACTCTCGTCTCTCTTCTATCTCATGCAAGTATTGTTAGATGTAAGTGGGTGTTTCGTATAAAATGAAAACCTGATGGCACAATTTATCACTATAAGGCATGCTTGGTTGCCAAGGGATTTCATCAGCACCCAGAGTCAATTTCTTTGAGACATTCAGCCTCGGTGTAAAATCGGTCACGATCAGAACTGTCTTGACCTTGGCTATTTCTGCAAACTAGCCCATGAAACAACTTTGATATTAGAAATGCATTTCTTCATAGGAACTTAACAGTCCAAGGTTATATGTCTTAGCCTCCCAGATTTTTGGATTCCACTTCTCCACAACATGTATGCCTTTTACATAAGTCTCTCTATGGTTTACGTCAGGCCCCTCGCGAATGGTATATTGCTCTCAGCTCTGCTTTGCTCTTTTTTAGATTTGTTCAATCCCGAGTTGACACCTTTCTCTTTACTTATAACTGTGCTAATATTCGTATTATTGTGCTTGTCTATATCAATGACTTGATTGTCGCAGGCTCTAGTTCCACACATATTGGGAAGTTGATCAAGCACCTGCAATCCCAATTTGCAGTTAAGGATTTGGGCGCTCTCTCTTATATCATTGGTGTTGAGGTAGCTCGCGTAGTTTTATCACAATGTAAATATCTTGTTGATCTTCTTCGACGTCACAACATGGACGAAGCCAAGCCATTAAGGACACCGAGCAATCCCAAGAGTGACACAATTGATAATAATGTGGATCTGACGGTCTATCGGAGTGCAATCGGGGGTTTACAATATCTTGTTCACACTAGACCAGATATCTCCTTTATCGTTAATCATCTTGCTCAACGGATGGCTGCCCCTACAGGTCTATTAGGATGTATATTATAAGCCTAATTTTTTAATGAACTTCTATTTTAATATGAGAATCTTTTATGGTCAAATGTTTGCATTTTATATATGTTATTGCAATTGTCCAATTAATTTATATTGTAGATAATATGGTGTGTGGTACCACACAGAAGATCATATTATAAGGAACTGATCATATTATCAGTTCCTTATAGATTATAAATGGTAGCTCACAATCAAGATAATTTTGGATAAATTATCGGAATAGTTGTAGTGTAATTTGGTATTAGTCTATCTTGATTATAAAATTACACTAATACATTTTATATGTACTGAGCAGGACCAATTGAGGTTGTTTGATTTATACTGACTATATAATAGAATAAGACCTTTTATTATGGATGTGCGTCCTCTTAATCATTATATAATAACGGACACATATACTCGATATATGTTTCTTTAATTTACCAATGGGTGGGATTTATTCATTAAATCAATAAACTTGGTAAATTGGGATACAATGTTATTTATATGGTGTGATGTTGATTATAGAATGAAACTGTGTCCTAATTATTTAGGATGATGATGTCTCCTTGAAAAACTCATAAGGATTATCATATAAACCCTGCAGTAATAAAGTTGAGTGGTACTACTCTTGAAATTAGATGTTAATTAATTGAATTGTCAGTAATTCATTTAATTAACGGACATTCGATATCTTAAACACGGGGAGATAAATACGAACATAATAAATAGGAGCACATATTTAATATGATTTTGGGATAGTAGTTCAATAATAACATTTTAGTGGATCGAGTTATTATTGATGAGATTAAGAATTGTGTCCAGGCCGAATTAGGACTCCTAATTCCATCAGGAGGCCGAATCCTAATCCTCCTTTAGATCGCTGTTGTAGCCTATAAATAAGCTTTAAGTCAACCACTTCTAAACATATAAAAATATCATAAAATGATTTTAATAGAAGGCGGCTGGTATTCTCGAAGGATCGTTGCCCACACAACATTCGAGAAAAGGCGAGAAATACGGCAGAAGATTGAGAGGTCCAGGCTCTATCTATAGTTTGGCAGTTCTGACTTTAGAACTGGTTTGCCTTCACCTATTACGGTGAAAGGTATGATTCATTTTTCACTGCGTGTTAATCATATTTTGTATGAATCTCGAATAGGATAATTGCATAGGGTTAATGATCCGGCGGTTCCAACAAGGTCATGATTGGGGTGAGGTGAAATGATTATTTTGATATCTCAAAGGAACATTAGATCACGACCTACTCATTGGTAAACCGACTCACTTGCACCTCACGACCTACTCATGCTTTCACTTATGGCCGATTACATGTTTTTATAGTGACCAACCTTTTTTATTTGAAAATTTTGATATGTGACAAAAAAGTTGAAAAGAACACAACAAATACTATATAAAAAGAAGTGTTTCAAAATCTGTAAATTATGAGATTTATTTTTATTTTAGTTGATTTTTTCATATAGTTTTATAATATATGTTTTAATGTAGAATATTTCATTCATTTCCACATATTTTATACCAATATCAAATAAATTAAAATAATCTCAATACCAATATGTTGGAAATAAATTAGTATTGAATCTCATTATCAATACCAACATTTGATTATCAATTTTATTCAATTTTTATATTTTATATTTATTTTAATATATATAGTTTTGCACCTTTAAAATTCACACCCTTCTATTAATTTCTTATTTTATATTCTATATTTTAGTTAACTTTTTCTAACAACATCAAAATAAAAAATAGTATTAATCATCAACAAAATTTCGTTGATTCTACAAAAATTCAATGAATCCTCAAGAAATCCTCAAATTAAAAATAACAAAATATGAATTGAATAAAAAAGTCAAATTAAACTAAAACCTTCAAAACCCTCAAAACACAACGACATAAACTAAAATATAAGATATCAAAGATAAAATTGATAGAAGTAATTTTATGTGGAACAAGCTAGGGCAATCAAAAAATTTATAAATTTGAAATTTGAAATTAATTCAAATGAGATTAACGATGTGTATTATTCCTTTCATGTCACATGTGAGTAGTTCTTTTTTGTTGGCCCCAAGTGGTGTCCGAGGTTCAAAGGGGGGTGAATGAACCTTGGTCGACTTTGCAAATCTTTTATAAATTTACTGTTCTGCAAGCTACTTGAATTTGCAGCGCCAGTCAGTTACTGCTTACAGCACTAGGATGCAGTGCTGCACGCTGTAACTTAGAGTTTTATACGTAGCGGAAAATATGATTTTGACACAAGGCTGGTTTTCTCAAATATGATCCTTTCAAAGATGTTTTATACTTATAACAGATAGATATATAAGATAAAGCACAGATATAGAAAGCAATAAAACACTTATGGTTTATAGTGGTTCGAAGGTGGTGTAATCCTTTTACGTCCACTCTACTGCTACCTCGAGCAGGAACTTTGTTAAGTAAGATTGAATTACAGGATACTCCTAACAATCTATCAACTTACAAAGCCAAACACCTATTAGAACCCAACGTATACACAACAACTGCAAGTTCTAAAGGCAACCCACATAGGTTCCATACTCCCACACAGGGAATTGCCTATCAACTAGACAACTTATACAAACAGCAACGATAAATCCTATCAACTGTTTGACACCTAAAACAACCTAAACACACAACAACAAGGTTAATAAGTATATAAAATTGTTCTTCAATTGGTGCGTTGAAGTGAGCTTCTGAACCCTTCAAAGGATCTTTCAGCTTGAACTTGGTTCAAGTATATAAAATTGTTCTTCAATTGGTGCGCTGAAGTGAGCTTCTGAACCCTTCAAAGGATCTTTCAGCTTGAACTTGGTTCACTTCACTGAGATCGAGTGTTGAAACTGTAGAATATGCTTGAGAGAATATAGTTTTGAATGCTTGGTCTTTTTCACGTAAATGTTTCAGTTCTTAGCTTTAGGGTTGCTCGTCCTCTATTTATACTTGTAGAAAGATATTCGTTGAAGGAGATATCTCTCATTTGAATTTAAGTGTACTTGATCAAAGGTATGACTCACATTTAATGTGACTTGACTTTTCCTTTCGGAACATTTAATGCAGTGGTTGCGACTCGTAACTTTCTGCAACGCGTCAGTCCACGTGTCATCTTGGCATTGGCTCCGTGTCTGTAACTTTGATCTTCTTTGAAACGACTCTATTTATTCTTGCTTAGTTCCTCAGATTGCAGGATACTTATTCTGTTTGTCATAAGCGTTGTTGGCTGTTTATTCAGTAAGCTTCGCGTTGTATCCTAGATCTGCTTGCAGCTGTTCGTTCCTTACAGTGCTGATGTAACTTGACCTTCTTACAGTAACTTCATACAGTACTGCTGTATCTTTTCTTGCTTATATCTGCTTTCTTGCAGCAGCTTCATTCTTATTTTCTCGATGCAACATTATCTAATTGAATTCCTCCATCTTTCAGCACCTATAACTAGACTCAATCATAATCTATGTTTTCATTTAAACATTGTGAAAAATAGGGTACTCAAACTTCCTATTATATATATGATTTGTCTCATCAAAATCTAAATATTGAAATCCCAATATTTTTATTTGACGGTGAAACTATTTCTGCTCAAATTGGTGGGTTATAGTTCTTTTTATTTGACGGTGAAACTATTTCTCCTCAACTTGGTGTTTATAGGTTAGTTTTTTTTTTTGTTTGACAATGAAATAAATTCACCGAAATGGGTTAGTTTTTCTTTTTTCTTTTGTTTTTTTTTTAAATCAATTCTCCTGAAATGGGTGAAACCATTTCTCCTCTGGTTTATAGGTTAATTTTTTTTTGTTTAATGGTGAAATGAAATTTGGATAATTGTTTGATCATTTAGAATCTTGATTGTTATTAAGGTTTTTTTTTAATTAATTTTACCATATGTTTCTGCTTTACTATGACTATTACTTCTTTTTAAATATTTCAATATCTATGTCAAATCTAATTCTCCAAAATTTCCATGTTAAATATTTCCTATCTATTTCAAATCTAATTTTCCTATGATCGTGGCTAATTTAAGCACTATATTTGTTTACACTATATTTGTTAATGTAGTAATACTTTTATAAAAGCGTCATCAAATATATAAAATAAAAATATTGTATGAATATCATTTAATTATATATTTGTAATTAGGGTTTCAAATATATTGATATAATCTCGATATTGAATAACTGAAAAATTAAGAAAATATAGATAAATATCAAATTCAAAATATTGTAATTGAAATAAAAATCAATAGCTTAAATATATAAAAATATCAATATCGATATTTATTGATAATTTGATTATTTTAGACAATTAGAATTATCCTCTATATCAATATTTAGGGTTGTGCTATATTTTTATAAAAAGTAAATTGTCGGTAAATATTAAATTTAAAATATCATTATCGACAAAAATATCAATAATTCAAATTAATGAAATTATCAATATCAATATCTATTGATAATTATGATTATTTTGAACAAATATAATTATGCTCCCTATCAATATTATAATAATGAAAATTGATAGTACCTTTTAATCATAAATATCTTTAAGTTTGAATTTTGATTTTTTTTAATAAATTTTGTCAATATCACAATTGTATGATCTCTCTATACATATAAAATGGCATGATATGATTGCCTTTGTTTGATATGTTCATTCAGTACCAATACATACGAAAACTACGCCAAAGTGGAAGGGCTCCTATAGAAGTTAGAAAGTAGCTAGCCTATAGTAGTAGTAGTCCGCCGGCGTCACGACAAGATCAAATTAGCCTTATGAATTGAATCTTAAGTAGGTAGCCCGCCCGCCTACCAATCAAAGAGACTGAGAGTAAGTGTAAGCTCACCCATAAGCTCTTCGAGCTTCCCTTCATTCGCGAATTAAAGATACATATATATATTTTTTAAATAAAATTATACATATAAATGTAACTATGGTATAAACATATATAAATATAATTGTTCTAAAATAAATAAAATTATTCTCGTTAATTATAAAAATATATAAATAAAATTATACTAGATAATTATATTTTTTTATAGTTAAGTGTGGTTAAAATTATGTTCTTTTGTTATTGTTTATTTTCATAATTTTATCTACATTTATTTTTAATATAAAATATATTGAAAAGAAAATAATAAATTTATCAAATCTAAATAAGATTTTAAAAGCTAATATTACTAATTAACGTAAATATCAATACTTCAAATTTATGAGAATATCATATTTATTGATAATTATGACTATTTTGGACAAATGTAATTGTTCTTTGTGGCAATATCATAATGAAATTTGGAAATACATTTAATTATAAATATATTTGATTCTGCATTCAATACTCTCATGAATTTAAAATATATATTTCATGGAAATCCATATTTTGGACCTTAATTGTACTACAGTATAAGTTGAATATTGTGATTTTTTTAAAGTTAAAATATTATATAAAGGTAGGACTAATATAACATAAAAGTATGATTAATATAATATAAATGTATGACTAAATAAAATAAAGATTAGAGAAAGCAAAAAAAAAATATGTGGATTCAAATTAAATTCGACCCAACCTGACCCACATATATGAATTTAAAATTTATACACCAATTACACATAAGACAACTCCTTTTCAAATATCAACCACCCTCAAGCAATGGATGAGGTCCATCATGGTAGTGGAAGAAAATGTCCATTTTTCAAATATCAATCCTATAGCAGAGGATGAAGTGCATCATGTTAGTGGAGATTCTGCCACGAATAATGAAAGGAGATACCAAAATTTGGAGAAACATAGTGATCAAGAACTCTTATCAAGTTGTACAAAATTCTCGAAAATATCTTTCATCCTACAATTATTTCACCTTAAGTATGTGTATGGTTGATCATTGAAGTCGTTTAGCATGCTTTTAGATTTATTGATAGATGCTTTTCGTCAAGGTGCATGTTTCATTGTCCTCATCTTATTAATTGTGTAATTGCAAATTTGTCAACTTTCAATCATTCAATCATTTTTCCGCTAGATTTTGAAATTTCCGGTATTAGCTCATTTTATAGCTCATGTTAAGCATTATTTCATCTACATAAATGTTTTAGTTCATTTTGCTGTAATATGACGTAAAATATTACTTATATCATATAAAAATATGAATCACATAATATAAAGATATTTACTCCATTTACTTAAAGATATTACTTAAAACGTACTTTTATTATCTTAGTCAAATTTATTAATTGTATCACATTCACAGGGAAATATTAGTTGTATTATATAAATGTACTACTTGTATCACATAAAGGTTTTACTGTATTTAGATAAAAGTACTACATCATTAAATTGATATATTAGATAAGAATACTACTTGTATCACGTAATCTTAAAAGTATTGTCCGATTTTACTTAAAAATGATTTTCTTTTTTTACTGAAATATATTAGTGTATAATATAAATGTATTAGCTGTATTATATAAATGTATTATTTCATTTACGTAAAGGTAATACCTCATTTTATGTAATATAATGTAAGATTATTTTTCACATAATATAAGAGTATCACTATCATAACTAAAATGTATCACTAACATATCTAAAAATTCATGTTTGTTAGAACATAAATATAATGTAAGGATGCCATTGACATAATATAATTGTATCATTAGTATAATTAAAACGTATTCGATATTCATCAAAACACAAATATGTGTGAGACATTATAGAACAACTAATGCATGGGGACGAGCGTGAGAGTATAAAAATAGATGTGGATGGTATCCAGCGGATTACATGGATTTTAAACCATGCAACATGTGTATAATTTTTTTGCCTTTCAAATAATTAATTATATGTTGGAAAATTGGTTGTAAAAAGTGGTGGATGACATGACTTTGACCAAAAGTTAAGTGGCTAAATGTTAATCCTTTTAAGGATTGGATGCCAAAAGATTAATCTACGTTTGGAGTAGATAATCTAGGCATTTTGAATCACTCAAAACTAATTTTTGGTGAGTGAGAAATTAATCATCTAAGTTGGCCACTTGAAATGGGAATGTGAAGGTCTTGAGTGTGGGAAAGAAGCTTAACTATCCCACATAGGAAGATGGACCTAATAAATGCAAGTATTTAAGAACTCATGTGAAGTGGCTCAATAATTAATACACTCTTGGAGTGGTATGCTTGTGCAACACACATACGCGCGTGCGTGCTTCGTCACGGCTCGACTCAGCTCGAACCAGACCCGACCCGACCTCGGCCGTGGGCCTTGATCCTTGGCAATTGGACGTTGGGCTGGACTTGGGCGGATGGGGCGGCTCGAATTTTCCCGACCTGTTGCTGCGGTTGCTGCATTACAGCTCCCGATCGGGAATACAGCATACAGCTCCCGGTCGAGGTTGCAGCTGCTGCACGCAGCGGGAAACTTACAGCACCCAGCGTGCTGTTTTTAGCTCCCGGCCGGGAAAGCAGCGGGCAACTTACAGCACCCGTCCGAGGTTGCAGTGGGTAAGTTGCAGCTCCCGTCCAAGGTTGCAGCATACATTTTTTTGTCGTCGTTTCAAATTTTTGAACGGGATGTTTCTTGCATTAAAGACCCGTTATTAGGCAGTTACTTCCCATCAATTCTCAGGTGTAACCCCCATGGTGGAGACCTATAAATAGAGGTCGTCATGCATCATTTTTTGGACACATTTACAAAAACACATACAAGCTTTTCATTCTGCATTTGCTCAGTTCTCCAAAACACTAAAGTTCACCGGAGCTTTTGAGATTGTGGTGCTACATCTCAAAGGACGAAGTCGTTTTATCTTTGGGAGATGATACGTACGATCCAGTGAGCACTACCCTGGACGTATCTTGTCTTAAGGACAGAGGTCTTCCTCGACTCGACTGCTGCTGTTATTTGTAATAAATTAGATATTTTGTTTCGTTGTTCGACATATTAGTCTTACGGTGCTCTTGCAACCAACAAGCTTAAGACGAGATAGTATCATTATGTCGGACAACAACAACAACAACAACGTGGTTTCCCCTGCTACTGCTGCTGCAACTAACATTGCTGGAATCTCTCCTGTTGCTGCTGCCAACGTACTTGCAACCCCAGCTGTAGCCACCAATGCTGCAACCTTTCATGCAGCAATACGACCTGCTGCATTGCCTACTGCAGAAAAACCCGAAAGGTTTTCTGGGGAAAACTTCAAGAGGTAGCAGTAGAAGATGTTGTTCTACTTGACCACTGTTGGAGTGGCTATGTATGTGAGGTAAGACCCCCTGGTTGTAGCCGACGATGATACGAACATGGAGGCGCGTATAGCCCTCGATGCTTGAATACACAGTGACTTACTGTGCAAGAACTACATCCTGAATGGGATGAGCGACTCGCTGTATAGCGTGTATGCGGGCTGCAAGACGACCAAAGAGTTGTGGGATGCTCTTGAAAAGAAGTACAAAATCGAGGATGTCGGAGTCAAGAAATTTATAGTGGCTCGTTTCCTCGAATTTCAAATGGTGGACTCTCGTCCTGTGATGGACCAAGTGCAAGACTTCCAATTGGTGGTGCACGAAGTTCAAGCTGAAGGGATGAATCTGCCGGAACCTTTCACGGTTGCTTGTGTGATCGAGAAGCTCCCACCTAGTTGGAGGGACTTCAAGAATTACTTGAAGCACAAATGAAAGGAGATGACTCTCGAGGACTTGATTGTCAAGCTCTATATCGAAGAGAATAATAGGAAGGCTGATCCTAGGCCGCGTATGCCAATGGATGCTAAAGCTAACCTATTGAAGGACAATAAGCGAAAGGGCCTTAACCCCAATCAAAACGAGAAGAGGAAGAAGCCAGCGAAGAAATTCAATGGCAATTGCTACAACTGTGGCAAGCCTAACCACATGGCGAAAGAGTGTAGGCTGCTGAAGAAGAAGAAAAACAACCAAGCCAACATGGCCGAGCACAAGAAAGACTTGGACGACCAAGATCGTTGTGCAGTGGTGTTTGAAGCAAATATGGTGGATAACCCAAGAGAGTGGTTCATGGACATTGGAGCCACTTGCCACTTGTGCTCAGATAGAGAGGTTTTTTCCTCCTACAAGGCTGTGAGTGGACGAAAGCTCCACATGGGCAAGCAAGCATCATTCGAGGTGGTTGGAGTTGGAAACGTTGTACTCAAGCTAACTTCGGGCAAAGAGCTCACGTTGAAAGATGTCTTACATGTCCCGAACATCTGTAAGAACCTAGTTAGTGGTTCGCTGCTTGTAAACCATGGCTTCAAGTTAGTTTTCGAGGCTGAAAAATTTATACTTACAAAGCATGGTGTATTCTTAGGTATGGGCTATTTAGCTAATGGCCCTTTCAAAATAAATGTAATGGCCAAGCGCCAAGTTGTACCTAAGATGAATAATGAGAATGCAACATCTTCTTCGTATATCGTTGAGTGTTGTGATTTATGGCATAGTAGATTGAGACATATTAATTTAAATACTATAAAAAGACTAGTAAAAATGGACTTATTAAAAGTCGATAAAATAAACACACAAAAGAAATGTGAAGTGTGTGTGGAAGCCAAAATGGCTAAGCTACCTTTTCATAGTGTTGAAAGGAGTACAAAACCTCTAGAATTAATTCACACAGACGTGTGTAACTTGAAGTTTGTGCAAACTAGATGTGGGAAAAAGTACTTTATTACTTTTATCGATGATTACATAAAGTATTGCTATGTATACCTCTTGAAAAGTAAAGACGAAGCTATAAAAGCTTTCAAGAATTACAAGAATGACGTAGAAAATCAATTAAATGGAAAAATAAAAGCTATATGAAGTGATAGAGGTGGAGAGTATGTGACACCATTTGAGGAGTTGTGTTCACAAAGTGGCATAATTCACCAAACGACGATCCCCTACTGACCTCAATCGAATGACATAGCTGAACGTAAGAATCGAACTCTAAAAGAGATGATGAATGTCTTGCTAATAAGCTCGGGGTTACCACAGAACCTATGGGGGGAAGCCGTTTTAACGGTGAATTATATACTAAATAAAATTCCTTTTAAAGGAAAGGATGAAACTCCCTACGAATTGTGGAAAGGACGCAAACCGTCGTATAAATACCTCAAAGTGTGGGGGTGTTTGGCTAAAGTGGAGGTACCACCTCCTAAGCAAGTGAGAATCGGTCCTAAGACGATTGATTGTATCTTTGTTGGATATGCACTCAATAGTAATGCTTATCGTTTCCTAATCCATAAGTCAGAAATTCCCGACATGGTAAAGGGAACAATCATGGAATCAAGGAATGCTACATTCTTTGAAAACATCTATCCTAGTAAACAAAGGGTAGAAATGAGCTCAATAAATAAAAGAGCACTAGACCAAGCTACAAGTAGTTCTAGTCCTTTAGAAGAGGAACCTATACGTAGCAAAAGAGCCAAAATTGCTAAAAGTTTCGGTCCTGATTTCATCACGTATATGTTGGATGATGAACCGAAATCGATCAAGGAAGCTCTATCGAGCCCTGATGCTCCATTATGGAGAGAAGCGATCAATAGTGAGATTGATTCCATTATGCAAAATAACACATGGGAGTTAGTTGATCTTCCTCCCGGTTGTAAGCCCTTAGGAAGTAAGTGGATCCTAAAAAGAAAGTATAAAGCTGATGAAAGTGTAGACAAGTACAAAACTCGTCTAGTATCCAAGGGCTTTAAACAAAATGAAGGAGATGACTTCTTCGACACGTACTCACCTGTGACGACAATTACGTCAATACGTGTGCTTCTAGCAATTGTTGCTTTGCACAATCTAGAAATCCACCAAATAGACGTTAAAACGGTGTTCCTAAATGGTGAGCTAGAAAAAGAGATCTATATGGATCAGCCTGAAGGGTTCGTTACACCTGGATAAGAAAAGAAGGTGTGTAAACTTGTTCGGTCTCTGTATGAACTTAAACAAGCACCTAAACAATAGCACGTGAAATTTGACAATACTATATTGTCAAATGGCTTCAAAATCAACGAGTGTGATAAGTGCGTCTACATTAAGAGCACACTTAAGACTTACGTCGTTGTGTGTCTTTACGTGGATGACATGTTGATCATGGGTAGCAACCATGAAGTCATAGTTGAAATGAAGAGCGTGTTGAAACGAAATTTCGACATGAAAGATATGGATGTGGCAGACGTGATTCTTGGAATCAAAATACTTAGGACGTCTGAGGGAATAGCACTAACACAATCTCACTATGTTGACAAAGTGCTTAGAAAATTCAATGCTTATGACGATCCACCTGCCAAAACACCTTTAGAACTCAACGTACATTTGAGTAAAAATAAAGGTAAGCAGCTCCCCGCCGAGGATGCAACGTGCTGCTTACAGCTCTCGGCTGAGGTTGCAGCTACTACATGCAGCGGGAAACTTACACACCCAGCGTACTGTTTTCAGCTCCCGACCGGGTAAACAGCAGGCAACTTACAGCACCCGACGTGTTGTTTTCAACTCCCAGCCGGAAAAGTAGCAGGTAACTTACAGCACCCGTCCGAGATCGCAGCGGGAAACTTATAGCACCGGCCGGGAAAGCAGTGAGCAACTTAACAGCTCCCAACTGGGAAAGTAGCGGGCAACTTACAGCACCCATTCGAGATTGCAGCGGGAAACTTACAGCACCCGGCGTACTGTTTTCAGCTTCCGACCGGGAAAGCAGCGGACAACTTACAGCACCCGTCCGAGATTGCAGCGGGTAAGTTGCAGCTCCCGTCTAAGGTTGCAGCATACGTTTTTTATCACCATTTCAAATTTTTGAACGAGACGTTTCTTGCATTAAAGACCCGTTATTTGGCAGTTACTTCCCATCAATTCTCAGATGTAACCCTCATGGTGGAGACCTATAAATAGAGGTCGTCATGCATCATTTTTTAGACACGTTTACGAAAACACATACAAGCTTTTTATTCTGCATTTGCTCAGTTCTCCAAAACACTAAAGTTCGCCGGAGCTTTTGAGATTGTGGTGCTACATCTCAAAGGACGAAATCGTTTTATCTTTGGGAGATGATACACACGATCCAATGAGCACTACCCTAAGCGTATCTCGTCTTAAGAACAGAGGCCTTTCTCGACTCAACTATTACTGCTATTTGTAATAAATTAAATATTTTGTTTCGTTGTTCGACATATTAGCCTTACGGTCCTCTTATAACCAACATTACATAATGGCCATCTATCATTTACTTATTTTAATTTTCTGGTCATAATTTTCTGGTCACTGTGTTTTGTTCCTTTCATTATCTTCATTCACATTCGCACTTATTTTTATTTCGATCAATAACATTATTTATCTTCACTTAGATCATTTAACTTCACATTTATTATCATTTTGATCATTTACCGTATACTATTTTTCATTAGACAAATTCAACACCTCACATATACATGACAAAAATAAAAGGTCAAATGGTTAAAAAAATTCAAATATTTTAGAATTTTTTTTATTTTAGCTAATTCTTTAAAAATTATTAATTTAACTATATTATAACAAATTAATTGCAGTTTTAGTTGAAATTAAATTATATATGTCTTATCTGACAGGTACATAAATAAAGAAATCATTTACACCTCATCAAAAATGATAAAAAAAAATGTCAAAAGCTAGGAAAATGATAGGATAACCTGCCACAAATTGAAAATTAAAATGTGATAAAAAAGCATTGCAATTTTTTTTTAAAAAAATGTCAACTGCACATAATCATTATCGATATTATCGACATCAATCATATTAATTGAAATATCTATATATCAATATTTAACTTATTTAGACTTCTCGATATTATTAAAATATTATGAATCAATATTTAAAGTTGGATTTCTTTAATCCTATATAAACTGAAAACAAACATAACCTAAGGATCATCATTTGAAATTTGAAATCCATATAAGTGATAATATATATTTTTTTTAAAATTACAATACTTTTTTTTTCCGAATTTTGAAATTGGCCTTTGGTGTTTATTAAAAGGTGGAGTAAACAATGCTCAAATTTATCCATAATTATCTAATGGATATTAATACTCTATAGCCTGTTACCTTAATGGTGATCATGTTTTGAGAGGTCTTCATACATGGTCTGTATACATACATCGCCAATGTCTCTCTTATGTGTCTCTCATGTTTCTTAATGGTGATGGCCAATGTTTCTGTCGCCAATGTCTCTCTCATGTTTTGAGAGGTCTCCATACATGGTCTCTATACGAAGGTCTCCATACATGGTCTCTATACATACCTATGGTGATCGTCAATGTCTCTCTTAGGTCTCTCATGTTTCTAGGATCTATCTTATGTCTGTCTCATGTTTCTAGGGTCTCTCTAATCCGGATTTACTTATTTATATTATTCATGCAATTTGTTTGCAAAACTTCTTTGACTATGATTCACTTTGCTTTGATGGATGAAGATACGATGAAATTATGGAGGTATCTTGATTAATAAAAACTAATATAAATTATGGATACGATGAAATTATGGAAATATATTGATTATTTTTTATTTATATTGTTCATAATTATATATAAACGGAAGTTGTTTTCTACATTTGTTGCAACCGATGGAGGTGGACATTGCTTGGACGTGATTATTTTATATAAATATCGTTGGACATTGCTTGGACGTGATTATTTTATATAAATATCTTTGGACGTGATTATTTTATATAAATATCGAGGCCAATAGACGTGATTATTTTATATAAATATTGATTATATTACATTTGCTATTGGTGCTGCAACCGATGGAAGTGAATATCAAGGCCGATGGATGTGATTATTTTATATAAATATCGATTGATGAGATCAAAATAAATGGACTCCTATTTCAATTGAAATTAGGACTCCTACTTCAACTACAACTGAGACTCCTATTCCTACTACAATTACTTAGGGAGTCTATAAATACCCTCTTTATGTTTGCTTTTAAAGGGACAATGTATAAAATACATACACAATTAATTATACACACTTGTGTAATTTGAGAGATCTATTTGAGCAATCTGACTGACTTGAGCGTCGGAGTCCCATCGCCGGGAGCGATGGGAACCCTCCCAGGGTATCTATTTTGCAGGTTTTTGGATTCAAGGTTTCGAGTTTCAGCCCGAGAAGACGAACGGTAAATCGGAGCAACATCAATTGGCGCCGTCTGTGGGAAATTTTGAGTTAAGATGTTGAGATAACAAACATGGTGAATATCAAAGGATCATAGAGAACTACCAAACTCAAATTTCCCTTTACCTTAATAAAGTGAGAAATTTCTACTCTCCGTGGACGTAGGCTAATTTAGCCGAACCACATTAAATTGCTGTGTCTTTTTTGTTCTGTTTGATTTTATATGATTGTCCTTATACTTAATGATTTCTCCTTGGAAGGGTTGATTGATGGAACTGATCAACTGAACCTTCCTTGGATCGAACTGAATGATTTCTCCTTGGAAGGGTTGATCGATGGAACTGATCAACTGAACCTTCCTTGGATCGAACTGAATGATTTCTCCTTGGAAGGGTTGATCGATGGAACTGATCAACTGAACCTTCCTTGGATCGAACTGAATGATTTCTCCTTGGAGATCAACTGAACCTTCCTTGGATCGAACTGAATGATTTCTCCTTGGAAGGGTTGATCGATGGAACTGATCAACTGAACCTTCCTTGGATTGAACTGAATGATTTCTCCTTGGAAGGGTTGATCGATTGAACTGATCAACTGAACCTTCCTTGGATCGAGCTGAATGATTTCTCTTTTGAAGGGTTGATCGATGGAACTGATCAACTGAACCTTCCTTGGATTGAACTGAATGATTTCTCCTTGGAAGGGTTGATCGATGGAACTGATCAATTGAACCTTCCTAGGAACGAACTGAATGATTTCTCCTTGGAAGGGTTGATCGACCGAACTGATCAATTGAACCTTCCTAGGAACGAACTGATTGATTTCTCCCTGGAAGGGTGGATCGACCGAACTGATCAACGAAACCTTCTTAGGAACTAACTGATTGACGAACTCCTTTGGAATGTCATGATCGAACGAACTGATCAACATTCCCTTGAAACGAACTGATTGATACATCCCCATGGAGTGTCTTGATCGAACGAACTGGTCAACACATTCCTTGGGAATAGCCTGATGGAGTAGACTGATTGATGAATTCCTTCGAAATATCCCGGCGAACTAAAAGGACGAATGTCCTGACGAACGAACTAAAAAGACGAATGTCTTATTGATACATTCCCTCGAAATGTCGAACTGATGAAGCGAACTGATACGTTCCCTCAGAATGTCTTGATTAAATTGAAACATCTCATTCAAATTGAACTCCACTAGTGTATGTCAACATACACTACGAAAGGGGGGGAGTACTGATGTGATCAAAATAAATGGACTCCTACTTCAACTGAAATTAGGACTCCTACTTCAACTACAACTGAGACTCCTATTCCTACTACAATTACTCAGGGAGTCTATAAATACCCTCTTTATGTTTGCTTTTAAAGGGACAATGTATAAAATACATACACAATTAATTATACACACACTTGTGTAATTTGAGAGATCTATTTGAGCAATCTGATTGACTTGAGCGTCGGAGTCCCATCGGCGGGAGCGATGGGAACCCTCCCAGGGTGACTTGAGCGTCGGAGTCCCATCGCCGGGAGCGATGGGAACCCTCCCGGGGTATCTATTTTGCAGGTTTTTGGATTCAAGGTTTCGAGTTTCAGTCCAAAAACGGCGATGGGAACCCTCCCAGGGTATCTATTTTGCAGGTTTTTGGATTCAAGGTTTCGAGTTTCAGTCCAAAAAGGAGGACGGTAAATCGGAGCAACATCATCGATTATATTACATTTGCTATTGATGCTGCGACCAATCGAAGTGAATATCGAGGCAACCGATGGAAGTGAATATTGAGGTCGATGGACGTGATTATTTTATATAAATATCGATTATATTACATTTGCTATTGGTGCTGCAACCGATCGAAGTGAATATCGAGGCAATGGACGTGATTATTTTATATAAATATCGATTATATTACATTTGCTATTGCTGCTGCGACCGATCGATTATATTACATTTGGTATTGGTGTTGCGACCGATGGAAGTGAATATGGAGGCTGATTATTTTTATTTTATATAAATAATGGGTATTGGTGTTGCGACCGATGGAAGTGAATATGTAAGTGATGGACCGATCGATTATATTATGGTGTTGCGACCGATGAAAGTGAATATGGAGGCTGATTATTTTTATTTTATATAAATAATCGGTATTGGTGTTGCGACCGATGGAAGTGATGGAAGTGAATATGGAAGTGAATATGGAGTCCAATGGACGTGATTATTTTATATAAATATCAATTATATTACATTTGCTATAGCTGATGTGACCGATGTAAGTGGACATGTTGATGCTGCTGCGGCCAATGGACGTGATTATTTTATATATATATCGATTATATTAGTTGTAATATTATTTTGTATAAATATCGATTATATTAGTTGTAATATGCATAAATCTGTGATAATATCGACAACTCCTGCGGCCAATGGATGTCATTATTTTATATAAATATCGATTATATTAGTTGTAATATATGGACAAGTCTAGTTGAACATTGATATATAGATATGTGATTATTTTATATAAATATCGATTATATTAGTTGTAATATATGGACAAGTCTAGTTAAACATTGATATATAGATATTTCAATTGATATAATCGATCGATAATATATTCATATTTTATATGAATAGAAATCCTGAAACTCTGAATATTTAACTTATCGATATCGATAGTTTGATCCATATCGATCATATTAGTTGCGATGATATAAATTAAACTTAAACATTGATATAAATTAAACTTAAACATTGATATATAGATATTTCAACGGATATAATTGATGTCGATAATAGCGACATATTCTATATGAATAGAAACCCTGAAATTCTGAATATTGATCATATTAATTGCGACAATATCAACAAATCGTCTAGATACCCTGAAATTCTGAATATTGATCATATTAATTGCGACAATATCAACAAATCGTCTAGATAAGTTAAATATTGATATATAAATTTTCAACTAATATAATTCACCTTGAGCTAACTCATTTCACCAGTTATTATTTTGTCTTTTATGTGTCATCTATTCATTTTCAAACCCTTCTAGCCTTTGTCTTCTCATGTGTCATTTATTCATTTTCAAACCTTTCTGAGCCTTCTAGCCTACACTAATTATTTGCTGGAACCAACAGCTGAAAATATTAAGTAAATTTACACCTATCTTACAAAATTATAAACGGAAACACCTTAGTAACATGCTATTATCCGAAAACAAACATATTCAGAAGCCGAGCAGAAACAAGATTACAAATTTATAATCAATATCACATTGTCATATTAAGATTTTAAAGGTTATTGGTACGATGATATAAAAGTTCAAAATGTGTGGTTGGCAGAACAGACTTCCATCTCAACCCTTACTGTGAGAGAGAAAAAAAAAACTCATATAGGCCAAGCAGAAAACTCCCTTACTGTGAGAGAAAAAAAAAACTCATATAGGCCAAGCAGTTGTCAGATGAAAGAAACAACAAATGTAATGAGATAGGAGTTAGGGCAACCAAAATGGAGAATCTTTTTCTTCAATCAAAAATAACAATATATCACATTTATATTAAAGCAAGCAAGGCCACAAGTCATATACCTGCCAGGTTCTCAGAAGCAAATTTAAGGCAAACATCTTTCAATTCTTCAGCATGATAACGTTCTGCGAAGGTTAGTTATGATTCTATGAAATTGAAATAAATTATCACATAAAGAATGAATTGGAGCTTGGAGTTTGAGAGTTGAGAGAGAGATTGAAGAATTGTGTGAAAATGAAGAATGTAGTATAGGTATTTATAGAGATCATCATTCATAATTTTTAAAAAAATTAAAAAAATAAGGTCATTCGATTCGAATCTCTATTGTTAATAATCAACAATCAATTCATCATGGCCCTATATGTGTCCTTTTCTAAATAAAAAAATAATCGATCGGTTCGAACTGCTGGTTTATAACAGTCAAATCGTCGAGATTGTTGATCATCAACAGTTGATTCATCTAAGTCGTCTATGTGTAACACTTCAAAATAAAAAAAAATAAAAAATTCAACGGTTCACAATTTGAAAATTCCCAAATCGCAATCGAACCGGAGAATCACGATTACGGTTTGGAATCCGAACCGGGTCAACAATTTTCCGAATCATTGACGAGCAGTTCGAACCGGCCAGATTCCTGTTTTTTAAATCGGTCGATCACCACTACCTTCATTAGTTGATTTCTTGTTAATTTACTTTATAGATTATTTAATTAATTTAGTGGCAGTTAATCAATCTGAAAACCCCCATCATTTCTTATTTTGTTGAATGTGGCATAGTTTATTCATCACTCTTCGTGCGATCGACTTCAACTTGTTCTATCTGTTAGTTAATTAGGCAAAAAAATATTTATTAATTTTATCTCGTCGCGACAACGACATCACCTTACCCTTCTCAAGAAACGGAAGTTGATCTTCTTCGACTAGCACAATTGGGAAGATGATTTGGAAAAGATAGGTTCATTACCCTGTCTCGAGAAGCTCACAGTCTCATTCGATCAAGTCCTTCACAACAATAAAATATGAATTGCCGAATATATCCCTATTATAAATTATTATTTAAGGTTATAACAGTAATTTATAATTTTCATACTTAAAATTTTTTATATTAGAATTCTACCTAATTCAAAATCTTATAAAATCCTATTATAATTAGAACTCTAATATAAAAGTGTTATATATACAATATTTGTACTATTTATTTCTTTAATTTGAATTGATTGTGGATATTTCTTACAAAATATAGATTGTCAAATACATCTCTATTATAGATTATTATTTAAGGTTATAACAGTAGTTCAGGTTTTTCATACTTAAATAATTTTATATTAGAATTCTAGTTAATTCAAAATCTTATAAAATCCTATTATAATTAGAACTCTAATATAAAAGTGTTATATATACAATATTTGTATTATTTTTTTCTTTAATTTGAATTGATTTCCACGTGTAACACACGTGCTCTAAAACTCGTATATATAATAAATATGCATTTATGGTGGGTGAATTGCTTCTATTTCTCTACGATTAAATCAGACACATGTATAAAATGACGGCATTAATAAATAGGTATCATGCATTAAGTAATAGACCATAGAACACAGTTTAGAACACTACGCATACACATAATTAATGGGGTCAAATAGGGGTTAAAAATTAGTGATGAAATAAGACATGCAAATTAGTTTCACACAATTATGGTGCAAAATAATTGATAACAAGTGTAAGATTATATTGATATAGAACTTCCATGGTATACATCCTTTTATGTAAATATGTTACCAGCCTCAAAGCATGAGAGGTGAACTAAAAGAGAAACTCAGACTGGTGGTTATATCAGTATATTTAACCTACATGTATGCCTTCCTTAGCCACCTGAGCCCCGAAAGTTTGGGAATCGTAACGCGAAGAAGGCCATCCCTGCACCAGAAACCATCATATGTGCATATTAACTCCAGTCTCCGTAACTATGCATTATCATTTGACTAAATGGGAAGTTCACTTTACAAAGAACACATCAGATATCAAGATCCCTGTAAACCACCATGTATGAGTTCTCTAAAGTGTATCTAACAAGAATACGTTTTGAGAGAGGTTTTAATGAAACTAGAAAGGAAGACCGTGTGGTTCTGAAGTCCCGGTACATTGTGAATATGTAGTTGAGTATGTCATAATGTATATAAATTCTTATTTTCCCTAGTTTCTTCGGAGATATATATATATATAGATAATTCTGCTAAAATATTCAAATGCAACCACGATCAAACACTGAGACTTACTGAATTTCGGCTGAAACATTATTCTTGTTTGTGTTACTGGGAAGTGGCCACACAATCCGATATGGTCCCTGCAAAATTTCCCTTCTGTGATAAGACATGGTTGAGTTATTTGATCTTTCTGCTTCACAAGACCAGTTTGATCGATTGCCTTTTATAATCAAGCTGTGAGAGATGAAATTCATCACTAGGCTTTATATAGGAGAAGACAGTATCTGGGGCAGATTACATATACATGTACCCAAACTAAATCCTATTGTAAATGAACTTGGAAATGAAGAAGATGGTATCTTACCTTTGGTTATCAACCTCCACCTTTATGTTGTCAATATTGACACCGGGAATTTCTAATGTAATAACATAAGTGAATCCAGATTCTACAACATCCATTCTCGGTGACCAGTCAATTCCTGTGGGACAGAACAAATCAACAAAAGAATATATCGTTTTTTAAAGATATAGTTAATTTGAGAGACTCTATGTAAACTCCAGCCTCTCGTTTACATAGACAACATCCATAGAAACCATTTCATGAACACCCTGTTAGGTGAATATTATGAATACCAGCAGTGTAAGTGTGAAACCAAAACTTTTGTCAACTAAGAACCAGAAAATGCAAAATAAAAGGTAACATATTGAATAGAAAAAACGTCATTTCTATAATATGGTGACAGGTTATAAGAAAATAAATTTCTCCAAATGAAGCCATTTATACGAAGATGAGGAAGACACACAACTTGTTTCCTCACCCTTTGCAACAAAACTATGTGTCTTTTCCTCAGAGTTGATCTCGGGCTGCCCACTTTCTTGATTTGGCCTTGCAAACATGGGAGCTTCTGGAGCAGGGTCAGTATATCTGCAACCTTGAACCATAGATTGGATTCCTTTGACAGTTGGAATACCGGGTTCCACTTGAGCAGGTCTAGAAAACGACGGTGCTTCATGAGCGTTAGACCCTTTCCCACAACTTGTGGATTTTGAAGGCATTCCAGATTGCATATAGTTCCCCTATACAAGGTTAAAAAGGATTAAGCCATGACATTCTTTAGATGGATACATGATGAAAAATATTAAGGAAAGATTATGATATATTTGTTTGTTGGACATTCCCGATTCTATGGGATTAAAACACATATATAACTTTTGCACCTGTTCATTTGAAGTCTGTCTCATGAAATAGCCTTGAGAAGCAGACCCTTGCCGAGAAAAGTACATCCTGTTGTCATATCTTCGGATGACAGTACTCAAACTGTTGCTACAGCTCTGAAGTTAAAAATGCTGAAGTAGTTAAAACCATCAAAAGATATTAAGTATAATAAAATGAAAAAGGAAAGAAGATAATCTAAAGAATGTATGCCCACTATACATTTTCCCAGAATGTTCAACCTCAACAACTTCCACATGTGAGAATTTAATTATTTTCTTCAGCACCATCTATTCAAACGCGGAAGAAGTTGAGATGGGCATTCTCTTAAGATAAGCATTATATGTTCAGTCTTAAGACACTTAATGCACTTTGGATGTTTGTCGGTTTGTGACCATCTCTTCTTCTCTTCTTGTGACTTTGTTTTTTTTTTTTTATAATATAACGGCTTATTTAAATAAAAACATAATAATTAGATTCTGCAATTTCAAGCACTAGTTGGTTCACCTTTAAGATTTCTGCATTTCTCTTTATATCAGAACTTCATACTCCGTGCACTATATTATTAGCCTCTATGTTCACTTGTGCCCTGTGAGTGTTATTTAGTGTATGAAATGCATTTTAGCATTTAACGTCTCTTGTTATGTTGTTCATCTTGATTACAGACTGTATATTTGAAGGCCATGCACTACAAACCCTCAGCATTGATTTTTTCCCTAATTCTCCATATTCGTTGGCTATTAGGATTTGGATATGGTAGTTTAATTCATAATGTAAGAACCTACAAATTCAGCATAGGAGAAGGCATCAAATCTTCAAAACTCGATTCAAAACCAGAAACTAATATGTTCAAACACCAAATCAATCCAAAACACCACCGAATTTCCAATCGTAATTATTCTCAGGCACAAAACATCAACAATTCATTCATTAAGCTGAAGATTATCTATATGTGCATATCTATATACTAAAACCACAAATATTCTTATACCTGAAATACTGCACAACCAAATCCTACGCTTAGTTGGACAAAACTCAGCTACGAATCAACAATATGGAAAATTTGCCATAATTAAACAGTAAATCTGCATAAAATTGAGAAATTACCATGGGTAAAAGGTGGGTAGCAGTAGCTGATATATCTTCATGAGAAGCCAAGTGAGCTGCGATAACATTCACTCTTCTTCTCACAACTTGACTCTCCATTAAATTAACGACACGCGAAGATTGCTCACAGAAGTACTCTGTTATTGTTGGAGTTGAGCTCAATTTAAGAAGAAAGAGCTTTGAATTTGTGGATATTTTTGTGATTCAGATGAGGATGGTGATTATGATGTGAAATTTCAGATATTTTTGTGAAGAAAAGAAATTCAGACACCCAAAAAAAAAAAAAAAATCCCTAAAAAAATATCGAGATTGTGAGGTGTTTTGAAGCTCTATACTTGTGTCATTTTCATGAATTGTTGCTTGGGATTAATTAATTTTGTCATGCATTCATATAAAAGGTAGACTATTAGATAGGAATAATAATTTATGTATTGAACTAAATTATTTCTTAAAATTTATGTGTAGTATTGAAGTGAATTGTTGCTTAAGATTTATGTATTGAATTCAAAAAAAGATCAGAATTTGGTCTCAATATTTTAGGTTTGTTTGTTTGGTGTTGTAGACACGATGAGTCTACATGCAGATTAACTGATTTTACTGGTTAAGATTTATAAAATACAAATACATGATTGATATGGATGAATGATGTATTTATTTATATATATAAAAGAATGATCACATGTGTCTACAAGTTATCATATTATTTTTACAAATTAAATTTATAATTAAGGAGAAATTTCATAATAAAACTCAATTTATAGATTAATTTTCAATTTTTTCAATAAGAGGTTCAATTTAACTTTTTTTCTCAATTCAAGGCTTGAAATTTAGAGCTTTCAAGAGCTTTTATCATTGAAATAGAGGATTGATTCTCCTTGATAATAAGGAGTATTTTTTCCCCAATTTAGTGAAGAGTTTTCCCAAGAGTATTGCAATGGACTTCAGTCGAGTTCCCCAGAAAATTGGGAAGAAGTGTTTGTTGTATTCTAATAAGGAAATTTTGTAACTTGTTTGTTACTTTGTTAGTGGATTCCCATGTTTTGGGAAGAGATGACATAGAAGAATTATACTACCTTCAAACCTCTATAAGTCGGTTGTGGTTTTACTTGCTTTCTTATATTCTATGCTCATATTTGCTTCTATCTTTTCTGTTCCTTGGACACAATTTGTTTGTCTACATGCTATCTGTTTTATCTTACCTCGGTCGACCTTCTTATAAAGTGTCTGCATGATAATTGTGTATTTTTTATACCCGTCATCTCTGCCAATAGAACAAGAGTTGGATCCCTCATATTTCCGCACTTTTGATTTAAAAGATGTTTTGTTGTTTTCATAGCATTACATTTTTGTTTCTGCTGAGATTTTAATTGTCCACTAAGCTTTGCGTATACATACCCCTACTCATATTGCTTGCTAGTAAACCTGTTTGCTACCTTTGTTTTATATCTTAATTGAAAAGGGAACGAAGTCTTTCTCCCCTTTAAATTTCTTTTGACTCTTTCAGGATATCTACAGTTATTAATATTAGGGATACAAAAGTATAGTTAAGGAAATGGGAACAACTATTATCATGCTACGGATGGAATAACTAATCAAAATATTTTAAAATAAAAATGTGGTATGATCTAAAATAGTTTTTTAAAACACATCATTTAGATTTTAAAAAAAAATCATATAAATATGAGAGACGCTTATGTGCTCCTGCGGTACGGATCCTTGGGTCCATACTCCCAACCAGCCCCATGACCATATATTTATTTATATATAGAGAGTAAATGCCACATTTGGTACCCGAAACTAGGCTATATTTTAGATCGGGTACCTCAAAATCCGAGTTCATCAATTTAGTCCCTCAATTTTTTAAAATTCATCAACTTTAGTACCCACTGTTAAAATTCCATCCAAACTAACGGAAGTTAACTATCCTAAAACTACTTGGTGCGAAAATTAGACCGCTAACCCTAGTTTTCCCCCTAAATTGTGCGCAACTTCTCCTCTACTCAAAATTTGATCGAATCTGGGGTTGCATTGATCGATTGAACCCTAATTTCCTCAATTTTGTTATTCAGGATCCTCAACCTTATTTACAATGTTCCAAAATAGCATTTCTTCGTCAAATTCAAGTTGGTGTTCTTCAAAGGGGCTTCAATCACAACAACATTGTAAATGTGAATTTGACTTGCCCTTGAAGACCTCTTGGTCGAAAGATAATCCAGGGATGAGATACTGGCGCTGCCCAAATTGCATTGTAATGAAGTTTCTGAATGTGTTTGCTATTGAAGTGTTTACCAAATTGAATTGAAGTATTTGGTTGACATTATTGAAGTGAATTGAAGTGTTTGGTTTTAATCTTGATCATTGTTGTGTTTGTGGTATATAATGTGTGGAGGAGTAGGATGATTGCATTGTAATGAAGTTTTTGAATGTGCTTGTTATTGAAGTGTTTTTCAAAACATGTTTTGGTCTAAGCAATTTACAGATAACAATTTGCAGATAAGCAAACTGCATTTTTGGCCTGATAAGCAAAGCATATTGTTGGTCCCAAGTGGTGTCCGAGGTTCAGAGGGGGGGCTGAATGAACCTTGGTCGATTTTCAAAATCTTTCAAAACAACCATTCTGCACTGCAAGTTACTTGAGCTTGCAGCGATAGAAGGTTACTGCTTGCAGCGCTAAGATGCAGTGCTGCACATTGTAACCTGGAGTTTTATACGCAGCGGAAATTAACTTTTAAACACAAGGCTGTTTTACTCAAGAATGTTTCTTTCATAATGTTTTAAGATGAGAGACAGATAATAATGCAGAAAATAAGCGCAGATAAATAAAGCGATAAAAACACTTATGGCTTATAGTGGTTCGAAGGTGGTGTAATCCTTCTACGTCCACTCTACTACTCCTCGAGCAGGAACTTTGTTAAGCAAGATTGATTTACAGGACTCTCCTAACAATCTATCAACTTTACAAAGCAAACCTCCTACTGAAGTCCAGCGTACACACAACAACTGCAAACTTCAAAGGCTAACCCACACAGGGTTCTACACTCCCACACAGGGAAGCTGCCTAACACTTAGACAACTAAACAAACAGCAAGGATTTCTCCTATCAACTGCTTGACACCACTAAAACAACCTAAGCACACAGCAACAAGGTTAAAAGGATAAAAAGGTTTTCTTCAACTTGTGCTTCGAAGTGAGCTTCTGAATCCGTAGGGAAACTTTCAGCTTGAACTTGCTTCACTTCGATAGGTTGAGTGACTGAAACTGTTGGCTTGAATGCTTGAAATTTGTAAGCTTGAAACTTTCGCATATGGATTTTTGTTCTTAGTAACAGTGACAGTCGCCAGCTTCAGTTCTCCTCGACCTCTATTTATACTTGTAGGAGAAGATGTCCGTTGAAGGAGACATCCCTCTTTTGAATTGTAAGTAGTCTGGCCAAAGTATGGTTTGCATTTAATGCGACTTGACTTTTCCTTTCGGAGCATTTAATGCGGCAGTTGCGGCTCGCAGCTTTCTGCAGCGCGTCAGTCCATGTGGCATCTTCTTATTGGCTTTGTGTCTGCTACTTTAACTTTTTCTTGAACGGCTCTTTTATTCTTGCTTGAATCTCCGTTCCTCGTACTGCATTTATCCTTCCTAGGATTTACAGGATACTTCGTCTTGTAGTTGGCGCTGTATTACTTAACTGACTTGTAAGTCTGCGCTGTATCCTTGGTCCTTGTGAAGCTGATACTTTCTTTCAGTGTTGTTGTATTTTAGACTTGATTGCAGTATCATTTGGCAGTGCTGCTGTAGCTTCTTTCTAGCAGTACTCCTGTATCTTTTTCTTGCAGCGTTGCTGCACGCCATTCTTCCTTGCTTTGCTGTATCGAAGTACAGCCTTATTTATGCTTTGCTGTTCCTTTCTTCTTCCAGCTATGCTGTATCCTGCCTTTATGCAGCGATACTGTATCCTGCCTTCTTGCAGTGATATCTTCCTTTAAAGCTTAGATGCAGCTTTATTCTCGTTTAACCTCCATTTCAATACTTGACACAAGACTCAATTCTAGTCTATTTATTCACTTAAACATTGTGAAAATGGGGTACTCAAAACTTCCTATTACATATTTGGTTTGTCTCATCAAAATCTAACACTGAAATCCCAACAATTTCCCCATTTTTGATGATGACAAAACCTTTACAGCATTTCGTTCATGAAGAAGTTTCATTTACATTAACTCATATGGTTTATCCAGATTACATGCTTGCACAACTTTGAACAATTAAATCTAATCCTGGATTCATCAGTGATGCATCATGCTATTTTTATCATAAATAGGAAAACATAAACAGCATGCATGAGTTCATAAGAGTTGAACTTGAATAAAACAGAAGGAAAAATTTCTTCATTAACAGAGAGAAATTTTTACAACTTAGCAAAGGTACAATAAGGATCACAAGAGGGTATATAAATACAGCTTAGTAAAACAAAGACCTTTTGCTTGCTGGTTCGTCTGATCTTCTTCCTACAAACCTTTCAAGGCCTTCCTTCCTCTTGATCCTTTCCACCAGTCCCTGATGGACTCTTGGTAGGACTCTTCCAGCCTGTGTCTGATCATGGGAACTTGAATCCATCTCAGCCAGAAGTCCTCGCAGAATGGTACAATCAGCCCTTCCTTCACTCGGTCAATGTATAGCTGTTGAATATCAAGGCTTCCTTCCCGAATGAGCTGTTCATACATTCTCAATGCAGTCTTGCAAGTATGATACCTGCTGAATTTGTCTTTCCTACATAGTTCTCTGAAGTGTCTGAGGTACTCTGATCGTTTGAAGATAGTGATCGCCTCAAATGTTGGATTCCGATCAAAAGGCAGTCTGACTTCTTTGAAGATGTCAAATCTCCAAGCCATGTTTTCTCCTTCGGGCCTTTGATCCATCAACACGGACACTTCAGCAGAGATGTTTTCAGTATCAAGGTGAGGAATTTCTTGAGGAGGAAATTGGTAGAAGTTATTTGGAAAGATTTTTCTTTCACCAATTACTCCGAGTCTTTGAATCCAGGCGTTAGGATCTGTAGCTTCTTCGTTCTGGCGCCTTTGATTCTCAGACTCGTCCCCGCTCATCCTCTTCCTTGAGCCTTACTGCTGGCTATCATCCCTTCTCTTATGATGATAGCTGGGAGGTGCTGCATCCTTGCTTGCAGCTCTGCTGTGTGCAGAACCTGCAGTCGATCTTCTTCCAACAGCTGCACCTGCTCCACCAGCACCATCATCATCTCTTCTCCATCTCTTCAGAGAAGGGATATCAGCAGCAGCAGATGATCCAGACCTTCTTCTCCTCCTACTGAGAGGTTGCTGGTTATCATCATCATCTTCTTCTTCTTCAGATTCAGCAGCCCCTTTGCTCTTGTATCTATCATCAAATTCTTCCCCCTTTTTGACATCATCAAAAGCCGGGGGCTGAACAGGGGCAGCTGGGACCGCCCTTGATCGCAGGCGTCAGGTCGGTTCAGAGGCGGGCTCCGGAGCGTCAACATGCTGAGGGAAAGCTCGAAGCATGATGTCCCTCAATTCTCCTACAATCAGCTCCAGATTCCCCAACCGGTCGTCCACACTTCTGGTTTTCTGAGATTGATCGTAGACACGATCCAGAAGTGTTTCCAAAACTTTGGAGTGAGAGTTGAGTCTGGTTGAGGCATTCTCAGCATGCTGCTTGCATTGCCTGACCTCCTGACGCGTCAGAGCAGCTTCGACCTTCAACTCCTTCTCCAACCTGACCCGATCGTAGTACAGCCTGTTTGAATGTTCAGTGAGAGTTGACTTGATCATATCAGGCAGCACTTCGAGGTCCTTCTTGAAACCAATCATGGTTTCAGCATGGAATTGGGCAGTGACCCTGAGACTGTTGCGCATGATAGACTCATGCTCCTGGAGAGCATGCAGCAGGTGTCTAACAGCGGTCTCGACTCTGTTGATAGATTCATCAGGAGTCAGCCCCGAATTCCTTCTCGTCGAGGCAGCAGCGGATGCAGCAAATGGAATAACATCTCGACATACTGGTGCTGCATCCTGCCTCGGAACTTCAGAAGCAACCTCATCCTCATGGTTGCTGGTTTGAGAGCTTGTCGAGCTGGAGGATGGGTGTTCTTCTCCTTCTGCTTCTTCTTCTTCCTCATCTGCCTTCTCTTCGCCGGATAAGACTTGAACAAGAGCCAGATTTTGGCCCATGAACAGCTATGTTCCGTGCCTTGATTATCCTTGGGAATTCGACATGAGACATGTTAGCGTCCACAGTAACCTCTGCTGCTGTAACCTTGGAAGGTTCTTGAGAGCGAGCAGCAGTTGCAGCATCAACCTCCTCTCGAGGTGTCTCTAGCTGCACTGGGGTTACCTCAGCTTCAGTTCCAGCTTCCTCAGTGGGTACTGTCTGAACAGCCTCCCCACTTGAGGTCTTCTTATCCTCAGGGAGTGTTGTCAGAACAACATCCTCCATAGAGGTCTTCTCAACGGACCCCGTCTTCACGGTCGGTCCTGTAACAGCTTCGACAGCCTCTGCTGCAAGAATGGGTTCTTGCAGCTCTGCTTGGTTTACTGCAGCATGCACAACTTTCAGCACTATATCCTCCACTGCTGCAAGAATCTCAGCTTCCACCCTGCTTGTTTCTGCAGCTCCTTCTTCTTGTTGAAGGGTGGTTGCCGGCTGCACTGCTGTCGCGTCCAGTGCAGGGAGTACCGCATCTGCAACTTCCTCCGTAGATGCTTCATCGGCAATTTTGGAGATGTCTGAGATGACATCCCTGATTATGGCTGATGGTTCTCCCTCAGAATCTGCAGCAGCAGCATCTTCATCTTCGCAAATCGGGGAATCACCATAATCCAGTAGTTGGGCTTCCTCCTCCTCCAAGCGATCCAGCGTGACAATGTTGGAGAGGCCCTCAATCACTTGCTCGTATGTAGGGGAGTTCATCTGATGTGAACTTGAACTGCCTTCTCCCCGTATCCTCCTTGGAGTGTGCTGCATCCTGGTTTCTTTCAGGCTCTGTTGCAGCGCTAGATGCAGCATGGCTTCTTCAGCTTGCTCCACTCCCAAGGTGTCGATTTGCTCTTGAGCAAATGCGACATCATCGCCCCTTCTTACAGCCTCCACAGCCGGGACAAGGAAGACCTGCGTATCTTCCACTGCTGCTCTCATTGGCAGCTCTGCAGAGTCGGATTCTGCAAGAGCTTTGCCCTTTCCCTTGTCCTGTGCTCCCTGTGCAGCACTGCAGCCATCGAGCTCTTGAACTCTTGCTGCAAAGTCAGGTTGCAGGAGTGCCAGAATGTCTTCAGATTTGGCCCACTCCAGGACAGGCTCGACTGTCAGGAAATCCTTCCACTTCAACAGGATTTCCCCCTTTGACAGCCTCATCTCTCTCCAAAGAGAGTACTCCGCAGCCATATTTCTAGCAGCCGAAAAGGTAGGATCGAGCATTGAAGCTTCTGTTTGTAGACGGGCTTCATCTTCAGTTGGCTCGACCCGGTGCTGATGTGGCTCCTGAAGCTGATGTGACTCATCCCCAATGTCAACTACAACCATATTAGGTGTAGAGAGTTGGGAATCAAGAGAGTCACCTTTCTCCCTGGGCTGATGTGACACATCCCCAACAGCAGCAGCAGCAGCCCTCTTGCTGCGTGGAGACCTTCTCACCAAGGGTGCGTCATCATCTGGGGAAGAGGATTCAAGTTCAGGTACAGCCTTCCCTAAACTCTTCTTGATAACAGGAAGATGACTCGAAAGATCCTCTTCTTCGGCTTCTTCCCCGCTGCCTGCAGCTTCATCTTGCAGAGCAAGAGTTGCATTCTTTTTATCTTTGGTTTTCTTCCTCGCAACTCCTACTCCTGTAGCCTTCGGCTGGGTCTTGCCCTTCTTCTTCTCCCCGAGATACTTTCCAGGGTGAATGGGGGCGGGTGCTGCAAGTTGAAGGCCAAGCTTGCAGAGCAGAGAGCAGATGGTGATACCGTAGCTCCGACGCTCCGTTATCTTCTCTGCTTCCTCCCACAGTCTTTTCATGATGAACCTCGCCCAGTTTACCTTCTCTCCGGCCATGATTGTCGACATGATCCGGAACCAGAGATCTGTGCATTTGTCATAACTCTCTGTCCTCCCTTCGATGGAGTATACACAGATGTCGTGGAGTAGTTCAAACTCCGGTTTGAAGAGCTTCTTGGGGCGCTTCTCTTGATTTCAGCCCTTGCATCCCTTGCTCGAAAGAGATCCCACATCTCTTGAGCCGATGCCTCCCCATACGTCGCCAACTGGCTGGGGGTCAAACCTGCAGCCGAGATGCTGAAGGTGGTGGAGATGTCCCGAACGGTCAGCGACCGTTCTTCTTCATCTGCATCCATCCGGAACAGGATGTAGTTCCCTTCTTCCGCCTGCCTAGCGTAGGTGTAGAATCTCTGTACTGACTCCATCGAGAAGCCAGCGTAGACGGTGGTCAACAACCCTAGGACTTGGGTCTGTTGAAGAGCATCAAAAATCCTCTTGATCAGGATATTGTCATACAGCCCTGACTCAAGGATGTGTTCCTGATTGATCATCCTTCCATCAAGAACAATGGTCCTTCTGGCAGCCATTGATGAAATCTTGTGAGAGAGAAAGAGAAAGAACAAGGGTTTGCACTTGGAGAAATTTCTGCGATCAAAGTGTTTCTCTCTCTGAGGATGGTGAAAAATGAATTCAAATGGCACGTTTTGGTCTTTATGGCGGGTCTCAAGAGACGTGCGAGATCGACGGTTGAGATAAATCAGGGAAATGATCTAGTGGCTCAGGAAAAAGCGGAGATGTCAAATTGACACTAATAATTACTTGGTGCGTAAGCTCTGTCAGCGCCCTTTCCACTTCCTGACATCCGCAGTCATTCATTTAATGCTGAAAGACATGCCCTTTGCTGCCTAAATAAATGCCTTTTTAAGGTTGCAGCGATTCAAGTACGAGGTTGCAGAGCAATCAATACTCTTTTGAAATAAATGTTGTAACCTGGTGCTGCTTGAATTCTTCAATATTTGCTGTACTGTAAGAATAAAGATGCAGCGCTGTCTGAACCCAGTGCTGTATTAACGCGTAGCTTACAGTACCATCTTTACTGTGCAGAGGTTCCCCCTGCAATCTTGCATCTTATTTTTCTTCACAACTTAAGGATTCCCAACTCGTTTCGAAACATGGAAAACCTCGATTCACTCAAAGGTTTTGTAAGGATATCTGCAAGCTGTAGATCTGTGTGAACTTTCTCTAGCACGATGTCTTTCTTCTCAACATGATCTCTTATAAAGTGATGACGAATGTCAATGTGCTTTGTTCTTGAGTGAAAGACAGGATTATGGGTAATTGCAATAGCGCTCGTGTTGTCACTGAGAATTGGAGTCTCTTTTTCTTCTATCCCATAATCTCTAAGTTGCTACTGTATCCAGAGAATCTGCGCACAGCAACTTCCTGCTGCAACATACTCTGCTTCTGCTGTAGAGGTTGCAATTGAGGTCTGCTTCCTGCAGAACCACGAGACAAGTTTATTTCCCAGAAATTGACACGTCCCACTCGTACTCTTTCTATCAATCTTGCAGCCTGCATAATCTGAGTCGGAGTAGCCTTTAAGCTTGAATCCTCCTTCCTTAGGATACCATAGGCCGACTTCCTGAGTTCCTTTAAGATACTTAATTACCCTTTTTACTGCTAAAAGGTGTGATTCCTTCGGTGCTGCTTGGAATCTAGCACAGACTCCTACTGCAAACATAATGTTTGGCCTGCTTGCTGTGAGATACAGCAACGATCCAATGAGGCGTCTGTACTTGGTAATGTCTACATCTTTACCATCTTCATCTTTGTCAAGACTTATGGATGTGGACATGAGAACGGACGTAGCTGCTCCATTTTCCATGCCAAATTTCTTGATTAGCTCCTTCGTATACTTGACTTGGTTGATGAAGGTTCCTGTAGGTAGCTGTTTTACTTGCAGTCCGAGAAAGAAGCTTAATTCTCCCATCATACTCATCTCGAACTTTGACTGCATCAGGTTGGAGAATTTCTCACATAGCTCTTTGTTTGTGGATCCGAAGATAATGTCATCCACATAAATTTGTACAAGAAGTATACTTTCTCCGTCCTGTATCCTAAACAGCGTTTTGTCGATTGTTCCTTTCTGAAAGCCATTTTCCAGAAGATAGAGAGATAAGGTGTCATACCAAGCTCTTGGTGCTTGCTTTAGTCCATATAGGGCTTTTTGTAACCGAAACACCTTCTCTTCTGCTTGATCCTCGAAACCAGGAGGTTGTTCAACATATACTTCATCTGTAAGGAGACCATTCAGGAATGCGCTTTTAACATCCATTTGATAGACGTTGAAATTCATATGTGCTGCATAGGCTAGGAAAATTCTTATTGCTTCTAGCCTTGCCACTGGTGCAAAAGTCTCATCAAAATCAATTTCTTCTTCTTGACAATATCCTTTAGCAACTAACCTTGCTTTGTTTCTTACAACTACTCCTGATTCATCTAGCTTGTTTTTGAACACCCACTTTGTTCCAATTACACCTTGATGGGTTGGTCTTGTGACTGTTTGTCATACTTGATTTCTTTCAAATCCGTTCAATTCTTCTTGCATGGCCTGCACCCAATTGCTATCTTGCAGTGCCTCTTCAACATTTTTAGGCTTTGATTGTGATATGAAGCACGCGAACATTGCTTTATGTGGTATGGATCTCCTTGTCCTTACACCAATGGATGGATCTCCTATAATGAGATCTCTTGGATGATTTCTAAGACATGTTCTATCAGGCTCAAAGACATGAGTTGGTGTGTTTTGTTCATCATGTTGCTGTAATGCAGGAGGTTATGCTGCTGTAAGAATGTCTGCTGCATCCAAGGTTGCAGCTTCTTCTTCATTTTCTTCTCCTGTAGGCAGAACTCCTTCTATGTATGGTACAACATTCTCTTTTCTAGGAACGATCTCTTCAGGTGGTTTTTCCAGCTTCTTTGTGTCACAATGTGGTTCATCAAACACCACATGTATAGATTCTTCTACCACCAGGGTTCTCTTATTAAACACTCTGAAAGCTCTACTTACAGCAGAGTATCCTAGAAATACTCCTTCGTCTGATTTAGCATCGAAAGTTTTTAGATGTTCATTTCCATTGTTGAGAACGTAACACCTGCATCCAAAGATGTGCAGATAAGAGATATTTGGTGTATGACCGTTCCATATTTCATAAGGCGTCTTGTCAAGATCCTTGATGATTAGACATCTGTTCTGTATGTAGCATGCAGTGTTGGTTGCTTCAGCCCAAAACCTCTTGGGTATCTCTGCTTCTGCTATCATCGTCCTTGTTGCTTCCTTGAGGGTTCTATTCCTTCTTTCAGCAACCCCGTTTTGTTGCGGTGTTCTTGCAGCAGAGTATTCATGACGAATACCATTGTCAGAACAGAATTTTTCTATAAACTTATTTGTGAACTCAGTTCCTCTGTCTGATCTTATCTTTACTATACTCAAGCTCTTTTCATTCTGAATTTTCTTCATGAGACCAGGTAACTTTTCTTGAGTTTCTGACTTCTTTGCAAGAAAGATCGTCCAGGTGTATCTGGAGTAGTCATCCACTACTACTAGGGAGTACTTCTTCCCGCTCAAGCTTACTAGTTCTACTGGTCCAAAAAGGTCCATGTGTAGAAGATCTAGAATCCTGTGAGATGATTTCTGAATCTTATCCTTGAAAGAGCTCTTAACTTGCTTTCCTTTTTGACACGCTCCACAGACATTCTCCTTTTTGTAAGCTACATCTGGTAATCCTCTCACGAGTCCTTTTCTTGCTAGCTTGTTGATAGTCTTGAAGTTCAGGTGACTTAATCGTTTGTGCCATAGCCAGCTCAGCTCTGGTGGACTTTTCACAATGAAGCATGTTGATTGAGTGGAGGAATTCCAATCCGCTAGGTAGATATTTCATCTTCTTGTTCCTGTAAGCTTTACTTCATTTGTGGTGCTGTCTTTGATTAAGCATTTGTTGAGGTTGAATTCCACTGTGTATTCTTTATCACAAAATTGACTGATGCTTAGAAGATTGTATCTAAGCCCCTTTACGTAGGATACATCCATGATTTTTATGTTCCCCTTGACTAGGCATCCACTTCCTTTTGTGCTTCCTTTGGAATCATCACCAAATATGACCTTAGGTCCTTTGTATTCTTGGAAGTCTATCAGCGTTTCTTTACTGCCAGTCATGTGCCTTGAGCAGTCGCTGTCGATATACCATACATCACTGCTTCATCCTGGCACTGTAACCTCATCTTCTTCGTTGTCCTCGCCATCTCTAGCCATCAGGCATATGAGTGCTTCTTCGTTAGAGGATGAGGTTTCAACATCGCTGTCTGAGGATTCTGCAGCTTTCAGTACTTCCTTCGAAACTACTGCATCCTTGGCTTTCTCCATCTTTCCTATGAGAGCTCGAAGCTTGTGCCTTTCCTCTCTTCTTTTATCTCTCCTCTGTTCACTTTCTCCTTCAGGATACTTGTGTACGGTTGGATAAGGACAGTTCCTTGCGTAGTGTCCAGGCTTCCTGCAATTATAGCACAAGTCAACATTCCCTGTATTTGACTGTGGAGAAGAAGATACCTGAGGGGTTGGATGACTTCTTCTGAAGTCATTCTTTTTGTTGAGGTTGGTGTTGCTGTTATTGTTGTTGCTCTTACTGAATCTCCTGAATTTCTTTAGGAGGAGCGCCATATCCTCTTCAGCAACTTCTGCTGTATCCTCACTCTGTTTACTGCAACTGGCGGTTGCTGTATCCTTGATTCCTCTGGCGGTTAGCGCTGTAACTTTGGAGATTGACTCCTATGACTCCTTTCTCCTTCTATTGATATCATACTCGAATGCTTTCAAGTCGGAGAATAGATCAAATGTGCTCATGGACTTCAGGTCCATAGACACTCTCATGGCAGTGGTCTTGCTATCCCACTCCGCTGGTAGGGCTCTCAACACCTTCATGTTCTTTTCTTTCTGTGTGTAGTGTTTGCCCAGAGCTTCTAATTCATTCACTATGGATGTGAATCTCAAATCTAGTTGCTCAAGAGTCTCTTCATTCTTCATTTCGAAGAGCTCGAATAGTTGGGTAGCGTTGGACATTTTGTTGTCTTTTGTGAGCTCAGTTCCTTCACAAATTTGCTCCAGCTTTTCCCATATTTCTTTGGATGTTGAGCAAGTTTTAACTTTGCTAAAGGTGTCTTTATCCAAAGTAATAAATAGAGCGTTCTTTGCCACATTATCCAGGTTGGCTCTCTTCCTGTCTTCGTTACCCCACTCTTGACGTGGTTTGGTCAGAAAGTTTGGGGGTGGCTGCTCTCCTTCTGCATGGTCTCTTCCATACATTGGATTTACCTTCATGGGAATTATCGGTCCTTCAGTTATGACCGTCCACATCTCATCATTCATGGTAGAAATGTGTGCCTGCATTCTTATCTTCCAGTCATCATATTCCTCTATGGAAAACATAGGTAGCTTATGATTGGAGGAATCCATGATATGCTTTAAAAGTGATTTTAATGCTAAGAAAACAACGAGACAAAGGTGGATCTGGGTAGTTGACCAGATAAGTTGGCTTTTCACCCAACTTGCTCTGATACCACTTGTTGGTCCCAAGTGGTGTCTGAGGTTCAGAGGGGGGGGTGAATGAACCTTGGTCGATTTTCAAAATCTTTCAAAACAACCATTCTGTACTGCAAGTTACTTGAGCTTGCAGCGATAGAAGGTTACTGCTTGCAGCGCTAAGATGCAGTGCTGCACGCTGTAACCTGGAGTTTTATACGCAGCGGAAATTAACTTTTAAACACAAGGCTGTTTTACTCAAGAATGCTTCTTTCAAAACGTTTTAAGATGAGAGACAGATAATAATGCAGAAAATAAGCGCAGATAAAGAAAGCGATTAAAACACTTATGGCTTATAGTGGTTCGAATGTGGTGTAATCCTTCTACGTTCACTCTACTGCTCCTCGAGCAGGTACTTTGTTAAGCAAGATTGATTTACAGGACTCTCCTAACAATCTATCAACTTTACAAAGCAAACCACCTACTGAAGTCCAGCGTACACACAGCAACTGCAAACTTCAAAGGCTAACCCACACAGGGTTCTACACTCCCACACAGGGAAGCTGCCTAACACTTAGACAACTAAACAAACAGCAAGGATTTCTCCAATCAACTGTTTGACACCACTAAAACAACCTAAGCACACAGCAACAAGGTTAAAAGGATAAAAAGGTTTTCTTTAACTTGTGCCTCAAAATGAGCTTCTGAATCCGTAGGGAAACTTTCAGCTTGAACTTGTTTCACTTCGATAGGTTGAGTGACTGAAACTGTTGGCTTGAATGCTTGAAATTTGTAAGCTTGAAACTTTCGCATATGGATTTTTGTTTTTAGTAACAGTGACAGTCGCCAGCTTCAGTTCTCCTCGACCTCTATTTATACTTGTAGGAGAAGATATCCGTTGAAAGAGACATCCCTCTTTTGAATTTTAAGTAGCCTGGCCAAAGTATGGTTCGCATTTAATGCAACTTGACTTTTCCTTTCGGAGCATTTAATGCGGCAGTTGCGGCTCGTAGCTTTCTGCAGCGCATCAGTCCATGTGGCATCTTCTTATTGGCTCCGTGTCTGCTACTTTGACTTTTTCTTGAACGGCTCTTTTATTCTTGCTTGAATCTCCGTTCCTCGTACTGCATTTATCCTTTCTAGGATTTGCAGGATACTTCGTCTTGTAGTTGGCGCTGTATTACTTAACTGACTTGTAAGTCTGCGCTGTATCATTGGTCCTTGTGCAGCTGATACTTTCTTTCAGTGCTGCTGTATTTTAGACTTGGTTGCAGTATCATCTGGCAGTGCTGTTGTAGCTTCTTTCTAGCAGTACTCATGTATCCTTTTCTTGCAGCGTTGCTGTACGCCGTTCTTCCTTGCTTTGCTGTATCGAAGTACAGCCTTATTTATGCTTTGCTGTTCCTTTCTTCTTCCAGCTATGTTGTATCCTGCCTTTATGCAGCGATACTGTATCCTGCCTTCTTGCAATGATATCTTCCTTTAAAGCTTAGATGCAGCTTTATTCTCGTTTAACCTCCATTTCAATACTTGACACAAGTCTCAATTCTAGTCTATTTATTCACTTAAACATTGTGAAAATGGGGTACTCAAAACTTCCTATTACATATTTGGTTTGTCTCATCAAAATCTAAACACTGAAATCCCAACACATATACAATAATCTACAAGGAAAGGACCAATAAACTGCACAAATTCACCCATAAAATACAAACTTACAGATACATTACTTCTTGATACCAATAATACAATAGTACATTGTTTTAGAGCAATTGTTCCATCAATCAATCCAACATGTCAACCATGTGCTAAATTGAAATAATCCAAGTACAAACACACATAATACAACTACAAGTTCTTGCACACTCCTCTACTTGAATTGAATTGAAATAATACAAGTACAAACATAATCAATACAACTAATTCACAGCCTCATCTCTTGTAAGCCCTTTCATTCAAAATTGGAAAGTGTAATATAGTTGACACCACATTTCACAAGCACTAGACTGCTCATACCAACTGATTGGAGAACCTGTCAACATGACGTATACATGAGTATACTCAGAATCATCATCTCATTATCAAATTCACATAGATTTGTCAAAAAAGAACTCATATTCACATTTTGAGCTCCACTAGGGGTTCCTTGAATGTTCGTTGACATCTTGGTCTTGGACTTCTTTGATTTCTTATTAGCAGCCTTTAACATTGCAGGAAATATATAATTAGGGATAGCTTACTAGTACATGACATTATATGATATAAATTAAGTACATACAACATTCTGAGGTGTTTCTTCATTTGTAGGCTGGATAGAACTATGACCCTGTTGAGATGATTGTTGTATAAAGAATTCATTTACATATGGAGTTGAACAGTTTACAGTTTCATCAACCTGTCGTGCTGACATCCCCTCTTGTGGCCTGCTAACCTGTTAAGAATGTGAGAATGAAACTGTAAACTGACAACAATGTAAAGTACAAGGTAAGAATGAAAGTGTGGAATAAGTTAGGTGCTCATACCCTTAACTTTGGTACTTTTGCAGTGGGTTGGCTATTTCCTTGAGTTTCAGATCGTAATTCTGGCTGGGATGAAGTCAATGGCATCTCCACAGGTTGCTGCTCTCTAGGAACCCCCTCATCTACCGGATCAATTTGTTTGCTCTTGCAAGTCCTCTTATTGTGCCCTTTAACCCCACAAATTCTACAAAAAGTTATCTTTTTAACTCTCTTCAATCTTGTTTCACTAGTATCAAATGTGGATGGTTCATTTGGATTTCTTCTCCTCACCTTCTTAAGTCTACCTGACTTGCATTCAATCTTAGGTGGTAAAGGTGGAGGCAAGCTGTTCTTGGCCAGAATTGAGGACCACATATCCCTATGATGAGGTTCTCATATGCCTTCTTGTATGTCTCAACCTTTTAGTAGTCATGTACATAACTTTCTCGATCCTCATCCTTGCACCAAATTGCAGAAATTACATGTGTGTAAGGTATTCCTGTCAAGTCCCATCTTTTGCAGCTACAACACCTTTGTGCCAAGTCCACAACATGCTGGTCATGTACTGGTCCCAAAATCTGATAATGCCAGTCATCTGACTTCGTTGGGATTTATTCACCTGTTTTCTTCATGTTTTTTTTGTAGCAATGCCTTGATTCTTGGATAGATGCCCTCACTCTCCTATTTGTTGGCCTCATCTTTATTCACTTACAGCCTTGTCATAAGAATGTTCCTCACAATTTCTAGCATAGTAATCATTGGCTTGTCTCTTACTGAAAGGATGAGGGAGTTGAAGCTCTCACACATATTGTTGGTCAAAATATCACATCTTTGAAATGAGCTGAAATGGGACCTTGACTACTGATGTGCTGGCTTAGCCACTAGCCAATCATAAGCCTTTTTGTCTAATTTCTTTAATTTTTCCATCCTAGTGGCAAACTCTTCCACCCTATTGCTCTTACTGTTGCCCACAATGCTCTCTTTAGTGCCACCCCCAAAAAGCCATCATTTTTCATGTTGTTGTGTAAATGCTGGACACAGAACCTATTGACAGCATTGGCCACCACCTTCTCAAAGGCTGGAATTAGGCCTTTTTTCTTATCACTCATAAATGTCCATGCATATTAGTTATGAAAACCAGTATCCCCATCCAAAAGCTCTAGAAACCAAACCCATAACTCGTTTCACTTTCAACAACTTCATATGCTATTGGAAACATGCAGTTGTTTGGGTCAATCCCCACAACAGTCAAAAGCTGGCCTTGCTGATGCCCTTTCAAGAATCAACCATCTAAATCTATTACATTTCTACATGCAGAAACCCTTTCATACATGCTTCAAAGCATATGTATAATCTGTGGAACTTGAATATTTTAACGCTTTCATCCTCTAACAGTTCAACACCATAGTCGAACCTGGATTGGACCTAAGTAGCTGACACGTATTTTTCTAAACACTATTTAGCAAGTGTACTAAGGTCATGCATATTAAGTAAGTGACCAAGTTAAATTATCGATCCATGGGATTAAGGATTAGTGTAGCCTTAGGGTTATGTGTTGTCACTAAATTATAGTGCAAATCATCTTCAAAGACGTGAGTTCAAGAAACCAATTAACTAAGAACAAGAAATTAAACTAAGCAAATAAGTAACAAGAAACAAAATAAAAATAAATAAAATAAAATGATTAAACTCGGGTTGAGAGTCAAGAAGAAAAAAGCGTGTTCGGGTGTTCTTCTCTACACGGGATCAATTACATGGGTAATTAGTTAACTATCATTATTAGTGGTTGATTAATACGAGCAATCACAAGTGAAAAAAAATGCATAAATTCGTACTTGGTAAGCCTAGAAAGTGTGCATCATTAAACCCTAGGATTTAAAGGAAAGAATTCAATTCAATAGATCAATTTTCACTTTTATATATCTCAACACAATCACCAAACTCTCATCGAAACAAATCATACATCAACATATAAATAAACTGAATCCATCATAAAATTGAAAAATACGAAATCCCATAAAATCAATTAATCAACCCAATAGCAATAGATTGTCTAATTACATCAATAAATCAATTACCTATGTAAATTGGAACACTCAAACACTATTGATTTAGCCAACAACACTTATCATCCAAGCAAGAAAAATAAGCAATAACCCAAAATCAAAGCCATAAACAAAATTGTAAACAATAAAAAGATAAATATCACCTTTGAAACTTGAAGTCTTACAAGACCCACTTGAAGAACAAGAAAAATAGAACCTAACTAAGCCTTGAAACTAAGAAAAACGAAGAAATTTTTCAAAGAAAATCATCCCAACTCACGGGGTTGACCCTCCTCTGTGTCTCCTCTCTCTGTGTATATCTCTCCCCTCTGTATCTATCTTCCTTTTTTCAAAAATACTCCTCACTAATATCTCCTTCAAATTTCTCCTCCAATTGGGCCTTCAATTTGGGCCTTCAAGTTTAGTCTTCAAGTTGGGCCTTTAAGCCCAATTCGATCCCTTTTACTCAATTTATTTTCGTCCCTTCTCGTAATTTCTTCGTTCGATCTTCATAAAAATAATAGGTGGGCATTTGCTCCAAAAATCTCACTTTTATCTACAAAAATAGCAAACGCAACCTATTCGTCAATTAAGCACAATTAGTAAAATAAGTATAAAAATATGCATAAAATTCTAATAAAAATAATACAAATATACACATGAATTTCACGCAATTTTCATACTAATCAACCCCCAAAACTTAAAGTGTTGGTTGTCGTCAAGAAACAAAAGAAAAGAAAACAAGCATATATTTTCGAACCTTCCCTTTAAAATTCAAAGTGGATGTTCTTGCTAGAATCTCAGCAATCACTTGTTCTAATTCTAGATATTGATCGTTTGGGTGGATTGTGAAGAAATTCATTCAAGGATTAAATTGGTGATTGTCAAGCTCTCTACATCCAATCAGGCTATCAAGCACATCCATCAACAAGTTCAAGTGCTCAATTCACAACATTCTCACATGTAAGTGTATTACTCTTCACTCAAGTGTATAGGAACATGTATGCTCTTATCAATCAAATCAAACAAGTGAACTACCATAAGCTTGCCACAAGTCTACATTATCCACAACATGCAAAGTGATCATTCCAAGAATCAATAAGAACTTATTATATGGTTGTAATTTAGGCTCTTTGGTAAGGGTTGGAAAGTTTGGGTAAAGTGACTTGTAAACTAGTGGAGCGAGAGGTTAAGGCATCCTGTCGAACATCTCTACTTTCAAGACAAGGTGCAATGATACGAGTTGCACCCTAGTTTTGTTATCTCTCACAATTTACTTGTACTCTTTTCAATCATATTCTTTTCACCCAACTATAAAACAATTTTTTTTCAACCAAACAAAGCTACACACAAGAGTGTACACATATGAGCATATAAGCACACAAGTCTCAATCACGCTATCAAACATCAATCTAGACTTCAAGAACTATCAATCACCACTATTTACGCCTCAAGCAAATCAATTCTCATATCTCCAACAATATGTACAAATTAAGCACCAAACAACCTCAACTCCAAAATCATATATACAATCAAAAATATATGTGCACCGGTGCAAATGTCAAAAAAAAAAAAAAAACAAACCCCCCCAAACTTATTGATTGTCATGCAATTATAAGTTTGGGAATACGGTGCACTAAAATTGATGCAACCAAGCACACATCATGAATTCCACAAATAAGCTCCAATATTCACACTCTATCAACTATACATTCAATCATCAAAATTTCATCCAATATTCACATATCCAATAAAAAAAGGGGGAAACACCTAAGTGCCTATATCACCAAGTCATTCCAAGTGCGTTCTGTGCATATGTAAAATAAGAAAAACAAAACAAATACCCCTCCCCCCAAACTTCAACATTGTTATGCAGTCTAAGTTTGGGGCAAAGGTATTTTACCTCATTTTGCACCACACTACTCATTTTCTAAGCACCTTGGCATCCTCGTGTATTGATTCCCATCTTCGAGCCTACTCTCCAAAGAGTATCACTACACAAGGGGTCACCCTACACGACACAAAACAAACAAGAAAAACAACAAACAACTAAAGAAAAGAGTAACACAAAAGCAATAAAAGATGGGTTGCCTCCCATCAAGCACTAGTTTTAACGTCCTAATGTCTGATGGTACCCAAAGCTTCAATGGTCTTCAAGATAGTCAACACTAAAATTCCTAATATGCATTTGGGAGATGTAGTGTTTCACTCTATACTCATTCATCGTGAACTTCTCTTCTCGTGCATTCTTCAACTCCATAAAGCCACTAGGGAATACTTTTATCACCTCAAACAGGGTCCACTCCACCTTGACTTGAGCTTTTTGAAAAAAGTTTAAGACGCAAGTTGAAAAGAAGCACCTTATCTCCTTCCACAATCTTTTTTTTCTTGAGCCTCTTGTCATGCCACTTCTTAGTCTTCTCTTCGAAAATTCTCGAGCTTTCATAGGCATTTTATCAAAATTCCTCCAATTCATGAAGTTGCAAAATACGTTTTTCCCCCGCCTTAGAGCAATCCAAGTTCAACTTCTATGTTGCTCAATACATTCGATGCTCTAGCTCAACCGGTAAGTGAGAAGCCTTCCCAAAGATGAGTTAGTATGGAGACATGTCCAAGTTGATCTTGTAGGCCGTACGGTAGGCCCACAATGAATCATCAAGCTTTGACGACCAATCTTTATGGTTTGTGTTAAGCATTTTCTCCAAAATTTGCTTGATTTGCCTATTGAAAACCTCCGCCAAACCATTCGTTTGTGGATGGTAAGGTGTAGAAACCTTATGCTTCACACCATACTTCTCCAACAATTTCTCCATCACCCTATTCATAAAATGATATCCTTCATCGCTAATTAGGGCTCGTGGTACCCCAAAACGTGAAAATATGTTTTTTTATGAAATTTGAGTACCACCTTCAAGTCACTCTTCTTCGTGGCAATTGTCTCTACCCATTTCGATACGTAGTCCACCGCAACTAGAATATAGATGTCCCCAAAAGACGGTGAGAAGGGACCCATGAAGTCTATCCTCTACACGTCGAACAACTCTACCTCCATGAATATATTCAACGACATCTCATCTCTCCTCATTATGGTTCCCGTCATTTGGCATCGATCACACCGACTAACGAAGTCTTTACTATCTTAGAAGATTGTGGGCCAAAAAAACCTAGATTGTAAGATCTTAGTTGCCGTCTTTAATGCGTCAAAATGGCCTCCACACGGCAGAGAATGACAATGAGCTAAAATATCTTCGACTTCTTCCTTTGGTACACATCTTCTAATTATCATATCCTGACCAATCTTCAATAACTGAGGGTCATCCCATATGTAATGTTTTACATTGTTGAAGAATTTCTTCATCTCATAAGAAGTCATACCCTCGGGAATCTTCTCACATGCCAAGTAGTTAGCATAATCTACATACTTTGGCTCATCATCCTTCTTCCTTAGTGCAAAACTCTCATCTATCATTTTCATCTCCACTCCAAACAACTTCTCATCAATTATCTCTCTGTTTTCTACCTCCTTATCCTTCCCTTTTTCGAGCCTAGATAAGTGATCTGCTATCACATTTTTGCTCCCCTTCTTATCCCTAATCTCGAGGTCAAACTCCTACAATAAGAGCACCCACCGTATGAGTCTAGGCTTTGCATCCTTTTTGACCATCAAGTATCAAATGACATGATCTGTGTACATGTTTGTCTTTTCCCCAATTAAATAGGGATAAAATTTATCAAAAGCATAAACGACTGTTAGGAGCTCCTTCTCTGTAGTGGTATAATTCACTTGAGCACTGTTGAAGGTTTTGGAAGTGTAGTAGATGGTTCTGAATTTATTCTCTCTTATTTGTTCAAGTACTACCCCCATAGCAAAGTCACTGGCATCGCACATGAGCACAAATGACTCATCCCATTTTGGACTCACAAGAATGGGGGATGAGATCAATGCTTTCTTGAGTTCCTGAAAAGCAAAAAGACATTCATCAATGAAGTTGAAGGGAATATTTTTCTCTAATAAATGGGAAAGGGGCTTTGAAAGCTTAGAGAAGTCTTTTATGAAACGACAATAGAATCCCGCATGTCCCAAGAATGATCTGATTCCCTTTTCGGTTGTAGGAGGTGGTAGCTTTTCAATTACAACCACTTTCGTCTTATCCACCTGCAAACCTTTGGATGATATGTGATGCCCCAAGATAATCCCAACATGTACCATGAAATGACACTTCTCTGTAAAACTACATCCAAATTCATCAAATAAGTTTGGAACAACTCTCCAAAAATAGAGAAGTCGTCCACAAACACTTCCATGAGGTTCTCAATTAATCTATAAAAGATGGCCATCATGCAACGTTGGAAGGTTGCTGGGGCATTACAAAGCCCAAAAGGCATCCTCCTCCATGCAAAAGTGACATATGATGATGTAAATATCATTTTTTCTTGGTCCTCCGGCGCAATCAAGATTTGATTGTAACCAGAGTACCCATCCAAGAAGCAATAATGTGAGAAACCACACAATCTATCTAACATTTGGTCCATGAAGAGAAGAGGAAAATGGTCATTACAAGTAGCCTTATTCAACTCACGATAATCTACACATACCCTCTACCCAGTGATAACCCTAGTAGCTATCAACTCATCATTATCATCCTTGATCACAGTCATCCTACCTTTTTTAGACATAAAATGCAATGGAGACACCATGGACTATCAGATATAGGATAAATCATGCTAGCATTAAGCAATTTAATGATCTCTTTCCTAATCACTTCTTGAATAACATGGTTTACTTTTTTTTGATGTTGCACTATGGGTTTCCTATCCTTCTGTAGGCCAATATGATGCATGTAAATAGATGGGTTTATGTCTTTCAAATCATCAATTGACCAACCTATAGCAGATTTATGCTTTCTAAGAATGTAAAGAAGGTCATGCAATTCATCATTACTGAGGGTAGAAGATACAATTACTGGACACTTCTCACCATCCTCTAAGAATGAGTACTTCAAGTGGTCAGGTAGAGACTTCAGTCTTTCCTTCTTCTTTTTCGGTTCTCCACTTCCAACGACAGGTTCTCTTAAAGATAAAAACTGAGATCTCGAACCCCCAAAAATTTGCTTGACGTCCTCAACTTCAGCTTGATTCCTACCATCAAACACAAGAGAAGAATCATTAGCCACATTATCATCATACTCAAATAAAGAATTATCATAAATAGTAAAGAAATAGGGATCAAGGGAATTTTGAAATGTTTCTTCAACACAAGTCTCGATGATGTCAATCCTTTTGCACTCCTATCTATCATTGGGATGTTTTATTACATTATATGTGTCGAAGGTGAGTTCATCATCATTGAGCTTCCCAGTGCTAACATCCACAACCATCCTAGCAGTAGCTAAGAACGGTCTCCCTAAGATAAGGAGAACCTTCACGTCCTCCTCCATTTCCAATATCACAAAGTCGACTGGGAATACGAACTTGTCAATCCTCACCAACACATCCTCTAAGATCCTCTTAGGATAGTAACTGAGTGATCTGGCAACTGTAGAGTTATGCCGATGGGTTTAATTTCTCCTACCTTTAACCGGTCAAAAATGGACAGTGGCATCAAATTAATATTTCTCCAAGATCACATAAGGCCTTCTTCTTCTCTTTATTGCTCAATTCACACATAATTGTGAAGCTTTCGGGATCTTTCACCTTAGGAGGAAGACACTTTTGCAAAAGAGCGCTACACTTCATCATTAAGTTCACCACCTCACAGTCTTCTACATTCCTCTTCTTGGGCATCTCCTCAAGGGCATCCATAAAAGGTATATTGATTATCACACTCTTGAAAATATCAAGAAATTTAGTAAATTTCTCATCAAGTTTGCTCTTCATGAATCGTTTTGGGAACGGTTGTGGAATTGGAGTCATAGGTACTCCCCAACTATAACATTTTACGTTTTCATCCTCTTTCCACTTTCTAACTTCTCTAGCTTTCTTCCATTTTAGCACCCGAACTTCCTTCTTCTGCTCTTCAAATTTCTCTTTAGTGGTATCTTTCTCATCTACCATGACAAACTCTTTCTTCTTGCTCTTTTGTTCTTTTTCCTTAACCTCTTCATCCTTAACTTGTGGCATGCTTGGCCCTTCGTAAATAGTATCGCTTCTCAAGGTAATGGTCTTGCAATGCTCTCGTGGGTTGACTTCCATAGTGGATGGGAATTTTCTTTTATCTTCTATTTGGCTCGATAAAGCAATTTGCCTAATTTGGAATTCCATATTCTTCATTTGATTAGCCAATGTAGAAACTGCATTAGGCAAGCCACTTAATTATTCCTCCACCTCGTCCAATCTTTGAGCCATCTTGGCATTGAGATGTGTAGTTTGGACCACAAGAACGACCAAAGTATCTTTAAGGGTTGATTTCCCTTCGTCGTTTGGAGCACGACACTCCGGATCAACCCCTTATGGTGGAATAAGGACGACTTTTGGGTTAGCATAGGAGAATTTCTCTTGGGTTCAGAAATTATTGTTGTAAGAGTTATTATTTTGAAACTTTTGTAGGTGTTGGTTTGGAAATTGTGGAGATGGATTTTGTGGGAATCGGTTATAGGTTTGGAAATTTTGGTGAGGATTAGTGTTTTGGAATTGCTGATTACCTTGGAAGTTCCCTTGTTGATGATAAGTTGGCCTTCCTAAGTAATTTATGTCCTCAAAATGCTCCATACCTTATCTACCATCCATACTATTTCTAATTCCTCCTCTTGATTGGTTCAAACCAAAGTTATCCATCTTATCCATTAACATCTTAACCACCTCGGCTAACACTTTAGTAGTTCCCTCATTTGTACTTAAGCGACTTGATGTCTTTTTCAATGGTCGGTAGGCCAATAACACAAATTTACAGCTATGGTGTCAATCATGTCTCTAGTTCTTGTTCTTCCTAAATTGAAGATCGACCCACCAGCCGATGCATCAACGTACTGTCTAGCCGATGGAAGTAGACCATTATAGAATAAAGTCACAATTTGCTGGTCTCCATTCCCATGTTGAGGACACTTTCTCAAAAGATTATTAAACCTCTCCCAAGCATCATTGATGTTTTCCTCATCATGTTGTTGGAATCGAACTATCTCCATCTTACATTGCATCATTTTTTTATGGAGAAAAATACTTAAGCAAGAACTTTCGACTCAAAACATCCCAAGAATTTAGGCTTTTCGGTGCAATCGATCCTATAAATCCCTTGGCCTTATCTTTCAATGTGAAAGAAAAGAGCCTACACCTCCAAGCATCCCCGTTCACCCCGTTCATTTTTACAGTATCGACATACTCTAAAAAATGGCCAATATGAGCATGGGGATCCTCTCTTTCGGTCCCACTGAATTGCTTGCTCTCCAAAATATAGAGTAGTGCCGGTTTTACCTCAAAATGATTTGCTTGAATGGGTGGACGAGCAATGCCATCATAATGTCTTTGCACCAGTGGCTCAAAATAATCCCGGATTGTTCTCTCTTCTCTAGGATTTTCTCTATCCAAACGATCACCAATCTCCCGATTATCATTCACATTGACTCTCATTGCTCTCTCTCTCTAGCTAATCGATGATTATGATCTTGATTTCTTGTTCTCGTCGTTGCTTCGATTTTCAAGTCAATCGAAATTGCTTCCTCTTGTTTGCATACACCTAGAAAAAACCACAAGTTAAATACAACCAAAATGAGAGAACAAAGATAAAGAACAACACACTATTAACTACGCTCAACAAAAACTAAGTTACACCGAATGCCCCGAATCCCTGACAACGACGCCAAAAACTTAACACGTATTTTTCTAAACACTACTTAGCAAGTGTACTAAGGTTGTGTGTATTAAGTAAGTGACCAAGTTAAATTATCGATCCACGGGATTGAGGATTAGTGTAGCCTTAGGGTTATGTATTATCACGAAATTATAGTGCAAATCATCTTCAAACGTGAGTTCAAGTAACAATTAATTAAGAACAAGAAATTAAACTAAGCACATAAGTAACAAGAAATAAAATAAAAATAAATAGAACAAAAATGATTAAATTAGAGTCGAGAGTTAAGAAGGAGAAAAGCCTGTTCGGATGTTCTCTACACGGGATTAATTACATGGGTAATTAGCTAACTATCACTATTAGTGGTTGATTAATACGAGCAATCACAAGTGAAAAAAAATCTCCACAAATTCGTACTTGATAAGCCAAGAAAGTGTGCATCGTTAAGCCCTAGGATTTAAAGAAAAGAATATATCGTTTATCACCGGGGTAATCACACAAAGTAGGAGCGTCCACACTAACTAAACTAATCCCTATATATTTTTCCACTTGTATACTACGGTACGAACTCCTGTGGTCTCCTCACTAATCAACCAATTAATAATTCAAGTAATTAGCGTTAAACTATGGGGTTCTAATAAAATTAGCCACCTCTCGGTTGTGATAAATCATAACAAATTCAATTCAATAGATCAATTCTCACTTCTATATATCTCAACACAATAATCCAACTCTCATCGAAGCAAATCATGCATCAACATATAAATAAACTGAATCAATCATAAAATTGAAAAATACGAAATCCCATAAATTCAATTAATCAACTCAATAGCAATAGATTGTCTAATTACACTAATAAATCAATTATCCATGTAAATTTGAATACCCAAACACTATTGATTTAGCCATTAACACTCATCATCCAAGCAAAAAAAGAAAAATAAGCAATAACCCAAAATCAAAGCCATAAACACAATTATAAACAATAAAAGGATAGATATCACCTTTGAAACTTGAAGTCTTACAAGACCCACTTAAAGAACAAGAAAAATATAACCTAACTAAGCCTTGAAACTAAGAAAAATAAAGAAATTTTCCAAAGAAAATCATCCCAACTCACGGGGTTAACCCTCCTCTGTGTCTCCACTCTCTATGTATGTCTCTATTCTCTGTGTCTATCTTTTTTTTTTCCAAAATACTCCTCACTAATATCTCCTTCAATTTCTCTTCCAATTGGGCCTTCAATTTGTGCCTTTAAGTTTAGCCTTCAAGTTGGGCCTTCAAGCCCAATTCAATCCCTTTTACTCGATTTAATTTCTTCCCTTCTCGTATTTTCTTCGTTCGATCTTGATAAAAATAATAGGAACGCATTTACTCCAAAAATCTCACTTTTATCTACAAAAATAGCAAACGCAACCTATTTCGAAAATTAAGCATAATTAGTAAAATTAGTGTAAAAATATGCAGAAAATCCTACCAAAAATAATACGAATATTCACATGAATTTCACGCAATTTTCACACTAATCAGTAACTCATCACAATAGTCCCTAAGCCTACTGAATTGCTCTTTCAAACTACCCTCCAACATTTCCCTAGTCTTTTTTGAGCGTCTATATGCTTGTTGCTTGGAAATTGCAACCTTCAATTTAGAGCACACCTCAGTCCTTAATTCACTGGTACCTAGCTTAGGATTTTTTTAAACCAATCCACAAAGTATTTCCCTATTCATAAGGAGGTAAGACTGGGGTTCTTGTAAGTCCATGAACACTTTGTATGTTTAGGTCTATATACCTTAATTTGCCAAGAGTTGGTGTCTTTGTTCATAGGTGAAGCATAAACATACCACTCACAGCCCTCTTTCCTACATTTGATTGACAACCTCCTATTGTCATTATTGTCAATAATGAAAGACATCCCCCTCCTAAAACAAAATATCTCAACACACTCTTTTACTTCTCTTTATTTTGCTTGAAAAACTTAGTTTTGGATTTTTACTGTCAGTAACAGGGTTAAACTTGGCAAATTTTGGCATACCATCCTCATCACTACGCTGAACACTCTCTAGTGAGTCACTACTATTGACAGCCACCTCAACATCATCCTCAATCATAGCCCTAACCTCATCACTCACAAACTAATTTTTCATTTTCCTACAACTACCCTTAACACCCCTAAACACAATCTCCTCATATAACCTATCATCCTCTTCCATTTCATAACCACTATCTAACAACACATCTTCATCCTCATCAGAAGAATTATCATCATCACTCAACCTATCATCATCACACAACTCATTTTGTTTTTTAGGGTGATCTTCATGCATCAGTTCATCTAAGAAGGAAATGTCAACATGATCATCAACCTCAGTATCTATAGGATTAGGTTCATCTACTGGATTAGTCTCAATAGTTGGAGGTGAATCTAAGTGTTCTATGTAGCAAATAACCTCCTTATTCTTAGGGATATAATACCCTCACGAACACAGCTGCATCAGTTTGCAGGCTTCTTCTATCACCCAACCTAACCTCAACCTGATGCCACCACAGAACTTTGGTAGGATTATAACCTAACTCAATTGCAAACTCATTCAATTCAAGCAATCATAACTGATGAGCATCTACACGATCAAAATAATTAACACCACCCTCTTCATATTCCCTAGGCTGACTGGTAGTCATATGCTTCATCCTACCACCATGATGCACTTTCATAGTAAACATAGTAGGTTCATCTGCAGTAATACATACAATATTGCAAATTTTACTTCATGAAACAAAATAATAGAAATGTACCACAGAAACAGCAATACATTATTACCATTAAGACAGCAAAACGCATACATTCAGCAAACAAATTGGCCACATTTTGCAAATTGCAGGAATTGGAAATTATAGCACAACCCATAAATTATTACCAGTGAGGCAACAAACCCATACATTATAGCAATCTACACCAGTCGCATTTTGTAAAAAATTACAACTTACTGTAATGTGGTGTGTTGTTTAATTCAATGGAACTTCTTCTTGTCATGAGAAGCTCGATTGCTTGAGCTTACTAAAGTGAGGGTCGACTATTCGAGGGTTGGGAGGTCGTGAGCTTCCAATGATGGTTGATTTCTTGTCGATTTAGCCTAGGATTGGTGTTGATTTGGTGAATCTGAGGAAAAGTAGTGAAAAAGAAGATGCAAATTAGGGTTTCGCACGATTTGGGGGAAAAATAGGGTTAGCTGTCTAATTTTCGCACAAAATAGTTTTAGGGTAGTTAACTTCCGTTAGTTTGGATAGAGTTATAACGGGGAGTACTAAAATTGATGGATTTTAAAAAACTAAGGGACTAAATTGATGAATTCGGACTTCGGAGTACCCGATCTGAAATATAGCCTAGTTTTGGGTACCAAATATGGCATTTATCCATATATATATATATATAGTTTTTTTTACGCTGGAAGCGGTACTTTCTCTTTTTTTTTCCCTCTCTTAATCTCATGCGCTACTATTTTTCTTTTTTTCCCTTTCTTCTCAATTTCTTCTCACATCTCCTAACATCAATAATTTCTTTTCAATTTCTACTCAATTTCTATATTTAATCAACAATAATATAAATATTGGGTTCTTATACTTCTAAAATCTAGGGTTTCTTGTGTCAACAATGGAGGAAGATTTCAACAATGAGCAAGGTAAAGTATTTGGCTGAAAACAAAAACTTATATGTAAGTAATACTTTTGAGGTATTATTGAATTGTTCTTTAGACATTACAAAATTTCATGATTGAATAATATGTAAGTAATACCTTCAAGATATTCTGAAAATATTTTTGAGGTATTACGATTTGTAATACCTGAAAGAAACATATGTAATACCTATAAGATATTTATAAAATACTTGAAATGAACATGTGTAACACTTATAAGCTGCTTATGTAATACCTGAAACGAACATATATAATACCTATAATGTACTTATATAATACTTGAAAGACACTTGTGTAATATCTATAAGGTACATATGCAATACCTGAAATGAAAATGTGTAATACCTCTTAAAAGAAACATGTGTAATATATGTAAGGTATTAATGTAATACCTTAAAAGCATACAATTAATATCTTCATTGAAATATTTTTAAAATTTCACATGTTTTATCTTCTTCCTCAAAATCAGCAAATCATGATTTCATATTGTTTGAAATAATTGATTTTCAATGTTTTAAAATTATTATAATAAACTTTGATTTGAAATTAATTATCTAAATCTATGAAAATGAGTAAAAGGGAAGAGGAAGAAGAAAAACCCCATAAATGATTTTATGGAGATTTGAAGAAGAATAAGAATAAGAAGATAAAGAAGAAGAATAAGAACAATAAGATAGAGAAGTAGAGGAAGAAGAATATACAAAAGAAATAAGAAGAATAACAAATTGATAAGAAAATAGATTAAGAAGAAAAATGGGAGAGAAGAAAAAAAAAAGTGGAAGAAGAAGAAAGCAATGTTTTTACACTAATTCTTACTTGAAGGGTAAGATACCTTAAGAGTAAATATGTGATATCTAATACTTTTGTGTATATGGGCAATGTTTTTTTATATATCAGTTCATATTTTTGTATTATGTAAATATACTAATATCATATAAAAGTATTATCTGATATATAGAAAAATATTATTTAATACACACAAAAATATTACGTACATAATTTCTTATGTCTGACTCCACCGTCCCATCTCACAAATAAAATCCGTAAGATAGTCTTATATAGACGCAAGACTCACTCTTCAATTCTAGATGAAAGTGTAATAACCACCCCCAATTAAAAGGTAATCAATTAGCCCTTCTTTTAAGATGCAATGAAATCAATGTTGGAACTATGCATGGAGTTGCAGCGTCAAGGTGTTGCTGATGAAGGGTGAAGAAGAGAGCGCGTGCTTCTAAGATTGCATCTTCATGAATTTATCTTGAATCGCTATCGTTTGGCTTAATTTTATAGGTATTTTACTGAGAAATTTTCTTTTGTTAGATCTAAAAAGATAATCAATAAAAAAATTAAATATAAATTAAATGGATAAAGAAATAGTGGTTTTCATTTTTTTTTTGTATTGCGCTTTTCTTTTTATTACGCTTTTGGGTTTAGCACTTGAACTAGATGAAGGGAAACAGAACTAGCACTTAATCTCAGTTTTGTGGAGAAAGCGTGCTACTCTTATATAAGCGCTGCTTGCTTTATTACGTATTTGTAAGTCTATCTTAATTGCTTGGTAAATGTAAGTCATCTTAATTTCTTGATAAATGTCTTAATATTTTCTTTTTTTCAAGTAATTGATAAAAATAAAAAATTTGTCTGCAGTCACATATTTTCGATATTTTTATTTTTTTACATATGTAACCGATAAAAAAATGAAAAGTTTTATCAAAATATAATAAAATATTGATAAATATGGTACCGATTTTGATATCCATGGTTACATGGTATAAATTGTTGGAAAATAGATGAAATATCGGTAAAATATTGATATCGATTTAATATTAATGTTTTTATAGTATAAATTATAAGAAAATCCATAAAATATCAGAAAATATATCTATAAGTTTGGTGTACTATATTTCAACACATATCAATATTTCAACGATATTTCCATAAAATTAAAATATTAATATTTCCATCAAAACAGAAATTTTCATCAATGATATATATACACTCCTGGTAGCGTCTCTTTCAGATGATGAATAAGAAAAATATGCTAAATTAGTTTCTTCTAGATTTTTCCTATATCTCTTAGCTTCCAGAATTTTCACAATTAAAACCAATCTACCGTAAATTTAGGCCCTGATGAGGGAAGAAGTGAGAAGAAGAAAAGGAACAAATATATAAAAGAGAAAGTAAATAAACTAAGGGGGAGAAGATGAGTTAAATCAAATTGATTTGATCCACTTATATTTTATTTAGAAATCAAACTTTTTTTGTTTTATAATTTAGGTATTCGTGGGAAGAATTAAGATTTGATCATTTATTCATTTCATATATATTGTTAATCTAATATTACATCTACCTTTAGTGAAAAAAAAATGTAGTTAACTGTAGTAACCAAACTCATCTGGGGATTATTATTTTTTTGTACTCGAGTATATTTTATGGAGTATACGATTATCTGGTGTACATAATTGTTATGTGATTAAATGTAGGTATCGTGTACACGATTCATAACGTGTACATGATTATAACTTAGATTATTCGTGTACACGATTATAATTTGGATTATAATTATCGTATATACGTTGTAAAATACATATCGTGTAATCGTGTACATGTAAAATATAATCATGTACACGTAAAATATATATCGCGTACATATTATAATCATGTACACGTATTAAGTATACAAATAATAAGTATCGTGTACATATCATAATCATCATGTACATAAGTACACGAGCCATCGTGTACAAAGATTTCAAAATTTTGTTTATCCGGTGAAGATATGTTTATCTGAGAAAAAAAGATTTTGAATATCTGAACACCGCACTCCAACCAAGTCTTGGGAAAATCATCAAACATTTGTTTATTCGGTGAAGATATGTTTATTTGGAAAAAAAAAATTGAAGATCTGAAATAGATATGTTTATCTGGAAAAAAAAAATTGAAGATCTGAAAAAGATATTGTCAACGCCCCATTTTCTTTCATAAAATTAATTAGAGTTTTCCACAGTGGCGTGCAGGAAGAAAAAAAGGTAGGAGACAAATAAAAGATATTACATATCAATAATCGGTTTCAATCGATTTAACATAATATTCGCAGCGTAAAATCATCAGGATCTCACATCCCAAACACACAAAACGTAGATTTCTTAAAACATGTTTGAGAATATGAGAGAAACATCGTCTTTAAATCTTTAAAATAAATACAGATCTAAAGATAGCACCTCTTCTCTCCTTCTAGGGTTCATCATGCTCTTCACCTCTTGTAATGTGAATTACAGAATAAGAGGGGTAAGTGCGTTGAATACACTCGTGGGGATAAAATTTGCCTCTAAATCTTTGACAGATATTTAAATCAGAAATACGTATAATAATTGCGGAACACAACACGAAATATGCACAGCAGATATTAGAAATGGTAAGGGATGAATAGGTGCGGACATCACCCGTCTTATCCTATAACACGGTCTCAAATACCGTTGGTGCATTTCAAGGACCACCAAACCTTTCATAGCAAAATGGAGGTAAGGGACGAATGCATGAAGAGGTGACCTCAGCGGGCCCACCCCTCGCAATAATAAGTATGTCACAGCAAATATAATCACAACATTTAGTATTCCTCAATCATGCTTGGAATAGAGAAAAATTGTAAACAGATAAATAGTTAAAAATTACCCCCACCTTGTTCGGTGGTTACCACGTGAGTAGCAAGTATCAAAGATCACGTATCCCAAAACTTCAATCCAACAGGTAGCCTACATAATTTATGATATTTTCTTAAATCCTTATTAAATATAATTAAAGATTTAACCGATATCGGATCGGATACTATCGATCGAGATGAGACGAATCGAAACGGAAGGCCTAACGATTGAGGTTGAAGAAACAAGAGGAAAATATCAGTTTATACAGCTGAGGTGAAAGAGAATGAATTTTGGATTACAACAAAAAAAGAATGAGCTCAATTGAAGTTGAAACGAGCTCGAACGGAGCGTTTTAAAATTGAGGGGTATTTTGATAATTTTGTCAAAGAGTTGACTTTGACCGGGACACACGATCCCGGGTCAATGATATCTCGTTGGCGATGACTCGATGATAAAGTACGATGAAAGAAAATGAGATTTGGTTCAAAAAACGAATCGAAAATACTGCGTTGCGCGCATTCCCGACGACGGAAGAAAAAACCCCGGCGGCCTCGGCAATTGTCGAGTTTTCTCGGCAGTGGGACAGCAGCTCACGTTCAGGCCTTCCGGCGTCGACCCTGTTCGACCAACCCCCTTCCCAGCGCCACTAGTTGCGGCAGCGCCCCCTGTGTCGCCGCCACTTCTTCCTTCGGCGAGCCTGCACCACCGGCTACCACCTCCGGTCATCCATCGTCGGAATTCGGCATGAATAGTGCCGAAAAAACAGCCTCAAACACCCTTCATCACACACGCACATACATAACCAAACCCCATCTTTCCAACTCCGACCGACGACTACCGATCGTCGGCCACCACCCCTAGGTCCTCGTCGGTGCATCACCAGCGTCGGCCAACAGCAGCTCACGTAGCGCCGCCCCACAACATGCATAAACAACACAAACATTACACACACACAAAACCTCATGCAACAGCCCCCTTTCCAACCCGTTTTCTGGCACCGATGCCGCCACCCATGGCGGCGCCGCCCCTCCAACGGCTAGCCCACAACTCCGGCAGGCCCTCCGGTGCCTGCAACCGCGAGAAGAAGAGAGAGAGAGAGAGAGAGAAAATGGGAGAGAGAAAAGGTGGCAAGAAGTAAGGGTTTAGGATTTGGAGATCGTTTTTCGTCATTTTTCAGCGAACGGAAAATCAAAATTGAATTTCAGAAGTTGTCCTAGATTCATCTCGTCGAGGGCTACGTTGTGTGTGAAAATCAGCCGAAACCGATGAGTTGAAATTTTTCGGCGAACTCCGGCGGCGGCACGCCGGAGACAGAATAAAAAGAGGGGAGAGAAAGAGAGAGGAGAGAGAGACTTGTGTGTGTTCGGCGCTTTTCTGCTCGTTCGAATAAATGGGAAAAAATGAATCGAATGAGCGCCTATTTATAGAAAATGGAAAGTTACTATTCATGCAGGGTAGGTTACTGTTCATGATAAGATTTCGGTTACTGTTCATCAAGATTCCGTTCCTCGTTTTTCCGAAACTCCGTATTTTGCACTTTTCTTCACCATTTGAACTACGGGTGTTCAATTGACCTCTAGTTCGTTTCTATCTTCTCGTTTTTCCATTACGCATCTAATGGTTTAAAAAATGTTCTAAGTTTCATGTCTATAAATTTTTATCCATCTAAAGCCGATCGTTAAACATATATCTGAAACGCACGTAATGAAATTAAACACTCAAGAACTAATACACATAAGATATTTTAATTAAGGATTTACTTATTTAATTAACCAATTATGCTTCGTTTTTGTCCTGGGCGCTACAGATATGTTTATCTGAAAAAAAATTCAAGATCTCAACATCGCACTTCAACCAAAACTCTTTATTTGGGGAAAATTATCTAAGATTTGAATATTGCGCTTCAACCAAACCCATTTGAGGTTTTTAGTTTTTTTTACTTTTATGGAGTACACAATTATCTTGTGTACATAATTTTTATGTGATTGTATGTAGGTATCGTGTACACGATTCATAATGTGTACACGATTATAACTTGAATTATAATTATCGTGTCCACATTGTAAAATACATATTGTGTAATCGTGTATACATAAAATATAATCGTGTACATGTAAAATATAATCGTGTTCACGTTGTAAAATATATATCGTGTACATATTATAATCGTGTACACATATTAAGATACATATCGTGTACATATCATAATCATCATGTACATGAGTACACGAGTCATCGTGTACAAAGATTTAAAAAATTTGTTTATCCAGTGAAGATATATTTATCTAAGAAAAAAGATTTTAAAAATTTAAACACCACACTCCAACCAAAACCCTGGCAAAATCATCAAAGATTTGTTTATCCGGTGAAAATATGTTTATGTGGAAAAAAAAATTGAAGATCTTAAAAAGATATGTTTATTTGGAAAAAAAATTTTGAAGATTTGAAAAAGATATATTTATTTAGAAAAAGAATTTGAAGATATGCACTTCAACCAAAACTCGGGAAAATCATCTAAAATTTGAATATTGCGCTTCAACCAAACTCATTTGGGGATTTTTAGTTTTTTTTATCCATCTGCGGATTTTTTTTTACACGACTATATTTTATGGAGTACACAATTATCTGGTGTACATAATTTTTATGTGATTGTATGTAGGTATCGTGTACACGATTATAACTTGAATTATTCGTATACATGATTATAACTTGGATTATAATTATCGTGTGCACGTTGTAAAATATATATTGTGTAATCGTGAACACGTAAAATATAATTGTGTACATGTTGTAAATTATATATCGCGTACATATTATAATTGTGTACACGTATACATATCATAATCATCGTGTACACACAGTAGCATACATATCTTGTACATATATCGAAATATTAAACATGGTTTATCGTGTACAATAAGATTAATATCGTGTACATATATCAAAATATTAAATGACTTATGATTTTGATGATTTTCTTCTACTCGTGTATGTACATACGCGATTATTATGATGGTAGTTATACACAAAATCAAAAAATTCAAGAAATTTCATAATTATTCACGATTATGATGATAATTATACACAAAATAAAAAATAAAAAATTGTAACACAAACTTTTATCTCTTCCTTCGAACGGTTCGATATGTCACCTCCAAATTCAAATAACACAGATATCGTGCAAATCAACTCATTCACCTTCTCCAACCTTCTTAACTTATCCTGATGCTTTTATCTTCGAGTGCGAGTGACGTCGCCCTTCCACCATCTCCGCTTCAATATTTAGATTTGTCAGTGCAAATCTAACATCTACGACTTTTTTGTCATCTCTGACAAGAATCACCGTTGTTTCTCTCATCTCCCTAACCTCATTCTCATCTCCTGTAACCTCATTTTCATCTCAAATTCGACAATTGCCACAAAATATCTTCAGATTCATCAATAAAATTTGAGCTCTCCTAGAATTTTCTTCCGCCATTGATGTTGAAGTGGTGGAGATTGAGTTTCGGTGGAATTTGGGGTTGGAAGGGGGGAAAATGAATTTTCAACTTTTCAAAATTTTGGGTTATAGAATTTTATAGATTTTGAAATATTAAATTTTGTATTCAAATAGTGTATTTGAATTTCATTTATTAATTGAAATTTAAATATAGTTAAGGGGTAATATTGGAATGTATTTAGCAAAATACCTTAAAAAATGGGTAAAAAAGTTATTTTCATAAAAATTGGATAGAAAAGTTCCTTATATTATGAAAAAATTGGTAGTTTTGGACTTGGCCCTATATTAATTGTATAATTTAAAAGTATTACTTAGGCTTTTTTTTCTTTCTTTCTTTTCAAGTCTTCCTCATCTTCGTTCATGTTTCTTCTTGATATATATCGTTGTATGTTTTTCCACTTTATCCATCGAATTTCATCTTTTGTCTCTTCATGTTCTAGACTTCCAAGTTTTTCGTTCTTTCTTCTTCTATTGATTTTGTTGGATGAAATAAGTTTGTAATTAGAATTTTAGTTGTTTGATGAAATAAGTTCGTAAATTAAAATTTTGGATATTAAGATCTTACGATTCAAGAGATTGTAAACCATAAACCTCTATATCATATATCTCATGCTTTACCACTGAATCATACATACAAGACATTTTGATAGAATAAAAGAGGGTTAACTGAAAAGTCACCTACTTAAGTGTTCTTATTTTCATTTCTGTTTTAATGAGATGAGGTGAGTGGAAGGGAAAGGATAACGAAAATTAGAAAACTTGTGTTATCCGTATTTGTGTATGGATCATCACAATATGCATATTTATAAAGGTGGGATACCATGTAAGCTACAAGATTCGTTTCGTTGTAAAATTATATATAGTAGTTCTCAAATATAACAATTATTTCAAAAAGTTATTTCCAAAAATTCTCAAAATATTTCAAAATATCATAAACATTAGGCTTAAAATAGATGTTTTACTCTATGCCCAATTCTTTATCCAAAAACACAAACAAAAATATTTATATTTTTTGATGCATTATAAATCTAATGGAGTATAGTAGAAACTCTATAATTTAGGGACCACCAAAATTTATTAATTAAAAGAGTTATTAATTAATCGATAAATTAATAAGTATTAATTGATATTTTATTAATTTATAATGAAATACTCAATTTACAAATACCTTTCAAACTCCCACTTAATTATTGTACAATGCATATACGTATATCAAATGAAGGGTCCAATTTGAAAGAACTCTTCAATCTCCCACCTTATTATACTTATGTTCTATGTATCAATTTATGGACATTAAAAAATATTTTTTATATAAATAAAGATCAAAATATGCTAACACAAATAAATCATACACACAACATGACTTCTCATCTTAAAGGTGTGAAAAAAATAATAATGACCGACGAGATTCGAAGAGCATTATGCAAGCACAACAAGAATAATCCAAGTCTCACTCAAAAGCAATTGCAATAATGGGTTCTTAGTAACTATGGTTTGCAGGTGTGTCAAAGGACAATATCGAATACGGTTAAGCTGTTTTCAAAGAATCTCTCACGTGGTCCTGAAAGAGGTTGTTGGTCCCAAGTGGTGTCCGAGGTTCAGAGGGGGGGGTGAATGAACCTTGGTCGATTTTTCAGAATCTTTAAAACAACCGTTCTGCACTGCAAGTTACTTGAGCTTGCAGCGATAGATGGTTACTGCTTGCAGCGATAGAATGCAGTGCTGCACGCTATAACCTGGAGTTTTGTACGCAGCGGAAATATACTTTTAAACACAAGGCTGTTTTACACAAAAATGCTTCTTTCAAACGTTTTATGATGAGAAGAGATATAGATATATGCAGAAAATAAGCACATATAAATAAAGCGATAAAAACACTTATGGCTTATAGTGGTTCGAAGGTGGTGTAACCCTTCTACGTCCACTCTACTGCTCCTCGAGCAGGAACTTTGTTAAGCAAGATTGAATTACAGGACTCTCCTAACAATCTATCAACTTACAAAGTTAACCACCTACTGAAGTCTAGCGTACACACAGCAACTGCAAACTTCAAAGGCTAACCCACACAGGGTTCTACACTCCCACACAGGGAAGCTGTCTAACACTAGACAACTAAAACAAACAGCAAGGATCTCTCCTATCAACTGCTTGACACCACTAAAACAACCTAAGCACACAGCAACAAGGTTAAAAGGATAAAAAGGTTTTCTTCAACTTGTGCTTCGAAGTGAGCTTCTGAATCCGTAGGGAATCTTTCAGCTTGAACTCTGCTTCACTTCGATAGGTTGAGTGACTGAAACTGTTGGCTTGAAATTTTGTAAGCTTGAAACTTTTTCGCGTAGATGCTTTAGTAATAGTGATGGAATCAGTTTTCAGTAACCAGCTTCAGTTCTCCTCGACCTCTATTTATACTTGTAGGAGAAGATGTCCGTTGAAGGAGACATCCCTCTTTTGAATTTGAAATAGCCTGGCCAAAGTATGGTTCGCATTTAATGCGACTGACCTTTCTTTTTGGAGCATTTAATGCGGCAGTTGCGGCTCGCAGCTTTCTGCGGCGCGTCAGTCCATGTGGCATCTTCTTATTGGCTCCGTGTCTGCTACTTTGACTTTTTCTTGAACGGCTCTTTTGTCCCTACTTGGATCTCCGTTCCTCGTACTGCATTTATCCTTCCTGGGATTTGCAGGATACTTAGTCTTGTAGTTGGCGCTGTATTTACTTAACTGTTCTGTAAGTCTGCGCTGTATCCTTGGTCTCTGTGCAGCTGATGCATACTTTCAGTGCTGCTGTATTTTAGACCTGCTTGCAGTATCATCTGGCAGTGCTGCTGTAACTTCGTTCTAGCAGTACTCCTGTATCATTTTCATGCAGCGATGTTGCACGCCGTTCTTCCTTGCTTTGCTGTATCCTGCCTTCTTGCAGCGATATCTTCCTATAAAGCTTAGATGCAGCTTTATCCTCTTTTAACCTCCATTTCAATCCTTGACTCAAGACTCAATTCTAGTCTATTTGTTCACTTAAACAATGTGAAAATGGGGTACTCAAAACTTCCTATTACATGGTTGGTTTGTCTCATCAAAATCTAAATAATGAAATCCCAACAGAGGTGATGTTAAACGACACAAATGGGCAAAATTTCCTAACCTAAAAAAATCTCTTTATGAATGGATTTCAACAAAAAACAAAAAAAACAATTAAGTTATTTTTCAAGAAACCTTCATAAATCATTCATGTAATATGTAGTATATAATGAATTATTAATTTATATTTTATATAGTATCTATAGAAATTATCAAAAATATATTATGTTATAATTTTAGCGAATTTTTAATTTAACATTCTATCCCGAATTGAAACCAGCCAAAAATATTATTTTAAAAAATTTATTAAATAATCGAGTATTAATTTATCACAAATTTGAAGTTTACTACTATTAAATTTTCATAATGTTCACTGAAGTATATTTTCTTAAAATAGTTTTCCTCAATATAAATTTTTAAGGATTGCTCTTTCTTACCTTTTCTTTTGTTTCTTTATTTTTTATTATTTTTGTTTTAAACAACAGAGAGAGATTGGAATATTTTATTTTAATATTTGTAAAGTGGGATACATTAGGAACACAGAAGTCAGAGAAGGCGGCCATAGTGATGACATCGATGTTCCACACTTCCACATAGGGGTTAAGATTTGTAATTTCGGGTGTACTTTTGGTATTCAATCTGTCGAAATCGTAATGGGGTAAGTTAAGACTATGTTTATTGGTAAACATTTGGTGAATGTCACCATCAAATGTCACCATAGATAATATTATTATATTAAAAAAAGTGGTATAGATGTCATAATATTGATCACATGATGATCAATGTCATAACATTCACTTTTGATTCATAATATATACAATTCGTTATTCTATTGGTTTTTATTAATTTTTTCAGATATAATTTCAAGTATTGATATTGAAAATAATTTTTATTTAAAAAAATTAAAAAATATCAAAATTCATTAAAAAAAAATTTCTACAAATAGAGTCTAATATTGATATATTTACTCATCAATCCAAAATTTATTCTCACTTGTCTCACAATCTCAATTATTGTAATTTCGTATTTCAATTATTGTAATTTCGATTTTGTATTTTGATAATTGTAATTTCTATTTCGTATTTCAATTATTGTAATTTCGATTTAGTTATTGTGTTTGTATGTTATTTTATACATGAAAAAAATGAGAATGTGTCACTAATAAAAAAATATTTTAATACGGAATTAATAAATATATAATAAAAAATATGCTTATAAAATAATATGTAATTATTAAATAATGAAAAAAAATATTAGGTTGGGTTGGATTGATATCACTAATAAACTATAAAAATGTTGGAATTGTGTTGGGTTGTGGATTGTGTAGGTGGAAGAGAGAGAAATTAATATTTTATTATTGGGTTGGATTGGGTTGGGTTGGATGAGTGTCACTGATAAATATAGTCTAAGGTAGTTTAAAAGGGTTAGAGAGTGTTTCTACCTAATAGTTATAATAAAAAAAATAAAAATATTTACTTCATCGGCTTCATAATAAATGTCATTTGAAATTTTTTATTATAAATTAAGAAACATATAAATTGAATAAATATATTTTTAACTAATTAAGGAGTTTATAATTCAAGATTAGAAATAGAATCAAACTAATTTTATAGAAGGTATCATATTAAATTCCTAAATTTTAGTTAAAGAATATTAATAGGGAAAATTTCGGAATAAAATTATATAAACGTCTAAAACAACACTTAATATGAAACAAAATTAAAACTCCAAAACGACATTTATTATGAAATAGAGAGTATTTTGCAAAAATACATGTTTTTTTGAGATCAAATTACTTAATTATGCTATAACTTAAGTTGAAGTTTTTTGACTATGAAAAAGCGATCACTCATTTGAATCATGTAGTTCATATTAAATTACGAAGCTCACGAGTTAGATCATGAATTAAATTCATATTAGATCTCGAAATTCAAATTAGATCACAATGTTTAGATAGTGATCGTTAGATCATGAAGATACTTAAGGTAAAATCACGAATTTCATGTTAGATCACAAAATCCGAGATAGATCACAATGCTCATATCAAATCATAAAAAATCATGAAATCCAAGTTAGAAACTCGTATTAGATAATGCTACTTAGATTGCGAAGCTCAAGGGACATTTAAGACATTTGAAAGTTTTTTTTGGGTAAAAAACTTGTTTTGGTTATTGGTTAGAAAGATACATTTTCAATAGTTTTAAATCAAGGTAAAATATATTTGTTTTCGTCGGACTTTGTAATTTAATTAATTCCTAGTCGAACACTCAAATTGATTGAATCTGGATTAGATTGGTGAAAATCAGATGAAAATGGGTTGAAAATGTGTATAAGAAGTGCAGAAAACATTGTGCCCGGAGCCTACTCGGGCAATTTAGCTCGGCTGATCCTGATCGGTTTATAGTGGCCGACCAGAATCTTATGTTATTTATATAAGAGAAATCAGCTCTCTTGTGCATGAATACCAAAAATTCGAACCTCTTACAAGTTAGAAATGTTCCTATTTATAGCCTAGGAAGAGCTCGAATAGTGGGGATCGTGCCCACTACTTCCCTTGACTTTCGCTTATTTTTACGGGAGTGGGCGGTTTAATTCCCCTACGATCTCCTAGCGGTTGGGAACATCCTGCTCGGACTATCCTGCTCGGGTCGGTCAGGCCCCTTCGAGCCTATCTCGAGAATAATCCTGGCATTCCTCGCTAAGTCTTGTCCAGGTCGGTAATTATCATTTTGAGACCGGTACAAAGTCGATCCTGATCGACTCTTCCCAATTACCTACCAGGTCTTATGTCCTAACCGAGCTCAGAGGGTCCAACGAGCTCTTCTCATCTAAGATTGATTTTGTGCTCTCTGGTCATTCGAGTTCCCTATAACTTTAGCTCTTCCTTAGATGACTTACACAGACCAATTATCTTTGATATGCTCGGCCCTTTCTGGTCAGCCGAGCCCCAAATTGGTCCTCTGAAAATTCATTTCTAGTCAGCTCAACCACTTCTGGCAGGCCTCCATAACTAGTTAAGAGTCCGGTCGAGTCGAGCGCTTCTGGTCGGCTCGACCACTTTTGATCGGCCTCCATAGCTAGCTAAGAGTCCGTCCAAGTCGAGCTCTTCTGGTCGGCTCGACCACTTCTGGCCTTCTGGTCGGCTCGACCATTTCTGGCTGGCCTCCTTAGCTGGCTAAGACTTCGGTCGAGTTTGGCTCTTCTGATCAGCTCGACCACTTCTGACCTTCTGGTCCTCTATTTATTTGATTTTGTTCGACTCGGGTTAGGAGTACAACAATATTGAACCCCTTTGTTTTTTGAAAATTTTGAATCGGTTACCCCTCTGTTATCATGATGTTAACTTTTACACATATGATTTTATAAATGTTACACACTCTCATCTTCCATCAAATAAGTGTTAATAGTGTTAACTTTTGTATTAACTTTTTTTCAATTATATCCTTATATATTAAATAATTCATATCTTTTAAATTTTATATCTTTCATTTTAAATATTTTCATTAAAATTTTTATCTTTTCACAAATATGGACAATAAAAATATTATTTAATCATCAATAATATTTGAAATTACCAAATTAATAATTTAAAACTTTAAAACATAATTGTAGATTTTCCTAATTAAATTCTGAAATTTTGAATATAATATATTCAAACATTTAAAAAGGATCTTAAAAATTGCTTTTAATAAACATAAACATTTAAGAAATGTGAAAATTAACTTTTAAAATAAATTTCCAAATATGATTTATAAAATTTAGTTAGTTTTTTTTTAAATTATATACATTTAAAGACATCTTAAGATTAACTTCTAAATAACTTTGGAAATGAATCGAAATTATATTATACTTTATAATCATAAGATGTTTTAAAATTTGAGATATAATTAGATTTTTTTTAATTATATTAACTGTTGGACCCTCCAATCCAAACACAACCAAAACATATGATTTGACTGGAATACAGAATTTCTGCCCATTTGGAGTCCGATTAGGAGAGATCATCGAGCATACGCCTAGATGACCCGGTCAGAGTAGTCCACTTGGACGGTGACCAAACAACCTGGACAGAACTGATTTCATGGCGGGTCCAAAAGTGCATTGCTGATTTGACCAGAATGTGGCTCAGAAAATCTAGCAGGATATTCCTGATTAATAGGACAATGTGGAGAAAATTAACCTCCTACTTCCCTAGAAAATAGGCTAAAATTAAAGGAGAAGTGGGCATGATTTCCACTAACTTATTCTCTCCCTTCACCTATAAATAGTAGAATTTTTAACTTAGAAAGAGTTCGAATATTCAAGCACCAGAGAGCTTATTTCTCTACATAAATTATATATGATTTTGGCTAGCCATCACAAACCGACCAGGATTAGCCGATCAAATTTGTTCGAGTAGGTTCCAGGCACAGTGTTTTCTATGCATTTTTACTTATTTTTTTGATTCGATTCGCTTCATTTAAATCGAATTTATTAAATTTGAGTATTTGACTAAGAATTTGTATTGAAATAAATTCCGACGTCAACATTAGGTCAGTAGACAGCTCAGCACTCGACTAGAAAGAAGTCTACGCTACCGAGCAGAAAATAACTTGGATGACCCCGATCATCCAATACTTGAAAGGAGGGAAGATGCCCGCCGACCAGGACGAGGCTAGGAGATTACGAATCTGAGTTGTAAGGTACACGATGTAGAATGGAGTTTTGTACAAAAGGGGTTTTTCCGGGCCTCTTTAAAGATGTTTAGATGAGGAGGCGGCCGAATATACTTTGAAAGAGGTCCACGAAGGAGTGTGCGATAATCACTCTGGATGGCAATCTTTGACCTTCAAAATTATCAGGTAGGGTTACTTTTGGCCAAGTTTGAAGAAAGATGTCATCAATTTTGCTAAAAAATGTGATCGGTGCTAGAGGCTCGCCCCTCACCGATCACCATCTGAAGACCTGAACTCAGTTATGGCCCTGTGGTCGTTCGCCAAGTTGGGAATTGATCTGATCGGCCCAGTACCGACAGGTTGAGGAATGAAATTAGCAATAATCATCGTCGACTACTTTATTAAGTGGACGGAGGCCGAGCCCCTAGCACAAGGGAGGGCGAAACATTTTACCCTTTTAAATAAGTATAGAAGAGGTCGCAAAAAAAAAAAAAAAAAAACTCATTAAACTACAAGTAAAATATGAGTAAATGTAACCTGACTATATATTATATATTTTAAATTTTAACATACATCTACATATTTTATATGGAGTAAGTATTATTACTTGAAAGTATCTCACAAATCTCTTCATATAAGACATATTGTCTCATATGGATCGATCAATGTACGGGCAATGTGGGTAAGATCAACCTAGTCATCACTGGTAGATGCGGTTAACATTTACAGTTATTTATATATGTATTATTATTACTTTTATAAATTTATTTGCAAATGAATATAATCTCAATAGTTTATCAGCTCGTGATTATCAAAAATAACTTAATATTCTATCAACTCCTAATTATAAAAAAAAAATTGAAAATTCATTAACAAATAAATGTAATACTTTTAGCTATAAAATTAATACTTATACATGTATTAATAATATTTTTATTAAGTTGCAAATAAATATTATCTCAATATTTTACGAGCTTATTTAAAAATATTAAAAATTCATTGATGGATAAATGTAATACTTTTTTCATAAAATTAATATTTATACATGTAATATTTATACTTTTATTAAGTTGCTAAAAAATATCATCTCCATATTCAATGTGTTTTTAGTTACTTAAAAAAAATCTGACAATTCATTGATGTATGAAAGTCATATTCTTAACAATAAAACTAATATTTATACATGTATTACTAATATTTTTATAAATTTTTAAATAAATATAAAGCTCGTAGCTATTGAGAATTTTGATAATTTATTGACAAATAACATAATACTTTTAGCTATAAAACTAATACTTTATGCATGCATTAATAATATTTACATGATTGAGTTTTACCTGAATCTTCATCTCACATAAGAAGATCTATGAGACAATGTCATATTTTTTTTTGTATACCTATGTGTGTGTATATATATATGCATATTTGTCTACACACTTAAATATTTTGAAAAAAAAATTATTTTTGGTCCTACCCTAAGACTCGTGTTCGATTTTGATCTTGCTTATTTTAAAATTTTAATTTTAGTTCTATAATTGAAAATTTTCTCTTACTTTAGTTCTTTTTTCATCCGATTTTACAATTTTCAGTGGATTTTTAGACGGTCGAGATACACTCGCGCACAATTTTATAATTTTCGACCACTTCAAATGACTAGACAATTTTGTGATTACGTGATATTTATTTTTACATTTATTTGGGCCAAAAATGCCAATTAATAATTCTATTGTTATCACATCATTACAAAGTAAATAAAACAACAAAAATTAATTAAAAAATAAGGAAAAGGAAAAAACATATGATGCATTATTTTGTATAAGATATAAAATAACTATTTGATTAATATCTCTTATAGTTATAAAATCTTGTATGTGTTCCCAAAATTGTTTAATCTATAATTAATAATTAATTGTTTTATGAACTCCTAAAACTATATATAGAGTAGCACTTAATATATAGTATTATTAAATAGAGTTAAAATACAATTAAATATATAACCAATCTAACATCACACTATAAAGAAAACCACTTAAATCATACATTGTCAAATATAATTTGCATATAGTTACTTTCTTCAATCAATTTTACTCAAGTCTAATTTCGTTTCCTCAATTCAGTTAGAGTGCAGTTCGATTTGAAAAAAAATGGCTATGTTCCGTTATTGTCAAATAGTCAACTAATGTGGTTTGGAATGCTTCTAATTCACTTTTTGGTATCATTCAATTATTCTTTTTTTTTAAACATGATTTCATTAATAAATAAATAAATAAATAACAAAAATACAAGCAGGTGGGAGCTTCCAATCTAAAGGACAAATATAGAAAACATGTTGTCTCAAGTGGTTCAAAAGTTTAAAGGGGATGAATGAACATCTGTCGATTTTAGAAAATCTTCGAATAAGTTTTATTGAAAGTTATGAAAACTTACAGCAAAACAAGCATTCAGGCTTACAACACTATAAAATATTACTTTATGTTGTAACTTAAAACTTACAACATAAAACTCTTGCAGTGGAAAATAGTTTTTGACAGAATGTTTGTTTAATTTTTTCTTATGTATGTTTTTTATAAAACCTTTTATATGCAGAGTGATAGCAAGTATAGATGCAACAAGTAAATGAATATAAAGCAATAAACACTTATGGTCTTTTATAGTGGTTCGAAGGTGGACTGCGTCTACTCTACTGCTTTCTCGAGTAGGAATTTCGTTAAGCAAGTTTGATTTATAGGACTCGACCTTACAAACTATCAACCTACCAAGTTAACACCTACTGAAACTTAGCTTACACATAGTTGTTGTAAATTTCTAAGGCAAACCACTTAGGATATCTAACTCTCATAAAGACTAATTGCCTATAACATTAGACAACTAAAACACTCGTAAGGACTAAATCCTGTCAACTGAGGACATCTATTAAAACAACCTAAGCACCACAACAAGGTAAAAGTATATATGTTTTTCTTCAACTAGTGCAGCGAAACAATCTTCTGAACTTTGATGTTTAGAACTTAGCTTGATTGTTTCTTAAGGTTGAGTACTGAAATTGTATGTCTTTTAAATGCTTGAGAGATTTAAGTGAGTCTTGCTTAGAATGTCGAAGTTTCAGTTGTAATTCTAGTCAAATTTTTCTCTATTTATAGATGTAGAAATATATCCGTTAAAGGAGACACACTTTTCTCTTGAATTTGAATCTCCTTCAGTATGCATGACTTGCATTAAATGATCACTGGTTTTGCATTAACTCTTTCGTGACTTGTATTGCGGATCATTAATTATGACTGTACCAGGTTGCAGCTTTACTGCAGATTGTCAGGTCATATGTCCACTATAGGTTGGCTCTAAACTCTGCAACTTGCAGATAGTCTCTACTGGCTTTATTTAGACCCGTTCATAAGATTGATTCTTGTATAGGTCTTGATCTTCCTCGTACTGTATCTTGAGTCAACTATACTTGTATTTAATATGCCTTTGAAACTTGCAGCGTGCAGATTCTGGCCTTTTACAACCTAAATTACTTCTCGTTGTAACTTAAACTTACAGCGTTGCTGTATTATACTGTTTTTTTTTGCAGCTGTGTTATATTTCATCTTTCTTGCAGCTGTGTTGTATTGGGTCATTCTTACAGAGTCCTTTACTCTTTCATTACTTGTAGCATGACTTCTTACTTGGGATCCTCCATTCTTCAAACTAAAAACTAAAGACTCAATCCTAATATAAGTTTCACTTAAACACTGTAAAAAAATGAGTTACTCTTGTAGGAACCGCCGGATCGCCGACCCTTATTCGATTATCCGAATCGGGGTCCATACAAATATGATTAATGCGCAGCGGAAAACGAATCATACCTTTTGCACCAAAATTAGTTCTAAGGTCAGAACTGTAGATCGAGGAATCGATGAAGCCTGAACCTCACGATCTTCTGCTGTATTCCTCGCCCTATCTCGAACGTTGTGTGGGCAACGAGCTATCGAGACTCTCAACCGTTCTTCTCTAAATCGTATATCAGATTTTTCTGTGTCTGTTACTTTAGAAACGGTTGACTTGAGGCTTATTTATAGGCTACAACAGGGACCTTGAGGAGGATTAGGAATCGGTCTCCTGATAGGCTTAGGAGTCCTTAATTTGATCTGAATATACTTCTCAAGCCTATCAAATAATATCTTAATCCACTAAAAAGATATTATTGAACTACCGTCCCTTATCCATATTAGATATGGCTCCTATTTATTATATGCGCGTTTATCTCCCCATGTTTAAGATATCGAATGTCCATTAATTAAATGAATTACTGACAATTCAATTAATTAATATTTAATTCCAAGAGTAGTACCACTCAACTTTATTATCATGCCGGAATAAATCCACCTGCAGGGTTTACATGATAATCCTTATGAGTTCCTCAAGGGGACATCATCATCCTAAATAATTAGGACACGGTTTCATTATATAATCAACAGCACATCATATAAACAACACTGTATCCCAATTTACCGAGCTTATTGATTTAATAAATAAATCTCACCCATTGGTAAATTAAAGAAACATATATCGAGTATACATGCCCGTTATCATACAATGATTAAGAGGACGCACATCCATAATAACAGAGGTCTTGTTTTATTTATGTAGTCAGTACAAATAAAACAACCTCAATTGGTCCTGCTCAATACATACAAAATGTACTAGTGTAATTTTATAATCAAGACAGATTAATACCAAATTACACTACAACCATTCCGATAATTTGTCCAAAATTATCTCGGCTGTGAGCTATGATTTATAATCTATAAGGAACTGATAACATGATCTTCTGTGTGGCACCACACACCATATTATCTACAATATAAATTAATTGGACAACTGCAATAACATATATAACAAATATATAAAATGCAAACATTTGACCATAAAAGATTCTCATATCATAAATAGATGTTCATACAAAAGCTAGGCTTATAGTATACATCCTAACAACTCTAACTTCTTATTACAAAATTATTTTGTCTTATCAAAATCTAAATATTGATTTCCTAACAAAACACTTGATTAACATATAAATGTTCTCGTTAGTTTGTATATGAACAAAAGTAAAATAAATCATTTCTTGTAATAAAGATCATTCAGTTATTCTTAAGGGTTTGTACTCATTTCTAATTATATGCATGTTCAACTAAAGAACACCAAAATTCTTGTACATCTAATACATGAACTTGAGATCTATGCACTCAGGTCAAACTCGCTCAAATATGTTTAGACACAAACTCGCTCAAATATGTTTTCAAGTGTCATATTTTTATGTTATGTTAGTTATGTCTTTTAATAGTGTTAGTCATACATTTTAGTTATGTAAGTCATACCTTTAATAATGTCTTAAAAAAAATTTTAGACAGACATATTAATCTTTCATACATTTTAGTTATATTAGTCATACATTTTAGTTATGTTAATTGTACCTTTATTTTAAATGTATAACTATGTTGATATAAATGTATAAGTAATATCACATAAAAGTATGAATATTATCACATAAAGGTATATATGTACAAATTGTTATGATTTTTTTTTTTTTGAAGTTAAAGTATTGTATAAAGGTTATGATATTTATACAAAAATGTATGCCTAATATAATATAAATGTATGACTAACATCCCGAACCCGATCCGAGTGCATAATGCACCAAATACACCAAAGAGCAATTCACCAAAGTAGGAGTCATTTGCCTTTTTAAGAAGTCTATGGTGGAAATGAAATGAAATAGCTCTTTAAAAATGGTAACACATTTAATTATCTCAAGATCAGTTTCATACCGATTAATGTAAGAATGAGTCTTGTGTAAGATCATGTCACATATCCCATTTTGTATGACAGGTCAGATCGTACATAAGAAATTATATAATACTTTTATGTATATTAGGTAATATTTTTTATATATCAGGTAATACTTTTATATTATGTAATGTACATAATACAAAAGTATTAAATGATATATAGAAAAATATTACCATTACACACACAAAAATATTATATATTGCACAACTTACAAACGAGGGAGAAGAGTGCATAGGGCGGTGCTAGGAGAGAATCTATATGTTTTTGTATTATATAATACTGTACATGACTTGATTTAGGTCATGTATTCTATAATATAAAAGTATTATCTAATATATAATAATACATATAAAAATATTATATATATTTTTATAATTTGACTAAAATCAAAATACATCTTATAATACAAAAATATTATCTAGTACATAAAATTATTACATAATTTCTTATCCGATCCAACCTCCCCCGAAGACTTTGCCTTTAAGAATGTAAACACAAACATTTCATTTCCTTTCCTACGAAGAGAGTAAGTAGAATAGTATATTAATAAAATTACCTTTTTCCTTAGGTCCTTAGCATAGGGAAATATAAATTTTCTTCCCACTACGATTTTAGGTTTTTAATTTGTCTTATCTGTTTATTTATTTACATACGAGAGGACTGAAAATGAGAGAAGTTAGAGAAGAGGTCTCAAAGAAAATTAAAATAATACTCTTCATTAAAAAATCAAACAAGAAAAATAAGTTTAGTATTTGGTTTTTTCGGTGCTTTCATGATCAAAACCGAATCAAAAATAAATACAACTAAAAGCAAATCGAGTTGTTATTATGATCATTCTTACTTATAACATTATATATAGTCAATCCTAAAAAATATTATACATTTTTACATATTATAGATGTTATAAATCTCTATGTATAAACTTTATTTAGATATTGAAATTTGGTTTTAAAACAGTGTTTTAACTCGATTTTTTATCAATTGTTAAGTGATAACATATTCAATTTTAATAGAATTAAATGGTGGATTATTTATATACATTTATTAATTTATAGGCTTTTCAAAGTCGATAAACTTTGATTGAAAAATTAATTTACACGGACAATCATTTGAAATGAATATTTTTTTGGTGTGAAGATATTAAATTAAAGGTTAAAAACATTTTTCCATCCAAACTATATCTAATTTTACATTTTTTGGTATAAATTTTTAAATGTTGCATTTTGCCATATGAATTTTAAATTTAATAAATTTTACGGCATTAGTCAAATTCTAGCCGTTGATTTAGGACACGTGTACGACTATGATTTGTTCAATATCATAAAATGCAACAAATTTAAAGTTTATATGGTAATATTTCAAAATTTATATAAAAAAAATATAAAATTATATATAGTTAGGATGGAAAAATGTTATTAACTTAAAAGTTAATTTTAGATTATGTAGTGATGTTTGATAGTAAACCTAAGGTTTGGTTGAGATATGAATATAGCAGCTTGAAAACTCGGAATCTCCTGGAATTGGCCAATAGAAATAAGATGAATAAGAAAGAAAGAAATTGAGATAAATAAGACAAGATTGGTTAGAAAAACAAAGAAATAGTGAGTTCACAATTGAATCATTAAACAATGAAACCTACTGGCCAAAAGGCCCAAAACCCGTAATACACTTATGTCTAGTGATGATGATTTTGAAAATTTGTCATGTGTATTGAACTTGAGTAATTGTTAAGTAGTCATTTATATGTATAATTGTATATATATATATATATATATATATATATATATATATATCAAGATATATGTTTATTTGCTTATTTCTTGATCTCACAATTTAGTTAATTAAGATTTATTTATTTTATTTTAAAAAATAACTAAGGATCTGAACAGATTATGTTCTTGTGACTCCAATAAAGTTAGATTGAGTTGTAATTCTGTAAGATGGGTCGAATCGACCCGACTATATGATTAGTAATTGTTGACGTCGGAATTTATAAATGGTTAATTCCTAGCCTAACACTCAAATTAAGTGAATTCGAATTTAAATGAAGCAAATCGGATCAAAAATAGAGTAAAAATGTGTTTAAAAGTGCAAAAACACTATGCCCAGCGCCTACTTGGGCAATTTAGTTTGGCTAATCCTGGTCGGTTTAGGGTGGCCGGCCAAAATCGTATTTTATATCTTTTTAGAGAAATGAGTTTTCTAGTGCTTGATTACAAAAGATGTCCGACCTTTTACAAGTTGAAAATTATACTATTTATTACTTAGGAAAAGCACGAGTAGTGGGGATCATGTCCACTACTTCCTTGATTTTTGTCTACTTTCAAGGGAGTGAGCGGTTAAATCTACCCCACCATCTCCTATTTATAGAGAATATCCTGCTCGGTAAATCAAAGCACATCCTGGCTGGCTCAGCAATGCCTCTCACATCCGTCATGAAATTCATCCTGGCTGGCTCCCACTGGTCGCCGTCTAGGAACACTAATCTGATCGAGTCATTTGGGTGTCTGCTTTAAGTTATTCGGATTGGACTGTTGAAGGCCACTTTTGTAGACCGGCCAGATTAGATGTTTGGTTCTAGCTCGGGTCGGGGGTCCAACAATAGCCCCTTAGGTCGTGAAAGAAACTTGTTCTGTCGGGACCTAATCATACTCCACCAGCCGAGCTGAGCTAAATATCGATCGAAAATGACAAGGCATAACGTACTCCTCAGATCGGACACATGTCATCATCTAGTGCAAAGAAAGTCGAAGCGTCGCTGAATCCTAGCCGTTTGATCAGCCACGTGTCGAATCCTGACAGAAAGAAGTCAAAGAGTCGCGCTCTCCTTATGAATAGAGGCGACTCTTGTTCAATTTACTTTTCACGAACTCATAACCCTTATAGAATTCCTTGAGAAGTCCGAGCTATTTAAACCGAGCACAATCGATCGTTCCAAATCAACTGCGTAGATTCCGTTCTTAGATAACTTCCAAACTTAGCATTAATTATGTCTTTTTCCTCTGGATCTTTCGGGTGCAGATCGGCTCAAGTTTACGACCAAGGGAAGACCGAGTACCAGGGGTATAGTTTAGAAGAATTGGATTTGGAATCTAGCTTTTCTGAAACTGAGGTGGGCAGGAGTCTAGCTCCAGTGGTGCTTGAAGAGGTGGAGACCACGGGATGGGCACCCACCTATATTTCGATGGGGGTGCCGAGGCCCCCTAGACGCTATAGAAGGACAGAGTAGCCATCTGAGGACTCTGAGGCTATCTCCTGACCGTCCGTGGTTACTAAGGCCGAGCTAGATCGATAGCACGCACTCTTCAACATACTTCGCAGGGTTACATTCGATATTCCAAGATCGGACGAGCGGATGGACAAGCCATCCAAGGGCTATGTGGCTATCAGTTTTCTAGCTCTGGAGGTCGACCTCCGCTTCCCAATAGCTCTCTGCATCACTAGCTACCTCTGGCATTGGGGTGTCGCACCAGCCTAGATTCACCCTAATGGTTGGTCGTCGATCCTTGATCTACTCGTCTTTTTCTAAACCTTCAACCTCGGAGTCCTGACCCCTCAAGAGCTTGCTTGGGTTCTCAACATCAAACTCCTCCCTCGAGCCCAGAACCACCTCTACTATCTCTCATTCCGACCTTTCCGGCTATAGTTGGTCCGTGGTCTTCCTTCCTCCATTAAGGATTTGGATGAGCCCCGGGTTGGTCAGCCAAATAGAGCCCCAGCGGGTGGCCTGCCCCACTCACTTCGGGACAGCAAATGGTACTTTTAACATTTTTATTTCTATACGACTTTTCTGATTTTAATTATTTTTCATTTTACAGAGGTGCCCGCCCAGAGACTGTTGATCGGTGACACTTTCTTCCAAAAGATAGTATTTCACCGAGATCGCACTGAGGAGTCTCGACGGACTTCAAGATGATGATCACCGAGGAGAGACTTGCTCAAGCCGGCCTCATATTTTCGTTCATTCCTGCTCCCAACAACTTCCTCTTTAGTTTTTTTTTTTATTTGTATTCTACTCGGTATGAGGCCTCTGTACTTAATCTTTTTTTTTCAATCATCCTCCCTGAGAAGGCCTGCGTTCAAGATGAATCCAAGAGAACGCATCCACCAAAAGACTGAGCAAGTGAGGAGGCCTCCTATCAGGGGTCAAGGCAAGGGCCGAGGCCTTGACCCCCTATCTCCACCATGGCCATCCCCATCTCGGACCGACCAGCCCCACGATTTCCTTCGACCAAGAGGTCAAGGCCCAAGATAGGAGACCCCTCATCGGGGACATCAGGCATCACCATTGTCGCCCCACCCGGTGTTTGGCAATCCAAAAGTTTGCTGGTCGGGTCGGTTGGCATTTGTAAGTGGGATCCTACCTGGATTGAGGTGTCCAACGAATACCTCGGTCGGTGGCCCCCATTCCGGATAAGCTATTCCCGGGCCCAGCACTCGTCCTCGAACTTACTGAGCCGCCTTCTGGTCGGGTTAGGGTCAGCGGTCGAGGCCCCCATAAAGGCTGGACCTAGAAGCTGGAGCAGTACGCTAGCCAGATGATCGGAGTAGACATGGATGTCTGCGTGTCCATTCTCATGATGCAGGCCTCTGTGTTTACCTGGCGTGCTCACCTCCAGCACCTTGAAAAGCTGGAGAGGTACAAGGCCCAGAAGACCGAGTTAAGGGAGAAGAACGGCTAGCTGAGCGTCGTAACCGAGGAGAATGAGACACTTCAGGCTCAACTAGCCTCTTCCCAAGATCTCTTGGCCGAGAATACAAAGACGTCGAGCTGGACCGGTAGAAAGTGACCGATATGGCCATGGAGAACACCCAGCTCCAGGCCGAGCTGAAGGGTTTGAAAACCGAGCTTGAGGCTGCTCGGGCCATCCCAATCGATGAGGTTGTGGTTGTGGCTAAGTACAAGGACATCCTCGGCTATCTCTTCACCTTCATTAACGTCATTGACGTGGCTCGGAAGGAAAAGCTGGACGAGCGCCCGCTCATGACGGCCTTGGCCAGTTATTTGGAGAAGAACCCTCTCCCAGCTTACTTCCTTGAGATCATGAGCGACCTACCCGGGTACCTTCCACTCGGGTCAGAGAATCTCCTCAGGCAAGCTTCGCCAATCAAGCTTATGTCAGATCCATCTTATAATATGGCAGTCGGTCCTGATGTCAGGCAGGAGGGAGATGACGGCGCTTCCAGGACGGCAGACGATGAAGTGGACGAGATCAAGAATGAAAATATTCGAAAATATCTCCGATATATCTCCGATATTTTCATTTTTTCACGTAATCGATATAATAGTGGCCTACATATTTTTCCAATATTTACCGATATTTCTTTGATATTTCCCCGATATTTCCGTAAAATTGAAATACCGATATTACCATCAAAACCAATATTTTTATCCTTGGTCGAGATAGACCAGTGAAGACTTGTACATTTTTTGTTTTTCTTTTCTTCTTTTTTTTTTGTTCTGGCCAATTGGCCTTTTTGTACAAGGTGCTGGCCTCCAAACCAGTTTATTTGAATATAATCAATATTTGACCTACTCAGCTCGGATTTTCATGTCTCATACTTGTTTAATTTTCAATGTTATACCATTAACTTATCACCTACTCAGCTTGATAATATTATTTGAACGGTTCATTTTATATTACATCAACACTTAAGTTGAAATGTTAAATCATTTTATGACTTAAATCTTTACCTGCCTGTTCGGCTGGGTTTAGTGTTACGTTTCTTACCATGAAAAAAATTTGGTCGATCTAGGCGGCCAATACGTAGCCCCGGGTTAACTCGGATGAAATCGAGACCCCTCTTAGCCATTGCCCCAGTTCTGTCTAGTCGGCTCGGCTAAGGCCATAACCTATTTTGGGCTAAAACCTTGGGTCAAAGTCTTACTATTTCATCCGGTCTGGATGGTGCAGATAAGGTCGTAGCCTATGTTGGACCGAAGACTTACTGTTCCGTCCATCTTGGACGGTACGGACAAGGCCATAGCCTGTTTTGGACTGGAGCCTTGGGTCAGAACCTTATTGTTCCGTTCGGCCTGCACGGCACAGACGAGGCCATAGTCTGTTTAAGACCGAAGTCTTACTGTTTCGTTCGGCCTAAACGACACGGATGAGGTCGTAGTCTTTTTTGGGCAGGAGCCTTGGGCCGAAGCCTTACTGTTTCGTCCAACTTGGACAGTGTGGATGAGGTCGTAGCCTGTTTTGGGTCGAAGTCTTACTATTACGTCCGGCCTGGATGGCGCAGATGAGGCCGTAGCCTGTTTTGGGCTGAAGCCTTACTATTCCGTCCGGCCTGAACGGTGCAGACAAAACCATAGCCTATTTTAGGCCGTAGCCTTACTGTTTCGTCCGTAGCCTAAGCAATTTAACAAGTTAGAACTTAACTTTATTAACTGAAAGAATGAATGGAAAAATTTACAAGGCAAAATTACAGGAAATCTTTTAGCCGTGGTTGACCAAAGTCAATATTTCTTGAGCAACCTCATTCAGTGGGGGCGGGGGTAGTGCGGGCTGCGGCCACAACCCATGTTGCCCCTGATCCCTCACATACTTTTTCAAGTGACCCTGATTTATTAATTTCATCAGGTCGGTCAGAAGTGCCCATCACTTGTTTGTGTCGTGACCCTGCGCTTTATGATATTTACAATATTTATTTTGGTTTAATCGGGTCGGATCCGCCCTTAGTAGCCTCGGCTCTGGTATCAGATTCTTGTCCTTAATCTTTGTGAGGACCTGCATAGGAGTAACTGTCAGAATCTCCGTTACCTGGCCGGGTCCCCCAGGCTGGAAAACTCTGAAATCTCTTACCGACTTGAACTGCTTCATAGACTTTCTCCTTTCCTCTCTTCTATCTGGCCTCCTCTCTACTCCTCCGGAAGACTTCTCATCCGGGATTGCTTCTTCTGTCCCAATATACCTCTCTGCTCGGGTCAGAAACTCGTGGTAGATTTTTGGTCCTTTCTCATGAACCGACCACAAAAACCTTATTCTAGGCCTTAGCCCGGCCATTATGGCAATTAGTACAGCGAGATCTGACACCTACTCCATCTCTAAGACAAGTTGGTTAAACCTATCTAGGAAGGACTTTAGGGACTCAGCCCTTTCCTATCTCACATTTACCAGTCTTTCCTTTGGGGTCGATCTTATCATTGACCCCATGAACTGCATTAGAAACAATCTCGTTGGGTCATCTCATCCTCCGACCGAGTAGTTCGGGAGTGACCTGAACCATCTTTGTGCTCAGTCCCCCAATGTGAGTGGGAAAACCCTACGCATCAGTTCCTCTCATATCCCTTGCAGCTCCATCCAGGATGAATATTTGTCCAGGTGACTGCTCGGGTCGTTCTCGCCATTGTATAGGTCAATCGACGACATCTTAAACTTGACCAGTGTGGTCATATCGAAGATATGCTCCACGAATGGGGTGACCCTCTTCCAACCCTGTTGGGATTTCAATGTTTAGATTTTAATAAGACGAACCAAATATGTAATAGGAAGTTTAAGTACCCCATTTTTCACAATGTTTAAGTGAAAACATAGACTAAGATTGAGTGTAGTTATAGGTGCTGAAGAATGGAGGTATACATATGTACAATACTGCATCGAGAAATTCAGAATGAATTTGCTATTAGAAAACAGATACAGCGATACTACAGGAAAATAGATATAGCGATACTGCAAGAAAGCAGGTACAACGATACTGCAATAAAGCAGATACAGCAATGCAGTAAGAAAGTAAGTAAAAACTGCATGCAGCAACGCTGTAAGAAAAGACTACAAGAGTACTGCAAGAAAGGACACATCAATATTGTATGAAGTTACTGCAAGAAGGTCAAGTTACAACAGCACTATAAAGAACGAATAGCTGCAAGTAGACCTAGGATACATCATAAAGCTTACTAGATAATCAGCCAACAACGCTTAAGATAAACAGAATAAGTATCCTGCAATTTGAGGAAGGATAAATGCAGTACGAGGAACGAAGAACCAAGACAGAATAAATAGAGCTGTTCCAGAGAAGATCAAAGCTGCAAACACGGAGCCAATGCCAAGTCGATATGTGGACTGACGCACTGTAGAAAGTTGCGAGCCGCAACCACCGCATTAAATGCTCCGAAAAAGAAAGTCAAGTCGCATTAAATACAAGCCATACCTTTGATCAAGTACACTCAAATTCAAATGAGAGATATCTCCTTCAACGGATATCTTTCTACAAGTATAAATAGAGGACGAGCAACCCTGAAGCTGACTGCTGAAACATTTACGCGAAAAAGACCAAGCATTCAAGCTATATTCTCTACAGTTTCAGTCACTCGACCTTAGTGAAGTGAACCAAGTTCAAGCTAAAAGATCTTTTGCAGGATTCAGAAGCTCACTTCACCGCACCAGTTGAAGAACAATTTTTATATAATTTTAACCTTGTTGTTGTGTGCTTAGGTTATTTTAGGTGTCTAATAGTTGATAGGATTTATCCTTGTTGTTTGTGTTGTTGTCGAGTTGTTAGGCAATTCCCTGTGTGGGAGTGTGAAACCCTATATGGGTTGCCTTTAGAGCTTGCAATTGCTGTATGTACGCTGGGCTCTTGTAGGTGCTTAGCTTTGTAAGTTGATAGATTGTTAGGAGTGTCCTGTAAACCAATCTTGCTTAACAAAGTTCCTGCTTGAGGTAGTAGTAAAGTGGACGTAAAAGGATTACACCACCTTCGAACCACTATAAACCATAAGTGTTTTATTGCTTTAATTTCTATGCTTTACATTTCATATCTATCTCTGTCATAAGCATAAATCATCTTGAAAAAGATCATATTTGAGAAAATCAGTCTTGTGTCACAAAATATATTTTCCGCTGCGCACATAAACTCTAAGTTACAGCGTACAGCACTGCATACTAGTGTTGTAAGCAGTAACTGTCTGGCGCTGCAAGTTCTCGTAACTTACAGAACAGTAAGTTTATAAAATATTTACAAAATCCACCAAGGTTCATTCACCTCCCTTCTGAACCTCGAACACCACTTGGGACCAACAAGTGGTATCAGAGCAAGTTAGGTTAAGAGCCAACTTATCTGGTCACCTACCCAAATCCACCTTAGTCTTGCTGTTTTCTCTGCATTCTGAAAATCTCATTCTTACAGCATACTATGGATTCCTCTAATCACAAGTTACCCATGTTTTCTCCATAGAGGAATATGACGATTGGAAGATAAGAATGCAGGCACATCTTTCAGCGATGAATGATGAGATGTGGACGGTTATCACCGAAGGATCGATCATCCCCACGAAGGTGAACCCCATGCTTGGTAGAGACATGGAGGAAGAAGCATAGCCACCACCTAACTTCCTGGTCAAGCCAAGATAAAAATGGAATAATGAAGACATGAAGAGAGCCAACTTAGACAATGTGGCCAAGAATGCTCTATTTATCACCTTGGACAAAGGCACATTCAGCAAAGTCAAAACTTGCAGAATGTCCAAAGAAATTTGGAAAAAGTTGGAACAAATATGTGAGGGTACAGAACTCACTAAGGATAACAAGATCTCCAACGCCACCCAACTATTTGAGCTATTCGAGATGAAGAATGGAGAGACTCTTGAGCAACTAGATTTAAGATTCACGTCGATCGTGAATGAACTAGAAGCTCTGGGCAAGCACTACACTCAAAAGGAGAAGAATATGAAAGTGCTTAGAGCCCTGCCCGCGGAATGGGATAGCAAAACCACTGCCATAAGAGTGTCCATAGATTTAAAATCCATGAGCACATTTGATCTATTCTCCAACCTTAAAGCATTCGAATATGATATCAACAGACGGAGAAATGAGTTTGAAAAATCGAGCTCCAAGGTTACAACGCTAACTCTAGAGGCTCCAAGGATACAGCAACCACCAATTGCAGTAAGCGGTCTGAGGTTACAGTAAAGGACGCTGAAGACGATATGACTCTGCTTCTAAAGAAATTTAGGAGATTCATGAAGAGCAACAACAACCGCACCAACAACACCAACCTCAACAAGATGAATGACTTTAGAAGAAGTCATCCACCTCCTCAGGTATCCTTCTCTCTATAGTCAAATACAAATAATGTTGATTTGTGTTATAATTGCATGAGACCTGGACACTATGTCAGGCTGAGAGAGGCGGGCCTGAGAATCTGGAGTTATGGTGTGTTCTTTGTTGCTCACCATGAAATTTGGAGTTTTTCGTTCATCTAGTGTAATTACCCCTTTTTCTAGCGTCAAAATGTTGACATCGGAATTTGTAAATGGTTAATTCCTAGTCTAACACTCAAATTAAGTGAATCCGAATTTAAATGAAGCAAATCGGATCAAAAATGGAGTAAAAATGTGTTTAAAAGTGCAGAAAACACTGTGCCCGAAGTCTACTCGGGCAATTTAGTTCGGCCGATCCTGGTCGCTTTAGGGTGGCCGGCTAGAATCATATTTTATATCTTTTTAGAGAAATGAGCTCTCTAATGCTTGATTACAAAAGATGTTCGACCTTTTACAAGTTGAAAATTATACTATTTATAGCCTAAGAAGAGTACGAGCAGTGGGGATCATGCCCACTACTTTCTTGATTTTCGTCTACTTTTAAGGGAGTGTGTGGTTAAATCTACCCTGCATCTCCCATATATAGGGAATATCCTGCTCCGTAAACCAAATCACATCCTGGCCGGCTCGACAATGCCTCTCAGGTTGGCTCCCTCTAGTCGCCATCCAGGAACACTGATCTGGTCGGGTCATGTGGGTGTCTACTCTGAGTTATTCGGATTGAACTCTTGAAGGCCACCTCTGTAGACCGACCAAGTTAGATATTTGGTTCTAACTCAGGTCGAGGATCCAACAGTAATAAATGTCTATTATCATTTCACACGAAATATAAACAATGTGTTATAGATGAACTAATTAATCGAATTTGTATGTGTATTTCTAAACTGTAAAATTGAAATATCATATTCAATATGAATAGCATAGAAAAATGTTGATATTTTGCTTTTACAACAAAGCTCTCTCAACTCCATTGTGGAATTGTACATTGAATTAGTTGATGTTGGAACAAGTTGTAGTTTACCACTTGTTTTCTTTTGTTGGAACACAAATTCTTTTTTCATTAACAGTTATTATTGTGTTAAGTTAAAATCTGCAGTGAGCTAACATTTATTATAAAATATTGTTGACGTCTTTGTATCAAAAATATCCAACACAATTAGAAAGCATCCAACGAGTCCACATCATTCTTACTGGACATGAAACCATATCTGAGTTTAATAATCAGTAATAAAATATAAAATAATAAGATTAGGTATAATAAGAGGATTTTTTCTCAATTCTCTAACTTTTGGGGATCTTATATATTATATTTAAATAATTTCTTGTTCCTCACACACACACACACAGTAAATGAACCTGTTCACCCCTTCTCACCAAAGTTGAATTCAACCATCCACCAAAAAGTATTATAAACAAAGCAATAAAAGAATAGCATCTTTGAATATTCAACTCATCTTCGAAAACGAAATTAAAAAGATAATTATGCAATAAAATCAAAGGCACTGCATTTTTCTCAAAGAACTGTTGAAAGTCAAGTCTACTCTTCCTTTTCTCCTGCATTTATTCATCGTCAATGTTCAAAATTTTGACCATTGCACTAATCAGTTTCTTCTCCGTATATAATTCTCCAATCTAGATTTTGGGTTTCTTTTTCTCCAAGGCTCTCGTGTTTCTGATTTTCCTTTGCTGCTTTTGAAATTGCAATTATTGGGGGTTTTATTTTTAGTTTTCGATTGATGATCGTCATTGAAGGATATTATTATATTTCTGCGAATTGATAATCGGAGATGGAAGGATCAAACGGTGGTTCAAATTCGCCGGCGCCATTTCTGTTGAAGACGTATGAGATGGTTGATGATTCATTGACTAACTCAGTTGTATCGTGGAGCCACACAGGGCATAGCTTTGTTGTTTGGAATCCGCCTGAGTTTGCGAGAGATTTGTTACCCAAGTACTTTAAACACAACAATTTCTCCAGCTTCATCAGACAACTCAATACTTATGTAAGCCTCCTTGCTTTCTGCTATCTCGTGCTTCTTGTCTTTATTTGTGATGTGTATTTGCTTATGTTATATGGTGGATGTTACCTTTTAGAGAGAGATATGGACTATTTATCAAATTCATAGGTTTCTGATTGAGAAAAATGCATTTGAAATTAATGGAAATGATGAAGAATTGGTTAGATTTTAGGTTTGGAACATGATGTAGAAAGTAGTTCAGTTCAATTGGCTTTTGCTTTTCTGTGTAGTGTAAAATTAGTTCTGTAGTGAGATAACTCACTTGTGATTCTGTTTATACTTGTAGGGTTTTAGAAAGGTTGATCCTGAACAATGGGAGTTTGCAAATGAGGAGTTTATTCGAGGACAAAGACATCTACTAAAGAATATACACAGACGAAAACCTATCCACAGCCATTCAGGCCAAGGAAACGCAGTTCCGTTGTCTGATTTAGAAAGAGATGAGTTTGAAAAGGAGATCGAAAAGCTCAAGCAAGAGAAGGTGTCCCTTGAGCTAGAGTTAGAGAGGCATAAACAGGAGAATCGAGGTTACGAGTATCAACTGAGAACACTGGGTCAGACTTTGCAAGATATCGATCAAAGGCAGCAACAGTTGATGGTAAACTTGGCTCATTTGTTGAACAAACCTGGCTATACCTCGAATCTGGTTGAACGATCAGAATCTCCAAACAAGAAGAGAAGGCTTTCATCTTTGCAGTACTTGCAAGACGAAGCTAATCTGATGGAGGATTTAAGCCCTTCATCTCTTCCATTGTTGAACTTGGAAGTATTTGAGAAGTTGAATTCGTCTCTAACTTTATTGGAGAAATTTCTACCTGGAATGGACCAAAATGATTATAATGCTCCGCCTCGTACACCTGAGTGTCTTATGCCTGGATCACCTTCAATAGACAATCATTCTTCGTCTCCAGAGGTGGCTATATCTTCGACTTATGTTGACAGCTTAGGAATATCATCCATTTGCATTGACATGGACTCGAGGAACAAACCATCAGGAGTGGATATAAATGTGAGTCCAACTAAAACTCCAAGCATTGAGAACGGGGCCGTTGGTTCTGTTCCAGCCGGGGGTAATGATGTCTTTTGGCAGCAGTTTCTTACGGAGGCTCCAACGAGACAGGAAGTAGAATCGGGAGGAAGAGAGATGGAAGATAAGAAGGATTCAAGTGGATTTGCAGAAGGACATAACAAGCCTTGGTGGATGACAGATAATCTTACACAACACATGGGACATCTCACTCGAGTTGAGAAGACCTAATGCATATGCAAATCTTGGTTCATCAGATTAAATTTTTGAAGATGTGTGATGGTATATATTAGATTCATGTCTTTTATTTTGTGTCTCATTTGAGCATTATATGATGAATATATTTTTGGGTATGTATTGATCGTCTCGTGGCCCTCTCTTTCACTCTCTTCGTTCTATGAGTTTTGTATATATATGTGGATTGCTTCCTGCCTTCATGGAAGTGGAATAGATGATTTAATATGCTCTGTATTCGAAGGTAACAAAATAAATTCCATTTTGAAAGATCCCATTTTGAGATGTCATGTTAACACGAAAATACGAACATAGAAATCAAAACAATGTAGGAATCAGAATCAAAATCTAAATGAGCAAATGCATTAAAGCTGGATAGGAGTGAACCAAATGGGTGCAGGCATGATCCTTCTGAAGGATTACACATCACAAGGATAATAGCACGGAGAGATTGTCCTTTTTTCGTAGTCGAAAATGTTGATATCATGCCACCATAGCTCCCATTACGCCATTTTGGTGGGGTAAGAACCTGGTCATCGGTGAAGTAAATCGAATTGGGTTTCAGAAACTCAGACATTCAAATGAGTGGTTGAGTCCAACAAACATGGCTAACCCATCCAACGAACCCTCCATGTGAACCAACTTCCCTCCCTCTCTATCAACTTTATGAACACCAAAACCAATTGAGAACACTTGAAAGAGACTCGGAAGAATGACAACTTTTCAAGTTAACACGAAATATGTTCAAGAAGGAAAAATTAGAGATTTTTTTCTACGCTATGGTATTCTCAGACAGAGCTATGACATTTAGAGATAGAATTTGTGTGCCGAAGAGAGATGAGATACTAGATAAGATAATGAGATAAGCTCATAATATGCCTTACTCAATGCATCCCGAAGAAACGAAGATGTATAAATACCTCAGGAAAAAAACCTTCTATTGCAGAGGAATGAAGAAATCAAAAGAACAATTTGTTAGCAGCTATCTTACCTACCAAAGAATCAAATTTGATCATCAACGACCTATTGGATTAATGAATATGTTGGAAGTGTCAAAATAAAGGCTAACAAGGTGGCTCGTTTCTTTCCGATCAAGATGAGATATCCCATGGATCGATGGGCAAAGTTGTACATTGATGAAATAATATGATTACAGGAGTACTCGTTTCGATTGTGTTCGATCGTAAACCACCTTTTACTTCAAAATTTTGGGAAGAGTCGGCAATTGGCAATGGACACAAAACTCAACTTCTACATGATCTTCCACCCACAAACGTACGGTCAATCAGAGAGAGCAAATAGAGTTTTGAAGGATCTACTTAGGATGTGTATGTTTATTTTGGAAGAAGTTGAGAAAATTAGTTGTCATTAGTAGAATTCGCTTACAACAATGGTAATTAGTCTACCATTGGAATGATATCATATGAAGCACTTTATAGAAGGAGACGTCGAACACCAAATCATTAGGACGAACTCAGAGTGAATAATGTGTTTGGTCTAAAATTTATGGAAAGATCTATGGAAGTAATCAATAAGATCAGAGAAAGAATCAATACTTTCTAGAATCAATAGAGATCCTACATCGACTTGCGGAAGAAGGATTTGCAATTTGAGATAGAGGATAAAATAATACTGGAGGTTGTGCTTATGAAAGGAATAGTTCATTTCAGAAAAAGAGAGAAGTTAAGACCAAGATACATGAAACCGTTTGAAACCTAGGAACGAATTGAAGATGTAGCATATCGTCTTGCATTAACCCCAATTATCTGCAGTTCATAACCTTTTCCATGTGTCAATTCTTCGAAGATATAATAGAACCTAGTCACCTCATTAAACTTGAATAACTTGAAATCAATAAGGACCTCACCTGTAACGCCTCATTTCCTTAAAATGGTAATCTTTAATCGAAGCGTTACTTACAAATAAAATTCACTCATTTAAGAAATTAAAGATAAATAAATTCCAGAAAAATTACTATAATACATACATTTTTGAATTTAAAACTTCCTTCAGCTTTTAATCATTGGCTACCAGCATCCATCGCTCCCGCGCCACGCCCTAAATTCTTTAGACTGAAAACATTTTTCATAAAAGGGGTAAGTGCCAAAAGGACACTTAGTGGGGTCCATTTGTACAGAAAGGGGAAACATATAATATTTTCTTGTAAATAAAAACATAAAACACGTTGTGGACTCCCAAGTAGTCCCAATGAACTCTAGATAGGTTTCCGAAGAATACCTATCAGGGCCCCAAGCCGACCCGATTTGGGTTATTACACCCCCTCGTGCTGGGTTTCCGAAGAATACCCCGCTCTGATGGGTTTCCGACAAGGAATACCCTACTTGGCGTGAAGGCGCATGCGCGGTTAAATATCACATAGTGGTTCCACATAAGCACATAATGCACATTGAGCACGTTCACGTTGGCCACATAACTCACATAACACGTAAGTACAGAAAAAGCCAGTCTCTTTTGTCTCATTTGAATCAATAGTTCTCCAAGTCATTTAATAAACTCAAACATTGCCTCTTGTCTCAATTGAGTCTCTTTGAAATCAAATAACTTCCAAAGTCGTATAATTTGCTCGAATAAAACTCATGTAGTGAAGACATTCTATTTTAAAACAATGTCACATAACAACAGAATTTAAATCACATAGTCACGTAGTTTTTCGTAAAATTGTACAGTTTAAAACATAAATGAGATTTTACCCCCACCTTGGACTTTTCACCAAACCCCGTCCAAAAATCGTTCGATCATGTTCCTAGTTCGGCCCCGTACGTGTATTTCCTACAGAGAATAAAACGGGCTTATTATCTGATTTAAATAGCTTAAAACTAATAAAATCTATAAAGGAATAAATCTTGGAGAAAAAATCGATAAACTGAGGTTCCTAATTTAGGGTTTACCGGAAATCAGGGTTTGTGGATTTCACCCCTAAAATCAGGGTTTTTCTCGCTTAAAGAGTCCATTTGTCTTGTCGTATATTATTTTATAACGTCTAAGACTTAAATTACAGAAATTATTAAATTCTGGGGTCAAACAGTTAATGCTCTCAAATTCAGGGTCTAAACTGGAAGTTTCATGAGTTCTAGGACCAATTGGTGAACACCTAATAGTCCAAGGGCTTAAATGTTATATCTCTTAAATCCAAGGATTTGCAACTAAACCCCTAGACTTAGATAAATCCTTAATTGCACCCTCAAACCCAAAACAACCAAATCAGCCCCCCTGCCTCCGTCGCGCCCACTGCCGCCGCCTGCCGTCGCCCAAACCGCTGCCGGCGACCTCCCGTCGCCGGCAACAACACAAACCACACACAATCACACACCAAAAGCAACGCACACAGCTTACATATACATATATCATACTTTCCAGCTTCACCGCCGCTGCAAGCGGCGGCTCTTCTTCCTCAGCCGCCGGCGCAACCGGCGCCAGCTTCTCCTCAAAATCGAACCAAAACCCAACCATTCAGAGCACATACCAGCAACAATACTCAAGCATATATATATATATATATATATATATATATATATATATATATATATATAATTTCAGCATTGCCGCCGCTAGCTGCGGCGGCTCTTATTCAATTCTTCGCCGGCGCTTCAAGCGCCGGCCACCATACTCCACACATACCGCCGGCGCGACCGAGCGCCGGCACAGCACAACGGCAGAATCCGGCGGCCTAACAGCAGCAGCAGAGCAGCGATGAGAGGGAGAGAGAGAGAGAGACCGAGAGAGGAAAAAGGGAAGCGGGCTGCCGTTTCCAAAAATCGAACCCTAGACTACGACGGGCTTGACATGAATTTCACCATGGATGGAAGAATCACCGAAATCAAGGCTCGCTGATGGTGATTGGAAATGGCGGTGACTGTGGCTTAAGAGAAGAAAGAGTTGGAGATGAAATCTTTATTTTTCTTTCTTTTCTTTACACTGGTTTCATTATTATTATTATTATTTTTTTTTTCTTATTTGTCAACGTACCATATGTACTTCAAATAAGAGGAACTTGCCAAGTGTATTACTGATAGGCAGGAGGTGTCATGCTATCCTCTAGCTTAATTAGCATGCTTAATTAAGAATTAATTAAAACTAAAGTTTAAGTTAGTTATGCAAATAATTTACGGATGCTACATTCTTCCCTTCTTCAAAGAAATTTCGTCCTCGAAATTTGGAAGCGTACCTAAAGTCGATAGACTCGGATATTTTACGAGAATTTCTTCTTCTTTTTCCCAGGTTGCTTCCTTCGCGCTGTGCTGACTTCATTGGACTTTTACTAAGTTTACATCTCGATTCCTCAGCTTATGGATCTTTCTGTCGATAATCGCAACAGGAAATTCTTCATAAGATAGGTCCTTTTCAAGTCCTATATCTTCTTGGTGGATCACGTGACTCAAATCGAACACGTACTTTCGCAACATGGATACATGGAATACGTTGTGAATGCCTGCGAAATCAGGTGATAGCGCTAATCGATACGCTACTTCACCGACCCGTTCCAAAATTTCATAAGGTCCAATGTACCTGGGTTTTAGTTTACCTTTCTTTCCAAATCAGTAGACTCCTTTAGTAGGCGACACTTTCAGGAAAATTTTATCACCCACTTCAAATTTTAGCTCCCTCCTTCTCTTATCAGCATAGGATTTCTGTCGATCCTGAGCTGCTTTGATTCTTTCTCGGATTTTTCTTATTATCACTACAGCCTGTTCGACCAACTCCGACCCCAAAACTTGTTTTTCACCTACCTCATCCCAATATAAAGGTGATCAGCACCTTCTTCCATACAGTGCTTCATATGGTGCCATTCCAATCGTCTACTGATAGCTATTATTATATGCGAACTCCACCAGATATAAGTGATCTTTCCAACTTCCCTGCAGATCTAAAGCGCTGGCTCTCAACATATCTTCTAGAATTTGTATCGTTCGCTCTGTTTGGCCATCAGTCTGAGGATGAAAGGCGGTGCTGAAAGCTAATTTAGTGCCCAACTCCTTTTGTAAGCACTGCTAAAATCTGGAAGTAAAACGGGGGTCCCTATCCGATACAATCGAGACTGGTACTCCATGGAGTCTGACTATTTCCTTCATATAAATTCGAGCCGATCTATCTACATCGAACGTCATTTTGATAGGCAGAAAGTGAGCAGACTTGGTTAGTTTGTCCACTATAACCCACACAGCATGATTCCCTCGAGTTGTTCTAGGTAACCCGACAACAAAATCCATAGTAATGTGCTCCCACTTCCACTCGGGAATCTCCAGTGGTGTCAGCATTTCCGCGGGTTGCTGATATTCTGTTTTTATTTACTGGCAAACAAGACATCTCTTGGTGAAAAGTCCGAGGTTCCTCTTCATATTTCTCCTCTACGCTTCCGCTACGCCTGAAGATCTTCTTTTTATTTTTTAAATCGTTATACATTTTCGTACTTCCAGGGTATGCAGAGTATAAGGTGTTATGCGTTTATACTAGTATTCTTTTCCTTAGTCCTTTATCTTTTGGTACGTAAAGTCTTTTTCTAAAAGTCGGAGCTTCATCAGCTGACCTTGTGAATCCTTCCTTAATAGCCAGCCAAGCTTAGAAAGCTTCGCACCTCGCTTACGTTAGTCGGCGTTTTCTAATTACTAACGATTTCCACTTTAGCCGAATCTACCTCGTTTCATCATATCCATAGAATTGTGGGCGCATTACTAAGTCTAGAAAGTATAACTATGAATTCAGAATAGCCGTCTCTTGTTCTAAAGATTGTCTTAGTTATATCTTCTCTTTTTCTTTTTTTTTTACTTTCACTTGATGATATCCCGGTCTTCAATCTATTTTCGAAAATACGCTTGCGTTTCTTAATTAGTTAAAATAAATTTTCTATTCGAGGTAGCAGGTATTTATTCTTGATAATCCTTTTGTTTAGCTCGCGATAGTCAGCACACATTCGAAACGTTCCATCATCTTTTCCTCGCGAACAACACCGGAGTTTCCTAGGGAGATACGATGGGATGTATAAAGTTTATTTTGTTGTTTTTTTTTTTCCAAAAGCTCTTGTAGTTACGCCTTCAATTTTCTATCTTCTTTGACGTCATTTGATATGGCGCTTTTGATACTGATGTCGACCCGACACCAAACCTATGTCCAACTCAGCTGTCGATCAGAGGATGGCCCAGGCAAATCTTCTAGGAAAATATCCACGTATTCTCTTATTATCGATATTTTTTTTTAATAAGGTTCGTTGTTTTTTTTTTTCAGAATTTACAATATTTTATCGGAAATGTCTCACATTCTTCCTTCTTAAACATTTTGGCCGTCTGCCGTGGTCTCTGGCTCTTCAGCGGTCTCGCTTCGTATGAGAGCAAAACCCGAGTTTTTTCCTGCTTCGTGTCTTGGTTTGAAATCTGGTCTAACGATCCTATTTTTAAGACTAGCGTTCGAATTATGATTAGGTTCCTAGCATTGATGACAATGTCCAATCCTCCGGCGGTACTGTTCGATGTGAATTCTTTCGTATCTAGAACATGCAACTCTTATTCTAAGAATAGAGACGTTTAGAGTGCCACTCATCATCAGTCGTTTTATTTGGTTGAAAGGTGCAGCTTGTTCTTGATTTCGATCGTTTTTTTTTTCAAGCGTCTTAGCAAACTTTTCGGGAATTACGTAGTCCAAACACATATGCGGGGCGACTTCTTGAGCTCTCTCGATGATCTCGGTGTACGTCATTCCTTTATGTCCAGCCAAAACAGCGCAATTATTCAAATGTAGGCTCCTACTAAAGCGTCTAGCATTTTCTTGTATCGGTGCTGACTAAATATGTCACGTACCTACTTAGTTAATTTAAACTTTCTTTAATATTCTCTAATCGTCAGCAACCCTTGACAGAGATGTAGAAATTTCGTTTCCTTCTTACCACAGTAAATTTTTTTTTTCGGCGGTTAATTCTGCATGTTCACTTTTCCTAATGTCCGTCCACGTCATTACAGTTCTTCTTTTTAGGTAAAAATTCTATCATATGAGTTCCGTAAGAAACTCGCCTCCACGATGAATTGAAAACAACGCATGAAATTTTCTGCTCGTCGGTACCGATTAGGTGAGCAGAAAGTTTATCTGGGGCCATCAACCATTCTTCCACCACTGCAGGTTATCCTCTTCCACTAAAGGTTGACGGATTAAATAATCAAAATTATTTGATAAAAGAAAATTAAAGATAGCGCGTTTTTGATTTGATTTAAATCTTAATTGGTTAGAATCTATTATGTATATGAATCGCTGTTGTTCTGTTAATCATTTCTCCAGTCTGATTTCGGCGAAAGAAGAAAGAGAGTTTTAGCCCGAAAGCCGGTCTTTGAGCAATAAATTTAAATTCCTTTCCTTAACTTTATTTTCTTCATCTTCGGCGAAGGTCGCACGTAGAATGGTTTCAGTTTATGCGCAGGTAACGTCAGTTGGCAAAGTGGCGTTAAGCATTCCTAGAGGTACGAAAAGAGAAGTCGTGATGGTATCGTCTACATTCGAAACGCTTCTCGTGGAGTAGAAAGAGAAAGCACGTTTTTTTTTTTTTTAAATTTATTTATTTATTTATTTATTTTCTTCTGACTTTATCTCCCATTCGAAAAATGAAGAAAGCGAGCCGAGCTGGTGGTCGAGGGAGTGCCTCCAGTATACTTTTACTTTCTCCAGTTTACTTTTCATTCCGGGACTGTTTCGTATATAAATTCTTGGTGAAATCGGCTTCTTATTCTTATGAATATTTCCCGATAAAGAAAAGAGAGTTGCCAAGCTTCAACATTTAATAAGGATTTTTAGAACATTTGTGATCATCGATTTTCTTCCAAGGTCATCTCCCGTGATTAATTGGTCGTAAGGCCAAAACGTTTTATTAGTACGAACGTAAGCCTAAAGAACCTATCACGAAATTTTCAACGTAGTTCTATCCCTAAGGTTTAAGGCATGTGAAATTCATTTTGAGCATCTATGTTATTCTAGCTATTTCCGTAATTTATGAAAACTATATTTATATTAAAATCTATGCGATATTAGAACCCTTGAGAATCATTCCACTCAACTTATAACCTGCTTCCATTGATCATATAAATACATCTATAAATTTCTCTATCATCGCTGTCATCATAACATTAACTCACATATATCATAGATTAACTTGACATAACTCATCACATAACACTGTACCAACTCCTGCCACGGCCATTTACGCACACGAGCTCATGCTGTGGCCATCAGCGGCTCAGTGGCGGCGTCCAGCAGCAGTGTGTCGATAACAGTGATATCCCACAACCACATAATCATAAACCATGCATTAAAGCAATCATAAGAAAATGTCTATATGACCTCTTTTTCTACGTAAATACGAGTTCATACAATAGTTTAAACATCTGAACATAGCATAGCATACCTTGGCGAAGGCGGAGCAGTAGGTTAGATGTAGATGCCGGTAGCTAATACGAATTTTTCTTTCAAAAAACAGATATACTTTCAGTTCTTATTGAATCCATAATACGACAAGAAATTTTTTTTTTTTCAGAAAACAAAATATTTTAGCAAGTCTACAGAATCATAGACCTGCTCTGATACCACCTGTAACGCCTCATTTCCTTAAAATGGTAATCTTTAATCGAAGCGTTACTTACAAATAAAATTCACTCATTTAAGAAATTAAAGATAAATAAATTCCAGAAAAATTACTATAATACATACATTTTTGAATTTAAAACTTCCTTCAGCTTTTAATCATTGGCTACCAGCATCCATCGCTCCCGCGCCACGCCCTAAATTCTTTAGACTGAAAACATTTTTCATAAAAGGGGTAAGTGCCAAAAGGACACTTAGTGGGGTCCATTTGTACAGAAAGGGGAAACATATAATATTTTCTTGTAAATAAAAACATAAAACACGTTGTGGACTCCCAAGTAGTCCCAATGAACTCTAGATAGGTTTCCGAAGAATACCTATCAGGGCCCCAAGCCGACCCGATTTGGGTTATTACACCCCCTCGTGCTGGGTTTCCGAAGAATACCCCGCTCTGATGGGTTTCCGACAAGGAATACCCTACTTGGCGTGAAGGCGCATGCGCGGTTAAATATCACATAGTGGTTCCACATAAGCACATAATGCACATTGAGCACGTTCACGTTGGCCACATAACTCACATAACACGTAAGTACAGAAAAAGCCAGTCTCTTTTGTCTCATTTGAATCAATAGTTCTCCAAGTCATTTAATAAACTCAAACATTGCCTCTTGTCTCAATTGAGTCTCTTTGAAATCAAATAACTTCCAAAGTCGTATAATTTGCTCGAATAAAACTCATGTAGTGAAGACATTCTATTTTAAAACAATGTCACATAACAACGGAATTTAAATCACATAGTCACGTAGTTTTTCGTAAAATTGTACAGTTTAAAACATAAATGAGATTTTACCCCCACCTTGGACTTTTCACCAAACCCCGTCCAAAAATCGTTCGATCATGTTCCTAGTTCGGCCCCGTACGTGTATTTCCTACAGAGAATAAAACGGGCTTATTATCTGATTTAAATAGCTTAAAACTAATAAAATCTATAAAGGAATAAATCTTGGAGAAAAAATCGATAAACTGAGGTTCCTAATTTAGGGTTTACCGGAAATCAGGGTTTGTGGATTTCACCCCTAAAATCAGGGTTTTTCTCGCTTAAAGAGTCCATTTGTCTTGTCGTATATTATTTTATAACGTCTAAGACTTAAATTACAGAAATTATTAAATTCTGGGGTCAAACAGTTAATGCTCTCAAATTCAGGGTCTAAACTGGAAGTTTCATGAGTTCTAGGACCAATTGGTGAACACCTAATAGTCCAAGGGCTTAAATGTTATATCTCTTAAATCCAAGGATTTGCAACTAAACCCCTAGACTTAGATAAATCCTTAATTGCACCCTCAAACCCAAAACAACCAAATCAGCCCCCCTGCCTCCGTCGCGCCCACTGCCGCCGCCTGCCGTCGCCCAAACCGCTGCCGGCGACCTCCCGTCGCCGGCAACAACACAAACCACACACAATCACACACCAAAAGCAACGCACACAGCTTACATATACATATATCATACTTTCCAGCTTCGCCGCCGCTGCAAGCGGCGGCTCTTCTTCCTCAGCCGCCGGCGCAACCGGCGCCAGCTTCTCCTCAAAATCGAACCAAAACCCAACCATTCAGAGCACATACCAGCAACAATACTCAAGCATATATATATATATATATATATATATATATATATATATATATATATATATATATATATAATTTCAGCATTGCCGCCGCTAGCTGCGGCGGCTCTTATTCAATTCTTCGCCGGCGCTTCAAGCGCCGGCCACCATACTCCACACATACCGCCGGCGCGACCGAGCGCTGGCACAGCACAACGGCAGAATCCGGCGGCCTAACAGCAGCAGCAGAGCAGCGATGAGAGGGAGAGAGAGAGAGACCGAGAGAGGAAAAAGGGAAGCGGGCTGCCGTTTCCAAAAATCGAACCCTAGACTACGACGGGCTTGACATGAATTTCACCATGGATGGAAGAATCACCGAAATCAAGGCTCGCTGATGGTGATTGGAAATGGCGGTGACTGTGGCTTAGGAGAAGAAAGAGTTGGAGATGAAATCTTTATTTTTCTTTCTTTTCTTTACACTGGTTTCATTATTATTATTATTATTTTTTTTTTCTTATTTGTCAACGTACCATATGTACTTCAAATAAGAGGAACTTGCCAAGTGTATTACTGATAGGCAGGAGGTGTCATGCTATCCTCTAGCTTAATTAGCATGCTTAATTAAGAATTAATTAAAACTAAAGTTTAAGTTAGTTATGCAAATAATTTACGGATGCTACATCACCTATGAAGAGCAACCTATAACCTTTATTGAGAGATAGACCAAAGACTTTGAGCAACAAGGAAATACTGCTAGTCTTAGTGTAATATGGTAGTCATGGAAAAATGAAAGCGACATGAGAACGTGAAGATTAGATTTTAAGATCATACCCCAAGCTTTATACTTTGTAAACCCTAATTTCAAGGACGAAACTTTTAAAAGGAGGGGGGATTTGTAACACCCTTTTTTCAGAAAAACGTGCATTGCCTATTTTTATAAATAAATTTAAATTTTGTTTTTAAATAATTCGTTGTTAATAACCTTTATGACAAGCTTTATGTTTTATCAAGAAGAAATGAGCTAAAATTTCTTTAAGTTTAAAAGTCTTGCAGGATAGCTACCCGAGAAAATCAAGTTCGATCATAATGCACTCGACATGCACGAGCAATGAAAAGAAAAGAAAAAGGGAGATAAGTTACACATAAAATAATTTTAATAATTAATATAAACAAAAGTGACTTATGTGTTTAGTTATAGTTAGGTAGATTTTTATTATATAGTTTATGTGCAATAAAGTATGTGACTATTATGATGTGTTAAATTAAATATATTTTCAAACATACTTATATGACTTATGTGATGTGCTATTTTAGACATATTTTCATGTATAATTGTCATGATTAAAAATTACTTTTACATGTCACTTTAGATAGAGCTACTCAACTCTCACATGTCTACATCAAATCAACTACACATATCAATACCACTACATGATATTACACCTTAAATTAATCATCCTACAAGAGATATACATATATTCTACATGTATGACACCATAAATTACTATATATAAAAGGGAGAGACTCCACTCTTGAACCTTTCATTTCTCATTTGGCAAGATGCTATCTTTCTCTCTCCAGCTAATTTTGATCATCCTTATCTCTAAACTTTTATTTCCCTAAAAAACCTTCATCCCCATCTTGAACCAAGCTGTTACTTTTAAGAATTAAGTGAGGAATCAAGATCCTTTCAAGACAATATAGGAAATTAAACTCAAATTAAGATCTTCTTCCAAGCAAATTTCAAGGACACATAGTTTATGCATTCAAGAGTAATTTTTGCAAATCCTCACCACTCTTCTTCCTTAAGAACATGATTAAATCCTAATTTTGAGTTGCACGTAAGATGCAATTGAGATTTCCTACAAATGTGATACATTTATCGAATACCTTGTTTTAAGTATGTCATTTTGAGTGTTGATTGAACAAATACATGTTGAATTGAGCTTTGCATGTTCTCTTTGCCTAAACTCATTGCATGTATGATCCAAGGGTGATTTTCTTCTAATGTGAAGAAATTTGTTCAAAGTCTTGTTCTATGTGGTTAATCTTTAAAATATGTCACTTTTGGGAGTTGATTGTGCAATTGCATGTTGATTTAGTCTATACATGTTTGATTATCTTGTCTAAGCTCATTGCATGTAAGATAAATTGAGTTAAAATGGTTTATATGAGGTTAATAGAGTTATTAAAGTCGAATCTACATTTTAATTAAGAAAGTGGATGAGTTTAATCAAGTCGTGAAAAACATTAGTAATGACAGTCCACTTTGTCGATTTTTATAAAATTATATAATTAATTTTTTCAAAACTTTTTTAGTATGTTATGCTACATGAAGCTGTAAGTTTATGGTTAAAATTTGATAATGTATGGAGTATTTTATGAATTGTGATGATTTTTCAAAAATAATCCAGTTCGAGTTGGAAGTATGCAGTTTCAGACCTTAGAAAAATAATTTTATAAACTAAGTCAATTGTAATTTTTTAAAACTGTTTTGGTATGTTATACTACATGAAGTTTTGGGTTATGGTTGAAATTTAGTAATTTTTGAAGTAGTGTATGAATTATAACGATTTTTCAAAATAAGTCCAGTTTCGAATTTAAGATTCTGCAGTTTTAGATCTTAGAAAATTAATTATATAAAATCGGTCCATTATATGTTTTCAAAATTGTTATACTATATTTAAGTACATGATGTTAGAAGTTTAAATTATTAATTTGAGAAGGTTTTACGGTAAATTTTATAAAACAGAATGATTTTAGAACACTTTGCGAATAATTTTTTTATATAGTAAATTATTTATTAAATCTTGTATGATTAGAATCTATCTCTACTATTTTAGTATAGTTAAATTAAGATTATTATATAAATACATGATTAGTTTCATTAATTTTAAGTGATTATACGTATTATGAAAATTATTGTGGTAAAAGAGTATCTTTACTACCTACATGTTACTAGTTTTGTGATACTATTAAACATGCAATTAAATTATAATTTGAAATCGATCTTAAGTGATAAAATGAGAGCTTGTCTGTGAAGTGATGAATCATTTAAGTTTTAAAAATATGAATGTTAGTTTTATAAGTTAAAATGTAGGATATGATTTTCCCTTCAAGGTATAATTGATGTTTGTTTTAAATTATGTTTTAAAATTCTTCTAAATTTATAGTTGTGTGTTTATGATATACAATATGTGACATGCATGTATGATAACCATGCTAGGTTAGATGATTATGATATGATTTAGTAATATTATAATTAATTGAAGCACATCAACAAACACCGAATAATATGTTAAATAAGTAAACAGTGAAAATGGATATATATATATATATATATGTATGTATGTTTATGATATAAATAAGATGTGATTTAAAAACTAAAAGTTAATGACACTACGCTTCTTCTTCAGAGGAGTCTCATGATATTATCTAAAATGTTTTCAGGTCCAACTTATGACGATGTGGATGTGTAGCCGGCTGTATGAACTTCTTCCTAGAAGCATATGTTTTAATTACATAAAGTTTTTGTATTTTTTTTTTATATTAGATTAACTATTCAAGTAAAATTTTCATGTGTCATATATATGTCAAGGTTTTGATTTACAAATGTGGGTAAGACACGAGTTAGTTACTTGTATGCTACGCTTTTTGATTTAAAACAGAAAGAAAAAAATACTCGTGTTTTTAGTAAAGTTTTCCGCTGAGTTTCTCTACGAAAATGATTTTAAATTATTATTATTATATATAATTACGAACATTTTGAGCATATAATGCTAAGGTGGTGTCTCAATCCTCCTAAGTTGGGTTGTGGTGCCACAATAAAGTTTAAGTATTTTCGTGTATGCTAATTTTTAAGTATTTTTATGTATGTAAATTTTAAGTATTTTCGTATATGATAAAGTTTAAATATTTTTGTATATGCTAATTTTTAAGTATTTTCGTGTATGATAAATTAAAAGTATATTCGTGTATGATAAATTTTAAGTATTTTCGTGTAAATTCAAATTTGATATTTCATGTCAAATTTAATGAACTAAGCAATAAGAATTGCCATCAAAATTACATTCTTTACATAACATAAACCAATAAATAATACGATATTCATAAAGACTACACGAAAATAAAAAAATATCTAACATTGGACGATAGATATAACACAAAACATTAAATAAATATCAAAATTATTCAATTTAATTAAACACGAAAATTAATAATTATGTACAGTTTAATACAATGTTACATGAAAATATTCACATAATAATAGCATACCTTTAAATTGTGATGGATGACAATCTTCAAGGCTTCCAAGTTGTAATCCTGATGCGAAAATATTTATTCCAAATTTCAGGTTTTTTTTTTAGGGATTTTGATTTTGTGTCTTTCTTTAGAATGATATGAGTTGTTTTTTTTTGTTTGATTTAAACTGCATCTATAGAAAGGTAAAAAAAATAAAATACTGTACTTACAATATTTCTCGTGCTGTACTAATATTCTCTTAGCCAAAGTTTTTAAATAATAATTTCGGGGAAATGAGATTCCCGTGTATGTTCCATCAAATCAAATTGTAAAAGAACAAAATTGATTGCACAGTTGGGGGATCCATTACACATTGAACATTTAACTTAACTCACAAATGAATATTTTAAACTCAATTATTATATTTAAGGATATTTGAGAATCAATTATTATATTCATCTAAAAATGGAATCAAGTTATATGAAAATCGAAATATTTGGCCATTTTTTCATGATTATTAATTATTGGTTTCATAAACTTGAAATAAACGCATGAAACTAGAAAACATACAACAGCTACTCCAAAAAGGAAAAAAGAAAAAAAAAAAACGAAAAAAGATATGAAGAAGAAGAGAAAACATTTAACACTTTAACTACCGACATCAATTCATCCAGAGACCATTACATTTCACCAAAGCAGAATAAGGCTTTACAGATCTAATCCATCCTCTTAACCAAATCCTCCCTCTCTACTAACTCCCAAAAGTAAGTAAAGTCCAGAAAATTGAACGGGTCAGCTTCTATCTCTCAGATTTTGATGTTTATTTCTACTTGTTTCCAGTTCTTAATCGCACTCTCTTTGATCGAAATTTGGTTTTGTAGTAAGGGGCATGAATTTGTTTTCTATTCCGTCCATATTTGGATTTTTGTTTTGCTTCAATTTACGTGCTATAAAGTTGGTTTTTTTATATGTGCGATCTTCGCTGTGCTGAATGATTTGAGTTTTTGAGACTATTGTTTTTTGGGGGAAGAAGTTCTGATTTGTTGTTTTCTGTTGTTTTTGTAGTTGTCTTTTCTGGAAGGTCGTTAATTCAGTTGGTTCAGATTAAGATTTCTTTGTTGTCCCATTGAGATTTGTTAGTTCTGAGGTTTAAAGCACTACTTTTGTCAACTCTGCCAGAAGTAGTGACTGAGAAAATAGAACATTGGCGAATGCACCATGTTGTGTAGGGTTTAAGATTTAAATGGCTGTTAAAGAATGCACTGCAAGCAATGGTAGTGAGCAATTCAGAAAGTGTTGAGGAAAGTGGAAGTGACGATTTAGCAAGTAAAGGTGAGAGAGTAAGAATTAAGCGGGAGCCTTCCTTCTCAGGATGGTGTGATGAAGATGGAATCCCTCTTGAAGCTCGATTGAATAATGAGGATGTAAAAGAAGACGACTTTGATTTTGAGTTGCCTTTGGTTCAGCCACTTGGCTTGGAAAGTGCAGTTTTAGACGGAGAGAGATTTTATTCTAGTAATTCTTGGCAGAGTATGGAGCGTGGTGAAGAAAATGATGGTGCTTCCACTAATGGTTTCAGAAATCAAAATGAGTATATACCTTTTGACATTGAAAATAGACCTGATACTGAGAGATATAGCAGTGGCTCCAATGGGCTTAATCATGTTGATTATGGCGTTGCATCTACAAAAAATGCAAAGGATCCTATTTCTGTTGCGGATGTGCTGAAGACATTGTTTTTTATACTGGTTTGGTACACATTCAGCACATTCCTGACCCTGTAAGTGCATAATTTCTAAATTATTGATGGCTTTGTTATTTCACGGAATTTGGGGAACTTTGCTTCTTAAGAACGTCTTTCTTACTTAGTATTTATTTGTTCCTTTTGCTCTTGGAGCAGGTATAATAAAACTTTATTAGGGGATGATATGGGGAAATTCCCTGCCCCACTATTGATGAACACAGTCCACTTTAGCATGCAAGCTGTGTTGTCAAAGGGCATTACATGGTTTTGGTCTGACAGATTTCATCCCTCTGCTATGTCATGGAAGGATTACTTTGTGAGAGGTAGGAGAAAAATCTCACTGGCCATTTATTTTGGAATCTACTACAAGGCTACCTTGTACTTGCTATATATACAACTAGTAGCTTGTTTTTCGTTTTTCATTTTTCTTGTTATATGTTTGATAGTAATATTATTATAGGTTGTCTGAGTTTTCATTGACAGAGTTTGTCTATGTTATTCTTTCTGAAATTTCAAAATTAATGAGATTGCAAATTCTAAATGTTCCATCTTTGTTTGAAATTGAGATGTTACAGGTGCTTTCATGTAATTTAATGTCTATTCTTTTAGTTACTGATTGAAAATGAGCAAGTAGTCTGGGAAAAATGAAATGCAAGCAATGAGGTGAAGTCATTTTGAGGGCATGAAGTAATATCTTTTTAGTATAGTGAATAGTGAATACCTCTTAATATGTGGACTTCCCCTAGGCTTAGTTCTAATATTAATTTTTCGTATAGTCACCATAGACTATACATTAGCTAGATTTAATATTCATATGCTTCATGTTCATAAAAATGTGGAGCATAAATTGATTAACATTTTGGGGACATGGTTATCAGTATTTGAGGCAAATGGAATAGCATACTAAATCCTGGTTGCAAAAATACTGTGTGAGATATTTGCATATAATTTCTTCCTTCATGACTAAAGGTTGTCTTTCTTCCCGTGGTTTGTTTTCTGTTTTCCCATGTGGATGTTACTGGGGTTTGTTGAACAACTAGATGCACTACATTCCAAAAATTCTAAAAAAGCAGCATTCTAGAGAAATCATTTATCCATCTGATCTTTGACATGTTTTGAGTAACATATAATCAAACCGACCTGTCTAGTCCTTATCCCATTAAATAGCTGGTGTATTTTTATTTTTTTTTGGGTATAATTTTCCATTTCGGGTTAATAATCATTTCTTTATCGTAGAAGACACAGTTTCAAAAATATTTAAGTTTGTTAGATTCTGGTTCAACCTTTCATTTAAGTTATCTTGAGCGATAGTCCCAGTATCTTTCCTACTATCATGTGTGAGTAGGCTGGCTTTGATGTAGAATTCACATTAAGTTTTAGTTTTTTGAGAAAACATTTAGTTTTACTTGATGTGAGTTATAATTGGCACAAAATATTCCTGTTTATTATATAGTACGAATATATACTAAAGCAATATTATTTTTTAATTTTATCATGAAATTTGTTAGTATCATTAACTTTTCTGGCAACTAATGCTACAGATGGCCTTTGCCTTTCACAGTTGTACCAACAGCTCTCAGCACAGCAATGGATGTAAATCTAAGCAATGCATCCCTGGTTTTCATCTCCGTTACATTTGCCACTATGGTTGGTCATTCTTCTCCTATCAAATTACCAAACTAATTTATTATTCAAGTACTGTCTCAAATTGCTTCAAAACTTTTGAGTTTCTGGGGGCTTCGTCTATGGTGTTCAAGTATTTCCTCTCTCTAGACTTGGTTTAATATTTTCATGTGTATAGACGCTGCTTGTGAAATCCATGATGATAGTGAAATATGTTTTGATGTTTGAGAGACCCAACCCCAAGTTTGATATGTCATTGGCTAGGTAGCTGTTCTTGAAATGTTATACTTGAGAACTAATAAACAAGACTAAAGGAGCTGATTGCCTTAAAAAGATGAACAGACCATAAACCTATCGCAAACATGTTCGTGGGGAATATGTAACAGAAATACAATATAGCTGTAAACAAAAGACTTACAGCTTCAAGAAAGAATGCTACTATGCAAATCTTTGATAAATAACAAGTTGAGGAAAGTAAACTGGCGAGACTTAGTGGGATTCAACATCCTTATTTGATTCTAAATTTTTCTGCATCAGCATGTTTTGCTTATACAAGTTACTGGGTGTCAATTTAGTTTTAGCTTGCAATCAAGGCCATAACAGACTCTCACTTTATATTCAAGCTAGTTTTGAATGTAATTTGATTAGTTCGGAAACATAGAAAAGTGTAAATCTGCCCTTCACTTACTTTTCTGAAGTCACTTATGCTCTATTGCTGTTGATCGATTATCTTTAATAAATGCTAGGTTGACATTACCTCTTTGCTTGCAGTGTAAATCGGCATCACCAATATTTCTCCTCATTTTTGCTTTTGCTTTCAGGTATTTACCCTGGCCTGGTTTCTTTACATCACCATGTTAACTAATTTTAATACATTTATTTGAGATCAAATTGCTCTGTTCTTCTGCACCAGATACTGATTTTTTCACCTTCCAGAAAATTTGTTGTTTATGAAGTTGACGCAATATTTTACGTAAATGTTAGTTATGGATCGAGAAATTTTATAAGGTCAATCATGAATGTTAAGCCTTGCTTATTTGAAAGCACATTTAACTATTTCCACATATGATCATGTCTTTTGCCATATATGTTTCGAAGTTCCAGTCATTTTCCTGTTGTCATTTGCATATCAGCAATACTCTGTTTTGTTGACCTGTAATTTCGGTAAAAGTGGATCACTAGAATTTCTCAATTTCATCTGGAAATGGGAAACTCAACCTGCTTTGATAGTATCAATTTGAAAATACTTTGAAAATTCTATGAACCTGCACACAATTTTCACATTAAAGGCCATACTCGACATTCTATGAGCTTGTATACAATTTTCACATTACATGCCATACTCTTATGGGATAAAACTAGGCAAAATTTGGTACAGCTAAGGTAGTAAAGAAGCACGAGAATGCTTGTAGATTGATTAGTAGCACAACTGAGGGTGCAAGGTTGCTGCTGGTTTATGTTTCATTATATGGAATATCTTGCCATTAGTTGGTGACCTATTGATAAAGCTGCAACATCCAACTTTGCTATTATTCAAAGTACCATAGTCTGTAGTATTTCAAAATTTTGAATGTGATGCTATTTAAAAGTTAAAACATAATCAAGAGATGTACATTTTCTTTTTCTTTTTTCTCTTGTTTGCTATTTTGGATGTAAAGCATACATTTTCTATTCTATAAGCTCGCTTTTGACTGAAAAAATCTGTTTTCTGAAGATTGGAGTCGCCAAGTGTTAGACTGCTTGGCATTATGTCTGTAATATCTGTGGGGATACTATTAACAGGTAAGAAAAGTCAATTTGCTTATAACCTTGTAGCTGAAATTTACATTTTGATGCAAATAGTTTGGTTAATTTGGGAATATCTTCCAAAATGCATGATGGAACTTGTCTACTATCACCTTTCAGTTAAACAATAATAGGTATATCTACTAGTTTGGTTTATGGGTGAGATTCTGTCCTTTATCTACGTTTATAACAGTGTCTCAATCAATCAAGTATAGCCAAAGTCTAAGAAGATGCCTTTTTTACTTGTTTTACTTCTGTACATGCCCATGTTTGATGTTTGAGTAGTAGTTACGTGTGTTTAAAATGGTGATCTCATGTTTTTCCAGGATAAATGCTTCAACAAAACCCTATATATTAGAAGCCGATTGTATACTTATTGTTTGTGTTGAAAATTATGATTTTCTATTTTTGTAGAACTAGCAGATTTTATAATTCAAGATAATAACTTAACTAATTTCCTCGGTGTCTGTTTCTATTCCGCTTTGTAGTTTTAGCTGCTTATTAAGGAAAAATATTTCCATTTTCTTGCCAGTGCCAAGTCAAGTCTCCTTGAGAATTCTGGCTGATTCTTTTTTCCCTCACTCTCTCCCTGCGGAAGCCCCCTTTCTTGAGGCTAAGCTTATAAGAATCTTGTATGAATGCGAACTTAGAAAAATATCTCGGCCTTTATTAAATTGGCATCTAATATTTCCAAAATATAAAGAAAATACAACATTGAACTAGCAGCTATTATGGCATATACTGTAGAGTAATGCTATCCAACTCCTGAACAATAATTTCAAATATTTTTTGACAATATTTCCAAGTATTAGAATCAATATAAACTTAGCCCTAATCAGTTGTATCTTATTCAACTTGTCTTCTTTGATCTGTAATGCAGTTGCAAAAGAGGCAGAATTTGAGTTCTGGGGTTTCCTATTCGTTATGCTTGCTTCTGTCATGTCTGGGTTCCGGTGGACAATGACACAAATTCTTCTCCAGGTATCAGCAGTATTAAACCTGACTCTTGTTATTTCAGTCTGGTTTCAGCACTAGTTCTTGTTCTTGTTTCTATTTTAAAACTATCTGTAAATGGTCTTACGTTTTTGTTCTTTCCTTTTTCTCTCTCAATGACTGGTATGTGTTGATATCAAAAAACTGGCATGAAGAAAGAAGCCTATGGTAAGTTCACGAATAACCCATGCTGAAACATGAAATTTTTAGCAAGTCTTGTAGCTATTAATGTGCTTGTATTCACTGCTGTATATATTGACTGTGAAATTGGTCAGACAGATCAAGGATATTTTCGATTAATGGAACGTTTGTTTCTGATGGAGAACATCTTATTTATGATAAAAAAATGATTTTGATTGGTTAGAAAAATCTTGTTTGCATGTTTGTTCAACACTTAATGAACACTAAGCTATATACAAATCCTTGGCATAGCCTAATCTTGGTGCTTTATCATGAGTTTGGTTACACTATTGATATCATTTTAAACCTGATTCTTCTTAGATAGATAATAGTGTTTGCTGACACCATTATTTATATCATGTTTATATGATGAAACTTTTGTCCTTTTCCTAGGTCTTAAAAATCCACTTACTTTGATGAGCTATGTGACCCCTATTATGGCGATTGCAACTGCTCTTCTTTCTTTGATATTGGATCCATGGCATGAGTTCAGAACAAGCGATTACTTTAACAGTTCATGGCATATTGTGAGAAGTTGTTTGCTGATGTTGTTTGGAGGGACTCTGGCTTTCTTCATGGTAAAGATTTCTAGATTCAATATATTAAACACAGGGATATGTGGTACATACCATGTGTAACTTTTTTTTTCCTCAAATATTTGAATGGAATACTCTGATCAGTCTCTATATCTTTGAAAATACCCAACAACTGAAAAAAAGCCCATTTTCTCATATACTTAGGGTTGGCTACATGGATTCTCTCTTTATGTATTTCTCATTGTCTCTGAAATTAGAGAAAGAGCTAAGCCAGAGCTGTTCTTTAATTGATTATTTTCTGCGTTCTCTGGTCTTTGAGTTTCTTTTCTCTAAAAAGACTGTATCTTGGTGTTGTTGCAGGTCTTAACAGAATATATCCTTGTTTCTGTAACTAGTGCAGTAACAGTAACAATAGCAGGTGTTGTGAAGGAGGCTGTTACAATTTTGGTATGAGCTAATGTTCTATTAAGTTAATAATTTGCTACACTTTTGTGGAAAATGCTGATCTGATACTTGCTTCATTTAGCTACATTTTGATTAATGTCTGGGTAGATGACAGTTTATTTATACATTTGAGAAGGCAATGACTTTTTAAGATTATTTATTTTAGTCTGTCCTGGAGAATCCATTTCAGGACAATTGACATTAAAATATGATGTTATACAGTTACTGACATACAAGTTTGTTGAACATAAGTATGCATGGTTCTATGCCTTTTTAACTGTTTTTTGAGGCTTGAGTAAATGCTAAAGTTAGCTCATTTATCAAAGTTCTTAATTATCTAATAAACAATTTTTAAAGAGTAGAAGTGGTTCAACTTGAAATGCATTTTTTTAAAGATCTGAAGTGGGAGTCACACATGATACATTGGCCATCTATGACAAATTAAGATATCTTTTCTGATGGCATTAAAATATTCTGCTTTCTCATTCTTGGTTGATCAAGACTTATATTTCACATTAGATGGGGAGCTTCTTTATGGAACTGGTAACAATCAAGGATTATTACTATGTTTCAAGGGACTGTGCAAGCAAGCAATCTTCTGCATCAGATCCTATTCTGTTAGAAGTAATGAAAACGAAAGCTTAAATAGAAAGAAGATAACAATTAGGCTAGAAGACTTATGTGTGTGAATTTACAAGTATTGTGTCAATAGGAGTTACATTGAGTCGAACATGCTAAAAGGCCACAGAGTGCAATTGGACATATATTACATGTATTTGAAGTCATTGTGGAAATAACTGATTGAAGTCCTATTTGGTAACTTAGGTTTTGGTCTCATTAAAAACACAAGAATTACCCTTCTGTTCTGTATACTATTTTGTTTATGTGTTAGACATCTTCTATAGTATCAGTTCTTTTTTATTTATTTCTTACATTTGAACTAATTATGAGCCTTTGATATATTTTCAGGTGGCTGTTTTGTACTTCCATGATCAGTTCACCTTACTGAAAGGGGTTGGCCTTCTGACGATAATGGTTGGTGTCAGTTTATTCAACTGGTACAAGTAAGTCATCAGGCTGCATATCCCTCACCAAGAGTTCACCTTTTTCGTTTTCTAATTTCCTATTTTAGTCCATCGTCTTCAGTCAATATGATTATTTACATTTAAAATTGGTAATATGTCTGTAAATGATTTTCATTTACCAAATTGTATTATACTTATGCCTGCTTGATTGTTTGTCCATTTGGTGATATAAGGATGTCGTTTCTCCATTGATTGTGAATGTTTTTAAGACATCCGTGAACTCTGATAAAAGTAGGACTTGGTGGACACCTATATCAAATCACCTTTGATCTTAGCTGAAAGATAGGCCATAAGGGAATATGAAAGAATCCTCTTTTGACGCAAAGAATTTCACAAATTAGATCATTGCATGACTTCCTTGACGTTGTAGCAATATTTGCTAGTGAACACTTCAACATTCGTTGAATGAACCATCGCTTCTGTTGCTCTAGTTTCTTATCATAAATTTAAAATGAGTTCATGACGATATTTTTTTTCTTCATAATCTAGAGGTTGATTGATAATCATGACAAAAGATGGAACCCCAGTAAAGAAGTTATTCTAATATGCCTTTAATATTATATGTTTAAATTTTGCATTTTTGACTATCAGGTACCATAAGTTACACAAGGGAGAGACCTCCGTTGGGTCGGCAACAGATGGTGCAACTTCGAAATATGTTATCCTTGATGAGTTGGATGAGGAAGAAGATAGCCCTTAAAACTCAACTTCCAAATCAAATTAATGAACTTGAGTAAGCTTATTACTTATTGCCCTGCCAGCCATATAAATTCATAGCCACCCATTAAGTGTTATGCATCTCTTTCATGTGGTATAACAATACTCTGATGTTTTTAAGCATGCCATCCATATTTTGCCTTTAATTGCTCAAAACTCTAAAATTCACTGGCATTGTACATTTATAGTTCATGATTCTGTAAGCATGTTATTTTCGATTTTGGCTTATTTTTGTTCGAAAAGCTGGTTTTTATATACTTAATTTCTGTAAGCTTTTTTTCATAGGCAGACCTTTTGTAATCAAAACCTGGAATCTGCTCGTGTCCATTGTAGATAGGTGGTTAAAAATGCTGTTTTTTAATTATATTTTTCTTGATGATCCCTAAGTCTCTTTTAACATTCATCTTGAACACATAAACATCAAGCACTCCAACTTTGGATCAATAAATTTTTAATTTACTTTACAGAAAGTACAGTGCGCATCTATGACTAGTTTTGGATATGTGCTTTGGAATGTTCAAATGAATATCGTTGGCCTTACTGAAATGATGTGCCACATGTATAAACTCATTCTTTTACTTGTCTTGAGGATTTGTTCCAGGAATGGTGGCTTCATCTTATTTTTAACGAGGCTCGTGGCTTTGTCTTTGATCATGACAGGTGGAGTGATTATGGCCTCACTGTGTGTGAGCCTCGACTTTCCCAATACGAGATGCAACATTGACTCGATTCTGGGAAGGAAATTGGATGTTTGAGTAGTGGATTTTGACGACGACTTGTCACCACTTATGAGCATTTGATCCAGTCTTGTATGAACGATGGGCATAATTTCCCTTGCCCAATCATTAGAGGCCTATATATATTTTTTACTTTTCATAATTGAGAGTATATTCGTATTCTTGTTGATATCTAACACTCAAAATTGTATTTGTAAATTTTGAACTCCAAGTGTTCAACATCAGTTTTTATGATTTGTGTTTCAGTAACTATTCTTTCTTGATACGATAATTTAGTTTGAAAAACTCTTGGGTATCTATCTAATCGAGACAGATAACTATTTTATATTTTTCAATCTCCTTATTCCTTGACAACTGTTCTATTAAATGGCAAAAGGTAGAAACTTAAGAACTAAGTGTCAAAAGTCAATGCACACAATTTCTTGTTCATTTCTTATAATATTGATCATAGAATAAAATAAGATGAAAGAGTGAACCCAGGAAAGTGATGCCTGCTCCTCTGCAGCCATTCATTTAAACATGGATGATGCCTCTTATTTTCACAAACTAAATCTTTTCTTGTCCTAAACAAACACTCTGTAAAAGGTGATGGAGCTACTCCAAAGCTCAGTGGCAGCATCATGTGCTGTTGTAGCATTAATATATCTCTGCAAATTCTTGAATTGGGTGTGGTTTGTGCCAAAGAAGCTGGAGAAATCACTCAGGCAGCAGGGCTTCGCAGGAAATTCGTATCGATTCTTGGTTGGAGATTTCAAGGAGATGATCATGATGCACAAAGAATCCTTGTCCAACCCCATCAGTTTCTCCGATGATTATGTTCCTCGGATTTTTCCTTTCATGCATAAAATCATCAATAATCATGGTATATAAGTCCTTCTCTAGCAAACAATATTCTTAATTTATGTCTCATATATCATGCTTCATCAGATGATTGTATTAAGATGATGATTTTGCAGGTAAGAATTGTTTTGTATGGTATGGCCCTTATCCTTCAGTGGTTATCTTAGACCCTGAGGATGCAAGGGAGATTTTCGCGAAAAGTAACGTTTTTCAAAGGCCTTATAATCCAATAGGCAAAGAGTTGGCACAAGGATTGGCGAGCTATGAGACTGATAAATGGGCTAAGCATAGGAGATTGATCAATCCTGCTTTTGAGCTTGAGAAAGTTAAGGTAAATATATTTCATGTCACTTGACATTAATGTATGTATAATCAATTTATTATCAACGTTTCTTTTTGATCCTTTATACAGCATATGCTTCCATCATTTTACTTGAGTTGTTGTGACATGTTGAGCAAATGGGAAAATATCACACACGTTGAAGGATCATTTGAAATAGACGTGTGGCCTCATCTTCAAACGTTAACGAGTGATGCAATTTCACGTACTGCGTTTGCTAGTAGCTATGAAGAAGGAAGAAAGATATTCCAACTTCAAACTGAACTAATCACCCTTGCCATGAAAGCATCCATTTCATTCTTGATCCCAGGAATGAGGTACAATATTCACTTGTGTAATTTCCAAGAATACCCCTGTTCTTGATTCGCATCCTATAACATGTACATTCTTCTTACAGATTTTTGCCAACAAGAGCACATAGAAGGATCAAGCACATAAAGAGGGAACTTGAATCCATGGTTCTTGGCATCATCACTAAAAGAATGGACGCAATTGAAGCAGGGGAGCCAAGTACTAATAACTTATTGGATATACTACTCGAATCCAATTTGAGAGAAATAAATCAAAACGGACATAAGTTTGGAATGAGTTTGCAGGATGTGGTTGAAGAGTGCAAGCTTTTTTACATTGCTGGGCAGGAGACAACCTCGTCCTTGCTTGTCTGGACGATGATTTTATTGAGCAAGCATTTAGATTGGCAAGATCGCGCTAGAGAAGAGATTCGACTAGCTTTTGGAAGTGAAGAACCCGATTTTGAAGCCCTAAATCGCCTTAAAATTGTAAGCATTGGACATGTGACATTAGTTATGTCATTCTTTTTTATGTTTATTTATATTATGCATATTTTGCAGGTAACCATGATTTTGCACGAGGTTTTGAGGCTATATCCACCGGCATTCATGTTGGGTCGGACCATTTATAAGGAAACGACATTGGGAAATATAACCCTACCAGGTGGAATAGGATTGGTGATGCCTACAGTATTATTTCACCACGACCCTAAAATATGGGGCGAGGATGCAAAGGAGTTCAATCCAGAGCGATTTAGTGAAGGGGCTTCAAAGGCAACGGGGGAGTGCTCGTATTTCCCTTTTGGGAGAGGACCTCGAATATGCATTGCACAAAATTTTGCCATGATAGAAGCCAAAATGGCAATAGCCATGATTTTACGACATTATTCTTTCGCTCTTTCATCGTCTTATTCACATGCTCCTACCATAGTGGCAACTCTTCAACCTCAACATGGTGCACACTTAGTTCTGCACAAATTGTAGGGTTGGTGGTTTTGATTTCAGCTTGTGGATCACTTTGTTAGATATATGTGTTTGAAATTATGTACTTGTGTATTATTTTCTTTGATTTTTTAGTATTTTATATTGAAATTTGAGACTTTGTTTAGCTATATTGAAATATATATTTACTATGAGTTTAAGCTTGTGTCGTGGATGCTTTATTTTTTTTGCCTATTTTTGTCGATGGTTGTACATCTAGGTGTTCCAAGATTATCCATGGTAATATGCCATTTTAATTTATTACAATTCTTCAGTAAATGAAGAGAAGAATCTTGCAAAATATGGATTGCCCATGAGAATTTTTAAGAACACCACCTAATCTTGCAAAATCTGGATTAGTATAGTTGAAAGCTCCACCAATATTAAGTTTAATACAATAATGAGTTTAATACAATCATCTTTTTCAACGTTTTCTAATTTATTTCAAATCTTTTAATTAAAATTTCATCTAAACAAAATTCAAAATGGAAAATACTAAAATAAAGTTGGGCTACTTGAAATATTAGTTACATAATATGGAATGATTTTAGCAATCATATGAATGAATGAATATAGAGAGTGTTGTTACCCACCCATCATGAACACATTAATATATATTTATCATTGATGTGTTAAATATTTAATATATGTATTAATTACACTTTTTATAATTTTAGAAGATAAAACCATTACACATCATTGATTGGTATATAAAAGTTGTGTACGATGGACATTTTTTCATTTTCGTAAATATAGATTATGAAATTTCTTTCCCAAGCGTGTTTTAACATACAAATAAATGAAAAGAGAATTAAATAGTACATAATTGACGTATAATGATTATATTAGTGGTATGAATGTAAAATATATTTCAATAATTGAATAATATATTAACTAAACTATATTGTATTTAATTGCTAAATTGAATGATAAGACATACCAAAACTATAAATATATATTTTTTCCAATAATATTTTTATTTTTTATTTAAATTCTTAAGAATTTACTGAGCATTTAAGACCTTGATATTTATAAAATTTTCTTCAACCCCACAAATGCCTTAAACGTCTTTCTGGCTAAATCGGCTAAAAGGGGTGAACATTAAGATCTTATAACCCATCTTAATAATAAGACTCAAACCTGAGTGTTTATTTTATTTGATATATTTATAACTTTTTTAAATCCACACACGGGCCTACGCTAATATTTTAATAGTAGAGAGGTGGAAACTTCCTTGGATTTTAATGTGACATGCAAACCAAAATAACGAAGAAATGTCATTGAATTTGGCTTAATTTTTTGATTTAAAATTGATGTATTTTCTTGTAAGTTTTAAAAATTCATGCCCTATTTTGAATACGAACGAAAATCCATTTGATGGAAGATGTAACTCAGAATTGTAGTACAAGAGTAAGAACCGGGTTCGGGTTGTGGAAAACCAGAAGAAAATCACCTAAATTGGAGCCAAATCGGATTAACTAGAGTTGAAGGAAAGAACCGAGTCTGGGAGGTTGAGTAGTTATAACTACCTTGGATCGGTACTGTAGAAGGTAGGGATTCGAATTGGGAAAACGGGAAATCGTTGCAATCCAAACTTGATCTGTTAAAATTCGTTGATGGGTTCTTCTCTGTATATATAATCATATATATGATTCTGAGATCATAATTGAATTTCCAGTAAATCATCAGATTAAAGAGTTAGGGTTCTTGAGTTTTCGATAAAAACCCTATTGTGTGTTGAGCTTCGATCTGTACTTGATTTGCGTTTTGATTTGTGAATTAATAGAGGGTTATTGTTCGCCAGTGGATGTAAACTTAATTAAAGTCAAACCACTATAAATTCTTTGTGTTACTTTGATTGTTTTGTTTCAATTTCCATTGTTCCACAGTTTGGGGTTTTCATTTGATCATTCTGTGAGTTAGAAAGATTACAGCAGGCTGAATCATTACAAGTGGTGCTGTTTGTGGGAAGATTTAGCCACCAAAATGGGATCAATGAAGATGGACGTCGAGAAATTCACCGACTCCGACGACTTCACTCTGTGGAAAGCTAAGATGGAGGCAATTCTCATTCATCAAGGGTGGGAAGAAAAAAATATCTGAAGTTGTGTATGATTCAGGGTCTTCAGATGAAGATGAGGTTGAATCTTCCAAAGTAAGAAATGAAAAGCTCAAGATTGACAGAAAAGCAAGAAGCTCTATCATCTTATGTCTTGGAGAGAAGACATTAAGAGAGGTGTATTAAGAAAAGACAGCTCTAGATGTTTGGAAGAAGTTGGAATCACTTTATCAAACGAAGTCACTTGCAAATCGACTATTCTTGAAACAAAAACTGATATCGTTCAAGATAGTGGATGAGAGAAAGATATTGGAGAAGCTTGATGAATTCAACAAATTGATGGATGACTTAGCCAACATTGATGAGAAGCAGAAGGATGAGGATGTGGCCCTATTACTGCTAAATTCACTTCCAAAATCCTATCAATCCTTTAAAGATGCCCTCATATATGGTAGAGTAAAAGCCATGACTCTTGAAGCAATAATGATAGCCATCAGATCTAGGGCACTCTCTGGGGATGCTAAAGGGAAATCACAAAGCATTGGAGAAGGCCTACATTTGAAGTTCAAGTATAATAACAAATCAAATAAGGCAGCATACAAGAATCAGAATAAAAGTGTTGCTTCTGGTGCAAATGGAAGTCAATAAAAGATTGAAACAAGGAAATGCTTTGCATGTCATAAGCCTGGACATTTAAAAAGAAATTGTCCTGAAAGGAAAAAGAAAGAAGCACAAAATAGCCAGCAAGCAGCCATAGTTCAAGAACAACAATCGTTTGAAGAGGTTGATATGTTGTGTGTTGTTAACACAAGTTTAGGAAGAGTGGCTACTAGACTCAGGGTGTTTCTTTCATATGTGTCCTGTTAAGTCCTGGTTCATCAATCTTAAGTTAGAAGATGGAGGATCCATTCTTCTAGGAGATGATTATACAGCAAGGTTAAGAGAGAACGAATGATTCGGTCAAAGCTTCATGATGGATCAGTAAAGACTTTAACCAAGGTTAGATATATACTAAGTCTTAAAAGAAATTTAATCTCTCTTAGGGTGCTTAATGCTGCGGGATATGAGTTTCATACTCTAAATGAGCAAATTCTGGTAACCAAAGATAGTAAACTTGTGCTAAAGGGCAGGAAATCAAATGGTCTATATTTATTGTGTGGATCTACTATTGTGGGTGGAGTTAGTGTTGCTTCTAATTCTGATCAGCAGATTCTATTATGGCATAAGAGATTGGGTCATATAGGACATAAGGGTCTGATGGAATTATCTAAGTAAAGGTTGTTGGGAACTGATTTAAATGGTACAGCACAAGAGTGTGAACACTGTGTGAGGAAAAACAACAATAACACCTTTTCCAAAATGAAATCATACTACATCTGGTACTTTTGTGTATGTTCACTCAGATATTTGGGGCCCTTTAAGAACTGAAACTATGGGAGGAGGGAGGTACTATATTACCTTCATTGATGATTTTTTAAGGAAGGTGTGGGTATACATACTCAAACATAAAAGTGCAGCCTTGCAGAAGTTCAAAGAATGGCTTATTCTGTAAGAAAAATTAACTGGTAATTGGCTGAAGTACTTAAGAACTAATAACGGATTGGAGTACTTATCAGATGAATTTCAAGAATTTTGTAAACTGAGAGGGATCACCAGGCACAGGACCACCACTCATACTCCATAACAAAATGGAATTACAGAAAGAATGAATCGAACTTTGCTTGAAAGAGTTAGGTGCATGCCCTTGGACTCGGGACTTCCAAAATCATTCTGGGGTGAAACCCTAGCTATAGCAGCCTATTTGATAAACTGAAGTCTTTCATCAACAATAGAGTTCAAATCACCTAATGAAGTTTGGTATTCAAATAGGCCAGATTATTCTCATCTTAAGATATTTAGCTGTTTAGCCTATGCTCACACCAAGGGAGATAAACTTGAAGCCAGAGCTGTAAAGTGTGTATTTATAGGCTATCCAACTGGTGTCCAGGGCTATAAGCTATGGCTTTTGGAGCCTAGAACCCCTAGATGCTTTGTTAGCAGAGATGTTACTTTCTAGGAGCAAGTTATGGGATATGCAAATAATGAATCTAGTGAGTTTCAGGTGGAGAATGCAGATGTTCCAAGGCTTGGGAATGAAGAGAGGATAGCTGAAGCTCAAATAGATATTCACTCTGACTTGAATCAAGATAGATTGGTTCAGACGGAGACATCAACTGAGGAAGAATCAGATCAAGAAAGAAATCAGGAAAATGATCTTACAAACTACAACCTTGCAAGAGACAGAACCAGAAGAAAGATTAAAGCACCGGTTAGATTTGGAGAAGCTGGTGTGGTTAATTATATCTTTCATGCGACCATGGAATTAGATCAGGAGGAACCAAGGACTTATAAAGAAGCAATAAAAATAGAAAACAAAGAAAAATGGCTGCAGGCTATGCATAAAGAGTTGCTGTCTTTACAGAAAAATCAGACTTGAATTTTGGTTGAAAAACCTAAATATAGGAAGATCATTGGAAGCAAATTGATTTTCAAAAGGAAAATTGAGGTTACTGGGACTGAAAACATCAGATTCAAGGCCAGATTAGTGGCTAAAGGATACACACAAAATGAAGGGGTTGATTACAATGAAATCTTCTCACCTGTGGTAAAAACATGCATCTATCAGAATTCTCCTTGCATTAGTAGTTCAAGAAAACATGGAATTGCAGCAGTTAGATATAAAGACTGTCTTTTTGCATGGAGATCTCAAGGAAACTTTGTTTATGCAACAGCCGGAAGGGTTCATTCTACCACAGGATGAATGAAACATTTGTCTTTTGGAAAGATTTTTATATGGCTTGAAACAAAGTCCCAGACAGTGGTATAAGAAGTTTGATAGTTTCATGACAAGTATTGGTTTGGAAAGATGCAATTATGACAACTGCATTTACATGGAAAAGGAAGGAAAGTCAATTCACACTTATTTACTACTGTATGTTGATGACATGTTATTGACAGGGAAAAGTTTGGTCAAGATTAATGCCTTGAAGAATAAGTTGGCTTCTCAGTTTGAAATGAAAGACTTGGGTGATGCTAGAAGGATGCTTGGAATGGATATAAGAAGGGATAGAAAACTTGGGTTAGTGTTTCTATATCAGTCTGATTATGTGGCAAAGCTTCTGCAGAAATATCAGATGCATGAATCCAAAACAGTAAGTACACCAATTGGAGTTCAATTTCAAATGACAACAGCTCATCAACCTGTCACAGAACTTGAAAAGAATGACATGATGAAAGTTCTATATGCTAATGCAGTTGGAAGCATGATGTATACTATGGTGTGTAGCAGGTCGGATATAGCTTTTGCCATGTGTAAAGTCAGTAGATTCATGGCAAATCTAGGGATGATGCACTGGGAAAGAGTAAAGTGGTTACTCAGATACTTGAAGGGATCCATTGACATGGGACTGATGTTTAAGAAACAGACCAATTGTGAGAGCATACTTCAAGGCTTTGTGGATTTAGACTTTGTTGGAAATCCAGACAATAAAAAGTCAGTCACCGGTTATATATTTACTCTTTATGGTTCAACTATAAGTTGGAAGGCTATGCCACAATACATTGTAGCTTTGTCCACCACAGAAGCTGAATTTGTAGCAATGACAGAAGCTGCAAACCAAGCTGTGTGGTTAAGAGGGATTGTGAAGGAGTTAGGTCTCAGATAAGGAAGAGTATCAGAGATGAGTGACAATCAGAGTGCTCTTCATCTAAGCAAACATCAAATGTTTCACAGCAGGTGCAAACATGTTGATGTGAAGTTGCATTTTGTCAGGGATTTGATAGATAAAGGTGAAGTGGAAGCAAGAAATATAGGGATTGCTGATAATCCGGCTGATATGCTCACCAAGATACTATCTGGACCTAAGTTTGGATACTGCAAGTGGCTGGTTAACTTGATCAACTGGGAATCAGTTCAAACTTAAGAGCTGTAAAGATAGAACAAGATCCTTCTATGAAATTCAAAGTTAAGGTGGAGATTTGATGGAAGATATAACTCAGAATTAGATTATAAGAGCAAGAACCAGGTTCGGGTTGTGGAAAACCGGAAGAAAATCACCTGAATCGGAGCAAAACTGGACTAACTAGAGATGAAGGAAAGAACCGAGTCTGGAAGATTGAGCAGTTATAACTGTCTTGGACCAGTACTGCAGAAGCTAGGGATTCGAATTGGGAAAAAGGGAAATCATTGCAATCCAGCTTGATCTATTAAAATTGGTTGAGGGGTTCTTCTCTGTATATATAGTCGCATTTATGATTCTGAGATCATATTTGAATTTTTGGTAAATCATTAGATTAGAGAGCTAGGGTTCTTGAGTTTTCGATAAAAACCCTAATGTGCGTTGAGCTTCGATCTATACTTGATTTGCATTTTGATTTGTGAATTAATAGAGGGTTATTGTTCGTAGTGGATATAGACTTAATTAAAGTCGAACCACTATAAATTCTTTGTGTTCCTTTGATTGTATTGCTTCGATTTCCATTGTTTCACAGTTTAGGGTTTTCATTTGATCATTTTGTGAGTTAGAAAGATTACAGCATGCTGAATCATTACATCATTAGGATGGGATTAAATTCATCCAATTCATTATTATATATATATAATTTAAATATGATCATCTCAAAAAAAATTGTTATGCATTTATACCAGTCTAATCTCACCACAATTGTAATAATACCCTTAATCGATATAATGACAAACAAAAGTACATAAATGACCGACCATAAGGAGTCGGTTACTTACCTGTGATAGATAGAATAACTCACAAATTGAGGAAAATGCAATCGATCGTGGGGTCAGTCATTTGTTGAACCACTTTCATTCGAAACATACCATTTCAAAAGTTGTTGGGTCATCCTTGGATATATGGTCGTTGAGGTCCCTTTGATAAGATATCCAAGAAGATTCTCTCAACAACTACCCCTAAATTATAAAGGGTCTCCTCGACGCTACATCTGGAAGAGTGTATCGGGTGAGCCTTTAACAGACACATGTCCCCTTAATTTATTTTAGTATCGTTTATTTTTTTTTCCTTTTTTTCTTCTTTAATTTTTGTTTTTGGAGTTGTTAATTATTTTTAATTATGGTAATCAAATCAATTAAGAATAAAAATATATTCTCACTCCAAAATCTTCATAGTCTTGTGATAAAAAATTTCTATTATTTTATTCAAAGAAAAATATATCAATTATTACCTAATGGTATATTTTTATGTAAATCAGATTATTGAACTTTGTTGCACATTGAATCCATTTTCAGATATATATTATTAGAGTATGTTTCATGTATATTTGGTGTACATGTAATCCGGGTTGATCCGGTTCGATGGATAAGGGGAACACTGGTCGGGGTGTACATGTAATCCATCAATGTATAAGGATTTTTCTGACTTATGCAGCTCACATGAATTTCAATGTATATCAGATGGATATGAAGAGTGCATTCCTTAATGGTCTTTTTACAGAGAAAGTTTATGTAGAACAACCTCCAGTTTTTGAAGATCAAACAGAAGAGAAGGTGTTTAGGTTACACAAGGCCCTGTATGGACTCAAGCAAACACCAAGAGCTTGGTATGACACCTTGTCCCTCTATCTGCTGGAAAACGGGTTCAAGAAAGAAACAGTCAACAAAACTCTATTTAGAATATAGGATGGAGACAGTATTCTCTAGTACAGATATATGTGGATGATATCATCTTCGGATCTACCAACAAAGAGTTATGTAAGAAGTTCTCCAACCTGATGCAGTCGAAATTCGAGATGAGTATTATGGGAGAATTAAGTTTCTTTCTAGGGCTGCAAGTAAAGCAGCTGGTTGCAGGAACCTTCATCAGCCAGGTCAAATATACAAAAGAGCTTACCAAGAAATTTGGCATGTAGAATGGTTCAGTAATATCTATTCCTATGTCTATATCCATAAGCCTTGACAAAGATGAAGATGATAAAGATGTAGATATCACAAAGTACAGACGACTCATAGGATCCTTGTTGTATCTTACAGCAAGCAGACCAGATATAATGTTTGTAGTTAGAGTTTGTGCAAGATTTCAAGCAGCACCAAAAGAGTCACACCTTTCAGCTGTCAAGAGTATTATCAAGTATCTGAAAGGAACTCAAGAAGTAGGCCTATGGTATCCCAAGGAAGGGGGATTCAAGCTCAAAGGCTACTCTGACTCAGATTATGCAGGCTGCAAGATTGATAGAAAAAGCACCAGTGGGACTTGTCAATTTCTGGGAAATAGACTTGTTTCATGGTTCTGTAGGAAGCAAACATCGATTGCAACTTCTACAGCAGAGACAGAATATATTGTAGCAGGAAGTTGCTGTGCTTAAATCCTCTGGATACAGCAGCAACTAAGAGATTATGGGATTGAAGAAAAAGAGACTCCAATTCTCTATGATAATAAGAGTACAATTGCAATTACCCATAATCCTGTATTTCACTCAAGAACAAAACACATCGATATACAACATCACTTTATAAAAGATCATGTGGAGAAGAAATATATCGTGCTTGAGAAAGTTCATACGGATCTCCAACTTACAAATATATTCACTAAACCTTTGAGTGAATCAAGATTTTCTATACTTAGAAACGAGTTGGAAATTTTGAAATTATGAATGGAAAAAGAAGGTGCAGAAGCCCAGGAGAATTGTCTGTATGCTTGCGAGAAGCTATAAGTATAGTACTGTAAGCTGAGTCTCTATACAACGCTGGGTTCAAACAGTGCTGCATCCTTAATTCTTACAGCACAGTCAGAAAATGGGAAGTAAGCAGCACTTGGTTACAATATTTATTTCAAAGAGTATTTAATACTCTGCAACCTCGTATCCAAGATGCTGCAACCTTAAAAACACCATAAATTAGGCGGCAAATCGCATATCTTTCAGCATTTAATGCAAGTCTGCGCTTGTCAGAAGTCGAAGAGGCACGGTCAGAGCCCATGTTTGCGCAAGTCATGATTATTTATGATTTGACCCATTCACCTTTTTCTAAGAATCGTAAGATTAATTCCCTCTATTTAATCTCAACCATTAATCTTACTACACGTTCCTTCATATTCTCCATAATCCTATAACCTTCTCATTTCAAATTTAATTCTCCATAACCCTATAGAGAAGTTTTCTTTCATTCTTAAAATTTTTCAAAACCCTAGAAACTCTTTTCTCTCTCAAAAATCATCAATGGCGGCAAGGCAAGGCAAACCATAATTCTGGAAGGACGTCTCGTGAACCAAAAGCATGTCTATGACTCTGGTTTATACGACAACACGCTCATCAGGAGCATTTTCAATGCTTTGGGAAGGACTCACGTTCTAGGGCTTCTAACCATTGTCTATGCCGGATACTCCATAGAATCGATTCAATAATTCTACTCTATTGCTAGGAGGTCCGAGGAGATAAGGGACTGCATCTTGTTCCGAATGGATACAAACGGAGAAGAGACGCCAGTGTCCTTTGGTGACATCGCCACTACTTTCAGCATCTCTTCTGAAGGCTTGACCCCTAGTCAGTTGGCAAAGTATGGGGAAGAGAGCGCTCAAGAGATGTGGGATCTCTTCAGAGCAAGAGATGTAGGGGCTGAGATTAAGAGAAGTGTCCCGAAGAAACTTTTCAAACCGGAGTTTGAGTTTCTTCATGACATTTGTGCATACTCCATCGAAGACAGAACCGGGAGTTATGACAAATACACCGATCTTTGATTCCAGATCATGTATACCATCATAGCCGGAGAGAATGTGAACTGGGCCAGGTTCATCTTGAAGAGGATTTGGGAGGAAGCAGAGAAGAGCATAGTGAGGAGGAGTTATGGAATCACCATCTACTTTCTGCTCTGCAAGCTAGGTCTTCTGCTTGCAGCTCCTATCCCCATCCTCATTGAAAAGTATCTCAGAGAGAAGAAGAAGGGTAAAACCCAAAAGAAGACGGTGGGTGTTGGTGTTGCATGGAAGAAAACCAAAGACAAAAAGACAGCAACACTGGCCCTGCAAGATGAAGCTATAGGCAGCGGGGGTGAAGAGGAAGATGATGATCCTGAGAGTCCTCTTCCTGTCATCAAGAGGACACCAAGGAGGACTGAACCTGAACCTGAATCCTCATCCTCAGATGATAACAGCAGTACAGCAAGCAACCACCATTATAGAAGATGCTGAGGAAACACGCAGGATGGATGTTGAAATTCTTGCAGCTGTAGAGCTTTCAGTGCTGCATACAGTGGACGCTACAAGAAACCAACATGAGTTGCACGAACCCATTCTTGCAGTAGAAGCTGTCGAGGTTGCAGGACTGGCCTAGGAGATGGGGTCCGTGCTGAAGATCTCAGATAAGGCTGTTGTTCTGACAACACTCTCTGAGGGTGAGAAGACCTCTGAAGGGACGGCTGTTGAGACAGCACCCTTAGAGGATGCTGGAGTAGAGGCCAAGGTAATCCCTAAGCAGCTAGAGACACCTCAAGAGGAGGTTGATGCTGCTGCTGCTGCAAGCTTACCAGGATCCATCATAGATACAGCAGTGGAGATTACTGAGGAGGCCAGTGAGGAAGAAGCAAATGAAGATCCCACCTCGATTTCTCAAGCCCATTGTCGAGCCTGAATAAGGATTCGGATGCGGATGCTGAAGGAGAGTCTATGGCCAAAGAGCAGGATGTAGTATAACAACCTCAAGCTTTGATTCCATATGCTGCACGGCTGCTACTCACAGACAATAGGAAACAACAGGTCTGACCCCTGATGAATCAATCAACAGGGTAGTTGCTGTTGTTAAACACCTACTACATGCTCTTCAAGATCATAAGTCTAACATGCAGGACAACATGAGGGTCAGTGCCCAGTTCCACGCAGCGATTATGATCGGCTTCAAGAAAGACATTAAAGTACTGCCCGGTATGATCCAACAGTCTCTCAATGAAAATACAAATAGGCTGTACTGGGAAAGGGTCAGAATGGAGGGAGAGCTCAAGAGAGAAGCTGCAATCAACCGTGCTGAAATCAAAGTCTGCAAGAACTCGGTTGATTTTATTGGAGAAAGGCTTCAATCTCACTCCATGCTGCTGGAGACACTTTTGGACCATGTGATGGATCAATCCAGAAGAACCAGAAGTGTTGATGATCGTTTGGGGAACCTGGAGATGATCGTAGGAGAGCTAAGAGACATGATGATCAATGCATTCCCTCAGCATGCTCAAGGATCCAGGTCTATCTCTGCCAGAAGTCCATGATCTACTGTGGTACAAGATGCCCCTGCTCCACCCCCAGTTTTTTATGATGCCAAAAAGAGGGAAGGATTCCAAGACAGATACCGGAGCTCAGGGGAGAAAGAAAAAGAAAAAGAAGAAGAAGAAGATGATGATGATGATTAGCCTCTTAGCAGGAAGAGGAAGAGAGGATCATCTGCTGCTGCTGACGCTCTTTCTCCAAAAAGATGGAGAAAAGATGACGAAGGAGGAGCTGGTGGTGCAGCTGCTGCAGGCACTGCTTACAGTGCCGCTGCAAGAAATGATGCAACACCTCCTTCCTCTCATCATACAAAGAGAGGGAGAGAGGACCAGCAGCGCGGCTCAAGGAAGAGGGTCAGCAGAGCCGAAGTGGAAAGGCATTATAATGAGAAAATGGCTGCTCAAATGGTGGAGATAGCCAGCAAAGAACAAGAAGAAAATACCTGGATGCAGAGGCTTGGAGTTATTGGAGAGAGAAGACCATAAGCAATGGAGGATGTTGACAAGACTCTTTACCAATACCCCCCTTAGGACATACCACGTCTCGACACAAACAACATATCTACTGAAGTATCGGTGCTGATGGATCAGAGGCCTGAAGGAGAGAACATGGCCTGAAGCTTGAATATCTTTAAGGCAGTTGTCTTACCTATTGACAGGAATCCATCATTTGAGGTGATCACTTTGTTCAAAAGATCAGAATACCTCAGATACTTCAGATACCTCTGCAGGAATGGCTACTTCAAAAGATTTCAGACTTGTCAATCTGCATTGAGGAGATATGAGCAGCTTGCCAGAGATGAAGAGCTAGAGATTCAGAATAAGTATATAACCCTGGTGAAGCAAGGTAGGATTGTGCTTTACTATGAGGACTTTCAGCTGAGATGAATTCAGATTCTGAAGATCAAAGAGAGACTGGAAGAATCCTATCAGGAGTCCATTCGAGACTGGTATAAAGGATCCAGAGAGAGGATGGAGTAAGAAAGAAGGACTGCTGAAAGAAAATCAGATGAATCATCGACAAGAAGGTCCCTATTTCAACAGTAATCAATGTATGATGTTGTACAATTTTATATATATATCTCTCTGTATGTTGTGTAAATTTTTTTTCTTTTAATGAATTTTTTTTTATTTTTATGTATTTGATCATGTTCATATCCTATGAACCTTTGCATGCTTTTAACTATCTTGATGATGTGATAAATGATTAGACAAGATACATCTCTGATAAATCCAGGATTAGATTTTCTTTCTCAAAACATATCAAGTATGTAATCCTGATGAAAAATGATATAATGCAAAGTTAAACTTCCTTCATGAATGAAATAATGTAAAAGATTTTGCCATCATAAAAAAGGGGGAAATTGTTGGGATTTTAATGTTTAGATTTTGATGAGACAAACCAATATGTAATAGGAAGTTTGAGTACCCCATTTTTCACAATATTTAAGTGAAAACATATAATAGGATTAAGTCTAGGTATATGTGCTGAAAGATGGAAGTATACACTGCTGCATCGAGAAATTCAGAATGAAGCTGCTACAAGAAAGCAGATACAGCAGCACTGCAAGAAGGCAGATACAGCAATGCAGCAAGTAAGTAAGAATGGTATGCAGCAACGCTGCAAGAAGAGGCTACAGGAGTACTGCAAGAAAAGATACACCAGTACTGTATGAAGCTACTGCAAGAAGGTCAGGTTACAACAGCACTATAAAGAACGAACAGCTGCAAGTAGACCTAGGATACAGTGCGAAGCTTTCTGGATAATCAGCCAACAACGCTTAAGACAAACAGAATAAATATCCTGCAATCCGAGGAAGGATAAATGCAGTAGAGGAAAGAAGAACCAAGTAAGAATAAAAAGAGCCATTTTCAAAGAAGATCAAAGTTACAGACACAGAGCCAATGCCAAGATGACATGTGGACTGACTCACTGCAGAAAGTTGCGAGCCGCAACCACCGCATTAAATGCTCTGAAAGGAAAAGTCAAGTCGCATTAAATGTGAGTCATGTTTTTGATCAAGTACACTCAAATTCAAATGAGAGATATCTCCTTCAACGGATATCTTTCTACAAGTATAAATAGAGGACGAACAACCCTGAAGCTGACTACTGAAACATTTACATGAAAAAGATCAAGCATTCAAGCTATATTATTTCAAGCACTCTCTACAGTTTCAATCACTCAACCTTAGTGAAGTGAAGCAAGTTCAAACTGAAAGATCCTTTGAAGGATTTAGAAGTTCACTTCACCGCACCAGTTGAAGAACAATTTTATATACTTTTAACCTTGTTGTTGTGTGCTTAGGTTGTTTTAGGTGTCGAACAGTTAATAGGATTTATCCTTGCTGTTTGTGTTGTTGTATAGTTGTTAGGCAATTCCCTGTGTGGGAGTGTGGAAACCTGTGTGGGTTGCCTTTAGAGTTTGCAGTTGCTGTGTGTACACTGGGCTCTAGTAGGTGTTTAGCTTTGTAAGTTGATAGATTGTTATGAGTGTCATGTAAACCAATCTTGCTTAACAAAGTTCCTGCTCGAGGTAGCAGTAGAGTGGACATAGAAGGATTACACCACCTTTGAACCACTATAAACTATAAGTATTTTATTGCTTTAATATATGTGCTTTACATTTCTTATCTATCTCTGTCATAAGCATAAAACATCTTGAAAATGATCATATTTGAGAAAACCAGTCTTGTATCATAAAACATATTTTCCGCTGCGTTCAAAAACTCTAAGTTACAGCATGCAGCACTGCATACTAGTGCTGTAAGTAGTAACTGTCTAGCGCTGCAAGTTCAAGTAACTTACAGAACAGTAAGTTTATAAAAGATTTACAAAATTGACCAAGGTTCATTCAGCCCCCTTTTGAACCTGGGACACCACTTGAGACCAACATATTATTAGCTGGACATATTTCGAGGATATCATTGCAAATATGCCCACAAAGAGGACTCGCTATATCACTGAGGCTATCATTGCAAATAAGCTTGAAGATCAACATTAATTCCTTCTCATGGTTGCTTTATTCAAGAAGATAATGGAAATTTGGAGAAAAGAACTACAAATGCGAGATTGAAGAGTGATTAGGGTAAACTTGAACTGCATAATGAATTTTTGGAAGAATGGGTCGATTTTGCCTCCAAAAAAATTAGGGTTAGTTAAGTTGCGTCCATTTTGGACGGAACACTGACAGAAGATACCAAAATTGTAATATTTTGAAACACTAGGTACTAATGTTGTAACTCGCTAAAATATAAGTACTAAAAGTGAAATTGAGGTATATTTTGGATACCAAAAATATAATTTACCATTTTATTATATATAATTGGGGTAATATCTCATACTACCACATTATATATAACCAATAACCTTTTATACCACAATCTATATAATATAACCCTTTTATACCACAATCCTTATAATCTAACCTTTTTCTATCACATTTTCCAAGTAAAATACTATTTTACCTTTGTAAACTTTTATTAATTTCCAAAATACCACACATGTCATTAGTCATTTTTCCTTTTTCCAATCCTTATATTTATTAGATCCGGATTAACCCTCTGATCAATATCAGGCCCAACATGCTTCCGTAAATAAAATAAAATTGAGTTTAAATCATACCTCGCATTTGTCTTCTTATATTCTCCTTGGTCTCAGTTTAGGTTTTACCGATCTAAGATCCAACCACTCGCCCGCAGTCTATGGTTCTAAATCGATTCCTCTTGAGAACCCAGATCGCAACCCTTCTCAACGGCCACCTGCCTTTAAGGGGATCACAGGGAGACTCACTGTTGGATAATTTTACACTCAGAAATATAAAATTTGTGGAGAGTGTGTTGGAAAGCAAAAACCTTTTTTATTGAAGATAAAAAACTAAACTATTTTACAATAAAATTTTCTCCACCATTGGAGGAGAAAGTTTGTTTAGCCAATCATGGCTAATACTTGTGTAAGGGAAACCCCCAAGAACAAGAAAGCTTGGAAGCTAAACTATTACAACTAGAGAGAAGATTTCTCGAAACTTATGATGGAAAGAGAAGTTGTGGATTTTCGATGATCTTCTCAGAGGATGAGAGCCCCCTTTTATAGTCAAGAATCCGGACTTGAAATGTGGATTTCAATCCTCTTCTTTCCCAACTTGTAAAGCATCCTGTGAGTGGAGTCAAAATTCACCCACTTTGTGGAGCCATCTTTAATTTCCACCCACCGTTAGGTAAATGTACTTTCCACTATTTATTGTCGGTCTTGGTGGCATTGTTGTCCTTTTGCATCGGCAATGTATCTTTTCATAAGTGGAGGGGTCCTCCACTTTTATCTTTTGGCCATCGTCTTTTGTTGGTGCTGTTTCTTCAAAGATGGTGGGACCATCCACTACACCGTGTCTGACACGAATACTATGTGCTTGATAAGGCCAAAAAAGATCTCTTAGTACCCTTTGAACTTGTATAAGGTGTGTGTTGAACCCCTTATACTGTATTCCATCTATTACATTTTTAGAATACAATACAACTTGTTTACTATCGAGTCTAATTAGACTCTCTTTCTTTTATTACATTTTTTTTATTATCTAAAAACCCTTTCATTTTTCCTTCTTTTTTGGATAATCGGGTTTGTCCTGTTTAACTTTAAATCCTTATCCGAATAAAGGTTTTTCTTGCATCTGGCAGTAAGAACATATTCGTTCTTCTCATCTTTCGATATGTATCATGTTACATACCTTCTTTCTGGTGTGCTCCGTTGCTGGAACCTTGTTTTTCTATATCCACTTCCTCTTATTTTCAAAGAGGTTTTCAGCAAATCTAGTCATATTTCCTGTCATTGAATTTAACAGGGAAGATTCATTCACCGAATTTTGAAATATCTTGAATGGATACTTAACCTTGTCCATCTCTGTGAGACAGACCAAAAGTCCCCAAACTCGCCTTGTAGATATATCATCTTCCGTGAGGGCAATCACTAAGGGGCTACTTGATGGTGGTGTTTTGGCTCTGTTAAAGGCCACCATGTCTGGTCTCTGTAGTTTATGAATTGAAAAACTGGGTAAGACCCTTTATCCGTGATTTCTGGAGTTGTTGAGATAATTTTTAACTCCAGTGTATCTCCTCGACCCAGATGTGGGTTATTCTATCATGAATCGTACACAGCAGTAACTATCCATTCCGATAACTTAGAAATTTCCAAAAAACTAGGTGCGGTTGTGAATATTGAAGCAATGACTCCAAAATCGAACCACTCTCGCACATCTTGTGGGTTTACACCCGGAAGCATCCAAAGCCTTGGATACTTTCCAGACCAATCGACAGTAATATTACCCGAATTGATCTCATTCCTTGTAACCAATTTTTCCCTGTCTTGGGCCCCGTCTGTAGCCTCAGGATAACATCTCCCTCTTTTACCCCAAAGGTGCTGGGTTGACTTGGGTTGTCTGAAATTATTTTTTGACTTTTCGAATTAATATTACTATCGGAATTTGATAGTATTCTTGTCTTGGCTTTACCCATCATTTCACCAGAGTCTGATGAAAAACACTTGTCGGCAGGATGTCCTACCTCGGGTATAAAATCACCATATTCGTACATCGATGATGAACCTTTCTCGTGTCTTTCTTTTCGGATCACCGATGGTGAACTCACCTTATGCAGAGGCCCCTCTAATGCATTCCACAAATGGCATTGGGCAGTCCTGGAAGTTTGTATGGCCTTTTAGACTTTGTTCAAATCCGTCTTTTGAACATATGCAATTGCTTCGACTCGTGTCCTTAGCAACTCAAATGCTTTGTTCAGTTCCTCAAGGTTTTCCCTGAGGTGTCTTGCTCGGACCGTGATGGAATCCACTTCAAGGATGTCCATCTCTTGTTAAGAAATCTGCAAGACATTTTCATTAGATTTCACAATGACAATATCAAATAAATAATGTTGGCATTCTGCTTGCCACCTGATAATACGAGATTTTTCTATTTTTTATTCAAGTTAATTTTTCAAAAAAAGCTTTTACATTTGTATTATCAACTTTTAAAGTAAATTCTTTTGTTAATAAGAATAAATGTCATTTTTAAAATGCTTTCCAAAAAGCAAAGAATTCTTTCTCGTTAATATGCCAGACTCTGGCTTATTGTTCTGAAAATAACCCTCCTATGTATCTACACGACTCTTCACTGGTAGCTATTTTCCTCATGAGCACTGCTGCCCATTGGAAGTCATTAGCGTTTGTATAGATAACTAACTGATCCTCATCTTGAGGAATCGTGAGTTTCGGCAGGTTACTGCAAACCTGTTTCAACTCTCGAACATGTTGGGAATGGGTGTCTTCCCATTTCCATTTGGTCTTCTCATCATTTTGTAGTAAATGATGAAAATCCTTACGATATTTTACTAGATCCTTAATGAATGAACCTGCAAAATTAATCATGCCTAAGAAGCTTTGAAGGTGCTTCTTATCTTTAAGAACATCTGGAAAATTGCAGATTTTCTCCACAATATGTTCCTGGAGTTCCATACCTGCATGGTCAATAATTACATCGAGAAACTCGATTCTATTAACCGTAATTATTGTTTTCTTATCAGAAAGCACTAATCCTTCTTTATGGCATGCTTTTGAAAATATTTCAAGATGCTTTAAATGATCTTTCATATTTTTAGATGCAATCAAAATGTCGTCTATGTAAACAAACATAAATTCAAAATAATCTTTGAAAAGATTATCCATCTTTTGTTGGTATATCTGGGGTGCATTTGCAAGACCCATTGAAAGTACATTCCAAATATACTAACCTTGTGAAGTAGAAAAGATAGTTAATTTTTTTGATTCCTTTTCTAGCTTAATCTGGTAAAATCCAGATTTACAATCAAACTTTAGAAACATTTTGATCCCTTAATGCAATCAATTAAGTGTTCTCTACTCGGGATGTAATAACCATCGAATTCAGTAATCTTATTAATACCTTGTCTTACTTCTCTTTATTTCACCATGATTTCTTACCAACAACTCAGGGCTATTATAAGGGGAGATATCTATTTCGATCATATTGAGATCGATATGCTCTTTAATAATCTATTGCATATCTTTCCGATCATCAATGTTCATCTGAATCAGCTTGTATCGAACCAACTCGTATCGGTATTGCTCTTTTACCTTTAGTGTTGTTTCGATCTGGTTTTTGTCCCACCAGGCAAAAGGATTCTCATTGAAATTCCTCTAGGTTAGCCTTTTAACATTTTCAAGGGAAGTAAACTTTCCTCATCAATGTCAATCTGAGGTGGACCTTCCTGTAGGGCATTTTTAAGAAATTGAATAGCTTCCTCTGGTGCCTCTTCAATTCCCTTTTGTCTATAAGACAAAAGAGCTTCTCTAAATTTCCTCTTTTCCTGCATTTAGGATGAGTTAACTTGGAATCATTATCACCACGTTTGCTGCGAAAATTAATAGGCATTATCCTATTGAAAACTTTCTCTCGCAGCAAAACCTGTATCAAACTACCACAATTAGTAGTAAAGGTAAATAGGTTCTTGTCATTATCTTGCTCATAGTTTGTAAAAGTTTGGATAAAATTGTTACCCAACAAAATATCAGCACCTGCATCGTGAATATAGATAGGTGGCATTCTTATTTTGTACCAAGGGGTACCAAAAGCTCCATCAATCATTATTCGTGATTCTCGAATACCCTTATTGAGTATTAGGATTCTTTGGGAGAAACCCATTCCTACAATAAGAGGTAAAATTTCCACTATTTCGATGGGAAAAACCCCTTGCTTGGCTTTGCTGTGTAAATGTCTGAACCCGAATCAATATAAGCTGCGAAGTTCTCCGACTTATACTAATCATATAATATCTCTACAGATATGTATATAGAGAAAACACTCGTCATTCAAAATCTTGTGGATAATTTTTATTATCTTTCCAAAATTTTAACTGGTTTATCCTTAAGCTTATCTGATTATACTTACACATAAGCTCCCGAAATCTCGTATCTGGATATGTTACTCCTTGATTTCAAACATGAGTTTGCTAGCATATAAATTACCTACCATTGTACCAAGACAACTATTTCGCAAATTATTGATTATTTTATCCATCACTGATAAATGCAATTAAGAATCAATACCTTCTTTGAAGGTAGTTTTAATCACTACTTCAATGGTTTCAATATGAATCCATTTCATAGTAACCGTTACTTCTTCTTTGATACGGCTCAGTTCCTCCAGATTTTTTTCTTTTGGAATAAGTTGTATATCAACTCTATTACCGATTAATTTCATGGGAATCAAAAACTCACCTGAGTTCACCCGATAGATGATGTGGTGCTTGCGCTGTCTTAGCCCGATCTGATTATAGAATTAGTTAAGACTTCCAATCCTAAAGCCGTCGTATGGACTTAGGGGTTGAATTCTGCCGCATGATTCTTTCTATCATTTTGTTTGAGATGGTCATTCTTAAAAAGAATTTTGATAGACTATCTAAGGTTTGAAGTCTATCTTCCTGTTCGCTGGAGCTATTCGTCTGATTTTTTAGATAATCCATATGAACTCTTTGAATCAGATTCGAACACTTTTTCATAAATGCTTTCATCTGAAGAAATGTCCTCAAACCAGTAAATGGGCATCAGATCACCATAGAAAACTGCATCTAGGATGTCTTCTGTCGGTGCGAACTAACGCACTTTGTAAAACCCATTTGAGCAAGCTTGAACTCAAATATTTACCTCAATTTTTCATATCATACTCACAGACAAGGGGAGACACACCCATTAGCTCACCCTATCGTAGACAAGGGCCCATGATATTCTCAATCCTTTTTAACGGGGAGACACACCCATTAGCTCACCCTATCGTAAACAAGGGCCCATGGTATTCTCAACCCTTTTACACTGCACTAACTCCTGTAAACGACCATTTACGCACACGAGCTCATGCTATTGCATTCAGCGGCCCTATGGCGGCGGCCAAAAAGTAGTGTGTCGATAACAGTGAATTCTCAAACTTTTTTTTAAACCGGTATCATGTCAAAGGCTCTGATACCATTTCTGTCACGCCCCAATTTCTTACATAAAATTTATCAGAGCTTTCCACATGGGCGTGCAGGAAGAAAAGAGGTAGGAGACGAATAAAAGATATTACATAATAGCCATCGGCTTCAACCGATTTAAACATAATATTCACAGCGAAAAATATCATCAGGATTTCACATCCCGAATACACATCATCATCAGGATCTCACATCCCGAATACATATCATATAACCATCAAACTTGGATTTCTTACAACGTTGTTTTATAAAGAGAAAAGTTTGAGAAACATCATATTAAAAATAATTACTATAACGTCCCGATTCTCTTGTAAATAAATCTTTAACCGAGACGTTACTCTCTTATAAAAATTTCCTCTTTCCAAGAATAAATATAAATAAAATCAAGAATAATTATAAAATATACATTTCTTAAATACATGAAATTAATCATTTTAAATAAACAACTTCTGTAACCTTTGATCATCGGCTACCAGTATCCACCGCTCGCACTCTACGCCATAAAAATCCTTAAACTGAAAACATTTTAAAAGAGGGGTGAGTGTTTGAAATACACTCAGTGGGGTGGGAAAACTCGGGATGACATGAAATAATTTCTAAAGATTTTACACTGCGTTCAACAACTCATTATAATAAATTTTTTTTATAGATTTAAACAAACTTACCAAACCATGATTTTATCACATAAAATAGATTTTTGTAAAACGTTTATCTTTTAATAAAAACCATAGGAAATAGATCACTTCAATCACTTGACTTAAATCATTTTAAAAATGTAAGCATCCAACTCAAATCAATCATCATTCACATTCAAACATATCACTTTCATTATCACATTTACGGTTCTCAGCCGTCTTGCAAACATATGCGGGTCTTAGCCGTCCTAGACACATATGCGGGTCTCAGCCGCCAACATACAACCAATCATCATTCCCATTCAAATATAGTTTTTTATATAATTTACGGTGCTTAGCTGCCATGAAAGTATTTTACGGTTCTTAGTCGCCATGAAAACATTTTACGGTTCTTAGCCACCGTGATACGGTGATCAGCCGTCATTATACGGGTCTTAGCCGTCTTTATGCAAGCCCTAGCCGCCTTGCATACGCATGCACAAGCACGTATCACTTCATTTTCACATTTACGGTTTTTAGCCGTCTTGTAAACATACAATCAATCATTCACGTTCAAACATCACTTTTCACATAATTTACGGTGCTTAGCCGCCATGAAAGCATTTTACGGTTCTTAGCCGCCATGAAAACATTTTACGATTCTTAACCGCCGTGATACGGTGATCAACCGTCATTATACGGGTCTTAGCCGTCTTGATACGAGCCCTAGCCGCCTTGCATACGCATGCATATGCACACATATTTATATCACATATACTCATATCAAACATACACATAGAAGCACATTAATTTAACATAACACTTAATTGCAGTTCTCAATTGCCATAAAAACACATCTTATTTGCACATATGCAAATATTAACTTCACATCCCGTAAAGATCACAATCCTTCACTTTTGCATTCATAGTAAAACGTTCACATCCCGTAAAGATCACAATCCATAATTACGTAATTCAACTATACAAGTATTCATCAGTCATCATAATTTCCATCCATCAACTAAAACAATTAATAATCAAAATCCATCACTTAACCCTAAATCATTCAGCAATCACATTCACATTCATCATATCATAACATTATCACATATAACATCTCATGCATTCAGCACGTATACCCAACTCATTTTATATAGTATAATAGTTCGTAATTTAAATACTTTGAAAGAATTATAAATATTATAATAAGAAATTACCCCCACCTTGTTCGGTGGTTACCACGTGAGCAGCAAGTATCCAAGATCACGTATCCCAAGGCTTCAATCCAACAGGTAGCCTACATAAATTACAGTGTTTCTTAGATCTTTATTAGATAAAATTAACGATTTAAACCATATCAGATCGGATACTATGGATCAAGATGAGACGGATCGGAATAGAAAGCCTAACAATTGAGGTTGCAAAAATAGGAGGAAAATATCAATTTATACAGCTGAGGTAAAAGAAAATGAATTTTGGATCACAACAAAACAAGAATGAGCTCAATCGGAGTTGAAACTCGAACGGAGCGTTTTAAGATTTAGGGATATTTTGGTAATTTGGTCAAAGGGTTGACTTTGACTGGGACCCACGACCCCCGGTCAATGATATTTTGTTGGCAACGTCTCGATGATAAAGTACGATGAAAAGAAAACGAGATTCGAATCGAAAATGAATCGAAAACACGGCATCACATGCATTCCCGGCGACGGGAGAAAAACAGGACATGGTCTCCCGTCGGCTGCCTAGTTTTGTAGGCAGTGGGGCAGGTTGGCGCCCAGGCCTCCCGGCGTCGGCCTGCTCGAGCAGCCACCTTCCCGGCGCCACCGGCTGCGGCGGCGCCACCCTATGCCATCGATCTTTAGTCCTTCGGCTAGCCCGCACCTTCGACTACAAGATCCGGCCATCCTTCACCGGATTTCGGCATGAATAGTGCCTTAAAAACAGCCTCAAAAACCCTTCATCACACATGTTACACACACACTACACAACCAACACGCAACAGCCTCCTTTCCCAACCCATTTTCCGGCACCGGCGCCGCCACCCACGGCGGTGCCGCCCATCCAGAGGCTAGCCCACAACCCCGACAGCCCCTCCGGTGCCTGCAACCACGAGAAGAAGAGCGAGAGAGAGAAAAACGGGAGAGAGAAGGTGGCCAAAACCAAGGATTTAGGGTTTGAAAATGGTTTATTGCCGTTTTCCGGCGAACAGAGAATCGGAATTGAATTCCGGAAGTTGTTCTAGATTCGTCTCGATGAGGGCTACGTTGTGTACAAAAATCAGCTGAAACAGACGAGTTTGAAATTTTCCAGCCAACTCCGGCGGCGGCGGCGGCGTGGCGGCGGTGGTGGCGCGCCGGAGATAGAAAGCAAGACTGAAAAATAGAGAGAGATGAGAGAAAGACTTACGTGTGTTCGGCACTTTTCAGCTCGTTCGAAGAAACGGTGAAAATGAAATCTAATGAGGGCCTATTTATAGAAAATTATTGAAAATTACTGTTCATGTAGGTTACTGTTCATTTAGGCTAGGCCACTGTTCACTATAAGATTTCGGTTACTGTTCATCTATATTTCATTCCTCATTTTTCCGAAACTTCGTATTTTGCCCTTTTCTTTGCCGTTTGAGCTGCGGGTGTTCGATTGACCTCTAGTTCGTTTCTATTTTTTCATTTTTTCGTTACGCATCTAATCGTATAAAAATATTCTATCTTTCATATCTAGCAATTTTATCCATTTAAAACTGAACGTTAAACACGTATCTGAAACGCACGTAATTAAATTAAACAATTAAAAATTAATATACATAAGATATTTTAATTAAGGGTTTACTTATTTAATTAATCAATTATGCTTCGTTTTTGTTCTGGGCGTTACAATTACAGATTCAGAAATATAGCACCTCTTCTCTCCTTCTAGGGTTCATCATGCTTATCACCTCCTGTAACGTGAATTACAAAATAAGGAGTGAGTGCGTTGAATACACTCGTGGGAAATAAAATCCGCATCTAAATCTTCGACAGACATTTAAATCAGAAATAAGCATAATCATCACGGAACACAGCACGCAATATGCACAGCAGACATTAGAAATGGTAAGGGACGAATAGGTGCGGGCATCGCCCGTCTTATCCCATAAAACGGCCTCAAATACCGCTGGTGCATTTCAAGGACCACCAAACCTTTCATAGAAGAATGAAGGTAAGGGACGAATGCATGAAGGGATGCCTCAGCAGGCCCACCCCTCACAGTTTATGTATGTCACAGCAAGTATAATCACAGCATTTAGTATTCCTCAATCATGCTTGGAATAGGGAAAACTGTAAATAGATAAAGAGTTAGAAATTACCCCCACCTTGTTCGGTGGTTAACACGTGAGTTGCAAGTATCCAAGATCACATATCTCAATGCTTCAATCCAATAGGTAGCCTACATAATTTACAATGTTTTCTTAGATCATTATAATCTATAATTAAAGATTAAACCAACATCGGATCGGATACTGTCGATCGAGATGAGACGGATCGGAATGGAAAGCCTAACGATTGAGGTTGAAGTAACTAAAGGTAAATATCAGTTTATACAGCTTAGGTGAAAGAGAATGAATTTTGGATCACAACAAAACAAGAATGAGCTCAATCGGAGTTGAAACGAGCTCGAACAGAGCATTTTAAGATTTAAGGGTATTTCGGTAATTTGATCAAAGGGTTGACTTTGACCGAGACCCACGACCCCCGGTCAACGATATCTCGTTGGTGATGACTCGATGATAAAGAACGATGAAAAGAAAACGAGATTCGGATCGAAAATACTACTCGAAAATACGGCGTCGAGTGCGTTCCCGACGATTGGAAAAAATTTCCCCGGCGTCTCCCGTCGGCTGTCGAGTTTTCTCGACAACGGGACAGCACTTCTCGGTAGCCTCGGCCCCGTCTCTCGCCCAGGTCTCCCGTCGTCAACCTGCTCGACTAGCCTACTTCCCGGCAACGCCAACTGCCACGGCGCCGCCCTATGCCATCGACCTTTAGTCCTCCGACTAGCCCGCACTGCCGGCTACCAAATCCGGCCATCCCTCGTCAGATTCCGGCATGAATAGTGCCGAAAAAGTAGCCTCAAAAACCCTTCATCACACACGAATTATACCAACCCAATGCAACAGCCCCTTTCCCAACCCATTTTCCGGCACCGGCACTGCCACCCAAGGCGGCGCCGCCCCTCCAGTAGCTAGCCCACAACCTCGGCAGCCCCTCTGATGCCTGCACCCGCGAGAAGAAGAGAGAGAGAGAGAGAGAGAGAGAAAAGGTGGCAAGAAGTAAGAGTTTAGGGTTTTGGAGATGGTTTTTTGTCGTTTTCCGGTGAACGGAATATCGGAATTGAATTCCGGAAGTTGTCCTAGATTCGTCTTGTCGAGGGCTACCTTTTGTACGAAAATCAGCTGAAACAGACGAGTTTGAAATTTTCCGGCCAACTCCGGCGACGACGGCGCTGCAGCGCCAGTGGTGGCGCGCCGGAGACAGAAAGCAAGACTGAAAAATAAAGAGGAGAGAAAGACTTACGTATGTTCGGCGCTTTTCGGCTAGTTCGAAAAAACAGTGAAAATGAAATCGAATGAGGGCCTATTTATAGAAAATTATTAAAATTACTGTTCATCTAAGGTTACTGTTCATGTAGCTAGGTTACTGTTCACGATAAGATTTCGGTGACTGTTCATCGAGATTCCATTCCTTGTTTTTTCGAAACTTCATATTTTGCCCTTTTCTTCGCCGTTTGAGCTACGGGTGTCCGATTGACCTCTAGTTCATTTCTATCTTTTCGTTTTTCCGTTACGCATCTAATGGTATAAAAATATTTTATATTTCATGTGTATAATTTTTATCCATCTAAAACTGGTCGTTAAACACATATTTGAAACGCATGTAATTAAATTAAACACTCAAGAATTAATACACATAAGATATTTCAATTAAGGTTTACTTATTTAATTAACCAATTATGTTTCGTTTTTATCCTGGGCACTACACACTTCATTTTGCTTTTATGGGCAATCTAGGGAAATATGACCTTTCGCACCACATGTCCAGCAGTTGCAATCTTTGAAACTTTCATTTGTACGAGTATGAGCTCGTTTGAAAGTTCTTCTTCTTGGTGTTATTCCTGTTATCTTCCCTGTGGATCTAGATCCTTGTGAAGAAAATCTAGAAGGACCAAACTTTTGACCAGATTTGTAAGATCTAACCTTTGATTTGGACTACCAGGATCTTCCTTGATTGGAAGACCTTCTGTATGATCCTCCGGACTTAGATCGAAACATGCTTTTGAAGTGTTTCTTTCTTTTATCATGTCTCTCGTGACTTGGTTCTCCAATGATACTTGAAAAATCATTATTGTCGCAACAAAGAGGAGTCTTTTTTACCAGTTCTCTTAATTTTTTCTTATTCTTTTGTAGTGTCGCCTGATGACACCATTCTCTTATACTGTCCTTTAAAAATGACATCCTTCTGGCAATTGAATAAACCCTTCCTGGAGGTATCTTATATGTTTGTATAAGCATCTCTCTCCAAGGGCTACATATTTTTGCAAATAACATTTCTGCTGCAACATTTAATGGTATCTGAGTTTGGAAGTAATATTTTCGGAACCAATATATATATTCATCCGCATAACATATACTTCTCAATTCGAGAGCATATAAGACTTGTGTATATACTCGATTATTTTCTTCTTTTCTTTCGTCAACTCCATCACCTATGAAGTATACTTTGAACAAGTGACCGATCTTTTCGATAATTTTATAAATATTATCTCCTGATCCGATCTCTTCTTTGATATGGGCCTCCATACTATCCCATGCCTTATTAGCTGAACCTTGCAGACTGTTTTCAACAAGTTTGCAGAATTGGTCCTTATCAATGTCCGCTGATGAGGCAAGCTTTAAGGATGTCATTCATTCATTGATTAAGGTTTCCATGTTCCTAAAATCGAGGATGTCCGTTGTGAGCGTCAATCCGAACGATTGTATTGGTTCTAGCATTGTTTTTGCCAAAGGGCTATTAGATGTTGTCTTATCCCATCCTGGTCGTCTCCTGCGTCGAGCCACAAATGAATTATGGTCGACTTGATCCCGCCTCCCTGATCGTTGGGGGACGGGTGTTTCCGCATTCGTACTTCTTTTTTCTTTTTTGGGGATATGATCATTTATCTTGAGATTAATCAAATCCACAATTCCTAAATTGAAAAGTGATTCGGTTAATTCCGAGATATTTACTCTTGAGACTTCTATCAGACTTGTCGGATGATGTCTAGTAAGAGTTCCTCGTAGCTTTTAGACTTCGAAACTTCTGTAATCTTTCTTTTGAGAATGATTGGTTTATCTCCGAATGCATCTTTGAAACGCTCGTTCATCGATCTACATATACCCCTTGATAACCTTCATTTCAGATCTATGATTTCTTTCTTTAGATCTTAAATTTCTTGTTAAATCTCGGATAGAGATCGAAAAAATTTCTCCATCTGTCCACCATAGAAAATGATGGTCTTTTGGATCTTCCTAAGATCTTGTGTGACCTTAGATGTGTCGGGGACAATTATGTCTCAATCTTTGCTGGATGTCATCTAATGAAATACTGCACTTGTTATATCTTAAAAGATTTTCGGAAACATTTTTCTTGATTTTCTCCTCCCGTTAGACATAAGAAAATAATATTGTACAAATAATTTAATTTATATATTCAATAAACTCAGACTCTGATACAATTTCGTGTATTGAATCTAAATAAATATACATCATAGAAAAACTCTATTATTCATTTTTCCAAATAATAATTACTCAGTACGTGGCATTATTATACCGCATCGATCCCCTATACAAGTGAAAACACGAGTATAGCATTAAATATGCAGTGGTTTCCAATCGATATATCAAGATAATTATATCCGATTTTAATATATATAACTTAGCAAATTGGTTTGAAAACAATAAAATTGGAATGAAAATAATATTTTTTAATCATTGCACATATTAAAGAATTTTTTTAATCTTTTTAGTATAAAAAAGTATTATTATATGTTTTGTGGTATAAAAAAATAAGTGTTATATTAAATGTGTTAACCCTATATAATTTTACACGTGATTGCGTGCTCTAGAAGACCCTCAAGATCCTCCCGTCCACGCAAGAAGAATCAAAGAAATTCCAAGTCCAAATTATCAAATCTAACTACGAACAGAGCAAGGAAAATTCCACCAATGGAAAATTCAAAACCCTCTCTCACTATTTATATATCGATGATGGCTCTAATCCCAGCACATAAATCTTTAGTTCTTCATACCCTTTTAAGAAATGGGGCTACTTCACACCTCAGTTGTAATTTCTTGTTCTGTTATAGCATTAATATATTTCTGGAAATTCTTGAATTGGGTATGGTTTGGGCCAAAAAAGCTGGAGAATTCCCTACGACAGCAGGGCTTCAATGGCAATCCGTACAGATTATTGATTGGGGACTTCCAAGAAATATCAACGATGGAGAAAGAATCTTTGTCTAAACCCATCGATTTCTCCCATGATTTTTTACCTCGGATCATGCCCTTTATCCTCAAACTCATCTCCGACTATGGTATGTGCCTATGTTGTGTAGGAAAAAGTCGATTTGATACTTCTTTTTGTTGGCCTCAATGTCTTTGATGAAATGATATGATTCATAACAGTTGATTCAGTTCTTTAAATATATATGCTCAGTGTTGCAAATGGTATTTTATTGATGATATCATTTTTTGGAAATGGGATGACCTAATATCATTCTTTAAGAGTTACAATTATTTTGAATTTTTTATGTTATTATACCATATAACATTTATATAATAGTTAATATTTATATTTGTTTTTATATGTTATTTTATTTGAAATTTTAAGTTGAATATATGTATTAAGGTTAATTATAACATCATGTACAATACCATACCATGTCCGAATTCCCAAATTTTAACAAAGTTTTCATAATTTTTTTAAAATTTACCGAAAACTCCACTCCACCTAAATCAAAACTTTCAGTGAAATTTCCGTAAAATTAGGACACTAAAATTTCTACCGAAACCGAAATTTTCACCTAATACTTTGTTGGGGCTGTTGGCAAGTGAAAAGATTATGTCTTCTAATTTAAAAAAAAAAAAAAAAAAAAACAGAGAGAGAGAAAAGGAAAGGAAAATTCGTTGGTTCCCTTGCGAGTCTTCTTATTATTGGTGGTTCTTGTTTTCTAGGATTTTCATTAGTTTGTTTATGGTTTTTTTTTTTTTTTCCCAATTTATAAAAAAAATATTGGTTTTTGTTATTGGGGGCTTTAGGGGTTGTTGGAATATAATATAATAAGTGACGTTATGGTGTATTGCTTTACATGTCAATGGCACAAAAGTTGATTCCATTTTTATTGATTTTTGAAAGTCTATATTAAAGTGGTAAAGATTGTTGATGTTGAAGACTTGAACTTTCAGGTAAGAATTGTTATGTATGGCTTGGGCGTTCTCCTGCTGTATTCATTACGGACCCTGAGAATATTCGAGAAGTTTTGGCCAAAGCTAACGTTTTTCAGAGGATCGATGATCCGATAGGCACAATGTTGGCCCAAGGATTGGTAAACTACAACACCGATAAATGGGCTAAGCATAGGAGATTGATCAATCCTGCTTTTCATCTTGAGAAACTTAAGGTAATTTCTTGGAGTAGTTTGCTTAACTGTAATTCCAGGTTGCTTTGATATAATAAATACTAACTTATGCTTATGCTTGGATACAGCTTATGGTTCCATCGTTTTCCTTGAGTTGTGCTGATATGTTGAACAAATGGGAAAAGATTGTACCAAGTGAAGGAAGTTGTGAATTAGATGTGTGGCCTTATCTTCAGACAATGTCAGCTGATGCAATTTCTCGTACGGCTTTTGGAAGTTCCTATGAAGAAGGAAGAAAGATGTTCCAACTCCAACAAGAACTGGCCGGCCTTCTCTATGAATCGTATCTGTCGTTTGTCATCCCGGTACTCAGGTTGATTTCATGATTTTTCAGCTTCTTTAGGGTGTAAATGAGTCAAGTCAAATTGAGTATTGTCGGCTCGAGCTCGAGCTCAAATATGAAACTCGAGGCTCTAGCTCGACTTGAACTCGAACTCGACCAAGCTTATTTTGTTTAATGCTCAAGCTTGACTCGACTGATAACTCGATAAGTTCAAGCTCGACTTGACTCAATACCTTAATAATAGTTATAGAATAACCTAAATTCCTAAAAATACGCATGAAATTGTAAATTTTAATACACTATCAAGGGCAAAATAGTAAATTTAGTATATGCTCCTACTTGATTGGACTCGAGAACTTGTTCAGTCGAGTGTTTACGTGCTTGAACTACTTGAGTAGCCTGATTCGATTATCTTCCAGTCAAATTGGATTATTTTCAAGTCGATTCCGAGAAGCTCACGAGTTTTATTATTTCATTTACACCCTTAGGCTCCTGTTGTTCTCGATTCCTATCGTAACACTAGCCTTCTCCTTGACTTTCTTGTAAATTATGAGCGCAGGTTTTTGCCAACGAAGACAAATAGAAGGATAAAGCACATCCGGAAGGAAGTTGAGTCGCTTGTGCTTGGCATGATCGATAAAAGAATGAAGACAATCGAAGCAGGGGAACCTAGTACTAACAACCTTTTGGATATACTACTTGAATCAAATTTCAAGGAGATACAGCAAAATGGTAGTAAATTTGGAATGAGCTTGCAGGACGTCGTAGAAGAGTGCAAGCTCTTTTACCTAGCCGGGCAGGAGACAACCTCGACCCTGCTTGTCTGGACAATGATTTTATTAAGCAAGCATCAAAATTGGCAAGCTCGTGCACGAGAGGAGGTCCTGCAAGCTTTTGGAAGTGGCGAACCTGATTTTGAAGCATTGAATCACCTTAAAATAGTAAGCATCACGCATTCACATTTTTAAGTTTAATGATGAATGCAATCATCCTTTTTGATACGTATATCTTGCAGGTAACGATGATACTTCAAGAGGTTCTAAGGTTATATCCACCGATAATCATGATTAGTCGAACCATTCACAAGGAAACGAGATTGAGAAACATGACTCTACCGGCTGGTGTGATGCTGTTTCTGCCCACAATTCTATTGCACCATGACACGAAAATATGGGGTGACGATGCTGACGAGTTCAATCCCGAGCGATTTAGTGAAGGATTGAATGCAACAGGGGGGCAGAACTGTTATTTCCCATTTAGCTCAGGGCCTAGGGTTTGCATTGGGCAGAATTTTGCAATGTTGGAAGCCAAAATGGCAGTGGCCATGATTTTAAGACAATATTCTTTTGAGTTGTCACCATCTTATTCACATGCTCCTCGTGTTACAATGGTCACTCTTCAACCTCAACATGGTGCACACTTAATTATGCACAAATTATAGGTTTGGATTTGGAAATTTGTAATGATCCTCTTCTTGTGTGTAGGATGATTTGTTATGCATATTTATTTGAATTGTTTGTTTATTGTAATAAGATTTCTAGTTATTTTAAAATCTCTATAGGGTACGTTACACACATGTAATACCATTATAAGCTATTCTATTGTTGTAATCATATTTTCTCTTTTTATAGCAACGTCCATAATCGTCATTTTAGATGACAAAAAACAATTATAGTTTATAAAAGGTTCTTCTCTTTTTGGGGTATACTCTATTTTTTAAGAAAATGTTTTCGTTATGAATTAGTTGCTTAAAAATAATAAAATATAATATCAAACATAAAAGTCTAACAAATAATCCTGATGGTAGAAGTTAAGCCTCCAATTTATAACAAGACCCAATTTATAAATTACTTTTCAATTTTATACTTAAATTTTAAAATTTCTCAATAAAGGGCTCAATTTTACATTTTTTTTCAATTTAAGGCTTAAAATTTGGATTGAATTCTCAAAATTTCATTTCTTTTTTCTTTTTATTTTTATTTTATTTATAGATTTATTTATATTTTAATATGTATTAATAGTTTAGATAAATTAAGATATGTTTGTGCAATCTTCATTGGACTTTGTATTAATTTATATATATATATATATATATATATATATATGCAATTCGAAAAATTAAGATTCCTTTATTTTCTTAATTTTATGAATACAAATATATAAAATTAATTTTAATATTAATCAGTTTAATATAATTTATATTTTATAAATTAAATTAATTATATATATATATTTTTCATATAAATTAAGATAAGTGGATGAAAATTGTTCTTAAAGTTCACTAACTTGTTTTAATTTATACAAAATATGAATACATATTAAAATATAAATAAAAAAGAAAAATAATATGAATTTCAAGCGGTCAATTAAAAAAAGATAAATTTCATAACAAGACCCAATTTATTAATTAATTTTTTATTTTGGATTCGGATTTTAAAGTTTCTCAATAAATGGCTCAATTTAACATTTTTTCTCAATTCAAGACTTGAAATTTGGATTGTGTTCTCAATTCAAGACAAAATTTAAATTTTTTCTTTTTTATTATATTTATAATTTATTTATATTTTAATGTGTATGATTTAGATAAATTAAGACACGTCCGTGTAATTTTGGAACGGTCTTTATCCGACTTGTATTAATTCATATATATATATATAATGAATGTAATTAAAAAAATTAAGATTCTTTTATTTTCTTAATTTTATGAATAAAAGTATAGAAAATCGATTTTAATATTTAATATAAATTATATTTTATGAATTAAATTAATTATATTTTTTCTTTCTTTTTTTCGTATAAATTAAAATAAGTCGGATGAAAATTGTTCTTAAAGCGCACTAACTTGACTTAATTTATTCAAAATATGAATACATATTGAAATATAAATAAATTTATAAATATAAATAAAAAAGAAAATAAAATTTTGTTTTGAATTGAGAATTCAATCTAAATTTCAAGTATTGAATTGAGAAAAAATGTTAAATTGAGCCCCTTATTGAGAAACTTTAAAATTCGGGTCTAGAATTGAGAACTAATTTATAAATTGGGTCTTGTTATAAAATTTATCCTAAAAGGAAAAGTTAAATTGAGTCCCTTATTGAGAAATTTTAAAATTTGAGTCCTGAATTGAGAGTTAATTTATAAATTAGGTTTTGTTATGAAATTTATCCTCCCACATATTACTAACAACTTTCTTTTAATATGTATAAATGACATTATTAATTAATATCTGCATTTTATGTGTAAATTAACCATTGGATTTTTGAAAATTTGGTTGGAGACAGACTTAACTTAGAGATATTTTTTCCAATAACAAGGCAAACGTTGATTTCTCAAAGATAATAGGACTAGTTTCCACCAATTGTCTTTGAATAAGACTAAAATTGAAGTTAACTCATATTAATCTACATTTTGGGAGCTAAGTCGAAGATCTGTAGATTACATTTGACTTACACAAAAATCAAAACAAAAGGAACAAAAACTAGATTATACCAAATACACCCCAAAAGTCTTGGTCATTAACTTAAAAGCCAACGAACAACAAAATATTTGGTCATTCTTGATGAAACAAGATATGTTTTCAAAGGTGTTAGAACAACACTAGCCAAATACTTGACGATGCATGTTAGCTTAGTGGTAAAGATATCTGCTACTTAGAATTAAGTTTGGGGTTCGAGTCACTCTAAATGTAAAAGTGAAATTCTTTAATCCTTTTTTATACAAGAGAAAATAGAAAGAAAAAAAAAAAAAAAAAAAAAGCCAAACACCTATATAAATTGTGGGATGTATTGACATTTGATGGTGTGCAAATAGTTGTGCTCTAACTAAAAAATAGAGAAATACAGTATGCTACATGTCCAATATATAGATACAGTTATTTAATTTCTCAATTTTCTATTTCTTTTACAAGTAAATGGCAGCACATTATAAGTTTTAATTTTTGGAAAAAAGCAAAAAAAAAAAAAAACAAGAAAAAAGATTCGCCGTTGCCGGGGATCGAACCCGGGTCACCCGCGTGACAGGCGGGAATACTTACCACTATACTACAACGACTTAATTGTTAAATTAATGTTACAAAATTAATAACTTCATTAATTTTATCACCTTTTTTATTTCCACTAATAGTTGGCTTTTTTTTTTTTTTTTCCTATACTGATTCACCAAATGTTAGAAAAATTAAAAATTTCAGATCATTCTTGTCATAAGACTTGGGAGAGTTATGAATAATATAATAAAAGAGCTAATCAAAAAAATATTAATTTCTGTTTGGAAAAGTTAATAATTATTTATTTGTTTTGAAAGGTTTCTTAACTGTTATAAAATGATATCCGGAGATAAGTTGCTAAAATAACTAATGTTAATGTTGTTGAAAAGGGCGTTGAGAAAATAGACGTTATATTGGGCAAGTGAAGAAAAGTCACCATGAAATTTTTCTGTATTGGAGTTTTAATTAGATCTGTATTAGTGGTCGACTAGTTGGCTTGTGGCTATCTCCTTGTTAGGTTTTTCACTTGTATATGCTTTTTCCATTTTCTTTTATAATATCTTTTCTTCTATTGAAAAATGAAAGAAGTCTCCATTTTTGATATTAGCGATACAGTGTCATTATATAAGATAAAGTAATGTACTCGCTTTTGCATCAGTAACGGCAAATTATTAACTTACGATATTTTTACAAGTGTGGATAATTTATTTGTTAGCATTGCCAAATGCTTGTGTTGAATGAAACTTAAGTTGTCTTTTTTATTGGGTGAATATCAATGCCAACATAAAGTTTGATTGTTTTTCAATTTACAGCACAAACTTATTTCATTTCGATTAAACTTCAAATTAATTAATGATTTTTTTTAAATTGCAACCTAATGTAATATTTAGTTCATTTTTTCGGCCAAAGTTGGAATTGATGTTCCAATTTATTACGAAATTATATGAAACCTACGACAAAACACTCAACATTTCAAATCTTATATGAACGCAGTCGATCGGATTAGATACATATCCTTTCAACATAGATTATCGAAAGGCTCTTGGAGACCAAAAAAACCCCAATTTTTTTATTTTCTTCTGATTCAAGCCCTGAGCAAAAATCAAACACAAATTTCGATTTTATCCCCAAAAATGGCGTAAATACTACATTAGGTTAGAATGTCAAAAAGTCATGGAATTCAGAGTGTAATCAGAAAAAAGAAAACAAAGTTTATACTGCAACTTGAACTTGAAAAAAGGGTCAAACTTCAGGTTGGTTTCGAAACTAAATGCTTTTATTTCTTTTAAAGTAATTAACTAAAGAGTTCAAAGGTAGAATAAAACACTGACCAATCATATCTGACATATGTTACAAGTACAATATGCACTAAAGTAATCTTCTATATAAACTATATGTGTGTATATATATATATATATATATATATATATATATATATATATATATATTAATCTATTAGTTTAGTAAGAATTAAGTGTGCACCATGCTGAGGTTGGAGAGTGATGAGTATATGAGGAGCATGCGAATACGAGGGAGAAAGCTCAAAGGAATAATGCTGCAAAATCATAGCCATCGCCATTTTGGCTTCTATCATAGCAAAGTTCTGCCCTATGCATGTTCGAGGGCCCCACCCAAACGGTAGGTAGGTGAGCAGACCTTTCGTCGCCTTGGAAACCCCTTCGCTAAACCTCTCTGGATTGAATTCTTTTGCATCCTCGCCCCATAATTTGCAGTCATGGTGCATTAAAAGCACTGGAATTGTTAGCTGCACTCCGGCTGGTATGGTTGCATTTCCAAGTCTACTTTCGTTCTGAGTAATTCGATTAAGGATGAGTGCTGGTGGATACAATCTTAATGCTTCGTGAAAGATCATGCTTACCTGCAAACATGATAAAGTTATTCCAATGAATATATAGTAGGCTTATGAAGTACAATTAAATTGCGGAATATCATCGAGAAATAGGAACCTATGTTCTGTATCAAAGGATTTCCTGTACCATTATTTCTAGCAGAAAATTGTAAATTTAGAACACTAATTTTTTCGGAATTCTTCAGTCCCGGACACTAACTTATTTGGCTTTTAGAAAAGGACATCAACTTTTAAATTTTGGCCAATTTAGGACAAATTGGCACGAAATCTCAATTTCAAACTAATTTCACATGTGAAGTGCACATGAGTTTACATTTTCATGCTTTTCGAAAATTTCATTCGATTCTTGCTCAAATTGAGCTTGAATCAAAATGAAACCACTATATTGATTAGGGGGGTTTGTCATGGTATGAGGATGAATGATCTAATGTCGAAAACATATATTTTGGTTAAGTTTTGACGGATATCCAATTTTAGATGAGTTTGAGGAGGTTATGGTGAATTTCGATAGTGAAGCTGGATGATGGATCTTCTTCAAAACTTAATCAAAATGTATATTTCTAACATCAAAAGTCTCACATCCTCAAGCTATAACAAAATACCAAATCGATAATTGATTTCAGTTTGATTCAAGCTCAATTTGAGCAAGAATCGAATGAAATTTTCAAAAAAACCTTAATATAGGAAGTCATGTGCACTTCACGTGCAACATCAGCAATAAAGTGGTGATTTCAGACCACTTTCACTTGCCTACCTTGGTGAATGAAAACTATATTATTCCATTGATCAAGAATTCCAATTTTAGGAAGTATTATAGATCATCAAACAGGAAGAATTCTTTTTTTTTTTTGTTTGACTTATGAAATGAACAATGAAGATCTACTGATTCTAACAACACATGCAGAGAATAATTATCCTATGGCCATTAGGCCAAGGCGCTTATTCACATTTGTAATGCAAAAGAAATACTCACAACTTTAAGGTTGTTTAGCTCTTGATAATCAGGTTTGCCTCTTCCGAGAACTTGCAAAACCTCGTCTCTAGCCCGAACCTGCCACTCCTTGTGCTGGCTCAGTAAAATCATAGTCCAAACAAGCAACACCGCCGTTGTTTCTTGGCCTGCAAAGTAAAAGAGTTTGCATTCCTCAATAACTTCCTTCAAGCTCATCCCAGATTTATTCCCATGTTGTTTAATTTCTTTGATGTTGGACTCCAATAGCAATCCCAACAAGTCATCACTGCTAGCTTCCCCTGTTTCCATTGCTTTTAATCTTCTATTGATAATGTCGAGTAAGGATGATTCGACTTGTTTAGAGATTTCTTTCATCCTCCTGTTGAGTTTTGTTGGCAAAAATCTGCACAAATTAAGAATGTAAAGATATTTAAAGTCTTGAAACCTATATTATTGAGATCATATATGGCTATGGAAGTCGAGAGGCAATTGCACTGCATTGCACCTCGATCCGGGGATATAAACGGAACGAATAGCTTCCATTGTGTACTCGGCTTGTTCTGTTTGGAGTTGGAATATTCGTTTTCCTTCTTCGTAGCAACTTCCGAATGCAGCACGAGAAAGTGCATCGCTTGTCAGTGCCTGAAGATATGGCCACACATCTAATTCGCAACATCCTTCATTTGCTACAATCTTTTCCCATTTGCTCAACATTTCTGCACAGCTTAAGTAAAACGATGGAACCATATGCTGCACACAGGAAAACTATTTCATCACTTTCACCATAAAAATAAAAATGAAAATTTGATTTTCCTTTCAATTTTATTTAGTTCGATTGAAACCATGTTTGTAATTTTACACCGGTACAAATCAGTTGGAAGTATTTGTAATTTTAGGACACTAATTTTTTGAGTTCTTCGGTTTATAACACTTACATATGAGACTTTTAAATTGTTCATTTCCCAAATTATTATTATTATTGTTAACTTTCTTTCTTTTTTTTCAGATTTTTTTTTTGTTTATTATTAGATATTATAAAATGATGTTCTGGTTTTATTTAATTTTTATATTTGTTAAGACTTTTCAGTTATAATTGTTAATAATTTAATTATTTAAGCCAACTAAAGAACATAAATGACGTTGGATTAAAAATAGAAAATTTTAATGGGAAAAAAATAGGACATATTATTATATTAACGTTATAGGTGAAATGGTGTGTTTGGTAAAACATACTTAATTACATGGTACTTTTATAAAATTTAAAAATTGAAGGGAGAACATTACCCTAGGGGTATTTTCATCAACTTTCTTGGTTGTTTTGGCATCTAACGGAAATTTCAAAAACCTGAAAATAGGGAGTCATGCACACTTCCTTGCGAAATTAACTCTAGGGGATTTCGAGTCAATTTATCATAAATCGACCAAATTATATAAGAGTTGGTCAAGTATGTATCTGGTGTACATATAATTTGGGTCGATTCAGCTCTCCGCTTCAAATGTTGACCTTTATGTTGTATTAGTGTGACATTTATGTACAAATATGCTGACCTTTATGTAATACTTTTAATTTAAAAAAAAATCGCCTCAGGTGTTGACCTTTACATTATATTAGTGTGACATTTATATTATTTAATATGACCTTATATACAAGTATGCTGACTTTTATGTACTGTAACTTAGGAGAAAAAGAAGGAATTTCAATTTGTATATATACATTTATATGATATTTATATCACTTTTATGTATATTCATGTCATATTTATATATAAATATCATTTCTTTTATATAATATATAAATATACAATCAACATAGCTAAAATGTATGAGTAATATCACATAAAAGTGTGTTGATCCAAAAAATTCTTTTTTTTTAAGTTACAATACATAAATATTATGATATTTATAAACAACAATCCAAACTTGTGAATTCGGGTCAGTTCTACCCGAATTATATGGATCTAAAATCCATATACCTGTTACACATGAGAATTTGCAATAAACCAAAGTTAGTGTCCTAACTTGAAAAATATAAACATTAATGTTCCAAAATTTCAATTTCCTGTGTAACTGATTATGTGGTGTGAGAATGTGCTAGTTCGATTTTGTATTTATAAAATTCAAAAGAAGTTATGAATTTGCAATCATCATTATTTTAACACGGATTTGAGGAAAGATTTGAAATTCATGATAATAAATCCATCTAAAGTGTTTGGATAGATGTGATTTTAAAATTACTCACTTTTGTTTTAAACTGATTTTTGAGTTATTTGAGTGGATTTCAAATTCACTCTTTATGAGCTTTAAATTACTCTATCCAAATACAACCTTAATTATTATCCTAATTAATTTCAGTAATTGCAGAACCAAGAGTAAAAGCACCTTTAATTTCTCAAGATGGAATGCTGGATTGATGAGTTTTCTGTGCTTTTCCCATTTGTGTGTCTCGTGCGATGCTAATCCTCTTGCAAGAATTCTAGAAAATGCACTACCAGATTGCTTCTGATAAATATAACTTTTCGACATAACCTCTCTTATAATTTCAGGCTCCAACAAAATTACTGCAGGCCTGGGTCCATACCATAGAAAGCAATTCTTCCCTGCAATTTCAGTTGAATCTCCAAATCTTCAGACAATAATCTAAGTTTAAGCACAATCAAATCATACAGAGTCATTAAGACATGACCTATTGAGACATGTTTTCTGTGGTGAATCATTATTACTTCTTCAAACAGAACTTCCCACTTTTCACTTTTAACAAGAACTACTTCCCTCCGTTAACTTCAAAAGGTAAAACAAAATTAAAAAAAAAAAAATTTGAGCACAATTCTTGATAAAAACGTTATTTTGTTCAAAATGTTAATGAAGGGGACTCCTTTTGATTAAAAATGAAATGGTTGGAGGGTATCCTTTTGATTAGGGAGAGATGAAGAATTCCCTCGTCCGATCTAGATCCCTCAATTTGATAAAATGTAAATTGAAAAATCTATTCGGAGTGATAGATATTTGTGGAGCCAAACTTTCAATACTAATTTCGAAGCCCACATTATGTGGCTCATGTTTTTCAAGGGGGGTCTTGGTGTTTTTGGTCATGTATATTTCATAAGTTATTGCGCTTTGATCCTACGATTTTTAGTTTGCATGTTAAATAAAGGGCAGTTAAGGAACATAATTTTTAAAATTTAAGCTCTAACATCTCGATTTATGACATACATGATCAAAATTGCATAGTTTCTAAAAATATCAATCAGATCTGTTGCACCATTGTTATCACTAGCTAGACCAAAAAAGTTGACCTCAAAGTTATAGATTAAGAGGGTGTAGTGACAATTTGCGTAATTCAAATAATTAAATTTAAAAATGTTTTAAAAAATAAGGTCTTATTTTGAAAATAAGTTCAAAGTTTACTTTTCAAAAAATAACTTATACTTTGTCCATCTTATTTAAAATGATATAAGATTAAATTTTGGCTAATTTTTTTTTAAGGAACTTATAAACTTTTAACCATAATATAACCCATTTAAAAGAGTTTTATAAGATGTTTAACAACTCAACTCACCCAAACATCCTCTAAAATTGCAATTAACCTGCTGATTTATTTAAATTCAGGAAATGGATAATGAATTCGTATTGCATAAAACAAAAGTTTCACCAAAATTTTTGATAGCTGTATGGAAGCTGGGAACAACTCTAGGCACAATATCATTGGAAACATTCATGGGCTTGGATATGGCTTCTCTGGTCAAACTCCTAATTTCTTTCATATCTCCATAGAATATTCTGTAAGAATTTCCATGGAAGCCCTGCTGTCTGAGTAACTTTTCCAGTTTCTTTGGTCTAAACCAGACCCATTGCAAGATTTTGCAGGCATAATAGATGAATGATATAGCAGCACAAGCAAGTGTTAGTGAAGAGAGTAAGACATCCATTGTTAGTAATTTTTCTACTCAAATATTTGTGCAATTATCGGTAAGAAATGATTTTATAGATGATTTGAGTCAAGAAAAGCGGCTGCGTTGGAGTTGGTCTAAGAAGTTTATGAACGCAAAACAGTCAGAGAGAGGGCCACACCAGTGGTTCACAGTTCCACTAATTATTTCTCATCTCTTTTTTATTAATTACTGATGTTGACTCTATCGAAAACATTGAATATAATAACACTTTATTCTAATAGAGTAACACGTCATCTACTAAAATAAGGGTTGTTCTTCTTTTGTTTACCCATTTTTACTAAAATGTTTACTTTTCTACCGATATTTATAACAAACAACGTCTCTATCTATTTTACGTAAAATTACTATATATTCACTATTTTTTTTAATTGGCTTGAGAGAGCGGAATGGAGGAACACAATATAAATTAAAAAAATTATGTAATTCAGGTTTGAATTTTAATTATCATAATCAGTATCTTTGTAAAAGTGGAGTAATATTTGATTCGAGTTAAAATTACTATTCACTTAATTTTCCAAAATGCGTTTATAAAATTAGGCAAAAACTTATGTATATTGGGGTATGAATCTAAAATTTGCCTCCTATTTGACCCAGTGTATGGGCTGCTCCCACGCGTGCTCACATGTCCCCATGCACGGTCACACCATAGTTGGTGTGTGCCACGTGTCATTTGATCTCACCCAATTCATTTAATCCAAGATATTAATTGTATACTTTTAAGGTATTAATCAACTAAATTCATGTTTGCTTTATAGGTTGAAAAGTCCGGATTTAGATTGGGCCCTGGTAAAAAGTGCAACTATTAGGGTTATGGGGGGTTTAATAAACCCACCATAATTGTTTTTTTTGTGCTTTTACTATATTTTTTTTGTTCTACATAATTACAAAATATCCTCATATAAATTGGAGTTTCCTAAGGGCATTTTGGTCTTATTTTTTTAAACCCACAACAAACATTTGAATCAAACAAAATTTTAATGCATAAACATAACTCAAAAGATATAACTACATTCAAACCAGACACAAAATTAAATCAAACCTATCATTAAACATACAAACTAAACATATCAAAAAATTAAACCAATTTAACCCAAATAGTGCAAACCCACTACAATCCAACTAACCTAACTAACCCAACACACGAACCAAACGAGCCCTAAGAGTTTATAAGATCTTAAAAAGTGTTTGATTAAGTTTTTAAAATAAGATCTTATTTTAAAAGTTTATAAGCTTTTTTTTTGACAAGTAGGGGGATTTTTTGACCATTAGCATCAGTTATAATTTTATTTAAATTTAATAAATAATTAAAAAAATTTGTTCTTTTATCAGAACCTATTCTTCCTTCTGAAAATAAAGAAGGACCCTTCGGATTTAGATTGTTAGATCCTAATTCTCTAACAAATTTACTGATGAAAGTGAAAAAAGAAATAATTTTTGTTGATAATGGTTTTTTTACCTCAACTTATTTTTAAAATAAGAATTTATTTTTTAAAACACCTTTAAATTTGATCATTGAAATTACACAAATGTCATTACTAACATCTTATAAGTTCCACCATCTTGTTTATCCAAACACTTCAACAACTTATTTCTTACTTAAATTAAATATCTTATAAGTTTTAAGAACATCTTATAAGATGCAAGAGCTTATAAGCTCTAAAAATAAATTTAGCCACACACCCCCTATTCTAAGTGATATAAAATTTTCTATTATACTTTATATTATATATTATATTCCAAATTAATTAAAATATACCATTTATATTAAATATTATTATCAATTAACATGTAAATGTATTAAATATTATGAAATACGAGATATAACATTAAATATAGTTGAAGTATAGTAATTTAAGTAGATCATAACTATGATAATAATCAATAATTATATCATTTTTAACTTTAAAATAATTATTAAAAATGCCCCACAACTGAAAATCAAAGTTATCACAACTAGTCACAGATTGATTTAACTGTCAAATCACATATGGTACGGTCAAATGACTAACGTGGTGTGATTTTTTTGATATGTGATTACAAATATTTTTTTTTCACCTTTTCATTTGGATAAGAAAACATGAAATATTTAAAAAAAATATATCTAAATAAAAGTTAAATGTATATAAAAATTATAATTTAATATTAAAACTTACTAAAAATATTGTAACTTATTTTTAAAAATCTAAAAATATTTTAGAAATCTAAAATTAATTTAAAAATATAAATTATTTTCAAAACTCTTAAAATTATTTTAAAAATCTAAAAATAATTCGAAAATCTAAAAAGTTATTTTACGAAATCTTAGACTTACTTTGATAGTTTTTTCAAAAAGTAATTTTTTTTAAATAATCAAAATATTATTAGAAAATCCTTCTTCCTCCTCTGTAGCTAAAAGTCGTTCGAGGGTTCTTCCCCACCATAACCATACTTTTTTTATTTGTTTCAAATTAACTTTAGATTAACAAATTATATTGCTAAAAAATTTCAAATATTTCTAAGATATTTTTTCCATCACCACGACCATGAGTTTTAAATTTTTAGAATTAATTTTAGATTTCTTAAATATTACAAAGATATTTATTGTTCACCGGCAGGAGTGATATTTATATATTTAACAAGTTATTTTCTGCATTCTTCAAATAATTCTAAGATTTTATTAGTATTTTTTTTATAGTTTCAAAATTATGATTTAGAATTCTCAAATAATTTACTGATTTGGAAAATAATTATCAGATTTTAAATTAATTTGTAGATTTTGTTTTTCATTTTCCAAATAACATTTTCATTTAAAAAATATATTTTGTACTTTTAAAATACGTGTTTGGTGCTACTTCAATGACTCTTTATGAAAGTTGACTCTTTTAAGCTTGATCAATCACATCTCATAATTAATTTTAAATGACAATTATTATCAGTAATATGGTACTTTATCAGCTACTACAGTGTACTACCGATTAGGATAAAGAAGAGCCAAATTGTAACTAATAACTTCATATGGGACGAGATAATTAAACAAACTTCTTGAAATTACAAATTTACACTAAAAAAACATGGCAATATAGTTGAATGGCTATATATAAATTTACACTAAAAAAACATGGCAATATAGTTGAATGGCTACAGCAGTCGGTGGTTTCACTTCCAGTCTCACGGTGAGAACCCAAATTACGATCCTGTTTTTTAACGGCCAATCTGCCTTCTAAGGGGATCACGGGAAGACGCACTGTTATGATTTTTCAGAATAATATGAACTTTCGGACATAATATTGAAAGCAAAAGCCTTTCTTTTTTATTGAAGAAATAATAAAACTATATTACAATATTAATTTCTCCGCCATTGGAGGAGAATGCTTGTTTTAGCCGATCATGGCTTAAACTTGTGAAGGGAAAACCCCCCATAAGTAGGAAAACTTAAAGCTTAAAACTATCAACTTGTAGAGAGAAGATTTTAGATATGTAGAGAGATGTGTGTTGCTTGATGATCTTTCTCTGAGGCCGAATGCCTTCTCTTATAGGCAAAATTACGTATGCGAAATGCGGATTTCAATCCTCTTTTTTTGCCAGCTTGTAATCACCATGTTAGTAGACCCTTCCACTAACCATTATTGTTTGGTGATAATGGAGCATCTTCACCTAATTGTTACTAATGGAGCGTCCTTTTCTTTTTTAACGGCGGGACCATTTTTCCACCTTTTTTGTCATTGCTGGTGGGAAGTCTCTTTCCAATAGATCACGATAATCATGATCTAATTATCAGTAATTTTCCTTCGTGATTTACACCTGTTTTTTATGGGCCCATGGTTCTTTTGAACCCTTTGAACCTTTGTAACTTATCCTCGTGATCTAGATATCATGGTGATATTTTTCACTCATTATTTAGAACCTATACTATTACATGTTCTTTATCGAGTCTAATTAGAGTCACTTCCTCTTATTATATTTCAGGCTTTTATTATCTAAAAACCCTTTCTCTAGCCCTTCTTTTTCTGATAATCGGGCCTCTCTTGCTTGACCTTGAAACCTTATCCGAACAATGGTTTCTCCTATGTGTGACAGTAAGAACATAAATGTTCTTTCCATCTATCGATATGTACCATGTTACATACCTTTTTTCTTGTATGTTCTGTTATCGGAACCTTATTTTCCCAAATTAATTTTCTCTTATTTTCAAAGAGACTTTCAGCAAATCTGGTTGTATATCCTGTCATCGAATTTAACAGGAAAGATCCATTCGCTGAATTTTGGAAAATTTTGAATGGATACTTAACCTTGTCCATCTCGGTGAGACAGACCCATAGTTCCTAGGTTCGCCTTGTTGATATTTCTTCTTCAATGAGGGCAACCACTAAAGGGCTATTTGATGGTGGTGCTTTGGATCTATTGCACGCTACCATATCTGGTCTTTGGAGCTTCATAAACTGAAAAGTTGGGTGAAATCTCTTACCCATAATTTCTGGAACTGCTGAAATGATTTTGAACTTCAATATATCTTCTCGTCCCAAATGTGGGTTATTCTGCCATAAATCATGCACAGTAGTAGCAATCTAGTCCGATAATTTTGAAATTTCTAGAAAGTTTGGTGCCATGGTAAAGATCGAAGCAATAGCTCCAAAATTAAACCATTCTAGAATTTCTTACGGGTTTGCATCCGGGAGCATCCAAAATCTTGGATACTTTCCTGACCAATCAACAGTTGTTTTGCTTGGATTGATCTCATTCCTCGTGATTAGCTTTCCCATAATCTTTGACATACCTGAAAAGGAGAAATAGTTCGGTTAGTGTTAACCTTTTTCGAACCAGTCTGTGGCTTTAGGTTAACTTCCCCCTTTTTAACCATAGAGGTGCTGGGTTGACTTGGTTTGTCTGAATTTTTTTCCTGACTTACCGAATTCATGTTTCTATCAAAATCTGATAGATTTCTCGTATTGGTATTATCAACCTTTTCACCAGAATCTGATTAAAAACATGTATCTACAGGATGACCTACTTCGGGTTAAAAAACACCTTATTTGTTCATCGATGATAAACTCATCTCTTGGATTTTTTTTTGGGTCACCGATGGTGATCCCGTTTTGAGAAGAGGTTTCTCAAGCACATCCCATAAATGGACTTGTGCTATTTTTGAAGCTCATATAACTTTTTGGACAACGTCTAAGTCCGCCATCTGAATATATGAAGCTGCTTCGGCACAAATCCTTAGCAAGCCAAATACCTTGTCCAGTTCCTCAAGATTTTCCCTGAGGTGTCTTGTTCATACCGTGATGGAATCCACTTCAAGGATGTCCATCTCTCGTTAGGAATTTATAAGAACATTCTCATTAAATTTCACAATTACAATGTCAAATAAATAGTATTGACACTCTACTTGCTATCTGATAATACGGGCTTTTTTTATTTTTGATTTAAGTTTATTTTTCAAAAATGCCCTCACATTTTTATTAACTTTTAAAATAAATTTTTTTGCAAGTAAGAATAGAGATCATTTTTTAAATGCCTTCCATACAACAAATAGTTCTTTCTCATTAATATGCCACACTCTGGCATATTGTTCTGTAAACAACCCTCATATATATCTACACGGTTCTTCACCGGCAGATGTCTTTTTTCATGAGCACTGCTATCCATTGAAAATCATTAGCATCTGTATAGACTACTAACTAATCCTCATTCTGAGGGATCGCAAGTTTTGGCAGGTTATTACAAACCTGTTTTAGCTCATGAACATGTTGGGAATGGATGTCTTCCCATTTCCATTTAATCTTTTTATCCTTCCGTAGAAGAGGACGAAAATCCTTACGGTATTTTGCTAGATCCTTAATGAATGAACATGCAAAATTTATAACACCTAAGAAGTTTTGGAGATGTTTCTTATCTTTTAGAACATTTGGGAAATTGCAGATTTTTTTTCATAATGTGTTCCTGGAGTTTCATACCTGCATGATCAATAATAACACCGAAAAACTCGATCCTATTAACCGCGATTATTGTTTTCTTTTCAGAGAGCACTAATCATTCTTTATGACATGCTTCAGAAAATATTTCCAAATACTTTAAATGATCTTTCATATTTTTAAATGCAATTAAAATATCGTCTATGTAAACAAACATAAACTCAAAATAATGTTTGAAAAGATTATCCATTTTTGTTTAGTATAACTGAGGTGAATAACAAGTCCCATAGGAAGCACATTTCAGATATATTAATATTGTGGTGTGGAAAAGACAGTGTATTTTTTCGAATCCTTTTCTATCTTAATCTGGTAAAATCCAAACTTATAATTGAATTTTGAAAATACTTTAGATCCCTTAATGCAATCAATTAAGTGTTCTCTATTTGGGATGTAATAACCATCAAAATCTAATATCTTATTGATACCTTGATAGTTAATAACTAACATTGCCTTACCTCTCTTAATTTCACCATGGTTTCTTACTAGGAAATTTGGGCTACTATAAAAGGAGACGTCGACCTCAATCAGATTTAGATCGATATGCTCTTTGATAATATTTTGCATATTTTTTCTATTGATCATGTTCATCTGGATTGACTTGTATCGAACCAACTCTGTAACATCCCCGACCAAAACATACACGTCATTAGGCATTCATTTCATGCATCATATGCATTTCGTATTATTTATATGCTCATAGGTAATTAGTATCAAGAAACCCCTATTATAATGGATTGAGACTCGAGTAATCTTCGAGTGCATAATATAAATTATTTAATTAATAATGATATAAATTATGTTGAATTTTGCAAAGAAAATAAATTTTTAAAAAAATATATATATATACATAAACTATATATGTTAATATATATATATATAAGAGTTGCAGTGGCGTATATATATATATATATATATATATATATATATATATATATATATATATATATATAAAAGTATGCAAAAGTAAGTATAATATTATAATATATACATAAGTAATGCATACAATTAGCAGCATCATGGATATGTATATATATATATATGAAAGTTAAATAATAAAATAATATATAAGTATAAGTACGTAGCATATGTACATATTATATGAAAAGCAAGTTATTATTATAATAATAAAGGAAAAGCAAGTTTAACAAAAGTTGGTAAGACGGCGGATTCTTAAGTAAGTAATAAAGGAAAAAAAAAACAGACAGAAGAAAGTTATAGCGAAGAAAAAAAACAGAGAAACAGAGAGGGAAAAACAGAGGAAGAAGAAAGAAAAAAACAAGAGTTTATTAATTTTGGGTTTCGTTTCTTCACCGTTTTTCTTCAAAACTTGAGGGGGAGCTCGTAGGGACGTGTTTTTCGATTTGATCGGAGTGAATTTTCAAGATTTTTCCCGAAAGGTATAAAGAAATTAGTAAATTATATATGTCTCTAGTTATTATAATTCATCGGATGTTTTGGTAGCTTGGTAGGCCGAATTAGGAAAAGCTTCAAACATGGAAGTTATAGCCCTATCTCTTAGCTAAACTCAGGAGCAAACCGTGGATGTATTGGTTAAATATTGAGTGAGATAATGTCAAAATTCCAGGGCTTGCTTTATAATGAATCGGTTCGAAATCGGTTAATTATGCTATGTTTGTAGCCTAATTTTATGCAGGTTGGAGACTGAATTAGGAAAAGTGTTAAATATGAAAGTTGTAGAGCTATATGTTAAGTTTCTATCGAATTTTGCCTTGCCCGACTCGAAATTTTATAATTCAAGTTATAAGGGGAATTCTGAACATAGTTGAATACGTCGAAAGAATAAAGGTTGTTAGAATCTTATATCATATGCATATATGAAATAAATGAAATTAAACATACATGCATTGCATTTCATTGCATAATGGAAATAAATATATTAAGGGGACGATTAGGCTAAATTGCATTGAATCGTATAGGAGCACGGGCTGTAGAACGAGAGGAGGAAGCAGAGTGACGAAACAAATCGTTTATCTTAGCTGGGTGAGTGTAAACCATCCATGTGACTTATATGCTATGTGATTTATACGCAATGAGATGCAATTTACATGTAATGTTGTTATGTGAGTTATATAAAGATGTGTATTTATATGGATTTATCATTGGATCAAATGATATATTGGCAAATGTATACGTGATCATATGTTCAGATTATTGATGTGTTGCATAACATATGTCATGAAATTAAAAAGGCCTGTGACTGTCTTGTTATGGATCTGTATACACAGTGGAGACCTTCGGGTCAAATTCATATTGGAGACCTACGGGTCTATATACACAGTGGAGACCTTCGGGTCATAATCATATTGGAGACCTACGGGTCATGATCATATTAGAGACCTACGGGTCTATATACATAATGGCATATTGGAAATCTCGGGACAGATCCTAGCTTGAGCAGTTCACAGAATAATAAATTGGACATAGTGACATTTGCACATGTATGATTATATTGTTGATTATCGTAAAGTGGATTGTTATTTGCTTGTTATTTAATGAAGTAATGGTTTATATTCACTGAGTTGCGACTCATAAAAATCGCATAATTGTTTTTTTAGGTTCGATAGCTTTTTGTCGTGGGTTGTGTATATACATCGCGCTATATCAGGTCGGCCGGCTGATGCCTCGTGCAACCTTCTCCTCCTCTGCATTTTGCATTTTGAACACGTGTATCATAAGTTGTATTTAATATAAATTATGTTGGGATATGAGTTGCGTGTTTTAATCCTATATGATTTTAGTTTTTAAATATTGTTTTTATACTTATATGGATAAATGACACGTCGGCATGATTTGCCTATATGATGAATATTTTAATATGATATATACGTCGTAGAGATATAGGGTGTTACAGTTTGGTTTGGTATCAGAGCGGGGATATGATTCCTCGGTGTCAGTATGCATTCATAAGTATTATATGTGATATGTAATTGATATTGAAATTATATTTAAATAAATAGGAAACATGGACATTCATGAGCATGACCCATTGAGGAGAGAAGGATCAGCCGTGCCACATCAATCGATAGAGGCATCTCATACATTACCTGCATCACATGAGCCTGCACAACATTCACCTAGACTGGTAGAACAAGAGGTACAGGGGCCAGGTACAGGTTTTGGAAGTAGAAATTTCAAGGAGCTCCGTAAATTAGGAGCAGTTGACTTTTATGGGACTATTGATCCTGCTGAAGCTGAGACGTGGCTCAAAAGAATAGAGAGAGTTTTTGGCATGATGAGATGCACGGTAGAGGAACGGTTTGACTTTGCAGTGTCACTATTACAAGGGGATGCATATGATTGGTGGGAGACAGTTCCACATGCTACAGTACAACCGTCAATCCTTACTTGGGATGATTTTCTCACCGTGTTCAGAGATAGATACATGCCAGAAGTATACCGAGATAACAAACAACGAGAATTTCTATCTCTTAAATAGGGGAATATGTCAGTTGCTGAATATGAAGTTAAATTTACTCAATTATCACATTATGCGGCTACGATGGTTGATACTGAGCGAGATAGATGCAGGCGTTTTGAGGAGGGACTTTCATATAATATTCGAAGTAAGATTACATTTTGGGATCTCCATACTTATACGGATTTGCGTGCTGCAGCAGTTCGGGCTGAGATTTTGTTAAAGGAAAAACAAACATATTTTCAAAGGCAAAAGAGAGAGTCGATGACTCATATTGGTGAGTCAAGTGAGAAGCCAACTAAACGTCAGAGTTTTTCCTCTCCAGCACAGACATTTAGTAGAGGTGGTCCATTCAGTCAGAGGGGTGGACGTGCACAATCTTTTAGTCGTGGAGGTGACCGGGGACCTAGCCCAACAATACAGACACGACCTATGTGTCAACACTGTGGTCGATATCATACAGGAGAGTATCGATTGCTTACTGGAGGTTGTTATTACTGTGGACAACAAGGACATTTTTATAGGAAATGCCCAGCTAGATCTGATAGATCAAACATGGGTAGAGCGGTATCAGAACCGACAGTGCAAAATATTCGACCAGCAACATCAATGACAAGTGTTGGTAGAGGTCGTGGTAGAGGTCAGACTTTAAGCTCTACTGCTAGTAGAGGAAGATCGGAGGCACCAGGAGCACGATCACAGGGTCAGGCACGAGTTTTTGCTATGTCACAGCGGGAGGCAGCTACAGCACCTGAGGTCATTACTGGTAAACTTTATTTAAATGATTTTGAAATACATGTATTGATAGATCCAGGATCCACTCATTCATTCATATCATCCACCATAGTATCTTATTTGCATAAAGAACCCGAACCATTAGATTACAACTTAGGATTACATACTCCATTGGGTGAAGTTATAATGGTGCATACGGTATATCGAAATTGTATACTGTGGGTTGATACAGTAGTGTTACCAGCTGATTTGATCCTGTTATTTCTACGTGAATTTGATGTTATATTGGGTATGGATTGGTTATCGAGACATCGTGCTAAAGTGGATTGTTATACTAAAGAAGTGGTGATGGATTCTCCTGGACAAACTAAAGTAATTTTCTATGGTGATCGACGGATTGTACCGACATATTTGATTTCAGCAACAACAGCTTTCCGTATGATCAGAAATGGATGTGAGGCATATCTGGCACATGTTGTAGATTGTACAGCCACACATGATGAGATTAGAGATATTTCAATTGTTAAAGATTTTCCTGATGTTTTCCCAAATGAGTTACCAGGACTACCACCAGATAAAGAGACGGAGTTTACCATAGAGTTGATACCGGGCACCGCACCAATCTCTATTCCTCCATATCGGATGGCCCCATTGGAGTTACAGGAATTAAAGAAACAATTGCAGGAGCTGCTAGACAAAGGGTATATACGGGCTAGTGTATCACCTTGGGGTGCACCAGTGCTTTTCGTGAAAAAGAAAGATGGCACATTACGACTGTGCATAGATTACCGAAAGTTGAATCAAGTAACAGTGAAGAACAAATACCCGTTACCACGAATAGATGATTTATTTGATCAACTACAGGGTGCGCAAGTATTTTCCAAGATAGATCTTCGATTTGGGTACCATCAGTTAAAGATAGCCAAAGATGATATTCCGAAGACAGCATTTAGAACTCGATATGGGCATTATGAATTTTTGGTGATGCCATTCGGGTTGACCAATGCACCAGCAGCATTTATGGCTTTAATGAATAAAGTGTTCCAACCTTTCCTTGATAGATTTGTCATTGTCTTCATTGATGACATACTGGTATATTTACAGAGTAAAGAGGAACACGCGGATCATTTACGAATAGTGTTACAAATCTTGCGAGAAAAATAATTATACGCAAAGTTGAGTAAATGTGAATTTTGGTTGGATCATGTGGTATTTTTGGGACACATAGTATCTGGACAGGGCATAGAGGTCGATTCTAGAAAGATTGAGGCAGTGATAAATTGGGAAGTACCAACAACAGTTTCAGAGGTTCGAAGCTTTTTGGGTATGGCTGGATACTACCGACGGTTTGTCGAAGGATTTTCCATTATAGCAGCGCCACTCACAAAAATGCTACGAAAGAATGTTCCATTTCAATGGAATGACAGATGCCAACAAAGCTTTGATGAATTAAAGCACCGTTTAACTACAGCACCGATACTCACAATTCCTACAGGCACTAGGGGATTTGTCGTTTACAGTGACGCTTCACATCAAGGACTTGGTTGTGTCTTGATGCAGAATGGGAAAGTAATTACTTATACGTCACGATAATTATGACCACACGAAGTTTCCTATCCGGTTCATGATTTAGAATTGGCGGCAGTGGTATTTGCTTTAAAAATATGGCGACATTATCTTTATGGGGAGACGTTCCAGATATTTACAGATCATAAAAGCTTGAAGTATTTGATGAGTCAGAGGGAACTGAACATGCGACAAAGACGTTGGATGGAACTATTGAAGGATTATGATTGCACGATAGAGTATCATCGGGGGAAAGGCTAACGTTGTAGCTGATGTGTTAAGTCGGAAGTCCGATGGTACAGTGGCACATATGCATTTAGCTCCACTTTCAGATTTAATTGCTTTACGAAGTTTGAACACAAGACTACAGTTAGATACAAGTGGAGAGTTGATTGCTACCTTGGAGATTCGTCCGATATTGAAACAACGAATACAAGATGCACAGACCAAAGATGAAAAATTGACAGAAATTATTGAACAGGTGCAACAGGGTAAAGACACACCATTTGATTTCCAAGATGGTATATTAATGTTTGGCACCAGGTTGTGTGTACCTGATGTTGATGATTTACGATGAGAAATTTTAGACGAAGCACACAATGCACCGTACGCGATGCATCCAGGTACAACAAAGATGTACCACACATTAAGGCAGCATTATTGGTGGCTAAAAATGAAGAAAGATGTTGCTGAATTTATTTCCAGATGTCTTACTTGTCAACAAGTTAAAGCAGAACATCAAGCACCTGCAGGTACACTAAAACCCTTATCTATTCCGATTTGGAAATGGGAGCGGATTACGATGGACTTTGTTTTGGGATTACCGAGAACACAACAAGGGAATAATGCTATTTGGGTAATTGTGGATAGATTGACTAAATCAGCACATTTCTTACCTTTACGTTGGGGTTGTTCATTAGATCAATTGGCAGAAAAGTACGTTAGAGAAATTGTACGACTCCATGGTATACCAGTGTCCATTGTTTCAGATAGAGATCCGAGATTTACTTCTCGATTTTGGGAGAGTTTTCAAACAGCTATGGGGACCAAATTACACTTTAGTACAACTTTTCACCCTCAAACAGATGGTCAATCAGAAAGGACTATACAGACGTTAGAAGAGATGCTACGTGCTTGCATTATTGAGTTTCAAGGTTCATGGGATAAATATATTCCATTAATGGAATTTGCTTATAATAACCAGTTTCACAGTAGCATTGGAATGACACCGTATGAGGCGTTATATGGAAAAAAGTGCCGAAGTCCACTGTATTGGGATAAAGAGGGTATAGAAATTCTAGAAGGGCCAGAAATTGTTCAGAACACAATTGACAAAGTCGATGTCATCAAAAGCAAATCGAAGGCTGCACAAGGCCGACAAAAGAGCTACTTTGATCAACATAGAAAAGAAATGGAATACCAGGTTGGTGATAAAGTATTTTTACAAGTTTCTCCTTGGAAAGGTGTTATGAGATTCGGTAATAAAGGAAAGTTAAGCCCTCGATATATCGGGCCATATGATATCATCGGAAAAGTGGGACCATTGGCATACGAGTTAGCATTACCTCCAGAATTGGCTCAAATTCATAATGTTTTTCATGTTAGCATGCTGCGACGATATCGATCTGATCCTTCACATGTATTACGGGATTTAGAGGTACAGATTGCAGAAAATTTAAGCTACATAGAAAAACCAGTCTCGATAGCAGATTTCAAAATCAAACAGTTGCGGAACAGAGAAATTCCAATGGTTAAAGTTATTTGGAGAAATCATGGTGTAGAGGAAGCAACCTGGGAAACAGAAGAAAAGATGAAAAAGTTATATCCGCATTTATTCACTGGTAACTGATCTTCTTATTGATACATTGTATAGAGGAATAACAAATTTTGAGGACAAAATTCTTATAGAAGGGGAGAATTGCAACATCCCCGACCAAAACATACACGTCATTAGGCATTCATTTCATGCATCATATGCATTTCGTATTATTTATATGCTCATAGGTAATTAGTATCAAGAAACCCCTATTATAATGGATTGAGACTCGAGTAATCTTCGAGTGCATAATATAAATTATTTGATTAATAATGATATAAATTATATTGAATTTTGTAAAGAAAATAAATTTAAAAAAAATATATATATATACATAAACTATATATTAATATATATATATATAAGAGTTGCAGTGACATATATATAAGTATGCAAAAGTAAGTATAATATTATAATATATACATAAGTAATGCATGCAATTAGCAACAGTATGCATATATATATATGAAAGTTAAATAATAAAATAATATATAAGTATAAATACGTAGCATATGTACATATTATATGAAAAGCAAGTTATTATTATAATAATAAGGGAAAAGCAAGTTTAGTAAAAGTTGGTAAGACGGCGGATTCTTAAGTAAGTAATAAAGGAAAAAAAACAGACAGAAGAAAGTTACAACGAAGAAAAAAAACAGAGAAACAGAGAGGGAAAAACAGAGGAAGAAGAAAGAAAAAAAAGAAGGGTTTATTAATTTTGGGTTTCGTTTCTTCACCGTTTTTCTTCAAAACTTGAGGGGGAGCTCGTAGGGACGTGTTCTTCGATTTGATCGGAGTGAATTTTCAAGATTTTTCCCGAAAGGTATAAAGAAATTAGTAAATTATATATGTCTCTAGTTATTATAATTCATCGGATGTTTTGGTAGCTTGGTAGGCCGAATTAGGAAAAGCTTCAAACATGGAAGTTATAGCCCTATCTCTTAGCTAAACTCAGGAGCAAACCGTGGATGTATCAGTTAAATATTGAGTGAGATAATGTCAAAATTCCAGGGCTTGCTTTATAATGAATCGGTTCGAAATCGGTTAATTATGCTATGTTTGTAGCCTAATTTTATGCAGGTTGGAGACTGAATTAGGAAAAGTGTTAAATATGAAAGTTGTAGAGCTATATGTTAAGTTTCTATCGAATTTTTCCTTACCCGACTCGGAATTTTATAATTCAAGTTATAAGGGGAATTCTGAACATAGTTGAATACGTCGAAAGAATAAAGGTTGTTAGAATCTTATATCATATGCATATATGAAATAAATGAAATTAAACATACATGCATTGCATTTCATTGCATAATGGAAATAAATATATTAAGGGGACGATTAGGCTAAATTGCATTGAATCGTATAGGAGCACGGGCTGTAGAACGAGAGGAGGAAGCAGAGTGACGAAACAAATCGTTTATCTTAGCTGGGTGAGTGTAAACCATCCATGTGACTTATATGCTATGTGATTTATACGCAATGAGATGCAATTTACATGTAATGTTGTTATGTGAGTTATATAAAGATGTGTATTTATATGGATTTATCATTGGATCAAATGATATATTGGCAAATGTATACGTGATCATATGTTCAGATTATTGATGTGTTGCATAACATATGTCATGAAATTAAAAAGGCCTGTGACTGTCTTGTTATGGATCTGTATACACAGTGGAGACCTTCGGGTCAAATTCATATTGGAGACCTACGGGTCTATATACACAGTGGAGACCTTCGGGTCATAATCATATTGGAGACCTACGGGTCATGATCATATTGGAGACCTACGGGTCTATATACATAATGGCATATTGGAAATCTCGGGACAGATCCTAGCTTGAGCAGTTCACAGAATAATAAATTGGACATAGTGACATTTGCACATGTATGATTATATTGTTGATTATCGTAAAGTGGATTGTTATTTGCTTGTTATTTAATGAAGTAATGGTTTATATTCACTGAGTTGCGACTCATAAAAATCGCATAATTGTTTTTTTAGGTTCGATAGCTTTTTGTCGTGGGTTGTGTATATACATCGCGCTATACCAGGTCGGCCGGCTGATGCCTCGTGCAACCTTCTCCTCCTCTGCATTTTGCATTTTGAACACGTGTATCATAAGTTGTATTTAATATAAATTATGTTGGGATATGAGTTGCGTGTTTTAATCCTATATGATTTTAGTTTTTAAATATTGTTTTTATACTTATATGGATAAATGACACGTCGGCATGATTTGCCTATATGATGAATATTTTAATATGATATATACGTCATAGGGGTATAGGGTGTTACAAACTCATACCAGTATTGTTCCTATACTTTTAACATTGCTTCGATTTAATTCTTGTCCAAAAAAACTAAAGAATTCTCATTGAAATTCCTTTTGATTAGCCTTTTAACATTTTCAAGGGAAAGTAAACTTTCCTCATCAATGTCAATAGGAGGTGGTTCTTCTTGTAATACATTTTTAGAAACTTAATAACTTCTTTTGTTGCATTCTCAATACCTTGTTGTCTGAAAGACAAAAAGAGCTTTGTCAAATTTTCTCTTATCCTACATTTTAAGATGAGTTAACTTGGAATCATCACCACGTTTGCTGCGGAAAGTAATAGGTATTATCCTATGGAAGACTTTCTCACGTCGCAAAATCTGTATCAAACTACCACAGTTAGTAGTAAAAGTTAACATGTTTTTTTGATTATCTTGCTCATATTTTGCAAATGTTTGAATAAAATTGTTACCCAACAAAATATCAACACCTGTATCATGAAGATAGATTGGTGGCATTTTTACTTTGTACCAAGGGGTACGAAATGCACCTCTGATTATTATTCTTGATTCACGAATACCCTTATTGAGTATAAGGATCTTTTGGGAAATCCCTTACTGCAATAAGAGGTAGAGTTTCCACAGATTCATTGAGGAAAACTCCTGACTTTACCATGTAAATGCCTGATCCTAAATCAATATAAGCCGTAAAGTATTCAGACTTATATTATTCATACAATATCCCAATAGATATGTATATGGAAAATGGGCTCGTCATTCCAACCTTATCAGGTGACCATCGAGACTGAACTTCATCTATTTTTCGTTTCTTTCCCAAGGTTTGTGTTGAGATTTCAATGTTTAGATTTTGATAAGATAAACCAAATATGTAATAGGAAGTTTGAGTACCCCATTTTTCACAATATTTAAGTGAAAACATAGACTAGGATTGAGTCTAGTTATAGGTGCTAAAAGATGGAGGTATACATATGTACAATGCTGCATTGAAAAATTCAGAATGAAGCTGCTGCAAGAAAACAGACAACAATACTGCAAGAAAGCAGATATAGCAATACTGTAAGAAGGTAGATACAACAATGCAGCAAGTAAGTAGGAACGGCATGCAGCGATGCTACAAGAAAAGACTACAGAGTACTACAAGAAAAGATATAGTAGTACTGTATGAAGTTACTGCAAGAAGGTCAAGCTACAACAGTACTATAAAGAATGAACAGCTGCAAGCAGACCTAGGATACAACGCAAAGCTTACTAGATAATCATCCAACAGCGCTTAAGACAAACAAAATAAGTATCCTGCAATCTGAGGAAGGATAAATGCAGTACGAGGAACGAAGAACCAAGTAAGAATAAATAGAGCCATTCCAGAGAAGATCAAAGTTACAGACACAGAGCCAATGCCAAGACGACATGTGGACTGACGCGCTGTAGAAAGCTGTGAGCCGAAACCACCGCATTAAATGCTCTGAAAGAGAAAGTCAAGTCGCATTAAATGCGAGCCACACCTTTGATCAAGTAGCTTAAATTCAAATGATAGATATCTCCTTCAACGGATATCTTTCTACAAGTATAAATAGACGATGAGCAACCCTGACCTGACTACTGAAAATTTACGTGAAAAAGACCAAGCATTCAAGCTATATTCTCTCAAGCATTCTCTACAGTTTCAATCACTCGACCTCAGTGAAGTGAACCAAGTTCAAGCTGAAAGATCCTTCGAAGGATTCAGAAGCTCACTTCACCGCACCAGTTGAAGAACAATCTTATATACTTTTAACATTGTTTCTGTGTGCTTAGATTATTTTAGGTGTCAAACAGTTGATAAGATTTGTCCTTGCTGTTTGTATTATTGTCTAGTTAATAGGCAATTCCTTGTGTGGGAGTATGAAACCCTGTATGGGTTGCCTTTAGAAATTGCAGTTGCTGTTTGTACGCTGGGTTCTAGTAGGTGGTTTACTTTGTAAGTTGATATATTTTTTGGGATTTCAATGTTTAGATTTTGATGAGACAAAATATATATGTAATAAGAAGTTTTGAGTGCCCCATTTTTCACAATGTTTAAGTGAAGACATATACTAGATTTGAGTCTAGATATAGGCGTTGGAAGATGGTGGTTACATAGCTGTATTCAGTATGCTGCAAGAAGGCAGGTATAGCATCGCTGCAAGAAGGCAGATACAACATCGCTTCAAGAAAATAGATACAGCACTGCAGCGAAGTAAGAAAGAACGGCGTGCAGCATCGCTGTAAGAAAAAGATATAGGAGTATTGCAAGTAAGAAATTACAACAGTATTGCACAAAGATACTGCAAGCAGGTCTAAGCTACAGCAGCACCGAGAGAAAGTAATAGCTGCAAGCAAACCTAGGATACAGCGCAAAGCTTACTGGCCAAACAGTCAAACAACGCCTATTACAAACAAAGAAGTATCCTGCAATGCGAGAAAGGATAAATGCAGTACGAGGAACAAAGACCTAAGTAAGAATAAATAGAGCGGTTCCAGAAAAGATCAAAGCTGCAGACACGGAGCCAATACAAAGATGCCACGTGGACTGATGCGCTGCAGAAAGCTGCTAGCCGCAACTGCCACATTAAATGCTTTGAAAGAGAAAGTTATGTCGCATTAAATGCGAGCCATGCCTTTGGTCAAAGCACTTCAAATTCAAAAGAGAGATATCTCCTTCAACGGATATCTTTTCCTACAAGTATAAATAGAGGATGAGTAACACTGAAGCTGGTTACTGAAATATTTGCGCAAAAACTATCAAGTATTCAAGTTACATCCATTCAAGTCAATTCTCAGTTTCAGTCACTCAACCTATGTGAAGTGAAGCAAGTTCAAAGCTGAAAGATCCTTCAAAGGATTCAGAAGCTCACTTCACCACACCAGTTGAAGAACAAACCATATATACTTTTTAACCTTGTTGCTGTGTGCTTGGGTTGTTTTAGGTGTCGAATAGTTGATAGGAGAGATCCTTGCTATTTGTATAGTTGTCTAAGTGTTAGGCAGCTTCCCTGTGTGGGAGTTTAGAAACCTGTGTGGGTTAGCCTTTAGAGTTTGCAGTTGTTGTGTGTATGCTGGACTCTAGTAGGTGGTTGCTTTGTAAAGTTGATATATTGTTAGGAAGGTCCTGTAAATCAATCTTGCTTAACGAAGTTTCTGCTCAAGGTAACAGTAGAGTGGACGTAGAAGGATTACACCACCTTCGAACCACTATAAGCCATAAGTGTTTAATTGTTTTCCTATCTGTGTTTTATTGTTTTTATCTGTCTGTGTCATAAGCATAAAACATTTTGAAAAGGGTCATATTTGAGAAAATCAGCCTTGTGTTTTAAATTATATTTATTCCGCTGTATATAAACTCTAGTTACAGCGTGCAGCACTACATTCTAGTGCTGTAAGCAGTAACTGTCTGTTGCTACAAGTTCAAGTAACTCACAGAACAGAAAGGTTTTTTCGAGAGATTTGTAAAATTGACCAAGGTTCATTCACCCCCTCTCTCTGAACCTCGGACACCATTTGGGAGCAACAAGTGGTATCAGAGCGAGTTGGGTTAAAAGCCAACTTATCTGGTCACCTATCCAGATCCACCTTTGACTCTTTGTTTTTCTCTGCATCCTAAAATTTCATTCTTACATATGGATTCCTTTAATAACAAATTACCCATGTTTTCCATAGAAGAATATGACGATTGGAAGATAAGAATACAAGCACATCTATCAGCTATTGTTGGTCCCAAGTGGTGTCCGAGGTTCAGAGGGGGGTGAATGAACCTTGGTCGATTTTTCAGAATCTTTAAAACAACCGTTCTGCACTGCAAGTTACTTGAGCTTGCAGCGATAGATGGTTACTGCTTGCAGTGCTAGAATGCAGTGATGCACGCTATAACTTGGAGTTTTGTACGTAGCGGAAATTTACTTTTAAACACAAGGCTGTTTTACATAAAAATGCTTCTTTCAAACGTTTTATGATGAGAAGAGATATAGATATATGCAGAAAATAAGCACAGATAAATAAAGCGATAAAAACACTTATGGCTTATAGTGGTTCGAAGGTGGTGTAATCCTTCTACGTCCACTCTACTGCTCCTCGAGCAGGAACTTCGTTAAGCAAGATTGATTTACAGGACTCTCCTAACAATCTATCAACTTTACAAAGCAAACCACCTACTGAAGTCCAGCGTACACACAACAACTGCAAACTTCAAAGGCTAACCCACACAGGGTTCTATACTCCCACACAGGGAAGCTGCCTAACACTAGACAACTAAAACAAACAGCAAGGATCTCTCCTATCAACTGCTTGACACCACTAAAACAACCTAAGCACACAGCAACAAGGTTAAAAGGATGAAAAGGTTTTCTTCAACTTGTGCTTCGAAGTGAGCTTCTGAATCCGTAAGGAATCTTTCAGCTTGAACTCTGCTTCACTTCGATAGGTTGAGTGACTGAAACTGTTGGCTTGAATACTTTAAATTTGTAAGCTCGAAACTTTCGCGTATGGAAATTTGATCTCAGTAACAGTAACCAGCTTCAGTACTTCTCGACCTCTATTTATACTTGTAGGAGAAGATGTCCGTTGAAGGAGACATCCCTCTTTTAAATTTGAAATAGCTTGGCCAAAGTATGGTTCACATTTAATGCGACTGACCTTTCTTTTCGGAGCATTTAATGCGGCAGTTGCGGCTCGCAGCTTTCTACGGCGCGTCAGTCCATGTGGCATCTTCTTATTGGCTCCGTGTCTGCTACTTTGACTTTTTCTTGAACGGCTCTTTTGTCCCTGCTTGGATCTCCGTTCCTCGTACTACATTTATCCTTCCTGGGATTTTCAGGATACTTAGTCTTGTAGTTGGCGCTGTATATACTTAACTGTTCTGTAAGTCTGCGCTGTATCCTTGGTCTCTGTGCAGCTGATGTATACTTTCAGTGCTGCTGTATTTTAGACCTGCTTGCAGTATTGTCTGGCAGTGCTGCTGTAACTTCGTTCTAGCAGTACTCCTGTATCCTTTTTATGCAGCGATGCTGCACGCCGTTCTTCCTTGCTTTGCTGTATCCTGACTTCATGCAGCGATACTGTATCCTGCCTTCTTGCAGCGATATCTTCCTTTAAAACTTAGATGAAGCTTTATCCTCTTTTAACCTCTATTTCAATCCTTGACTCAAGACTCAATTCTAGTCTATTTATTCACTTAAACAATGTGAAAATGGGGTACTCAAAACTTCCTATTACATGGTTGGTTTGTCTCATCAAAATCTAAACAATGAAATCCCAACAGCTATGAACGGCGAGATGTGGACGGTCATCACCGAAGGATCAATCATTCCTATAAAGGTGAATCTAGTGCTTGAAAGAGGCTTAGAAGAAGGAGCACCGTCACTACCAAACTTCCTGGTCAAACCAAGACAAGAATGGAACAATGAAGACAGGAAGAGAGCCAACTTAGACAATGTGGCCAAGAATGCTCTATTCATCACCTTAAATAAATGCACATTTAGCAAAGTTAAAACTTGCAGAACGTCCAAGGAAATATGGGAAAAGCTGGAGCAAATGTGTGAGGGACAGAGCTCACGAAAGACAACAAGATGTCCAATACTACCCAACTATTCGAGCTCTTCGAAATGAAAAATGAAGAGACTCTTGAGCAACTAGATTTGAGATTCACATCTATTGTGAATGAACTAGAAGCTCTGGGCAAGCACTATACTCAAAAGAAGAACATGAAAGTGCTTAGAGTTCTACCCATTGAGTGGGACAGCAAGACCACTGTCATGAGGGTGTCCATGGACTTGAAATCCATGAGTACATTCGACCTATTTTCCGACCTCAAAGCATTTGAGTATGACATAAACAAACGGAGAAAAGAGTCTGAAGAATCGAGCTCCAAATTTACAGTGCTAACTGCCAGAGGACCCAAGGATACAACAACCACTAGTTGTAGTAAGCAGATGGAGGTTACAGCAGAAGATGCTGAAGAGGATATGACTCTACTTCTAAAGAAATTTAGAAGATTTATGAAGAGCAACAACAACAACAACAACATCACCAACCTCAACAAGAGGAATGACTTCAGGAGAAGTTATCCGCCTCCTCAGGTATCCTCCTCTCCACAGCCAAATACAAACAATGTTGACTTGTGTTATAATTGTAGGAAACCAGGACACTATGCAAGGAACTGTCCATATCCAACGGTACACAAGTATCCTGAAGGAGAGAGAGAGCAGAGGAGAGATAAGAGAAGAGAGGACAGACACAAGCTTCGAGCTCTCATAAGAGAGATGGAGAAGGCCAAAGATACAGCAGTCTTGAAGGAAATGCTGAAACCTGTAGAATCCTCTGATAGTGACATTGAAACCTCATCCTCTGATGAAGAAGCGCTGATATGCCTAATGGCAAAAGATTGTGAGGACAGTGAAGAAGATGAGGTAATCTATCAACCACTGTCCATACCTAAAAAAGAGAAGCTGAACATGATCCACTCTTTAAAGAGGATCATGAGCAACTTTGAGCAGATCAACTCAATACATGAGGAACTAAATGTTGAAAGTGAGAATCTAAGAATCGACAATGAGATCCTTAAGAGCAAAAACATTGATATTGCCAAAATGCTGGCTGCATGTGAGTCTGATAACTCAAGGTGCTGCAAGCTGCAAAAGGAGATCTTTAGATTAAATATGCTGGTCACTAAGCTAGAAACTGAGAAGGAGAGCTTGCAGTCTACGATAAACACGTTCAACAAATCATTTAAGGACCCAATAGATTGCATAAATCAAAACAGAAGTCCTTTTGAAAGATCGGGCATAGGTTACAACAATCACACCTCTCAGAATACAACAAGAACATCCAAAGCTGTTAACTTTGTTCAAGCTAAAACCCCAATGGAGAAAGAGTTACTCTGTAACTCTGTGAAGATCTTGAACAAAACAGCAATGATGGATAAGGGGAAGAAAACCCAATGCTCAGCTGCAGGAAGTAAGCCCGCATCTAAGAACTGACTGCAGTATAATCCATCTGCTGTATGCAGCAAGAGGATGCAGCAACCCACAAAGTTGCAGCATAAAAGAAAATTTTCCACCTATACTAAGACCTATATGTCTAAACCTCAGAGAGGATATACTCAAGGGAAGTATGGTGGAATACCACACTACAAAGGTGTTGGTAACACATATGTTATCTCTGCATACACCTTTAATAAGTAGTTTAAAAACAAAACTGCATACAATCAGAGAACCAACAATTCTTACAGAAAAACAGTGACTGTCAAGAAAGTTTGGGTTCCCAAAGTAACTAATCCCAAAGGACCCTTACAGAAGTGGGTACCTAAATCTGCTTAAATTTGTTACAGGTTTCAGTGCCAAGTTGCAGCAGTGATGTATGGTATATTGACAGTGGCTGCTCAAGACACATGACAGGCAGTAAAGAAGCTCTCAAAGACTTCCAAGAATGCAAAGGACCAAGGTCATCTTTGGAGATAATTCCAAAGGAAGCACAAAAGGAAGTAAATGCCTAGTCAAAGGGAACATAAAGATCAAGAATGTATCCTATGTGAAAGGACTCAGATACAGCCTTCTGAGCATCAATCAATTTTATGACAAGGGATACACGGTTGAATTCAACCTCAACAAATGTTTAATTAAGGACAACACCTCAAATAAAGTCAAGCTTATAGGAACAAGAAGAGAAAACATCTATCTAGCTGATTGGAACTCTTCAATTCAACCAACATACTTCATTGTGAAAAGTTTACCAGAACTCAGCTGGTTATGGCACAAGAGATTAAGTCATCTGAACTTCAAGACTATCAACAAGCTAGCAAGGAAAAGTCTTGTAAGAGGATTGCCAGATATAGCATATAAGAAGGAGAATGTATGTGGAGCATGTCAGAAAGGAAAGCAAGTAAAGAGCTCATTCAAAGAGAAGTTACAGAAGTCATCTCACAGGATTCTAGATCTTCTACATATGGACCTGTTTGGACCAGTAGAACCAGTAAGCATAAGTGGGAAGAAGTACTCACTTGTGGTAGTAGATGACTACTCCAGATATACATGGACAATCTTTCTTGCTAAGAAATCAGAAATACAAGACAAGCTATCTGACCTTATGAAGAATATTCAAAATGAAAAGAGCTTGAGCATAGTGAAGATAAGATCAGATAGAGGAACTTAATTCACAAACAAATTCATTGAAAAATTCTGTTCTGATAATGGTATTCGACATGAATACTCTACTGCAAGAACACCTCAACAGAATGGTGTAACTGAAAAAAAGAATAGAACCCTCAAAGAAGCAACAAGGATAATGATAGCAGAAGTAGAAATACCCAAGAGATTTTGGCTAAAGCAACCAACACTGCATGCTACACACAGAACAGATGTTTAATCAATAAGGATCTAGATAAAACTTCTTATGAAGTCTGGAATGGATATACACCAAATGTTTCATATCTACATATCTTCGGATGCAGGTGTTATATCCTCAATAATGGAAAAAAACATTTGAAAACCTTTGATGCAAAGTTAGATGAAAGTGTATTATTAGGATACTCTGCTGTAAGTAGAGCTTTCATAGTATTCAACAAGAGAACCTTGGTGGTTGAAGAATCAATTCATGTGGTGTTTGATGAACCACACTGTGACACCAAGAAGGAGCAGACAAAGAAGAAGAAGCTGCACCTCTAAATGCAGTAGATATTCTTACAGCAGGAGAACCTCCAATCATACAGCAACAAGAGGAGCAACCTAGACCTACATATGTTCTTGAGCCTGACAGGTCATGGCTAAGAAATCATACTAGGGATCTTATCATAGGAGATCCATCCATAGGAGTAAGGACAAGAAGGTCCATCCCTCATGAAGCAATGTTTGCATGCTTTATATCTCAAATAGAGCCCAAGACTGTTGAAGAAGCCCTACAAGATAGCAACTGGGTATAGACTATGTAAGAAGAGTTAAATGGTTTTGAAAGAAATCATGTATGGTAAACGGTTGCAAGACCAACTCATCAAGGAGTTATTGGAACAAAGTGGGTTTTCAAGAACAAGCTAGATGAATCTGGACTAGTTTTGAGGAATAAAGCAAGATTAGTTGCTAAAAGATATTGCCAAGAAGAAGGAATTGATTTTGATGAGACTTTTGCTCCAATAGCAAGGCTGGAAGCAATAAGGATTTTTCTGGCATATGCAGCTCACATGAATTTCAATGTCTATCAAATGGACGTAAAGAGTGCATTCCTGAATGGTCTTCTTTCAAAAGAAGTATATGTTGAACAACCTCCAGGTTTTGAAGATCAAGTAGAAGAGAAGGTGTTTCGATTGCACAAGACCCTATATGGACTTAAGCAAGCACCGAGAGCTTGGTATGACACCCTATCTCTCTATCTGCTGGAGAATGGTTTCAAGAAAGGAACAGTCGACAAGACTCTATTCAGAATACAGGATAGAGAAAGTATACTACTCGTACAGATATATGTGGATGATATCATCTTTGGATTCACCAACAAAGAGCTGTGTGAGAAGTTCTCCAACCTGATGCAGTCGAAATTCGAGATGAGTATGATGGGAGAATTAAGTTTCTTTCTCAGGCTGCAAGTAAAACAGCTGGTTGCAGGAACCTTCATCAGTCAAGTCAAGTATACAAAGGAACTTATTAAGAAATTTGGTATGGAGAATGGTGCAGCAATATCCGTTCCAATGTCTACATCAATAAGCCTTGATAAAGATGAAGATGGTAAATATGTAGATATCACAAAATACAGACGGTTAATTGGATCCTTGCTGTATCTCACAGCAAGCAGGCCAGACATTATGTTTGCAGTAGGAGTCTGTGCAAGATTCCAAGTAGCACCAAAGGAATCACATCTTTCAGCTGTTAAGAGAATTATTAAGTATCTGAAAGGAACTCAGGAAGTAGGCCTATGGTATCCCAAGGAAGGAGGATTCAAGCTTAAAGGCTACTCTGACTCAGATTATGCAGGCTGCAAGATTGATCGGAAGAGTATCTGTGGGACTTATCAATTTTTGGGAATTAGACTTGTTTCATGGTTTTGCAGAAAGCAAACTTCGATTGCAACCTCTACAGCAGAAGCAGAGTATGTTGCAGCAGAAACTTGTTGCGCACACATTCTCTGAATACAACAGTAACTTAGAGATTATGGGATTGAAGAAAAAGAGACTCCGATTCTCTGTGATAACACAAGTGCAATAGCAATCACTCATAATCCTGTTTTTCACTCAAAAAGAAAGCACATCGACATACTACATCATGTTATAAGAGATCACGTGGAGAAGAAAGATGTTCTTCTTGAGAAAGTTCACACAGATCTCTAGCTTGCATATATATTCACTAAATCATTGAGTGAATCGAGGTTTTCTATACTTAGAAACGAGCTGGGAATTCTAAATCTATGAGGTGAAAAAGATGGTGTAGAAGCCTAGGGGGAATCTTTGCATGCTTACGAGAAGCAGTAAGTACAGTACTATAAACTACATCTTCATACAACGCTGGGTTCAAACAACGCTACATCTTTTATTCTTACAGTACATCAGTTATTTGGGAGAGTAAGCAGCACCTGGTTACAACATTTATTTCTAAGAGTATTCATTGCTCTGTAACCTTAAAAAGGTATTTATTTGAGTGGCAAATCGTATGTCTTTCAGCATTAAATGCATGTCTGCACGTGTCAGAAGTGGAAAAGGCACGATCAGAAGCCTACGCGCCCAGTAATGATTATTGACGATTTGACCCCTCCGTCTTTTTCTAAAGACCGTAAGATCAAATCCCTCTGATTATTCTCAACCGTTGATCTTACTACATGTCCCTTGAGATCCGTCATAACCCTCATATAACCACCCTTTTCGAATTCATTATTCACCATCACCTAATGAGAGAAGCTTCCTTTCTCGCGAAATTTTCCAAAGTCCAAAAATCTTCGAACCTTTCATTCTCTCTCTGAAAAATCAATGGCGGCCAGACAATCTATTGTTTTGGAAAGATGTCTGATCAACCAAGAGCACATCTATACTTCTAGGTTGTATGACAACTCGCTGATCCGCAGGATCTTTACCGTTCTTGAGAGGACTCAAGTCCTAGGACTACTGACCACCACCTATGATGGTTTCTTGGTGGAGTCAGTTCAACGTTTTTACTCCTACGCCAGGATTGCGGAGGAGAGGAACTGCATCCTATTCAGGATAGATGCAGATGAAGAGGAGAGGTCTCTGACCATCAGAGATATTGCCACCACCTTCAGCATTTCTGCTGGAGGAATGACCCCAGTAAGCTTGTGACGTATGGGGAGAACAATGCTCAAGAGATGTGGGATCTCTTTCGAGTAAGAGATGTCGGGGCCGAGATCAAGAGAAGTACCCCGATAAAACTCTTCAAACCTGAGTTTGAACTCCTACATGACATCTGTGCATACTCCATCGAAGACAGGATGGGAAGTTACGACTAGTGCATGGATCTCTGGTTCCGAATTATGTCTGCCATCATGGTCGGCGAAAAAGTGAACTGGATGAGGTTCATCATGAAGAGGTTGTGGGAGGAAGTAGAGAAGATAACGGTGAGGATGAGCTTCAGCATCACCATCTGCTCTCTGCTCTGCAAGCTTGGTCTTCAGCTTACAGCACCCATTCCTATCCCTATTGAGAAGTATCTCGGGGAGAAGAAGAAGGGTAAGACCCAACCGAAGGCAGCAGAAGCTGGGGTTGCCAGGAAGAAAATCAAAGACAAAAAGAATACAACCCTAGCATTGCAAGATGAAGCTGTAGGCAGCGGGGACGACGAGGAAGATGAGGATGTTGAGAGTCCTCTTTCTATCATCAAGAGGACTACAAGAGAGGCTGACCTTGAACCTGAAGCCTCTTCCTCGACTGATGATGTACCCTTGGTCAGGAGGGCCTCGTGCAGCAAGAAAAAGGCTGCCGCAGCTGATAATTCCCAACTCTCTACAGCAAGCTTGGCTGTAGTTACTGTTGAGGATGAGTCACATCTGCTAGAAAGTGGCAGAGAAACTGGTATAGAAGCTCGTCTACAAGGGGCTATTGACTTAGCCTCCTTGCGCAATCATGGAGTTGCTGCATCAGTGCTTGATCCTACCTCCCTTACTGCTAGAAATATGGAGCAGCAGTACAATCTCTGGAGGGAGATGAGGCTGTCTAAGGGGGAAGTTCTTTTGCAGTGGAAGAATTTCCTGACAGTCGAGCAAGCTGTCCTGGAGTGGGCCAATTCAGACAACATTCTGGCACTCCTGCAACTTGAGTATGCAGTAATGGTGTAAGAACAAGCTGTGGGCACTGCTGCTCAGAGAGCAAATGATAAGGGAAAGAGAAAAGCTCTTACAAAATCCGACTCTGCAGAGCTGCCGATGAGAGTAGCATTGGAAGACATCCAGGTTTTTTTTACCCCAACTGCGGAGGCTGTTAGAAGGGACGATGACGTCGCTTTTGCTCAAGAGTAAATCGACACCTTGGGTGTGGAGCAAGCTGAAGAAGTTATGCTGCAACAGGCGCTGTAAGAAAGTGTTAAAGAAACCAGGATACAGCACACTCCTAGGAGGATGCGGGGAGAATGCACCTCAATTCAACACAATACAAACTCCCATGCATATGAGCAAATGGTTGAAGGCCTCTCCAACATTATTATGCTTGATTCTTTGGAGGAGGAGGAGCCTTAACTGATGGACTATGGTGATTTTCCTGTACACATGGAAGTAGCTGCTTTAGATTCTCAAAAGGAACCAACCGCAATCATTAGAGATGTAATCTCTGACATTGCTGAAGTCGCCGATGATGCAACCACAGAGGAAGTTGTAGAGGCTGGACTCCTTGTATTGGCTGAGACAGCAGTACAGCAGGCAACCACCCTTGCAGATGCTGCTGAGGAAACAAGGAGGGTGGAGGCTGAGATTCTTGCAGCAGTGGAGCTTATAGTGCTGGATGCTGTGGAGGCTGAAAGAAACCAACCAGAGCTGCAAGAACCCATTCTTGCAGCAGAAGCTGTCCAGGTTACATGACCGATCGTGGAGACGGGGTCCTTGTTGAAGACCTCAGGCGAGGCTGTTGTTCTGACAACACTTCCTGAGGGTGAGAAGACCTCTGCTAGGGAGGCTATTGAGACAGTACCCACAGAGGATGCTGGAGTAGAAGCAGAAGTAACCGCTGTGTAGCTAGAGATACCTTAGAAGGAGGTTAATGCTGCAGCTGCTGCTTGCTTGTTTGAACCTTCCCAGGTTACAACAGCAGGGATTACTGAGGACGCTGCAGCTGATCATACCGAATTCGCCAGGATGATGAGGGAGCGGAACATGGCTGCGTACGGATCGAAAGGTAGTGGAGTAGAACCAGTAACAGTCTTATCCGGTGAAGAAGAGACAGAAGATGAAGAGCACCCATCCTCAAGCTCAACAAGTTCCCAACCCAGCAACTATGAGGATGAGGTTGCTATTGAGGCACCAAGGCATGATGCAGTACCGAACCCCCAAGCTGTAATCCCTTACACTGCATCGGCTACCACCTCGACAAGGAGGAATTCGGGCCTGATCCCTAACGAATCGATCGACGGGATGGTAATTACTGTTAGACATCTACTGCATACTCTCTAGGAACATGAGTCTAACATACAGAACAACATCAAGGTCGGCGCCCAATTGCATGCTGAAACCATATCTGGTTTCAAGAAGGATCTTGAAGTACTGTTTAGGATGATCAAACGAATGCTCAATGATTATTTCCACAGGCTGTACATGGAACGGGTAAGGATGGAGGGTGAGCTGAAGGTCGAAGCTGCATAGACTTGCTAAGAAGTAAGGCTGTGTAAGCGCCATGCATAGAATGCCTCTGAATGGCTGCAAACTCACTCCCCCGTCCTTGACACACTTTTGGACCATGTCACGGATCAATTCAGAAGAACCAGAAGTGTGGACAACCGTTTGGGGAACTTGAAGATGATCATCGGCGAACTGAGGGATATCATGCTTAGTGCGTTCCCTTAGCATGCTCAAGCCTCCAAGGATGCCCAGAGCCAACAAAAAGACCACGCTCCAAAGTGATCCCAGCTGCCCCTACTCAGCCCCCGACTTTTGATGATGCCAAAAAGGGGGAAGGATTTACTTATAGATACAGGAGCTCAGGGGAAGCTGATGAAGATGAAGAAGAAGAAGATGACCAGCCTCTTAGCAAGAGAAGGAGGAGGTCTGGATCATCTGCTGCTGCTGACATCCTCTCTCCAAAGCGCTGAAGAAGAGATGATGAAGGTGGAGCTGGAGGAGCTGGTGCAGCTGCTGGAAGCAGATCAGCAGCAAGCGCTGCATACAGCAGTGCTACAAGAAAGGATACATCACCTCCTTTTTCTCATCATACAAAGAGAGGGAGAGAGAGCCAGCAGCAGGGCTCGAGGAAAAGGGTAAGCGGAGCTGAAGCTGAAAGACATTACAACGAGAAGATGGCTGCTCAGAGAGCGGAGCAGGCCAGAGCTAAAGCTGATGAGAATGCCTGGACGCAGAGGCTTGGGCTGATTGGAGAAAGAAGATTCTTTGGCAGAAACTTCTACCAGTACCCTCCTCAGAAAATACCCCGACTCGACACAGACAACATATCTGTTGAAGTATCAGTGTTAATGGATCAGAGGCCAGATGGAAAGAACATCGCATGGAGCTTGAACATCTTCAAATCCATCAAGCTGCTTACTGATCGCAATCCATCATTTGAGATGATCACACTGTATAAGAGATCCGAATATCTCAGATACTTCAGGTTTATGTGCAGAAATGGCAAATTCAGCAAATTCCATACTTGCCAATCTGCACTGAGAAGATATGAAGAACTTATTAGGCGTGGAGAGCTTTAGATTCAGAACTTCTACACCGACCTAGTGAAGCGAGGCAGAATAGTGCCTTTCTATGAGGATTTCTGGCTGAGATGTATTTAGGTTCCTAACGTGCAGCAAATTCTTGAAGAATCCTATCAGAAGTCCATTCGAGATTGGTGGAAGGGATCGAGAGAAAGAACTAAACAAGAAAGGTTAGATGTTGAAAGTAGACCTAAAGAATCGTCATCACTAAGGTCCCTATTTTAGTAGCTTTATATATGCATGCTCTTTGTACTCTCTCTATTGTACTTTTCTATCATTTGTAAAATTTCTGTGAGCTAATGAAGAAATTTTTAGATTACTATTTTCGATCAAGTTAATCAAGTATGAACTCTTACATGCTTTCGAGTTTTCCTGAAGATATGTGACAAAGGAATAGCATGATGCATATCTGATGAATCCAGGATTAGATTTTTATTTGTTCAAGGCTTTTCAAGCATGTAATCCGGATGACATTTGATATAATGTAAAAATGAAAACTTTCTTCATGAACGAAATAATGTGAAGGTCTTGTCATCATAAAAAATGGGGAAATTATTGGGATTTCAATATTTAGATTTTGATGAGACAAAATGTATATGTAATAGGAAGTTTTGAGTACCCCATTTTTCACAATGTTTAAGTGAAGACACAAACTAGATTTGAGTCAGATATAGGCGTTGGAAGATGGTGGTTACATAGCTATATTTAGTATGCTGCAAGAAGGCAGGTACAACATCGCTGCAAGAAGGCAGATACAACATTGCTGCAAGAAAACAAATACAGCACTGCAGCAAAGTAAGAAAGAACGGCGTGCAGCGTCGCTGCAAGAAAAAGATACAGGAGTACTGCAAGTAAGAAGTTACAGCAGTACTGCACAAAGATACTGCAAGTAGGTCTAAGCTACAGCAACACCGAGAGGAAGTAACAACTGCAAGCGCAGAGCTTACTGGCCAAACAGTCAAACAACACCTATTACAAACAAAGAAGTATCCTGCAATGCGAGAAAAGATAAATGCGGTACGAGGAACAAAGACCCAAGTAAGAATAAATAGAGCGGTTCCAGAAAATATCAAAATTGCAGACATGGAGCCAATACAAAGATGCCACGTGGACTGACGCATTGCAGAAAGCTGCTAGCCGCAACTAGCACATTAAATGCTCCAAAAGAGAAAGTCAAGTCACATTAAATGCGAGCCATGCCTTTGGTCAAAGCACTTCAAATTCAAAAAAGAGATATATCCTTCAACGGATATCTTCTCCTACAAGTATAAATAGATGATGAGCAACACTGAAGCTGGTTACTAAAACATTTGCGCAAAAACTATCAAGTATTCAAGTTATATCCATTCAAGTCAACTCTCAGTTTCAGTTGCTCAACCTCTGTGAAATGAAGTAAGTTCAAAGCTGAAAGATCCTTCGAAGGATTCAGAAGCTCACTTCACCACACCAGTTGAAGAACAACCATATATACTTTTTAACCTTGTTGCTGTATGCTTAGGTTGTTTTAGGTGTCGAATAGTTGATAGGAGAGATCCTTGTTGTTTGTATAGTTGTCTAAGTGTTACGCAACTTCCCTGTGTGGGAGTTTAGAACCCTGTGTGGGTTAGCCTTTAGAGTTTGCAGTTGTTGTGTGTATGCTGGACTCTAGTAGGTGGTTGCTTTGTAAAGTTGATAGATTGTTAGGAAGGTCCTGTAAATCAATCTTGCTTAACGAAGTTCCAGCTCGAGGTAGTAGTGGAGTGGACATAGAAGGATTACACCACCTTCGAACCATTATAAGCCATAAGTGTTTAATTGCTTTTCTATCTGTGCTTTATTGTTTTTTTCTATCTTTGCCATAAACATAAAACATTTTGAAAAGGGTCATATTTGAGAAAATCAGTCTTGTGTTTTAAATCATATTTATTCCACTGCGTATAAACTTTAGTTACAGCGTGCAGCACTGCATCCTAGTGCTGTAAGCAGTAACTGTCTGGTGCTACAAGTTCAAGTAACTCACAGATTAAAAAAGGTTTTTCCGAGAGATTTGCAGAATCTACCAAGGTTCATTCACCCCCCCTCTAAACCTCAGACACCACTTGGGACCAACAAGATTGTTAGGAGTGTCCTGTAAACCAATCTTGCTTAACAAAGTTCCTGCTCGTAGTAGTAGTAGAGTCGACGTAGAAGGATTACACCACCTTCGAACCACTATAAACCATAAGTGTTTTATTGCTTTTCATGTGTACTTTATCTTTTATATCTATCTATCATAAGCATAAAACATCTTGAAAATGATCATATTTGAGAAAATCAGCCTTGTGTCAAAAATATATTTTCCGCTGTGTATAAAAACTCTAAGTTACAGCGTGCAGTACTGCATACTAGTGTTGTAAGCAGTAACTGACTGGCGCTGCAAGTTCGAGTAACTTGCAGAGCAGTAAGTTTGTAAAAAATTTACAAAATCTACCAAGGTTCATTCACCCCTCTTTAAACCTCGGACACTACTTGGACCAACAAGTGGTATTAGGGCAAGTTGGGTTAAAAGCCTGTTGGTCCCAAGTGGTGTCTGAGGTTCAGATGGGGGGTGAATAAACCTTGGTCGATTTTATAAATCTTTAATAAACTTACTGTTCTGCAAGCTAATTGAACTTGCAGTGCCAGACAGTTACTGCTTACAACACTAGTATGCAGTGCTGCACGCTGTAACTTAAGAGTTTTTATATGCAGCGGAAAATATGTTTTTGACACAAGGCTGGTTTTCTCAAATATGATCTTTTTGAAGATGTTTTATGCTTATGACAGATAGATATACAAGATAAAACACATATATGAAAGCAATAAAACACTTATGGTTTATAGTGGTTTGAGTAGTAACTTTGTTAAGCAAGATTAGTTTACAGGACACTCCTAACAATCTATCAACTTACAAAGCTAAACACCTATTAGAACCCAGCACACACACAACAACTGCAAGTTTTAAAGATAACCCACACAGGGTTTCACATTCCCACACAAGAAATTGCTTAACACTTAGACAACTTATATAAACAGTAAGAATAAATCCTATCAACTGTTCGACACCTAAAACACCTAAGCACACAGCAACAAGGTTAATAGTATATAAAATTGTTCTTCAACTGGTGCGATGAAGTGAGCTTCTGAATCCTTCAAAGGATCTTTCAGCTTGAACTTGGTTCACTTCACTGAGGTCGAGTGACTGAAACTGTAGAGAATGCTTGAGAGAATATAGCTTGAATGCTTGGTCTTTTTTGCATAAATGTTTTAGTAGTCAGCTTTAAGGTTGTTCGTCCTCTATTTATACTTATAGAAAGATATCTGTTGAAGGAGATATCTCTCATTTAAATTTAAGCGTACCTGATCAAATGTATGACTCGCATTTAATGCGACTTGACTTTCCCTTTCAGACCATTTAATGTGGTGATTGTGGCTTGGAGCTTTCTGCAGCGCGTCAGTCCACGTGTCGTCTTGGTATTGACTCCGTATCTGTAACTTTGATCTTCTTTGGAATGGCTCTACTTATTCTTGCTTGGTTCTTTGTTTCTCGTACTGCATTTATCCTCCTCGAAATGCAGGATACTTATTCTGTTTGTTTTAAGCGCCGTTGGCTGATTATCCAGTAAGCTTTGCGCTGTATCTTAGGTCTGCTTACAACTGTTCGCTCTTTACAGTGCTTCTGTAACTTGATCTTCTTACAGTAACTTCATACAGTATTGCTGTATCTTTTCTTATAGTACTCCTATAGCCTTTTCTTACAGCGTTGCTACATACCGTTCTTACTTACTTACTGCATTGCTATATCTACCTTCTTTTAGTATTGCCGTATCTATTTTTTTACAGCATTGCTGTATCTACTTTCTTACAGCATCTTCATTCTAAAATTCTCGATGCAGTATTGTACATATGTATACCTCCATCTTTTAGTACCTATAACTAGACTCAATCCTAGTCTATGTTTTCACTTAAACACTGTGAAAAATGGGGTACTCAAAGTTCCTATTACATATTTGGTTTGTCTCATCAAAATCTAAACATTGAAATTCCAACAAAGCCAACTTATCTGGTCACCTACCCAAATCCACCTTAGTCTTGATGTTTTCTCTGCATCCTTGAAAAACTCATTCTTACGGCATACCATGGATTCCTCTTGTTGGGTTTTCGATGTTTAGATTTTGATGAGACAAACCATTTATGTAATATGAAGTTTTAAGTACCCCATTTTTCACATTGTTTAAGTGAATAAATAGACTAGAATTGAGTCTTGTGTTAAGTGTTAAAAATGAGGATGAAAAAGGATAAAGCTGCATCTAAGACTTGAAAGAAGTTATCGCTGCACGAAGGTGGGATACAATATCGCTGCAAGAAGATAAGGATACAACATAGCTGGTTGAAAGAAGATACAGCAACAGCTCAATGAGTTAAATCTTCTCTACAGCAAAGTAAGAAAGGACGGCGTACAGCAACGATGCAAGAAAATGATACAGAAGTACTGTTAGAAAGAAGTTACAGCAGCACTGCCAGAAGATACTGCAACCAGGTCTAAGTTACAGCAGCACTGAAAGAAAGCATCAGCTGCACAAGGACCTAGGATACAGCGCAGAACTTACAGTCAGCTAAGTCAAACAGCGCCAACTACAAACGAAGTATCCTGCAAATCCTAGGAAGGATAAATGCAGTACGATGAACGAAAATTCAAGCAAGAATAAAAGAGTCGTACAAGAAAAAGTCAAAGTAGCAGACACGGAGCAAATGAGAAGATGCCACATGGACTGACGCGCTGCAGAAAGTTGCGAGCCGCAACTGCCGCATTAAATGCTCCGAAAGAAAAAGTCAAGTCGCATTAAATGCGAACCATACTTTGGCCAGACTACTTTAAATTCAAAAGAGGGATGTCTCTTTCAACGGACATCTTCTCCTACAAGTATAAATAGAGGTCGAGGAGAACTGAAGCTGGTTACTGAAATCTGTCACTGTTCTAAAATACTCAAAGCTTACAAGATTCAAGCATTCAATCTTATGATCAGTTTCAGTCACTCAACCTACCGAAGTGAAGCAAGTTCAAGCTAAAGGATTCCTTACGGATTTAGAAGCTCACTTCGAAGCACAAGTTGAAGAAAAACCTTTTTATCTTTTTACACTACAACAAAAATGCTCAAAGACAACACTATAACAACAACATTTTTAAGCACAAAATGTTGTTGTTTTGAAATTTACAACACTTATTGCTTAAAGTGTTGAGAAAGACGTATATTTTTTGGTCAAATACAACACTTTAACAACATCTTTTATGAAGTGTTGTCTTTGGGCGTGTTTTTATCAACAAATAACTACAGTTAGACAACATTTTTATTGTAGTGTTGTGTTTTGGCAAATTTTTATTACAAAACTACAACACTTTAAGGGAAATGTTGTCTTTGAACTGCCTTTTTGAGATAATAACAATATTTCTTTAAATGTTGACTTTATATACACTCTTCTAAAATGACAATATTTGAAATGTGTTATCTTTTAACCATAAAGACATTCGTTTTGGAAAGTGGTAAGTTTATGATGAAACTGATGTGTGACCTCTTCCAAACAATTATTAATAATTAATAATTATAATAGTATTATTATTGTATTTGAGGTATATAATTATTACTATTGGTATTTTTATTTTATTATTATGATTACAATTCCATTATTTTTTTAGCTTAGATTTATCAGATACTTAGGTTGAATCTTAAGCTTATATTGTTGAGAGATTTTTATTTATTTATTGATCATTTTTTAATCATCGATATTGAGGGTAAATTATTGTTGATTCATATTGAGCATTGTGAATGTTGATAAGTTGATTACTATTGTTATTTTCGTATTAATAATTTATTTATTGATACCATTTATTTTTGGTATCAAATATGTTTTTTTGATAATAATAGACATTGGTATCGAAAATTTAATTGCCGATAACATTAATTTTATAGTATCCACAATTTTTTTGATATTATTGTTAGTTTGGTATTAATAATTTATTTATTGATACCATTTATTTTTGGTATCAAATATGTTTTTTTGATTCTAATTATGATTGGTATCGAAAATTTAATTGCCGATACCATTAATTTTATAGTATCCACAATTTTTTCGATGCTATTATTATTTTGGTATTAATAATTTATTTATTGATACCATTTATTTTTAGTATCAAATATTTTTTTTTTGATAATAATAAACATTGGTATCGAAAATTTAATTGTCGATACCATTAATTTTATAGTATCCATAATTTTTTTGATATTATCATTATTTTGGTTAATTTATTTTTCGTATCAAATATGTTTTTTTTTATAATAATAGACATTGATATCGGATATTAATGAGTGATACTAATTATATTTATATTTTCTTGCTTGTATTTTTTAAAATATATACGATTGTCCAATTTACTTAATATTTACTTAAGAATTTAAAATAAGAGTATCATTAAAGAAACCCCACTCAATTTCACCCCATTTTCCTCTTCTTCTTCTTCGCTACTTTATTGTTGAAATCTCACTCGCTTCACTTGTTAAATTATACTCTGCTTGAAGGGCAGTGTTCGGCAGTAATGATGTGGATAATGAGAACGATTCGACGGCCAATGGTCCAGTTTCAGTCGGCAGCGGTGGCTAATTTCTCATCATCGGCGGCGGTGGAGATGGAGAGGTGCATAAGAGAAGGGGCCAGGAATGATTGGAAGAAAGAGGAAATTAAGTCCATCTATGATTCTCCTGTGTTTGATTTGATATTGGAGCCACATCTTCTACTACTATTTACATTCAGGTATTGCTTCCTTGTGGTGGTTTTTCATTTTTGTTGTAAACCCCTCAACAAGGCATTGACCGCTACTATACTTCCTGAGTAAAATTTTTATGTTTTCGGTTTCCTGACAGATTAATTTGGTATGGTTTATGAGTTATTTGTTCGCGTGCTGCTTGGTGTCTGAAACTTTGAGATCGTATTGATATTCCATTAGATGTTAAAATTTGGAAGACCTGCCAGTCTCAAGCACCATTTACTGAATTACTGCAATGGATGATCATGTAAATAGGTGACAACAAGATTTTGCCTAAATTGTTCTGTCACCACACTATAGAAGTGAGTAGGTCTTGTGTGATCAGTAACTCAAGCATGGTTAGAACTAAAATGATTAGGCAATCTCTTTAAATTTTATTCTCATTTTACCAGTTAATGTAATTTCATTTTCAGCATTTTTATGGCGTGATACATGGCCTATTACTGAAGAAATCCTTTTGTTATAAAATTGTGCCATTGTTACTCTCCATTATTGCATGTGCATCTTATTCTTCAAACATCATTAAATGTAAATAGAAGTGTAGTAGAGGCAAAAGTTAATTCAAATCCCTCTATTGTAGTTAGCACATTACTCTACCTCAGTTGTTGATAACTCCTTGCTGGTGCTATTAGATATTGATAACTGGTGAGGGCAATACCTTGGCATATTGTGTTTGGAGTATATAGAATTCATGATTCTAATTTCTCCTTTATGTTCTTGCTCTGCAGTCACCCACATTTAGTGGAATTTCGTGGCATAATTTATCTTCACTGGAAGTTGGACTTATTGTAAGAAGGTTGTTCCTTCCTGTGTGTTACACTCCACCCCCTCCCCCCAAAAAAAAGAAGAAGATGAAGAAGAAGAAAGGAGGAGCATAACTTCACTTTAATCTATTTATGTCAAGGAAGATCACATGTTTTCTGCTTTTGTGTTTATTGCAGACCAGCGGCTCATTGTATGGTGCATTGATAGGCTCAATTTTGGCATTTTATGCTGCTGATTTCCTAGGTCAGTGCAACTTCCGATGTTAGGCCTAAAAGCTGCACCTGATCATAATTTGATTACATGGCTTATATCACTAGAAAGCCACGTGAGTCTAGTTTCTAACAAAAAAAGAATTTTGTAATTTGGAATATTTTGTGAAGAGTTATAGTTAAAATACTGAAGGGTGGCAGGTTGTTTCGGAATTGTCAAGAGGCTGTCTCAAAGGGTCAATTTATATTGAAAACTGATTTCACTTAGGTATAAATTGGTTACATGGCTTATATCACTGGAAAGCCACGTGAGTCTAGTTTCTAACAAAAAAAGAATTTTGTAATTTGAAATCTTGTGTGAAGAGTTATGGTGAAAATACTAAAGGGTGGCAGGCTGTTTCGGAATTGTCAAGAGGCATCACAGGATCAACTTTACATTGAAAACTGATTTCACTTGGGTATAATTTGGTTACATGGCTTATATTGCTAGAAAGCTACGTGAGTCTAGTTTCTAACAAAAAAAGAATTTTTTAATTTGGAATCTTGTGTGAAGAGTTATGGTTAAAATACTAAAGGGTGGCAGGCCAAGTTGTAATCTGTCACTGGAATGTTATTAGACTAATTTTATTTACCTATTGATTCTAATATGTAGGAAATTGTTGTTAAGAAATTTCTCGATCAAGATTTAACTGAAGAATCTCTTGAGAAATTCAGAAGTGAGGTAATCATCTTATTTCCTTCAATGGCTTCATAGTTTGTATCATATGAATGTAGATCTTGCATGCATGTTGTTGAATGTCTAACATGTATAAGATTATTTGTGCAATGCAAGGTCATTAATCCTCACAAGGAGGTGGTCTTTTTAATGGATCCTCTTAGTCATCGTATGCGTAATGATGCTGGAAATATGTTGTTAATACGTAAGTTATCATTCTTTCTATTAAACATTAATCTATGTTCTTTCATAGTATTTGTTTAACTCGTTTTCAATTATGAAGGGCAATACAATTGTTCAATGCGAACATGGGAATGAAGGGAAAAAAGCAACCTAGTTGGGAAATAATACATGTATGTTTCTTTACATTAAGTTGTCGTTCATTTTGTTATGTTTGTCATATATATATAGGGTCCTCGCCAATCAGATGATAAGCAATGTGGATATTATGTGATGAGATACATGAGAGATATCATTGGAGCTGCACCAAAAGACATTGTTACTCTACGATCCATTGTAATAAAATATATGTTTTGAAGTTCTTATTATTAAAAGACTTTTGAGATTATGTATTTTTAATTTTTAAGTTAACAATAACTGGGTTTTACTAATTTTGTTTCATGATTGTTTAAAGTTTACACAAGACGAGTACTCTCAAAAGGAAATTGATGAAGTGCGATCGGAATAGGCAGATTGTGTTCAAGATCATCTACATGTCTAACATGATTTAGTAAGTGATTGGCCAATACCTTTCTTGTATATGTTAATGTAATGATAAAATTCGAATATTTTCTTGAATTTTGGGCATGAACTGGAAATTTACATTGAGAAGTTCGTGTTGTTGTGCATGCTGAATCTAGTAGTTTGTTTGATAAAAATTTAGGAAGTTTGAGGTTATATCGAAGCTTTGTGGTTGTACAAAGGAAATTTTGTGGTCGCATTATAACTTTTACATTTAGCCATTATGTAAGTTGTTTATATTAATATGTAAATTGAAATGAAATAAAGTTTCTTTTTTGCTTCATTGAATTGTGAATGAAGACTGTTCTTAGGCAACAAGATGATAAATTATAAGACTATTAATTTTCCTGCTTACATTGAATTGATTGTGTTGGTCCCAGTGGTATAAGGTTAAGAGGGGGGGGGGGGTGAATTAACCTTATCAAATTTTTAACTTTCACTCCAAAGGATGTTAAGTCCCTGATGGGCAGGTAGCTAGTAAGCTTACTGCTCGATAGGTTCCTGCTTAGGCAGTAACCTCAGGACTTAGTCAGAGAATGTAATGCACAGCGGAAATACTTATGTTTTTCGAAACGTGCTTTTTAATGCAGTATGCTTAGATGCAGGTAGATAGATATAAGAGGCACAAGCAAGCTTATAGAGGTTCAAGGGTGGAGTAATCCCTCTACGTCCTCTCTACTCCTTCACAAGGAGGAACTTTGTTAAAGCTAGTTTGATTTACAATAGACTCAGCTAACACAAACTAAACTCTAAACAAAACTGTCAGCTCTATCCACACAGGTAGCTGCACAGTGACCAACTATCGACCCACACAGGATCTCCACACAGGTTAACCGACCCACACAGGATCCTTTCTCTTCTTCAGAGAGATTACAACTTAGCAGTTTCAACACCTGACTAAGTGACTCCTATCAGACTTAATGAATAAAAGATTTAAGGCACAATCAAATGCAGCAGGCTCCTTGAACTTCAGAAGAACATAAAGGTAGCTGGCTTGCTGCTTGCTTAGTCTGAATAACTTGAGGGTATAAGCTTGTGCGTCTATTTGCTTCTCAGTTCTCTTGATTGTATATTATCGTTATCTCCTTTCCTTTGAAAATCAGACTTCTATTTATAGGCATCAGGTGGTTTTCTGCCCGTTGGAAATGCAGTCCTTTGTATGATGAGGTGTCTCTATTTGATTGGTTCTGCTGATCTTCTGACACCTGTTCTGAAATGCCTTCATTCTGTTCTGCAACTGCTTGTCCTTTGTCTGCGTAATTACATTCTGCAGACTGTTTGTACTGTGTCCTTGCTGCTTTATCACACATGGCAGATTCTGATTTGTTGGAACTAGAGTGACTCTACTGGCTAGTCAGGTTGCATTGACTCTGATGTATCTGGTAGTATCCTCATTGAGTCAGTCAGCTTCCTTGATTATCTCCAGGTTCCTTGTAGCATCCTTCTAGAACTTCGCTTGCTGGTTGCTCGATACAGTATGCAGGTAGCAGGTACTTTGGCTTCCTGGCTACTTGGCAGAATCTTCAAGTCCTTCCAGCATCCTTGCCTTAGCAAATTTACATTAAAGACTTATCCAGACAGCTAAGATTCTAATCTATTACACGTTTTGTCTCATCAAAATCTATTACATTTCATCCTATCAGATTGGATTGAGAAATGCACTATAAGCATGAGATATAAACAAGTGGATTTGAGTTTAAGGTAATTAGAATCTTAGATTATGAGATTATATCATAGTTATGTTAAGTTTATTAAGATCAAATTGTTGGTCTCATGTTTTAGGATTGTATCATTTACACGAATTGTTGTTCTTTTCTTTTGATGTGCAGGTTTTTGGTTATTTGAATCTTTTGGAGAGACGCCATCAACAAATCTAGTAAATACATGCTCATAATTTTTCATTTCAAGCATTGGTGTTGATGTTTTGGAGAAATAGTACATGTTCATAACCTTTTTCAAGCATAGACTTTTATGTTTTGGAGGAATAGCAATAGCCTTTGTTTTTGTCAAGAATTGTTATACGATGTAATATTCGCAAATATTTGTACATATACTTTATATTTGAAGATTTTATGTTTTGAATATGAAATATTTTCAATTTATATATTCTAGAATTTTTTAATATCACTGATCAACAACAGTTTTAAGGAAAAAAAATTATTGTCTTACACAATCAAAGACAACAATTACAAAATGTTGTAGATAAATATAAAGGGAACACTTATAAACTATTGTCATTTTAGACAAAGCGTCGTGTATTATTGGAAATTTCAGGTACAAAGACAATAGTAATTTAAGAAGGACAACAATTCAAAAATGTTGTTAATAAACGGAATAGCAACAGTTCGAAAGTGTTGTCTATGAGCGAAATATTTTATATAAAAGATAACAGTTTGTATATTAAGGACAACATGTTAAAAGTGTTGTCTATGAGAAAACGACAACACTTATTAAGTGTTGTCTTTGGACGCCCCTCTTTGACAACAGTGACATAGACTACAATTTAAAACCTACAATGACAACACTTTACAATTGTTATCTTTCAGCTTTTTTGTTATAGTGTTAATCTTGTTGCTGTGTGCTTAGGTTATTTTAGTGGTGTCAAGCAGTTGATAGGAGAGATCCTTGCTGTTTGTTTAGTTGTCTAGAGTTAGGCAGCTTCCCTGTGTGGGAGTGTGGAACCCTGTGTGGGTTAGCCTTTGAAGTTTGCAGTTGTTGTGTGTACGCTGGACTTCAGTAGGTGGTTTCTTTGTAAAGTTGATAGATTGTTAGGAGAGTCCTGTAAATCAATCTTGCTTAACAAAGTTCCTGCTCGAGGAGCAGTAGAGTGGACGTAGAAGGATTACACCACCTTCGAACCACTATAAGCCATAAGTGTTAATTTGCTTTCTTTATCTGTGCGCTTATATTCTGCATTTCTTTTATCTCTGTGCATAAAACATTTTGAAAGAAGCATTCTTGAGAAAAATAGCCTTGTGTTTTAAAGTTAATTTCCACTGCGTATAAAACTCCAGGTTACAGTGTGCAGCACTATATCGTAGCGCTGCAAGCAGTAACCATCTATCGCTACAAGCTCAAGTAACTTGCAGTGCAGAACGGTTGTTTTAAAAGTTCTGAAAATCGACCAAGGTTCATTCACCCCTCCCCTCTGAACCTCGGACACCACTTGGGACCAACACCTCTAATCATAAGTTGTCCATGTTTTCCATAGAGGAATATGACGATTGGATGACAAAAATGCAGGCACACCTTTCAGCGATAAATGATGAGATTTGGACGGTCATCATCGAAGGACCGATCATCCCCACAAAGGTGAACTGTATGCTTGGTAGAGATATGGAGGAAGGAGCACCGCCACCACCTAACTTCCTGGTTAAGCCAAGACAAGAATGGAATAACGAAGACAGAAAGAGTGTCAACTTAGACAACGTGGCCAAGAATGCTCTATTTATCACCTTGGACAAAGGTACATTCAACAATGTTAAAACTTGCAGAACGTCCAAGAAAATTTAGGAAAAATTGGAACAGATATGTGAGGGTACAAAACTGACTAAGGATAACAAGATTTCCAACGCCACCCAACTATTTGAGCTCTTCGAGATAAAGAATGAAGAGACTCTTGAGCAACTAGATTTAAGATTTATGTCTATCGTGAATGAATTAGAAGCTTTGGGCAAGCACTACACCCAAAAAGAGAAAAATATGAAAGTTCTTAGAGCCCTACCCACTAATGGGATAGCAAGACCACCGCCATGAGAGTGTCCATGGATTTGAAATTCCTGTTCTCCGATCTCAAAGCATTCGAATATGACATCAACAAACGGAGAAATGAGTCTGAAGAATAAAGCTCCAAAGTTACAGCGCTAACTACCAGAGACACCAAGGATATAGCAACTACCAGTTGCAGCAAGCAGTCTGAGGTTACAACCGAGGACGCTGAAGAGGATATGACTCTTCTTCTAAAGAAATTTAGAAGATTCAAGAGGAGCAACAACAACAGCAACAATAACAACCTCAACAAGAGGAATGACTTCAAAAGAAGTCATCTCCCTCCTCTTCACAATCAAATACAAACAATCTTGACTTGTGCTATAATTGCAGGAGACTTGGACACCACACAAGAAGTTGTCCACATCCAACAGTGCACAAGTACTTGGAAGAAGAGAGAACAAATGAGAGAAAAGAGAAGAGAGGATAGACACAAACTTTGAGCTCTCATTGGAGAGATGGAGAAAATCAAGGATACAGCAGTTCAAAGGAGATGCTGAAAGCTGCAGAATCCTCTGACAGTGACACTGAAACCTCATCCTCTGATGAAAAGGCGCTGATATGTTTAACGGCAAAAGATTGCGAGGACAACGAAGAAGATGAGGTAGCTTACCAACCGCTGTCCATACCAGAAAAAGAGGAGCTGAACATGATCCACTTTTTAAAGAGGATTATGAGTGATTTTGAGCAGATTAACTCAACCCATGAGGAGCTGAAGGTTGAGAATGAGAATCTAAGAATTGACAATGAGATCCTCATAAGCAAGAACATTGATATTGCTAAAATGCTAGCTCCATGTGAGTCTGATAACTCAAGGTGCAACAAGTTACAAAATGAGGTCTCTAGGCTAAATTTGCTAGTCACCAAGCTAGAAGCTGAGAAGGAGAGCTTGCAGTCCACGATTAAAATATTTATCAAGTTAGCTAAGGACGCAAATGAGTGCCTAAGTCAAAGTAAAAGTCCATTTGAAAAATCAGGCTTAGGTTACAACACTCACACCTCTCAGAATACAGCAAGTTCATCCAAGGCTGTAAAATTTGTTCAAGCTGAAACTTCAATGGAGAATGAGTTACCCTGTAACTCAGAAAAGATCTTGAACAAACCAGTACTGATGGATAAGGGGAAGAAGCCCCAATGCTCAGCTGCAGTAAATAAGTCTGCATCGAAGAATTGGCTGCAATAGAAACTATCTCTGTAAGCAGCAAGAAGATGCAGAAACCCACAAAGTTACAGCGCAGAAGATTTTTCCCCACCAATACTAAGTCTTACATGTCTAAACCTAAAGGAGGATATACTCCAGGGAAGTATGGTGGAAGACCACACCACAAGAATGTTGGTAACACATATTTAGTTTCTGCACACACAGTTAACAACTAGTTTAAAAATAAAATTGCATACAGAACATGAACCAACACATCTTACAGCAGAATATTGACTATTAAGAAAGTATGGGTTCAAAAAAAAAACTAACCCAAAAGGACCCTTACAGAAATGAGTACCTAAATCTGCTTGATTTTGTTGTAGGTTTCAGTGCCAGGTTACAACAGTGATGTATGGTATATAGATAGTGGCCGCTCAAGGCACATGATAGACAGTAAAGATGCGCTAAAAGACTTTCAAGAATGTAAAGGACCGAAGGTCATCTTTGGAGATGATTCCAAAAGAAGCACAAAAGAAAGTGGAAGCTTAATCAAAAGAAATATAAAGATAAAAAATGTATCCTATATGAAAGGCTTCAGATATAATCTTCTGAGCATCAATCAGTTTTGTGACAAAGGATACATTGTGGAGTTCAACCTCAATAAGTGCTTAATCAAGGACAACATATCAAATGAAGTCAAGCTTATCGGAACAAGAAGAAGAAACATATATCTTGCTAATTGGAAATCTTCTATTCAACCAACATGCTTCATTGTGAAAAGTCCACCAGAGCTGAGCTGGCTATGGCACAAGAGATCAAGTCACCTGAACTTCAAGACTATTAACAAGTTATCAAGAAAAGGCCTTGTAAGAGGACTGCCAGATGTGGCATACAAGAAGGAGAATATATATGGAGCTTGTTAGAAAGGAAAACAAGTGAAAAACTCATTCAAAGACAAGTTGCAGAAGTTATCTCACAGGATTCTAGATCTTTTACATATGGACCTCTTTGGATCTGTAGAACCAATAAGCATAAGTGGGAAGAAGTACTCACTTATGGTAATAGATGACTACTCCAGATACACCTGGACCATATTCCTTACTAAGAAATCAAAGACTCAAGACAAGCTCCCTAATCTTATGAAGAAGATTCAAAATGAAAAGAGCTTGAGCATTGTGAAGATCAGATCAGATAGAGGAACTGAGTTCACAAACAAATTCCTTGAGAAATTCTATTCTGATAATGGTATTCGTCATGAATACTCTGTTGTAAGAACATCTCAATAGAATGGTGTAGTTGAAAGGAGGAATAGAACCCTAAAGAAAGCAGCAAGTACAATGATAGCAGAGACAAAGATACCCAAGAGATTTTGGGCTGAAGCAACCAACACTGCATGCTACACTCAAAACAGATGTGTAACCAACAAGGACTTAGACAAAACTCCATATGAAGTCTGGAATGGATATACACCAAATGTTTCATATCTGCATATCTTTGGATGTAGGTTTATATCCTCAACAATGGAAAGGAGCATCTAAAGACTTTTGATGCAAAATCAGATGAATGAGTATTCTTAGGATACTCTACTGTAAGTAGAGCCTTCAGAGTCTTCACAAGAGAACCTTAGTGGTTGAAGAGTCAATTTATGTGGTGTTTCATGAATCACATTGTGACACCAAGAGGCTAGAAGAACCTGCTGAAGAAGTAGCTCGAAGAAAAGAGAATGATGTTTCCTATGTTGAAGGAGTTTTACATACAATAGAAGACAAAGAAGAAGAAGCTACACCACTGGATGCAACAGATATTCTTACAGTAGCAGAACCTCCATTCTTACAGCAACATGAGGAGCAACCTAGACCTGTACATGCTTTTGAACCTGACAGAACATGGCTAACGAATCATCCTAGGAATCTTATTATTGGAGATCCAACCATATGAGTAAGGAAAAGAAGGTCCATTCCTTATGAAGCAATGTTTGTATGCTTAATATCCCAAACAGAGCCCAAGAACATTGAAGAAGCCCTACAAGATAGCAACTTGGTATAAGCCATGTAAGAAGAGCTAAATAGATTTGAAAGAAATCAAGTTTGGTAAACAATTGCAAGACCAACTCATCAAGGAGTTATTGGAACAAAATGGGTCTTCAAGAACAAGTTAGATGAATCTGAACTCGTTGTGAGGAACAAAGCAAGATTAGTTGCTAAAGAATATTGCCAAGAAGAATGAATTGATTTTGATGAGACTTTTGCTCCAGTAGCAAGGCTGGAAGCAATAAGGATTTTTCTGGCATATGTAGCTCACATGAATTTCAATGTATATCAGATGGATGTGAAGAGTACATTCCTCAATGGTCTTCTTACAGATGAAGTTTATGCAGAGCAACCTCCAGGTTTTGAAGATCAAGCAGAAGAGAAGGTTTAGATTACATAAGGTCTTGTATCGACTCAAGCAAGCACCAAGAGCTTGGTATGACACCTTATCCCTCTATCTGCTGGAAAATGGTTTCAAGAAAGGAACAGTCAACAAGACTGTGTTCAGGATACAAGATAAAGACAGTATTCCCTTAGTACAGATATATGTGGATGATATCATCTTCGAATCTACAAACAAAAAGTTATGCGAAAAGTTCTCCAACTTGATGCAATTAAAATTCGAGATGAGTATGATGGGAGAATTAAGTTTCTTTCTAGGGCTGCAAATAAACAGCTGGTTGCAGGAACCTTCATTAGCCAGATTAAGTACACAAATGAGCTTATCAAAAAGTTTGGCATGGAGAATGGTTCAGCAACATCTGTTCCTATGTCTACATCCATAAGCCTTGACAAAGATAAAGATGAAAAATATGTAGATATCACGAAGTACAGAAGACTCATAGGATCCTTGCTGTATCTTACAGCAAGCAGGCCAGATATAATGTTTGCAGTTTGAGTCTGTGTAAGATTCCAAGTAGTACCAAATGAGTCACATCTTTCAGCTGTCAAAAGGATTATTAAGTATCTGAGAGGAACTTAGGAATTAGGCCTATGGTATCCCAAGGAATTTGGATTCAAGTTTAAAGGCTACTCTGACTCAGATTATGCAGGCTGCAAGATTGATAGAAAAAGCACCAGTGCGACTTGTCAATTTTTGGGAAAGAGACTTGTTTTATGATTTTGCAGGAAGCAAACATCGATTGCAACATCTACGGTAGAGGCAGAATATGTTGCAGCAGGAAGTTATTGTGCTCAAATCCTCTGGATACAGTAGCAACTAAGAGATTATAGGATTGAAGAAAAAGAGACTTCAATTCTCTGTGATAATACAAGTACAATTGCAATTACCCATAATCCTGTATTTCACTCAAGAACAAAGCACATTGATATACGACATCACTTTATAAGAGATCATGTAGAGAATAAAGATGTCGTACTTGAGAAAGTTCATACGGATCTCCAGCTTGCACATATATTCACTAAATCGTTGAGTGAATCAAGATTTTCTATACTTAAAAATGACCTGGGAATTCTGAAATTATAAGTCGAAAAAGAAGTTGCAGAAGCCTGGGGGAAATTCTGCATGCTTGCGAGAAGCTATAAGAATCATACTGTAAGATGGGTCTTCATACAGCGCCGGGTTCAAACAACGCTGCATCTTTTATTCTTACAGCACAGTCAGAAAAAAGGAAGTAAGCAACTTGGTTACAACATTTATTTCAAAGAGTATTTAATACTTTGCAACCTCGTACCAAGGCTGCTGCAACCTTAAAATGTTAACAAATAAGGCGGAAAATTGCATATCTTTCAGCATTTAATGCAAGTCTGCGTCTATCAGAAGTAGAAGAAGTGCTGTCAGAGCCCATGTCTGTGCTCAGTCATGATTAATTATGATTTGACCCCTCCATCTTTTTCTAAGGACCGTAAGATCAATTCCCTCCATTTAATCTCAACTATCGATCTCACCATACGTCCCTTGATATTCTCCATAATCTCATAACTTTCTCATTTCAAATTTATTTCACCATATCATCCCAGAGAGAAGTTTTCTTTCCTTCGCAAAAATTCTAAGTCTCAAAAACTCATCTCTCTCAAAACATCATCAATGACGGCAAGACAAACCATCATTTTGAAAGGAAGATTAGTGAACCAAAAGCATGTCCATGACTATGGTTTGTAAGATAATGCTATTATCAGGAGAATTTTCGACGCACTGGGAAGGATTCGTGTTCTAGGACTCCTGACCACCGTCTATGCCGGATACTCCATAGAATCGGTTCAGTGATTCTACTTCTTTACCAGGAGGTCCGAGGAGAGGAGAGGAGAGACAGTATCCTATTTCGGATAGATTCAGACGAAGAAGAGGCGGTAGTGTCCTCCGGTGACATCACCACTGTCTTCAATATCTCTTCTGAAGGTTTGACCCCTAGTCAGCTTGCGATATATGGAGAAGAGACCACTCAGGAAATGTGGGATCTCTTCAGAGTGAGAGATGCCGAAGCTGAGATTAAGAGAATCACCTCGAAGAAACTCTTCAAACCGAAGTTTGAGTTTCTTCATGACATTTGTGCATACTCCATCGAAGGTCGAATCGGGAATTATGACAAATGCACCGATCTCCACTTCCAGATCATGTCTACCATCATAGCTAGAGAAAAGGTGAACTAGGCCAGGTTCATCTTGAAGAGCATTTGGGAGGAGGCAGAGAAGAGCACAGTAAGGAGGAGCTATGAAATCACCATATGCTCTCTGTTTTGCAAGCTAGGTCTTTAGGTTGCAGCTCCCATCCCCATCCCAATTGGAAAGTATCTCGGAGAGAAGAAAAAGGGTAAGACCCAAAAGAAGAAAACCAAAGCAAAAAATCTGTAATACTGGCCCTACAAGATGAAGCTGTAGGCAACGGGGGTGAAGAGGAAGATGAGGATGTTGAGCGTCCTCTTCTTGTCATCAAGAGGACCCCAAAGACGACTGAACTTGAACCTGAACCTAAATCCTCATCCTCAGATGATGACACGTCCCTAGCGAGGAAGGAGACAAGTAAAATTGTCTCCCCATGCAAGAAGGAGAAGGTTGTCGCAGCTGCTGTAAGATCTGAAGTGCAGACCTTGCGAGTTGATTCCCAACTCTCTACTGCAAGTTTAATGGTTGTTGCAGTAGATGAGGAGGAAAATGATGAGCTAGTTGAATAAGCTCATCTACAAGGGGCTGTTATTTAGCCTCTTCGCGCGATCATGGAGCGGCTGTTCAGACTGTGCTAGATCCGACCTTTCCAAATGCTAGAAATATGGAGCAACAGTACAGTCTTTATAGGAGTATGAGACTGGCTAAGGGGCAAACTCTGCTGCAATGGAAGAAGTTTCTCACCGTGGAGCAAACTGTCCCGGGAGTGGGCCAATTCAGAAGACATTCTGGCACTCCTGCAACCCGAGTATGCAACATTGGTGTAAGAAAGATCTAGAAGCACTACTGCTCAGGGAGCACTGGACAAAGGGAAGGGTAAAGCTATTGCAGAATCTTACTCTGCAGAGCTACCGATGAAAACTGCAATGGAGGATGTCCAAGTCTTCCTATCCCTGACCGTAGAGGCTGTAAGAAGAGGTGATGATGTTACATTTGCCCAAGAGCAAATCAACACCCTGGGAGTGGAACAGGCTGAGGAAGCCATACTGCAACAAGCACTGCAAGGAAGCGTCAAAGAGATGAGGATGCAGCACACTCCTAGGAGAATGTGGAGAGAAGGTTGCTCAAGTCATAACTCAAGCTCCTCTGCATATGAGCAAATGGTTGAAGGCCTCTCGACGTTTATCACTCTTGATCCTTTGGAGGAGGAGGAGCCTCAACTCGTTGACTATGTCAATTCCCCAGTTCACATTGTTGCAGATGTTGCTGCAGACACTTAGGGGGAACCGACCACCATTATCAGAGATGTACTCTCTGATATTGCTGAAATTTTCGATGACACAACCACGAAGGAAGTTGCAGAGGCTGGACTCCCTGTACTGGCAGAGATAGCAGTACAGCAAACAACCACCCTTACAGAAGCTGCTGAGGAAACACGCAGGGTGGATCCTGATATTCTTGCAGCAGTCGAGCTTTCAGTGCTGTATACAGTGGAAGCTGCAAGAAACCAACCAGAGCTGTAAGAACCCATTCTTGCAGCAGAAGCTGTCAAAGTTACAGAACCGACCGAGGAGACGGGATCCGTGCTGAATACCTCAAGCTAGACTGTTGTTGAGACAACACTCCCAGAGGGTGAAAAGACCTCTAAAGGGGTAGCTGTTGAGACAACACCCTTAGAGAATGCTGAAGTAGAGGCCGAAGTAATCCCTGAGCAACTAGAGACACCTCAAGAGGAGGTTGATGTTGATGCTGCTGCTGCAAGCTTGTCAGGATCCACAATGGATACAACAATGGAGATTACTGAGGAGGCCAATGAGGAAGAAGTAAATGAAGATCCCACCTCGGGTTTCTCAAGCCCCTTGTCAAGCCTGAACGAGGATGAGGATACAGATGCTGAAGGAGAGTCTGTGGCTCCAAAGCAGAATGCAGCACAGCAACCACAAGCCTTATTTCCATATCCTGCATCAGCTGCTGCCCACAGACAATAGAGTACAACAAACATGACCCTTGATGCATCAATTAACAGGAAAGTTACTGCTGTTAGACACCTGCTCCATGATCTTCAAGATCATTAGTCTAACATGCAGAATAACATGAGGGCCAGCGCCCAATTCCATACAACGATCAGCTTCAAGAACGATATTGAAGCACTATCTAATATGATCAAACATTCTCTCAATGAAAATACAAACAGGCTGTATCGGGATAGGGTTAGAATGGAGGTAGAGCTTAAGAGAGAAGCTGTAATCAACCATATTGAGATCAAGATCTGTAAGAACTCGGTTGATTTTGCTGGAGAAAGGTTTTAATCTCGCTTCATGCTACTGGAAACACTTCTGGACCAGGTGATGGATTAATCCAGAAGAACCAGAAGTATCGATGATCGTTTGGGGAACCTGGAGATGATCATAGGAGAACTGAGGGATGTGATGATCAATGCATTCCCTCAGCATGCTCAAGGATCCAGGAAAGCCCCTGCACCTGTTAGAAGACCACGTTATGTTGTGGTCCAAGATGCCCTACTCCACCCCTAGTTTTTGATGATGCCAAAAGAGAGAAAGATTCCAAGACAGATACTGGAGCTCAGGGGAGAAAGAAGAAGAAGAAGAAGAAGAAGAAGATGATGATGATGATGATAATGATCAGCCTCTTAGCAGGAGGAGGAAAAGAGGATCAACTGCCGCTGCTGACGCTCCTTCTCCAAAAAGATGGAGAAAAAATGACGAAGGAGGAGCTGGTGGTGCAGCTGCTGTAAGCAGATCAGCTGCAGGCGCTACATACAGTGCCGCTGCAAGGAAGGATGCAACACCTCCCTCCTCTCATCATACAAAGAGAGGGAGAGAGCACCAGCAGCGCGGCTCAAGAAAGAGGGTTAATAGAGCCGAAGCTGAAAGACATTACAATGAGAAAATGGCTGCTTAGAGGGCGGAGATAGCCAGAGCAGAGCAAGAAGAAAATGCCTAGATACAGAGGCTTGGTGTTATTGAAGAGAGAAGACCAAAAGCTATGAAAGATGTTGACAGGGCTCTCTACCAATACCCCCTCAAGACATTCCACGTCTTGACACAGACAACATATCTGCTAAAGTATCGGTGCTGATGGATCAGAGGCTTGAAGGAGAGAACATAGCCTGGGGCTTGAATATCTTTAAGACAATCATCTTGCCTACTGACAGAAATCCATATTTTGAGGCGATCACCTTGTTCAAAAGATCAGAGTACCTTAGATACTTCAGATACCTCTACAGGAATGACTTCTTCAAAAGATTTCAATCTTGTCAATCTGTATTGAAGAGATATGAGCAGCTTGCCAGGGATGGAGAACTTCAGATTCAAACAAAATACATAGACTTGGTAAAACAAGACAGGATTGTGCCTTTCTGTGAGGACTTCTGACTGAGATGGACTCAGATTCCAAAGATCAAGGAGAAGTTGGAAGAATCCTATCAGGAGTCCATTCCAGACTGGTGGAAAGGATCCAGAGAGAGGATAGAGTAAGAAAGAAGACCTACTGAAAGAAGACCAGATGAATTGTCTTCAAGGAGGTCCCTGTTTTAGCAGTAATCAATGTATGATGTTGTACATTTTTGTATATATCTTTCTATATGCTGTGTAAAATTTCTTTTTGTTAATGAAGAAATTTTGTTTTCTACATTAGATCAAGTTCATATCTTATGAACCTTTGCATGCTATTTGCTTATCCTGAAGATATGTGATAAATGATTAGATAAGATACATCTTTAATGAATCCAGGATTAGATTTTCTTTCTCAAAGCATATCAAGTATGTAATCTTGATGAAAAATGATATAGTACAAAGTAAAACTTCCTTCATAAATGAAATAATGTAAAAGATTTTGTCATCATGAAAAATGGAAAATTGTTGGGATTTCAATGTTTAGATTTTGATGAGACAAACTAAATATGTAATAGGAAGTTTGAGTACCCCATTTTGTATCAATGTTTAAGTGAAAACATAGACTAGGATTGAGTCTAGTTATAGGTACTGAAAGATGGAGGTATACATATGTACAATGCAGCATAAAAAAAATCAAAATGAAGCTGTTGCAAGAAAGCAGATACGACAATACTGCAAGAAAGCAGATACAACAATACTGTAAGAAGACAGATATAGCAATGCAGTAAGTAAGTAGGAACGGCATGCAGCGATGTTGCAAGAAAATGCTACGGAGTACTGCAAGAAAAGATACAATAGTACTATATGAAGTTACTGCAAGGAGGTCAAGGTACAACAGCAGTATAAAGAACGAACAGCTGCAAGCAGACCTAGGATACAGCGCAAAGCTTACTGAATAATCAGCCAACAGTGCTTTAGACAAAAAAAATAAGTATCCTACAATCCGAGGAAGGATAAATACAGTATGAGGAATGAAGAACCAAGTAAGAATAAATAAAGTCGTTCCTGAGAAGATCAAAGTTACAAACACAGAGCTTATGCCAAGACGACACGTAGACTGACGCGCTGTAAAAAGCTATGAGCCACAACCACCACATTAAATGCTCTGAAAGGGAAAGTCAAGTCGCATTAAATGCAAACCATACCTTTGATCAAGTACGGTTAAATTCAAATGAGAGATATTTCCTTCAACGGAAATCTTTCTATAAGTGTAAAAGCTGACTACTGAAACATTTTATGTGAAAAAGACCAAGCATTCAATCTATATTCTCTCAAGCATTCTCTACAATTTCAGTCACTCGACCTCAGTGAAGTGAACCAAGTTCAAGTTGAAAGATCCTTCGAAGGATTTAGAAGCTCACTTTACCACACCAGTTGAAGAATAATCTTATATAATTTTAACCTTGTTGCTATGTGTTTAGGTTGTTTTAGGTGTCGAACAGTTGATATAATTTTTTATCCTTACTGTTTGTATTATTCGCTAGTTGTTAGGCAATTCTTTGTGTGGAAGTGTGAAACCCTGTGTGGGTTGCCTTTAGAACTTGCAGTTGTTGTGTGTACGCTAGGTTCTAGTAGGTGGTTTGCTTTGTAAGTTGATAGATGGTTAGGAGTGTCCTGTAAACCAATCTTGCTTAACAAAGTTCATGTTCGTGGTAGCAGTAGAGTGGACGTAGAAGGATTACACCACATTCGAACCACTATAATCCATAACAGATAGATGTAACTCAGAATCAATGCCTTATTTGAAAGTAATTTTGATTACTACTTCAGTGGTTACAATATGGATCCATTTCATAGTTACCGCTACATCTTCTTTGATTCGACTCAATTCCTTAAGAATTTCTTCTTTTGGAATAAAGTGCACACTACTAGAATATTGGCTTTATATGACACTAATAAGTGTCATCATTTAATATATATTAATACATTTAAGGTATTAAGGCACTTTTTTAGAAATGTCATCTATTCTAATATATCAATAGGAGAAATGTATTAAAAAATATCCTAATAATACACTATGAAGTGTCTTTATAGATATATTAAACATACAATAAGATATCATATTAAAACATTTCAAAATGTCTTAATAGATTATTTATAATGTCATTCAAAAATGTCTTTCAAAGTAATCTAATGCTACACTTCTATTAAAAATAATAAGACATTATGAAATGCCTCCAAGCCAATTTATTATGACACTTATAAATATCTACTATGTTATTTTTTACTACAATTTCAAATGTCATATTAAGATTAATTTTCATATTTATTTATGACACTTTATAATGACTCATTAGATTAATTATAGATTTTTTTGCTGTAATATTTAATATTATTTAATAAAGAGTGTAAATTTTCTATTAAATAATATCTAGATGAGATAAAAATTTGTACTGAGTACGAAAAATTAAATATTAAAGAACAATTATATTGAACAAAACCAATGTGCAGCCGTAATTGGAGCAAAATTGAAGGTTATCAATTTAAAGTACAAAATATAGAGCTATTGTTGGTGCTAAAATATTTTTTAGAGTACATCTCACATTCATTATTTGTCTAATCTTTAATCTTACGCTTTCTTTATTTCTTTCTTCATTTGCCCAGTATGATGTCCAATCTTCTCCTCGAATCAAAGGTGGCAGTTTCACACATCAACGTGAAACAATCGTCTCGTAGTTTCACCACGGGATGCGGAAACTCCAGATTGTGAATCTGTAGCATCCACCATCCCGTCATTTTCATAAAACTGATCATCTCTCCCTACAAAGACAAACAATTTTATCAGAAAAAACAAATCAACATTGAATCTTTTAAGACAACAAAAATAAATTACTAAATAAATAAATACCAGTTACAAGATTCATGAGATTTTGGTGATGAACATAGCTAAATCAAGTGAGAAGATGATGGGGTTGTTCTTCCTCATTGAATGCCACCCTATTATTTCTTGGATCCAACTTGTTAAACTATCTTAATCTGCAACTTTTCCCTGCATTTTTTAATTTTCAATTTCATACATCAGTGAATGTACATAGTTTTTTCTTTAAAGATACGAAGATACCTATCTTCCTTCAAGTTTTTCAGCAATGAGATTCCAATTCTGAGAGCCATATTAGGCAACAAGTTCTCTAAGCTTGACATTTTCATGTGGTCTCCAGTGGCCACATAGCTTGTGTGCTTGCCACAAAGAGGAATGCCATCAATATAGACTAATGAACTAATGAGGAGCGAAGGTAACTGATAGAAAGGCTAAATAGTTCTAATAACTAAGTTGCTACCAACTTCTATAACTAAGAAGAGAACAAATATACCTTGTGCCTAAAGCTCTTGAACCCACATTTTTGCTCTATCAAATGAGGCCTACAGAGCAGAAAGATTACCATGATGATACAAAGAAATTGACACAAATGATCAAGTATAATCAGGAGCAAACACTCAACAAGTTCATTAAAAAAGTTCCAATATTAAAAGATAGAGATTTTATTGTTGAAGCATGATTCAGTGAATATAAAACAAGCATCTGACAACTTTTCTCAATAAGTTATGAGCCTTACCCATGTTTCTATGCTGAAAATATGGTGATAAGACCAAAATAACGTATGCAAAATTAACCCACATAAAAAGCATCACAGTCAATACTAGTTCGCACCACAGTCCTCACTTCCTGATTCACGATATGTAATCGATAACAGCCACAGTAGCTCTTCTATTACATTAGAGCTAAGCTGTGGTATCTCTTTTGACTTGTCGTACCCCATATTTCAATTTTCATAGTTACATCATCAATAAGTTTGTGAAAAAAAGTAGCCCCAATAGTTGATTCTGGTTCCCTAGCGCGTTACCTCTATCCCAGCAAGCAAATCCAGTGTTGTATGAACAAGGAATTCGAGTTGTCAAAAGTAGGTTCAATCAAAAATTGTATAAATGATCTATAATAGTATAACAAAGGAAATGTTGCAACTCTTGAATATGCACAATGCTCAATATACATCATTTGATCTGTAATGGTGCCAAAGCTTTTTCTCAAATCAAATAAGCCTGCGTACACAATAAAGAATTAGCTCAATGCATGCATATGGTTTATACAACATCATTGATATTGGACTTCATAAAAATAATTTAGCACATCAATATGCTGTAAAAAAATAGAAGAAAAATGTATGCAGATGTAATGATGCATACTTATTATGCTTACTTTTTCTCCGAATTCAAGATGCATGCAGATTACTAAGATACACCTATTTTCCCTTGTACTTTAGTTAAGTCCAAATTAACATCATTTTGATTTCAATCAGCTACAACAAGTACTGTTTTGACTACAATGTCCATCAAACTACAGTTGCACTTATTCACTCCGAATGAAACATTTTAGGATACAAAAACAAGTAAATAACAACACATTATACCAGCAAAATAATAGGAATCAAACCTTTTAATATTCCAACTAAACCATGGTTAACCAACTCTACCCCCTTTACCAAAGAAAAACAAAAGAATAAATACATATAAAAAAGGTAATCAAATACAGTATAGAATAAAACCTGTAGAGGAAGTTCAAGAAATTCCTCTCATTGAATTTGCAACAAAAAATAAGGTAGATGAATGAGTTGACTACGGATCTCCTAAGTTCATTTAAACAGGAAACTTAATTTGCATGGTAAACATACGAATTATATAAGTACTTATAATATTCAAACAAAAAATGGAATTAGATAGAAAAAACCTCCAAAAATAAATATTTATGTTCTTCACAGCTCAACGTCAAGACAATATTTGATGGACTCTATAAAGACCCTAAAAATAATTTAATCACATCAAATACTTTTGATCAGATAAAAGTATAAAGATCACATGTAGCAATGATTAGTTATAAACATTTTTTTGGAGTTTAGAACATTCAAATCACAATACTAAAAGTAGCATACATATTCTTGAACAAACAATAATAATGGAAAATCGATCAACAATGTAAAGTAAAGAAGCATGATCTAAAATAGAAAACAATACTCACATCTGTGGAGGATATAGTTGTCAGGATCAAAGACTCCGCATTTGAGGCACTGAAGTTATCATACTAATCTTAAATGGCAGATCGCTCTTCAACTTACAAACATGTATAAGAACTTACCCCTTTAGGCAAAGAATGCCTAAACATGTGTAAAACTTATCTGTTGAATAGATCCATAAAAATTAAGCTCTAATTACATTAACAAACGAGTGACCACAGTCCTATAGTAAATAAAGAAATATCAAAACTAATAAGAACTAAAAAAATTATAGTGGAAAAAAAATAGTGCCATCTATTTGAAACATTTCTGAAACCAGAAATCAACATAAATTTGCAGCAATGACCAGTCATAATGTAAAATTCATAATAAAACTAAAAGTGCTAAAACTTGACAATTTCTAACTGTATGTACTAGAATCATTTCAATATAGTAATCTTGAAATCCTAGGGCAACCTTAGAGCAATTTGGAATCTTCAGTACGTGTTACCTGAACATACAAAATACAATTAAGAGTGAAGACAAAGCTGCATTGAGTAAATATAAACAAATGATATGATTTGGAAACATAAAATATACCAAAACTAGAATCGAGTATAATCAATTTCAATGAAGTAGGTATATGAAATTTACATATCATTTCAATTAAGATTTAGGAGTATGAAATTTTTAAATAAAGTAAGTTGAATAATGTGGTATGACATACTTGTTGCTATGTGGCATTTTGCTTGAATCGATAATTGTTATAACATTTGAAATTTCGTGCCTCTGAATTCCCAATATCAAACCAATATATGAGAATTGAATTTCTTCAGGATCTTTTGTTTCAGTTTTATCTGGAGATAATAAATGTTAGTTTCGTTTCGAAAGACATCCATTTGGAAATCTCTACACTTCACTTCGGTTGTGGAGAGAACCTTTTTGGAACATGCTCAAGTTCTGGAGCTTTCCCTATCTCTGATCCACTCACAAACGTGCTAAGCCCTTTACAATAAGAATTGAATTTGGTAAATTTAATTAAACAATGAAAGGAACGACTAATTCATTACATAAAACTCTCGAAATCATTAATGTCCTTTTGGCTAAACTCTTGCTCAAATATTTTTAAGTTATCAACACCGTATAAAATTATTTAATTAGATTTCAATTTTGATTATTGATTCAATTGATAAGTTGATTATTGGTTATTGAAGTACCAAAAACCAAACCAAACCAAACCAAACCAAACCAACAAAAATCTATTGAATATTTTACTTTATCAAGACGAAATTGGTTAGATTTTTTTTTTTGTTGAAAATGCGGTACCGAGCCAAATAACCATAACTGGAATCGAGTAAATAATATAGTATGACATACTTGTTGCTATGTGAGCATTTTGCTTGAATTCAATATTTGTTTTAAAATTTCCGAACTCCGAATCTCTGAATTCTCAATATCAAACCAATATGTTAGGACTGAAGCTCTGAAATGATATTTTAATTTGAATTTATCTAGTAATATTATTTATTTCCATAAAAGAAAGAGGTCCTTTCTCACAAATGATGAATATAGTAATATTGGAGAAATATGAAATCTTCAGTGACATTAATTCTGCAAACTAAATAACTTTAGTTAAATAAAAGAATGAGATGCTCCTCCCAAAGATGAATAAGAAAAATCATATATTTTTTATTTTCTAAATAGATTATCATAAATCAAATATAAATTGATATAAGTGTAGCGCCCAAGACAAAAATGATGCATAATTGCATAATTTCTCGGAAGAAACGAGAAATGAAATCTTGATGAACAGTAACCGAAATCTTATCGTGAACAATAATCTAGCCTAGTGAATAGTAACTTTCCATTCTCTATAAATAGGCCCTCATTCGATTTCATTTTTCACCGTTTATTCGAACGAGCCGAAAAGCGCCAAACACACGTAAGTCCCTCTCTTCTCTCTCTTTCTCTTTCAATTTAACGTTCTGTCTCCGGCGCACCACCGCCGCCGCTGCCGGAGTTCACCGGAAAATTTCAAACTCATCCGTTTTGGTTGATTTTCATACAAAACGTAGCCCTCGACGAGACGAATCTAGAACAACTTCCGGAATTCAATTCTGATTCTCCGTTCGCCGGAAAATGGTGAAAAAGGATCTCCAAACCCTATACCCTAACTTTTTACCCCGTTTTCTCTCTCTGTCTCTTCTTCTTGCTGTTGCAGGCATCGGAGGGGCTGTCGGGGTTGTGGGCTAGCCACTGAAGGGGTGGCGCCGCCATGGGTGGCGGTGCCGGAAAACGGGTTAGAAAAGGGGCTGTTGCACAAGGTTTTGTATAGTGTGTGTAATGTGTGTGTTGTGTATGCATGCTGTTGGGGGTTGTATTGGTGGTCAGTCGCCGGCCAGTATTCCAGCTGGTCGGGGAAGGGTCGCCGGCAACTAGAAGTCATCGGCCGGAGTTGAAAAATCTAGGATTTGGTTAGTATGTACGTGTGTGATGAAGGGTTTTTGCGGCTGTTTTTCCAGCACTATTCATGTCGGAATCCGGCGAGGGATGGTCGGAGGTGGTAGCCGGTGGTGCAGGCTAGCCGGAGGACTAAGTGATGATGGCACAGGACGGCGCCGCCGCAGCTGGTGGTGCCGGGAAGTAGGCTAGTCGAGCAGGTCGATGCCGGGAGGCCTGGACGCCAACCTGCCCCCGCTGTCGAGAAAACTCGGCAGTCGCTGGGGTTTTTTCTCCCGTCGTCGGGAACGCGCGCGATATCGTATTTTCGATCCGAATCGCATTTTCTTTTTATCGTTCTTTATTGTCGAGTCATCGCCAACGAGATATCGTTAACCGGTGGTCGTGGGTCCTGGTCAAAGTCAACCCTTTGACCAAATTACCGAAATACCCTTCAATCTTAAAATGCTCCGTTCGAGCTCGTTTCAACTCCGATTGAGCTCATTCTTGTTTTATTCTTATCCAAAATTCATTTTCTTTCACCTCAGCTGTATAAACTGATATTTCCCTATTGTTTCTTCAACCTCAATCGTTAGGCCTTCGTTCTGATCCGTCTTATCTCGATCGATAGTATCTGATCCAATATTGGTTTAATCTTTAATTATAGATTATAATGATCTAAGAAAACATCATAAATTATGTAGGTTACCAGTTGGATTGAAGCCTTGGGATACGTGATCTTTGATACTTGTTGCTCACATGGTAACCACCGAACAAGGGTGGGGGGTAAAATCTTATTTATGTTTTAAATTGTACAATTTTACGAAAAATTATGTGACTATGTGTTTTGAATTCCGTCATTATGTAGCGTCGTTTTAAAGTGAAGCGTCTTCACTATGTGAACAGTATTCAAGTAAATTATATGGTTTTACAAGCTATTGATTTCAAGTGACACAAATATAAATGGTTTCAAATGATGATAAGTCGGGATAATACCCGCTAAAAAGGGGTTTCTTTAGAACCCAACATATGTCAAAGGATTTTCTTTACCTATGTGTTATGTGAATTATGTGGCCAACATGAACGTGACCAATGTGCACTATGTGTTATGTGAGGACTATTCTGTGACAATTTAACTGCGCATGCGTCTGCAGGCCAAGTGGGGTATTCCTTTTTGGAAACCCAACAATGGCGTATTCTATGGAATCCCAACACGAAGGGGTGTAAAAACCCAAATTGGGTCGGCTTGGGGTCCTGATAGGTATTCTTCGAAAACTTATCCACAGTTGCCATTGGGGCTCTTCGGGAGTCTACAACGTGTATTATATGTATAGTATTCAAGAAATATTATGTGTACCCCTTTTACTGTACAAATCAACCCCACTAAGTGTCCTTTTGGCACTTACCCCTTTTATGTTTTATTTTACAGAAAATTTCGGAGGTGAGGAGGAATGAACAGAAATGCCTATTATTTTTGTATGTATATAAGAATGTATATGGATGTTCGACATTTTCTGAAACCCCGGTTATGTACAAAACAATGTTTATGTGACTTGATCTAAACAAGAAGGTTTTCTCCGCTGCAATGATATAAACCTTTTGTATTTTAAATGTTTATCTTATAGATCTTTGATTGTTTTAAAATCTCAACGGTTTATGAACTTTTGCTGGATGCCCTATGAAAATGTTGCGCTTGCACTCTGTTTAAAAAAAATTATTATTATTATTATTCGCGTTTTAAACGTTATATGAAAATGGGGCATGACAATAAATAAATTGATGGATTCACGTTTGTCATGTTTGACAAAAGTGAAAAGTGTTATCCAGAAATTTTGGTGTATTTCTTGGAGCTATATCTGACAATAAGTAAATTGATTGATTCCCATAACTCTCCTTTCTCATTATGTTGCAGTTTGTAGTAGATTCGATTGGTCTACATTTCGAGCAATGTCACTCCTACACACTGAATGTTCAAAATTTGAGACTCGGACACTGAAATAGGAAATAGCAGGAAATTAATATATTATGCTAATGAGTTGAAAAGAATTGATACAATTAAGAATTGGAGTATCCATTAAGTATGAGAATGAAACCACATACATATACAGATAACCTGGTAACACATTGAGATTTACCTTATAGCAGCATTGATTCCAATAAAAATCATAGATTCCCATCCATTGACATTCATGCTGCAAGATAAACCAAAACCATTGGTGATTAGAGATTGCAGAGAACAAGATTATGTTAAAAGGAAAGACAATCTTAGCATCTCAAATTATGACGATTGCCAGTTAAAGTTGGCTTCTTCGCAATGTTAAGAAAAACAAATAAAAAGGCTGAACTCACCAAATAGAAAGGGAAGCAACTGCATTCACCGCATTTTTAAGATGGCTAGTTAGAACAATGATGCTCATCATATACCAAATTTCAAGGCACAACATCACAGCAGAAGCAAGTGATAGCCTCACAAATGCCCATATCTCCTTAAATGCAGACCAAGAGAAGCCCTTCCATCCATCCTTACACCACCACACAAAATAAACAAATTGAGCTATCGCGACACCCCAACCCGTGACATCAAATGCTAAGGCAACACCAGCATCGCCCCAACCAAGGACATTAAGAAAGAGCCAACACAACAAAACTTGCAAAACTAGAGAAAAGAATGAAATCCATGCAAGAACAGAGACTTTGCTCTGGGCTTGTAAGAATTTTTTAGTGGGAATTACCCCTGTATATTAGAGTTGAGATTTGTAAACTTACATTGGTTACCCCTGAATGTTATCAGTTGTTTGTCTTGTGGAGCTGGACTATTTGAGCTTCTAAAAACACTAACATCGGAGTTTTTTTCTTCATAAACTTGTAATTCAACAGCTGCCTTATGTGAATGCCTAAATACTTGATCTTACAATTCTTTACTCATCATTGGCTGAGGTGAGACATGACTACTCGTACGGCCCACCAACCCCCCTCAGGATTCAACCCAACTGAGAACGAAGGAATTTCAATTGAAGGAAGTGAAGGTGCTTTCACCCTATCTATAACTAAAAAAATTACTTTTCTGTGAGAAATAGTTCTTCTCTAGTACTATCTTTGTATAATCTTTCAATTCCCTGTTCTGTTTTACCTTACAAAAGAAACAATCTAAATCTTCATTATTGTTCTTATCAATTTCAATAAAAATAATCAAAATCGTGATTCTTATTTTTAACAGCAATTAAAAAACAACATCTTTTACCCAAAATCAGCAAAACAGGACAAGAAAGAAGCAAAAAAAATTTAAGACTTTTTACACCTGTAAGTTTATCCAGCATGGTCAATATCTCAGAAGAGAGTGAAAAACTCGATGTACATACACTAAGTTAAGAACACGGAATCATATCTACCATTAATCGTCTTGAACAAAACATGGATTATATATAAATAACATTATAGATCAAATTCTCAACCTTGCAAAGAAATAAACGAATTTTTTTAACTGGTATAAAGAAATACAGATATCCCTAATTAAATGTAATGCCACAAGTATATTCTCTTCTCAATTGCAGTATAATGGAATCATAATTTTCATAAGCATTGAACATATTTTTTTAGCATAAACAGAGTCCTTTCTTGCTAATAGAGCTCATATAATATATAATTCATAAGGATTCATTTCATCACATATCATCCAGGATTCCAAGTTTCATTTCAATAAACAGCATAAAAGTTGTTCTGATCAAGACTCAACTCCTTATTATATTGATATAATAGATAAGAAATCTAGAAAGAAAAACTTGTTCTTACAATAAAAGAAGAATAATACTTAAGTGCAAATTGTAAACAAACAACTGATGAGGCAAGATTGAATTTAGGTCAAAAGAAAAGATAGAAAAAAAAAAGCTAAAGTAAATTTCAAAACACACTAGCAGATACCTAATGTCAAACAATTGACAAGAAATCTGTCAAAGTTGCAAATGTTTTCACGTATCGATGTCAATTTTGGTTCCTTCAATATCTTCACGAACCCAATTGAATTGATGATCACTCTCAATGTCATTCAGGGGATTGCATATATTGTTTTGTAAGTACATTTCAACATCAGCAATTGGTTCCATGTTGTAATGTCCTCTTGCAGTAGTAGGGACAATTACATGCCAATCTGGCTCAATTGGATCTTGAACATAAAAAACTTGTTCAGCTTGGGATACTACAATGAATGGTTCATTGTGACGTTTCACATTGGAAAAATTAGCTAATGTAAACCCGTCATCATCTTGTTTCAATCATTTTCCTTTGGTTACCCAATCACATTCAAACAATACAACCCTTCGCCCACCACCATAATCTAGCTCAATGATATTTTTTAAGACTCCATAATAATCTAATTCACTTAAGATGGGATTTTGGTCCCTTATACTTGAAAAACTTGATGTTGTGGCCTTGACACTTACCCCGCTATTTTGTGTCTTCCTTCTACTTTCCAAATCCTTGATGTGAAACCTAAAGCCACTCATCAAATATTTTTCATATTTCAATCCTATAAAGTTTGGGCAACTGGCGAGTAACTTCAAGTCTCTTGACATTGGATTTTCCTCAAGCATTTGCAATCCTTCAACCTGTTCCAAAAGTTTATTCATAAGATATCAAAACTACATTAGATATTCAATCTTACTATTTTTCAACTTTACAACTTACATATTGAGCAAACCAATTAGCAAAACTTTCACTGTGAATGCGTTCAATTTGATGACGAGCAATTCTAGGATAAGTCTCTTCAACTATTTTATGATGTTACCTAAAAAACTTAACAAAATAATTTTCAATTCAAGAAACATTAAGTTATTCGATGTTCAAAATTAAACCAAGTAACATACTCGATATATGGTTTGAGAGCTGCACAATTAAACAACACATATTGGTGTGCTTTCTTTAACGTTTCAGCATTAAATTTTGATGGAGTTCCTTTTCCAAGAGCACGACCTCCCATTTTAAATATGTCTAAAGCAAATGTAGTATTGTCACCTATGTCTTCATTTCTACTTGTTTGATAGAACTTTGACTCCACATAATCAGCTAGGTATATAGAGCAAAATGTCAAACATTCTTCTGCTAAATAACCTTGAGCAATTGAACCTTCAGGTTTACTTCTATTACGCACGTAGGACTTCAATGTGCCTAAATACATTGTGTACCCAAAAAAAAGTGAATGTTAGCACTGTCAAGCATTTTTTTTTCCATCTTTAAGCAAAAGTAAAGTTTATTATAAAAATTTTCAAACACATAATAATAAAATAGAGAAAATTATCAAGAAATTAATAAATACCTTTCAATTGGATACATCCAACGATAGTAAACTGGGCCTGCTAACTTTACTTCAGTAGCTAGATGTATAGTTAAATGCACCATAATATCAAAAACTGATGGTGGAAATATCTTCTCTAGCTGACAAAGTATCATTGCAATACCCTTTTCCAAACGAACCACTTCTCCTAGATTAATTACTTTTGAGCATAACTCTCTAAAGTACCTACTCAATTTGAGTAAAGGAGAGCGCACAGATTTTGGAAAATGTTTTTCGTAATGCTATACATAGCAATTGTTGCATCAAAATGTGATAATCATGACTCTTTAAGCCCAAAAGCTTAGGTGGTTTCAATTGGACACACCGTGAGATATTCGAAGCATAACCCTTAGGAACTTTAATCCTCTTTAGAACATCACAAAATATAACTCTCTATTTCTTATCCATCGTAAAAGAAGCTGGAGGTAAGTAAACTTTTCTAGAATCATTCAAAATAGGATGAAGCTCTTGTCTAATACCCAATTCTTTTAAGTCAAATTTTGATTTATAATTATCCTTTGTTCTGCCATCCATGCCCAATAAGGTACCACAAATGCTCTCACAATCATTCTTCTCTATATGCATGAAATCAAGATTGTGACGCAAAACATTATTTTTCCAATACGGCAATAAAAAAAATTCTTTTCTTTTTCCAATCGAAAGGCAACTTTGGATTATCACCAACTTACTTTCCAAATTTAATAGAAAAATCTTTCAATTCATCTATCACCATATGACCAGATAACCATGGTGGTGCTTGTCCATTCTCTACTAAGCCATCAAAAAGATGTCTATTCTTCCGAAACTCATGGTTTTTATTCAAAAATCTTCTATGACCTAAATAACAATACTTCCTACCATTTCGTTGTCTCAATGAATGTGTATATTTGTAACAACTAGGACATGAAAATTCACCTTTAGTGCTCCATCCAGATAAAGTTGCATATCCAGGAAAATCACTCATAGTCCATAGTAACGATGCATGTAACTAAAAAATTTACTTACTTGATGCATCATATGTTTCAACTCCTACCTTCCATAAATCCTTCAAATCTGCAATAAGAGGTTGTAAATAAATATCAATGTTGTTTCCAGGAGCTGATGGGCCATGAATCAATAAAGACAACATAAAATATGGTTGTTTCATACACATCCATGGTGGAAGATTATACGAAATCAGTATCACGGGCCATGTGTTATGTGCGACACTTATGTTTTTAAAAGTGTTAAATCCATCAGAAGCCAATCCTAACCAGACATTACAAGGATCATTAGCAAATTCAGGATATAAACTATCAAACGTTTGCCATGCTGGGAAATCAGCAGGATGTCTCATGTAGCCATCTTTTATTCTTTCTGAATACCATCTCATATCACAAGCAATCTTCTTATACATGAACAATCTTTGCAATCTAGGTTTAAGTGGAAAATATCACAATGTCTTCCGAGCTACCTTTCTTTTAACACCTGTAGGATCATTGTCAGTGATATGCCACCTAAGTTCCTTACATGTCTCACACGAAATTCTTTCCAGATTCACCCCCCAATATAGAGTGCAATCATTTGGACACGCATCAATTTTTTCACAACCAAGTCCTAACTCTTTCATAAACTTCTCAGCTTCATAGTATGATTTAGGTAGGTCGGTTATCGTTTCTGGGAATGCTTCCCTTAATAAGCCCAAAATCATATCAAAGACTTTATTAGTCAATCTTCCAAGACACTTTAGGTGTAACAAGCGAATGATAAATGAAAGTTTTGAGAATTGTTCACATCCTTCATATAATTTTTATTGGGAAGTGTCAATCAATTGATAAAATCTTTCAGCTTGTCCTCAAGGAACTTCTACATCTTCTGGAGAGTCAATTATATTATCTTGTCCTTGTGGAACACCAAAAACATCATGAACTAAACTTTGCATATCATCAAGATGGTTTGAAGTTGACGGAAAATCATGTTGAAGTTCAAACCTTGAAGAAGTCCTAGAAAGTTTTCCATGAGCTATCCATTGAGTGTATCCAGAAATGAAGCCCTCAATTGTCAAGTGTTCAAATGTCTCATCTCTACTCATAAACACACATATCTTGCAATGCTTGCATGGATATAATATCATTCCATTTACACTTGCATTTGCAAAAGAAAAGTCCAAAAAAAACTTAAGTCCATTTTGGTACTCTTCACTTACTCTTGACTTGGTCATCCAACTTCTATCCATGTTGTTAGACTATTTAAAATATTGAAAAAAAATTAAAAAAATATAAATAAATCGGTTAATCAATACTTAGTGCAATAAAAACTATAAATAAAAGAATCCAATAAAATAAGTTAAGCCACACATATACATATTTTGTAGCAACAATAAACAAAAGAGTTTATCAAATTGAGGTTCACTACTTCTTTCACCGAGGTAATGCCCATTTATAACTTGACATCATTCTATGCACATTTCTATGAGTTTCAACAACTTATATTAATCAGGTTGAAGTTTAAAACTAGATGAACATAATTGCAAAAGTGCAAAATTTAATAACATTAACAATAAACTAAAAAAGTTGATCAAATTTGAAGATACAAAATATAGAAATAAAATTGGTATTTTTCATTATCTCCTAAATGATACAACTTTCTTTGAACATAATGTTTCAAGTATGCAACTTACATGAGAGCAAATGGACAAATAGCTCATTAGGAGGACTTATATAAAAAATGGTTCTCAACTAATTATATTTATTTTGAAGAATCATACTTTTTTTCCATATTTTCATACTTATGTTATTCCTTTTTAGAGAATTTAATTCTTAACTAATTTTCTTCACTTTTTCTCATATGAGTTATTATTTCTGATTAAATAAAGGTCTTCTTTAAGAATCTTGAACTTATTTATGTAAACCTCATTTTGGCTGGATAAAAAATATTTATTTTAATATGAAGACACGTGATAACTATAAATGACAATCATCTATGTCATTATAGCATTCTAGAGAGAATCTTTTCAAACAACATTTTCTAGATATCTCTAGTATTTGTTAATTCTTTGTATGCATTTGTAAAATAAGACCTAAAAATTTATACGCTAATTAATATATCTTAACAACTTAAACATATTTTACTTGTATCTTCTTCTGTAACCAAAAGATGTGAACACAAATAAGAACTCTATTACTAATTCTATCACTGGATCTTTTGTTTTAATATGTTGTTCCATCGTATTTTTCACTATTTCATGAACTAAATAGAGCCTATGTTATACATCTGTCAAATTCAACTAATAGAGCACCAAAATTGTTTATGAATTATTATTAGACCATTTAATTATTATTTTTTATACTCTAAGGAAAAGAAATTTATTTCCATAATGCATCCTTTTTGATATATTTCATGTTCTCCTTTAATTTCATCCTCCATTTATCTAAATTGTGAAGAGTTTTATACAATATTTATCCTGTTATTATTCTAGTGAAACAAATTACTTCATCAATTACTTGGTTCAAACTTTCTGCATTGAAATTCCATTTTCAAAGCTTACTAGAAGAAATACCAAAAGATAAAACAAAACTCTTTTGCATATAGATGAGCTTATTCTCGTTTAGACATTTCATCAAACAGTTAGGCTACAATTAGTCAATGTAAAAGAAAAAAACACATTTTGACATGGAATATTTAAAAAAAGAGGTTTATTGATTCCTTAAAGAGTAGTATCTACAATTAGTGAGTCAAACAGAAATAATTCAACATGTCTTTGTTGCACACAAAATCTAATATTTTCCATCTTGAATCATACAGCACAAGATATAAGATTTCACGAAAAGAATAAGAATCTAGAAATCAAGAAAAATAACTTCATTTTACAAGAAAAATACCTTCAACTTCTTCAGATGAATTTCAACTTTTAAACAGATCGAATTACTCTGAAGTAATAAAGTGAATCAATCTACAAAAAATAAGGTTTAGCCCACTATGAAAATGAATAAATATCAATTGATTGATGTGGACAAGAAAATGAATCAACATATATGAGAGGTACGAGGAAAAAATTCTCAAAATTAGCATACCTATTATCTACTCCAACTAACCGCAATCAGACGATCACTTCTTCATCTCTTGTTAGCAAGTAATCAATATAAGATTTTGGATGGGCAAAGAATGAGTATAAGGGGGAGAGAGATGGTGATTTTCAGTTTGTTGGGTGAAAGAACTTCACGTGAGAGAGATGTTGGTTTATTTAATTTATCTTTTTTTTTAATCAAAAGTTATCAATTTTTTTTGTTTTTTCTTCTTTTTTTTTCTTTCCTTCAGTATTTTATTCACGCATTTAAACATATAATATAGAATACTTATTAAGGCACTTTAGCATATAATATTGTTTGAATATTTTATTGAGGCATTTACTTCTTGATGCCTTAATAGTAATATTATTAAATTAATTATTATAAGAATAATATTATGTAAAGTGTAATTATAGGTAACTATATAAGGCATTAAATTAGTAGTGCCTTGATAAGTATTATGATAATTGTAGCAATAGGTACTGATCACTAAAATGCCCCAAATGGACATCTTTTATGAAATTTACTTTAAAGTGTCTCAAATGTTATGTAGTAGTAGGTTATTTTTCTACTAGTGGCATATCAACTCTTTTACCGGTTAATTCCATTGAAATTGAAAACTCACCTGAGTTCACCCGGTAGATGATATTGTTATTGCACTGTCTTAGTCCGATCTAGTTACAAATCAGGTTAAGACTTCCAGCTTGAAGCCATCGTATGGACTTAAGGTTGAATCCTGCCTCATTATTCTTCCATCATTTTATTTGAGATGGTTATTCTTGAAAAGAATCCTGATAGACTCCTATATTTGGAGTCTATCTTCCTACTTGTTGGAGCTACTCATTTGATTCTGTAGATAATCCATCGGAGTCATCTGAATCTGACTCGAACTCTTCTTCATAGATGTTTTCATCTGAAGAAATATCCTCGAATTGATAAATTGGTACCAGGTCATCGTAAAAAACCGCATCAAGGATGTTGGCTATCGGCCTGAACTGGCGTTTCACCTTGTTTCTATGGCCAATCTGGCGAAATATGACCTTTTGCACCACATGTCCAGTAGTTGCAATCTTTAAAACTTTCATTTGTATGAGTGTGAGCTCGTTTGAAAGTTCTCATCGTCGGTGTTCTCCCTGTTGACTTCCCTATGGATCTAGATTCTTGTGAAGAAAACTTGGAAGGATCAAACTTCTAACCAGACTTGTAGGTTCTGGCTTTAGACTTGGACCACCATGATCTTCCTGGGTTTGAAGACTTTCTTTGTGATCTTTCTGACTTGGCCCGAAACATACTTCTGAAGTGTTTCTTTCTTTTGTCATGTCTTTTTCGGCTTGGTTCTCCAATAATACTTAAAAAATCATTATTTTCACAACAAATAGGAGTTCTTTTGATCTGACCTCTTAGTTTTTTTTTGTTTTTCTGTAGTGTCGCTTGTTGACACAATTCTTTTATGCTGTCTTTGAAGAAATATATCATTCTGGCCACTGAATCAACCTTTCCTGGAGGTACCTTATATGTTTGTATAAGCATTTTTCTCCATGGACTACATATTTTTGCAAAGAACATCTCTGCAGCAACATTCAATGGTATCTGTATTTGGAAGTAATATTTACAAAACTAATATATATATTCATCAGCCGCACATATACTTTTCAACTCGAGAATATACAAAGCCTGTTTATATTCCCGATTCTTTTCTTCTTTTCTTTCCTCAAAGTATCCATCTCCGATAAAGTATACTTTGAGTAAATGACCGATCCTTTCAATAATTTCATAAATATTATCTCCAGTTACGATCTCTTCTTTGACATGAGAATTTGTTGATTTTCATGTTTTCCTTGCTGAACCTTCCAAACTATTTTCAATTAGTTTGATGAAGTGAATTTTATCAACGTCCAGTGTTGATGAGGCAATCTTTAATGATGTCATCCATTCATCGATCAGTTTTTTCATGTTTCTCAAATTGATGATGTTGGTTGTAAACATCAACCCGTATGGATATGTTGGCTCTAATATGGTTCTTGCCCAAGGGCTGTTAGTTGGTGCCTTACTCCATCCTAATTGTCTTTTCTTGATCCGACCTTCATGATTGTTGTGGGTCGGGCATATTTGAACTAGTGCTTTCTTTTGGATTAGGAACCTAAGAGTTCATCTTGATATTAACCAAATCTACAGTTTCAAGATTGGAAAGTGATTCGGTTAAATTTCAAGATATCAACTCTTGTTGCTTCCATCAGACTTTTCGAATGATGTTAATCAAGAGTTTCTTGTAACTTTTATATTTCAAAACTTCTGTAGCCTTTCTCTTAAGAATGATAGTTCTATCCCCGAATGCATCTTTGAATCGTCCGTTCATAGATCTGCTTGTTTCCTTTGGTAACCTTCCTTTTGGATCTGTTATTTATTTTTTCAGATCTAAAACATCTCGTTGGATGTCTAATAGAGATTGAAACATCATCTCCGTCTGTCCATAATAGTATATGATGGTTATCTGGATCTCCTTAAGATCTTGTGAGATCTTAGATATGTCCGGAATAATAATGTAACGCCCCATTTTCTTTTTAAGTAAACTTTGACTAAGGCGTTGCTCATGTATAAAATTCACTCTTTTAAGAAGATAAAGATCGATAAATTCTAGAAAAATTATTATGAAATATACACATTTTCGAAATTCTTGAAATAAGACATGTTTTAATTTAAAACATTCTTTGACCTTTGATCATCGGCTACCAGCATCCACCGCTCACGCACCATGCCTAAACTCTTTAAACTGAAAACGATTTAACATAAAAGGGGTGAGCGTACAAAGACACTCAGTGAGCGTACAAAGATACTCAGTGGGGTTGATCTACGGGAGTACTCATAATAATATCATTCAATAACATCTTTTTATTTACGGTTTTTAGCCGTCATGAAAACGCGGATATTAACCGCCGTGAAAACATATGCGGATCTTAACCGCCTTGTAAACATTTGCTTTATATAAACATATAACACGTTGTGGACTCCCAAGTATTCCCAATGAAACTGTGGATAGGTTTCCGAAGAAGACCTATCAGGGCCCCAAGCCGACCCCAATTTGGGTTATTACACCCCTTTCATGTTGGGATTCCGTAGAATACCCTCTTGTTGGGTTTCCGTCGAGGAATACTCTACTTGGCATGTAGTCGCATGCGCAGTTAAATTGTCACATAATATTTCTCACATAGCACATAGTACACATTGGTCACGTTCACGTTGGCCACATAACTCACATAACACATAGGTAAATAAATCCTGTAACATATGTTGGTTTCTAAAGAAACCCCTTTAGTGCGGGAATTACCCCGTCTTATCATCATTTGAAACCTTTTGCATTTGTATCACCTGAAATCCATAACTTTCAAAACCATATAATTTACTCGAATACTATTCCCATAGTGAAAACGTTTCACTTTAAAACGACACCACGTAATGACGGAATTTAAATCACGTAGTCACATTGTTTTTCATAAAACTGTACGATTTTAATACATAAATAAGATTTTACCCCCACTTGGATACTCAATAGGTCTGACCAAAAGGTCTCGGTCTTATCTCCCTTTATTCCTGCATTTTTGCTTATATTTCCTACAAAGTATAAAAACGTAACTTATCCTCTGACTTAATTGCTTAAAATCAATAAAATCTATAAAAGAAAGACTCTTGAGAAGGTCAATAGATCGGGGTTCTAAATTCAGGATTTACTGAAAAATAGGGTTTTATTGTTTAAAGGGTTCGCTCGTCAGGTCTTATATCATTTTGGGGTCAAATTACCCTTTTATGGAGTTGCAGGGTACAATATACGATAATTAACCAACTTAGGGATCATAATATAATTTTCTGCAAGTTTTAGGGATCGTTCTATCATTTTCTCAAAATCTAGGGGGTGATTCTGTAATTTCTGTAAAGTTTAGGGTCCATTCTGTAATTTTCAGGAAATTCTGGGGTCCTTATTGAAGTCCACTAAAGATCAGGGTCCTTTATGCAATTATTCATAAGTTCAGGGGTCTTTTTGCATATCCTATAAAGTTCAGAGATTATTCTACAATTATCTATAAGTACAAGGGCCATCTCGTAATTACCCATAAGTTTAGGGACCTAAGTGCTATTTACCCTAAATCTAGGGTTTGCAATTCAGTCCTCGAATTATATCAAAGTTATGAAATTAACCTCAGCCCCAAATCTCAACCACTGTACACCGTCCCTGCCACCCTTATCCTCTCCGCTGCCGCCTGCCGCTGCCTCTGCCGGCGACTCACGTTGCCGGTGACCACCCGATTACAACCCAACACAATCTCGGCTCAAACACAAGATACACCCAATTCAAAACTCACGCACACAAACACAGAACATTTACATATATATACATACTAATATACATATATATATAAACATTCGGCCATTTCATATACAGCCATACACGATGAAAACACGACCGGGTAAAAATCCGAGCCCGTATCTGTGACCGGAGGCGATGGAGACGGTGATGACGCAGGGAAGCAGTGAAGATGGTGATGAGAGAGACGAGAGAGATAAACATTTTTTTTAATTCTTTTATTACTCCAATTTTTTATATATCTTGCTTACATATTTTCTTTCTCCTAATAAGAGCCAAGTGTACTAACTTAAGCATGTGCTGTCTTTATACTATTGATTCACTTAGTATAATTAGTTAGAATAATAACAAAGTTTAATTTTTAAGAAAAAGAATTATGGATACTACAAATAATGTTCCAATCCTTGTTAGATGTCATAAGATAGTCCTACACTTGTGTTGTAACACCCCGTTTTTAGAAAAACGTGCATTTCATATTTTTATACATAAATTCAAATTTTATTTTTAAATAATTTATTTGTTAATGACCTTTATGACAAGCTTTATGTTTTATCAAGAAGAAATGAGCTAATGTTTCTTTAAGTTTAAAGATCTTACAGGATAGCTATCCTAGGAGATCGAGTTCGATCGTAATGCACTCATCATGCATGAGAAATGGAACGAACAAAAATAAAAAGAAGATAAGTTACACATAAAATAGTTTTAATAATGAATATAAAAAAATGCGACTTATATGTTTAATTATAATTAGTTAGATCTTTATTATATAGTTTATGTGCATTAAAGTATGTGGCTATTATAATGTGTTACATTAAATATATTCTCAAACATATTTATATGACTTATATGATATAATAAGTTGAACATACCTACATATATAATTATGTGATCACAATATTATCAAGACTCTAATTTAAACATGTGCAAATTAATTTCAAGTCATGTCATCTTATTTATGTGTGACACTAATTTGATTAAATTTATATGAATTTAATATGATGTGCAATAAATTACACCAATAACAAATTAATTATCATAATCATGAATTCTTTCATATCACATTAGATAAGTTAAGCTACAACTCTCAATGCTACATCATGATATTACATCTTCAATTATATCATTATACAAGTGATCTACATGTATTACACCTTAAATTAATCATCCTACAACAGATACATATGTATTCTACATGTATGACACCATAAGTTACTACATATAAAAGGGAGAGACTTCACTTTTGAGTCTTCCATTTATCATTTGGCAAGATGCACACACTCTCTCTCTCTCTCTAACTACTTTGCTCCTCCTTCTCTCTAAACTTTTGTTCCTCTCAAAAGTCTTCATCCCCCTCTTCAACCAACCTGCCATTTCCAAAATTTAAGTAAAGAATCAATATCCTTCCAAGACAAGATAGGAAATCAAGCTCAAATTAAAAGTTTCTTCCAAGCAAGTTTCAAGAACACATAGTTTGTGCAATCAAGAGGTAATTTTTGCAAATCCTCACCATTCTTCTTCCTTAGGAGCATGATTAAATTCTAATTTTAAGTTGCATGTAAGATCCAAGTGATATTTCCTACAAATGTGATAAATTTGTTGAATACCTTGTTTTAAGAAGTTAATGTTCAAAAGTATGTCATTTTGAGTGTTGATTGAGCAAATAAATGTTGGATTAGGCTTTGCATGTTTGATTTCCTTACCTAAACACATTGCATGTATGATCCAAGGGTGATTTTCTACTAATGTGAAGAAAATGTTCAAAGTCTTGTTTTATGTGGTTGATCTTTAAAATATGTCTCTTTTGGGAGTTGATTGTGCAATTACATGTGGATTTAGTCTTTGCATGTTTGATTATCTTGTCTAAACTCATTGCATGTGTGATAAATTGAGTCAAGATGGTTTATTTGAGGTTAATGGGGTTATTAAAGTTGAATCAGCATTTTAATTAAGAAAGTGGATGACCTTAATCAAGTTGTGAAAAATATTAGTAGTGGCAGTCCACTTTATCGATTTTTATAAAATTGTATGCTTGGATTTTTCAAAACTGTTTCAGTATGTTATGCTACATGACGTTTTGAGCTTATGATAAAAATTTGATAATTTTTGGAGTAATTTATGAATTATTATGAGTTTTCAAAGATAGTCCACTTTGAGTTGGAATTATGCAATTTTAGACCTTAGAAAAATAATTTTATAAATTCAGTAAATTATAATTTTTGAAACCTGTTTTGTTATGTTATACTACATGAAGGTTTGAGTTTATGGTTAAAATTTGGTAATTTTTGGAGTAGTTTATGAATAATTATGATTTTTCAAAGATAATCCAGTTTGAGTTGAAATTATGCAGTTTCAGACCTTAGAAAAATAATTTTATAAATTCGGTTAATTACAATTTTTCAAAACCGTATTGGTATTTTATACTACATGAAGTTTTAAGTTTATGGTTGAAATTTGGTAATTTTTGAAGTAGTGTACGAATTATAATGATTTTTCAAATTAAGTCCAGTTTCGAATTTAAGATTCTGCAGTTTTGGACCTTAGAAAATTAATTATATAAAATCGGTCCATTGTACATTTTCAAAACTGTTTAACTATGTTTGAGTACATGATGTTACAAGTCTAAATTATTAATTTCAGAAGGTTCCAGTAAATATACAATTTACAGTGAATTTTATAACACAGAGTGATTTCAGAGCAACTTCGAACAATTTTTGATTATAGTAAATAATTTATTAATGCTTTTGTGATATGAATTTATCCCTAATATTTTAGCATGGATGACTGAGGGTTGTTATGTAAATGTATACTTTATTTCATGAATTTTGGATGATCATTTAAATTATGAAAATTGTTGTAGTAAATAGTGTCTTTTCTTCCTATATATTACTAACTTCAAGATCAAATTTTATCTATGATTTAAGAATGCAATTTGATCATATTTTGAAACTGAAATTATGTGATTAAATGTGTGCTTATGTGTGAAGTGTTAAATAATTTAAGTCTTTAGCATACGAATTAGAGTTTTATAAGTTAAGATGTAAAATACGGTTTTTATTCCCTTCAAGGTACAATTGATGCTTGTTTTAAAGTATGCTATAAAATTCTCCTAAATTTATAGATGCATGTTTATGATATAAATGAGATGTGATTTAAAGACTAAAAGTTAATGAATGTGACGAGTGCAGTACGAGTCCCCCCTTCAAGTCGAATCTCAAAAGTGGGTAACTTCTACTCTCTATCTATGTGTTGTTAATTGAATTAGTAAGTTATGTATGAAAATCTACGGATAGAAGCGTCGTAGCTATAACCGGTATGCAGCTTCCCTACTGGGCGTCGATCTTAAAGGCGAAAGTGCCTGATCTACGATACGATGTTTAGTGAGTGAGCAATCTCACTTTTCTCGAAGTTATGTTATGGTCCAAAGGTGAGCGTACCCAAGAATAATGTTATGGTTCAAGGGTCAGCGTACCCAAGGATAATGTTATGGTTCAAGGGTCAGTGTACCCAAGAATAATATTGCAGTATGTGCTTAATGGTTTAATTGCTTTAATGTATTTGAGAAATACGCTTATCCGACTGGGCTTTCTCTCTGGAGGAGTCTTATGATGTTATCTAAAATATTTTTCAGGTTCAGCTTACGATGAAGCGGATGTGTAGCCAGCTGTACGGACTTCTTTCGAAAAACATATGTTTCAATTTATTTTAATGTGTATGATTTTGATATTACATAAAGTCTTTGAAAACTTCTATGTTGGTTTAACCATTCAAGTATAAATTTTATGTGTTTTAAATATGTCATGGTTTTGATTTACAAATGTGGGTAAGACACGAGTTAGTTACTTGTAGCTAAGCTTTTCGATTTAAAATAGAAAGAAAAAAAATACTCCTGTTTTTAGTAAAGTCTTCCGCTGAGTTTCTCTATGAAAATGATTTTAAATTATTATTATATATTTTTACAAATATTTAGAGTATATGATGTCAAAGTGGCGCTATAATCCTCTTAAGTTTGTAGGGTTGGGGTGTCACATGTGTAATCTCGAAAAAATATTCGAATACATATTTTCTTGATTTTCTCTTCCGTTAGGCATGTAAAATCAATATTGTAAATATAATTTAAATTATTTCTTCAATAGTCCTAGGCTCTGATACAATTTCTTGCATCGGATCTGAATAAATATATAACCGGGAATTAAATTCAATTTAAAATAAATTGGTTTGGAAATAGCAAAAGATGGATTGAAAATAACAAAAATAAGCTTGGACATAGCATTTCCTCATTTCTTGCTTGAGGGGTCTTTTGGGTATTTTTTCTTTATTTTGGGTATAAATCATGTTTTCTTATAAGGTGAGTATTTTTCATTTTTTGGTGTGCATATTGGATAAAAATATCTATTTCCTCTTATGGGGGGTTTATTATAACTTGTAGGAGATTAAATCCTTTTATTGGAAAGGACCAAAGCCTACTGTGGTCATCACAAACCCTTCACACATTAAGGAAATAACGATGAAGCTAAACGAGATACATAAGATCGAGCTCTCGAATCCATTGATGAAGCTGTTTGCACTAGGCCTTGTCAGCCTTGAAGACGACCAATGGGCCAAACACAGAAAACTCATCAACCCTAGTTTCCATCAAGAGAAATTGAAGGTTAATTTTCTGTTAATTTGCAAATTCATGTTTTATATGTAGGTGTGTGCAACAGATTGAAGCCATATCATCAACGCCGTGCATGCCCAATCCCATCATGTGTTTCTGCCTAATATATTTAACGATGGGTTATACACACTCCACTCTTTACTAAATACATTTCATATTAAATTATGTGAAATACAAATACATATTAAAAGATATAAATATCCTTATTATCTAATTTGCATAATAAAAAAAAATATAAACACACCACAAAATTTAAATTCTCACCCTTGTGTCCATTGCGAATCTTCTTCATCTTCGAAGTTTCAAACTCTACACCAAAAAAACACCAGGATTAAATACATTGTTTTGTGAAGAAAAAAAGTAGAGCATGAAAAACACATTTGGAAGAAACAATGAATATTTTATCATTATATTTTGTGATTTTAAGTAGAGTAGGGAAAATTTTCCTAGGTTAAACAATAAAAATAATAATTATGAACTCGATTGACCAATACTTATGGAACAGAGCATTGTTTGTTTCGTTTGTATCGATCGAACAAAAGACAGAGAGTTTAACCAGTAGTGGTCAGACACTACACTATGTGTTCAACCAATCAGATCAAACTGATCATTTCAAATGTTTTCATGATTCCAATTGTTTTTCTCCAATATTTTTTTATCTTTTTATACGAGAGGGGGTAAAAAAAAAAAAGCCAAACACCTATAGAAATTGTGGGATGTATTCAACATTTGATGGTGTAGTTGTGCTCTAAGTTTCTAACTAAAAAATAGAGAAATACATTCACCAAATGTTAAGAAAAAAAAATTCCGATCATTCTTGTTATAAGACTTGGGAGTTGGGAGAGTTATGAATAATTTAATAAATAAGCTAATCTAAAAACTATTAATTTCTGTTTGGAAAAGTTAATAATTATTTATTAGTTTTGAAAGGTTTCTTAATTGTTATAAAATGATATCTGGAGATAAATTGCTAAAATAACTAATGTTAATGTTGTTGAAAAGGGCCTTGAGAAAATAGACGTTCTATTGGGCAAGTGAAGAAGAGTCATCATGAAATTTTTCTGTATTGGAGTTTTAATTAGGCCTGTATTAGTGGTCTACTAGTTGGCTTGTAGCTAACTCCTCGCTAGGTTTTTCACTTCTATATGCTTTTTCCGTTTTCTTTTATAATATCTTTTCTTCTATTGAAAATTGAAAGAAGAGTCGCCATTTTTCATATTAGCGATACAGTGTGTCATTATATAAGATAAAGTTTATTCGTTTTTGCAAATTATTAACTTACGATAGTTTTACAAGTGTGGATAATTTACTTCATGACGCTAATTAGCATTGTCAAATGCTTGTGGTGAATGAAACTTAAGTTGTCTTTTTTATTGGGTGAATATCAATACCAACATAGAGTTTGATTGTTTTTCGATTTACTGCACAAACTTTTTTCGTTTCAATTAAACTTCAAATTAATTAACGATATTTTTTTTTTAAATTGCAACCTAATGTAATATTTAGTTCACTTTTGCTTCCAAAGTCAAAATTGATGTTCCAATTTATTACCAAATTATATGAAACCTACGACAAAACACTCAACATTTCAAATCTTATATGAACGCAATCGATCGGATTAGGTAAATATCCCTTCAATATAGGTCATCAAAAGGCTCTTGAAGACCAAAAAAAAACCCCTTTTTTTATTTTCATTTGATTCAAGCTCAATTTGAGCAAAAATCGAACACAAAATTCGATTTTACCCGGAAAAATGGCCTAAATACTACATTAGGTTAGAATGTCAAAAAGTCACGGAATTCAGAGTGTAATCAGAAAAAAGAAAACAAAGTTTATACTGCAACTTGAACTTGAAAAAAGGGTCAAACTTCAGGTTGGTTTCGAAACTAAATTCTTTTATTTCTTTTAAAGTAATTAACTAAAGAGTTCAAAGGTAGAATAAAACACTGACCAATCATATCTGACATATGTTACAAGTACAATATGCACTAAAGTAATCTTCTATATAAACTATATATGTGTGTATATATATATATTAATCTATTAGTTTAGTAAGAATTAAGTGTGCACCATGCTGAGGTTGGAGAGTGATGAGCATATGAGGAGCATGCGAATACGAGGGAGAAAGCTCAAAGGAATAATGCTGCAAAATCATAGCCATCGCCATTTTGGCTTCTATCATAGCAAAGTTCTGCCCTATGCATATTCGAGGGCCCCACCCAAACGGTAGGTAGGTGAGCAGACCTTTCGTCGCCTTGGAAACCCCTTCACTAAACCTCGCTGGATTGAATTCTTTTGCATCCTCGCCCCATAATTTGCAGTCATGGTGCATTAAAAGCACTGGAATTGTTAGCTGCACTCCGGCTGGTATGGTTGCATTTCCAAGTCTACTTTCGTTCTGAGTAATTCGATTAAGGATGAGTGCTGGTGGATACAATCTTAATGCCTCGTGAAAGATCATGCTTACCTGCAAACATGATCAAGTTATTCCAATGAATATACAGTAGGCTTATGAAGTACAATTAAGTTGCGGAATATCATTGAGAAATAGGAACCTATGTTCTGTATCAAAGGATTTCCTGTACCATTATTTCTAGCAGAAAATTGTAAATTTAGGACAGTAATTTTTTCGGAATTCTTCAGTCTAGGACACTAACTTATTTGGCTTTTAGAAATGGACATCAACTTTTAAATTTTGGCCAATTTAGGACAAATTGGCATGAAATCTCAATTTCAAACTAATTTCACATGTGAATTGCATGTGAGTTTACATTTTCATGCTTTTCGAAAATTTCATTCGATTCTTGCTCAAATTGAGCTTGAATCAAAATGAAACCACTATATTGATTAGGGGGGTTTGTCATGGTATGAGGATGAATGATCTAATGTCGAAAACATATATTTTGGTTAAGTTTTGACGGATATCCAATTTTAGATGAGTTTGAGGAGGTTATGGTGAATTTCGATAGTGAAGCTGGATGATGGATCTTCTTCAAAACTTAATCAAAATGTATATTTCTAACATCAAAAGTCTCACATCCTCAAGCTATAACAAAATACCAAATCGATAATTGATTTCAGTTTGATTCAAGCTCAATTTGAGCAAGAATCGAATGAAATTTTCAAAAAAACCTTAATATAGGAAGTCATGTGCACTTCACGTGCAACATCAGCAATAAAGTGGTGATTTCAGACCACTTTCACTTGCCTACCTTGGTGAATGAAAACTATATTATTCCATTGATCAAGAATTCCAATTTTAGGAAGTATTATAGATCATCAAACAGGAAGAATTCTTTTTTTTTTTTGTTTGACTTATGAAATGAACAATGAAGATCTACTGATTCTAACAACACATGCAGAGAATAATTATCCTATGGCCATTAGGCCAAGGCGCTTATTCACATTTGTAATGCAAAAGAAATACTCACAACTTTAAGGTTGTTTAGCTCTTGATAATCAGGTTTGCCTCTTCCGAGAACTTGCAAAACCTCGTCTCTAGCCCGAACCTGCCACTCCTTGTGCTGGCTCAGTAAAATCATAGTCCAAACAAGCAACACCGCCGTTGTTTCTTGGCCTGCAAAGTAAAAGAGTTTGCATTCCTCAATAACTTCCTTCAAGCTCATCCCAGATTTATTCCCATGTTGTTTAATTTCTTTGATGTTGGACTCCAATAGCAATCCCAACAAGTCATCACTGCTAGCTTCCCCTGTTTCCATTGCTTTTAATCTTCTATTGATAATGTCGAGTAAGGATGATTCGACTTGTTTAGAGATTTCTTTCATCCTCCTGTTGAGTTTTGTTGGCAAAAATCTGCACAAATTAAGAATGTAAAGATATTTAAAGTCTTGAAACCTATATTATTGAGATCATATATGGCTATAGAAGTCGAGAGGCAATTGCACTGCATTGCACCTCGATCCGGGGATATAAACGGAACGAATAGCTTCCATTGTGTACTCGGCTTGTTCTGTTTGGAGTTGGAATATTCGTTTTCCTTCTTCGTAGCAACTTCCGAATGCAGTACGAGAAATTGCATCGCTTGTCAGTGCCTGAAGATATGGCCACACATCTAATTCACAACATCCTTCATTTGCTACAATCTTTTCCCATTTGCTCAACATTTCTGCACAGCTTAAGTAAAACGATGGAACCATGTGCTGCACACAGGAAAACTATTTCATCACTTTCACCATAAAAATAAAAATGGAAAATTGATTTTCCTTTCAATTTTATTTAGTTGGATTGAAACCATGTTTCTTGCCAATACAACATAAATTACATCAGTCCAAATCAGTTGGAAGTATTTCTATTTTATGACACTAATTTTTTGAGTTCTTCGGTTTATAACATTAACATATGAGACTTTTAAATTGTTTATTTCCCAAATTATTATTATTATTGTTAAACTTCTTTTTGTTTTTTACAGATTTTTTTTTGTTTATTATTAGATATTATAAAATGATGTTCTGGTTGTATTTTGTTTTTTTTATATTTTTTAAATGACTTTACAGTTATAATTGGTAATAATTAAATTATTTAAGCCAACTAAAGAATATAAATGACGTTGGATTAAAAATGGAAAAATTTAATGGGAAAAAAAATAGGACATATTAGCATATTAACTTTAGAGGTGAAATGGTGTGTTTGGTAAAACATACTTAATTACATGGTATTTTTATAAAAATTAAAAATTGAAGGGAGAACATTACCCTAGGGGTATTTTCATCAACTTTCTTGTTTGTTTTGGCATCTAACAGAAATTTCAAAAACCTGAAAATAGGGAGTCATGCACACTTCCGTGCGAAATTAACTCAAAATTGGGGATTTCAAGTCAATTTATCATAAATCGACCAAATTAAATTAAATAAGAGTTGGTCTAGTGTGCATTTGGTACACATACAATTTAGGTTGATTTGGGTCGATCCAGATCAATGAGTTTTTTTTTTTTCTTTTCGCTTCAGGTGTTAATCTTTATGTTGTATTAGTGTGATCTTTATGTAATATTTTTAATTCAATTTTTTTCGCCTCTCGTGTTGATCTTTACGTTATAGTAGTGTAACATTTATATTATTTAATATGACCTTATGTACAAGTATACTGACCTTTATGTACTGTAAGTTAGGAAAAAAAGAAGGAATTTCAATTTGTACATATATCCATTTATGTGATATTCATATCACCTTTATATATAAATATCAATACTTTTATGTAATATATAAATGTGCAACTAACATAGCTAAAATATATGAGTAATATCACATAAAGGTATGTTGATTAAAAAAAATATCTTTTTTCTAAGTTACAATACATAAATGTTATGATATTTATAAACAACAACCAAAACTTACGAATTCGGATCAGGTTGATCCGTATTACATGGATCTATAATCCATGTACCTGATACACATGAGGATTTGCGATAAAACAAAGTTACTGTCCTAACTTGAAAAATATAAACATTAATGTTCCAAAATTTCAATTTCCTGTATAATTGATTATGTGGTGTGAGAATGTGTTAGTTCGATTTTGTATTTATAAAATTCAAAAGAAAGTATGAATTTGCAATCATTATTTTTTTAAACATGGATTTAAGAATTTTTTTTTGAAATCCATGATAGTAAATCTATCTAAAGTGTTTGGATAGATGTGAATTTAAAATTCATGATTTTTGTTTTAAACTAGTTTTTTGAGTTATTTGGGTGGATTTCAAAGTCACTTTTTCTGAACTTTAAATCACTCCATCCAAACATAATCTTAATTATTATCCTAATTAATTTCAGTAATTGCAGAACCAAGAATAAAAGCACCTTTAATTTCTCAAGATGGAATGCTGGATTGATGAGTTTTCTGTGCTTTTCCCATTTGTGTGTCTCGTGCGATGCTAATCCTCTTGCAAGAATTCTAGAAAATGCATTACCAGATGGCTTCTGATAAATATAACTTTTCGACATAACCTCTCTTATAATTTCAGGCTCCAACAAAATTACTGCAGGCCTGGGTCCATACCATAGAAAGCAATTCTTCCCTGCAATTTCAGTTGAATCTCCAAATCTTCAGACAATAATCTAAGTTTAAGCACAATCAAATCATACAGAGTCATTAAGACATGACCTATTGAGACATGTTTTCTGTGGTGAATCATTATTACTTCTTCAAACAGAACTTCCCACTTTTCACTTTTAACAAGAACTACTTCCCTCCGTTAACTTCAAAAGGTTAAAAAAAAAAATTGAGCACAATTCTAAATAAAAACGTTATTTTGTTCAAAATGTTAATGAAGGGGACTCCTTTTGATTAAAAATGAAATGGTTGGAGGTAGAAATGAAAAACTTCCCCATGAGACTGTAGATTTCTTAATTGAATGAAATGTAAATCGAGAAATATATTCGACTGATAGATATATGGGAGGGCCATGTGAGAGCCAACCTTTGAGTACTAACTTCAAAATTAGGCCTCAACCATGTGGCCCATATTTTCCCTTTTCAAGGAGAGGTATTGGTGTTTTTGGTCATGTATATTTCATAAGTTATTGCGCTTTGATCCTACCATTTTTAGTTTGCATGTTAAATTAAGGGCCGTTAAGGAACATAATTTTTAAAATTTAAGATCTAACATCTCAATATATGACATACATGCTCAAAATTGCATAGTTTCTAAAAATATCAATCAAAAATGTTGCCCCACTGGTATTACTAGCTAGACAAAAAATGTTGACCTCAAAGTTCGAGATTAAGAGGGTGTAGTAGTGACAATTTACCTAATTCAAATGATTAAATTTAAAAATAAGATTTTATTTTAAAAATATATTTAGATATTTTACTTTTAAAAAATAGCTTATAAATTTCAAACATCTTCTTTAGAATGATATAAAATTTTATTTTTAAAATTTAGCCAATTTTTTTAGGAAGTTATAAACTTTAACCATAATATATCCCATTTTAAAGAGTTTATAAGATGTTTAACAACTCAACTCACCCAAACATCCTCTAAAATTGCAATTAACCAGCTGATTTATTTAAATTCAAGAAATGGACAATGAATTCGTATTGCATAAAACAAAAGTGCATACCAAAGTTTTTGATAGCTGTATGGAAGATGGGAACAACTCTAGGCACAATATCATTGGAAACATTCATGGGCTTGGACATGGCTTCTCTGGTCGAACTCCTAATTTCTTTCATATCTCCATAGAATATTCTGTAAGAATTTCCATGGAAGCCCTGCTGTCTGAGCCACTTTTCCAGTTTCTTTGGTCTAAACCAGACCCATTGCAAGAGTTTGCAGGCATAATAGATGAATGATATAGCAGCACAAGCAAGTGTTAGTGAAGAGAGCAAGACATCCATTGTTAGTAATTTTTCTACTCAAACATTAGAGCAATTATTGGAAGAAATTATTTTATAGATGATAACATATATAGATGATAAGAAGTTTATGAACGCAAAACAGTCATAGAGAGGACCACACCAGTGGTGCACAGATCCACTAATAATTTCTCCTCTCTTTTTTATTAATTGCTGTTGTTGTCTCTATCGAAACCATTGAATATAATAACACTTTATTCTAATAGAGTAACACGTCATCTACTAAAATAAGTGTTTTTTTTTTTTTTTACACATTTTTACTAAAATGTTTTCTTTTCTACCGATATTTATAACAAACGTCTCTATCTATTTTACGTAAAAATTACTAGATATTCACTTTTTTTTTATTGGGTTGGAGAGAGGAATGGAGAAACATAATAAAGATTAAAAAATTTATATGATTTAAGTTTGAATTTTGATTATTATAATCAATATCTTTGTAAAATGGAATATCACTTGACTCGATTCAAAATTATTATTCACTTAATTTTCCAAAATGCATTTATAAAAATAGGCAAAAATTTATGTACATTAGAGTACGGATCTAAGATTTGCCCCCTATTCGACTCGGTGTGTGGGTCGCTCCCACGCGTGCTCACACGTGGGGTGATAAATTGGGTTTTCTGTGTTATTTACATGTTTAATGTGATACTATTTGCATTCAATTGTTCACTATTTTCTCGCAATTATTTGATTATTGCTAAGTTCGATATTTGGCCTTGATTTTGTATTTCTCATGAATTTCAGGTCATATTTTAAATATTTTATAACCGTAGGAGAGACGAGTTAATTGAGATATAAGAAATGTAAATTGTACAAGGCGAAAGTGAAGAAACTCAACACTGATGGAATTAATGTTGGAAATCTGATGTACACCATGAAAAAGAAAATTTTACAAGTCAGATAATATTTTAGTTCCCTTATTAGTAATTACTTGTGATTTGGGGGCATGTGACATGAATTAGGAGGAATTTTAATTCCTCTTTTATTTGGGATTTGTCAACATGCTGTAGTAGCTAAAAAAAAATAAAGGAGCAGTTTTCATTTCATTGGGAATGGAGAATTTAATTGTCATTTCTTAAAAAGACACACAGATAGGCTTGGAAAGAAAGAAGGAGAAGACGCACTGTCATGCCTCATTTTCGTAACAATATAAATATAAAATTTTTAAATTTTGGGCGTCCGGCAAAAGTATAATAAACTAAATTTTTTAGAAAAATCATATAACTTGTTATAACAAAGTTTTTAAGTAGACTATTTAATTTACATAAAACATTTAAGTTATCAGAAACAGCAGCAAAACATCAATATACGGCCCACTAACTTAAATTTTACAGACCTTCAAAATAATTAGATCTTAAAAAAAACATTTTAGAGTTAAAATAACATATTTAATTACAGCAAAAAAATATAAGTATCTTTCTTCATATTCTCCTCCCAACACCTGGATCTATAAAAGAAAACATATAAAGGGGGTGAGCGTATAAAATACACTCTATAGGATCACACTGTAAAATAGAGGATTAATGCAATAAACACACTTAATAAGCACATTCAATCATATCATTTTCATATTGAAAATTTACGGTTCTTAGCCGCCATAGATACGGTTTTCACCGTCATTCACATAATTCAAGTAAGTCACATATTTTCATGCTTAATTGCTTAAAATAAACATTTAATTTTCCATTGATCATTCTTCATAACACGTTATTCATATGCATTTAAACATGTCACATTTCACATAATATAATATTTCATATTTGCAAATAATTCAACAAAATATAAATACCGTAATACGTAATTTTTCCCCACCTTTAAAGTAGATGATCAAAAGCTTGTATATCTCCCAGATACTTAAGGTGTAAACTCCTGCGTATCCCCTACAAATATAAGGGTTCGACTTAGGATCTAATCGAACTATTCGTAATTAAAATACATTCTTAAATTGAAACTTTCTTCCGTTAACAGACCATCTAACAGGGTTCACTAAATAAAATTAAATATTAATTTAATACTATAAGGTGATAACACTCGATTCCTAAATCCATCCTCAAAACTAGTTAATTATTTCGATAAGGATCTAGAATTTTATATCCTAATTGATTATATAGAGAGGTCTAAATAACATTAATTAATATAATTTATCTTTGTCATTTAATTAAAGCTCGAGTTTCATATATCAAATTCTATTTAATTATAGAATAATATCTACAATTCCAATATATTCTATGGTTCAAAAATGTCATTTATCATAAATTCAATATTCTAAGGAGAAATACATAATATCATCAAACTTTAGGGAAATCTATGTAATTTCATCAAAATTCAGGGGTCCGATATTATTATTCATAATCCATGATGCTTAAAGCATAATTTCATAAACTTAAGGTTAGAATTTATTATATCTATAACTAATGGGGTCAAAGTTGAATTTTCAATAATCTTAGGGTTTTCAAATTAGCCCTAAATTTTATCTAATTTACAAAACAGCCCTTCCCCCCCAAAACAACCTTCCCAGCCCCTACAGCCCCGTCGCAGCCCCCTGCCGCCAGGAGTCGCCGGCGACTGCTCAAACCCAAAACACACACCCCCCGACAATAAATAGTCCAACCAACTCCAAGACACACACACACAACCCACTGGCACCGCTGCTCACGGCGGTGCCTCTCACCACCTGCGATGCAACTTCGACGCTGGCCACCCTCACTACAACACACACAACACAACAACACAACACAAAAACACAAACACACGCACACCTACACCGACACAGCCATTCTGCACACGTACACAGCATAGCCGCGGCTTACAGCGGCAGTTCTCAACCCGACGTGCCGATGCAAGCATCGCGCCAACTCCACCACGACTCGACGGCGAACGGCAGCTTCAGAAACGGCAGAGACAGCTTTAGAAATGGCAGAGAGAGAGAGAAAAATAGAAAGAGTAGCCGCTCTCTCGCGCCGTGCATGGAGGAGACGATTGTGGTTCGAAGTTCCGAACCTGTCCTTACGACGAGCTCGGCGAGTGCTACAACATGGTCCGATTACCTTACCGAAATACAGTTGGCCGATGGTGGAGAAGACAGTCGATGATTCTTTGAAGAGAGGAGAAAGGAGAAAGAGAAAAAATTAATGGCTTGCTTGCTTTGTCAACTATGGTGGAGTGTGGAAGAAAAAAGGTGTGATGGTGACACTATACATATCCAATTGTGCTAAAATATCTACATATTATCTATATAACTTAATTTATAATTTTCTTTAAATTTTTTTATGTTTGAAAATTCTAGGTGTTACACGCACGACACTTAATGAGAAGAATTATATTTTTTCTTGTCATAATTTCTTGTAATTTTCATAAACATATTTAGAGGCTAAACTTTTATTTTTAATCCTAGGAGATGTCAGAATCGTAAATTATTCATAATGTTAATTAAGTAGTAACGTTTTATTTATCTTATCTATGATTTGAACGTTTTGATTTCATAGTCTAATTTGTCCTATTATTTTAATTCGTTAATGCACCTTGTGAATTGAATCTTAAATACATGTTTTGGGGTTGTTCATGGGGTAAATTAATTGGGGGTCGTACTTTCTGATTAATTAAACTTAAGGAATAATTTGAACTAGTTTGGTCATACCACTAGTTTAGGGGCGAGATTTGGGATAAGGTATATTTAAATGGGACTACTGATTAATTTCGAAGAATCATTCTAGGGGAGGCTATCCAAGGCTAGATTATTTTTATTCATTGTTTGATCATCTTATTTATTTTCTTATTGCAATTATCTTGCATGTTGTAAGATTATTCAATAAACCAAACCAATTCACCCCCAATTTTATTGATTTCTTACACGAATTTATTTAATTAAATTACACTATTCCTTATGGGTTTGACCTCTTACTTACCCTACTACAATAATGGATTAGTTAAGGAGAATATGTTATTTTTGGGTGCCGGCAACAGCATACCACGCGGCCATACCATAGTTGGTGTGCGCCACGTGTCACTTGATCTCACCCAATTCATTTAGTCCAAGACATTAGTTGTATACTTTTAATGTATTAGTTGCATACTTATAAGGTATTACTTGCTCCTTTAATGAAATGTATTAGTTGCATACTACTCATAATGTATTAGTTGCTCATTCAGTGTAAGGTATTACTCTTGAGGTATTAATTGCATAGTTATAAGGTATTAGTTGTTCATATAGTAAAAGATATTAGTTGTATACTCTTAAACTATTAGTTGCTCATTTAGAGAAATTGAGGTATCAATTATATATTTTTAAGCTATTAGTAGTATACTTTTAAGGTATTAGTTGCATAGTGATTATAAGGTATTAGTTACTTTGTTTTACATAGTGAAAAATATTATTTATGTATTACTTATATCATGTAAATGTATTATTCGTATAATTTATAGGTATTACCCATATACTCAAAAGGTATTGATGTAAGTTTAAAATCTTAAAATTTATTTTACAAGTTATTGAAATATAAGGTATTACTTATATAATTTAAATGTAGTATTCTTATACTAAAAAAAATATCAATAGATTATATAATGTAAGGACATTATCACCTATTAGATATGGAACTAAACCTTACAAAATTAAAACCAGTAATTGAATGTGTAAGAAAAATTAAGATTGACACCATAAAGCACCTACAAACTCAACTATGCCAACGCAAGAAAAATAAGAGAGATGTATATTTAACCATTGAAGGCATGGTTTTAAAGCTTTTATCCCATTTATCCAACTGTAATCAACAAAAAGTTGTGGAAAGTTGAAAGTTGTGAACAAGTTGACATCAGAAGAAGATTAACACAATGGAAAATTAACTCGCAGACGATAACATCAAAAAAAAAAAAAAGGGATAAATGGGCCCTGAAAAATGAAGAAGATGACAATGTGAGAAACTAAGAAGAAGAGAATGATGATGTAAGGAAGTGAAGAAGAAGGAGTTCAGAAGAAGAATAGAATAACGAAGAAAAGAAGAGAGCGTGTTGTGCTCTAAGAAAATTAGTAAAGAGAGAAAAGAAAAGAAAAATACATATTGATAGCGGGTTTAGAGTGAATCAGAACGGATCGGGAGTACGGATCCTAAAATCTATACTACAAAATACATAGATGTCACCCACAAAAATAACTAATACATTTATTTTAAAACAAAATCACTGTTGACTAAGAAAAATCTATATATTAATCTTATAATATGAATATAAAAATTATTTATTATAACAATGAATGGCATAGTAAATATCCCAATGAAAATGGATAATGAAAATCATTTTCAATTAAGGATAACAAAGTTGACCATTTGTTACAAGTGCAAGGAGATGGAAAAGTAAAGAAATTAAAACACTCTCCTCTCATCTTCATCTAATTCTCTTTTCCACCGCAACCACCACCGTGACTGCTGTCTTCGCCGTCATCTTCTTTCCGACAAGTATTTTCCATATAATATGTAAAGCTAAATGAACTCGTCATTAATCCAGGCTCGGAATTCAAATCGGCCGCCGCCTCCACCTTATATGGTCGTGGGAGATGAGGTAGCCCACCTCTCTCTTTCTCGCTGTCTTCTCTCTATTGTTGAATCACCGCCACTGTTGGGTGTTATCGAGTGGCGGTAGCGATAGGGGTGAGGGCAGCGACGACTAAGGTTAAGGTTCGGGCTTTGAGGTGATGGGTTTCAATTGACAATTTGATATAAATGAAGGACTAAATTGAAAATCCTAGATTTATTTAAATTAATTTTAACCTCTAACATTTAAATATTACATATTACACCCTTAAATTTATGAAATATGCTATAAGACCCATGATTTATGAATAATGACATTTAAAACCTCAAAACTTGCTGAGATTACATATTACACCCTAAAATTTGATGATATTATGCATTGCACCTTAGAGTTGTTGAATATTTTAAAATGATCCCTAGAACATGTTGAAATTCTAAGAACACCCCTAGAATTGCTGAAATTTCAATTTTACCCTATAATTTGTTAAATTTATGAAACAAACCCTATAGGTTGCCGATATTACTTTTGAGACCCAATACATAGACTAATTGATGATTTAGATAGAAACAAGTGAATTATGTTACAAATTAACCTTAGAAATGTTTTAACAACGAAAATATGTACAATCTAATTGTTTGCCTCAAGTTTAGGGTATAAATTCCTAGATTACGTCTCGTTAACCTTGTAAACCTAAGTTCAAGTCGAACTTTTCATCTTTATAATTCAAACATCTCTTTGAGAAAGAGATTGTCGACCTAGAGAATTTACTTTAATTCATTAAAGGTTTGATTAGATTCCTAAACGAACCATAATGCTTGTAGGGGATGCGCTGGAGTTTGCACCTTAAGTTTCCGTGGCATATAAAGGCTTTTTGATCGTCTACACTAAATGTGAGAATAATTGCTTATTACGGTATTTATATTTCTTTCGAAGTATTTAAAAATGAGATCTTATAATTGAATGACATGAGGTCGGTATAAGTGTTATATGAATAAGATGTTATGATATGATAAATGAGGGTAATTTCTTTAAATTACGATATTATTTATGATGTTAATATATGCAATCTCTTAAGATTATTATTGAATGTGAATATGATTGATGACTGATTGGGACGAATGATAGCATTATTTAACGATTTAAGCCAAGTGATGGATTGTGATTATTTCTGATTGAGTTATATTGATTGAGATCTTTGAGATTGATAAAATGTTGGGGGTTTATATTATTGAATGATTTAAGTCATGTGATTGATGATAGATTGAGGTGACTGTTTGTTTTATTAGATGATTTAAGTCAGGTGATTGTTTGTAATTGTTTATTGATTGAATTATTTGATTGAGTTATTTGTGATTGATGAAAATGATCTGGTTTGAGCTCTTAGAATGACCGGATTTGAGCCTCGAGAAGATCAGGCTTGAACCCCTAGATGAATGATAAGTCGGGTTAAAAACTCACACTCATTGAGACAAGCTTGTCAAATGATTGATTGATGTGATTCATATTTCGTATTTTATTATTGTTTACTATGCACCATATATGTGTAGACGTGCCCAAACTGTTCGAAAAATCGGAATCGGGCCGGTTTGAATCGACGGTCAACGGTTCCGAGAACCGTTGACCCGGACCGGAATCGTGAACCGTTGAGGTAAGGTTCGGTTTTGGTTCAGCCTCTCAAAAAACCGATAACCGACGGTTCGAACCGCCGGTTTGTGCTATTTTTTTTTTTTTTTGCATTTTCAAACGAGACACATGGAGGTCAGAGATCATTTGCCCGTTGATGATCGATGACGTGCGTTAGTTGACCGTTGGAACCGCCGGTTCGAACCGAAACCAGAACCGGCGTAATAATTTTTTTATATTTAACGCCACGTGTACACTCGGGATCACTTGACCGTTGATGATCAACGGCTAAGATTAAATGATCGTTGCAAACCGAACCGCCCCGAAACCGACGGTTTAACCGCCCCAATCTTTTTTTTTTTTTTGCAAAATTTGAGTATTGAGCTCTACCTCATTCCATTTCACATCAAACCACACCATTCCTCAATCTTCTCTCTCAATTGCAAGTTTCAATCTCTCTCTCAATTTGTGCTAATTATTTCAATCTCATATTTTGAATTTCAAGCTCCAAATCATTTAATTCTTAAGCTTCAATCTTTTTTTTCAATTATAGTTAGCTACTACTCTTCTACTTCAATTTCATTCAATTCTAATTTTAATTTTTCTTTCTTCTTCTTCTTCTTCAAAAAAAATGTCTCGAAGAGTCGGTTCTTCTTCCACCGGATCATTCCGTAGAAAAGGAAAATCGCCTATGCCACCACCACAAGATATGTCTCTAGATATCTCATCGATTCTTACTCTCCTCATTGGAGTCAAGAATGTGAGAATTTGGAGGAATGTCTAGGCCCTAATACCGCCGCCACCTTTAGTAGCGAGCAAGAAAAGGAGGGGCCGAGACATACTCAAGAAAGTGGTAATATTAGATATACCACTTCTCGAACACCTTCGACTCTTCGAAGTGATATTTTCTCCATTCATTTTAGAAAGGAGAAAGTATCGAATATCGACGTGGATTTTGTAGTGATGTGCAATTATTGTGGGAAGACCTACAAATTCAAGCATGGATGAGGCTACGGGACATTCAACAACCACGTCTTGAAGAAGCATCCGGACAAGTTGGGTATGGATCGATTGCAAACCCAACTTCATGAAAATACCGACTCTTCAACGGAGTCGAAGATATGGATTCTTTACTCTTTAAATTTAGTCAATTATCACATAGGAAAGGAGTAGCCGGATTTGTTGCTAAAAAACATCTACCTTTAGGATTTCCATGTGATGGTGATTTTGAAGAATATACTAAAAATTATTTACAACCTTTTAGTAGAAAAATATCTAGAAATACCGTAACTAGAGATATAGAGAAAATCGTAGGAGAATATAAATATAAATTAATTGAGGAGTTTAAAATGTCTCAACAAAAAATTTCTATTTGTAGTGATATTTGGAATGATCATTATCAAATAAATAATTATATGGGAATTATGGCTCATTGGATAGATGATGCATGGAATGTACAAAAACGTTTAATTGCATATATTGACTTTAATGATAGACATTTGGTTATGAATATTGCACGTAAAATAATTGGTGTTTTAAATGATTATGGTATAGTACAAAAAAAATTTACGATTGGATTTGATAATGCAAGTGCTAATACGACTAGTGTACCTTTTTTAATTGAATATTGTAAACCTCCATTAGATGGTAAATTTTTTCATACTCGTTGTATGTGTCATACATTAAATTTATGTGTTCAAAATGGTTTAAAACAATTAGATGAATATATTGCACCTATTAGATCCGTCGTTCATGAAATTGCAAAATCAACGTTATGACATAAGAAATGGGCTAGATTTTGTAAGAATAATGGAATGGAAGTTAAGAAATTTGTAGTTGATGTTAAATATCATTGGAATTCAACTTATAATATGCTTAATGATTCTTTTGCATATAAAAATTTGCTTTGTCAAATTTTTATGGAAAATCCACATGATGACATAATGTTAATGAATAATGCATGGGAAACATGTATTAATTTGATGCAACTTTTAAAATTTTTTGAAGAGGCAATTAGAGAATTATCCGGTTGTTATTATCCTACTTCTCCACTAGCTTTAGATCATTGTGTGAAAATTTGCTCTTATTTTCAATGAATATTCTACATGTCTTATTTTAGGAGATACAATTATAGTTATGAGATCAAAATTGTTAAAATATTTTCATGAAATTCCCGATGTATTTTTATGTGCTAAATTATTAGATCCTAAGATTAGGGAAGATGACTTAGGAGAATTATTAAAAATGTATTATTATGCATTGTTCCCAAAATTTATTTTAGGAGAATATGATGAAATTGATTATGTGCCTAATTATATGGAAATTGTTGGTAGAGTTAAACAATCATTAATCGAACTATTTAAAGAATATAAAATTGCTTTTGGTGATTCTTCTAGTGATGATGATCATGTAAGTGCACAAAATGTAGAAGGTAGTAGTTCTTCTAGTTTTTGTGGTAATCTTAGTCAATTTTACAATTTTTATGATAATCGAACACATAAACGACCTAGAGCAAATCATGAATTAGGTTCATATTTAAGTGCTACTTTCGAATTAATTGGTCTTACACATCTATCGGATTTTTTGAAGTGGTGGTCTAAAAGGACCACCATTTATCCTATTCTAACAATTATTGCTAAGGAAATTTTTGCAAGTCCCGCCTCAACCGTCTCAGTTGAACAAACATTTTCCAAGGGAGGTCATATGTTGAATCTAAGAAGATCGAAATTGACTAAAGAGAATGTACAAAACATTACTCTTTTTGAAGATTGGGTGAGAGCAAAAAACCGGCAACAACATCTAGATTTCTCACATCTAGATGAAGATTCCGATGACACCTATGACTACGATTCAAACACCTCCTCCTCCATCGGAACTAACGTTGACGAATGAAGGTAAATTTAGGTAAGAGAACTACATGAGCTTTGATTCCTTAATTTTACTAAAGATGCGTAGGCAATTTCATTCAAAGTTTGGAAGTGTAATTTTCATTTCACTTTCAAACTTAAAATGAAATTCAAGCTCTTTCAAATTTTTTTTCCTCTTCTTTTATTTATTTATACTTATTGTAACTTATAATTTTTTTTAAATTCAATATTGATGTATGATTGTAATATATTGAAAGTTGTAACTTGTAATTTATTTTTTTATTCATCATTGTAATTGTAATATATTCAATTGTAAATTTGTAATAATTGATAAGTGTCATTTTTAATGAGGAAAAGTGCAAGTTCATGTGGATTTGATGATCAGAAGAGCACGACCGTGCTGCATAGCACGACCAGACCGTGCCAGATGAAAAATCAAGGTTGGCCAATGGGGCACGATCGTGCCGTGTAGCACGACTGTGCTCGGGTGATCAAAAAATAAAAAATAATAAAAAAAACAAAAAAAACCGGGAAACCGAGGGTTTGAACCGCCGGTTCCGGTTAACCGCCGGTTTTCAAACCGGAACCGGAACCGGACCTCCCACAGTTCGGTTCTAATTTCATGCCCTCGGTTCCAAAAACCGCCGGTTCCAAACCGGCAAACCGGAACCGACTGAAGATGTCTATATATATGTGAAGTCATTTTTCAAATAATTCTAAGATTTTATTAGTATTTTTTTTATAGTTTCAAAATTATGATTTAGAATTCTCAAATAATTTATTGATTTGGAAAATAATTATCAGATTTTAAATTAATTTGTAGATTTTGTTTTTCATTTTCCAAATAACATTTTCATTTAAAAAAAATATTTTGTACTTTTAAAATACGTGTTGGGTGCTACTGCTATGACTCTTATGAGAGTTGACTCTTTTAAGCTTGATCAATCACATCTCATAATTAATTTTAAATGACAATTATTATCAGTAATATGGTACTTTATCAGCTACTGCAGTGTACTACTGACTAGGAGAAAGAAGAGTCAAATTGCAACTAATAACTTCATAAGAGACCAGCTAATTAAACAAACTTCTAGAAATAACAAATATACACTAAAAAAACATGGCAATATAGTTGAATTGCTATATATAAAGTATAAACTATCAAGGGCATGAAATTAATTAATTGATTAAGACAAAAATGGAAGTGTTGTATCAAATAGTTGGTGCATGTTTTGCGTTAGTAGTGTTGTTTGAAACATGGAGAGTTGTGAAATGGGTAGTTATCAAACCAATGAGACTAGAAAAAACGCTAAGGAAGCAGGGTTTCAAGGGGAACACCTACCGGCTGCTCGTCGGGGACCTTTTTGACATGTCAAAAACGAACGACGAGCTTATGTTGAAGCCCATCGGGGTTGATGATGATATCAAGCCAAGGATCCTGCATTATATCTTCAAAACCGTTGAGAAATATGGTATTTTTATTGGATAAATTTTATAACAAGACTCAATTTATAAATTAGTTTTCAATTTTAAACCCAAATTTTAAAGTTTCTCAATAAAGAGCTCAATTTTATATTTTTTCTCAATTCAAGACAAAATTCAAATTCCTTTTTCTTTTCATTTATATTTATAAATTTATTTATATTTTAATATTTATAGTTTAGATAAATCAAGATAAGTTCGTACAATTTTATAACGATCTTCATTCAACTCGTATTAATTTATATATATATATATATATAAATATATATATAATAAATGCAATTCAAAAATTTAAGATTCCTTTATTTTCTTAATTTTATGAATAAAAGTATATAAAATCGATTTTAATATTAATTAGTTTAATATAATTTATATTTTATGAATTGAATTAACTATATTTTACTTTCTTTCTTTTTTCATATAAATTACGATAAGTCGAATGAAGATTATTCTTAAAGCGCACTAACTTGTCTTAATTATTATTAAACAATTTTTTTATTATATTTGTTATTTTTTAGATATTTTAAAAAAACTTCCTGATTTTTTAAAACAAATATTTTTATTTTATTAAAATTATTTAAATTTATTAAAATATTTTTCAATTATATTTGTTAATAATGTAATTCTTTAATCCAAATAAGCAATAGAAACAATTCATAGATTAAACAACGACAATTGTTAATGGCACGAATGAAAAGCAGTGTGTTACGTCCTATAGGTAGCGAACATTTTGACCAATTCTTTTTAAAGTTACTTTGCGTTTTCAAGAACTCAAATAGTTAGTGGATATATATTTTCATGTCAGTGTAGAGAAAGGAGCATTTTACCAATCTCCCATTATTTATTAAAGAATATGTAATTATGGGTTTTTTTTTTTTGACTTAATAATCACTTACATTATGTAGTTTATGTTTATTATAACTTGTAGGAGATAAATCCTTTTATTGGCAAGGACCAAAGCCTACCGTGGTCATCACAAACCCTTCACACATTAAGGAAATAACGATGAAGCTAAACGAGATACATAAGATCGAGCTCTCAAATCCATTGATGAAGCTGTTTGCACCAGGCCTTGTCAGCCTTGAGGACGACCAATGGGCCAAACACAGAAAACTCATCAACCCTAGTTTCCATCAAGAGAAATTGAAGGTTAATTTTCTGTTAATTTAAAAATTCATGTTTTATATGTAGGTGTTGTGCAACAGCTTGAAGCCATGTCATCAACGCCATGCATGCTTAAGCCTTGCCCAATCCTATCATGTGTTTTTGTTGAATATATTTAACGATGGGTTATACACACTCCACTCTTTAGTAAATACACTTCATATTAAATTAAGTGAAATATAAATATATATTAATTAATTTTCTTAATAAAAAAAATTATAAACACACCACAAAATTTGAATTCCCATGTATCCATTGCGAATCTTCTTCATCTTGGAAGTTTCAAACTCTACACCAAAAAAAAACACCAAGACTAACTACATTGTTTTGTGAAGAAAAAAGTAGAGCATAAAAAACACATTTGGAAGGAACAATGAATATTTTATCATTATATTTTGTGATTTTAAGTAGTGTAGGGAAAATTTTCCTCTGTTACACATAAAAAGGAATAATCACGAACATGATTGACCAATACAAATGGAACAGAGTATTGTCCATTCAACCTGTATCTGTCGAATGAAAGAGAGAGAGTTCGATCAGTATTGGTCAGACGCTACACTATATGTTCAAGTTTGAATTGGTTTCAAAAAGTTTTCATGATTCCAATTGTTTTTCTTCAATATTTAGAATTGGTCAGCTTGTATCTGTTTTCATAGAATTGTTCATACTCATTATTCAAAAAATGGTGGCCAAACAATCCAAGACCTCCAAGCCCGACCCTATATTTATTTCCTATCTAAGTGATATTTTTATTTTTCTAGGATTTTTATAACTTATTTATAAATTATAATTCAAAAGGGTAAATTGGTAATTTACTAGTAAGATGTGTTTAGAATTTTGGTAATTTTAAATCATTTAAATGTGGATGTGTTTAGTATCTAGAAGATGTTTACTAGAGGGTGGGGTGTGTCCCCCACCCTATATTTAAATTAAGTGAAAAATTCAAAACTAGTGTATAATTTTAAGTGAATCATAATCCCCAAAGTCAACGGCAGAGTATAAGTTGCCGTGACTTTTGTTAATTTTGGCCAAAAAAATTGTACTCGAATTAGGCATTTTTAAAACGTCTGTAGTACTGAAATTGAAATTTTTTAATTAATACAACTAAATTTTGACAAGTCTTAAAATTATAGGGACTAGTTTTACACTTTTCCCTTCAATTAAATATTAATTAATTAAAATGAGCCATCTTCTCTGACAGCTAAAGCAAGTGATTAATTACTGTCATGCATCCATTTGTAAAAGAAAATCCACATGCAAGGCTTTGTAAGCTACATGTAGGTGATGATGAGCATGTTGAAACCAATTAATTATATGTTAAAAAATGATATTATTATTTTTGAAAAGCTTAAACATTTAGATGTATAAGATGAGGTTGCTTATTAATTTTGAGTGCAGCTAATGGTACCCGCCTTTAGTGCGAGTTGTGAAGAAGTATTGAAGGAATGGGAAAAGCTTGTGTCACCACAAGGATCAGCTGAGATTGATGCAAAACCTTATATAAGAAACATCACAAGTGATGCAATATCAAGAACTGCATTTGGTAGCAACTACACTGAAGGCAAAAATATATTCCAACTTCAGCAAGAACAAGTTGAGCTTGTTATCAAGTCTTTATACACCTTATATATCCCTGGATTCAGGTACTTATAAAATATATCATTTCTATATATGAGAAAATTGCAAATTTAGAAAACTATCTTTTCAATTTCGACGATTTTAAGACAAAAAAGCTGAAATCAAGAATGTTGGACCGAATCACATCAACAAAAGGCCAAAATCTCATGCGATTGGACCTAAAATTCATAATTTTGGATTTTTTGTCTTAAAATCGCTCAAATTTAAAGTTAGTGTCCTAATGTTGGAGCCCGAAAAATGAGTGTCTTTTATTGGTGAATAACCTATCACTGGGAATATTTCAAGCTTTAATTTCATTACATGAACGTGATATATGTACATTATTTATTGTCTAACTGTAGATTTTTTCCAACGGAAATCAACAAGAGAATGAAGGAAATCGAGAAGCAAGTTCGGCCTAGGATTCGGGATATCATCAATAAAAGGATTGAGGAAAGTAGAGCAGGGAAATCGAAGAACGCAGACTTATTGAGCATATTGGTGGACTGCAATCTCAGAGAAATAGAAGAACATGGGAACAAGAGTTTCGGTATGAGCATCGATGAAATAGTAGATGAATGCAAAGTGTTCTACTTCGGAGGGCAAGATACAACTTCTGGATTGCTTGCATCCACAATGATTTTATTGAGTAGATATCCAGATTGGCAAAAAAAAGCCAGGGAAGAGGTTTTCAGTGTCTTTGGGACCAAAAAACCAACTCATGATGGCCTCAATCACCTCAAGATCGTAAGTATATTGACAACTTTGCACATTTGACATAATAACTTCTTTGACGTTCTTCAATTTAAGACACCATCAGCTTTCACAAAACAACACTGACTTTGATTTAATTTTGGCCTATTTAGGACAAATTGGTATATATGAATCCGCAATTACTGGCTATTTTTGCACTTGAAGTGCACGTGAATCCTTTTTTTTTTTTTTTTTTTGGGATTTTTGAAAATTGCATTCAATTCTCAATTGTCCGGTCTGAATCGCATTGAAACCGATAAATTGATTTAGAGTTTTGCTATGGCTGGAGGAGGAGAATGTTTTGACATAGAAACATACATTTTGGTTGAATTTTTGAGAGAGATTGAATTTGGGTGTGCTTGTGGACATTTATGGCAGAATCCGATTCATCAAAACCTAATTAAAAATGTGTTTCATACTCCAAAACACTCCATTCGTAAAGCCATAGCAAACTTCAAATCAATTTATCGATTTCGATTCAATTTGAATGAAAATCAAATGAAATTTACAAAAAATTCGAAAATAGAGTAATGTGCACTTCACTGGCGAAAGTAGCCGAAAATTGGGGAATTGGGACCAAATTATCGTAAATTGGCCAAATTAAAAAGTTATTGTCCTCTTTTGAAATATCGATAAATAATGTTTTAAACTGAAGAACCTATAAAAAAAAACTTGTGTTCCAAAATTGCAATTTTCTCTTTTTTCACATGTACATATGTTCAACATTGGTGAAGTACTAATATGCCAGTTATCTTCACAGGTTACCATGATTTTGCAAGAGGTTTTAAGGCTTTACCCATCAGTAGCCAATCTTGATCGACATGTAATGAAGGAAACAAAGGTGGGGGAACTAACATTGCCAGCCGGCGTAGCTATAGTTATGCCGATAATCTTATTACATCACAACCGCGACGTATGGGGGGACGACGCCCTCGAATTCAATCCTCAGAGATTCAGTGAAGGAGCGGCAAAGGCACAAAATGGAGAAAATATGTATTTCCCATTTGGATATGGACCTCGAACTTGCATTGGGCAAAATTTCACGTTTGTGGAGGCTAAAGTAATATTATCTATGATCCTACAACGTTTCTCTTTTGAGCTTTCTCCATCCTTCACTCATGCTCCTCACAATCTCTTTACAGTACAACATCAGCATGGTGTTCATTTGATTATGCACAAGCTCTAGAAATTCATCACTATTTCAACTTTGCATTAATAAGATGTTGATATAATCAATTTGTAATCTAATCTAGAAGGTGCATGAATAACTATGGAAGATGAAGTGTTAACTAATAACTAGAATTGTGTGGATCGACGAGTCTTGATATACGTGGATTGTTTGGACAAGCGCAAAACAGGCCTAGGAGTTGTGCTCTCTATTCCTGGAAGATATTCTACAGCTTATTTGCTGCTCTTTCTATTTTTAGAAGTTATTTTGCTGCATATTTGTATTTCCTTTGTTTCTGAAAATTCTATTAAACTCTACGATTTTGGTTGCAATTTAGATATTTTGTTTGAACAACTATATAACCTTTATCCTAGGGGTTATGAACAGTAGCTTTTTTGAATTTCAATAAAGATCAACAAAGTTCTTATTTTCTTAAGCAGTTGTCGGTATATTAATTATCAACGACAAGTGCCTTTTTTGTTTCTTGTTGGTTGTGTTATCGAATACATTCTGCTTCTCATCATAGATCCTTTTGTATTCTTGTAAGAGTCTTCCATTGAAGATTGTATATAGGATTCTCATTTGTAATCCAAGAATCAAGGAAAATAGTGAGATGTATGTCACATACACTTTGAAGAGCTTGGATCAAATATTGCATGAGTTGGTTGGGCTAGGAGGTTCACTGATCATATCCAAATCAACATTTCTTAGCCCAAGTACTTTGCAAACTAAGGACCCCACTTGCAAATATGATTTTCTAGAAAGTTATATAGAGTTTTCTAGAAAATTCTTATAATGTGTATGGAGGAAGTATGCAGAACCTTCAAGAACTATTCTAGAAAGATAGGAGCTTGGGCAAGAGTTCTAGAGAGATTCTAATCTAATATAATTCGGTATTGTATGATTCATTTGTAACCAACCTAACATTTCTTTCATATTTGAATAATATAGTTTATTGCTTTGTTATAAACTAATAAATTAAGTTCGACAATTTTTCAGAATTTTGCTAAGTAAAATATAGTTGCATTTCAACTTAGATTCCTGGAACTTTATAGCCATTTGAAGTTCAACCAAGTAGCTGGATCGAAGAGGTTGTTTTCAGCACACGATGTAGGCAATGGTAAGCCAAACCACTTCGTTCTTGTTTTAAGTTTGAGTTTTGAATCTTTGGTTCAATCTTGTTGGTGCTTGAGTTTTGCTGTGGTATTTTGAATTAGAATGCTTCCCTGAGCGTCGTCTGTTTGTGGGAAGCGATTCTTCAAGATATGAGTTCGACAAGATTAGATGGAATATTTTAAGATTTCGGAATGTGAATGATAAAGATGGACGCATTAGTTCAACAAGGATTGAGTATGACATTACAACCAGGCAAGAAGCTCCTGTTTATAGAATAAGCTCATCTTTTTGAGAAAGCTCACAACACCTTACGAGAAGCTCCGGTCCGTTTATAGAGAAACTCAGTTTGTCTTTTGAGAAAGCACACAACACCTTAATTCTTCTGAAAGAAATGGAGGAGACTGCAAAAGTATGGGACAAGCTAGAGAGTCTTTACATGGTCTAATTCTTCTGAAAGAAATGGAGGAGACTGCAAAAGTATGGGACAAGCTAGAGAGTCTTTACATGGTCTAAACTGTTGCTAAAGCTGTATATGAAACAAAGGCTCTGTGTCTATAATATGACTGAAGAAATGTTTATTAGAAGACGAGGCTCTATGTCTATAAGATGACTGAAGAAAAGTTTATCAGACTGCACCTTATTAATTCTATGTTTGACAGATATGGTTGTTAGAGTAGTGGCCAAAGGATGAGACTGCAAAACAGCCAGTATCTGAAACAGAGGTTCTATGTCTATAAGATGTCTTAAATATTGAAATCATGTTAATTGTGTTGTAAATAATATATTACTTCTTAAACTCTTTATTTCTTATGAATTTTGCAGTACTTGTATATATATTGTACTCAATGATATCAAGAAGCTTTATGAATAAAATTATATCTTCGCAATTTTGTTTTCTCTCTATTTTGTTAATTATTATAGTTGACGTGAAAGTGAGGCAACATACTTTACAACACCTTGGCCAACACCATCATTTGTTTAATAGAAACTTTTTTTATAAATGCATTATAAAATATATGTATCCATGATTGGCCGTGATATGGGAGAATAATAAAAGAAGAAAATAAAGATGGATGATAATGGCAAATACAGTATTAGTCTTTTTCTTTTTTTAATCATAATCATTTCATCTTCTGAATTTGAAAGGAAGTTTCATTCCTTATACATGTGTTGTAATTGGCTGCCAAATGCTTGTTTAATATGATTTGCAGCTTAGATGTGTTTGTTTTATTATATGTAGCTCTTAATTTGTGAGAAATGAATGATGTGAAACTTGAAAGACTTCTTTGTTGAGTGAGGGTTCTCTTTGGTAATACATATATGTATTGAAAATGTAAAAGAGTTGAGTACATATCTACTCTTGTACTCCTCACATGAATATATTATTGTCTGTACATGTGTACTGAGACAAATGAATTAACACTTTAAAAGTATACTTCGGGCCAGTTAGGATTAGTTGGTGGATAATTAAACCAACCACAAACCAGCTCAAATGTTGTTTGGATTGGTTGGTGAAGCCCGGTTTGAGAGTATGGGCCCAGTCCAGCTTTGTGTGACGTGGAGGGTTTGGGTATGGTTTCATGAGTGTTAATTTGTCCGATAAATTTTGATAGGTTTTAATAACCCCAAATTTCCAACTGTTCACATGACAAAAATACCTCTTTTTTAACATAATTACCAAAAATACCCGTATAAATACATGAAACATCTCCGTTTAATTCGAACCTTAGTGGCCAAACTTCAAGCAGACGTTGAGGTGGACCATTCCGTAGTGTCCGACCACAACGATCCCATTTTTCAAAATCTTTCTCTTGTGAGAGCGAAGGAGAGGAGTCAACTTGAAGTTTCCCACTTACAGCGACTAGAAGGTATCAGAACCGATTTCAGGAAAGTATCTTGAAGTGGATTTCTTGCGTCGAAGTGTCTGCATACTTATAAGTTTAATATCACTATATGACATCAAATATTCCTTTGAAATCTGGCATTTGGCTTAGTAGAGATGTGTTGTGAGAATTATATAAAAAAAATGCCCAAGCAGTTTATAAATAAGTAGTTTGGGAACTTTATGCTTATTTTGGTAATTTGGATGAATTGAAGGTTGTTAATGTTGAATTTCAACATATTTAATTTTTCCTCTTTCTAACTAAATCAATTAATTAAAATATCTTAGAAAGAGATATTTTAGGAGGTTTTATTATTAACTTAATCTAGGAAATTTGTTTTTTGTTCTTCATGTGTTGTATTGCAGATAAAAGAGTAAGAAATTAATTAAACAACTTTTCCTATTATTTAGGAAAGTTGTTTATAGATTTCCAACTCTTAAAGAAAATGTAGATTGACAAGTCTTAGGTGGAAGAAGACTAAGTCACAAGGACGTGGAAGGTAGAGATAATTGATTTGAAGATGATGGAGATCATGAAGTAAAGATCATGGAGCATAAACATGGAAGAATTGGAAGGTTCATGACATCTATAAATAGATGTGTTTGACGTCAAGATCTATACAAAGTTTGAAGTGAGACAAGCAAGAGCATACATTTTTAGAGTCGTCATTTACAAACAGTTTTCATAGTGTTGCTCTTCGTGTTGACCACATTTCTTGTAACAAGTCTATCTATTTTCTGTAGAGTCATAAAGTATGTCTAATCCAATGACTTTATAGTAAGATATGTTAGTTACGTGGTTAAGTTCTTTTTATGAGTGTATACGTTCCTAGTTCCTACAAGTTTTCATAGGACGTATTGAGTTTATCAAAGAAAGTCTTCGTAAAAGATCTCTTTGTTCCTTTGTACTTTCAGAATTCATATAATAAGAAAATTTTGCCCTGCTGACATTCCACAAATATTTTATATATTTGTGGATAATTCTCTTGTTTTTATTTTAACTATTTTTCCGCTGTGTTATATATAGAGTTGTCAACATTAGACAACATTGAGTCTCTATCACATTTTATCTTGCATAGGAGCATCCGAACACTTTCATTTGGTATCAGAGCCACCCACTTGATACAAAGTGGTTGGTTCTGTTGCTCATACAAGACATGGATTGGTGCAACCCACAAGGAAAGTTAGTCATTCTTGACGGATCAAACTACGTGTACTAGAAGATTCACACTCACTTACAAATCACGTCCATTGACTCATCATGCGCTTGGGATGTAGTCGTTGAAGGATTTGATGTTCCTAAGAAGGTTCATGATGGAGATATAATTATCAAGCCTCGATGTGAATGAACGACAAATGAGATTTTGAATTCCTACTTCAATGAAAGGGCAATCAATGTTATTTTTGGAGCTGTGGATATCTTCAAATTAATTCAGACATGTACTACAACAAAACAAGCTTGGGAAATTCTTGAGAGACAATTTGAAGGTGATAGCTGTGTAAGAGAAGCAAGACTCCGCTTAATCATGTCCCAATTTGAAACCATGAGAATGAAAGAGAATGAAGACGTAAGCTCTTATTTTGAGAGATTTCGTGACATCTTGAATCAAAGCAAAGTACTTGGAGATCGAATCAATCGAAAGTAGATGGTGTCTAAAGTCATTCGTACATTGACTCCAAAATACAATATGAAGGTTTTAGCAGTTGAAGAAGCGCACAACCTCGACACAATGGATTTCGATACTTTTCAAAGCATCTCACAGACTTTCGAGCTAAATTTGCTAAACCAAAAGGTTGTCCAAAAGGAGAAAAATATTACCTTTCAAGCCCAAATTGATGATGAAAGCACCGAAGATTATGAAGAACTACTAGAGGAAGTTCTTGAAGGATAGAACGTTGTTATTCTTACCATGAAGTTCAATTCCATGGTAAGAAAAATGAATAAGAAGAAGTTTCGTCCAAAAAGTAAGGAGCACTTTAACAAGGCTGTTGATCGTCCTCAGTGGAAGCCCCCTGGATCTTCATAAAAAACCTATGGGAAATCCGATTCTGATCATGGCAAGGATGATCCCAAACATCTTGACTCAATTCAATGTCGTGTGTGCTCGAGATGAGATCATTATGCTAATGAGTGTGCAAATATCTTAAGAAAGTATGGGAATAAGAACTTTTGGGTATCTTTAAGTGATGATGAAGATAAGTTCAAAGAGGAAGAAATTCAGGATCAAACTCTGTTGTTCGGGAATGTTGGCTCAGATGTTACTGACGATGTCACCACATTGACCGACATATGTGAAAGGTATGATTTGTTCAATTTTTCTAACCTAACATGTTTGAATGTTGTGACTGAGGATGATATAAAATCTCGAGATGATGATGATCTAGACAAGGATGCAATGATAGAAGAACTTCAGGATCTATATACATCTTTGCTCAAAGAATGAAAAAAAATAGTGCAAGCAAGTTGAGATTCTTTCTAAGGACAATAATGTGCTGAAACACTCCATGGCCAAATTAGAAACGACTCTTACACAGAAGGACAACGAACTCGAAAAGACTCAAATCAATTAGAGATGGACAAAGCTACCATTACCAAATGGAACACCAGTTCAAACAAATTGAATGAATCATTGGCTATAGGTAACAATGATAAATCAGGTATTGGTTTTGTTAAATCCAAAGAATTTGTTTTTTCGAGTCTCTTTTGTGATAAAAAATCAAAAACCATTTTTGTGAAAGAATCGTCTAAATCCTCAAAGAAGAGTCCCAGGAAAAGGAAGTATGTTTGTCATTACTATTTTAAACCAGGACATATTAGACTATTTTGTTTTAAACTGAAAAACAAAAATTCCAGTGGACAAATGTTGTCCAACATTTCACACAACATTTCGCCTAGAAAAATTCAAAAGCAAATTTGGGTTCTAAAATCTCCTATCCTCTATAATGTTGTGTACACTGCCTTGAAGACTAACACTGCAAGTTCATGGTACTTTGACAGTGGGTGTTCACACCATATGACGGGGACCAAAAACCTATTAAATGATTTTATACCTCTTAGTGATGGATGTGTCACTTACGGAGTAGAGCAAAAGGTAAAATCATTGGTAAGAAAACTTTGAATGTCTCTGGTTTTTTAAAATTGAAAAACGTTCTTCTCATTGATGGACTTATGGCAAACCTCATAAGAATTAGTCAACTTATGATGATGACTTAAGGTAAAATTCAATAAGGATTCTTGTGAAATGTTTGATAAGTCTAACGTTTACATTATGATAGGTACTCGATCACAAGATAATTGTTATCTAGTTGGTGAAAAAGTCACATGTAACAAGACACAGTTTGATGACATTATTCAGTGGCATCAAAAGTTGGGACTTGTGAATTTTCATTCTCTGGAAAAATTGAGGAAGTTTGAAGCTGTTAAAGGATTACATGTGTTAAACTATAAAAGTAAGTTTGTGTGTGAAGACTGCTTGAGAGGTAAACAAACTCGTGTGCCTCATTATGTTGCATCACATTTGGGATAATATTCATATACTACCCATTGTTTTCAACTTTTACATATGAATCTATTGGGTCCAGTAGAGGTTGAAAGTCTGAGAGGTAAGAGGTATTTTTTTGTTATTGTTGACGATTTTTCCTTATACACTTGGATTTATTTCTTGAGTGAAAAATCCAAAACTTTTGTTTGTTTTAAAGTCTTATACATAAGAATTAAAACAATTTGGATATTGTGTAAATCTGTTGTTTCTGTTAAATAAATCTCTATTTTTTTGGATAAAAATCACATTGATTTCGTGATTACAAATTTAAACGAATTTATGCTGACTCTAATTTTGAATTTTTGAATGAAATTGATTCCCGTCTATTAGCTTGGTTTGTTATATTTTACAGATATTATGTGATATGATTTGATATATCCTTAAATATATGGCCTCAAAGATTCAAATCTCTTCCATAAAGTCTGCACGTATTCCAAGAAATTATGTCACATCTCACTTGCTTTTCTTGTTTCTCATGCACTTCATCTCCTTTATCGTTTCTCTCTTCCAAACACCCTGTGTTTTCACCTGAATCACCATGGATCCGAATCAACGAAAACTCTCCGATCTGATTAACAAAATCCTAACCCTAAACCCAACACTTGGTTTACCTCTGCCAACCACCGACCAAGGTGCAAACCCTTAAACCGTGTCGCCATTCTCTACACCCGAACCATCAGATCTAGCTCCTGAACCAGCTGGGCCCATGTCTGCTCTGAGCTCCAAATACGATGTTCTCCCAGATATTGTACCTGATGAGCCCACATCGCTGATCTCCCCAACGCCACTTAAAACGGTGTATCACTACAAGAAAAATACACAACAACAACACGAGTTTTACAACGGTTTTGCATAAAAGTGTTGTCGTAGACATCTTTTACAACGGTTTTTCGAAAAACCGTTGTCGTTGTGCGAAAAAAATGCACAACGACAACGGATTTTTACAACGGTTTTTTTGTACCATTGTCGTTTAGGTCTACGACAACGGTTGAGACAACGGTTTTTTTATACCGTTGTCGTTTAGGTCTACGACAACGGTTGGGACAACAGTTTTTTGTACCGTTGTCGTTTAGATCTACAACAACGGTTGGGACAACGGTTTTTTTGTACCGTTGTAAAAATGAGAATTTTTAAAATTAGTTAATAAAAGAAATGCATGTAGAATATAAACACATAAACATTAGTGGCCAAGTGGTTTCAGCTCCAACAAGGGGTCGCGAGTTCAAATCTCAAACAACGCAAATTTATTCATGCTGACGTGGCAATAGTAATGACGTGGTCAACTATGATGACGTGGTAGGTGACGTGGCAGATGGCTTGAAGATAACACTCTACGACAACGGTTAACAACCGTTGTGGAAGACAGCGTCTTCTAACAACAGCATCTACAACAACGGAAAATGGGTCTTCCACAACGGTTATTAACCGCCGTTGTCGTAGAAGATGGGGTCTATGACAACACCATCTTCCACAACGGTTGAAAACTATCTACGACAACGGTTAATAACCGTTGTCGTTTAGCGTTTTTCTTGTAGTGTATCCTCCAGATTTTCAAACCATCAACCCTATTGCTGTGGATGATTACCCTAATCCTTCTTCGGAGTCTGCCAATCAGGGTCAAGGTAATGTTAAGGGTTCCACCCGTAGGTCAGAAAGGATTCTTGACCATTTGCCCACCTCAACCTCCAAGAAATCCAGAACTACTAAGGTAGATAAGTCCTCTACTTCTCCGGTGACTGCCAAACTTCATCAACTGCTGTTTCAGCTGATTCAAGGCCTAGCCAACATCTTTTGGATGAATTGGATGATGAATCATATCATCCCATGGTTGAATCGACCTCTTCATTAGAATTAAACAATGAATCTGATGAAGATTTTGAGTGTGCTGAAGACGAGTATGAGTCTGATGAAGACATGGACAAAACTATTTTTGAAGTTTTGAAATCTCTTAAGAAACACTATGATGTTGGCGCCGATGTTGCCACCGAAGGGGCAATATCAACCAGATAAGAATCACTTTCGCAAGAAACCACTCCTCCAAGAGGTACAGGGGTTCTAATCTTGGTCGTGCTATTTTGTTTAATATGGTTTGTTTTTCAGACAAGTATTGTGAGAATTGAATTCTTCCATATCCATCATTGATTTACTTGATCCTCCAATCCCAAGGTTTTCAGAAGCGCAAAAATGATGTGCTCGGTCATGAAGTTCCTCCTCTAACTATCGTGAAAGCACTTCTTACTAGCAATCGAGGTCTTGATCTTTCCTATCAAGTGAATGTTGCCCCTCTGATAACATTTCTCAAACAAGAATGACGATGGTTAAATAATTTAGCTAGTGTACGAATCTGTTATCCACTGCGTATAAACTCGTACATATGGTATCGAGTACCTCTGTAGGGAGCTAAGAATGATCCATAGTTTGTATATCCAGTATCAACTAGATAATACTTTCATATTTAAAGTAGCAATATTCAAATAATAAAACAAACATGATGAATATTATGGACAAGATAATAGGGTTTAATATAAGTACCTTTTGGGGACCGAGGGAAATTTTGGTCATTTTGGTAGATACACAATAAAGGGAGCCGTTCAACCACAATTGGTTAGTGAAGACTGGTTTAATGAAAGAGTATCATCATTTCAGGCTCATTCCTTTCCAAAAATCTTTCAAATCAAATCTCTGCAAAAATCAAACAAAAATATACACATATATATACACATACCCATTAAATATAACACAGTCAACCAAATCTGACAATATATTTGAACAAATAGAGGCTTCACGAGCCAAAATATAGCAAAATATGAATAAAATATAAGATAACATATCTATATCTTAAAAAAACAGATGTAAGCACACTTAAAGAACTCCTTTCATAGGGTACCATCTTAGTAGAATATGATAGGATGAGCAAAATAGAAAAAAAATCGAGAAAAAAATTCTAATAATACAAACTCTTCCTAGTTCACATTTTAGAGGTGAAAATTTATCACGCTAGGATTTGGTGTACTTAAAGAGAAAAAGATTTTCCATTATATTTTTTCAGAAGATAGATATAATGGAGATGATTGACATGAAGAGAGATAAAGCGAGTGGGTGGTTGTCTGACTTGTCGTGTATAAACATGAAAAAGTGCTGCTGCAACTTTTTGAAAAGTAGACTACAATGATATTTTAATAATAAAGGTAGATGAGTCATATGAGTGTATGCCATAAATTGTAAATATAGGCATGAAATAGAGTATAAATTGATATTTATAGGTATAGGTAAGAGAATTTTATCTGATTTATGAAATCCTATTATAAAATTGAAAACAAACATAAATATGATATGGGAAAACCAAAATCTTAACTGGTGAAATCCGTCTCAAACATACCCTATAAGTTTTCATAGGACGTATTGAGTTTATCAAAGAGAGTTTTCGTAAAAGATCTCTTTGTTTCTTTGTGCTTTCAAAATTCATACAATAAGAAAGTTTTGCCCTACATGCGTTCCACAAGTATTTTATATACTTGTGGATAATTCTCTTATTTTTATTTTAACTATTTTTCCACCGTGTTATATACCGTGTTGTTAACATCATAGCCAACATTGAGTCTCTGTCATATTTTATCTTGTATAGGAGCATCCGGACACTTTCAAATGTCTTATTATGTTTTGGTTATAGTTTTCTTTCTTTGATTTGTTTGCACAATGACCCCTCTTTAGAATTATTTGTTCATATAGCATAAGTGAGAGAAATAACAGTCATCCCCCGTCCAAGTTTTTTATTTTTTGTTAATTGGGCTAAATTTCAGTAAATGAATTTGGGGTATTACTGTGGATCCTGAATCAGCCTAAAAACAAAACAACCATGTTTTGGTTTGATTTAAGAATAATCAAACATGTATAAATAATATCTCATTTCTATCACCCGGGTGTTTCTGTCACTTCTACAGAAAAAATGGAGTATAGGGGTTTTTTTATTTATTTTTATATCAATTTTCCTTTTCAGTATAATTGGGTTCATTTTTCAGTTTTATTTTGATAATTGGACAAGTGAATTGATATTTCTGCATGTTGAATTCTTTATTTTGATAGTGGTGGTAAAAAAGTTATATAGAGCATAAACTCATGGTTTTTTTAGCATTTCTTAGACATGGTGTTTTGATAATGTCAACAATGCTAATTAAATGATATGTATAATGTAAGTAGCAATCCATTTCAAATGTGAATATCAGTTTATGATATTGAGTTTAGGATGCATGATTGGTTTCACCACAGTCAAAGTGACTTGTATGAAAACAACATATGACATATATTGGTTTAGAAGTATGTTATTTTATGAAATTGAGCACTCAATTCGAATGTTGATGACATGTTTATCAATACTGTCTCATTTCCCTTCTGTGTCACTTTGTTGAATTAAAGATGGATCAAAGTGAAGAAGTTAATATCACGATCATGTTCATTGAGACAGTCACTGTGTCTGTGAATGCCTTCTTAGCTTTGTTTACAACGATGTATCTTTGCTTAAAATAGAATCCTTGCAGGAAGAAGAGACTGTCAAATACCCCAATACGGTAAAATTTAAGGTCTATAATCTCACGAACTCTAGAACATACTAGGAGAATCACTGCTGAGAATGATCTTACATGTCTAAACCATTTAAGAATGAGTTGTGTGACTCATTCTCTAGGTTCCGTTATTTGTTAGAGAATCTAGGTGGTCTCCACAATTCTCGTCATGTCACAATATCCGAACAAGTAGCTTTTTTCCTCAGTATTCTCTCCCATCATAAGAAAAATCGTGTTGTAAAGTATGATTTCAATCGTAGTGGTTACACAATTAGTGTCCAATTTCACGTTGTCATAATTGCTCTTCTAAAGTTACATTCTATCCTCCTTGTCAACCCTGAACCTATTCCTGAGGATTCTGCTGATGATCGATGGAAATATTTCAAGGTAATATACTTGATTTTGAACAAAATATGTATAAACAAAATTATGTAATAAACTTACAGTAACTAAAAGTGTTTCGCTACCCCCAATCTATTATTCTCGTCTTGTAGGGTTGTCTTAGTGCTCCTGATGGAACTTATGTACTGGTTAAGGTCGCATTACAAGACGAACCGCGGTATAGAAATCGTAAGGGAAACATATCCGTGAATGTTTTGGCAGTTTGTGATTGCCACATGAACTATGTTTACATGATATCTGGTTGGGAAGGTTCTACTGCTGATAGTAGGGTCTTACGTAATGTTGTCACTTGCTCGTACGAGTTGAGTATTCCTGAGGGTAAGATCTCTTCAATTCAACTAGTACCCAATAAACCTTAATGACCATCATACAAACTTATAACCATAACGTGTTGCCTTCTTCACAAACTTATAACCATTTCATTTATAACTTACTCACACACATAGCTCATCTAATATTCTTCTTAATCATACACCCTTTTAGGAAACTACTACTTAGTAGACGGAGGTTACACTAATGAAAATGGTTTCCTTGCACCTTATCGAGGTGTTAGATATCATTTACAAAAATGAGAGCATTCTAACATTAGACCCCAAACCCCTCACAATTTTTTCTACTTGAAGCACGTTAGGGCACGAAACATAATTGAATGTTCTTTTAGCATTCTAAAAACCCGATGGACATACTTAGAAGTAATTTCTTCTACCCAATCAAAACTCAAAATGCCATAATCATAGCGTGTTGCCTTCTTCACAACTTCATTCGAACTAACATTAGTGATGACCCTATAGAATGCCAAGTCCCTAAATCACACATTGACGTTAAGGGTCCTACACATGACGATGATGTGCCCATGATCGATGTGGTGGAGACCTCTCAAACGTGGATGAATCGGAGGAACATTATTGCAATGCAGATGTATAATGAGGAGAACTGATTGAGCTGATCATGGTCTGTGTCCTTGGAAATAGATGTATGTAATTGTTAAGTGGCAAGTTATGTATGTGTATAATGAGAATTTTGACATAATACATTTTAGAAAACATATAATGTTTAAACGTTATATGTGTATCTATTTGTTTTGCGACGTGTAAAAACCATGATGATATGTATTTTGTTTTCTCGAAAAGATGCGCATTTTATACAATTTTATATTAAAATTATGAACAGGATATTGGTGCAAATTTGTATGTGTTGTTTAAACCTTTCAATGTCCACTCTATAGTTATGGAAACACAAGACCGTGAATTGTCCAAAGGGAAAATATCTGAAAAGAGTCCCAGGATCTGGATCGTGAGTGAGGAGCAAGCATTGGACAATGCCCTGATGTATTGTCTAACCAAAGGGTTTAAGTCTGAGAATGGATTTTGTACTAGCTATCTTAACATTTTGGAGCAAGAAATTTCATAAAGTTGTTCAAGGACTGACTTGAAGGCCGAACCCCACTTATCGAGCAAGATACATGCTTGGAATTTTTTTTACAACTCGTTGTCTCATATGATGACATTTTCGGGTTTCACATTCACACCAAATTAGGCAATTGATGTGAGAGAGGATGTGTGGCAAGAATATTTGAAGGGATGTCTATATGAAACATGTAATATACTTATCTTAAATTTGTTAATGTTGAAAATCTCCACAAGTGTATTGGTTCTTTTGCAGGTCGATCCTAGTGCCAGAACTATATGCTACAAGTTATGGTCCTTCTATAATGATTAGGGGAAATCTTTGGTAAAGACCGTGCAATCGAAGATAATGCGGTGAACTTCCACAATATTGTTCACGAGGTGCTAAACTCGGTACATCATACCTCATCATCTATTGGTGCAACTTCCAATCGATATAGTCCCCACTCTAACATCAATGAGTCCATGATGAATATTGCGTCAAAGTGTATGGTTGATAATGGCACATCTCCTCGTCAAAGGTCGGGCACAAGCAACAAAATAAGCAAAAACAATAGATGTTGATGAAAAACTTATTTCGACCATGAAAGACTTTTGTAACTCAATTATAAAGGAAATTGGGGACCTTAAAGATCGTGCTGGGTCCAAGAATGAGGCTGAAGACAAATGAGAGAGTTTTCGGAGAACTCGTAAAGTTTGCGTACTTGAGTCTCGATAAGCTAGTTCAACTTGCCCATCGACTGTGCCATAATGAAGATGACCACGTTCTCTTTTTCAATATCCCAGAGGATGCACAACTGTTAATGATCAATCACGTTATCCACGAGAGAGGACAACAATAAAAGTTAGACAACATTTTAACGTTTGATATGACAAATTGGAACTTTAGAACTTGTGTAAAAACATAAAGTGTGCTTTTTTTTTCTGTTAAGTAAACCACCAAATTTGATAATGACGACCTTTCAAAAGGCCATTAGATAACATTAAATTTGTATATGCAGTACTTTTCTCATCAATCATGATAAGTTTAAGCGTTGTTTTACATTTTTTATTTCTTTTGATGCAACCGTAATATAAGAAAAAGAACTAAATTATAGAAAAATGGATTTGTAACTTTACTATAATTCATGAATCAATTGTGTTTAGGAGGAGAGAGTTGTTTATATGAAGATCGCAAAAAAAAAAAGTTATATATATGCATCATATATAAGCTACATAAACAACAACTACCATACTCAGTGGCGCTTATATAAAAAAAATTGCACACACATGCCCCTTACTAACACAGAGAACATATTAATGAACATGTTTTGCCACACCACAAACATATAGCTATATAACATATATTGGTTATTGGGGCCGACTACATATGCGCATACACAACAAGTCGACAAAACAACTACTTCTTAATGTACGGAGATGCTTTCTTGCTTGAAGTTGTAGCATGGGATGTCTCAAATAGATTTATGGGGGCAACATTTTTGACACGTGATTTTGATTTCTTCTTCGGTGTAACACTTGAACTCATCTCGGTCATTAAGGAAGACAACTTGTATGAATCTTGCTCGTTTGAGACGTTCACATACTTATTGATGATCTCCTTCCACTCACATGTTTTCTTCAAAACTTCGTGATCACTCTAAATTTGGATAACTTCATAGTTCGGATGAACGTTGCCTTTGATCACCAGAATCATTGGAAATAATGATTATCACATCATTTACCTGTGAAATGAGGTGGGCCGATCGTACAAAGTAATCCAACTTTAGCTAAAAAATGACCTTCATGTCATTCCAACTTGGATCAACATGGGTCTTGTACGCCATCGCAGACGGTTCCATCTTGTAAATCATGTAATCACATATGAATATGTGTTATTAGATAAGAATGTGTTGTTTTAGAAAAATCAATTATAAATGTTCCTGGTATCATTTATTTTGAGAATTTCCTCAAACACCTCATAAGGCTCATACACGAGACTATTTTCAGTTTGACGGTAAAGAATTCGAGTTTGATGATCATCTTGAACACTGCGTACTTCTTGCGTATGATTCCCATAAACCTCAAGTGTTCATTGTACGACATGTATATTGAGCTATCTGAACGGCTACATAGTTGTTCCGTCCCTCCTCAAAATTTCCCATTCGGATTTGGTCAGCAAGAGAGTCTATGAATACTTGGGAACAATATTCATCCCACAGTCACCGTATAGGTAGTAACTTTGTGGAAGGGTTTCAATAGAATGATCCATACTTTAGGTTTAAAGGTCTAGTATTCAATGTGCAACATTTTTCAAAGTATGCCAAATTATATAAACTCTCAATATCAAAGTAGTTGTATGTGTTAGGTATGACATTTAATATTACTCTTCTATTTGTAATAAAGTGGTAAGTTATACCTCTTTGCAATATTAATAATTTGACAGAATTAAGTTTGCAACACCTTTAAGCCTAGCTTCATATCAATTTGAAGTAGAATAAGTTAAACACACTAGTGGATGCCAACTCAAAGAGAGTATTAAATACAAGGATACAATTACATTCAAAACAACCAGAAATATTCAAAGGGTGGTAAAGCTTTGTGTACTTATTTGTGTAAAAGTGGCCATTTTAATAATGACAATAGGCAAGGTCCAGAATTTGAATTTCATTTCGATAATTTGCTTGAAGCAAACTTGGACTTTAATATTGCAAATGGTAAGTTCTTGAAGAGCAAATGGTAAGTTCTTGAAGATTGAACTTGGAAACTTTGAATTGGAGATAATAGATGTTCTTTGAGAAAATGAGTAATTTATTTTATTTTAGACAATTTGATGCTTCAAGTCTGGTTTTATGTGTTTTTCAAGTCTAGTGTTACTATATCAAATAATAATATGTTGATAGTAAATTCCGGTAGAGCTTTAGTAGATCTACATTATCAAAGATATGTTGATATATCTATAATGTAATTGTACCCTTCTTAGATTTAGGGACAATCAATCGAATGGTTTTCACTTTAAACTTGATACTGAGAATAATGTAGAATATCTTTTAATGACTCAGTCCATAAAATATCGGAAGAAAATTGTTCGAAAACTTTCTTCTTTCTTATTGGAGTTATATTATACATACATACATCCTTCTAATCTACATATCTCAATGAGTTTGAAATCTAATGACCCAAATTCATTTATATTATGACTTAAACGGTTGGGTCAGTCACGACAAAATATAATTCTTTGAATTTTTTATCATTAGAATACCTTCTATAAACAAATTTGTTCGTGAAACTTGTGCAAAAGTAAACTTTATAATATGACATTCTTGTACTAAAATTGAATTTAAATCTGCTATTTTCTTAAATGAATTCATGGAGATATATGTGGACTAATTCATCCAACATCAGGACCATTTCGATATTTCATTGTCTCATGTGTGTTTATTACCCATCCAAAATAACAATTTTATAAAATTCATTGTCAAAATTATTCAACTAAGGGCACAATATCCCAATTATTCACTTAAATTCATTAGAATGGATCAGTGAATTCACATCGAATGTTGTTTATGACTATTATATGGTATTAGAAATTTAATTGGAGCATTCGGTTTATTATGTCCACACTCAAAATGTTCTAGCTGAATCATTGATCAAAAGTATCAAATTAATCACTAGATCTATTCTACAAAACTCAAACTTACCAATTTCATGTTGGGGTCATACAATTTTGCATGCAACGACTCTAATTCAAATTATTCATATTGCATATCATAACTACTCTCCTTTTACAACTAGTGTCTGGGAAATAACCAAATATTTCCCATCTGTGAATTTTTAGATGTGTATTATATGTTCCTATCTCACCATAACAACATACATATATGGGGCCTCAAAGGAAATTGGATGATTAAATCTCAATCTATTTTAAAATACCAGATGCTCATGACAAGAATCAATTTACAGCTCAATTTGCTAACTGCGTATTTTTTTGAATATTATTTCCTGGCACTAGGGGGAGATAAGAGTTAAAAATTTAAAGGCTGTCGAGAACTTTTATGGAATGTAGACAATCTTCAATAATTAGATCAACACACTAGTCAAACATAACTAAAAGTTTATAAGATAAATAACTTGCATTATTTAGCAAGTAATCTGCCAAATGCATTTACTAATCACAAATAAGTGACAAAAATCACATACATCTATTGTAAATGCACCACAAAAAGTGAAAGTTCCTATGAAATTAAGAATATCAATCAATGCTAGCTCCTTAGTGTCGGAAGCTTGAAAGATCTATGAATACCAAAGATACAAATTCATGGCAAATAAATTTTGATAAGAATATTCTATCACTTCCAATATCTCCTGAGATATTCATCCGAAGATGGAAATCCTAGTAACATTGCACGTACATAAAATAGTCCAAATATTGGGATTGTGGGACGGCCAAATCAAATTAAATATTTTGGGACATGATAAACCTTATGATTAATATAAATATCAAAGTTGCTATGAATTTTATAGATACAAGAGAGACTTACTATATAAATATTATTATTGTTGGCAACATGTTTGCCTCCATAATTGCAAATAATAATCTGGATCCAGAACCCAAGTAAATGACTGAGTGTTAAAAGCACTCAAAGTGGGTAAGATGAAAAGATGCAATGATGTTGAGTTAGACTCACTGCATAAAAGAAAAGATTTGAATTTATCGTACATACCTAGAGGATGTTATAGGAAATGAGAATAATCAAGTGGTGAGGTAAAAAACAAGACTAGTAGGATTCTTCGTAGAGACCCGATGTCCATTTCAATCACACATATTCTCCTATTATATCAATGATATAACGTTATGCTACTTAATGTCTCTAACAACAAATATGACTTTATAAATACGTTTAATGGACATTGTTACTGCATATCTATATGAATCTTTAGCTATGAAAACTTTAGGTAAAATCAAGTATTGTCTCGACCTGTAAATGGAGCATCTCCCTAAAGGAATTTTCATACTTGAAGAAGGTTTTGTAAATATTTTATATAGATACGTCTCATCTGCTAAGTACATCAATTATTGTTCAATCTCTTGAAGTTGATGACCCATTTAGATATAAAAAAGATACTAAAGATCTATTTAGACCTGAACTTCCTTATTTAAGTGCAATTAATGCATTGTTTTATCTTGCAAATTGTACTAGACATGATATTGCATTTGTAGTTAATTTACTCGCAAGATTTAGTGTTTCTCCTACAAGGAGACATTGAAATAACATTATATAAATTTTTCGATATTTTCAAGGTTTACAAGACCTTGGTAAACTTTACACTAGAATTCTAAATATGTCTTTATTGGGTTACTTGGATGCTGGTTATATTTCCGATCCCCATAATGGCTTACTAAGATAAAAAACACATTTGGAAGAAGACTAAAACATCTAAAAACTGATAATGGCTTAGAGTTTGTTTGTCAAGAATTCAGTAAGTAATAAGTATTGCAGAGAAAGAGGAATAGCTAGGTATATGACTGTGCCTTCTATTCCACAACATAATGGTTTGGTTAAGAGGATGAACCAAACCATCATTGAAAGGGTAAAATGCATGATTATTAGCTCTGGGGTTTCTAAATATTTCTAGGATGAAGTTGTAAACCACATCAGTGTTTCTGATAAATAGATGCCCTTCATCTGCTATTGAGTTCAAGACTCTAGAAGAACTATATAGTGGTCATCCAGCTGATTATTCAAGTTAAGAACTATAGCTGGAGCCACTTAGCATTAGACAAATTGGGATTCAAGATAGCTCAGATTCTAATAATGCGGATAATTAAGATTCAAATAATGAGTAGCATGAACTAATGGATTATCAACTTGTTAGAGATAGACCTAAGAGAATTATTACACCTCTTGATAGAAATGGACAGATTTGGTGCATTTTCATTAGATTTTCACGGAAAGTTAATTGTAATTATGAAATTAAAATAGATAACAATTTTAAAAATTGAATATAAATATTGAGTCTTGAAGACTTCAAGTATACAATGAGTGAAAATTACAATTATGAATGAAAAAAATTACAAGTTACAACTCAATATATTACAATTATACATCAACATTTAAGTTTAAAAAATTAAAACTTTGTATAAAAAATGAAAGAAGAGGTAAAAATAACTGAAAGAGCTTGAACTTCATTTTATGTTTGGAAGTGATCATATTAAAATTACACTTCCCAACTTAGAATGAAATTGTCTACGTATTCTTAATAAAAATAAGGAATCAAAACTCACGTAGTTCTCTTACCTAAACTTACATTCATTCATCAACGTTGGAAAATGAATGTTCTATGGAGACGGGTGAGGCGGGACTTACAAATATTTCTTTTGCAATAGTAGTTAAAATAGGATAAATGGTAGTCTTTTTAAACCATCACTTCAATAGATCCATAAGATTTTCAAAATTAATTAATTTTAAAAGTAGCACTTAAATATGAATCTAATTCTTGACAAGGGTTAGAACCTCTAGCTCGTTTTTATGTTCTAATATCATAAACATGGTAAAATTGACTAAGACCACCACAAAAACTAGATGAATAAGATGAATAACTACTACCTCCTACATTTTGTGCACCTACACCATCACTAGAATTATCAAATAATACTTTATATTTTTTAAACAATTCTACTAACAATTGTTTAGCTCTACCAACAACTTCACTATAATTAGTAATATAATCAACTTCATCATATTTTCCTAATATAAAATTTGGGAACAATGCACTATAATACATTTTTAATAATTCTTCTAAGTCATATTCTCTAACCCTATAATCTAATAATTTAACACATAAAAATAAATTAGATATTTCATGAAAATATTTTATCCATTTCAATTTCATCATTATAAATGTATCTCCTAAAATAGGACATGTAGAATACTCATTAAAAATAAGAGCAATTTTTACACAATGATCTAAAACTAATAATAGAGAAGTATGATAATAACAACCAGATAATTCTCTAGATGTCACTTCAAAAAAAATTTAAAAGTTGAATCAAATTAAGACACGCATCTTATGAATTGTTAAATAACATAATCTCATTATGTGGATTTTCCATATAAAATTGACAAAGCAGTTCTCTATAATTATAAAAATCTTGAAGCAAGAAATAAGTAAAATTCCAACGATGTTGCACATCAATTACAAATTTTTTAATTTCCATGTCGTTTTCTTTACCAAATTTAGCCTATTTTCTATGGTATGTGGCTGATTTAGCAATTTCATAAATTGCTTTTTAATAGGTTTAATATATATATGCCTAATGATTTTAGGTCATCTTGAAAACATAAGTTTAAATAATGACACATGCAATGAATATGAAAAAAATTATCTTGGATTGGAGGTTTACACTATTCAATTAACATAGGCATACTAGTCATACTAGTACTAGCATTATCAAATCCAATAGAAAATATTTTTTGTACTATACCATAATTATTTAAAAAGAAAATAATATATGTGTAATGTTTATTACTGAATGTTTTTGATCAAATTCAATATATGCAATTAAACATTTTTGTACATTTCATGCATCATCTATCTAATGACTAGTAATACCCATATAATCATGAATTTTATAAGGATCTTTCCAAATATCACTACATATAGATATTTTTTGTTTTAAAGTTTTAAATTCTTCAATTAATTTAAATTTATATTCTCCTACAATTTTTTCTATATCACGTTTTACGATATTTCTAGATATTTTTCTACTATTAGGTTGTAAATAAATGTTACTACAATCTTCAAATTCACCATCACATGGAAATTGTAAAAGAAGATACTTTTCAGCAATAAATTCGGCTACTCCTTTCCTATGGTTTAATTGACAAAATTTAAAAAGAAGAGATTTTATATCTTCTACTCCTTGAAATTGTGTTTGCAATCATTGTCTATCTTGTCGGGATGATTTTTCAACACAAGGTTGTTGAATGTCCCATAGCCCCCTCCATGCTTGAATTTGTAGCTTTTCCACAATGATTGCAAGTGACTATGTAATCCACGTTACTATTCGATATTTTTTCCTTTTTAAAATGAATGGAGAAATTATCGCTTTGAAGTGTCGAAGGTGTTCGAGGAGTGGTACGTGTCATATTTCCACTCTCTTGAGTTGCTCTCGACACCTTCTCTTATTCTTGATCAACAAAGATGACGGCGGTATTAAGGCCTAGAGTTGCCTTCAAATCATTACCTTCTTAATTCCAATGAGTGTAAGAATTAATGATATCATCTAGAGACAAATCTTGTGGTGGTGGCATAAGACCTTTTCCTTTTCCACGTAATGAATCGGTAGAAGAAAAAGTACGTCTTCTAGACATTTTTTTTTATATTGAAAGAGAATAAAATAGAATAAAATGGAATGAAATAGAATTGAGCTTGGAAATTGAAATGGAAGATTAGTAGCTATGAGAGTGTGAAATTGAAATAAAATGGAAGAGTAGTAGCTATGAGATTGAAATTGAAAATTGAAATAACAATTATCATAAGTAATGAATTGGAGCTTGAGAGTTGAGAGAGAGATTGAAGAATGGTGTGAAAATGAAGAATGGAGTCGAGGTATTTATAAAGATCATTTGGAAAAAAAAAAAAGATTGATCAGTTCTGGTTTGCCAACGGTTGACTCATCTCAACCGTCCATCATCAAGGGTCAAGTTATCTAAGTCATCCACATGGCATTAAAAAAAATACTTCAGCCTGTTCGAATCATCGTTTCTCAACGGTTAAATAATCTCGATTGTTGATCATCAACGGCTAGTTCATCTCAACCCTCCACGTGGCACAACTCTAAAATTAAAAAAATTGAAAACCATTCGTTTAGCCACTGATTTTGAAGCAACGGTTCACGGTTTGAAAATATGGCAAACTGAAACCGAATCGATGAACCGTGACTTGCAATTCTGGTTAAAAACTGAAATCGAGACAACGTTTTTTGGAATCGTTGACTTCAGACTGATTTCAGTTTTCCGAATCAATTGATCATATGACTATTTATAAGTACACATATTTAAGAGTATATTTGTAATAGTATAATTATTTGTAATAATATTTATATAAATATATATATATATAATTGCAAAATTAGGATAGTAACTTTAGTCCTTTTTAGCTTTTTAATTTGGGCTATGTTGACGTTGGAATTTGTTTTAGTTTAAATTCTTAGCCAAACACTCAAATTAAGAAAATTCAGTTTGATTGAACCGAATCGAATGAAGAAATTGAATAAAATATGTAGAAAATGTGAGAAGATATTTATCATTAAAGGTTGGGATGATGCAAGATATAATACACCTTATTTTTTTCTCTCTTTTCTTTATTTTCACACGTCTCTCTCATTTCTCATCTCTTATCTCTCAAATCCCTTTGCAATAATTCTTTCCTCCTTCTTCTTCACGGCCGACCACCCTTCACCATTGTCAGTCAATGCTTGTTGGCAAGATAACCAAGCTATTTTATAGTGCTTGCCGAACCCGTCACAAATACAGGCTCGGATTTTGACACGGTCGTGGCCTCCATCGCGTATGGCCGCGGGAAAGGGACAGTCTCCCCCCTCTATTTCTCTCTCTCTCTCTCTCCCCCTTCTCTCCCTCTCTCGATCACTGCTCTGTGTGTATTAGACCTAAACAAGTGAAACCCAAAGCTAAAATAAAGTGATGAATTAGACCTAAACAAGTGTATTATGTTATAGTTTAAAACTAGAAAAGTAATATAATAAAAGGATGTATGATCTAATTTTTTAGGGTATAACACCCTAGACTTGTGACTCATTAACCCCGTGACCCAAAGTTTAAATCGAGCTATCCACACATATGTTTCAGATATTTTTCTACGAAAGAGAGCTTCAACCTAAAGAATTTACTTTAATTCATTAGTGATTTGATTAAGTCCTAAAACGAGCATTTATATCTTGTAGGAAACATGAAAAGAAAATCGAGTTAAGCTCGTATAAGGAATAGAAGCTTTACAAACTCCGATCTCGAAAGGTGGAGAAAATTGCTATGTCGGTATTTATATTTCTTTTGAAGTATTTAAAATACGAAGTATTATAATGTATGAAATGAGCTATGTATATGTGTTTAAATGAATAAAGTGTTATGTGTGAAGATGTTATAATATGATGAATGTTATGATATGATGGGAGGGGGTAAAATATTATATACGATTTAAATCGTACAATTTTACAAGGAACATTGTGAATACGTGATTTGAGTTATGTGATTATGCGGTGTCGATTTCAAGTGGAACGTCATTATTATATAATTAATATTTCAATAAATTATATGGTTTTCAAAGCTATTGATTTCAAGTGACACAAATGCGATTGGTTTCATATGATGATAAGTTGGGGTAATACTTGCACAAATGAGTTTCTTTAGAAGCCAACATATGTCAAATGATTTTTTTACCTATATGTTGTCGTGAATTATGTGGCCAACGTAAACGTGACCAATGTGTACTATGTGTTAGTGAGAACTATTATGCGACAATTTAACTGTACATACGCTTGCACGCCAAGTAGGATATTCCTCATCGGAAACCCATCAAAAGGGGTATTCTTCGGAAAACCCAACATAAATGGGTGCAACAACCCAATGGGGTCGGCTTAGGGCCCCAATTGGTCTTCTTCGAAAACATATTCAATGGTTGCTAGGGACTACTTGGGAGTCCACAATATGTAATGTATGATATATTTTCAATGAAATGTTTTCATGGCGGTTGAAATCCGTAGATATTTTTGTGGCGATTGAGAACCGCATTCATAACGGCTAAAAATCATATCCATGACGGTTGAGAACCGTAATGAAAGTGATATGTTTACATGTAATTGAGATGATTGCATGTAGTATTAGCTGATTTAATACACGTATTTAAAGCTATCCATTTTCTTTTGTTTTTATTAAAAGACAAACGTTTCACGAAAATCAGTTTTATGTGATAAAATCGTGGTTTGGCAAGTGCGTTTAAATCTTTAAAATTTTAATATAATGAGTTGTTGAATGTTCGTGTGAAATCCTTTAAAATTATAATGTTTTGAATTAGGGGCGTAACTCTTCCTTTTACCAAATGGTTTTATACGTACGCACTTGTGCTACGTTTTATTTATCTTAAAATTATTTTATATTATCCCGGTATTCCCCACTGAGTGTATTTCAAACACTCACCCCTCTTTTCAAAATGTTATATTTCATGAAATTCGAAAATGTATATTTTATATTGGTTTCTCTTGAATTTATTTATCTTTATTATCTTAAAAGAGTGAATTTTATACGTAAGTAACGCCTCAGTCAAAGTTTATCTTCAAAAGAAAAGGAGCGTTACATGTGGTATCAGAGCAATTCTATAATTCCGTAGACTTGTTAAAATATATTTTTTTGTTATAAAAAAAAAGGTCTCTTGTAACATTGTGAATTCAATGAGAAATAAAAGTATAACTTTTCTTTGGAAAAAAAAAGTTTTATTAGCTACTGGCATCCACTTTTAACCAACTGCTCCGCCTTCGCTATGATATACTAGGTAATGATGTTTAATTATTTTATAAACATGAATCTACGTGGAAGTGAAAGTTTTACAAATTTATTTAATTATCGATGTTATGTTACAATGATAAGTTTATGTAACCATATAGAATTTTTATATTATTCGTGGCTACGAGATTGTGTTAAATTGTAATCATATTTTTTTATATATACAAGTATGAGCTTCAAGGTTAAAAATTGTGTTGATGAATATTTTCTCGTTAGATCGCTTTAATGTGAGGTCACTATTATCAACACACTACTGCTAGACGCTGCCATGAGCTCGTGGGCCTAAATGGCCGTGACAAGAGTTGGTACGGTGTTATGTGGTCGGTTATGTTATTATATGTTATGTTATATGTAAACTTTGTTATATCGGTAAACACTGCCACTAGTCACTAAATGTCGTGTGAGTTATGTGTATGTTTTGCCATAGTCGTTAGGTTACATAGGGTTGAGACTACTATGGGCCCTTGTCTACGACAGGATGAGCCAGTGGGTGTGTTTCCCCTGGTATACAGGAGTGATACGTAAAACCATGACTAATGCTTGAGGTCTATAGGGACCATGTGTGGGTATTTTGTGTTATGTTTTATGTTTGATTACATGTTTGATTTGTGCAATTTGGTGGTATATTATCTTACATTGTGAGATAATGCTAGGATGACAAACGATAATAGAGAAAGTTATTGAGAAATATACATGAGTTAAAGAATTATGTTATTTGTTGAGTGGAATGTTTTTAAGTATTCTAATAACATATTTAGACTTTAATGCAAAATACAGCTTTCATAAAATGTGACCATCGCTAAAATAATATAGATGCTAAGAATAGACTTCATATGCTTTGAATTTTAGAAATGGAACAACGCTGAAAATTTTATAATAGGTTTTCTAGGCTTACGTTCATGACAATAACATATTTTGGCCATACCATTGATCAACCACAGGAAAGATAACTTTAGAGGACAAATGATGGCAACAATCATGATAAACTAGATTGAATCAAAAATACACTACCTGGCTTTTCTTTTTGTCGTGAATCGAACGTTACACGTTGTTGGGATTTCAGTGTTTAGATTTTGATGAGACAAACCAACCATGTAATATGAAGTTTTGAGTACCCCATTTTCACATTGTTTAAGTGAATAAATAGACTAGAATTAAGTCTTGAGTCAAAGATTGAAATGGAGGTTAAAAGAGGATAAAGCTGCATCTAAGCTTTAAAGGAAGATATCGCTGCAAGAAGGCAGGATACAGTATCGCTGTATGAAGGCAGGATACAGCAAAGCAAGGAAGAACGGCGTGCAGCATCGCTGCATGAAAAGGATACAAGAGTACTGCTAAAACGAAGTTACAGCAGCACTGCCAGACGATACTGCAAGCAGGTCTAAAATACAGCAGCACTGAAAGTATACATCAGCTGCACAAGAGACCAAGGATACAGCGCAGACCTACAGAACAGTTAAGTATATACAGCGCCATCTACAAGACTAAGTATCCTGCAAATCCCAGGAAGAATAAATGCAGTACGAGGAACGGAGATCCAAGTAGGGACAAAAGAGCCGTTCAAAAGAAAGTCAAAGTAGCAGACACGGAGCCAATAAGAAGATGCCACATGGACTGACTCACCGCAGAAAGCTGCGAGCCGCAACTGCCGCATTAAATGCTCCGAAAAGAAAGGTCAGTCGCATTAAATGTGAACCATACTTTGGCCAGGCTATTTCAAATTCAAAAGAGGGATGTCTCCTTCAACGGACATCTTCTCCTTCAAGTATAAATAGAGGTCGAGGAGAACTGAAGCTGGTTACTCTTACTGAGATATAATTTCCATACGCGAAAGTTTCGAGCTTACAAATTTAAAGTATTCAAGCCAACAGTTTCAGTCACTCAACCTATCGAAGTGAAGCAGAGTTCAAGCTGAAAGATTCCTCACGGATTCAGAAGCTCACTTCGAAGCACAAGTTGAAGAAAACATTTTTATCCTTTTAACCTTGTTGCTGTGTGCTTAGGTTGTTTTAGTGGTGTCAAGCAGTTGATAGGAGAGATCCTTGCTGTTTGTTTTAGTTGTCTAGTGTTAGGCAGCTTCCCTGTGTGGGAGTATAAAACCCTGTGTGGGTTAGCCCTTGAAGTTTACAGTTGTTGTGTGTACGCTGGACTTCAGCAGGTGGTTTGCTTTGTAAAGTTGATAGATTGTTAGGAGAGTCCTGTAAATCAATCTTGCTTAACAAAGTTCCTGCTCGAGGAGCAGTAGAGTGGACGTAGAAGGGTTACACCACCTTCGAACCACTATAAGCCATAAGTGTTTTTATCGCTTTATTTATCTGTGCTTATTTTCTGCATATATCTATCTCTTCTCTTCATAAAACGTTTGAAAGAAGCATTCTTGTGTAAAACAGCCTTGTGTTTAAAAGTATATTTCCGCTGCGTACAAAACTCCAGGTTACAGCGTGCAGCACTGCACTCTAGCGCTGCAAGCAGTAACCATCTATCACTGCAAGCTCAAGTAACTTGCAGTGCAGAACGGTTGTTTTAAAGATTCTGAAAAATCGACCAAGGTTCATTCACCCCCTCTCTGAACCTCGGACACCACTTGGGACCAACAAGTGGTATCAGAGCGAGTTGGGTTAAAAGCCAACTTATCTGGTCACCTACCCAGATCCACCTTTGTCTCCCTATTTTCTTTGCATAAAAATCATTTTTAAAGCATATCATGGATTCCTCCAATCACAAACTACCTATGTTTTCCATAGAGGAATATGATGACTGGAAGATTAGAATGCAGGCACACCTTTCGGCCATGAATGATGAGATGTGAACCGTCATAACTGAAGGACCAATAGTCCCTATGAAGGTAAATCCAATGTATGGAAGAGACCATGCAGAAGGAGAGAAGCCACCACCAAACTTCCTGGTCAAACCTCGACAAGAGTGGGGAAACGAAGACAGGAAAAGAGCCAACCTGGATAACGTGGCAAAGAACGCTCTATTTATTACTTTGGATAAGGGCACCTTTAGCAAAGTCAAGACTTGCTCAACATCCAAAGAAATATGGGAAAAGCTGGAGCAAATTTGTGAAGGAACTGAGCTCACAAAGGACAACAAAATCTCCAACGCTACCCAATTATTCGAGCTCTTCGAAATGAAGAATGAAGAGACTCTTGAGCAACTAGATCTGAGATTCACATTCATAGTGAATGAACTAGAAGCTCTGGGCAAACACTACACACAGAAAAAAAGAACATGAAGGTGTTAAGAGCCCTACCAGCGGAGTGGGATAGCAAGACCACTGCCATGAGAGTGTCTTGGACCTGAAGTCCATGAGCACATTTGACTTATTCTCCAACTTGAAAGCATTCGAGTATGACATCAATAGAAGGAGAAAAGAGTCAGAGGAGTCAATCTCCAAAGTTACAGCGCTAACCGCCAGAAGAACAAAGGATACAGCAACCGCCAGTTGCAGTAAGCAGAGTGAGGATACAGCAGAAGTTGCTGAAGAGGATATGGCACTCCTCCTAAAGAGATTCAGGAGATTCATCAAGAGCAACAACAATAGCAGCAACACCAACCTCAACAAAAAGAATGACTTCAGAAGAAGTCACTCAACTACTCAGGTATCTTCTTCTCCTCAGTCAAATACAGGAAATGTTGACTTGTGCTATAATTGCAGGAAGCCTGGACACTACGCAAGGAATTGTCCTTATCCAACAGTGCACAAGTATCCTGAAGGAGAAAGAGAACAGAGGAGAGATAAAAGACGAGAGGAAAGACACAAGCTTCGAGCTCTCATAGAAGAGATGGAGAAAGCCAAGGATGCAGTAGTTCCGAAGGAAGTACTGAAAGCTGCAGAATCCTCTGACAGCGATGTTGAAACTTCATCCTCTGACGAAGAAGCACTCATATGCCTAATGGCTAAAGATGGCGAGGACAGCGAAGAAGATGAGGTAATTTACCAACCGTTGTCCATACAAGCTGATGAGGAGCTGAACATGATCCACTCCTTGAAAAGGATCATGAGTGATTTCGAGCAGATCAACTCAATTCATGGGGAGCTTAAGGTTGAGAATGAGAACCTTAGAATCGATAATGAGATCCTCAAGAGCAAAAATATCGATATTGCCAGAATGCTCGCTGCACGAGAGTCTGATAACTCAAGGTGTAGTAAGCAGCAACAAGAGATCTCTAGATTGAATCTGCTGATCACTGAGCTAAGATCTGAGAAGGAAATCTTGCAGTCCAAGATGAGAACGTTCACTAAATCCTCAAAGGACGCAAGAGATTGCATAAACAGTATCAGAGATCCCTTTGTGATTTCAGGCATAGGTTACAGCAATCAAGGCTCTCAGAATACAGCAAGCACATCCGAAGCTGTGAATTTTGTTCAAGCTAAAACTCCAATGGAGAAAGAGTTACTTTGTGACTCTGAAAAGACAGTGAACAAAACAGCAATGACGGATAAAGGGAAGAAACCCCAATGCTCAACTGAAGGGAATAAGTCTGCATTTAAGACTTGGCTGCAGCAGAAGTCATCTGCTGCATGCAGCTCAAGGATGCAGCAACCAACAAAGTTGCAGCATAGAAGAAACTTTCCCACCGATACTAAGACCTACATGTCTAAACCTCAAGAAGGATATACTCCAGGAAAGTATGGTGGAAGACCGCACTACAAGGGTGTTGGTAACACACATGTTTGTCGAGCACACACTTTTCATAAGCAGTTTTCTAAGATAACTGCATACAGCTCGAGAACCAACAAATCTTACAGTAGATCAATTACTGTTAAGAAAGTTTGGGTTCCCAAAGTAACTAACCCCAAAGGACCCGTATGGAAATGGGTACCTAAATTTCTTTGAGTTTGTTACAGGTTACAGTGCCAGGATGCAGCAGTGATGTATGGTATATCGACAGCGGCTGCTCAAGGCACATGACAGGCAATAAAGAAACGCTGAAAGACTTCCAAGAATGCAAAGGACCTAAGGTCATATTTGGAGATGATTCCAAAGGAAGCACAAAAGGAAGCGGATGCCTAGTCAAGGGGAACATAAAGATCAAGGATGTATCCTACGTAAAGGGGCTTAGATACAATCTTCTAAGCATCAGTCAGTTCTGTGACAAAGGATATACAGTGGAATTCAACCTCAACAAGTGCTTAATCAAGGACAGCACCACAAATGAAGTAAAGCTTACAGGAACAAGAAGAGGAAATATCTACCTAGCAGATTGGAATTCCTCCACTCAATCAACATGCTTCATAGTGAAAAGTCCACCGGAGCTGAGCTGGCTATGGCACAAACGATTAAGTCACCTGAACTTCAAGACTATCAACAAACTAGCAAGAAAAGGCCTCGTGAGAGGATTACCAGATATAGCTTACAAGAAAGAGAATGTCTGTGGAGCGTGTCAAAAAGGAAAGCAAGTTAAAAGCTCTTTCAAGGAAAAGATTCAGAAATCGTCTCACAGAATTCTAGATCTTCTACACATGGACCTCTTTGGACCAGTAGAACCAGTAAGCTTGAGCGGGAAGAAGTATTCTCTAGTAGTAGTGGATGACTACTCCAGATACACTTGGACGATCTTTCTAGCGAAGAAGTCGGAAACTCAAGAAAAGCTACCTAGCCTCATGAAGAAAATTCAGAATGAAAAGAGCTTGAGCATAGTAAAGATAAGATTAGACAGAGGAACCGAGTTCACGAATAAGTTTATAGAGAAATTCTGTTCTGACAATGGTATTCGTCATGAATACTCTGCTGCTCGAACACCTCAACAAAACGGGGTTGCTGAAAGAAGGAATAGAACCCTCAAGGAAGCAGCAAGGACGATGATAGCAGAAGCAGAAATACCCAAGAGATTTTGGGCTGAGGCAACCAACACTGCATGCTATACGCAGAACAGATGTTTAATCATCAAGGATCTTGACAAGACACCGTATGAAATATGGAATGGTCATACACCAAACATTTCCTATCTGCATATCTTTGGATGCAGGTGTTATGTTCTCAATAATGGAAAGGAACATCTGAAGACTTTTGATGCTAAATCAGACGAAGGAGTATTTCTAGGATACTCTGCTGTAAGTAAAGCCTTCAGAGTGTTTAATAAGAGAACCCTGGTGGTAGAAGAATCTGTACATGTGGTGTTTGATGAACCACATTGTGACACAAAGAAGCTGGAAAAACCACCTGAAGAAACCTCTCCTAGAAAAGAGAATGTTGTACCATACATAGAAGGAGTTCTGCCTACAGAAGAAGATAAAGATGAAGAAGCTGCAATCTTGGATGCAGCAGACATTCTTACAGCAGCAGAACCTCCTGCATTACAGCAACGTGATGAGCAAAATACACCAACGCACGTTTTTGAGCCAGATAGAACATGGCTTAGAAATCATCCAAGAAATCTCATTATAGGAGATCCATCAATCGGGGTAAGGACAAGAAGATCCATCCCACATGAAGCAATGTTTGCATGCTTCATATCACAATCAGAGCCTAAGAATGTTGAAGAGGCACTGCAAGATAGCAACTGAGTACAGGCCATGCAGGAAGAATTGAATGGATTTTAGAGAAATCAAGTATGGCAAACAGTCGCTAGATCAACCCATCAAGGTGTAATTGGAACAAAGTGGGTGTTCAAGAACAAGCTAGATGAATCAGGAGTCATTGTAAGAAACAAAGCAAGGTTAGTTGCTAAAGGATACTGTCAGGAAGAAGGAATTGATTTTGATGAGACTTTTGCACCTGTGGCAAGACTAGAAGCAATAAGAATTTTCTTAGCCTATGCAGCACATATGAATTTCAACGTCTATCAAATGGATGTTAAAAGCGCATTCCTGAATGGTCTCCTTACAGAGGAAGTATATGTTGAGCAACCTCCTGGTTTCGAGGATCGAGCAGAAGAGAAGGTGTTTCGTCTACAAAAAGCCCTATATGGACTGAAGCAAGCACGAAGAGCTTGGTATGACACCTTATCTCTCTATCTTCTGGAAAATGGCTTTCAGAAAGGAACGATCGACAAAACGCTGTTTAGGATACAGGACGGAGAGAGTGTACTTCTTGTACAAATTTATGTGGATGATATTATCTTCGGATCCACAAACAAAGAGCTATGTGAGAAATTCTCCAACCTGATGCAGTCAAAGTTCGAGATGAGTATGATGGGAGAATTAAGTTTCTTTCTCGGACTGCAAGTAAAACAGCTTCCTACAGGAACCTTCATCAATCAAGTCAAGTATACGAAGGAGCTTATCAAGAAATTTGGCATGGAGAATGGAGCCGCAACGTCCGTTCCCATGTCCACATCAATAAGTCTTGACAAGGATGAAGATGATAAAGATGTAGACATTACGAAGTACAGACGCCTCATCGGATCATTGTTGTATCTCACAGCAAGCAGGCCTGATATTATGTTTGCAGTTGGAGTCTGTGCTAGATTCCAAGCAGCACCAAAGGAATCACATCTTTTAGCTGTAAAAAGAGTGATCAAGTATCTGAAAGGAACTCAGGAAGTCGGCCTATGGTATCCTAAGGAAGAAGGATTCAAGCTTAAAGGCTACTCCGACTCAGATTATGCAGGCTGCAAGATTGATAGGAAGAGTACTAGTGGGACGTGTCAATTTATGGGAAATAGACTTGTCTCGTGGTTCTGCAGGAAGCAGACCTCAATTGCAACCTCTACAGCAGAAGCAGAGTATGTTGCAGCAGGAAGTTGCTGTGTGCAGATTCTCTGGATACAGCAGCAACTTAGAGATTATGGGATAGAAGAAAAGGAGACGCCAATTCTCTGTGACAATACGAGCGCTATTGCAATTACCCATAATCCTGTCTTTCACTCAAGAACAAAGCACATTGACATTTGTCATCACTTTATAAGAGATCATGTTGAGAAGAAAGATGTCGTGCTTGAGAAGGTTCACACGGATCTACAGCTGGCAGATATCCTTACAAAACCTTTGAGTGAATCTAGGTTTTCTATGCTTCGTAACGAGCTAAGAATCCTTAAGTTGTGAAGAAAAAGAAGATGCAAGATCGCAGGGGGAACCTCTGCATGCTTGCAGAAAACAGTAAAAATGGTACTGTAAGCTACGCGTCAATACAGCACTGGGTTCAGACAGCGCTGCAACCTACATTCTTACTGTACAGCAGCTCTGAAGAAATCAAGCAGCACCAGGTTACAGCATTTATTTCAAAAGGAGTATTGATTGCTCTGCAACCTCGTACTTGAGATGCTGCAACCTTAAAAAGACATTTATTTAGGCGGCAAAGGGCATGTCTTTCAGCATTAAATGCATGACTGCGAGTGTCAGGAAGTGGAAAGGGCACTGACAGAGCTCACGCGCCAAGTAATTATTAGCGACGATTTGACATCTCCGCTTTTTCCTGAGCCACTAGATCATTTCCCTGATTTATCGCAACCGTCAATCTCGCACGTCTCTTGGGAACCGCCATAAAGACCAAAACTTGCCATTTGAAATTCACTTTTCACCATCTTTAGAGAGAGAAACGCTGTGATCGCAAGAAATTTTCTCAGTGCAAAACCTTGTCTCTTCTCTCTCTATCTCACAAAGATCCCAATGGCTGCCAGAAAGACTATCGTTCTTGATGGAAGAATGATCAACAGGGAGAACATCTTGGAGTCAGGGCTGTATGATAATACCCTGATCAAGAGGATCTTTGATGCCTTAGAACAGACCCAAGTCCTAGGGCTGTTGACCACGGTATATGCTGGCTTCTCCACGGAGTCAGTACAGAGGTTTTACGCCTATGCTAGGCAGGCGGAGGAAAGGAACTGCATCCTGTTCCGGATGGATGCAGATGGAGAGGAACGGTCGCTGACCGTTAGGGATATCTCCACCACCTTCAGCATTTCGGCTGCAGGGTTGACCCCCAGCCAGTTGGCAACGTATGGGGAGGCATCAGCTCAAGAGATGTGGAATCTCTTTCGAACAAGAGATGCAGGGGCTGAAATCAAGAGAAGCGCCCCCAAGAAGCTCTTCAAACCGGAGTTTGAACTTCTCCACGACATCTGTGCGTACTCCATCGAGGGAAGGACAGGGAGTTACGACAAGTGCACAGATCTTCGGTTCTGGATCATGTCTGACATCATGGCCGGAGAGAAGGTGAACTAGGCAAGGTTCATCATGAAGAGGCTATGGGAAGAAGCAGAGAAGATAACGGAGCGTCGGAGCTACGGTATCACCATCTGCTCTCTGCTCTGCAAGCTTGGCCTTCAACTTGCAGCACCCACCCCCATTCATCCTGGAAAGTATCTCGGGGAGAAGAAGAAGGGCAAAACCTAGCCGAAGGCTGCAAGAGCAGGAGTTGCAAGGAAGAAAACCAAAGACAAAAAGAATGCAACTCTTGCTCTGCAAGATGAAGCTGCTATCAGCGGGGAAGATGCTGAAGAAGAGGATCCTTCGAGTCCTCTTCCTGTTATCAAGAGGAGTTCAGGGAAGGCTGTACCTGAACTTGAATCCTCTTCCCCAGATGATGACGCACCTTTGGTGAGAAGGGCTCCACGCAGCAAGAGAGCTGCTGTTGCTGTTGGGGATGTGTCACATCAGCCCGATATGGTTGTAGTTGACCTTGGGGATGAGTCACATCAACTTCAGGAGCCACATCAGCACCGGGTCGAGCCAACTGAAGAAGAAGCTCGTCTACAAACAGATGCTTCAGTGCTCGATCCCACCTTTCCGACTGTTAGAAATATGCCGGCAGAGTACTCTCTTTGGAGAGAGATGCGGCTGTCAAAGGGGGAAATCCTGTTGAAGTGAAAGGATTTCCTGACAGTCGAGCAAGCTGTCCTGGAGTGGGCCAAATCAGAGGATATTCTGGCACTCCTGCAACCTGACTTTGCAGCAAGAGTTCAAGAGCTCGATGGCTGCAGCGCTGCACAGGGAGCACAGGACAAGGGAAATGGAAAGGCTCTTGCAGAATCCGACTCTGCAGAGATGCCGATGAAAGCAGCAGTGGAAGATGTGCAGGTCTTCCTAGCCCCGGCTGCAGAGGCGGTAAGAAGGGGCGATGATGTCGCATTTGCTCTGGAGCAAATCGACACCTTGGGAGTGGAGCAGGCTGAAGAAGCCATACTGCATCTAGCGCTGCAACAGAGCCTGAAGGAAACCAGGATGCAGCACACTCCAAGGAGGATGCGGGGAGAAGGCAGTTCATGTTCAAATCAGATGAACTCCCCTGCATACGAGCAAGTAGTTGAGGGCCTCTCCAACATTGTCACGTTGGATCGCTTGGAGGAGGAGAAAGCCCAACTACTGGATTATGGTGATTCCCCAGTGCGCGAAGATGAAGATGCTGCTCAAGCAGACTCTGAGGGGGAACCATCCACCATAATCAGGAATGTCATCTCAGACATTTCTGAGTTTGCCGATGAAGCATCTACGGAGGGAGTTGCAGAGGCGGTACTCCCTGCACTGGACGCGACAGCAGTGCAGCCAGCAACCACCCTTAAACAGGAAGAAGGAGCTGCAGAGAAGAGTAGGGTGGAAGCTGAGATCCTAGCAGCAATAGAGGATACAGTGCTGAATACTGTGATCGCTGCAGGAAGCCATGCAGAGCTGCAAGAACCGATTCTTGCAGCAGAGACTGTCGAAGCTGTTTCTGGACCGACCGAGGAGATGGGGTCCATTGAGAAGACCTCAGTGGAGGATGTTGTTCTGACAACACTCCCTGAGTGTGAGAAGACCTCAGGTGGGGAGGCTGTTCAGACAGTACCCACTGAGGATGCAGGAGATGAAGCCGAGGTATCCCCAGTGCAGCTAGAGACACCTCGTGAGGAGGTTGATACTGCAGCCGCTGCTAGCTCACAAGAACCTTCAAAGGTTACTGCAGCGAAGGATACTGTGGACGCTAATATGTCGGATGCCGAATTCGCAAGATGGATGAAGGAACGGAACATTGATGTTCATGGGCCAAAATCTGGAGGAGCCATTCCTGTTCCAGTTTTATCCAGCGAAGAGGAGGCAGAAGAAGAAGAAGGAGGTGAGCACCCATCCTCAAGTTCTACAAGCTCTCATACCAGCAAGGATGAGGATGAGGTTGCTGCTGAAGTACCGAGGCAGGATGCAGCACCAGTATGCCAAGAGGTGATCCCATTTGCTGCATCCACTGCTGCCTCAACAAGAAGGAATTCAGGGCTGACTCCTGATGAATCCATCAACAGAGTCGAGACCGCTGTTAGACATCTGCTGCATGCTCTCCAAGAGCATGAGTCTACCATGGGCAACAGTCTCAGGGTCAGTGCCCAATTCCATGCTGAAACCATGACAGGTTTCAAGAAGGACCTCGAAGTACTGCCTGACATGATCAAGCATACTCTCAATGATCATTCGAACAGGCTGTACCACGATCGGGTCAGAATGGAGAAGGAGTTGAAGGTTGAAGCTGCTCTGACGCGCCTAGAGGTCAGGCAATGCAAGCTGCATGCTGAGACTGCCTCAACCAGACTCAACCATCACTTACAAGTCCTGGAAACACTTCTGGATCGCGTCTTCGATCAATCTCAGAGAACCAGAAGTGTGGACGACAGGTTGAGGAATTTGGAGCTGATTGTAGGAGAGTTGAGGGACATCATGGTCCGAGCTTTCCCTCAGCATGTCGATGCTCCAGAGCCCGCACCTGAACCGACCTGACGCCCGCGATCTAGGGCGGTCCCAGCAGCCCCTGCTCAGCCCCCGACTTTTGATGATGTCAAAAAGGGGGAAAGGTTTGAAGAGAAATACAGGAGCAAAGGGGCGGCTGAACCTGAAGAAGAGGAGGAAGATGATGACCAGCAATCTCTCAGCAGGAGGAGGAGGAGGTCTGGATCATCTGCTGCTGCTGATATCCCTTCTCTGAAGAGATGGAGAAGAGATGATGATGGAGCTGGTGGAGCCGGTGCAACTGCTGGAAGAAGATCTGCTGCAGGTTCTGCACACAGCAGAGCTGCAAGCAAGGATGCAGCACCGCCCAGCTATCATCATAAGAGAAGGGATGATAGCCAGCAGCAAGGCTCAAGGAAGAGGATGAGCTGGGACGAGTCTGAGAATCAAAGGCGCCAGTATGAAGAAGCTGCAGATCCTAACGCCTAGATTCAAAGACTCGGTGTAATTGGTGAAAGAAAAATATTTCCAAACAACTTCTACCAATTCCCTCCTCAAGAAATCCCTCGCATTGACACAGAGAACATCTCTGCTGAAGTGTCCGTGTTGATGGATCAAAGGCCTGAAGGAGAGAACATGGCTTGGAGATTCGACATCTTCAAAGAAGTCAGACTGCCTTTTGATCGGAATCCAACATTTGAGGCGATCACCATTTTCAAACGATCAGAGTACCTCAGACACTTCAGAGATCTATGCAGGCAAGGCAAATTCAGCAAGTATCATACCTGCAAGACTGCATTGAGAAGGTATGAACAGCTCGTTCGCGAAGGAAGCCTTGACATTCAACAACTGTACATCGATCGAATCAAGGAAGGGCTGATTGTACCATTCTGTGAGGACTTCTGGCTGAGATGGATTCAGATTCCTGTTATCAGACACAAGCTGGAAGAGTCCTACCAAGAGTCCATCAGGGACTGGTGGAAAGGATCAAGAGGAAGAGAAGGCCTTGAGAGGTTTGAAAGAAGATCAGACGAATCTGCAAGCAAAAGGTCTTCGTTTTACTAAGCTGTATTCATATACCCTCTTATGATCCTTGTTGTATTTTTGATGTTGTAAAAATTTCTATCTCTTAAATGAAGAAATTTTTTCTTTCTGCTCTGACCAAGTTCAATTCTTATGAACTCATGCATGCTGTTTGTGTTTTCCTGTTGAGTTTGTTGAAAGGAATAACATGATGCATCTCTGATGAATCCAGGATTAGTTTTTATTCTTTCAAGCTGTGCAAGCATGTAATCTGGATAAATCATATGAGTTAAAGTAAATTGAAACTTCTTCATGAACGAAATATTGTAAAGGTTTTGTCATCATCAAAAAGGGGGAAATTGTTGGGATTTCAGTGTTTAGATTTTGATGAGACAAACCAACCATGTAATAGGAAGTTTTGAGTACCCCATTTTCACATTGTTTAAGTGAATAAATAGACTAGAATTAAGTCTTGAGTCAAAGATTGAAATGGAGGTTAAAAGAGAATAAAACTGCATCTAATCTTTAAAGGAAGATATCGCTGCAAGAAGGCAGGATACAGTATCGCTGTATGAAGGCAGGATACAGCAAAGCAAGGAAGAACGGCGTGCAACATCGCTGCATGAAAAGGATACAGGAGTACTGCTAAAACGAAGTTACAGCAGCACTGCCAGACGATACTGCAAGCAGGTCTAAAATACAGCAGCACTGAAAGTATACATCAGCTGCACAAGAGACCAAGGATACAGCGCAGACTTACAGAACAGTTAAGTATATACAGCGCCATCTACAAGACTAAGTATCCTGCAAATCCCAAGAAGAATAAATGCAGTACGAGGAACGGAGATCCAAGCAGGGACAAAAGAGCCGTTCAAAAGAAAGTCAAAGTAGCAGACACGGAGCCAATAAGAAGATGCCACATGGACTGACTCACCGCAGAAAGCTGCGAGCCGCAACTGCCGCATTAAATGCTCCGAAAAGAAAGGTCAGTCGCATTAAATGCGAACCATACTTTGGCCAGGCTATTTCAAATTCAAAAGAGGGATGTCTCCTTCAACGGACATCTTCTCCTTCAAGTATAAATAGAGGTCGAGGAGAACTGAAGCTGGTTACTGTTACTGAGATATAATTTTCATACGCGAAAGTTTCGAGCTTACAAATTTAAAGTATTCAAGCCAACAGTTTCAGTCACTCAACCTATCGAAGTGAAGCAGAGTTCAAGCTGAAAGATTCCTCACGGATTCAGAAGCTCACTTCGAAGCACAAGTTGAAGAAAACCTTTTTATCCTTTTAACCTTGTTGCTGTGTGCTTAGGTTGTTTTAGTGGTGTCAAGCAGTTGATAGGAGAGATCCTTGCTGTTTGTTTTAGTTGTCTAGTGTTAGGCAGCTTCCCTGTGTGGGAGTATAGAACCCTGTGTGGGTTAGCCTTTGAAGTTTGCAGTTGCTGTGTGTACGCTGGACTTCAGTAGGTGGTTTGCTTTGTAAAGTTGATAGATTGTTAGGAGAGTCCTGTAAATCAATCTTGCTTAACAAAGTTCCTGCTCGAGGAGCAGTAGAGTGGACGTAGAAGGGTTACACCACCTTCGAACCACTATAAGCCATAAGTGTTTTTATCGCTTTATTTATCTGTGCTTATTTTCTGCATATATCTATCTCTTCTCTTCATAAAACGTTTGAAAGAAGCATTCTTGTGTAAAACAGCCTTGTGTTTAAAAGTATATTTCCGCTGCGTACAAAACTCCAGGTTACAGCGTGCAGCACTGCACTCTAGCGCTGCAAGCAGTAACCATCTATCACTGCAAGCTCAAGTAACTTGCAGTGCAGAACGGTTGTTTTAAAGATTCTGAAAAATCGACCAAGGTTCATTCACCCCCCCCTCTGAACCTCGGACACCACTTGGGACCAACACACGTTAAATTATCTCATTCCTTAAACTTATTCTTAGCCTATTCTCCAAATAGAAAATTTTCCCAGTAAAGCTAAACTCATATGAGTAAAATTTGAGTCATAACTCGATATCTACCATAACGATGTATAAAATATATATATAAAATCCGGATGTATTTTGCAATGGATAGGTAAGATAATCTTTAGGTGAGTCGAAGTATCTTTATGTGTGAAAGAATTAACTATAAAATCGAAATATAGAATAGATGAATTATTAGAGTTATCTTATTCTATAGTTATTAGAGAGAGACAAATATAGTGGCCAATGCTTTAAATATGAGGGGTAACAAATGGTCGAACAACATATCTGATGATTAGGAGACCCTTGATTTTAATCGAACTATCTTTAGGGCTAGACAATATGGAAATAGAGAGAATGATATATAGGTCTATTTCATGAAATATTGTTTTAAAAGGTGAAAAGAGAGTAGTTAGAATAAAAATAGTTTTTGGGTTTATAAAGGACTACTAAGGCAAGTTAGGAGCGATTGAAAATTTCAAACTAACTTGAATAAATTAAAACACATAAATAGATGAGAAATATAAGAAAATGTTAGAAAATAGAGATATGACTAAGATATCATTGAAAATAATATCGTCAATGAGCATACTTAGAGAATAGAAGAACATCAATTAAGAAAGAATTTTCACACTGATGGCATCAAACCATACTAGTAACGACCAAGTGTTAAAAGTCACCATACTTGAAGATGAGAGGTTGGATATTTGGACAGTGTCTGAAGATTAGGTTTTAATATGAGATATAAAATTGTGTATTATAAAATGGATGATCATGAAAAGAGATTAAAAAAATAATAATAATAATTATTATTATTATAACGTACGAGAAGGTCATGTGATTATTTAAATCAATAAGAGAATTTATGATATAAAGAAGTAATCAGTTTTGGATCAAATTGGTGAAGCGGGCAGTACAAATAATAAAAAAGGGGTTCGAGAGAGAATCAGGCAGCCTAGAATCGATAAAGGTCCTATGTGGATAACAGACATAGAGATTTTGAAGTGGAGCCAGGGTCTTGTGAAAGTATCACCCACAAAGAAAGTTTATCACTTTGGGAAAAGAGATAAATTAAAGTCAAGATATATTGGACCGTTCGAGATTTTAAAACGAGTCGAAGAAGTGATGTACAAGTTAGCTTTACCATCGGACTACGTCGGGTTGTATAATCTCTTTAATGTGTCTATGCTAAGGAAGTACGTTTTCGACTCGGATTATGTTATCAATTAAAAATATATCAGGCTTGAGAAGGACTTATCATATGAAGAAACTCCTGTGGCTATTTCGGATTTAAAAAAAAAAGGACATATGATAAAATTGGAACGATATAGAGAAGATTAGTACGGCCCCTGCACAAAGATGACATGAATAAATCAAAAGTGGCTTTAGTAAAGTTTAGTAGAGTTATCACGATGTCAAGGAAGCGATTTGGAAAGAAGAAGGAATTCTTACAAAATATCCGAATTTATCGAGTTTTGATACGTTTCTAAATTTCGAGGATGAATTTTTTTTAAGGATGTAACACACCGAAATAAAATTCAATTACATAAAAATATAACGAGAATTTTATATAGTTGAAATGAGACTTAAATATAATATAATTTAAGTATAAACTATGAAAGAAATATATATTTAAAATATATTACACATGAATAAATATACATATTATATATATATATATACGTAGAAATATACACACACGCCGCCGCCTACCGCAGCTGCTCACAGCCCATCACTCGCCGTCGTACACGATGGTGGCCGAAACCCGCTGGCGCAACCCCATGCCGGCAACACCACCAACCACACACAACGGCGGTGGTAGAGAGAGGGGGAGAGGGAGGGAGAGAGGGAGAGAGAGATTGCCTCTCCTTGACGGCTATATGCGGCGGATACGATGACCGGGTTAAAATCCAAGCCCGAATTTGTGATTGGCTTGGCGAGAACTACATATTAAATGGAATAAAAACTTGTCGGAATCAAGGCAGCAACGACAGTTGAAACAGGCGGTGTTCTTTTTATTTTTCTTAAAAAAGAAAGGTATATTTTTCCTAACTTTTCAATTACCCACCAAAACACCCATTTTCTTCTTTCCATAAAATGTTGTGTACTAACCTAAGCAGGATTTTCTTCTTTCCATGAAATGCCAAGTGTGCTAACTAGCCTAAGCAGGAGCTGTCCTTATACCATTAATTCATTTAGTATAATTAAATTAAAGTTAATAATAAGATTTTTTTTTTTTAAGAAAATTGACATGTATAACTTAAGAGCTCACACTAATTATTTATAATTGAATATTAAAATAATTTTTTATAAAATATGCAATGCAGGTTTTTTTTAATAGGGATGTTACAATACACCTCTCTAATTTTAGGTTTTAAAAAAATATCAGATTATCACTCAAATCAATATCAAACTTAATTCACTAAATTGATTCTGGTTTTGCTATGACTTAAAAAAGGGAGTTTTTGGCATTCAAAATGCACATTTTGGTTAACTTTTGAGGTGAGATCAATTTTTTATGAGCTTGAGTTGGTTTTGGTGGTTCCCATCGGTCGAGGTGGTAGTGAGATGATAGTACATAACCAAAATTGTATGTTTCCTACACTGAAACACTGCCTCCTCAAGCCATGATATAAAATCAAATCAATTTTACTTATTTGAATTCGATTTGAGCGAAAATAGAAAAAAAATATTTAGAATGAAAAACTAGTTTCTTAATGACTCGATTTGGCATGTATTTTTGAAAAGAGCGGGTCTTCTGAAACACTTCACACCATGCGACAATGGGTCGGGTCAGGTCGAGTCAACACACAATTCACCTTGTATGATTTTTTTTTTTTTACGTTAGGTAATATTTTTGTATATATCAAGTAATATTTTTATATCATGTACATATATTACTTGCCAAAATTATATTTTTTAAAATTGTGACATTATACACATAAAAGTATTACTCGATACACACATAAGTATTACCTACCATAAGTTAAAAATTGTAAAAGTAGTAGATAGTACTACATGATATACATACAAATATTACATGATATATACAAACAAATTATTACTACTATTTAATATTATATTTAATAGTAGGTCTTATAATTGAAAAAAGAAAAAAATATTAATTTAATACTAAATTTTTAAATTTTGAAAAAAAAATCACAATCTTTTCTAAATATGAAATTCAATATGACTTTTCGAATTTAGTAAAAGAATAACAACTTTAACACACTATTGCAATTTGAATAACAATTATTTTTTCAGATAATCACTTTAACATTTACATAAAAAATATGACTTTAGCATACAATTGCAAATGAACTTTAATATGATATTTTGCTTGACATGTCAACTCGGATCGTATGAAAATGTAATTGTGTTTCGAATTGTAATATATAATCAGTTAAATTGTTTTTTTTTCTTTTTTTTCCAAGTAAGAATTACATTGCAATTTTGAAAAATCCGATCTCTTTTTAAGTTAGGCCTTTATTTAATGAATGATTAACTAATATTAATTTAGAATTATTCGATAAATCTAAACTAAAAGGTTTTTCAAAATTTCAATCAAACGAGATATATTTATTTAAAAATTTATAACCAATTTTTTTCTCCTTTTCTAGATAAATGAATATGAAAGGACTTTCATTAGAAGTCTTCTAATTCAAATGATATATTATCTTTATAAAGATATCAATTGTGTGACAATTAGAACTTAAACCTTAATCACTATTTTTTCTATTTTTTATTGTTTCTCTTCCTTCAACACTCCTAAGTTCATTAAAATTAAAACATGAAGCTACTATTTACTAAATATGCTACTTTAATTTAGATAAATGAAAACTCTCATCTAGTTATTACTACTATTTACTAAATATGCTACTTTAATTTAGCAGCTACTGCTTTAATTAATATTGCCGTAGAGCGCTACTTGGAAAGCAATAATTCAGCAGAAAGAAGAGCCACCTTTCACGCTATATATATATATGAGATAAGCTACTAATAGAGTATTAATAGAACAAACATGCACGCATTGACTCCGCTGAGTTGTCAACACTTCACTGTAGATACAAATTCACACTCAAAACACCTGGTATTATTTTTGATTTAGTTGAAATAAAAAAACCCTTTTTTTTAAATTGATTAAAAAAAAATTGTAATTTAATCCTGACTCTTTGAATTTTATGAACAAATAATCAACAATTTTTTTTTTTTTTTTTGCAATTCAATCATGAATTTGTTAATTTAGAAAAAAAAAAGCTGACATCTTTAATACAGTAATGCAATTCAAATCAAAATTTTATTTTTCAGAGATCACGACTTTAATATTATATAGAGAATCACAAATCTAACACACTATTGCAATTTGACTTTAACGTCTTGCTTGACATATGAACTCAAATCATTTAAAAATACAAGTGTACTTTAAATTATAATAATAGATTAAATCATAATTTTATTTTTTTTGCTAAATTCAAAATGTTGGAATTAAATTGTAACTTTTAACAGAACGCACGATGTAAGTCTTTGCTAAACTGAAAAAATTAGGATTAAAGTGTAATTTTTGGAAAGTGGTGTTTCTTTTTGCAAATTTAATCACTAATTTTTTATGGTTTATAAAAAGGGCCTGCAGCTAGATTTTTAAGCAGACAGACAACGAAATCAATTCAGAAAAAGAACATGGAAGCCCTACTGTATCAAATAGTTGGTGCTTGTTTTGCAATTGTGGTACTGTTTCAAATATGGAGTTTAGTGAACTGGGCATTAATGAAGCCAAGGAGGATAGAGAAAGCCCTAAGGGAGCAGGGTTTCAAGGGGAACGCCTACAAACTGCTCGTCGGAGACCTTTCCGAGATGGCGAAAATGCGCGAAGAGCTTATGTTGAAGCCCATTGCTCTTGATGATGATATCAAGCCAAGAGTCCTGCATTATATCTTCAAAACAGTTCAGCAATATGGTATTTATGTTTTGTTTTAGATTAAAATATCTGATAGCTAGCAGTTTGTTTTTGTTTTTAGCCTAGGCTGGATTTTTTTGTTACATTTCGTGATATATCTTATTTCATTATATGTACCTTGAAAGGAGAAATTGCAAATTTATAATACTTTTTTTAAGTTAGATACTAACTTTAACTTTTGGGCCCTCACAATTGGAAACTAACTTTTCAAGTTGGATGATTATAGGACGAAAAACAGGAATCCAATCGCATTGAACCTTCTGCTAATGTAATTTGGCTTGAAATTCATGTGATTTAACCTAAAATTCATTATTTCAAAATTTTTATTCTAAAATCACCTAAATTGAAAAGTTAGTATCTTAATATCAAGAAATGAAAAGTACAGTGTCCTTTATTTGTAAACGGCCTAAAGATAATATGCTAAATTTGCAATTTTCCCTACCTTTAAACATAACATATGTAGAATTAAGTAGCATGCATGCAGGAAATAAATCATTTTATTGGCAAGGACCGAAGCCAATTGTGATCATCACAGAACCAGCACATATTAAGGAAATAGTGACGAAGATGAAGGAGATTCACAAGATGCAATTCTCGAATCCACTGATGAAGATGTTTGCACCAGGCCTTGTAAGCCTTGAGGAGGATCAGTGGGCCAAACACAGGCAAATTATCAATCCTGTTTTCCATCAAGAGAGATTAAAGGTTATATTTCTCTTTCAAAATCCCTTAACTATGGAAATAAAATGAAATAGTGCTAATACAAATGATTTGGACGGTTACCCCACCCATCATGGACACATGTTTATGTGTCCATTGCTAATGTCTAATTCAGCCCAAAGCTAATTAAATTCAAATTCAGCATAATTATTAAATTCAAATTCAAATGATTTACGAGTTGATGCTAATGGAAAACCAAATTTTGTTTAAATAGGATAAGATAGTATGATAGGCTGGTGTAGGTGACATGCACAAAGCAAAAACTTCCAAACTTGACTGAAAATGAATGAATTTTAAGTTGTATGCTTTTTTAGGACACTACTTTTCTAAACAGGCAATTTAGGATAGTAATTAATAATATTGTCGTGAATTAAGCATAATTTTGACCTAAATGTCTCAATTAATATCAAACAAATCACATGAATTCCATATGAGATCCGAAATCCAACTTTCTGATTGAATTTGCGGACATATTGTCCTATGACATGTATAAGAAATTATAAGAATATTAAAAATATTAACAAACTTCAAAATCAACAAACGGAAATTATGTAAATTTTCTTTTCATTTTTTTGAACAAATTAAATTTTAAGCCCATTATAAATTCCACATAGATATATGAAATAACTTTGGAAAAATATAAAAATAAAAATAACCTATTTAATTAATACAAAAATATATAAAGTAAAATATATTAATTATAAAAAATCAAAAAATTAATTTCCAAATAATTAAAATTAAAATTTTAAAGTTTAAAAATATAAAAAAAAATTATGATTATTTAAAAAATATTTGAAAAAAGAAAGAAATAATTAATTTGAAAATTGTTTAAAAATTCTCTAATTTACTTTCAAACAATTTGAAAATTGTTTTAAAGAATCTAAATATAAAAGTTAAATTTATTTCAAAAATCTTAAAAAAAATTTAAATTATAATAATTTAATTTTGTATTTAATTTTTAAAAGACTTTAAATTATTTAAAGTCTTTTAATCCTTCCTAAACTACTATTAATATATATTTAATTAGTATTGTCTTTAATAATATTTTTCTTAACAAATCATCCAACATTATTTCCTACACAACATATAAATAGATTTACTCACCATCAAAACAAATTTAGAAATTCTTCTATTATATAAGGCAATAAACACTAGGCACTCATTATGGTTATACAATGAAGAGTTGGTCGTGCACAATGCAAGCGGGTCGATTAAGATATGTGTATTTTTTTTATATCTTCTTTTTTTATTCATGTGTTGACTTTTATGTAAAAATATCTTAATATTACACACTTTAACTTTAAAAAGAAGAACAATTTCAACACAAGTTGTACATACATACATTTATGTGATATTACTTAAACCTTTACATTAACATAGTCATACATTTATATGTAATATATAAATGTACAACTAATATAACTAAAAGGTATGCTTAAAAACTAAAAAGTATAAACTAACATAATTAAAATGTATAAAAGGTATTGTATGTTTGTGTAAATATAATGTAAATGTATAATATCATAATATAAAGGTATGGATGTTTTTACTAAAAAGTATATACATATTTTTTCAAAAAATGAATAAAATACACTATGACATGAACACTCTCTCTAAGGAGCGTGGTAGAGCGTGTCGAGTTGGATCGACCCGAATTGCATGGATTTAGGCCATACAACTGATGCACAAGTGTTTTTGTGTACAATGAATTTTTTTTTCCTAAACTACTATTAATATATTTTTAGTTATTACTGTTATTTAATATTCCTTTTTATAACAAATCATCCCATATTCTGTTTATATATTTAAAATATATTTTACATATTATAAGATAAAATAATTTTAAAATAGAGTGATAAAATTATAAAATATATGAATACACAATATACTAAATATAATATATTCTATACATTCTATCAAAAAAATAATTTCTTATTTATTAATTCATATATACTTATTAGAAATGATTGATTCTATTTAAGCATGAAAATTACAAATTCATTAAAAACATTGAACATCCATAATTGCACACTCAAAATGATAATTAGCAATCGAAATCAACAAACTCTAATATAATTCCATACATATATAATGTTATTATATCATATTACTATATTGATATATAAAAATAAATAATTCGTAAAAAAGCTTCAATCTCAAAACAATTTAATGATGAGATGAGATCAATCTCCATTGATATGGGCCTTCTGGAGCAAAATTCATGCAGGTTTAATCTAAAGCAGACAATATTATACTAATATGAAGATTATCAACTAGCTTAAACTTTGAGAAGAGATCATTAAATCATCTTGTCTGCAGCTCATGGTACCTGCGTTTCGTGCAAGTTGTGAAGAGGTATTGAAGGAATGGGAAAAGCTTGTGTCACCGCAAGGATCAGCTGAGATCGATGTTCGGCCTTATGTAAAAAGCATCACTTGCGATGCAATATCAAGAACTGCATTTGGTAGCAGCTACAAAGAAGGGAAAAAAATATTTGAACTTCTGCAAGAACAGTGTGAGCTTGTTGTCAAGTCTTTATACTCTCTTTACATCCCCGGATTCAGGTAATAAAATATCCAACATTTTAGTTTTTATATATACCGCGGGGTTATTTACACTTTTGCCATCCGGATTAAAGTTTGTACACAAACTTTTAAAGTCGCGCCAATTTAAGGCAAATCAGCTCGAGCTAAATCACACATGCAGTGTGCATGTCTTTCCGAATTCGGTTTTTCGAAAATTCATTCGATTCTTGCTCTAGATCGAGCTTGAATCGAATTGAAATCAGTAAATTGATATGAGCTTTTGATATGTCTAAAGGAGGTGAGAGTTTGTTGGCTTAGGAAACGTACATGTGAGTTAAGTTTTGATTCAAGCTCGGTTCAAGAATTGAATGAAATTTGCTAATAATTTGATTTTGAAGAGGCATGTGCATTGCAAGTGCGATTTAATTAGACCACATTTTCGGATTTCAGGCTAAATATTGATTCTAAATTGATCAACATTAAAAGTTAGTGTTCAAATTTTAGAGTCTGAAAAGTTAACGTCCTTGAATAATAAAGGACGAACTGTTATTGTTCTAATTTTGTAAGAAAAGATGGATCACTAATATTAAGCATTCCAACACGACACTTTTGTTTGTGTAACTCTAGATTTCTGCCGACCGGAATGAACAAGAGAATGAAGGAAATCGAGAGACAAGTTCGACCTACGATTCAAGATATAATCAAGAAAAGGATTGAGGAAAGTAAAGCAGGGAAAGCTAAGAATGCAGACTTGTTGAGCATAATGGTGGAGTGCAATCTGAAAGAGATAGAAGAACATGGGAACAAGAGCTTTGGGATGAGCATCGACGAAATAGTAGATGAGTGCAAGGTGTTTTATTTTGGAGGGCATGATACCACTTCAACACTGCTCTCAACCACTATGATTTTATTGAGTAGACATCAAGATTGGCAGAAAAAGGCCAGGGAAGAGGTTCTCAATGTCTTTGGGAAACACAAACCAAATCATGAAGGACTAAATCACCTCAAAATCGTAAGTATAAATACACTCTCTCACTTGCAATTTATAACAGCCGTTTAGGTTGGTTGTTTTACATAAATTAAGAAACCATTTAATTTCTTTTTTTCTTTTTAATGAAAGCATGTGTACAAACTGAAAATGGTTAAAATAAAATAAAATAATGGAAAATTATCGATGTGTGAACTTTTTCTTGAAATTTGCAATCTATTTTTTTTTGCTGAAAATTTTCAATTTTGGTATCCTAAGTAAATCCCCGTTTTATGTGATACTACACGTTCTACGACTTTAAATATTAGTATTCAGTGTTTAAACTCTATCAAATTTGGTACATACTGTCAATTCTTTGTCGAGACTTGACGAAATGTTGCGTTCATTATTGGCACCCAATATTTGAAATTATAATCAAGTTTGATACATTATCGTTAGATTTGGACGGAAACTTAACGTGAGATATCAAACTTGATACAATTTCAAGGGGTACCAATCCTAAGAGTCGAGAACATGAGGTGTCATAAATGAAATAGGTACCTCAATTGAAATAAGTTTTTAACATGGGAACCAAAAACCCGTTTTCTTATCACTTTTCCAAGACTGAATTTGATGTTTTATACAAAATAAGTGAAACCCACACCAAAGCATTCACCATCTCAAACCAAATAATAGCTACAAGTCTATTTTGTACTATTGAAGATTGGTGAAGTACTAATGACCTTAACAACCGCAGGTTACTATGATTCTGCATGAGGTGTCGAGGCTTTACCCATCAGTAGCTACTCTTGATCGACATGTGATGAAAGAAACCAAGGTTGGAGAATTAACATTGCCGGCCGGAGTTGGCATCGTCATGCCGTTTCTCTTACTACACCACAACCGCGACGTGTGGGGGGACGACGCCCTGGAGTTCAATCCACAGAGATTCAGTGAAGGAGTGGCCAAGGCACAAAAGGGCGAAAACATGTATTTCCCATTTGGATGGGGACCTCGCAATTGCATCGGACAAAATTTCTTGTTCGTGGAGGCTAAGGTCATCCTGTCTATGATCCTACAACGCTTCTCTTTCGAGCTTTCGCCCTCCTTCACACATGCTCCTCACACTGTCTTCACGTTGCAGCATCAGCATGGTGTTCACTTGATTATGCACAAGCTCTAGATATATATTCACTGTTTTCATGCATGCATATTTCGCAAATAAGATCATCTTAATTTATACTCTAGGAATAGTAAAGAGTCTAGCATTCCTTTTTATGGAATAATTTATAAAACAAAATTTTTAATTTTCTCTTATCTCGAGAGAAGGATGTGTGGCTGAATGAAGTATTATACATGTGTATGATCAAATAAATGATTCACTTTATATTTATTATGTGATACTTTTAAAAATGTTATATAATGTGTATAAGTATTATATTATAATAATAAATTATTACTTATCAAATTTACAATTTCTCAAATTCATTGATGTAAAGTTATAGAACCAAAGTAGTACTCGTTATATATAACAATATCTATACTATTATATAAGTACGAATAATTTAAGTATGAAGAATTGACAAGAGAAGGAAAGTTGTTCAGTATCAGGGGTCATGAAGTAGCGGATACGTGGCCTGACAAATTGCACAAATCTATAACCTAGTACAGCCATATTAAAAACCCTGAAGTGCAAGATAAGAAACATTCAATGCAAATTTGAGACCAGCACTACAATTTAGAAGAGGATTCAAATGTTAGGATATATCTCTCTTCAACAAATATATATCCACTCCTATAAATTGAAGAAGAATCGACTGCAATTACTATCGAAACTAAAACTTAACATTCCAATCTACAGTAAAATCTCTATAAATTAATAAACTCTCTAAAATAATAAAATCTTCTGGTCCCGACTTGGGCCTTTGTAAAAAATCATCAAATTCGATAAGATAATAAGATAATAATTTTTTGGAAAATCCCTTTATAAATATTAGGTCCCATTAAAACTCTAAATTAATAATTCATAAATATTACAATTATAAATGTTATGGTAATTTGCTAAAATATGAATCTATTGTTACTTGATTTTTCTTAAAATTTAAATCTAATTGAATTTCATATTTAACTTCTTTAATTACAACCAAGAGTTCTCTAGCTGCAACAATAAATTGTAAAGAGTTGTTACATGCGTCTATGAATATAATAGTTAATTATATACAATGAATTGATATTATACATGAATATATTTAATTAGTTACAAAGAACTAGTTGATGCATGAATATAATCAATGAAACATGTATATTAATTCATTTATTTTCAATACATATGTACTAAATTTGCTGAATTTAAAAAAATCTCTCTTTTAATTAATAAAATATTAATTTACCGATATATTAATATCTCTGTAAATTAATAAAATTTCATGGTCCCAAGGTTATTAATTTATAGAGGTTTTACTGTATATGCAAGAAGCTTTCAAGTTCTCAAGTTTTCAAACTCCAAAAGCTTCAATCACTCAACTTTTAAGAAGCAGTTCAATCTTAGTTCGAGTTCAAGAATTCACGAGATTGCTTCAAGCACTAGTTTAAAAAAAACCCCATATATTTACCTCTATACTGTGTGCTTAAATTGTTTTAGGTGTCCATAGTTGATAGGAAATTAGTTCCTTACTGTGTGTTTAGATATTATGTTTGACAATAATTCTGTGTGAGTTAGAGAGATGATCATGTGTGGGTCTATCTTGGGATTTGCAGTAACCTGTGTGAAAATTGAAGTCCTAATAGATGTGATTTTCTTAGGTTAAGTGTTTGTAGGGTTGAGTCCTGTGAAGCAAACCATCTTGACAAAGTATTACATAGATTTATGAAATATAAATTTTCAAATATATTAGCTATTATACATAAAAAATATTACATTAATAATAAAAGTATTACCTATCAATTTACAATTTCCCAAATTAATCATGGATTTTTAAAATCTTGGAAGCAAAAGAATTCAATGATATGATGAAAGTATGTTGGTTCTAAGTGGTATAAGGTTAAGAGGAGAGTGAATTAACCTTATCAAATTTTCAAAATTTACACCAAAAATATTAAGTCTTTTAAAGAGCAGGTAGCTAGAGAGCTTACTGCACTGATAGGTTGCTGTTTAGGCAGTTACTTTCGGACTTAATTAGAGTTAAAAATGCACAACGAAAATTATATGTTTTTCGAAAGATACTTTTATGCAGGATGCTGTGATAAACAATATAAGCAGATATTAAGATAAACCTATAAAACACAAACAAGTAAGCTTATAGAGGTTCGAGGGTGGAGTAATCCCTCTACGTCCTCTCTACTCCTTCTCAAAGAACAACTTTGTTAAAGCAAGTTTGATTTACAAAGACTCTGCTAATACAAACTTCACTCTACACAAAAACTGTCAGCTCTATCCACACAGGTAGCTGCATAGTGACCAACTATTCGACCCACACAGGTTCATTGACCCACACAGGATCATTTCTCTTCTTTAGAGAGTACAAATACTTAGCAGGATTATCCTCTGCTTAAGCAACTCCTAAACAATCTACTTTAAGAAAATAAGGCTTACTTCAGCGTTCGAATGCAGCAAACTCTTTGAACTTCAGAAACTCGAAAGGTAGCTAGCTTGCTGCTTTTGTAGATTGAGTGACTAAAACGAGAGAGCTTTTGGAAGATGTTAAGTCTTAGAAAATTTGCTTCGCGAGATGAATGTTTCAGTTATGTTCCAAGTGCACTCAATCTTCTATTTATAGTCCTTAGTGAAAATCTGCTCATTGAAGAGACAGTTTCTCTACGGTGAGGTGTCATGCAGCCATTGGGTCGAATAAAAGATCTCCTGACACTGTTCCTGCTGCATCCTTTCACCTCTGCATTGCGGCACCCGTCTTGCTCTGCAATGTCCCGTACTTGGTCCTTGTCTTTTCCAGATGGCACTTCTTAATTGGCTTGAACTTGAGTGTCTCTACCGACTTTTCAGAGTGCACTGAAATAGATGTATTTGGGAGTTGACTTGCTGTTCTTTCTTCTAATAAGATATCTTCCTCTGACTTGAAGAGACTTGAAGGTGGTCTCCGATTTCCTCTGGCTCCTTCCCTTACCAACTACGTTCGGTTTTGGGGGATCACGCCAAGCCAGCTACATCCGAACGGCTGGTCTTTCGTCCTTAGGCTGCTCGTCCTATTTTGGATGTTCAACCTTGGTGTCCCAACCCCGGAGGAGATGTCTTAGTTGTTGGGTCTAAAACTCTTGCCCGACACCCAGAATCATTTATACTACCTTTTCCCCCGACCAAAGCGGCCACAACTGATCTGTGAGCTTCCGTCCTCCATTAAAGGTTGGAAGATGAAATGGTTTTGGGTCAGGAGTGATTGGATGAGCCCCGGCCAGGTTGGAGAGCAAGGGTCGGAGCGTGTGTTCTGCCCCATGTATTTCGGGACACCAAATGGTATATCCGCATTTTCTTGTTTTCTGCCCAGTTATCTAATTTTAATTATTTTTCATTTTGCAGAGGTTCCTATGGAGGATCTTCTGATTGGAAGCTCGTTCTCACAAAAGATCGTATTTCTTTGGGACAGCACCGCCGAATCTCAATAGACCTTCAAGGCGCTTATTACCGAGGAGCGTCTTGCTCGTGTCGTCCTCATCCTTCCATTCCGGCCCGCTCCGAATAACTACCTCGGTGAGGTTTTCGAGTCTGTACTTTGTTTAGTTTCACCTCGTGAAATTTACTTATGTATTTCTTATTTTTCAGCCGTTCTCCCCTGCGAAGTCCTGCGGTTTGAAATGAACCTCGCGCAGCGCATTAGGTAACAAGCCCAGCAGGCTGCCGCCGAGCAGGATTAGAGGCCTCAAGGTCGAGGCCAAGGCAAAGACCGGGGTCTTGAGCACCCAGTTTCTGCTACACCAGTACCAGCTTCAGTCCCGAAGGACGCGGCCCCATGTGCTCCGCCGGCCAAGCGATCTAGGCCCAGCCCCAATGGCAACTCAGGAACTGTGAGAGGAAGCTCTAGAACTTGGAGTTTCAGTTGTTTGTTCGGTGCCCGGTGTCTGGACTACTGAGAGCCCCCTCGCCGGCTCGGTCAGCATTTACGGGTGGTACCACGTAGCGTTGAGGAAACCAAGGAATACCTTGGTCACCGGCCCCTCTTCCAGATCAACTACAGGTGGGCCCAGTCTCCGTCCCAGGAGGTTATGGACAAACTTCCAGCCGCAGTAGCTTCAGCCGTCAAAGCTCCCGTCAAAGTTTGGGCGGAGGAGTTGGAGGGCTACTCCCGCCAGATGTCCAGGATGGACATGGGTTCCTACGCCAACATCCTTCTGGCGCAGACGTCTGTGTTTTCCTGACAGGCCCACCACCAATACCAAGAGTGGGTGGTAAAAATAAAGGCTCTAAAGGCTGATCTGAAGGAGAAAACCAGCCAGCTCAAGACTGTAGCCGAGGAGAAGCAGGCGCTGCGAGCTCAGCTGACTTCTTCTCAAGAAGCCCTGGAGTATACCACCAAGGCTGTCTAGCTGGATAGGCAGAAGGTAGCCGACCTGGTGGTAGAGAACGCCTGGCTCCAGACGGGAGTGGATGAACTGAAGACAGAGCTGGAAGCTGCCCGGGCCGCCCAGGTTGACGAGGCTGTCGTGGTTGCTAAGTACAAAGACTCTGACTAGTGCAAGTATGAAGGTAACCTTGGCTACCATTCGCCTTTTTCGATGCCATAGAAGCGAATCGAAAAGAGAATCTGGACGATTGTCAACTTGTGGCAGCTTTGGCCGGTTATGTGGAGAAGAATCCATTTCCGGCCTACTACCTGGACCTGATGGGGGCCGTTTCTGATGCTGGGGGGCCCACCGAGGTGGTGGGCGAGGCGGCTGATGAGGGGCTGGTCGATATTGGCCAGTGATATTTGTATAAAAAAATATTTGTTTTTATTTTCTTGTTCAGGCCGGTTGGCCCTTTTGTACAAGGTACTGGCCTCCAAACTAGCTTCGATTTCAATATAAACAATTCTTGCTCATATATGCTTCTATTTTTATGCTTGTGTGTAATGACATTCAATCAAGTTGAAACTTATCCGGCTTAGTTATTTTATCTAACCAGCTCGGTATATAATTATAATATTAGTCAAAACACTTAGCAAAAATACATTAAAATTCAACCATCGCTTTATTGGCCAACTTGGCTTGGTATGCCGGTTTTTGCCGTTTCTGGTTGATCGATGCCTTAGACCTAGAATTTTCTGGTTAGCTCGGTTTAAGTCTTCTTATACTTGGCCGGAGTCGTGGTGGGCCAAAGTCTTACTGTTTTATCCGGCGTGGGTGGCTCGGATGAGGCCGTAGCCTTATTGTGGGCCGAAGTCTTAGTAGGCCGTAGCCTTATTTTGGGCCGAAGTCTTGGTGGGCTAAAACCTTACTGTTCCATCCGGCCTGAACGACTTGGATGATGTCGTAGCCTTGTGTGGGCCGAAACCTTACTATTCCATCTGGTCTGGACGGCTTGGATGATGTTGTAGCCTTGTGTGGGCCGAAGCCTTGGTGGGGGGAAGCCTTACTGTTCCATTCGACCTGGACGGCTCGGATGAGGTCGTAGCCTTGTGTGGGCCGAAGCCTTGGTGGGCCAAAGCCTTACTGTTCCATCCGGTTTGGGCGGCTCGAATGAGGCCGTAGCCTTAAGCAATTTACAAACTGGGAAGTAATTTCATTAATCAAGCCAGCTAGTGATAATATTTTTTCAAGTGTTCGATGTTTCATGGTCTGGACACCACTTGTCCGTTCAGATCAGCTATCTCGTAAGCACCTCCGGTCAGGGTTCTGCTAATCTTGTATGGTTCTTCCCAATTGTCGCCTAAGGACCCACTTGGTTGTAGAACCTTTTTGAGGACAAGATCTCCGACCTCAAATCTTCGAGCTCGGACCTTTGAGTTGTAGTACCTTGCACTTCGTTGCTTGTAGATGGATTTTTTCACATCTGCATCGATTCTTTTTTTTCTAACAAGTCAAGGTTGGCCGCCAAGGCTTCTGTGTTCTGCTCGTCCTGATAGTTGTTCACTCTCCAAGTTCGGACGTCGAGCTCTATTGGGATGATAGCCTCAGAGCCAAATGCTAGGGAAAATGGTGTTTCTCCTGTTGCAGTTCTAGCCGTCGTTCTATATGCCCACAACACTTCGGGCAGTTTATCGGCCCAAGCCCCCTTTGATTCTTCAAATCTGGCCTTCAGGGTGTGTTTGATTATTTTGTTTATGGCTTCAACTTGGCCGTTTTCTTGAGGATGATATGGAGTGGAGAACAGCTTCCTAATGCCCAAGTTCTCACAGAATGTCTTCAGGTCCTCTGCATCAAATTGCCACCCATTATCTGTAATCATAGAATGTGGCACCCCAAATCGACAGATGATGGATTTTCATATGAAATTCGTAATCTTTAGCTCGGTTATGCGTGTCAAAGGTTCAGCTTCTACCCATTTGGTAAAATAATCGACGGCGACTATTGTGAATCTCACTCCTCCTCGGCCAGTTGGCATCAGACCAATCAAATCAATTCCCCATTTTGTGAATGGCCACAGGGCTACAATTGAGTTCAAGTCCTCCGATGGTGCCCGGATGAGGGGTGCGCATCTTTGGCATCAGTCGCACTTCCTAACAAAATCGATAGCATCTTTCTTTAGACTTTTCTAAAAGTACCCTTGTCTGATAATCTTGAAGGCCAAGGTTTGGCCTCCCGAATAATTGCCGCACACACCCTCGTACACCTTTCCTTATATATATTTGGCCTCGTCTTCATCCAGACATTTTAGAAGAGGACGAGAAAACCCTCTTTTGTATAGCACACCGTCCTGAATAGTATATCGGGCAGCTCGGATTCGTAGCTTTCTTACCTCGTCCTGGTCTGTGGGCACCTTCCCCCCTTCCAAGTATTGGATGATCGGGGTCATCTAAGTCACATTTGGCTCAATGTCATAGACCTTCTTTTGTTCGAGGGCAAAACTGTCCATAGTTCCAATATTAACTGAGTTAATATCTTCGGCTCCCTCACTTGTAGCCAATCGAACGAGAGCGTCTACTTGTGTGTTCTTGCTGCGTGGAATTTGCTCGGCTCAGATTCGCCTCAACTCTGCAGAGGCCAACTCGATCGATCTCAGATACCTGGCCATTTGTTCATCCCTAGCCACATATTCACCAGAAATTTGGTTGACCACTAGGAGGGAGTCGTTGAAAACCTCCAAGTCATCCACCCCAAACTACTTCGTCATGTCCAGCTCGACCAAAAGTGCTTCATATTCGGCCTCGTTGTTTGTGGCAGGAAATTTGAAGCGCAGAGCCGAGCAGAAATATTTTTGGGTGGGGCTGACCAGTAAAATTCTAGCCCCGGCGCAATGAGCAGTTGACGATCCGTCTACATACATCCTCCAAGGCTTTTCTATTATTTCTTCACGAAGGATGAGAGTTGGGGTAAATTCAGCGATGAAGTCAGCGAGAGCCTGACCTTTTATTACCGTTCTGGGTGTATAGTAGATGTCATATTGGCCGAGCTCGACTGCCCACTTCAATAATCTTTCGGAAGCATCTAGGCGGCCAAGTACCTACTTCAGAGGAAAATTGGTTAGTACTTCAACCTGGTGTGCCAAGAAGTATGGACGCAGCTTCGGAGCTGAGATGACCAGCGCATAAGCCACTTCTCCATTGCTGGGTAGCGGAGCTCGGCATCATGTAGTGATTGGCTCACATAATAGACAGGTTGTTGAGCCTTTTGTTCTGTTCAGACCAGTACAGAACTCATTGTATATTCAGACACTGTCAGGTAGAGCTGCAACTTCTCACTTGACTAAGGCTTGGCCAGGACTGGGGCCTCCATGAGTGCTTTCTTGAGGTCCTCTAAGGTCGACTGACATTCGTCGTTCCATTCAAATTGAGCATTTTTTCTGATCAAGTTGAAGAATGGTCGGCACTTGTTGGTGGACCGGGAGATGAATGGATTAAGGGCCGCCACCTTACCTATTAAACTTTGGACATCTTTGATCCGCCTTGGTGGAGTCAGGTTCATGATGGCTTGAATTTTCTTGGGATTGGCCTCGATTCCTCTTTGGCTCACCATATATTCGAGGAATTTTCCTGAGCCTACCCCGAAGGAGCACTTTTTGGGGTTCAACTTCATCCTGTACCTCCTCAGGATGTTGAACATTTCTGTCAGGTGGCCTACGTGGTCGGGTTTTTGTTTGAACTTGACTAACATATCATCCACGTAGACCTCCATTGTCTTCCAGATCTGGGCGGCGAACATCTTATTTACCAGCCTTTGGTAAGTTGCTCCAGCATTTTTCAACCCAAACGGCATCATAGTGTAACAATATTGTGTTCGATCGATGATGAAGGTGGTATGAACCTGGTCATCCTCGGCCATCAATATCTGATGATAGCTTGAGTCTGCGTCCATTTAGCTCATTAGCTCATGGCCGGCGGTTATATCGACGAGCTGGTCAATGTTAGGTAATGAGAAGCAATCATTTGGGCATGCTTTATTCAGATCGGTGAAATCCACACAAAGCCTCCATGACCCATTTGACTTTCTAACCAGCACGGGGTTAGAGACCCAAGTGGCATACTTGGTCTTCCTTATGAAGCGATATCCCAACAACCTTTGTACTTCGAGCTTTAGCCCTTCGTATCTTTCCGGGCTAAGCCTCCGCCTCTTCTGAGCTATTGGTTAGGTAGTAGGATCTATGTTAAGGTGGTGGCAGACATCTTCTGGATGGATGCCTTCCATATCTTCGTGAGCCCATGCGAAGACATCAGTATTATCCTGCAAAAAAGATATGAGTTCAGTGTGGACAGGCTCTTGCAGCTCCCTGCCTATCCGCAGTTCCAGGTCTGGCCTACTTGGATCCAGATTAATAAGATCCAACTCCTCAACAGGGACGGCCCGTCGTTATGGGTCGTCTCTTCTAGGATCGATGGATCCCCATTCCTTCTCGGGCTCTTGCACTTTCATGGCTACCTCTCCTCCGCCATTCTGGGCGGCTGTGCCTGAAGAGAACCCATCCTCGAAGGTTGAGCTGACCGATAATTCGGGCGTAATTACCGGTTGCGGAGGTTCGTCATCTACCTCCATGTTATCCTGGACATGCTCGGCAACCTCGAGGACGGTATCTTTGAAAACATCCTCCATTTGTTCATCGTTCGAGCCGGCCCGAGTGAGCTCGAGCTGATTGAGCTCTCTCGGACGCAGCCTCATATCGGTCTCTCGGGCTGCCAGTTAATTCCCCTTCACAACATACACTTCATCGCCCACAGGGAACTTAAGGACGAGGTGATAGATGAAAACCACCGCTTTTAACTTAGTGAGAAGCGGTCTGCCCGGAATGGCATTGTACTGAGAGTTCAAGTCCACCACCTTGAACTTTGTTGTTGTGAAGACTTTCCGATCACCAGATCTGAACAGGACTTTCAGCTCGAAAGTTTCGAGCACTTTGGTCCTTATTCCTCCGATACCCTGAATTGTGTCGGAGGATGGCATGAGCTGGGATTCGTGAAATCTCATCCACTTGAAAGTGCTCAAGTAGAGCACGTTGGCGTAAGCACCTGTGTCGACCATGACCCTGTGCACCATGATCCTGCAGATGTTGAGCAATACCACCAAAGTATCACTCTGAGGGTAAGTTATCTCTTAACTATCAAGTTCTGTGAATAGGATAGGTGCGTGGCAAGGCTCTACTCTAGGTGGAATGCATTGTTGGTAGGCGTTCTTGGCCTCCCTAACTTGTTCCTTTCGAGCTCTCTTGGAATCCTGCTACTTGCTGAAACTATTGTTCATGAGAGTGTGAATTTCGCGAGCAGCTCTGTTTGGTGGTGGTGGTGGGGGGAGAGCCTGCGGTGGCCCCTGGCCCTGCTGTTCTTGGCCCTTCACGTACTTTTTTAGCTGATCCTAGTCGATCAACTTCATCAGTTCAGCCAAAAGTGCCCAGCACGTGTCTGTATCGTGGCCTTTCGCCTTGTGATATTTGCAGTATTTGTTTTGGTTAAGGCGGGCCGGATCGGCTCTTAGGGGCCTCAGCTCGGGCAGCAAGTTCTTGTCTTTGATCTCTGTAAGGACCTGTTATGGGGTAATCGTGAGGATTCGATTACCTGGTTGGGGCCTCCAGTTTGGAAGGCCCGGAAGTTCGTGGCCGGCCTGAATGGCTTCATAGGTTTTTTCCTCTCTTCCCTCTTTTCTTCCCACCGTTCAGGCCTCCTCTCTTTTTCGGATGATTTATCATCCGGGATGGCCTCCTTAGCCCCGATGTATTGCTCTGCTCGGTTGAGAAAGTCATGATATGTTTTCAGTCCCTCCTCATGGACGGACTACCAGAATCTGGTTCGGTGCCTTAATCCGGCCATGACGGCCATGAGAATGACGTCGTCTGACACCTGTTCCATTCCAAGGACCAGCTTGTTGAAGCGATCCAGATATGACTTCAAAGGCTCGGTCTTGTCTTGCTTCACGTTGACCAGTCTCTCTTTTGGGGTCGACCTCATCCTCGATCCCATGAACTGTGTAAGGAACAGTTTAGCTAGCTCATCCCACCCCCCAATTGAGGAGTCAGGGAGGGAACAGAACCATTTATGTGTTCGGTTTCCCAAAGTGAGTGGGAAGGCCATGCACATCAGTTCCTCTCCTATGCCTTGTAGCTCCATCCATGATGTATATTTGTCCAGATAGGTGTTAGGGTCGGTCTCTCCATTATACTGATCGACGAGGGCATCTTGAACTTGGCCGGAGTGGCCAAGGTGGAAATGTGCTTTACAAAGGGGGTGGCCCGCTTCCAGCCTCCTCTATTTCCCCTAGCCTGAATGTCAGCTAGTCGTTTCCGGAGCTCCTGCTCTTCCACCAGTTCCGAGTACCGGAGATTGTGGCCGGTACTCTCGTTGTGAGGTGGTGGGACCTCACCTCTCTCCTCAGGAAGCCTGTCTGGCCTCCTGGCCTCAAATGTGAAGGCCGGCCATACATTATCTTGGGCAAACCGCCTATCTGTCCTTTCCCCTACGCAGTCTGGACGAACTCGGTGGTGGTCAGTTCGAGCTCGTACAGGGGATGGACTTCTCCGCGGTTCATCTTCGGCTACTCGTTTTCCCAAGTTTCGCCTCTGCCTGGGTCTGCCTGAGGACTCAGAGTCATCTAGTAGGCCATTGGTTGCCCTGGTCTTCTCTCTCTGTTCAGCCTCTTTTAACCGCTCGTTTAGTGCGGCCATGATGCCCCGAATCTGTGCAACGGTCATGGGCGTCTCGAGCATTGTTCACTAATTTCTTTTAGCTACGCCCGCAAGTGTACGGTGTAAATTGTAGGAGTGGTAAGCAAGGTCAATCCCATAGAGACTATTTATCTAGGCACTAATTAACTACTCAAATCCGGTTCTCAAATTTATCTAGGAAAATCAAATCCCATTAATTTCAGATTAATTCAACAGAAGCAATAATTACGTAAATAAATCAACTCAAGAATCTCAGAGATTTAAAGCAGGTTCTAGGACATGCGTTCATCTAATTCTCATCAAGACATCACTTTAACCAATCCAAGTTCATTAATCAATCATCCTATATGAGCAATCACATATATCAAATTAAGAGCTCTCTCGAGTCAGTTAATCGGTTGATTATTATGCCATCAGAGGTATCCCTACTCAATCTGATAGAAACATAACAACTCCCAAAAGTACCCAAGATTGATTTCTCATCACATAAATTCCTTAATCTCCTGATCTAAGTATTTTTATGTGTTATGTGTTTATTCTTCCATAATTAAATCTCATCTCCCAAATTTTGATTTAATTACTAAAACATGCTCAATTATTGGCCAGATAATCAAACAATCAATCAACTCATAAACACACAAATAAGATGAATGATTATGAACATTGAATTAAATTAAAAATCCATCAAGATTCGAATTAAATTACCAACAAGCCCTAAAAACCCTAGAAAATTAGCTAGACATGATTATCCAAAAACTCATAGACAAGATTGAAAATATCATATCCACTAAACTAACAAGAGAGGAAAGATTAAAATCTTAGCGACAATGATCTCGCGCTTCATTCGGTTTCTTGAATTCTTGTTCTTCTCTCTCTGTACTTCTTCTCTCTGCCTCTTTTCATCAATAATCCTCTTTTTTCCGCTTCTTGAGACTTATATATCAAGTACAAGATGAAATCACGCCAAAATAATTGAATCTGCTGTGCGCCCGGGCACAGCCATGCTACACGGCACGGTCGTGCCCATCCTCCAGACTCGAGCACGGTCGTGCCCCATGGCATCGGTCGTGCCCCACTGGACAGCCTTGATTTTCCATGCGAAACTTGCACTTTTCCTCATTAAAATCATGAAACTAAGCATAAACTCATCAAATGCATCTTATACATGTAGAATCTCAATAATCACCGTAAAAACATAGCTCACATATTCAAATGAATCCATAAACGTACGCAAAAATAGGTGAAAATTGGCACTTATCAAAATCCCCCAAACTTAAACTGTTGCCGGTCCTCGAACAATGTCAACTACTCAAACGATAAATCTAACAAAACTAAACATCCTACTAGATGAAGCACAAGTCATGACATCAAGTATCACAAACAATAACTCACATATACCTAATTGATATCAAAAATTCATCCGAACTTATAATAAATACTTCAAACAATTCATAATCATGCACTTTCAAGGAGTAATGAACCTCATAAAGTATAGTATATCACTCATGCTCAAAAGTGTTTAGGAATAGGACATGTATACGCTCAAAATGATAAATCAAGTAATACCTACCATAAGCTTGCAGATTGTCTCACTTTTCCACTACGTTTGTACATGAAAATATTAAGAATCAACAAGGACTTTCATTTGGACACAATGAGGCTCTTTGGACAAGGTAGGAAAAATTTGGGATAAAAGTGACTACTCAAATAGATGATTGAAGCTCCTCCACAAATTTCATTTCAAACCACAAATTTTTTATCATATATCTTCAATCGACTGCTTCTCCCAAAACATGAGCTTCAACAATATATCAATCATAATCATCATTCAATCGAGTTCCAGAAAAGGCACAACTCATAAAAAAATATTCCTTTTATCTATCCCTTCTTTTAAGCCAAGTACACTTTTTTTCTTTCTTACTTGGTCTCTTTTTTTCATCTCATTCTTTCTATCCTCTTTTTTTCACTGATATACTCCACCAAATTCTTTCTCCAACTCTACATAAACTTCCCAATTGAGCTTCAAAATCATAGGTGGGTAAGCTCGAAATATAGGCTCTGATAATTCACCCAATTATTAGGCTAAACAACGAAATAGGCTTAAAAGCTCAACGAGGCTAACAAAAGAATTAATTTAGATTTGGTGAGAATTTATTTGGCTAAGTGACTATTCATAACAAAGATGGCCTTGCATCATTTTCAAAAATTCACATGTACTTGTAGTCTTAAAGAAGATACCAAAGCAAGTTCTAGAGGTATATACATGACTATCGACAACACATAATTAAGAAAATAAGACTTGGTGTAATATCAAGTCAAGGCTCAAATCTCACAAGCTTATTTTCATACTCCTAAAAAATACACAATCATTGCATGCTCAAATGTATTCACAAAAAATAATTCGAAACAAACTTTCAACTTCAATCAAGCAATATAGATCCACATTCATTTTACTCAATTCATGCTTCTTGTGACTTAAGAATTTTCTTTATATCTCCTAATCATCAGACCTATCATGCAACCGGTCATGTAATATAAACTAAAGACAAAACTAAGTACGATTACGATGTTTTTTTTAACCTTGTTTCGAAAACATCCCCCAAACTTAAAGTCGACAATTTCAAAGACGACATTAAAACTTGGAAAAACACAAAAAAAACGAAACAAAAATAAAATCGAAGAACAAATGAAAAAAACAAAACCTAACTAATTGGGTTGTCTCCCAAGTAGCGCTAAGTTTCACGTCTTCAGCTGGACGAGATGAAAGCGTACTTGTTATGAGTCATTAAAAAAAATGCACCTGATAGTCTCTTTTGTTCCATTTCCATAGTATAACTTAATTCCTTGTGTGTTTTTCTCCTTTTTTTGGCACCACCGGATTAGCTTTATCACTTCCCAAAAAAGTATATTGGAGATGATCCGGACGGTGCTTCAATTCTGAAATGCACATGATGCCTCTCATGTCTGAAACAGCCTCTTTTTGGTCTAGCACGGTTCGATCGTGCTCCTCAGCACGATCGTGCTCGACTTGCATGCTTGTCATTTTCCCGGGCACGATGGACACGGTCGTGCCCCGTGTCCAGGCTCGATCTTCTGCCGGGCACTGTCTGATCGTGCTCTATAGCACGGTCGTGCCCAACCAGTCCACCTTCTATTGGTCTCTCGTTTTCTCGTTTCTTTTTCTTTTCACTACACTTCTTCCTTGGTATTTCCTGCAAAACATCTAATGAATCCTTCGACGAGATTCGCTCCATTTGATACTCCACACAAACATCTTCTACTCCAATGAAGCTACAGTTCTCTTTTTCATCTTGGAATCTCATGTCCTTGTAAATGTTGAACATGATGTATTCGTCATTTACTCTCAAGGTAAGCTCTCTTTTTTGCACATCAATCACTGCTCATCCCGTAGCTAGAAATGGTCGTCCTAAAATAAGGGGCACAGCATGATCTTCCTCCATGTCGAGAACTACGAAATCCACTGGGAAGATGAATCGACCAACTTTGACTAGTATGTCTTCAATGATTCCCTTGGGGTAAGTTATCGATCTATCAGCTAGTTGCAATGTGATTGTTTAGGGTTTTACGTCACCAAGACCAAGCTTCTTCAAAATGGATAGCGGCATCAAATTTATGCTTGCTCCTAGGTCACACAAAGCCTTGTCAAAACTTGATTCTCCAATCACACAAGGGATTGTGAAGCTCCCTGGGTCCTTAAGCTTTTGTGGCAACTTTTATTGTAAGATTGCACTGCACTCCTCTGTAAGATTCACTCTTTCCTAATCCACTGTTTTTCTCTTCTTTGACATGACATCCTTCAAGAATTTTGCATAATTTGGCATTCCAATGCATCTGCAAAAGGAATGTTAATGTGAATTTTCTTGAAAATTTCCAAAAATTTAGCGAATTGAGCATCTAGCTTTTTCTTTTAAAAACGTTGAGGGAAAGGAAAAGAAGAGATAGTAAATGGGGGTGAAGAGTTAGAATTTGATTTTGGCCTCTCAGCCCTTTTTTGTTCGACTTCATCTTCTTTTTTCTCCGTCAATTCTTCTTCCTCTTTCCTTCTGTTTCCATCTTCTTCTGCCATTGGTATGCTTGGTCCCTCATATTCCATTCCACTTCTCAATTGGATTGCATTACACTGCTCCCTTGGGTTTATTTGAGTAGTGCTTGGATATTGTCCCTTCTTGTGTTGATTCCCTATGTTTTCGGCCATCTGTCCTACTTGTAACTCCAAGGCCTTCATCCGTGCACAAAGTTTTCTTCAATCCTTGTGAATCTATCTCGTGATTCATTCACAAATGCACCCACTAAATCTTCTAATGTTGGTTTCTTTGGTTCATCGATAACGCCATTCGTAATAGAAAAGCCCGGAGGTGGTTGCAGAACATTCTTATTATTCACATAAGAGAAATTTTCATGATTCGCCCCTCCGTATTTATACTGATACATACCCCTATTCTGAAAGTTTTGGTTGTTTCGGAAGCTTTGGTTGTTGTAATTTTGCCCATTCATAAAGTTGACATCTTCTACTTCCTCTTGTTGGGTGAAATCACATCCTCGACTCCCAACACTTCCTACGATTTGGGTTTGAACCTTTGCCAGCTCAGATACTTGATTTGTGAGGATAACACGAACAATTGGTATTGACCTTGAATCTCAACCATTTTCCTATATGTGTTTCTCTTAGACAGCCATTGGTAGCTGTTTGTTGCCATTTCCTCCAAGATATATATTACATCCTTCGGACTCTTTGCTAACAAAGCTCCTCCTGCCGCTGTATCTATCATCGCTCTCGTTGATCCAAACAGTCCATTATAGAAGAAACAGATTTGTTGATCTTCTAGGAATCCATGCCGAGGACATATTCTTAACATATCTCTGAATCTTTCCCAAGCTTCGCCCAAGGACTCCCCATCAAATTACTTGAACTGTGTAATCTCACTCTTCAACTTCAACATCTTGCTTGGTGGAAAGTACTTGAATATAAACTTCTTACTTAAACCATCCCATGTAGTAATTGAGCCTGAAGGGAGTGAGTTGAACCACAACTTTGCTTTGTCTCATAGAGAAAAAGAAAACAATCGTAGTCTTATGGCATCATCAGAAACACCATTTAACTTGATTGTATCACAAACTTTAAGAAATTGCGCCAGATACGCATTGGGGTCATCTAAATGGCTTCCCTCAAACTGGTTTTACTGAACCATAGCTATCAGACCCGGCTTCAACTCAAAATTATTCGCTCGAATAGGTGGTCGTACAACACCCCTTCCATTTTGTTGAGGTTGAAAGTAATCTCTAATGGGTCTCTGAGCACCCACTTGTGGTGCTCGACTCACTCTGTCTTAATTGTTTAGTACTTGTTCTAATGGATTATCGTCAGCCATCTCAGTTGGAGTAAATAGTTGCTTTCATGTTTTACGACGTCTGCAAGTTGCTTCAATCTCCAAATCTAGTGTACTTAAGTTCACCTTTTTAGAGCGAGTGTTCATGCACAATCTGAAAGCGCCTAAAAGACAAGTATCAGATATTCCCTAAAAAATAAAAATATAATAAAAGAAAAGCAAAAGTAAATCCTAGACTAAAAATAAAAACAAAATTTGAATATTAATTGTGCCTAAACTCTAGTCCCCGGCAACGGCGCCAAAAACTTGTTCACTAATTTCTTTTAGCTACGCTTGCAAGTGTACGGTGTAAATTATAGGAGTGGTGAGCAAGATGATCCCACAGAGACTATCTATCTAGACACTAATTAACTACTCAAATCTGGTTCTCAAATTTATCTAGGAAAATCAAATCCCATTAATTTCAGATTAATTCAACAGAAGCAATAATTACGTAAATAAATCAACTCAAGAATCACAGAGATCTAAAGCAGGTTTTAGGACATGTGTTCATCTAATTCTCATCAAGACATCATTTTAACCAATTCAAGTTCATTAATCAATCATCTTATATGAGCAATTACATATATCAAATTAACAACTCTCCCGAGTCAGCTAATCGATTGATTATTATGTCATCAGAGGTATCCCTACTCAATCTAATTGAAACATAACAACTCCCAAAAGTACCCAAGATTGATTTCTCATCACATAAATTCCTTAATCTTCCGATCTAAGTATTTTTATGTATCATGTGTTTATTCTTCCATAATTAAATCTCATCTCCCGAATTTTGATTTAATTACTAAAACATGCTCAATTATTGGTCAGATAATCAAACAAACAATCAACGCATAAACACACAAATAAAATGAATGATTATGAACATTGAATTAAATTAAAGATCCATCAAGATTCGAATTAGATTACTAACAAGCCCTAGAAACCCTAGAAAATTAGCTAGACATGATAATCCACAAACTCATAGACAAAATTGAAAATATCATATCCACTAAACTAACAAGAGAGGAAAGATTAAAATCTTAGCGACGATGATCTCGCGCTTCCTTCGGTTTCTTGAATTCTTGTTCTTCTCTCTCCGTGCTTCTTCTCTCTGCCTATTTTCGCCAATAATCCTCTTTTTTCCGCTTCTTGATACTTATATATCAAGTACAGGATGAAATCACACCAAAATAATCGAATCTGCTGCGTGTACAGGTACGACCGTGCTACACGGCACGGTCATGCCCCATCCTCCAAACTCGAGTACGGTCTGGCCGTGCTATTCAGCACGGTCGTACCCCACGGCACTGGTTTGTTAGGATGTATACTATAAGCCTAACTTTTGTATAAATATCTATTTATGATATGAGAATCTTTTATGGTCAAATGTTTGCATTTTATATATTTGTTATATGCGTTATTGCAATTGTCCAATTAATTTATATTGTAGATAACATGGTGTGTGGTGCCACATAGCAGATCATGTTATCAGTTCCTTATAAATTATAAATGGTAGCTCACAGCCGAGATAATTTTGGATAAATTATCAGAATGGTTGTAGTGTAATTTGGTATTAATTTATCTTGATTATAAAATTACACTAGTACATTTTGTATGTATTGAGCAGGACCAATTGAGGTTGTTTTATTTGTACTGACTACATAAATAGAACAAGACTTCTGATATTATGGATGTGCGTCCTCTTAATCATTGTATGATAACGGGCATGTATACTCGATATATGTTTCTTTAATTTACCAATGGGTGAGATTTATTTATTAAATCAATAAGCTCGGTAAATTGGGATACAATGTTGTTTATATGGTGTATTGTTGATTATTTAATAAAACCGTGTCCTAATTATTTAGGATGATGATGTCCCCTTAAGGAACTCATAAGGATTATCATGTAAATCCTGCAGGTCGATTTATTCCGGCATGATAATAAAGTTGAGTGGTACTACTCTTGGAATTAAATATTAATTAATTGAATTGTCAGTAATTCATTTAATTAATGGACATTTGATATCTTAAACATGGGGAGATAAACGCGCACATAATAAATATGAGCCATATTTAATATGGATAAGGGACGGTAGTTCAATAATATCTTTTTAGTGGATTGAGATATTATTGATAGGCTTAAAAAGTATATTCAGATTGAATTTAGGACTCCTAAGCCTATCAGGAGACCGATTCCTAATCCTCCCCAAGGTCCCTGTTGTAGCCTATAAATAAGCCTCAAGTCAGCCGTTTCTACACACAGAAACACAGACATAGAAATCTGAGATACGATTTAAGTAGAAGACGGCTGAAAGTCTCGATAGCTCGTTGCCCACACAACGTTCGAGAAAAAGGCGAGGAATACAGCAGAAGATCGTGAGGTCCAGGCTTCATCGATTCCTCGATTTACAGTTCTGATCTTAGAACTAATTTCGGTGCAAAATGTATGATTCGTTTTCCGCTGCGCGTTAATCATATTTGCATGGACCCCGAATCGGATAATCGTATAGGGTCGGCAATCCGGCGGTTCCTACATGGTTGTGCTACACGGCACTAGTCGTGCCCCACTGGACAGCCTTGATTTTCCATGCGAAACTTGCACTTTTCCTCATTAAAATCATGAAATTAAGTATAAACTCATCAAATGCATCTTATACATGAATAATCTCAATAATCACCGTAAAAACGTAGCTTATATATTCAAATGAATCCATAAACATATGTAAAAATAGGTGAAAATTGACACTTCTCAGGCGTCTCAAACATCTCCAGAGTAATGGGTGCCGCCTGGATGACTTTCTCAACCGTGATCGGTCGGGGGTTGCTGGAGCCACCAGGCTGAAAGATGGGAGCCTGGGATTCTGGGGTGGTGTTGTGTTCGTCGTTGCTCATAGTGAATTGGAGTTGTGTTCAGGTGTTTGAAATATGTTCCCTCCTTCTAGCGGCAAAATGTTGACGTCGGAATTTGTTAATGAATAATTCCTAGTCGAACACCCAAATGTATATAAGTGAATAAACTGCAAAGAACACTGGCCCGGAGCCTACTTGGGCAAATTAGCTCGGCTGACCCTGGACGGTTTGAAGTGACCGGGTAGGATCTTATAATATTGCTTTAGAGAAATAAGCTCTCTAGTGTTGTTTACAAAATGAAAGTTTGAATCCTTTACAAGTTGAAATTGAATCTATTTATAACTACAAAGTAACCTACGTAATGGAGATCGTGGAGGTTGTGGAAGTTAAGCACACTTTCTCCTTAATTTTCGCGTATTTACGCGGCATTGGGCGGTTTTGTCACCCACGATCTCTTGGCGGCTGACTACTATCTTGGCGGCAAGATCAGCTTAGGCCGGCCAGACTAATCTGTCAATGATTCCTCCCAATGGTCCTGGACGGTCTGTCGGGGAGGACGTCCAATGTGTCATCCTAGCCGGTCGAGTGGACTGATGGCCTTCATTGGGTTGTCCAGATGCAATGTAGTGTGCGGCTCGGGTCGGATGTCTAACATGTATTAATGTCAGTTATAATAATCTATAAACTAGTAGATATAATTTTTTAATTTTTTTAAAAAAATTTGATATATTTTTTAAAAATATCCGATATTTCCACCGATATCGGTATCGATATGATATTTCCATAAAATTAGGATATTAATATTTTTACCGAAATCGACTTTTTCGTCCTTAGGTCTAACCGACCCGACTCACGTAAAAAAATCCGTAAGATAATCTTACATATGACTTTGTTTTCAATTAAATATTCTCCTTTATTAGAAATAAGTTCTTGGTCGTCAAAGCTTATCCATATAGTTATTTAATTAAAAAAAATGAATTAATCTTGAAGGGTCATTTTTTTTACATTATGTTTTCTAGCTAGAAAAATATCCAAGCATAAATTTTCATTTGAACTAGCTCTAAAAATATGGAGAATTTGGTGAAATTCAGATGCCTCCATCGCTTACGTCATCGCGTACGTAAGCGATGAATAGGATTTTCTTGTTGCCCTCAACATTGATTACCAAGGTTTCTGTCAATTTTGTTTAATTAATTTCATTTTTTTTATTTTAGATGGATTATGTGGATGTCCATTCCGTTTGTTTTTGGTTTTTTTTGTTTTTTGTGCATATTCGTAAATATCGTCTTATGTAAATGTACTTACACGGAAAAAGAACAAAATTGTGATACAAGCACACAAGGAAAAATATCACTTTTATCACCCAACTTTGTCCTTTTCTCAGATTTGATAGCTGCTGTTCATTATTCTTGGTTTATCAAAAATAATTTCTTAAATTTTAAATTTTCATCAAAATTCATCACCTCACTTTAAAATTCATCAGATCAACTAACCCGAGGATAAAAAAGGAATTTTGTGACAAAAATTGATGCCTCTTTTCCACATTCAACCCTCTCGATGGTTGTAAAATGAAGAAGGAAGTTTTGAACTTAATAAGGAGGATAAACTTTATATATGGATGAAAAACAGGATGTATTGTATGAAGGGGAAATCATGAAGTTTTGACCTTATTAAAGAGGATAAGCTTTGATGAAAAAATAAAGCTCAATGGACTGTTTTTGATGAATATATTAGATAGGAAATCTGAGATAAGATCAAATTTAACTTGAGGGACCAAAAGTGATATTACATACTCAGTCATAGGTTGGTAGAAAATTTAAATGTGATTATATACAAGTATACATTTTTTCTAGAGTAAATCTCAATTTTGATCGTATATGTTAAATTTTTTTCATTCTTTAACAACCAATCAAGTATGAGTTCTTCAATTATGGTACTTTATGTTTTAATTTTTTTAATATCAATCATTTTTTGTTAAAATTTTTAAAATTGTGGACTTGACTGTCGAAATTTGGATGTCATGTTATATTTTCCGACAATCATGTTAGAATTTTGAAAAAGATATGATAAAATGGGATTGAAATTAGAAAAAATTAAAATAGAGGATTAAAATTGAAAAAAGGATACCTAAATATCAAAAATTGAAAAATATCTTCCATTTAAAACCAAAATTGAAATTATCCCTTTTTCGTATTAATAAACCCAATAAAATAGTGATTTTTTACTTAGCCCAAACGTAGCCATAATCAACTCGTGACAATTGCATTTCACGAATAACACTATACGATGGAAAAACTTATTTACAATATAGTTGATATACATTATAAAGAGATAAACATAAAACTTGGCAAATAGACTAGAAAAAATTCAAATTAGCTGAAACATATAAAACAGTTTTTAGCCAAACTGATCGCAGAAATACATTTAATACAATCCTCATAATGATACACAAGCGCGAGACCATAACATACATGTATATATATATATATCATATGCTATACTGAAGAATCACTACTTCTATAACATATAGTAATTCCTCAATATAATTTGATCCATACAAAAAGGTGTGTTATGTATAAATAAAAAAAATAGTTGAAAAGATAAACTCTTATCATCATCACTAAAAAATATAACACAAAAACTTCTGTGCACTAATTATATAGATCTGAATTCAAAAATTGGGTCGACCTGATCCAAATCTACGAGTTTTTGAATTTATTTATTTTATTCATGTGTTACATTTGTGTTATATTTTTATAACATTTATATTATATTAATATGACATTTATCTACAAATATCATAATCTTTATGTATTATAACTTAGAAAAAAAATTCAACATTTTTTTTGGATCAACATACTTTTATGTGATATTACTCATAATTTTTAGTTATGTTAGTTACATTTTTATATATTTATAAAAGTCTGACTATGTTAATATAAATATATAAGTTATATAATATAAAAATATGAGTAATATCATGACATAAATGTATATATATACAAATTGTATTGAATTTTTTTTTTTAAATTACAGAGATAAGTATATTTGTATATAAATATCATATTAATATAATATAAATATAACATATGAATCCAAAAAAAAAAAAAACCTAATAGATACAGACTTGTATAGTATCAACCCAATTATATGAATCTGGATGGATAAAACTGCTACATAGTACCGGTAGACTTCCTAAAAATATAATTTGTTATTCGGTCCCACATAGGTATTTAGTCATATTTCTCCATAATTGTTTATATTCTGACGTAACAATTAACAATGTATTTCTCAAAGAAAAGTAAAAGGACTAATTTGCCCTTGAAGTGTTTAATTTTGAAAATCCAGACACGTGGGAACTATTCAGGCTATTTAATGGCCATAGTCTCAGTACATAATCTATGTAAAACCAAAATGGAAGTTGTAGTAAGCCAGATAATTGGCGCTGCATTTGGGTGCGTGTTGCTAACATACGCGTGGAGGATACTGAACTGGGCGTGTATCAAGCCAAAGAGGCTGGAGAAAGCTCTGAGAAAGCAGGGTCTCAAGGGTAATTCTTACACATTGGTCTATGGAGATTTGAAGGAAATATCCAAGGCTGATGAGGATGCCACTTCCACCCCCATCACTTTTGACGATGATATCAAGTCAAGAATCTTCTCTTTCTTCATCAAAACCATTCACAAATATGGTTTGTCCTTTTCTATTTCTCTTTTTCATGGGTTGAAGTTTGACTAGGTGAATTTTCAAGAATTATGTATTAGAAATCTTGCTGGGGTTGGATCGAAATTTTCAAATTTTAGAAGATTTAGAGATTATTTTACCATGATATTTTGCATTCCACACCAAAATCACGTGAGGAATCCATATTCGAAGTTGATTATTTGTGTATGTGGTTGTGAGTCGGGGGTAGAGAGATATATTGTTGCAGACAGTGATTGATCCAGAACTTAGTGTTTGGAGGATGTGGAAGGAATATATATGAAAAGTCTAAATATATTAAAACTACACATATATATTTTCTCTGATTATAAATCTATTTTTTAAAAATATTATTATTTATGATTATTCTAACACAATATATATATATATATATATATATATATTTTTTTTTTTTTTTTTTTGTTGACGTGGGTAATATAAACAAGATAAGTAATAAGGTAAAAACATAAGAATTTTGGGGGACGACTGTATATAATTATTTTAGGATATACTATTAAAAATAAACTCTCAAACTCTTGGGGGACAACAACCCCTCTTGTATCCGCCATTGGTTACACGGTTGTCCCTCGTAGGAATTTTGTATTCCATGTAAGTAAGCTTGTCGAGTAGGATTCATATGAGGCTGACTGAGTAATTCAAATGGATAAACTCACGACTCATTGAAAATAGTAACTGACTTGTAAAAATGCGTTTGAATCAGTGGATTGAGCATAAGATAGGTTTTATATAAGTTTTAACGTTTTTTTTTTTTTTTTTTTTTGCAGTTGAATTAGAATTCGTAAAATTAGCAGGTCTCACAAGAATGCATGAAGATCATATTTTGAAAATTTGAAGTGATATTGTTTTTTGGTAAATCACAAAATGCAGGAGAGGATTCCTTTTTTTGGTTTGGCCCAACACCTTCAATAATCATCACAGAGGCAGAACTAGTTAAGGAAGTGATGAGCAAGAATTATCACTACCAGAAACGGAAGATCTCGAATCCACTGACCAAGCTTCTTGCCCAAGGACTTTTGACATATGAGAATGAGAAATGGATCAAACATAGGAAAATAATCAACCCTGCTTTCCATCTTCAAAAACTGAAGGTTTTCTATTGCACATCTATTATTACTTAAATTTTACTAGATTTTCTCAAGATATATATATATATATATATATATATATATATATATATATATATATATATATATATATATATATATACTGAGATGAGGTTGATTTTTTGGCTATTGCTTGGCACAGCTCATGATTCCATCCTTCTATCTGAGTTGTGACGAAGTTTTGAATAAATGGGAAAAGAGTCTCTCAACGGAAGGATCTGTCGAGGTGGATGTATGGCCTCATATGCAACAGCTGACTAGCGATGCTATATCAAGAACCGCGTTTGGTAGCAGCTACCAAGACGGGAGAAGAATATTCGAACTTCAAAGAGAACAAGCGGAGCACATTCTCAAGGTTGCGCGTTCTCTCTATATTCCAGGATGGAGGTAATGACATTTTAAGAAACATAACTATGATCATTCCATCACTATAGTGCAGACTATGTGTTCATTGGTTTCTCCATATATGTGTAGATTTGTGCCGACCAAAACAAATAAGAGAATGAAAGCAATCGAAAAAGAAGTTAAATTCTTAATCAGGCAACTCATTAGTAGAAGGGTTGAGGCAATGAAAGCAGGGGAGGGTAGCAATGAGGACTTATTGGGGATATTATTGGAGTCGAATTTCCAAGAAATCGAGCAAAATGGTAACAAGAGTTCAGGAATGAGCATTGATGATGTGGTAGGAGAGTGCAAGCTGTTTTATTTTGCGGGGCAAGAGACCACTTCAGTGTTGCTTGTGTGGACTTTGGTTTTGTTGAGTAGATATCCAGATTGGCAGATACGAGCCAGGGAAGAGGTTCTGCAAGTATTTGGTAACACAGTACCTGATTCCGATGGCTTAAACCGTCTCAAGATTGTAAGTGCTTTCAACTCGATATAATATGTTTGATAGTATGAGAAAATTGCTATTTTTTTTTTTTTGTCCTCATTTTGGAACACTATCTCTTCAAGCTCTGGAATTTGAAAATTAATATAGGTCAAATTATCCCAAAGTCCAAACATTAGGGCTCTCTAAATTCACGCTTTTGAAAATTTCATTCAATTCTCACTAAAACTAAATTTCATTGAGTAAAGTGATTTGAAGTTTTGCAATGCTGGTTTAAGGAGGAGAGTGTTTTGGCGTAAAAAAATTGTACAATTAGGTTAAGTTTTTTAGGATACATCAAACCATAACTGTCGCCTCACTATCGAAATCTGCCATAACCACTCCCAAACTCACCCAAAACTTGAGCTCTCTCATAACATGATTATAATATATATATATTCTACGTAAAATCTTCCCTCTTCAAGCCATAGCAAACCCTCAAAACAACTTTATCGATTTCAATTCGATTCCAACCCAATTTAAGCGAGAACCGAATGAAATTTTCAAAAACTCCAAATTTGGAAAGACACATGCACTACACGAGCCCAAATTTTGGGTTTACGGGCTAATTTGCCAAAAGTTACCCAAATTAAAAAAAATTAGTGTTCAAATTTCTGAGCCAGAAAAGAAAAGTTAGCGTATCTAAATGATGGATAGCCAAAAGTTATTGTTCTAAAATTGAAAACTTCCCTCGACTTTGGTGGTATCTTTGTGACAGGTTACAATGATTTTGTACGAGGTCTTGAGGCTTTATCCACCAGTAGTTAATCTTAATCGAAGAGTCAGTGAGGAGACTAATCTGGGGAGATTCACATTACCTGCCGGAGTTCAGCTTTCACTGCCAATTATCATATTACATCACGACCGTAAAATTTGGGGGGACGATGCAACGGAATTTAATCCACGGAGGTTCAGTGAAGGAGTTTCGAAGGCGCAAAATGGGCAAGGTATATTTTTCCCATTTGGATGGGGACCTCGAATATGCATCGGACAAACCTTCGCAATGATGGAGGCGAAAGTCGCGCTGTCAATGCTTCTGCAACGCTTCTCCTTCGAGCTTTCACCATCGTACACTCATGCTCCTCACTCGTTTATTACAACACGGCCACAACATGGTGCTCATTTGCTTATGCACAAGCTCTAGAACTGTATTACTGGATTTCAGTGTTGTAATAAACTATAACAATTCATGAGTTGCAGTTTTTATTTTATTTAGCATTAATTTAAAAATAAAACATCTTGAAGTATGATAATTTATATTGGATGATAAAAATCTATTCGAACTACTTGTGAGCTTAATAGCATTAGAAGCAGTAAGGCTCAAGTTTAATTATAAAAATTCAAGTCGGTTACTGATGATTTTAATTGAGTAAGATCCATATATAAAGACTAGTGAATTAAAATAATGTTAACTATCTAGCTAAATTACCTAATTTTAGTTAAGATAAGAGTGGTGATAATTATGATTTATGCTAATATAAACGAAATAAATGAAAATAAGCAAAAGATAAAACAAGCAATTAACGAGAAAAATTAAGATTCAAACAAAGATTAAAAAGGCTACGAATTCAATCTACGCCAATCAAGTTTACTATTCTAGCAAAATAACACTCAATTCCTATTTATTTATGTGAGCAATCATACTTATAGATTAACCTCTCTCAAGCAACTAAATTGGTAAATTGATTATTGATGATTGTATTTCTATCTCACAATTCATAATCAACTCTCAAAAACTAATAAAATCTTCTCACCCCAATTATAACTAATCTCCCAATCTACCAATTAATTGAGTTATGCATTCTCAAATTTATAATTAGACATCATCTCTAAAAATCTAATTAATCAAATAATTGACAAATTTGCTCAAGATTCATACATGAAAAAAAAACACAAGAATTATAAACAAAATATAATGAAAAAGAGATATTATTAAAATAAAATACTAATAGAACTACTCTCATGCCTTAAGACCACAAGATCTCTAGTCAATAATCATATTCATAAAGTAAAATAAAATACAAAACAATATGATGAAAATTAGAAATAAATTAAAGAAAACTTAGGGTCCATTTGGATGGATGAATTTGAGAAGATATTTGAAATCCATGGTAGCAAATCCATCGATGGTGTTTGGATGGACGTGGATTTCAAATCCACCACTTTCATTTTGAACTAATTTTGGAGTCATTTTGATGGATTTCAAATCCACTCTAACTTGAGTGAATTTGAAATCCATTCATTTCAAATCCTGAATTTCATAATTGTGTTGCTTCTTCAATCGTCAATCTCTTTCTTTGTTGCATGCTCTCTAGATGAAATTTCATATATAGGGGGTTCGAAAGGTGTTTCATTACACAACACCGCCTTCTCTCCTCAATGCATAATTATAAACTCACCATAAATATTTTGTAGATTTAATAAATTTATTGTTTTTTTCTTCTATATTTATATTAAAAACACAACTGTAGATGAGATTTTCGAAAAATAAAAGAACATTGAAAAAGAAAAAAAAAAGCACTGAAAGTGTGTCCATATGCTCCTATGCAAGAAAAACACAAGGATAAACAACAGAGACACATTGTTGTCTGCAATGTGACAACACTATGGATAACATGCAACAGAAAACTGAAACAATAAATAGACAAGAAAATTATCCACGAGTATATATATAACAATACTCATGGAACGCCTACAGGACAAAAACCCTTTTATTATATGATCTTGTGATTATAAAACATAAAGAGATCTTTTGAAGAAAACACTCTTTGAAGACACTCAATACGTCATAGAAGTGAATCTATGAAACCTATCAACGTATACACTCATATAGTAAACAAATGGTCACGAAACAGAACCTATCTTGCTCGATAGTCATTGGAGTAGATATAATCTATGATTATATGGAAATAAGACAGACTTGTTATACTAAATGTGATCATACCGAAAGCAACACTTCAAAACTATTTGAACTTGATTACTTGCATTGCGTGAGCTCTTTGTATTCTCTCTCAATTTTTTCTCTGCACCGATCTTCAGTAATATAACTTCTATATATATAGAGCTCAAGTACCTCCATGATCTTGTAGCACTAATCCACCATCTTCATGCTCCAAGAACTCTATCTCTTGTAACACTTATCCACCATCTTCATGCTTCATGCTCCAAGAATCTTACTTTCTTTTTCAATCTCTTTGACACGTTCTTTTTCTTTCTCCAAAGACTCACGTTTTCCTATTTATAAGAGATGAGAGTAACAAACAACTTTCCTATACAATAGGAAAATATGTTTGATTAAGTCAATAATGGTCTTTCTTGATTCAATCTGTAAAAACACGTGAGTAAACAAAAGGAAACAAATCCTTAACGAATCTTCCTAAATTAGGTTAAAAGATCTAACAAATAACAACTCTCCTAAAATATCTCTATATTAGATAAATAGATAATTGATTTAAATGAAAAAAAAAATTAAATATATTGAAAATTTCAACATTAACAAACACAATATTCTATAATATCATAATGTAATTCAAAAATTAAAATGAACTCATAAAAATGGACGTGCCGTGGGCCGTTAGGTAGGTCATTGCTTACTCGTATCTTACCAGAGAAACAATTTTCACATTATGCTATTTGAATTTGCTTTTTTTTTTTTGCCCCTTTTAATAAATATGTTTGGGCCTTCTTTTAAGAATTATTCCTTTCTAGCTAGCTACTTTCACAAAAATATTACTTTCTATCCGCATTTTGCATTATTGCTGAATGGTCTACCAAACCACTTTGACAATCTATATTTTCGGGAAATTTGTAAACACTATATTTTAGTGATTCATTATATAGTTATACCACTTTTTCGGGTCTCGCCAATGAATCATTACTTTTTTAATTTGGAGAACTTTAGAACAATTAGTCTGAATTTCCGAAAATTCAGGGCTAAATCGCATTTGCAATGCATGACTCTCCTATTAGGGTTTTTCAAAATTTTAATTTGATTCTCTGACAAATCGAATTTGAATCAAATTGAATTCGATAAATTGATTTGGGGCTTTGTTATGGCTTGAGGAAATAAGTGTTTTGGGGTATAAAACGTAGATTTTGGTTCAATTTCAAGAAATATCAAATTTTCGATGAGTTTGAGGATGGTTATAATGGTTGGTTCCGATAGTAGAGGTGGCGGATATGCGGAGTTTCTCAAAACTTAACAATGTTTATGTTTTCCACTCAATTTGAGCGAGAATCAACTTTACTTTTCGAGAAACCCTAATTTGGGATGACACATGCATTGCACATGCGATTTAGGCCCGAAATTTTTAAATTTCAATTTAATTATCCTAACTTGTTCAAATTAAAAATATATTACCCCCATGTCGGTGCTTTAAAAGATAGTTTACTTGATGAATGACCAAAAAATAATGTCATAAATTAACAATTTCTCCTATATTATCTATTACCAGTATTATCTGTTATTCAAATTTCATATTTTATTTCTAATTAACCTATTACGCGTATTAAGTGCGGTATTGAAATATGAGTATGTAAAAGAGGATGCTTTGTTTGGTAGAAGCTTCGTTTGAGCTCGATTCAAGAGATATATCAAACAAGCTTATACACACTTTTGTGTTTGATAAAATTTAAAGCTCGAGCTCGAGTATTATAAAAAGATAAAACAAGTGTATAAATATCAAACTACTCAAGCTCGACTCGAATTCGACTAGACCAAAGCTTGTTCAAGCTCAGTTTGATTAATTATCAAACAAGCTCAAACATAAATTTTAAAACTCGATTATATTTCAAACAAGCTTTAACAGTTTTTTGTTCAATTCAAATTATATCATTTATAGCCCTAAGTCTACACGATGTGGGTTGATCTTGGTTGGTGATATAGCCCCACCCACATTTTAGTAAACATGTTTAATCTTTACAATAAAAAATAAATGAAAAATATGTGCAACTTTAAATAAATATTGTTATACTGAGATGACATGTTCGTATGTAGGGATGAGTATTAGGTTAGTTCAGTTGAAAACGACAAAAATGGAAAATTGAATTTCTTAGGTTTTTATAACTGAATCGAACCAAACTTACGTTCTTAACCGAATCGATTTTCGTTCTCGGTTTCGGGTTTTCAAGTTGGAAATTCCATTAATTAAAAATTCCTATTTCAAAAACAAAATTAAAAAGGTTTAAACAAAATGAAACGTTTTAGAAAAGATATGAAAATTATTTAATATGAAATCTATTTTTTCAAAAAACTAAACTTTCATTTATACTTACAGAATTACATCGAGAAGCATGAAAATAATATAGAAGATAAAACATAAATTAGAATGCATTTATGTAAAATTATATAAGATATTATATATATATTATGAATATTTTAAATAGCCAACCTATTAGACTTTTTTAAGGCCCGAGCCTAGCCTATATTCATAATTAGATTTGATATTAATTTTTAGTTTGACTCGTTTACTAAAGAGGTTGGGTCATAAGCCCTTGTCGAGTAGCCTAAACTATTCCTTCCCCTAGCCATTGGTGAGCACCAATCAAAGAGGCCGATGATCGGAAAGTGTAACATTAATTGAATGACCTTCAATTTATATCAAAACAAATCCCTCGTTGAACTCATTCCAAACCCCAAATCAATTCAAAATTCATATACGAATTAACCTTCAATTTCTCAAAAAATTGAATAAAAATTCTTAACCAATCAAGCTGAAACCTTGTGAAAGAAATTGAAGCTCTTTGAAAATTGAATGAAACAAATGTAAAATCCTCAACCTTTTGAAATGATATGTAAAATCCGTAACCCTTCAAGGTGGAAGGAGTGGCTCATTGTTAGGATAGAAAAGATTTAGTCAATTGTTTATTTTTTGTATATATTTTGTGAGATATTATTTTCTTGTATGATTGTTGTATCTCTAGTACCTTGTACTATATATTGAATAATACGCTCTCCAAATCCTCAATTGAGGTAAATTAAACATAATCTCATTATATCAGCCTAACCTAAGTAAACCCTTTTTTTTTCCTCTCAATCTCACGCAAACATCAACTTCCTTCCTTAATCACTTTATTTGTCATCGCTTCTAACTCCATTTTCGACTCATCACTAACCCTCCATGCCATGTCGCATCTGATCCATATCAAACTCACGCCCACCAACTATTAGGTGTGGCATGGTCAGATCTATCTCTTGCTTGTCTCGTAAAAATTCTAGCCCTATATCAACGACAATTGTCCTCCCCGTCTCTTGTCACCATCAATGGCAAGACCTCTTCAAATTCAGACTACACCGTCTGGCATGCTCACGATCAAATTGTACAGGTATTCTTAGGCACCACTTTTTCTAAAGAGGCCATGACTACCATCATTGGTTGCCATAAATCTGCTGCTATGTGGACAACCTTAGCCACGACATTCAATCGTCCTTTAAAGGCCCAGGAACTTCATTTAAAAGATAACCTTCAACTTATCAAGAAAGGTACCTGCTTCGTCTTTGAATATGGTATTATTTTTAAAAATTTATGAGATCAGCTTGCCTTTATAGGCAGGGACGGAACCAGGATCCAGAGTTGAGGGGGGCCATTAATAAAAAAAAATTACACAAAATTATATATAAGATATTTATCATCAAGTATCCCAAAATATATCATTACATCCCAAATTTTCTAAAATTTAGAACGTCGCTCTTGCATATCACGAAAGTCATCTACAAGTGAATCTATGCTAAACTTTTTTGCAATTTGCTTTTCGATATACACTACTAAACAATCACTGAGAAAATCATCTTCCATCTTGTTACGAAGTGCAGTCTTCACTATGTTCATTGCAGAAAAAGATCGCTCTGTAGTAGCCGTAGAAACAGGAAGCGTGAGAATAAGAGTTATCACTCTAAACACAAGAGGGTAAACTTCTGATTTTCTAGTTTTCACCATCCACTGGCATAAATCAGAAATAGTTGTCAATGTTCTAAAGTCAGAAAGTTGTCGTACATGATCAAAATGCTCAAACTGCATTCTCAACTGTAGTATCTCATGTCCTTCAAAATCACGTGGGTAAAACTTTTCTACTAACTTGCAAATATCATCAATTCTGAATGATATACACATCTCTCTTGGATCAAGTGTTGATGCAAGAATAATTAACTCCACAGTGTTATCATTAAACCTGCTATTCAATTCTTGCAATTGAGAGTCGATCACTTCATGAAAAATATCAAATTTGTAATGATGTCCAATAGTGATATCACCTGCTTGATGACGAGCTCTTCCTCTTCTTGCAATATATTGATCATCAAAATTCAATATTGGTATATTGACTGCTTGACAAAAGGCTTTCACATTTGCAACTAGTTCATCCCATCCGTCATCTCTCAATTTCCGAATAAGCAACTTAGTAGACGACACAAGATGCATTGCATTCAAAATATCTTGAGACTGAAGTTGTAAAGCTTGACAAAGTATATTAGAAATTTCTAATATTTTCTTCATGAGATGCATAATGAAAACAAATTCAAAAGAAGTCAAGACCTCATAAGCAGAATCGGCATCTCCACGTTGAGCATATGTATTTCCATCTTCTACAATATTCAACAGAACTTCACAAGTTGCACTATACATCTTCATCAAGCTAGAAATTGACTTCAAATGAGAACTCCAACGTGTATCACCCGCTCTTTGTAAAGAGCTTACTTGATTAAGTCCTTTTCCACTTTCAAGCTCATTAATATCAAGTAAATGAGCAATATTTGAAGAATGAGCAGCTTTTAATTGATCATTACGCTTACATGAGGCACCAACAACATTGATAATAGAGTTCAACTTGGTAAAAAATTGATGGACCGATATAACTTCCTTGGAAGCACCGACTAGTGCCAATTGTAAGCGATGTGCATAACAATGAACGTAGTAAGCATAGGGACATTCACCTAAAATTAAAGCTTGCAATCCATTCCATTCTCCACGCATGTTACTTGCACCATCATATCCTTGTCCCCTTATATTTTGAACATCAAGAGTATAACGAGATAGGATAGAAAAGATACCTTCTTTCAATGTTGATGCAACAGTGTCTTTAACATGAACAAGTCCAAAAAACCGCTCTTGTACATAGCCATCTTTATCAACAAATCTTAAGACAACTGACATTTGCTCCTTTTTAGATTCATCTCGAGCCTCATCGACAATGATACAAAATTTTGCACCACCAATTTCTTCTCGAATGTCATTCTTGACTCTAGTTGCCATGACTTGCAAGATTTGTTTTTGCATTTGAGGTGATGTATATGTTGCATTTCGTGGAGCTTTATCCAAGACTTCTGCTATTTTGTCATTGTAAGAGGCTAAGAAACTCAACAGTTCCAAGAAATTTCCACGATTGGTTGATGTTGTTGACTCATCATTGCCTCTAAATGAACATCCTTGAAATGCAAGCCATCTAGTTATCTCAATTGAAGCTCTCAAACGAAGTCTATTTTCAATAACTTCTTGAGATGTGAACCTCTCAATACTATGAACAATATGTGATTGTTGGTTCATGAGATCGGCACAAGCTTTCTCAGCATTTCTATGAGGTGAAGTAAGCTCCTTACCAATATGAGCAGCAAATGAACAGTTTATCCCATCTTTTACCTTCTTCCAGGTTCGAAATCCATTAATAGTAAACGCATCTAATCCGGAAGGTCTGCCTTGAGAATGAAATAAAAAGCATGGGAGGCAAAATGCAGCATTTACGCTAGGAGAATATTCCAACCAACTCGGAAATAGCTTAAACCATGATGCTTGAAAGCTCCGAGAATGTTTTTCACCAGATTTTGGATATTGTGTAAGTAAACATTGATATGGACCACTTTTGATATAAGCTCTTCTAACTTCATCGTGTTTTTCGATGGGATATTCCCATATTGGTGGTCGTAATCCCGGATCACGCACCAATGATTGGATATCAAACTTCTCATCAATTGCAACTCTTACGGATTTTTTAGGACGACTTTCTGAGTTCGAACAATCAATATCTATAAGTCGATTTGACTGCGAAGCTTCATTATTAGGAATTTTCCTTTTAAAGATTGAGTCAATCTTTTGTGTCTTCATCTACAAAGAGTTGAACAAGTGTCAACTACAAATTTTCAAATTTTTTCATTACATTTGAAGCCTCTCCACTAGATTCCCAACTTATAATTAATCAAGTCCAAACAAAAAAAGAATGATTAAATAGACAAATATATTGAGAATGGAAAATGCACATAAAGATCAAATGCACCCTTCAGCTCCATAGTACAGAGTCCCAAAGTCTCGTTCACACTAAACAAATACTGAAATAACCTCAATCTCATAAATTTAGATGGACATTGCAAAATCCAAAAGTCAAAATGATGAACCCATCGAACTACAATCTAATCCAGCTACGCAGATAGTACACTCGCCTATAGTACAAAACCATAAGCTCTACTTACTATAAACCAAAAGAAAAAATAAAAACTCAAGAAGGATTATTACCTTTACTCTATGCTCTTTTGCAGGAGTTGCAGCAGCATAGTTCCTCCTGAACTGCAGTCAATGAATGATGATCATTTAGCGAAAAGTGACTAAGTCTAAATGCCAAAAAAATACACAAAATAAAATGAAAAATAAATTTGCAGTCCAAACAAAAAAAATGAAGAAGCTTACAATTACACATGGATTGATGAGAGTGATGTTGCAGAATGGCGTATGCTTCTTGGATTTCTCACTTCTAATTAGGTTTTTATTTTAATTTAGGGATTGAAGAAAAGTGGTTTTATTTAATTTTAAGAAGGTTCTAGGGGGGGCCACTTTCTTAATAAAAATAAAAATTGTTATTAAAAAATATATATAATAAATTTTTTATAAATGTTGGGGGGGGCCAGGGCCACCCTGAGCCTTGCTATAGTTCCGTCTCTGTTTATAGGATGTACTATGGATGTACTATTGATGAAATGGATAAATCACACTGCACTAGTTTTTACGAGGCTTGGGACCAGATTTTATTGGATTTTCAACATCTCAAATCAATCTTTCTCCTCTCCCCACCTTTACCGATCTTCTCGTCAAAACCGTCGCTCATAACTTGTTTGCTAAGTCCCTTGACACTTCTTCAGTTATTTCACATGCACCTACATTTTTTGCACAAACCAATCGGTCCTCTAACTCCTTCAAGGGGACTGGTAATGGAGCAAGTTGCGGCCATGCAACCGTGGTGGATGTAATTGAACTCCTCTTCCAACTGCGGCAATGGATACAAACAGGGAGGCCGTGGTTGAGGTCATTTTACTTCTAAGTGCCAAATTTGTGGTCATGGGCATTAACCAATGTTAGCCCTTAACGTTATGCATCTCGTTAGGCTTAACTTGCCAAGGCAGTCCATGCCTCTTGCTCGTTGAACTTAGGCAACCAACCTGATTGGTAAGTCGATACAGAGGCCTCGGCACATATGATAAATTCTCTGGCTGCTCTTGACACCATCTTTGATTATTCGGGCTTTAACAATGTTATTTGATCCAAAAATGAAGACGTCTCACTTGATCAAAAGAAATGACCAAATGAAGGAAGATGAAAGTTGTGCAGAAATAGTCCAGTCAGTCTGGTTTCGACAATAAACTGCTTTTACTAGGGAATTATTGGGCTGATTGACATACATGGATTCGAAGCCCTACGAGTCTAGTTCTTGTTGGCCCAAACGGAGAAGCATTTGGAATTTTCTAAAGGAAGTTATATCTTTTTTCCTGGAAGGAGGCAGATTCATCCTAAAATTTGAAGATTTAAAGAATCTTGTAGTTGAACAGTCAATGTTAATGATAATGAAATTGCAGAGTTGTGGTACATTATTGTTGTAGCACCTCAACCCATCTTTGTAGGATTGAGACACCACTAAGACTTTAATTGCTTAAAATATTCATAAAGTAAATAATAGTTTTTCATTTTAAATAATTTTCGTAAATAATCTCAGCGGAAGACTGAACTAAACACGAGTATTTTTTTTTCTATTATAAAACGAAAAGTTTAGCATGCAGGAACTTAACTCGTGTTCTACCCACATATGTAAATCAAAACCTTGATATATATATTTTTTTAAAACGTTTTAAAAGTTACTTAAACTAACATCGTAAGTTCAAAAGAGACATTAAGCATATTAACTTCATACATATTAGCATATATTAAAAACATATAATAAATAGGCTTCTAGAGAGGGGTCCGTACAGTTGGCTACCCATCCGCTTCGTTGTAAGGGGGGTCCTGAAAATATTTAAAACATAGCAACTTAAGATTTGAGAAATCTTAGTGGATAACGTTTATGAACTATTACGTTAAAGAGATTAACCAATACACTGATACATCATCTTCCAAGGTTCGAAAACCTGGCATAAACATCCAAGGTCCGAAGACCTGGCATCCAAGGTTCGTCAACCTGGTATTTCACCCGAAGGTGTCATTTCATTCATCATACTCAACATAGGAGTTATTCTAATCAATGTAAATGTAAATAAATGTTACCCACTTTTGACATTGATTCGAAAGCTGGGATAGCTCCTGAAGAATCCGGTCGCTCGTACTGCACTCGGAACGTTCATAATTTCTTAGCCTTTAAATTGCATCTCAATTGTATCATACTTAACTAACCTAACATGCTTATCGTACATATAACATATGTATATCACAATAATTTTTCATAATTTAATCGATCATCCAAAATTCATGAAAATAAGCACACATTTACATAACAACCCTTAGTTATTCATGCTAAAATATTAGGAATAAATTCGAATCACAAAATTTTTAATAAATCATTAACTATAATCAAAATTTTGTTCGAAAATGCTCTATAACCAGTCTATATTATAAAATTCACCGTAAATTGTATATTTACTGAAACCTTCTGAATTTATAATTTAAACTTCTAACATCATGTACTTACACATAGTAAAACAGTTTTGAAAAATTATAATGGACCGATTTTATATAATTAATTTTCTAAGGTCCAAAACTACAGAATCTCAAATTCGAAACTGAACTTATTTTGAAATATCATTATAATTCATAAACTACTCCACATATTACCAAATTTTAATCATAGACTCAAGACTTCATGTAGTAACATACTAAAACAGTTTTGAAAAATTATAATTGAATAAATTTATAAAATTATATTTCTGAGGTCTGAAACTGGATAATTTCAACTTGAACTAGACTATCTTTGAAACATTATAATAATTCATAAACTACTCCAAATATTACCAAATTTTAACCATAGACTAAAAACATCATGTAGTATAACATACCAAAACGGTTTTGAAAAATTGTAATCGGATGAATTTATAAAATTATTTTTCTAGGGTCCGAAACTGGATAATTTTAACTTGGACTGGTCTATCTTTGAAAAATCATAATAATTCGTAAACTACTCCAAATATTACCAAAATTTAACTATAGACTCAAAACTTCATGTAGTACCACATACTAAAACAGTTTTGAAAAACTCCAAGTATATATTTTTATAAAAATCGACAAAGTGGACTGACATTTCTGAAAATTTTCACAACTTGATTAACCCACCTATCTTCATAATTAAAATGAAGGTTTAGCTTTTATAACTCTATCAACATCAAATAAACCATCTTGACTCAATTTATCATACATGCAATGAGTTTAGATAAGCTAATCAAACATGCAAGGACTAAATCAACATGCAATTGTACAATCAACACCCAAACATAACATATTCTAAAGATCAACCATATAAAACAAGACTTTCAACAAATGTCTTCACATTAGAAGAATATCACTCTTAGATCATACATGCAATGTGTTTGGGTGGTAGAGAAATCAAACATGCAATGACTAAATCAACATGCATTTGCTCAATCAACACCAAAATGTAACATATTTTAAGGATCGACCATATAAAATCAAGACTTTGAACAAATATCTTCACATTAGTAGAAAATCTCTCTTAGATCATACATGCAATGTGTTTGGGTAAAGAAATCAAACATGCAATGACTAAATCAACATGCATTTGCTCAACTAACACCAAAATGTAACATATTTTAAGGATCAACCATATAAAATCAAGACTTTGAACAAATATCTTCACATTAGTAGAAAATCTTTCTTAGATCATACATGCAATGTGTTTGGGGTAAAGAAATCAAACATGCAACTCAAAGTTATATCCTACTCATGCTCCTAAGGAAGAAGATGGGTAAGGAAAAAGGCAAAATACCTTTGGAGTTGTACACCAAAGAGTCCTTGAACTCTACCTAGCTCCTTGTCTTGAGGGATTTCTTATCCTTTCTTCACTCTTGAATTTCCAGCTTTGTTGAAGATGGATATGAGGGCTTTTAGGTGGGGAGGGTTGTAGAGAGAAGATGGAGATGCTAGAGAGAGAGAGGGAGAGCTTCCAAATGAAGAGGAAGAGGAAGGAGAAAGGTATATATACTATGGCATTTGCAAAGTGAGGAGCAACTTATATGATATAATACACTACTAATTATATGTATATATATATTTGTATAATTCTAATATGATACATAACATGTATATAGATCACAATATAATACACAATGATACATGTAATTAAATCATAATTTGTAGTGTTTAGCAACTTGATATGTAATGATTAGCAACATTGAGATTTATGGTGGATTTGATGGAGGCATGGGGATTGAGTGTAGTCCTATCTAAAGTAGCATGCACAAGAGACTTTTAATCATGACAATTTTGCATGAAAATGTGATTAAATTAGCACATCACTTAAGTTACATAAATGTTTGAAAAAAAAATATATTTAATCTAACATATCATAATGGTTACATACCTTATTGCACATAAACTATATAATAAAAATCTACCTAATTATAATTAAACACATAAGTCATATTAATTATTAAAATTATTTTATGTATAACTTATCTCCCCTTTTTTTCGATTGTTCCATTACTCGTGCATCTTGAGTGCATTACGATCGAACTCAATCTCTTCGGAGAGCTATCCTGCAAGACTTTTAAACTTAAAGAAACATTAGATCATACATTTTTGATAAATAATAAAATTCTTCTTAACTTGAAAATATCATACATTATAAATTATTTTATGAAAAAAGTAAATTTTTATATAAAAATATATGTTATGCAAGTTTTATGAAAATGGGGTGTTACAATTGTGGTCTAGAATCATGTATTGTCTCCTATATATAACCTTAATCTTGTAGTGCTTGGAGAAGTGAAAATATATATAATAAACCAAATTCTAAGTCTTTAGACTTGCAAGTATTTTATCTCTAATTTCTTTAGTGGATTCCATAGAGTGGGGAGTATTTTGGGTGTGTACTTGTGTTTACTTCTTAATTAGCCTCTTTCCGGTGTCATTATTGTTAGTAATGATAACACTTTATCCATATCTCATATTGGTTTGCATGCAAATGTGACTTGTCTTTATTGAATGTCTCGGTTGTACCACACATCACAAAAAATCTCTTATCTGTAAGTCAGCTCACAAGTGATATCCAGTAAAAGTTGTGTCTTTTGATAAGGTTTTTCAAATTCAGAATCGGGCCACATGGATGGTTTTAGTCCGGAGAAGGCGTGAACAATGACTTTATATTTTGGAGCATGGACATACGACTTTGGTGGAGGCTTTGCGACTCCTTTGAATTATGGCACAATCATCTTAGGTATGTCCATTTTGATATTATTAAATTATTGAACAAGTTGGGATTTCTTTCTGTTACTTCTATTTTACCTAAGACTGTAAGTTGCACTTTTTGCCCATTAGCTAAGGGCAAATGACTTCCTTTTATTGAAAATAATAAACGTGTGTCTGCTATTTTAGATGTTATTCATTGTGATCTTTAGGGATCCATACCCATCAAATCCTATGATGGTTATCTTTATTACGTCATTTTAATTGATGATTATTCTTGGTTCACGTGGTTTTATCATATGCATTTTAAGCATTAATTTTTTGATATCTTCAAAGTTCAAGACTATGGTGGAAAATCAATTCTCCAAAAACATTAAACGTTTCTGATTGGATGGGGCACTGAATTTACTAACAATAAGTTGCAAAATTTATTTCTCAATTCTTGAATCATTCACACCATGTCCTATCCGTAGACTCCATCCTAAAATAGAATAGCCAAGCGCAAACATAGACATATAACGGAGACTGGTTTATCTTTAATGTTTCATTTGTTTATACCATCACATTATTAGGTCGAGGCTTTTGCCACTGTTGTCTGTATAATTAATCGTCTGTCTTCCTCAGTCCTCAATGACACATCACCTTATGAACTGGTTTTCTCGGCATGTTTTGTATATGAAAACTTTCCTATCTTTAGATGTCGAGTCTTCCCCTACCTTCGGGATTATGCTGTAAATAAGCTCTTACCAAAGCTTGCCATATATCTTTTTGGCTTATAGTTCTCGACATAAAAGATTTTGTTACCTCGATCCAATTACATCTTAGCTCTACATCACTTGGCACGCTTAATTTGATAAGCATCATTTCCCTTTCGATCAACTTCTATGCCGTTATCAGTCGATGTTCTTGATTATTGATCAACTTTCATGGACATTTTATTGTCTGTCTTCGTATACAATTCTGTTTTGCCATCTCCATCTTCATCATCATCAAAGACCTATCCTGTCTGTATTTTATCCAACAAGTATCCTACTCTTCTAATACAGCCGCCAACTCCAGTCGAACCACCATCCCCATAATCAAACGAACAAGTTTCACCACCGCTACGATCCTTTGTTGGACAAGTATCACCTCTACCACCTGTCCAACCATAGGTTGACCAGCTAACTCTGGCAACTATCATTATGCCCTCGCATCCCATGCAAACTTTTGCTAAAGATGATATTTTTAAATCGAAGTATCCTCCCACTACTTCGTTTCTTGCTCAACATGTCTTATTATCCAATTTACACTATATTTCGCCACCCAAAGATTTCAAGTTGGCATCCAAATATCCTCATTGGGTGGCTGTTATTGACTTATTGAATGATAAAATTTATGCTCTTCATTTAAATCATATGTGGGAACTTATTTCTCGCCCCCATCGATGAAATTTATGTTTTTCGAACAAAATTTTAGCTGATGGTTCCATTAATCGACCAGTTGCTCAGAGGTTTGCTCAGCTTCCTAGATTCGACTACGATCATAAGTTCAGCCCCTATTAAAGCTCCATAGTACCGTTATCCTCTCTCTTATTGTTATGCATGGTTGTCACTACATCAACTTGATGTCAACATCTTTCTTCATGGGCGTTTAACAAAGTCGGTCTATATGGAGTAACCTCCAAGGTTCATTGATTAGCATAATGGGGCCTACAACATATCTTACACTTGGGTGTATATGGATTATTCACGGATTGATGTCATGTATTGTTAGTGTTATTGTTTGAGTAATTAGTGTTGGAATAATTGTTACTCTCTAATAGGTATATCATTTATCTTCAGCATTACTTCTTTAATGGTCAGAACCCTCTCCAAATAATAGTTTTACTACAAGAAAAATGCATAGCAACAACACGAGATTTACAACACTTTTAAGCATTTTGTGTTGTTGTAGACAGATTTACAACACTTTTTCTTAAAAGTGTTATTGTTGTGCTAAAAAAATGCACAACGACAACGGTTGGGACAACGTATATTTTGTACTATTGTCGTTGTGTATTTTTTTCACACAACGATAACGGTTTGGACAATGGATATTTTGTACCATTGTCATTGTACATTTTTTTTGCACAACAACAACGGTTGTGCAAAAAATATTAAAATAAGTGTTTCCAAGAATCAAACCCTAAACAACTGGACATGTTTGAGAAATATTGCCGTTAGACTAACAATATCACATTAATTATTTTTCCTAATATTAGTATATATCAATACCCAATCAAATACTTCTAAATTAATGAAATCAATTATGAAGGGAACCTAGATTTAATCACGTGCTCTTCTCTCAATTCAACCCTCTCTCACCATATGATCGCCGATCTATCATCATCGCCAACCGTTCATTGTTGCTGCTGCCAACCATTCACCGTTGCCACAACCAATGTTCTTCTCTTCTCTGTCTCCATCTAGCAATCCCTTAATCTCACAAGATCCCTTTTAGTTTTGACCGATTTAAGGAAGACTTCGATAAGTATTGTTGTGTGCTTGGGCAATGACACCTGTAGCGATGAAACCCTAATTGAGTTGAGTATGAATCTTTAATTTATATTCTTCTCATTCTGTCTTGAAATTGGATATACTTATATGTGTTTCTCTCTCCTTAGAGTACCCTGCATTTCCGACAGTCTTGGACATTAATCAGATTCACAAAATTTTACCTCACCAGTGAGTATGGTCTCGTGCTTGTTTTAGGACTTCTCATTCGACATTCTTGAAAAGTTGTTGTGTCAATGTGATTTGATTTTTTTATTTGGGGTTTCCTTTATGTATTGTATTGTGGATTTCCGTTTTTGTTGGTGGATAGATTATTTTGTGTTCTATGACCTATTATGATTTGGAATGTTTTCAAAGATTTGGTTATTGTTGTCAGTCTGCTTGTCCCCAATGTCTAATACCGCAGTCTTTTCGTCAAGTAGTACCATTTTGAGTATTAATAATTATATTTAGGCCACATATCTGTTATCTCTTTAAGGTTAGATGCTATTAGAAATTGAGGTTTATATATCAATTGATTTTATAATATCATGGTTTTAATATCAAAGAAAGGTGCTTCTGAAATATGTTGGTTAATATGATGTTATTTAGTATACGGTTAATGTGATCATCAACTATGTATTTTGAAGAATTTCTTTTTAGTTCTATAATTCATAACTTTTCTTTATTTCTTTTACTTACATTCTTCCATTTGTTGTTCTAATGAGAACAACGAGTTCAAAAGATGTTTGCAATGTTGAATAAATGAATAAAGGGTGGCTGCACCTACTTGTCCCAGATGTTATCGATTCTAAGGATTGTTGTGTTGGTCATTGTCATATATATGCTGATCAAATATTTGTGAATGTGAAACATTGAAGATTTATTTTCTGATGTCATTGTATCATGTGTTGATTTCTACTCTTGTTAGCAAGAAGAAAGATGTCAGAAAAGCTCTGTATCTTACCTTAGATTTTAAATTTTTCTCTGTTGTGCCTAATTGCTTTTCTAAGACATTATGTGTAATGTGTATAGTGGTGCGATTTGATTGCAATAACTATTTTCTGTCGGCTTCTTGTAAACCTATATTCAAGCTCTCCCCGTTTCTTTATTTCTATTAATAAAACTTATGTTGCTGAGTTTATCTTTTATTTGTTAAGAGATGATGATTACAGAAATTGTGTCAACTATAACCTAAACCACAAAAAAATTAAAACTCATGTACAAACTTTTGACACCAAATCAACTTTTATTTGTAATTTGAGGATTACAAATCTATCTAATCATGGTTTTAGACCGAGAGTTGATCAGTACCAGATTGATTGTCAAGCAACTTCAACCATGCTCAACTGACTCATATATAAACTTTTGACACTAGTCATGCTATTTTGATATATATGGCTTGTTGCCCTTCAATCATAAGACTAAGGAAGATAAGTTAGAGGTTGGTTTGATTCTCCTTTAATTTATAACTTTTGATCTATAGGCCTGCATTTGTTCAGACCAGTTTTGCTTTTGATGTTATATTGCCATGCATTCTATATGTACATTTTGACTATTAAGTATATTCTTAATGTGAGGATACCAGTTTTGCTTCTGATGCTATGTTGTTATGCATTCTATATTATTGTTTTTTGCACACACGTATTCTTGAAAATTATTATTAGGTTTATTCTTAATGATGATGATATTTTGGAGTTGCTATTTCTTGGTGATATTGTTTTCTAGTTGGCTTCAAACGGGGCCTCATGAGTGTTATTTAAATAACTAATGATCAGTTTAGGCATGTAAATTCACTTGTTAAGTTGTATATTTACTATCAAAATTTCCTATAAATTTAACCATAAGGTTTATCTTTAATAGATGGTTAAAACAAATTAATAGTACATAAAAATATTATTAATTGTTAATTATATTATTTGGTCATATTACTGAGTACAAATTAATTTACGGCACTTTGAAGATCATGGTTCTTTGATTGATTACTTTACACCTAGTATGGCTAAAGAATGGATGTCAAATGATAGATTATCACATGAGTATGTGGCTGGAGTGAAGTCTTTCATACATTTTGCAATGCAAAATGCAAGAGATCTTACTGCAATATCTTACCCATGTATAATATGTGGTACTTTAACTAAGAAAAATGCTAAACTTGTAAGGTTGTATTTGTTGTCTAATGGAATTGATGTAACATATCGTACATGGATATGGCATGAAGAAAAAACCAATACTGGATACTCAATGAATGATAGCGTAAATATTGGGGATGATGATCACAATATTTTCTCACAAGAACCTCTAGATATGGTCAATACAGCATATGTCAAGACAGGGAATCCAGATGAGTTCATTAACTTACTTGAGGATGCAGAGGGACCTTTATACCCTGGTTGTGCTAACTTGACAAAGTTAAGTGCAATAGTGAAGTTATATAATATGAAGGCAAAATATGGTTAGAGCGAAACAAGCTTTACAGATCTATTAGGATTATTAAGAGATATGCTTCCTAATGAAAATGCATTGCCTACTTCTTTATATGATATAAAAAAATGTTTGAAATCATTGGAAATGAATTATAAAAAAATTCATGCTTGCCCCAATGATTGCTTCTTATATTGGAAAGAGTACAACAACTGTATTAATTGTCCAACGTGTGGAGTGTGAAGGTGGAAGGTTGATAAGAATTCAAAGATCACAGCGTCCACTCTAGCTAAAATACTATGGTATTTCCCTCTTATTTCTAGATTTCAAAGAATGTTTTGAAATAGGAAAGCGTCTAAGGAATTAACTTGGCATTATGATGGGAGGGTTCGTGATGGTAATCTGCATCATCCAGCTGATTCGCTTGCTTGGAAGTTAGTAGATCATAAATGGACAAATTTTTCTATGGAGCCAAGAAATTTGAGATTGGCCATATCAGCAAATGAGATCAATCCCTATGGTACGGTGTCAAATACATATAGTTGTTGGCTCGTTGTTATGATCACATACAATCTTCCACCGAGGTTATGTATGAAGTGTAAATTTATGATGCTCACATTGTTGATTACTGGTCCAAAGTGGCCATGTAATGATATTGATGTTTATCTGACTCATCTAGTTGATGACTTAAAATGCTTGTGGGAAGTAGGCATTGAAGCATATGATGCATATCGTGAAGAGAGTTTCCTACTTAGAGTTGTTATGTTGTGGACGATTAATGATTTCCCCACTTATGGCAACATGTCTGGATGCAACGTGAAGGGATACTATACGTGTCCAATATATGGTGAAAACACATATACAAAAAGATTGAAACATAGTAGGAAAATGTCATTTACCGGACACAAAAGGTAGAAGAATGCATTTGATGGGACACAAGAGTTTGGCATTGCACCTAAACCACTAAGTGGTAATGATATCTTCAATAGGATTGTGGAATTAATTGCACTTGGGGAAAAAGAAGTAGAAATCTTCAATCTAATGCCAATGGTGATAAATCATGTTGGAAGAAAAAATCAATTTTCTTTCAATTGGAGTATTGGAAGCATTTACATGTTCGACATGTTGATGTCATGCACATTGAAAAAAATATGTGTGAGAGTCTCATCGGCACATTGTTAGACATTCCTAGAAAAACAAAAGATGGTATAGCAGTAAGTATGTTGACATATTTATTATAGTTTACAGAAATCTTATATTGATTTGAAGAGAGAATGTAATTGGTTGAAAGAATTCTTATAAAAGCTCTTGATAAGGAAGAGCATCATGGTCGGGTCAAGGGTGTTGGAGGTCATGCTTCTTCATCAATGTACTTTTGTGTTCCTAAAGGACGAAAGGCTATTGCGGATAAAAGATCTATATATTGCCCAATAAAAAGTGTTGCTGGAATCGAAGAAAAAAATGAGGATATGGATGCACGTATAAAATGTTTGGAAGCTTTCTTCGTCAACAAAAAAGTTTTCAATGAAAGTTTCACTGATGAAAAGGGCAATTGTTCAATGAAGATGCGAAAGCTTGTGGATGAAGAGGCAAGGTCGAGCCAGGAACCTCATGAAAAAACATGTGGTTCCTATGATAGATGCGTTGTAGATGATGATCATGATGATGATATGCTGATGGTCTTAAGTCAAGATGAAGCATTACAGGTTAGTGTTTAATTTAATTTGTTGTTTAATGAAAACTGGCTATTAATTTTTCTTAACTATGAATATTTGTTAGGGTAAACTCGTTGGATTATCGTTGGAGTCGGGTACAAACATTGTTGCATATGGGACTATCCTAAAAGTCGATGCATCGAAGAATGTATACGTATGTCAATTGATTAAGTTATTGATTAGGATGCTCTTTTCTCTATTCCTATCGATGATTGTCATAATATTGGCGAAGCAGTTGGATCTCATGTGACTTGGCCAATGCATTTGATGAAGCTTTCAGATGTGGTATGTATTTTAAATAAAATGTCAAAAAATACAAATTAATATAGTAAACGTATGTAATTACTTGTATTTTTTCAGCCTCCTAAAAGGAACAAAACGAGTCCTCCAAAAAAACATGAAGATATTGGATCCATCCAGTGTCCTTATGGCACTCTATATGTATTTTTTATTCTAAGATGTCTCTTTCACATAAAGGTAATATAATGATCACTCTACATGAGTACTTTTTTTTGCCATGAATGTATATTATATGTAAATTTTGAAGACATAGAACCATTTTATTGTTTGAAGGCAATTTCATATACATGTATAATTGCCTACATCTAGTAAGACATCCTAACTAAATTTGAGAAATATTATATTAACCATTTATTAACTCATTCTAACTAACTTTTATTTAATTTGAAATTACAGGGATTTATATACTAAATTAGAGAAAGAGAATAAACTGAAGAAATTTAGATTTGTTGATCCCTATGGTGTAGGATATGTGTCTTATACCAAAAAGGATAAAGATTCTCTACATGAACATATGGAAAATAGGCTACGTGTCCTAGCAAACGGGTTGAAAGGTACATTAAGTGATCAAATTATCTTTGTGTCTTGTAATGTGGGGTAAGTGTCATAAATTCTAATCATTTCAAGACATTATTGTTCAAGTTAATAATAAAAATATATGTATTAACTGTCTTCTTGTATGCCATAGTGAGCATTGAATTCTAACTGTCATTGATCCTCATAAAGAGCATGTGTATTTGATGGATCCTCTTTATACATGTATTAAAGATGAAACTTGGAAACTAGTAGTTGATTTGTAAGTTCTTGTATATTATTATGTATAATTAGTGCACCTTTGTTAGCTATAATGAAGGGCAATCAAAATGTTTAATGTGGATGTCCAACGAAAAGGAAGAAAACAGGTTAAGTGGGAAATTATCAAGGTATATGACAGATATGACTAACTAATATTTTAACATATATATGTGGATTAGATCACATCTATTTTTTCTAAACCCAAGTCCATCACAACCAGATGTATATCAATGTGGATTTTATGTCATGCGTTACATGAGACAACTTACTGATTTGGATGTGTCGGCTGATTTGGATTCGCTGCAACTTAGAGTACTATACTTATTTATATTCTTAAATCATGAAGTCATTTGCAATTATAGGCTTATTTTTATTTTAGATTGATATAATTTATATTGTTATGCAGTTCACACAAGATGAATACTCCAAAGAAGAAATAGATAAAATACATTCGGAGTGGGCAGCATGTGTTCAGCGACACGTACAGGAATACTAGCTAGGTAAGTTTCTTCTTCTGAAAAAATTACAAATTGAACGTTTGACTTTTTTATGATTTTACAAACATAAGCTGGAGTTATTTAATTTGTTTGGTGTTTAATTTAATTTGTCTTGTCGTTCTAGTTTAATTTATAATCATAAGTTACAATTTTTATGTTGTCTTCTAATGTTGCCTTCATTTGTATTGATTTCAATGTATGGTTAATACTTCGTGATGAGTTCATAGGATTATTTTCATTTTTTAAGCTGACAAGTTCTATTTCGTTTAGTTTAAATATTTGATGTTGTGATATGAGGAATTATGTTATGATAATCTACATGATTAACCTTGAGATATATTTTGCATATTTTTGACTAATTAATTTCTCTTCTCATTTGTTAGGCTCGGTTATTTGATGGATACGCTGTTCGCAGCTTTTGTTTTCTGGATCATACAAGCACATTGTAATTTCTAGTATTATGTATTATTGACTCTGTTAATGGATACTTTATCATTTCTTATCTTTTTCTTGGATCATGAGAATTGTAGTAAATTTACGTTATATTGATCGATCTTAGCAATGTACAAGATATTGATAGTAATGTGACGATGATTTTGGTTGCAATTCAAATTTCAAATGTTTCAAAATTTTAAATTTTTTATTTATGATTTATTATGTATTACAACATATTATAAAAGTGATGGTGTTGTTATAAATGAAAAGGACAACACAAAAAAATGGAAAAATAGTTGTGCAAAAATTAACCTGACAACGGTTATTAATAATTGTTGTTATTATCTTTTACAATGGTTATTATCAATTGTTGTTATTATCTTTCAGAACTGTTATTAACCGTTGTAAAGACGTTGTCAAAGACCATAATGACAATGGTTAATAACCGTTGTGCAGACGATGTAAAATGCACTCTTAATTACGATAGTAGACAAACCGTTGTGTAAATCATTGTAGTTAATAACCGTTGTCGCCACGTTGTAAATATGCGCTGGAATACAACAGTTGGCCAACCGTTGTAGTTATTGTCTATGACAATGGTTAATAACCATTGTGGTTAAGTAGGTCTACGATAACACCATCTTCCAAAACGGTAAAAAAAGGTCAACGACAACGGTTGTTTGTGTTTCTTGTAGTGTTTGTTTGTACAGAAAAACCTTTGTCACTAATTATTCAACTATCTAAAACCTCAAGTATATGGTGCAATAGTTGAATTTTGTTGGTCTCAAGTGGTATGGGGTGTTTAGAGGAGAAGCTGAATAAACCTCTTAAACTTCTCAAACTTTTCTTCGAATTATGACTTTCTCTTGTGCACCATAGGCTACTAGAACAAGTGGTTTCCAACTTACTTGATCTTAGCTGTAGTCAGTTGTCCTGTAAATGTTTCAAAGAGTTTTTGTACATCGTAATATGTTAGAGTTCTTTTATGATCAAAACCCTTTTTTCAAACTATGTATGTTTACAAGTTTTCTTATTTAGTATGTTGTAGGTAGATATAAAATGTAGTGAGCATTCAGTTAAAAAAACCACAAATAATTTATAGTAGTTTAAGGGTGGAGTAATCCCTCTAATCTATTATATTTCTGTTGAGAAGTAACTGTTGGAATTGGTTTTGAAAAATTGGTGTTGACCAATCTTTAACCAATTATTTCATGATGTTTCGTTTGTTGGAAACAAAAACAAGTTGAAAATTTGAAATCTACGTTTCAAGTAGATAAATTTAGAGTATTTATTTTCTCAAATCTAATTTCGGATGAATGAGAAATCAATGCTTGAAATTTACAACTTAAATTGAAAATGTGTGAAAGTTTGAAGATGTGTGAATTTGTGGAAAGGTGTGAGTTTGAATTGAATTGATGCAATCTAATTTAAAGGGATGCAACTAATCCAAAACATTGTGAGACACCTTATTTCATTCCAAAAGGTTTCTAAATGTGGAAAAACTTCAATTCAAACAAAAAGATGTCTAATTATAAAATGACATCATTTCATATTAAAAGGTGTCTATTATGGAAAGACACCACACATCTTCTACTTCTATAAATAGACCCCACATTCAATCATTTCATTCATTCCACCACAACTTGCATTATTAGAATTTTAGCAATTGTAGTCTTTTATCATCTTGTCTAAGAAAGTTCCAAATGTCATTTTAGTTCACCGAAAAAGTTTTGGAGTTGTTGTGTTACGATCCTTAAGTTAGTAAGTCATTGTATCTTGGGGACGTTTTTCGTAGTTAGTAAAACACAGAATACGGGGTAATTTCATCATATGGAGAAAGAGTCTAACTCTTGCCTCGACTTTCTTTTTTATTATTTTAGTCATCTTCAAGTACACCACACATTTTCCAACAGCGTAAGACGAAATTTCTGTGTATTTTGAAAATGGCTAGTTCTGTTTCTGCAACACCAGTTTATGTTGAAAGACCAACGAAGTTTGACGGTACTGAATTTAAGAGATGACAACAAAAATATTGTTCTATCTAACAACCTTGAATTTGGTTAGTTTCATGAAAGAAAACACACCAAATATGGGGGAAGATAAGACCGAAGATGTTGGATCAAATAAATTTAGAGAAGGTAAGTTTTCTGATATCTCTATTCTTTTATTGCTTCATTTGAAAGAGATAATTTTATTTTGGGTCCAACTAGATTTATTTTCTTTTGGGCTCAAAATATATATTATTTAGCCTTACACAATTAAGTTTGATGTGGGTTCTTACCAAATCGTGGTTAAACCCAAAATCAAACGTGGAGGGTGACTAGCAAAGATCGAAGTGCCTAAACCTAAACAGGTTAGAATAGGATCTAGACAATTGATTGTATTTTTATTGGATATGTATATCAAAGTGGTGCTTATCGATTTCTACTTGAATATTCCTAATATAAATAAAGGAATGATCATAGAATCAATGAATACACTATTCTTTGAGAACGACTTTTTGAACAAAGACAGGAAAGAGATAAGTTTGAATAAAAGAACTTGTGAAGTTGTACAAAGTTCTTCTCATATTGAAGAGGATCTGAGACGCATCAAAAGAAGTAAAGTGGCCAAGACGTTTGGTCCAGATTTTCTAACATACATGTTAGATAATGAACCTAGGACAATTCAAGAGGGATTGTCCAATGCAGATGCTCTTCTTTGGAAAGAGGCTATCAATAGTGAGATTGAGTCCATCATGCAGAATCATATATGGGAAATTGTTGATCTCCCACCGGGGTGTAAACCTTTAGGATGCAAATTGATCATTAAAAGAAAATACAAAGCTGATGGATCAATCGATAAGTACAAAGCTCGTTTGGTAGCCAAGGGGTTCAAACAGAAAGAAGAGTATGATTTCTTTGATACATACTCTCCAGTTACAAGGATTACATCCATTAGAGTACTCATTGTTATTGCAGCACTACATAACCTTGAGATACATCAAATGTATGTAAAAATAACATTTCTAAATGGGGAATTGGAAGAGGAGATTTACATGGAACAACCTAAAGGGTTTGTTGCATCAGGACAAGAACATAAAGTATGCAAACTTGTCATGTCTTTATATGGGCTTAAGCAAGCACCCAAACAATGACATGAAACGTTTGACAGAACTATGCTGTCAAATGGTTTTCATATCAACGGGTGTGATAAATGTATATACATTAAGGGCACACCCGATGAATATGTAATCGTCTATCTGTATGTAGATGACATGTTGATCATAGGTAGCAACCATGATGTGATCGTGAAAACTAAGAATATGTTGAAGAAAAACTTCGACATGAAGGATATGGGTTTGGCAGATGTCATACTAGGTATAAAGATCTCTAGGACATCTGATGGACTTATCTTCTCACAATCTCACTACATTGAGAGTGTACTCAAGAAATTTGAAGCCTACGACCTACCTCTTGCTAAGACTTCAGTAGATTTAACTCTACACTTAGCCAAAAATGTAGGAGACCCGCTATCCCAACTGAAGTATGCAAGGATTGTTGGCAGTTTAATGTACCTTACGAACTGTACACGTCCTGACATTGCATATTCAGTTAGCAAACTTAGTAGCTTCATGAGCAATCCAGGAAATGATCATTGGTCTGTCTTGACAAGAGTACTTAGGTATTTGAAACATACCTTAAGTCATGACATACTTTATACGAGATATCCTGTTTACTATAAGGTTACAGTGATGCAAATTGGATATCAGACCCTAAAGACTCTAAGTCCACTAGTGGCTACGTGTTCACTATAGGTGGAGGAGCTGTGTCTTGGAAATCCTCTAAACAAACGTGCATAGCTCGATCCACAATGGAATTTGAGTTCATTGCACTAGATAAGGTTGGCGAAGAAGTTGAATGGCTTAGAAACATTTTAGAGGATATTCCATGTTGGAACAAACCAATGCCTCCTGTTATGATTCATTGTGATAGTATATCAGCTATCGGGAGGGCATAAAGTTGTATGTATAACGGTAAGTCTTGACATATTCGGAGGAGACATAATACCATTAGACAGTTGATTTCTAATGGAATAATTGTCATTGACTATGTGAAGTCAAAGGAAAATATACCGGATCCATTAACAAATGGTATAAATAGAGATGTAATGTCCCGTCTCTTTTTAAGGTAAACTTTGACTGAGGCATTACTTACGTATAAAATTCATTATTTTAAGAAAATAAAGATAAATAAATTCAAGAAAATTATTATGAAATATACATTTCGAAATTCATGAAATATAACATTTTGAATTAAAATTTTCTTCGACCTTTAATCATTGGCTATCAGCATCCACCGCTCGTGCGCCACGCCTTAAACTTTTTTAAACTGAAAACATTTTAAAAAGAGGGGTGAGTATTTGAAATATACTTAGTGATGAAAACCCTGAACAACGTGAAATAATTTCAAATAAATAAATCGTAGAAACAAGTACTCATAAAAAGTATTTGATAAAAGATATTACTATGCCCTTATTTCGAAACGTTATAAACTTAAATCTTTCAATACTGCAAATAGTCAACTCAATAATTCATTTTTCACATTCAAGCATATCACTTTCATTATAGTTCTTAGTCATCCTTGATACGGTTTTCACCGCCATAAAGTACGGTTCTTAACCATCCTGGATTCGGTTTTCACCTATATTATACCGTTCTTAGCCATCCTGGATACGGTTTTCACCGTCGTTATATGGTTCTTAGCCATCCTGGATACGGTTTTCACCGCCATAGGTTACGGTTCTTAGCCGTCCTGAATACGGTTTTCACCGCCATGACTTACATGCACATGTGCACATATTCACTTCACATGTAAACATATCAAACATACAAAATGAAGCACATCAGCTTAGTGAAACACTTAGTTGCGGTTCTCAACTGCCTTGAAAACACATTATATTTGCACATATGCAAATATTAACTTCACATTATTCTCCATCTTTGCATTCATAGTAAAATGTTCACATTCTAAAAATAATCACATTGCTACTTTGTATAAAATAAATATTTATTCATTTCATACAAAAATAAGTTTTCATAATTGAAATAATCGGGAATAAGCTCATTTGCAGACAAGTATTTTATTCCCACCCATCATATCATAACATCTTTGCATATAGCATGTTATTCGTTTAAAACACGTATACATAGCTCATTTCGTATAGTATAATACATCGTATTTTAAATATTTTGAAAGAAATATAAATACCGACATAGCAATTTTCCCCACATTGGATACCCAACAGTTCTGCTAAAAGCTTTCAGTCTTTTCCCCTTTACTCCTGTCATTCGCTTGTATTTTCTACAGAGTATAGAAGTGTGACTTATAATCTAATCCAATCGCTTATAACCAATAAAATCTATAAAACTAACCCTTGAGAAGGTCGATAAACGGTGGTTCTAAATTTAAGATTTACTAGAAAATAGGGTTTTCCTGCTTAGATGTTAGCTCGTTACACTTTATGTCATTCTTGGGGTTAGTCTGCTATTGTTCATAAATCCTGGAGGTCTTCATACGTATCTTATAAAGTTTAGGGACTAATCTGTAATTTTCATAAGTTGAGGGGCCTAAGTGCTATTTACCCTAAATCTAGGGTTTGCAATTTGGTCCCTAAACTAAATCAAATTCTCAAAAACAACCCTCAGCCCTAAACCAGCTCCTGCCGTCTCCCCTACCGCCGCCCAGCCACTGCTGTTGGTGACCCACGTCGCCGGTGACTCCACATCCAAAACACACTACACACAGATACATATATATATATATATATATATATATATATATATATATATCAACACGCGTATACACACACACATATATATACCTCTGCTGCTGCTTCCAGCAGCGGCTCACAATAGCTATGCCGGCATAACTCCGACGCCGGCCACACCTACACACCATTCCTGGTGCCGCCACTCACGATGGCATCTCCACCACACACACGAAGACACAACCATATATGTATACACACCCACAGATACATATATATATATATATATAAACATGCAAAAATTTCATACACATGTTGTGAGACCCGAGCCTCTCGTTAACCTTTTGACCAAAATAGTTCATGCATCGTATGCATCCCTTATTGCTTATGTGTTATTTGTGACGTTACATGATTATAATTTGCTCTTAAATATTGAATTATTTATATGCTCTTATATGATTGATGATGAGAAACCCCTATTATAATTTATTAAGACTCGAGTAATTGTCGAGTGCATAATATAAATTATGTTGAATTTTGTAAAGAAAATAAATTTAAATTAATTATATATATATATATAAATATGTACTATATAAATTAGTATATATGTATATACGTAATTTAAGTTATAGTATATATATATATAAAAGAAGTTGATTAATATTATATATATATAAGTAGCGAAATGTATGCATATATATATAAAGAATAAGTTAGTTAATATAATATATATATATATATATGAGAGATGCATGCATGACAACAAATATAGTATAATAATATAATAATGAAAGTAATGTAAGTTAGTATATAATAATAATAATAAAATAAAATAAAAACTTATAAAGAAAACTCCTGTAGAGGCGGTTGAAGATATGTATATATATTACTGTAGTAGAATACCCCATTTATGTTACTGAGAAGGGAAAGACCATTTTTTCCCTAATTTAAGTGGGGGGTCTGCTTGCATAATTAGAAAAGAAAAAAAAAAGAGGGGGAGAAGCACAGTGACAAAAGTGGAAAAGTATAGGTAATTGCTTTTCATTAAAGTTGAACTTGATGATTTCCTTCTTATGTTTTTCTAAATAGTTAAATTCTTGAGTTAATATAGTTTTTAAGCTCTTAATTAAATATAGATGTTTTATGGATTACAATGAATTATGATTTAATTAATTATTAGAGATTTCATAAATTAGTTGAAACGCATGTGCTTGGATATATTTTTTTTATAATAAGATTTACAATTCATTGAGAGAATAATTATTTGTCCTAAATTATGGTTACTGTTATTAATATTAGCAACTAAGTTCTGAGGATTTGTATATTTATTAACCTAAGCACTTACATATGTTTATAATCTCGAAAGTATGATTTGTAGTTGGGATAATCTATCCTAAAATTGTTAATAAGTAATTGATTAATATATTTTATCTTGTTAATTGATAAAGTAAGTAAAATAATAAAGCCTGTTTGAGTTAAAAAAGATGTATGTACAAGGAATGTATATTTCATATATGAGATATATGTGTATTTGATAGGGTATTTCTATTTAATATACACAAAAAGTGTTATTATAAATTGGTTTATCTCTACTTGTCATGTTAATTAATTGTAGTCTACATAATAAATAAGAATTTCAATACTCACATTTTGTTGGAATTTAATTTGTATATATATCAGATATTTGAGAAGAAGTGTCCCATCTGTTGAGTGTAGGATATCAATTTCTGGAAGACAAAGTAAGTAGAAATTTATTTGCAACTACAATGTATGAATATAATATTTCGTGTTGTATATTGATTAAGTGATTTTATGTTATTTTATGTCTCTTTGAGAGTTAACGTACTTGAATGATGCTGTGGTGAAATATATGAGTTGCATTATCATTCACGAGCATCAACACGTGCATATGTAAATGATGAAAGTTATTGCATTCTACATGCACGAAGTGATTTGAAGAAAAATATTTTATTGACCACTACTAGTGCACTGAGGCATGTAAATCATGCTTATGATATACTATATGGTTAGCCGGTGGCATGTGAGACATGGATATGGCTATTAATGATATATGCTTAGCCGGTGACATGTGAGACATGGATATGGCTTGATTTGTTCAGCCGGTGGCATGTGAGACATGAATATGGCTATGATGAATAATGTTATGTTGAGCTCTACCCGGTGCCTAGTAGATGGTGGTCAAGGGCCCGATGAAGGAAAATGTTTTCGAAATAAATGTTTTCATTCATGAACATGCATCAATAATGTTATTTCGTATTATTCATGTTGTGTGCATAATTTCTGCTTACTGAGCTTTTTAGCTCATATAGTTCATGCATTGTAGGTGAACCTGGTGATGCATAAGCTCATGGACTCTCTGATAATGTTGTTGAGTTCCTACGGGTTCGGAGACGGTGTACATAGATGACGACCTGTTGGGCTAGGCTATGAGATTATTTTGCTTAAAACAATATTTTGATAAGTTACATGGACTTTTATGTTGTCCTCGTACTCTGATATACATGAATATGTAAATATACATATGAGTGTGGTTTTCAGTAAGGTACATGCTTTGATGCATGTTATTGATTTCTTAATGAGTTTTATGCTACAAGATTTTCATGTACAAGAAAGATTTTTATGTTGTTTATGTTTTAAAAAAAAAAATCATACGCTCACTTACATGTCTTTTAATACGAAAATCTATATAAGTCTAGCTATGTTTAAAAATGTGGGTGTGACACATGTCGTACACGGTGAAGACGTGATCGGGTCAAAATCTGAGCCCGTACTTGTGACCGGCTCGATGAGAGCTATATCGTAATCATTTTACCTTGCCGGAAAGGGCCTCGTCGGTGGTGATTGGAAGTGGTAGTGATGGCTGTGAAAGTGGTGGTGGAGATGGGTGAGGGAGAAGAGATTTTTTCTTTTTTTTTCTTTTTTTTTTCCTTTCCAATTTCTTTGTTTTTTGCCAACTTATTCATATGTCATTTCTTTCCTATTTGCCAAGTGTAACATTTTCAAGCAAGAGGTGTCATAATCCCATTAACTTAATTAGTATAAGTTAATTAAAGTTAATTAGGACTAAGAATTTTAACAAATTTTATGGGTGCTACATCCCTCCCTCGTACAAAGAAATTTCATTCTCAAAATTTAAAAATGTACCGAAACTCGACAGATTTGGATATTTTGCAAGAATTTCTTCTTCTTTTTCCCATGTTGCCTCATTCGCATTGTGTTGACTCTATTGGACTTTTATCAAATTTACATCTCAATTTCTAAGTTTATATACCTTTCTATCTATAATAGCGACAGGAGATTCCTCATAAGATAAATTCTTTTCGAGTCCAATGTATCTAGGTCATAGTTTACCCCTCTTTTCAAATGATACTCCCCTTTTATTGGTGATACTCTTAAGAAAATTTTATCTCCCACCTCAAAAATCAATTCTCGGTGTCTCTCATCTTCATTAGACAAATCATTTTTGAGTTCAATGCTTTCTTGGTGGATTACATGACTCGGGTCCAACACATACTTTCGTAGCATGGATACGTGGAATACATTATGAACGCCAGCGAAATCAGGTGGTAGTGTTAATCGATATGCTACTTTACCAACTCATTCCAATATAGGGGTGATCGACACCTCCTTCCACACAGAGCCTCGTATGGTGTCATCCCAGTTGTTAATTGATAACTATTATTGTAAGTAAATTCCACTAAATATAAATAATCTTCTCAGCTTCCATGTAGATTCAAGGTACTGACTCTCAACATGTCTTCTAGAATCTGTATCGTTTGTTTTGTTTAACTGTCAACCTGGGAATGAAAATTAGTGTTGAAAGTTAATTTGGTGTCTAACTTCTTTTGCAGGCTCTGCCAGAATCTGAAGGTGAAGTGAGGGTCCCTATCAGATATAATAGAGATTGGTACTCCATGGAGCCTAACTATTTTCTTCATATAAATTTGGGCTAGTCTGTCCAAGTCAAATGTCATTTTAATAGGCAGAAAGTGAGCAGACTTGGTTAGTCTGTCCACTGTAACCCATACGGCATGGTTTTCTCGATTTGTTTTAGGCAAGCCGATGATAAAATCCACGGTAATGTGCTCCTACTTCCACTCGGGTATTTTCAGTGGTATCAACATTCCTACTGGTCGCTGATATTCTACTTTTACTTGCTGGTAAACGAGATATCTCTTGACGAAAAGTCCAATGCTCCTCTTCATGTTCCGCCACCAAAAAGTTTTTCTTTAGATCTTGATACATCTTCGTACCTCCAGGATGTATAAGACGTTAAGCGCTTCTACTAGTATTCTTTTCCTTAGTCCTTTATCCTTTGGCACACAAAGTCTTCTTCTAAAAGTTGGAGCTTCATCTGTTGACCTCGTAATTCCTTCCATAATAGCCAGCCAAGCCTAAGAAGCTTCGCACCTCGTTTATGTTAGTCGGCGTCTTTGAGTTACCAACAACTTCTACTTTAGTTGGATCTATCTCGATTCTTTTTGAAGTGATGATATGCCTAAGGAACGTAATTTTATCCAGCCAAAACTCATGCTTCTTGAAGTTTTCATATAACTTTTCTTTTCTCAAAGTTTCCAACGAATTCTCTATTATTCTTCATATTGGAGTTCATCGTGTGAGCATACTAGATTGTCATCGTTAGAAACTATAACGAAGCGATCGAGGTATAAATGGAAGACTCGATTCATCATATCCATAAAATTGTTGACGCATTGCTAAGTCTAAAAGGCATGACTACGAATTCAAAGTAGCCATCTCTTGTTCTGAAAACTGTCTTAGTTATATCTTCTTCTTGACCTTTACTTCACGATATATCGATCTCCAATCTATTTTTGAGAACACGTTTGTGTCTCTTAGTTAAAATAAATTTTCTATTCGATAGTCTTTTTAGCTCGCAATTATCAGCACTCATTCGAAACGTTCCATCTTTTTTTTTTCAAATAACACCGAAGCTTCCTAAAGAGATACACTGGGACATATAAAACCTTTTTCCAAGAGCTCTTGTAATTGCACCTTTAATTCTTCTATCTCCTTTGGCGTCATTCGATATGGCATTTTTAACATTGGTCCAATTAAATCTCTTGGAAAAATATCTACGTATTCCCTTATTATCGACATTATATTGATAGGGTTCATTTATGCTCGAGATTTATAATATTTATCGAAAATGTTTCACATTCTTCTTTTTTAAGCATCTTGGTCGTCTGTCGTGGTCTCGACTCTTCAATGGCCTCACTTCATGTGAGAGCAAAACTTGAGCTTTTCTTGATTCGTGTCTTGGTTTGAAGCCTAGTCTAATGATCCTATTTTTGGGACTAACGTTCGGATTATCTCTAGGTTCTTAACATCGATGACAATGTTCAGTCCTCCTGAGGTATCGTCCAGTGAGATTCATTTGTATCTTGAATAAGTGACTCCAATTCTGAGAATAGAGGCATTCAGAGTGCCACTCACTATCGGTCGTTTTATTTGGTTGAAAGGTGTAGTTTAATCTTGATTTCGGTCGTCCCATTTCTTTTTCTCAAGCATCTTAGCAAGCTTTTTAGGAATTACGTAGTCCAAGCACATATGCGAGATGACTTTTTGAGCTCTCTCGACGATCTTAGCGTATGTCATTCCTTTATGTCCCACCAGAATAACACAAATCTTCAAACGTAGGTTCTTACAAAAGCGTCTAGCTTTCCTTGTATCGGTGTTGACTAAGTGTGTTGCGTACTTGCTTAGTTAATTTAAACTTTCTTTTGTATTCTCTAACCGTCAGCAACCCTTGGTGGAGGTGTAGAAATTTCATTTCCTTCTTACCGCGGTAAAATTTTGGGCAGGTAACTCTACCTGATTACTTCTTTAAAGTTTGTCCACGTCATTATAGCTCTTCTTTTTAGGGTAAAATTTTTATCACATAATTTGCATCAAAGTTTATATGATATTAGAACACTTGAGAAATATTTCACTCAACTAATGATATGATTCTATAAATCATATAGGTATAGATTTGTCTGCCATCATTTACCATCATAACCTTATTTATCATATTATCAGATAACATATAACTAAATTGTATAATTCAGGAAATCACGTAATGAGTCAAAATCATCATAACGCCCCATAGAACTCAAATATTAATCTCAATTTTACCCTATCGCAGGCAAGGACCCATGGTATTCTCAACCTTTTTTCACTACACTAACTCCTGCAAACGACCATTTATGCACATGAGCTCACGCTGCTGCAGTCAGCGGCCCTGTGGCGGTGGCCGAAAAGTAATGTGTCGATAATAGTGACATCACACAACAACAAGATTATAAACCATTAAAGCGATTTAACGAGAAAATATTCATAAGCACAATTTATAGCCAAGAAGCTCATATCTTTATAAAACGTGATTACAAAATAACACCATCTCGTAGCTATAAATGATATAAAATTCTATATGGTCCACATAAACATATCATTATAACATAACATCAAAAGTTATGTTAATTCTGAACATTTCCATTTTCACTTAGATTCATGGTCACAAAATAATTAATCATCATTACATAACATACCTTAGCACAAGTGGAGCAGTAGTTTAGAAGTGGATGCCAGTAGCTAATAAAATATTTTCTTTCTAACAAAAATTATACTTCTATTTCCCTAGATTCACGTTGGAGCAAATATTTTTAGAAAATAAAATATTTTAACGAGTCTACAGAATCACAGACTCGCTCTGATACAACCTGTAACGCCCCGTCTCTTTTTAAGGTAAACTTTGACAGAGGCATTACTTACGTATAAAATTCATTATTTTAAGAAAATAAAGATAAATAAATTCAAGAAAATTATTATGAAATATACATTCTGAAATTCATGAAATATAACATTTTGAATTAAAACTTTCTTCGACTTTTAATCATTGGCTACCGGCATCCACCGCTCGCGCTCCACGCCCTAAACTTTTTTAAGCTGAAAATATTTTAAAAAGAAGGATGAGTATTTAAAATATACTTAGTGGGGAAAACCCTGAACAACGTGAAATAATTTCAAATAAATAAATAGTTGAAACATGTACTCATAAAAAGTATTTGATAAAAGATATTACTATGCCCTCATTTCAAAATGTTATAAACTAAAAGGATTTCATTCGGGCATCCAACAACTCATTAGAACATAATTTTGAAGATTTACTAGAACTTGTCAAACCAAGATTTTATCACATAAAACTGATTTTTATAAAACGTTTATCTTTTAATAAAATAATAGAAAATAGATAGATATCTTCAAACACGTCTTAAATCTTTCAATACTGCAAACAGTCAACTCAATAATTCATTTTTCACATTCAAGCATATCACTTTCATTACGGTTCTTAGTCGTTCTAAATACGGTTTTCACCGCTATGAAATACAATTCTTTGTCGTTCTGGATTCGGTTTTCACCGACGTTAAACGGTTCTTAATCATCTGGGATACGGTTTTCACCATCATAGGTTACGGTTCTTAGCCGTCCTGGATACGGTTTTCACCGCCATGACTTGCATACACATGCGCACATATTCACTTCACATGTAAACATATCAAACATACACAAGGAAACACATTAGCTTACTAAAACACTTAGTTGCGGTTCCCAATCGTCATGAAAACATATTATATTTGCACATATGCAAATATTAACTTCATATCATTCTCCATCTTTGCATTCATAGTAAAATGTTCACATTCTAAAAATAATCACACTGTTACTTTGTATAAAATAAACATTTATTCATTTCATATAAAAATAAGATTTCATAATTGAAATAATCGGGAATAAGCACATTTGCAGATAAGTATTTTATCCCCACCCATCATATCATATTATCTTTGCGAATAACACGTTATTCATTTAAAACACGTATATATGGCTCATTTCGTACAGTATAATACATTGTATTTTAAATATTTTGAAAGAAATATAAATATCAACATAGCAATTTTACCCACCTTGGATACCCAACAGTTTTGCCAAAAGCTTTCTGTCTTTCTTCCCTTTACTCCTGTCATTCGCTTGTATTACCTACAGAGTATAAAAGCGTGACTTATCATCTAATCCAATCTGTTGGGATTTCAGTGTTTAGATTTTGATGAGACAAAATAAATATGTAATAGGAAGTTTTGAGTACCCCATTTTTCACAATGTTTAAGTAAAAACATAGGCTAGGTTCGAGTCTAGATATAGGAATTGAAAGATGGAGGTTTTTCATAAGTTACAATGTTGCATCGAGAAATAAAGAACAAAGCTGCTGCAAGAGAGTAGATACAGCAAAGCTGCAAGAAGCCATATACAACAATGTAGCAAAGTAAAAAAGAACGGCATGCAGCATCACTGTAAGAAAAAGTTACAAGAATACTGCAAGAAAAGATACAGCAGTACTGTACGAAGATACTACAAGAAGGTCAAAGTTACAGCAGCACTGCAAAGAACGAACAACTACAAGTAGGCCTAGGATAAAGCGCAAAGCTTACTACTCAAACAGTCAACAGCGCCAATAACAAACATAATAAGTATTTTAAAATCCGAGGAAGGATAAATGCAGTACGAGGAACAAAGATCCAAGCAAGAATAAATAAAGCCGTTCCAAAGAAGATCAAAGTTGCAGACACGGAGCCAATACAAAGATGCCACGTGGACTGACGCTACAGAAAGCTGTGAGCCGCAACTGCCGCATTAAATGCTCCAAAAGAGAAAGTCAAGTCGTATTAAATGTGTTATGCCTTTGATCAAGTACAACTAAAATTCAAAAGAGAGATATCTCCTTTAATGGATATTTCTCATACAAGTCTAAATAGAGGCTGAGTAACCTTGAAGCTGACTACTGAAACATTTTGCGCAAAAACATTCAAGCATTCAAGTCATACTCTTTCAAGTCTACTCTCAGTTTCAATCACTCAACCTCTGTGAAGTGAAGTAAGTTGAAATCTGAAAGATCCTTTGAAGGATTCAGAAGCTCACTTCACCACACCAGTTGAAGAACAAATCCATATACGTTTTAACCTTGTTGCTATGTGCTTAGGTTGTTTAGGTATCGAATAGTTGATAGGATAGATCTTTGCTGTTTGTATAGTTGTCTAGGAGATAGACAGCTTTCCTATGTGGGAGTTTGAAACCCTAGTTGGGTTTCCTTTAGAGTTTGCAGTTGTTGTGTGTATGCTGGACTCTAGTAGGTATTTTGCTTTGTAAAGTTAATAGATTGTTAGGAAAGTCCTGTAAACCAATCTTGCTTAACAAAGTTCCTACTCGAGGTAGCAGTAGAGTGGACGTAGAAGGATTACACCACCTTCGAACCACTATAAGCCTTAAGTGTTTTATTGTTTTCTTATCTGTGATTTATCTTATATATTGTTATCTCTGTTATAAGCATAAAATGTTTTGAAAAAGATCATATTTGAGAAAACCAGCTTTGTGTTATAAAACCTATTTTTCCGCTCCGTATAAAACTCTAAGTTACACCGTGCAGCACTGCATCCTAGTGTTGTAAGCAGTAACTGTCTGGTGCTACAAGTTCAAGTAACTTATAGAACAGTAAATTTTTCAAGAGATTTACAAAATCGACCAAGGTTCATTCACCCCTCCTCTAAACCTCGGACACCACTTGGGACTAACAAGTGGCATTAGAGCAAGTTGGGTTAAAAGCCAACTTATCTGGTCACCTACCCAGATCCACCTTAGTCTCGTTATTTTCTCTTTATCCTCAAAATCTTATTCTTATAGCATATAATGAATTCCTCTAATTACAAGTTACCTATGTTTTCCATAGAGGAATATGACGATTGAAAGATAAGAATGCAGGCACATCTTTCAGTGATGAATGATGAAATATGGACGGTCATCACCGAAGGATCGATTATCCCTACGAAGTTGAACCCCATGCTCGATAGAGAAATGGAGGAATGAGCACAACCACCACCTAACTTCCTGGTCAAACTAAGACAAGATTGGAACAACGAAGATAGGAAGAGAGCCAACCTAGACAATATGGCCAAGAATGCTCTATTCATCACCTTGGATAAAGGCACATTCAACAAAGTCAAAACTTACAGAACGTTTAAGGAAATTTGGGAAAAGTTGGAACAAATATGTAAGGGGACAGAGCTCACTAAAGATAACAAGATCTCCAATGCCACCAAACTATTCGAGCTCTTCAAGATGAAGAATGAAGAGACTCTTCAGCAACTAGACTTGAGATTCACATCCATTGTAAATGAACTAGAAGCTCTAGGCAAACACTATACTCAAAAGGAGAAGAACATAAAAATGGTTAGAGCCCTGCCCGCGGAGTGGGATGGCAAGACCACTGCCATGAGAGTGTTCGTGGAATTGAAATCCATGAGTACGTTTGATCTATTCTCCGATCTCAAGTCATTTGAGTACAACATCAATAGACAGAGAAAAGAGTCTGAAGAATCATGCTCTAAAGTTACAGCGCTGACAGCCAGAGGCCCAAGTATACATCAACCACTAGTTACAGCAAACAGTCTGAAGTTGCAGTAGAAGACGTTGAAGAGGATATGGCTCTGCTTCTAAAGAAATTTAGAAGATTCATGAAGAGCAACAACAACAGCAATAACATCAACCTCAACAAGATGAATGACTTCAGAAGAAGTCATCCACCTCCTCAGGTATCCTCCTCTCCATAATCGAATACAAGCAATGTTGACTTTGCTATAATTGCAGGAAATTGGGATACTACGTAAAAAGTTGTCCATATCCAACCGTGCATAAGTATCTTGAAGGAGAGAAAAAGAAGAGAGGAAAGACACAAGCTTCGAGCTCTCATAGAAGAGATGGAGAAGGCTAAGATTACAGCAGTCTCAAAGGAGATGCTGAAAGTTGCAAAATCCTCTGATAGCGACACTGAAACCTCATTTTCTAATGAAGAAATACTGATATGCCTGATGGCAAAATATTGTGAGGACAGCAAAGAAGATGAGGTAACCTATCAACCGCTGTCTATACTAGGAAAAGAGGAGCTGAATATGATCCACTCTTTAAAGAGTATCATGAGTGACTTCGAGCATATTAACTCAACCCATGAGGAGCTAAAGATTGAGAATGAAAATCTAAAAATCGACAATGAGATCCTCAGAGGTAAAAACATTGATATTGCTAAAATGCTCGTTGCATGTGAGTCTAATAACTCAAGGTGCAGTAAGCTACAAAAGGAGATCTCTAGTCTAAGTTTGCTGATCACTAAGCTAGAAATTGAGAAGGAAAGTTTGCAGTCCACGATCAGAACATTTAGCAAATCAGCTAAGGACGCAAGGGAGTGCATAACTCAAAACAGAAGCCCATTTGAAAAATCGGGCATAGGTAACAACACTCATACCTCTCAGAATACAACAAGTTCATCCAAGGCTGTAAATTTGTTCAAACTAAAACTTCAATGGAGAATGAGTTACCCTGTAACTCAGAAAAGAACTTGAACAAACCAACATTGATGGATAAGGGGAAAAAGACCCAATGCTCAGCTGCAGGAAATAAGCCTGCATCTAAGAGTTGGTTGCAGTAGAAGCCATTTGCTATAAGCAGCAAGAAGATGCAGCAACCCACAAAGTTGCAGCACAGAAGAAACTTTCCCACATATACTAAGAATGTACATGTCTAAACCGCAAAGAGGATATATTCAAGGGAAAAAGAGTTGGTAACACATATATAGTCTCTGCATACACCTTTAACAAGCAGTTTAAAAACAAAATTGTATACAGCCAGAGAACCAACAAATCTTACAGTAAAAAAATAATTGTTAAGAAAGTTTGGGTTCCCAAAGTTACTAACCCCAAAGGACCCTTACAGAAATGGATACCTAAATCTGCTTAAATTTGTTGTAGGTTTCAGTGCCAGGTTGCAGCAGTGATATATGGTACATTGACAGTGGTTGTTCAAGGCACATGATAGACAGTAAAAAAGCTCTAAATGACTTTCAAGAATGCAAAGGACCAAAGGTCATCTTTGGAGATGATTCCAAAGGAAGCACAAAAGGAAGTGGATACCTAGTCAAAGGGTACATAAAGATCAAATATGTATCCTATGTGAAAGACCTCAAATACAACCTTCTGAGCATCAGTCAATTTTGTGATTAAGGATACACAGTGGAGTTCAACCTCAACAAGTGCTTAATCAAGGACAGTACATCAAATGAAGTCAAGTTTACAGAAACAAGAAGAGGAAACATCTATCTTGCTGTCTGGAACTCTTCTATTCAACCAACATGCTTCATAGTGAAAAGTCCACCAGAGCTGAGCTAGTTATGGCACAAGAGATTTAGTCATCTGAACTTCAAGACAATCAACAAGCTAACAGGGAAAGGTCTTATAAGAGGATTGCCAGATGTGGCATACAAGGAGAATGTATGTGAAGCTTGTCAAAAAGAAAAGTAAGTAAAAAGCTCATTCAAGGACAAGTTGCAGAAGTCATCACACAGGATTCTAGATCTTCTACATATGGACCTCTTTGGACTAATAGAACTAGTAAGCATAAGTGGGAAGAAGTACTCACTTGTGGTAGTAGATGACTACTCAAGATATACATGGACAATTTTTCTTGTCAAGAAATCAGAGACTCAAAGCAAGCTACCTGACCTTATGAAGAAGATTCAGAATGAAAAGAGTTTGAACATTGTAAAGATCAGATCAGATAGAGGAACTGAGTTCACAAAAAAATTCATTGAGAAATCTTGTTCTGATAATGGTATTAGTCATGAATACTCTGCTGCAAGAACACCTCAATAGAATGGTGTAGCTGAAAGAAGGAATAGAACCTTCAAAAAAGCAGTAACGACAATGATAGCAGAGGCAGAGATACCTAAGAGATTTTGGGCTGAAGCAACCAACACTGCATGCTACACACAGAACAAATGTTTGATCAACAAGAATCTAGATATCTTTGGGTGCGGTGCTATATCCTCAACAATGGAAATGAGCATCTAAAAACCTTTGATACAAAATCAGATGAAGGAGTATTCTTAGGATACTCTGCTGTAAGTAGAGCCTTCAGAGTCTTCAACAAGAGAACCTTGGTGGTGTTGGAACCGAGGGATCGCCGACCCTATACAATTATCTGAATCGGGGTCCATGCAAATATGATTAACGCGCAGTGGATAAACGAATCATACCTTTTGCACCGATATTAGTTCTAAGGTCAGAACTGTAGATCGAGGAATCGATGGAGCCTGGACCTCACGATCTTCTGCTGTATTCCTCACCATTTTCTCAAATGTTGTGTGGGCAACGAACTATCGAGACTTTCAGCCACCTTCTACTAAATCGTATCTCAGATTTCGTGTGTATAGAAAACGGCTGAATTGAGGCTTATTTATAGGCTACAACAGGGACCTTGAGGAAGATTAGAAATCGGTCTCCTGATAGGCTTAGGAGTCCTAAATTCGATCTGAATATACTTCTTAAGTCTATCAATAATATCTCGATCCACTAAAGAGATATTATTGAACTATCGTCCCAAATCCATATTAAATATGGCTCCTATTTATTATGTGCGCGTTTATCTCCCTATATTTAAGATATCAAATGTCCGTCAATTAAATGAATTACTGACAATTCAATTAATTAACATTTAATTCCAAGAGTAGTACCACTCAACTTTATTATAATGCTAGAATAAATCCACCTGCAGGGTTTACATGATAATCCTTATGAGCTCCTCAAGGGAACATCACCATCCTAAATAATTAGGACACGGTTTCATTATATAATCAACAGCACACTATATAAATAATATTGTATCCCAATTTACCGAGCTTATTGATTTAATAAATAAATCTCACCCATTGGTAAATTAAAGAAACATATATCGAGTATATATGCCCGTTATCATACAATGATTAAGAGGACGTACATCCATAATAACAGAGGTCTTGTTCTATTTATGTAGTCGGTACATGTGCTGGACTACCCCAGATTCCAACACATCTCCCTTTAGCACATGTGTTTAAGACTAGGCTTGCACCCAGTCCACAATTCTGTGGGAGTAGAGGGTACTGACTTAGAAGGTACCAAGTTTAGAATGTACGTCGCTGTTTCCAGAGCATACCCCCAAAATGAATTTGGTAATTCTGAATAACTCATCATCGATCTAACCATTTCCATAAGAGTTCTATTCCTTCGTTTTGTCATACCATTCTATTGGGGTGTACCCGGTGCAGACAATTGAGATTGAATCCCAGCCTCTGATAAGTAACTCCTAAACTCTCCTAAGAGGTACGCCCACCACGATCTGATCGTAGTGTCTTGATACATTTACCATGATGTTTCTCCACAACATCAGCCTTGTATTCTTTGAACTTGTCAAACCACTCAGACTTGCGGCGCATCAAGTAAATATATCCATATCTCGAATAATCATCTATAAAAAAGATAAAATATTCGAAACCACCTCTTGCCTGAATAGTCATAGGGCCACACAAATCAGAATGAATCAATTCCAACACTTCTTTGGCTCTATACCCATTCGCCTTTAAAGACCTTTTGGTCATTTTTCCTTCCAAGCAGGACTCCCAGGTTGGATAGTTTTCCACTTCCAAAGAACCCAAGGGTCCATCGGCTATCAACCTTTGAATCCTACTTAAGTTAATATGACCTAACCTTAGATACCAAAGATATGTTTGATTCATTTTTGAAGGTTCTTTTCTCTTATTAGATTTAGAAGATGGGCTATTAATTTTCATTTGTTGCATCGTAGGAGTTATTGGATTAAGAGTATATAAATTGTCAACCAACATACCAGAACAGATAATAACTCTATTCTTCTTGACCACAACATTGTTATCAAAAGAAACAGAATATCCATCCTTAAAAAGTTTAGAAACTGAAATCAAATTCTTTCTAAAACAAGGTACGTAAAGACAATCTCTCAAAATCAAAGACTTATTCCTATGAAAAGATAAATAAACATCTCCCACTGCAACGGCTACCACTTTCACAGTGGTGCCCATGTATATAGTAATCTCTCCATCACTTAGTCGTCTGGTTTTCTGGAACCCCTGCAATGAATTGTAGACATGATCAGTGGCTCCCGTATCTACACACTAGGTACCCGTAGATAACACCGCTAAACATATTTCAACAACTAATGAAAAAGATGTACCTGAATTGTTCTCTTTTTTTACGGGGACAATCGACTTTCCAATGTCCAACCTGCTTGCAATGGAAGCACTTGTCTTTCGGATTTTTCATACCACCTTGTGGCTTAGCCACTTGAGGTCCAGCCGTCTTCTTTGCTGAAGAATTCTATTTCTTCTTCTTCTTTCCGTCTTGCGGTTTAGAAGCAAAAACATTTTCAGCAACATAAGCCTGAGAATTTTGACGAAACAATCCCTCTGCTGATTGGAGTTCTGTAGAAGTTCCGCCAATGAATACAACCTCTTGTTCATGTTGTAGTTCAAACGGAATTGCTCAAAACTCTTAGGCAGCGTTTGGAGAATGATATCGACCTGGGTTTCCCCATCGATTTCAGCTCCAAGGACCTCCATCTCATTCAGATGAGCCATCATCTTGAGGACGTGATCACTCACAGGTGTCCCCTTAGCCATGGTAGTAGTCATCAAGTTTCTCATAGCCTCCTGTCTTGCAGCCCGACTCTAGTGTCCAAAGAGTTCTTTGAGATTATGCATCATATCATAGGCAGTAGGCATAGCCTGATGCTGATGTTGCAGCACATTTGACATGAAAGCCAAAATGTAACACTGCGCCATCTCCTGCCTTGACCCACTTCCTATAAAGCATTTTCTCCTCTTCAGTAGAGTTTTCATCAGGCATGTCAGGACAGTGCTCAGTGAGTACAAACTTGTACTCTTCAGCAGTTAGGACAATATCCAGGTTTCGTTTCCAATCAATATAATTAGGACCAATAAGTTTGTTTTCTTTAAGTATAACAGCAAGAGGATTGAAAGCCATAATGAAAATCCTGAGAATCACATAAATAAACACATAGGTCAAAACATTTGAATTGACAAATCATATTGTTCCCTCAAACAACATAATTTAAATTCACCAACGCCTCAATACACCGTGAACTTCGTATGCCACAATAGTGTGGACGTATACTAATTCAAACATTTGTTAGAGAAAGTTTTACCCATTTAATTTTATTATCTTGTCATCTTAACTTTATGACAAATAAAATTAATAGTTGGTATCGCTTTGGCCATACAAATAATAGCAGTGACTCCGATGAGGAGGATACTTATCAATGCATCTAAGTGTACACCATTACATGATACTAACTCCATTATCTAGAATTATGCCCCTTCAGATGGAGAAGATGACATACTCCTAGACAACTTTCTATAATCATCCATAAAGGAAGTTTGATCTAGTAATCCACAAATGAACTCATCCGATATGGAGGAAGGCACTTAAAACCAACACGCAAGTTCAAAAGCATCACTTACAAACGAGTAATGGAGGCCATGGGATTTATTTTAAAATAAATTAATCCCTCTCCCACTTAGTTATTTAACATGAGGGATTTTAACATGCATATCATACGAAATACATAAAAGCATGCTTGATAAAACAACACATATAAGGCAATAAATATGAAAAACATAATTTCCAACTATTATGGCCTCGTTATTTCATCGTGTTCTTGAATGTTTGCCGTCAAACGGGGATCGACCTCCAGAATCTCCACGATCCACCGAATCTGGATCATAACCCTAACCCTAACCCTATATCTAATTATATCCATCGATCCTATACTCTACGAAGGAGTTTACATATAATCTAGATCGAATAGAAAATTAAAACCTAACACGACAAACCGCCGTAATTTTACTATTACAATCATACATTCAAAAACAACCTCGACATGTCCGAGGGTTTAATTCATACATAAACATACATTCAGACCATAATAGTTGGATTTAGGGTTCCTGCAGAAAATCATAATTTCTCGCATATCCTATTATTATCCGATCTAAAATATGCATGCTTCAAGATACGATTCATAATAGAATTAACCAATTCAATCGTAGAGAGTCAGTAAACCACGGCTCTGATACCAATTGTTGGAACCGAGGGATCGCCGACCCTATACAATTATCCGAATAGGGGTCCATGCAAATATGATTAACGTGCAGTGGATAAACGAATCATACCTTTTGCACCGATATTAGTTCTAAGGTCAGAACTGTAGATCGAGGAATCGATGGAGCTTGGACCTCATGATCTTCTGCTGTATTCCTCATCTTTTTCTCGAACGTTGTGTGGGTAACGAACTATCGAGACTTTCAGCCGCCTTCTACTAAATCGTATCTCAGATTTCGTGTGTATAGAAAACGGCTGACTTGAGGCTTATTTATAGGCTACAACAGGGACCTTGAGGAAGATTAGGAATCGATCTCCTGATAGGCTTAGGAGTCTTAAATTCGATCTGAATATACTTCTTAAGTCTATCAATAATATCTCGATCCACTAAAGAGATATTATTGAACTATCGTCCCAAATCCATATTAAATATGGCTCCTATTTATTATGTGCGTGTTTATCTCCCCGTGCTTAAGATATCGAATGTCCGTCAATTAAATGAATTACTGACAATTCAATTAATTAACATTTAATTCTAAGAGTAGTACCACTCAACTTTATTATCATGCCAGAATAAATCCACCTGCAGGGTTTACATGATAATCCTTATGAGCTCCTCAAGGGAACATCATCATCCTAAATAATTAGGATACAGTTTCATTATATAATCAACAACACACCATATAAACAACATTGTATCCCAATTTACCGAGCTTATTGATTTAATAAATAAATCTCACCCATTGGTAAATTAAAGAAATATATATCCAGTATACATACTCGTTATCATACAATGATTAAGAGGACGCACATCCATAATAACAGAGGTCTTGTTCTATTTATGTAGTCAGTACAAATAAAACAACCTCAATTAGTCGTGCTCAATACATACAAAATGTACTAGTGTAGTTTTATAATCAAGATAGATTAATACCAAATTACACTACAACCATTCTGATAATTTGTCCAAAATTATCTCGGTTGTGAGCTACCATTTATAATCTATAAGGAACTGATAACATGATCTTCTATGTGACACCACACACCATGTTATCTACAATATAAATTAATTGGACAATTGCAATAATATATATAACAAATATAAAATGCAAAACATTTGACCATAAAAGATTCTCATATCATAAATAGATGTTATACAAAAGCTAAGCTTGTAGTATACATCCTAACAGGTGGTTGAAGAATCAATTCATGTGGTGTTTGATGAACCACAATATGACACCAAGAAGCTAGAAGAACCTACTGAAGATATAGCTCCAAGGAAAGAGAATGATATTCTATATGTGGAAGGAGTTCTGCATACAGGAGAAGACAAAGAAGAAGAAGCTGCACATCTGGATGCACCAGATAATCTTACAGCAGCAGAACCTCCAATCTTACAGTAACATGAGGAGCAACCTAGACCTGTACATGTCTTTGAACCTGACAGAACATGGCTGAGGAATCATCCTAGGGATCTTATCATCGGAGATCCATCAATAGGAGTAAGAACAAGAAAGTCAATTCCTCATGAAATAATGTTTGCATGTTTCATATCTCAAACAGAGCCAAGAATATTGAAGAAGCCTTGCAAGATAGCAACTGGGTACAGACCATGCAAGAAGAGCTAAATGAATTTGAAAGAAATCAAGTGTGGCAAACAGTTGCAAGACCAACTCATCAAGGAGTCATTGGAACAAAATGTGTTTTCAAGAACAAGCTAGATGAATCTGGACTTGTTGTGAGGAACAAAGTAAGATTAGTTGCTAAAGGATATTGTCAGGAAGAAGAAATTAATTTTGATGAGACTTTTGCTCCAGTAGCAAGACTGGAAGCAATAAGGATTTTTCTGGCATATGCAGTTCATATGAATTTCAATGACTATCAAATGGACGTGAAAAGTGCATTCCTTAATGGTCTTCTTATAGAGGAAGTTTATGTTGAACTACCTCCAGGTTTTGAAGATCAAGCAGAAGAGAATGTGTTCAGATTACATAAGGCCCTATATGGACTTAAGCAAGCACCAAGAGCTTGATATGATATCTTCTCTCTATCTGCTAGAAAACGGCTTTAAGAAAGGAACAGTCGACAAGACTCTATTCAGGATACAGGATGGAGATAGTATACTTCTTGTATAAATATATGTGGATGATATCATCTTCGGATCCACCAACAAAGAGTTATGTGAGAAGTTCTCCAACCTGATGCAATCAAAATTCGAGATGAGTATGATAGGAGAATTAAGTTTCTTTCTCGGGCTGCAAGTAAAACAGCTGGTTGCAGGAATCTTCATCAACCAAGTCAAGTATACAAATAAATTTATCAAGAAATTTGGCATGGAGAATGGAGCAGCAACATCCGTTCCTATGTCTACATCCATAAGTCTTGACAAAGATGAAGATGGTAAAGATGTAGATATCACGAAGTACAGATGGCTCATAAGATCATTGTTATTCTTACAGCAAGTAGGCCAAACATCATGTTTGCAGTAGGAGTTTATGTAAGATTCGAAGCAGCATCAAAGGAGTCACATCTTTCAACTGTCAAAAGGATTATCAAGTATCTGAAAAGAACTTAGGAATTAGGCAATGAAGGAGGATTTAAGCTCAAAGGCTACTCTAAATCAGATTATGTAGGCTGTAAGATTGATAGAAAGAGCACAAGTGGGACTTGTCAATTTCTGGGAAATAGACTTGTTTTATGGTTCTGTAGGAAGCAAACATCGATTGCAACATCTACAGCGGAAGCGGAATATATGACAGCAGGAAGTTGCTACGCTCAAATTCTCTAGATACAGTAGCAACTAAGAGATTATGGGATTGAAGAAAAAGAGACTCAATTTCTTTGTGATAATACGAGTGCAATAGCAATTACCCATAATCATGTGTTTCACTCAAGAACAAAACATATCGATATACGACATCATTTTATAAAAGATCATATGGAGAAGAAAGATGTTGTGCTTGAGAAAGTTCATACGGATCTCCAGCTTGCAGATATATTCACTAAACCATTGAGTGAATCAAGGTTTTCTATACTTAGAAATGAGCTGGGAATCCTAAAATTATGAGTTGAAAAAAATGGTGCAGAAGCCTAGTGGAAATCTCTGCATACTTGTGAGAAGCAGTAAGTATGGTTCTGTAAGCTACGTCTTCATACAGAACTGAGTTCAAACAGTGCTGCATCTTTTATTCTTACAGCATAGTAATAAAATGGGAGTGTCAGCAGCATCTGGTTACAGCATTTATTTCAAAGAGTATTTAATACTCTGTAACCTCGTACCTAGGTTACTGCAACCTTAAAAGGATAATAAATTAGGTGGTAAATTGCATGTCTTTCAACATTTAATGCAAGTCTGCGTGTGTCAGAAACTAAAGAGGTGCGGTCAGAATAATGATTATTTATGATTTGGCCCCTTCGCTTTTTTCTAAGGACCGTAAGATCAATTCCCTTAATTTAATCTCAACCGTTGATTTTACTACACGTCCCTTGAGATCCTCCATAATACCATAACTTCTCCAATTTCAAATTTATTTCACCATCATCCCAGAAGAGAAGTTTCCTTTCCTTCATAAAAATTCCAAAGTTAAAAAATCTTCAACTCTCTCTCTTTAAAAACATCAATGGCGGCTAGACAAACCATTGTTCTGGAAAGGCGTCTAGTGAACCAGGAGCACATTTACAACTCTGGTCTCTACAACAACGCTCTCTTCCAAAGGATATTCGATGTGTTGGAACAATCCCGCATTCTCCATTGAGTCTTTCCAAAGGTTCTATGCCTGTACAAGGACAGAGAAAGAAAGGAAAGACACATCCTGTTCAGGATGGATGCAAATGAAGAGAAACAGTCTCTATCCGTTAGAAATGTTGTCTCTACCTTCAGCATCTCAGCAGAAGGCTTGACCCCTGGACAGCTTGCGTCGTATGGGGAAAATAGCGCTCAAGAGATGTGGGATCTCTTTCGAGCCAGAGGTGCAGGGGTCTACGTGAAGAGGAGTGCCCGGAATAGGCTCTTCAAATTAGAGTTTGAATTTCTCCATGACATCTGTGTGTACTCCATCGAAAGCAGAACGAGGAGTTACGACAAGTGCACAGATCTCTGGTTTCGAATCATGTTTGTCATCATGGCCGGAGTAAAGGTGAATTGGGCAACGTTCATCTTGAAGAGAATCTGGGAGGAAGCAGAGAAGAGCACTGTAAGAAGGAGCTATGGTATCACCATTTGCTCCCTGCTCTGCAAGTTAGGTCTCCAACTTGCAGCTCCCATCCATGTTCCTATTGGGAAGTATCTCGGAGAGAAAAAGAAGGGTAAGACCCTACCGAAGACAACAGCAGCTAGGGTTGCAAGGAAGAAAACCAAAGACAAAAAGAATGCAACCCTGACATAGCAAGATGAAGCTGTAGGCAGCGGGGGTGAAGAAGAAGATGATGATGATGATGATGAAAGTCCTATTCCCGTCATCAAGAGGACACCAAAGGGGGCTAAACCTGAACCTGAGTCCTCTTCCTCTTATGATGACGCACCCCTGGCCAAGAGGGCCCCACACAACAAGAAAAAGGCTGCCTCAGCTATTAATTCCCAACTCTCTACTGTAAGCTTGGTTGCAGTAGATGAACTCCAAGGGTCCGGCCTGATGAAGAAGCTCGTCTACAAGGGGCTACTGACTTAGCCTCTTCATGCATTTCTGGAGCTGTTTAATCAGTGTTTGATCCTATCTTCCCAACTACTAGAAAATGGAGCAGCAGTACAGTCTCTGGAGGGAGATGAGACTGTCCAAAAGGGAAACCTTGCTGAAGTGGAAAGATTTCCTGACAGTGGAGCAAGCAGTCCTAGAGTGGGCCAACTTAGAGGATATTCTGGCGCTCCTGCAACCTGAGTATGCAGCAATTGTGCAAGATCGATCTGAAAGCACTGTTGCTCAGGGAGCCAAAGACAAAGAAAAGGGAAAAACTCTTGTAAAATCCCACTTTACAGAGCTACCAATGAGAGCAGCAATGAAGGACGTCCAAGTCTTTCTAGCCCCGGCTGTGGAGGCTGTAAGAAGGGGCGATGACGTCGCGTTTGTGCAGAAGCAAATCGACATCCTAGGAGTGGAGCAGACTAAAGAGGTCATGCTACAACAGGCGCTGCAAGCTAATGTCAAAGAGACCAGGATGTAGCACACTCCTAGGAGAATGTGGGAAGAAGGAAGCTCGAGTCATCAGAATTCAAGCTCTCCTGCATACGAGCAAGTGGTTGAAGGTCTCTCCAATGTAGTCACTCTTGATCCCTTGGAAGAGAAGGAGCCTCAACTGAAGGATTACAATGATTTTCCTATACATATGGTTGCAGCTGCTGCAGATACACAAAGAAAACCAACCGTCATCATCAGAGACGTCCTCTCTAACATTGCTGAGAAGTTGCAGAGGCTGGACTCCCTATACTGGCAGAGACAGCAGTACAGCAGACAGCCACCTTTGTAGATGTTGCTGAAGAAACAAGAAGGGTGGAGGCCGAGATTCTTGCAGCGGTAGAGCTTTCAGTGCTGCATACAGTGGAAGCTGCAAGAACCCATTCTTGCAGCAGAAGCTGTCAATTCTTCTGGACAAGCCGAGGAGACGGGGTCCCTACTGAAGACCTCAGGTGAGGATGTTGTTCTGACAACACTCCCTGAGGGAGAGAAGACCTCTGAAGGGGCGGCTGTTAAGACAGCACCCTTAGAGGAAGATTACTAAGTGGTGGAAGTAACCCCACATCAGCTAAAGACACCTCATAAGGAGGTTGATGTTGTTGCTGCTGTTGTAGCAAGCATTCCAGAACCTTCTCACGTTACAGTAACGGAGGTTATTGAGGATCTTAATGCTAAATCCTGTGAGTTTCTTGAGAACCTCACTACCCACAGAAGAGCAACCTACAGAAAAATGGGTCCAATGACAGTTAAGATTATAGATGATGAGGAAGAGGAAGAAGCAGATAAAGAAAACCCATCATCAGGCCCTCCTAGTCCCCTATCAAGCCTGAATAATGATGAGGAAGAAGCAACCGAGGCACCAGGGTAGGATGCAGCACGGACCCCACAAACAATTATCTCTTATGTTGTATCAACTGCTGTCTCTAGAAGAAGAAATTCAGGCCTGACCCTTGATGAGTCAATCGACAGGGTGATAGCTGTTGCTAGACATCGGTTGCATGCTCTTTAGGAGCATAGGTCTAACATGTAGAGCAACATGCGAATTGGTGCCCAATTCCATGCTGAAATCATGACAGGTTTCAAGAAGGATCTCGAAGCATTACTCGGAATGATCAGACATGACTTAAATGAGTCAACCTATAGGCTGCTTCGGGACCGAGCAAGGATTGAGAGAGCTAAAAAGAGATGCTGTAACCAGCCATGCTAAGATCAAACTTTACAAGAGATCTATTGATACAGCAACGGACAGGTAGAACTCTCACTCCCTGGTGCTAGAGACACTTTTGGACCATGTATCTGATCAATCCAAAAGAACCAGATATGTCGACGATCTATTTGGGAACCTGGAGATAATAGTAGAAGAGCTGAGGGATATCATAGTGCATGCGTTCCCTCAGCATACCCAAGGATCCAAGGAGGCCCCCGCATCAGCAAGAAGACCACGTTCTTCAATAGTTAGAGAAACTTCTGCTCCACCCCCGGCTTTTGATGATGCCAAAAAAGGGGAAGGAATTCATGATAGATACAGGAGCTTAGGGGGAAAAGAAGCTGAAGAAGAAGATGATGATGATCAGCCTCTTAGTAGAATGAGGAAGAGGTCTGGATCATCTGCTGCTGCTGATGCTCTTTCTCCGAAAAGATGGAGAAAAGACGATGAAGAAGGAGTTAGTGGAGCAGCTGCTGCAGGTAGATCAACAGTAGGTGCTGCATACGGCAGTACTGCGAGCAAGGATGCAGTACCTCCTTCTTCTCATCATTCTAAGAGAGGGAGAGAAAGCTAGCAGCAAGGCTCGAGAAAAAGGATGAGCAAAGCTGAAGCAGAAAGACATTACAATGAGCAAATGGCTGCTCAGAGGACGGAGAGAGCCAGAGCTGAAGCTGAAGAATATGTCTGGGTGCAGAGGCCTGGGCTGATTGGTGAGAGGAGGATCTATGACAAAGACCTCTACCAATACCCCCTCAAGAAATTCCACGAATCGATACAGACAACATATCTACCGAAGTGTTAGTGTTGATGGATCAGAGGCCGTATGGAGAAAACATTGTCTGGAACTTGAACATCTTCAAGTCAGTCAAGCTGCCTACTGATAAGAATCCACCATTTAATGCAATCACACTGTACAAGAGATCCGAGTATCTCAGATACTTCAGGTTTCTGTGTAGAAAGGGCAAATTCAGTATATTTCAAACATGTCAATTTACACTGAGGAGATATGAGAAGCTTACTAGGGCTAGAGGCTTGAAATTTAGAATTACTACATAGACCTAGTGAAGCAAGACAAGGTAGTGCCTTTTTGTGAGGACTTCTGGCTGAGATGGATTAAGATGATACAGGAGATACTTGAAGAATCCTATTAGGAGTCCATTTGGGTTTGGTGGAAGGGATCGAGAGAAAGAGCCGAGCAAGAAAGAAATGATACTGAAAGAGGACTTGAAGAATCATCATCAAGAAGGTCCCTGTTTCAGTAGCTTATATGTATGCTCTTTTGTATATTATGATGTATCTTTTTCTTGTAAATTTTCTTTCAGTTAATGAAGAAATTTTACTTTTCTGCTTTTGATCAAGTTCATTGATTATGAACTCTTGCATGATTTTACGTTTTCTGAATGTTTTTGATAAAAGAATAGACAAGATACATCTCTGATAAATCCAGGATTAGACTTTATTTATCAAAGCCTATCAAGTATGTAATCCAGATGAAAAATGAAATAATGCAAAGTAAAATCCTTCTTCATGAACGAAATAATGTAAAGGTTTTGTCATCATAAAAAATGGGAAATTATTGGGATTTCAGTGTTTAGATTTTGATGAGACAAAACAAATATGTAATAGAAAGTTTTGAGTACCTCATTTTTCACAATGTTAAAGTGAAATCATAGACTAGGTTTGAGTCTAGATATAGGAATTGAAAGATTGAGGTTTTCATAAGTTATAACGCTGCATCGAGAAATAAAGAACAAAGTTGCTGCAAGAAAGCAGATACAACAAAGCTGCAAGAAGACAGATACAACAATGTAGCAAAGTAAGAAAGAGCAGCATACAGCATCGCTGTAAGAAAAAGTTACAAGAATACTGCAAGAAAAGATACAGCAGTACTGTACGAAAATACTGCAAGAAGGTCGAAGTTACAGCAACACTACAAAGAACGAACAGCTATAAGCAGACCTAGGATACAGCGCGAAGCTTACCGCTCAAACAGTCAACAACGCCAATAACAAACAGAATAAGTATCCTGCAATCCGAGGAATGATAAATATAGTACGAGGAACAAAGATCCAAGCAAGAATAAGTAGAGCCGTTCCAGAGAAGATCAAAATTGCAAACACAAAGCCAATACAAAGATGCCACGTGGACTGACGTGCTGCAGAAAGCTGTGAGCCGCAACTGCCGCATTAAATGCTCCAAAAGAGAAAGTTAATTCGTATTAAATGCGAGTCATGCCTTTGATCAAGTACACTAAAATTCAAAAGAGAGATATCTTCTTCAACGGATATTTCTCATACAAATATAAATAAATGATGAGTAACCCTGAAGCTGACTGCTGAAACATTTTGCGCAAAAACATTAAAGCATTCAAGCCATACTCTTTCAAGTCTACTCTCAGTTTCAGTCACTCAACATCTGTGAAGTGAAGCAAATTCAAAGCTGAAAGATCCTTTGAAGGATTCAGAAGTTCACTTCACCGTACCAATTGAAGAACAAATCCATATACTTTTTAACCTTATTATTGTGTGTTTAGGTTGTTTAAGTGTCGAACAGTTGATATGAGAGATCCTTGTTATTTATATAGTTATCTTGGAGATAAGCAGCTTCCCTGTGTGGGAGTTTGAAACCCTATGTGGGTTTGCCTTTAGAGTTTACAGTTGGTGTGTGTACGCTGGACTCTAGTAGGTGTTTTGCTTTGTAAAGTTGATAGATTGTTAGGAAAATCCTGTAAACCAATCTTACTTAACAAAGTTCCTGCTCGAGGTAGCAGTAGAGTGGACGTAGAAGGATTACACCACCTTCGAACCACTATAAGTCATAAGTGTTTTATTGATTTCTTATATGTGCTTTATCTTATATATTAGTATCTCTGTCATAAGCATAAAACGTTTTGTAAAGGATCATATTTGAGAAAACTAGCCTTGTGTTATAAAACCTATTTTTTTGATGCATATAAAACTCTAAGTTACAGCGTGCAGCACTACATCCTAGTGCTATAAGTAGTAACTGTCTGGCGCTGTAAGTTCAAGTAACTTGCAGAACAGTAAGTTTTTCAAGAGATTTGCAAAATCGACCAAGGTTCATTCATCCCCCCTCCTCTGAACCTCAGACACCACTTAGGACCAATACAATCGCTTATAACCAATAAAATCTATAAAACTAACCCTTGAGAAGATCGATAAATGGTGGTTTTAAATTTAAGATTTACTAGAAAATAGGGTTTTCCTGCTTAGATGTTAGCTCCTTACACTTTATGTCATTCTTGAGGTTAAACTATCACCTTATAAAGTTATCAGATACAATATACAATAATTATCAAATCTAGGGGTCATAATATAACTTATGTAAGTTCTAGGGGTCGTTTTGTTATTTTAGCAAACTCTTGGGGTGATTCTGTAATTTCTGCAAAGTTTAAGGTCTATTCTATAATTTCTAGGAATTCTTGGGGTTAGTCTGCTATTATTCATAAGTTCAGGGGTCTTCATGGATATCTTATAAAGTTTAGGGACTAATCTGTAATTTCCATAAGTTGATGGGCGTAAGTGCTATTTACCCTAAATTTAGGGTTTGGAATTTGGTCCCTAGTCTAAATCAAATTCTCAAAAACAACCCTCAGCCCAAAACTAGCTCTTACCGCCTCCCATGTCGCCACCCAGCCGCTACTACCGACGACCCACGTCGTCGGCGACTCTACATCCAACATACACTACACACAGATACATATATATATATATATATCAACACACGTATAGATACAAATACATATACACCTCGGCCACCACTTCCAACGGCGGCTCACAATAGCCACGCCGGCGTAACTCTGGCACCGGCCACACCCACACACCATTCCCGGCGCCACTATGAGTGGCGGCGTCTCCACCACACACACACGCAGACACAGCCACACATATATACTGTTGGGATTTCATTGTTTAGATGTTGATGAGACAAACCAATCATGTAATAGGAAGTTTTGAGTACCCCATTTTCACATTGTTTAAGTGAATAAATAGACTAGAATTGAGTCTTGAGTCATGTTTTGAAATGGAGGTTAAAAGAGGATAAAGCTGCATCTAAGCTTTAAAGGAAGATATCGCTGCAAGAAGGCAGGATACAGTATCGCTGCATGAAGGCAGGATACAGCAAAACAAGGTAGAATGGCGTGCAGCATCGCTGCATGAAAAGGATACAGGAGTACTGCTAGAACGAAGTTACAGCAGCACTGCCAGACGATACTGCAAGCAGGTCTAAAATACAGCAGCACTAAAAGAATGCACCAGCTGCACAAAGACTAAGGATACAGCGCAGACTTACAGAACAGTTAAGTAAATACAGCGCCAACCACAAGACGAAGTATCCTGCAAATTCCAGGAAGGATAAATGCAGTACGAGGAACGGAGATCCAAGCAGGGACAAAAGAGCCGTTCAAGAAAAAGTCAAAGTAGCAGACACGGAGCCAATAAGAAGATGCCACATGAACTGACGCGCCGCAGAAAGCTGCGAGCCACAACTGCCGCATTAAATGCTCCGAAAAGAAAGGTCAGTCGCATTAAATGCGAACCATACTTTGGCCAGGCTATTTCAAATTCAAAAGAGGGATGTCTCCTTCAACGGACATCTTCTCCTACAAGTATAAATAGAGGTCGAGGAGAACTGAAGCTGACTACTGAAAACTGATACCGTCACTATTACGAAAGCATCTACGCAAAGAGTTTAAAGCTTACAAAATTTCAAGCCAACAGTTTCAGTCACTCAACCTATCGAAGTGAAGCAGAGTTCAAGCTGAAAGATTCCTTACGGATTCAGATGCTCACTTCGAAGCACAAGTTGAAGAAAACCTTTTTATCCTTTTAACCTTGTTGCTGTGTGCTTAGGTTGTTTTAGTGGTGTCAAGCAGTTGATAGGAGAGATCCTTGCTGTTTGTTTAGTTGTCTAGAGTTAGGCAACTTCCCTGTGTGGGAGTATAGAACCCTGTGTGGGTTAGCCTTTGAAGTTTGCAGTTGCTGTGTGTACGCTGGACTTCAGTAGGTGGTTTGCTTTGTAAAGTTGATAGATTGTTAGGAGAGTCCTGTAAATCAATCTTGTTTAACAAAGTTCCTGCTCGAGGAGCAGTAGAGTGGACGTAGAAGGATTACACCACCTTCGAACCACTATAAGCCATAAGTGCTTTTATCGCTTTATTTATCTGTGCTTATTTTCTGCATATATCTATCTATCTTTCATCATAAAACGTTTAAAAGAAGCATTCTTGTGTAAAACAGCCTTGTGTTTAAAAGAATATTTCCGCTGCGTACAAAACTCTAAGCTATAGCGTGCAGCACTGCATTCTAGCGCTGCAAGCAGTAACCATCTATCGCTGCAAGCTCAAGTAACTTGCAGTGCAGAACGGTTGTTTTAAAGATTCTGAAAAATCGACCAAGGTTCATTCACCCCCCCTCCCCTCTGAACCTCGGACACCACTTGGGACCAACAAGTGGTATCAGAGCGAGTTGGGTTAAAAGCCAACTTATCTGGTCACCTACCCAGATCCACCTTTGTCTCGCTGTTTTCTTTGCATAAAAATTCATTTTTAAAGCATATCATGGATTCCTCCAATCACAAGCTACCTATGTTTTCCATAGAGGAATATGACGACTGGAAGATTAGAATGCAGGCACACCTTTCTGCCATGAATGATGAGATGTGGACCGTCATAACTGAAGGACCGTTAGTTCCCATGAAGGTAAATCCATTGTATGGAAGAGACCATGCAGAAGAAGAGCAGCCACCACCAAACTTCCTGATCAAACCACGACAAGAGTGGGGAAACGAAGACAGGAAAAGAGCTAACCTGGATAACGTGGCAAAGAACGCTCTATTTATTACTTTGGATAAGGGCACCTTTAGCAAAGTCAAGACTTGCTCAATATCCAAAGAAATATGGGAAAAGCTGGAGCACATTTGTGAAGGAACTGAGCTCACCAAGGACAACAAAATCTCCAACGCTACCCAATTATTCGAGCTCTTCAAAATGAAGAATGAAGAGACTCTTGAGCAACTAGATCTGAGATTCACATCCATGGTGAATGAACTAGAAGCTCTGGGCAAACACTACACACAGAAAGAAAAAAACATGAAGGTGTTAAGAGCCCTACCAGCGGAGTGGGATAGCAAGACCACTGCCATGAGAGTGTCTATGGACCTGAAGTCCATGAGCACATTTGACTTATTCTCCGACTTGAAAGCATTCGAGTATGACATCAACAGAAGGAGAAAAGAGTCAGAGGAGTCAGTCTCCAAAGTTACAGCGCTAACCACCAGAGGAACAAAGGATACAGCAACCGCCAGTTACAGTAAGCAGAGTGAGGATACAGCAGAAGTTGCTGAAGAGGATATGGCGCTACTCCTAAAGAAATTCAGGAGATTCATCAAGAGCAACAACAATAGCAGCAACACCAACCTCAACAAAAAGAATGACTTCAGAAGAAGTCACTCAACCCCTCAGGTATCTTCTTCTCCTTAGTCAAATACAGGGAATGTTGACTTGTGCTATAATTGCAGGAAGCCTGGACACTACGCAAGGAATTGTCCTTATCCAACAGTGCACAAGTATCCTGAAGGAGAAAGAGAACAGAGGAGAGATAAAAGACGAGAGGAAAGGCACAAGCTTTGAGCTCTCATAGGAGAGATAGAGAAAGCCAAGGATACAGTAGTTCCGAAGGAAGTACTGAAAGCTGCAGAATCCTCTGACAGCGATGCTGAAACCTCATCCTCTGACGAAGAAGCACTCATATGCCTGATGGCTAAAGATGGCGAGGACAGCGAAGAAGACGAGGTAATTTATCAACCATTGTCCATACAAGCTGATGAGGAGCTGAACATGATCCACTCCTTGAAAAGGATCATGAGTGATTTCGAGCAGATCAACTCAATTCATGAGGAGCTTAAGGTTGAGAATGAAAACCTTAGAATCGATAATGAGATCCTCAAGAGCATAAACATCGACATTGCCAAAATGCTCGCTGTACGAGAATTTGATAATTCAAAGTGTAGTAAGCTGTAACAAGAGGTCTCTAGATTGAATCTGCTGATCACTGAGCTAAGATCTGAGAAGGAAATCCTGCAGTCCAAGATGAGAACGTTCACCAAATCTTCAAAGGACGCAAGAGATTGCATTAACAGTGTCAGAGATCCCTTTGTGATTTCAGGCATAGGTTACAGCAATCAAGGCTCTCAGAATACAGCAAGCACATCCAAAGCTGTGAATTTTGTTCAAGCTAAAACTCCAATGGAGAAAGAGTTACTATGTGACTCTGAAAAGATACTGAACAAAACAGCAATGACGGATAAAGGGAAGAAACCCCAATGCTCAACTGCAGGGAATAAGTCTGCATCTAAGACTTGGCTGCAGCAGAAGTCATCTGCTGCATGCAGCAAAAGGATGCAGCAACCAACAAAGTTGCAGCATAAAAGAAACTTTCCCACCAATACTAAGACCTACATGTCTAAACCTCAAGAAGGATATACTCCCGGGAAGTATGGTGGAAGACCGCACTACAAGGGTGTTGGTAACACACATGTTTGTCGAGCACACACTTTTAATAAGCAGTTTTCCAAGATAACTGTATACAGCTCGAGAACCAACAAATCTTACAGTAGATCAGTTACTGTTAAGAAAGTTTGGGTTCCCAAAGTAACTAACCCCAAAGGACCCGTATGGATATGGGTACCTAAATCTGTTTGAATTTGTTACAGGTTACAGTGCCAGGATGCAGCAGTGATGTATGGTATATCGACAGCGGCTGCTCAAGGCACATGACAGGCAATAAAGAAATGCTGAAAGACTTCCAAGAATGCAAAGGACCTAAGGTCATATTTGGAGATGATTCCAAAGGAAGCACAAAAGGAAGCGGATGCCTAGTCAAGGGGAACATAAAGATCAAGGATGTATCCTACGTAAAGGGGCTTAGATACAATCTTCTAAGCATCAGTCAGTTCTGTGACAAAGGATATACAGTGGAATTCAACCTCAACAAGTGCTTAATCAAGGACAGCACCACCAATGAAGTAAACTTACAGGAACAAGAAGAGGAAATATCTACCTAGCAGATTGGAATTCCTCCACTCAATCAACATGCTTCATAGTGAAAAGTCCACCGGAGTTAAGCTGGTTATGGCACAAACGATTAAGTCACCTGAACTTCAAGACTATTAACAAGCTAGCAAGAAAAGGCCTCGTGAGAGGATTACCAGATGTAGCTTACAAGAAAGAGAATGTCTGTGGAGCGTGTCAAAAAGGGAAGCAAGTTAAGAGCTCTTTCAAGGATAAGATTCAGAAATCGTCTCACAGAGTTCTAGATCTTCTACACATGGACCTCTTTGGACCAGTAGAACCAGTAAGCTTGAACGGGAAGAAGTACTCTCTAGTAGTAGTGGATGACTACTCTAGATACACATGGACGATCTTTCTAGCAAAAAAGTCGGAAACTCAAGAAAAGCTACCTGGCCTCATGAAGAAAATTCAGAATGAAAAGAGCTTGAGCATAGTGAAGATAAGATCAGACAGAGGAACCGAGTTCATGAATAAGTTTATAGAGAAATTCTGTTCTGACAATGGTATTCGTCATGAATACTCTGCTGCAAGAACACCTCAACAAAACGGGGTTGCTGAAAGAAGGAATAGAACCCTCAAGGAAGCAGCAAGGACGATGATAGCAGAAGCAGAGATACCCAAGAGGTTTTGGGCTGAGGCAACCAACACTGCATGCTATACGCAGAACAGATGTTTAATCATCAAGGATCTTGACAAGACACCATATGAAATATGGAATGGTCACACACCAAACATTTCCTATCTGCATATCTTTGGATGCAGGTGTTATGTTCTCAACAATGGAAAGGAACATCTGAAGACTTTTGATGCTAAATCAGACGAAGGAGTATTTTTAGGATACTCTGCCGTAAGTAAAGCCTTCAGAGTGTTTAATAAGAGAACCCTGGTGGTAGAAGAATCTGTACATGTGGTGTTTGATGAACCACATTGTGACACAAAGAAGCTAGAAAAACCATCTGAAGAAACCTCTCATAGAAAAGGAAATGATGTACCATACATAGAAGGAGTTCTACCTACAGAAGAAGATAAAGAAGAAGAAGCTGCAACCTTGGATGCAGCAGACATTCTTACAACAGCAGAACCCCCTGCAATACAGCAACATGATGAGCAAAATACACCAACGCACGTTTTTTAGCCAGACAGGACATGGCTTAGAAATCATCCAAGAGATCTCATTATAGGAGATCCATCCATCGGTGTAAGGACAAGAAGATCCATCCCACATGAAGCAATGTTTGCATGCTTCATATCACAATCAGAGCCTAAGAATGTTGAAGAGGCACTACAAGATAGCAACTGGGTACAAGCCATGCAGGAAGAATTGAATGGATTTGAGAGAAATCAAGTATGGCAAACAGTCGCTAGACCGACCCATCAAGGTGTAATTGGAACAAAGTGGGTGTTTAAGAACAAGCTAGATGAATCAGGAGTCGTTGTAAGAAACAAAGTAAGATTAGTTGTTAAATGATACTGTCAGGAAGAAGGAATTGATTTTGATGAGACTTTTGCACCAGTGGCAAGACTAGAAGCTATAAGAATATTCTTAGCCTATGCAGCACATATGAATTTCAACGTCTATCAAATGGATGTTAAAAGCGCATTCTTGAATGGTCTCCTTACAGAGGAAGTATATGTTGAGCAACCTCCTGGTTTCGAGGATCAAGCAGAAGAGAAGGTGTTTCGACTACAAAAGGCCCTATATGGACTGAAGCAAGCACCAAGAGCTTGGTAGACACCTTATCTCTCTATCTTCTGGAAAATGGTTTTCAGAAAGGAACAATCGACAAAACGCTGTTTAGGATACAGGACGGAGAAAGTGTACTTCTTGTACAAATCTATATGGATGATATTATCTTCGGATCCACAAACAAAGAGCTATGTGAGAAATTCTCCAACCTGATGCAGTCAAAGTTCGAGATGAGTATGATGGGAGAATTAAGTTTCTTTCTCGGACTGCAAGTAAAACAGCTACCTACAGGAACCTTCATCAACCAAGTCAAGTATACGAAGGAGCTTATCAAGAAATTTGGCATGGAGAATAGAGCAGCAACGTCCGTTCCCATGTCCACATCCATAAGTCTTGACAAAGATGAAGATGGTAAAGATGTAGACATTACCAAGTACAGACGCCTCATTGGATCGCTGCTGTATCTCACAGCAAGCAGGCCAGATATTATGTTTGCAGTAGGAGTGTGTGCTAGATTCCAAGCAGCACCGAAGGAATCACATCTTTTAGCAGTAAAAAGAGTGATCAAGTATCTGAAAGGAACTCAGGAAGTCGGCCTATGGTATCCTAAGAAAGGAGGATTCAAGCTTAAAGGCTACTCCGACTCAGATTATGCAGGCTGCAAGATTGATAGAAAGAGTACAAGTGGGACGTGTCAATTTCTGAGAAATAGACTTGTCTCGTGGTTCTGCAGGAAGCAGACCTCAATTGCAACCTCTACAGCAGAAGCAGAGTATGTTACAGTAGGAAGTTGTTGTGCGCAGATTCTCTGGATACAGTAGTAACTTAGAGATTATGGGATAGAAGAAAAGGAGACGCCAATTCTCTGTGACAATACAAGCGCTATTGCAATTACCCATAATCCTGTCTTTCACTCAAGAACAAAACACATTGACATTCGTCATCACTTTATAAGAGATCATGTTGAGAAGAAAGATGTTGTGCTTGAAAAGGTTCACACGGATCTACAGCTTGCAGATATCCTTACAAAACCCTTGAGTGAATCTAGGTTTTCTATGCTTCGTAACGAGCTAGGAATCCTTAAGTTGTGAAGAAAAAGAAAATGCAAGATCGCAGGGGGAACCTCTGCATGCTTGCAGGAAGCTGTAAAATTTGGTACTGTAAGCTACGCGTCAATACAGCACTGGGTTCAGACAGCGCTGCAACCTACATTCTTACAGTACAGCAGTTATCGAAGAAATCAAGCAGCATCAGGTTACAGCATTAATTTCAAAAGGAGTATTGATTGCTCTGCAACCTCGTACTAGAGATGCTGCAACCTTAAAAAGGCATTTATTTAGGCGGCAAAGGGCATGTCTTTCAACATTAAATGCATGACTGCGGATGTCAGGAAGTGGAAAGGGCGCTGACAGAGCTCACGCGCCAAGTAATTATTAGCGACGATTTGACATCTCCGCTTTTTCCTGAGCCACTAGATCATTTCCCTGATTTATCTCAACCGTCAATCTCGCACGTCTCTTGAGAACCGCCATAAAGACCAAAACGTGCCATTTGAAATTCACTTTTCATCATCTTCAGAGAGAGAAACGCTTTGATCGCAGAAAATTCTCTAAGTGCAAAACTCTTGTTTCTTCTCTCTCTATCTCACAAAGATTTCAATGGCTGCCAGAAAGACCATCGTCCTTGATGGAAGGATGATCAACAGAGAAAACATCCTGGAGTCAGGGCTGTATGATAATGCCCTGATCAAGCGGATTTTTGATGCTCTACAACAGACCTAAGTCCTAGGGCTGTTGACCACCGTATATGCTGGCTTCTCCACGGAGTCAGTACAGAGGTTTTATGCCTACGCTGGGCAGGCGGAGGACAGGAACTGCATCCTGTTCCGGATGGATGCAGATGGAGAGGAACGGTCGCTGACCGTTAGGGATATCTCCACCACCTTCAGCATTTCGGCTGCAGGCTTGACTCCCAGCCAGTTGGCGACGTATGGGGAGGCATCGGCTCAAGAGATGTGGGATCTCTTTCGAGAAAGGGATGCAGGGGCTGAAATCAAGATAAGCGCCCCCAAGAAGCTCTTCAAACCGGAGTTTGAACTTCTCCACGACATCTGTGCGTACTACATCGAAGGGAGGACAGAGAGTTATGACAAGTGCACAGATATTCGGTTCCGGATCATGTCTGCAATCATGGCCGGAGAGAAGGTGAACTGGGCAAGGTTCATCATGAAGAGGCTATGGGAGGAAGCAGAGAAGATAACGGAGCGTCGGAGCTACGGTATCACCATTTGCTCTCTGCTCTGCAAGCTTGGCCTTCAACTTGCAGCACCCGTCCCCATTCATCCTGGAAAGTATCTCGGGGAGAAGAAGAAGGGCAAGACCCAGCCGAAGGCTGCAGGAGCAGGAGTTGCGAGGAAGAAAACCAAAGATAAAAAGAATGCAACTCTTGCTCTGCAAGATGAAGCTGCTGTCAGAGGGGAAGATGCTGAAGAAGAGGATCCTTCGAGTCCTCTTCCTGTTATCAAGAGGAGTTCAGGGAAGGCTGTACCTGAACTTGAATCCTCTTCCCCAGATGATGACGCACATTTGGTGAAAAGGGCTCCACGCAGCAAGAGAGCTGCCGCTGCTGTTGGGGATGTGTCACATCAATCCTCTATGGTTGTAGTTGACCTTGGGGATGAGTCACATCAGCTTCGGGAGCCACATCAGCACCGGGTCGAGCCAACTGAAGAAGAAGCTCGTCTACAAACAGAAGCTTCAGTGCTCGATCCCACCTTTCCAGCGGCTAGAAATATGCCGGCAGAGTACTCTCTTTAGAGAGAGATGCGGCTGTCTAAGAGGGAAATCCTGTTGAAGTGGAAGGATTTCCTGATAGTCGAGCAAGCTGTCCTGGAGTGGGCCAAATCAGAGGATATTCTGGCACTCCTGCAACCTAATTTTGCAGCAAGAGTTCAAAAGCTTGATGGCTGCAGCACTGCACAGGGAGCACAGGACAAGGGAAAGGGCAAAGCTCTTGCAGAATCCGACTCTGCAGAGCTGCCGATGAAAGCAGCAGTGGAAGATGTGTAGGTCTTCCTCGCCCCGGCTGCAGAGGCAGTAAGAAGGGGCGATGATGTCGCATTTGCTCAGGAGCAAATCGACACCTTGGGAGTGGAGCAGGCTGAAGAAGCCATGCTGCATCTAGCGCTGCAACAGAGCCTGAAGGAAACCAGGATGCAGCACACTCCAAGGAGGATGCGGGGAGAAGGCAGTTCAAGTTCAAATCAGATGAACTCCCCTGCATACGAGCAAGTAGTTGAGGGCCTTTCCAACATTGTCATGTTGGATCGCTTGGAGGAGGAGGAAGCCCAACTACTGGATTATGGTGATTCCCCAGTGCGCGATGATGAAGATGCTGCTCAAGCAGACTCTGAGGGGGAACCATCTACCATAATCAAGAATGTCATCTCAGACATTTCTGAGATTGCTAATGAAGCATCTACGGAGGGAGTTGCAGAGGCGGTACTCCCTGCACTGGACGCGACAACAGTGCAGCCAGCAACCACCCTTCAACAGGAAGAAGGAGCTGCAGAGAAGAGCAGAGTGGAAGCTGAGATCCTAGCAGCAATAGAGGATACAGTGCTGAATACTGTGATCGCTGCAGGAAGCAATGCAGAGCTGCAAGAACCCATTCTTGCAGCAGAGACTGTCAAAGTTGTTCTGGACCGGCCGAGGAGACGGGGTTCGTTGAGAAGACCTCAGTGAAGGATGTTGTTCTGACAACACTCCCTGAGTGTGAGAAGACCTCAGGTGGGGAGACTGTTCAGACAGTACCCACTGAGGATGCTGGAGTTGAAGCCGAGGTATCCCCAGTACAGCTAGAGACACCTCGTGAGGAGGTTGATGCTGCAGCTGCTGCTTGCTCACAAGAACCCTCAAAGGTTACAGCAGTGAAGGATACTGTGGACGCTAACATGTCGGATGCCGAATTCGCAAGATGGATGAAGGAACGGAACATTGCTGTTCATGGACCAAAGTCTGGAGGAGTCATTCATGTTCCAGTCTAATCCAGCGAAGATGAGGCAGAAGAAGAAGAAGGAGATGAGCACCCATCCTCAAGCTCTACAAGCTCTCATACCAGCAAGGATGAGGATGAGGTTGCTGCTGAAGTACCGAGGCAGGATGTAGCACCAGTATGCCAAGAGGTGATCCCATTTGCTGCATCCACTGCTGCCTCAACAAGAAGGAATACAGGGCTGACTCCTGATGGATCTATCAACAGGGTCGAGACCGCTGTTAGACATCTGCTGCATGCTCTCCAGGAGCATGAGTCTATCATGCGCAACAGTCTCAGGGTCAGTGCCCAATTCCATGCTGAAACTATGACAGGTTTCAAGAAGGACCTCGGAGTACTGCCTGATATGATCAAGTTGAATCTTGCTGAACATTCGAACAGGTTGTACTACGATCGGGTCAGGATGGAGAAAGAGTTGAAGGTCGAAGCTGCTCTGACACGCCAAGAGATCAGACAGTGTAAGCAGCATGCTGAAAATGCCTCAACCAAACTCAACTCTCACTCCAAAGTCCTGGAAACACTTCTGGATCGTGTCTTCGATCAATCCCAAAGAACCAGAAGTGTGGACGACCGCCTGGGGAACCTGGAGCTGATTGTGGGAGAACTTAAGGACATCATGATCCGAGCTTTTCCTCAGCATGTCGATGCTCTAAAGCCCGCCCCTGAACTGACCCGACGCCCGCGATCAAGGGCGGTCCCAGCAGCCCCTGCTCAGACCCCGGCTTTTGATGATGCCAAACAAGGGGAAGGATTTGAAGAGAAATACAGGAGCAAAGGGGCGGCTGAACCTGAAGAAGAGGAAGAAGATGATGACCAGCAACCTCTCAGCAGGAGGAGAAGGAGGTCTGGATCATCCGCTGCGGCTGATATCCCTTCTCCAAAGAGATGGAGAAGAGATGATGATGGAGCTGGTGGAGCCGGTGCAGCTGCTGGAAGAAGATCTGCTGCAGGTTCTGCACACAGCAGAGTTGCAAGCAAGGATGCAGCACCGCCCAGCTATCATCATAAGAGAAGGGATGATAGCCAGCAGCAAGGCTCAAGGAAGAGGATGAGTGGGGACGAGTCTGAGAATCAAAGGCGCCAATATGAAGAAGCTACAGATCCTAATGCCTGGATTCAAAGACTCGGCGTAATTGGTGTTAGAAAATTTTTTCCAAAAAACTTCTACCAATTCCCTCCTCAAGAAATCCCTCGCCTTGACACTGAGAACATCTCTGCTGAAGTGTCCGTGTTGATGGATCAAAGGCCTGAAGGAGAGAACATGGCTTGGAGATTCGACATCTTCAAAGAAGTCAGACTGCCTTTTGATCGGAATCCAACATTTGAGGCGATCACCATTTTCAAACGATCAGAGTACCTCAGACACTTCAGAGATCTATGCAGGCAGGGCAAATTCAGCAAGTATCATACCTGCAAGACTGCATTGAGAAGGTATGAACAGCTCGTTTGGGAAGGAAGCCTTGACATTCAACAGATGTACATTGATCGAGTCAAGGAAGGGCTGATTGTACCATTCTGCGAGGACTTCTGGCTGAGATGGATTCAGATTCCTGTGATCAGACACAAGCTGGAAGAGTCCTACCAAGAGTCCATCAGGGACTGGTGGAAAGGATCAAGAGGAAGAGAAGGCCTTGAAAGGTTTGAAAGAAGATCAGACGAATCAACAAGCAAAAGGTCTTCGTTTTACTAAGCTGTATTCATATACCCTCTTATGATCCCTATTAATTGTATTTTTTTGAATGCCGCAACTGTCGCATTAAATGCTCCAAAAGAGAAAGTTAATTCGCATTAAATGCGAGTCATGCCTTTGATCAAGTACACTAAAATTCAAAAGAGAGATATCTTCTTCAACGGATATTTCTCATACAAATATAAATAGATGATGAGTAACCCTGAAGCTGACTGCTGAAACATTTTGCGCAAAAACATTAAAGCATTCAAGCCATACTCTTTCAAGTCTACTCTCAGTTTCAGTCACTCAACCTCTGTGAAGTGAAGCAAATTCAAAGCTGAAAGATCCTTTGAAGGATTCAGAAGCTCACTTCACCGCACCAATTGAAGAACAAATCCATATACTTTTTAACCTTATTGTTGTGTGTTTAGGTTGTTTAGGTGTCGAACAGTTGATATGAGAGATCCTTGTTATTTATATAGTTATCTTGGAGATAAGCAGCTTCCCTGTGTGGGAGTTTGAAACCCTATGTGGGTTTGTCTTTAGAGTTTACAGTTGGTGTGTGTACGCTGGACTCTAGTAGGTGTTTTGCTTTGTAAAGTTGATAGATTGTTAGGAAAATCCTGTAAACCAATCTTGCTTAACAAAGTTCCTGCTCGAGGTAGCAGTAGAGTGGACGTAGAAGGATTACACCACCTTCGAACCACTATAAGCCATAAGTGTTTTATTGATTTCTTATATGTGTTTTATCTTATATATTAGTATCTCTGTCATAAGCATAAAACGTTTTGTAAAGGATCATATTTGAGAAAACTAGCCTTGTGTTATAAAACCTATTTTTTTTATGCGTATAAAACTCTAAGTTACAGCGTGCAGCACTACATCCTAATGCTGTAAGTAGTAACTGTCTGGCGCTGCAAGTTCAAGTAACTTGCAGAACAGTAAGTTTTTCAAGAGATTTGCAAAATCGACCAAGGTTCATTCATCCCCCCTCCTCTGAACCTCAGACACCACTTAGGACCAATACAATCGCTTATAACCAATAAAATCTATAAAACTAACCCTTGAGAAGATCGATAAATGGTGGTTCTAAATTTAAGATTTACTAGAAAATAGGGTTTTCTTGCTTAGATGTTAGCTCCTTACACTTTATGTCATTCTTGAGGTTAAACTATCACCTTATAAAGTTATCAGATACAATATACAATAATTATCAAATCTAGGGGTCATAATATAATTTATGTAAGTTCTAGGGGTCGTTTTGTTATTTTAGCAAACTCTTGGGGTGATTCTGTAATTTCTGCAAAGTTTAAGGTCTATTCTATAATTTCTAGGAATTCTTGGGGTTAGTCTGCTATTATTCATAAGTTCAGGGGTCTTCATGGATATCTTATAAAGTTTAGGGACTAATCTGTAATTTCCATAAGTTGATGGGCGTAAGTGCTATTTACCCTAAATTTAGGGTTTGGAATTTGGTCCCTAGTCTAAATCAAATTCTCAAAAACAACCCTCAGCCCAAAACTAGCTCTTACCGCCTCCCATGTCGCCACCCAGCCGCTACTACCGACGACCCACGTCGTCGGCGACTCTACATCCAACATACACTACACACAGATACATATATATATATATATATATCAACACACGTATAGATACAAATACATATACACCTCGGCCACCACTTCCAACGGTGGCTCACAATAGCCACGCCGGCGTAACTCTGGCACCGGCCACACCCACACACCATTCCCGGCGCCACTATGAGTGGCGGCGTCTCCACCACACACACACGCAGACACAGCCACACATATATACTGTTGGGATTTCATTGTTTAGATGTTGATGAGACAAACCAATCATGTAATAGGAAGTTTTGAGTACCCCATTTTCACATTGTTTAAGTGAATAAATAGACTAGAATTGAGTCTTGAGTCATGTTTTGAAATGGAAGTTAAAAGAGGATAAAGTTGCATCTAAGCTTTAAAGGAAGATATCGCTGCAAGAAGGCAGGATACAGTATCGCTGCATGAAGGCAGGATACAGCAAAGCAAGGTAGAACGGCGTGCAGCATCGCTGCATGAAAAGGATACAGGAGTATTGCTAGAACGAAGTTACAGCAGCACTGCCAGACGATACTGCAAGCAGGTCTAAAATACAGCAGCACTAAAAGAATGCACCAGCTGCACAAAGACCAATGATACAGCGCAGACTTACAGAACAGTTAAGTAAATACAGCGCCAACCACAAGACGAAGTATCCTGCAAATTCCAGGAAGGATAAATGCAGTACGAGGAACGGAGATCCAAGCAGGGACAAAAGAGCCGTTCAAGAAAAAGTCAAAGTAGCAGACACGGAGCCAATAAGAAGTTGCCACATGGACTGACGTGCCGCAGAAAGCTGCGAGCCACAACTGCCGCATTAAATGCTCCCGAAAAGAAAGGTCAGTCGCATTAAATGCGAACCATACTTTGGCCAGGCTATTTCAAATTCAAAAGAGGGATGTCTCCTTCAACGGACATCGTCTCCTACAAGTATAAATAGAGGTCGAGGAGAACTGAAGCTGACTACTGAAAACTGATACCGTCACTATTACGAAAGCATCTACGCAAAGAGTTTAAAGCTTACAAAATTTCAAGCCAACAGTTTCAGTCACTCAACCTATCGAAGTGAAGCAGAGTTCAAGCTGAAAGATTCCTTACGGATTCAGAAGCTCACTTCGAAGCACAAGTTGAAGAAAACCTTTTTATCCTTTTAACCTTGTTGCTGTGTGCTTAGGTTGTTTTAGTGGTGTCAAGCAGTTGATAGGAGAGATCCTTGCTGTTTGTTTAGTTGTGTAGAGTTAGGCAGCTTCCCTGTGTGGGAGTATAGAACCCTGTGTGGGTTAGCCTTTGAAGTTTGCAGTTGCTGTGTGTACGCTGGACTTCAGTAGGTGGTTTGCTTTGTAAAGTTGATAGATTGTTAGGAGAGTCCTGTAAATCAATCTTGCTTAACAAAGTTCCTGCTCGAGGAGCAGTAGAGTGGACGTAGAAGGATTACACCACCTTCGAACCACTATAAGCCATAAGTGTTTTTATCGCTTTATTTATCTATGCTTATTTTCTGCATATATCTATCTATCTCTCATCATAAAACGTTTAAAAGAAGCATTCTTGTGTAAAACAGCCTTGTGTTTAAAAGAATATTTCCGCTGCGTACAAAACTCCAGGTTACAGCGTGCAGCACTGCATTCTAGCGCTGCAAGCAGTAACCATCTATCGCTGCAAGCTCAAGTAACTTGCAGTGCAGAACGGTTGTTTTAAAGATTCTGAAAAATCGACCAAGGTTCATTCACCCCCCCTCTGAACCTCGGACACCACTTGGGACCAACATATACACCCACAGATATACATATATATATAAATATGTAAATATTTCATACACATGCCGTACACGATGGAGATGCGATCGGGTCAAAATCCGAGCCGTACTTGTGACCGACTTGACGAGAACTATATCATAATCATTTTACCTTGCTGGAAAGGACCTCGTCGGTGGTGATTGGAAGTGGCGGTGATGGCTGTGAAAGTGGCGGTGGAGATGGGTGAGGGAGAAGAGAGTTTTTCTTTTTTTTTCCTTCTTATTTTCCTTTCCAATTTCTTTATTTTTTGCCAACTTATTCCTATATCATTTTTTTCCCCACATTTTCAAGCAAGAGGTGTCATAATCCCATTAACTTAATTAGTATAAGTTAATTAAAGTTAATTAGGACTAAGGTTTTTAACAAATTTTGTGGGTGCTACATAGAGATCTATTGTACAATGCAGTAAGAGGAATGGGGTTAAAATCCACACACTAAGAAACGTTCATAGCGGTAACTCAACTATGATGAGCGAAGATCCCATGAACTTGGTTCAATGAGACAACTAAATTATGGATGGTTCAAATGTGCACTTGGAACCTATCTAGTGCCTCATTCTCAAAGCTATCCAAGTGCTAACCTGCTAACGTGTGGTGAGGGTAAGCTTTCATGTTTTTAATGATTCCTATACCTTTAAAAGGTGGGGTATTGCATGATACTCTTTATAGGAGATCACCTATATAAGTGAGAAGTTTTGTCGCTTCAATTTAATGACTTATGAATCTAAGATATGGTCCAGGTCCGAAATGGACACAACATGAGAATAAAGATATTAAGAGTTGTTATTGTGTAAATGTTATTATCTTGGTTTACATAAAATGCTGACCAGTTCAAAACATCGCGTTCACTGAGCAGCGAGTAAATCCGATAGCATCTTACTAAGTAATGTTCAAAGCCGGAAGCTACCTATCCTAATGCAATAACAGCTCGCCGGAACTTTCTAAAGTGTCTGCATTCGCATACGCATTAATTTTCATTCATGTAGGAGATTGTTGGAAATTGGTTTTGAAAAATTGGTGTTGATCAATCTTTGACCAATTATTTCATGATGTTTCATTTGTTGGAAACAAAAATAAGTTGCAAATTTAAAATCTACGTATCGAGTAGATAAATTTAGAGTATTTATTTTCTCAAATCCAATTTTGGATGAATGAGAAATTAATGCTTGAAATTGGCAACTTAAATTCAAAATGTGTGAAAGTTCGAAGAGGTGTGAATTATGGAAAAGTGTGAGTTTGAATTGAATTGATGCAATCCAATTTAAAGGGATGCAACTAATCCGAAACATTGTAAGACACCTTATTTCATTCGAAAAGGTGTCTAAATATGGAAAGATTTTAATTCAAACAAAAAAATGTCTAATTATGAAAAGACATCATTTCAAATTAAAAGGTGTCTATTATGGAAAGATACCACACATCTTCTACTTCTATAAATAGATCCCACCTTCAGCCATTTCATTCACTCCACCACAACTTGCATTATTAGCATTCTAGCAATTGTAGTCTCTCATCATCTTATCTAAAAATGTTCTAAATATCATTTTAGTTCACCGAAAAACTTTTGGAGTCATTGTGTTGCGATCCTTAAGTTAGTAAGTCGTTGTATCTTGGGGACGTTTGCCGTAGACCGCACTGAATAGGGGTAATTTCGTCCTATGGAGAAAGAGTCTAACTCTTGCCTCGACTTTCCCATTTGCTATTTTAGTCATCTTCAAGTACACCACACATTTTCCAACTTTACTGAGTATGATAAGATAAATTGTAATAGATTTTGATGAGACAAAACATGTAATAGTCTAGAAGCATTAGCTATTCAGATAGGTTTCGATATGTAAATAGCTAAGGCAAGGATGCTGGAAAGAGAAGGAAATTCTGCCAAGGAACCTAAGCCAAGTCCCTGCTACCTGCATGCTGCCACAAGAAACCAGTGACCAAGCTTCAAAGGATGCTGCAAGGAACTTGGAGATGGTCAAGGAAGCTGACTTGCTTGCTCGAAAAGGAAACTACCAGATACTTTAAAATCAGTGCAACCTAACTAGCCAGTAGAGTCACTCTAGTTTCAGCAAATCAGTGATTGTCATGTGTGAAAAAACAGCAAGGACAGAGTACAGCAAACTGCAAGTTTAAGCCGCGCAGCAGAAGGACAAAGGCAATGGCAGAACTGTATGAAGGCATTTCAGAACAGGTGTCAGAAGATCAGTAGAACCAATCAGAGCAAGACACCTCACCAAGTAAAGGACTACCCTCCCAACGGGCAGAATTCCCACTAATGCCTATAAATAGAAGACTGAATGCACCAAGAAAGAGAGAGCCTAAGAATTGAAATTTCCTACGCGAAGCAACTCTCCTACAAGCTAAAATCTTCATTTCTAAGTCATACAGTCAAAGCAGCAGCAAGCCAGCTACCTTGTGGAATTAGAAGTCTAAGGAGCTTGCTGCACCCAACAGTTGAAGATTTCATATCTTATTCAAACGAACTGTTTAGGAGTCACTTAGGCAGGAGTTTAATCTGCTAAGTTGCTATTCTCTCTAAAGAAGAGAAAGGATCCTGTGTGGGTTGAGGAACCTGTGTGGAGATCCTGTGTGGGTCGCTTAGTTGGTCACTGTGCAGCTACCTGTGTGGATAGAGCTGACAGTTTTGTGTAGAGTAGAGTTTGTGTTAGCAGAGTCTATTGTAAATCAAACTTGTTTTAACAAAGTTCTTCCTTGAGAAGGAGTAGAGAGGACGTAGAAGGATTACTCCACCCTCGAACCTCTATAAATCTGCTTGTGTTCTTACAACTTTTTATATCTATCTGTTCAGCTAAGCTTACTGCATCAAAGACTTTCGAAAATCAAATTATTTCCGCTGTGCATTATTGTCTCTGACTAAGTCCTAAGGTCACTGCCCGAGTAGCAACCTATCGAGCAGCAAGCTTACTAGCTACCTGTTCATCAAGGACTTAACATCTTGGAGTAAAAGTTAAAAATTTGATAAGGTTAATTCACACCCCCCACCCTCTTAACCTTATACCACTTGGGACCAACAGAGTATAGTATGATTTACAAAGCACACAACAGTTACACAAACTCAAGACTTAATAAATTACACCTAATAGTTGTTTAGCTTCTACACAGATTGTTCGAACAACTTAGACTAAACCACACAAAATGTCTATTCACATAGGTAGTTACACTTAGTAAGAAACCTATAGTTTTTTCAACTAAAGACTCCTAAAACAACCTCTCAGATATAATTAAGTATAATTTCATCTTCAACTTGAAACAATATGTTAAACTTGTAGGATCAATTACTTTTGAAGGTTTGATAGTGTTATCGCGATGAGGTAGAATTAATATATTTACTTCCTAACCTAACTACTAGTAGATAGGGGAAGTCGGAGTTCATCCCACTAATAGTGATGAATAAATTGTCTCCTATGTTCAATACAATAAAATGATAAAAGATAGGAGCTTTTTAGATTCGATTAAGAATTACCACTAAACTAATTAATCAATGAACTAAGGTATTCCAGTTATCAATTTAGTTATCTTGATATCAACTATTCCCTAATGAATGTAATATATCTCTCTTAGTTCATCTTGGAATTAGCATCTCTAGTATAAAAAAAATTGTTAAACCGAGTCATCTCTTGAAATCTTGTTTATCTTATCGTCTTAATGAATTATGCATTTAATGAATTAAATAACCTAGAATAATATCTCTAGATTTAATTCATTAAATGCATAATCATTAAGACGATAGGATAAACTAGATTTCAAATACACAAGCCAGATTTGATAATTTATGATTATGTTACCCTAAAAATACAAGACCTTTGATTTATTACTAATAAAATTATATCACAATAATTAGAATTCATGATTTAAAACTCTAGCAATCAATTATCAAACATTTAACCTAGGTGATCAGTTTAAATGAAATATCAATAATCGAAATTAATATAAACAGATAATATAATCAATTCCAATCGAAATATCAAGAAAAAATTATAAGATTAATTAAAACATAAGAGATTCTCAAATTCAAACATCCCTATTAACAGAGGAATTAGCCTTGAATGCTTGAAATTGAATCAACAGAAATTGTAGAAAAATCCATTAACAAAACTAATCCAGAAGTTATGTCTTAATATTCTGGTCTCTCTCCCACGTAGGCGTGTGTTGCTTGGAAAGAAATAAAGGAAAATTATGAAGGGAAAGTAGGATGGACGTGTGTTCCTTTCCTGCCCATATGTGGGCCCCTTTTAATCGTCTCTTGAGAGATGGGCTCAAGCCCAAAGTCTTCTTTCTCTCAAGGTCATGAGATTCTATGTCAATTTCCATTTTCTGGCCCAAAAGTTTCTTCATTTGAAGCCCAAACAACTTCATTCTTTGATCCACGATCATATTCTTTTATTTGAAAATACTTTAAAATTTTCTAAAAATAATATGTAAAGTACTTGGAAATCAAAAATACATATGGGTATGAAAATAGTACATTTAATCACATCAAAGAACAAGTGATCTAAAATTTATCAACTATAAAATGCATATATTTTCTACCTATCAAGGTTATATCTTTCTTAAGGTTGAGTAATTAAGGCTTTGTTTGGATTTAGACTAGCTCTTCCGGATTTGGAATGAGCTAAGCCTCAATTCTTATTTGTTATGAGATGTGAAAATCCTATTAATCTACCCTACGTTTCCACTTTTTACAATTCCCAACAATAACATCCATTTTTTTAAAATAAAAGAATGCAACATCATTTATATTTTCTATAATTTCCAATGTAATTGTGATATTTTAATTATAATTTTACTCTATAAAATTTCAAAATAAATATAAATTAATGAAATCCATCCTTTTCAAAATCCACTAAAATCCCAAGTCCAAACTCACTAAATCTATCTAAATCCCAATTCAAACAAAAGTAAGGCTTTTTGTATAATTAAGCTTGATGGACATAGAATGTTTCATCAATTCTCTGAATAGTTGAGAAATTAACTCAGGTGCACACTCCCTATTTATAGCAGGAGATTTTGTCCACTGAAGAGGAGCAAGCAACATAAGTCCTAAGTAATTTAATATTTTACAAACTCAATGTCAATTGAACTACTCCATTCTACAATAATGCAAATAAACAAAGGAGACGACTCTTCTGCTATAAGAATGGGCATTTTCTATGCTATTTCCAGGATTACTCTTTTATATTAACTTTTATTAGGCTAATACAAAAACCAAATCACGAGGTCTCAAATTCAAACTAAATAATTTAATACTACTCGATCTGCTTATCAAAATACTAGAAATTTTCAAAATGATGAAAAAAAAAAATACTATCTGGAGTTGACATTGGAAATACTACAAGACAATATCCATTCATATCTTTTGTTCCGAAACATAATCTAGGTGACATGGGTACTATTCAAAACTTGTTCATTTTCCTTCTCCTATCAAAACTAGTCCATGCTAGAAACGATTGTCCCTCAACATTCTGTGGCGAGAATGGCCTCGTCGTACACTTCCCCTTCTGGTTACAAGGTGGTGATCAACACGCAAACTGTGAACCTCGAGGGTTTAATCTAAGCTGCAGAGGTCAGAACAAATCAATTATAGACATTCCTGATTCTGGAATCTTCTATATAAGTTCTATCTATTACTACCTCAGAAGAGTCATGCTTCAAGATCCCTACAATTGCCTCCCAAGACGACTTTTGAGCTTGAATCTTTCGTCTCCTCGCTTGGTGCCTGTTTCGTATCAGAATTACACCTTCATTAGCTGTCCTAAAGGCCAGGTAATTAGTCCTAGCAGTGTCTTCGATTGTCTCAGTAACACGACCACCGATGTCTTGGCCTTGAAGTACTATGAAGATGTCATGATGAATTTTCCCAAGTGCAAGAAAATTGGCACAATTCCAGTGCCAGTTTCATCTGCTTATGATTCTCAGTTTCCAAATCATCTCGAGCTAACGTGGGATTCTTTTGATTGCAAAAATTGTGGATCTGAAACCAATAAGAATGGCTCTGCAATAGGTAATATACTTTCCCAACTCTTATTATTTATGCAATCATGATTATCAATCTGAAGCAGTCTAGTAAATTAATATTGAGGAGGGTTTTTAGTGTGCATTATTAATTATTCCTGAGAATAATAGGATAATTCTATTATTGATGACGACAGCACAGGCATATTGTATGATACAAGTCAACTACAATTATATATTAAAGATACCTTCATCTGCTAGTCAATAAAAATTTAACAAATATATTTGACAAAGCCAATTTCAGCTACATGTCATTGGAAAAACACTGATTAACATCCGTTATTACTAAAATATGTAACCGCTTGTATATTTCCAAAATTGTTCTTTTTATATATAATTTATTTTTTGATATTTTTTCACTTTTTATCATTAATTTATAAAAGGTCCGCCCTACTTGCATTGTAAAAATCTGTCTATTATATAACTTTTAGTCTCTAATTTATTGTATGTTTTGATCTAAAAATATTTTTAAGGGTATAATTGACCAAAATAACTAGAAAAACAACAAAAGTTAGAAATAGAAAAAAATGAAAAAATAAAAACATTTCTCATGGAAGTCAGTTTTTAACCAGGGTTAACACTCTCAAATTTGTAGGTGCAGCCAAAAAGGGACATGGTTCGACAAACATTACCATGATCTTAAGTATACCAACCTTGATCATACCTGTTATAATAATTGTCTGGATATGCATGAAGAAACAAGACAACCCTCAGAACAGCAACTCGCTTCAAAGTTTGGGCAGTGCAGGTATAACAGGAAGGGGGCTGGATAGATCCACCATTGAAACTTACAGAAAGATCACAATTAGTGAAAGCTGGTCGATTGAAGGACTTATCAATGATGTAACTTGCGCAATATGCCTTACAGATTATGCCCCAAAGGACACAATAAGGTTCATGCCTGAATGTGGACACTGTTTCCATGTCCAGTGTATAGATAAGTGGTTATGTATGAATAGCAAGTGTCCAAACTGCAGGACCTCGCAATTCAAGAGTTGATGTGATGGTAATCATGCATACCAAATTGTATACATTGGTTCAAAGTTACTTAATCTTCACTTGAGAAATTAAAGAAATAAAACTTCTCTCCATCGTGCTTGCTCCTTATAATGAAGATAGGACAAACATAAATAGTTAAGGGCAAAGGTTTTTCTTTTACACATTTTCATAAGGTAACCAACTTTTCATTATAAAAAACGATTATTTTTTATTTATGTTAGGACAAAATCACTATTCACTTTCTCCAATGTTTTTTTTATGAAAAATAGGGTTAAATGTAAAAATGAACATTAAGTATGAATATTTTTCAATTTTCAATCTAATTTTTCTTTTTATTCAATCAAAACCGACTGGAATAGTCATACTTCATGTTAGAAAAAATAGTCATACTTGAAAAAATCACAATATTTTCCTAAATTGCAATTTTTTTTATAATTTCCAATTTAAAATCACAATATTTTTCTAAATTGCAATTCTAACTAAATATTCAAATATTGTAAAAATAATCATGACCTTATATATTAAAAATTTTATGCATGCGAAAATTGAAAAACAGTCACACTACATATTGTTTTTTGGATTTTAACCCCCCTATACGACTGTTTCAAATTACATTTTTCCTATGTTGAAGGATGCTAGGAAACTGTATGTGTATGACAGTTTAATTAAAAAGGACAGTAATTTGGAAAAATGATCAGTGCCAAATTAGAAAATTGTAATTTGAAATAGCTGTATAGGGGGTTAAAATTTAAAAACAATATGTAGTGTGACTGTTTTTCAATTCGTATGCACAAAATTTTTTAGTGATATATTTACCATTAAGAAAATCATTTATTTGTCAAAAAAATTGTTGGAAAAAAAGTTTAGATTACAAGCTTCTTAAACTTTGGGTTATAAAATTATAAAAAGGTAATTAGCTATTGAAAACTGCTTCAAATTGTTTTTTACATAACCATATAATTACCAAACACTAAGTTTGTTGTTTTTATTAAAAAATTATTATTTTTAGTGACATATTTACCATTAAGAAAATCATTTATTATGCATTTTGTCAAAAAAATTACTGGAAAAAAAAAAGTGTAGATTACACTTTGAAAGCCTCTTAAACTTCGGGTTACAAAATTATAAAAAGGTTAGATATTGAAAACTGCTTCAAATTGTTTTTTACATAACCATATAACTACCAAACACTAAGTTTGTTGTTTTTATCAAAAATTTATTATTTTAGTTTGAAAATTAAAAATATAAAAATAATGGTTTTTGTTTAGATAATATGACGACAGAAATATATAAGGAGAAATGGCCAAATATATCCATTTCATTTCATGTAAGTAAATCTCATTTTATTCATTAATATAAAACTTGGTCCCTTTATACCATTGAATATAAAAGTTGAGCCCAAAATACCTATTTTTAAGTTAGGTCAACTGTCCAATGGGTCCCCAATCTGCTTTATTCCAATCAATCCCCATCAATAAAATTTCATGAATCATGTATCATGTATTACAATATTCAGCTCTATTTTAATAATTTTCGTGCACAAAATCGTAACAAAAATAGATAAGAAATATTAATTATAATATTCATTGAAAAACTACACCAAAATATTTGGATCAAAATGGTTTGCAAGAATTGATTAAAATTCATATTTGGATATAATAAAATATAACTTCGTGCACGAAAATTACTATGAAAATGAATATAAACGATTTAGGATAACTTTCATAACAAGACCCAATTTATAGATTAATTCTCAATTCTAGACCCGAATTTTAAAGTTTCTCAATAAGGTGCTCAATTTAACATTTTTTCTCAATACAAGGATTGAAATTTAGATTTAGTTCTCAATTCAAGACAAAATTTCATTTTCTTTTTTATTTATATTTCAATATGTATTCATATTTTGGATAAATTAAGTCGAGTTAATGCGATTTAAGAACAATTTTCATCCGACTTATCTTAATTTATACGAAAAAAAGAAAGAAAAAAATATAATTAATTTAATTCATAAAATATAATTTATATTAAATATTAAAATCGATTTTCTATACTTTTATTCATAAAATTAAGAAAATAAAAGAATCTTTATTTTTTTATTGCATTTATTATATATAAAAATTAATGTATATATATATAAATTAATATAAATAGGATGAAGATCGTTCCAAAATTGCACGGACTTGTCTTAATTTATCTAAATTATAAATACATATTAAAATATAAATAAATTATAAATATAATAAAAAAGAAAAAAAAATGAAATTTTGTCTTGAATTGAGAACTCAATCTAAATTTCAAGCCTTGAATTGAGAAAAAAATGTAATTGAGCCCCTTATTGAGAAACTTTAAAATTCGAATCCAAAATTAAAAATTAATCTATAAATTGGGTCTTATTATGAAATTTATCCAATAATTTATTACTATTTTAAATTACTTTATACGAAATATTACCATTTTTAGATGTAACTTTCGTGAATTAATCCATTTTCGTGTAATATTAGTTGACTCTAGTAAGTTTATTACTTTAAAATATTTGGATCAAAATGGTTTTTTAATTTGTTATATATTTTCATACCATATATTTTCAATTCATATTTGAATATAATAAAATATAAGATTACTTTACATAAAAATTGGCAAAGTGTAAATCATTTAAATCAATCTAATCAGTTTCGTTTAACCCTATTCATGCAAAAAAAAAAAAATATATATATATATATATATATATTTCGGGTTACGCGAAATTAACAAAAAAAATTAGGATAACACAAAATTAACAAAAAATAAATTAAAACGTTTTATGGTTACACAAAATTAAAAAAAAATAATAATAATAATAAAATTAGGGACTTTTTTATTTTTTGTTAATTTTGTGTAATTCTAAAAGAATTTTTTTTATTTGCACGAAATTAACATTGGGCGACATATGTTTAGTTAATAGTTGCTCCCTTTATACCGGTAAATAACTATCATATAAGATGGAGAAAAAACGATGCCTTTAAGGTTATGAATGCCGTGCAATGGGTATGTTTTTTTTATATTTATTTAATACTTTTGTGTTATATCTGTTGCCCAATGTTAGATAATATTTTATTTTCGTATAGTTTTTATGAATGTCGTGTTTATTTATTACTTTATGTTATGTAAACAATGTAATTTTGATGTTGACAATTTTTATTGCTTAGTTCATTAAATTTGACACGAAAATATCAATTTTGAATTTACAAAAAAATACTAAAAATTTATCATATACAAAAATACTAAAAATTGATCATACATGAAAATACTAAAAATTTATCTATACACGAAAATATCATGTAATGAGCCTTGCATGAAAATGTGTTTTTTTTAATAGAAAGCACTCATTACAGGTTGGGGATTAAGGCACCATCCCCAGCCTGTATATAAAAAAGAACAAGAGTTTATACAAAATCAAACAAACTATACTAGGGCCATGTACATAAGGCCATAATAGGAAAAAAAGGGGGAAAAACAACAACAAAAGCAAAAGCCAATCAGAAACCCCGATTTGGAAACCTAAACTATCTGAATCTAAAGTTTGGGTACCCAAGTTGGTCCATACGTACTAAGAAAAGCAAAATACATGGGGCATCATGCGAATGAAGGATCTAGAGGTCACGGGATCGTCTGCCCGAGAGAGCAAGAAAATCTACAGAGCAGTTGCCCTTACGAAAGATGTGGGAGATCTGAGTCTACATCTGTGAGAAGAGGTTCCAAATCTAAATGAGAGAGTGCTGAACCTACCAAGGACCAAGACAGCTTGAACGGAGAAGGGAAACGACAACCTCGACATCCAACTCAACGCAAAAAGGGGTCCCGAATTGAAGAGTCGGCCTAAAAACATAAAGAAGGGCCTGGATCTCGGCATCGAAGCTAAAAGATGCCTAAAGGGGAGTTTGAAATGCAATGAAGAAATCACCATGATGATCTTGAGAGATGTCACCTCCACCAGCAGTGCCGGATACTCGATCAAAGAACCCGTTTGTATTCAGTTTGATCCAAGGTTCTGGAGAAAGCAACAATCGGACCAGCTAGGGAGCAATCGGATGGGGAACGGGCATCGGTGCAGATATGAAATCAACCGTCGGATGAGAGCCTCTCCAATGAATAGGAAGGAGCCTCCAGGCCGTCACAAGCAAGAAAAGATGATGATTAACCTGCCAAATAACATGAGATGGGTGAAAAGAAACACCACGATGCTTGTGGCTATTCCTCTCCATCCGAGTAAACCATATAATCAAACAAGGAATAATAATGTAGATATGTGATGTGTGTGCTTGTGGAACCGCATGTCTCTAGAAGCTCAAGACATGTGTGATGTTAGTGGTGTCAGGTAGTGTGCAGAGAAACCAAGAGGTAAAAAAGACCCAAACAGATCACACGACATCAATTAAAAGAATAATATGAGGGATAGATTCGAAGAGGGATGAGGAGGGGAGGGCAACAATGACATCTCGAAGCGAGATGAACACCGCGGGATTGAAGCTTAGAATCAAGAGGTAACCTATTATGAAGGAGGCGCTAGAGAAAGATCGAAATGGTGGGGGTTAAGGAGGTTAGACCAAATAATTCCATAAAGGGCCCGAATTGGTCGTCTCGCTCGGACAACCTCCCAAGCAGAGGCTAATGAGAAATCAACGTGAGAAGTCAACCGCCACCTTATAATATCTTCACCCTCAGGCCTAATCGGCGCATGACCCATCTCCTCAATAGACTCATCAGAGAGCCCCATATTCTGAGACATGATCTGTCTCCACCAATCTAAGTCCCACTATCGACCCTGCCAGAAAAAACTTATACACGGATGACCCAACCGTCTATTCGAAAACAAAGCAGAAAGAGGGTTGTTCTCCAACCAAATATCATCCCAAAAACTGCACTCGCTCGAACCGAAAGCCCAAAAAATATGCTGTTGTGCAAGGGAGTCAACCTTTACAAGTCTACGCCAAGGATGGCTTGCAAACCACGACATCCTTATATGAGTAGGAAGAAGGGGACCAGCCCACATGAACCGAGCCCATATAGATCCCTGTGCACGAAATTTTCACCAAAGTTTGAGGCCATAGGCCTGAGAAAGATCGCCAAGTCGTCCAAGGCCCAAGCAACCTTCAGTAGGAGAGAGATAAATATCCTTCCAACTGACCCAATTGAACTTCTTTTGGGTAATAGAAGTACCCCAGAAGAAATGGGCCAAAATCTACTCAATCTCAAGTAAAATAAACTTCGGCGATTTCATAACCTGTAAATAATTGAGAGGAAGGGTCAAGAGAGTGGACCGAATAAGCTGAAGGCGTCCTCCATGAGAGAGATATCTATGTCCCCTTTCATTCGCCGCATCCAACAAATGTTGTTTAAGGGCCGTAAATAAAACGCCCTTAAGAAATCACTTATAGAGAGGAATCCCCAAATAAGTGATAGGAAGGGACCCCAACTGGAAACCCGAAAGCTGTTGAACAAGGGGGGCCCATTCCTTAGCAAAATAGTGATTAATTGAGAAATTACTCTTCTGATAATTCACCATATGTCCTGTAGCTCAGGAGTAGTGATCGAGAAAATGCATCAAACAAATTAAGCCGTCTTTGCAAACCTACGTGAAGATCAAGATATCATCAACATAAGATAGGTGCAAGACAAGGAAGCCTACATGGGTCCGATAGGTCATATATGGGTATTCACAGAACAAAAAATCGCTCTCTAGAAAGATAGTCAGCTACTAAAATAAAAAGGGATGAAAAGAGAGGATCACCCTGTCTCAGTTCCCTTGAAGAAGGAAAGAACCCAGAGGGGCAGTCATTAACCAGGACAGAGAACCAGCTGTGTTCGACACAATTTTTAACAAAATCAATCCATCTCACAAGGAAGCCCAGATGTGCAAGGACCGATCTCAAAAAAAGGTCATTGCACCCGATCATAAGCTTTTACCATATCAAGCTTAATAGCCAAATTCGGAAAATCACCCGGCATATTGAGACCATAAATCATTTCTTGAGCAAAGAGGATATTGTCATTGATGACCCGACCATGAGTGAAGCCGCTCTGATTCTAAGCAACAACAGAAGAAAGAATGGGAGTTAACCTGTTGTTCATGATCTTGGAGATGATTTTATCAGTCACATTACAGAAACTGATAGGGCAAAAGTCAGCCTAGGATGTGGGAAGGGGCTTCTTGGGCAATAAGACGATGGTGGTAGCAGTGAAGCTTCGAGGCATGGCATGCCCAGAAAAGAAATCCCACACCGCGTCCTACACGTCAGATTCAACAATTTCCCAACAATGTTGGAAAAATAAGGATAAAAATCCGTCAGGCCCAAAAACACTACCAGGATTGATGTCGAAAACTGCATCCTTAATCTCCTATCCAGAAGGCAGATCACATAAAACAGATATATCCATAAAACCGAGATGTGTGAAAAATAATCCGTATGAGCCGTAGCAAAAGTATCAATATCAGATGATAAGAGGTTCTGGAAGAAGGCCACTGTAAAACCTCGAAAAGCATTCTCATCAGTGATGGTTCGATCACCATCTAGAATGGAGTGTATTCAAGACCTGATATATTTTTACTTAACAAAACTGTGAAAGAATCTTGTATTACATTCACCCTCAACAATCCAATAGCCGATTTCTGACACAAAAAATTCTCTTCCATCCGTGTACAAAAAACATACTCCGCTCTACACCGATTCAATTCCATGAAATGGAAAGAAGAGGGAACAACATGGAAAACCTCTTGAGCGTGAGCAACCGCTTTAGAAGCTTTTTTAAACCGATCGAGAATGTTACCAAAAACATGAGAATTCCACCATGTAAGATGTCTCTTAACAGCTGCAAGCTTAATCTGGAGATTAACCATACCAAAGGAGCCGAAATCAAAATTCCATTCAGATTTAACCATATCGAAGAAGGTGTGATGACTAACTCACATACTTTGATACTGAAATGAGGACCGATGCATCGTCTCTGAGAAACCATATTTGATCATTAGAGGGGAATGATCGGAGGTAATACGAGGTAAATGTGTAACCGAGGTGGTGTGGAATAAGGTGGCCTAAAATTCATTAAAAAATATACGATTCAAGCGCTCTTGGAGAGCTCTTCGTCCCCAAGTGAACGGGTTACCCACACAACCTGTATCAATTAAATTACAATCCCCAATAGTTTGTGCAAAATCAAGAATCGCATCGGATCTGTTAACATCACAGCCAATTCTCTCATGACGATGCAGAAAGATATTAAAATCTCCCCCAATAGCCCAATGACAGTCTCAAAATTAGAAGCAATCAGTTTCATAGAATCCCATAGAGTAAGTCGATCAATTCTATTACATTTAGCGTAAACAAAGGAGATGCTTACAGACCGTGGAATAACAGGAGAAGATATGTGTGTGTGCAATAATTGATCTGTATCCACAAGAATATCAATTTGAAAACCAACAGTAGAAAAAATCCAAATTTTGTTCGAACAATTATTCACACCAGATATAAAGCCAAAACACCGATTAAAAAACATAAAGTTGGCAGCCACCATAGGTTCTATAATAGCCACAACAGAAAACCGATGCTCATGAATCTAGTCATGTAATTCACCCTAAGAAGCTCGATTACCCAAGCCACGGGCATTCCAAACAAGAAGGTGTACAGACATAAAAAATGTAAGGTATCAGAGGACTTACCTCCAATAACTCCATAACGGGTTATTTACTTTCGAAAGAAACTACTAATTCTGCTTTTCGGAGCAGCGGACTTACCCCGTTTATATGAAGGTATAGCACTGGGTCTTCGGGGTGCAACCACAGAATCATCAACAGCTCATTCCAACTGTAGGGGTGGGAATTCTGATAAAGAATCCGATCGAATTTTTTAGGAGAATGACAGGTAGTGAATAACAAGAGGTTGTGGGTATATCACCCCATCTAAATCGATCAAAGCAACACCGAGAGAGTCATGTAATTCATCTACCCCAAACAAGCAATTAAGGTGTAAAGAGTTCGAAGTGGGGTCCGAACTGCACCCCGTTTAGGGAAGGAGGGGTCAACCGAGGTGGGAGGTGGAGACTTATAATCAGGGCTGCCTTCGAGCGTTAAAGAATTGCTCTAGCCGCAACTCCGCCTATCTCATCACCACCAAACTGCAGCCTATCTCTAGCATCATCACAGCCCATCCCATCTCCATCAGACCCGACACCACCCATCATAGTTGCGGCGCTATAGAGTACCCGACGGTAGCCCAGCCTGTTTACGCCCAAAATCGGCACTGCAAAGCCACTGTCAATTAGCTCGATGTTGTCCCTTTCTCCATCACCTATTAGCCCGTCACTGTCTCTACACCTGTCGATGTGCAGATTGGGCGGGGCACAGCCGAAATCCCGCCTGCAGAGATGAAAAGCAGGGGGGGTCTTTCTCCCAAAAAAAAGCAATGGGTCTTTCTCACCAAAAAAAGCCATGCAATCCCTGGTCACTTCCCCTTCCTCCAAGACCCCATCTCACCTGTCTGAAACATCACACTCATCCACACCGAATGCAGCGCTGTAGATGGCCCGACGATGGCAGTCCTCCTCTCCTTCCACCGCGGCGCCGCACAGGATATCGAAGGAGTTGGCGGTTGAACAAGGATTTTCCGGGCTGTTTTCTTGGTAGTTTTTCTTGCAATTTTTCGTGCTGAAAATCTGCTGCTTAGGACTATTTTTTCCAGGACTATGAACCTTCTTTTCGTCTCTGTTTTTTTTTTGTTGGGACTGATTTTTTACCGGTGGGTTCAAAAGATCGAGGAGGCCTCGGTTTATTCCCTATAATGTAGCAGCTTGTCTCTTTGTGCCCAACGTGAAAACAGGTTGGGCAATAGGAAGGGATATTATCATACACCACAGCATGGTGTAGCACTTCCTCATTGATTTGGAGGAGGATTTCACGCACGCAAGGCTGAATAAGGTCAATCTCCATACAAAGACATATCTTGACAAGCCTGGACCGATTGGCAGTGTTTCGATCGGCTTGGATATGGCACCCAATCATTTTCCCAATTAGAAAAAATGCATCTTGATGAAATAAATGTGCCGAAAGACCGGGAAGGTCGCACCATACCGAAGCAAACGAGGATTCTGCAGAAATGGAGAATGAGGGAGTCCATTTGAAGACCTTCATTTGACAGCCACTTATGAAGTACGAGGTTTGAATCCAAAGGTGATTAAAATCAGATTCATTCATGAAAGGGAGCAAAATATGCTTTGGGTTGAGGAAGCTCCACTTGTAGGGGACTTCAAACCTAAGAGAAGATAAACTTTGTGCAAGATTCTGACCCGAGGGATACAAACGAGAGAATTTACCCACCAAAGTGAACCTCATTTGCTCAACCAATCGGTTCGTGTCCGTGGGCGAGAAAACCAGAATTTGGCGCCCTTCATGGAGAGATAAAGTACCAACAGGTTTGATATTTTTTTCATCGAAGATAGGGTTATTTTTGGGCTGTAGTGTTTATGTTGGTTGAGGTTGATTGGGAGAGCTAATAACAATTGCATATGTTTTTGATTTTGAAGGAGGAGGATCGTGATCAACCAGGAAATCTGAGGGTTGAGGATCCATGATGATCATGCAAAACGGACCTAAGCAACAGAAAGGAAGAAGATCACGTAACCATGATTAAAGTGAAATAAACACAAAAGAGAAAGAAAAATAACAGAAAATAAAAATATAATGGAAAAAAGAATAAAAAAACTGTGATGAACGCGAAGAACAAATCTATAGATTTTTTTATGTGTGTGTGAAAAAGTGTGCTTACATGAAAATAGTGTTAATATAAACTTACACGAAATTTAGGTTTTAGGGTCACATTAATTAATATAACCCTACACAAAATGAGATATAATTGGAAATTATATTAACCTATAATTTGTTGTTTAAAGTAACTCAGTTTACATCACCCTACATGAAATATTAACTTTATTAACTACATATTATATATTTTTGTGTAATTAATACAATTTATTAACTCAATTTAATACATCACCTCTATACATCACCCTACTGAGATAGAATTATACATCACCCTATAATTTATTAACTTATTAAATACATCACCCTACACGAAATATTAATTGTAAACTATATAGTAACTAATACAAATTACACGAAAATTTTAGGCAAAAAAACTGATAATTAATTCCAATATAAACTCTTTCAAATTCGAATTTTGTGTATAAAATTCAACTAACAAGCGGAAAATTCAAAATGTATTAGTACGAAAATACTTCGAAAACTAACTTCTTCGGCCATCATTTATGGTAATGTGAATTGATTGGAATAAAGCAGATTGGGGAACTCATTTCAATCAATTGGAAAATTGACTTGAACTAAAAAAATGGGTATTTTGAGACTACATCTTTTATTTATGGGTATAAGAGGACCAACTTTATATTTATGGGTAAAAGGGAATTCTCTTATATGAAAATGGGTATATTAGGTCATTTTCCCAAATAATATAATTTATTTGTCATATAGATTAAAAAATGTTAATAATAATTATTTAAATTGTATATGATTAAATAAAGAATTTAATGATTATTATTTAAATTGCATATGTTTATTGATACCTCTGATAACCTTTTAATCCACCGGTTAACTAACTCGAGAGAGTTGTTAGTTCGATATTTGTGATTTCTCATATAGGATGATTAATTAATGCACTTAGATTGATTAGAGTAATATTTTGATGAGAATTAGATGAAAGCATGTCCTAAAACTTATTCATTTATATTCGATTATCTCAGTTTAGTTTTACTTCTTTTATTTTAGTATATTTAATCTGAAACCTGTGATATTCGATGGCCTAAATAAAATTAGGGGTTGAATTTGAGTAATTAGTTGATCCTAAATAACTAGTCTTTGTGTGATCAAACTTGCTTACTGTTTCTACAATCTACACCGTACACTTGCAGTAGTAGCTAAAAGAAATTAATAAATACTAATGTTGCAATACAACTCAAACACACAACAAATCACTATACTAAAAGAGAGAAGATGAGACGGTGATGAAGAACTTTATATATGAAATCCTCTTTGTTACCTCTTGTTCGTCACACACCAAATCTTCATAGATTGAAGTGAGTTTTATAGACTGATCTCCCACTTGCTAAAAGCATCAATTTGTCAATTGAAATCTATACTTACATAAAAGCAAGACAGTTGGAAAATATTACAAGAATGTCATTTTTCCTCCTAAAAATGTCACATCATTATTTTGTTAATAAAAAAAATTCAAAAATTATTAGTTTTGTCAAGAAGATTGTTCATGTTATTTAGGAAACTTTTCTCATGTAATACATTGTTAATTATTATTATTATTATTATTATTAATGTTATTCATTGTTGAATAATAATTTATTTCTTTTTTTAAATTTTGTTAACTTTAATTACTTAATGTCTATAATTATTCTCATTATCAATTTTAAAGTTAAAACAATTTCTAAATATTTTTTGTAATTATGAGAAATATTGTATATAAATAATATTTCAAAATTTCTATTGTTACTTGGTCACTTTTAACCAACTCCACATTTAAATTATTTATAAATTTTGTATTCCACATTTTTAATATTATAAAATATAATTTAGAAGGATATATACAATTTGTGTTATTTGAATTTAGAATAACACACAACCCAAAAACAAATGCATATGGAAGCCCTAATGTATAGGGGGAATTCAACTAAATTCTACTTTCTTAAGTTAAAACTCTACTTTACCCAACAATTTTTTTAAAATTATAAAATATAACTTTAAAAATCAATAGAGATATGAAAATATATTTGTATATTATACAAAGTTTGAATCATAAAAGATTTATAAATAACTTTACAATATAGCAATTTTATTATATAATTACAAATTATACACTACCACAACAAATACTATACCGCGCATCATACGGGTGAATATAAAAGGAGGACAGTTGGTAAAATTTATAATTTTGCCAATTTCCCTCCAAAAAATGTTACATCATTATATTGGTTAATAAAAGAATTCCAAACATTATTAGTTTTGTCAAAAAAATTGCTTATGTTGTTTAGAACACTTTTCTTATATAATATATTGTTAATTATTATTATTATTATTATTATTATTATTATTATTATTATTATTATTATTATTATTATTATTATTAATTATTTGTTGTTGTTGAATAATAATTTTTTTTTTAAATTTTGTTAACTTTAATTACTTAATGTTTATAATTATTCTCATTACCAATTTTAAAGATAAAAAAAATTTAAGATATTTTTTTTGTAATTATGAGAAATATTGTATATAAATAAATATTTTAAAATTTCTATTGTTAATTGGTCTCATTTTACCAACTCCAAAAATAATTGGTTTATCAAATTATCTATCAAAACATGAAAAAAATTCAGCAAAAGATAGAAATAAATAGAATGTAAGTTTTCAAGTTTTAAATTTTTTTTTGTTAACTTTAATTACTTAATGTCTAGAATTATTCATATTATCGATTTGAAAGTTAAAAGAAATTGTAATATACTTTTTGTAATTATGAAAAATGTTGTATATAAATAAATATTTCAAAACTTATATTGTTAATTGATCTCTTATAACTAACTCTTAAAATCATTGATTTATCAAATTATCTATCGAATCATGAAAAAAAATTCAACAAAAGACGAACAAATAGAATGTAAGCTTTCAAATTTCATCGTTTAAATTATTTATAAATTTTTCATTCCAACTTTTTAATATTATCAAATATAATTTAGAAGAACATATACAATTTGTGTTATTTAAATTTAGAATAACACGCAACCCAAAAAAATGCATAAGGAAGCCCTAATGTATAGGGGGAATTCAACCAAATTCTACTTTTTTATGTTAAAACTCTACTTTACCCAATAAATTTTTTAAATTATAAAATATATTTTTAAAAATCAATAGAGATATGAAAGTATATTTGTATATTATACAAAGTTTGAATAATAAAAGATGTATGAAAAACTTTAAAATATAACAATTTCATTATACAATTACAAATTATATACTACCATAATAAATAATAAATCGTTCATCGCGCCGGTGAATTTCTAGAAATAAATAGAATGTAAGCTGTCAAGTTTTTAATTCTTTTTTATTTTTTTGTTAACTTTAATTACTTAATGTCTAAAATTATTCATATTATCAATTTGAAAGTTAAAAGAAATTGTAACATACTTGTTGTAATTATGAGAAATGTTGTATATAAATAAATATTTCAAAACTTATATTGTTAATTGGTCTCTTATAACTAACTCTTAAAATCATTGGTTTATTAAATAATCTATCGAGTCATGAAAAAAATTCAACAAAAGACGAACAAATAGAATGTTAGCTTTTAAAATCGGCGTTTAAATTATTTATAAATTTTGTATTCCAACTTTTTAATATTATCAAATATAATTTAGAAGAACATATACAATTTGTGTTATTTAAATTTAGAATAACACGCAACCCAAAAAAAATGCATAAGGAAGCCCCAATGTATATGGGGAATTCAACCAAATTTTACTTTTTTAGGTTAAACCTCTACTTTACCGAACAATTTTTTTAAATTATAAAATATAACTTTAAAAATCAATAGAGATATGAAAATATATTTGTATATTATACAAAGTTTGAATAATAAAAGATGTATGAATAATTTCATAATATAGCAATTTCATTATATAATTACAAGTTGTACACTAACACAACAAATAATAAATCGCGTATCGTGCGGATGAATTAGTAATCATGAAAATATTCTTGAATTGTTCACTTGATCATGATGGAACAGAATATGAATATAATCTTCTTCTTTCCTCTCTTGAATTTGCATAGATTTTTCAAAACTTTTCAATCTAACTTGCCTCTTCAATCTTCTGAACCGTCCATTTTTCCCTTGAATCTGTTATGACTGGAGAAATTGGAAAATTAAGAAAATTCAGAAAACAATTCAAACACCAAATCCTAAATCAAACTGGTATGTCAAACGATGTCATTTCAGAATCAATTGAGGAATTGGGGCAAGCAATTGAGAAACTGAGGCAAATACGGATAATCCATGAGAATTGGAAGGTGCACGTGATCAGAAATGCCTCAATTGGCCATGTCAGCTGTGTAGGACCACATGTCAGAGACGGCGGCATTCCGAATGAATGGTACTTGAAGAGAGAGGAATCTGTTGGCAGGTATAATGTGCAGAGCGTGAACAAATAGCTATGGAGAGAGAAAATGAATTATGCAGAAATTAAGTAAATTCTCTATTCTCCTTCTTGAATTTCCTCTCTTCTTCTTCCCCAACTCTTCTAATCAATTTCTGTCATTTCTATTCAGGTGCGCGAGCTGAAGGCTATCTTAGGAGTTTTCAGTTTATATTTCTTTGTTCTTATAAGAAAGTTGTTATTTTATATCAGATGGAGAAATCATATTATTCAGAATATAACACTTTTAATTAAGAATTCAATATCTTTGTATTTGAATTCTCAGTTATTCTATAAAATTATTGTTTATTGGGTCACGCTGTAAAGAACAAACAAGCCGCAAACAGACCTAGGATATAGCGCGAAGCTTACTGTTCAAATAGTCAATAGCGCCAATAATAAATAAAATAAATATCCTGTAATTCGAGGAAAGATAAATACAGTACGAGGAATAAAGATCCAAGCAAGAATAAATAGAGTCATTCCAGAGAAGATCAAAGTTGCAGACATGGAGCCAATATAAAGATGCCACGTGGACTAACGTGCTGCAGAAAGCTGCTAGCCGCAACTACCGCATTAAATACTCCGAAAGAGAAAGTCAAGTCGCATTAAATGTGAGCTGTCACGCCCCATTTTCTTACAAAAACATTTATCAGAGTTTTCCACACGGGCGTGCAGGAAGAAGAAAAGAGGTAGGAGACGAACAAAAGATATTACATAATAATCATCGACTTCAACCGATTTAACATAATATTCACAGCGGAAAAATATCATCAGGATCTCACATCCCGAATACACATCATCATCAGGATCTCACATCCCGAATACATATCATATAACCACCAAACGTGGATTTCTTACAACATTGTTTTAAAAAGAGAAAAGTTTGAGAAACATCATATTAAAAATAATTACAGATCCAAAAATAGCACCTTCTCTCTCCTTCTAGGGTTCATCATGCTTATCACCTCCTGTAACGTGAATTACAGAATAAGGGGTGAGTGCGTTGAATACACTCGTGGGAAATAAAATCCGCATCTTCACCTTAAACATATATTTAAACCAGAAATACGTATAATCATCACAAAACACAGCACGAAATATGCACAGCAGACATTAGAAATGGTAAGGGACGAATAGGTGCGGGCATCGCCCGTCTCATCTCATAAAATGGCCTTAAATACCGCTGGTGCATTTCAAGGACCACCAAACCTTTCATAGAAGAATGGAGATAAGGGACGAATGCATGAAGGGGCACCTCAGCGGGCCCATCCCTCAAAGTTTATGTATGTCACAGCAAGTATAATCACAGCATTTAGTATTCCTCAATCATGCTTAGAATAGGGAAAATTGTAAACAGATAAAGAGTTAGAAATTACTCACACCTTATTCGGTGGTTATCACGTGAGTTGCAAGTATCCAAGATCACATATCTCAATGCTTCAATCCAACAGGTAGCCTACATAATTTACGGTGTTTTCTTAGATCATTATAATCTGTAATTAAAGATTAAACCAATATTGGATCGGTTACTATCGATCGAGATGAGACGAATCGGAAATATAAGTTTAACGATTGAGATTGAAGAAATAAGAGGAAAATATTAGTTTATAAGACTGAGATGAAAGAGAATGGATTTTGGATCATAACAAAACAAGAATGAGCGCTATCAGAATTGTAACGAGCTCGAACGGAGCGTTTTAAGATTGAGGGGTATTTTGGTAATTTGGTCAAAGGGTTGACTTTGACCGGGACCCACGACCCCCAGTTAGCGATATCTGATTGGCAACGACTCGATGTTAAAAAACGATGAAAAGAAAACGAGATTCAGATCGAAAACGAATCGAAAATACGGCGTCGCGCGTGTTCCTGGCGACGGGAAAAAATTTCCCCGGCGTCTCCCGTCGGCTGTCGAGTTTTCTCGACAGCGGGACAGCACTTCTCGGCAGCCTCGGCCCCGTCTCCCGCCCAGGTCTCCCATCGTCAACCTGCTCGACTAGTCTACTTTCCGGCACCGCCAAATGCGACGGCGCCGTCCTATGCCATCGAACCTTAGTCCTCCGGCTAGCCCGCACCGCTAGCTACCAGATCCGGCCATCCTTCGCCAGATTTCGGCATGAATAGTACCTGAAAAACAGCCTCAAAAACCCTTCCTCACACACATTTCACAAACTCCTGCAACTGCCCCCCCTTTCTAGGCCATTTTCCGGCACCGGCGCCGCCACCGATGGCGGCACTACCCCTCCAGTGGCTAGCCCACAACTCCGGCAGCCCCTTTGGCGCCTGCAACGACGAGAAAAAGAGCGAGAGAGAGGAAAACGGGAGAGAGAAGGTGGCAAGAAGCAAGGGTTAGGGTTTTGGAGAAGGTTTTTCGCCGTTTTCCAGCGAATGGGAAATCGGAATTGAATTCCGAATGTTGTTCTAGATTCGTATCATCGAGGGCTACGTTATGTATGAAAATCAGTCAAAACGGACGAGTTTGACTTTTTCCAGCAAACTCCGACGGTGGCACCGGCAGCGGCACGCCGGAGACAAATGAAGACGGGAAAGAAAAAGAGAGAGGAGAGAGAGACTTACGTGTGTTCGGCGCTTTTCGGCTCGTTCGAAGAAACGGTGAAAAATGAAACGAATGAGCACCTATTTATAGAAATTTGGAAAAGTACTATTCACTTAGGTTACTGTTCACTAGGCTAGGTTACTATTCACGATAAGATTTCGGTTACTGTTCATCCTGATTCCATTCCTCGTTTTTCCGAAACTCTATATTTTGCCCTTTTCTTCGCCGTTTAAGCTACAGATGTCCGATTGACTTCTAATTCGTTTCTATCTTCTCGTTTTTCCATTACGCATCTGATGGTATAAAAATATTCTATTTTATCTATCTAAAATCGGTCGTTAAACACGTATCTGAAACGCACGTAATTAAATTAAAAAGTCAAGAATTAATACACATAAGATATTTCAATTAAGGTTTACTTATTTAATTAACCAATTATGCTTCATTTTTTGTCCTGGGCGCTACATCCTTACTCCTTAAAAGAATTTCGTCCTCGAAATTAAACGTGTACCTAGAAGAGGTAAGTCGGGATACTTCTTCAGGATCTCGTCTTTTGATTCCCAAGTCGCTTGTTCCTTTCTATGACAACTCCATTGAAAATTTACGTCCTTCCTTGTCAAGCAAGTCATCAGAGTGGCAATTTTTGAAAATCCCTCTATGAATCTTCGGTAGTAGCTCGTCAAACCAATAAAACTCCGCACTTCCTTGACATTTGTTGGGGCCTCCCACTTATTGATTGCTTCCACCTTTTCAGGATCTACTTCGATCCCTTTGGAAGAGACAAGATGGCCTAGGAAGCCCACTTTGTCCATCCAAAATTCGCACTTCTTGAATTTCGCATAAAGCTTCTCCTTTTGTAGAACCACTAGTGTAATTTTGAGGTGTTGTTCATGTTGCACTCTATTGCACGAATAGATAAGGATATCGTCAATAAACACAATGATGAAGAGATTGAGATACGGATGGAAAATACGATTCATCAAATCCATGAAGATAGCTGGAGCATTACTAAGTCCAAATGGTATAACTACAAACTCGCAGTGGCCATAGCTCGTCCTGAACGCTGTCTTGGATATATCCGTATCTTTGACTTTCATCTGTGATAGCCAGATCTTAAGTAAATCTTTGAGAACACACTAACACCTCTTAATTGATCAAAAAAGATCTTCAATTCGAGGCAGTCGATACTTGTTCTTTATTATACTCTTATTCAGCTCTCGATAATCGATACACATCCGAAAGCTGCCATCCTTTTTCTTCACAAAAAAATACTGGAGCTCCCCAAGACGATACGCTTGGCCGAATGAAGCCTTTGTCCAAAAGCTCTTGTATTTGGACCTTCAGTTCTTGTAATTCTTTCGGTGTCATTCGATAAAGAGCTTTTGACACCGGTGTTGTTCCGAGCATGAGATCAATTCTGAATATTACTTGTCTATCCGACGGAGGGCCAGGTAATTCATCTAGGAAAACGTCCAAGAATTCTTTTACTACCGGTACCTCCTCGATAAATAATGATCTTTGCTCGGGGTTTACCATGTTGACCAACCATGTTTCATAATTTTCTTTGTTAAGCATCTCGGTTGCCTTCATAGACGATATAATCCTTGAGTCAATTTTGACTCGTGTCCCATGGAAGGTGAACTTCGGCTTTCCCGGTGCTTGGAAAAATGATTTCCCTCGCACGATAATTGATTACCGCATGATGGGACTCTAGTTAGTCCATTCCTAAAATTATATCGAATCCTTCATCTCCAGAGCATGAAGATCAGCTAGAAGAATCTTATCTTCGAATACGATCTTAAGGCTACGGTATTTTTATTTTTTTATTTTTCCTTAAGGAATACTAGCTTCTAGGGTTTGAGCGACTATCCTACCGTTCTCATGCTTCAGTAATTTACCGAAATTCACAGAGACAAAGAAATGTGTCGCTCCAATATCAAATAGGATAAGAGCAGGTATATCACATACTGATAACATACCTGTCATCATCTTAGGTCCCCCAGCCGCTTCCGAGCAGTTAAGAGCAAAGACTCGTGCTCTGTCTGCCACCGGCCTCGAGTTCGGGGCTGTAGCTGGTAAGTTTCTTGCCTTCCAGCAATTAGCCGCTACATGTCCCGGTACTTCACATGTGAAGCAACTCCGTGGTTCTCGTTGACACGGCTCCACATGTATCTTTCTGCATCTAGGGCACGGGTTCCCGAATCTGAGAGGGGGAAGGAGTGGTGCATTGTTTGCCCTTGGAAATTTATTCTAGTTAGAACTCTGGCTCGGGCCAATCCACTGCCTCTTTACAGGAATTGGGAAGTCATTCCTAGGAATTATAGCATCCAAACGCAAGCTAGAGGTGATTTCTTGTGCTCTCTCGATAACACTTGCGTATGAAATCGACCCTTGCCCAGCCAATATGGATCCAATCTCTGGACGAAGGCCTTTTCCAAACCTTTGGGCCTTCTTGATGTCGGTATCCACCAAGTGTGTGGCATATCGGCTCAACTGATTGAATCGCCACTCATATTCTCCCACCGTCATGCTTCCTTGTCGGAGATGTAGAAATTCCGTTTCTTTTTCATCCTGATAGGACTGAGGTATGAAGTGATGAAAAACCACTTCTTTAAATTCTTCCCACGTTAGCCCCTCTCTTTGGGCGGGTAGCAGTGTCCTCTCATACGAGTCCCACCAGTGACTCGCTTTTTCTGTGAGTTGGAAGATTGCACATAAAACCTTCTGTTCTTGCGTACAAGTCAAGTGCCCAAAAAGTCGATTAAGTGACCTCAGCCACTCTTCTGCTTCTGCAGGTTCACCATTCCCATCAAACATCGGCGGGTTAAATCGTCGAAACTGTTCATATATTAGATTTGGATCGGACTTAGCTGGCTGTGGGTTGGCTCTAGTTATCTCAAAGTGTTGTGCTAAACCCCTCAGAACCGACATTAGATCCCTCGTGTTTACATTATCATCCCGTTCTGGCTGATCAGCCATTAGAGTTTGATTCCTTCGTGGTCTTCCTCTTGGCATAGCTCTGTTACGTTATATAAGTATATGTTTGTTAAAATTATAGAAATAATAATAGATAAAGATAAAATAAACGCGGTACTCTTGAAAAGATATAAACGTGTATTCCATTAAACAAAAAGAAATTACACGTGCATAATATATATATACGCAAAATAGGGTAACCTTTACATTATGCCAAAAAGATCATGTACACTATCTACATGAAGCAAAAGCTACCATGTACCTATGAAAAGACATATTGGTTGTAGCATATATATATATATATATATATATATATATATATATATACTTTCTAAAAGACATCTCCCTAACACCCTCCAGCAGTGCAGAAGTTTGGTGATGTGCTCGCCTAATGACCTATCGTCCGTCACTCTACTCTCATAAAAATCACGTCGAAGCCTCTTCTCACGAGTCTCTATAATCGGTACTCGTATCCTAGCATTAACGTAAACCCTATTCATCTTTCATATAGAAGTTACATGAGTTTTTTATCATCAGCCTATACCCGTAAAGCCCCCTCTTAACCTTAACAATATATATCATTTCAACACAATATCACATAACAGATAAGCATGCTATTACGCAAGTCTTATGATTAGGAAGAGACACCTATAGAGAGAGAAATGTGCTTATCTTATTTCTTTTCGAAAACATTTTCACGTTTTAAAGACACATTTTTCTCATATTCTCTTTATAAAACTCGTTTGAGCAAGCTCGAACTCAAATATTAACCTCAATCTTTCATATCATACCCACGGACCAGGGGAGACACACCCATTAGCTCACCCTATCGTAAACAAGGGCCCATGGTATTCTCAACCCTTATTCACTGCACTAACTCCTGCAAATGACCATTTACGCACACGAGCTCACGCTGCTGCAGTCAGCGGCCCTGTGGCGGTAGTTAAAAAGAAGCAGTGTGTCGATAACAGTGAATTCTCAAATTTTTTTTTACCAGTATCATGTTAAAGGCTCTGATACCATTTCTGTCACGCCCCATTTTCATACAAAAACATTTATCAGAGTTTTCCACACGGGCGTGTAGGAAGAAGAAAAGAGGTAAGAGACGAACAAAAGATATTACATAATAACCATCGGCTTCAACCGATTTAACATAATATTCATAGTGGAAAAATATCATCAGGATCTCACATCCCGAATACACATCATCATCAGGATCTCACATCTCGAATACATATCATATAACCACCAAACGTGGATTTCTTATAACATTGTTTTAAAAAGAGAAAAGTTTGAGAAACATCATATTAAAAATAATTACAGATCCAAAAATAGCACATTCTCTCTCCTTCTAGGGTACATCATGTTTATCACCTCCTGTAACGTGAATTACAGAATAAGGGGTGAGTGCGTTGAATACACTCGTGGGAAATAAAATCCGCATCTTCACCTTAGATACATATTTAAACCAGAAATACGTATAATCATCACAAAACACAGCACGAAATATGCACAGCAGACATTATAAATGGTAAGGGATGAATAGGTGCGGGCATCGCCCGTCTTATCCCATAAAATGGCCTTAAATACTGCTGGTGCATTTCAAGAACCACCAAACCTTTCATAGAAGAATGGAGGTAAGGGACGAATGCATGAAGGGGCGCCTCAGCGGGCCCACCCCTCAAAGTTTATGTATGTCACAGCAAGTATAATCACAACATTTAGTATTCCTCAATCATGCTTAGAATAGGGAAAACTGTAAATAGATAAAGAGTTAGAAATTACCCCCACCTTGTTCGGTGGTTACCACGTGAGTTGCAAGTATCCAAGATCACGTATCTCAATACTTCAATCCAACAGGTAGCCTACATAATTTACGGTGTTTTCTTAGATCATTATAATCTGTAATTAAAGATTAAACCGATATTGGATCGGTTACTATAGATCGAGATGAGACGAATCAGAACGGTAAGTCTAACGATTGAGATTGAAGAAACAAGAGGAAAATTTCAGTTTATAAGGCTGAGATGAAAGAGAATGAATTTTGGATCCTAACAAAACAAGAATGAGCTCAATCGGAGTTGTAACGAGCTCGAACGAAGCGTTTTAAGATTGAGGGGTATTTTGGTAATTTGGTCAAAGGGTTGACATTGATCGGGACCCACGACCCCCGATCAGCGATATCTGGTTGGCGACGACTCGATGTTAAAGAATGACGAAAAGAAAATGAGATTCGGATCGAAAATGAATCGAAAACACGGCGTCGCGCACGTTCCCGGTGATGGGGAAAAATTTCCCCGGCGTCTCCCATCGGCTGTCGAGTTTTCTCGATAGTGGGACAGCACTTCTCGGTAACTGCCGAGTTTTCTCGGCAGCCTCGGCCCCGTCTCCCGCCCAAGTCTCCCGTCGTCAACCTGCTCGACTAGTCTACTTCCGGCACTGCCAAATGCGACGGTGTCATCCTATGCCATCGACCCTTCGTCTTCCGGCTAGCCCGCACCGCTGGCTACCAGATCCGGCCATCCCTCACCGGATTCCGGCATGAATAGTGCCTGAAAAATAGCCTCAAAAACCCTTCGTCACACACATTTCACAAACTTCTTGCAATAGCCCCCCCTTTCTAGGCCATTTTCCGGCACCGGCGCCGCCACCCATGGCGCCGCCACCCCTCCAGTGGCTAGCCCACAACGCCGGCAGCCCCTCCGGTGCCTGCAACGACGAGAAAAAGAGCGAGAGAGAGAAAAATGGGAGAGAGAAAAGATGGCAAGAAGCAAGGGTTGGGGTGTTGGAGAAGGCTTTTCGCCGTTTTCCGGCGAACGGGAAATCGAAATTGAATTCCGGAAGTTGTTCTAGATTCGTATCGTCGAGGGCTACGTTATGTATAAAAATCAGTCAAAACGGACGAGTTTGACTTTTTCCGATGAACTTCGGCGGCGGCGCCGGAGACAGAATGAAGACGGGAAAGAAAAAAAGAGAGGAGAAAGAGACTTACGTGTGTTCGGCGCTTTTCGGCTCATTCGGCTCGTTTGAAGAAACGGTGAAAAATGAAACGAATGAGCGCTTATTTATAGAAATTTGGAAAAGTACTATTCACTGGGGTTACTGTTCACTAGGTTACTATTCACTAGGCTAGGTTATTATTCACGATAAGATTTCAGTTACTGTTCATCCTGATTTCATTCCTCGTTTTTCCGAAACTCTATATTTTACCTTTTTCTTCACCGTTTGCGCTACAGGTGTCCGATTGACCTTTAGTTTGTTTCTATCTTCTCGTTTTTCCATTACGCATCTAATGGTATAAAAAAAATCTATTTTCCATGTCTATGAATTTTATTTATCTAAAATCGGTCGTTAAACACGTATCTGAAACGCACGTAATTAAATTAAACACTCAAGAATTAATACACATAAGATGTTTCAATTAAGGTTTACGTATTTAATTAACCAATTATACTTCATTTTTTGTCCTGGGCGCTACATGAGCCATGCCTTTAATCAAGTGCTAAAAATTGAAAAGAGAGATATCTCCTTCAACGGATATCTTCTCATACAAGTATAAATAGAGGATGAGTAAACCTGAAGCTGACTTTTGAAACATTTGCGCAAAAACCCTCAAGCATTCAAACTACACTCTTTCATGTCTACTCTCAGTTTCAGTCACTCAACCTCTGTGAAGTTAAGCAAGTTCAAAGCTGAAAGATACCTTGAAGGACTTAAAAGCTCACTTCACCGCACCAGTTGAAGAACAAAACCATATACTTTTTAATCTTGTTGCTGTGTGCTTAAGTTGTTTTAGGTATCGAACAGTTGATAGGAGAGATCCTTGCTGTTTGTATAGTTGTCCAGAGTTAGACAGTTTCTCTGTGTGGGAGTTTGGAATCCTGTGTGGGTTAGTCTTTAGAGTTTGCAGTTGTTGTGTGTACGCTGGACTCTAGTAGGTGTTTGCTTTGTAAAGTTGATAGATTGTTAGGAAAATCCTGTAAATCAATCTTGCTTAACAAAGTTCCTGCTCGAGGTAGCGGTAGAGTGGACGTAGAAGGATTACACCACCTTCAAACCACTATAAGCCATAAGTGTTTTATTACTTTCTTATTTGTGTTTTATTTCTTATATCTATCTCTGTCATAAGGATAAAACGTTTTGAAAATGATCATATTTTGAAAAAACCAGCCTTGTGTTATAAATCGTATTTTTTTGCTACGTATAAACTTTAGTTACAGGGTGCAGCACTACATCCTAATGATGTAAGTAGTAACTACCTGGCGCTGTAAGTTTAAGTAACCTGTAGTACAGTAAGTGTTTTTAAAGAAGATTTGTAAAATCGACCAAGATTCATTCACCCCCCTTCTGAACCTCGGACACCACTTGGGACCAACAAGTGGTATCAGAGCAAGTTGGATCAAACGCCAACTTATCTGGTCACCTACCCAGATCCACCTTAGACTCGCTGTTTTCTCTGCATCCTAAAATCTCATTCTTACAGCATATCATGGATTCCTCTAATCACAATTTACCTATGTTTTTCATAGAGAAATATGACGATTGGAAGATAAGAATGAAGACACATCTTTTAGCAATGAATGATGAAATGTGGACGGTCATCACCGAAGGACCGATCATCCCCACGAAGGTAAACCCCATGCTCGGTAAAGAGATGGAGGAAGGTGCACCGCCGCCACCAAACTTCCTAATCAAGCCTAGACAATAATGGAACAATAAAGACCGGAAGAGAGCCAATCTAGACAACGTGGCCAAAAATGCTCTATTTATCACCTTGGATAAAGATACATTCAGCAAAGTCAAAACTTGTAAAACGTCCAAGGAAATTTGGGAAACCTGGAGCAAATATGTGAGGGGACAGAGCTCACTAAAGACAACAAGATCTCCAATGCTACCGAACAATTCAAGCTTTTCGAGATGAAGAATGAAGAGACTCTAGAGCAATTAGATTTAAGATTCACATCCATTGTGAATGAACTATAAGCTCTGGGTAAGCACTGCACTCAAAAGAAGAAAAACATGAAAGTGCTTAGAGCCCTACCTATGGAGTGGGACAGCAAGACCACTGTCATGAGAGTATCCATGGATTTAAAGTCCATGAGTACATTCAATCTATTCTCCGATCTGAAGGCATTCGAGTACGACATCAACAGACAGAGAAAGAAGTCTAAACGATCAAGCTCCAAAGTTACAGCGCTAACTGCCAGAGGATACAACAACTATTAGTTGCAGTAAGTAGAATGAGGTTACAACAGAAGATGCTAAAGAGGATATGGCTCTACTTCTAAAGAAATTTAGAAGATTCATGAAGAGCAACAACAACAGCAACAATACCAACCTCAACCAGATGAATGACTTCAGAAGAAGTCATCCATTTCCTCAGGTATCCTCCTCTCCACAACCAAATACAAGCAATGTTGACTTGTGCTATAATTACAGGAAACGAGGACATTACGCAAGGAACTGTCCATACCCAATGGTGCACAAGTATCCTGAAGGAGAGAGAGAGCAAATGAGAGAAAAAAGAAGAGAGAACAGACACAAGCTTCGAGCTCTCATAGGAGAGATGGAGAAGGCCAATGATACAACAGTCTCAAAGGAGATGCTGAAAGCTGCAGAATCCTCTGACAGCGACACTGAAACCTCATCCTCTAATGAAGAAGCGTTGATATGCCTGATGGTAAAAGATTGTGAAGACATCGAAGAAGATGAGGTAACCTATCAACTGATGTCCATACCAAAAAAAGAGGAGCTGAACATGATCTACTCTTTAAAGAGGATCATGAGTGACTTTGAGCAGATCAACTCAACCCATGAGGAGCTGAAGGTTGAGAATTAAAACCTACGAATCAACAATGAGATCCTCAGAAGTAAAAACATTAATATTGCTAAAATGTTGGCTGCATGTGAGTCTGATAACTCAAAGTGCAGTAAGCTACAAAAGGAGGTCTCTGGGCTAAGTCTGCTGGTCACTAAGTTAGAAACTGAGAAGGAAAGCTTGCAGTCCACAATTAGAACATTTAGCAAATCATTTAAGGATGCAAAGGAATGCATAAGTCAAAACAAAAGTCCATTTGAAAAATCGAGCATAGGATACAACACTCATACCTCTCAAGATACAGCAAGTTCATCTAAGGCTGTAAAATTTGTTCAAGCTGAAACTTCAATGAAGAATGAGTTACTCTGTAACTCAGGAAAGATCTTGAACAAAACAACACTATTGGATAAGAGGAAGAAGCCCCAATGCTCAGCTGCAGGAGGTAAGCCTGCATCTAAGAACTGGCTGCAGCAGAAGCCATCTACTATATGCAGCAAAAGGATGCAGCAACCCACTAAGTTGCAGCATAGAAGAAACTTTCCCACTTATACTAAGACTTACATGTCTAAACCTCAAAGAGGATATACTCAAGGGAAGTATGGTGGAAGACCACACTACAAAGGTGTTGGTAACACATATATAGTCTCTGCACACACTTTTAACAAACAGTTTAAAAACAAAACTGCATACAGTCAAAAAACCAACAAATCTTACAGCAAAACAGTGACTATTAAGAGAGTTTGGGTTCCCAAAGTAACTAACCCCAAAGGACCCTTACAGAAGTAGGTACTTAAATCTACTTAAATTTGTTGCAGGTTTCAGTGCCAGGTTGCAGCAGTGATGTATGGTATATTGACAGTGGCTGCTTAAGGCACATGACAGGCAGTAAAGAAGTACTGAAAGACTTTCAAAAATGCAAAGGACCAAAGGTCATCTTTGGAGATGATTCCAAAGGAAGCACAAAAGGAAGTGGATGTCTAGTCAAAGGAAATATAAAAATCAAAGATGTATCCTATGTGAAAGATCTTAAATACAACCTTCTGAGCATTAGTCAATTTTGTGACAAAAGATACATAGTGGAGTTCAACCTCAACAAGTGTTTAATCAAGGATAGTACATCAAACAAAGTCAAGCTTACAGGAACAAGAGAAAGAAACATCTATCTTGCTGATTAGAACTCCTCTATTCAACCAACATGCTTCATTGTGAAGAGTCCACCAGAGTTTAGCTGGCTATGGCACAAGAGATTAAGCCATCTGAACTTCAAAACAATCAACAAGCTAGCAAGGAAAGACCTTGTAAGAGGATTGCCAGATGTGGCATACAAGAAAGAGAATGTATGTGGAGCTTGTCAAAAAGGAAAACAAGTCAAGAGCTCATTCAAGGACAAGTTGCAAAAGTCATCTCACAGGATTCTAGATCTTCTACATATGGACCTCTGTGGACCAGTAGAACCAGTAAGCATAAGTGGGAAGAAGTACTTGTGATAGTAGATGACTACTCCAAATACACATGGACAATCTTCCTTGCAAGGAAATCAGAAACTCAAAGCAAGCTACCTGACCTTATGAAGAAGATTCAGAATGAAAAGAGCTTGAGTATAATGAAGATCAAATCAGACAGAGGAACTGAATCACAAACAAATTCAGTGAGAAATTCTGTTCTGATAATGGTATTCGTCATGAATACTCTGCTGCAAGAACACCTCAACAGAATGGTGTAGCTGAAAGGAGGAATAGAACCCTCAAGGAAGCAGCAAGAACAATGACAGCAGAGGTAGAGATACCCAAGAGATTTTGGGCTGAAGCAACCAACACTGCATACTATACTTAGAACAGATGTTTGATCAACAAGGATCTAAACAAAACTCCATATGAAGTCTGGAATGGATATACACCAAATGTTTCATATCTGCATATCTTTGAATGCAGGTGTTATGTTCTCAACAATGGAAATGAGCATCTAAAAACCTTTGATGCAAAGTCAGATAAAAGAGTATTCTTAGGATACTCTGCTGTAAGTAGAGCCTTCAGAGTATTCAACAAAAGAACCTTGGTGGTTGAAGAATCAATTCATGTGGTGTTTGATGAACCACACTATGAAACCAAGAAGCTAGAAGAGCCTGTTGAAGATATAGCTCCAAGAAAAGGGAACGATGTTCCATATGTTAAAGGGGTTCTGCATACATGAGAAGACAGAAGAAGAAGAAGTTGCACCTCTGGATGCAGCAGATAATCTTACAGCAGCAGAACCTCCAATCATACAGTAACATAAGGAGCAACCTAGACCTGTACATGTCTTTGAACCTGACAGGACATGGCTAAGGAATCACCCTAGAGATCTTACATTGGAGATCCATCAATAGGAGTAAGGACAAGAAGGTCCATTCCTCAAGAAGCAATGTTTGCATGCTTTATATCACAAACAGAGCCCAAAAATGTTGAAGAAGCCCTACAAGATGCAACTGGGTACAGGCCATGCAAGAAGAGCTAAATGAATTTGAAAGAAATCAAGTGTGGCAAACAATTGCAAGACCAACTCATCAAGGAGTTATTGGAACAAAATGAGTCTTCAAGAATAAGATAGATGAATCTGGACTTGTTGTGAGGAACAAAACAAGATTAGTTGCTAAAGGATACTGCCAAGAAGAATGAATTGATTTTGATGAGACTTTTGCTCCAGTAGCAAGACTGGAAGCAATAAGGATTTTTCTGGCATATGCAGCTCACATGAATTTCAATGTCTATCAAATGGATGTAAAGAGTGCATTCCTGAATGGTCTTCTTACAGAGGAAGTGTATGTTGAACAACCTCCAGGTTTTAAAGATCAAGCAGAAGATAAGGTGTTTAGGTTACACAAGGCCCTGTATGGACTTAAGCAAGCACCAAGAGCTTAGTATGACATCTTATCTCTCTATCTACTGTAAAATAGCTTTAAGAAATGAACAGTAGACAAGACTCTGTTCAGGATACAGGATGGAGACAGTGTACTGCTTGTACAGATATATATGGATGATATCATCTTCGAATCCACCAACAAAGAGTTATGTGAGAAGTTCTCCAACCTAATGCAGTCAAAATTTGAGATGAGTATAATGAGAGAATTAAGTTTCTTTCTAGGGCTGCAAGTAGAGCAGCTGGTTGCAGAAACCTTCATCAGCCAAGTTAAGTATGCAAAAGAGCTTATCAAGAAATTTGGCATGGAGAATGATGCATCAACATCCGTTTCTATGTCTACATCTATAAGTCTTGACAAAGATGAAGATGGTAAAGATATAGACATCACAAAGTACAGACGGCTAATTGGATCATTGCTGTATCTTACAGCAAGCAGGCCAGACATCATGTTTGCAGTAGGAGTCTGTGCAAGATTCCAAGCAACACCAAAAGAGTCACACCTTTCAACTGTTAAAAGAACTATCAAGTATCTGAAAAGAACTCATGAAGTAGGCTTATGGTATCCTCAGGAAGGAGGATTCAAGCTCAAAGGCTACTTTGACTCAGATTATACAAGCTACAAGATTGATAGAAAAAGCACCAGTGGGACTTATCGATTTCTGGGAAATAGACTTATTTCATAGTTCTGCAGGAAGCAAACATCGATTGCAACATCTACAGCAGAAGCAGAATATGTTGTAGTAGGAAGTTACTGTGCTCAAATTCTCTAAATACAACAGCAACTAAGAGATTATGGGATTGAAGAAAAATAGACTCCTATTCTCTGTGATAATACGAGTGCAATTGCAATTACCCATTATCCTGTATTTCACTCAAGAACAAAGCACATCGACATACGACATCATTTTATAAGAGATCATGTAGAAAAGAAAGATATTATGCTTAAAAAAGTTCATACGGATCTCTAGCTTGCAAATATATTCACTAAACCATTGAGTGAATCGAGGTTTTCTATGCTTAAAAACGAGTTGGGAATTCTAAAGTTATGAGTTGAAAAAGATGATGCAAAAGCCCAGGGGGAATCTTTGCATGCTTACGAGAAGCAGTATGTATAGTGCTGTAAGCTGCGTCTTCATACAGCGCTAGATTCAAACAGTGCTGCGTCTTTTATTCTTACAGTATAGCGTGTAAATGAGAGAGTAAGCAGCACCATTTCAAAGAGTATTTAATACTCTGCAACCTCGTATCCAGGTTGCTGCAACCTTAAAAGGACATTCAATTAGGTGACAAATCACATCTCATTCAGCATTAAATGTAAGTCTACGCGTGTCAGACACCGAAGAGGTACGGTCAGAACCTCACGCGCCTAGTAATGATTATTGATGATTTGACCCCTCCACCTTTTTCTAAGGACTGTAAGATCAATTTTTTTCTTTTAATCTCAACCGATAATCTTACTACACGTCCTTGAGATCCTCCATAACCCCATAACCGCCCTTTATTCAAATTTATTTTTCGCCATCATCCAGAAGAGAAGTTTCCTTTCTCACGAAAATTTTTCTAAATCCAAAAACCTTCAAACCTTCAATCTCTCTCTAAAGAACATCAATGGCGGGCAGACAAACCATTGTTTTAGAAGGACGTCTAGTGAACTAGGAGAGCGTCTACAACTCCAGTCTCTACGACAACGCCCTTCTCCGAAGGATTTTTGACGCTCCGGAACAAACCCATGTCCTAGCTCTGTGGAGTCTGTCCAAAGGTTCTATGTCTTTGCCAAGACAGAGAATGAGAGACAAGACTATATCCCGTTCAGGATGGATACAGATAAAGAGGAACGGTCTCTAACCTCTAGAGACGTTGCTTCTATCTTCAGCATTTCTGCTGAAGGCTTGACCCCTAGTCAGCTGGTGACCTACGGGGAAGATAGCGTGCAAGAGATGTGGGATCTCTTTCACACCCGAGATACAGGGGCTGACATAAAGAGAATCACCCCGAAGAAGCTCTTCAAACCGGAGTTTAAGCTACAGGGGGTTGTTGTCTTAGTCTCCTCACATGAACATGGAGCTGCTTCATTAGTGCTTGATCCTACCTTTCCAGCGGCTAGAAATATGAAGCTGCAGTAAATCTCTAGAGGGAGATGAGGCTGTCTAAGGGGGAAATCCTATTGAAGTGGAAGAATTTCCTAACAGTGGAGCAAGCAGTCCTGGAGTGGGCCAACTCAGAGGATATTCTAGCACTCCTACAACCTGAGTATGCAGCGATGGTGCAACATCATTCTGAATGCACTGCTACACAGGGAGCAAATGACAAATGGAAGGGAAAAGCTCTTGTAAAATCCCACTCTGCAGAGCTGCCGATGAGAGCAGTAATGGAGGATGTACAAGTTTTCCTAGCCTCGGCTGCGGTTGCTAAGGAGCAAATCGACACCCTAGGAGTGGAGCAGGCTGAGGAAGCCATACTGCAATAGGTGCTGCAAGTAAGTGTGAAAGAAACCAGGATGCAGCACACTCCTAGGAGGATGTGAGGAGAATGAAGCTCGAGCTATCATAATTCAACCTCCCCTGCATATAAGCAAGTGGTTGATGGCCTCTCCAACATTGTCACGCTTGACCCTACGGAGGAGGAGGAGCCTCAACTGGTGGACTACGATGATTCTCTTGTATATATGGATGTAGCTGCTGCAGAATCTCAACGGGAACCAACTGCCGTCATCAGAGATGTGATCTCTAACATTGCTGAAATCGTCGATGATGCAACCACGGAGGAAGTTGTAGAGGCTGGACTCTCTGTACTGGCAGAGACAGCAGTACAGCAAGCAGCCACCCTTACAGAAGCTGCTGAGGAAACAAGAAGGGTAGAGGCTGAAATGCTTGTAGAAATCGAGCTTACAGTGCTGTATACTGTGGAAGTTGCAAGAAACCAAGAGGAGCTGCAAGAACCCATTCTTGCAGCTGAAGCTGTCAAAGTTACAGGACTAGTCGAGGAGTCGAGGTCCTTGCTAAAGACCTCAGGTGAGGCTGTTGTTCAGACAACACTCTCTGAGGGTGAGAAGTCATCTGTAGGGGAGGCTGTAGAGACAGTACCTTTAGAGAATGTTGAAGAAGTGGCAGAAGTAACCCCCGTGCAGCTAGAGACACCTCAAGAGGAGGTTGATGCTGCATCTACTGCAAGCTCAAATGAACCTTCTCAGGTTACAGCAGCAGAGGTTATTGAGAACGCTAAAGCTGAATCCACTGAATTCATCAGGATGATGGAAGCACGCAACAAAGCTGCATACAGATCAAAAGGTATTAGAGTAGTATCTATACCTATATCATCTGATGAAAAAGAGGAAGTTGATGAAGAACACCCATCCTCAGACCCTACCAACATCACAATCTAGCCAGCATGAGGATGAGGTTGACATAGAGACGCCAAGACAGGATGCAGTACCAACCCCACAAGTAGTTATTCCCTACGCTGTATCGGCTGCTGCCTCAATAAGAAGAAATCCGGGTCTGACCCCTGACGAATCGATCGACATGGTTATAGTTGTTGTTAGACATCTGTTGCATGCTCTCTAGGAGCATGAGTCTAACATGTATAGCAGCATGTGGGTCGGCGCCCAATTCCATGCTAAAACCATGACGGGTTTCAAGAAGGATCTTGAAGTGCTGTCCAAGATGATCAGAAGTGACTTGAACGAGTCAACATACAGGCTGCTTCAAGATCGAGCAAGAATGGAGGAGATTAGTTGCTAAATCATACTGAGATCCGACTCTGCAGGAGATTAGTTGCTAAATCAACTGACAGGCTGAACTCTCACTCTATGGTACTGGAGACACTTCTGGAATAAGTTGCAGATCAATCCAGAAAAACCAGAAGCGTCGACGACCGTTTGGGGAACTTGAAGATGATTGTTGGAGAACTGAGAGACATCATGGTGAACGCGTTACCTCAGCATGCCCAAGGATCCAAGAAAGCCCCGACACCAATAAGAAGACCATGCTCTAAGGTGGTTCCAGCTGTCCCTGCTCCGCCCCTGACTTTTGATGATACCAAAAAGGAGAAGGATTTACTGATATATATATATACAGGAGCTCAAGGGAAGCTGAGGAAGAAGAAGAAGATGACCAGAAACCTCTCAGCAGGAGGAGAAAGAGGTCTTGATCATCTGCTGCTGTTGACGCTCCTTCTCCAAAGCGCTGGAGAAGAGACAATGGAGGAGGAGCTAGAAGAGCTGGTACAGCTGCTGGAAGCAGATCAACAGTAGGTGCTTCATACAGCAGTGCTGCAAGCAAGGATGCAACACCTCCCTCTTCTCATCATTCTAAGAAAGGGAGTGAAAGCCAGCAGCAAGGCTCGAGGAAAAGGGTAAGCAGAATCGAAGCAGAAAGATATTACAATGAGAAGATGACTACTCAAAGAGCGGAGAAAGCCAGAGCTGAAGCTAAAGAGAATGTCTGGATACAGAGGCTTGGTCTGATTGGTGAAATGAGGATCTATGACAGAGACCTCTACCAGTACCCTCCTCAAGAAATCCCACGACTCGACACAGACAACATATTTGTCGAAGTGTCAGTGCTGATGGATCAGAGGCCATATGGAGAGAACATTGCATGGAGCTTGAACATCTTCAAGGCCATCAAACTACCTACTGACTATAATCCATCATTTGAAGCAATCACTCTGTACAAGAGATCTGAGTATCTCAGAAACTTCAGATTTCTGTGCAGAAAGAGTAAATTTAGCAAATTCCATACATGTCAATCTGTATTGAGGAGATATGAAGAGCTTACTAGGCATAGAGAACATGAAGTTCAAAATTACTACATCGACCTAGTGAAGCAAGACAGGATAGTGCCTTTCTGTGAGGACTTCTGGCTGAGATGGATTCAGATTTTGAATGATGTAGCAGAATCTTAAAGAATCCTATTAGGAGTCCATTCGAGACTGGTGGAAGGGATCAAGAGAAAGAGCTGAGCAAGAAAGGATGGATACTGAAAGAAGACCTGAAGAACCATCGTCAAGAAGGTCCCTGTTTCAGTAGTTTTATATGCATGCTCTATTGTATACTCTGTTGTATATCTATCCCTTGTAAAATTTCTTTCAGTTAATAAAGAAATTTTTTGTTTTCTGCTTTTGATGAAGTTCATTGATTATGAACTCTTGCATGATATTTTCGGTTTCCTGAAGATATGTGATAAATGAATAGAATGATACATCTCTGATTGATGAGCTCGTGAATGAATTGTATGGATCTAAGTTCTTCTCTAAAATAGATTTAAGGTCACGGTATTTTCAAATTTGAATGAATGAGAGAGATATTCCTAAAACTAGTTTTGTCATACACAGTGGGTAATATGAGTTTTTGGTGATGCTATTTGGGTCGTGTAATGCTCCAGCTACTTTCCAAGCCTTAATGAATCAGGTGTTTGGACCATTTTTAAGGAAATTCGGCTTAATTTTCTTTGATTATATACTGGTTTACAGTCCAGATTGGGAAACACATGTGAAAAATCTGGAAACTACTTTAAAAATCTTAAAAGAGAATGAGCTTTATGCCAAGATGAGCAAATGTGCTTTTGGGAAGGAAAGTATAGAATAGCTTGGTTATATCATATCAAAGGATGGGGTATCTACTCACCCTAGTAAGATTGAAAGCATGGTGAATTGGCCTAAACCCAAAAACATTAAGGCATTGAGGGGATTTCTAGGTCTAACAAGATATTACAGAAAGTTTATGAAATGATATGGAGTAATTAGTAAACCTCTTACTAAATTACTCAGAAAGGATTCTTTTGTATGGGAAGATGAAGCTACTAGGGCATTTGAATCTCTAAAAAGAGCTATAACTACGACACATGTCTTAGCTCTTCCAGATTTCATTAAAACCTTCATTGCGAAAACAAATGCCTCTGGAATTGAGATGGGGGCTGTCCCGATGCAAGATGAGAGACCTATTGCATATCTAAGTAAAGCTTTTGGACAAAAAATATGGGATTTTCCATTTATTATAAGGAGTTCATGGCTGTTTTACTAGCTATAAATAAATGGAAACACTATCTTCAAGGTAACCATTTCATAATCAAAAGTGATCAGTTGAGTCTCAAACATCTCTTGGATCAGAAATTATCCACCACTCTACAACAGAAATGGATTAGCAAATTGTTGGGATTTGACTATGAAGTGCAATATAAGAAAGTGACAGAGAATAGGCAGTTGATGCCCTATCAAAAAGAGAGGGAATGGAATTAGAAGAAGCTGGTTGCAAGGACATAACTCAATTGCAACCTCTATTGGTGGGAGAAGTTGTCAAAAGTTATACAGATGATGAAGAAATCTAAAAAGTAATAGCAGCTAAGCTACTGGACGGGCAGTCAAAGAGATGGTCATGATAACTTTACATGACTCACATCTAGGAGGCCATTCTGGAATTCAAGGGACATATCAAAGAATTAGGCCAGTTTTCCACTGGACTGGTATGAAGAAGGATGTAGAGAAGTTAGTGAAGGAATGTGATGTTTGTCATAGAAGTGAGGATGGGCATGTTCCTTACCTAGGGATGTTGAGTCCTCTACCCATTCCTCAACAATCTTGGAGCCACATTGCCATAGATTTTATTGAAGGGCTACCCAAATTTGAAGGAAAGAGTGTGATCCTAACTGAGGTGGATAGATTCTCTAAATACGGACATTTTTTAGCTCTATCACATCCCTATACAGCTGAAGGGGCAGTTAAAATGTTCCTAGATAACATTTACAAGTTACATGGCATGCCTAGAAGCATTGTCTCAAACAGAGACAAAATCTTCAATAGTACATTCTGGAAACAACTATTCAAGTTAGCAGGGATAAGCTTGGATACTAGTAGTGCTTATCACCCCCAAACTGATGGCCAATCTGAAAGACTGAATCAGTGTGTGGAAGGCTATCTAAGGTGTATGATACAGGGAAAGCCTAAACAATGGGTAAAATGGTTACCCTTAGCAGAATATTGGTACAATTCTAATTTCCACACTGGAATAAAGATGACACCATTTGAAGCTTTGTATGGTTATTCACTACCTCAAATAGAGCTAGGGGAAGTCTTATGGAACCACAACCCAGAGATTAAGGATTTGGTTCAAGAAAGGCAGAGGATTATCAAGCTACTGAAGGAAAACTTGGTGAATGCACAACAGAGAATGAAGTTGTATGCTGATCGAAAGAGGACAGAAAGAGTATTTGAAGTGGGAGATTATGTATATCTTAAGCTACAACTTTATAGGCAAGCTTCAGTGGAATTAAGGCAAAACATGAAGTTATCTCCAAGGTTTTATGGACCTTATCAGGTGAAAAAGAAAATTGGAAAAGTAGCTTATCAACTCAAGCTACCCCCATAAGACATGATACACCCAGTGTTTCATGTGTCTCTTCTAAAAAAAAGAATTAGCAACAAATATATTCCTAGTACTGAGCTTCCACAAGTTGATAAGCAAGGTTATATCAGAACCTATCCCCTATCAGTACTGGATATGAGGATCTACAAAAAGGGTAATGCCATGGGAGTTGAATTATTAGTGAATTGGGTCAATTTACCTGAAGATTGTACAACCTGGGAGAATTATGATAATCTCATAACACAATTTCCAGAATTTGATCCTTGTGGACAAGGATCCATTCAAGGAGGGGGAAATGTTATGACTGGAGAAATTGGAAAATTAAGAAAACAATTCAAACACCAAATCCTAAATCAAACTGGTATGTCAAACGGTGACGTTTCAGAATCAATTGAGGAATTAGGGCAATCAATTGAGAAATTGAGGCAAATGTGGATAACCCATGAGAATTGGAGGGTGCACGTGATCAGAAATGCCTCAATTGGCCACGTCAGCTGTGCAGGACCACATGTCAGAGACGGCGGCATTTCGAATGAATGGTACCTAAAGAGAGAGGAATTTGTTGGCAGGGGTGATGTGCAGAGCGTGAACAAATAGTTGGGGAGAGAGAAAAGGAATTACGCAGAAATTAAGTAAATTCTCTATTCTCCTTCTTGAATTTCCTCTCTTCTTCTTCCCCAACTCTTCTAATCAATTTCTGTCATTTCTGTTCAAATGTGCGAGCTGAAGGCTATCTCAGAAGTTTTCAATTTATATTTCTTTATTTTTATAAGAAAGTTGTTATTTCATGTCAGATGGAGAAATCGTATTATTCAGATAATAGCACTTTTAATTAAGAATTCAATATCGAAAAACTCTTCTAATCAATTTCTGCCATTTCTGTTCAGGTGCGCGAGCTGAAAGCTATCTCAGGAGTTTTCAGTTTATATTTCTTTGTTCTTATAAGAAAGTTGTTATTTCATGTGAAATGGAGAAATCGTATTATTCAAAAAATAGCATTTTTAATTAAGAATTCAATATCTTTGTATTTGAGTTCTCAATTATTCTATAAAATTGTTGTTTATTGGGTTGGGCAATAACAGAGCCTTGATTTGATGTTATGCTTGAAATCACATCATTGAATCGTGTGGGAGGTGCTCTATTCTCAACAAAATAATTCTGCAGTTAAGTAGAAGAGATATAAAATATGTGTGGCTCAATAAGAAGTAAATATGAAAGATAAATCTTAACCACGTAAAAAGATATATTAATGGATTAAAAAGATATGGTCAATTCTTTCATTGGACTTTCAATTTTGAATATTTTGTAAGATAACAGACTGATTATTTCTGAGGCTCCTTATTTAATACATAATTATTTTTATTTAATACATAATTATTTTTATACATCAAGTGTATGGATCTAGAATTCATGTAATTGGATCGACCCGATCCGAAAGTGTTTTTCAAACGTCCCACGCACTCTTCATGTGCCTACACGCATCCACATACGCCCAAACTCTAGCCCAAAACCTAACCTAAACTCTAGTTCTGTTGTTATATTAACATAACATTTTAGTTCTGTCTTTATAACCTTTTAGTTATGTACACATAACCTTTTACAGTGCATATAGTGAATAAAATATAAGTTATTCACTAAAAATGTTATGAAATCTGTGCATAAATGTTACACTATTACAACATAAAGGTTATATCATTACAACATAAAAGTTTCGGCTATATTATTTACTTAAAAAGTTATGAAATCTGTACATAAAGGTTATACTATTACAATATAAATGTTTCGACTATATTACATGAATTTTTATAGTGAAAATAGTATTAAGTTATTCACTGAAAATGTTATGAAATCTATACATAAAGATTATAATATTACAACATAAAGGTTATATCATTACAACATAAATGTTTTGGTTATATAACATGAATTTTTATAGTGAAAAAAGTATAAATTATGCACTGAAAATGTTATGAAATTTGTACATAAAGATTATACTATTACAACATAAAGATTATATTATTACAATATAAATGTTATGATATAAATAAAAAAAAAAAAGGCACGGATCTGGGTCAAACTGGACCCAACCCGACCCGCACACCAAATTACATGGATCATGACCCATGCACTTGGTGCACACAAACACTACCCTATTTAATATTATCTAACTTAAAAGATGTTAGGACTTTCATTTAACCAGTATATCTTTAAACATTGGGTTTTCATTTTTCCATGTCAAAGAGCTTTATTTGAGTGTAACATAATGAGTTGGCTGATACCAATGACCAATCTCTATTACCCCTTATTATATTGAACTTGAAAGTAACTCATTCAATGGCTCTATACCAAAATATTTGGACTACTGGAATAGAATCAATGATGTGTACTCACACTAATAACATTGTACGTACTTTTTTAATTTTCTATATGATGAGTAGGAATATGTACAGGATTTTAGTTTTAGGAATATGTACAGGATTTTAGTTGTCTAGTTTTAGGAATATGTACAGGATTTTAGTTGTTAATAATGTATTTTAACATGGAATTTTGAATTCAGCAAAATATATCATAATTCCAACTGATTCAAAATAATTCATTGTCAGGCATTACTCATCTACCCACAAATCGTCGTAGCACTTCTACTCCTCTTCTTCCCCTATGAGAGAGCATCGTGGAGTGGGTGTTGAGATGTGGGGTTCAATATTCAATCTTAGTTTTTTATAGCCTAAATAAGTATAAAACCAATATTTGAACACCAAAAACTAATAATTCTATAATTCAAAATATTTAAGTAATGGTATTCTTAATAACATTTGAAAATTTTGGTTTAGATGGCAATATTGCATCTTAATTTCAATTTTCTGATATTTTATTGATATTTTTTTCGATATTTCATCGATATTTATTAATATTTTTCTGATATTTCATCAATTTTCCTATAATTTATACCCTGAATCCATCGATATCGAAATTGATATCGATATATATCCATCTTTTCTCAATATTTCACTTATATTCCCATAATTTGTATCATGAAGCCACTAATATCGATATCTATTAATATTTGTCGATATTTTATCGATATTTTCATGAAAAAATGAAAAATATTGAAGATATTTCGAGATATATTTATCATTGGTTCAATACACCATTTTACGTAGATACAAGCAGCCGGTTCTAAAAACCGAAACTGGGCTGCTTTGAATCAGTGGTCAACGATTTCGGAAACCATTGATCCGATTTCGGTTTCGAATTGGGACCGTAATTGATTTGATGCAGTTTGGTTTCGGTTCGGGTGGGTGCCAAACCGTGAACCGGCAGTTTGAATCACCGGTTTTTTTTTTTGCATTTTCGAGAGATGACACGTGGATGGTTCGGATGAATCGACTGTGCTCATTATTTTTTTTTTTTTGGGAAATGCCACATGTATGGTGGAGATTTGTCGACCGTTGCGAACCATCGGTTCGAACCGACTCGGAACCACCGATTCGAACCGGCCGACCCCCTTTTTTTTAATTTATGAATTTGCCTTTATAAATACTTTCATTTCATTTCATTTCAATTCACACAATTCTTCAATCTCTCTCTCAACTCTCAAGTATCAATTCATTCATTTTTGCTAATTGTTATCTCAACTCTTCCATTTCATTTCAATTTCACACTCTCATAATTTCATTCTCATTGCTACTACTCTTCCATTTCAATTTCATTCAATTTTATTCTAGTTTTCATTCTCTTTCAATTCCAAAAGAATGTCTCGAAGAGTCGGTTCTTCTTCCGCCGATTTATCCTGTGAAAAATAAAAAGTTCTATGCCACCACCACAAGATATGCCTCTAGATGATCTCATTAATTCTTACTCTCCTCATTGAAGCCAAGAATGTGAGAATTTGAAGGAATGTTTAGACCCTAATACTGCCACCACCTTTGCCGAGCAAGAAGAAGAAGAGGTGTCGAGAAATACTCAAGGAAGTGGTAATACTAGGCGTACCAGTTCTCGAGCACCTTCGACACTTTAAAGTGATATTTTCTCCGTTCATTTTAGGAAGGAGAAAATATCGAATAGCGATATGGATTATATAGTTACTTGCAACTATTGTAGGAAAAACTACAAATTCAAACATGGAGGAGGCTACGGGACATTCAACTACCATGTGTTGAAAAAGTATCCCGACAAGTTGGGTAATGACTGATCACAAACCTAATTTCATGGATTTATCGATTCTTCTCAAGGAGTCGAAGGTATGGATTCTTTACTTTTTAAATTTAGTCAATTATCACATAGGAAAGGAGTAGACGAATTTATTGCTAAACAACATCTTGCTCTACAATTTCCATGTGATGATGATTTTGAAGAATATACTAGCATTTATTTACAACCTTCTAGTAGAATTGTAGGAGAATATAAATATAAATTAACCGAAGAATTTAAAATGTCCTAACAAAAAATATCTATATGTAGTGACATTTGGAAATATCCTTATAAAAAAATAATTATATGGGTATTATGGCTTATTAGATAGATGATGCATGAAATGTACAAAAACGTTTAATTGCATATATTGACTTTAATGATAAACATTCGCCTATAAATATTGCACGTCAAGTAATTGGTGTTTTAAATGATTATGGTATAGTACAAATTTTTTTTACTATTGGATATGATAATGCTAATGTTTATACAGCTAGTGTACCTTTGTTAATTGAATATTGTAAATCTGCATTGGAAGGTAAAAAAAATTCATGGTCGTTGTACGTGTCATACATTAAATTTATGTGTTGAAGATGACTTAAAATAATTAGATGAATATATTAAACCTATTGCAATCATCATTCATTAAATTGCGGGATCAATCTTATGGCATAAGAAATGAGCTAAGTTTTGTAAGAATAATGGAATGGAAGTTAAAAAATTTGTAGTTAATGTTAAATATCGTTTAAATTCTACTACATGTTTAACAATTCTTATGAGTGTAAAGATTTGCTTTGTCAATTTTTTATGAAAAATCCACATGAAGATATTATGTTAATGAACAATTTGTGGGATACATGTATTAATTTAATTCAACTTTTAAATTTTTTTGAAGAGGCAACTAGAGAATTATTCGGTTGTTATTATCCTACTTCTCCATTAGTTCTAAATCATTGTGTAAAAATTGCTCTTATTTTCAATGAGTATTCTACATGCATACTTTAGGAGATACAATTATAGTGATGAGACCGAAATATTTTTATGTGCTAAACTATTAGATTCTAGGATTAGAGAAGATGGATTAGGAGAATTATTAAAAATTTATTATGCATTGTTCCCAAATTTTATATTAGGAGAATATGATGAAGTTGAGCATGTTCCTAATTATATGGAAATTGTTGGTAGAGCTAAACAATCATTAGTCGAACTATTTAAAGAATATAAAATATTTTTTGGTGATTCTAGTGATGATGATCATTTAGGAGCACAAAATGTAGTAGGTAGTAGTTCTTCCTCTTATTCATCTAGTTTTGGTGGTAATCTTAGTCAATTTTATAATTTTTATGATAATAGAACACAGAAACGACCTAAAGTAAATCACGAATTAGATTCATATTTAAGTGCTACTTTTGAATTAATTGATTTTACACATTCATCAGATCTATTGAAGTGGTGGTCAAAAAAGACCACAATTTATCTTATTTTAACTATTATTGTTAAAGAAATTTTTGCAAGTCCCGCCTCAACCGTCTCTGTTGAACAAATATTTTTCAAATGAGGTTATATGTTGAATCCAAGAAGATCAAGATTGACCAAAGAGAATGTACAAAATATTACCGTTCTTGAAGATTGGATGAGAGCAAAAAACCATCAATAACATCTAGATTTCTCAAATTTAGATGAAGATTTCGATGACACCTATGACTACGATTCAAACACATCCTCCTCCACCAGAACCAACATTGACGAATGAAGGTAAGTTTAGGTAAGAGAACTACGTGAGCGTTGATTCCTTAATTCTACTAAGAATACGTATGCAATTTCATTCAAAGTTTGGAAGTGTAATTTTAATTTCACTTTCAAACTTAAAATGAAACTCAAGCTCTTTCATTTATTTTTTTTTACCCCTTCTTTCATTTATTCATACAAAGTTGTAACTTGTAATTATTTTTGCATTCATAATTGTAATGTAACTTATAATTTTTCATTCATAATTGTAATATATTCAATTGTAACTATTGAGTTTTAACTTCTACCTTTGTAATTTTTTTCTATCATTTCATTTTAATTTTAATCTATCTTGTGCTTTTTTGTTAATTACAAGTTTGTGTTATGATGACGAAATAAATAAACGAAAATGTAAAAAAAAAAAAGTTTCAAAACTGATCAAATTGTAGAAAAAAGAAAGGAAAAAAAAAACGACAGTTCAAATGCCGGTTTCGGTTAAACCGCTGATTTTCAAACTGGAACCAAAACCACCACAATTCGATTCCGATTTGCCCTCACCGATTACAAAAACCATCGATTCCAAGTTCGGAATCGGCTGCCCATGTCTACTTCTATGTTCTATTATATCGATCACACTTACTTATTTTGGGAAAAGTAAAAAAAATCAAATAAGAAAATAAGAATTGGAAAGAAGAGTTTTGGTGATGTTTCTACCACATTTCATATATAAGAAATTACTTTTTTTCATAAATAACAATTTCGTTACTTTTTTACCATAAATTAAAAAAATTGACAAAAATGTCATTTGTATCAGATGTTATACACATTTTGAAATAATGCATTACACAAATTTTGGTTTAAACTAAAAAATGAAATAAATGAAAATAAGACATTACACAAATTTATTTTATTTTATTATGCCTAACACGAAAATATTAAACAATTGAAGAAAACCCATTACACTAAAAAAAAAAAAAAAAAACAAAACAAAAAGCTTACACGAAAAGCAAGAAATTTAATTATTAGAGGAAAACGAAATTTTGTTACAAAAGCAACATGAATTGTTACACAAATTTTGTTCAATTGTTTACACAAAAATTCGTGTAAGATATTATTATACTTCGTTTAATTGTTTATTTTGTGTATTATTAATTTGTTAGAAAAATAATATAATTATTATTTATAATAATAAAAAAATACATTATTTTATTTAGTGGTATAACGGGCTATTACACCTAAAAAATAAATATATTTTGTTTCTTTAGTATGCGCATATATTTGATTTTAACTTTTAAAATCATCTTAAAACAAGAACCAATACAAACAATAGTAAAACCTCAATTAATGAGTATATATATATTTTTTTATTTGTAAATATAAATGAATAATCATTAAAATACATAATATATATATATATATATATAAATATCCTAAAGAACATGTGTTTCAATAAACAAATACAAAAGATCATTTCCCAACAAAAAAATAGTCTAATGTCGTCTGCTTTTTTCTTCGACCAAAATGCATCACATCCTTAACGTTTTCTAGTACAAACAAAACTTTTGGAATATTTTGCTCATGTTGTAGCAAGTAGTTTCATAGGGTGATTACTGCTTGGAAGACTTCTTTCGATAACACATTTGGTGTGGCACCCACTATCATCTGATTCTGGATCATTTTCATCATTTAGTACATAATCAATAATTTATTTGTCTATACGCAATTCCATAACTGCATCATTCTCGTTAGGATAGTTCAAAAGATGTTCGGCGTTCATCACATGTCTGTAGTGCAAATTAGAAATGATATTTGTTAATCCTCGAATTGTATCTTCTTCTAACTGATCAACTTCTTCTTCGGGAACATCAATTTCTTCAGATCGTATCTTGCAATGTCAGAAATAATTAGCAATTGTTTTTTCTATTACATCAAATCTCCAAGTCATGATAGCACACTTAATTGCATCCAAAATGTTAATGTTTTCATGATTTGATGAGTCAACTTGAAGGCTCTACAAGATGTTAGAATAAAAACGTCGTCGATAATGAACTTTGAATGCCCGAATAATCCCAGCATCACATGGTTGAATTTTAGACGTTATGTTAGGAGGTAAGAAAAATAACTCTACATTTTTCAATCCTTCAACAACCTTTGGATGAGTTGGACAATTATCTACTACCAAGAAAACCTTTCTGTCATTCTTCTCTTGTCAAACCAACGACAAAATTCTTAACAGTTATCCAAGCAATCTTGTTGAAGCAATACTCACAACTAAGATTATTCATGTTCACATTTTTAAAGCATCTAGGTTTTGCATACTTACCAATAACCCAAAGGGGTACTTTGTCGGATCCTCCATTACAACAAACCGCAATAGTGATTCTCTCTGTCTTTCTTTCGTCCTTCAAACTGCTTTGTGGCAAGTGAACGGTCAACTTCCAATTGATAAAATAGTCCCATTTCATCCATATTGTAAATATCTTTCAACCGAAATTGGTCTAGTTTTAATCGGATTATAGGTAAAGCATTTTCAATATCCTCCATGTGTATAGAACCGCTTTCACCAAATTTTCGGTAGGACTTGATTGAATATCTTGCCTTGAAATGTTCTAGCCATCCACTTGAAAAGTTGAATTCTTGATTTGTTTCACCATACATTTTGTGAAAAAACTCTTTTACTTTACTTTGAATCATTTCTCCTGACATATTCACCTTCTCTTGTCTTTAAAGAAACCATTCAAATAAAACTTTTTATAAATTAGGGAACTGCGCTGACTTGTGCCTCTTAGCATTGGTATTTTTCATCTCCTCCAACGAATACTCTTTTGATCTTTTGAGAGTATTTGGTATTGTGGTTTCGCTAGTATCCAAACCAAACTTTTCTTTCACCCATACTTGCATATTCTTTTGCGTAAGGTTTGGATGTTTCTTCTTATGCTCACATATGACCCTCCTTATGTGGTCGGTCAAAGTTGTTTTTGTTGATAGTTTTGACTGGTGATTGGAAGCCATCAAATAGAATATTGAGAAAAATATAATAGAATGAATGATATAGCAAATCAAACTTTAAAATTATATTTATTGTGTAGGTTAGATACATTTTGTTAGTCTTTTAGTATTCCATACATAGAATTTTACTAATGATGCATTTAGTCTATATACATATATGGTGCATGTATTTCTAATGTTGACTCTACTAATGTTGACTCTAAGTATTTCATACATATAATTTTATTAGTTAATGATATATGTACCTAGTCTATATACGTATATGGTGCATGTATTCTTAATATAGACTCTATATTCCATTCATAAAATTTTATAAATATATAATGCATATACATGTAAAATAATTGTAATCATAAAAAAAAAATATAAAAATACCCTTTAAATAAATAAAAATTTAATAAATAAATAAATTATTCATTTATTAATAAATAAATAATTTCACTAAATAAATATTTTTTTTCTAATTTCAAAAGTATTCACTCAACTTATTGAATTTAAATAAAATTATATAATAGTTATTTTAATTATAACGTATACCTTAAAATAGTGTATCAATAAACTAATGAGAAAAAAATCAGATTTCACTTTCCGAGATCTACTACCACCGCAGCCAACAACCCCACCACCAATATCCCTCGATAAATAAGCTCATTCGCTCATCTCCTAAACTCGCGTCTTGCCCTTCTCTCTCTCTCTACCAGAAACCCCGCACTCTGTGTTCTGCGTCTTAATCTATAAGGGTAAGTTTTCCCAGTCTCTCTCTACTTTCTGTACTGTTATTATTTTGATATATTGCTAAATTCAGTCTCCGGTTAATAGTCTTTTGTTTGCTGGTCTCTGTTCATTTCCTTCTGTTATTTCATGATTATTAGTTCCGGAAAAGTGTCGGTTTTATAGTTTTGCGCTTTTGAAGTTTCTGATTGATTCGCGTAGACCTAGTGGTAATAGTCTGTTTCTCACGTCGTTGCTTGATCTGGTGAAGTGTTCTGTTTTTGGATTGTTGCTTGATTTGCTCTGTTTTCGTGGTAAATCATTAATGTATGATCTGAATTAGGCTTGTGTATGTCGTCAAATGTGCTGGCATGCAGTTTGAAATGTGTTAACATTATGTGGTCGCGGGTGGTTTAGCTTAACGTTGTGAGGATATGCTACAAATGGTATAAGATGTGGAGATTTTAGATCTGGATTTCGCATTAGATCTGAGATGATAGGGCTACTGAGTATATTCAATTCAGTTAAATCTGTTGCATTGTGTCGCATTTTTGTTTATATGTATTCCTGTGCTCGGATCTGGATTTCATTATTTCTCAAGTGGTGGATCTGAGCTATTGGATAGTGCAGGCATGCATCACACTTGATTATTATTACTATTGATTTTTAACGGATTTTCTTTCTTGGTTTTATTTATCTTGTTTATTTTAACATGAAGATGCCTTCCTGGTTTCACCTGCGCATGATAATATGGTAATCGAGGAAGTTAATGTATATGAATTTCAAGTTGTCATTTTATTGTTATTATGGTTATGACTAGTGAGAGAAAGACGTACAAGTCAGTTGCATGTGAGAGTCATGTGGCAAATTAAGTTTGAGAACATTTTGATAATTGAGATCTAATTTATTAGATATTAAGTGAGATATATGGAGACGGCTACTTCAATATAATTATTTTATCTTGAGTACTTGCAGGTTTTGATTTCATTTACCATCCTAGTTTATTTTGCATGCTATTTAGAAAAGTAATGTTCTATTTTATAGTTGTATGTGTTTTTTAGTTAATTGAGTTTGATGTACCAGAAAAATGGCATCCCACATTGTTGGATATCCCCGTATGGGTCCCAAGAGAGAGCTAAAGTTTGCTCTGGAATCTTTCTGGGATGGTAAGAGCAGCGCCGAGGATTTGGAAAAGGTGGCAGCTGATCTCAGAGCATCCATTTGGAAGCAAATGTCAGAAGCTGGGATCAAGTTCATTCCCAGCAATACTTTCTCATACTATGATCAGATGCTTGATACAACCTCAATGCTTGGTGCTGTTCCTCCGAGATATAACTGGACTGGTGGTGAGATTGTTTTCTCCACTTACTTCTCCATGGCTAGAGGAAATGCTTCCGTTCCTGCTATGGAAATGACCAAGTGGTTCGACACCAACTAGTAAGTGAATGATCAATTTTCTGAAAAAATTCATTTTGTTACAATTTTGATGTTTATTGTCCTAATTATGTTGGTTTACTTGTGCAGCCATTTCATTGTCCCTGAATTGGGACCTGATGTGCAATTTTCTTATGCTTCCCACAAGGCTGTTAATGAATACAAGGAGGCTAAAGCAGTATGAGCTCTGTTAACCTCTTTTTACATTTACTTTGTAATAGAATTAACTCCAAGTGTTTCTAAACAATTGAAACCAAACATATCTGCCTCCTGCTATTATGTATGTTGAGTATAGGTTTATAGTGTAATTATTTAATGAGCACTACTATTGCTACTCCTACGGCTTACTCAATAGTGAGCATGAGTATAAAATAATTCTGAATGTATCTTTGCTATTGAAATGGTTTGTAATTATCTTTTTTTTGCCAATTGATGAGTTTCATGTTCTTTCCTGCAGCTTGGTGTTGATACCATGCCAGTGCTCGTTGGACCTGTTACATACTTGTTACTCTCTAAGCCTGCCAAGGGTGTTGAGAAAACTTTCAATCTTCTTTCTCTTCTTGACAAAATTCTTCCAATCTACAAGTAAGAGAAGTGTTAATCTATAATTTGGGTGATCTGATTCTCTCACCATTTTACATTATGACCTTCGGGATTTAATGTGCAACGTCTTCTTCGCAGGGAAGTTATTGCCGAGCTGAAGGGAGCAGGTGCTTCAAGTATCCAGTTTGATGAGCCTACCCTAGTTTTGGATCTGGAGTCTCACCAGTTGGAAGCATTCACTAAGGCTTATGCTGAATTGCAATCATGTTTATCTGGTCTTAATGTTCTAATTGAAACATACTTTGCTGATGTTCCTGCGGCTGCATACAAAACCCTTACCTCACTGAGTGGAATCTCTGGTTTCGGTTTTGATTTGGTTCGTGGAAGCCAGACCATTGATCTGATTAAGGGTGGTTTTCCTTCTGGAAAATACCTCTTTGCCGGAGTTGTTGATGGAAGAAACATCTGGGCTAATGATCTGAGTGCATCTCTTTCGACCCTTCAGTCTCTTGAGGGCATCGTGGGAAAGGGTATATTGTCCTACACCTACTTGCAAGTTTCAAGATTTTAAGCTTCCTTTTATGGTGAGTCATCTAAAACCTGTTGGATTTCTTCTTTTTCCTCCGCAGACAAGCTTGTTGTGTCCACGTCCTGCTCGCTTCTTCACACAGCAGTAGATTTGGTAAATGAGACCAAGCTGGACGATGAAATCAAATCATGGCTTGCATTTGCAGCACAAAAGGTTGTTGAAGTGAATGCACTGGCGAAGGCATTGAGTGGTCAGAAGGATGAGGTATGTGTTAACCTAACCTCTGTGGAATAGAAGCCAGAAGAAATTAACTGTTGTTCTTTATGTGTCAATTCTCTATATTATTAACTCTAAAATAACTGCAATCCTTTAATCAATTTTATTAGTCATATAACTAAACACTCTTTTGGATGTTATTCTTTACTTTTCAGGCATTCTTCTCTGCGAATGCTGCTGCTCTGGCTTCTAGGAAATCCTCACCTAGGGTGACTAATGAAGCTGTGCAGAAGGCTGTAAGTGATCAACCTTCAGATTTTTCTTTGCAACTTTATTATTCTTTGCTGCTAAACTATCAGGAGCTTACTGTCGTCTCTTGTTTCGTTCAACTAGGCTGCTGCTTTGAAGGGTTCTGATCATCGCCGTGCTACAAATGTTAGCGCCAGACTTGATGCTCAACAAAAGAAGCTTAACCTTCCAATCCTCCCAACCACTACCATTGGGTCGTTCCCTCAAACCGTTGAACTTAGAAGAGTGCGCCGTGAATATAAGGCCAAAAAGTGGGTGTTTTGACTCTTGTGTTTGGAACCTGCACAAGTAGTGTAATCCTGTTCTGAATGTGCAATTTTTCTTTGTAGGATCTCTGAAGAGGAATACATCAAGTCTATCAAAGAGGAGATCAACAAAGTGGTCAAGCTTCAGGAAGACCTTGATATTGATGTTCTCGTTCATGGAGAGCCAGAGGTAAGCCAATTGAATTGCAATTCTGTGAACTTCTAATGCACTACTTGTCAGTCTAATGTGTAATGACATATAAGCTAATATGTCAATCACGACATATTCATTCTGATGATGATTTCTTTGTCTTTTGGATGTATTAATTCCAGAGAAATGATATGGTTGAGTACTTTGGAGAGCAATTATCTGGTTTTGCCTTCACTGCAAATGGATGGGTGCAATCATATGGATCTCGTTGTGTGAAGCCACCAATCATTTATGGTGATGTGAGTCGTCCCAACCCAATGACCGTCTTCTGGTCAACTGCTGCCCAGAGCATGACCAAGCGCCCGATGAAAGGAATGCTTACTGGCCCCGTTACCATTCTTAATTGGTCCTTTGTAAGAAATGACCAACCGAGGTATATATATACCTTTATTTCATCTCTCTCTCTCTCTCTGTGGAACAGAGCTAACATCTGTTTCTTGGTTCACAGATTTGAAACCTGCTATCAGATTGCTTTGGCAATTAAGGATGAAGTTGAGGATCTCGAGAAGGCTGGCATTACAGTCATCCAGATTGATGAAGCAGCACTGCGAGAAGGGTTGCCTCTCAGGAAAGCTGAGCACGCTTTCTACTTGGACTGGGCTGTCCACTCTTTCAGAATCACCAACACTGGCGTCCAGGACACCACCCAGGTCGGTCCCCTCTCTTCTCCCTTTTCAGTCAACATCATCTTGCATAACAACTTTCCTAATAATCTATATGTATCGACCGACAGATCCACACCCACATGTGCTACTCCAACTTCAACGACATCATCCACTCCATCATCAACATGGATGCTGATGTCATCACAATCGAGAACTCGCGTTCAGATGAGAAGCTCCTATCAGTCTTCCGTGAGGGAGTCAAGTACGGTGCTGGGATTGGGCCCGGTGTGTACGACATCCACTCCCCAAGAATTCCATCAACTGAAGAGATTGCTGATAGGATCAACAAGATGCTTGCTGTCCTCGAAACCAACATCTTGTGGGTGAACCCTGATTGCGGTCTCAAGACTCGTAAGTACCCTGAGGTGAAGCCAGCTCTTGAAAACATGGTTTCTGCAGCTAAGCTTCTCCGAACCCAGCTTGCTAGTGCCAAATGAGCCATTTGATGCAATTTGCTTCTCTATTCTCTAAATCATTATTTTCCAAATATAAAGAGAAGTGTTGTCTTGTCATTGATGAAATAATGGTATTCCCTTCTCTAATGAGAGATCGTTTAGTAGGTGGAGCCTCTGATCATCGGGGATTTTGTTTCATGGGCATTTTGCCAAATGTATTTTAGGAATTGTGTGTATCATCAGGGATTTTGTTTCATGAGCATTTTGCCAAATGTATTTTAGGAATTGTGTGAAAGCAGCACGTAAATGCTTCTAATATGGGAAATTGAAAAAGATTACTGTTTTAAGATGGTAACCTAATATCAATATTCCTCATGTTGCTATTATTGAGGTTTGTCTTTAAGGTCACGTTCTCTTGTCTCTCAAATTTAAAGCCCACTTGATCCCCCATCATTTTGTCTCTTCTTTCGCCATTGTGGTACCAAATACTAGTCTTTATGGATATATTATTTACTCTATAATACCTATATTACTTTTCATGTGAAATTTAGGTGAATATAAAATCATATCTTTTACTTCAATTTTTAGATTTTTAGATTATTAATTTCTATTAATAATTCTTCAATAATGTAACATTAATATTCATAACAGATTATTTATAATAGAAAAGGAAAAAATTATGGAGAAAGAAGAATTTGTTGAATTAGAAAGAACAACAAGAAAATTACTTGTCAACAATGGATAAAAATAAATCTGTAAAAGATGTTATTCAAATAATGAATATGTTTACATCACAAAAGTGGTATACAAATATTACTCTTTTAATTGATAATAATTATCAAAAAGAATTTATTGTCATGATTGATAGTTATGTAGATTTAAATGTTATACAGGAAGGTTGATTCCTTCAACATTTTTTCATAAAACAACTTATTCTCTTTCATATGTAGGAGGAGAGTCTCTAAATATTAGTTATAAACTATCAGAGTAAAAATGGAAGCTGTATCCCTACTAATTTCCTTCTTGCAAAAGATATTTCTAGTCAACTCATTTTTGATTTACCTTTTATACACAGTATATATTTTTTAACACGTATTGATGAAAAAATGGATAATTGAAATTGTTTATAAACAAGGGAAAGACAATAATTTGTCTGATTATTTAATACACAAAAGGCTTATTTCATACCAAGAACACCAAGAACACAAAATTTATTTCATACACAAAAGGCTTACAAAAGAAGGGTTTTTAGAGAGTGGATGGAGAGAGAAGAGAAGGGTGAGTATTTTACTCAAGCATACCCTTTCAAGAAACAAACTAGGCATACTTATAAGAAAAAAACTATACTATTACAGAAATGCTTTATTAAAGCAAAAACAAAAGATGCTAATTATTTTGGATAGTATTATCCACTAGTCTATTACATGGGTCCACTGTATTAAGTGGGAAAACCTTATCTTCTGTTTTTCTTTTCGTCGTTTATCCAGCAAGGATTGAACTTTGAGTTTTGAATGTTTTGCGCGATTCCTTGAACTTCCATATGTTGATCAAATTATCACTATTTTCATCATTTTGAAAATATGGATCAAAAATAAGAAGATTTTTAATTTCTTCTATTTTTTCTTCAATGATCTTGATTTTGTGTTTAATCGTGGAGACTTTATTCATATATCCACAACCTTCATAAATTATTGGGTCAAAATATAGATTCCATATAGTATGCGGATAATTTATCTCTGTGTAGAATAAAATCATATCTTAATCCTTGAATTTTTCAATAAGAGATTCTCTTAATATGTCAAAAGACACACTTAATTCTAGATTTTCTTCTTCTTGATTTTGCCCTTACTGATTAGAAAATATTCTTTCTGTTTCTTCTCTGCTGCTAGAATCAGATAACATTGAAGTATCAGATTTTGAATTCGAATAACCTGTATTTTGCAAATTTTTAAAGAGATCATTTTTCATCTCTTCAATGTATATTTCTATCATTTTTTGCTTGGAAAATGTTCCAACATATTTTTGAGAGATTCTCTTAAAAGGACTATTTAATTCCTTTTCTTCTTCTTTTTTATTTTCTTTTTGTGTTCTATAACACTTAATTTTTTCATTAATATTATCTATAGTAGATTGAGAATATAATTCTCCTGTGTTGGGATCAACTCCTGTCATTTTATCCCACATTTTGGTGTGACCAATCCTCCATAAACAAGGAGTTCCATTATCAGTATAATCGAATTCTGGTGTCCGTTTCCATATCCATGGAATACCTGATTCCATAAAGAATTGACAAGATGTTTGACCTTTGATTGAATTATTTTCAACTGAAGGTGCCACCAAAGTCCATTCCTCCATCAAATTTTTGTAAATATCTGGTAGAATATCCATCGTAGTACCAAATATTTTCCACCAATCATATAACCAGTTATTAACTGGATGCTATGAGCAATTGCTACATATTTTTATTAGCCAAGTATGCTTTCTCTTTTTATTTTCGAAGAAAAGAGTTTTATAAAAACCTTCAACATAATCCCAAAAATTGAATTTACAGGTATGTCTCTGAATAGGATGCATAGCTTCCTTTTCAATTAATGGAGAAATTCCCCATTCTTCAAGAGATATAATCTTCTTAATTGTAAATTTTGAGTAAGCATACACATTGGTCTGATTATTTCCAGAATTGAAGTGTTCAATATCAACACTTTCTAATCCATTAAGCATTTGTTCATAGAATCCTCGTGGTTTATATGAATCACATATAAAAGTTCCATTAGAGATGTATCTATCCATAATGGTCCATGACTTTTCTTTCCATTGGATGTCCTTTTCTTCTATAAGAAGAATAAGATCTCTATATTCAGTTCTTTTAAAGAGTAAATTACTTTTTTCTTTAGTAGTAATACTGGCATAAGAAGATTCTTCCTTTTCTTCAGGATTATTTTCCTGTGATTTTTTCCTTAAAAATTCTTGGAAATCTCCATATAATGGATGATTTTTATCAGGAATATTTTCAGATGTGTTTCCAGAAATATTCTAGGAAACGAGCTTCTGTTTGCCATGCTGGGCAATAATTTCGGGAGTTCTTCCTCTTCCTCTTCCCTTATTACGGAAATTGGATCCTCGTCCTACTCATATCTGTAATCATGAAAGAAATTCTCTGGTTAAATAATCAAGCAAATTATTGTCTTTTCCTTGTTTATAAACAATTTCAAAATCAAAAGTGGCTAAATAGGCCTGCCATCTAGCAAACATTTGTTTAAAAATATCATGTTTAAAATCTTTTTTAAATAAACCTTTTGCTGCTTGAAAATCTGTTTTTATAATAAACTTTTGATTAAATAAATCATCTTGAAATTTTATAACACATTTTACTATGGCAAGAATTTCTTTTGCTACAGTTTGCTAATTCTTTTGAGTAGGATTCCATTTTCCTAAATAAAATCTAACAAGTATTTCTTATTTATCTTTTGGATTTATTTGTTTTAAAATTCCTCCAAATCCTAAATCTGAAGCATCTGGTTCAATTAATTTTTCCCATTGAGGATTTGCAAGCATAAAACATGGAATATTTTTTTACCTTTTCTTTAATAAGTTTGACTGCTTTAGTATGTTCCTCATTCCAAGGAGAATGATTCTTTTTAAGTCTATCATATAGGATAGCAGATATTCTTGAAATATTTCCCACAAATGAGGAAACATAATTCAAACTTCTTAGAAATTTTTGTAACTGGGTTTTATCAGTAATTATATCTGAAAATTTATTCCCAAATTCCAGACTTCTTTGTATAGGAATTATTTTTTCATTATTAATATTATGTCCTAAAAATTTGTCATCTGTTTGGAATAAATTCATTTTTGGTTTTGATATTACAAGACCATTTTGTATGATAAGTTTTCTAAAAATTTCTAAATGTTTGAAATGAGTTTCAATATCTTTAGAGAAAACAAGAATATCATCAATATAAACAATTATAAAATTGCTATAAGGAATAAATATATCACTCATTATTTGTTGAAATTCTGAAGGAGCATCTTTTAACCCAAAAGGTAAAACTATCCATTCATAGTGTCCTATTGGAACATTAAAAACTGTTTTATATTTGTCAGCTTTTTCTATTTGTATCTGCCAATATCCTAATTTTAAATCAAATTTTGAAAATATTAAGGCTCTAAAAAGTCTATCTATTAGGTCTTTTTTATTTGGAATAGGATGTCTAATCCATTTTAAGATCTTATTAAGAGGTTTATAGTTTATAACTAATCTAGGTACCCCTCCTTCTTGTTCTGAATGTTTATTAACATAGAAGGCCGTACAAGACCATGCAGATTTAGAAGGAGTTATTAATTTCTTATCAAGAAGAGATTTTATCTCTTTTTTACATAATTCTAAATATTCGGCATTCATTTGACATGGTTTAGACTTTATAGGAATATTCTTTTCATTAAAATCTTCTTCATAAGGAAGAGAAATAACATGTTTCTTTCTATCCCAAAATGCATTGGAATGATCATCACATATTTCAAGAGAAAAGTTTTATTTTTTCCTGTAATTTAGAATTTTTTAATTTTTCTTCAATAGTAAGAGAATTAATTTATTCTTTTAAAGAATTTATGTGAAATATTTTTCTATCCATTTTTTCTTTAATTTCATTAAGGACCTTTTTTTATAGGTTTGTCTATAAATTGAAAAATAATAGGTTTATTTTTGTAAATACCAATTATCCCTTATTGATATGCTTTTTTTGAGCCGATTTGTACTGCCCCTCATTGGACCCATATAGCCATTGTGTAGATGGGATAGAGAGGGATTGGACATAATATTTACGGAATGTTATAGGGCCGACTATCCACACTCCACATTCTTCTAAACATATCCCAAATTCTAAACACATTCTATAAAATTAAAAAATAACTTACAACATCCTAAACACACCCCATAATATTACAAAATTACCCTTTATTATAAAACATTTAAATTACTAAACACACACCCCAAACACTTACCATAACACACCAAGAGTACACCCCAAATACAAACCCTAACAAAGAAGAAGAACTTGAAAATTTGAGCCCTAAAATCGAGAAGTGTTCGATGTTCAATCGAATAAATTTTGGCAAGTTCGATTTGACATGAAAAAGTCTATAATGGATCCACACCATGAAGATGAAATTCCAAGTAAGTGAAGTTATCAATTTTGAAAATGAAATTATCAAATTGAAGTGTTAAATTTATTTAGTGTTGTTTGAAATACAATATAAGTGTTTAGGATTCATGTTTAAAATATTTTTTAATGGAAAACAATGGTTGGTTTGATGAGAATTCATTTTTTTCCACCGATTCGTGCTTGTATTTTTAGGTTCTGAAAAAATTCCGTTCGGCCCTGGTTGAGAGATGTTCGGCCACTAGCTGAACAGAGTGTGATATGTTCGACCAGAGGCCAAACAGAAGATGACATTTTCAACCAACTACCGAACACTTTGTGTTGTGTTCGACCACTGACCGAACAATTTGTTATATGCTCGACTACTGCTCAATAGTTTAGTTTAGGTTAAGTTCGACGATTGTTCCGCTTATATATTATGTAATCGATCACTGTTTGAACAGGTGTAAAGTGTGGTCGAATAGAACCATTGGCTGTTAGTTTTGTCGATTCTTTCTTATTTTAGATTGATTTGTAAAATATATATAGGTGAATTGATGAAATTATTCATTTATATTACAGGTGAGGATATTATTTATACGAGGAGGACACGACCAACTGTTTCGAATCGAAGATGTCGGATTGAGAAGGCCTCAACGACCTAAGAATCGATTGTTTCTACTTCTATTCTACCTATGATTGATTACCAACCACATGCAGAGGAAGAAGAGGGTGATGATGATGAACAAGAAGAGTCACAAGAAGAGGGCGATGATGATAAAAATGATATTCTTACCAGGCCTTGTCCTCGTAGACCACTTGATCCCCAACTAATTCCAAGCTTCAAAACGCATGTGACATATGCTATTTGAAACGATGTGGAAAGGGGCATACTGAAGTGTTGCTGCCACACCACCAAGAAGGAGATGTGGATGTTTGAGGTTCGCAATCCAGAGTGGATAGGGATGCTTGATCGAAGTCCTATCCTAGACTTGAGGTGGATGTCCTGTAAGAGCCGAACAAAAACCTCATATGTATGTTTGTTGAGCGTTGACAATTAGAGACCAACACATTTCATATGACATGGGGTGAGATGACTATTACATTGTATGACGTATTTTGTCTCACCGGACTTCTTGTTAGTGGATACTCAGTAATGGTAGAGAGGGTAGAAGCAGACCGGAGCAACCTATTCAAACCATCAGTAAGTTGTTGGGGGTTACCGAAAAAGTTGCAAAGGAGACCCTTTTTGGTCTTCGAGGAGGTTCAATCAAATTGGAATGACTTTGAACTCAATTTGAAGCAGATACGACATCTGAGAATTCGAGAAAGTTGACTCATGCAGCCTGTGCATACCAGTGGTTTCTATTGGGCTGTTCTCTATTTTCATATAAGACGGGCATAAGAGTCTCAACAAAAATTGTGAAGTTGTTAGAGCATGTAAACCTCGTCCATGAATATGCTTGGGGAACAACTGCTTTAGCATTCCAGTATCGACAGTTGGGATTGACCTCTTAAAGTGGGGTTAAATAGAGGAGTGAACATTTGACAGTACTCGAGGTATCACCCTAAAATTGATATAAGTACGTCCTCTCGAAGTGTATTTTCTTTTATTTTCCTAACCTTAATGTTTTTAATTGTGTGAGGCTTGGATATACGCATATTTCACACAATGTGAATTTATGAATGGGAGAGCTACTGGCAAGAAAATGGATGCAACGATCTCATGGTGGTGGAACTATCGACCGATTGTTGGCTATTAGAGAAGTTTTGGATACTATGTCGCCACACAACGTGAGTAATTGATCATAGTTATCATACTTGTACCTATGATTTATTTAGTCTAAATTTTATACCTATTCTTCCATTTATATATGTAGGTGAATTGGACACCATATAGTAAGATTCGAACTCACCATCCTCTGGATGAAGTGACTTTTTATCAGGGGTACATTTGAGCATTTGATGTAGTAGAGTCGTATCATCCGGACCGTATTCTTCGTCAATTTGGCTTCGTTCAAAGGATCCCGAATGAGCCGTTGGTTCCACTCATCTCCCAAAGGGATAATACGGGTGCTTAATTTAAGGTCACGTGGGACGCACTGAGAGCTTATTTTCGAGTATGGAGGAACTACGTACTGTCTGCCGAAACACGTGAGAGCGGTATCAATCCGACTTGGAAGTGTTCAGAGGATTATATTGATTGGTTTTCCACAGTTTCATATCCGTTTATCTAGAATTCGAAGAACATTGCTACTGATCATGTCCATACTACTAGACCCAGAGACCCACAACCATGGGACATAATCTCTAATGCATTGTGGCACCTAGAGCCTGTGTACCAGCAGTGGGTTGAGAAAATGAATGGATTAGATGCTTCACTCGTGGTTTCTACTTTAGTTGGAGCATATCATGCGTTGAAGATTGAGAATGATGATCCATCCGAGTTGTCTAGACAAGCTTCTAGTATTAAAAGTTGTAGACCTCATCGAGCTTAGACTTGCTGTTATTTTTTTCCAAACTTATCGCTACGTTTAATTTGAATATTTATCTTTGAGAAACAAATTGTCGAATACTGTAATCCAGTTTTTCTTTAAGTAATTTAGCTATGATTATTGGTTTGATATCTCTTTTCATTTATTGAATTTGTGATAGTCAGATTATCAAAGACACTATATAAAACATGTGTAATATTATATTATTACTCCATAATCGACTCTATTCTCCTGCCATCGGTCGAACAAAGTGAGTAATGTTCGACCACTACTGGTCGAATAAAGTGTGGCATGTTTGGCTACTGGTCGAACAAAAGCATATTGTTGACCCATATTTAACATCCTACGATCTGTTCGACCATCATTGGTTGAACAAAGTCGATTTTGCCTGTTTTCAATGCATACCATATGAGAAACAACATGAACATGATATAAATGGGTCAACCAAACTAATAAGAATACAAACCTAATCATCATAAGATGAGCTATTGCTAAACATGTCGATTATGGGTAGTATAACATAAATGTTTTACGGACGTTCGTTACAGAAAAATTCTAATCATCATCGCTCTGAATTGTATCTTGACCCATAGATGAACTTTCACTTTGGCTTTCAGCAACGTACTTCATGATTCATTTTTTATAGATCTCGGCCCATCCAACAACACATGGTAGACGATGTTCAAACCAACGATCTATTATGGATGGTAACGGTGCATCGTCATCCAATTTGACCTACAAAAAAACATGTGGATATTTCAATTTTCATGTTTTACGATAAATTTGTTTTACGAAGCAACTATTGATGAACTTTTACTATAATAGAATGGTTTTCTTGAACAAGGGCCATGCAAACAAGTCTAGGCTTCGTTGGTACTTGAGCCCTCAACGGTAGTACTGTAACGTACAATTGGGGAAAGAAATGGATGATGACTATGTTGTAAGCATTCACGGCCAAATATGTCATTTCTTAAAATGTCCACCAATGATTGATGACATAGGTAGGTCTTTCGTAGCAACTCAAGTTCGATATCTTACTCTTCTATCCGATATTTTATGCCATATATATTCGAGTACAATTCTTGAAAGTCTTTGAGCTCCTGGATAAGATCACTACGAATTTGTGATCATGAATTCTCTCCCAACCCAATTGCATGGGCTATGCTTTGAAAACCACGGCCGTCGCTCAAAGGATTTTTGATACTCAACACATGTGGTTGCAAAAGAGTCGGAAGTTGACCTATAAAAACTTCATCTCCGACTTTGCGGATTGAACGTCGCCTTATCGAAAGCATCTTCCTCTTCAATTTAATAAAAAATGAGGGTAGACTTGGCAGGCGTTTCTACAAGGATAATTTGCTCCTCCTCAAATGAAAAACTATCATGAAATGATTGAACGTATTCAAACTTGCTTGAGTTACATTTCATTGAGGTTTTCTTTTTAGCTTTTGTTAGGGACTCGACCAAAGGCTTAGTCGAAAGAGAAACTTTCTAGAGTTAGGCCTACCACGAGGATGTGTGATCATGACGGATCCTTGCAATGAAGACGTCGAAGGTATTGATATCTCGCGTAGTCTTTTTAGCAACAACTTTTGAACCTCAGAAGCCTCTCCAAACATGTGATTAATAGAACCAACGGTTTTGATCCAATGATTACTAACATCAACGTTTATACTAACTTCCACATTAGATGGTTTGCAATCCAATTTTCTCCAAAAATAATGGACCATCCCAAGCTGGATCACTTATTCATCCCGTGTTAACACGATAAATTTCTGTGCACAAGACAACCCATATGTCTTCCTCAAAACACATCCACAAATCAGAGGATATACATCGCAATTATTCATACCACTCATCTCTAGAGATGTTAAACGGGCTGACCCTAGCCCTATAGGGCCAGCCCTATACGGCCACGGGCTAAACGGGCTAGGGTCTTATCCGGTTCACTCTTAACGGGTCTCTCATAGTGAGGACCTAACCCTAACCCTAGCGGGCCTCGGGTTAAACGGGCCACTAACCGGACTACGTAAAAAAATGAAATTTTGTCTTAAATTGAGAACTCAATCTAATTTTCAAGCCTGAAATTGAGAAAAAATATAAAATTGAGTCCCTTATTGTGAAATTTGAAAATTTGGGTTTAAAATTGAGAACTAATTTATAAATTGGGTCTTGTGATGAAATTTATTTGATTTGAAACTATACTTGAAGAAGTTAACATCATTATTCTTGCTTTCTAACATCAACTATAGATGCAATTAAATGAAATAGACCTCAACTTAGTTGGTGGAGTGGAGGTGTGTAGGTCAATGGTTTGAATCCGACAGGTTGCAATTTTTTAACCGGGCTAAACGGGCTAGCCCGGTTAACCTGCGGGCTGGCCCATTTAACCCTCGGGCTAATAGGGCCGGGCCAAAAAGGCCCTGATTTAAACGGGCCTCTAATATCTCGGACCTAACCCTGCATTTTTTAAGGCTAAACGGGCTGGCCCTATTAGCCCGGCCCGGATTAACATCACTACTCATCTCCTCAAAAATCTTACTAAGGGCATGATGAGACATTAATCCTCGTATATTCTTGAAAAGAGGAGATGAATATTGATGTGGTGCCATATTCAGACTTTATTCAAAAGATGCCAAAACGTGAGTATGTGATGTGATGAGTAGATGATGTATTCTTTCCCATGATATTTCAAAATTCGATTGACTCGAGACCAATTGTTTTTTGAGTTTGGCATGTGCACTCTCAGCCCTAAAAGTACAAATCTCTGTAAGTAAATAAAATATAAATAAGACATATGCAAATAGTTCATAGAATAATCAAAATGTTACCTACTACTCATTGTGTTATCAAAATGCATAACATTGTTGGTCAAACACGAGACAAACCTCTCCTTATACGGCTCGATCCAATTTTTAATCGCATAAGCCACAATCCTAGGATGATCTCGGTAGTCAGTCTCATGTCTCTTGAGTAATTCATTGAATCTGCGTTCATCCTCACCAAAAATCAACATATTCCAAGCGTGATTGAATTGTTCCCATTTCTCCGTTCTACCGAACAAATTCTTGCAATTGCCCAAAATATTCTTGTTGATATGCCACTAACATAGCAAGTGTGTGGAGTTGGGAAACGTAACACTTATAGTATTCATGAGTGCAAGCTCGTGGTTAGTTACAATGACCTTTGGTAAGCAAATGGCAAATATTAATCCTTTCAAGATAGTAAGAGCCCATCTGTAGTTATCTTCATACTTTTAGGACATATACACACACGCCATCGAGAAAGTTATATTTGTCGAAGTGATACCAACCACCTCTAAAAGTGGCATCCTATACCTATTGGTCTTATAGGTACAACCCAATAATAGCATGCTAGAAAATGCACGTAATAAGTTTACAGATGTTGGATGAGCATAAAAGAATCTGTAACTCTATTTCCTATCTTCAACTTCCCCAACAAAAACTGCATCTAAGTTCGGCCTCCATGCTCGACAACTCTATGCTTTTACCGAGCATTGTAAATTGTCTTCAGTGTCGACTCATTCTTTGGAAAAGAAAGTTTAACTATGCTCAATATGTCTTTTGGTTTGGTATTATTTATGGACAGGTCACGTACAACCACAACCGTTAGTCGACCTGCGAATGAGTGTTCGATCAAATGCTGTTCCATTGGGTGATTATGTGACCCACATACAATCATTAAGATCCATTGTCGAGTCTCTTTCATTTCAACTCCTTTTAACATAAAAGGACAATCACACTTTTTAGTGCCAGTAAGTCGCCATTTTACAGATTTCTTTTCCATGTTAGTAGAAGTACCTTCCACAACTTTTGTTTTCGGCGGACAATACTTACGATCATGCTCACAACCTAAAAATATTCGAGCTTGTCTACCACTATCTCCATTATCCGGTCGTCTAATCAACACAACCATGTTAAAATGAATTCCAACCCTAATTGCCAAATTCATCAAATCTTCACGATTATCAAATAGTTCATTTGTTCGAAACTCCTCCGAAAAATCAATATGCTCATACATCGGATTGATAATGTTCAATTCATGAGGTACGTTCATAATACTTAATTGAGTTTCATTTGAATCGTTTTTCTATAAAAATATCAGCATGTACAAGTAAATACATTGACCATAAAAAAATATTAGTTCGACTCTGCTCGACCTCAATAGGTCGAACATATAAAGACATGTTCGACCTGTATTAGCCAAACACATTAACTTTGTTCGACCATAATTGGCCGAAAAAACCCAAACTGTTCTATTATAGGTCTAACACTTTCAGTGATATTAGGTCATTCATGGTCGAACACATATCAATGTGTTCAGCCAATACAGGTTGAACTGAACTCTATTGTTCGGCCTCTATTGACCGATTGGGAACTTCAGAGATTTTTTTTACACACTTTAATAAAAATTAAATCGGTAAAACGAAACTAAATAACTTATATTGTGTATATCATGTGTGCTTTCTTGATCCATGATATTCTTTGAACTTGAAGAGAGGGTTTTTTAGGTGGGGTTTGAAGTTAGATATGAAGTATTAAATATATATGTTGTGAGGAAGAAGATGAAGAAGATGTGTATTTTGAGAGTGACAAATGGAGTGTGTTTAGTATGTGAAAATTAGGTGGGTGTGTTTGGAAGTTTGATTTTATTTTATTTTTGTAATTTTAGAGTAAGGGCATAGTTGTCTTTACTAATGCATTTCTTTTTTCTTTTTAATTTTGTGAGGTGTGTTTAGAAGAAGTTGGAGTGTGGATAATCGGGCCAAATATTATAACTATCATTAATATATATATATATATATATATATATATATATATATATATATATTCAATTAAAAATTATAAACACAATGATATATGTACAACAAATATAGAGATAATAAATTATATAAACATTGTCTAAAATCATTACTGAAATTCAGAATATTTGAATACATTATTAAAAATACAAAAAATGAACTAATATTAGGTAAACAATATTGTAGTAAGCTTGGAGATGTTGCAGATCAATTGTTACAATCTTGACAAACTTTTGATCTTAAACACACTACAATTGTAAATTGTAATATTATTAAGGTACAAAATATTTTTTTAAGGGATCATTCATTATAATTATATATTATAAAATAAACCATTAATTAAATTATTTTTACTGAAATTAATATTTATCAAAATTTCCTTGATATTTCACTGATTTTCCAACAATTTGCATTGCAAAGCCACATATATCGATACTGATATTTATGAATATTTTATCGATATTTTGATGAATTTCCATGACAACCCATTTTGATATCCGCTATTTACAAAAATAGCAGTAACTAAAATAAAATGTGCCTATTTCAGAATATCTATGATTGAAACACGATTATTACATATGTTATTCATACAAATTTTTCTTTTTTTGTTTCAGGTGATTTAGAAAATTATTATATTAAGAGACTCAAGGCAACATTCAAAAACTTGCAACATAATTGCAAAAACTTATTCGTAAATAATTGTCTCAATTGTTATTAAACCATTTTGCAATTTTCTCCAAAGGCCTAATTATAGCAAAGCTTACATTAGGTTTGATTATCTTTATTGTACGCAAATTCATGTCATCTATTTTATTCTAGAAGGAACTCTTGTAAAACTATCTTAACCCAACTAATATCATGAGGTAAATCAATAAAACAATCCATAACCTGCGCATCAAAGATTAACTTGTAAAAATAAATTTTTATTGTGGTTCACGAGAGAATCGCATATAAATTTTTTATTTTCTTTTACTTTATCATAAACATAAAATAAAATAAAAAGTATAATATTAACTGAAAAAAATCCAGTCGTGCAACTGCCAATTACATTTATAATCAATTAATGGCTTCCTCTGTAAGAATTGAAAGAAAGAAAGATTTATGGCCTCTTTTCACTACAATTTACATCTTCGCCTAAAGTGAGATTCTGAAATTAAGCCTGTCAGCTCCAGTTGCAGCCCCAAAAGTGTAATCAATCTGTATAAGATGAAGATACCAAAATTAAGTTTAATTGCAGAGTTTTTTTACTTGAACATAATTGAATTAAAATTGACTATGATCTTTGTATTTAAAGCAACTGATTCACTTACATCTACGTTATGTATTATTATCTGCAAAGTAGAGAGCTTGTTTCCTTATCTGCAAGAAAAACGAACAAAGATCAGGTTTGTCTTCTCAAACATCACAAGCTTTCAGTTCACTGCAGTTAAATGAGTAGGCAATCGACACATCTAAATTAGAAGCAGAGATAAGGGAAACTTCCTTTAGAGAAAACTAAGACGACACTGTAAGACAAATCTTCCTAAATCCAGACTAAACACTGAAGTACTCGACTGTCAAAAGCACTTGGATGTAACAGACTCATGTCCTAGTAGTAGTATCTAAGAAAATAATAACTTCAGTAGCTGGAGTCAGCCGACAATTAGAGATTCAAAAACGGGAGAAGAGAGAAGCTCCAGGAATGAAAAAAATTGTAATAATAAAATTATTCGTGTCTATTCATGACAACCGTACAAAAAGGCATGAGTGAAGCACCTGAAAATGACTAGGATAAATTCTCCTTTCATTGACTGATTCTGACAGAAACATAAAAGAAAATGTGTTAGTAAGAAAAAGCAAAATGCAAGAATATAAAAATGGAAGGTTCACTCACCATATGCCAAGGCCGGCCCTTGTTGGTGATGATAACGGAAAGATGACATTCCGACACCATGGAGTGAGGAACTGGAATCAGAACATGGAAATCAGTAATCATTAGGAGCCAATGCAATAAGAAACATTCAATACTTCCTATTGAATGGAAAGTTTTTCCTTGGCTCAGAACATCAAAAACACCATCATCCAATGGTTTTAATCAACTATGAATGAGTTTTTAAATAAGCTCACAAACAGTAGCAGCAATAGACAGCTGTAAGTCTTTAATATGGTTCAGTTGATTTTTTGTCTTAAATGTACTTAAACAACTTATTACTTCAGAAAATCATTTTCACATCCGATCCTTGTAGTCAATTACTTAGGGCAACTCCAACGGGGGCATCAAAAAGGGCATCAAACCAGAACACTAAAGTTCTCCTCCAACCCACACATCAAATGGTGATTTTTTTTATGCCCCTTTCATGAAGAATCAAATTTGATTCTTCTCAAATGAAACATCAAAATCAAATTGAAGCCAACTACCAACCAACAAACTGAAAATTAATTTCAAACGGTAATAAAATTTTGGTAGCAACGGCCATATTGGGGGAAAAACCTTCTATATAAACCGAACACCATGGGAAGACCTTGCAATTAGCTTTAGAAATTTTTTCCCCCACTTTACATAATTGTAGTTTTGAAATTGTTCAAACTTCTCACCTCCGGTGATATCTCTGACGATTGTATTTCGACGATGGTAAGAATGATCAGATTTGGTGGGGGGTGAGTGAGCTTCATTGGGGAAACATAGAGAACAAGAGGGACAGAGAGAGAGAATGAGAAAAACGAGAAATAGCACAGGGACAAAGAGAAAACGAGAAAGACGAGAAAGAGCAAAAGGACAGAGAGAGAGAGAACAAGCACAGTGAGGGGGAGAAGATAAAAGTTTGAGGTATGTCAAGACTTTATGGTTGGATTGGGTTTAATGAGCTATTTTTTAATTTTTTTCATAATTGGATTTGTGTGTGTTTTATATGAATTTGCTTAAAATTATTAGTCCAAAACCACCACATTTTGAATACTGTATAAATGATTAAGTTATCAATTAACGGTTTAAATGTGTTTAATTATTTAATTATCAATCAATGGTAGGCTACTTCATTTAATTAAGTTATCAAAATGTATGCAGAATAAGTTTTTAATAATTTATTTTTTTATGAATAAATGATTTAGATAGAAATATTTATTTGATTGATGAATACAAAAAACAATTAATAATTAATAGTAATAAAATCAAATATATATAAATATATATTTAATATACTAAACGAATAGTGTATTTTGCCCTTTTTTAGATGGATGATAATTACTATAGTAGTTACGCTAATTTACTTAATGAAAACTCACCGGCTAATGAAGAAAGCTATGATGTGAACCCGACTATACCTCTTGAAGACATAATTGAGGTTGATGTTCAACGTAAAACATAAAGGTCGGTGAATTTTTCTCACGTGGAAGATATTTGTATTGTCTCAACTTGGCTTAATACGAGTGAAGATCCCATTCATGGAGCCGATCAAAAATCAAAAGGATTTTGGAACAGGATTTATGATCAATTCATAGAGAATTACGGTAAAGGAGGGCGGACGAAAGAAAGTGTGGAATATCATTGGAGTGATATTAATACCCAATGTTCAAGATTCATTGGCATTCTTAGACAAATTGACAATAGACATCAATCCGGTCAAACACAACAAGGGTAATTATTTATTTGATTGGCATTATTCATATCTATATTATTTATTTACTTTTGAACCTTTTACTTGATAGTTGAAAGAAGCGAGAATTTTGTACCATTCCACTAACAAGAAAAAAAGACGATTCAGATATGAGCACTGTCTTGAAATTCTAAAGTATGAGAGGAAATGGCTTGATAATTTTGAAACAATTGTAGAACCAACTTCTATTGAAGGTCATAGTGAGCCTTCCACAATAATGACCCACCTATGGGTAGGAAAACGGCAAAAGCACAACAGAAGAGGAAACAAGGAAGTTTAGACGGTGAAAATTCATCTAAGTAGATGAGCGTTGGGAAGACAAGCTAAGATTAGAGCGTGAAAGATTTGCTCAACGAGATCAAAGGCACATTCAGGCACATGAAAATGCTATATGTGTAGGCGAAGATCGTAGAGATATGGAGATTATGAATAAAGACACTACTGGAATGGATGAGAGTCATGTTGCTTATTGGAATATGAGGAAAAATGAAGTCTTGAGGAAGAATGGTCTAATATAGTTAGATTTGAGTATAAGTACTAATATTAAGTTGGTACTAATTAATGACTCAAATTTGTTGGCAATAAATTCAAAGCAAACAACATTACATTCAAAGCAAAGTAAACATTAAGGGAAAATTGGTAAAAATAACCTCTAAATTTGCCCTTATTAGGAAAATGACCTCTAAATATTGGCATTTTTGAAACTAACCTGTAACTTTAAAAAAGTTGGTAAAAGTAACCAATGATCAGTTGAAGCAGGTAATTGTTATGGTTACCAGCTTACATATCACATACATAATTAGTTTTTACCACTGTTACCCACTGGAGCTGTAACGCCCAGGATAAAAACGAAGCATAATTGATTAAGTAAATAAGTAAAATCTTAATTAAAATATCTTATGTGTTTTAATTCTTGAGTGCTTAATTCAATTACGTGCGTTTCAGATATGTGTTTAACGATCGGTTTTAGAGGGATAAAATTTATAAACATGGAACATAAAATATTTTTAAACCATTAGATGCGTAACGGAAAAATGAGAAGATAGAAATGAACTAGAGGTCAATCGGACACCCGTAGCTATAATGGCAAATGAAATGGCAAAATACGAAATTTCGGAAAAACGAGAAATGAAATCTTATCATGAATAGTAACAAAAATCTTATCATGAATAGTAACATTCCATTTCTATAAATAGGCCCTCATTCGATTTCATTTTTTATCGTTTCTTCGAACGAGCCGAAAAGCGCCGAACACACGTAAGTCTTTCTCTTTTCTCTTTATTTTTTTCCTTTATGTTTCTGTCTCCGGCGCGCCGCCGCCGCCGGAGTTGGCCGGAAATTTTCAACCTTATCGGTTTCAGTTGATTTTCACATACAACGTAGCCCTCGATGAGACAAATCTAGGACAACTTCCGGAATTCAATTCCGATATTCCGTTCGTCGGAAAACGGTGAAAAACCATCTCCAAACCCTAAACCCTTACTTCTTGCCACCTTTTCTCTCTCCCGTTTTCTCTCTCTCTCTCTCTCTCTCTCTCTCCCTTCTTCTCGCGGTTGCAGGCACCGGAGGGCCTAACGGAGTTGTGGACTAGCCACTGGAGGGGTGGTGCGGCTATGGGTGGCGGCGCCGGTGCCGGAAAATGGGCTAGAAAGGGGGTTTTGAAATGTGTATGACGAAGGGTTTTTGAGGCTGTTTTTTTGGAACTATTCATGCCGGAATCTGGCGAGGGATGGCCTGATCTGGTAGCCGACGGTGCGGGGTAGCCGGAGGACTAATCGTCGATGGCATAGGGCGGTGCCGTCGCAGTTGGTGGTGTCAGGAAGTAGGCTAGTCGAGCAGGTTGACGATGGGAGACCTGGGCGAGAGACGGGGCCGAGGCTGCCGAGAAAACTCGACAGCTGCCGAGAAGTGCTCTCCCGCTGTCGAGAAAACTCGACAGCCGATGGGAGATGCCAGGGAAATTTTTCCCCGTCGCTGGAAACGCTTGCGACGTCGTATTTTCGATTCAATTTTCGATTCGAATCTCATTTTCTTTTCATCATACTTTATCATCGAGACGTTGCCAACAAAATATCATTGACCGGGGGTCGTGGGTCCCGGTCAAAGTCAACCCTTTGACCAAATTACTGAAATACCCCTAAATCTTAAAACGCTCCGTTCGAGCTCGTTTCAACTCCAATTGAGCTCATTCTTTTTTTGTTGTGATAAAAAATTCATTCTCTTTCACCTTAGCTATATAAAATGATATTTCCCTCCTATTTTTGCAACCTCAATCGTTAGGCCTTCCGTTCCGATCCGTCTCATCTCGATCGATAGTATCCGATCCGATATCGTTTAAATCATTAATTTTATTTAATAAAGATCTAAGAAACACCATAAATTATGTAGGCTACCTGTTGGATTAAAGCCTTGGGATACGTGATCTTTGACACTTGCTGCTCACGTGGTAACCACCGAACAAGGTGGGGGTAAATTCTAACTCTGTATATATTTACAGTTTTTCCTAATCCAAGCATGATTGAATTAATTGATGGAAATTATGATGACTGACGAATGATTGGGATGAATGCTTGTTTTATTGAATAAGTTGCCTTACGTAATTATGGATTGTGATTGTTTAAGGAATGTGAACGTTTTACTATGAATGTAAATGTGAAGAACGATGTGAAGTTAATGTATGTATATAAGCAATAAGATGTGATTTCATGGCAGTTGAGAACTGCATCTAAGTATTATGTTAAATTAGTGTGCTTCCATGTGTATATCTGATATGTGTATGTATGAAGTAAATGTGTGTGCATGCGCATGCAAGACGGCTAAGACCCGCATCTACGGCGGCTAAGAACCGTATCTATGGTGGCTAAGAACCGTATCTACGGTGGCTAAGAACCACATCTACGGCGGTTAAGAACCGTATCTATGGCGGCTAAGAACCGTAAAATACTTTCATGGCGACTAAGCACCGTAAATTATATGAAAAGTGATGTTTGAATGTGAATGATGATTGATTTGTGATGAATGCTTACATTTTAAAATGATTATAAGTCACGTGATTGAAATGATCTATTTTTTATGGTTTTATTAAATGACAAACGTTTTACGAAAATCTGTTTTTATGTGATAAAATGGTGGTTTGACATGTGTGTGTAAAATCTTTAAAAATTATTTTATGTCATCCCGAGTTTTCCCACCCCACTGAGTGTACTTTTGTCACTCACCCCTTTTTTTAAAATGTTTTCAGTTTAAGGATTTTAGGGCGTGGCGCGCGAGCGGTGGATGCTGGTAGCCGATGATCAAAGGTTCCAGAAGAATTTTCTTTTTATTTAAAATGGTTAATTTCATGAATTTAAGAAATGTATATTTTATAATTATTCTTGATTTTATTTATATTTATTCTTTTGAAAGAGAAAATTTTTATAAGTGAGTAACGTCTCAGTTAAGATTTATTTCAAAAGAATCGGGGCGTTATAGGAGCCGATCAAAGGATGTTTTTACCAACATTTTGTAAGTTACGGGTTAGTTTTAAAAATGTCAATATTTAGAGGTCATTTTCCTAATAAGAGCAAACATACAGGTCATTTTTACCAAATTTCCCAAACATTAATGACTCAAACTTAAAGATACTACATTCAAAGCAAAATAAACGACATTACAATCATTGTTCCAACTTGATACTAATTGTCTTCGCCATGAAAATTCCATAAGTGCTCAACAAGATCGTGTAGTAGTTGTGAATGAGTGGCATAATCTCAAATCTAATGATGAAATTGAATAAACTCTGTAAAGTCATTTGTTTGCTCACGCGATAGTGTGACATTTGGAGTTACATCATCAAACTCAAGGGTACCTAGACCATTTTCATTCTCAATAGTCATATTATGCATTATAATGCATGTTTTCATTATATTAGCTAAAGTCTCCTCATCCCAAAATCTTGCTGGCCCACGTATTATATTATAATGTGCTTGTAATACCCCAAATGCTCGTTCCACATCTTTCCTCGCAATTTCTTGGGTATGTGCAAAATGTTTGGCATTTAAACTATTGGAGCAGGTATTGTCTTTACAAAAGTAGCCCACACGGGGTAAATTCCATCTGCTAGATAATAACCCATCGAGTAGTTATTCCCGTTAACGGTAAAATTAATAGGAGGAGCACGACCGTTAACTAATGTTGTGAATAGAGGTGATCTATTGAGAACATTAATATCATTGAGTGAGCCTGACATTCCAAAAAAGGCATGCCATATCCAGAGATCCTATGAAGCAACTGCTTCTAATATAATAGTCGGTTCACGATAATGACCAGTGACATACCATGCCATGCAGTTGGACAGTTTTTCAACCTCTAGTGCATGCAATCGATGCTTCCAAGCATTCTTGTAAATCCACATTGCTCGTTACTTTGGAGCAATCGTGACAAGTCATTTTGGTTTGGAGCCCTTAAATATTCTTCACTGATAACAGCAACAACTGCTTTCACAAAATGACGTAAGCTTTCAATAGCAGTGCTTTCACCTATGCATATGTGGTCATCCAAAAAATCAGCAGGAACTCCATAAGCAAATATTCTATATGCAACTATTACTTTTTGAAGAGATGATAAGCCAGGGACTCCAAGAGCATGATTTCTTTGCACAAAGTATGGATCATATGCTTCGACACCAGAAAGAATTCGATAGAAAAGAGATCTACACATTCGAAATCTCCTCCTAAAATAACCATCATGATATACAGGATTATCAGAAAAATAATCATTATAAAGTCATAGATGACCTTCTGCTCTATTACGATTAATGACCCTTCGACCAGGAACCGAACCACAATGACACATGTGTTGTTTCTCTCTATCCACTTCCTCCTCTTCTATTGCTAGTATAAGTATTTCAAGATCATCGTCAAAATCAGACTCGGTTAAGAAAGCCTTCAAAATGTTGGGATCACGATGCATGGTGAAATAAAAGAAACACAAGATGATAGGAATTGTGGACTATCAAAAATCTCGATATCCTCTAATTAGCCAGCTATAAAGTCTCAGTCTCACGATCCGATCCGTCAATAGCCTATAACAAAGTAAGACAAGACAACTAGAGCTCCTTCAGCAAAGAAAGAGGTGTAGTCAAGGCCAAGCTTCTCACTTCTTCCTGGCATCATGCTTTTCTCTATATCAGTCAGGCAGGGCCGGATCGCGACAATCTTGTAGGTCCCGATCAAAGAAAAGATCTCCAAAGCATGGCATATCTCCAAATAAGCAAGAAATCGTGTCAATAGCAGCAAAGGGTCTCAACTCAATAGCGGCTTGTCTCGTTATCCTTAGAAATGATATATCTCGCCTAGTATGAACAACACGAATTTGGACTAAGAATCAATGCTTTTGCAGTCGAACACTTGGCGATTTAAAATCTGACAACGGATTCTATATGGATAAAAATTCCTATCACAAATCGCGATATCCTCTAATTAGATCACACATAGTGGTTGGAAATCTCAGAGATAATGACAAGTGGTCTGATATCGATAAAAAATCCTTTCAAAATTAACTAAATTTTCAAAATAAATATTTATATAAAATGTATTTATTTTACTTATTTTTATCTACATATAGTTGTATTTTAATTAGCTTCAATTTTAATATAAGTATATATTAAAATAAATGAGTTAATTGATTATTTTAAATTTGATGCCTCATTTTGATGTTTGGGGTTGGAGCATATGAATTTTATAGAGGCATCAAAATACAGTAGCAGGAATCAAATGAGTGTTTGATGGCCCATTTTGATTTTTTTGGGTTGGAGATGCTCTTATAATTTCATAGATTGACAATAGTGCTGTATACCGAAAGCTCTTGCCAAGTGAGCTAGCCTGTTGTATAAATAATAGAGCAGCAAAGAAACGAGTGTCAAACAAAACCACTTTTTATAAACAAAAGTTTGAATAACTAAAACACCATAGAATGATCAACAAGGGGCTTTATGAAACTTGAATGAGAAGAAATTTTCAGGATTAGAAAATTGGCTTCAAGAGACCAGAGTCGGCTGACAAAATGTCCCCATTCCAATAATAGAAACATTGAGGCCAAACAAAGAGGGAAGTATTAGATGAAATAACAATGCAATTAAAAATTATTTTGAAAATGGAGAAATAAAGGATATACTTCATGGTTAGAGGAAAAGATGGCTGATTTTTTCCCATAAACCAAAGTTATGGACTTGAAATTGTCCAGATTTACCCAACTAATTTTTTTGACAGATGTACTTTAGAGGTAGGATCCTGAATCCATCAGCAGTTGGTCAAGAACAAAAGCAGAACTCAAGGGAAGTCTTAAATTTAAGAATCCGCCAAAGATCATAAGAAAACTTTGGAAGCAAATCTTCTATGGAATATTGCTGGAATTAACTCCAGGAATATTAATGAAAATCATGAATCTGATTGCCTAGCAGATCACTATCAACACATGAAATTCTCTTATGTAAAATCTTATCAATGTCAACCATCTCAAAATTTGTCACAAATTCCCTCTGATTTACATACAGCATGCTTTTGTTCTACCAACTCCCATGTTTGATTTTTCTCGATCATCTTGATTTCTTTTTCCATGGCTTTTACCCATTTCTTTTGTTTGATGGCAACTTCAAAGCTTTCGGGCTCCATTATGATAAAGTTGCATGTCTTGTAGATCTCTCTGAGTGACCTTACTTTTCTTGGTGGTGAATTTGGAGATGATTGCTCATTATTTGTAGATGATGATGATGATGGTGGTGGTGTCCTTGGGCTTGAAGGTTGTGTTTCTTCTTCTGGAGGCTCTTTAGAACTTCGTAGACGTGGTACCATGATATTTTGTTTTTCCCCCTTTTCTTTTTCCCAGTTCCATGTTGCATTTTCGTCGAACTCGACATCTCGGCTAATGACTAGTTTCTTGGTTTTAAGGTTGTAAATTCTGTATCCTTTAGATTGAGAGATGTAGCCGAGGAATATTCCTTTCTTTGTCTTCTCCTCCAGCTTGTGTCTTTTCTCTTTTGGGATGTGTACATAGCAGATACTCCCAAAAACTCTCAAATGTTGTGCTAATGGCTTTTCGTCCACTCCATGCTTGTATTGGTGTTTTATTTTGCACGGCTGTTGTTGGACATCTGTTGAGTAGATATTCTGCGGTGTATACTGCTTCAGCCCAGAACTCCTTTGGCATACCTTTCTCAGCTAGTATGGTCCTGGCCATCTCCATCACCGTCCTGTTTTTCCTTTCTGATACGCCATTCTGTTCTGGAGTATAGCCGACGGTTAGTTGATAGTTGATTCCTTCATCCTTGCAGAATTTGTTGAACTCCTTGGAAGTGTATTCGGCTCCTCTATCACTCTACAAGACCTTGATTCTTCGTCCACTTTGGTTCTCTACTAGGCTCTTGAATATCTTGAAGATATTGAAGACTTCCGATCTTTCTTTCATAAAATAGACCCAAGTCATTCTTGTATAGTCATCAATAAAGAGGATAAAGTATCTGTTTTTCTCGAACATCGGAGTCCTCATAGGCCCACATACGTCTGTATGTACTAGCTCCAGGATTTATTTAGCTCTCCATGTTTGTCTTGATGGAAACGGCTTCCTGTGTTATTTGTCTTTCATGCATCTATCACACACTTCATCGTCAATTTTGATTGCTGGAAGATCTCTCATCATATTTTTTTAAGTTTCTTTAGTCCGTGGAAGTTGAAGTGTCCAAACCTCCAATGCCATAGCCACGATTGGTCTTCTTGGGCTTTTAGTGTTGCTTCAATATACTGCCAGTGGAGTGGGAAATTTCTTTGTTGTTGCATTTTTACTATAGCTATCACGGCATTTTCATTTTTATTATCATATATTGTGCACGTGTTTCCTTTGAATACCAACTCATATCCCTTCTCCATCATTTGTCCGACACTTAGAAGATTAGTGTCGAGTTTAGGAACTAGCAGTACATCGTGGATGAGCCGTGTACCTTTTTTAGTGTTGACTGCAATTGTGTCTTTACCTTTGACTTCCACGAGATCTTCGTTCCCGAGCCTGACTTGCGATTTGATTGATCTGTCAATTACTTTAAAAATCGTCTCATATCCAGTCATGTGATTACTGCAGCTGCTGTCTAGGAACCATGTGTCGTTCTTCACTTCTGATGCAGCATGGCAAGCATAGAATAGGTTATCTTCTTTCTCATTTTCTTCTGAGAAATTTGCCTGATGCTTTTTTCCGGAACGACAATCTTTCTCCATATGATCAAACCTCCCACAACTTTTACATTGTGGTTTATCTCGGTTCCAACAATCCTTTTCAAGATGGTTGGTCTTTTTGCAGATTCCGCATGGTGGATATTTTCCATTTCTTTGATTTTTTATTATTATTTCCACCATGGTATCTATTTTTAAAATTTTCTCCATTTCTACTCCCCCATTTCTAGAATTCTGAGACCGTATATTAGTTTTAGACTGGAATGCATTTTCCACAGACTCATTTTATCGCATACTCAGTCTTTTGTCATAGGCTTCAAGTGAGCCTATTAATTCTGTCACAGACAACTTATCTAAATCTTTAGTTTCTTCTGTTGTTGTGACGATTACATCATATTTAGCAGGGAGAGAAATTAATATTTTTTCTACCACCTTCTTGTCAGTGATATTTTCATCATATGTTTTTATTTGATTAACTACTTCACGTAGTCGAGTGTAAAAATCTTTTACGGTCTCAGATTCTTTCATCTTCATATTTTCCAAATCTCTTCTAAGAGTTTGTAATTTGAGATGGCATACCTTATCGCTTCCTTGATATTCCTCCTTCAGAGTATCCCAAGCCTCCTTTGATGTTTTAGCTCCACTGATTCTTGGAAACAAAGACTCCGCCATAGCCATTTATAGTGTGTAGAGAGCCAAGTTGTCCTTCTCCATATTTTTGTCTAGTTTTTCTTTGTCTGTTGCAGATAAAGTGGATGTATCTTCAGGGATAGTGTATCCCTTATTGATGATATCCCATAGGCCATGGGACATAAAATATGTCCTCATTTTGATAGCCCAATAGTTATAGTTTTCTCCAGAAAAAATAGGGATTGGAATTTGGTGGTTATTTAGTGAGGTGGCCATAGTAGAAGTAGAAGTTTAGAAATGGTATTAGGATAATTTAGTGGATGTGTGAGGATAGGACAATATGTTGGATATATGGAGATAGTATAGCGAAAGCTAGTTTCACCCAGTTAGAAATCCAACCTGGCTCTGATACCACTGTTAGTATTTAGGATATGGAATATAGTAGCAAAATATTTTGGAGAATTATAATTGAGTAATTGAGACTTGAGCAGGGTATATAATTGCAATGAAAATGGAGTAAGAGTAGTAGTAGTCGTAGTGGGAGACTAAGGCTTTAGGATCAATTCTTATTGGAAGTTGTAGTTATTGTATTTTTGGTACAAGTATTAAGTTGTATTGATGCCATATTTATAGATGGCATACGATTATTTTAGAACTTAATTACTCTAGAATAATCTATCATATTTTAAAATACTCTAGAATGGTTTATACTTCTCTAGATTATTACATATTTCTACATAATTCTAGAAACTCTATAATAATTAAGCTTTCTAATAATACCTATAATATTCTGGAAATGTGTAGCAATTTCATTTTGAAGTAATCCTTCACTATCTCTTCATCCCATGAGGAGGGTAAAAATTCAGCACAGACTGATTTAACCAGAACGAAGCAAGGTATCTCTACCATTCATTACGTTTAGCAATAGAAATTTTACTAATAAAAGTCACTGGTCTTTAATTAGACATGAAAATAAAAAATAAATAAAACAAACTACATCCAGTGCCAAGTACTATAAGGACAAGAGTAAGACTTGTGTGTAACTGTTGCATGGATCTTAGATCCATGCAACGCGGGTCGGGTCGGGCTGAATCCGACCTGGATCCGCGTATTTTTTTTTATCCTAACCTTTATGTTATGTTAGTTATACCTTTATATTATGTTAAGCATACCTTTATATTATGTTAAACATACCTTTATGTAACAGTTTAGCTTTTTAAAAAAACCTTAATTTTGGTAAAAAAAACCCTAATTTTGACGAAAAAATTATAATTTCAGCACAAAAAAACCCTAATTTGTACATAGATACCTTTATTTAAATATTACGCATACCTTTAATTAATATTAGTCATACTTTTATATAATACATAAAGGTATAACTAACATAATTAAAAGGTATGACTAACATAACATAAATGTATGTTTAACATAATATAAAGGTATGTTTAACATAACATTATAACCCTAAAGGTATGCTTAACATAACATAAAATCATAAAGGTATGCTTAACATAATATAAAGGTATGTTTAACGTTGCATAAATGTATGCTTAATATAATGTAAAAGGCTTGCATAAAGGTATGCTTAATATAATATAAAAGGCCTTAAAGGTATGACTAATATAATATAAAGGTATGCTTAACATAACATAAAGGTCTAGCACCTGGAGCGAATTTTGGGTGATGGAAAAGCTTAACAGACAAGAGGAGAAGATGATCTCCCTTGAAACAAATCAGAAGGCTCTAGTCACTACAGTGGACCGGATGGATAAGGAGCAGTTCAACCAATCACAGACCCTGCGGGATCACTCAGGCACCTTGTCTGAAATTCACTCCATGGTCAGTTTTGCGGTTGGACGGGCTGATGATGACAAAAAGGGGGAAGGGAGGATAGAAGGTAGACAGAAGTTTGGACAGGATCCTACGGCCTGCAGACAGATGGTAGTAAGCAGTAGAAGGAGAGACGACTCTGTAGACGGAGGACACAAGGGAGCTGGACCTAGACCTTTAGACAGACAGCAGTGCTAAAAGGAAATCAGATGCTGTTTCTGGGTCAGTCCATCCAGGTTTCAGGAAGGGTGCTGAGATTAGAGAAGAAAAGAGGAGGATGACTGAGGCTGAATTGAAGAGCAACCTGGATGCTGTCTTTTCTTCAGATCCCAGGATTGCCCTTGACAAGATCTTCCCACCGCACAAGCTGCCTGACATGGCCTAAATTGAGAAGAATTTGCAGAATCCTGATGTCGCAGCAAGTGCTTCTCTCAGAAACTTCCTGGAAGCCAGTCCTGATCCCAGGAGTGACAAGTTCGTAGCACCAGAAGTCCCGGAGGTCACTCTTCCCACTGAGGTCAATCCATCCTTCTTCCAGATTGAAGCTTTCAAAAGAAAGGAGCTGATGAAGTACTTCACCACACTCTGCAAGGAATCTGCTCTCTTCAGAGGATTTCGAACGAAAAAGGAGGCCTTGCAGAGGTTCCTGGAGCTGACAAAGAAAGGTGGACTTCCAATCCAAGTTAAGCTGAGGCAGAAACTAGGAAAGGAGCCCATACCATACAGTGAAGACTTCTGGCTCAGGTTTGAGGAATCTGAGGAGATGGTGAAGAGGATGGAACCTAGCTACCAAGACTCTATAGCCAACTGGTAAAAAGGTACAAGGTTCGAAAGGAAGAAGAAAGCCAGTTGGTTGAAATCATGATGTCTTGCTCTCTGTTTCGTTTCTGTTTTTATCTATTTAGCTATCTGCTTTGTATGTCTCTGGTTTGTACTTAACTCTGATTAATGAAAAATCGACATTTCTGACTGTTGGAAGCTCACATCTTGTGAACTTAATGCATGTTTTTGAATGATTATATCTTTCTGCATTTTTGTTCCAAGTTAATAAAAATGGTTCATTGATCCTGTTAAGGAGTTTTGTCATCATCAAAAAGGGGGAAATTGATAGGATGAAATGTAATAGATTTTGATGAGACAAAACGTGTAATAGTCTAGAACATTAGCTATCTGATTAAGTCTTTATATGTAAAATAGCTAAGGCAAGGATGTTGGAAAGACGAGAAGATTCTGCCAAGGAACCAGAAAGACAAGTCCCTGCTACCTGCATACTGTATCAAGCAACCTGTAACCAAGCTGCATAGGATACTACAAGGAACCTGGAGATGGTCAAGGAAGCTGACTTACTCGAAGAGGACACTACCAGATACATCAGAGTCAATGCAACCTGACTAGCTAGTAGAGACACTCCAATTCCAACAAATCAGAATCTGCCATGTGTGAAAAAGCAGCAAGGACATAGTACAAGCAGACTGCAGAATGAAGTCGCGCAGACAAAGGACAAGGCAGTGGCAGAATAGAATGAAGAAATTTCAGAGCAGGTGTCAGAAGATCGGCAGAACCAATCAGGAAGAGACACCTCATCAAGCAAAGAACTGCCTTTCCAACGGGTAAAAATCTGTCTAATGTCTATAAATAGAAGATTGCTACTCAAGAGTAAAAAGGAGGACCAAGAAACGAATAGGCAAAAAGCAAATCAAAAGAATATACGCGAAGCAGATCTTTACAAGCTCAAACCTATACATTCAAGTTAATCAGACTTAGCAGCAGCAAGCCAGCTACCTTTGTGATCTTCAGAAGTTCAAGGAGCTTGCTGCATTTGATAGTTTGAAAACTCTCAGTTTATTCTAAGTCTGATAGGAGTCACTTAGGCAGGAGTGTATCTTGCTAAGTTGTAATCTCTCTGAAGAAGAAAAAGGATCCTGTGTGGGTCAGATAACCTGTGTGGAGATCCTGTGTGGGTCGATAGTTGGTCACTGTGCAGCTACCTGTGTGGATAGACACTACAAGAAAAATGCTAAACAACAACACCAATTTTACAACGGTTTTTCGAAAAACCGTTGTCGTAGACATCTTTTACAACGGTTTTTCGAAAAACCGTTGTCGTTGTGCGAAAAAAATGCACAACGACAACGGTTTTTTACAACAGTTTTTTTGTACCGTTGTCTTAGATGTCTACGACAACGGTTGGGACAACGGTTTTTTTTTATACCGTTGTCGTTGTGCGAAAAAATTCACACAACGACAACGGTTTTTGACAACGGTTATTAACCGTTGTCGTAGACATCTACGACAACGGTTGGCACAACGGTTTTTTTGTACCGTTGTCGTATATGTCTACGACAACGGTTAATAACCGTTGTTAAAAATCGTTGTCGTTGTGCGAATTTTTTCACACAACGACAACGGTACAAAAAAAACCGTTGTTGTAGACATCTACGACAACGGTTAATAACCGTTGTAAAAAACCGTTGTAAAAAATGAGAATTTTTGAAAGAAGTTAATAAAAGTAATGCATGTAGAATTTTAACACATAAACATTTGTGGCAAAGTGGTTTCAGCTCAAACAAGGGGTCGCGAGTTCAAACCCCAAGCAACGCAAATTTATTTGTGCTGACGTGGCAAGTGATGTGGTGTTGACCGATGACGTGGCGTTGACCCGATGACGTGGCGCTGACATGGCCGATGGCTTGAAGACAGCACTTCCTCAACCGTTGTGCCAACCGTTGTCGTAGATGTCTACGACAACGATTAATAACCGTTGTGGAAAACAAACTCTTTGACAACAGCATCTTCGACAACGGTAAATTTGGTCTTTTACAACGGTTATTAACCGTTGTCGTAGACATCAACGACAACGGTTAATAACCGTTGTGGAAGATGGCGACAACGGTTAATAACTGTTGTCGTTGTGCATTTTTCTTGTAGTGAGAGCTGACAGTTTTGCTTAGAGTATAGTTTGTGTTAGCAGAGTCTATTGTAAATCAAACTTACTTTAACAAAGTTCCTCCTTGAGAAGGAGTAGAGAGGACGTAAAGGGATTACTCCACCCTTGAACCTCTATAAGCTTGCTTGTGTTATTTACAGCTTTATATACATCTATCTGCATCTGAGCATACTGCATTAAAAGCGTGTTTCGAAAATCATAAGTATTTCCGCTGTGCATTATATTCTGTCTAAGTCCTGAGGTCACTGCCTGAGTAGGAACCTATCGAGCAGTAAGCTTACTAGCTACCTGTTCATCATGGACTTAACATTTGGAGTAAAAAGTTGAAAATTTGATAAGGTTAATTCACCCCCCTCTTAACCTTATACCACTGGGACCAACATTACATGTTTGAAATTCAACAAAGGCAAAACCACAATTTTTCTCAATGTTATTTGGATCAGCCTTATAAGTAACATTATCTATTTTCTCGATGCCAGCTTTCTCTAATAATGTCACCACCTGCAGAAAAATAACCCTTAGGTGACATAACTCTCTTCAAGGTGAACTAGATGATAACACAATAGAAATGCTTACATCTTCAGTTTTCCAATTCCTGTCTATGTTTCCAAGAAATAATGTATCATTGCTCTCAACTGGTGCTGCAGTACACTGCTTCCCACATATCTAATGTTGAATTGCAGAAATATAGGACATAAGAAACAGAATAGGTCAAAGGAATACTCCAATGGAAGGCACAAAGTAAAGCTATGTGGTGGAATTCTGCCGAGATTTAAAAATATAAATAGAAATATTAGAAAACAATTGTACTTAATATATTGCGCATATAAAATTAAATCATTTGATGCTTTAGAAAAAAAAATTAGATTGTTCTAAATCATTTTATATTAAGAAGATATGAATTATCGATTAATTAATAAAGTTTCTAATATTAGTTATATGCTAAATAAAAACAAAGTGTAGATATGATATAAAACTCGGTTTGTGAAATATTATATGATTGTGTATATTATTACACTAAAAAGTAGGTCTTACATTATGTGAGAAATGTGACAAAAAATATTGTATAGTCATCTACTTAATAGTTGTATTATATTATTTTACTAAACAATTCAACTAAAAAGTTCTTATTTTCAAAAAAATACTTTTATATGTTCATAAATAATAAGAAAGATAATTTTATTGTTGTGCAATCATTGATGAAATTTGTATGCTAAGTAAATATGTATATTTTAAAATTCTTATAATATATTGAACTTGTTATGTCTCATTCTGAATGTAAGTGAAGTACTCAATGGCAATAAAAAATGATGAAACTTTTATGATAACAGGAATTAAAGTTTTAAATAAGATATTTTAAAAAAATGTTTATCACACTTTTTAAAGAGTTTATAGAGTTTATAAGGTTTTAAACATATTCAAAGGATTTTACAGTAAAGTCAAACACCCTCTAAGTTTTATTTTTTTTATTACACATGTATAATATGAATAATGATGTATATGATTATTTTAATTAACATAAATATCAATATATTATAATTCGTGGTGAATTATATTAATATTACTTATAAATGTCATATGTTTGATTTCACGACTATGCAATTGAACAATACATGAACATTGACAGTTAATACTCATAAGTTTCACCCCCATATTCTTTTACGAGTTCATCGACTTTTTTTGTCAATAAATTGAAAAGTTGTAGTCATAATTCGAAAAGCTTTCAGGAACTATAGTAAATATAAACTTGAAACATATCTTTGTCATAAACTATTATATTTTTTCCAACTTTATCACATTTATGTCATGTCTTAGATTTGTTAGATGAAAAAGATACCTTCCAACTAACCTGGTGTCACTTATATATTTCAATGAAAACTTAATAGTCTAGGGCATAAAGATAAATGACTCTATCCAATTATCTTTGGAGTTGAATTGACTCTGACTAATTTAAACATATTTCCACTCATTATTTGCGTCACTTTTAGACAATTTTTACCAATGTGTAACTGAGACAGCTCTACGTGCAAGAAAATATGAATATTAAATTATGCACATTTAAGATTCCTACTTCAGGCTCTTAAGACAACATCACCAATCACGCCACATCAGCTTCTCAATATAAATAAAAGTAGGACAAATATCTAGAACATCATCATCATCATAAAATACATAAAGTCCAATAATGCAAATACCAAAGAGACTTTTATGTAACCAGAACAGCATCGCAGCCATACTTTCATATTTTTGTTTTGTTAGTTGCAAAGTCGTGTTTCTCTTTTACTTAAGCGCTATGCTTTATAGTTTATATGGTGTTAGAAACGGTGTCGTTCTACTTATGCGCTGCGTCGTCATTTTAAATTTTTAGCTAAACGATGTCGTTTGAGTCTGAAGTTGTAATCGAGTGCATGGGATTATATCACTCATGCACATGCATTGTGAAAAGGCATGCATAACAGAATTTAGCTCTCTCCCTCTCTCTAAAATCTCTCAATTTCTTCTTCCTCACATCAACACAAGAGCACTAGTTGATTTAATCGGCTGTGTTCGTAACAATTGGCCTCAGAGCCAGTGTTGTGCGTTTGATGGGAAAAATTCAAATATGACCCTGTAGGAATGATCATGAGCCGATTTTGACCCATTTTTAATCATTTTTGGCCCACCTCACAGTTCCGTCCAAAATTTTAACAAAGTTACCACGTGTGAGACACGTGACGGTTACTTCTTTGTATTTGTCGCGGGAAACAAATAGAGTCTTCTCCTCATTTTACGAAACCCTAATTCCCAAATCATAAGATTGCTAAGCCTAATCCCCAAATCATCCCCAAATCTCCAAGCCTAATTGCCAAGCTGAAATCGCTGAGAAGAGCTATGGTGCTTCGGAAATCACTGGTGAATGCTCCCCCTATGGAAATGGATGTTCGACAAAAATGAATGGTTAGTTAGCAATTCAATTTTTGCATATTGTGCTGGTTTTTTCTTGTTCTTGGTGAATTTTTTTAGGGTTTTGCAAGAAAATATGTGATTTGTGCTTTTTATAGTTCTGAAAATTCATGTTTGGTGTTTAATGCTTAGTGGGCCCGTGTTTGAGATGTTTTGTACCTATGATTGAGATGTATTGTTTATTGTTTGAATGTTATGAGATAATGTATTGAATATAATATACATGTGGATGAAATTCTTCTCCATTCTTGCTTCTTCTTCATCGATATCTAATCTTGCTCCTTCGCCATCAAATTTCATATTTCGTCTCTTCATATTCCTAGTTTCTTTTGTCCTTCTCCTTCAATTTGTTATATTGGATGAAAGAGATTTGTAATTTTTTATTTTTCTGAAGATAAAGTGATTTGTAATTAGATTTTGCTCATTTGATTGAAGCTATTATTATCATAATCTAAAATGTGATTAATCATATATCCATATTACTAGTATAACTAAATGTATTATTCATCTGATAGGGTATAATGAATATGTGCAAGTTGGTGTCAGTGCGAGCAAGCTGCTTTGTAAGGGCATGGAGGCATGAGTACATGTGAAGGGATGTGAAAATGAATTGGATCGGTTGCATGGATTTAGATTTTCTACACCAATTCCATATAAATTTGTGTCTAATTTATAGTCCTAAAACGGATAAAATGGTGTGCAAATGACTTAAATAACATATTAATTAATGTAAATTTTTTAATGATAATTTATTTTTCTCTCTCTTTAATTTATCTCTAGTTAATACTACTTTTAATTTGTCTCTAACTAACACTACTTTTTGCATTCATCCAATTTCAAAACCCAAAACCTAAAGCACTTTTAAATATTTTGGAATTTTTTATAAAATTGTATTATATCTTTGATGATTGATCAATATATTTTTTGTAAAACTTTACTTTCTTCACAAACCTTAAATAGTAATTGTAACATAATTGATAACCTTCCAATTTATATTCTAGGAAATTTCAAGAAATAGGATTATAAAAATTCACACCATCCAATCTCATGAATCTAATTCATTTATGAGAAGATGTCTCACTGAATTAATCTCATAATTTTCACAAATTCATATCTTGATTGTGATTATAAGTTGATCGGTGTTACGGAATTAAATTTTTGACTATTAAGTATTAGCTATATTGTTCATACTATATTGAAATTTAATAAAGAAATTAACATGATGCGAAATAAAATATGTTTTGTAAGCCAAAAACAGAATCAAAAATGAAAAGTACTCTTGTGCATCAAATGTTTCTCCATTCGATATCACTTATTTTCTAATGTGGAACATCGTAAAACATGTGAGCAATCCCAATGATGACAATAGAACAATTGAGTAATGTAGAACAATGTTCTTAATTAATTGATCACCACAACTTCAAATTAGGGAGTTGATGATACCTTGCACATGATATATTCAGTCATCAATTTCAGCAACAGTGGACTTTTATATGTAAGCACATATGCAACCAAAACTGCCACAACCGTCGCCGTTACCTTGGCCATTCTCACACCCCTCGCCGCCTGTTTCTGGCCCTCAAACCGGCATTCCGTAGATGCATTGCCACCGAGAATATTTGGTGTCTGCTCTTAGGCCCCTCCACCAATGTTTGGTGTTACAATTGGGGGTTTTGGTTTTGGGGTTTGATCGATTTTGGACGGTTTAGATGATGACACTTTTTCGTTGATTTCAAGTGGGACAGATATTTTCACTTTTGGTAGTGCGATTATCAAATTGCTATTTACAAATTTTACATTGATTGCATGTGTATCATATTTATTGCTAGGGACAGGGACTTCTTTGCAGAATTTGGAGTGTGTTGATTTTGCATCTATTGAATGTTCTCCAAAAATCTTTAGGATGCTTAAATTGCTAATGTGCACTTTGAGATGTTCTTTCTTGAAATTTGCAAAACGTCCCAAGAGCTGATCAACAAAATGATCATGATACATGAAGTTGATCAGCAAGCAAAATGAGTTCTAAGTAATTTAATATTTGACAAACTCAATGTCAACTGAACCACTCCATTCTACAATTATCCATATAAACAAAAGAGATGACTCTTCTGCTATAAGAATGATCATTTTCTATGCTATTTCCAGGATTATTCTTTTGTATTAACTTCTATTAGGATAATAGAAAAACTAAAACCAGACACAAATGTGGTCTAAAATTCAAACTAAGTAATTTAATACTACTCGATCTGTTTATTAAAGTAATAGAAAGTTTCAAAATGATAAACAAAAAAAGAGGTTATCTAGAGTTGATTTTGGAAATACTACAACACAGTATCCAGACATATCTTTTCTTGTGAAACATAATCTAGGGTGTTAATGTTCAATTTTTCAACATATTTAATTTTTTCTTTTTTTTAATTAAATCAATTATTTATATTTAGGGGGTGTATTGGTTGTGGAATCTATAGGATTTTTTTAGACTTTCAAAGTTTGGGGGTATTCAATCCGAATTTTCAAAAGTCTTTAAAAATCCTGAGGTATTCAATACGAATTTTAAAAAGTTTTAAAAATTCTTTAGATATTCAACAGTTTATGGATTTTCTTTGATTCTCTTCTAAAAATATAAATAGATTTCACTCTCCAAAATCTCTTCTAACAACTAGAGATTTCTACGTATTCTCTCAGAGAACTCTGAAGATGAAAGGTCAGAAGAAAAAAACCTTCGTTGTTCTTCTAACAAAGGTACTACACAAATCTTTTACTGTCTTTTCTTTTGGATTTTGTGTATGGATTGGTTGAAGTTGTTTGCTATTACTTTGTTGGATTATGTGTATGGATAGTTTGCTTTGAGGTTTTTGTGTGTCACCACCGCCATCGACGTATACACCTCTACAACCGCACACCAGCCGCCTCACCGCCGTCGATCTTTCCACCCATCCACGATCGATTAATATAGTAATATTATCATGGGAGATCCACAACAAGATACAAAAAGAAAGACATCCTATGAACAATGGACTAATGAACAAAACGACTTATTGTTACATCATGGTTGATGCTGCAGCTTAGGGATGCCGTGATAATAGTGGTATCTTTACCAAAGCAACGGTGGAAGAAAGAATAATTTATGTTCTTAATGAAAGACTTGGGTGTAATAAGACCTATAACAATTACCAAAGCCATCTCAAATGGTTTAAAAATCAGTGGTTATCTTATTCAAACCTTATGAGGTTTAGCTCTGGTTTTGGGTATGACCAAACTATTAAAAAATTTACAACTTCAGATGAAGTATGAGATGCGTACTTAGAGGTAAGCTTCTTAAACATCATATTACAATAATATTATAGAATAATTTTATATTTAAAATATAATGAATTGGTAATTTTTTTTTCTTTATTTATGCTAGGATCACTCAAAAGACGTGAACTTGCGCTATGGGAAATGTCCTGATTATGAGGACTTGGAAATTGTTGTAGGGAAAAGCTCCATCGGGTTGGGTGGTGCTATTGATGCAAGGACATTAGGAGATGATGAAAATAGTGATGTACGCATAGAAGATTTGAATTATGATGTTGAAAATGAAATGTTTGTAGAACTATCTCAAAATGATCCACCATTTGGTTCCACACCACCTTCAGGGTTCCCTGAAGTGTCCGAGGTCTCCACTCAAAGAAGAAGTCAACCCAAAAGAAGTAGAGCTCAGTATGAAACAAATTCTAGCTCTACTGAAAATATCCCTCAGAATGGTCTCATGGAAGAGATTAAAAAACTAACAAGCACTTTTGAAGGAGTTCATAGTCTCTTAGATAAAAGAGATACCATACTAGAGAAAAGAGAAAGAGAAAGAACTTATACAACTTGGGATGCTATCAAAGAGATCTAAATTTGGATGAAGACATTCGCCTCTAGGCATTTGACTTGCTTGACACCAAGTCAAAAAAAGATGGTGTTTTGAACATGACTATTGAGGAAAGAGCTAATTGGATAGCTTACAAGATGAATATTGATTATTTGAGTTATGTATTAGATACTATACTATATTTTGTATAATATCTTTTTAAGACTTTCTTTTAATCACATATTTGAAATTAATGAATTCCATATTTTTATTATTATTGAGTCATATGTTGCTTTAAGTTATATGCATTTGAATTTATGAATCCGTGAATTTAGGATTGCATCGGAGCTATAAAAAATCATGAAATATTGGAAGAAGAAATAGAAGAAGAAGAAATAGATGAAGATTTGGAGATGGAACTTTACGAAAAGGCTAGGCTCTTGATGTTGGCAATTAAGGTAGTGATGGTTTTATTAGGAAAGATTACTATGATGCCTCGGCATATTGAACCTTCTTTGAAGCGACAACCAATTACTAGAATTAGATATCATTTTGTACATAATATGATCGAAGAAGATCCATAAAGTTTTCGATAGTTGTATAGGATGTATCTGGATGCGTTCTAAAGTTATGCATTATCATTAGAGAGAAAACTCATCTAGAAGATACAAGCTATATATGTGTTGAAGAAATGGTGGCAACATTCTTGATCATTGTAGGACACAACGATCGATATGGTAATATTCGCCAAAGGTTCGATCATTCACATTTTGCTACTAGTCGAAACTTCAACAAAACCTTAAAGGCATTGAACACTATAGCACCGAAAATGATGGTTAAGCCGTCTACAGGGATGCCCGCTAAAATTCAGGAAAGTACAAGGTTTAACCCTTTTTTTAAGGTATGAATCCTCTTAGTAATATTATATATATATATAAAACCTTTATCAAATGTTGTAGTTTTCTTTTATCAAATGTTCACTTTATTTTAGGATTGCACCGGAGCTATAGATGGAACTCATATCCCGATAATGATAACATGCCAACAAGTAAGTAGTTATCGTAACCGTCATGGTATTCAATTGCAAAATGTTTTGGCAGCTTGCAACTTTGATTTGCAGTTCATGTATGTGCTTAGTGGATGGGAAGGTTCGGCACATGACTCAAAACTTTTAAATGATGCACTATCAAGAAGAAATGAGCTTCAAGTGCCTTAAGGTACCATATTTTTTTATTGTGTTTATATTTTTTAAATAGTGACAAGCTAACTAATTAAAAAAATTATATTATCAGGTAAATATTTTCTCGTGGATTGTGAATTTGCTAATCGATGTCAATTTTTAGCTCCATTACGTGGTGTTCGATATCATCTAAAAGATTTTGGTGGTCAAGGTCATCATCCCAGAAATGCAAGTGAGTTATTCAATCTTCGTCATGCATCATTAAGAAATGTGATTGAGAGAATTTTTGGTATTTTCAAATCGCGATTCACAATTTTCAAAACCGCACCTCCGTTCCTCTTTCAAACACAAGCAGAGTTAGTATTGGCTTGTGCTGGATTACACAACTTTCTTCGGAAAAAATGCCGCTCTAATAAATTTCCAGTCGAATATGAAGAAGATCAAGATTCACCACATCTCAACATGGAAGAGGAAAATTTGGAATTGCTTTCTCAAAGCTAACTACAACAAACAATGGAAGCTAATGCATGGAGAACGAGTATTGCTAATGCTATGTGGTAAATGAGGCTGAGGTATAACGGTGATGGAAATGAAGATGATGAGAATGAAGATGAGAATAATAATGATGAATAATAAATAATGTATTTTTTTGGAACTAATGTATTTTTGGTATTTTTTCTAAATTATTTGGATAACTTTTTTTATATACAAGTGTGTTCCATATACATTTGCATCAATAGTTCCGGCGCTGAAGTCTATGAAAATTCATGTAAATCAATAAAAAAAGTATATTCCACAATCATGTCAAATCTATGAAAATCCATGTAAATTAATAAAAAAAGTCAACCAAACTCTGCATGGAGTCTATGGATTTTTTAAATCCACGAACTTTTTAAAGTCCAAAAAAATCCAATAGAATATCAATTGAATACACCCCTCTTAGTTAGAGATATTCTAGGAGAAGAGCTAACTATAATCTGGGAGATTTTTTTATCTATAATCTTGGATATCTTTTAACCAAATCTAGGACGATTTGTTTCTCTTTATTTCTCACGTGTTTTGCAGATTAAATCAAGATAGATTAGTTACGTGGTCAGTTATTTTTCATATGATTGTATACACCCATAACTTTCATAGATACACATAAAGGACATATTTAGTCTTCTTTCAAAGAGAGTTTTCTTCAAAAGATATTTGTTTTGTAATTACAAGATGATACAACAAGACAGATTCTTCCCTATAGGCATTCCACGAATATTTTTATATACTCATGGATAATTCTATCATGTCTTTTTATTATTTCTGTTTTCCGTTGCTTGTTATTTGTAGTATTGTGCATTACAGACAACATGTCTCTGTTATACTTTTTATTTTGTGTTTTATCTTACATAGGAGCATACAGACACACTTTCATAGAGGATATGGCTACCATTCAAAACTTGTTCATCTTCCTTTTCCTATCACAAATATTACATGCTACAAGCAAATGTCCATTTACATACTGCGACAAGAATGACCTCGTCATTCACTTCCCCTTCTGGTTACAAGATGGTGATCATCACAAAAACTGTGAACCTCCCGGGTTTAATCTAAGCTGCAAAGGCCAGAACAAACCAATTCTAGACATTCCAGATTCTAGAAGCTTTTATGTAAGTTCTATCTATTACGATTATAGGATCCCAACAATCGCCTCCCAAGATGACTCTTGAGCTTGAATCTTTCATCGTCTCTTTCTTTGGTACATGTTTCGTATCAGAATTACACCTTCATTAGTTGTCCCAAAGGCCAAGTAAGTCGAAGCAGAATATTCTATTATCTCGATAACACGACCACCGATGTCTTGGCCTTAAAGCACTATGAAGATGTTATGATGAATTTTCCAAAGTGCAAGAAAATTGGCACAATTTCAGTGCCAGTTTCATCTGGTTATAATTCTGAGTTTCGAATCCATGATCTCAAACTAATATAGGATGCTTCTGATTGCAAAAATTGTGGATCTGAAACCAATAAGAATGGCTCTGTGTAAAACCTTGTAGCATAAAAGAGAAAGATGATAATTTCATATGTGAAAGAGAGATACGAAATGCATATATATATATGGAGAGCCGTGCTAAAGAAGATAGCTAACAATCCTAACAAAACTAACAGAAATGTGCCAGTATGGCAATCAAAATATCTCATGTAAAAATATCTCCATGCATGCATATTCTGGAAGCTTAAGTATGTGAGAAATGTGTGACTCTAATATGCTCTGGTGCGATTTCAAACAGGACTAAAACCGAAAGATAGCTTCGAGCATAAGGTGGTGAACCGACCAGCCGAGAGAGACTTAGTGAAAATATCCGCAACCTGGCTCTTCGAAGGAACAAAACGAACGTCCAACTCCATATTCTGAACCTTCTCTCGTAGGAAGTATATATCAACCTCAATATGTTTAGTATGGGAGTGAAAGAGGGATTAAAAGCAAGCTTAACTGCTCTTATATTATCACACCATAGCAATGTAGGGTGAAGCAGAGAGAGGCCAAGCTCAGCAAAAAGACTCTTAACCCATAAGGGCTCTGTTATGGCATGAGCCAAAGACCAATACTCGACCTCGATGCTACTCATTGCGACAACGTGCTGCTTCTTCCTGTTCCAGGTGAGAGGATTGGATCCTAAGAAGATACAATATCCATTGGTGCTTTGTCTATCATCCATATTACTAGCAAAATCAGCATCTGCAAAACCCTCAAGAATCATGCAAGGAACGGGCTTAAAAAAAATACCCTGATGTTGAGTACCTTGTAAATATCACAACAGCCGTTTACATGCAGTCCATTGATTAGTAGTAGGATACTGAAGATACTGACTAAGCTTATTCACAAAGAAAGCAATATTAGGCCTGGTTAAGGTAAGATATTGCAAGCTACCCACTATACTCCTATAAAGAGTAGGTTGATCATAGAGAGAACTATCATGGATAGAAAGCTTCTGGCCTGATAGATATGGTGTAGGAGAAGGCTCGTAATGAGAGAGCCCAGCTTGCTAAAGGATATCTCGAATGTATTTTACCTAGGATAAATGAATACCAGAAGAGCTCCTACGAGCCTTGGTGCCAATGAACTAGCTAACTTCCCCTACATGCTTAAGAGAAAACTGAGAATTGAGCTTGTTAATGATGGAATGAACCATGCATGAATCATCATCGGTGATTAGTATATCATCCATGTAAACGAGTACAATAAGAATCTTTCCATTGATAGTCACATGAAAGAGAGAGCTATCAGAAACAGACTTATGCAAACCAATTGATAGAAGAAAGGCCTTGAGTTTTTCATACCATGCCTTAGGCGCCTGCTTAAGACTATACAATGTCTTGTTCAGCTTGCAAACATAAGGAGTAAGAAGTCCACAAAATCCTCAGGTTGCACCATATGAACTACCTCCTTCCAATCACCATTGAGAAAGACATTATTGATGTCCACTTATTGAATGGACCAGCTTCTTATCACAGCCAAAGTGAAAACCAACCTAATAGTTAAAGGTTTAACCATTACACTATAAGTTTTAAAGAAATCCACACTTGCAACTTGTTGAAATCCTCTTGCAATTAATCTAGTTTTGTACTTATTGATGCTTCCATTAGAATTCCTCTTGACTCTAAATACCCACTTGTTTGTGATGGGATGAATATCAAGATGGCATGGAACTAAAGTCCATGTATGATTAAATTGAAGAGCCTTGAACTCATCTTGCATAGAAAGCTTCCATTGAGGGCAAGCCAAAGCTTGTGTGACAGGGGCAAGTTCTTGATCAAGAAGATTTTCATGAGTGGCAGTATAGATTTTAGGCTTCCAAATGCCATGTTTTGATCTAGTGACCATGGGGTGAGTAGAAGTGGTAGAAGGTAAAGTAGTGTGATGAGTGGAGCAGAAGATAAAGAAGGAACTGGAATAGAAGCCATACCTAATGAAGAAGTGCCAACAGATGGTGTATCAAGGGAAGAAGAAGAAATGGACAATGGAGAAGATGGATTTGGAGCAGTAGAAAAATGAAGGATAGGAAGAGTAGAAGATATATAGGATATAGATTGATCAGAAGATAGAAAGAGCTCATTATAGGGAAAGTCAGATTCATTGAATACAACAGATCTAACAACATACAATCTCCCAGTCGGATGCATGCACTTGTTTCCTTTCTAATAAGGACTATAACCAAGAAACAAACACTTTTGAGACCTAAACTGAAGTTTGTGAGTGTTGTAGGGTCTAAGATATGGATAACGTACACAACCAAAAGATCTAAGGAAAGAATAATCAGGAAGCTTATAAAAGAGTTGCTGATATAGAGAAGAACCATTTAGAATAGGAGTAGGAAGCATATTAATGAGATAAAGGGCTGTTTGAAAAGCATCCCACCAAAACTTGAAAGGTAGAGAAGCATGGTTGAGAAGAGTAAGTCCAAGTTCAGTAACATGTTGATGTTTCCTCTCCACAAGACCATTTTGTTGATGTGTATAAGGACAATAATGTTTAAAAGTGATCCCAAGTTTCTAAAGAAAAGGAGCCAGAACTCAAAATTCTCCCCCCATATGAGATTGTAGTGTTTTATGCTTCGTACCAAATAACCTCTCTACTAAGGGTAAGAACTTTTAAATTCATGGAGCAAGATCAGATTTGAGATGAAGGGGATATATCCATGAGTACCTAGTATAATCATCAACAAAAATCACATAGTACTTGTATCCTTCCCCAGAAACAGTAGATGAAGGCCCCCATACATCGCTATGAACAAGTCCAAAGGTTTGGTGGTAATGTGTAAGATAGAAAGGAAATGTATGTGATGTAATTTGCCCAATTTACATGCTTCACAGAATTGAGACTTAGTATTGCAAGGAACATTTATTAAATTCAAAACATTAGAAAGAGTTGCATTACAAGGGTGGCACAATCGATAGTGCCATAAGTTGGAAGAAATAGAACTCATACACTGAGAAACTAAACTAGAAATAGGAGAAGCAGTAGTGAGGGAAGGCCTGATAGAAGAAACAGGGCAAGATAGATGAGATAGATTGAGTTGATACAAACCATCCTTAAGCACTTCTTTCAATAGGACCTTGTGAGACTTCAGTTCCTTGACAAGCAGAAGGAAGAATGAAACCTAATGTAAGTTGAATTATCATGTAAAAACTGAGATATATTGTGTAAATTTCGTGTGATGTCTGGAACAAATAAGATTTTGCAAAGATGAATAGGAGAAGTGAAAAGAGAAGGAAAATCAGTAGAACCAATTCGAGATATAGAGAGAGATGAACCTTTACCAACCACCAACTTGTGCTTACCTTTATATGGAGCTTGGAGATGAAGATTGTCCAAAGCAGAAGTGACTTGATGTGCATGTGACGTCGCTATCAACAATACAATCAAATGAATGGATATATAGATGTGTCAAGAGCAAGTGAGTATCCAGAAGGCAAAGAAGGAACCAGAGAAGAAGTATGAACAATACTCAGGAGATTAGCCTGGGGGGATTGAGCAGAGTTCTCCAATCCATAAAAGGACACATCAAATCATTTAAAACATTTCGCAGCAACATGATTGTTCTTGCCACACAACCGACACACCACTCTTCCACCTCTAGAGAATCGACTATGGCTACGACCTCTGAATTGGAAATTACCACATGCAGAGCACCACGAACAGCTTTATAATGAGTACTAGGAAGTAGCAGCCATATGAGCATTAACAGCAGATTGATGAGATAAACGCATCTCATGCGTCTGAAGTATAAATTCAACTTCAGGAAGAGATAGATCATCACTTCTGGTAGTGAGATTAACCACCACAGATTCAAAATCATATCCCAAGCCTCCAAGAATATATAAAACCAAATCATCATCAGTAACATGTTGACCAGCAGCTTTCAATTGATCCGCAAGATTTTACATATGCATGATGTATTCAGCAATCAACATATCTCCTTTCTTCAATGTTTGAAGCTGAAAACGAAGGTTCATAGCTCGAGCTTTTGATTGAGAGCCAAACAATTGCTCTAATGACATATCTCAAATGAATGAGTATATCTGCTAACAAACCCGAGCATGGATTCAGTGACAGAACTAAGGAGCCAACTATTTAGAAACTGATCCTTTCGGATTCATTCATTAAAAACATCACTGCAACATCGAGCGCCATCAATATCAACAATAAACTCAGGAGGAATATGATCCTCATCACCATGAAGAAAAATATCAAAACCATGCGCAGCAACTGTGGCTTGAACTTTATATCGCCAGTAGGTAATGTTTGATCGATCCAAGCGAATGGTGAGAGTAATGAAAGTTGGAAGAGAAAATTGAGCCATAAAAACTCAAATCAAACAATCACAAGAGTAGATTTAAGATGAATCTAGCTCTGGATACCATGTCAAACCTTGAGCACAAAAGAGAAGATGATCATTTCATATGTGAAAAAGAGATATATAATGCATATATATAAAGGGAGAGCCGTGCTAAAGAAGATAGCTAACAATCCTAACAAAACTAACATAAATATGCCAGCATGGCAATCAAAATATCTCATGCAAAAATATCTGCATGCATGCATATTTTAGAAGCTTTAGTACGTGATAACTGTGTGACTCTAATACTCTATAATAGGTAACATACTTTCCCAACTCTTATTATTTATGCTTATTAATCTGAAGCAGTCAAGTAAATTATTATTGAGGAGGGTTTTTGTGTGCATTATTAATTATTCCTGCAAATAATAGGATAATTCTATTATTGATGATGACAGCACATGCATATATATATGATACTGGTCAACTACAACTATATATTAAAGATACTTTCATCTGCTAATCAATAAAAATTTAACAAACACATTTGACAATGCCAATTTCTACTAAATGCCATTGGACAGACACTAAACTAACTGATTACATCCTTTATTTAATTATTACTAAAATTTAACCACTTGTGTGGAACAAAATATTATTTTTTAGCCACAACTTACAAAACAGTTTTCATAGCCAAAATTTGACATATTTACCCTTCTCTCCGTGCCACGTAGACGAGTCTGTGCCATTAAAATTAGATTGTAGCTATCCCGTACCAAAAAAATTATGTCATTTTATTTACATCAGTCCGTACCATCCAAATCCAAAACCAAAGTTATACCACCTCAACACATACATACCAATAGAATTAGACTGTTCTATTTTCATTAGTCTGTATCATCCGATTGACCAAAATGGTTAAAAAGCAACAAAAGTAAAGACAACGAAAAAGTTAAAAAAAACAAACTTTTCTCGTAAACTTTGGTAAAAAATGAGGGTTACCACAATCAAATTTGCAGGTGCGGCGAAAAAGGGTCATGGTTCCACAAGCATTGCCATGATCTTAAGTATACCAACCTTGGTTATACTTGTAATATTCCAAATAAAATAATAATAATAATAATAATAATAATAAATAATGGATATGGATACACCATATCCTTTCTCATTTCTCTCCCCTCCCACACATTTTTTTTTCTCTTTTTCTCTCTCGTTTCTTCCTCTCTGCAACAAACTCTCTCTCTCTGGTTCTGCTGCTGTGTGTCGCGCCAAAGAGTTGGTCGTGTGGAGTTGCCGGCGCTTAGTCGCGCCGGCTAGTGGAGTTGTGAATCGCCGCTGTAAGCGGCGGCCGATGAGTGTGTGCGTGTGTATATATTATGTGTGTGTATGAGTTGGGTGTCGCCGTGAGTGGCGGCGCCGAAGCGCTTGTGTGTGTTGGGGATGGGACTGGTGGCGAGATTGCACCGGCAGAAGAGGACGGCGGCATGGGGTGATAGGCGAGAGCAGTGGTGCTGCTGTGAGTGTGAGTATGTGTTGTTGTGTTTGTGAGTTGTGCATGCGTGTGTTTTGATAGATGGGTGTTTGCTGGCGATAGGGAGCCACCGGCAGCGGTGAACAGCGGCAGCGGCATGGCGGGGGTGGCTAGGGTTTGGGTTTTGGGGTAAGGTTTAATTTTATAAATTTGATATAATTAAGGACTAAATTGCAAACCCTAGAATTATTTAAAATTAACCCTCACAATTATGGACATTAGATTTTTACACCCCTAAATTTATGAGATATTTTATAAGACCTATGATTTATAAATAATGACATTTAAAACTTCAAAACTTGTTGAAATTATATATTACACCATAAAATTTAATGATATCATGCATTGCACCTTAGAATTGATGAATATTCTAAAATGACCCCCAATTATGTCGAAATTACTTTATGTACCCTAAAAATTAATGATATTAGGTATCGCCTATTATAATTGCTTTATATTGCTAAAACGATCCCTAAAATTTATTGGAATTACAAGAATACCCTTAAAATTGCTGAAATTGCAGTTTTACCCATAATTATTGGAATTATAAAACGGACTCTAGATATTATGGATATTATTTTTGAGACATAATATATATATTAAATGACGAGTTAGACCCAAACAAGTAAATTATGTCGTAATATAACATTAAAAAATATTAATTACCATCTCACTTAATTTAAATGACATTTTGTCTTAAATATAACTATAAACGTTGTAACTTGACCCTCATAATTTAATAAATGAATCAAAGACCTAATTATAAATATTAAATATACAATTAAACCTCCATATTGTTAAAAAGGATCAAAACGTAAAGAAATAATTATGAACCTCACAATTTAAACCTCAAAGTTAAGAATCAAATTAAATATCAAATTCAATCTTCTTAAATAAAATTAACTAAACATGTTATGCAATTAAATATATTTCCTAAATAAACTTATAATTTCAGTTAATTGAATTCATTTTTATAAATTAAACTTTATAGTTAATCTAAATATGCCATAATCATAAATATATTCAAAATTTCTTAATATATAAGTTAAACCGTAAATTATATAATTAGATTTTCTAAGATTATTTTAAAAGTCTTCAAGAATTATTTTAAGTAAAAACTTTATAATTTAATTAACTAAAATTATTATCAAGTCTTCAAGATCTAACCTAAATCATAATGTTATAATTAATTTTCCTGAAATTAAGCTAAGTTTTCCAACATCTAATTAAAGTCCAATTAAGCTTTCTAATATTTTAATAAACACGTTTTTATTACAAATTTACCTAAACCTTATATTCACCTTAAAATCATTTATTTTATTCTTTCAACCACAATATCGTCAGAAACCTATTCCAACTTATCAAAGAAAACCTTAAAGGGCATATTTGAATTACTAATGACCTTAACTAAAGAGATTATAGCTAGACAATGTACTAAGAGATTTTTAATGATCGATGTAGGAAAAGAGGAATGAGGAATTATCTATGCTTGCTCAACAGCTTATAATTACACACGCTCTTCTCATGAGGTATTTATATTTCTTTAAAAGTATTTAAAATATGAATAAAGTGATATGAGCTTTTTAATGAAAAGGTGAAGAATGATGTGGTTAAATATGGAATTGATGTGAAGTTAATAAGTGCATATGTGCTAAATGAAAATGTGATTGATGATAATGAACGGGTTTGAGTCCCTATAAAATGTTGTATGATTAAATGTTTATTTTATGCAATATGAATATGAAAATATGTGATGTACTTGAATTATGTGAATGGCGGTGAAAATAATATCTATGGCGGCTAAGAACCGTATCTATGTCGGCTAAGAACCGTATCTATGTCGGCTAAGACCCGTATCTATGGTGGCTAAGATCCATATCTATGGTGGTTAAGAACTGTATCTATGGTGGTGAAGACCCGTATCTATGGTGGCTAAGAACCGTATCTATGGCAGCTAAGAACCGTATATATGATGGCTAAGAACTGTATCTATGGCGGCTAAGAACCATAATGAAAGTGATATGTTTGAATGTGAATGATGATTGATTGAGATGAATGCTTGCAGTTAAAATGATTTAAGTCATGTGATTGAAGTGATCAATAAACGTTTTATGTCAACCAGGTTTTTCTGATAAAAATTGTGTTATGATGAGTTGAGGAATGCCCGAATGAAATCTTTTAATTTTATAACGTTTTGAAATAGGGCATGAAATATCTTTTATCAAATGGTTTCAAATGTTGTAAATTATTTATGTCGTCCCGAGTTTCCCTACTAAGTGTATTTCAAACACTCACCCCTCTTTTTAAAATATTTTCAGTTTAGAGATTTTATGGCATGGAGTGCGAGCGGTGGATGCTGGTAGCTGATGATCAAAGGTTACAAAAGCTTTTTATTTAAAATGATTAATTTCATGAATTTAAGAAATGTTTATTTTATAAATATTTTTAATTTTATTTATCTTTATTATTATTAAAAGAGTGAATTTTATGTGAGTAACGCCTCGATTAAAATTTATATTTACAAAAGAATCGGGACGTTACAGGTGGTATCAGAGCGGGTTTATGATTCTGTAGACTCGCTAAAATATTTTTATTTTGTAAAATAAAAATAAAAATTATCAACTACTAGCATCCACTTTTAATCTACTGCTCCGCCTTCGCTAAGATATGTTATGTTATGATGTTTAATTGTATGACCGTGAACCCATGTGGAAGTGGAAATCTTACAAATTAATATAACTTTCGATGTTATGTTACAATGATATGTTTATGTGACCATATAGAATTTTTGTATCATTCATGGCTACGAGATTGTGTTAAATTGTAATCTCATTTTTTTATATACGAGTATGAACTTCAAGGTTAGAAATTGTGTTGATGAATATTTTCTCATTAAATCGTTTTAATGTGAGGTCACTATTATCGACACACTGCTGCTGGATGCCGTCACTGAGCCGCTGACTGCAGCAACATGAGCTCGTGTGCGTAAATGGTCGTGGCAGGAGTTGGTGCGGTGTTATGTGGTGGGTTATGTTAATTTATGTTATGATATCTGTGAAAATTGTTATATTGGTAAACACTGCCACTAGCCACTAAATGTCGCGTGAGTTAGTGTGTATGTTTTGCCATAGTCGTTGGGTTACATAGGTTGAGACTACCATGGGCCCTTGTCTACGACAGGATGAGCTAGTGGGTGTGTTTCCCTTAGTACACGGGCGTGATACGTAAAGCCGCGACTAATGTTTGTGGTAGGGGCCATGTGTGGATAATTTGTATTATGTTTTTTGATGATTTTAACTTATGATGTGATTTTGTGAATTGTATAATTTGATTATATGTTATCTTACAATATGATAAATAAGACTATGATGACAAATAATGACAGAAATTTATTGAGATTTTTATATAATTTATAGAATCATGTTATTGATTGAGTGAAATGATTCTCAAGGATTCTAATATCACATAGATTTTAATAAAAAATATAGTTTTCATAAAATGTGACAATAGCTAGAATAACATAGATGCTTAAAATAGATTTCACATACTTTGAACTTTAGAAATAGAATGACTCGAAAAATTTCACGATAAATTTTCTAAGTTTGCGTTCGTGATAATAATACATTTTGGCTTTACGATCGATTAACCACGGGTAAGATGATTTAGAGAAAAAGCAATGGCTACAATCATGATAAGCTAAATTGGATCAAAAATACTCTACCTAACTTTTCTTATTGTTGTGAATCGAACGTTACACGCTAAATTCTATTCTTCCTTAAACTTATTCTTAGCCTATTTTCCAACTTGAAATTTTCCCAGTAAAGCTAAATTCGTATGAGTAAGAGCTGAATCAAAACATGATATCCTTAATCATCCTTTATGAAAATTTTCACTCTAAGTTCTCTCATTCCTTAAACATTCTTCTTGATCCATTCTCCAAGTTGAAGTTTTCCCTATAATGCTAAAAATCATATAAGCATTAAGATTCAAACCATAACTCGACCGCTTCTATAACAATGTAAATATATGAAAATAATAATAAGATTCAAAGGGTGAATATCTAAGGTTAGCTGGATATTATAAAAAAAAATTAATTAATCGAAGGATTTTCAAAGATTTCTATCTTTAGGAAGCAACTGACCCGTAAAGAAGTGAAATTACAATGGACGAAGCAGTGCGAGAAAAGTTTTCAAGAATTGAAGAGAAGAATAACAACTGCACCAATATTAATAGTTCCAGACAGGACGAACGAATTCATATTTTCGGTAATTTTCGGTATGGTATAACGGTAAATTTCAGTATACCGAAAAATTCAATAATTTGGTATCAAACGGTATAGGCTATCAATATACCGAAAATTCGGTATACCGAAAATTTCGGTAAAATATCGGTATGTTTTTTGATATACCGAAATTTTCGGTACGGTATATGGTATGAATTTTTTTTTTCAGTATACCGTACTGAACCAACCCTATCGGCAGCAGAGGACGACGGCATGGGGTGACAGGTGAGAGCAGCGGTGCTGCTGTGAGTGTGAGTGTGTGTTGCTGTGTTTTGATCGATGGGTGTTTGCCGGCAACCAGGAGCCGCCGGCAGTAGTGAACGGCGGCAGCGACAAGGCGGTGGTGGCTAGGGTTTGGGTTATGGGGGTAAGGTTTAATTTTGTAAATTTGATATAATTAAGGACTAAATTGCAAACCCTAGAATTATTTAAAATTAAGGTTGACCCCTCACAATTATGGACATTACATTTTTACACCCCTAAATTTATGAGATATTCTATAAGACCTATGATTTATAAATAATGACATTTAAAACCCCAAAACTTGCTTAAATTACATTTTACACCCTAAAATTTAATGATATTACGCATTGCACCTTAGAATTGATGAATATTCTAAAATGACCCCCAATTATGCCAAAATTACTTTATGTACCCTAAAAATTAATGATATTAGGTATTACCTATTAGAATTGCTTTATATTGTTTAAACGGTCCCTAAAACTTTCCTGAAATTACAAGAATACCCTTAAAATTGCTGAAATTGCAGTTTTACCCATAATTGTTGGAATTATAAAACGGACTCTAGATATTACATATATTATTTTTGAGACATAATATATATATTAAATGACGAGTTAGACCCAAATAAGTGAATTATGTCGCAATATAACATTAAAAAATATTAATTACCATCTCACTTAATTTAAATGACATTTTATCCTAAATATATTTATAGACGTTGTAACTTGACCCTCATAATTTAATAAATGAATCAAAGACCTAATTATAAATATTAAATATATAATTAAATCCTCCATATTGTTACAAAGGATCAAAACGTACAGAAATAATGATGCACCTCACAATTTAAACCTCTAAGTTAAGAATCAAATTAAATATCAAATTCAATCTTCTTAAATAAAAATTAAAACATGTTATGCAATTAAATATATTTTCCTAAATTAACTTATAATTTTAGTTAATTTAATTCATTTTTATAAATTAAACTTTATAGTTAATCTAAATATGTCATAATCATAAATATATTCAAATTTCTTAATATCTAAGTTAAACTGTAAATTATATAATTAGATTTTTTAAGATTATTTTAAAGGTCTTCAAGAATGATTTTAAGTAAAAACTTTATAATTTAATTATCTAAAATTATTATCAAATCTTCAAGATCTAACCTAAATCATAATGTTATAATTAATTTTCCTGAAATTAAGCTAAGTTTTCCAAGATCTAATTAAGCTTTCTAATTAAGCTTTTTAATTAACGTTCGATTATAGCTAGACAATGTACTAATAGATTTTTAATGATCGATGTAGGAAAAGAGGAATGAGGAATTATCTATGCTTGCTCGACAGCTTATAATTACACACGCTCTTCACATGAGGTGGGAGTAATTGTTTATTACGGCATTTATATTTCTTTCAAAGTATTTAAAATATGAATAAGGTGATATGAGCTTTTTAATGAAAATGTGAAGAATGATGTGGTTAAATATGCAATTGATGTAAAGTTAATAAGTGCATATGTGCTAAATGAAAATCTGATTGATGATAATGAACGGGTTTGAGTCCCTATAAAATGTTGTATGACTAAATGTTTATTTTATGCAATCTGAGTATGAAAATATGTGATGTACTTGAATTATGTGAATGGCGGTGAAAACCGTATCTGTGGCGGCTAAGAACCGTATCTATGACGGCTAAGACCTGTATCTAGGGCGGCTAAGAACCGTATCTATGGCGGCTAAGACCCGTATCTATGATAGCTAAGAACCGTATCTATGACGGTTAAGAATCTGTTGGTCCCAGTGATTTAAGGTTAAAAGGGAGGAGGGTGAATTGACCTTATCAAATTTTTAACTTTTACTCCAAGATGTTAAGTCCTTGATGAACAGGTAGCTAGTAAGCTTGCTGCTCGATAGGTTGCTGCTTGGGCAGTGACCTCTGGACTTAGTAAGAGTCTATAATGCACAGCGGAAATACTTATGATTTTCGAAACCGTCTTTTAATGCAGTATGCTCAAGGTTGCAGATAGATGTATATAAAGCTATAAATAACACAAGCAAGCTTATAGAGGTTCAAGGGTGGAGTAATCCCTCTACGTCCTCTCTACTCCTTCTCAAGGAGGAACTTTGTTAAAGCAAGTTTGATTTACAATAGACTCTGCTAACACAAACTATACTCTACACAAAACTGTCAGCTCTATCCACACAGGTAGCTACACAGTGACCAACTAAGCGACCCACACAGGATCTCCACATAGGTTATCCGACCCACACAGGATCCTTTCTCTTCTTCAGAGAGATTACAACTTAGCAGGATAAACTCCTACCTAAGCGACTCCTAAACAGTCTTTGAATAAGATATGAATTTCTAAACGATCGAATGCAGCAAACTTCTTAAACTTCTGAAGATCACAAAGGTAGCTGGCTTGCTGCTGCTAAGACTGAATAACTTGGATATGAAAGTTTGATCTTGAGGGTGATTTGCTTCACGTATGATCTCCTTTAATTCTCTTGTGTCTCTTCTTCTCTGGTGCATTCAGTCTTCTATTTATAGGCATTAGTGAGTATTCTGCCCGTTGGAAGGGCAGTCCTTTGCATGATGAGGTGTCTTGCTTTGATTGGTTATGTTGATCTTCTAACACGTGCTCTGAAATGCCTTCATTCTGTTCTGCCACTGCCTTGTCCTTTTTACTGCGCAACTTCATTCTGCAGTCTGCTGTACTGTGTCCTTACTGCTTTTTTACACATGACAGTCTCTGATTTGTTGGAACTGGAGTGACTCTACTGGCTAGTTAGGTTGCACTGATTTTGATGTATCTGGTAGTATCCTCTTTGAGCAAGTGAGTCAGTTTCCTTGACCATCTCCAGGCTTCTTGTAGCATCCTTCGAAGCTTGGTTACTGGTTCCTTGTGGCAGCATGCAGGTAGCAGGGACTTGGCTCTAAGGTTCCTTGGCAGAATCTCCATATTTTTTCCAGCATCCTTGTCTTAGCTATTTTACATATAGAGACCTATCCAGATAGCTAAAGCTCTAGACTATTACATGTTTTGTCTCATCAAAATCTATTACAATTTATCCTATCAGAATCGTAATGAAAGTGATATGTTTGAATGTGAATGATGATTGATTGAGATGAATGCTTGCATTTAAAATGATTTAAGTCATGTGATTGAAGTGATCGATAAACGTTTTGTGTTAACCAGGTTTTCTGATAAAAATTGTGTTATGATGAGTTGAGAAATGCCCGAGTGAAATCTTTTAATTTTATAACGTTGTGAAATAGGGCATGAAATATCTTTTATCAAACTGTTTCAAATGTTGTAAATTATTTATGTCGTCCCGAGTTTCCCCTCTGAGTGTATTTCAAATACTCACCCCTCTTTTTAAAATGTTTTCAGTTTAGGGATTTTATGGCGTGGAGTTCGAGCAGTGGATGTTGGTAGCCGATGATCAAAGGTTACAAAAACTTTTTATTTAAAATGATTAATTTTATGAATTTAAGAAATGTATATTTTATAAATATTTTTAATTTTATTTATCTTTATTATTATTAAAGGAGTGAATTTTATGTGAGTAACGCCTCGATTAAAATTTATATTTACAAAAGAATCGGGACGTTACAATACTTGTTGTTATAATTGTCTGGACATGCATGAAGAAACAAGGCAACTTCCCTCAGAACAGCAACTCGCTTCATAGTTTGGGGGAGTACAGGTATAACAGCCAAGGGGCTGGATATATCCACCATTGAAACATACAAAAAGATCACGATTAGTGAAAGCTGGTCGATTGAAGGACTTATAAATGATGTATCTTGCGCAATATGCCTGACAGATTATGCCCCAAATGACACAATAAGATATACATGCCCGAATGTGGACACATTTTCCATATCCAGTGTATAGATAAGTGGTTATGTGTGAATAGAAAGTGTACAACCTGCAGGACCTCGCAGTTCAAGAGTTGATGTGATGGTGATCATGCATACCAAATTGTATAGATTGGTTCACAGTTAAATTACTATAATCTTCACATGAGAAATTAAATTGTATAGATTTGTTCAAAGTTAAATTACTGTAATCTTCACATGAGAAATTAAAGCAATAGAAGTTTTCTCCATCTGTTATTGGTCCTAATAGGACAAACATAAAAAGTTAAGGGCAAAGCTTTTTCTTTTATCCATTTTGAGGGATATACTTTTCGATATCCATGGTTATGAAAAATAGTTTTTCTATCCAATTAATGCAAAATCACTATTCAGTTTCAATTTGAAAAAAAGTTCTTAAAAAAATTAGGGTTAAATGCAAAACTAACATGAAGTGTGACTATTTTTCAATCTGAAATCTTTTTTTATGTACAATTGCAACTTAAAGTTTAGAAGTTTTTAAATACAACCTAATTTTTTTCCAAAACTTTTTTCCGGCAAAATGGACAACACGTGTCTTGCACATGACTTTCATAAGGAGGTTAAAATGAAAAAAAAAAAAAACTCGAATTATGATTGTTTTGCAATTTGCACCTAGACTATTTTTTAATGACATATTTACTCTAATGAAATTCAAGTAATGTGTATTTCGGTGGAAAAGTTGTAGAGAAAAATTTAAATTGCACTTTGAAAAACTTATGTTCAAGTAATTACAGTAGGATAAAAGAAGTTTAGGTTGTAAATTAAAAAAATAATCGTACTTCGGAAACTTGTGAAATCCGAGCTGTGATTTTGTGGAGGTAAATTAAATTCCCAAAAATTTGAGACTTTTGAATTTTAAAAAATAGGAGGCTGTGACTTTTCAAACTCCATGGAAACCCTTACAATATTTTAAATTTTCAAAATTATGCCCCTACAAGCCAATTCGAAAATAAAGGCGAAAAATTAAATTATTGAAAGTTCACGAAAATAATATATTTAAAAAAAAAAAAGATGCTTATAACATCACATGAGATCCTATATTACACTTAGTATTATATCTCATATTTCGAAATAATTATCATATGCCACACACGTGTAACAAATGACATCACTAATTAACATGTAATGTGGATTAAATGTCATAAAACATAAGATGTAACATCAAATTTAATAAAACGTCCGAACCGTCAAAACATGAGAATTAAAAAAGAGTTTGATTTGTATTTTGTTTGTTTGTTTTTTTTTTTTTTGCTCCATATATCAAGATTAAAAGTCTAAAGAAAAATTGTTTGATTTAAATTTTGTATTTTTGTTGCTCCATATATCAAGCTTGTCGAATGAGAACCAAAACATGGTCTTGGGGCTTTGGTTTGGCTTAAGGTGAAAAGTAATTTGACTTCAATTTTATACATTTTGATTGATGTTTGGTGAAAATCGCTTAAGTAGCGGTCATGGAGTTTTCTGACGGTTTGTGCGGGTATTTTGGTAAAGTTGGTGTGTTTTTTGTTGCATTTTTTTCTTGAAAATTAAAAAGAAAATGATATTTTCTTGAATTCGGCCTAAAACTTGGGGATTGGGACAAGAATTGAAGTTTTGGAGGGTTTCTGACAGTGATGAAGTGGCAGCAAACTGTGGCTATTGGTGGTTGGAGAAGGAAGATGTAGAAAAATAAATGAATTTTTTTTTAATTAAATGATCAAAATATCCTAGATAATAATCGTTAATGAGGTATATTCCACCATCGAGAGCATGTGGCACCCTATTAGTTCAATTCGCAAAGTTTGGGTACCTTACATGCCATTTCCAACAGTGCGCCAATCCATCTTTTTTCTGTGATATTTCTTCTCCAACAGTGCTGTAAAATTATGAGTCTAATCTTTTCAATCACTACCATTGCCTAGGTTTACATAGGTCAACTCTCGCGCTATCTGTTATTTTTCTTTTCTCTTTTAATTTGTGTTCCTTTTGTTTTTTCCTTTATATTGAGTGTTATTAAATTTTTTATTTGTTTATATCATAAATATGTAATTAAAATGTTATCTTGGGATGAATATTAATACTAAAGTTATTTTAATTATATGTAATTACAACCTGAAATAATATAATATGTTATTTAAACAATACAAATTATTATAATTATTTTAATGTATAAAATTTAAAATGCAACACAAATCATAAAAGTTAATAAAATTACATGATTTATTTTAAACATTAAATTACGATATCGTAACTTATTCACATATCTATATAATTGAGCGTGAAAATATATCACAATCTTCATATAGAGACATATTTATATATCAATAAATTATAATATGTTTATATGATTAATAATAAGTTAAAAAAATAATAAGAAAAAATATTATGAAATAATTTATTTTTTTAGTGGCATAGATGTTATTTATAACAAGTAGTTTTATTGGTTGATTAATTGATCACGTTTTATTCATGAAATGGCAGTTGGAGATCAATAACGATTTTTATATTAAAATGATACAAATTTACGGTGAAAAAATGTGCACCACTTGAGATGCCTAGTGCAAAAAAAATTAAGCAACAGTTTGGTTTGAAAATTATAATTTACCCTTATTTTTATTTCGTATTTACAATTGGGAGTGGGCGTGTGGGAGTTGGAGTGGGGTGCGATGTGAGAGATTTTTTTTTTTTTTTTTTAACAATTACAATTTCAAATTGAATAACTTCTTTATTTCAAATGCTTTTGAATGAATGATGAATCAATTCTAATTTTTTATATTAATTGCTTAGTATTACTTTAATTCCATATTTGTAATTCTGATAGAGTGTGTTTGGGGAGGTTGGTTTGTTTGTTTGTTTTTTTTTTTTTATTATTGACTAATCTTTTTTAAAAAATTAAACAACTTTATCCTTTAAATTTCCATTTTACGGCATGGTGTATCAAATTTATCATGGGATGGAGGGATGTAAGGTACATGTTCTTTTTAAATGCAAGTCATAATTTCAAGTTAAATAATTTGTTCATTTAATTTCATTTTTAATGCATGATAAATAAAATTTATGATTCCTTATGTTTTTTAATTTTCTATTTACATTGAATTCTAGAAAAACAAAATATCAAACTTAATATTTTAATTTTAATGCATTCAAGTATGTACTTTAATGTTTTCGGTTATAATAATACACTAAAATGTGGGAGTTAAATAAATGTGATTTAGGTTAAAATTATACTAAAAAAATTATAAATAAAGGATTAAAAATGATAATACTTAAATAAAAAATTATAAAATGAATAAATAATGTTTTAAAAATAAAATTTTATATAATTTCAGAAAAAAGAATTAAAAACTAGTAACGGGTTTGATATACTTGTCTTTGTCCATACTAGGTTAAGTCAACCTTTCAATAATTTTAAGGTTTTTGATGACCCATATATTTTCTCTTTTTGATTTGAAATTACTGAATTATTTGTATTGGTTGAATCATATTTTTGAATAAAAATCTATAAGTTTATCTATTTGTATTGGTTGGGCTGGACCATATTTTTCAATAAAAGTCTATGAGTTTATCTATTTGTGTTGGTTGGACCATACATATGATTATTGTAACATTTTTGTTTTTAAGGTAAACCTTAATCAAGACATTATTTACGTATAAAATTCATTCATTTAAGAATAATAATAATAAAGATAAATAAAAATTCAAGAAATAAGAAGGAAAAAACACTAATAAACAGAGAGATATAGTGGAAATGGAAAAAGAAGTTTACCTAGCAATCTCATGATTAATATGCACTAAGAAATTCAAACGAGCAATAGATAATGAAAAGCTGGGATATCTCATGATTAATATGCTAAGTAATTCAAACGAGCAATAGATAATGAAAAGTTGGGATGAATGAGGAAAGGAAAGATTGCAAGTTGAAGCATAATTTTAGTGCTGAATTCCATGCAACAATCAGTTCTCTTTCAATCACATTCAATTTATTCTTTCCAATTTTCATCATTATATACTCTCCTGTCACATTCATATATTTGGTGGGTCTCTTTTATTTTTCCTTGTCCCTTTCTTCCTTCTCCTTATCTAGGTGAATCTTCTTTTTCTTTAGTTTTTTTCTCATAAAAAACTACCCACAACTCCTCTATGATTAATGTTTAGCTCTTAGGGGACTTATAATTTACAAAAATAGTCTTGAATTATAATTACCCACTTGGGCAATCATAATTATTATGAATTGGAATTGTCTCCCTTGTTTAATTTGTTTGTATTTTAGAAGTCGTGTTAAACTATGTCCACGATGAACGAATTTGCATTGGTATCTATGTACGAGAAACTAGGCCAAGAAATTGTAGCACCTTATATGATCATCACTATATCAGTATTGACATAGCGGATTATGTGATGAAATATAGACGTCCAAACTAGCTGCATTTCAGAATAACTCAAAAGGCAATAAAAGCCATTTCCTGACCTGTCTATGAATTTTCTTGATCAAACAATATCAAGTTTCTAAGTCTCTTAAAAACACAGCCAATTGGCAATATTTCACCAACAAGCATGGGTAAAAAACTCCAGTCTAATGTATCTGTTGATCACTTTTTTGGATGGTTGGATCTTACTTATGCAAACCAAACATACTAATGTAAGACGATCATAATAGTTTGTTTTGAAGATAAGGAGAAACAAATAGAATGACCCCACTCACAGCACGAGTGCGTTTCAATCCTTAGAAATGTGTTTCAGCTTGTCGGAGCCATCAAATGCCACATGTAGTGCTCATACGCCTCTTAAATCACCATCAAGAGGAACCACCAAATTTTAATGCTGTGGATCTGTCAAATAGAAAAAGAGAAGAGAACGACTATTTTCTCAGAACAATTCAGGGAGAGTAATTGTAGCAAAATGGCAAAATCCTTGGATGAATTTGACATCCCATCTTTTACTAGATGACGAGAATGAGTATTCCACACAAAATATGTACAATAGAGAAATACTAGAGTTTTAGAAATATTATATATTCTTATTGTAAAGCCCAAGCAAATGAAGAAGGAAGTGTACCTAGCACAGCTCAACTTAAACCCGCAATGATAAGAAAGTATTAATAGTTCATCATATAGAATCATTCATATCCAGTCATCTAAAAGAATTGGAAGAAGAGAGTAATTACTTGGTCAACGCAATCTAGAGCATAACACATCGCAAACAAACAATCGACTTACTATGTATATGTCAAGCAAAATTAAATCAAGGCACAGAATTTGATTTCCTAAGTTCAGTGAGCAGCAATATAAATTTTACCTGTACATTAATAGGTATTACAAATTGATAGTCCACTTAAGAGGGAAATTAGTATGCTTACTGTATCTAAACAAGGCTTGGTAAAATCTGATATATATACCTTCTTCAAGTCAAAATAATACAATAATAACAATTATACCTCATGCTTCTTCTTTTCTTAATCTTCAATTTCTGGGTCGGTTTCCCTGCACCCACTTCGCATTTTCTAATTTCAAACTGAAACACACCCTTTATCCAGTAGTAGAGAATGAAACGACTGTTACAAAAACTGCTTCAGATGCTAACTGGACTGCTTGCAATGTTAATAATTTATTTCGAGTCAGTTTGAGACGTTTATGCAGCATAGTTTTCATTTTCTGTAGCGATTTCCATTCTGAAGGAAAAATTTGACAAATTCCAATGAATATGGTGCATCATGGAACTCACAAATATCAATTTCTTTCACATGATTTGACAAACATGGCACATCCTCTTCTTTGAACTTACCCCAACTTGTTGTGTAGGGCAGGTACTGAAACATTGTAAACCATATCAGCTTTGGCATCATAATCATAATGAAAAAAAATGATTTGAGCTCAGCTCGGTCTCTATGGCAAGTAGTAGCTTGCCTTCAATCATAAAGATCAAATATAAATTAGAGACTTTTCCACCCACAAAAAGCATAGAACAAGGTAACCTGGCAAAGCGTACGCCACACTAATTTTTAAACAGAGAAGCAGAATTATTATTCATGGTTCTTTATGTTATAACCTTAATATTCATAAGCATGTATGTTCATGTTTGTGCCATGTGTGTGGATTCGAGTAAGGGTAATTATTGACAGATGATTTTATTCAAGCAGGTTCAAACAATTCTCCAATAAAAAGTAACTTGAAAACGCACACAGAAGTTCGAGACCATTGGTGCAATTCCAGAACTTCATCATCATTATGAGCTCCCAGAATTATATTGCTGGTTATGAATGTGCACAAATGCTGCAAAAAGTATTCAATTCAGATGCATAATCTGTAAAATGAAAATAGGGTATCGATTGTAGTAACGCCGTGATCTCATTAAGGAATCAATCAATCATCTTAACGGCACGTAATAGGAGGATATATTTAATTAGTCCCATCAAATGTCATCTGAACATCTGCAAGGTTGCAACTGCCTTTAAAAACCCTTATAAGATAAAATAATGCATAATGATGTTAATATATCTTTAAAATATTCATTTCCATAATTCATGATATATTACATTTTTAATAAAATCATTTACAACCTTTTATAATTGGCTACCAACATCCACCACTCACCCTCCACGCCCTAAATTCTTTAAAAGAAAAACATTTTAATATAGAGGGATGAGTGTTTGAAATACACTCAGTGGAAAAACTCAAGATGACATATATAAAATAATTTCCAAAATAAATAAAACGTATTGCTTGTACATTTAAAATCATATGATAAAAGATATTGTCATGTCCCTATTTAAAAAATTTATAAATATAAAGTATTTCATTTGAGCATCCAACAACTCTTCAGAACACAATTTTAACACAAGAAGCTAGTTGACATAACGTATTTATCAATCACATTCAAATATATCACTTTAGTTACGAATCTTAGTCGCTATAAAAACGCAAATTTTAACTACCATGAAATCGTGGATCTTAACCATCATGAAAAATTATACACACATATTAACTTCACATATATGATGCATAGAAAATAATAATAAAATATAAAACATAAATCACAATAATCAATCATTTAACAAGCTTGTCTCAATAATGACGGTGGTGGTTGCGATGGAAGAGAGGAGGAGATGAAGATGAGAGGAGTGTTTTAATTTCTTTAATTTTTCATTTCCTTACACTTGTAACAAATGGTCAACTGTGCAATCATAGACTAAGTTTCTGCACTTGTAACAAATGGTCAACTTTGCCATCATAGGCTAAGTTTTTAGACTAGGTTAGGTGTCAAGCTTAGGTTAATTTAGAGAAAAGAGGTGTCTCTCCTTAACCAACTTAACATAAGTAATTTATAATAGTTAAGAAATTTTTTGGGTATTACAGTTATATATTGGTAGGGTATATTTATTACAATACATTCACTCAAAATATCTAGTGCAAACAGATAGAATGGCTAGGTCAGTAGCTATACCATATATCAGAAATGTTGCAAATGAAGATGCTTCTCTCTTTCTGGGCTCCTTGTTGACACTTTCTCTGCTTCTCATCTCCATTTCAGTCATCTCTCTTCTCATCATTGCTTGCGCTGATGATGACAAGGACAAGCCCCGCCGGAAGAGAAGTCATGACACTGATTATGGCGGAGTCGCTGCTGCTAGTATGAGTGGTGTGGGCTGCGACGGTGGTGGGGGTCATCATCACGGTCTTCATCTCGGTCATCATCACGGCGGAGGCGGTTTTAGCGGTGGTGGTCAGTGTTAGTTGTACTAGTGGAAGAGTCAAAAAGTATTTGCTTCATAAAAGTGAAACCAAGGGAGATGGGATTGTGGTAAGGAGATAAATACTATAAAGAGAATAATATTGGTATTGTTAAAATATTGATGCATGTTAGAAGTTTAATTTGTGTAAGGAGTGCTTGTGTGTATTTAGAGTGGAAATTATGATTGTAAATCAAAATTATATCAGTTCAAGTCTTATTTATGTGGAGTGTTAGATCGACTATATCTTGTTGCATAATCAGTATATATCTATCTACTAGCTTGTACCTATTTTATTACGGAAGTGTGTTAAGTTTGCAATATTGCAATTGCAACAAACTCTTTGAAATAGATTCTAAAGCACAAGAAAGAGCTACAGTGCCCTTTTAAATAGGTTTATATATAAGTGGTGATCGATGAGGTTTTCACTTTCGTATGTTTTCTCTTCATCCTTATTTCGTTGGCTTGGCACTTGGTATATTTTTCTTCTACTGTCCATGACCTATAACCTCACAAAACAAATTCAAAATCACAAAAATTAATATAAGATTGTCTTATATAATCGAGAAACACAATCATACGGCACCTATTGATCCAAAATAGAAAATACGCCGCATGATCAAAAGAATTGACCCAATAAAGGGAAATGAAATTTCCACAAAAACAGTCAAATCCAGCAACTTTGGGTAATAAACCGCTTTTGCTCGGGAACTATTAGGCTGATTGGCATACATGGATTCGAAGCCCTATATATGAATCTAGTTTCTAATGGCCCAAACAGAGAAGCATTTGAAATTTTTTAGAGGGAGTACTTATGCTCTTTTTTCTGAAATGTGGTAGATTCATTCGAAATTATGAAAAGTTTATGCATTTTGCATAATGAAGTTGTAGAGTCAAGTATCATTGTTTTAATGTCTAGAACTATGTATTAGCTCCTATTATAGTCATACTCGTGTAGTGTTTTGGGGAAGGTGAGTGAGTTACATAATAAAATATATTTGTGTAACACCCCTTCTTCTTAGTGTAGTTACTTCTACTAAATCAACATAACTTTCTATTACCCCCTTTCTTTACGCCAGAGGTGGCTTCTTCCCAATTCACCTAGTTGCCACTTGTCTTTATGGCGCGGAAGGCTTTTGCCGTGCTTTACTCTCAAGCAGAGAGCCCATAGAATCGAATTCCTTTGCTTAAGGGCAAATTACTGCGAACGACGATATATGCTTCTTGAAGTCTCATTGTCGGTTTTGGCACTGAGATGAGATCTCGTTGAAGTTTATCATTTAATCGACCGGCGAATCCTAGCTTTCATCTCGCTCCCCTTCCGTGCCTAACTTTCTAGACTTATAAAAATCTTCGTAAGGTTTTTTTAAAAAGAAGCAACGCAATCAAACTTTGAAAGAAACATGTTAGAGTTTTTAAACGGTCTAAAGCATCTCAAAAGGAATTAAATCGTTTGAATAAAATTTCAACAAAAGAAATCAGAAACAAACAAAAGTCTTCTGACCATGAATATTTAAGAAGGAAATAATCTTAAAACTAATTCTGAGGCTCTCACCACCAATCATGCTTCAACTCTGCTGCCTCCTTATATCACACCTTACTTTTGTCTTTATCTGCAGTATAAGGTAAATACTATAAAGCTTAGCAAGTATATCATGTAGTCTAATAAAAATATTCTCTTTGCAACTTTTGAAAAATGCTAGAAATCAGCTAATAAAAACATTATATTTACATATACTTGAAAATAATATACTGTGGGTCGGAACATGATACCAATGAGTGCAACTCCAAAGAACTCAGGGTAACTATCCACCGAAATTCAAGTGGAGCAACTAAATACTGATAGGGCGGTCTAGGAGTCATTAACTTCTTCTAGTGGGCGTCTGGGAGCCTGGTATCAATTTCTAAAAATATATAAAACTATATATATATATATGTGTGTATATGTATATGTACTACCTCAAAATGATTTTCTCACTTTCCATAAAAAGAATAATTAGCATCTTGTATGTTGGTCCCAGTGGTATAAGGTTAAGAGGGGGGGTGAATTAACCTTATCAAATTTTCAACTTTTCACTTCAAAAATGTTAAGTCCTTGATGAACGGGTAGCTAGTAAGCTTACTGCTCGATAGGTTCCTGCTAATAAGCCTGTTTTCAAAAGCTGGCTACAGCAGAATCAATCTGCTGGTAGAAACAAAAGAAAACAGCAACCTACAAGGATGCTGAACAGAAACCTCTATCCCACCAATACTAAGACCAGAATGTCTAAACCTAAAAGAGCTTATGCACAAAGGAAGTATGGTGGAGGACCTCACTTTAGAAGTGACGGGTATACACAGGTTGCACACACAATTCAGTATCCGAAGGATACCTCTTACAGACGAAACCACCAAGTCTACAACAAAACAATTGTCGTGAGATAAGTTTGGATTCCAAAAAGTACTAACAAAGAAGGACCCGTACATGTATGGGTACCTAAGAACCAGTAATCTCTATTTTACAGGTACCTACAGTAGGAACCAGCAAGGAAGTGTGGTACATTGATAGCGGGTGTTCAAGACACATGACTGGAGACAAAGAAATCCTTAAGGACTTTCAACAGTGCAAAGGACGCAAAGTAATCTTCGGAGACAACTCCAAGGGAAGCACTAGAGGAGTTGGAACTCCCATCAAAGGAAACACTCACATAAAGAAAGTGTCGTATGTAAAAGGCCTAAAATACAACTTGCTAAGCATAAGCCAATTTTGTGACAAAGGTTACTCAGTGGAGTTCAATCACAACAAATGTCTGATAAGGGACAGCCAATCCAAGGAAGTGAAGCTATCCGGAACTAGAAAATGAAACATCTATGTAGTTGACTGGAGCTCAGTAACCACAGCTACCTGCTTCATTGCAAAAGGATCATCAGAAGCTAGCTGGCTATGGCATAAACGGATGAGCCACCTGAACTTCAAAACGATCAACAAGTTAGCCAGAAAAGGACTGGTCAGAGGGCTACCTGATATGGTGTACAAGAAAGATAGTCTATGCGAAGCATGCCAAAAGGGAAAGCAAACTAAAAGTTCCTTCAAAAACAAGATACAAAGGTCAACTGAAAGAGTGCTAGATTTACTACACATGGATCTATTCGGACCAATAGAACCAGTAAGCATGAGTGGAAGAAAGTACACACTTGTAGTGGTGGACGATTATTCAAGATTCGCATGGACACTATTCTTGACAAAGAAGTCAGACACTCAGTGAAGGTTACCGGAGCTACTAAAGAAACTGCAGATCGAAAGGAGTCTGAACATTATCAAAATCCGAACAGAGAGGCACTGAGTTTACAAACAAGTTTATTGAAGAATACTGCTCTAACAATGGAATTAAGCATGAATACTCAGCAACTAGGACACCACAACAGAATGGTGTCGCAGAAAGGAAAAATAGAACCCTGAAGGAAGCTGCAAGGACCATGCTAGCTGAAGCACAGCTACTCAAGAGATTTTGGGCAGAAGCGATCAACACAACATGCTATATCCAGAACAAATGCATTATCAACAAAGATTTGAATAAAACTCCTTATGAGCTATGGTTTGGTTATACTCCAAATATTGAACATTTTCATATTTTTGGATGTAGGTGCTATGTACTCAACAATGGAAAAGACTACCTGAAAGCATTTGACTCAAAGTCAGATGAAGGAGTATTCTCAGGATACTCCTCGGTAAGCAAAGCCTTCAGAATCTTCAACAAGAGAACACTTGTTGTAGAAGAAACAGTACATGTGGATTTTGATGAACCACACTGTTCTAAGGCTGATATAGATGAATTTAATGAAGATCTTGGAAAAACTCACATCACCAACACTCGTGTTGAATATATTGATGCTGAGTTACCAAATCTCCAAAATATTGAATCAACTCAAAATCAGCAACCTGCACCTACACAGCAACATGGAGAACAGGAACCTACTCCAAACCAGCAGGCACCAGCCATTCAAGAAGAAATACACCACCCTGAAGGAATTCAACTTGAAGTACACTTAGAAATACAACCTGATCCAAATCAGCAAGCTGAACAGGATGATCAAGAGCAACCTGCTGAAATTCAAAATGAACAACAGGTTGACGAAGCCAGAAGGAAATGGCTAAGAAATCATCCAAGGAATCAGATTATAGGAGATTCTACCTCTGGAGTAAGAACAAGAAGTAGGAACCCCCATGAAGCAATGTTTGCTTGCTTTATTTCACAAACAGAACCAAGCTGCATAGAGGATGCTCTAGAAGACACAAACTGGATACAGGCAATGCAAGAAGAGCTTAATGGATTTGAAAGAAACCAAGTGTGGCATCTAGTTCTTAGACCTACTCACCAAGGAGTAATCGGCACAAAATGGGTATTTAAAAACAAACTCGATGAAGAAGGACAAGTACTCAGAAACAAGGCAAGATTAGTGGCAAAAGGTTACTGCCAGGAGGAAGGAATAGATTTTGAAGAAACTTTTGCACCAGTAGCTAGACTAGAGGCAATCAGGATCTTCCTAGCCTATGCCGCTCACAACAATCTAACAGTCTACCAGATGGATGTTAAAAGTGCTTTTCTCAATGGATTGCTCGCTGAAGAAGTTTATGTGGAGCAACCTCCAAGATTTGAAGAAAATCCAGAAACCATGGTATTCAGGTTGAAGAAAGCTCTCTATGGACTAAAGCAGGCACCTAGAGCCTGGTATGATACTCTCTCGAAGTATCTACTTGATAATGGATTCAAGAAAGACAATGTGGATAAGACACTCTTCAAAATCCAAGATGGAGATAGCATACTGCTCGTTCAGATCTATGTCGATGATATTATCTTCTGTTCAACAAATAAAGAATTGTGCTAAAAAATTTCAAATCTCATGCAATCCAAATTCGAAATGAGCATGATGGGAGAACTAAGCTTCTTCCCCGGTCTACAAGTTAAACAACTAAGCAATGGAACCTTCATCAATCAAGCAAAATACACTAAGGAATTGATAAAGAGATTTGGATTGGAAAATGCAAGCACAGTAAGCATACCGATGATAACATCAGGAAGCCTAGACAAAGATACTGATGGTAAAGCAGTAGACGTTACAAAGTACAGAAGACTAATTTGGTCACTGCTCTACCTGACAGCAAGCAGACCAGATATCATGTTTTCAGTAGGAATGTGTGCAAGATATCAAGCAGCTCCAAAAGAGTCACATATTGTTGGTCCCAAGTGGTGTCCGAGGTTCAGAGGGGGGGTGAATGAACCTTGGTCGATTTTTCAAAATCTTTAAAACAACCGTTCTGCACTGCAAGTTACTTGAGCTTGCAGCGATAGATGGTTACTGCTTGCAGCGCTAGAATGTAGTGCTGCACGCTGTAACCTGGAGTTTTGTACGCAGCGGAAATATACTTTTAAACACAAGGCTGTTTTACACAAGAATGCTTATTTCAAACGTTTTATGATGAGAAAAGATAGATATATGTAAATATATAGAAAATAAGCACAGATAAATAAAACGATAAAAACACTTATGGCTTATAGTGGTTCGAAGGTGGTGTAATCCTTCTACGTCCACTCTACTACTCCTCGAGCAGGAACTTTGTTAAGCAAGATTGATTTACAGGACTTTCCTAACAATCTATCAACTTTACAAAGCTAACCACCTACTGAAGTCCAGCGTACACACAGCAACTGCAAACTTCAAAGGCTAACCCACACAGGGTTCTATACTCCCACACAGGGAAGCTGCCTAACTCTAGACAACTAAAACAAACAACAAGGATCTCTCCTATCAACTGTTTGACACCACTAAAACAACCTAAGCACACAACAACAAGGTTAAAAGGATAAAAAGGTTTTCTTCAACTTGTGCTTCGAAGTGAGCTTCTGATTCCGTAGGGAAACTTTCAGCTTGAACTCTGCTTCACTTCGATAGGTTGAGTGACTGAAACTGTTGGCTTGAATGCTTGAAATTTGTAAGCTTGAAACTTTCGCGTATGGATTTTAGTTCTTAGGAACAGTGACAGTATCAGTAACCAGCTTCAGTTCTCCTCGACCTCTATTTATATTTGTAGGAGAAGATGTCCGTTGAAGGAGACATCCCTCTTTTAAATTTGAAATAGCCTGGCCAAAGTATGGTTCGCATTTAATGCGACTTGACTTTTCCTTTCGGAGCATTTAATGCGGCAGTTGCGGCTCGCAACTTTCTGCGGTGCGTCAGTCCATGTAGCATCTTCTTATTGGCTCCGTGTCTGCTACTTTGACTTTTTCTTGAACGGCTCTTTTGTCCCTGCTTGGATCTCCGTTCCTCGTACTGCATTTATCCTTCCTGGGATTTGTAGGATACTTCGTCTTGTAGTTGGCGCTGTATTTACTTAACTGTCCTATAAGTCTGCGCTGTATCCTTGGTCTTTGTGCAGCTGATGCATTCTTTCAGTGCTGCTGTATTTTAGACCTGCTTGCAGTATCATCTGGTAGTGCTGCTGTAATCATCGTTCTAGCAGTACTCATGTATCCTTTTCATGCAGCGATGCTGCACGCCGTTCTTCCTTGTTTTGCTGTATTGAAGTACAGCCTTATTTATGCTTTGCTGTTTCTTTCTTCTTCCAGCAATGCTGTATCCTGCCTTTATGCAGCGATACTGTATCCTGCCTTCTTGCAGTGATATCTTCCTTTAAAGCTTAGATGCAGCTTTATCCTCTTTTAACCTCCATTTCAATCCTTGACTCAAGACTCAATTCTAGTATATTTATTCACTTAAACAATGTGAAAATAGGGTACTCAAAACTTCCTATTACATGGTTGGTTTGTCTCATCAAAATCTAAACAATGAAATCCCAACAATTTCCCCCTTTTTGATGATGACAAAATCTTTACAATATTTCGTTCATGAAGAAGCTTCATTTTACTTTAAGTCATATGGTTTATCTAGATTACATGCTTGCACAGCTTTGAAGAAATAAATCTAATTCTGGATTCATCAGAGATGCATCATGCTATTCCTTTCAACAAACTCAACAGGAAAACACAAACAGCATGCATGAGTTCATAGGAGTTGAACTTGGTCAGAGCAGAAAGAAAAATTTCTTCATTTTAGAGATAGAAATTTTTACAACATCAAAAATACAACAAGGATCATAAGAGGGTATATGAATACGGCTTAGTAAAACGAAGACCTTTTGCTTGCTGATTCGTCTGATCTTCTTTCAAACCTTTCAAGACATTCCCTTCCTCTTGATCCTTTCCACCAGTCCCTGATGGACTCTTGGTAGGACTCTTCCAGCTTGTGTCTGATCACAGGAATCTGAATCCATCTCAGCCAGAAGTCCTAGCAGTACGGTACAATCAGCCCTTCCTTGACTCGGTCAATGTATAGCTGTTGAATATCAAGGCTTCCTTCCAGAACGAGCTGTTCATACCTTCTCAATGCAGTCTTGCAAGTATGATATCTGCTGAATTTGCCTTGCCTGCATAGTTCTCTGAAGTGTCTGAGGTACTCTGATCGTTTGAAAATGGTGATCGCCTCAAATGTTGGATTCCGATCAAAAGGCAGTCCGACTTCTTTGAAGATGTCGAATCTCCAAGCCATGTTTTCTCCTTCAGGCCTTTGATCCATCAACACGGACACTTCAGCAGAGATGTTCTCAGTGTCAAGGCGAGGGATTTCTTGAGGAGGGAATTGATAGTAGTTGTTTGGAAATATTTTTCTAACACCAATTACGCCGAGTCTTTGAATCTAGGCATTAGGATCTGTAGCTTCTTCATATTGGCGCCTTTGATTCTCAGACTCGTCCTCGCTCATCCTCTTCCTTGAGCCCTGCTGCTGGCTATCATCCCTTCTCTTATGATGATAGCTGGGCGGTGCTGCATCCTTGCTTGCAGCTCTGCTGTGTGCAGAACCTGCAACAGATCTTCTTCCAGCAGCTGCACCGGCTCCACCAGCTCCATCATCATCTCCTCTCCATCTCTTCAGAGAAGGGATATCAGCCGCAGCGGATGATCCAGACCTCCTTCTCCTCCTGCTGAGAGATTGCTGGTCATCATCTTCTTCCTCTTCTTCAGGTTCAACCGCCCCTTTGCTCCTGTATTTATCTTCAAATCCTTCCCCCTTTTTGGCATCATCAAAAGCCGGGGGCTGAGCAGGGACTGCTGGGACCGCCCTTGATCGCGGGCGTCGGGTCGGTTCAGGGGCGGGCTCTAGAGGATTGACATGCTGAGGGAAAGCTCGGACCATGATATCCCCTGAGTTCTCCCACAATCAGCTCCAGGTTCCCCAGGCGGTCGTCCACACTTCTGGTTCTCTGGGATTGATCATAGACGCGATCCAGAAGTGACTCCAGGACTTTGGAGTGAGAGCTGAGTCTGATTGAGGCATTTTCAGCATGCTGCTTACACTGTCTGATCTCTTGGCGTGTCAGAGCAGCTTCAACCTTCAACTCCTTCTCCATCCTGATCCGATCGTAGTACAGTCTGTTCGAATGTTCAGCAAGATTCAACTTAATCATATCAAGCAGTACTTCGAGGTCCTTCTTGAAACCCGTCATGGTTTCAACATGGAATTGGGCACTGACCCTGAGACTGTTGCGCATGATAGACTCATGCTCCTGGAGAGCATGCAGCAGATGTCTAACAGCGGTCTCGACCCTGTTGATAGATTCATCAGGAGTCAGTCCTGAATTCCTTCTTGTTGAGGCAGCAGCGGATGCAGCAAATGGAATCACCTCTTGGCATACTGGTGCTGCATCCTGCCTCGGTACTTCAGCAGCAACCTCATCCTCATCCTTGCTGGTATGAAAGCTTGTAGAGCTTGAGGATGAGTGCTCATCTCCTTCTTCTTCTTCTGCCTCCTCTTCGCTAGATAAGACTGGAACAGGAACTGCTCCGCCAGATTTTGGCCCATGAACAGCAATATTCCGTTCCTTCATCCATCTTGTGAATTCGGCATCCGACATGTTAGCGTCCACAGTATCCTTCGCTGCAGTAACCTTTGAAGGTTCTTGAGAGCAAGCAGCAGCTGCAGCATCAACCTCCTCACGAGGTGTCTCTAGCTGTACTGGGGATACCTCGGCTTCAACTCCAGCATCCTCAGTGGGTACTGTCTGAACAGTCTCCCCACCTGAGGTCTTCTCACACTCAGGGAGTGTTGTCAGAACAACATCCTCCACTGAGGTCTTCTTAATGGACCCCATCTCCTCGGCCGGTCCTATAATCTCTTCGACAACCTCTGCTGCAAGAATGGGTTCTTGCAAGTCTGCATGGCTTCCTGCAGCGATCATAGTATTCAGCACTGTATCCTCTATTGTTGCTAGGATCAGCTTCCACCCTCCTCTTCTCTGCAGCTCCTTCTTCTTGTTGAAGGGTGGTTGCTGGCTGCAGTGCTGTCGCGTCCAGTGCAGGGAGTACCGCCTCTGCAACTCCCTCCGTAGATGCTTCATCGGCAATCTCAGAAATGTCTGAGATGACATTCCTGATTATGGTAGATGGTTCCCCCTCAGAGTCTACTTGGGCAGTATCTTCATCTTCCGCACTGGGGAATCACCATAATCCAGTAGTTGGGCTTCCTCCTCCTCCAAGCGATCCAGCGTGACAATGTTGGAGAGGCCCTCAACTACTTGCTCGTATGCAGGGGAGTTCATCTGATTTGAACTTGAACTGCCTTCTCCCCGCATCCTCCTTGAAGTGTGCTGCATCCTTGTTTCCTTCAAGCTCTGTTGCAGCGCTAGATGCAGCCTGGCTTCTTCAGCCTGCTCCACTCCCAAGGTGTCGATTTGCTCTTGAGCAAAAGCGACATCATCGTTCCTTCTTACCGCCTCTGCAGCCGGGGTGAGAAAGACCTGCACATCTTCCACTGCTACTTTCATCGGCAGCTCTGCAGAGTCGGATTCTGCAAGAGCCTTGCCTTTCCCTTGTCCTGTGCTCCCTGTGCAGCGCTGCAGCCATCAAGCTCTTGAACCCTTGCTGCAAAGTCAGGTTGCAGGAGTGCCAGAATATCCTCTGATTTGCCCACTCCAGGACAGCTTGCTCGACTGTCAGGAAATCCTTCCACTTCAACAAGATTTCCCCCTTAGACAGCCGCATCTCTCTCCAAAGAGAGTACTCTGCCGGCATATTTCTAGCAGCCGGAAATGTGGGATCGAGCACTGAAGCTTCTGTTTGTAGACGAGCTTCTTCTTCAGTTGGCTCGACCCGGTACTGATATAGCTCTTGAGGCTGATGTGACTCATCCCCAAGGTCAATTACAACTATATCAAGCTGATGTGACACATCCCCAACAGCAGCAGCAGCTCTCTTGCTGCGTGGAGCCCTTCTCACCAAAGGTGCGTCATCATCTGGGGAAGAAGATTCAAGTTCAGGTACAGCCTTCCCTGAACTCCTCTTGATAACAGGAAGAGGACTCGAAGGATCCTCTTCTTCAGCATCTTCCCCGCTGGCAGCAGCTTCATCTTGCAGAGCAAGAGTTGCATTCTTTTTGTCTTTGGTTTTCTTCCTCGCAACTCCTGCTCCTGCAGCTTTTGGCTGGGTCTTGCCCTTCTTCTTCTCCCCGAGATACTTTCCAGGATGAATGGGGGCAGGTGCTGCAAGTTGAAGGCCAAGCTTGCAGAGCAGAGAGCAGATGGTGATACCGTAGCTCCGACGCTCCGTTATCTTCTCTACTTCCTCCCACAGCCTCTTCATGATGAACCTCGCCCAGTTCACCTTTTCTCCGGCCATGATGGCAGACATGATCCGGAACCGGAGATCTGTGCACTTGTCATAACTCCCTATCCTCCCTTCGATGGAGTATGCACAGATGTCGTGGAGAAGTTCAAACTCCGGTTTGAAGAGCTTCTTGGGGGCGCTTCTCTTGATTTCAGCCCCTGCATCCCTTGCTCGAAAGAGATCCCACATCTCTTGAGCCGATGCCTCCCCATACGTCGCCAACTGGCTGGGGGTCAAACCTGCAGCCGAAATGCTGAAGGTGGTGGAGATATCCCTAACGGTCAGCGATCGTTCCTCTCCATCTGCATCCATCCGGAACAGGAAGCAGTTCCTGTCCTCCGCCTGCCTAGCGTAGGCATAAAACCTCTGTACTGACTCCGTGGAGAAGCCAGCATATACGGTGGTCAACAGCCCTAGGACTTGGGTCTGTTGTAGAGCATCAAAAATCCTCTTGATCAGGGTATTATCATAAGCCCTGACTCCAAGATGTTTTCCCTGTTGATCATTCTTCCATCAAGAACGATAGTCTTTCTGGCAGCCATTGATGAAATTTTTGTGAGACAGAGAGAGAAGAGACAAGGGTTTTGCACTTTAGAAAATTTTCTTGCGATCACAGTGTTTCTCTCTCTGAAAATGGTGAAAAGTGAATTTCAAATGGCACGCTTTGGTCTTTATGGTGGTTCTCAAGAGACGTGCGAGATTGACGGTTGAGATAAATCAGGGAAATGATCTAGTGGCTCAGGAAAAAGCAGAGATGTCAAATCGACGCTAATAATTACTTGGCGCGTGAGCTCTGTCAGCGCCCTTTCCACTTCCTGACACCCGCAGTCATGCATTTAATGCTGAAAGACATGCCCTTTGCCGCCTAAATAAATGCCTTTTTATGGTTGCAGCATCTCTAGTACGAGGTTGCAGAGCAATCAATAATCCTTTTGAAATTAATGCTGTAACCTGGTGCTGCTTGATTTCTTCGATAACTGCTGTACTGTAAGAATGTAGGTTGCAGCGCTGTCTGAACTTAGTGCTGTATTGACGCTTAGCTTACAGTACCAACTTTACTGCTTCCTGCAAGCATGCAGAGGTTCCCCCTACGATCTTGCATTTTCCTTTTCTTCACAACTTAAGGATTCCCAGCTCGTTACGAAGCATAGAAAACCTAGATTCACTCAAAGGTTTTGTAAGGATATCTGCAAGCTGTAGATCTGTGTGAACCTTTTCAAACACGACATCTTTCTTCTCAACATGATCTCTTATAAAGTGATGACGAATGTCAATGTGCTTTGTTCTTGAGTGAAAGATAGGATTATGGGTAATTGCAATAGCGCTAGTATTGTCACAGAGAATTGGCATCTCTTTTTCTTCTATCCCATAATCTCTAAGTTGCTGCTGTATCCAGAGAATCTGCGCACAGCAACTTCCTGCTGCAACATACTCTGCTTCTGCTGTAGAGGTTGCAATTGAGGTCTGCTTCCTGCAGAACCACGAGACAAGTCTATTTCCCAGAAATTGACACGTCCCACTTGTACTCTTTCTATCAATCTTGCAGCCTGCATAATCTGAGTCGGAGTAGCCTTTAAGCTTGAATCCTCCTTCCTTAGGATACCATAGGCCGACTTCCTAAATTCCTTTCAGATACTTGATCACTCTTTTTACTGCTAAAAGATGTGATTCCTTCGGTGCTGCTTGGAATCTAGCACAGACTCCTACTGCAAACATAATATCAGGCCTGCTTGCTGTGAGATACAGCAACGATCCAATGAGGCGTCTGTACTTGGTAATGTCTACATCTTTACCATCTTCATCTTTGTCAAGACTTATAGATGTGGACATGGGAACGGACGTTGCTGCTCCATTCTCCATGCCAAATTTCTTGATAAGCTCCTTCGTATACTTGACTTGGTTGATGAAGGTTCCTGTAGGTAGCTGTTTTACTTGCAGTCCGAGAAAGAAACTTAATTCTCCCATCATACTCATCTCGAATTTTGACTGCATCAGGTTGGAGAATTTCTCACATAGCTCTTTGTTTGTGGATCCGAAGATAATATCATCCACATAGATTTGTATAAGAAGTACACTTTCTCCATCCTGTATCCTAAACAGCGTTTTATCGATCGTTCCTTTCTGAAAACCATTTTCCAGAAGATAGAGAGATAAGGTGTCATACCAAGCTCTTGGTGCTTGCTTCAGTCCATATAGGGCCTTTTGTAATTGAAACACCTTCTTTTCTGCTTGATCCTCAAAACCAGGAGGTTGCTCAACATATACTTCCTCTGTAAGGAGACCATTCAGGAATGTGCTTTTAACATTCATTTGATAGACATTGAAATTCATATGTGCTGCATAGGCTAAGAAAATTCTTATTGCTTCTAGCCTTGCCACTGGTGCAAAAGTCTCATCAAAATCAATTCCTTCTTCCTGACAGTATCCTTTAGCAACTAATCTTACTTTGTTTCTTACAACGACTCCTGATTCATCTAGCTTGTTCTTGAACACCCACTTTGTTCCAATTACACCTTGATGGGTTGGTCTAGCGACTGTTTGCCATACTTGATTTCTCTCAAATCCATTTAATTCTTCTTGCATGGCCTGTACCCAGTTGCTATCTTGCAGTGCCTCTTCAACATTCTTAGGCTCTGATTGTGATATGAAGCATGCAAACATTGCTTCATGTGGGATGGATCTTCTTGTCCTTACACCGATGGATGGATCTCCTATGATGAGATCTCTTGGATGATTTCTAAGCCATGTCCTGTCAGGCTCAAAAACGTGCGTTGGTATGTTTTGCTCATCATGTTGCTGTATTGCAGGAGATTCTGCTGCTGTAAGAATGTCTGCTGCATCCAAGGTTGCAGCTTCTTCTTCTTTTTCCTCTTCTGTAGGCAGAACTCCTTCTATGTATGGTACAACATTCCCTTTTCTAGGAGAGGTTTCTTCAGGTGGTTTTTCCAGCTTCTTTGTGTCACAATGTGGTTCATCAAACACCACATGTACAGATTCTTCTACCACCAGGCCTCTCTTATTAAACACTCTGAAGGCTTTACTTACAGCAGAGTATCCTAGAAATACTCCTTCGTCTGATTTAGCATCAAAAGTTTTCAGATGTTCCTTTCCATTGTTGAGAACATAACACCTGCATCCAAAGATATGCAGATAGGAAATGTTTGGTGTATGACCGTTCCATATTTCATACGGTGTCTTGTCAAGATCCTTGATGATTAGACATTTGTTCTGCGTGTAGCATGCAGTATTAGTTGTCTCAGCCCAAAACCTCTTGGGTATCTCTGCTTCTGCTATCATTGTCCTTGCTGCTTCCTTGAGGGTTCTATTCCTTCTTTCAGCAATCCCGTTTTGTTGAGGTGTTCTTGCAGCAGAGTATTCATGACGAATACCATTGTCAGAACAGAATTTCTCTATAAACTTATTCGTGAACTCGGTTCCTCTGTCTGATCTTATCTTCACTATGCTCAAGCTCTTTTCATTCTGAATTTTCTTCATGAGGCCAGGTAGCTTTTCTTGAGTTTCCGACTTCTTTGCTAGAAAGATCGTCCATGTGTATCTAGAGTAGTCATCCACTACTACTAGGGAGTACTTCTTTCCACTCAAGCTTATTGGTTCTACTGGTCCAAAGAGGTCCATGTGTAGAAGATCTAGAATCCTGTGAGACGATTTCTGAATTTTATCCTTGAAAGAGCTTTTAACTTGCTTTCCTTTTTGGCACGCTCCACAGACATTCTCTTTCTTGTAAGCTACAGCTGGTAATCCTCTCACGAGGCCTTTTCTTGCTAGCTTGTTGATAGTCTTGAAGTTCAGGTGACTTAATCGTTTGTGCCATAACCAGCTCAGCTCCGGTGGACTTTTCACTATGAAGCATGTTGATTGAGTGGAGGAATTCCAATCTGCTAGGTAGATATTTCCTCTTCTTGTTCCTGTAAGCTTTACTTCATTTGTGGTGTTGTCCTTGATTAAGCACTTGTTGAGGTTGAATTCCACTGTATATCCTTTGTCACAGAATTGACTAATGCTTAGAAGATTGTATCTAAGCCCCTTTACGTAGGATACATCCTTAATCTTTATGTTCCCCTTGACTAGGCATCCGCTTCCTTTTGTGCTTCCTTTGGAATCATCTCCAAATATGACCTTAGGTCCTTTACATTCTTGGAAGTCTTTCAACGTTTCCTTATTGCCTGTCATGTGCCTTGAGCAGCCGCTGTCGATATACCATACATCACTGCTGCATCCTGGCACTGTAACCTGTAACAAATTCAAACAGATTTAGGTACTCATTTCCATACGGGTCCTTTGGGGTTAGTTACTTTGGGAACCTAAACTTTCTTAACAGTAACTGATCTACTGTAAGATTTGTTGGTTCTCGAGCTGTATGCAGTTATCTTGGAAAACTGCTTATGAAAGGTGTGTGCTCGACAAACATGTGTGTTACCAACACCCTTGTAGTGTGGTCTTCCACCATACTTCCCTGGAGTATATCCTCCTTGAGGTTTAGACATGTAGGTCTTAGTATCGGTGGGAAAGTTTCTTATATGCTGCAACTTTGTTGGTTGCTGCATCCTTTTGCTGCATGCAGCAGATGACTTCTGCTGTAGCCAAGTCTTAGATGCAGACTTATTCCCTGCAGTTGAGCATTGGGGTCTCTTCCCTTTATCCGTCATTGCTGTTTTGTTCACTATCTTTTCAGAGTCATAGAGTAACTCTTTCTCCATTGGAGTTTTAGCTTGAACAAAATTCACAGCTTCGGATGTGCTTGCTGTATTCTGAGAGCCTTGATTGCTGTAACCTATGCCTGAAATCACAAAAGGATCTCTGACACTATTTATGCAATCTCTTGCGTCCTTTGAAGATTTGGTGAACGTTCTCATCTTGGACTGCAAGATTTCCTTCTCAGATCTTAGCTCTGTGATCAACAGATTCAATCTAGAGACCTCTTGTTGCAGCTTACTACACTTTGAGTTATCAGATTCTCGTGCAGCGAGCATTTTGGCAATGTCGATGTTTTTGCTCTTGAGGATCTCATTATCGATTCTAAGGTTTTCATTCTCAACCTTAAGCTCCTCATGAATTGAGTTGATCTGCTCGAAATCACTCATGATCCTTTTCAAGGAGTGGATCATGTTCAGCTCCTCATCAACTTGTATGGACAACGGTTGGTAGATTACCTCATCTTCTTCGCTGTCCTCGCCATCTTTAGCCATCAGGCATATGAGTGCTTCTTCGTCAGAGGATGAGGTTTCAGCATCGCTGTCAGAGGATTCTGTAGCTTTCAGTACTTCCTTCGGAACTACTGCATCCTTGGCTTTCTCCATCTCTCCTATGAGAGCTCGAAGCTTGTGCCTTTCCTCTCGTCTTTTATCTCTCCTCTGTTCTCTTTCTCCTTCAGGATACTTGTGCACTGTTGGATAAGGACAATTCCTTGCGTAGTGTCCAGGCTTCCTGCAATTATAGCACAAGTCAACATTCCCTGTATTTGACTGAGGAGAAGAAGATACCTGAGGGGTTGAGTGACTTCTTCTGAAGTCATTCTTTTTGTTGAGGTTGGTGTTGTTGCTATTATTGTTGCTCTTGATGAATCTCCTGAATTTCTTTAGGAGGAGCGCCATATCCTCTTCAGCAACTTCTGCTGTATCCTCACTCTGCTTACTGCAACTGGCGGTTAGCGCTGTAACTTTGGAGACTGACTCCTCTGACTCTTTTCTTCTTCTATTGATGTCATACTCGAATGCTTTCAAGTCGGAGAATAAGTCAAATGTGCTCATGGACTTCAGGTCCATAGACACTCTCATGGCAGTGGTCTTGCTATCCCACTTCGCTGGTAGGGCTCTTAACACCTTCATGTTCTTTTCTTTCTGTGTGTAGTGTTTGCCCAGAGCTTCTAGTTCATTCACTATGGATGTGAATCTCAGATCTAGTTGCTCAAGAGTCTCTTCATTCTTCATTTCGAAGAGCTCGAATAATTGGGTAGCGTTGGAGATTTTGTTGTCCTTGGTGAGCTCAGTTCCTTCACAAATTTGCTCCAGCTTTTCCCATATTTCTTTGGATGTTGAGCAAGTCTTGACTTTGCTAAAGGTGCCTTTATCCAAAGTAATAAATAGAGCGTTCTTTGCCACGTTATCCAGGTTGGCTCTCTTCCTGTCTTCGTTTCCCCACTCTTGTCGTGGTTTGATCAGGAAGTTTGGTGGTGGCTGATCTCCTTCTGCGTGGTCTCTTCCATACATTGGATTTACCTTCATGGGGATTATCGGTCCTTCAGTTATGACAGTCCACATCTCATCATTCATGGCAGAAAGGTGTGTCTGCATTCTAATCTTCCAGTCGTCATATTCCTCTATGGAAAACATAGGTAGCTTGTGATTGGAGGAATCCATGATATGCTTTAAAAATGATTTTTATGCAAAGAAAACAGCGAGACAAAGGTGGATCTGGGTAGGTGACCAGATAAGTTGGCTTTTAACCTAACACGCTCTGATACCACTTGTTGGTCCTAAGTGGTGTCCGAGGTTCAGAGGGGGGGTGAATGAACCTTGGTCGATTTTTCAGAATCTTTAAAACAACCGTTCTGCACTGCAAGTTACTTGAGCTTGCAGCGATAGATGGTTACTGCTTGCAGCGCTAGAATGCAGTGCTGCACGCTGTAACCTGAAGTTTTGTACGCAGCGGAAATATACTTTTAAACACAAGGCTGTTTTACACAAGAATGCTTCTTTCAAACGTTTTATGATGAGAAAAGATAGATATATGTAAGTATGTAGAAAATAAGCACAGATAAATAAAGCGATAAAAACACTTATGGCTTATAGTGGTTCGAAGGTGGTGTAATCCTTCTACGTCCACTCTACTGCTCCTCGAGCAGGAACTTTATTAAGCAAGATTGATTTATAGGACTTTCCTAACAATCTATCAACTTTACAAAGCTAACCACCTACTGAAGTTCAGCGTACACACAGCAACTGCAAACTTCAAAGGCTAACCCACACAGGGTTCTATACTCCCACACAGGGAAGCTGCCTAACTCTAGACAACTAAAACAAACAGCAAGGATCTCTCCTATCAACTGCTTGACACCACTAAAACAACCTAAGCACACAACAACAAGGTTAAAAGGATAAAAAGGTTTTCTTCAACTTGTGCTTCGAAGTGAGCTTCTGATTCCGTAGGGAAACTTTCAGCTTGAACTCTGCTTCACTTCAATAGGTTGAGTGACTGAAACTGTTGGCTTGAATGCTTGAAATTTGTAAGCTTGAAACTTTCGCGTATGGATTTTAGTTCTTAGGAACAGTGACAGTATCAGTAACCAGCTTCAGTTCTCCTCGACCTCTATTTATACTTGTAGGAGAAGATGTCCGTTGAAGGAGACATCCCTCTTTTGAATTTGAAATAGCCTGGCCAAAGTATGGTTCACATTTAATGCGACTTAACTTTTCTTTTCGGAGCATTTAATGCGGCAGTTGCGGCTCGCAGCTTTCTGCGGCGCGTCAGTCCATGTGGCATCTTCTTATTGGCTCCATGTCTGCTACTTTGACTTTTTCTTGAACGGCTCTTTTGTCCCTGCTTGAATCTCCGTTCCTCGTACTGCATTTATCCTTCCTGGGATTTGCAGGATACTTCGTCTTGTAGTTGGCGCTGTATTTACTTAACTGTCCTGTAAGTCTGCGCTGTATCCTTGGTCTTTGTGCAGCTGATGCATTCTTTCAGTGCTGCTATATTTTAGACCTGCTTGCAGTATCATCTGACAGTGCTGCTGTAATCATCGTTCTAGCAGTACTCCTGTATCCTTTTCATGCGGCGATATTGCACGCCGTTCTTCCTTGTTTTGCTGTATTGAAGTACAGCCTTATTTATGCTTTGCTGTTCCTTTCTTCTTCCAGCAATGCTGTATCCTGCCTTTATGCAGCGATATTGTATCCTGCCTTCTTGCAGTGATATCTTCCTTTAAAGCTTAGATGCAGCTTTATCCTCTTTTAACCTCCATTTCAATCCTTGACTCAAGACTCAATTCTAGTCTATTTATTCACTTAAACAATGTGAAAATGGGGTACTCAAAACTTCCTATTACATGGTTGGTTTGTCTCATCAAAATCTAAACAATGAAATCCCAACACATATGACCGCAGCCAAACGAATCATCAGATACCTTAAAGGAACCCAAGAAGCTGGTCTATGGTACCCGAGAGAAGGAGGACTCAAGCTTATTGGTTATACTGACTCTGATTTTGCAGGTTGTAAAATTGACAGGAAAAACACCAGTGGTACCTGCAAGCTACTAGGAAACAAACTAGTATCATGGTTCTGCAGAAAGCAAACCTCTATAGCAACCTCAACAGCTGAGGCCGAGTATGTTGCTGTAGGAAGCTGCTGTGCACAAATTCTATGGATTCAACAACAACTAAAGGACTACGGAATTGAAGAAAAGGAAACACCTATCCTATGTGACAATTCAAGCGCAATAGCTATCACCCACAATCCAGTTCTACATTCAAGAACCAAACACATTGATATCAGACACCACTTCATCAGAGATCACGTTGAAAAGAAAGATATATCTTTGGAAAAAGTGCATACTGATCTACAGCTAGCTGACATATTCACAAAGCCACTCTATGTTTTTCTGTTGAAATGACTATAATGTTCAGGGGAAAGCATAGGCAGGACGAAAGTAGAACAGCAACCTAAAGGTTACTACTCAAGGTCCCTGGACAGTTACTGGATACAATGATACTGCTCTGAGCTACCTGCAGGGTCCAGTAACTGAAGCGCGTGAAAAGAGGAACAGTTACCCCGCGGTTAGCAGCCGTTTTTACAGGAAACTCCTCGATATCCATAAAATATCACATCAAGTACTTAAGCACACGTACACCGCGCCAAAAATCTCAACCATTGGATTAAGGGTCTTTTTAAATTCAAGACCAATCAGAACCGTCAGATCATCTCTCACCAAAATTCAAACATAAGGAAGTTTCTCTTCTCTCTCATCTCTCACACTTAAACATTTCCATTCTCTTGCAAACCCTAATCTCTCGTGCTCTCTCTCTCTCGAAGTTTTCCAGTTTCAGATTTCTCACTCTCTCTCAGAAATGGCACCAAAACAATCCCAAGTTGTTGATGGAAGGTTAGTGGACCGCAAGATCCTTCTCAAAATGGTGGAGGAAGAAGGGAACACGAAGGAGGTCATGAAGAATATCATTCAATGCCTCTATGAGACCGGACTTCTCAGACTCTGCTCCTATCACAAAGCCCCTTACGCAGAGGAGTAGGTGGAGAAATTCTACCGGAGAGCGAAGATCTCTGAAGATAGGTCAGAGATCACCTCGAAGGTTGGTGGAGTGACAGTGGTGGTGGACACCGGACTTCTGGAAGAGGTGTTCGCTCTGCCTACTGAAGGGATGAACGCCAGTGACCTCTCCACCTACGGAGAAGACCAACTGGAGAAGTTCTGGACGACTTTCACCGGCAAGGAGGACACGGCGGGGATGTCCCGGAGTTGCAGCAAGAAGGTCTTCCTTCTGGAGTTTGAGCTGCTGCATGATATCTGCTGCCATATCATAGAGAACCGCTCTGGTTCCTTTGATAAGTGTACCAACTTGCGGTACAGGATGATGATGGCCATAGTAAAGAAGGAGAAGGTGGACTGGGCCAGCTACCTGCTTTCCAGGCTGGTGGAGGAGGTGGAGAAGAATGTAAGTAAGCCTACCTATGGGCTGATTATCAACACCCTCTTGGGTCACTTGAAGGTGGATTTGTCCTAGGGGAAGCCCATCCAGAAAGGGAAATTCATCAATGCGGGTAGGGTCTTTGCCAAGAAGACCACTGCTCGGTCATCCCAAGTAACCAGAGAGGTCTCTGAGGACCTCAAGGGCGCTCCAAGGACAAGGAAGACATTCCGCGACAATGCCTCTTATTTGCCTGAAAGCAGCTCGAGGATGGAGGAGCCTGCAGAGCCCTCACCAGCTCCTGCTGTGCCAAAGAAGATCAAGCACAAGAAGGATGTGCAGAGGAGACTGGTCATCTCTGATGATGAACCAGAGATCGTCACCACTCGGGCTGTTAAGAAGCCTGCAGTGGAAGTGGAGATTGACTCTCCACTAAGGGAAGAACAAGCAGATAATGCTGCTGTTGATGATGATGAGGAGGAAGTGGATGAGGAGGATATGACGGAGTACGTCATCAGCATACCGAAGCTGGAGGTGGAGTTCGGTAAAATAATGGAAAGATTCACCACCTGGTGGCAGTTCAGGCACCTGCCCAGGGAGGAACTCATCTAGTGGGCAGACTGGAAAACTGAGGAGGAATGGGCGCTGAATTGGATCGCCATGGATGATTTGGAGGAGATCCTTCAAAAGAAATTTCTGAAGGATCTCAGAAAGATGAAATGGCCAGAATTTCTTGAAAATGCGGAGATAGCCGCTGAATTGGAGGCCAGGAAGCAGAAGGAAGCTGCCGCACAGCTACCTGGCCCCAGGAGCCTGAAGGGGAAAGAAGCTGTTGTCCAGCCAGACTTCTACAGGGAGGAAGTGATACTGGATGCTGCTGCTGACCAGTTCAGAGCAGGCGATGACGTGGCCTTTGCTGAGGCCCAGATAGCAAAGTACGGGGAGCAGGAAGCCATGGAGAGGATGCTGAAGCAGGCTGCTGATATCAGCCTGACAGATACCAGAATGAGAAGGCCAGTAAGGGAACCCCAGATGGGTGAAGGATCCTCCTGCTCAGCTTTGATGGTTGAACCTATCAGCAGGCGGTCACCTTCACCAACAGAGAAAAATGGTGAGAAATTCTCATACCTTATTGACCTGATCATTCTTCCTGAAATTCCTTTACAGACGCCGATGAAGGAGAGGAGCTCGACGCCAACTGACTTTCCCAAGGCCAAGGAGTTGGAAACCCTCGCTGCTGTGACATCTCTTGAGCTGATAATTCCATCCACAGTAACAGCCGCCGATGACACCACGGAGACAACCATTCCCACACCAATGGAGGTAGAGGCTGAGGAGAACATGTACAGTAGGAGGCATCTGTTCAAGTTGAAGCAGTAGAGGAACCTGCCCCCATGGACAAGGAGCAACCTGATGCAGCTGTTCCAATGGAGGTGGAGGAGACATCACCTGCCAAGTCAGTGGACCAGGGAGAGACGGTGGCTGAGGGGGAAGTAGCTGCGGGTGAAAAGGCGGTGGAAGTGCAGGAGGCAGGAGGAGACAAAAGTGGAGAAAAAGAGCCTGATGTGCAGAAGGAGGCTGAAGTACAGGAGGATGAAGTACAGGAGGATGCTGTACAGGAGGTGGTAGAGGAGATAGAGCAGGAGAAGGAGGCCGAAATGGTGTTCAGCAAGGGTAAGGTAGCTGAACAGGACAAGAAGCTGGGGGCAAATGAGGAGGATGCTGAAGAGGAAACACCCTCTAAGAACACTGGATCAGGAGATGGAGGATCCAGTAACCCTACCAGCAGCGATGATGGGTCACCCAGTGAACAGGGTGATACCGGAGCCGAAAAATCCAAAGCACTAACATCTGTCTCTGATGAACAGGCACCAGAAGGAGAACCCCAGGAATCTGCCAGATCAAATGAAGAGGTGCTGACATCAATTGAACTTATGGGGAAGTCCTTGGTGAAAGCGAGCAGGAAACTCCGCAAGGATACCCGCTCCCACTCTGTGAAGACTTATTCTTTCATGGACTCCCTCAACGTTACATTGTCAAAGCTTACTCAGATGATTGCTGTCTACCGACCCCCCAAGGAGGATGCTGCAGTAGAAGTCGTCAAGAGCGTGATGGAGAAGCTGAACAAGCAAGAGGAGAAGATGATCTCCCTTGAAACCAATCAGAAGGCTCTAGTCACTGCAGTAGACCGAATGGATAGGGAGCAGTTCAACCAATCACAGACCCTGCGGGATCACTCAGGCACCTTGTCTGAAATTCACTCCATGGTCAGTTTTGCGGTTGAATGTGCTGATGATGACAAAAAGGGGGAAGGAATGATAGAAGGCAGACAGAAGGCTGGACAGGATCCTGCTGCCTGCAGACAGATGGTAGTAAGCAGTAGGAGGAGAGATGACTCTGGAGATGGCGGACACAAGGGAGCTGGATCTAGGGGCCCTTCAAACAGCAGTGCTAAAAGAAAATCAGATGCTGTTTCTGGGTCAGTTCATCCAGACTTCAGGAAGGGTGCTGAAATGAGAGAAGAAAAAAGGAGGAGGACTGAAGCAGAGCTGAAAAACAACCTGGATGCTGTATTTTCATCAGATCCCAGGGTTGTCCTTGACAAGATCTTCCCTCCGCACAAGCTGCCTGACATGGTCGAAATGGAGAAAAATTTGCAGAGCCCTGATGTCGCAGCAAGTGCCTCTCTCAGAAACTTCCTGGAAGCCAGCCCGGATCCCAGGAGTGACAGATTCGTCGCCCCAGAAGTTCCGGAAGTCACTCTTCCTACTAAGGTCAATCCATCCTTTTTCCAGATTGAAGCATTCAAAAGAAAGGAGCTGATGAAGTACTTCTCCACCCTCTGCAAGGAATTTGCTCTTTTCAGAGGATTCAAAACGAACAAGGAGGCTTTGCAGAGGTTCCTGGAGCTAACAAAGAAAGGTGGACTTCCAATCCAAGTGAAGCTAAAGCAGAAACTTGGAAAGGAGCCCATACCATACAATGAAGACTTCTGGCTCAGGTTTGAGGAATCTGAGGAGATGGTGAAAAGGATGGAACCTAGCTATCAAGATTCAATAGCCAACTGGTGGAAAGGCACAAGGTTCGAAAGGAAGAAGAAGGCCAGTTGGTTGAAGACTTGATGTTTTGCTCTTTGTTTATGTTTATTTTTGTTATTCTGTTTTAAACTCCATTTATTCTGCTATCTGCCTAAGTATGTATATGCTTTGTTCTTAATTCTGATCAATGAAAATTCGATTCTTCTGTTTGATGAAAGCTCACATCTTGTGAACTTGATGCATGCTTATGAATGATTGTATTTCTCTACATCTTTGTTCCAAGCTAATAAAATATGGTTCTTTGATCCTGTTAAGGAGTTTTGTCATCATCAAAAAGGGGGAAATTGATAGGATGAAATGTAATAGATTTTGATGAGACAAAACGTGTAATAGACTAGATCTTTAGCTATCTGGATAAGCTTAATATGTAAATATGCTAAGGCAAGGATGCTGGAAAGACTTGAAGATTCTGCCAAGTAACCAGGAAGCCGAGTTCCTGCTACCTGCATACTGTATCAAGCAACCAGTAATCAAAGCTCGAAAAGGACGCTACAAGGAACTTGGAGATAGTTAAGGAAGCTGACCTACTTGCTCAAAAAGGATGCTACAAGGAACCTGGAGATAGTCAAGGAAGCTGATTTACTCGAAGAGGATACTACCAGATACATCGGAGTCAATGCAACCTGACTAGCCAGTAGAGTCACTTCAGTTCTAACAAATCAGAATCTGCCATGTGTGAAAAAGCAGCAAGGACACAGTACAAGCAGTCTGCAGAATGAAGTTGCGCAGACAAAGGACAAAGCAGTTGCAGAACAGAATGAAGGCATTTCAGAACAGGTGTTAAAAGATCGACAGAACCAATCAGGAAGAGACACCTCATCATGCAAAGGACTGCCTTTCCAACGGGCAGAAAACTATCTGATGCCTATATATATGGAAGTCTGATATACAAAGAAACACCAACAACATATACAACCAAGAGAGAACTTAGAAGCAAACAGACGCGAAGCAAATCTCTTACAAGCAAAAGCTCATACACTCAAGTTAATCAGACTGAGCAGTAGCAAGCCAGCTACCTTAGTGATCTTCAGAAGTTCAAGGAGCTTGCTGCATTTGATTGTGTTTAAATCTTTCACTTTATTCTAAGTCTGATAGGAGTCGCTTAGGCAGGAGTTTACACTGCTAAGTTGTAATCTCTTTGAAGAAGAGAAAGGATCCTGTGTGGGTCGGTTAACCTGTGTGGAGATCCTGTGTAGGTCGATAGTTGGTCACTGTGCAGCTACCTGTGTGGATAGAGCTGACAGTTTGTTTAGAGTATAGTTTGTGTTAGCTGAGTTTATTGTAAATCAAACTTGCTTTAACAAAGTTTCTCCTTGTGAAGGAGTAGAGAGGACGTAGAGGGATTACTCCATCCTTGAACCTCTATAAGCTTGCTTGTGCTATTTATAGCTTTCTATCCATCTATCTGCATCTGAGCATACTGCATTAAAAGTGTGTTTCGAAAATCATAAGTATTTCCGCTGTGCATTACACTCTCTGTCTAAGTCCTGAGGTCACTGCCTGAGCAGGAACCTATCGAGCAGTAAGCTTACTAGCTACCTGTTCATCAAAGACTTAACATTCTTTGGAGCAAAAGTTGAAAATTTGATAAGGTTAATTCACCCCCTCTTAACCTTATACCACTAGAACCAATATATATATATATATATATATAACAATTAATACACATTGCCTTCTTAAATCAGAACAAATATAATTAATTAATTATTGTGTAACCAAGTCTAAAAGAGGATAAACATAATAATAACAATTACATCCTCAAGATAGATAAGCCGTTTAATTGTTAATTTTTATCTTAATATTGAAAGACTCTTTATCATTAATTTAATTGTTCATTCCCAAAAAAATTATGGAAATTGGAAAGCAAACATGCATGGCCAAACTTAATCAAACAACTGTTCAATTTTGCATGTATTTTTAATATATTCACATGAGATTCCTAACTAAACAATTAATTAACAAAAATGGTTTTATCCTAATAATTAACTATTTATTAGCCAAACAAAGAAACTGTATCTCCAAATTGTAAAGATATATTAATTAACCAAATGAGTTAACCAACTGAATCATAATGACTTACGAGAGCCTCATCATAATATTTTTTTATATAATGATTTCTTCATCTGAAATTAACCTTCTAATCTTAATTGATATCTACTTTACCACCAACATCTCAGTTTCTCTAAATGTAATCTTCCGGAGAATTAAACACTAATAACCAATTGAATACTATATGATTTGAGAAAAATATAAAAATTATTTGCTTATAAAAATATTTATGTCAAACTCAATCTTACTTTCTCTTGTCTCTCTTTTATTTTTATTCCTAAACAATATTAGGGTCAACCACTAATCATAAAAGCTATTTATAAAATTCATTCAACAAGACATCTGTATACTTTCGCTAACAACAGATCTTACCAATAATTATACAAACACTAATTAATTATCCCTTAAACTCCTAATTTTGTCTTACTGCAATTAACGTTCAAAAATAATTCACATTATGAAAAAAATCCATCATTACTTGTAATTTTGAAATTCATTCAACAAGACATCTGTATACTTTCGCTAACAACAGATCTTACCAATAATTATACAAACACTAATTAATTATCCCTTAAACTCCTAATTTTGTCTTACTGCAATTAACGTTCAAAAATAATTCACATTATGAAAAAAATCCATCATTACTTGTAATTTTGAGAAACTAATTTGCACAGTGTTGCCACCCCTCTTAAATTTTCTTTGATATATGCGTATGTTCTTTATTATTTTTTTTTTTTAAAGGTTGTGGTTTCTTCTTACTTTCTTACCATTTTCTATTTCCCGTTTCCTTATTGTCATCTCTATTTTATTGTCATCTCTATTTTATAGGTTTAACCCCAAACTTATCTTCTAGGGTTTGGACTCCCCCATTTTTTAGGAGTTTAAGAACAACTTTCATTCCTAATATTTCTCATCTACGTACCTAACTTAATCCTTTTTATCTCCATTTAAATCAATTTAAAATTTTAAAATCCTAATGTAATATTTAATTAGGAGCTCCAATCACATAAGTCGCCATAGAATAATTATTACTTAAGTCATAACTAATTTTACTTATAGTTTATTATGAAATCATGATGAATGAATAAGAAGTCTATTATTTATAAAAGAGATATAATTAGAAATTAGAGGTTTACTATTTGAGTCTTTAAACTTGTTTTGCTCTAATCTCTTAGGTGGATTCCATTCAGTGATAGAGTTTTTATTTCGAGTATGTACTTGTATTTCCTCTTTTTTTTTTCCTCTTCCCGATATCACCTATAACCTATATCTATTTTCACAAATCAAACATCATTTTAAGTAATAAAGGTTGACTGACCCAGTACACGGAATTAGCTCCCCAAACCATATACACAAGACTCGTACTAATTGAAAATTGTTTAACATTACATACGTTAATAATGATTGTTGTAACTTTCTATTTTTTTGGTACTTTGGTGATTGTAGTGGCAGCAGTTCATTGATTTACAGGTCTGCAATCTTCAACTTGTCTTTACTAATTATATTTTTATCCATAAAGGTGACTAATTCTTTGATTAATTTTTTATCTTCCTCGTATTGCATTCATATTTGATATGCAAGTATCTTCTCATTAAATTAGTCTAAAGTAGTAGCATGTAGCATCCAGTCCCTACAACCTAATTTGGGTACAACTTACAGAGTGTCTGTTGTAACTTCTAGCATATAGCATTCAAGTCTCCATTGTTCATCCATGCAGCTTGCAACAATTGTTTTCCACACCATACAATAAGGTCTTGACTTCTTGTTCTCAATTCTTCTATATTTTCAGAGAACTCAAAATCTAATCTAATTTCACTTAAACATTATAAAAAATAGGGTACTCTACTTTCCTATTATATTTATATTTTATCTTATCAAAATCTAAATATTGACAAAATCTAAATATTCATAACATGAAGGTTGGGGGAAGAAGATGCAGCAAAAATTAATTAATTAATTAAAAAACCAAAATACCTTCAAGAATAAGCATCTTCGAGGGAATATTCCACTATAGCCACCTATTAGTATCATTCGCAAAAGTTGGCGATTGTACATTAAATTTTCAAAGTTTAGATATCTTAGTGCAAAAAATTATAGATAATATCGATTTACTAGTTAAACTATTGCATTTTTTCAAGTGGCTAAATTGAAAAACTTATCTGATCACTAGTCATTATCTTTGAAATTTTCTAATTACTAATCGAACTCAAATTTCTACATATTTTCCAACAAAAAATCACCAAAAAACTTGAAAACCAAATATATTGTCTGATATATATGTATAAGTGTGTAACCACACACTTAAAGTAGTAATAAACTCGACTGACACGAGTATTGACCTGACCTGACCCAATCATCGTACCAGACTCTAAAATTTGCCTTAATAAATTAACATTATCGAGTTTGGACGTGCGGGAAATTCTCATTCTATATACGAGTGTCACGCGTCATTCAAAGTTGTTAGATTATATAATAGAGGATACTCTATACAATCATAATAGTTATTAAGCATCAATTCAATATTTCAATATACAGTAGATATACTTTCGTAAAGAGTGTATTCATATTCTCTTAATAGTGTTCTTAATATCAATAGAAATATTTTCATAAAATAAGATGATTAACATAAAATATACTGAATTAAATTTCGTATATTATATGATTATTTAAAATAGAAAATTAACATTCGTATATTATATGAATATTTTAGGTAAATTTTAAAATAAAATTGCTATTTTGGTATCAAACAATATTAAAATATTATTTTACTGTAGATATGTAGTTAGTGTCGATAATATTATTTTGTTATAGACTAGCAGTACACCCGGACGATGCACGGTTTGTGATATAAAATATATTTTTTTTAATATTGATGACATAACAATATATCATTTAAATGTAATATATATATATTGCTTTTAATATATATATATTAATTAAAAATGTTAATATTTCAACTTTAAAATTATGTTATTTTAAATAATTGTATTTGATATAATTAGAAATTTTGAATGCAAACAATTTTGAAACTCAACATTATAAATTTGATATAATTATATATGCTATGTAAATAGTAGAATGTGAATTTTAAAATAGATATGAATTTGATATAATATGTATAAAAAATGAAATCTAAATCAAATTACGAATATAATTAATTCATAAATATAACACAATACAATATAAAATAATAAAACTCGAGTAACAAAATAATAAATTGAACATCAATATTAAAAAATAATAAAATAATAAATATAAAATCAATATTCAACAATTCAATTTGAAAATAAAATTGAACACAATATAAAATAATAATAATAGTTTTATGTTTGTGAGTTTTAATTTCTGAATAATTTTGCTAATATGTTTTGTTCATATTTTTGTTCTTTTATATTTTAGAATTATTTTTAGAATGTGTAGATAATTTTCTACATTGTTTTTAGATGGATTTGTTCAAAAAAAAAAAATTTATTTATTCCAAAAGTTAGTTTATGTTTATAAAATTTAGCTTCCAAATTATTTTACATTTTAAAATAATATTTCTTTGATTTTTTAAACCATGTTTCCAATTATTTTAGAACAAATTCTAGTTCTTTTAAAACAACTTTTAGATTAATTATATCCATTTGAAATAGTTTCGAATAAATTATCAAATATTTTTCTTATTTTATTAAATAAGTTTTTATTTCAATTTATATCTTTCACAACTAATATTACACATATATTTTTGATTTCAAATTGTTAAACCTTGTTATAATAATTAATTTTAAAATTTATTATTCATATTTTGATTTTATAATAGTTTTCAAACTTTTAAACATTTTATAACACCTAGTAAAATTAATTTATATTTTAAAACTATTTTCCACATTTATATATTAAAATTTTAAACTAATTTTCCAAATTTTTTATATTCAACATAATGTTAAAATTTGATTATTTTTAAATTTTAGTCACATCATTAAGATATAATCATATCATTTAAATATATGATTACCAAAATCATTTATCGAGTCGAGCTAAGGAATGTAATTTTATAAATGAACACAACTTTACGGTGATATTATATATCTTAGTTAAACCTAAATGCCCAATTAATAGGGTTTTTTTTTTAAGAGATTTATGTTGGTGTATGGTGCTAAACTTCTCCACAATTTATAAATGTGGACAAATCTTGTTTAGTACTCTCCTTGCTCTTTTTTATTTTCTAAAAAATATATTGAGTAAATTCAAAATTAGGATGTAAGAAAGTGAATTTTATTGGAAATATTAAGGCCCATAATTGAATTTTTAAATATTATAATCATAACATTTTCTTGTAAATGACAAAAAAATCACATGATTACATATAAAATATTATTTTTTATAAATTTTACAAAAAAAATCAAAAAAAATATTTATACAGTCAACAATTTGATTTGATATTTTTAGGAAAAAAAACAATCATTATCATAATTAGAAGATTATCAGTAAATTAATAAAAACAATCATCATCATCATTATTTACGAATCTTTTATAAAGGTGTGCAGGGGTGTTTGAGGTATTATTATTATCATCATCATCATCTCCGAATCTTTTTTCAAATTAAACAGCTTTTATCCTTTAAAATTCAATTTTAATGCATGGTATATAAAACTTATCATGTGAGAGGGATGTACGGTTTCTTTTTTTTTTTTTTAATTCAATCATAATTTCAAACCAAATAAATAACTTCTTTATTTAGAATTCATTTTTACTGTAAGCTATATAAAGTTTATCATTTTTTATTTTTTATTTACATTGAATTGTAGAAAAAACTATCAAATTTAATATTTTAATTTTAATGCATTTGAGAATGTACGTTAACCTTTTATTGATTAGTTTTTTTTTTTTATTTATGAAAAACACCCTACGGGGGGTTCAGGCGGACCCCCAACCTGTATATAAACCAACCAAAAAAGATACATCGTCAAAAAACCTAAGTAAAAGAGAAGACAGAAAAATAGAAAAACTGGCCAAAACAGGCGGCCGAAAAGACACTGCCAAAAACAAGGCAGGCATAAAACCAAGTGTAACAATAGCCTAAAAAAGAACCTAAGGAATATAAAAAACTGACGAAAAACCGATGCATCAAGGATGAGCACCGCTACGGTCAACATGAAACGACGGCCATCCCATTTGATCCAATCTAGCCAACACCTGGACCCGTCGAGGTAAAACATCTGGAGGAAATCCACCGGCTAACTCAGTCTGACACCCCAAGTTAGCCAAATAATCAGCCACTGCGTTCCCCTCTCGTAGGATATGGGTCACCCGAAACTCCAAGGATGAAAGAAAATTTCGGATGCACGTGAGGGACTGCTGGAAACGCCAATGACCTGTATCCGAATGCAAAAGAAGCTGAACGACAGAACAACATCCAGCTCAATCCACACTCGGGAAAAACCAAGCCTCGTAATGTGAAAGAGGCCTCTCTGAAGTGCTGAAAGCTCCGCTGCCAAACTCTCCATCGCTGATCCTCGCTCATGGAAGGCAAAGATAATGTCGTCTGCATGATCACGAATCACGCCACCGATCCCGGAAACCTCTGAAGATGCTCGAAATGCTCTATCAGTGTTCAGCTTCACCCAACCAAGGTCAGGTGGACGCCAAACAATCGGAGGTATAGGAGGCCGAGGGGGCCTGGAACGATAAAAAAGGCCAAGAGATGCCGCCACATGAAGAACACCCCCCAGCTCTCCTTGCTGAGGAGCCTGCTATGATGAAGGACCCGAACCTGTCTGAGGAGCCGAAAGATAATCGAATCCGCACGAACTGGTAACCGCCGGTGCTTGCCATCATTTCTTGCAGTCCAGAGGAACCACAAGATCAGGCAAGGGACTACTGTCGTGATGTGTGTGCAATGTGTGTGCATTCCAGAGGAAAAATGCCTCTAGTAATGCAAGATATGGTGGACGTGCACAGTGTGTGGAGGTGTCAAACCAAACATGGTGTAGAAATGCTCCCAAACTCTCCTCGCAGTGGGACTCAAGAAGAATATATGACTAATCGACTCTGTATCAGAAGACCCCCCCAGAAGACTGATTCCGAATAGAAAAATCTGGACAACAAAGGCACTTCGAAGCTAATGAAATGCCACGATCCTGAAGCTTACAGTCAACCGGGAGACGATTAAGGACAAGCCGCCACAAAAAGATGGATATGGTAGGGGTAAGGCAAGGGGACCAAACCAGACTAAGAAAAGGACTAGGAGGAAACTGAGGTCTGATCGACGCCCAAACCGACGTGAAAGAGAACCTCCCATCGGAAGAACCTTTCCATCGAATACGATCCGAAGAGGAAGCACGAATAGACACCAAGCAAATCCGATCCGCCACCTTAGAGGGAACCACACGAAGAAGCTTCTCCCTATCCCAAGCTCCATCACTCCAAAACCAGTGAACAAAAGCACCAGGTAGCCGAGAAACCTCCACCTCATCCGCCAGATGACCATCCCCCTTCCAGTGATCATACCAAAAGCTCATGTCTCCAGAACCCAGCCGCCAGAAGATCTGAGACTGAACCCCGAGGCGGACCGAGCACATCCTCTTCCAAACCGTGCTGGAATGAGGCGACACACCTACACTACCAGGAAACTGATGCCGACAATACTTCTGCAACAGAAACCTAGCCCAAAGGGAGCCCTGCTCCTGAAATCTAAACCACAGCTTATATGAGAAAGACTCAACAACGTCCGAAAGACGCCGCAAGCCCAGCCCACTCTCAGCTGTCGACCGATAAATCTTCTCCCATGAAACCCGATGTGTGTGCCTCTGACGTCCATAAGAGCCCCAAAAGAACCTCGTCAAGCACTGCTCAATCCGCCGAATCATGTACATCGGCGGTTGGACAACCTGTACCAAATGGAGAGCCATCGAAGAAAGAGTGCTCTTAATCAGCGTAAGACAACCCCCAAAAGAAAGCGCAGTCCGAGCCCAGCCTGCAATCCTATCCGTGATCTTATCCACCAAAGACTGGAAAAGAATACCTCTTATATTCCTCTTATACAACGGGGTACCCAAGTAAATAATCGGCAAAAACTGACGCGCATACCCCAAACTCCGCCCAATCCGGCCAACAACCACCTCATGACATCTCGAACCCACCACGAAGGTGCTCTTGGAAGCACTCACCATCTGACTCGAAGTCCGACAGTACTCCTCCAAAAACCCCTTCAAGTGCCGCAGACCTTGAGTGTAAGCAGTCGTAAAGATCATAATGTCATCCGCATAAGCCAGATGAGAAGTAGAAATCCCTCCTCTGGTACCATACTTCATCACCGGGTGCCTATCTAACAAGGCGTCCAAACCCCGAGAAAGATAATCCGCTGCCAGCACAAACAGGGTCGGAGATAATGGATCCCCCTGCCGAAGACCACGAGAAGACTCAAAGAAGTCAGAAAGCTGCCTGTTCACAAGAACCGAGAATCGACAGTAATACACGAGATTTTTTAAAATTAAATTGAATTTAAAAGTATTTAAATTTTTTAAATATTACATATATAGGAAAAATAATTTTATGGTTTTGTGCAATATATATAGATATATATATCATATATGTTAGGAAATTTATGTTTAGATTTTGATAAGACAAAACAACATATGTAATAGGAAGTTAGAGTATCCATTTTTCATATTGTTTAAATGAAAATTAGGCTAGGATTTGAGTTTATAAAATAGGTCTAAAAAATAGAAGACAACAAGTGAGAAGTTGTGCTGCAAGACAACACAACTGTAAGAAGAGTTAGAATACAACAGCGTTGTAAGAATAAGTTACAGTTTGAAGTAACTTAACTTAGGTTGCAGAAAAGTTAGAAACTGCATGCTGCAAGTTTTAAGAAACACATTAGTTACAGCAAGCAAATTTTACCAATGATGCGGTACGAGAAAGATCAAGACTAATCCAAGGATCAGTCATTTCAACGGGTCAAAATATAGCTAGTAGAGACAAACTGCAAGCTGTAGAGATAAGACCTAACATACAACTATCACGTGGCCTGACAACCTACAATAAAGCTGCAATCTAGTACAACTGCATTAAAGATCCGTAATACAAGATAATGAGCATTTAATGCAACTCCACAGATCATTTAGTGCAAGTCCTGCATGCTTGAAGGAGATTCAAATTAAATGGAGAGTGTGTCTCCTTCAATGGATATATTTCTACATCTATAAATAAAGGAAGAATCGACTGGAATCACTACTGAAACTTCTACATTCTAACTCAAGCAAAAAATATTCAATGTTCTCAAGTATTCCAAAGACAAATAGTTTTCGTGTCACGCCCCAATTTTTTTCTTAATAAAATAAAATATAAAATTTTCTAGAAATGGGCGTCCAGTAAAAGCACAACAAGCGAACAAATTAAATAAAACATAAGATCCAAAAATTCAAGAAGGTTTTTAAAATACACCAAATAATTTACATAAAACTATAGGTTATCAGAAATCAGCAGCAAAAAATATCAGTATACAAGCCACCGGCTTAACTTAACATTCCTTCAAAATAAAATAGATCCGGAAATCATTTGCGAACATAGCATAGCATATTTATATATAGCAAAAATAATTATATGCATCTTTCTTCAGCTTCGTCTCTCCTCATCCGGATCTAAACATAGAAAAACATGCAAAAAGAGGGGTGAGCGTATAAAATACACTCAGCGGGATCACGTAGTAAAATATGGGAAAATAAGCTCATAAACCACATAAAATAATTAATTTCAATCATTTCACATGCAAACATAGCATTTTTTTATAATCATTCATATCAATTTCATGTTCAAAAATTTACGATTCTTAGCCGCCATAGATGTGGTTCTTAGCCACCATAGATACGGTTCTTAGCCGCTATAGATGTGGTTCTTAGCCACCATAGATACAGTTCTTAGCCGCCATAGATGTGGTTCTTAGCCACCATAGATAGTTCAAGCAATTTCACATATATTCATGCTTACAACATCACAAAAACATTTATTTTGCCATTCATCATCTTTCAGCACGCATTCATCGTATATATAATAAAACTGATAGGATAAAATGTAATAGATTTTGATGAGACAAAACGTGTAATAGATTAGAACATTAGCTATCTGGATAAGCTTTCATATGTAAAATAGCTAAGGCAAGGATGCTGAAGAAGATATGAAGATTCTGTCAAGGAACCTTAGAGCCAAAGTCCCTGCTACCTGCATACTGTATCAAGCAACCTGTAACCAAGCCTCAAAGGTTGCTATAAGGAACCTGGAGTTGATCAAGGAAGCTGTCTTACTCGAAGAGGATACTCCAGATACTTTAAAATCAATGCAACCTGACTAGCCAGTAGAGTCACTCCAGTTCCAGCGAATCAGAGTCTGCCATGTGTGAAAAAGCAGCAAGGACACAGTACAAACAGACTGCAGAATGAAGTTGCGCAGACAAAGGACAAGGCTGTGGCAGAACAGAATGAAGGCATTTCAGAGCAGGTGTCAGAATATCGGCATAACCAATTAGGAAGAGACACCTCATCAAGCAAAGAACTGCTCTCCAACGGGCAGAAAACTATCTAATGCCTATAAATAGAAGACTGAGACAGAATGTAAATGAGAGAGATGATAAAAAGAACCTAACTAAAGAACTACAAGCAAGTCGTTTCAAGCTCAAGCAATCATATCCAAGATATTCAGTCTTAGCAGCAGCAAGCCAGCTACCTTTGTAATCTTCAGAAGTTCAAGGAGCTTGCTGCATTCGATAGTTTGAAAACTCTCATTTTACTCTAAGTCTGATAGGAGTCACTTAGGCAGGAGTTTACCCTGCTAAGTTGTAATCTCTCTGAAGAAGAGAAAGGATCCTGTGTGGGTCGGATAACCTGTGTGGAGATCCTGTGTGGGTCGATAGTTGGTCACTGCGCAGCTACCTGTGTGGATAGAGCTGACAGTTTTTGTTTAGAGTATAGTTTGTGTTACCGCAGAGTCTATTGTAAATCAAACTTGCTTTAACAAAGTTCCTCCTTGTGAAGGAGTAGAGAGGACGTAGAGGGATTACTCCACCCTTGAACCTCTACAAGCTTGCTTGTGTTATTTACAACTTTATATTCATCTGTCTGCATCTGAGCATACTGCATTAAAAGCGTGTTTCGAAAATCATAAGTATTTCCGCTGTACATTATATTCTCTGTCTAAGTCCTGAGGTCACTGCCAGAGTAGGAACCTATCGAGCAGTAAGCTTACTAGCTACCTGTTCATCAGGGACTTAACATTTTGGAGTGAAAAGTTGAAAATTTGATAAGGTTAATTCACCCCCTCTTAACCTTATACCGCTAGGACCAACAAGTGGTATCAGAGCAGGTTGGATTAAAAACCCAACTTGTCTGGTCAAATCCCTGATCCCTGATTTTTGAAAATCTGCATACATTGCTTTCTATCATGGATACGCATAAGCTTCCCATGTTTTCTATTGAAGAATATGATGACTGGAAGATTAGAATGCAGGCACATCTCTCAGCCATGCACGATGAAATGTGGATGGTTATCACTGATAGACCCCCAAGGATCACCAAGCCCAATCCAATATTCGCAAGAGCTGCTGATGCTGGTGATGCAGGAGCCATTCCCCACCAAACTGTTATTGACAAACCTAGGGAAGAATGGTCTGCTGATGATAGAAGATGAGCTAATCTGGATAATGTAGCCAAGAACGCCTTATTCGTCACTCTGGACAAAGGAACCTTCAGTAAGGTCAAGACGTGCAAGACAGCAATGGATATATGGAACAAGCTTGAACAAATCTGTGAAGGAACAGAGCTTACAAAGGAGAACAATGTATCTACAGCAACCCAAAAATTTGAGTTGTTCGAGATGCTCCCTGAAGAGACCTTGGAGCAGATGGATCTGAGGTTCACAAGCATTGTGAATGAGCTTGAGTCTCTGAACAAATTCTATACTCAGAAGGAGAAGAATATGAAAGTGCTAAGAGCACTACCTGCAGAATGGGATAGCAAGACTACTGCAATGAGGGTTTCCATGGATTTAAAGTCGATGGGTACTTTTGATCTCTTTTCTGACTTGAAAGCCTTTGAATATGATATCAATAGAAGGAAGAAAGAGGCAGAGGAATCCAGCACGAAGATAACTGCCCTAACAGCCAGAAATGCAAAAGATACTGGAGCTACCTACAGTAAGCAAGGAGAGCTACCTGTTGAGGGTACTGATGAAGAAATGACCCTCCTTCTGAGGAATTTCAAGAAATTCATCAGGTATAACAGGAGAGGTGATTTCAAGAAAAACCAGGCACCTCCCCAACAGTCCAGTCCTCAGCAACCTAACTAGGATACTTCCGACCTATGCTATAACTGTCGAAAGCCAGGACACTATACCAGAGAATGTCCTCATCCAAAGGTCAATCGATATCCGGATGGAGAATCATCCCAGAAGAGGGAGAAACGAAGAAAGGAAAGAAGAAGAATTAAAGTCTTCCTCACTGAAATGGAAAAAGGCAAGGAACCTTCCAAGGAAGCTCAGCAAGATATGGACTCCTCTGATAATGACAGTGAGTCATCTTCTTCAGAGGATGAAGCACTTATCTGCCTAATGGCTTAGGAAGTAGAGGATAGCGAGGATGATGAGGTAATGTATTCTGTCCAACCCTTATTGGAAGAGGAAAAGACAAACAAAAGCCTCTCCCTGAAACAAATCATGAGCGACTTCGAACAGATAAACTCAATTCATGAGGAGCTGAAACTTGAAAATGAGATGCTAAGGAGAGAAAACAAACAGTTAGCTGAAAAGCTATCTGCATATGAGCTCAGTAGCTCAAAGTGCAGTGACCTCCAAAAACAGGCATCTAAGCTCAATTTGAGAATCGCCAAACTTGAGAGTGAGAAAAATGACCTTCAGGCAATTGTGGGAGCCTTTAGCAAATCAGCTAAAGAAGCCAAGGAATGCATTAAGTCGGGTAAAAGTCCTTTTGATAGGACAGGCCTAGGATACTGTGCAGAAACCTCTGAAGACACAGCAAGCTCATCCAGAACTATTGCCTTCGTTCAAGCGAAAATCTCAATGGCAAGAGAGTTATCTATTAACTCAACAGAAAGCTTGGAGAAAGGAATAGACAAGGGCAAGAGACCCATGTACACATCCACAGGGAATAAGCCTGTTTTCGAAAGCTGGCTACAGCGGAATCAATCTGCTGGTAGACACAAAAGAAAACAGCAACCTACAAGGATGCTGAACAGAAATCTCTACTCCACCAATACTAAGACCAGAATGTCTAAACCTAAAAGAGCTCAGGCCCAAAGGAAGTATGGTGGAAGATCTCACTTCAAAAGTGATGGGTATATACAGCTTGCACACACAAAACAATATTCTAAGGATACCTCTTATAGATGAAACCATCGAGTCTACAACAAAACAATTGTTGTGAGACAAGTTTGGATTCCAAAAAGTACTAACAAAGAAGGACCCGTATGAGTATTGGTACCTAAGAACCAGTAATCTCAATTTTACAGATACCTGCGGCAGGAACCAGCAAGGAAGTGTGGTACATAGATAGCGGGTGTTCGAGATGTAGGAACCGCCGGATCGCCGACCCTATTCGATTATCCGAATCGGGGTCCATGCAAATATGATTAACGCGCAGCGGAAAACGAATCATACCTTTTGCACCAAAATTAGTTCTAAGGTCAGAACTGTAGATCGAGGAATCGATGAAGCCTGAACCTCACGATCTTCTGCTGTATTCCTCGCCTTATCTCGAACGTTGTGTGGGCAACGAGCTATCGAGACTCTCAACCGTTCTTCTCTAGATCGTATATCAGATTTTCTATGTCTATCCTTCGAGAAACGGTTGACTTGAGGCTTATTTATAGGCTACAACAGGGACCTTGAGGAGGATTAGGAATCGGTCTCCTAATAGGCTTAGGAGTCCTTAATTCGATCTGAATATACTTCTCAAGCCTATCAAATAATATCTTAATCCACTAAAAAGATATTATTGAACTACCGTCCCTTATCCATATTAGATATGGCTCCTATTTATTATATGCGCGTTTATCTCCCCATGTTTAAGATATCGAATGTCCATTAATTAAATGAATTACTGACAATTCAATTAATTAATATTTAATCCAAGAGTAGTACCACTCAACTTTATTATCATGTCGGAATAAATCCACCTGCAGGGTTTACATGATAATCCTTATGAGTTCCTCAAGGGGACATCATCATCCTAAATAATTAGGACACGGTTTCATTATATAATCAACAGCACACCATATAAACAACACTGTATCCCAATTTACCGAGCTTATTGATTTAATAAATAAATCTCACCCATTGGTAAATTAAAGAAAACATATATCGAGTATACATGCCCGTTATCATACAATGATTAAGAGGACGCACATCCATAATAACAGAGGTCTTGTTTTATTTATGTAGTCAGTACAAAATAAAACAACCTCAATTGGTCCTGCTCAATACATACAAAATGTACTAGTGTAATTTTATAATCAAGACAGATTAATACCAAATTACACTACAACCATTCCGATAATTTATCCAAAATTATCTCGGCTGTGAGCTACCATTTATAATCTATAAGGAACTGATAACATGATCTTCTGTGTGGCACCACACACCATGTTATCTACAATATAAATTAATTGGACAACTGCAATAACATATATAACAAATATATAAAATGCAAACATTTGACCATAAAAGATTCTCATATCATAAAATAGATGTTCATACAAAAGCTAGGCTTATAGTATACATCCTAACAATCTCCCACTTATACTAAAAGACTATGCTGTCATATACGCTGCCATGCATCTGATTCCCATCCCATCAACATGCTCATTGAAGGCTTTCGCCGGAAGGGCCTTTGTGAAAGGATCTGCTAGGTTATCGGCTGATACAATCTTGGCGACAACAACTTCCCCTCGCTTTACGATATCTCGTATCAGGTGGTACTTGCGCTCAATGTGTTTACTTGCCTTATGGGCTCGTGGTTCCTTCGAGTTTGCTACTGCACCACTGTTATCACAATAGATTGTGATAGCTTTGGGCAAACCAGGAATCACTTCTAAGTCCATCAAGAAGTTTCTGAGCCATACAGCTTCTTTGGCTGCCTCAGAGGCGGCCACATATTCAGCTTCCATGGTGGAGTCCGAAACGCATTTCTGCTTCACACTTCTCCACACTATGGCTCCACCTCCCAAGGTAAACACATACCCCGAGGTTGATTTACTATTGTCCCTATCTGACTGAAAATCCGAATCCGTGTAACCCACAGGTAATAAATCATTTGCCTGGTAAACTAGCATATAATCTCTAGTCCTTTTCAGGTACTTTAGAATATGCTTTACGGCAGTCCAATGACCTTGTCCTGGGTTACTTTGATATCTACTAACCATGCCTACGGCAAAGCAGATATCCGGTCTCGTACACAGCATCGCATACATCAAGCTTCCTACGGCCGAAGCATAAGGAACTGCTTTCATTTCCTCTATCTCCTTTGGTGTCTTAGGACACATTTCCTTAGATAAAGGCACTCCATGCCTAAAAGGTAGAAAACCTTTCTTGGAGTTTTGCATGCTAAAACGAGCTAGGATAGTGTCAATGTATGAAGCTTGAGATAAGCATAACATCCTTTTCTTGCGATCCCTTATAACTTTGATCCCAAGAATATGTCCAGCTTCTCCTAAGTCCTTCATAGCAAACTGCTTGGACAGCCATACCATTACGTCTGATAACACCTTGACATTGTTTCCAATTAACAAGATATCATCTACGTATAGTACAAGAAATACCACCACGTTTCCGTCACTCTTTTTATATACACAAGATTCATCCGGACATTGAATAAATCCATAAGACTGGATTACTTCATCAAAACGGATGTTCCAAGATCTTGAAGCTTGTTTCAGTCCATAAATGGACCGATTAAGCTTACACACAAGATGCTCTTTGCCTTTCTCAATGAATCCCTCTGGTTGCTTCATATAGATGTTTTCTTCAAGACTTCCATTAAGGAAAGCTGTCTTGACATCCATCTGCCAAACCTCATAATCCATATGAGCAGCAATAGACAAAAGAATCCGGATAGACTTTAGCATGGCTACCGGCGAAAAGGTTTCCTCATAATCGATCCCTTCTTTTTGAGTATACCCTTTCGCAACAAGCCTTGCTTTAATGGTCTCTACCTTTCCGTCTGATCTTCTTTTCCTTTTGTAGACCCATTTACATCCAATGGCTCTTACACCATTTGGTGGTTCTACAAGCTCCCAGACCTGATTAGAATCCATAGATTCTATCTCAGAGAGCATTGCCTTTTGCCAAGATATCGCATCTTTATCTTGGAGTGCTTCGTCATAAGTCCAGGGATCTATTTCATGTTATCCAGGGACCAAGTCTGAAGACTCTCCCAAAAACATGAATCTATCAGGTTGTCTAACAACCCTCCCACTACGACGAGGCACTATCGGTATTTGTGTATCATTAGTGACACGCGGTGCAGTCACTTGTGGTATCTCATCTTGTACCGTCGGTACATCCGAATTATCCCCTCTCATTTCCTCAAGAACAATTTTACTCATGGGCTTGTGGTTCATTACATAGTCCTCTTCTAAAAATCGGGCATTCGTGCTAACAATGACCTTCTGATCTTTAGGACTATAAAATAAGCCACCTTTCGTTCCTCTAGGATAGCCCACAAACAAGTGTACTTCCGTACGAGATTCCAACTTATCAGCATCTCCCTTCAGCACATGTGCTGGACTACCCCAAATCCGAATGTGTTTCAGACTAGGCTTACGCCCAGTCCACAATTCTGTGGGAGTAGAGAGTACTGACTTAGAAGGTACCAAGTTTAGAATATACGTCGCTGTTTCCAGAGCATACCCCCAAAACGAATTTGGTAATTCTGAATAACTCATCATCGATCTAACCATTTCCATAAGAGTCCTATTCCTTCGTTCCGCCACACCATTCTGTTGGGGTGTACCCGGTGCAGACAATTGGGATTGTATCCCAGCCTCTGATAAGTAACTCCTAAACTCTCCCAAGAGGTACTCACCACCACGATCAGATCGTAGTGTCTTGATACATTTACCATGACGTTTCTCCACATCAGCCTTATATTCTTTGAACTTGTCAAAGCATTCAGACTTGCGGCGCATCAAGTAAATGTATCCATATCTCGAATAATCGTCTATAAAAGAGACAAAATATTCGAAACCACCTCTTGCCTGAATAGTCATAGGGCCACATAAATCAGAATGAATCAATTCCAACACTTCTTTGGCTCTATACCCCTTTGCCTTAAAAGGCCTTTTGGTCATTTTTCCTTCCAAGCAGGATTCGCAGGTTGGATAGTTTTCCACTTCCAAGGAACCCAAAGGTCCATCGGCTATCAACCTTTGAATCCTCCTCAAGTTAATATGACCCAACCTTAGATGCCAAAGATATGTTTGATTCATTTTCGAAGGTTCTTTTCTCTTATTAGATTTAGAAGATGTGCTATTAATTTCCTTTTGTTGCATCGTATGAGTTATAGGATTAAGAATATATAAATTGTCAACCAACGTACCAGAACAGATAATAACTCTATTCTTCTTAACGACAACATTGTTATCAAAAGAAACAGAATATCCATCCTTAAAAAGTTTAGAAACTGAAATCAAATTCTTTCTAAAACAAGGTACGTAAAGACAATTTCTCAAAATCAAAGTCTTATTCCTATGAAAAGATAAATAAACATCTCCCACTGCAACGGCCGCCACTTTCGCAGCGGTGCCCATATATACGGTAATCTCCCCATCACTTAGTCGTTTGGTCTCCTGGAACCCCTGCAATGAATTGCAGACATGATCAGTGGCTCCCGTATCTACACACCAGGTACTGGTAGATAACACCGCTAAACATGTTTCAACAACTAGTGAAAAAGATGTACCTGAATTGTTCTCCTTTTTACGGGGACAATCGGCTTTCCAATGTCCAGCCTGCTTGCAATGGAAGCACTTGCCTTTTGGCTTTTTCACACCACCTTGTGGTTTAGCCACTTGAGGTCCGGCCGTCTTCTTTGCTGAAGAATTCTGTTTCTTCTTCTTCTTCTTTCCGCCTTGCGGTTTAGAAGCAGAAACATTTTCAGCAACGTAAGCCTGAGAATTTTGACGAAACAGTCCCTCTGCTGATTGGAGTTCTGTCAGAAGTTCCGCCAACGAATACAACCTCTTGTTCATGTTGTAGTTCAAACGGAACTGCTCAAAACTCCTAGGCAGCGTTTGGAGAACGATATCGACCTGGGTTTCCCCATCGATTTCAGCTCCAAGGACCTCCATCTCATTCAGATGAGCCATCATCTTGAGGACATGATCACTCACAGGTGTTCCCTCAGCCATGGTGGCACTCATCAAGTTTCTCATTGCCTCCTGTCTGGCAGCCCGACTCTGATGTCCGAAGAGTTCTTTGAGATTATGCATCATATCATAGGCAGTAGGCATGGCCTGATGCTGATGTTGCAGCACATTTGACATGGAAGCCAAAATGTAACACCGCGCCATCTCATCTGCCTTAACCCATTTCCTATAAAGCATTTTCTCCTCTTCAGCAGAGTTTTCATCAGGCATGTCAGGACAGTGCTCAGTGAGTACAAACTTGTACTCTTCAGCAGTCAGGACAATATCCAGGTTTCGTTTCCAATCAATATAATTAGGACCAATAAGTTTGTTTTCTTTAAGTATAACAGCAAGAGGATTGAAAGCCATAATGAAAAATCCTGAGAATCACATGAATAAACACATAGGTCAAATAATTTGAATTGACAAATCATATTGTTCCCTCAAACAACATAATCTAAATTCACCAACACCTCAATACACCGTGAACTTCGTATGCCACGATAGTGTGGACGTATACTAATTCAAACATTTGTTAGAGGAGGTTTTACCCATTAATTTTACTATCTTGTCAACTTAACTTTATGACAAATAAAATTAATAGTTGGTTATCGCTTTGGCCATACAAATAACAGCAGTGACTCCGATGGGGAGGATACTTATCAAATGTATCTAAGTGTATACCATTACTTGATACTAAGTCCATTATCTAGGATTATGTCCCTTCAGATGGAGAAGATGACACGCTCCTAAACAACTTTCTATAATCATCCATAAAGGAAGTTTGATCTAGTGATCCGCAAATGAACTCATCCGATATGGAGGAAGGCACTTAAAGCCAACGCGCAAGTTCAGGTGCATCACTTACAAACCAGTAATGGAGGCCATGGGATTTATTAAAACGATTAATCCCTCTCCCACTTAGTTATTTAACATGAGGGATTTTAACATGCATATCATATAAAACACATACAAGCATGCTTGATAAAACACATATAAGGCAATAAATATGAAAAGCACAATTTCCAACTATTATGGCCTCGATTTATCGCTGTGTTCTTCAATGTTTGCCGTCAAACGGGGATCGACCTGAAAATCGCCGGAAAATCATCACCTAGCACGGTCTGACCGTGCCCCTCAGCACGGTCGTGCTCGATCTGAAACACGTCGCACGGTTGACCGTGCTCCATAGCACGGTCGTGCCCTGTCCATCAGTGGCGATCCTCAGCTTGCACGGTCTGACCGTGCGCTCCAGCACGGTCGTGCCCGATCTTCAAAGACGCCACACGGTCGACCGTGCCCCATAGCACGGTCGTGCCTTGTCGTTCAGTCGCAATCTTCGGCTGGCACGGTCTGACCGTGCTGCACAGCACGGTCGTGCCCGGTCATGCGATCCTAACCTTGTATCTATTACATTCATCGATCCTATACCCCACGAAGGAGTTTACATATAATCTAGATCGAACAGAAAATAAAACCTAACACGACAGACCGCCGTGATTTTACTATTACAATCATACATTCAAAAAACAACCTCGACATGTCCGAGGGTTTAATTCATACATAAACATACATTCAGACCATAATAGTTGGATTTAAGGTTCCTGCAGAAAAAACATAATTTCTCGCACATCCTACTATTATCCGATCTAAAACACGCATGCTTCAAGATATGATTCATAATAAAATTAACCGATTCAATCGAATAGAGTCAGAAAACCACGGCTCTGATACCAATTGTAGGAACCGCCGGATCGCCGACCCTATTCGATTATCCGAATCGGGGTCCATGCAAATATGATTAACGCGCAGCGGAAAACGAATCATACCTTTTGCACCAAAATTAGTTCTAAGGTCAGAACTGTAGATCGAGGAATCGATGAAGCCTGAACCTCACGATCTTCTGCTGTATTCCTCGCTTTATCTCGAACGTTGTGTGGGCAACGAGCTATCGAGACTCTCAACCGTTCTTCTCTAGATCGTATATCAGATTTTCTATGTCTATCCTTCGAGAAACGGTTGACTTGAGGCTTATTTATAGGCTACAACAGGGACCTTGAGGAGGATTAGGAATCGGTCTCCTGATAGGCTTAGGAGTCCTTAATTCGATCTGAATATACTTCTCAAGCCTATCAAATAATATCTTAATCCACTAAAAAGATATTATTGAACTACCGTCCCTTATCCATATTAGATATGGCTCCTATTTATTATATGCGCGTTTATCTCCCCATGTTTAAGATATCGAATGTCCATTAATTAAATGAATTACTGACAATTCAATTAATTAATATTTAATCCAAGAGTAGTACCACTCAACTTTATTATCATGCCGGAATAAATCCACCTGCAGGGTTTACATGATAATCCTTATGAGTTCCTCAAGGGGACATCATCATCCTAAATAATTAGGACACGGTTTCATTATATAATCAACAGCACACCATATAAACAACACTGTATCCCAATTTACCGAGCTTATTGATTTAATAAATAAATCTCACCCATTGGTAAATTAAAGAAAACATATATCGAGTATACATGCCCGTTATCATACAATGATTAAGAGGACGCACATCCATAATAACAGAGGTCTTGTTTTATTTATGTAGTCAGTACAAAATAAAACAACCTCAATTGGTCCTGCTCAATACATACAAAATGTACTAGTGTAATTTTATAATCAAGACAGATTAATACCAAATTACACTACAACCATTCCGATAATTTATCCAAAATTATCTCGGCTGTGAGCTACCATTTATAATCTATAAGGAACTGATAACATGATCTTCTGTGTGGCACCACACACCATGTTATCTACAATATAAATTAATTGGACAACTGCAATAACATATATAACAAATATATAAAATGCAAACATTTGACCATAAAAGATTCTCATATCATAAAATAGATGTTCATACAAAAGCTAGGCTTATAGTATACATCCTAACACGAGACACATGACTGGAGATAAAGAAACTCTTAGAGACTTCCAGCAGTGCAAAGGATCCAAAGTAATCTTCGGAGATAACTCCAAGGGAAGCATTAGAGGAATTGAAACTCTCATCAAAGGAAACACTCACATAAAGAAAGTGTCGTATGTAAAAGGCCTGAAGTACAACTTGCTAAGCATAAGCCAATTTTGTGACAAAGGTTACTCAGTAGAGTTCAATCACAACAAGTGTCTGATAAAAGACAGCCAATCCAAGGAAGTGAAACTATCAGGAACCAGAAAAGGAAACATCTATGTAGCTGACTGGAGCTCAGTGACCACAGCTACCTGCTTCATTGCAAAAGGATCATCAGAAGCTAGCTGGCTATGGCATAAACAGATGAGCCACTTGAACTTCAAAACGATCAACAAGCTAGCCAGAAAAGGACTGGTCAGAGGGCTACCTGATATGGTGTATAAGAAAGAGAGTCTATGTGAAACATGCCAAAAGGGAAAACAAATTAAAAGCACCTTCAAAAACAAAGTTCAAAGGTCAACTGAAAGGGTGCTAGATCTACTACACATGGATTTATTCGGACCAGTGGAACCAGTAAGCATGAGTGGAAGAAAGTACACACTTGTAGTGGTGGACGACTATTCAAGATTCACATGGACACTGTTCCTAACAAAGAAGTCAGACACTCAGCGAAGGTTACCGGAGCTACTGAAGAAGCTGTAGATCGAAAGAAGTCTGAACATTATCAAAATCCGAACAGACAGAGGCACTGAATTTACCAACAAGTTTATTGAAGCATACTGCTCTGACAATGGAATTAACCATGAATACTCAGCAACTAGGACACCACAACAGAATGGTATCGCAGAAAGGAAAAACAGGACCCTGAAGGAAGCTGCGAGGACCATGCTAGCTGAAGCACAGTTGCCCAAGAGATTTTGGGCGGAAGCAATCAATACAGCATGCTATACCCAGAACTGATGCATTATCAACAAGGATTTGAATAAAACTCCTTATGAACTATGGTTCGGTTATACTCCAAATATTGAACATTTCCATATTTTTGGATGCAGGTGCTATGTGCTCAACAATGGAAAGGACTACCTGAAGGCATTTGACTCAAAGTCAGATGAAGGAGTATTCTTAGGATACTCCTCGGTAAGTAAAGCCTTCAGAATCTTCAATAAGAGAACACTTGTTGTAGAAGAAACAGTACATGTGGATTTTGATGAACTACATTGCTCTAAGGCTGATATAGATAAACTTAATGTAGATTTTGGAAAAACTCACATTACCAACACTCATGTTGAATACATTGATGCTGAGTTACCAAGTCTCCAAAATATTGAATCAATTCAGCAACCTACACCTACACAGCAACCTGGAGAACAAGAACCTACTCCAAACCAGCAAGCACCAGTGATTCAAGAAGAAATACATCACCCTGAAGAAATTCAACTGGAAGTACGCTTAGAAATGCAGACTAACCCAGATCAGCAAGCTGCACAGGTTGATCAAGAGCAACCTGTTGAAAACCCGGATGAGCAGCAAGCTGAAGAAGCTAGAAGGAAGTGGTTAAGGAATCACCCAAGATATCAGATCATAGGGGATTCCACCTTGGGAGTAAGAACAAGAAGAAGCAACCCCCATGAAGCAATGTTTGCCTGCTTTATATCACAAACAGAACCAAGCTGCATAGAGGATGCTCTAGCAGACACCAACTGGATTCAAGCTATGCAGGAAGAGCTTAATGGATTTGAAAGAAACCAAGTGTGGCATCTAGTACCTAGACCTACTCACCAAGGAGTAATCGGTACAAAATAGGTGTTTAAAAACAAGCTTGATGAAGAAGGACAAGTAGTCAGAAACAAGGTTAGACTAGTGGCAAAAGGTTACTGTCAGGAGGAAGGAATAGATTTTGAAGAAACATTTGCACTTGTAACAAGACTAGAAGCAATCAGAATCTTCCTAGCCTACGCTGCTCACAACAATCTCACCATTTACCAAATGGATATTAAGAGTGCATTTCTCAATGGACTGCTCGCTGAAGAAGTCTATGTGGAGCAACCTCCAGGATTCGAAGAAAATCCAGAAACCATGGTCTTCAGATTGAAGAAAGCTCTCTATGGACTTAAGCAGGCACCTAAAGTCTGGTATGATACTCTCTCTAAATATCTACTGGACAATGGATTCAAGAAAGGTAAGGTGGATAAGACACTCTTCAGAATCCAAGATGGAGATAGCATACTGCTCGTTTAGATCTATGTCGATGATATTATCTTCGGCTCAACAAACAAAGAATTGTGTCAAAAATTTTCAAGTCTCATGCAATCCAAATTTGAAATGAGTATGATGGGAGAACTAAGCTTCTTCCTCGGTCTTCAAGTCAAGCAACTAAGCAATGGAACCTTCATCAATCAAGTAAAATACACCAAGGAATTGATAAAGAGATTTGGATTGGAAAATGCAAGCACAGTGAGCATACCAATGATAACCTCAGGAAGCCTAGACAAGGATAGTGATGGTAAAGTAGTAGACATTACAAAATACAGAAGACTCATTAGGTCACTGCTCTACCTGACAGCTAGCAGGCCAGATATCATGTTTTTAGTAGGAATGTGTGCAAGATACCAAGCAGCTCCAAAAGAGTCACACATGACCGCAGCCAAACGAATCATCAGATACCTCAAAGGAACCCAGGAAGCTGGCCTATGGTACCCAAAAGAAGGCGGAATCAAACTTATTGGTTATACTGACTCTGATTTCGCAGGTTGCAAAATTGACAGGAAAAGCACCAGTGGTACCTGCCAGCTACTAGGAAACAAACTGGTATCATAGTTTTGCAGAAAGCAAACCTCCATAGCAACCTCAACAGTCGAGGCCGAATATATAGCTGCAGGAAGCTGCTGTGCACAAATTCTATGGATTCAACAGCAACTGAAGAACTACGGAATTGAGGAAAAAAAAACACCTATCCTATGCGACAATACAAGTGCAATAGCTATCACTTATAACCCAGTTCTTCATTCAAGAACTAAACACATTGATATCAGACACCACTTCATCAGAGATCATGTTGAAAAGAAAGACATATCTTTGGAAAAAGTGCATACTAATCTACAGCTAGCTGACATATTCACAAAGCCCCTCTGTGAATCAAGATTTTCTTTTCTAAGAAACGAGTTGAGAATAATTAATCTGTGATAATTCTCTATATAATTCCATCCTTTCTGCTTAAATGGCTATAATGCTCAGGGGGAACTATAGGCAGGGCAAGAGTAAAACAGCAACCTAAACGTTACTGCTCAAGGTCCCTGTACAGTTACTGGATACAATGATACTACTCTCTAAGCTACCTGCAGGAACCAGTAACCGAAGCGCGTGAAAAGAGGAACAGTTACCCCGCGTCTAGCAGCCGTTTTTATAGGAAACCCCTCGATATCCACAAAATATCACATCAAGTACTTGAGCACACGTACGCCGCGTCAAAAATCTCAGCCAGTGGATCAAGGGTCTTTTCAAATTCAAGACCAATCTGGACCGTTCGATCAACTCTCACCAAAATTCAAATATAAGGGAGTCTCTCTTCATTCTTCTCTCACACTTAAACGTTCTCATTTTCTGCAAGCCCTAATCTCTCGCTCTCTCTTTCTCTCTTGAAGCTCTTTACTTTCAAACCTCTTTCACTCTCTCAGAAATGGCACCAAAGCAGTCTCAGGTGGTTGATGGAAGGTTGGTGGACCGAGAAATTCTCCTCAAGATGGTGGAAGACGAAGGAAACAGGAAGGATGTCATGAAAAATATCCTTCAATGTCTCTGTGATACCGGACTTCTGAGACTCTGCTCCTATCACAAAGCCCCCTACGCAGAGGAGCAGGTGGAGAAATTTTACCGGAGGGCGAAGGTCTCTGAGGATCGGTCAGAGATCATTTCGAAGGTTGGCAGAGTAACAGTGATCATTGACACCGGTCTGCTGGAAGAGGTGTTCTCTCTCCCCACCGAAGGTATGGACGCCAGTGACCTCTTCACCTACGGTGAAGATGAGTTGGAAGAGTTCTGGACAACCTTCACCGGCAAAAAGGACACGATGGGGATGTCCCGGAGTTGCAGCAAGAAGGTCTTCCTTCTGTAGTTCGAAATGCTGCATGACATCTACTGCCACATCATTGAGAATCGCTCTGGTTCCTTTGATAAGTCTACCAACTTCCGGTATAGGATGATGATGGCCATTCTAAAGAAGGAGAATGTGAACTGGGCCAACTACCTGCTTTCCAGGTTGGTGGAGGAGGTGGAGAAGAAGGTTGTAAAGCCTACCTACGGGCTGATTGTGAACACCCTCCTAGGGCATCTGAAGGTGGACCTGTCCCAGGGGAAGCCCATTCAGAAAGGGAAGTTCATAGGTGCGGGCAGGGTGTTTGCCAAGAAGACCACTGCTCGGTCATCCCCAGTAACTAGGGAAGTCTCTGAGGATTCCAAGGGTGCTCCAAGGATAAGGAAGGCATTCCGCCGGACCAGCAACGCCTCATCTTCGTCGGAAAGCAGCTTGAGGATGGAAGAACCCTCACCAGCTCCTGAAGTGCCAAAGAAGATTAAGCACAAGAAGGATGTGCAGAGGAGACTGGTCATTTCTGATGATGAACCAGAAAGCATCACCACTCGGGCTGTTAAGAAGCCTGCAGTGGAAGTGGAGATTGACTCTCCACTAAGGGATGAACAGGCAGGGAATGCTGCTGTTCATGATGATGTTGAGGAGGAAGAGGATGAGGAGGATGTGATGGAGTACGTAATCAGCATACTGAAGCTAGAGGAAGAGTTCGGTAAAATGATGGAAAGATTCACTACTTGGTGGCAGTACAGGTACCTACCCAGAGAGGAGCTCATCCAGTGGGCTGACTGGAAGACAGAGGAGGAATGGGCGTTGAATTGGGCTGCCATGGATGATCTGGAGGAGATCCTTCAAAAGAAATTTCTGAAGGATCTCAGGAAGTTGAAGTGGCCTGAATTTCTTGAAAACGCGGAGATCGCCGCTGAATGTGTGGCTAAGAAGCAGAAGGAAGCTGCATCACAGCTACCTGGCCCCAGGAGCCTGAAGGGAAAAGCAGCTGTCGTCCAGCCAGATTTCTACAGGAAGGAGGTGATCCTGGATGCTGCTGCTGACCAGGTCAGAACAGGTGATGAAGTAGCCTTTGTTGCAGCACAGATAGAAAGATTCGGAGAGGATGAAGCCCTAGAGAGGATGCTGAAGCAGGCTACTGACATCAGCCTGACTGAGACTAGGATGAGAAGGCTAGTAAGAGAATCTCAGATGGGTGAAGGATCCTCCTGCTCAGCTTTGATGGTTGAACCTATCAGCAGGCGGTCACCTTCACCAGCGGAGAAAAATGGTGAGGAATTCTCGTATCTTACTGACCTGATTATTCTGCCTGAAGTCCCTGTATAGACGCCGATGAAGGAGAGGAGCTCGACACCAACTGACTTTCCCAAGGCAAAGAAGTTGGAAACCCTCGCTGCTGTGGCATCTCTTGAGCTGATTGTCCCATCCACACTAGCAGCCGTCGATGACACCATAGAGACATCCATTCCCACACCAATGGAGGTAGAGGCTGAGGGGGAACAAGTGCAGGAGATGGAGGCACCTGTTCTGATTGAAGTGTTAGAGGAACCTATCCCGATGGAGAAGGATCTACCTGTAGCAGCTGTTTCAATGGAGTTGGAGGAGATAGTACATGTCAAGTCAGTGGACCAGGGAGAGATGGTCACTGAGAGGGAAGTTGCTGCAGTGGAACAGGTGATGGAAGTGCAGGAGGCAGGAGGAGACAAAGGTGGAGAAAAGGAGTCTGAGGTGCAGGAGATAGAAAAGGAGAAGGAAGCTGATGTGCAGGAGGATGCAGTACAGGAGGTTGTAGAGGAGATGGAACAGGATAAGGAGGCTGAAATGGTGTTCAGCAAGAGAAAGATGACTGAAAAGAACAAGGAACAAGAGGGAGATGAGGAGGATGCTGGAGGAGAAACACCTGCCAAGGACTCTGGATCAGGAGATGGAGGATCCAGTAGCCCTTCCAACAGCGATGATGGGTCACCTAGTGAACAGGGTGACACTGGAGCCAAAAAATCCTAAACACTAACATCTGCTTCTTCTGAACAGGCACCAGCAGGAGAAAGCCAGGAACCTGCCAGATCAAATGAAGAAGTGCTGACAGCTATTGAACAGATGGGGAAGTCACTGGTGAAAGTGAGCAGGAAACTCCGCAAGGAAACCCGCTCCCATTCTGTCAAGACCTACTCTTTCATGGGCTCCCTCAACATCACCCTGTCAAAGCTTACTCAGATGATCACTGCCTACCGACCCCCCAAGGAGGATGCTGCAGTGGAAGTTGTCAAGAGCGTAATGGAAAAGCTGAACAGACAAGAGGAGAAGATGATCTCTCTTGAAACCAGCCAGAGAGCTCTAGTCACTGCAGTAGACCGGATGGACAAGGAGCAGTTCAACCAATCACAGACACTGCGGGATCACTCAGGCACCCTGTCTGAAATTCACTCCATGGTCAGTTTTGCGGTTGGACGAGCTGATGATGACAAAAAGGGGGAAGGGAGGATAGAAGGCCGACAGAAGACTGGACAGGATCCTACTGCCTGCAGGCAGATGGTTGTAAGCAGTAGAAGGAGAGACGACTCTGGAGATGGAGGACAAAGGGGAGCTGGACCAAGAGGCCACTCAGACAGCAGTTCAAAAAGAAAATCAGAAGCTGTCTCGGGGTCAGTTCACCTAGGTTTCAGGAAGGGTGCTGAGATAAGAGAAGAGAAGAGGAGGAGGACTGAAGCTGAACTGAAGAGCAACCTGGATGCTGTCTCTTCATCAGATCCAAGGGTTGTCCTTGACAAAGTCTTTCCACCGCACAAGCTCCCTGACATGGCTGAAATGGAGAAAAATATGCAGAGTCCTGATGTCACAGCAAGTGCCTCTCTCAGAAACTTCCTGGAAGCCAGCCCGGATCCCAGGAGCGACAAGTTCGTAGCCCCAGAGATTCCGGAGGTCACTCTCCCCACTGAGGCCAATCCATCCTTCTTCTAGATTGAAGCTTTCAAGAGGATGGAGCTGATGAAGTACTTCACCACACTCTGTAAGGAATCTGCTCTTTTCAGAGGATTCCGAACAAACAATGAGGCCTTGTAGAGGTTTCTGGAGCTGACAAAGAAAGGAGGACTTCCAATCCAAGTGAAGCTAAGGCAGAAACTAGGAAATGAGTTCATACCATACAGTGAAGACTTCTGGCTCAGGTTTGAGGAATCTGAGGAGATGGTGAAGAGGATGGAACCCAGCTACCAAGACTCCATAGCCAACTGGTGGAAAGGTACAAGGTTCGAAAGGAAGAAGAAAGCCAGCTGGTTGAAAACGTAGTGTTTTGCTCTCTGCTCTCTGTTTTTGTTTTTTTATCTGTTGAGATTCTTTATGTTTAGCTATCTGCTTAGTATGACTATGCCTTGCTCTTGATTCTGATTAATGAGAAACTCGATATTTTTGATTGTTGGAAGCTCACAACTTGTGAACTTAATGCATGATTATGAATGATTATACTCTTCTGCATTACTATTCCAAAGTTAATAAAATGTGATTCTTTGATCCTGTTAAGGAGTTTTGTCATCATCAAAAAGGGAGAAATTGATAGGATAAAATGTAATAGATTTTGATGAGACAAAACGTGTAATAGATTACAACATTAGCTATCTGGATAAGTTTTCATATGTAAAATAGCTAAGGCAATGATGCTAAAGAAGATATGAAGATTCTGCCAAGAAACCTTAGAGCCAAAGTCCCTGCTACCTGCATACTGTATCAAGCAACCTGTAACCAAGCCTCAAAGGTTGCTACAAGGAACCTGGAGTTGGTCAAGGAAGCTGTCTTACTCGAAGAGGATACTCCAGATACTTTAAAATCAGTGCAACCTGACTAGCCAGTAGAGTCACTTCAGTTCCAGCGAATCAGAGTCTGCCATGTGTGAAAAAGCAGCAAGGACACAGTACAAACAGACTGTAGAATGAAGTTGCGCAGACAAAGGACAAGGCTGTGGTAGAACAGAATGAAGTCATTTCAGAGCAGGTGTCAGAAGATCGGCAGAACCAATCAGGAAGAGACACCTCATCAAGCAAAGGACTGCTCTCCAACGGGCAGAAAACTATCTAATGCCTATAAATAGAAGACTGAGACAGAATGCAAATGAGAGATGATAAAAAGAACCTAACTAAAGAACTACAAGCAAGTCGTTTCAAGCTCAAGCAATCATATCCAAGATATTCAATCTTAGCAGCAGCAAGCCAGCTACCTTTGTAATCTTCAGAAGTTCAAGGAGCTTGCTGCATTCGATAGTTTGAAAACTCTCATTTTACTCTAAGTCTGATAGGAGTCACTTAGGCAGGAGTTTACCCTGCTAAGTTGTAATCTTTCTGAAGAAGAGAAAGGATCCTGTGTGGGTCGGATAACCTGTGTGGAGATCCTGTGTGGGTCGATAGTTGGTCACTGCACAGCTACCTGTGTGGATAGAACTGACAGTTTTTGTTTAGAGTATAGTTTGTGTTACCGCAGAGTCTATTGTAAATCAAACTTGCTTTAACAAAGTTCCTCCTTGTGAAGGAGTAGAGAAGACGTAGAGGGATTACTCCACCCTTGAACCTCGATAAGCTTGCTTGTGTTATTTACAGCTTTATATTCATCTGTCTACATCTGAGCATACTGCATTAAAAGCGTGTTTCGAAAATCATAAGTATTTCCGCTGTGCATTATATTCTCTGTCTAAGTCCTGAGGTCACTGCCAGAGCAGGAACCTATCGAGCAGTAAGCTTACTAGCTACCTGTTCATTAGGGACTTAACATTTTGGAGTGAAAAGTTGAAAATTTGATAAGGTTAATTCACACCCCCTCTCTTAACCTTATACCACTGGGATCAACAAAAACATGTCATATAATCACATTGCATGCATTCAGCACATAAACCCAACACATTTCATATAACATAATAAAATTCGCAATTTAAATATTTCGAAAGAAATATAAATACCGATTTAGCACTTTTTCCCCACCTTAGAGTAGACGATCAAAAACTGTAGAGTCCAGAGATATCTATGGAGTGAACTCCTGCGTATCGCCTATAATCATAAAAAATTTCGACTTAGAATCTAATCGAACTATCATTTATTTAAAAACTAATTTCTTAAAATATAACTCTATTTCATAATGAATTATGTCTAATTTCTTAAAATAGAAAGTCCAAAATCGAACTTAATATTTCGGAATTGATTAGACGTGAATCTAAGGTTAATAAACCTTAGATTTAAAATTAATAACTAAATCGTAAAATAAAATAAATTAATTAGTATAATAGTTTTAGGTCGATATTTTAGTCTTAAAAACAATCTTGTTAAGCATAAATTCTAACTTATAATTCCAAATAAATCTTTGGTTAAAAATTTTATAATAAATAATGCAATAACACTCAATCCACAAAAATTGAGCTTAAATTATACATTCTTAATTAATTAGATAAAATTTAGGGCTTTATTCCCAAATTAATTATATAATTAGATTCAATTAACATACATTAATTTATATAGTCTTTCTTTGTTATTTAATTAAAACTTGCCCCATTTATTAAATTCTATTTACTTATAAATATTATCTATAATTCTCATATATTCGAAATTCAAACGTCATTTTCACAAAGTCAATAATTATGATAAGAGATTCATAATATCTTTAAATTCTAAGGAAACATCTATATCATTTTATTAAATTCAACGTCCGATGTTTATCTATCTAGTTATGATATTTAAAGCATAATTTAATTATCGTACATTATCTCTATCGATTAATTAAAACTCGATTTTCATATATCATCTACTATAAATTATAAGATAATACTCATAGGCTTAATATATTCTAATTCCCAAACATGTTATCCTCATAATTCCATAATTTATTTGACAAATCATGCATATTATCCTTAATTATTAAATAAAACTATGTAATTCAATTGATTTCAATGGTTCATTGGTTATTATACATAAATTAGACTTTAATGCATGCTTTGATTATCAAATTTTTAATTACACAAATTTGGAAAATCATAATACTTAAAGGTTCAAATTTCAGCAACATATATCTTTGAAAATTACCCCTAGAATTCCTCTAATTTACAAACCATGCCATCCTAACCTTTTCCCCAATTTCCAGCCTCTCTCTTCCCCGACTGCCACTGCCCGGAGCTCGCCGCCGTCGCCGCCGACCCTGTCGGTGACTCCAAGTCGCCGGCCACGCATACGACCGACCCCGACAGGCCACACCCACGCGCAGCCGATGCACAGCCCCTCCCACCCGACAACCCAAACACACGCATCTGCAATCGGCGCCGCTGCTCACGGTGGCGCCCCCTACTTCCTGCCGGCGCGTCTCCGGCGCCGGCCAACCCGACTACTAACTGACCAGACTCAACACCGCGACCAAACCGACCAAACATAGCCCAACACCAACACTCACGCACACACAACTAGAGAACGCGCTGCCGCTGCAAGCGGCGGCTTCTGACCACGACTCACCGGTGCCTTCCAGCGCCGGCCACGACCAAACGACAGCAACCAGGCGGCGAAACAGGGCAATTACAGCGAGAGAGAGGGAGAGAGGAAAGTGGAATTCAACTATTTAATCCTCCAAAACCACTCCTAAAACGAGCTCAACTAGTTGCACTCTTAAGTCCGATTACCTTCGCCGGAAAGTCGTCGGCCGTCGGCAAGAGAAATGATCGATGGTGGTTGGAGGGTTGAATTTGAGAAGTGAGATATGAGAGTGGCAAGATGAAAATGAAAATGAACCCTTACCCTTCCATTTCAATTATTTCCACCTTCTAGAAACATTGACTTTTCCTCCTTGATTAATTACTTAGATTAATTAGGTAAATTTACATAATATAGTATATAATCCTATCTTATGAACTATATATACTACTACTATATAACATGTATCATATAGTTTTAAAAAAAAATTCTAGGTGTTACATCCTTCCCTCCTTCAAATAATTTCGTCCTCGAAATTTTAGCTACGTACCTAAAATCGGCAGATTCCGATATTTTGCTAAAACTTCTTCTTCTTCTTCCCAAGTGGCTTCGTTGATGTCATGATGACTCCATTGAAGTTTGACTAATACGACATCTCGATTTCTTAACTTATGAATTTTCCTATCCAAAATAGCCACTGGAATTTCTTCATAGGTTACGTCCTTCTCCAGCCCTATTTGTTGTTGATTGATGATATGACTTGGATCGAAAACGTATTTTCTTAGCATGGAAACATGAAAAACGTTGTGTATGTCGGCGCAATCAGGCGGTAGAGCTAATCAATACGCTACTTCTCCTACTCGATCCAAGATCTCGAACGAACCTATATATCTGGGCTTCAATTTTCCTCGTTTTCCAAAGTGATAAACTCCTTTTGTAGGCGATACTTTGAGAAAGACTTTATCTCCCACTGCAAATTTTAACTCTCGACGTCTTTTATCAGCATAAGATTTCTGTCTATCTTGAGCAGTTTTGATCCTTTCTCGAACTTTTCGTATTTTTTCCACTGCTTGCTCCACCAGCTCGGGTCCCAAAAGTTGTTTTTCACCTACTTCATCCCAATAAAGAGGTGAACGACATTTTCTTCCATATAGCGCCTCGTACAGCGCCATCCCGATAGTTGCCTGATAGCTGTTATTTTAGGCGAACTCCACCAAATATAGATGGTCTTCCCAGCTCCCGTGCAGATCCAAAGCATTTGCTCGCAGCATATCCTCTAGAATTTGTATTGTTCGTTCGGTTTGTCCATCAGTTTGAGGATGAAACGCAGTACTGAAAGCTAGCTTGGTACCTAATTCCTTTTGTAAACTCTGCCAGAATCTGGATGTAAAACAAGGATCTCTATCCGATACAATCGAGATGGGTGCACTATGTAGTCTGACGATTTCGTTTATATAGATTTGAGCTAGCCTTTCCAAACTAAACGTCATTTTGATCGGCAAAAAGTGGGCAGACTTGGTTAGCCTATCCACAATGACCCATACTGCGTGATTTCCATGATTGGTTCGAGGTAGTCCCACCACAAAGTCCATGGTGATATGTTCCCATTTCCATTCAGGTATCTCCAAAGGTGTTAGCATTCCCGCCGGTCTTTGATGTTCTGTCTTCACCTGTTGGCAAACCATGCACCTCTTTACAAAAAGCCCAATACTGTTCTTCATATTTCTCCACCAGAAGCTTCTTTTTAAATCCTGATACATCTTTGTACTTCCTGGATGAGCTGTATATGGAGTAACGTGTGCTTCTTCCATGATTTCAGTCAGAAGGTCTTCTTTATGTGGCACACATATTTTACCTTTGAACTTAAGCACACCATCCTTGCTTACTTCAAAACTCTTTGCTAAACCCTTCTCCACTTGTTCTTTCATGATTTGAGTGAACATATCATCATGTTGAGCCTGCAATATTCTATCCTGGAGCGTGGGTTTAATTATTAAAGCGCTTATCCTTGCTCGTATGCTGCTTGGAGGTATCACCAATTCCATACTCAACCTTCCAAATTCTTCAATCAGCTCCTTCTGAGCAGTTATCATGTACGCCACTTGAGCCTTATCCTTCATACTTAGTGCGTCCGCCACCACATTTGCCTTTCCAGGATGATATAAGATTGAGCAATCATAATCTTTTACTAACTCGAGCCATCTTCTTTGTCTCATATTGAGCTCTTTTTGTTTGAAAAAATATTTCAAGCTCTTATGATCAGTGTAGATTTCGCACTTTCCTCCATACAAGTAATGCCGTCATATTTTAAGAACGTACACTACAGCAGCTAATTCCAGATTATGAGTTGGATATTTTTGTTCATGCGTCTTTAACTGCCTTGAAGCGTAAGCTACCACCTTTCCTCGTTGCATTAGTACACATCCCAAACCTTGTTTGGATGCATCACTATAGACCACGAATTCCTTTGTTCCGTCTAGAACTGTTAAAATTGGTGCAGAGGTTAATCTTCTCTTCAACTCCTGAAAACTTTCCTCGCATTGACTCGTCCACTGGAACTTCACCTCTTTACGAGTCAACCGAGTCAAAGGAATGGAAATTTTTTAAAACCCTTCGATAAATCTTCTGTAATATCCAGCTAAACCCAAGAAACTTCGCACTTCGTTTACATTGGTCGATGTCTTCCAATTACTGACTGCTTCCACTTTAGCTGGATCCACCTCTATTCCTTTTGAAGATACAATATGCCCAAGAAAAGAAATCTTATTCAACCAGAACTCACACTTTTTGAACTTGGCATACAATTTTTCTTTTCTCAAAATTTCCAGAGAAATCCTCAGGTGTTCTTCATGCTGGATCTTATCATGTGAATATATTAAAATATCGTCGATAAAAACTATCACAAAACGATCCAGGTATGGATGGAAAATGCGATTCATCATATCCATAAAAACGGCTGGTGCATTACTAAGTCCAAAAGGCATTACCACAAATTCATAATGGCCATACCTTGTCCTAAAAGCCGTTTTAGATATATCGTCCTTCTTAATCTTCACTTGATGGTATTCGGATCGCAAATCAATTTTCGAAAATACGCTCGCACCTCTTAGTTGATCGAACAAGTCCTCAATTCGAGGTAACAGATACTTATTCTTGATTGTTCTTTTATTGAGCTTTCGATAGTCTATGCACATCCGAAATGTTCCATCCTTTTTCTTTACAAACAGCACTGGAGCTCCCCAGGGTGATACACTAGGACGTATGAAACCTTTTTCCAAAAGTTCTTGCAATTGCACCTTTAGCTCTTCCAATTCTTTCAGTGTCATTCGATAAGGAGCCTTCGATACTGGTGCTGATCCAGGTATTAAATCGATGTTGAATTCGACTTGTCTATCGGGCGGTGGACCAGGTAATTCTTCTGGAAAGACGTCCACATATTCATTTACAATCGGTACCTTTTCAATCGGATTTATCTTCTGATCTGGATTCACAATATTTACCAAAAACGCCTCACAATCTCCCTTGTTAATCATCTTGGTCGCTTGTAGAGCCGATATAACACGTGGATTTATACCGACTCGAGTTCCAAAAAATATGAACTCTTCTTTTCCTGGAGATCGGATGAAAATCTCTTTCTCTCGACATCAAATTACCGCATGATTAGCCTTAAGCCAATCCATGCCCAAAATAACATCAAAATCTTTCATGTCCAACACATGTAAAGTAGCTGGAATGATTTTTTTTCCAAAAGAAATCTTCATATCTCGGCACGTATCTTGGGTTTTTATCATTTTCCCAGAAGGTATACTAACCTCTAGGATTTCAGCATCTACCCTATCGTTCTTATATCCTAAAAGCTCGTAAAATATAACAGATATAAATGAATGAGTTGCCCCGGTATCAAATAATACAAGCGCAGGCATATCGCATACTGATAGCATACCTGCCATGGTCTCAGGCTCTTCTATAGCCTCGTTTCTCGTGAGAGCAAAAACTCGAGCTTTTCCCGCTTCAGGTCTGGGCCTGAATCCCGGTCTAACACCTTTATTTTTAGGACACACATCCGAGCTATGTCCCAATTCTTGACATCTGAAACAACGTCCAGTTCCCTATAAGCACTGCCCAAAATGAGCCTTTCCACAGTTAGCACAGGCTGGCTTCTGCCTTGGTGTAGAGATATTTGGTCTGCTACCCATTCCTGGACGTTGAGTCCGGTTGAAGGTCGGGTTCCGATTGGGAGTCATGTCATTCCACTTCCTCTTTCCGAGCACATCCGGAGGTTTTCTAAGTGGAACATTATCCAACCCCATACGTGATGTAATTTCTTGAGCTCTTTCCACCGTTTCTGCATAAGTCATTGCTCCTTGTCCTGCCAAGATGGTACCGATTTCTTGACGTAGTCCCCTGCTGTATCGTCTGGCTTTCTTCATATCAGTATCTACTAAATGAATTACGTATCGGCATAATTGGTTGAATTTTCTCTCATATTCACCGACTGTCATCGTTCCCTGTTTTAATTGTAAAAATTCCATCTCCTTCTTGTCTCGATAGCTTTGAGGTAGATAATTATGCATAACTGCTTCCTTGAAGTCCATCTAAGTCATCGTTTTTCTCATCTCCGTGGATAGCGTTCTCTCATAGGATTCCCACCAAAAGCTCGCTTCTTCCACTAATTGAAATACCGCACAAGAGATCTTTTGTTCTTCCGAACACGTTAAATGAGCAAAGAGCCGATCTAGATTTCTCAGCCATTCCTCAGCGTCTGCAGGTTCTCCTTTCCCATTAAACGTGGGTGGATTAAAACGTCGAAATTGTTCGATGATATTATTCGCTTCACTTCTTGGGGCCTGATTAGGTGCCACTCGGTTAGCATCAAATTGTTCCGCCAACCCTTGTAATACAGTTATTAAATTTCCCAACAACCCTTCTTCAGATGGTTGCTGGGATGGCCCTTCTGTGGTTGTCGGTTCCTTTCGGGGTCTACCTCTCGGAGGCATGATTCTGCTACGATACACGCAAAGATCCGATAATTAAATATTTCGACGTTATTATTTGTAAAATAAGGAATGTAACCTACGAGAAAATTACCATCATCAATAGAACATACTAACATAAAATTTTAAGACAACATTTTTATAGGCCATATTTTATATACATCAAGCAAAAGCTGGCAACATAAGCATCATATCTACTATTTACCCTAACTACCAACATCATTATCCAAAACATATATACATATAACGTTTATCTAATATTATGTCCCAAAATACATCAGACTCCTAATGCCATCCTCTAGGCTACAGCAGCTGGGGGTGATGGGGGCCTAACTACTCCGGAAGTCGAGGCACCTGGATCACCCTCATCGAGGTAATCATCAGGATCCTCTTCCGGATCCTCCTCCGGGTCTTCCTCCGGGTCCTCCTCGGAGTCATCACTAGGGGGATCATAAGGCCCCGGCTCAAGGGTGGATGGATACTCGTTCCTACCCCAGGCCTCTAGTAGCTGACCTGCGAACCTCCCAAAATCTATAACAGGAAAGCGCTCTACCCCTGAATATACTACCTCTCTACGGTAAATACTGTGGGCATGCGCTGCCCACACGGAGGGCAAGGTCCGGATCAACTGACGATAGCCCTCTACATTTCTTATCAAACCTCCTGCCCCACCAGCCCGTCTCCAGATATGCAGCATTCGAGCGATGTGCTCTCCTACCGAAAAGTCTGCATATACTCGACTATCAAAGAAGACATCTCTAAGTTTCTCCCTGGGAATCGACTTCCTAGCCGTATACTTCTTTCGAGCCATCTGTATACATAATTCTATATAAGCTTCACTTAAGAAATTTCTTCCAACAACCCCCGTAATTAAGCCCCAACACACATTCACATCTCAATAATAATTCAATAAATCATTGCCAAACAATTCTCATTTATACATATTTATAAAAATTAAACATACATATAATCAACCCATTCATACCTGTTGGAGAGGAAGCGAAGAGAGATGCTTATTTAATTCATATATCATATCTTTAAAATTGAGCGAAGCTCTATTAAATAGAGTCAGGCTCTGATACCAAAACTGTCACGCCCCAATTTTTTTCTTAATAAAATAAAATATAAAATTTTCTAGAAATGGGCGTCCAGCAAAAGCACAACAAGCGAACAAATTAAATAAAACATAAGATCCAAAAATTCACGAAGGTTTTTAAAATACACCAAATAATTTACATAAAACTATAGGTTATCAGAAATCAGCAGTAAAAAATATCAGTATACAAGCCACCGGCTTAACTTAACATTCCTTCAAAATAAAATAGATTCGGAAATCATTTGCGAACATAGCATAGCATATTTATATACAGCAAAAATAATTATATGCATCTTTCTTGAGCTTCGTCTCTCCTCATCCGAATCTAAACATAGAAAAACATGCAAAAAGGGGGGTGAGCGTATAAAATACACTCAGTGGGATCACGTAGTAAAATATGGGAAAATAAGCTCATAAACCACATAAAATAATTAATTTCAATCATTTCACATGCAAACATAGCATTTTCTTATAATCATTCATATCAATTTCATGTTCAAAAATTTACGGTTCTTAGCCGCCATAAATGTGGTTCTTAGCCACCATAGATATGGTTCTTAGCCGCCATAGATGTGGTTCTTAGCCACCATAGATAGTTCAAGCAATTTCACATATATTCATGCTTACAACATCACAAAAATATTTATTTTGCCATTCATCATCTTTCAGCACGCATTCATCGTATATATAATAAAACATGTCACATTTCCCGTAAAATAGGATTCATCTTCATCATATAATCACATTGCATGCATTCAGCACATAAACCCAACACATTTCATATAACATAATAAAATTCACAATTTAAATATTTCGAAAGAAATATAAATACCGATTTAGCACTTTTTCCCCACCTTAGAATAGACGATCAAAAACTGTAGAGTCCAGAGATATCTATGGAGTGAACTCCTACATATCGCCTATAATCATAAAAAATTTCGACTTAGAATCTAATCGAACTATCATTTATTTAGAAATTAATTTCTTAAAATATAACTCTATTTCATAATGAATTATGCCTAATTTCTTAAAATAGAAAGTCCAAAATCGAACTTAATATTTCGGGGTTGATTAGACGTCAATCTAAGGTTAATAAACCTTAGATTTAAAATTAATAACTAAATCGTAAAATAAAATAAATTAATTAGTATAATAGTTTTAGGTCGATATTTTAGTCTCAAAAGAAATCTTGTTAAGCATAAATTCTAACTTATAATTCCAAATAAATCTTTGGTTAAAAATTTTATAATAAATAATGCAATAACACTCAATCCACAAAAATTGAGCTTAAATTATACATTCTTAATTAATTAGATAAAATTTAGGGCTTTATTCCCAAATTAATTATATAATTAGATTCAATTAACATACATTAATTTATATAGTCTTTCTTTGTTATTTAATTAAAACTTGCCCCATTTATTAAATTCTATTTACTTATAAATATTATCTATAATTCTCATATATTCGAAATTCAAACGTCATTTTTACGAAGTCAATAATTATGATAAGAGATTCATAATATCTTTAAATTCTAAGGAAACATCTATATCATTTTATTAAATTCAACGTCCGATGTTTATCTATCTAGTTATGATATTTAAAGCATAATTTAATTATCATACATTATCTCTATCGATTAATTAAAACTCGATTTTCATATATCATCTACTATAAATTATAAGATAATACCCATAGGCTTAATATATTCTAATTCCCAAACATGTTATCCTTATAATTCCATAATTTATTTGACAAATCATGCATATTATCCTTAATTATTAAATAAAACTATGTAATTCAATTGATTTCAATGGTTCATTGGTTATTATACATAAATTAGACTTTAATGCATGCTTTGATTATCAAATTTTTAATTACACAAATTTGGAAAATCATAATACTTAAAGGTTCAAATTTCAGCAACATATATCTTTGAAAATTACCCCTAGAATTTCTCTAATTTACCAACCATGCCATCCTAACCTTTTCCCCAATTTCCAGCCTCTCTTCCCCGACGGCCACTGCCCGGAGCTCGCCGCCGCCGCCGCCGACCCTGTCGGCGACTCCCAGTCGCCGGCCACGCACACGACCGACCCCAACAGGCCACACCCACGCGCAGCCGACGCATAACCCCCCACCCGACAACCCAAACACATGCACCTGCAATCGGCGCCGCTGCTCACGGTGGCGGCCCCTACTTTCTGCCGGCGCGTCTCCGGCGCCGGCCAACCCGACTACTAACCGACCAGACTCAACACCACGACCCAACCGACCAAACACAGCCCAACACTAACACTCACGCACACACAACCAGAGAACGCGCCGCCGCTGCAAGTGGCGGCTTCTGACCACGATTCGCCGGTGCCTTCCAGCGCCGGCCACGACTAAACAACAGCAACCAGGCGGCGAAACAGGGCAATTACAGCGAGAGAGAGGGAAAGAGGAAAGTGGAATTCAACTATTTAATCCTCCAAAACCACTCCTAAACGAGCTCAACTAGTTGCACTCTTAGGTCCGATTACCTTCGCCGGAAAGTCGTCGGCCGTCGGCAAGAGAAATGATCGGTGGTGGTTGGAGGGTTGAATTTGAGAAGTGAGATATGAGAGTGGCAAGATGAAAATGAAAATGAACCCTTACCCTTCCCTTTCAATTATTTCCACCTTCTAGAAACATTGACTTTTCCTCCTTGATTAATTACTTAGATTAATTAGGTAAATTTACATAATATAGTATATAATCCTATCTTATGAACTATATATATTACTATTATATAACATGTATCATATAGTTTTAAAAAAAAATTTCCTAGGTGTTACATTTCGTCACTCAACCTCAATAAATAGTCAAACATTCGATCTATTCTTTAAAGATATAGAGGATGTCTCACTGCACCAGTTGAAGAAAAATTTATATACTTTTACCTTGTGGTTGTGTGCTTAGGTTGTTTTAAAGGTGTCCTTAATTGATAAGAATTAGTCTTTAATGAATGTTATATTGTCTACAGTCCTAGACAATAATTCTGTGTAACTTTAGAGATCTGTGTGGATCTGCCTTAGGAATTTGCTACAAACTGTGTGAAGGCTGAGTTTCTGTAGGTATTAACTTGTTAGGTTAATAATTTGTAAGGTCGAGTTTTGTAAGACAAACTTACTTAACAAAATTCCTACTCAAGGAAGTAGTAGAGTGGACGTAGAAGGATTACACCACCTTCGAACCACTATAAAAGACCATAAGTGTTATTTGTTTTATATATGTTTATTTACTGCATCTCTATCTGTTATCATACTGCATTTAAAATGTCTTACAAACCTCATACTTGAAAGAGGATTTTAAACGAACAAATTGCCAAATACTTTATTTCACTACAAGAGCTCTTAGTTATAGTAGACAGTTCTAATTCATAGTGCTATAAACTCGACTACTTGCTATGCTGTATGTTTATCTAACTTTCAGTGAAGCTTGTTAGAAAGATTTTCTAAAATCGACAAAGGTTCATTCATCCTTCTGAACTATGAACCATTTGAAATGACCAACAAGTGGTATTAGAGTAAGTTGGGCTAAGAACTAACTTATCTGGTCACCTACCCAACTCCACCTTGTGTCTGCTTAAAATTTGCTTTCATTTTCTTAAAACCTCATCTCTTTAGCATATCATGGATTCTTCACATCTCAAGTTTCTCATGTTTTCCATAGAAGAATATGATGACTGGAAGATAAGAATGCAAATTCATCTCTTTGCTATGAATGATGAAATGTGGACAGTCATCACTAAAGGACCCTCCATTCCCATCAAACCCAACCCTGCATTTGGAAGAGATAGGGAAGAACAGGAAGTAGCCATAGAAGATGTGGAAGATGTAGCAGTTGAAGGAGCAACAGTTGATTACAGAAAAGTTCCATCACCTAACTTTCTAATCAAGCCTAGACATAAATGCAACAGTGAAGACAGAAACACTCTGGATAAAGAAACCTTCAGCAAAGTGAAAACTTACAAAATAATAAAAGATATATGGAAAAGGTAGAGCAAATCTGTGAAGGAACCGAGCATACTAAGGACAACAAAATCTCAAATGCCACTCAACCCTTTGAGTTGTTTGAGATGAAACTAGAAGAGTGAGATTCACTTTAATAGTGAATGAGCTAGAGACACTTGGCAAACACTACACCCATATGGAGAAAAATATGAAAGTGTTGAGAGCACTGCAAGCAGTATGAGATAGCAAAACAACTGTTATGAGAGTATCAATGGATCTAAGATCTATAAGCACGTTTGATCTATTCTCCAACCTCAAGGCATTCGAGTTTGATATAAATTGGAAAAAGAAGGAGTCTAAAGAATCAAGTTCCAAAGTTTCTGCTCTAACTGCAAGATCTTCAAAAGTACAACTACAAGTTGCAGCAACAACCTGTGTTGTCAATAGAAGATGCGAAATAAGATATGACTTTACTTCTGAAGAAATTCAAAAGGTTCATGAAGAACAATAACCAAAGAGATAACTTCAAAAAGAAATAGCCAACACCACAGGTATTTTCTAACTCACTGTTCAATACAGTTATTTCTGACCTATGCTATAATTACAGAAAACTGGGACATTATGCAAGGAATTCCCCATATCCAAAAGTAAACAAGTATCATGAGGGAGAAAGAGAGCAAAGAAGAGAAAATAGAAGAAATGATAAACAAAAACTAAGGGCATTCCTTGAGAAGTAGAGAAAGCCAAGAATGCAACAACATCCAAGGAAGTGTAGAAAGAACAAAACTTCTCTAATACTGATAGTGATAGCTCAACCTCACATGACGAAGCATTGATATTCTTAATGGCCAAAGACAGTGAAGACAGTGAAGATGATGAGGTAATCTATCAACCTCAATTTATGTCTAATAATGAGAAGTTGAACATGATCCAAGCCTTTAGACAGATAGTGAGTGCCTTTGAGCAAATAAACTCAGCTCATGAGTAACTTGAGGAAGAAAACAGGACACTTAGGAGTAAAAACGTTGAAATGGCAGAAATGCTAGCAGATTATGAGTTTGATGACTCAATATGCAATGAACTCCGAAAGAAAGTATCTAAGCTCCAACTGTTGGTCCCTAAGCTAGAAAGTGAAAAGGAAAATCTACAAGCTATCTTAATATCTTTAGTAAATCAGCTAAGGATGCATGAGATTATCTGATGATGGCTAGAAGCCCTTATGAGAAATCTGGTCTAGGATACATCATACAAACCTCTTACAATATAGCAAGTATATCAAAAACTGTAGAGTTTATTCAAGCTGAAGTGCCTATGGCTGAAGAGTTAATTAATTAATTAATAAATAAAAACTTGAACAAGCTAATTACAGTAGACAATGGAAACAAAAATTATGTGTATAACTACAGGAAGTAAGCTTGTATATAAAAGTTAGCTATAGCAGAATTAATCTACTATAAGCAGAGGAAAATACAGCAAGCTACATAGTTACGGCATAAAAATTTATATCCCACCAATACTCAGAGCCTTATGTCTAAACCTTAAAGATTATATACTCCAAGGAAGTATGATGCAAGACCACACCATCATGGTGGAGGTAAGACAAGAAAAATTCTCACACACATTGTCCACAAGCAGCAAAAGTATAAGATTGTTTACAATAACAGAACCAATTATCTTACAGCAAAATAATTGTTGGTCTTAAGTGGTTCAAAGGTTCAGAGGGTGGTGAATGAACCTCTGTCGACTTTTAAAAAATCTTTTAAACTAGCTTTCTGTAAGTTATTGAAACTTACAGTACAACAAATGGTCCAACTTACAGCATTATGAGTTAGTACTATCTACTGTAACTTAGAGTTTTTGCAGCGGAAAATATGTTTTGACAAATGATTTACTTTAGAATCTTTTCTTATGATGTCTTTTATAAAAAAAATTGTATGCTCGATGATAGCAACACATAAGTTTTAAAACCTTTTATAAAACCTTTTATATGCAACACGTAAACAGATATAAAGTAATAAAAATACTATGGTCTTATAATGATTCGAATGTGGTATAATCTTTCTACGTCCACTTTACTGTATCTCTGAGCATGAACTTCGTTAAACAAGTTTGGTTTATAGGTTACACCCTAACAAATGATCAACTCAACAAGTTAACACCTACAGGAACTCAGCTTACACACAGTTGCTGCAAGTTCTTAAGACAAACCCACTTAGGACATCTAACACTAACATAGAGTAATTGTTTGTAACTAGACAACTATAACACTCAGTAATGAGTAAATTTTATCAACTAAAGACACCTATTAAAATGACCTAAGCACACAACAACAAGATAAAAGTATATAACTTCTTCAACGGGTGCAGTGAAGTTGTCTTCTATAACTTAAGCTTTAGAACTTGGCTTAAGTTCTTCTTAAGATTGAGTGACTGAAACTGTATGTCTTTGAATGCTTGAGAGTTTTAGGTCAGTTCTTGTTTTAGACTTGAGTGTGAAAGTTTCAGTAGTCATTCCAGTCTTCTCTCCCTATATATATATAGATGTAGAGATATACTCGTTGAAGAAGACACTCTCATTTTGAATTTCAATCTTCTTCATATATACATGGCTTGTATTAAATGATTTATGGTCTTGCATTAAATTTTTCTTGTCTTACATTGTGAATAATTGAATGTAGTTGTACTAGGTTGCAGCTTTTCTACAGATTGTTAGGCCACGTGTCCACTATAGATTGACTCTGAACTTTGCAACTTGCAGATTGTCTTTATTGGCTCTATTTCAATCCATTAAAAGATTGATCTGTGTATAAGCCTTGATCTTTCTCGTACTTCATCTTGAGTTGATTCTGCCGTTGTAACAAGTGTGTCTCTGAAACTTATAACATGCAAATTCTGGTCATCCGCAATCTAAGTTACTTCTTGATGTAACTTATCTTACAGTGATATTGTATTCTACTTTATCTTATAGTTGTGTTATATGTTACTTTTCTTCTGTTGTGTTATTCTGAGCCATTCTTGTAGACTATTCTTTATTTATTTATTTCATGGCCACTTTTTTGAAGTCTTCCATTCTTCAAATTAAAACAAAAGACTCAAACCTAGTCTAAGTTCACTTAAACATTGTGAAAAATGAGATACTCTAACTTTCTATTACAAGACTATTTTATCTCATCAAAATCTAAACATTTATATCCTAACAACAATTATTTTTAAGCAAGTATGAGTTCCATAAGAAACTAACCCCAAAGAACTCGTACTTGTATGGGTACCTAGTAATGTCTAAATTATATGTAGGTATAGTTGCTAGGGAGTAGCAGTGAAGTATGATACATTGACAGTGGTTGTTCAAGACATATGACTGACAACAAAAATGTCTTAAAAGATTTCCAACCATACAAAGGCCCTAAGGTGATCTTTGGAGATGAATCAAAAAGAATCACCAGATGCACTGGAAGCATAATTAAAGGAAATACTTACATCAAAAAAGTATCCTATGTGAAAGGCTTCAAATACAACTTGTTAAGCATTAGACAATTCTTAGACAAAGGATGTTCAGTGGAGTTCAACTTCAACAATTGTCTGATCAAATACAAGCCAAGCTTACAAGAACAAGAAGAAAAAACATCTATATAGTTGACTGAAACTTCTCTACATAGCCAACATGTTTTATTGCTAAATGTTCTCCTGAATTAAGTTGGTTGTGACACAAGAGATTAAGTCATCTGAACTTCAAGACAATCTATAAACTAGCAAGGAAAGAACTAGTCAAAGGTATACCAAACTTACCCTTCAAGAAATAAAATGTATGTGGAGCATGTCAGAAAGGCAAACAAGTCAGAAATTCATTCAAAGACAAGTTTCAGAAATCATCTCACAGGATCCTAGACTTGTTTTATATGGATCTATTTTGACTAGTGGAACTTATAAGTGGAAATAAATATTTGCTAGTAGTTGTGGATGACTACTTAAGATTCACTGGACAATTTTTCTAGCGAAAAAATTAGAAACACAGAACAGGTTTTCTGAGCTTATAAAAACAATCCAAATTTAGACAAACCTAAGTATTGTGAAGATAAGATCTGACAGAGGAACTGAGTTCACAAACAAGTTCATAGAGAAATATTGTACTGGCAATGGAATTTGTCATGAGTATTCTGCTACAAGATTACCACAATAAAATGGTGTTGCTGAAAGAAAGAATAAAACCATCGAGGAAGCATCAAGAACAATGACTGCAGAAGCAGCAATACCCAAAAGATTTTGGGCTGAAACAACCAATACAACTTGTTATACTTAAAATAGATTTTTAATCAATAAAGATCATAACAAAACCCCGTATGAATTTTGGTATGACTTTATACCAAATATTTCCTACCTACACATCTTTGGATGAAAATGCTAGCTACATTCTCAATAATGGAAATGAACATCTAAAGACCTTTGACGTCAAATCAGATAGAGGAGTATTTTTGGAATACTCATCTGTAAGTAAGACATTTAGAATCTTCAACAAAAAGATCCTTGTAGTTGAAGAATCAATACATGTGGTATTTCATGAACCACATTATGACATATCTGATCTTAAAAAGATAAAAGAAGATATGTCACAACTAAAAGTAAAAGATAATACAACTCCCTATATTGATGGAGTAACAATTCCAACAGAAGACAAAGAACAAGAACCTAAGAGTATTAAAAAACCTAAGAGAACTTATTATAGGTAATCTATGAAGGAGTAAGAAAAAGAAAATTAAGACCTTATGAAGTTATGTTTGCATGTTTCGTCTCTCAAGTAGAACCTAAGAGTATTAGAGAAGCTTTTGAAGATAACAACTGAATTCAATCCATGTAAGAAGAGCTTAATGGTCTTGAAAGAAATCAAGTATGGAAACTGGTTCCCAGACCTAACCATCAATGAGTAATTAGAACCAAGTGGGTTTCAAGAACAAGCAAGATGAATCAGGACTTCTTGTTAGAAACAAAGCTAAAGGATATTGTCAAGATGAAGTAATTGATTTTGATGAGATCTTTACACCAGTAACAAGTATAGAAGCCATAAAAATATTCTTAGTCTATTTATCAAATGGATGTAAAGAGTGCATTTCTAAATAGTCTCTTATCTGAAGAATTATTTATAGAGCAACCCTTGGTTTTGAAGACCAGTCTGAAGATAAAGTTTTCAGGTTACAAAAGGCATTATTTAGTTAAAAAAGCACCTAGAGCATGATATGACACGCTATCTCTATATATACTAGAGAATGGTTTTCAAAAATGAGTTGTTGTTAAGACTCTATTTAGAATTCAAGATGAAGAAAGTATTCTTTTAGTACAGATTTATGTGGATGACATAATCTTTGGATTAATGAACAATGATCTTTGTAAGAAGTTTTCAACACTCATACAGAAGAAATTTGAAATGAGCATGGTGTAAAAATTAAGTTTCTTCCTAGAACTTCAAGTCAAACAACTTGACAATTGAGTTTTTATCAATCAGGTCATCAAAAAGTTTGAAATGGAATATGGCTTTGGTGTAAGTATCCCAATGGCAACCTCTATTAGTCTTAACAAAGATGAAGATGGAAAACATGTGGATATTATAAAATATAGAAGATTAATTTGATCATTTATGTATCTTACAGCAAGTAGATCTGACATCATATTTGCAGTAGGAGTGTGTGCAAGATTTCAAGCTGCACCAAAAGAATCACATCTTACAACAGTAAAAAACATTATTAAATACCTTAAAGAAACTCAAGATGTTGGAAAATTACATCCAAAAGAATGAGGTTTAATTCTGAAAGGCTATTTAGATTCAAACTTTGTTGGATACAAGATTGATAGAAAAAACACTAGTGGTACATGTTAATTTCTAGGAAACAAACTAATATCATGGTTCTGCAGGAAGAAAACATCTACAACAGAAGTAGAGTATGTTGTTGCAGGATGTTGTTGTGCTCAATTCTATGGATACAACAACAACTAAATGATTATGGAATCGAAGAAATGGAGACTCTAATTTTATGCAACAACACTAGCGTTATTGCAATTACTCACAATTCAGTGTTTCACTTCAAAACAACACATTGATATCAGACACCACTTATATAAGATCATGTGAAAATGAAAGATATAACCATTGATAAAATACACACTAATCTACAGCTAGCGGATATAATCACCAATTATATGAATCAAGGTTTTCCATGCTAAGGAATGAACTAGGAATCATTAAATTATGATTAAAAAATAAGTCATTTTTAATGAAAAAAACTTACAGCAAGCCTGTAAGAAAAGACCATGAAATTAGGGGGAACGTTGTATCTAAGATAAGATACAGTAAGTATTTTGGAAATACTTTCAGCATTGCATGTAAATATCTTATAGATAAGAATGTTACAATGATTATAGGATACAACTAAAGAATACAACATTTAAGACATAGAGTATTTATTGCTTTGGAAACCTCGTATTGATGTTACAACCTTAAACTTAGTCAATTGGGCGGCAACTCATTTGCTCAACAAAAGATCACATTAAATGCTAAAGCACTTTTGTCAGAAGTTCAATAGACGTCATCTCTTTTTAAACCCCTATATTTTATCATATTTGTAAAAAATTCCTTCGTATTTTTATCCCAATCGTTAGATCTATTTTAGTTCAAATATAATCTTTTGATCTCAACCATTGGTTATACTTATACTACTTTGATAATATAAACTACTCATCTTCCCCATAATGATCATATTTTCAAATCTCTAGAAATTGGAATAGTTATTATCTCCCTTAGAACCCTATCTCTCAAAACTATCAAAATCGTCTAATCTTTCATTAAACAATGGCAGGAAGACACATGTAAGGGTGTTTGATCAACGAATCAAATATTCAAACATCCGATATATATGATCAAGGCACTATTACCTATATATGGTATTGTATACAAAAGATAAAGCCTTTTCAGGTCTTCTTACCATCGTATATACTGGATTCTTTATGGAGTCAGTGCAGAGATTTATGTGCATTTGTAAGAGCATCAGAGGATTGGAAGAATATCTTCTTTAGAATGGATGAGGATGATTTAAGAGGAAAAATATTTTAATGCTAAAGATATTCATACAACATTTGATATCTTTATGGAGGGAATGACTCCAAACCAACTCACTACATACAGAGATGATGTTGTAAATGAAATATGGATGTTTTTCATAAGAAATGATGTCAACAGAGAGGTTAGGAAGAGTACCCCTAAGAAGCTCTTCAAACCAGAGTATAAACTTCTTCATTACATCTATGTTTATTTGATTGAGAGAAGAAAGAGAGTTATGAAAAATATACCGATCTCAGATTCAGAATCATGTTTGCTACCATGAAATGAGAGACGATGAATTGGAGCAAGTTCATTCTCAAAAGAATCTGCAAGAAAGCTGATGAGGACATAGTAAGAAGGAGCTTCGGAATTACTATATATTTCATTCTTTGTAAGCTAGGAGTTGGTCTGATAGATGCCACTCCTATTCCCATTGGTAAGTTTTTTAGAGAGAAGAAAAAGAAAAAGACGATGAAGAAGGATACAAAGGATGCGGTTGCTATTGATATGAGGAGAAAGCATAAGAAAGTTGCAACAACTGCATCCAAGAAAGTTACAACATCTTAACCCACTGTAAGCAGCGAAGTTGTAAGTGCTACTTAATTAGTAGCTTAAAGTGAGACAGAGATAGAGAAGATAATAGAGGAAAGAAGAAGAGCTGTCCTACATCAGAAGTGGTCAACCCCTGCTAGAAGGAAGAAGGATTAGAGTTCAGATGACTCTGATTCTAATGACAGCAGCATCAATATCATCAAAAGGGCTTACAGGAGAACAAAGTAAGAGCCGGCATCATCCTCAGATAATGATGTTCCTATCATACCCAAGAAGAAATAAAAGCTAGTAAACGTACACAACAAGAGAAGAACTGTTGCATCTAGAAAGCTAATGATACGAGAAGGGAAGTTGCAGCAGCTCCAAACTCTCAACCTCTGATTACTTTTGAGTCTGATGAGCAACAAGATCCTACGAAAGCTGATATGTAATCTATTGATCCTGATGTTGCTAAAAGCCTGTTGTATGACACCCATAAAGAGATAGAAGATGACTTCAAGACTAAATACCATTTGTGGAGATCAATGAGGCTATTTGAAGGGGAAAAACTGTTAAGATTGAGAGATTTCCTAGCTGTAAAGAAGATTGTACTCGAGTGGGTTGAAACCAGGGATATTTTCCATCTGTTGCAACCTGGGGTTTACAGGATCTATAAGAGAAAGAAAGATACAGGAGATCGTTGTAGCTCAAAAAGCCTTAAGGAATGGAAAATGAAAGAAAGTTGACCAGGTGATTTCAACTGAACAACCAATCAAATTAGTGAGGAAAGACTTACAGCTTGTCTTAGTCTCTACTGCATAGGTTATCAGATTGAGTGATGAGTTGCGATTTGCTGAGAAACATATCAACAACCTTGAGGAAGAAGAAGCTAATGAAGTTATGCTGCAACTAGCCCTGCAAGCTAGCATTGTTGATAAGAGAATCCAATCAACCCCAAGAACACAACAAGAAGAAGGAACTTCTGGCGCTCACAATTCTGATTTCTATGTTTATGATGAAGTCGTAAATAAACTATCCACAATCATATCTCTAACTCCTTTTGAGGAAGAGACTCAGCTACTGGACTATAGTGATTCCCTTATACATGAAACATCTACAGCTGCACCAGCTACATCTGAAGGAAACCATCCAAGATCATAAGGGATGTTCTAATCAACCCTGGCAATGAAGGTTTGATGGTCGATAATGCAACCGTAGAGGAAATTGCTGAGGCATAACTCCTTGTACTGGTTGAAGTGGCAGTATAGCATGCTGATGAGCTTGAAGTTGAATCTGAAGAGCAAAAGATCAGAATAGAGGCAGAGATTCTTGTAAGCATTAAGGATACATTGATAAATGTTGTTAGCACTACAAAGAATTTGGCCCTACTATAAGTAGTTGCTTAGAAAGCTGTTGAAGAGAAGAAGAATGTTGAAGATTAGCAAGCAGTATCTCAAAAGAAGATTATTATTGGCTTGGCCGTTGAGACGGTGTCTATGTTGAAGATCTCAAGTGAGTTGGCTTTTGAGACAGTACTCATTAGGGATGTTTCGAAGACCTCTGAACAGTGCCCTTAGAAGATACAACAATGGAGGATGTAACTGAAATTCAGCTAGAGTTATCTTAGAAGGAAGTAGATACCGCAGTAGCTATAAGTTTATCTATTCAAAACAAAGATACAACAGCTGAGATAGTTATAGAAGAGACTGAAAGGTAAAGATAGCTCAGATGATGATGATGATGATGGTGATACTCCTGCCTTAATTTTCATGACAAATTTGTTGCTTTCACCGGAAAAGAGCTCGAAGATGAGTGATTCATCTAATCAGTCTGAGGAAGCTAACTTGTATGCTACATTACAGCTATCAATAGAACGACCCCAACAAGTATTGGTTCCATTTGCTGCAACTTATGTTTTAGTGTCAAGCAGCAATCCTTCCATATCACAAGAATTATTTATCCAAAATGTTATGTCAGTAGTAAGATAGTTTGTTCAAGCCCTTCAATATCATGAATTCAATTTGCAGAACAACATCAACATGAATGACAAGTTCCATGTTCTATCCATATCCAAACTCATAAAGGATATTGAATCAATTTCAAAGGACATGCAACATTGGATGAGGGATAAATAGAATCTTCATGCTTTGGATAGAAGAAGACTGGAAAGAGAATTTAAATGAGCAGTAAAAGTAAATGCCAAAGTAGCTGAAGAAACTGCCAAGACCATCAAGTCAGTTGCTGACACCTTGGCTACTCACTCAATAGTCTCAGATACTCTACAGGATAATGTCACGCAACAATCTCAAATATCGTAGAGTGTCAATGATAAACTTGGGAACTTGGAGATAATAGTTGGTGAATTAAGGGATATAATGTTAAGTGCATTCCCTCAACATGCCAAATGAGACAAAAAAATATCTGCTGAGGCTACTTCTGCCCCAATAAGAGCAAGATCTGTTGTAACTAGATTGAAGGCTGCATTTAATCAACCCCCTCTAACCTATATTGATGATGCCAAAAAGAGCGAAGAAGCAAGAAAAGAAGAATTAGAAGAGAATGAATAAGAAGAGATCCCCCTGAGCAGAAAGAGAAGAAGAGTATCTCCTTCAGCTGATCTCTCTGCTTTAAATGAAGAAAAGATGATGAATAAGAAGGTGGTGCTAGCATTACTGCATTTAAGACAGCAGGCAGCGCTGCATCCAGTGTTATGGTAAAAAACTGCAGCAGCCCCACCAACTCAGAGCTCAATCAGTCGTGCTGAGGATGAAAGAAAACACAATCAAGAAATAGCAGTATAAAAGATTGGAAGAATTGGATTGGAGAAGGAAGAAGAAGCCTGGATGTACAGGCCCATTTGAGAGAGTAGATTTAATCTGATGAGAAATATTGATAGAGCTCTGCTTCAATACCCTGTACAAGAAATTCCTCATCTAAATACAAACAACATATCTACAAGATAGATCAAAGACCAGAAGAAGAAAACTTGGCTTGGGGCCTATCCATCTTTAGAGCAATGAAACTGCCTAGAGATAGATATCTATCATTCAAGCAGATCACTCTCTATAAAAGATACTCCATATATTTGTGCAGAGAATGATGGTTCAGAAAATTTGCTACATGTAAATTTACCTTAAGAAGATATGAAGAGTTGGCGAGAGATGGAGAACTTGAGATTCTAAAACACCAGCTGGACTTGGTGAAACAAGGTAAGATTGTGCCCTATTATCAGGATTTCTGGCTTAGGTGGATTCAAATTCAAAAAATCAAGAACAAGCTGCTATAATCCTACCTAGAGTCCATTCTGGACTAGTGGAAAGGTGATGAGAGAAAACATGCCGACAAAAAACCTGCTGAAAGAAAGCCTGAAGAAAAGTCTACGAAAAGATCACTCTTTCAGCAGTAACATGAAAATTCAACATCTTACAACTAATCTTTTAATCAAAATTTTCATTTGCTGTAACTTGTAACATATTTTCTCATATATAAAAGAAGTTACTTTTTGTCTATCAAGTTCATTACTTATGAACTTTTGCATGCTTCTATCTTAATCTGATCTTATTTTCTATATGTTTGAAATAATTATTATACAGCACTTGTGTATCTTTAGCTTATTTCTAGATACGACATGTGTTATGTGATCATAAAAAGTATAAGGAATGATATATAACTTATCTTTCTAACAATTAATGGTATAAAAGGTTTTGTCATCTTCAAAAAGGGGGAAATTATTAGGAATTTATATTTAGTTTTTTAATGAGACAAAACAACATATGTAATAGAAAGTTAGAATGCCCCATTTTTCATAATGTTTAAGTAAAATTAGACTAAGATTTGAGTCTATAGAATAGGTCTGAAAAATGGAAGACAATAAGTGAGAAGTCATGCTGCAAGAAATAGAAGATAAATTAGATACTCTACAAAAAGAGTGCCATACAAGCACAACTGCAAGAAAGGTGAAATACAACACAATTGTAAGAAGAGTCAAAATACAGCAGCGCTGTAAGAATAAGTGACAGCTTGAAGTAACTTAGGTTTCCAAAAGGCTAAAAGCTACATGCTGCAAGTTTTAACGGGTCACTTAAGTTACTTCAAGCAAAATTTGACCAATGATACAGTACGTGGAAGATCAAGACTAATCCGAGGATCGATCATTTCAACGGGTCAAAATATAGCCAGTAAAGACAAACTGCAAGCTGCAGAGTTAAAAGCCAACATACAGCTAACACATGGCCTGACAACATGTAATAAAGTTGTAATCTAGTACAACTGCATTAAAGATCTGCAATACAAGACAATAAAACATTTAACGCAACTCCAGAGATCATTTTAATGCAGGTTATACATGGTTGAAAGAAATTCAAATTCAAGAGAGAGAGAGTACATACTTCAATTGTCATATTTCTACATCTATAAATAGAGGAAGAGTCGACTAGAATCACTACTGAAACTTCTACATTCTAACTCAAGCAAGAAATATTCAAAGTTCTCAAAGTATTCCAAAGACAAATAGTTAAGCATTCACCCTATTCTCCAAAGATATAGAGAATGTCTCATTGTACTAGCTGAAGAAAAACTTATATACATTTATATGTGCTTAGGTTGTTTTAAAAATGTCCTCAGTTGATAAGAATTAGTCTTTGATGAGTGTTATATTTTCTACAGTCCTAGGCAATAATTCTGTGTGAGTTTAGAGATCTGTGTGGATCTGTCTTAGGAATTTGCTGCAAACTGTGTGAAGGCTGAGTTTCTGTAGGTGTTAACTTGTTAGGTTAATAATTTGTAAGGTCGAGTTTTGTAAAACAAACTTACTTAACAAAGTTCCTGCTTGAGAAAGTAGTAGAGTGGACGTAAAAGGATTACACCACCTTCGAACCACTATAAAAGATCATAAGTATTATTTGTTTTATATCTGCTTATTTGTTGCATCTATATTTGTTATCATACTGCATTTAAAAGTTCTTACAAAGCTCATACTTGAAAAAGGATTTTAAATAAATCAACTGTCAAAAACTTTATTCCGCAGCAAGAACTCTTAGTTACAGCAGACACTTCTAATCCATAGTGTTGTAAGCTGGACTACTTGCTCTGCTATAAGTTTATCTAAATTTTAGTGAAATTTGTTTAAAAGATTTTCAAAAATCGATAAAGGTTCATTCACCGCCCTCTGAACCTTTGAACCACTTTGGACTAACAATCTATTTTAGCATTAAATATAACATAATGTGATTAATACATTATTAATTTTTTGAATGTATTTGTGTTTGTAAAGGAATATAAATAATATTTTATTTATTATTTTTGAAAACTATGTATTACTATGTTTATTGTATTATTCAACATTTCCTCCATTTTTTATGTTTGGTTTTTATTAATGTTAAAATCTAGAAAAGTTTTAATTTAAATTTATATGTTATTTAACAAATCTTGTAACGACCCGTTTCTTTTTAAGGTATAAACTTTGATCGAGGCGTTACTTACACAAAACTTCAATTTTTTTTATAATAAAGATAAAATAAAAACAAGAATAGTTATGAAATATATTCGTTTCTAAAGCTCATGAATTTGAAAGACTTTGAAATTTAGGAAATATAACATTTTGAAATAGAACTTTCTTCGACCTTTAATCATCGGCTACCAGCATCCATCACTCGCGCGCCACGCCCTAAACTTTTAAATTGAAAACATTTTAAACAGAGGGGTAAGTGTTTAAAACACACTCAGTGGGAAAACCCTGAACAACATGAAATAATTTCAAATAAATAAATCGTAGAAACATGTACTCATAAAAACTATTTGATAAAAGATATTATTATGCCCTTATTTTGAAACGTTATAAATTTAAAGGATTTCATTCGGGCATCCAACAACTCATCAGAATGAAATTTTAAAGATTTACTCAAACTTGCCAAACTATGATTTTATCACATAAAACTGATTTTTATAAAACATTTATCTTTTAATAGAATAGCAGAAAATAGATAGATATCTTCAAACACGTCTTAAATCTTTCAATACAGCAAACAGTCAACTCAATCATTCATCTTTCACATTCAAGCATAACACTTCATTACAGTTCTTAGCCGTCCTGGATTTGGTTTTCACCACCATGAAATACAGTTCTTAGCTGTCCTGGATTCGGTTTTTACCGACATGAAATATGGTTCTTAGCCGTCCTGAATTCGGTTTTCAACGACATGAAATACGATTCTTAGCCGTCCTGGATTCGGTTTTCACCGACGTTATACGGTTCTTAGCCGTCCTGGATACGATTTTCATCGTCATGACTTATATGCACATGCGCACATATTCACTTCACATATAAACATATCAAACATGCACAAAGAAGCACATCAGCTTAGTAAAACACTTAGTTGTGGTTCTTAATCGCCGTGAAACACATTATATTTGCATATATACAAATATTAACTTCACATCATTCTCCATCTTTACATTCATAGTAAAATAATCACATTTTGAAAATAATCACACTATTACTTTATATAATATAAACATTTATTCATTTCATACAAAAATAAGATTTCATAATTGAAATCATCAGGAATAAGCGCATTTGCAGACAAGTATTTTATCCCTACCTATCATATCATAACATCTTTGCACATAGCACGTTATTCGATCAAAACATGTATACCTGGCTCATTTCGTACAGTATAATACTTCGTATTTTAAATGTTTCAAAAGAAATATAAATACCGACGTAGCAATTTTCCCCATCTTGGATACCCAACAGTTCTGTCAAAAGCTTTCTGTCTTTTTCCCCTTTATTCTTGTCCTTCGTTTGTATTTTCCTACAGAGCATAGAAGCGTGACTTACCATATAATCCTATCGCTTATAATCAATAAACTAACCCTTAAGAAGGTCGATAAATGGGGTTCTTAATTTAGGGTTTACTGGAAATTAGGGTTTGTGGATCACACTCCTAAAATTAGGAGTTTCTTGCTTAAAGGTTAATTCATCACGTTTAAAGTCAATTTGCAGTCAAACTTCTATTTTATAATGTTGTAGGACATAAAATACAATAATTATCAAATTCTGGGGGTATTATATAATTTCTGCAAGTTCTAGGGGTCATTCTGTCATTTTATCAAAGTTTATGGGTGATTCTGTAATTTCTACAAAGTTTAAGGTCCATTCTGTACTTTCATAAAAGTTCTGGGGTCAGTCTGCTATTGTTCATAAGTTCAGGAATCTTTTTGCATATCTTATAGAGTTCAGGGATTAATCTGTAATTATCCATAAGTTCAGGGACTTAGAGTGATATTTACCCTAAATCTAGGGTTTGCAATTTGGTCCCTGGACTAAATCAAATTTTCAAAACATAACCCCATCCCAAAACCCAAATCTGCCACTGCCACTCTGCCTCCTCCCTGCCGCCGTCGCCTGCCACTGCCCGCAACTCACGTCGCCGACTACACCAACACTCACCGCACAACACACACCAATACATATATATATATATATATATCAACACACACACGTATACACATATATATATGACATGTGGCATAAGTGGTCTTAATTTTATGAGTAGTGTTCCTATGAACCAGGTGCACGAATCTAGACACGCAATGGTCTGGTCCGGTTTGGATAGGCCCGGTCCGACTCAAATCCGCACCTAGATTAATTTTTATGGTTATGTGGTAACTTTTATGTTATACAAGTATAACATTTATATTATATATATATATATATTAGTATAACTTTAGATATCATAATTTTTAAGTGAATAATTTAGACTTTTTCAGTATGAAAATTCATATAGTATAGTTGAACATTTATATTATAATAATTTAATCTTTATATTATATTAGTATAACATTTATGTACAAATATCTTAATATTTATGTACTTAAAGAATAACATAAAAGTTATGTTATAATAATTGAAAAGTTTAAAAGGTATTATTCGTTTATAATATATTGTAAAAGGTAAAACTAGCAGAAAAATAAAGGTTATGCAAACTTAACTAAAAGGTTAGGTTCGTCTAACTAAAAAATTAGGCACGCAAGACTAAGATTTGAGCACGGATTTTGGGACGTGTGGGCACACGTGAAGCGTATGTGTGACCCTGCACCGTTGAATTATTGCATGGATCATGATCCGTGCACTAGGTGCATATAAATATTTATGTACTTTTATATATATAAAGATTTGTAGCACTTTCAGTTCTAACTTATAATAGCACACTAAAATGTGGGAGTTGAAAATTGTGTTTTAGGTTAAAACTATACTTACAAAATTATAAATACGAATTAAAATTTATAATAAATAAAATAAAATAAATTATAATATTAATAAAATAGTTCTTTTAAAATTAAAAAATTTAGATAATTTTAGGGAAAAAAACTTACATACAAATAATGATTTGATATATTTCATGTCTTAAATACTAGGTTAAGTCAAATTCTTAATAATTTTGATAAAATTGATAACAAGAGCTTTTAGGTTATTTAATTGATGGCTCATATATTTTCTCTTTGATTTAAAATTATTGGGTTATTTGTGTTGGTTGGACCATATACTTCAATAAAAATCTGTAAGTTTATCTACAGTTATACACTCATAAAATATTTGTTGTTTAATGTTTTTCATAAAATTACGTATTAAGTATGAAGATAGTCTTATACGAAAAAATATGATATTTATGAATATCAGTATTTAATCTCCAATAAGCATAACATACTTTCAGAAGTTAATTTTTTTTTTAGAACGTTTCCACTACCGTAGAATATTATGACACAATAATTTTTTTTAATACTAAATTTAATTTATTCTGATTTTTTATCTAATATATTAATGGGTTATGACTAGCTCATATCATCAAATTTCTAATATCATCAAATAACAAGAATGACATCATTTAAAGATTAAATATCTATGTTTTTATTAATATAAATGTTAAAAGTATTAATATATGTATGCATATATATATATATGTTCACATAAAATATCATTACATTAATTTATTAAAAATTTAAATATATTAGATCATATATTACCGACGTACTACTTAGTATACATATACAAACAGATGTGTATCCATCGGCTAGGCCTATGTGTACAATTCATGTAACTATAAATACAAGTAACACACACATATATATATATTACATATTGGTAGGGTATATTTATTACATTACATCCACTCAAAATATAGTGCGGAGAGATAGAATGGGTAGGCTAGTGGCTGTACAATATAGCGGAAATGTTGCAGATGAAGATGCTTCTTTCTTTCCAGGCTTCTTGCTGATACTTTCTATGCTTCTAATCTCCATTTCAGTCATCTCTCTTCTCATCATTGCTTGCGCTGATAACGGCAAGCCCCGCCCGAAGAGACGTCATGGCGGAGATCATCACGGCAGATTATTCTTTGATGGTAGAGCCGCGGCTTCTGCTTGTGGCAGTGGTGGGGGCGTCGACGGTGGTGGGGTGGCGGTGGTGGTGGCGGTTGTGGCGGTGGTGGTGGGTGAAATATACTAGTGGGTGAAGTAAAAGGATTTGGTTCATAAAGATGGGATTGTGGGCAGTGACGGACCCAAGATTTTAGTTTAGGGGGGCCCAAGTCAATTAAAAAAAAATATAGATACACAAATTCTAAATCAATAACATAAATATATTATACGATAAAATCAATGTATAGCTGATTATGAGTAAGTAAGTAAGCTCTACGAACTTGTTCAATGTATAAAATCAATAACATAAATATATTATAAATCAATGAGTCTCTAGGTGAGTAGCTCATTATGAGTAAGTAAGTTCTATGAACCTGTTCAATTAAATTAGGTAGATAGTTCATTATGTTAGGTCGTAGTCCCGGATCATTTGGAAGATTTTTCATATCAACTTCATTATCATTATTTTGATGTGGTGGTGGTTGAAGTTGAACAACGGGTGCATTGATTAAAGATGATGATGTCTCAACATTAGATCATATTTTTTCGAAATTTTTTCCATTACCTATATCTATAAAAAAAAATAAAAAAGTAACAGTATTGGAAAATTAAATGTGCAAGAACTTCCAAAATTGAAATGAAATTGATAAAATAAGTTTTCTCATCTCCTATACCAATGAAATTTTTCCATAATTTCAAGTATAAAAGAATTTTAAACGAAATTCAAAAGAAAAAATTATCCTTTTTGATTAATCAATAAATCACATTTACAATTTAAAACACCATAAATTAATAATTATGATGAAGTATAATGCAAATAAGAGTAAATAATAATAAAATGTTACCTTGAAATCAGATGGAGAAACAATTGAGAGAAAAATAAGTTAGGGTTTAAATGAGAGATGGAGAAAATGATAAAAATATCTCTCTTATTGTCTTGAAAACTCACGTATAGAAGGATTGAAAATACATAATTTTTATTTTTTTAATTAAAATAATAAAATGATAAAAATACCCCTATTTTTAAAAAAAAAATTAGGGGGGCCCAGTGCCCCCCTTGGCCCCCACTTGCGTCCGTCCCTAATTGTGGGAAGGAGATAAATACTATAAAGAGAATAACATCGGAATTGTTAAAATATTGATGCATGTTAAAAGTTAAATTTTTGTAAGGAGTGCTTATGTGTATTTAGATCAAAGTTACATATTGTACCATTGTTTTACATTACAATATAGTTGTCTGACTAAATTGGTAGGTCATGATCTGTTCAAATCTTGTATATGTTAATTTATATGTAACTTAATATTATCGCATAATCAATATATATCTCTCTGTTTAAAATAGGTGGGTGTGTAATAAAATAACATGAAATAAAATGGTTAGGATAAACAAACATAAATTTGGATCGTGTTAGACTTTTTTTTATAAGAAAATCCATACAGTTTCCATGTAGAATGGACCATATTCAATGTATAAATGGTGAAATAAGGACGGTCTATTTATAAACTCTAGATGTCCATTTGTGAAACGTGCACACTTTGAGTTAAATTAATTTAGAACATTTAATTGTGTTTATTCACGAAAAGGCACAATCTTATGTTTTTTTATTGAATCTTTTATGAATGTTCACAACTTTTGATTCATACGTATTCACAAACACCTTTTAAGGTGGTTTTCCACTTAGCTTAAAAATTTCAACAATCCTCCACATGAATGTGGTCAACTCAAACAAGGAGTACTGGAACATATATAATGAATTCAACATAGATAAAAAGAATTAAAACTGAAAATTATTGCATCAGGATAAATTGATTCCGGCTTTGAACCCCACTAAGTAGAATACTATCGAATATATATCATAGCAATCTTATGGACACGTTGTCTTGAATTAAACCAATGTTTGTGTATACCAAGACAATAAACCTCTCTAACATTTTTGATTCTCACGATTGTGTTCGTTTTGGCCCTAGATCATATCTTGGTAGTGTTTTCTTAAATCAGTCATCCTCGCACTTATATAGGTGACCTACTATTAGGACTTTATTTAGGGAGTAATATGTGACACTCCACCTTATTAGGTACGAGTTTTAGATCACGTGCATTGCACGTGAAGATTAATTCAAATTAATACAAATATCTTATATATAACATTTTTATATTAGAGTTTTAATTATAATAGAATTCTATAGGATTTTGAATTAGTTATAATTCTAATATAAAATTATTTAAGTATGAAAATCGTAAATTACTATTTTAACCTTAAATAATAATCATTAATAGAAATATATTCGGTAATCCATGTTTTGTAAGAAACATTCACACTTTTATATAGGTAGTAGATATGTGTCATTAAAAACTTTAGAAGCTTATCCTCATCGCACGTGAACATGATTTTTATTTTGCACTTGATTCTCTAGGAATGAGTGAAGTAAGTTTCAAATGCTTAATTGAACCTTTTATAATTTAGTTGTCTCATTGAACCAATTTTGTGTAATCTCCACTCATCATCATGATTGAATCATCATTATGAAGTTCTTCAATGCGTGGGTGTTTGAATTCATTTCCTCAGACATGCAGTATAATTAATCTACACTCCAATTTCTGTTTAACGGATCCATATAACATGTGGAAATTATTTACTAAAGATCTGCTTCCTTTGGCCTTTAATTCAGGTACATTTACCCACATTTTAGCATTTCTATATGGGACGACTTTGTCCCTCACATTTCAACATTTATATGGGTAACTCATATTTTTCTCATGTTAGCATGTTTAGGCTATTTCTTGTAAGTAATTAATCTATTAATTGATATTTCATACACTATCATTGGATGTATATCTTGCATAGTCATTTGTTAAAGAGAACATTATTATGTATTTCCTTTTCAAATTCTTATTATAACAGACATCTGACAAATTTGTTGGGCCAAAATCTTTATACCAGATTAGTTCATGTCCTCAATTGAGCCCATTGTACTTATATCCATTTTAGTTGGACTCAAACCAATTTACAAGGACATCCAATGAAACTGACATCTCTACTTTAATTTACAGAAGGCCATGGCATGTAGCCTTTGTAAAATGCTAAAGAATATTAGCCACAAAACATGTTTGTGTCCACAATTCTCAAAATTGTTTTTAAGCTTGATTCTCAAATCAACGTTTAGTTTGAAGCTATTTTAACTTCTACATGTCCCTTCAAGTATGATATGTTTGGCCTTTAATCTTGTCATCATTAACTACTTTTGATCGATGGCATAGTCTTTTACCATGTCCAAAATCTTTAATTTTTGGTGTAATTACCAAATTAGACTTTTAGCTTCGTCCTTATCAATTTAAGGTCGTCTAGTATAGGATAACGCCCAATTGTGTCCAAATGCATAATTTAATTAGGTCTGTAAACAGCAGTTATCAAATTATAATTGGTGCTACCTAACAAGACCTCAATTAAAATACAAGTGGACCAATGATTGTAAAACTTTGGAACCCAAAATTGACTTTGGACCTAAACCACAAATTCTCTGAGCATCTTGCCTGATATGGTCGAACTCAATCAAATTGGGTTCTAACCCTAAAATCAAACTACAGTCATAGTTATCACGTGGAAACCACCTTGATGGGTGAACTAATCTGTGATATTATTAGCGAACTAATCTAGTCCGATAGGTATCGACGAACTAAACAGTAAGGGAAGAAGCGAACTAACTTGGCTTCAACTGACTGTCATTTTCGCAGGTCAGTTATCCATATCCCTTGTTTTTCGGGTCATCACGAACTAATTTCCCAAATCTCGGAGGACTCCTATTCCAACTACAACTATGACTCATTTTCCAACTGCAACTAGTCCCAAGGAGTATATATATCCTTGTTATATTCACTTTTTCACACACAAAATTTGTAAAACACATACACATATATTGTTAGAGAGATTTTATAGCAATCCTATTGACTTGAGGGTCAGAGTCCCATAGCCGGGAACTCCTCCCGATGTTTGTTTTGCAGGTTTTTGGACCCGAGGTTTCGAGTTTTTAGTTCGAAAAGAAGGACCTTAAGCCGGAGCAAGATCATTGCCAAATTCATGTCCAAAACTCTAACATAGACAAAGTTTGAATATTTTGAAAATTGATTCAAATTTTGTTGAACCTCAAAATCGTTAAGTTTTAGTACAACTTGCTCGAAATCAGTTTATCTTGGAGCAAAAAGCCCAACAAGGCTTTATTTGTTCCAAATATATGGCCTTAATTTTTGTACTCTCAACATTATTTCTAATTCCCAACATTCAAATTATTTCAAATTTGGGTAATTAATTATGTTGTGTCACAATATTGGCCCACAAAAGGCACTTAAGAAGTAAGAGTCGTTTGCACCTATCAACCACCATATTCACGTCTTCCATTCTTCAATCGTAAGTAGCAGATGCCTCATTTTATCAATCACTTTTGTACGAGAAGATATCCAGCATTAGATATATATTAACCGGAATGTCACTCATGTATTACTCATATTTTTATAATCTTGTAACTAAATATTTATAAATTCTTAGAATATTAAGATGATATTTATTTGCAACTATGTAAATTTAATATTTATATATGTATTACTAATATTTTTATGATTGTTAACACCTATAAATTGATTTTTTGATTGGTGTTGACCTGCGTTAATTATTCTTAACCCCTATTGAATAAGTCATACGAACTCTTCATCTCATATAAAAAGATTTATGAGACAGTCTAATATAAATTTTTATATCACTCTCATCTATAGTGAGGATCACTAATTAGTTTTGATGTGTTATTATAACCTATCATTATAAATGCTTTAAATACACCAATCTCTTTTTTCTTTTCAATTTTTTATTAAATGCATCACTTTTTTATTTTAACGTAGTCCCAAAACCCAATAAGGGGTTTGCCCCCAAAGAAACGAAAACACGGCAAATAAATTCAAGCATGATGACTTTAAAAAGTCAACGTCAAATTTAATGATTTATTATTTGTATGAACTAGATATATGGATTATAATTTATATAAGAGAAAATGGCCCCGGTTACCCTTTTTTTCTATATTTATAGCCAAATTACCCCTGAAATTAAATATTTGCCCTCATTACCCTATTGCTTATATAAATATCCCAATATGCCCCTTTTTTGTTTTACAAATGGACATGATTGGACGGACACTGAATGTGGCAGTACATGTGGCAGTGCATGTCACGTATTTGTATAAAATTTTGTTATATAATGTATTTGTTTTTAATTTTGAAATTTGCATTGTAATTATTAATAGTTTTAAATGATTATTAATAATTTTTCAATTTTTTCGAAATTGCCGTTTTGGCTCTTATTATATATTTTATACAAATTAAATAATTAATAAGATGTCTTATTATATTATATATCCTTACAAGTGGGAACGGCAATTTTATGCCTTATTATCTTATATTTAATTATTTAATTACTATATTATAGTTAATTACTTTAAATTTGTATAATATAATACATTATATTATATTGAAATCAAAAATCAAAATAAGACTTATAAAAAAGTGCCACTAATATGTGTTGATGGAACGGCAATTTTTAAAAATTGTTAGGGGGTGCACGGCAATTTTTTCAATAATTGCCGTGCCCCCCTTTATTTTTTGAAATTTTTTTGTAAAATATCATTAGTGTTATATAATTAAATAATTATTTATGTCTTATTACATTATATTTACCTAAAAGTGGGAACGACAATTTTATGCCTTATTATCTTATATTTAATTATTTAATTATTTAATTACTATATTATAGTTAATTACTTTAAATTTGTATAATATAATACATTATATTATATTGAAATCAAAAATCAAAATAAGACTTATAAAAAAGTGGCACTAATATATATTGATGGAAAGGCAATTTTTTAACATTGTTAGGGGGTGCACGGCAATTTTGAAAATAATTGCCGTGCCCCATATATTTTTTTTAAAAAATTTGTCAAATTTTCTTAAGTGTTATAATTTGTTAAAAAATGATGAAAAAGCTAATTTTGAAATTAATATTGTAATTATTAATATTTTTAAATGATTACATTTAATTTTCCAATTTTTGCAAAATTGCCGTGCCCACTCTTTATTGATTTTTTTTTTTTGTTTACAAATTAAATAAATTTTTAAATAATTATTTATTTCTTATATTATTTAACACATTATATTAAAATCAAAAATTATGACAACACTTATAAAATATTCATAAGTGCATTTTTATCAAGGGAACGGCAATTTTTTAATTTTTTTAGGGGGGGCACGGCAATTTTGAAAATAATTGCCGTGCCCCCCTATATTTTTTTTAAAAAATTTGTCAAATTTTCTTAAGTGTTATAATTTGCTAAAAAATTATGAAAAAGATAATTTTGAAATTAATATTGTAATTATTAATATTTTTAAATGATTACATCTAATTTCCCAATTTTTGCAAAATTGCCGTGCCCACTCTTTATTGATTTTTTTTTGTTTACAAATTAAATAATTTTTTAAATAATTATTTATTTCTTGTTATATTATTTAACACATTATATTAAAATCAAAAATTATGACAACACTTATAAAATATTCATAAGTGCATTTTTATCAAGGGAACGGCAATTTTTTATTTTTTTTAGGGGGGCACGGCAATTTTGAAAATAATTGCCGTGCCCCCCTATATTTTTTTTTAAAAATTTGTCAAATTTTCTTAAGTGTTATAATTTGCTAAAAAATTATGAAAAAGATAATTTTGAAATTAATATTGTAATTATTAATATTTTTAAATGATTACATTTAATTTCCCAATTTTTGCAAAATTGCCGTGCCCACTCTTTATTGATTTTTTTTTTGTTTACAAATTAAATAATTTTTTAAATAATTATTTATTTCTTGTTATATTATTTAACACATTATATTAAAATCAAAAATTATGACAACACTTATAAAATATTCATAAGTGCATTTTTATCAAGGGAACGGCAAATTTTTTTTTTTTAGGGGGGCACGGCAATTTTGAAAATAATTGCCGTGCCCCCCTATATTTTTTTTAAAAAATTTGTCAAATTTTCTTAAGTGTTATAATTTGCTAAAAAATTATGAAAAGGATAATTTTGAAATTAATATTGTAATTATTAATATTTTTAAATGATTACATCTAATTTCCCAATTTTTGCAAAATTGCCGTGCCCACTCTTTATTGATTTTTTTTTTGTTTACAAATTAAATAATTTTTTAAATAATTATTTATTTCTTGTTATATTATTTAACACATTATATTAAAATCAAAAATTATGACAACACTTATAAAATATTCATAAGTGCATTTTTATCAAGGGAACGGCAATTTTTTTTTTTTTTAGGGGGGCACGGCAATTTTGAAAATAATTGCCGTGCCCCCCTATATTTTTTTTAAAAAATTTGTCAAATTTTCTTAAGTGTTATAATTTGCTAAAAAATTATGAAAAGGATAATTTTGAAATTAATATTGTAATTATTAATATTTTTAAATGATTACATTTAACTTCCCAATTTTTGCAAAATTGCCGTGCCCACTCTTTATTGATTTTTTTTGTTTGTTTACAAATTAAATAATTTTTTAAATAATTATTTATTTCTTGTTATATTATTTAACACATTATATTAAAATCAAAAATTATGACAACACTTATAAAATATTCCTAAGTGCATTTTTATCAAGGGAACGGCAATTTTTTATTTTTTTTAGGGGGGGCACGGCAATTTTGAAAATAATTGCCGTGCCCCCCTATATTTTTTTAAAAAAATTTGTCAAATTTTCTTAAGTGTTATAATTTGCTATAAAATTATGAAAAAGATAATTTTGAAATTAATATTGTAATTATTAATTTTTTTAAATGATTACATTTAATTTCCCAATTTTTGCAAAATTGCCGTGCCCACTCTCTATTGATTTTTTTTTTTATTTACAAATTAAATAATTTTTTAAATAATTATTTATTTCTTGTTTGTTTTCATGTTATTCTTTTAATAAATATTTTGGATATGTTTTTTGATTTTATAGCAAATAATTTTTTCAAATAATTTATGTTTTTGGTATTAATTTTAAAACCAAACTCTTTTATACAATTTGAAATAATTTTTTCAAATAATTTATGTTTTTGGTATTATATAATATTTATATTATTATGTAATACAAATGTTTATATTTTTCAAATTAATATATGTATTGTTTTTTTGTTGCAAATTACAACGAAACTCACTTTATCTTTTATTTTCTAAAATAATAATATATTATGTAATACAATTTTTAATATATATGTATAATTTTTTTTCCATAGGTACGCGGCAATTCATGGGTTAAACTAGAACTCTTGTATTATAATTGTTATATAATCCCTAATAATCTTCTATTATAATTGTTAGGTGTAAAATTGTCGTCTACCCGTGCACAATAATTTAAAATTGTCGTGTAACCTATTCGAACATGAATTAAATAAACAAGAATTTGGCTGAACATGAATAAATAATAAACAAGATCCTTGTTATATACATCCAAAAGGGTGGGAAATAATAAACAAGATCCTTGTTATATACATCCAAAAGGGTGGGGGTGAAAAAGTGAATTTCACCCTGCACGACACTTGTAGTCACATGCATACAGTAGGGTGGGGGTGAAAAAGTGAATTTCACCCTGCATGACACTTGTAGTCACATGCATACAGTAGGGTGGGGATGAAAAAGTGAATTTCACCCTGCATGACACTTGTAGTCAAATGCATACAGTATATCGAAGGAATTACTTTATATAATATAAGATTGGTATGCAAGTACGCTCATAATGCTCATTACTAAAAACATTCAGGAGTGGAGTGAAGAGTTAGTAGCCAATCAATAATCAATATCGGAAAGGAGAAATCTTGAAGACTAAACACGGTATGTTAGACAATTTTATAGTGAGTTTTGTAATACAATTTTTTCGAATGTTATAATATTTGTGTTTCATTATTTATAATTTTTTTAGTGAGAAATAAATAATATTTTTTTCCCAAACAATTGTTAATCCATTAGTGTTTCATCACAATCACGTTGTTCTTGAGAATATTAACATAAAAGAACGTAATTTGTATAATATGGACTAGTGTCGTTATTATTATCCCAGCATACACACCGCCTTATGTAGTCCATAAATAAATATGTGAATTTCTCAATTGTAATTACATTTTCTTTCGTTATCTGAATTTTATTACGTTTATGATTTTTGACAGCTAATATACTATGAGTTTTATGTCCGTGGTCGTTTGGTACGGAGGTCACTGGGAAGGTTTGGAGTATACGAACGGATATAAACAAGAGGTTCAACTTGAGAGAATCACGTACTACACTTTATTCATGAGCATCCATGAACTTGTGTGTGCTGACCTGAATAGATGGGGATACGTGATTCACTCACTCGTTGAGAAGAAGGGAAGAGTCAAAAAGAAAAAAATAAAGAATGATTTTCATGTGACCAGATTATTGTCCATAATTGACGATACTCTAGTTGTGTTTGTCTCACTGAAATTGCTGGATGATGAAGTATCTCAAACCGATCCGTCAACAGAATGTCAGAATAGCAATATCGGAGGTTTCAGCTATAATGTTGGATCCTTCAATGAAGCAGAAGGAAGCACGTTTCATCAATCGACATACGATGGCAACGTGACACAGACTGACGACATATACAATCAAAATTGGAGTCAAAACAACGTTCCTTTTGGCTTACAAGACGACGAAACATTTTATACAAAATGGGGTGTCTCATTTGACGAGGGCTTGTCGCCGTTTGGTACATCCTCGGAGGATCAATGGGCAACGAGACCATCAGCATCATCATCAAGACAACCAGTGGACTTCGGATCGGATTGGGGTCTTGGCTATATTGACTTGAATACGTCCCCAACCCTATGTGGAGACGAAAATTTACTACAAGGCTCTGACATTTTTAGTGAGACACACGACTTCAGGAGAAGGGAAGAAGAATATACAACTTGTGAAGGCCTAGGTAGGGAAGAGGGATACACAACTTGTGAAGGTATAGTCAGCATGGATAATTTCCTAACATTTCATTTTCAACCCATTTGTTGCTACTTTTTGATATACTTGTTTACATTGTTTTAGGTTCACATCGTGGCGAAGAGGAAGATGATTCGGATAATGATATGATCGATGACTTCGAGCTATATGAGGATGATGAAACTGTGTTGGATGAGGAACAGCGACAGGCCTATGAGGACTTTTTGAATTATATTCAAAAAGCCGAATGGGTTATCCCGGATTGTCCATCTCCAGTCGCCCAGCCAACTGCGCAGCTACGGGGATGGCCTCATACGCCCATATCTTCACAGTGAACAGATTGAACAAATGTTTAAGAAAGTAACATATTAAATCAGAACAACACAGACAAAACATAAGATTATAATTAAGGGTACATAAACTAATTACACTTACCAATAGCGCTGCTGAGAACCCATAGAAGTGGTATGTTTTTCCTCTTCCTGTTGCATCCTGACTGGCGATGGTAGTTGGTACTTGGTCCATGTATTTCAGCAAGGTCAGAAACGATAGCTTACCCCAGGGAAAACGTTCCCATCGCTCTTCCTGCTCGACTAATGCCCACACCCAGTTATCCACCGTTGTTCTTCTAGAGTCAACTCCAAGCAGGATATAATATACAATGAGGATCTTCGAAATCTTGATCACGTCATCAACGTTCCTTTGGTACTCCCCTTCTTGAAATCGCTTAAGAAGGATCTGAAGAGTCACGTGACTACTATCATGATGGACTCTGTAGTACACTCCACCATCCGGAGGATGGTGTTCCCCAGACGGATTGAAGTCGGAGTCGCCGAATCTCAAACCAGTGATAAGAGCGAACTCTCTCTTTGTAAATCGCGTAACACGACGAGAATCACCAATACCAAACCATCTCTCGTGCACCGGCCTGTCCGGACCTGTCAACTCACGCGACATAAGAACATGAAGAAACGACTTGCATGTCTCAGTCGAGGTCTCCCATAAAAGAAAGTGGCCGAAACACGTCCCACAAAAATTTATAAGGCAGTCTGTCCCGTGCTCTCCTAAAGCGGCCCTAATGTCCTGTAGTATACTCAAACGAGTATACCCGTTAATTTTAGATAAACGGCCCTGACATCGTGGACGCACCCAACTCAAAGCCATCTACATCATTAACACACAAAATCTGATTAGTTAGTATCTAAAAAATGTCTTACGCAGCAAATGTACAAACATTTAGATTGATAAATAGTAAAACCAAAAAACTTACAAACTTGCGTCCAAACCCTAAGCCGTATACCCTAAATAATAATACTTGTAACACAATCACACGGATCATGCAAACACGTGAGATATTCATAAGAACATAAAATCACCGCAAATTTTACGAATGCATGTTTTACAACCCATGACATTACGAATCGTTATAAAGTGTCGACGAAAGTAGAGCATATGAATAAAATTACAAGTTCATCTCTACAAAATTACAAGTTAATCAACATATTATTCAACAAAAAAATTTCATCTCCAACATAATTAACATATAAACCAATTATTTGCCAAAAAAGAAAAAAATAGCATGACATTTGGTTCCAAAAGTGCCGTGTACCAATCAAAGATTCATTTTGGTACAAATTTTTTCTACTTTCAACAAAATCAATTTAATTACCCTAAGAGGCATTTTCCAAAAAAAAAATAAAGGGGGGAAACGGCAATTATTGCGAAATTGCCGTGCCCACTAATTTTTTTTTTTAAATTGCCGTTCATTTCCAATGCATGATTTTTCTAACATTTTATTCCACATTGAACATATAAAATAACATTTCAACATATAAAATAACATTTCAACATTTCAATTTCATCGCGAACATAATTTAACATATAAAACAATTATTGGCCAAAAAATAAAAAATAGCCCCTATTTGCATCCGGAAAGTTTCGTGTACTATCTAATGCAACAATGTAGTCAACTTTAAACAAATTATTCATAATTACCCTAAAAAGCATTAAAAAAAATTAATTTTCAGAAACGTGCCGTGCCCCCTATTTAATTTTTTTTTTAAATTGCCGGGCATGTGCATATTATGATCTTTGCAACATTTATTCCACAACCCCCTATATTATTCAACATATCAAAATTATAATATACAACATAATTTAACATATAAAACAATTATTTGCAAAAAAATAAAAAATAGGTGCTAGGTGTTTCCAAAAGTGCCGTGTACTTTTTGGTATTTCATTTTGCAAGGTATAGTCAACTTTCAAAATAGGATTCATAATTACAAATGAAAGGCATTTTATTAAAAAAAAAAAGGGGGGGAAAACGGCAATTATTGTGAAATTGCCGTGCCCTTTTTTTTTTTTTTCATTGTAAAGGCATTTTCATAAAATGTTTGTTGCAACATGTTATTCAACATTCAACAACATAGTATTCAACATATCAATTTCATTTACATAAGAATTTAACATATAAAACCTAAAAGGCAACATGTGATTTGATTATCCAAAATTGCCGTTCCCTAGTTCAAAATATTGCAAAACAATTTATTTATTCCACATTGAACATGATACACAACATATGAATTTCATTTTTCAACAAAATAACCATAAATTCTCAAAAACCCTAAATCATCAAAAACCCTAAAATCCCTAAATTATTATGCAATAAGATTTTGGCAACACACTTTCATTCATACACTTACAACAAAAATTGTAGAAACATAAAACATAATTGCATCCCTAATTCCATGAATTAATGGGAAAAAATTCCACAAAAAAATACATACAAAAAATTGCCTTTACTAACCCCACAAATTGATGCAATTTTCCCACGGTATGTTGAAGTGCAAAACCTTGTCAAGCTTCTTCAACCTTCTTCAAGCTTCTTCAAGCTTCTTCAATGGCCGTGTGTTGGTGTGGGAGGAAGAAAAGGTGAGAGGAAGGTTTCAAATAATTGCCGTGTCCTTCAAAAGTGCAAAAAAATTTCAACAAAATTTTGAAAAAATGCCAAACAACTTAACTTTTGTGTCATGCATGCCATTGTGTCATATATGACATGCATGTGTCCACATCTTCATTTAGTGAGATTGTAATGTAGTGCATTTACCAAAAGTGTATTTATTATATTAACACATCTCAAAAATAATTTATAAGTCTTATGAATTCTTTTTTCATATAATGTATTATATTATATAAGTGTACAATTTGAAATCATGTAATTAGCAAAACAAGTAAAAAAAAGAAAAAAAAATTAACTACACTCGATTTACAATTACCAATTATAATAATATAATTAAATAAGATAACAACTTGCATAAAATTGCCGTTTCAAAATGTAATATAATGTAATATATAAGAAACAAATAATTATTTAAAAAATTATTTAATTTGTAAACAAACAAAATAAATCAATAAAGAGTGGGCACGGCAATTTTGCAAAAATTGGGAAGTTAAATGTAATCATTTAAAAATATTAATAATTACAATATTAATTTCAAAATTATCCTTTTCATAATTTTTTAGCAAATTATAAAACTTAAGAAAATTTGACAAATTTTTGAAAAAAAAATATATGGGGGCACGGCAATTATTTTCAAAATTGCCGTGCCCCCCAAAAAAAAAAAATTGCCGTTCCCTTGATAAAAATGCACTTATGAATATTTTATAAGTGTTATGTATAATTTTTGATTTTAATATAATGTGTTAAATAATATAACAAGAAATAAATAATTATTTAAAAAATTATTTAATTTGTAAATAAAAAAAAAATCAATAGAGAGTGGGCACGGCAATTTTGCAAAAATTGGGAAATTAAATGTAATCATTTAAAAAAATTAATAATTACAATATTAATTTCAAAATTATCTTTTTCATAATTTTATAGCAAATTATAACACTTAAGAAAATTTGACAAATTTTTTAAAAAAAATATAGGGGGGCACGGCAATTATTTTCAAAATTGTCGTGCCCCCCCTAAAAAGAATAAAAAATTGCCGTTCCCTTGATAAAAATGCACTTATGAATATTTTATAAGTGTTGTCATAATTTTTGATTTTAATATAATGTGTTAAATAATATAACAAGAAACAAATAATTATTTAAAAAATTATTTAATTTGTAAACAAACAAAAAAAATCAATAAAGAGTGGGCACGGCAATTTTGCAAAAATTGGGAAGTTAAATGTAATCATTTAAAAATATTAATAATTACAATATTAATTTCAAAATTATCCTTTTCATAATTTTTTAGCAAATTATAACACTTAAGAAAATTTGACAAATTTTTTAAAAAAAATATAGGGGGGCACGGCAATTATTTTCAAAATTGCTGTGCCCCCCTAAAAAAAAAAAATTTGCCGTTCCCTTGATAAAAATGCACTTATGAATATTTTATAAGTGTTGTCATAATTTTTGATTTTAATATAATGTGTTAAATAATATAACAAGAAATAAATAATTATTTAAAAAATTATTTAATTTGTAAACAAAAAAAAAATCAATAAAGAGTGGGCACGGCAATTTTGCAAAAATTGGGAAATTAGATGTAATCATTTAAAAATATTAATAATTACAATATTAATTTCAAAATTATCCTTTTCATAATTTTTTAGCAAATTATAACACTTAAGAAAATTTGACAAATTTTTTAAAAAAAATATAGGGGGGCACGGCAATTATTTTCAAAATTGCCGTGCCCCCCTAAAAAAAAAAAAAAATTGCCGTTCCCTTGATAAAAATGCACTTATGAATATTTTATAAGTGTTGTCATAATTTTTGATTTTAATATAATGTGTTAAATAATATAACAAGAAATAAATAATTATTTAAAAAATTATTTAATTTGTAAACAAAAAAAAAATCAATAAAGAGTGGGCACGGCAATTTTGCAAAAATTGGGAAATTAAATGTAATCATTTAAAAATATTAATAATTACAATATTAATTTCAAAATTATCCTTTTCATAATTTTTTAGCAAATTATAACACTTAAGAAAATTTGACAAATTTTTTAAAAAAAATATAGGGGGGCACGGCAATTATTTTCAAAATTGCCGTGCCCCCCCTAAAAAAATAAAAAATTGCCGTTCCCTTGATAAAAATGCACTTATGAATATTTTATAAGTGTTGTCATAATTTTTGATTTTAATATTGTCACGCCCCAATTTCATATAAAGTTTAAAACGTAGAAATAAATATATTTTCATTTTCTTTAAATAAATCAGAGTGCAAGCGAAGCATTTTCATGGGGCGTCCAGCAGAAATTCCTAAAACGTTGAGATTTAAAAACAGACGATATTTATAAGATAGCCATTTTAAAATACAAAAGGGTTATATTATTTTAACAGAGAACACGTTCTTGTTTGAAGTAAAACACATAAACATTAATTTGTACATAATCGGGGTTTCAGGAAAACAAAACGAACATCCACATACATTCTTATATACATACAAAATAATATAACAGGCATCTCTGTTCATTCCTCCTCGCCTCCGAAATTTTCTGTAAAATAAAACACATGAACGGGGTAAGTGCCAAAAAGACACTTAGTGGGGTTGATTTGTACATTAAAAGGGGTACACATAACATTCTAAAAAATACTATATATATATACACGTTGTAGACTCCCGAAGAGTCCCAATGCAATCCGTTGAATAGGTTTTCGAAGAAGACCTATCGAGGCCCCAAGCCGACCCCATTTTGGGTTGTTACACCCTTCATGTTGGGATTCCGTAGAATACCCCCTTGTTGGGCTCCGACGAGGAGTACCCTACTTGGCGTGGCACACGCATGCGCAGTTAAATTATCATACAACAGTTTCCACATAACACATAGTGCACATTGTCACGTTCACGTTGGCCACATAATTCACATAACACATAGGTAAAGAAAATCCCTTGACATATGTGGTTTCTAAAGAAACCTCTTTTTAGCGGGTATTATCCCGTCTTATCATCATTTGAAACCATTTGCATTCATAGTAAAACATTCATAATCCATCATGTGTTTTGAATCATTCATTAACCATTTTCATCATATCACACATAACATTTCATGCGTTCAGCACATAAACCCAACACATTTCATATAGCATAATAAAATTCATAATTTAAATATTTTGAAAGAAATATAAATACCGACTTAACAATTTTCCCCGCATTTAAAAACAATCTTAATTTAAAGAATTTACCCCCACCTTGTTCGGTGGTTACCACGTGATCAGCAAGTCAAAGATCTCGTATCCCAGAGCTTCAATCCAACAGGTAGCCTACATAATTTATGATGTTTTCTTAGCTCATTATAATCTATAATTAAATATTAAAACAACATCGAAGCGGATAATATCGATCGAGATGAGACGGATCGGAACGGTAGGCCTAGCGATTGAGGTTGAAGAAACAAGAGAGAAAAATCAGTTTATAAGGCTGAGATGAAAGAGAATGGATTTTGGATCACAACAAAACAAGAATGAGCTCAATCGGAGTTGAAACGAGTTCGAACGGAGCGTTTTAAGATTGAAGGGTATTTTGGTAATTTGGTCAAAGGGTTGACTTTGACCGGGACCCACGACCCCCGGTCTCGTTGGTGATGACTCGGTGATAAGGTACGATGAAAAGAAAACAAGATTTGGATCGAAAACGAATCGAAAATACGATGTCACGCGCGTTCACGGCGACGGGAAAAACCTCGTCGGCGTTTCCCGACGACGGGAAAAAAAATCAGGCCAGCGTCTCCCGTTGCTGCCTGGTTTTCACGGCAGCGGGAGCACCGTGCTCGGCAGCTGCCCAATTTTCTCGGCAGCCTCGGCCCCCGTCTCCCGTCGCGACCCTGCTCGACCAGCCATCTTCCCGGAGGCACCGACGGCGGTGTAGTCGTCCTATGCCACCGAAACTTGGTCCTATGGATATCCTGAAACACTGGCTATCCGATCCGGCCAACCCTCGCCGGATTCCGGCGTGAATAGTGCCTGATAAACGGCCTCAAAAACTCTTCGTCGCACAGATTTTTACACGAAATCAATGTAACAACTACTTTTCCAATCCATTTTCCGGCACCGGCGCCGCCACCCAAGGCGGCGCCACCCTACCAGTGGCTAGTCCACCACTCCAGGAGGCCCTCCGATGCCTGCAACAACGAGAAGAAGGGCGAGAGAGAGAAAAACGGGAGAAAGAAAAGGTGACAAGAAGCAAGGGTTTAGGGTTTGGAGATGGTTTTTCGCCGTTTTCCGGCCAACGGGGTATCGGAATTGAATTCCGGAAGTTGTCCTAGACTCGTCTCATCGAGGGCTACGTTGTGTATGAAAATCAGCCGAAACGGTCGGGTTTGACTTTTTCCGGCGACGGCAGCGGCGGTTTTTCGCCATTTTCCGGCGAACGGAGAATCGGAATTAAATTTCAGAAGTTGCCCTAGACTCGTATCGTCGAGGGCTACGTTGTGTGTGAAAATCAGCCGAATCCGACAACTTTGAAATTTTCTGGCAGCGGCGGCGGTGGTGGCGGCGGCGGCGCTCCGGTGGCGTCGGCGGCGGCGCCCCGGCGGCGGCGGTGGCTCCGGCGGCGGCGCTCCGGTGGCGTCGGCGGCGGCGCCCCGGCGGCGGCGGTGGCTCCGGCGGCGGCGGCTCGCCGGAAACGGAATATATAATTTAAAAAAAAAGAAAGAAAGAGGAGAGAGACTTACGTGTGTTCGGCGCTTTTCGGCTCGTTCGAAAAAACGGTGAAAATGAAATCGAACTAGGGCCTATTTATAGAAAATGGAAATCACTATTCATGGTAGGTTTACTGTTCATAGGGTAGGGTTACTGTTCATGATAAGCTTCCGGTTACTATTCACGATAAGATTTCAGTTCCGTTCCTCATTTTTCCGAAACTCTATATTTTGCCCTTTTCTTCGCCGTTTGAGCTACAGGTGTCCGATTGACCTCTAGTTCGTTTCTATCTTCTCGTTTTTCCGTTATACATCTAATGATATAAAAATATTCTATTTTCCTTGTCTATAAATTTTATCGATTTAAAACCAATCGTTAAACACGTATCTGAAACGCACATAATTAAATTAAACAATCAAGAATTAATACACATAAGATATTTTAATTAAGGGTTTACTTGTTTAACTAACCAATTATGCTTTATTTTTGTCCTGGGCGTTACAAATATAATGTGTTAAATAATATAACAAGAAATAAATAATTATTTAAAAAATTATTTAATTTGTAAACAAAAAAAAAATCAATAAAGAGTGGGCACGGCAATTTTGCAAAAATAGGGAAATTAGATGTAATCATTTAAAAATATTAATAATTACAATATTAATTTCAAAATTATCTTTTTCATAATTTTTTAGCAAATTATAACACTTAAGAAAATTTGACAAATTTTTAAAAAAAAATGTAGGGGGGCACGGCAATTATTTTCAAAATTGCCGTGCCCCCCTAAAAAAATTAAAAAATTGCCGTTCCCTTAATAAAAATGCACTTATGAATATTTTATAAGTGTTGTCATAATTTTTGATTTTAATATAATGTGTTAAATAATATAAGAAATAAATAATTATTTAAAAATTTATTTAATTTGTAAACAAAAAAAAAAAATCAATAAAGAGTGGGCACGACAATTTTGCAAAAATTGGAAAATTAAATGTAATCATTTAAAAATATTAATAATTACAATATTAATTTCAAAATTAGCTTTTTCATCATTTTTTAACAAATTATAACACTTAAGAAAATTTGACAAATTTTTTAAAAAAAATATATGGGGCACGGCAATTATTTTCAAAATTGCCGTGCACCCCCTAACAATGTTAAAAAATTGCCTTTCCATCAATATATATTAGTGCCACTTTTTTATAAGTCTTATTTTGATTTTTGATTTCAATATAATATAATGTATTATATTATACAAATTTAAAGTAATTAACTATAATATAGTAATTAAATAATTAAATATAAGATAATAAGGCATAAAATTGTCGTTCCCACTTTTAGGTAAATATAATGTAATAAGACATAAATAATTATTTAATTATATAACACTAATGATATTTTACAAAAAAATTTCAAAAAATAAAGGGGGGCACGACAATTATTGAAAAAATTGCCGTGCACCCCCTAACAATTTTTAAAAATTGCCGTTCCATCAACACATATTAGTGGCACTTTTTTATAAGTCTTATTTTGATTTTTGATTTCAATATAATATAATGTATTATATTATACAAATTTAAAGTAATTAACTATAATATAGTAATTAAATAATTAAATATAAGATAATAAGGCATAAAATTGCCGTTCCCACTTGTAAGGATATATAATATAATAAGACATCTTATTAATTATTTAATTTGTATAAAATATATAATAAGAGCCAAAACGGCAATTTCGAAAAAATTGAAAAATTATTAATAATCATTTAAAACTATTAATAATTACAATGCAAATTTCAAAATTAAAAACAAATACATTATATAACAAAATTTTATACAAATACGTGACATGCACTGCCACATGTACTGCCACATTCAGTGTCCGTCCAATCATGTCCATTTGTAAAACAAAAAAGGGGCATATTGGGATATTTATATAAGCAATAGGGTAATGAGGGCAAATATTTAATTTCAGGGGTAATTTGGCTATAAATATAGAAAAAAAGGGTAACCGGGGCCATTTTCTCATTTGAATATATAATTGGGAACGTGTGGGTCTGGCCCGCATCCAGGTTCCTTTTTATTTTATTTTTAAATGTGATAATATTTATGTTGTTGAAATATAACATTTATATATATATCATAATATTTAGATAAAATTATTTAAATTCTTTTTAGTACAAATAACATAATTAAAAGTTATGTAACATTTTTATTGTACGAGTATAATATTTAGGGAAAATTGATAAAAATGATCTTTAAGTTTGCCAACTTTAAAAAAATGACCTCTAAATATTGGCATTTCCTAACCCGTAACTTACAAAATATTGGTTAAAACATCCTTTTACCGGCTTCAACGGGTAACCGTTCCTATTACCAGCTTACGTGTTAGCTTATGTATGTGACACGTAAGTTGGTTACCGGAACGGTTATCCGCTGGAGCCGGTCAAAGGATATTTTTACCAACATTTTGTAAGTTACGGGTTAGTTTTAAAAATGTCAATATTTATGGGTCATTTTCCTAAAGTTGGCAAACTTACGGGTCATTTTTACCAAATTTTCCAAACATTTATGTTATATTAGTATAACATTTATGTACAAATATCATAATTTTTAAGTAAAATTACTTAAACTTTTTTCAGTATAAAACATAAAAGTTATGTAACATTTATGTTATACGGGTATAACTTTTACGTTATATTGATATAACTTTTAGGGAAAATTGATAAAAATGTACTTTAAATTTTTCAACTTTAGGAAAATCACTCCTAAATATTGGTATTTTTAAAACTAACTCGTAACTTACAAATTGTTGGTAAAAACATCATTTGACCGGCTCCAGCAGGTAACCATTCCGGTTACCAGCTTATGTGTCAGCTTATGTATGTGACATGTAAGCTGGTAACCGGTACGGTTACCCGATGGAGTCGGTCAAAAGATGTTTTTACCAATATTTTGTAAGTTAAGGGTTAGTTTTAAAAATGTCAATATTTAGGGATCATTTTTCTGAAGTAGGCAAACTTACAGGTCATTTTTATCAAATTTCCCTAACTTTTATGTACAGATTTCAAAACCTTTAAGTGATATTATTTAAACTTTTTTTTCAGTATACATAACACAAAAAGTTATGTGAATAGAAAATAAAGATTATGCGAACATAATTAAAAGGTTAAGTTCGTCGTACTAAAATATTAGGTGAAAATAATTAAAGTTGGATGCAAGAACTAGAGTTTGAGCGCAAACTCTAGAGCATGAGTGTATATAAAGTGTGTTTTCAACATCTTCCAAGTCACGTGATTCATAACCCATATACTTGATGCACAAAAACAATTATATTCATTAATCGCGCGAATTCACAAATGAGAATAATATCACGCATTTATATAATGTACATTTGCACACCTGCTGTATGCCGGATTGGGGTCGTAATCCCAACTCTTAAAAAATGTTGACATTTTTTATATTTTTCATTTTTATAATTTATTTATTACAATTTGTCTCTTAATACCATAAAAAATTTATTACTTCATAAAAGTTGACCTGCTTTCATACATAAACATGTTCAATACGATACCCAATCAATCTTATACTAATATTTGGTAACCATAAACTTAATTACAGTATATAATCAAATTTCGTTAGTTAATCAAAAGTTGTCATGTGTTAAAGTTCGGAAAAATTGATAAAAATGACTTTTAAGTTTGTCAATTTTAGAAAAATGATCCCTAAATATTGATATTTTTAAAACTAACTCGTAAGTTATAAAATGTTGGTAAAAACATCTTTTAACCGGCTCCAACGGGTAACCGTTTTGGTTACCATGTGACACGTAAGCTGGTAACCGGAACGGTTACCTGTTGGAGCCGATCAAATGATGTTCTTACCAATATTTTGTAAATTAAGGGTTAGTTTTAAAAATGTCAATATTTAGAGGTTATTTTCCTAAAGTTGGAAAATTTACGGGTCATTTTTACCAAATTTTCCTTAAAGTTCAGTAGATTTTATCAAAATAAATATACAATTAATTTGATAATTATCTCAAAGAAGTTAATAGATATATAATTGTGATGAATCCTAGAGCCATCAAAATTATACTTCCTGATAGATATTAAATTACAAATGGACCAATCAAATCACTCCATTAGAATCTTAAAGTTATCAGAATTCTACTTCTAATCCTATTTGATGTTCATTATTCCACACAACACAAGAATTGAAGAATTCAAGAAGTCTCCACCGGGTGATATTCAAGTGTTCTTTGGCGGCATCAATCTTCAAGTGCTCTTTGGCTGCGATCTTCAAGTGTTCTTCGACGGTGGTGATTGTCTCAAAGGTCTTAAAAACTATCTTTTGATTCAAATAAGGTTTTAAACCATCAAATCAAATATTTTCTTCAAACTTGTACCTTGATTAGAATAAGGTGTTAAACCCTCGAATCAAACAGTTTCTTCAAATCAAGTTTAAATTTGAAGAAGTCTTCATCAAAAGTCAACTCAAAAAATCAAAGGATCAAAGAGATTGTAACCTCAAAAGTTTATTTGATTCAAATAAATATAATTTGAGCACTTTTTGTATTTATTTATTCAATGCACAAAATTTATAGTTACAAATTTTTGGCATGCCCAGTGGGACAATCTTTTCCTTTCATCTCTTCTCTTCACCAAATTCCGAAGTATCAATGTCTACGATACAAGATACGACAATCCTTAAAGAGCAAAGCTCAAATCTGATAAAAGTTGTTGAAAAGCTCAAGAAACATGTTCAAGCACGAGACCCACTACTTACAAAGTTAATGGACAAATAAATTGAACATATTTCACGAGTTTTTCGACAACTTTTATCAGATTTGTGATTTTCTCTTCAAGGATCGTCTTGTCTTGCATCATAGACAAATAAACTTTGGCGAAGAGAAGAGATGAAAGGAAAAGATTATCCCACTAGGCGTGCCAAAATTTGTAACAACAAATTTGATAGGACAAATTATAATAGATTTTGATGAGACAAAACATGTAATAGATTAGATCTTAGCTATCTGGTTAAGTTTCAATATGTAAAAATAGCTAAGGCAAGGATGCTGGAAGATGAAGAAGACTCTGCAAAGGAACCTGCGCCAAGTCCCTGCTACCTGTATAAATATCAAGTTGCGGCATCTTCCCAAGAGGACCGTGTCCAAGTATCAAAGGATGCTGGGAGGTATCTGAAAAATCTCAGGTCAAGGAACCTGACTTCTTCGGCGAAAAATGGAATTCTCAGATACATCAAAATCAGTACACGCTGATTAGCCGGTAGAGACACTCAAGTTCCAACCAATCAGAAAATGCCATTTGGAAAAGTAGCAAGGACAGAGTACAACAAACTGCAGAACAAGGACATGCAGAAAAAGGACAAGGCAAGCGCAGAACAGAAGGGAGGCGTTGCAGAGCAGGTGTCAGAAGATCAGCAAAGAACCAATCAGATTAAAACACCTCATCAATGAAGAACTGTCTTTTCAACAGGCAGATTTTTCACTGAAGTCTATAAATAGAAGATTGAGTGCACCTGAGAATACACAAGAACTGAAATATCCTACGCACGAAGCATATTCTCTAAAGAGCTCAAATCCTTCAAGTCTCAGTCACTCAGTCTAAATCAGCAACAAGCTAGCTACCTTGTGAAACTCAGAAGTTCAAAGAGCTTGCTGCATTCAACCGTTGAAGAATTCTCTATCTTTCTAAAATAAACTGTTTAGGAGTCGCTTAGGCAGAGGATATTTCTGCTAAGTAGTTGTTCTCTCTGAAGAAGAGAAAGGATTTTATGTAGGTCAAGAAACCTGTGTGGAGATCCTGTGTGGGTCGCTTAGTTTGGTCACTGTGTAGCTACTTGTGTGGATAGAGCTAACAGTATTTGTGTAGAGTAAAGTTTGTATTAGCAGTGTCTGTTGTAAATCAAACTTACTTTAACAAAGTCCCTCCTTGAGAATGAGTAGAGAGGATATAGAGGGATTACTCCACCCTCGAACCTCTATAAGCTTGCTTGCTTATGTTTTTATTACTTTATATATCTATCTGATCATATTAGCATCCTGCATTAAAAGCCATCCTTCGAAAATCACATTATTTCCGCTGTGCATTTTTAACTCTGTCTAAGTCCTGAAGTCACTGCCCAAGCAGCAAGCTATCTAACTACCTGCTCATCAAGGACTTAACATTTTTGGAAAAAAGTTGAAAATTTGATAAGGTTAATTCACCCTCCTCCTCTTAACCTTATACCACTTGGGACCAACAAGTGGTATCAGAACAGGTTGGATTAAAAACTCAATCTGTCTGGTCAATCCCCGTTCCCTGATTTTCAAAAATCTACATACATCATTTTCATCACATCATGGATACGCATAAACTTCCTATATTCTCTATTGAAGAGTATGATGACTAGAAAATTAGAATGCAGGTACATCTTTCAGCTATGCACGACGAGATGTGGATGGTTATTACTGACGGACCCCCAAGGATCACCAAGGCCAACCCCATATTCGCTAGAGCTGCCGATGCCAGTGATGCAGGAGCCATCCTTCATCAAGCTGTTATTGATAAACCTAGAGAGGAGTGGACGGTTGATGATAGAAGGCGAGCCAATCTGGATAATGTAGCCAAGAATGTCCTGTTTGTCACTCTGGATAAAGGAACCTTCAGCAAGGTTAAGACCTGCAAAACTGCGATGGACATTTGGAACAAGCTTGAACAAATATGCGAAGGAATAGAGCTGTAACATCCCCGACCAAAATATACACGTCATTAGGCATTCATTTCATGCATCATATGCATTTCATATTGGTTATAGGCTCTTATATAATTAGCATTGAGAAACCCCTATTATAATTGATTGAGACTCGAGTAATTTTCGAGTACATAATATAAACTATTTGATTAAGGATGATATAAATTATGTTGAATTTTGCAAAGAAAATAAATCTAAATTATATATACATATAAACCTAAACCATATATATTAATATATATATATATAAGAGTTGCAGTAGCATAATATATAAAAGTATGCAAAAGTAAGTATAATATTATTATATATATATACATGTGAAGCATGCAAGTAGCCGTAGTATGCATATATATATATATATATATATATATATATATATATATATATATGTATATATATAAAGAATAGGTTAGCTAATATTATAATATATTAGCATATGTATATGAAAATAAGATAAGAAAAGTCTTCACCCTTCCACTTGGAGTCTTCTTAATTATCCATAGATATATTCTCTCTTTAATCTTAGTCCCTAAGTAAGATAAGAACAAGTAGATAGAAAGAAGTAATAGAAGAAGGGAAAAACAAAGAAAAAGAAAGGAGGAGAAGGCTATCAACGAAGGTGTGCCAAGAAGAAGAAGAAGAAGAAGAAGAAAAGAGTAAGAAAATTATGTTCTGTTTTGCTTCATGATTTTCAGAGAATTCGAGTTCGATTTTGTTAAATTGTTAAACATAAAACTTGTAGAGAATCATGTCTTTTAGCTGGTTGTAAAATTTCAAAATATTTGGAGTTAAACTTGATTTGTTATGATTTTTCAAGTAAAGTGTGAATCTGAAAGTTGATTCTGTCGAAAATAATCTGTCCAGCGTATTGTTGAATTTTCTGGTAATTTTAGAAACGTATTTGGGGAAAACTTAAAACATGAAAGTTATAGCTCTATTTCTTAGCTAAATCCAGAAAAAAACCGTGAATTATTTGGTTAAGTATTGAGGGAGATCTTGACAAATTACAGAGATGGGTTTCATACGACTCTGTTTCGAAAAACTGTTAAGTGTGTTGTAATTGTAGCTTAATTTTAAGCACGTTGGAGGCTGAATTAGGAAAAATGTTAAACATAAAAGTTGTAGATCTATGTGTGAAGTTTCTACAGAAATTTACCTTGTTCAAATTGGAATTTTATAGCTCAAGTTATAGGGTAAATACGGAACATGGTCGATTATGTCGAAAGAATAAAAATTGCTAGAATCTTATATTATATGTATATATGCAATAAATGGAATTAAACATATATGCATCGCATTTCATTGCATAATGGAAATAAATATATTAAGGGAACGATTAGGCTAAATTGTATTGAATCGTATAGGAGCGCGGGCTGTAGAACGAGAGGAGGAAGCAGAGTAACGAACAATTGCTTATCCAAGCCGAGTGAGTATAAGCCATGTTATGTGATTTATATGAAATGTGAGTGTAAACCATATATGTGGCTTATACGTTATGTGATTTATATGAAATTTTGTTATGTGAGTATAAACCGTATATGTGCTTCTTAAATGTGATTTGTATATGTGATTTATACATAACGTGATGTGATGATATGCAAGGTTGTTATATGTGATCTATAAGAAATATGTATTTATATGAATTGTCATTGGATCAAAGGATATATTGGTAAATGTATATCGGATTATATGTTCAGAATGATTGATATGTTGCATTACATATGGCATGAAATTAAAAGGCCTGTGACTGTCTTGCTATGGATCTGTATACACAGTGGAGACGTTCGGGTCAAATTCATATTGGAGACCTACGGGTCTATAGCACAGTGGAGACCTTCGGGTCATAATCATATTGAAGACCTACGGGTCTATAGTACAATGGCATATTGGAAATCCCGGGACAGATCCAAGCTTGAGCAGTTCACAGAATAATAAACTGGACATAGTGGCATTTGCACATATATGATTATATTGTTGATTAATGATTTATGATTGTTAATTATTTATTATTTAATTAAAGTAATGGTTTATATTCACTGAGTTGCGACTCATAAAAATCGCATATTTATTTTTAGGTTCGATAATCCTTTTGACGTGGGTTTGTAAATATAGACATCACGCTATACCAGGTCGGCCGGCTGATGCCTCAAGCAACCTTCTCTTCCTCCGCATTTTGCATTTTGGAACGATTGTATCATGTTTTGTAATTAATGTGTATTACGATGGGATTATGGTTTTGTGATATAATCTTATGCAGTATTAGTCGTTAAATAATAATTTATGCTTATATGGATAAATCAAATGTCAGTATGATCTATCTACATGATGAGTATTTTATTGGAAAATATACGTCATAGGGGTATAGGGTGTTACAAGAGCTTACGAAGGAGAATAAGATATCTACTGCAACTCAGAAATTTGAGTTGCTCGAAATGCTCCCTGAAGAGACCCTGGAACAAATGGATTTGAGGTTCACAAACATTGTCAACGAGCTGGAGTCACTGGATAAGTTTTACACCCAAAAAGAGAAAAACATGAAGGTGCTAAGAGCCCTACCTACTGAATGGGACAGCAAGACGACAGCCATGAGAGTCTCCATGGACCTAAAGTCAATGAGCACATTTGATCTCTTCTCAAACTTAAAAGCCTTTGAATATGACATCAACAGAAGAAAGAAGGAGACAGAAGAACCAAGCACGAAGGTGACTGCTCTAACAGCAAGAAACGCAAGAGAGACTGGAGCTACCTACAGTAAGCAAGTGGAGCTACCTGTAAAAAGTACTGATGAAGAAATGGCCCTTCTCCTGAGGAATTTCAAGAAATTCATCAGATATAACAGGAGAGGTGACTTCAAGAAAAATCAGTCATCACCTCAACCGCCCAGCTTCCAGCAACCTAATTAGGATACTTCAGACCTATGCTACAACTATTGAAAACCAGGACACTATACCAGAGAGTGTCCTCATCCCAAGGTCAACCGATATCCCGAAGGAGAATCATCTCAGAGAAGAGAGAAACGGAGAGAGGAAAGAAGGAAGATCAAAGCCTTCCTCAGCGAGATGAAAAAAGGGAATGAATCATCAAAGGAAACTCAATAGGAAGCAGATTCCTCCGACAGTGACAGCGATTCCTCTTCATCAGAAAACGAGGCACTCATCTACCTGATGGCACAGGAAGCAGAGGACAGTGAAGTTGACGAGGTAATATACCTAACCCACCCTTTGCAGGAAGAGAAAAAGTTGAATAAAAGTCTCTCCCTAAGGCAAATCATGAACGATTTCAAATAGATAAACTCAATTCATGAGGAGTTGAAAATTAAAAATGAGATGCTCACGAGGGAAAACAAACAGTTAGCTGAAAAGCTATCTGCATATGAGCTCAGTAGCTCAAAGTGCAGTAACCTCCAGGAAGAGATATCGAAGCTCAATCTGACAATCGCCAAGCTTGAGGATGAGAAGTATGATCTCCAAGCAACCATAAGAACCTTTAGCAAGTCTGCTAAAGATGCTAAGGAGTGTCTCATGTCGGCCAGAAGTCCCTTCGATAGGACTGGCCTAGGATACTGCGCTGGAACTTCTCAAGAAACAGCAAGCACATCTAAAGCTATTGTTTTTATTCAAGCAGAGACCTCTATGGCAGAAGAGTTATCTAATAACTCAAAAGAAAGTTTAGGGAAAACAACAGGTATAGACAAGGATAAGAAACCCATGTACACATCCACAGGGAGTAAGCCTGTTTTCAAAAGCTGGCTACAGCGGAATCAATCTGCTTGGAGCAGCAAAAGAAAATAGCAACCTACAAGGATGCTGCATAGAAACTTCTACACCACACATACTAAGACTTTAATGTCTAAACCTAAAAGAGCTCATGCTCAAGGGAAGTATAGTGGAAGACCTCGCTTTAAAAGTGATGGTTACACACGTCCTGCACATACAAAAACAGTACCCTAAGAATACCGCTTATAGAGGAAACCACCAAGTCTACAACAAAGCAATTTTTGTACGACAAGTTTTGGATTCCTAAGAGGACTAACAAAGAAGGACTCGTCAATGTATGGGTACCTAAAAACCGATGATCTTTATTCTACAGGTACCTACGTCAGGAAGCAGTAAGGAAGTGTGGTACATCGATAGTGGCTGTTCAAGACACATGACTAGAAACAAGAAAATTCTCAGAGATCTACAACCGTGCAATGGACCCAAAGTAATTTTTGGAGACAACTCTAAAGGTAGCACTAAAGGAATTGGAGATCTCATCAAAGGAAACGCTCACATAAAGGAAGTATTATATGTGAAAGTACTAAAGTACAACCTGCTTAGCATAAGCCAATTTTATGACAAATGTTACTCAGTGGAATTCAATCACAACAAATGCCTAATCAGAGATAGTCAAACCAAGGAAGTGAAGCTAACAAGAACCAGAAAAAGAAATATCTACATAGCTAACTGGAGCTCAGTAACCACAGCTACATGCTTCATTGCAAAAGGATCATCAGAAGCTAGCTGGCTTTGGCACAAAAGGATGAGCCATCTGAACTTCAAATCAATTAACAAACTTGCAAGAAAATGGCTGGTCAGAGGGCTACCTGATCTGGTATATAAGAAAGAGAGCCTGTGTGAAGCGTGTCAAAAGGGAAAGCAGACCAAAAGCTCCTTCAAGAACTAAGTTCAAAGGTTAACTGAAAGGACACTTGATCTACTCCACGTGGACCTGTTTAGACCAGTGGAACCAGTAAGCATGAGTGGAAGAAAGTACACCCTGGTAGTGGTGGATGACTACTCAAGATTCACATGGACTCTGTTCCTAACAAACAAATCTGATACTCAGCGGAGGTTACCGAAGCTTCTGAAGAAACTACAGACTGAAAAGAGCCTGAATATAGTGAAAATCAGAACAGATAGAGGGACTGAATTTACAAACAAATTTATTGAAGAATACTACTTGAATAATGGAATCAAACATGAATATTCAGCAGCTAGGACGCCGCAACAAAATGGAGTTGCAGAGAGGAAGAACAAGACCCTCAAGGAAGCTGCAAGAACCATGCTGGCCGAAGCCCAGTTACCAAAGAGATTTTGGGCAAAAGCAATCAATATAGCATGCTACACCCAGAACAGATGCATTATCAACAAAGACCTAAATAAAACCCCTTATGAATTATGGTTCAGGTATACTCCAAACATTGAACATTTTAATATTTTTGGCTGCAAGTGCTACGTGCTCAACAATGGGAAGTACTACCTGAAGGTATTTGACTCAAAGTCAGATGAATGAGTATTCTTAGGATACTCCTTGGTAAACAAAGCCTTCAGAATCTTCAACAAGAGAACACTTATTGTAGAAGAATCATACATGTGGATTTTGATAAACCACATTGTACTAAAGCTGATATAGATAATCTCAATGAAGACTTTGGGAAAACTCGCATCACCAACACTAGTATTGAATATATTGATGCGGAGTTACCAAGTCTCCAAAATATGGAAACCAATCAAAATAAGCAACTTGTACCTACACAGTAACCTGAAGAAGAACAGGAACCCACAACAGACCAGTAAACACCAGTTATCCAAGAAGAAATACATCACCCTAAAGGAATACAACTGGAAGTCTGTTTAGATATTCAACCTGAGCCAAATCAGCAAGCTATACAGTATGATCAAGAGCAACCTGTTGAAGGACAAAATGAACAGCAAGCTGAAGAAGCAAGAAGAAAATGGCTAAGGAATCATCCAAGAGATCAAATCATAGGAGATTTCACCTCTAGAGTAAGAACAAGAAGAAGCAACCTCCATGAAGCCATGTTTGCGTACTTCATCTCACAAACTGAACCAAGCTGCTTAGAGGAAGCACTTATAGATACCAACAAGTTATGCAGGAAGAGTTAAATGGATTTGAAAGAAACCAAGTATGGCATCTAATTCCCAAACCTACTCACCAAAGAGTAATTGGCATGAAGTGGGTATTTAAGAACAAACTGGATGAAGAAGGCCAAGTTGTCCAAAACAAAGCAAGACTAATGGCAAAAGGTTACTGTCAGGAAGAGGGAATAGATTTTGAAGAAACCTTTGCACCAGTAGCCAGATTGGAGGCAATCAGAATATTTCTAGCTTACGCAGCTCACAACAACCTCACTGTATATCAGATGGATGTAAAGACTGCATTTCTCAATGGTTTACTAGCCGAAGAAGTTTACGTAGAGCAACCTCCAGGTTTTGAAGACAATACCGAAAGTATGGTATTCAGATTAAAGAAAGCTCTCTATGGACTCAAACAAGCACCTAGAGTCTGGTATGACACCCTTTCAAGTATCTACTTGACAATGGTTTCAAGAAATGGAAGGTAGACAAGACACTCTTTAGAATCCAAGATGGAGAAAGCATACTACTTGTTTAAATCTATGTTGATGATATCATATTTGGGTCAACAAATAAGGAACTATGCCAGAAATTCTCAAATCTCATGCAATCCAAGTTTGAAATGAGCATGATGGGAGAACTAAGCTTCTTTCTTGGTCTTCAAGTGAGCAATGGAACCTTCGTCAATTAAATGAGGTACACCAAGGAACTGATAAAGAGATTCAGGTTAGAAAATGCAAGTACAATAAGCATCCCAATGGTAACTTCAGGAAGCTTGGATAAGGACAGTAATGCTAAAGCAGTAGATATGACAAAATACAGAAGACTTATTGCGTCACTGCTCTACCTAACAGCTGGCCGACTAGATATCATGTTCTCAGTAGAAATGTGCGCAAGATACCAAGCAGCACCAAAAGAATCACACCTAACTACAGCCAAACGAATCATCAGATACCTTAAAGGAACCCAGTAAGTCTGCTTATGATACCCTAAGGAAGGTGGAATTAAACGTATTGGCTATACTGACTCTGATTTTGTAGGTTGCAAAATCGACAGAAAGAGCACAAGTGATACCTGCCAACTTCTAGGAAACAAGTTGGTATCCTGGTTTTACAAAAAGCAAACCTCTATAGCAATCTCAACAGCCGAAGCCGAATATGTTGCTACAGGAAGCTGCTGTGCACAAATTCTATGGATCCAATAGCAATTGAAGGACTATGGGATTGAAAAAAAAGGAACACCCATCCTGTGTGATAATACAAGTGTCATTACAATCACACATAACCCAATTCTTCATTCAAGAACAAAACACATAGACATCAGGCACCACTTCATAAGAGATCATGTTGAAAAAAAAGATATATCCCTAGAGAAAGTGCATACTGACCTACAACTAGCTGAAATTTTCACCAAGCCCCTCTGTGAATCAAGATTTTCATTTCTCAGAAACAAGCTAGGCATAATCAACCTAAGCTAAATATCTCTAATATCTCTACTTATGTGGTTATACAGCTTAGAGGGAACTCCAGGCAATGAAAGACTCAAATGACAAAGCAGTAACCTAAAGGTCACTGCTCGAGGATCCTGGATAGTCCCTGAAGCTATGATACTAGCCAACGATTACAGCAAGCAATCTATAGGAACCAGAGACGTGGGTGCGTGGAAAGCGGAATAGTTACCCAGCGTCAAGCAGCCATTTTTGATCTTCTCAAAATGTCACATCAAGTACATCAACACACACCACGTCAAAAATCTCAGCCGAAAGATCAAGTGACGCTTGAACTCCAAATCAAATCTAGACCGTTCGATCTAAGATCCTTCAAATTCAAATATAAGGAAGTTTTGTTTCACACTTATCATTTTTTGCTCTCAAGTTTTTCTGAAAACCCTAACTCTTTGCACTCCATAAACTCTTGCACTCCACTTTATCTCTCTCTCTCTCTCTCTCAAATGGGCACCCAAACAAAACCTCATTGTCGACAGCAGGCTGGTGGACCAGGGCATCCTGCTCAACATGGTCGAGGAGGAGGGACATCCTAAGGATCTGATGAAAAATATACTACGGTGTCTTCGCTCCTCAGGCCTACTGAGACTTTGCTCCTTTTTCAAAACTCCCTATACAGAGGACCAGGTTGCCAAGTTCTACGGGGGGCAAAGGTCTCTGAAGATTGGTTAGAGATCATTTCAAAGTTGGGTGGGGTGGAGATCACTGTGGACATTGGGCTTTTGGAGGAAGTGTTCTCCCTTCCCACTGACGGAATGGACGCCAGTGACTTCTCCACGTATGGAGAAGGAAAGCTTGAGGCCTATTGGAAGACATTCACCGGTAGGACGAACACGACGGGGATGTCCAGGAGCTGCAGCAAGAAGTTATTTCTTCTTGAGTTCGAGATGCTGCATAACATCTGCCACTACATCATTGAGAACTGCTCTCGCTCCTTTGATAAATGTACCAATTTCAGGTACAGGATGATGATGGCCATTCTGAAGAAGGAGAAGGTGGACTAGGCCAGCTACCTACTTTCCAGGCTGATAGAGAAGGTGGAGAAGAAGGTGGGCAAGCTTACTTATGGGCTTGTGGTGAATACCCTCCTGGGGCACTTGAAGGTGGATCTGTCCCAGGAAAAACCCATCCAGAAAGGAAAGTTCATCGGCGCGGGTAGGGTTTTTACCAAGAAGACCACTGCTCGGTCATCCCCAGTAACCAGGAAGGTCTCCGAGGGTTTCAAGGGCACTTCCAGGACAAGAAAGGCATTCCACCGGACCAGCAGCGACTCATCTTCACCGGAAAGCAGCTCGAAGATGGACGAACCCTCATCAGCCTCTGCAGTGCCAAAGAAGATTAAGCACAAGAAGGAGATGCAGAGGAGGCTGGTAATTTCTGATGACAAATCAGAAGGCACCACTACTCAGGCAGTTAAGAAGTCTGCAGTAGAAGTGGAGATTGATTCTCCACTAAGGGATGAGCAGGCAAAGGATGCTGCTGTTCATGATGAAGAAGCTGGAGGAGAAGAGGAGGATGTGGTGGAATATATCATCAGCTTACCGAAGTTGGAAGCTGATTTTGCAAAGCTGATGGATAGATTCACCACATGGTGGCAGTACAGGCACTTCCCTAGAGAAGAATTGATCCAGTGGTCCGACTGGCAAACGGAGGAGGAGTGGGTCCTGAGCTGGGCAATGATGGATGATCTAGAGAAGGTTCTGTAGAAGAAGTTCCTGAAGGATCTCAAGAAGAAGAAGTGGCCTGAGTATCTGGAGAATGCTGAGATTGCTGCTGAGATAGAGACCAGAAAACAAAAGGAAGCTGCTAAGCAGCTATCTGGCCCTAGGAGCCTGAAGGGGAAGGCACCCATCGAGCAACCAGATTTCTACCGGGAAGAGGTGATTCTGGATGTTGCTGCTAACCAGGTCAGAGCAAGCAATGATGTGGGCTTTGTTGCGGCCCAGGTGGAGAAGTACGGAGAAGAAGAGGCTCTGGAGAGGATGCTTAAGCAGGCTACTGATGTGAGCCTAGCTGAGACAAGGATGAGGAGGCCAGTAATGGAGCCTCAGGCAGGTGAAGGATCCTCCTGCACACCGCTAATCATAGAACCCATTAGCAGGTGGTCACCTTCACCAACGGAGAAAAACGGTGAAGAATTTTCCTATCTCTTTGATCTGATCATTTTGCCGAAGGTCCCTGGGCAGACACCGATGAAGGAGAGGAGCACTACGCCAAGTGACTTTCCCAAGGCAAATGAGTTGGAGACCCTCGTTGTTGTGGCAATGCTCGATACATTTCTACAGCTAACCATCACACCACCACCACCAGCCGCCGATGAAACCGTGAAGACATCTATGCCAACACCAATAAAGGTAGAGGCTGAAGGGGAACAGGGATAAGAGAATGAGGCGACTGTTCCTGTTGAACAGGTACGGGAGATGGAGACACCTGCTTTTTTGGAGAAAGCTCAAGGAATGGAGCCTATCCCTGTGAAAAATGAACAAGGAGGAAAGAAAACTGTTCCTATGGAGATGGAGGAAGCAACGCCTGTCAAGTCAGTGGACCATGGCGAGATGGTAACTGATGGTGAAAACATAGGAGAGAAGGAGGTGGATGCTGGACAAGAGGTAGGAGATGCAATGGAGGTGGATAAGGAAAAGGAGAAGGAGACTGAGGACAAGAAGGAGGATAAGGTTGATGAGGAAGAGGCTGGAGAGGAAGCCCCAAAAATGGAAGTTGGATCAGGAGATGGAGGATCTAGCACTCCATCCAACAGTGATGATGGGTCACCAGTGAACATGGTGATACCGGAGCCGAAAAATCTAAAGCTCTAACTCTTGCTTTTTCTTTTCAGCAGGTACCTGAAGACGCTCCAGCAACCAAGACAAATGATGAAGTCATTGCTGCCATTGAACATATGGGGAAGTCCCTGGTGAAAGCAAGTAAAAAGCTCCACAAGAAAACTTGCTCAAGCACCATCAAAACTCAGTCTTTCTTGGACTCCCTCAACGTGACCTTAGCAAGACTTCGTCAAATGCTCTGAAATTTCCAACCCCCCAAGGAGAATACTACTGTGGAAATGGTCAAGACAGTGATGGAAAAGCTGAATAGACAGGAGTAGAAGATGATCCTCATGGAATCTGATCAGAAAGCTCTCATCGCCACAGTAGGTCGCATGGATGAAGAACAATTTAACCAATCGCAAGTCCTGAGAGAGCACTCTGGCATCCTGTCAGAGATTCACTTGATGGTTAGCTTTATAGTTTGAAGGGTTGATGATGACAAAAAGGGGGAAGGAAGGTTGGAGGCACAGCAGAAGAGCAGACAGGATCCTTCATCTTGCAGGCAGATGGTTGTAAGCAGAAGGAAGGATGATGCTGGTGATGGTGGAAGTAAAAGAGCTGGATCAAGAGGCCTTCCTGACAGCAGCCTTAAAAGAAAATCAAAAGCTGTCTCAAGGGCTGTTCATCCAGGCTTCAGAAAGGGATCTGAAGACAGAAAGGAAAAAAGAAGAAAGGCAGAGGCTGATCTGAAAAGCAAGCTGGACACTGTATTTGGGAAAGGGCCACGGGAAGCCCTACAGGATGTTTTTTCCGAAGTATACCCTGCCCACAAGTTGCCTGATCTTGAATTCCTGGAGAAAAACATGCAGAATCCTACAAGCTCTGGCCTGAAGACCTTTCTGGAAGCAAGTCCGGATCCCAGAAGTGATAGGTTCATAATACTTAAGATTCCGGAGGTCATTTTTCCTACAGACGCCAATCCCTCATTTTCTCGGATTGAAGCCTTCAAGAAGATGGAGTTGATGAATTACTTCATAACTCTCTGCAAGGAAAATCTGCTCTCTTCAGAGGATTCCAAACCAACAAAGATGCCCTGCAGAGGTTCCTGGATCTTGCCAAGAAAGGAGAATTACCAATCCAAGTCAAGCTGAAGCAGAGACTAGGAAAGGAGTTCATACCTTATTGCGAAGACTTCTGGCTTAGGATTGAAGAAGATGAAGAAGTAAGGAAGCTATTAGAGCCAAGCTATCAAGAGTCTCTAATCAACTGGTGGAAAGATACAAAGTTCGAAAGAAAGAAGAAAGCCAGTTGGTTGAAGACTTAGTATTCTTCGTTCTGTTTCTGTTTATCTTGTATTTGCCCTTGTTTCTTTCTGTTGTCAATCTTTCTTTCTGTTGTCAATCTTTCTTATGTGTGATCTGTAATTATGTTGATAGATCATCAATATAATACATTATGGTTTGATTTTCTGAAAGCTCACTTCTTGTGAACTTAATGCATGATTATACTGATTATGTTTGTCTACATAATGTTCTGATTTATATATGAAAAATGAGTCTTGATCCTCTTAAGGAATTTTGTCATCATCAAAAAGGGGGAAATTGATAGGACAAATTGTAATAGATTTTAATGAGGCAAAATATGTAATAGACTAGATCTTAGCTATCTAGTTAAGTTTTCATATGTAAAAATAGCTAAAATAAGGATGCTGGAAGATGAAGAAGACTCTGCAAAGAACCTGCGCTAAGTCCCTGCTACCTGCATAAACATCAAGTTGTTGCATCTTCTGAAGAGGACCGTGTCTAAGTATCAAAGGATGTTAGGAGGTATCTGAAGAATCTCAGGCCAAGGAACCTGACTCCTTCGGCGAAAAAATGAACTCCCAGATACATCAAAATCAGTGCACGCTGATTAGTCGGTAGAGACACTCAAGTTCCAACCAATCAGAAAATGTCATTTGGAAAAGTAGCAAGGATAGAGTACAACAAACTGCAGAACAAGGACGCGCAGAAAAAGGACAAGGCAAGCGCAGAATAGAAGGGAGGCGCTGCAAAGCAGATGTCAGAAGATCAGCAAAGAACCAATCAGATTAAGACAACTCATCAATGAAGAACTGTCTTTTCAACGGGCAGATTTTTTACTGAAGCCTATAAATAGAAGATTAGTACACCTGAGAATACACAAGAACTGAAATATCCTACGCACGAAGCATATTCTCTAAAGAGCTCAAATCCTTCAAGTCTCAGTCACTCAGTCTAAATCAGCAGCAAGCCAGCTACCTTGTGAAACTCAGAAGTTCAAAGAGCTTGCTGCATTCAACCGTTGAAGAATTCTCTATCTTTTTAAAATAGACTGTTTAGGAGTCGCTTAGGCAGAGGATATTTCTGCTAAGTAGTTGTTCTCTCTGAAAAAGAGAAATGATCCTGTGTGGGTCAAGGAACCTGTGTGGAGAACCTGTGTGGGTCGCTTAGTTTGGTCACTGTGCAGCTACCTGTGTGGATAGAGCTGATAGTATTTGTGTAGAGTGAAGTTTGTATTTGCAGTATCTATTGTAAATCGAACTTACTTTAACAAAGTTCCTCCTTGAGAAGGAGTAGAGAGGATGTAGAGGGATTACTCCAACTTCGAACCTCTATAAGCTTGCTTGCTTGTGTTTTTATTGCTTTATATATCTATCTGATCATATTAGCATCCTACATTAAAAGTCATCCTTCGAAAATCACATTATTTCCGTTGTGCATTTTTAACTCTGCCTAAGTCCTGAAGTCATTGTCCAAGCAGTAACCTATCGTACAACAAGCTATCTAGCTACCTGCTTATCAAGGATTTAACATTTTTGAAGAAAGTTGAAAATTTGATAAGGTTAATTCACCCCCTCTTAACCTTATACCACTTGGGACTAACAAAATTTTTGTGTATTAAATAAATAAACACAAATAAATGCTCAAATTATATTTATTTGAATCAAATAAACTTTTGAGGTTACAATCTCTTTGATCCTTTGATTTTTCTCTTCGTGTGAATTTGAAGTTAACTTTTGATCAAGACTTCTTCAAATTTGAACATGATTTGAGGATTTAGTACCTTATTCGAATCAAGGTATATGTTTGAGGAAACTATTTGATTTGATGATTTAAAACTTTATTCGAATCAAAAGATAATTTTGGAGACCTTTGTGAAGATCAACGTTGAAGAACACTTGTAGAACGTTGTCGGAGAGCACTTGAAGATCGTCGTCGTCGAAGAACACTTGAAGATCTCCTCTTGGAAGCACTTGAAGATCGTCGCCGTTGAAGTACACTTGAATATCGCCGTCGGTGGAGAGCTCTTGAATTCTTCAATTCTTGAATTGTGATGTGTCGAATTATGGAAATCAGATCTCCAGATGTTGATGGAGAGTCCTAATAGGATTAGAAGTAGGGGTAGTGTTTGTGTGCACCAAGTGCATGGGTCATGATCCACACAATTAGGCACGCGGTTCGGGTCGAGTCCGGTTTAACCCATATATGTGCTCATTTTTTTTTTATTTATGTCATAACCTTTATGTTTTAATAATATAACATTTATGTTGTAATAGTATAACATTTATGTACATATTTCATAATTTTTTCAGTGCATAACTTATACTTTTTTCACTATAAAAATTCATATAATATAGTCAAAACCTTTATGTTGTAATAGTATAACCTTTATGTTGTAATAGTATAACCTTTATATCCAAATTTCATAACATTTTCAATAAATAACTTATAATTTTTTTACTATAAAAATTCAATATAGACAAAACATTTATGTTATAATGATATAACTTTTATGTTGTAATAGTATAAATTTTATGTATAGATTTCATAACATTTTCAGTGAATAACTTATACTTTTTTCACTACTTAGTAATTCAAAAGGTTATGTGTATATAAGTAAAAGGGAAAATTGATAAAAATGACCTTTAAATTTTTCAACTTTAGGAAAATGACCCTTAAATATTGACATTTTTAAAACTATCCCGTAACTTACAAAATGTTGGTAAAAACATCATTCAACCGGTATAAAAGAGAACTCATTGATAGCATTAGCAAAATATAATTCAAACTGAATTGTCAGATCAATTCAAACTATATCTCACTTTATAGAATTAAATCATGAATATAATTAACAGATATTTAAAATAAAGTAAGAAATGGAAATCAAGCACAAAGCCTCAAAATGATAGCAATCGAATTAAACGATCCATGAATCAGAGAGGAGAAATTTAGCTACTCATGCTTTGAGTAATCATCTCCATAAAAATCGTCACCATTCATCTTGAAATCGAAAAGAAAAGAAAACTTGAGAATGAAAGAATATGAGAAGTGGCGTGCCTTTTTTAGAGAGAGAAGGAGAGATCGCGTAGCATCTCCAACTCCTAATAAAACTCATAAATTAGAATCCTAATCATATGAAAGTCTATTATAAAATATAAGAGCTAAATTAGAGTTAACATTTTTTTTTTTTTTGTCCTTTCTTCCCCACCAAGTCATCTGAGCTCATTTGATATGATCTTCATTAAGCCCATTTCAGCCTATAATTGATAAAATCCATCAATTAACAATTAAGTACAAATGGATTATAACCAAGATAATTGTGATGATAAAATATATACAAATAACAATACATCAATATTATATGATACGTATAAAAATATTACTTGATATATATAAGTGTTTCACGGATTTACATGCATGTCCATGGCCATTATAGTGTATCAAAAATATTATATAAATAACATGCATAAAAGTATTACTTGACATGTCTTGTTCGAGTTTTGACTAATCATTTACTTTCGATTGGTCTGATAGATTAAACCCATTAGACGATCTCATATAAAAAAATACCTAAAATAATTCGTAAATTGAAGATAAGTAATTTGGTATGACATAGAAAATGCATAAAAAATACAAAAAGAAAAAGTAAAGAAAAACATCTAACTAAGATGTTGAAATAATCAAACATATCTAAAACTTATTTAAGTAAGTTGTAAGATAATTTAAAAAATAAAAAATTGAAATTATAATATTTATTTAAATAATCAAAACTATCAACAAATTTAAAACTTTTATAATTTAATCAAAGATAGCTGAAAATTATAATTAGAAAAAAATGTTAATAAAAAAAATGTTTGGATAAATAAGAAAATAATTTATTAAGTCTTAAAATTATATTTAAAATAAAAACAAATATTAATGTTAAAAAGCTACGTACTATTTATTAATCTAAAAATTATTTCATGAAACCTAAATCTTATTATCCAAAAAATCTGAATAAAATTTAAAATAATAAAAAGTTATAAAGAAGAAGGAAAAATGAGACAATAAAAGGAAGAAGAGAAGCAAAAACAAATAAAAGTAGTGTATAAATACAGGAAGTCAATGTCAACCAATGCTTTTTTAATACCTAATAGACTTTTATGCAGACGACAAAATAATATATATGTAAAACCAAAATCGGAAAAACAAAACGCGTCGCCGCCTTGACCGGAGGTAGCTCTGAATTTGTGCAACTATATATATGATATTATATTCGAAACAAGGTTAATAAACTAATTATGGGTAGGGTTTTAAGCGTAACGTATGAATATGGAGTTCGTTCTTTCTTTGTGGGGTCGGGCCTCTTCTTAATGATTGTTGTCTCCGTTTCAGTATTGGCTCTCCTTTGCGCCGATGACGCCAAGCCCCGCCGCAAGAAACGTCATGCCGCCCGGGATTCTGCTCCTCCGCCTCCTGCTCCTGCACCTGTTGCACCTGCACCTGCACCTGCACCGGCACCGGCTCCTGCTGCACCAGCACCAGCACCTGCACCTGCACCGGCACCGGCTCCTGCTGCACCAGCACCAGCACCTGCACCTGCACCTGCACCGGCTCCTGCTGCTCGGGTTTCTGTTGTTAGTAGTGGTGGTGGTTACAGGAGTAGCGGTGGATATAGTGGTGGTGGAGGTGGCAATTACTCTGGTGGCGGTGGTGGCGGCTACGGAGGTGGTGGTGGTTATGGCGGTGGTGATGGTGGTGGTGGAGGAGGTGGCGGTGGTGGAGGCGGTGATGGAGGCGGTGGTGGGTGTTAGACATGCTTGTGCCTGTAAGATGCATGTAAAAGGATTTGAGTTTTCTCATATATTTGGCGCAAGTTTAAAGAAAAAAGGTTTATTTTGTGTTTATATATTTAGTGTGAAGTGAATTAATGATGATAGTGCAAATTAAATTGTATAATTTGCTTTACGTCACAACATATTTGTCTGAATATATTTGTACGGATTTGTATAATTCTCATTTAATCATAATCGTGGAGTAATTTATTGTGAAAATGGCTCTACCTACCCCATTTCATAAGAGGCATTATTTTTCCATCCATAATTAAATATTTTTATCCATTTTAGTGGTTAAATGTCTACCCTTTATTTGAGAGACGAGGTCAAGTATTCAAAAAATAAAGTCAAATATTCCTTATTTGATAACAAAATATGAATTGTTTAATGTATATTTATTAAAAACTATTATTTGGATCATAATAGTATTTTATATTTTTGTTTTAATAATTTATAATAAAAACTTAATTTTTAATCCAATATGGATTGTGTAATGTATCCTTATTAACAATTATTATTTAAGGTCGTAATATTAATTTAGTATTTTTATATTTGATAATTTTATATTAGAATTCTAATCCAACTTAATCCTGTAGAATTATAATTCAAATATTTTTGTATTTTCTAATTTTATATTCACAATTCAAAATCCTATTAAATTATATACATATTAAAAAAAATCCTATAAAATTATAACCCTATATATGTTAAGAAAAAATGGACATACGTAAAGCTTTCCTATTCAACTTTAGCATTGATTAAATCATATATTGACAGACGACACAAACAGAAGTATCTAAGTAGTGTAACCCACTATTGAACTATGGTTTGTAGTGTAATATTAATTAGCTTTGCCAAATTATCTATGTTATAATCGATAATATTGGTTGAATATTGTTGGGCTTACTATGTTTTCAATTATATATGTACAGCGATAGTAGTGCAAATTATATGGATGGATTTCAAATCCAACTCAATTTAAATGAATTTGAAATATATTTATTTTAAATTTCAAATCACTCTATTTAAATTTAATAATAATTTTGATTAAAGTAATGAAACAAATGAGCATTATAGAGAGGATCTTTTAAACTCTTTAAAATGGATTACTTCTTTATAAATTGGTGTTGAAGAGAAACTTCTCATGGTTCTTCCAAGGAATTTGTACCCCTTAAATGGTTTGTGTAATGACATATGAATAGTTTACAAAAAATTTAGGAACTTATAATCAATGCGAAAATAGTTTTTGGTCAAACATATTGGAAAACATGTATTGATCGCAAACATCCCTTTCTGACACAAAGTGAAGGATATCCATAATAATTTAAACACAAACAATTTATCTTATCCCATGATAATAAAGCTCAATGACAAACAATTCCTAATCAATGACAAACAATTCCTAATGGTAGTGTCTACTTGCCCTAACATATATGTTTTCTCACGCATAGTTATATGTAACACCTTTTGTTGGGACAAATATCGCATTCTCCAAATTAGTATTGATTAACTTATAATAATCATATTATGAAATAATGTAAGAACCACTTCTACAAAAACTAAAGAGGAGAAAAAATATACAATATCAGATTAAATATTCCAAAAGCCAAAAAGAAATATACAATTAAATGAAAAAGAAAACATGCAACAAGAAGAAAAAGGTCTCCACATACAATGTATGTGATCCAAACAAGTATAATAAAACATCACAAATCTAACAAACATTGTAAATCATAATAACTAATATTTTTAGCATTGAAATGATTAAATACAATCTCATAATTTTACTTCAGCAAAATCTTGAATGAGGTGGTTTCACAAATATCATTCCATGAGACGGGTCAAATCGGGTCAGATATAACAAATTATGTAATACTTTTGTGTGTGGTATGTAATCATTTTTTATATATTAGGTATTACTTTTGTATTATAACATGCGTTTTGGGTTGTATCAGATTAAAGAAAATATGTAATACTTTTATATTCATTAGGTAATATTTTTCTGTATTTCAAGAAATACATTTGCATAATAGGATAAATGACACTGGGTCGGGTTAGGTTTTTTAAAAATGTGCGGATCCCATGCTCTTCTCCCTCGTGCATAAGTCATACAATATGTAATATTTTTATATATATTAGGTAATATATTGTTGATGTCGGAATTTGTAAATCGATAAATTCCTAGTCTAACACTCAAATTTTATGAATCCGGATTGAAAATGAAGCAAGTCGGACTAAAAAAGTGTATAAAAGTGTGCAAAGAACATTGGTCCGGAGCCTACTCGGGCAAATTAATTCGGCTGATCCTGGTCGATTTTTAGTGGCAGACTGGGATCTTATATTATGGCTTAGAGAAATGAGTTCTCTAGTGCTTTAGTACAAAAAATATTGGGATCCTTTATAAGTTAAAAATTCTCCTATTTTGCTTACTTTCAAGGGAGTGGCGGTCTGGCTATCCCACGTTCTCATAACCATCAGAAATATCCTGTTTGGCACATCCTGCCCGAGTCGCCCATGTCCATTCGGACCCGCTGCGAAAATGATCTTGGCCGGATCGCTAAGAAGTCGTCCAGGTGAAGCGTCCTGACCGTTCATATAGGTAAGCTCGATGGACTATTTAGATCAAACTCCTGAAGACTACCTCTATAGACTGATCAGGCTGGATGTTCGGTTTCAGCTCGGGTCGGGGAATCCAACATATATTTCTATTTATCATATAATATTTTGTATTATATACATATATTACATAATATAATACAAAAATATTGTCTAATATATAAAAAAATATTACCTAATGCATACAAAAATATTATATAATTTTTTATGTTCATCTGACCCATCTTGTCTCATGAAATGGGATCTATGAGAAAGTTTACGCAAGAATCTTTTATTTTATATATTATAAAAAACTCTTACATTACACTGGCCTTCTTACACACCGATATTTAATTTACTAAAGGAAAAGAAGGGAAGATGAAACTATAATCGATTGGAGACGTATGCGGTGTAATTTTATTGATTAAAGAATAATAATCGTTTTACATACAAAAGAATAAACTAATCAAATAAATATGTGAAGATTTAGTGAAAATCAATTTTGATGACTAGAAATAAATGTAGGAGGAAGAGTCCATTCTGTTAGTAGTATCTCTTGACAAAATAGATCGAGCTTCGGTAATGGATCGAGGTGCCTCCAAATCTTTCTCTTGTAAAGCATTTCCTAGCAATCTTTGCATCTGAGATGCATATATATCATCCAAAATCTGCAAAATATCAAATATAAATTATTAACTACATTTATCAATTTGTAACATATATATATATGATCATGTTTTGCAGGATGGTTACTCACCCCGAGAGCATGATACGAGCCAGTGTACCAAACTCGATTCTCCTTTCGGCCCTCCAGAAACTTGAGTACAATCTAACAAGTAAGAAAAGCAAAGTGAGGTTGTAATAATTTGTGAAAGAAAAGAAATTGGAGATGGTTTGATTTGAGTTTACTTGTCCCATTTTGTCCCAGAATGCACGAGTGGTTGAAACAAATATTTGGCTCGTAAAAGTTTCATGCAAGTTAGAGATGCAATCTGAGAGTTGTGTGCTTAGAAGCTGCATTCTCTCGCGAATCTGAGCTTCACCGTCTGTTTCTTTCGTATCTTCCAAGATCCTCTCAAGACGGGTGCTCTTGTTCCCTTGCATCTGAGATAATCAACACAACAAGTTATTTCTGTCCCAATAATCAAACAATCTTAATGACTCAGAGTTTGAAAACAACTGCTTACATTGCTGGCAAGCTTGACCACTATCGCTTGAATGTAGTTCTTATATTTGGTTCGCAGAAGGACTGTTACAGCATTCATCTGCTCCCCAAACGGGGATTTATTGTCTCCGTTTGTGGGCAAATAGGATGCCCACGATCTCAGTTTTCCCTCAATCCTACAATGCAGAACGTCGAGGATTCTCCTCATGGTGTTAAGAAAAATTCCGAGCTGCCAAACAGTAAACAGAAGAAGAATCAGCTATTAATCATGAACTTCATACATTGAAGCTATTATTCGTGGCAAAAGTGGAACTGACCTGGCTGGGAATGCTATAATACGCGGTTGATTGCCTCCTTGCTAATTTCTGAACCTGCATACCAAGTCTCTTCGGAATGCTATCTCGAAGAGGGGTTAAGATGTCGTGGTACTGCCTTTCCATGGCTTTGATAATTGCTCTTTCCACGTCTGCAGAGGCCTTTCGATCAAAATATGGTAAAAGGAAAGAAATTAGGCCCAAAGAACTCAGTAGTAGAGATGAACAAAATAAACATAATAATATGGCAAGCACGAATGATTAAGCAAGTGCTTGAAACTGTATCAGCATCTTTTAGCATATATAGAACTCACATTCTCCAAAACTAATGTGTATTGAGGCCACCGACTGATCACAACTTCATATTCACCAAGCATTCTTTCCAGCTTTTCGAACATTTCCTCAGCAAACGGAGAGGTTGAATATTTTGTAGTCACACCAGACCACGGTACCTACATAACCATTGTTTGAGAAGACGAATCATCAAATGCATCACACATCACCTAAGAGAAGAATGGTATTATAATCGAGTAAAAATACCTTTTCGGCTTTGCAAAGATCAAGCAAGGTGAGTTGTAAATCTTGTACCCAGACCATGATGTAACCATGGTACAAGTCTCTGGAGTCAACGCCACCTTGGACAGGGCTAAACACGCGAGTTCATAATATTAGTGGGGGGCTATTGGATTTCATGCAGTGCTTTTGCTAAGACAAGGGGGTGTGAGCTTATAAACCTGATGTTCCACGATTCAAGATTCCTCTCAAAGTCGGACATTGCTATTAGAAGTTCATTAACATGTGGCATTGGACTAGATGGAGGCCATGCAGCAAGGAAACATCCAAGTCTCTTGCTCAAATCTGTGCTGTAAACAGCTGAGGTGATGGCAGAAAGGTCTATTGAACTGAAATGCAGACACAAAAATCAAACTCGACATCACTTCATAAAAAATAAAACACAACTAAGATAGAGCAGCAAGATGGTTCAAAACGACATTAGAGACAAATGGTCGGTCGAACTGTCCTATTTAAAGTTTTAGGTACCTGGGAAATATATGCTGATTGTGGATCTTGATGTCAATGTGTATTTCGTTGCAAATGTTGATGCATAGATTCTTCATCTTCAAATAGGCTTTGCAGATTGTATCAGAATCCATGATGAAACCCTCGGAGTTGTTTGATACAAACTCATCAGTCTCCAACAAGTGCTTCCGGCATCTTTTAGTTGCTGCTGTCTAGAGAATGCGCATACGATTTGTTCCATGAATACAAACAAAGCAACAAAAGAGTAATTTATATGGTGTGCTAATCTAAACAAAACTTGGTAGTTCTTTGACATGATGCATAGTATAATATTCTTTCTATGCACCTATTTTCTCAAGAATTCTTCTTACATTGTGTTCTATATTACTAAATTTATACTAAAATTGTTTTATAACTCTAAGGATATAAAACAAATATATAATAACATATGAACAAGCGTATAAAAAGAAAGTTAAAGACTAATATTCGAAAATATACTAAAGATCAAGTAGAAGTGGATAAAAGCTATTAATTTGTAAATGAATTAAAATTTTATAATCACGTCTTAATATAGATATGAACAAGAAGTTAATAGAGGGAAGCAAGATAAAAGATTTCTAGTTTTATTAATTTCTTGACATGTTTTATTTTAGTTAAATATTATTTATAGCATGAAAAGTAAAACACATGTTTCAAATTGTAGAGAACAAGATGAAAAGAACAAAGAAGATGTATAACACATGTTAAATTTTTGATTTAATCAATTTGTATTATACTTCATATTTATATGTCAGACTATTTATATAACATTATTGACAATAAATGGCTGGAAAACGTTCCTTGAAAGTTCAGATGTATATAAACATGAAATATACGTATTAATTAGTAAAAGCTCAATTGAGTATCTAAGTTTTTTCATCTATAATGCAGGTATGTTTAGCTTGTTTACTCAAGTTATGAAATTCCCTCCATCTCAAATAGAAAGTCCTGTTAGTATTTGTTATTGTTATATCATTGGCATCACGATCATGTGTACCTCACTAGTAGCAAGTATATTGTATGGTTAACATACACATGCATAAAGTTCAATATTTTAAATATTTTATTTTGATTGAGTTGATTGATTGCCCAATATTCTAACATATATCTTCCACCACCCATCACCAACCATATTTAACAAGAAAGAAAAACACATGGTTAAGAAGATATTATCATGTTTTCATAAAAATTAGGACTTACCTTAAGATAGTTTCTGAGCATAGTCTGAGCATCTTGAGCAAGAATATCATGTAGTAGTGTATATAGTTGCACAGCAGGGGCTAGTGCTGGTGCTGCAGTTTCTGATATTGGAGCTGATATATCTGCTAAGCCCAGTGGAGCATTGTCATCTAGTGACTTGTAATTCTGAAACACCTCTGCCAGAAGCCTCTCCACTTGTGTTTCACAGTCCAACAAGATACTTTTCTGCCAATTCACAAATTAGAAATGGTAAAAAGAACGTGCAATTTAGGTAATCCGGGGAGAATCTGGAAAGCAGAAAATAAAGAGCGTAGATAAAGGTTTGAAGGGTTCTTTTTTTTTTTTTTTTTCACTTGGTACTCTATGAGAAATGGCATGCTTTTTTTCACTTGGTAACACTGTTAGTCGAACGCATGCTCATAATGAGGCTCTCAAATTTTGAGATGTATTTTGTTGTCAAGTTTCACTAATAAATCGACTAATTAAACTAATAAACTCGGAATAGACATTGCCGACCAATCCTATTACCTATTGGAGATAAGACTTTGGACCCTTAGAACTACGATACAATCCTTTAAGAGGGAAATACAGAAGTAAAGTTTAGGCTTTAGGTGATTATGCAAGGTTTGTAATTATTCTTTTCATGTTCTTTTTCTGGCTGCATTATAGCAATATCTCTTTGGCCATTTCACCCACACAATAATTTAGTATAGAGTACATTTCTAGTTTTATATTCAACATGTTAGGTAGGATCATTACACTGGAAGTATCAATGACTCTAAAGAAATTCGTGAAAGGTAATATAACATGGCACATATATAAACGATTTGAGCTACCTTAGGAATGAGAATGATGCATGATATTGCTTTTGGAAATATTGACTCATTGAGATGCTCACTCACCTCTTGTCTTGTTAAAATTTTCTCACTTCTGGCCTTCAAGACTGGGACAAGCAGCTCATGCAAGATCTCTAAGCAATCTTTTGTCGGAGTAGCAACATTAAGGACATATGAGAGGTATCTGGATAAAATTTATTGGCAACATATATTTAAACATCTCTTTAAAGTTCAAAAGTTCAATATGAGATTCATGAGACATCAAACATGTACCTTAACTTAGTATAAGAGTCAGACACTCCATAATAGTCGGAAAACTCAGTCAGAATCCACTTCCAAGGCCCATCTATACGTAAATTTCGTGCATGAAACTGTCGTGCCCGCATGGCAGCCTCCAGCAACAGATCATATGCTAGAGTCTCCACTATAGATCCACTCTATCATATTATAGAGAAAAAAACATTAAATGTGAGAACTCTTAACGACGAGTTCATATATATATTATTACGTAGAACACAAACAATATAGAAATTGAGTCGAAATATATTTATGTTTGACAGCCAAGAAATCCCCTTCCATGTCATTATACATATTGGAAAGAAGGGAAGTACAAACTAATAAATATTCAACATTTGGAATGCCAATAAACATTTTGACATTTATTTCGATGCCTCAAACGAGGACCAACTTTGAAGAGGAAGCTTTGAGGAGGTTCAAAATTGTGTCAATCAGGCAGAAGAACCAATGTACTTTCTAACAAAATGCTGGTAGTAGACTCGTAAGTGATAAAATTAAACCTTCATGAGCACTGTCTCGTCACTGGTTAATGAGCTCCCAATGGAGAGCAAGACTTTCCCAACGCATTCATTATCATTGTGAAAGAGGGGCCACCACCGGACCTTTTCATTCTGAAAAAGTTATATTGATATTGGTTAGACAGTACATCGCAATATTAAATAATTCCTTAGTCATAAGGTACACTTACAGGGTTGTCGGTCAGAGAGGAAATTGGAATTGTAGCACAACCTTGAACGTTTTTCATTAAATCCTGAACTTCAAGTAAAAGAGCATCTCCTTGACTCTCAGGAAAACTGAAAATCCAGATTCTCATTATCAATCTCTCCTATCAAATATAGTAGATATATGATTTATGAACATAACAGATCAAGCATAAGAAAACGCAACAAGTGCCTACTGGTATGTTTTAAAAAGTTATTAGAAATAACAAATACATATATACATCATACATACATATGTATATACATGAAAATTTTATTTGAACTTGGTTGGTGTCTACCTCAATATAGTCACAAAGAGATGATATTGCTTGCAATTTTGATGTCATTTTTGGCAGGACTTTTTCTAAGGACAAGTTTAGCCAGTAGAGACAGATCCATAACTAAAAGGATTTATTGTAGAGAGCTGATAAACTTCAAACTTGTGGCTCAAAATTGATTATGGCCACAAGAGCTCATGCTCGAAAATTATATAACAAAAGACATCATATTCATGCCAAGATTAAGTTTATAAGCAATAGAAATACATAGCTAATGAATAAATTATAGCATGAATTACATCTACCAACCTTGATGTTTGGTCAAACGAGAACAATCAAATTTTCGACAAACGAGATAGGAATCAGTTGTAATATTGCAAGTTTTTTCATAGTTAAAAGGTTTAGCTATAATTTCCATATATCTCGGGTTCTGTTTGGCAGACGTAATTTGCCCTAAATTATATTCATTCATCAAGGATCACGCCCAGATTAAAAGAGATCTGATATTGCTCTCTCAATCTAAAATAACTTCACACCATGAGAAAATAAACTATTATTACCAACTTACAAGTCATGGTATTCACCAATTCCGGACCGTAGTGAGATTGCGGAACCTACTTCCACCTCATTATCTTCTTCTGAACTTTTCAGTCGAATCACACACGATAATGATTCTGCAGATAATTAATGATAACAAGAAAACTTAATCTACAATATCGAAATCCATTAATTGTAAGCTAAAAGAATGTAAGCTTTCTTGAAATTCAACTCCAAAATCTTTGTATCTTTGATCATATGAAAGGTACTTGTTCGTAAAGTCTTATACACATTAATTTATGAAGATATCTGCAAATACTATGCTTTCAGTCCTAGAAGGAGCAAAATTCATGGCAAAGGTACTTGTAAATGAGTAACAAACCTTCAGAAGGCAACGAGAAGGGGCTGAGTTTAAGAGAATTAATTCTGTGTTTTACGATTGAAGAAACATGACGGACATATTCAGCCCCAGCTTGCAGGTATATGGCACCTCTCATTGAGTTTGTGTTCTTTAACTTCCTTCTTGGTATTATACGGAGCTTTTTCACTGCCAAAGTAAGAAGAAATTGTACTTCACTAGGCATCACAACAGATATTAGCACATTATGATTTAGATTAAAAAAAAAATATCAGATTCTCAATCATTGATGCAGAACTTGTAGGACATACATTATCTGTGACAAAGGACTTATAAAATCTGAATGGTTTTTGTCACAATGTATATTGTCATACGGAAGTATTCTGTTAAATGGCGTATTACAAAAGAGTATTTCAAAGGGTTGTGAAGGGACAAAGCATATATATACCTTCCACACGAGTCTTCCCAACAGTCCTTTTCACTTTTTTGGCTATTGTTTGTTCTGCTGACTTGTTATCCCTGTCAGTTTGTTGTGCACCTCGTGGTTGAAGCAAGAGTTTGTGTAGTCTAAAGAGAAAAGGTCACAACATAAGTCTCCTTATATAGGGTGGTAAAATTGACCATGGAAATGCTTGCAAGTTAGAATGCATATGAATTCATTAGACATACCCAAAAGCATTACGAAGGAGCTGGCACTCATCTCGTAGAAATTCTGGTGCCTCTGCACAACCTCTGGCCCATGAATTCAAACATAAACGAATGCAGGCATCATAAGCAACAAGTGCTTGCCAGGCATTTTGACCGCTGCCATCGGAAAAGAAAGTAGTTCTTTAAGAACATAGCGACTGAATAAACCAAAGATGAGAATAAACTTAGATATGAAACCATAGACCATTACTACACAAGATGCAATATGCAGGATGAACCAATTGGAGAATCGGATAGAATACATTTTACAAGGACTTCTAAATGTAGACCAATTACTACCAGAAACTAATTACATTGAAGCTGCTGGCTAAGCATGTACTCAGACAACATAATCCAAACCTACAATAGCAATACCAAATATCTGAAGAAATAAACCTGGCACAGTAATATGGCATTTGGTTAAGTGAAGTTGCATTCCAGGTAGGAGCATGATTCTCTCTCTCCCCATGTGTTTCCTCACCATCCCTACAAAGAATGACTGTAAAAGACAGAATGTGTATGATAAATAAGTTTTCACAACTAACAGCCTCCCTACATACCTTTGATCCACTTCTGTATCAATTTTCACAGATTGCCTACTATGCTCTGCAAATGCTTTATCACCTGAGAAATGCTGATCTGATTCTTTGTGTTGACTATCAATACTTTTCTCGCTTACAGCCTCAGATTCATGAACACTTCTAACATCTATGAAGGGTGGTGCACTGGGAGTTCCAAGGTCCACATTTTCACCTAATTTACCAATGGGCGTACCCTGCATTGAAGCAAATACTCTTAGCATATTAACAAAGAATTTTCAAGTTAACTACCTCAATTTTCTATTTAAACTGTATCAAGACTTTTTTTTTATAGTTTTTGAACTGTAAATCATTGTTACTAATATTTACATACATAAGCACTGTGAGGAGTTTTATTGCTCAATCTAGAATTTCCACCAGAAACTGCACTGCTCTCCCCATACCCCATTGTACCCCATCCTCCATCAGTAAATCTTCTTAGACTCCCTGGAACTTCAACATGAAGATCCTCTTTCAACGGCCCTCTATTGATTGTAGACTCAAACTTTCTGTCGCTTGGTTTCTCACTTGAATTTATGTGGAACATATCTTCTTCAAAGCCCCTAATCATTGGTCCATCCACAGCATCATCATCAGAGTGGTTCCCATATATTTCATCAGGGGCCGAGCCCACACTTTCGCTCTCATCATCGTTGTAATAATCTGATTCATCATCGTTGCTTTCAACACTTAAAGTGGCCGTGCTGAGGGGTTTCAGTAGACCAGCGTGGAATTTCAGCGGAGGCAGAGCATGAGAAGAGGTATAATTGCTAGAACTGTATGCTAATGGTGATTTAGGAAGATGGTACTTTGTATCTAGCTTCTCAGTCAATGGTGACCTAGCTTCATATTGTTCCACGTCTGACCCCTGCAGGAAAATGAAGGGATCTTAATATTTCAGAACCATTTAAAGTCAAATTCTCAAACGCAAAAGACAAAAGCTTGGAATAATCATGCTATTTGTGATTCAAGAATCTTAATAAAAAGGCACAGCTGATTATTAACTAAGCAATTATATTTTCCATCCAATAAAATTTTGGAACTCTCACTCTATTTGAGATTCAATAATTATTAACAAAGAAATTAGTTTGTCATCCCACATAGCACAATGAAATTCTCAAACTTTAACCACGATCCCCAAAAAAGAAAAAACAAGGAAAAAAGAAAAGAAGCAGAATTTTGGTGCTATTTATGCTATTTTGTTCAAGAATCAAGAAAAAAAAAAGGCCCAGTGAATATTAACAAAGCAATTATATCAAGAAATACATTTGAAAGAATAGCAAAGGGTATACACTGTGCTCTTGAACATTCAGTTCTTCATGTTCATAGTTCATTAAATTGACATGACTGTATACACAACTCAAAAAAAAAAAAAAAAAATTGGATGGGGATGAATTGGGTTACCTTCTTGATCCAGTTGATGGCAGTCTCATCAAGCCCTTCAGTGAACATGGCCGCACTGCTCTTCTCTTCAGAGATAACCACACTCGGCAGCTTAGAGAAGATCGGAGATGATGAACAAGTTTGAACGTTTTGCTCTGTATGACTTAGTTTAGAGAGAAAGAGAGAGAAGAGCGTCGTGGTCGGAGCTGAGCTGGTTCCCAAAACAAAACGCAACGGCTAGTTTGAAAATGGAGGAGAGGGTGTTTGTTTGTTTGTTTGTGAGACTTTACTTATCATATACATTATATATATATATATATATATATATATATATATATATATGTTGTTATGAAATTTATTCTTTGATTAATAAACTTGTTTATTACATTTTTTCCATTATTAGGATTATATGTTATTTTATCTTAGGTAGAGTTATCGTCTATATGCTGAGGTTCCTTTTTTTCCCTTTGTTTATGTAATAATTGTTTTTATAAAGATTATATCTAGGATATCTATGGGTTAACATATGTGCTGTAATATATTTATGAATAATTGGTAAATATCTTTCTTGAAATCTATGTATTAGACTTATTAGCTTTCTTCTTAAAAACCTATTTATCGCTCTTTTTGTATATAAATTGTTATCGAATTTTCCTTATAGAAAATGTCTATATGTTGCAGGTTGTTTTTTTTTCTTTTCTTTTTTTCCGAATTCGTATAATATATCTCTAATTATATATATAGGCTAACTTATGTCATGTAATATCTTTAGGGTAATGTTTTTGTGAATCAGGTGCATGTTCAATTGGGCACGCGTGGATTAGATCAGATCAAATTTGAATTCACGTCCAAATTAAATTTTTTTATATAAGTATAAGTTTACTGTAATATTAGTATAATTTTTATATACAAATATCATAACCTTTAAGTAAATAACTTAAATTTTTTTCAATATAAAAACTTATGTAGTTTAGTTGAGCATTTATGTTATAATAATTAATTTTTATATTATATTATTATAATCTTTATGTATAAATATCATAACTTTTATATATTTAAAAAATAAAATAAAAGTTATATTATTATAACATAAAATTAATATTATCATAACCTAAATGTTTAAAAATATTATAGATCTTTAATTCACTGTAAAAGGTTAAACTAGTATAAACATAAAAGTTATGCGAGCATAACTAAAAGGTTAGTCGAACATAACTAAAAAATAGATGCTGAGATTAGAATTTAAGTGCAAACCTAAGATTTGAAACGGATCTGAAACGCGTGGATATGTATGTGGGCTCATAAAGCGTGTATGAGTCACATAAAAAGCACCACCAAATTAGATCAATTCAATTACATGATTCTCAACTCATACACCCGATGCACATGAACAATTGTCCAAAAGACAATTATCATATCTTTATGAAAGATTCCCTAATTAATATAATCAATGTTGATTGATTAGCTGCTTTCTTAAAATTAAGATTTTCTTCCTTTACCATTGTATTCAATTAACGAATTATCACTCAATGTTACATAAACTGGATTCTATCTAAAATCTGCTGCAGATTTATTAATTACCTAATTAGGGATACAATATCGAGAACAATTAATTAGAGATTTCGAGCATAGCTTTATTAATTTTTGATATTTCTTTTCAATTATAATATGACATTTATGGTATGATTGGTATGGTGGAATGGAATAAGATGTGAATGGAATGAATTTAAAAATGGAATGGTGATGGGAATGGAATTGTATTAAAATGTTTATTCTTATGATTGGTATCGCAGAGGAATAGGAAATGAATGAAATAATCATTATAATTATATTTAATAATTGATAACTACAAATAAAACATTAAATCAATTTTTATTTGATCAAATTATCATTCACTATAATTTTATTTTAATATTCTTATTCCATTTAATTTAAATAATATGATATATTTAATTAATTAAAAAATTATAAAAAATTAATCATTGCACTAATTATAGGTTATACCTACCTTCAAATTTTACTATAAATTTTACTATAAAACGTATATTTATTTCACTTTTAAAATGAATAATTTCTAATGACCATTTATGAGATGTAAATTAAAAAGTTTTTGAAAAATAAAATTTGAAAAAAACTTGAATGTAATTTATTATTTTCGAAAAAAGACCACTACTTTATTAAATTATCCAATTTATTTTATTAGTTTATGACTTGTTTGAACAAATATTTATTTTATATTATAAAGTTCTTAATTTCCAAAATCCGAATTAATCTGATTGTAATACCTGAATCTTTGAAGGAACCGAACCGATGTGACGGAGCAAGTCTGGAGATATTTTTTGCAATTTTCCAAAAATTTCTGAACTTTGAAGCAATTTCAGAAATTATCTTATCCTCAACTTGTTCTGAACCGTGCTCACCCTTAGCACTAATATTAAGGTATATCATACTTACATATTTTATTTTATTTTTTATTATTAATATATTAATTTTTTATTATTTATATATTTTTATAGTAGTTAATTATATTATTTTTATGATAATTTTATCAATTATTTTATATGATTTTGTGCTATTAAAATAATACTTTATATTATTTAAAAATATTTTAGTTAGTTATAATTTATTTATATATTTTTATATAAACTAGACTACACTTATTTGTATTAATATTATATTCATATTATCTCTATATTTTTTAAAAATTTATATTTATTTTTTATTTTTATTCTATTTATCTACTTAATTTTATTATTTATTTGATATTTTCATTTTTTTTATTTTATATTAAATTTATATATTATATTTTTTTTATAAATAATTTTATATTATTATACAATTTTATATAATAAATTGATTTTGGAAAGTCAATTTGTAAAAAATTAAATTAAATAATGATAAATAATCAAATTAATAAATATAATTCATTCATTTGTGGGTGATGAATACATAATACCATGGGGGTAGGAAGGAATGGTCATTCCCTCATCCATAGTAATGACAATTCCTAAAGGAATGGTGATTCCCACTTATAAACCATACCAATCAAAGGAATGAGAATGAAGGTAGGAATGATGATTCCATTCCCAACTCATTCCATCATACCAATCATGCCATTAGACTTTAACACTATAGATAGGAGTGGGAATAGACTAGGTCAAGTTAGGTTTTTATTGGTCGGTTTAATATTAAGTTTAAGTCTGACCTAATTTATGTGAAAGTCTTTATTTTTAGTCTGAGTCTGACCTGATTTGTGGATAAGTCTAATCTAAAATCTATCAAAAGCCTATTAAGAGCCTACAAAATTATCTAGTATAAAAAAAAAATTCAAAAAAATAAACTTTCATTTGTACTTAGAGAATTACACCAAAAAATATGAAAATAATATAAAACATAAATTAGACTACATTTATATACAACTATAAAAGATATTCAATAGAGAGATGTGATCAAAATACCACAATAGATATAGTCAATACACTTTTCTACCCTAATAAATATAACTTGTATGTTAAATGCCCCAAAGTACAATTGAAATAGTGATTGGTCACTTCAAGTACAAAAAAGTCAAAAATTCTATGACACATATGACACAAAGTGTTGCATGCATGACACAAAATTTTGGCATTATGTCACATGTGATATGTGTTCAATTTTTGAACATTTCCTTCACCATTATTGCCGTTTAGAATTAGGCAAGAACCTCCATTTCCATTTCTTCTTCAAACGGCCATTTTGTGAGATGAAATAAAAAAAAAATTCTACATCTTCCTGCATTGAACTACACGGCCATTTTGTGAGATTGCCCATCAAAAATACTTCACCCTCTTTCTCCATTGAAGTACACGGTCATTTGCCTTGGTTTGGAAAACATTTCCATATCTTCCTCCCTCAAACTGCACGGCAATTTGGTGAAGAAGGTTTGAGAGGTTTTGTCATCAAAAATCGTACATTATTCGGTGAAGAAGGTTAGTAAACGGCAATTTTTTTTTACCAAAATTTTGCAATGTATTCATTAAATTAGGGCTGCAATAATGATGTATTTTTCTGCAATTTTTGTGAAGAATTAGGGTTGCAATTGTGATGTATTTTTCTGCAATTTTTGTGAAGAATTAGGGCTGCAATTGTGATGCATTTTTTTGCAATTTTTGTGATGAATTAGGGCTGCAATTGTGTTATATTTTTGTGCAATTATGGTGATGAATTAGGGCTGTAATTGTGTTATATTGTTGTGCATTTTTTGTGATGAATTAGGGTTTTGTTTATAGTTTAGGGTTAATTGCAATGTAGTTTTATAATTAGGGTTTAGGTTTTAGGGCTGAAAAAATCATAATTAGTCCTAGAATGTGGAATTATATGGTTGAAAATGAGAAATTAGGGTTAAACGGCAATTTAGAAAAAAAAAATAGGGCTAAACGGCTATTATGGTTAATAGCCGTTTAGCCCTATTTTTTTGCTAAATAGCCGTTTAACCCTAAAACAGGGTTTTATCGCCAAAAAACCCTGTTTTAGGGTTAAACGGCCAAAAAAGGGGATCCATTTTTTTTTTGTTTTGTAACACCAATTGTGATTAATAAGTAATGTTGTATTTGTGTACATTTGTTGTAGATGGCTTTTGAGTGGGTTTGTGAACGTTGTCAGGGCACGCTAGCCTACATTAACGGGTATACTCGTTTGAGTATACTAGCTGATATCAGACGTGCTTTAGGAGAGCACGGGGGAGAGTGTGTTGCGGATTTCGGACGGACATGTTTTGGCCATTTTCTACGGTGGGAGACCTCGGCTGAGACATGCAAGTCGTTTCTTCATGTTCTCATGTCGAGGGAAATAAGTGGTCCGACCACCCCCGATGATGAGAGATGGTTTGCAATTGGAGAGGAGTATCACCTTTGTAAGTTTTCGAGGAGAGAGTTTGCTCTAGTCACCGGTTTGAGGTTTGGCGACTCCGATTTCAGCCCGGCTGGGGATCATCGTCCGCCAAGAGATGGCGTGTACTACAGAGTGCATGCCGAGACCGCACACGTAACGCTGCAACAACTCATATATAGATTTCAGGGAGGGGAGTTTCGTGGGAGCATGGATGATACGGTGAAGATCTCGAAGATCCTACTCGTTTACTACATCTTACTTGGGGTCGACTGCAGAAAATGCTCGGTGGATATGTGGGTGTGGGCTTTGGTCGAGCAGGAAGAGCGTTGGGAGTCATTTCCATGGGGCAAGCTTTCTTTCCAGGCGTTGCTTAAGTATATGGACCTAGTGCCAAAGGATATTCTGGTCCCGGCCAACATCAATAGAACCCCCGCGTATCACTTCTATGGATTCTCGGTTGCTCTACTGGTAAGTATAATTAATTTGAACATTCTATTACTCTTTTCGGTCGTTTTAAATTATGTTATTACAGTGCTTTGCTCACACATATCGTAAATTTGTTCACTGTGAAGATATGGGTGTACGAGGCCATCCCTGTATCGTCCACTGTGGCTGGCCGACGATTGGATACTGGACTGCACATTCCGAGGTGCTTGAAGTGGTCCACGGCGAAGTCTGTAGTGGATGTCACTGATGTTTTATCCGGCGAGGTAATTCTATTACTTTTTTCAGTCTTGCTGCCGAAACTGCATAGGGTTTATTTTTACACCGAAACTGATGTTTCAGACTTTTTATGTAGGTTGTGGGCGTCGAGTCCCTCATTCCGACTGCCGTGGAGATTTGTCAGCCGTATTGGCAGAATATTGATCGCTCATTGAATGAGGGCGTGCAAGCTGCACCACGAAGGCGTGGTCGTCCTCCGACGACGGTTGTAGCTCCTGCACCTGAGCAGGATGCACCCGGTCCATCCACGAGTCAGCGTCGAGCTGCTCGGCGATCGAGGACCATACGGTCCAGACGACCACCGATGCCTCCGAGCGAGCCTCCTGAGGAGCACCCGGTTCGAGACTTCGGTAATAGTTTCGAGCAACAGGAGGCCGAGCAGCATGGGCATGAGCATCCTGGGCATGAGCAGCCTGAGGAGCACCCCACCGGCCAGCCCGACCCAGTTTTCGAGGAGCCGTACGCCGAGCAGCATGGATATGAGCCGTATCGGGATGCCTCGCCGATCAGCTACATTCCTCCTTCCGACTTTGTACCGCCAGAGCCTTCGTACCCACATCAGAGCTCCGATCAGGATGGCCTGTTTCAGCGCCTCACTGGTTTTTTTGGTACTCAGATCGACCGGTTGCGGTCTTACGTTGATCGTCGTATCACAGATTTGTCAGGCCATGTAGATGAGCAGTATGCCGACCTGCGAGGCCACGTCGATGAGCAGTTCACAGACTTGCGAGGCCATTATGATCGGCAGTATACAGATGTACAGGGCCAGGTTCAGGACTTGGTGCAGACCGCAGTGAGGGAGGAGACGCAGAGGCTGGAGTTGCGCATACCGGAGATCGTTGGTGATGAGCTCAGAGCATTCTTCAGCCACCGGCCATCATATCATGCCTCCTACTATCCCCATGCTGGTGGTTCTCATTATTCACAGACTCCGTACGCTCAGCCGCCCGGCAGTCATCGAGGTTGGGATCCTACTCCAGTGCCATTTGATATGGGCACTTGGGCGGCCCCGGTTCAGGCAGGACCCAGCACCGGTTTTGACGTAGAGTCACCAGATTCTACTAGTGATTATGCTGGATCCTCCATTGCTGGGATTCCCGAGACGACTGCCGGCATTCGTCTTGTACGACAGAGAGCTCCGTCTCGACATGTTCGAAGTCCATTCGTCCATGAATCTGCACGTAGACCGAGTCTGAAGCAAGCTGACCTGGAGAAATAATTGAGGCAGGACTCCTGGCGGCAGAGAAGAAGCAAGCCTATGAGATGTAAGTCGTACTTCATTAATCGTATGATATTCTAATTTACGTTAGCTGGGTGATTATGTCCAGTGATTGACATGGCACATGTTTTTGCAGGCGTAATGTCGGAGTTGGATATGGTGTTGGGCATGATTTCTTCAGCTCGTTTTTGGATCCGTTGGCGGACATGACCCATGAGGTATTTTTTCATCACTTGAATGTATTTTTTTGCTTGCTTATTACTATATTTTTACATTTGACCGTTTGTTTTATGTCAGCATCTCGACTCGTACTTGGGGATTATGCAGAGCAATGCACTGTTTGCAGGGATTCGGGTCCACGAGGAAAATGCTCACAAGTACCAGGTGTTGGACGTCCACTTTTTTGTAAGTATAAACATCACCCTTTATTGCATTTTCGATATATGTATCCATATACCTGTCTAGTGATTAATATTTGAACTTTGTAATGCAGAGTGCTTGTCAGGAGGTGTGGAACGTCACTCATCGAGGAGAGTCGGATTACAAGAAGTATAAAGGTCCGACCAACAAGACTTTTGCACCGGAGCTCCTGGATCAACTTGCCCCGTACGTGTTGGGACAAAAGCCCAAATGGCGACATGTGAAGCCCTGGTGGAAGAAGCCAAAAAATGTAAGTCCCTATTACTGGTCAAATAATAATTTTCATATACTTTTGATTTGTTGGAGCAACCATTTTGAAATGCTAAATGTTCGATCGACATTATTTTACAGCTCGTCACCGTCATGAATCTGGATGGGCACTGGGTGGCTTGCTCCATTTTTCTGCGTGCTCGTAAATTAGTACTCTTCGACAGCCTGCATTGGACATGGGACAAGAACAAGGAGCAGAGGCGTTATCGGCAGACGATACCCATTAGACGTGTTATACCTGCCTTGCTGAAGCACACAGGCTTCTATGACATGATGGCCAATGAGGGTACTCCGATGCAGCCTTTGGATGACGAGTTGGAGCTTTCGTCCTGCTCTGATGCATTATGTTACGAGCAGCACGAGGACCACACATGCGGTGTCTTTGCCCTCATGGCCGTCGAGAGTGCACTGACACTTGAGTGGCCTAGCCATTTGTTTCGGTTGGGTCTCACGAGAGCACGGCAGCAGATGGCGTTGACAGTTTTCAGATACTCCTCTGATGAGAGCACCATCACGGCTGAAGATATGGCCGATTAGCCTGTTTCGATTTTTTATTTCACTGTTTTATGTATTTTCGGATGATGTATTGTCTTTATTCATTTTATGACATGTAGATGTCAGAATTTTATTCAGATGGCATTCTATGAGCACTGTTTCAATATTGGCCTTCATATTTGATCGTCCTCATGTTCGATCGTCCTCACAACAAAGTAGGTTCACAAAATATTCCATAATCTACTACAAAGTAAAAGAACTGCCGTACAAGTGGCACTTTCTTCTCGTATGACTGTCTGATCCACACAATGAGCATTGTTTCTTTTTTCTTTGCTTCGTACGTCCGTCTGTTGGAATCTCATCTGTATCACCAGCTAGATCATCAATCTCGCTTGGCTGAACGGGCGGCATGGGATTTGTGCACGTAGCTCTGTTGTGTCCAGTGCCGCCACACCGACCACATGTTCCTGGTGCTCGTTGACTTCCAAAACTAGATATCCGACTTCTTCTCGGCCGGCCGGCTTGTCTTGGTCGATCAGGTGCAAGACAAAAAATGCTTCGAACGTCATCAGATATGACCCAATCTTGTGGATCGGGTACAGGGCAAACCTCACCAGCCCACATTCCTCTGAGTGACTCAGTGGTGTAGTACGAGCCAACGTAAGACGTCACTGCTTCTTTCGAAAAACTGTATGATGAGGAAAAATTAATTAATAGAGTTAAATTAATACAGAAATATTTAATCTGCCAATCATAATAATTACCTGATTGCTGCACATGCGTGGGCGCACGGTATCAAGTCATTTTGGAACACTGAACATGTACAGCTCTGATGGTTGAGCTCGACAACCCAATTTTTTCTACCTTCCACCACCTTGAACTTGTATTTACCCAACTTATCTACATGCATTTCTCGTCCCCGCCGCACGGCGTCAACTAATCTATCATGTGCGGCCTTTGTCAGCTCATTTTCCCTTTCCTCAGCGACCGTCCTTCTCTCGACAAACCACTTTTCTTGAATTCATCTTGCACACTCCAAGAAGGAACACACTGGTAGCTTCCGAGCCCAAAAGAGACGAGCATTCCATGTCTCGGAGGCATTAGAGGTCATGAAGTTAAATCTTCGCACGGGACATTTCACCCGAGACCATCTCTCAGCTTTTGCATTGCTCAATGTATCCAGTGCTCCTTGGATATTTGCTTCTACAAGCAACGTCATGTACCTGAGATGTTCGATATGTTAGATAACAAAAAAGGTGTAGAAAATAAATAAGTACATTCTTTTATAAAACATACTTCTCGAACAGGGTTTCGTCGTAACAGTATGCCGCTTTTTTAAAAATCCCCACAAGATGTGAACCATGCTTCGCGAGATTTTGTTGGAGGTGGAAACAACATAAACCATGAGACGCATCTGGATAGACTCTACTGATGGCACTTGCGATGCTTTTATGTTGATCGGATACGATAAGCAGGTACTATGTCTTTATCTTATGTTATAAGCATACCTTTATATTTTGTTAAACATACATTTATATTATATTAGTCATACATTTAGGGCATTTATGTTATATTAAGCATACATTTATATTATGTTAAACGTACCTTTATAAGTTTATGTTATGTTAAGCATACCTTTAAAGTTTTTATGTTATGTTAAGCATACTTTTACGTTATGTTAGTGATACCTTTTAATTATGATAGTTATACATTTATATATTACATAAAGGTATGCATAATATCACATTAAAGGTATATATGTATTAGGGTTTTTTGTGTTGAAATTAGGGTTTTTTTGCTGAAATTAGGATTTATTTTTTAAATTAAAGTATTATATAAAAGTATATGCTTAACATAATATAAAAATATGTTTAACAAAATATAAAAGTATGATTAAAATAACATAAAAGTCAGGGCAAAAAAAAAAATGCACGGATCTGGGTCTGATTTGGCCAGACCTGATCCGCGTAGTATGAATTTAAGATCTATACATCAATTGCATACATGCAACTCTTGTATAAATTACACTCCCCCATTCCACAAACATAAATCGATTTCTATTTTTGCATCAATTAAGAAAATATTTGAAGTTCTAATTATACCTTATCTTTCATTAATTCAAGCATTAAATGTAACATTTTCTTGTTTCAAAAATTAAATATGGAGTTGAAGTGTGCTAATTTAATATGCATTTAATGAACGGTATATATGGAATTAAAAATTAAAAATTATATTAATATAATAACAAGACTATTTTTGTGAAACAAATAAAAATAATATATAAATCTAATTTTGTAGAACGGAGAAAGAAATAGTTAAATTCAACTACAAATATGAAAACCCGTAAAAGGTATGAGAGAAATACTAATTAAAATCTTCAAAATACAAAACTCTTTTAAGAAATCAATGAAACTATGTCATTAAAAGTGACATGTATGTGTGTTTACTTTGCTGGACAAAATTCAGAGCCACTTTAGTGATGTTACAAATATTTTTTTTAATTTTGAACCCTTTATTAATAATTGGAGCCTGAATAACTAGATCATATATCGAATTGTAACAAAATCAAATGTGATGATTTGTAGTGTTAAGATTTAGCGATCATGTTGTAAATAAAAAAAAGTAAAAAATGATGATTTACCAATCTTATATCCTAATTAATAATAGTTTATTTTATTTTGCAAGGCTTAAAGTTTTTTATATGTAACTGTGTATCCCTAAAATTTTGGATTCTTGGTTTCTATAAAAGCATGTATTCTTTCTTAATTAGATTAATCACCCAATAGATCTTACAGATTTATCACTCTATATATTGTGAGTATGAGTTTATTGGTGTTGCGTTATAAATTCAATATAACAATGTTTTTGTATATGTTCACGATGGGTAGGAGATTATTATGTTAGATTTATTATATTTTTTCTCTACTATCTATATATACACTTATTATATTTCTTCTCTATTATCTATATAGTAATGTTCTTGTATACCAGTTGCACGATGTAATTGGGCACCCGCAGGTTGGACCCAACCCAAATTTTTGCCCAGTTTTTTTTATTCATGTTGTAACATTTATGTTATAATAATTTAACCTACATATATTATATTATTATAATTTTTATGTGCACATATCATAACCTTTAAGTGATATTATTATACTTTTCTATCAGCATAAAAATTAATATAATATAGATCTTTACGTTATAGAAATTCTAACTTTTATATTAGATTAGTATAATATTTATATACAAATATCATAACTTTTATGTAAACATAAAGGTTATATTATTATATCATAGAGGTTAAATGATTATAACATAAAAATTATATTATTATAACATAAATGTTTAAATAGTATTATATGTGTAATATAATGTAAAGATTCAATTATCATAATATAAAGATTACACAAACATAACATAAATGTTAAATACACGAGATAAAAGTGTGGGTGTGAACATGAGGTACGTGAGCAAGCATCTAGAGCGTGAAAAATACATTTCAATCATATAACCTAAATTGCATAGATCCTATCTCATGCATCAGTGTAAAAAACAATTGTGTTAGAGTATATATAAAGAGTTGACCGTGTTATAAGTTTTGTTTCATCGATTCATTATATCAAGAAGCGAGACCTGTTTTCAGAAGATACATTCAATCAAGATTGTTACTAAAGACAAGTTTATTTTGTTATTTAATTGCAACAATAATTACCTCGAAAACTATATGATTTATATGTTGAATTGATTTATTTTCTATCCAGAATTTTTCATGTGGTAATGAATATTTGAATCTACGTAATTTCATATTTTTATATCAACACAAGAATGACTTATATAGTTTCGTATTCTATGTATTTACTATAGATGAATATTTTTATATAATTATTATTGTTGCTACTAATGTGGCTGTAAAACACGAATACCACATCCGTCGGTGCAAATGTAGATATACATGAGAACGAATTGAATATTTTATTTCAATTAAGTGTTTCGTCTTGTTTTCTTATTATTTTTAATTTATGTTAAGTGGTAATTGGTGATGTCATTTTGATAATTGGCGTATAAATATTTTAAAACACCAGATGAAACATCAATATGGATTAGAAGAAGTTGCTTGCAGCAATGAGAAATGTTAAATAACTAATGGACTAGAAGATCTTGCTTGCAGCAACGAGAAATGTTAGATAACTATAAGAGCCACGTATTAATTAATAATGTCATATGATACACATGTCAGTATAGTGATCATAAGGAGAGGAAACTAACAAGAATCAAGAAAATGGATTGAGAGGTTGCCTTCGTGTAATCTTTAGCTAGGCGCATTCTTAATTGGGGTAACTTAAATGTCTCATGCAAATTAATCCTCAAATAAAGTGGGTCTTATCAAGCAGCAACAAAAAGTATGGTTCATGGAGGTCCTCAACCTTAGTTTACCATCATATATAGATTACAAACAAGAAGCTCATGAATAGTATTCTGCACATGATGAATATTACTAATTTGAAGCACGCGAACTAGGTAAGGTTTCACAATAATATTGTTACAAGTTTAGTGAAATTTGAGGCTAGTGAGCACATTGTTGTTCACGGGGTCCGCCAAATGATCCAACAGGTTTTGGTACGGGCCAACGCCAGTGACAAGAGCCTGTATAAAGTAACCCAAGATTGCCAACATAGCCAATCTCCCATTTTTGACCTCCTTCAATTTCAACTCATTCAACGATTTCTCATCTTTTCCAAATCCGAGAGGGTTGAAAATCGGGCCCCCTGGGTAAGCAGGGTTTCCGGACCCTCCCAGACCCTTTTCAAGGCCCAGAAAGTACTGCTTTCCCATGGAGCCTGGATTATACCAGTCCTGGAATCTCCTGTGCTCCGCGAAGCCCATCAACGCCATCTCAAATACGAATAGAGTGTAGGGGTCAGCCCAGTAGCTGTACGTTCCAGCTGGTGGGATGACTCCTGTTTGGAACCATGGAAGAGCTGTTTCAGGTGGAATTAGGCCAGCTTTTCCCAGGATTTCGGGCGCAATGGCTCCAACCGCACCTAACATGGCGAAACGCCCGTTGATGATCTCTCCGTAGGCTAGCCATCTAGGCTCGATGAATCCTCCAGTCCCTTCCGGGTCTGACAGCCCTAACGGGTCGAACCCGAAGTCACCTGGAAGGCTGAAAGAAATGAATTGTCTTGTTTAGTTAACTAATTAAAGTAGTGTACAGAGAATGGAATTATATCAAGATTAGCAATATATATAGTCTACCTTCCATCTAAATAGGAGAGAGACTGCTTGGATGCAAACCATAGTTGCCTATCACCTCCTTGCTGGAAATGTCATCAAATTAAGATTAAATTCTTAAATATCAAAAATTCATACATAAATTCCAACAACTTAAAAACAAAACAATGTGAAGATTTTTGTGGGAAGTTATATAGATGCTACACCTAGTAAAATACCTTGACGGGAGGAGTAGAAGCAGCTTTGACGACGAAGGACCCAGGTTTTCTTGAAGATTGAAGAGGCCTGCCTCCAAGAAGTTGCCTGGAAATTTCTGCAGAAGTGGAGATGGATGATGAAGAAAGCAATGCTTGTGTAGCCATTTGTTTTAGAGCACAAAGCTGAATTAAGATCAACAGGGTTTTTAGTGGGGGCAGATATATATAGAGTTATGGAAATGTGGTGCAGAATGAAATGGTTAAGAAATCTAGATAAAGTTAGGATCTTGGTGTCAAATGGACATCACACAACTGGCAGATATTATTTGGCTTTCTACATCTAATTTTTTTGATACTCCTTTAATTTCCAACCTGAGATTCATCTAAATTTTGTGTTTGTGAAATCCACTAAATAATGTATCCATAAGAATTTAAAATATCTAGTGTATGTATTCATTCACATTGACAATTTTGATGAATATATCAAAAGATCCCTTACATAATGGCATGGTTTTGTACATTACTTTTTTTTTTTTGGTGATACATTTAATTTCACATTTTTCGAGGAATTAGCAGAATATTCATGCGTGGCACATAAGATATTAAAGTTGAATGAAATTTTTATTATAATAATAATAATTTAATAGTTATTTGGTGAAATACTATTTTCCAAGATGAAGAATTTCATTAATAATTAGTTGAAGTTTTAAATGAGTATAGGTATAATTGCAAATTATCAGACGAAATTTGATTAATTCATTTTTTTAATCAATTTTCAAAAATTAATTATGTTGCAAATGTGTTGATTTTCTATATAATTAGACCTTTATTAGTTGTTTCAATAAGGTTCTGTTAAGATTAAATGGTCTGATGTAATATATATGATGAGTAAGGCTTGTGTGTAACTGTTGTATGAATCTTAAATCCATACAACGTGGGTCGGGTCTGGTTGAATCCGACCCGGATTCGCGCATTTTTTTTTATCCTGACCTTTATGTTGTGTTAGTCATACATTTATATTATGTTAAGCATACATTTATATTATGTTAAACATACATTTATGTAATAGTTTAGCTTCTAAAAAAAAACCCTAATTTTGGCAAAAAAATCCTAATTTTGACGAAAAAATTATAATTTCAGCACAAAAAACCCTAATTTGTACATGTAACACCCCAAATTTCTAATTATATCTATTCTTATTAATAATAAATTTTTATTAATTATCATGATTTACTAGTATCTTATAGAGAAATTAATTAGGTGTTATTTGAAATATTACGTCTAATATGATAAGGACTCTAAGATTTAGTGGGTTAATAATAAATCTTTAGAATTTTTAAAGTGATAACATGGAGATATGGAAGTAGATATATAAGTAAATTAGTTGAGATATTTTAGGGATTCTCTATTTTGTTAAAAGTCCTAAAAGAAATGGGAATTTAAAACCCTAGATGTAAAAGTAGGCGTTAAAAATTGGAAATAAATACGCGAATCAAAGAACCAGAAATATAAAATTTGGAGAAAGCAGAAATATAAAATTTGGAAAAAGCAGAAGAAAGAGAAAATGAAAGAGAAAACGAAAGCGTCCATCGATGAATAACCAGAGCATATATCCTGTCAAGGTATCCATTATATATATAGCTTGGATTCTTTTTACATCCATAATTTCTAGTATGGAATAATTGTTTAGTTTAGTAATTTCACGTAATGTATGATTTTGTAAAATGAATTGAGAAAAATAAATAAATAAATCAATTGAATTGTAAGTGGAAAAATCCTTCTATAGTGTTTCTGATCACATGAATTGTAAACAATCATCTAAATTGACCAACCCATTTAGGCTAATTTTTGCAGTTTATTGCTTAGTCATTTGGTGGAAGAGTTTTCTAATTATTTGGTTAAGTTAGTTTGTAATTATTCTTCTCGATATTTGATATAGAATAAATTATTTATGAGTTACAATTAAACTACATGTATCAAAATTATAATAATAATAATAATAATAATAATAAGTAGCAGTATCAGTCTTCATGTTAAGATAGTAGTTATTTATTCATTAGTTATTGATTTGCAGAATTCAAACACCAATGATAACAAGGATAGATGTGTATATATATATATATCGACAGTAGAAAATGCATGTATGTTTTGCATGGTTAATTCCTTTATTTAGCTTTAAGCTCAATCCATGTACATAGTAATTAATATGGGACGGAAATATGTTGTCTAATTTACTTAGTTTAATTAAGGATTTGACGTCAGTATGTATAATAAAATTGAGGTTTTATAATTAAATGAATTAATTAATTAGTTATAGAAATTTCCATTTGATTTCTGTCGCAGGTGTTATACTAATTAAAATTAGAATTTCTTAAGGAAGTGGAAATATTAAGGAATTGATAGTGAATTAACAAGATAAAAACCTTTCTGTGATTAATGATTTGATTTAGGAATCTCAATATTAAAAGATTATAGTTTTAGTGTGTATTATGTGAGAAGTAGATGATGCCTCAGTTGAGGACTGCATTCCATTCCACTAAATAAATAATTGTCGATACATCGACAAAAGAAGAAAACTAAATAACCACCTAAAATATAAAGATATATACAAAGAAATACTAGGATACGTTATTATTTTTCTTAACATATTATATTGATAGATTCTAAGTTATCAATTAATTATTTTTAGATTTGGGTTGAGAAAGTTTGTGAGGATTGTGGGATACGAAAGTTTTGAGAACTCCAGGTAAGTACATCTCTCACCTGCAGTATGAGTAGTTTTGTTTTATTTGTTTAATGTTTGATGCAAAATTTGCTTGAATGTTTATTTATGTCTTTCTATGAGTATGCTTTGATGATTTGCTAAGTTATGTGTTTCGTGAGTTTCACTTATGTTTTCTATGAATATGAAGAGATGATTTGCTAAGTGATGTGCTTCCATGTATTTTGGTCAATTACAAGATGTTAGTTAATCTTGTTTTATGTAGGGTGAGAAAAGTATATTTTTGAGAAAGTATATATATAGTTTTATTTTATATTTTAGACTGGTACCGGGCACCGAGATCGCCCACTAGAAGAGTTTAAGGGCTCCAAGACCGCCCTATGAGTTTAAGGGCTCCGAGACCGCCCTATGAGTATTGAGTTGCTCCGTTTGAATTCGGTGGCTAGCTACCCCGGGTTCTTCGGAGTTGCGCGCATTGGTACCATGTCTGGGCCCACAGTATATTATTTTCCAGTATAAGTATATATAAGGTCTTATTAGCTAATGACTTGCATTTTTTTCAAAAGTTATAAAGAAAAAGGTTTTGTGAGATTAGATGATGTACTTGCTAAGCTGTTGCTTATAGTATTTACCTCATACTGCAGATAAAGGTAAAGGTAAGATGTGATGCAAGGGGTAGCAGCGCTGAAGCGTGATTGGTGGTGACGGCCTCGGAATTGGTTAAAGAAATGTTATTTTAGTATTCATACTAAGAAGAGTTTATTTCTAATTTCCTTAAGGAGAACTTTTTTTTTAAACGATTTAACTCCTTTTCAAATGCTTTAAACCGTTTTAAAACTCTAGCATGTTTCTTACAAAGTTTAATTTCGTTGCTTTAATAAAAAAACCTTACGAGAATTTTTATAAGTTTAGAAAGTTATGTTGATTTAGTAAAAGTAACTACCCTAAAAAGAGGGGGTGTTACAGTACATATATACCTTTATATAAATATTACGCATACATTTAATTAATATTAGTCATACTTTTATATAATACATAAAGGTACAACTAACATAATTAAAAGGCATGACTAATATAATATAAATGTATGTTTAACATAACATAAAACTATAAAGGTATGTTTAACATTGCATAAAGGTATGTTTAACATTGTATAAGCATATGCTTAATATAATATAAAAGGCCCTAAAGGTATGACTAACATAACATAAATGTATGCTTAATATAACATAAATGTCTAGCACTCGAAGCGAATTTTGGGTGGGTTTGAGCGCACCCATCCAGGCACGTGGGGGCGCGTGCGCATGCCTGGAGGGCGCGTGGAGGCCGGGTTGGGTCAGGTGTACGGATCCTAGATCCGTACACCAGTTGTATAAAAGTTTTTGTGATATATGATTAGTTTGAATGTTAAATATGAGTTTAACATTATTTTATGTATAAATTACTATCATATTTAAAATTATGGAAAAAAAATTGTTTAGTTTGTTAAGTTATGATCCTATTTATGATTTCAATTCTCTTCAAGTGAACATGTATTGATTTTAACTAGTTCGGTAACTAATTGCAACATTTTGATTTTTGTTTTTGCTACTACCTATTTTTCTTTTTGCTAATTGTGGTTAGAATGTGATCATTCATGATTTCAATTTGCTTTATTTAATTTTTTTAATTATAAATTTCAAACATATTAAAATTAGATATTGATTTTTTTTTTTTGTATATATGTGCGCTTCAAATTAGATATTTTCTAGAGAAATTATGAAAATAATTAATTAATTTAAAGTGCAGAAAAAAATTAATAATTGAAATATATTCCATCTATCAAAACAAGACTCATACTTCTCTAATATAACTTTTTATTATTTAAAATGTACATCTTTTAACCCTTCATTCATTAATTCCATAATTCAAGTTTTGTTATAACTAATCATAAGTTAGTTATTAGGTATTATGTATTTTTCATTTAGAATCCTATGTAAAGAGATATTATGGTTGATATCTAACTTAATTCCATTTCATTGTTAGATTATTTGCACCCCATTAATTATTACTAAATACACCCCCATTTTAAAAAAATTAAATTAAATGTCATAATTTCCCCTTAAACCTATTTTGTTTCTTCTCTATCGGTCTATCCAATGTCTTCTCCAGGGTCACAAATCCAGCGCTTCGAGTGGCAACATTTCCAATAAGTTAGAATCTAATTTATGTTATCAGTTTTGCCCATATTATCGTATGTCAAAGATCTTAGCTTGTTTGGCATCATTATCCATGGCCATTAAGTATTTGGCCAGATTACCTGCGCGGTTACGTGTTTCTCTCTCTAGCAGGTACGTGTATCTCGTCTACTGTGTGTGGAATTTGACTGAGCATAAATGTGGGAGTTAATTAATTGTGCTTTATTTGGGTTAAATTTTGAATTAGGGTTTGGATTCTTTTTTTTTTTTTTTGTTGAGGTTTTCTAACTTTTTATTCCGGCAATTTGTGCAGTTAAAGCGATATTTTTTTGGGTGCCAATCGGTGCTGTTGAGGATTGCTAGTTTGAGTTGTGTAGAGGGGAGAGCTGGAGTAATTGAAGGAAAATTTGCTTGCTCCTTTAAGCACTATCAACACTTTACCAACTGTAAGTTTAAGGTTTAGGTTGTGCTTTGATTTTACTCTTTTCTTTAACTTTTGAATTAGCAAGGATTGAATTAAACGTAAGATAGTACATTTGGTTGTGTTGATGTTGGTATGCTGGACTTTTATGGCTATGTACTTCTGTTGTGCTTGGAAATTAAGTGTGTATTATATTTGTGTTTGGAGGTTTTAAATCTAGATGGATATCTTGGTCTCATGAACTTTGAGATTGAAAAATTTTGGGCTTTCTACCTTCACTTCTATATTCTGCTTGATATAAATTTAGTTGTTGGGTTGTGGGTGGAGGAAATGAGTACTTCGCTTTCCGGTATGTTTTTGATCATTATGCCTGTAACTGGGTCTTTTGACATTTGCATTATCTGCGTTGCCTTTTCAAACAAGATTCAAATTTCTTCCTCTTGTACTTTTGTGGATATTGATTTTGAATTAATGCAGCTTGCTGTCTTTATGGAATGAAATGTCACCCTTAAATTCCACATTCGAATATTTGTTTGTCCTTGAGGGACACAAATTTAGTGTGATTTTTGTTTTCTAATTTACCTGTCTTCTCATCTTCTTCCAGTTCAAAATTCTGAGGAGCATTTTTTTTCACTTCTCTTCATTGATAAAGCTTGTCCCAAAGGAAGTTGCAATTTGTCTTTTCAGAGCTATCTCCCTAATAAAAAGGAAACAAAAGCAACTAAACAGCTTAATTGTTCCTTCACACTTTTATCTCCTTTTCTCTCATCTCTCTCATCCTATGAGGTTCTTGGCAGAGGGGGTGGTGTCGGGGTTGGTGATAGTGGGAGATTTTGGGTCAAGTGGTGGAGGTGAGGGATACAATGTGGTGGCTGAAAGTGGCGGAGCCACCAATTTGGGAGAAATCTTCATCACAGCCCATTGATTCTTCAGTGTGTGCGATTGTGGAAGGAGATGAAAGAACTTGAATTTGTACAACTTTGAAATCAGGAGAAGTAAACGCAGTAGTGTGATTTTAACATCACATTGCTTTATCTTGAATATGCAGTCAACTTCAATGTATGTACTTGGGAAGTGCAGCCTCTCATTTTTTGATTCTAAGAATTAAGAATCATTATTAGTTAAGTTTTTCTACATTTTTACTCACATAATACGAAACAACTTTTACCAGCTGAATATTTTGATAAATCTGTACATTTATGTTAGTTAAATAATATATTAATCAAATTATATTATATTTAATATTAACTTAGCTGATAGCTATAACACAAAATCCAATATAAATAATATTTAAAGTTTTCTTATTTTTCTAATTCAGTTTCCTTAAACCCGTGTGCTACACAGATCTTCTGCTAATTTATAAATAATGTATTATTAAATGAAGTTGAATTATATAATTCATTTTCATTATTATGATTTGATTTGATTATTATATTATTTGTTTTGATGATTAAGTTTATATTTATTATTATGATTTGATTTGAGTGATGATTTGTATTCCAAAAGGAAATAGGAAAACCGGTACCACAAATTAGGGTTTGGCATTTCACCCCCCAAATTTCTTTGTGCAGAACAATCCCTCCTGTTCAAATCCAATAGCTTTAGAATTCGTCCAATGAGTTGAAACCCAGAGTCGTCATGTTGAACCATCGCAACCCATTCTTCAGTGCTGGAATCGGGAACACGTGTCCTTTACTTCTCCCTTTTCGATTCCAACAGTTGGAGGTGAAAAAATAAAATCCGAGCTTTAATCTTTATGTGCCTATCTGCAAACTCTATATGTATTGCTTACTGACTGTCTGCAAGATTGCAAATTCTGAAATTTATACACTTCAAGTTTGATTTTTGATTTTTGCCCCATTTCTGATTTCTGCCTTCCGTGTATATTGCTATGTTGAAATTTGAATATCATTTATATTTATGACCAACTTAACTACATAAGTCAATGTTTGCTGCAGATGTGTGTGATGAAATGCCATAGTTAGATTAAGCCATGAAGATTGAGAAAGTTTCTGTGGAGTGCTATCATTTAATAGTAGCATGTACCTTTCAGCAGTGTGTTTATACTTTATAGTGAAGGTTTTGTGTATTGATAAGAGGGGATTGATTCCACCGCCAGTGCAACTTTCGGTGTGGTTTCTTGAACTGTTACAGTGAATCACTTCAGCTTCTATGCTTATTTTACTCTCTCTCTCTCTCTCTGTTTTTTTTTTTAATCTTTCTTTGTCTTTTGTTTCTATTATGCCTGGATTGTTCAATATTGGTGTAGTTTTCTTACGACAGGGTGTCTTGATTTTCATTACACCTATTTCCTCTGAGTAGGGATTTCAAATGAAAAGATTAGCTAGTTAGTTATAGATATCATGAAACACTTTCTCGCTTATGCTCCTTAATGGAAATTTGGAATCTTATTTCTCTTCATGTATTGATTGTATATGTTATCTTATCAGCTCACACCATTTGTTTATATAGGATAACATCTTTAGTATGCTCATTTGGTACACTTAAGATAAATAAAATATAATAATTTTGAAATATAAGTGATTTAGGTCTTATATAGAATAAATGTTTCCCAATTTTATTTATTTGTATGTGTGAATCAAAATTATAATCCATATAAAAATATGTTCAGTGGAGTGTACTGAACAATGTTTTTTTGGAATGGTGTGCCTCACTTGGGTGCACTTATGCTTTTGACTACTTGCATATACCAACTGAAATTAAGGATCAATTTGGTTGCGTCTGATGACTGCTCAACATTTATTTTATGATAAACATCTTATTATTGAGATTATTTGACGACTATTGCTAATCCAAGCAACAATCTGTGTACAGTTTAAAAGAGAATTAACATGCTAGCAGCTGCCCATATTCGTCCCATCATCAGCGTCTCTAGCAGGTTTTTCTTATAATATCTTTATATGTGTCATGGCATACAACATAGATGTAGATGGATATGTATATGAATTCGACTTATCTCATATTTCTGTTAAATTGCAGAGGTAGCTGTATTAGCTTAAGTAGTCCAGTAAAAGTTACGTCATTGTGCTTTGGGCACCTTTCCAGGAAGGTTGATTTTATTGAAGGAGCTAAGATCTACAAGCTTTCATCTTCTGTTCAAAAGAGGAAGCTTTTTGTTGCTCTGAATACAGATGATGGTCATCCAAGTATCTCTGTGTCTGAAGAAGAAGCAAGTGAAGTTCCCATGTTGAATCATGAAATAAGTACGTTCCTGACTAAATGGTCACCGCCTAGGTACCTATGGAGGGGATTATCCGTTCTTATTTTGGCAGGGCAGGTGATTATTAGGACCATTAATGGTAAAGTTCACTGGAAAAATACTCTCCAACAGCTAGAGAGAGTTGGTCCTAAATCAGTCGGTGTCTGTCTATTAACATCTGCTTTTGTTGGCATGGCCTTCACTATCCAATTTGTAAGGGAATTTACAAGACTAGGTCTAAATAGATCCATTGGTGGGGTTTTAGCCCTTGCTTTTTCGAGGGAGCTAAGTCCTGTTGTCACATCAATTGTAGTTGCCGGGCGTATTGGAAGTGCTTTTGCTGCGGAATTAGGCACGATGCAAGTTTCCGAACAAACAGATACATTAAGAGTTCTTGGTGCAAATCCGGTTGATTATCTGGTGACCCCAAGAGTTCTAGCTTCCTGTATCGCCCTTCCTTTTCTAACTCTAATGTGTTTTACAGTCGGGATGGCATCAAGTGCTCTCTTAGCTGACAGTGTTTACGGTATCAACATCAATATTATCTTAGACTCTGCTCAAAGAGCTCTCAGATCATGGGATATAATCAGTGCGATGATCAAGTCAGGAGTGTTTGGTGCAATAATATCAGTCGTGAGCTGTGCATGGGGTGTTACCACTTTGGGAGGCGCCAAAGGTGTGGGTGAATCAACTACATCGGCTGTGGTAGTCTCTCTTGTTGGGATTTTTGTTGCGGATTTTGCTCTTTCTTATTGCTTCTTCCAGGGAGCTGGAGACTCACTGAAGAACTGTGTATGATAAACTCTCAAGCTTATCATACACAAGGATACATTAATAATTTTGATGTGCCATTCAGAGTCGTAAGTCAAAATTTTAGTCCATGTTATCTGCAACTGAGTTTTTCTATTCATGATGCCAACATAGACTTGCTCTTAAGTAAGTTGTAGTGGAGAGATAAGTTTAAGAATTGTTTGGAAGAGATAAAGCTCAATAAATCAGGAAGAATCATTTTTCCTTTATATGAGTTTGGTTTTGTGTAATGGTGTTTATTAGGTATAGCCGAGCAAGTTTTAGGATGTTATAGATGATGCTTTTTGGATAGACGTGGACACGGTTTGGTTTCGAAATTGGTTCCCGGTTCCATACGTAGGGGAATTGGAACCGAATCGTGTAATGTAAGGTTTCGGTTCTGGTTTTGGAAGTGTCGATTCGGTTATGGAACCGATGGTTCCATGGTTCTATTTTTTTTAAGAAAAAAAAATTGTAAAATAGCTATTGGAATTGGGGTTTTGATACTAACCGCCAATTTACCCCAATAGTCTTTTTTTTTTTTTTTAATTTCAATCGTAGATCTCAAATAATAGAATGATCTAAGCTATCAATTTTTTTGAAATCCAAGAATTACCGATTAGAGTCGTCGGTTCTAAACAGCAGAACCACTAACCATAACCAAATTGTGTAAAACTTGAATTCAGTTTGTTTCCAGAATCGAAATCGAGTCAACAGTCAAATCATACCATTGATCATGGTTCGGAATTGGAATCATGTCCACATCTATTTGTGGGTGTGTCCCGATTTGTATGATAGATATTTTGGAAAATTGTGAAAATTTTATAATATACTGTGTAGGTGCAAATATAACCCTAGACTATTTTTAGGTGAGCAAAGTCTTACGTAAGACGGTTTTATGGATCTCATTTTGTGAGACGGGTTGGGTTGATCTGGTCAATGGTCAATGAGTCAAATTCCACAAGTTAAAGTCAATGGTCAACGAGTCAAAATCAAAGTCATTGGTTAAAGTCAACACCTGATTAATAAAAGTCAAATGTAATACTTTTACATATATTATGTAATATTTTTTAAAGCATCACATGATACACATGAAAGTATTACATTATGAGAATAAAACATCATGTAATACTTTTATTTGTATTACATGATACACATAAAAGTATTACACAGTACATATAAAAATATTACATTATGAGAATAAAGTAAAATGTAATAATTTTATATATATCATGTAATATTTGTAGTATATTATGTGATACTTTTTGAAAATATGACATGATATGTAATACTTTCATGTGTATCATATAATACTTTTATATATATCAAGTGATACAGATAAAAATATTACATGGTGCATATAAAAGTATTACATGATGAGAATAAAATAAAATGTAATATTTTTTGAAAGTGTCACCTTATAATAATTTTATCTATATCATATAATACTTTCAAAAAGTATCACATGATATACATAAAAGTATTACATGGTACACATCAAAATATTATATTATGAAAATAAAATACTATGTCACACTTTAATATATATCATGTAATACTTTTTAAAAGTATAACATGATACACATAAATACATACAATATTTTTATGTATATTAAGTAATATTTATATGTATATCATGTGATACTTTTTGTATAATAGGATGTGTTTTGAGTTGAGTTAGACTGTAATAAAATATGTAATATTTTTATGTATATTAAGTAATACTTTTCTGTGTATGAGGTAATATTTTTTGTATTATAGGATACATGATTCGAATTGGTTCGGGTCGGATCTTATACAAACACACGGATCCTAGGGCTTTTATGTGCTCTTCTCTCTCGCATAACATGTAGAGTTGTAAATGAATCGAATACTGACAAATTTTATTTGAATTCAAAAAATTTCAATAGTATTCATATTCGTATTCGATTCGAGTTCGAATACTAATTTTGGATTCTTATTTGATTCATTTAATATAAATTTAATTAATATTCGATTCGATTCGAAAATATAATTCAGATATTCGATTCGAGTTTAAAATATTCTATTCTAGATTCAAAATTTTTACACAATTTTTTAACTATTCGATCTGATTCGTGAAAATAATAAAGATATTCGATTCGAAAACCTGCTAAATGATGAAATAATTGGATATATGAAATAAATTAAAATGAAAAAAATAAGTATATATATGTATATTTAAATATTTCGAATCGAATATATTCGAAATTATTCGAATCGAATATACCAGTATTCGTATTTGTATTCGAAAATAATTCAAATATTAAGAAAATTCATATTCATAATCCTAAACACTTACATTGTATTTCAAACAACATTAAACAATTTTAACACATCAAATTCATAATTTCATTTTACAGCAACACTGCAAGCAGAAGCTACAGCAATACTACAAGCAGAAGTTGCAGTAGTACAGTAAGTTAGAGTTGCTGTAAGAAGTTTCAGAATACAGAGCAGAAGTTAAGATTTACTGCATACTTCAACAAATCTCAGACACAACAACCGAAACAACGACATGCAATCCGAGGAAGTATAAATACAGTACGAGGAATAAAGATCAAAACAAGTTAAAATAGAGTTGGTTGAGACAAGATCAAAGTTGCAGTTGCAGAGTCAATACAGAGATGACACGTGGCCTGACAGGTTGCAGAAAGTTACGAGCCACAACCACCGTATTGAATGCACTGAGAAGATAAGTCAAGAAGCATTAAATGCGATCCATGCCTTTGATTAGAACCCTAATTTCAAATGAGAGATATCTCCTTCAACGGATATCTTTCTACAAGTATAAATAGAAGTCGAGATGCAGTGAAGCTGGTTACTGAAACATTTGCGTCAAAAAGACCAAACATTATCAAGCTATAATCTCAAACATCTTTACAAGTTTCAGTCACTCGACCTAAGTGAAATGAACAAGCATCAACTTCAAAGATTCGAAAAGGACTCAGAAGCTCACTTCACTACACCAATTGAAGAAATAACAAACATATATTTTAACCTATTTGTTGTGTGCTAGGTTGTTTTAGGTGTCATCAATTGATAGGATTTATCCTTATTGATTGTATTTAGTTGTCTAGGAGAAAGACAACTTCCCTGTGTGGAAGTTTAGAAATTTTAAGTGGGTTTGCCTTCAGAACTTGCAGCAAGCTGTACGCTGAAATCTAGTATGTGTTGACTTGTTAGGTTGATAGATTGTTAGGTGATACCCTGTAAATCAATATTGCTTAATGAAGTGATGGAGATTCATCCATGCACAATCATGCAAGAAAGAAAGATCATTTGATCGGGCAAGAAGATCCAATTACAAGAGCAAGTGCTAAGAAGCTTAAAGAGGCCTTGATGATCATTGTTGCTAAAATTAAAGAAAATGTGCAAGAGAAGTTCAAAGAAGGTACAATGGTGAATGTTATTGGGTTGGACATCACATGAAGCCTCCAATATTGACTACAAGTGAAGCCTCCAAAATTGACTACAACTAAATCCCCCATTTTTTAACACAAGTGGAGCCTCCAATATTGATTACAAAAGAAGCCTCCAAAATTGACTACAACTAAAGCCCCTATTTTTGAATACAAGTGGTAGGTATTAGTGTAGGAAAGTCATTGTTCTTTCCTATAAATAAGACTTACGATCAATTGTAAAAAGGCGATCAATCTTTGAATTCCAAAAATGAAGCTTATGCTTTTGGTGTTGAATCCTCTCTTTGTGAGGTTTTCATTTTATCAAGAACTTATCAAGATCATTTGAGCAAGATTTTGTGGCGTTCATCATACCAAAGTTCTTGGCTGATTATATAGCCAATGGGTCGAGGTTTTTTCGCTCTAAGTAAGATCAAACTAGATTTTCGATTTGGGGAGATCCGCTGCTTATCTTTATCGTTGGGTTCTTAGATCTTTATATCTAATGAGTCCTTCGTTTGGCTCTAAGTAAGATCAAACTAGATTCTCAATTTGGGGAGATCCGCTGCTTATCTTTATATGTTGGGTTCTTAGATCTTTATAGCTAATGGGTCCTTCGTCCTATCCACATCATGAAGTTCTTGTTCGGGGAAGCAGTAGAGTGGACGTAGAAGGATTACACCACATTCGAACCACTATAAACCGGTTTATAGTGTTTTAAATCGCTTTATATTATCTATGCTGCATCTTGTGTTTATTTTATCATAAGCGTAAAAGAACCTTTAGAAGAAAACATATTTAAGAAAACAAGCCTTCAGTCAAAACATAATTTTTCGTTGCAAAGAACTCCAAGATACAGCATACAACACTGTAAGTTACTTACAAGTAACTTATAGTGTAGCAAGTTCGAAAAGATTTTCAAAATCGACGAACGTTCATTCGCTCCCCCTCTGAACCTTCGAGACCACTTGGGATCAACATTTATAAATATACGTTATAATTTTTAAGTTATATCAAATTATTAACTCAAACAAAATTATTATTTTGTCATATAAGAAGAATTGTAATATATATATATATATATATATAATTTAAAAATATATATATAAAAAACCAAATCGTCAAACCAGCGATTCGAACCGTGTGAACATGTCTATTGATATTATTTAGGGATATTTTTATTCAATTTTTATGTTTCTTAATTTATAATAAAAGTTCTATAAAGACACTTATTTCTGAATCGAATGTAGGAATTTTTAAAGAATTTATAATAATAAAAAATTTGAACTTTATGATTAATTTTTTTGGTAAAAAAACAAAAACCCACCTCAAATATACGTAATTTTGCACTTTACTATATCATTTATAAATGTTTTTATTTTACTATATTAAATACACGAATTTTGAGAAAAAAAATAAATCCGACTACTACTTCATTTTTGACAAATGGTTGAGAAGCACGTGTCCTCCTTCTGGCGAGAAAAAATGACGTGGCAGCCGGATTTATTGTTTTTTGAAAAATTCGTGTACTTAATATAGTAAATTGAAAACATTTATAAATAATATAGTAAAGTGCAAAATCACATATATTTGAGATAGATTTTTGTTTTTTACCCATTTTTTTAAAAAATAATCATATACTTTTTTAAAATTTATAAAGGTACTAAAGACACCTCATACTTTACTAACACCCCATAGCAAATATATTTCAATTAAAAAAAAATATATAAAATTTTAAAATACCAATTCTAATCTTTAGGGAAAATAATTGAAGCTCTAACCTCTCTTTTCATTCTTCACTTTCTCACTTTTTCATTTTTTTTTTTTTAACTTTGATGTCATTTTTTTTAATTTCTTGAGAAATTGAATGTCAAGATAATGGTGAACATATGATGATTAGTTGAATTAAATGTATGAAAATCGTGTGAAAATTGTTAAAAAAAAAGCAAAAAATTTGATCACATCCAACTAGTTCCATTTAATCCTGATTGGCCGAATATGTGTAATTGTGTTTGGCCACTATAACCAAACACGTAAGAGTATGGATTATCCAATTGTTTTTAATTAATTGTGAATGACATCCAATTATTCATTTAAAAACCTGATTAATTATTTTAGGCTTAATTGCAAAAAAAATCCAAAATTTTACAATTTTTTCTGGTTTGATCAATTTTTTTAAAATTATCAAATTTAACCATGAATTGACAAATTGATTTCAATTTTAGCCAATTAATGATTTTGGTCAAAATTAAATTATATGTGGCGATATGGATGACATGTAGATAATTACAAATGATACATCACTTTAAAATTTATATATATATATATATATATATATATATATATATATATATATATCATGTCAAATGGAACTCACAAATAACGATTGCATTAATATTAAATTAATGTGTATGTGTATTTTTAAAAAGTTGATATTTTTAGATTGGATAGGTGGCATGTGGAACCCACAATAATGATGTGATTAATAATGATCACTCATTGTTGTGATTGTTCTTAACAATGATGAAATAGTATTTCAATTTGTATATAAGATGCTTATTGCTAAGCAGAAGTTCAAATCATTTAGCATAGCTGAAATCCCAACACATCCGAGCATTGAAACACAGATAAAGCATTCGACTTTTAACGTTGTTGAAACTTTATACACAACACATTCATCTCGTTTACTGCCACTGCACGAACTGCAGCATTTCACGTATAATCATTTAGCATAGCTGAAATCCCAACACATCCGAGCATTGAAACACAGATAAAGCATTCGACTTTTAACGTTGTTGAAACTTTATACACAACCACATTCATCTCGTTTACTGCCACTGCACGAACTGCAGCATTTCATTTATACGTGTGGCTGTTATAGTTACTTATTCGACACTTTGCTTACCAATTTCGCAAACTGTAGGCGTTGTGATCAGGCGGGGGACGCCATGGATTCAATGTCTTGCAAGCCACAAACCATGTTGGCAGGGACTGCTACATCGATCATCTTTGGATATGACAAATTCAAATCTGAAAAGTCGGAAACTAATCATGAGCAATTGCTGAAATAAAGTATGACCAACTTGAATCAACAAGCAACACTTACTTGCCATGATGTTCTTGAATGTTTCCTGCAAAAGACAACATATCACATCATATTCATTAAGTCATAAAGAACAAATTTGCAACTCTTTGCAAAGTAAAAGGTATTCTTGGAATCAATTACCTTATCTTTTGTGAGACGGGGATTGTACAGCACCTCCTCTCCCACAGTACTCACCTAAAATCCATGCAGTGCATAAGCCAGCCATTTTGGTTTTTATGCATCACAAAGAAACAGCAAATTTTGGATGTATACTTACAGAGAATCCCTTGTAGTCATGAGCAGGATACACGAACGTGTCTTTAGGCAACGTAAAGATCTAATTTGAACAAACTCATAGAAAGTTAGGAGGTGGTTGGGTATAAATACAAGTATAAATATGTTATCTGCATTCTTTCTTACCTGTGAATGAACTGAATCATAAAGCTGCTCAGAACTTCCACCCTGAGGAAAACGTACAGAGACTGTCAGTATGTAGAAAAAACTATATAAGGATCAATGAACCAACTAGGTGGGAATAGTTTCTTGTGCTCGTTTCTGCATGAGAACATGAAGCAGACATGGATGGTATTCTCCTTATTCATATACTTTTAAACTTGTCTATGGGTTTTATCATGAATCACAATACCTGAAAATCTGTCCTACCACATCCACGTATCAATAAAGCATCTCCAGTAAAAGCCATTCTGGGCTTAGTCTGATTAGTACCGTCACCTGTGACATAAGTAACACAACCCTTTGTGTGACCTGGTGTTGCACGAACCTGCAAACGATAGTAAAGAAAAGTAAGTAATATACAAAGATACAAGTCGATGATGCAAAATATAAAATAAGACATCATATAACCACAAAAAGAGAGAAGAAAATCATATGCACCTAAGAGAATGTGTGGGTGAGCTTCAATTAAAAGTTTATAAGTTATAAGCTCCTTAAAAGTGTGCGACAAGATTCAAAAACATCTTATTTCATCCTAAAGCTCTTTTTTTAAAGTAAGGATCCCAATTTATTTCTAAAATAAGAACTTATTTTTTGTGAACATCTTCAAATTTGATCATTTAAATTAAAGAATTGTCATTCCTGACATCTTATAAGCATCATCATCTTATTTATTCAAACACTTCAACAATTTATTTTTTAAAATTAGATGAAACATCTTATAAGCTCTAAGAACATCTTATAAGATGTAAGATCTTCTAAGCTCTTTCAAATAAGTTTAGCCAAACACCCTCTAATAACATTTAAAACAATTTAATTACACGGCAACTTTCTCACTCTGTTGAATATTACTATTGAGGAACATACTTCTAGAAAAATTAAAGGTTCAAAAGGACATATATCATGTGGTCAAAATAGCTGACAGGAAAAGCGATACCACATGGGAAATCTAATACTTGATCTTCGAAGTGGTGTTGTAGTAATGGTGGAAAACTGGAAACAGTTCAATTCCCATATTACCACTTCCCAAAATACAATGATACCTAAATTTTTGTTGTTCTAGTAATACTGGAACCAGTTCAATTGCCATATCAAATACATTCCTCCTGGCTTATGTCAATAACTGATAAAATGATAGTAGTTAAGACAAACATATAGTAGAATCATATACCTCCAGAAAAAGATCACCAAAAGAGATTTTGTCGCCGGGCTCAACAAAAATGTCAGCTTTTGCATTGCTAGCTTTCGAAATGATCGATTTTACTCCAGGAGCTTTAATCTGCAGGATATAGCCATGGAAACAAAGAACATATTAGGATGCTGTCATACAATTTGTGAACAAACATATTTAGAGTTTTTGTATCAATACAAGCCAAATATTACCCAATTTCATCCAACAGCAGAAATTTTCCGAAGATTCAAAAAAAAGGAAAAAAGAAGATGAAGGAGAGAAGAAGAATTTTGCACCCATAAGATCACTAACAAGTTCGAGCAAACCTTAAGCAAGCCAGTGCCAGTGACATGATCTGCATGAACATGAGTATTGATCGCATATATAAGCTTCAAACCCAATTCTTTCACAAGAGCAAGATCTCTTTCCACAGTCTTATCTACTGGATCAACCAACTGTTTGAATAATAATCTACATCAGTACAAGATAAATCAAAAAATCAACAAAAGAATATACTTCCTTCTTCCCAAAATAAATATCGTTTTAGCCAAAAACAATTGTACCAAAATATGTCACTAAGATTTCAAGAATCATCGGTCCATATTCTACCAAAAATATTCTCTCAAGTTAAATGAGATATAAAATGATTATTCGAAATTTACCTATAATAATTACACTTAAATAGGGACACATCCGTTTTATATCAGCTTCTTTAAATCTGGGTTCAAAATCCTAAAACCACATTTACTTTTGGACAGAGTAGATATAAATTTAAAGGTGCCAAAATTTTCTTCAAGTGAACATATAAAGAAATTTGTAACAGCTCCAAAGATATCAACAACTGAAAACTCAAGCACATTGCTTCTATTACCAACAACTTCCATAACTATAATCACAAAATACTTGGTAAAAACACATTCCTCGGCTCTTTCCTCACCAAAATCCAAAAAACAAACAAAGCGTAGCCAGAAAGGTCAAAAGGGAAGAAGAAGAAGAGGAGGCGAAGGAAGAAGGAATATTACGGGTCTCTCTCTATGTATCTATCTCTTTTTCTCTATCTCTATCTCTATCTTTCTCTAAGTGGTCCAGCAATCTTTAATTGGACCCAACTACAGTAATCTTGAAGGATAAAGCACACAATTTTCATTCAAGCAAAATGTAAATTCACATTTCATTAATAGCTTAAACTTTGCACAACAATACATCCTCACCCAAGTCAAACACTATGCGACAATCCAATCACTACGAAACCTAAAACAAAGTAACTGACAAATTCAAAATCAAGGCAGAGTCAAGTCACCAGAGCTGGTTTATCAGGATGAGAAGCATCGGCGAGAAGATAAGTGTAGGTAGACGACTCCTTCTCAAACAGCTGACGGAAAAGCAACCCGGGCGAGGAGCCAGACGACGTCGCGTAGGAATCCGACCCCATTCGCGATCCAAATTTCGCAGTAAATGCAACAATCTGCGGCACAGACGAAATCTTCTTTCGAGGCGTGGGAGTCGAAAAAGTGGCTGAAAATTGCAAGAATCGGAACTTAGAAAGCATTTCTTGTTGGAGAAGGTGGGTTTTCAATTTTATACGACAAAACGAGGTGGCGATGACACCAATCTATCCACATCAAACTCGATTATTTTATGAAGTAATCCAATCTGTAGGTGAAGAGGATGGGCAGTGGATGAGAGAGATCGCATAACTATGACAGTGGAGAAATGATTTTTAATATTGGTTTCAAATGATTCGCGGATTAGGGATTGGACATGGGTTCTTGCTGATGCGACATTGGCAGTTTCGGCCGTTACTGGGTCGCCAATTCAGCGGCACTGGCACTTGGTTTTTGCCTGTTTTTTTCTTTTGTTTTTTCTTTTTCTTTTTCTTTCTTATTATAACGTATATCCTTTTCTTTTGGTTGTATACAATTTTGAAAATTTGTTTCACATCAAGAAAAATTGTTCATCACATCTGAGAAATGAGTAATTTTCTTTGGTTGTATACAATTCTTCATTAGCTTATTGATAAAATAATCCATGATGCTCATTTAAGTTTTTAACTTTAATTTATATTTATAGTGTTGTTGTACGTCTTCCAAGTATGACTATTTATGTTTAATTCCTACCACCCTACCTTGAGTCGGAGCTTGAATAGATGCGAGACACAACTCTGCCAGGTTCAAATCTGTGAGCGCAAAACTACATAAATATAAGACATTAAAGTTGCGACCTATGCCCAATGAACATCCTTTTGGTGTAGCGGTAAAACGTTTAATGGTCCAACACTTGGGATCAGAACAGGTCACGGGTTCGAACGGGTTCGAATTCCCTTGGGAGCTTGATGCTCCATAGAGCAGGAAGAGCGAGCTTGATGACATTTGGTATCAGACACATGTCCATTATCTAAAATACATAAACTCCCCTATCCCACAACAAAAACAAAAATGAAAGAATATGAGGTTTTGGAGCTCATTCACACTGATTTGTGGGGTCCTGTGATGGAGGCACTGAATATAAACCCCTTGTCGAACTCTGAATATAAACCCTTTGTTGAACTGTTCAGTGCTAGTGGAATCATACACATAATTTCTTGTCCCTACACTCCTGAGCAGAATGGTATGGCTGAGAGGAAACACAGACACATAGTGGAAGTGGGCTTATCACTCATTACACACTCAAAAGTTCTTATAACCCATTGGGATGAAGCCTTTTCTACTGCAGTACACCCCATCAACAGATTACCCTCTAAAGCATCCAACTACAAAATCCCTTACCAACTTTTACATAACTCTCTTCCAGATTATAGCCTTTTTAGAACATTCGGTTGCCAAGTCTTTCCATATTTGAGACCTATAACAAGCACAAGCTGGAACTGAGAAGTGAATCTGGGGTGTTTCTAGGTCACTCAACTCAGCACAAGGGTTGCTACCAAAAAGACATAAAATAATTGTTTCCAGAAATGTCCTATTCAATGAAAACTGTTTTCCTTTCCAAAACCAATCAGCAAACTCAAGTCCTCTTCCTCCAGAAAATCACCAGCCTATCCCACATCCAGATATCCTCATCTACCCTCAAACACCTAACACTCCAATTGACAATTCAGCCAATCACACTCCCCAATCAACATCCTCATCTATATCTTCTTCAAATAACTCATATCCACCTTCTCCAACCCATTCTCCTTTAGATGATAATGTTGCAGAATTACCAAATGAGCATAGTACAAATGCTGATGTTATTGTTCATAATGCTTCTGATTTTTCTCAAGGTATTGTAGGGGATACTGCAAGTGAAGAGCTCAGACCAAGGGGGCACCACCATATGATGACACGATCAAAGGCTGGCATATTCAAACCAAAAACTTACTGGTCTGAACTCCTTGAATCTGAAGAACCAAGATCTTATATCAGTGCTATGAAAGATCCTAATTGGAATGCATGAAGAGTATGATGCTCTAATGAGGAACCAAACCTGGAAGCTTACAGAACTGCCTCCTGATAGAAATGTTATAGGTTGTAAGTGGATTTTCAAACTTAAAAGACATGCTGATGGAAGCATAGCAAGGCACAAAGCTCGATTGGTTGCGAAAGGATATAGTCAAATAGCTGGGTTGGACTATTTTGATACTTTCAGCTCGATTGTGAAACCAACAACTATAAGATGCATTCTCACCATTGCCATATCACGACACTGGAACATAAGACAACTTGACATTGACAATACATTTCTCAACGGAGATATAGATGCTGAGATTTATATGGAACAACCTCCTGGCTTTGAAAATGGGAGAAATCTTGTTTGCAAGCTTGAGAGATCTTTGTATGGTCTCAAATAAGCTTCCAGGTCCTGGAGCTTGAAGTTTGAAAGCACTCTTATTGATATGGGATTCACACAATCAAAGACAGATTCATCCCTATTCTATAGACACAAAAATAAATCAACTATCTTTCTACTCACTTATGTTGATGACATAATAGTGACAGGAAGTGATAATAAAGTAATCCAGTAATTTGTTGAAGCTCTAAATCAGAAATTCTCACTCAAAGACCTAGGCAGATTGAGTTACTTCCTTGGCATGGAAGTAACTCATAGTACATAAGGGTTGTATTTATCTCAAAAGAAGTATAGTCTTGGAATTCTGGAAAAAGCAAGGATGATCAATGCTAAGGGAATAGCTGCTCTTATGGTTACTGCACCAGTTCTGTCCAGATATCAAGGAAGTCCTATTCAGGAAGCTACTGAGTACAGATCCATTGTTGGGGCATTACAGTATGCCACATTGACAAGACCTGAAATTGCCTATAGTGTGAATAAAGTTAGTCAGTATATGCAAGCCCCCCTTGACACTCATTGGAGACCTGTGAAAAGAATAACTCAGATATCTAGCTGGAACTTTAGACTACGGGATACATTTGAGATCATCAGAAAAATTACTGTTGACAGCATATTGTGATTCTAATTGGGCCACTGACCTAAATGACCGAAAATCGGTATCAGGTTACTGTGTTTATCTTGGAAAATGCATTATCTGATGGAGCTCGAAGAAGCAAGCTATAGTTTCAAGATCATCAACAGAAGCAGAGTATAGGAGCTTGACAAATGTTGTGTGTGAGGTTGTTTGGATCAGAAATTTACTTTAAGAGTTAAAGTTTGAGCAATCCCTTCCTACACCTATTTGGGTTGATAATTCTGGAGCAGTGTCTTTATCAAGTAATCCAGTCTTTCATTCAAGAACGAAGCACCTCGAGTTGGACTTACACTTTAATCGAGATAAAGTGATGGAAAAAAAATTAGTGTACATCATATTCTCTCTATTGATCAAATAGCTGATGGTTTGACCAAACCATTGACTGGCCAATTCTTCTACAGACTTAAAAGTATGATGAACGTGGTTCCTAAGTCATGCATTGAATTAAGGGGGCATGTTAAGGAAACTAATCTAATACATCCAGCTGTTAGGAAGATTGAAGAAAGATGTGCTGCCAAGCAGGGAATTGGACCCCTCAACAAATGTGTTGTCATGCATAATTATTGTTCACATCCACCAAGAGGAGCCTGTAAAATGATGACACGTGTGTGGGTCTAGAGTCTTCCTAGAGCTAGGGCAACCTTAGTATGATGTATATATAGTGATAAAAAAGCATCATTAAAAATGAGTAGAAAAGTAGTATGAACGCATTGAATATTATACTCCAAAATTTTCTTTTGATGACTTCTTTTTCTTTCTTTTATTATGTTCCTTACTGCATAATGCCTAGGAAGAGCGAGCTTGATGGCCCAACACTATCGATAAGAGCTAGCTCAAGTAAGCGTAACGGCATAAGAGAGCAGGAAGAGCGAGCTTGATGGTCTAACATTTGGTATCAGAACAGGTCACTGGTTCGAATCTCCTTGGGAGCACTTTGCATCCCCTCGGGATGCTTCCTTTACCGATAGCTGACCCACCCTTGGGAGCACTTTGCATCCCCTCAGGATGCTTCTTTTACCGATAGCCGACCCGAGATCTAAGATTAGTTAGTTTTCTTTTCTCCATCCGGTAATCTAATTTCTTTACCGATAAGAGCTAGCTCAAGTAACGTAACGACATAAGAGAGCAGGAAGAGCGAGCTTGATGGTCCAACACTTGGTATCAGAACAGGTTACGGGGTCGAATCCCCTTAGGAGCACTTTGCATCCCCTCGGGATGCTTACTTTACTGATAGCACCCAAGATCTAACGTTGGTTAGTTTTTTTTTCTCCGTTCGGTAATCTAATTTCTTTACCGATAAGAGCTAGCTCAAGTAAGCGTAATGGCATAAGAGAACAGGAAAAACTTACTATCATAACAGCACATACAGTGTGCCAATTCTGTTGGGTTCCCATAGTAGTAGTAAAGAAAAAGAGCTATTCCAAATTGAATGAATATCAAATGGAATAAATATGGGATCAGGAAGTCCAACAAGACTACGGCTACGATTCCAAATGAGGAGGGCGTTTGGCTCAATACCGAACATTAGTCATCCCCTTTCTGGCATTAGAGCCCAAAACCTAAGATTCCAAGCATACTTGTTGTGAAGAAATGATCCGTTCCTCCAGCCAGTTTCGGGTTTTCAAATCTTTTTGAAAAGATCATTTTTCTCTTTGGCTCTCTCTTGTTTTATCATTGAATTTAGCTTGATGGTCCAACACTTGGCATCAGAATAGGTCACAGGTTTGAATCCCCTTGGGAGTACTTTACATCCCTTCGGAAGCACTTTGCAGTGGTCCTTGGGAGCTTAATGGTCCAACACATAGTATCATACAGTGGTCCTTAGGAGCTTGATGGTCCAACACTTGGTATCAGAACAGGTCACAAGTTTGAATCCCCTTGGAGCACTTTACATATGGTCTAACACTTGATATCAAAACAGGTCACGGGTTCGAATTCATGGTCCAACACTTGGTATCAGAACAGGTCACCAGTTCAAATCCTCTTGGGAGCACTTTGCATTCAACACTTAGTATTAGAACAACAGGTTACGGGTTCGAATCCCCTTGGGAGCACTTTGCATCCAACACTTGGTATCAGAGCAGGTCACGGGTTCGAATCCCCTTGGGAGCACTTTGTAGTGGGAGCTGCCAGGGCCTTGGAATTGAGGATAGCCTGGGTGGTAGCAAAGCTTGTGTGGCGGAGCGGCCTAGGTGGCACCTAGATGGCAGCGGAACCTGTGTGGTGGAACGACCTAGGTGGCGTAGCGGACAACTTATGTGGCTGTGACGGAACGAACTAGGTGGCGTAGCGGACAGCTTGGGTGGTGACAGAACCTGTGTGGTGGAGTGGCCTAGGTAGCGTAGCGGATGGCCTAGGTGGTTGTGGCGGAGCGGCTTGGGTGGTGGCAGAGCCTGTGTGGCGGAGCTATCTAGGTGGCGTAGCGGATGGCCTATGTGGCGGTTGTATGAGGTGAGACGCTGAGTTATGATGGTGGTGTGAGGCTAGACATCGAGTCATGGTGACATTGAAGTGTGGCGAGAAGCTGGGTGGTAGCGGAACCTGATGGTGGAGCGGCCTAGGTGGCATAACGACGACGGAATCTGTGTGGTAGAACAACCTAAGTGGCGTAGCGAATGGCCTATATGGCGAGCGGCCTAGGTGGCATAGTAGATGGCTTGTGTGGTTGTGGCGGAGCGGCCTAGGTGGTACCTGGGTGGCAGCGGAACCAGTGTGGTGGAACGGGCTAGGTGGCGTAACGACTGCGGAACTTGTGTGGCGGAGCAGCCTAGGTGGCTTAGTGGATGGCCTGTGTGGCGGTGACACGAGGTGAGATGCCGAGTCATGGTTGTGGCGCGAGGTGAGACGTCGAGTCACTGTGACATCAAGGTGTGGCGAGAATATGGGTGGCAGCGGAACCTGTGTGGTGGAGAGGCCTAGGTAGCGTAGCGACGACGGAACTTATGTGGTGGAACGGCTTAAGTGGCATAGTGGACGGCTTGGGTGGCGGTAGAGCTTGTGTGGCGGAGCGGCCTAGGTGGCGTAATGGATGGCCTATGTGGTGGTGGCACGAGGCGAGATGTCAAGTCATGGTGTTGGCACGAGGTGAGACGTCGAGTTACGATGACATCGAGGTGTGGCGAGAAGACATGTTAGTGTCGAGTTATGGAGATGGTGGTGGCGCGAAGAGAGATGTTGAGTCACGGTGACATCGAGGTGTGGTAAGAAGGCATGTCAATGCCGAGTTATTGAGATGTAGAGAGGGTTCCAAGGTTGCTGGAGTGGACCTAGGCCTGCCTAGGTGGCGTAGCGGATGACCTGTGTGGCGGTTGCATAAGACGAGACACCGAGTTATGGTGGTGGCAAGAGGTGAGACGTCGAGTTACGGTGACATCAAAGTGTGATGAGAAGGCATGTCAGTGCCGAGTTATGGAGATGTCAAGAGGGTTCCAAGGTTGTTGGAGTGGAGAGGCTAACAGGTGCTGGGGAGGGAAATGTTGGGAATTTTCCCAGCACCCTGCCTTGGGTTGGAGCTTAAATAGGTGGAGACACGATTCTGCGAGGTTCGAATCCGTGAGTGCAAAGTTACATAAGTATAAGGCCTTAAAGTTGGGTCCTATGCCCATTGGATATCCTTTTAGTGTAGCGGTAAAGCGCTTGATGGTCTCACAATGTTGTTGTACAATGTCTCCCAAATATGACTCCAATTATCAGAAATGAAGAAAATTAAAAATGGAGAAATTTGTTAAAATTTGATTGTTTAGATTTCGATGAGACAAAATGTTTGTAAGAGAATTTTTGAGTATCTCATTTTTTACAATATTTAAGTGAGATATGAGTAGTTTTTCTAGGAACATGTGTGAACAAAGATTTTTCTTTTTTTTAAGACAAACATATTGTTGTAAGTAATATAAAGAAAAAAAATGTGTTGGAAGCAAAATGAAGAAAGTAGAGGATACAACAAGAATATCAGACTACTGTAACCTAGAGGTTACTGCAAAAGACAAGATTACCATACAAAGATTACAGCAGAACAAATGACAGCATACCTAGTATGAAGTATTAGGATGCTATAAGCATCAAGTTCAAATCTTATCACATCAGGAATGTTATCAGTGGAGACAAACTGATATACTAGGAAGAAGAGTCAATCACATGAAGACACATATTCAGTACGTTGCAGTCTACACAGACAAAGAAGAGCGATCCCACAGCTAAAGTCTAAGTCTCATTAAATGAAAGTTGTGCAAGAAGGATTATGCATTAAATGTGAGTTTTGTCCCTCCTCAATGGACAAAACTCTTTCACTATAAATAGAGAAAGAGTGAGACTGAAACAACAACTGACACTCCCAAGATTTTGTGGAAAAACTCTAAAAGTTCTAATCACTAAAAAGTTCAAAGTTTTAGTCACTCAACCTTGAGAGCAAACCAAGTTATCAACTTTATCTAAACCTCTTATCACTTGGAACCAACGAGTGGTATCAGAGCAGGTTGGGTTTAAAGTCAACTTATGTTGGTCATTCATCCTGGTCCTTTTTCTTTTTAAAAGTCCTTTTCTCATCTGTCTTTAGCACATCATAGATTCATTTGACAACAAACTACTCATGTTTTTCATAAAAGAATATGATGATTGGAAAATTATAATGTAGACACATCTTGCTGCTCTACATGATGAGATGTGGTATGTTATAACATAAAGACCTCTCATCATTACCAAACCATATCCACTCTTTGGTAGGAAAGTCAAAGAGATCAAGTTGCAATAGTAGAATCAACAGAAGAAGTTGAGGATGCAGCATAAGATGCATTTGTAGATGCTACAAAAGGTGTTGCTGCAAGAACAAGTAGAGGTATTGTAAGAGAACATATTGCGGAGGTACTGTAATAGTAGGATGTGTCATCTTTGATAAATACGACCCTAACTTGAATTATTATATTACCAAGTCTCTATGTTGTTGTGTATTACATTACCAGTCAATATAATGTGTATTTTTTATTACGCCAAGTCGCAATGTAATGTGTGTCGTTTGAGTCAATGTTATTAGGTGTTTTTTGTGTATGTGAGAATATGTGTATAGTGTGTGCAATTTTTGTGTGTGAATGTGTGTGTATAGGTGTGTGTTGAGTGTATAGTATGTATAGTATAGTATATACAGCTTTACAGTGGTGATAGAACAATGCAATTCAATTCAACAAATTTGACTTTGTGAATTTGTATTGGTTCCTTTAAATATGTGAAAGAAAATGGTTGAACCAACACTAAGTTGCAAGAAAAATATTTTCTTCTCAACATTTCAAGTTCTCTTCTATCAAAGTCTTTTCTCTATCATTTTTTGTTTGATTCTTCTCCACTTGAATATGTCTTCCTTTTTTCTTGTCAAATAAATTACTCAGCATGCGCATTTTGACCTAGGTAAAAAATTTGTATTGATTTTTGTTATAACATTTTTTTAAACTATTTTTTTTTCTACTTGTTTTAGGTTATTTAATTTGTTAAAATATAAGATTTTTAAATAATTTCTAATATTGTGATCTTATATAATAATTACTTATTCAAGTGTGTGATTAATTAGTTAGGTACAACATATATTTAATATTATTATTTCTCATAAAGTATATGTTACATCGCTTACGTTACTTATGAATTATTATGTCGGCGTATAAGATAAATCAGTGGCAAGGCGTGATCCAATTTTTTTTTTAATTCTTTTTACCAATTTGTATGTAATTATTTTCAAATATATCTTCGAAAAAATTAGTATATTTTATGTTGACATCGGAATTTGTAAATGGTTAATTTATACTCTAACACTCAAATTAAATGAATCCGAATTCAAATGAAGTTAATCGGATCAAAAATGGAGTTAAATGTGTTTAAAAGTGCAGAAAACACAGTGCTTGGAGCCTATTCGAACAATTTAGTTCGACTGATCCTGATCGGTTTATAGTGGCTGGCCAGAATAGTATTTTATATCTTAGAAAAATGAGCTCTCTAGTGCTTGAGTACAAAAGTGTTCAAACCAAAAAACCAACCAACCCTTTTTACATCTGACTTTCTACTATTTATAGACTAAAAAATATAAGCTGCGGGGATGACCTCAACTTCTCCATGATCTCTTCTTCAACCGTCTTCTATTTTCAAGGAAGTGGAGAGTTGGCTTGCTCCCACTACTTCCTGTTTTGTAGGATGGTTGTTAGAATGGTCTTTTTGGAATCCTGTCTATCAATTTTCTTGATCTTCCTCATCAAGTCTTGGTTGGGTCGGTAATAGTCATTTCGGAACTGACACTAAGTCGATCCTGATCGGCACTTCTCGATGAGGTCTTATGTCATAGTCAAGCTCGAATCGGGGTCTAATGAGCTCTTCTCAAATGAGATTGATTTTGTGCTCTCTGGTCATCTGAGTTCCCCATAACTTTAGCTCTTCCTTAGATGACTTACATGGACTGTCGATTCTCTAATCGGCTAAGTATTTTTAGGTCATCTAAGTTTTTGTATTTTTGGTCGGACCAATTATCTCTGATTCTCGGCCATCTCTAATCGGCCGAGTCCTAAAATTGGTCCTCTGAAGATTCATTTCTGGTCGGATTGACCATTTCTAGCCGACCTTCTTAGCCGACTAAGAGTCAGGTCGAGTTGAGTTCTTCTGGTCTGCTCGTCCACTTCTGACTGGCCTCCTTAGCTGGCTAAGAGTCTGGTCGAGTCGAGCTCTTCTAGTCGGCTCGACCACTTCTGGCCGACCTTCTTAGCTGGCTAAAAGTCCGATCGAGTCGAGCTCTTCTGGTCGGCTCGTCCACTTCTGGCCAGCCTTTCTACTCAAAGTTGTGGCCGATTCAATTTCTGATCGGTCGTTTCTGATCCTCCATATATCCGATTTTGTTTAACTTCGACTATGGGTACAACATTTTACTTATTGAATGCACTGATTATCTTTCATGAATTTTAGTAATACAAATAAAAAATTGGAAATCATTCAATTTTTTAATAATTACAGTAATCTTTTAAACTTTAAATAAAATTAATATGCACTTACTCCATTTGACTTATTATATCTTTTATAGTTAGTTAATAATACTGATTACAAACTTAGGTCTATAAAAATATAATATATAATTAGTCCTTGAAATCTACAATTTAATGGTTACTTTAAGTTTATTATATGATTAGTGGACTTGAACTATATATGTAATGGTTGCTTTAATTTTGTTAACATATATGCTTTAATTATTATTTTGAATTATTAATTTTACAAATAATATGCAATTGGTTATGTAGATATACGTTATTAAAGTTTGATTATTTTTGTTAGTTAATTGTAATATTAGGTAAATAACATTAATTAAAAGTGAAAACACAAAAATTAAGCATTCCAACGACAGTTTTAAAATATGTTTTAATGCATTTTACATCTTCTTTAAAAATATTTTAATTATCGACATATGGTAGTCTAATTTTCTTAGCAAAAGATAGTTACCAAAATAATTAAGTCATAAACTGAATGGGTATTTTTAAGGAATTAAATAATGATTATGTTTGTTAGTTATAGTTTTTAATTTAACATGGTATGTTACATTGATTAGTTGTAACTAGTTAACTACTATTATAAATATAATATTTTTAAACATGGTCAAAATATTTGGTGATATTTAATTTATTTCAAACTTTATTGTTCTTAGTTAATCATATTTATTTAAGATATCTTGAATGTAGTTATTTTAAAATGGAGATGATCTATGACATATTAGTTATATTTAGAAATGTTAGTTGAATGTAGTTTTTAATTATAATTATTAGTAGGTAAGTCCGGTCAAATGAATATCAAATTAATATATTTATTATATTTTTTACTGTATTTTTAACATTTAAAGTATTTTACATATTTGAAAATTATAAGTGGAAATCTTACCATCTTTAAAAAAGATTATGGACACCTCAAACAATGTTGGGGTTATGGTGCATCATAGATATGGTAGTGATCGTTCACCTACAAGTGCGAGCAGAATATCTTGTAATATAGGATGCTCCGAGTTGGTTGTTGTTTTAAATTAAATAATGGGCATCAACATTAGTCAATATCTATTGCATGTACATGGTGAATTTTTTGAAAATAACACATCACACCTGACCCCAATCAATAATTATGAAGATTTATGTTTTTTTCTTTGCTCTTGTGTTGGGAAACCAATATGTGCATCTTTAAAGTCGACATTCAAGAATTGCAATCAAATATTGGAACTGATATGCTATTGAGTAATGAGTATGATTATTATGCATCTTATTTAAGAGGTGATGTGCTTGTTTTTGTCACTCAAAGCCTAGGAAATGTTGGAACTACAGATTCTACTATCGGCACTTCAAATGCTAGACACATTATCATAATGAAGAAAAGATAAGTCCTAATGAAAAAGATTCATCATAGGATTAGGATTATGATCCTATAATAGATAGTCATGATACTACTGAGGATGAACATTCTAAATCTAATAGTAATGGATCTAAACTTCAATATGATGAAGATGATGTCAATGTTGAATATCTCGATGGTTTGTATAATCAGTGTAATTAAGGTATGTTATTGAACTATCAGGATACAACACTACAAGAAAACTGCAAGATAGTGACAGAAAAATCCATCACTAAAATTAAAAATTCTGTCACTAACATGTATTTGTGACGGAAAATTCTGTCAAAAGGAGCTTTGTCACTACTGTCACTAAGATGAAAATTTCCATCACCAGATTTGGTAAATGATTTAACTTTTTGGTTGAGTAGTGACGAAATTAATGACGGAATATTGTGATGGAAATTATCCATCACTAATTTTGTGACGGAAAATTCCGTCATTAAAATCGTAGTATTGACATGTCATCACACCACCAACACGACACGTCATATTATGCATTGTCTGGGAATTGGTTGACATAGGACTCATGGTGATACTTTAACCACTAGACCATTGATGCTTTATGTTATAATATTCTACATGCATTTATTTTATAAGTATTTTTGATATTTTTCAATCTCTATTATCACATAATTTTAAAAGGTTAACAATACATATATATGTAATTGGAAGATTAATGACTAATTAATATGTTTAGTAATGGTTAATCTAATTTCATTTTAAGACAATTATAAAATATACTAGTGCATATTTTTAATATATTTTATAAAAATACTAGTTATAAAATTATGAGTTTGGTCATATAAGATAATATTAATGCAAATAATTATATAAGATAATATCATAAAATAATTAAACTTTTCAAATTTAATTTAATTAAAAAATAATTAATATTATCACATATTTTTAGGAATTCATGTAGTGACGAATTATTCCATCACAACGACGAATTATTCCGTCACAACATAATTTTGACGGAAAATTCCATCAAAAAGAAAAATATGAGAATTTATAATTTTTTTAAAATTTGAATTGATGTAGTGATGGATATATCCATCACAAAATAGTGACGGAATAATCCGTCACTACATAATTTCAAAATTTATAATTTTTTTAAATTTAAATTCATGTAGTGACAGATTATTTCGTCACAACATAGTGACGGATTTAAATTCGTCACTATGTTGTGACGGAATAATCCATCACTACATAATTTCAGAATTTATAATTTTTTTTAAATTTAAATTCATGTAGTGACGGAATAATCCGTCACTACATAATTTTGGCAGAATTTGTGACGGAAAAGTTTCTGTCAATAATTTCCGTCACAAGTCTGTCACAAAATCTTTTCTGTCACTATTCCGTAATAAATTTTTGACAGAATATTTTCGTCACTAAAATCCGTCACTATCGGGCAGTTTTCTTGTAGTGCAATACGTACTGGCCATACAAAATATCCCATCCACTCACATATCTCATTTTGCAGTACATCGTATCCTAAGATACTTATTGACTCAATTGATGCACCTAAGAAACTTAAAATGTATGATGTCAATGAAGGGGTGTTTGAAATTTTCGAAGATATGAAGAACTTGCAGTCTACAGTGAAAGAATTATCAGTTTGTATATCGGGACATGAGTATAAAATGATGAAAAGTATGCCAAAATTGAAAAGTTGATTGTATGTGTCTACGAATTGCAGATGGGGACTTCGTGCATATTTTAAGAAAAAGTTTGACATGTGGCAAATTACTAAGTATGAAGATCCATATACTTGTCTTATGAATGGATTATCTATTAGTCATCAGAACTTGTGCAAGAACATGATTGTCGTGTTGTTGAAGGGTATGCTTTAGACGGATCCAGAATATGAGATTAAGTTTGTCCAATAATAAATTAAAGATAAATATCAGTATCAGATCTCATATCACAAAGCATGACATGCAATGTGGAAGATAAAATGTACACGGCACATGGGAAAGCTCAGTAGGAAAGTTACCTAAATTTATGAGAGTTATATAAAAATAAAAACCCGGTACAATTGTCAAATGGCATCAAGTAAAACTTACCCAGAAAGGAGAGAATAAAGATGAGAAAAATGTATATATGATTAAGTATTTGTTTTGGGCATTCAAATCATGTATTGAAGGTTTTCAGCATTGTCATAAGATTATCAATGTTGATGAACTCATCTTTACACCAAGTACAAGCATAAGTTGTTGATTTTCATTGCAATGAATGTCATCCAACATCTTATCCCTTTAACTTATGCACTTATTGATTAAAAAACAACAAACTCTTGAAAATGGTTCTTGAGAATGTTGAACAGATATATTATACATAGAATAGAGAGGGTATCTCATTTCTGATCGACACTCTAGTCTTATTGAAATAGTGAAACACACCCCTGATTTTATGGCCCCTCGTGGAGTTCACCATTTTTGTTTAAGACAGGTTTGCTGGAACTTCAACAGTGTAATGAAAAAAAGGTGAAGTTGAAGGACAAATGTTGGGAGACAGCATCAGCTTAAATAGTCAGAGAGTTCGAATAATGATGGAGCAAATTAAGACTTTAATTGGAAAAACACATGATTACCTTGAGCATATTGATAAATCAAAATGGACTCTACTCATGACAGAGCATGGAGGAATGAGATAATACAACAAATTTGTATGAATGTATGAATAGAGTGTTAAAATGTGCAAGACGATTCCCAATTTATGCAATTGTGGGCAAAATATATTTTGATCAACTAGCATCAGGGTGTATAATGCAGTAAAGAAATCAACCATATCGTAGCGGAATATACAATTATGATCGATAGTAGAAGGAAGGATTGCACATGTTCCTAAACATGATTGATTTTACACATGTTGTGAAGTTATCTGAACGAGAATGCATATATGGTCAATGGATAGGAAATGAGATGTCATGTTCACATGCAATGCAAACTTATTGATATTATGAAATTGACCCTGCTATTCACATGAACTCATAATATAGTACATCTTCATATGTTAATACTTACAGTGAGAAGTTTCAACCATTGCCAGATGAATACCATTGGGATTAACCATTTTTCATATTGTGCCACAATTTAGAACTGCACATAAAAAAGAGTAGGAGAAGATACAAAGGTACAAGAATTACAAATGAAATGGATTGGCGACGAACATGTACTAGACAACAGTATGCTTGTGAACAAGTACGCTATGCAAGTCAACCAGAATCATCTTCTCGACACCTATGATATGTATCTGATACGATCGCTTGATAAAACTAATAATCTTGCTTTAAGGGACGTAAGAAAAGACCACAAACAATACTCAATTCAATAATCTCCTCGAAAGAATCCGTCGCACACCGTCTTTATATTACGTAACATAAGGAAAGTGATAAATATAAAAAAAAACCCTCGGCCCATAATAACAGTTTGGGCTAACATAATTAAAAGAAAAATTAAGCAAATAATAATAACTTAATCCTGATAGCGTGGATTTGGCCGAAAGACCCGATCACTCCTCCTAACTGGTGGCGGTATCGGATCAACATCCCCTTCTTCCAAATAAACCTTGTCCTCAAGGTTTAGGCTCGAAAACTGTTTCTTCAGCATGTCAATCGACTCCCATGTCGCATCCTCAGCTGGTAAGGCCTGCCATTTCACCAAAGCCTTTCTAATCTTGCCATCACTGCATGACACCCAACGATAATTCAATATTGCTTCTGGCAAAATTCTTGGTAATCCATCTTCAGCATATGGGGGTAATGTTAACTGTACAACCTGTCCATCTCCAAAACGATGCCATAACAATGAAACATGGAACATTGGATGTATTTTAGCGTCCCTTGGTAACTCAAGATGATAAGCTGTTGGTCCGATTTTTTTTACAACTTGAAATGGTCCAAAGAATCGGCTAGTTAACTTTTGATTCACTCTCTTAAAAATGGAATGTTGACGGTAAGGTTGAAGTTTTAAATAAACTCAATCGGCCACAGTAAATTCTTCAACTCGACGATGTTTTTCAGCTTTTTGTTTCATTTGATTCTGTGCAGCCTCAAGATTGATCTTCAACTCACGCAACAATCTATCCCTATCATGCAATTGAATTTCCACTTTATGAACAGTAGTGGAGCCATATTTATGGGTCAAAATTTGTGGAACCGGTCATCCATAGACTGCTTCAAATGGAGTCATAGCAATGGATTGATGATACATAGTGTTATACCAATATTTTGCCCATGGTAGAAATTTTTCTCATTGACGTGGTTGGTGATAAACAAAGATCGTAAATATTGTTCCAAACACAGATTCACCACCTCAGTTTGCCCGTCAGTTTGAGGATGGTAGGAAAAGCTCATTTTCAACTGCGTACCTTGCAATTTAAAAATTCTTGCCAAAAGTTACTTACCAAAATGCGATCTCGATCCGACATAGTCGACTCCGGAATCCCGTGTAACTTAACAACTCCGTGAATAAAAGCTTCAGCTACATCCTTTGTAGAATAAAGATGTGATAATGGAAATGGGCGTATTTTGATATACGATCCACTATAACCATGATTGAGTCCTTCCTATATGAACGTGGCAGCCCATTTACGAAATCCATTGAGATGTCTGTCCATATCTGTTCTGGAATTGGTAATGGTGCAAGAAGTCTTGCCGGAGCTCTACTATCACTTTTATTTTGCTGACACACATCGTAAGATTTTACATAATTTTCAATTTCACGTTTCATTCCCTGTCATTCAAATAAACGCTTCACCCTCTGATATGTGTGAACAATGCCAGAGTTCCCACCTGTCACAGAATCATGAAACTCATGTAAAATTTTACTTCGGAGCATGGACACTGGGGAAATTATCACACGTCCATGGTGTAAAAAACAACCTCGATGCGTCTCCTAACCGTTGTCACCACCCCCTTGGAGCATAAGCGCCTCCATCTTCGCATGTAGCCCCTCATCTTGCTACGTGGCTGTTGAAATTTCATCCCATAAATTTGTTATGGGGCTAGAAATTGCCATCAAAGTCACAACATTAGCCCATCTCGATAATGTATCAGCAACACTATTCTCTTTACTTGGTTTGTACACAATCTTATAATCAAAACCAAGTAATTTTGTCATCCATTTCTCTTGCTCGGGTGTAGTGATTCCCTGCTCAAGAAGATGACGTAAGCTCTTATGATCAGTTCTGATCTAAAAATGTCGACCCAAAAGATAAGATCGCAAACATCGGACAACCTCAAGAATGACAAACATCTCTTTTGCATATGTGGACCATGAATTTTTTTAATTTGCTCAGTCCCTTACTAATAAATGCTAATGGTCGTCCCCCTTGAGTCAAAACGACTCCAATCCTTGTCTCTGATGCATTAGTTTCGATCACGAATTCCTCTAAAAAATTGACAATGCTAGTATAAGAGTTGATGTCATGGCAGCCTTCAAGGTTGTGAAAGCCGCTCCTGCTTCTGGGCTCCACTGAAATTGCCCTTTTTTTAACAGCTGAGTCAATGGACGTGCTATCTCTCCATATCCTTTAACGAATTTTTGATAATAGCCTGTTAACTCCATAAAGCCACGTAACTCTGTCACCGACTTTGAAGTAGGCCAATTTTCCATAGCTGCTACTTTATGATTATCTACCCGAACTCCATGTTGGGATATAAAATGTCCTAAGTATTCAACTTCCCGTTGTCCAAAAAAACATTTACTTAGCTTTATAACAAACTGATTGTCTTGAAGAACCTCTAAAACCTTCTGTAAATGTGATAAATGGGATTTCCACTCAATACTGTAAACAAGTATATCATCGAAAAATACCAAGACGAACCTTCATAAGTAGGGTCTGAAAATATAATTCATGGTGGCCTGGAAAGTGGATGGAGCGTTGTAAAGTCTAAATGGCATTATTATATACTCGTAATGTCCATTGTGGGTCTAAAATGCTGTTTTCATTATATCCTCAAGGTGAACCTGTATTTTGTGATAGCCTGCACGTAAGTCCAACTTGCTAAAATAAGTTGCCCCATATAACTCATCAAGCATATCATCAATCGTGGGAATTGGGAATCTATCATTGACAGTAACCTCATTTAAAGCTCTACAGTCCGTACAAAATCGCCATGTTCCATCTTTTTTCTTCACAAGTAACACTGGCGATGAGAAAGGACTTGTGCTATGTCTAACTAGCCCGTTTTGAAGCATCTCTTCCACTTGGCGCTCAATCTCATCTTTTTGAAAGTGTGCATATCGATATGGAACAACATTCACAGGTTGTAACTCATCAAGCAATCTGATTTGATGGTCAAACTCTCGAGATGGGGGCAAGCCCTTAGGTTCGATCATAAGTTCTGAAAAAACATTGAGCAATTTTTGTACTTCCTTCTGTAAATAATCAGCCATATATTTATCTCCCACAGACTTAATACGTTGTTCTGTCACTAGAAACAATCCGGCCCCACTTCCCCATTCCTTAAGCAAGAAATTTATTCCAATAGCTTGAGGTGAACTGGGAGCAATTCCTTTTAGTATGTTCTTGTTTCCACCAACCCCAAATTCCATGGTCAAATTCTTGAAATCAGTAAGGACTGGTCCCAATTGTTCCAACCATTGTACCCCTATTACGATATCCACGCCGATCACTGGAAGGGTATATAACGTAACATGAAACTTCACTCCTTGTATAGTAATTAACACATCATCAAATCACTCCCAGCACTCTAACCTTCCCCATTTGCAACTCAGTTTGTTTGTTCATACAGGCAGCATGCTTATAGTAGTCAGAATTGTGCCAGCCATACAATTCTACTGCATGGCGATATTACTCTACCACTCTATAAATGGAGGCTCGATAAGTGTCTTCACTTCATCAAATTCAAATCATGATCTTTTTTATTTCATAGGAGATCTTGGTCCTTTATTTATAGTTCTTGCATTAACTGGTCTGGGACCATAAATGTATTTTCTTCAACCACGGGCAAACGAAGTTTCTTTGCAATTTGGGGGCCAATAAAATTTAATCTAGCTCCACTATCCACTAGAAATTGGATCTGATGATTTTTAATTTTCCTAGAGAAACACATTGTTCGATAATTGATTTGTCCAATTAATGCATTGATAAAAATATGTTCACTTTCATTTTCCTCCAGATCGTCAACTTCCCATTCCTCAACATAAATTTCAATTGGCCATATCTTTCCTCCTTGACACACATGACCTGGACTATATTTCTCATTGCAAACCAAATACAAGTTCAAATCACGACGTCTATTTACCTCTTCCCCAGATAAGCGACGAGTCACCGCTTCTGTATGCGAAACAATTGGAGGTGTGGTTGTTCCCTCTCTGTTCACAATGGGCTTGGGCAATACATTCATAGGTTGTGTAAAAGATTTGTGTGAATGGATTAGTTGCTCCTCATTTCGTTTAGCCAATTCGATAGCAACTTGTAGATTTTTGGGCTTCCACATCTGAACCTCGCAAGCCAACTCTTCCTTGAGGCCGACCATGAATATATCTAGTAACGCACTAGGATGCCAATGCGGAAGCGCGTTCATAAGCCTCTCAAATTCACTGAGATAATTTTGGAAGGACCCAGTTTGTTTTAGCTTACCAATGGCTTTGTTGGGATCCTCATAGGATGATGATCCAAAGCGAATTAACAACGTTTTTTCAAATCGACTCCATGCAATTTCTTGTGGCGATTTATATGTTTAAACCACCTCCACCATTGATTTGTCTCTCCCTTCAAATAGAATGAGGCCACACGAACTATCTCTGATTTTTCTATGCCTTGAGCATCAAAATATTGTTGTGCATGATCAATCCAAACCTGAGGATCTGTTCCCGTAAATCATGGAAATTTCATACCAATAGGGTCATGTTTTCCCCTTTCTTGCCGCCGAGTCGACGTTAAGCTTCTCACAGAACCCTCTGAATCAGATATATCCTTTGATCTATTGCTAGAGTTAGATCCCGTTGATGCTGATTCTTGATTGCCTCCTTGTTTCTTTCTCCTCTGTTTTGGTTAGGTGGCTTGGGATGCCATAATGTCAAACAATTGTTGCAAGGAACTCTTCATCTCATCCATTGAAGATTTCAAACCTTCAAGTCGTTCTTTGTTAGTCGCCATCTCGATTTCACACAAGCTTTGATATGATCGCAGTCAAGCTCTGGATACCAATTGATACGATCGCTTGATAAACCAATAATCTTGCTTTAAGGGATGCAATAAAAAACCACAAACAATACTCAATTCAATAATCTCCCCAAAAGAATCCGTCGCACACCATCTTTATACTACGTAACATAAGGAAAACGATAAATATAGAAAAAACCCTTGACCCATAATAACAGTTTGGGCTAACATAATTAAAAGAAAAATTAAGCAAATAATAATAACTTAATCCTGATAGCGTGGATTGGGCCGAAAGACCCGATCACTCCTCCTAACTGGTAGCGGTATCAGATCAGTATTCTATAGCTATAGTAGTAACTTTGTTATAATTTAGTGAGCGTGGTTTTTAAATTATAAGTCGAACTCTAGTTATTTTGTGATTTAGAGACCAACCATTTAAAACTTATGTGTTTTTACTACTGAGTTGTGTGATTTTAGATTTCAATATGTTTTAAGGTTCTTATACATTTTTGTGATTGCAATTTCTTGTACATTATGACCTCATACCTCTCGCTTTATTAATTTTAATATTAGTTTTATAAGGGTCTTATAGAATTGATCATTTTGGTGAGTAAGATCCTATAGATGGTAGGATCTTAACATAACAAGTCCATCATCATTCTCCAGATATATTTGAAGGAGATGAATAATTGATATTGAGATGTAGACATGAAAGTGGTATAATTTGAAGGCTAGATGTTCGTGATATTCTGGATGATCATCATAGCGATGATGAGGATAATAACAAACTCAAACGTAACCAACAGTTGCATTGTAAAGTTATAAGAATACTTTATACAATAGGCTTTTATAGGGTCTATAAGTGTGGTGACTTCCCGATTAATCAATGTTTGGTTACTGCATTGATTGAGAGATGGAGGTCTGAAATCCACACATTTCATCTTAGAGTAGGGAAAGTAACTATCACCTTAGGATGTTGCATGTATTTGGGATTTTTCAATTGATGGTGTTGCTATTACTTACGGGAGATACAGTCGGGTTCAAATTATTGAGCTGCATGTTGTCTTCAGCTATTAAGGTGGATGCCTTATGAGATGGAGTTTAAAGGTTCAAGATTTTCATTAATATCATTAGGTAGGTATCTCAGCAGTCATCCAATAATTGATAACACCTACAACAACGTGTTGAATAATATGCTATTGGCATTGCATTGATTTTGTTGGGGTCCATTCTATGCCCAGACACTTCAAGGAGATATAGATCATTGTTTTATTTAACTCAATTGGAATATATTGAACAATGTGTTATTTATAGTTGGTGTAGTGCAGTGATAGGTCACTTGTACCACCAATTATGCAATGTGGTGCAAAGAGGTCATACACAAGTAGGCGTGGCAGTACAACTACTACAGATACAACATCTTTGCTTATTGTTGATACTTATTCTAATTAATATATTGTTGGGATTTCATTGTTTAGATTTTGATGAGACAAACCAATCATGTAATAGGAAGTTTTGAGTACCCCATTTTCACATTGTTTAAGTGAATAAATAGACTAGAATTGAGTCTTGAGTCATGTTTTAAAATGGAGGTTAAAAGAGGATAAAGCTGCATCCAAGCTTTAAAGGAAGATATCGCTGCAAGAAGGCAGAATACAGTATCGCTGTATAAAGGCAGGATACAGCATTGCTGGAAGAAGAAAGGAACAGCAAAGCATAAATAAGGCTGTACTTCAATACAGCAAGACAAGGAAGAACGGCGTGCAGCATCGCTGCATGAAAAGGATACAGGAGTACTGCTAGAACGATGATTACAGCAGCACTGCCAGATGATACTGCAAGCAGGTCTAAAATACAGCAGCACTGAAAGAATGCATCAGCTGCACAAAGACCAAGGATACAGCGCAGACTTACAGGACAGTTAAGTAAATACAGCGCCAACTACAAGACGAAGTATCCTGCAGATCCCAGGAAGGATAAATGCAGTACGAGGAACGGAGATCCAAGCAGGGACAAAAGAGCCGTTCAAGAAAAAGTCAAAGTAACAGACACGGAGCCAATAAGAAGATGCCGCATGGACTGACGCGCCGCAGAAAGCTGCGAGCCGCAACTGCCGCATTAAATGCTCCGAAAGGAAAAGTCAAGTCGCATTAAATGCGAACCATACTTTGGACAGGCTAATTCAAATTCAAAAGAGGGATGTCTCCTTCAACGGACATCTTCTCCTACAAGTATAAATAGAGGTTGAGGAGAACTAAAGCTGGTTACTGAAACTTTTACGCTAAATTCACAAAGCTTACAAGATCCAAGTATTCAAATCTACAATCAGTTTCAGTCACTCAACCTATCGAAATAAAGCAGAGTTCAAGCTGAAAGATTCCTTACAGATTCAGAAGCTCACTTCGAAGCACAAGTTGAAGAAAATCTTTTTATCCTTTTAACCTTGTTGCTGTGTGCTTAGGTTGTTTTAGTGGTGTCAAGCAGTTGATAGGAGAGATCCTTGCTGTTTGTTTTAGTTGTCTAGTGTTAGGCAGCTTCCCTGTATGGGAGTATAGAACCCGGTGTGGGTTAGCCTTTGAAGTTTGCAGTTGCTGTGTGTACGCTGGACTTCAGTAGGTGGTTTGCTTTGTAAAGTTGATAGATTGTTAGGAGAGTCCTGTAAATCAATCTTGCTTAACAAAGTTCCTGCTCGAGGAACAGTAGAGTGGACGTAGAAGGATTACACCACCTTCGAACCACTATAAGCCTTAAGTGTTTTTATCGCTTTATTTATCTGTACTTATTTTCTGCATATATCTATCTATCTCTCATCATAAAAGGTTTGAAAGAAGCATTCTTGTGTAAAACAGCCTTGTGTTTAAAAGTATATTTCCGCTGCGTACAAAACTCCAGGTTACAGCGTGCAGCACTGCATTCTAGCGCTGCAAGCAGTAACCATCTATCGCTGCAAGCTCAAGTAACTTGCAGTGTAGAACGGTTGTTTTAAAGATTCTGAAAAATCGACCAAGGTTTATTCACCCCCCTCTGAACCTCGGACACCACTTGGGACCAACAAGTGGTATCAGAGCAAGTTGGGTTAAAAGCCAACTTATCTGGTCACCTACCCAGATCCACTTTTGTCTCGCTGTTTTCTTTGCATAAAAATCATTTTGAAAGCATATCATGGATTCCTCCAATCACAAGTTACCTATGTTTTCCATAGAGGAATATGACGACTGGAAGATTAGAATGCAGGCACACCTTTCTGCCATGAATGATGAGATGTGGACCGTCATAACTGAAGGACCGATAATCCCCATGAAGGTAAACCCAATGTATGGAAGAGACCATGCAGAAAGAGAGCAGCCACCACCAAACTTCCTGATCAAACCACGACAAGAGTGGGGAAATGAAGACAGGAAGAGAGCCAACCTGGATAACGTGGCAAAGAACGCTCTATTTATTACTTTTGATAAAGGCACCTTTAGCAAAGTCAAGACTTGCTCAACATCCAAAGAAATATGGGAAAAGCTGGAGTAGATTTGTGAAGGAACTGAGCTCACCAAGGACAACAAAATCTCCAACGCTACCCAATTATTTGAGCTCTTCGAAATGAAGAATGAAGAGACTCTTGAGCAACTAGATCTGAGATTCACATCCATAGTGAATGAACTAGAAGCTCTGGGCAAACACTACACACAGAAAGAAAAGAACATGAAGGTGTTAAGAGCCCTACCAGCGGAGTGGGATAGCAAGACCACTGCCATGAGAGTGTCTATGGACCTGAAGTCCATGAGCACATTTGACCTATTCTCCGACTTGAAAGCATTCGAGTATGACATCAATAGAAGGAGAAAAGAGTCAGAGGAGTCAGTCTCCAAAGTTACAGCGCTAACCGCCAGAGGAACAAAGGATACAGCAACCGCCAATTGCAGTAAGCAGAGTGAGGATACAACAGAAGTTGCTGAAGAGGATATGGCGCTCCTCCTAAAGAAATTCAGGAGATTCATCAAGAGCAACAACAATAGCAGCAACACCAACCTCAACAAAAAGAATGACTTCAGAAGAAGTCACTCAACTCCTCAGGTATCTTCTTCTCCTCAGTCAAATACAGGGAATGTTGACTTGTGCTATAATTGCAGAAAACTCGGACACTACGCAAGGAACTGTCCTTATCCAACAGTGCACAAGTATCCTGAAGGAAAAAGAGAACAGAGGAGAGATAAAAGACGAGAGGAAATGCACAAACTTCGAGCTCTCATAGGAGAGATGGAGAAAGCCAAGGATGCAGTAGTTCCGAAGGAAGTACTGAAAGCTGCAGAATCCTCTGACAGCGAAGCTGAAACCTCATCCTCTGACGAAGAAGCACTCATATGCCTGATGGCTAAAGATGGCGAGGACAGCGAAGAAGATGAGGTAATCTACCAACCGTTGTCCATACAAGCTGATGAGGAGCTGAACATGATCCACTCATTGAAAAGGATCATGAGTGATTTCGAGCAGATCAACTCAATTCATGAGGAGCTTAAGGTTGAGAATGAAAACCTTAGAATCGATAATGAGATCTTCAAGAGCAAAAACATCGACATTGCCAAAATGCTCGCTGCACGAGAATCTGATAATTCAAAGTGTAGTAAGCTGCAACAAGAGGTCTCTAGATTGAATCTGCTGATCACAGAGCTAAAATCTGAGAAGGAAATCTTGCAGTCCAAGATGAGTACGTTCACCAAATCTTCAAAGGACGCAAGAGATTGCATAAATCATGTCAGAGATCCTTTTGTGATTTTAGGCATAGGTTACAGCAATCAAGGCTCTCAGAATACAGCAAGCACATCCAAAGCTGTGAATTTTGTTCAAGCTAAAACTCCAATGGAGAAAGAGTTACTCTGTGACTCTGAAAAGATAGTGAACAAAACAGCAATGATGGATAAAGGGAAGAAACCCCAATGCTCAACTGCAGGGAATAAGCCTGCATCTAAGACTTGGCTGCAGCAGAAGTCATCTGCTGCATACAGCAAAAGGATGCAGCAACCAACAAAGTTGCAGCATAGAACAAATTTTCCCACCAATACTAAGACCTACATGTCTAAACCTCAAGGAGGATATACTCCAGGGAAGTATGGTGGAAGACCACACTACAAGGGTGTTGGTAACACACATGATTGTCGAGCACACACCTTTGATAAGCAGTTTTCCAAGATAACTGCATACAGCTCGAGAACCAACAAATCTTACAGTAGATCAGTTACTGTTAAGAAAGTTTGGGTTCCCAAAGTAACTAATCCCAAAGGACCCGTATGGATATGGGTACCTAAATCTGTTTGAATTTGTTACAGGTTACAGTGCCAGGATGCAGCAGTGATGTATGGTATATCGATAGCGGCTGCTCAAGGCACATGACAGGCAATAAAGAAACGCTGAAAGACTTCCAAGAATGCAAAGGACCTAAGGTCATATTTGGTGATGATTCCAAAGGAAGCACAAAAGGAAGCGGATGCCTAGTCAAGGGGAACATAAAGATCAAGGATGTATCCTACGTAAAGGGGCTTAGATATAATCTACTAACCATCAGTCAATTCTGCGACAAAGGATATACAGTGGAATTCAACCTCAACAAGTGCTTAATCAAGGACAACACCACCAATGAAGTAAAGCTTACAGGAACAAGAAGAGGAAATATCTACCTAGCAGATTGAAATTCCTCCACTCAATCAACATGCTTCATAGTGAAAAGTCCACCGGAGCTGAGCTGGTTATGGCACAAACGATTAAGTCACCTGAACGTCAAGACTATCAACAAGCTAGCAAGAAAAGGCCTCGTGAGAGGATTACCAGATGTAGCTTACAAGAAAGAGAATGTCTGTGGAGCGTGTCAAAAAGGAAAGCAAGTTAAGAGCTCTTTCAAGGATAAGATTCAGAAATCGTCTCACAGGATTCTAGACCTTCTACACATGGACCTCTTTGGACCAGTAGAACCAGTAAGCTTGAGCGAAAAGAAGTACTCCCTAGTAGTAGTGGATGACTACTCTAGATACACATGGACGATCTTTCTAGCAAAGAAGTCGGAAACTCAAGAAAAGCTACCTGGCCTCATGAAGAAAATTCAGAATGAGAAGAGCTTGAGCATGGTGAAGATAAGATCAGACAGAGGAACCGCGTTCACGAATAAGTTTATAGAGAAATTCTGTTCTGACAATGGTATTCGTCATGAATACTCTGCTGCAAGAACACCTCAACAAAACGGGGTTGCTGAAAGAAGGAATAGAACCCTCAAGGAAGCAGCAAGGACAATGATAGCAGAAGCAGAGATACCCAAGAGGTTTTGGGCTGAAGCAACTAATACTGCATGCTACACGCAGAACAGATGTCTAATCATCAAGGATCTTGACAAGACATCATATGAAATATGGAACGGTCATACACCAAACATTTCCTATCTGCATATCTTTGGATGCAGGTGTTATGTTCTCAACAATGGAAAAGAACATCTGAAAACTTTTGATGCTAAATCAGACGAAGGAGTATTTCTAGGATACTCTGCTGTAAGTAAAGTCTTCAGAGTATTTAATAAGAGAACCCTGGTGGTAGAAGAATCTGTGCATGTGGTGTTTGATGAACCACATTGTGACACAAAGAAGCTGGAAAAACCACCTAAAGAAACTTCTCCTAGAAAAGGAAACACTGTACCATACATAGAAGGAGTTCTGCCTACAGAAGAGGAAAAAGAAGAAGAAGCTGCAACCTTGGATGCAACAGACATTCTTACAGCAGCAGAACCTCCTGCATTACAGCAACATGATGAGCAAAACACACCAACGCACGTCCTTGAGCCTGACAGGACGTGGCTTAGAAATCATCCAAGAGATCTCATTATAGGAGATCCATCCATCGGTGTAAGGACAAGAAGATCCATCCCACATGAAGCAATGTTTGCATGCTTCATATCACAATCAGAGCCTAAGAATGTTGAAGAGGCACTGCAAGATAGCAACTGGGTACAGACCATGCAAGAAGAATTGAATGGATTTGAGAGAAATCAAGTATGGCAAACAGTCGCTAGACCGACCCATCAAGGTATAATTGGAACAAAGTGGGTGTTCAAGAACAAGCTAGATGAATCAGGAGTTGTTGTAAGAAACAAAACAAGATTAGTTGCTAAAGGATACTGTCAGGAAGAAGGAATTGATTTTGATGAGACTTTTGCACCAGTGGCAAGGCTAGAAGCTATAAGAATTTTCTTAACCTATGCAGCACATATGAATTTCAACGTCTATCAAATGGATGTTAAAAGCGCATTCCTGAATGGTCTCCTTACAGAGGAAGTATATGTTGAGCAACCTCCTGGTTTCGAGGATCAAACAGAAGAGAAGGTGTTTCGACTACAAAAGGCCCTATATGGACTGAAGCAAGCACCAAGAGCTTGGTATGACACCTTATCTCTCTATCTTCTGGAAAATGGTTTTCAGAAAGGAACGATTGATAAAACGCTGTTTAGGATACAGGACGGAGAAAGTGTACTTCTTGTACAAATCTATGTGGATGATATTATCTTCGGATCCACAAACAAAGAGCTATGTGAGAAATTCTCCAACCTGATGCAGTCAAAGTTCGAGATGAGTATGATGGGAGAATTAAGTTTCTTTCTCGGACTGCAAGTAAAACAGCTACCTACAGGAACCTTCATCAATCAAGTCAAGTATACGAAGGAGCTTATCAAGAAATTTGGCATGGAGAATGGAGCAGCAACGTCCGTTCCCATGTCCACATCCATAAGTCTTGACAAAGATGAAGATGGTAAAGATATAGACATTACCAAGTACAGACGCCTCATTGGATCGCTGCTGTATCTCACAGCAAGCAGGCCAGATATTATGTTTGCAGTAGGAGTCTGTGCTAGATTTCAAGCAGCACCGAAGGAATCACATCTCTTAGCAGTGAAAAGAGTGATCAAATATCTGAAAGGAACTCAGGAAGTCGGCCTATGGTATCCTAAGGAAGGAGGATTCAAGCTTAAAGGCTACTCTGACTCAGATTATGCAGGCTGCAAGATTGATAGAAAGAGTACAAGTGGGACGTGTCAATTTCTGGGAAATAGACTTGTCTCGTGGTTCTGCAGGAAGCAGACCTCAATTGCAACCTCTACAGCAGAAGCAGAGTATGTTGCAGCAGGAAGTTGTTGTGCGCAGATTCTCTGGATACAGCAGCAACTTAGAGATTATGGGATAGAAGAAAAAGAGACGCCAATTCTCTGTGACAACACGAGCGCTATTGCAATTACCCATAATACTGTCTTTCACTCAAGAACAAAGCACATTGACATCCGTCATCACTTTATAAGAGATCATGTTGAGAAGAAAGATGTCGTGCTTAAAAAGGTTCACACGGATCTACAGCTTGCAGATATCCTTACAAAACCTTTGAGTGAATCTAGATTTTCTATGCTTCGTAACGAGCTGGGAATTCTTAAGTTGTGAAGAAAAAGAAAATGCAGGATCGCAGGGGGAACCTCTACATGCTTGCAGGAAGCAGTAAAGATGGTACTATAAGCTACGCATCAATACAGCACTGGGTTCAGACAGCGCTGCAACCTACATTCTTACAGTACAGCTCTTATCGAAGAAATCAAGCAGCACCAGGTTACAGCATTAATTTCAAAAGGAGTATTGATTGCTCTGCAACCTCGTACTAGAGATGCTGCAACCTTAAAAAGGCATTTATTTAGGCGGCAAAGGGCATGTCTTTCAGCATTAAATGCATGACTGCGGGTGTCAGAAAGTGGAAAGGGCGCTGACAGAGCCCACGCGCCAAGTAATTATTAGCGACGATTTGACATCTCCGCTTTTTCCTGAGCCACTAGATCATTTTCCTGATTTATCTCAACCGTCAATCTCGCACGTCTCTTGAGAACCGCCATAAAGACCAAAACGTGCCATTTGAAATTCACTTTTCACCATCTTCAAGAGAGAGAAACGCTATGATCGCAAGAAAAATTTTCTAAGTACAAAACTCTTGTTTCTTCTCTCTCTATCTCACAAAGATTTCAATGGCTGCCAGAAAGACCATCGTTCTTGATGGAAGGATGATCAACAGAGAAAACATCCTGGAGTTAGGGCTGTATGACAATGCCCTGATCAAGAGAATTTTTGATGCTCTACAACAGACCCAAGTCCTAGGGCTGTTGACCACAGTATATGTTGGCTTCTCCACGGAGTCAGTACAGAGGTTTTATGCCTACGCTAGGCAAGCGGAGGACAGGAACTGCATCCTGTTCCGGATGGATGCAGATGGAGAGGAACGGTCGCTGACCGTTAGGGATATCTCCACCACCTTCAACATTTCGGCTGCAGGCTTGACCCCCAGCCAGTTGGCGACGTATGGGGAGACATCGGCTCAAGAGATGTGGGATCTCTTTCGAGCAAGGGATGCAGGGGCTGAAATCAAGAGAAGCGCCCCCAAGAAGCTCTTCAAACCGGAGTTTGAACTTCTCCACGACATCTGTGCGTACTCCATCGAAGGGAGGACAGAGAGTTACGACAAGTGCACAGATCTCCGATTCCGGATCATGTCTGCAATCATGGCCGGAGAGAAGGTGAACTGGGCGAGGTTCATCATGAAGAGGCTGTGGGAGGAAGCAGAGAAGATAACGGAGCGTCGGAGCTACGGTATCACCATCTGCTCTCTGCTATGCAAGCTTGGCCTTCAACTTACAGCACCCACCCCCATTCATCCTGGAAAGTATCTCGGGGAGAAGAAGAAGGGCAAGACCCAGCCGAAGGCTGCAGGAGCAGGAGTTGCGAGGAAGAAAACCAAAGACAAAAAGAATGCAACTCTTGCTCTACAAGATGAAGCTACTATCAGCGGGGAAGATGCTGAAGAAGAGGATCCTTCGAGTCCTCTTCCTGTTATCAAGAGGAGTTCAGGGAAGGCTGTACCTGAACTTGAATCCTCTTCCCCAGATGATGACGCACCTTTGGTGAAAAGGGCTCCACGCAGCAAGAGAGCTGCTGCTGCTGTTGGGGATATGTCACATCAGTCCTCTATGGTTGTAGTTGACCTTGGGGATGAGTCACATCAGCTTCGGGAGCCACATCAGCACCGGGTCGAGCCAACTGAAGAAGAAGCTCGTCTACAAACAGATGCTTCAGTGCTCGATCCCACCTTTCCAGCGGCTAGAAATATGCCGGCAGAGTACTCTTTTTGGAGAGAGATGCGGCTGTCTAAGGGGGAAATCCTGTTAAAGTGGAAGGATTTCCTAACAGTCGAGTAAGCTGTCCTGGAATGGGCCAAATCAGAGGATATTCTGGCACTCCTGCAACCTGACTTTGCAGCAAGAGTTCAAGAGCTCGATGGCTGCAGCGCTGCACAGGGAGCACAGGACAAAGGAAAGGGCAAGGCTCTTGCAGAATCCGACTCTGCAGAGCTGCCGATGAAAGCAGCAGTGGAAGATGTGCAGATCTTCCTCGCCCCGGCTGCAGAGGCGGTAAGAAGGGGCGATGATGTCGCTTTGCTCAACAGCAAATCGACACCTTGGGAGTAGAGCAGGCTGAAGAAGTCATGCTACATCTTGCGCTGCAACAGAGCCTGAAGGAAACCAGGATGCAGCACACTCCAAAGAGGATGCGGGGAGAAGGCAGTTCAAGTTCAAATCAGATGAACTCCCCTGCATACGAGCAAGTAGTTGAAGGCCTCTCCAATATTGTCACGCTGGATCGCTTGGAGGAGGAGGAAGCCCAACCACTGGATTATGGTGATTCCCCTGTACGCGAAGATGAAGATGCTGCCCAAGCAGACTCTGAGGGGGAACCGACTACCATAATCAGGAATGTCATCTCAGACATTTCTGAGATTGCCGATGAAGCATCTACGAAGGGAGTTGCAGAGGCGGTACTCCCTACACTGGACGCGACAGCAGTGCAGCCAGCAACCACCCTTCAACAAGAAGGAGCTGCAGAGAAGAGCAGGGTGGAAGCTGAGATCCTAGCAGCAATAGAGGATACAGTGCTGAATACTGTGATCGCTGCAGGAAGCCATGCAGAGCTGCAAGAACCCATTCTTGCAGTAGAGGCTGTCGAAGAGGTTACAGGACCGGTCGAGGAGACGGGGTCCATTGAGAAGACCTCAGTGGAGGATGTTGTTCTAACAACACTCCCTGAGTGTGCGAAGACCTCAGGTGGGGAGGCTGTTCAGACAATACCCACTGAGGATGCTGGAGATGAAGACGAGGTATCCCCAGTGCAGCTAGAGACACCTCGTGAGGAGGTTGATGCTACAGCCGCTGCTCGCTCTCAAGAACCTTCAAAGGTTACTGCAGCGAAGGATACTGTGGACGCTAACATGTCGGATGCCGAATTCGCAAGATGGATAAAGGAACAGAATATTGCTGTTCATGGGCCAAAATCTGGCGGAGCAGTTCCTGTTCCAGTCTTATCCAGCGAAGAGGAGGCAGAAGAAGAAGAAGAAGGAGATGAGCACCCATCCTCAAGCTCTACAAGCTCTCATACCAGCAAGGATGAGGATGAGGTTGCTGCTGAAGTACCGAGGCAGGATGCAGCACCAGTATGCCAAGAGGTGATTCCATTTGCTGCATCCGCTGCTGTCTCAACAAGAAGGAATTTAGGGCTGACTCCTGATGAATCTATCAACAGGGTCGAGACCGCTGTTAGACATCTGCTGCATGCTCTCCAGGAGCATGAGTCTATCATGCGCAATAGTCTCAGGGTCAGTGCCCAATTCCATGCTGAAACCATGATGGGTTTCAAGAAGGACCTCGAAGTACTGCCTGATATGATCAAGTCGAATCTTGCTGAACATTCGAACAGGCTGTACTACGATCGGGTCAGGATGGAGAAGGAGTTGAAGGTTGAAGCTGCTCTGACACGCCAAGAGATCAGACAGTGTAAGCAACATGCTGAAAATGCCTCAACCAGACTCAACCATCACTCCCAAGTCCTCGAATCACTTCTGGATCGTGTCTATGATCAATCCCAAAGAACCAAAAGTGTGGACGACCGCCTGGGGAACCTGGAGCTGATTGTGGGAGAACTCAGGGACATCATGGTCTGAGCCTTCCCTCAGCATGTCGATGCTCCAGAGCCCGCTCCTGAACCGACCCGACGCCCGCAATCAAGGGCGGTCCCAGCAGCCCCTGCTCAGCCCCTGGCTTTTGATAATGCCAAAAAGGGGGAAGGATTTGAAGAGAAATACAGGAGCAAAGGGGCGGCTGAACCTGAAGAAGAGGAAGAAGATGATGACCAACAACCTCTCAGCAGGAGGAGAAGGAGGTCTGGATCATCCGCTGCGGCTGATATCCCTTCTCCGAAGAGATGGAGAAAAGATGATGATGGAGCTGGTGGAGCCGGTGCAGCTGCTGGAAGAAGATCTGCTGCAGGTTCTGCACACAGCAGAGCTGCAAGCAAGGATGCAGCACCGCCCAGCTATCATCATAAAAGAAGGGATGATAGCCAGCAGCAAGGCTCAAGGAAGAGGATGAGCGGGGAAGAGTCTGAGAATCAAAGGCGCCAGTACGAAGAAGCTACATATCCTAACGCCTGGATTCAAAGACTCGGTGTAATTGGTACAAGAAAAATATTTCCAAACAACTACTACCAATTCCCTCCTCAAGAAATCCCTCGCCTTGACACTGAGAACATCTCTGCCGAAGTGTCCGTGTTGATGGATCAAAGGCCTGAAGGAGAGAACATGGCTTGGAGATTCGACATCTTCAAAGAAGTCAGACTGCCTTTTGATCGGAATCCAACATTTGAGGCGATCACCATCTTCAAACGATCAGAGTACCTCAGACACTTCAGAGATCTATGCAGGCAAGGCAAATTCAGCAAGTATCATACCTGCAAGACTGCATTGAGAAGGTATGAACAACTCGTTCGGGAAGGAAGCCTTGACATTCAACAAATGTACATTGATCGAGTCAAGGAAGGGCTGATTGTACCATTCTACGAGGACTTCTGGCTGAGATGGATTCAGATTCCTGTGATCAGACACAAGCTGGAAGAGTCCTACCAAGAGTCCATCAGGGACTGGTGGAAAGGATCAAGAGGAAGAGAAGGCCTTGAAAAGTTTGAAAGAAGATCAGACGAATCAGTAAGCAAAAGGTCTTCGTTTTACTAAGCTGTATTCATATACCCTCTTATGATCCTTGTTGTTGTATTTTTGATGTTGTAAAAATTTCTATCTCTTAAATGAAGAAATTTTTCTTTCTGCTCTGACCAAGTTCAACTCTTATGAACTCATGCATGCTGTTTATGTTTTCCTGTTATGTTTGTTGAAAGGAATATCATGATGCATCTCTGATGAATCCAGGATTAGATTTATTTATTCAAAGCTGTGCAAGCATGTAATCTAGATAAACCATATGAGTTAAAGTAAAATGAAACTTCTTCATGAACGAAATAGTGTAAAGGTTTTGTCATCATCAAAAAGGGGGAAATTGTTGGGATTTCATTGTTTAAATTTTGATGAGACAAACCAATCATGTAATAGGAAGTTTTGAGTACCCCATTTTCACATTATTTAAATGAATAAATAGACTAGAATTGAGTCTTGAGTCATGTTTTAAAATGGAGGTTAAAAGAGGATAAAGCTGCATCCAAGCTTTAAAGGAAGATATCGCTGCAAGAAGGCAGGATACAGCATTGCTGGAAGAAGAAAGGAACAGCAAAGCATAAATAAGGTTGTACTTTAATACAACAAGACAAGGAAGAACGGCGTGCAGCATCGCTGCATGAAAAGGATACAAGAGTACTGCTAGAACGATGATTACAGCAGCACTGCCAGATGATACTGCAAGCAGGTCTAAAATATAGTAGCACTGAAAGAATGCATCAGCTGCACAAAGACCAAGGATACAGCGCAGACTTACAGGACAGTTAAGTAAATACAGCGCCAACTACAAGACGAAGTATCCTGCAGATCCCAGGAAGAATAAATGCAGTACGAGGAACGGAGATCCAAGCAGGGACAAAAGAGCCGTTCAAGAAAAAGTCAAAGTAACAGTCACGGAGCCAATAAGAAGATGCCGCATGGACTGACGCGCCGCAGAAAGCTGCGAGCCGCAACTGCCGCATTAAATGCTCCAAAAGGAAAAGTCAAGTTGCATTAAATGCGAACCATACTTTGGACAGGCTAATTCAAATTCAAAAGAGGGATGTCTCCTTCAACGGACATCTTCTCCTACAAGTATAAATAGAGGTTGAGGAGAACTAAAGCTGGTTACTGAAACTTTTACGCTAAATTCACAAAGCTTACAAGATCCAAGTATTCAAATCTACAATCAGTTTCAGTCACTCAACCTATCGAAGTAAAGCAGAGTTCAAGCTGAAAGATTCCTTACGGATTCAGAAGCTCACTTCGAAGCACAAGTTGAAGAAAATCTTTTTATCCTTTTAACCTTGTTGCTGTGTGCTTAGGTTGTTTTAGTGGTGTCAAGCAGTTGATAGGAGAGATCCTTGCTGTTTGTTTTAGTTGTCTAGTGTTAGGCAGCTTCCCTGTGTGGGAGTATAGAACCCTGTGTGGGTTAGTCTTTGAAGTTTGCAGTTGCTGTGTGTACGCTGGACTTCAGTAGGTGGTTTGCTTTGTAAAGTTGATAGATTGTTAGGAGAGTTCTGTAAATCAATCTTGCTTAACAAAGTTCCTGCTCGAGGAGCAGTAGAGTGGACGTAGAAGGATTACACCACCTTCGAACCACTATAAGCCTTAAGTGTTTTTATCGCTTTATTTATCTGTGCTTATTTTCTGCATATATCTATCTATCTCTCATCATAAAACGTTTGAAAGAAGTATTCTTGTGTAAAACAGCCTTGTGTTTAAAAGTATATTTCCGCTGCGTACAAAACTCCAGGTTACAGCGTGCAGCACTGCATTCTAGCGCTGCAAGCAGTAACCATCTATCGCTGCAAGCTCAAGTAACTTGCAGTGCAGAACGGTTGTTTTAAAGATTCTGAAAAATCGACCAAGGTTCATTCACCCCCCCTCTGAATCTCGGACACCACTTGGGACCAACATATATATACTAAACATTTTTATAACAATATTATTTATATCTATTAAATTTGGGCTTAGCCGTGAATTACTTATCTAAGACCTTAAATGAGTAATAGTCGATTTAAATATTGGAGCTATTGATGGTGTTGCCACTTCCCATTGCGCCTTATAGTGCTGAATGGCTACTATACCATAACTTCACTCACATCCTCAAAAACAATGTCAAGATTATCCAAGAGTATCTAGACAGATAAACTTATTCGAGAGTGGTTAAACAGATTAACTTCAGATAAGATATAAGAATATGACTCCTAGATTTTTATAGCTACAATTCATATCTAGTTAAACTTAACAATAACATATCATGCAGTTTATTTGATGACCTTATGAACCACCCATGAGTGTAGTCTAAACAATATATTAATGAGGGCATAATCAGAATTACAAATACATGGTTATCAAAGTGTCCTCTAATTCACTATTCTATTGTGGAGTTGTATTATCCTGATCGTATATTTAGACAGTTTGGGATGACACAATCAATTCCACCCCCATGATTCTAGATATGCACGATGTATTGCATAACCTATGTTGAAGAGAACGCCACTCAAAATTGGGCTGAAATTCATGCTGAGTTTGTGACTTTTTTGGATTAATAAAAATTGGACAATTGTTTCAGGTTCTTTCATTGGTCAAGAAGACGATGATGTGGAATTGGATACACAAGATGGTATCAGGAAATTACAAGATGTCTAATAACTCATGGGTTAAGTGTGGATGAAAGATACCAACTAGTAACTAATGCATTGTTAGAAAGTTTGGTATGTAAACAATTATCATATATAAATAAAATTTGATACATATTTATATGAATGATTTTTATATATTATACTTTGTGCATTGAAATGTAATTTTAGAAAAAGATAGTTGAGAGCATGCATCAACTAATAGTTGACAATCAAGTGTATCTTAGAAAGCCTACGAGAAGATCTTTTGAGGAATTATATCAACCAGTTAGACCTCATTTTAGTGATCATCCTTCCATTATCCATCACCACAATATGAAGTAGAACAACAAATGTTATATGGAGATCAACATGGAAGAAGGCGTAGTACGTTGTCATGTGGTACGTCGTCATATAGAGATTCCAAACCTGAAGAGGCTACTGCTACATCACATAATAGACTTTATCCATTTATGCCTTAAGCAGGAGATCAAAGAGGTCAATCATCATCATCACATAATTGGATATCATAGTATGAATACACATTTTGATTATTATTTTCCACAAGTAGCATACCAACATGATCCTAATCATGACACTCGTTACCGTGGTTCTAATAATATTAGTCCATCATTTACTATTCTTTTGAAGTTAAGGTAATATTCGAGTGACTTACCATTTTCAGCTAATCAACAACCAACTTATGGAAGTGATTGTCGACATTTCAACATGTTTTCTATTCCATTTTCTTCATTTAAAACGTTATATATCATCACCTGATCGTTCGACCTTTAGTTTGAATATTACCCCCAACGAATAATGAGACATAATACGCATCAGATAGTGAGTCTGATACAAATGAGACTAAAGGTAGAATACGAAGAAAGAAACAAAAACATCATTGTGGAACTGGTCATTATTACTAATATTATTTATCTTTAGTATTTATCTCTAGTGTAAGACTTGTCATTATTATTAGTATTTATGTTATAGTCGTGTCATATATTTATTTTGTTTGTGTGATATAGTTTTGGAGTCGTATATTTCATCGACAATCTTATCCCAAGTTTTATAAATAAATAAAAAACATTATGATTTTTTAGTTTATTAAGGAATATGTATATATATATATATAAGGTAGTGTTTGTGTGCACCAAGTGTATGGATTATAATCCATGCAATTGGATTTGTGCGGGTTGGGTTTGATCTGTTCCGGCCCAGATCCGTGCTCAAATTTTTTTTATGTCATAACATTTATGTTATATGAATAAATAACCTTTATATACAAATACCATAATCTTTAAGTGGATAACTTAAACTTTTCAGCATAAAAATTTATGTAATATAGCTGAAATTTTTATGTTATACAAGTATAACTTTTATGTTATATTAATATAACTTTTATATACATATATCACAATATTTAAGCAAAATTACTTAAATAAAACAAACAAACTCTTTTAACTCTTTTTGTAAAGAATTAATTTCTCACTTTTGTTGCTCTTGTATAAAAAAACCAGCACTCACGTATATCTCATGGGGCTGAAATCAGCCCTATTTATATACAAAGTGGCCGAAAAATATAAGTTTGGAGGAGAAGAAATATATTCTCGAGATTTGATCTCAAACATATCTCTCAAGATTTGTTATCAAATATATCCTAAAAATTTGATTTCAAATATATCTCTCAAAATTTGATTTCAAATATATCCTCAATCAATATATAAAAATCTTGATGTCCACTTGGCTACTCTAGGGGCTTTACGAGAATTAGGATTGGACCTCCCAATGGGCTTAGAAACAAATATTGAGCCACAATATTATTCTAACCGATTAATATTAATTCACTCCACTATAAAATTAATATTGCACTATCCATCCTAACCCATATTGTGAAATATGTCTCCCAATTATTATTTTCCATATTTAAGATTTAATGTTCATTAATTAATTTAAGCTATTGAATGTTTTAATTGATTAATATAATTCACTGGCCAAATTTGATATGATAAATGTTTTGAGCCCACCAAGGGGACATTATCAACTTCATGTATCAAGATACAATTTTTTATATTAATTTAGCAATCTGTCATATAATTGATAATATTATCGAAAATACAAAGTATTGAATCTCATTGATTCTTTACCCATAATAAATTAAAGCAATATCAATTAATTATATACAATCTCAAACATAAATTAAGATATAAATAACCACTAAGATCTACTTCTTAATATCAATTAATTATATACAATCTCAATTAAGTGACAGAAATTAAAAAATCAATAACCACCAAGATCTAATTTTTCCTTCTAGAAGAATTATCTCATTGTAGGTCATATTCTGCCATTAGTGTAATCTTTTAGTCAAGACAAACCAATCCGAGTCTACACTTCAACTTCTATCAATGAATTATTCAATTCCATATAAGTTGTGAATTTACTATACTTATTACAAGGAATTGACAATGTGATCTTATGTGATCTTTTACACACTACATTACCTACAATATAAAGTATATTTGAACATTTATGCATTTAAATAAATAACATTCATAATATTTAATGCAAACAATGATAAAACATTTATTCTCATAAAATGCAAGAATCAGTTTATATATAAAGTAGCACTAAAAACATACTTTTCAGTATATCCCTAACAGTATAACTTTATGTATGGATTCTTTAACCTTTTAAGTGATATCATTTAGATTTTTTTCAGTATACATAATATACAAGATTATGCGAACATAACATAAATGTTATGCGAATATAACTAAAAGGTTAGGCAAAAGTATCTAAAATTGGGCGGGAGAGCTAGGGTTTGAGCACAAATCCTAGAGTGCGTGGACGCATGGAGCGCGTTTTCAACACCTTACGGATCATATAACTCGGATTGCATGAGTTATGATCCATGCACTTGGTGTATAAAAATAATTGTGATATACAATCTAACTTGTTTATCATAATTAATTAAGGTAAAAACGTATGTGCCCCAACCCAATCCGGTGTATGGGACGCCTCCATGTGCTCCCCACGGTTGGCCACACTATAGTTGGTCTGCGCCACGTACCACTTGAGTCCATATATAATTCATCCATATAAGGTATTTGGTGTATATTTTTATGGTATCATTTGTTCATTCAGTTAAGACATTAATTTATGTTCTTAAAATATCAGTTATATACTCTTAAAATATTGCATATTCATCTCTAAGATATTAATGCTTATAATATAAGATATTACATATCCACCTTTAAGGTATTACATATTTACCTTAAGATATTAATGCTTATAGTATAAGATATTATATATGCGCACATTTAAGATATTAAATTTTTACAATTTATTAATGCTTATAGTGTAAGGTATTACAGTTGCATCTTTGAGGTATTACATATTTACTTTTAATTTATTAGTTGTATATTTAGTGAAAGATATTAGGTGCAATACTCTCAAGTTATAGTCATGTATCTTAAGGTATTAGTGTACTGTAAAGTGAGTTTAAAATTTTAAAATTCTAAATACACAATTTCTATCTTCATCTTACTCAAATTCTACAAATCATCATCTTCCTCAAATTTTCTGCAAATCATCTTAAAGTATTCAATTTTCACTATACTTTTAAGGTAAAAAAACTGATTTTCATATATATATTCAACAACAAATTTTTCAAGAACTTAATCTCTATGCGAATTAAATGAAATAAAAAAAAAGTAAAATTAAATTTTAGTTGAATAATGAAAATTCAACTTCTTCTTAACAACAATAGATGATAATCATATTAAATAAAGAAGAAAGAAAGAGAAGAAGAACAGAGATGGAGAAAGGAAAAAAAACAACGGATAAGGAAGAATAGAGAATGGAGAAAGCAAAAAAAAAAAAAGCGGATAAGGAAGAATAGAGAATGGAGGAAGCAAAAAAAAAAAAAGAAACGGAGAAAAAAGAGCGATGAAGAAAGAAAAGAAGAAGCAAAGACGAGTGTAGAAGGAGGAGCAGCCATGGAAAAAGAAAAAAAAAAAAAAAAAAGATGAGATGAGATGAGATGAAGAGGGAAAAAAAAAGAAAAAAAAAAAGAAAGTTAAGATGAAAAGAAAGGGGAAGAGAGGTGAAGAGGCGACGCACTGCTACTGATTCTTTTGCCCTAGTTTAAAAAAAAAAATGTATATATGGTTCGGTTATTAATTATGTACACATAAGTCATTCTCATTAATTAATTGTACTTAGTATAAGCAGTGGTGTTATTATTATTTTTGCAACCATAATCAAACCACACGCCTGCCTCCATTATTATTTAATAATTCAAGTTAGCGTCGTTTTTTATTTAATTTAAATTATTGTTGCTCGTCTTTATTATAGGCTAACTTAAAAATTTAGAAAGAGTCGTCTATGCCATCGACTTTAGTTATCGCTTATAATATTAATTTTTTTCAGCACTGACTTCATCGTATATCATTAAAAAATTCTTTTTCCACAAAAAAAAAAAAAAAAAAACCGAGATTTTGAGCTAAAAAATCTGTGGTCTGGAAAGGAATTCATGACTTTGTTTATATACATATACACCCCTATGAGCTTTTACCTAAGCCTAAATTAGGCTTGGCCCAAATAATTTTTACGACTTATGGGCTATCTAACCATGTTGGATCAAAGCATGAATTATTCATCAAATAATTAAGGGTTAATCGTTTACAACATTGCAATTTTAACTAATTTTTTAACTATTAGTAAATATAAATATAATATGACTTTTGCAAATTTCAGCTATACTTCTTGTAAAAAGAAGAGAATTTGAGTTTTTGTTGGGTGTGATTAAATTTTTAGAGGTATGTATGTTGAGTTTAGTGCATCGAAGAAAAGATATTTACAAGTAAGCCATGTAGAATTTTTGTATTGGTTACGAAATATTGAAAGTTGTATTATATTTATTAATAACCAAAAAAATTAGTTTAAATTATAATTTTTTGTAAAGTTTGTGATTTTTGCAATACTTAAGTCGATAATTAAATATTATAATAATTTATCGCAGAATCGATTTGTAGTTTTAATTGATGTTCTGATTGACTGTAACAGAAATTAATTTAATTACTTTATATTTATAACAATTTACATGAATAAATTATGTCCATGAGCACAGGCATCTTGGACTTTAAAGAAAAAAAAGGAAAAAGTAGATGTAGGATTTCTTTATGCCAACTCAATCTATTATATATAAATACACAAAAATTCCTCCAAACCAAGTGCACGAATGTAGAAGTCTTGTAATCTGGGTTGAGTGGGCTGGAACGCACCGCACCGTGCCGGCCATACACTCCCACGCTTTAAAAGGGTCGCCATATTAAATAATATTTGATGCCATATTCTAATTCTAATATTCTTAATAGAATCATCATTTTCCCAATGAATCCTTTCCATCATAAATTAAATATATCCACAAATAAATTATCCTCCTGACCAAGTATAGATTGATTAATTAATTGTTTTTACCGTATGCATGCATTTGACAACAACTAAAAATCAACCCAAAAAAAAATAAAAAATCAAAAGTTGGACTTTGACTTTCCAAAATTAATGATTAATTAAATTATTGCAAATGTTGTTTTACATATACACACTAGCTAGCATAAGATCCCTTTAATTTACAGATTTTTAGAAGAAGTTAAGTTGAACTTAATGAAATCATAAATTTGAAATGTTATTAATACTGAAAAATATATTTATTGTTTTGTGCTATACATATCATTTAATTTAGTATTAAACATAATATAGATGAATTAATAAATTATTTACCTTTTTAAATGTATATTGCATTTGTTAAAAACATAAAAAAAATTATTTATTATTTGAAAATTATATATAGATGTTGCTATGCCTATCAAATTATTCAACCTACCCACCACTTCTGCTTTTTGGTATATAAATTTTTAAATATTAAAGCCCAAATTGATACTCAGATTTTCTATTTTATTTTATTATAGACAGTAAAAGTAAAAAAAATTCAAAGAATTCAAAAAATCCATATATTTTATAAAACACTTGCAAAATAAATAAATAAATAAAATCGATTTCATTAATTAATTGGTTTGGAATGATTGACTAATCATTCCAATCCGCATCCCATCATTATTTTAATTTTTACTTCTTTTTGTATTATTTAAGGAAAATTTCACATTTGATATCCAAAACTAGATTATATTTCAAACCAGGTACTAAAGTTCGAGTTCATCAATTTAGTTCCTCAATTTTTTAAAATCCATCAATTTTAGTACCTGCCGTTAAAAATCCATACAAACTAACGGAAGTTAACTATCCTGAAACTAATTGATGTGAAAATTAGATGGCTAACCCTAGTTTTTTCCTCAAATTGTGCTCAACTTCTCCTCTACTCAAAATTCGATTGAATTTGGGGTTGCATTGATCGATTGAACTATAATTTCCTCAATTCTGATATTCAGGATCCTCAACCTTATTTATAATGTCCCAAAATAATATTTCTTCGTCAAATTCAAGTTGGTGTTCTTCAAAGGGGCTTTAATCACAACAACATTGTAAATGTGGATTTGACTTGCCCTTGAAGACCTCTTGGTCGAAAGATAATCCAAGGAGGAGATATTGGTGTTACCCAAATTATGGGGTAATGTTTATTATCAGAGTTTGAGCTTGAATGAAACTGAATTTCTGATTTTTTTAGCCGAAACTGAATGTGATGTTTTGTATATGGTAATGCAGAAAGTAGGGTATTGTGGAGTGTTCAAATGGTTTGATGATGAAATATGTGTTAGGTCCAAAAGCATCATCCCTGGATTGCTAAGAAGACGTGACAGGCTTGAGGATGAAATCAATGAAGGGAAGATACTGGAAAATTAACTAGCTGTAGGGTTGAGAATGACCAAGAGTAACAAAAGAAAGATGATGGATGAAATCAGTGCTTTGGAAAAAAAATTAGGTACGGTGGAGAAGAAGTACAAATTTGCAAAGAAATTTGTTGTAATTTTGATCAATATTGTGTTTGTGGTTTATAATCTGTAGAGAAGTAGGATGTGCATTATAATGAAGTTTTTGCATTGTAATGAAGTTTTGATCATTGATGTTGCCAAATTGCATTGTAATGAAGTTTCTGAATGTGTTTGTTATTGAAGTGCTTGCCAAATTAAATTGAAGTATTTGGTTGATATTATTGAGCTGAATTGAAGTGTTTGGTTGAGATTTTGATCATTGTTGTATTTGTGGTTTATAATATGTAGATGAGTAGGACGATTACATTGTAATGAAGTTTTTGAATGTGCTTGTTATTAAAGTATTTGCCAAATTGAATGTGTTGCAAATAAACTGTAAATTTGCAAATCTCTGTTCACTTGCAAATTGGCAAATAAACTAGCAAATCTGCAACCAATAAACTTTGCAAATTTTGATGTTCTGTTTTTCAAAACATGTTTTGGTCTAAACAATTTGCAGATAAACAAACTGTATTTTTAGGCCAGATAAGCAAAGCATATACAATAAACTATAAGGACCAACAAACTTCACAAATTCACCAATAAATTACAAATTTACAAATACACTACTTCTTGATACAAATAATACAACAGTACATTGTTTTAGAGCAATTGTTCCATCAATCAATCCAACATTTCATAACAAATCACATACAATTCAACCATGTGCTAAATTGAATACAAGTACAAACACATATAATACAACTACAAGTTCTTGCACACTCCTTCATTTGGATTGAATTGAAATAATACAAGTACAAACTCATACATTATAGCAATCTACATCAGTCGCATTTTGCAAAAAATTACAACTTGTCGTAATGTGATATGCTGTGTAATCCAGTGGAGCTTCTTCTTACCATGAGAAACTCGATTGCTTGAGCCTACTAAAGTGAGGGTCGACTATTCGAGGATTGGAAGATCGTGAGCTTCCAGTGATGGTCGATTTCTTGTCGATTTGACCTAGAGTTGGTGTTGATTTAGTGAATTTGAGGAAAAGTAGTGAAAATGAAGCTGCAAATTAGGGTTTTGCACGATTTGGGTTGAAAACTAGGGTTAACCTTCTAATTTTCACACCAAATACTTTCAGGGTAGTTAACTTCCGTCAGTTTGAATGGATTTTTACCGGCAAATATTAAAGTTGATGGATTTTAAAAAATTGATGGACTAAATTGATGAACTCGAACTTTAAAGTACCCGATATGAAATATAGACTACTTTCAGGTATGAATCCTAAAATTTACCTTATTATTTATTTATAAAAAAATATCAGAATTTTTAAGGATCAATGTGGTTGTTCCAAGTGATCTAGAGGGCATACACACATATTATATAATATATATTTTATTTTTATTTTAATAAAGTTAATAAAGAACATAAAATATAATATAATATAATATAATATTATATTATTATTATTGCTATAACGCGATCATCATATCATCTCATTATATTTTCATAACTTTTTGTTGCTTAATTTGTGAAAAATCAAAGTTATTTTTAAATTTACTATTATACATATATTTAAATAACATTTTATTTGTTTGCATTTAATTTGGTGACCTCCTTCTTCTTCTTCTTATTAGAAGAAGATAGTTTTGTAGATTTAATTGTTGGTCTTTAGAATATTAAAATAACTTTAAGCTGTTCTTTAAATATTTTCGTCAGATTCTTTAGTTTATATATTTTGAAGTTGTATATTTTGTAAAATTAATCTAAATTTTTTATAATTAAATTGCAAAATATAATATTATATTTTAATTTCCTGATTAATCTTGCTAATTTTTAAAAATTAAATGATTTTAAAATTTCGTATAATTATCAAACGTATTCAATACTTTCATTGAAGATAATTGGATTTTTTAAATAGGATTTTATAGTTTTAAAATAATATTTAAATGTAACATTATCTCACGAATCTTATTCCGTGAAACAGGTCAATTCACAATTCAAACCTTACAGTTTACATATTGTTTGTGGGTGATGGGGCTTCGTCTCATGCGAGTTTTTGTGAATTTTCCCTAAACTTAAACTCACTAATTTACCCACAATTTTCATAAAAACTCTTTTTATTTTTTATTTTCAAAAAATGTAAGATTTGTGGTTGAATCACATACCCTAATTAATATATATATATATATATATATATATATATATATATATATTAATCAATATAAATATTAAGAAATTCACTTTTGCAAAAATCAACCCACCATTTTCATTTATTTATCTTTTTTTAATATAAATTAAAATAAGTAATACAATTAAGTTTGATAGGATCACTTATCTAACAATGATCTTACTTTTACATATGTAAAAGATGCGTATGAGTGTCATTTGGATCAAAGAATTATAATATTCTTTATCAATGCTTAAATTTGGATGAGACAAACCAATTTTGTAAATAGAAATTTAGAGTATCTCATTTTTCACAATGTTTAAGTGAAACTTAGACTATAGTTGAGTCTGTAGGTTTTAAAATTAAAGAATGAAGGACTTCGAAGGAAAACTTGTATGCAGCAATCAAGGAAGAATTGCAAATTTTGCAAGAACAGTTTGAAAAGATACAGCTGCAGGAAGAACATACAGCTTAGCTGTAACCAAGAGGCGATTACAGCAATGCTGTAAGTTAAAGATACAACAAGATGTGACATATGATGCAGAAATGTAGTAAGCCTACTGCATGCTAGGAAGAGATATTAAATGCAGCAACAAAGTTAACTCAAGCTGCAATACGAGGAAAATCAATTGCATAAGAGGAACGAAATCCTCAACGGATTGAAATGAAGTCAGTAGAGATAAATTGAAGTTGCAGGTTTAGACCTAATTAGAAAAAGACATGTGGCTTGACAAACTGTAGAAAACTGTAAGCTGCAACTGTTGTATTAAATGATCCGTAATGCAAAGTCAAGAACATTTATGCAAGTCACATCGAGAAGAAGTACATCAATTTGAAATGAAGAATGTTTTTTTCAACAGGCATTTCTCTATAAATATGAATAGAGAAAGAGAAGATTGGAACTATGTATTGAAACTTATGCTCCCTTGTTGGTCCCAAGTGGTCTCCGAGGTTCAGAGGAGGGTGAATGAACCTTGGTCGATTTTGCAAATTTTTTTCAAACTAACTATTCTGCAAGTTACTTGAACTTTTAGCACTAGCTGTTACTGCTTACAACACTAGGATGTAGTGTTGCACACTGTAACTTAGAGTTTTTATGCAGTGGAAAATATGTTTTGACCAAAGGCTTGTTTTCTCAAAAATATTTTTCTTTCAAAATTCTTTTATGCTTATGACAAGATATGTTAATGTTCAGCCAGTTTTGGTTTCAGTTGCCGGTTCGGAACCGGCAATTTTTGAAATTGAAGAGGATAAATCGGAACCAAACTATGGTGGTTCCAGTTTCAAAACCGGCAGTTAACCGAAACCGGCGGTTTGAACCGCCGTTTTGTTTTTTGAAATGTATTATTATTATTTTTTTTGCATTTTCATTTATTTATTTCATCATAACATAAATTCTTAATTAATAAAAATGCGCAAGATAGATTAAAATTAAAATGAAATGATGGAAAAAAATAATAAGTTACAAGTTAAAACTCAATAGTTACAAATTTACAATTGGATATATTACAATGATGAATGAAAAAACAAATTACAAGTTACAACTCAATATATTACAATCATACATCAATATTAAAGTTAAAAAAAATTACAAGTTACAACTAAGTATAAATAAATGAAAGAAGAGGAAAAAAATTTTTGAAAGAGCTTGAGTTTCATTTTAAATTTGAAGGTGAAATTAAAATTACACTTCCAAACTTTGAATAAAATTGCATACATATCCTTAGTAAAATTAAGGAATCAAAGCTCACGTAGTTCTCTTACCTAAACTTACCTTCATTTCTCAATGTTGGTTCCGGCGGAGGAGGATGCGTTCGAATCGTAGCCATATGTGTTATCGGAATCTTCATCTAAATTTGAGAAATCTAGATATTGTTGACCGTTTTTTGCTCTCACCTAATCTTCAAGAAGAGTAATATTTTGTACATTCTCTTTGGTTAATTTTGATTTTCTTGGATTCAACATATATCCTCATTTGGAAAATGTTTGTTCAACGGAGACGGTTGAGGCGGGACTTGCAAAAATTTTCTTAGCAATAATAGTTAGAATAGGATAAATGGTGGTCCTTTTTTATCACCACTTCAATAGATCCGATGGATGTGTAAAATCAATTAATTTGAAAGTATCACTTAAATATGAATCTAATTCGTGATTTGCTCTAGGGCGTTTATTTGTTCTATTATCATAAAAATTGTAAAATTGACTAAAACTACCACCAAAACTAGAAGAACTACTACCTCCTACATTTTGTGCACCTAAATTATCATCATCACTAGAATCACTAAATAATATTTTATATTCTTTAAATAGTTCGACTAATGATTGTTTAGCTCTACCAACAACTTCCATATAATTAGGAACATATTCAACTTCACCATATTCTCCTAATATAAAATTTGGGAACAATGCATAATAATACATTTTTAATAATTCTCCTAACTCATCTTCTCTAATCCTAGGATCTAATAATTTAGCACATAAAAATACATCGGGTATTTCATAAAAATATTTTAACAATTTCGATCTCATAACTATAATTGTATCTCCTAAAATAGGACATGTAGAATATTCATTGAAAATAAGAGTAATTTTCACACAAAGATCTGAAATTAATGGAGAAGTAGGATAATAACAACCGGATAATTCTCTGGCTGCCTCTTCAAAAAAATTTAAAAGTTGAATCAAATTAATACATGTATCCCATGAATTATTCATTTACATTATGTCTTCATATGGATTTTCCATAAAAGTTTGACAAAGCAAATCTTAATACGCATAAGAATCGTTAAGCATGTTATAAGTAGAATTCCAACGATGTTTAACATCAACTATCAATTTTTTAACTTCCATTCCATTATTCCTACAAAATCTAGCCCATTTTGTTATGTCATAAGATTGATTTTGCAATTTCAAGAACGACGGATCTAATAGGTGCAATATATTCATCTACTTGTTTTAAGCCATCTTGAACAAATAAATTTAATGTATGACACATACAACGACTATGAAAAAATTTACCATCTAATGAAGGTTTACAATATTCAATTAACATTGGTACATTAGCCGTATTAGCACTAACATTATCATATCCAATAGTAAATTTTTTTTGTACTATACCATAATCATTTAAAACACTAATTATTTTACATGCAATATTCATAGTCGAATGTCTATCATTACAGTCAATATATGCAATTAAACGTTTTTGTACATTCCATGCATCATCTGTAACTTTGATCTTCTTTCGAACGGTTCTAATTTTACGTGCTTCGTTCTTCGTTTCTCGTACTGTATTTATCCATCCTTGAATTACAGAATGTTGTTTCTATTCGATGTAGATGAGGTTTGTTGAGTATGCAGCTAGTCACGACTTTTGCTCTGTATCATTGACCTTCTTGCAACAACTCCTTCTATATAGTATTGTTGTATCTTCTATTTGCAGTAGAGTTGTATCTTCTACTTGTAGCATTACTGCAGCTACTTCTTGTAGCATAGTTACTTCTCTTCTTACAGCTACATTGCAGTAACTTCTTTCTACATCCAGCGTCTTCTGCTTATAGCGATGTTTGCCGTTCTTTCTTACTTGTTGTATTACTGCAGTTTATACTTGTAGTGTCTTCAACTTTTTATCTTCTTAATGCAGCAAGGCCTTGTTGAGCTCCTCCATCTTTTTGATCCTAAACATACAAACTTAATCAAGTCTATACGTTTTCACTTAAACACTGTGAAAAATGGGGTAGTCAAACTTCCTATAACAAAGGTGGTTTGTCTCATCAAAATCTAAACATTGAAATTCTAATAATTTCCCCCTTTTTGATGATGACAAACCCTTTACATTATTTCGTTGATGAAGGAAGTTTTTCCTTTACACTTATCTTTTTCGTTCAGTAGATACAGATATGTTCTTAGAAAGATAAGCTAATCCTGGATTCATCAGTGATGTATCATTTCTATTCTTTATTACAAATCAGCAAGATTAACTAAGCATGCAAAGGTTCATAAGCAGATCAAAATAAAGATATATACAAATATATATTCAGAAAAATCTTTGTAGCACCTATTGCTGAAATAGGGACCTCCTTGTTGAACATTTTTCTGGTCTTCTTTCAGCAGTTCTTTTTTCTTGCTCCTCCCTTTCTCTTGAGCCCTTCCACCAATCTCGAATGGACTCCTGATAGGATTTTTCGAGCTTCTGCTTGATCTTCGAAATCTGAATCCATCTCAGTCAGAAGTCCTCACAGTAAGGCACAATCATACCTTACTTCACTAAGCTTAAGTATCTTGTCTGAATCTCTAGCTCTCCATTCCTAGCAAGCTGTTCATATCTTCTCAATGCAGATTGGCAAGTATGAAACTTTCTGAAGAAGTTCTATCTGCAGAGATACCTGAAGTATCTGAGGTACTCTGATCTCTTGTACAGAGTAATTGACTAAAACGATGGATTTCTGTTAGTAGGCAATCTGATTGTCTTGAAGATGTTGAAGCTCCAGGCCATATTTTCTCATTCAGGTCTCTGATCCATCAGTACAAATACTTCAGTAGATATGTTATCTGTGTCAAGTCATGGAATTTCTTGGGAGTATTGGTAGAGAGCTCTATCTACATCTTCCATCATTTTTTGTCTGCTCTCACCAATCACTCCAAGCCTCTCTATCCAGGCATTCTCTTCTTGTTGTAATGTCTTTCAGCTTCAGCTCTGCTTACCCTCTTCCTTGAGCCCTGCTACTGATCTTCTCTCCCTCTCTTACTGCTGTGAGAAGAGAGAGATGATGCATCTTTTCTTGCAGCGCCACTGTATGCCGCGCCTGCAGCTGATCTGCTTGCAGCAGCTACACCACCAGCTCCTCCTTCTCCCTAATCATCTTTTCTCCATCTTTTTGGGGAAGGAATATCAGCAGCACCAGATGACCTTGATCTTCTTCTTCATCTGCTCAAAGGCTGATCATCATCTTGGTATTCTTCTTCATCTACTTCTTGCTCCCCTAAACTCTTGTATCTTTCAGGAAATCCTTTCCCCTTTTTGGCATTATCAAAAGTCAGGGGCGGAGTAGGGGCTGCTCTAACCATAAAGGATCATAGTCTTCTTGCAGGAGCAAGGGCTTCACTGGCTGGCGGCTAATCTCTTTATGCATGTTGGGAAAATGCACTAACCATCATATCCCGCAGCTCACCGACTATCATCTCTAGATTGCTCAGCCTGTCATCAACATTCTTGGTTCTCTAAGATTGTTTAAGAACAGTATCTGTTCATTAATTTATTTTAGCTACGCCCGCAAGTGTACGGTGTAAATTGTAGGAGTGGTGAGCAAGGTCGATCCCACAGAGACTATCTATCTAGGCACTAATTAACTACTCAAATCCGGTTCTCAAATTTATCTAGGAAAATCAAATCTCATCAATTTCAGATTAATTCAACAGAAGCAATAACTACGTAAATAAATCAACTCAAGAATCACAGAGATCTAAAACAGGTTCTAGGACATGCGTTCGTCTAATTCTCATCAAGATATCACTTTAACTAATCCAAGTTCATTAATCAATCATCCTACATGAGCAATCACACATATCAATTAATAGCTCTCCCGAGTCAATTAATCTGTTGATCATTATGCCATTAGAGATATCCCTACTCAATCTGATAGAAACATAACAACTCCCAAAAGTACCCAAGATTGATTTCTCATCACATAAATTCCTTAATCTCCCGATCTAAGTCTTTTTATGTGTCATGTATTTATTCTTCCATAATTAAATCTCATCTCCCAAATTTTAATTCAATTATTAAAACATGCTCAATTATTGGCCAAATAATCAAACAAACAATCAATTCATAAACACACAAATAAGATGAAAGATTATGAACATTGAATTAAATTAAAGATCCATCAAGATTCGAATTAGATTACTAACGAGCCCTAAAAACCCTAGAAATTAGCTAGACATGATTATCAACAAACTCATAGACAAGATTGAATATATCATATCCACTAAACTAACAAGAGAGGAAAGATTAAAATCTTAGCGACGATGATCTCGTGCTTCCTTCGGTTCTTGAATTCTTGTTCTTCTGTCTCCATGCTTCTTCTCTTTGCCTCTTTTCGCCAATTCCCCTCTTTTTCACTTCTTGGAGTCTTTTATATCAATTAAAGAATGAAAATACGCCAAAGTAATTGAATTTGCTGCACACCCGGGCACGACCGTGCTACACGGCACGGTCATGCCCCATCCTCCAGACTCGAGCACGGTCTGGCCGTGCTATTCAGCACGGTCGTGCCCCACTGGCCAGCCTTGATTTTTCATGCGAAACTTACACTTTTCCTCATTAAAATCATGAAACTAAGCACAAACTCGTCAAATGCATCTTATACACGAATAATCTCAATAATCACCATAAAAACGTAGTTAACATATTCAAATGAATCCATAAACATACGCAAAAATAGGTGAAAATTGGCACTTATCAGTATCCAAGAGAGTCTCCAATAGCATGGAGTGGTTGTGAAGAGTCTCTGCAGCCACATCAACCGAATTCTTACACATCTTTATCTCTGCGTGGCTGATTGCAGCTTCTCTCTTCAACTCTCCCTCCATTTGAATCCTATTCCTATACAGCTTATTGGTTTGATCGTTAACGATATGCCGTATGTTCTCAGGGATGGTTTCAATATCTTTCTTGAAGCTGGTCATTATTGCAGCGTAAAACCTGTCACTATGGCGCATGCTACTCTACATGTTAGACTCATGTTCTTATAGCGCCTATAACAGAACAACAGTAACAATCTTGTCAATTGATTTATCAGTTGACAGTCCATTTGCTCTTCTTTGTCGTAAGCTAGAAGCTGGTGCAGCATAAGGAATAATAGCCTGAGGGGTTTGCGCTGCATTCAGCTTTGAGGCGCATTCTGCATCCTCATCAGAGCTCCTTATCGAGCTTGATCCTCTGAAAGAAGTGAAATTCTCTTGGAATTCAAAGGTAGGATCTTCATCTGTTTCTTTCTCATCAGCATCCTCAGTAACCTCTATTGCTGTATCCTGAATGGATTTAGGTAAGCTTGCAGCAGTAGCATCGACCTCCTCATAAGGTGTCTCTAGCTGTACAGGGGTTACTTCAGCCACTTTATCTGTATCCTCTGAGGGTACTATCTCAACAGTCGCCCCTCCAGAGGTCTTCAGCTCCTTAGGGAGTGCTATCTCAACAGCCTCCTCGCCTGAGGCCTTTTGCAAGGACACCATCTCAACGGCCAGTCCTGCAACCTCGACAGCTTCTTCTGTGAGATTTTCTTCTTGGAGCTCTAGTTGGTTTCTTATAACTTCAACAGTTTACAGTACTGTATACTTGATTGTTGTAAGAATCTCATCTTCCATCTTCTATGTTGATTTAGTGTTTTCTTCAAGGATGTCAGTCTGCTGTACAGTTGTCTCTACCAGTACAAGGAGTCCCACCTCCGCAACTTCCTCCATGGTCACATCATCGACAATCTGTGCAATATCAGAGAGAACTTCTCTGATAATTATGGTCGGTTCCCCCTAAGATTAAGCTATAGTAGCTTTAGGGTAGACATACACCGGGGAGTCATCATAGTCAAATAGCTGAGTCTCCTCCTCTTCCAGGGGATCCAGAGTAATAATTCTTGAAAGACCCTCAACTACTTGATCATATGCTGGGAAGCTTGGGTTGTGACTTGAGCATCATTCTCCCCACATTCTTCTTGGAGTGTGCTGTATTTTGGTTTCTTTCACACTAGCTTGCAGCGCTAGTTGCAGCATCGCTTCTTCAGCCTACTCTACTCCAAGAGCGTTGATTTGCTTTGTAGTACATGCAACGTCATCATCCCTTCTTACAGCCTCTGTAGCCAGGACTAGGAAGACCTGCACATCTTCCCGTGCTATTTTCATCGACAACTCTACAGACTCTATCTCTGCAGTAGCCTTTCCCTTCCCTTTGTCCAGTGCTCCCTGAGCAGTAGAAGTCCATTTTGTGCTACAGCCCTTCCTATTTGATAGAAAGGGATCCCATGATCCTGAACCGATCTTACTTGAGAAGCAGCAGTGTCTCTTGATCTTTCTTGCACGAATGCTACAAACTCAGGTTGTAGGAGATGGAGGATGTCATTTGATTGAGCCCATTCTAGGACAATCTATTCCAATGCAAGAAACTCTCTCCACTACAGCAGAGTTTCCCCCTTAGCTAGTCTCATCATTTTCCAAAGACTGTACTGCTACTCTATCTCATCTCCAGTAGCTGGGAAGATTGGATCGACCATATCTCTTGCAGCAGCTCCTTATTCGTGTAGCCGAGTTGACTCGACAACAACTCCTTATTCATGCAGCTACTCATCTGATTCGACCTCTGCTGCACCAACCGCCATGCTTACAGCAGCAAGTTAGGGATTATCTCGCAGACGTTGCACATCAGACTCAACATTTACTGCAACTATTGTTCTTGCAGCAGCTGCAGCAGTCTTCTTCTTGCTGTGCAGAGAGACAAACTTTCTTGTCTTCTTCCCCCCTAAGGGTGCGTCATCATCTGAAGATGATGATGACTCCGGTTCTACTCTCATCGGGGCCTTTTTAATGATGAGGAGGGTGTTGTCTTCTGAGCTGAGGGGCAGGGCCTCTTTCCTAGGTTCCTCATGTTCTGTCCCGCTACTTACAGCTTCATCTCAAAGGGCTAAGGTTGCAACTGCTGTATCCTTAGTTTTCTTCCTTGCAATCCCAACAGCTAAACCAGTAACAACCTTTTTCAAGATCTTGCCCTTCTTCTTCTCTCCGAGATACTTTCCAATGGGGATAGGGGTAGGAGCATTAAGCTGCAAGCCAAGCTTGTAGAGAAGAGAGCAGATGGTGATGCCATAGCTTCTCCTGGCAGTGGTCTTCTCTACCTCCTCTCATATTCTCTTTAGGATGAACCTGGCCCAATTTACATTCTCTCCAGCCATGATTGCAGATATGATCCTGAAGCGGAGGTCTGTACATTTGTCATAACTCCCTATTCCGCCTTCAATGGAGTATGCACATGTATCATGAAGAAACTCAAACTCCGGCTTGAAGAGTTTTTTCGGGACGCTTCTCTTCATATCTGCCCCAGCATCTTTTACCTGAAAGAGATCCCACATCTCCTGAGAGATGTCTTCACCGTATGTCAAGAGTTGACTCAGAGTCAGCCTTTCTTCAGAAATACTGAAGATAATGGCGATGTCCTTAACAGACAGTGTTGTTTCTTCTCCGTCTGCACCATCCTAAAAAGAATAGAGTTCATTCTCTCCTCGGATCTCCTTACGAAGGTGTAGAATCTCTAAACAGATTTTATGGAGAATCTGATATAAATAGTGGTTAGGAGCCCTAGAATTTAGGTCTTTTCCAATGCGTTGAAAATACGATGGATGATGGAGTTGTCGTACATTTCAGAAACATAAACATGCTCCTGGTTGACCAGACATCCCTCAAGAATAATGGTTTGTCTGACAGCCATTGATGTGTGAGAAGAAAGGTTTGAGGGTTTTCTGGAAAAGGAAGTTTCGAAGAGAGAAACTGTTCTTACTTGATACTTAGAAAAATAATGCGAATGATCAGATTATGGTATCAAGAGGGAAGTTTAAAAGATGTGTAGTAAGATTAATGGCTGAGATTAAAAGATTAAAGTTGATCTTACGGTCCGCATAAAAAGATGGAGGGGTCAAAGTGTAAATATTGAAAGCTTAGCAGTTATGACTTCTGACACACGCAAACTTGCATTAAATGTGAGGAAAGACATGCATTTTGCCGCCTAATTTATTATTTTTTAAGGTTGCAGCATCCTGGTATGAGGTTGTAGAGTATTAAATACTCTAAGAAAAAAATATTGTAACCTTCTGCTGCTTACATCGCCTACTTACTATACATACTGTAAGAATTAAGGATGTAGCACTATTTGGAGCCAGTGCTGTATGAAGCTGCATCTTACAACTTGATTCTTATCGCTTCTCGTAAGGTTACAGGGATTCTCCCTGAGCTTCTGCAACTTCTTTTTCTACTCACAACTTCAGAATTCCCAACTCGTTTCTTAGCATCAAAAACCTTGATTCACGTAAGGGTTTAGTGAATATATCAGCTAGCTGGAGATCCGTATAAACTTTCTCTAGCACAACATCTTTCTTTTCAACGTGATCTCTTATGAAATAATGTATGATGTCAATGTGCTTTGTTCTTGAGTGAAACACTGGATTATGGGTAATGGCAATGGCACTTGTATTGTCATAGAGAATTGGAGTCTCTTTCTCTTCAATTTTATAATCTCTTAGTTGTTGTTGTATCCAAAGGATTTGAGCACAGCAACTTCCTGCTGCAACATATTCTGCTTCTGCTGTAGATGTTGCTATTATGTTTACTTTCTGCAGAAACATGAAATAAGTCTATTTCCCAAAAACTGATAAGTTCCACTTGTGCTTTTCCTATCAATCTTGTAGCCAGCATAATCTGAGTCAGAGTAGCCTTTAAGCTTGAATCCTCCTTCTTTAGGATACCATAGACCTACTTTTTGAGTTCCTTTCAGATATTTGATGATTCTTTTTACTGTAGAAAATGTGATTCCTTCGGGGCTGCTTGAAATCTTGTACAGACTCCTATTACAAACATGATGTCTAGCTTGCTTGCTGTAAGATACAGCAAAGATCCTATAAGACGTCTGTACTTCGTGATATCCACATCTTTTTCATTTTCATCTTTGTCAAGGTTTATGGATGTGGCCATGGGAACAGATGTTGCTGATCCATTCTTCATGCCAAACTTCTTCAAAAGCTCCTTTGTATACTTAACCTGACTAATGAAGGTTCCTGCAGGTAGCTGTTTGACTTGCAGCCCAAGGAAAAAACTTAATTCTCCTATCATACTCATCTCAAACTTTGACTGCATCAAATTAGAAAGCTTCTCACAAAGATCTTTGTTGGTGGATCCAAAGATGATATCATCCACATAAATTTGTACAAGGAGAATATTGTCTCCATCTTGTATTCTAAACAGGGTCTTATCAACTATACCTATCTTGAATCCATTTTCTAATAGATAGAGAGACGTGGTGTCATACCAATCTCTTGGTGTGTGTTTAAGTCCATATAGAGCTTTGTGTAGTTTAAATATTTTTTCTTCTGCTTGGTCTTCAAAGGCCGGAGGTTGCTCCACATACACTTTCTCTGTAAGAAGATCATTGAGAAATGCACTCTTCACATCCATTTGATATACATTGAAATTCATATGAGCTGCATATGCCAAAAAATCCTTATTGCTTCCAACCTTGCTACAGGAGTAAAGATCTTGTCAAAATCAATTCCTTCTTCCTAATAGTATCTCTTAGCAAATATTCTTATTTTGTTCATTACAATAAGCTCTAATTCATCCAGCTTGTTCTTGAACACCCACTTTGTTCCAATAACTCCTTGATGGGTTGGTCTTGCAATTGTATACCATACTTGATTTCTTTCAAATTCATTCAGTTCTTCTTGTATGGCTTGAACCCAATTGTTGTCTTGAAGAGCTTCTTCATTGCTCTTTGGTTCTGTTTGAGATATAAAGCATGCAAACATTGTTTCATGAGGAATAGACCTTCTTGTTCTTACTCCTACTGATGGATCTCTAATGATAAGATCTCTAGGATGATTTCTAAGCCATGTTCTATCAGGTTTAAATGTATGTACAGGTCTAGTTTACTCCTCATGTTGGTGTAAGATTGTGGGTTCTGCTGCTATAAGAATATCTACTGCATCCAGAGGTATAGACTCTTCTTTTTTGTCTTTTGTTGGAGGTAAAACTCCTTCAGTATAGGGAACATCATTTTCTTTAAAGGGGGTTGTTCCTTCAATAGGTTCTTCTAGCTTGCTACTGTCACAATGTGGTTTATCAAACACCACATGAATTAACTCTTTAACCACCAAGGTTCTTTTGTTGAAGATTCTGAATGTCTTACTTACAGCAGAGTATCCAAGAAATACTCCTTCATCTGATTTTGCATCAAAGGTCTTTAGATGCTATTTTCCATTGTTGAGGATATAACACCTGCATCCAAAGATATGCAAATAAGAAATATTTGGTGTATATCCATTCCAGACTTCATATGGGGTCTTCTCTAGATCTTTGTTGATCAAACATCTATTCTGAGTATAGCATGCAGTGTTGGTAGCTTCAGCCCAAAATTTCTTAGGTATCTCTACTTCTGCTATCATTTTTCTTAATGCTTCTTTCAGTGTTCTATTCCTTCTTTCCGCAACACCATTCTGTTGAGGTGTTCTTGCAGTAGAGTATTCATGATGAATAACATTGTCAGAACATATTTTTTATATGAATTTGTTGGTGAACTCAGTTCCTCTATTTGATCTAATCTTCACAATACTCAAGCTTTTCTCATATTGAATTTTCTTCATGTGGTCAGGAAACTTGTTCTGAGTTTCTGATTTCTTAGCAAGAAATATAGTCCAGGTGTATTTGGAATAGTCATCTACTACCACAAGTGAATACTTTTTTCCACTTATGCTTACTGGTTCTACTGGTCCAAAAAGGTCAATGTGTAGAAGGTTTAGGATCTTGTAAGATGACTTCTGCAACTTGTCTTTGAATGAACTTTTTACTTGCTTTCTTTTTTGACAAGCTCCATAGACATTTTCTTTCTTGTATGTCACATCTGACAGTCCTCTTACAAGACCTTTTCTTGCTAACTTGTTTATTATTTTGAAGTTCAAATGACTAAGCTTCTTGTGCCATAGCCAGCTTAGTTCTGGTGGACTTTTTACAATGAAGCATATAGGTTAAACAGAAGAGCTCCAATCTGCAAGATATATGTTTCCTCTTCTTATTCCCGTAAGCTTGACTTTATTTGATATGTTGTCCTTGATTAAGCACCTGTTGAGGTTGAACTTCATAGTGTATCCTTTGTCACAAACTTGACATATGCTCAGCAAGTTATATCTGAGTCTTTTCACATAGAATACATCTTTGATCTTTATGTTTTCTTTGACCAGATTTTCACTTTTTTTTGCGCTTTCTTTGGAATCATATCCAAAGATGACTTTTGGTCCTTTGCATGATTGGAAATCTTTTAAGGCTTCTTTGTTGCCTGTCATGTGTCTTGAGCAACCACTGTCTATGTACCGTACTTCACTCCTGCAACCTAGCACTGAAACCTACAATAATGTTAAACAAATTTAGGTACTCATTTCTGTACAGATCCTTTGGGGTTAGTTTCTTTTGGAACTGAAACTTTCTTAACAGTTAAGACTTTACTGTAAGTTTTGTTGGTTCTTCTTCTATAGGCAGTCTTGTTCATGAACTGCTTGTTAAAAGTGTGTACAGAAACTATATATGTGTTACCAACACTTTTATAGTGCGGTCTTCCACCATACTTTCCTAGAGTATGTCTCTTTGAGGTTAAGACATGAAGGTCTTAGTATTGGTGGGGTAAGACTTTTTATGCTGTAACTTTGTAGGTTTATGTATCATTTTGTTGCATACAGTAGATAGCTTCTACTGCAGCCAGCTCTTATATACAAGCTTACTTCCTACAGTTGAGCATAGGGGTTTTTTTCTCTTGTCTATTAGTGTTGGTTTGTTCAAGATCTTTTCAGAGTTACAGGGTAACTTTTTCTCTATTGAAGTTTTAGCTTGAGCAAACACCACAACTTTAGACGTGTTTGATGTATCTTGAGAAGTATGAATGTTGTATCCTAGGCCAGTTTTCTCAAAAGGACTCCTGGCCATCATCAAACACTCTCTTACGTCCTTAGCAGATTTGCTGAATATTCTACTTGTGGACTGCAAGTTTTCCTTCTCATTTTCTAGCTTGGTGACTAGCAGATTGAGCCTTGAGACCTCCTTTTGAAGCTTGCTGCATTTTGAGTTATCAAACTCACTTGTTGATAGCATCTTTGCAAGATCATTGTTTTTTCTTCTAAGATTCTCATTCTCAACCTTTAGCACCTCATAGGTTGAGTTTATCTGCTCAAAGTCACTCATGATCCTTTTGAGAGAGTGGATCATGTTCAGCTCCTCTTTGTTAGGTATGGACAGGGTTGGTAGTTTACCTCATCTTTTTCACTGTCCTCACAGTCTTTTACCATCAGGCACATCAATGCTTCTTCATATGAGAATGAGGTTTCACTGTCGCTGTCTGAAGATTCTACAGCTTTCAGCATCTCCTTGGAGACTGTTGTATCTTTTACTTTCTCCATTTTTCCTATGAGAGCTCTGAGTTTGTGTCTATCGTCTCTTCTTTTTTCTCTCATTTGCTCTCCCTTTCCTTCTGGATACTTTTGTACTGTTGGGTATGGACAACTTCTTGCATAGCATCCAGGCTTTCTGCAATTGTAACACAAGTCAAGATTATTTGAATATGACTGAGAAGATGGAGATACCTGAGATGGTGGATGACTTCTTCTGAAGTCATTCATCTTGTTATTGTTATTGCTCTTCATGAATCTTCTGAACTTCTTTAGAAGAAGAGTCATATCTTCTTCTACATTATTACTCTTCTTCTGCATCCTTAGCTGTAAGTTCTGACTGCTTGCTACAACTAGCGATTGTTGTATCATTCGTATTTCTTACAGTCAGTGTAGTGACCTTGGAACTTGATTCTTCTACCTCATTTTTCCTTCTGCTAATATCATATTCGAAGGCTTTGAGGTCAGAGAAGAGGTCAAATGTACTCATGGATTTCAGATCCATAGACACTCTCATAGCGGTGGTCTTACTGTCCCACTCCGTTGGAAGGGCTCTTAGCACTTTCATATTTTTCTCCTTTTGCGTGCAGTGCTTGCCCAAAGCTTTAAGTTCATTCACTATCGAAGTGAATCTCAGGTCTAGCTGCTTAAGAGTCTCTTCATTTCGAAGAGCTTGAATAATTGGGTGGTGTTGGAGATCTTGTTATCCTTAGTGAGTTTTGTGCCCTCACATATCTACTCTATCTTCTCCCATATCTCCTTGGATGTCCTGCATGTTTTAACCTTACTGAATGTGCCTTTATCCAAGGTGATGAATAGAGCATTTTAAGCCACATTGTCCTAGTTGGCTCTCTTTCTATCCTTATTATTCAATTCATGCCTAGACTTGATCAGGAAGTTTGGTTATAGAGGTGCTCCTTCCTCCATATCTCTTCCCAGCATGGGATTCACTTTTATGGGAATGATCGGTCCTTCTATGATGACCGTCCACATCTCATCGTTCATCGCTGAAAGATGTGCCTGCATTTTCATTTTCTAGTCATCATACTCTTCTATGGAAAACATGGGCAACTTATGATTTGAAGAATCCATAATATGCTAAAAGTATAAGATTTTACAAGGATACAGAGAAAACAACGGGTAAAGGTTGGATCTGGGTAGGTGACCAGATAAGTTGGCTTTTAACCTAGCTAGCTCTGATACCACTTATTAGTCCTAAGTGATCTCTGAGGTTCAGAGGGAGGTGAATGAATCTTGGTCGATTTTGTAAATCTTTTACAAACTAACTGTTTTGCAAGTTACTGAACTTACAGCACCAGCTGTTACAGCGTGCAGCACTGCTTACAGCACTAGGATGCAGAGTTGCATGCAGTAACTTAGAGCTTTTACGCAGTGAAAAATATGTTTTGACCAAATGCTTATTTTCTCAAAAATATTTTTCTTTTAAAATTCTTTTATGCTTATGATAAAATATGTATAAGATTCAGCACAGATATATATAAAGCAATAAAACACTTATAACTTATAATGGTTCGAAAGTGGTGTAATCATTTTACGTCCACTCTACTGCTCATCGAGTAGGAACTTCGTTAAGTAAGATTGAATTATAGGGAAATACCTAACAATCTATCAACCTAACGAGTTAACACCTACTAAAACCCAGCATACACACAGCAACTACAAGTTCTAAAGGCAAACCCACACAAGATTTCTACACTTCCGCACATGAAAGTTGTCTATCACCTAGACAACTATACAAACAGTAAGGATAAATCATATCAATTGTTCGACACCTAAAACAACCTAGCACACATCAATGAGGTTAAAGTATATATGTTTTCTTCAACTGGTGCAGCGAAGTGAACTTCTGAATCCTTCTTCGAATCTTTCAGGTTGAGTTTTGTTCACTTCACTTTAGGTCGAGTGACTGAACTGTAGGAATGCTTGAGAGAAAATTTCTTGAAAAATGTTTAATCTTGTTTGAGAGTAAATGTTTCAATTGTTGAGTTCTCAGCTTCAATGTTGTTCGACCTCTATTTATACTTGTAGAAAGATATCCGTTGAAGGTGATATCTCTCATTTGAAATATGTGTATGGAGCAAAGACATGGCTTGCATTTAATGAGCCTTGACTTCTCTTTTCAAAGCATTTAATGTGGTGGTTGTGGCTCACAACTTTTTGTAGTCTGTTAGGCCATGTGTGGTCTCTGCATTGGCTCCCCATTTACAAATTTGATCTTCTTTCAAACGGTTCTAATTTTATATGCTTCGTTCTTTATTTCTCGTACTGTATTTATCCTTCCTAGAATTACAGAATGTTGTTTCTATTCGATATAGACGAGATTTGTTGAGTATGCAGCAAGTCATGACTTTTGCTCTGTATCTTTAACCTTCTTGCAACAACTTCTTCTATATAGTATTGATGCATCTTCTACTTGCAGTAGAGCTGTATCTTCTGCTTGCAGCATTACTACAACTACTTCTTGCAGCATAGTTACTTCTCTTCTTACAGCTGCATTGTAGTAACTTCTTTCTGCATCTAGCGTCTTCTGTTTGTAGCGATGCTTGTCGTTCTTTCTTACTTATTGTATTACTGCAGTTCATACTTGTAGTGTCTTCAACTTTTTATCTTCTTGATGCAGTAAGGCCTTGTTGAGCTCCTCCATCTTTCTGATCCTAAACTTACAGACTCAATCTAGTCTATATGTTTTCACTTAAACACTATGAAAAATGGGGTACTCAAACTTCCTATAACAAAGGTGGTTTGTCTCATCAAAATTTAAACATCGAAATCCCAACACTCCTAAACTCTAAGCATGAATCAAGTTAAACTCTTAAGAAAAACAAGACCTCATTTCAGTCACTCAACCTTGTGAAGTAGCCAAGTCAAGCTCAAAGTGTAAAGAGACTACTTCACAGCATCAGTTGAAGAAACTTAATATATTTTTACTTATTTGTTGTGTGCTAAGTAGTTTTATAGATGTCAAATAGTTGATAGGATTGTATCTTTACTGTTTGTTATAGTTGTTTAGGTTAAGGCAATTACCCTATATAGGTGTTTTGAATCTTGTGTGGGTTAGCTTTTGAAATTTGCAGCAACTGTATGTAAGCTAAGTTCCAATAGGTGGATAACTTGTTAAGTTGTTAGTTTGTTAGTTGTACTTTGTAAATCAAACTTGCTTAATGTAGTTCTTGCTCGAGGAAGCAGTAGAGTGGACATAGAAGGATTACACCACCTTTGAACTACTATAAAATCATAAGTGCTTTAACTGCTTTATATCTATTTTGTATTACATGTTTATATCTTATCATTTTATATGAACGGTTTCTGAAAGAAAACATTCTACAACAAACCATCTGTCAAAAGTATTTCCACTGCAAAACTCTTAGATATAACAGACAGTACTACTCAATAGTGTTGTAAGCTTATCTTCTTGTTGTGCTATAAGTTCAAGTAACTTGCAGTGTAGCTTGTTTTAAAAAATATTATAAAATCGACAGAGGTTCATTCACCCTCTCTGAACCTTTGAGACCACTTGGGACCAACACTTACAACCAAAAGATCTCACTATAACATAAATGACTTTATGTAACACCTAAAAAATGTTATTTAATTGTTAAAAAATGTTACAATAGCCATCATGCAGCACTTTTATAGGTACTACTGTTGATGTCGTTACATAAAGTTGTATGCAACACTTTTAATTAATTTTAGTAACACTTTTAAAACAATGTTAAATCAGAAAATAAATTGTAACATTAATAATAACATTAAAAAAAAGATCATATAACATTTTATAATCGAATGTCATTATAAAGAAGTTAGTAAAGAAGTCATTAAAATGGTCACACTTAACACATAATTAGTCCCAATTCTCCTAGCTAGTAAATAAGTTAAATATAATTGAATATGTCATTCAAACAAATAAATGAAAGAACATAATTGAGAATGGGTACCTAAAATATTCTATCTTAATTCAATTGATAAAAAATGAAAAATTGCACTTCTAGAAAACCACAATTTTTTTAGTAGTTTTATGTATGATTAATTAGGTACTGTTGGAAATTGGTTTTGAAAAATTGATGTTGACCAATCTTTGACCAATTATTTCATAATGTTTCGTTTGTTGGAAACGAAAATAAGTTGCAAATTTGAACTACATTTCGAGTAGATAAATTTAGAATATTTATTTTCTCAAATCCAATTTCGGATTAATGAGAATTAATACTTGAAGTTGGCAACTTAAATTGAAAAGGTGTGAAAGTTTGAAGAGGTGTAAATTTGCGGAAATGTGTGAGTTTGAATTGAATTGATGCACTCCAATTTGAAGGGATGCAACTAATCCGAAACATTGTAAGACATCTTATTTCATTCTAAAAAGATGTCTAAATGTGGAAAAACTTCAATTCAAATAAAAAGATATCTAATTATGAAAAGACATCATTTCAAATTAAAAGGTGTCTATTATGAAAAGACACCACATCTCTTCTACTTCTATAAATAGACCTCACATTCAACCATTTTATTGACTCTACTACACTTCACTACAACTTGCATTATTAGCATTCTAGCAATTGTAGTCTCTCATCATCTTGTCAATAAAGTTCCAAATATCATTTTCGTTCATTGAAAAACTTTTGGAGTCGTTGTGCTGCGATCTTTAAGTTAGTAAGTCATTATATCTTAGGGACGTTTGCCGTAAACCGTAAAATATTGAGTACGGGGTAATTTTATTTTACGGAAAAAGAGTCTAACTCTTGCCTCGACTTTTCCATTTGTTATTTTAGTCATCTTCAAGTACACCATACATTTTCCAATAGCGTAAGATGAAATTTCTGTATACTTTGAAAATGGCTAGCTCTGTTTCTATAGCACCAGTTTATGCTAAAAGATTGGTGAAGTTCGACTGTACTGAATTTAAGCGATGGTAACAAAAGATGTTGTTCTACCTAACAACCTTGAATTTGGTTCGTTTCTTGAAAGAAGACGCATTAACTATGGGGGAAGATGAAGCTGATGACCAGAAAAGGACTGCGTTTAACACATGGAATCATAGTGATTTCCTATGTCGCAACTACATCCTTAATGGGCTTGATGACTCCCCTCTATAATGTATATGCAATGACAAAAACTGCAAAAGAATTATGGGATTCACTAGAAAAGAAATACAAGACCGAAGACGCTGGATCGAAGAAATTCATCGTCGGTAGGTTCTTAGATTTCAAAATGGTGGATACCAAGACGGTCTTAGACCAAGTAAGAGAGTTGCAATTGGTCCTGCATAATATTCATACCGAAAGAATGCAACTTAGTGAATCTTTTCAAGTAGCTGCCATTATTGAAAGCTACCGCTTCTTTGGAAAGAGTTCAAGAACTACCTCAAGCACAAACGAAAAGAAATGGGGCTTGAAGATCTGATCGTGAGACTAAGGATTGAGGAAGATAATTGAAAATCTGAAGTAAAGAGCGGCAGGACATCTATGGAGGCAAGAGCAAACTTGGCTGAAGTAAGTACTAGCAAAAAGAGAAAGGTGACGGGCTTGAAGCAGCAGCAGGAGCCAAAGCAGAAAAAAGCTAGAAAGTTCAAAGGTAACTATTACAACTGCGACAAACCTGGGCACATGGCAAAGGATTGTAGACAACCCAAGAAAGACAATCGAGGTCAGGTTAACCTAACTGAGGAAAATTCAGTATCTTGGGTATGAATGAGTTAAACCTATCAGCTGTTATATTTGAAGCCAACTTGGTGGATAATCCGAGAGAGTGGTGGGTGGACACTAGGGCAACACACCACATATGCTAAAAAAGAAAGATGTTCTCAAGCTACATACCGATCAATGGTAGAAAGCTATTTATGAAAAACTCTGCAACCTCCAACGTAGTTGGATTGGGAAGAGTGGTACTGAAAATGACCTCGGAAAAGGAGCTGACACTTGTGGATGTGCTGCATGTCCCAGACATTCACAAAAACTTAGTATCTGGTTCCCTATTGAGCAAAGCAGAATTTAAGCTAGTATTTGAAGCCGATAAGTTTGTACTGACCAAAAGTGGTCAATTTATAGGAAAGGGCTATCTTGAGAAAGGGCTCTTTAAGATGAATGTAATAACTATTAAGCGTGATAATAAAATTATTAATTCTTCTTACTTGCTTGAATGTTCTAATTTATGGCATCATAGATTAGGACATGTAAATTTAAACAAACTAAAGAGATTAGTAAGTTTAAATTTACTACCTGCAATGGATTTTAATTCACAAAACAAATGTGAAATTTGTTTGAGGCAAAAATGGCCAAAACACCTTTTCATTCAGTGGAAAGAAATACTAAACCTCTAGATCTTATTCATACCGATATATGCGATATGAAACTAGTGCAAACTAGAGGTGGAAAAAAGTACTTTCATTTTTATCGATGATTGCACTAGATATTGTTATGTATATCTTTTGAAAGGGAAAGACAAAGCTCTTGAAGTTTTCAAAAGTTATAAGAATGAAGTTGAGAATCAACTTAGCTTGAAAATCAAAATGATTCGAAGTGACAGAGGGGGAGAATAGTTGCTCTGTTTGAAGAATTCTGCACAGAACATGGCATAATTCACCAAACGACTGATCCATACTCATCTCAGTTTAATGGCGTTGCAGAACGCAAAAATAGAACTCTGAAAGAGATGATGAATGCTATGTTGATAAGCTCTGGTTTACCACATAACATGTGGGCGGAAGTCATCCTTTCAACTAATCACATTCTCAATAAATTACCACACAAGAAAATAGATAAGACTCCATATGAATTATTGAAAGGAAGACAACCTTCCTACAATTTTCTAAAGATGTGGGGGTGCCTAGCAAAGGTCGAAGTGCCTAAACTTAAACAGGTTAGAATAGGAGCCAAGACAATTGATTGCATTTTCATTGGATATGCATATCAAAGTAGTGCTTATCGATTTTTGGTGCACAAATCGGACATTTCTGATATAAACGAAGGAATAATCATAAAATCAAGAAATGTAATATTCTTTGAGAACATCTTTCCGAATAAAGAAATGAAAGAGATAAGTTTGAACAAAAGAACTTGTGAAGCTGTACAAAGTTCCTCTCATGTTGAAGAGGAACTGAGACGCAGCAAAAGAAGCAAAGTGGCCAAGTCGTTTGGTCCAGATTTTCTAACATACATGTTAGATAATGAACCTAGGACAATTCAAGAGGCATTGTCCAGTCCAGATGCTCCTCTTTGGAAATAAGCTATCAATAGTGAGATTGACTCAATCATGTAGAATCATACGTGGGAAATTGTTGATCTCCCACCGGGGCGTAAACCTTTAGGATACAAATAGATCCTTAAAAGAAAATACAAAGTTGATGAACCAATCAATAAGTACAAAGCTCGTTTGGTAGCTAAGGGATTCAAACATAAAGAAGGGTATGATTTCTTCGATACATACTCTCCAGTTATAAAAATTACGTCCATTAAAGTATTCATTGCTATTACAGCACTGCATAATCTTGAGATACATCAAATGGATGAAAAAACAACATTCCTAAATGGGGAATTGGAAGAGGAGATTTATATGGAACAGCCTGAAGGGTTTGTTGCACCAGGATAAGAACATAAAGTATGCAAACTTGTCAAGTCTTTATATGGGCTTAAGCAAGCACCCAAACAATGACATGAAAAGTTTGACAGAACTATGCTGTCAAATGGTTTTCATATCAACAAGTGTGATAAATGTGTATACATTAAGAACACACCTGATGAATATGTAATTGTCTGTCTTTATGTAGACGACATGTTGATCATGGGTAGCAATCATGATGTGATCGTGAAAACTAAGAATATGTTGAAGAAAAACTTTGACATGAAGGATATGGGTTTGACAGATGTCATACTAGGAATAAAGATCTCTAGGACATTTAATGGAATTGTCTTGTCACAATCTCACTACATTGAGAGTGTACTCAAGAAATTTGAAGCCTACGACCTACCTTTTGCTAAGACTCCAATAGACTTAACTCTACATTTAGCCAAAAATAGAGAAGACCCAATATCCCAACTGAAGTATGCAAGGATTATTGGCAGTTTAATGTACCTTACGAACTGTACACGTCCTGAAATTGCATATTCTATTAGCAAACTTAGTAAATTCACGAGCAATCCAGAAAATGATCATTGGACTGCCTTGACAAGAGTACTTAGGTATTTGAAACATACCTTAAGTCATGACATACTTTATACAAGATATCTTGCTGTACTAGAATGTTACGGTGATGCCAATTGGAAATCAGACACTAAAGACTCTAAGTTCACTAGTGGTTATGTGTTCACTATAGGTGGATGAGCCGTGTCCTGGAAATCCTCTAAACAAACATGCATAGCTCGATCCACAATGGAGTCTGAGTTCATCGCACTAGATAAGGCTGGCGAAGAAGCTGAATGGCTTAGAAACTTTTTAAAAGATATTCCATGTTGGAATAAATCAGTGCCTCCTGTTATGATTTATTGTGATAGTATATCAGCTATCGGGAGGGCACAAAGTTGTATATATAATGGTAAGTCTCGACATATTCGAAGGAGACATAATACTGTTAGACAGTTGATCTCTAATAGAATAATTATCATTAACTATGTGAAATCAAAGGAAAATATAGCGGATCCATTAACTAAATGTATAATAGAGATCTATTGTACAATGCAGTAAGGGGAATGAGGTTAAAACCCACACACTAAAGAACGTTCATAGCGGTAACTCAACCATGATGAGTGGAGATCCCACGAACTTGGTTCAATGAGACAACTAAGTTATAGATGATTCAAATGTTCACTTGGAATCTATCTAGTGTCTCATTCTCGAAGCTGTCCAAGTGCTAACCTGCTGACGTGTGGTGAGGGTAAGCTTTTATACTTTTAACGATTCCTATACCTTTAAAAGGTGGGGTATTACATGATACTCTTTATAGGAGATCACCTATATAAGTGAGAAGTTTGGCCGCTTCAATTTAATCACTTATGAATCCAAGATATGGTTTAGGACCGAAATGGACACAACGTGGAACAAAGATATTAAGAGTTACTATTATGTAAATGTTATTGTCTTGGTTTATACAAAAAGCTGACTGGTTCAAGACATCGCGTTCATCGAGTAGTGAGTAAATCCGATAGCATCTTACTAAGGAAGGTTCAAAGTCGGAAGCTACCTATCCTGATGCAATAACAGCTCGCCGAAACTTTCTAAAGTGTCTGCATTCGCATATGCATTAATTTTCATTCATGTGGGGGATTGTTGGAAATTGGTTTTGAAAAATTGGTGTTGACCAATCTTTGATCAATTATTTTATGATGTTTCATTTGTTGGAAACGAAAATAAATTATAAATTTGAAATCTACATTTCGAGTAGATAAATTTAGAGTATTTATTTTCTCAAATCCAATTTCGGATGAATGAGAAATTAATGCTTGAAGTTGGCAACTTAAATTGAAAATGTGTGAAAGTTTGAAAAGATGCGAATTTGTGGAAATATGTGAGTTTGAATTGAATTGATGCAGTCCAATTTAAAGGGATGCAACTAATTCAAAACATTATAAGACACCTTATTTCATTCCAAAAAGGTGTCTAAATGTGGAAAGACTTCAATTCAAACAAAAAGATGTCAAATTATTAAAAGACATCATTTCAAATTAAAAGGTGTCTATTATGGAAAGACACCACACTTCTTCCACTTCTATAAATAGACCCGACATTCAACCATTTCATTGACGCCGCTACACTTCACTACCACTTGCATTATTAGCATTCTAGCAATTGTAGTCTCTCATCATCTTGTCTAAGAAAGTTCCAAATATAGTTTTAGTTCGTCGAAAAACTTTTGGAGTCGTTGTGCTGCGATCCTTAAGTTAATAAGTTGTTGTATCTTGGAAACGTTTGCCGTAGACTGTAAAGTACTGAATACGGGGCAATTTCGTCTTATGGAGAAAGAGTCTAACTCTTGCCTCGACTTTCTCATTTGTTATTTTAATCATCTTCAACCATACATTTTCCAACAGTTTGGAGCAAGAGAGTTCTAGAAGTGTGAGAACACAAATCTATAATATAAAGTGTATTATGTGATGAAACACTAACGTCATGTGACGTATTCTTGGAAGCGTATGTAAGACGTGTGTAGGTAACAACGGGGCCGGAACTATATTAAGGCCAATAAGTTGATTGACAGCATTTATAAAATTTTAGTGGTTTAAAGACATTTTATATTTCTTTATATATATTTATATATTCCAAGTTTTAAATATTCCTAGAATTGATGTTCTAGTGGTTTGACTCCTTTCACCTACTTGTAATCAAAAGACAATTTTTTTAATATATATAATTTTCATTTGCTTGTTGATGGTGCTTGGAGAAGATGGTTTCATTATTAATTATTAGTTTATTGGAATGATAATTTAATATTTTAACCCAATTTAGTATAGTCATTTATGTATATCATCTATTTTTACAATTTCATTGATAAAATAATTCATCGATTGTTAATTTGACAAAATATAATTCAAATTTCTATATTTTAATTTGTGATTGTACATTTGAAAAAAATAATGATTTAAAGGTTTTTTTTAGAAAAAAATCTATTAATTAAATTGAGCACATTACTTCTTTTTTAATGAATTAGAAAGAGTGGATGTAAGATGATAAAAATTAGAAAACTTGATGTGATCCATATTCGAATTCTAATCATTATAAATGTGGGGGTGACACTTGGTAATTAGAATAAGTTTAGTGGATTATAAATTTTTATATTTATAATTGTCTCTATTGGATATTTGCTTTGTTTTTGTTTGTTCCTCGTCCATAATGCATATTATTTGTGCCATCAATTTATTCAGACAGATAGAACGTGTAATATATGTGTGATAATTTCACTTCGTTTAAAAATAAGTAATGTTTAAGATTGTTTTTCATATATAGATTATAAAATATTTAATTAGATATAATTATGTGTATAAAATGATCGCATTACCTAACATGCATTTAATAAACATAGTTATTGAAGTAATAATATTAAATAAAGATTTAGTACAAAATAATAATCAGATATGAACAAAGTTGGAGAAAGAAAATTCATTCACTTTTAACAGTAATAAAAAATGATAAATAAATTATAAAAAAAAATATTCTTCAAAAGGTAATTATTTGAAATAGAGTCGTGATTCAAGCTAAGGCTATCTTCATTAATTTGCCCAACTGCAACTGATTGGTGATGACCCAGAAGAAATGTAAGACTATTTCAAGCTAAGAGATTTAAATAAATGAAGTAGAATATAGGTCAATAGGTATCATAATACTTTAGGGCGTGAACTTTTATAGTGTTAAATTGGGAAAATCCATTTACTAAAACTTTTATACATTTATTTTATTTTATCAAGTTTCTCTTGATCTTAAAAATTTAATTTTATCAATCCTCTAAAACAATTTTTTTTTTGCCGAACTCTTTTAGCAAAGTATTTACCATGAAACATATAATAATAAAAATAGAAATGCTTAGCAAAAAAAAACAAATTGATACACTAAGACTTGTTAACACAATAAATGATAAAATATTTTAGAATATTATTTAAGAAAATCCAAAAAGAGATATGGTAGTGACGTTATAGCTGACATGCATAAGCTTGTTTTTCTTGTTGGGATTATTAAAATGGACAAAAGTATTAGGTTGGTCAAAGTCATATTCAAGCACTTTCAAAATTTAGCCAATTTGCTCACTTGTTTAGCCATCTTCAAGGACTTTCATGTTAATTAATACTTTAACAAAATAATTATTAGAATATTTGTTTGAATATAAATAGATATACTTTTCCTTTTCTTGTGTATAATTGCATTGATATCGAAATGTTCTCTTATTTGTCGGAGTATATATTAATGTGTATTGTGTTGTGGAAGTTGAAAGAAATCTATAAAAACTAGTAAAATTAAGAATATAATTCGTAGATTCTCATAGAATAAATTCACAATTGTGAAGGATATTTTAAAATTACTTTCTTAAAGAAAGTGGCTTTAGAAGTATTTAACTAATTGTAGATTGCTATATTAAAAATACAAAAATTCTTGTTTACCTGTACGAGCTAAACCAATTCAGGACCATCTTTGACGTGCATCCACAGGTTTTCACATGCGCTCATATTTCTTGGTTTTCCGTGCTCAATTCACTCTCACATGTTATATATTTTAGCTATGTTAGTTATACTTTTTAATAATGTTAGTCATATATTTTAGTTATATAAGTCATATTTTTTTAATAATTTTAGTTGCACATTACATTATATTAGACAAATGTGTAATACATTTATACCTTTTAGTTATATTAATCATATCTTTTAGTTATGTAGTCATACATTTTAGTTATGTTAGTTATATATTTATATTATACATAAAGGTGTGATGATGTTGACATAATTGCATAAATAATGTTACATAAATATATAAGTATTATCACTTAAAGGTATCAATATACAAATAGTGGCAATTTTTTTTTAGTTAAAGTATTACATAAAAGTTAAAATATTTGTACATAAAGATCATACTAATATAATATAAAAGTCACACTAATATAATATAAAAATCAGTGCTTGAATTAAAAAAAATCGAATAAAGTATCGGTGGAAATCCGAAAACATCATATGTGGTGGAAAATTCACCAATGAAACTCCACATGCATTTCGGAGAAAATATTGTCGCTTGGATTACCTTCACAATAGATATACAATATCCTAAACATCATGCTGCTTGATTACCTTCACGATAGATATGCAATATTTTAAACATCATGCCACTTGATTACCTTCACGATAGATATGCGATACCCTAAACATCATATAATCAAGCCTTCATAAGGCACAAACCCAGCAATGTCTAAAGAACTAGAGAACCGCTAGTGAAGGGTTGCAAAGTAGTATCACAACATACTCTGACTCCGACTCAAGTAACAACTACATCCACCCTTCTCATGGTCGTCACAATGACAAATATGGTTGTCACTAGGTCCGAATCAACCGCATATCCAACCTTACAAGAGAAAGAAAAACATCTGCAACAAAAACCATGAAAGTTTTAAAAGATCCTACTTACTTGCAAACTACCTGGCGATCCCTTACCTTGACCATCCATATTTACTTTCATCCACTTAAATAAAGATGGATAGCAACGAATCAATGTAATTCGTAAAAAATTGAGTATTCAAAATTGGATAGCTATAATAATGATATAAATCAAATGTCAATATTTTAAATTATAAAATAGTATTTAAAATTGAACCCACATTTGTGTACGCAGATCGCATAAACACCCGAGTCCAAGGTTCGAAATTGAAACCACAATTGATTTGTACCCCGCGAGCGAGAGGAAGCCTGCATGCCAACTATTCTTATCTCCAACAAAGGGAAAAAAACAATATAAATCAATGAAATTAGTATTATTTTCCCTATGTAGGACAAGACACTTCCAAGCTATCAAGCATTCCAAAAAGAATCTAAAGTTATCACTTTGACCCATAATTTCTCATCCACCCATTAAATAATTTTGGGTAAGTTATATACCGTGTCGAACCTCTCTCGAAGGAGAACACGTTCCAATAACTTGTTTCTTAATTTTGGTACGGGACCCATATGCAAAATTACCCAAAAATGAGTAAAAATTGCAGATTTTTTCCAACAAAAAATTCCCAATAGTTCATTCCGGTTTTTTAATTTCATGTTGGAGTTTCAACTGTGAATTAACGTTGGGATATTTACTATAGTTGTAAGAAATAAAAATTCAAAAGATTTTTGTTTCCTTAAAATTTTTGAGTGGGGTTTGTATACAACTGTTGTATGGATTTAAGATCCATACAACGCGGGTCGGGGGTCGAATCCGACCCAAATCCGCACATTTTTTCTTTTTATTTTTTTGACTTTTATGTTGTGTTAGTCATATTTTTATATTATGTTAAGCATGTCTTTATGTAATACTTTAACTTTAAAAAAATCCTAATTTCAACAAAAAAATCCTAATTTCAACATAAAAAATCCTAATTTGTATGTTTAAAAGGTATATTTAACATAACATAAATGTATGTTTAACATAACATAAAAGTATGTTTAACGTTACATAAAAGTATGCTTAACATAACATAAAAACCCTAAAGATATGCTTAACATAACATAAGATCATAAATGTATGTTTAACATAATATAAAAGTATGCTTAACGTTCATCAAGGTATATTTAATGTTATATAAATGTATGTTTAATATAACATAAAGATCCTAAATGTATAATATAAATGTATGTTTAACATAATATAAAAGTATATTTAACATAATATAAAGGTATAACACCTATATTATGTTAGTCATAACATAAATATATGTGGAGCGGCACATGGGTTGGGTCAGGTCGAGTGCACGGAGTTACATAAAAGTTTTTGTGAAAATTTTTATCAGATCAACTGCAAATATCCATCGGAAAAATATACGGTTCCTATACTTTTTTTGTACAATTTTTGTTTTTCTAATTGCAAATTTTCATCCTAACTTTACAATTGTTGTATTTCTTCAATTGGAGTAAATCATAATCGTACGTACACGTACCTAACAATCAACAGTACTTATGATTTGCTTGAATTGAAAAATTACAATAAATCATAAAGATTGAATGATAGATTACAATAAAAGAAAAGTTTGTATAAATTGTTAAAAATCTATTGTTTGAATTATAATTAACTTTTTTTTTAATTGCTTCTTTTTCTTATAACCCTCAGTATCTTGACTGCGCACCATTATTTATCTGTCATATACTTTAGGGTTAAATGTAAAAAATACTGATTTTTTTTATTTTTTAGTTTAATTCTTTTTATTAAATTGCAACCTCAACTATTAAAATTTATCAAATTATAGCTTCAGACTCATTTTCCGGCGAAAACGTGAACACGTGATTCTCACACTGAAAACATAAGGATATTCTTATAATGAGGATGATTTAAGGTGATCCTCATCTGAACATAATATACGGGTCACGTATTCACGTTTTTGTCAAAAAATGGGTCAAAATTGCAATTTAATAAATTTTAGTAGTTTTTAGTTTTTATTATAATTTGATAAAAAAATAAAAAAAAAAAGCAGTTGAGGATGGATAAAGAAAAAAAAACCAATAATTTAGATTATCTTTTACATTTAAACCCATAGTTTATGTAATTATTATGTACTTTATGTTAATCCTTAATAAAAAAAATTATACTTCATGTTAATTGGTACTGTAATTTTCTTTTAAAAAATGGAGTGTTAATGAAACACTGACACTATACACGATATATGTAGCGCTCAGGATAAAAACTAAGTATAATTGGTTAATTAATTAAGTAAATCCTTAATTAATATATTTTATGTGTATTAATTCTTGAGTGTTTAATTTAATTACGTGTGTTTCAAACGTGTTTAACGACCGATTTTAGATAGATAAAATTCATAGGCATGGAAAATAGAATATTTTTATACTATTAGATGCGTAACGGAAAAACGAGAAGATAGAAACGAACTAGAGGTCAATCGACGCCTGTAGCTCAAATGGCGAAGAAAAGGGCAAAATATAGAATTTTGGAAAAACGAGAAATGGAATCGAGATGAATAGTAACCGAAATCTTATCGTGGATAGTAACCTAGCCTAGTTGAACAATAACCTAGTGAACAGTAACCTAGTGAATAGTACTTTTCCAAATTTCTATAAATAGGTGCTCATTCGTTTCATTTTTCACAGTTTCTTCGAACGAGTCGAAAAGCGCCGAACACACGAAAGTCTCTCTTTCCTCTCTCTTTTTCTTTCCCGTCTTCATTCTATCTCCAGCGCGCCGCTGCCGGCGCCGTCGCGCCGCCGCCGGAGTTCATCGGAAAAATTCAAACTTATCGGTTTTGGCTGATTTTTGTAGACAACGTAGCCCTCGATGAGACGAATCTAGGACAACTTCCGGAATTCAATTCCGATTTCCCGTTCGCCAGAAAACGGTAAAAAACGATCTCCAAAACCCTTAACCCTTATTTCTTGCCACATTTTCTCTCTCCCGTTTCTTCTCTCTCTCTTCTTCTCACGGTTGCAAGCACCGGAGGGCCTGCCGGAGTTGTGGGCTAGCCACTGGAGGGGTGGCGCCGCCGTGGGTGGCGGCGTCGGTGCCGAAAAACGGGCTGGAAGGAGGGGCTGTTGCATGGTTTTGTGTAGTGTGTGTGTAATGTGCGTTGTGTATGCGTGCTGTTGGGGGTTGTATTGGTGGTTTTCGGCGACTAGAAGTCGCTGGCCAGTATCCCAGGTGGTCGGGGGAAGGGTCGTCGGCGATTGGAAGTCGTCGATCGGAGCTGGAAAGGTGGGGTTTGGTTATGTATTTGTGTGTGATTAAGGGTTTTTGAGGCTGTTTTTTCTAGAACTATTCATGCCGAAATCCTGCGAGGGATGGCTGGAGGTGGTAGCCGACGGTGTAGGCTCGCCGGAGGATAATGTGGTGTTGGCATAAGGCGGCGCTGCCGCAGCTGGTGGCTCCGGGAAGGTGGCTGCTTAAGCAGGTTTGCGCTGGGAGGCCTGAGCGCGAGACGGGGCCGAGGCTGCCGAGGGATGCTGCCCCGCTGTCGAGAAAACTAGGCAACCGTCGGGAGACGCTGTCCTGTTTTTCTCCCGTCGCGGAGAGACGCTGGGGAGTTTTTCTCCCATCGCCGGGAACGCGCTTGACGTCGTATTTTCTATCCGAATCTCGTTTTCTTTTCATCGTTCTTTAACATCGAGTCGTCGCCAACGAGATATTGCTGACCGGGGATCGTGGGTCCCGGTCAAAGTCAACCCTTTGACCAAATTACGAAAATACCCCTCAATCTTAAAATGCTCCATTCGAGCTCGTTTCAACTCCGATCGAGTTCATTCTTTTTTTGTTATGATCCAAAATTCATTCTCTTTCATCTCAGCCTTATAAACTAATATTTCCCTCTTATTTCTTCAACCTCAATCGTTAGACCTACCGTTCCGATTTTCTCATCTCGATCGATAGTATCCGATCCAATGTTGGTTTAATCTTTAATTATAGATTATAATGATCTAAGAAAACATCGTAAATTATGTAGGCTACCTGTTGGAGTGAAGCCTTGGGATATGTGATCTTTAAGAGGTGCTGCTCACGTGGTAACCACCGAACAAGGTGGGGGTAAAATCTTATTTATGTTATAAAATCGTACAGCTTTATAGAAAACAATGTGACTACGTGATTTAATTTCCATCATTATGTGGTGTCGTTTTAAAGTGAAATATTTTCACTACGTGAACAGTATTCGAGTAAATTATATGGTTTTACAAGCTATTGATTTCAAGTGACATAAATGCAAATGGTTTCAAATGATGATAAGTCGGGATAATACCCGCTAAAAGGGGTTTCTTTAGAAACCGACATATGTTAAAGGATTTATTTACCTATGTGTTGTGTGAATTATGTGGCCAACGTGAACGTGATCAATGTGTACTATATGTTATGTGGAAACTATTGTATGATAATTTAACTGCGCATGCGTATGCCACGCCAAGTAGGGTATTCCTCGTCGGAAACCCAACAAGGGGATATTCTACAGAATCCCAACATGAAGGGTGTAACAACCCAAAATGGGGTCGTCTTGGGGCCTCGATAGGTCTTCTTCGGAAACCTATTCAACGGATTGCATTGGGGCTCTTCGAGAGTCTACAATGTGTATTATATGTATAATATTCAAGAAATATTATGTGTACCCCTTTTACTGTACAAATCAACCCCACTAAGTGTCCTTTTAGCACTCATCCCTTTTTATGTTTTATTTTACAGAAAATTTCGGAGGCGAGGAGGAATGAACAGAAATGCCTATTATTTTTGTATGTATATAAGAATGTATATGGATGTTCGGCATTTTCTGAAACCCCGGTTATGTACAAAATAATGTTTATGTGATTTGATCTAAATAAGAACGTTTTCTCCGCTGCAATGATATAAACCTTTTGTATTTTAAATGGTTATCTTCTAGATCTTTGTTTATTTTAAAATCTCAACGGTTTAGGATTTTCTGTTGGACGCCCTATGAAAATGCTGTGCTTACACTCTATTTAAAAAAAAATTATTATTATTATTATTATTATTATTATTATTATTATTATTATTATTATTATTATTATTATTATTATTATCCACGTTTTAAACGTTATATGAAAATGGGGCGTGACAATATAGTCATCATATATGATAATAAAGTATTGAATAATGTCTTCATGTTAAAATATCACCAAAAAATTGATTCCATCAGCTTAATTACAATTCTAAGTAACTTCTTTTTTTCAGTTGAAAGTCGTGTGTGCAAATTTGTCAACAAAGCTGTGGAAGATATAGACATTAATACTGCCATAATTAAAGTTTCCTTCTTTCAATGGAACCATAACTTTTAAATTAAAAAGGGAAAATAAAATTTATGGGTTTTTAATCATTCATTGCCACTTAGGACATCTTCAATAATGTGTAATATATTTTACAATAAATTTTGCACTGATTTAATATAAACACTGTCATATATTTCCAACGATCAAACTCTTTTTAATAGTAAAAGAAAAAATTCGTTGCCTAATTGTATTACACGAACATTGCTTTGTTCTCATCTATTACCAACTACAATTTTATAGATTATGCTCTTCGTTGCCTTTTGACCGTTTCTATTTTTCCACGAGGTAAAATTCCTTATGTTGAAGCCTAGAATAATGCAATCTTGGAATTGAAGAAATTACTAATAAATTTCTCATTAATATAAGAACTCAAAATAAGATGAAAATGACCAGATAAGATATGTCGGATTCCCTTCTTTTGACTTAATAAATTACCCAACGATATTAATAATTGTTTTACTATTAATAAGTAAAATATATATTTCAATTAAAACAAAAATATTGGATTTCAAAGAACGATTACTCTCAATCTTACCCTATTCACTGCAAAAATAGTAATATGTGTTTGTTGTTGTATCAGATATTTAATATATCTATTAATTTTATTTTTCATTAATTCAAGAGATGCAATTATTATATATCAGTGAATGTATTAAGAATTGTTAATGATAAGTATTTTAACATTTTCACAATTATTACTATATCCCTTATCTTATAAATAAATATTTACATTTTTATGTTTCAATGTAAAACTTCTTACTACTACATCACATTTTGATAGCTTAAACCATAACTTCTCTCAAAATATTTTCCAGAACACCTACTAAACATAACTAAATTTATCCTTATTCTTTAACTCTCAAAATCCTTTATCCATGCTGCAGGCTAATTTTATACTAGGGATTTTCCATGTTCGTTTTCTCAATTTGTGATTCTGTCAAAATAAATATCAATCATTTTCTACCAAACTCAAAAAGAAGACGAACATAAGAAACCATATATATCCACCCTTAATTAATTGGCAAAATCTTAAATGACTATTTCATGGATCATTGAGAAATTATATGAAAAGGGACCTCAATAAATTCATTTTTTTTTAGCTTGGGATTAAGAGGAGCCTACACACAACCTTTAAATATAAACATTTTTTTATATTTATTTCTTTACACAATATCTTAGAGCCTGGTATGATTATTGTGAAATGTCAATTATTGTTTGTTTCATTAATAAATATCTAGGTATTTTGGTTTGCTTTTGCTTTTGTTTTTTTGGATGTATATAGCCACTCATCAATTAGACAGATGTTCTCATTGTTGCGCTAGTTAATTATGATCGGAAGTTTCCACCTCCTTCTGTAGCCATTTATTTAATTAATAATGTTCCTTAAGAAATGTGTTTAATGTAATCTAATTTTTTATTATATCCTCATTAGTTCTTTTTTAAGCTAGAATGGGGCCACAATTTCTTATTTTCACATATTAATAAATCATGTACTAATCTACTTTGGAAACGATACTCACTAGATCACGAGAGAATCCCAAAAGATTAATGTAATGACTTAAAGGAAATGAGATACAGGGAAATAATAAATACTATCAAACAAATTCTTGAGTCAAACAATCGTATGATGCAAGGATCGAGTCACGTCATAAGTTAGTTAATCCACGATTAAATTATATTTTTGTGTAATTTAAGTGCTAATATTTTATGTTTATTATGCTAGATAATATATGATTCCAAGACTCCAAATCTATAATTAATTTAAGAAATTGTGTTGGGCTATGGAGTCTGAGTTAGATAGACTTTAAAATTCCTGATCAGATAAGACTTAGGACTCCCAGTCAAATTAGATTTGGGATTCCTAGTTATAAAGTCATTAGGACTCTTTCCTATAAATAACCCTTTGACTCATTGTATTTGTCAACACAAGAAAATTAGTAAATTCTCCTGGCTTGGTAGTGCCCCCAGATGTAGTCAATTGACGAATTGGGTGAACAAATCGTTGTCTCTTATTTTTGTTCATATCAAATTCTCTATAATTGTTCTCAAAATCCTAACAACTGGTATCAACATCGGGTTTAGTAGATCTGGTGGGAGCAATTACAATGGCTGAAGGGAAATCGCCTGTTGAGAAATTTGATGGATCAGATTTCGGATTCTGGAAATTGCAGATCGAGGACTACCTGTACGATAAAGATCTGTATCAACCTTTGGGTACAAAGCCTGAATCTATGAAAGACGATGAGTGGGCGCTGTTGGATATAAAGACGATGAGTGTAATTCATTTATTTTTATCCCAGGAACGTTGCGCTCCACATGGTAAAGGCAAAAACCATAAAGGAGATGTTAGAGATTATGACCGAGATGTACGAGAAGCCATCAGCCGCGAACAAGGTTCATCTGATGTGGAGGTTGTTTAACCTAAAGATGGCAGAGGGTGCTACGATGGCCAATCATCTAAATGAGTTCAATATGATCATTACACAATTGAGCTCAGTTGAGATCAATTTCGATGATGAGGTACAAGCCATAATTTTGTTATCCTCTCTACCAGAAAGTTGGAGTGGGACGGTGACAGCCGTTAGTGCCTCGACCGGGAAGATGAAACTCAGATTTGATGAAGTTAGAGACCTGATCATAAGCGAAGAAATTCGCAGAAAAGAATTAGGTATAACTGCAGGATCAGCCTTGAATATAGGAAACAGAGGCAGATCAGAATCAAAATCGAATTCGAATCAAGATAGATCGAAGTCGAGGGGGAGAAATAAGCCGAAGAAAGATAAAAGTCAGATTGAGTGCTACAATTGTCATGAACTCGGGCATTATAAAAATCAGTATAAGGCACCAAAGAAGGATAACAAATCAGCAAACTCAACCACTGAGGAAAACGCGGATGTGTTAATCTTGAGCGTAAGCAGTCCATTAGAATCTTGGGTATTAGATTCTGGAGCATCACTTCATTCATGCAGCAGTGCTGACGTAATGGAACATTACATCCCTGGAGATTTTGGAAAGGTCTATCTTGCTGATGATGAGCCTTTGGAAATTGTGGGAAAAGGGAATGTTCGGATCAAGGCATCGAATGGAACTGTTTTGCAGTTGCGTGATGTGAGACATATTCCTGGATTGAAGAGGAATTTACTTTCCGTTGGGCAGCTTGATGATGAAGGTTACGTTGTGACCTTTGGTTGTAAAACATGGAAGATATCCAAAGAAGTTATGGTGGTGGCTCGAGGCAATAAGGAGGGAACGTTGTATATTACAGGCAACACCCGGGACAGCATTGCTCTTGCAGGTGCAAAGAACGATGCAGATTTGTGGCATTGTTGTTTGGGCCACATGAGTGAGAAAGGGATGAAAGTGTTGTATTCGAAAGGTAAGCTGTCAGGCCTTAAGACTGTTGAAATCGGGTTGTGTGAGGATTGTGTATTCGGAAAGCAGAAAAGAGTGAGTTTTTCGAAAGGAGCAGAACCTTAAAGAAACAAAAATTGGAGTTAGTCCATAGCGATTTGTGGGGACCAGCACCGGTGACATCTCTTGGTGGAGCATCTTATTACATGACTTTCATAGATGACTCAACGAGAAAGGTATGGGTTTATTTTCTGAAAAATAAATCTGACGCTTTTGATATTTTCAAGAAGTGGAAGGCTCTTGTAGAAACTGAGACGGGTCTCAAGGTGAAGTGTTTGAGATCTGATAATGGTAGAGAGTACGAGCTCCTAGAGTTCAAAGAATTTTGTGCTGTAAATGGAATTCGCATGGAGAAAATTGTTAAAGGAACCCCTCAACAAAATGGCTTTGCAGAACGTATGAACAGAACACTATGTGAACGTGTTAGAAGCATGAGATTGAAGTGTGGGCTACCGAAGATGTTTTGGGCAGATGCAGTTAACACTGCAGCTTACTTAATAAATAGAGGACCCTCAACTCCCTTGGAAAATTTCCTACCAGAGGAGGTCTAGAGCGGTAAGGAGGTAAATCTGTCATTTCTTTGAGTATTTGGTTGTGTTTCATACGTGCATATTGATGCTACTGATAGAAATAAGTTGGATGCTAAATCTGTTAAATGTACATTTATTGGATATGGTGGTGATGAATTTGGCTATCGATTTTGGGATGAGAAGAATCGAAAGGTAATTCGTAGTCGAGATGTCATATTTAATGAACAGATATTGTACAAAGACAGGTTGGGTGCATCTGAATCAGTTGGTTCCGAGAAACAAGTTGACAAGTTAGACATCACGAACTTGGGTGGGAGTAAAGTGGCTGATGATAATGAGGTGGTAGGTGACGAGGAACCACACACACCACAGTCGATAATTCCGCTGCGAAGGTCCACCAGAATACATAAATCACCTGATAGGTATTCACCTTCTCTTCATTACTTGTTGTTGACAGATGGTGGTGAACCAGAATGTTATGCAGAAGCAACACGTGGTGAACACGTGAGCAAGTGGAAACTAGCGATGAATGATGAAATGAATTCATTGAAAGCTAACGAAATGTGGAAACTAGTTGAGCTTCCAAAAGGAAAAAAGGCGTTACATAACAAATGAGTTTACAGAATTAAAGAGGAGGTTGATGGAAGCAAGCGTTACAAGGCAAGACTGGTTGTAAAAGGATTTGAGCAGAAATATGGAATTGATTATACTGATGTTTTCACCCATGTTGTGAAATTAACCACCATTCGATTAGTTTTGAGTCTGGTGGCTGCAGAAAACTTGATGTTAGAGCAGATGGATGTGAAAACAGCCTTTCTTCATGGAGATTTGATGGAAGACGTCTACATGAAGCAACCAGAAGGATACTTGTCAGAGGGGAAGAGTAAGCTTGTTTGTAGATTGAAGAAGAGTTTGTATAGCCTGAAACAAGCTCCGTTGCAGTGGTACAAGAAGTTCGATGGATTCATGCATGAGATTGATTTCTATAGATGCGAGGCTGACCACTGTTGCTATCTCAAGAGGTATGACAAAGGTTATATCATTTTGTTGTTATATGTTGATGATATGTTGATAGTAGGTTCTAGTGCTCAAGCGGTGAGCAAGTTGAAGAAGCAGTTGTCTGACCGGTTTGCAATGAAGGACCTTGGAGAGGCTAAGCAAATTTTGGGCATGCGCATTAAGCGTAAAAGGGTGGCAGGAAAGTTGTATCTTTCACAGGCTGAGTATATTAAGAAGGTTTGGAAGAGGTTCAACATGGAAGATGTAAAGCCAGTTCATGTCCCTTTGGGTAGCCAGTTCAAGCTATCCAACAAGGACTCACCCAATAGTGAAGAAGAGCGTGTCTACATGCAGAAAACTCCATATGCCTCTGTAATTAGCAGTTTGATGTATGCTATGGTATGCACAAGACCTGATATTGCATATGCAGTAAGAGTAGTTAGTCGGTTCATGGGTAATCCAGGAAAGCAACATTGGGAGGTAGTAAAATAGATCCTCAAGTATTTGAGAGGTACTACAGAGAAAGCCTTGTGTTTTGAAGGTAAAAATGTTGAATTGACGGGGTATGTTGATGCAGACTTAGCATCAAGTGATATTGACAAAAGAAGAAGTACAACCGGATATGTGTTTAAATTTGGTGGTACAACAATCTCTTGGGCTTCTAAGTTGCAGAAGATTGTAGCACAGTCCACTGCAGAAGCAGAGTATGTAGCAGTGACTGAGGCTAGTAAAGAGATGGTATGGTTGCAGAATATCTTGCGTGAATTGGGGAAGGAGCAGAAGGATAGTATTTTGTACAGTGATAGTCAGAGTGCTATTCATTTAGCAAAAAATCCAGTTTTTCACTCGAGAACGAAGCACATTGAAGTGGGGTATCATTACATTCGTTACCTCATGGAGAATAAAATCTTGTAGCTGATAAAGATTTGAGGAAGTGAGAATCCTACTGATATGTTGACTAAGGTTGTGACCTTAGAGAAGTTGAAGTCATGCATGGCTTCAACTGGCATTGGAAACTGAGATGAAGGCCTGGCACTACTACTAGTGAGAGACATTCATGAAATGGAGAAAACAAGTTACAATTGGAAGTCAGTCTCCAGGTGGGAGATTGTTGGGTTATGGAATCTGAGTTAGATAGACTTTAGAACTCCTGGTCAGATAAGACTTAGGACTCCCAGTCAGATTAGATTTGGGATTCCTAGTTATAAAGGCATTAGGACTCTTCCCTATAAATAACACTTTGACTCATTGTATTTGTCAACACAAGAAAATTAATAAATTCTTCTGGCTTGATAGTGCCCCTAGATGTAGTCAATTGACGAATTGGGTGAACAAATCGTTGTCTCTTATTTTTGTTCATATCAAATTCTCTATAATTATTCTCAAAATCCTAACAACAATTGTAATCTTACGATTAATATTTTTATATATTATGTAAATGACATAAAAATATACTTGATTTATACAAAAATATAATTTAATATATATAAAATAATTATCTAATACAAATTGATCTGTGCATTAACCCAACTTAGATCCAATCACACTATGCAACCTCACAAGCAAGAGATTACTCCTATTGCAAAGTATAAAGTATTGGATAATCCAAAATTTATACAGAATTAACCATTCAAATCAACATATTTATAAAGATACACTTGAACTCGCCACATGCAAGAGTTACTTAATATTACAAAGTAGAAAGTATTGTATAATCCAAAATTTATATAGAATTAACCATTCAAATCAACATTTTTTTTAATGAGTTTGGGGGAGTGGAAGGAAGGGGAACAATAAAATTAGAAAATTTATATGATCAGAGTTTGAACCTTAATCAACACAATTTACACATTTATAAAGATAGGATACCACTTAAATTACAAAGTTCATGATTGAACTACAAGATCCATGATCTTTATTTAATTACGTATATTGAAAGACACTAAATTGTAAGAGGTCAACTTCATATACCTTTAAAGCATGTTCTATGGTTGGGGAGATACTTAGGTGGCAAATATAGCTACCCAAACTTTTGAGTAGTACATTGTTGGGAGGATGGGTAGAGGTAGAAGGTAGAAAAACCTCTACCAAGAAAGAAGAAAGGGAGAAGAAAAAAATGAAGAAGGAAGGGGAGGGGTGTTGTCCACACACATAATATGATGAAGAAAATTGGCGCGTGAACTCCACACACGTGTAGACGTGAGGTCCGTGCCTTTCTATTTTTTATATTAATTATTTATTTATGATTTGTTGCACTCTTGTTATCCATTTTCTACTTGTTTTATAGCCGTTTTCAAACGACTATTTTTTCAACGATCAATTTTCTTTTTCCAAAATTGAGAATTTTTCAACTATAAATACATGATCTAATTCAACAATTTTCTATCACTTCTTACAATTTTCAAATATCAATTTCTACATAATCTTATACATCTCATTCATAGAATGGATAAAAATTGGATGAATTGATTTAATTCTTTCAATTTCGAAGAAAATATATCTTCTCTAAATAATAATATTCATCCTCAAAATTTCAACATCTGTCCTGAAGATGGTACTTCCCAAAATTTCACTATATATCCTCCAAATTCTTAGAAGGTCGCAACTTTCCACCCAATTTTATGTATCCACCACAATTCCCCTTCACTTTGCCTCCTCCATATGGAGTTCCTTCAGTCATGGGTTCAAACTCATCAAGGAGATTGAGTACAGATAGATCTTACACACACAAAGACACTCCAATTGCAACTTCTCAAAGATCGTCTCCTTTCTCACATATGCTCTCCTTTTCCTTTATGTCACCTCCTTCATATATGAGTGATTTAATAGTGAGATTATGAATAACTAGATTAGGAACCTGTGCAACGCACAGGCTTTTATTCTTTTTTTTTTCTTTTTTTCATGTTATTTGTATTTTTTTATTGAGTATATATATATATGAAGAAGTTAGTAGAAGATAATTTTGTTTCTCAATTATATTATAGTGTATTATGTTTAAATCACGAGTTCAATATATTTTGGATAAAATGAATATAATTCTCATATGAATATATTAATTACAGAGAATTGAAAACATTATCGAGTTAAATTGTACTTCAATATACAAATAAAATAGTCAATTGCATGAGGAAAATCCAAAAGAATAAAGGATCAACGAAACAAATTAACTATCTTTCAATTCGTCCAACTAACTAAACTGATGTAAGAGAATCAAATTACCCATATATATAGCTATATATATAAAATATATTTTTATGTAGTCTTTTTTATAAATTAGATTAAAACAAAAAAGAATACAAAGAAATATTCTTAAAAATATTATTATTGACGAGAATTTTGAACCTATACTTCAACCCAATATTTTACATTTTACAATAAGAGTAAAAATATTTTTTTTGCTAATGAATATAGTAAAATTATTTTCCTCTATTTTAATATGTTATCTACATACTATACTCCACCCAAAGAATTCTCAACCGAATCTTGGTGCGACCATTGTTACTCCTTGCTAGTTGGCTGAGAGTTGATACTTGAAAAATGAATTGTGAAATCCGTAGATTTTGAGAATAGCAGGTGTAACATTTAGAGAAAACTCACTTTTCTTATTTCATAAATCAATCAACTTCCTAGGATAATAAAAATAACTCATATTTATACTAACATAAACTAAGATCCTAAAATATAAAATCAATCATAAAGATATTAGTTACAATAAAATCTATCAAAATTTTGATCAAATATATCTAATATCTATCTCCATCACAATCAAACTAAGTTAATATTGATAGCTTCATATAACTTCCCTCAAATTGGTTTTTCTTCAATTTCATCGGTTCCTGTTTTTCAAGTCATAAAACTTAAAGAAAAACAAAATCTCATGAAAATTTGGGAAAATTGAGACGACATATTTGGAGAGTGCCACTTATCAACATTTAAGAAAGTCAAAACCTTCTTTATATATATATAGATTATTAATTAGAGAATTTGGAAAAGTTAGAGGTGATATCTTTGGAAAGTACCATTTAAGAAAGTCAAAACTTTCTATAATTTATATATATATTACTCGGATGAGGTATTTGTTTAAAGATATATATATATATATATATATATTTTTTTTTTTTTTTTTTGAAGTGATAATAACGTGACAAAAAAAAAACTTGGATAGAGTCATTTGAGATGCTCTAAATAAGATTGTAAAAGTATAACAAGAACAATATCCTATAATATATCTTTACCAAGAGAAATGAACTAGAATTTTATAAAATTAAAAACGAAATATGTACTTTTTTTTGGGGGCTAATAATATATTTCATAAACTAATATATAAAAACTCAATCTTTTATTTATATTATTTTGAACCAAAAAATGGGAAAAAGAAAAGATTAAAAAGATAAAGGGCTGTTTTCTTTATCATAATTAATATAGTTGTTTATTTTTATATCACACAAGATAAATTATAGGGTAATTTTACTATATACTAGTGGTATTAATACCCAAATGCACATAAACTCAAATGTACATAGGCCCTTTTTTGTTATAGGTATTTGATTTTGCTTAAATTACATGACACCAAAAATTGTGAGTATTTAATGAAACCATACAATTCATTTTATATTTCTATTAATTAAATATTTTTAAATTATTATTTAATTTAAATCAGCAAGGTAATTAATAATTGTATTTAGTACTTAATTAATTAATCAATACGATTAATTTTAATGCTAATATTAAATATGAAATTAAACTAATACTTGTAATCTAATATTTAATTAATTAATCACTCTCCTTTTAATTTAAATAGTAATATTAAATGTAAAATTAAATTACACTGTAACGTAAAAAATTATTTCAATATTTAATATTAGTATTTAAATGGAAGCGTATTTTGTTAATATTAATCGTGTATTAAGACATCACATCAAATTCAAAAATTGCTTAACGTACAAAAGTCCATCTAAATTGAAATGATTTATTCATATCAAAATCCATCCAAATCGACTATATATAAATGATGAGATACGAGAAATCGATCAAAATTAATCCAACATGCCCACCACACTAAATCTTATACAATAGATGAAGATATATCCAAATCGTAGTCTTTATAATCAAAAGATTGTGATATCACTAATTACTCATATACAAGTAGGATGCAACGGATATTTATACAATGGATGAAGATTTATTCAAATCATAATCTTTATAATCAGAAGATATGATATTACTAATTAATCATATACAAGTGAGATGCAACAAATATTCAATTAAATAGCATGCAACCAACCAAAAATTAATATTTGTAATATAGCATTTAATTTAATTAAGCAATACAATTAATTTAAATACTAATATTAAATATAAAATTAAATTAAACTGAAACGTTAAAATTTATTTTAATATTTAATGTTAGTATTTAAATCAAAATGTATATATTTTCTTAATGTTAATTGTGTATTAAGACATCGCGTCAAATCAAAAAATGACTTCACATACGAAATTTCATCTAAATTATACAATGGTGCTATAAATTAAATATTTTGTAATTTAGTATCTATTTTAAACTAGTGATGTGATCAAGATAATTAATATTTATAATATAGTATTTAATTAAATTAAGCAACATGATTAATTTAGATACTAATACTAAATATGAAATTAAATTAAACAAAAATTTTATAATTTATTTTAATATTTAATATTAGTATTTAAATCGAAATATATATATTTTCTTAAAGTTAATCATGTATATAAAAATCATGGTGACAATGAGCTTATGTGTTATGTTCATGACAATTTTGTTAATAAGAGAATTACATTTACACAAAATAAAACATATCGAATATGGATCTCAAATGATTCCCATAATACAAGAAGATTTAATTGTGCTTTGAGAAGGACTTGTGTGTATAATGGTATGTTTAACATAACATTATAACCCTAAAGGTATGCTTAACATAACATAAAATCATAAAGGTATGCTTAACATAACATAAAGGTATGCTTAACTTTGTATAAATGTATGCTTAACGTTGCATAAAGGTATAATTAATATAATGTAAAAGACTTGCATAAATGTATGCTTAATATAATATAAAAGGCCCTAAAGGTATGACTAACATAATATAAAGGTATACTTAACATAATATAAAGGTCAAACATCTGGAGCGAATTTTGGGTGGGTTTGAGCGCACCCACCCAGGCGCGTGGGGCTCGTGGGGGCGCGTAGGGCGGGTCAAATTGTTGTGTATGGATCTAGGATCCATACATAAGGTGTACAAAAGTTTTTGTGTCGTGCTTTTTATGGTTGCTATTGACGGATAAATACAATTTTTGTAGAATGTAGATATAGACTGCAGTAAGTTTTGAACCAAGGTAAAAAAGGTAAATTTAAAATGAAGGGTCATGATGCAATGATGGAAGATTTAATGACTAAAATTAATGGTGTATTAATACCACTGGTATACTGCAACATGATCCTAAATTATATATTCTTCTACTATAATTCAATAAAGTGAAAAATAATTTTGCGGATAAGAGATAAATATAATGATGATAAAACAAAATCACATTACATCAGTCTATTTTGCACCATTCCACATGTGAGTAAGGACTATTTTGACGTATTATTGAAATTATGGTAAAAATATTTATAAAAAAAAACTATATTATATGATAAAAAAATGCATTATTTGATTTAATGACATTTGAAGCTAAATGTTAAATCTCCTATTTGAGACGTATATGAAACGAGTGCAGCATTATCCGCAGTAACATCGCGGTGTCGGCCACGACCTTGACGTGGCACCGACACGTAGCAACGATTCTCCAAGTACTGAAAATTAATATTCAATTATTTACGTATTTATTTAATCTGATATAAATGGCAGAAAAACAATCCACAATTCTTCCAACTTCCCTTCCAACGTGCCTTTCTAAATCTCTGCAACGATGAAATCCGACGTGTTCCGATCATACGACTGCGTTCGAGTATATGTTAGGCTCTAGCACAGCCGCGCTACTCGCCGGAAAATTAAAGTCAACCCTTTTTTATCCCCATTTCTGTAACTTCCTGTGTATGTGTTGATTGCCTGTTTATATAGGTTTTTTTGTTATCGATAAACGTAGTTGCGAGTCCAGACACACGAATCTGGGTTGTGAATTACAACATTTGAGTGGAGTTGTTGTTGAAGATGGGTAGTATACTCGAGTCTACGATACTGCATCATGTGTGCATTGTGCTGCTTGTGCTATGGCTTCTCAATTCTTTCAACTGTTGCAACGCTGTTGCTTATTTTGCCTCTCTCATATATCTCTACATGGTGAGTTTTTTCGTTTCTCGCTCTCCTTCTCCCTAGAGATTCTTTGCCTCCCGTGTTTCTTATGATGAATTGTTGTTGTCGATTCGAAGGTTCATGAAGTCTATGTGCTGAAATTGAGAAAGAAACTGCAGTTTGAGGAAAAAAAAGAGTCCGATCAGAGACGGGTAATTGACTGTTTTATTTAGTTTTCACTGAAAAGAATCCTTTTAGTTTTAATTAATTAGTTTCATTTTATATCAATATGCTAGCATAATTTTTTATAAAGTGTAGAAGAAAAATCAATATAAAAAGATAGTCATGATGTTTGATTTTTGAAAGAGATGCTTCTAAGGTTTTGAAATCTTAGGAGAAGAAAATGACCGGAAAAGGTATTATGAGATTGAGAATTTCCAACTTTTTCTTTATTAATGTGTGCCTTCATCTTCTTCTTCTTTTTTGTGTATTGGGGTTTAGGAAGGAATAAATCTCGTTTGTTCTCATACTACTTTTCCAGGACTAAAACGAAAACTTTAGATCATGTTTTCTTGTGATCTTTTTTATTCAGTGGTTGAAGTATATTTTTGGAAATCTATAAGAGGGCATTAATCTCTAATTTCTGTATGTTGTATAGGTTCTTTCAGATTCTGAAACTGTTAGATGGTTGAATCATGCTATTGAGAGGATGTGGCCTATTTGTATGGAAGAGATAGTTTCTCAGAAGATTCTTCTCCCTATTTTCCCATGGTTCCTCAAAAAGTATAAACCCTGGACAGTGGTAAAACTTGAAACACTCCCTTTCTTTGTGTGATGGTAGTTTGATTTCTTGGCATGCTTATTTATGAATAATTTAATATTTATCCTGTCTGGAGCTGTGGGGGGGTACCATTGAACTCCTAACTACAATGGGTTGTAGTGGTCGTGGTGTTTGCTGGCCCTATTGGATTTTTGGTTTCTTCTAATGAGAACACTGTTTGTCTATATGCAGAAAGATGTTGAGATTCAGCATCTTTACTTGGGAAGATCTCCACCTGTATTTACTGAAATGAAGGTTCTTCAACAATGCAATGGTGATGACCACTTGGTAAGTAAGGAGAGATGATCAACGCAAATAGTATGGACTTTGCACTACTTGTTGTTATGCTGTTGATAAAGTGGTATTGATGGTAATATGCTGCAGGTTCTGGAATTGGGAATGAATTTTCGTACTGCAGATGATATGAGTGCAATACTTGGGGTGAAATTGAGGAAAAGATTGGGTTTTGGAATGTGGACAAAATTGCATATGCTGGGAATGCATGTGGAAGGAAAGGTACATAGAAGATTTTTCAGACATGATCTATAAATAAGAATAAACTCTTAGTATCTTTAACAACTTTTGAGATAGATATATATATATATATATATATATATATATATATATATATCAGTTGGATGGAAAATCCAATTTATTTTTCTTCCTTGTGTGGTTTCCATTTTTGGGCTTCTATACAGGCAAAGAAGTATCCTGTTTTTACAAATTCAGGATAATTTACATTACCAAAGTTTTTCTTGGCCAATTCATAGAAGATCACACGCTAACTCTTCTTGATAACTGAAATCTGGGTTCTTTTTACTTATAAGTGACAGCTGAAAACTACTGATTGTTACTGTGTTAGAACACACATCAGTCCCATTTATGCAAGATATTTGCTGCAGGTATTGGTTGGGGTAAAGTTCCTTCGTGGATGGCCCTTTATTAGTCGCTTGCGTGTGTGCTTTGCTGGGCCACCATATTTTCAGATGACCGTGAAGCCTATATTCACTCACGGTCTTGATGTTACAGAACTTCCTGGGATAGCTGGCTGGATAGTAAGCACTTTATTTCCATAATAAGTTCATGTTTCTCTCTCTCTCTCTCTCTCTCTCTCACGTGTGTGTGTGTGTGTGCAGATACATTGTTCCTTTCAGGCTTACCTTCACATTTTTCTGACTGCATGCTAATTTTTTTTCCTGGATTAGGATAACCTGCTGGCTCTTGTCTTTGAACAAACTCTTGTTGAGGTAAGACTATCTGCCATTATGGTTCCTACAGCTGAAGGATTAAGCAACAGTAATTGTTTAAGTATTTTTTTGAGCCATTTACACATATGGATATTTTCTTTTTTGGCAGCATTTTTATTGTAGCTCTAGAATGCCAGATACAGACTTATTTACTGACTAGTCTCTGAAACTTCTACAGCCTAATATGCTGGTGGTTGATGTTGAAAAATTTGCTTCACCGCAACCAGGTATTTGACTCTTGATTTAACTATTGAACTTCTTGTGGATATTTAGTTTGGTTTCATTTTATGCCTGCTATTATTTTTAAATTTAATATGATCATGAATGATTGGTCTATCTCATCTTTTGTATCTTTAATTTTTTGGCTTATAGCCTTAACAACCACATCATGTACAGCTGTAGTAGAGATCAATTGTCATTTAGCAAGATGACCTTATACTTGATTTACTTGTTGGGTGAGATGCATTTATATCATTTAATGGTCATCACATTACATAATTAACTGCATGTTGAGATTATCTCACAACCTTGCATTGTTACATCATTTTCAAATTTTATGTATTTAAGTGCAGAAAATGGTACTCTTGAACAAAAAACGAAATGTATAGTAGAAATTGTTTACAATTTCATAAGGCTATAGTTTTCTTAGGCATAAAAGAACAATTGTATAGATAATGTTAGCAAAACTAAAATATTTAACAATTTATTAATGACTACCAGTCTACCACATTTCTTGAATAAATTCAATTGTATCTGAAACCGTAGTGATAAGCTATAAAATTGAACTATATGAGGATATTGATTCAAACACAAACTACAGTCTTGGTAAACCAAAACACATCCAGAGTTTAGACCCTCCATAATTGTAACTTTGTTGAATGTTGGTATGTGTATATTGTTGTATATGCTCTTGTAGTTTACTCAGTTTAATAACTTTGATATCTTGGTCTTACTACTTAACTGTCAGAAAATTGGTTCTCCGTTGATGCAAAGGACCCTATAGCACACGCTATCGTGGAAGTTCTTGAAGCTGCTGAAATGAACCCATCAGACTTGAATGGTTAGTATAAGTATTCCTATAGTATATCACAATTCACAAGATATACTGGATTGACTGGAGGTCTTTTTTCAGGATTGGCTGATCCTTATGTTAAAGGACAATTGGGGCCTTATAGATTTCGGACCAAGACTCAGAAGAAAACTTTGTCGCCTAAATGGAATGAGGAATTCAAGATCCCTATCTGCACATGGGATTCAAAAAACATGCTTGTTATTGAAGTTCGAGATAAGGACCACATATTTGATGACATGATGGGGTATGTCCTCTTTTGACTTGAATACTTGATTATGTAAATCACTTTTAGATTTTTTCTTTCTTAAAGACATTTTGTTTCCTGACATTTCAAAAATATGCTACTGCCTTTCTTTTTTGGTAATGTACTTATGTGTCAAGTATAGTATGTCGTAGAATTTTTTAGATACTGCATATATTCTTCTTTATTTCTTGTACCAATGTGGTTGCACTCAGAGAAGGCACTTCATGTAAATTTGTGTCGGAAACTTATGCTAGTTTCTGGTGTGTGTTTAGTATGTCCAAATTATCTCAAAACTACATAATTCTATCTGCACCTCTTCTTTATGTTCAGGCTCATTTCCCTGGTAGAAATTAGTGTATCTTATTGGTCATCATGTTGTGCACATAATGATTCTGATGAAGTGTCATGACTAACTTTATAAGCTATTCCAGTGCTTAATTTTTATAAAACTTTTATGCATATGTATTGCAGAGATTGTTCCGTAAACATCAATGAACTTAGGGGTGGTCAGAGGCATGACATGTGGTTGCCTCTCCAGAACATTAAAATGGGAAGATTGCATCTTGCAGTAACTGTTTCTGAAATTGGAAAGGTATATCATTTCAAATGTAAATGCGTAGATGCACTTCTACCTTCTTTATGACCTGTGTCTTTTCTTTATTGTGTGTCAGGGAGTGGGATGTGAAATTATATATAGTGGGAAGTGTATATTATATGAATATGTGCCTTTGATAACTATTGGGGAAGTGAAATTTGTGGGCAGAACTTCGCGACATTCCTGTCTAGAATTTTTAGTTCCTCAATCGTCTATAAAAATAGTTAATGACTACAACAATTGATTTTGTTTTTGTTTATCATAATTTTATTACATATATCTCAACGTGGAAATATTTCAGTATGCAACTGCATATGCATTTGCTGCATCATGCTTGGTCTGCAAAGGTGGATGTTTTTGAGGACAAAAAATATAGGACGTGTTACAAGAAGGAGCTTTGTGTGGGGTGTGCTTGAGGGGAACTCAATTCAACATAGGCTTTGTTCTATATTCATCTAGGTTTGTAGATGACCTGTAGACACACAATATACGAGTAAGAATCATTGGTGAGATATGATGTAATGCTCTCGTAAAGATCTTCAACAGATTAAAATATGAGAAAAGTTGGTATATAGTGCTGCCTCATAAGAGAAAGAAAACAAATTTATTAGATGTTATTAATGGATCTTAAATTGATGTTGGATTTGTTTTCATTACTATAATATCTATGAGTTTTGTGTAATACAAGTAACAATAATGATTTACAAATCCAGTAGATGACATGAAATATCTTGGAAACAAGATATCATTAAATAGACTTCAAGGATTTCTGAAATAGATGACAGGTTTGCTAACGTTAGTTGGTTAACTCTAATTATTGTTCCTATTTGTGTTTTGCAATGTAAGAAGACAGTCTCTAACAGGAAGCGTGCCAAGGGCATATATCTGAAAGTGAAATTGAGGCTATTTTGTGGACACATATAATTTGGAAAGGGATTGCCATTCCACTGTGAGTGCCTAAGTTTAATAACTTGAAATGTGTTTCCGAACTTATTGAGTTCTAGAATTGAGTTTAACTACTGAAACCTAACATAATCTAACTTCATTTTTTGTTGACAATCATGCATATACTAAACATTCGATCATTGACAAATGCATTAGTTTTGCATCAGAATCTAACAACGGTAATAATAGAACCAGGAGTTTGTGACCAGCAATTGGGATATAGTTGATCTTGCAGGCTGATATTATGACCAGAAATAGCTTATTAATGTTATCCTCATATGTTGATTTTTCTAATTACATATTATAAGTTAGCTTGTGGGCCTTGGTATGCATTATGGATTTTACATCTTTGATAATAAATGTGAAATTTGGGTTATGTTGCATGGTGTTTTATCGAATGTTTTTGTTGGCCATGTATGGGATTGATGGGATGTGTATAATTGAGAACCTCTAGTCCTATTTTCTTGAAATACTCTGTGAAGTGCTAAAATTATTGATTATTAATACAGGGTGCAGAACCTTCACCTGGTAAAGAAGATATCAATGGTTACTATAACAAAGCCTCCTTCACAGATGAGTTGTCTCAAAGAGGCTCGTTCTCATCCGGATTGTCAGATAAATCCCCAAAAGTTGCAGATAAGTTTGACCCGATTGACGTTGAAGGTCAATCAGAGACAGGGATTTGGATTCACCACCCAGGTAGTGAGGTTGCACAAGTATGGGAACCAAGGAAGGGGAAGAGCAGAAAGTCAGATCGTCATCAAGTTAGTGGGCAAGTTCGGGGTGGGGCCGGAGATTCAGTTGGAGGTTTGAAGTCTCCTCGATTGGCATCCGGTCAGAATGATAGCAATAGCACCGATGAGAGCTCAGATTCAAACAAACCACCTACTAGGAACCCAGTTCGGAAGGGGTTGAGAAAGCTTAGTTCAGTGTTCCGGAGGAGCCTGAAAGATGAGGACAAAATCAACACCCCTAGGGAGGCTACACCATCTCCACATGATAATATCAGGGCATTAAATGCCAAGAAAGGTGGTGTGATGTTGATAATAGACGACACCATCGTCTCTCCATCTTCCAAGATTCTCAAAGATGATGAGAAAGAGTCGCTGGAGGACATCACAGCAGATAGCCCTAACCAAGCAAAGGATTTTGCTAAAAGCATCTTGAAACAAGCTGGAAAATCGGCTCGTGATTTGAAACATGCACTTTCTCGGAAAGGACCAAGAAAGTCCAAGACCGAGTTGCCAACGGATAAAGACTCCCCTTTGGATTCAGATTATTCTGATGACGAGTCTTTTTCACCAACCACAGATGCTACACTTGCAGATTCCAATTTGGTCATTTCCAGTTCAGCTGTTTCTACACCAGAACCAGTTTCTGGTAATACTAGTAATACTTACTTCAATTCAACAAATGATGGTATTGTTCAGACACAAAACACCCCTGGTAATAATCCTTCCCAAGTTACAGATAATACTGTTATTATTACTGGTGCTGAATCTGGTAATAATTCTTTCAAGTCTACTGATAACACTGTTCAAATATCGAAAAGTGCCATCAATAGTATCATGGAATAGATCACCAATTGCCATCTTCAGACATTAGATGCTTTCTTGAACATAGTTGTGATCGTCTGTACCGCTATAGCTTTCTTGAACATGAAAACAGAGTATCCAAATCTTTGTTGTTTGTTATATCTTCTTGTACAAAACGAATATACGTATAAAGAGTTCATGTGTTCCGGCAGTTGTACACAGCAACTCTGCATAGAGGAAGTTAGCCCTTAATAAAGCTGCTCGTATGTAAATCTGTGAAGCTAAAGACTAATGTATAAAAAACCATTTGTGTATTGCTACTTTCATAATGCTCCTTTTAGTGGGTTGTTTAATGCAGTGAGTGATTCGGCTTCTTCATGCTTTATAAATTTTAATTATTGCAGAAAGTATCTAGAACAGGGTTGTATGATTGTAATCTAAGATATACACCATATTCCTTTCATTTGCTTTCACAATATTATCGTGGAATTTATTTCTTCCTGTATTTCCGGAATATGAGTGTGACTTGTAAAACGAACAAAATAGGAAAATCTCAGAATTGACGATCAATTCAACCAAAACAACAGTCATTCTCGCAACAATTTTAAATATTGAAATTTTAAATATTGCTTCATTCCATTCTCAAAACACATTCTATTATATATTTTGAATCATTTTCTAAGTACAGCTCTTTTCATTTCTTTACTTGGACCCCATAACCCTTTATTTCATTAAAAAATGTATTAGACATTCAAGCAACCTTTTTTGTGCAGAAAAACATACCTAAACCCATTCAAAGAACCTCCTAAATCAAATGCATCAATAGAAGAAAAACTGCAATCCAATAAATTAAAATCTCTATAACATAAGAGATAAGATAATAGAATCTAACATATATATGTCCAATAATTTTTGAGATTTCATCCAAAGCATACATCAAATCAGGCCCATGGTTTTCAATAACTACAAAAGTGAAGCATCATTAGAGCCAAAACAACCTTGTAAGCCAATAAATGATAATATCACCAAAAATTAATCAATATAATTGAGTTTTAATAGTAGGGAACAAATGATTCAATCGATATAGAAGTGCTTTGTTGTTTTTGTTTCATAAGATAAATGGTGCAAAGTAAAACACAAATTGAGTAAATTATTCTTCAAAACTCAAGAACAATATGAGGTTTTCCCTTCTACATATGTGCATGTTTTTTTGTTTGGACTATGGTTCGAAGAAAATAGAGCTCTGGCATCTTGCTTATTGTATTGGTTTTGGTGAGTAAAGTGTATTAAGAAAGAACGACGTTCATGATTCACCTAAGGAAAAATCAGCAAGTATTGCACCAATCGCAACTCAAGATCCACTTGCGATCCTCCAGGCATGCGATCTGGTGCACACGGATCAGTCGAAGTCCCATAAGGTGAATTTTCTCTATTGATGCTGCTACACAAAGTGCATCAACAAAAATCATACATCATTCTCTATGTTTTCATTAATTCAAAGTGAATGCAGAATGTTTAATCAAACAAACCTGTAAACCATCTCATCCAGTAATTTTTTACCAACACAAGTAGCATCTACTTTCGGCATGGAGACAACGGCTGAAGAGTTGAGCCTACGACAGGGTGTGTCCTCATTAACTGGCCAGATTTAAAATGTGCAGGAAAAAAGATAAATCGTATAACATCTCTGATAGAATGCCAAAATAATTTGCAGAAATTGGAGAACACACATTATACCGCTAATATTACGGACTCAAATCCCTGCTTCTCTTTCATTTCATCAGTCGCTATTTCACCTCATCTTGATCCTCAATTTCATAGTCTGAAAAACATAATCAGGTCTCAAGTCCATTGAATGATGAAATTTCTCATTCGTGTTCATCTATACAAGTCCTTGTTCATTGAAACTAAATTTAAGACAAGAAATACAAGTACTCGTACCTGAAGCATTGGCAAACATATTCTAAAATAGAAAAATATAGTTTTCCAGAAATATGTAGCAGCTACCATACTCAAACACACAAGCGTAATAAAAATCTGTTAACATCGAATCAGTCTCTATTTGAAATGATTAGCCACCATTGAAAATACAGAGAAGAACAAAGCAGTGGCTGAAGTCCAACACATGATATCTAATTATAGAAGTCCACATACAAAGTTCATACCAGCAAACATAGAACAAAATCTTAGTTAAAGGATGAATAACATGAACTATATCTATTTACATAGCCAAAAAGAATCTACAAATTTAAACAATTGTCCAATGAGTATAACATGAGCAATGAACAGGCTTACCTTATATCCAATGAATATAGTAAGCTACATGCTAATCTAACAAATTGAAGGGAAATTAAAGAAACTGAATATAGGTCGCGGTTCTACTCTTTCAGTTTTTTTTTTTCTTTTAGTAACATATTTTAGACATGTATGTTCGGGAGTGTTTTGAAAAGCTTATATGGCAAATGGAGAGTCCTAGGTGTCAATACTTGATGACACATGGCAGCTTCATATAGATTTGAAAAGCTGATTTGTCAATATCTGGAGAGTCAACCCTACTATTATATAGATATAGATTAATTGACCCATTTTATTAGAAAGTTTCGAGATTATAGATACAGTAGTTTACTATATACTTCATAAATGATCTTTTATTTTCGAGGCTTCAACACTCACTTATCCTTCTCTATTTATTTGTTCTTATAATCAGAATTGTCATATTCAAGTATGTTCTTGAAGAATTTTTTGTAAGCTTGTTGACAAAAGTTAAACAAACGAACATAAATATTACGAATCGAGTTTGAACAGAAAACAAAATACTAAACGAGCTTGAGCCAAGTTTGAACATCTTAATAACTAAACGACCAAACGACAAACAAGCCAAGCTAGGCTCATTTGCAGCCCTACTTTTATATTATAGAAGTTTGTATTAATTAATTAACTTTCACAATAACAAAACTTTATTTTTTAGGGGATGAAGAGTATTCAATATTATCCTACAAAAATCATCAAATCTCAGTATTTTAGAATACTGCTTTCCTACCTCTCCAATTCTACAACTAATTCTCATGCATTACTTCCACAAGAATCAGAGTTGCCATAGTTTTGTTGATCAAAAAGAGAAGCAGAAAGGATAGTCTGTTGACAAGAGAGTATGCAGTGAATGATTTGGTTCCACATTCCCATCTTGGGCACAAATCCATGGCCTATCATTTGCTTCAACGCCCATTCCACATCTTCCACACGATTCTCATGACACAATCCTCGTATAACCAACTTGTACGACTCAAAGCTCGGGTTTATACTCTTGTCGATCATCTTCTCCATCAAACCCTTGGCCTCGCAATACCTCTTGGCATCAAGCAAGCAGTATAGCACCTCTTGGTAACTCCCTGGATTCGGATTACATCCTTTCACCATCATTCTATCCAAAAGCTCAACTCCTTCTTCCACTCTCCCTTGCTTCCTCAATCCTGATATCAGTATGTTGAACACAATTGCATCCACCTCCACGCCCTCCATTTCCATCCTCTCCAACAGAAGGAAGGACTCCTCAACGCGGCCCTTTTCACACAACGCGTGCATTATAGTCGAAAATGTCCTCACATTGGGGCTACAATTCTGTTGAGGAAATTCATCGAACACCTTGAAGGCAGCCTCGATTTGTCCACACTCACAGAGGCCTTTGATGATTATATTCAAACAACAAGCGTCAATCTCCACAGCCAACTTAGAAGCCCCCATGTAGACCTCATGCACGACTTCGAATTGCTTAGTAGAAACCAGCAGATTCAGCACGCAATTGAAGGTAGCCACAGTAGGCCAGCACTTGTAATTCGGCATATCGAAGAGTGTCTCCACTGCTTTGTTAATTCTACCGGCGGAATGGCCGTAGATCTTGATTACATGGCGGAAAAACCCGTCGGAAAGTCGGCATTTTCGCTCAAGCTTGATTCTTTGCATGAGGGTTTCGATGCCGTCGAAGTTTTTGGCAAGTGCAAGCTTGTCGATGAGAGTGGCATAAAGGGATTCATTGGGGCGGTAGTCTTTGCGGGATGAGAGCTGATCGAAGAGGGGAAGGGTGAAATTAGGGTTCTTGAGGCTTTGGAAAATCCTGATTGCTTGAGGTTGGCTTAGCCAGTCTTTGTGGTTGTGGAGATTAGGGCAGCTGTTGTCATAGTTGTGGAGAGAGGTATTCCGGGAGGGGGCATATTGATGGAAATTGATTGGAAATTGGAAGATGGGTCGTCGGAATTTGTGACTGTAGACGAGACGCGATGGGATGATCATCCTCATCCTCCTATTTGGTGCCTGCGGAAATGAGACTCAGATATACTGGTTTATCACTTAGCACCCCCATCTATATCTATATATAGATTAAAACAAATGAAGCAGCTCGTTTTGTACAGCAAAGCAATGTTAATGTAAAGAAAAGCATCAGCCAAATTATGTAAAGCAAGGCTGAGGCTGATACTTCCTCGTAGATCAAATAATTTCAATTAATCATAACAACGATAGTGAAATAAATTTATAACCGCTGACAAGAAAGAGGTCAATAAATCAGCAAAACTGATATGCACCTTCAAAGCCCAACCATCAAAAGCTTCTCTTGATTCTTTAACAAACACTCAACAGAAAATGCACAAATGGAAAATAAAAGAACATAAAAATTACCCCTTTATAATATGAGAAGAAAATGGGAAATTCACGACTCGAAATTTAGCATACTTCGGATAGGTTACAGAGGCGAAAGAGGAAATCAGAAAAGGCATTTGATCTATCAAGGAGACAAATTAAGCCATCCAGATGGAAATGACTATAACCAAAAAGCCTGAGAAAATGTAATGCATTTATTGGATCAAATCGAACTTTTGAAGTGCCAATTCAGTTGCAGTATCAACTATCAACACATACACAAACTCATTAAAAGTACAGCGAAATCAAGAACTTATAATCGTACACCGCCGAACAAATTTTCAGATGGGCACTCAAATGGCCAAACAAACAATCCCACGAGTTATATTCGCACTCCAAGATATTCTAAACCCATCCCACATCAAATTATATCCAAAATAATTGTATATCAAAAGATTTAAATATCCAATTTATTAAATGACATATTTTCATCATCTCGTAACCTTTTCTTTCCTCCTCTCATCTCTCACATTTTTGTTGAAAACACGTTAGATCTATACAAATCGAACATTATACCATTTGTTCGATTAGAACAGATCGAACATAACACCTTTGTTTGATAGAAAAAAATCAAAACACAATTTGTTCGATATATTAGAGTCGAACATTTTTCTTTATATTCGATCTCTAAAGATCAGACTTACTTCTTTATACTCAGCGAACCAAAATCAAACGGGATTTTCGAAATTTTTCATTTTTCATAATTTTAACAAGTTTTTCATGACCTTGTGACTTATTTCTCAAAAAATTAAGAGAGTAAAAGAAAAAACAAAATTGGTTGAAAAATGATAGTGGAGGGCGGAAGGCAAGTGAGGAGGAGAGAGGAGATATGTGAGAGGGGAGGGGACATTTCGCAGGGGAGGAGTATCTGATTTTATTTTATTTTTTTGATTTTTTTAATCAAAGGTTAAAATTGAAATATATTGGGGTGTGTTTAGATTTTTTTTAAGTTGTAACTAATTTAATTGGAGTGTGTTTAGTAATGGAGTGTATTAAGAAAACTAGGATTGCTCGTGCAATGCACATAAATATTTCATGTAATGAATAATTATACATATAATATACAATAATTATATATGATTTTCAAATATATATATATATATATATATATATATTATTTTAGGAATTCTATCTATTTCACATAATAAAATGATAATTTCAAGATGTCATTCACAATGTCATATCAAGTATTGTATCATATCAAAATTAATTTAAATGACACTAGTTTCATTTAATATCATTCATAAGGTATTATAATAAAATATATAATAACTCGTAATCATTATGAGATTTTTATATTAAAATGAGATAGTTAGAATGAAAATTTGTAATGAAGAAGTATATATATATACTACTCCCTCCGTCCCACAACACTTTGCACACCTTTAGTGTAAAATTACATTAAAGGTGTGCAAAGTGTTGTGGGACGGAGGTAGTAGTTGAGAATACGTGCGTTGTATGTAGAGAGACAAACTTTTGAGACCTTTGTTTTTGTTGATTTCGTGGTATTTTACCTTTTCACTTGTTGTTCTTTAATAATTTTTTTGAAGTGTATATAAATTACTTAGCATTTGATTATTATAAGTTAATATTTTTTCAATATAATGTATGTATTACAACAACAATTTATTAAGAATAATATCATGAGATCATGGAGATTATGTGTAGTTAAGTATGAGTATATTTCAATTTGAAATCCAAATATACCGAAAATATTATTTTCAGAGTCGTTCAAAAAAAATTAGATTGGACAAAAAAATTCTAGTTCCTCTATTCCTAAAAAATAAAATATTAAAAAGAAAACAATAATAAGTATCAAAATTTTGAAACGAAAGATTATAATTGTAATTTGACCACTTACTAATTCTTTTCTTGTTAGATCTTAGTCTTCTTTCTTCGTGATTTGGCTAATAAATCTTTGATTGTATTATCCTCCTCATCGCTGGATACATGGATGCATTCCTTGTTTTTTGTCTTCTTAATTCTTTTTTTTTCTTATGTTCATCATCTGTTGTGGTGGTCACTGCTACTGTCGCTATCGTGGTTGTGTTGTTTAATTTATCGTCTCTTATCTCACGGGCTCCAACTTTTCTATGGCATCTGTTACCGCGTTCAATCTTCCTCCTTCAACTTTCGTATTGTAGGTTAGGACAATTAGAAAACGGACCTTACTTGCTCCTTATAAGATCAACCGGCTGTAGTATTCAGATGTGCTTTGGCCTTGCATATGGTTTTTTCTTTTAAAAAACAACAAAGATAGATTTTTACAATGCATATAACTAAAGAAATTTTGTTACCTTCTCAATGGATGTCAAATAGTCTTGTACTGAACATCCAACATAAACTAATGCCATATCACCAAACATCATCATTGTTGCTTCAAGATAACCTTGTATCACACTTAGTTCAACTATGTATTTGCAATCAATGAATTTATACAAGTATAGTTGCATGTCATTACTCGTTTTATTTTGTGATTTATTATTTTAATTTTTTACCTCGGTATTTTTTGCACCGAGTCATCTTTGCATTTTCTACATATCGTATTTTCGTCACCTTTAGGAACCGATGGTGTGCATTTTTTGCATGCGTTGTACCATATTTTTGTTTCATTCTCTACCTTGTCCACAACTCTAGTGAAATAATAACATGCATTTTGCATTGAAAATGAAAACATCATACAAAGTTAAATATAAAAACTATCAAATAGTTTAAATATTTATTTATATATTATAATGTAGATGTATAGATGAAAAATAAAGTATAAAAGTATGTGGACATAAATTATTGTTTTCTTATATAAACTCAATTCTATTAGTTACATATCTAGTTAAAATTCTAATTCTATTAGTTACGTATGTAGTTAAAATTCTAATTCTAATCTAATTAGGATTTATGTTTAAGTAGAAATCTAATTGGTTACATTTTTTCTATTTGTTTTTGCTTTTCTCCACATTTACTCTTAATAAGTTTATTAAGAGCTCTAAAACACATTTCATCCAACGACTGGTACCCATTTCATTAGAAGCATCAAATACCATATAATTAGTAATAACATGATCATTACATTCTCAAATGCCAAACAACCAATAAAGAAAAAATAAGTCGCATGATATCATCAAATATAAGGGGATGTATAATAACAGAAGTTTATTAAAAGCTCTAAGGAACATTTTATCGAACAACTGGTAACCTATTTCATTAGAAGCATCAAATACCATTTAATTCGTAATAACATGATGAATTTAAAAAAAAAAGAGTCACAATGAATCAGACGTATAGTTAATTAAAATTTTCAATAACATGTGATGACAATCCAATAACAAAAAATGGAAATGTAACACATTTTTGAAATGGAGAATCCTATTGAGGAAGAGCAATGTTCAAAAACTGAATTATAGCTCTAAGCCTTTTGTTCTCCTCAACATACTGTTATTAAGTGATCATCAGTAAAGTTCATAGATAAGAATACCTTATGATGGTAGAAATTGATGATACAATCACAACTTCGAACTAGATAAATTTAATTTTGAAATATGTTGGACATCTGATCCGAGCTGTACAACACATTGCACCTGGACGGCCTAATGAAGGCCATCATTCCATTCGGCCAGCCGGGATGATACATTAACTATCCTCCCTGAGGGACCGTCCAGCCCAGTTGGGAGGAATTCTCGATAGATTAGTCTGGCCGGCTAGAGCCGATACAGCCGCCCAGGTAACAACCAACCACCAAGAGATCGTGGGTGAATGAACCGCTCAATGCCACATAAATAGGCGAAAATAAAGGAGAAAGTGGGTTCAACTTCCACAACCTCCATGATCCCCACGATCTCCACCATTTAAGTTGTCTTTGTAGCTATAAATAGATTCAATTTCAACATGTAAAGGTTCGAATTCTGACTGTGTAAACAGCACTAGAGAGCTTATTTCTCTAAGATTAATGCTATAAGATCCTGCCCGGTTACATTAACCGTCCAGGATCAGTCGAGCTAAATTGCCCGAGTAGACTTCGGGCCAGTCTTTTTGTACTTTACACTTCATTTTACATATTTTTGGGTGTTAGATTAGAAATTATCCTTTAACAATTTTCGACGTCAACAAATTACAAAAAGAAACTGAGAGAGTTTTGCTTATTCATATTCGTGAGCTTAATGGTTTCGTATCATTGCTTCTGCTATTTCATTTTTTCTCAAGCAGGCTCCTTTAAGTCCTTTTCAATATGGATTGGACCAAACTAATAGAAATCCATTAAAAGATGGGCTATGTGGATACATAATTGTAATTTTAAGAGTCAGGGAGCTAACTTTCATTTCCTTAATTTTCGGCAGGCCCAAACTTTTATTGAAATTAGTAAAATTTGGGCCCATAGTTTTACAGGTCTTAATATGATAAAAACTCCTATTATTTATGGGATCTTTTCAATATAATCTGTACGATCAATATTAATCGAGGGAGAATTACTTTTAGTTATTTCATTAAACTACTTAATTACAATATCTAAAATAGATCTATATAAAAAGCGTGTTCCCGTATATATTTGTATATCAAAATTAATTAAAGAATAATTAATTTATTTCAAGTTAATTTAATTAAAACATGAAAATCAAATAAAATAGATTCCATCCAAATTAATGTTATCATCCTAATCAGCCAAATTTGGTAGAATCCTATTAATATTTATTAAAGTCCTAATTAAACAGAAGTTTTTGTATATGATTTAGTTAGAAGTTTATTAGGACTCTAATTTAATGTCCTGAATAAAGAAAACTTTTTATAACTTATTTAATTAGAAGTTTATTAGAACTCTGATTTAATATGAACACATTATATGTATATATATATATGACATATTTGTATTATTTATACAACTACATAACAAGTACAACGACAAAGGTGAAAGTAGATTACAATTATCTCATCAACCTTTTCTTCATCAGCAATACTGATTTATCTTCATATATTTTTATTTTATATTCGATTTGCCCCCATCCAACCTGTTTTATGTTTAATGATGTTTGTATTCAATGGTTGACGTAACCACATGCTTATTGACATACAAATCAGTTCTTGTGTTTGATATGAGAATAATAATAAGATGTATATTGGAAAAAGTTAATATAGAAACATTAATTATTCTTTTAATATAAGTTTTAGTTAATGAACAAATACGATCTTGTAAAATTAATTAAATTGATTAATTAACCAATTTAATTTAATTTTTAGGGTATTTTATTTTTAATACAATTTTTTCAGTGCGATTTTGTTTGTCACGTGGCAATATTAAAAAAAAAACAAAATCTATTTCATTGGTGTTGTAAACCAAATTCTAGGAGTTTCAAGAAAATATTGTCAATATGAGTTGTACTCTTTAATCATCTTATCAGAGGATAAAAAGATAGAGATGGCGAAGGAAGCAATTATGCCCATCAGACTTTTGCAGGTTGGACAAAAAGCAAACTCCTTGTTATTAAAAGTTTTACGAATTGGACACGAAATATATTGCGGAACAAACATCTCCTTAAAGATCCAAAAATTGATAATGATGGAGGAGGTAAGAGAATATATATCTAATGAAGTTAATCTTTAAAATTTTAACTTCAAATTGAGATATTTTTCTACAGGGGGTCCAAATTGGAGTGATCATCTACAACGAAGATATTAAAAACATGGAAAAGGAGTTCACAAGAAACAAGATGTATTTGATAATAGAATGCAATGGTCAAAAGCATCAATACAAACTTTGCATTTGCACATCTTGAAAAGGAATTGGTCTTAAAAAAAATTCACCAATGTGGAGGAAGCGGTGAACACTATTGATGATAACAACAATAATAATGTCTATGTGGATTACAAAGACTTACGTAGTAAACATGAGGAACACAAACCATTTGGTATGCACAATTATTAATACTATTTGTGCACTATGATTTATAAAAAAATTCCATTAATTTGAAGATATATTTTACACAGTTGTGCACAATGATTTATAAAAAAAAAACCTATTAAATTGAAATGATATTTTAAAGATATATGTGGAATCCTAATACGGGTCAATGAAAGCATAATTGTTCGCACTTTAAAAGGAAAATCAAAATTTATAAGGAAAATTACGATCACAAATGAAGAGTAAGTCAGTTATGTTCTATAAAATACAATGGAAAAAAACATATAAATTTAATCCTAAGAAAAATATAAGAAATTACTACCTCAAAAGTAGATAAAAAATATAAAATTAAAGTTGTATACTAATTATCAAAGAATCGAGAAGCTATTACTTTTGAACCAACAAGTCAATGCCAATTTGGCATTCAAAAGGTTTGTACCTCTACATTAGGTTAGACATCGATATCAAGTACTCAACCTCTATACTATGGAAAGACTTTCACTTTGAAAGGGAACACAGGGACTACTATTCTTATTTATTTTTTTTCTTGATTTTTAATAATTATATTGGTCATGGAGAGTTCATAAAGGAAATTTTTTTTTTTGGCATTACAAAATAATAATAATATATAGTAATTTATAAATAACAATATTCTCTTTTATGTCATAATAACTTAATAGTAAGGATTTGAAAAAAAGTTGTATATCAAAGTTTCAGAAACCCAGCATAGTCAAGTTTTAGATTTACTTTATTTTATTTTATTTTATTTGATGCTTAGAGTTGCTTTATTTGTTTTTATGTATTTGTTTATTTATATTTTTTTCATTTACTTCCCAAATGAAGGAAAATATCATTTCTTTAACAAAGAGAACCAAATGTTGGCAAGTGTGTTGTTCCTATGTGATTTATGTTTTAATTTGCAAACATCATTTTATAAAAGTTTTTTTTTGAGAAGACATGATACTGAATGAAGGAAGAGAATTGCAACAAATTGTTGATTAAACACCAGTGATTATCATCACAAAGGTCACAACAAAAGAATTCAAAGGTAAAATAAAAACACAACTACACATTAAGTTTAAAAAGAACATACATGCAATTCACATATATAGTGTTTTGAAATAAATTTTAATTTTATTACTTAGGTGAGATCCAGCTGCAAACCACATCAATTTCAACTGTACGAATAAGTCTGAAATTGACATTTGAAGAACTTGCAAAACTAATAAAACAAAAAAATTAATTTATGAGTTCAATTATAAGATCTTAATAAACGAACAATAACAAAATAAAATATTTACATAGATCTGTTGGTCCCAAGTGCTGTTCGAGGTTCAGAGGAGAGATGAATGAACCTTGGTCGATTTTGAAAATCTCTTTTAAAAACTTACTGTTCTGCAAGTTACTTAAACTTGCAGCGCCAGACAGTTACTGCTTACAGCACTAGGATGCAGTGCTGCACGCTGTAACTAGAGTTTTATACGCAGCGGAAAAATAGGTTTTATAACACAAGGCTGGTTTTCTCAAATATGATCCTTTTTAAAACGTTTTATGCTTATGACAGAGATAGAAATATATATAAGATAAAGCACGGATAAGAAAGCAATAAAACACTTATTATGGCTTATAGTGGTTCGAAGGTGGTGTAATCCTTCTACGTCCACTCTATTGTTACCTTGAACAGGAACTTTGTTAAGCAAGATTGGTTTACAGGACTTTCCTAACAATCTATCAACTTTACAAAGCAAAACACCTACTAAAGTCCTACACACAACAACTGCAAACTCTAAAGGCAAACTCATACATAGTTTCAAACTCCCACACAGGGAAGCTGTCTATCTCCTAGACAACTATACAAACAGTAAGGATCTCTCCTATCAACTTTCGACACCTAAACAACCTAAGCACACAACAATAAGGTTAAAAAGTATATGGATTAGTTCTTCAACTGGTGTGGTGAAGTGAGCTTCTAAATCCTTCAAAGGATCTTTCAGCTTTGAACTTGCTTCACTTCACAGAGGTTGAATGACTGAAACTGAGAGTAGACTTGAAAGAGTATGGCTTGAATGCTTGAATGTTTTTGCGCAAATGTTTCAGTCTTCAGCTTCAGGGTTGCTCATCCTCTATTTATATTTGTATGAGAAATATCCGTTGAAGAAGATATCTCTCTTTTGAATTTTAGTGTACTTGATCAAAGGCATGACTCGCATTTAATGCGACTTGACTTTCTCTTTCGGAGCATTTAATGCGGCAGTTGCGGCTTGCAGCTTTCTACAGCGTATCAATCCACGTGGCATCTTTGTATTGACTCCGTGTCAGCAACTTTGATCTTTTCTGAAACGGCTCTATTTATTCTTGTTTGGATCTTTGTTCCTCGTACTGCATTTATCCTTCCTCTAATTGTAGGATACTTATTCTGTTGGTTATTGGCGCTGTTGACTGTTTAAGCAGTAAGCTTTACGCTGTATCCTAGGTCTGCTTGCAGCTGTTCGTTCTTTACAGCGCTGCTGTAACTTCGACCTTCTTGTAGTATCTTTGTATACAGTACTGTTGTATCTTTTCTTGCAGCATTGCTGTAACTTTTTCTTACAGCGATGCTGCATGCCGTTCTTTCTTACTTTACTGTATTATTGTATCTGCCTTCTTACAGTGTTGCTGTATCTGCTTTCTTGCAGTAGCTTCGTTCTTTATTTCTCGATGCAGCGTCATTACTTATGAAAACCTCCATATTTTAATTCCTATATCTAGACTCAAACCTAATCTATATTTTTACTTAATCATTGTGAAAAATGGGGTACTCAAAACTTCCTATTACATATTTGTTTTATCTCATCAAAATCTAAACACTGAAATCCCATATACAATGTCCTATGACCGAACTCATTATTCAATTAATAAATCACAAAAATGACCAATTATATGCAACAATAGTTATATAAATTTATTGATAGCATATATGTAATTAAATTAAGGGTGAAACAAGAAAATCTTGAAGCAATAATAACGATGTTTAGTGACACGACGTTAGTTTATGTCGGATGTTTAGTAGAAGACTACTTGAACTTTATTGAGAAGGTAACACAATTTCTTTAATTTAAATGATTTCAAAAACAAATAACAAATGTGAAAAAAAATGCAGGGCCAACACAATAGTTCATTGAGCTTACAAGGAACAAGTGAGATAAGTTTTCTAATTGCGTTGAACTACGATACAAAAATAGAAGATGGAAGATTGAATATAATTGGTGAAGCAATAGAAAAAATAGAACCTTTGAAGATAAAAGATGAGAGAATAAATAATACCACAACAATAGGGACTGCAACAATCAAAGATCAACTAAAGAAAAAACAAGAATTAAGAGTAAGAAAAATGAAGAATGCATTCACATGTCTAGCGATGAGGAGGAGAATAATACACTTAAAGCTTTATTAGATATAACACGAAGAAAGAAGAGTAGGAGTAAGAGTATGACACAAAAAAAGATCAAAAAAGAAAAGATATAACTAGAAGTTATTGTTTTATTGTCTTTTATTTCCAATTATGAAATTTATTATTCTCTTGATTATTTATTTTTTTCTTAAATTTTGATTTGTTAAGAATTGAAGAATCCAATTTTTAATCTAATATGACAATATTTTTGTTGTTTTTTAACAATAACAAAATTCATCCTTCACGTGCAACACACGTGCTTACTAGTGTGTGTATATATATATATATAGTTCAACTTTTATTGCATTGTTGTTACCCAATTTGAGTCTTCAATTGCATCCTCAATATTGTTCTTTGATCAACTTGGGAAACGAACATTACATGTTAATGTAGTTCTTACACATTTTACCAATTATTTGGTCTGAAGATATAAGTAGGGTTAAAATCATTTTTCATCTCATAACTATGGTGTCTTCCAATTTTTGTTCAATAATGGTTATGATTTTCAATTTAATCCCACAATTTAAAAATTTATCGGATTTTAGTCCAATTTCTCCGAAATTAAGCTTTCTGGTGACCTAAAAATAACGTGGCACCACATCACTTTTAGATCATCAGAAAGTCATTTTTTTAATGAAATTTGAATTCGGACGAATACTTAAAATATGGAACTAAATTGAAAATGATGATACTTATGAGATCAGAATTGTTAAGACATCATAGTTTTGAGATAAAAAAATATTTTTAACACGACATAAGTATACAATTAATTAAATATAAAGAAGATTAAGCAAGACAACAATCAATCATGATATTGAGTTAGTACGAAATAAAATTACAATCTATTAATGATTGTAATTTAAATACACCTTAACATTAACAAAAATCTTTTCAAATTCATCAAATCATAAGATTAACTGTTGATATCACCAACACAAAATAACTAATGAAATTCTACATATTGAGTATCTTGGTACCACCAACACGCAAAAAAAAAATTCAAAAATAAAAAACACAGTTACTTCAGTTTTTTTTCTTAGATATGGATGCACTTGTATTTGATTGAGAACCCTTTGTTCTTCTTTTGAGTTGAACTTGCTTTCTTGGAAACTCAGAAATCAGCTCAGGATCTGGGAACCGGAATTGGACAGGAGAAAACTGGACTAAGGAGCATCGAACCGGGCACTGGAAGACTGCTAATAACTACCTGTTCAGGGTAGTTTGGAATTAGGGCACGTGCTACAGTAACCGCGCATCCCTGAAGATTGAAACCGAAATTCATTACTTTGTGTTGGGAGTTTAGTTCGATTCTCAGAGGGCTTTTAAAGTTGATATATAGATGAATTATCAGTCAAGAACAATTAAACTAATTCTTTGTAAATCGCATAAGAGAGAGTTAGGGTTCTTGGGTTTTTGGGGAAACTGTGTAAATTTAGATTTCTTCTTCGATTGTTAGTGGATTTCATTCGATCCTTCCATGGTGGATGTAGGCTGAGGAAACTCGTTGAACCACCTTAAATCTTGGTTGTTGCTATTCGTTTTCTTTGCTTGATTTTGCATACAAGTTCATTCTTTAGATTAGGGTTTTCTGTGCATGTGCATTTGCTGGTTTTGCATGCATGTTTGAGAGCTCGAATCTTACAACTGGCGCCGTCTGTAGGAAATGCACAGATCGATCACCATTATGTCTGGAATGAAGCTTGACGTGGATAAATTTATGGGAACCGGGGACTTCACCTTGTGGAAAGCACAAATGGAGGTTGTTCTCATTCAGCAAGGCTGTGAAGATGCAATATCTGATAAACCTGTGAAATTATATTTTATCTGAGGAAGAGAAGGCGAAGATCTGCAAGAAGGCTAGAAGTTCAATCATACTATGCCTTGGAGGGAAGGCTCTCAGAGAGGTCTATCATGAAGACTCAGCACTGAAAGTATGGAAGAAGCTGGAGGGTTTGTATCAGACTAAATCTTTAGCCAATAGATTTTTTTTGAAGCAGGAACTCTTGTCTTTCAAGGTTCTTGATGAGAAACGAATTCTTGAAAAGCTAGATGAATTCAATAAGATAATTGACGACCTGGAAAATATTGAGGAGAAACAGAAAGATGAGGACAAAACACTCTTACTACTCAAGGCACTTCCAAAGTCATATCAGTCTTTTAGAGATGCACTGGTATACGGCAGACAAAACTCTCTAACCTTGGAGGAGGTCGAAGTGGCAATCCATTCAAGATTCCTTGAAACTGAAACAGAGAGGAAGAACCAAAATCTTGGTGAAGGATTGGCTATAAGAGGTAAGAAGTTCAAGAAAGGCAGCAATAATCAAAGGAAACCAGATCAAGGGAATTTCATGCCAAATTCTGATGGAGCTGAAGTCAGGAAATGTTTTCACTGCCACAAACTTGGGCACTTTAAACGAAATTGTCCAGAAATGAGAAGAAAAGACACCGATAATAGCAATAACCATCAAGCCGCAGTGACACAAGAGCAGTATGATAGTGCAGACATACTATACATTGCTGATTCTGAGTTGAAGGATGAGTGGGTATTGGACTCGGGCTGCTTCTTTCATATGTGTCCTATGAGAGCTTGGTTCAGTGATCTTTCAATGCAAGAAGGGGGGACTGGTACTGCTAGGTAACAATCAATCATGTAGAGTCATGGGAACGGGGTCCATTAAACTGAAGCTGCATGATGGTAAAATAAGGACTCTAATAAATGTCAGGTATATTCCCAAGCTCAAACGAAACCTGATCTCCCTTGGTCTATTGAATGCTAATTGGTGTGAATTCAAGACTCAAAATGGTGAAATTCAAGTGACAAAAGCTGGAGTGTTGGTAATGAAAGGTTCAAAGTCAAATGGACTTTATCTACTGCAAGACACAACTGTAAAGGGTGAGACAGCTCCTGTAATCAGTGATTCTCAAGTTAAGTTGTGGCATAGAAGATTAGGACATATTGGAGATAAAGGTCTACAAGAACTAGCTAAATAAGGACTCCAGGGAATTAAGGAAGTAAAGAACAACACAAGGTGTGAATAATGCATTCAAGGGAAACTTACCAAGTCAGGATTTCAGAAAGAAATTCACAACACTGAGGGTACTTTGGATTATGTCCATTCGGATGTGTGGGGTCCTGCAAGAGTAGAAACACATGGAGGAGAAAAATACTTCATCTCCTTCATAGATGACTATAGCAGGAAGGTGTGGGTCTACATCATGAAACACAAGTCTGAAGCTTTTGGAAAATTCAGAGAATGGCTGATTCAACAAGAGAATCTCACTGGGAAAAGACTGAAGCACTTGAGGACTGATAACGACTTAGAATTCTTATCAGATGAGTTTCACAATTTCTATAGGGAAAGAGGAATAATGAGGCACAGGACAGTGGTTGCTACACCCCAACGAAATGGTGTAGCTGAGCGTATGAACCGGACCATCTTGGAAAAAGTAAGATGTCTGCTCATAGATGCTGGTTTGCCCAAGGCCTTTTAGGGAGAAGCTGTGTCCACAGCAGTGTTTCTCATAAACATGAGTCCATCCTCTCCAATCAAGTTTAAATCTCCAAATCAGGTATGGTATACTAAAACCCCTAATTACTCATTTCTCAAAGTTTTTGGATGTTTGTGTTATGCTCACACTAAACAAGACAAATTAGAGTCTAGAGCAATCACGTGTATTTTTGTTGGATATCCAAATGGAGTAAAGGGGTATAAGCTATGGAGCTTGGAGTCTTGAACACCAAAATGTTTCATAAGTAGAGATGTTGTGTTTGAAGAATGAGTGATGGGATATAAGGAGAAGCAGCAAGCTACTGAAACAAGTGATGATAAATAAGAGTCGCTTAGTTATAATACCAAGGCTCAGGTGGAGCTGCAAAAGGAAAATCAGGAGATTGCAGAAGTAGAAAGCTCTAATACCAGTGATTCAGAAGATAACCAGGCTGATACTCAGTCTGATGATGCTGCTGAAACAGAAGACCTTATGACCTACAAACTTGCCAGGGATAGAAAGAGGAGAACAATCAAACCTCCTTCTAGGTATGGAGAAGCTGATATAGTGGATTTTGCCCTATGTGTAGCACAAAAAATTGAATATGAAGAACCAAGCACCTATCAAACAGCCATGAGATCAGAAGATAGTGATAAATGGGCTTAAGCAATGAATGAGGAAATCATGTCACTTGAAAAGAATGGAACCTGGGAAATGGTAGATAAGCCTGCAGGTCAAAGATTGATTGAATGCAAGTGGATCTACAAAAGAAAACTATAAGTGGCTGGAAAGGAGCAGGTTAAGTTCAAGGCTCGATTAGTGGCAAAAGGCTATACTCAATGGGAAGGAGTTGATTACCATGAAATTTTCTCTCTAGTTGTAAAACATGTATCCATAAGAATCTTATTATCTCTGGTAGTACAAGAAGACATGGAGCTGCAACAATTGGATGTTAAGACAACATTTTTACATGGCAACCTAAATGAAACTCTATACATGGCACAACCTGAGGGCTTCAAGAAACCTGGAGAAGAACATAAAGTGTGTTTACTGAAGAAGCCACTATATGGGCTAAAACAAAGTCCTAGACAATGGTATAAAAGGTTTGATAGTGTTATGATGAGTATTGGTTTGGAGAGGTGTAATTATGACAGTTGTGTGTACATACAAAAGGAGAATGGATCAGTGGTTGCATATCTCCTCATTTATGTAGATGACATGTTGGTTGCAAGTAAGAGTATGAAAATGATGCAGATTATCAAGAATAAACTTCATGAGCAGTTTGACATAAAGGATCTTGGAGATGCTAGAAGAATGTTTGGCATGGATATTAAGAGGAATAGAGATAAAAGCTAGATTTTTCTGTATCAAACCGACTATATCAAGAAAGTTCTTAAGAAATTCTTTATGCATGAATCAAGACCAGTTGTCATACCTTTGGGAACTCAGTTTAGATTGACAGCAGATGAGAAGTCTGAAACAGATACAGATAAGCAGTACATGTTGAGTGTGCCATATGCCAATGCAGTGGGTAGTGTGATGTATTCGATGGTGTGTAGTAGGCCAGACCTTGCCTTGCTATGAGTAGAGTAAGCAAATTCATGGCTGATCCTGGAAGACTACATTAGGAATCTGTGAAATGGATGTTGAGATATCTTCTTGGCACTTCAGATTTGGGCTTAATGTTTAGACAGTAGCAAGTTAAATCTAATCCACTTGAGGGCTATGTTGACTCAGATTTTGCAGGCAATCCTGATACAAGAAGATCAACTACTGGATATATATTTTGATTGTTTGGCACTGCAGTGAGTTGGAAAGCTATGCAGCAGCAAGTAGTAGCCTTATCTACAATTGAGGCTGAATTCATAGCCATGTCTGAAGCTGTGAAAGAGTCTTTGTGGTTGAAGGGAATTCTGAAAGAACTGAATGTGAAGCAAGAAAGAGTGTCTATCTACTGTGACAACCAAAGTGCTTTTCACCTATCTAAGCATCAAATGTTCCATAATAGATGTAAACACATTGATATTAAGTTGCATTTTGTGAGGAATTTGATAGAGAATGGTGAGGTGGAGCCCAAGAAGATCAGCACAGATGATAATCCTGCTGATATGCTGACAAAAGTTCTTCCAAGAACTAAGTTTGAATTTTGCAGAGGCTTGGTCCAGGTTACATGCTGGACTGAGGATAACAAGAAGTAAGCATTTCTGAATAAGGAGGATTGAATGGTTTTCACGAGTTGAGGTGGAGATTTGATGTATGTGGCAACTCCGAAATCAGCTCAGGATCTGGGAACCGGAATCGGACAGAAGAAAATCGGACTGAGGAGCATCGAACTGGGCATTGGAAGACTGCCAATAACTACCGGTTCAGGGTAGTTTGGAATTAGGGCACGTGCTACAGTAACCGTGCATCCCTGAAGATTGAAACCGAAATTCGTTGCTTTCTGTTGGGAGTTTAGTTAGATTTTCAGAGGGCTTTTAAAGCTAATATATAGATGAATTATCAGTCAAGAACAATTAGGCTAATTCTTTGTAAATCGCATAAGAGAGAGTTAGGGTTCTTGAGCAAAACCTAGGTTTTTGGGGAAACTGTGTAAATTCAGATTTCTTCTTCGATTGTTAGTGGATTTCATTCAATCCTTCCATGGTGGATGTAGGCTGAGGAAACTCGCTGAACCACCTTAAATCTTGGCTGTTGTTATTTGTTTTCTTTGCTTGATTTTGCATACAAGTTCATTCTTTAGATTAGGGTTTTCTGTGCATGTGCATTTGCTGGTTTTGCATGCATGTTTGAGAGCTCAAATCTTACATTTCTCTTGCCTTGATAATTGACCTTGTTTATGATTTTGTTTATAATCTTATTCTTGAGAAGACAACTAACAGAAAATAAAAATATTATTACATTCATTGTCGATATATTTAAATACATATTATAAAATTTATTTGTCGATATATTATTAAATTCATTTATTGATACAATAAAATTAATGTAAAATACCAAAACAATAAAATACAAGTATCAAAGAAAAGTTTCTAAACTAACACCAAATATAGTAGACAATGATAATTAAAATAATAAATACTTTAAAAATATTTATTTAAAAATAATAAACTATATCCTCAAATCTACCAGTATATCGATAAATATTGGGAATATAAATCTTATACCAGATATGGAAGATAAAAAATATAAATCTTAGGGATATCAACCCAATTTATCACAATTAATATTAAGTATTACCCAAAATAGCACCAAAAATAAAATTGACATTTTTTTACCATAAAAAATAAAATATGGATACTTTATACCATCAAATATAAAAGTAGGGCAAAAAATGCCACATTTTTTGATTGACTTTGATGACCAAATTATTACCCAATGATAATTTGGTCAAAAGGAATCTTGGTCAAAAAGCACATTCTCTCACCTTCCTCCCACCCCCAAACCATTCCCTTCTTACCCAATTTGCAGAGACGAAAAAAAGCTCCATTCTCCCCATTTCTTGAGCTAAAAAATTCACCTAAATAATTCACATTTAAAGCTTCGATTTTTTGGTGAAAATCCATGTGTAAGACGAAGATGTCAAACCAAGAAGGAGAGATTATTGATTTATCCCTCGTTTTTTCAGATAATTGTTGAAATTAAGGTTGTAATTTGTTGAAATTTCTTGAGAATTTGTTGAAATTTTGTTGAATTTGTTGGAAATATGTCTTAATACTTCGAATTTGTTGAGTATTAGTTGAACAAACGGAAGGTTAAACGTCGATTCCAATTCCAATTGAACCCTAAATTATTTAGGGATTAGATTTAATTTCTTTTCATATATGTTTGAATTCATGCTTGGAATGGTTAATTGGGTTTAAATTTGAATTTGATAGGGTTAATTTGTTTGAATATGTGCTTGAATTGATGTTTGAAAGGGTTAAACAACCATAATCGAAAATAATCATATTTAATCACGTTTAATCGAAAATATGCATGTTTAATCACGTATAATTATAGGGAATAATTCAAGTTTAACACTGTAATTATAGTGTGAAATGTGAATTTTTGAAAATTCACGTTTAACCCTATAATTTAAGTGTTGTAAGATTTAGGGGTATTTTGGTAATTAGGTCAAAGGGTTGACTTTGACCGGGACCCACGATCCCCAGTCAACGGTATCTCGTTGGCGAAGACTCGATGATAAAGTATGTTGAAAATAAACGAGATTTGGATAGAAAACGAATCGAAAAAAACGGTATGTTGAAAATAAACGAGATTTGGATAGAAAACGAATTGAAAAAAAACTGTCGTCGCGCATTCTGGACGACGGGAGAAAAATCCCCATCGTCTCCCGGCAGCTGCCGAGAAATCTCGACAGCAGGGCGGGCGTGATTTTAAGGGCTATCGAGTTTTCTCGACAGTGGGGACGGGGGCTCCCGGCAGCTGCCGAGAAAACTGGACGGGGGCGGCTACACGTGATTTTAAGGGCTACACGTGAATTGACCAAAATTCACGTGTAGCCCTATAATGGTCAATTCACGTGTACCCCTATAATTATAGGGCTACACGGATAACGTGTAGCCCTTAAAATCACGTGTAGCCGCCCCCGTCGAGATTTCTCGGCAGCTGTCGGGAGCCCCCGTCCCCGCTGTCGAGAAAACTCGACCGATGCCGATCACGTCCACCCCCGCTATCGAGATTTCTTGGTAGCTCCCGTCACCCGTCTCCCGTCGGGTGCGTTCTCCCGTCACCCTTTTCCGTCGGGCGCGTGCTCCCGTCACCCGTCTCCTGTCGCCGTCGCGCACTCCCGTCACCCGTCTCCCATCGGGTGTGGGCGCTCCCGTCACCCGTCTCCCGTCGAGCGCGCGCGCTCCCGTCACCCGTCACGCGCGCGCGCTCCCGTCACCAGTCACGCGCGCCTCCCTCGTCACCTGTCGCTCGCACCTACCCCGTCACCCGTTGGGTGCGCCCGCGCACCGCGCCCCGTTTTTAAAAATCCCGTTTAAAAATTATAATAATTATAATTGGACAATTAAATATCATATTTCATTAATTCCTCTTTAATAATATTTTTTAATATCCGTTTAATAATCAGCACGTAATAAAAATAATTTCTTCATCCGTCTTGCATAATAGATACATAATTTGAATTTAAAATTTAATAATCCCAATTTCATAATTAAAGTAACATAATATCCTAGTCGAATTTAAATATTTTTACTAATTTTTTTAATATCTGTTTATTAATCAACACTTAATTTTGAAATAATTTCCTAATCCTTCGCAAATATTATGTACATACTAAAAAATAATCCTCTTTAATAATCCTCATTCCATAATTATAACAACATAGTTTCCTCGACCTGTTACGAATTTTTTTTTCCATTTTTTTTAGTCTCCTTTCAATATTCAACTCTTCACTCGGTAATTATTTTTTCTAAAATCCTGTTTAAAAAATTTAATAATTATAATTGGACAATTAAATATCATATTTCATTAATTCCCCATTAATAAATTTTTTTAATCTCCGTTTAATAATCAACACGTAATAAAAATAATTTCTTCATCCGTCTTGCATAATAGATACATAATTTGAATTTAAAATTTAATAATCCCAATTTTAATATTCAACTCTTCACTCGGTAATTATTTTTTCTAAAATTCCGTTTAAAAAATTTAATAATTATAATTGGACAATTAAATATCATATTTCATTAATTCCCCATTAATAAATTTTTTTAATATCCGTTTATTAATCAACACTTAATTTTGAAATAATTTCCTAATCCTTAGCAAATATTATGTGCATACTCAAAAATAATCCTCTTTAATAATCCTCATTTCATAATTATAACAACATAGTTTCCTCGACCTGTTACGAAATTTTTTTTCTCCATTTTTTGTAGTCTCCTTTCAATATTCAACTCTTCACTCGGGAATTTTTTTCTCAAATCCCGTCTCAAAATTTTAATTATTATAATTGGACAATTAAATATCATATTTCATTAATCCCCCTTTAATAAACTTTTATAGTATCCGTTTAATAATCAGTACGTAATATAAATAATTTCTTCATCCGTCTTGCATAATAGATACATAATTTGAATTACCAATTTAATAATCCCAATTTCAGAATTTCCAGAATTGATGGATCATTTAAACTTTTTAAATTTCTAACAATGGTCGGTTAGTTTTTTTTTTAATAATTTATAAATCTACGTTTTATCTAGCTCTACTAATTTGCATAAGCAAAACTCCCACCTTTATAAGTTTCATATCTTTATTTTTCAAATAAATCGTATGATATTAATTCAAATATGTACTTTCATTTTGTATATTAATGTATGAATTAATGTGACCATTTTTTTTTCTCCTTTTCAGGTTGATTGGGTGCGCCCGAAGTATCAGACTACACAAACATACATTAACTCGTACACACGTGTCAGAGTACTAGGCTACATACGGTAAATCTTGAAAAAAACTAACGATGACTGTGTGACCGATTTTGAGGAGAGTTGCTTCGGCCATTTTTTTACGTTGGGCAACTGAGACTGACAGTTGCAAGAGCTTTTTACACGCCCTTATGTCACGTGAGGTGCGTGGGCCACATACTCCGATGGATGAGGTGTGGTTTCATATTGGTGGAGACCGTCGGCTTTGTCGATTCTCTCGGACCGAGTTCGCCCTGGTGACGGGATTACGGTTTGGCGACTCTGCATTCAGGCCGATTGTTCTGTCGGTGCCGCAGCAGTTGGATGGTGTGTTTTATCGAATTTGTGAAGGCGAGGATAGAATATCAGTGGCGGATCTTCTAAAGAGGTTTAGAGCGGAGGAGTTCATAGCACGTGCTGATGACACAATGAAGATCGCTAAGATTATCCTCCTCTACTGCATTTTGCTTGGAGTTGACCCACTCACCACTTCAGTTGACCCTTGGGTTTGGGATTTGGTGGAGGAAGTGGAGAATGAAATTGGGATTGATTAATAAACGGATATTAAAAAAATTAGTAAAAATATTTAAATTCGACTAGGACATTATGTTACTTTAATTATGAAATTGGGATTATTAAATTTTAAATTCAAATTATGTATCTATTATGCAAGACGGATGAAGAAATTATTTTTATTACGTGCTGATTATTAAACGGATATTAAAAAAATTTATTAAAGGGAAATTAATGAAATATGATATTTAATTATCCAATTATAATAATTAAAATTTTGAAACGGGATTTTAGAAAAAATATTCCCGAGTCAAGAGTTGAATATTGAAAGGAGACTAAAAAAATGGAGAAATTTTTTTTCGTAACGGGTCGAGGAAACTATGTTGTTATAATTATGAAATGGGGATTATTTAAGAGTATGTACATAATAGTTGCGAAGGATTACGAAATTATTTCAAAATTAAGTGTTGATAATTAAACGGATATTAAAAAAATTAGTAAAAATATTTAAATTCGATTAGGATATTAAGTTACTTAAATTATGAAATTGGGATTATTAAATTGGTAATTCAAATTATGTATCTATTATGCAAGACGGATTAAGAAATTATTTTTATTACGTGTTCATTATTAAACGGAGATTAAAGAAATTTATTAAAGGGGAATTAATGAAATATGATATTTAATTGTCCAATTATAATTATTAAATTTTTTAAATGAGATTTTTAAAAACGGGGCGTGGTGCCTGGGCGTGCCTGACGGGTGACGGGGGAGGCGCGCGCGCGACGGGTGATGGGTGACGGGGGGTGCGCGCGACGGGAGTCAGGTGACAGGAGACGATGGGAGACGGGTGACGGGAGCGCACGCGCGACGGGAGACGATGGGACACGGGTGACGGGAGCGCGCGCACGACGGGAGTCGGGTGACGGGAGACGGGTGACGGGAGCGCTCCCGCGACAGGAGTCAGGTGACGACGGGAGACGGGTGACGGGAGCACGCGCGCGACGGGAGTCGGGTGACGGGAGCACGCGCGCGACGGGAGACGACGGGAGACGGGTGACGGGAGCCCTCGCGCGACGGGAGTCGGGTGACGACGGGTGATGGGAGCACGCGCGCGACGGGAGTCGGGTGACGATGGACGACGGGAGACGGGTGACAGGAGCACGCGCACGATGGGAGTCGGGTGATGGGAGACGACGGGAGACGTGTGACAGGAGCGCTCGCACGACGGGAGTCGGGTGACGACGAGTGACGGGAGCGCGCGCGCCCGGCGGGAGACAGGTGACGGGAGATTGCCGAGAAATCTCGGCAGCGGGGGCACGGGTGATGGGCAACTGTCGAGTTTTCTGGACAGCGGGGGCGGGGGCTCCCGACAGCTGCCGAGAAAACTCGACGGGGGCGAGCTACACGTGAATTTGTCAAAATTCACGCGTAACCTTATAATTATAGGGCTACACGTTAAATTCACGTGTAGCTCTTAAATTATAGGGTTACACGTGATTTTTGAAAAATTCACGTGTAGCCCTTAAATCACGTGTAGCCCGCCCCCGTCGAGTTTTCTCAGCAGCTGCCGGGAGCCACCACCCCCGCTGCCGAGATTTCTCGGCAGCCGTCGGGAGACGATGGGGATTTTTTCTCCCGTCATCGGGAACGCGCGACAACCGTTTTTTTTTCGGATTCGTTTTCTATCCAAATCTCGTTTGTTTTCATCATACTTTATCATCGAGCCGTCGCCAACGAGATACCGTTGACCAGGGGTCGTGGGTTCCTATCAAAGTCAACCCATTGACCAAATTACCAAAATACCCCAAAATCTTAAAACCCTATATTCAGAGTGTTAAACGTGAATTTTCAATTTATTCACGTTTAACACTATAATTAAAGTGTTAAATGTGATTATTCCCTATAATCACTATAAAATCGAAATTTATACCATTCCAAACGTCAATTATGCCCGTTTAACCCTTTCAAACATCAATTCAAGCATATATTCAAACAAATTAACCCTATGAAATGCAAAATTAAACCCGTTTAACCATTCCAAACATGAATTCAAGCATATATGAAAACAAATTAAACCTAATCCCTCAAAAAATAGGGTTAAATGAGGATTATTAACTATTAAACATACCTTTCTTATTTCAACAATAATTCTTCCACTCTTCTAAGAGCCAAAATGTCGGAAAAAAATTCGAATAATTTGTTCTTCAAAATGTTGTATGATAATTTCGTACTGAAATTATCAACTTATATAGATGAAGAATACACAGGAAAATTACATGTGATTTCACAGTATAAAGTGAATTCACACTAAATAATGAGAAGGAAAAAATAAAAAAATTGGTGTACTATCATTAATCCAATTAATTGACGTGCATGGACAAATGCAATGAACATAATAATAAATAATGAGAACAAAAAAAACAAAAAAATTTGGTGTAATAGTTGCATGGCCAAATTAATTGTTGCAACCCTATTACTACACGTGCCTCTTATCCATTATTCAAAAAAAAAAAAATTTAATGAGGATATATTTGTGCCCATTGACCAAAACAATAAAATATATTAATTGTCCAATCATCCAAGTTGACTTTGACAAAAAATGTGGTAGAAAGTGGCATATTATTATATTTTGTGGTATAAAAGTTCACACTATTATATCTTATGCTAATTTGGATATATGATTATATTTTTTATGCTAAAATGAATATTTTCCTCTAAATCTTATACCAAATGTGGAAGACATAGAAAATAAAAATTCTCAAAACATAAAAGTGAAATCAGAGAACAAAAATCATGTACCAAATAACCTAAAAATATAAATCAACCTAATAAGTTAACTAAAACCTAAAAATAAACTCCAAATCTTTCTTTTCTTTCTTTATTTCTTTTTGGAAAACTTCACATTCTAAAGTTAACCCTAACAAAACCAACCCTATTAACAAATTGATTAACATACTAAATTTGTAAGACCCAAACATACCTTATAACCGAGTTCTCTTTATACCAACATACTAAATTTGTAAGACCTAAACATACCTTATAACCGAGTTCTCTTTATACCAGAAATCACGATTGCAACAAATTTATACTTGTTTCCTTCTTTAATCGTCCACTTCAAGAAAATTTCTCAAAGAAATCGATCGATTTTAACATTTTTGTTTTGGAGAAAAAACCTTTGTTTCACTCACGCTCTCTCTAATGAACTGTTTTTTTAAATAAAGTCAACAGTCCAACTATATGTATGAAGGGTATAACGGGAAATAAATGTGAAAAATTAATACAGTTAGCCCTCTTTAAAAAATGACTGTTTTTTTAAATAAAGCCAACAGTCCAACTATATGTATGAAGGGTATAATGAGAAATAAATGTGAAAAACTAATACAGTTAGCTCTCTTTAGAAAAGTGGGAGCGTTAACTACATTTAACAAACAACAAGGAGGTTTCGCGTAATTTGTAAAACACATGGAGTTTTCATGCCGAATTTTCAAACCACGAGGGATTTCGTGCAATTATCTCCTTAAATAATTTTATATTAGAATTTTAGTTAATTCAAAATCTTATAAAATCCTATTATAATTAGAACTCTAATATAAAAGTGATATATACAATATTTATATTATTTCTTTTTTTTATTTGAATTGATTTCCACGTGCAATGCACGTGTTCTAAAACTCGTATATATATATATATATTATAGTCCCTGTATATGTGTATTTATTTGCAAATATATAGTGAATATTAATTAACAAATATAACATTTACAAAATAATCATTGTGTAATCATCCTAAAACACACAAAAGTACTTGTTCCAAGTAGAATGCAATTTCAGATTTCTCATCAGACAAAGTGAAATTCTTCTTTTTAAATGAACCAATTTATGATTAGAACTGGGAAGAATAATCTTAAAATCAATGCACCAGAGAACATATAACTGTTTGTTAATTCTTTAAGAATGCTGGGAAAAATGTGCTCTTAAACTAAATTTTCATAAAATTTTCTTTATGTCAAGAAACATACAACTACTTTGCAAGCCTATCATTATTCTTTTGGCAGTATAACAATGCAATTTCCTTATATACATGTAAATGAATAAATAATATGTGCAAAATCAAGATATATGTTTCTTCTTTCCAGCAAGAATAGGCTGAATCTGTAGCCTCCTGCTGAATGCTTCGTTGAAAAGGAAACGCGTCTGGAAAGCCGATATTATGGGGAGCCAAGCTAACACAGCTAAGGGTGCTATCAAAACGACGCCCATCCCATAATCGTAAGCACGAGCAAAGACCCTCGTGAAGTGCCAAAATCCGGTACCCTCAATCTTATGTCTCACTGTTTGTGCAACCTAATCATCAATGAGGCGATAAATCAGAAAAAAAAAGGTATTATGCTAAAGGGAATGAATAGCAGAACCTTGGTACGATCATTCATTGTTTTGAACTCACCATTATCAAGCCCCAACCAGTAGGAAGAAAGGCCAAACAACAAACAATCAGATCCCTTACAGAGAGATGACAAATGAGTGAGAGAGTTACTATTGTGGCTAAAACTCCGAGGAATAGGAAGGCTTTGAATAACCGGAATGCCAGGTGATGATTAGCACTCAGATATTGCCTCCCAATGTTCACTATCTGCATAGTACATTATGATGAGAGAGAGAGAGAGAGAGAGAGAGAGCAAAGGAATTTACCTTGAGGAGGAGGAAAATGACAACTATAACAATCCATGAGAGCACATAGACAACAAAGTTCTTGTTCTGTCCAGATATGTCAAGGTGATAGACCAAACCGTATTGGTAAAGAAAGAATCTTAGTGAAAGAAGTAACTCGATGAGCCGAGAAATAATTCCACAGTGTCGAAGATGAGCTTGCTCTTCAATCCACCAAGAATGCCAGCTTTTATCTGGTGGGATTCCTATCCCACCTTGCTGCTTGATCCATTTGTTCCAATCTTTCCAATCATCGACTATCTTTCCCCAGTCAAATCCAGATGGATTAAACAGAAATGGTGCAAACAGCCAAGTCATTGACATGAACCAGATCGCATATGTTATCAGTACATATGCCATGCTGCTTTGGTATGATCGTCTAAACAAATCATAAACAATAAGCAGAAGCAGCAGCTCGAAGCCTTTTACAAAATGGCTCCGCGAATATAATCTATAGTTTTCAGTGAAGCTGGAGTGGAAGACAACCACCTTACGCCCAGTGGGTCTATATTTAGCGCCACCATGCAGAATAGTTCTCCCATAATAATGAGATTTTGTTCCATATGAGAAAGTAAAGAAAACAGCGGCTAGCTGTAGCTGCATGAGAACAAAATCTTTAAGGGCGTTAAGGAATCCTCTCTCAAGGCCTATCTCTACAACCATTGGTAAACCTGTCAAGAGCCCGAGCTGTATGAATGACTGTGAGGCCAAGGCTGTTTCCAGAGATTTTATGTTTTTAACTTTGGCCTCCAAAAGGAGCACTCTTTGAAGACCACTAAGAACCAGGTAAAGTTGTCCATATAGGAACACGTACACTCCAATTACGGATATCTGTAAAGTATTGGGAAATAGATCAGCAAAACTGATATACATAAAAGATGACTTTTAATGATTATATTTTAAGAGCGTTTATGTAAGCAAGAACAAATTCCCAACAATAAATCCTAACTCCTTCACAGTGCAGGATGAGCTAGCACATATAGTTCAAAGAGAAGGTTTAAAAGTAAAGAGTAAAAATACATAATTTTTGAAGAAAAACACATGAATTTAAGACAAAATGGGTGGATTTTCTGATGTTGAAGAGTGAGAACCATAGCTTCAGAACTAGGAACCTTACCAGGCTGTTAAAATAAAAGCCAACAGTTGTGTAGTAAAGAGAAAGCATGCGGAAGAAGTCAAATCTACGTCCAAGACGATATATATCACGGCTAAGAGTTTGCTCACTATTCCCATTTGCCACCTTGGCTTCAAACTTTGAAATTTGGTTTAGTCCAACGTCACGGCCTTTGCCAACTTGCATATATTCGTGATATGTAACATGTCCCCTTCGCAATGTGGTATTAAATCCTGCATGTAACTTGCATATAGTCAGCTTGCAAGTGCATGGAAACATATATATCTTATCGTGTCAATAACAGCTACAACTTTTATTAGTACCTGCATATACATCTTCACTTAGATTTATGGTCTTTGAGGCCTTACTTATGCCTCCTCTAGTCAAGTGAAATATCCTATCAAATAAATCTGGATGTCCATAATGGAATCTCACCCTGCATTAAGTAAACACAGAGACATCTTTTCATATGAGCTTAATTACAGAGACGACCCCTAAATATAGTAAATACAATAATTGTTCATATACCAAACATTATTATTCTTTCATAAGATTTTGACACATAGATGAAATAGCCAAATTAATTACTTGAGCGGATTTGCCAAAAGTCTCTGTCCTATTGTCACAAAGCTGGTCTCTTGATACGACATGAACCACCCCAAAGAAGAAACACTGGAAAAGAATAAACTTTTGTTAGTTAGCAAAACAATTTCTATAGCCACGATCCACTTTTAGATTCACTTTAATTATGGAACACTATTAAAAATCTATTGTCATATGAAGCAACTCACTAACATTTAGCATGAATATACTAACTACATAAGTAAGTACTTTGTGTTTTTAACTTGAGGCCAAGAACTAGAAGATTGAATTATCAAAATAACAGAGTAAACATTATTATTTGTTTATGTTATAATCAAGCGACTTTGATGTCAAAACTTTAAGATCTAATGTACCTTCCTGTGAATACGTGTTCCCTCATGCCAATAATAGTAGGAGGGCTCCTTCTTTGAGGTTGTAGAAATTCTTGCAATAAATTTCTCATCTTAAGAGCTTCCTCAAGATAATTGTCCTGCCAGAACACTGTTGTTACAATGACATCATAGCGTAAAAACTTAAAGCTGAGGAACCAGGAACAACGAAAAAGAAAAAAAAGAGGAACTGAGGATTACTTGGTTCATATCTATTGTTTGAAGAGCTTCACCACGTGTGAAAATTATAGCATGATTTTGATTTTCAGGTTTTCCTTCTCCAATATTTGGATTTCCAGGGAGCTTTATGCGGTAGATCTCCTACAAAAAGTTAAAGTGAATAACTAGGACAAGCACAACTCAAAAGATCACTAAATGACAACTTTCTTTGACAATAACTTCATGCAATTAGTTCTATTACACACTAGTTGAAAGAGTGTAAAAAATGCATTCATGAAAATTGTTCATTCCTCTCTTCCTAATACTTTCCATGTTCGCAATTGTTTTATCATTGTACAAATAAAACAATAATAACATAATAGTTTGTATTTCATGTACAGTAGCTTTCAAATTCTCTCTTTTCAACTGAATTTATGAGTAACTGCAATAGATCCCCTTAAATTATTACCTGGTCAAAACCATTTACAGCTTTAGCTAGAATAGAAGAATAAACTATCCGAGGCCCATCTGCCTCTTCTTTTTCCTCAACATAAGCAACACGCAAAGAGGGATACCTACAAGCAATAGATGCACACAAAATCACCTTCTGAAGTTCAAAATAAACTGAAAATGTCCAATGTAGGAATTACCTTATCATCAACTCAAGTATGTCTTGAGCCTGAGGGTCTCCAGAGGATTTTTGCGATCCATATATTTGACACGAGACAACATGCGTAAATTTCATGTCTACTAATGCATCAAGTTGTGCTGATAATGTATCATTTGCCCTATCAATGGCATCATAGTTTTGAAGAATATCTGGAGAGCATATTCCATAATAAAAATTAGTTTCTTGAGCGCACTAACTTTCTCAAGCAGCTTCAAACTGTATTGTGATGCGGCATTCATAATACTACATGATTAAAAGTATGAAAAGATAATCAAAGAAACAAACCATCATCCTCAGCCATGTCAAGGAAAGCTTGTAGTTTTAAGGCTTTCCTGTAATACATCATTCCTCTGACTGTAACAAAGAAAAGTACGTAATATTATACATCTGATGATACTACGAATTCTTTTACCCAATTATGAAGTCCAATCTTGACAATTATATTCACAACTCACCAGTCCTGCTTAGAGTTTGCCCTCTAAAAGAAGCCCAATCTCTTAGATCTTCCTCATTCACATCATCATCGACACCATCTACATTTTCACATCCCAGACGCTCCAAAAAATTTTCCCACTCATCTGAGTGACATAGAAAAGGAGGAGTTGAATAAGAGAACTGGAGGCTATTTTATGCAGCAATAACTTCTTTTCCCTTCGATAAAAACCTGGAAATATCTTTTGCATATAAAAGCTAATAGAAACTCCTTCTTTGCTTGAGTGAAGCTCCTTCTTGGAGAACTTGACTTCTTCCATATAGTGTGGCGTCAATACGCTGTAATTAAAGAGGATCAACATATTCAATATAAATTATATGCTCACAATTCTAAGCCCATTTTCCAATGTCTTTGAAAAGTGGAGCAACCTCAGCTGTTACCAATGTTTGATATGGGAAAAATGCTACAGCTTACAGTGGCTAGATTTTATTTCTCACTCTACTTGGGAATGCAGGCTGGAATGGAACATAAGGATCAAAAGAAGATAAAGAAATTATATACAATAAAAAAGGACCTGAATGACAACAGATTGCGCACTTTTGGAGCTCGTGGCATATTCATAAAGAGAGAAGTAGTGAAAAATGAAATCCGTCTTCGAGCATCAAGGTTCGATGGTATATACATTGCCTTATCTTTCACAGTAAGCAACAAATGGAAGCGCTTCACCTGTCATCCAAAAGCTGGGTCATATTCAGTTACTTTTCTCTTAGGTGAATATGGTGTGAACTCATTCACTAGTGAAACAAGTTCGAAATGAAAGTAAATCTTCTAAACACAAGTTATCAACCAAATGCTCCACATCTGTGAAATAGAGGAAGGTACCTTCTCCATCAAAGAGCCAGAATCCGGTAGTGGGAAATGAATGGAATGCTTCGAAGCAAATAGTTCTGGGTGGTCGATATGGCTGAAGAATTCAGTGGTCTCAACCTCAAGTTGCTGCTGATTTTGGAGGAAATCCAATGTTCTTAAGCATAAGAATGAAAGAAACATCTCAATGCATATTCAACAAGAAAAAATGAACCATAATTTTAGAGAGTGGTTTTAGTTCAGCAACCTGGAACCATTTATGAGCAAATCATTTGTTACAAGCTCAAACATGTCTTGAAGTGCCTTCGCAACTTTATAATGATGATCTTCATGGCTCTTGACCTAAATTGTAGACTTACATTGATATGCCACAAAACTTGGGAGAAATAATGAAACTTGAGAAGTGAGATAAAGTGAGAGTTTGGACATAGAACTTACCAATAGATTGATCAAGTTGGTGCATATACTGTGTAAAGCTGGTAATTCACTCAGGCGGAGGTCCTGGAGAAGGGATGCTTTTCCAATGCTTTCCTCTATTTCATCGAATATACCAGATATCACTCTGAAAGGCAGATCATGTTGTATACAAAGGGTGAGCTACAGAAAGAATTAAAGAAACGTAAAACTGATTTTGAATGAAGAATATACTCTACCTTCTTTCTATGTCACCCACCACAAGGATATCCAAGATGTATTTAAGTAATTCATAGCATTCAATTACAACCAAATACATGTAGTTATCCTTTCTAATCTTTTTCAAGAGATTTCCATATGTTCCAACAAAATCTCTAGCAATGCTAAGAGCTGTTGAGAACTGTGAATGAAAAAGAAGATATATTTTAGCACTTATCATCAATATAGCGATCAGAAAGGAGCTTGAACATATACATTACCTTATTTGCTAAGAGAAAAACAGGCCAATGGACTTGATTAGAAAATAATTCAGATGAGACAGGTATTTTCATCAAATCCATCTCCCTGCATCCAACAACACATGCTACATGTTATTCATCACTATTCTTCACCATAACAAGTGAGATGAAAAAGAAAAAAAAAAATTCCTGCTAAGGCAAAAATCAACCTATTGCTAATCAGATCCTCATCTCGGAAACTACTAATAATTTGGTTCCATACAAGGGCAAACTTCAAAACTCCCCCCTTCTTTTTCTCTAGAGCCTGAAATCAAATCAGCCTGATTAGATTGCAGTACCAAAGCATGAGTCCTACAAGTATACTTTATATCACAAAACTGAGAAAAGAATACCTTTAGAAACCCTGGGTGGCAAAGCCACTTTTTGATACCATCTTTATTGTCTTTAGCTTCCGGTGGAATAAGGCAATCATTGAACGCTGTGGGTAAATTGTCGAATTTACTTCGGAACATTCCCTGTGTACGAATCTGTTTGAAGGCAAAATGATTCAGAACATCAGTACTATACTTTATAAAGGAAAGAATAGGTAACGAATGAACAAATATGGCTTACTTCACCAAGATGGTGCAGAATTCCATAAACTCCACCAAAGACAGAGCAGTAAACAGAATACCATATTTGTATATCCATGAAATACACCTGAATTAAAAAACATTGCAATCATATGCACATTGACAATAAATAATTGATTGCAATTGTTAGAATCATTCTCATATACTCTAACACCCCTGGTATATCTTAGACACTTACAAGGATAATAGGAGACCAAATAGCTGCAATGGCACCCACATTACTCTTGACTAGATATTGGAAAATCATGTCAGATCATGTACATAACTTAAATTGCAAATTTAAGCATTTTTGTGTTTGGTGCATGAATGGATCACACAATTTTACCTTTAGGGAAGAGCTCATGCCAGTCATAGTTTTTAACTCCAATCCTCATGATCTTTCTTGTTGGTCCAATAAGTGGTTTTATCTGCAAATGACATGACCTATAAATATCAGAGCCTTCATTCACCTGCTCCACATCATGTAATCAATACAAATCGTATATAATTCAGGAATTTAACTGTATCTCATTAAAACATGTGATTAACAATCATGCTGAAAACTAGTTTGAGTTGGGAATCTCAAATATTTAATGAGGGAACTACTGCTCTTCATCCAAATCTTAGCTGTTACACTCCGTGCATTCATGGAAGAAAACAGAAAAAAACTTAGTAGCAATGGGAAAGGTGAAAGCTTTTAAATGCATAAGTCCATGGTCCATAAACAATGCTTAAAGTGTTCTTGCAAAGAAGAGATGAACAAAAGAAGAAAAACAATACTTGCCTCAAATGTATAACTGAAAGAAAATTTGCTTAGTAGTAACACTACCCAAAACAGCGTGTACCTAAAGCAATACCAAAAATACATACTAGTTAAAAATCATAAAAAACAACATCGACCACTAAGAATTAGCTAAGAGATTTGGATATACTTCAGGAGAGATATTTGGCTCTCTTGCATTCCTCTTCCGACGTATAATCTAGGCTGAAAAATGTGGAGAATTCTCAAAATGTCATCGAAGTCAAATATACAGAAGCTAAGATTATATCCCATCCTTCTTAGACAAATTCAAAGATATCCAACTTCTATATATTTATTCCAGAAGTGAAAAATATATAAAACATAAAAAGAAGGAAAAATTACAATGAAAATTTTGAATACTTGCCCACATTGGTGATTTAATCTTTAACAATTTTAAGGACAAGGAGATTTAAAAAAAAAAAAAAAAAGCTTAAAGTTGACCATCGTTATTTCTTTAGCAGCCTGTCCAAGAAGCAGTATTTGATAGGCATTTGAAAATTTCATACTAAAAACGTAAGGAACAAGACTCTTACCTGTGTCCACCAAGACAAAACTGTACAAATTCGCGTATTAGATGTCTCAATAAATTTTCCAACTGCAGGCACCAAAAAGAGGACCATGTTGACTGCATTACTAATCAAGTAGAATGCCACTGCCACCATGTAGGAAGAATAGCACCACTCTCCAAGCCAGCTCCCTTCTTGAGTAGAATAACAGGTATATTTTCTTCTAGAACTAGAATAAAATATAGGAAGAACAACTGTCCATATCATTGCAAATAGTATCCTCAACACATCTTTACGGAGGTGATGAGGGTCCATGGTACATCTTGCTTTCCATGTAAAGACAACATCAAGAACAGCTGCAAATTGGATGTTCAGATTGATTTTAACCTTTAGCCTTAAGTAGATGATATCTATAACTGGTTATTGCGTCTAAGTATATTGGATAACAAGAGGTAATTTTACCAGTATGTGAGAATGAAGTCTCTTAAATTTTGGTGACAGAAGCAAATCAGATAAGTAATAGGACATTGACAAATTAAACTAGATTTCTGAAAATTAAAAAAACAAACAGTTATGCAAAATCAAGATCTAGCTCAAGGATTGGACATAAAATCAAAGTCAAAGTGAGAATGAGCTAAGGGCCACTAAGATTGAATTAGATATAAGCAGGAATATACCTCGAAAAAGTTTAAGTACTGCTGATGTGATGAAGACACTCATAACATCCTCAAGTACCGCCGTTTCAAACAATTGTAGAGGAGATTCTACATCGTGGGATGCCAGAATTATCATTGCCTAAGAGGAATTTATAGTAAAGGTTCGGATATACAAAATTGTCAGGAATCATAACAGGCAGGTTTCTCAAAAATTACCTGAAGTGATAAAATAAGAAAGCTCCACATTCTATCAAAGCTTCTGAAAATCTGCCAAAACGAGCGGATCTCTGCAAAATTTGTCTTCCCCAACCACTTTGGTTCATGCACTTCATCTACAGGGGCCTGTGGATCAGCATAACATAATAGGTTAGTGAACAAGCTTAATGAAAAACAATAGCATGAGCTGCTTAATATTTGTTGGCTGTATGCCTGTACCTAACAGATTAGCTGTCAGATATACCTCAAAGAGTAGACACTAATTAAAACAAAGAGAACCGCTTTCCAACACATCCGATGTTTTTTAGCAGTATAAGATCACAAGCATATAGAGGAGACATGACAATGTTTGAACCATCTTTTTGTGCATGAGCAGATAAAAAAGCAGTTCAATCAATTGCAGCAAATATCATGAGATTGTTGGGACATAAGACAAGCTAGTAGAGGTGCCAGCACAGTAATTCATTTGATCGTACTATACACATATAAGATGAGAAGTTAGCTTACTCCCATTTCTTCATCCTTGCTGTTATCGCTTTTCTCTTCACGAGTCTTAACTGACTTTCGGGATTTCTTCTTTTTGGAATCATTTGAAGGGTTTATGCAAAAGAAATCATGATCTAGACGCATAGGCCAACCTATCTCGAAGCACTCTGGAGACCTGAAATTTAATCAGTGCACATTTCAACAACTTCTAGAAGTAATTTAGCATCATCAACCATAGAAATTTTCCCAACACAACACAGGAAGTTCATATCTTACCAGAAAAATTCATTCAAGTCGTCATAGTTCCTCCATCTGGAATGATCAGTTGTTCCATTTCTGTTTTTCATAGCTTCCTTCAGTAAATTGGTGGAAAAATTAGAAATATGCACAAACAAGGATGCACGAGCCCACCAGTCTAAGATTCAAAGTACCTCCTGAATAACCTCATATATTGGAGAAACAACTTTGCTAAGAAAGGCCTCATCTGCTCCACCATATGCTGGCATGACCATTTCTCCAGTAGTTAAACTCACTGCACCAGTCAACATGCCATGCAACTCACTTGCCATCTGGAAGAGAGCAATGCAGGAAACAAAATTTGGAAAGTATATTGTCAAAGGGGACAATGAAAACATTTATACGGATGCAACTTCCAGTCAGTATAATGCTTCTCTAGATTGTCCAGTTTTTTCTCTAATAATAATAATAATAATAACAATATAATAATAATAATAATAATAATAATAATAATAATAATAATAATAATAATAATAATAATAATAATAATAATAATAATAATTATTATTATTATTATTATTATTATTATTATTATTATTATTATTATCATTATTATTATTATTTTGTATTTAAAGTTAAGTGAAATTTTCTAAATTGCGTTTTAAAACATGATTCTGCTCAATCTATATCTCACAAATATATAAGTTTTCAACCGATTTTTCTTACTATGATTACTGAAGAACTGTGAAAGTATCAGGCAGAAAAGTAACAGTAAGAAGAGATAAACTTACGTGATGAAATATATAACAGAGACATTCTGGCATAAACCTTAAGTTCGCTGCTTCTCCCCATATCAACAAATAAAGTGCTATATACAGAAGTTTATATTGTTGGGCTTCCTGCTTTAAATATGGCAACCTGAATAAGAAGATATTGTTTACATTGGTGTTACTTCAAGTTAATATGCAGAAAACATCATAATATCATATTTAGAGAGAGTAAAGGTGCAAGTCTAGAATAAAAACAATGAATAATCTATTCCAGTGCTTGATGATGATGCCTGATGAAGATAGTTTACTAAAAGTCACAAAAGGATGCATAAGTTGTAGTTCAAATAATAGAAATAGCAAACGTTATGCTCACCGTATGTTGCTTTTTCTGCCTAGAAACTTGCACCATTCTGTATAGTTTTTAAAGAATTTCTTCATCAGTTCATCCACAGCTCCATCTCGTAACTAATAGCCAAAAAATGAAGTCATTCATAATAGATGGGGAAAAGGGGAACAGAATATTCTGAATAAAATCTTATGGTTGTAGTATTAAAGGCAGACCTTTGGTTCTTGTTTATGAGAGTGTCGAACATGGGAATTGGCAAGTAGAAGAATCAAATGCTCCCTCTGGTTCGCAACATTTCCTTTCTAGTGAGAGTTGACCAAACAAGGCCAGTTAGAACTAGAAATCAAATCTGCTAAATACTGAATACAAAATTCGGAAAATCTAAAAACTTTACAGTTTTGTACATTTTAATTACTATACCAATGCAAGTCAAATTATCTGAATAATGTCAGAAGCATGGTAACTAAATTAAAGATAACTGATCAAATATCAATACAATCAGAGAAAAAAACTAGGGACACAAAGGGGCACCTGAAATTTAAAGCAAAACTGAAGCCAGTCAAGCAAATCCATATGTGGCATGCGCCTTTTAAAGTCTTCCACGAGAGGCAGACCTCGAGCATTGCGGATGAAAGCTATTGCATATTTGATCTGTAGAATTCAAAATTTATTTAAACTCATATCATTTACCATAATATCTCTGTGCCACAGTATCTTCTGATCATATTCAACTAGATGAACAAGCTAGACTTAGCATTTAGTTTCTTGTAATGTTTGATGACATAGTGAATTCTTTTTTGTGTGCTAGAATAGAACTTTATAGAGAATGTGCCTACTTTTAAAGAGCATCAGACCTCAGGAAGTTGCATTATCGCTTGATGAACACCTCCTTGATCAAGAGGAAGAATGTTATACGGCACATAAAATTCTGATCTCGAATGGTCAGTCTCTGCAAGGGCCTAGTGGAAGAAAAAATTCAACTTAATATGTGGATGTAAATATGGGTGCTATAGTCAGAATGAGCTTTGCAGCCATCATAAGAACCCGATGGATAAATCATGGAGTATAGGAACACATAGAGACTCAAGGAAACCTGGGAACCTGCTGCCGAAGTAACTGTACTTAGTACTTCAAATAAAACGGATGCAATTGCACGTGCTTTCATCATCTTTTCTCTGAAAGAAGAGTCAATAAGTAGACATTCTATGAGTACATATTTCTGAATAATCAATTCCTTTAGACGGACAATTGTTTGTCTACTAGAGTTGGATAACCACCTAGTTTCCAGAGTATATTCTCCACCATGTTTGATGATGAAGTCTTTGTACTGCCGATATACACGTCGCAATTCACGTAAATCACTTTTTTCCCTCCTTTTTCTAATTGTGAGTTCTTCATCCTGAGGAACACGCATAGGCAAAGCAGAGGTTTATAACATGTTATAAACCTTGTCTCTTGGACAGCGCATGCATGCTTTTGACAACATATTTGTCATAAACATAACCGATCAATAGATATTTGGTAATTAATGAAACCAGATGTATATAAACATCTTCACAGTCCCAAAAATCCAAGATCCCTTCTAAAGATTACATTGACTTTTTTCATGGTGTTACAGATAAACATAATCAGTATTGAAGTTTCATACAGATTAAATGATGAATTTCAGCAATCAAACGAAATAAGAGAGGATATTGACATTATCAACTCAATGTTGTCTTTCATGAGCTTTACCAGCATCAAGAATCACAAAGGAGCTTACAGGAAACATATATGGAAATTTCACTTACATATGCGTTTAAACTGGATCACAATTGGGATCTATTTCGCAAATTTTATGGAAAAAAAAGTGCTAATGATTTTATTGTGAGGAAGTTGGTATGTCACTCGACACTTTTACCATGCAAGAGCCAAATACTGTTGGAGGATAAACAGAGGAATACAACCAGACATTTATGAATTGAGAAGAAATCATTTTAAAGATAGACAGAGAGGAAAAAACAAAATCTTACAATGCATAGAGGTACCAACACACACAGTTTCATACTTAGAATGCAAAACATTCTCTATATAACACACAGTTTCAAACATTCATGAGCTGCAAGACTATGATCAGCATCAAACTTTGAGCTGAGCTCGCTGAAAAACTATCGAACATTGAAAATGTGCATGACTCACATACTTAGGATGACAAAAGTCTAATGACGAGTAGTAAGGAGATATTCTCATTTTCCTTAACCCTTCAGATTCAGCTAAAAATCTACCTGTTCAAGTCGCTGAAGAAGAGAAGTTTTGAACTGTCGAACCCCCCGTCCACTTGAATTTCTGTCCAAGTTATGTGCCACTTCAAAGGCATGAAAACGACCTAGTTCAAAGAACTCAATCAATTAGTGTTTGCATACCAGACCCCGATGTACATACAAAAAACAAAAAAAAAAAAACATAAGCGTGAAAGAGAGAGATTGATGCTGCAATTACTTCAATTGTAGAAATAATTTTTTAAGTTCCATGCCTTATAACTTCATGTTTGTCTCTTTCCTGTCCTAGGAATGCAGTAATTTCATTTGCCTTTTACTATAAACAGATGATCAAAAAAATAATGTCACAATTTGAAAATCAATGAACTTCATGCTTGTTAACCCCCTGCAGCATGGCTAACAAGCTTTATTCCAATACAAACAGAATTTGACAAACTTCAAAAATCAAAGCACCAAAAACCCACAATCTCAACTTCAAAATAAACAGAGTCCATAATCGAAGTCTCAAATTAAGAACAAATAATAAAAAAAAAATAAAGAGAGAGAGAGGTAATTAGCAACTCACAAAGATAAGAAACCCTTGGTTCATCATTCTCAATCAAATTGGCAACACGAAGAAATCTTTGGATGTCAGAGAGCAGAGTGACAGGCAATTTCTCACTATCAAATGGTTCAGGGACGTGATCACGGCCCGAAGTGAGTGAGCGAGTGAAGGGCCTTGGGTTGGTGCTAGTATAAGCCCTTCGACTGCTGCTGCTCGCTCGATTTTGCTCATCATCATCGATGGGTTCTGCCACAATAATTTCTGACATTTTGTGGGTGAAGTAGAGTGAGATTGCATGGGGGTGAGTGTATATATATTGTGGAATCTTGAGTGTATATGCATGTTTAATTTTCTATGCGATTTTTTTGGTTTTTCCAGAGTGCTTTTTGGTTATGGGGTGTAATCTTTTTCGCTTTTTGCTTTGGTGAATTCAAGAAATTGCTGTGTGTGTGGAAGGGAGAGAGAGAGAGAGTTGGGTTGAAAACGAAAACTGGGAATGAACTTTTTTGGCGGGCAAAAATAATAAAATTTATAAAAATAAAATAAGGCTATTTGCTCTTTTATTTTTAAAGAATCCTAAATGAATTTTTTTTTTCTTTTTTTTGACACACCTTATAAATTGGGTGTATGTTGTTAAATTGATTGGCTATTCCACTGAAAATAAGAGTAGGTCTTGTGTCTAATATTGGATGCTTGTACTCTCATATCTAGAAACACGGTAGATTTTATATTACAATATTAAAAATGTATATTTATACTTCTAAAATGCATATTTATATATTATTGTTGCGCATGATTGGACCATGTCCTCGAATACGATCGTGCACAAGGAAAACAAAAACGCATGTTTGTAATTGAAAAACATATAATATTTATAATTGAAAAATACATGTTTATAGTTGACAAAACATATAATATTTATGATTGAAAAATGTATATTTACACATTATTGTGACGCACATTCGAACCATTTCTCAGAAAATAACTGTCTACAATTACAGAACTAAACTTTTTTCTCAAAGTTTGTGTCAAAAATTCTCAAATAAACCTTTTTCTTTTATTAATTAAAGAAGATTCATAACTAGTTGTTCAATTACAATTCACGATTAGCAACATCTTAGATTTTCTTGCTTTTTTTTTTTTAAGACAATCATGTATGTGTTAAATGATGAATATATCAAATGTAGCATTTATTGTAAACTACACGTAAACATGTGTATTGTTGATATATTTAGTATATCATAATTTTGGGTTGAGCATTCTTTAATAGAAATGTGTGAGGCATAATTAGATAATTTGCATGACTGCTAAACTTCCATGATCTGGAAATCTTTACAAAAGTTAATATTAAAATTTTTAGTCTGGCAGAAATCCCTTTATATTTTATTGTTAATTAATATATAATGTAGTGATCATCTGTGGTAAAACTCTTCCCTCTTGTGATGAAAAAACTATAATAACATCATAAAGCTACTTTAATTGCTTGCTGTAAAGATTAAAGAACACTTTAAATTTCTTTATCATTTCTGAAATGAATGTATAATTTGTCGTCTCTATTCTAAGTGGTCTTCCAACATATTATATTAGAAGGATTAATATAATTAATAGAAGTCTTATATCACATCGTGTCATGGATAATCTTTATAAGACGAAACTCACAAATTACTTCATAAATTTATATACAGATTATAGGTTGATTTATCTTACAAAATTAGGTCTTTAAAATACTTTACAATGTCATGAATAAGTCAATTTAATAGAAACAGAAAGCAACCAGTGAAAATGTGGAAAGAAAAATATATATTTTCACTGACCTAATCTCTGCAGTGAAAGCTTTTCTTAATTTGATTTTTTAAATAGGATATAGTAGTAATGAAATAGCTTTTTCCTCATTGTTGTGGGTCTTCAACTTTATTTGCAAAAGATAATGAAACTCGAAATTATTGGTTTCTTTAAGCTAAAAAAAGGTAGTGAAATGCAGTGATATTGTCAAAAGCAGGTTATACATGGACAATACAAAGTGGCACACTCTTTTGACCAAATTTTCTTTCTTCTCCTCTAAGAATATGAAAGATTATATAGGAGAGTAAGTTTCTATCTAATAACCAAACACAATACTTATACACGTGTATTATATATATAGAATCCATTTTATGATGTCAACTTTTAATTCACACTCATTTATGTTACGACAATATATACTGATTTTACGTTGATATTGTTTTCATATTAAATCATACGTCACTCAAACCATGGATGTATATTAGGGGTTTATAATTTATTTTATTTTATTTTTTTGGTATAGTTGTCAAAGACAAACTTCACATTTTAAAACATTAATTACAATTTTAGTCTCAACTCTTATAACTTAGCAAAAAAACCAAGACTTTAATTAGCTTCAAATCACAATTGTGTTTTCTAGCAATCTGAATACACGTTTTGAAATAAATAATCAGGTAAGACACATCATCAAAATTTGAAATAAAAAATAAAATTTGATTTCGATCAAGACAGTTTTTTGAGGTGAATTTAAATTGCAATCCTATTATAATTTAAATTCACATAAAACAAACTCATTTTAAAGGGGATTAAAATTTTATTTTATTTTTTAAAATTATGTTACTTATGATGTGGAGTTGGTCTCTTGTGAGACTGTCTCACATACGAAAAAACTCAAGTATATCTTTTATAGATATAAATATGTATTTTTTAGTTATAAGTATGTGTTTATAAGTATGCAGACATAAGTATGAGTTATATGTTACAATTATAAGCATGTATTTTTTTTGCTATAAGTATGATCGTCGAGCTGTGTGACGATTGCACATGAGTTTTTGTGTATGATGTGGCATCTTATATAATTAATTGGGTTGATATCAATTTGTTATCTGAACTATATCATTTTTTAATGGGTGTAAACTCAAAATGATTCGTTCACTAAACAATCTCTTCAAAATTTTCCGATTGCTACCCAAACTCAATTTTTGACATATTGTCCTACAAAATAGGCCGAAAAACTCGAAAATGTAATTTATCTCCAAACATCAATAAAAAAATGTGAGTCATACACCAAAATGATTTTTATTTGAAACCAAATTATAAACTCAAGTCAATTTCATATTCCCATTTGATTTGAGCGCAAATCGAACAAAAAATCCTAGGATTTTGAATGATTTTTGTCGTTTCAAGTTCGAATCGAACTAAGAATCATTATATTGACTTAGGGTCATAATTTGGCATCTAAAGGAAGTTATTTTAGTGTATGACTCATGTATTCTGGTAGATGTTTGGAGGTAGTTTGTGTTTTCGAATTTTTTGATAGTTGTTTTTTTACAGGAAAATGTGTCAAAAATTGAATTCAGATAGCAACCAGATCACAATTATTTTTATGCACCATTTGCACTGATCTAGATCCGTGCAATTGGGTCGACCCGATTCGGGGGTGTATTACATGCGTCCCACGCCCACACGTGCCCAAACCCTAGTTTAACAGTTATATTGGCTTAAACTTTTAGTTTAGTAAACCTAACTTTTTAGTTATATCCGCATAACATTATAATTATGTTCGCATAACCTTTTGTAGTGCATGACAGAAGTATAATACCTTTTAAAACCTTTATGTTATAATAACATAACATTTATATTGTAAAAGTATGACCTTTATGTTGTAATAATATAACCAAATAATGTTTAAATGTCCACCGTGGGCAACTCTTAATATGCCCCACCGACGACGTGTAATGATCTCATCCACTCGTTATATGAAAAGTGAAATTAATAGATATTCTGGATTTTTAACACATAAGCGTCCATGGTAGGTAAGTGAGCAGACTGCAATATAACTTTATGTTATTCTTTAAGTACATAAATGTTATGATATTTGTATACAAAAGCCTATTAATATATGTAACATAAATGTTAAATTATTATATTATAAAAGATTCAGTTATACTACATGAATTTTTATAGTAAAAGAAGTTTAAGTTATTCATTGAAAGTTTATGAAATCTGTACATAAATGTTATATTATTATAACATAAAGGTCATGACATAAATAAATAAAAAATAAAAAAATCTAGATGCGGATCCCAGCTGAACCGGATCCGACCCAACCCACTTGCGTAATAGCATAGATCATGATACATACACGTAGTTCACGCACAAACACTATCCACAACCCGAATAATTTCAAAAAAAAAAAACTAGTAATCAAAGGCCTTTTTAAAGTTGTTAAACACCCAATGTAAGAATATGCAATATAGTTTAGATAACAAATTAATACTAACCATAATTAATTTGACAGAGACATGGACAAAGTATATATCTATAAAAATACAATTAATTATTCAAATTGCAATAATGAGTTAATCAAACTCATGATTTTATTTTAATCTGAATTGATGATTAAATTGCAACATTTTTTTAAAAGATAACTATTACAAAAAAAATAAAAAAATTAATATTCACGATTGATATTGTGGCAACTGTCATAACCTGCATATATTAGAGAAAAATAGTTAAACAACCTTGAAATTTATGGCAATCATTTGGAGAAGATGATTAAAATAATGGTAGAGCAATAGATGTTCTAAATAGAATGTACTCGTGTTATTTAATTTTCAGCAGATCAAATTAATTATCAAACAGATTGAGATCACATATTCTAAGGCAAAATCCACCAATTTTCTTAATAATGTGTATATATTTTTCAAGTAAAAAATCTGTATTAAAAGATTGATAAGAAAGCATCACATATTCTAAGGCAAAATCCACCAATTTTCTTAATAATGTGTATATATTTTTCAAGTAAAAAATCTGTATTAAAAGATTGATAAGAAAGCAGTGAGTTAAAATCTATATATGCATGAAAAGCAAAGTATAAAATGAATGAGCAAGTGAAAGAAAAAGCAAGTCGACAAAAGCCATTGATCAATCATATGGAGTATATATTCCTTCTGCCTCGCTTTCTGTTGCACATTACTAAATTTCTTAAATCTTGTTTAATTTATTATTCTCACAATAAAATTCCTACTTAGTATTTTCTTAATTCCTATTGTACAAATATAACATCTGACAATATTGATCAGTATAGCATAACATCATGCTACGTGTATAAAATGATATGGACACTTGAGTTAATTAGGTGTTTCCTGTCTAGTATGCAAATTTACAAAGGCGATTTTGAAAAAAAGAAAAAAAAAAATATATATATATATATATATATATTATATTTATATATTGGTTGTTTCATATTAGTGTTTCGTAATAGGTTGATATGATATGATGGAAGAGCACTGATTTAATAAAAGCAAAAACAGGTATTTGGAAACAATTGTGCAGAAAATGTTGAGCATGTATATGATTTTAGTAGCTAAGTTATATGTACCTTATAAAAGATTCCCATCTTGGAGTTGCTTTTATGAGCCACCCATGTGATGTGACTCTTCTTTTTGATACAGTGTATAAGAATGAAAGATTAGACTAACTAATCTTTGATTGGGAGGCACAAAGTAGGGGAAAATAGCCGTGTATACCCTTTTTTATAAAAATTGATCATTTTTTACCCATCAATATAGAAATTGATTCTTTTTTACCCATTAATATAACAATTGATCCCTAAATACCCATAAATATAATAATTGATCCCAAAATACCCATTTTTGAGTCAAGTCAACTTTGAAATGGGCCCCACTAGTCCAATCAAATTCATTATTTAGTTATTTATCATACTATTATTTTATTAAATAGAAAATTATTATTTTTTTAAATACTAATGAATTAATATTTGAAAATTAATATGCTTTTTCAAAAATTAATGCATTAATTTTCAAAAATTCATACATTAATTTTAGTAATACATAATGAATTTTCGAAAATTAATGTATTAATTTTCGACAATTAATGCATTAATTTTAGTAATTTTTGAAAAAATTAATGCATTAAATTTCAAAAATTAATAAAATTAATGCATGAATTTTCGAAAATTAATGCATAAATTTTAGTAATTCATACATTAATTTTAGTAATACATAATGAATTTTCCAAAATTAATGCATTAATTTCCGAAAAAGCATAGGGATTTTCGAAAAATTACAAAAATTAATGCATGAATTTTCGAAAATTAATGCATTAAATTTCGAAAAAGCATAATAATTTTTGAAAATTAATGCATTAATTTTCGAAAATTCATGCATTAATTTTCGAAAATTCATGCATTAATTTTAGTAATTTTCAAAAATTAATGCATTAATTTTCGAAAAAGCATATGAATTTTCGAAAATAACTAAAATTAATGCATTAATTTTTGAAAAACACATATTAATTTTCGAAAATTACTACAATTAATGCATTAATTTTCAAAAATTACTAAAATTGATGCATTAATTTTAGAAAAACACATTTGAATTTTCGAAAATTAATGTATTAATTTTCAAAAAACACATATTAATTTTTGAAAATTACTAAAATTGATGCATTAATTTTCGAAAATGAATGTATTAATTTTCGAAAAACACATATTAATTTTCGAAAATTACTAAAATTAATGCATTAAGTTTTGAAAATTACTAAAATTAATACATTAATTTTTGAAAATTAATGCATCAATTTTAGTAATTTTCGAAAATTAATGCATTAATTTTAGTAATTTTTGAAAATTAATATGTGTTTTTCGAAAATTAATACATTAATTTTCGAAAACGGTAATTCTATGTGGGCAGATTTTGCCCAGACAGAAAAGCAGAAACCATTAATTGAAATTTAAAATAGTATGTTAAATGACAATTATATCCTTAATGAAAATATATACAATCAAATTTTCAAATTTCAAACCAAAACAATATTTCTCTCTCCACTCATTAATGAAACAATATTTTCTCCACTAATTCATAATTTATTGTCATAAATTACATAAAAAAAACTAAGTCGTCTATTTGAGGAGATATAAAATTTGACTTGATAAATATTTTAAAATTATTGATTATTATACAAATATTTGTTTGATGATGAAGAAGATTTGACCTGAAAAATATTTTAAATTATTAATTATCTTACAAATATTTGTTTAATGTGTGAAGATTCGAGTTGATAAATATTTTAAAATTATTGATTAACTTACAAATATTTTTGAATTATGAAGAAAAAGATTTGACTTGATTAGAGGTGGAGATTGGAACGGAAATTTCCGATATCCGCCTAATCCGATCCGAAATTTTCCGATTTTGGAACGAATATTTTTAATCCGAAATCCGAAAATACAAATTCCGATTTTTTCGAAAATTTTTGGATGGAAATCGGAATTAGTTTTGAATTTTTTGGAAATTTCGAAATCCGATCCGAAATATTTCCGAAATTCAATTTTCGGAAATTCCGATTTTCGATCCGATCCGAAATTCCAATCCGATTTCCGATTTATTTTCAAAATTTTAATAATACTATATACTATATAATATATTTTATATACTTTATATTATATGATAGTATATAAATATATTATATACTATAATCTATAGTTTATACTGTAGTATCTGTAGTTGTTTAGTATTATTTTATAATATATACTATATATTATAGTATATAATGTAGTTTTTTAATTATATTATATTATATACTACATATTATATACTATGTACTGTATATTATATACTTTATTACATATAATATAGTTTATACTATAATTTTATTTTATTCTATATACTATAGTTTATATTGTATACTATATACTATATGTATATAGTATAGTTTATACTATAGTTTTATTTTATTCTATATCCTATAGTTTATACTGTATATTATATACTATATGTATATAGTATAGTTTATACTATAGTTTTATTTTATACTATATACTATAGTTTATGCTGTAGTTGTTTAACATTATTTTATAATATATACTATATATTATGGTAATTTGCTAAAATATGAAACATGTATATGAATTCATTTATTTTCAATACTAGGATATTAGAAAAGGCTATATAGCTAATAGAACAACTAATTAATTCCGAAAATTTCTGAATTTCTGAATTTTTTAATTTTCAAAAATTTCGAAAAAATTTCCGAAGATTTCTGAAAAAAATTCTGAAAATTTCCGAAAAATTCCAAAATTTCCGAAATCAGATTGGATTTCACATTTCCGAAAACTTTTGGATGGAAATTGGAATTGGTTTTTCATTTCCGAAATTTTTTGGAATTTTTCCGAAACACCCTATTTCCGATTCGATCCGTCCGATCTCCACCCCTAGACTTCATAAATATTTTAAAACTATTGATTATTTTATAAATATTTGTTTGATAAGGAAAAGATTCGAATTGATAAGTATTTTAAAATTATTAATTAACTTGCAAATATTTTTTTAAATTATTGATTATCTTAGAAATATTTGTTGATAAGACAAAGATTCGAAATTAATAATTTTAAAATATTTACCTTTTAATATTCATATCAATTCAATATGAACAATTCATATAAAACTTGTTGAAGTTATGACATCAATAATATCAATTGAAATATCTATATATATCAATATTTAACTTTTTTAGAACATGTCGATATTAATAATATTAATCATATCGATATTTAAATTTTTTTGAACTTGTCGATATTACAAACATCAATCATATATATTTATATATATTATTGAAATATCTATATATTGATATTAACGAAATCAATCATATATATTATTGAAATATCTATATATTAATATTTAATTTTTATAGAACTTGTCGATATTAACGACATCAATCATATCAGTATATAACTGTTTTTTTAGAACTTGTCGATATTAACGACTCAATATTTAACTTTTTTATAACTTGTTGATATTAACGACATAAATCATATATATTATTGAAATATCTATATATTAATATTTAATTTTTTTAGAACTTATCGATATTAAGGACATTATTGATATTTTTTTTAGAACTTATCGATATTAAGGACATTAATCATATCAATATTTATATTTTTTAGAATATTAATGACATGAATCATATAAATATTTAAATTTTTTAGAATTGGTCCATATTAATGAAATTAATCTATATATTAATATTTAACTTTTTTTTAGAATTTGTCCATATTTTCATTACACTGTATATTTCATTTTTAAAAACTTATTTTTATATTTATATTTAATATTTCTATTCAATTTGATTTTTTTATCTTATAAATAAACCTTTCATTTCAACTATATTAACTCATATTTTTTCTCCACTCTAAAAGTTTTCTATAATATTTATGTTAACCATAACATTTTTTTTATAATCTTTCTGTTTTTTTTTTGAAATAAATAGAGATTTTCATTAAGATAAAAAATAAAAGTGTTACGAGCAGATCTTTCTGTTAAATATTATAATATTTCTGTTAATCCATATCTATTCTTATTTTAAAAGTTTTCCCATAATTTTTTTGTTAACCCATATCTGAATTTCAAAATTATTCTAAAATATTTTTATAATTTTTCTTATCAAAATTTCATAATTATTCTTATTTTAAAAGTTTTTCCATAATTTTTTTGTTAACTCATATCTGAATTTCAAAATTGTTTTAAAAGATTTTTATAATTTTTTTATCAAAATTTCATAATTATTCTAGGAGTTATTGGAGAAGCAACACTTTCAAAGGTATGCAAATAATAATTAAATAAAGATTAATTTAATTGAAGATGTAAATAATAATTAAATAAATAGCAACTTAATTAAAGTATGCAAATAATAATTAAAATAAAAAGTAAGTTAATTAAATTTAGCTATTGTTTTAATAGCTGTATTGTATTTAGCGGGAATGAGTAGAAAACATGCGTCATTTCCATTATTATGGAGCCAAATTATATTAGGGTTAGAATAGTCATTTAATAATATTAATAACATTTTTATTTAATTTTTTTCACTTTCTGCCATGGCAGAATCTGCCCATTTAGCACGTCCCGAAAATTCATACATTCATTTTCGAAAATTAAAGCATCAATTTTAGTAATTTTCGAAAATTAATATATGTTTTTCGAAAATGTATACATTAATTTTCAAAAATTCATACATTCATTTTCAAAAATTAATGCATCAATTTTAGTAATTTTCGAAAATTAATATATGTTTTTCGAAAATTCATACATTCATTTTCGAAAATTAATGCATCAGTTTCTGTAATTTTCGAAAATTAATGCATCAATTTTTGTAATTTTCGAATAACACAAATTAATATATGTTTTTCGAAAATTAATGCATCAATTTTAGTAAATTTCGAAAATTAATGCATCAATTTTATTTATTTTCGAAAATTAATATATGTTTTTCGAAAATTAATGTATTAAATTTCGAAAATTCATACATTCATTTTCGAAAATTAATGCATCAATTTCAGTAATTTTCGAAAATTAATGCATCAATTTTTGTAATTTTCGAAAATTAATGTATTAATTTTAGTAATTTTCGAAAATTCATACATTCATTTTCGAAAATTAATGCATCAATTTTTGTAATTTTCGAAAATTAATGCATTAAGTTTAGTAATTTTTGAAAATTAATATGTGTTTTTCGAAAATTAATACATTAATTTTTGAAAATTCATACATTCTTTTTCAAAAATTAATGCATCAATTTTAGTAAATTTCGAAAATTAATTGATCAAATTTAGTAATTTTTGAAAATTAATGCATCAATTTTAGTAATTTTCGAAAATTAATATATGTTTTTCGAATATTTATACGTTAATTTTCAAAAATTCATACATTCATTTTCGAAAATTAATGCATTAATTTTAGTAATTTTCAAAAATTAATATGTGTTTTGCGAAAATTAATGCATCAATTTTAGTAATTTTCGAAAATTAATGCATGAATTTCAGTAATTTTCGAAAATTAATGCATCAATTTTTGTAATTTTTGAAAATTAATGCATTAATTTTAGTAATTTTCGAAAATTAATATATGTTTTTTGAAAATTAATGCATCAATTTTAGTAATTTTCGAAAATTAATATATGTTTTTCGAAAATTAATGCATCAATTTCAGTAATTTTCGAAAATTAATGCATTAATTTTAATAATTTTCGAAAATTAATATGTGTTTTTTGAAAATTAATATATTAATTTTTAAAAATTCATACATTCATTTTCCAAAATTAATGCATCAATTTTAGTAATTTTCAAAAATTAATGCATTAATTGTAGTAATTTTCAAAAATTAATATGTGTTTTTCGAAAATTAATGCATTAATTTTAGTTATTTTCGAAAACGGTAATTCTATGTGGGCAGATTCTGCCCAAGCAGAAAAGCAGAAAGCATTAATTAAAATTTAAAATAATATGTTAAATGACAATTATATCCTTAATGAAAATATATACAATTAAATTTTCAAATTTCACACCAAAACAATATTTCTCTCTCCACTCATTAATGAAACAATTTTCTCCACTAATTCATAATTTATTGTCATAAATTACATAAAAAAAACTAAAACGTCTATTTGAGGAGATATAAAATTTGACTTGATAAATATTTTAAAATTATTGATTATTGTACAAATATTTGTTTGATGATGAAGAAGATTTGACCTGAAAAATATTTTAAATTATTAATTATCTTACAAATATTTGTTTAATGTGTGAAGATTCGAGTTGATAAATATTTTAAAATTATTGATTAACTTACAAATATTTTTCAATTATAAAGAAGAAGATTTGACTTGATTAGGAGTGGAGATTGGAACGGAAATTTTCGATATCCGCCTAATCCGATCCGAAATTTTTCGATTTTGGAACGAATATTTTTAATCCGAAATCCGAAAATACAAATTCCGATTTTTTCGAAAATTTTCGGATGAAAATCGGAATTAGTTTTGAATTTTTTGGAAATTCCGAAATTCGATCCGAAATATTTCCGAAATTCAATTTTCGGAAATTTCGATTTCCGATCCAATCCGAAATTCCAATCCGATTTCTGATTTATTTTCAAAATTTAATAATACTATATACTATATTTTATATACTTTATACTATTTGTAAATATAAATATACATATTATAATATACTTTATAATACTATATACTATATAATATATTTTATATACTTTATACTATATGATAGTATATAAATATATTATATACTATAATCTATAGTTTATATTGTAGTATCTGTAGTTGTTTAGTATTATTTTATAATATATACTATATATTATAGTTTATACTGTAGTTTTTTAATTATATTATATTATGTACTACATATTATATACTATATATTGTATATTATATACTTTATTATATATAGTATAGTTTATACTATAATTTTATTTTATTCTATATACTATAGTTTATACTGTATACTATATACTATATGTATATAGTATAGTTTATACTATAGTTTTATTTTATACTATATACTATATAGAAGAATATTATATACTATATATTATATACTTTATTACATATAGTATAGTTTATACTATAATTTTATTTTATTCTATATCCTATAGTTTATACTGTATATTATATACTATATGTATATAGTATAGTTTATACTATAGTTTTATTTTATACTATATACTATAGTTTATGCTGTAGTTGTTTAACATTATTTTATAATATATACTATATATTATGGTAATTTGCTAAAATATGAAACATGTATATGAATTCATTTATTTTCAATATTAGGATATTAGAAAAGGCTATATAGCTAATAGATCAACTAATTAATTCTGAAAATTTTTGAATTTTTGAATTTTTTAATTTTCAAAAATTCCGAAAAATTTTCCGTTGATTTCTGAAAATTTCCGAAAAATTCCAAAATTTCCGAAATCGGATTGGATTTCACATTTCCGAAAATTTTTGGATGGAAATTGGAATTGGTTTTTCATTTCCGAAATTTTTTGGAATTTTTCCGAAACACTCTATTTCCGATTCGATCCGTCCGATCTCCACCCATAGACTTCATAAATATTTTAAAACTATTGATTATTTTATAAATATTTGTTTGATAAGGAAAAGCTTCGAATTGATAAATATTTTAAAATTATTAATTAACTTACAAATATTTTTTTAAATTATTGATTATCTTAGAAATATTTGTTGATAAGACAAATATTCGAATTGATAAATATTTTAAAATTATTAATTAACTTACAAATATTTTTAAATTACAGTATTCTTTTATTAAAATAAATAATAATTTTATGGGCTTACTTAAACCATTTCACCATATATTTGCTTTTTAAAAACTTGTTTTTAATATTTCTATTCAATTTGATTTTTTTACCTTATAAATAAAATTTTCATTTCAACTATATTATCTCATTTTTCTCGTTTATAGAACTTGTCGATATTAACGACATCAATCATATCAGTATATAACTGTTTTTTAGAACTTGTCGATATTAACGACTCAATATTTAACTTTTTTATAACTTGTTGATATTAACGACATAAATCATATATATTATTGAAATATCTATATATTAATATTTAATTTTTTTTAGAACTTATCGATATTAAGGACATTAATCATATCAATATTTATATTTTTTAGAATATTAATGATATGAATCATATAAATATTTAAATTTTTTAGAATTGGTCCATATTAATGAAATTAATCTATATATTAATATTTAACTTTTTTTTTTAGAACTTGTCCATATTTTCATTACACTGTATATTTCCTTTTTAAAAACTTATTTTTATATTTATATTTAATATTTCTATTCAATTTGATTTTTTTTTATCTTATAAATAAACCTTTCATTTCAACTATATTAACTCATATTTTTTCTCCACTCTAAAAGTTTTCTATAATATTTATGTTAACCATAAAATTTTTTTTATAATCTTTCTGTTTTTTTTTTTTTGAAATAAATAGAGATTTTCATTAAGATAAAAAATAAAAGTGTTACGAGCAGATTAAATATTATAATATTTTTGTTAATCCATATCTATTCTTATTTTAAAAGTTTTTCCATAAAATTTGTTAACCCATATCTGAATTTCAAAATTGTTCTAAAAGATTTTTATAATTTTTCTTATCAAAATTTCATAATTATTCTTATTTTAAAAGTTTTTCGATAATTTTTTTGTTAACCCATATCTGAATTTCAAAATTGTTCTAAAAGATTTTTATAATTTTTTTTTATCAAAATTTCATAATTATTCTAGGAGTTATTGGAGAAGCAACACTTTCAAAGGTATGCAAATAATAATTAAATAAAAATCAACTTAATTGAACATGTAAATAATAATTAAATAAATAACAACTTAATTAAAGTATGCAAATAATAATTAAAATAAAGAGCAAGTTAATTAAATTTAGCAATTGTTTTAATAGTTGTATTGTATTTAGCGGGAATGAGTAGAAAACATGCGCCATCTCCATTATTATGGAGCCAAATTATATTAGGGTTAGAATAGTCATTTAATAATATTAATAGCATTTTTATTTAATTTTTTTCACTTTCTGTCATGGCAGAATCTGCCCATTTAGCACGTCCCTTTCGAAAATTCATATGCTTTTTCGAAAAATTAATGCATTAATTTTTGAAAATTACTAAAATTAATGCATGAATTTTCGAAAATTAATGCATTAATTTTCAAAAAATTACAAAATTTAATGCATTAATTTTCGGAAATTACTATGCTTTTTCGAAAATTAATTTTTGAAAATTCATATGCATTTTTCGAAAATTAATGCATTAATTTTCGAAAATTTTATTATGTATTACTAAAATTAATGTATGAATACTAAAATTGATGCATTAATTTTCGAAAATTCATGCATTAATTTTAGTAATTTTAGAAAATTAATGCATATATTTTCGAAAAAGCATATGAATTTTTGAAAATTAATGCATTAATTTTAGTAATTTTTGAAATTTAATGCATTAATTTTTGAAAAAGCATATGAATTTTTGAAAATTACTACAATTAATGCATTAATTTTCAAAAATTACTAAAATTAATGCATTAATTGTCGAAAATTAATGTATTAATTTTCGAAAATTCATTATGTATTACTAAAATTAATGTATGAATTTTTTGAAAATTAATGGATTAATTTTCAAAAATTATTAATTTTTGAAAATTAATTTTAAAAAATTAATGCATTAATTTTTGAAAAAGCATATTAATTTTCAAATATTAATTCATTAGTATTTAAAAAATAATAATTTTCTATTTAATAAAATAATAATATGATAAATAATTAAATAATGAATTTGATTGGACTAGTGGGGCCCATTTCAAAGTTGACTTGACTCAAAAATGGGTATTTTGGGATCAATTGTTATATTTATGGGTATTTAGGGATCAATTGTTATATTGATGGGTAAAAAAGGATCAATTTCTATATTAATGGGTAAAAAAGGATCAATTTTTATAAAAAAGGGTATAAAGGGCTATTTTCCCCACAAAGTAGTGTGATAGAATATTAACAAGTCAATGAAGGTTGTTTTAAATAAATGGATTTTAAACCCACTCAAATCGAAGAGCGGTAAATAAAATACATTTTTAGTTAAATATTTGAATACTTGAAAAAAGAATAAGCTAGGATATGATTTTATAAGATATATGATTTATATATCGTCATATTAAAAAAATATTTAAATGAAGATATAATTGAAAGGATGTTGATTTGACGTAGATAAATTATTTTTTAAGATTGTGTGGCTTATGTTATGTCTCACGTGAAAATTTATTTGGACACATGAAGTTAGACACCAAAGAATCAATTTGAGTTGCAATAATAAATGAAAGTTGTGATTTTTTTGCTAATTATATAAAAAGTTAGGATTAAATTGCAATTTTGGATAGGTGGTGATTTTATTTTATCATTTGATTTTCGGTTTTTGTTGGAAATGACGTGGCATCTGACATGACATGTTTGTTAGATGCATGGACTTTTGTCACCGATAAATATAAATATGGCTATATTACAACAGTGAATAAAGACCGTGACTTGTTTACATTATTAAAATTAAATGGAGATAAATTTAAGCAAAAAAAAAAAAAAAAAAAATATATATATATATATATATATATATATATATATATATTTTCGCAATTACACCATTAATTTGTTACTGAAAAAGTACTTAATTATATATTAATCAATAAATGAAACTTAAAAAAATCGTCACTTACACATATATATCTCACTCGTTCATGAATATATAATTGTCGACAATAATCTTGAATGAGACTATGAGAGAGTTATGACATGTTAGTTGTATAGAATAGTGTAGTTTTAATCAAAATAGGCCCTAGCATTAAAGTAATTATAAATTGTTTTATAATTATTAATAAATGTGATATTTATTTTCAAATTCATATCTTATTGTATATATTTCATAAATATTATAGAAAATTCCTAATTTATTTGATGTAATCATAATCTTAGTATATAAGTATTATATACAAGAGGATTAAAATTATGGATAATAAACTTAAATTATGTCTATAATGAAATTAATTAAATTATGGATCTTTAATTAAAACATCAATAATGCGGCCCAAAACATAAGATGTGACCGTCTTATTTGAACCGTTGATGTACAGACATTTGAGTGGGCGTATTTATATATGATTTGATCATATAAGATACAGACAAATTTAATTTGTGTTTTTCCTACAAATTCTGTGTATGGAAATCCAAATTAAATTATAAGATGACCATATATGGATGAATCTTAATCTTGAGTGATTATAGACTCTTATTTAGTTTGATGTGGTTCTTAATTTGCTTGTTTCTGTTTGTCAATGGACTTTCGCAATACTTGTATTTTAGATTCACATAGAATTAAATTATTGAGAATATAAATTCATAGATATGGAATCAATTCTTTCTTGTAGGAAGTAGAAAAATAATTCTCTTATTTGTTAATTTTGGAACTAAATGGTTTGAGATCTCTAATTTATAATAGGATTATAAATTAACCATTCACTAGTAAATTAATGGTAAATGAGGAAAAGAGATAATTGAAGAGGTTGATGGATAATACCTACTTTAATTACGAATTGTCTATGGAGGATTAATCTATATGTAATGCTTATATCAGTGGACGACTCAATTTCGAAGAGTAAAATATTCTATAATCGTAAGAGTGCAATTTCGTATTTTTAGTGGAGTGATAGCGGAATTAATAAGTTGAATGAATTAATTAAAGAGTTTAATTGTTTATTCGATTTATTGGAGCTTATGATTATGGGTCAATGGACCCACGTTCTTTCTAAGTAAAACGGGTTAAATATAAGTTTATATATTTCTAATGATTTATGAAAAATAGTTTTCCATGTGATTTGAGTAATTATATAAATATCATTTAATTTTAGGAATATTTGATATTTTACGGTGATGACTGTATTAGAAATTAAATAAATATTTTGATATTTATTTTTGATATTAATATAATCAATAAAGTTGATATTATAAGATAATATCAACTATAATTATATTAAGATTAGGATTAAGATTGTGAATCTTAATAAGATTAGATTTTTACTTAGAGATAAAATCCTAATTAGATTGGGATTAAAATTTCAACTAAATACAGATAGAATTGAGTATAAAAGAAAGTCACAAATTTTCCCCCCAAAAAGGAAAAATACACGCCAACTTCATCAAAGAGGGACGCCAATTTTTGGTGAGAAAAAGTAGTGTTTTCTTGATTTTTTTTCAATAATAATAGTTTAATATCCATCCCAATTCAATTAGTTCAATCATATGATCTCATGAATTGAGTAAATCATATGACTAATTTAATTAGAATAATAAACGACTCATGAGGACATTATAGAAATAATTTAGTTAGAATAATATACGATATTTTGGGTGCCTACAAACTACCATTGAAAAGGAGAAACGAATCGGAAGATCGTGGTTCTTGAACAATTCGTTGGATATCAAAGTAAAAGAGAAAAGAATATCATCGAAAGTATATTTCTTTGCAGTTCTTTAGTTCTATATAAATTTAATATTAATGATATGTTCTTATATCTGAAATAATGATTTTTGAGGTTCATCGCTTCTGTTATCGTTCGATTAGATCGAAAATACGACTTTTATTCGACACAAATTCAATTCGGGACCCGATTAATTTCCAACAAGAAGTTGATGCTGGCCCCTTTCGAAAATTTAAAATTTAATCCTATAATTTTAGCCCTATTCATTTGACATCACTAATTTTATAAGAACTTTCTATAATGATCTTTAATTTTTAATTATTTCAAATTTTAGTTGGATTTTCAGTTTACACAGTTATATTGTTTGTGTTTGTCATGTTGACGTGGTGTTCCGAAATTTAAGATCATGGTTGTATGATGAGTACATTGACATGAGAAGTATCAAATGATTTTGTTTTATAGAATCATCTTAGTTTTATATTTGTGTTTTTTTTTTCTTTCTCATATCTATTGATTTAGATGATTGATTTCAAATTACGATTCGATTAGAATAGAAAACAATTATAGTCTAAGTTTGGTACATATATATTTGCAATAATATGAATTATTTGCAGAAATTTTGGGGAAGAAGAAGATGAATATCGTGTACTTAAAATTTTAAACTCACTCTATAGTATACTAATACTGTAAAAGTATACAAATGATATCTAAAGAGTATACAACTGATGCATTAAGAATATTGTAATTAATATCTTTTATTGAATGAACAACTAATACTTTAAAAATATACAACTGATATTTTCACTGATACCTAAGAGTATTCAAGTTATATCTTTATTGGATGAATTATATATATGGACTCAAGTAGTTTGCGGTCCACACCAACTATAATGTAGCCGCATATGAAGATATGTGGGTGTATGTAGAGACGTCCCACGCACTAAGTCGAGTTGGGAACATGAATCCTAAATCCGCACCCTGTGGCACACAAGTTTTTGCCCTATCACACATACATCTCACTCGTTGATTAATATATATAGTTGTCGGCAATAAACTTGAATGAGACTATGAGAGAATTATGCCATGTTAGTTGTATAGAATAGTGTAGTTTTAATCAAAATAGGCCCCATCATTATCATACATGAAAGAAGTTGATGCTGACCCCTTTCGAAAATGTAAAATTTAATCCTATAATTTTTAGCCTATTCATTTTACATCACTAATTTTATAAGTATTTTCTACAATGATCTCTAATTTTTAATTATTTCAAATTTTAGTCTGATTTTCTATATATAACAGTAATATTGATTGTGTATTTGTCATGTTGATGTGGCGTTCCAAAAGATCTTGGTTGTATGGTGAATGCATTGACATGAGAAGTGTCTTTGTCAGCAATTAATGCTGGAAATTAAAATTTCAATTCTTGGACATCCGATTCGAACTGCACACAACATTGTATCTGGACAGTCTAAAGAAGGTCATCAGTTCGTTTGATCGGTCAGGATGATATATTTGGCCTCCTCCTCGGCAGGCCGCCCAGGATCATTGGGAGGAATCATGGACAAATTAGTCTGGCCGGTCCGAGCTGGACTTGCCGCGCAGGAAAGAGCCAACGGCTAAGAGATCGTAGGTGATAAAACCGCCCAATACCGCATAAATAGGCGAAAATCAAGGAGAAAATGGGCATAACCTCTACAATCTCCACGATCTCTACTATAAATAGATGTAATTTTAACTTGTAAATGATTCGAAACTCATTCTTGTACTAAGCACTAGAGAGCCCATTTCTCTAAAGTAATTACATACGATCCTGCTCGGTCACTCAAAACCGCCCAAAATCAACCGACCTAATTTGCCCGAGTAGGCTCCGGGCCAGTGTATTTTGCACTTTCTTTACACATTTTTAGCATATTTCTCCATTCAAATATACCAATTTCATTCATTTTATATAAATTTAAGTGTTCGACTAGGAATATATCATTTACAAATTCCGACGTCAACATTTTTGGCGTGAAGGAGGGGGCATTCAAACACGCAAACATAACTCCGACGATTCAACATGAGCAACGAAGAACCCACCACTCCAGAATCCCAGGCTCCTACCTCTCAGCCTGGCGGTTCCAACCATCCCCAATCAATTACGGCAGAAAGAGCCGTTCACACGGCCCCTATTACTCTGGAGATGCCCGGGACGCCTATGTCCGTGGCATAGATTCGGGGCATTATGGCCGAGCTAAATGAGCGGCTGAAAAAAGCCGAGCAAATGGAGAAGGCCAGAGCTACAAATGACCTACTGGAGGACTCTGAGTCCTCAACGAACCCAAACGGAGGCAGAACCTAGGAAAACGAGTGACGGGGGAAGAACCACGGAGAAGTCCGTCCCCTGTGCGGGCTCGAATGGACTATCACCGAGTCCGCCCAGACTGCGTAGGGGAACGGGCAGATAGAATATGTGCCCAGGAAAACGCCAGGCCGGCCTCAGCATTGGAGGCTAGGAGGCCAAACAGGCTTCCTGAAAAAAGAGGTGAGGTCCCACCACCTCACGATGAGAGTACCGGCCGCAACCCCCGGTACTCGGAATGGGTAGAGGAGTAGGAGCTCCGGAAGCGACTGGCTAACATTCAGGCCAGACAAAATAGGGGGTTGGAAGAGGGCCACCCCCTTTGCAGAACACATTTCCACCTTGGCCACCCCGGCCAAGTTCAAGATGCCTCCAATCGGTCGATACAATGGAGAGACCGACCCGAGTGCTTACCTGGATAAGTACACATCCTGGATGGAGCTGCAGGGCATAGGAGAACAACTGATGTGTAAGGTTTTCCCACTTACCTTGGGCGACCGAGCACAAAAGTGGTTCCGTTTCCTCCCTGACTCCTCGATTGGGGAATGGGACGAGCTGGCTGAACTGTTCCTTACACAGTTCATGGGGTCGAGGATGAGGTCAATCCCGAAGGAGAGGCTGGTCAACGTGAAACAATACAAGGCTGAGTCTCTGAAATCATATTTGGACCGCTTCAACAAGCTGGTCCTCGGAATAGAGCAAGTGTCAGACGACGTCATTCTTATGGCTGTTATGGCTGGATTGAAGCCCAAGACCTGATTTTGGTGGTCCGTGCATGAGGAGGGGCTGAAAACCTACCATGACTTCTTCACCCGAGCAGAGCGATACATCGGGGATGAGGAGGCCATCCCGGATGATAAGTCATCCGAAAGAGAAAGGAGGCCTGAACGATGAGAAGAAAAGAGGGAAGAGAGGAGGAAACCCATGAAGCCATTCAGGCCGGCCACAAACTTCAGGGCCTTCCAGCCTTGAGGCCCCAGCCAGGTAACCGAGATCCTCACGGTTACCTCGTCACAGGTCCTTACGGAGATTAAGGATAAAAACTTGCTACCTGAGCTGAGGCCCTTGAAAACTGACTTGGCCCGCCTTAACCAGAACAAATACTGCAAGTATCACAAGACGAAGGACCATGATACTGACAAGTGCTGGGCACTTTTGGCTGAACTGATGAAGTTGATCGATCAGGGTCAGCTAAAGAACTTTGTGAAGGGCCAAGGACAGCAGGGCCAGGGGCTGCAACAAGCATCGCCCCCACCACCACCAAACGGAGCTGCTCGCAAAATTCATACTCTCGTGAATAGTAGTTTCAGCGAGCAGCAGGGCTCCAAGAGAGCCCGAAAAGAACAAGTTAGGGAGGCCAGGAATGCCTATCAACGATGCGTTCCACCTAGAGCAGAGCCTCGCCACGCATCTATCCTATTCATTGAGCTGGACAGTAAAAAGATAGCTTACCCTCATAGCGATACCTTGGTGGTATCACTCAATATCTGCAGGACCATGGTGCACAGGGTCATGGTCGACACAGGCATCTATGCCAACGTGCTTTACTTGAACACTTTCAAGCGGATGGAATTTCACGAATCCCAGCTCATGCCCTCATCCGACATGATTCAGGGTTTTGGAGGAATGAGGACCAGGGTGTTCGAAAAGTGCGAGCTAAAAGTCCTGTTCGGATCTGGTGACTGGAAAGTCTTCACAACAACGGAGTTTAAGGTGGTGGACTTGAACTCCCAATATAATGCCATTTGGGGCAGGCCACTCCTGGCCAAGCTGAAAGCAGTTGTATCTATCTACCACCTCGCCCTTAAATTCCCGGTGGGTAATGAGGTATATGTTGTGAAGGGAAACTAGTTAGCAATCCGGGAGACTGATATGGGGCTGCGTCCAAGAGAGCTCAATCAACTCGAGCTCACTCAGACCGACTCGGACGATGAGCAAATGGTGGATGTTTTCGAAGATACTATCCTCGAAGTTGTCGAGCACAGCCAGGCCAACATAGAGGTAGATGACGAACCTCCACAACCGACAATTTTACCTGAATTGCCAATCAGCTCAACCTTCAAGGTTGGGTCCTCCTCAGGCACAGCCGCCCAGAATGGCGGAGGAGAAGTAACTATGGATGAACAGCAACCCGAGGAGGAATGGGGGTCCATCGATCCTAGGAGAGATAGCCCACAAAGAAGGGCCGCGCCCATTGAGGAGTTGGATCTCATTAATTTGGATCCAAGCAGGCCGGATTTGGAGCTGCGGATAGGCAGAGAGTTGCAGGAGCCTTTCCGAGCTAAACTAATATCATTTTTGTAGGACAATACCGAAGTCTTCGCATGGGCTCACGAAGACATGAAAGGTATCCGGTCAGAAGATGCCTATCATCACCTGAACATAGATCCTGCAGCCCAGCCAGTAGCCTAGAAAAGACGCAGGCTTAGCCCAGAAAGATATAAGGGGCTGGACCTGGAATTGCAAAGACTATTGGGCTAGCACTTCGTTAGGGAGACCAAATACGCGACTTGGGTCTCTAACCCTGTTCTGGTCAGGAAACCAAATGGATCCTGGAAGCTATGCATGGATTTCACTGACTTAAACAAAGCATGCCCGAAGGATTGTTTTTCGTTGCCCAATATTGACCAGCTTGTGGACACCATTGTCGGCCACGAGCTCATGAGTTTTATGGATGCATACTCAGGGTACCATCAGATACCGATGGCCGAGCAGGATCAAGTCCATACTACCTTAATCACCGACCAGACACAATACTGCTACACAAGATGCCGTTCGGGTTGAAAAATGTGGGAGCAACTTACCAGAGGCTGGTAAACAAGATGTTCACCGCCCAAATCGAGAAGATGATGGAGGTCTACATGGACGATATACTAGTCAAGTCCAAATAAAAAGCCGACCACGTAGGCCACCTGGCAGAAATGTTCAACATCCTGAGAAGGTACATGATGAAACTGAACCAAAGAAGTGCTCCTTTGAGGTTGGCTCGGGCAAATTCCTCGGATACATGATGAGCCAAAGAGGAATTGAGGCCAACCCTGAAAAGATCCAAGCCATTATGAACCTGACTCCATCAAGACGGATCAAGGATGTCCAAAATCTAACAGGCAAGGTGGCGGCCCTCAATCGTTCATTTCCTGGTCCACCGAAAAGTGCCGGCCATTCTTTAACTTAATCCGAAAGAATGCTCAGTTTGAATGGAACGATGAATGCCAATCGGCCTTGGACGACCTCAAGAAAGCATTAATAGAGGCCCCGATTCTGGCCAAGCCTCAGTCGGGTGAGAAGTTGCAGCTCTACCTGGTAGTGTCCGAATATGCAGTGAGTTCTGTGCTGGTCTGAGCAGAATAAAAAACTCAACAACCTGTCTACTATGTGAGCCAATCACTGCATGATGCCAAGCTCCGCTACCTAACAATGGAGAAGTTGGCCTATGCACTGGTCATCTTGGCTCAGAAGCTGGGCCCATACTTCCTGGCATACCAGGTCGAAGTACTAACCAATTTTCCTTTGAAGCAGGTACTTGGGCGCCCAGATGCTTCCAGAAGATTATTGAAGTGGGCAGTCGAGCTCGGTCAATATGATGTCCATTATGCCCCCAGGACGATAATTGAAGGCCAGACCCTCGCTGACCTTATCGCTGAGTTCACCCCAACTCTCATCCTTATTGAAGAACGAATAGAAAAACCGTAGAGGATGTATGTGGACGGATCGTCAACTGCTCACTACGCTGGGGCTGGAATCGTACTGATCAGCCCCACTAAAAAGTATTTCTGCTCAACTCTGCGTTTCAAATTCCCTGCTACAAATAACGAAGTCGAGTATAAAGCATTTTTAGTTGGTCTGGACATGGCAAAACAGTTTGGGGTAGATGACTTGGAAGTTGTCAACGATTCCCTCCTAGTGGTCAACTAGATTTCTGGCGAGTATGTGGCCAGGGATGAACAGATGGTCAGATATCTGAGGTCAGTCGAGTTGGCCTCTGCAGGGTTCAAACGAATTTGAGCCGAGCAAATACCGTGCAGTAAGAACGTGCAAGCCGATGCTGCCCGATATATCATCCAGGATGGTATGCTGTACAAAAGAGGGTTCTCCCATCCTCTTTTGAAATACCTGGATGAAGACGAGGCCAGTTATATACTAGTAGAAATCTATGAGGGTATTTGCGGCAATCATTCTGGAGGCCAATCCTTGGCTTTCAAGATTATTAGGCAGGGGTATTTCTAGCCAAGTTTGAAGAAAGATGCAATTAATTTTGCCAGAAAATATGACCGATGCTAGAGATACGCGTCTCTCATCCGAGCACCAACAGAAGACTTGAACTCAATCATGGCCCCGTGGCCATTCGCGAAGTGGGGAATTGATCTGATTGGCCCATGCCAACTGGCCGGGGAGGAGTATGGTTTGCAATAGTTGCCGTCGACTATTTCACCAAGTGGGTAGAAGCTGAATCTTTGGCACGTATAACCGAGCTAAAGATTACGAATTTCATACGGAAGTCCATCATTTGCCGGTTCGAGGTCCGCATTCAATCATCACAAATAATGGGTGGCAGTTCGATGCAGAGGACCTGAAGACATTCTGTGAAAATTTGGGCATCAAGAAGCTGTTTTCTACTCCATATCATTCTCAAGAAAACGACCAAGTTGAGGCCGTAAACAAAATCATCAAGCACACTCTGAAGACCAGACTTGAGGAATCAAAAGGAACTTGGGCAGATGAACTACTCGAGGTGCTATGGACATACAGAACGACGGCCAGAACTGCGACAGGAGAAACACCATTCTCCCTGGCATTCGGATCCGAGGCCGTCATCCCAATAGAGCTCGGCGTCCGAATTTAGAGAGTGCACAACTATTAGGATAAGTAGAACACTGAGGCCTTGACGGCCAACCTTGACTTGTTGGAGAAAAGAAGAATCGATGCTGATGTGAGAAATTTCATCTACAAACAACGAAGTGCAAGGTACTACAATTTCAAGGTCCGAGCATGAAGATTTGAGGTCGGAGATCTTGTCCTCAAGAAGGTTCTACAACCAACTGGGTCTTTAGGCCACAATTGGGAAGGACCATACAGGATTAGCAGAATCCTGGCCGGAGGTGCTTACGAGATAGTTGATCTCAACAGTAAAGTGGTACACAAACCATGGAACATCGTGCACCTGAAGAAGTATTACCATTAGTCAGCTAGGACTTCCGTTGTAATTTCTTTGTAAACTTTTGCATTTAGCTTGATCAATGAAATCATTTCCTAACTTGTTAATTGCTTAAGGCTACGGCTCATCCGAGCCGCCCAGGCCGGATGGAACAGTAAGGCTTCGGCCCATCAAGGCTTCGATCCACTATAAGGCTACGGCCTCATCCGAGCAGTCTAGGCCGGATGGAACAATAAGGCTTTGGCCCACCAAGGCTTCGGCCCACAATAAGACTACGACCTCATCCGAGCCGTCCAGACCGGATGGAACAGTAAGACTTCGGCCCACAATAAAGCTACGGCCTCATTAGAGCCGTCTAAGGTGGATAAAATAGTAAGATTTCGGCCCACCACGACTCCGGCCAAGAATAAGAAAAGATTTAAACCGAGCCGACTAGAATACACTGGGGCTAAGGTGTTGATCGACCGGAAATGACGATAACAACCAAATGTCGAGCCGAGCTGGGAAGGAAAACAATGGTTAAATTTGAATGAATATTTTAGCTAAGTCACGGTTTGACTGATATTGTAATTATATACCGAGATGGTTAGATAAAACAATTGAGCTGGGCAATTCTCAATTTGATTGAACGTCATTATGCACAAGTATAAAAATAGAAACACAAATAAACAAAAATTGTCATTTACATTAAAATCAAAACTGATTTAGAGGCCCGTACCTCATACAAATGGGCCAATCGGCCCGAACAGGAAAATAAAAACAAAAAAAATATACATCACTAGCCGACATCGACCAATTCCTCATCAGCCGCCTCACCTACCGTCTCGGCAGGCCGCCCAGCATCAAAACCGACCCCCATGTCCATACTCGGATCTGACATAAGCTTAATGGGGGGAGTCGGGGTGAGCAATTTCTCTGACCCGAGCGGAAGGTACCCAGGCAGGTCGCTCATCATATCCAGGTAATAGGCCGGAAGCGAATTCTTCTCTAGGTAGCTGGCCAGGGCCGTCACAAGCGAACGGTCGTCCAGTTTTTCTGATCGAGCCACGTTAATGGATCGATAAAGGTGAAGAGGTAGCCAAGGCTGCCTTCGTATTTGCACTCCTTGGAGTCATTATACTTGATAACTACGGCAGCCTCGTTAACTGGGGCGGCCCGGGTAACTTCTAACTCTGGCTTCAGCTTATCCATTCCGACCTGAAGCCGGGTGTTCTCCACCGTCAGGTCGGCCACCTTTTATCTATCCAGCTCGACGGCCTTGGTGGTTTATGCCAGAGTTTCTTGGGAGGAAGCCAGCTGAGCCCGAAGGGTCTCTTTCTCCTCAGCTGCAATCCTGAGCTGGCCGACTTTCTTCCTCAACTCGGCTTTTTGGGCCTTTATTTTCTTCACTCGCTCCTGGTACTCGTAATGGGCCTGTCAGGAGAACATAGATGCCTGCGCCAAAAGGACGTTGGCACAAGAGCCCATGTTCATACCGGACATTTTGTTGGAGTAGCCCTTCAACTCCTCCACCAAGCTTTGATGGGGGCTTCGACGGCTGCAGCTACTCCGATCGGAAGGTTGTTCATAACCTCCTTGGACGGAGATTAGGCCCGTGAGTAGCTGATCTTGAAGGGAGATCGGCGGCCAAGGTATTTCTTGGTGTCCTCGACGGCCGCGGGGTCCTACCCGCAGATGCTAACTAAACTGGCTAGGGGGCTCTCGGCGGTCCAAACGTCGGGAGGAGCAGCCACTGTAATCCTGAGAGTTTCTGAGCTACCTCTTGCAGTTCCTAAGTTACCCTTGAAAGTTCCTGAGTTGCCGCTTGCCCGGTGGGGCTCGAGGGGCCGTGTCCTCTGAGACGGGGACTGGTACTTGTATGGCAAAAATCAGGCACTCAAGACCTCGGCCCTTGCCTTGGCCTCGAGCTGGAGGCTTACTCGTCTGGCCAGCTACAGCCTGCTGGGCTCTTTGTCGAATGCGTTGTTGGGGGTTCATCCTGAGCAGCAGGCCTTCGCAGAGGAGAATGACTATAAAATAAAAAAAAAATATATATATATATAAATATATATGATAAGACGAAACTAAACTGAGCATAAACTTGAAAATCTTACCGAGAAAGTTGTTCGGAGCAAGCAGGAACGGGAGGATGAGGCCGACCCGAGCAAGACGCTCTTCGATAATAAGCACCTTGAAGGTCCACTGGGATTCGATAGTGCTGTCCCGAAGAAACACAATCTTCTGTGAGAATGTGTCCCCGATCGGAAGATCCTCCACGGAAACTTTTGTAAAATGAAAAATAATTAAAATTAGATAATCGAGCAGAGAACAAGAAAATGTGGATATACCATTTGCCATCCTAAAATAAGTAGGGCAGACCACACGCTCCGGCATTTTCTCTCCAACTTGGCCGGGGCTCATCCAATCATCCCGACCCAAAACCATTTGGTCTTCCAATCCTTGACAGGGGATAGAAGCTCACGGACCAGTTGTGGCCGTTTTGGTCGAGGGGGAAGATAGTACAAGTGATTCTTTGTGCCCTATAAGAGTTTGAGGCCCAACAACCAAGACACTTCCTCCGGGATCGGGACACCAAGGTTAAACGTCCAAAACAGGACGAGCAACCCAAGGACGGTAGATCGGCTCTTCGGGTGCAATTGGTCTGGCGCGATCCCCAAGAACCAAAGATAATTGGTCAGGGAAGGAGCCAGCGGGAACTGGAGACCTCCCTCCAATGACCGAAGATTAATGGCCACATAGTCCTTGGACGGCTTGTCTATTCTCTCGATCGACCTCGAAACCTCAAAGGACACCCCCCGAGAAATGTTGAAGAGGGCATGTCACTTATCCAGTTCGGCCCGGATGACCATGGACGTCCAGGACATAGCCTCCGAATCCGCTGAGGGTCACTCAATCTTGTGATATTGCCTGAGCAGCCTAGGCACCCCTATCGGAATATAGCGAGTCAGTCGACCTGATGTCCCTACTTCCTCAACAACTGGGGGACTTGAACCCCTGACCTCCTCCGAAGAAGAACTAATTTCCATGCTCAGTTCTTCCGAGCCGTATCCTTGATACCCAGACTCAGACCCAGAAGACGAAGAATTAGAAAATATGGTAAAGATAAATTAAAAATTACTTAGAGTATCTGGACGGTTGAAGGTCAAAATGAATAAAAGTCACCTCTATTTATAAGGAGAACGCGACCTTTCGACTTCCACCCAACTGGAGGTGACACGTGGCTGATCGGAGGGCCAACAACCGACGACACTTCATCTTCCATAGTATCAGATTGCGACACGTGCCAGGCCCAATGGGTGATCTAAGCCTTACCATGTCCGGTCTTCCAGATATAAACCGACCAACACACCGTGTCAAGGACTTGGCCGACCAGGACAATACTTGGTATACAAATATGTTCGAGCCGACCAGGAACAATTCCCCTGATCGATGAATGTATTCGAGCCGACCAGGGTGCAATGAAGTAGACCATGATAGTCTTAAACAAGTATAGGCATGGCGCAATGTATAACATGGATACAATCTAACCAGAATTAAAATTGCATTAAGTACTGGTTGGGAGGCCAGAATCTCTTCACAAGGGGCCAAACGGCCAATAAAAGTTTACAACTTTACATTGATCTATTAATCATCCCCGAGCATGATTACGTCGTCCTCAACTCTAGTCATACTGGTCTCCTCAGCCGGCCCGATCCTAGAAGCATCCATGTCTGGGTTCGACATAAATCGGATAGGAGGGGCCGGCTTCAAAAGGTGATCAAAACCTGGAGGGAAATAGCCGGGCAGATCATACATCAGGTCCAAATAATGCTGTGAAAGAGGATTTTTGAGCAGATAATCGGCTAACGCTGCACTGAAGGGGCGATCGTCAAGCTTTGCTTTCCTCGCCACCTCGATGTTGTCAATGAAAGCGAAGAGATAAGTCAAAATTCTATCATATTTGCACTCGTCAGAATCTTTATACTTAAGTACGATGGTGGCCTCGTCCAGTCGGCCAGCTCGCGTAATGTCCAGCTCGTTCCGTACGGCCTCTAGCTCGGCCTGAGCTGCTTCTAGCTTACCCTGAAGTCGGGCCTTCTCCACTGTTATTTCAGCCATCCGCTGACGATCCAGCTTGACTGATTCTATTGTTTTGACCAGTGACTCCTGAGCGGAGGCCAACTGAGTCTTGAGGGTTTTCATCTTCTCAGAAGTAGCAGCCAACTTGGTTTTTCTCTCACCAAGTTCCGCCCTGCTTGTTACATACTTATCTTGTTGATCAAGATATTCACGATGAGCTCGCCAGCAAAAATGGATGCCTGAGCGTTCAATATAGCCGAACAGGCGTCCATATCGACTGCCGACATTTCTTTTGCATATCCCTCCAGTTCTCCCGTCCAGGCTTTCACTGGAGCCTCCATTGCTGGCCTAATTCTGAATGGAAGATTTTTCATTAAATCCATACTGGGAGCTCGGGCGCGAGAGTAGCTGACTTGAAAGGGAGGCTGGTGCCCAAGGAATTCTTTGGAATTTTCGATCAGTTTGGGGTCCCAACCACAAATACTAACCGAATCGGCTAGAAGGGATTCGGAAGACCATACCCTAGGTCGAGCCGAAGCGGTAACACCGGGACTGCTAGCCGACTGTTCGGTTGGATTTAGTCGTGACCTTTTTGATGACGGCCCGACGGACGACTCCTGACTCGAGATGGATGTTCCTACCACCGGGCATTCAGAACCTCGCCTTTTATCGATCGGTTGTATTAGCTTGCTCAGCTCGGGCCCTAATACGCTCGGTCGGATCCATCTCTGGATGAAGACCTTCTCGAGAAAGCAAGGTTGTAAAAATATTAGTCAGCCAACGAATGACCGAGTAGAAATGCGACATAGTAGTTAAACTCACCGTAGAAATCTACAGGAGCACGGGAAAAATGAAAGATGAGGCTGGCTCGGTTAAGCCGATCCTTCGTAATTAGCTCCTTGAACGTTCGCTGCGCTGGGCTGACACTATCCTGCAAGAAACATATTTTACGAGAGAAGTCCTCGCCAATCTGGAGATTTTCGAGCGGCACCTCTACAAAATAGAAAAATATTAAAACATTAGAAGAGCTAACCAGGGAAAATGTAAATGTATACCTTCAGCAGGACTGAAACCGATTGGGCAAGACATTCTTATAGCAAAGTCATGGTCGTACTCCCCAGGGCTCATCCAATCCCCTTAAAACCAAAACCATTCACTCCTCCAATCTCTAACTGGCAAGGGAAGGTCCCAGACTAACTGAGGTCGGAATAACCGAGGTGAGAGGTAATCAAACTTGTTTCTCACTCCGGGTATAAGCTTGATACTGAATAGCCAGGATAGGCACTCCCAGGTTGTAGCTATGGAAGAGCACTAACAAACCCAATATACAAGACCAGCTATTCGGATGAAGCGCCCGGGTGCTATCCCCCAATACGAAAGATAGCGAGTCAAGTAGGGCGCCATGGGAAATCACAGACCTCCCCCTAGAGCTTGGAGATTTATGGCAACGTAATCCTTTCGTGGCTTATTCATTCGTTCCTCAGGTCGGGGAGCAATGAAGGAAAATCTTAGAAGAATATTAAAAAGGGATTGCCATCGATCCAGTTCCAATTGGGTGACGACAGAAGGCCAACCCATTGCTTCTAAATCCTCAGAAGGTAACCCAACTCGGTGACCTTGCGGTTGTCCAGCTAGGATTCCAGCAGGAACTTGAATAGACATTGATCCTGACGAACCAGCCTCCTCGGAAACCGAGGTCGAGCCCCTAACCTCTACTTTTGGAGAACTGGATCCTGAGCCCAGATCGACTAATCTACCAGACATAATTGTGGAAGGAGAGTAAGTTACCTTACAAATAAAAAAATGCTCTCTCCGGGTGATATAGCACAGAAGATCGTGACCGATTGATTCTGCTCGGAGTATACAATAACTGCTCGGAATTTTAAACTGATGAAAGACTAAATGAAATGGAGGCGCCATTATATATAGAAGGAGTATGACCTTTCAACTTCCGGCCTACCATATACAAACACGTGGAGAATTGAGCGGACACAAGGCCATGACCCTTTGACTTCCACTCAATTAAACGGTGACACCTATTTACCTTAAGGAAGGAAGGCCAGAAATTTAAAACTCACACTTTCTTCGTGCTCAGCTCGACTTGTCAGAATTGGTTACGTCCCAACAGAAGTAGTTTTCTGTCAAGACCTAAGGGGCTATTGTTGGACATCCGACCCGAACTGCACACAACATTGCATCTGGACAGCCCAAAGAAGGCTATCAGTTCGTTTGACCGGTTAGGATGATATATTTGGCCTCCTCCTCGGCAAGCCACCCGGAATCATTGGGAGGAATCATGGACAAATTAGTCTGGCCGGTCCGAGCTGGACTTGCCGTGCAAGAAAGAGCCAACGGCTAAGAGATCGTGGGTGATAAAACCGCCCAATACCGCATAAATAGGTGAAAATCAAGGAGAAAGTGGGCATAACCTCCGCAATCTCCACGATCTCCACTACTTAGATTATTTTGGAAGCTATAAATAGATGTAATTTTAACTTGTAAAGGGTTCGAAAATCATTCTTGTAATAAGCACTAGAGAGCTCATTTCTTTAAAATAATTACATACGATCCTGCTCGGTCACTTAAAACCGCCCAGGATCAGCTGACCTAATTTGCCTGAGTAGGCTCCGGGCCAGTGTATTTTGCACTTGCTATACATTTTTAGCATATTTCTCCATTCAAATACACCAATTTCATTCCTTTTACATAAATTTAAGTGTTCGACTAGGAATATATCATTTACAAATTCCGACGTCAACATCAATCAAAATAAAATTAAAATTGGAAAATATAAAAAAATTATGAAACTATATTATATAACATGTAAAATTAGTCATTCAAAATTGAAAATTCCCATTGAACTTATAATATCTTTTACACCACTTTATTTGATTGAACTTCTTCCAATATACATTATATTAAATGTTATATAAAGAACTATCAACCAGCTGTACACTAACAAGAAACTATTGTATATGATATACAAATACATATCTTAGTCAAATTGAAAAAGTTAAAAGGGAACTTTTTTTTGGTTTTAAATGTTTGTCTTATTAAAGTTTTCATTATTTATATTTCATCTAATTGGTGTAGTCGTTTTGTCATGTTAGTCCTACTTATTTATTATAACAAGTATATGTTTATTATTTTTATTTTTTATTACAATTTGAATTCTATGTGGAAACTATAACATAAAAAAAAAATTTGAATTACATCTACTATCCTCGAGGTTTGGTCAATTAATAAATCAACCACAAGACTTGTGAAAATTACAATTAAATTGTTCATTATATAAGATTCTCTTAAAACATAAAATATGACAATGTAGTATCATATTGATAAAAATGAGTGAGTTGAAACCATATTACTCATAGAAATAAGTCCAAGCGTTATGTGAGTTTTTTTAATTACTTCATATTTATCGGGTTTGGTTGTAACTTTCACAAGTCTTGAGGTTATTTGGTGATTTAACCAAACCTCAAGGATGATAGATGTAATTTACACACAAATGTATTAAAACACATTTATGTAGCTGGTAAGTTGACAAAAATGGATTAATTTAAACACAAGGAGACTAAAAAGAAATGGTGAATGATAGAAGATGAGAAAATTCCAATAAAACAAATTTAAAGGAGAAAAAAACTTATTTCCCAAAATGGTATTTGCAAAACAATATGAGTTTTAAGCATCGAGTAATTAAAATCTGCAATTTTTTATATTATATTTGAGATTGCTATAGTGGAAATATTAGGCCACAGAAATTAATAAGATGTACAAATATATAAAATCTATCTTTTACAATATTCTTGAAAGTGATCTTCTTATATGATACATATTAAATACATAAGCCTATTGCCACAAACCAATGTAGTGATCCTCTTCCATGGCCATTCCATAACAAACTTGTGAATAATCCCCTAAATAGTCTCCACTTTGCACCATATTTTCTATCTTTTCTGTGAAATCACCAATGAAATAACTTGAATAAGCCATCTCCATATCTATCCACTCAAAGTCGTCTAGACGATGATCAGGAGAAGTCGAACAACAACTTTCGAGTTGATCTTCCACATCATCAAAAAATCGATAGCTGCAAGTAGTCTCCGAGCATGAATCTTGATTTGTGATCTCGGGTTCAAGAGACTGAATCATACTTCTCAATATTTCCTCATCTCCATCACCTCCCACTCGTGAGTCTTCAAGTAAAGACATAACGAGTGAGTGGTCGATATTTGACAACTCATCAACGTCGAAATCATCATCATAACTCTGATTGATAAAGCAATTTTCTGTTGCTATAGCATTGGCCATGATCTAGGAATGGATTTAACTTGAAGAATTTGAAAGATTGTAGAGAAAAAGTGTATAACGCACAAAGAGGAATTGATTGATAAATGTATAGAAAATGCTACAATATTTTTGTGAGTTGAGAATGCTATATTTATAGGCTGAGGAACATGTGCAACTACCATGGTTGCATGTGCAATTGTTGCAACTAGTGAAAGATGGCTTGGCTGAGTATTTAAGTTACATCAAATTAAAATAATATAAGATTTAATTTTTTGAGTTGAATCTTTGCCCATGTGGGCAGCTAGCCTTATGATCCTACCATTCATGTACTTGTACAATAATGTGTAAAGTATGATCATAGAAGATTTCAATTATTTGGTCTAAATTTTAGTTAATTATTAAAGCAGTGGTCACATTGTCATGAAATTCCCCAACATGATGCTAAGTTCATTTCCTTAGAATCTATTCAAGTCGGCCATATAAGCAGCCTTACAAAAGAAAGATCAACATTCACATAATCAAATACACATAACATATTTTTAGGTATTAATTTAATTTATTTTTTTAATTTCAGTTATTGTTTACCATTATAACAAGAAGTTTTTTTTTTCCTAGTATTAATCTATTGTGTTTTTTATGTGCTTAATGGGTGTACAAATTTGGTCAAATTAGTCACTTTTGTCTATCTTATTTCAAATATACACTTTTCAAGTTGTTTGCTTACCTTATGCATTTGCATATATTTGCATATTATAACGACATAAATTTAAAGTTAAAATATCTAGATTCTTATTAATACAATATTAAAATCACTATATATTTATGTTAAAAAAATCATTAAATATCATTATAATATTAATTTATTAGATGTCTTATAACAAATCATCCAATATAAATGTACACTATTAATTATAATATGATATTTCAGTAGAAATTTGTCTCACACCAAAATTCGCAAAAATTTGAAGCTGACGTGTTGATAGAGAATTTACCAACTGGACTGGGGCATAATGTTAGCAATGATTCCATGTATAATGGAATAATGATAGTCAACTACCAAATATGTGATTTTCAGATCTCTCTCATCAGATGATAACAAAGATTAATTAATTAATTAATGAGGTGATCAATATATGAGCAATTAATATACAGTTGGCACGTATATTCCAGAGGGGCAAGATCTGGTCATTGTCGGCATTGAGAAAGAATGGTAGAAAGAAATAAATAATTATCTAAAAACATGTTTATTTAACAATGTAATTGAGTAACATGGATATATATATCTCTTTTAATTCTGCAGGTTAGCTGATTTATTCATGTATCAGTCAAATTAATACAAGGATCTTCCCCACGTGAGAATTGAGGATAAATATTATTGAAATTTTCAAACCTTGAATGCAAAATGGCCATTTTGACCAGAAATTGGGGGTTCAATTCTGATATGGGATGGGGCAGCTATCTAACTAGAGTTGCAATTCTGTGTATCAGTTTTACAGTACAATTAGTTGCGACTCGAATCAAACTTGAATTCATTAAGATAAAAAAATTTGTACACCTATCTAAATTCATACAATATACTCAATCCGATCTATATGTTCGCTCGCACCCCACGCGTCTGGGTGGTTGGGTCCAAACCTACCCAAATTCGCTTCCAAATGTTATACTTTTATGTTATGTTAAGTATATTTTTATATTATATTAAACATACATTTATATTATGTTAGTCATACATTTAGGGCATTTATGTTATGTTAAGCATACATTTATGTTATATTAGTCATACATTTTTAATTATATTAATTGTACCTTTATGTATTACATAAATGTATGACTAATATTATTTAGAGGTATGACTAATACCACATAAAGATATGTATGGACATATTAGAGTTTTTTTTTACCGAAATTATGATTGTTTTTTAAGTTAAAATATTATATAAATGTATGTTTAACATATTATAAAAGTATGAGTAAAACAAGATAAAAGTCAGGACAAAATAAAAAAGGAAAAATGTGTGGATCTGGATCGAATTCAGACCGACCCAACCCATGTTGTATGATCTATAAAACAGTTATTAAAGATTTATTTTGATTTGTTTTTAAATTTACGCTGATCTTTATGTTACATTCGTATATTATATTATATAGGTATGATCTGTATATCTCATAACAATTTTGTTATACTGTCACTTAAACAAAACAATTTCAGTGCAATTTGTATTAACATATGTCTATGTTATATCACTCATATATTTATGTGATATTAATTATACGTTATATCAATATAATCATACAATTATGTAATATTACTTATACATATATATCAACATAAATGTTATATTATCTACATCTATAAAATGAGGGTTTGACTCTCTCAAAGACTGTCACCTCAGACATTTTGGAGAAATTTAAAGCCTACACATCAACAATTTGAAGAAACCTGAATCCATCGTGTATCTTCCTCTCTCATCCTACGATAAAGAGTGAAACGGCTCGCCATCTATTCTGTTACCCTTGATCTCTCCCCTCCTTCATTCTCTTTGAAAGTGCTTCAGCATTGCACTACCTGTTTATCACCATCAATCTCTTGCCTCTTCATTCTCTTTTACCATTTGCAAAGCTGATTACAAAACCGACCCATAAATGAGGGTTTTACTCTCTTTTACCATCAATCTCTTGATTTCTTCATTTGGACTGTTGAAGCATTTTAATTTTTCCTTTTTCTGTTGCTCTTTCTTTTCCAGGGTTTTGATTTTTTTCCCCATAAATGAGATATTAAATAAGAGAAATTAAGAAGAGCAGAATAACTGCTTCCCCTCTCTCTCCACCTCTTCATTTGCTCAAAGAATTCCTGATTAATATCATTAATATCATACATATTGCCCTTATACAGATCTATAATTATTTAAATGTTCTAACAAAATCACATGCTTATTTATTTTAAGATAGTCGATCCTTGGAATCTACTATATAATCTATTCTATTCCATATGATTTCATGTTAAAATTTATAATGTATGTTATAGGTAAGAAATGATAACACAAATAAAATATAGGAATTATCAATCATCCAACAACTATGATAAAATATCAAACAAATGTGCAAATCATCCACCACACGATATTTGAATAAACATGCAACAAATAAATTAATATTGTCTCAAAACACACAAGGTAAATTTCTAAATGTCTTTTTCAACTTCCACAACTATTTTCTCGTTCTTATAGGATGATGGAGAGAATTCAGTGTCTAGCTTCCTTTTAACGTTGCTTTCGTCTCCAACTTTAAGACTAGGATCAACTTTGGAGCTTTGATTCACACTTAACTTACTTGGGGTGCTCACCTTATTATCAGAATGAACATCCTAATAAGGACAACAACATATTGAATTCTTTTGTGATTTAGAATAGAACTTTATAGAGAATGTGCCAAGAGCATCAGACCTCAGGAAGCTGCATTAACGCTTGATGAACACCTTCTTGATCAAGAGGAAGAATGTTATACGGCAAATAAAATTTAGATCTTGAATCGTCAGTCTCTACAAGGGCCTATTGGAAGAAAACTTCAACTTAATTAATATGTGGATGTAAATATGGATGCTATAATCATAATGAGCTTTGCAGCCATCATAAAAACGACGATGGATAAGTCATGGAGTAAGGGAGCATATAGAGAATCAAGGAAACCTGGGAACCTGTTGCCAAAGTAACTGCACTTAGTACTTCAAATAAAACGGATGCAATTGCACGTGCTTTCATCATCTTTTCTCTGAAAGAAGAATTAATAAGTAGACATTCTATGAGTATATATTTCTGAATAATCAATTCCTTCAGACGGACAATAGTTTGTCTACTAGAGTTGGATAACCACCTAGTTTCCAGAGTATATTCTCCACCATGTTTGATGATGAAGTCTTTGTATTGCTGATATACACGTCGCAATTCAGGTAAATCATTCTTTTCCCTCATTTTTCTAATTGTGAGTTCGTCATCCTGAGGTTTAGGATTTAGGGTTTATAAACCTTGTCTCTTGGACAACGCATGGATATATGCTTTTGACAACATATTTGTCAGAAACATAAATGGAAATTTCACTTACATATGCGTTTAAAGTGGATCACAATTGGGAGCTACTTCACAAATTTTTATGGAAAAAAATAAGTGCTAATGATTGTATTGCGAGGAAGTTGGTATGTCACTCGACACTTTTACCATGCAAGAGCCAAATACTGTTGGAGGATAAACAGAGGAATACAACCACCAGTCCTTTATGGATTGAGAAGAAATCATTTTAAAGATAGACAGAAATGATAAAACAAAATCTTACAATGCATAGAGGAACCAACACACAGTTTCAAACATTCATTAGCTGCAAGACTATGATCAGCATTAAACTTTGAGCTAAGGTCAAATGGCTGAAAAACTAATTGTTAAGAATATTAAACTCAAAGTGAAGACCTTACCTGTTTAGGGATTCATTATCCTCATGCATCCATGATTGTTGAAACAGATACATCCGATATAGGATATGGAGGAATTTTAAAACAAATATTGCATTCAAAAGAACAATTAGTACGTTTTCATTCAGGCATATGGTTAGGATCTCAAAGGAATTATTCAACTATCAAAACAGAAATACTTTCTATTATTTTATGTATTTCAAAATTTCAGGATGATTTATATAATAAGAAATTCCTTTTAAAAATAGATTGTAAATTAACTAAAAAAGTTTTAATAAAAGATGTTCAAAACATAGTGTCAAAACAAATATTTGCAAGATGGCTTGAAGTTTTTAAAGAAGAAAATAGTTCATTACCAGATTTTTTTAACTAGAAAATTTTTACAAGTTAATTCTTATAGATGGATTCATTCAAAGCACTTTCGTCAAAGGATTATGAGTTCCCAGATTCAAAGGAATTAGGAAATTATCCTCAAACACCACCTCCAAAACCAAAACATTCTCTCACTTCAAATTTCATCCAATCAAACAAATTTATCTCTCTTCAAAACTTTCCAAAACTTCCATATAAATATGTTCTGGCAGCACCTCAAAAACCTCCTACTCCCTCAAATGTTATTATCCCAAAAAATCCAGCAAATGAAGAATTCAAATATTTAACCGAGAAATGGACAGAAGAAATTTGTCTTACTCCTTTTCAAGAAATTCCAAAAGATTCAAGAGATTTCAATAAAAGTAAATTCAATTCTGACGTTTTTGGGATTCTGATAATCCTCATAAGTCAAAATTTTTTTTTGAACTTATCCTCATAGATTCAGGGTCCGTAGAAATTTCTCATAAAAAGAATGATAATGGGGAAATTATCTATTCAAAGTGTGTCATAAAAAATGTTAATACTCCATCTGTATGGGGTAATGGATTTGAAAAGCATTTTTCTATTCAGTTTTATCCTCGATGTTCTAATTATAGTGATTATAGAAAAGCTTGATTTAGATTTCTTCTAGTTAGGCCATTTTCTCATAGTTGGTTCATCACTTTTCATAGTGATATTTCTAAAGATTTTCCCACTTGGTTTTTTGAGTGGTGGAAAAAAGTTGGTTCGAAAACGTCAATTCTTTCTTCAAATGTCCAAAAAGGATTAGAAGTTTTTGCTACATCGGATGTATCCAATGCATCAGATCTGTCATTATGATAATTTGGGAACTTGGCTCTGATATCATAAGGGCATATCGGATACATAATGACCATAATGATAGATCGGATACATTGGATACATGAATATATACCTATTCATATACATAATGACATAATAACAGAATCAGATACATAATGACCATAATGACAGATCGGATACATTAGATACATGAAGATATGCCTATAATACATGAATGATATGATAAAATAAACTTTACATTGTGGGTTTTTTGCCAAAACAATATTGGAAGGTGATGGAGTTTTTTTTTTGAGGAGGTAAAGTCAAAGCTGATGGTGTAACTAAGATTGACTTGTATGACAATTCTGGAAAGTTTTGGTTTTGTAAGGGAGAGAATCTATTGGATCTTGGTTGGTTTTTTTATGGATTATGAGGAATAAGATCTTTGGTTTCTTTAATTTCGAAATCTTTCAATGTAAGAGGCTTCGAATTTATTTGAAAATAAAGAACCTTGTAAAAATTCTCTAGTAAGAAAACGTGGTAAAGAGTTATTTTCACCTTTAATAAATTTTATTTCGAAACTAAAAACAGATAAGATGGCTTGCTATCTAGCAAATATTTGTTTTGAAACAATATTTTGAACGTTTTTTGTTAAAACTTCTTTTGCAGATTTACAATCTATTTTAAAAAGAAATTTTTTGTTATATAAATCGTCTTGGAATTTTGAAATACATAAAACAATTGAAAGTATTTCTTTTTTAATAGTCGAATAATTCTTTTGAGATCCTATCCATATGCCTGAATGAAACGTATAAGTTGTTCTTTTGAATGCTATTTTTGCTTTAAAATACCACCATATTCTATATCAGATGCATCTGTTTCAATAATCATGAATGCATGAGGATGTTGTATTCCTAGACGTGGAAGAGTTTTGACTTTTTCTTTAATATCTTCTATTAGATTTGTTTCATAATAAAAAATTTATGCTTAGCATCTAAGTGCATGGGAACACTTAAAGTCAAACGGTTCAATCAATACTTATTTTAAGCTCTTTAAGTGTTATTGGTTTGCACTCTTAAAGAATTAATTATACTTGAATCATCTTATAAATAGTTAATTGTACACGAATGATCTTCTAACTCAATATAAAACGATTACGAAGCTCTTAGTGTAACAATTATGGTAAACTTAATTGCTAAGTAAAACTTGTACAATTGTTAGTTATGCGTTTAATAACTTGACACGACCAAATTATTACTAGTTTCAATGGGTTTGTTTAGATATACTATAAGATTTTTCATTGTGTTTAGTTGTATCTTCTATTTGATTTGTTTCATAATCAAAGCTTTACGCTTAACATCATGAATGCATACCATCACTCAAAGTCAAAATGTTCGATCAAAGCATTTATGAGAAAATGTGCACTTAGATTGTAAGATTAAAGCTTCTATTATTGAACATTAGAATGATTGAATTCCCGATTCATACTTGTTAAAGCTTGGTCATTTCATTTCGTAAAATGTGTAACTTAGAAATCTAACAAGCTTTACTTAATGAGCAAGTTTTCCATCAATATAACTCGAAGTGTTATGGATTACATTTGATAATATTTAGAAGATAATGTGAGTACAATTACATCTTAAAAAGGTTAAATCAAGGTTACTAATTGAGTTACCTAACAAAGATAAGCAAAAAATTCGTGAACCTTTTACCAGAGAATGTTCAACCAAGGAGAGGATGATGTTTGAATTCTTCAAACAACATCAATCACAATTCGAGGACCAGTTCGAGGAATATATGTCCAAGAGATCACAAAAATCAGAAGAATCAATTACCTCTAGTCATTTTGAAGAATCAATGGCTTAGGATCCATATCTTTTTTATTGACAGGATGGAGGATTCAGCCAGAATAATGGAAGTACAAACAGATGAATTAACAAAATTGGCTAAAGAAAGAATATTACATGGCAATTATCCCATTTATGTCCAAGAGCATTTTCAGAATTGTCCAAGATGTTTCTCCTGGAGGCAACACAAGAGTAACAAATTGGATATCTTACAAGAAAGGTATGAACGACTTATGGAAGTTTTAACAGACAGTAATTTTCTTGAAAATATGAATTTAGTTCACAAAGCAGCATGGTTAGAAAAGTATTATAACAAAATTGAGAAAATATCAGATGACAAATATCAGAGGTGTATGGATAAGTATCCAGTCACGCCTCAATGTGTAACTAGACTTATGATGGGAGAGCAGCAATTATAACAAGATGACAAAGAGGGTGGAAACAAAGTCAAAAGTTATGGGATCCACCACTTACCACAATTATTACAAAAGCCTGCAAGTTGTCAAGCAAATAACAAAAAAGTTAAAAAGAAGAAGGACAGTGACAAAAGCTATCATATACTCCTGTCGACTTAGTGGATTTAAAAGACTTCGTCGGCATAAGATGACAAAGTAGCTTTACAAATGAAATGTAAATTAGATGTAAATTAGTGTGTTTCATTTGAATGTAATTTCTCTTTTGAATGTATAAATAGGTGTGCTTTGTATGAATGAAGGCAGAACTCAATTTTGAGCTTCTACTACTATCAATAAAAATCCTTAGCCTTTAAAAGCTTCCGTTTGTGTCTTTTCAATACTGCAAATTTATTTCAAGATTTTCTCCATAGCAGACCTGTGCTATAATCTGAAAGAATTGTAAGTAAAAAGAAACAAATTTCAAGGTTTTCTTCATAAATCCTGTAAAACAAAGAGAAATAAATATGTTACAAAGTAATTCAATATTTAGACAAATTAATTTAATAAGTCATAAAAAGAAACAAATAGACTTCTTAAAAGAAGAAATACCTTATCAGCGAATAGAAGAACAATTAAAACAGGAAGATATCAAAAATAAAATTAAATTAATACAAGATACATTAATTAGAGAAGTATGTAGTAATATTCCAAATGCATTCTGGGAAAGAAAACATCATATAGTAGACTTACCTTATGAAAAGGATTTTAATGAAAGAAATATACCTACCAAAGCTAGACCAATATAGATGAATGAAGAATTCTTACAACACTGTCAAAAAGAAATAAAGGATTTACTAGATAAAAAATTAATAAGAAATTCAAAATCACCATGAAGTTGTTCAGCATTTTATGTTATAAAACAAGCAGAATTAGAAAGGGGGTACCCAGATTAGTAATAAACTACAAAGCTTTAAATAAAGTATTACAATGGATTAGATACCCAATACCAAATAAAAGAGACCTAATCAACAGGTTACATTCAGCAAAGATATTTTCAAAATTTGATCTACAATCAGGATTTTGGCAGATACAGTTATCAGAAAAAGATAGATATAAAACAGCTTTTATAGTACCTTTTGGCCATTATGAATGGAATGTAATGCCTTTTGGATTAAAAAACGCTCCATCAGAATTCCAAAAGATAATGAATGATATATTTAACCCATATAGTGATTTTACAATAGTCTATATTGATGATATTTTAGTATATTCAAATAGTTTAGAACAATATTTTAAACATTTAAATATGTTATTACATATAATAAAGAAAAATGGATTAGTATTATCAGAATCAAAAATGAAATTGTTTCAAACAACCATAAGATTTTTAGGACATAACATATCAAGAGGATTAATTAAACCTATAGATAGATCAATTAACTTTACAGAAAAATTCCCTGATGAAATTAAGGATAAAACCCAATTACAAAGATTTTTAGGATGTCTAAATTACATAGCAGATTTTTTCCCTAACCTTAGAAAATATTGCCAACCTTTATATCAAAGATTACAGAAAAATCCAAAACCATGGTCCAATAAACACACTAAGATAGTTAAAGACATAAAAGCCAAAGCCAAAACCTTACCATGTTTAGGAATACCTCATCCACATGCATTCATGATAGTTGAAACTGATGCATCTGACATAGGATATGGAGGTATTTTGAAACAAAAAATAAATTCAAAAGAACAATTAGTTAGGTACCATTCATGCATATGGTTAGGTTCACAAAAAAATTATTCAACCATTAAAAAAGAAATTCTTTCAATAGTTTTATGCATATCAAAATTTCAAGATGATTTATACAATAAAAAGTTTCTTTTACGAATAGATTGTCAGCCAAAGAAGTTTTAACAAAAGATGTCCAAAATATAGTTTCAAAACAAATTTTTGCTAGATGGCAAGCTATACTTTCAGTATTTGATTTTGAAATTGAATATATTAAAGGAGACAATAATTCTTTACCAAACTTTCTTACAAGGGAGTTTTTACAAGGATTTTAATTAATTTTCAGATGTCAAAACCTCGTACAGCAAAGGATTATATAAACAAGACAGATAAAAAAAATAAAGCGATAGTTCCTCAGACTCCTCAAAAGACCTCACAAGCTCTAACCTTAAAACCTCAATCCACCCTTAACCTTGCATCATCCAACAAATTTGCTCTTTTACAAGATATGTCAGTCCCTAAAATACCTTACAAAACTATTCTTCAATCCACTCCACCTACAAAATTACCCGCTCAGAAACCCATAACTCCAACCAATATTGAATTACCAGGGAGTTCTCAACAACAAAAAGATGCTTACAATTATCATACCAAAGTTTGGTGTGAAGAATTGGGTCTCACACATTACATGGAGATACCAAAGTCCTTCAATGATTACATAAGAGGAAGGTTTAAAGATGAACTTTTCTGGGATACTGGATTTTCAAAAAGAGATAGAACCTTTTATGAATTGATACTGGTTGATACGGAATCTATTGACATCACTCATATACCCGGTCCCAAAGGAGGAATTTCATATTCCAAGCTTATTATTAAGAATGTTTTAACCAATCTAAGATGGGGAGAAAATAGTTTTAGGAAATTTTCAATTGAATATGATCCCAAATTTTACAACTACCATGATTACAAAATGGCATGGTTTAGATGCCTTTATGTCCGTCCTTTTACCCATAGTTGATTTATATCTTTCAATTACAAATTGTCCAAAGAATTCCCCATTTGGATGTATGAATGGTGGAAGAAAGTGGGGACAGAACCAGCTATTTTACCAGAAAAAATTAAGAAGGAATTTGAAATTTACAGTAACCTATCTGCAGCCAAACCCTTTCAACATAACCTATTGTTTCACTCAGAGTTTAGAATCCCAATCATTCTTGCATGGGATTTCTCTTTTAAAAAATATTTAAAAGAACCCACTCCTTATTCTCTAGTTAGAACCTTTAGGATCAAGTGGTGGGAAACTTATAACCATGATTTAGCCAATGAACAAGTGGTCAGACATTACTTTGCCACTGGAGAAAAACCCAGGTGGTTTAACCCACAGGAACAAAACCAACCAGTACCTAACAAAGATAAACAAAAAATTCCTAAACCTTTTATCAGAGAATGCTCAACCAAGGAGAGGATGATGTTTGAATTCTTCAAACAACATCAATCATAATTCGAGGACCAGTTCGAGGAATATATGTCCAAGAGATCACAAAAATCAGAAGAATCAATTACCTCCAGTCATTTTGAAGAACCAATGGCTCAGGATCCATATCTTTTTTATTGACAGGATGGAGGATTCAGCCAGAATAATGGAAGTACAAACAGATGTATTAAAAAAATTGGTTAAAGAAAGAATATTACATAACAATTATCCCATTTATGTCCAGGAGCATTTTCAGAATTGTCCAAGATGTTTCTCCTAGAGGCAACACAAGAGTAACAAATTGGATATCTTACAAGAAAGGCATGAACGACTTATGGAAGTTTTAACAGACAGTAATTTTCCTGAAAATATGAATTTAGTTCACAAAGCAGCATGGTTAGAAAAGTAATATAACAAAATTGAGAAATTATCAGATGACAAATATCAAAGGTGTATGGATAAGTATCCAGTCACGCCTCAATGTGTAACCAGACTTATGATGGGAGAGCAGCAATTATAACAAGATGACAAAGAGGGTGGAAACAAAGTCAAAAGTTATGGGATCCACCACTTACCACAATTATTACAAAAGCCTGCAAGTTGTCAAGCAAATAACGAAAAAGTCAAAAAGAAGAAGTACAATGACAAAAGCTATCATATACTCCTGTCGACTTAGTGGATTCAAAAGACTTCGTCGGCATAAGATGACAAAGTAGCTTTACAAATGAAATGTAAATTAGATGTAAATTAATGTGTTTCATTTGAATGTAATTTCTCTTTTGAATGTATAAATAGGTGTGCTTTGTATGAAGAAGGCAGAACTCAATTTTGAGCTTCTACCACTATCAATAAAAATCCTTAGCCTTTAAAAGCTTCTGTTTGTGTCTTTTCAATACTGCAAATTTATTTCAAAGCTTTCTTCATAGCAGACCTGTGCTATAAATTGATAAAACTGTAAGTATACAAAATCTTTATTTTAATCTTCATTTCTGATTTACGTTATCATCATGCATATCTATTTCATCATTTATGTATGATTGAACATTAAGAAGGTGAAATCGTGGCTACTAATGGAGTAAAGCTATAAGCGTTGACCGAATCCTTTGACTTTATGAGAAAATGTGCACTTAGATTGTAAGATTAAAACTTCTATTATCGAACATTAAAATAATTGAGTTCCTGATTCATACTTGTTAAAGTTTGGTCATTTCATTTCGTAAAATGCGTAACTTAGAAATCTAACAAGCTTTACTTAATGAGAAAGTTTTCCATCAATATAAATCGAAGTGTTATGGATTACATTTGATAATATTAAGAAGATAATATGAGTGCAATTACATCTTAAGAAGGTTAAATCAAGGCTACTAATTGAGTTACACTATATGTATTGACCGAACCCCTTGACTTGAAGAGAAAACGTGTACTTAGATTATAAGATTAAAGCTTATATTGTAGAACTTTCTAATGAATGAATCCGCGATCAAAATCATTCATACTTGTGATAGCTTGGTCATTTCGACTCATAAAATACCTAACTAGGATCCTAACTAGGTTTACTTGGTGAGCAAGTTTTGTATCAATATAACTCGAAGAGTTTTGGATTTGGTTTGATAATACTTAGATGATAATGTAAGTATGATTGAACGTTAAGAAGGGGAAATCGTGGCTAATAATGGAGTAAAGCTATAAGCGTTGATCGAATCCTTTGACTTTATGAGAAAATATGCACTTAGATTGTAAGATTAAAGCTTCTATTATCGAACATTAGAATGATTGAGTTCCCGATTCATACTTGTTAAAGTTTGGTCATTTCATTTCGTAAAATGCGTAACTTAGAAATCTAACAAGCTTTACTTAATGAGCAAGTTTTTCATCAATATAACTCGAAGTGTTATGGATTACATTTGATAATATTTAGAAGATAATGTAAGTGCAATTACATCTTAAGAAGGTTAAATCAAGGCTACTAATTGAGTTACACTATATGTATTGACCGAACCCCTTGACTTGAAGAGAAAACGTGTACTTAGATTATAAGATTAAAACTTATATTGTCGAACGTTCTAATGAATGAATTCGCGATCAAAATCATTCATACTTATGATAGCTTGGTCATTTCGACTCATAAAATACGTAACTTAGAATCCTAACTAGGTTTACTTGGTGAACAAGTTTTGTATCAATATAACTCGAAGAGTTTTGAATTTGATTTGATAATACTTAGATGATAATGTAAGTATGATTAAACGTTAAGAAGGGGAAATCGTGGCTACTAATAGAGTAAAGCTATAAGGGATCGTAAATGATGAAATAGATATGCATGATGATAACGTAAATCAGAAATGAAGATTAAAATAAAGATTTTGTATACTTACAGTTTTATCAATTTATAGCACAGGTCTGCTATGAAGAAAGCTTTGAAATAAATTTGCAGTATTGAAAAGACACAAACAGAAGCTTTTAAAGGCTAAGGATTTTTATTGATAGTGGTAGAAGCTCAAAATTGAGTTCTGCCTTCTTCATACAAAGCACACCTATTTATACATTCAAAAGAGAAATTACATTCAAATGAAACACATTAATTTACATCTAATTTACATTTCATTTGTAAAGCTACTTTGTCATCTTATGCCGACGAAGTCTTTTGAATCCACTAAGTCGACAGGAGTATATGATAGCTTTTGTCATTGTACTTCTTCTTTTTGACTTTTTCGTTATTTGCTTGACAACTTGCAGGCTTTTGTAATAATTGTGGTAAGTGGTGGATCCCATAACTTTTGACTTTGTTTCCACCCTCTTTGTCATCTTGTTATAATTGCTGCTCTCCCATCATAAGTCTGGTTACACATTGAGGCGTGACTGGATACTTATCCATACACCTTTGATATTTGTCATCTGATAATTTCTCAATTTTGTTATATTACTTTTCTAACCATGCTGCTTTGTGAACTAAATTCATATTTTCAGGAAAATTACTGTCTGTTAAAACTTCCATAAGTCGTTCATGCCTTTCTTGTAAGATATCCAATTTGTTACTCTTGTGTTGCCTCTAGGAGAAACATCTTGGACAATTCTGAAAATGCTCCTGGACATAAATGGGATAATTGTTATGTAATATTCTTTCTTTAACCAATTTTTTTAATACATCTGTTTGTACTTCCATTATTCTGGCTGAATCCTCCATCCTGTCAATAAAAAAGATATGGATCCTGAGCCATTGGTTCTTCAAAATGACTGGAGGTAATTGATTCTTCTGATTTTTGTGATCTCTTGGACATATATTCCTCGAACTGGTCCTCGAATTATGATTGATGTTGTTTGAAGAATTCAAACATCATCCTCTCCTTGGTTGAGCATTCTCTGATAAAAGGTTTAGGAATTTTTTGTTTATCTTTGTTAGGTACTGGTTGGTTTTGTTCCTGTGGGTTAAACCACCTGGGTTTTTCTCCAGTGGCAAAGTAATGTCTGACCACTTGTTCATTGGCTAAATCATGGTTATAAGTTTCCCACCACTTGATCCTAAAGGTTCTAACTAGAGAATAAGGAGTGGGTTCTTTTAAATATTTTTTAAAAGAGAAATCCCATGCAAGAATGATTGGGATTCTAAACTCTGAGTGAAACAATAGGTTATGTTGAAAGGGTTTGGCTGCAGATAGGTTACTGTAAATTTCAAATTCCTTCTTAATTTTTTCTGGTAAAATAGCTGGTTCTGTCCCCACTTTCTTCCACCATTCATACATCCAAATGGGGAATTCTTTGGACAATTTGTAATTGAAAGATATAAATCAACTATGGGTAAAAGGACGGACATAAAGGCATCTAAACCATGCCATTTTGTAATCATGGTAGTTGTAAAATTTGGGATCATATTCAATTGAAAATTTCCTAAAACTATTTTCTCCCCATCTTAGATTGGTTAAAACATTCTTAATAATAAGCTTGGAATATGAAATTCCTCCTTTGGGACCGGGTATATGAGTGATGTCAATAGATTCCGTATCAACCAGTATCAATTCATAAAAGGTTCTATCTCTTTTTGAAAATCCAGTATCCCAGAAAAGTTCATCTTTAAACCTTCCTCTTATGTAATCATTGAAGGACTTTGGTATCTCCATGTAATGTGTGAGACCCAATTCTTCACACCAAACTTTGGTATGATAATTGTAAGCATCTTTTTGTTGTTGAGAACTCCCTGGTAATTCAATATTGGTTGGAGTTATGGGTTTCTGAGCGGGTAATTTTGTAGGTGGAGTGGATTGAAGAATAGTTTTGTAAGGTATTTTAGGGACTGACATATCTTGTAAAAGAGCAAATTTGTTGGATGATGCAAGGTTAAGGGTGGATTGAGGTTTTAAGGTTAGAGCTTGTGAGGTCTTTTGAGGAGTCTGAGGAACTATCGCTTTATTTTTTTTATCTGTCTTGTTTATATAATCCTTTGCTGTACGAGGTTTTGACATCTGAAAATTAATTAAAATCCTTGTAAAAACTCCCTTGTAAGAAAGTTTGGTAAAGAATTATTGTCTCCTTTAATATATTCAATTTCAAAATCAAATACTGAAAGTATAGCTTGCCATCTAGCAAAAATTTGTTTTGAAACTATATTTTGGACATCTTTTGTTAAAACTTCTTTGGCTGACAATCTATTCGTAAAAGAAACTTTTTATTGTATAAATCATCTTGAAATTTTGATATGCATAAAACTATTGAAAGAATTTCTTTTTTAATGGTTGAATAATTTTTTTGTGAACCTAACCATATGCATGAATGGTACCTAACTAATTGTTCTTTTGAATTTATTTTTTGTTTCAAAATACCTCCATATCCTATGTCAGATGCATCAGTTTCAACTATCATGAATGCATGTGGATGAGGTATTCCTAAACATGGTAAGGTTTTGGCTTTGGCTTTTATGTCTTTAACTATCTTAGTGTGTTTATTGGACCATGGTTTTGGATTTTTCTGTAATCTTTGATATAAAGGTTGGCAATATTTTCTAAGGTTAGGGAAAAAATCTGCTATGTAATTTAGACATCCTAAAAATCTTTGTAATTGGGTTTTATCCTTAATTTCATCAGGGAATTTTTCTGTAAAGTTAATTGATCTATCTATAGGTTTAATTAATCCTCTTGATATGTTATGTCCTAAAAATCTTATGGTTGTTTGAAACAATTTCATTTTTGATTCTGATAATACTAATCCATTTTTCTTTATTATATGTAATAACATATTTAAATGTTTAAAATATTGTTCTAAACTATTTGAATATACTAAAATATCATCAATATAGACTATTGTAAAATCACTATATGGGATAAATATATCATTCATTATCTTTTGGAATTCTGATGGAGCGTTTTTTAATCCAAAAGGCATTACATTCCATTCATAATGGCCAAAAGGTACTATAAAAGCTGTTTTATATCTATCTTTTTCTGATAACTGTATCTGCCAAAATCCTGATTGTAGATCAAATTTTGAAAATATCTTTGCTGAATGTAACCTGTTGATTAGGTCTCTTTTATTTGGTATTGGGTATCTAATCCATTGTAATACTTTATTTAAAGCTTTGTAGTTTATTACTAATCTGGGTACCCCCTTTCTAATTCTGCTTGTTTTATAACATAAAATGCTGAACAACTCCATGGTGATTTTGAATTTTTTATTAATTTTTTCTCTAATAAATCTCTTATTTCTTTTTGACAGTGTTGTAAGAATTCTTCATTCATCAGTATTGGTCTAGCTTTAGTAGGTATATTTCTTTCATTAAAATCTTTTTCATAAGGTAAGTCTACTATATGATGTTTTCTTTCCTAGAATGCATTTGGAATATTACTACATACTTCTTTAATTAATGTATCTTGTATTACTTTAATCTTATTTTTGATATCTTCCCGTTTTAATTGTTCTTCTATACGTTGATAAGGTATTTATTCTTTTAAGAAGTCTATTTGGTTCTTTTTCTGACTTATTAAATTAATTTGTCTGAATATTGAATTATTTTGTAACATATTTATTTCTTTTTGCTTTACAGGATTTATGAAGGGAAATTTTATTATTCTTCCATGTATATTTGTAGTTAATCCTTCATGGTCTACTTTAAAAGGATATATTTGTATTAGGAATGGTGTACCTAATATTATTTCTTGTGATATATCTTTTACTAATGTAAATACATTCTTAAAACAATATCCATCACAACATATGTGAGCTTGTGACAATTTATATTTTATGTTTAAAGGTTTTGAATTTGCTGTATATAATTGTTCACATGTTTTCTCATAATATTTTGTAGGTATTATTCCTTCTTTGATAACATTGTGGTCTGCTTCAGAATCAAATAGAGCAATTAATTCTATGTTAAAGTATCCTATTACTAATTTGACTTTTATATACCATTTCTGAAATTCTATCTTTTGTATTGAATTTATAAATTTATTATTATCTAAATCTTTTTCTCTTGAAATATTTTGTTTTGTACTTGTTTCAGGAATATCTTCTTTATTATATTCTTTAATGTTACTAATTAATGTTATTTTTGTTTCTAATTCAAGATCTTTTCCTTTCATTTCAAATAATTCTTTTTGTATTTGATTTACTTGTCTTTTTAATGTATTTACCTCTTCCTGTAAATCTTTTGTAGTTATTTGTCTTAATATATTTTGAGTAGGGTATTTATCAAATAATTTTCCTAGATTAAATTGTTCTCTTATTTCTACTTTTTTTTTAATATGTTCTTCCTCTTCCAATATTAAATCTTTTAATTTATGTAGATATTCTGTTTTAGTTTCATTATCAGGTATTTCTCCTATTAAATCTAAACTTATTTCCTTCTTTTCTCTAGTTATTACATTTATGTGACCATGGCATAAATGGTTCTTATTATCATTATCACTATGTTCACTTGTTGATTTTATCTCATTTTCTACTATATCTGATTCTGATTCTGCTTCACTATCTGGTAATTTACTCATTAAATTATTTAATTCATGTCTTAATTCTCTAATTTTATTTCTTTTCTTATGACACCTATCTGCTGTATGTCCTGGTTTATGACGGTTCCAACATACTAAAGGTTTATTAGATTTTTGATTATTTTGGTAATATGCTTTATTATGTTGATTGGATTTTCTATAATATTTTTTCTTATATCTTGGTTTCCTATACTCTTGGGTTCTATTATCATTTTTATATTTTCTATATTTCTTTTTATTAGATGTCGAAGGTGCTTCTATTTTTGTCATACCAAATGTTTCACAGAAACATCCTAATTCTTGTCTAGCATTCTTTTTATCATTTATGTACTTATTTTGTAATCTCAATTCTGAACATAAATTTAATCCTTCTTTTTTAATAAAAGTAAATAATTGACCAAAGGTTAATTCCTCAAAAGGTATTTCTTCAAATCCTATTTCACTCTTAAATTTTTGTATTATTCTTTCAGCAAATAATCTTGGTAATCCCATAATAAATATTTCCTTCCAAAATGAAGAATTACAATCATTTCTTTTTAATACTTGAGTTAGAAATGTATCTTTATACCACCTATAATCAGTTAATGTAGGACATCTTAGGTTTGTTAATATTATTTTAGATGAATTAAATTCTTCTTTAGGGTTTCCTATAAAATGCATAGATATTGTTATTATTAGATATTCACATGCATCACTTGTTTCTACAAATTCATTTTCTGTTCCATCTACCAATGTTAATACCTTATGGTGAAGAATATCATTTTGTATATTTGCTGATAATGCATTATCCCACCAATTTTTTAGTTGTCCTGTAAACCCTTGAGTTATCATTAAGCATGCTATTTCTTCTGATTGATTTTGTATTCTATAAGCTGATCTTGTCATAGCCATTTCTTGTAAAGTATTTATTATCTCATATTCAGATTTTCCATCTATATTCCATTCTGTTATAGACTGTCCATCATATCTGGATTTTGTAAATTGATTTCTTTCTTCATATTGTATATCTACTGGTGTAGGTCTTCTATAATAATTCCTAGTATTTTGGTTATAATATCTTTGTTTATTTTTCCTAAATATTTTATTTATTTCTTTGTCACCATCTTGAAAATTTCTGCTTATTTCACCTATTTCTCCCATACTAGTATTATCTGATTCAGTATTACTTTGTTCAGATTCTTCCGATGTAACCTCTTCTTTTTCATCTTCCTCTTTATCCTCTTCTTTTATTGTTTCTAAACAATTTATACTAGTACTTGGTCTATTATTGGATGATCCTATTGTTAAGATGTATACTATAAGCCTAGCTTTTGTATAAACATCTATTTATGATATGAGAATCTTTAATGGTCAAATGTTTGCATTTTATATATTTGTTATATATGTTATTGCAATTTTCCAATTAATTTATATTGTAGATAACATGGTGTGTGGTGCCACACAGAAGATCATGTTATCAGTTCCTTATAGATTATAAATGGTAGCTCACAACCGAGATAATTTTGGACAAATTATCGGAATGGTTGTGGTGTAATTTGGTATTAATTTGTCTTGATTATAAAATTACACTAGTACATTTTGTATGTATTGAGCAGGACCAATTGAAGTTGTTTTATTTGTACTGACTACATAAATAAAACAAGACCTCTGTTATTATGGATGTGCGTCCTCTTAATCATTGTATGATAACGGGCATGTATACTCGATATATGTTTCTTTAATTTACCAATGGGTGAAATTTATTTATTAAATCAATAAGCTCGGTAAATTGGGATACAATGTTGTTTATATGGTGTGCTGTTGATTATATAATGAAGCCGTGTCCTAATTATTTGGGATGATGATGTCCCCTTGAGAAACTCATAAGGATTATCATGTAAACCCTGCAGGTGGATTTATTCCGACATGATAATAAAGTTGAGTGGTACTACTCTTGGATTAAATATTAATTAATTGAATTGTCAGTAATTCATTTAATTAATGGACATTCGATATCTTAAACACGGGAAGATAAACGTGCACATAATAAATAGGAGCCATATCTAATATGGATAAGGGACGGTAGTTCAATAATATCTTTTTAGTGGATTGAGATATTATTGATAGGCTTAAGAAGTATATTCAGATTGAATTTAGGACTCCTAAGCCTATCAAGAGACCGATTCCTAATCCTCCTCAAGGTCCCTGTTGTAGCCTATAAATAAGCCTCAAGTCAGCTGTTTCTAGATACAGAAATACAGATACACAGACATAAAAATCTGAGATACGTATTAGTAGAAGGCGGCTGAAAGTCTCGATAGCTCGTTGCCCACACAACGTTCGAGATAAAGGTGAGGAATACAGCAGAAGATCGTGAGGTCCAGGCTTCATCGATTCCTCCATCTACAGTTTTGATCTTAGAACTAATTTCGGTGTAAAAGATATGATTCGTTTTCCGCTGCGCGTTAATCATATTTGCATGGACCCCGATTCAGATAATCGTATAGGGTCGGCGATCCGGTGGTTCCTATAATTGGTATCAGAGCTGTGGTTTTCTGAATCTATTCGATTGAATCGGTTAATTCTATTATGAATCGTATATTGAAGCATGCGTATTTAGATCGGATAATAGTAGGATTTGTGAAATTTTGATTTTCTGCAGGAACCTTAAATCCAACTATTATAGTCTGAATGTATGTTTATGTATGAATTAAACCCTCGGACATGTCGAGGTTGTTTTTTGAATGTATGATTGTAATAGTAAAATCACGGTGGTTTGTCGTGTTAGGTTTTAATTTTCTGTTCAATCTAGATTATATGTAAACTCCTTCGTGGGGTATAGGATCGATGGATGTAATTAGATACAGGGTTAGGGTCACACAACCGGGCACGACCGTGCTATGGAGCACGGTCAGACCGTGCCAGTTGAAGATTGGAGCTGGATGACAGGGCACGACCGTGCTATGGAGCACGGTCAACCGTGCGGCGTGTTTACAGGTCGATCCCCGTTTGACGGCAAACATTCAAGAACACAGCGATAAAACGAGGCCATAATAGTTGGAAATTATGTTTTTCATATTTATTACCTTGTATGTGTTTTATCAAGCATGCTTGTATGTGTTTTATATGATATGCATGTTAAAATCCCTCATGTTAAATAACTAAGTGGGAGAGGGATTAATTATTTTAATAAATCCCATGGCCTCCATTACTGATTTGTAAGTGATGCATTTGAACTTGCGCGTTGGTTTTAAGTGCCTTCCTCCATATCGGATGAGTTCATTTGTGAATCACTAGATCAAACTTCCTTTATGGATGATTATAGAAAGTTGTCTAGGAGAGTGTCATCTTCTCCATCTGAAGAGGCATAATCCTAGATAATGGACTTAGTATCAAGTAATGGTGTACACTTAGATGCATTTGATAAGTATCCTCCCCATCGGAATCAATACTGTTATTTGTATGGCCAAAGCAATAACCAACTATTAATTTTATTTGTCATAAAGTTAAGTTGACAAGATAATAAAATTAATGGGTAAAACCTCCTTTAACAAATGTTTGAATTAGTATACGTCCACACTATCGTGGCATACAAAGTTCACGGTGTATTGAGGTGTTGGTGAATTTAGATTGTGTTGTTTGAAGAAACAATATGATTTGTCAATTCAAATGATTTGACCTATGTGTTTATTTATGTGATTCTCAGGATTTTCATTATGGCTTTCAATCCTCTTGCTGTTATACTTAAAGAAAACAAACTTATTGGTCCTAATTATATTGATTGGAAACGAAACCTGAATATTGTCCTGACTGCTGAAGAGTACAAGTTTGTACTCACTGAGCACTGTCCTGACATGCCTGATGAAAACTCTACTGAAGAGGAGAAAATGCTTTATAGGAAGTGGGTAAAGGTAGATGAGATGACGCGGTGTTACATTTTGGCTTCCATGTCAAATGTGCTGCAACATCAGCATCAGGCCATGCCTACTGCCTATGATATGATGCATAATCTCAAAGAACTCTTTGGACACCAGAGTCGGGCTGCCAGACAAGAGGCTATGAGAAACTTGATGACTGCCACCATGGCTGAGGGGACACCTGTGAGTGATCATGTCCTCAAAATGATGGCTCATCTGAATGAGATGGAGGTCCTTAGAGCTGAAATCGATGGGGAAACCCAAGTCGATATCGTTCTCCAAACGCTGCCTAAGAGTTTTGAGCAGTTCCGTTTGAACTACAACATGAATAAGAGGTTGTATTCATTGGTGGAACTTCTGACAGAATTCCAATCAGCAGAGGGACTGTTTCGTCAAAATTCTCAGGCTTACGTTGCTGAAAATGTTTCTGCTTCTAAACCGCAAGACGGAAAGAAGAAGAAGAAGAAACAAAATTCTTCAGCAAAGAAGACGGCTGGACCTCAAGTGGCTAAACCACAAGGTGGTGTGAAAAAGCCAAAAGGCAAGTGCTTCCATTGCAAGCAGGTTGGACATTGGAAAGTCGATTGTCCCCGTAAAAAGGAGAACAATTCAGGTACATCTTTTTCATTAGTTGTTGAAACATGTTTTGCGGTGTTATCTACCGATACCTGGTGTGTAGATACGGGAGCCACTGATCATGTCTGCAATTTATTGCAGGGGTTCCAGGAAACCAGACAACTAAATGATGGAGAGATTACTATATACATGGGCACCGCTGCGAAAGTGGCGGCTGTTGCAGTGGGAGATGTTTATTTATCTTTTCCTAGGAATAAGACTTTGATTTTGAGAAATTGTCTTTACGTACCTTGTTTTAGAAAGAATTTGATTTCAGTTTCTAAACTTTTTAAGGATGGATATTCTGTTTCTTTTGATAACAATGTTGTCATAAAGAAGAATAGAGTTATTATCTGTTCTGGTACGTTGGTTGACAATTTATATATTCTTAATCCTATAACTCCTACGATGCAACAAATGGAAATTAATAGCACATCTTCTAAATGTAATAAGAGAAAAGAACCTTCGAAAATGAATCAAACATATCTTTGGCATCTAAGGTTGGGTCATATTAACTTGAGGAGGATTCAAAGGTTGATAGTCGATGAACTTTTGGGTTCCTTGGAAGTGGAAAACTATCCAACCTGCGAATCCTGCTTGGAAGGAAAAATGACCAAAAGGCCTTTTAAGGCAAAAAGGTATAGAGCCAAAGAAGTATTGGAATTGATTCATTCTGATTTGTGTGGCCTTATGACTATTCAGGCAAGAGGTGGTTTCGAATATTTTGTCTCTTTTATAGACGATTATTCGAGATATGGATACATTTACTTGATGCGCCGCAAGTTTGAGTGCTTTGACAAGTTCAAAGAGTATAAGGCTGATGTGGAAAAACGTCATGGTAAAAGTATCAAGACACTACGATCTGATCGTGGTGGTGAGTACCTCTTAGGAGAGTTTAGGAGTTACTTATCAGAGGTTGGGATTCAATCCCAATTGTCTGCACCGGGTACACCCCAACAGAATGGTGTGGCAGAACGAAGGAATATGACTCTTATGGAAATGAATTACCAAATTCGTTTTGGGGATATGCTCTGAAAACAGTGACGTACATTCTAAACTTGGTACCTTCTAAGTCAGTACCCTCTACTCCCACAGAATTGTGGACTGGGCGCAAGCCTAGTCTGAAACACATTCGGATTTGGGGTAGTCCAGCACATGTGCTGAAGGGAGATGCTGATAAGTTGGAATCTCGTACGGAAGTACACTTGTTTGTGGGCTATCCTAGAGGAACTAAAGGTGGTTTATTTTATAGTCCTAAAGATCAGAAGGTCATTGTTAGCACGAATGCCCGGTTTTTAGAAGAGGACTATGTAATGAACCATAAGCCCATGAGTAAAATTGTTCTTGAGGAAATGAGAGGGGATAATTTTAATGTACCGACGGTACAAGATGAGATACCACAAGTGACTGCACCGCGTGTCACTAATGATACACAAATACTGATAGTGCCTCCTCGTCGTAGTGGGAGGGTTGTTAGACAACCTGATAGATTCATGTTTTTGGGAGAGTCTTCAGACTTGGTCCCTGGACAACATGAAATAGATCCCTGGACTTATGACGAAGCACTTCAAGATAAAGATGCGATATCTTGGCAAAAGGCAATGCTCTCTGAGATAGAATCTATGGATTCTAATCAAGTTTGGGAGATTGTAGAACCACCAAATAGTGTAAGAGCCATTGGATGTAAATGGGTCTACAAAAGGAAAAGAGGATCAGACGGAAAGGTAAAGACCTTTAAAGCAAGGCTTGTTGCGAAAGGGTATACTCAAAAAGAAGGGATCGATTATGAGGAAACCTTTTCGTCGGTAGCCATGCTGAAGTCTATCCAGATTCTTTTGTCTATTGCTGCTCATATGGATTATGAGGTTTGGCAGATGGATGTCAAGACAGCTTTCCTTAATGGAAGTCTTGAAGAAAACATCTATATGAAGCAACCAGAGGGATTCATTGAGAAGGGCAAAGAGCATCTTGTGTGTAAGCTTAATCGGTCTATTTATGGACTGAAACAAGCTTCGAGATCTTGGAACATCCGTTTTGATGAAGTAATCCAGTCTTATGGATTTATTCAATGTCCGGATGAATCTTGTGTATATAAGAAGAGTGACGGAAATGTGGTGGTATTTCTTGTACTATACGTAGATGACATCTTGTTAATTGGAAACAATGTCAAGGTGTTATCAGACGTAAGGGTATGGCTGTCCAAGCAGTTTGCTATGAAGGACTTAGGAGAAGCTGGACATATTCTTGGGATCAAAGTTATAAGGGATCGCAAGAAAAGAATGTTATGCTTATCTTAAGCTTCATACATTGACACTATCCTAGCTCGTTTTAACATGCAAAACTCCAACAAAGGTTTTCTACCTTTTAGACATGGAGTGCCTTTATCTAAGGAAATGTGTCCAAAGACACCAAAGGAGATAGAGGAAATGAAAGCAGTTCTTTATGCTTCGGCTGTAGGAAGCTTGATGTATGCGATGCTATGTACGAGACCGGATATCTGCTTTGCCGTGGGCATGGTTAGTAGATATCAAAGTAACCCAGGACAAGGTTATTGGACTACCGTAAAGCATATTCTAAAGTACCTGAAAAGGACTAGAGATTATATGCTAGTTTACCAGGCAAATGATTTATTACCTGTGGGTTACACGGATTCGGATTTCCAATCAGACAGGGACAACAGTAAATCAACCTCGGGGTATGTGTTTACCTTGGGAGGTGGAGCCATAGTGTGGAGAAGTGTGAAGCAGAAATACGTTTCGGACTCCACCATGGAAGCTGAATATGTGGCGGCCTCTGAGGCAGCCAAAGAAGCTGTATGGCTCAGAACTTTTTAATGAACTTAGAAGTGATTCCTGGTTTGCCCAAAGCTATCACAATCTATTGTGATAACAGTGGTGCAGTAGCAAACTCAAAGGAACCACGAGCCTATAAGGTAAGTAAACACATTGAGCGCAAGTACCACCTGATACGAGATATCGTAAAGTGAGGGGAAGTTGTTGTCGCCAAGATTGCATCAACCGATAACCTAGCAGATCCTTTCACAAATGCCCTTCCGGCGAAAGCCTTCGATGAGCATGTTGATGGGATGGGAATCAGATGCATGGCAGCGTATATGACAGCATAGTCTTTTAGTATAAGTGGGAGATTGTTAGGATGTATACTATAAGCCTAGCTTTTGTATAAACATCTATTTATGATATGAGAATCTTTAATGGTCAAATGTTTGCATTTTATATATTTGTTATATATGTTATTACAATTGTCCAATTAATTTATATTGTAGATAACATGGTGTGTGGTGCCACACAGAAGATCATATTATCAGTTCCTTATAGATTATAAATGGTAGCTCACAGCCGAGATAATTTTGGACAAATTATCGGAATGGTTGTAATGTAATTTGGTATTAATCTGTCTTGATTATAAAATTACACTAGTACATTTTGTATGTATTGAGCAGGACCAATTGAGGTTGTTTTATTTGTATTGACTACATAAATAAAACAAGACCTCTGTTATTATGGATGTGCGTCCTCTTAATCATTGTATGATAACGGGCATGTATACTCGATATATGTTTCTTTAATTTACCAATGGGTGAAATTTATTTATTAAATCAATAAACTCGGTAAATTGGGATACAATGTTGTTTATATGGTGTGCTGTTGATTATATAATGAAGCCGTGTCCGAATTATTTAGGATGATGATGTCCCCTTGAGGAACTCATAAGGATTATCATGTAAACCCTGCAGGTGGATTTATTCCGGCATGATAATAAAGTTGAGTGGTACTACTCTTGGATTAAATATTAATTAATTGAATTGTCAGTAATTCATTTAATTAATGGACATTCGATATCTTAAACACAGGGAGATAAACACGCACATAATAAATAGGAGTCATATCTAATATGGATAAGGGACGGTAGTTCAATAATATCTTTTTAGTGGATTAAGATATTATTGATAGGCTTAAGAAGTATATTCAGATTGAATTTAGGACTCCTAAGCCTATCAGGAGACCGATTCCTAATCCTCCTCAAGGTCCCTGTTGTAGCCTATAAATAAGCCTCAAGTCAGCCGTTTCTAGATACAGAAATACAGATACACAGACATAAAAATCTGAGATACGTATTAGTAGAAGGCGGTTGAAAGTCTCGATAGCTCGTTGCCCACACAACGTTCGAGATAAAGGCGAGGAATACAGCAGAAGATCGTGAGGTCCAGGCTTCATCGATTCCTCCATCTACAGTTCTGATCTTAGAACTAATTTCGGTGCAAAATGTATGATTCGTTTTCCGCTGCGCGTTAATCATATTTGCATGGACCCCGATTCAGATAATCGTATAGGGTCGGCGATCCGGTGGTTCCTACACCTATTTCTGTTAATTTATTAGATATTTTTGATAAAATATTATCTGTTTTTGGGTTAAAACTTATCTTTGTATTTTCTAACATATTATCTGTTTTAAAGTATGATTTTACCGATTCTTTTGTTACTAATTTTTCTTTATCATCAATTACTACCTTTTTTTTTTCTTTTTTTTTTTAGCTTTTTTTTTTTTTTTTTTACATTGTGGGTTTTTTTGCCAAAACAATATTGGAAGGTGATGGAGTTTTTTTTGAGGAGGTAAAGTCAAAGCTGATAGTGTAACTAAGATTGACTTGTATGACAATTCTAGAAAGTTTTGGTTTTGTAAGGGAGAGAATCTATTGGATCTTGGTGGGTTTTTTTATGGAGTATGAGGAATAAGATCTTTGGTTTCTTTAATCTCGAAATCTTTCAATCTAAGAGGCTTCGAATTTATTTGAAAATAAAGATCCTTGTAAAAATTCTCTAGTAAGAAAACGTGGTAAAGAGTTATTTTCACCTTTAATAAATTTTATTTCGAAACTAAAAACAGATAAGATGGCTTGCTATCTAGCAAATATTTGTTTTGAAACAATATTTTGAACGTTTTTTGTTAAAACTTCTTTTGCAGATTTACAATCTATTCTTAAAAGAAATTTTTTGTTATATAAATCGTCTTGGAATTTTGAAATACATAAAACAATTGAAAGTATTTCTTTTTTAATAGTCGAATAATTCTTTTGAGATCCTATCCATGTGCCTGAATGAAACGTATAAGTTGTTCTTTTGAATGCTATTTTTGCTTTAAAATACCACCATATTCTATATCAGATGCATCTGTTTCAATAATTATGAATGCATGAGGATGTTGTATTCCTAGACGTGGAAGAGTTTTAACTTTTTCTTTAATATCTTCTATTAGATTTGTTTCATAATAAAAATTTTATGCTTAGCATCTAAGTGCATGGGAACACTTAAAGTCAAATGGTTCAATCAATACTTATTTTAAGCTCTTTAAGTGTTATTGGTTTGCACTCTTAAAAAATTAATTATACTTGAATCATCTTATAAATAGTTAATTATACACGAATGATCTTCTAACTCAATATAAAACGATTACGAAGCTCTTAGTGTAACAATTATGGTAAACTTAATTGCTAGGTAAAGCTTGTACAATTGTTAGTTATGCGTTTAATAACTTGACACGACCAAATTATTACTAGTTTCAATGGGTTTGTTTAGATATACTATAAGATTTTTCATTGTGTTTAGTTGTATCTTCTATTTGATTTGTTTCATAATCAAAGCTTTACGCTTAACATCTAAATGCATACCATCACTCAAAGTCAAAATGTTCGATCAATGCTTATCTAAAAGACTTTATGTGGCATCATTTTACACTTTTGAAGAGTTTAGAAAGTTTTAATTGTACTCGACTTATCATCTAACTCAATATATAATGATTCCAAATCAATTAGTTTAACAATTAGGAAAAAATTAATAGCTAAGTAAAGCTTGTTAGAATTAGTACTTTTGCGGCCGGAAACGAGGCTACTAATAAAGTTATAGTATAAGCTTTGATCGAACTCTTTGATTTTGAGAGAACATGTGCACTTAGATTGTAAGAATAAAACATATATTATAGAACTTTAGAATGAATGAAATCCAGGTCATAGTCATTCATACTTGCTTAAGCTTGTTCATTTCAATTCATCAAATGCCTAACATAGAACTCTAACAAGCTTTGTTTGGTGAACATGTTTTCTATAAGTGTAATTCGAAGTATTTTGGATTAAATTTAATAATACTTAGATGACAATTTGAGTACAATTACATCTTAAGAATTCGAAAATGAGGTTACTAATGGAGTTATACTATAAGTATTGATCGAACCCTTTGACTTTGAGAAAACATGTACATTTAGATTGTAAGAATAAAGTTTATATTATAAAATTTTAGAATGAATGAAATCTCGGTCAAAGTCATTGATACATACTTAGGATGACAAAGTCTAATGACGAGTAGTAAGGAGATATTTCTCATTTTCCTTAACCGTTCAGATTCAGCTAAAAATCTACCTGTTCAAGTCGCTGAAGAAGAGAAGTTTTGAACTGTCGAATCCCGCGTCCGCTTGAATTTCTGTCCAAGTTATGCGCCACTTCAAAGACATGTAAACGACCTAGTTCAAAGAACTCAATCAATTGGTGTTTGCACACCAGACCCCGATATACATACAAAAACAAATTACATGGGCGTGAAAGAGAGAGATTGATGCTGCATTACTTCAATTGTAGAAATAATTTTTTAAGGTCTATGTCTTATAACTTCATGTTTGTCTCTTTCCAGTCCTAGGAATGCAATAATTTCACTTGGCTTTTACTATAAACAGATGAACGAAAAAATAATATCACAATTTGCAAATCAATGAACTTCATACTTGTTACCCCCCGCAGCATGGCTAACAAAGTTTATTCCAATACAAACAGGATTTGACAAACTTCAAAAATCAAAGCACCAAAAAACCACAATCTCTACTTCAAATAAACAGAATCCATAATCGAAGTCTCAAATTAAGAACAATAATTAAAAAAAATAAAGAGAGAGAGAGAGAGAGAGAGAGAGAGAGGGAGAGAGGTAATTAGCAACTCACAAATATAAGAAACCCTCGGTTCATCAATCTCAATCAAATTGGCAACACGAAGAAATCTTTGGATGTCAGAGCGCAGAGTGACAGGCAATTTCTCACTATCAAATGGTTCAGGGATGTGATCACGGCCCGAAGTGAGTGAGCGGGTGAAGGGCATTGGATCGGTGCTAGTATAAGCCCTTCGACTGCTGCTGCTCGATCGATTTTGCTCATCATCATCGTTGGGTTCTGGCACAATAATTTCTGACATTTTGTGGGTGAAGAAGAGTGAGATTAATTGCATGGGGGTGACTGTATATATATTTTGGAATCTTGAGTGTGTATGCATGTTTAATTTTCTATGTGATTTTTTTGGTTTTTCCGGAGTGCTTTTTGGTTATGGGGTGTAATCTTTTTGCCTTTTGCTTTGGTGAATTCAGGAAATTGCTGTGTGTGTGGAAGGGGGGGGGGGAGAGAGTTGGATTGAAAACGAAATTGGGAAAGAACTCTTTAGGCGGGCAAAAATAATAAAATTTATAAAAATAAAATAAGGCTATTTGCTTTTTTTGTTTTTAAAGAATCCTAAATGAACTTTTATTTTCCTTTTTTGACACACCTTATAAATTGGGTGTATGTTGTTAAATTGATGGGTTATTCCAGTCGAAATAAGAGTTGGTCTTGTGTTTAATGTTCGATGTCCACACTGTCGTATCCAGGAACACGGTCGATTGTGTATTACAACATTACAAATGCATATTTATAGTTCTAAAATGCATATTTATATATTGTTGTCGTGCACAATTGGACTGAGTCCTGAAATACAATTGTGCGCAACGAAAATAAAAACGCATATTTACGCATTATTGTGGGGGAAAATTGGTAAAAATGATCCGTAAGTTTTCTAATTTTAGGAAAATGACTCCTAAATATTGACATTTTTAAAACTAATTCGTAACTAAAAAAATGTTGGTAAAAACATCATTTGACCAGTTCCAATAGGTAACTATTCCAGTAACCGGCTTGAACAATATTGACATTTTTAAAACTAACTCGTAACTAAAAAGATGTTGGTAAAAGTATCCTTTGACTAGCTCCAACAGGTAACCATTCCGGTTACCAGCTTGAACAATATTGGTATTTTTAAAATCAACCTGTAACTAAAAAAATGTTGGTAAAAACATCTTTTGACCAGCTCCAATAGGAACCATTCCGGTTACCAGCTTGAGTGTTCAAGCTAGTAACCGAAACTCAAGCTGGTAATTGAATGGTTACCTGTTGGAGCTGGTCAAATGATGTTTTTACCAACAATTTTTTTAGTTACAAGTTAATTTTAAAAATATCAATATTTAGGAGTCATTTTCCTAAATTTGGAAAACTTAAAAGTCATTTTTATCAATTTTCCCTTATTGTGGCGTACAGTCGAACCATGTCCCGAGACACAACCGTGTACACAGTGCTATCGCAGGTTGCGACTGTCTCACCAGAGTTTTTGTATAAAAAATTCTCAAATACACTTTTTCCTTTTATTAATCAAAGAAGATTCACAACTAGTAGTTCAATTACAATTCACGATTAGCAACATCTTAGATTTCCTTGCTCTTTTTTTTTTAAGACAATCATGTATGTGTTAAATGATGAAAATATAAAATATAGCATTTATTGTAAACTACACATAAACATGTGTATTGTTGTTATATTTAGTATACATGTTCATGATCATCATTTTAGTTTGAGCATTCTTTTAATAGAAATGTGTGAGGCATAATTAGATAATTTGCATGACTGCTAAACTTCCATGATCTGGAAATCTTTACAAAAGTTAATATTAAAATTTTTAGTCTGGCAGAAATCCCTTTATATTTTATTGTTAATTAATATATAATGTAGTGGTCATCTGTGGTAAAACTCTTCCCTCTTGTGATGAAAAAACTATAATAACATCATAAAGCTACTTTAATTGCTTGCTGTAAAGATTAAAGAACACTTTAAATTTCTTTATCATTTCTGAAATGAATGTATAATTTGTCGTCTCTATTCTAAGTGGTCTTCCAACATATTATATTAGCGGGTGATTCTATAGTACACCAGTGGTATTAATACACCAGTGGTCTTAACCATTAGATCTTCCATCATTGCATCTTGACCCTTCATTTTCAATTTACCTTTTTTACTTTACTTTAAAATTTACTGCAGTAAATTATAAAAATTCCCCTCAATATTCTAATTTCACAAAATATGTAGTCTATATCCACCTTCTCCAATAATTGTATTTATCCGTCAATAACAACTATAAAAATACAATTAAATATTCTTGTATTATGGAGCATGTGATAACGAATCATTTGAGACCCATATTCGATATGTTTTATTTTGTGTAAATGTAATTCTCTTATTAGCAAAATTATTATGAATATAACACCTAAAGTCATTGCAACCATGGTTTTGTATGCACAATTAACTTTAAGTAAATATATGCATTTCAATTTAAATACTAATATTAAATATTAAAATAAATTATAACATTTTTGTTTAATTTAATTTCATATTTAATATTAGTATTTAAATTAATCGTGTTGTTTAATTTAATTAAATACTATATTACAAATATTAATTCGAGCCAAAATAAATATTACTTATTTTGATCACACCACTAATTAAAAGTAAACACTAAATTATAAAATATTTAATTTATATCATCATTGTATAATTTAGATGAAATTTCATATGTGAAGTCATTTTTTGATTTGATATGATGTCTTAATACAAGATTAACATTAAGAAAATATATACATTTCAATTTAAATACTAACATTAAATATTAAAATAAATTTTAATGTTTTAGTTTAATTTAATTTTATATTTAATATTAGTAATATTAGTATTTAAATTAATCGTATTGAATACTACATTACAAATATTAATTTAATTAAATACTATATTACAAATATTAATTTTAGCTGAAACAAATATTAATTATCTTGATCATGTCACTAGTTTAAAGTAAATACTAAATTATAAAATATTTAATTTATAACCGAAACAAATATTAAATGTTATTTAATTATATATTATTTGCATCCTATTACGGTATTGTGTGATAATTATTTTTAATTCAATTGATTGCATGTTATGTCATAAATATTGGTTGGTTGGTTGGTGTTGTATGGTTACTTGATAATGTTTATTATTAATTGACTTGTCATGTTAGGTCACTGTATCGACTGCATACTGGGTCATCGATATTTGTCAGTTGAATGTTATTTCATTGCATGTCGTGTCGTCGTGTCATCAAGATTGATTGGTTGCATGCTATTTAATTGGATATTTGTTGCATCCTACTTGTATATAATTAATTAATAATATCACAATCTTTTGATTATAAAGATTACGATTTGGATATATCTTCATCCATTGTATAAGATTTAGTGTGGTAGGCATGTTGGATTAATTTTGATCGATTTCACGTATCTCATCATTTATATGTAGTCAATTTGGATGAATTTTGATATAAATAAATTATTTCGATTTAGATGGACTTTCGTATGTTAAGAAATATTTAAATTTGATGTGATGTCTTAATACACGATTAACATTAACAAAATAAATATGTTTCCATTTAAATACTAATATTAAGTATTAAAATACATTTTTACGTTACAGTGTAATTTAATTTCACATTTAATATTACTATTTAAATTAAAAGGAGAGTGTGATTAATTAACTAAATACGAGATTACAAGTATTAATTTAATTTTATATTTAATATTAGTATTAAAATTAACCGTGTTAATTAATTAATTAAGTACTAAATTATAGTTATTAATTACCTTGATAACACTACTGATTTAAATTAAATACTAAATTAAAATATTTAATTAATACAAATATAAAATTAATTGTGTTGTTTAATTAAATACTCACAATTGTTGATGTCATGTGATTTAATCAACAAGAAATTGCCTATATACATTTGGGTCTATGTGTATTTGGGCCTAATAAAGAGGCACAATACAGCCCATAAAACCATAATTAACAGCCCAGCCTAAAGGTTAAAAGTTACCTTGATTTTATTTACCACAGTAAAAAAAGTTGGTATATTAATACCACTGATGTATAGCAGAATTATCCTATATTAGCAGGATTAATATTAATAGAAGTCTTATATCAGATCTTGTCATCTATAATCTTTATAAGATGAAATTCACAAATTACTCATAAACAAAATTATTTTTCATAAATTTATATACAGATTATAGGTTGATTTATCTCAATAAATTAGGTCTTTAAAATACTTTACAATGTGAATAGGTCAATTTAATAGAAATAGAAAGCAACCAGTGAAAATGTGGAAAGAAAAATATATATTTTCACTGACCTAATCTCTGCAGTGAAAGCTTTTCTTAATTTGATTTTTTAAATAGGATATAGTACCAATGAAATAGCTTTTTCCTCATTGTTGTGGGTCTTCAACTTTATTTGCAAAAGATAATGAAACTCGAAATTATTGGTTTCTTTAAGCTAAAAAAAGGTAGTGAAATGCAGTGATATTGTCAAAAGCAGGTTATACATGGACAATACAAAGTGGCACACTCTTTTGACCAAATTTTCTTTCTTCTCCTCTAAGAATATGAAAGATTATATAGGAGAGTAAGTTTCTATCTAATAACCAAACACAATACTCATATACGTGTATTATGTATATAGAATCCATTTTATGAGTTTTTCATGATGTCAACTTTTAATTCACACTCATTTCTATTTCGACAATATATACATCACTCATATTACGTTGAAATTGTTTTCATATTAAATCATACATCACTCAAACCATGCATGTATATTAGGGGTTTGTAATTTATTTTATTTTATTTTTTTGTTATAGTTGTCAAAGACAAACATCACATTTTAAAAAATTACAATTTTTGTCTCAACTCTTATAACTTAGCAAAAAAAACCAAGACTTTAATTAGCTTCAAATCACAATTGTGTATTCTAGCAATCCGAATACACGTTTTCAACTAAATAATCACCTCAGACACAACATCAAAATTTGAAATAAAAAATAAAATTTGATTTCCTTCAAGACAAAATTGTTTGAGGTGAATTTAAATTACAATCCTCTTATAATTTAAATTCACATAAAACGAACTCATTTTAAAGGAGATTAAAATTTTATTTTATTTTTTTAAATTGTGTTACTTATGATGTGGGGTTGGATCAGTTGATCTTTAGTGAGACCATCTCACATGCGACGAGACTCAAGTATATCTTTTACAGGTAAAAGTATGTGTTTTTTTAGTTATAAGTATGTGTTTTATAAGTATTTTTTTTTACAGGTATAAGTATGAGTTATGTAAGTATATCTTTTACAGTTATAAGTATGACTTTTTTTGCTATAAGTATGACCGTCGCACGATACGACGGTTGCACATGAGTTTTTGTATATGATGTGGCATCTCATATAATTAATTGGATTGATATCAATTTGTTATCTGAACAATTACATTTTTTAATGGGTGTCTAAACTCAAAAGGTTTCCGTTCACTTGACATTCTCTTCAAAAAAATTCGATTACTACCCAAACTCAATTTTTGACATATTTTCCGCCAAAACATTGGCCGAAAAACTCGAAAATGCAATTTACCTCCAAATAATAATAAAAATATTGAGTTTTATGCCAAAGTGATTCTTATTCGAACCCAAATTATAAAATCAAGTCGATTCGAGCACAAATTGAAAAAAAAACCTAGAATTTTGAATGATTTTTGTTTGATTCAAATTCAAATCAAACTAAGAATCATTATATTGACTTAGGGTTACAATTTGGCTTCTAGAGGGAGTGATTTTATTGTATGACTCCGGCATTTTGATATATGTTTGGAGGTAGATTGTGTTTTCATGTTTTTCGATAGTTGTTTTTTGTCAGAAAATATGTCAAAATTTGAATTCAGGTAGCAACCGGGCAATTTCAAAAAAAATAACTAGTGATAAAAAAAAAAAATTAAAGCTATTGAGACACCCAATGTAAAAATGTACAATAGTTTAGGTAGCAAATTAATATTAACCATAATTAATTTAACAGACACATGGACAAAGTATATATCTATAAAAATACAATTGATTATTCAAATTGCAATAATGAGTTAATCAAACTCATGATTTTATTTTAATCTGAATTGATGATTAAATTGCAACATTTCTTTAAAAGATAACTATTACCAAAAAAAAAAAAAACTTAATATTCACGATTGATATTGTGGCAACTGTCATAACCTGCATATAGTAGAGAAAAAAAGTGAAACAACCTTGAAATTTATGGCAATCATTTGGAGAAGATGATTAAAATAATGGTAGAGCAATAGATGTTCTAAATAGAATGTAATCGTGTTACTTAATTTTCAGCAGATCAAATTAATTATCAAACAGATTGAGATCACATATTCTAAGGCAAAATCCACCAATTTTCTTAATAATGTATAATATATTTTTCAAGTAAAAAATCTGTATTAAAAGATTGATAAGAAAGCAGTGAGTTAAAATCTATATATGCATGAAAAGCAAAGTATAACATTACTAAAATCTATATATGCATCAATCATATGGAGTATATAGTCTTTCTGCCTCGCTTTCTGTTGCACATTACTAAATTTCTTAAACTTGTTTAATTTATTATTCTCACAATAAAATTCCTACTTAGTATTTTCTTAATTCCTATTGTACAAATATAACATCTGACAATATTGATCAGTATAGCATAACATCATGCTACGTGTATAAAATGATATGGACACTTGAGTTAATTAGGTGTTTCCTGTCTAGTATGCAAATTTACAAAGGCGATTTTGAAAAAAAAAAAATATATATATATATATTATATTTATATATTGGTTGTTTCATATTAGTCTTTCGTAATAGGTTGATATGATATGATGGAAGAGCACTGATTTAATAAAAGGAAAAACTGGTATTTGGAAACAATTGTGCAGAAAATGTTGAGCATGCATATGATTTTAGTAGCTAAGTTATGGACCTTATAAAAGATTCCCATCTTGGAGTTGCTTTTATGAGCCACCCATGTGATGTGACTCTTCTTTTTGATATACTGTATAAGAATGAAAGATTAGACTAACTAATCTTTGATGAAATTGGAAGGCACAAAGTATTGTGATAGATTATTGACAAGTCAATTAAGGTTGTTTTAAATGAATGTATTTTAAATTTACTCAAGATTGGAGATTGGTAAATAAAACATATTCTCAGTTAAATATTTGAATACTTGAAAAAAAAAAAAGCTAGGTTATGATTTTATAAGATATATGTTTTATTTAGCGTCATATTAAAGAAAAATGTTTAAATTAAGATATAATTGAAAGAATGTTATTTTGACATAGATAAATTATTTTTTAAGATTGTGTGACGTTTCACGTGAAAATTTATTTGGACACATGATGTTAGACACCAAAAAATAAATTTGAATTGCAACAATGAATGAAAGTTGTTGCTATTTTTGTTAATTATATAAAAAAATTAGGATTAAATTCTAATTTTGGGTAGGTGGTGATTTTATTTTGCAATTTGATCTATAAATTAGTTTTAGGCCCTGCTATACACACCCCGAGCCCTTCTAAACACACCCCACTAAAAAAATAAAAAAAGAAATAGAATGTGTAATGTCCAAAATGCCCTTACCCATTTAATAAAATAAAAAACATAATAAAAAGAATTATCCAAACACACCCACCTAATTTGTGATTGTTAAACACACCTCATTTATAGGTTTTGAGTTGTTATTGGAATACACACACCCCACTCGTCTTCTTCCTCACCAACTTGAATTTCTACGCAAAACCCTACTCACATTTGTTCAAAAAATATAATGGATCAAGATAGAGCACTGGATATGGACAATGTAAGTTATTTAACAGCGTTTTACCGATTTATTTTTCAATATGGTTGGGAAAAAAAATTATGCAGTTCCTGATCGGCCAATACAGGCCGAACATTGTGCAGTGTGTTCGACCTGTATTGGCGTGTTCGGCCTGTATTGGCCGAACATATAGTAATATGTTCGCTCTTCACTAGCCGAACGTGTAGTGTAAAGTTCGGTCAGTGGTCGAACGGTTATGACTTGTTCAGCCTATTATGGTCGAACGTATTATGTTTGTTCGGCCATTTATGGTCGAACATATGGTAATATGTTCGTCTGATAATAGTCGAACAGAGCTATATGTTTGACGTATTGTGGGGGAAAATAGTCAAATGAATTTAGGATTTTTATTGTGGTCAATGTATTTACACATGCTCTTTTTTGATAAGAATACTGTTCCAATGAAACGTAATTGAGTGTTATGAACGTTATTGACCCGATGTATGAGCAAATAGATTTTTCAGAGGAGTTTTGAACGGACGAACAAACGAACTATTTGATAATCACGAAGATTTTGTGAATTGAGCAACTAAGGTTGGAATTCGTCTTAACGTGGTTGTTTTGGTTAGACGATCTGATAGTGGAGATAGTGGAAGATGAGCTCGGGTATTTTTAGGATGTGAGCATGATGGTAAGTATCGTCCGCCGAAATCAAAGGCTGTGGGAGGTACTTCTACTGACCCAGAAAAGAAGTCTGCTAAAGGACGCTAGACTGGAACAAATAAGTGTGATTGTCCTTTTATGCTAAAAGGAGTCGAGCTGAAAGAGACTGACAAATGGTGTTTAATGGTTGTATGTGGGTCACATAATCATCCAATGGGGCTATATTTAATGGGACATTCTTTCGCCGGTCGACTAACGACTGCTGAAGATCAGCTTGTGCGGGACCTGTCCATGAATAACACATTTTGAGCATTGTTAAGCTTTCTTTTCCTGAGAATGAGTCCACCCTGAAGACAATTTACAATGCTTGACAAAAGTATAGAGTTGTCGAGCATGGAGACCGAACTCAAATGTAGTTTTTGATAGGGAAGTTGAAGATGGAGAGTTATTACTTCCTGGATAGGAGATGTGAGCAAACAGATAGAGTTACAGATCTCTTTTATGTCCATCCGAGATCTATTGACCTGTTACGTGCATTTTTAGCGTGCTCCTAATGGATTGTACCTATAAGACTAATAGGTACAGGATGCCACTTTTGGAGGTGGTTGGTGTGACATCGACGAACATAATTTTTTCTGTTGCGTGAGTATATATGTCCTAAGAGCGCGAAGATAATTACAGGTGGGCTCTTACCATCTTGAAAGGATTAATGTCTGACAACCGGCTCCCTTCGGTGATTGTAACTGACTGCGAGTTGGTCTTGATGAATGCCATAAGTGTAACATTCCCCAATTCTACACACTTGCTGTGTCGGTGGCATATCAATAAGAACATTTTGAGCAACTGTAAAAATTTGTTTGGTCAAGCGGAGAAATGGGAACAGTTCAATCATATATGGAATATGTTGATTTTTGCTAAGGATGAACCGAGATTCAATGAATTGCTAAGAAGGCTTGAGGATGACTACCGAGAGCATCCTAGGATCGAGCCGTATAAGGAGAGGTTCGTCTCGTGTTGGACTAACAATGTCATGTATTTTGACAACACTACGAGCAGCAGGTAACGTTTTTTATCCCTTCTGTTTGCATTATTTCCGTTCTTCTGGGTTGTTAATTTCTATTACTAACAGAATATTTTACTTATAGGGCCGAGAGTGCACATGTCAAACTGAAAAAACAGTTGAAATTCTCTCAATCAAATTTTGAGACATCGTGGAAACGAATACATCATCTACTCATCACGTCGCATACTCACATTTTGGCCTCGTTCAAACAAAGCTTGAATGTCGCACCTCACTGATTTTCGATTCCTATATTCAAGAATATCTGAGGTCTAGTCTCTCATGAGGCCCTAAGTAAGATTTTGGAGGAGATGGTGTTGGCCCTCAGTTTTGTGGATGTGTGTTGGGATTTCATTGTTTAGATTTTGATGAGACAAACCAACCATGTAATAGGAAGTTTTGAGTACCCCATTTTCACATTGTTTAAGTGAATAAATAGACTAGAATTGAGTCTTGAGTCAAGGATTGAAATAGAGGTTAAAAGAGGATAAAGCTGCATCTAAGCTTTAAAGGAAGATATCGCTGCAAGAGGCAGGATACAGTATCGCTGCATGAAGGCAGGATACAGCAAAGCAAGGAAGAATGGCGTGCAGCATCGCTGCATAAAAAGGATACAGGAGTACTGCTAGAACGAAGTTATAGCAGCACTGCCAGACGATACTGCAAGCAGGTCTAAAATACAGCAGCACTGAAAGTATACATCAGCTGCACAGAGACCAAGGATACAGCGCAGACTTACAGTACAGTTAAGTAAATACAGCGCCAACTACTAGACGAAGTATCCTGCAAATCCCAGGAAGGATAAATGCAGTACGAGGAACGGAGATCCAAGCAGGGACAAAAGAGCCGTTCAAGAAAAAGTCAAAGTAGCAGACACGGAGCCAATAAGAAGATGCCACATGGACTGACGCGCCGCAGAAAGCTGCGAGCCGCAACTGCCGCATTAAATGCTCCGAAAAGAAAGGTCAGTCGCATTAAATGCGAACCATACTTTGGCCAGGCTATTTCAAATTCAAAAGAGGGATGTCTCCTTCAACGGACATCTTCTCCTACAAGTATAAATAGAGGTCGAGGAGTACTGAAGCTGGTTACTGTTACTGAGATCTAATTTCCATACGCGAAAGTTTCGAGCTTACAAATTTAAAGTATTTAAGCCAACAGTTTCAGTCACTCAACCTATCGAAGTGAAGCAGAGTTCAAGCTGAAAGATTCCTTACGGATTCAGAAGCTCACTTCGAAGCACAAGTTGAAGAAAACCTTTTTTATCCTTTTAACCTTGTTGCTGTGTGCTTAGGTTGTTTTAGTGGTGTCAAGCAGTTGATAGGAGAGATCCTTGCTGTTTGTTTTAGTTGTCTAGTGTTAGGCAGCTTCCCTGTGTGGGAGTATAGAACCTTGTGTGGGTTAGCCTTTGAAGTTTGCAGTTGCTGTGTGTACGCTGGACTTCAGTAGGTGGTTTGCTTTGTAAAGTTGATAGATTGTTAGGAGAGTCCTGTAATTCAATCTTGCTTAACAAAGTTCCTGCTCGAGGAGCAGTAGAGTGGACGTAGAAGGATTACACCACCTTCGAACCACTATAAGCCATAAGTGTTTTTATCGCTTTATTTATCTGTGATTATTTTCTGCATATATCTATCTCTTCTCATCATAAAACGTTTGAAAGAAGCATTTTTGTGTAAAACAGCCTTGTGTTTAAAAGTATATTTCCGCTGCGTACAAAACTCCAGGTTACAGCGTGCAGCACTGCATTTTAGCGCTGCAAGCAGTAACCATCTATCACTGCAAGCTCAAGTAACTTGCAGTGCAGAACGGTTGTTTTATAGATTCTGAAAAATCGACTAAGGTTCATTCACCCCCCCCCTCTGAACCTCAGACACCACTTGGGACCAACAAATGGTATCAGAGCGAGTTGGGTTAAAAGCCAACTTATCTGGTCACCTACCCAGATCCACCTTTGTCTCGCTGTTTTCTCTGCATAAAAATCATCTTTAAAGCATATCATGGATTCCTCCAATCACAAGCTACCTATGTTTTCCATAGAGGAATATGATGACTGGAAGATTAGAATGCAGGCACACCTTTTGGCCATGAATGATGAGATGTGGACCGTCATAACTGAAGGACCGATAGTTCCCATGAAGGTAAATCCAATGTATGGAAGAGACCATGCAGAAGGAGAGCAACCACCACCAAACCTCCTGATCAAACCACGACAAGAGTGGGGAAACGAAGACAGGAAAAGAGTCAACCTGGATAACGTGGCAAAGAACGCTCTATTTATTACTTTGGATAAAGGCACCTTTAGCAAAGTCAAGACTTGCTCAACATCCAAAGAAATATGGGAAAAGCTGGAGTAAATTTGTGAAGGAACTGAGCTCACAAAGGACAACAAAATCTCCAACGCTACACAATTATTCGAGCTCTTCGAGATGAAGAATGAAGAGACTCTAGAGCAACTAGATCTGAGATTCACATCCATAGTGAATGAACTAGAAGCTCTGGGCAAACACTACACACAGAAAGAAAAGAACATGAAGGTGTTAAGAGCCCTACCAGCGGAGTGGGATAGCAAGACCACTGCCATGAGAGTGTCTATGGACCTGAAGTCCATGAGCACATTTGACTTATTCTCCGACTTGAAAGCATTCGAGTATGACATCAATAGAAGGAGAAAATAGTCAGAGGAGTCAGTCTCCAAAGTTACAGCGCTAACCGCCAGAGGAACAAAAGATACAACAATCGCCAGTTGCAGTAAGCAGAGTGAGGATACAGCAGAAGTTGCTGAAGAGGATATGGCGCTCCTCCTAAAGAAATTCAGGAGATTCATCAAGAGCAACAACAATAGCAGCAACACCAACCTCAACAAAAAGAATGATTTCAGAAGAAGTCACTCAACCCCTCAGGTATCTTCTTCTCCTCAGTCAAATACAGGGAATGTTGACTTGTGCTATAATTGCAGAAAGCCTGGACACTACGCAAGGAATTGTCCTTATCCAACAGTGCACAAGTATCCTGAAGGAGAAAGAGAACAGATGAGAGATAAAAGACGAGAGGAAAGGCACAAGCTTCGAGCTCTCATAGGAGAGATGAAGAAAGCCAAGGATGCAGTAGTTCCGAAGGAAGTACTGAAAGCTGCAGAATCCTCTGACAGCGATGCTGAAACCTCATCCTCTGACGAAGAAGCACTCATATGCCTGATGGCTAAAGATGGCGAGGACAGCGAAGAAGATGAGGTAATTTACCAACCGTTGTCCATACAAGTTGATGAGGAGCTGAACATGATCCACTCCTTGAAAAGGATCATGAGTGATTTCGAGCAGATCAACTCAATTCATGAGGAGCTTAAGGTTGAGAATGAGAACCTTAGAATCGATAATGAGATTCTCAAGAACAAAAACATCGACATTGCCAGAATGCTCGCTGCACGAGAGTCTGATAACTCAAAGTGTAGTAAGCAGCAACAAGAGATCTCTAGATTGAATCTGCTGATCACTGAGCTAAGATCTGAGAAGGAAATCTTGCAGTCCAAGATGAGAACATTCACCAAATCCTCAAAGGACGCAAGAGATTGCATAAACAGTGTCAGAGATCCCTTTGTGATTTCAGGCATAGGTTACAGCAATCAAGGCTCTCAGAATACAGCAAGTACATCCGAAGCTGTGAATTTTGTTCAAGCTAAAACTCCAATGGAGAAAGAGTTACTTTGTGACTCTGAAAAGATACTGAACAAAACAGCAATGACGGATAAAGGGAAGAAACCCCAATGCTCAACTGCAGGGAATAAGTCTGCATCTAAGACTTGGCTGCAGCAAAAGTCATCTGCTGCATGCAGCAAAAGGATGCAGCAATCAACAAAGTTGCAGCATAGAAGAAACTTTCCCACCAATACTAAGACATATATGTCTAAACCTCAAGGAGGATATACTCCAGGAAAGTATGATGGAAGACCACACTACAAAGGTGCTGGTAACACACATGTTTGCCGAGCACACACTTTTAACAAGCAGTTTTCCAAGATAACTGCATACAGCTTGAGAACCAACAAATCTTACAGTAGATCAGTTACTGTTAAGAAAGTTTGGGTTCCCAAAGTAACTAACCCCAAAGGACCCGTATGAAAATGGGTACCTAAATCTGTTTGAGTTTGTTACAGGTTACAGTGCCAGGATGCAGCAATGATGTATGGTATATCGACAGCGGCTGCTCAAGGCACATGACAGGCAATAAAGAAACGCTGAAAGACTTCCAAGAATGCAAAGGACCTAAGGTCATATTTGGAGATGATTCCAAAGGAAGCACAAAAGGAAGCGGATGCCTAGTCAAGGGGAACATAAAGATCAAGGATGTATCCTACGTAAAGGGGCTTAGATACAATCTTCTAAGCATCAGTCAGTTCTGTGATAAAGGATATACAGTGGAATTCAACCTCAACAAGTGCTTAATCAAGGACAGCACCACAAATGAAGTAAAGCTTACAGGAACAAGAAGAGGAAATATCTACCTAGCAGATTGGAATTCCTCCACTCAATCAACATGCTTCATAGTGAAAAGTCCACCGGAGCTGAGCTGGCTATGGCACAAACGATTAAGTCACCTGAACTTCAAGACTATCAACAAGCTAGCAAGAAAAGGCCTCGTGAGAGGATTACCAGATGTAGCTTACAAGAAAGAGAATGTCTGTGGAGCGTGTCAAAAAGGGAAGCAAGTTAAGAGCTCTTTCAAGGATAAGATTTAGAAATCGTCTCACAGAATTCTAGACCTTCTACACATGGACCTCTTTGGACCAGTAGAACCAGTAAGCTTGAGCGGGAAGAAGTACTCTCTAGTAGTAGTGGATGACTACTCCAGATACACATGGACGATCTTTCTAGCAAAGAAGTCGGAAACTCAAGAAAAGCTACCTGGCCTCATGAAGAAAATTCAGAATGAAAAGAGCTTGAGCATAGTGAAGATAAGATCAGACAGAGGAACCGAGTTCACGAATAAATTTATTGAGAAATTCTGTTCTGACAATGGTATTCGTCATGAATACTCTGCTGCAAGAACACCTCAACAAAACGGGGTTGCTGAAAGAAGAAATAGAACCCTCAAAGAAGCAGCAAGGACGATGATAGCAGAAGCAGAAATACCCAAGAGATTTTGGGCTGAGGCAACCAACACTGCATGTTATACGCAGAACAGATGTTTAATCATCAAGGATCTTGACAAAACACCGTATGAAATATGGAATGGTCATACACCAAACATTTCCTATCTACATATCTTTGGATGCAGGTGTTATGTTCTCAACAATGGAAAGGAACATCTGAAGACTTTTGATGCTAAATCAGACGAATGAGTATTTCTAGGATACTCTGCTGTAAGTAAAACCTTCAGAGTGTTTAATAAGAGAACCCTGGTGGTAGAAGAATCTGTACATGTGGTGTTTGATGAACCACATTGTGACACAAAGAAGCTGGAAAAACCACCTGAAGAAACCTCTCCCAGAAAAGAGAATATTGTACCATACATAGAAGGAGTTCTGCCTACAGAAGAAGATAAAGATGAAAAAGCTGCAACCTTGGATACAGCAGACATTCTTACAGCAGCAGAACCTCCTGCATTACAGCAATATGATGAGCAAAATACACCAACGCACGTTTTTGAGCCAGATAGGACATGGCTCAGAAATCATCCAAGAAATCTCATTATAGGAGATCCAGCCATCGGTGTAAGGACAAGAAGATCCATCCCACATGAAGCAATGTTTGCATGCTTCATATCACAATCAGAGCCTAAGAATGTTGAAGAGGCACTGCAAGATAACAACTGGGTACAGGCCATGCAGGAAGAATTGAATGGATTTGAGAGAAATCAAGTATGGCAAACAGTCGCTAGACCGACCCATCAAGGTGTAATTGGAACAAAGTGGGTGTTCAAGAACAAGCTAGATGAATCAGGAGTCGTTGTAAGAAACAAAGCAAGATTAGTTGCTAAAGGATACTGTTAGGAAGAAGGAATTGATTTCGATGAGACTTTTGCACCTGTGGCAAGGCTAGAAGCAATAAGAATCTTCTTAGCCTATGCAGCACATATGAATTTCAACGTCTATCAAATGGATGTTAAAAGCGCATTCCTGAATGGTCTCCTTACAGAGGAAGTATATGTTGAACAACCTCCTGGTTTCGAGGATCAAGCAGAAGAGAAGGTGTACCGTTTACAAAAGGCCCTATATGGACTGAAGCAAGCACCAAGAGCTTGGTATGACACCTTATCTCTCTATCTTCTGGAAAATGGTTTTCAGAAATGAACGATCGACAAAATGCTGTTTAGGATACAGGACGGAGAGAGTGTACTTCTTGTACAAATTTATGTGGATGATATTATCTTCGGATCCACAAACAAAGAGCTATGTGAGAAATTCTCCAACCTGATGCAGTCAAAGTTCGAGATGAGTATGATGGGAGAATTAAGTTTCTTTCTCGGACTGCAAGTAAAACAGCTTCCTACAGGAACCTTCATCAATCAAGTCAAGTATACGAAAGAGCTTATCAAGAAATTTGGCATGGAGAATGGAGCCGCAACGTCCGTTCCCATGTCCACATCTATAAGTCTTGACAAAGATGAAGATGGTAAAGATGTAGACATCACGAAGTACAGACGCCTCATTGGATCATTGCTGTATCTCACAGTAAGCAGGCCTGATATTATGTTTGCAGTAGGAGTCTGTGCTAGATTCCAAGCAGCACCGAAGGAATCACATCTTTTAGCTATAAAAAGAGTGATCAAGTATCTGAAAGGAACTCAGGAAGTAGGCCTATGGTATCCTAAGGAAGGAGGATTCAAGCTCAAAGGCTACTACGATTCAGATTATGCAGGCTGCAAGATTGATAGGAAGAGTACAAGTGGGACTTGTCAATTTCTGGGAAATAGACTTGTCTCGTGGTTCTGCAGAAAGCAGACCTCAATTACAACCTCTACAGCAGAAGCAGAGTATGTTGCAGCAGGAAGTTGTTGTGCGCAGATTCTCTGGATACAGCAGCAACTTAGAGATTATGGGATAGAAGAAAAAGAGACGCCAATTCTCTGTGACAATACGAGCGCTATTGCAATTACCCATAATCCTATCTTTCACTCAAGAACAAAGCACATTGACATTCGTTATCACTTTATAAGAGATCATGTTGAGAAGAAAGATGTCGTGCTTGAGAAGGTTCACACGGATCTACAGCTGGCAGATATCCTTACAAAACCTTTGAGTGAATCTAGGTTTTCTATGCTTCGTAACGAGCTAGGAATCCTTAAGCTGTGAAGAAAAAGAAAATGCAAGATCGCAGGGGGAACCTCTGCATGCTTGCAGAAAGCAGTAAAAATGGTACTGTAAGCTACGCGTCAATACAGCACTGGGTTCAGACAGCGCTGCAACCTACATTCTTATAGTACAGCAGCTATCGAAGAAATATAGCAGCATCAGGTTACAACATTAATTTCAAAAGGAGTATTGATTGCTCTGCAACCTCGTACTAGAGATGCTGCAACCTTAAAAGGCATTTATTTAGGCGGCAAAGGGCATGTCTTTCAGCATTAAATGCATGACTGCGGGTGTCAGGAAGTGGAAAGGGCGCTGACAGAGCCCACGCGCTAAGTAATTATTAGCGACGATTTGACATCTCCGCTTTTTCCTGAGCCACTAGATCATTTCCCTGATTTATCTCAACCGTCTATCTCGCACGTCTCTTGGAAACCGCCATATAGACCAAATCGTGCCATTTGAAATTCACTTTTCATCTTCAGAGAGAGAAACGCTGTGATCGCAAGAAAAATTTTCTAAGTGCAAAACCCTTGTCCCTCTCTCTCTCTATCTCACAAAGATTTCAATGGCTGCCAGAAAGACCATCGTTCTTGATGGAAGAATGATCAACAAGGAGAACATCTTGGAGTCAGGGTTGTATGATAATACCCTGATCAAGAGAATCTTTGACGCTCTACAACAGACCCAAGTCCTAGGGCTGTTGACCACGGTATATGCTGGCTTCTCCACGGAGTCAGTACAGAGGTTTTACGCCTACGCTAAGCAGGCGGAGGAAAGGAACTGCATCCTGTTCCGGATGGATGCAGATGGAGAGGAACGGTCGCTGACCGTTAGGGATATCTCCACCACCTTCAGCATTTCGGCTACAGGATTGACCCCAGCCAGTTGGCGACATATAGGGAGGCATCGGCTCAAGAGATGTGGAATCTCTTTCGAGCAAGGGATGCAGGGGCTGAAATCAAGAGAAGCGCCCCCAAGAAGCTCTTCAAACCGGAGTATGAACTTCTCCACGACATCTGTGCGTACTCCATCGAAGGGAGGACAGAGAGTTACGACAAGTGCACAGATCTTCGGTTCCGGATCATGTCTGTCATCATGGCCGGAGAAAAGGTAAACTGGGCGAGGTTCATCATGAAGAGGCTGTGGGAGGAAGCAGAGAAGATAACGGAGCGTCGGAGCTACGGTATCACCATCTGTTCTCTGCTCTGCAAGCTTGGCCTTCAACTTGCAGCACCCGCCCCCATTCATCCTGGAAAGTATCTCGGGGAGAAGAAGAAGGGCAAGACCCAGCCGAAGGCTGCAGGAGCAGGAGTTGCGAGGAAGAAAACCAAAGACAAAAAGAATGCAACTCTTGCTCTGCAAGATGAAGCTGCTATCAGCGGGGAAGATGCTGATGAAGAGGAACCTTCGAGTCCTCTTCCTGTTATCAAGAGGAGTTCAGGGAAGGCTGTACCTGAACTTGAATCCTCTTCCCCAGATGATGACGCACCTTTGGTGAGAAGGGCTCCACGCAGCAAGAGAGCTGCTGGTGCTGTTGGGGATGTGTCACATCTGCCTGATATGGTTGTAGTTGACCTTGGGGATGTGTCACATCAGCTTCGGGAGCCACATCAGCACCGGGTCGAGCCAACTGAAGAAGAAGCTCGTCTACAAACAGATGCTTCAGTGCTCGATCCCACCTTTCCAGCGGCTAGAAATATGCCGGCTGAGTACTCTCTTTGGAGAGAGATGCGGCTGTCTAAGGGGGAAATCCTGTTGAAGTGGAAGGATTTCCTGACAGTCGAGCAAGCTGTCCTGGAGTGGGCCAAATTAGAGGATATTCTGGCACTCTTGCAACCTGACTTTGCAGTAAGAGTTCAAGAGCTCGATGGCTGCAGCGCTGCACAGGGAGCACAGGACAAGGGAAAGGGCAAAGCTCTTGCAGAATCCGACTCTGCAGAGCTGCCGATGAAAGCAGCAGTGGAAGATGTGCAGGTCTTCCTAGCCCCGGCTGCAGAGGCGGTAAGAAGGGGCGATGATGTCGCATTTGCTCAGGAGCAAATCGACACCTTGGGAGTGGAGCAGGCTGAAGAAGCCATGCTGCATCTAGCGCTGCAACAGAGCCTGAAGGAAACCAGGATGCAGCACACTCCAAGAAGAATGCGGGGAGAAGGCAGTTCAAGTTCAAATCAGATGAACTCCCCTGCATACGAGCAAGTAGTTGAGGGCCTCTCCAACATTGTCACGCTGGATCGCTTGGAGGAGGAGGAAGCCCAACTACTGGATTATGGTGACTCCCCAGTGCGCGAAGATGAAGATGCTGCTCAAGCAGACTCTGAGGGGGAACCATCCACCATAATCAGGAATGTCATCTCAGACATCTCTGAGATTGCCGATGAAGCATCTACGGAGGGAGTTGCAGAGGCGGTACTCCCTGCACTGGACGCGACAGCAGTGCAGCCAGCAACCATCCTTCAACAGGAAGAAGGAGCTGCAGAAAAGAGTAGGGTGGAAGCTGAGATCCTAGCAGCAATAGAGGATACAGTGCTGAATACTGTGATCGCTGCAGGAAGCCATGCAGAGCTGCAAGAACCGACTCTTGCAGCAGAGACTGTCGAAGCTGTTTCTGGACCGGCCGAGGAGACGGGGTCCGTTGAGAAGACCTCAGTGGAGGATGTTGTTCTGACAACACTCCCTGAGTGTGAGAAGACCTCAGGTGGGGAGGCTGTTCAGACAGTACCCACTGAGGATGCTGGAGTTGAGGCCGAAGTATCCCCAGTGCAGCTAGAGACACCTCGTGAGGAGGTTGATGCTGCAGCCGCTGCTAGCTCTTAAGTACCTTCAAAGGTCACTGCAGCAAAGGATACTGTGGACGCCAATATGTCGTATGCCGAATTCGCAAGATAGATGAAGGAACGGAACATTGCTGTTCATGGGTCAAAATCTGGAGGAGCCGTTCCTGTTCCAGTCTTATCCAGCAAAGAGGAGGCAGAAGAAGAAGAAGGAGATGAGCACCCATCCTCAAGCTCTACAAGCTCTCATACCAGCAAGGATGAGGATGAGGTTGCTGCTGAAGTACCAAGGCAGGATGCAGCACCAGTATGCCAAGAGGTGATCCCATTTGCTGCATCCACTGCTGCCTCAACAAGAAGGAATTCAGGGCTGACTCCTGATGAATCAATCAACAGAGTCGAGACCGCTGTTAGACATCTGCTGCATGCTCTCCAAGGGCATGAGTCTACCATGCGCAACAGTCTCAGGGTCAGTGCCCAATTCCATGCTGAAACCATGACGGGTTTCAAGAAGGACCTCGAAGTGCTGCCTGACATGATTAAGCATACTCTCAATGATCATTCGAACAGACTGTACTACGATCGGGTTAGGATGGAGAAGGAGTTGAAGGTTGAAGCTGCTCTGACGCGCCAAGAGGTCAGGCAATGCAAGCTGCATGCTGAGACTGCCTCAACCAGACTCAACCATCACTCACAAGTCCTGGAAACACTTCTGGATCGTGTCTTCGATCAATCTCAGAGAACCAGAAGTGTGGACGACAGGTTGGGGAATCTGGAGCTGATTGTAGGAGAGTTGAGGGACATCATGGTCCGAGCTTTCCCTCAACATGTCGATGCTCCAGAGCCAGCCCCTGAACCGACCCGACGCCGCGATCTAGGGCGGTCCCAGCAGCCCCTGCTCAGCCCCTGGCTTTTGATGATACCAAAAAGGGGGAAAGGTTTGAAGAGAAATACAGGAGCAAAGGGGCGGCTGAACCTGAAGAAGAGGAAGAAGATGATAACCAGCAACCTCTCAGCAGGAGGAGAAGAAGGTCTGGATCATCTGCTGCTGCTGATATCCATTCTCCGAAGAGATGGAGAAGAGATGATGATGGAGCTGGTGGAGCCGGTGCAGCTGCTGGAAGAAGATCTGCTGCGGGTTTTGCACACAGCAAAGCTGCAAGCAAGGATGCAGCACCGCCCAGCTATCATCATAAGAGAAGGGATGATAGCCAGCAGCAAGGCTCAAGGAAGAGGATGAGCGGGGACGAGTCTGAGAATCAAAGGCGCCAGTACGAAGAAGCTGCAGATCCTAACGTCTGGATTCAAAGACTCGGTGTAATTGGTGAAAGAAAAATATTCCCAAACAACTACTACCAATTCCCTCCTCAAGAGATCCCTCGCCTTGACACAGAGAACATCTCTGCTGAAGTGTCCGTGTTGATGGATCAAAGGCCTGAAGGAGAAAACATGGCTTGGAGATTCGACATCTTCAAAGAAGTCAGACTGCCTTTTGATCGGAATCCAACATTTGAGGCGATCACCATTTTCAAACGATCAGAGTACCTCAGACACTTCAGAGATCTATGCAGGCAAGGCAAATTCAGCAAGTATCATACCTGCAAGACTACATTGAGAAGGTATGAACAGCTCGTTCGTGAAGGAGGCCTTGACATTCAACAGCTGTACATCGATAGAGTCAAGGAAGGGCTGATTGTACCATTCTGCGAGGACTTCTGGCTGAGATGGATTCAGATTCCTGTGATCAGACACAAGCTGGAAGAGTCCTACCAAGAGTCCATCAGGGACTGGTGGAAAGAATCAAGAGGAAGAGAAGGCCTTGAAAGGTTTGAAAGAAGAGCAGACGAATCTGCAAACAAAAGGTCTTCGTTTTACTAAGCTGTATTCATATACCCCCTTATGATCCTTGTTGTATTTTTGATGTTGTAAAATTTCTATCTCTTAAATGAAGAAATTTTTCTTTCTGCTCAATTCCTATGAACTCATGCATGCTGTTTGTGTTTTCCTATTGAGTTTATTGAAAGGAATAGCATGATGCATCTCTGATGAATCCAGGATTAGATTTATTTATTCAAAGCTGTGCAAGCATGTAATCTGGATAAACCATATGAGTTAAAGTAAAATGAAACTTCTTCATGAACGAAATATTGTAAAGGTTTTGTCATCATCAAAAAGGGGGAAATTGTTGGGATTTCATTGTTTAGATTTTGATGAGACAAACCAACCATGTAATAGGAAGTTTTGAGTACCCCATTTTCACATTGTTTAAGTGAATAAATAGACTAGAATTGAGTCTTGAGTCAAGGATTGAAATAGAGGTTAAAAGAGGATAAAGCTGCATCTAAGCTTTAAAGGAAGATATCGCTGCAAGAAGGCAGGATACAGTATCGCTGCATGAAGGCAGGGTACAGCAAAGCAAGGAAGAATGGCGTGCAGCATCGCTGCATAAAAAGGATACAGGAGTACTGCTAGAACGAAGTTACAGCAGCACTGCCAGACGATACTGCAAGCAGGTCTAAAATACAGCAGCACTGAAAGTATACATCAGCTGCACAGAGACCAAGGATACAGCGCAGACTTACAGTACAGTTAAGTAAATACAGCGCCAACTACAAGATAAAGTATCCTGCAAATCCCAGGAAGGATAAATGCAGTACGAGGAACGGAGATCCAAGCAGGGACAAAAGAGCCGTTCAAGAAAAAGTCAAAGTAGCAGACACGGAGCCAATAAGAAGATGCCACATGGACTGACGCGCCGCAGAAAGTTGCGAGCCGCAACTGCCGCATTAAATGCTCCGAAAAGAAAGGTCAGTCGCATTAAATGCGAACCATACTTTGGCCAGGCTATTTCAAATTCAAAAGAGGGATGTCTCCTTCAACGGACATCTTCTCCTACAAGTATAAATAGAGGTCGAGGAGTACTGAAGCTGGTTACTGTTACTGAGATCTAATTTCCATATGTGAAAGTTTCGAGCTTACAAATTTATAGTATTTAAGCCAACAGTTTCAGTCACTCAACCTATCGAAGTGAAGCAGAGTTCAAGCTGAAAGATTCCTTACGGATTCAGAAGCTCACTTCGATGCACAAGTTGAAGAAAACTTTTTTTATCCTTTTAACCCTGTTACTGTGTGCTTAGGTTGTTTTAGTGGTGTCAAACAGTCGATAGGAGAGATCCTTGCTGTTTGTTTTAGTTGTCTAGTGTTAGGCAGCTTCCCTGTGTGGGAGTATAGAACCCTGTGTGGGTTAGCCTTTGAAGTTTGCAGTTGCTGTGTGTACGCTGGACTTCAGTAGGTGGTTTGTTTTGTAAAGTTGATAGATTGTTAGGAGAGTCCTGTAATTCAATCTTGCTTAACAAAGTTCCTGCTCGAGGAGCAGTAGAGTGGACGTAGAAGGATTACACCACCTTCGAACCACTATAAGCCATAAGTGTTTTTATCGCTTTATTTATCTGTGATTATTTTCTGCATATATCTATCTCTTCTCATCATAAAACGTTTGAAAGAAGCATTTTTGTGTAAAACAGCCTTGTGTTTAAAAGTATATTTCCACTGCGTACAAAACTCCAGGTTACAGCGTGCAGCACTGCATTCTAGCGCTGCAAGCAGTAACCATCTATCACTGCAAGCTCAAGTAACTTGCAGTGCAGAACGGTTGTTTTATAGATTCTGAAAAATCGACTAAGGTTCATTCACCCCCCCTCTGAACCTCAGACACCACTTGGGACCAACAATGTGTTTTGAGGAGGACGTGTGGGTTGCCTTATGCACACGAGTTGGCCGAGCTATCAAGAGATGATCAAGTTATTCAGCTTGAGATGATCCACGCATTCTGGAGAAAGTTGGATTGTAAACCGGTTGTTGACGAGGGTACTATCAACGTGGACATTGGTAACCATTGGTAAGAAATGATCGGTGATATTAACAACATGTTCGGATCGGCTTCTGAGGCTCAGAAGTTGTTGTTGCTGAAACGACTGCACGAGATATCTATACCTTCAACCTCTCAGTTGCAAGAGCCCGTCACTACCACACGTACCCGTGGTAGGCCTGACATAATAAAGGCTAAAAAGGATATGTCGACCAAACGCAACCCAAGCAAGTTCGAATATGTGGAATCATTCCACAATAGTTGCTTGTTCGAGGATGAGCAAACGATCTCTATATAAACGGAAGTCAAGTCTACCCCTATCTTTACCACCCTGAAGCGGTAGATGCTGCTGATAAGGCGACGATCAGTTTGGAAGGCTGGGGATGAGGTGTTTGTAGGTCAACTCTCTGCTTTGTTGCAGCCACATGTGGTGAGTATAAAAAATCCATTAGGAGATGGCCACTGTGGTTTTCAATCGATTGCCCATGCAATCGGTTTGGGGGAGAATTCATGGGGGCAAGTCCGTAGCGATCTTATCCAGGAGCTTAAAGACTTTCAAGGTTTGTATTCGAATATATATGGCATGAAAGATCATCTGGATGAGTTGATCTCCAATTTGAGTTGTTACGAACGACCTACGTCAAGGATGAATTATTGGTGGACTTTTCCTGAAATGACCTCTCTCACCTCGAATGCCTACAACATGGCCATCGTCCATCTTTCCCCTCAGTTGTGCGTTACGGTACTACCGTTATGGGCTTAAGCACCAACAAAGCCTAGACTTGTTTGCATGGTCTTTGTTCACGAAAACCATTACATTCTGGTAAAGTCGAGTTTTAATTATTGTTTTGTCCCCTTGAACTTTATATGTGTACTGAACTCGCCCTTTTATAGGTCAAGCTGGAAGACGATGCGCCGTTACCGCCCATTATAGATTGTTGGTTCGAACATCGTCTACCGTGTGCTGCTGGATGGTCTGAGGTCTATAAGAAATGCATCATGCAGTATGCAGCCGACAGTCGCAGTGAACGTTCTTCAGTTGGTCAAGAAACGATTCAGATCTATGATGATTAGTTCTTTTGTATGAGTACGCACATTTGATTAACTGAAATTCAGTTAGCGAACTTTGTTATACTTTTTCGGACTGTTATGATGGTTTTTTGAATGTTACGACATGAACAGACAATTGTATGGATGAATAGGTGCATTTGAGTTCGCACAAGTCTTACATTTTGAAGTTTCTGCATTATTCGACATGTTTGTGAACCAGAAATATACGAAATCAGGGCAAATTAAGATTGTTCGAACTGCATTAGTCGAACAGCTCATAACATGTTCGGCCATTAGTCGAACTTCATGCACAATGTTTGACCACAGGTCAAACAATGCCGAATAACGTTCGGCCAATAGTGGTCAAATAGACCCAATTTGCACTGTTGCCTCTGTTAGACTTGCAGTTGAAATGTGAGAGAATGTTTGGCAATTGGCTAAATATCTGTTCGGTCAAAATAGTCGAACAACGGCTAGTTCTCATACTTCGTGTTCGTATTATCCCTAAGGAAAACTCATTCGACTTATTTGTGAATCGAAATTCGTAATGCATAGGAGAACTTGGTTTAAATTCTTCGAAAACATAAAATGAGAGATAACATGCTTAATTGTCATACAAAAGTTGTTCAAATAAGAAATATTTGTAATACAAATAGGGACAATTCATAAATCAATGACATGAAGACTAAGCTCGACGAGGTCTACGCGATCGGCTGCTAAAAGCTCGTCTGGACAACTCGGGTAGATCCTTGTTCTCAATCTTTAGGGCCCGATATGCTCCAACTAGGGCTGGAACCACAATCGATGCATCCAAGCCTTCCTCGTTGGTGGACCATTGCTGGTACACAAGCTCTAGGTGCCCAAGTGCGTTAGTGATCATGTCCCACGGTTGTGGACCTCTACCTCTGATCTGAGGGACATGTCCAACAACAACGTTCTCTGAATTCTGGATAAATGAATGTGAGACTCTAGAATACCAGCCGACGTAATCCTCGGAGCACTCCCAAGCAGGATAGACACCTCTCTCATGTGCTTCGGCTGACAGTACGTTGTTCCTCCAAACTCTGAAATAAGCACCTAGTGCATCCCAGGTGATCTTGTACCAGACCCCCTGTTTACCCCTTCGGGAGAGAAGTGGAACCAATGGCTTATTTGGGATCCTTTGAACGAATCCAAACTGATGCACAATATGATCCCAATGATAAGGCTCCACTATATCGAACGCTCGAATGCATCCCTGATAGAAAGCCACTGGATCCTAAGGATAGTGATCACGAATCTCACTATACGGAGTTTAATTCACCTACATATAAAAGTTGGAGTATACATAACCCATGATGAGGCATAAAATCTCATAAGTACAGAAAAGAAAGATTGAAGTGTTACTTACGTCGTGTGGAGACATAGTATCCAAAATCTCTCTTATAGCTAGTAATCGACTGTATGTTCCTCCGTCATGAGATTGTTGCACCCATTTCCGTGCAAGTGGCTCACCTATTCGAAATCTAACATTATATGTTGGTCGGAAAATTGGGAAATATTCGTATATTCAAGCCTAACAAAATTAAACAGGTAACGATTAGGAAAATAAAATAAAGTACATTTACAGCATACATAGACATCACGAATGTTATGCACATACCTCTAGTAGTGTCAGATATCCACTCATCTGTCGAACCCCAACTTGGGAGGGCAATCCCAACTGTCGATACAAGAAGGCCAAAGCCGCTGTGCCCCAGGCGTATTCATGGACATGGTTCAAGTGCTCCAACAGCTTGAGGATCTTGGTCAATGCCCGTGTGTCTGTCTTATCTGCAAACAACAAACACCCCAACAGAAACCACTAATATGCACGGGATGTATGCTCCAACTTTTTTGGGTTTTTAGATGCCGTATCAACTTTAAATTGAGTTCGAAGCTACTTCATTTTCACTAATCCTCCTCGAAGACCTTCTAGTCCCTCCTTTGCGGTTTTTTCTGAAATGCCCAACAATCTACTAATGAGCTCGTAATGCAGCTCCGACCTGCTTCTACTATCTGCAACCATGACTGAGTGTCCACTAACAGACAGGCCAGTCAGACAAACTACATCATCCAGGGTAATAATCATCTCACCATAGGACATATGGAACGTGTTTGTCTCTGGTTGTCAACGCTCGACAAATGCACAAATGAAGTTTTTATTCAGCATCTTATAAGACATCCACCTCAAATCTGGGATGGAACTGCGCTGAAGCATCTCTATCCAAGCTGGATTGTGGACCTCAAATGTCCACGCCTCCATCTTTGTGGTGTAACACCAACATTTCAGTATAGGGCGTTCCACACTGTTCCAAATAGAATAGATGATGTGCGTTTTGAAGCTCGAAATTTATCGTGGATCAAGCGGTCCACCAGGACAAGGGCCTCTCAGAATATCATCATCATCCTCCCCTTCAGCCTCCTCGGGCACCTCTTCTTGCACCTCTTCATCATCATGATCATCATCACTTTCTACTTCCTCTGTCGGTGGTTGGTATTCGATCAGAGGAAGGACATATATTGAAGCCATCGGTGGATGGGTCGTGGCGGCCTCCTCGACCCGACGCCTTCGATTCGAGGCAGTAGGTCATGTCTGTCTCGTGTAGATAATATTCTCACCTGCAATATTCATCAACGATTAAGTTCAATTCACGCATACAAATTTCTCAAATCCATATACATTATATGTAGGCCAAACATTCATCAAACCTAACCTAACACTACACTACGTTCGGCCGAGGAACGAACTTCCTAGAACACGTTCGACCAATTATCGAACACAAACCCTAACGTTTGACCTATTGTCGAACAACAACCCTAAAGTTTGACCTATTGTCGAACAAGACGTCACAGTTCGACCTATGTTCGAACTTCATCCCTATGTTCGACCCTTGGTCGAACACTCATCAATACATTCGACCAACCAGGGTCGAACCTACCCCGTCGCGCAACACCACTTTCGAACACACCCCATTGCAAAAATAATGCATTCTCAGCAAATTATCCATAATTTTCCATCAACAAACGTTCTTAACAACAATCCTAAGCACTTAAATTGTATTTCAAACAACATTACACAAATCTTCTACATCAAAATGATAATTTCATACTCAAAATTGAAAACTTCACTTACTTGGAATGTCACTTTCTTGGTATGAATCCATGATAGATTTCTTCATGCTAGACCGAACTTGCAAAAAATGTTCGGTTGAAGGTCGAACACTCCTCAAACAATGGATTCTCAAAGCTTGGAGGTGGGAGATGTCTTGGTGTGTGGAGATGGGAGATGTCTTGGTGTGTGTATGTGTGTGCGCTAGGGTTTGTGTTTGGGGTGTGGGGTATTTGGGGTGTGTGTGTAGTAAAGTAATTTTTTTTTTCATTTTCTTTTATTAATTTTATTAATAAATGTATTTTGATAATGTTGTGGGGTGTGTTTAGTATTATATTGGTTGTTTTTTTATTATGTAGGGTGTGTTTAGAATTTGGGGTGTGTTTAGAAGAAATCGGGGTGTGTATAGCCGGACCCATTAATTTTTGTTAGGAATGACGTGACATCTGACATAACATGTGATGTGATATGTTTGTCGGATAAAGACTCTGATCACCGATAAATATAAATATGGTTTATATTGCAATAGTGAATAAAGATCATGACTTTTTTGCATTATCAATTTTTTAAAAAACCATGTTTTTTTTTAACAATTACACCATTAATTTGTTACTGAAAAAGTACTTAATTATATATTAATTAATAAATGAAACTTAAAAAAATCGTCTATTACACATATGTATCTCGTTCATGAATATATAATTGTCGACAATAAACTTGAATGAGACTATGAAAGAGTTATGACATGTTAGTTGTATAGAATAGTGTAGTTTCAATCAAAATAGGCCCTAGCATTATCATACATGAAAGAATGTTGATGCTGACCCCTTTCGAAAATTTAAAATTTAATCCTATAGTTTTAGCCCTATTCATTTTACATCATTAATTTTATAAGTACTTTCTATAATAATCTTTAATTTTTAATTATTTCAAATTTTAGTCTGATTTTCTATTTACATAGATTGTGTTTGCCATGTTGACGTGGTGTTCCGAAATTTAAGATCTTCGTTGTATGATGAGTACATTGACATGCGAAATGTCTTTGTTAGCAATTAATGTCAAAAATTAAATTTTCAACCAAAAAAAATTGAAATTGAAAAAAAAAATATGAAATATATTATATAACATGTAAAATTTGTCATTCGAAATTGAAAATTTCCATTTTCAATTTCCATTGAACTTATAATATCTTTTACACCACTTTATTTGATTGAACTTCTTCCAATATACAATGTAATAATTTTCTTTTAATTGATATAAATAATAGAAAAATGAGTTAGTTTATAATGAAAGTACTCACACGTAATGATTGTATTTATGTTAAATTGATGTGAGTGTGTATTTAAAAAAAAAGCTTTTAGATTGGTTTAATGACAAAAAAAAAAAAATACAAATCTTTATAGTTTTTTTTCCTATTTTAGCCTATTCTTTTAAAATTATTAATTTTAACCATGAATTGACCAATTGATTTCAATTTTAACCAATTCATGATTTAGGTCAAATTTGAATTATGTGTGTTGTGATGTGAATATCACGTAAATAATATAAAAATGATACATCATGATTTAAGTCTAGTTAATTATAATTTAATTATGTTAATCTAAACAAATTAAAATATTAAGAAAGAAAAATTAATAAAACAAAATCACACATACAACAAAAACAACGATTTCAAAAATATTGTCAATAACATCTTCCTGCACCAAAATTTGGCCCATAAACTTTTCGATCACAACAAACAATATTAACTGATCCACACTCACAGAGCTTCAAAATTAATCTTTTTTTATTAATTTAGGACTTGAATTTTATAAAAAAAAATTTTGCAGTTATTTATATTTAAAATATTGATCACCTTTTCTTTTTTGCATCTATATATTTTTAATGTAATTGTTTTAAAATATCTATTATTTTTCTATTAAAATTTTGGATTTGTTTGTATATATAAGTGAATAAAGCTATAGTTAATTTCTTGTTATAAATTTTTGTTATATTGTGTTGTTTTCCTAAGTTATTATTTATATTTTTTTTTTCATTTGTTTGTGTTACATTGGATTAAACCATAATTAATTAGACTTAATTAATTTTAAGTGATGTATCATTTATGAGTGACTCTCCTGTGCAATTGGTGTACTGTGCAATCCGGGTCGGCTCAGGTCGATCCGGATCCGTGCGTTTTTTTTCTTTTTTCACTTAAGGTGTTGACATTTATATTGTATTAGTGTGACATTTATGTTATATTAGTACTACTTTTATATGCAAATATGCTGACCTTTATGGAATATTTTAACTTTAAAATAATTTTTTTTTTTGCTTCATGTGTTGACTTTTATGTTCTATTAGTGTAACATTTATGTTATATTAGTATGACATTTACATATAAATATCTTATCTTTATGTGTTGTAACTTAGAAAAAAAAAGAATTTTAGCTCAATTTGTATATATATGCATTTATGTGATATAACTTATACTTTTATATAATATATAAATGTGCAACTAACATAACTAAAATGTATAAGTAATATCATATAAACGTATGTTGATCCAAAAAAACGTTGAAATTCTTCTCTCTTTTTTTTCTAAATTATAGTACATACAAGTTATGATGTTTGTATATAAAAGTCATACTAATATAACATAAAGGTCATACAAATAACACATGAATCTTGAAAAAACAAAAACTTCGTAAATTCGAGTAGGGTCGACCCGGATTACATGAATCTAAGATTTATGTACTAATTTTATAGGAAAATTTATCATCATTTATATATTATTTATGTGGCACCATCATCACAACACACATAATCTAGTTTTGATTAAAATCATGAATTAAATAAAATTAAAATTAATAATTAATTCATAATTAAAATTAATAATTTTAAAAAATGATATATGAGACATGCGAGGTATGTGTAGCTCCACTTCCTTTTCTTTTTTTCGGATGATTCGTAGTGTCTGAAACCCTCTACAGTAAAAAAACCATTGAAACCGCCAAAACTGGAGAGATTATTTAAAGAACGCATACGGCGTCGTTGAAAGCAAACTCTTCGTCTAAAATCTCCCAAAACCTGCTGGAAATTCCTTCATCCACCGCACACAGAGCCATGGGTGCAGCTGATTCCTCTTCCACTTCACCAATCTTCGCCCTCAGAAACTCGCGGTTTCCGGACGATATCGTTTTCTACTCCATCTTCCCTCACTCCTGCGTCACCTCCACCGCCGCCGCCGTTTCCGACGAATTGCAGTCGCTCCATCTCCAAGTCTTCGACCACATCGCTCAGTTCGCTGGAGCATACATCTGGCAACACCAACCCTTTCTCTCTCTCCATAACTCTCTCGCCTATTCCTCATCCCTCCGGCCACCTCCGTTTCGGCGACAATCTAGACGACGAGTGGTTCGTCGTCTTCCTTCTCTTCGAAATATCGAAAAGCTTCCCTAATCTATCCATTCGAGTTTGGGACTCCGACGGGGAGTTTCTGCTAATTGAGTGCGCTTTCCACCTCCTTAAATGGATCAATCCAGACACTTCCGTCAATCGCGTCTTCATCCGCCGAAGTCTTCTCTAAATAATTCCGCAGTCGAGCTTCCAATCGACACCAAAACTGGAGGATGCTTTGCGATTTTTGGTGAGAAATAATGATTCGTTGTCTCGAGCACCGGATGCTGTTCAGTTGCATTTGAGCAAGAAAATTAGTGAGTATCCAGAGCGTGCTTACAGAATGTCCATAAAGTGAGAGTTATAGTACCTGTTTCAGTGGTCTGGGTATTGAGGCATGAACCATGCCTAATATCTTTGGCAGTAGAGGGGTTTTATGGTCGAGATATTGACAGTATGAAGCATGCTGCAAAAATGGAGAGGTTTTTGCTGAGGGGAAAGGCGGAGGATATGGTGGAGGTGGTGGTGAGGATGTCGAGGGCAATGTATGCTCAGTTGGTGCAGCAGAAGTTTCAGGCTCCTAGATGCTTTCGGATGCCAGAGAGGAGTAATATTGGAAAGTATTTGGAGGCAGAACTCGGATGAAGATGGCTTGTGGGTTTGAAATGATGTATCAATTGAGAAAGACTCGGGGGGATGAAGGGAAGGGGAGCATATGGGAAGCTTTTAGGGAGAGTTTGGAAAGGAGTGGTTATTTTGAGGGGTTGTTGCCAGGGTCAAAGTAATACAAGAGATTGATGAAGAAGGCTCAGGAATATTATCCGGAATAGTTCGGTGTTGTTTATGTTTTGTTACTTTTAATTGGATTGATTCTAGATTCTGATTGTTTGGTATTGTTGAATTTGTAATTTGATTTTCTAATGACATGGTTAACCTAGCAAGCATTTCCCTCTTAATACTGTTTAGGATTAACAAGAATTATATATTTATATTTGTCTGCAAGTATATGTGAATCACATTAAATTCCTGAAAACGTCTGATATCAGGCAGGATTGGATGAGTATTGTTTTGTTGATGATCATTATGCTTTTATTGTCTTTACGTTTATAATGCTAGACTTTTCTAGTTTTGTATGTACATTAGAATTTTGAAATCTGCTCCATGTCCGCAGAACATAAGTGTTCTGCACCGTTTGAGATTCATCTCCTCCTTTGCGGTTAATTTAATAATTATTTCCCTTCGTAATATTAAAGTACAACGTGGTCCTTCTGTTGATATGATGTTATTAATGCAGTGAAGTATTGAGTGCACCTGTGAAACGCATAGATGAAATTCTTGCACTTCCACATTCAGCTGATGATTTCAAGGATTTGGGGCTTCCTCCATCTGATGATGATTCATGGCTCTATGGGGGAGAAGATGAATTAAATGTTGCTCTTCAGGAGAGGCAAAATGAGTTGGAGGTTTACAATTTGAAACAAAAGAAGAAACATAAATCAAAAGAGGAACATCTGGCGAAGGATTTGATGAGTCTGATCTTGGGGGGATTGCTAAATCTATGCAGTCATTTATTGAAAAAATGTCTAGCTATGAAGGAGCTGAGGTTCCGGAAGACAGGTTAATCCTTCCTTTTCTTGCATGTCATAGTTGTGAAATGTGATCTCATTTTTCTCATCTTAAATGAAAATTAGAGCTCACATTCCCTTCTTTTTTTTTTATTCAGTTAAAACAGTTTGATTATGTGTATTAGATTTTGATTATCGACCTATATGATCTTTTGCATGCTTCTCCAGTTATCTTATTTGGCATATTCAGTAACTTGGTATGACCTTATGGAATTGCAACACCATTGCTTTCTTTTGATTTGTGTTTAAAATTTACATGAGACCCTCTAGAAAAGCATGAGATCGGCCATATTTACTGATCCAAAAAGAATCACAAATCAGTGTAGCTAGTTATAGCTATGATTGGACTGCTAGAAAAGCATGAGATCGGCCATATTCACTGATCCAAAAAAAATCACAAATCAGTGTAGCTAGTTATAGCTTGATGGCTTGCCTTTGGTATCCAAGTGAAGGTGAACCAACTTTTTTGGAACAAATACTCAATTAGTGCCACATATATGCCTAGTGGTTTCAACTCTTATTGCTGAAAATTCAATTTTTATGATCCATAATCTTGAAGGGTAACAAAAGAGTCTCATTTGATGTTAACAAAAGATTCTTGGCATGATCTACGAAAAATTATCTTTTATAAGTCATGTATTTAGAGATGATTACTTTTATGCTATTTTACCAAATTGATGACTTGCCATTATGCGCTTCTTTAGTGCTTACTGTTCTGGGAACATTTCCTCCGATATGTTTGTGTTACTACTGTTATGTAATTTAATGTGGATACTCAAGTATAATTGTATTAAGCTTTCCATGTTTTTAGCAATCTTTTGGATTAAGAGTCGGTAGTTCAAGTTAACATCTCATCTCTTGAATTATATATGTAATATCTACAATCTATTTTCAGGAACTTGAAAGATGTAGATTTTGATGTGGATCAGTTTATGAAGGAGATGGAAACAGTAATGGGACACCGTGGCTTTAAAGATAATGATAGTGAACTTGATCTTGAAGAAGGATTATCATCAGACCTTGATTTTGGTAATCATCAATTATTTGCTTTTTTTTTTTTGATATTTATTGCAGTTATTGGCTGTGTCGATAATGGAAATTGTCTGTTTTTGATTACTTTCTCTTGGTGGAAGCAGGGAATCACCGTGATCTCCTTCTATGTTTATTGTTTTACGAGCTATGCTATCCCGTATTCTGTTTGAGATTTGCCTCAGAATGAGAATCAAGTTTTGATTATCGGAGAAATGCATTGACTAGTGCACCCAATGCCTTCTTTTCTATTTTGATATACTTTTACTGAAGCATGTACATAGAGTTGGGACTAAAATTGTTGTGACCTGATGATTAGTGGGTTCAAGTTATCTTGATGGCAGTTGTATGGCCTTTAAAAATATCAGGAAATAAGTTGGTAATATTATATGTTCTAAGTGCTCAATTTTCAGTATATGCATGTGGGCTTGAGGCCCCATTAATTATTCACAGGCTCATGACATATATAACATGAACTTGCAGATGATGATAAGGAGGATGAGAGTGAGAATGATGCAGAGGATATTGAAGGTGGAGAGGATGAGTTCATATTCAGATGCCCTAAACAATGAATTGAAGGCTACTACACTTGATAAAACATTTGTTCATGCACAAGAACAATCCTCCAAAAAGAATGATGAGGTATGTAATATCTTAGTTGATTGGATTAGTGCGATGATTGAGAATAATTTCTTATTTAAATACTTTCTTGAACTCTTGCCAACTTTTATTGTAGAGACAAATATGCTGTTTCTCTGGTCATACCAAGTTGTAGTTATTATTTAACATTTTGGCGTTAATCTGAAAGATTGCATTAGTTTACGAATAACGGGTTAAAACGTACAATTGCAGGGAAGTTCGAGTGTGAATGATGAGATGGAGGATGAGCTAACCCCAGTAGATGTAGATTTCAACTTGGTAAATTTTTTTCTCGATTCTTATTCTTCTCAGGAAGGACTGTCCAGCCCTGCTTCCAATCTTTTGGGACTTATGGGTTTAAGGTTGCCTGATGACGTTGCCAAAGGCAAATGATTTTCCACGTACTCTTTCTTGGTCATTTCACCATATAAATAGCTCAACTCATTCCAAATTTATCACTTATTGTTAAAGAGAAACTAAGAACGAAAAATTGAATTAAACGATACTCAAGAAAGAGAACCCTCTTGCCCAAGCGTATACGCCGTACCAAAGTATTCTCTAAAATTTCGATACCTTTCCACAATTGAAAAGAACTACTTAAACCCTCTAACAAAACCCACGAACAAGCCCGTGGAGTTCTAATTAAATAATAATTAATAAGAGACCCAGGAAAATAAATCAGACTTGTTAACAAAACCAGTAATTAACTACGCCCCAATCTTGCCACGACGTTGATAAACTTGATCCGTATCAATTCTTCCACCCTTCCAAAGAGCCTTGTCCTCAAGGCGGAAGTGAGGAAATTGCACAGCAAGCTCAGCCGTATCAACCCATGTAGCCACTTCACTAGATTTGCCTTTCCATTGAATCAGAAATTGGTGCACACGATCCTCTCCCTGCCAAATCCATCTATCTCGCACCACCACCTCAGGCTCAAAGTCTGGAGTAATCTTTTCCAATTATGTTGGCAGTTCAGCTTCAACATCATGATCACCCCTTAGTGCCTTCAACTGAGACACGTGGAAAATTGGATGCAACCGCGATCCTGTAGGCAGACGCAGCTAATATGCCACTGTCCTTACGCAGCCAATCACTTCAAAGGGACCATAGAACTTGGCAGCATGTTTAACACAACCAAACTAGAAAAGAGAACGCTGTCGATAAGGTCACAGCTTCAAAAACACTCACTGCCCCACATCGAATTGCACGTCTCGCCGGTGTTTATTGGCTGAACGAACCATCCGATTTTAAGCACCAAAGCAAATGGTTCGTCAGCTGCCGTAAGGCCTCATCACGGGCTTCTAATTCCTTCGCCACCGCACTAACCCGAACCTCGGTAGGAAGAAATACCTCCAACTTCGGGGCGGTTGGCCATACACTGCTTCAAATGAAGTAACTCCAGTGGACGAGTGCCAACTTGTTTTATAACAGTACTCGGCCTATGCTAACCACTTATTCCACTGACACGATCTTTCGGATGTAAAGCACTGCAAATAAGTCTCCAAATCCCGATTCAACACCTCAGTTTGCCCATCCGTCTCGGGGTGATAGGCTGAGCTCATCTAAAGCTTAGTACCCATGGCCTTAAACAACTCCGACCAAAATTCACTAAGAAACATCGGGTCACGATCAGAAACTATGGATGAGGGAACACCGTGTAAATGAACAATTTCCTGAATAAAAATCGTGGCAACTCCTTTTGCTGTGAAAGGATGGCTTAAGCCCAAGAAATGAGCATACTTCGTTAATCGATCAACCACTACAAGAATACAATCAAAGGACCCCGAACGCGGTAACTCGGCAATGAAGTCCATGCTAATGTCCTCCCACACACGACATGGGATTGGTAAGGCCTGCAATAGACCAGCAAGAGCACAAGTGTCATACTTGTGGCGTTGGCATGTAAGACATTCTGCCACATACTTTGTTACATCCTTTAACATACCCAGCCAGTACACACTCGAAGCTAAACGACGATATGTATTAAAAGCCCCCGCATGACCCCCTTGTGGTGTCGAGTGAAACTCAGACAACAAACGAGCAATAAAAATTGAAGCTTTGGATAGCACCAATCGACCTTTGTAGTAGAGTACCCCATTCACCAATGTATAACTTGGATAATCAGTCTTTCCATCTGCTACGGTTTGTTGAATCGTCACTAACTTAGGATCCTTTTGAATTTCAACATTCATTTCTTGCCAACCTAGCCACATTAGTGTTGAAATTGTGCCCAACTCAGCCCCCTCATAGCTGCGGGAAAGTGCATCAGCCACCCGATTCGTAACCCCAGCCTTGTACTCAATATTGAATTCATAACCCAGAAGTTTGGCTACCTAGAATTGTTGTGCTGGTGTGGAATCGGGCTGCTGCAATAAGTATCGTAAGCTCCGCTGATCAAAATGTACTGTGAATTTACGTCCTACTAAGTACGGGCGCTAATGCTGGACGGCAAGAACCAATGCCATTAATTCAGTCTTGTAGGCAGATTTTGCCATGCTCCGATCATTCAAAGTCTTGCTGAAAAATGCAATAGGTCGTCCCCCTTGCATCAGTATCGCTCCCAATCCACTGCTGAAGCATCACACTCCACCACAAAGGGCTGACTAAAATCCGGGGTTTGTACAAGGGTTGAAGTGATAGCTTGTTGGAGGGCCTCAAAAGCTTGTTGAGCAACCAACGTCCACAAGAATGCTCCTTGATTCTCCTTCTTAAGCAACTCGGTTAAGGGCTTGGCCAGTTGCCCATACCTTTTAATGAAGTGTCAATAGTAATCGGTTAACCTCAGAAATCCACGAACCCCTTTTACGGATGTGGGGGTTGGCCAGCGCAGTATTGCTGAAATTTTTCCAGGATCCATTTGCACCTCACGAACTGAAATTATATGGCCTAGGTACTCTATCTCTGTTTGTCCCCAAGCACACTTCTTCGGATTCACTACGTAGGCTTGCTCTTGTAAAAGGCTCATAACTATCCATATTTGCGACACATGTTCCTGTCAATCACTACTATAGACCAATATGTCATCAAAAAATACAAGGACAAACTTGCGAAGATATGGTCTGAAAAGATCATTCATGACCGACTGGTGCATTAGTGAGGCCGAAGGGCATCACCAAAAATTTGTAGTGTCCCGAGTGAGTGCGAAATGCTGACTTGGCAACATCCTCTGGAGCTATGCGAATTTGATGATAACTTGATCTTAAGTCTAATTTACTGAACCAACGGGCGCCATGTAATTCATCTAACATCTCCTGAATCATGGGTATGGGGTATTTATCAGGAATTGTCAGTTTATTGAGTGCCCGATAGTCGATACAAAATCGCCAACTTTCATCTTTTTTTCGCACTAAGAGTACCGGGCTAGAGTAGGGGCTTGAACTGGGCTGAATAATTCTTGCCGTCAACATTTTTTGGACCAATCGCTCCATCTCATCCTTGGGCGCGTGACTGTATCTGTATGATCGTACCAAAATTGGTCCCACTCCCTGTTTTAGAGGTATATGGTGATCCACCCGTCACCAAGGTGGCAATCTAGAAGGGGGCTGTAGCACAGTTGGTAATTCTGCAAACATAAGCTTCTAAAGTGAGGCCCCTAGATTATTGTCAGTGTCATTTGTTCCTGTTACTTTCAGCTCAAAGTATTGTGCCTCGTCAGCTTGTAGTTGCACTAATACAACCCAACTCTTATCCACATCGGCCAACTTGGTGATTGTTGTGGTAGACAACTCTTGACGTATAAGACCCGACTCACCACGAAGAATGACCCGCTCATCATTGTAGTGAAATTGCGTTGTCATCTTATTCCAATCAGCTCGAACCTCTCCCGACGTGGCTAACCATGATATCTCCAGAATTAAGTCCACATTATCGAGATCAAAAACAAAACAATCCACTAAAAACTCTGATTTGCCCACTTGCAATGGTACTTGTGAGCAAACTCCCACGATTGACGAGCATCGCCCATCCCCTAACCTTACCGACGAGCTCTGAGTCTCATCCACTGCCAATCCCAACTTTGCGGCTGCTTCTCCAAAGAGAAAATAATGGTTGGCCCCACTATCTACCATAACCAGCAACTCCTGATTTCGAATGCTTCCTTGAAATTTCATTGTTTGAGGGTCATCAAAACCCCTTCCTATCACCCAAGATAACTTAATGACTTGTAGTTGTGAATCCACAGCCTCACCTTCCCTTGTCTCCTCAATATTTTCCAAGGTTCCTGTCGGCTCTTTATCCTTTGTTTCGGCCGCTATAATTACTTGCACTGTCTTGTCAGCACACCGATGACCTGGAAAATATTTCTCATCACAGCGAAAGCATAGTCCTGCTGCTCACTTAGCCAAATATTCCTTATTCGAGATCTGACGAGGGGGTTTACTTCGTACCATCCCCATGCTGACTGGCGTGTTACTGTTCACCCATGATGATGTCTGTAAGCCACTCCTCAAGCCGGCCCCTGATTGTGTAGAGCTCTGGAAACTTTTTGTTGGTCCCCGTATATTCAAAGAACCCTTTTGCTCTCGAAACTTGCATGAACCAGATCCAACAGACAGTCTCTGGTTAAGTTCTTGGCCTCGCTGATTTCCATAGCTATGAATTGCATTAATCTCATGCTCAATCTCTCGAGCCAAATGGATTGTATCGAATAAATCCTTTGCCTCTCGAGATCGAATGCGTAGGCTAATGTCGTCCCGAACATCATGCAGAAACATTCCAAAACAGTAGTGGTCAGCCAATCCCGGGACATTCACCAATCGAGATATAAACTGGTTAACGTAATCACTCACAAATCCAGTTTGACGTGTGTACATCAAAGCCTCAAAAGTGTTGGCCATCGGGTCTTGGCCATACATCCGAAGCAATTCAAGTTTCAAATGATTCCACGAAAGTCTAGGAAACTTCGATTTCGTCCACTGATACCAGTAAAGGGCATCTCCCTCCATAGCGATCAATGCCACATCGACTTTGCTACCTTCCGGAATCCCATAGAGTTGGAAATACTCTTCAGCTCGAGATATCCATGCCTCAGAGCTGCTCCCATCAAACATCGGCAAACTCAATCGTGCTGTTGCTGTATAAGCCTCTTGCGCAATCGGATATTCAGGGCGTACCATGGAAATATTTTCAGAATTCAGTCCTTGTGTTTCCCGTTGTGGAATTCCCGAGTGCGCTGCTGTATAAACAGACTCATCAACTTCTTGCGGTGTTGATTGTTGCCCTTTATTCCCTGTCGTTGCATGTACTGATGCAGAGTGGTTCCCAATTTCCGTTGCTAATCCTTTATCCTGCAACAACATTTCCATCATCTGCCCAGCTTATCTAGTTTTGCCTCAAGATCACTATAGGTCGCCACAGATTCAACTCGGTGCGAATAGCTTCGTTTCCCTTCTCTAACACATCCACGCGACTCTCCATCTCCACACGAGTTTCGTTTCGCGTTTTGGGCATTAATAGATTCGACAGGTCGGACCAAATTGTTAGAGTAAAGAGAAACTAAGAACGAAAAACTGAATTAAATGATACTTAAGAGAGAGAACCCTCTTGCCCAAGCGTATACGCCATACCAAAGTATTCTCTAAAATCTCGATACCTTTCCATAATTGAAAAGAACTACTAAACCCTCTAACGAAGCCCACGAACAAGCCCGTGGACTTCTAATTAAATAATAACTAATAAGAGACCCAGTAAAATAAATCTGACTTGTTAACAAAATCAGTAATTGACTACGCCCCAATCTTGCCACGACGTCGATAAACTCGATCCGTATCACTTATCAATTGCATGAGTTACGTTTTGGCCTTGTATATTCTCGTGTCTGAGTTTTATCGATCATACATAGTTTTAGATCACTTCCTCTTAGGAAATTGCTACTATTATCCAATGATGTTCAGGGCTGAGAAACAGAGATATTCTTGTGGATTATAATCATGTTTCTTGCATGAAGTTAGTATCCTTATGTGTTAAAGAATTGACAACTCTGATCAGGAGCTGATGAAGCTTGAGAACATAAAATAATTTCATTTCTACCCTATGTACAAGTTTCTATAAATGTCATATGTATAAATAACATTAATTAATTTTTAATGTGTATTAAAGATAATAAACTCTAAAATGAAATATGAAATGCAACATAAAGATCCGGATCATCAAAATGGTGCGAAGTCTTAAGTTTAAAATAGCCTTATGAATAATAGGATTGATCATATAATTTCCTGAAAATTGCTTTTCAAAAAAAAAAAAAAAAAAGGAGCTGCCCACCAAACAACTAGTTATTTTTATAATCTTGTGTGGTTTTCTAAAAAAGTCAAACCATAATCTTGTTACGTATATATCTACTGATTAGTTTATTTGTTAAGTGAGACTTCCCAAAAATACAGACAAAAAAACACTATAAAAATTTTAGAATTGAGAATCTCTCTTCGACCAATTATAAATCATTCACCCAAAAGTTCTCTGGATGTGGTTATATGTGGTTTTTCTTTTTTGTTTCATTTTATATTTGATACTCGTATATCATTATTAAATAACATAATTTTAACAATTCTCAATTTCGAATTTTAAATTGTATTGTTTTACCAATGCAACATGAAAAATCTAACGATAATTTCTGATATATTTTCTGATCCCATATAAATTAAACTATAATCTGAATAAATAAAAAAAAAGGAGAAATGGTAATTTAACAATTACTTAAATTGGAGTGCACATGAAAACCAAGAAATTAAATGGGCTCTCTGAATGTTGCGTGCTTGAAGGGGGTATTCCTCTGAATATTTTTTGTTAACCTCTCATATTGACGAAGAAAATCCAGAAAATAAAAATAAAAATCAAGAATCGAGAAGGCATGGTTTCTCCTCAATCAGTGGAGGTGTTGAAGAATGAGCTTCCCGTGGAGCAGGAGAACCTTGTTCTCTCCTGTGAAGTCAGGTGCGGTTTGGTGCTTGTTGACATAGTGAATGGCTTCTGCACCGTTGGTTCTGGAAATCTCGTACGTTATCCCTTTTCTCTTTTGCCCACCATTCTTGTTTTTCTTCTTCAATGTTTAGTCATCATAAACCCATATTTATGCAATCTTATTTCATTCGTATCAGTCTTCGAAGTGAACATATTCGTGAACGAGCTTGGTTAGAGCTCCTTATGTATGTTGATTTGCATTTGAACAAATATGTGTTCGGTTTTTGCATATCTGCTTTGATCTCTGTTTGTATCACTTTTGGTTGTCCGATTTTGTTTTGTTTTTGATCCAATTTTAATTTTTGGTGTCTTTGTTTCGATTTGTATGAGTTGTAGATAATCATGTAAAATATATGTTGAATCAATTTGGAAACAGGCCCCACAAACAGCTGATAAACAAATAGATGGAATGGTTGATGAATCAGTGAAGCTTGCTAGAGAGTTCTGCAAAAGGAATTGGCCTATTTTCGCTTTTCTTGACTCTCATCATCCAGATATTCCTGAGCCTCCTTACCCTCCTCACTGTATAGCTGGAACCGACGAGTCGAAACTTGTTCCTTGTACTGATTTCTGATCCATTATTTTCTTCATTTTCAATGCCTGATTAGTCCTGCATTTCTTATGTCGTTTCTAATGCAGCGTTACAGTGGCTGGAAAACAAAGCAAATGTGACACTTCGATGCAAGGATTGTATTGATGGATTTCTTGGTTCGCTGGAAAAGGATGGCTCCAATGTCTTTGTGGATTGGGTCAAAGCCAACGAGATCAAAGTTGTATGTGTTTTTATAATAGAACTCTTGATTCAATTTAGAGGTCGTTTTGATCAACACTTTGTTCTGCGAAGATGTTGGTTGTAGGAATTTGCACAGATGTATGTGTCCTGGATTTTGTCTGCTCGGCACTATCAGCTAGAAACCGCGGACTGCTTTCTCCATTAGAGGATGTGATTGTTTATTCTCTTGGTTGTGCTACTTTCGATCTTCCAATACATGTTGCCAGAAATATCAAAGGTGCTTTAGCTCATCCTCAGGTTAGAACATTGCACACTGTGTAATTCTCTATGTTTTTCTAGTCAGTTTCATCTGTTATCTTGTCACTGATTGTTGGATTAAAAGTCACTATGTGCAAGATATTGAACGGAATATTATGAATCGTTTCTAATGTACTTTATAATAGGACTTAATGCATCATATCGGACTTTACATGGCAAAAAGCAGAGGAGCAAAGGTGGTTTCAGAAGTTTCATTTGATACATAGCAGTGTTCATCTTGGTTTCTTTGTTTGAACTGCATTATGCAGTATATCAATTACATTTGTCACACAACAATCAATATGAAGCTTGTTTCTTTGCATAATTCATGTATTGATACTGGCTTCTGCTAGACTACTACTACTTAGTCATTTTTTATGATAAATAAAGGAAGACTTTTGTTTGAGAAGGCATTGCTATGGTACTGATGTAGGAGTTGTGCTATCTCCTAGTAGCCGCAAGGATGAAAATATCGATATCGCATGTCGTATCGCAACTTTGATTTTACGGATATATCGATGGATATATCGATATCGCATATCGATATCGCAAAAAAATTGAAAAAACAACGGAAATTATATTAAAATTTTGGAAATTTAATATGAAATTTTAGGGATTATTTTTACACATCATTACACAATTATTCCACTCAAAATCACATTAAAATAATATATTTAAAATTAACATATAGATAATAAGCATTATAAATACTGTATTTCGAATGAAAATTGACAATATATTACATAATACAAGACAAAATTACTAAAATTACATCACACAATACATTAATACCAAAAGGATGACCTATGAGGTTCAAACATAGTAGATGGAATGTCATCTTGATCCAAACAGTATTGATGTTAACTCATCACATTAGAGTACTTATTAGGGAAAATGTTCAAATAAGCCACTAATATTTACTCTCAAGTTCATATATCTCACTAAAGTATGTTTAGGTACAAAAATACCATTAATATTTATTCTCAGGTTCATAAATCTCATTGAAGTATTTTAAGGTACAAAAACACAACTAATGTTTACCTCTAAATACATATAATCCACTTAAAATTTATTTATAATATAATACACCAATAATGTTGTAAAATTAAAATATATATTTACACATTTTAATTTTTATTTCTTATTTAGACCTCATGTTTTTTTTACATATTTTAGAACAAAAATCTATTCATGAAAACATAATATAATAGCTTATTATATATATGTGTGAATATAAATATTATTAATAATTATTATTATTATTTACACTTTTTAATTTTGAAGACTAAAACTATTAAACAACTAGATTTATTTGAAATAATAATTTCACTATGATATTATTTTTTAATTTAAATACAAATTAACCTCTATATTTTATGAAATGTCATGTGAAAGAAAATATCATAGTTAATTTTTTTATATTTCAAATCAACCTAATTGTTTATTTAGTCTTTAAAAGTAAAAAAAACATATATATAAATAATAATAATATAATAATAATTAATGGTAATAATAATAATAATATATTTATATATATAATAAGATATTATATTAATATTTTCATGACTAGTTTTTTGTTATAAAATATGTAAAAGACATGATGTCTAAATAAAAAATTAAAATTAAAATGTGTAAATAAATATTTTAATTTTACAATATTATTGGTGTATTATATTATAAATAAATCTTAAGTGAGTTATATGTATTTAGAGGTAAACATTAGTGGTGTTTTTGTACCTTAAAATAATTTAGTGGGATTTTTGAACTTGAGAATAAACATTAATGGTGTTTTTGTACCTAAACATATTTTTAGTGGGATATATGAACCTGAAAGTAAACATTAGTGGCTTATTTGAACGTTTTCCCTACTTATTAATATAGTTATGCACATGTCATTCATAAGTTGTTCTATCTCATCCAACTGCTTCATCATGAATTGGATAGTGTATACTAATCCAATCATATTGTTGATATTCATTTTAACCTTCATAGGATATTTGAGGATGTGGGTGATCAAAAACATCTCGAGTAGTCCAACCAAATTGTGAACTTTTATAAATATCAAGAACATATGAATTTTGAGACATATCACTATGATTATTGCTATTCAAATTAAGAAAATAATGACAAAATCAACTTTTTTTCATCAAAAATGCGATTTTTGATGTTGTTGCGATATTTCGCGATATATCCGCGATATATCGCGATTTCCGTCCAATTTTGTTCTACACCGAACCGATATCGATAGCGATATCGATACTCTGCGATATATCCGCGATACCCGGGAAAAAAAACATTACCCCCCAATATCCATATCGCAATATCCGTATTCGCGATATATCCGCGATATATCTGCGATATATCGTGATATTTTCATCCGTGCTAGTAGGCTTGTCTAGATTCTGAATCTCCTTCTTGTTGTGGTCTCATGAGAATGCAGAAAATATAACAAATTACATGATTAAAAATTACCAGATTAATTCCTTCTTCACTTAACCTTGTTTGGAATGTGCATACATTAGTTGTTAATTGCACCATGTGATATTTGGAAGATGCCACAACTTCGGCATGTTGAGTTCTCCTCACTTGAACTCTCAGATCCTCCTCACATGGACATGAATCTGTAATGAGATTCTATAAAACTTTGAATCAACTAAGATTCTAATATAAAGTTATTTAAGTATGAAAATCATAAATTGCAATTATAACCTTAAATAATAATTTTTGATAGGGATATATTCGATAATACATATTTTGTAACAAATATCTATACTTTTATATAGGTAATAGATAGATATATATTGATATAAAGCCATAATACCTATTAAATTAAATTAAAAATTTATAATTGTACAAATAAGTTAAATTTAATTTTTTTTAAAATATACAATATATTCTAATGATCATCGTTAAGAAAACATATATCTTTTTAAATTACAGAACTGTGTAACTTTTGAAGCAAAACATTTAACTTTTAATGAAACTTTGTTAGTACATGTTAAATTAATTTTTAATTATTTAATTTTCTAATTTGTTGTATTCCCTTTATCTTTTTTTTTCCTTTTGATTTTAATTTTTTTTAAAATTTCTAAATATTCGTCTCGAACTGATCGAGATCAATAGACCTGAATCTCCAAACTGAATCGAATCGAAGTTTGATTTGATTTGGTTCTGGAGATTTTTATTTTTGATTTGTTCCGTAGATTCATTTTTGAAATTTTTCAAAGTTTGATTCTATTTTAAAAAATTTTAAATTTTCAAACCAACCCGAACCGTAAACATCCAATATATAATTTCTCAATCACCGCAATAGGGGTGTTAGGGGTGTTTGTGAAGTTAGATACACTACCAACATCTATACCGAACATACATTACCAATACATTATTTAATTCACAAAGAAACAAATACTAACCACTTAAAATTTGAATCAAATCCAGTCAAATTCAATTCATTCGAACCAATTTCCAACAAATGTGCAGTTAGCTAGTTGCAGGATCAATTTTGCATTTTCCCAGGTGAAGTAGTTGATGCAAGAGTTGAAGTACTTGAGAAGAAATTTTGATGCTCAAGGAATAAAATAAATGTCTACATTAAGTAGATATGTACAAATATATAGAGATTGATCAAATTGATATTTAATTGAAAATTACAGAGATTGATATATAATTAATCTCAGCCTATTGCCACAGACCAATATCGTAGTCCTCCTGATCTTCAATGGCCATTGCCATTCCATAACAAACTTGTGAATAATCCTCTATGTACTCTCCAACTTGTACCATATTTTCTGTAAAATCACCAATTAAATAATTTGAATAAATCATTTCCATATCCATCCATTCAAAATCATCTACATGATAATTAGGAGAAGTCGAGCAACAGCTTTCGAGTTGATCTTCAACACCGGAAAATCGATAGCTGCAATTAGTGTCCGAGCATGGAAAATCTTGATTCGTAATCTCAGGTTCAAGAGATTTAATCATAATTCTCAATATTTCCTCATCTCCATCGTCTTGATCTGCCACCACTGATTCTTCAAGAAAAGACATAACAAGTGAGTTGTCGATATTTGACAATTCAACATCGTTCAAATCATCGAACAAACTTTGATCAATAAACAAATTTTCAGTCGCTCCAAAATTGGCCATATTGTAAATATGGATTCAACTTAAAAATTGAAAAAATTAAAGAAAGATGATGAGAGAAAATATATATGTAGAAAATACCACAATGTTTGTTTCAATGGAGAGTGTTGTATTTATAGGGTAATAATGTTGATCATGTGCAACCACCATATATAATTGCATGTGCAATTGTTTGAACATTGAAGTTTTAGTTGATTGATGAGGTTACATTTATCATATATAATTGCATGTGCAATTCTTGATTTGAAGTATTGTACTGCCCACGTGGACAGCTTGTAATCCTATCATTTATTTACTTGTACAATATTAATATATAAACTGTGGTACGTACCTTATATGATAAATTAAGATTTCAAATATTTGGTCCAAATTAATTTGAGTTAAAAGCATTGGTCACATTGTCATGAAATTCCCCAACACGATGTCGATAGATGCTGTGTCGGTAGCTGTACAAAATAAATTATGATCAAGATTAATAGAATCAAGCATGGTCACTAGTTAATTTTATATAGTCATCTCTCATGAATGTGTTATTAATTTAATGATGCTTTAATCTTTAGAAGTTGAGCATATGTTATTTTGACAAATTTCATATATTATTTAGTTATATTTATTATCAACCTTAAATTGATTACAGTCACTAATAACTCATAATAGCTATTTTAAATTTTACTAATTATAGATTTTTTTGTATTAAAAAAATTATTATGAGAAATATTGTAGGCTTGTTATATGGTATACAAATGATCATTGTTATTGTAGATAGAAAAATTCCAATGAAAAGATGTCATGTGCAAAATAATATATTAAATAAATTAATTTTATATTTTCTATTTATATTTTGGAAAATTAAATTAAATTAATTCCTAAAGTAAATAGATGAATAATTGGTATTTTAATATACATTCTTGACCAATCAAATGTTGCTAAGTGTATCAAATCATATTAGTGTCAATCAAGATTAAATCTTGTAAATATGGAAATGATGTACCAATAATTTGTAAAATCACATCTTTTGATAAAAGGAAAATATATTTCCAAATTATAGAAGACCAATCAAATTGCATATAAGTATGTAGATGGAAATAATTCATATCCTTTTTTCATAATTCAAGACAATTCAAGAGTTGAAGATTCAAGGATGACAATTCAAGAGTAGAAGATTCAAGACAAAATCAAGATTTCAAGACTCAAGAATTTCTCCCCAAGATTCTTGACTTTCTTCGTAGAAAGTCACCACAAACGATGTTCGATTAGAGATTAAGGTGCTAAACCCCTCTCATCCATGTTTTCAAGTCAAAATCAAGAAGTTCTATGTGCATTCAAGGCATTCTTCATGGAGGTTTCCAAAATTATTATTAAAGATCCGATCAAAGACTCGACTTCAAGATTCATATCAATTCGAAGAGAAGAATTAGAACAACTTACAGAGATTTGTATGTATCCACTTTATTTTAATTCAAAAATATTTAATTTGTATCATCTTTTGTGTTTAGATATTGCAAACACAAAATTTATTATTACACTTATATAATAAATAAAGATTATAAGAAATACTTTTAAAAAAAAACTTATTACTATACATAATCAAAAAATTGCCTCATGCATGCACACACGAAATCATCGTCCAGATTCAATTTTCTACGTGATCAAAGAATTAATACGTAACCTTCCTAACTAACTAAATAAATAAATAAAATATATAATTAATTCGTGACCACACGTGTAGGGCCAATTTTGATCCCACGGTTCATCTGCATCTTAGGTTGTAAGAGTTTAGAGATGAATCTGTTTCTTGAACTACGAACAAATTAATATTTAAACTTTGTATTTTGATCACATCTTGCTGTCGAAATCGTGTCGGAGATTATTATCCAATTTGATTCTTTGTATAGACATCAATATACACTAATCAATAGACATATATAACAATTTATAACGATATGTCAATAATAATTATATAAATTGTATAGATATGTATCTTACTAAATTAAAGAGACATTTAACATTTTATTTATATTCCCCTCTAAAAAAAAGTATTCATTTTTTATTTCTATACAGATTTTTTTATTGCAGACAATTTATTTAGGGGAAAATGTGCAAGAATGACCATATATGGGCAGGTGCAAATATGACCTTAAACATCTTTTAGGTGTAAAAAAAAAAAACACAACATTCATCCTATGATGAAACATATGAAGTGGTAGTACTGTATATATTAAGGTTTCACAAAAACTTTTATACAAATGGTGTACGGATCTAGGATCCTCCGTACACCTGACCCGATCCGGTCCACGCGCACTCCACACGCCCTCCACGCGTTTCCATACGTCCCCACGCGCCTGGATGGGTGCGCTCAAACCCACCCAAATTCACTCCAGCTGCTAGACCTTTATGTTATGTTAAGCATATCTTTATGCAACTTAAGCATACCTTTATTTAACGTTAATCATACCTTTATGTTATGTTAAGCATATCTTTATGATTTTATGTTATATTTTAGAGTTTTTATGTTATGTTAAGCATACCTTTATATTATGTTAAACATACCTTTTAATTATGTTAGTCATACCTTTTAATTATGTTAGTTATACCTTATGTATTATATAAAAGTATGACTAATTTAATTAAAGGTATGCATAATATTTACATAAAGGTATATATATACAAATTAAGATTTTTTTATGCTGAAATTATAGTTTTTTCGTCAAAATTAGGGTTTTTTTTTGCCAAAATTAGGGTTTGTTTAAAAAGTTAAAGTATTACATAAAGGTATGCTTAACATAATATAAATGTATGCTTAACATAATATAAAGGTACAACTAACACAATATAAAGGTTAGGATAAAAAAAAAAACTGCGCGGATTCGGATCGAATTCGGCCCGACCCGACCCGCGTAAAGCCTCACTCTTAAGGTTTTAACTCCATTATGTTTGACCTAATTTTTTTTTCTAATGAAAAGGAAAAACTAAATTTATTTAATTGTAAAAAGTAAGGAATAAATCAGGAAACATTTTACATATTTTTTGTTCTTTAAAATTACTTAAATACAAAAACTTATATAAGATGGTTTCACGAATAGTTACCGTGAAACGGATTCAAATTTTTCACATACAAAACACATTTTCACTTATAAAGTGTGGGTTATGGGTTGACTTGTCTCACGTAACTAGATCTGTGAGACTGTCTCACATAAGACTCACTAGACATAAGACTCACTAGGGTGAGTCTTGTGTAAGACCATCTCAAGGATCCCATTTCATGAGATGGGGTGGGTCGGAACAGACATAAAAGATTATGTAATATTTTTGTTTGTATTAGATAATATTTTTCTATATACAAAAGTATTACCTGATACGTAATATATACAAAAATATTACAAGTTGCGCGAGAGAGAAGAGCGTACGATAACCCTAGGACTGTGCGGTTTTTGAGAGACTTAACCGGATCAAATTTGGGTAATGTATCATTACCTGATATATAGAAAAATATTATCTGATACACATAAAAGTATTATATATTTTCTTATAATCCAACTCAACTCAAAACATCTATACTATACTAATACTAGGACAGTTGTAAATATTTACAAGAATGTCATTTTCCCACTCAAAAATGTCATGTCATTAAAAATATTAAAAAAATAGAATCTTTCTTGATAAGCTATTTGTGTGTTGTTCAATATTCTAAATCTTGTAGAGTAAGCTATATTATAAATCTTCTTAAGTAAGCTATATGTACAAATCTTCCTGAGTAAGCTATGTGTACAAATCTTCCTGAGTAAGCTATGTGTACATTATATAAGATTGGCAAGGAAAAACAAAAAATCATTGGCAAGGAAAAACAAAAATTCAAAAAAAAAAATTTAAAGAACAAAGTTCTTGGTATAGGCTACCACATCCATCATAGCCAATTTAGGCCACTATCGATGGAATCCGGTCAACCCCGACGTTCACACTAGAGAGCTCTCAATTTCCATCATTTTTGATGCCGATACCGAATTTAATTAGCATGAATACATCTCGAATATATGTATTTCGAGGGAGATGATGAAGATGGAAGCTTGTGGCCGATGCGAGAATGATTAGAGATGATGGCGGATGGTATGTTGTTTATAATACTACTATAAATGTTGTTTATAGGAAGTTTAATAATTTGTAGTATGCTGTGAAATTTATTATGTTACATCTTTTGATGGATCTGATGTATGATTTGGAAACAATGATTTAATTTAGTTGTTTATGTTGTTATTTAATAGTGTATATATATTAATGTTTAATAATTGTATTCAATATTGATGTGTTGCGTATTTATAAATTTAATTTAATTATATTAACATTATTTCGTTATATAATAATACGCGCAACACGCGAGTACATTGCTAGTATTACCTAATACACATAAAAATATTACATATTTTCTTATGATCTAACTCAACTCAAAACGCATCTTATAATACAAAACATTACCTAATATACAGAAAAGTATTACCTAATACATACAAAAGTATTCCATAATTTTTATATTCGATTCGACTCGCCCGTCTCACGAAATGAGATTTATGAGACGATCTCACCCAAAACCTGATTCGTGAAATAGTCTCACCCAAGACTTTACATCAAATTTACATTAGTTCGTCTTTAAAAAAAATTAAGCATTATTTAATTAGTTTTTCATTTTTCATTTTAATTATAAATAAAATTATGTTAAACTTAACAAAATTAAACCCTTATAATTGATCAGTTTGAGGTACAAAATTTCTCAGAACATAATTTAGCTTTTTTAACTTTTTGTTTTACCTAAGAAGAGTTCAGGATCATCTTTTGCATATTTTCCTTTATTTTAGGGGCACTCTAGTCCTCAGTCAATGATCAATCAAAGTGCACCCAAAATAAAAGTCCAAATAATCAATCCAAGTCCAATCAAAATGTTTGTTTTGGATCTAAATGAGATTAGGAAAATCCAATTTTAAAATTTTGAGTTTTTGATATAAAGATAAATATTTATAATCTGTGTTTGTTTGAGAATTTTATAGGATAAAATTTATATTGTAGATGTCAAATTAATATTGAAAAAAAAATGTGTAGAATGTAATGATAATAATCGAATGATTATAATAGTATAAATTTAGGTGTGTATTGAAATTTATATATTAGTAGGTTAGCGTGTATCATTAATTATATTTTTTTTTTTGAATAAAATAGGATTTTGGTAGATACTGTTAATTATAGACCACATAGTCAAAAAAAATCCAAACTTTTTCGAATTTTTGTTATTTTAGTTAATTCTTTAAAAGTTGTCAATTTAACCATACTATAGCAAATTAGTTGCAATTTTAGACAAATTTCAATTTTATTCAAAACTAAATTGTATATGTCATATGTTATAGACACATGAATAAAAAAATCATTTACACCTCATAAAAATGAACATAATTTTTTTTTAAATAAACACCTCATCACTCAAGTCCAATTCTTTTTATTTTCTTTAATCTATAAATTCAAGATAATGTGTTTATTTTCTTTATTTTTATTTTTTCATTTTTAATGAGGTGTAAATGATTTCTTTATCCATGTGTCCGTCACGTAGGACATATACAATTTAGTTTTGACTAAAATTGAAATTTGGCTAAAATTACAACTAATTGACTATAATATGACTAAATTGACAACTTTTAAAAAATTGGCTAAAATAGCGAAAGCTCGAAAAAATTTGGATTCTTTTTAACTGTTTAAAGTAGGATTTTGGTAGATTTTATATTCCATGTTGTAAATTCTTAGGCAAACAAGATTAGAGATGTTTTAAATCTCAAATCCTGACTTGTGAAATAAAAAAACAAATAGTCTCTAATGTTTGAGTTTGGTTTGTTTATTTATAAACGAACTTGAGCTTAATTTACCGAATATATTCATTATGAGCTTACTCTAGCTTAATTGAACCCTGACGAAGTTAATAAAAATAAGTAATAAACTATAATATTTATAAATTCATTAACAAAATAAATTATACATTCTAAAACATCTATTATATTATCTAAAATCTATAATATAATTATAAAAATGTATAATTAGATATGTATATATTTACCATAAGTAAAAGTATAAAAATGATGTATAAAAATATCAAACATTAGTATTATATTTTCACGAAAAAGTTCATGAGTCTTCTATCGAGTTTGTTCAATATGAACTATCGAGTCAAATATCATCAAGTTTTAGTTAGTTTGTTTAATTTAATGAAACACATCAAACAACGTCGAATGAACGATTCTTGAATTGAATTTCGAATAGTTCACAAACGTTTTGGTTTATTTACATCTATAAATCAATCTCATCCCTATTTTAAAAAATTTAGAAAATTGAACAAATTAAAGTGGCAATCATTATCGAGTGGAAATCAATTGAAACTTGCATTAATATATCTCGACAAACTTGGGGTCTATAATTAAAACAGATTAGCCTATCGAGATGCAATTTTAATGAGGAAAAACCCTTAATTACTAGTGTGGTGAAAATCAATCCATAAACACAAGCAAAACAACACAAGATAAGATGAGAAATATTAACACAAATTATGAAGAGCAATAAAATGAAAACAACTCTCTCTCTATATATATATTAAGTGGTCGGGCTCCTCCATTGAGCCTATGTCCACTGTGCAACGAGAAGAACTCTAATAGGATAAATTGTAATAGATTTTGATGAGACAAAACGTGTAATAGACTAGAGCATTAGCTATCAGGATAAGTTTCCATATGTAAAATAGTTAAGGCAAGGATGCTGGAAAGAGAAGAAGACTCTGTAAAGGAACCTACGCCAAGTCCCTGCTACCTGCATGCTGCCGCAAGGAATCAGTATCCAAGCATCAAAGGATGCTGTAAGGAACCTGAAGATGGTCAAGTCAAGGAAGCTGACTCACTCGCTCAAAGAGGAAACTACCAGATACATCAAAATCAGTGCGTCCTGACTAGCCGGTAGAGTCACTCCAATTTCAGCAAATCAGTGAATGATATGTGTGAAAAAGCAGCAAGGACAGCGTACAACAGACTGCAGGATTAAGTCACGCAGTAAAAAGACAAGACAGTGGCAGAACAGAATGAAGGCATTGCAGAGCAGGTGTCAGAAGACAAGCAAAACCAATCAGAGCAAGACACCTCACCAAGTGAAGAACTGCCTTCTCAACGGGCAGAATTCTCACTAATGTCTATAAATAGAAGATTGAGTGCACCTAAGGATAGAGAGAAGCTGATCTGAAATATCCTATGTAAAATAGTTTAACAAGCTCAAAACCTTCATATCCAGAGTCACTCAGTTTAAGAAGCAGCAAGCCAGCTACCTTGTGGAATTTAGAAGTTTAAGGAGCTTCCTGCATCCAACTGTTGAAAATTTCCATATCTTACTTAAATAGACTGTTTAAGAGTCAGTTAGACAGGAGTTTATTCTGCTAAGTTGTTAATATCTCTGAAGAAGAGAAAGGATCCTGTGTGGGTCAAGGAACCTGTGTGGAGATCCTGTGTGGGTCGATTAGTTTGGTCACTATGCAGCTACCTGTGTGGATAGAGCTGACAGTTTTGTGTAGAGTAGAGTTTGTATTAGCCGGGTCTATTGTAAATCAAACTTACTTTAACAAAGTTCCACCTTGAGAAGGAGTAGAGAGGACGTAGAGGGATTACTCCATCCTCGAACCTCTATAAGCTTGCTTGTTGTCTTTTTGCCTTACATATCTGTATGATCTCTCAAGCATCCTGCATTAAAGTTATTCTTCGAAAAATACATTATTTCCGCTGTGCATCTTTAACTCTGTCTAAGTCCTGAGGTCACTGTCTGAGCAGCGACCTATCGTACAACAAGCTATCTAGCTACCTGTTGATCAAGGACTTAATATTTTTGGAGAAAAGTTAAAATTTGATAAGGTTAATTCACCCCCTTCTTAACCTTATACCACTTTGGACCAACAAACTCTTATTAACTTTGCAACACAATCAAGAAAGATTTACAGAAGAAACAATAAATTAAGAAAAACTTCTACTTTCACTCGATCTGTGATCAACACCACCCTTTCTAGCTACTATATTTATCTCTCTATAAAACAATTGAATGAATGAATAACATACATGCAAAGACCTACATATAAGCTCTATATAGCAACAAGAATCAACAGAAATGATGAAGACTTGAGGAAGTTATCCATTCTTGTAGTAGCAAGCTTGAATCAGTTTTCCAACCAATTTGTTATTGCTTGGTCGATTCCTATTGGCTGACACATTAATCTTGAAATCTTTGGGTTGTTTATGTTAGTTAGTGATCACAATTTTAATCAAAAATTCAAGTTTCTTTAGGAGTTTTTGACAATATTTCGAGTTTAGTAATTGGATACGTGTATATCTATACTATATATAAAATGAGAAAAATTGACAAATTTTACAGATTTGCAAACTCCCTCCCAAACTATCAACTAATAGTAAAAAAGGGCAAAAAAAAATCTTAAAAACTTTTAAGTATCTTATATAATAAGTTTCACATATATCTTACATAATAAGTTATATTATAATTTTATATAGGAGTAGAAATGAAATAAAAGAAACTATCTTAAATGATACAATTATATTTTAATGATATGATTAGATTTTGAAAATAATGAAATTTCTATGTTGTCAAAACTTAAAAATTTTGAAAATTAGCTTATAATTTTAATATATAAATATAGAAAATAGTTATAAAATCTAAATTTCATTTGATGAAGGGTTGTAAAATGTTTAAAAGTTTAAAAACTATTATAAAAATATTAAAATAATAATAAGATCTGAAATTAATAATAATAATAATAATAATAATAATAATAAGATTAAATCTAACAATCTAAAATCAACGAATAAAATTTAAAACTTAATTCAAATATATATGTAATATTAAGTGGGTAAGATATACAAATCAATAATTTTTTTAATAAAAATAATAAAAATATTTGATAATATTCAAAATTATTTCAAATAAATGGATAAAATTAATCTAAAAATTGTTTTGAAAAACTATAATATGTTCTAAAGACATTTGGAAAATAGTTTGAAAAATCTAAGAAAATATTGTTTTAAAATGTAAAATTAATTTGAAACCTAAATTTTTTAAATATGACCTAATTTTGGAATAAATATGATAGGATAAATTGTAATAGATTTTGATGAGACAAAACATGTAATAGACTAGAGCATTAGCTATTCAGATAGATTTCGATATGTAAAATAGCTAAGGCAAGGATGCTGGAGAGAGAAGGAGATTCTGCCAAGGAACCTAAGCCAAATCCCTGCTACCTGCATGCTGCCACAAGGAACCAGTAACCAAGATGCTGCAAGGAACCTGTAGATGGTCAAGGAAGCTGACTTACTTGCTCAAAGAGGAAACTACCAGATACATTAAAATCAGTGCATCCTGACTAGCCGGTAGAGTCCAGTTTCAGCAAATCAGTATTTGCCATGTGTAAAGAAGCATCAAGGACAAAGTACAGCAGACTGCAAGTTTAAGCCGCGCAGCAGAAGGACAAGGCAATGGCAGAATAGAATGAAGGCATTTCAGAGCAGGTGTCAGAAGATCAGCAGAACCAATCAGAGCAAGACACCTCACCAAGTAAAGGACTGCCCTCCCAACAGGCAGAATTCCCACTGATGCCTATAAATAGAAGACTGAATACACCAAGAAAAATAGTGACTGGGAATTGAAATATCCTACGCGAAGCAACTCATCTACAAGCCAGAAACCTTCACATCTAAGTTATTCAGTCAAAACAGCAGCAAGCCAGCTACCATTGTGTTTTTCAGAAGTTTAAAGAGCTTACTGCACTCAACCGTTTAAAGATTTCCATATCTTATACAAACAGTTTGTTTAGGAGTCACTTAGGTAGGAGTTTACTCTGCTAAGTTGTTATTCTCTCTGAAGAAGAGAAAGGATCCTGTGTGGATCGTTTAGTTGGTCACTGTGCAGCTACTTGTGTGAATAAAGCTGACAGTTTTGTGTAGAGTAGAGTTTGTTTTAGCAGAGTCTATTGTAAATCAAACTTGCTTTAACAAAGTTCCTCCTTGAGAAGGAGTAGAGAGGACGTAGAGGGATTACTCCACCCTCGAACCTCTATAAATCTGCTTGTGTTCTTACAGCTTTTTATATCTATCTGCTCAGCTAAGCATACTGCATCAAAGACTTTCGAAAATCACATTATTTTCGCTGTGGATTATTGTCTCTGACTAAGTCCTGAGGTTACTGCCCGAGTAGCAACCTATCGAGCAGCAAGCTTACTAGCTACCTGTTCATCAAGGACTTAACATCTTGGAGTAAAAGTTAAAAATTTGATAAGGTTAATTCACCCCCCCTCTTAACCTTATACCACTTGGGACCAACAAGTGGTATCAGAGTAGGTTGGATTAAAAACTCAACTTGTCTAGTCAATCCCCGATCCCTGATTTTCGAAAATCTGCATACATCATTTTATCATATCATGGATACGTACAAGCTTCCTATGTTTTGTATTGAAGAGTATGACGACTGGAAAATTAGAATGCAGACACATCTCTCAGCCATGCACAATGAAATGTGGATGGTCATCATTGATGGACCACCGAGGATCACCAAGCCCAATCCTATATTTGCAAGAACTGTAGATGCTGGTGATGCAGGAGCCATCCCCCATCAAGTTGTTATTGATAAACCAGGGAAGAATGGTCTGCTGATGACAGAAGGCGAGCCAACCTGGATAACGTGGCCAAGAATGCCCTATTTGTTACTTTGGACAAAGAAACCTTCAGTAAGGTCAAGACATGCAAAATAGCTATGGATATATGGAACAAGCTCGAACAAATTTGTGAAGGAACTGAGCTTACAAAGGAAAACAAGGTGTCTACCGCAACTCAAAAGTTCGAACTATTCGAAATGCTTCCTGAAGAAACCTTGGAGTAGATGGATTTGAGGTTCACGAATATTGTAAATAAGCTCGAATCTCCGGACAAGTTCTATACACAAAAGAAGAAAAATATGAAGGTGCTAAGAGCACTACCTGCAGGATGGGATAGCAAGATTACTGCCATGAGGGTCTTCATGGATTTAAAATCAATGAGTACTTTTGATCTCTTCTCTGACCTAAAAACCTTTGAGTATGATATCAACAGAAGGAAGAAAGAGGCGGAAAAGTCCAGCACAAAGGTTACTGCCTTGACAGCCAGAAGTACAAAGGAGACTGGAGCTACCTGCAGTAAGTAAGGAGAGCTATCTGTTGAAAACACTGATGAAGATATGGCCCTTCTTCTAAGTAACTTCAAGAAGTTCATCAGGTATAACAGGAGAGGTGACTTCAAGAAAAATCAGGCACCTCCCCAACAGCCCGGCCTCCAGCAACCAAACCAGGATACTTCCGATCTATGCTATAATTGTCGAAAGCCAGGACACTATGCCAGAAAGTGTCCTCACCCTAAGGTCAATCGATATCCCGATGGAGAGTCTTCCCAGAAAAGGGAGAAAAGAAGAGAGAAAATGAGAAGAATCAAAGCCTTCCTCAGTGAGATAGAGAAAGGAAATGAACCTTCTAAGGAAACCCAGCAGGATGCAGACTCCTCTGACGATGACAGTGACTCTTCTTCATCAGAAGACGAAGCACTCATCTACCTGATGGCACAAGAAGCAGAGGACATCGAGGATGATGAGGTGCAGGAAGAAGAAAAGCTAAGTAAAAGCCTCTCCCTAAAACAAATCATGAGCGATTTCGAACAGATAAACTCAATTCATGAGGAGCTGAAACTTGAAAATAAGATGCTTAGGAGGGAAAACAAACAGTTAGCTGAAAAGCTATCTGCATATGAGCTCAGTAGCTCAAAGTGTAGTGACCTCCAGGAACAGACATCTAAGCTTAACCTGAGAATCGCTAAACTTGAGAGTGAGAAAAATGACCTTCAAGCAATTGTGGGAACCTTTAGCAAATCCACTAAAGAGGCCAAAGAGTGTCTTATGTCAGCCAGAAGTCCTTTTGATAAAACAGGTCTAGGATACCACGCTGGAACCTCTCAAGAAACAGCAAGCTCATCTAAAACTGTTGTTTTCATTCAAGCAGGAACCTCAATGGCAAAAGAGTTATATGATAACTCAACGGAAAGCTTGGAGAAAACAATAGACAAAGGCAAGAGACCCATGTACACATCCACAGGGAGTAAGCCTGTTTTCAAAAGCTGGCTACAGCGGAATCAACCTGCTGGTAGATACAAAGAAAAACAGCAACCTTCAAGGATGCTGTACAGAAACCTCCACTCCACACATACTAAGACTGTAATGTCTAAACCTAAAAAAGCTCATGCTCAAGGGAAGTATGGTGGAGGACCTCACTTCAAAAGTGATGGGTACACACAGTTTACACACAAAACAATATCCTAAGGATACCGCTTATAGACGAAGCCACCAAGTCTACAACAAAGCAATTGTTGTGAGACAAGTCTGGATTCCAAAAGGTACTAACAAAGAAGGACGCGTACATGTATGGGTACCTAAGAACCAGTGATCTACAACCATGCAAAGGACCCAAAGTAATCTTTGGAGATGATTCTAAGGGCAGCACTAGAGGAATTTGAACTCTCATCAAAGGAAACACTCACATAAAGGAAGTGTCATATGTGAAAGGCCTGAAGTACAACCTGCTCAGCATAAGCCAATTCTGTGACAAAGGTTACTCAGTAGAATTCAATCACAACAAGTGCCTGATAAGGGATAGTCAATCCAAGGAAGTAAAACTATCAGGAACCAGAAAAAGAAATATCTATGTAGCTGACTGGAGCTCAGTAACCACAGCTACCTGCTTCATTGCAAAAGGATCATCTGAAGCTAGCTGGCTATGACATAAAAGGATGAGTCATCTAAACTTCAAATCAATCAACAAGTTAGCCAGAAAAGGGCTGGTTAGAGGATTACCTGACCTGGTATACGAGAAAGAGAGTCTCTGTGAAACATGCCAAAAGGGAAAACAGACCAAAAGCTCCTTCAAAAACAAAGTTCGAAGGTCAACTGAAAGGGTGCTAGATCTACTCCACATGGATTTATTCGGACCAGTAGATCCAGTAAGCATGAGTGGAAGAAAATATACACTTGTAGTGGTGGACGACTACTCAAGATTCACATGGACCCTATTCTTAACAAAGAAGTCTGATACTCAACGGAGGTTACCGGAGTTACTAAAGAAGCTGCAGATCGAAAAGAGCCTGAACGTTATAAAAATCCGAACAGATAGAGGCACCGAGTTTACAAACAAGTTCATTGAAGAGTACTGCTTAAACAATGGAATCAAATATGAATACTCAGCAGCCAGAACATCGCAACAAAATGGTGTTGCAGAGAGGAAAAACAGGACCCTTAAGGAAGCTGTGAGGACCATGCTAGCTGAAGCACAGTTACCTAAGAGATTTTGGGCAGAAGCAATCAACACAGCATGCTACACCCAAAATAGATGCATTATCAATAAAGATCTTAATAAAACCCCTTATGAACTATGGTTTGGTTACACTCCAAATATTGAACATTTTCATATTTTTGGTTGCAGGTGCTATGTACTCAACAATGGAAATGATTATCTGAAGGCATTTGACTCAAAATCAGATGAATGAGTATTCTTAGGATACTCTTTGGTAAGCAAAGCCTTCACAATCTGCAACAAGAGAACACTTGTTGTAGAAGAAACAGTGTATGAGGATTTTGATGAACCACATTGCACAAAGGCTGATATAGATGAAGTCAATGAAGACCTTGGGAAAACTTACATCACCAACACTCGTGTTGAATATATTGATGCGAAGTTACCAAGTCTCCAAAATATTGAATCAACTCAGAATCAGCAACATGTACCTACACAACAACCTGGAGAACAGGAACCTACCCCAAACCAGCAAGTACCAGTGATTCAAGAAGAGATACATCATCCTGAAGGAATTCAACTGGAAGTCTGCTTAGAAATACAGCCTGACCCAAATCAACAAGCTGCACAGATTGATCAAGAGCAACCTGTTGAAGAGCAAAATGAACAACAAGCTGAAGAAGCTAGAAGAAAGTGGCTAAGGAATCACCCAAGAAATCAGATCATATGAGATTCTACCTCTGGAGTAAGAACAAGAACAAGCAACCCTCATGAAGCAATGTTTGCGTGCTTTATTTCTCAAACAGAACCGAACTGTATAGAGGATGCTCTAGCAGACACCAACTGGATTCAAGCAATGCAGAAAGAGCTCAATGGATTTGAAAGGAACCAGGTGTGGCATCTAGTTCCAAGACCTACTCACCAGGGAGTAATCGGCACAAAATGGGTATTTAAAAACAAGCTCGATGAAGAAGGTCAAGTAGTCAGAAACAAGGCAAGGCTAGTAGCGAAAGGTTACTGTCAGGAGGAATGAATAGATTTTGAGGAAACTTTTGCACCAGTAGCAAGACTAGAGACAATCAGAATCTTTCTAGCCTACGCAGCTTACAACAATCTCACCGTTTATCAGATGGATGTCAAGAGTGCTTTTCTCAATGGGTTACTCGCTGAAGAAGTTTATGTGGAGCAACCTCCAGGATTTGAAGACAATCCAGAAAACATGGTCTTCAGATTAAAGAAAGCCCTCTATAGACTCAAGCAGGCACCTAGAGCCTGGTATGACACTCTCTCGATGTACCTACTTGACAATGGATTCAAAAAAGGCAAAGTAGATAAGACACTCTTCAGAATCCAAGATGGAGAAAACATACTGCTCGTTCAAATCTATGTCGATGACATTATTTTCGGATCAACAAACAAGGAACTATGCCAGAAGTTCTCAAGTCTCATGCAATCCAAGTTTGAAATGAGCATGATGGGAGAACTAAGCTTCTTTCTCGGTCTTCAAGTCAAACAATTGAGCAATGGAACCTTCATCAATCAAGTAAAGTACACCAAAGAACTGATAAAAAGATTTGGATTAGAGAATGCAAGTACAGTAAGCATACCAATGATAACCTCAGGAAGTCTAGACAAAAATAATGATGGTAAAGCAGTAGACATCATAAAATACAGAAGACTCATTGGGTCACTGCTCTACCTAACAGCTAGCAGACCAGATATCATGTTCTCAGTAGGAATGTATGCCAGTTACCAAGCAGCTCCAAAAGAATCACACATGACTGCAGCCAAATGAATCATCAGATACCTCAAAGGAACCCAGAAAGTTTGCTTATGGTACCCAAAAGAAGGTGGACTTAAACTTATAGGCTATACTGACTCTGATTTTGCAGGTTGCAAAATTGACAGGAAGAGCACCAGTGGTACCTGCCAGCTACTAGGAAACAAGCTAGTATCCTGGTTCTACAGAAAGCAAACCTCAATAGCAACCTCAACAGCTGAGGCCGAATATGTTGCTGCAGGAAGCTGCTGTGCACAAATCTTATGGATTCAACAGCAAGTAAAGGATTATGGAATTGAAGAGAAAGGAACACCCATCCTATGTGACAATACAAGCGCAATAGCTATCACACACAATCCAGTTCTTCATTCAAGAACCAAACACATAAATATCAGACATCACTTCATAAGGGATCATGTTGAGAAGAAAGATATATCTCTGGAGAAAGTGCATACTGACCTACAGCTAACTGACATTTTCACAAAGCCCCTTTGTGAATCAAGATTCTCTTTTTTTAGAAATGAGCTAGGCATAATTAATCTAAGCTAAATATCTCCATATAACTCTATCTTTCCTGTTTAAATGGCTATAAAGCTTAGGGGGAACTCCAGGCAGGACAAGGCTAAAACAGCAACCTAAAAGGTTACTACTCAAGGTTCCTGGACAGTTACTGGATATCACGATACTGGTCAACAAACTACCTGCAAGAACCAGAAACTGAAGCGCGTGAAAAGAGAAACGGTTACCGCGCATCATGCAGTCGTTTTTGCAGAAAACTCCTCGATATCCACAAAATATCACATCAAGTACTTCAGCACATGTACACCGCGCCAAAAATCCCAGCCAATGGATCAAGAGTCTTTTCAAATTCAAGACAAATCTGGACCGTTCGATCAAAACTCACCAAATTCAAATATAAGGGAGTCTCTTTTCACTCTTCTCTCACACTTAAACTTTTCCACATTCTGCAAACCCTAACTCTTCGATTTCTCTCTCAAGCTTCCCGTTACCAGAACTACTCTCTCTCTTTTAGAAATGGCACCAAAACAGACTCTGGTCGTAGACAGCAGGCTGGTAGACCGCGAGATTCTCCTTAAAATGGTGGAGGAGGAAGGAAACAAGAAGGAGTTGATGAAAGACATTCTGCAATGTCTTCGCATCTCAGGCCTCCTAAGACTCTGCTCCTACCACAAATCACCCTACGCAGAGGAGCAGGTTGAGAAGTTCTACAGGTGGGCTAAAGTCTCTGAAGATCGGTCAGAGATCCGATCAAAAGTTGGTGGAGTAACAGTGACCGTGGACACTGGGCTGCTGGAAGAGGTGTTCTCTCTCCCCACTGACGGTATGGACGCCAGTGACCTCTCCACATATGGAGAAGACGAACTGATGGAGTACTGGAAGATCTTCACCGGCAGGGAGGACACGGTGGGGATGTCTCAGAGTTGCAGCAAAAAGTTCTTCCTTCTTGAGTTTGAGATGCTGCATGACATCTGCTGCCATATCATAGAGAACCGCTCTGGTTCCTTTGATAAATGTACCAACTTCAGGTACAGGATGATGATGGCCATCGTGAAGAAGGAGAAGGTGGACTGGGCCAGCTACCTGCTCTCTAGGCTGGTGGAGGAGGTGGAGAAGAAGGTGGGTAAGCCTACCTATGAGCTTATCGTGAACACCCTCCTAGGTCACTTGAAGGTAGATCTATCCCAGGGGAAGCCTATTCAGAAGGGGAAGTTCATCGGTGGGGGTAGAGTCTTTGCCAAGAAGACTGCTGGTCGGCCATCCCCAGTAACCAGGGAGGTCTCTGAGGGTTTCAAGGGCGCTCCCAGGATAAGAAAGACATTCCGCCGGACCAGCAGCGGCTCATCTTCGCCGGAAAGCAGCTCGAGGATGGAAGAACCCTCACCAGCTCCTGAAGTGCCAAAGAAGATTAAGCACAAACAGGATGTGCAGAGGAGACTGGTCATTTCTGATGATGAATTAGAAGGCACCACCACTCTGGCTGTTAAGAAGCCTACAGTGGAAGTGGAGATTGATTCTCCACTGAGGGATGAACAGACAGGGGATGCTGCTGTTCATGATGAAGAAGGTGGTGAAGAAGAAGAAGATGAAGAGGATGTGATGGAGTATGTTATCAGCATACCGAAGTTGGAGGAAGAATTCGGTAAGATGATGGAGAGATTCACCATCTGGTGGTAGTACAAGCACCTACCTAGAGAGGAACTTATCCAGTGGGCTGACTGGAAGACGGAGGAGGAGTGGGCTTTGAACTGGGCTGCCATGGATGATCTGGAGGAGGTCCTTCAAAAGAAATTTCTGAAGGATCTCAGGAAGAAGAAGTGGCCTGAGTACCTTGAAAATGCTGAAATCGCTGCTGAAATTGAGGCCAGGAAGCAGAATGAAGCTGCCAAATAGCTACCTGGCCCCAAGTTCCTGAAAGGAAAAACACCCATCGAGCAACCAGACTTCTACAGGGAGGAGGTAATTCTGGATGCTGCCGCTGATCAAGTCAGGGCAGGCGATGACGTGGACTTTGCTGCAGCCCAGGTAGAAAAGTACGAAGAGGACGAGGCCTTGGAGAGGATGCTGAAGCAGGCTGCTGATATAAGCTTGACAGAGACAAGGATGAGAAGGCTAGTAAGAGAGCCCCAGATAGGTGAAGGATCCTCCTGCACTGCTCTTATAGTCAAACCTATCAGCAGGAGGTCATCATTATCAACGGAGAAAATGGTGAGGAATTCTCTTATCTTACTGACCTGATTATTCTACCTGAGGTCCCTGTGCAAACGCCGATGAAGGAGAGGAGCTCGACACCAACCGACTTTCCCAAGGTAAAAGAGTTGGAAACCCTCGCTGCTGTAGCATCCCTGGATGTTGTCCTGGAGCTTACTGAATCAACCGCAGCAGCAGCCGCTGATGAGACCACAACACCCATGGAGGTAGAGACTGAGGGGGAACAAGTGCAGGAGAAGGAGGCACCTGCATCTTTTGATGTTCTGGAAGAACCGGCCCCGTTGGAAAAGGAACAGACTGTAGTAGCTGTTCCAATGAAGTTGGAGGAGGCAACACCTGCTAAGCCAGTGGATCATGGAGAGATGGTCACTGAGGAGGAAGTCTCTGCTCTACTGGAAACGGTTGCCGGACAGGAGGCTGAGGAGACGATGGAAGGAGAAAAGAAAGGAGAAAATGAAGCTGAGAAGCAGGATAAGGCTGGTGAAGAGCAGAAGGCTGATAAGGAGGCTGATAAGGAGACTGTTGAGGAGGCTGGCAAAGATAAGGAAGCTGAAGAGGATAAGGAAAAAGAGGCTGGAGAAGAAGAGGCTGGAGAGGAGGCACCAGCTAAGGACACTGGATCAGGAGATGGAGGATCCAGTAACCCTTCCAACAGCGATGATGGGTCACCCAGTGAATAGGGTGATACCGGAGCCGAAAAATCCAAAGCTCTAACCTCTGCTTCATCTCAACAGGTACCAGCAGGAGAAGGCCAGGAATCTACCAGGTCGAATGAAGAGGTCCTGACAGCTATTGAGCAGATGGGGAAGTCCCTGGTGAAAGCGAGCATGAAACTCCGTAAGGAAACCCGCTCCCATTCAGTCAAGACATATTCCTTCATGGACTCCCTCAACGTAACTCTGTCAAAACTCACTCAGATGATCACTGCTTACCGACCCCCCAAGGAGGATGCTGCTGTGGAAGTGGTCAAGAGTGTAATGGAAAAGCTGAACAGACAAGAAGAGAGGATGATCTCTCTTGAATCTAACCAGAAAGCTCTTGTCACTACAGTAGGGCGAATGGATGAGGAGCAGTTCAACCAGTCACAAACCTTGAGAGAACACTCAGGCACCTTGTTCGAGATTCACTCTATGGTCAGCTTTGCGGTTGGACGTGCTGATGATGACAAAAAGGAGGAAGGGAGGATAGAAGGGCGGCAGAAGAGTGGACAGGATCCTGCTGCCTGTAAGCAGATGGTGGCGAGCAGAAGAAGAGATGATGTTGGAGATGGTGGACATAGGGGAGCTGGACCAAGGGGCCCTTCAAACAGCAGCTTGAAAAGGAAATCAGAAGCTGTCTCAGGGTCAATCCATCCAGGCTTCAGAAAAGGTGCTGATATGAGAGAAGAGAAGAGGAGGAGGACTGAGGCAAAGCTGAAAAACAACCTGGATGCTGTTTTCTCAAAGGATCCAAGGGTTGTTCTTGATAAAATCTTCCCACCCCACAAGCTGCCTGATATGGTTGAGCTGGAGAAGAACATGCAGAATCCTGGCAGCGCAGCCAATGCATCTCTCAAGACCTTTCTGGAAGCTAGCCCGGATCCCAGGAGCGACAAGTTCGTCACCCCAAAGATTCCGGAGGTTACTCTCTCCACTGATGTCAATCCATCGTTCTTCCAGATTGAAGCTTTCAAGAGAATGGAGCTTGTTATGATCGAACTCATCGCCTCGACTAAACCGAACTAACCTTCCGTCCGAACTGAATCAAACCGGGTTTCTTACCTGGTTTTGGCCATCGTGAACGAACTACTCACCCGAATAGGTGAACTGTGCTTATCCCGCCGACCTACATTAGCTCGGAGGTATTGACGAACTGGTCGACTGGATAAGAATGAATTAATCCTAACTGCCCGCTATTTTCACGGGTTGGTTATCCATATCCCGGATTTTTAGGCTGATATCGAGCTAAACCTTGATTTTCGGAGGACTCCTACTTCAACTACGATTAGGACTCCTATTTGGACTACAACAAGATCAGGGAGTATATATATCCTTGTCTATTTCACTTTTCACACACGCAATACACAAAATTATACACATCATATTACTTGAGAGATTTCAAAGCTTTTCGACTGACTTGAGCGTCGGAGTCCCTTCGCCGGGAACCTCTCCTGGTGTCTGTTTTGCAGGTTCGTTGGATCCGACCGTTCAAGATTTCGAGTTTTTTATTTCGAGAAGACGTACGTTAAACTGGAGTAACATCAATTGGCGCCGTCTGTGGGAAAAATTCTGAGTTGAGACGTTGAGAGCAAATATGGTAAACACTAGAGGAACGCAGAGAACAGAGATAGGTGAACCATCGAGGAATCGCGAGGAAGAAGGGGACAGCCAGAACACCGTCCCGGGTAATCCTCCTCACACTATTACTTTGACTTCCGAAGAACTTTCCGATTTGATATCGGCGGCAGTTCAAAGAGCCTTGACTGCTCAGGTCAAAGGACAATCTGAGAATGTAGAAATTGAAGTAGAGAAAAATCAGCCAGAAGACAAGTCACAAACTAATGAGAGGGAGAGTCGTTCCGATCAGCCCAGGGGTCAAAAACGGGAACGCGCTAAGCCATCCGAAGAGGTTGTTGAACTGCAAAGAAAGCTGAGAGAAGCCTATCAGAACGCTCATCGAGCTCCGCAAAACTCAAGGGGAAATCCTTTTTCTGACCTAATCATGAAGGACAAGCTGCCTGTCTCTTTTCGCCCAGTTAATTTCGAGTACGATGGCACTGCTGACCCTTGGAAGCATTTGTGTCGATTTGAAAATACCGCTCTTTTACACCAGTATTCTGAAGGGATTAAGTGTAGGGTGTTCGCTACTACCCTTACCAAAGCTACTCAGACTTGGTTCAGTCAAATAAGCGATGGGGTAATTCACAATTTCGAACAGCTGTCAGATATGTTCTTACATCAGTTCGCCAGTGTTCAGAAGCAGAAGCGATTCGCTCAGACGCTATTTGGAGTTCGATAAAAGACGAAGGAGACATTAAGGGACTATGTCAAAAAATTTACAACTGCCGTCCTTGAGGCCCCGGAGGCTTCGGGCGATCTGGTGGTTAGCGCATTTATTCAAGGATTGAGAGAATGTGATCTTCATACTTCTCTAGTGAAGAAGACCCCCCTGAATTTTGACGATCTATTACAGAGGGCTACCAAGTATATCAATTTAGAAGAAGCAGTTCGGATGAAGAAATGAGAGAGCTCCAGCCGACCGAGCAGAGCACGAGAACAGGAAAACGTGAGGAAGCGACACTTTGGAGAATCCCAAACCAAGTTCGCACCTCTGCAGTTAAGAGACAATAGGGGAGGCCGAAGACAATATGAACGATACACGCCATTGACGATTCCTCCCGAACAAGTGTTAATGGAAATCTGGAATCTGCCCCAGTTAAAATGGCCGACAACTTGGAGTCCGAATCCTAAGAAGCCACCTACCTACGGTAACGGGAAGTTATGTCGGTTTCATAATGAGTACGGTCACAGTACGGATGAATGTTGGCATCTGCAAGACGAACTGGAAAGACTGATTAGAGAAAATAAATTGGCCCGATATGTTTGACAGCCTCCGCGCGAACACGGAGACAACCGAAACGGTCGACGAGGGCCAAGAAGAGATAGGAGGCGAGAACAGCCCGAACTACCTCCACCTCCACCAAATCCACAACATAATGAGCCCACGAGAGAGGAGAGGCCCACAATACACATGATCATCGGAGGCCCTACTGATGGGGACTCGAATAGAGCTCGCAAAGCAAGGTTTAATTCAGTCCGACAAAAGAATGTTGAGGTTCAAACCATTTTTGATGACGTTGTGATAGAGTTCGGAGCTCGTGATAAGGTGGCCATCCAAAGTCCTCAGTTCGACGCTTTGGTGATTTCTGCGGAAATTGGAGGTTTTGAGGTCAAGAGGATATTTGTGGATACAGGGAGTTCCGTGGACATCATGTTCATGGATTGTTTCAGGAAGATGAGGTCGACGGTGGAAGTGAAGTCAGTAGAAACCTCCCTTTATGGTTTCTCCGGAGAAGCAGTGGCTGTTCTGGGCAAGGTCCAGTTACCTATGGTGTTAGGAGAAGGAGAATGGAGGCAGAATATGACCATAACCTTCCTGTTGGTGGACGCACCCTCTCAGTATAATGTGATACTGGGTCGCCCATCGTTGGGTACTTACGCAGCAATAATCTCGCCAGCACATTTGATGATGAAGTTTCCTGTCGAGAATGATCAAGGTCGGATCCTAGGTGTAGGAAGGGTTCATGGGGACCAACAGACAGCTCGACGGTGTTATGTTACTGCAGTCCGCCAGCTAGAGTCCCGAAAGTGGAGTTCGGAACAGAGGGATGATGCAGATCGAGAAAGAAACATCAGTCACAAAAAAGGACGAGAACCGAACACTGCTGAGTTCGAAGAAGAAGAGTTGATGAGTGTCGAACTGATTCCGGAGCTACCTGGTCATACCATTCGCATTGGTCGTCACCTAACTAAGCAAATCGAGGAAGAAATAATAGAAGTGTTGAAGGAGAACGTGGATCTGTTCGCATGGAAACCGGAGGATATGAAGGGAATAGACCCGAAGGTGGCCGTTCACAAATTGAATGTCAAACCTGAAGTTCGACCCATCAAGCAAAAGTTAAGACATTTTGGAGAACAACAGAATGAGATTATTGAGAGAGAAGTCAAGAAGCTATTGGAAATCGGACATATTAAAAAAATTCTGTATCCACGGTGGTTAGCTAACGTTGTTCTGGTACCTAAACCGGGGAACAAGTGGCGAATGTGTATTGACTTCCGCGATCTCAACAAAGCTTGCCCTAAGGACTATTATCCACTTCCTCGAATTGATAAGCTGGTTGATTCCACGGCAGGATGCGAACTTCTCAGTATGATGGACGTAGTGCAGGGGTATCATCAAATTCTGTTGCACCCGGAAGACAAACCCAATGTCGCTTTTATCACCTCATCAAGAACATATTGCTACACGGTGATGTCTTTTGGATTGAAGAATGCTGGAGCTACTTATCAAAGGATGGTGGACAAGATGTTTGCTAAACAGTTAGGTCGAAACATGGAGGCTTATGTAGATGACATGCTGGTAAAAAGTGTTAAAGCGAACACACATCCTGCGGACTTAAGAGAAACCATGGCAACCATTCGGAGAAGTGGAATGCGCTTGAACCCTGCGAAGTGTTCTTTTGGAGTAAAAGCGGGGAGGTTCTTGGGTTACATGGTTACTGAAAGGGGAATCGAAGTCAATCCCAGCAAGATCCAAGCTATACAAAACATGACTGCTCCTCGAACTATGAAAGAAGTACAAGTCTTAACTGGTCGTGTGGTCGCCTTGAGCAGATTCATTTCCAGATTGGCGGACAAGGGATTACCTTTCTTTAAAGTTCTCAGGAAAAGTAGCCAGTTCGGCTGGAACGAGCAGTGTCAGAAGGCGTTCGACGATCTGAAGATTTTTCTTGCTACACTTCTCCTGCTGAAACAACCAGTTCAAGGAGAACCGCTGATAATATACCTAGCAGTCGGAGAAGAGTCCGTTAGTTCGGTCCTTGTGAAGGAGATAGGTAAGGACCAGTTCTCAATATACTTCGTCAGCAAGGTCCTTCAAGATGCGGAAATACGCTATACGGAGATTGAGAAAATAGCATATGCATTAATAACTGCGGCCAGAAGATTAAGACCCTATTTTTTGAGTCATACAGTTGTAGTGCGAACTGACCATCCGTTGAGCACCATTTTGGGAAAGCCGGAAGCCTCGGGCCGGTTGGTTAAGTGGGTCGTCGAGCTAGGCCAGTTCGACATTAGATACGAACCACGAACGGCAATTAAAGGTCAGGCTTTGGCAGATTTCATACAAGAGACAACCAGAATTCAGGAGAAGAAAGAATGGGAACTCTTTGTTGACGGATCCTCTTCTCGTCATGGAGCCGGAGCTGGTATCTTATTAATTAGCCCAGAAAAAGATGAGCTACAGTTCGCTATCAAGTTCTTGTTCAAAGCCTCTAACAATGAAGCAGAATACAAAGCCTTCCTGCAAGGTTTAAAGATAGCCGAACAAGTTGGAGCTCGTCATGTGACGGTCAAGTCTGATTCACAGTTAGTAACTCAACAGCTGCAAAACCGATGCGAAGTCAAAGAAGATCGGATTTGTTCGTATGTTGAAAAGATCAGGGAAATGGAAAGCAAGTTCGAGAAACTTGAAATTGAGCAGATCCCCAGAAGCGAGAACCAAAAGGCAGATTTCCTTGCTAAGATAGGCAGTTCACTAAAAGACTGTTCGCAGAGGACTATAACAGTAATGGGAGTGGAAAGAGATAAAGAAGTAATGAGCATTGATGACTGGGTGAGTCCGGATTGGAGAACTCCAATTATACGCTTTTTAGAAGGCAAGAGAGAAGGAACAGAAAAGGAATTAGAAAAGCTGGAAAGGCAAGCTCGATTTTATTATCTACTACAAGGGGCCTTGTACAGAAAAACCTTTCTGACGACAGATGCCCGAGGTTTATCCAGAGAAGAAGGAATCAAAGTCCTGGAAGAAGCCCATGAGGGGGGATGTGCTGAGCACGCCGGAGCCAGATCTTTGGCTCGAAAAGTAGTACGAGCTGGATTTTATTGGCCTACAATGAAGAATGATGCGAACGAAATAGTCAAGAGATGCGAAGCTTGTTAGAAACATGGATGACGAATTCATACACCTGCCGTAGATATGCTAACTATCTGTTCGCCGTGTCCGTTCGCCAGATGGGGAATCGACATCGTTGGCCCCTTCGTAAAAACTCGAGGAAGCAAGCAGTTCGTAGTAGTGGTGGTGGACTATTTCACCAAGTGGGTCGAAGCCGAACCATTAGCCAAGATCACCGAGGCTGAAATGATCCACTTCATTTGGAAAAATATTTGCTGCAGATTTGGTTTACCAAGAATTTTGGTTTCAAACAATGGAGCTCAGTTCCGTAGAAAGAGAATTATCGAGTGGTGCAAAGAGATGAAGATCCTACAAGTATTCACTGCAGTAGCTCATCCTCAAGCAAATGGGCAAGTCGAAGTGGTGAACAGAATCATATTGGACGGACTGAAAAAGCGACTAGAGTCAGAAAAATCCAACTGGGTAGACGAACTACCATCGGTTTTATGGGCATATCGAACTACGCCACGGTGGACGATGGGAGAAACCCTTTTTAGTTTGGCATTCGGAATGGAAGCCGTCGTGCCAGCAGAAATCCAAGGAGATGCGCTGAGAATCATAAGTTTTGAGCCTTTGAAGAACGAGGAACTAATCAAGATCGATTCCATATTCTTGGACGAACTTCGAGATAAGGCTAGGGTTCGAAACGAGTTTTACAAGAGGCGGGTTCAGGCGGCATTTAACAAAAAAGTCCAGAAAAGGGAGTTCCAGATCGGCGATATGGTTCTAAGGCAATCAGATGCCTTGGTCAATATCGGAAAATTGGATGCTACTTGGGAAGGACCGTACACCATATCCAAGATTCTTTCAGGAGGATCTTACGAACTGATTAATGGAGAAGACAAGTTATTACCAAGACCTTGGCATGTGAGCCATTTGAAGAAATTTTACGCGTAATACGCTACTCTTGTACGATTACTTTTTTAAATTTCTGTCAACTTAATAAAATAAGTCGGTATCCGACTCGTGGATGTAGGCTGATTTGGCCGAACCACGTTAAAAGGGCTGTGTCTTTACAATTCTGTTTTAAAAGTCGTATTATATTTAAATCTTGAAAACGAACTGAATGAATTCTCCTTGGAAGGGTTGATCGATTGAACTGATCAACTGAACCTTCCTTGGATCGAACTGAATGAATTCTCCTTGGAAGGGTTGATCGATTGAACTGATCAACTGAACCTTCCTTGGATCGAACTGAATGAATTCTCCTTGGAAGGGTTGATCGATTGAACTGATCAACTGAACCTTCCTTGGATCGAACTGAATGATTTCTCCTTGGAAGGGTTGATCGATTGAACTGATCAACTGAACCTTCCTTGGATTGAACTGAATGAATTCTCCTTGGAAGGGTTGATCGATTGAACTGATCAACTGAACCTTCCTTAGATCGAACTGAATGAATTCTCATTGGAAGGGTTGATCGACCGAACTGATCAATTGAACCTTCCTCGGAGCGAACTGAACGAGATTGATTATTTCAAACTATTTTGTGAAAAGAAACTTGAGAAGAAACACTAAACGATACCCGATAATATTCAAAAAATGATTCCATTACAGAAGTCTGAAAAATTAAAGCATTACAAATTTCTGAGAAAAAGCTAAAAAATCTAAGAGTCAGCAGGATCGTTGGAGGGAACTGCAGGAGGAGGAGGTTCGCTAGATGAAGGCAGAGCAGGCAAATGAGCAAACATCTCTTCGGGTAAATCCAGGCTGAGAGTTGTTTCTCCGGACTGAGGAATAGCCGAACCAACACTTGGAGGATCGGGAAGAACTTCCTTGATCGCCTGCTCTAGGTACCCGGCCCACCATTCCGTCTTCGGATCTTCGTTCGGATCCCCTTACCAGTCAGGAGGAATAGGAAAAGTCTGAGTTAACTTTTTGAACAGGGAGGAAACACGGTATCGAAGGACGGACTCCGGTAATGTCTGCCCAGTCTCCTCCTGGAAGCGTTGAACAATTTCAGTCACTTCCTCCTGGCGCAAGCGGATTCCTTCCTTAAAGTAGGCCTCTGCCATCGGAGCTGCCTTAGAGAGAAAGAGAGTGGAATTCCAGAGCTGGTGAAAAAGCCGGTCCCGATATTCAGAGATTATCAACTCCATTTCTGGGCTTTTGACGAACTGATAGTAGCCCGCAATAGTCCCGGCCTGGAAGCCCTCAGCTCGCATCTCCTCCCCGAAACGAGCTCGATCACTCTTTTCTTTTTCCAGTTCTCCCTTCAGCTTGCGATTTTCGGCCTCCATCTGGAGAAAGGCGTCTTGCCTCTCCATGGCGTACTTCTCTTTCACCAATAGCAGCTCCTCCTTTCTGATAGCATCCGAGCGGGCCACAGCTAGATCGACCTTAACCTGTTCCAGCATAGCTGACAGCTTTTCGGTCTTCTCAGAGCGAAGTGAAAGATCACTCTCCAGGGTTTTCTTCTCCTCGGTCACTTCCTCCAATCGCACGCGACTCTCCTTCAGCTCGTCCCTCAGACGAAGAACCTGCCTCGCGTAACCCACAAAATACTTCTGGATGTTCGCCAAGCGAGTCAGGTTCCTCCTCAGCTCTTTTTCTTCAGTATCCTCTTCTTCTTCCTCGGCTTTCGACGAACCCCCCGCCGCGGCCTCATCTGCTTACACCTTTTTTGGCCGGGAGGCTCGCGAACTGGAGGATGTTTTTCTTTTGGACGAAGGAGTTCGAGCTGGAGGTGCTTTGCCAGTCTCCTCAGTCAGGTCGATTGGTTGAGAGGGAGGAGCTGCGATGAGAAGTGAACCGCGAGGAGTGAAGGTCGCAGTGACAGCTGGAGCAGAGGATTCTGGAATAGGATCCGGAATAGGAGGGAGGACGCTCTCCTCTTGAATCACGTCGACGGAGGGGCCAAGAGCCCTACTAGCCAGCTCGGCAAGACGAGCTTCCTCGATCTGCTTGTAAGTAGCAGCTAGAGCAGGATCCACCCCGTGCTGAGCAGGCGAGATCGGAGTTCGCTCCTCGTCAGACACATCTTCCGCAATGAAAAAAAATCGATTCATTGTGAGATCTACAAAAGAGAACAAACAAGGTCAGGTGACAAGACAATCGGCTCGACGTAAAGGAGAATGTAATAACAAAATAACCTAAGTCAAAACGAGGAGGGATCTGACTGTTCGGATAAAACCCCCAGAAAGATAACAGCTCATTACAGGAACTTAGCTTGGCAATGTCGAACCAACCCTTTGCAAAAATTTCGTTCAGGGTTGTGATTTGGTGATCTGGAGTGGGAGCAGGGTCGGTTTGACCCGAACGCTAGGCCCAAGGAAGCGAACGAAAAGGCCGACCTATCGGCGCTTTCACAAAGAAATAATATTTCTCCCAGAAGCTGATTTTATCATCCCCGGGAGATAGGAAATAAGCTCGCCTAGCACCACTTCGAGGACTCAGATAGAAACGAAAAGGATTGGAATTTTTTAACACAAAACAAGATCGAAAACGGGTTACAGAGGGCTCGACCCCCATCCATTTACAAACCATGTAGAAAGAAACTATGTAGCTAATGGAGTTCAGGTGGAGTTGGTTCGGACATATCCCGAACTCCGCACTAACATCTAAGAAGAAAGGATGGATGGGAGGAACTAACCCTAGTGTGACATGTTTTAGAAACCATGTCTGATGTCCAGGCGGGGCTCGATGAGGTCGATCCTCAAGACCCGGGATCACCACCACATAGCCCCCCGCCATCAGTGAACTCAAGAACACAGTATGGGTCGGAGTGACCTTGGTGGAAGAAAAGGTATCTTCTACAGATCTTTTCCTCCTGGATTTTTCCAAAGAAGATGCCATTGAAATATTAAAGATTAGAAGAGAGAGGATGCGGTACCTGGGATTAAGAGAGGAAATCTAAATCGAGGAGGAAATCGGAGAAGATGAATGTCTACAGTAGAATAGCACAGAAGCGTTTGAAGGTTGAGGAGAATGATATATATATAGAGAGGTAGATCTTGATTTTAGGGGGGAAAATTCGAAGAGACGCGATCTGTCCGCCGTTGGATGGAGTGAAATCTAACGGCGAAAAACAAAAGAGCATTGGGCGGGAACAGTTTTTTCGCCACGTGTCGTGCGAATAGAGCGTTGGCAGCTGAAAAGACATGGAAAAGACATCTCGCCTCGGAAAGGGGCGTCAGTTCAGTTCGGTCACCGCCTTAGTGAACTATTACCCTAACGAACTCCCCAAGTGTATTACATACACTTCGAAAAGGGGGAGAGTACTGTTGTGATCGAACTCATCACCTCGACTAAACCGAACTAACCTCCCGCCCGAACTGAATCAAACCGGGTTTCTTACCTGGTTTTGGCCATCGTGAACGAACTACTCACCCGAATAGGCGAACTGTGCTTATCCCGCCGACCTACATTAGCTCGGAGGTATTGACGAACTGGTCGACTGGATAAGAATGAATTAATCCTAACTGCCCGCTATTTTCACGGGTTGGTTATCCATATCCCGGATTTTTAGGCTAATATCGAGCTAAACCTTGATTTTCGGAGGACTCCTACTTCAACTACGATTAGGACTCCTATTTGGACTACAACAAGATCAGGGAGTATATATATCCTTGTCTTTTTCACTTTTCACACACGCAATACACAAAATTATACACATCATATTACTTGAGAGATTTCAAAGCTTTTCGACTGACTTGAGCGTCGGAGTCCCTTCGCTGGGAACCTCTCCTGGTGTCTGTTTTGCAGGTTCGTTGGATCCGACCGTTCAAGATTTTGAGTTTTTTGTTCCGAGAAGACGTACGTTAAACCGGAGCAACATCAGAGCTGATGAAGTACTTCACCACACTCTACAAGGAATCTACCCTCTTCAGGGGATTCCGAACCAACAAGAACGCCTTGCAGAGGTTTCTGGAGCTGACCAAGAAAGGTGGACTTCCAATCCAAGTCAAGTTAAAGCAGAGACTGGGAAAGGAGTTCATACCATACTGTGAAGACTTCTGGCTCAGGTTTGAAGAATCTGAGGAAGTTGTGAAGAGGATGAAACCCAGCTACCAAGACTCCATAGCTAACTGGTGGAAAAGTATAAAGTTCGAAAGAAAGAAGAAAGCCAGCTGGTTAAAGTCTTAGTGTCATGCTCTCTGTATCTGTCTATCAGTCTGTTTTAGATGTTGTTTGTTTATCTTTCTATTCATCTTATTTTCTCTTATGCTCTCTGTACCTGAAACTGATTAATGAAATCTACGATGATTCTGACTGATGAAAGCCCACACCTTGTGAACTTAATGCATGTTTATGAATGTTTCTATTCTTCTGTATTTTTGTTCCAAGTTATATGAAATATGATTCTTTGATCCTGTTAAGGAGTTTTGTCATCATAAAAAGGGGGAAATTGATAGGATAAATTGTAATAGATTTTGATGAGACAAAACATGTAATAGACTAGAGCATTAGCTATTCAGATAGGTTTCGATATGTAAAATAGCTAAGGCAAGGATGCTAGAAAGAGAAGGAGATTCTGCCAAGGAACCTAAGCCAAATCCCTGCTACCTGCATGCTGCCACAAGGAACCAGTAACCAAGATGCTGCAAGGAACCTGTAGATGGTCAAGGAAGCTGACTTACTTGCTTAAAGAGGAAACTACAAGATACATTAAAATTAGTGCATCCTAACTAGCCGGTAGAGTCACTCCAGTTTCAGCAAATCAGTATTTGCCATGTGTAAAGAAGCAGCAAGGACAAAGTACAGCAGACTGCAAGTTTAAGCCGCGCAGCAGAAGGACAAGGCAATGGCAGAATAGAATGAAGGCATTTCAGAGCAGGTGTCAGAAGATCAGCAGAACCAATCAGAGCAAGACACCTCACCAAGTAAAGGACTGCCCTCCCAACGGGCAGAATTCCCACTGATGCCTATAAATAGAAGACTGAATGCACCAAGAAAAATAGTGACTGAGAATTGAAATATCCTACGCGAAGCAACTCATCTACAAGCCAGAAACCTTCACATCTAAGTTATTCAGTCAAAACAGCAGCAAGCCAGCTACCATTGTGTTTTTCAGAAGTTTAAAGAGCTTGCTGCACTCGACCGTTTAAAGATTTCCATATCTTATACAAGCAGTCTGTTTAGGAGTCACTTAGGCAGGAGTTTACTCTGCTAAGTTATTATTCTCTCTGAAGAAGAGAAAGGATCCTGTGTGGGTCGAGGAACTTGTGTGGAGATTCTGTGTGGGTCGTTTAGTTGGTCACTGTGCAGCTACCTGTGTCGATAAAGCTGACAGTTTTGTGTAGAGTAGAGTTTGTTTTAGCAGAGTCTATTGTAAATCAAACTTGCTTTAACAAAGTTCCTCCTTGAGAAGGAGTAGAGAGGACGTAGAGGGATTACTCCACCCTCGAACCTCTATAAATCTGCTTGTGTTCTTACAGCTTTTCAAATCTATCTGTTCAGCTAAGCATACTGCATCAAAGACTTTCGAAAATCACATTATTTTCGCTGTGCATTATTATCTCTGACTAAGTACTGAGGTCACTGCCCGAGCAGCAACCTATTGAGCAGCAAGCTTACTAGTTACCTGTTCATCAAGGACTTAACATCTTGGAGTAAAAGTTAAAAATTTGATAAGGTTAATTCACCCCATCTTAACCTTATACCACTTGGGACCAACAAAATATAATGTTTTTTTTTTAACAAATCCATCTACAAACAATGCAAAAAATTATTTACTAATTCTTAAATAATTCTAAATATAAAAAGGAGCAAAAATATGAACAACACATATTAGTAAGTATAATTAATCACTTCTTAATTATTCAGAAATTAAAAACTCACAAACATAAAACTATAATAATAATAATAATAATAATAATAATAATAATACAAACACAAAACTATTATAATAATAATAATTATTATTATTATTATTATTTTCAATTTTATTTTCAGATTTAATTATTTAATATTGATGTTTTAAAAAAAATATGGATTTTTACAAATTTCTAAATAATAAGATCATGAATAACCTTTTAATTTAACAATTTTATTATATTATTACGTATTATATTATTTATTATATATGTTTTGTAGCTAATGTAAAATTCCTCAAGATTGACAAAACAATTTAACCATTTAATTCTAGATGAGCCCAATAAATTTTTGGAACAACTCACAACAGAAACTTCTTCAACAATTAAAGATGACACCAAGGAACAAAATATCGCGATATTTCGGCGATATATCGCCGAAATATCGCCAAAAATGGGGAACCGATATAAATATCCACCGCAATTTTTTTTCGTCAAAATATCGGCGATATATCGGTAATATCGATATTAATATCGATATCGGTAGTGTTTAGTGTATTTCTCGTGTTATATCGCCAATATATCGGCGATATATCGGTTGTGTCTAAATATCGGTATTCTAAGTTTTTTTTGAATTTTTTTTTTTTTTTTTTTTGTAGTTTGGCTGCATAATTTATGCATAAAGTGCAATAATTCACAATTGGCTTGTATAGTACGTCCAAGGCTTGGATGTCATCTTTATCAATCCTAATTCCTAGGCTCCTTGCTATATTTTTGTTTTTTTCATTAAATACAATGTTTATATAATCTTTTATCTATATATTAGTTGTATCATTTTTTTAAATTATAAGTTTAATATATGTATTAATGTTAGTTATAATAATCTATAAACTAGTAGATATAATTTTTCAATTTATTAGAAAATTTTAATATTTTTTAAAAAAATGTTCGATATTTCCACCGATATCGATATCGATACCGATATATCCGTAAAATCAGGGTACCGATATTTTAACCGATACCGATTTTTTCGTCCTTGGATGACACTGATATTATTATCATCTCCAATTTTGTCATGTAAACATTTATAAAAAGTATTTAATAAAGTATTTAAAATTATCAAGTAAACGTATAACATGCAATAATTGTAAGAAAACTTTTAATATGAACAGTATATATTTCATATAAAAAGTAAACCTTAATGACGCGTCCTATGATACAACATTTGAAATATCAACAAATGATCACAAATTCAAAATTTCTAGGACTTAGATGGCCATAGCTATATTTGTGTTCTTATTTGTTCTCATGTATAATTTTTAAGGATTTTTAGTTTATTATTATTCATGGCTTAAGTATTTTATTTTTATTTTACTGTGTGTTTTATTTCATTTTATAAAAGACATTACACTTAACACAAAGAAAATATGCTTTACACTAATAATTTGAAAAATGAATTAGATTTTACACACAAAAAAATTGAATAGACAATTTCTTCCATGTTTTTTACCTTAGCTCTATGTAACAATATGTTATTGTTGAAATACGGAAGAATTAAAATTTTAAATCAAAACACTATTTGGATGATATGAACTGCCCAAAAAAAAAATTCTTGAACAGCGAACAATCAGTTCAAATATTTGCGACTTATCCTTTATGATATAAAAATAATGCAATATTTAATTTTATAGTATAAAGATGTATTATCTCATGAATGGAATCAAAACTAGATTTGCGCAATATTAAAAAAACCCATTGAACCCAAAACCCTATTATAAGCTAGCTAGCTCAAAAGCACTAAGATTCAGCACCTTTAACTACTTCTTAACATCATGCAATGGTGTAATCAATACAAGACAAGTTGTGTTCAAAACCGAAAAGACAGCACAAAACATTATCTTTAATTATCGTGATCCTCTGCCTCTTGGGGAGCATAAAGCAAGATAGTATAGCTAGCTACGTACACATGATAACTCTATATATTATTGGTCCAATCAAGATAATAATTAATTAAGTTACGTTGGCTTCTACCTAAGCAAGATTATATTAATTATATTAATATTTTTCAGTAAAGATTTTCCATAAAATCATAAATAATCCTCAACTTGTTTTGGCTGGGATTCACCCACTGGTGCAACTTTTGGGTCAATTAATTCGTCTCTCTGTGGAAAAGTACTTCGCGGGAACGAATCAGGAAAAAATTAATTGGAAAAAAGGTTGAAATAAAATAAAAATTTGTAAACCTAGAAAAAAGTACTATAGTGCACTTCTTTGTCCACCATCTAATAAATTTGTATTGCAAAATATGGTTGAGCTTGTATTTTTTTCAACATAATATTTAGTGTTTATGAGGTGTAATGTGCTTTCTTCGTTTTACCATATATTTATAATTTATTAGCTACTTTATTTATGAATTTTAGATTGTGTACTGCAAGAATTAAAATATTTCCTTTCAACTTTATCTCTATCTTAAATTGAATTCTTTTAGGAAGAAATTTAAAAAATGCTATCGTTTTGTCATGGACCAAATTTAAACAAAGATTGAACCAAATCTCCAATCTCCATACAGATCCAACATTTTTAAACCATATTAAATAAAAATTAAAATATGATAGAATTTGACATTAGGAAAAAGTTTCAAATTGGTTAAACTTGCAAGAACTTGATTTAATTTGGTTTAAAATGATATCATTTTGGATGTGCTATAGAAATGATCAATTCATTTGTTAACTGAAATGATATTTGATGTTGAATGATATCGTTATTTTTTTCTATCATGGAGAAATACATTAACGAACAACAATAGTTAACTATTTTGGCTAAATTCGAAAAGCCAACTGATTTAAATTACATATTTGGAAAAGATGGTGAACTTTTAAATTTTTGGTCTAAATTTTCCCTTCAAATGATCTAAAGCTTTTCATTAATTTAATTTGTATATATTTTAGAACTTATATGTTTTATATATTTTTCTCAATGAAATAAAAGATAAAAAAGAAAAAAGGAATATTTCTTTTAATAAATTACATACGAAGTACAATTCATTATCTGCTTTCGTGACAAATCAACAAACTCAAATAACAAGATTTTCATTGGCGTTCATAAAAAGGCTAATTAACTTCCACTCAATATATATAGAACAATTGAAGTTCTCACAACATTTGGGGAAATTTATTATTTGAATATTCATAATTGATTGCAGAATTATTAATGTACATATATCTAGCAAGACATTTTAACTACTCAATCGCAGTGGCATTTGTTTCATGCCATAGTGAACCATAGTCTTGTTCAACTTCAATTGGAGAATAGTTTTTGGCCCAACCAAATTCACTCACACCACCACCCATCATCCCTTGTCCTTGGTGATCCATGCACCAACTATCCATGTCACCACTAGCTGAAGTAGGCACAACCTCTACATCCATCCAATGAAGATCGAAATCATTTTGTGTCATCGAGGGATTCTGATCGAGAGATTCATCAATCGATGATTGACAATCTAGCGAATCACTTTCCCACACAGTATTATCTAATAAATAATGATCAGCAGAACCGATTTCAGCCTCCAAAGATTGAATTACATTCTTTAATCTTTCATCATCACATTCATCGATCTGAGTCTCATCAAGTAACGACATAAGAAGATTGTGGTTTCTTGGTGAGAGCTCAAAGTTTTCCAAGCCATCGCCATCCATATGCTCCCAATTCTCAGCTACTATAGAGGCCATACTAACCAAAGAAAGATTTACAAAACTTTGATATATTGAAATTTTTTTTCAAGATTTAGGGCATAAAGATTGTGGAAAACCCTAGTCACTTTTTTTTTTCCTCTCAAAACAAAAAGCCCTTTATATAGGCAATTTCTATAAGAAAAGAAATAGGGGAATATTATGGTAGTATTGTGAGGCACATGGTCATCTTTTCGTTTTCAAATATCTAACCACCAATCAAACATGAAATACATTTAAGAATTGTAAAGCAACCAATCATGTGACCTAGTATTAAAAATAAGGGACCACTTGCACTAAGATAGGCTAAGAAATTTAGCTAAAATGTCTTTGTCTACCACCAATTAGTGATTTCCAAAGGACACTATGAAAGATTATTCATGTATGGTCTAAAGAGGTAGGAAAATGCATCTCATAGTACAATATCTACAAGATTATGCTCCATCGAATAGCTGCAAAGTTTAGTGAGGGACGAACATATCCCATTAATAAAAAAGTAGATAAAAGAAAATAACGAAAAGAGGGTTGCTAATTAGATATACAAGACGTAATAATTAATTTATTTTATTTTATATGATGCTAGACCAACATTATTTCATAATATATTACGTTGGAATAGGTAAGTTAGATCACGACATATCATCTTTTTGGGATTAATTATAGTAAATATATACCCATCTTGAGCTACATTTTAGGTCAAGTCCCTTTGTTGTTATAATTACAAATTTTTCTTTTTTCTCTTTTCTTTTTGAGACAATTTCTCCTTACTTTTTATTGATAAAACAAATTAGGAAAACTCACACACACGTATACATGTATACGCTCTTGTGTTTTCACTTAACTGCATATGTTTTATCAATCAAAGTATATACATCTCATCTCATATGTGTGTGTATCCCTTTAATATCTTCATAGCTACTTAAACATTGGGTCTATACATTTTTACATCATGAACTTTATATATTTTTATAATGGTTCACTAATTTTAACTTTTTTTTTTTCATTTCAATCCCATCGACTTGAACATTCAATTTTTGGCATTGATTATACAAATATATGTTTTATCATATTAATATGATTTTCCAAATGATGTTCTTATGCGTGTGGGGACGATAACTAGGTTCAAGAGCTAGCCTAATTTTATTACAAATAAAAGCACATGACCAATTTAAACATAAAAGAAAGTAACACAATATTCACAAATTAATAGGAGTTTAGAGACCCAATGGTCGCCAAATAAAAATAAAATAAAAATGGAACCGTATTATATTAATATCTGCTTGATGTTTTGTCAACTACTTTTCCACAAATTATTATATACATTGTTCTCTATGAAGTTATAGATAGAATAGCCACCTATTTTTTCAGGTTTCCAAGAAATTGATGAAATGCTTCATATGTAAGTAGGAATAAGGTCTACCTCTACGTAAATAAATTTATATTTGTCCCCTTAAAAAATATTATTTATTGAGTGTCTTCTACAAACTGATCCATATCTTCTGTTTGATTCAATATCTCATCTCGTACTCAATTGTTATTAATTAACGTGATGTAATAATTTATGATGTCATTTGATACACCTGACATATGATAATTATTTTGAAATATTGGATAAAACATAAATGTGGAATCGATGATTTGTGTCCACGTTGAAAATTCAATTTTAGTATATTTTTATTGAAGAATTTTCCTTTTATAAGTGGAACCTGAGCTTTTTACATATATTCCTATTGATAATGGGTGGATTACAAGTTAGGTCAACAAAAAAAGTTGTGAGTTTTGCACTTTAATTCCACAACAAACATTTGTCAGGTGCCCCAAATTCAAGGTGCTTGTAAATCTGGAATCTCACGTTTGGTCCAATAATATAACATGCATATCACAATAATTGATGTTTAATGGTTTGAAAATTAATGTTTATGAACATAAAATTTAATTTTAAAGTGCCCAACCAAAGCAAGCTTTGGTGCATATATGCTATCACCAAGAATAGCAGTTTATTGTCCTTTAATAATTAAGATGCAATACATAATAGTACACATATAATGGATGGTGAAGAAAACCCATAACCATGTGATATGATCCTTCTTTATACCAAATCTTGTCACTATCAGAATCCCACCTCTTTAAAGTTGATCATGATCTATCCTCAACTAATTACTAGCCCATCTTTCAATTGGTGTAACCTAATTTCACGTGTATAGTATGCTCTCTCGTCCTTAAATAATATAAGAGTGGTGTTTCTAAATATGTTTTGTGTTTCAAAAGTCAAGTTTAGATAAAGTGAATCACTAAGAAATGTAATTTTTTTTTATTTAATTTGCTTTTAATTGCATAATGAATCTCATGTCACAATTAAAACAGTGGTTTGAATATTATGAAAAAGATGAAAATACATGGAAATTTTCAATAATGAACCTCGTATCATATGTTTGTTTTTACTTTTAATAAAAGTTGTATTGATAAATGGGAAAATATTTATCATATTTGTGGCCAAGATGAAGAAATACAAATAATAAACCAATGAAATGTAAAGCGAAAAAGACAGTAAATCATATATAACAGAACTTATTTTGGAAAGTTGAAAAATAAACCATATATAAATTATAATTTTAATCTTTAATTTCTCTGGTTTATTGACTAAGATATAGAGACATTATATAATCGGTGAAATTTTTTATGATCATGCAATAAATAGCAAGATTGTGTTACAAAAGTTAAATCTAAAAAAAAAAAAATTTTAAACAATGAAACAAAAAACTATGATCGAATTATTTATTGAATCTTTTTATTCATTTAATTGTTAGAGTTTTATATTTTTATATTTTTTTTATTTACATATCAATTATATTTGTAATTGTATTTATTTATCAATCAATGTTGTGTCACAATTATTTATATACACCAAGTGCATGGATTTATTGGGTTGACCCGACACGAGAGTGTATTTCACGCGTCCCACGCGCGCCTCATGGGCCTCCATACGCCCAAACCCTAACCCAAATCTTAGTTCTGCTGTTATATTGGCATAACCTTTTAGTTTAGCAAACTTAACCTTTTAGTTTAACTATCTCGTACGCATCACTCTTCATTGTGGGCCAGTAGAATCCAGCTTGTACCACCTTGCGAGCTAAAGATCTAGCTCCTGCGTATTCGGCACATCCTCCCTCATGGGCTTCTCATAGGACTTTAATCCCTTCTTCTCTTAATAAGCACCGGGCATCTGTTGTTAGGAAGGTTTTTCTGTACAGAGTCCCATTAAGTAGATAATAGAATCGAACTTGTCTTTCTAACCTTTTTAATTCTTTTTCGGTTTTTTCTCTTTTGCCCTCCAAAAAATGTATAAAAGGAGTTCTCCAATCGAATTCCATCTTGTTGTCGATGCTCATCACTTCTTTTTCTCTTTCCACCCCCATTATTGTTATAGTTCTTTGCAAACAGTCTTGTAACGAACTACCTATTTTTGAAAGGAAGTCCGCTTTTTGGTTTTTACCTCTGGGAATTTGTTTGATTTGAAGTTTCTCGAACTTGTTCTCCATCTTCCTGATTTTTTCCACATAAGAGTTCATCCGATCTTCTTTGACCTCACATCGGTTTTGCAACTGATGGGTTACCAGTTGTGAATCTAATTTAATTGTTACATGATGAGCTCCAACTTGTTCAGCTATTTTCAAACCCTGTAGAAAGGCTTCGTACTCCGCTTCATTGTTAGAGGCTTTAAGCAGAAATTTTATAGCGAGCTGTAACTCATCTTTCTCTAGGCTGATTAACAAGATTCCAGCTCCGGCTCCCTGACGAGATGAAGATCCGTCTACAAAGAGTTCTCATTCTTTCTTTTCCTGTACTCTAGTTGTTTCTTGTATGAAGTCTGCCAGGGCTTGACCTTTAATCGCTGTTCGTGGTTCATACCTGATGTCAAATTGGCCTAATTCAATAGCCCACTTGACTAATCGTCCTGATGCATCCGGCTTTCCTAAAACAACACTCAACGGGTGGTCAGTTCGTACTATGATTGTATAACCCAAGAAATATGGCCGCAATCTTCTGGCCGTGGTAACCAGTGCATATACTACTTTTTCGATCTCAGTATAGAGTGTTTCCGCTCCTTGAAGGACTTTACTGACAAAGTATACTGGGAACTGATCTTTGCCTTCTTCCCTCACAAGGACCAAACTGACCGATTCTTCTCCTATTGTCAGGTATACTATCAGCGGATCTCCTCGAATTGGCTGCTTCAATAGAAGAAATGAAGAAATGAAAGCTTTCAAATCCTCAAACGCCTTCTGACATTGGTCGTCCCAACCGAACTGGCTACTTTTTCTGAGAACTTTGAAGAAGGGCAATCCCTTATCCGCCAATCTTGATATAAATCTGCTTAGAGCAACAATCCGACCTGTGAGGACTTGTACTTCTCTTATAGTTCGGGGAGCGGACATATCTTATATAGCTTGAATTTTACTGGGATTAACTTCGATTCCTCATTCTGTAACCATGTACCCCAAAAACCTCCCGGCTCTTACTCCGAACGAACACTTGGAAGGATTCAAACGCATCCCGTTCCTTCGAATAGTTGTCATGATTTCCCTTAAATCGGATGCATGGGTGCTCGCCTGAATACTTTTTACCAACATATCATCTACATAGGCCTCCATATTTCGACTAATTGATACGTGAACATCTTATCCCCCATTCTTTGATAAGTGGCCCCTGCATTCTTCAATCCAAATGGTATCACTGTGTAACAGTACGTTCCCGATGAGGTGATAAAAGCTACATTGGGTTTATCTTCTGGGTGCAGTAAAATTTGGTGATATCCTTGTGCCGCGTCCATCATGCTAAGTAATTTGCATCCAGCGGTTGAATCCACCAGCTTATCTGTTGGTCCCAAGTGGTGTCCGAGGTTCAGAGAGGGGGGTGAATGAACCTTGGTCAACTTTCAAAATCTTTAAGACAAACTGTTCTGCACTGCAAGTTACTTGAGCTTGCAGCGTTAGATGGTTACTGCTTGCAGCGCTAGGAAACAGTGCTGCACGCTGTAACCTGGAGTTTTATACGCAGCGGAAATAAACTTTTAAACGCAAGGCTGTTTTTCTCAAAATGCTTCTTTCAAAACGTTTTATGATGAGAGACAAATAATAATGCAGAAGATAAGCGCACAGATAAATAAAACAATAAACACTTATGACTTATAGTGGTTCGAAGGTGGTGTAATCCTTCTACGTTCACTTTACTGCTCCTCGAGCAGGAACTTTGTTAAGCAAGATTGATTTACAGGACCCTCCTAACAATCTATCAACTTTACAAAGAAACCACCTGCTGAAGTCCAGCGTACACACAGCAACTGCAAACTTCAAAGGCTAACCCACATAGGGTTCCACACTCCCACACAGGGAAGCTGCCTAACACTAGACAACTAAACAAACAGCAAGGATCTCTCCTATCAACTGCTTGACACCACTAAAACAACCTAAGCACACAACAACAATGTTAAAAGGATAAAAGGTTTTTCTTCAACTTGTGCTTCGAAGTGAGCTTCTGAATCCATAAGGAGCCTTTCAGCTTGAACTTGCTTCACTTCGGTAGGTTGAGTGACTATTACTGATTGTAAGCTTGAATGCTTGAATCTTGTAAGCTTTGAATATTTCATGAATGACTTTTAGATCTTAGTAATGGTTTCAGTAACAGTTACAGTAACAGTGCTCCTCAACCTCTATTTATACTTGTAGGAGAAGATGTCCGTTGAAGAAGACATCCCTCTTTTGAATTTGAAGTAGTCTGACCAAAGTATGGTTCGCATTTAATACGACTTGACTTTCTCTTTCGGAGTATTTAATGCAGCAGTTGTGGCTCACAGCTTTCTACAGCGCGTCAGTCCATGTGGCATCTTCTTATTGGCTCCGTGTCTGCTACTTTGACCTTTTCTTGAACGGCTCTATTTATTCTTGCTTGAATCTCCGTTCCTCGAACTGCATTTATCCTTTCTAAGATTTGCAGGATACTTTGTTTTGTAGTTGGCGCTGTATGACTTAACTGTACTGTAAGTTCTGCGCTGTATCCTAGGTCTTCGTGCAGCTGATACTTTCTTTCAGTGCTGCAGTAACTTAAACCTGGTTGCAGTATCTTCCAGCAGTGCTGCTATAACTTCTTTCTAGCGGTACTCCTGTATCCTTTTCTTGCAGCGTTGTTGTACGCCGTTCTTTCTTACTTTGCTGTACAGAAGATTTAACTCGTTGAACTGTTGTTGTATCTTCTTTCAACCAGCTATGCTGTATTCTTATCTTCTTGCAGCGATACTGTATCCTGCCTTCTTGCAGCGATAACTTCCCTTAAAGCTTAGATGCAGCTTTATCCTTTTTATCCTCCATTTTAACACTTAACACAAGACTCAATTCTAGTCTATTTATTCACTTAAACAATGTGAAAAATGGGGTACTTAAAACTTTCTATTATATATTTGGTTTGTCTCATCAAAATCTAAACATTGAAATCCCAACATTATCAATTCGGGGAAGTGGGTAGTAATCTTTGGGACAAGCTTTGTTAAGGTCTCAGAAATCAATGCACATACGCCACTTGTTTCTAAGCTTAGTTGCTAGGACCACGTTGACTAATCATCGGGGGTATCGGATTTTTTCAATGTGCCCTATCTCCAACAACTTTTTAACTTTCTTTTCTATGATCTCATTCTGCTGGTCTCCGAAATGCCTCAACTTCTGTTTGATAGGCCGAGCTTCAGGTCTAATATTTAATTTGTGAACCACTACATCTGGGTTTATTCATTTCATGTCTTCAGATTTTCATGCGAACAGATCCACATTTTCCCTTAGTATCCCTATTATTTTCCTCTTAGTTTGATCGGCCAAGTGACTACCGAAACGAACTGTGTGCCCAGGTTGCTTCGGAATCAGTTTGATACTCATCAACTCCCCTTCTTCAAACTCGGTTGAGTTCACCTCTCGTCCTTTTTTGTGACTAAAGTCTCTTTCTCGATCAATCTCATCTCTTTGCTCCAAACTGTGTTTTTGGGACTCTGACTGCCGAACAGCAGTAACATAACAACGTCGAGCTGTCTGTTGGTCACCATGCACCACCCCTACTCCGATAACTCGTCCTTGGTTATTTTTCACAGGAAATTTCATCATCAAATGTGCAGATGAGATGACTGCAGCGTAAGTACTCAATGATGGGCGACCCAGAATTACATTGTACTGCGAAGGTGCATCTACTAACAGAAAAGTTACTGTTTTATTTTGCCTCCATTTTTCTTCTCCTAACACCATAGGTAATTGTATTTAGCCAAAGACGGTCACAGTTTCTCCTGAAAAACTATAGAAGGAAGTTTCTACCGATTTTACTTCCACCATTGATCTCATCTTTTTGAAGCAGTCCATGAACATGATGTCCACTGAACTTCCTGTGTCCACAAATATCCTCTTGACTTTGAAACCTCCTATCTCGGTGGAAACTACCAAAGCATCGAACTGTGGACTTTGAATTGCCACTCTATCATGGGCTCCGAACTCCACCACTACATCATCGAAAATGGTTTGAACCTTAGCACCTTTCTGTCGAACTAAATTCAGTCTTGCTTTTCAGGCTCGAATCTCCATCAGTTGGCCCTCCTATAATCATATGTATAGTAGGTCTCTTTTCTCTTTCGGGCTTATCGCGAGGGGGGAAGGTGGAGGTGGAGATAGTTCAGGCCGCTCTTGTTTTCTCTCATTCCTTGGTTGTTGTCGATTGTTTCGTTGTCCGTTGTTATCTTGCCGATGTTGACGAACATATTGATTCAATCTGTTTTCTCTAATCAATCTTTCGAGTTCATCTTTCAAATGCCAGCATTCATCAAATCGCTCGGGTTTTCCCTACATCTCTCTTCCTCATGTTTTCTTGCTCATAGGACTTGTTCAATCGATTAGAACCCTCACCTTTCTTGATACGAACTGCTTCCTCCAGATTGATGTATTTAGTAGCTCTTTGTAATAGATCGTCAAAATCCATGGGTGTTTTCTTAACCAAAGAGGTATGAAGATCGCTCTCTCTCAACTCTTGTATGAAGGCACTAACTACCAAATCATCCGACGCTTCAGGAGCCTCGAGTGTTGCAGCTGTGAATTTCTTGACGTACTCTTTTAATGTCTCATCCATCTTTTGTTTAACTCCGAACAATGTCTGTGCGGATTGTGTTTGTCTTCGAACACTGGCGAACTGGTGCAAGAACAGATCTGATAGTTGTTCAAAATTGTGAATCATTCCACCGCTTAACTGACCGAACCACGTTTAAGCAGCTTTAGTGAGGGTAGTAGCGAACACCCTACACTTAATACCATCCGAATATCGATGTAAAAGGGCAGTATTTTCAAATCGGCACAAATACTCCTATGGGTCATTAGTGCCATCGTATTCAAAATTTACCGACCGTAAAGAAGCCGGTAGCTCGTCCTCCATGACCACATCGGAAAAAGGGTTTCCTCTTGAATTTCGTGGAACTCATCGAATGTTCTGTTAGGCTTCCCTCAGTTCTTTCCTCAATTCCACCACCTTCTCTGACAATTCGGCATGTTCCCGTTTCTGGCCTCTAGGGTGATCAGAATGACTTTCTCTCTCATTAGTCTGCGACTTGTTATCCGGTTGGTCTTTCTCAACCTCGATTTCAACATTATCTGGTTGTACCTCCACCCGTTGTGCACCCAAGCTCTCTGAACCGCTGCTGATATTAAATTAGAGAGTCCCACTGGTGTTAAGGTAATGGTATGAGGAACAGTATGAAGAGGATCAACCGGGACAGTATTCCGGCTCTCCACTTCATTCTCACGATTTCTTGAAGGTCCGCCTATTTCCGTTCTCTGTGCTCTAGTATTCACCATACTTGCAATCTCAACGTCAAAACTCAGAAATTTTCCCACAGACGGTGCCAATTGATATTGCTCCGATTCGAAATTCATCTTCTTCGGCTGAAAACTTGAAAACTCGGGTCCAAAACCTACAAAACAGACACCGGGAGGGGTTCCCGGTGATGGGACTCCAACGCTCAAGTCAGTCGAATTGTTGAGGAATCTCTCAAATAATATGTGTGTATATTTTGTGAATTGTGTGTAAAAGTGAACGTAACAAGGATATATATACTCCCTTGGATGAATTATAGTTGGACTAGGAGTCCCAGTTGTAGTTGAAGTAGGAGTTCTTCGAAAATCAGGGATTAGCTTGTGATTACCCTAAAAATAAGGGATAAGGATAACTGACCCGCGGGAATAACGGTTAGTTGGGGTCAGTTCGTTCTTCTTTAATTATTCAGTTCGTCAATATGCTTCGGACTAACACAGTTCGTAAGATGTATTGCATACTTAGTTCGCGTCTCAAGGTAGCTTCCCTATAATAATTGAGGTTGGTTCGATTTCAAGGTAAAAACCCGATCCAATTTAGTTCGACCACATCAAAGGGGACTCTTGGCCATCATGAGACACTCATTGGCATCTTTTACAAATTTACTAAAGATCCTGATTTTTTCTTGGAGATTGCACTTCTTATCCTCAAGCTTAGAGATTGTCAGATTGAGCTTTGATACTTCTTTTTGGAGGTTACTGTACTTTGAGTTACTAAACTCACATGCAGATAGCTCTTCAGCTAACTTTTGTTTTTCCTCCTGAGCATTTCATTTTCGATTTTCAGTTCCTCATGGATTGAGTATATCTGCTCGAAATCGCTTATGATTTGTCTTAGGAAGAGGTTTTTGTTCAGTTTTTCCTCTTTTGGTGTGGGGTAGGATAGGTACATTACCTCGTCATCTTCGATATCCTCCGCTCCATGTGCCATCAGGCAGATGAGTGCTTTGTCTTCTGATGAAGAGGAGTCACTGTCACTATCTGAGGAATCTGTTTTTTATTGAGCTTCCTTTGATGTCTCTTTCCCTTTTTCGATCTCGTTGAGGAAGGCTTTAATCGTTCTTCTTTCCTCTCTTCGTTTCTCCTTTCTCTGAGATGACTCTCCTTCGGGATATTGATTGACCTTAGGGTGTGGACATTCTCTGGCATAGTGTCCTGGTTTCTGGTAGTTGTAGCACAGGTCAAAGGTGTCCGGACTAGGCTGCTGGAAACTGGAAGGTTAAGTGGTCGGCTGATTCTTTTTGAAGTCACTCCTCCTGTTGTATCTGATAAATTTCTTGAAGTTCTTTAGGAGGAAGACCATTTTCTCGTCATTACTTTCTGCAGGTAGCTCCACTTGCTTACTGCAGGTAGCTGCAGTATCTCTCACGCCTCTTTCTGTTAGGGCATTTATCTTTATGCTTGATTCTTCTGCCTCTTTCGTTCTTCTATTGATGTTGTATTCGAAGGCTTTCAAATCTGAGAAGAGATCAAACATACTCATTGATTTTAGGTCCATGGAAACTTGCATGGCCATTGTCTTGTTGTCTCATTCTGTAGGTAAGGCCCTTAACACCTTCATGTTCTTTTCCTTTTGAGTGTAGAATTTATCCAGGGACTCTAGCTCGTTGACGATGTTTGTAAATCTTAAGTCCATCTGTTCCAAGGTTTCTTCAGGCAGCATCTTGAATAGCTCAAATTTTTAAGTTGCAGTTGATACTTTATTCTCCTTTGTAAGCTCCGTTCCTTCGCATATCTGTTCGAGCTTGTTTCATATGTCCATTGCCATTTTGCAGGTCTTGACCTTATTGAAGGTATCTTTGTCCAAAGTGACAAATAGGGTATTCTTGGCCACGTTATCCAGGTTTGCTCGTCTTCTGTTGTCAGCTGTCAATTCCTCTCTTGGTTTATCAATAACTGCTTGATGAGGAATGGTTACAGCTCTTGTAAAGATATGATTAGCTTTAGTGATCCTCGGGGGTCCGTTTGCCCATTGAAGAGGTAGTTTCTTTATGGTGAGGTGTTATGCAGCCATTGGGTCGTACAAGATCTCCTGACACTGTTTCTGTTGCATCTCTTCACCTCTGCACTGCGGCACCCGCCTTGCTCTACACTGTTCAGTACTCAGTCCTTGTATTTTCCAGATGGCATTTCTTGATTAGCTTGAACTTGAGTGTCTCTATCGGCTCTTTAGAATGGACTCACTATAAGGTATCTGGGAGTTGACTTGTTGTACTTCCTTCTGATGAGGCCAGCTTCCTCTGACTTGAGATGCTTCAAGCTTGCTCCCAACATCCTTCCATACTTAGATAAAATCCCTTACTTTGAGCATGCAGCATTCTGATTCTATGCAGGTAGCAATGACTTGGGGCAGACTCCTTCCAATATCTTCTTCTTCTTCCAGCATTCTTTCCTTAGCTTAACTTTTACATATGGAAATCTAACCCGATTGTTAAGAACTATCTATTACATGTTTTATCTCATCAAAATCTATTATAACATCATCCTATCAGTGTGCTTAGGTTATTTTATGTGTCCTCAAATTTAGTCATTGCTGAGCGTTTATATTGTCAAGTGTGTTTGGAATAACTATGTGTGACTTGTAGAGATCCTGTGTGGATCTATCTTTAGGACTTGAGTAACTTGTGTGGGAACTGAGTCTTAATAGGTGTAACTTTGTTAGGTTGAGAGTCTGTAAGGTCGAGTCATGTAATTCAAGCTTACTCAATGAAATTCCTCCATGAGAAGTAGTAGAGTGGACGTAGAAGGATTGCACATTCTTCGAACTACTATAAAAGACCTTGTGTGTTGTTTCTCTTATCTCGTTATTTGTTATTCTTATATCACATTTGTCATACTGCATAAAAGATCTTAAAACTCATATTTTAAAAAGTTTTCAAACGAACTCTATCCGTAAAATTTTAAGTTTCTGCTGTAAAGAACTCTAAATTACAGTAAGCAACACCGCATCCTAGTGTTGTCTGTATCCTAGTGTTGTAAGCTAAACTACATACAACGCTGTAAATTTTTTTAGGATACAACACAGTAAATTCGAAAGAATTTCAAAATTGATAGAGGTTCATTGACCCCCTCAAACCTCTAAATCACTTAAGACCAACACATATCAACCTCTAAGCAGTGGCACAATTAACAAGATTTGTGATTTCACAGGCTCATACATCTAATTCAGCCCCATTAAAAATTGCTAACTTTGTATTTTTCTCATTTTTCTGCAACATTTCTCAAAATCAGACAATCATGAGGCCTTAAGATTCTCATATTGATTCCAGATTCGTTGTATCCTTGAGAAGTAATCCATGACACTCTAATTCCCTTGATTGACGCTAGTAATCTGTCTTTGCAACTTATACAATAGCGTAACAAAACTTCCTTGTTGAGCTATCATGTTTGTTTGACTTATATATCATAGTCAACTATTTCACAGTGATATGTCAGTGATTTGGGCAGCATGTCAGTTCACATGACACATAGTAATATGTGGCTATATAATGTCTGAATTCGTGTAAATTATTTCACACACAAATTGCCACTTTAAATGGTAGAGAAATTCACCATACACGAAATCATCTCTTCTGCAGGTATGTATTTGAGTAAGCATGATTGTGTTTAAATTCGTGTAAATATTATTACATTTTATATAGTAATGTCAGATGTATCAGCTTACACGAAATTTGCTCAAGAATAGGCTTATACGAAAAGAATAGGCTTACACGAAATTTGCTCAGGAATGGGCTTACTCAAAACGTGTTCAGGAATAAACTTACACGAAATTGGCTAATATTTAGGCTTACACGAAATTGGCTCATGAATACGCTTACACGAAATTAGCACATATTTAGGCTTACACGAAATGGGCACATAGTTAGGCTTACACGAAATAGGTCTAGGCATAAGCTTACACGAAATTGGCTCACATTTAGGCTTACACGAAAGTAGCTCATATTTAGGCTTACACGAAATAGGGCTCATGAATAGGCTTACACGAAATAGGGCTAGGAATAGCCTTACACGAAATTCCTACTAATTTCGTGTAGGCCTAAATCAACTTACAGATTCCAATTTTGTTGCGTGACACTTATTAGAATAAAATTAGGCCAAATTTCGTGTAATATTCCTTTCAATTTTCGTGTAACCTTGAACATATGATTATTTGTTGTAGTAATTATAATAGTTAATGTAGTTTTATGTTCTTGAAAGCAAGTTTATTCATATTACCATTTGATTTTGTGTTAATATATTCAAGTTGTGTTATGGCATTAAGTTAATTAATTAATACATGGTATGTTAAATAGTTTTGTATATTATATATTTGAATATAAATATTTCTGATTCATTTTGGTTGTTACGGTTGAAATTGTTAATGTTCGAACTCTATATCTTATTTGTTAGAATTAATTTATCGAAAATGATGATGTGATATTTGTTTATTACTTACTTTTTTTTTTCAGATAGTATATCTGCATTTGAGTATTATGTTTGTACTCATTTGGTTTGGGGGTTATTGGGACGGTTTCGAGTACAAAAATGGGGTTAAAGAGCTACTGCACCTACGGAGATTGGTAACATATCAGGATTTATTATTTGCAATTCATGGTATTGTGTGTGCCGATCCGAATTGTTGGGCATATGTGTTCCATTCACTGGTTGACACAAATGGAAGAGTGAGAAAAGTGAAAATAAAGAATGATACTGATTTGGAAAATGTTATGTCTATGATTGATGATGTGCTTGTTGTGTTTGTTACCTTGAAAAGGATAGATGTTGGAGTATTTGGAAGCGTAGGAGCAAATACAAATACAAGTTGTGGCAGTGGATCGACAACAATGTTTAATGTTGGAATAACTGCATATAATGAAGATGTTTCTCGAGGTGATCAATTTTGGCAACATTTATCCTCTAGTTCGAATGTTCCTATTGGAATGCACAATGATGATGATTTTTTTGAAGAAATGGGGTATTCCAAAAGAAAATGAAACAATTAGGAGAGAGGCGTCAACGTCGACGAATGAGCCGTGGGAGCCTTGGCCATCATCCACCGGGCGTGTTGACTGGGAGGCGATTCGGGACTCGATTACATTGACTTAAATATGTCTCCTGCACCCTATAAAGAAAATCAGGAAATAGAAGGAGAAGAACTACACGCACCGACTTATCAGGATCGATCGGGTATGTTTTCAGTAATTGTCAATTGCATAGTAATACTTCAATTGGTTCATACATTTTCGTTTAATCATGTATAACCTTTTGCAGATGGTCAATATGATGAAGATGAAACCGAAGAAGGTATGGAGGTAAACGACGATTTTGAGTTGGATGATGAGGATTTACAGGTTTTGGATAATGAGCAGCGTGACGCCTTTCAACAATTTAGAGAGTACATTTTTCATAATATAGAAGTAACTTCCGATGATATGGCTGGACAGGGTGATTTTTCAGGAGATAGTCAGACTCGGTCGCACACCTCACAGTGTTATCCAATGCCAAAATTTAGTCCAGAGTGGTTCATTCCCGAGATTCCAGCATTTGACGAGCCCCAATCGTACGAGTTTGACTACAATGATATGGATCGTCAAGGACTGCAAAAAGGGTCAACTTTTCCTAGTATGAAGGATTTGCAGAAGGTCGTTGGATTATACCACTTAGAGAATAAGGTAGAATACCGCGTAGATCATTCAGACAAAAGCAGATGGGGAGTAGTTTGTAGCCGAAAATCATCTTATGCTTTCGTACTCAATGCATATGAGAAATACGGGATTTGGAAAATCACTTCAGTTGTGCTCCCACATACATGTGAGCTTGATTTGAACCGCAGTGCTCCTAGGCGAATTCCATCTGTAGTGTTGGGTGAGTATTACGCTGACACATTCCGTAGAGAAAACTCCAATCTCTATCCGAAGGCCATCATTCAAGAAATGAATCAACGACATGGCCTACAAGTCAGTTATCGGGTTGCACTTAGCGCAAAACGTCATGCTTTTCGGATTGCTTACGGAGATCCCGCAATGTCATTTTAAATGTTGCCATCTTATTTTGAGGCCTTGAAACAAGCTAATCTGAATACCTATACCGTTCTGGATAAACACAGCGACGGTAAATTCAAATTTGTATTTTTTGCCCTGTCGGCATCTATTAATGGATTTCAGGGATATTCACGGCCCGTGATTGTGGTTGACGGTTGTCACCTGAAAGGGCAATATAAAGGTATCGGGTTTGTTGCCGTCACGAAAGATAGCAAAGACCAAATTTTCCCACTTGCCGTGGGTATAGGCGATATTGAAAATGATGAGTCATGGAGTTGGTTTTTGACCCATGTGCGTTATGCATTTGGCTGTCCAGATGAACTACTGGTTGTTTCAGATCAACACGTCAGTATTAGTAATGCCATCGGAAAAGTATTTCCAGATGCCGCGCACGGGCTATGTTGCTACCACTTACAACAAAATTTGGCTAACTACGGCTCACACTTAGTTGGGATTTTCAAAAAAGCCGCCTACTATTATCATAGCATGGATTTCTAAAGGTATGTTTCTCATTAATTATATTTAGATGGGCCATTCCTTTTATCATCACATGTTTTATCTTTTCAAGTGATTTTACTGTAGGTACATGACGAAGCTTCAGGAAATCGAAGTAAAAGGTGCATTGGATGCGTTAGAAAAGGCAAAAGTTGAAAGATGGGCCCGTGTGAAATGCCCTGTACGAAGATATAATTTCATAACGTCGAATGCTGCAGAGACCTGGAATGCTCGACTACTTTGGGCCAGAAAACTGCCAGTGTGTTCTTTTCTTGAATGTGCTAGACGAATAATTGAAAAATGGTTCTACGAGAGAAGAACAGCCGCATATGAGAGAGATAACACGCTCAAAAAATCGGTACATGATAGAATCGTTGAGGCCATTACGCTCGGCCGGTGAATGCAGGTAGCTAAACTCGGGCAACACAAACACAATGTCACCAATGTCACAAAAAATGTAAAAACTATATCGAACATTCAAAAAATTAAAAGGCATACTTGAAAGATTATAACTCACCAATAGGGCGACAGAAAACCCGTAAAAATGATAAGTATACGCCCGACTTCCTTGAGTACAAGGAATAGAGTTGACGCTTGAATCGGTGACCTTGTATTTGTATTGCCCGAGTTTAGCTACCTGCATTCGTCGGCCGAGCGTAATGGCCTCAACGATTTTATCATGTACCGATTTTGTGAGCGTGTTATCTCTCTCATATGCGGCTGTTCTTCTCTCGTAGAATCATTTTTCAATTATTCGTCTAGCACATTCAAGAAAAGAACACACTGGCAGTTTTCTGGCCCAAAGTAGTCGAGCATTCCAGGTCTCTGCAGTATTCGACGTCATGAAATTATATCTTCGTACAGGGCATTTCACACGGGCCCATCTTTCAACCTTTACTTTTTCTAACGCATCCAATGCACCTTTTGCTTCGATTTCCTGAAGCTTCGTCATGTACCTACAGTAAAATCACTTGAAAAGATAAAACATGTGATGATAAAAGGAATGGCCCATCTAAATATAATTAATGAGAAACATATCTTTAGAAATCCATGCTATGATAATAGTAGGCAGTTTTTTTGAAAACCCCAACTAAGTGTGAGCCGTACTTAGCCAAATTTTGTTGTAAGTGGTAGCAACATAGCCCGTGCGCGGCATCTGGGAACACTTTTCCGGTGGCATTACTAATACTGACGTGTTGATCTGAAACAACCAGTAGTTCATCTGGACAGCCAAATGCATAACGCACATGGGTTAAAAACCAACTCCATGACTCATCATTTTCAATATCGCCTATGCCCACGGCAAGTGGGAAAATTTGGTCTTTGCCATCTTTCGTGACGGCAACAAACCCGATATCTTTATATTGCCCTTTCAGGTGAAAACCGTCAACCACAATCATGGGCCGTGAATATCCCTGAAATCCATTAATAGATACCGACAGGGTAAAAAATACGAATTTGAATTTACCGTCGCTGTGTTTATCCAGAACGGTATAGGTATTCGGATTAGCTTGTTTCAAGACCTCAAAGTAAGATGGCAACATTGAAAATGACATTGCGGGATCTCCGTAAGCAATCCGAAAAGCATGACATTTTGCGCTAAGTGCAACCCGATAACTGACTTGTAGGCCATGTCGTTGATTCATTTCTTGAATGATGGCCTTCGGATAGAGATTGGAGTTCTCTCTATGGAGTGTGTCGGCGTAATACTCACCCAACACTACAGATGGAATTCGCCTAGGAGCACTACGGTTCAAATCAAGCTCACATGTATGTGGGAGCACAACTGAAGTGATTTTCCAAATCCCGTATTTCTCATATGCATTGAGTACGAAAGCATAAGATGATTTTCGGCTACAAACTACTCCCCATCTGCTTTTGTCTGAATGATCTACGCGGTATTCTACCTTATTCTTTAAGTGGTATAATCCAACAGCCTTCTGCAAATCCTTCTTACTAGGAAAAGTTGACCCTTTTTGCAGTCCTTGACGATCCATATCATTGTAGTCAAACTCGTACGATTGGGGCTCGTCAAATGCTGGAATCTCGGGAATGAACCACTCTGGACTAAATTTTGGCATTGGATAACACTGTGAGGTGTGTGACCGAGTCTGACTATCTCCTGAAAAATCACCCTGTCCAGCTATATCATCGAAAGTTACTTCTGTATTATGAAAAATGTACTCTCTAAATTGTTGAAAGGCGTCACGCTGCTCATTATCCAAAACCTGTAAATCCTCATCATCCAACTCAAAATCGTCGTTTACCTCCATACCTTCTTCGGTTTCATCTTCATCATATTGACCATCTGCAAAAGGTTATACATGATTAAACGAAAATGTATGAACCAATTGAAGTATTACTATGCAATTGACAATTACTGAAAACATACCCGATCGATCCTGATAAGTCGGTGCGTGTAGTTCTTCTCCCTCTATTTCCTGATTTTCTTTATAGGGTGCAGGAGACATATTTAAGTCAATGTAATCGAGTCCCGAATCGCCTCCACAGTCAACACGCCCGGTGGATGATGGCCAAGGCTCCCACGGCTCATTCGTCGACGTTGACGCCTCTCTCCTAATTGTTTCATTTTCTTTTGGAATACCCCATTTCTTCAAAAAATCATCATCATTTTGCATTCCAATAGGAACATTCGAACTAGAGGATAAATGTTGCCAAAATTGATCACCTCGAGAAACATCTTCATTATATGCAGTTATTCCAACATTAAACATTGTTGTCGATCCACTGCCACAACTTGTATTTGTATTTGCTCCTACGCTTCCAAATACTCCAACATCTATCCTTTTCAAGGTAACAAACACAACAAGCACATCATCAATCATAGACATAACATTTTCCAAATCGGTATCATTCTTTATTTTCACTTTTCTCACTCTTCCATTTGTGTCAACCAGTGAATGGAACACATATGCCCAACAATTCGGATTGGCACACACAATTCCATGAATTGCAAATAATAAATCCTGATATGTTGCCAATCTCCGTAGGGTGCAGTAGCTTTTTAACCCCATTTTTGTACTCTAAACCGTCTCAATAACCCCCAAACCAAATGAGTACAGACATAATACTCAAATGAGGATATACTATCTGAAAAAAAAGTAAGTAATAAACAAATATCAGATCATCATTTTCGATAAATTAATTCTAACAAATAAGATATAGAGTTCGAACATTAACAATTTTAACCGTAACAACCAAAATGAATTAGAAATATTTATATTCAAATATACAATATACAAAACCATTTAACATACCATGTATTAATTAATTAACTTAATGCCATAACACAACTGAATATATTAACACAAAACCAAATGGTAATATGAATAAACTTGCTTTCAAGAACATAAAACTACATTAACTATTATAATTACTACAACAAATAAATATATGTTCAAGGCTACACGAAAATTGAAAGGAATATTACACGAAATTTGGCCTAATTTTATTCTAATAAGTGTCACACAACAAAATTGAAATCTGTAAGTTGATTTAGGTCTACACGAAATTAGTAGGAATTTCGTGTAAGGCTATTCCTAGACCTATTTCGTGTAAGCCTATCCATGAGCCCTATTTCGTGTAAGCCTAAATATGAGCTACTTTCGTGTAAGCCTAAATGTGAGCCAATTTCGTGTAAGCTTATGCCTATACCTATTTCGTGTAAGCCTAACTATGTGCCTATTTTGTGTAAGCCTAACTATGTGCCAATTTCGTGTAAGCGTATTCATGAGTCAATTTCGTGTAAGCTTATTCCTGAGCACGTTTTGAGTAAGCCCATTCCTGAGCAAATTTTGTGTAAGCCTATTCTTTTCGTATAAGCCTATTCTTGAGCAAATTTCGTGTAAGCTGATACATCTGACATTACTATATAAAATGTAATAATATTTACACGAATTTAAACACAATCATGCTTACTCAAATACATACCTGCAAAAGAGACGATTTCGTGTATGGTGAATTTCTCTACCTTTTAAAGTGGCAATTTGTGTGTGAAATGATTTACACGAATTCGGACATTATATAGCCACATATTACTGTGTGTCATGTGAACTGACATGCTGCCCAAATCACTGACATATCACTGTGAAATAGTTGACTATGATATGTACTTTTGGGTATATTGGGCAAAAATATAGTGTCTTGGGTAATTTTGTGGGTAATTTAAATGTAATTGAGCATTTTGGTTCCAATTTATACATTTTTGGGTAAGTTGGGGTATTTTCTCTAAAATAATTTGATAGATGTGGATCCCCTGACCTATTTTATATAAATTATATTAGATATTTTAATTGTGATTAAACTCATTTTAAATATTTTATTTAAAATAAATTATGAAATTGAAAAAGAATGAGTGAAAATATGCAAAACAAATATATTTTTAGTGTTTCACATAGTAAAGAATTGGAAAGTTTGTTTTGAGATGAAAAACAAACATCCCTAAAAAGTATGATCAATAAAAATTAAACTTACTGTTGCACTTCTTCCAAAACCTCTTCTTCCTTAATCAGTTTCCATTTCTTTCTCATAATATTTTTATTTCACTTTGTAAGATATAGAGATATGGTGAATTACATGATTGCAGAAATACAGCCTTTGAGAACTAAAATATAATTAATGTCTATAAATGCATGACCTCAATTGTGTTCCTTTTACAGAAATTAGTAGTGTACTCACGCGTTGCGCGTCTTGCTATATAATGTCGTATATATCATTTATTTAATAATACAATATAACTAATTATAAGCATTTTGAAGATATAAAATATTTTATAATTGTAGTTATTTCATATTTGAAATACTATTTAAATTTATAGCTAAAATTTATAGCTAATTTAATTTATTTTTATATTTTTAAATAAATTTTAAAATAATATATAAACAAACTTCGAATTTTTTAACAAATTTCTATTGCATCCAAACAAAAAAAATTATCAGATTACTTGAATCTTTCTATTTATTAAAAAAAAAGTCTATTAATACTATCATTATTATTATTAAACGATTTGAAGATCTTATTTATTGATATTTATATTTTTAAAAGTTAATATTTCAATTTTATGTCATGGTTAATCTTATGATTTTATTTTTATAAGTATTTTTAAGATATTTGTAATAGGTATATTCTAAATATTCTTTTCATTTTTAGTCCACTTTTGTATTTATGAATTTTTTTTTCTCAACCTTTTAAAATCATTTTATTATTAATTTATTGTTAAACTTCTTTTAGATTTTTAGATATTTCAAAATAGTTTTTGATTATTTGCATAAATATTCAACTTTTGTGCTGGTTTTTCCCCCCTTTTTGAAAATGTTCTAATTTTGAAGTTTGAATTTTTTTTCTTTAAGATAATATTCAACTTTTCTTCAAGATTTTGAAATTTGAAATTTTTTTTCTCTTTAAGATAGAATTCAACTCTTTGCTCTCGTAAAATTAAAGAAATTGTTTAAGATTATATTATAATTTTGGGTTTCTCCAGTTTTGAACTCTTAGAAATGAGTTTTGCTTATATATAAAGACATCAATATCTTGAAGCTAAAGCCACAAAGAGGATTGAGTAGGAAGCCAAATTCAAAAATCAAAATCTCACACTTTATTTATTAAAATAATTTTATCAAAATCAAATTTTTATTAGATAGTAAAAAAGTGATGTATTGGAATCTCAAAAGTTAGCATTGATTGAATAAAAAATATATTGGAAGCCAAACGTTTGCTTATAATTTTTTTACTTAAATAACCTAAGAACATTTAAATTTAAAAAAAAATCATTTTATTAATTTTCTAATTTATAATTGTAGAAAAACAAAAAAAGAAAATATGGGTCTAAAATTTAGGGTTTCTATTTTGGATTGTAATCCTATTATTAGTATAGATATATAAATATAAATTATGAAAGATTTCATATTTTATAAAGGAAAAAAATCAATTAGTACCAAAATTAATAACAATCAATTATATCAAATTCAAAGGAATTAAATTATATAATCTATATAAATCATCAATCAATGTAAACAAATAACTGTAAAAACTGTATATCTTATTCCTTATGTGTTTCTCATCTTGTATAAGTGAACATTACTTTCACATAAATTTATTATATAAATGCATTTGTAAAGAAACATTTAGTATATAAAATAATTATTTTAATCACATGTATCCAATCATTGAAATATGATATTGTTGAATGGAAAAAAATTGACATATGCTAAAACTCAAAAGGCCGAAATTATTATTTATAATTAATAATAGTAATAATCATCTAATAAAATATAAAATAATTATATGTTAATTACGTGTGTTAATATTGTTTGAACTGCAAATTTGAGTCATTGAATGTGATTTTCTATAATGGGCCATGGGTAAATTAAATGTTATGATTTCAATTCCTTAAGAATTCCAAATCCAATTGAAAGTCCAACTTGTAAAGAAACAACTATTAAAATTCTAACCAATTCGAATCCTCATATTTCAAACTCCCACCACACCTTCCCTCTCTTCTCTTCTCAACTTTTCCATCGCTGCTACCTTCTCACCTTACCTTTTTCGTTTCATTTTATTTCTTGTCAACAGCAAGTCGTCTCCGCCGCCACTATCACTACCGTTGTTCATCCATCTTTGCTGCTCCAGTTTGCACCGCGACGACAAAGTCTGCTACTTCATGCCCGCTATGCCATCCCTTGTTGTCGCCACACCCCATCCTCTACCGCTCGCTACCAACGCCAAACAAACACCACATAGCTTTCTCACCTTCTCCCTCTCTTTTCCACCACAGCTCCCGGCTTCATCCCGCCACCAAATCTGCCGTCCAATCACGGCTCACCATTAATAGCGGTTCGTCATCACCTTCATCCTCAATGGAAATACATAGCTCTATTATCTGAAATTTCTTTTCTTGAGATTTGAAATTGTTTCTTGTTTGTTGTCTTTTTTCTTTTCAAATCTTATATATCTACAAATGGCGAGGCTTCTATTCCTACGCCAGATGAGCATCTCAAGCATTTATTGTGAAGTGAGAGTTATTGAATCACTCATCCATAATTTTACTTATACAGTTCAAAGGCTTGGAGAAGAAGCTAATTAAAAGGCTTGTAGAGAAAGATTGATGCAAAAATATTAAATTTGCAATTTAGAAAATCGAAGTGAAATATTAAAAAAATAATAAAAAAATTATTTATATAATTAGTAAATTGACATGACATTTTTAGGAGGGAAAGTGGCAATACTGTAATTATTTCCAATTATCTTGTTATTAGTATAGTATAAATGTAAGTTGCTTTAACTCTTTAACTAAAACATTTTCAGATATTAAATTCAGCAAAAGATTTGCGGTTAATAATAGGTTGCCAACCTTAATTCTTGTTCTTATGTGAACCAGTTTGGCAGCAAATCTTTTGAGGAAAAATGGTATTGCACTATATAAAGTTAAATAAATATTATAACAAGATCCAATTTATAAATTAATTCTTAATTTTGGATGTTAATTGTAAAGTTTCTCAATAAGGGACTCACGTTAACCTTTTTTTCTTAAGTTAAGACTTGAAGATTTGATTGAATTATCAATTTAAGACAAAATTTAAGTTTTTTTTTTCTTTATATTTTAAATAAATAAAACAAGTTAGTGCAATTTTGGAATGATTTTCATTTGACTTATATTAATTTATATATATATATATATTTATGAATAAAAGTATAGAAAATCGATTTTAATGTTAATTAGTTTAGTATAAATTATATTTTATGAATTGAACTAATTATATTTTTCTTTATTTCTTTCTTTTTTATATATATTAAGACAAGTCGGATAGAGAGTATTCTTAAAGTGTACTAACTTGTCTTAATTTATCTAAAATATGAATATATAATGAAATATAAATAAATTTATAAATATAATAAAAAGAAAATGAAAATGAAATTTTATCTTCAATTGATAGCACAATCTAATTTTCAAGCCTTAGATTGAAATTTTTTTTGATTAAATTAAGCTCCTCATTAAGAAACTTTAAAATCTAAATTCGAAATTAAAAATTAATTTATAAATTAAATCTTATTATAAAATTTATCCATTTAAAATTCGATACAAGACTGTGAAGTTTCTAGAGATATCATACACCTATCTTTTTAGTCTCGGGTGTCCTCTCTCGAACCAACTTAGAAAACTCTTCATTGGGCACCCGAAGAGAAGCTGAAATCAGGTACATTCAATATTTTCATATAATGTGGTAATTGTACATTTTCTGTCAGTTTATTGTGATTGGATCACATAATACCATCAGAGCAGATGTAGGTTGGTGGTACTGCAAGAAAGGACTCATGACTTCGTTCCAGGACCCATTAATGATGGTCTTAACTTAGATGTGTCACTTGCTGGCATTTATTGCTTATTGGTTTGTTTGTAAACTTTTTTGGTTAAGAACCTATAAGTTTTAGAAGTTCAAAATTGATTTTCTCCTAGTCAGGTTTGACCCGTGCACAAAAGTTTTAATGTTTAAAGAGAGATTGCATTTATAGAAGGGTTAATTTTCTACCTACATTATTACATTTTTTTTTAATGGATGTCTAAATTCAAAAAAAAAAAAATCGATCACTAGTCAATTTTTTTAAAAAATTTCGGTTGCTATGTCAAACACATATTTTTTGATCAAAATTCACCGAAAAATTTGAAAATGAAATTCACCTCTAAATATCAGTAAAAAATGCATGATTTATACGCAAAAATGATCCTTATTCGAAATTAAATTACAATTTCATGTCAATTTCATGATTTTCATTCGACCCGATCACAAATTGAACAAAAATCATTTTAAGATTTTGAACATTTTTTGTTTGATTCAAGTTTAAATCAAACAAGAATCGTTAAATTAACTTAGGGTTTAATTTGACTTCGAAAGATGATCATTTTGACATACAAATCATGAATTTTTAAATTTTCCAATAAATTTTGATGACGAAATATGTGCTTGAAGTAGCAATCGAAAATTTTAGAAAATATTGACCAGTAATCCAAGATCTTTTTAAATTTATGCATCTATTAAAAAAATATAATAATTCACATAGCAAATTAAAATTAACAATTGGATTATCCTTAATTAATAATTAATATTATGAATCATGAAGCCTTTTTCCTTGTAGTTATGGGCTGGTGCAAAGATAAAGCCCATACTAATAATGTAAAGCCCATCTGCTCCATTGAAACTAAATTAACTAATACACAATTTTGGGCGAGGGTGCCCTGATTCAATTAGGGCAAGAATCAACACTTGAAGAAGGTAGTCTTAGTGTTTTTTCTTTCTTTGTCTGTCTGTTTCTTGTTTTTGATATTCGGCCGCAGAAGCTCGATTTCCGTCAGAATGCGCCGGAAAAATCGATTGAATTTTTTATTGGTATATAGTTTTTAAATATGTTTTTTGATCCAAAAAACTGCACCGAAATTGGATTCATAGACGTGAAAAAAAGCTACGTGCAGCTCAGAAAATATGTCACCTGAATTTGTAGATTTTTATATGTTGTGATAAAGTAGTAGTTCTGAGGTCACAAAAGAGAGCGAAATGCTAGAAAGCTGGTATTGTTGATTCTCTTACCCTGAAATTTGATATGAAATATTGCGTGAAGTAAATCGAAGATTTTGCAGTTTTGGTTCAAAAGATTCGATAATTAGATTGCTGTGTCATGCCTTTAGCAGGACTTAGTTTCTTCAATTGGGAGCTGATATGAACCATATTATAATGATATAGTTATCTTAGTTGAACACTATGAAGAAATGCCTAGGTACATAGTAAAAAAAATTATAACTGAGGTGGCCATGTATTTAACTATAGAAGAAATTGTCTTCTGTGTTATGTTGCTTGTAACATCGCAATAATGTTATGACTCAGCAATAATCTTGAGCAATGGGATGAGATATAGCTTATCAGTCATTTGGTATCATAGGTTCTGTTCTTATTTTCTACAATAGGTGGAGTTATCAGCCAGTTTGTTATTTTAGGATGTAAGGAGATAGTTCTTTACAAGATTCACTTTTGGTTGCAAAATGTCAGGACTGCAGGGCTCTTCTGAAAATGGAGAAATAGCTTGACTAATCATCTATAGAACAGTTGTTTACTGTTGAGCTGCTTGGGGATTATAAGAGATACTGAAACACATAACGCTTGGCAAGGTTCTTGACATCTCATGTGAAACTTCACATAAAAAATGGAGAATATTAGATGTTCCCCATTGGCAAAAATTTCCAATCATACGGTGTCTGCATGTGCATTATGCCTTTATCTCTACTTCGTTCTTTTAGTGGATACTAATACAGATATATGATTACAATTCAATTATCTTAGTACACTCCAAAGAAATATTTGTTATATTAGGAAAACACCTAAATCAACTATTTGAGTTGTGTAATTTGGGTCCAATTTGTAACCAATTGTGTCGTTGATAGGTGTTTGCGAGTGAGACTGAACAAAGTCCTATCAATTATTTTGTTTTGGTAGATTTTCTGACAATGCCCAAATCTCTGGATCATTTGCAGGTTGCTGGAAATTAATATACAAAAATTAGAATCAACAGTCAACTGTTGGTGAAGCACTTGAAGAAGGTATGTCTTTATTTGGTACCTCATGTTATCTTCTGCTAATTTTGTTACCAATAGCTCTACTTATTTGTCCATCATAAGCTATTCACATTTCACAACTATTCTTAGCTGCTCATCTGGTACACTTAGACTCAGCAAATTGGCTGCTCCCAACTATTTACATTTACAAAGGAGAATTAATTAATTAAATATAGTCTCCCCCAATGGAAAAAAAAGTCTTAATCTAAAGTTGGTTTAGTTTCTTGTTGCAACTCTTTTGCTATCCATCTTTTTTTAAAAATTAAAAAATTAATGAAATTCTTATCCCCAATTTGTCAAGAAAGGATTGTACGTCGAATGTTATGAATTTTGGAAAACAATTCCAATATGGTCCATTATATTTGCTCATGCATATTAACCTTATCTGCTAAATTTGAGGTCAACAGGTCTTTGAACTACTAGTGTATAGGATTCTGAGATTTTTCAGTTTAAAAGGTATAATTGTGGTGATCTCACATAGGAATATATTTTATATAATGTGAAAAACATGTGCATGAAATGAACATGGAATGAAATGCAAATTTTATAACATATGATTCATCCATGTTATAACCATACTAGAAATAGTAAAAGTATTTGCAAACTAAAGAGAGAGTGGCAACTTAAAGTTTTCTTGCAAAACATGGAAATTTTATTGAACTTTACAAGTAAGAAATTTATACTTTCATTTTCTATATGTTAATAAGTAATACTACCTCTGATTCAAAATAAGTGTCCTTGTGAGGGTCCAATTTTGTTTCAAATTAAGTGTTGTTTTAGTCATTATGCCAGTTTTTCCAAGTTTTTCCCAATCCCACTTCCTAAAAGATTTCTTAAAAATGAACTTACATATTTAATTTCTTTAAAATGTATTTACACCATATTCCACAATCTTTCCTTATCTCAATTTTCCCTTATTTCTTTCTTTTATATTAATTATCTTTCTCAGTGACATAATTAATGAGAGAAAAAAAAATCATGTTATTTTAAGAATTGGTGAAGAGATATTGATATTGTCTAAGAGCATGTTTGTCCAACTTTTTGTTTTCTTTAATTTATGACAAAAACTCAGAATGACACTTTTTTTTTTAATTCTTGGTATGTTTTAGTTTTCCTCTGTCTCAATATTTTAATATTTATATTTTATGATAAGTGAATTTGATGATATGATGTCTTGAATTTCAATTTTATATGGACCATAAAGCAGATTAATTGCAATATGATTATCGTTAAGTTGATTGCTTTTATATTGATGGATTGCATTCTTGTGTTTATCAAGAAATCCTAATTTATAGTTCAATTAGTGTTTGGATTGATTGGAATTTGATTATTTATAAATAAGTTAATACATCTAGACAAATTCTGTTTGCTATTCTCGAATTTCGCTCAGAAAAAGAAAAAAGAAAAAGAAAAAGTGTATGGAGTATACTTTATTAATGAATTGATTCGTGTTTTCAGGAAGTTTTGATTCATGAAATTGAAAATTGGAATTTAATGATGGATGAAGTTTTCTAGGTGATAAGTAGATATTTTACAAGTTTGTTTGTAATTATAAAGTGTTTGATTGGTGGGTCTAAGATAAAATTCTAACAGATATAATTTGTGAATGGCTAGTTTCTGTGTTGGTTAGACACTATAAACTGTAATTTCTAAAACTGTTTATTTACTTTATTAGTAGCTGCAAGTCATTGATGAATAGATAGGTGTATTAATTCTTTTCTTCTTGAAGTCCATTCCTTTCGCATTGATTTATAAGAATTTCCCTGTGATATTTGAAATCATGGGACTTTTTCTGAAGCCTATGGAACTTTAACTCTGAGCAATTCATTGTATACTGCTTTCGTAAAAAAGTTTGAGCATGTCTCTCATGATGTATCACAGAATTGCTCATATTTCTGCAAATTAGTAACTCATTTAATTTATGCAGATTATGTTGGCTGATAATGGTATTGTTTGTCATTTTCACTGTATTCTGCCTGTTGATTAATGGCAATTGATTTGAACTATCTTATTCCCAAGCTATCAAGTCAATTATCTTATTACCAAGCAATAACATTTGTTGTAGTCTTTGTATTATTTTCGAATGTCATATTATTTCTTCTTTGCTCTTTTGTCCAGCTTCAACTAATCTGGGGAAAGAATAAAAGGAACCGCCCGAAAAAATGGGGAGGAAGAAAAAATTTATTGATAAGAAAAAATCAGCGACTTTCCAGCTCATGGCAAGGGACACATCTGATCCAAATTACTCATCTGAGCCATCTGGTGACCAAGTTTTTGTACGTGTTGACAACAATGATTGCAGGTTTTCTGCCAATCCTGACTCGATTTTTGCTGATGCCCCCGAAGATTGTGATGATGATGATAACAATGGTTATCGGAGAGTGCTCAATCATGAATCTCGGACTATTGGGTTGCCAGACCACATACGTCGTGAGATTCTGGAGCTAGGGTTTCCAGATGATGGGTACAATTATTTGGCTCATATGCGGGAGATTAAGAATACAGGTGGTGGTTCAGCTTATTATCACAATCCCAAGGCCGATATCAGTCAGCTTCCACAAGATGTTAAGGTCTGTTTGACTTGATCTTTTTTTTTTTTTTTTTTTTGTGTTTTGAAATTTAGGGGTATAAAGTGTTGAATTCTTTCAAATTGTTGTTTTGTTTTGGTTCTAAGTAAAAAAATTGCATTAGTAATTCGTTATAATGTACTTAGAGAAAACATGAATTGTAGCCATGCTTGTTTAATTTTACCATATGATTGATGCTGTGAAATTAATGAAGAAGAAAGCTTACTTGTTTCTGGTTCTAGTGTCTTGTGTGTATATACTTTGGAAAAGAGGTCTATGCAGTTAGATCCTTATTGTTTGTGTTGATACAAGTAATTTATATTTTATAATAATATGGAAGTTCCATGTATATTTGGTTATTTACATGCATCCCAATTAATTCCTGAATGTGTATGTGTTAGGCCTTTGATGCTTCAAGGGTTGAGGTTTCTAAGATAAATGATACTGCTGAGGAATCTATCTACAATGTGGCATCAAAGACGGTCGGTGTGAGATTACAGAAAGTTGTAGATCCTGAAATTGCTGCCATGCTGGATGACAGTGATTCATCAAGGTTTGGGTCTGATGTTGAGGACTTGGAAGAGGATTTTATTGTTGTAGCAAATTTACCAGTTGGTGAAGAAATCGGTCAGAAGTTGAGTTGTTGTGCTGGGTCAAGGGTTGACCACCAAGAAAGTTGGGAATCAAGTGTTTCAGTTGCAACAAATAAAGTTGCATCTGATTCATGCTTAGTTGATGAGAATCCTAGACCTCGTCGTCCACTGGATGAGCAGTTTGACATGGTAAGTCCGTTGATTCCGTTCTTGTTTTTGCATTGGCTAATGGGTCTTTTGTCTCTCTGACTCGGATTTTATTTATGCAGCTTGAGTTGCATGAATATGGTGACGACAGTGAAGAAGAATATATTGGGTACATGGACGAGGAAGAATGTCAAGAATCCCTTACAAAAAAGCTCACCAATGCCTTCAAGGATCGTGAGTCAAATCTGTTGCATCTTCACAAGGAAACAGATGATAATGAGTTACCCGAAGTTACTGCTGAAGTAATTTCCCGATGCAAGGAATATGCTGAAAAATACGAAGATGAAAATCTTGATGTTGAGGAAGTGTTGGTTGAAGACAGTAGTGATGAATCAGAAGTGTGGGATTGTGAAACTATCATTTCTACTTATTCGACACTTGACAATCACCCTGGCAAAATTGGAGCTCCAGAAGCAAGGAGGAAGAAGAAGCTGGCTGAAGCTATATCTGGATCCTCTGCTAGCACCCACCCGGTGATAACACTTAAAGGGAAAGAGAGACTTCCTGTAGAATTTCTACCTCGCAGTAGAAAAAGTGTCGAAGAAAAGAGAAAAGATGAGAAAGATGTGAATGATAACAAAACTCAGCTGCAAACGAAGAAGCCACGAGATCAAGAGTCTAAGGAGGAAAAGAAAGAAAGGAAGGTATAAACAGATTTAATAAGTCATGATTTTTGCATGTTTTCTGGTAGGTACATGATATTTACTATGATTGGACCATAACTTTTCATTTTACTTCATGCACCATTCTTAGCCTTGCTTCCAATTTGTGTGTTCAAAGAACCATTATTGTAAACAAGGGATATTTTTTCGCAGTCTGCTGTGAAATTAGAACGACGCGAGGCAAGGCAATTGAAAAAGGAAACAAAATTTATTTATAAGTCGGAGGCCCACCATGCTCAGAAAGTTGCAGCTTTCAGTGGTCCATCATCCATTCATCTTATGTGAGCCTATCACACTCCTGGGATTCAAGGTAAGAAGTTCATCATTAAAGAATTATAAATAATCCAAGGTTGTATTGGGCTATTATTTTCTGTCATTTTACTGGATTTTAAGTCTCTGTAAACTGGATGCATTTGAAATCCTTTGCCTCAAATCTCTCACATAGCACTTGTTGATACTGGATAGGAATTGGAAAAACTAAAAGAATTTCTGCATGGCTTGGAGTGTTTTGGGTGAATGTTGTGTAAAATGTCATATATTAGTGGGGAAATGCATAAAGAATGTGATGTTTATCAAAAAATGAATTCTGAGTGATATCGAAAATTTAAACAAACTTGCCATGAGCTTTGAAATGATCGAACATTATTTGATCATTCTCTGTTGTGTTTTTTTGTAGCCATCACACGAGGCTCGATTGGAGTTGGAGAAGTATAAGGCGATGCAGATAACGATCCCCTATGACCTGCAAACATCAACCCTACACTAAATTTTGGCAGATAGTTTTATCGAACTTAAGAATACTTTGTAGCAATGTGAAACTGGTTGAGACTTTAAACTCTTATGGTATTGTTAGTTACATTAATCATATAAGATAAACAGATAAAGTACGAGGTTTGGACTGGTCGAGCTTGGAGCATATTTATTTTATTTTTCTTTTCAGGAAAAAAGCATGAAGCAAATTTGATATATATTGGTGTGTAATTATACCTAGTGCTGGTGTAATGCACGTGCGATCCACAATAAGTTTGTAGTATCAATATTGTGAACTGAATTCTCTATTTTAAGTTAGTGTTGCATTTTATATTTCATTATTTTTAATTTATACGTAAATTGGTAATGTCATCTTTTACATTTGGCGTGTATAAATTATTTTGGAATATCGATGAAACATCAATATGAAATAGAGGATCTTGTTTGTTAATATTGGTGTAATGTGTCAAACTCTCTTCTGATATGAAAATTTTGTTGGTTTTCTCGTGTTAAAAGAAATGTATAATTTACATGTGACGTAATAAATATTAAGACTCACTTTATGTCGGAAGAAGCATTGTTTGTACGATATTTCTAGTTGTATTCTTAAATTTTTTTTTATTTTTTTTATTTCTTTCATTTTAAATATTTTCGTTATACTTTCTATCTTTTGACAAATATAAGCAGTAAATATGTTTTTAAATCATCATTAACATTTGAAATTACCAAATTAATATTAAAAAATAAAAACATTCAAACATAATTTTAGATTTTCTAATTTAATGCTAAAGTTATGATTTTAATGAATCCAAATATTAAAAAATAATCTAAGAATTGATTTAATGAACATGAAAATAATGTGAAAATTAACATCTAAAATAAGATTATCCAAATAAATTGAAACTCTATTATAATCACAAGGTTTTTAAAATTTCGAGATTTAATTAGATTCTTTTAATTATATTAACAATATTCATACTTAATTTTTTTTTTCAGATTTTAGTTGCATATTTTATTAATTTAAAAATCTTAATTTTTTTTCTTTTAGATTTATTTAAACTATTCTTTAACTTCTTGTATTTTTTTATTTGTTTTATTATCTTGAGATTTTTTATATAATTTTTCAAATACGAGTTGAATTCTTCATATTTTAAATTTATTTTTGAATTTCAGATTTATTAAAGTTATTCTAATTTCATGAAAAATAACATATTATATTTATATATGTGTGTATCTTGTAATGTTTTTGTATTTTGTTAGTAAACTTTTGATTTTTTTTTAATTTGACTATTTCCATAATTGTTAGATCTACTAGATTTTTACAAAGATTTGAACAATTTTTGATTTTTAATTATTTAAATTAATTTAAATATTCAATTTCTATGTTACAGTTTCCAAGATTTAATTTATTATATTGTATTTTGAAATTTATAAATAAATAGATTATATATATAAAGTTTAAACAAAAAAATTAATTAAAGAAAAACTATTTAGAGCATAAATTCATTTTTAAATTAAGGTTGTAAAATATTCCAAAAATTAACAAAATAATTCCAAATTAATCTAAAACGGGGTGGATAAAGGTAAAAATGCAATTCAAAACACTAACAATGATTGAAAAAGGTTGAAAACTTCAATTCGCTTTTGTTACTACATATCATAGTTGTTAACTTTAACAACTAGAGAGAGATAAATCTCAAGTGTAAATGATGCCTTTCTTTTAATAGAAAAGAGGAACACTCATAATTTTTATATCACATAGGAATTTGTTGCACCTACGATTAAATATTGTATAAAATATTGTATAATTTGTTATAGTGTAAACTTCATATGTGATGACAATAGTTAAAACAATAACTCAACCATGAATGTTGTGTATAAAAAAGTTTTCCAAAATTTATAAATTATATATTTATTACATAACTTGTGCTACTCCAAATAAAATACGATTAGATTTTTTTATTTATTTAAGATCCATATATTTAAAACAATCTATATATTATATATCACATATTAGTAATAGTATATAAATTTAAACTACATAAATCCATTATTAAAATCATTCATATTATAATTTGACATTCTCATACATCACACGGCTCCTCTGTTAATATTATATAATAAAAAGATATAAGCCTTATTAATATACTAATCAATATTTTTTACATTTAAATACTAAATTAGATGATATTATATTCTTACTAGCTATTGATATATATTAACTATTATATATTCTATTTATGTATTAATTATTTCAGTCTTATAGTAGTGAAGAGAAAAAGACGGGTTCTCTGCGGCGTTGCTCTGAATCATGCTGGTGATCAAACAGCCAATCTCTACTAATCTGTGCAGTTTCTTGTGCTGTGGCAATGCCAACACTTGGGTTTCTAAGATCATACTCAACTTCTGTTACTCAAACCATCTCAAAATCCACTTCCAAAGCTACCAAACTTGTTGTATACTGCAATAATCAGATAACGAGCCATGGCCGAAACGGTAATATTAGGGAGGCCGAGTCGCTATTCCATCGCATGCCGGAGAAAAGTATCGTTTCTTATACCGCCTTGCTCTCTGCATATGCCAATAATGGTCTAATCACAAATGCTCGAAAACTGTTCGATGAAATGCCCCAACGAACTGTTGCGACATGGAATGCGATGATTACGGCTTATGTGAGGAATATGAACAGGGTGAATGGTGTGGAAGAGGCTTTTAGATTGTTTCTTAGGATGCCAGTGCGAAATGGAGTTTCGCACACGACAATGATTATGGGTTTTGTTAAAGCGGGCAGGTTTGAGGATGCTGAGAGATTGTATAAGAACACACCCTTAAAATGGAGGGACCCGTTTTGCTCGAATGTTCTGATGAATGGGTATTTTAAAATTGGGAAATTGGAGGAGGGCGTTCGGGTTTTTGAGGGCATGGTCGAGAAGAATGTCGTTTCTTGGAGCTCGATGGTGGATGGGTACTGTAAGAATGGGAGACTTGATGAAGCTAGAAAATTGTTTGATATGATGGAAGATAGTAGAAATGAGTTTACTTGGTGTTCTATGATTGATGGATATATGAAAGTGGGTAGTTTTGAGGATGGTTTTCGATTGTTCGTGCAAATGAGAAGGGAAGATCAGGTACGCATTGAACCAACTATTTTGACTGCAATTATGGAGTCTTGTGGCAGAACTGGTAGATATAGAGAAGGGTCCCAAGTCCATGGCTTTCTGTCACATTTGGGATTTAAATTTGATTTGTTCTTGAGCAATTCTATAATTGCAATGTATTCAAGGTGTGGATATATAGATGATGCTAGAAATTTGTTTAATATGATGAGTGAGAAAGACATAGTTTCTTGGAATTCCCTTTTATACGGTTATGTTCAAGCTGGAAGGATTGAAGAGGCAAGTGAACTTTTCGAGAAAATGGATTCCAAAGATTCAGTCTCATGGACAACATTAATGGCTGGATTCTCTAGCAAGGGTTCTACAGAAACATGTATTGAGTTGTTTGATAAGATGCCTGAACGGGACGATGTTTCTTGGACAGCTCTTATCTCTGGTTTTGTTAGTAATGGAAAACACGAAGAGGCTATTTGTTGGTTTGTGAGGATGATTCAGAATGCAGTCATGCCTAACCCTCTTACATTAAGTAGCTTGTTTAGTGCTTCAGCTAGTTTGGCATCTTTAAGCATTGGATTACAAATGCATGCTTTTGTGGTTAAATTGAATATGGGAGATGATATATCCATTCAAAACTCCCTCGTCTCAATGTATTCCAAGTGTGGAATCATAAGTGATTCCTACAAGATATTCAAATCCATCACCTCGCCCAACATCTTCTCGTTTAATTCTATGATTACAGGATTAGCCCATAATGGATTTGGAGAAGAAGCACTCGATTTATTTAAGGAGATGATTGATGGAGGACAGGATCCTAATGACGTTACATTTCTGAGCATTCTGTGTGCTTGTACACACGTGGGACTTGTAGAGGAGGGATTGCAATACTTCAAGTCTATGACGACTTTCTTTAAGGTTGAACCTGGTCCTGATCATTATGCTTGCATGGTTGATCTGCTTGGTAGAGCTGGCCTTCTCGACGAAGCCACAGAGTTGATAAATTCAATGCCAGTCGAGCCTCATGCTGGGGTTTGGGGCGCTCTTCTTGGTGCAAGCCGAAGTCACATGCATCTTGATCTTGCAAAGCTCTCAGCTCAGAAGATCTTAGAACTTGAACCAAATAATGCAGCTCCATATGTGGTTTTGTCGGATATGTACAATATTATAGGGATGAGACGAGATGAAGAAGACATGAGACTATCGAAAAGAGCACGAGGCATTAGAAAGAGTCCAGGTTGCAGTTGGATTACTGTGAAGGACAAGGTAAAATTGTTTCTTTCAGGAGACAAATCTCATTTAAACTTTGAAGAGATTAAGCCTACTTTGTGGACAGTTGTGCATGAAATAAGACAGTTAGAATGCATCGACATTGACTTACTACCTCCTTAAGAAATTAACAGTCTTGGCAGAGTAGAATTTTTCATAAATATATTTTTCATCTAATGAGACCTTTCCTTTACTGAGATTTTCATTTTTTAAAAGCTTATTCCACCAGATCAACTCACATCTTATCCAACTCTCAAGTAATTTCTATATTAAACTTATTTGTGAGACTAAATCCTGTTATCTCCAACTTCTAACTCCATTTGTGAGACCCAAAAGAACTGCACAATGCTAAATTATTATACAATATAGAGATAAATTCATCAGTTTTCGTCAAACCTATGCTTCCCATAAGACTGAATAACAACATAGAAATAACTACTGAATCCTAAGCTTTAAAGATAACATGCTAGTACTAGAACATTAATGAACCAATTCCAAACCTGATTAGCAAAAGACAGCTATCAGAAATCAAAATCCAAGCTCCAAAGTTGAGACTTACAGGTCAAATTCGAATTCACCCTCGATCATATCAATCGGAAGTCTATACTCCAGAATCAATGCTTGATTTGTATTTTTATGCTTCAATGTTTGATTATGCGCATTTCCATTATTCTATTCTCCTAAAATCTGGTACACAACAATGGAGACGGAAGGGAGGGGAGAGAAACAAAGAGAATAAAACAGTTCCTAGAGTAACCGAAAAGCAATGTCCAAACTGAATTTCAACAGTTGAAGTCTGCAGAATCGGCAGAAAACTTCTGTTGGTATGCTTACAATATCATGATACAAAGAAAATGAATGTGAACACTGAGAGGCTTACTCTTCTCAACACCAAATCAGTTATTCTTTAGGATTTCAGCAACACTGACAACTGTTGAAATAGCTGCAAATAAGTAGAAAGACACCAATCATCAATACTATTAAACTAATGAAGCAACAATGAACTAGAAGAAATCCAGGATTTTACATACCTAAACTGATCACTAGACATTTAAATAACACTCATGAGGCCCGTTTGAAGCCAACTAGAAAGCAATTTCACCAAGTAATAGCAACTCAAAAATATCCTCATCATTAAACATATCCATCGGCGGCGGCGACTTTGCAATTTTCGGCTGTAATGAAATTACTTCCGATGCGACATCCTGATTTCTCCAGATGCTCCTTCAGAAATCTCACCTTAGGATCTACAATATATACAGCAACGACTTGGAACTAAGTCTTAGTCAAGAATGAAGAAAGAAATAGAAATAAGATAAGGTAATCAGTTTCCTTTAATTTGCCACTCTTCATGCTTATGAGTAAAGACAAATTCCACACAAAACTGAAACAACTCAATATGTTGGTCAATTATCATCTCCAACATAAGACCGATTAATAAGAGAACTTAAAACTTCAAAATTCAGTCAATTATTAAGAGGAAAAATAAGCAATGAAAGTGCCATCCATAGAAATTACAAAAACAATCATTAAAAAATATCCTAAACCGTATGACATTACAATTCAAACATATTATATTTATCATTTTATAACCCCCACCCCAACTATTCTCACAATCATTTCATCAAACACATTGCATTCAACAATGTAAAACCCACCCACCAACCCCAAAAACACAGTCAAGCCAGTAAATAGCTATTCCTATCGATAAACGACACTATACTAACATCTCAACATCCCAACGTTTGATACTAGAATAAAATCAGCAAGATACAAGTCAATTAAGTCTAGCAGCCATTTTTCCTGCTAAAATAGAGCATATCTCCCTATGATTGATGTTAAAATCAAGATCAGACTTCCAAACACATGCAAGAGCTTCAAAAATTGCAGTACAACTTCAATGAAAATAATCAAGAAATGTAGATGAAAACGATAAAGAGAGACGCGAGTTTTAACGTGGTTCGGCGCTCAATGGCAGCCTACATCCACGGCCAATGGATGGCAAATGAATTCACTAAGAATCAACATTAGAATCAGATTACAGAAACACTGAAACTAGGGTTTATCAACCCAGAAATTGAAGAAACTCAAACTCTCTCAATACTCGACTAATTGCTCTCATTCTAACTCCTATACATGCGTATTTATATGTGGAATAAAACCCCTCTATCAATTTCTAGAAACCCCCGCAAATCGCCCGTGAATTTCGGTTTCAACTCCTAGGGTTCGCGCAGAACAGTTGCAGCCCTAATAACTGAAATAACCGCCGCGAACCGCTCTTTTCTTCCCAGCTCCGGTTGACGATGATCCCGACCGGTTCTTGTGGAAATGAGCCCGGTTCTGAGCTTCTGACATCATTCTTGATTTAATTCTACAATTCTCCACCTAAATCAACATGTACAAACCTGTAAAACAGAAACAAAAAAACAAATCCTGCAAAAGACAACGGTTAATAAACAACGATTAGAAAAAAACTGTTAGTTCTTCCAAGTTTCCAGATTTACTAATTTCATGCAATGCTTAATCTTTCCACTGCTCAGAGCCTTTGTAAGCATGTCTGTTGGGTTATTTTGGTGCCTACTTTCCTCATCTCAATTAGACCCTTCTCAATTATATCTCTAACAAAATGCAGTTTGACATCTATATGTTTGGATCTATTGTGGAACACTTGATGCTTAGCTAAGTGGAGTGCACTTTGGCTACCACAGTACACTGCTACTTTGTCCTGAGTTATTCCCAGTTCATTCACCATGCCTTCAACCAAATCGCTTTCTTAATTGCCTCTGTAATGGCCATGTATTCAGCCTCAATTGTTGAAAGAGCAACCATGGATTGTTGTGTACTTTTCCAACTTATTGCAGTGCCAAAGAAGGTGAATACATATCCTGTTCGTGACCTTCTAGTATCAATATTTCCTGCAAAATTTGAATCGACATAGCCAACTAAAGCCTTGTTAATCTGATCCTCATATTTCCTTGCAAACAACAATCCAAAATCTGTGGTTCCTTTGATATACTTGAACATCCATTGTAATGCTTTCCAATGAACTCTACTAGGATTTGCCATAAAACGACTTACTGAACTCATCCCATATGCTAAGTCTGGTCTGCTGCAAGTCATAGTGTACATAATACTTCCTACACCACTTGCACATGGAATTCCTTCCATATACTTGATTTCAGCTGCTGTGTTTGGTGATTGCTCTCTTGACAGCTTCAAATTTTGAATTACTGGAGTAAGGGTTGACTTTGCTTGATGTAGACTAAACCTTTTCAATATCTTTTTCATGTAATCAGTCTGGTATAGAAACAGGCTTCCAGATTTCCTATCTCTAAGAATATCCATTCCTAGAATCCTCCCTGCTTCACCTAGATCCTTCATTTCAAATTGAGTGCTCAGTTTCTGCTTCAAGCTATTGATCCTAGTCATACATTTACTTGCTATAAGCATGTCATCCACATAAATCAATAAGTAAGTCACCTCTGCATCTTTCTCCTTTTCAAAATACACACAACTATCATATGAGCACTTTTCTAGACCAATGTGAACCATATACTCATTGAACCTCTTGTACCATTGCCTAGGGCTCTGCTTGAGTTTATAAAGTGACCTCTGAAGAAGGCATACTTTATCTTCATTCCCAGGTATTATAAAACTTTGTGGTTGCTTCATAAAGATCTTCTCTTCAAGATAGTCATGAAGGAAGACTGTCTTTACATCTAGTTGATGTAATTCCATATCTCATTGAGCTGTCAAGGCTAACAGCAATCTGATAAAGCAATGCTTGACCATCGGGGAGAAAATCTCATTGAAGTCCATCCCTTCTTTCTGAGCAAAACCTTGTGCAACTAGCCTTGCCTTAAACCTTATTTTCTCTTTCCCAGCCACCTCCACCGTTTTCTTAAAGATCCATTTACTTCCTATTACCTTCTGCTTATTAGGCTTATCAACCAATTTCCATGTTTGGTTTTTAAGGAGAGAGTCCACTTCTTCTCTCATTGCTGCAAGCCAATTATCCTTTTCCACATAATTCATGGCTTGCTTATAATTTTGAGGCTCCTCAAACTCAATATCCTCAGCTACAGCTAGAGCATAAGACACAATGTGCCTTAGAGTATCTGCAGCTTGTTCCACCTGATATTTATCTGTTAAGTCATCTTCCTGATCAGTTTGAATAGCTTGATTCTGCTGTTTTGGATTATTATCAGCTTGATCATCAGCTTGGTCAAAATGGTCTTGATCCTCAGTTTCCACCTCCAGTGGTATTTCCAGGTGTTGGCAAGGTTTATTTGTAGAAGAATAACCCATAACTTCCTCTCTAAACACCACATCCCTACTGGTGAAGCATTTTTGATATCCTTCTTCCAAGTACCAAAGTTTAAAGCCCTTAACTCCTTTTGGATACCCTATGAAGATGCACCTCGATGCTTTTGGTTCCAGCTTGTCCTGCCTAATATGTGCAAAAACAAGACAACCAAACACTTTAAAATTAGAATAATTAATAAGTGATCCATACCATAGCTCATCTAGACACTTGAACTCAATTGCTGAAAAAGGTGATTTGTTGATAAGATTTGCTGCAGTAACAACAACTTCTCCCCAAAAGCTCTTTGGCAAATTAGCATCCAATAGCATGCATCTCACCTTCTCAAGCAATGTTCTATTCATCCGTTTAGCTACTCCATTTTGCTGTGGATTAGCAGGGGCTGTTTTGTGCCTTGTTATTCTTTTAGCCTTGCAGTAATTCTGGAATTCCTGAGACAAGAACTCAAGACCATTATCAGTTCTTAACACTTTTAATGACTTACCAGTGAGGTTTTCTTGGTTGATCATCAAATTTCTAAAGGTATTGTAGGCATCACTCTTGTGCTTTAATGGATATACCCACAACTTTCTTAAGAAATCATCAATGAATGTTATGAAATACCCTGAACCACCATGTGTAGTGGTTCTTGTCGGCCCCCATATGTCAGAATGGACATAGGCTAATGGCTCCTTTGTATGATGATGACCAGTTGGATATGGCAGTTTCTTGTCTTTTCCCAGAGCACATTGATCACAGAATTCTCCCTCCTTGTTTATTTCTCCTCCAAGAACTCCCTTCTTGGATAAAATATGAAGGCCTTTATTCCCAATGTGTCCAAGCCTTTTGTGCCATAAATTTGCTTGTTGGCTGCTCGTCACTGCACCTACTTTACCTTGAATTGTTGATCCATTAAGGATGTAGAGGCCATTTCTCTTATTTCCTGTTAGCACCAGGTGTCCTCTTTTTGTAACTTGAATTTCTCCATGTTTTGTGTTGGATTCATACCCTGAATTATTCAAAGAATCAAGTGAGATTAAATTCCTTTTTAAATCTGGTATATACCTTACTTGAGCCAGCTTCTTGATTGTGCCATCATGTAGTTTCAAGGTGATCACTCCTACTCCTTCCACCTTACAAGATTGGTCATTGCCTAATAGGACTGATCCACTGCATTCACTCTTGAAGTCTGAAAACCATTCCGTCCTAGGACACATATGAAAGCTACACCCTGAGTCTAGGACCCACTCCTCAAAGATAGCTGCTACTGCTATGCACAACATATCTGCAGTTTCATAGTTAGTCTTAGCTGGTCCTTTGATTTGCTGCTTATCCTTAGCTTTTTCTGGACAGTTTTTCTTTAAGTGTCCTACTTTATGACATGAGTAACACTTTCTGGTTTCTTGATTCCCATCACTTGGTCTTTTGTTTTGTGGATTCGAATTTGGATTCTTCCTTTTATCTCGATTCTTCCTAAACCCTGTATTCTTGATATTGAGACCTTCACCTAATGGTTGGCTCTTCTGATCTGATGCATTCTGAAGAACCTTGGTCTTGATAGCCATCATTACCTCCTCCAGAGCAAGAGCCACAAACCTTCCATATATAATTACATCTATGAATGAATCTATGGATTTAGGGAGTGCATTCAACAACATGAACGCCTTGTCCTCATCCTTTATTTCCTCATCTACATTTTCAAGATCATCTATGATCTTGACAAATTCATCAAACTTCTCTATAACCTTTCTTTCATCCGTGATCTTGAAATTCAGAAGTTTTTGCTTCAAGTAGAGTTGATTGGCCAAGGATTTAGTTAGATACAGCGAGTCAAGCTTCTTCCAGATATCAGCTGCTGTCTTTTCCTTGTACACTTCTCCAAGTGCTTTATCCCCGAGGCATAAGATCAATACGCTCTTCGCTTTCTTGAAAATCTCATCACGCTTCTGTGCGTTTTCTAAAGAAGATCCAGCGGGAGGATCATGCAGTGCCTCTTCCAGATTATGTTGAATCAATAGGGCCTTCATTTATACATTCCACAAGTTTGAAGTCTCAATTTCCTGTGAACTTGGCCACATCTAATCTCATTGTCGACATCTTGCCATGGTCTGATTCCCACAGACGGCACCAAGCTATTAAAATCAAGATCAAACTTCCAAACACATGCAAGAGCTTCAAAAATTGCAGTACAACTTCAATGGAAACAATCAAGAAATGCAGATGAAAATGATAAAGAGAGACGTGAGTTTTAACGTGGTTCGGTGCTCAATGGCAGCCTACATCCACGGCCAATGGATGACAAATGAATTCACTAAGAATCAACATTAGAATCAGATTACAGAAACACTGAAACTAGGGTTTATCAACCCAGAAATTGAAGAAACTCAAACTCTCTCAATACTCGACTAATTGATCTCATTCTAACTCCTATACATGCGTATTTATATGTGGAATAAAACCCCTCTATCAATTTCTAGAAACCCCCGCAAATCACCCGTGAATTTCGGTTTCAACTCCTAGGGTTCGCGTAGGAACAATTGCAGCCCTAATAACTGAAATAACCGTCGTGAACCGCTCTTTTCTTCCCAGCTCAGATTGACGATGATCCCAATCGATTCTTGAGGAAATGAGCCCGGTTCTGAGCTTCTGACATCATGCTTGATTTAATTCTGCAATTGATTGGCAGTGTACATCACATATATTCACAAGCTTCTACCTATTCCTTTCATCCAACAATACTCTTTATCTGCAAAAGTAATTCAACTATAATCAGCCAATATGAAGTTGCAAAAATATATCCTAATATTTAGAAACACAATGTTTCAGCATTACTAAAACCCATCAAAAGTTTTCACCTTTGAGGAGACTCGGGCTATTAACGACAAACGGAGGAGAATGAAATAGTGTCTTCTTTTGGTATGGCGACAAATTTGAGAGGGGCAATGGAGACCCTACACTCTCCACCGCTTATCCGACGCACTCTTCCCCCAAACAATTCATCGAATTCCCCTTCAAAATCATATCCGTACTACTGTGCCGCCGCACCGCTGCAATCCACCCCCTCACCGCCGTCGACGCTCTAGAAAGAGTCATCGATCTCGGCGACCAAATCTCAAACCTAACCCTCGCCGGTGCTCAGAAGCTCATCGAGTACCTCCAGGACAAGCTAGGTTCAAATTTTGTAAAAAAAATAAAATTTGAATTTTTTGGGACAATGAATGAACCGTTGTTGTTGTCGGTATAATATATGTGTTGTCCGAACCATTGTCGTTGTGTCAAAAAAAAATGCACAACGACAATGGTACATTACATTTGTTGTCTCAACTGTTGTTGTGCATTTTTTTGGTATCCTGACAATGGTTTTATGCAAAAGTGTTGTAAATTTGTCTACTACAACACAAAATGCATAAAACTATTGTAAATCTCGTATTGTTATGCATTTTTGTTGTAGTGTATAGCCGAAACTTTTATGATGTAATGATATAACCTTTATGTTGTAATAGTATAACCTTTATGTTGTAATAGTATAACCTTTATGTATAGATTTCATAACATTTTCAGTAAATAACTTGGACTAGAGTTTGGGTGCGTGTGAGCGCATGTAGGCACGCGTGAATTACACTCTCGGGTCAGATCGATGTAGATCCATGCAGTTGGTGTATAGAAATAATTGTGATCTATATATATATATATATTGATTGATCTATATTGTATAACTTCAGGGAATGAATTTTTGGGGTTATGATGACTCCTGAAATATCTCACCGTAATTATGTGGAAATGAAGATGAAACACCAATATTAAATAGAGGATCTTATTTGGATGATACTAACTTTGTATTAATTTTAACTATTCCACAATCCATGATATATCTTGTAATATCCAAATAAATTCTAAAATCAATTTAATAAACTAAGTTGTTTAATTAATTCTAAGATAAGAATTGTTGAATTTTTCCTCCAATACACCACACAAAATGAGACACATCACCTAGTCTATAGCTTAGCTTAGGTAATGGTTGAAGCAAGATATTTGAACCTTTCTTCTCTTTCTTTTCATTTCTTCATCTTGCAAACATATCACATCTTCCATAGCTTCTCTCGGCCATCAAGCTGCAGCCATATCTTCTCTCCGTTGGCGAAAAATTTCCGGCAAGGCCTTTATTTACATCTTCCGTTTATATTGTAGTTCATGCTAGGGTTTTTCGATTTTTAAAACCTAAGCTAGTGGCTGCTTTGTTCCTCTGTTTTGGCTGCCGTTTTATTGCTGTGAATAGGCCGGTGCTCGGCTGCACCGGCGAGGGGGTTGGTGGGGGCGGCCGGCGCCTGTAGCGCCGGCGGTGGTTGAGTAAAGGCCGCCGCAGATAGCGGCGGCTGTGCAGGTTTTATATATATATATATATGTATGTTGGTTATGTGCGTGTGTGTGTGTGGGGAGGTGGAGATGGTGTCGGGGCTGGTATTAGGAGAAGCCGGCGTCGGTGTAGCGCTGGCATGGCTGACGCTGAAGGGCCGTCGCTTTCCGGCGGCAGTGGCGGAGCAGTATATATATATGTATGTATGTGTGCGATAGTATATATGTATGTTTGTGTTTGGGCTGGGTTGTGTTGGCTGGTGGAAGATGGAGGCTGGCGAGGTGACAGCGGCGCCGGGGCTGCGCCGGCGACGGTGAGGGAGAGCCGCCGCAGCAGCGGCGGCGAAGCTGAATGTAGGTATATATATATATATGTACGTGGCTGTGTATATATATATATATATGTGTGTGTTTAAGTGTGTAAGGAGTGGGGGTGGTGCAGTGGTGTCGCCGGCGACTCGGGGTCGCCGGCCGGAGGCGACGCGGCGGTGGAGCGACGACGACAGTGGCGGAGGGGAGCAGGGGAGGTAGAGTTAGGGTTTTGGGGGTGATTTTAGGGATTTAATAAACCTAAGGACCTAATTGCAATTTCAGATTTATGTCAATTGACCATTTAGTCCTTGAACCTTTAAATATTAACTTTTAACCCTAAGAACTTGCTGGAAATTTACAGAATAGTCCTTATAACCCTAGAATTTATGATATAAACCCTAATCCCTATAGAAATGATTGACACATCCCTAGATCTCGAAAAAATGACAAAAGATAACCTCTAAAATTTGTAGAAGTTATATCTTGACTCTAGAATTTTATAAATTGGTATTTTATGTCCTATTATATTATGAAATGATAGTTCGATCTTAAAGTGCGATAAGATAGGACAAAACGAAATCTTTAAGCGAGCAAATTTTAAAATAATTCTCAATAAACCCAAATTAAATTTAGAAACCCTAGCTATAGATTATTTCTCGAGTTTTTGTTTTATTTATAGGTTTTATAGATTTTAAGATACTTAAGTCAGAAAATAAGTTATATTTTTATTCTCTGTAGGAGGTTCACGTGGAGGATCGAGTTAGATCTTTTATTGAGAGCTTTTACAGAAGATTACGAGACTTTCCAAGGTGGGGGTAAAAATCATTTTCTAGTTTTCAAATCGTAGAATTTTATGAAAATTTATGTGACTACGTGATTTAAATTTCAGTAATTATGTGATGATATTTTACTTAAATCCTTATCGGTAAATGATCTAGTTACGAATAAAGCATATGACTCTGAAAGTTATTGAGTTCAAGTATTTTCAATGAAAAGGATTTAAAGGATGAAAGTCGGGATAATACCCGCTAAGAAAATGTTTTTCTATGCTTAGGTGTTATGTGAATTATGTGGCCAACGTGAATGTGCTCAATGTGTATTATGTGTCTATGTGGAACCATTGTATGAAACTTAACTGCGCATGCGCCTGCACGCCAAGTAGGGTATTCCTTTTTGGAAACCCAACAATGGGGAATTCTATGGAATCCCAACAGGAAGAGGTTTTAAAAACCCAAATGGGGTCGGCTTGGGGCCCGATAGGTATTCTACGGAAATCTATCCAAAGTTGCATTGGGGCTCTTCGGGAGTCTATAACGTGTATTTTATGTATAATATGCAAGCTATAGTATGTGTATTTATTATCATAATTATTCCCTCCTCACTAAGTGTTCTTTGACACTTACCCCAAATATGTGTTGTTTTTACAGAAAAACATTAAATGCAAGGAGGAAGAACAGAAATGTCTGTCATTTTGCCTGTAAATATTAATGTCTATGGATGGATGATAATTATGAAGCTTTTGATATGTATAAGACAAAGTTTACACGTTTTGAACGAACAAGAAAGTTTCCGCTGATCAGAGAAAATTTTATCTATTTGCTATGTATATTTTTCTGAAATTGGTTTTGTTTTAAAAATTTTAATGGTTTCGTTTTCTTGCTGGACGCCCGATTTTGTAAAGCTGCGTTTATACTCTGGTATTTTAAGAAGAAAAAAAAATAACTATTTTAATTATAATTATGTTTATAAAATAAGATATGAAAATGGGGCGTGACATATCTTTTCTCTCCTTTCTTCTCCTGGCTCTCCCCCTTGTACATTGGGGAAAGTGCACAATTGTTCTATCAATTTTGGAGGGTGGCAATTTTTTGTCTGCAACTCTTAATTTTGTGCAATCTTTAGATAAATATTCACAAATAATCACGAAGCTCAAATCATTCAGCAAGGTAAACAATCATCTTGACAAATCATCAATTGGATTTACATTTAATAGTATATATCAAGAGATTACGTGGAGCACGTGATTCGTAAGAATATAATTTAAAGAAATTACCCCACCTTCAGTACTAGAGCTCCTAAATCTCCTACATCCTATGTGATCTTAAAGTGATGCCTCTTCTGCATTCTTCACAAGGTATAAGAGCTCATCTTAGATCCTGACGAACTATTCATAAATCAAAGTAAAATCTTACACTGAAACTCTCTGTGATAACATATTAGGGTGATAAGAGACGTCAAAAACACAATCTTTAAATTTTATTGAATGATATAAGTTATTAGTTGATAATGAATGATACTATACTTGTTGTTTTTAGTTGAACTTTGAGTTGTTTTTGTTTGGTTTTTTTTGATGAATTGTGTTTCAATCAATTGAGGTATATATATAAATTGCTTTGAGTAGAGGCCAATGATTTTGATTTGGTTAACATTTAAGATATCAAGGAAATTTGTTTGGTTTGTGGTGTAAGAGATTTCAGCATTCCTGGTTGATGAGAATGATCAATCGATCTAGTTACCAGTCACATGATCTCTAATTACTTTGAACTAATTTAATATATGTTTGTAATAAATACTTGAGTTGTGGAACTCTTTTGATGATGAATAATATTTGTGATGTGGTTAGTTTAATTTCTTGTAGAAAATTTTGTAATTTGGATATTTATAATATTTTATAATTCATTATATTTATAATTCAATTTTAATTACATAATTATTATTATAAGTTGTTTTAAAACCATGAAGCCAACAAGCAAAACAAAAACTTATAACAACGGTTAATGACTATCTACAACCGTTGTCCTATACATCTATGACAACAGTTCACAATCATTGTCTTCCTATTGTCATATGATCTACGACAATAGTTTATAACCGTTGTTATAATAGTTGTTGTCTTTTCTATATACGACAACAGTTATTAACTGTTGTTACAACATTGTCTTTGCCGTCTAAACAACAGTTAGAAACCGTTGTCCTATCGTTGTATTATCTGGGAAAGACAACGGAGTTAGAAAATTGAGGATAAAAAATCTGTTTTTTTAGACCCCTATGACAATGGTTATAAAAAATTATGGATAAAAAATCTGTTTTTTTATAAACCATTGTCTATGCCTTTGTTGTAGGGGTTTAAGACTACAGTTACTGTTGTTTATGAGCTCTTTTTTTCTGACTCTACGACAACGGTGGCTACGATAATATTGGATTTCATGTAAGTGGTTTATATACTATAAAGGTTAAAAAAATCATTATTTTCCGGTGCTAAAATTTAATTACATACCCTTAATTATATCCTCAAATCTATTGTTGAGAATTTATTCTATAGATTAGTTGTGAGAAGAAAGCAGCATAATCTACATTAAGTTGGCAGAAAAACAAGACAATTAACACAGTATTCAAAGAGCTAGTTCCTTCCCAGTCCAATTTAGTAATTATTCAACCATGTCACACAGTTCTTAACTACCACATCCACCTCCACCACCGTCACCGCCACCTCCGGAGTCCCCACCACCGTCAGCACTGATAACAGCAGTAGCAGCCAGAGCTGCTTCAACTCCAAGAACCACCATACCATCACACGAGACAATGAGCACGGTATATGTTTTCATGATCTTATCCAATATCACATCCCTTTTAATATTCCTATAACACCTTCTTTATATACTCTTATTATATATATATATACGAGTTTTAGATAACAGGCATTACACGTAAAGACTAATTCAAATTAAAGAAAGAAATAACACAAATACCTTATTTATAATACTTTTATATTAGAGTTCTACTTATAATTAAATTCTATAATATTTTGAATTAGTTGGGATTTTAATATAAAATTATTTAAGTATGAAAATTCTAAATTACTATTATAACCTTAAATAATAATTTTAATAGGGATATATTCGATAATTCATATTTTGTAAAAAATATCCATACTTTTATATAGATAATAGATACATATAACTGTTTATATTTATTGTATTAATATTATACAACAATGTAGGAAACTTGCTGAACATTTGACTTGGTACAAATACAATACTAGTTCTTTTTTTTCTTGAGTGCAACCAACCTCATTAATGCAGAGAATGACTTTTTGCCGTAATGATGACTTCTGAAAAATTAATCTCACCATAATTCTGTGGAAATGAAGATGAAACTTTGAGTTATATTGAACTATTCCACAACTTTGGCATAGCTTTTTTTTTTTTTTTCTTTTTTCTTTTTTTATTTATCACCGAAAGTTATATATTACCAATCACATAGCTCGAATTTATAAGATGCAGCCTCATATTACTATATATTTAATGGGTCAATCAACACAGAGATCAACATAGTCAACTCATTACAAAATCGAATTTCATTTACTTGAAAAATATAGTTTAACATCTTCTCCACAAAAAGTGAGCACAACATGCATATATATCCATCTTATTGCTGTATATAATTATGTGTTATAGTTTTCTGCAAGCCCAATCTTAATAAGTTAACTTTACTTTTTATTGTAGATGCGTTATGACAAACGCGTTGCTACTTAATTCAGTTTCCACTGGGAATTTATTTTATTTTATTTTATTTTATTTTTACTTATAACTTGTGTTTGGAATAATTTCAAGTAATTAGCTTACGTAGGGAAATGACCATTTGACTTTTTAATTAACATAGAATAATTAATTCATTGCTTGTGCAGTTATGCTTGCCTACTAACATAGAATTAATTTATTGAAATAACAAAATTAAGTAGGGTCTCCAAATCCCGATACATACTATACAACTTTGGAACAAAATAACTTGAGACACCACCTATGCAATCCGAATGCATCACATAGGCTCAACTGTTCGCAATTTTGAATGATCCATGCATAACCAAACTCACCAAGACATGAAACTTGACCTCTAAATTCTTTGATTATAGTCTCACTTTGCAATTTCATTCAACATTGGTTTAATTTGGACTCCACCAACTCAACAAAGACAAGGACCAAAAACCCATGCAATTTCCTTCTTAACTAACTTTTTAGGGTAAATAACATTTTCTCATAATTTGAAAACTACATTATGTATATTCTATCATCTCATGTTGGAAAATGGTTTGGAAAAGTTGATTTTTACCAATCTTTGTTCAATTTTTACATGTTGTTTTGTTTGTTAAAAACAATAATAAAAATTGTAAATTTGAAATCTACGTTTCGAGTAAATAAATTTAGAGTATTTATTTTCTCATATTCAATTTCGGATGAATTAAAAATTAATACTTGAAATTGTCAACTTAAATTGAAAATGTGAAAGTTTGAAAATGTGGACCTATACATAGTTAGGCTTTGAATCTATTGGAAATCTTATGGGGTCTTCTACATTATTAGATCATGGCCTTTTGGAAATTAAAAGTAGAGAAATTAGTTTCATTTGATGTCCTTATAAATTGGTTTGAGTCCAATTGGCTATATTGAGGACATGAATAGTTCTGTAAAAAAAGGTTTTGACCAAACAAATTTAGTAGATGTCTCTCACAATAAGAGTATGAAAAGAAAAGAGAATATATTGTCTTTTTGTCCTGTTGTGAAGATAAATTGTTTGGTCTAAACAATAACTAAAATAGTAAATAACTATGTAAGTTATGTCCAAATAATAGTGTATGGAATATCAATTTATTAATTTATTACTTTCAAGAAATAACCTAGACATCCTAATATGGAAAAACAAGTTTCCCACATAAATGTTGAAATGTTGGGGGATAAAGTCGTCCCATAAAAATCTCAAATGTGGGGGTGATCAACTAGTGGCTAAAAGCAACTGATCTCTAGTCAAATAATTTTCACGGGCTATACGGATCTAGGAAGTAAGGATTGGAATGGAGATCAATTCTGTTGCATGTCTTGGGAAATGAATTCAAAAATTCAAACATTAAAAAACTTTGATAGCAGTCACTCAATAATGATCATAGAAATCGCTGCGAAATTAGCTAAATGAGACAACTAAGTTATGAAATATTCAATTGAGCACTAGGAACTCACTCACCATTCCCAAAGGACAACCAAGTGCGAAAAGATAACTATCATGTTAGATGTGTGGTGAGGTAAGCTTCTAAAATTTTTAATAACGCATATACCTAATAAGATGGAGTATCACAAGTTACTATCTAAATAAAATCGTCCTAATAATAGAAAGTCACTTATGTAAGTGGGAGGATGGTCGCCTCGATTAAGTGCCTTCATGAAGTGTTTATAAACCAAGTTATAGTACGGGGTCGAAATGGACACAATGCGAGAACAAAAATATTGGAGTTGCTATTATGTAAATATTATTGTCTTGGTTTACACAAAAACTGACAAGTTCAAGACATCACGTTCACCAAACAGTGAGTAAATCTGATAGCGTCTTGCTAAGGAATGTTCAAAGCTTGAAGCTATCTATTCTGATGAAATAGCATTTTGCCGGAACTTTCTGAAGTGTCTGTTTGCATATGCATTAATTTTTATTCATGTGGGAGATTGTTGGAAGTTGGTTTGGAAAAGTTGATTTTAATCAATTTTTACATGTTTTGTTTGTTAAAAACAAAAATAAGTTGTAAATTTGAAATATACGTTTCGAGTTAATAAATTTAAAATATTTATTTTTTGAAATTCAATTTTAAATTAATGAGAAATTGATATTTAAAGTTGAAAAATTAAATTGAAAATTTGTTGTAGAACATATTCTACAACATATTTTCCATTTAAGTTGGTACAACACATTTTCAATAAAATTTTCAATTTCAATTTAAGTTGGTACAATATTTTCTTGAGTGCAACCAACTTCATTATTACACGAGGGAATGACTTTTTGGGGTCAAATGATGACGTCTGAAAAATCTCACCATAATTCAGTGGAAATGAGGATGAAACTTTGTGTTAATTTGAATTATTCCACATTTTGTATATATGGGGAAATTGCACATGCAATTGCTTTATCATTCATGAAAAATATATTTTAATATGTTAGCCACAAAAAATGAGCACAAAGTACTACTGCGCACACACAAACATACACACATATATATATATATATATATATATATATATATATATATATATCTATCTTATTGCTGCTGTATGCTAAATATATGTGTTTTACTTTGCAATTCTCATATAATAAGTTAATTTTATTGTAGATGCGCCATGACAAACGCGTTGCTACATAATTCAGTTTCGACTAGGAATTTTATTTTATTTTATATTTTATGTTTGAAGCAATTTCAAGTAATTAACGTAAGGAGATGAACAGCTGACTTTTTAATTCTAGCATAGAATAATTGATTAATTCATATACAGATATGCTTCCCTACTTATAGATATGCTTATACAGATATGCTTCCCTACTAACATATAACTAATTTATTTAAATAATAAATTTAAGTAGGTTTTCCAAATCTCTCAATGACGGATCCATGATTTTGATTCAGGGGTCCAAGTCGATTAATAAAAAATATAAATACACAAATTTTAAATCGATAATATAAACATATTATACGATAAAATTAATGTATTACAACAGTTTTCTTCTATTTTTCATATTCTGAAACCGATGCATAATTGTTTCATTGTTAACATTTCTAAATACATCATTTTCAATGTATGAAACAAGACAATTATTCAATAGTGTATCACTTATTCGATTGCGAAGAAAATTCTTGATTATCTTCATTGGCGAAAAAACTATTTCTATTGTGGCAGTGACAACCGGTAATATCAATGACAATTTAATCAACAAGTAAATCAATGGAAAAATAATGTGCTTCCTTGTAAAAACCATCTTCTGAGCAAGTCTTCTTACTTCATTTGCTTCTAAAAAGTTTTTATGCAAACGCACATCAAAAACAAAGTTCTCAAGTTGACTCTCAAGTTCATATTAGAGCAATTGTAGAAAATACGGATGGATAAAATTTTGCAAGGTGAAGCAGTTTGTTTTTGTCAAATACCGCAAATGAGTCTATAGGATCAAAACATGTCATACATAGAAGCAAATCAGTATTCAATTCATCAAAACAATGATTAAGCTCTTGAGTTTGCATGTCAATCATAGAATAAAATAGCTCAACTCTGTAATGGTGAAGATTAGTGAACTTTTCAATTCTACGCTTTAATCTTCCTCGAGGTGCATATGTGTCATCCATGTTTGATAAAACTATCTTATGTTTGCTACAAAATTTTGAAACTTCAATCAACAAAGCTTCCCAACCATCATCTCTCAATGCTTGCAAATGAACTTTGGATACTTTCACAAGATTCATTGCATTAACAATATCTTGATCATTCCTTTGAAGAACTTGTGAAAGTTCATGTGTGATTCCCAAAATTCTTCTCATGAGATGTAAAACAAAAATAAACTCAAAGTTAATCAATATCCAGCAAATCAATTGTTTCAGCCCTTTCTGAACCATCATTACCATTCTCTCCAACATGCTCAGAACATCAACAATAGATGAAAGTAAATGCATCAAGTTAATGAGAGTACCATAATGAGAACTCGAATGAGTATCTCCCAGCCGCTTTAATGTCATTTCTTGATGTAATCCTCTTCCGATTTTGACTTCATCATTTGGAATCCCTTCAATGATATTTGCTTCTCTAGACGCATATCCATATGCTTACAAGAACCTCCAACAACATTACATACATGTGTAATAGTATTGAAAAAAGAACCAATACTTGTAAGCTTTTTAGCAACGACAACAAATCTTAGGTGGAGTTGATGAGCAAAACAATGGACATAGTAAGCAGCGATTTTTTTTTAGCAGCAAACTTTTTAAACCATGAAGTTCACCTCTCATATTGCTATCTCCATCATATCCTGACCACTTAAACTAGAAATACTCAAGTCATGAGTAGAGAACAATGATTCGATACCTTTCTCAAGTGAAGTTGCAGTTAAGTCACTAACATGCACAAGATCAAGAAAATGTTCAATAATACATCCATTCTTATCCACATAATGAATAACCACTCCCATTTACTCTTTCACGAACACATCTCTACACTCATCAACTAAAAATTGAGAAAAAATCATTTCCAATGTCTTTAATGATTGCATTAGTAGTCTTAATTGTAGCTGCACTTATGATATCCTTTTGAATTTTTGGAGATGTTAGCTTGAGATTTTCAGGAGCATTATGCAACACAACATTGTTGATTTATTCATTACACGAAGCAATAACTTTCAAAAGCTCGATATAATTACCTTGAGAATAAATTTCATAACAAGACCCAGTTTATAAATTAATTTTCAATTCTGGATTCGGATTTTAAAGTTTCTCAATAAGGGGCTCAATTTAACATTTTTTCTCAATTCAAAGCTTGAAATTTAGATTGAGTTTTCAATTCAAGACAAAATTTCATTTTTTTTCTTTTTTATTATATTTATAATTTATTTATATTTTAATATGTATTTATAATTTACATAAATTAAGACAAGTCTGTACAATTTTGGAACGATCTTTATCCTACTTGTATTAATTTATATATATAATAAATGCAATTAAAAAAATAAAGATTCTTTTATTTTCTTAATTTTATGAATAAAAGTATAAAAAATCGATTTTAATATTTAATATAAATTATATTTTATGAATTAAATTAATTATATTTTTTTCTTTCTTTTTTTCGTATAAATTAAGATAAGTCGGATGAAAATTGTTCTTAAAGCGCACTAACTTGACTTAATTTATCCAAAATATGAATACATATTGAACTATATATAAGTTTATAAAGATAAATAAAAAAAAATGAAATTTTGTCTTAAATTGAGAACTCAATCTAAATTTCAAGCCTTGAATTGAGAAAAAATGTTGAATTGAACCCCTTATTGAGAAACTTTAAAATTCGAGTCTAGAATTGAGAACTAATTTATAAATTGGGTCTTGTTATGAAATTTATCCTTACCTTGATTCAACGATTTCCCAGACTCATCACTTCCTCAAAAAGTTAATCCTTGCACAATGTGATAACGAAAGCAAACAATTGATGCATTCAACCTACAACGATAATCAATCTTTGATTTTTCTGATATCTTAGAAAAAGACATTTCAAATTGTTGACCTTGATTCATCAAATCTTGACAAGTCAACCTATATTTGCTATGATCACTATTATGATCTCCAACATAATCTCTCAATCTTTCTTTCTTACGCCAAACATTAAATCCTTCAAACACAAAAGCATCATGCCCTCTTTCACTATGTCCCATCGAGAAAAGATAACAATATAAACAAAATGCCGCATCTTTTGATACACAATACTCCAATCAATCATTAAATTCATCAAACCAAGATGCAAGAAATTTACTTTTTCAATTTCCATCTATCTTTTGAGGAAAATCATGTTCACATGGTTGACATGGACATTTGAGTAAGTAAGCTCTACGAACTTGTTTAATTAAATTAGGTGGGCAGCTCATTATGTTAGGTTGTAGTCCCATATCACATGGAAGATTTTCCATATCAACTTCATTATCATTAATTTGATGTGGTGGTGGTTGAAGTTGAACAACGAGTGCATTGATTGAAGATGATGATGTCTCCACATTAAATCATATTTTTCCAAAATATATTTTCATTATCTATATCTATAAGAAAAATAGAAGTATTGGAAATTAAATTAAATATGTAAGAACTTCCTAAATTGAAATGAAATTGATAAACTAAGTTTTCCCATCTCCTACAATAATGAAAATATTCCATAATTTTAAGTATAGAAGAATTTTAAACGAAATTTAAAAGAAAAAATTATCCTTTTCGATTAAAATAAATCACATATACAATTTAAAGCACCATAAATTAACAATTATGATGAAGTATAATGTAAATAAGAGTAAATAATTATAAAATGTTACTTTGAAATTAGATGGAGAAGCAATTGAAAAAAAAGAGAAATTAGGATTTAAGTGGGAGATAGAAAAGATGATGAAAAGATTTTCTCTTTTATTGCCTTGAAAACTCATGCATAAAAATTGGGAATGTATAATTTTTTTTTAATTAAAATAGTAAAATAACTAAAATACCCCTACTTTTTTAAAAGAAATTCAAGGGGGCCCAGTGCCCCCTTGGCCCCAAGTCCATCCGTCCGTGCCTATTGTATATATGTTTGTTCCGGCTTAAATTTCACGGATGAGATAGATGGGAATTAGGGATGCAATCTATTTCATATTCCCCGTCCCGTAGGGATCCCGGACTCGTTCTCCACGGAGCCCTGAATTATATATATATAATATAACATAATATAATATAAATTATTATAACAAATAAATATATTTTAATATACAAATTAAAAACTCAAAACTCTATTTATCATTCTCTTCTAAATGAATTGAAGTATTGAACAATGGTGGAAATTAATGAAATGTAATAAGATAGTTTATCTTTGTGTTAGTTAATTTGATTTAATTATATTTTATCTTTTATTAAGATTATTTTTATGTTTTTTTACTTCATTTTAGTTATAAGTAATTATATGAATTATTTTTATGTATTAATTAAACAAAAAAAATTATTCAAAAAAAGAACAGGATCAGGCGAGGATCTGCACAGGACGGGAGCAAGGGTAGGGGTAAATTTTCCCTTCAAAGCTAGAGAGGACGGGGACGGAAACTTCCCAGAAACACAGGGATGAGGATGGGGATTGCTCTTCCAACCCCACCCCGTCCCGCTCCATTATTGTAGTATCCACAAATTATTTAAATAATAATAATAATAATAATAATAATAATAATAATAATAATAATAATAATAATTTGAGGATTTAAAAATTTAACTAATCAAGTTTAATAAAAATTAGTGGCAAGTTAAATAAAAATTAGTGGCATGGTTGACACATCATGCATGATATCATAACACATGGCCAATTTCAAGGATAAGGGCTATTTGATAAGATAAATAAATAAATAAAAAATGAAATGAAAATGAAAGGAAAATAAGGAAAAGAAAAGAAAGTTTCCATCTCTCTCTCCTCAATTAGCAAGCCCCGCAGCCATCTTCACCAAAACACCATCGCTGCCAATTTCTCTCATTTTCCGTCGGTGAGATTTTCCGGCCAAATTCCTCCGATTAAGGTATAGTTTCTATCGAGCCCATCATTAATTTGGATCTGAAACGTTAATCGGCTCGGTCTCTTTGTTTCTCGCTGACTCTCTATGCTCTGTCTTTCGTCGCTGCTATGTTGCCGTTGTGGGTCGTCGGCGCTCGGTTGCGCCGGCAAGATGTGTGGAAGGATGGGAAAGCCGGCGCCTGTTGCGCCGGCGTGTGTTGTGGAGAGCCGCCGCTTGCTGGAAAGTAAATATATATATGTATATGATGGTGTGCTTGAGAGTGTGTATGTATATATGTATGCACGGTGTGTGTTGAGAAGGGGCCGGCGCTTGCAGCACCGGCGTGGAGTTTAGGAGGAGCCGCCGCTAGCAGCGGCGGCGAAGCTGGAAATTATATATATGTATGAAATCGTATATATATATATATATACATATAGGCTATGTATTTTTGAAGTGGATGTATGTATATATGTTGTTGAATGTGTTGTTTGGTGAGTGTGTTGAATGGGGTGTCGCCGGCGACGGGAGGTCGCCGGCAGCGGAGGCAGTGATGGCGGCGGCGGCAAGCTCCGGGCAGGGGCAGTGGGGGAAGAGAGAGGCTGGAAATTGGGGGAAAATAGGCAATGGCATTTCCCTGTAAATTTGATAACTTGTTAGGGGTATTTTTTGCCATATAGTTGTTGCTAGAATTTTGAAATTTAAGTTTAATAATTTCTGAAACTTTATAATTAAGATTTAGATAATCAAAGCATGCTTAAAACCTAATTTATGTATAATTATCAAGGAACATTGAAAATATTTAACTTACATAGTTTGATATAATAATTAACGATAATATGCATGTTTTGCCTAATAAATCATGGAATTATGATAATATGTTTGGGATTTAGAATATATTAAGCCTATGGATATTATCTTATAAATTATAGTATGTGATATATGAAAATCGAGATTTAATTAATTGATAAAGATAAGTTATAACTTTAATTTTTATAAATTATGTTTTAAGTATCATAACTAAGAGGATAAATATTGGATTTTGAATTCATGAAAATAACGTTTTGAACTTTCGAATATATATATATATATATTGGAATTAAAGAGTATTACTTAAGTTATGATAAATGAGACAAGTTTTAATTAAATAATAAAGAAAGATTTTATATAGATTAATGTATGTTAAATTGGATTCATTTATATAATTAATTAGGGAATAAAGCCCTAGATTTTATCCAATTGATTAAGAAAATATAGTTTAAGCTCGATTTTGGAATTAGGTATTATTGCAATATTTATTATGATTTTTTTACCAAAGATTTATTTGGAATTATTAGCTAAACCTATGTCTAGCAAGATTGCTTTTGAGACTAAAAATTATAAACTTATAAATGTTATGCTAATAAAATTAATTTTACGATTTAATTGTTATTTCTAATTTAAGGATAAATAACCCTAAATTCATATTTATTTTAATCCGAAATATTAATTTCAAATTGAACTATATAGATTATGAATTATACATTTAATTACAAAATAGGGTTTACCTTAAAATATTATTTTATTAATTCGATGATAGTTCAATTAGAAGCTAAGTCGAACTTTTATGATTATAGGCGATACGCAGGAGTACGCATCCTAGGTATATTTGGGAACTAGAAGCTTTTTGATCAGCTGCTCTAAAGGTGGGGGTAAAACTTTATTTATGATTTTAAATCGTACAGTTTTAAGGAAAATTATGTGACTAAGTGATTTAAATTCCGTCATTATTTGCTGTTGGTTTCAATGAAAATGTTTTTATTACGTGAACAGTATTTCAAGTAAATTACATGAATTTGAGAGCTATGGATTTTCAAGTTACGCAAATGCAAAGGATTTCAAATGATGATAAGTCGGGATAATACCCGCTAAAAAGGGGTTTCTTTAGAAACCAACACATGTCAAAGGTTTTTCTGTACTTATGTGTTATGTGAGTTATGTGGCCAACGTGAACGTGCTCAATGTGTATTATGTGTTTATGTGGAACCATTATGTGAAACTTAATTGCGCATGCGCCTGCACGCCAAGTAGGGTATTCCTTTTTGGAAACCCAACAATGGGGAATTCTACGGAATCCCAACAGGAAGAGGTTTAAAAACCCAAATGGGGTCGGCTTGGGGCCCTGATAGGTATTCTTCGGAAACCTATCCACAGTTGCATTGGGGCTCTTCGGGAGTCTACAACGTGTATTATATGTATAATATGCAAGCAATAGTATGTGTATTTTATTATTATAAATTTCCTCTACCCCACTAAGTGTCCTTTTGGCACTTACCCCTTTTATGTAAAATGTTTTCAGTTTAAAGAATTTAGGGCGTGGCGCTGGAGCGATGGATGCTGGTAGCCAATGATTAAAAGTTGAAGAAAATTTTAATTCAAAAATGTATGTTTTATAATAATTTTCTGGAATTTATTTATCTTTAATTTCTTAAATGAGTGAATTTTATTTGTAAGTAACGCCTCGATGAACGATTACCATTTTAAGGAAACGGGGCGTTACAGGTGGTATCAGAGCAGGTCTATGATTCTGTAGACTTGCAAAAATATTTTCGTTATCTGAAAAAAAAAAATTTCTTTTGTCGTATTATGAATTCAATCAAAATTGAAAATATATCTTTTCTTTGAAAGAAAAACTCTTATTAGCTACCGGCATCTACATCTAACCTACTACTGCGCCTTCGCTAAGGTATGTTACGTTTAGATGTTTAACTATTTTATGACATTGGATTTATGTGAAAAAGGAGGTCGTATAGACATTTTCTTAGGATTGCTTTAATACATGATTTGTGATTATGTGGTGGTGGATCACTGTTATCGACACACTGCTTGCTGGACGCCGCCACTGAGCCGCTGACTGCAGCAGCATGAGCTCGTGTGCGTAAATGGCCGCGGCAGGAGTTGGTACAATGTTATGTGATTGGTTAAGTCATGTTAAGCTATCTTATATGTGAAATAATGTTATGATGACAACGATGATAGAGAAATTTATAGATATATTGATATGATCAAGGGAAGCAGGTTATGAGTTGAGTGAAATGATTCTCAAGGGTTTTAATATCACATAGACTTTAAGGTAAAACATAGTTTCCATAAAATGTGACCATAGCTAGAATAGCATAGATGCTCAAAATGGATTTCACATGCCTTAAACATCAGGGATAGAATTACGTTGAAAATTTCATGATAGGTTCTTTAGGCTGGCATTTGTGATAATAAAACGTTTTGGCATTACGATCAATTAATCACGGAAGATGACCTTGGAAGAAAATCGATGATCACGAATGTTCAAAAAATCTCTTATTAAATGTTGAAGCGTGGCAACTTTCTTTTATTCATCGGGAAATATTCATAAGAATAAGAAACCGATTTCACTCTCCTTGCTTGGAAAAAAAAAAACAACAACAACAACGCGCTTTCTCTTTCTACTCCACGAGGAGCGTTTTAGATGTAGATGATATAATCATAACTTCTCTTTACGTACCGCTAGAAAAGTTTAACGCCACTTCACCAACTGGCGTTACCTGCGCATAAACTGAAACCATTCTACGTGCGACCTTCGCCGGAGATGAAGAAAATCAAGTCAAGGAAACGAATTTAAATTTATTGCTCAAAGACCGGCTCCCGAACTAAAACTCTCTTTCTTTTTCCGCTGAAATCAGACTGGAGAAATGATTAACCGAATTACAGCGATTCATATAAATAATAGATTCGAAATAATTAAGATTTAAATCAAATCAAAAACATGCTATTCTTAATCTTCCTCTATCAAACAGTTTCGAATTTTTAATCCACTAACCTTCAATGAAAGAGGAGGACTTACCGATACGGAAGAATGGTTGATGGCCCCAGATAAACTTTCTACTCACCTAATCTGTACCGACGAGCAGAAAATTTCATGCATTATTTTCAATTCATCGTGGAGGCGAGTTTCTTACGAAACTTATATGATAGAATTTTCACCTAAAAAGAAGAACCGTAATGACGTGGACGGACATTAGAAAAGGGATCATGCAGAATTAATTGTCGAAAAAAAAAATTACCGTGGTAAGAATGAAACGAAATTTCTACCCCACCGCCAAGGGTTGCTGACGGCTAGAGAATATGAACGAAAGTTTAATCAATTAAGCAGGTACGCGACACACTTAGTCAGCACCGATATAAGAAAACGCTAGACGCTTTAGTAGGAGCCTACATTTGAATAATTGCGCTATTTTGGTTAGACATGAAGGAATGACATACGTCGAGATCATCGAGAGAGCTCAAGAAGTCGTTTCGTATATGTGCCTGGACTCCGTAATTCCCAAAAAGTCTATCAAGACGCCTAGGAAAAAAAAACGATTAAAATGAAGATCAAACTATACCTCTCAACGAAATAAAACGACCGATGGTGAGTGGCACTCTGAATGCCTCTATTCTCAAAATGGAAGCCACATGTTCAAGATACGAAAGAGCTCACACCAGACAATACCTAGGGAGGACTGGACGTTGCCACCAATGTTAAGAGCCTAACCATAATTCGAACGTTAGTCCTAAAAGTAGGATAGTTAGACCAGATTTCAAACCAAGACCCGAAACAGGAAAAGCTCGAGTTTTTGCTCTCACACAAAGCGAGACCACTGAAGAGTCAAAGACCACGACCGACGATCAATATGCTTAACAAGAGAGAATGTGAGACGTTGTCGATAAATATTGTAAATCTCGAGCAGGAAAACGAACCCTATCAAAATAATATCGATAATAAAGAAATATGTGGATGCTTATCCGGAAGATTTATTTGGGCTATCTTCTGATCGACAAGCTGAGTTCGGCATAGATTTGGTGTCGAATCAACATCAGTGTCAAAAGTGTCATATCGAATGACGCCAAAGAAGTTAGAAAAAAAAAATTTGAAGATGCGATTACAAGAGCTTTTGAAAAAAAAAAAAAACTTTATACGTCCCATCGTATCTCCTTGGGAAGCTCCGGTGTTGTTCGCGAAGAAAAAATGATGGAACGTTTCAAATGTGTGCTGGCTATCGCGAGCTAAACAAAAGAACTATCAAGAATAAATACCCGCTACCTCGAATAGAAAATTTATTTTAACTAATTAGGAGGCGCAAGCGTGTTCTCGAAAATAGATTGGAGATCGGGATATTGGCAAGTGAAGGTCAAGTAGAAGATATAACTAAGACAAGCTTCAGAACGAGAGACGATCATTTCGAATTCGTAGCCGTGTCTTTTGGATTTAGTAACGCGCCAACAATTTTATGAATATGATGAATCGAGTCTTCCATCCATACCTCGATCGTTTCGTTGTAGTTTTTAACGATGACATTTTAGTATACTCGTACGATAAACTCCAACAGGAAGGACAACAGAGAATTTCGTTGGAAACTTTGAGAAATGAAAGGTTATATGCAAAATTCAAGAAGCGTGAGTTTTGGTTAGAAAAAAAAAATAAAAAAATAAAAAAAAATTCGTTCATTAGGCATATCGTCGCTTCAAAAAGAATTAAGGTAGATTCGGCTAGAGTGGAAGTTTTTAATAATTGGAAAACGTCAACTAACATAAACGAGGTACGAATATATATATATATATATATATATATATATATATATATATATATATATAAATAAATCTTCAAGCGCAGCGGAAGCGTAGTGGAAAAATATGAAAATGAGCATTAGACTTTTCATCAAGAGATGTCTTGTTTGCCAGCAAATTAAAAGTAGGATAACAGCGACTAGCAGGGATGCTGACACTACTGGAAATACCCGAGTGATAGTAGGCAGACTAATCCAGTCTGCTCATTTTTTTTCTGTCTATTAAAATGACTTTCGACCTGGATAGATTAGCACGAATTTATTCTATAAAGAAAAATAATCAGGCTCCATGGAATACTAGTCTTTATTGTATCTGATAGGGACCTTCGCTATATCTCCAGATTCTGGCAGAACCTGCAAAATAAGTTATGCACCAAATTAACTTTCAACACTGCTTTGCATCCCCAAATTGATGGCCAAACGGAACGAACGATATAAATTTTAGAAGACACGTTGAGAGCTAGTGACTTGGATCTGCATGAAAGCTGAGAAGACCATATATATTTGGTGGAGTTCGCTTATAATAATAGTTATTCAAGGCGCTATACAGAAGAAAGAGTCGATCACTTCTATACTGAGATGAAGTGAGCGAAAAATGAGATTTTGAAACCTGAGTTAGTCGAACGAGCAGTAGACATGATACGAAAAGTTCGAGAAAGAATTAAGACAGCTCAAGATCAACAAAAGTCTGATGCAGACGAGAGATGTCGAGAATTGGGTTTCGAGGTGGGAAATAAAGTTTTCTTGAGGGTATCACCCATAAAAGGAGTCTATTGCTTTGAAAAAAAAAAGGGTAGCCTGAAGTCAAGATATATCGGACCGTACAAGATTTTAGAACAAGTCGGAGGAATGTCGTACAGACTGGCTTTGCCGTCGGACTACATCGATATACATAAAGTCTTCCATGTATCCATGTTGCGAAAATATATTTTCAATCCGAGCTATGTTATCAATTAATAACATATAGGGTTGGGGAAGAATATGTCTTATGAAGAGATTCCGGTGGCAGTCCCAGACAGGAAAGTTCATAGGTCAAGAAATCAAAAAGTGTCTTTGAAAAAAAAAAATGCAGTGGAGCCGTCAAGATATCAACGAAGCAACTTGGAAAGAAGAAGAAGAAATTTTAGCAAAGTATCCGAATTTACCGAGTTTTGATACGTCTCAAAATTTCGAGGACGAAATTTCTTTGTAGGAGGGAAGGATGTAGTATCCACAAATTATTTAAATAATAATAATAATAATAATAATAATAATAATAATAATAATAATTTGAGGATTTAAAAATTTAACTAATCAAGTTTAATAAAAATTAGTGGCAAGTTAAATAAAAATTAGTGGCATGGTTGACACATCATGCATGATATCATAACACATGGCCAATTTCAAGGATAAGGGCTATTTGATAAGATAAATAAATAAATAAAAAATGAAATGAAAATGAAAGGAAAATAAGGAAAAGAAAAGAAAGTTTCCATCTCTCTCTCTCCTCAATTAGCAAGCCCCGCAGCCATCTTCACCAAAACACCATCGCTGCCAATTTCTCTCCTTTTCCGTCGGTGAGATTTTCCGGCCAAATTCCTCCGATTAAGGTATAGTTTCTATCGAGCCCATCATTAATTTGGATCTGGAACGTTAATCGGCCCGGTCTCTTTGTTTCTCGCTGACTCTCTATGCTCTGTTTTTCGCTGCTGCTATGTTGCCGTTGTGTGTCGTCGGCGCTCGGTTGTGCCGGCAAGATGTGTGGAAGGGTGGGAAAGCCGGCGCCTGTTGCGCCGGCGTGTGTTGTGGAGAGCCGCCGCTTGCTGGAAAGTAAATATATATATGTATATGATGGTGTGCTTGAGAGTGTGTATGTATATATGTATGCACGGTGTGTGTTGAGAAGGGGCCGGCGCTTGCAGCGCCGGCGTGGAGTTTAGGAGGAGCCGCCGCTAGCAGCGGCGGCGAAGCTGGAAATTATATATATGTATGAAATCGTATATATATATATACATATAGGCTATGTATTTTTGAAGTGGATGTATGTATATATGTTGTTGAATGTGTTGTTTGGTGAGTGTGTTGAATAGGGTGTCGCCGGCGACGGGAGGTCGTCGGCAGCGGAGGCAGTGGTGGCGGCGGCGGCAAGCTCCGGGCAGGGGCAGTGGGGGAAGAGAGAGGCTGGAAATTGGGGGAAAATAGGCAATGGCATTTCCCTGTAAATTTGATAACTTGTTAGGGGTATTTTTTGCCATATAGTTGTTGCTAGAATTTTGAAATTTAAGTTTAATAATTTCTGAAACTTTATAATTAAGATTTAGATAATCAAAGCATGCTTAAAACCTAATTTATGTATAATTATCAAGGAACATTGAAAATATTTAACTTACATAGTTTGATTTAATAATTAACGATAATATGCATGTTTTGCCTAATAAATCATGGAATTATGATAATATGTTTGGGATTTAGAATATATTAAACCTATGGATATTATCTTATAAATTATAGTATGTGATATATGAAAATCGAGATTTAATTAATTGATAAAGATAAGTTATAACTTTAATTTTTATAAATTATGTTTTAAGTATCATAACTAAGAGGATAAATATTGGATTTTGAATTCATGAATATAACGTTTTGAACTTTCGAATATTTATATATATATTGGAATTAAAGAGTATTACTTAAGTTATGATAAATGAGACAAGTTTTAATTAAATAATAAAGAAAGATTTTATATAGATTAATGTATGTTAAATTGGATTCATTTATATAATTAATTAGGGAATAAAGCCCTAGATTTTATCCAATTGATTAAGAAAATATAGTTTAAGCTCGATTTTGGAATTAGGTATTATTGCAATATTTATTATGATTTTTTTACCAAAGATTTATTTGGAATTATTAGCTAAACCTATGTCTAGCAAGATTGCTTTTGAGACTAAAAATTATAAACTTATAAATGTTATGCTAATAAAATTAATTTTACGATTTAATTGTTATTTCTAATTTAAGGATAAATAACCCTAAATTCATATTTATTTTAATCCGAAATATTAATTTCAAATTGAACTATATAGATTATGAATTATACATTTAATTACAAAATAGGGTTTACCTTAAAATATTATTTTATTAATTCGATGATAGTTCAATTAGAAGCTAAGTCGAACTTTTATGATTATAGGCGATACGCAGGAGTACGCATCCTAGGTATATTTGGGAACTAGAAGCTTTTTGATCAGCTGCTCTAAAGGTGGGGGTAAAACTTTATTTATGATTTTAAATCGTACAGTTTTAAGGAAAATTATGTGACTAAGTGATTTAAATTCCGTTATTATTTGCTGTTGGTTTCAATGAAAATGTTTTTATTACGTGAACAGTATTTCAAGTAAATTACATGAATTTGAGAGCTATGGATTTTCAAGTTACGCAAATGCAAAGGATTTCAAATGATGATAAGTCGGGATAATACCCGCTAAAAAGGGGTTTCTTTAGAAACCAACACATGTCAAAAGTTTTTCTGTACTTATGTGTTATGTGAGTTATGTGGCCAACGTGAACGTGCTCAATGTGTATTATGTGTTTATGTGGAACCATTATGTGAAACTTAACTGCGCATGCGCCTGCACGCCAAGTAGGGTATTCCTTTTTGGAAACCCAACAATGGGGAATTCTACGGAATCCCAACAGGAAGAGGTTTAAAAACCCAAATGGGGTCGGCTTGGGGCCCTGATAGGTATTTTTCGGAAACCTATCCACAGTTGCATTGGGGCTCTTCGGGAGTCTACAACGTGTATTATATGTATAATATGCAAGCAATAGTATGTGTATTTTATTATTATAAATTTCCTCTACCCCACTAAGTGTCCTTTTGGCATTTACCCCTTTTATGTAAAATGTTTTCAGTTTAAAGAATTTAGGGCGTGGCGCTGGAGCGATGGATGCTGGTAGCCAATGATTAAAAGTTGAAGAAAATTTTAATTCAAAAATGTATGTTTTATAATAATTTTCTGGAATTTATTTATCTTTAATTTCTTAAATGAGTGAATTTTATTTGTAAGTAACGCCTTGATGAACGATTACCATTTTAAGGAAACGGGGCGTTACAATTATCATCCCTACATACAAACTAATAAACCACCAGCAAAAACTATACTAATCATGTGCCCTTAAACCCTTTTATAGGGTTTTCAAAAACCCTATTACAAGTCCAAATTTCCAATTATGATGGAAATAGAAATCCGTTGAACGGCGAAACCATCAGCGCATATAAGCTCAATTTTCCCAGCACCTATGCGCACAACTTTAGAGCAACAAAACTTGAGACACCACCTATGCAATCAAAGATTGCATCACATAGGCTCAGCAGTTCACACTTTTAAATCATCAATGCATAACCAAACTCGCCAAGAAATGAAACTTGACGTTTTAGGTTCTCTGTTTACAGTCTCAAATTTGCGAAATTTTGAATGTTGGTTTGAACTCCACCAACTCAACAAAGACAAGGGCCCAAAACCCACATTTCTTTCTTGAAGGAATTACATTACGGGTTACCTTTGCAGCGGAATAAACGAATTATCTGAACCTGTTCACGGTTGAAATCGATGATCTTCTTACTCCTACGTTTGGATGGAAATCACATTAAAAATCCACCACTAATCACAACCCAAGTGCTATGATAGTGAATTAAAGAAAAGGTTCTACAAAATTCTCTTCTACAATTTTACATTCTATTCTGTGTTCTGCATTCTTATCTGAGAGAGAGATTCATTAGGAAGAGTGACAGATATATTCCAATTAATTAATTCCAACACTTCTCACGTGACTTTTTAGGATTAAAAAATATACATTTTTGTTCATTCAAACTTTGCGTGATATATATAGTTTATTAATATATATTTTAATGAATAATACTGAACGATGAATGGAAGATCCCCGTTTTCTATATATTGGGTCGGTTTTGAGGTCGGAGATTGGATGGGGGCATGAATACCATCCTCATTCCATTCCTCAATTCGATCGGGAAATCCCCATTCCATTAATATTGGTACCCAACGGGGATGGTTCCCGTGGAAAAATTGCATTCCTATACAAAAAAAAATGTCAAATAAGTTATATAAATGAAAAAAAAAAAATTTATATAATTAATCATAATTTTTTTAGGATCCATATAAGCACACTCAATTTTTTGTATTTCATATTCAATATTGATATATATATATATATATATATTATATTAATATACATTGTGCACATAATTAACAAGTACTGCTCTCAAAATTACTCTAAAATTACCAAGAATTTAGAAAAAGTCAATCTATATATAAAGAAAATATTACACTGGGATAAGTTAATAGTCAACGCCTCTGTGGTTACAGCTCGCCGCCACGGCACCGTCGCACCACCTCCACCTCGTGAACATTTTGGATCACCATACAAAGCAGCTCAAAACTATTTTATTTTATTAATCATCCCAGAAAATTTTAAAGAAATATATACAATTTGTAAAAAGAAGAGTTTGAAGGACTATTTATATAAAGTGCATAATATATACTTAATTAATTAGCCTCCACAACCACCACAGCCACCGCAACCACCTCCGCCGTCGCCACCACCGCAACAACAACCATTATTGGCAGCTCCGGCCAAGTCGACCATGTTCCCGTCCCTTTTGCCTTTACTTTTACCTTTACGTTTACGTTTAGGCTTAGAATAAGCAGCTGCCGGCGGAGGAGTTTGGCCGGATTTCACAACGTAAAATTTACTCTCCTTGCGGACTGGACATATCAAACAGCAAAGCATTGTGTAAATTATACTAAGGCTTTCTTCATCGGTTTATTGCAATCAGCGTAATGGACTTTTCTTTTATAGATCAGATGTCTCATTTCTTTGACTTTTGACTCTTTCAAACTAAAAACTATACATGTTTTTTAGTTAATAATTAATCAGGTTCATGTATCCAGTTGAGACTCTTGTTTAAGATATAAATGGAATTTACGGAGAAAATGGACTACTTTAACAAGAGCGCTTACCTACCATCTCATCTGTAACATCCCCATTTTTTTTTCATTTTTTTAAAAACTTATAGTTTTTATAATTTTTCGTTTACAAAATTAATATACTTGCAGCAAAAAATTAAATATGTGAATTGTTTTTTTTTAAATAGAAGTTTAAACAATAAAATCAAAATTATAAGAGTATTTTAAAAATAACCCGAATTTTCAACAATGATTTCATCAGAAGATCTCAATAAAGATGAAATAAGTCATATTAAAGTGGATTGAAGATGGAAACACTTAATCTTTCTTGAACTAAATAACTTAAATAAAATAAATAATGTAACTCTAGCCACCACTTATTCACTCCACATTACTCTGAAATTTAGAATTTTCATAAAAGGGTGAACAAACACTAGCTCGGTGGGGACATGCTTGTCAAGATTAAAGGCATCATGTAATAGCAACACAAATAACACAACAGTCAAACAAATAAACATTTCCTCATTTTGGGATTAGCCAATCAATTTTGAGCACGGCGAGCATATCCGAGATCTAACTTTTGATCCTTGAACCTTTGAGGTTCCTGACTAATTCTCATGTATAGATCATAGATCATAGCAAGTATTTTCATCTCATGCATAGATTCTAGATCATATCAAGCATTTTCATAAAAAATTTCTCAGGACACATTGCATCAATTCATCAATCACTTCCACACAAAGCATTTAATAAAGACAAACACATGAAAAGAATCCTCACCTTAAAAGTTAAAAGCCTTGAACGGAAAGAAAATGAATGCAATCATATTCCTCGCGAGTTACACCTTCTTCGACACCTATTCATCCATGATGAAAACATACAACTAACTTAATATCTAATGGCCTAAAAAAAAACTTCAATATTTATTTTAATTAAATTAAATCTCTAAAATAGTCTTAGGACACATTGGAGGATAAAGGATAACTTCTTAAAATTTTTGAAGAAAAAAGACATGAATTCTAAGTTGGAAGATTTTAGGAAAACTCTATTTAAACATTTAAATATTTATTTCTTAAAATATATAAGATCAAACAATCCTAAATTTTAAACATGGAATCTAGATTGTTAAATAAATAACCTTTATAAATTTCACAAAGATCCAAGTAGTATAGTCATAGATTTTTAATTTTTGAAACTTAAATTTCACAAATGGTAAATTCTGCAGAGCTGTAACATAAATTTAATATACTAAGAAATATAAACACTTTCATTTTGAAATTTTTTCAGAAGATAAAAGACATGTTAACATATAAAATATGAAAAATTTAAAGCATTTGAAGATCTTTAACTATGAGTATTAATCTTGTAAAGCAAAAAAGTGTATATCGTGAATCTTTCAAAATGAAAAAAAAAAAATTTAAATGAAATACCTATCGGATTAAATTGAAATTTTTAGTGTAGATAAAAACCCTAATAGTACATAATCTGATAAAATATTATAAAAATTGGAAGTATATAAACAATAGTTTTTAATTTTTAAATCTGTGATATTAAAGTTGATGAATTCTGAAAGTGAGAAATATAAAATTCATATAAAATACAATATGACTCGGATTAAGATTATTTTTTTATAGAAGATCAATGTTACAGTAAAACATAACATATTAAAATTTCATAAAATTATAAGGTCTATAAATATTTATTTTAAAATGTTTTAATCAAAAACGTGAACATATAGATTCTTGCACTGAAAAAATAGAAAATTCTTTTTAAATCGGTTACAATTCCGATTAACCTGAAATTTTTATTGAGTATTAAATATATATCAAAGATAAACATATTAAATTTTCATGAAATTTGGAGGTGTCTAACTATAAATTTAAATAATTGACTAACCATTCTAGAATTTGAAATTAAAGAAGAAGATGTGTTTCCTTAAGATATTACTTAGATTTATCATATAAACAAGGATTAAACAAATTACTCTAGGTTTGACATGAAAAAAAAAATTGAGAAAAAAGAAAAAAACACGTACGTCCTAAGAGAGTTTGAAAATCCTAACCCTAGCGTATCATCCTTTCTCTTATTTATATGATAAGGTTTAGGGGTTCTAAATTTAATAATAATGTAATGGGCCTCCTAACCTCTTGGTCTCATACTAAAGAAATCTTTTTGAGCTCATACTAAAAGAAATCTAATAAGATTTGACTTATAATCCAAATTATATTTATCATTTAAATAAAATCCTACATTATATAGAATTGATACAATTTTTTTTAAATATAACAACCTTTAAATTATTAATTTATTATTAATATTTTTTTTACGGTTGTTACATCCCTATCCCCTTAAATTAATTTCATCCTCGAAATTTTAGAACATACCCATTATAGAAAAAAAATGTCGATACTTCACTTGAACATTGTCTTTGCGTTCCCAAGTAGCTTCATCCTTGTCATGACGACTCCATTGTACTTTAATTAATGTATTCTCTCGATTCCTTAGCTTATACACCTTACGATCAAAGATTTTCTCCAAAAATTCTTCATAAGTCAAGTCCGTGTTGACTTCCATAGTTGGACAGTTGACAATGTGACTCGATCGTAGACATACTTCCTCAGCATAAACACATGGAAAACGTTGTGAAAAGCTACAAATTCTGATGGTAAAGCCAGACGATACGCCAACTCTCCCACTCGTTCCAAGACCTCGAATGGCCCAACGAACTTTGGTCTCAACTTACCTTTTTTTCTAAAATGAACAAATCCTTTGATTGGTGCCACCTTAAGGAACACATTATCTCTCACTTCAAATTTCAGATCCTTCCTTCAAACATCTGCATAGAACTTTTATCTATCTTGAGCGGTCTTTATTTTTTTTGGAATCTTTTGTATGGCTTCCATGGTTTGCACCACTAGCTCAGGACCTAACATCTTTTCTTTCTCCAACTTCGTCCCAATACAACGGTGATCTACACTTTCTCCCATATAATGCTTCATAAGGAGCCATTTCAATAGAAGATTGGAAACTGTTATTGTATGCAAATTCCACTAAAGGTAGGTATTTCTCCCAGTTACTTCCTAAGTCAACTACAGTTGCTCGTAACATATCTTCTAATGTTTGTATGGTTCTCTTTGACTGATCGCCTGATTGTGGGTGATAAGCAGTGCTGAAGTTCAACTTAGTACCCATAGCTTCTTGCAGGCTCCTCCAAAACTTTGATGTAAAATGAGGATCTCTATCTGATACTATGGAAATAGGAATTTCGTGTAACTTAACAATCTCACGAATGTAGACTTGGGCATACTGCTCCAATGTGTAAGTCATTTTCACTGGCAAAAAGAGTGTAGACTTTGTTAATCGATCCACCATCACCCATATTGCGTGATTCCCTTTATTCATCCTTGGTAAACCCACCACAAAATTCATTGTTATGTGCTCCCATTTCCACTGAGAAATTTCTAGTGGTTTTAGCAATCTACACGGTCTTTGATGTTCGGTTTTTACTTGGCACTTTAGGCACTTTGCAATAAAGTCTCCAATATCTCTTTTCATACTTCTAAATCGTGTACATCTTGTACCTCCCGAATGTGCAGTATAAGGCGAGCTATGAGCTTCTTTAAGAATTTCTTCTCTTAACCTATCATTCTTCGATATGCACCACTTTCTTTCAAGTGTTATCATACCATCATTAGTAAGAACGAACTCTTTTCTATTTTCAATTGTTATTTGCTCATTTACCTTACATAAGATAGCATCTAGGGTTTGAGCTTCCTTAATTCTCCCTCTCAACATGGGTTGTATCATCAAAGTTGCCAAAATTGACTTTACATGATTTGGTGGTATCACAATCTTCAAATTCAGTTTTGTAAAATCCTTCACCAATAATTCTTGCATTGTAGGTAAACAAGCTAATTCTCACCTCGACTTCCGATTTAAAGCATCAGCTACCACATTAGCTTTACCAGGGTGATAATGAATGGTGCAGTCATAGTCATTCACCAACTCTAGCCATCTTCTTTGTCTCATATTCAACTCCTTCTGTGTGAAAAGATACTTCAAGCTCTTATGATCGGTGTATATTTCACATCTGTCCCCATACAGATAATGACACCAGATCTTCAACGCATGTACAACTGCTGCCAACTCTAAATCATAGGTAGGGTAGTTGGTTTCATGTGTTTTTAACTATCTCAAATCATAAGCAATGACTTTGCCATGTTGCATCAGAACGCATCCCCAATTTTGACGCGTCGCTATAAATGATAAACTCCTTAGTAGGATCAGGAATTGTCAATACCAGAGTTGTAGTAAGCCTTCGCTTCAACTCTTAAAAACATTCCCCACATTTATTCATCCAGATGAACTTCTCAGCTTTCATGGTCAAACGTGTCATTGGTGTTGCTATATTTGAGAATCCTTTTATGAATCTTCAGTAATATCCAGCTAAACCCAAGAAACTGCGTACTTCACTTGCATTGGTTGGCGTCCTCCATCCATTGACAGCTTCAACTTTAGTAGGATCAACCTCAATTTCTTGTGAAGTGACAACATGTCCAAGGAAAGCCACTCGATCTATCCAAAATTTGCACTTTTTAAACTTTACATACAATTTATCTTTACGTAATACCTCTAACACTGTCATCAAATGCTCTTCATGCTATTTTTTATCTCTTAAATAGATCAAGATGTTATTTATAAAAATAATTACAAATTGATCTAAGTAAGGATGAAAAACCTAATTCATCAAATTCATGAAAACTGTAGGGGCGTTACTAAGACCATAAGGCATCACAAACTCATAATGACCATAACGGATTTTGAAAGTAGTTTTTTGAAATATCTTCTTCCTTAGTTGATGATAACCCGATCTCAAATCAATCATCGAAAATACTCTAGCCCTTTTCAGCTGATCAAAAAAGTTTTCAATTCTCGAAAGTGGATACTTGTTCTTTATTATAAGTCGATTGAGCTCTTTATAGTCGATGCACATTCTCAAGGTCCCCTCATTCTTTTTTACGAACAACACTGGTGCTCCCCATGACGAAACATTTGGTTGGATGAAGCCCACATCCAACAACTTCTGTAATTGTATTTTTAATTCTTACAGCTCTTTCGGTGCCATCCTATAGGGTGCTTTAGATACCGATGTTGTTCCAGAAACCAAATCTATAACGAACTCTACTTGTCGATCTATAGGAATTTCAAGTATCTCTTCTGAAAATACATCAGCAACATCACGTACTATCGGTACGTCACATACCGTAAGCTTCACAGCTTTATTCCCCAACACATTAACTAGATACCATTGACAACTCATTTTTCTTAACATCTTCGTTGACTTCATTGCTGGAACGACATGTGGTACGAGGAAATTTCTTACTCCATAATATGTTATCTCCCCATCTCCTAACAAGTCCAAAATCACAATTCTTTCTTGACATTTTTTTGTTCGCTTTATATGTAGACAACCAATCCATACCTATATGACATCAAAGTCTTTCATATTCACTACATATAAATCAGATTCTAGATTGTTTCCACTAAAGTTGATATCTATTTCTTTAATCATTGAGCTAGTGGTTATAGGTTTCTCAGAAGGCAAGCTAATTTCTAGTGGTTCACTAACTTTAGTTCTCTTACTTTTGATAACATCACAAAACTTGGAGGAAATAAAAGAGTATGTGGCTCCAGCGATCAAAACCATGCTCTACATAAGCTAGTCCTTATCGCCCATTGAACTTAGGTGGACTATGTCGGCAAAATTGTTCCACAACTTGCACTCGATTATTTACGGCGTTGGGTGCATTTTGGAATGCATTCACGAATTGGTTGAACAAGTCTTGTCCAGCGTTAGGATTAGTAGGGTGTCTGCGATTTATGTTTGCAACTTGATTTCCATCTTTATTTTGATTTTTATCTCCAGTTTGACTTTTGTTCACAACATCTCGTCTTAGAGACATCTTATCTACTATCATTGTTTTTTAAATGTAAATTATGTGACTTATAATTAACCTCAACATCTATCTTTAAAATTACTAAAACTCAAAATGAGATAAGTCATTCAGCAATACTTATTACTTGATTCCACACTACTATAGGTCACTATGACATCATCGTAAGTACTAACGACCTTAAAATTTTCTTCTCATTCAAATTCTAGTACCCATCATATATCTAATACTAATACTTAAATAACTACAAGAACATGAATGCATGAAGTTTCAAATCAATTTGTAAAACAATTAACTTGAAAAATAACAATAATAATAATAGTAATAATAATAATTGTTAGGATTTCAATGTCTGGATTTTGATGAGACAAATCACATATGTAATAGGAAGTTTTGAGTACCCCATTTTTCACAATGTTTAAGTGAATTCATAGACTAGAATTGAGTCTAGTGTTAAGTGCTAAAATGGAGGTTGAACAAGGATAAAGCTGCATCTACGCTGTTAAGAAAAGATATCGCTGCAAGAAGAAAATGATACAGTATTGCTGCAAGAAGGCAAGATACAGCATAGCTGCAAGAAGGAAGATACAGCAACGACGTAACAGGACAGAGCATCCCTACAGCAAAGAAGGAAAGAACGGCATGCAGCATCGCTGCAAGAAAAGGATACATGAGTACTGCAAGAAGAAAATGATACAGCAGGACTACCAAAAGATACTGGAACCAGGTCTAAGTTACCGCAGCACTGCAAGAAAGTATCAACTGCACGAAGACCTAGAATACAGCGCTAAGCTTACAGTACTTATAAACCATTCAGCGCCAATTAAAAAACGAAGTATCCTGCAATCCTATGAAGGATAAATGCAGTACGAGGAACGAAGACTCATGCAAGTATAAATAGAGCCGTTCCAGAAAAGATCAAAGTTGCAGACACGGAGTCAATACGAAGATGCCACGCGGACTGACGCGCTGCAGAAAGCTGCGAGCCGCAACTGCCACATTAAATGCTCCGCAAGAAAAAGTCAAGTCGCATTAAATGCAAACCATGCCTTTGGTCAGACTACTTCAAATTCAAAAGAGAGATGTCTCCTTCAACGGACATCTTCTCCTACAAGTATAAATAAAGGAAGAGATACACTGAAGCTGGTTACTAAAACTACTGATTAACCGAACAATTCACAGAGCTTACAAGATCCAAGTATTTAAGTCTACGATCAGTTTCAGTCACTCAACCTCCCGAAGTGAAGCAAGTTCAAGCTGAAAGTTTCCTCAAGGATTCAGAAGCTCACTTCGAAGCACCAATTGAAGAAAAACCTTTTTATCTTTTTAGCCTTGTTGATGTGTGCTTAGGCTGTTTTAGTGGTGTCGAACAGTTGATAGGAGAGATCCTTACTGTTTGTATAGTTGTCTAGAGTTAGGCAGCTTCCCGGTGTGGGAGTGTGAAACCCTGTGTGGGTTAGCCTTTGAAGTTTGCAGTTGCTGTGTATACGCTGGACTTTAGTAGGTGGTTACTTTGTAAAGTTGATAAATTGTTAGGAGTGTCCTGTAATCCAATCTTACTTAACAAAGTTCCTGCTCGAGGAGCAGTAGAGTGGACGTAGAAGGATTACACCACCTTCGAACCACTATAAACCATAAGTGTTTATTGTTTTCTATCTGTGCTTTAATCTTCTATTTCTTGTTTGTATCATTTGCATAAAACGTTTTCTGATAGAAGCATATTTGAGAAAATCAGCCTTGTGTTATAAAAGTTATTTTTCCGCTGCGTGTAAAACTCCAAGTTACAGCATGCTGCACTGCATCCTAGTGTTGTAAGCAGTAACTATCTAACGCTGCAAGTTCAAATTCATGAATCCATGAGCGCAAATTCAGAGCACTTTGCAGTGGGAGGTGCCAGGGCCTTGAGACTGAGCGGACCAAATTCGGAGCACTTTACAGTGGGAGCTGCGAGGGCCTTGGAACTGAGCAGACCAAATTCAAATCCGTGAGCACAAATTCACAGTGGGAGCTGTCAGGGCCTTGGAACTGAGCGGACCAAATTCGAATTCGTGAGCGCTTGGAACTGAGCGGACCAAATTAGAATCTGTGAGCGCAAATTTGAATCCGTGAACGTAAAGCTACATAAGTATAAGGCATTAAAATTGCGTCATATGCCCATTGGATATCCTTTTGGTGTAGCGTTAATGTGCTTGATGGTCCAACAGTATAACTAATACAACATAAAGGTCAGGATAAAATTTTTAAAAAAAATGCACAAATGCGAGTCGGATTCGACCCAACCCAACCCATGTTGTATGAATTTTAGATCCATACAACAGTTGTACATAAATACAACTCTATAAATTAATGGAAATATATAGCACTAACCAAATTACCTAAATGCGCAAACATTTATAATGGTTCAAGGCACTCTACTTTTTGGAAAATAAAATTCATTAAATATTTGTTAGATTACAACACATAATTTTACAAATCAAATCACGTAACAAAATTATGATATTATATTTTAAAAAATATCAAAGCTCGATACCATGGATTTCTTGCCGTGGATTCTTGGAGCTGGATTATATATTGATATGCACTTGATAGTGAATAAGTGAAATTAAACAAATATCATAAATATAAAATACAAAATATAATTATTGACGAAAATATCTACAAATTTATGAAGAATATTGATATCTTAACAAAATTCATTAATCTTTTATATGTGATTAATATTTCTTCAAACTGATTATATATATATATATATATATATATATATATTATATAATTATGAAAAAATATCAATATTTTAACGAATGAGTTAATTTTTTATACATAGTTATTTTCTTTGTAAAACTAAGGAATGTTTCATAAATGTATAATTCAAAAACAGATTAGGGACAAAAATATCTTTAATTTATGAAAATATGGATATTTTAATGATTTACATGAATTTTTGTACATAAATTATCTTTAGATTCTATTTAGGTAATCATCTATATCAATATTATATATAAATATCTTTAGATTTATTTTTGGGTAATCATCTACATGAATGTTATAATCATCGAAATTAAAAATATTATATTTTGAAAAATATCAAAGCTCGATGCCATGGATTTCTTGCAGTGCTACTTACAATTACTTACAATTACAGTTTCCTACTTGCAGTGCGGATTTTTTGCAGCTAATTTCTTGCAGCAGATTCTTGCAACTAATTTCTTGCAGCGGAATCTTGCAGCTGATTCTTGTAGCAGATTTCTTGCTGCAAATAGTGAATATATATATATATTGATATACACTTGATGAATAAGAGAAATTAAACATATATCATAAGAGTAGTGTTTCTGTACACCAGGTGCATGGGTCATAATCCATGCAACCGGGTCGGGTCGGGTCCGGTTTAACCCGGATCCGCGCCCTTTTTTTTTTTTTTTTAAAATTTATGTCATAACCTTTATGTTGTAATAATATAACATTTATGTTGTAATAGTGTAACCTTTATGTACAGATTTCATAACCTTTCCACTGAATGACTTATACTTTTTTCACTATAAAAATTCATGCAATATAACCCAAAACCTTTATGTTGTAATAATATAACCTTTATGTTGTAATGGTATAACCTTTATGTACAGATTTCATAACCTTTTCAATAAATAACTTGTAGTTTTTTCACTATAAAAATTCAATATAGCTGAAACCTTTATGCTGTAATGATATAACCTTTATACTGTAATACTATAACCTTTATGTACAAATTTCATAACCTTTTCAGTGAATAACTTATACTTTTTTCACTACTCAGCACTGCAAAAGGTTATGTGCATATAACTAAAAGGTTAAGTTCGCTAAACTAAAAAGTTAAGTTCGCTAAGCTAAAAGGTTATGCCAATATACAGCAGAACTAGAATTTGAATTAGGGTTTGGGCTAGGGTTTGGGCGCGTGGGGGCGCGTGAGGCGCGTCGTGGGGGCGCGTGAAATGCACTTTTTGGCGGGTTGACCCGGTTGCACGGATCTAAGATCCGTGCACCTGGTGTATAGAAACAATTGTGATATCATAAATATCAAATACAAAATATCAAATACACTTGATCAACAAAAATATCTTTAATTGTATAAAAACATAAATATCTTAATGAAATTCATTAATTTTTTATATGTAATTATTTTCTTCAAATTTATTATATATTTATATATGTTTTCAAAATTATGAAAAATATCAATATCTTAACAAAATGCGCTAATTTTTTTATATGTAGTTATTTACTTCATAAAATTAAGGAAAGTTTCATAAATGTATTATCCAAATACAGATTATTGACAAAAATATCTTTAATTTATGAAAATATGAATAACTTAATGATTTACATGAAAATTTTATGAGTATGACTGCTGTACACCTGGTGTACATACAATCCGGGTCGACCCGGATCCGCGCACTTTTGCTTTTTTTTTTTTTTTTGATTTTTTTATTCCAGGGCAAAACCTTTATATACAAAGTTGGTGACCTTTATATACAAATTGTGTGACCTTTATGTATAAATTCTGTGACCTTTATGTTAAATAACTTAGAAAAAAATGAAGAATTTCAACAAAATTTGTACATAGATACCTTTATGTTATATTCATATGACCTTTATATATATTTATGTGACATTTATGTATAAATATTCATACCTTTATATATCTTTTATATATTACATAAAGGTATGAATATTTGTACATAAAGGTCATATAAAATATATATAAAGGCCACATGAATATTACATAAAGGTATCTATGTACAAATTTGGCTGAAATTCTTCCTTTTTTTTCTAAGTTACAATGCATAAAGGTCACAACATTTATACATAAAGGTCACAACATTTGTACATAAAGGTCAAGGCATAAAATTTATAAAAAAAAAATAATAATAATTCCTGGATCCGGGTCGACCCGACCCGGATTGCACGAATCTTAGACCCGTGCACCAGGTACACAGGAGAATTTGTGAAATTTTATTTATAAATATCTTTAGATTCTTTTTAGGGAATCATCTATATAAATATTATATATTAATATCTTTATATTTTTTTTTGGTAATCATTTATATCAATATTATAATCATCAAAATTAAGAATACTATATTTTAAAAAATATGAAAGCTTGATACATGGATTTCTTGCAGCGCTAATTGAATTAGTTTACTAATTGCAGGGGGATTTCCTGCAGCGGGATTATATATTAATTGCACTTGATACTAAATAACTAAAATTAAACAATTATCATAAATATAGAACACAAAATATTATTATTGACGAAAATATCTCTAAATTTATGAAAAATGTTGATATTTTAACGAAATTCATTATTTTTTTATATGTAATTATTTTTTTCAAACTAATTATATATATATATATATATATGTGTGTATTAAAATATCAATATCTCAATAAAATACATTAAGTTTTTATATGTAGTTATTTTCTGCATAAAATTAAGGAAAGTTTCATAAATGTATAATTCAAAAACAGACCATGGACAAAAATATATTTAATTTAAGAAAACATGGATATCTTAACGATTTACATTAACTTTTTATACATAAATATCTTTAGATTCTTTTTGGGTAATCATTTGTATCAATATACTATATAAATATTTTTAGATACGTTTGGATAGTCATCTATATCAATATTATAATCATCGAAATTAAGAATATTTTATTTGAAAAAGCATCAAAGTTCAATAACTATTATACATACCCTCAATACAGAATAAGTGAAAAATTAAGGATACATCCAAAAACATCTAATTCAATTGACGATAATATTTTAATTTATGAAAATATGGATAAAGAACTATTATACCAAACACCTTATATCCTTAGACATTTTTAGTTTTTCATTTTTCAGGATTTGTTGGGGTACAATACATGACTTTTATGAATCAAAGGAATGAATTTATTTATTTTAATAGTAAACATATTTATTTAATTCTGATAATAAACAAGGCAAGATATGCACATTTATCACAAGAAAAGGCCTCAACAATTCTCTCACAGAGTGAAGGCAAACTTATGTTCTTTTACAGTTTTCGAAAAAGAATGGGATCTCACCTGAGTTCTTTAACAATTGAAACCCTTTGCTCAAAGAGGTATAGTGATCCAACATATTGCAAAGGATTGATTAATAGAGGCGCTTTAGGCCCTCCATTAAAGCATCTGTATGCTCCGGTTTGCCCACAGAAACGCGGACATAACTGACTAATTCTTTGTTGCTGTAATGACGAATCATCACCCCCATTTTTGCCAGGTCCTCCTGTATAAGGTGTGTGAGTTCTTATTATAAGTTATTCAACCAAAAGGAGAGAGTGAAAGAGTAAGAATCACTTGAGAGGCTTTATAAGATAGATAACCAAAGGGAAAATATGTAGCTATGTTTATATACCTTCAACTTCCTAGCATCTCTTCCAGATGTAACTTCACAGAGAATGAAATTAGAGTGGCTTGGATATGGATTGAGAAATGGTACTTCTTTCAAAAGTTTGAAGAGCCTCTCCCTTTCTTGCACCAAAGCTACTTTCACGTTCTGGCATAATGGAAGATATGATTAGTACTAGATATAGTTGAGAGCCAAACGCCATCTCTATCAATAATTTCCAGGTACCTCTAGATAGGCTGGATTCTGTAATGCAGCACATGCTGCAATCTCAGCTGCAACTGACACATTATATGGCTGCTTAGCTCTCCATAGGTATTCGATAATGCTCAAAGGGAATGCTCCATATCCAACTCGAAGTCCTGCTAAAGCTGTGCACCCACCACAATATTATTAATAATCATCGATTTGAATTCATGATACACATACCATTTAAACTTTTATAGGGTTTTTATCAGCCAACAGAAAGGACCGTGCATTAGAGCAATATTAAAAGCAGTAGGGCTGGTGGTATAATTCAGGCAATGAAACTTTCCCATGATAGGGTAAGCACCAGATTAGGTTTATTTTTTAATCACCGAAGTTTCTGTCAATGAAAGTAAAGCTGCAGGTTGATTCAACTTACTACATGGATCAGGCCTCAGGGGGTACACCATGTACTCAAGAATAACAAACCAAGCCTTTAACCCACAGGGCAAGGTTGGGTTTATGGATCATATTGCGGTCATCATGTTCTGGTACACCATATATCAGATCATAGTAAGGTAAATGCAGGTCTATAAATGTATATCCTTAATTCCAATTATAAATTTTATTAGAAATTTTAGAAATCCCACAAAATAAATGATTGCATCTTACCCTTGGTCATTGGCACTTTTATGAGTTAAATTTTATATGAAATTATAAGACAAAGTCTTACAAACCTAGTTATATGAAGAAATTACTTTAGTTTGGCAGTTTTACAAGTTCAATTTTACATGAAAATATATGGCCAGTCTTACAAACCTAGTTATATGAAACTAATATTGAAGAAAACAAGTATTTGTAAACTTTTTTATCGTTTGAAAAAGCAGTACAAGTCATTGTGTAGAAAATACTTGTAATTAACATCCCATGGATCAGTTGAATGCGAGCTCTTGCCAAATAAAATCGAAAAATAGTTTTGCAAGCTTTCATCTTGGATTGTGCAAAGTAGTTAGAGGTGAACAAGTTTTATGAAATGATTAGCATTTAGAGGAGAACGGATAGTACCAGCTCTTTTGCTAAAGGTCCGAAGCACAATTAGATTATCATACTTCTTCACCCATTTCATCTTGGATTCAATTCCTGCAAATTCAATATATGCTTCATCCAGCACAACCAATATTGGCAGACCAAGTATTTTCAAAAGAGATTCATCATCAATAATGCTGCCAGACCAAAAAGAAATAAGTCACATACAGGAAAGACAAAAGGAATCCAAAGTCAGGCCACAATAGCAAAAGTTATAGAAGGTTAAACGATCAAAAAACACATTATTGTAATGTAGAAGCTACTAAAACCATAGTTGTTAGAAGTGCAAGGCACACAGAGGCGCAAAGGTGATCCTGACTGACAGAAGTCAAGAAGAAATATGTCTCATAATACTTGTAGTGTGTGAATGAGAGATTTTGAGTACCCAACAAAAGGAAAGAGTGGACACAAATTATGATCACCTTCCATCTGGATTATTAGGTGAGGTCAGGAATATACACTTTGGTTTCTCCTGCTCAACAACTTCAAATATCCTATTCACATCCAAGCTGAAGTCCGGCTTCCGAGGAACTGTGAAATGGGATAAGTCCGGAGTTAGAAGAGTGCAGGGAGACTTGGTATTAAAATGTTGTAAGCAACATAAACAAGTAAAATGCAAAAAAAAGCTTAACTGTAAACTGTAAGCTAGCATCATATTTGATGTTATTTTACATCAACAGTCAACACCCACACATATTTATCATCAATTTGTAGCCATAAATCAAATTCTTATTTAATTTCATTAACTGCCGCCTGTCGGACATGTAATTTTAGCACCAAATCATTCAAGAATATCAAGAAAGCAAAGAGAGAGAGTTGTATAAGCAATACAAGAATAAACAAAAAAATGAAAAGGTCATGGTGATCAGACACCACTTGGTAGTAGAAACAAGGAAGAAAAGAACTCACCCTTGACAACAAGTGCCCCATTAACAGCTGCATCAAACTCATACATCGTAAAAGTTGGTGGACAGTCCAAAATTTTGTCACCAGGTTCCAACACACATCTGGAGGATCAATTGAAACAATGACATGTATCAAACCTAAAAGCGAAGATTGAAAACTTGAAACTCAAAACTTCAGAAAGGATAAAGTTACAAACCTCATGATCAAATCGATAAGTTCATCTGCACCACAGCCAGCAAGAATATAGTCAGCTTCAAGACCAGAATCTTCAGCAAGTGCAGCTCGCAATCTACGGCTTTCAGGATCAGGATAAATGTAAGGAAATCTTAAGGAACCCAAGGCTTCAAAAACCTACAAGAAATTAGTCGTACGATAGTATAATCATGTAAAATATAAACTAATTCCTGCACAACATGAAATAAAGATATACATCGACATAAAAAAGACTTTATGCACTGTTAGGTGTACCTCTGGAGGGGGACCATATGGATTTTCATTCGCATCCAATTTGACAATTTCCTCAGGTTTCCTACCAAGGCGAGTAGACAACACCTGTACATTCAAGACTAACATTTAGAATAAAAGACTTACTAAATCATGGTCATTCAGCAAAAGCAATTGCCTTCTCTGGTTTGATAAACAAAATGGCAAGCATTGAGATACTTAGATATGTAATTGGAATGCAAGACCAGACAAAACTTTAAGGATGCATGTCAATGACATAACAAATAATCCATTAGAGTAAGCAAGTTGGCAAATTCAAAAATCAAAGTAACTTGAGTGAAAGGAACATATCACAGAAGAAATAATAAAAAAGAAATAAACATAAGTATATAGTCAAAGCCTCAACCATGACAAAAGGGAAAGAAGGAATGCATCCACAAAAAATGTTAAAAATAACACAACCAGAAAACAAAAATATGCATTCCAGAAGAATTTAGGCATCCATAAGTCGATCACTTAATAGATATCATTGCCTATCAGCAAAAAATTATAGCATCTAAAAATTCAAGAAATACTAAATAGAGTACATGGATCAACTTCTTTGGACAGTGAGTCAGAGACAACATTTCACCATAATCTCACTGACATGTAATTTCTTACATGATATCCTCATGGAATCGAAATTGAACAGTAGGGGATCTCTCTTATTCCAGGTTTAATATTCTCTCTTAGGAAACTATCCTAAAACTCACATCATAGTACGAATGTAATTCTCAATATATGACTTATTTGGAAAGCAATCTAATGGCTGAGCTTCGTTTGAAGGAAAAATCAGCCACAGGATGCAGAAAAGACATTTAGATTAATGACGAAAAAGCATTCATCAAAGAAATCGAATGCTCCATCAGAAATCTTGATCTTTGAAATGTTGATCTTTGATGCATCAGCACATGCAATATGACTAAAGACAATAATGCTTGCCAATAGAATACTGAACCGCAACACTATCACACAACATTGGAGAACCATTACATTTGCAGCCATCTTCTCTATCATGCACGATGCATTTTGAAAGCACCACAACCCCCCCCCCCTCCCACCCCACAAAAAAAGTAATTCATGTTTTCCTCAAGCTCTTCTGAAACATAAATAGAACAGTAAAATGGTGTTTGGTAAGGAAATTACCTCGAAAGGTAAAATAGGTTGATAAGGGGACAATTTACGGAGATGTGGTCGAATAAACGAATCCCCAGTCAACGATTTGGCTCTTTTTTCTTGGCCATCCTCTATCACCGGGATGGCGGCAGAGGAGGAGGCTGGCGGGGTCATAAATGTAGATTTACCACGCCTCAGCTTCCCCTGAAATGAATTACAACTGGGACTGAGTTCTGGTCTGTCAATACAAAAAGACGAAGTCTTGCAGAACAATTCAATCACGCCCATTTCTTCCCTGCAGCAAAAATCATGAAAGAGAAAACAGAGTAAAAATTCAAGTTTTAAATTAACATTCCGTAGAAGAAGGTGAAAGCACACCTTGTCAATGGGTGAACGGTGAAAATTCTGAACCCTAAAACCTCTAAAACTATGGTAGTTGAAGTAGAAACCACACGGTTCGGTAGAGGACGAAAACACTCGGAAAGATTTTTTTCCCTCTTTTCTTCAATTTTCCTAATTATATCTAAATAAAGAATTTGTCCTATTTCCACTTAACCTCAGCGTATTTAAACCAAATTTTCCATATAGTAAATATCAGGATGAGGTATAAGTGGAAGAGAAATGCTCGATGATCAAAGGGTCTTACAGACAACAAGCTCGTTTGCACCAAAGCAAAATCTTCCCCTGCCTATATTTTTCTTTTCTTGCCTCTCCATTTATTCTTAATAAACTGCTATTATATAGACAAACCCTGGAGAGGTCTCCATCGAGATGATAGCGGAAGCTTATGAGACGGGCGGTGGAAGCGGTGGTGGCGGAGGCGACTGTGCAGTGTGGTGTGGGGGAGGGAGTATTAGGGTTTCAAAATGTAATTGAGTTGTGTATATCTATCAATGTAAAAACAGGTATTATGTCAGATCGTCTTATGAAAATCTGTAATAATTAAGTAATATTTTATGTATATTAGATAATATATTTTTATATTTTAAATAATACTTTATATTATATTACTTAATATATGTGTAAAATATAAAAATATTACATAATATATACAACAATATTATATATGACATGAGAAGAAGATCATCTGAAAATCCTAGAATCCTTGTATTTTTTTAAAATCCGACCTGATCCAATTCAAATCGTATATTCTATAATACAAAAGTATTATTGATACACATTAAATTATTACATATTTTTTTATAATCTGACTCAACTCAAAATAAAAACATTACCTTATATACATAAAAGTATCATCTGATATACATAAAAGTAATATATATTTTTCGTATGATCTCTAATTCAACTTAAAATGAATCTTATAATACAAAACATTACTTAATATATAAAAAATTATAATATATAACAAAAAATTATATTAGATCCAACTTTATCCATCTCACAATATAAAATTCGTGAGATCATGTCATCCAAAATTTTGTCCAATATAAAATTAATATAAAATAATTGGCGTTAAAAGTGTGTTTCTACCAAATCTCTTAATTGGGCCTGTGCCATGTGTTAGTAAATATGGACCCAATCGTAAGTACAGACAAACTTCACAAACATAGGAAGTTACAGTATATTGCTTATTTGACTTTAATTATTAAACATATAATTGAAAAATCGTTTACTAGATATAAAAAGTATTATGTATCATAACTATTTGGTTTAAAATTCAAAAAATCTTTTAAAATATCTAAACGTTAACAGTAATAGTTATAATAATAATCTGAAAATAATGTTTGAGATTATAATTAACAAATTTGAATATTGTTTTGAAAAAATCAAAGAAAATAAATTTGAAAATTTTTTTTGACACTGAATTTAATTCTAAAAGGTATAAAAAAATTATAGACTAGAAAAATATGATTTTGAATTTTTTTTTAAACCATAAGGGCACAAGATTAAATTTAAAAATGTGAAACCAAAAATTATAATTTAAAATTAATTTAAATATGAATATATATTATTGATTGTGAAAACGTAAAAAATCAATACATATATAATTTATAAACACACATTTACTATAATTATTAAAATCTAACTAAAAATAAGACAATTTGTGCAATAAATAATAGAACTACATATTGTATCAATATATTGTACATGTTTAGATATAATAAAAAATATTATGAACAAATTTTTAATTTGTACGTTTCATTATAATATTACAACTTGTATATATTACCATCATAAATAATAAATTGTATATTACGTGGGTGAACTTTCAATATATGTTATATGACGTGGGTTCACAGTGAGCAAAATCAAAATGAAATTAAAAAATCTAATCACATAGAGTGATGTTCATTGGATTTTAGACTATTGGCATTTCGATTTGATTAATTAAAATAGTAATTAGCTTGTCGATTTTTTTTATTGATATGATTTTACATTGGATTGGCCGATTGTTCACACCCACGTAATGAGGTTGATTGGGCTGCCTATATTCTCTATTTTGTTTCTCTCATATACATCATTTTGTTGGATTTGAAGCTACAACTATCGTGAGTATTTAAAGGGATGGACGGTATTTCTATCCAATATGGATTGGTAAAATAAAAAATACCCACTATTTTAAAAAACATGAATTCTACCCAATTTTGAAGTCAAATTACTCAATTATTCTTAAAATTTGAAATTGGGGGAAAAATTACTCAAAAAAAACTACCTTCATTTACCCTAATTATTTTGATTTATTATTTCGTGAACTGTAAAATTTTCATCCATGAAATTGACCGGCTATTGGAGGCGGCGGCGGCAAAATTGTGAGTGGACATTTTAGGCTACGGCGATGGAGTCGCGACTGTAAAGGGAGGCGACGACGGCAGAATCGTGACAGCAACTCTTCAAAATGAACAGCGATTTACAGGTAGATTTGCCAGATACAGATTTTGAAATTCCTGTTGTTAATCAAAGTTGAAATTGCCCTAGTTTCATTGTTTGTTAGCCTAAATTATCAATTTTAGGCGTTGTTAGCCTAAATTATCAATTTTAGGCGTTGGTTATTTAATGTTGCTGCAAATCCTGGAAGTATGTTATTGTTGGAATCTGTTGGAACTTGAAAACTTAAGTATGTTATTGTTGGAATCTGTTGGAACTTGAAAACTTAGATCACGATGACATTGTAGATCACGATGGTAGTGAAAACTTAGATCACGATGACATTGTAGATCACGATGGTAGTGATAGGGAAGATGGTAAATAATAGTTCACGAGGATAATATATAGATCACGAGGATAATTCATAGATCACGCATAGATGACGACGTTAATATATAGATCACGATGGTTAATTGTGGTGAAGATAGTAAATCATAGATCACGACGATATAGATCACGATGATAATTCATAGATCACGAGAATAAAAAATAAATGTATCACGACGATAATTCATAAATCACGAGAATAAAAGATAGATGATCACGATGATACATAGATCACAAGAATAAAAAATAGATGATCATGATGATACATATTAGATCACGATGATACTTGTTAGATAACGATGGTACATATTAGATCACGATCATAATTGATGTAGATAACGACGGTAATTTATAGATCACGAAACTACCATATTAATACCTAAATCATGATGGAAAATATTGATCACGATTTAAATTATTAGATCACGGTTCTAAAATTTGAAAATTATTAGAAAATTATTTTCTAAATAATAAAATGAGTTGAAAAATAATTATTTAAATATGATCAAAAATTGAAATACAATTAATATCATAATATAAAATTTTAAAATAATATAACAATAATAATAACAATAATAATATTAAGAATAAATTTAATAATAATAAATATTATTGTTATTAATGTTTTGTGTTGGATTTCATATACTAATCAAATTTGTTACTAAATGACAAAATATTTTAAATATTAATTTAAAAAAAATTTATAAAATAATTTATCTGGATTTATATATTTTGAAAATAATAGAAAATAGTATAAAATTCTACAATTATTTAAAAAAAAAATCATCAAAATAGTAGTAATAATAAAATTATCAAATAATAATAATAATAATTATTATTATTATAAAAAAATCATTGTAATGTTTCAGATTATAAAAAAAAAATTGTCTAAATGTTCAGATATTTAATTTAAATAAGAATATATGTATCTTAATTTACAGTTTTTTTGGCAAATGTTCCAGCTTCTTAAATTCTCTTCTACTTTCTTTAATTACACTTGTAACATCCAACAAATAATTCTTATTTGTAGAGGTTTTCTTTTATGATAAAAAACAATAGTAATGAGGAAATGTATTACGATTTCTTAACAGCCATAGTGGAAATGACGATGTCATTTAAATTTGTCGGTCAGATATTGTACATAGATTTTGAGTAACGTTATTCGAGACATAGATGTCGAGCTCAGACATTGTGATAGGTTAGATGTGTTCAAGACTTCATGTTTTGACCACTTCTTAAGATTTGATGTTGATACCATCATTAGTGGTCGGGGACTTCTGCATTTGTTGGATTGTGAGATCATCACATCCGGAGCTAGTACAAACGAGCATTGGTTTCATGTTGGAGATCATCAGTTGAGGTTCTCCAAATTAGAGTTTTGTATGATTACTTTATTGAAATTTGGAGTTTCAGAATTTAGTCCTTCTTCACCATATACGCCACCGACCGATGGAGTTTATAAGAGAACTTTTGATGGACAGGATGTGATACCCGGTGATTTGTTACTCTATTTCGAGAATGAAAAGTTTCGAAGCCGGCCCGATGATGCATTGAAGGTTTCATACATACTATTACTGACGCTGTACGTATTTGGATCTGATGTACGTACTCCTGTACCCTAGTGGCTATGGAGTTTGGAGGAAGACGCTGACTTATTCGATAGATTCCCATGTGGTTCTATACATTTCAGAGATTAATGCATTACTTGGATAATTCACTACTGCCTCTGCCATCTGGAAATCCTAGACCATCATATCATTTATATGGATATCAGATCGCATTACAGGTAGCTTTATAAATGTGCAATATTCGAACTTTTGAGATTTTATTTTGTCAATCATAATTGATCTAATATTATTGTTATCATCTTATACTAAATTTGGGCATTTGAGTTCATCCCTGATTTTGGGAAGCAATTGGGGGAGAAGAAATCTGACGATTTTTCGAAAGGTCTCCGCTGGTGAAGTTTAGGAAAACGTCCTCATGTTCCTGACATATTGAATGCACGTAATGTGAGTAATTGAGAGTTTCAGATTATTTGTCTTATTTATACTTTGAATTCTTTACACTAATATCACTTGTTGTTATTGATCAGATTCAGTGTATTCAGTTGGAGCTCACGCAGGCAAAAAATGATCTACCATATATAGTCAATATTGAGATGAACATTTCTGATGGAGTCAGATTTATTCCTCAAGAGCGATTTGTTGGTCGGAAGTCGAAGCATGGACCACATCCGAGACTTCATAGATTTGACACTGTACGTTCCTAAAGATCATCCAGTCGCCCTTCAAAGAGGCCAAAAATTTCTGATCGTGCTGACAAGGATGGAGGTGACTTGAGCAACAGCACCACCACCAAGAGCTGTTCTTGTTCCTGCTCCTGCTCTTGCTCCTGCTCCTGCACCTGCACCTGCACCTGTACCTGGACCTCTCCCACCTCAAGCCGCATGATCGTGTCTAAGACCAGAGGTCTGTGTTATCACCCCTTTGTTTAATTATTTAAAGTTTTTTATATATTATTAATTAAAATGTAGTTTTCATTTTGGACTCATTTTTTTTATCTTAAAAGTCGAAGGATGATTCAAAGAAATAACATAAATCCAAAAAGTTATCTGCCCGAGTGACATCTAAATTTCTGAATCGGGAACTTACTTCTGCGATCGAGAATGGTATGAGACGAGCGTTGGATATTGTCGAATAGTTTCTTCTCATTCTCATTTGGCAGTCATTGCCAGGCATCTTGGAAGATGTCTTACCTGGTCTTGTTCGATAGTCGATGCCGGATATCTTGCGAGATGTCATGCTGAACGTCATTTGATAAGTAATTCCGAAGGTGGTTAGACAAATGAGAGGGGAGGCTTGTTCTAGTCCTTCAAAGACAGGGAGTGCACAACATGATCAACTACAAAGTCCTCAAAAGACTTTTGATTTTGAATATGGGGTATATCTTGTTCTTTTGATTATAAAAAATATGTTCATATGTATATCATTGATTGTAGACTTAAATATTTCGTAATGTTGATATTGTAGGATGCTTGATTTCCTGTTGTACAGGATCAGCAGTCACATGTGATGCCACAGGAAGGAAACGTGTTTGTTTCGTCACCTCTTGTGGCACCACCTACTGCTATAGTGGAGCAACAAGGCGAGACCATAGCTCTAGCACCTGTTGTCCCCGAGGATCCAGCTCAACAATCTGTGGGTGACGTGTCAGCATCTCTCCCCAAGGATCCAGCTCCACCATCTGTTGTGGAGCTGCCAGCATCTTTGATCCAAGATCCACTAACACCAGTCGAGGTGATGGATGTGATTATATCACCTGAGAAGACCACTGAGGATGCCACATGATGCATCCGAGCAAAATCAGTGTTGATTAAGACGTCATTCATCGATCCAGACCTGAAGAAGAAGCAGAAGAAGTTAAAAGATGATTACTCATCTTTCATGAAGAGTGATGATTCTCGACGGATACGTGATATCAATAGACTTGTGGATGCTTCTTAGTTTAGACAAATTGAAGACCCATCAGTTGACTTGGCCAATGATATAAGTCCATTCTTAACTCTTTCAATTTACTTTCAGTTACATGGTGAATTCTTAGTTTTAGATGATTAAATGAGATTTCATTTTTCGATATAACAATTAGATAGCTATATGAATGTTCTGGCGAACAGGTTGAAGAATGGTGATTCTGTTCTCCCTGAAGTGAATAACAACTCTTTCAACATCATTGATTCGGCCTTCATGGTAAGTCACTTGTGCATTATAAACATTTCATAATCACTTTATGATTGTTGTTTGAACTAACTTTTATATTGGATTTAATTCAAATATTTTAGAGTTTGTTGAGGTATGCATGGATGAGGTTGTATAAACATGACCAACAGTGGTTACATGGTAATCCATTGGGGCCTTACAGATATCAAAATTGGACGCCGGATACAGATTTACAAAGATATATCAAAGGCTCCTTCCCCACGTGGGCATCCCTATGCATCCAGTCCCTGATGTAAGTTTTTTAACATCAAATTGAAATCGATTTAAGACGTTAGTTTAAATGGTGTACTCTGTTTATAACCGTTATTGTAAGTCTAATTGGTGTACTCTGATTTGTTTAATAACTTTTAGTGATGTCACTGCGACACTAGTGATCATTGGATTACATGTTGAGTGCGTTTACGTGAGTGGCAAATCCAGGTGTATGACTCATTGAGTCATCGTATGGATGAACCTGTTATGTGGGAGAATAAGATGACTCAGCTGACACCACTAAGGCGTTTGTTGCCTAGATTGCTTGAGATAACAAGATGGTTCGAGAAGATGCAGATCACACCAAGATTTGAAGCATTTGATGTTATACAGGTCCCTCTTGATTAGCAGTTTTGTCAGAATGACGCTCATAATTGTGGTGTTTTTGCGTGTATGTATATAGAGCGATTGATATCTAGTAGATTTGTTGATCCTAGTACTTATGAGATAGTTGGGCAGTATAAGACACAAATGACACTTCAGATTTTACATCGAGCTCTTAAATACACGTTTACGTTGTTTTTTATGACAAAAGGATATGCACATTGCATAATTCTTTTTAGTTGATTGCATTTTCAAATTTGGAGTATTTTTAAAAAATATAAAACCAACTAAATATTGATGATTATATGTAATTGTTAGTTTTAGTAAGAAATCTAAATAATTTTATACGTAGAGTTATAAAATATATGATTATATCTTGTTTTGTGAAAAATATTATAAAAAAATCGAGAATTTTTCAACAGGACGACATAGAGTTAGGCGTGATCACTACTAATTATATCTCGTTTTCTGAAAGGAAAAAAATTTAAAAATTTGGGCTTTAAAAAATTCGAAAAATTCCCACTGAAAATATTTAAAATTATTGCACCTAACAATGTAAAGTACTATCACATATGCAAGAAGCTCTGACAAGATAATCATAATATAATAATACTGCCGCATATTTCTAGTTTAATTACATAATGTTACCAAATGTCCATAACATACATTGGATAATGAGAATTTTCATGAATAAAAACGTTTAGTAGTGATATTCATCATTCTTTCTCAGTAGTTACAATAGTCCGGGTCTCACATGTTCTCTTCGCATGTCCGACTTCGCTGTAGATACTACACTTCTTCGGTTGCTCTTTTTTAAGTTGGATAGGTGTTTGTGCCGTGACTTTTGGCTCTGGCAGTTCCTTATCCGTTGTACACCCTGCACAATTGTGAGAGTTACCTTTACATCTTGAACATTTTTTAATTCGGGTCCTCCTACTCGATTCTCCACCCGATGCATATCTTTTCTGCCTAAGACGATCAGCTTATCTTGGGTTGTCTGATGGATTAAAACATTGTCAATTGGAGGCGAGATACACCAATCTATTGGAGTTGGAACAGACATTATCAATTCTGAATACAACTTCTGCATTGTCACCGTCTTATAATAGTTGGAAACATATAAATCAAGTGACAAATTTGCCTCACTGTAAAAATCGTAGTTTCATTAGATTTATAATCTGTACATAAAAAAAATGAAAATGTGAAAATAATAAATTACATGAGAGCTTTAATTGCATGATTGCAGGGTATTAAATCCAACTGAAACTCACAACATGTGCATGATTTGTGCCCCAAGTCAACAACATGACTATAAAGATCATCCTTCACATTGAACATAGAGCCACTAATCTCATAAATCTTCATACATTGACTATCCTGTTGAGCTTCCTATATTCTTTGAAGAATATTTGGACTTAAACTTGATTCTATATTTTACCATTTTGTGCGTCGTTTCGAAAACCAAGTTTGAATTAAGTTTCGAGCAAAATCAAGAAGAGAACATATTAGAAACTTTCTAGCCCATAAGAGTTTTGAATTCAGAGACTCCACTGAGTTTGATGTCATAATCTCATACCTACGTATTGGACAACATGCACGAGCCCATCTTTTAACTTTTGCTTTTCTTAACTTCTTCCAACCCTTCTTATTTACTACCTTCAACTGCTCCATATACTTATTGTGTATCTCTCTTGTATAAGAATAGACAGCTTTCTTATACAAGCTCACAAATCGAGCTCCATAACTTTGAAAGTTCAACTCCATATGCCACGAACAAAGCCCATGAAATGCCCCTGAAAATATATACTCTTTATAGCATTTTTTATACGAACATGACGATCTGTTAAAAAATCAGAAGAAGAATTATTATCACAAACGTAAGTACTCCCAAACTTGATTTGTTTCAAAAAAAACATGTATACCTAATACAATATGCTTCATTTATTTGAGTCAGGAACCAATGCCAAGATTCATCATTCTCCTTATCACCAACACCATATGCAAGAGGATAAATATATTTATTTCCATCCTGAGTAGCAGCCACAAACATAACACCCTTATATATACCTTTCAAATGTGTTTCATCAACCACAATTACAGGTCTGCAACATTCATGAAATGCTCTTATAGACGCACAAAGAGCCATGAAAATATATTTGAACTTATCATCTTCATCTGCTTCAAAACACGTTATAGTACTAGGATTTGATCTCCTGAGCATGAACAAGTAGGCAGGTAACATCCTCCAAGAATGATCAAAATCACCATATACTAAGTTGTGTGCATGATAATAGGCTCTCAGTGCCTTATCATATTAAATATCTATACCATGGTGTGTAGAAACATCATCCATAATGTCTCTTAGCTTAAATATACGACCTTCTCGAAGCAATGAAGGAGCAAAATAAACCCCAAAAATCTTCGATGACAATTGACAAGGACGGGTAGTAATATCCAAATGGCAGTTGTGTGGTGCTTTAAACTTTTTCACTGTCCACGATCCTTTTTGAGTTCCATTTGCATGCAATAAAAACTGGCATCCTTGTTGTTTACAAACAATCGTATATCATTGCTTGTCAGAGCGCTTCACTGCATACTTAACTCGATTCTTCAGGTGGTAAAAACTCACACCGTAACCAACTGCTTTTTGCTATCGAATATTACACCCACATTTAACCTTCTTTCACTATCAAAAGAATATAAGGAAATTGGTTCTGGATCATCAGTGTGAAATGATGCATCTAGAATAATCAAATTCTCATGATGACGACTACTTAATTCTGGTCCTAACTCGCCACTTAAACCATTTTTTGTAATTGAAATTATTCTGTTTCTAAGAACTCGCTCATGACTAGAACCAATAATGACATCTTCACTCCCAACAAAATCCTCTGATGCAAAAAACTCATTAATTTCCCATTATTAAGTAAATAATCGAGACTGAAGTACATCGGCAAAATCATCATCATCATCACCACCATCCTCATCATCATCATCATCATCATCATCATAATCAACATCATAATCATGCTCATCATCATCTATATGATCATAGACATCTTCTTCTTCTTCACCATCATCAATCTTGTCATCAGTACAAACATAAGAAATCCCAAGCATAAATTGTTCTTCTTCTTGTTCGTCGTCGTCATCATCATCATCATCAATTTCATCAATACGAAAATTTGCAACCTCTGTCACAACTGCAACTGTAGCACAAACATCATCGTTTTCAATCTCTTTATCACCATGATCCTCATAAAAATTGTTGAAATCATTGACATGGTATTGTGGGGAGAAATTTTTGTTAGCATAAACAACAAATACATAATCATTTTCAACCTCTTCATCACCATCATCGTCATTAAAATTATTGAAATCATTGAGATGCTGTTTTGGTGGAGAGTAATTTTCAATGGATGCTTAAATATACTTGGAAGAAGAGCTATGTTTCTCTATATCTATTGGATTGCTAGAGCAAGCTGTGAAACTTTCAATTGGATCCACATAAGAAATTTGCTCTTTAATCTGACTTTACACATAACTCACCTGTCCTCCATATATATTTGAATTTTGATGAATATATTGTGGTTGAGAATTCATAAGTTGAAGAAAACTACCCCCTTAACTCGCATATGAGAATGGAATATTCAAATCATGCTGTTTCGGTTCGATAGAAATAAATAACTTGGGGAAATCATATACATCAACAACCCTCCTCAAATCATCATCTGTTTTGATTTTAAATTTCACTTCTTCGAAAATCTTTGTAGTTATGAAACAAGCAAGGCATAATCACAAGTCCTACAATCTGCTCGATCAATATAATGAATTTCATCCAAAAGTTTTGCATAAGAAATTGTATGCAACGATGCATATATCAAACCCTCTTTTCCATTTTTATACTCCGATCCATGCTAATATCCATGATAAACTAGAATGACTTCATTATTTGTCATCTATAGTAAAAAAACAAATTAATACACTTTAATTACTCATATTTAATATTTTAAAATTATGGTTTAAATAATTTACCCACTATTATTTGATTTAAAATAAATTTCAATTATAACACAATTTTTTAGATTTTTTAATATTCTATATGCATTTTTTAAGATTTATTATAATGTCTTGAATTATTATGATTTTTAATGGTTATTATTATAAGTGGATCTGTTATTATTATGTTAAGTAACTGTTTCTTGAAACTATTTAAAAAATATAAGATTTAATTTACGGCAACTTGTAGGATTTATTATAATTTTTTTCATTTCAAATTATTTAGAAAAAATGAATTTTAATTTTTTTAAGTTTTCATATAATATTCAATTTATAAAAATAACATATAAATATAGAACAATATTTCAAATTTTTTTTTAAAAAATTATCAATTTTTGTTATAGATCACGATGGTGTTAAGCCCATAGATCACAGTGGTGTTTGAACCCATAGATCACGGTGGAAAAATAGATCACGACGGTGATAACCGTCGTGATCTATAAATAACAACATTATTTACCACGTGATCTATGGTTTAGATTATTAACTCATGATCTAATTTTCTTATTTTCATCTAAAGATCACGATTACATTTACCCTCGTTATCTATAGATCACGATGGTATATATCATCATTATCAATAGATCACGACGGTGAAAGTTACCATCATGTTCTATCTCAAAAAAATTCTAAATGATCTACTTTTCCCTCGTGATCTATGCCGATGATGTTTAACATCGTTATCTATAGATTATGACGGTAAACAATATCATGATCTATAGATAATGATTATGATTATCATCATGATCTATAGATAACGATGATTATTATCATCGTGATCTATGTTAAACGTAAATCCTCATAAATTAGTTCTTGCTCCTGGTTGTTAAGTTTTGAAATTTTTTTTAACTCCAATTTTCTTATCAAACACATATTTAGAAGAAACTTAAAGGTGGGTGAAATTTACAAAATTTAAAATAAAAAACATCTTACCTTATTTGAGCAATCAAGAGATGAAATTTATAAAAAACTGATGTTTGTATATTAGAGATGAAATAAATATAATGTAAAAGTAATTCAACAGTTATAGTAAATATGGTGGGTGAAATGTAGTTGGTGAAATCATTAAAGGTGGTGGGTAAGGGCATTTATGATATTTTAACCCCAATTTAATTAAAAAACATGTTTTCTTATGAAATTGATATTTTTCATTTTTGGTTATGCATATTGAATAAAATTACATATTATCACATATTTAAATCTTTATAAGGAACAACTATACAACCACTAAAAAGTTATATACTAATAAATATAAGACATAATCATCATATACTTGATGTTCTTATTATTTTTAAAATGCATTTTAAATACTTCAATAACATAATTTGTTGGGAATTTTTTCAGCATCCTACCTTGGATCGGAGCTTAAATAGGTGTGAGGCACGGCTTTGCCAGATTCGAATCCGTGAGCGCAAAGCTACATAAGTATAAGGGATTAAAGTTGCGCTCTATACCCATTGGATATCCTTTTGGTGTAGCGGTAAAGCGTTTGATGGTCCAACACTTGGTATCAGAGCAGGTCATGGGTTCGAATCCCCTTGGGAGCTCTTTGCAGTGGGAGCTATCAGGGCCGGAACTGAGGATGCTAGCGTGCAGTGTAGGTTGTTGGGTGGCTGGGACCTGAGAAAGGTGAATGGACCTGAAACTGATGGAACTGAAGGTTCTCAGGTGAACGGACCTGAAACTGATGGAACTGAAGGTTGCTAGGGCGGTCGGGACTTGAGAAAGGTGAACGGACCTGGAATTGAGAAGATGCTAGCGTAGCGGACGGCCTAGGTGGCAGCGGAGTCTATGTAGTGGAGCGGCCTGGATACGGAAGGTGAACGAACCTGGAACTGAGAAAATGCTAGAGTAGCGGACGGTCTAGGTGGCAGAGGAGCCTGTGTGGCAGAGCGGCCTGGGTGCGGTGGCGCGAAGCGAGACATTTAGTCACGGTGACATTGAGGTATAGCGAGAAGGTAGCGGACGACCTAGATGGCAGCGGAGCCTGTGTAGCGGATGACCTAGGTGGCAGCGGAGCCTGTGTTGCAGAGCGACCTAGGTGGCAGCGGAACCTGTGTGACGGAACGGCCTGGGTGCGGTGGCATGAGGCGACACGTCGAGTCATGGTGATATTGAGGTGTGGTGAGAAGGTAGCGGACGGCCTAGGTGGCAGCGGAGCTTGTGTGGCGGAACGGCCTAGGTGGAGCGTCGAGAGGGTTCCAAGGTTGCTGGAGTAGAGAGGCTGGCAGGAGCGGTCTGGGTGGCACGCAGATGGCCTAGGTGGCAGCGGAGCCTGTGTGGTGGAGTGACCTGGGTACGGTGGCGCGAGGTGAGACGTCGAGTCATAGTGACATCGAGGTGTGGTGAGAAGGTAGCGGACGGCCTAGGTGGCAGCGGAGCCTGTGTGGCGGAGTGGCCTAGGTGGCGTAGCGAGTGGCCTATGTGGCGTGGTGGCACGAGGCGAGACGCCAAGTTATGGTAGTGGCACGAGGCGAGACATTGAGTCACGGTGATATCGAGGTGTGGCTAGAAGGCATATCGATGTCGAGTCATAAAGCGTCGAGATGGTTCCAAAATTGCTGGAGTTGAGAGACTGACAGGTGCTTAGGGGGGATTGTTGGGAATTTTCCCAACATCCTACCTTGGGTCGGAGCTTAAATAGGTGTGAGGCACGGCTCTACCGGATTCGAATCCATGATTGTAAAGCTACATAAGTATAAGGCATTAAAGTTGCGTCATATGCCCATTGAATATTCTTTTGGTGTAGCGGTAAAACGCTTGATGGTCCAACACAATTATAAAATATAACTTGGATGATATATTATCTTTATAAATATATAAATTACAATGAGTAGAGTTGGAACCCGAATCAAGTAAATTATTAATCTTTATTATTAAGAAAAAGTAACATCATTAAATATAGCAATTAAAAAAGTTGTAACCTGAATGAAGTAAATTATTAATCTTTATTATTAAGAAAAAGTAACATCATTAAATATAGCAATTAAAAAAGTGATCATGAGAAGTGATATGGTTGAGCTCAATCGAATCGGATTTTCACCCCAAACTCAAACTATTCACAGTTGTCACGTGGAAACCATCTTGATAGGTGAGCTAATTTGTGATGTTATTAGCGAACTAATCTAATTCGAAATGTATCGACGAACTAAACAGTAGGGGAAGAGGAGCGAACAAACTTGACTTCAATTGATCGCTATTTTCTTGGGACAATTATCCGCATCCCCTGTTTTTCGGGCAATCACGAACTAATTTCCCACCTTTCCTACGAAGGACTCCTTTTCCAACTACAACTAGAACTCATTTTCCAACTGCAACTAGTCACAGGGAGTATATATATCCTTGTTATATTCACTTTTTGATAGACAATTCATCATAAAACACACACACGTATATTACTTGAGAGATTTCTTGGCAATTCTATTGATTTGAGCATCAGAGTCCCATCGCCGGAAACCCCTCCCGATATTTGTTTTGCAGGTTTTAAATCTGAGGTTTCGAGTTTTTAGCCCAAGAAGACGAACATTGAACCTGAGCAATATGAGGAAGAGGGTAAAAAAATTCAGAAATAGCTATTGCTGGGTGAGTGCAAATTTGCTAAAGCTACCTCTCTAATAGAATAATGTGTCCACGCTTCATTTGATCACTTGGTACTACAAATGCAACAAAGCATATTCTTTAAATGCAAGAGTAATGTAGGAAAATCTATTCTAGTTTAGTCGTCTTCTTACTTTAACGTATGATGTTACAAAATCTACAAATGGGCTCTTAGCCCAAACTTTTTGTGGAAGCTCTCAAGTCGAATCTATATATATATATATATATATATATATATATATAAAGAGTAGCACTTATGTATTCTGGGATCTGAATTTTAGGATGTGTGCTCCTAACCTGTTTTACCCGTCTTTGATCCGCCTATATATAGAGTTCAGTTTTATTTTTCTTCACATTTGCGATGAAGATGATAGAGAACACATCTAAGGAAACACAATTCTTACCAATTTCTTCCTTCTCAATTTCTTCTCACAACTCCTAAAATCAACAATTTCTTCTCAATTTCTACACTTAATCAATAATACTATAAAATTTGGGTTCTTATAATTCTAAAATGAGTAGAACTATAAGCACCCCCATTATCTCCTAAGGGCACCCCAAGTGTTGACTATTCAACCACTCATTTATATTAAATACCATTTATACCCTTATTAATACTTATAATTTACCAAAAAGTCAATCTGCCAATAGTCATTTTTTCATTTTTCCATATCGTATCCAATTAGACCCGGTATTAACACATTCTGATCGATAATCAGGCCCAACATGCTTCCGTAAACATAAATAAAACTGAGTAAAATTTCATACCTCGTCTTTGTCTCAAGATCTCCTTCGATTTTTCTCAATTTAGGTTTTATGGATCTACGATCCAACCACTTGCCCGCAGTCTATGGTTCTAAATCGATCGCACATTTTGAGAACCCTTCTTCACCATTTCTCAACGGCCAATTGCCTAATACAGGAATTTATGGGAGACTTACTACTAGATGATTTTTATACTCAGAATTATAAATGAAATAAAGTGTTAGAGCAACAAGCTTTTTTATTGAAGAAAATAAATCAAACTATTTTAAAATACTATTACTCTCCACCATTGGAGGAGAAACTTGATTTAGCCAATCATGACTAAGACTCGAGAAGGGGAAACCCCCATGAACAGGAAAGCTTGAAAGCTAACTATTACAGACTAGAGAGAAGATTTCTCAAAAATTATAAAAGAAGAAGGTTAAGAAGAAGGTGTGGGTTTTCGATAATCTTTTTTTAGGATGAGAGTCTCCTTTTATAGCCTAAAATCCAGACTTCAAATGTGAATTCCAATCCTCTTTCATGCCAGCTTGCATAGCATCATGTGAGTGGAGCTATTATTATTCCACTATTCCACTAACTTTGTTGGTGGAACGTCATTTTCTTTTACCCACCATGGTTGTCTTTAGTGCTGGTGGATGATCTTTTATTGATAGCGGGGCCATCCACTACTTCTTGTCTGAAAGAGTAGTTTCCTATGCTTGGTGGGCCTACCTTTTTCTAAGCGCACCTCATAATATAATGTATTCCTATGCTATTACAAGGTTTAGAATACATTTATACTTGTAAATTATCGAGTCTAATTAGACTCGCTTCCTTTTATTACATTTCAGGTTTTTTTTCTTCTAAAAACCCTTTCATTTTCCTTTTTTCTTCAGGTGATCGGGTTTGTCTTGTTTTACTTTGAACCCTTGTCCGAACAAAGGTTTTCCTTGAGTCTGAAAGTAAGAACATAGTCGTTCTTCCCATCGTCCAATATGTATCATGTTACATATTTTTCTTCTGGTTTGTTCCGTTGCCGGAACCTTGTTTTCCCAGATCAACTTCCTCTTATTTTCAAAGAGGCTCTCAGCAAATTTAGTAGTGTTTCTTGTCATCGAATTTAACAGGAATGATCCGTTCGCAGAATTATGAAATATTTTGAACGGATACTTCACCTTGTCCATCTCAGTGAGGCAGACCCAAAGACCCCATGCTCGCCTTGTTGAAATATCATCTTCGATAAGGGCAACTACCAAGGGACTGTTTGCTGGGGGTGTTTTGGCTCGGTTCATTGCCCCCATGTCTGGTCTCTACAATTTTATAAATTGAAAAACTGGATGAGACCCTTTGTCTGTGATTTCTGGAGCGACTGAGATAATCTTTAACTCCAGTACATCTCCTCGACCCAAGTGTGGGTTGTTCTGCCATGAATCGTACACAGCAGTAGCTATCTAGTCCGGTAGCTTAGAGATCTCCGGAAAACTTGGTGCGGTAGTGAAAACTGAAGCAATAGCTCCAAAATCAAACCATTCTCGCACGTCTTGAGGGTTTACACCCGGAAGCATCCAAAGTCTTGGATACTTGCCCGACCAATCGGCAGTGATTCTGCTTGGATTGATCCCATTTCTCGTAACCAATTTCTCCCATGTTCTTTGGTAAACCTGAAAATGAGAAATAGCTTGGTTAGTGTTAACCTATTTTGGACCAGTCCGGGGCCTTAGGTTAACCTCTCCCTCTTTTTCCCCAGAGGTGCTGGGTTGACTCGGGTTGCCTGGAATTACTTCCTGACTTTCTGAATTAAGATTTTTATCGGAGTCCGATAAAATACTTGATTCGACTTTATCAGCCTTTTCACCGGTATCCGATAAAAAACTCTTGTCAGCAGGATGTCCTGCTTCGGGTATAAAATTACCCTATTTGTTCATCGATGATGAACCTTTCTCGTGTATTTCCTTCTGTATCACCGATGGTGAACATGTCTTGTTTAGCGGTCCTTCTAATGCATTTCATAAATCACCATTAGAGGTTATCGCTGCATGCGGAGTTTTTTGGACTTTGTCCAAATCAGCCTTTTGTACATAGGATGCTGCTTCGGCTCTTGTCCTAAGCAACTCAAATGCCTTGTAAAGTTCCTTAAGATTTTCCCTGAGGTGTCTTGCTCGTATCGTGATGGAATCTGCCTTGTAAAGTTCCTTAAGAAATCTGCAAGAACATTCTCATTAGATTTCACAATAACAATATCAAATAAATAATATTGGCATTCTGCTTGCCACCTGATAATACGAGCTTTTTCAATCTTTGATTCAAGTTTATTTTTCAAAAAAGCTTTAACATTAGTATTATCGACTTTTAACATAAATTCTTTGGCTAATAAAAATAATGGCCATTTTTAAAGGCCTTCCAAACCGCAAAGAATTCTTACTCGTTAATATGCCAGACTCTGGCTTGTTGTTCGGTAAACAACTCTCCTGTGTATTTACATGGTTCTTCACCCGTAGATGTCTTTCTCATGAGCACTGCTGCCCATCTGAAATCGTTAGCGTCTGTGTAGACAACTAACTGATCCTCATCTTGAGGAATCGCGAGCTTTGGCAGGTTACTACAGACATGTTTTAACTCACGAACTCTTTGGGAATGAATGTCTTCCCATTTCCATTTGGTCTTCTCATCCTTCTGTAATAAAGGAAAGAAATCCTTGCGATATTTTGCCAAGTTCTTGATAAATGAACCTGCAAAATTAATCACTCCTAAGAAGCTTTGAAGGTGTTTCTTGTCTCTAAGAACGTCTGGAAAATTGCGGATTTTCTCCACAATATGTTCTTATAGTTCCATTCCCACATGGTCAATAATAACACCGAGAAACTCAATTCTATTAACCACGATTATTGCCTTCTTTTCAGAGAGCACTAATCATTTTTTATGACATACTTCTGAAAATATTTCAAGATGCTTTAAATGATCTTTCATATTTTTAGATGCAATCAGGATATCGTCTATGTAAACAAACATAAACTCAAAATAATCTTTAAATAGATTATCCATCTTTTGTTGGTATATCTGAGGTGCATTTGCAAGACCCATAGACATTACATTCCAGATATACTGACCTTGCGGTGTAGAAAAAGTAGTTAATTTTTTCGACTCTTTTTCTAACTTAATCTGGTAAAAACCAGACTTGCAATCGAACTTTGAAAACACCTTTGATCCCTTAATGCAGTCAATTAAGTGTTCTCTACTTGGTATATAATAACCATCAAATTCGGTAATTTTATTAATACATTGATAGTTAATAACTAACCTTACTTTACCTCTCTTTATTTCCCCGTGGTTTCTTACCAAAAACCCTAGGCTACTGTATGGAGAGATACCTGCTTCGATCAGCTTGAGATCAATATATTATTTGATAATCTTTTGCATATCCTTTCAATCTTCAAGGTTCATCTGAATCGACTTGTATCGAACCAACTCATATCGGTATTGTTCTTTAACCTTCAACGTTGCTTCGATCTGGTTTTTATCCCACCAAGCTAAAGGATTCTCATTGTTATTCCTCTGAATTAGTCTTTTAACATTTTCAAGGGAAAGTAGACTTTCCTCATCAATGTCAATCTGGGGTGGTCCTTCTTGTAAGGTATTTTTCAGAAACTGAATAGCTTATTCATATGCCTCCTCTATTTCCTCTTATCTATATGACAAAAGAGCTTCTCCAAATTTCCTCTTATCCTGCATTTTAGGATGAGTTAACTTGGTTTCATTATCACCACGTTTGCTGCGAAAAGTAATAGGTACTATCCTATTAAAGGCCTTTTCTCGCCGCAAAACCTATATCATACTACCAAAGTTAGTAGTAAAGGTTAACAGGTTCTTGTGATTATTCTGCTCATATTTCGTAAATGTTTGGATAAAATTGTTACCCAACAAAATATCAGCATCTGTATCATGAATATAGATAGGTGACATTCTTACTTTATACCAAGGGGTATCAAATGCGCCTCCAATCATTATTCTTGATTCTTGAATATCTTTGTTGACTATAAGGATTTTCTAGGAGAAATCCCTTCCCGCAATAATAGGTAATTTTTCTACTACTTCGCTGGGAAAAACTCCTGGCTTTGCTGCGCAAATGCCTGAACCTGAGTCAATATAAGCTGCAAAATACTCTGTCTTATATTGATCATATAATATCCCTACAGATATATATATATAGAAAATACTCGTCATTTAGAAATCGTCTGGATTGTTTGGATATATTCCTCTTTTCTAGCGTTCTAACATGTCTATTCGTACGTTTATTTGATTAATTTTAAACGCAGCCTCTTGTATCCTTATAACTTCTTGGATACTTCTTTGTTCTGGCAGATTTTGCTCTCGCAAAAATCTTAACAAAGCTCTCGTATGAATTCTTTGTATCTCGAGATTTGTAATCTCTTCATTGATCTGAATTCCTGGCATAATGGTTTTATTCTACCCTGATTGTATGTCCATCAAGGTCGAACTCTATCCATTTTCCTTCTCTTCTACAGGGTTTGTGTTCCTCAAGGAAACTTAACCCCAGGGTCATAACTCCTTTAGTTATACCTGCACTTCCTGTAACAGATACGTGATAGTCTGCTATTTCTAACATGCCTTCATATCTATTAAAACTTGGTTGTTGTAAATGATATATCTCTTCACAAGGAAACAAATTATCAGCTTTAGATATATCAAAAACAATATTGATTTCTTTCCATTCATTATTAGGGCATCTCATTTTTACATTTTTTACCCTAATCTTTTGTGGATACAAATCCTCACTTGGTTCTTTTCCTTTTAGGCTTAGAATCCTGTTTTCAGAAAAGGACAAACTGTTACTAATTTCAGAATCATACCTTAATGATCTATTATTTAGAATAGGCTGATCTTTGATTAGCAAATTAACACCACCTAACCTTGGTATCTGGATTGGGTCTGGAGTTCTAACTTTTACAAATTCCTTGAAAATTCTAGGAATTTCTATATACTCTTTCCTAAGAAACATATCCGAATGATGTGTATTGGAAATCGCATATGCAATTCTATACGTGATAGAATATGGTCTATTTCCTTCTTTCATAAGATCAGGTCTTTTAAAATCTTGATGAAGGGTTAAGACTCTACAGAAATCTTGGTCTGCTAGGTTGTATGCAAGCCTAGGATGAATGTCAAACATAAGTTTGCCAGCATACAGATTACCTACCATTGTACCAAGACAACTTTCACTTAAATTATTGATTCTTCTATCCATCATAGATAAATGTAATTCAGAATCAATTCCTTCTTTGAAGGTAGCTTTAATCACTACTTCAATGGTTCCAATATGAATCCATTTCATTGTGACCGCTACTTCTTCTTTGATATGACTCAATTCCTCAAGAATTTCTTCTTTTGGAATAAGCTGCATCTCAATTTTATTACCGGTTAACCCTATTGGAATAGAGAACTCACCTGAGTTTACGCGGTAGATGATGTGATGCTTGCGTTGTCTTATTCCTATCTTGTCACAAAATCGATTAAGACTTCCAATCTTAAATCCGTCGTAAGAACTTAAAGCTGAATCCTGTCGCATGATTTTTTCTATCGTCTTGTTTGAGATGGTCAATCTTGAAAAGAAACCTGATAGACTTTCCGATGTTTGGAGTCTATCTTCCTGTTCGCTGGAGCTACTCGTCTGATTCTGTATATGATTCATCGGAACATTCTGAATCAGATTCATATTCTTCTTCATAGATGCTTTCATCTGAAGAGATGTCCTCAAATTTGTAAACTGGTACTAGATCACCATAAAAGACAGCATCAAGGATGTCTCTTGTGGGCTCGAACTGGAGTACTTCCTTTTGCTTTTGTGGGCAATCGGGCGAAATATGACCCCTCGCACCGCACATCCAGCAGTTGCAATCCTTAAAACTTTCATTTGTTTGAGTATGAGCTCGTTTGAAAGTTCTTCTTCGGGTTGTTCCTGCTGTTGTCTTCCCTGTGGATCTAGATCCTTGTGAAGAAAACCTGGAAGGACCAGACTTTTGACCAAATTTGTAAGATCTAGCCTTTGATTTGGACCACCACGATCTTCCCTGTTTGGAAGGTCTCATGTATGATCCTCCAGATTTAGATTGAAACCCTCATTTGAAGTGTTTCTTTCTTTTTTCGTATTTTTCACGACTTGGTTCTCCAATGATATTAGGAAAATCATTGTTGTCGCAACAAAGAGGGGTCTTTTTCACCATTCCTCTTTGTCTCTTCTTGTTCTTTTATAGTGTCGCTTGTTGACACCATTCTCTTATACTATCCTTAAAAAAGGACATTCTTCTGGCCACTGAATCAATCTTGCCTGGAGGTAGCCTGTAGGTTTGCATAAGCATTTCTCTCCATGGACTGCAGATTTTTGCAAAGAATAAATCTGTTGCAACATTCAATGGTACCTCAGCTTGGAAATAATATTTGCGGAATCAATATATATATTCATCCGCATAACATATATTTCTCAATTCGAGAGCAAACAAAGCTTGCGTATACTCTCTTTTCTTCTCATCTTTTCTTTCCTCAAAATATCCATCACCAAGGAAACATATTTTAAGCAAATGTCCCATCCTTTCGATAATTGTGAAAATATTATCGTTGGATAAGATCTCTTTTTTGAGTGGGGCTTCTGTCATTTCCCATGCCCTCTTGGCTGAACCTTTCAAACTATTTACCAGTAACTGGCAAAAATGTTCGTTATCAATGTCCAGCGTCGATGAAGCAACCTTCATGGATGTCATCCACTCATCAATCAAATATTCCATATTTCTGAAATCGATGATGTCTGTTGTGAGCATTAACCCGAACGGATGTGTAGGTTCGAGCATCATTTTTGCCCAAGGGCTATTAGATGCCGCTTTATCCCCTCCTGGTTATCTCTTATGTTGTCGAGCTACGTAGGCACCATAGTCGACTTCGTCCTTCTTCCACGTTTCGGGTGGAACGGGTACTTGAGTACTCGTGCTCTCCTCTTCCTGTTTTGGAATAGGATCATTCATCTTGAGATTTATCAGATCCACAATTTCCAAATTGGAAAGGGATTCCGTTAGTTCTGCAAGATCTACTCTTGAGACTTCCATCCGACTTGTCGTATGAGATCAAGTAGGAGTTCGTTGTTGCTTTTAGACTTCGAAACTTCCGTAGCCTTTTCTTTGGAAATGATTGGTATATCTTCGAACGAATCTTTCATGCGTTCATTCATTGATCTACCAGTTCCCTTTGGTAACCTTTTTTTCAGATCTATAATTTCTTGTTTTAGATCTGAGACTTCTTGTTGGATCTCGGATAGAGATCGGAACATTTTCTCCATCTGTCCACCATAATAAATGATGGTCTTCTGGATCTCCCTAAGGTCTTGGGTGACCTTAGACGTGTTTGGAACAATTATGTTCCATTCTCCGCTGGATGTCATCTAATAATATCCTACACTTGTGTTATCTCGAAATATTTTCGGATACATTTTCTTGATCTTCTCCTCCGTTAGGCACAAGAAAATAATATTGTATAACATAATTTAATTTATTTCTTCGATAAAACATGGCTCTGATATCATTTCTGCGCATCGGGTTTAATCAGATATAATACTCGAAAAAAACTCTATTTTTCACTATTCTCAATAATTAATCGATACGTGGCGTTGTTAGCAGTCAGGTTTTCCTACACCAGAGTGTATTAAATGAGACATTTGACAGTATTCCAGCCGATATACCTCATAGGTTAATGTTGATTCAATAAATATGATTTTGGCAAATTAGATTGGAAACCATAATTTTGACTTGGAAATAGCATATTCATTTGGTACCTATGTGGTGTGGAAAAGTCATGGGGTGTACAAAGAAATTGATGTGGTGTCTTTAGCCTTACCCTTCTAAAATTTAGGGTTCCTTGTGTCGATAATGGAGGAAGATTTCTATAATGAATAAGGTGAAGTATTTGGCATATTGAGTTTTCATATAAACCTAGCACATCACGGCCTCTATCATTTAATGATTAGAGAAGTTTGTGACTGGAAATCAAATACAATTTTTATATTGTTGAGAATTGTATTGTTATCCTTACAATTCTAATATGTTTGATTAGAATCATGGAGATCTAGAGAGCTTAAGATCATATGGATATATAAGTGCATAGACTCATAGTCTAAGATCATGGCATCATCTGAAGCCTATAAATAGGAATATCAATCTAGAGATTGGTGTGCAAGAAGAGAGAATATCTTTCAAGTTATATACACTCTGGAGAGTGTTCCTGAATTTGTTGTCCATGTAACAGATAACATTACGTAATCTGCTTTTATTTTCAGTCTGTTTCAGCATAACAACACCGCCTATACACTTTCAAAAACTACCATTAATTAAGGATAAAAACTTTTGTATAACTGGTGTACGAATCATAGATTGGATCTGTATCCGTGCAATAGATCCGATCCGGTCCATGAGCTGTCCACGCACTCACATGCATCTCCACACATTTGGGTGGGTGTGCTCAAACCCAACTAAATTTGCTCTCAAGTGATTTATCTTTGTGTTAGTTTTGTGATACATTTATGTTATATTAGTTATACCTTTTAGGGGTTTTATCTATATCTTAACATATTTTTAGATATCTATTAATACCTTTTATACATTTTAATTATATTAGTCATGTTTTTTAGTTATGTTAGTCATATTAAATAAATGTATAATTAATATCTCTTAAATATACGAGTAATACCACATAAAAGGTATATGTGTATAAATTATGCCGAAATTAAGATTCTTTTTGAAGTTAAAATATTATGATTAATATAACTTAAAGGTATAATTAAAACAAAATAAAGATTAAGGAAAAAAAAGAAAAGAAATTACGTGGATTCGGGTCAGATTTGACCAGACCCGACTGTATGGATTTAAAATCCATAATTGTACACAAGTGCAAATACTAATTAATTATTTCCTATCAAATCAATTATTGAGATCACAAATTCACAACTGATTTTATTTGATTTGTTGTTAGAAGAAAGTAGCATACATAATTTACATCAAGTTGGAGGAAAGCACAAGAAAATTATTCGTAGTATATATTTCTGGTCCAATGTGATTATTAATCAGTGAACTAGAACTGCATGTTACACACTGCTTAACCTCCACAACCACCACCGCCGCAGCCTCCACCACCACCACATCCACCACCGCAGCCACCACCACCACTGTCAGCGGCACTGATAACAGCAGTTGTAGCAACAGCAGCAGCAGCAGCCAGAGCTGCTCCAACTCCTAGAACAACCATACCACCATCCTTTGCTCTACTGCTTCTTCCCTCTTGACCTTTCTCAACATCACCATACACACTCTGTGCTGGTGGTGGACGAGCGGCGTTCACCACCAGAGCACGCTTCTTCCTGCGCTGATGACTGCAAATACAACAAGACAAGATCACAGCAAAAGCAGCTACAAAGCCACAGAGAATGAGCACCAATGCATATGTTTCCATTATGATTTCTCCAAAGTCATATGCCTTGTAATCCTCTAACACCCTCTTTATATACTCTTATTATCTTCATCTGTTGAGAGTTTATATTGTATTAATACATTATACAACAGTGTGAAACTTGCTGGAATTTTTTTGCTGGACGACATTGACTTGGTACAATATTCATTTATAAATCTCACCATAATTCAGTGGAAATGAAGATGAAACTTTGAGTTGATTTGAATTATTCCACATTAACCCATGTACATATGGGGAAATTGCACATGCAATTCTTCTATCATTCATGCAAAATATATTTTATCATCTTAGCCACAAATATATGTACTGCTTTACATTGCAAGTCTCTTATAATAAGTTAGTTGATTTTATTGTACATAATTCAGTTTCGACTGGGAATTTTATTTTATTTCATATGTTATGTTTGAAGTAATTTCAAGTAATTGGAGCGCGTTCGGAGATGACCAGTAACCAGTTGACTATTTTATTTTAACATAGAATAATTGATTTATTCATTGCTTGTGCAGTTATGCTTGCCTACTAACACGGAATAAATTTAAATAAGTAATAAAATTAAATAGGTTGTCCGAATCCCAATACCTAATGCATGCTTGTTCCAGTCTTTCATTTAATGGGAATTAGAATGAACGTATAAGGAGGAACAAAAACAGATTTCATTATAATATTGGGTGCTTCAAGTATAAGAAAATTGCTCACACATATCTGGATACTCACTCAGTTCTCTCAATACTGGATTGTACAAACTCATAGAACCACTTACAAAAGCTACACAAATCATGTAAGCTCTAAACCCTTTTATAGAGTTTTCAAAAACCCATATACAAGCTCAATCAAAAAGGAAATAGAAATCCGTTCAACGGTGAAACCATTAGCGCATATACGCTCAATCTCAACAAAGACAAGGACCCAAAACCCACATTTACTTCTTAAATAACTTTTTTTGAATATAAAATATTTTCTCATCCAGTTTTTGTATAATTAACTCGACATACAATCATTTCACTTTGTTGTGTGAACTTTAAATTTAATTTATTTATCGTAACAGACAAATCCTACAAGTATGTATGGGGAAAAAATTAATGGTTATGATCAAATAGATCAAATTAAAGTTTATACGACAAAATGTAACTATTTAAAGTTATACAAAAAAGTGTTAAATCACATATATTTCGAACGAAAAAATTAATATAACTAACATGACTTTTTAGGATCCATATAAGCACACTCAATCTTTAGTAATTCATTTTCTATATTGATATATATATATATATAGTGTATAAAAATTGAAAATATATTTGAATTATACATATTACACAATGAACATATGTTAAAACTTTGGATTTTCAATAATCTTAAAACGCAAATGCTGAATACTTAAATAATATAGATATAGGTGATCAAAAGTATAATTTACACATTTAAAATTATCTACAAAACTTATACCATCAATATTCTATTTTTATTACGAATTTGTTATCTAAAATGATTAGAAAAAAAAAAGTTGAATAACAATTCATTGAAAAGCGTGAAAATATGAAATTTATTTTAAAAATCACTAATATATATTTCATGATTAATTTTAAAATAAATATAATATATATATATATATAATATAATTTTTAAAATATTAAGAGAGCCACTGGCCCTGGCCATCATGTGGCTCCGTGCCTGTATGTTATATTAACATAAATTGTGCACATAATGAAATTTTTTTAGTGTACACGTATGTATACAATTGATAAAATTCTATCAAACAGTTGTTGTAATTTGAATATCTTAAATTGACAAATACTGCTCTCGCAATTACTCTAAAGTTACAAAACCAAGAAATTAGAAAAAGTCAATCTATATATAAAGAAAATATTACACACTTGGATAAGTTAATAGTCAACGTCTCTCTGGTTGCAGCTCGCCGCCACGGCGCCGTCGCACCACCACCACTTCGTGAACGTTTTGGATCACCATACAAAGCAGCTCAAAATTATTTTATTTTATTAATAATTCCAGAAAATTTTAAAGAAATATATACAATTTGTAAACAGAAGAGTTTGAAGGACTATTTATATAAAGTGCATAATATATATTTAATTAAATAGCCTCTACAACCACCACAGCCACCGCAATATGGACTTTTCTTTTATAGATCTCATGTAGTATCCTAAATTAAATTCATTAACAAATTAAACCTATTGTTATACTAACTTAATTACACTAACCTAAGTAAACATTAGAGTGACACCTCCTACTTATTCTATCACACTTGGCAAGTTTTGCAAAAATAGGGAAAAATTAATTAAGCAAAATGAGGAAAAAAGAATAGAAAAGAAAAGTCTGCATCTTCATCTTCTCATTTCTCTCCCAATTCTCCTTCAAAACCGCCACCATCACTGCCGTTCTTCCCACCTTCAATCGGCGAATTTCCGGCCATCTCCACCGATCAAGGTATAATTTCCGGCGAGCCCGACTTGAACCCGGGCCCGAAAACTTTAATCGGTTTCGATTTTCAATCTCTCGCTCTCTCTATTTCCGCCGGCCGTCGCTGTTTTTCTTGGCTGTTGTAGTGGCCGGCGCTCGGTCGCGTCGGCGGTATGTGTGGAAGGTGAGGTGGCCGGCGCTTGCAGCGCCGGCGAAGATGGGAAAGGCCGCCGCAGCTAGCGGCGGCGATGATGGATTTTATATATATATGTATGTAAACTGTATGTGTATAGATATGTATGTAATGGTGTGCTGGGTTGTTGATACGGGTTTGGGTCGAATTGGGGGTGAAGCCGGCGCCGGTTGCGCCGGCGGGCTGAAGTAGGGAGAGCCGCCGCGTACAGCGGCGGCGAAGCTGGAAAATATGGTATATGTATGTATGTGTTTGAGTGTATATATATATGTGTTTGTGTTTAGAGTGTGTTGGTGAGAATGGTGGTGTTGCCGGCGACTCTGTCGCCGGCAGAGGTGACGGCGAACGGAGGTGGGCCGGTAGCAGGGCCGCGGCAGTGACGGGGGGACAGGGGAGGGGCTGTTTGGGTGTTAGGGGTGCAAATAAGAATTGAACTAATTAAAGGACTTAGTTGTAAATCCTAGGAATTGAAAGAAATAACAGTATAGTCCCTGGACTGTTAGGTATTTATTTATTGGTCCCTGAACTTATGAAGACTCCCAGATTAGGCCCTGAACTCAAGAGCCTTAACAGTTTGATCCCCAGAACCTTGGGAAATTTCAGATTTAGTCCCTAAAACTTCTAGGAGTTACAAATTAAACCTTAAACCTTGCATAAATTACAGAATCGCCCTCAAACCTTGATAAATTGATCGAATGATTATATTGTGACCTCAGAATTTAATAATTTCGATATTTTGAGTTCTAGACGATATAAAATGATAAACGACAAGATATTGGACCCTTTTAGCGAGAAAACCCTAATTTTCAGTAAACTTTAAATTAGGAACCCCATCTATCGATTTTCTCCAGGATTTATTCTTTTATAGATTTTATTAGATTTAAGCTATTTAAATCAGATAATAAGTCTGTTTCTACTTTCTGTAGGAAATACGCGAACGGGGCCGAACTAGGAACAGGATCGAAAGTTTTTTAGCAGGATTCAGAGATTAGCCTAAGGTGGGGGTAAAATCTCATTTATGTTTTAAATTGTACAAATTTTACAAAAAACTACGTGACTATGTGATTTAAATTCTGTTGTTATGTGACCTCGTTTTAAAATAGAATGTCTTTACTACATGAGTTTTATTCGAGCAAATTATACGACTTTGGAGGTTATTTGTTTTTAAAGAGACTCACTTGAGACAAGAGACAAGGTTTGAATTTATTAAATGACTTGGAGAACTATTGATTCAAACGAGACAAAAGAGACTGGCTTTTTCTATACTTACGTGTTATGTGAGTTATGTGGCCAACGTGAACGTGCTCAATGTGCATTATGTGCTTATGTGGAACCACTATGTGATATTTAACTGCGCATGCGCCTTCACGCCAAGTAGGGTATTCTTTGTCGGAAACCCATCAGAGCGGGGTATTCTTCAGAAACCCAACACAAGGGGGTGTAATAACCCAAATCGGGTCGGCTTGGGGCCCTGATAGGTATTCTTCGGAAACCTATCTAGAGTTCATTGGGACTACTTGGGAGTCCACAACGTGATTTATGTTTTTATTTGCAAAGAAAATATTATGTGTCCCCATTCCTGTACATTTGGATGCCCTATGACCGAGTTGCGTTTACCCTCTGATTATAAAAAAAAAAATTACTCGTGTTTTTACCCTTTAATGGAAATGGGGCGTGACAGTTTTGGTATCAGAGCCTGGCTCTACTATCTTTTTCGTGGAGTCTTGCTCGTAAAAAATTTTCCTTTGATATATATACTAATAGATATGAATTGTATGGTTAATATGCAAAATAGACAGGTGATTCTGTTCAACCTCCTTCCACAGGTTTGATTGAAAATTTTAAAATTTTTATAATGTGATGATCTGATTGTTTTTATCTGTTATTAAATTTTCACTCTGTGTATGTTCATTTTGGGAATGAGATGAGGTAATTTTCGGGTTGAGGATAGTGTTGATGTGGTTTCCTTATGAAACTTACGTGTTGGGGTTGTGGGTGACAGATGGTTCCTCCACGCCGAACCGCTAGGATAAGTGTACCCCGTTTTGAGTCCGCAGGAGCTAGGTTGAGACGGTTGTTCATGAGCAGCCAGATAGCGGGCGATGTTTCGGTGGGAGAGCACATAACCAGACTGTTCCATTGCTGGCGAGAGACTGGTAGCGGTACCGGTCAGATAGGTAACATGGAGGCAGCCACCCGTTGATCCACACCTTACCCGGAGAGTGGGCCGTACGGGCCCGACGCGTCTTTCGTGACGAGCTGGTGTACTCGGCAGTAGATAATATACCCAGCATAGATTTTGGGCGTATGGCCCGACAGATGATGGACCTATGGATGCGGCGGGCGACCCCGTCCACTCCAGAGCAGGGACCGTTCGATCCCTCTAGTAGCGACTCGGGTGATGACGGAGACGATGAGGAGGATCCAGAGGAGGATCCGGAGGAGGACCCTGATGAGAATCTTGGAGGGGCTGCTGACGGTGGGGTTTGTAGGGATTTCCCACCAGGGTTACAGGGACCTCCGTCACCACCAGCAGCCATGGCTTAGGGGGAGTGGGTGGTTTAGGCTGATTGGGTCATGATGATGGACGATATTTTTGTTGTATATGTATTGTATATATGCAATATTTTTTAGGATACAGTGAGGCTCGGTTATTCTTTTTTATGTGTACATAGGAAAAGAGCCGCCTGTGTCCAGCTAACCAGTATACTTGTTATAATTTTGATTATGATATATATATATGCGATAGTGGTTGACGGTTAAGGGTAATATTCTGCGTTATAGGACTTTATTATTATTGTCTTTTCGAGTGTTATAATAAGTTTGGTTAATTTCTAATCAGATCATGAGGAGGGGTAGACCGAGGAAAAATCCTCCGACGACGACGTCAGCGTCGGGACCGTCAGCATCTGAACCATATACCCGAGGAGAAGCTACACCCCCACAGGTTACACCAAGTCAATCAACGTCCGGGCCACCCAACCTGGAACCTATGGAAAGCTTGGTAGCAGTATTACAAGGGTTAGCCCAACGATTGAATAGCGGGAACGCGAATACAGCACCGGCGGAGCCTAGGGAAGATGAGAACCGGGTGATAGAACTCTTTCGAAGATTTAATCCTCCGACTTTTAATGGAAAGGGAGAACCAGCAGACGCTGAAGAATGGCTAAGAGCCCTGGATCGACTATTCGCTCACTTGACATGCACCGAAGCACAATGAGTTTCCTGTGCCATTTTCCAACTCACCGAGGAGGCCAGTTTTTGGTGGGAATCTTATAGTCGAACTCTGACTGTAGAGGAAAGGGATGAGTTAACTTGGATGGATTTTAAAGAGATAGTTATGCAACAGTATCTGCCTCAGTCGTACCGGGATGCTAAAGAGACAGAATTTTTACACCTACGTCAAGGATTCATGAAAGTAGGAGAATATGAGCGGAAATTTAATCAGTTGAGCAGGTACGCAGTGCACCTGGTGGATACTGATTTGAAGAAGGCGAGACGGTTTTGTAAGGGGTTACGCCCGGACATCGGGGCTATACTAGCGGGGCAGGGAGAGATAACCTATAATGAGACGGTCAAACGGGCTATGGAGGTGGCATCGCGGTTGCGAACGGATATGGTGGCCCCAAAGAGAACCAGTGAGGAGCTGGGAAAAAGAAAATGGGTAAACCCGGGGCCGAATCAAAATCGAAACCCCTTTCCGGCAAAGCGTCCGATGGGTAGAGACAATTTCCCTGTTCCGAATAATAGACCAAGACCTAGTTGTTCCAAGTGTGGAAAGCATCATTTTGGACAGTGCCTCTCAGGAACGTCCAGCTGTTTTCGGTGTAGGGAACCAGGACATAATTCATGGGATTGTCCGTATTTCCCCGCCACAGGGTCGAGTTCTAAACAAGGATCAGGGGCAGGAAGAGCTCGGGCCTATGCTCTTACACGCCGTGAAGCCGCGGAAAAACCGGAAACAATGGCAGGTATGTTATCGGTTTGCGATTTGCCTGCACTTGTCTTATTTGATACTGGGGCAACCCACTCTTTTATCTCTGTTAAGTTCTATGAGATGCTAAAGCTAGAAAATGATGTGATAGATGCTAAGAATCTCGTGGTTAGTATACCCTCTGGAAAAACAGTAAGCACTCAATGGATGTGTCGGAATTTAAAGATTTCTTTTAAAAATAAAACCCTCCATGCTGACTTGCATGTATTAGAGATGAAGGATTTTGATGTAATCCTCGGAATGGACTGGCTAGCAGATAATCATGCAACAATCAAGTGTTTTGAGAGAGAAATCCTTTTTCAGCCACCTGAGGGTGAGAAGTTTATTTTCTGTGGAACTCGAATAGGTTTGAGTTTCAGGGTTATTACGGCTATGCAAGCCGTAAAATTGCTCAAGAAGGGAGATTGTGAGGCAATATTGGTTAATTTGGTGAATCCTAAACAAGACGTAGATCCTATTGAAAGAGTTCCGATAGTGAACGAATTCAAAGATGTCTTTCCTGAAGAGCTACCTGTCTTCCACCAGACAGAGAAGTAGAGTTTGGGATAGAACTGGTGCCCGGATCTGCACCAGTATCAAAAGCTCCATATCGGATGGCACCAAAAGAATTGCAAGAACTAAAAGTTCAGCTGCAGGAACTCTTGGAGAAAGGTTTTGTCCGTCCCAGTGTGTCTCCATGGGGAGCCCCGGTACTGTTTGTAAAGAAGAAGGATGGGACTTTTTGAATGTGTATAGACTATCGCGAATTGAATAAAAGGACCATCAAGAACAAATACCCTCTACCCCGGATTGAGGATTTGTTTGATCAGTTAAGAGGAGCAAGTGTATTCTCAAAGATCGACTTAAGATCCGGCTATCATCAGGTAAAGGTCAAGAAGGAAGACATATCTAAAACAGCTTTCAGAACAAGATATGGCCACTATGAATTTGTGGTCATGCCCTTTGGACTTAGTAATGCACCGGCAGTCTTCATGGATATGATGAATCGGGTTTTTCACTCTTATCTCGATCGATTCGTAATAGTTTTCATTGATGATATCTTGATATACTCAGATAGCCAAGCACACCATGAAGAACACTTGAGGATGGCATTGGAGATTCTGCGGAAGGAGAAACTGTATGCAAAATTCAAGAAGTGCGAATTCTGGCTGAATAAGGTGTCATTTCTTGGACATATCGTCTCCGAGAAAGGAATAGAGGTGGATCCTGCCAAAGTGGAAGCAGTAAGTAATTGGAAGACGCCTACCAATGTAAATGAAGTGCGGAGTTTTCTTGGACTGACAGGATATTACAGAAGATTTATTGAAGGATTTTCCAAGATTGCCACGCCTATGACTCGGTTAACCCGGAATGAGACGAAGTTTCAGTGGACTGATCAGTGTGAGAAAAGCTTCCAAGAGTTGAAAAGAAGATTAACTACTGCACCGATCTTGATAGTTCCAGATGGAACAAAAGGATTTGTGGTTTACAGTGATGCTTCTAAACAAGGTTTGGGGTGTGTACTGATGCAACAGGGAAGAGTGGTGGCCTATGCATCAAGACAATTAAAGGCTCATGAACAGAATTATCCAACTCATGACTTGGAATTAGCTGCAGTAGTTCATGCCCTTAAAATTTGGCGGCATTATTTGTATGGAGGAAAATGTGAAATCTACACTGATCATAAGAGTTTAAAGTATTTCTTTGAACAGAAAGAGCTGAATATGAGACAGCGAAGGTGGTTGGAGTTGGTAAAGGACTACGATTATACAATTCTCTACCATCCAGGGAAGGCGAACGTGGTTGCTGATGCACTTAGCCGGAAGAGGACGGAAGGGATAGCTTGTATGCTTACCAAGCAGGATTCCTTGATAAGAGAAATGGCTAAGTTAAGCTTAGAAATTGTGGTGCCACCAAGTAGTATCAAGGCGCGGGTGACAGCTTTAATGATCCGACCTGCTCTGCAGGATGAGATCACAGAAGCCCAAAAGAATGATAAATTTTTGTTGTAGATAAGGGCTCGTATGGAGAGAGGAGAAGCGGAAGGATTTACGGAAGCTGTTGGAAGAGCTCTCACCTTCAGAGGAAGACTTTGTGTTCCAAAGAATGAAGAACTGAGAAACAGAATTTTGGAAGAGGCACACGTGACACCGTACTCAGCACATCCTGGAGGTACGAAGATGTACCAGGATCTGAGGAAAACTTTTTGGTGGCGAAACATGAAGAGGAGCATAAGACAATTTGTCAAGAAATGTCTTGTCTGCCAACAGGTAAAAGCAGAGCATCAGCGACCAGCAGGGATGCTGACACCACTGGAGATTCCCGAGTGGAAGTGGGAGCACATTACTATGGACTTTGTTGTTGGGTTACCTAGAACAGTTCGAGGAAATCATGTTGTGTGGGTTATAGTGGATAGACTAACCAAGTCTGCTAACTTTCTGCCTATCAAAATGACGTTCGATGTAGATAGATTGGCTCAAATTTATATGAAGGAAATAGTCAGACTCCACGGAGTACCGGTCTCGATTGTATCGGATAGGGACCCCGTTTTACTTCCAGATTTTGGCAGTGCTTACAAAAGGAGTTGGGTACTAAATTAGCTTTCAGCACCGCTTTTCATCCACAGACTGACGGCCAAACAGAGCGAACGATACAAATTCTGGAGGACATGTTGAGAGCCAGCGCTCTGGATTTGCAGGGAAGTTGGGAAGATCACTTATATCTGGTAGAGTTCGCATATAATAACAGCTATCAGTCGACGATTGGAATGACACCATATGAAGCGCTGTATGGAAGAAGATGCCGATCACCTTTATATTGGGATGAAGTAGGTGAAAGACAAGTTTTGGGGCCGGAGTTGGTCGAACAGGCTGTAGTGATAATAAGAAAAATCCGAGAAAGAATCAAAGCAGCTCAGGATCGACAGAAATCTTATGCCGATAAGAGAAGAAGGGAGCTAAAATTTGAAGTAGGTGATAAAGTTTTCTTAAAAGTGTCGCCTACTAAGGGAGTCCACCGATTTGGAAAGAAAGGTAAACTAAAACCCAGGTACATTGGACCTTATGAGATTTTAGAACGGGTCGGCGAAGTAGCATATCGATTGGCGCTACTACCTATTTTTGCGGGCATTCACAACGTATTCCATGTATCCATGCTGCGGAAATATGTGTTTGACCCGAGTCACGTGATCCACCAAGAAGATATTGGACTTGACAAGGATCTATCTTATGAGGAAATTCCTGTTGCGATTATCGATAGAAAGGTCCATAAGTTGAGGAATCGAGATGTAAACTTAATAAAGGTCCAATGGAGTCAGCACAGTACGAAGGAAGCGACCTGGGAGAAGGAAGAAGAAGTTCTCGCAAAATATCCGAGTCTATTGACTCTTGGTACGTTTCTAAATTTCGAGGACGAAATTTCTTTGAAGGAGGGAAGGATGTAGTATCCTAAATTAAATTCATTAACAAATTAAACCTATTGTTATACTAACTTAATTACACTAACCTAAGTAAACATTAGAGTGACACCTCCTACTTATTCTATCACACTTGGCAAGTTTTGCAAAAATAGGGAAAAATTAATTAAGCAAAATGAGGAAAAAAGAATAGAAAAGAAAAGTCTGCATCTTCATCTTCTCATTTCTCTCCCAATTCTCCTTCAAAACCGCCACCATCACTGCCGTTCTTCCCACCTTCAATCGGCAAATTTCCGGCCATCTCCACCGATCAAGGTATAATTTCCGGCGAGCCCGACTTGAACCCAGGCCCGGAAACTTTAATCGGTTTCGATTTTCAATCTCTAGCTCTCTCTATTTCTGCCGGCCGTCGCTGTTTTTCTTGGCTGTTGTAGTGGCCGGCGCTCGGTCGCGCCGGCGGTGTGTGTGGAAGGTGAGGTGGCCGGCACTTGCAGCGCCGGCGAAGATGGGAAAGACCGCCGCAGCTAGCGGCGGCGATGATGGATTTTATATATATATGTATGTAAACTATATGTGTATAGATATGTATGTAATGGTGTGCTGGGTTGTTGATACGGGTTTGGGTCGAATTGGGGGTGAAGCCGGCGCCGGTTGCACCGGCGAGCTGAACCAGAGAGAGCCGCCGCGTACAGCGGCGGCGAAGCTGGAAAATATGGTATATGTATGTATGTGTTTGAGTGTATATATATATGTGTTTGTGTTTAGAGTGTGTTGGTGAGAATGGTGGTGTTGCCGGCGACTCTGTCGCCGGCAGAGGTGACGGCGAACGGAGGTGGGCCGGTAGCAGGGCCGCGGCAGTGACGGGGGGACAGGGGAGGGGCTGTTTGGGTGTTAGGGGTGCAAATAAAAATTGAACTAATTAAAGGACTTAGTTGTAAATCCTAGGAATTGAAAGAAATAACAGTATAGTCCCTGGACTGTTAGGTATTTATTTATTGGTTCCTGAACTTATGAAGACTCCCAGATTAGGCCCTGAACTCAAGAGCCTTAACAGTTTGATCCCCAGAACCTTGGGAAATTTCAAATTTAGTCCCTAAAACTTCTAGGAGTTACAAATTAAACCTTAAACCTTGCATAAATTACAGAATCGCCCTCAAACCTTGATAAATTGATCGAATGATTATATTGTGACCTCAGAATTTAATAATTTCGATATTTTGAGTTCTAGACGATATAAAATGATAAACGACAAGATATTGGACCCTTTTAGCGAGAAAACCCTAATTTTCAGTAAACTTTAAATTAGGAACCCCATCTATCGATTTTCTCCAGGATTTATTCTTTTATAGATTTTATTAGATTTAAGCTATTTAAATCAGATAATAAGTCTGTTTCTACTTTCTGTAGGAAATACGCGAACGGGGCCGAACTAGGAACATGATCGAAAGTTTTTGAGCAGGATTTAGAGATTAGCCTAAGGTGGGGGTAAAATCTCATTTATGTTTTAAATTGTACAAATTTTACGAAAAACTACGTGACTATGTGATTTAAATTCTGTTGTTATGTGACCTCGTTTTAAAATAGAATGTCTTTACTACATGAGTTTTATTCGAGCAAATTATACGACTTTGGAGGTTATTTGTTTTCAAAGAGACTCACTTGAGACAAGAGACAAGGTTTGAATTTATTAAATGACTTGGAGAACTATTGATTCAAACGAGACAAAAGAGACTGGCTTTTTCTATACTTACGTGTTATGTGAGTTATGTGGCCAACGTGAACGTGCTCAATGTGCATTATGTGCTTATGTGGAACCACTATGTGATATTTAACTGCGCATGCGCCTTCACGCCAAGTAGGGTATTCCTTGTCGGAAACCCATCAGAGCGGGGTATTCTTCGGAAACCCAACACAAGGGGGTGTAATAACCCAAATCGGGTCGGCTTGGGGCCCTGATAGGTATTCTTCGGAAACCTATCTAGAGTTCATTGGGACTACTTGGGAGTCCACAACGTGATTTATGTTTTTATTTGCAAAGAAAATGTTATGTGTCCCCATTCCTGTACATTTGGACGCCCTATGACCGAGTTGCGTTTACCCTCTGATTATAAATAAAAAAATTACTCGCGTTTTTACCCTTTAATGGAAATGGGGCGTGACATCTCATGTCTCATTTGTTTGACTTTTGACTCTTTCTAAATAAAAACTATACATATGTTTTTTTAGTTAATTATTAGTGTTCCCGTGCTTTGCACGAGATTAAATTTAAGTATCATGTTTGTTATAATAAAAAAATAATCTAACTATGATTATGTAACTCTTGTATTGCAAAGTCCAATAAAATATAAAATATGAGTGCAAATTAATTGAATCGTGCTATGTTAAATTGACTCATAATGTTTATACTCATTTAAATACACACAATACATGGTCTGTTTACTGGATAAGTCAAAAATGACTATTTGGTCATGATGACACTCATGTGATATACCCGTGAGGATTAAATGCAACAATGTTCATATTAAATAAAATTTAGCCACGCATATGATGTTCACATTTGTATTGAAGCTGCACACTTGATCGGTTCAAAATTTATATAATAAAACTAATGATTACATATAAAAAAAAAATTATATATATATATATATATATATATATATATATATTAAGCAAGTTTCTTGTTTACGATATAAATGCAATTTACAGAGAAGATGAGTTAAAATCATTTTTTTTTTAAATAACGGATGGTATTTTTAATTTTGACTCCATATTATAATTTTCAATTTAATCCCGTAATTTAAGAATCTGTCATTTTAATTAAATTTTACCCAAAATATTTGAATATTGCCGGAAAATATGGTATTTTGATTTTGGCATTCCACAAATAAGAACATTAAGATGGAATTACAGGATATTTAATTAAAACATAAAAATACACTGGGTTCAAACATTCATTCTAACCAAAATAATGAGTCTCATCTTATCTAATTTATTCTTGAAATCGAATTAATAAAAGTTGTAGAAGGATCCATAAGAAAAACTAATTTAGAAATTGTCTTGTTCTTCACTTTTTTTCTTCATCTCTAATCGTGTGTTTCTTGGAAAAGAAGATAGAGAGTTGTATTTGGAATTGTATGTATGGCGTGCGTGGGAAAGTCAGTGAAGATACCTTGTATATTATCCCTAATTATGACCTTACCCTTTAATATTTTGAGTTTTTCAGAATATCTGTAAGTTAATGTTTGTTGTTGAAAGTATCCATTTACCGTAGTAAAACGTTGAAAGTATCCATTTACCGTAGTAAAACGTAAATAACATATGTAAAATTGATAATGTTTGTCACAATCTGACGTAACCGATAAATACATATGTGAAATTGATTATTGAGTTTTCTTTAATCCTATATCGATGTCATTTGAAAAAGAGGTATTTTCAACAAAAAACATACAAATGGGTATTTTTGTAAATATAATAAAAATAATTTTTTTATTTTTTAAAATAAGAAAATTATTTAACAATATCTAAAAATCAAAAAACAAATGTAAAAAAAAATATATAATAATAATAATTGTTGACGTCAGAATCTGTATTTGATCGATTCCTAGTCGAACACCCAAATTGATATAAACGAAACGGAATTGGAGGGTAAAAGGAGTATGAAATGTGTATATGTAGCTAACACTGTGCCCGGAGCCTACTCGGGCAATTTTAGTTCGACTGATCCTGGACGGCAGAATGACCGAGTAGGACCTTATCTCATTAACTTAGAGAAATAAGCTCTCTAGTGCTGTTTTCAGAATGAGGATTCGGATCCATTTACAAGTACAAATTAGAGCTATTTATAGACAGGAAAAGATAGGTAGTGAGGATCGTGGGGGAGTGTGGAAGTTACACCCATTTCTTCCCTGTTTTTCGCCTATTTGTCCGGTGTTATGCGGTGGTTTTATCATCCATGACCTCCTAATGGTTGGCTTGATGCTCGCTCGGTTATGTCAGCTCGGGACGACCTTCCTATCTCGGCTATTGATTCACCTCGGTTGTCTTCGAAGTGAATGCTTTGGGCGTCGCCCAAGGGGAGTATCTGGCCGAGGTGCCTGGCCGGTTTCGGGTCCAAAGAACGACTGTTATCGTCCATATGTGTGACTTGTGCAGCTCGGGTGTGTTGTCGTCACGTAGCTCGAACACCATGGTCCAACAATAGCCCCTTAGACCACGACGGAAATTATTTCCGCCGGGGTCTAACTGATCTCATTATACCGAGCTGAGTAAGATTTGGACTAGCTATGTGATCTGATTCCCGGCGCGTATTTACACAACTGAATTGTCCACGTGTCACCACCTTAATGGCTGGAAGTCGAGGAGTCTCAATATACTCTTATATATATAAGTGTCTCATGGCTTCATTTTTCACTTCTCTCTTCAAATTCTTGGATAATTTCAATTCTGCGAGCCAATACGAGCATACTGCTTAGCGCTGCGTTGCTCGAGGTGGTCTCTTTGCAAGGTAAACTAACTTTTTCAGATCATGTCTAGTAGAGCGTCTGATCAGAATGTAAGGTCCAATCCCTCGGGAGCGGATACCAGAGGTGTAGCCGAGGAGGCAGGTACTTCGCATACAGGTCCAGCCCCAAGCCCTGCGGGGTTTCGGGCCGAGGAGGGTTATAATCCCCGAGTCAAGGAATTAGGACCAATAGATATAGTGTCCCACTTGTCTCAGTCAGATGTAGACCGGTGGCATAGACTTTTTAGCATTCCTGAGTGCGTTCAATTTATCGCTCCTCAGTCAAGGGAGCGAATGTTGCGTCCCCCCAGGGGTTGCGTTGCTATTAACATCGAGGCGCTTTGTAGAGGCCTTCGATTTCCTATGGCACGTTGCCCGACTGATTATTTGTGGCATTGGAGGATAGCGCCTGGGCAGCTTAGCCCAAATAGTTGGTCAATCATATTAGGTCTATTGATCCTTTTTCATAGATATAACCTCGGGATACCTTGCCCGGATGAGCTGTCTTGGCTGTTTAGCATCAGGCTTATACTTGGGGCCCGGGAATACTTCCATTTTCTCTCACCTCGCCCGTTCCGGCCTCAGCTAGTGGGCGACCTCCCCTTACCGAGAGGGACCTGGATGAGCGATTGGTTCTGGGTTGGAGGGGATTGGTTCTGCAGTGAGGGTATCGTGCCCGATTGGTTTCGGGACAGCTAGAGGTATATATTTATGTTCTTTCTGTTCAGCTCGTCTAATATTTTAATATTTCCCTCTTGCTGCAGATATTCCGTCTGATACTCTCCACATCGGCGGGGATTTTTCCCGAAAAATCCGTTATTTGTGGGATAACGTCGTCCCCTCCCAGCGGTCATATAGGGAGTTAATCACGGAGGGTCGACTTATTCAAGCTGGGTTGATTTTCCCTTTTTTCCGAGCTCCCGTCGATTTTACTGGTAAGCTCCCAGTTATTGCTTTGAGTATATATTAGGCTTCTTACTTGGCTAATGAAAAATTCTTTTGCAGCCGATCTTCCTCAAGAGGGTCTTCGTCCTCAGATGGACCCAGTTGAAAGGATCAGGGTTCGTGCCGAACAGGCTGAGAAACGGAGACAGTCAATGCAAAAGAGGCCAATGCAAAAGAGGCGGGGGCCTGAGCGCTCTGGTGTCAGCGAATCTGCTCAGAATCCGGAGACCGACGGCCCACCGGCCAAGAAGTCTCGACCGCCACCGCCTGAAGCGTCGACTGAGCCTGCACAGACGGCAGTTAATTCTCCTGCCAGTTCCTCGGTTCGCCCGGGGGTATGGTCATCTGACTCCCTGCTGGCCGGTTCGGTTAGCATTTGTGGCTGGGACCCTGAGAGGGTCGAATCTTCCAAGGAGTTCCTTGGGTGGAGGCCACCTTTCCAAGTTAGCTTTGCCCGGGCTCGAATGCCGAGCCCCAGTCTGATGAAGAATCTTTCTCTGAGGGTTGAGCCGGCCATCGAAGCCCCAGTCAGGGCTTGGACTGAAGAGTTAGAAGGATATGCTGGCAAGATATCAGCAATAGATATGGATGTCAAGCATTTGGAGCGAGAGAAAGAATTTGAGGTGCAAGAGGTGGAGCTCCGCAAGAGGCGAGCCGAGGCCGTTTCAGCTGTTGAGGAGAAAGAGACCCTTCAAGCTCAGCTGGCCTCCTCCCAAGATCTGCTGGCTAAGGCCATTAAGTCGGCTGAGTTTGAACGCCAGCGTTCATTCGACCTGGATCAAGAGAACGCCACTCTGGGGAGGAACTTGGAGGCCTCGAAGGCCGAGCTGGAGAAGGTGCGAGCTGAACTGCTGGTTGCTCAAGCCGGCCCGTGGGATGAGGCAGCCGTCGTACAAAAATACAAGGGGTCCAAAGAGTGCAAGTACGACGGCATCCTGTCCTATCTCTTTACTTTTATGGATAACATGGAAGTGCTGAGGAAAGTCGGGATCGACGACCGTCCTCTTCAGGTGTCGCTGGCTAAAAATCCTCTTCCCAAGTATTACTTGGATCTGATGGACGATCTGCCTGGTTACCTGCCTCCCGGGTCTGAGCATCTCCTACAGCCAGCCCCGCCTATCCAGCTAATGTCCAATCCTGATCTTATAATGGAGGATTTTTCTGACGTTGGACAGGCTGAGAGTTCCCAAGCGGCTAGGGCGGAGGACGAGGCGGTTGAGATCAGTGCTGATGAGTAGACATACTTTAATACGATCTTGGTCGGAAAGGGGCTTGGACAGATCTCTCAAGTTTAAGTACTTGGCAACATGTTCAGCAACCATAATAGGTTTATAAAACGTTCTGGCTGACATGTCAATATTGAGAGAGAGGTCTGTCCAGGATGATGATAATTGTAAACATCCTTTTCAATATTCTAGACCATTACCAAGCTATTCGTCCGAGCTGAAGAGGTCTGTCCAGGATGGTGATAATTGTAAACATCCTTTCCAATATTCTAGACCATTACCGAGCTATTCGTCCGAGCTGTTCTTCTTTTTTCTGTTCCTTTTGTTTAGGGTTTAGGGTTTAGCTTTGTCAAGAGGTTCTGGCCTCCAAACCAGCTGAGTTCGGTTGAAGCTTATATAACTTGGTTGATCTTCTGTTTTCTCCTCTTGAACTAATCTTGGCTATTTTAATCCTTAAATAAATAATGCAACTTTGGGAGGTGTCGAGCTGAACTGGCCATGGCCGAGCTAAACGGGATGCTCGGTCATGGAACATTAATCCAACCTCAAATGTCATTTAATTTATCCGTGGCCGACCTCTGAATCTGACGGATTGGTAGCCGAAGGGTCTCCAAATCGTCACCGCTCAATTCTCCACGTGTCACCTCGAGTGAGGGGGAATACTAACGGTCACTTCCTTTTCTATAAATAAGGTAGGTCCCCCTTTCATTTCTTCACATACTTGTGAGATTTTTCGAGAGCCCCGAGCAGATATTACTGATCTAGATGAGCCGAGCAGCGCTATCTGGACGGAATCTTTTAGGTAATTTCTTGAATCATGTCTTCTGGTAATTCTTCGTCCAACGATTCGGTCCAGGGGTATAGCCAGGGTGGATCCGCTGAGCTGGAGTATAGCTCGGGAAGGCTTTCTTTGGGGTCGACCTCCTCGTCGGATGTAGAGGTTCGAAGTCCAGCCCCTGCAGCGAGTGGTGGGGAGGCTGGTCCTTCTACCTCAGCTCTGGGTATTCCGACCGGGGTACCTGTTCGGAGGAGGTTTAGGAGGACGGAGCAGCCGTTTGAGGATTCGGAGGCCATGGAGTGGCTGTCCACTGCGACCCGACCTGAGCTTGATCGATGGCACGCGTTGTTTAATGTTCCCCGAGGGGTCACTTTTGACGTTTCATTCCCCGAGGAGAGGATGGACAAACCCCCCCGAGGATGTGTGGCCGTCAATTTCCGAGATTTGGAGGGCGGATTGCGTTTTCCTTTGGCGTCGCCCCTCACACAAGTCCTTCGTTTTTGGGGGGTTGCTCCCGGCCAGCTTCATCCCAACAGCATTTCGTCGTTCCTCGGGCTATTCGTTGCTTTTTACCTTTATCAGCTTGGTGTCCCGAGTCCTCATGAGCTGACTTGGTTATACACTCTAAAACTGCTGCCGGGAGCCTAGAACCATCTCTACTACATCTCTCATCGGGCGGGTCGTCCCCAGCTCATAAAGGGTCTTCCGTCCTCCATCAAGGATTGGAAGGCGAAGTGGTTTTGGGTTGGCGGAGATTGGATGAGCCCTGGACCGGTTGGCGGGGACCCGTCTCAAAGGATACCTTGTCCTGTGTATTTCAGACCGGCTAACGGTATACATCCTTGTTGTTGTTAATCTGATCGGCCTTCTGATATTACAATTATTTTTTGTTTTGCAATTATCTCGCCTGACTCTCTCGAGATGAGCGTGGATTTCTCGAGGAAGCTTCGCTACTTGAAAGAGAGTGTTGATCCAAAGAGGCTGGTATTCAAGGTTCTGCTGACCGAGAGGAAGCTAGCTCGGGCTGGACTTATTCTTCCTTTTGTCCCCACTCCCAACGATTTCCGAGGTGATTGATTATTCTTTTATATGTTGTTGGCCGGATTTCGGACTTGTGTTAACCAACTGATGTCCTTTTGGCAGCCGACCTTCCTGCCGAGGGTTTGCCTCAACAGATGGATCCCACATAGCGTATCCGCCTTCGAGCTCAGCAAGCGAGAGGAGCCGGGCAATCATCTCGGGCTTTTGGCCGAGGTAGGGGGCGTGGTTCAGAGCGCCCTGCTCCTGCCACTGCCACGTCTGGGCGTGGAGTGCCTCCCCAACGCTCATCGAAGAGGTCCCCTCCCCAGAAGCGCCCCAGGACGGCCCCGGTCACCCAACCTCTGGGTGCCCAGGATGTCACGGTTGCTACTTCTTCCGGGGTGGTGGCTTCTGATCACCTTTTGGCCGAATCAGTTAGTATTTACGGTTGGGATCCGGCACGGGTCGAGGGGTCTAGGGAGTTCCTTGGAAGATTGCCGCCCTTCCAGATCAGCTACACGCGTGCTCAGGCGCCGAGCACAGAGCTGATGACCGCTCTTCCTTCTGGGGTCGAGCCTGCGATGGAAGCTCCGGCTAAGACATGGACTGAGGAGCTGGAGAAGTATGCCGGGCAGATGTCGGTTGCCGACATGAGTGTGTGTGCTTCCATCCTTCAGGCCCAGACTTCTGTCTTCTCCTGGCGAGCTCACCTCTCTCATCTCGACCAGCTTGAGAGGTATCATGCACGGAGGGCCGAGCTGAGGGAGAAGTCTTTCCAGCTCACCGCCGCTATGGAGGATAAAGAGCTGCTGAAGGCTCAGGTTGCCTCGGCCAAGGAGGCTTTGGCTCAGAGTACCAAAGCTGTCGAGCTCGACCGCCAGCGCTTCACCGATCTGACTGTGACCCATGCTCGGGTGGTGGCGGAATTGGAGGCTGCTAGGGCAGATTTGGAAGCTGCTCGGGCCGCTCCCGTGAACAAGACTTCTGTTGTCCGGGAGTATAAAGCCTCGGCTGAGTGCAAGTATGAGGGTGTGATGGCCTATCTGTTCGCCTTCATCGATGCGATCGAGGTCGCGCGGAAAGAGAAGCTGGATGACCGCCCTCTTATGGAGGCCCTACGGGGGATACTTGGAGAAGCTGCCCCTCCCGAGCTATTATCTAGGCATGATGGAGGACTTGCCGGGGTATCTCCCTCCCGACTCGGGTCACGTACTCCGTCCAGCTCCTTCGATCCAATTGATGTCCGATCCGGATCTGGATATGGATGCGTTGGCCGAGGAGGCCGGTGGCGAGCATGTGGAAGCGGTCGTGGCGGTTGAGGAGGCCGGGATAGCTGGGGGAGCTGGGATGCTGGAGAAGGCCGGGGCATCCGAGGCGGTAGATATTGTGGAGGTCTAGCTGACCTTGTTCTTGTATTTTTCTCTTCCACCTTTTTTGAGGCCATTTGGCCTTTTTGTACGAAGTGCTGGCCTTCAAACCAGCTTTCTTTTTTAATATTAATTTGCATGTTGATTCATTGCTCGCCATGTTCTTATGTGTTTCCACTGATGCGAAACCTGTTAGGCTTAATTATGTAACCAGCTCGGCATTCTGACATAAAAAACACTTGTCAAAACTTTTCATAGAAATTTAATATTTGTATTGCTGGCCTGCTCGGTTGATCGTACTATTTCATCTAGCCTAGGTGACTTTGATGAAGCTAAAGTCCTGAGCTAACTGGAACTTTATTACTCCATTGAGTTCGAAAAGCTTGGGTGAGGCCATAGCTTTAGGTGGGCCGAAGCCTTGGTGGGCAGGAGCCTTACTGTTTCATCCGGCCTGGACGGCTCGGATGAGGCCGTAGCCTTAGGTGGGCCGAAGTCTTGGTGTTTCATCCGGCCTGGGCGGCTCGGGTGAGGCCGTAGCCTTAAGTGGGCCGAAGCCTTGGTGGGTCGAAGCCTTACTGTTTCATCCGGCCTGGGCGGCTCGGATGAGGCCGTAGCCTTAAGTGGGCCGAAGCCTTGGTGGGCCGAAACCTTACTGTTTCATCCGGCCTGGGCGGCTCGGATGAGGCCGTAGCCTTAAGTGATCTAATGAACTGGGGAATAACTTTATTAGTTAAATATAAAGAACGTACAAAGAGATTATAATTGAAATCCTAGCCGGCTAGTGATAATACTTTTTCAAGTGTTCTATGTTCCAAGGTTTGGACACCACCTTGCTATCTAGGTCGGTTATCTCATATGCACCTCCGGCCAGGATTTTGCTTATCTTGTACGGTCCTTCCCAGTTATGTCCCAAGGATCCACTTGGTAATAGGACCTTTTTGGGGACTAGATCCCCGAGCTGAAATTTTCTGGTCCGGACCCTTGAGTTATAATACCTTGCACTTCTTTGCTTGTAAATGGCGTTCTTTATGTCTGCGTCCATTCTTCTTTCTTCTAGCAAGTCAAGATTGGCGGCCAGAACTTCAGTGTTCTGCTGGTCTTGATATTTGTCCACTCTCCAAGTGCGAACGCCGAGCTCGATTGGGATAACTGCCTCGGAATCGAATGCTAAGGAGAAAGGCGTTTCTCCTGTCGCTGTTCTGGCCATCGTTCTGTATGCCCAAAGTACCTCGGGCAGTTCATCGGCCCAAGCTCCCTTTAATTCGTCAAGCCTGGCTTTCAGGGTGTGCTTGATGATTTTGTTCATGGCCTCGACCTGGCCGTTTCCTTGAGGGAGATAAGGGGTAGAGAGCAGCTTCTTGATGTCCAGGTTTTCACAAAATGTCCTTAGGTCGTCGCTGTCGAACTGTCGTCCATTATCTGTGATGATGGAATGAGGGACCCCGAAGCGGCAAATGATGGATTTCCATATGAAGTTTGTAACTTTCAGCTCGGTTATCCGTGCTGGGGGTTCTGCTTCCACTTATTTGGTGAAATAGTCGACGGTGACGATAGCGAATCTTACTCCTCCTCGGCCAGTGGGCATCGGGCCAATTAGATCTATTCTCCATTTTGCGAATGGCCATGGGGCCATTATTGAGTTCAAATCTTCCGAAGGTGCTCGGATGAGTGGTGCGCATCTCTGACATTTGTCGTACTTTTTAACGAAGTTGATAGCATCTTTTTTCAGGCTAGGCCAGAAGTATCCTTGTCTGATAACTTTGAAGGCTAGCGACTGGCCTCCCGAGTGATTGCCGCATACGCCCTCGTGAATCTCGGCTAACACATATTTGGCTTCTTCGTCGTTCAGGCATTTCAGGAGAGGATGTGAGAAACCTCTTATGTACAGAAGACCGTCCTGGATGGTGTATCGAGCAGCTCGGATTCTCAATTTTCTGGCCTCGCCCTGATCGGCAGGGACCTTCCCCCCTTCCAAGTATTGGATGATCGGGGTCATCCAAGTCACTTTTGGCTCAATATCATAGATTTCCTTTTGATCGAGGGCCGAGCTGTCCACCGTTCCAATGTTTACTGATCCAATATCTTCAGCTCCTTCACTTGTTGCTAGCCGGGCAAGGGCGTCAGCTTGTGTATTCTTGCTACGAGGGATTTACTCGGCGCGAATCTGTCTAAATTCTGCGGAGGCCAGCTCGACGGATCTCAAGTACTTCGCCATTTGTTCATCCCTGGCTACATACTCGCCTGAAATTTGATTGACGATCAGGAGGGAGTCACTGAAGACTTCGAGGTCGTCCACTCCAAATTGTTTCGTCATGTCCAGTCCGGCCAGTAGCGCTTCGTACTCGGCCTCGTTGTTTGTTGTGGGAAATTTGAACCGTAGCGCCGAGCAAAAGTATTTTTGAGTGGGGCTGACCAGGACGATGCCAGCCCCGGCACAATGAGTGGTGGACGACCCGTCCACGTACATCTTCCAAGGTTTCTCTATTCTTTCTTCTCGGATGATGAGAGTTGGAGTGAATTCGGCGATAAAGTCAACAAGGGCCTGACCTTTTATTACCGTTCTGGGCATATAATGGACGTCATACTGGCCCAGCTCGACCGCCCACTTTCACAGTCTTCCTGAGGCGTCTGGGCGGCCCAATACCTGCTTTAAAGGAAAGTTAGTCAATACCTCAATTTGGTGTGCCAGGAAGTATGGCCGCAACTTTCTGGCTGAGATGACCAGCGCATAAGCTAACTTTTCCATTGCCGGGTAGCGGAGCTCGGCGTCATGCAGTGACTGGCTCACATAATAAACGGGTTGTTGAGCCTTCTGCTCTGCGCGGACCAATACCGAGCTTACCGCATATTCGGATACTGCCAGGTAAAGCTGCAATTTTTCTCCTGGCTGAGGCTTTGCTAGGACCGGGGCCTCCATGAGTGCTTTTTTGAGGTCGTCGAGGGCCGACTGGCATTCGCTATTCCACTCGAACTAAGCGTTTCTTCTGATCAAGTTGAAGAATGGTCGGCATTTATCGGTGGACCGAGATATGAAGCGATTGAGGGCGGCGATTTTACCCGTCAGACTCTGGACGTCCTTGATCCGTCTTGGCGAGGTCAGGTTCATGACCGCTTGAATTTTTTCAGGATTGGCCTCGATTCCCCTCTGACTCACCATATACCCTAGGAACTTTCCTGATCCTACCCCGAAGGAGCATTTCTTGGGGTTCAGCTTCATCCTGTATCTTCTCAGGATATCGAACATCTCTGCCAGGTGGCCTACGTGATCGGCTTTCTGTTTTGACTTTACAAGCATATCATCCACGTAGACCTCCATTGTTTTCCCAATTTGCACGGCGAACATCTTGTTTACAAGCCGCTGATAAGTAACCCCTGTATTTTTCAGACCGAACGGCATCATGGTGTAACAGTATTGTACGCGGTCGGTGATGAAGGTTGTATGGACCTGGTCGTCCTCGGCCATTGGTATTTGATGGTAGCCAGAATACGCGTCCATGAAGCTCATGAGTTCATGGCCGGCAGTTGTGTCGACCAGTTGGTCAATGTTGGGGAGTGGGAAACAGTCTTTTGGGCAGACTTTATTCAGGTCGGTGAAGTCCACGCATAGCCTTCATGATCCATTTGGCTTCCTGACCAGGACGGGGTTGGAGACCCAAGTTGCATATTTGGTCTCTCTAATGAAGCGGTAACCCAGCAGCCTTTGTACTTCTAGCTCTAGCTCCTCGTACCTGTCTGGGCTCAATCGGCGTCTTTTCTGAGCCACTGGTTGCATGGCAGGGTTGATGTTAAGGTGATGGCAGACATCTTCTGACCGGATCCCTTCCATGTCTTCGTGAGCCCAAGCGAAGACATCAATATTGCCCTGCAAGAAGGTAATCAGCTCGGTACGGAAGGGCTCTTGCAACTCATGGCCGACCCGGAGCTCCATATCCGGCCTGTTTGGATCCATACTGACAAGGTCCAGTTCTTCAACAGGTGCGGCTCGTCTCTGGGGTCCGTCCCCTCGGGGATCGACGGACCCCCACTCCTCTTCGGGTTCTCGCACGTCCATCGCCACTTCCCTTCTGCTATTCTGGGCGGCGGTACCAGAGGAGGACCCGACTTTAAAAGTGGAGCTGACCGGCTGTTCAAGGATAATTACCGGGAGTGGAGGTTCATTATCTACCTCCATGGCAGTCTGATTGTGTTCGGCGATCTCGAGGACAGAATCTTCAAAGGCATCTTCCATCTGTTCATCGGCCGAAGTGGTCCTGGCGAGCTCAAGCTGGTTGAGCTCCTTTGGGCGTAGCCCTATGTCTGTCTCTCTGGCGGCCAGTTGGTTCCCTTTCACAACATATACTTCGTCGCCCACAGGGAACTTGAGGGCGAGGTGATAGATGGAGACTACCGCCTTCAGTTTGGCTAGAAGTGGTCTGCCCCAGATGGCGTTATATTGGGAGTTCAAGTCCACCACCTTGAACTCCGTCGTTGTGAATACTTCCCTGTCGTCAGAACCGAACAGGACCTTGAGCTCGCAGGTGCCGAGTACCCGGGTACTCATTCCTCCAAAGCCTTGAATAGAGTCGGAGGATGGCATAAGCTGGGATTCATGAAATCCCATCCGCCTGAAGGTGCTCAGGTAGAGCACGTTAGCGTAGACGCCGGTGTCAATCATGACCCTGTGCACCATAGTCCTGCAGATATTGAGCGATACCACCAAGGTATCGCTGTGTGGGTATGCTATCCCTTCACTGTCCAGCTCCGTAAATAAGATAGGTGCATGACGGGGTGTTGCCCGAGGTGGAACGCACCGCTGATAAGCGTTTCTGGCCTCCCGAACTTGCCCCTTCCGGGCTCGCTTGGACTCCCGCTGCTCGCCGAAGCTGTTGTTGACGAGTGTATGTATTTCGCGAGCAGCTCCGTTTGGTGAAGGAGGTGGTGGGGCAATGGCTTGCTGTGCCCCCTGGCTCTGTTGTCCGTGGCCCTTGACGTACTTTTTTAACTGACCCTGGTCGATCAGCTTCATCAGCTCGGCCAGCAATGCCCAACATTTGTCAGTGTCATGTCCCTTCGCCTTGTGGTATTTGCAGTACTTATTCTGGTTGAGGCGATTTGGGTCGGCCCTCATAGGTCGTGGCTCGGGCAGCAGGTTCTTGTCCTTAATCTCAGTAAGGACTTGTGATGGGGCAACCGTGAGGATTTCGGTTACCAGGGTGGGGCCTCCAGGCTGGAAGGCTCTGAAATTCGTGGCCGGCCTGAACGACTTCATTGGTTTCCTTCTTTCTTCCCTCCTTTCTTCGCGCCGCTCAGGCCTCTTTTCTCGTTCAGGGGCCCTGTCCTCTGGAATGGCTTCCTCAACCCCTATATACCGTTCTGCACGGTTGAGGAAGTCGTGATATGTTCTCGGCCCTTCTTCGTGGACGGACCACCAAAATCTGGTCCGGGGTCTCAATCCGACCATGACAGCCATAAGGATGGCGTCGTCCGACACCTGCTCCATGCCAAGGACCAGCTTATTGAAGCGGTCCAAGTATAACTTCAGAGGCTCCGCTTTGTCTTGCCTCACATTGACTAACCTTTCCTTGGGGGTCGACCTCATCCTTGACCCCATGAACTGTGTCAGAAACAGATCGGACAGCTCGTCCCATCCCCTTATGGACGCATCAGGAAGAGAACAGAACCATCTCTGTGCTCGATCCCCAAGCGTGAGTGGGAATGTTTTGCACATGAGCTCCTCTCCCAATCCTTGTAGTTCCATCCAGGACGTATACTTGTCCAGGTGGGTACTAGGGTCGGTCTCTCCATTATACTGACCGATGGGAGGCATTTTGAACTTCGTGGGGACCATGGTGGCAATGTGCTCTGCGAAGGGGGAAGCCCTCTTCCAACCCCCTTTGTTGCGCTTGGCTTGAATGTCAGCCAGTCTGTGTCGGAGCTCTTGCTCCTCCATAAGCTCCGAGTACCGCAGATTGTGATCGGTACTCTCATCATGAGGTGGTGGGACCTCACATCTCTCATTAGGAGGCCTGTCGAGCCTCCTGGCCTCCCCGGCGAGGGTCGGTTCCTTATCACATGAGGCGTATCGCCTGTGTGCTTGTACCCCGGCATTAACTGGGTGGACCTGGTGGTGATCTGGTCGGGCACGTGTGGGAGACTGACTTCGCCGAAGTTCGGCTTCGGCTATCCGCTTCCCCAGGTTTCGCCTCCACCTGGGTTCGTGTGAGGATTCAGAGTCCTCCAATAGGCCATTGGTCTCTTTGGCCTTCTCTTTTTGCTCAGTCTCTTTGAGCCGCTCGGCAAGGGCGGCCATAACACCTCTAATCTGCGCCACAGTCATGGGGGTGTCAAGTGTTTCTAAGGTGATGGGAGCCATTTGAGTCACTTCCTCGGCCGTGATTGGTCGAGCTCGGCTGGAGCCGCCAACCTGAAAGGCAGGAATTTGGGGCTCTGGGGTAGTATCGCGTTCGGAATTGCTCATGGTGTACTGGAGTTATGTTCACATATTGTGAATAATGTCTCCCTTCTTCTAGCGCCAAAATGTTGACGTCAGAATCTGTATTTGATCGATTCCTAGTCGAACACCCAAATTGATATAAACGAAACGGAATTGGAGGGTAAAAGGAGTATGAAATGTGTATATGTAGCTAACACTGTGCCCGGAGCCTACTCGGGCAATCTTAGTTCGGCTGATCCTGGACGGCAGAATGACCGAGTAGGACCTTATCTCATTAACTTAGAGAAATAAGCCTCTAGTGTTGTTTTCAGAATGAGGATTCGGATCCATTTACAAGTACAAATTAGAGCTATTTATAGACAGGAAAAGATAGGTAGTGAGGATCGTGGGGGAGTGTGGAAGTTACACCCATTTCTTCCCTGTTTTTTGCCTATTTGTCCGGTGTTATACGACGGTTTTATCATCCATGACCTCCTAATGGTTGGCTTGATGCTCGCTCAGTTATGTCAGCTCGGGACGACCTTCCCATCTCGGCTACTGATTCATCTCGGTTGTCTTCGGAGTGAATGCTCCGGGCGTCGCCCAAGGAGAGTATCTGGCCGAGGTGCCTGGCCGGTTTCGGGTCCAAAAAACGACTGTTATCGTCCATATGTGTGACTTGTGCAGCTCGGGTGTGTTGTCGTCACGTAGCTCGGACACCATGGTCCAACAATAATAATAATAATAATAATAATAATAATAATAATAATAATAATAATAATAAGAACAACAACTATAATAAAACCATATTTTCAAATATATTTAAGTAGATATAAAAATATAATAAAATTAGAAAATTTTATTTACGAAAACAAAAGTTATATTAAATAATAAAAAATCAACAAAAAGAGACAAAAAAAATATTTTTTCTTATTTTTTTAAAATAAAATTTCTAAATTTATTATATATATAAATATAATTTTTTTAGTAATACTTTATTTTTATTTTTAAGCATTCTATTGATTTTATTAATTATTTTACTTTTAAGCATTCATCGATTTTATTTGCTTTTTATTTAGATATTTTAAAATAATTTTCCAACAAAAAAATCTATTTTGAAATCTATTTGCTAGATATTTTTTGTTGGTTAATAAATATTTTAAAATATTGTAAAGAAATTAACAACTATGATAAATCATTTCTTAGTTATTATGAAATTTTATGTCATTAATTAAAATTTCTAACTTAATTTCCTATTATTATTATTATTATTATTATTATTATTATTATTATTATTATTATTATTATTATACATAGGTTTTAGAAATTTAAAATAAGTTATGATTTTTTAAATAAATATTTCTAATTTATTTATATTTACTAAATAACTATTATTAATTTATTTGTTAAATTTAAAATTTGAAAATTAATTTTTATAATATATAATAATAATGATTAGTATTACTTTATTTTAACATTTTTTTCTAGATTTATTTTGTTTATTTAGATAAACTAAAATATTTTTATGTTTTTTTAAATAAATTTTGAAATTTAATATTTTTATATTAAATAATATTTTGAATTTTATTTGTTACTTTAAAATTTTCAAATATAATTTTCATAATATTAATAATTAGTAATTCATTATTTTTAGTGAAATTTATTGTTTTTTATCTTTCTTTTCTGAGTAACATGGATTTAAAAGGAAAAACTAAAAGTAAAAATCTATTCCACATGTGTAATAACTGGCCATGTCAGTATGTTACCTGTTATAGACGGTAAATAGATATTTTCAACAACAAACATTAACATATGAAATATTCTTAAAAACTCAAAAATTTAAAAAATAAGATTATAATTAAAAGTAATATAGAAGATATTTTCACCAATTTTCTCATAACACGTGCCTTTTTAAGCTTTTAGGGAAACGGGCTTTCCTCAAAAATTTCAGGCCCAATTTCATTCTTTCATTTTAAGCTCATTAAAGATTGACTAATTTTTCTATTTCAAGTTCAAGACCTTAAATTTTCGCTGAGCTCACACTGATAGTCTGTGTCTCCCAACATGTTGAGCTTTTTTGCCACTCAAACTCATTTCAACTTCATTCCTTCACCTACATTCATATTTCACGATTTCAAAATATTTCAAAATTCTTGAAAATTTGAGAAAATAATATGTAAAGTATGTATTTTGATACCAAAAATATGCGTAAGAAATTTTTTTTTTTTTAAAAACTTATGCATTTAATCACATCAAATAAAATAAAATACATCTATTTTCTACCTATATCAAAATTTATAATAAATAGTTGAGAGTCCACCAATACATGATTTAAGGATATTCATTCAAGAATATAAATTTTCTATTTTAGAGTGAATTTTAATGCAACCAAGGACAACCTACGTAGCATACATTTCAAGTCACACAAAACTTAGAAGCCTAAGCATAAACAAAGCCATCGCAAGGCTCATTCCCACCACTACAAATACCTCTTTCACATCCATATATCTCCACCAATCTACTAACAACTAAAACCTATTTCAAGACTGTTCAATCAAATCACCATGGCTAAACTCCCAACCTTCAAAAATTACCCATATTTTCCGCCTTCGCCACCGTTCTATTATTCACCGCCACCAAATGTGCCACCACCGGACAACCACCCACCGCCACATCATCCTATTACTACACCACCACCTCATATTGTTCCTAATCCGCCCGTCTCCCCTTCGCCACCCCATATCGTTCCAACTCCACCTCATCCCATCATTCCACCGGCACCTCATACCGTTCCAACTCCGCCACCTCATATCGTTCCAACTCCACCTCATCCCTTTTCACCACCTCCTCTGCCACCCCCTCCGCCACATCATCATACTATAATCATCATTGTTTTCGTCTCGATTGGAGGCCTATTCTTTTTCGCATTTCTTGCAGCTGCTCTTCTCTGCTGCCTTAAAAAGAGAAAGAAGAAAATCGTCCAAGAAACTGATAAATTCAAAATCGATGAACATGTTAAAGTCCAAGAAGCCATTGTACCCGGTCCACACGGAACGCAAACGGTTGTGCTGACAATCGACGAGGATGTACATATTGAGGAAGAAATCAAGAGGAATGAGGTAGAAACAAAACGATTTCACCTGAAATCTGATAAAACGAAATCGGAAGCCTCGGAGATGGTCGCAGGATCAACATCTACGTCTAACCATCATCACAATGATGAATAATATATATAAAAGCATGATGAAGAGCTGAGGAAAAACAGCAACTCGATCCGGTTTGTTATATTCCTTTTGTATCAATTGTACAGAACAAAATGTACTATATACATTATTCATTGGAGTATAATCAATAAAATAAGATGAGGATTCCATTAACTGATGCAATGTTATTTAAATGTTAAGTGAAAAACCCTGAAAAAAAAGTCAATATCAATTAAATAAAATGAATAGAATATAAATCTATTTAATAAAAGTGATGAATAACTAATTCATATCAATTTAACAATCATTGATATAGATTAACTTCATATTTTTGGTTATCTTCTAGAATTCGTGTTGGATTTTGATTCTATTTTGGATTTTCAATTTTAGTCTTATAATTACAAAATTTGTTCAATTTCAAAATTTTTTTTTTTCTTGCTGTCGGATTTTTTCGGATGACTTTTCCATGAGTACAATACAAATAGGGACCGAGGGAGAGGGGGGCCAATGCCCCCTCAAATTTGAAAAACTTCTATATATTTAATATACATGTGTATTATATATATATGACATAATTTTTAATATTAAAATGTAGTTAAATTACAATCATTAATGAACTGTAATTTTATTTCATATTAAATTAATATATATATATATATATATATATTATTTCACTTAATTATATATAAGTTTTATATCTTCACACTTTTTCAACCTTTGATATTCATAATAATTTTAGGTACCAAATTCGTAATAATAGAATAGTGGTGCATGTGAGTTTTCTACATAATTGAAATGAGTAGCAAATTATATTTGTGGCACCTATATTTGTATTATATATATATATATATATATATATATATATATATATATATATATATAACCCACCTTCAATCCATTCTATTTCACACCTCTTTTATCCATCTCCATTTCCTCTTTCAATTTCTTCAAAACTCTTCAACGTTTCTCCCTGGATCATGGCCCTTTATCACAGAAAACTTAGATTCCATCTCAAAAACCCCGATTCTGAAACAAAATCTTCTTCAGATTGTTACTTGTGTTATGTATGTCCTGATGATTGCTATTTATCTCCTCCACCACCTCTATCATTTCCACCCGATCAATGAAAAACCCATGTCTCAACTGTCCTGATTTTTATACATTGTAAGTGAATTCCCTGAACAAAGTTTCTGACTTCATCACTAAATACAAATGGCCCTAATTTTTTAAATTTTCGATCAATTACAATGACATGATAATTTTGTGCTTATGTAACAAATCATTTAATTTTTTTTTTTCGCCAAAAAAAGCCCAAATATATATATATATATATATATATATATATATATATATATATATATATATATATATAACATTGGTGTATGGGTGAGAAACGTAGGATGAGAATCTTATCATATACAGCAAATGAAGTAATCAGGACATTCACGTCCTCCCTAGTTTTACATAAAGATAATTTTAGCAGTTACGTGGCAGCATTCAAGCCATTAAATTAAATTTGGTAGCTAGCTCCACATACTTGCATAGATAAAGAGAAGTTGTGAAAATTGAATACTCTTGCATCAGAAAAAGCCTCTTAAAAATGGCTGCAAATTATGTGATCCTCCTACTCTCCTTTCTTCTCACTCTTCTTCTTGGTGGCGGTGTTGGGGTTTTCCCGCCTACGTGCAACCGCATCGAGTGCCCTTCTTACGACGTTATTGACGGCGGTCATGGCTTCGAAATTCGCCGTTATAATTCCACAGCCTGGATTTCCACTCACCCTATTCTTGATGTTTCCTTGGTTCAAGCTGGCAGTATTGCCTTCTATCAGTATGAACCCTCTCTCTCTCTCTCTCTCTCTCTCTGCTTTAAACACATGATTTAATAATATTTAATTATATAGTGAACCTTATTTTTTCACATCCATTTGGGAAGTTGTTAGAAAAGCATACAGACAATAGTGCACATTCTTATTTTAATGAGTTGGAAATATATAGTCATTATCATCATTAATTAACATACTATTGTGCAAATTAATTAATCGGAGGCGTATTCGTAAATGAATAAAAATTATACTAACAATATTATTCTGAAAAGTACTTAACCACGTGCCTATGTGTGTATTAGAAAATTACTCTGATTGTCAATGTATGTCTTATCGAATTTGTAATGAGACAACATGAATTCAAAGCTTAGTCGAATTGTACGAAATATTGTGAATGAAAGTCTCTCATGCAAATTAATAGCTTTCAAGAAACTAGTCTTTTCATTCAGAATTTTCATTGATTTCACACAAATCGGGGTTGAATCAAACTAGTCTTTTTATTATGACTTAAAAAGATGAGTGATTTAATGTATGAAATGAAAATTTTAGTTAAATTAATTTTTAGGGAGACCCACCATAACTACCAACTCACTACAGGAATGCACCGTGACTGATACATCCAAGTTCAACCCAACTCAATTATGTTTCCTACATTACCCCTCCTCTAATCTAGGAAATCATCAAATCAATTTACAGACTTGAGTTCCTTTCAAGCTCGATTTGAGTGGTAATCGAATAGAATTTTTAAAAGCCCAAAATTGTAGTCACCCGCACTAGCGAAATTAGATAGAAATTATGAATTTCAGTCAAATATGTTGTAAATTTACCCAAACTAAAAAGTTAGCATCCTAAAATAATGAATACACAATACGTTAGTGTTGTAAATTTTAATTAATAGTCTTAAGATGAAATGTTAACGCCCTTGAATCAGTCAGTACCTAGTTGTGACGACGCAATGTTTTTTCTTGACAGGCTCTTCGACTACATCCAAGGCAAGAACGATAAGCAACAAAAAATGGAAATGACAGCCCCCGTGATAACCCAAGTAAAACCGAGCAACGGGCCCTTGCTTGCGTCTTCCTTCGTTGTTAGTTTCTATATCCCCAAAGAGAACCAAGCCACGGCCCCTCCGGCCGAAGGTCTTCATGTCCAAAAATGGGGCCCCACCTACGTAGCCGTTAGGCAGTTCAGTGGGTTCGTTAAGACGGACGGAATTGGGGAAGAAGTTGCTGCATTGCATGCTAGCATTGCTGGAACTGTTTGGTCGGATGCATGGAGCACTTCACCGGAGTACATTGTTGCACAATATAATTCGCCCTTTGAGTTTAAGGACAGAGTCAATGAGATTTGGTTCACATTCTATCTAGAGAATGATTTGGTAATTTGAAGATGCTAAGTTATGTGCTTCATGTTGTGTCTTATGTTTGAATGAACCGTTTACATATATGATCGTGGTTACATGAATAATGACTAATAATTAATATATCACTATAGTAATGGTAAATAGTATTTTTCGACCTTAATTGGATTCGACATATCAAATATCGAAATATCAAATGAGATAGATGGTCTCAAATGTCAAATGAGATCCTCTATATATTCATTATATATGGAAATGACTTTTTTTTATCATTTCAGGATAAAAAATATCATTTTCTACTTATTTTTTCTTTCAAAGGAAAGAAATACTTGTTTGGGTAAGTTAAACCATGTCATGTAATTCCATAATGACATGTAAAATGAGTCGTCCGAGGGCGGCGGACGGCGGTGACGGCCAGTTGTGGCGGCGGCAATGGCGAGGAAGGGAGAGACACAGAGTTTTCGCCTACCCACTTGTGTCTCCAAAATGAATGTAAGAGTCTCAAAGATGAGTCGATCCCTATTTATATATTTCATGTTGGAGTACAAGGTGTAACCCTCAAGTCCATTGTGCCTCAAATTTCTACAAATATATCACTTAGTGTTCTTGAATTAAAAATTTGACAAAGTACTAAATATTATTTTTCTCCAATTACTAAGCAATGATATATATTCAATTATGATAAATATACAAATAATTGCTTCTACTCAAGTTAAAAAAATTAAACTAAAGGGATAAAAGCTGATCTTAATCTTTGATCCAATCAAAGAATTGGGCTCAAAACTAAATATTTAAAGTTACGTTATCACATCAACCTCATATTTACCCTTAAAAATTGTTGTTATATATTACATAATTAATTTTAAATTAGATATGTTACACGTTATGCCCAAGGTCTTCATGTCAAAAAAAGGGGACCCCACCTACGTAGCCGTTAGGCAATTTAGTGGGTTCATACAAATCAATGGGATTGGGGAACAAGTTGCTGCATTGCAAGTCGTTAAACGTATGTTATGTTGCATAAATGGTAAGACCTAAAATCAACTATTAACTGTTTCGTATAACGTATGATTATTACAGAAGAATGTTTTAGCCTATTTCTATAAAATGGATAAAAAAGTACAAATTCTCACATGTTGTAATAGAAAATACATTTTTTTAGCTTAAGAGTGTAATTTCGCAAACTATCATGTGTTATATATATATATATATATATATATATATATATATATATATATATATATATGGGTTAATATTACATAAAAAAGGAAAATTTCATAGTAATACCTAATTTATATATTAGTTCTCAATTTTAAATCCAAATTTTAAAGTTTCTCAATAAGGGGATCAATTTTACATTTTTTCTCAATTTAAGATTTGAAATTTAGATTGAGTTTTCAATTCAAGACAACATTTTGTCTTCATTTTTCTTTTCTTTTTATTTATATTTATATTTATAATTTATTTATATTTTATTATATATATAGTTTAGATAAATCAAGACAAGTTTGTGCAATTTAGGAATGATCTTCATCCGACTTGTATTTATATATATATATATATATATATATAATAAATGCAATTAGAAAAATTAAGATTCCTTTATTTTCTTAATTTTATGAATAAAAGTACAGAATATCGAATTTAATATTAATCAATTTAATATAAATTATATTTTACGAATTGAATTAATTATATTTTTTTTCTTTCTTTTTTTTTTCATATAAATTAAGATAAGTCGGATGAAAATTATTCTTAAAGTATATTAACTTGTATTAATTTATCCAAAATATGAATACATATTGAAATATAAATAAATCTATCAATATAAATAAAAAAGAATATGAAACTTTGTCTTGAATTGAGAATTCAATCTAAATTTCAAGCCTTAAATTGAGAAAAAAATATCAATTTAAATAGCTTATAAAGAAACTTTAAAATGTAGGTTTAGAATTGAAAACTAATATACAAATTGAGTTTTATTATAAAATTTATCCTTAAAAAAAATTTATGTAATGGCTATAAACAAAAATGTATGTTAGTTATATCTTTAATTACGTTAGTTGTACCTTTATGTATTATATAAAAATATGACTAATATTAACTAAAGGTATGCATAATATTTACATAAAGGTGTATATGTACAAATTAGGATTTTTTTGTGCTGAAATTATAATTTTTTCATCAAAATTAGGGTTTTTTTTTTTACAAAATTAGGGTTTTTAAAAAAAAAATTAAAGTATTATATAAAGTATACTTAACATAATATAAATGTATGCTTAACATAATATAAATGTATGACTAACACAACATAAAAGTCAGGATACAAAAAAATATGCAAATTCGAATCAGATTCGGTCCGATCTAACCCACGTTGTATGGATCCATACAGCAATTAAAAACAAGCCTCGCTAATATTAGAAATAGGCCCAACTACCCATTTGAAAACGACAAAGCAACCACTTAGAACATGTGCATTGGTTTGAACATTGATATATTAAATTTTGATTTGCAAATCAATCTATAAACACACTATTTAAAAATATCTTTGCAACATTCCTATTATGTAACATCCTTTCTTCTTAAGATAGTTACTTTTATTAAATCGGTATAATTTTCTAAATTTATAAAAATTCTTGTAAGTTTTTTTTTTTAAAGTAACAGAATTAAACTTTGTAAGAAACATATTAGAATTTTAAACCAGTTTAAAGTATCTAAAAAGGAATTAAATCGTTTGACAAAAGTTATTCTCAAAAGATATCAGAAATAAAAGTCTTCTTAGCATGAATAAAAAAAATATTTCTTAAATCAATTCCGAGACCGTCACCACCAATCACGCTTCAGCGCTGCTACCTCCTTGCATCACATCTTACATTTACATTTATCTTTATCTGCAATATGGGATAAATACTATAAGCAAAAGGTTAACAAGTACATCATCTAATCTCACAAAATCTTTTTTTTTTGTAACTTTTGAATAATGCAAGATATCAGCTAATAAAACATTATATATGCATATACTTATACTTGGAGCAACTAAATACTAATAGGACGGTCTAAGAACCCTTAAGTTTTTTTCTAATGGACGGTTTGGGAGCCCTGTACCAGTCTGTAAAAATATATAAAACTATATATATATATATATATATATACTATCATTAAAATGATTTTCTCACTTTACATGAAAAAAATAACTAGCATCTTGTGCTTGATCAAACACTTGAAATTACATCACTTAATAATTAATCACTTTATATCCATAGATAAACATAAATAAAACTCACAAACCACATAATTTAGTAAATCATTGAAGCATATTCACAAATAATAAAATGAGCATTCACGTAAATTTTGTATCTGTTGGAATTGTCGGATGGTTAACCCTATGCAATTATCCGATTCGAAATCCATACAAGATATGATTAACACGCATTGAAAAATGAATCATACATTTCATGGTAATAGGTGAAAACGAACCAATTCTAAGGTCAGAACTGCCGAACTATCGATAGAGTTTGGATCTCTCGATCTTCTATCGTATTTCTCGCCTTTTCTCGAACGTTGTGTGGGCAATGATCCTTCGAAAATATCAACCGCCTTCTACTAAAATCGTTTTATGAGACTTTTCGTGTATTTAGAAGCGACTGACTTAAGACTTATTTATAGGCTACAACAGGGACCTAGATGAGGATTAGGATTCGGTCTCCTAATGGGATTAGGAGTCCTAGTTTCTGCCTAAACACACTTCTTAATCTCATCAATAATAACTCGATCCACTAAAGAGTTATTATTGAACTACCGTCCCAAATCCATATTAAATATGGGCTCCTATTTATTATGTGCACGTTTATCTCCACGTGTTTAAAATATCGAATGTCCGTTAATTAAATGAATTACTGACAATTCAATTAATTAACATCTAATTTCAAGAGTAGTACCACTTAATAACCGGAATAAATCCACCTGCAGGGTTTACATGATAATTCTTATAAGCCCTCAAGGAGACATCATCATCCTAAATAATTAGGACACAGTTTTATTCTATAGTCAACAACATACCATATAAACAACATTGTATCCCAAATTTACCGAGCTTATTGATTTAATGAATAAATCTCACCCATTGGTAAATTAAAAAAAAACATATATCAAGTATATGTGCCCGTTATTATATAATGATTAAGAGGACGCATATCCATAATAACAGAGGTCTTATTCTAGTACATAGTCAGTATAAATCAAACAACCTCAATTGGTTCTGCTCAATACATACAAAATGTACTAGTATAATTTTATAATCAAGATAGACTAATACCAAATTACACTACAACCATTCCGATAATTTGTCCAAAATTATCTTCGTTGTGAGCTACCATTTATAATTTATAAGGAACTGATAACATGATCTTCTGTGTGGCACCACACACCATGTTATCTACAATATAAATTAATTGGACAATTGCAATAACATATATAACAAATATAAAATGTAAACATTTGACCATAAAAGATTCTCATATCAAAATAGATGTTCATACAAAAGTTAGACTTATAGTATACATTATAACAGTATCAATATTAAACAAATAAAACAAAATTATTCATATTGCAGGTGAGAGATGTACTTAATTGGAATTTCAAAAACTCACAATACTTCAAGACCCCTTTAAATATGTTTTAAATCCTCCCAATCAAATCTAAAACCTAAACAATTGATAAAATGTATAGAGCCATCAAAATAGGCTGAGCCCGTTGGGCCAGCCCGCCCCGCTATACATAAAGGGTGGGTTGGGCTGGAGATTTAACAACTCGTTAAAAGACGGGCCTAAATGGGCCGGCCCATTTGGGCCGCGGGTTGAGGCGGGGTGGGCTAAGACGGGGCGGGCTAGCCCGCCTAGTATTCTCAATAATTAATATTAATTAAATCAATATTACTATTCTTATTTCTTTTCTCGTCTTTTCTCTAAACTTATCGTTTTTTTCTACTGAAACATCAAACCCTAGTTCATCAAATCAACTCACGTTGCTACTCTTCTTGGATATCAATCTCTTCTAGTTCCAATAGCTTGGATATCAATCTCTTCTAGTTTCAATCGTTGTGGCAAAATCAGGTAAATAAAATTCATATTGTAATTTCATTTTGCATATTTGAAGAAAAGCAAATGGAGTCTAGTAAAAACAGGAAAATCAAATTCATATTGTAATTTTATTTTGCAGATTTGAAGATAAAAAAATGGAGTCTAGCACTTTACAGGAAAGTATTAATTTGAATGATAATGAAGGTGGAAGTGAAAACACTAAGTCTGATGGGAAAGGTAAGATTAGAGTTGAACTAGATTTTACATGGATATATAATTTGAGTTGGGAGTGTTTATTGTTTAAATATGATATATTTCTTCTAAATCAATCTCAAAAGCTCAATTATCTAAACACTACCTAAATATTTTAGAATTATCTTGAAATTACATAAATATTTAGAATTATCCAAGAAATTATATCAATGTTCAACAATCTAAGAAACTACATAAATATTTTAGAATTATCTAGAAATTACATAAATATTTTAGAATTATCCAAGAAATTATATCAATGTTCAACAAGTTGTCAAGTTCACAAATTGATGTAATCGTAAATAGAAAGTTGTATGTTGGTTTTTATGTGAAATTCTTTAGTTCTAAAAATTCATGTAAAAATCTACAAATATAAAAAATAAAAAATAAAAAAAGATGGGTTGGCCCGCCTAACCCGCAACTCGCAGTGGGTTGGGTTGGGTTAGGATTTCTTAGGCCCGCCAAAATGGCAGACCAGCCCGCCCCGCCAACCCGTCTTGACAGTACTAAAAATGTATAATTAGAATTTATTCATCTATTGAGAATGTAAATGTCTAACTACTTGCTACTGATAAAATTAATGCCTAACTACTTAATACCATTAATTTGTCAATGCCTAACTACTTAATACCATTAATATATAATTTCGAAGCACTCAACTCAAATCTTTTATGTTAGAAACTAAATTGCTACATTATTTATAAGGTCTTTATAAGTACAATCAAATCATGATTAATTGATGCCCATCATTAAGTAAGAAGCGTCTAGCAAGTATAACGTGTTTATGTCACCATTCGACCAAAATAACTTTCTAAAAATATAGTTGGGTATTCAATCAATTATAATTATACTTTCCTAGTTCTATATTTTTTGTTCATGGTAAACTAAATAGTCTTTAACACCGTTATAAATATATAACCAACTTCTAATCCTAATTAATACTACACCTTGCCATAGAAAATAAAAGTTCTAAAATTAGCCAAATAAACTAAGTTGTGTTTCTTCAAACTATAAGGTCTTATCTAATTAGGAACATGAATTAAAGTCGAATTCCTAAACAATCGAATTCCAGGAAAAAGTCCTTATCTGATAATTAACAATTTAATTACTAATTTAGGCAATTAACTCATCTAGATATAATATTGATATGCTCAACATGAAAAAGATTAAATTTTCTAAAATAAAATAATCTATTAGTATTATCTCAGATATATTAATTCTTATTTCCAAAAAAATATAATACGAGTGTAATAACATCGTGATTTACGAAGAGAGAATCATAATAATAAATAAAATACGAAAGCTTAAAATAATCAACTAATTAAACACTAATCTGTTATACATATACCTCGTGGCTCTTTTAATGTTTCTTTTTAATTTATTGTTTCTCTTTTTTTTTTCCTGCTCTCAACGTACTAAATCTCATAAAGTGAGATGATTTCATAAATCTATAGATAGGATTTTAAACTTTCTAAAATACATGAATTCTTATATTTCTCAACAACTTAATTATTTTCTTATTGCAGACCATGATTGGGAATTGTTTGATCGATTTTCATTGGTATTCATTAGATAAGACTCTTCAGAAACGGGTCTATTTTGATAGTATATCCTCGATTAATGCAACCTCAGATGCTATGTTTTAATTTTTGATTTTAGTATTGAGCGATATGAACAGGCCCGAGAAAAGCCCCGTATGGCTTCTTCGATTTCACAATTTTTGAATTTGTGATCTTTTGTTTTCTATTTTAAGTGTTTTAGATTTCTCCTCCTTTAGGAAATAATGGGCTCCTAAAATATCTTAACTAACTAATAATCATATCTCCATGCTATCAATTTAAAAAAAATTCTTAAAGATTTATTCCTAATCCACTAAATATTAGAGTCCTACCCACATTAGACATAATATTCCCAATAACACATAATTAATTTCTCTCAACTGTATTATTAAATCATAAAAAAAATTTAAAATTTGGGGTATTACATACTATCCTTTTTATTGTATTTGATGCGTAAAAAATTTAAAATATCTATTAATTTTAATTTTCATATAATGAGAAGATATGATTATTACACGTTATTATTGGGTATTATTAAAAATTGCTTACCATAGACATTTTAATATTTTTCATCTCTATAATCTTGAGAAAACTTCTAGTTGACTAGAATTGCATTAGCCGATCAGATTAGCTTAGTAATGTTAATTGTAATGTTAACTCAAGTGAAATAGTAACTTTCATCTATAAATCAGGAAGAGTCATCAAACTTAAGGAAACACAAATTAAAGAGGTCAAATATTAATTATAAATCACAGTCTTGCTCACCTATCCATCACAGCCTACAATTAATGTTTCAAAAATCCAAAATATCTATTAATTTTACTTTGTATATAACAAGGGGAAAAAATCATTATACATCATTAATAGACATATTAAGAATTATCTACGGTGGACATTTAAACATTTTCCTTATAAATCATATATACAAGCAACATATTATGTAACTATTAACATTCCATACTTAAAACCTCATGGGACGTAAATAAACTTGAACATCGATCATTCTGTCATCAAGCAAATAATAGATATCTAGCAATAAAGGTTAGTAGTGCTCTCCCATCCAATTCAAGTTGACTTACTTGGATCATCCGAGCAAAATTTCGTTATCCTCATTTCACTTGTTTCGTCTCGTTCTTTATTACTTTCTTTATTTTAAAATAAATATTGTTATATTTTATTTTCAAAATAAGTATCACTTTAAAATTTCAAAATATATTTATTAAAAGGAAAGAGAAAAATGTCTCATAATAAAAATATTAAATAAGGATATATCAGTTTTTATATCATCTTTTTAAATTAAATAGAAAAAATTTCCACAATAATTATATTTAAATAATGATATATCAATTTTTATATTATCTTTTTAATTTATGTTAAATACCGACGAGATTTATTTTGGGGCAGACAGGGAGTAGTTGGTGGCTATACATATTTATTCAAATTCCTACCCAACACACGATTTTTTAATCACAATTGTTTCTATACATCAGGTGCACGGACCCTAGATTCGTGCAATCGGGTTAACCCGATCCAAAGTACCTTTTACGCACCCCCACGCGCCTCACGTACCTCCACGCGCCCAAACTCTAACTCAAATTCTAATTTTACTGTATATTGACATAACCTTTTAGTTTAGCGAACTTAACCTTTTAGTTCTATCCTTATAACCTTTTAGTTATATGCACATAACCTTTTGCAGTACTGAGTAGTGAAAAAAGTATAAGTTATTCACTGAAAAGGTTATGAAATTTGTACATAAAGGTTATAGTATTACAGTATAAAGGTTATATCATTACAACATAAAGGTTTTGGCTATATTGAATTTTTATAGTGAAAAAACTATAAGTTATTTATTAAAAATGTTATGAAATCTGTACATAAAGGTTACACTATTACAACATAAAGGTTATTATTACAACATAAAAGTTATGATATAAATTATAAAAAAAAAGGGCGCGAATCCGGGTTAAACCGGATCGGACCCGTATGCCCAATTGCATGGATCATGACCCATGCACCTGGTGTACACAAACACTACTCTTTTTTAATATAAGAAACCGATAATAATGCAATTCTTCCTTAACATGCACCCTCATCCCTAGGGTGAGCAAAGTTGGAAGCAATTTGGAGATAAAAGAATCTTCAAAAATGCTTCAAAGTTTGGAGATCAAAATTCTCCGAAATTGTTTCGTTTATTTAATTTGATTCTTTTGGGGATTTGAGAATAACGGAGCAGATCAATTCAAATTTCAAAAATTTATGATTTTTCAATCGAAAATAAATATTCATTAGAAACTTTGTCTTTTAAAAGGTAAATAAATATGAGTTTTATAGTAAAATTTCAATGCATTACTTTATTTAAGTTATTACACAAATTTTTATGTAACTGGTGTACAGAACTAGGATTCATACAACTGATTCGACTTGACCCACGCGCCGCTTCATGCGCCCTCCACGTGCCCCCACGCGTCCCCACGTGCCTGGGTGGGTGTGCTCATACTCACCTAAATTCGCTTCACATGATATACCTTTATGTTATGTTAAACATACCTTTATATTATGTTAATCACATATTTATGTTATGTTAGTCATACATTTAGGGCCTTTATGTTATATTAAACATACCTTTATATTATGTTAAGCATACCTTTATAGTTTTATGTTATGTTAAACATATCTTTATGTTATATCAACATACATTTATGTTATATTCAGCATACCTTTATGTAACGTTAAACATACTTTTATGTTATGTTAGACATACCTTTAGGGTTTTTATGTTATGTTAAGACTACCTTTATGTTATGTTAGTCATATTTTTTAATTATGTTAGTTGTACATTTATGTATTATATAAAGGTATTACTAATATTTCTTAAAGGTATGTGTAATATTACATAAAGGTATATATGTACAAATTATGGATTTTTATGCCGAAATTATGGCTTTTTAGTCGATATTAGGATTTTTTTTTTACTAAAATTAGGATTTTTTTTAAGTTAAAGTATTACAAAAATGTATGATTAACACAACATAAAAGTTAGGGTAAAAAAAAAGTGCGGATCCTAGTCGGATTCGGCCCGATCCGATCGCGTTGTATGAATATAAGATTCACACAACAGTTGCACACAAGTACAACTTTTAAGTTATAAATTAATTATTTGATGTGTGTAACTCTTAAGTTATAAACTAATTATTTAATTAATATCTAATGTAGTTAATAGATTTTAATTATGTGCTCCCAAAATTGTTCAATATAAATATTTTACTCTATTATTTAGTTGTGAATTTCTTCTATGAAGTTTTAAAATATAATATTATTAAATAATAATACAATTCAATCAAATTAATTTGTAACTAATCCAATATAACAATATAAAGAAATGAATTAATGATACATATAAATCTGTAGGCAAGAACTTATATACCCTTGTACATATCCCAATATGTTATTAGTTTGATATTAATTATTTACTCATAAAATATTGGTTGTATACTCATAAGATATTATTTGAAATATATATTTTAGTGAAATATATTAGTTGTATATTCATAAAGTATTAGTTGTGTATTCATAAGGTATTAATTATTTACTCATAATGTATTTACTTGTATAATTGAAATATGATAGGTAGAAAATTGATGCATATTATTGTGAATCAATTTGGAATTTTATGTTTTATGATATAATTGAATGCACTGTTTTCTTACATATACGTGTTTTTGAACTCAAAGTATTTCACAATTTATTTTCTTGATTATTTACAAATTTTATTTGAAGTATTTCAAGGCCCATTTCACACTTGAGAGAGGACTTGGGTTGAAGAAGACAAGAAGCTAATTACTTAAAAAAACAAATTAAAGCAACAATTGGGCTTGGGAAATAAAATAAGGAAAAGCCCATGAATGTGAGGGAGGCAGGGCACGCCAACTTGATTGTCAAGAAAGCCTCAATTCACAATTAGTCTTCAAGCTACATTTTGAGATAATTGCCGTGGAGAGAGAGATTAGTAAGAGAGAGTTTTAGAGGGAGAAATATTATTAAATTAGTTTGAGAATGAATTCTTTAATTATTTTTGTGTATTCGATTATGAGGATGCTCGGCTAATTCGTAATTTTGGTTAGTAGAGATGTTTGAACTCGTTTATCTTTTATTTTTTAATTAATCCCGTAAATCTCTCTCTCGATATTTGATTGGAATTGATTATGTTATCTGTGAATATCGTTTTTGATTATTGTTGCTTGATTTAGACTGATTACTTAGGTTAAGTGTTGATAATTGATTGCTAGAATCTTAGATCATGAATCCTAGTTATTATGGTCTAATTTCATTAGTGGTAAACTAGAGGTCATGCATCTTCAGGGTAACATAGTCCTAGGGTTATCGAATTGAGCTTATGTATTTGGGGTCTAGTTCATTCTATCGTCTTGCTTATTAATGCATTTAATGAATTAAATCTAAAGAGTTTATTCTAGGTTATTCAATTGAATAGGGTTAATTAACGATGTTATCCTAATTTAACTAATCTTAATAGATGATTCGGTTTAACAGAGCTTGTTGTTAGATTATGGTTGATAAATCCATGATAATCTAAGAGAAGGAAGTTACATTGATTAGGGAATGATGGATAACGGGGGATAACTGGACTGTTAACTGAAATATTTTCTCACATTGCTTTCTTATTATTTAATTGCATTTTAGATTGCTAGTTGATAGAGTGATAATTATTCAATTTGAAAACTCCCATCGTTTAATGTTTTATTAAATCGAATATAGGTGATATAGTTTATTCTACACTCCTCGTGGGATCGACTCCAACTTAATCTAGCTACTAGTTAGTTAGGTTAGGAAGGAAAATTAATTAATTTTATCGCATCACGATAGCACAGTCAAATTTTGGCATCGTCGTCGGGGAGTGGTTTGAATTTATTATGTCATCTTGTTTTTTTCTTGCTTTGTTAAAAAAAAATTGTGAAGTTCGCTGAATCTGCCCTGTTTTCACCTACTAATCTGTTTTGTTTTGCTCTGTTTTTCACACTAGCAGTTCCAGTGTGACTTTGGTCTTCCTGTATCAATTCTTTAGATTGTTTCAGCAGAAATTTCAATGAGATTTGACTTTTCTCACTTGAATTTCACAATTTCAGGTGGTGGATGCGTACTCGATCTCAGGGAAATAAGGATTTGCAATTTTATCCTGAGATAACCCGAAGAGATAGAATCTTAAGGAGACAAGCCAAGCGAGTTTTGGAGTTTACACTACCTTCTTCCAAATCCGATTCTAACAAATCTAAAAACGAGGAAGAAAGGACAGATGAACGAACATTGAGGGAGCTAGCAAATCCTACACGTATTCAACAACCTCTTTGCATCACCTTTCCCAATTTTAATGAAGATACTAACTTTGAGTTAAGATTTGGATTAATCCACTTACTTTCATCTTTTCATGGACATGCAGGTGAAGATCCCCACAAAAATTTAAAGAAATTCTACACTATCTGTTCAAGCCTAAAGTCAAAGGATGTAATGGAGGAACAAATTAAACTCAGAGCATTTTCATTTTCTTTAAAGGATGTTGCAAAAGATTGGTTGTATTATCTTCCATTAGGTTCCATCACAAAATGGAAGCAAATGGAAAGTCTCTTCTTGGCCAGGTACTTCCCTGCATCTCGAGCGACCAATGTTCAAAGGGAGTTACTTGGAATTCGACTACAGCATTGGGAGACATTGCATGAGTATTAGGAGCGTTTCACGATGTTGGAAGCAAGTTGCCCACAACCCCAATTCTCTGATCAACTTATGATTCATATTTCTATGAAGGATTGTCCTCGATGGACCGACACCATATCGATACGGCTAGTGGAGGGTCATTATTGGACAAAACACCATCAGCAGCAAGACTTCTTATCACGAGCATGACTACTGACTCGCAACAATTTGACACCCATGATTATTTACTACGATTCGTAAAGAAGGTAAATAACTCTACCATCGAGGATAGATTAACTGAATTAACTTCTTTTGTTTGTCAAACTGTTGTAAGTACTTCCAAGATGAAGCTATATCGTCTTTGCAATACCACTGACTACACCACAGATTCATGTCGAATTTTGCTTGATGAAATCGAAGTTCACGCTAATGTTGTGGGAAGTGGAAACTACCAAGGAGGAAATTTAAACTACCAAGGAAGGAAGTATGACCTTTACTCCAACACGTACAACTCGGGTTGGAGGGATCATCCAAATTTGAGATGGGGAAATCAACAAGGAATTTCAAATGGAGAGAATAATCGCCCCCCTCAAATCTTAAAGAATCCAAATCATCGGGAGCAAGCATCCAAACACAATTCCAACTCATCATTGGAGGAAATGATGAAGACATTGGCTTCAAATACAATGCAACTCCAAAAGGATATTGCTTAATTCCAAAAGGATACCCAGTCAAGTATCAGAAATCTTGAGACACAAGTGAGCCAACTAGTAACGGCTATAAATCGTCTTGAGGCCCATAATGAAGGAAAATTACCGTCTCAACCAGAGATAAATCCAAGGAATGTCAATGCAATAACTCTAAGGAGTGAGAAGCAGCTAGAAGAAATCAAAAAGCCTCAGAAAATTTCGAAAAATAAGGAGGAAGAGAATTCTGCCGAACAACCTGAAACTGAACTGTCCAGTGCCGAACCATCATCCAGTGTGAAAAATTCAAAATCTACACAGGTAAAACCTAATTTTTCCCCTACAATCCAAGCTAATATGGTTCCATTTCCTTCTAGGTTGGCAAGGGCAGTGAAAGAAGATAGTCAAGAAGGAGGTGTTGAAACTCTTAGATGTGGGAATCATCTATCCGATTTCTGATAGTCGATGGGTAAGTCCTATGCAAGTTGTGCCCAAGAAATCTGGAGTTACAGTAGTCAAAAATAAGAAAGGTGAGTTGATTCCCACTCGAGTACAAACCAGGTGAAGGGTTTGTATTGATTACCGTAAGTTGAATTTCTTGACTCGAAATGATCATTTTCCTTTACCTTTCATCGATCAGGTGCTTGAAAGACTAGATGGACACTCTCATTTTTGTTTTCTAGATGGTTTCTCAAGATATTTTCAGGTCGTCAGCTCACCCGAGGATCAGGAAAAAACCACGTTCACCTACCCATTCGTTGTGTATTCATAAAGTATTAGTTGTGTATTCATAAGGTACTAATTGTTTACTCATAAAGTATTTACTTGTATGATTGAAATATGATAGGTAGAAAATTGGTGCATATTATTGTGAATTAATTTGGGATTTTATGTTTTTTGATATGATTGAATGCACTGTTTTATTACATATACGTGTTTTTGAACTCCAAGTGCTTCACAATTTATTTTCTTAATTATTTAGGAATTTTATTTGAAGTATTTCAAGACCCATTTCACACTTGAGAGAAGGCTTTGGTTGAAGAAGACAAAAATCCCATTACTTAAAGAAACAAATTGAAGCAACAATTGAGCTTGAGAAATAAAATAAGGAAAAGCCAATGAGAGTGAGGGAGGCAGGGCACGCCAACTTGATTGTCAAGAAAGCCTCAATTCACAATTAACCTTCAAGCTACATTTTTAGACAATTGATGCAGAGAGAGAGAGAGAGAGAAATTAGCAAGAGAGTAGAGAGAGAGAGTTTTTGAGAGAGAAATATTATTAAATTAATTTGGGAATGAATTCTTTAATTATTTTTGTTGATTCGATTTTAAGGATGCTCGGCTAATTCGTAATTTCGTTTAGTAGAGATGTTTGAACCCATTTATCTTTTATTTTCTAATTAAATCCGTAACTCTCTCTCGATATTTGATTGGAATTGATTATGTTATCTGTGAATACTGTTTTCGATTATTATTGCTTGATTTAGACTGATCACCTAGGTTAAGTGTTGATAATTGATTGTTAGAATCTTAGATCATGAATCCTAATTGTTGGGGTCTAATTTTCATTAATGGTAAACTAGAGGTCGTGCATGTTTAGGGTAACATAATCCTAGGGTTATCAAATCGAGCTTATGTATTTGGGGTTTAGTTTATCCTATCGTCTTGGTTATTAATGCATTTGATGAATTAAATGTAGAGAGCTTATTCTAGGTTATTCAATTGAATATGGTTAATTAGCGATCTTATCCTAATTTAACTAATCTTAAGAGACGATTCGATTTAACAAAGCTTGTTGTTAGACTAGGAGTGATAATTTCATGATAATTTGAGAGAGGGAAGTTACATATATTAGAGAGCGATTGATAAAGGGGGATAACTGAATTGTCAACTGGAATATTTTCTCACATTGATTTCTTATTATTTAATTACATTTTAGATTGCTAGTTGATAGAGTGATAATTATTCAGTTTAAAACCCCCCGTTTATTGTTTTATTGAATCGAACATAGGTGATATAGTTTATTCTACATTTCTCGTGGGATCGACTCCGACTTACCCTACCTATTAATTAGTTAGGTTAGGAAGGAAAATTAATTAATTTTATCTCGTCACGACACCGAGGTCACCCTACCTACTAATTAGTTAGGTTAGGAAGGAAAATTAATTAATTTTATCTCGTCACGACAGCGAGGTGAAAATTTATGATTTAGTGGACATTCCTTGTTACATGTAATTTAATAGTCATATTATTTAAAAGTATTAGAGTTAGGGTTGAAGCACATCATAACCCTGCACGCAAGCCCTATTCAAATCTCTATATAGTTACTTTCTTAAAATCTGTTATATTCAATTCTAAATTTGATTTTTCAGTTTGTAACAATTTGATTTGATATAAGTAATAATCAAAACAATTCGATTCGAATAAAATCAAACAATTAACAATTCTTTATCAATTCCAAGTGTTTCAATTTGAAATTCATGCTCAACCCTCCTTGTCACACCATATATATGAAAGTCAAATACTTGTGGTCTATCTGTAGCATCTCACCAAACTTTGAAAATGCCACATTTAAACCATGGGAAATTGATAAAAACATAAATGTTACGGTAGAAAAATAATCATTTTTTTCTTCTAATTAAATGTTAATTCTTTTGTATTATATTTTTTATATCGGATTGGAAACCTCGTTTAGACGTTCTTTTGTTTTTTTTTTTTTTTTGTTAATTCTGAATGGATTAGCAGAAGTAATTTAAGTGAAAGCCTTGTTTGTCCACTTTTGAAATAGGGTAGCCATTACATTCATTAAAAAGAAACAAACATGATTTTTTCATTAATTACAAGTTTTAGAAGAATTTCAAATTAACAGAAGCAATTAATAATGATGAACTTACTCTTAGAGTGATCAATAATTTTTCAGGTAAAATTTGGGGTCACCAATTTTATTTTCAAATAGTAACATGATATATAGATAAATAATTTTTTTTTCACTTTAATTTAGTTAAAATTGCACTAACAGTAGAGTAGAATAATGTTCACATTTAATTATTTATTTCTTTTTATCTTGTTTAACCCACTACATAATAGTCAATTTAAATACATTAGTGGGATGCTTCTGCAACTTTTCATTGAAAATCGACAATATTATATTAAATATATGTTTTTATTTTTTTTACCAGAGTTCAAAGAGAAATTCAATTAACATTGCCTATATATCAATAGCTAATAACACACGTCGCAATATAATGAAATTTTTTCACCCAAAACTCTTAAAATATTTATTTTTAATTTGTGTTATTATTATTATTGTTAATAACTTTATCCTACACTATTTTAAAACAGGTAAACGGTAGATAGAGGAATATTATATATATATATATATATATATTCTATTCACAGATATACAATCTATTATAATTTTTTTTCATTCATCACATAAACAACATAATATTTTAATTTTTTACTCCATTCGACCCATAAAGATAAGTTTGTATATAATTTTTGTTTGTCTACGTATTACTATATTAATACGTTTTTTAATTTGTATATTGAATCACCATACTTCAACTTTCTATTTATTTTTTGAAAAGAAAATATTTCATTCAATGCTAATCTTTATTGAACAATTATGAAATATAAAGGTATAATTATAACTTCAAATATTTTATTAATCTAAGTATATCTATCTTTATGGGATGGTGAGAGTATAACATATCATCATATAATTATAACCATTGATGTTCTTTTCACATAAATAATATAACATTATAATTTCTACACCATAATATGATAGACACAATAACATATATAATAATGAAATGATATTTATATCACTTTATAAATGCAACATATATAATTAAATAAATATGTTAGTTAAATTATACTACGGTTGCTACAAAAATCAATGATCGGTAGAACGCAAAATCTTAGTCATTCGTTTAATATAAATAATATTAAAAAAAAATTCAATGTTTTTCTAAAACATGTGTATTACATGTGCTCTAGCAGCTAGTGTGAGTATATATATATAAAATATAAGGTCATTATATAAATATGAAATGACAGGAAATAAATTGCACAAAGTTGGAAATTACGGTTTTACCCTTGTCCTCATGGTACACGTTTGAATGAGAATTTGAGAGTGAGAATTTGAGAGCAATCAAAATCTGTAAATCCGATATAGAAGCAAAGCAAGTGTGTTGATTGGTGATGGAAAAAGATATTCACAAAATTGGGCTGAATCTCCTCCGCCTCAATCCACCAATCCCTGCACTCCCCTTCTCCATCTAAATCTCTCAACCCCTTTTAAGATGGGATTTGTAAACAATCAAATCCCTTCATCCGATCTCACTGCCCCCCTCACTCTCCCACCGCCGCCACCCATGGCTTCCTCCGCCGCCGCAAAATCCTACTGGCGTTTCAGCAAAGCAGACTTCTTCCCTGAACCCACCTTCCAAAACCCCTCCACCTACTTCGCTGCCCTAGCCACCACCCCCCACCGCCTCAAGGACCGCCTCCTCGGCCGCTCTTCCGACGCCGAGGAGCTCGTTCAGGCCAAGAAGCAATCCGAGAACGAGATGAAGAGGTGCCTCACGTGGTGGGACCTCATCTGGCTCGGCTTCGGCTCCGTCGTCGGCTCCGGCATATTTAGCATCACCGGCCAGGAAACCCACGACCACGCCGGTCCCGCCATCGTCCTCTCCTATGCAATTTCCGGTTTGTCCGCTTTACTCTCTGTTTTTTGTTACACTGAATTCGCCGTTGAAGTCCCTGTTGCCGGTGGCTCTTTCTCTTATCTTCGCATTGAGTTGGGTGATTTTATTGCCTTCATTGCTGCTGGGAATATTCTGTTAGAAGGGCTTGTCGGCGCCGCCGGATTAGGGCGTTCTTGGTCTTCTTATGTTGCTAGTATCGTTAAAAATGACCCTGATTTCTTGAGAATTAGAGTCGATTCTTTTGCCCAAGGGTTTAACTTGTTGGACCCTTTGGCTGTGGCGGTTTTGATTGCTGTCAATGGCTTCGCCATGACGGGGACGAAGAGGACGTCGGTTTTGAATTGGATTAGTTCTATATTTAGTGCTGCTGTGATTGTTTTTATCATAATCTTTGGGTTCATTCATGGGAAGAGTGAGAATTTGTCCCCCTTTTTCCCCTATGGAACAGAAGGTGTGTTCACTGCAGCTGCCATTGTTTACTGGTCTTATACCGGCTTCGATATGGTGGCTAATATGGCTGAGGAGGTTAAGAAGCCGTCTAGGGATATTCCAGTGGGGTTGGTTGGTTCAATGTCGTTGATCACTGTGGTATACTGCTTGATGTCGTTGGTGTTGGTGATGATGGTGAGGTATGATCAGGTGGATGTCAATGCAGCTTATTCTGTTGTGTTTGAGCGAATCGGGGTGAAGTGGGCTAAGTATCTCGTAAGCATTGTTGCTCTAAAGGGAATGACTACGAGCATGCTTGTTGGGTCAATGGGACAAGCTCGTTACACTACTCAGATCGCGAGGTCTCACATGATCCCTCCTTATTTCGCTTTAGTGCATCCGAAAACCGGGACACCAGTATATGCAACCCTTTTGATTACCACGGGTAGCTGCATTCTTGCATTCTTCTCGAGCTTGGACGTGTTGTCGAGTGTGTTGTCTTTTAGCACGCTTTTCATTTTCATGCTTATGGCTGTTGCGTTGCTCATGAGGAGGTACTACGTTAAGGATGTCACTCCAAAGCGCGATGCACTCTCATTTATGGTGTCGTTGCTTGTTGTTTTTGGTTCGTCTCTTGGGATAACGATTCTTTGGAGTAAGAATAAGAGGGGGTTGGTGGGGTACTTGGTCTTTGGAGGGTTATGGTTCTTGGGAACTTTAGTAATGGCCTTGACTTCGAAGCATAGGGCTCCAAAAGTGTGGGGGGTTCCTCTCGTTCCATGGCTTCCATGTTTGTCGATCTTGATGAACATCTTCCTTATTGGGTCTCTTGGTAGGGTGGCCGTGCTGCGGTTCTTGATATGTAGTGCCATAATGCTGATTTACTATGTGTTGGTTGGTGTTCATGCCACTTATGATGTTGCTCACATGGATGAACAAGATGTGAAAATGGAGGAGGGAGATGAAATTGTTAACCAAGGTAATTTGATAGTTGATAAGTAGGTAGTTGCTTTCAAATTTTTGTCTCAACTTTTGTACATCTTTGGATTGGAATTTTTTCCAAGCGTGAAGCTAAACAAGTAGCAAGTTGTAGTCTTTCACCTTGAATTTTATTTGAATCATTTTACCATCCGTTTGGAATGAATAATTTCAAATTTATATTAGCAACGGTGATGGTTTTTTTTTTTTTTGAGGGAATGCAACGGTGAGGTTCAGATGGACGTAGATTTCATCATTTGAAATCCATTGCTTCATTTTCAACTCATTAATGAGCAGTTTTGGATGGATTTCCAAACCTTCCCCTTAGCTCTATAAAGACCTTTTCAACTCAAGAAAAAAGATGCTAAAGCTATTTGTAGTTTTATTATGTGTTTAACTAAATGAATTAAGAGTACAAGCATAAGTAATAACCTAAAGATTTGAGGATAGCGGACTCATGTCCTTTTTTTTTTCTTTTTTTTCCTTCAACCAATCTCATAAAATAAAAATAAAACATAAGTATAAAGTCTCACGGTAATAACAATCAAATCAAATGACCCTTGAATTAGAGACAAGAATTTTAGCCTCTCATAATTTGATAATCTCCATAAAAATCTCCAACATTCATCTGTGATCAAAGTAAACTAAAAAAAAGACAAAAATTAAATCTTCTTTAAAACTAGGTTTCTGATTCCTAATCAAACTGACAAAAACTTTGAGTAGGTCTTGTAAAAAAAAGACAAAAATTAAATCTTCTTTAAAACTAGGTTTCTGATTCCTAATCAAACTGACAAAAACTTTGAGTAGGTCTTGTGCGAGACAGTTTTATGGATCGAACATAATAAATTATGTAATACTTTTGTGAGTATTAGATAATACTTTTCTATATATGAAATTATATTTTTATTATATTATGCAATATATGTACATAATACAAAAATATTACCTAATATATAAAAAAATATTACTTAATATACACAAAAGTATTACATTTTGTACAAGAAAAAATAGTGCCTCGACAGCTTAGGATCTGCACATTTTTTAAATGACCCGACCCGATCAAAATTCAGTTTTATGTATCCTATAATACAAAAGTATTACCTCATATAAATAAAAGTATTACTTGATATAGATATAAAGTATTACATATTTTCTTATAATCCAACTCAACTCAAATACAATATATTACCTAATACATATAAAAATATTACATAATTTATTATATTTGATCCGACTTGATCAGTCTCACGAAATGAAATCCATGAAACGACCTCATCAAAGGCTTTCTCAATTTTTTTTTACTAAGAATACAAAAGTCTATTACAAAAATAAGAGATCAATTCCTAATCAAACTGATAAAAAGTTTTTCCAGAATAAAAAAAAATTATAAAAATAAGAGTTCAATTGGAATTAAACTCTTCTTTTTAACTTCTTTCTCCAGCAAATCAATTAACCTAATATCTTCTCCATCAAGCCCATCTGAGCCAAATTTCATATTTATGGCCAAAATAATACTACACGATTATTAGTGCATGAATTTTAAATCCGTGTAATTGGGTCGACCCAATCTGAGAGTGCATTTCACACGTTCCACGCGTGGAACGTGCCTCACGCGCCTACACTCATTAAAACCCTAACTCAAACCCTAATTCTGCTGTTATATTAACAAAACCTTTTAGTTTAGCGAGAGAGAGGGAGCGTTGCTTATGCCTTTCTCTCTCTAGGGCTTTGAGTTTTGAATAAAGTGTCGTGATATCAATGCTAACGTTGGGATCCATATTGCGGTTCGGATCTGTGGCAGCTTGGGGTTTTCATGTTGTTGGCTGTCTTGGGTATGATATTAGACCCAAACTGAATCCCTCACATGATGACCCATTCAAAGGGCAGAGTAACCATGCTTCTAAACAGTCACAGGCTACCTTATCTGATGGTTTTTGGACAACCAGCACTTATGAAATGGACAATGCTGCAGTGCAGTTTTGCGGAAGCATCTCATCAACAAACACACTTCACCAGATGCACATGGTGATGGATGCTCAAGCAAACCATCTGAATTTGTAAATATCGGTCTTATTCTGTGGAACGAGAGTAGACAGAATTGGATAGGGAACAGAAAGCCTGAGAGTGAGGCAAAACAGCTGAGAGAGCCAAGGTTAAGTTGGAACGCAACCTACGTGACTTTGCGCGGCAGCAACAAGCCCTTTCAGAAATATATTCCACTTGCAGAAATGATAGATTTTCTCGTAGATATTTGGGAGCAGGAAGGGATGTATCAGTATAAATAAGAAACGCACCAGCTATAAATCAGAATTTTAGGCAGTTTTTCCACATTTTTTCTGTGTTAAACAAGGAAAAAAGAAAATGCTGCAACTGAACATGATATTTGTTTAAGATTGCTGTGAAAAAAAAAAAAAAAACCTTTTAGTTTAGCAAACTTAACCTTTAAATTCTATCCTTATAACCTTTTAGTTATACGCACATAACCTTTTGCAGTATAAGTAATGAAAAAAGTATAAGTTATTTACTAAAAATGTTATGAAATTTGTACATAAATGTTATACTATTACAATATAAAAGTTATATCATTACAACATAAATGTTTTGGCTATACTGAATTTTTATAGTGAAAAAAATATAAGTTATTCATTGAAAATGTTATGAAATCTGTATATAAAGGTTATATTATTACAACATAAAGCTGGTTATACTATTACAACATAAAATTTTTGGCTATATTACATGAATTTTTATAATGAAAAAAGTATAAGTTATTCATTGAAAAAATTATGAAATCTATACATAAAGGTTATACTATTACAACATAAAGGTTTCAGTTATATAACATGAATTTTTATAGTGAAAGTATAAGTTATGCCCTGAAAAGATTATGAAATTTGTATATAAAAGTTATACTATTACAATATAAATGTTATATTATTACAACATAAATGTTATGACATAAATAAAAAAAAAAATGGGCGCGGATTTGGGTTAAATCGGACCCGACCCGACCCGCGTACCAAGTTACATGGATTATAACCCATACACTTGGTACACACAAACACTATCCTAAATACTATATTAAACTCAATTTTACTCAAAATCTCATGCCTACAAATTAGAATAATAAAATCATTTAATTAATTACAAGTAAAATTACTATCATGTCACCGCGTGTCAAAAGTTTTTAAGTACACAATATTTATACCTCTGCTTCACAAATTATCAAGTTATAAAAAAGAAAAAAGGGTCCAAAATACTACAATTTCTTATAATTTTGTTCAAAATATCACCTAATATAACAATTGATTTTCATATACTACAATTTTTAAAACTTATGTCACAAATATCATAATTTTTGAATAGGTCAAATGTGTAATGACGATGGAATATGACTGTGTGGGAATGCAGTGACATATGTAATATATTAATGTTTTTATAGAAAAATAATTATCACACATTCAATTGTTACACGAAATTGTGGGTAATATATCAAGACATTCACTCAATTAAATAATGGACAATTTCATTCACTCAATTAAATTTAAGGTCAGTTTTAATTTAATTTCGTGTACGATTTTTTACTAAAAAATGATATTATTTTAATTGACATACACGAAAATATACATATTTTATTATTTTCATTGTTTATTTTAATGATGTGTAAGTCTTACATGAAAATACACATATGTTGTTATTTTAATGATCTTAGTCCTACACAAAAAAAAAAAAACACGAAAATTAACATCTTGTTATTTTAATATAGTGCAAGTCTTACACGAAAATATATAAACACAAAATTTGTTTTATATGAAAATTTAATTTAAATATTTTCCTAACAAACAATGTTTCTTACATGAACCGTGCCAGATTTTTTCTATTAATTTTTGTGCAAAACAATTCATATTCAATGTTAGAATACAAATAATGATTTCGTCTCAATTTTGTGTAAGAAAAATGAAAATTTTTGGCCCCATGTACATGGAGTAAAAAAGTTGGTGATGAGACAAGAGTAAAACTGAAAATGATGTTGCAGTCAACTTGGAAATCACATGTACACAGTGTATAAGCAAATCTTCTATATAATAAGCATAAGTCAATAAGTTGTAAAAATATAAGATTCAGTGTCACAATATATATATATATATATATATATATATATATATGAGAAAACGGCCCCAAATACCACAATATATCTCCTAAATTCCGAAGAAAAAATAGTAGCCAATATATATTGAAGATTTTTTGTGTAAAAAGTATGTTAGTAGCTAACAATTTCACAGTTTATTGTTTATTGGTCATTTTGTGAAATTTATTGTTAATTTTGTGTTTTATTATTTATTATAGGTTCACTCACTCTTATTACTATCAATATAATTGTATATTTTATTATTTTCTATTCTATTCTACTTACACGAAATTGAGCATAACACTAGGCTACACGAAAAAAAACTTATATGAAATTTTTCATGGAAATTTCATGACTATGTCTTACACGAAAATTGATTAATGTTAGGCCTACACGAAATAACACATATGATAGTCATGCACGAAATTTTATTGATAATCCACTTAGGTGAAATTGATATTATTATGGTCATACACGAATTTTATAAAATGAGGCTTACATGAAATTTTAAAAAATGAGGCTTACACGAAATTATGAAAAATGATTTAGGTGTATTGTTAAAATGTAATTCTCAATATTTCATGTAATTGAAGATATAACATTTCATAATAATCTTAATTTGTTGTACATGCAATATGATAATTTTTGTCATATGCTTATATTATATCATAACTGGACAATTAATAACTATTGTGTTAGGTGGTTTGATATGTATGTATATTATACATTTAAATTTGTTAATAAAAGATAGTTGCAGTATACCGTATTCGTACACGAAAATTTTGGAATTATTATTATAATGTTTGATATATGTGTAGTTTTATAATTTTCCTAATATATGTGTAGTTCCAAAATATGGTATGTTATATTATTTTCCATTGTAAGTGTTCAAATGATGATGAGATGATTAGCTAACTTTATTATGTTTATATTTTGACGGTATACAGAAGATGAGTTTTATGTTTGTAGTGGTTTGATCTGGAGGCTATTGGGAAGGTTTAGAGTACAAAAATGATTGTAAGGAGGTGGTTTAATTTGAAAGAATCATATACTATAATTTATTCATTTGTATTCATGAACTTGTGTGTGCCGACATGAATTGTTGGGGATATGTGATTCACTTAATAGTTGAGAGAAAGGGAACAGTTAAAAAAAAAAGAATGATTTTCATTTGGAACAATTATTGTCCATGATTGATGATGTTCTTGTTGTTTTTGTTTTACCAAAATTGCTGGATGTTGAAGCATCTAATAGTGTGTTATCAACGGAAGGTCAGAATACCAGCCTTAGAGGTTTTAGTATTAATGTTGGATCCCTCTATCCCAAACAAGGTGAAAGGTTTCATCATTCCATGTATAACATAAACGTGTCAAAGTCAGATGACATATGCAATGAAAATTAAAGTTGTTCAAATGTTCCTTTTAGATTACAAAACGACGAAACATTTCATGCAAAATGAGGTATTCCTAACGAGGATCAATCGAGGCAGGTTGGTACATTCTCAAATGATCAGTGGACATCTTGGCCATCATTAGATGATCATGTTGACTTTGGATCAGATTAGGATGTTAACTTCATTGACTTGAATAGGTCTCCGACTGCATATGGAGATGACAAGGTTGTAAAAATTAATGAAATTGTAGATCCGACACATCACGATGGAGGGCAAGAAGAGGGATATGCAAATCGAAGTGGTAATTTTCATTCTCATAGTTTCATACAATATATTTACATCATATTGAAGATGCACATTTTTAATATGTCTATTTATCTTATTTTAGATCCAAACAATGATGAAGATAAATTGAGACTAGCAATTGATATGAACGATGATTTTGAGTTGAATGAAGAGGTTGATACTGTATTGGATGAGGAGCAACAACTTGCATACAAGGAGTTGTTGACATATATTAAAAGATCAGAATGGTTTATCCCAAAGATGTTATCTATAGAGCAACCGTCTGGGTTTGATTTTATCGAGAACGAGTCGAGTCCTCATAATCTACGATAAGGATCGACATTTGCAAACAAAACAGAATTGAAAAATGAAATTGGATTTTACTATTTGGAGAACCAAGTTGAATACTGTGTGGGTCATTTAGACAAACATAGATGGTTTGTTAAATATAATAAAAAAATTGTTCTTTCTTACTCCATGCATCCGAGAAATATGAGATTTGAAAAATCTCAAAAGTTGTTATTCCCATGAATGTTCCTATGATCTAAACAAAGTTAGTGTTCCTCGTTGACTTTCATCTGCCTTGATATGTGAGTACTGTGCTGATGTTCTACGAAAAAAAGATTCACAACTGGTCGCTAAGAGCATATATAATTCGCGATATGAACCAAAGATATATGGTAAATCTCAGTTATAAGGTTGTATCCCGTGCAAAACATCGTGCAATGAAGCTTGCATATGGAGATCCAAAAAATTCTTTTACCTTGTTGTCATCGTATTTGGGGTCTTAAAGATTGCTAATCCGGGATCCTATTCAACTTTGGAGACATTAAATAATGGTAAATTCAAATACGTATTCTATGCTTTGACAACATCCATTAATGGATTTCAGAATTATTCACGGCCAATTATAGTGGTAGATGGTTGTCATTTGAAATGTCAATATAAAGGTATTGGATTTGTGGCTATTACGAAAGATGAAAATGATCAAATTTTTCCACTAGCCATTGGGATAGAAAGTGTGGAGAATGATAAATCATGGACCTGGTTTTTAAAACATGTTCGAAATGCGTATGGCTGCCCAGATCAACTACTCATCGTATCTGATCAACACATGCACATCAACAATGCCATCATTGAAGTGTATCCCGAGGCGACTCATGGTCTATATTATTTTCATTTGCAACAAAATTTAGCCAAACATGGATCACATTTCGTTGGTTTTTTTCAAAAAGCAACTTATTATTATAAGGCTACTAATGTCTTTACTCTCTACCAATTTGTGCTAAATTTATCTATTATCCAATGTATTTGTTAATATATACCTTTGCCATTTTTTACATGGACATGTACATGATGAGCTTATCAAAAACTAATAATTAAGGTGCGCTAAATACCTTAATGAATGCGAAAAAAGAAAGATGGTCTTGTGCTAGATGTTGTTGGAATCGAGGGATCGTCAGCCCCATGTAATCTAATCGGGGTTCATGCAAAATATGATAAGTGCAGCTAAGAAAACAAGCTATATCTTTCACCAGAGAAAATGAGGATGAAACGGGCCTGAAGATTGAACGATCGATTTGGAACCACGATCTCTTGTCTTCTGTTGTATTTCTTGTCTTTTTCTCAAACGTAGTGTGGTCAACGAACCTTCGAGAAATTTAGTTATCTTCTCCTAAATCACACGTGAGATCTTTTCATATCTTTGAAGCGGTTGACCTAAGGTTTATTTTGTAATGTCCCGATTCTTTTTGTAAATAAACCTTAACCGAGACGTTACTTACTTTTAAAAAAAACATTTTTTCAATAGAATAAAGATAAATAAAAATCAAGAATAATTATAAATTATACATTTCTTAAATTCATGAAATTAAACATTTTTAAATAAAAAGTTTCTGTAACCTTTGATCATCGGCTACCAGCATCCACCGCTTGCACCCCACGCCATAAAATCCCTAAACTGAAAACATTTTTAAAAGAGAGGGGTGAGTGACAAAAGTACACTCGGTGGGGTGGGGAAACTCGGGATGACATAAAATAATTTTAAATGATTTTACACACACATGCCAAAACACCATTTTATCACATAAAACAGATTTTTGTAAAACGTTTATCTTTTAATAAAAACCGTAGAGAAAAGATCATTTCAATCACGTGACTTAAATCATTTTAAAAATAGAGCTTCCATCTCAAATCAATCATCCTTCACATTCAAACATATTACTTTCATTATCACATTTACGGTTTTTAGCCGTCTTGCAAACATATGCGGGTTTTAGCCGCCCTGGAAACATATAATCCATCATTCACATTCAAACATCACTTTTTACATAATTTACGGTGCTTAGCCGCCATGAAAGCATTTTACGGTTCTTAGCCGCCATGAAAACATTTTTACGGGTCTTAACCGTCCTGGAAACATATGCGGGTCTTAGCCGCCCTGAAAACATATACGGGTCTTAGCCGCCCTGGTACGGTGATCAGCCGTCATATACGGGTCTTAGCCGTCTTGCATATGCATGCACATGCACACATACTTACTTCACACATACACATATCAAACATACACATCAAAGCACATTAATTTAACACAACCCTTAGTTGCAGTTCTCAACTGCCATGAAAACACATCTATTTGCACATATGCAAATCTTAACTTCACACCATTCTTCACCTTTGCATTCATAGTAAAACATTCACAATCCATCACTTGTTTTAAATCATTCATCAATCACATTTTCATCTCTTAGCTATCAACCTCACATCAATCAAGTAAAAGATTTCATATTTTAAATACTTTGAAAGAATATAAATACCGTATTAAGAATTTACCCCCACCTTTCGAAGATGATGCTTGTAAAACGTTTACTCTTATCCAAGCTTAATCTTTCCTTCTTTCGTATCTCCTACAAGGCGTAACTGCTCGCTTTAGAATTTAATCGAACTATTATTAATTTAAATACATTCTTAATTTAGAACATTTTCTGTTAACAGACCATCTAACAGGGTTAACCTGAAATAATATTAAGTATTAAGGTAATATGCTAGGGTACCACTCAACCCAAAAACCCGATCTGAAACTAAGTTTCCTTAATTATTTCAATAAGGATCTAGGGTTTTATACCTTAATCGACATATAAAGAGGTCTAAATAAAATAACTTAATTAATATAATTTTTCTTTATTCTTTAATTAAAGCTCGATTTCCTAGATGTTGTGGTTTAAAAGTATAATAAATTAAATGATTTTTTAAGGTGAATATAAGGTTTTAGTGAATTTCTAATAAAATGTGTTTATTAAAATATTAGAAAGCTTAATTAGACCTTATTTAGATCTTGAAAGTCTTAATTTAGATTCAGGAAATTTATTATAAAATTATGATTTAAGTTAGATCTCTGAAGATTTGATAATAATTCTAGACAAATAAATTATAAAACCTTTGGCTTAAAATAATTTTTGAAGACCTTTAAAATAATCTTAAAAATCTAATTATATAATTTAAAGTTTAACTTAAATATTAAGAAATTTAAATATATTTATGATTATGACGTATTTTACTTAACTATATAATTTAAATTATAAACATGAATTCAATTAACTGAAATTATAAGTTAATTTAGGAAATATATTTAATTGCATAACATGTTTAGTTAATTATTATTTAAGAGGATTAAAATTGATATTTAATTTGATATTTATGTTTGAACTTGACTAGGGAAATTATTTAAATGTTTAATATTTATAATTAGGCATTTGGTTTGTTTATTAAATTATGAAGATCAAACATAATGTCTATAATTATATTTAGGACAAAATGTCATTTAAATTAAGAGAGATTGTAATTTATATTTATAATTAGGCCTTTGGGTTATTTATTAAATTATTAAGATCACAACATAAGGTACATAATTATATTTTAGGTCCATATTTATAATTTCCCAAGAGTTATAGGCTTAACGAGACATGAATTTAAGGTTTTAAAAACCTAGATTTAAGATAACTATTAGATTCTACATATTTTAATTATTATAATATCTCTAAGGTTAAATTGCAACCTAATTCATTAGATTGAATTTAATTTGTTTATTCATATATATATTAAATCTCAAAAATAATATCTGTAATATCTAGGGTCCGTTTTATAATCTCAATCAATTATGGGTAATAAAATACCATTTCAACAACTCTAAGGGTATTATTATAATTTCAGCATATTCTAGAGTTCGTTTTAGCAATATAAAGTAATTCTAATAGGCAATATATAATATTATCAATTTGTAGATTACATAATGTAATTTTATTAAATTTCAGAGATTCGATATCATTTTTCATAATTCATGGTACATAGAACCTATCTTCATAAGCTTAAGGGAATAAAATGTAATATTTATAACTATTGGGATTTTTTTATTGTCATGATTCATAAATTATAGGTCTTAGAACATATTTTATAAATTTAGGGGTCTTGGTATATATTTCTTATGAAATTAAGGGTAAATATGTAATTCAACAAAAGATAAGGGTTAGACATTAATTTGACCAAAGACTTGGGTTTGCAAATTAGCCCTTCAACTATATCTAATTTTCCAATTATAACCCCAACCCAAAACCCCCCCTGCACCCCCCTGTTCCTTGTAAGCCCGCCGCCGCCGCCGCCGCGGCGGCTCTCCTCCTTTCACACCGACGCAACAAGCGCCAGCCACACAACCACACCACTTTCGGCCACCCAACACGTCAACATACACACACACTACACCCACCATCCACACACTGTACAAGTACATACAAATACCTATGTATATATATATATACCTTCTCTCGCTGACCGCCGCTTACAACGGCGGTTCCCAGCCCCTCTCACCGGCGCAACCAAGCCAGCCTCTGTCGCAACCATCCGTCGGTCCCAGCTCCGGCCACACCCTCACACGCGCACCGATATATATATATATATATATATATATATATATATATATATATATATATATACGTCCTGTAGCAAGGCCGCTGTCGTGAGCAACCAAACTACCGGCGCCCAACTCAACAGAAAAAAAACAGAAGCAAAGAGGGAGGGAGAGATGAGAACATGGAGAGATTGCACAGCAGAGAGGGAGAGCAAAGAGAGAGAGAAAGAAAAAAAATGGAGAAGAAAGAAAGAGAGAGGGGAGAAGAGAGAGAGCCGAAGGGAGACTTGCGGAAGAGAGAGAAAAAATGTGTGGTGTATCTTTGCTTTCAAATTATATCCAAAATGGGTCTACCTCTTCCACATGAAATTTAGTAGGCCCCACCCCAACAAGTGTCCTTCATGAAAAAATAAAGGTGACGAGGACAATTTACCCATTTAGCATAAAAAATTTAGGCTTTAATTGCAACTTGCTTAATATCATCTAATCCATAATATAAAATCATTAATAAATTTTATCTTAATTGTCATTTTCTTAAAAAAAAAAAACTGGATGCTACATATTTAAAGGCTACAACAGGGACCTAGAGGAGGAATTAGGGTTGGGCCTCTTTGATGGGTTAAGGCGTCCCATGTTCGGCCCGAACACATAACTTAAGTCCATCAATAATAACTCGATCCACTAAAGAGTTATTATTGAACTACCGCTCCAATCCCATATTAAAATATGGGCTCCTTCTTATTATGAGTACGTTTATATTCTCGTATTTAAGATTTCGAATGTCCGTTAATTAAATGAGTTACTGACAACTCAATTAATTAACATCTAATTTCAAGAGTAGTATCATTCAACTTTATTATCATGCCGGATAAAATCTACCTGCAGAGTTTATATATAATTCTTATGAGCTCCTTAAGGGGACACCATCATTCTAAATAATTAGAACACATATTCCTTCTATAATCAACAACACATCATATAAACAGCATTGTCTCCCAATTCACCGAGCTTATTGATTTAATGAATAAATCTCACCCATTTACAAATTAAAGAAACAAACATTGAATACACGTGCCCGTTTATTATATAGGAATTAAGAGAACGCACATCTATAATAATAGAGGTCTTGTTCTATTATATAATCAGCATAAATCGAACAACCTCAAATGGTTTTGCTCAATACACACAAAGTGTACTAGTATAGTTTTATATTTAAGATAGACTAATACCAAATTATATTACAACCATTCCGATGGTTTGTACAAATCCATCTTGGTTGTGAGCTACTATTTATAATTTACAAGGAACTGATAACATGATCTTTTGTGTGGCACCACACACCATGTTATCTATAATATAAATTAATTGGGCAATTGCATTAACATATATAACAAATATAAAATGTAAATATTTGATCGAAATGATTCTCATTTCAAAATAGATATTCATACAAAAGTTAGGCTTATAATATATATCCCAACAGATGCCCTATTTGAAGATTTAACTTCATGACCTCAAATGCTGCTCAAGTGTGGAATAATCATTTTTTTTGAGCTCAAAAGCTACCTATGTGTTCCTTTTTGGAGTGTGCTAGACAATTAACTGAAAAGTGGTTTTATGAGAGAAGGACTACTGCAGAAGAAAGAGAAAATTATCTCACAAAGGCAACGCATGACAGGTTAATAGAATATGTGAAGCATGGCCGACGAATGTCCGTTGATAAACCGGCATGATATAAATTCAAGATTTCAGACAGGAGTAAATTATACATCATTGATCTATCTCAGGACGCATATAAGTGTTTCTTTTTCCAAAGTAAGTTAATACTATGTTGGTATGCATGTGCAGCGATAAAGTACATATTATGAACTTGCACGTTATTTAGTACTTGTTTTATAATTATTAATAAAATATTTTTTTATTATATGTCGTTGTGTGCTTTAACAATTTTTCAAGGGAATCAATGACTTTATATGTCAGCCCATATTATACCATAGAATCGTTGAAACGGATGTGGGGCGCTGAGGTTTTTCCTATATCGAATCCACATGATTAGGTCGTGCCTGAGGAAATACAGAAGAAAGTATGTCTTGTCCCTAACAAACTGGACGATCCAAAGATTGAAGGATTCCTTCAGTAGGTACCGGATCAGGATATGCATGTAAGTCGAGCGCATGTAGCCGTTATGGTCGTACAGGCCACAATAAAACGTGTTGTTCCGAACAAGCGAGTGTGCATTCTCAATACAAGTAGACCAAAGTCGACAGTCAAAATAACACCCTCGTGCAACTTGAAACCACCCGAAGGAAAAAGAAAAAGTGCTCTGTTTGTAAGTTTGAAAGTCATACGAGAGAAAGTGTCATATTTGAATGTTTGAATATTGTGGATAGTTATATAAAAGAAATGTTCTAAATTTCTCCATAAGGTACGAATATCAAATTGATAACTAATAAACAATGATAACACCACAAGTAATTGTGTAAGAAGATAATGAAAAATTCTCAATAATTTATAAGAGATCAAAAGTAATAGTAAGTCATGACATCAAATCATCCTCAGCTACGGTATCTCTATCCGCTGACCACTTATACAATGTAAATGCAATATGTCACCTAATCTCAAATATCCCGTTAATGATATTGGGTCTAGAAAATATGCAACTCAAACAGCTCTCGATCGCCTTCAAAGCGTATATGCCACATCCAGCCAGATTGTCCTGTTTTTAGCATAATCTCGCTTCGATTGTCTCAAGCTCTAAGTTCGCTGGATAATATGAAGCATGTCCTAATTTTTCATAATAGCCCATAGGCTTTAAAAGCTTTGGGATAATACCCTGATAGGAAATGTCTACAAATATCAAAGTTTTTTAATTTTCTTCATCCAAGTATGTCAAAGACTATCGAACAATATCATTGTGTAAGCCCACAGATCGATCTCAGCCACTACCCAATGTCCTTCCAAATTAAGGATCAAATAAATCTATTGAAAAATTTAAAAAAAATAGCTGATATTAATGAGCACAAATACACAAAATTATACAGTAAAACCTTTATAAATTAATACTCTATAAATTAATAAACTCCCTAAAATAATAAAATCTTCCGGTCCCGACTTGGGCCCTTTGTAAAAAATCATCAAATTCGATAAGATAATAAGATAATAATTTTTCGGAAAATCCCTGTATAAATATTAGATCCCATTAAAACTCTAAATTAATAATTCATAAATATTACAATTATAAATGTTATGGTAATTTGCTAAAATATGAATCTATTGTTACTTGATTTTTCTTAAAATTTAAATCTGATTGGATTTCATCCCTAACTTTTTTAATTGCTGCTAAGAGTTCTCTAGCTGCAATAAAAAATTGTGAAAAGTTGTTACATTCGTCCATAAATATTTGCAATAAAAAATTGTGAAAAGTTGTTACATGCGTCCATGAATATAATAGTTAATTGTATACAATGAATTGATATTATACATAAATATATTTAATTAGTTGCAAAGAATTGATTGATATATGAATATAATCAATGAAACATATATATGAATTCATTTATTTTCAATATATATGTACTAAATTTGTTGAATTTAAAAAGTTTTTCTTTTAATTAATAAAATATTAATTTATCGATATATTAATATCTTTTTAAATTAATAAAATTTCATGATCCCAATATTATTAATTTATAGAGGTTGTACTGTAATACAAATAATGATTTACAAAAAACAATCTGAAATTTCATCCTTAAGAAAAAACACAAATACCTTTCGTATACGATTCCACCATGCCTTAATATGCTTCCACTTTGGCCGTTCACCACAAACATATGGAACTAGATGATCTAGATCTTCAGGTGAGAATTTCTCGGGGACACCTTTAACATAGCGAACTCTGGTGGGTCATTCGTGTGCTTAGTATGCCAGATGTCCTTGCATGTTTCCTTCAAAATTGTAATCGTGTGTTACACAAAATCTTTAAATCGTATATATAATTAAAAAAAATTTGATCAAGGGTGACTTACATTGCAGCTGCAATAAATAATCTGTGTGAACCCCTTAATTGATGATCCACCTGAACATTTACGACTTTGGGATGACTTTGCAGTATTGTAAGATATGCATCAAGCACCTGAAATGTATATGAAATTGTAATCAGTGTACAAAGTACCGATCTCTCGATCCAGCAGCCCATGAGAATCTATAATCGAGGTGAAGAAAGTAGGACCCACGATATAACCAATAATGACATTACGCCTGAAAAAAGAGGCACAAGAAAGTTAATTACCATAGACAAACATTTACGAAATTATCTCACAAGATGCAGGAAATATCAATTTCTTACTGATTAGCAGCATCCCCAAGCTCAGTCCACAATAGGAAGTCATCCATCAAATGATCGGAATGCTGCTGAAATATCATTTCGAATGGAGTCTTAAGAAATGAGACATCACCTTTTGATTAACCTATCGGATACCGGCACTGTTCTAAGGAATGTCAAGCACAACAGTTTTGGATTTTGAGATATGAATATAATCACCTGTGGGAATGGAAGACTGATACGTAGGTATGGACATCCAAGGATAGCCAAGGATTGGTTCATTAGGATGGAACGATGAGTCATATATGTCAGATGGTTGGAAAGACATGATAGCAGAGAAGGGGTCTACACTAGGGGTGCACCTCTCAAAGACCTGCTCATGAGTCTCCTCTGGCCAAGCCACCCACTGACTAGACATTGGAGGATCAGGCTGCCACTGTCGTAATGGATAATGCTCATATGCAGACTGCCATCAGTGCTAAGCTGCTTTAGGAGAATCGTAATGATAGGTAGAAGGAAGATTATAATGCTCTGCTGACTGCGTGACATATTGATGATCATTGGAAATCCACCTTGGGTCCCAAAAAAAGAATGCAGTTGATCATGAACGATTGTTGGGATCTAACGCTCTAAACGTTCATGCTCATCCATGTCCTCCATACATAAAAAACCTCTGATCAAAATAAGCATGCAACCAGTTAAAATGAGTGTCCAGATCTTCTGTGAACCGTGAGAAGAAATCGTCATAGACTATATACTAACTAGAAAGTGGTGTAGCCGAAGGGGGAGCAGAGTGTGATGAAGATGACACCACACATGCCCGTCTGCATGATGGAGTATGTCGTGATATAGGAGTAGCTCAGATAGGTGTATCGTCCTCATCATGAATACTATATGCTGGTGAGAAATCCTGGTATGCATCCTGATGGTCCGACATGTGAATGAGAGAGACATGCTTGGAGAAGCTAGTGCCAGGTGAATCCATATCAAGCACGGGAGATCGAAACACTACAAGAAATTTACATTTTTACAATGGGTAAAACCCGTTGTCGTATCCAATTTTTGAGCGTGGTTGTATCCAGCGTTGCAAAAAAAATTTCGCCATTCGACAGCGCACCAAAAAGGATTGTCTTATCTAGATACGACAACATTTTTATACCATTGCAAGAAAGGGTTGTCTTTTATTATTTTGTGCAACTATATATGCAACGCTTAAAAAGCGTTGTCTTTCTGAAGTACAACAATAAGAATTTATGCAACGCTTATAACCGTTGTCTTTTATTTTTTATTTTTTTTATTGCATACAATTACATTTATGCAACACTTTTTTAGGGTGTCGTTTTTTATAATAACAACCCTAATGCAACGGTTTTTAGGGTTGTCGTTTTATAAAAAAACAACGCTAATGACAACACTTTTTTGTGTTAGTTTTTTTTGTTTATTCACATTTTCACAATAATTTCATATTCTGTTGGATATATATAATAATATAATTTAATTATATAAACTAACAAATGCATTAGAAGAACATTTAAATATCGTCAATATCATTGGTTACATTCATAAATCATCCCAACAATATGTCTCATCCTAACACTTGAAATCACACAACCTTAAGTCCATAAATTTAAAGTACTCCAACAATTAATAACAAAATGATCGAATTTGTTTGAATAACATCACAACCTTTACAATCACGGCATCATGAACTTGATATGTACTCCATACTTCCCCACAATCTATCAAATGTAAGAACAAAGTTAACATGAACACCTAAAAATCATAACGTGATCATATTAAATATTCAAAAGAAAGCATTGCAAGTTAAAATATAGTAGTCACCTTGTTCTATTCATTTATATGTTCTTGAACGCAATCAGCCCATTCAACATGAACTTCATCAATATCAGCTCTAGTGCACTTAACATCCGTGAACTTTGAAAAAAGAATATATAGAATAATCAACTTCATTTCATTTTGGTGAAGTATACAATATGCAAACCAAATAGGAAGTAGTTACTCACAATTGAACGCAATGAAACCATGTCCGCCATTGTATCCTTTTTTAAATCCCTAATAGGCTTGGGAGTCTTGATGATCAAATTCCATTATCTCCGAACGAATGCCCTTATAAATATCATCTCTCCCATGTGCATCAGGTTGCTCAATACCAACACTGAGGCCCGACTTAGGTTCATCAACTAAATGTCATGTCGAACGGGTGGACCATTTCGTTGCTCAGGTCACTCGACTGAACAGACCTCGAGTCACAATTTGCTCAACTCTACGTCTAGATGGTGCTGGCCATACAGCAGCCCTACGACCACATCGATGAGGCTGAACATCTATGGTGAGGTCGATATATATATGCCTCCAATATAACTGACACTCCTCCTCAAAAGAAGGAACAAGTGTTTGGAAACAATCAACCTATTCAAAAAGTTTAAAATCATCAAACAAGTCAAGTTGGTATATAGGAAATACATTTGTTATTTAAAAGTACAAATTGTAATAAAATATCTCGCCATCTTCTACATATGTAATGTCTCAAGTGAACCTCATAGTGGACCACTTCAAACATCTCGATAATAGGTGGGGGACATCTAATCGACGACCGGCAAATGTGTCAGTCTTGTAAGCCCATATCTACTAGTAAATATAATAATGTATGTTAGTGATATAAAAATAATAGATCAAGTATGTCAAAATACAAGAAACTATCAAAATTACTCACCAGTGGAGCAACAGAAAAACCATAAAAGTGCTATGTGTACGCCCAGTTCTCCTGCACTAGCTAAATTTCCAAAGGGAGCCTATTCCTATGTCATAATAATGTAAGATAGGAGAACTTCCCCCATAGAAAGCTCTCTCATGTCTCCTCCAGCTCCACCAAAATCCATACCCACTTCTCGAATTTAGTCTTTCCTATATCAATGCTAAATAATATACAATATAAAATGAGGATCTTTGTAATTTTAGTTTCATCCTCTGGGCTTTGATAAAATACACCGACAACAAATTTTGTACGAAGATCTGCAACCGTCACTCGTGGCCACAAGGCAATCACTCTGTGATATATTCCACCTTCAAGTGGATGGTGTCGGTCAGAAAGATCGAAATCTGAGTCACCAAATCATAATCCCGTCACGAGACCAAACTCTCTCCGCGAGAATCGACAAAAATGATCTCATTCGATGCCAAACTATCGCTCATACTGATCATCGTTTTGCATTCATGCCACCTCACGAGACATCAATACGTGTAAAAAATCCTTACACGTCTCTGTCTCTGTCACCCATAACAAAAAATGGCCAAAACATGTCTCTATGAAACCTATGACACAATATGCCATCGAGTATACTCAAACGTGTATATCCATTTATATAAGCAAGCCGACCTTGACAAGAGGCACGGACCCATACACGACCCAACTATAATATAGAAAATAATTAATCATTAATATAACTACGTAAGAGTTTTTTTTAATTAATGTTCAAAAAATTAGAGCATACATATGATTAATTACTGTTATTTTCGTTTTACAATAGTCTCGCAGTCTCTAAATATGAATTAATCACTATAAAAAAAATTCATATATCTTCTATTTTTGTGTTTTACCAAGAATTAATCATTTTCCCCAACTTAATTCATAAATGTATCTTGGATCTGTAATATTTATGCATAGGATTAATTCATGGACACTTTGGTGTTCATGGATTACAAAATTTATAAAAAACTTTATGTTACAAATGATATGTAAAGGTGGAATGAATGATATTTTCGTATAATTTCATTATGAAAATTTCCGTGTACATTTTACTTGTACACAAATTTCATGTAAGGTTAATTTCATGAAGAATTCGTGTAAGGTTAACTTGGGTAGAATTTTGTGTAAGGTTAACTAGGGCCAAATTTTGTGTAGGATTAACTTGGGTGGAATTTCATGTAAGGTTCACTAGTTTTCAATCTCGTGTAAGGTTCTTGGGAAAAATTTCGTGTAAGGTTAACTTGGGCAGAATTTATGTAAGGTTCACTTGGGGCAGAATTTCGTATAAGGTTAACTTTACAAGAATTTCGTGTAAAGTCAACTTTATGTAATTTCGTGTAAGGGTAACTTTGGAAGAATTTCGTGTAAAATCAACTTTATGTAATTTCATGTAAGGTTAACTGGTATGGATTTTCGTGTAAGGTTAGATGTCCTAAAATTTGACATAAATCCTAAAATTATTACAATAGCCCATAATTCGCGTAAGACCAAAATTAATACACCCTAAATATAACAGAATCTGAAAATAACACTAGTCCTACTAAATTTGGGCAAAAATTCTTCAATACAATTCCAAACTAAAATCTCTAGAAACATAAACTACAATACTTCGATATAATTAACCCTAAAATCATGTACGCATAATCAATAAAATTCAAACAAAAACATATTCAACTGGCAGAAATTGAAATAGATTTACTTGTCTTGCTTCCATTTAATCAACTGAATTATTCTTATATCACTTCGTCCAAACTTACACGAACTTTTCGAAGATGTCCCGAACTCGCTCGCCCAACTTCATAGAATCGCGCTTTTTGAAAAATGAAAATACATGAAATTGATAAGAATTAGGTTTGAAAATTAAAAGGAATGTCGGTCCGAGAGGAATTGATATTTAAAAGTTCTTACACGAAATTGTACATGACAAGTGGGCTCGATTTTTAGAATATTCGAATTCGAATCTAGGCCCTTTTCAGAATTGTGGCAGTCGATGTCATTGGGGACAAATTTAACCAGGGGTAGAAAGGTATTTTTGATATTTGGAACATAAGTTTTAAAAATTGTGATATATGAGGATCAATTGTTATATTAAGTGATATTTTATGCAAAATTATAAAAAATTGTGGTATTTGGGATCGTTTTCCTTTTAAAAAACATGTTAACGAGTCCCACTCATTTATTCTCTTATGTCCTTAATTTATAAGTTTCTTTCTTTTCTTTATAAAGTTTTTCACTTACACAATTAGGAAATAGATATTTATGATAATATTTAATCAATATATTTAATTTATTAAGTTTCTATTATGAAATTATCTTACAAATTAAAATTTTAGTAAAATTAAAAATAAATTTATACACAATATTAATGAAATATATTGAAAAGGGGAAAATGAATGCAGGCAGCATAAAAATGAAATCACAAACAATACATAAACTAAATTAAATTATAATTAAATACTAGTGAAAAAGGTAAGAAATGATATAATGAAAAATGCATTTATCATCTACTTATTACTGAGAAAAAAAAAGGCAAGTGCAACATCTAAAATAAAATGGCTATATCATATAATAGGGTTAAAAATGTTTTTCCATTCAAATTATATGTAATTTTACATTTTTGGAATAAATTTTTAAATGTTGCATTTTATCGTATAAACTTTAAATTTGATATATTTTACGATATTAGACAAATCTTAATTATTGATTTAGGATACATGTACGTCTATGATTTGTTCAATACAGTAAAATGCAATAAATTTAAAGTTCATATGACAAAATGCAACATTTCAAAATTTATACAAAAAGTGTAAAATCACATATATTTCGGATGATAAAATGTTATTAACCCTTATAAAACAAATTCAACAAGCTATTTGTTCGTAAAAATAAACTCGCTTCATAAAATAAATTAATGAAAAACATTGTGGTGCAACTGCCTAGTACCCTATGTATTCTCTTTTGTAGTACCAAGTACGTAGTATATGAATTAAATTTTTTTAGATCACTTAGATTTGTGTACATCTTCCAATCCATAAACCTTAAAGTTTTTCATCCGGTTCGAACTGTCGGTTTCATTTCCTAACCAACAATTTGCGGAACCGATCACAATGGAATCAGATCAAATTATAGGATTGTCACTTTTGATTTGAAAATCACTTGATCAACCGGAATCGACGGTTTAGATGATTTTTTTTCTTAGACACAGACCATGCGTGAGGGCACGGCTATGCCCCATTGTCCATCATCAATGATCATTTAATCTCGATCGTTGATCAAAATTTAAACACAAACCATCGGTTCACACAACAATTGCTTTCTCTCAATTGTTGATCACACAAACGACTAGTTGATCTTGGCCATACATGTAGCAATGCATTCAAATTAAAAAAAATTAGGCAAACCATGGGTCCGAAGTATGGTCGAAGTGAAATCGAATTGGTAAACCGCGGATCATAGTTTTGATTTCGAATTGAAATCAAGTCAACGATTTTTCAAACCGTTGACCCCCGTTTGGTTTTGGTTCGGTTTTGGCTTCTCAAACCGGATGAACACCTCTACCCATCCCTAAGTATGACAAGGATGAAAATTTTGTTTTTAACGGAAATATCGATCTTAATTTTACAAAACAAAATCGATGAAAATGTCGGAATACATGGAAATATCGATAGTCTACTAATTTTATCAATATTTTTCTGATATTTTTCCAATACTCTACTAATTTTTATCGATATTTCACCATTTTTTCCTATAATTTATCCCATGAAACTATCGATATTAAAATTGATATCGATATTTCACCAAATTTCTTACAATTTATACCATGAAGTCACCGATATCAAAATCAACATTGATATTTATCAATATTTTACTCATATTTTGATGAATTTTCTCGTTTCTATATCGATGATCTAAAAAAATAAATATATTGGATAAATATCGTTGCAGTCCATTTTTGTATCGATCATGTAAAAAAATGAAAATATCAATAATATTTCAGGATATTTTCATAGTTTGTTGTACCTAATGTTACATCTGTTACTTTTAACATTTGTTTTTGAATTAAGAGCTTTAAGAAAGGATTGGAATTCATATTAATAAATTTATTGGTGGTGTTTGGATTGATATGAAATTGAAATCCATCATTTTTATTTTAAATTAATTTTAGAATAATATAAATTAATTTTGATATGAACGGATTTAAAATCAATTAATTCCAAATATTGGTATTGTAACGCCCAGGATAAAAACAAAGCATAATTGGTTAATTAAATAAGTAAACTTTAATTAAAATATCTTATGTGTTTTAATTCTTGAATGTTAATTTAATTACGTGCGTTTCAGATATGTGTTTAACGATCAGTTTTAGATGGATAAAAATTATACAAACGGAACATAGAATATTTTTATACCATTAGATGCATAACGGAAAAATGTGAAGATAGAAACGAACTAGAGGTCAATCGGACACCTGTAGCTCAAACGGCGAAGAAAAGGGCAAAATATAGAGTTTCGGAAAAACGAGGAACGGAATCGTGAATAGTAACCGAAGCTTATCATGAACAGTAACCTAGTGAATAGTAACTTTCCAAATTCTATAAATAGGCGCTCATTCGATTTCATTTCACCATTTCTTCGAACAAGCCGAAAAGCGTCGAATACACGTAAGTCTTTCTCTCCTCTCTCTTTCCTTTTAATTTTATATTCCGTCGTCGCCGCTGCCGCCGCCGCCGCCGATGCCGGAGTTCGCCGAAAAAAGTCAAACTCATCCGTTATGGCTGATTTTCGTACACAACGTAGCCCTCGACGAGACGAATCTAGGACAACTTCCGGAATTCAATTCTGATTCTCCGTTCGCCGGAAAATGGCGAAAAACCGCCGCTGCCGTCGTTGGAAAAGGTCAAACCCGTCCGTTTCAGCTGATTTTCATATATAATGTAGCCCTCGACAATACGAGTCTAGGGCAACTTCCGGAATTCAATTCCGATTCTCCGTTCGCCGGAAAACGGCGAAAAACCATCTCCAAAACCCCAACCCTTGTTTCTTGCCACCTTTTCTCTCTCTCCCGTTTTTCTCTCTCTCGCTCTTTTTCTCGCCGTTGCAGGCACCGGAGGGGCTGCCAGAGTTGTGGACTAGCTAATGGAGGGGTGGCGCCGCCATGGGTGGCGCCGTCGGTGCCGGAAAATGGTCTAGAAAGGAGGGCTGTTGCAAGGAGTTTGCGAAATGTGTGTGACGAAAGGTTTTTGAGGCTGTTTCTTAAGAATTATTCATGCCGGAATACGGCGGGGGTCGTGGGTCCCGGTCAAAGTTAACTCTTTGACCAAATTACCAAAATACCCCTAAATCTTAAAACGTTCCGTTCGAGCTCGTTTCAACTTCAATTGAGCTCATTCTTTTATTGTTGTGATCCAAAATTCATTCTCTTTCATCTCAGCCTCATAAACTGATATTTCTCTCTCATTTTCTTCAACCTCAATCGTTAGGCCTACCATTCCGATTCGTCTCATCTCGATCGATAATATTCGATTCGATATCGTTTAAATCCTTAATTATATTTCATAAATATCTAAAAACACCGTAAATTATGTAGGCTACTTGTTGGATTGAAGCATTGGAATACGTGATCTTCGATACTTGCAACTCACGTGGTAACCACCGAACAAGGTGGGGGTAATTTCTAACTCTTTATCTGTTTACAGTTTTCCCTATTCCAAGCATGATTGAGGAATACTAAATGCTGTGATTATATTTGCTGCGACATACTTATTACTGTGAGGGGTGGGCCCGCTGAGGTGCCCCTTCATGCATTCGTCCCTTATCTCCATTCTTCTATGAAAGGTTTGGTGGTCCTTGAAATGCACCAGCGGTATTTGAGACCGTTTTATGGGATAAGACGGGCGATGCCCGCACCTATTCGTCCCTTACCATTTCTAATGTCTGCTGTGCATATTTCTTGCTGTGATTAGTGATGATTATACATAATTCTGATTCAAATATATGTGTTAAGATTTAGACGTGGATTTTATCCCCACGAGTGTATTCAACGCACTCACCCCATATTCTGTAATTCACGTTACAGGAGGTGATGAGCATGATGAACCCTAGAAGGAGAGAGGAGGTGCTATATTTTTCTGGATCTGTAAATTATTGTAATATGATGTTTATCAAACTTTTGTCTTTATAAAACAATGTTGTAAGGAATCCACGTTTGGTGGTTAGATGATGTGTATTCGGGATGTGAGATCCTGATGATGAGGTGTGTTTGGGATGGGAGATCCTGATGATGTTTTTCCGCTGTGAATATTATGTTAATTCGGTTGAAGCCGATGGATTATTATGTAATATCTTTTGTTCATCTCCTACTGCTGCAAGTTCCAAAAGCTGACCCACACAGGATAATTACCTTAACCTAGACAACTATAACAAACAACAATGATACAATTCTATCAACTGTTTGACACCTATAAAACAATCTAGCACATAACAAATAAGTAAAAGTATATTAAGTTTCTTCAACTGGTGTTGTGAAGTAGTCTTCTTACAATTTGAGCTTCTAAGTTTGACTTGACTACTTCACGAGGTTGAGTGATTGAAACAAGGTCTTATTTGCTTGAGAGTTTTAGCTTGATTCTTTCTTAGACTTTTGAGAGCATACGTTCAGTAACCAATTTCAGTACTACTCCTCTTCTATTTATAGTTGTAGAAAGATGTCCATTAAAAAAGACATTCTTCATTTCAAATCGATGTACTTCTTCTCGGTGTGACTTGTATTAAATGTTGCTTGTTTTTGCTTTGAGGATCGTTAATGCGACAATTGCAGTTTGGAGTTTTCTGCAGTTTATCAGGCCACGTGTCTTCCTCTGATTGGGTCTGAACCTGCAATTTTAGTTTGTCTCCAGTGTGAACATCGAGGTTGACCGGATTCTATCGATAGTGGCCTAGATTGACTATGATGGATGTGGTAACCTATACCAAAAACTTTGTTCTTTAAATTTTTTTTTCTGATTTTTTATTTTTCCTTGTCAATCTTATGTAATGTACACATAGCTTACTCTAGAAAATTTATAATATAACTTACTCTGTAAAATTTAGAATATTGAACAACACACAAATAGCTTATCAAGAAATATTCTATTTTTTTAATATTTTTAATGACATGATAGTTTTGGACCGAAAAATGGCATTCTTGTAAATATTTACAACTGTCATGTTATTAGTATAGTATAGATTATGCATTACTTTTTAATATTTTGAGTCTTTAAGAATATCCCATAAGTTAATGTTTGTTGCCTAAAATAACCATTTATCGGTAGTAAAAGGTAAATATTGGGTCACAATCTGACGTGGCTGATATACATGTACACATGTAGAATTGATTTTTGAGTTTTTTTTTCTAATAATATATCCATGTCATTCGAGAAATGGATATTTTTGGCAAAAACATACAAACACACCGGGTATTTTCAGAAATGTAATAAAAAAGAATTATTATCTTAAAATCAAAAATATGTAAAAAATCATTAACTATAGAAATACAACAATAATAATAATATTAATAATAATAATTCTGAAAAGCTATATTTTAGATTGTTAAATTTTAAAATAATATTTAAGTAATATTAAAAATATAATGAAATTAGAAAAATTTTATTTACAAAAACACAAATTATATTATGTGTTGACGTCGGAATTTGTTAATGAATAATTCCTAGTCGAACACCCAAATTTGTATCAAATGAATGAAGAAATATGCAATATAAAGTGCAAAGAACACTGAGTAGTGGCTGATCTTGGACGGTTTTGGGAGACCGGGTAGGATCGTATGATATTATTTAGAGAAATAAGCTCTCTAGTGCTTTGTACAGATGAAAGTTCGAACAATTTACAAATTGAAATTACATCTATTTATAGCTATAACCTAAACTGAGTAGTGGGGATCGTGGAGGTCGTGGAGGTTATGCCCACTTTCTCCTTGATATTCACCTATTTATGAGGTATTTGGCGGTTTTATTACCCACGATCTCATAGCAGTTGGCTTCTTTTCTGGGCGGGAATTGTTGCTCGGTCCGACCAGATTAATTTGTTCATGAGTCCTCCCAATGATCCTGGACGGTCTACTGAGGAGGACGTCAAAGGTATCATCCTGGCCGGTCAAACGAACTGATGGCCTTCTTTGGGCTATTCAGATGCAATATTATGTGCAGCTCGGGTCGGATGTCCAACAATAGCCCCTCAGGTCTCGGTAGAAAATTACTTATGTTGGGACCTAACCAAATAGTTGACGTCGGAATTTGTTAATGAATAATTCCTAGTCGAACACCCAAATTTGTATCAAATGAATGAAGAAATATGCAATATAAAGTGCAAAGAACATTTGCCCGGAGTCTACTTAGGTGAATTAAGCCGGCTGATCCTGGACGGTTTTGGGAGATCGGACCGGATCGTATGATATTACTTAGAGAAATAAGCTCTCTAGTGCTTTATATAGATGAAAGTTCGAACCCTTTACAAATTGAAATTACATCTATTTATAGTTATAACCTAAACCGAGTAGTGGGGATCGTGGGGATCATGGAGGTCGTGGAGGTTATGCCCACTTTCTCCTTGATATTTGCCTATTTATGCGGTATTTGGCGGTTTCATTACCCACGATCAGTTGGCTTCTTTTCTGGACGAAAATTGTTGCTCGATCCGACCAAATTAATTTGTTCATGAGTCCTCTCAATGATCCTGGACGATTTGCCGTGGAGGACATCAAAGGTATTATCCTGGCCGGTCAAACGAACTAATGGCCTTCTTTGGGCTGTTTAGATGCAATATTGTGTGCAGCTCGGGTCGGATGTCCAACAATAGCCTCTTAGGTCTCGACAGAAAATTACTTCTGTTGGGACCTAACCAATTCTGACAAGTCGAGCCGAGCATGATGAAAATGTGAGCTTTTAATTTCCGATCTTCCTTAAGGTAAACAAGTGTCACCATCTAACGGAGTGGAAGTCAGAAAGTCATTGCCTGGTGTCCGCTCGATTTTCCACTTGCCTGTATATGATAGGCCGGAAGTTGAAAGGTGGTTCTTCATCTATATATAAAGGTGTCTCCCTTTTATTTGGCTTTTCATCAACTTAAAATTCTGAGCAGATATTATATATTCCGAACAAAATCGATCGGTCACAATATTCTGAGTTGTATCACCCGAAAAGAATAGTTTCATTCTTTTAAGGTAACTTCCTTTCCTTTCACGACTATGTCTCAAATTCCTACTGGAATCCCATCCGGACAACTACAAGGCCACCAAGCTGAGATACCTTTTGAGGATTCAGAAGCAATGAGTTGGCCTTCCGTCGTCACTCAATCAGAATTGGATCGATGGCAATCTCACTTTAATATACCCTTAGGAGTCTCCTTCATTGCTCCCCGACCCGATGAGCGAATGCATAAGCCACGGAAAGATTGTGTTGCCATAAATCTCCAAGCTCTAGAGAGGGGTCTGTGATTTCTCATGGCGCCATGCTTGGCTCGCTATATTTGGCTTTGAGGGATAGCACCTGGGCGACTTCGTCCAAATAGCTGGTCTTCTTTATTGGGTTTGTTAGTACTCTTCCATAGCTATAACCTCGGAGAGCCCAACTCTCAAGAGCTATCCTGGTTGTTCAATCTTGAGCTTATACCTGGAGTGAGCAACCATTTTTATTACCTCGCCCCTCGACTATTTCGACATCAGTTAGTCTGTAACCTTCCCTTGCCAATTAGAGATTGGAGAAGTGAATGGTTTTGGGTTGAAGGGGATTAGAAGAGTCCCGGGAAGTATGACAATTTCTTCGCGGTCAGGATGTCTTGCCCAGTTGGCTTCAGTCCTGCTGAAGGTATACATTTGTATTTGTCTTGGTCAGGTCTTCTAATGTCTTTAATATTTTTCTCTCTTGCAGAGGTGTCGCTCAAGAGTCTCCAGATTAGCGAGGACTTTTCTCGTAAAATCTGTTTCTTACGGGACAGTGTCAGCCCAGCGCAGTGAGCATTCAAGGAGCTAATTACAGAGGATTGGCTTACCCGAGCTGGCCTCATCTTTCCTTTTTTCCATGCTCTCATAGATTTCTATAGTAAGTTTCGCTGTTGTATCGAGCTTGTGCTCGGTTACTCATTGACTGATTAATCTTCGTGCAGCTGTCCTCTCTCAAGAAGGTCTTCATCCCGAGATAGATCCGATTGAGCGTATTAGGGTCCGAGCTGAGCGAGTCAGGAAGCAGAAGCAACCGATTGAGAAGAGACGAGGTCCTGTACGTCCGGTGGCAGGCACCCCACTCACGAGTCAGGATCCTACTGGACCGACCACAAAGGGATCACGCCCGACTCCTACCGAGCAGCCGGTTGACAGCCCCGGTGCCACCGCTTCAGCTCGACCTGGGGTATGGTCTTCTGAATCCCCTCTAGCCGACTCGGTTAGTATTTACAGTTGGGACCCCAACTTGATCGAGAGTTCCAAAGAATTCCTTAGGCATCGGCCCAGTATGGATTTGATGAGGAACCTTCCATTTGGAATCAGGCCAGTAATGGAGGCTCCGATGAAAGTCTGGACGGGAGAACTTGAGGGATATGCAAAAGAGATGTCAGCAGCCGATATGGGGGCCTGTTCAGCTATTTTGAATGCTCAAGCATCCATTTTTGCTTGGCGGGCTCATCGTGAATATCTTGATCAACAAGACAAGTATGTAGCGAGCAGGACGGAGCTCGGTGAGAAAAAAGCCGAGTTAGCTGTTGCTTCTGAGGAGATGAAAACCCTCAAGACTCAGTTGGCTTCCGCCCAAGAGTCATTGGCCAAAACAGTAGAGTCAGCCGAACTGGATTGTCAGCGGATAGCTGAAGTAACGACTGAGAAGGCCCGGTTTCAGGGTAGGCTCAAAGCAGCTCAGGCCGAGCTTGAGGCCGTACGAAATGAGCTGGAGATTACTCGAGCTGGCCGACTCGATGAGGCCGCCATCTCGCTTAAGTACAAAGATTCTGATGAATGTAAATATGATGAAATTCTGACCTACCTCTTCGCTTTCATCGACAACATCGAGGTGGCTAGGAAAGCAAAGCTCGACGATCGTCCCTTCAGTGCGGCTTTAGCCGATTATCTACATAAGAATCCTCTTCCAAAGTATTATTTGGACTTCATGGATGATCTGCCCGACTATCTCCCTCCAGACTCCGAGCACCTTTTACGATCGTCCCTCCTATCCAATTTATGTCGAACCCAGACATGAATGTTTCTGGATCCGGGCGGGTTGAGGAGGCTAGCGCAACCGGAACTGAAGACGATGTGATCGTGCTCAAAGATTAATAGATTAATGTAAACCTTTTTTTTTATTGGCCATGTGGCTCATTGTAAAGAGATTCTGACCTCCCAACCAGTACTTAAATGCAATTTCAATTTTGGGTAGATTGTATTCGTGTTGTACATTGTCATGCATTCACTTGTTTGACTATTGTGATCTGTCTCATTATATCCTGGTCGGCTCGGATACGTTCATCGATCGGGGGATTGCTCCTGGGGGACCGGATATATTCGAATATCAAGTATTATATCCTGGCCGGCCCAGCCTTTGACATGGTGTGTTGGCCAGTTTACATCTGGAAGTTCGGACATGGTGAGACCTAGATTACTCCTTGGGCCAGATACGTGTCGCGATCTGACGCTGTAGAAGACGAAGCATCGCCGATTGTTGGTCCCTCTGATCAGCCACGTGTCACCTCGGATTGGGTGGAAGTCGAAAGGTCGCGCTCTTCTTATAAATAGGGGTGACTTGTGTTCATTTTGACCTTCACGATTTTGCGATCCTTAGAGAAATTGCTGAGTTTTTCGACTAGCTTTAGCCGTTCAGGATTAACCGTTCAAAATCTCCCGTTTAGAATAACCCGTCCTCCCATTATTCTAGGTAATTTCAGCTTATCTTTACCATGTCTTCTAATTCTTCGTCTTCTGGGTTTGAGTCTGGGTATCAAGGATATGGCTCAAAAGAACTGAGCATGGAAGTTAACTCTTCTTCTGAAGAGATCCGGGGTTCAAGTTCTCCGATGGTCCAGAAAATATGGACATTAGGTCGACCGACCCGTTATGTTCCAATAGGGTGCTCAGGCCGCCTCGGCAATATTACCAGACCAAGCAGCCCTCGACAGATTCGAAGGCTATGTCCTGCCCGTCCTTAGTTGTTCGGGCCGAACTGGATAAGTGGCACGTCCTCTTTAACATTTCCCGGGATGTGTTCTTTGAGGTTCCGAGGTCAAATGAGCGGATGGACAAACCGCCTAAAGATTGTATGGCCATCAATCTTCGGTCCTTGGAGGGCGGGCTCCGATTCCCTCTAGCTCCTCCCTTGACTAATTATCTGCGATTCTGGGGGATTGCGCCAAGCCAGTTGAATCCGAACAACTGGTTTTCTGTCCTTGGGCTTTTCGTCCTATTTTGGATGTTTAACCTTAGTGTCCTGACCCCGGAAGAAATGTCTTAGCTGTTAGGCCTCAAACTCCTGTCGAGCACCAAAAATTACCTGTACTACCTTTCCTCCCGACCAAAGCGGCTACAGCTAGTTTGTGAACTTCCATCCTCTGTCAAGGATTGGAAGACTAAATGGTTTTGGGTCGGGGACGATTAGATGAGCCTCGGCCAAGTTAGAGAGGACAGACCGGAGCGTCTTGCTCGTGCCGGCCTCATCCTTCCGTTCCAGCCCGCTCCGAATAACTACCTCGGTGAGATTTTTGATTTTATGCTCTGTTTAGTTTCGTCTCGTGAAATATACTTATGTATTTCTTATTTTTCAGCCGTTCTCCCCCGCGAAGGCCTGTGGCTCAGGATGAATCCTCAGCAGCGCATTCAACAGAGAGCCCAGCAAGTTGTCGCCGGGCAAGCGAGTAGGCCTCCAGCTCGAGGTTAAGGCAAGGGCCGAGGTCTTGAACGCCCGGCTTCTGCCATACTATTACCAGCCCCCGTCCCGGAGGAAGCAGCCTTTCGAGCCCCACCGGCCAAACGATCCAGGCCCGGTGCCAGTGGCAGTGCGGGAACTTCTAGGGGTAATTCAGGAACTGTCAGGGGCAGCTTTGGAACTCTTGGAGTTTCAGTTGTTTGTTCGTCTGGCGTCTGGGCCGTCGAGAGCCCCTGGACAAACTCCCTCGAGTTTCAGTGCGGGCCCAATCTCCATCCAAGGAGGTTATGGACAAACTCCCAGTCGGAGTAGCTGCAGCCGTCGAAGCCCCCATTAAAGCTTGGATGAAGGAGTTGGAGAGCTATTCCAACAAGATGTCCGGCATGGACATGGGCTCCTGCACCAATGTCCTTCTAGCGCAGGCATCTGTATTCTCTTGGCAGGCCCACCATCAGTATCAGGAGCGGGTGGAGAAAATCAAGGCCTTGAAAGTCGAGCTGAGGGAGAAAACCAACCAGCTCAAGACCGCAGCCAAGGAGAAACAGGTGCTGCGAGCTCAGCTGGCTTCTTTTCAAGAAGCTCTGAAATATGCCACCAAGGCCGCCGAGTTGGATAAACAGAAGGTGGCAAACCTGATGGTGGAGAACGCCCGGCTCCAGGCCGGAGTGGATGAACTGAGGGCAGAGCTAGAAGCTGCCCGGGCCATCCCAGTTAACGAGGCTACCGTTATTGCCAAGTACAAGGACTCTGATGAGTGCAAGTACGAAGGCAACCTTGGTTATCTTTTTGCCTTTTTCGATGTCATAGAAGCGGCTCGAAAAGAGAAGTTGGACGACCGTCCGCTGGCGATGGCTCTGGCCGACTACCTGGAGAAGAATCCGCTTCCGGCCTATTATCTGGAGATGATGAGCGACCTGCCCAGGTACCTTCTACCCGGGTCGGAAAGACTGCTCAACCCAGCTCCCCCCATTAAGCTTATGTCAGATCCAACTTCGGACATGGGGATCGTTTCTGATGATGGGTGGCCTGCCGAGGTGGTGGGCGAGGCGGCTGATGAAGAGCTGGTCGATATTGGCCAGTGATATACTAATAAAAAAAATTCTTTTATTTTTATTTTCTTGCTCAGGCCGGTTGGCCCCTTTTGTACGAGGTACTGGCCTCCAAACCAATTTCGATTTTAATATAAACAATTTTTGTTCATTTATGTTTTTATTCTTATGCTTGCGTGTAATGACATTCAATCAAGTTGAAACTTGACCGGCTTAGTTATTTTATCTAACTAGCTCGGTATATAATTATAACATCAGTCAAACACTTAGCTAAAATACATTAAAATTCAGCCATCGCTTTGTTGGCCAGCTCGGCTCGGCATGTTGGTTTTTGCCATTTCTGGTTGATCGATGCCTTAGCCCCAGAAATTTCTGGTCAGCTCAGTTTAAGTCTTCTTATACTTGGCCGAAGTCTTACTGTTTCACCCAACCTAGACGGCTCGAATGAGGCCGTAGCCTTATTGTGGGCCGAAGCCTTACTATTCCATCTGACCTGGACGGTTCGGATGAGACCGTAGCCTTGTTATAGGTCGAAGTCTTGGTGAGCCGAAGCCTTATTATTCCATCTGGCTTGGGCGGCTCGGATGAGGCTACGTCTTATTGTGGGTCAAAGCCTTACTGTTCCATCTGGCCTAGGCGGCTCGGATGAGGCCGTAGCCTTATGTGGGCCGAAGTCTTACTGTTTCATCCGGCCTTAACGGCTCGGATGAGGCCGTAGCCTTAAGCAATTTACAAGCTAGGAAATAATTTCATTGATCAAGTGCAAAAATTTACAATGAAATTACAATTGAAATCCTAGCCGATTAGTGATAATATTTTTTTTATATGTTCGATGTTCTATGGTTTGGACACCACTTGGCCGTTCAGATCGACTATCTCATAAGCACCTCCGGCCAGAATTCTGCTAATCTTGTATGGTCCTTCCCAGTTGTGGCTTAAGGACCCACTTGGTCGTAAAACCTTCTTGAGGACATGATGATCCGTCCACATACATCTTCCATGGTTTTTCTATTCGTTCATCACGGAGAATGAGAGTTGGGGTGAACTCAGCGATGAAGTCAGCGAGGGCTTGACCTTTTATTGCTGTTCTGGGGGCCTAATGAACATCGTATTGACCGAGCTCAACTGCCCACTTTAGTAATCTTCCGGAAGCATTTGGGCAGCCAAATACCTGCTTCAAAGGAAAGTTGGTTAGTATTTCGACTTGGTGCGCCAGGAAGTATGGGCGCAGCTTCCGGGCCAAGATGATCAGTGCATAGACCAACTTTTCCATCGCTGGGTAATGGAGTTCGGCGTCATGTAGTGATTAGCTCACATAATAGATAGATTGTTGAACCTTCTGTTCTGCTCGGACCAGCACAGAACTCACTGCGTACTCGGACACTGCCAGGTAGAGCTGCAACTTCTCACCCAACTGAGGTTTGACCAAAATTGGGGCCTCCATTAGTGTTTTCTTTAAGTCTTCTAAGGTCGATTGACATTCACTGTTCCATTCAAATTGAGCATTCCTTCGGATTAAATTGAAAAATGGCCGGCATTTGTCAGTGGACCAGACAATGAACCAATTGAGGGCTGCCACCTTGCCTGTTTAACTTTGGACATCCTTGATCCGCCTTGGTGGAGTCAGGTTCATGATGGCTTGAATTTTCTCGGGATTGGCCTCGATTCCTCTTTGGCTCACCATGTATTCGAGGAATTTTTCCGAGCCTACCCCGAAGGAGCACTTTTTGGGGTTCAACTTCATCCTATACCTCCTCAAGATGTTGAACATTTCTGCCAGGTGGCCTACGTGGTCGGCTTTTTGTTTGCACTTGACTAGCATATCGTCCACATAGACTTCCATCGTATTCCCAATCTGGGTGGCGAACATTTCATTCACTAGCCTTTGATAAGTAGCCCCTGCATTCTTCAACCCAAACGGCATCATGGTGTAACAGTATTGTGCCCGATCGGTGATGAAGCTAATATGGACCTGGTCGTGCTCGCCCATCGATATCTGATAATAGCCTGAGTACGCGTCCATGAAGCTTATTAGCTCGTGGCCGGCAGTGGTATTGACGAGCTGGTCCATATTAGGCAGTGGAAAGCAGTCCTTTGGGCATGTTTTGTTTAGATCGGTGAAATCCACGTATAGCCTCCAGGATCCATTCGGTTTTCTAACCAAAACAGGATTGGAAACCCTAGTCGTGTATTTGGTCTCCTTAATGAAGTGGTAGCCCAGCAATCTTTGCACCTCTAGCTCCAGCCCCTCATATCTTTCTGGGCTGACCCTGCGTCTTTTCTAAGCTACTGGCTGGGCGCTAGGGTCTATGTTGAGATGGTGGCAGGCATCTTCTAGTCGGATACCTTCCATGTCTTCGTGAGCCCATGCGAAGACATCAGTATTGCCCTGTAAAAAAGTTATTAGCTCAGTGCAGAAAAGCTCTTGCAGCTCCCGACCTATTCGCAGTTCCAAATCTGGGCTATTTGGATCCAAGTTAATGAGATCCAACTTCTCAACAGGCGCGGCCCGTCTTTGTGGGCCATCTCTTCTGGGATCGATGGACCCCCATTCCTCCTCGGGCTCCTGTACTTCCATGGTTACTTCACCTCCGTCATTCTGGGTGGTTGTGCCTGAAGAGGACCCAACCTCGAAGGTTGAGCTGACCAGCAGTTTGAGCAACAGTGCCGGCTGCGGAGGTTCGTTATCTACCTCCATGTTGTCCTGGCTATGCTTGGCAACCTCGAGGACGGTATCTTCGAAAGCATCCTCCATTTGCTCATCGTCTGAGCCGGCCTGAGTGAGCTCGAGCTGGTTGAGCTCTCTCGGACTCAACCTCATATCAGTTTCCCGGGCTGCCAACTGGTTCCTCTTCACAACATATACTTCATCACCCACCAGGAACTTGAGGGCGAGGTGATAAATGGAAACTACCGCTTTTAACTTGGTGAGAAGCGGTCTGTCCCAAATGGCATTGTATTGGGAGTTCAAGTCCACCACCTTGAACTCCGTTGTTGTGAAGACCTCCCGATCGTCAGATCCGAACAGGACCTTCATTTTGCAAGTATCGAGCACCCTGGTCCTCATTCCTCCGAAATCCTGAATCGTGTCGAAGAACGGCATGAGCTGGGATTCGTGAAATCTCATCCGCTTGAAAGTGCTCAAGTAGAGCACGTTGGCATAGGCGCTTGTGTCGACCGTGACCCTGTACACCATGGTCCTGCAGATATTGAGCGATACCACCAAGGTAACGCTATGAGGGTAAACTATCCCTTCACTATTCAGCTCAGTGAATATGATAGGTGCGTGGCGGGGCTCTGCTCTAGGTGGGACGCATTGTTGGTAGGCGTTCCTAGCCTCTCTGACTTATTCTTTTCTAGCCCTCTTAAAACCCCGCTGCTCGCCGAAATTACTGTTCACGAGAGTATGGATTTCACGAGCAGCTCTGTTCGGTGGTGGTGGTGGCAGAGCTTGCGGTGGCCCTTGGCCCTGCTGTCTTTGGCCCTTTACATACTTCTTTAGCTGACCCTGGTCGATCAACTTCATCAGTTCAGGCAAAAATACCCAACACTTGTCAATATCATGGCCCTTCGCCTTGTGATATTTACAGTATTTGTTCTGGTTAAGACGGGCCGGATCAGCTCTCAGGGTCTCGACTCAGGCAGCAAGTTCTTGTCCTTAGTCTCTGTAAGGACCTGCGACGGGATAACCGTGAAGATTTCGGTTACCTGGCTGGGGACTCCCGGCTGGAAGGCCCTGAAGTTTGTGGCCGGCCTGAACGGCTTCATGGGTTTTCTCCTCTCCTCTCTCTTTTCTTCTAGTCGTTCAGGCTTCCTCTCTCTTTCGGATGATTTATCATCCGGGATGGCCTCCTCAGCCCCGATGTATCGCTCTGCCCGGTTGAGGAAATTATGGTAGGTTTTCGACCCCTCCTCGTGAACGGACCATCAGAATCTGGTCCGGGACCTTAATCCGGCCATGAGAATGGCGTCATCTGACACATGCTCCATCCCAAGGACCAGCTTGTTGAAGCAGTCCAGATATGACTTCAGAGGCTTGGCTTTGTCTTACTTCACATTAATCAGCCTCTCTTTCGGGGTCGACCTCATCCTCGATCCCATGAACTGTGTAAGGAACTGTTTAGCTAGCTTGTCCCATCTCCCAATCGAGGAGTTTGGGAGGGAACGGAACCATCTCTGTGCTCGGTCTCCCAAGGTAAGTGGGAAGGTCTTACACATCAGCTCTTCTCCTATGCCTTACAGCTCCATCCAGGACGTGTATTTGTCCAAGTGAGTGCTTGGGTCAGTCTCTCCATTATACTGACCAATGGGAGACATCTTGAACTTGGTTGGGGTGGCCAAGGTAGAAATGTGTTCCGCAAAGGGAGTGGAGGCCCTCTTCCAACCCCCTCTATTTCGCCTGGCTTGAATGTCAGACAGTCGCTTCCGGAGCTCCTACTCCTCCACCAGTTTCGAGTACCGGAGATTGTGGCTGGTACTCTCGTCATGAGGTTATGGAACCTCTGCTCTCTCATCAGGAAACCTGTCTGGCCTCCTAGCCTCCAATGTTGAGGCCGGCCCTACGTTGTCCTGGGCAAACCGTCTATCCACTATTTCCCCTGCGCGTTCTGGACGGACTCGGTGGTGATCAGTTCGAGCCCGTACAGGGAACGAACTTCTCCGCGGTTCATCTTCTGCTACTCGTTTTCCCAGGTTCCACCTCTGCCTGGGTCCATTCGTTGCCCTGGTCTTCTCCCTTTGTTCGGCCTCTTTTAGCCTCTCATTCAGTTTGGCCATAATGCCTCAAATCTACGCCACGGTCATGGGCATCTCGGACATTTCCCAAGTAATTGGGACCATATCTACGGCTCCCTCTGTCGCAATATGTCGGGGATGGCTGGGACCCCAGGTTGAGAAGTAGGAGCCTGGGATTCCGGAGTGGTATGCTCTTCGTTACTCATGGTGAATTGTCGGAATTATGTTTAGGTATTTGAATAAGCCCCCTCCTTTTAGCGTCAAAATGTTGACGTCGAAATTTGTTAATGAATAATTCCTAGTCGAACACCCAAATTTGTATCAAATGAATGAAGAAATATACAATATAAAGTGCAAAGAACACTGGCCCAGAGCCTACTCGAATGAATTAGGTCGGTTGATCCTGGACGATTTTGGGAGACCGGGTAGGATCGTATGATATTACTTAGAGAAATAAGCTCTCTATGCTTTATACAGATGAAAGTTCGAACCCTTTACAAATTGAAATTACATCTATTTATAGCTATAACCTAAATCGAGTAGTGGGGATCGTGGAGGTTATGCCCACCTTCTCCTTGATATTCGCTTATTTATGCGGTATTTGGCGGTTTCATTACCCACGATCTCATAGCAGTTGGCTTCTTTCTTGGACGGGAATTGTTGCTCGGTCCGGCCAGATTAATTTGTTCATGAGTCCTCCCAATGATCCTGGACGGTCTGCAGAGAAGGACGTCAAAGGTATCATCCTGACCGGTCAAAAGAACTGATGGCCTTCTTTGGACTGTTCAGATGCAATATTGTGTGCAGCTCGAATCGGATGTCCAACATTATACATCCAAAAATTAATAAATCAAGATAAAAAATTAATTTTCTTATTTTTCAAAATGAAAAAAAAATCTAATTTTATTATATATAATTTTTTTCGATATACTTTATTTTTATTTTAAAGAATGTTATCATTTTATCAATTATTTTACTTTTAAGCATTTCATCGATTATTTTTAGTTATCTTAAGATAATTTTCCACCAAAAAATCTATTTTAAAATCTATTTGCTTTTTTTTTTGTATATAAATATTTTAAAATATTATAAAAAATTAATATTTATTATAAATCATTTCTTAGTTATTATAGAATTTGATTTCATTAATTAAAACTTCAAACATATTTCCTATTATTATCATTATTATTATGGAAATGTAAGTTTTAGTAATTTAAAATACGTTATTATTGATTAAATAAATATTTCTAATTTTTTATATTTACTAAATAAGTATTATAAATTTTCTTTGCTAAATTTAAAATTTGAAAATAAATTTTCATGTATAATAATAATAATTATTATTATTACATTATTCAGATTCCATAGTTTTATATTAAATAATATTTTATATTTTAGTTATTACTTTAATATTTTAAAATATAATTTTCATAATAATAATAATAATTATTATTATTAATAATTCATTATTTTTTAGTGAAATTTGCTGACTTTTCTCACTCTTTTCAAGTGACATGGATTTAGAAGAAAAAAATAAAGAAAAAATATATTCAACATGCTTAATGTTGGTTCCAAGTGGTGTCCGAGGTTCAGAGGGGGTGAATGAACCTTGGTCGATTTTGCAAAACAATGAAAAACTTTTCTGCTCTGCAAGTTACTTGAACATGCAGCGTCAGATTGTTACTGCTTACAGCACTAGGATGCAGTGCTGTACGCTGTAACCTAGAGTTTTATACGCAGCGGAAAAATATAACTTTTATAACTCAAGGCTGATTTTCTCAATATGCTTCTTTTAAACACGTTTGATGAATATGAGATATGTAAGATCAGAAGGTAAATGCACAAATAGGTAAAACAATAAAACACGTATGGCTTATAGTGGTTCGAAGGTGGTGTAATCCTTCTACGTCCACTCTACTGCTCCTCGAGCAGGAACTTTGTTAAGTAAGATTGAATTACAGGACTCTCCTAACAATCTATCAACTTTACAAAGTAACAACCTACTGAAGTCCAGCGTACACTCAGCAACTGCAAACTTCAAAGGCTAACCCACAGGATTCTACACTCCCACACAGGAAAGCTGCCTAAATCTAGATAACTATACAAACAACAAGGATCTCTCATATCAACTGTTCGACAACTATAAATCAACCTAAGCACACAGCAACAAGGTTAAAAGGAATAAAAGGTTTTCTTCAACAGGTGCTTCGAAGTGAGTTTCTGAATCCTCTCAGGGATCTTTCAGCTTTGAACTTGCTTCACTTCTTGAGGTTGAGTGACTGAAACTGATAGAGACTTGAATACTTGGATCTTGAAAGCTTTATGAATTTTGCGCAAATGTTTCAGTAACCAGCTTCAGTGTTTCTCATCCTCTATTTATACTTGTAGGAGAAGATGTCCGTGGAAGGAGACATCTCTCTTTTTGAATTTGAAGTAGTCTGACCAAAAGCATGGTTCGCATTTAATGCGATTTGACTTTCTCTTTCGGAGCATTTAATGCGGCAGTTGCGGCTCGCAGCTTTCTGCAGCGCGTCAGTCCACGTGGCATCTTCGTATTGGCTCCGTGTCTGCAACTTTGATCTTCTCTGGAACGGCTCTATTTGTTCTTGCTTGAATCTTCGTTCCTCGTACTGCATTTATCCTTCCTAGGATTGCAAGATACTCCTTGTTGTAATTTGCGCTAATTGACTTGACTGAACTGAAAGCTTTGCACTGTATCCTCGATCTTTATACAGCTGATTCTTTCGTGCAGTGTTGCAGCAACCTGGTTGCAGTATCTTTGAGCAGAGCTGCTGCATCTTTTTCTTGCAGTACTCCTGTATGTCATTTCTTCTTACTTCACTGTAGATAAGTTCTGTTTTGTTACAGCGATGCTGTATCCTGCCTTCTTGCAGCGATGCTGTATCCTGCCTTCCTGCAGCGATACTGTATCCTGCCTTCCTGCAGCGATATCTTCTCTGAACGACTTAGATGCAGCTTTATCCTTGTCAATCCTCCATTTCTCAGCACTTAAACCTAGACTCAACCTAGTCTATATATTCACTTAAATATCGTGAAAAAGGGGTACTCAAAACTTCCTAATACATATATGTTTTGTCTCATCAAAATCTAAACATCGAAATCCCAACACTTAATAATCAGCCATGTCAGCATGTTACTTTTATAAATGGAGAATGAGTATTTTCAGCAATCACAATCAACATACTGAATATTCTTAAAAACTCAAAAAATTATAGGGTAAGGTCAATAATTAAAGATAATAAATGGGGCATTTTCTATAGGGTAATGTCAATAATTAAAGATAATAGATGGGGTATTTTCACCAATTTTCTCCTAAAATGTAACACTTTTATGTATATTAGGTAATACTTTTATATAATGTAACATTTTATTTATATGCATGCGGTAATATTTTTGAAAAATTATATGTATTCAAGTAATACTTATTACTTAATTTTATATGTATCGTGTAATATTTTATGTGTATCATATTAACCTTACGATTAATTTGGTAAATTGTAAAATCTTACGAGTAATACTTTTACTATCATCATTTAATATTTGTGTGTTCAATAAACATTTTTGAAAAATTATAATTTAATATTTATATGATATATAAGTATTACATGATGCACGTAGAAATATTACCTTATACACAAGAATATTATTTGAACCATGGGTTAACCCTATCTAATTGTAGCACAACGCAACTATCTTACCAAGATTCAGTATAGAGAGAAAGAGGAAAGATAAATTATTAGCAATTTATGTTGTAACTAAATTTATTATTTTTGTTAAAACACAAACTACGGATTACATATTTGAAATCTACTTGAAACTCATCAACATCATTTTTTATTGGATAAATTTCATAAGAAAATCAAATTTATAGATTAATTCTCAATTCTAAACCCAAATTTTAAATTTTTTTAATAAGAGGCTCAATTTAATATTTTTTTCTCAATTTAAGATTTGAAAATAAGAATGAGTTCATAATTCAAAACAAAATTCCATTTTTTTTATTTGAATATAAAAATTTATTTATATTTCAATATGTAATCATATTTTGGATAAATTAAGACTAGTACACTTTAAGAACAATCATTATCCGACTTGTCTTAATTTATATAAAGAAAGAATGAAAAATATAATTAATTCAATTCGTAATATATATTAAATTGATTAATATTAAGATCGGTTTTCTATATTTTTATTCATAAAATTAAGAAAATAAATGAATCTAAACTTTTATGAATTGCATTATATATTTATATAAATTAATACAAGTCGGATGAAAATCGTTCCAAAATTACACTAATTTTTCTTAATTTATCTAAAATATAAATACATATTGAAATATAAATAAATTTATAGATATAAATAAAAAGAAAAAAGAAAAAAAATTGTCTTGAATTGAAAACTCAATCTAATTTCCATTCCTCCAATAGAGAAAAAGAATTAAATTAAATCACTTAATAAAAAAATTTAAAATTTGAATCTAAAATTAAAAATTAATTTATAAATTGAATTTTATTTTACGGGCAAGCGTAGGCTAGGCCTTCTAGCTGTGGTTTTAACTGGGCTCCCTGGTGCCTAGTCCAGTGTATGTCAGTCGTGTCGCTTGATAGAATTGGGTTAGTAAAAAAAATTTCCAACATAACTAGGATCATAAACTCATATAATCCAGCCAACCTCTCCTATTCACGACCCATATTGAGCCCAGCCCATTTCATAGTTTTGCAAAAAGTACTGATTCTTGAGATAGAAAATGAAATATCAAATAGCATGATTGTTGTAAGACTCTTTCACGGACATGATGAGATGATATCTCATTATTCATAATTTAAAGTTATTTTCACAAATGTTAATTTTTAATTTGTGAGTTATCACTTATGAGTTGACTTGTTATTAATGATTAAATTTGTGAGACCACCTTATATAACATAAATTGAATATAAAAAATAAATGTTTTGACACATTTGAAAATACTTATTTTATATATATATATATATATATATATTCATTTTATGCAATATTGATTTATAAAACACTGAAATCTATATTTATAGGGAAAGAACCATGTTAAAAAGAAAATACATGATAGATTAATCATAAAAAAACAACTACTTCCTTCATCCCATAAAAATAGACTTATTTATATTTTCACACAAATTAAAAAATAATTGAAATTATAATTATTGATTTCGTTCAAATACCCACAGTGGGTAACTCTTAATATGCCCACCGATGACATGTAATCATCTCATCCCCTTGTTATATGGAAAGTAAAATTAATAGATGTTCTAAATTTTTGACACATCAACCGTGGACACATATTAATATACACACGGTGGGTAGGTGAGTAGGAATGTTACAATTATACCCTAATATTTCATTAATTATTCAATAAAGATTAATATTGAATGAAACATTTTCTTTTTAAAAAGTAAATAAGGAGTTGAAGTGTGGTGATTCAATATACATTTAATTAAGGACATATATGAAATTACAAATTTAAAAATATATTAATATAGTAACAAATATATGTTTATGAAACGGACGGAAATAATATATAAACCCATGTTTATTGGAGGAAGCAAGTGCGTGTTTTTTCCATTTACATTATCACAAGGCATTATCCCAAAGCTGCCATATTTATTCCCTTCTAGAAGAAATACAGAATTGAACCAGTAGAATTTAAACACTTGAAATATCTTACAATCTGCGTTCATAATTGGCTCAAATTAAAGTGCAAAGAAAAGTTCTATTTTTAGTGGTTTATAGGTAGAGTTAGATAAGAAAAGGAGTGGGATAAAAATGTGTCCAAGCTATATTGGGATATTAACAGATTAAAGATGAGATATATATCTTATCCTCTAATCTTTTCAGCTCGTGACTTCAATGAATTGTGGGAACTCAAAACATTATCATTATTATCATGAAAAAGTTGAACTTTTGCACAAATCTTGCAACTTGGGATTTATGGACTTTGCTTTTGGGATTTACCAATGGATTAATTCTCTCACTTTAACTGATTTATGGAGTTAAAAGAATTATGTTGGGAGTTACATAATTGGTATGGTCGAACATATCCAATCAAGTGTATCTTTCTTGTGATATCATGTCACTAATTTAATTTCATAAAACAGAACAATATATAATTTATAATCCATAAAATAAAGAATTTAGGAAAATGAATTTAGATAGAATGTAGTAAAACTCCAGCTCACAAAATTATATTTGTGAGATGGACTCATATAAGTTTTTATTTTCTTATAATTTAATTTATTTATGAGGGATGATGTAACATCCCTATTTTTCTTAATAATTTTTTTTTTGTTTTTCATTTCCAAAATTTATATACTTGCAGCGGAAAATTAAATATGCGAATTTTTAAAATAGAAGCTTAAACAATGAAATCAAAACCATAAGAGTATTTTAAAAATAGTTCGAAACCAACAACGGTTTCATCAGAAGATCTCAACAAAAATGAAATAAGTCATGCTAAAGTGGATTGAAGATGCAAACATTTAATATTTCTTGAATTAAATAGCTTAAAATAAAACAACTAATGTAACTCTAGCCACTGCTCATCCACTCCATTCCACAACCATGTCATTACTATGAAATTTTAGATTTTTCATAAAGGGGTGAGCAAACACTAGCTCAGTGGGAACATGCTTGTCAAGATTAAAGGCATCAGATAAAAGCGAAACAAATAACACAATAGCCAAGCAAATAAACATTTCCTCATATTGGGATTGACCAATCAATTCTGAGCACGACGAGCATACCCGAGAATCTAATTTTTGATCCTTGGACCTTTGAGGTCCCTGGCTAATTCTCATGGATAAATCATAGATCGTAGCAAGTATTTCATCTCATGCACAGATCATAGATCATAGCAACCATTTTCATAAAAAATTTCTCATGACACATTGCATCAATTCATCAATCACTTCCACACAAAACATTTAATAAAGACATACACATGAAAAGAATCCTCACCTTAAAAGTTAAAAGTCTTGAGCGGAAAGAAATTGAATGCAATCCTATCCCTCGCGAGCTACACCTTCTTCAACACATATTCATCCATAATGAAAACATACAACTAACTTAATATCTAATGGCCTAAAGAAGAACTTCAATAATTATTTTAATTAAATTAAAATCTCTAAAATAGCCTTAGGACACCTTGGAGGATAAATAAGAACTTCTTGAAATTTTTGAAGAAATAAGACATGAATTCTAAGTTGGAAGATTTTAGGAAAACTCTAGTTAAGCATTTAAATATTTATTTCTTAAAATATATAAGATCAAACGATCCTAAATTTTAAACATGAAATCTAGGTTTTTAAATAAATAACATTTATAAATTTCACAAAGATCCAAGTAGTATAGCCATAGATTTTTAATTTTTGAAATATAAATTTCACAAACGGTAAATTCTACAAAGCTGTAAAATAAATTTAATATACTAAGAAATATAAACTCTTTTATTTTGAAAATTTTCCAGAAGATAAAAGACATGTTAAAATAACATATCCAAAATTCAAAGCATTTGAAGATCTTTAACTATGAGTATTAATCTCGTAAAGCAGAAAAGTGTATATCGTGAATCTTTCAAAACAGAAAAAAAAAATTAAATGAAATACCTATCGGATTAAATTGAAATTTTTACTGTAGATTAAAAGCCTAATAATACATAATCTGATCAAATATTATAAAATTTGGAAGTATATAAATAATATTTTTTAATTTTTAAATATGTGATACTAAAGTTGATGAATTCTGAAAGTGAGAAATATAAAATTCATATAAAATACAATATGACTCGAATTGACATAAAATGTTTACAGAAGATCAATATTACAGTAAACCATAACATATTAAAATTTCATAAACTTATAAGGTTTGTAAATATTTATTTTAAAATGTTTAAATAAAAAACGTGAACATATCGATTCTTGCACTAAAGGAATAGAAAATTCATTTTAAATCGGTTACAACTCCGATTGACCTTTTTTTTTTTACTGAGTATTCAATATATATCAAAGATCAACATATTAAATTTTCATGAAATTTGGAGGTGTCTAACTACGAATTTAAATAGTTGACTAACCATTCTAGAATTTGAAATTAAAGAAGAAGATGTGTTTCCTTAAATTAATTGTATTCTAACTCAAGATCTCACTTAAATTTATCATATAAATAAGAATTAAACAAATTACTCTAGGTTTGACATGAAAAGGAAATTATGAGAAAAATGAAAAACACGTACCTTCTCTAAGAAAGTTTGAAAAATCCTAACCTTAGCGTATCATTTTTTTTCTCTTATTTATATAATGAGGTTTAGGGATTCTAAATCTAATAATAATGTAATTGGTCTCCTAACCTCTTGGCCTCATACTAAAGAAATCTTCTTGGGCTCATAATAAAAAAAAATTAATAAGATTTGACTTCTAATCCAAATTAGATCCACCATTTAAATAAAATCCTACATTATATAAAATTGATACAATTTTTTTTAATATAACAACCTTTAAATTATTAATTTATTATTAATATTATTATTCTTTTACAATTGTTACAGTTGAAATGTGTTTTTTATTTACTTAAGAGGAAGAGTGCATTTGCCTTTTATATAAATTTTTTTTATTGTTTTACTTAATTGTTTATTTTTCTAAGAAATGCACCTATGCTTCCAAATCCAAATAGAAAATAGACACGCAATGGGCCGTAAGTGACGTGATTTATGTCAGAAGATTGAAGTTGGTATATGTCTCATCTATATATGTATTTACAACTACAAGATAACCCAATCTTATATGTAGACTCTGATTCAATTAGTCTTATTGGTACACATGTCCTACTTTCTTTCATTTTATTTGTTGTTGTTAGATGATCGAGAATCATTGAAGTTTTCTTTCTGATTTTACGAAGTTCTTGAATTGTATAGTAAATCATCTCTTCTTCAAATATTAATTCACATATCTTTGTTGATCTTTTAAAAGCGATAAAAATTAATTTAAAGGAAATGGAAGGAATATGTTTAAACAATAATAATGTAAATTAGTTATTATTATTTTTTTTGTAATAACATTAAACAATAATTTAAAGAAAATTGAGTGAATTTGTTTAAAATTACATAAAAACTTATACGAAATCATCGTTTCACAAACATAATTTTTTAAGGTAGAGCTTCAGTAGTTACATTCTAATTCTCATTTTCTCATAAATATCTTACAAAATCATGCTCCTAAAGTTAATGATTAATGGGGGTGTAAGTAATTAGAATTTCACTTGGGTGATCATGAAAGCACAATATGAATTACTTGCATCATTGCATGTATTCAATTTTGTCATATAATGCTGATTTGAAACTCAATAATATCCTCAGAATGTGTGAAGAAATTTAATTTACCTTTGACTCCACCACTATCATCAAATTACGGCTCATTATTTGATGTTGACCCTATAATTAGTTAATTCTCTATTTTTAGTTTTTATTTTAACATTTTAAAACTATGTTGAATAAAGTCTTTCCCCCGACGTTGTAATTGAATACAATGTATGAAGCTGTTCTTGATTCTTGGTAGATGTCAATAATGGTACCAAGTGGCAATTAAAGTATCAACTAAAATTGGTCTTTAAACCTTCCATATTAATTGCCACTTTTTAAATTAATTGCACATGCATCACCAATCTATTTTCTTTTCTCTTTTAACATACTTGTCCCCCCAAAAAATGGAGAAACTATTTTTTTAAGTCATAACTTAGATCTTGTCAAGAAAATTATCCGTAAATTTGATATGTTCAATTTTAATCATATATATATAATAAAATGTTAAATTTAAGGATTACGGTTATTGACAACCACTTAAGTTGTTGGATTTTGACATGTAAGAGACACTCTATCAATTTAATTTGCTTCTAATTTAAAACATCAATTTGAGAAATAAGATTAAATTGGATCCTAAATTTTTTTTTTTTAATTTGAGTCTAAAATTAAAAATCAACAAAGAAATTGATTTTTGTTGTAAAATTTATCCTAAAAATATTAGTAAAACACGTATTAGTTTTAGGGTTAAATGCAAAAATCAACTTAAAGTGTGGCCATTTTATAATTTGGAACTTAAACTTTTTTTTTTCTGATAAGCAAACGAAATTCAAAGAGTTTTTTAAAATGCAATCTAAACTCATTTTCTGACAATTTTTCCATTAAAATTTACAGTACAAGATTTCACAAGGATAAATTTGTCATTTTAAAAAAATTTAGATTTCAAATTAATAAAAAAAAAAAAAAAGTTACACCCGAGATTGCAAATTGAAAAAGGGTTATACTTAAGGTTGTTTTTATCCTTCTGAAAGTCACGTGATATGCATTTTAGCGGAAAAAAGTTTAAATTGCATTTTGAGAAACTCTTGAGTTTCATGTTACAATCTGATAAAAAATGTTTAAATTGCAAATTAAAAAATTGGTCATACTTTAATTTGATTTTTGCATCTAACCCTTAATTTTATACTTTTACCCAACTTATACATGTATTATTAATACTTTTTGAAGTTATAGATAAAAATTATCTCAATATTTTAGAAGTTTAAAGATATTTATTTGCAATTCCATAAAATAATAAGTAATATATGTAAAACTATAAGTTTTATGGTTTAAAATATAACTATTGCTTCAGGTTATTTTGAGACAAGTAGATCACATATGATGAAGAGAATAAGCTTTAAGAGAATGATTCGAAGTTCTTGTAAAGTGGAATCATGGGTTAACGTTAGTTGGGTTAACTGATGTTTTTCAAATGTTTGATTGATCTATATAAAATTTCATTTTATATAAATAGATTCGTGAGACGATTTTACATAAAACTTACTATATATATATGTCACACCATTAGGAAAATCTAAAAATATTTACACCTACTAAACAATCCAATTATATATGAAGTAGAGTACTCCTAGCCCACAAAGTTAACTCAAATTGATGGGTTACTAGATTAATGTCCAACTCGATCGTTGTACTGTCAAACCCACAGAAACTCAATTCAAGTACTATAAATATCGAGTTGATTATTTTAAAGTGCATGTTTAATTAGCAACTAATTATTTACTCGACCTATCCTCCTAGGATTGACCTAAGTGTCCGATGATCCTCGTCAAACCTCATCAACTACATAAAATATATACTAAATCCACTCTCTGATGACTTTTCTGGAAACAATCGGAAACTTTCATTAGCTTGATTAATTAAATAAAAATCAACAAATTGATTTGGACATTTGATTTGTGATGTTGGGAAGCGTGACGTTGGTTTTGTGTATTAGGTTTAAAAACTCCTAACATAAAATTCGATTCTGATTGGAAAAGTGATTAAAAAATGGATTTAGATTGTAAAATGAAAAACTTGCTAACGTTTAGGTGCAATCCTAGAAAAAGTAAGTTTATATTACAAAATAAAAAATAAAAAATAAAAAGATTATAATTCAGGTTCTTTTCTAACCCTAGAAACAAATTAAATTTGAGGTAGATATTAATTGTGCACAAAATTTTATATGTGAACAACCATCTCACGAATATAATTTCACTAGATGAGATTCGACAATTCAAACTCATTTTTACAAATCAATATCTATTTTATAGATCATAAATTATAGATTGACCCGTCTGATGAAATTAAATTCTTACAAAAATCCTGCCCTTAGCTGTGAATGGAAAGTGTTGGAAGTTAGAAAAATGGGGAAGAGAGGAAGGTAGTGGGGTGCCCATATTTTGTAGCATGGAAGAGTGACACCTCTTTATGTACCTCAATGAGATGTAGCTTTCAGTGTGAATAACTATTTAGAATACCTCATTATGTATCCATATCCTGCCAGAAATATAGGAACTTATTATTATATGGGTCACCTATTGCATCAATTATTGCCTACAATTCTTGAATTTGGACTATAAAGCAACTCTTACCAATCTTTCTATCCTTTTCCATATTAACTCTGCTTACACTTCTACTCCAATTTTTGACAAGGATATCTGTGGTGCAAACCATTTTTTTTTCCCTATAAAGTATATATAGGTAGACATGTTATGTATTTCATGAATTATAATTAATTTCCTTATATGTCAGAATCATAAGAGAGATTCTTAATAAACTATTTAGTTATTTACAAAAACAAAAAAAAAACATAAAATATCACTCATTTTGTAATTTAATTATGACACTTAAATTTTGAAATTTCATACACGAGGTTTAGAAGTTTGCATTTTGTTTCATCTAATAGCTTTAGTGATTTCTTGTTGACTTGACTATCGAAATGGCCACACTGACACCAACAACCATCGAACCTTTTATCTTTCAGTGTACAGTTACTAGAACAATCAAAACTCTAAACATCACATACGATATTGAAAAAATCTAGAATGTTGTGATTAAATTACAAATGGATTAATGATTCGTGTGTTTTGTATAATTAACCCATATTTTAAAAAATGTTGTACTATTTGTCTTAATTACAACTTAATGTACTACGAACATATGTATTGTATCTACTATCTGGTATATGGTAATCGTTTCAGACTTTCAGTTATAAGAATAATTTTGATTAAACTTATCTAAATAAGATAAGGAACTGACTTCAAATAATAAATTATAATATGTATTGTGTTTGATTTTTAATATTAAATACTATAATTTGCCTATTTATTAAATAATAATAATTGTCAATTTGAAGCTCAAGAACAATTTAGAAAAACACTTGCAAAGCAATTTCTTCAAGAATCAATTTCAAGAACCGAAATTTCAAACTTGCAGCAAAGATTGAGTAGAGAAACAATAAGAAAAACAACACATCAGAGCTTACATGGTTCAGCTTAAAATGCCTACGTCCACGGGTAAATATGGGAGGGGATTGGATTAACTCGAACTTGATTTACAGATTACAAAGAATCATGAAAAAACTTACTAACACTCTAACTTTCTCTCTATGCTTTCTTCTGCAGAAAACTGAAAACTTATATCTCAGCTATACTCGCAAGAGAGTCATGTTTATACTAACTATTACAACAAGAATGAAGCAAAACGATCGACTAACTAATTTGCAGTGCTGATTTGAAATTGCCAACTTCGATCCATGAAAACTAAGCTGATTTCCCCTTTTTGAACTTCCCACAAGTTTTCTATTAAAGAGGTTACAAAAGCATGTATTTCCCAGCCCGCTTTTATAAGTGGAACGCGACTTTCACTATTCCAGTTCTTGAGCAAGAAAAAAACGCGTTCCTTCCATTGCGCTTTTATAAATGAGAATGTGCATTTCACTTTGATATGTATTAATGCACACTGAACAAGAAAATGTGTTATCAAAACCCGTTTCTTTAAGTCATGAACGACTCTTTCCATACTTAACAACAAATGACTGAAACTGGCTAATTATTCACAAATCTCCACCTTTAGCCTTGTTTCATTTCTTCTTGCTGACTAAGGTCCTTCTCTTCACAGGCTTTTTTCAAGTAACCTTAGTAGCTGTTTTTCCCATACATAGCTGGAACTTTGCTGCAGGAATAGATTTGGTGAAGGCATCTGCAGGATTCATCTTTGATGGAATCTTGCAAATCTTCACAACTTCCTTTTCCACTTCATCTCTTATAAAGTATAATCTAATATCAATATGTTTGGTTCTCTCATGATAACCTTGATGCTTAGATAGGTGAATTGCACTGTTATTATCACAATTGATAGTCGCACATTTCTGGAATAAGCCAAGCTCTTTCAAAATGCTTTTGAGCCAAACAGCCTCTTTTACTACTTCAGTTAGAGCCATAAATTCAGTCTCTGTTGTTGAAAGGGCCACAACCAATTGCTATGAAGTCCTCCAACTTATAGCAGTTCTAAATAAAGTGAACACATATCCAGTGAGTGATTTCCTTGTGTTAATATTAGAAGCATAGTCAGCATCAACATAACCAATTATTGGAACTGAATTTTCATGCACTTTCTTGAACTTTAATCCATGATTTACAGTGTCATTTAAGTATCTCATAACTGACTTAACTGTTTCCCAATGATCAATGCCTGATTCAGTCATGTATTTGCTAATAATGCTCATTGAATAAGCAAGGTCTAGTCTGCAGCACACCATGACATACATAAGACTTCCCACTGCATTGGAGAAAGGTACGTTCAACATCCTATCTAATTCTTGTTGTGACTTAGGACATTGATCCTTTGATAGCCTGATATGTTGTCTAATGGAAATAGCAATGCTTTTAACCTGATTCATTTGGTATTTGATCAATACCTTTTTTCAGATATTTAGACTAATCAAGAAACACTTCACCAGTTTCTTCACTTAGGCTAATGTTCATTCCTAGCATTCTCTTGGCAATTCCTAGATCTTTCATCTCAAATTATGTCTTAAGAAACTTCTTAACTTCAAGTAAACCATGAATGGATATACTATCAATGAGCATATCATCTACATATAGCAACAGAAAAATGTGTGCAGCTTGGTCATGCTTGAAATAAATACAATTGTCATACTTACTTTTTATGAAGCTGATGTGGTCAAACTAAATGAACTCCTACTTTAACTGAAATTATGACTCATATTCCAACTACAACTAGGATTCCTACTTCAACTACAACTGAGATTCCTATTTCTACTACAACAAGTATCAGGGAGAATATATACATCCTTATTCTATTCACTTTGGATACACAATTTATGATAAATACATAATTCATTATACACATACACTTGTATAATTTGAGAGATATTTTTGAGCAATCTGATTGACTTGAGCGTCGGAGTTCCTTCGCCGGGAACCCCTCCTGGTGTCTGTTTTGCAGGTTTTGGACCCAAGGTTTCGAGTTTCAGCTCCAAAAGGAGAACGGTAAATCGGAACCACATCAATTGGCGCCGTCTGTGGGAAACTTTGAGTTAAGACGTTGAGATAACAAACATGGTGAATACCAAAGGATCATAAAGGATGTAGCAAATCCAACATATAATTGTGTTGCGTGAAGTTGAAACCCCTACTCAACCCTTTATTAATTTCTTCATCACTTCGACCTTAAAAAATCGAATTAGGGGATAGCTTTTCCATCTGAATCTGTAAGTATTTTTCTCTAAATATCGAACTATATATCTGATGTTGATCCCAAATTTTATTATCATAGCATGTGATGGATGATTCTCTAAACCACATCTGAGTTTTGATATTTGAGGATATGGGTTCTGCAAGATTCGACTTTATCTGTGTTTTTTGCCATGAACTTTCTGTATGTGGTTGGATTGGTCTTATTCTGTAAAATCTTGGAACGAACTGATTGATGAACTCCTTTGAAATGTCTTGATCGATCGAATTGATCGACATTTCCTTGGAACGAACTGATTCATGAACTCCTTTGGAATGTCTTGATCGATCGAACTGATCGACATTCCCTTGGAACGAACTGATTGATGAACTCATTTGGAATGTCTTGATCGATCGAACTGATCGACATTTCCTTGGAACGAACTGATTCATGAACTTCTTTGGAATGTCTTGATCGATCGAACTGATTGACATTCCCTTGGAACGAACTAATTCATGAACTCCTTTGGAATGTCTTGATCGATCGAACTGATCGACATTCCCTTGGAACGAACTGATTGATGAACTCCTTTGGAATGTCTTGATCGATCGAACTGATCGACATTCCCTTGGAACGAACTGATTGATGAACTCCTTTGGAATGTCTTGATCGATCGAACTGATCGACATTCCCTTGGAACGAACTAATTGATGAACTCCTTCAGAATGTCTTGATCGATCGAACCGATCGACATTCTCTTGGAACGAACTGATTGATACATCCCCATGGAATGTCCTGATCGAACGAACTGATCAACACATTCCTTGGAAATAGCCTGATGGAGTAGACTAATTGATGAATTCCTTCGGAATATCCCGGCGAACTAAAAGGACGAATGTCCTGATAAACGAACTAAAAGGATGAATGTCCTGACGAACTAACTAAAAAGACGAATGTCTTATTGATACATTCCCTCGGAATGTCGAACTGATGAAGCGAACTGATACGTTCCCTTAGAATGTCTTGATTAAATTGAAACATCTCATTCAAATGTTCGAATAAATACGTCTGTTTATTTCTTTCAGATATACTTATGTGATTAATTATTTATAATGGAGGAAACTCACATCTTTTTTCAAAGTTTAGTAAACTTCACTAGTGTATGCCAACATACACTATGAAAGGGGGGAGTACTGATGTGGTCAAACTAAATGGACTCCTACTTTAACTGAAATTAGGACTCCTATTCCAACTACAACTAGGATTCCTACTTCAACTACAACTGAGATTCCTATTTCTACTACAACAAGTATCAGGGAGTATATATATATCCTTATTCTGTTCACTTTGGATACACAATTTATGATAAATACATAAATCATTATACACATACACTTGTATAATTTGAGAGATATTTTTGAGCAATCTGATTGACTTGAGCGTCGGAGTCCCTTCGCCGGAAACCCCTCCCGGTGTCTGTTTTGCAGGTTTTGGACCCAAGGTTTCAAGTTTCAACCCCAAAAGAAGAACGGTAAATCGGAACCACATCAGAAGCGTATCCTTTGCATGAATTGATCAAATCTCAAATATCATTGTCCAGGGCTTTGCATCAATCCATATAGAGACCTCTTCAATAGATAAGTTTTGTTCTCTTTATCTGCAACATGCAAACCTTCAGGAATACTCTTGTAAATTTCTTCCCTCAATTCTCCATGCAGAAAAACAGTAGTCACATCCATTTGATGAAGTTTCATATTGAATTGAGCCACGATTGCTAGCAAAATCCTGATAGAACAATGCTTCACTACAGGAGAGAAAATTTCAGAATAATCCACACCTTCTTTCTGTGTAAATCCCTTAGCCACTAGTCTGGCTTTAAACCTGATTTTCCCTCCTTTTGTAGCTTCAACTTTCTTCTTGAAAATCCACTTACATCCAACCAGTTTCTGCTTCTTTGCCTATCAACAATCTTTTAAGTGTTATTTTTGTCTAAAGAGCAAATCTCTTCCTGTATAGCAACCAGTCACTGATCATTTTGATTGCAACTCACAGCTTCATGATAGTCTCTAGATTCTTAAGTATCAATTTCCTGAGCTACAAGCAATGCAAATGAAACATTATCAGCAAAACCAAGCCTATTAGGTGGTTTAACTAACCTTTTGGACCTATCTCTAACTAGTTGATTGCTAGCTAGCTCAGCAGATTCATCTTCTTAATCACTAGTCTCAGACTCTTCATGTTCAGAATCAGCTTCTTGAGAATTATCTTTGATCTTCAGAAGCTCCACCTCAAGTTCAGACCCCTCATTGTCTCCAGATGAGCTGGCTCCTGATTCATCAATATTGAGTGGCATTCTTGACTCATCAAATACCACATCCTTACAGATTATACATTTCTGTTTATCCATCTCAAGACACCATGGCTTGTATCATTTTACTTCCTTTAGATATCCTATAAACACACACCTGAGAGCTCTTGGTTCTAGCTTATCTTGCCTGATGTGGGCAGAAGTCAGGCAACCAAACACCTTTAAAACACTGTAATCTGCAGGTTATCGATATCATATTTCTTTTGGAGTTTTAAATTCTATAGCTGAAGAGGGACTTATATTGATTAGGTAGACTGCAGTAGCTACAACCTCACCCCAAATACTTTAGACATTCCAAAGCTAATAAGCATACACCTTACCTTGTTGAGAATAGTTTGGTTCATTCTCTCAGCAAGTCCATTTTGCTGAGGAGTACCTGGAACAGTTTTATATCTTGCAATTCTTCTTTCCTTGCAGAAGCTATTAAATCATCAGATGTAAACTCAAGGCCATTATCTGTTCTAAAGTACTTTAGCTTCTTATCAGTGTCATTTTCAACTTCAGCTAGCTAAGTTTTGAAAGTCTGAAATGCTTTATCTTTGATTTTCAGAATATAGACCCAAACCTTTCTAGAATAATCATCTATAAGAGATAAGAGGTAACTATCTCAATTCCTTATTTTGGTTCTTGCAGGTCCCCAAAGATCAGAATGTTTGTAATCTAGAGGAGCCTTAGTAGTGTGCATTCCAGGCTTAAAACTTTGTTTCTTAGCCTTGCCAAGTATGCAGCATTCACACAATTCCAACTTTGATATTTTATCTTTTCCAAACACATTTTTCTTAGCAAGTTCTTGCAAACCTTTCTCACTGATATGTCCTAACCTTTTATGCCAAAGTAGAGTTTTACCATCTCTTGTGCTGAGTTTGCTTGAGGAAACCATGTCTTGCTATCCAGAAAGTATAGCTCATTAACTTTGCATCCCTTCATCACAGTGACAGATCCTTTTGACACACTTAGATAGCCTGATTCTGACTAAAACTTGTAGTCTTGAGAGTCAAGCATCCCACGTGAAATCAAGTTTCTTTTGATATCAGGAACATATCTAACTTGAGATAAAATCCTTACTATTCCATCATGCATAATTAGTCCAACAGATCCAATGTCTTTTACCATACAAGACTTATCATTTCCAAGTAGCACTGATCTAATATCTTGCAACTTCAAGTCTTGAAACCATTCTATCTTTAGGCTCATATAAAAAGAACACCATGAGTCTAAAATCCACTCTGAAGTGATGTTACTTGTTGTGATAGACAATACTACAGCTGACTCATAACCAGCAACAGCTGTAGAAGTTTCTGTAGTTTGATTTGCTTGATTTGATTGGTTCTTGCCTTGATTCTTCTTGAATTGTTTATATTTGATACAATCCTTCTTGTAGTGACCTGATTTATGGCAATGGAAATATATGTTGTTTCCAACATCATCAATGGAACCTTGAGATTCTTTATCAGGTTTCTTGGGAGCTGTCTTATGTTCTTGCTTCTAAAACTTCCTCTTTTGTGTGTGTTGCTTAATAGCCAAACCCTCACCAACAGGTTCTTTCTTACCTTCACTACATTTTGATAATTCTTTGGACTTGAGAGCAATGATTACTTCATCAAGCGTAATTATATTTTATCTTCCATATAGAATGGTATCGGTGAAGTTTTCCAGAGATTTAGGCATTGAACTTAGCAGCTTAAGGAACTCCCTAAGATGACTTGTAACTAATTTCTTCTCAAGCATCTTGTAAGCATAAAGTTTCTTGTATAGACGGTTAGCAAGAATTTTCATCATGTATAAATGATAGGATGAAATGAAATAGATTTTGATGAGACAAAACGTGTAATAGACTAGATCTTTAGCTATCTGGATAAGCTTACTATGTAAATATGCTAAGGCAAGGATGCTGGAAAGACTTGAAGATTCTGCCAAGTAACCAGGAAGCCGAGTCCCTGCTACCTGCATACTGTATCAAGCAACCAGTAATCAAAGCTCGAAAAGGACGCTACAAGGAACCTGAAGATAGTCAAGGAAGCTGACTTACTCGAAGAGGATACTACCAGATACATCAGAGTCAATGCAACCTGACTAGCCAGTAGAGTCACTCCAGTTCAACAAATCAGAATCTGCCATGTGTGAAAAAGCAGCAAGGACACAGTACAAGCAGTCTGCAGAATGAAGTTGCGCAGACAAAGGACAAAGCAGTTGCAGAACAGAATGAAGGCATTTCAGAACAGGTGTCAGAAGATCGGCAGAACCAATCAGGAAGAGACACCTCATCATGTAAAGGACTGCCTTTCCAACGGGCAGAAAAATATCTGATGCCTATATATATGGAAGTCTGATATACAAAAGAGATACCAACAACATATACAACCAAGAGAGAACTTAGAAACTAACTGACACGAAGCAAATCTCTTACAAGCAAAAGCTCATACACTCAAGTTAATCAGACTGAGCAACAGCAAGCCAGCTACCTTTGTGATCTTCTGAAGTTCAAGGAGCTTGCTGCATTTGATTGTGTTCAAATCTTTCACTTTATTCTAAGTTTGATAGGAGTCGCTTAGGCAGGGGTTTACACTGCTAAGCTGTAATCTCTCTGAAGAAGAGAAAGGATCCTGTGTGGGTCGGTTAACCTGTGTGGAGATCCTGTGTGGGTCGATAGTTGGTCACTGTGCAGCTACCTATATGGATAGAGCTGACAGTTTGTTTAGAGTTTAGTTTATGTTAGCTGAGTCTATTGTAAATCAAACTAGCTTTAACAAAGTTCCTCCTTGTGAAGGAGTAGAGAGGACGTAGAGGGATTACTCCACCCTTAAACCTCTATAAGCTTGCTTGTGCCTTTTATAGCTTTCTATCTATCTATCTGCATCTGAGCATACTGCAATAAAAGCGCATTTCGAAAAACATAAGTATTTCCGCTGTGCATTACATTCTCTGACTAAGTCCTGAGGTCACTGCCTGAGCAGGAACCTGTCGAGCAGTAAGCTTACTAGCTACCTGTTCATCAGGGACTTAACATTTCTTGGAGTAAAAGTTGAAAATTTGATAAGGTTAATTCACCTCCCCTCTTAACCTTATACCACTGGGACCAACAAGTGGTATCAGAGTAGGTTGGATTAGAAACCCAATCTGTCTGGTCAAATCCCTGATCTCTATTTTTCGAAAATCTGCATACATTGCTTTCACCATATCATGGACACGCACAAGCTTCCTATGTTTTCTATTGAAGAATATGACGATTGGAAGATTAGAATGCAGGCACATCTCTCAGCCATGCATGACGAAATGTGGATGGTTATCACGGATGGACCTCCAAGGATCACCAAACCTAATCCAATATTTGCGAGAGCTGCCGAAGTTGGCGATGCAGGAGCCATTCCCCATCAAGCTGTGATTGACAAACCAAGGGAAGAATGGTCGGCTGATGATATAAGACGAGCTAACCTGGACAATGTAGCCAAGAACGCCTTATTCGTCACTCTGGATAAAGGAACCTTTAGCAAAGTCAAGACATGTAAGACCGCCATGGATATATGGAACAAACTTGAACAAATCTGCGAAGGAACAGAGCTGACTAAGGAGAACAAGGTGTCTACAGCAACCCAGAAATTCGAGCTGTTCGAGATGCTCCCTGAAAAGACCTTAGAGCAGATGGATCTGAGGTTTACAAACATTGTAAATGAGCTCGAATCCCTGGATAAATTCTACACTCAGAAGGAGAAAAATATGAAAGTACTAAGAGCACTACCTGCAGAATGGGACAACAAAACTACTGCAATGAGGGTGTCAATGGATCTAAAGTCAATGAGTACCTTTGACCTCTTCTCTGACTTAAAAGCCTTCGAATATGATATCAACAGAAGGAAGAAAGAAGCTGAAGAATCTAGTACTAAGGTAACTGCCCTGACAGCCAGAAACGTAAAAGACTCTGGAGCTATCTGCAGTAAGCAGGGTGAGCTACCTGCCGAGGATACCTGACAGTTTGTTTACAGTATAGTTTGTGTTAGCTGAGTCTATTGTAAATCAAACTTGCTTTAACAAAGTTCCTCCTTGTGAAGGAGTAGAGAGGACGTAGAGGGATTACTCCACCCTTGAACCTCTATAAGCTTGCTTGTGTTATTTAAAGTTTTACATCCATCTATCTGCATCTGAGCATACTGCATTCAAAGTGTGTTTCAAAATCATAAGTATTTCCACTGTGCATTACATTCTCTGTCTAAGTCCTGAGGTCACTGCCTGAGCAGGAACCTATCGAGCAGTAAGCTTACTAGCTACCTGTTCATCAGGGACTTAACATCCTTTGGAGCAAAAGTTGAAAAATTTGATAAGGTTAATTCACCCCCCCCCCTCTTAACCTTATACCACTGGAACCAACAAGTGGTATCAAAGCAGGTTGGATTAGAAACCCAACTTGTCTGGTCAAATCCCTGATCCCTGTTTTTCGAAAATCTGCATACATCGCTTCCATCATATCATGGACACGCACAAGCTTCCTATGTTTTCTATTGAAGAGTATGACGATTGGAAGATTAGAATGCAGGCACATCTCTCAGCCATGCATGACGAAATGTGGATGGTTATCACGGATGGACCTCCAAGGATCACCAAACCGAATCCAATATTTGCGAGAGCTGCCGATGCTGGCGATGCAGGAGCCATTCCCCATCAAGCTGTTATTGACAAACCGAGGGAAGAATGGTCGGCTGATGATAGAAGACGAGCTAACCTGGACAATGTAGCCAAGAACACCTTATTCGTTACTCTGGATAAAGGAACCTTTAGCAAGGTCAAGACATGCAAGACAACAATGGATATATGGAACAAACTTAAACAAATCTGCGAAGGAACAGAGCTGACTAAGGAGAACAAGGTGTCTACAGCAACCCAGAAATTCGAGCTGTTCAAGATGCTCCCTGAAGAGACCTTGAAGCAGATGGATCTGAGGTTTACAAACATTGTAAATGAACTTGAATCCCTGGATAAATTCTACACTCAGAAGGAGAAAAATATGAAAATGCTAAGAGCACTACCTGCAGAATAGGATAGCAAGACTACTGCAATGAGGGTGTCAATGGATCTAAAGTCAATGAGTACCATTGACCTCTTCTCTGACTTAAAAGCCTTCGAATATGATATCAACAGAAGGAAGAAGGAAGCTGAAGAATCTAGCACAAAGGTAACTGCCCTGACAGCCAGAAATGCAAAAGACACTGGAGCTATCTGCAGTAAGCAGGGAGAGCCACCTGTCAAGGGTACTGATGAAGAAATGGCCCTTCTTCTAAGAAATTTCAAGAAATTTATCAGATACAATAGAAGAGGTGACTTTAAGAAGAACCAGACACCTCCCCAACAACCCATTATTCAGCAATCGAACCAGGATATGTCCGATCTCTGCTACAACTGCCGAAAACCAGGACACTATGCCAAAGAGTGTCCTCATCCTAAGGTCAACAGGTATCCCAATGGAGAATCGTCCCAGAAAAGGGAAAAACGAAGAGAGGAACAGAGAAGAATTAAAGTCTTCCTAAGTGAGATGGAAAAGGGCAAGGAACCTTCCAAGGAGGCTCAGCAAGATGCGGACTCCTCTGATGATGACAGTGATTCCTCATCCTCGGAAGACGAAGCACTTATCTGCCTGATGGCACAGGAAGCTGAGGACAGCGAGGATGACGAGGTAATGTATACCATCCAACCTTTAGTGGAAGAGGTAAAGACTAACAAAAATATTTCCCTTAAACAAATCATGAGCGACTTCGAGCAGATAAACTCAATTCATGAGGAGTTGAAACTCGAAAGCGAGATGCTCAGGAGGGAAAACAAATAGTTAGCTGAAAAGCTATCTGCATATGAGCTCAATAGCTCAAAGTGCAGTGATCTCCAAGAACAAGCGTCTAAGCTCAATCTGAGAATCGCCGAACTTGAGAGAGAGAAAAGTGACCTACAAGCGATTGTAGGAGCCTTTAGCAGATCAGCCAAAGGAGCCGAGAAATGCATTAAGTCGGGCAAAAGTCCATTTGATAGGACAGGCCTAGGATACTGTGCAGAAACCTCTCAAGGAACAGCAAGGTCATCTAAAACTATTGTTTTCATTCGAGCTGGAAACCCAAAAGAAAAGGAGTTATTCAATAACTCAACAGCAAGCTTGGAGAACACAATAGACAAGGGGAAGAGACCCATGTACACATCCTTAGGGAATAAGCCTGTTTTCAAAAGCTGGCTACAGCAGAATCAATCTGCTGGTAGAAACAAAAGAAAACAGCAACCTACAAGGATGTTGAACAGAAACCTCTATCCCATAAATACTAAGACCAAATTATCTAAACCTAAAAGAGCTCATACTCAAAGGAAGTATGGTGGAGGACCTCACTTCAAAAGTGACGGGTATACACAGGTTGCACACACAATTCAGTATCCGAATGATACCTCTTATAGACGAAACCATCAAGTCTACAACAAAACAATTGTTGTGAGATAAGTTTGGATTCCAAAAGGTACTAACAAAGAAGGACCCGTACATGTATGGGTACCTAAGAACCAGTAATCTCTATTTTACAGGTACCTACAGTAGGAACCAGTAAGGACGTATGGTACATTGATAGCGGGTGTTCGAGACACATGACTGGAGATAAAGAAATCCTTAAGAACTTTCAACAGTGCAAAGGACCCAAAGTAATCTTCGGAGACAATTCCAAGGGAAGCATTAGAGGAGTTGGAACTCTCATCAAAGGAAACACTCACATAAAGGAAGTGTCGTATGTAAAAGGCCTAAAATACAACTTCCTAAGCATAAGCCAATTTTGTGACAAAGGTTACTCAATGGAGTTCAATCACAACAAATGCCTGATAAGGGACAACCAAACCAAGGAAGTGAAGCTATCTGGAATTGAAGAAAAGGAAACACCTATCCTATGTGACAATTCAAGCGCAATAGCTATCACCCACAATCCAGTTCTACATTCAAGAACCAAACACATTGATATCAGACACCACTTCATCAGAGGTCACGTTGAAAAGAAAGATATATCTTTGAAAAAAGTGCATACTGATCTACAGCTAGCTGACATATTCACAAAGCCACTCTGTGAATCAATATTTTCATTTCTAAGAAACGAGCTGGGAATAATCAATCTATGATAATTTTCTATATAACTCTATGTTCTTCTGTTGAAATGACTATAATGTTCAGGGGGAACATAGGCAGGACGAAAGTAGAACAGTAACCTAAAGGTTACTACCCAAGGTCCCTGGACAGTTACTGGATGCAATGATACTGCTCTGAGCTACCTGCAGGGTCTAGTAACTGAAGCGCGTGAAAAGAGGAACAGTTACCCCGCGGTTAGCAGCCGTTTTTGCAGGAAACTCCTCGATATCCACAAAATATCACATCAAGTCCTTAAGCACACGTACACCGCGCCAAAAATCTCAACCATTGGATTAAGAGTCTTTTCAAATTCAAGACCAATCAGAACCGTCAGATCATCTCTCACCAAAATTCAAATATAAGGAAGTCTTTCTTCTCACTCATCTCTCTCACTTAAACATTTCCATTCTCTTGCAAACCCTAATCTCTCGTGCTCTCTCTCTCTCGAAGTTTTCCAGTTTCAGATTTCTCACTCTCTCAAAAATGGCACCAAAACAATCCCAAGTTGTTGATAGAAGGTTAGTGGACCGTAAGATCCTTCTCAAGATGGTGGAGGAAGAAGGGAGCACGAAGGAGGTCATGAAGAATATCCTTCAATGCCTCTATGAGATCGGACTTCTCAGACTCTGCTCCTATCACAAAACCCCTTACGCAGAGGAGCAGGTAGAGAAATACTATCGGAGGGCGAAGGTCTCTGAAGATAGGTCAGAGATCACCTCGAAGGTTGGTGGAGTGATAGTGGTGGTGGACACCGGACTTCTAGAAGAGGTGTTCGCTCTGCCTACTGAAGGGATGAACGCCAGTGACCTCTCCACCTACGGAGAAGACCAACTGGAGGAGTTCTGGACGACGTTCACCGGCAAGGAGGACACGGCAGGGATGTCCCGGAGTTGCAGCAAGAAGGTCTTCCTTCTGGAGTTTGAGTTGCTGCATGATATCTGCTGTCATATTATAGAGAACCGCTCTAGTTCCTTTGATAAGTGTACCAACTTCCAGTACAGGTGAAGAAAGAGAAGGTGGACTGGGCCAGCTACCTGCTTTCCAGGCTGGTGGAAGAAGTGGAGAAGAATGTAGGTAAGCCTACCTATGGGCTGATTATCAACACCCTCTTGGGACACTTGAAGGTGGATTTGTCCCAAGGAAAGCCTATCCAAAAAGGGAAATTCATCGGTGCGGGTAGGGTCTTTGCCAAGAAAACCACTGCTCGGTCATCCCCAGTAACCAGAGAGGTCTCTGAGGACCTCAAGGGCGCTCCAAGGACAAGGAAAGCATTCCGCGACAATGCCTCTTCTTCGCCTGAAAACAGCTCGAGGATGGAGGAGCCTGCAGAGCCCTCACCAGCTCCTGTTGTGCCAAAGAAGATCAAGCACAAGAAGGATGTGCAGAGGAGACTGGTCATCTCTGATGATGAACCAGAGATCGTCACCACTCGGGCTGTTAAGAAGCCTGCAGTGGAAGTGGAGATTGATTCTCCACTAAGGGAAGAACTGGCAGGGAATGCTGCTGTTGATGATGATGATGAGGAGGAAGTAGATGAGGAGGATGTGACGGAGTACGTCATCAGCATACCGAAGCTGGAGGTGGAGTTCGGTAAACTGATGGAAAGATTCACCACCTGGTGGCAGTTCAGGCACCTGCCTAGGGAAGAACTCATCCAGTGGGCAGACTGGAAAACTGAGAAGGAATGGGCGCTGAATTGGGTCGCCATGGATGATTTGGAGGAGATCCTTCAAAAGAAATTTCTGAAGGATCTCAGGAAGTTGAAATGGCCAAAATTTCTTGAAAATACGGAGATAGCCGCTGAATTGGAGGCCAGAAAGCAGAAAGAAGCTGCCGCACAGCTGCTTGGCCCCAGGAGCCTGAAGGGGAAAGAAGCTGTTGTCCAGCCAGACTTCTACAGAGAGGAAGTGTTACTGGATGCTGATGCTGACCAGGTCAGAGCAGGCGATGACGTGGCTTTTGCTGAGGCCCAGATAGCAAAGTACGGAGAGCAGGAAGCCATGGAGATGATGCTGAAGCAGGCTGCTGATATCAGCCTGACAGATACCAGAATGAGAAGGCCAGTAAGGGAACCCCAGATGGGTGAAGGATCCTCCTGCTCAGCTTTGATGGTTGAACCTATCAGCAGGCAGTCACCTTCACCAACGGAGAAAAATGGTGAGGAATTCTCATACCTTACTGACCTGATCATTCTTTCTGAAGTTCCTGTACAGACGCCGATGAAGGAGAGGAGCTCGACGCCAACTGACTTTCCCAAGGCCAAGGAGTTGGAAACTCTCGCTGCTGTGGGATCTCTTGAGCTGATAGTTCCATCCACAGTAGCAGCCGCCGATGACACCACAGAGACAACCATTCCCACACCAATGGAGGTAGAGGTTGAGGGGGAACATGTGCAGCAGGAGGCATCTGTTCAAGTTGAAGCAGTAGAGGAACCTGCCCCCATGAACAAGGAGCAACCTGATGCAGCTGTTCCAATGGAGGTGGAGGAGACATCACCTGCAAAGTCAGTGGACCAGGGAAAGACGGTCGCTGAGGAGGAAGTAGCTGCGGGTGAAAAGGTGGTGGAAGTGCAGGAGGCAGGAGGAGACAAAAGTGGAGAAAATGAGCCTATTGTGCAGAAGAAGGCTGAAGTACAGGAGGATGCAGTACAGGAGGTGGTAGCGGAGATAGAGCAGGAGAAGGAGGCCGAAATGGTATTCAGCAAGGGTAAGGTAGCTGAACAGGACAAGAAGCTGGGGGCAAATGAGGAGGATGCTGAAGAGGAAACACCCTCTAAGAACACTGGATCAGGAGATGGAGGATCCAGTAGCTCTACCAGCATCGATGATGGGTCACCCAGTGAACAGGGTGATACCGGAGCCGAAAAATCCAAAGCACTAACATCTGTCTCTGATGAACAGGCACCAGTAGGAGAACGCCAGGAACCTGCCAGATCAAATGAAGAGGTGCTGATAGCAATTGAACACATGGGGAAGTCCTTGGTGAAAGCGAGCAGGAAACTCCGCAAGGATACCCGCTCCCACTCTGTGAAGACTTATTCTTTCATGGACTCCCTCAACGTTACATTGTCAAAGCTCACTCAGATGATTGCTGCCTACCGACCCCCCAAGGAGGATGCTGTAGTGGAAGTCGTCAAGAGCGTGATGGAGAAGCTGAACAGGCAAGAGGAGAAGATGATCTCCCTTGAAGCCAATCAGAAGGCTCTAGTCACTGCAGTAGACCGAATGGACAGGGAGCAGTTCAACCAATCACAGACCCTGCGGGATCACTCAGGCACCTTGTCTGAAATTCACTCTATGGTCAGTTTTGCGGTTGGACGTGCTGATGATGACAAAAAGGGGGAAGGAAGGATAGAAGACAGACAGAAGGCTGGACAGGATCCTGCTGCCTGCAGACAGATGGTAGGAAGCAGTAGGAGGAGAGATGACTCTGGAGATGTCGGACACAAGGGAGCTGGATCTAGGGGCCCTTCAAACAGCAGCGCTAAAAGAAAATCAGATGCTGTTTCTGGGTCAGTTCATCCAGGCTTCAGGAAGGGTGCTGAAATGAGAGAAGAAAAAAAGAGGAGGACTGAAGCAGAGCTGAAAAGCAACCTGGATGCTGTATTTTCATCAGATCCCAGGGTTGTCCTTGACAAGATCTTCCCTCCGCACAAGCTGCCTGACATGGTCGAAATGGAGAAAAATTTGCAGAGCCCTGATGTCGCAGCAAGTGTCTCTCTAAGAAAATTTCTGGAAGCTAGCCCAGATCCAGAAGTGACAGATTCGTAGCCCTAGAAGTTCCGGAGGTCACTCTTCCTACTGAGGTCAACCCATCCTTCTTCCAGATTGAAGCATTCAAAAGAAAGGAGCTAATGAAGTACTTCACCACCCTCTGCAAGGAATCTGCTCTTTTCAAAGGATTCAAAACGAACAAGGAGGCTTTGCAGAGGTTCCTGGAGCTAACAAAGAAAGGTGGACTTCCAATCCAAGTGAAGCTAAAGCAGAAACTTGGAAAGGAGCCCATACCATACAGTGAAGACTTCTGGCTTAGGTTTGAGGAATCTGAGGAGATGGTGAAAAGGATGGAACCTAGCTATCAAGATTCAATAGCCAACTGGTGGAAAGACACAAGGTTCGAAAGAAAGAAGAAGGCCAGTTGGTTGAAGACTTGATGTTTTGCTCTTTGTTTTTATTTCTTTTTGTTATTCTGTTTTAAACTCTATTTATTCTGCTATCTGCCTAAGTATGTATATGCTTTGTACCTAATTCTGATCAATGAAAATTCGATTTTTTCTGGTTGATGAAAGCTCACATCTTGTGAACTTAATACATGCTTATAAATGATTGTATTTCTCTGCATCTTTGTTCCAAGTTAATAAAATATGGTTCTTTGATCCTGTTAAGGAGTTTTGTCATCATCAAAAAGGGGGAAATTGATAGGATGAAATGTAATAGATTTTGATGAGACAAAACGTGTAATAGACTAGATCTTTAGCTATCTGGATAAGCTTACTATGTAAATATGCTAAGGCAAGGATGCTGGAAAGACTTGAAGATTCTGCCAAGTAACCAGGAAGCCGAGTCCCTGCTACCTGCATACTGTATCAAGCAACCAGTAATCAAAGCTCGAAAAGGACGCTACAAGGAACCTAAAGATAGTCAAGGAAGCTGACTTACTCGAAGAGGATACTACCAGATACATCAGAGTCAATGCAACCTGACTAGCCAGTAGAGTCACTCCAGTTCTAACAAATCAGAATCTGCCATGTGTGAAAAAGCAGCAAGGACACAGTACAAGCAGTCTGTAGAATGAAGTTGCGCAGACAAAGGACAAAGCAGTTGCAGAACAGAATGAAGGCATTTCAGAACAGGTGTCAGAAGATCGGCAGAACCAATCAGGAAGAGACACCTCATCATGTAAAGGACTGCCTTTCCAACGGGCAGAAAAATATCTGATGCCTATATATATGGAAGTCTGATATACAAAAGAGATACCAACAACATATACAACCAAGAGAGAACTTAGAAACTAACTGACACGAAGCAAATCTCTTACAAGCAAAAGCTCATACACTCAAGTTAATCAGACTGAGCAGCAGCAAGCCAGCTACCTTTGTGATCTTCTGAAGTTCAAGGAGCTTGCTGCATTTGATTGTGTTCAAATCTTTCACTTTATTCTAAGTTTGATAGGAGTCGCTTAGGCAGGGGTTTACACTGCTAAGCTGTAATCTCTCTGAAGAAGAGAAAGGATCCTGTGTGGGTTGGTTAACCTGTGTGGAGATCCTGTGTGGGTCGATAGTTGGTCACTGTGCAGCTACCTGTATGGATAGAGCTGACAGTTTGTTTAGAGTATCGTTTGTGTTAGCTGAGTCTATTGTAAATCAAACTTGCTTTAACAAAGTTCCTCCTTGTGAAGGAGTAGAGAGGACGTAGAGGGATTACTCCACCCTTGAACCTCTATAAGCTTGCTTGTGTTATTTAAAGTTTTACATCCATCTATCTGCATCTGAGCATACTGCATTCAAAGCGTGTTTCAAAATCATAAGTATTTCCGCTGTGCATTACATTTTCTGTCTAAGTCCTGAGGTCACTGCCTGAGCAGGAACCTATCGAGCAGTAAGCTTACTAGCTACCTGTTCATCAGGGACTTAACATCCTTTGGAGCAAAAGTTGAAAAATTTGATAAGGTTAATTCACCCCCCCCCCCCCTCTTAACCTTATACCACTGGGACCAACAATAAACTTTCCAATTTATCCCATATTCCTTTTGCAGAATCTTCTTTGGAAACTTCCCTCAATACTTTGTTCCCTAAACTTAGAATCAAAGTGATGTGTGTCTTCTCCATGACCAGCTGTTTCTCTTCATTCTTCATGGATTCAGGGAAAGAAGCCAATCCTTTCAGAGCCATAGCCAAACCTTGTTGAACTAATAGAGCCCTGATCTTCAATCTCCAAAGGCCAAAATCCCCTTCACCATTAAACTTTTCCACATCAAATCTTGTTGCTGTCATTCTTGAATCTTCAAGCGGTTCCCACAGACGGCGCCATTTGTCAATTTGAATCTCAAGAACAACTTAGAAAAATACTTGTAAAGCAGAAAAACAACACACCAGAGCTTACGTGGTTCGGCTTAAAAATGCCTACGTCCACGGGAAAATATAGATCATTTTAATATCGAACTTTGGATTTTTGATATTATTTTCACAAATTTTAAAAGATAGATCATTCTTAGTTTGTACTAAAAGTTCGATAACTAAAATGATAAAATTCAAATGTTAAATACTTAAAATTATACAAAAAATGATGATCAAAAATATAATTTATTCATTTTAGTTGTTTAGAAAATGAAATGAACATTCTATTATTTTGAATTTGGTACTTAAAATGATCAAAAAATTATTGGTTGAATATCAATTTAGTGCAAAATGTAAATATAGCATATATAATTAAGAGAAATAATATATTTAACTCAACAAAAAATATAATTATAAATCAATAACAATGATAACTCAATTAACCTTGATATTGAAATAAAAGACTTATTATTTCATAACATTATTCTTTTATGTATTTTTTCTGTAAATAATTTCATAAATATTATTATATTTTATAATTATTGAAATATGAGAGATCCCACTATCCTGACCCCTTGACCTGAACGTGCATATAAATATGTGAAATTGTATTTCATTTGTAGATAATGAGACTTCACCTTAGTATATAATATATACGAGATCATTTCATATAAATATTCGTGAATAATATTATATTATACAATGTTTATTTAGGAGGCCACAAACTCATTGAGAGTTTGGAGTTTTTTTAAGAAAAACCACCCAAAATGAGTATTAAGACAAAATCACAACTTGTACATTGAATATATCCAAAGATAAGTTTATAAATGTCAACAACACAATTAAAATGTTTTTAATTGCTATTAATATTTGTAAATATCCAAAGATAAGTTGATAAGGGAGCAAATGTCAACAACACAGTTATAATGCGTTTTATTTTCTATTAATATTGTTGGATGTTTGGAATCTTTGATCAAGTTTTACGTGTTGTTTTAATTGAGTAAAACCAAAAACAAGTTGAAAATTTTGAATCTACATTTTAAATACATCCGATTAATGACGTGTACATCCCACATGTCACAATAGGTGCTTTGAGGCGCACTTGCAATGAGCAATTTGATTGATTCCATTTTAATTTTGATAAATCGAACAAAATTGATATTTAGTTAAAAATTGAATCGAATTAAATCATTCAGTTTGGTTTTACAGCTTCAATTCGATTTACTCACTACTAAGAGTATGTAAGCATGTTTTAATATAAAATTAATAATTATGTTAGTTTTGTAATATAATACATGACAATATTGATGGATGAGTCGACATGTTGGTTCTAATACATATGTCAAATGAAAACAATGTTGTAAGAAATACAAAAGTGAACATAAATGAGAATTCAAATAGTTAATGTGGTGGGCTTGAGCCACCCTGTCTATGATTAATAGGAAATTTAAAGTTCCATCATTTCTATAGTGCTTTCGATTTCCCTTGTGTATATCCCGTGTATCATTATGATGCTACATTTGTTAAATTTATTCACATATATATATATATATATATATAAGTTTCCATGCGTATATCCCGCGTATCATTATGATGCTACATTTGCTAAAATTATTCATATATATATATATATATATATATATATATATATAATATAAAATGTTCCTACTTATCATAAACATGTGTTAAAATGATATCATCCATTTATTGTGATGTGAAATTGTATTGGATTTTTTACACATTAATATATATACATGACAAGTTACATTTGTATAATTTTCCTAAAAATAAATTTTTTGCACCATATAGTATCGAATATAAAGTTATATATATATGATATTATTTAATAAATTCATATGTGTGTATTGTTTTAGCGTTTCTAATAATAAATATTATGGATTAGATGTAAAATTATGCACGATATTATATTATTTTTACAATTAACTATTGACTTTTGATTTCTACAATTTGATGTCGACTTGACTTATGTATGTGATTTTTATCATAATTTAAAATCAATTGTCATATTAGACGTCATGTCATCAGTCATCACAATACAAAATGCATGTTTGGAAAATCAATATATAAAATAAAAATCAAAAGCACTGGATATATATATATATATAAACAGTACCCAAAAATAGTAATCCACTTTTTTCCAACCTATATGTACTTTCTAAAAAAGGACAGTTAATAAATATGGATTAATTAAGATATGTTAATGAATTCACGTACACCATAAATCAATAATAATAATAATAATAATAATGAGGGTATGATCTGTATATCTTTCATAAATTTTGGATGAGTTGATCTCTTGTGCACTTGGTGCTTGTATACATTTGGATCGGGTATGGGCAGTAATGGATTCAGAATTTTCAGTGAGGGGCCCAACTGATAATATTATAAAACAAAATAATTGGTGTCTCTACCATGTTGATATTCTCTTATGAAATCGTTTCATTATCTAAAAAATCAACCTAATTAGAATTATAAACTTAAAATAAACTTAAACTAACATGCATTCATAAACAACAATCAAATTATTCGATTATAGTTACAATGAATAATCAAATAATAATTAATAATATAAAGAAATTAAAATAAATAATTATCAGTCTTATTTTTCAAACCAACAAAAAAAATTACTCATTTATTATTCATATAATATATAATATAACAATTGAAAATTAAAACTCAAATCAAACCGAACATAAAAAAAAATATAAAGTTAAAACTATAAAAATTTACCTCAAACTTGTAGGTAATATTTTTCTATAGTATAAATTTTTTTGATATATTAATAGAAGTTGAGTAGGTATTAGAGGATAAATGAGATTATTTATTCAATTTGATTAGGAATTTGAGTAGGTGACAGAGATTTGAATGAGATGTGGTAATGTGCGTATGTTAATTTGTGTAGATAGTGAAGGATGAATGAGATTGTGAGACTGTGAATGAGATTTATTGTAATATAGGTGAATGAGATTGTGGGACTGTGAATGAGAATTATTCTGATATAGAGATTTATTCTGATATAGGTGAATGAGATTGTGAAACTGAGATTTATTTTGATATAGAGATTTATTTTGATATAGGTGAATAAGATTGTGGGACTGTGTGAATGAGATTTATTCTAATATATTTATTGAATTTGAGTAGATATTAGAGGGTGGATGAGATAGATTTAGATATATTTTTGATATATTTATTAAATTTGAGTGAGTAGTAGAGGATGAATGAAATTGATTAAACATATTTTTAATTGATATTTTTTTTTAAAATTAATATATGTGAATTTATCATTATACCCCTAGAAAAAATTAAAATTTGAGGGGGGTCCAGTACCCCCTTGGCCCCCATGTAGGTACGTCACTGGGTATGGGTAGGTCGGATCCACACCTTTTTTTTCATGTAATCTTTATACTATATTAGTCATATTTTTATATTTTATTAGTCATACATTTATATGCAGATATCATAACTTTATTTTTTTTGCACTTACATTTATATTATGTTGATCCATATTTATGTTATATTAATCATACATTTATATACAAATATCATAACTTTTATATAATACTTTAACTTTAAGAAAAAAAAATCAATTTCAACACAATCTGTACATATATACATTTATGTGATATTACTTATAAATTTATATTAACATAGCCATATCTTTATGTAAAATATAAAGTTATACCTAACATAATTAACAAGGTATAACTAACATAACTAAAATGTATGAAAGGTTAATATGTCTGTCTAAAAATATGTTCAGTTATAGCTAACATTACTAAAGGTATGACTAACACTATTAAAATATATGATTAATATAACATAAATATATGACACTTTATGCATGGAATTGACGGTGCATGACGGCCGGATTGATTTGAGTGCACGGACCCTAAATCCATGCATCAAATGCACAAAAGTTTTTGTCTTTTTCGGATTACTTTTAACAAAACTATAATTATATTATTTCAACATTTAATTTGATTTAAGGTATTTTAATATTTTTAAAATGTTTTTTCAAGTCCTACTCGTCCAAATTTTAATTATATGTATGTTATATCGATATAATTATTTATATTATTTTGTATTATTAAAAATATATAATAATAATAATAAATAATTTTAGTTAATATTATTATTATTATTTATGATTATTATTATTATTATTTAAATAATTTTAATTAATATTATTATTATTATTATTATTATTTATGATTACTATTATTATTTATAATTATTATTATTGTTGTTGTTGTTGTTGTTTTGATTTGGTATTCTATGCATGTTTGGTTCGTGTGTTGGGTTAGTTAAGTTAGTTGATTTGTTATGGGTTTGTACTATTTGGGTTAAATTAGGTTAATTTTTTTTATATGTTTGGTTTGAATATTTAATAATACGTTTGACTTAATTTTGTGTTTGGTTTCAATGTTGTGGTATCTATTGAGTTAAATTTATGTATTAAATTCATTAAATCCAAATAAACCAGTCACTTTTGATGGATTTATTTAACTCAAATAAACCCACCACAAGACCATAAATATCATTTTTTACCCGGGTCCATCATTTTTTACCCGGGTCCAAAAAAATATGGGTTTTTCAATCTTTAAAGCAAATATGAATTTATCAAAGTTAATTAACCCTAACCAACCCAAACCTCCAAACCAAACACACTCTAAAGGAATAAACAATATATAATAAAATTTTGTTTTAAATGAAAAATGGAATAATGATAAATGATTTGGATATATGGTTTGAAATTTAGATAAACATATATGGAAGATGATTTCCTTTAAATGTAAAGATTTCCGGATATCTATCATGGATTTCACTATCATGTTGTTACTAACCCAAATCGGATGTCTTTTAAAAAATTCTAATTAATATTATTTACAAACCTAAAATAATTTAAGTTTCTAATGGATCTTAAATAATTCTTAGTACTTATTTAAAATTATATATTTTCTAATTTCTAATATGGTGAAATTAAAACTATATATAATACAATTTGTATGGAAAAAAAAAAAAGGATTTGAAATGAAAAATGTGATAAAGATTCTTCAAAATGCCAATGCTCAAAGATTTTGATCAAGCTGAAAAATCTTCATTTTCCCAAGAAAATTTTGCGCCGTCTCATATTTCTTCCAATCCTCAATTATCTTCGTTTTCAAATGGGATAAAAAAGTCTAAACTAAAAGGAAAATAAGGTGAAGATTCGTCTAATATTCTAAACACAATCAAAGAGAAAAACGAGAAACTTTGACAATTATTATTGCAACCACAAACACACACAAAAAAAAAAAAAAAATGAAGTTCAAAAGCTCATAACCAAATTCTGAAATGCAAAATTTAGATCAAAAAACAATTTAGAGAAGATATTATTTTAATGCTTGAAATGAAAAAAATTTGTTGATCCCAAAATCATGAGTTCTTCTAATTGGAGTAACAATATTTTTGTTGATCCCAAAATCTTTTTCAATCTTTGATTGAAAAGTTGAGTGGATAAAATTTTCCGTATGTTGGAGGGTCCGGTGGTGGATAATTTTTTTCAGATTAATAGAAAAAGTATTGTACCTTTATTTTAGCTGTGGTTTTTTATTTTATTATTTTTATATAATTTTTATTTCAATCTCAATTTAATGTTTATATAATAATTATTTTTTAAATAACATATGCTATTATTTCAGATTTTAATTTCATATAATTAAAATAACTTTTATATGAATATGCGTTCAGAAAAACATTTTAATTGCATTTAATGTCGAATAGATTAACTGTGATATAAACCATTTATAACATCTAATAGGCCCGATATAAGGAAAAAGGAAATGAATTAAAATTTTAAAAAAATGAAATTTAGAAAAAGGAAACGAATATATTATCTACCGTAATGTTGGAGAAAAATATTCATCAAATTTGGATATCATATTGAACGCTAAAGATAGTTCAATATCCACTACTCTTACCAATTTATATTATCGTCATCGATACCCACACCCCCATAAACCCACATATGTATAATATATATATATATATATATATATATAAAATGTAGTGTGACTTGGTTTCATTTTATAATTTTATAATTTGTAAATGAGTAGTGTTTGTGTCCACCAGGTGTATGGATCATGATTCATGCAACTGGGCATATGGGTAGGGTCGGGTTCGGTTTAATCCGGATTCGCGCTCTTTTTTTTTTTTATAATTTATGTCATAACATTTATGTTGTAATAATATAACCTCTATGTTGTAATAGTCTAACCTTTATGTACAGATTTCATAACCTTTTCACTGAATGACTTATACTTTTTTCACTATAAAAATTCATGCAATATAACCCAAACCTTTATATTGTAATAATATAACTTTTATATTGTAATAGTATAACCTTTATGTACAGATTTCATAACTTTTTCAATAAATAACTTATAGTTTTTTCACTATAAAAATTTAATATAGCCGAAACATTTATGTTGTAATGATATAACATTTATACTGTAATACTATAACCTGTTGGGATTTCATTGTTTAGATTTTGATGAGACAAACCAATCATGTAATAGGAAGTTTTGAGTACCCCATTTTCACATTGTTTAAGTGAATAAATAGACTAGAATTGAGTCTTGTGTCTAGTATTGAAAATGGAGGATAAACAAGGATAAAGCTGCATCTAAGTTTTAATGGAAGTTATCGCTGCAAGAAGGCAGGATACAGTATCGCTGTAAGAAGACAGGATACAGCATAGCTGATAGAAGGAAGATACAGCACTGCTGTAATAAATCGAAAATTCTATACAGCAATGTAAGAAAGAACGGCGTGCAGCAACGCTGCAAGAAAAGAATACAGGAGTACTGCTAGAAAGAAGTTACAGCAGCACTGTCAGAAGATACTGCAATCAGGTCTAAAATACAGCAGTACTGAAAGAAAGCATCAGCTGCACAAGGACCTAGGATACAGCGCAGACTTATAAGTCAGTTAAGTAATACAGCGCCAACTACAAGACGAAGTATCCTGTAAATCCTAGGAAGGATAAATGCAGTACGAGGAACGAAGATCCAAGCAGGGACAATAGAGCCGTTCAAGAAAAAGTCAAAGTAGCAGACACGGAGCCAATAAGAAGATGCCACATGGACTGACGCGCCGCAGAAAGCTGTGAGCCGCAACTGCCGCATTAAATGCTCCAAAAGGAAAAGTCAAGTCGCATTAAATGCGAACCATACTTTGGCCAGGCTACTTCAAATTCAAAAGAGGGATGTCTCCTTCAACGGATATCTTCTCCTACAAGTATAAATAGAGGTCGAGGAGAACTGAAGCTGGTTACTGTCACTGTTATTGAAAACTAAGATCCATTCACGAAAGTTTCAAACTTACAAATTCAAGCATTCAAGCCAACAAACAGTTTCAGTCACTCAACCTATCGAAGTGAAGCAAGTTCAAGCTGAAAGTTTCCCTACGGATTCAGAAGCTCACTTCGAAACACAACTTGAAGAAAACTTTTTTATCCTTTTAACCTTGTTGTTGTGTGCTTAGGTTGTTTTAGTGGTGTCAAGCAGTTGATAGGAGAGATCCTTGCTGTTTGTTTTAGTTGTCTAGAGTTAGGCAGCTTCCCTGTGTGGGAGTGTAGAACCCTGTGTGGGTTAGCCTTTGAAGTTTGTAGTTGCTGTGTGTACGCTGGATTCAGTAGGTGGTTTGCTTTGTAAAGTTGATAGATTGTTAGGAGAGTCCTGTAAATCAATCTTGCTTAACAAAGTTCCTGCTCGAGGAGCAGTAGAGTGGACGTAGAAGGATTACACCACCTTCGAACCACTATAAGCCATAAGTGTTTTAATTGCTTTATTTATCTGTATTTCTATTCTTTGCATATCTATCGTCTCTCATCATAAAACTCTTTGAAAGAAGCATTCTTAAGAAAAACAGCCTTGTGTTTAAAAGTTTATTTCCGCTGCGTACAAAACTCCAGGTTACAGCGTGCAGCACTGTATCCTAGCGCTGCAAGCAGTAACCATCTATCGCTGCAAGCTCAAGTAACTTACAGTGCAGAACGGTTGTTTTAAAGATTCTGAAAAATCGACCAAGGTTCATTCACCCCCCTCTGAACCTCGGACACCACTTGGGACCAACAAGTGGTATCAGAGCAAGTTGGGTTAAAAGCCAACTCATCTGGTCACCTACCCAGATCCACCTTTGTCTCGCTGTTTTCTTTGCATAAAAATCATCTTTAAAACATATCATGGATTCCTCCAATCACAAGCTACCTATGTTTTCCATAGAGGAATATGACGACTGGAAGAAAAGAATGCAGACACACCTTTCTGCCATGAATGATGAGATGTGGACGGTCATAACTGAAGGACCGATAATCCCCATGAATGTAAATCCAATTTATGAAAGAGACCAAGCAGAGGGAGAGCAGCCACCACCAAACTTCCTGATCAAACCACGACAAGAGTGGGGAAACGAAGATAGGAAGAGAGCCAACCTGGATAACGTGGCAAAGAACGCTCTATTTATTACTTTGGATAAATGCACCTTTAGCAAAGTTAAAACTTGCTCAACATCCAAAGAAATATGGGAAAAGCTGGAGCAAATTTGTGAAGGAACTGAGCTTACAAAAGACAACAAAATCTCCAACGCTACCCAACTATTCAAGCTCTTCGAAATGAAGAATGAAGAGACTCTTGAGCAACTAGATTTAAGATTCACATCCATAGTGAATGAACTAGAAGCTCTAGGCAAACACTACACATAGAAAGAAAAAAACATGAAGGTGTTGAGAGCCCTACCAGCGGAGTGGGACAGTAAGACCACTGCCATGAGAGTGTCTATGGACCTGAAGTCCATGAGCACATTTGACCTATTCTCCGACTTGAAAGCATTCGAGTATGACATCAATAGAAGGAGAAAAGAGTCAGAGGAGTCAGTCTCCAAAGTTACAGCGCTAACCGCCAGAGGAACCAAGGATACAGCAACCGCCAGTTGCAGTAAACAGAGTGAGGATACAGCAGAAGTTGCTGAAGAGAATATGACGCTCCTCCTAAAGAAATTCAAGAGATTCATCAAGAGCAACAACAACAGCAGCAACACCAACCTCAACAAAAAGAATGACTTCAGAAGAAGTCATCCAACACCTCAGGTATCCTCTTCTCCACAGTCAAATACAGGGAATATTGACTTGTGCTATAATTGCAGGAAGCCTGGACACTACGCAAGGAACTGTCTCTATCCAACCGTGCACAAGTATCCTGAAGGAGAAAGAGAACAGAGGAGAGATAAAAGAAGAGAGGAAAGGCACAAGCTTCGAGCTCTCATAGGAGAGATGGAAAAAGCCAAGGATGCAGTAGTGCCGAAGGAAGTACTGAAAGCTGCAGAATCCTCTGACAGCGACACTGAAACCTCATCCTCTGATGAAGAAGCGCTGATATGCCTGATGGCTAGAGATGGCGAGGACAGCGAAGAAGACGAGGTTACAGTGCCAGGATGCAGCAGTGATGTATGGTATATCGACAACAGCTGCTCAAGGCACATGACAGGCAGTAAAGAAACGTTGAAAGACTTCCAAGAATGCAAAGGACCTAAGGTCATATTTGGAGATGATTCCAAAGAAAGCACAAAAGGAAGCGGATGCCTAGTCAAGGGGAACATAAAGATCAAGGATGTATACTATGTTAAGGGGCTTAGATACAATCTCCTAAACATCAGTCAATTTTGTGACAAAGGTTACACGGTGGAATTCAACCTCAACAAATGCTTAATCAAAGACAGCACCACAAATGAAGTAAAGCTTACAGGAACAAGAAGAGGAAATATCTATCTAGCAGATTGGAATTCCTCCACTCAATCAACATGCTTCATTGTGAAAAGTCCACCGGAGCTGAGCTGGCTATGGCATAAATGATTAAGTCACCTGAACTTCAAGACTATCAACAAGCTAGCAAGAAAAGGCCTCGTGAGAGGATTGCCAGATGTAGCTTACAAGAAAGAGAATGTTTGTGGAGCGTGTCAAAAAGAAAAGCAAGTTAAGAGCTCTTTCAAGGATAAGATTCAGAAATCATCTCACAGGATTCTAAACCTTCTACACATGGACCTTTTTGGACCAGTAGAACCAGTAAGCTTGAGCGGAAAGAAGTACTCCCTAGTAGTAGTGGATGACTACTCCAGATATACATAGACGATCTTTTTAGCAAAGAAGTCGGAAACTCAAGAAAAGCTACCTGGTCTCATGAAGAAAATTCAGAATGAAAAGAGCTTAAGCATAGTGAAGATAAGATCAGATAGAGGAACCGAGTTCACAAACAAGTTTATAGAAAAATTCTGTTCTGACAATGGTATTCGCCATGAATACTCTGCTGCAAGAACACCGCAACAAAACGGAGTTGCTGAAAGAAGGAATAGAACCCTCAAAGAGGCAGCAAGGACCATGATAGCAGAAGCAGAAATACCCAAGAGGTTTTGGGCTGGAGCAACCAACACTACATGCTACACGCAGAACAGATGTCTAATCATCAAGGATCTTGACAAGACACGTTATGAAATATGGAACGGTCATACACCAAACATCTCTTATCTACATATCTTTGGATGCAGGTGTTACGTTCTCAACAATGGAAAGGAACATCTGAAAACTTTCGATGCTAAATCAGACGAAGGAGTATTTCTAGGATACTCTGCTGTAAGTAGAGCTTTCAGAGTATTTAATAAGAGAACCCTGGTGGTAGAAAAATCTATACATGTGGTGTTCGATGAACCACATTGTGACACAAAGAAGCTGGAAAAACCACCTGAAGAGACCACTCCTAGAAAAGAGAATGTTGTACCATACATAGAAGGAGTTCTGCCTACAGAAGAAGAAAAAGAAGAGGAAGTTGCAATCTTGGATGCAGCAGACATTCTTACAGCAGCAGAACCTCCTGCATTACAGCAACATGATGAGCAAGATACACCAACTCATCTCTTTGAGCCTGATAGGTCATGGCTTAGAAACCATCCAAGAAATCTCATTATAGGAGATCCATCCATTGGTGTAAGGACAAGAAGATCCATACCACACGAAGCAATGTTCGCATGCTTCATATCACAATCAGAGCCTAAGAATATTGAAGAGGCACTGCAAGATAGCAACTGGGTACAGGCCATGCAAGAGGAATTAAACAGATTTGAAAGAAATCAAGTATGGCAAACAGTCGCAAGACCAACCCATCAAGGTGTAATTGGAACAAAGTGGGTGTTCAAGAACAAGCTAGATGAATCAGGAGTCGTTATAAGAAACAAAGTAAGATTAGTTGCTAAAGGATACTGACAGGAAGAAGGAATTGATTTTGATGAGACTTTTGCACCAGTGGCAAGGCTAGAAGCAATAAGAATTTTCCTAGCCTATGCAACACATATGAATTTCAACGTCTATCAAATGGATGTTAAAAGCGCATTCCTGAATGGTCTCCTTATAGAGGAAGTATATGTTGAACAACCCCCTGGTTTCGAGGATCAAGCAGAAGAGAAGGTATTTCGATTACAAAAGGCCCTATATGGACTGAAGCAAGCATCAAGAGCTTGGTATGACACCTTATCTCTCTATCTTCTGGAAAATAGTTTTCAGAAAGGAACAATCGACAAAACGCTGTTTAGGATACAGGACGGAGAAAGTGTACTTCTTGTACAAATCTATGTGGATGATATTATCTTTGGATCCACAAACAAAGAGCTATGTGAGAAATTCTCCAACCTTATGCAGTCAAAATTCGAAATAAGTATCATGGGAGAATTAAGTTTCTTTCTCGGACTGCAAGTAAAACAGCTACCTACAGGAACCTTCATCAACCAAGTCAAGTATACGAAGGAGCTTATCAAGAAATGTGGCATGGAGAATGGAGCAGCAACATCTGTTCCCATGTCCACATCCATAAGTCTTGACAAAGACGAAGATGGTAAAGATGTAGACATTACCAAGTACAGACGCCTCATTGGATCATTGCTGTATCTCACAGCAAGCAGGCCAGATATTATGTTTGCAGTAGGAATCTGTGCTAGATTCCAAGCAGCACCGAAGGAATCTCACCTTTTAGCAGTAAAAAGAGTGATTAAGTATCTAAAAGGAACTCAGGAAGTAGGCCTATGGTATCCTAAAGAAGGAGGATTCAAGCTTAAAGGCTACTCCGACTCAGACTATGCAGGCTGCAAGATTGATAGAAATAGTACAAGTGGGACGTGTCAATTTTTGGGAAATAGACTTGTCTCGTGGTTCTGCAGGAAGCAGACCTCAATTGCAACCTCTACAGCAGAAGCAGAGTATGTTGCAGCAGGAAGTTGCTGTGCGCAGATTCTCTGGATACAGCAGCAACTTAGAGATTATGAGATAGAACAGAAAGAGACTCAAATTCTCTGTGACAATACAAGCGCCATTGCAATTACCCATAATCCTGTCTTTCACTCTAGAACCAAGCACATTGACATTCGTCATCACTTTATAAGAGATCATGTTGAAAAGAAAGACATTGTGCTGGAAAAAGTTCACACGAATCTACAGCTTGCAGATATCCTTACAAAACCTTTGAGTGAATCGAGGTTTTCTATGCTTCGAAACGAGTTGGGAATTCTTAAGTTGTGAAGAAAAAGAAGATGTAGAAATGCAGGGGGAACCTCTGCATGCTTGAGGAAAGCAGTAAGAACAGTACTGTAAGTTACGCGTCAATACAACACTGGGTTCAGACAGCGCTGCAACCTACATTCTTACAGTACAGCATTTATCGAGAATTCAAGCAGCACCAGGTTACAGCATTTATTTCAAAGGAGTATTGATTGCTCTGCAACCTCGTACTAGAGATGCTGCAACCTTAAAAAGGCATTTACTTAGGCGGCAAAGGGCATGTCTTTCAGCATTAAATGCATGACTGCGGGTGTCAGGAAGTGGAAAGGGCGCTGACAGAGCCCACGCGCCAAGCAATTATTAGCGTCGATTTGACATCTCCGCTTTTTCCTGAGCCACTAGATCATTTCCCTGATTTATCTCAACCGTTGATCTACGCACGTCTCTTGAGAATCGCCAAAAAGACCAAAACGTGCCATTTGAATTCACTTTTCACCATCTTCAGAGAGAGAAACACTTTGATCGCAGAAAATTCTCTAAGTGCAAACCCTTGTCTCTTCTCTCTCAATCTCACAAAAATATCATCAATGGCTGCCAGAAGAACCATCGTTCTTGATGGAAGGATGATCAACAGGGAACACATCCTTGAGTCAAGGTTGTATGATAATACCCTGATCAAAAGGATTTTTGATGCTCTTCAACAGACCCAAGTCCTAGGACTGTTGACCACCGTGTATGCTGGCTTCTCTACGGAGTCAGTACAGAGATTCTACGTCTACGCTAGGCAGGCTGAAGAAAGAAACTGCATCCTGTTCCGGATGGATGCAGATGAAGAAGAACGGTCGCTGACCGTTAGGGACATCGCCACCACCTTCAGCATCTCGGCTGCAGGTTTGACCCCCAGCCAGTTGGCGACGTATGGGGAGGCATCGGCTCAAGAGATGTGGGATCTCTTTCGAGCAAGGGATGCAGGGGCTGAAATCAAGAGAAACGCCCCCAAGAAGCTCTTCAAACCGGAGTTTGAACTTCTCCACGACATCTGTGCATACTCCATCGAAGGGAGGATAGGGAGTTATGACAAATGCACAGATCCCCGGTTCTGGATCATGTCTGCAATCATGGCCGGAGAGAAGGTGAACTGGGCAAGGTTCATCATGAAGAGGCTGTGGGAGGAAGCAGAGAAGATAACGGAGCGTCGGAGCTACGGTATCACCATCTGCTCTCTACTCTGCAAGCTTGGCCTTCAACTTGCAGCACTTGCCCCCATTCATCCTGGAAAGTATCTCGGGAAGAAGAAGAAGGGTAAGACCCAACCGAAGGCTGCAGGAGCAAGAGTTGCGAGGAAGAAAACCAAAGACAAAAAGAATGCAACTCTTGCTCAGCAAGATAAAGCTGCAGGCAGCGGGGAAGATGCTGAAGAAGAGGATCCTTCGAGTCCTCTTCCTGTTATCAAGAGGAGTTCAGGGAAGGCTGTACCTGAACTTGAATCCTCTTCCCCAGATGATGACGCACCCTTGGTGAAAAGGGCTCCACGCAACAAGAGAGCTGCTGCTGCTGTTGGGGATGTGTCACATCAGCCCAGGGATAAAGGTGACTCTCTTAATTCCCAACTCTCTACACCTGATATGGTTGTAGTTGACCTTGGGGATGAGTCACATCAGCTTCGGGAGCCACATCAGCACCGGGTCGAGCCCACTGAAGAAGAAGCTCGTCTACAAACAGAAGCTTCAGTGCTCGATCCAACCTTTCTGGCTGCTAGAAATATGGCTGCGAATTACTCTCTTTGGAGAGAGATGCGGCTGTCTAAAGGGGAAATCCTGTTGAAGTGGAAGGATTTCCTAACAGTCGAACAAGCCGTCCTGGAGTGGGCCAAATCAGAGGATATTCTGGCACTCCTGCAACCTGACTTTGCAGCAAGAGTTCAAGAGCTTGATGGCTGCAGTGCTGCATTGGGAGCACAGGACAAGGGAAAGGGAAAAGCTCTTGCAGAATTCGACTCTGCAGAGTTGCCGATGAGAGCAGCAGTGGAAGATGCGCAGGTCTTCCTTGCCCCGGCTGCGGAGGCTGTAAGAAGGGGCGATGATGTCGCTTTTGCTCAAGAGCAAATCGACACCTTGGGAGTGGAGCAAGCTGAAGAAGCTATGCTGAACCTTGCGCTGCAGCAAAGCTTGAAGGAAACAAGGATGCAGCACACTCCAAGGAGGATGCGGGGAGAAGGCAGTTCTAGCTCACATCAGATGAACTCCCCTGCATACGAGCAAGTGGTTGAGGGCCTCTCCAACATTGTCACGCTGGATCGCTTGGAGGAGGAGGAAGCCCAACTACTGGATTATGGCGATTCCCCAGTTCACGAAGATGAAGATGCTGCCCAAGCAGATTCTGAGGGAGAACCGACTGCCATAATCAGGGATGTCATCTCAGACATCTCTGAGATTGCCGATGAAGCATCTACGAAGGAAGTTGCAGAGGCGGTACTCCCTGCACTGGACGCGACAGCAGTGCAGCCGGCAACCACCCTTCAACAAGAAGAAGGAGCTGCAGAGAAAAGCAGGGTGGAAGCTGAGATCCTTGCAGCAGTGGAGGATACAGTGCTGAAAACTGTGATCGCTGCAGGAAACCAAGTAGAGCTGCAAGAACTCATTCTTGCAGCAGAGGCTGTCGAAGTGGTTACAGGACCGGCCGAGGAGACGGGGTCCGTTGAGAAGACCTCTGTGGAGGATGTTGTTCTGACAACACTCCCTGAGGATGAGAAGACCTCAGGTGGGGAGGCTGTTCAGACAGTACCCACTGAGGATGCTGGAGCTGAAGCCGAGGTAACCCGAATGCAGCTAGAGACACCTCGAGAGGAGGTTGATGCTGCAGCTGCTGCATACTCTCAAGAACCTTCAAAGGTTACAGCAGCAGAGGTTACTGTGGACGCTAACATGTCCTATGCCGAATTCGTAAGGATGATCAAGGCACGAAACATTGCTGTTCATGGGCCACTATCTGGCGGAGCAGATCCTGTTCAAGTATCATCCGGCGAAGAGGAGGCAGATGAAGAAGAAGGAGAAGAGCACCCATCCTCAAGCTCTACAAGCTCTCATGCCAGCAAGGATGAGGATGAGGTTGCTTCTGACGTCCCGAGGCAGGATGCAGCACCAGTATGTCAGGATGTTATTCCATTTGCTGCATCCGCTGCTGCCTCGACGAGAAGGAATTCAGGACTGACTCCTGATGAATCTATCAACAGAGTCGAGATCGCTGTTAGACACCTGTTGCATGCTCTCCAGGAGCATGAGTCTATCATGCGCAACAGTCTTAGGGTCAGTGCCCAATTCCATGCTGAAACCATGACGGGTTTCAAGAAGGATCTCGAAGTGCTGCCTGATATGATCAAGTCAAATCTTGCTGAACATTCAAACAGGCTGTACTACGAGCGGGTCAGGCTGGAAAAGGAGTTGAAGGTCGAAGCTGCTCTGACGCGTCAGGAGGTCAGGCAATGCAAGCAGCATGCTGAAAATGCCTCAACCAAACTCAACTCTCACTCCAAAGTCCTGGAAACACTTCTGGATCGTGTCTATGATCAATCTTAGAGAACCAGGAGTGTGGACGATCGATTGGGGAACCTGGAGCTGATTGTGGAAGAACTCAGGGACATAATGGTCCGAGCTTTCCCTCAGCATGTCGATGCTCCAGAGCCCGCTCCTGAGCCGACCCGACGCCCTCGATCAAGGGTGGTCCCAGTTGCCCCTACTCAGCCCCCGGCTTTTGATGATGCCAAAAAGGGGGAAGGATTTGAAGATAAATACAGGAGCAAAGGGGCTGCTGAACCTGAAGAAGAAGAAGAAGATGATGACCAGCAACCTCTCAGCAGGAGGAGAAGGAGGTCTGGATCATCCGTTGCTGCTGACATCCCCTCTCCGAAGAGATGGAAAAGAGATGATGATGGAGCTGGTGGAGCCGGTGCAGCTGCTGGAAGAAGATCGGCTGCAGATTCTGCACACAGCAGAGCTGCAAGCAAGGATGCAGCACCGCCCAGCTATCATCATAAGAGAAGGGATGATAGCCAGCAACAAGGCTCAAAGAAGAGGATGAGCGGGGACGAGTCTGAGAATCAAAGGCGCCAGAATGAAGAAGCTACAGATCCTAATATCTGGATTCAAAGACTCGGAGTAATTGGTGATAGAAAAATCTTTCCAAATAACTTCTACCAATTCCCTCCTCAAGAAATCCCTCGCCTTGACACAGAAAATATCTCTGCTGAAGTGTCCGTGTTGATGGATCAAAGGCCTGAAGGAGAGAACATGGCTTGGAGATTCGACATCTTCAAAGAAGTTAGACTGCCTTTTGATCGAAATCCAACATTTGATGCGATCACTATTTTCAAACGATTCGAGTACCTCAGACACTTCAGAGAACTATGCAGGAAAGGCAAATTCAGCAAGTATCATACCTGCAAGACTGCATTGAGGAGGTATGAACAGCTCGTTCTGGAAGGAAGCCTTGATATTCAACAATTCTACATCGACCAAGTGAAGAATGGGCTGATTGTACCATACTGCGAGGACTTCTGGCTGAGATGGATTCAGATTCCTGTGATCAGACACAAGCTGGAAGAGTCATACCAAGAGTCCATTAGGGACTGGTGGAAAGGATCAAGAGGAATGGAAGGCCTTGAAAGGCTTGCAGGAAGAAGATCAGACGAACCAGCAAGCAAAAGGTCTTTGTTTTATTAAGTTGTATTCATACACCCTCTTGTGATCCTTATTGTATTTTTGATGTTGTAAAAATTTCTCTCTCAATGAAGAAATTTTTCTTTCTGCTCTGACCAAGTTCAACTCTTATGAACTCATGCATGTTGTTTATGTTTTCCTGTTGCTTTTGTTGAAAGGAATAGCATGATGCATCTCTGATGAATCCAGGATTAGATTTAATTGTTCAAAACTGTGCAAGCATGTAATCTGGATAAATCATATGAGTTAATGTAAAAAGAAACTTTTCATGAATGAAACAGTGTAAAGGTTTTGTCATCATCAAAAGGGGGAAATTGTTAGGATTTCATTATTTAGATTTTGATGAGACAAACCAATCATGTAATAGGAAGTTTTGAGTACCCCATTTTCACATTGTTTAAGTGAATAAATAGACTAGAATTGAGTCATGTGTCTAGTATTGAAAATGAAGGATAAACAAGGATAAAGCTGCATCTAAGCTTTAATGGAAGTTATCGCTGCAAGAAGGCAGGATACAGTATCGCTGTAAGAAGACAGGATACAGCATAGCTGATAGAAGGAAGATACAGCACTGCTGTAATAAATCGAAAATTCTATACAGCAATGTAAGAAAGAACGGCGTGCAGCAACGCTGCAAGAAAAGAATACAGGAGTACTGCTAGAAAGAAGTTACAGCAGCATTGCCAGAAGATACTGCAATCAGGTCTAAAATACAGCAGTACTGAAAGAAAGCATCAGCTGCACAAGGACCTAGGATACAGCGCAGACTTATAAGTCAGTTAAGTAATACAGCGCCAACTACAAGACGAAGTATCCTGTAAATCCTAGGAAGGATAAATGCAGTACGAGGAACGAAGATCCAAGCAGGGACAATAGAGCCGTTCAAGAAAAAGTCAAAGTAGCAGACACGGAGCCAATAAGAAGATGCCACATGGACTGACGCGCCGCAGAAAGCTGTGAGCCGCAACTGCCGCATTAAATGCTCCAAAAGGAAAAGTCAAGTCGCATTAAATGCGAACCATACTTTGGCCAGACTACTTCGAATTCAAAAGAGGGATGTCTCCTTCAACGGACATCTTCTCCTACAAGTATAAATAGAGGTCGAGGAGAACTGAAGCTGTTTACTGTCACTGTTACTAAAAACTAAGATCCATTCGCGAAAGTTTCAAACTTACAAATTCAAGCATTCAAGCCAACAAACAGTTTCAGTCACTCAACCTATCGAAGTGAAGCAAGTTCAAGCTGAAAGTTTCCCTACGGATTCAGAAGCTCACTTCGAAGCACAATTTGAAGAAAACCTTTTTATCCTTTTAACCTTGTTGATGTGTGCTTAGGTTGTTTTAGTGGTGTCAAGCAGTTGATAGGAGAGATCCTTGCTGTTTGTTTTAGTTGTCTAGAGTTAGGCAGCTTCCCTGTGTGGGAGTGTAGAACCCTGTGTGGGTTAGCCTTTGAAGTTTGCAGTTGTTGTGTGTACGCTGGACTTCAGTAGGTGGTTTGCTTTGTAAAGTTGATAGATTGTTAGGAGAGTCCTGTAAATCAATCTTGCTTAACAAAGTTCCTGCTCGAGGAGCAGTAGAGTGGACGTAGAAGGATTACACCACCTTCGAACCACTATAAGCCATAAGTGTTTTAATTGCTTTATTTATCTGTGTTTGTATTCTCTGCATATCTATCGTCTCTCATCATAAAACTCTTTGAAAGAAGCATTCTTAAGAAAAACAGCCTTGTGTTTAAAAGTTTATTTCCGCTGCGTACAAAACTCCAGGTTACAGCGTGCAGCACTGTATCCTAGCGCTGCAAGCAGTAACCATCTATCGCTGCAAGCTCAAGTAACTTGCAGCGCAGAACGGTTGTTTTAAAGATTCTGAAAAATCGACCAAGGTTCATTCACCCCCCCTCTGAACCTCGGACACCACTTGGGACCAACATAACCTTTATGTACAAATTTCATAACCTTTTCAGTGAATAACTTATACTTTTTTCACTACTCAGCACTGCAAAAGGTTATGTGCATATAACTAAAAGGTTATAAAGATAGAACTAAAAGGTTAAGTTCGCTAAACTAAAAAGTTATGTCAATATACAGCAAAATTAGAATTTGAGTTAGGGTTTGGGCGCGTGGGTACGCGTGGGGACGCGTGAAAGGTACTTTGGGTCGGGTTGACCCGATTGCACGAATCTAAGATCCGTGCACCTGGTGTATAGAAACAATTGTGTTTGTAAATAGGTAGGGTGTCTGCTTAAAATATACATTTAAATACAAATTTGAATTTACATAAAAAAATATTATGTGCAATAATTTGATATTGAGTAGGTACGGATAATATGTGGGTTTGTGGTAATAAAGTTCATGATCGGTATGAGTAATACATGTAAATTTTAAATGAGGATGAAACATATATGTATAGCATAATATAAGGTCAAGGCATATATGGTTCTACTAAATGAAAAGAAAAGTATACTACTAAATAATATTTTTTAACCGATATGCATAAAAAATATCACCTACCATATATATAGAAGTATTATATAGTATTACTTGTCAAAATAAAAAAGATTATATGATATATATACAAAAGTACACATTACAAATAAAAAATTTACATGATTAAAATAAAAAGTGAGTCTTGTGTGAGACGGGTCAATACGATCCGATCAATAGTCAACAATCAAAGTTAAAAGTCAATGATTAAAGTAAACGTGATGTTTCATTCTCATAATTTAATATTTTTATTCTCATAACATAATAGTTTTATGTGTAACATGTGATATTTTCAAACAATATTATGTGATATATATAAAAGTATTACATGATACATTATACTTTTATGTGTCTAATGTGACACTTTCAAAAACTATTACATAATATATATATATATATATATATATATATATATAAGTATTACATTATGATAATAAAAGTATTACTTATCAAACTAAAATATCTCAAATTAATCATTGACATGAAGTTATTGAATTAAAAATAGTGTTACCTTGTACAAACAAAAATATTACATAGATTTATTAAAATATAACTTTTCAAATGCATAACAAGTTATACATACAAGTATCACATTATAATAATAAAAATATTACTTACCAAATTACAATTTCACAAATTAATCTTGGTTTAGAAAATTGAAAACAAAAATATTTTATGACACGCATGAAAGTATTACATGATACGAATAAAATTATTACATGATACATACAAAAGTATTGCATAATATTACTTGTCAAATTATATTTTCTTAAAAGTATAAATTAATAAATACATTTGAATATATTATATAATACGAAAGTATTACCTAATATATATAAAAGTATCACATTTGACTTTGTTGACCCGACATTGACTCAAATCATTGACCGTTGATTTCGACTTTATCTATTGGCCATTGACAGGATCAAATCCAATCTCTTACAAAATGAGATCTATAAAAACGTCATATACAAAAATTTACTCAAAATAAAAATATTACTTAACATATAACAATTTCTTAATTTAATCATAGCTCTCAAGTCTTACAATCAAATATATTATCTGATATATAAAAATATAATATAATACGTTTAAAAATATTATTTATACATATAAAAATAGGGTAAAATGCGCGAAACCCCCTTATGATTTGAAAATGTTGTGTTGGCTCCCCTCTTTATTAAAAAGAATGACAACATTTACATGTCTAATTTGATTAATATTGCACACTCTCCATTCTTTAAAAGTGTTGCTAAAGACGTTACATTTTCAGTTTCAGTTAGCTACCCTGTTATGCCCCTAATTTAAAAATAAAGAAACTGTTGAAAAATATTACAACTAGAGAGAGGGTGAGAGAAAAAAAAAAATAGAGTTTTACTTTTTCCTCCTTTGTTCTTCACAAAATTTTTCCCCTTTTTCAAAATTTAATTAATATATAAAAATGTTAGAATATAAAAACTAAGAGATTGATTGAAAAATAAATATATTTTATAAATCTAAGAAACTACCAAATACAAAATCGTAAACTATTTTCAAAAACCATTAAAATTAATAAATGAAATAAGAGAATAAAAAATATAAATTAATCTTAAATTTAATAAAATAAAAATGAAAATTTATATAACAGATTTATAGATTTTTCTTAAAGTTTTCATATTTATTGGATATCCTTTTTTTTAATATATTTAACTAATATTATATTAATTTAATGCTAATTATAAATAAACACATGATTAAATTTAGTTTATTAATAATCTTTCTCTTATTATTTTGATTAATAGAATATTTTATTTTTTTGGTAGTTTTATATAGTATATTACCTCATTAATTTTAAAAACATTATTTTTTTTATATGGTATTTTTAGATTTATGTACATAACTCCTATTGAACTGTTTTTATTTCTTAATCTTGCGTTCCGACTCTAGGGCCATTAATTGCATCAAAAAGTATGAGTAAAGTATGCATTACTTTGATACTTAATTGATGTAAAAACAATATTATGAAAGGTTACTTATTCAAGATACTTTGCACATTTATTCAGTCAAAATATTCTTACGTAAAAGAACTCTATCAAATACATTATCATTGTGTTGACTATGGCTTATGTAATTGATCATAAAATGAGCATAATAGATCATCAAAATATTCAGTCAAAATTGCATTATCCTATAGAAATTGTCATAAAATGAACAAAATACATATAAAATAATGAGCACATTACACAAATAAGGTTTTAATATAAATAATATTATATGAATAGTGAGTTCAATGTATACAATATTTTTTACACATGATAAATTGAAAATTAAATAAGCAATTATATAAATAAAATTAAGCAATAAAATATTTCATACAACCTAACATGCAAATAAAAAAATTAACTATTAAAATAAGCAATTAAAATAAATAAAATTATATAAACAGGAAAAAAAAAAAAAAGTAGAAACACTTGCTGCCTGTAAATTGGAGTAGCAAGTTCTTTGTATATTATAATTTATCAACAAATCAATGCATTTGCATTTATATACAATGGAAAGGGTATAAAAGACAATATACAAGTAAAAAGTATGCAAAATCCACAACAACTCGCATATTGAGCAAATGAATTACACTCTCGTCAAATAAGACGAAAATGGAGATTTAATGATATCAGAAGCGTAAATATTATTTTTTTTTTAACATAAAGAAAACCGATGCAATATTTTCAAATCATAAGAGGGTTTCACATATTTTATCCTATAAAAATATTACATAATATTAGTTGATCCACATTTTAATCGAACCCAATTAATAGAAGATTAACCAAAATTAGTGGCGATAGGACAAGCACATGTGCCGACATACATATTTACGGATAAATAAGGGCCACGTCAAATCCACTCGTCTTGAACACGTGTTCAGTCACCACCACCGGAACGTTGAAAGAATATGTGAACTCAACATTGAACAACACCCAAGTCCCAACTACAAACCCCACCTATATTAAAAAAATAAATATTTAAATTCACCCAAAATTAAAAAAAAAAATTACATTAAAAAAGTGTAGAGAAGATGGACCATGGGCTCACAGATCACGATGGGCTCAAAAAATATTTATTTAAAACTTCAAAATTTTATTTTATTTAAATTCTAATTGAGAAGGATTGGAGGGTTTGAGGCTCTTTTAAGGATGTGTAGACCACATGGGCCCACAAATCACCATGGCTCAAAAAGGTATGCTGGCCCACTGATCTGTCAGGTATGGGCCCACGACATTGACTGCTATAGTTCTAGTAGTATGTGATTTGATTTCAGCCTCATGGCAAGTGGGAAGTCTTGAATGCAAAATTCGATATTCATTTGAAATATGCAAATATATATTTATAACCAACCCGCATGCCCTATCTATCGTGAGTAGGGTATTATATATTTACAGTTAATGTATTAAAATTTTTATAAATTTATTAATTTTTTTTCATATAATTAGAAGATATAATCACTACACATTATTGATAGATATATTAAAAATTGTCCATAATAAATATTTTAACATTTTTTTATATTTATATTAATATATGAAGTAGAATGATAGAGCTAAGATTGGGCTTCTTAAACAACTTAACAAGAGTTGTTTGTATTTATTTATTTAATAATTGAACATGATTATAAATGTTGAAGAATAATTTATGAAACATATTTATGAATTGTTTATAATGAAAAAGCTGAACAAATTCATGTAAATAATTAAAATATCAATCGTTTGTGAATATCTATTGAAATAAAATAAATAAATTTAGATACAAATGAATTATATTAAAAGATAATAAAATTTTAAAATAAATATAATTTTCAGTATAATATTGGATAGTGAATAAATAGTTATATAATATATTAAATAATAAATAAATAATAAATGAATATTAAATAAACACCAAATGATCATATGTCCATAAATATAAACAAATAAGTTTTTTTATTAGTTCGTTTAAGTTTGTTAAGAAGAATAAAAGAATATTATCGAGGGATCGTTTACAATATACCATTCTAGAGACTTTAAAATGACCAAATATAATTCATTAAATAAAGTAGCTAGATTGAGTACAAGTTGAGGCATATAGTTGTACACGATTACATTATAGCATAAGATATTTTGTACACGATTACATTATAGCATATTCTCATTTTTTTATGGTCTCGACCAATTAAGATTGTTTAAGATTTTGAAAGACCTAATTCATAATTACAAAAGCATAAAATTCTAACAATATTCAATGGAAAATTGTAAATTATTGTCCCCCTAATTTCATTTTCAGGTGCTTTCGATCATTAGTTTTTACTTTTGAATCACTATCCTACTTCCACAGTCATAATGCATTAAATCAAGTTAAAGAACTGGTTGAGTATGACATTTAATTTCTTCTAAAAATTTTACAATATGACTATATTTATATATATAATTAATTTCTCGCCGGAATTTGTTGGAAAATGCATAATTTCCTCTCCCAAAGTGATGGTTGAAATTCATTGGTTCTATAGTTTGAGGAGTTTTTTTGTTATTATTATTAATTTTTGTTGATTACTACTAGCATGTTTCCGGTATGATGCACAGTTATAAATTTAAAAAATATCGTATTATATTTTCAATAAATGAAAATAATTTAAATTTATACTAAAGTCATTCATCAATTACAGTTTGCGATAAATCATACAATATAAGTGAATTATAAAACTCAAGTAACTCGTGAAGTACATAATACAATAAGTCATACCATACAAATGATATACTCACACTGTATTTTCAAATTTTGAAAGATTCACCTAAAAATAACATTTCTGGTTTTTCTACTTTATTCGTCATTCCTGTCACAACTTGAATCCTTCATGATTGGTGATTCTCAAAACTGAAATATACCAACCGTCCATAAGTGAACCCAAGTATTAAAAAAATTACGTGTATTGATGATTTAACATTATTTGAAATATCAAATCGATATTGCACGATTTTTCTATTATTCTTTTGAATTTGATATTATCTATGATAAGTATAGTCCTTAAAATCTGAAATGAAGTTTATATCAAATCGATGTCTCCTTGTAAAAATTTGGTTACATATGTCGAATTCTGAGGGCAAGAGAGGAATTTCTGATTTAATTATTCATATTGAATTTTAATTTTCATTACTTTGACATTCTTGATTTATGCGAATGCGTATATATCTTAATGAAAAGTTCTTCAGTTTGTAGTGATGAATTTTCTATTAATATAAATATATTAAATTTTAAAAGTATAAATATACATATATATATATATATATCCATATTTATATCCGTGTATGAATGTAGATATATTAACTCAAAAATAATCAAATATAAAAATGGATAGAAGATTTATAAAATGGATTAAGATATTATCAAGACTTTGTAGGTTTATATGATTTTGCTCAAATGCCCACCGTGGGCAACTCTTAATATGCCCATCGATAGCGTGTAATCATCTCATCGTCTTGTTATATGAAAAATAAAATTAATAGATGTTCTGGATTTTTGACACATTAACCGTGGATACATATTAATATGCCCACAGTGGGTAGGTGAACAGGATTGTTATATGGTTTTGCTCAAATGCCCATATTGGGCAACACTTAATATGTCCACCGATAGCGTGTAATCATCTTATCCCCTTGTTATATGGAAAGTAAAATTGATAGATGTTAAAGATTTTTGACACATCAACTGTAGGTAGGTGAGCAGGATTGTTATATGGTTTTGCTCAAATGCCCACCGTGGGCAACTTTTAATATATCTATCGATAGCGTGTAATTATCTCATCCCTTTTATATGAAAAATAAAATTAATAAATATTTTAGATTATTAACACATCAACCATTAATGTGCCCATGATGGGTAGGTAGAACATGATTGTAGGTTTGTATAAGTTGATTTTATCTCACAAGAAAAAGGTATAAATAGTTTTTTTTTTTTTTTCACATTTAGTAAGAAACTTTTGGCTGGTTATTATTTTAGATGACTTCTGTTATCATATATATATATATATAAAATATAATATAATATATAAATAATATAATAATATATATAGATTAGATATAGATATTCTACATAAATTCAGCTGTTGAGAAATTAGTAAAATATTAGAATGGTGAGCAGAAGATTTCTTTTTGGTTTTTCATGAAATATATATATATATATATATATATATATATATATATATATATATATATATATATAGTGTTGGTTAAAGAATTGGGTGTTATGAAATGAATCAATTTGAACCATAAAAATCGAAAAGATCATATGAAAAATAGCAATAATCAATTCAATTTTTTACTTAAATAAAATTAAAGAAAAGTTTAATTGTTGACTTTTGACGGAAATTTACTATTTTTGGGAAAATTTGTAGGATGATTTTGTTATTAAATAGGTATATATAGATTACAGAAATTCATTTGGTGCTAGAGTTTTAGGAGGTTTTTTTTAGTTACAATTAAGGATGAGATATTCGAAACCTTCTTTCAAGGTAAAAAAATGTATCCACAACTAGGCTAAGTCTATAGATACAAGTTTGAGGAGTTTGAGAACCTCAAAAGTCACGAATCTCTTCAAATATTCATTTCCCTTCTAAATAATTTATGATTGTGCATGATACAGATAAATAAACGAAAAATCGGTTACAGTTTGAATATCGGGATATTTTTAACATTATTTTTAAAAATAACAAATATTATTACAAAAGAATAAAATATAAGACATTTCTATCGATAATTTAAAAATAAATAACATTTTTGTCAATTTTCCCTTGATGAAATTCTTCTTTTCTTAAGAAAGAAACAATAGAAAAATAAAAACGGGTGTAGGATCTGATTTACTCAAAATGTAGCAGTTCTATAATTTCAAACTAAAATTTAAATCAGTTAATATGGACCATCATTAAGATAAAAGTTGTATTTGGTTGAACATCAAATATCAATGTATTATGTAATCATAACTCATTTGTTGCAATGTCAGAATTTGATACAAAATAATTTTATAATAATGATTTCATTAATTGATCTAAATTTTCGTTTTACGAACTTAATTTTCTTTACTTTTTGTTTACTAATTTTCTTAAAATTTCTTGATGAATTACCTATATATACACACACATACATAATATATTAAATAAATATCGTTTTGTTTGGTTCTTTGAGTCCTACAATTTAACCTATAATGAGTTTTTTTTTTTTTTTGTTTGCAGACACTTTTCTACCCAATTTTCCATAAATTGTATATATTGTAACTAGGATGATAGTTCATATTGATTGTGAAAAAATCTAAAACATGTCGAAAGTTTGTAGGGCATCCACGAATATGGATGTTATAACATTTATTGTTGTAGGTTTCATTTTAAAAATATTAACTTTTTAAAAATACATATTTACATTAATTTAATATTAATATTCATTATCTTAAATTTAATGACTGGTTTGATTTTTCAAAAATATATTTTACATTTGTAAATAAATATTAAAATTCGTAGAATGTGAAATCAAAATTGAAAATAAAATCGCAAAATAAGTTGAAAAACCCAAATTGAAAATAAACTCTCAAATAAGACTTAAAATTCGAAATTGGAAAAATAAAAGAAACAATTACACAAAAGAAATCCTCCGATTCGAAAATACTAAAACCAAACAAAAAAATATCAAAAAATAAAAGAAATTAGTAAGATATTTTCTTTCTAAAACTATTTGACTACTAAAATAAAATAATTTGAAATCAAATTTACAAATTTCAAAATATTAAATATCTTTTAAAATTTTGAAAATCGATTTAAGGAAATGAAAGTTGCAATTATCCTAAAAATTAATTTGCTACAGTAAATGCTTAATTAAACGCTGGGAAGAGGAAAATGTATTTTTTAAAAGTAACTTTTATTTTGTTGCTGAAAACGTGAAAATTAAGTTGGAAATATAAGTCAGCTGAATTAATTGAATGCACAGAATGCGGGGCCAACAAGAGTGTTAACGTTATTAACATATAAAAACTAGTTTGAATGTTTTTAATTGTCATCATTGTATTAATAACATATTTAAAAACAATCAATGCGGATACTCTTAAAAAAACTAAAAAAAATAAATAATAAAGTAATCCAAATAAAAACAACTGAAAAAATATATATATCGTGTTTCAATAATGAGTTAAAATTTGATTTTTTTCACATCGGATCGATTATTCCTCGTACCGTCAATAATAAACTGGGAGCCCTATGATTCATCCCACTAGTTAGAAGGTCAAGTTGGTAGGTTGGTGAAACCCCATGCCCCATGCTTTTGGATATACAAAAGGCTCTAAGTAGAATATATAAAAGATTAATGTGTTTTACAATTTTGGCCAATTTGGGAATAAAAGTTTGTTTAGTTTCTGTTACATACATCAGAGACATAAATAAAAGAATACTAGTATTATATTAACTTTATTTATTTTGTATATGTTGGGTGATGCCTACACCCTATAAATTCGAGTGCATTGTATCTAATAGGAATTTTGTGTACGTTTGAGATATTTCCATAATTATGTGGTTTATAAGTAAATAAATAAATGACACCAGAGAATCATTTTCTATTATAGGGTGGGTGTGTTTTGAATTTATTGGGGTCACGTATCTAAGTCATATTTTCGTACGTATCTTATCCACAATGTGTGTGTTTTTTTTATTTAATTTTAAAAAGTGTGGATTAAAATATTATTTAACTGCCAATAATCACTCCATTCGATATTCTTTTCTCACTGTCGGTGTGACCACGCTCAGATTTTCTCAGTTAATGATTCTTCTCTCTTTTCTTGTTCTTTTTTTTTTTTTTAATTATAATTATTTAATTTTTATTTTAGCACAATAATGTTTTATTTCAAAAGAACTATTCTGTAAGGTTCTTATCTGCAAACACAATTTGACTTTTTCAATACTACAATAACATGACAAAAATTCTTTTTTATCAGTTTTTTTATAGGTATAAATTATTATAAATAAACATTTCAGATAGAAAGATGTTCTTGTCTCTATCATTAACTCGATAATTGTAATTCATGATAGTCAAAAATCTTATTTTTCCCTATTTTAGCTACAACTATTATAAGGCGGATCAAGATTGTGATCCTTCATCTCACAAGTATGATAATAATCCAAAATCATGATATATGGATCAACCAAGAATATATAAAAGTCCATTCATGATGTTGTTCAAGATAAAAAGGAAAAATTATGGAGTTTGACAACAAACAGAAATAGATTATGATGCCAATAGAAAATGTTTAGGTGTGATAAAATACTAAAATGTATAAAATCACAATAGGAAATAATGTAACAAAGGTAAATACCTATATATATTCATAGAAATATGTAATATCCATAAAATCATATAATAGTGTACAATAATGTGTAACCAAGAGAATGTGATGATAAGAGATTCCACGAACCACCCAAACAACCAATTAATTATCGTATCTAAAGGTGGGGCTTAGCTTGAACAAGTGAACTATTTTTTGATGAAGTAGTTATAATTTAAAACATAGAAGGAAGACTTAAATTTAAATGGGCAAATTAAAGTTTCTATTAATGTTCATACGTAACATGTTTCCACTAAAACTCGCAATTTCTTTGACTTAAAAAAGTTAATTTCTAGGAGAGATATTCAATGGATATCGACTTCTCATCCAAATCTTGTTAATATTATATATTTAATTGCTTTCTTATTACTAAAATTAAATTATGCCGACGTATTAAAACTTTTGTAAAACGGTCACACTCTCATAATGTTAATATTAATTACCATCAATCAAACATCAACCAAATATTTATAATTGTTCTTGATGGGCCAAAAATGTGTTATTTAAAAAGTTGAAGGATATTTGTGTTAGAATGTCACTACGTTTTACTAGAAAGTAATTTTTCTTACGTTGTTGGCTAGTAATTTTTCTTATGTCGTTGGCTAGAAAAATGTTTTCTTATTCTATTTATTTATTTTGTGTCATATTCACAAATACTAATAATTACATTATTAAATGATTATATTAAGGAAATGGACCGAGTGTACATATATATTATATATTTCGAATTCAATTAGACTCCAATAAATATATTACTTAATCGAGCTTATCACATATAATGATTTACCACTCATATAATTTCTCTAAATGAAAAATGAATATTTGCAATAATGAAATGTTGTCGCAACTGATAATTGTCACAATAATCTTTTATGACAACATTTTATTGCTATGTTATTATCGCAAATACCTTGTCGCAAATAGTTGTCTTACGATTGTATCAACGACTACTTATATTATTGTAAAAAATCTCTTCACAAATACTTATTTTTCTTTGTAATATTTATAGGTTTATAATGTACAATATCATTCCATAATATAAATATCTATATTTCAGACATTTATCTCGAATCCTACATTCTTATTCATTGTATTTGAAGTCCATTGATTTGAAATACACATAAGGTGAAGTAGATAAAGATAGAGATTGAAGTCAATATACTTTCCGTTGACCGTTAAACCCCATCTTATTCTTGATTCCAACTTCACCATAAACATAAAAAAATAAAAATAATAACACCTGTCCACTAGGGGTGTAATTCAAATCAAATCCTGATGATTAGATTCGTGATTCGAATTCGTTTAGACCGATTCGATTCGGTAAAATTTGAATTCGAATTCGAATCCGAATCAATTTTTAAGTTCGTATAACTATCAAATCGAATTCGAATATGCATATATTCGATTCGTTAAATTCAAAAATTCGATTCGATTAATATATATATATATATGTATTAAATTAAATATAAAATATAATAATAAATAAATATATATATATATATATATATATATTAAATTGTTAATAATTTAATTGAAAAAACAATAATAATAATAATAATATATTGTAAATTGTATCTAAAATTGAAACCACTCATCAAATCCCCAAATTGGAAGATAAAATATGAATTTTTTAATTTTTAGTCTCTCATTCGAATCAAACCGAATCTTGAAATCGAATCGAATCTTGAGATTGAATCGAATTTTGAGATCGAATCGAATCAATAGAAATTTACATCTTGAAAACAAATCGAATCTCGAATCAAATCGAATACATCTAAAATTTTGTTACGAACCGAATTCGAATCGGATTTGAAATTCGATCATCGAATCGAATCGAATTCGAATCGAACCTAAATTTCACGAATTCGAATCGAATATCTTACTATTCGCTTCGATTCGCTTCGTTTACATCCCTACTGTCCACAGCCCACCACTGCTGGTACCTTGTACAAGTAGTATAGCGTAAAAAATGTATTTTTATTATTTTATTGTACTGCCCATAAAATTTACCTTTCATCTTATTTTATTATGGGCCCATAGAAATAAATAGAGAGCATTAAATAATTAAACTACTAGTTCCTTTCAGGTCACTTCCAACATTTCACATTTATCTAATTATTAACTTCTTTTCGTCTATAATTATTCCTTTGACCTCCCTTTCTCTCTCTATAAATAGGGTAGCATCTCCTTGAGCCATGTGTTCAATACACAACTCATCTTAAACAACACTCTATCAACCCATCTGGATATTACTTTTCTTACGATTACGACTTTGGTCAATCGCAATGGTGGTTGTTTCTCGATCTGCAATGGAACAGTTCTCCAAAGCCAAGAACGGTACCACATTGTTCCCCGGTGTACCGTTGATCGACCTGACCAAACCCGACTCGCCAAATCAGCTCGTAAACGCCTGTGAGGACTTTGGATTCTTCAAAGTCGTCAACCATGGCGTCCCCATTGAGCTCATCAGAGAGCTAGAAGATGAAGCTGTTAGGTTCTTCTCTTTGCCACTCTCTGTTAAAGAAAAGGCAGGCCCTCCTAATCCTTTTGGCTATGGAGACAAGAAGATTGGCCCCAATGGCGACGTTGGTTGGGTCGAATACTTGCTCTTAAACGCTCATTCTCATTCCGATTACCAAAAGTTTGCCTCCATTTTCGGCGAGGCTGCCGAGAAATTCCGGTGAGTTTTTCAAACGACACGAGATTTTCTATTTCGTATTTTGAAATATCAGATAAAACACGGCTTTATTGAAATTAATAAAATGATTATGGTTTATTTTCAGATGTGTTGTGAATAAATATCTAGAAGCAGTGAAGAAAATGGGTTGTGAGATACTTGAAATGTTGGCAGATGGATTGAAGATTCAACCAAGAAATGCTTTCAGTAAACTAGTGATGGATGAACAGAGTGACTCTGTTTTCAGGCTCAATCACTACCCTCCATGCCCCGATACTCACGAATCCAACGGCCGAAATATAATCGGGTTTGGAGAGCATACCGACCCGCAAATCATCTCGATTTTGAGATCCAACAACACTTCTGGCCTTCAAATCTCACTCAAAGATGGCCATTGGATTTCCATCCCACCCGATCAATATTCTTTCTTCATTAATGTTGGTGACTCGCTGCAGGTACTGTTTCATCTTGTTTTTTCATGTTACTGCAGTATGTCATGTGAATATACACGTGACATGTCAAGCACAAACTACTAGACTATTTAATTAACTATTATGCGTGTTTCAAATGCCTGTAAATAAGAGTGTACCATGTTAGAATTTTCCAAATAAATCTTTTTGCTATGAATGTGATGTGAAGTTTCCTAGGTTTGACTAACGACTATGTAGTTGTGTAGGTTTTATGCACGCGTTTTTCAAATATTCTAGATATTAAATAAATCTTGGTTGGTCGATTCCTTAAGGTCAAGATCAATTGGTTGGTCCCGAGTGACAAAAGAGTTATAATGATAGACGGTATTATCGCGTGTATTTTTTGCCTGAATAAATATTACAATTTACGGAATACATTTTTTTTTCTTAATTATAGGTAATGACTAACGGAAGGTTTAAAAGCGTAAGACATAGAGTTGTGGCCAATGGTTCAAAATCAAGGGTGTCAATGATTTATTTTGGAGGACCACCATTGAGTGAGAAGATAGCTCCACTGCCATCACTAATGCAAGGAGAAGAGGACAGCTTGTACAAGGAGTTTACATGGTTTGAGTACAAAAAATCTGCTTACAAGTCCAAATTGGCTGATAATAGACTGGGGCTCTTTGAGAAAATTACAGCTTCATAATGTTTCCAATGTGGATTTATAGGAGGGTTTACTGTATGTACATAGTTGAATATAGATACCAAAGTTTGGCTACACTATGTAGGGTTTTATCTCGTGTTTTGTTTTAGCAACATGTATCAGATATGCATTTATGATGCATCAATGTATGATATGCACTGACCATAAATGATGTCGGAATGATACTTATGATAGAATAGAGTTCTGATTGTAAAATTTGTACTTTCTTTTTTGTTTGTGAACATTTTCGTATCATATTATGTAACGTGTTGATTTTTTTTTCTTTTTTGTGTCTTTTATGTTAACGATGACAGTCACTCATATGATAAAATGTAAGAGATATACAATGTTAGACGAGCACCTCCACATCTCAGTCACAATAAAAAATTAGGCCTTTTTAAATTTAATGAAGTATAAACCTTCTAAATTAAGACAAAAACTGCCTACAAGAAAGATAGCAGAGGATGTTTTGTCCTCACGGATTTTTGGAGAGCTTATTGTGTTACTGTTTTGGATATTAAGTTAAATAATTTTCAAGATTTAATATAGTGATTGTCATAAAAGTACCCACAGTGCATAAACCTATCAAAATAATTTATATACTATATATATTTTGGGTCACATCAAACACAAAAATCTCACACTTCTACAAACATTTGTTCGCAACTCATAAACCCTTTAAATACTTTTTATGGACCACATCATCTATTCACAGTATATAATTTATCATGTTTTCATTTGTCTTTGTTTTTTTATTTTTTCAATTTAATATTGTTATTAAATATATATTTATTCTAATCAATATATTTGATTCAATATTTTAAATAAATTTAAAGTTTTAACATTTAATATATACAAAAACTACTATTTATTTTGTGGAATTAACTACGTTTTTATATTCTATAGAAACGTTTTAGAAAATAATATTTTTCATAAACAATAAAAATTAGTTATTTATAAGCAAGCACGATGCTATGTCACAGAGACTTTCTTCTCTCATTCTCTTGAAAGTCACGGATTCATCTTCTCAAGGAAATTCATCTCCTTTGAATTGCCATCACGTAATCAAATCAATTTTTTTTTTCCTATATCTAAGCAAAATAAATAAATAAATAAAATAAAAGAAAAAGAAAAAGAAAAAAGATTCAATTTTATGTAGTAATAGACGTCACCACAACCATTTCACTGAAGAAGTAAACATCAAAGATCCATAATAAGTATTTAATAAAAACACAAAATATAAAGATTTCCACAAAATCTTTTTGCTAACTAAACAATTGATTCAGATAGATATCATTTCTTCCACGATTTTACATCGATTATATGTCATACAATTAACCAATCGTCAATTTTTTTTTTTAATTTTCTTTTATATAAAGGAAGATTGGGAGTTAGAATTGTAATAATTGACTACTCTTTTAAAATTATAATTGTATAATAGCTTAATGGAGTTCGATCCAAGTGGAAAATAAATTAACCGAATTTGACTAGAGAAAAAAGCTTAAAATTACAACAAATTTGCAAAATTATGGATTAAGTTTACTAAATAATTTAGAAGTTTTATAAACAAAAAATATAAATCTAGATGATTAGATTACTTTTTTTTTTCTTTTTCACTATGAGGCCAAAATATTGTTATCATGATGAATAGAAGTTATATGTCGAACCAAGTTCTATTGAATGCCTAAGACCATACTACTCTTCCACTAGGTCAGCCCATGAAAAATTTCCACATGTAAACTATATTATTAATAGAACAACAATTACATCACAATCATGGGTGATTGAATAATTAATGGCTGCTACTCTATAACTAGAAAAATAAATTGGTGGAGTTGAATTTCAGACTTTAATTAGATAGAAAACAAGATTTTCAAATTTGGCCGTAACTATTGAGTACAAGAAATTCATGCTTTAATGGAAACTTTTAGATGATACTTGCACGCATTATTTTTTATTCGTAGAAAGTTTATGTAAATAAGACCAACTTAAATAGGTCAAACGTTGAAAGTTTGAAAATTATGTATTTGTCCGAATTATAGTTATATTCGAGCTGAATGAAATTCATTTTAATCAAGTTTGTATTATGTATTTTTATGAGATCGTCTTATGAATCTAACTTATAGAGATTGACATATGAAAATAAATTCGATAGTGAATAATGAGGACCGAAAATTATATTTATGAGAAATATTATATAAATTAATTTTTATGTTATAATAATACTATAACAGAGTGGATTTTAACCCAAGTGCTATACTCTGCTAATCATGCTTAAATAATAGTCATTATAATAATTGAATTAGTGAATCCTAATGCTTTCTCAAACAATATCTTAATATTTCTTTTTGCAATTTCTAGCTCCACATGGAAAAGTAAGGAGAGGTTTGATTTTGTTTTCCACCTCAATTTTCAGTTTTCAATATTTTTCGACATTTTTACGAAATTTTTATTGATTTTAGCTTATTTAAATAAATGATTAGATACGACCTACACTTTGAATATTTTGGTTAGAAATATTTTACTTAGATAGTAGGTAAATGATGAGTCCTATTAAATGATGATGTTTAAATTTTAAGCCTTAATGATCAAATACATTTTTGATACAAGAGATTCATTTTTTTTTTTTTAACCGTAAATGATAGTTTTGTTACATTTCTAACATAAATCAAAAAAATTTGACAAAATTACCTTTCTAAAAAAAGTCAAAATCATTGTGTGACTTCTCAGTAAGTAAGAACATAACTACATTGACATTGTACATCAACTTGTAAACTCCTGCAGAAAAACATTGTAAGAAGTTTTCACTTTTATCAAGTAAAATATACCACAAAACTAATTAAGAAGTTGGGTATGAAGAATGGAGCTTCAGTAAACCTCCCAATGGGTATCTCCATCTATCTAAGTAAAGATGAATCTAGAAAGGATGACATAACAAAATACAAACACTAACTAGATCTTCGTTACAACAAATAGACCTGATATATTGACATATAGTTTGTTGTTGGAATATGTGCAAGAATAGAAGTTACACCCAAAGAATGAGCCCTGCTGGATGGTGCATGGTGTATGGAGTAGTGAAGAGTTCAAGTTGTGTTTCTTTATGTTGTGGATTGTGAGGTATAAGTGTGGATTAAGAGTTCACATGAAGCGTTCCATGTTGACGCCTCTTATCTATCATGGTAATTAGGTTGTTACTTGTGATCTAGCATGATTCGAGAGATATAAATAAGCTTTATATTTGTATTTTCTTCATTATGGGAATAAATAAATATATTGTCTCCCTTTCTTCTTCACCTATGGATTTTACAGTATTTCATCAAGCCCTAATAGCTACAAAAAGAATCCATAAGTATGAGAAAGAAACTCAAAAAAGTATGATTATGATATCCAAAAAGGGTAGATGATGAAGAATTGAGACTAAATTTGTTCAAATAAGAAAGAGTGTGTTTTTGTCTTTGAAGGTTATTTTGTCTACATTATATGAAATTATACTCTCTCTTAAGACTGTTTTTCGTAATTCATTATAGTCTCTCGTGCTTTCGCTTTCAATTTAACCAGTAGATAGAGATGGAGTGAATTGCACCCTTGCTATATGTATGCACAATGATATGGAATTAAGAGAGTCAATATCGATTCAGGATTTCAATTTGAAGCCCAAGTGAATTAATAAAAAAATATAATAATATGAAAATATATTACAATATTTTTTTTTCTATTTTTTATATTTTGAAATCGTTGTATAATAGTTTTATTACTTAACATTTTTCCATAATATCTTTCGATTATCTATAAGAAAATAGGACAAATATGAGAAATACATTAAAAACTCAAGAACTTGGTAAAACAAAATGACATGTAAGCAAAATAATTGAAATTTCAAGAGTTAAGTAAACAACTTATTTTTTTGATTTTTTTTCTTTCTCAAAAGAAACTAAATCATATATTAATTTAACCAGCACAATTATTTAGTCATTCAGCAAAATAAGTTTGCTCATCTCCTACCATAATGAAAGTGTTTCATAACTTTAAATTTAAAATTATTTATCAATCTTTTCCAACTAAACACTAAATCATATATTTAATTCAAGACATAATAAATCAACAACATTAATAATGAAGAAAAAAAAAACAAGCAAATAATGTAAAGATATAACAATTTATTTTGAAATTAGATGGAGAAGCAATTGAGATAGAGAAAATTAGGGTTTGTTTTGTCAAAGAAAAGTGGGAAAAAATTAGGAGGAAGATGAAAATAACTAAAGAATGGACTGTACAATCACGAAGAACAGCACGCTTCTTGTATACGTTGAAGGTATATATATATTTTTTTAATAGAAAATGTTGAATTACAATAATACCCCTGTTATTTTTGCAATATTTCAGGACCAGTGCCCCTTCGGCCCTCATATGGGTCCGTCTCTGAAGAGAGTGTTTGTGTAAGTTATAAGCTTCTCGCAAGTGTTTTGTAAAATTTTTAAAATAAAATCTTATTTCTTCCTAGTTAAAATAAGATGTTAGAACTTATAAATTATTTTTTGAAAAGTAAAGGGATCAAAATTTATTTCTAATATAAGATCTCCTTCATATTTGATCATTTAAATTATATAATTATCATTACTAATACTTTATAAGCTCCATCATTTTATTTATCAAAACGCTTCAATAATTTATTTATAAATTAAGATAAAATATTTATAAACTCTAAAACATTTTATAAAATGTAATAGTTTATAAGCATAACACCATCAAAGTCACTAATCTACCAAAACATGCTCGGATTGTAATGGCAGCATAGATTTCTCGAGTTTTTGCATAGCTTCTAAGTCATGCTTATCTCGAGCTGTTTGTATAGCATCATTTAAAGCAACAACAAAAAAACATATACTTACATTCAAAAAAAATTATTACTTGGATGCTGGTTCTCTTTCTATTGCAAGCGATAGATATCAACATGTTGAAAATCAAAGTTCACAACAGTGAGTTAAGTTTCTTCCAATCATCCCCATTAAAGACTTATGTCTTGCATGATGTATTCTGGCATAGGATTACATTCTTATCTTGTTAAAATACCTGCCAGTAGTTTCATTATGGAACAACTATGGGTTACTATACAAGGTAAAAGGAGAGGAAATTGCAAACTTATGACACTAGTTTTAGGTTATCCAACAATGAAGGATACTAATTTTTTGGGCCCAGATATTGGAATACCAACTTTTTAAATTGTAGGATTTTAGGACAAAACACTCTAAATCACTCGGTTCCAATTGCATGAAATTTGGGAAATGATTGGGCCCGAAAATTCGTGATTTTTGGTATTTTGTCCTAAAATCACATAAATAGAAAAATTAGTATCCCAATATCAAGGTATGTCCTAAAGATAGTGTTCTATATTTGCAATTTTTCCATAAAAGAATTCTTGATGCATGCTTGATAAATGTCAGAGCTTCGAGTCAATATACTTAAGGCAAGATATCAGCTGCTTTATATAATATGATATGCTTGCATCTTGAAATATATTTATATACTTTATATAGTTTGTATTCCCAAATGAGACTTGCGATTAAGCTGAAACCTACTCCTATTCTTGATTCATTCAACTCATACATATTAATATAGCATAATTTTCCCAGTCTGATTGATCATACACTGAAAAATGTGTACTACTAGAACTAGTATTTCACCAAATTTCACCTTTCAGCATTGTCTGAAGTATTACTAGCTATGGATCTAGAAGAATTTGATTCTTAAGTGACAACATTGTTACACATGGTATGTTGGATGATTTGGAGTGAGAGAGGATTTAATAAAGTTAAAGAGATCTGATAGAAGATTTGAACTTTTATGTGATATTGTTATAATATTATCCTCTTTCTTTTTTATCATTTTCCAATTCCTTTCACTTATCACAATTACTTCTATATACCAAGTGCACGGATCCTAAATTTGTGCAATTGAGTCAACCCGATCTGAGAATATATTTCACGCATCCCATGCGCGCTTCACACGCTTACACGCACCCACACGTGCTCAAATTCTAACCCAAACCCTAATCCAAATCCTAGTTCTGCTGTTATATTGACATAACCTTTTAGTTTAGAGAACTTAACCTTTGAGTCTTGTACTCATAACCTTTTAGTTATATGCATATAACCTATTACAGTACATGTAGTGAAAAAAATATAAGTTATTTACTGAAAAGGTAATGAAATCTGTACATAAAGGTTATACTATTACAACATAAAAGTTATATCATTACAACATAAAGATTTCGACTATATTGTACTTTTATAGTAAAAAAAATATAAGTTATTTACTAAAAAGGTAATGAAATCTGTACATAAAGGTTATACCATTACAACATAAAAGTTATATCATTACAAAATAAAGGTTTCAGCTATATCGTATTTTTATAGTAAAAAAATATAAGTTATTTACTAAAAAGGTAATAAAATCTGTACATAAAGGTTATATCATTACAACATAAAAGTTATATCATTACAAAATAAAGGTTTTAGCTATATTGTACTTTTATAGTAAAAAAATATAAGTTATTCACTGAAAAGGTAATGAAATATGTACATAAAAGTTATACCATTACAACATAAAAGTTATATCATTACAACATAAAGATTTCGGCTATATTGTACTTTTATAGTGAAAAAAATATAAGTTATTTATTGAAAAGGTTATGAAATCTATACGTAAAGGTTATACTATTACAATATAAATGTTATATTATTACAACATAAAGGTTTCGGTTATATTACATGAATTTTTATAGTGAAAAAGGTATAAGTTATTCACTAAAAAAGGTTATGAAATCTATACATAAAAGTTATACTATTACAACATAAAAGTTATATTATTACAACATAAAGATTTCAGTTATATAATATGAATTTTTATAGTGAAAAAAGTATAAGTTATGCACTGAAAAAGTTATGAAATTTGTACATAAAAATTATACTATTACAACACAAATGTTATATTATTACAACATAAAGGTTATGACATAAATAAATAAATAAAAATTAGGTGCGGATTCGGTTAAATCGGACTGACTGAACCCACGCGTTCAGTTGCATGGATCATAACCCATACACTTAGTGTACACAAACACTGTTTAACTTCCACATCTTCTCCTTGGACACACACATATAAATATATAGACACTATTATAACACGTGAAATATTATAACTGCATGATTTAATATTAAGTTCTTCTATTTTTTAACACATTAAGTACTGTTTTTTCAAAGATATAAGAATTTCATTAATTATACTAATTTCTTTAAAGTTCAATCAAGAATTAGTTAAAAATAATAATTAACTATTACTGTTTTTTGAGATATCTTTTGTTGTAGCGCCTGATTCTCAATTTGTAATCGATTATCTTCTTTATTTATCTTCATCATCTGCTTCTTAAGATTGCTCTTTCCCAGTTCCAAATCTTTGTTAATTTCTATTGATCCATTTTTGCAGATTTTCTTGTTGGTTAATGAGGATATATAATGCTTTTGAGATTGAAATGTAAATTAGCTATATGATAAATTGGCAAGAAGGAATATATTTAATGTTTATTTACTTTGGACAGTGGTACTAGTCTTAGAAATATTTTTATAACCTTTTTTTTCCTTTTTCTTGATCAATCAATAATGACTCTTCTTTATTAGGAGCGAATTTTCAAACAAATGAATATAATATTATTAATATTTACTCAAACCTATTTGAATTGAGTTGTTGCTGTAAATAACTTTTGAATGGAGATTTTGATTTGTATTTTCAATTCTTATTTTTCAGCTTGTTTGTTGATGTTTAAGGTATATATAATAATTATCTAAAAATTATGGGGAAAACAAATTTGTTGTAAGTTGTAATTTAGCAATGAAAATAGTCAGTTTGCAGCTAATTTTGCGATGAAAAGTTTCAAATTTGTGGCTAAGTTGTAATTTCGAGACAAAACTGAGTAGTTTATTGCTAATTTTGCAATAAAATTACCATAATCTGTCGCTAAGTTGTGACTCAAAAACGAAGTGAAAGAGTGACGTTTGCAACGGAAAATTTCAAGAATTTATCGCTAAGTTGTAAATTTGTGACGAAGATAGGCAGTGTGCTGTCAATTTTGCCACGAAATCACCCCAAAGTTGTTATTAAGTTGTGATTCAGAATGAAACAAAGTCTGTGTCCCTAAGTTTGCAATTAATCTACAAAGATACATTATTAAGTTGTAATTTCGCAACAAAACCAATGAGTTTACCGTTAATTTCGCCATGAAATTTACACACAATTCTCACTAATTTGTGACTGGCCTTTGAGACAAAGCCAGAACTTTAGCCCCTTCTTTTGTGATCAAAATGTCATAATTCGTCGGAAATTTTTGTTTTAACGAGGAAATTGAAAGGATGGCCCCTAGGTTTGGAATCAAACTTGTAGAATTCGTCACTAATTTGGCAACAAAAAAAGGAGAAAATTTCATCGCGAATTAAGAAATTGGCGGTGGTCTTGTTTATATTTAGCAGTGAAAAATATTTCTAAGCATCACATGCTAAAGTTGATGTAAAACCACTATGCAGTGGAATAAGACCCCTCAATTAGTTTTCATATGATGTTGCCTCTCTTGGGAATTTAACCCTCGAGAATTACATCTGATTAAATCAGAAATCTCGTCATAGGATCGATTATAATATATATTCTAATTGACAATTAATCTTGTATAAGAAGGTTAACGAAATACCTTGTGTAGCGTGCGTTAACAGTTTCTCTGCACGCCTCAAACCGTCAAGCCTTCTCCGGAATTCTCTCCAAAACTTTTGTGCAGTATACGCCTCAAACCGTCAAGCCTTCTCCGGAATTCTCTCCAAAACTTTTGTGCAGTATACGTGTGTGGACACCGTATAATATTGTGGACTATTTAATAGAATAAAAACCTAGGAGTTTTAGGACTCCTATTCTTACTCTCCAAGATTCCTTTTCCATATAGGAAGAATATCTGGATAAAATCATGTCAGATATATTTATCTCATAAATATCTCTTAACTGATATATTTATCCGGATAGTCCAACAAACTTAATTATACTGCGATACATATTATAATCTTTATAATATATTAAGTTCATAATAGAGCCACCGAAGGGACCTAATCGGACCCAATTAAATTAAGCTCCAATAAATTAATTCTGACTTAATCAACTCTTGACTAGTCAAAATAACTTATTAATCTCGTTCAATTCCACTATAAGTACGAGATTGCACTCTTAATTAAATTAGATTTATTGAAGCAAATAAATCAATAAAATATATCATCTGATTGATCGATCCAACATATTACCCCCTTCGATCAATTAAAAATTGGGATAGGCTACTATGACCAATAAGCCTTCTTTCTAATATTTATCAATCTCAAACCTCAACTTCTATCTGACAGTCCCATATGATCACATCACACAATTTGATTCAACAACAATGTTGAATACTGAGCTCAGATTTTCTGTTAGATAAAAAACATGTGAGATCATGATCATGCCTATTTAATAGGTGAAGGTGTCTAATATTGCAAATATATGTTCTCCATTATTTCACTTTAATTCCCAAAACACCGAGATATTGACCAACTAAATGATCTCACCTTTTGGCATCTCAAAGAACTTCAAGTTAGTAACAAAGTTACACTATTGCTCAAGATTAAGGTAACATATACGTCAATCAATGAATTTAAATTGTAAGGTCAAACCACAATTTAATTTCATATGATCCCGTCCAATACACCATATGTGTATCCTCAATTCCATTTCCAAGTTAAAGACAAACTTCAATGAAATTGAGATGATCTTATCAAAATAAATTGCCCAATTTATTTACTGATCACAAACAAAAATTTATGGATTGAAATTAAATCGAATCTTTTTGTGCTTAACAACTTAAACACTCGATTTAAAATATGTCTACAATCCATGAACTCATGGAAAGCTCAATCATACATTCAAAAGAACAAATTATATCAATTCAAAATGTCTGAAGAAACAAAGGTTTACTCAAGGGCACATAAGTTTATATATACTAACAACATTCTCTCCCACTTGCCCTAGAGTAAATGAGACATGTCTAGTACACTCATGTTCCTAATACGACCCTCAAAAACACCACTGGATAAACTCTTAGTAAAAGGGTCGGCAAGATTATCTGCAGATGCAATCTTGCATATAGTGACATCTCATCGTTGAACAATATCCCTTACAAGGTGATACTTCCGCTCAATGTGTTTTCCACGCTTATGGTTTCTTGGCTCTTTTACGTTTGCCACTGCTCCACTATTGTCACAAAACAGTGTAAGGGAATGTGACGCAGAAGGAACCACCTCTAGGCTTAGCAAAAAAATTCTTAGTCATACTGCTTCTTTGGCTGCTTTGCAAGCAGCCACGTACTCAGCCTCCATTGTGGAATCAGCAATGCACGATTGTTTTATACTTCTCCAGACTACTGCTCCGCCACCAAAAGTGAATACTGATCCTGATGTAGATTTTCGAGAATCTCTATCAGCTTGAAAATCAGAATCAGTATATCCCACTGACACTAAATCTGATGCTGAATATACCAACATATAATCTCTTGTTCTGCGAAGATACTTGAGAATATGTTTTACAGCAATCCAGTGTTCAGGTCCTGGATTCGACTGATATCTACTGACTATCCCAACAGCATAACAAATATCTGGTCTCGTACATACCATTGCATACATGAGACTTCCTACAACAGAAGCATAAGGAACTCGTTTCATGTATTCCATTTCACTAGGAGTTTTTTGAGATTGCTCCCGTGACAAGTGAATTCCATGTCTGAAAGGAGTCAGACCTTTCTTGGAATTCTGCATGGCAAATTTTACCAGTATTTTGTCAATATATGAAGTTTGGGATAAAACAATCATCCTGTTTTTCCTATCTCGTAAGATTTGGATTCCTAAAACATAGTTTGCTTCTCCCAAGTCCTTCATATCAAATTGTTGTGCTAACCAGTGTTTTGTTGATGTTAACATTCTCACGTCATTTCCAATCAGTAGGATGTCATCCACATACAACACGAGAAAAACCACATTCTTGCCATCTATCTTTTTATAGACACAAGGTTCTTCAAGATTCTGATCAAAACCACAAGTTTTAATTGCTTGATCAAATCTAATATTCCAGGTTCTAGACGCTTGCTTAAGTCCATAAATGGACTTATTCAATTTGCATACTTTATGCTCTTAACCATTTTAGATAAAACCATCTGGTTGTATCATATAAATGCTCTCGTCAAGATTTCCATTAAGGAAAGTTGTCTTGACATCCATTTGCCACACCTCATAATCAAAATGAGCTGCAATGGATAAGAGAATTCGAATAGATTTTAGCATGGCTACCGGTGAAAAGGTTTCTTCGTAATCGATCCCTTCCCTTTGGGTATAACCCTTGGCAACCAGTCTAACTTTAAAGGTCTCTACATTTCCATCTATTCCTCTCTTTCTCTTGTAAATCCATTTGCACCCAATGAGTTTTACCCCTTCAGGCTTATCTACAAGATCCCAGACCGAGTTAGTGTACATGGAATTCATTTCTGAATCCATGGTACTTCTCCAATGATCAACGTCTATATCTTCTATAGCCTCGTTAAACGAAGTGGGATCTTCCTCTTGTTCAGTAGAGACTGCCTCAAAAGACTCTTCATAGAGCAAGAATCTAGAAGGTCGTTTAACGACTCTCTTACTTCGTCTAACCGCTATAGGTTCCTGGATGACTGGAGCTTGTTCTTGTTCTCCATGTCCTTTCGTATCCATTTCTACACCTAGAGGTGAATGAATAATAGGATCATGATTTTCTACTACCTCATTAATCGGAGAACCAGTTGGCACAGTAGGTGGAACCTCAATGTGTCTCCCACTGGATCCAATAGCTGATGGCGGTAGATTTATGAATTCAGGATGAATAGGTTCAATGCGGATCTTTGGATTAAATGAACCGGGAATATTTTCCCCCACCTTATCCAAAAGAACCTTGTTCCTAGATTCATTCTCTTTTATATACTTGTCCTCTAAGAAGGTTGCATTTGTACTTACAAATACCTTCTTATCCTGAGGACTATAAAAGTAGTACCCTCTCGTCCCTTTAGGATATCCTACAAACACACATAATTCTGATCTTGATTATATCTTATCCGTCTTACCTTTAAGCACATATGCAGGACATCCTCATACCCGAATATATCTTAGATTTGGCTTACGCCTATTCCAAAATTCGAGAGGTGTTTTAGGTACAGACTTAGACGGAACCATATTCAGCATATACATGGCAGTTTGTAGTGCATATCCCCAAAAGGAAGCACTAAAAATAGAGAAGCTCATCATAGATCTCACCATGTCCAACAAGGTCCTATTTCTCCTTTCCGAGACACTATTCTGTTGTGGAGTACTTGGTGCGCTTAACTGAGATAAAATCCCATTCTCTGTCAAGTATGCTCTAAAGTCACTAGATAGATATTCACCACCACGATCAGATCGAAGTGTTTTTATGTTCTTACCTAATTGCTTTTCCGCTTCCAGTCTGAATTCTTTGAATTTTTCAAGTGCCTCAGGCTTGCAAGCCATTAGATAAACATAACCATATCTTGAGTAGTCATCAGTGAAAGTGATGAAGTACTCATATCCACCTCTAGTTTGGACTTTAATTGGTCCACATACATCAGAGTGTACTAATTCCAAAACTTCATTGGCTCTCAGTCCTTTGGACTTGAAAGACCTCTTAGTCATTTTACCCTCCAAACAGGATTCATATATAGGTAATGGTTCCACCTTTAAATCAATCAAAGGACCATCCTTTACAAGTCTTTGAAACCTATTAAGGTTAATATGACCAAGTCTTAGGTGCCAAAGGTAAGTCTCATTAGTTGGAGATAACTTTATGCGTTTTGTGGTGTGGTATAAAAAATTGTCGGTTGGTTTTAAGATATACAAATCATTATCCAAATGTCCCTTACACACTACAACTTTATTAAAAGAAATATCAACCGTCATAGCAGAGAAATGAACATGATATCCTTGTTTGAATAACAAAGCAACATAAATCAAATTTCTAGTAATGTCTGGGACATAATAACAATTTCTTAAAACCAAATGTTTTCTACTTGAAAAATAAAGATAAACATCTCCGACCGCTTTTGTAGATACCACAGCTCCTGTGCCAACCCTCAAGGTATGATCCCCTTCATTAAGCTCCTTGGTTACTTGGAACCTCTGCAAAGTATTGCAAACATGGTTAGTGGCTCCAGAATCTACCATCCAAGTATCTGTAGAATCAACCACTAAACATGACTCAATAAAGGATAACTCACATTTTTCCTTGTTTCTTAGCTAGGTAAATTGGGCAATTTCTTTTCCAATGACCCTTTTCCCCGCATTCAAAACATTTCCCTTTTGGTTTCCCGTCAGATTTCTCTTGGGTCTTAGCTTTCTTTGCTTGTTGTTGTGGACCCTTCTTGTTGGACTTCTTCCTTTTTCCATCCTTACTTTTCGGTTGGATGAGGATAGCCCAGCAGAAGAAACAACGTAAGCATCACCACTTTGAACCTTAAGAACACTCTCAGCGTTTTGAAGCTCTTTCATCAGTTTAGTCAAGGACATGTTCAGCTTATTCATGTTATAGCTAACTTTGAATTGTGAGAACATCTTAGGGAAAGTCTCTAAAGCCATGTCAACTTGAGTCTCCGCACTGATTTCAGCCCCTAAAACCTCAGCCACGTTGAATTGACCAATCAGCGTAAGCATATGGTCCCTCACAGGCGTCCCCGGTTTCATACGCAAGTTCATAATGTTTCTAATGACAGTCTGACGAGCTTGACGTCCTTGATGCGCAAACATTTCTTGAAGGCTTTCCATGATTTCAGTGGATGTCCTCATGAACTGATGTTTTTGTTGCAACACATTTGAGATTGAACCCAAAATATAGCAACGAGCCATATCATCAGCATGAATCCACTTATCATAAGCCTCATTTTGCACAACAGTGGACTCATCAGTAGGGATAGGAGGACAGGGCTCATCTAGCACATATTTGAACTTCTCCGCAGTGAGAACAATACTTTCCTAGATAGGACTCCCTTAGCAGTCTATGTAATTATCTCCCACTAGTTGATTCTTATTCAAAATCAATGACAAGGCGTTTGCAGACATTTTCTGAAATATAAATAAATGAAAAAGATGAGCATGCATGATATAGATGAAAGCATAAAAATTAATAATAAGTAGACCCAAAACTACTTTATGTGATTTTCCACCTAAAACTCCAAAATCATGACATACCTCTCTATAGGAGAAGTAAATGTTGATTTATAGTTAGGCTGGGAATCTCCCACTAAATCAAACATCCCGCATCTCATGCTATATTGACTTAGTATCACATTATTTTTAGCCATCTACTACATTAATTGGATATTCTATAGGAAGTCCTTTTAATGTTTCAATTTAAGTGTATAACTCTTATATTAATAAATTTTAAATCTTTTAATCAAGTGTGAAATCTATAGGATAAACACACTTAATCAAATTAAAATTTATTTACCATTTATTGGGCCCAATCAAGTAACCAAAACAATGCAACCCTCCTATAGGGAGACCAAATTAATTGGCACAAGGTATACATATATTCTTACTTTTAGGCTAATAAGGGAGGCCATGGCCATGGGCTCATAAAATGATCCCTCACACACTTAATATATTGTTATAAAAATTGGGTTATTTTAGATTAATATATGTCCAACCATTTTAACTCTTAAAATGGTTCAAATATCAATCACAATATTTATTCTCTAAACTAGTCAACCACTAGAAAAGAAAATAAATAAAAAACATGCATAACATATTAGAATCCTAGAGCGGTGTTTATGCGATTTCTACATGACATGTTATATGAATGCCATTTAATTCAATTAAAGCATCTCATGCAATAATAATAAAAGCAAAGAACAAATTTTATGGCTCATTCTAAACACAAAAATTACAAAACAATTGAAAGATTCAATTGAGCCACAACCCGGCCCAATTCTTCAAAGCCTGTTTGCAATTTTTCTGGTCCAAGATCCTTATATTTTGGCAGCCCAAATCTTCTGGTAAATGGAAGGCCCAAGTACATGGCCCAACTGCTTCTGAATTGATAAACATGGCCTTTGATTTTCTCATGGATTGGGCCCAACAAAAAAAATAAAAGTTGGCCCAACAAGTGTAGGAATGAGTACTACCGCCGAATATGCATTCTTTAGCCTTCACCTTTTTTTTTATTGAACTTGCACAGCCTTCATTTTTTTATTGAACTTGCAGTAGCTTTTATTTCCACACTTCCACATCATCAAAAACATCACCGCCACAAAAAAAATAAATACAAATTAACCTATCTCGTAACCTATTTCGTATCTAATAAGGAGAAATTATGGAGTCGTAATCCACCCCCTTATTTACAGACTCGAAAAACGAAATACAATTTGTAAAATTAAGCCATAAATTGTTCATAATTAAAAAATTCATCTCATAACAATTAAATCACATAACCTAACACCGCACAAACTAAAACATGCATGAACAAAATTAATTTATCAAAGAATATACAAAATAATATCAAAACCTATGACTCTGATACCACTTGTTGGGAATTTAACCCTCGAGAATTACATCTGATTAAATCAGAAATCTCGTCATAGGATCGATTATAATATATATTTTAATTGACAATTAATCTTGTATAAGAAGGTTAACGAAATACCTTGTGTAGCGTGCGTTAACAGTTTCTCTGTTTCTCTGCACGCCTCAAACCGTCAAGCCTTCTCCGGTGTTCTCTCCAGAACTTTTGTGCAGTATACGTGTGTGGACACCGTATAATATTGTGGACTATTTAATAGAATAAAAACCTAGGAGTTTTAGGACTCCTATTCTTACTCTCCAAGATTCCTTTTCCATATAGGAAGAATATCTGGATAAAATCATGTCAGATATATTTATCTCATAAATATCTCTTAACTGATATATTTATTCGGATAGTCCAACAAACTTAATTATACTGCGATACATATTATAATCTTTATAATATATTAAGTTCATAATAGAGCCACCGAAGGGACCTAATCGAACCCAATTAAATTAAGCTCCAATAAATTAATTCTGACTTAATCAACTCTTGACTAGTCAAAATAACTTATTAATCACGTTCAATTCCACTATAAGTACGAGATTGCACTCTTAATTAAATTGGATTTATTGAAGCAAATAAATCAATAAAATATATCCTCTGATTGATCGATCCAACAGTCTCATGCTTACATGGGTATAAGATATTGTAACAAAGCAAATATAATCTTGGAGAAATAAGAGCTCTGAAACCACACAAATTTCAAATAGCTATGTTATTGCAGTTATAATGATACTTATGTTGTTATGTGCGTAGACGCCTCTAAATTATTTATTTAGCCTCCAAAATTGTTCTCACCAACTTCTCTTAATTGTATCAACAAACATTTTGAGCGCCTCTAACACATAAGTAATAAAATTAGATTATTGAATAATTATAGCATTATCAAATTAAAGTTGAATGCATATACAGTTGGAAATTGAATTAGACCTCTCAACTACTTTCAACATGATTGTTGCATCATACTTTCATGAGTTAAAGTTCCCCTAACAAAATTTTGAATAAGTATACGATTTTAAATCATCTATTAGTTTGTATAACATATCAACAAATATTTTAAGCATTTCAATCACATAATTAATAATTTTACGACTTACACAAATTTTGAATAACTTATGTGTGTAGACGATTTTAAATTATTTATTTTTCTGTAAAATAGCTTTCACTACATATCACCAAATATTGTAAGCATTTCAGTCACGTAATTAATAAATTTACGACTTACACGAATTTGGAATAACTTGTGTGTGTAGACGATTGTAAATCATTTATTAGTCTATAAAATAGCTTTCACTACAATCAACAAATATTTTAAGCACTTCAGTCACGTAATTAATAATATTACGACTTACACCAATTTTTAATATAACTTATGTGCGCGGACAATTTTAAATCATTTATTAGTCAGTAAAATAGCTTTCGCCACATATCAATAAATATTTTAAGCATCTTGGTCACGTCATCAATAAATTTAAATTATTGAATATTTATTGAGTTACCACGCTAAAGTTCTACGTAGAATCACTTTGCAATGGAACTAGGTCTCTCAACTACTTTCCATATGATGTTGCATACCAAGAAATCTTCAACATTTCATCATATATGTTAAGTGTCTCGGCCTAGTAATGAACATTTAGTTTATTAAATATTTATATCATCGCCACCTAAAGTTGTATGTAAAAGGACTATGTATCGGAATAAGACCTCTCAAATATGATGGGTGCATCATGGTAACATGGGTATAAGATGTCGCAATGAAGAGCTTCAAAACCACATGAATTTCGGATAACTGTGTCCATGATTGTAATTATAATGATACTTATGTGTTATATATGCATGTAGATGACTCTAAATCATTTATTAGACTGTCAACTAACTCTCGCCAACCAATTTTAAACATATCAAAGAATAGGGAAAATTGACAAAAACACTCCATATATTATCCCTAACTTTACCCTTTCATTTTTAAGTATATAAGAATACCCGTTGTTAAAGTTTATTGTCGAAAGTACTCATTTATCAGTAGTAACAAGTAAATAACCGGTCACAATCTGACATGGTTGATATATACATATATAGAAATAATTTTTGAGTGTTCCTTTTAACCTATATTCATGTAATTCTAGAAATTGGTTATTTTAGTCAAGATATACAAAATTACAAGGTATATTTAAAGTTAGCAATGAACACTTCTCCCCATAAATAAAATATAATAAAAATAAGAATTTATTATTTTTCAAAATAAAAAAATTATTTTAAAATATCTAAAAATCAAAAAATAAAATCTAAAGGAAGATTATCTATATAATTTAAATGAGAGTTAATTATAGAAATTATCGTAACTTTTACTTGAATTATCATTTTAAACAAAATCTTCAATATTGGCCAAAATAACATAACCTAATATATGTAGTATATTTTTTGATCTTGAAAATAATTTTTGCACATGCTATTTTATAGAAGAAATAAAAAATTCTTGAAGTTGTTGAAGTTGAACTTTGTGAAACTTTTGTATTTGACGTCTTCTGGACAAGTCAGTAATTTGTTTTTTTTTTTCAAACTAATTGAGGTAAAAACAAAAACATACTACATATATAATTAGATTGTGTTATTTTTATCAATAATGAAAATTTTGGTTAAAAATGACAATTCATGTAGAAGAAGTAGAAAGTTTCTTAAAAACTATATTATAAAATTTTAAATTGACATATAAAATTTTATATTTATTTAAGTAAAAATAAATATATAATAAAATTATACTTTTTTTTTACAAAACATAAATTATATTAAATATCTACAACTCAAAAAATAAAGAAAAAAATCATTTTCTTATTTTTGAAAATAAAAATAAATTATTTTGTTATTTATTTATATTTACTTTAATAATATAATTTTATTATATATTTATATTTACTATAATAAAATTTAAATGCTTTGTTGATTTCAAATTTTTACAAAAAAACCTATAATTTTTTTATCGGTTTATAGAAATTTTAAATTAATGTAAAAAATTAATAACTATGATAAATCATTTCTTAATTATTATGAAATAATAAATGACAAACTACAAAAACTTTGAAACAAAATTTTCAGAATAACAACAATAATAATAATAAATATTAATTTTTTTTTCTTCCTATTGTTTTTGTTTTTATTAGTAGTAATAGTAGTAGTTCTAATACTACTATCATCATCATCTTTTTAAACATATTTTTTAGATTTAATTTCATTTTTAGTTAATTTAAAATACTCTATAATTATTTAATATAATTTTTTTGATTTATAATGTTTTTATTTGCAGTTGAAAATATGGTTTTAAATTATATGTCAATAATTCAAAGCTTCTGACATAACTTTCAAATAATAATAATAATAATAATAATAATAATAATAATAATAATAATAATAATAATAATATATTATTATTATTATTATTATTATTATTATTATTATTATTATTATTATCATTAAAAATAATTTTTAGTAATTTAAAATAATTTACAAATTTTAAAATAAATATTTCTTATTTTTCTATTTACTTAATAAGTATAATAAATTTTATTTTTGAAATTTCAAATTTCAAATATATTGTCATATTTTAATAATAATTGTTGGTCTCAAGTGGTATCCGAAGTTTAGAGGAGGGTGAATGAACCTTGGTCGATTTTGCAAATCTTTTTCAAACTTACTGCTCTGCAAGTTACTTGAACTTACAACACGAGCAGTTTCTGCTTACAACACTAGAATGCAGTACTGCACGGTATAACTTAGAATTTTTACATAGCGAAAATTATGTTTTAATCAAAGGCTTGTTTTCTCAAATATGCTTTTCTTTTAAAGGTTTTTTTATGCTTAATACAAGATATGTATAAGATGCAGCACAGATAAAAATAAAACAATAAAACAGTTAATGATTATAGTGGTTCGAAGGTGGTGTAATCCTTCTACGTCCACTCTACTGCTCCTTGAGCAGAAACTTCGTTAAACAAGATTGAATCACAGGAAAACACCTAACAATCTATTAACCTAACGAGTTAACACCTACTATAACCCAGCGTACACACAACAACTGCAAGTTCTAAAGCCAAACCCACACAGGATTTCTACACTCCCACATAGGAAAATTGTCTGTCACCTAAAAAACTATACAAATAGAAAGGATAAATCTTATCAACTGTCCGACACCTAAGACCATCCACAGCAGTTGACACTACACTACAACAAAATTCACACTATATTAAATTTATCTCCAGCAGTCAACACTACATTCTGCACTAAATTTACTATTCTTATTTTTTATTGATTTAAAATTTATAGAATGAGAAGAAAGAATTATGATGATTGATTTGGATAGCATTGGAGATCCACGACGACGTGAATATTTTCGAAAAAAAAAAGAAAAAATTATACGAAAAAAATGAGGAATTTTCCCAACAACCACCAACAAATAATACTTTTGATATGTACAACAGATATTTTTCAGATCTCAGAGGGTCGGAAAGTAATCTCGGAGATTATTAATTAGGACAATTAAATTCTCGTATCGTACTTTTTTAAGCCTAATCGTTATTTATATGTTTTATGTTTATTTTAATTTAGTTATTTTAGCCTAATTGCCTTAATGTATTTTGTGATTTATGTATTTTAATTTAATGTATTTTGTGATTTAATGTATTATGCTTACTTTTATATTATACACATGTAGTAAATAATATTTTTTTCATAAACAATAATATTGTTTCATGAAATGATGAAATGCAAATTCTATTAAAAATAAATTGTGAAATTAAAATTGTATTAAAAAAAAATCATAAAGTAAAAATAAAATTATAGTGTAGTGCAATAGTGCCAACTACATGTAGTGGTATACTATTCATTTCTGTAGTATAGTGTGAAATATAGTGACACTGCTGGAGCAAAATCTCACACTACATGTAGTGTAGTGTGAGATCTAGTGCAACTGCTGTGGATGCCCTAAAACAACTTAAGCACACGATAACAAGGTTAAAGTATATGATGTTTTCTTCAACTGGTACAGCGAAATGAGTTTCTGAATCCTTTTCTGAATCTTTTAGTTTGAACTTTGAAGTTTATTCACTTCGCTTTTAAGTTAAGTGACTGAGACTGTAGAATGCTTGAGAATGTAGCTTTGAATGCTTTTTTGTTCAGTTTTTCAGTTAGTCAGTCATCAGCTTCAGTGTTGTTCGACCTCTATTTATACTTGTAGAAAGATATTCGTTGAAGGAGATATCTCTCATTTGAATTAAGTGTACTGATCAAAGGCATGACTTGTATTTAATGTACCTTAACTTTTCTTTTCAAAGCATTTAATGTAGTGGTTGCGGCTCTCAGTTTTCTGCAGCCCGTCAGGCCACGTGTCGTCTTTGCATTGGCTTCGTGTCTGCAACTTTTATCTTCTCTCGAACAGCTCTAAATTCACTTGGTTAGTTTTTCATTCCTTATACTGCATTTATCCTTCCTCGAATTGCAGGATGTTGTTTATATTCGATATAGATGAGGTTTGTTGAGTATGCAGCAAGTTATGGTCTCTATTTTGTATACCTTCTTGCAGCAACTCCTTCTATATAGTACTGTTGTATCTAATACTTGCAGTGGTGCTGTATCATTTGCTTGCAGCATAAATTTTTTCTTCTTACAGTTGTATTGCAGTGACTTCATCCTACAACCTATATTTTCTGTTTGCAGCGATGCTTGTTGTTCTTTCTTACTTGCTGCATTACTGCAGTTTATACTTGCAGTATTTTTATACTTTCTTCTTCTTGAAGCAACATGACTTTGTTAAGCTCCTCCATCTTTCTGATCCTATAACTATAGACTCAATCCTAGTCTATAATTTCACTTAAACATTGTGAAAAATGGGGTACTCAAACTTCCTATTATATATGTGATTTGTCGTATCGAAATCTATACATTAAAATTCCAACAATTTTTCCTTTTTTGATGATGATAAAACTCTTTACATTATTTTGTTCATGAAGAAAGTTTTTACTCTGCACTCATCTTTTTCATTCAGGATTTACATATATGATTTAAGAAAGATAAGCTAATCCTGGATTCATCAGAGATGTATCATGTCTAATCTTTATCAAAAATCAGCAAGATTAAAAAAGCATGCAGAGGTTTATAAGAAATGAACTTGAACATAAAGCAGAAAATAAAAGTTCTTTATTAAGAGAGAGAAATTTTACAAGGATAAAAAGAAAGGGTATATATATACAGATATTATACAGCAACTACTACTGAAACAGAGACCTCCTTATCGAAGATTCATCTGGTCTTCTGTCAGCAGCTTTCCTTTCTTGCCCTCTGCTCTTTCTCTTGAGTCCTTCCACGAGTCTCGTATGGACTTCTGATAGGATTCTTCCAGCTTCTGCTTGATCTTCGGAATCTTAATCCATCTCAGCTAAAAGTCGTCACAGTAAGGCATTATCCTGTCTTGTTTTACTAGGGATAAGTATCTTGTTTAAATCTCCAGCTCTCCATCCCTAGCAAGTTGCTCATATCTTCTCAATGTAGATGGACAGGTCTGAAACCTTCGGAAGAAGCCCTCTCTGCAGAGATATCAGAAGTATCTGAGGTACTCTGTCATTTTATACAGAGTAATCAACTTAAATGATGGATTTTTATCAGTAGGCAATCTAATTGTCTTGAAGATATAAAGCTCCAGGCCATGTTCTCTCATTCAAGCCTCTGATCCATCAATACAGAAACTTTAACAGATATATTGTCTGTGTCGAGATGTGGAATATCTTGAGGGGGTATTGGTAGAGAGTTCTGTCTACTGGTCTGCTCTCACCAATCACTCCAAGCCTCTACATTCAGACATTTCCTTCTTACTCTACTCTGACCATCTCAGCTCTTTGAGCAGTCATCTTCTCATTTTAGTGCCTTTCAGCTTCAGCTCTGCTGACCCTCTTTCTCGAGCCATGCTGCTGGTCCTCTCTGCCTCTCTTGGTGCTGTAAGAAGAGGGAGGTGCTGCATCCTTTCTTGTCGCGGCACTGTATGTAGCGCCTGTAGCTGCACCACCAGCTCCTCCTTCCTTATCATCCTTTCTCCATCTCTTCGGAGAGGGAACATCAACAACAGCAGATGACCTTGATTTTCTTCTTCTTCTTTTGCTCAAAGGCTAATCATCATCTTGGTCATCTTCCTCGACTTCTTGCTCCCCTAAGCTCCTGTATCTTTCAGGAAATCCTTCCCTCTTTTTGGCATCATCAAAAGTCAGGGGACAGAGCAAGGGTTGTTCTGACCACTAAGGATCGTGGTCTTCTTCCTGATACATGGGCTTGTTTGGGTTGCGGTAGGTCTTTATGAGCATGTTGGGAAAATGCGCTGACCATTATGTCCCACAGCTCACCGACTATCATCTCCAGATTGCCCAACCAATCATCAACACTCTTGGTTCTCAAAGATTGGTCAAGGACATCGTCTAGGAGTGTTTTCAACATCATGGAGTGGTTGTTGAGAGTCTTTGCTACAACATCAACCCAGTTTTTGTACATCTTGATCTCTTGGCGGTTGATTGTAGCCTCTCGCTTTAGCTCTCTCTCCATCCGTACCCTATCCCTGTACAACCTATTAGCATTGTCGTTAAGGCTGTTCTTGATCATCTCAGGGATTGCTTCAATATCTTTCTTGGAGCTTGTCATGGTTGCAGCGTGGAATCTGTCACCTAGGCGCATGCTGCTCTGCATGTTAGACTCGTGTTCTTTCAGCGTGAGTACCAATTGTCTAACTGCAGCAACAACTCTATTGATGGACTCATCGGTTGATAGTCCAACTACTTTTTCCTGTCCGAGGCCAGAAGCTGGTGCAGCATATGGGATAATGGCTTTAGGGGTCTGTGCTGCATGCTGCTCTGGAGCCTCAACTTTTTTCTTATTATCATCATCTTCATCATCGTCATCATCACTGCTCCTCATTGACCTTGATCTTCTGAGAAAAGCGAGCATCTCAAGAAATTCGAAGATCGCAGTGTCATTTTCTTCTTCCTCTTCAGCCTCCTCAGTAACATCTACTGTTGTATCCTGGATGGATTCTGGTAAGCTTGCAGTAGTAGCAACATCAACCTCCTCATAAGGTGTCTTTAACTATATAGGGGTTACTTCGATCACTTCATCTTCTTTATTCTCTAAGGGTACTATCTCAACAGCCGCCCCTTCAGAGGTCTTCATCCCCTTAGAGAGTGCTGTCTCAACAACCGCGTCACCTGAGGTCTTCTGCACGGATCCCATCTCAACGGTCGGTCCTGCAACTTCGACAGCTTCTGTAAGAATCTCTTATTACAGCTCTGGTTGGTTTCTTGCAGCTTTAACAGTTTGCAGCTTTAACAGTTTGCAGCACTGTAAGCTTGACAGCTGCAAGAATCTCAGCATCCATTATTTGAGTTTCTTTAGCATCTTCTATAAGGATGTCCACCTGCTATACTACTGTCTCTGCCAGTACAATGAGTCCCGCCTCTGCAATTTCCTCCGTGGTCACATCATCGGCAATTCTGATCACTGAGATATCAAAGAGCACATCTCTGATGATCTCCGACAGTTTCTTCTTCGATGAAGCCGTAGCAGCTTCAGGGTTCCTTCTCCGACGGTTTCTTCTCCACTACAAGAAAGTCTTTCCACTACAGTGGAGTTTCCCCCTTAGCCAGTCTCATCCTTGTCCAGAGACTGTACTGCTACTCTATTTTATCTTCAACAACGGGAAGATTGGATCAAGTAGATCTTGAGCAGTAGCTCTTTGTTCATGCAATTGAGTTGAGTCAGCAGCTCCTTATTCATGTAACTGCTCATCTGACTTGACCCCCACTACAATAGCCATCATGCTTACAGCAGCAAGTTGGGGATTATCTCGTAGCCGCTGCACACCAGGCTCAATCTCTGCTGCAACTATGGCTCTTGCAGCAGCTGAAGCAGTCTTCTTCTTGCTGCGCAGAGAGACAAACTTCATTGTCTTCTTCCTTCCTAAGGGTGCGTCATCATTTGAGGATGATGATGACTTCGGTTCTGCTATCCTCGGAGCCCTTTTGATGATGGGGAGGGCGCTGTCTTCAGAGCTAAGGGGCCTCTTACCTAGATTCAACATCTTCTGCCCCACTGCTTACAACTTCATCTCGAAGAGTAGTAGCTGTAAGCTGCAGACCCAACTTGCAGAGAATGGAGCAAATTGTGATCCTCTAGCTCCTTCTTGCAGTGCTATTCTCTGGCTCATCCCATATCCTCTTCAAGATGAACCTAGCCCAATTCACCTTTTCTCCGGCCATGATGACAAACATAATCCAAAAAGGGAGATCTGTGCACTTATCATAACTCCTTGTTCTGCCTTCAATGGAGTATGTACAGATATCATGAAGAAACTCAAACTCTAGTTTGAAGAGTTTCTTTGGGGCGCTTCTCTTCACTTTGCCCCCGCATCCCTAACCCGAAAGAGATCTCACATATCCTGAGAGATGTCTTCACCGTACGTCATGAGTTGACTCGGGGACAATCTTTCTGAAGAAATACTGAAGACGGTTGTAATGTCACTGACAGATAATGTTCTCTCCTCGTTGTCTGCATCCATCCTAAAGAGGATGGAGTTTCTTCTCTCATCGGATCTCCTTGCGAATGAGTAGAATCTCTGAACAGACTCTATGAAGAATCTGGTATAAACAGTGGTGAGGAGCCCTAGAACCTAGGTCCTCTCCAAAGTATCAAAAATCCGGCGGATGATCGAGTTGTCATATAACCCAGAAGTATAAACATGCTCCTGGTTGACCAAACGACCTTCAAGAACAATCGTTTGTCTGGCAGCCATTGTTGTGTGTATAAGAGAGGTTTGAAGAACTTAAAAAAATTTCCAAAGGAAAGAAATTGCCCTATGTGATTGATAGTTGGGAAATAATGTGAAATGATCGGGTTATGGTATCAAGAGAAAAGTTTAAAAGACGTGTAGTAAGATCAACGACTAAGATTAAAAGATGAGAATTGAACTTACGGTCCTTATAAAAAGTGGAGGGGTCAAAATGTAAATACCCAAAACTTAGCAGTTATGGCCTCTGACCGCATCTTTTCAAATCCTGACACGCGTAGACTTACATTAAATACGATGAAAGACATACATTTTGCTGCCTAATTTATTATCTTTTTAAGATTGCAGCGTCCTGGTACGAGGTTGCAGAGTATTAAATACTCTTAGAAATAAATTTTGTAACTTCTGCTGCTTACTTTGCCTACTTGTTGTCTATGTTGTAAGAATTAAAGATGTAGCGCTGTTTGAACCCAGAGCAGTATGAAGTCGCAACTTGCAGCACGATTCTTACAGCTTCTCGTAAGGTTTCAGAGATTTCCCCTGAACTTCTGCAACTTCTTTTTCCACTCACAACTTCAAAATTCCCAACTCGTTTCTTAGCATTGAAAACCTTGATTCACATAATAGTTTAGTGAATATATCAGCTAGCTGGAGATCCTGAACTTTCTCTAGCACAACATCTTTCTTTTCAACGTGATCTCTTATAAAGTGATGTCTGATGTCGATGTGCTTTGTTCTTGAGTAAAATACTGGATTATGGGTGATTGCAATAGCACTTGTATTTTCACAGAGAATTGGAGTCTCTTTTTCTTCAATTCCATAATCTCTTAGTTACTGCTGTATCTAGAGGATTTGAGCACAACAACTTCCTGCTGCAACATATTCTGCTTCTGCTGTAGATGTTACTGTTGAAGTTTGCTTTCTGCAGAACCATGAAACAAGTCTATTTCCCAGAAACTGATAGGTTCCACTTGTGTTATTCCTATCAATCTTACAGCCAGTATAATCTGAGTCAGAGTAGTCTTTAAGCTTGAATCCTCATTTCTTAGGATACCATAGGCCTACTTCTTGTGTTCCTTTCAGATACTTGATAATTCTTTTGACTGTAGAAAGTTGTGATTCATTTGGTGCTATTTGAAATCTTGCACAGACTCCTACTACAAACATGATGTCTGGCCTACTTGCTGTAAGATACAGCAAGGATCCTATGAGGCTTCTGTATTTTGTTATATCCACATCTTTTCCATCTTCATCTTTGTCAAGGCTTATAGATGTAGCCATGAGGACTGATGTTGCTGATCCATTCTCCATGCCAAACTTTTTGATAAGCTTCTTTATATACTTGACCTGACTGATGAAGGTTTCTGCAGGTAGCTGCTTTACTTGCAGCCCAAGGAAGAAACTTAATTCTCCCATCATACTCATCTTGAACTTTAATTGCATCAGGCTAGAGAACTTTTCATAGAGATCTTTATTGGTGGATCCAAAGATGATGTCATCCACATAGATTTGTACAAGGAAAATGTTGTCACCATCCTGTATCCTGAACAGAGTCTTATCGACTGTTCCTTTCTTGAACCCATTTTCCAACAGATAGAGAGACAAGGTGTCATACCAAGCTCTTGGTACTTGTTTGAGTCTATATAGAGCTTTGTGCAGTCTAAACACTTTCTCTTCTACTTAGTCTTCAAAGCCTGGAGGTTGCTCCACATATACCTCCTCTGTAAGAAGACCATTGAGAAATGCACTCTTCACATCCATCTGATATAATTTAAATTCATGTAAGCTGCATATGTCATTAAAATTCTTATGGCTTCTAACCTTGCTATAGGAGCAAAGGTCTCATCAAAATCAATTTATTTTTCCTAGCAATATCCCTTAGCAACTAGTCTTGTTTTGTTCCTTACAACAAGGCCTGATTCATCCAACTTGTTCTTGAACACCCACTTTATTCCAATCACTCCATGATGAGTTGGTCTTGCAACCGTATGCCAAACTTGATTTCTTTCAAATCCATTTAGTTCTTCTTGCATGGCTTGAACCCAGTTGTTGTCTTGCAGAGCTTCTTCAATGTTATTTGGTTCTGTCTGAGATATAAAGTATGCAAACATTGCTTCATGAGGAATAGATCTTCATGTTCTTACTCCTACTGATGGATCTCCAATGATGAGATCTCTAGGGTGATTTCTTAGTCACGTTCTGTCAGGCTCAAATGTATGTACAAGTTTAGGTTACTCCTCAGTATGCTGTAAGATTGAAGGTTCTACTACTGTAAGAGTAGCTGCTGTATCCAGAGGTGCAGATTCTTCTTCTTTGTCTTCTGCTGGAGGTAGAACTCCTTCAGTATAGGGAACATCATTTTCTTTCAAGGGGATTGTTCTTTCAACAAGTTCTTCCAGCTTCTTGGTATCACAATGTGGTTCATCAAATACTACATATATTGACTCTTCAACCACCAAAGTTCTTTTGTTGAAGACTCTGAATGTTTTGCTTACAATAGAGTATCCGAGAAATACTCATTTATCTAATTTTGTATGAAAGGTCTTTAGATACTTCTTTCAATTGTTGAGAATATAACACTTGCATCCAAGATATAAAATGTTTGGTATATATCCAATCCAGACTTCATATGGAGTCTTGTCTAAATCTTTGTTAATCAGACATCTGTTCTGAGTATAGCATGCAGTGTTGGTAGCTTTAGCCCAAAATCTCTTGGGTATCTCTGTCTCTGCTATCATTGTTCTTGCTGCTTTTTTGAGGGTTCTATTCCTTCTTTTAGCAACACCATTTTGTTGAGGTATTCTTGCAGCAGAGTATTCATGACGAATACCATTGTCAGAATAGAATTTCTCTATAAACTTGTTTGTGAACTCAATTCCTCTATCAGATCTAATCTTTACAATGCTCAAGCTTTTCTTATTTTAAATCTTCTTCATGAGGTCAGGCAGCTTGTTCTGAGTTTTTGATTTCTTAGCAAGAAAAATGGTCCAGGTGTATCTGGAATAGTCATCTATTATCACAAGTGAGTACTTCTTCCCACTTATGCTCACTGGTTCTACTGGTCCAAAGAGGTTCATGTGTAGAAGATCTAGGATCTTGTGAGATGATTTCTACAACTTGTCTTTGAATGAGCTTTTTACTTGCTTTTCTTTCTACTAAGCTCTACAGATATTTTCTTTCTTGTATGTCATATCTGGCAGTCCTCTTACAAGTCCTTTTCTTGCTAGCTTCTTTATGGTCTTGAAGTTCAAATGGCTAAGCCTCTTGTGTCATAGCCAGCTCAACTCTGGTGAACTCTTTACAATGAAACATGTTGGTTGAATAGAAGAGCTCAAATATGCAAGATATATGTTTTCTCTTCTTATTTCTATAAGTTTGACTTCATCTGATGTGTTGTCCTTGATTAGACAATTGTTGAGGTTGAACTCCATACTGTATCATTTGTTACAAAATTGATTGATGCTCAGCAAATTATATCTGAGCCCTTTCACGAGGATACATCCTTGATCTTTATGTTTTCTTTGACCAGATTTCCACTGCCTTTTATGCTACCTTTGGAATCATCTCCAAAGATGACTTTCGGTCCTTTGCATGTTTGGAAATCTTTCAAGGCTTCTTTATTGTCAGTCATGTGCCTTGAGCAACCCCTATCTATGTACTATACTTCACTACTGCAACCTGGCACTGAAACCTGCAACAAATTCAAATAGATTTAGGTACCCATTTCCGCAAAGGTCCTTTAAGGTTAGTTTCTTTTGGAACCCAAACTTTCTTAACAGTCAATACTTTGCTGTAAGTTCTGTTGGTTCTTTTTTTATAGGCAGTCTTGTTCTTGAACTTCTTGTTAAAGGTGTGTGTGTAGAAACTATATGTGTTACCAATACTTTTGTAGTGCGGTCTTCCACCATACTTTTCTAGAGTATGTCCTCTTTGAGGTTTAGATACGAAAGTCTTAGTATATATGGGTATGAATTTTTGTGCTGCAACTTTCTGGGTTGTTGTATCTTTTTACAGCATACAGCAGATGGCTTACTTCCTGTAATTGAATATAAGGATTTCTTTCCCTTGTCCATCAGCGAGGGTTTGTTCAAGATCTTTTCAGAGTTACAAGGTAACTCATTCTTCATTAAAGTTTCAGCTTGAACAAACACCATAGCCTTGGATGAACTTGCTGTAACTTGAGAAGTGTGAGTATTGTATCATTAGCCAATTTTCTCAAATGAACTCCTAGCCATCATCAGACACACTCTTGCATCCTTAGCAGATTTGCTGAATATTCTTATTGTAGCTTGGTGACCAGCAGATTGAGCCTTGAGACCTCATTTTGAAGTTTGCTGCATTTTGAGCTATCAGATTCACATGCTACTAGCATTTTTACAATATCATCGTTTTTGTTTCTGAGGATCTCATTTTCAATTCTAAGGTTCAGATTCTCAATCTTTAGCTCTTCATGAGTTGAGTTTATCTGCTCAAAGTCACTCATGATCCTTTTAAGGGAGTGGATTATGTTCAGCTCTTCTTTGTTAGGTATGGACATCGGTTAGTAGTTTACCTCATCTTCTTTGTTAGGTATGGACAGCGGTCAGTAGTTTATCTCATCTTCTTTGTTGTCCTCACAGTCTTTTGTCATTAGGAAAATCAGTGTTTCTTTGTCTGGGGATGAGGTTTCACTGTCACTGTCAGAAGATTCAGCAGCCTTCAACATCTCCTTTGAGACTGTTGTATCCTTGGCTTTTTCCATCTCTCCAATGAGAGCTCTCAACTTGTGTCTGTCATCTCTTCTCTTCTATTCTCTCTCCTCCTGGATATTTGTGTACGGTTGGATGTGGACAACTTCTTGCATAGTGTCCAAGCTTCCTGCAATTATAATACAAGTCAAGATTGTTTGTATCTGATTGAGGAGAGAAAAATACTTGAGGTGGTGGATGACTTTTTCTAAAGTCATTTCTCTTAATGTTGTTGTTGTTGTTATTGCTCTTCATAAATATTCTGAACTTCTTTAGAAGAAGAACCATATTCTCTTCTGCATCCTCAGCTGTAACTTCTGACTGCTTGTTGCAACTAGCAGTTGTTATATCCTTTGTATTTCTTGCAGTCAGTGTAGTGGCCTTTGAACTCGTTTCTTCTGCCTCATTCTTTCTTCTGTTGATGTCATACTCGAAGGTCTTGAGGTTAGAGAAGAGGTCGAATGTACTCATGGACTTCAGATCCATAGACACTTTCATAGTGATGGTTTTGCTGTCCCACTCTGCTGGTAGGGCTCTCAGTACTTTCATATTTTTCTCCTTTTGTGTATAGTGCTTGCCCAGAGCCTCGAGTTCATTCACTATCGAAGTGAATCTCAGGTCTAACTGCTCTAGCATCTCTTCATTCTTCATCTCGAAAAGCTCAAATAATTAGGTGGCGTTGGAGATCTTGTTATCCTTAGTGAGTTTTGTGCCCTTGCATATCTACTCCAACTTTTCTCATATCTCCTTAGATGTTCTGCATGTCTTAACTTTGCTAAAAGTGCATTTATCCAAAGTAATGAATAGGGCGTCTTTGGCCACATTGTCTAGGTTGGCTCTTTTCCTGTCTTCATTATTCTATTCCTGTCTTGGCTTAATCAGGAAGTTAGGTGGTGGAGGTGCTCCTTCCTTCATGTCTCTTCCCAGCATGAGATTCATTTTTGTAGGAATAATTGGTCCTTCTTGATGACTGTCCATATTTCATCGTTTATCACTGAAAGATGTACCTACATTCTGATCTTCCAATCATTGTGCTCTTCTATAGAAAACATAGGTAATTTATGGTTTGAAGAATCCATGATATGTAAAAATATGAAATTTTTCAAGGATACAGAGAAAACAACGGGTTTTGGGTAGATTTAGGTAGGTGACCAGATAAGTTAACTTTTAACCCAACTCGCTCTGATATCACTTGTTGGTCCTAAGTGATGTCCGAGGTTTAGAGGCGGGGTTGAATGAACCTTGGTCGATTTTGCAAATCTTTTTCAAACTTATTGTTTTGAAAGTTACTTGAACTTACAGCACCAGCAGTTACTGTTTACAGCACTAGAATGCAGTGCTGCATGCTATAACTTACAGTTTTTACGTAGTGAAAAATATGTTCTGACCAAAGACTTATTTTCTCAAATATGCTTTTATTTTAAAGGTTCTTTTATGCTTAATACAAAATATGTATAATATGCAACACAAATAAAAATAAAGTAATAAAACACTAAAGAATTATAGTGGTTCAAAGGTGGTGTAATCCTTTTACGTCCATTCTACTGCTCCTTGAGCAGGAACTTCGTTAAACAAGATTGAATTATAGGGAAACACCTAACCATATATCAACCCAACGAGTTAACACCTATTAGAACCCAACATACACACAACAACTGCAAGTTCTAAAGACAAATCCACACAGGATTTCTACACTCCCACACAGAGAAATTTCCTATCACCTAGACAACTATACAAACAGAAAGGATAAATCCTATTAACTGTCCGACACCTAAAACAACCTAAGCACACAACAACAAGGTTAAAATATATGAGATTTTCTTCGACCGATGCAGCAAAGTGAGTTTCTAAATCCTTCTACGGATCTTTCAATTTGAACTTTGTTCACTTCGCTTTTAGGTCGAGTGACTGAGACTGTAGAATGTTTGAAAATGTAGCTTTGAATGTTTTTTCGTTCAGTTTTTCAATTAGTCAGTCGTCAGCTTCAGTGTTGCTCGACCTCTATTTATACTTATAGAAAGATATCCGTTGAAGGAGATATCTCTTATTTGAATTAAGTGTACTAATCAAAGGCATGACTTGTATGTAATGCACCTTGACTTTTCTTCTCAGAGCATTTAATGCGGTGGTTACGGTTCACAGCTTTCTGCAGCCCATCAGGCCACGTGTCGTCTTTATATTGGCTCCATGTCTGCAACTTTAATCTTCTCTCGAACGGCTCTAATTTCACTTGCTTAGTTCTTCGTTCCTCGTACTGCATTTATCCTTTCTCAAATTGTAGGATGTTGTTTCTATTCGATATAGACGAGGTTGTTGAGTATGTAGCAAGTCATGGTCTCTACTCTGTATTCTTGACCTTCTTGCGTCAACTCATTCTATACAATACTGTTGTATCTAATACTTGCAGTGGTGTTGTATCTTTTGCTTGCAGCATTTCTGCAACTGCTTCTTGCAGCATAGATCTTTTCTTCTTACAACTGTATTGCAGTGACTTCTTCCTGCAACTTGTATCTTCTGTTTCCAGCGATGCTTTCCGTTCTTTCTTCCTGCATTACTACAGTTCATACTTGCAGTATCTTTATATTTTCTTCTTCTTGAAGTAGCATGACTTTGTTGAGCTCCTCCATCTTTCTGATCCTGTAACTATAGACTCAATCTTAGTCTATGGTTTCACTTAAATATTGTGAAAAATGGGGTACTCAAACTTCCTATTACATATGTGGTTTGTCTCATCAAAATAAAAATCCCAACAATAATAATAATAGTTATTACTTTATTTCCATTTTTTTTCTAGGTTTGATTTGTTCATTTAGATAATTTATAGTATTTTTGTGATGATTTTTTTATAAATTTTCAAATTTTATATTTTTATATTAAATATTATTTTCTGTTTTATTTGTTACTTAAAAAAATGTCAAACAATTTTTATCATAATATTTATCGTAAGTCATTTATTTTTGTGAACTTTGTTGAGTTTTGTCATTCTTTCCAAGTGACATTTATCATAAGTTATTCTTAACATCTCATCAATATAGACATTTTTAACAATTCTAATGTCAGACATCAATCATAAACCTTTTTCTAAATTGTCATCCACAAAGACATTACCATGAAAAATATTGAACTCATTTAATATTGAATTAATCAATTAAATGAAGCAATAAAAAATATTCAATTAATCAATTCTCAAGAAATCTTAAATCCTAATCAATATTCCAGAAATCCTCAAAATAAAAATTAGAATATGAATTGAGTAGCAAAGAAAATAAATTTTCAACAAATTTTCAAAATCAATAAATCATATCCTCTAACCCAATCATCAATTACCAAGAAGTTTTCAATGAATCCTCAAAATTTAAAGTCATTAATTACAAGAAGTCTTTAATCAATCCTCAAAATCTTCAAGTCTGTCTATCCTCAAAATGCCAAGTCATCAATTACAAGAAGTCTTCAATTAATCTTCAAAATCTCCAACTCTGTTTAATTACTATCTATTTTGTATCGTCAAATATAATGAATCTATACATGTTCAATCTACACATGTTCTCTTTTGTATCGTCAAATATAATGAATTTGAAAAAAATTTAAAAACAAATCTGTTGGTCCCAGTGGTATAAGGTTAAGAGGGGGGGTGAATTAACCTTATCAAATTTTCAACTTTTACTCCAAGAAATGTTAAGTCCCTGATGAACAGGTAGCTAGTAAGCTTACTGCTCGACAGGTTCCTGCTCAGGCAGTGACCTCAGGACTTAGTCAGAGAATGTAATGCACAGCGGAAATACTTATGTTTTTCGAAACGTGCTTTTAATGCAGTATGCTCAGATGCAGATAGATAGATAGAAAGCTATAAAAGGCACAAGCAAGCTTATAGAGGTTCAAGGGTGGAGTAATCCCTCTACGTCCCCTCTGCTCCTTCACAAGGAGGAACTTTGTTAAAGCTACACTACAAGAAAAATGCTAAACAACAACACCAATTTTACAACGGTTTTTTGAAAAACCGTTGTCGTAGACATCTTTTACAACGGTTTTCTGAAAAACCGTTGTCGTTGTGCGAAAAAAATGCACAACGACAACGGTTTTTTACAACGATTTTTTTGTACCGTTGTCGTAGATGTCTACGACAACGGTTGGGACAACGGTTTTTTTTATACCGTTGTCGTTGTGCGAAAAAATTCGCACAACGACAACGGTTTTTTACAACGCTTATTAACCGTTGTCGTAGACATCTACAACAACGGTTGGCACAACGGTTTTTTTGTACCGTTGTCGTATATGTCTACGACAACGGTTAATAAGCGTTGTAAAAAACCGTTGTCGTTGTGCGAATTTTTTCGCACAACGACAACGGTACAAAAAAAACCGTTGTTGTAGACATCTACGACAACGGTTAATAACCGTTGTAAAAAACCGTTGTAAAAAATAAGAATTTTTGAAAGAAGTTAATAAAAGTAATGCATGTAGAATTTTAGCACATAAACATTAGTGGCCAAGTGGTTTCAGCTCAAACAAGGGGTCGCGAGTTCAAACCTCAAGCAACGCAAATTTATTCGTGCTGACGTGGCAGGTGACGTGGCGTTGACCTGATGTCGTGGCAGGTGACGTGGCGTTGCCGTGGTGTTGACCCGATGACGTGGCGGATGGCGTGGCGCTGGCGTGGCAGGTGACGTGGCAGATTGCAACGACTGCATCTTCCACAATGAAAAAAATAGGTCTTCCACAACGGTTATTAACCGTTGTGGTAGACATCTTCAACAACGGTATAGGTCTTCCACAACGGTTATTAACCGTTGTGGTAGATATCTTCCACAACGGTTAATAACCGTTGTCGTAGACAGGGTCTACGACAACACCATCTTCCACAACGGTTGAAATCTGGCTACGACAACGGTTAATAACCGTTGTCGTTGTGCGTTTTTCTTGTTGTGCTAGTTTGATTTACAATAGACTCAGCTAACACAAACTAAACTCTAAACAAACTGTCAGCTCTATCCACACAGGTAGCTGCACAGTGACCAACTATCGACCCACACAGGATCTCCACACAGGTTAACCGACCCACACAGGATCCTTTCTCTTCTTCAGAGAGATTACAACTCAGCAGTTTCAACACCTGCCTAAGCGACTCCTATCAGACTTAGAATAAAATGAAAGATTAAAACACAATCAATATACAGCAAGCTCCTTGAACGTCAAAAGATCACAAAGGTAGCTGGCTTGCTGCTTGCTCAGTCTGATTAACTTTTGAGAGCATAAGCTTGTGCGTCTATTTGCTTCTTAGTTCTCTCTTGGTTGTATTTTTCGTTGTGTTTTTTCCTTTTGTAAATCAGACTCCTATTTATAGGCAACAGATAGTTTTCTGCCCATTGGGAAGGTAGTCCTTTGCATGATGAGGTGTCTCTTCCTGATTGGTTCTGCCGATCTTCTGACACCTGTTCTGAAATGCCTTCATTCTGTTCTGCAACTGCTTGTCTTTTGTCTGCGCAACTTCATTTTGCAGACTGCTTGTACTGTGTCCTTGCTGCTTTATCACACATGGCAGATTCTGATTTGTTAGAACTGGAGTGACTCTACTGGCTAGTCAGGTTGCATTGACTCTGATGAAACTAGTAGTATCCTCTTCGAGTAAGTCAGCTTCCTTGACTATCTTCCAGGTTCCTTGTAGCATCCTCTTCGAGTCCTGCTTGCTGGTTGCTTGATACAATATGCAGGTAGCAGGGACTTCGACTTCTTGGCTGCTTGGCACAATCCTCAAGTCCTTCCAGCATCCTTGCCTTAGCATATTTACATTTAAAAACACATCCAGATAGCTAAGGCTCTAATCTATTACACGTTTTGTCTCATCAAAATCTATTACATTTCATCCTATCAATTTCCCCCTTTTTGATGTTGACAAAACTCCTTAACAGGATCAAAGAACCATATATTATTAACTTGAACTAAGATGCAGAGAGATATAATCATTCATAATCATGCATCAAGTTCACAAGATGTGAGCTTTTATCAAACAGAAGAATCAAATTCTCATTGATCAGAATTAAGTACAAGGCATATACATACTTAAGCAGATAGCAGAATCAAACAGAAACATAAATGGAACAACAGAATGAACATAAGCAAAAAGGATAAAAACATCAAGTCTTCAACCAACTGACCTTCTTCTTTCTTTCAAACTTTGTGTCTTTCCATCAGTTGGCTATCGAATCTTGATAGCTAGGTTCCATCCTTTTCACCATTTCCTCAGACTCTTCAAACCTGAGCCAGAAATCTTCATTGTATGGTATGGGCTCCTTTCCAAGTTTCTGCTTTAGCTTCACTTGAATTGGAAGTCCACCTTTCTTTGTCAGCTCCAGGAACCTCTGCAAAGCCTCCTTGTTCGTCTTGAATCCTCTGAAAAGAGCAGATTCCTTGCAGAGGGTGGTGAAGTACTTCATCAGCTCCTTTCTTTTGAATGCTTCTATCTGGAAAAATGATGGGTTGACCTCAGTAGGAAGAGTGACCTCCGGGACTTCTGGGGCTAGGAATCTGTCACTCCTGGGATCCGGGCTTGCTTCCAGGAATCTTCTGAGAGTGGCACTTGCTGCGACATCTGGATTTTGCAAATTTTTCTCCATTTCCACCATGTCAGGCAGCTTGTGCGGAGGGAAGATCTTGTCAAGGACAACCCTAGGATCTGTTGCAAAGATAGCATCCAGGTTGCTTTTCAGCTCTGCTTCAGCCCTCCTCCTTTTCTCTTCTCTCATATCAGCACCCTTCCTGAAGCCTGGATGAACAGACCCAGAAACAGCATTTGATTTTCTTTTTGCACTGCTGTCTGAAGGGCCCCTAGATCCAGCTTCCTTGTGTCCGCCATCACCAGAGTCATCTCTCCTCCTACTGCTCACTACCATCTGTCTGCAGGCAGCAGGGTCCTGTCCAGCCTTCTGTCTGCCTTCAATCCTTCCTTCCCCCTTTTTGTCATCATCAGCACGCCCAACCGCAAAACTGACCATGGAGTGAATATCAGACAAGGTGCCTGAGTGATCCCGCAGAGTCTGAGATTGGTTGAACTGCTCCCTGTCCATCCGGTCTACTGCAGTGACTAGAGCTTTCTGACTGGCCTCAAGAGAGATTATCTTCTCCTCTTGCCTATTTAGCTTCTCTATCATGCTCTTGACAACTTCAACTGCAGCATCCTCCTTAGGGGGTCGGTAGGCGGCTATCATCTGAGTGAGCTTTGACAATGTCACGTTGAGGGAGTCCATAAAAGAATAGGTCTTCACAGAGTGGGAGCGGGTATCCTTGCGGATTTTCCTGCTCGCCTTCACCAAGGACTTCCCCATTTGTTCAATTGCTGTCAGCACCTCTTCATTTGATCTAGCAGGTTCCTGGCGTTCTCCTGCTGGTGCCTGTTCATCAGGAACAGATGTTAGCGCTTTGGATTTTTCGGCTCCGGTATCACCCTGTTCACTGGGTGACCCTTCATCGCTGCTGGTAGGGCTACTGGATCCTCCACCTCCTAATCCAGTATTCTTAGAGTGAGTTTCCTCCTCAGCATCCTCCTCTTGTTCTCCCAGCTTCTTGTCCTGTTCAGCTACCTTACCCTTACTGAACACTATTTCGGCCTCCTTCTCCTTCTCTATATCCTCTACTACCTCCTGCACTGCATCCTCCTGCACTTCAGCCTCCTTTTCACCCGTAGGCTCTTTTTCTCCACTTTTGTCTCCTTCAGCCTCCTGCACTTCTACCACCTTCTCACCCGCAGCTACTTCCCCCTCAGCGACCGTCTCTCCCTGGTCCACCGATTTGGCAGGTGTTGTCTCCTCCACCTCCATTGGAATAGCTGCATCTGGTTGCTCCTTCTCCATGGGGGCAGGTACCTCCACTGCATCAGCTTGAACAGGTGCCACCTGCTGCACATGTTCCCCCTCAGCCTCTACCTCCATTGGTGTAGGAAAGGTGGTCTCCATGGTGTCATCGGCGGCTACTATTGTGGTTGGAACTATCAGCTCGAGAGATGCCACAGCAGCGAGAGTTTCCAACTCCTTTGTCTTGGGAAAGTCAGTTGGCGTCGAGCTCCTCTCCTTCATCGATGTCTGCACAGGAACTTCAGGAAGAATGATCAGGTCAGTAAGGTATGAGAATTCTTCACCGCTTTTCTCCGTTGGTGAAGGTGACCGCCTGCTGATAAGTTCCACCATCAAAGCTGAGCAGGAGGATCCTTCACCCATCTGGGGTTCCCTTACTGGCCTCCTCATCCTCGTCTCTGTCAGGTTGATGTCAGCAGCCTGCTTCAGCATCCTCTCCAGGGCTTCCTCTTCTCCAAATCTTTCAACCTGAGCTGCAGCAAAGGCCACGTCATCGCCTGCTCTGACCTGGTCAGCAGCAGCATCCAGTATCACCTCCTCCCTATAGAAGTCTGGCTGGATGACAGCTTCCTTTCCCTTCAGGCTCCTGGGGCCAGACAGCTGTGCGGCAGCTTCCTTCTGCTTCTTGGCTTTCAATTCAGCGTTTATCTCCGCGTTTTCAAGAAATTCCGGCCATTTCAGCTTCCTGAGATCCTTCAGAAATTTCTTTTGAAGAATCTCCTCCAAATCATCCATGGCGACCCAGTTCAGCGCCCATTCCTCCTCAGTCTTCCAGTCTGCCCACTGGATAAGTTCATTCCTGGGCAGGTGCCTGTACTGCCACCAGGTGGTAAATCTTTCCACCAATTTACCGAACTCCGCCTCCAGCTTCGGTATGCTGATGACGAACTCAGCTACCTCCTCCTCATCATCATCATCATCAACAGCTGTATTCCCTTCCAGTTCCTCCCTTGGAGAATCAATCTCCACTTCCACTGCAGACTTCTTAACAGCCTGAGTGGTGACGATCTCTGGTTTATCATCAGAGATGACCAGTCTCCTCTGCACATCTTTCTTGTGCTTGATCTTCTTTGGTACAGCAGGAGCTGGTGAGGGCTCTGCAGGCTCCTCCATCCTCGAGCTGCTTTCAGACGAAGGAGAGGCAGTGTCGCGGAATGTCTTCCTTGTCCTTGGAGCCCCCTTGAGGTCCTCAGAGACCTCTCTGGTTACTAGGGATGACCGAGCAGTGGTCTTCTTGGCAAAGACCCTACCCGCACCGATGAATTTCCCTTTCTGGATGGGCTTCCCCTGGGATAGATCCACCTTCAAGTGACCCAGGAGGGTGTTGATAATCAGCCCATAGGTAGGCTTACCTACCTTCTTCTCCACCTCCTCCACCAGCCTGGATAGCAGGTAGCTGGCCTAATCCACCTTCTCCTTCTTCACTATGGCCATCATCATCCTGTACCGAAAGATTGGTACACTTATCAAAGGAACCAGAGCGGTTCTCTATGATATGGCAGCAGATATCATGCAGCAACTTAAACTCCAGAAGGAAGACCTTCTTGCTGCAACTCCGGGACATCCCCGCCGTGTCCTCCTTCCCTGTGAACGTTGTCCAGAACTCCTCCAACTGGTCTTCTCCGTAAGTGGAGAGGTCACTGGCATTCATCCCTGCAGTAGGCAGAGCGAACACCTCTTCCAGAAGACCGGTGTCCACCACCACAGTCACTCCACCAACTTTTAATGCGATCTCTAACCCATCTGCAGAGACCTTCGCCCTCCGGTAGAATTTCTCCACCTGCTCCTCCGCGTACGGGGCCTTGTGATAGGAGCAGAGTCTGAGAAGTCCGGTCTCATAGAGGCATTGAAGGATGCTCTTCATAATCTCCTTCTAGTTCCCTTCTTCCTCCACCATCTTGAGGAGGATTTTGCGGTCCACTAGCCTTCCGTCAACAACTTGGGATGATTTTGGTGCCATTTCAGAGAGGGAGAGAGAAATCTGAAAACTGGAAAGCTTTGAGAGAGAGAGAGCGCGAGAGATTAGGGTTTGCAAGAGAATGGAAATGTTTAAGTGTAAGTGATGAGTGAGAAGAAAGACTTCCTTATATTTGAATTTTGGCGAGAGATGATCTGACGGTTCTGATTGGTCTTGAATTTGAAAAGACCCTCAATCCAACGGTTGAGATTTTTGGCGCGGTGTACGTGTGCGTAAGGGCTTGATGTGATATTTTATGGGTATCGAGGAGTTTCCTGCAAAAACGGCTGCTAATCACGGGGTAACTGTTCCTCTTTTCACGCGCTTCAGTTACTGGATTCTGCAGGTAGCTCAGAGCAGTGACATTGTATCCAGTAACTGTCCAGGGACCTTGAGCAGTAACCTTTAGGTTGCTGTTCTTCCTTCGTTCTGCCTATGGTTCCCCCTGAATATTATAGCCATTTCAACAGGAAAACATAGAGTTATATAGAAAAGATATCATAAATTGATTATTCCCAGCTCGTTTCTTAGAAACGAAAATCTTGATTCGCATAGAGGCTTTGTGAATATGTCAGCTAGCTGTAGATCAGTATGCACTTTTTGTAAAGATATATCTTTCTTTTCAACGTGATCTCTGATGAAGTGGTGTCTGATATCAATGTGTTTAGTTCTTGAATGTAGAACTGGATTGTGGGTGATAGCTATTGCGCTTGAATTGTCACATAGGATAGGTGTTTCCTTCTCTTCAATTCCGTAGTCCTTTAGTTGCTGTTGAATCCATAGAATTTGTGCACAGCAGCTTCCTGCAGCAACATACTCGGCCTCGGCTGTTGAGGTTGCTATAGAGGTTTGCTTTCTGCAGAACCATGATACTAGTTTGTTTCCTAGTAGCTGGCAGGTACCACTGGTGCTTTTCCTGTCAATTTTGCAACCTGCAAAATCAGAGTCAGTATAACCAATAAGCTTGAGTCCTCCTTCTCTTGGGTACCATAGACCAGCTTCCTGGGTTCCTTTGAGGTATCTTATGATTCGTTTGGCTGCTGTCATATGTGACTCTTTTGGAGCTGCTTGATATCTTGCACACATTCCTACTGAGAACATGATATCTGGTCTGCTTGCTGTCAGGTAGAGCAGTGACCCAATTAGTCTTCTGTACTTTGTAACGTCTACTGCTTTGCCATCAGTGTCCTTGTCTAGGCTTCCTGATGTTATCATCGGTATGCTTACTGTACTTAAATTTTCCAATCCAAATCTTTTTATCAATTCCTTAGTGTATTTTGCTTGATTGATGAAGGTTCCATTGCTCAGTTGTTTGACTTGTAGACTGAGGAAGAAGCTTAGTTCTCCTATCATACTCATTTCGAATTTGGATTGCATGAGACTTGAAAATTTTTGGCACAATTCTTTGTTTGTTGAACCGAAGATAATGCCATCGACATAGATCTGAACGAGCAGTATGCTATCTCCATCTTGGATTCTGAAGAGTGTTTTATCCACCTTGCCTTTCTTGAATCCATTATCAAGTAGATACTTCGAGAGAGTATCATACTAGGCTCTAGGTGCCTGCTTTAGCCCATAGAGAGCTTTCTTCAACCTGAAGACCATGGTTTCTGGATTTTCTTCAAATCCTGGAGGTTGCTCCACATACACTTCTTCAGCGAGCAGTCCGTTGAGAAAGATGCTTTTGACATCCATCTGGTAGACTGTCAGATTGTTGTGAGCGGCATAGGCTAGGAAGATCCCGATTGCTTCTAGTCTTGCTACAGGTGCAAAAGTTTCTTCAAAATCTATTCCCTCCTCCTGGCAGTAACCTTTTGCTACTAATCTTGCCTTGTTTCTGACTACTTGTCCTTCTTCATCGAGTTTGTTTTTAAATACTCATTTTGTGCCGATTACTCCTTGGTGAGTAGGTCTAGGAACTAAATACCATACTTGGTTTCTTTCAAATCCATTAAGCTCTTCTTGCATTGCTTGTATCCAGTTGGTGTCCTCTAGAGCATCTTCTATGCAGCTTGGTTCTGTTTGTGAAATAAAGCAAGCAAACATTGTTTCATAGGGGTTGCTTCTTCTTGTTTTCACTCCAGAGGTGGAATCTCCTATGATCTGATTCCTTGGATGATTTCTTAGCCATTTCCTTCTAATTTCTTCAACTTGTTGTTCATTTTGATTTTCAGCAGGTTGCTCGTGATCATCCTGTTCAGCTTGCTGATTTGGATCGTGTTGTATTTCTAACTGTACTTCCAGTTGAATTCCTTCAGGGTTGTATGTATCTTCTTGTATTACTGGTGCCTGTTGGTTTAGAGTAGGTTCCTATTCTCCAAGTTGCTGTGTAGGTGCAGGTTGCTGATTCTGAGTTGATTCAATATTTTGGAGATTTGGTAACTCAGCATCAATATATTCAACACGAGTGTTGGTGATGTGAGTTTTTCCAAGATCTTCATTAAATTCATCTATATCAGCCTTAGAACAGTGTGGTTCATCAAAGTCCACATGTACTGTTTCTTCTACAACAAGTGTTCTCTCGTTGAAGATTCTGAAGGCTTTGCTTACCGAGGAGTATCCTAAGAATACTCCTTCATCTGACTTTGAGTCAAATGTTTTCAGGTAATATTTTCCATTGTTGAGTACATAGCACCTGCATCCAAAAATATGAAAATGTTCAATATTTGGAGTATAACCGAACCATAGCTCATAAGGAGTTTTATTCAAATTTTTGTTGATAATGCATCTGTTCTGAGTATAGGATGCTGTGTTGATTGCTTCTGCCCAAAATCTCTTGGGTAGTTGTGCTTCAGCTAGCATGGTCCTCGCAGCTTCCTTTAGGGTTCTGTTTTTCCTCTCTACAACACCATTTTGTTGCGGCGTCCTAGCTGCTGAGTATTCATGCTTGATTCCATTGTTAGAGCAGTACTCTTCAATAAACTTGTTTGTGAACTCAGTGTCTCTGTCTGTTCGAATTTTGATAATGTTCAAGCTCCTTTCGGTCTGCAGCTTCCTCAGTAGCTCCGGTAACCTTCGCTGAGTGTCTGATTTCTTTGTTAAAAATAGTGTCCATGAGAATCTTGAATAGTCGTCCACCACTACAAGTGTGTACTTTCTTCCACTCATGCTTACTGGTTCTACCGGCCCGAATAGATCCATGTGTAGTAAGTCTAGCACTCTTTCAATTGACCTTAGTATCTTGTTTTTGAAGGATCTTTTAGTTTGCTTTCCCTTTTGGCATGCTTCACATAGACTCTCTTTCTTGTATACCATATCGGGTAGCCCTCTGACCAGTCATTTCCTGGCTAATTTGTTGATCGTTTTGAAGTTCAGATGGCTCATCCGTTTATGCCATAGCCAGCTAGCTTCTGATGATCCTTTTGCTATGAAGCAGGTAGCTGTGGTTACTGAGCTCCAGTCAGCTACATAGATGTTTCCTTTTCTAGTTCCTGACAGTTTTACTTCCTTGGATTGGCTGTCCCTTATCAGGCATTTGTTGTGACTGAACTCCACTGAGTAACCTTTGTCGCAGAATTGGCTTATGCTTAGCAAGTTGTATTTTAGGCCTTTGACATACGACACTTCTTTAATGTGAGTGTTTCCTTTGATGAGAGTTCCAACTCCTCTAGTGCTTCCCTTGGAGTTGTCTCCGAAGATTACTTTGGGTCCCTTGCACTGTTAAAAGTTCTTAAGGATTTCTTTGTCTCCAGTCATGTGTCTCGAACACCCGCTATCAATGTACCATACTTCCTTGCTGGTTCCTGCTGTAGGTACCTCATCATCCTCGCTGTCCTCAGCTTCCTGTGCCATCAGGCAGATAAGTGCTTCATCTTCCGAGGATGAGGAGTCACTGTCATCATCAGAGGAGTCCGCATCTTGCTGCGCCTCCTTGGAAGGTTCCTTGCCCTTTTCCATCTCACTTAGGAAGGCTTTAATTTTCCCCCGTTCCTCTCTTCGTTTTTCCCTTTTCTGGGATGACTCTCCATTGGGGTACCTGTTGACTTTAGGGTGAGGACACTCTTTGGCATAGTGTCCTGGTTTTCGGCAATTGTAGTAGAGATCGGACATATCCTGGTTTGGTTGCTGGACAATGGGTTGTTAGGGAGGTGCCTGATACTTCTTAAAGTCACATTTTCTGTTGTATCTGATGAATTTCTTGAAATTTCTTAGAAGAAGGGCCATTTCTTCATCAGTACCCTCGGCAGGTAGCTCACCCTGCTTACTGCAGATAGCTCCAGAGTCTTTTACGTTTCTGGCTGTCAGGGCAGTTACCTTAGTGCTAGATTCTTCAGCTTCTTTCTTCCTTCTGTTGATATCATATTCGAAGGCTTTTAAGTCAGAGAAGAGGTCAAAGGTACTCATTGACTTTAAATCCATTGACACCCTCATTGCAGTAGTTTTGCTGTCCCATTCTACAGGTAGTGCTCTTAGTACTTTCATATTTTTCTCCTTCTGAGTGTAGAATTTATCCAGGGATTCGAGCTCATTTACAATGTTTGTAAACCTCAGATCCATCTGCTCTAAGGTCTCTTCAGGGAGCATCTCGAACAGCTCGAATTTCTGGGTTGCTGTAGACACCTTGTTCTCCTTAGTCAGCTCTGTTCCTTCGCAGATTTGTTCAAGTTTGTTCCATATATCCATGGCGGTCTTGCATGTCTTGACTTTGCTAAAGGTTCCTTTATCCAGAGTGACGAATAAGGCGTTCTTGGCTACATTGTCCAGGTTAGCTCGTCTTCTATCATCAACCGACCATTCTTCCCTTGGTTTGTCAATCACAGCTTGATGGGGAATGGCTCCTGCATCGCCAACTTCGGCAGCTCTCGCAAATATTGGATTAGGTTTGGTGATCCTTGGAGGTCCATCCGTGATAACCATCCACATTTCGTCATGCATGGCTGAGAGATGTGCCTGCATTCTAATCTTCCAATCGTCATATTCTTCAATAGAAAACATAGGAAGCTTGTGCGTGTCCATGATATGGTGAAAGCAATGTATGCAGATTTTCGAAAAACAGAGATCAGGGATTTGACCAGACAGATTGGGTTTCTAATCCAACCTGCTCTGATACCACTTGTTGGTCCCAGTGGTATAAGGTTAAGAGGGGGGTGAATTAACCTTATCAAATTTTCAACTTTTACTCCAAGAAATGTTAAGTCCCTGATGAACAGGTAGCTAGTAAGCTTACTGCTCGACAGGTTCCTGCTCAGGCAGTGACCTCAGGACTTAGTCAGAGAATGTAATGCACAGCGAAAATACTTATGTTTTTCGAAATGCGCTTTTAATGCAGTATGCTCAGATGCAGATAGATAGATAGAAAGCTATAAAAGGCACAAGCAAGCTTATAGAGGTTCAAGGGTGGAGTAATCCCTCTACGTCCTCTCTACTCCTTCACAAGAAGGAACTTTGTTAAAGCTAGTTTGATTTACAATAGACTCAGCTAACATAAACTAAACTCTAAACAAACTGTCAGCTCTATCCACACAGGTAGCTGCACAGTGACCAACTATCGACCCACACAGGATCTCCACACAGGTTAACCGACCCACACAGGATCCTTTCTCTTCTTCAGAGAGATTACAACTCAGCAGTTTCAACACCTGCCTAAGCGACTCCTATCAGACTTAGAATAAAATGAAAGATTAAAACACAATCAATATGCAGCAAGCTCCTTGAACGTCAGAAGATCACAAAGGTAGCTGGCTTGCTGCTTGCTCAGTCTGATTAACTTTTGAGAGTATAAGCTTGTGCGTCTATTTGCTTCTTAGTTCTCTCTTGGTTGTATTTTTCGTTGTGTTTTTTCCTTTTGTAAATCAGACTCCTATTTATAGGCAACAGATAGTTTTTTGCCTGTTGGGAAGACAATCCTTTGCATGATGAGGTGTCTCTTCCTGATTGGTTCTGCCGATCTTCTGACACCTGTTCTGAAATGCCTTCATTCTGTTCTGCAACTGCTTGTCTTTTGTCTGCGCAACTTCATTCTGCAGACTGCTTGTACTGTGTCCTTGCTGCTTTATCACACATGGCAGATTCTGATTTGTTAGAACTGGAGTGACTCTACTGGCTAGTCAGGTTGCATTGACTCTGATGAAACTGGTAGTATCCTCTTCGAGTAAGTCAGCTTCCTTGACTATCTTCCAGGTTCCTTGTAGCATCCTCTTCGAGTCCTGCTTGCTGGTTGCTTGATACAGTATGCAGGTAGCAGGGACTTCGACTTCCTGGCTGCTTGGCAGAATCCTCAAGTCCTTCCAGCATCCTTGTCTTAGCATATTTACATTTAAAAACACATCCAGATAGCTAAGGCTCTAATCTATTACACGTTTTGTCTCATCAAAATCTATTACATTTCATCCTATCAAAATCAGTACCATAATTTTCTAAATTACAAACTTTCAAAAAAGAAAAAAGATAAAAAAATATTATATCATTCCAATAATGTGATACAATTTCTCCTGTCATGCCCACTAATACCCAACCACGACAAACTCTAGCTTTGACAATTATTTTTTTCTTGTGGTATAAATTTTTTTTTTCTTGTGGTACAAGTAATGCACAATCATAAGAAACTCTTGCTTTTAAAATTATTTTTTCCTTGTGGTACAAATTATTTTTTTCTTGTAGTACAATAGTACAACTAATGCACAACCACGACAAATTCTTACTTTTAAAATTACTTTTTCCTTGTGGTACAAATTATTTTTTCCTTATAGTACAATGATATGAACAACCACGACAAACTCTGGTTTTAAAATTATTTTTTACTTGTGGTACAAATTATTTTTTCCTTGTAGTGCAATTTCTTTTATCATGCCCACTAATGCTTGTTTTTTCTTTTGATGTACAGAAGATTTATGCGTTTTACCACATCATTTGCTCATTAATTCAATCATATTCTGTTCTAGTATAGAAGATGGTTACACTTTTCACCAATATTCATGTTCTTTATATCATTGTACACAATTAATCAATTATTAGTTTAGAAACATTTCCTTATTAGTGGAGCATTGAGTATTCTCATGAATATTGCTAAAATCATATTTGAAGGATTTTTCGAACATTGATTAGAATTTATGATTTCTCGAGAATTGATTAATTGAGTATTTTTAATTATTTTATTCAAGATTATTTTAATATTTTTCATGGTGTAGTGTCTGTGTGGATGAAAATTGGAAAAAATATGTATGTTTGATATGTGGGATGTTAATTATTAAAAAAAATTGGAAAGAATGTGTATTTTTCATGTATGGGATGCTAATTGTTAAAAAGATTTATATAGATTTATGTTGATGAGGGGTTAAATCTATATTTGAGATAATAATTAATAAGAGTCCTGTTGATGAAGGGTAAGGTGTTTGAGATAAGAATTAATAAGAAAATCCGTATGTGAGGTGGTAGCGTGAAAAAAGAATTTATTTATAATATAAAATATTAAAAATTAAAAAAAAATCTTAAAGAAATGTCTGATCAACACTATATATATATATATATATATATATATATATATACAGTTTTGATCACAGTTTTGATTAGGTACGGACTTGAAGAATCATCCTGCACTTCTTTAAGATTTCTTTTTTTAATTTTTAATATTTTATATTATACACATAATTCTTTTTTCAGGCTACCAGTTCACATATAGATTTTCTTATCAATTCTCATTTCAGACACTTAACCCCTCATCAATCAACACTTATCAATTCTCATTTCAAACGCTTAACCCCTCATCAATCTAACATCTTCACATACATGCTCTCTTATCAATTATCATCTCAAAACATAGATCTAACCTCTCTTCTGTAAAATTTCTTTTTAAAATTTTTAATATTTTATATTATATGGAGAATTCTTTTTTTTTTTGCACTACCAGTTCACATACAAATTTTCTTATCAATTGACTATCAAACACTTAACCCCTCATCAATCAACAACTTCATATACATGCTCTCTTATCAATTATCATCTCAAAACATAGATCTAACCTCTCATCAACATAAACCTTTTTACCAATTCGCATGTCACACATCAATCATACACCTTCTTCGCAATTCTCATCCACCCAAATGTTAACATGAAAAATATTGAATTAATCAATTAAATGAAACAATTCAAAATATTCAATTAATCAAATCTGAAGAAATCTTACATTCTAATCAATATTCGAGAAATTCTCAAAATTAACCATAAAAATTAAAATATGAATTGAGCAGCAAAGAGAATAAATTCTCAACAAATCTTCAAAATCAACAAATCATATCCTCCTACTCCATCATGAATTACCAAGAAGTCTTTAATCAATCCTCAAAATCTCAAGTCATCAATTACCAAAAAGTCTTCAATCAATTCTCAAAATCCTCAAAATACCAAGAAGTTTTCGATCAATTCTCAAAATTCTCAAGTCTGTTTAATTACTATCTATTTTTTTATCGTCAAATATAATGAATCTATACATGTGAAAAAAGTTAAAAAAAAATCAGTTCCATAATTTTCTAAATTAAAAACTTTTAGAAAAAGAAGAAAATATTATACAATTCCAATGACGTGGTATAACTTCTCCTGTCATCCCACTAATGGTACAACGACGACAAACTCTTGCTCTTGAAATTATTTTTTACTTTGATAATTTATTGAAATTGTTTTTTGCTTTGATGATTTATGCGTTTCACGATAAACTCTTGCTTTTGAAATTGTTATTTTCTTTAATGATTTATGTGTTTTACTTCATACTCTTGCTTTTGAAATTGTTGATTTATGTGTTTTATCACATACTCTTGCTTTTGAAATTGTTTTTTTCTTTAATAATTTATGCGTTTTACCACATCTTTTACTCTCACTTGTGAAGGATCATTAATCTCAATCATATTTTTTTCTGGTAAAAAAGATCGTTGCATTCTTTCATGAATATGTTCTTTATATCATTGCACAAAACTAATCAATTATTAGTTTAGCAACATTTTCTTAGTGGAGCATTGAATATTCTAATGAATATTGGTAAAATCATATTTTAAGGATTTCTCGAACACTGATTAGGATTTAGGATTTCTTGAGAATTGATTAATTGAATATTTTTCATTATTTCATTTAATTGATTATTTCAATAATTTTTCATGGTGTTGATGAAAATTGGGAAGAATGTGTATATTTCATGTGTGGGATGCTAATTATTAGAAAAAAAAGATTTTTTAAAAAAAGGGAAGAATGTGTATGTTTGATGTGTGAGATGCTAATTGTTAAAAAAAAATGGAAAGAATGTGTATGTTTGATGTGTGAGATGCTAATTGTTAAAAAAAAAAAAAAGGAAATAATGTGTATGTTTGATGTGTGGGATGGTAATTTTTAAAAGGGTTTATGTTAATGAGGGGTTAAATCTATATTTGAGATGATAATTGATAAAAGTCATTTGATGAGGGGTAGGTTCTGAGATGTGAATTAATAAAAAAATTTGTATGTGAAGTAGTAGCGTGAAAAAAGAATTTTGTGTATAATATAAAATAGTAAAAATAAAAAAAATCTTAAAGAAATATTCACGGTGAGCATTCTTCAGGTGTGTGCGTGATCAAAACTCTATATATATATATATATATATATATATGATATTTTTCCATAATATATCCATAGACATTTCCTAAATTTTTTTATATTCGAGTTAGATTATACTATAACTAAGCATACCAATATTTAACAATATTTTTATATTCAATTCAAATTCTAGGATTAAATACAAAAATCAATCAAAAGTAGTTGAATTTCAATTTACAATCTAAACTTTTCATCCGATTGCAACCCAAAGTTCAATAGTTTTTGAAAGGGATACATTTCATAACAAGACCCAATTTATAGATTAATTTTCAATTTTAAACTTAAATTTTAAAGTTTTCAATAAGTGACTCAATTTCATCTTTTTTCTCAATTTAACATTTGAAAATTAGATTGAGTTCTCGACAGAAGATAAAATTAAATTTTCTTTTTATCTGTATTTATAGATTTATCTATATTGATTTCCTAACAATTTCAATATGTATTTATATTTCAAATAAATTAAGATAAGTTAGTGCAATTTTTGAACGATCTTCACCCAACTTATATTAATTTATATACATATATTATATATAATGCAGTTCATAAATCAAGATTCCTTTATTTTCTTAATTTTATGAATAAAATTATAGAAAACCAATTTTAATATTATAAATTAATATTTTATGAATCGAATTAATTATATTTTTCTTTCATTCTTTCTTTCTTTTTTTACATAAATTAAAACAAGTTGGATGAAGATTGTTCTTAATGTGCACTAACTTGTCTTAATTTATTTTAAATATGAATACATATTGAAATATACATAAATCTATAAATATAAATAATAATAAAAAGAAAAAGAAAATGTAATTTCGTATTGAACTGAGAACTGAATCTAATTTTCAAGTTTGAAATTAAAGAAAAATGTTGAATTGAATTCCTTATTGAGAAACTTTAAAATTTAGGTTTACAATTGAGAATTAATTTATAAATTAAATCTTGTTTTGAAATTTATCATTTTTCCACGAAATGTACAAGAAGGACTTGCAACATACTTCAATAAGAGTAAATTAAGCTCAAGCAAAGATAAAGAAAATGGCCAATTGTATAAACACATTTCTTCTTATAAGCGCATTACTGTTTATTGTTTTTCAAATTTCAGTTTTGTTAGTTGAAGCTCGACCAATCAGAGAGAAGCTTGCTTGGGTCTTCAAGGCCAAACCAATTAAGTTATCTTCTGATCTTTTGCTTGCTTTATTTTGTATATAAAGAGGAGCTCAGAGCTGAGAGTTTCCACACATGAAGAAGAGCTATATTCTAGTCTATAGAATCACCTTTAGATAGTACAAAATACCCTTGAGAGTTATATTGTAAAGAGCGTCGGAAGAGGTGAAGAAATTCAATTGTGTTTGTTCGAGTTTTGCTTCTCTGTACGTAATATGCAGATTCTTTCTTGATTAATAGAAGGGTTACTTTGTCCCTTCAACCCATTATATGGGGGCCTATTTTATCCTGAACTAAGTATACTTTTCTGTCTTTGAAACAGAGATTGATCGAGAACTTGCAAAGAAATGACCACTTCTCATCAGCAACATATTGATCATGAGTTTTGGCTTTTAGTACTTATCACCCTGTTGTGTGTCTATATCCTCATCAAATGGTTATGCAAGAATTCTACCAAGTATAGATTGCCTCCATCACCACCACAGCTGCCAATATTGGGAAACCTTCACCAGTTGAGCGTGTTGACTCATCGTTCTCTCCAATCATTGAGTACAAAATATGGACCAATCCTGCATCTTCACATTGGCAAGAGGCCAGTGATAGTTGTTCAATCAGCTCAAGCAGCTACGGAGATCTTGAAAACACATGATCTCATCTTTGCTACTAGGCCAGTATTAAGAGCTACGGGGCCACTTCTCTACAACTTGAGGAATTTATCAGTAGCACCATATGGTGAATATTGGAGGAATTTGAAAAGAATTTGCACTGTCGAACTTCTAAGCAGCAACAGGGTCCAATCTTTCGGTTGTATCAGGGAGGAAGAAACGGCTCTCTTGATGACCAAGATCAAATCATGTTGTTCGTCTTCTACGCCTGTGAACTTGAGTGAATTGCTTATATTGCTAACTAATGATGTGATGTGTAGAGCAGCTTTTGGAAGGAAGTATAGTCAAGGAAAAGATGGCAAGAAGTTCCTAATGCTTCTTGGGGAGCTAATGTATCTGGTAGGCAATTTTGAAATCGGAGAGTTTGTTCCGTGTCTTTCATGGGTTAGTCATGTTAATGGTTTCAATAATAGAGTTCGCAAGGTTGCTAGAGAAGTTGATGAATTCTTAGAGGTTGTAGTTCAAGAACACTTGAATGAAACTGCAAATGGTGCAAAAAGAAAGAGTTTCGTTGACATTTTGCTTAGTATTTACAAGGATCGCGCCATTGATAGGACTGGCATCAAAGCAATTCTTATGGTATATATTTTCTTCTTATCTTCTTCTCCTTACTACAAGAAAAAACATTGATAATTTCTGTTACTTTGGTGTATGTTCTTGCCAAACCAGGATATGATTGTCGGGGGGACTGATACTGCATTTGCAATTCTGGAATGGGCGATGACAGAACTCCTAAAGAACCCCATGATCATGAAGGAATTGCAGAATGAGGTGAGGGGGATTGTGAATGGAAAAGAGAGTATAATGGATGAAGACTTGGAGAAAATGCAGTACTTAAAAGCTGTTGTCAAAGAAACTCTCCGTTACCATAATCCGGTGCCAATGTTAGGAAGAGAGCCACAAGAAGATGTGAAGATAATGGGGTATGATTTTGTTGCAGGGACAATGGTGTTGATAAATGCTTGGGGAATTGGAAGAGATCCTGCTTATTGGGACGAACCGGACAAGTTTCGACCCGAAAGATTCTTGAGTTGTTCGATAGACTTTAAAGGACTAGACTTTCAGTTTCTCCCTTTTGGGGCTGGCAGGAGACATTGCCCTGGAACTGCATTTGCAATTGCAAATGTTGAACTGGTTTTAGCAAATCTCATGCAGAAATTTGAATGGGAGTTGCCATATGGGAAAAAGGGGGAGGCCTTGGATTGTACTGAACTTCCTGGTGGTACTATTCATAGGAAGAATCCTCTTTTTGCTGTGGCAAATCAATGTTATTTCTAGATTTAATATGCATGTCTAGAAGTTGTAATAGATTGATTAGTAGTACTGTTAATCCAATAAAAATAAAATTATAGTGTGTTGATCTATATATCATATATGCATCCTTTCATAATGATAAATACATGGAATAACAAGCTGATGATTTTCTTGAGAATCCATTTCTTCTTGTTCTTATTGTTAGGTTGGGTTTTCAACATGTGGAGAGTCCAAACACCAAACTTAATGTTTATGTGTATTGAGCCCACATTAAGTAGTCCAAAAATTAAAGAGTTCAGTTATAAGTATCTATTTTTGACCTAGTATAAATTTTATGGTCATTGTAGCATTGCATTATAATTTCAAGAAGTGAAAACCTAAGAAAAACCTAGACATTTCTTGAAATTCACCCAAAACCAAGAATCTTTTTGATGTCATGCATATTCAAAGTTCAACTGTTTGATCGAGGTGAAATTTGAACAACACATTCAGGATTTATAGATATTCTACAATTTATTTGATGATTTGTAAAGTTGGAAAGTACACTCAGACATCAGGTTGTTGTGTCAAGGAAGTATGTGTAGACTAATTCAAGAGGCCATTTAGGATAAACCAACCGTTGGATTGAGCTGTACTTTGGGCACACGTTCGACTATATAAAGGCAATTGTTCGACTACATAGAGACAAGTTTTGAATGGAAAAATCTATTTTAGACTATCCAAGTATCGTGACCAGCAGCTAGACATTAAGGTGTTGGGTGACATTATTTCAACTCTTGATTGTCGTCGAGATTGATGTTATCTTAAGTTGCTTTGTAGTTGTAATTTGTTGTGACAGTTGTAAAACTTGTGTATTGTTAATTTTGATTATATAAAACAAAATACATGGTGTTCATTGAACCTTTCAAATAATATTTATTTGATTCAACATTTGAATAACTCATAATATCTCCTCCAAAACTTGTAAGGACAATTATGACATATCCATGTCATTATCCTATCATCAAGATGTCCAAAAGTTAACCAGTAATCTAAAAAACTTTGTAAGACAAATGTCCATATGCAACAACTATATACTATGTCATAGAAGGGATGGTTAATACCATCAAAGAATAAAAGAAATCAAATATCATTCACAAGTTTTACAATTTCAATGAAGTTGCACCGAGCATCTGCATCATTCAAGATGCCTGAAGCAGTCTCTATTTAACACACTTTGATAATTTCTCGTTTTCTTTCTCATACTCGTCCTTCAATTCCTCCAACCACATAAACACTTATTTATCATTCAATCGTAATCAAGAATAGTTGAATACGGGGTAATACAAAATCAAAGATTCAAATTCAAAATATCATCAAATTTAAAAAACAAAATGTTGGTGGGGGGGGGGGGGGGTAACATTTACTTTAAACACAAACACTCTTATAACACACAATTATATAGATCATTATAAGGCACTTGTACATTTTCAAGATGAAACCAATTTATTTCAAGGGAAAGGACGACAATGACCCTACGAATTACATCAAACTAAATAAAGCAAAATAAAAATACGAACCTTAAATCATATAATCCAAACAATACAATTTCAAACAGACCATCAATTTATTCATTTATTTGAAATAGCAAAAGCCAATAATTAAATTAAATTTAATTTAGTTGTTGTACTCATGTGGGTGAGCATGGAGGTGAGCCTCAACAGCATGGAAGAGAGCCTTAGCCTTCTCTTTGCCTTCTTTGATCTTCTCTTCTACAATATTGTGGTGTTCTTTCTTGGTGTGATATGTGCTTTTTGTCTTAACGACGCAGCCTCCTTCGGGACTGGCAACAAATTTGACATCATATGAGATCGAATCAAGATCGTCTCCTAAAACATCACCTTCAATTATACTGTATTTGTATACGTAGTTTGTCTCGTCGATTTCATCGATCCGATGCTTTACACTCTTGAATTGGCTAGCTGTAAGAATATATTTACTTAATGACAATTTTTGTATTTAAAAAATAATACAAATCATATCAAATTAGCAAAGTAATTTTTAAATTTTATAGGTGAATTAGATGGCGGATTAAGAAACTAAACAATGTACCTTCTAAAACTAGAAATTCTGACTGATTACTTCAAATATTAATGGATTTAAATCTTTCGGAATATATAGCTTAAAATTAGTTTAAAATCAAAGTCTGAAAGTTCAACATTATATTCAAATTAGTTGGAATCCCAAATTTTGTTTTATATTTGTAAAAGAATAAATGTATTTTAATCCCAACTTAAGTTTCATTCGTTTTTCAACCATGAGAACTGTCCCTTTTTAATGGTAAGTTTATGTACCTAGATGCAACAATTACAAAATAACTTGATTATTTTGGTATGAACTTATATAAATAGAATAATAATGGTAAAAATGTTCACGGATAATTTTTCTCGACTAGAAAGAAAAAGTTTTAATTACGTCCAAAAAATTATTTATACAAATAATCTTAAAAGAAAACTTCTCATATTGTTAGAGTCATGTACCTTCACCGAAAGTGATGGACTTGATGGTTCCAGCCCCACCATCACCATAGTGGGTTTCAATGCTCTTGAAAGCGCCAGGCACGATCTTGGGGACGAGGTTGTCTCCATCAAGAACGAATGCTTTGAACAACCTCGATGGGGCGATTGAGGAGGCAACATCGTGCTCGTAAGTGATAGAAACCATGATGATTAGTTAGTAAATATCTTGAATTAATCGAGAAAATAGTAATTGGATCAAAATAAGCAAGAAGAAGAGGAGAATGCTAAGAATTCAAGCTTGCTCGAATTGTGTTTTATGTGAGAAACAAACACCCTATTTATAAGTGAAGACAGAGTTAAGGTTGTCATGTGAACATATTTATCACCTTTATCAAATTATTAGTTTCATTATTTTTGGTCCAAATTGTACTAAATAAATGACAATCTAAGTTGGCATGCTGAACCAGGAAGTTTAATGTAGGTTGTGATGCTTTGTTATTCTTTTCTTATTTAACAAACTTTCCATGAATTTTTTTAATTATTTTTTTTGTCACTTTCTAGAAGTTGAGCCCTTTTATTAATTTTTTTTTCCCTCTTTTTTTTGTTGGTAATTGCATGCCATTTCATTTCATATGATTTTACATGGGTTATTGGTTAATCAAGGTCATGTTGAAATTTGAATTATGGCTAAATTAATATGAACAAAATTAATGGATAACTAAATCTTTAATATACATTAACTCGTATAATATATTCTTATGGGTATATAAAAATTTATGAAAATATTATTTACATATAAACTTATTTTCACAAAATTTATATATAAATTATGGGTTAACTCATTTCATGTAATTAGATTCATATTCATGGTTTCAAAATGTCGTACTTAGATTCATATTCGTGGTTTCAAAATTTATATTGTTACTTGGTGAAGTTAATTTTTCAATTGATATGCATTTATCCATAGTCAAATAACAACCACTTTCGAATAAATGTGCAACGTAAGCGATGTGCAGCTGGTCGAAACAGCTAATGGTTTTTGATAAAAATACATGCAGGTTGCACTTTTTTTTTTTTATTAATTCAATTATGGGACCTACAAATTAATGAATTAGCCACCTCAATTATTTAATTTCCTATCATATTTTAACAACTAACTTTAATCCAAAATAATCTTAATATGTAGTATTATTATCTGACCCGCAAGATTTTCTCTATAAAAAGTTTTATTGATTTAAAGCCCTAAAGATGGATTAATTATTTACTCAGTGTTTATAGATAAAAAAAACTATCATAAAAAAGATGAAACAATAATTTAAAGACCATAAAAAATAATTTATGTTTGTCATCTCAAATTTAATTTTAATTTTATTAATAATATCAGTGTTTTCATAATCGAACCGGTAGCCAAACCGGTCCACCGGTTCACGGTTCAACTGGTCGGATCGGTTGAACCGATCGTTCAACCGGTAAAATGATCTTTGTCTATTTTTTTTCAATATTAGTTATGTTACATTAAAAAAGTTATATAGTTATATGATTCATATTAAAATAAATACAATAAAGTCATAAAATGTCAAACTACATACCCCATAATCCATAATGAAGTCTCAAACTAAAAATTAAAATATTAAATACTAAAATTTAAGATAGATAAAATGACAAAGTAAAATATTGTAAATCTTGATGATCATATCACATCATCTCCTTCAACCATTTTTGCCACAATTCGTTCCTCATCCCCTTCTTCGATATCTTCCAAATGATACACCTCACTTCCAATATTATCCATATCTATAACTTTATATAAATGTGCTTGAATATTGAAAATAATTAATCGACATTAATCATATCATATTTAATTTTTTTAGAACTTGTTGATATTAACGAAATCAATCATATATATTATTGAAATATCTATATATTAATATTTAACTTTTGTAAAACTTATCGATATTGACGACATCAATCATATCAGTATTTAATTTTTTTTAGAACTTGTTGATATTAACGATTAAATATTTAATTTTTTTATAACTTGTTGATATTAACGACATAAATCATGTATATTATTAAAAACGAATTCAGGCCATTATTACATACATCTATCCATTGTTTCTTGGAACTTTCATAGCCCAAAAAAAAACTGATTTTCCGGTTTTCCGATTCCCAGTTATAACCGGTTCAACCGGTTTTTGACCGGTTCTTTTCGGTTGAATCGAAAAAACGGTTAATTGGGTGTAACCGGACCGGTTTCCGTGCCGGTTCCCGGTTGAACCGGCCGGTCCGATCCGGTTATAAAAACACTGAATAATATAATTGTTATTAATTGTAATTATTCTTTTTTTTTAATGTACATACATCAAGTTCATTCATTATATTGTGTATTATCATTTCAATAACATTCTCAAATAATATTTAGAAATCACAAGGTGTGAAACAAAACCTTATTAAGTATTAATTGATAGTTTGAACTTTCAAATGCATGAAACAGTTTCATTATGAGGAATGTATAGTGTATACACACACAGTATATATTTTTATGTATTAATTAATTAAATAATAAATATTATACCAGATAAAAATTGTCAAATATAGCATCTTGTGAAGTATCATTTCTACCATATTCTTAGATATATGATTTAAAGGCATCCATATATATATATCACGAATTTCTTAAATAGTATTTTGAATGTAGTTTTAGGCTATAATCAAATTAATGTTTGTTTCTTACACTTACGAAAATATATCATGTATTTGAATAACATCATTTGGATGTTACAGCATTGACAAATCACAGAGTTTACATATATTGACTGAAATATATATTTTGACTATTGAAATGAAAATGATAAAGTTTACAAACCATATGGGGTCATCTTCTAGAATTGGAATATTTTCACAGTATATATATATATATATATATATATATATATATATATATATATATATAATCTTCTAGGTGCACGTTGGGATATTGATCACTTTTTTTCCAGTAAATTATATGTTGGACCCCGAGTCGAGGAGAGTTAAGAACTAAAATCAGACCAGTCATCAAGAATAGTCGATCTGGATCGATTCCACATCGTAGATTCTCGGTCCAATCTTTATCCGAAGATAAGACCTACTCGATCATTCTAGAGAGCCGATCAGAACTGTACCCGTGGCTGTTCCGAAACAACATTCCACCAATCAAACCAGGATATGGTGAGGAAGACCAGAAAATAGGTCGGTTAGATTCCAGGGTGACTTCTTAACAGATATCTTATAAAAAAAAAGTCATGGGAGCAAGCCAACCCCACACTTCCTTAAAGATAGAGGTAGGTAGACAAAAGCTAACTGCTCACTTCCTTAAATAGAGGTGGTAGAAATTGTGGGAAGGTGGGGGATCCATCCCACTACTTGTATTATTACCTTTAGTCTATAAATAGTAGAAAGGTAGATGAGATCAGGGTTCGAATTTATTGTATTCAAACATTAGAGAACTCATTTTTCTTATATATATAAAATATGTCATGGTTGGTCACATCTAACAGACCAGGATAAGCCAACCAAATTTGCCTGAGTAGGCTCTAGGCACAGTACTTTCTTCACATTTTAGTTGATTTCTTTATTCGATTCGGTTCATTAAGCCGGATTATTTTAATTTGGGTGTTTGACTAGGAATTTGCTCTTATATAAATTCCATCATCAATATTTTTGGTGCTAGCTAGAAGGAGGGGGGCTTTTAGCATTCAACGAATGTTAACTCCGAAATTCACAATGAACGGTGAGAAACAAAACATGTCATTAGATTCCTCGGCCCTTTTCTCTCAGCCTGGTGGATCTGGTAAGCAAAATCTGGTTATCCCGAATAGGGTGTTTCAGGGTGCCCCATCACTTCAAAGACACCAAGGACTCTGATAACCACTAATGAAATTAGAGCAATTAATTATGGCTCAGTTAAGCAAAACGCTGAAGGAAGCCAAACAAAGGGAAAAAGATCAAAGGGCCAACGGGCTAATGGAAGACGCAGAATTTTCAGATGAGCCCATGCAAAAAACAAAGAAATTGAGGAAAAAAGGTTGCGGGGGACCACAGGCCTGTAAGGAGCCCATCTTCGAAATGGCCCCTAGCAGACAATAGAGGACGTTTGTTCTAAGCCGACAACCAGGCTGAGACCAGAAATGTTTTTGATCGAATGGGAACGGCCTCGACATTGGAGGCTAGGAAGTCTGCTAGGAAACTATACGCAAGAGAGGGGGCTCAATAGGTTGAAAACCATAGCACCGCCCATATTGCTAGGTACGAGCCAATGATCGAGGAAGAGCAGGACCTGAGAAAGAGGCTAGCTGAGGCTAGGAAAGGCAGGACAGAAAGGGGAAGTTGGAAAAAAGTCACCCTCTTTGTGGAACACATCTTGGAAATGACCACTCCGGCCAAGTTCAAGATTTCACCAATCAGGCTCTACAACTGAAAAATCAACCCGAACACCTACTTGAATAAATACTCGTTCAGGATGAAGTTTCAAGGGATCAGTGAAGAGTTAATGTATAAGGCTTTCCCACCAACTTTTACATTGTTTAATTACATTACAATTATACCATTCTAAGTTTTATTATTTTATAAAGCATGAGACAAGAACTAGTTACTTCCTAGTAATTATATTAAATAAATATAAATATACTAATAACATTGATTAAAAGTGAAAAGTAGCTAATCTTCATCAAATGTATGTAATCTCCATCAGTATCTTATTAAAACATGCAATGTTGTTACTTTTTTTTTCAACATTAGTATTGCTTGGAGCCCAATTACGTACATGTATTCAATGTTAGGTTCTTGGAGCCCAAGCATCATATTGTCATAAAATGTGAGAAAAAGAAAAAACTGCTTGCTGTATGGATAAGAACATGTCTACTGAAACTTTAAAAATAGAAAAAATATTTAAAAAATCTAAACAGGGCAGCACTTTCTATTTTTAACCGAGAATTATTTTAAAAATTGATAATAATACTATTATTGTGCTTAGATTTTAATGTAATTCAGTATTATACATTATTAAATCTAATTAATGCATATAATTAATTCAATATCATATTATATAGTGTTTACTTGGGATTAATTAGGATAGAATAGTTATTGGGATGAGGATGAAATATGGATAAATTTGAAAAAGTTATCAATTGTTTACTTCATATGATTAAGGATGAGAAGTGGATAACATCTATTATTATAAATTGTTTACTTCAAGTTATTAAACTTTATGAGGGATTCAATTACTGAAACACCATTTTATTTAGAAACTATTTGTAAAATCCACAAATATACTACTAAAATAAATAAAAAATTATAAAGAATTATAATTAAAGTTGAAAACAATTATTTAAAAAAAACCAAAATTACAAATTAAATGACTGAAAAGTATTTTTGAAGTCTACAAATTAACTAAAAGTATTAAAAAATATACAATTAAATAAAAAAATATTTTTAAAATCTACAGATTAATTAATAAAACTTTCAGTTTTCAATTTATTTAACAAAAATAATAATTATATTTTTTTTTATTTACAATATTTTTCAAAATTTTATTACCTATTTATTTACTTTCAATATACTTTTCTATCATAAATTTTATGTTTATTGAAATATTTATAAAAAAAAAAAAAATTGAAGGATAAGATTTATGTTGGGTTGGAGAGTGGGATTAGTATCCTCTATTTATCCAACTTTTATTCATTATTCCCAAATTTTGAATGGACCTCCTTTTTTTACCTGCGACAAAGAAACATACGATTAATAGGATAATTTAATCGTATCTCATTTTATCCCACCAAATAAACACAATAATGGATGATATAGGAAAATTCTCTAGAATTGATTCCTAGTTTGGATGATAAAAAATGTCCAAAATCATATTTAAAAATTTTCATGGTATGATCTGATCTCATCTTCAGGAATGTAAATCAACATAATGTGATGCTTGAGATTTTTTTTTTTTTATTGGAAGAAATTTGTGTGCGCTAGATCACTTGCATATAATGTATTTGCACATTTATTTAATACAACTTATTAAAGAAACTATATAACACCGTAGCATGAAATGACCTAATCCAAACGGGTTGAATTCTATGTTTGGTTCGTTTGTTGGGTTAGTTAGGTTAGTTGGGTTGTGGTGGGTTTGCATTATTTGGGTTAAATTTGATTAATTTTTTGATATATTTAGTTTGAATGTTTAATGATAGATTTGATTTAATTTTGTGTTTGATTTGAATGTTGTGGTATCTATTGAATTAGGTTTATATATTAAAATTTTGTTTGGTTTAAGTGTTTGTTATAGGTTTCAAAAAGTCACATCCAAAATGCTCTTACAATAAAAATGAATATAATTTAAAAAATATATATAAAAATAAATATGGAATGAAAATTGGGGTTATGGTGGGAAATAACCTACCCAAAAGTGGGTGGTTTATTAAATCCACCACAAGACCATTTTTATCATTTTTAACTGAGGTCCAAAAAAAATACGGGGTTTTCAACCTATAAAGCAAACATAGGTTTGTTCGGGTTAATTAACCCTAACCAACCCAAACCTCCAAACTAAACTTTTGTACTCGGGGTATGAACCTGTTCCTAACCCGATCCAACGCGTGTACCACTAGTGTGCTGTTGTTGACACCCAAAAATAATATATTTCCCTAACCAACTCACTAATGTGGCAAGGTAAGGGGTCGAACTGCCAGAGAATAACTTAATTGATTTGAATAAAGTCATGTAAGAAAGCAATAAAATTGGGGGGATTTGTTTGGTTTGTTGAGCAATCTTGCAATAAAATAAAATTGCTATAAGAATTTAAAAATGATGATCGAATAATGAATAAAGTAATCTAGCCCTTGGATAGCATCTCCTAAAATAATTCTTCCAAATTAATCAGTAGTCTCGTTTAACTATACATTTGTAACACCTCATACCCCTATAACGTATATCTCACAATAAAATATTCATCATATAAGCAAATCATGCTGACATTTTATTTATCCATATAAGTATAAAAATATTATTTAAAAACTAATATCATATAAGATTAAAACATATAACCCATATCCCAGCATAAATCAGACTAAATACAGCTTATGATACACATGTCCAAAATGCAAAATGCAGAGGAGGAGAAGGTTGCACAAGGCATTAGCCGGCCGACCTGATATAGCGTGATGTCTATATGTACAAACCCACTTCAAAAGGCTATTGAACCTAAAAAATAAATATGCGATTTTTATGAGTCGCAACTCAGTGAATATAAACCATTACTTTAATTAAATAATAAGCAAATAACAATCATTAACATTAGTCAACAATATAATCATCATGTGCAAATGTCACTATATCCGATTTATTATTCTGTGAACTGCTCGAGCTTGGATCTATCCCGCGATTTCCAATATGGCATTGTGTATATAGACCCGTAGGTCTCCAATATGATTATAACCCGAAAGTCTCTACTATGTATATAGACCCGTAGGTCTCCAATATGAATATGACCCGAAGGTCTCCACTGTGTATACAGATCCATAGCAAGACAGTCACAGACCCTTTTAATTTCATGTCATATGTAATGCAACATATCAATCATCTGAACATATAATCAGATATACATTTACCAATATATCCTTTGATCCAATGACAATTCGTATAAATACATACTTCTTATAGAACCCATATAACAAACCTTGCAGATAAATCATATCACATTGCGTATAAATCACATATACGGTTTATACTCACATTACATATAAATCACATAGCATATAAGTCACATATATAGTTTATACTTACCCGGCTAGGATAAGCGATTTGTTCGTCACTCTGCTTCCTCCTCTCGTTCTACAGCCCGTGCTCCTATACGATTTAATGCAATTTAGCCTAATCGTCCCCTTAATATATTTATTTCCATTATGCAATGAAATGCAATGCATGTATGTTTAATTTCATTTATTTCATATATGCATATGATACAAGATTCTAACAACCTTTATTCTTTTGACGTATTCAACTATGTTCAGAATTCCCTTTATAACTTGAATTATAAAATTCCAAGTCAAGCAAGGCAAAATTCGGTAGAAACTTAACATATAGCTCTACAACTTTCATATTTAACACTTTTCCTAATTCAGTCTCCAACCTGCATAAAATTAGGCTGCAAACAAGCATAATTAACCGTTTTCGAATCGAATCATTATAAAACAAGCCCTAGAATTTTGACATTATCTTACTCAATATTTAACCGAGTCATCCACGGTTTGCTCTTGAGTTTAGCTAAGAGATAGGGCTATAACTTTCATGTTTTAAGCTTTTCCTTATTCGGCTTACCAAGCTACCAAAACATCCAATGAATTATAATAACTAGAGACATACATAATTCACTAATTATTTATACCTTTCGGGAAAAATTTTGAGAATTCACTCCAATCAAATCGAAGAATACGTCCCCACGAACTCCCCCTCAAATTTTGAAAAAAAACGGTGAAAAAATGAAACTAAAATTAACAAACCTTCCTTTTTTTTCTTTATTTCTCCCTCTATTTTTTTTCTTTTCCTTACCTCACTGTTCTGTTTCTGTCGCTGTCCTATCTTTCCTTTTTATTAACACCAAATGCACCGCCTCCAACTTACGTTTGCTTTTGCATTACTTTTATTATTATATTATTATATTAACTAACTTAAGTTTGCAGTTTGTTTTTGCATTAATTTTATTATTATATTAACTAACTTATCCTAACTTATATATACACATATACTAATATGTATTGTCACGCCCCAATTTCTTTCATAAAAAAAAAATTTATCAGAGTTTTCCACACGGGCGTGTAGGAAGAAAAAAGGTAGGAAACGAACAAAAGATATTACATAATAACCATCGGCTTCAACCAATTTAACATAATATTCACAGCGGAAATATCATCAGGATCTCACATCCCAAACACACATCATCATCAGGATCTCATATCCCGAATACACATCATCATCATCAAACGTGGATTTCTTACAACATTGTTTTATAAAGAGAAAAGTTTGAGAAACATCATATTAAAAATAATTACAGATCCAGAAATATAGCACCTCCTCTCTCCTTCTAGGGTTCATCATGTTTATCACCTCCTGTAACGTGAATTATAGAATAAGGGGTGAGTGCGTTGAATACACTCGTGGGGAATAAAATCCACGTCTAAATTTTCGACAGACATTTAAATCAGAAATAAGCATAATCATCACGGAACACAACACGAAATATGCACAGCAGACATTAGAAATGATAAGGGATGAATAGGTGCGGGCATCGCCCGTCTTATCCCATAAAACGGCCTCAAATACCGCAGGTGCATTTCAAGGACCACCAAACCTTTCATAGAAGAATGGAAGTAAGGAACGAATGCATGAAGGGGCGCCTCAGCGGGCCCGCCCCTCACAGTAATAAGTATGTCACAGCAAGTATAATCACAGCATTTAGTATTCTTCAATCATGCTTGGAATAGGGAAAACTGTAAACAGATAAAGAGTTAGAAATTACCCCCACCTTGTTCGGTGGTTACCACGTGAGTTGCAAGTATCCAAGATCACGTATCTCAATGCTTCAATCCAACAGGTAGCCTACATAATTTACGGTGTTTTCTTAGATCATTATAATATGTAATTAAAGATTAAACCAATATTGGATCGGTTACTATCGATCGAGATGAGACGAATCGGAACGATAATCCTAACGATTGAGGTTGAAGAAACAAGAGGGAAATATCAGTTTATAAGGCTGAGATGAAAGAGAATGAATTTTGGATCACAAAAAAAAAAGAATGAGCTCAATCGGAGTTATAACAAGTTCGAACGGAGCGTTTTAAGATTGAGGGGTATTTTGGTAATTTGGTCAAAGGGTTGACTTTGACCGAAACCCACGACCCCCGGTCAGCGATATCTCGTTGGCGACGACTTGATGTTAAAGAACGATGAAAAGAAAACGAGATTCAGATCGAAAATACGACGTCACGCGCGTTCCTCGCTACGGGAGAAAAACTCCTCAGCGTCTCCCGGCAACGGGAGAAAAACAGGGCAGCGTCTCCCGGTGGCTGCCTAGTTTTCTCGATAGCGGGACAGCATCTCTCGGCAGCTGCCAATTTTTCTCGACAGCCTCGGCCCCGTCTCGCACTCAGGTCTTCCGTCGTCGACCTGCTCGACTAGCCTACTTCCCGGCACCATCAACTGCGACGGTGCTGCCCTATGCCATCGACCCTTAGTCCTCCGGCTAGCCCGCACCGCCGGCTACCAGATCCGACCATCCCTAGCCGGATTTCGGCATGAATAGTGTCGGAAAAAAAGCCTCAAAAACCCTTCGTCACACACATTTCACAAACTCCTTGTGCAACAACCCCATTTCTAACCCATTTTCCGACACCGGCGCCGCCACACATGGCAGCGCCACCCCTCCAGTGCCTAGCCCACAACTCCGGCAGGCCCTCTGGTGCCTGCAACCGCGAGAAGAAGAGAGAGAGAGAGAGAAGAAATGGGAGAGAGAAAAGATGGTAAGAAATAAGGGTTAAGGGTTTTGGAGATCGTTTTTTACCGTTTTCCGGCAAACGGGAAATCAAAATTGAATTCCGGAAGTTGTCCTAAATTCATCTCGTCGAGGGCTACGTTGTGTATGAAAATCAGCCAAAACTGATAAGTTTGAATTTTTCCGACGAACTCCGGCGGCGGAGCACCGGAGACAGAATGAAGACGGGAAAGAAAAAGAGAGAGGAGGGAGAGACTTATGTGTGTTCGGTGCTTTTCGACTCGTTCGAAGAAACGGTGAAAAATGAAACAAATGAGCACCTATTTATAGAAATTTGAAAAAGTACTATTCACTAGGTTACTGTTCAACAAGGTTAGGTTATTATTCACGATAAGATTTCGGTTACTGTTCATCCCGATTCCATTCCTTGTTTTTCCGAAACTCTATATTTTGTCCTTTTCTTCGTCGTTTGAGCTACAGGTGTCCGATTGACCTCTAGTTCGTTTCTATCTTCTCAGTTTTCCGTTACGCATCTAATGGTATAAAAATATTCTATTTTCCATATCTATGAATTTTATCTATCTAAAATCGGTCGTTAAACACGTATCTGAAACGCACGTAAGTAAATTAAACACTCAATAATTAATACACATAAGATATTTCAATTAAGGTTACTTATTTAATTAACCAATTATGCTTCGTTTTTGTCCTGGGCACTACATATATAGTACATGTATATATATATATATATAATTTAGATTTATTTCCTTTGCAAAAAATTCAACATAATTTATATTATTATTAATCAAATAATTTATATTATGCACTCGAAGATTACTCGAGTCTCAATCCATTATAATAGGGGTTTCTCAACGCTAATTATCTAAGAGCATGTAAATAATACAAAATGCATATGATGCATGAAATGAATGCCCAATGACGTATATATTTTGGTCGAGAATGTTACAACATTATCCCAAGTCTCGCCCCTAAACTAGTGATACGATCAAACTAGTTCGAATTATTCCTTAAGTTTAATTAATCAGGAAGTACGACCCCCAATTAATTTACCCTATGTATGACCCCAAAACATGTATTTAAGATTCAATTCATAAGATACATTAACGAATTAAAATAATAGGGCAAACTAGACTATGAAAATGAAACATTCGATTCATATAATCTAGACCTTGTTATCCCAAGAGCTACGAACTCTATCGTTACTATGATCACAAAATTATAACAATTACGGATTATAATTTATAATTTAATTATGGATAATAATTAAGCATGCGAATTGATCAAGTTCATATACTTAATAAATTAACCTACACATAGCATAAAACAAATAACAAAGAAATCAAGATAGGATAGAAATATTTTACTACTCAATTAACTTTCAAATCATTTAAGATTCTGATGTTTTTTTGAACTAAAAATAAAAGCTTAGCCTCTAAAGATGTTTATCCATAAAGTTACAAGAAAAATGAATGATAAGCAAAATATAATTCTCCTTTCCTTTCCAGCCTCTGTCGTGTCTTCATTTCTGGATGAGTTTATTGTCCTATACCTTTTTCTTTTAAAACTACTCATTTCCCTTTCTAAAAGACCAATTAAGAAATGAATCATTTTAGGCATAACTTATGTCACGTAATCACGAATTTTTCACCATCCTGTCTTGGGTCGGAGCTTAAATAGGTGCGAGGCATGGTTCTGCCAGATTCGAATCCGTGAGCGCAAAACTACATAAGTATAAGACATGAAAGTTGCGTCCTATACCCATAGGATATCCTTTTGGTGTAACGATAAAGCACTTGATGGTCCAACACTTGGTATCAGAGCAGGTCACGAGTTCGAATCTCCCTGAAAGCACTTTATAGTGGGAGCTGTCAGGATCTTGGAATTGAGGATGCTAATGCGCAGCGGAGGTTGCTATGGTGGCCAGGACCTGAGAAATGTGAACGGACCTGGAACTAAGATGATGCTGACGTGGCGGAGCGGGCCTGGGTGGCGGTGGAGCCTGTGTGGTGGAGCAGCCTAGGTGGCGTAGCGTGGAAAGGCTGGCAGGTGTTGGGGGGATTGTTGGGAATTTTCCCAACATCCTGCCTTGGGTCGGAGCTTAAATAGGTACAAGGCACGGCTCTGCCCGATTTGAATCCGTGAGCGTAAAGTGGGGGGGATTGTTACGAATTTTCCCAACATCTTGCCTTGGGTCGGAGCTTAAATAGGTGCGAGACACGACTCTGCCAAATTTGAATCCGTGAGCGCAAAGCTATATAAGTATAAGATATTAAAGTTGCATCTTATGCTCATTGGATATCCTTTTGGTGTAGCGGTAAAGTGCTTGATGGTCCAACGATTGGGCTATCATTAATGATGGAATTAAATTGTTGTTGACTTGCACAATTTTCTTTTTCGTGGTTTATATAACTTGCACTTCTTGTATTTCAAATGACTCATCTCTCACACAGTTATAAAATATGACTTGAAATTCATGGGAAACACAAAATCAAAGCCAAATATCGAACCTAGCAATAATCGGGTAATTGCGAGAAATTAATGAACAATTGAATGCAAATATTGTCACATTAAACATGTAAATTATAACACACAAAACCCAACTTATCAATCGCCTTCATGTTCGTCCATGTGTCTCCACGCATTACCTACATCATAGTTGGTGTTCGCTCATGTGCCACCAAATCTGTATAATTAATTATTTAACCAAAGTATTAGTTATATATAAAACTCATGTGCAATCGTTATACTGTGCGACGACCATACTTATAGCAGAAAAAATCATACTTATAGTTATTAAAGACATACTTATATAACTCACACTTGTACTTTTAAAAAACATATTAATAGCACATACTTATAGTTGAAAAACACATACTTATACCTGTAAAATGTATACTTGAATCCCGTAGTATGTGAGACAATCTCATAAAAGATCAACTCTTAGTTATATACTCATAAGATATTAGTTGCATATTTATAAGATATTACTTGCATTTTACTTAATTTGTTCAGTGAAAGATATTAGTTGTATGCTTATAAATTATTAGTTGTGTACTCATAAGGTATTAGTTGCATAATTGAAATATATATTTACATTTTACTTGTTTAGTAAATGGTATTAATTGTATAGTCAAAATGTATTATTACTTGTTTTATCTAAAGATATTACTTGTTTTGTTTAAAGGTATTACTTTGTTTGTAATGAAAGATATTATTTATTTTGACTTAAAGGTTTTAGTTATTATATGTAGAGATATTAATTATTTATAACAAATGTCTAAAGATATTATTTATCTATATTAATATAAAAATAAGAAAATTGACATCTAAAATTATCCTATCATAATTTTCAGCTTAAAAAAAATCAAAACTTAATTATTATGTCAGGTATATTTTATATTATATTAATAACTTACTAAAGAAGCTTATTTTTATTATCTTGGAAATATTTACTGCAAAATCTGATATTACAAGTGGATTGTTTTCAATAATTTTTTTATGCTCCCGATTCACTTGTGTTCATATTTTGATCATTCTTTGTTGTGTTCATCATTATAATTGTATTGTTAACTTTATTGATAAAATATTCTTTAAAGATTTTATTTATTGATTTTAGATATTTATTCATTTTCTGTTTTAATGAGATCAACCTTTTATTTTATTATGTTTTTATATTTACCAATGTGATATTTAAATTTTATTGGTTACTTTCTAATATTATCAAAAACAATATTTAGAATAACATAGATTTGATGTTAAATTATATAATTTTTATCAATTTAAATATTAAAATATTATATATATTTCATGTTAAAATTATATGTTACAATTACCGAATCTTATATCACAAACCGTGCAACGCATGAGAGAACTACTAGTATATCTAATAGGTATTACTTTGTTTATTCATAAGATATTAGTTACATATTCATGAAGTAAAGTTAAGATATTAGTTACTTAGTGAAAGATATTATTTAAGATATTACTTGTGTCATGTAAATGTATTATAATCGTATAAGTTAAAAGGTATTACTCATACACTCAAAATGTATCAATGTATTGTAGAGTGTAAGTTTAAATTCTTAAAAAAAAAAATTACAAGTTATTGAATGTAAGTTATTATTCATATAATTTAAGGTATTACTTATATAACTTAAATATATTAATCATGTACTCAAGAGATATTAGAGTACTTAAATTTAAAATCTTAAACTTTCAAATGCGAGTTTACATCATCTTCTTTCTTGAATTTTCTACAATAAATTTCATGAAATCATAAGAAGGGAGAGATGAATGACTTCACTGACGGAATAATCAATAACTCCTAATAAAACAAATGATCTACGAAGATGAAATATTAAAAGAAGATTAAGAACAAGAAATTACAAACATAATTTCTTGATTCAAATAAAAAAAAATCACAAACATTGAATCATGAGTTGAAGGAGGAGATGAAGATGAAAATAGAAGAAGACCACCCTATATAGAATGACTGTCATAAATATTTTTAGAAGATTGAGAAAAAGAAGAAGAAGAGAAGAGAACAACATTGTGTGCAAGAAGAGGAGCGAAGGCTATAACTAGGGTTAATTTGAGGAAAGAAAATGAAAATATAAAAATGAAAAAGATCAACGGGTCGGGTTGGGACGCAGATTCTAGGATCTGTCCCCTAAAAGCACACAAACCTCACTGTATATAGAGTGTGTAGAAAAGGGAATGAGTAGGGATGACAATGGGGACAGGCCAGGGTGAATAGTAAAATACCCAGGTCTACCCTGCACCCTTGATAGAGGACCCGTGCCCCTCCTTGCCACGCCATGGATCATGAAAAATTGTCTCGCATTCCGCCTAGCCCAACCCCATTTAACCAAACATCTTAACCAAAATTAATTAATGTATACATTTTAATTAATTTATGTCCCTATTAATCAATTTATTTAAACGAACATTTTGTCTAAATTTTTTAATTGAGAAATAAAAATATTATAAATGGATACATATCATACTATATGTAAACGAACATATTATTATGAAATATTATATTATTATATTATTTGTGATAATATTATTACATATTATTATGAAAAGTGGGTTGTTAAATCTCTTTAGTTTAATAAGACCACATTTAACTCAAAATGTATTTTTTTTTAAAATATGATTAAAAAGAATAATTTATATATTTTATGATAAAAAAATATATCTTATATATTTTATGGTATTATGGCAATTTCCTCGTATTATAAACCACAACCTAAATCTGCACTTTAAAACCCTACATTCAGTCTCAGACACGAAATTCCGCATACAACAAACGCACAATCTCATCTCTGCGCGCAAATTCTAAACCCTAATTTCAAGGCATTTTTCAATGGAGAACGAAAACAGGGAGAGCAATGAAGCCTCGCCTTCGCAACCGCTGCAATCACTCTCCATTTCTCCTCAACCACAGTAAGCTCTCTTGCATTCCTTGAACAAGATTATCTAAGTATACTTTTTGTAGGGCAGCCTGTACAACTATGCATTTGCTTTTCTCTTCTATTACTGATTGCAAGATCTGGATTTTGAATTGATGGATGAAACTATTGTAGGATGAGCTTGAAAGAGAAGTTTGATTTAGTAAGGAGCATCGGTGAGGAATGCATACAGGAGGATGAATTGGAGAGATTATTGGCAAACAAGCCTCAACCTATTTGCTATGATGGATTTGAACCATCAGGAAGAATGCATATTGCTCAGGTTTCTTAATTTCGTTTCTAGTGTAGTCTTGCCGAAAAGTCATCTTGTTTGATTTTATCATTCTCGAAGAATCAATTAGTTTGAGTTGGTGTTTTTTAGTGTGTTGGGAAATAGGTGATTCCTGTTATTGTTTGAGCTGATTCCAGTATACCAGTAGGCTATATTGTGGTGTGCCTAATTTGTCCTGTTTCCCCCTGCATCGTCATTAGATCAGATTTGGGATTAACTGAACTTTGTGTAATGTTTTGCGAATAAAGAGTTGGCTCATCACCTGTCTAAGTATGCATCTTGGAGTTTTGGTTCTCCTTACTTTTTCTTGGTTGAGTTTTAGCTGTAATTTTTAATGTGAATCTACTAAACGTTTTTATTGACAGAAATTTGCTGTTTTGTTCTTTATTAGAGGATAATTTAACCTCATATAGTAGGATATGTGATCTAAAGTTGGTTTTATTTTTGATGGAAATTAATTGTGTAATAGCTTTTTTGGTTGTGGATGAGGCTTGTGTCAGATTATGTAATTTCTAATGATCTATTTATTCATTTTTGGTGCATCATTCTTTTTACTTATTGCAATTGATTTCTATATCCAGAGATGCTCAGCTCTTACTATATATACTATGTACTTATCTGTGATATATGAAACATTGAATTTGCTCATAAAATGTTGTATGCATGTTTTTTAGAGATTGATGTCTATGTACCTAGAAGGCGAAAGCCACAAGTAAATGTTGAAATAGATGTTCTTTACACACTTATTGTGATCTTGTCAAATGGGTATGATGTACACCTCTGAACAGGGAGTTATGAAGGCAATTAATGTCAACAAGCTGACTTCTGCTGGCTGCAAAGTAAAAATATGGATTGCAGATTGGTTTGCACAGCTGAACAACAAAATGGGTGGTGACTTGAAGAAAATTCAAGTAATAGGACAATACCTGATCGAGATATGGAAAGCCGTGGGAATGGATATTGAAGGAGGTCAAGTAGAATTTCTATGGTCTTCTGAAGAGATCAACTCCCGGGCTCATGAGTACTGGCCCCTTGTGATGGACATAGCCAGGAGAAACAAGCTCCCGAGAATACTGAGGTATGTATATCATTTTTCCATGCTTTTAACTGAATGTCCAATTACTAATCATCTCTTTCTTCTGTTTCTTTTTTCCTTCTTAGGTGTTGTCAAATTATGGGTCGCTCAGAGCAAGATGAACTGTCAGCAGCTCAAATTTTTTACCCGTGCATGCAATGTGCTGATATATTCTTTCTTAAGGTGAACTTTTGTATAAGATTACATGGTTATGCTTTTGCTACTTGTGTGTATTTAGAAATGCCACTCAATTTCGCAATTAAAATATAAGGTTGAACATATTTTGTTGGTCCTTCTTGTATTGGTTTTATTTGTTATTCAAATGTAAAACTAATTTGTCCACCTCTAGATTCAAGTGAATTGTATTTTCACATTAAGAGTTGATTTTCTATCCATCATACTTATTAATTGTTTATACCTATATGATTGACAAATAAATTAATTGTCATCAAGTGAAAAGCTATAGTTTTGGCAAGAGCTTATTAATCAGTTGTAGTGCTATTATATTATCCATTTCGTTTAAGTATTTTATGGGTTAATTTTAGCCTTCTATAAATCTTGAGTGTTGAATCATATTTTTGTGAAAAGTGACGGTTTCTCTCCGAAGTTTTATTTATTTAATTATTTTTGGAATGATGGGTATTATAAGATATTGACTGCCATCTGAAGCTCAGTTATTGGTAGCGTTATCATATCCTAAATTCTTTTCCAGGATGCTTTGACTCCATTTTATGATGGATTTGCAACAGGTTTATAGTGTATCTTATGTGTGCAGACCATTGCTAAAATCCTAGTGCTAATCTATGCAGGCCATTGAAACAATTATCTGTGTAATAAGATATTTCAAATGATCTGTTATTTGATCCTTTCAGTTAATTTGGATTGTCTCGGCATACTCGAGATTCCTGTTAAGTACTGTTTTCTTATAACTAATGCGATCAATTGTGAATCGCAGAGTTCATTTTAATCAAAGTTTAAGTTGGTTTTTAATTTAAACAGGCTGACATCTGCCAGTTGGGTATGGATCAACGCAAAGTGAATGTGCTGGCTAGGGAGTATTGTGATGACATAAAAAGAAAAAATAAACCTATTATATTGTCCCATCGTAAGCATATTCATACTGTTTGCTCTTAAAAGTTGAAACTCCTATTAAAATTTTTTTGTGGTAAAAGTTTCTAATTGTCAGCTATAATTACATGCAGATATGCTTCCTGGTTTACAGGAAGGACAGGAGAAGATGTCAAAGAGTGATCCATCATCTTCCATCTACATGGAGGATGAAGAGGTACTATCTAGTTCCAACAAGGACAATGATCAGTAATTTCTGATAATAGTAGTTGAAATGTTGATCAAGTTTCCATTCTTGTGTTCGTAATATTGTCGTTCCAAATCTTTTGCCTTTAGCTGCTATAGCTTGATAAAAATGAATTTCCCAGGCTGAGGTGAATGTGAAGATAAAGAAAGCATTCTGCCCTCCCAAAGTGGTGGAAAAGAATCCATGCTTAGAGTACATCAAGTACATCATATTTCCATGGTTCAATGAGTTCACAGTAGAACGAAAACCAGAGAATGGAGGTGACAAGTAAGTCCTGCTTGCTTATCACTGTTAATTGGTAACTCCCCCTCCCCTCTCCCTTTTAAAGTTTAGAGTCAACTATGGCCATATTATTTTTGGTTTCAATAACTATGTGGAATAACTTATATCTATCTATGTCACTAAATCGTGTTTTCCTGCAGGACTTTTATGAGTTTCAAAGATTTAGCTGATGATTATGAAAGTGGGGAACTGCATCCTGGGGATCTCAAGCCTGCTCTAGCAAAAGCAATAAACCGGATACTACAGGTCCGGTTTCGTTTTACCTAATGTGTTGTCTATACATCATCCTAAATTATTGCTAACACGTTAATAGTTAGTCTTTTCGGATAACACCTAGCATTTGAAAGAGATTAGATGGGGACACTTTGTTCTCATACAATCAAATAGGGCATCACCTTCTCAATCACCACTTCATTCTCTCATCTGATGTCAAATTTCTGACCTTATATTATTAATATTTTTGAAGAAAGTCATGATGTCTCTCATTTTGACTCACCATGGTCTTAGTAAAAAAAGTTTGTTCAATTCTTTTAAGATTTTAATTAAGATGTTGAAATACGTCTAGTTCTTTCATGAAAGCTGCTACATGTTTTCCTGTTGCTTAATCATTTTTAAAGCCCTAGGAAAATGATCTTGCTGCTCCAATTTTTCCTGTTTGTTTATTGATTGTCTATTCACTTGGCCTTACATTTGTGCAGCCGGTACGTGATCACTTCAATAATGATCCGAAGGCTAAGGAGCTAGTTAAAAGGGTTAAGGTATGCATGTTTGACTTGTCCCTCAACTTCAAATTGAATGGAACTTATTACAATCAAATTGATGGACTGCTAATCCATTTCAAAATTGTAACTATTTAAACAAGTTAACTATAATGGTATTTAACGTTATTGAGAAAAAGATCTATGGATAATGAACAAAGAAACTTAATCTTTTCTGCTCGATTTACAATCAGCTTTCTATAAACAAACAAACTTTTTTTGAATTGATAAAGTTCTTGCATCTTCAATGCTCTTCTCAAGAAATGAAATAGTTTCTTTTTTTCTCATGGGATGAGGCAATTTGATTGATAACCTCACTCTTTATGCTCATTCTTCTCTGCTGATCTTTATAAATTTTGTATAGAATCTAAGGTTGTGTTTGGATTGAGGAATTTTGAAATATAAGATTTGAAATGTATTTGTTTCAAATCAACCAAAACCGCTAAAAATTAGTTCAAAATGAAAAGGATAATTTCGAATCCATATCAACCCAAACATTACCGACGAATTTGTTAATATGAATTTTAAGTCTTTCCTCAAGTCTTTGAATCCAAACACAATCTAAGGGATATCATCAATAATTGGAAATATCATAAGCCTTTGTAGTTTATCATAGCATCATATGTCGTACTCTATTGTTTGTCTTATCGCGTATCATCTTTCTATGAATGCAGAGTTACAAGGTAACAAGATGATGTGGTATGAAAGCAGAACCATGAGAATGACATTACATCTAGTGCTCATTGGTTGGAGTAAAATTCCATAAAAAAAATTTACGTGTTAAATTACAATGAAGTTGATATTTAATTTACGACGTTACATAGTCTTTGTTATTGTTTCAGTTGTATCTTTATGTGATCAATTCCTTTAATAAAAATGTAATATTAAAATGATTGGTACACATATTGAACTTCCTTTTAGTTGTTGCATCGAATATTAGTTTTATCTAGAGTGAGTGGTTGATTTGATTTTATTTTTTGGTATGCATTGCAAACATACATAATTTGAGGTACATTTACTAATTTAGTTTCATGAATGAAAGTAGTTATGAAGCACGAGGATAATTTGTTATCAAATTATTGATTTCTTTTTAAATTCAAAATTTTCTTGTACTTCAACCAGAGTAGAGGCTTTCACAGTACCACTAAGGAAGCTCTGTCTAACAATTCTCTCTTGCAAATGATATCTTTTCATTGCCTAAATCATATAAAAACCTAATATCCTGCTGTTGATAAACCCCTAAAATGTTTGTATTTTGCTCTCCCAACATCTGCAAGCAAATGGAATTTGACTGCAAAATACTTCTCCCAAACATGAACAAGCTTGTCCCATTGATTTCCAGATGGGCCCCTTCAAAATGCAGCATCATGCTTGGAAAATTCCTGAAACCTACAGGATACCTATAGCACAGATTCTTCGGATATTTTTTGTTCACAATCTCTTTGACATTTCTGTACTTCGAAAAATAGCTCGAAATCGCATTTTGCCCAACTTTATAAGCTTGTTCTTCTATTATGCTAAAAGGAGCACCAGTGTCAATGATGCATCCGCCATCAAACGAAGCTTTTGCTATTTCCAGTCTTTTTCCGGCAACACTAATGCCGATCAACCGTAACCTATAAACCCTGCCTTTTCCTGGCTTCGGAAAAGGCGTTGTTTTGACATTTTTATCCTTAATGACCGCTTCTGGACCAAAAGTTATAGCTGTTTTTTTTCGCCTTAGATGACTTGAGGTCCGGAAAACTGTATGAGAAACAACGTGTCATGACACTTTGGCCTACGAAGGAGGTAGGAAAATTTGCCATGCCTAATAGGCCAATGATCATGTTGTTAGGACTGGAATTATGAGTCCCACATCCGAAAACAATGTCCTTGATCTCATCCGTTGTGCCTGGAAAAGACAAGTGGTCAATTGAAGCAACTCCGTTGGATGAAGCCCCACGAGTTTGTGCATAATAGTAGCACTCGAGAACAGTGCACTTGAACCAGGGTGCCAAGGTGTGGTTCCTACGCAATCTTTTGTACGAGGAAGATTTTGTTGGATCAAAGACGGGGTAATCTTGCCTGAAACAGTGTGTACAAGGCTGGCATTGCGTCCATGTGAGCAGGGCAGCAGTGTCGAAGACCAGTCGAGCTTTGGTACTAGGTTTTCCGACGGCTACCTCTACGGTAAACAGGGGATCCTGGAAAAATAGTGAGAATTTGAGGGTGTTATTTGCAAGTTTTGTCATTGAGATTAAGTTGGAAGCACGATTTCTTGAAGTTGTAATGTCTCTCTGGAATGCCTTTAGGTGAGAGAGATTGGAGATTTTATTATCTATGGGTTTTGTTGTAAAACCATTTGATGATGCTGAAGTGATGAAGAAGAAGAGATGGGAGATTAAGAGGATCTTCAAAATACGTAGAAAAATACATGACATTTTTGCAAGAAAATAAAACAATAATTTAATGAAGAATTTGTTATCTATTTATAAAACACTTGTGTAATTCCATAACAATATTAATTTCAAGCTCATCTCTGCGATCTCTTTGGATATATTCTGATTTACTACTTTTTGATTCTTATCCAAGGCTTTATAAATACATTTTTATTATGAATTCGGATTTGATTTAGTCATTTCTCTTGCGACATCTGGTTGAAATAATTATAAAAAGATAAATTAAGTTTTACAAATTCTAAGCATAAAACCTACTTATATGAAATCATTTAACATCATAGTTTTTATGAGATGGAAGACCACTACCTAACATTCAAGATAAAAACTCAAATCCGACCATTGTACGGTGTGACCGTCATGTACACGGTCGTATTCCGGAACACTATCAAATCATACACAAAAATCCACAGCTGCATGTTTTGGCGCACAGTCATATTTTTGGACACAGTTCGACCGTGCACGAGATTTATGTTTCGCAAACACATACTTATATAATTCATACTTTACATGTAATATACTTATGCTATAAAATTCATACTTATATGATTATAACTAATAGTTATAGCTACAAAACTCATACTTATAGAAATCAATGTAAATCAAAACTATTAAACGTAATATTTACAGTACATTAATTTACTATAACAACATAACTATTAAGAATAAAAAAAAAACATAATTATATCTATAAACACATATTTATAATTGTAAAACGCATACTTACATACGTGGCACATTGTTGTTGCTCATGGTCGGACCGTGTTCCAAGACAAGACTCCATCTCACAAGAGATTAACTCAACATTCAAATTCATTTTCATAAGTTAATTTATTTTGTGCTTGAAAAAAAGAATTATCTATGATGATTTTTTTTTTTTTACGGTTACATAAGTTGTGCTAAAATTGATAATATATATTGACAATAAATTGTCAAAAAAAAAAAAAAACCAATTAGCCTATTAACGACAACATGATTTGGTCTCTAATATATTAGCAATGACAATATTGTTATAAAAAATTATTTACGAAATTTTTTTTGAAATAATAATTCAACAACAAAATATTTTTTTTTGACAACTATCAATGTTTTTCGTATAACATCGTTAATTTTGTTACCAATAATAAGCTTTTTGTTTATAGTAAGTTGACTAATCATAGTAATAAGCTATCTATTTATTTATAGTAAGTTGAATTATCATTTATAATAAAATCTGGGATGTGAATTAGTAGGATAGGATATGGGTACGTCTATCTCATATTCTAAAATACCGTACTCATGTTCTACCCTATTATCCTATTTTGTATATCGAGTAGGATACGGTAATGCCCTACAGGTAAATGGGCACCCGTGGATAAACGGGTACCAATTTACATAATATTACCTTGTAGATTATAATATTCGATTGACTTCTCCAAACTTATTAAAATACACATTTTCAACGAATAAATGCATTTTATCAATAATCACTAACCAACCATAAAAAATATTAACAAAAAATCATATAAAAAATCAAACCTACTATTTAAAAAAAAAAAAGGTACATATACCATGATTGATAATATAATATTTCAATATCACTATCGATCACTTGATTCAATATTTCCCACAACAACAAAAAAAGATAAAAACAACAAATAATCAAATAATATTACTAACATGTGAACTATAAATGAAATAACATGTCCTTTTGATATTAAATTAAAAATAATAAATATATATGTATATATATACTTCATATATTAAACTTTTAAAATTATAAAATATATAATATTATATATTTATCTATAGAGAATAATAGTGCAGATAATCGAGACGGGTAACAGATAAAATGTTAAACTCATATCCTACTCTTACCCAAACATACTTAATTTAGTGGGTACAACCCTACTCGGTATCCCAACTTCAGACCATGCCCTAACCAATTATTCAATAACCAGCGAGTAAAATTTACATCCCTAAATAAAATTCATGACTTCTGGCAAACTAGGTCTGATTCCAGATTTAAACTGAGACTTTGACTTCTTTTTAGGCGGATAAGATAAGTTTAATTTTCTCTTTATCACGCTTCTAATCTATCTCACGATTGAGCTCTATAAATATCCTTGGAGCAATCCTCAACTCCGAAGGTGAGTTTTGAACGCTCTAGATCAAATATAAACCTCACATTTTGCATCTGAAATGCGCCCAATATCATCAAGTTTTCACGCTTATACACCATCATGCAATGAACATCGCCTCCATGGGCGAACAAATTTTCTGGCCTAATCTGAAAATCAGCAGCCCTCCAAAACCCACTTCCTTTGAAATGAAAAGTCATGTTTGGGAAGCTTTTAAATCCAGATGGAATTCTATAGAACAACTTTCCTTGATAAGATAGATCATAAAGCCTTTCCAGCTTAAACCGATCAAAATGTTGTGCTAACATTCTAACAACATTCATATAGACTTGTGTTTCAAGAACACTTCCAGGGAATCCTGTACTTATCAAGCATTCATTCGAAAGCCTAGGTTTGGATAGTTTCACACGACGCCCTGCAACGCTTATCCCTTGCAAATTCACCACGTGTTTAGATGTGTTGTTCTTGAGGCTAGTGATGAGGGAAAATTTCAATTATGGCCCTGTAGGAATGTTCATGGATCAATTTTGACCCATTTTTAATTATTTTTTGCCCTCCACACAGTTCCGTCCAAAATTTTAACGGAGATAGCACGTGTAAGGCACGTGGCTGTTACTTTTTTGTATTTGTCGCTGGAACAAACAGAGTCTGAGCCCCATTCTACGAAACCCTAATTCCCAAATCATAAAATTGCCAACCTAATCCCCAAATCTGATTTGATGTTCAGAATACACCTATATGTTCCTGTCTGAAAGGATTTGAGCCGGCGAATAGCGAGGAGTGGGAGACAGGGAATTGGAGTGATACCCTGATTGATGCTCAAGAATTCAATGGTGTTGATGTTGATCTTTACACTCGTCTCTCCGCTTTAGATTTGGGTAATTTTCTGCTTTTTTGGTTTATTAGTAGGAATATTCAGTAATGAATTAAGCCTGAGGAGCATGTCTTGTTAAATCCATGATAACTAATTTTTTTTTATCAGATAAAGATGAAGACAGGAAGCTATACTATATAATTCCAGTGGTCGTGGGTTCTGTTTGCATAACCATTTTTATATTTGTTGCTTGGTGCTTGATCGCAAAAAAAGAAAAGGTTAGTTTGGGCCATGAACCTCTTGCTTGACCATGCACTATAAGGATATTCAGCTTCATTCTCATATTGTACACCTTCTTTGTGAAATCAGGGGACGAAACAAAAGATAAAAATATTAATGAAGCATCGCAAAAGTTACCATCAGATGCAGTAGCAATTGCGCTCAAAGATGAATTCAAGAAAGTTAATATTGAAGAGTTGCCATTGTTCACTTTCAAGATGCTTGCAAACTTGCCACAGTCACACCGTTTCATCGTTGAAATGTATGAATGGCTAGAGGAAGACATCTTTTTTCCTTCAACTTTGCCTTTTTTCTTTTGTGCTCTAGATTTATGTAGATATGATGAGAATTACTTTTTTAGCTATTTTAAAGGCTGTAAAATAGTTGTTGATTCAAAAAAAAGAAAGGGAAAATTGATGTCAAAATAGGTTTTCCCATCAAAAATGGGGTCTGAAGGTTTTTGTCAACTAAACTAACGGACAGGGCTAACTTTGATTAACGATGGGTCACTTTTGATACTAAGGATCAAAATCGGCCCATGAACATTCCTACAGGACCATAATTGAAAATTTCCCTTAGTGATGACAAAGTCTGGCCTATTTTGGACATCACTTCCGAATCTTAAATACATTGTCTTGATCCTGGAAGTGAGATTTGGCAGGCAGTAAGAGAAGCGTTGCATTGATTTCGCGACAGCCTGGCTAATCAACGAGACAGAAGATCTGTCCAAGCCCATGATTCCAGTGATGGGCGTGTTGTTATAAGGCCAGTTTCCGAGGTGGTTGTTTGTGCAACCAAAAACTATGTTGTCTATGATTTTACGAACCCCTTTGATGTTGGATGGAAAACTGAAAATTTCAAGAGATACTATGCCTTGAGAGGTTTGGTTAGCTAAGTAATTTTCAAAGTACACTACGGATCCGTTTCTAGAAGTGTTGTAAAGATGAGATAAGGGGTGAGTTGTTGACATTTGTTTATACGAGGTTGACCTTTTGGGGTCAAAGAGAGGAAGTGTTTGGTGAAAGCAATGTTTGCAGGGTGAACATTGAGTCCAAGTTAATGATGTGGCGGTGTCAAAGATGAAGGTCTTTCTCTCACTGGGTGTACCAATGCTTGCATCAATGGTGACAATGTAGTTGGAATAAGTTATTGATGAGGATTGCAAAACAAGGAAAAATGAATGAATTAAGAATGAATGCTAAATTCGACTTCCAAGTAGAGAGTTGTAAGATAATGAGAAATGCTTCTCAAACTTGGCTCATAAAAGTTTTAATACAATATTCTACCCATACAACTTCAAAGAAGGGGATATTTATAGGCTACAAAACATTAAAGACTCAATGGAAAATGAAAAATCAAAAGACTCAAGACTTTCAAACTTCCTTGCAAATTATCTTCACGACTGTCAACTTTGCAGGTCCATAACTCTCTGAATACTTATAATCTAAAAATTCATAATATATTTCTGGAAAGATAATTGATCTGGCTGTCCAACCCTACAAACGACGCATGAATTGGAGTTTTTTAGAGAAAGTTATGACCAGAATACCAAACTGTGGCAGATTCAGCGAAACTGCCCTGCATCACCCTCTCCAGGCAGGAAAGAACTCGTCTCAGAGTTCAGCTCGTTCTTTCCATGATAAGGAGTCAAGTCACAAACATTGAAAGTCGAATGAGTGTGCAAATATGTTGGTAGTTCAATCTTATAAGCATTATCATTTATTTTCTTCAAAACCCGGCAGAGACCGACCTTCTTCTCTTTGAGCTTGTTGTATGTTCATGCGGGAAATCTCTCCTTCTTCAAATAAACCCAAACAAGATCATCCGCCTTGAAAACTTGAACTCGATGATGGGTATCAGCAACATCCTTATAAGATTTGTAACTTTGCTCAAGTTTCCTCCTCACTTCTTCTTGAATCTTATCCATAGAATTTGCAAAATCTTCAACCTTCTTGTTGGAAATTGGAACTCCAGCAAGGTCAAGATAATAGTTGGATTTCTCCCATAGACAATTTCAAAAGGACTTTTTCCCGTAGAACGATTTACAACAGAGTTGTAAGCAAATTCAGCCTTGGATAAGATGGAATCTCATTGCTTTGGCCTCTTGGAAGCAAGACTTCGAAGCAAATTTCCCAAGGTGCGATTAACAACCTCAATTTGTCCATCGGTCTCCGGATGATAGGCACTACTATACAGCAGATTAGTACCCAAATTCTTCTACAAACTCCTCCAAAAATGATTAAGAAATTTGGTGTCACGATCAGAGATGATACTCTTCGAAAAACCATGAAGCTTGACAACTTCTTTAAAATAAAGTTCAGCAATGTAAGAAGCATCCATGGTCTTCTTGCATGGTATGAAATGAGCCATCTTAGAGAAACGATCAACAACAATAAAAATTGAATCAAAACCCCTTTGTGTTCTTGGCAACCCCACCACAAAATCCATGCTGACGGCTTCCCAAGGTGTGTCAGGAATAGGCAATGGAACGTATAATCCGGTGTTTTGACTTTGGCCTTTGCAAGTTTGGCAAATACGACATCTCCTCACAAACCTTGCATCATCCCGATAGAGAGTAGGCTAAAAATATTTTTCCTTGATTAGCAATAACGTTTTATCTCTCCCAAAATGTCCACCAAGACCACCACCATGAAGTTCTTTGATGATATATTCCCCAAGAGAACACTTAGGAATACACAAGCTTATTCCCTTGAAGAGAAAACCATCAAGCAATTGAAAATCTCCACAGTTACCCTCCTTGCATTTTTAGTAAACTTCCATAAAATCAGGATCATCTGCATACATTTCCCTTATGCCATCGAATCCTTCAAGTTGGAAACTCGTAGAATTCAGCAAGGTAATTCTCCGACTAAGTGCATCTGCAACTTTGTTAAGTTTTCCATTTTTATGTTTCAACACAAAAGTGTACTCTTGAAAAAAAGATACCCAACCCACATGTCTCCGATTCAAGTTAGCTTGAGAGTTAATATATTTAAGAGCCTCATGATCAGAATTTAGGATGAACTCCTTTTGGATAAGATATGGACGTCAATGCCGAAGAGCTTGAACAATAGCATAGAGTTCCACATCATAAGTAGAATACCTCTTCCTTGTGTCATTCAATTTCTCACTAAAGAAAGCAATTGGATGACCTTCTTGACTTAGCACACCTCCAAAACCCACATGAGATGCATCACAGTCAACTTCGAAAATTTTATCAAAATTAGGAAGTGCAAGAACGGGTGCACTTGATAACCTTTCTTTGACAATCACAAAACTTTTTTCAGCTTCTGAAATCCAATGAAACTCTCCATTTTTTAAGCAATCTATCAAAGGGGCTGCAATGGTGCTGAAATTTCTAATGAACCTCCGATAAAATGAAGCCAAACCATGAAAACTTCGAACTTCATGTAGATTCTTCGGAGTAGGCCATTCTCGTAGTACTTTGATTTTTTCTTCATCCACCATAATACCAGAAGGAGTAAGAACAAAGCCAAGAAAGACTAGACGACTTGTCATGAAAGCACACTTTTTGAGGTTCACATAAAGTTTCTCCCTCCGCAAAGTTAGTAGAACAACTTTCAAGTGCTCAAAGTGATCTACTGAATTTTGGCTATAAATAAGAATGTCAACAAAATAAACAACAACAAACTTGCCAATAAACTCATGAAGAGTTTGATTCATTACTCGCATAAAGGTACTCGGAGCATTAGATAAACCAAATGGCATAACAAGCCACTCGTACAAACCTTCTCGAGTTTTGAAAGTCGTCTTCCACTCATCTCCGGGCTTTATTCTGATTTGATGATAGCCACTACGAAGATCAATTTTAGAGAACACTTGTGCACCAGCTAGCATATCAAACATGTCATCAACCCTCGGTATAGGAAACTTGTATTTAATGGTAATTCGATTAAGTGCTCGACTATCAACACACATTCTCCACGAACCATCTTTCTTTAGAGTCAAAAGTACAGGAACAGCACAAGGGCTCAAACTCTCCCTGATGAATCCTTTACTAAGCAAGTCTAAAACTTGCTTGTTGAGCTCTTCATGTTCACTTGGACTCATCTGATAATGAGATTTGTTTGGAAGGACAGCTCCTGGAATTAAATCAATTTGGTGTTGGATTTCTCGTAGAGGTGGAAGTCCAAACGAAAGTTCCTCCGGAGTGATATCTTTGAATTCCTCTAAAAGATCCTTGATGCCACTCCGTATTGCCAACGTTTCCTCTAACTCCTTAGCCACCAAAAGATATACCACACCACCATTTTGTACCTCTCTTTCGAACTGTGACAAAGTAAGCAACACATTTCCCTCCTCTACTTTTGTAGACTTGGGGTGAGACATCTTTTTACATGGCAAAAGGACAATTTCAATTTTACCCATAAAAAATGTATAAGTATTTTTTCTACCATCATGAATGGCACTTCTATCGTACTGCCATGGTCGACTCAAAAGTATATGTCCAACATCCATAGGCGCCACATTACACCAAACTTTATCATGATAATTTTTACCCATCGAAAAAGAAATAAGACATTTCTTATCGATTCGTACCTCATTATCCTTCTTTATCCACGAAACCGAATATGGATGATTATGGACAATTGTTGTAAGGTTAAGTTTGTCCACCAGTTCTTGAGAAACAAAGTTCTCAAAGCTACCTCCATCAATGACTAGCGAGCATATTTTCCCATGTGTTTTACATTTTGTTCGAAAGATGTTGTTCCTTAACCAAGATTGATCATTGACTTGTTTAGGGGCTGCAAGGACTCTTCTTATTACCAAACATTCTCCATCTTCAGGTTCAATCTCCTCGCGTTCATGCTCATCGTCTTCATCATATATTGGTCCATCATCTTCAAGTTGTGGATCTTCATCTTCTTCAGCTACAACTCCTGCACGAGCATCAATTTTACGAGTGGGATACTCGTTCATATAGTGACCAAGTTGGCCACATTTGAAACATGGCTTTGATTTATTTTTAAGGGCTGTATTAACACCCTCCTTGTTTGCTCCTTTCTTTGGCACATTCTTACTACTTGATTCGCCTTTTGGAGGATAGAAACTTTGGACATCAGCATATCTCTTTGTTCCACACCTTTGCAATTTAGATTCAACTTTTAGTACCAGTTGATAAGCCTCATTAAGCCTCCAAAGTTGTTGCATCTCCAGCTTATCTTTAATTGGAGCTTTGAGCTCGTTCACATATCTCGCAACAAGTTGATCTTTCGATTCTTGGCCGCTACTTCTTGTCATCAATTTGTAAAATTCTTCCGTATAGTCGGTCACACTTTTATTACCTGCTGCAAAGTATTAAATTGCACACAAATACTTTGAGCAAAATCAGAAGGAAGGAAATTCTCACGTAACCTCGCTTTCATCTTCTCCCAGGAAGCAATCTTGGGTTTTCCTTTATGCAGTCTCAACTATTGCGTCTTATCCCACCAAAGCGATGCATAACCTCGAAACCGAGTAGCCACAAGCTTAACTTTTTGGTTCTCTGAGATATCTTTATACTCAAAGAATTTTTCCACGGCACTAAGCCAATCGAGAAACTCATCTGGTCGAAGACGACTATGAAACTCTGGTATATCGACCCTGATAATATCTGTGGATCGATTGATTCTTTCAAAGAAATTAGTAATTTCTTTGTTAGAAAAAGGATTCACATACTCCGAGTCATCACTGGAATAGCCATGGCCTGAACTACGTTCGCTTCTGGCCTCCTGACACTCAAGACGTATGGTCAACTCCTCAACTTGTCTCCGAAGTGCCTGAATTTCAGCATCTCGTTCATCTCCAAAGTTTTCCATGTTTCCTCTGCCACGACCGCCCCTTCCTCTTCTTACTTCCATGAAGAAATGATGAAACACCAAGAGCGTACTCTGGCTTTGATACCAAATGATGAGGATTGCAAAACAAGAAAAAAGGAATGAATTAAGAATGAATGTTAAATTCGACTTCCAAGTAGAGAGTTGCAAGATAATGAGAAATGCTTCTCAAACTTGGCTCATAAAAGTTTTAATACAATATTCTGCCCATACAACTTCAGAGAAGGAGATATTTATAGGCTACAAAACATTAAAGACTCAATGGAAAATAAAAAATCAAAAGACTCAAGACTTTCAAACTTCCTTGCAAATTATCTTCACGACTGTCAACTTTGCAGGTCCATAACTCTCTGAATACTTGGAATCTGAAAAGTCATAATATATTGCTGGAAGGATAATTGAGCTGGCTGTCCAACCCTGCAGATGACGCATGAATCGGAGTTGTTTAGAGAAAGTTATGACCAGAATACCAAACTGTGGCAGGTTCAGCGAAACTGCCCTGCATTAGTTATATGGGGACGAATTGTGATCGAAGGGATCTTTCGCTTTGGAATAGCACTTTGTTGATAGCTTGTTCGAGTTATTGAGCATTCATTTCGGTGTATTTGAAATCCACTCAGCACAAGTTTTAATAGTTGTAGAAGCAAGATTATTAGCAGTGGAGAAGGAGGTTTTATGTTCATGTTTATAGTATTTTCCCAATGTTTTCAATGCATTAGAAACTTGAGAATGAAAACACTGATTTATGTAGATTTGGGTTCATCTTTGTTGGAAAGAGAAAATGTTGCTTTTCAATTAGGTTTTAAAGGACCCTTGATGATTAGGTTTTGTTTATGAAATTCTTATCTACATGTTTGAGGATCATATATATTGCGAGATAGTATTAATTAGGACATCATCCTCCTTGATTGTGATGCATCGCGTATATAGCAAATAAGATATGATATTTTAATTTTCAAGGTATTATTTCTCTTGGTGAGATCTTTAATTTTTTTAGATTGTCATTTAATATATACATATGATATGATTACGTGTCATGTATAATGAAAAATTATGATAGGTATAAATGGAGCACACTTTAGAACAAAATGATCCAATCATGTTTTATTTATTAAAGTGCGTGTAGAGCGAGCGTTGTTTATTTTCTTAAGGGTGGTTTGGTGGATTCTCGTAATAGAGGAGGTGGTTATGGTTGGTGTTTCTAAAAAGTGGAAAATGAAAATTTTCATTTTCGATCCTCTTCTAGAGGTGGGGTGCGATTTTGGTCTTATTAATTTTGGATTATTAATTTTAGTTCTATAGTTAAAAATGTTGTCCAATTCCAATCTTTTTTCATCTGAATTTGTATTATTCGATCAATTTTCAACGAGTGACATACATTCACCCCCAATTCTATGATTTTAATCAACTTACACTTATGTTGCTGTTTTTTTCACATGGGGAATTTTTTTATATTTTTTTTTCTATCTCTTTTATATGAACCATTGAGGATCATGACACATTAATATTAGATAATTATTAGTTAATATGAGCACTATCTCACAATACATATATCTCATGGTAATTTATAGATATGAGTTTTATAAACAACCTAATCAACAAGGATCTTGCACAAACCATTATGACTAAAAAGATGATCTATATAGAGCAGTGTTTTCATTATCAAGTTTCTTTTACATATGATATAAACATCATGATCACAAAACTGTCTTCTCTACTACTCTTAAGACTCTTGATTCCATCACTTGTCTCTCATTGCCAATGCAAGGTCCCAGAATCCATAGGTTTTAGCTTAAAACTTGTTCAAAGACATGTTCATGAAGCACTCAAATCCAACACGATTTCAAGCAATAAACAGAACGTCTTACATAGTACTTTCCGCCCCATATAACAAATTCCGATTACGTGGTCACTATTGATGCCACCATTGGCACACCTAGTGAGAGAAAGACTTTCATCTTTGACATTGCTTCTTCAATAACATGGACACAATGTTCCCCTTGCAAGAATTGCTTTAGTCAAACCCTCCCCCTCTTTGACCCCAAAAAGTCAACCATTACAAAATCTTGGCTGAACCTCACCCCCTTGCTCATTTCTTCAATGAATCTCAAAACAAAACATTGGTCTACATAGAAAAATACTCGTTGAAATCCAACCAAACATCTCAAGGCATAGTATCTCTCGAAACGTTCTCATTTCCATCCAATTTCAAGTCAAAAAACCTAGTTTTTGGTTGTGCAAACGACAACCTCGGAAAATGGCCTAACAATACGTCCATAACTGGGATCATGGCCATGGATAGATCTCCTCTTTCATTACTTATCCAAATTGGGGTGAAATCAATACGACGCTTCTCTTACTGCTTAACGACACCCTCTTCTCCGACCAAGACGACATTTTTAAGGTTTGGAAGTGATGTCAAAACAAGATCATCATCAACCCTAGTCACTACCAACCTCCTGAGTGAGACACACAAGTACATGGTGAGTTTACAAGGACTAAGCATTGCAGGGCGTCGTTTGAATCTAACCAAGGGTGGTTTTCCACATGGATGCTTGATAGATACAGCAAGCCCTCTGAAGTAGACTCGAGGCGCGAGCTTATAACCAAGTCGTAAAGATATTAACACAACAATATTTTGTTTCGTCTAAAGTATTCAAAAGGGTGATGGATCCAGATTATGAAGGGCAGTTGTGCTATGAAATGCATAGAGAATTCAATAGCTTTCCAAACATGACATTTCATGTCAAAGGGATTAGGTCTTCGAGAAGTGCTGATTGGGAGCGGAAATCTGTTTCCTCGTGTGGGTGATCGTGTCTTTTGTATGGCAGTGGATAAGCAGGAAAACATAATGATTTTGGGTGCATTTCAGATGCAAAATGTGAGGTTTATATTTGATATTGTGGCCTCAAAGCTTTCCTTTGGTACTGAGGATTGCTCCAAGGATAAAGCTTGACTATGGAGGATTAATTCTTGATAATGGCAATTGTCGAAATTATTGTTGACATAACAATTCAGGAAAATTTTCAATATTAATCCTATAGCTCTGATGATGACCATACTTGCATCATTAACTTTATGGGTTTGTATGCATAATAGTTTTTAAATTTTACTTTTTATGTTTTCAATCTAATTTTTTTCAAAGTTTTTCATTCAAACGTTAAAAAACACATGGACGCCTGTTATGTTGACGTGGCATCCCAAATCGAATATCTTGGTTGTATTATCACAATTCCATAAAGGAAGCATTCTCTAACAGCATCTCTAGCAAAAGATAGCTTGTTATTACCTAAATCATATAAAAACCTAATATTCTGCTGTTGATAAACCCCTAAAATATTTGTATTTGGCTCTCCAAACAGCTGCAAGCAATTGAAATTCGACAGAAAAATATTTCTGTCAAACATCCTCAAAGTGCAGCATCATGCTTGGATAGTTTCTGAAACATCGAAGATACTTAAAAGCATAAATTTCTTGGGTGCTTTTTGCTCACAATCTGTTTGATGTTTTTACTCTATGAAAAATAGCTTGAAATCGCATTCAGCACAACTTTAAGCTTGTTCTTCTATTATACTAAAAGTAGCACCAGTGTCAATAATGCACCCACCTCCAAACGAAGCCTTTGGTATTTCCAGCCTTTTTCCTGCAACACTAATGCCAGGGAACTTGACTCTATAACTACCTTGTACCTACTTTGTGCCTTGTTGGCTTTTTAGAAATGGTGTTGTTTGGATATTGTCTCCTTTCAGTGAAGCTATTTTACATATTTTCGTTTTCGATGATTTCAGCACTGGCAAGCGGTACGAGAGGTGGGAAAATTTGCCATGCTCAGTAGGCCACTGAACCTCTTCTTAGAGCCAAGATTGCCATGATTTTCATGAGTACCACAGCAAAAAAGAACTATGTCTTTTGAGTCCAACCAATGTTTCCTGTGGTCCATCAAGATAGTTCCGTGGGATGATGCAATCAATAATAGTACAGCTAAACCAGCTGGTGTGATTGGTAGGCATTATTTGGAGTGAGTAAGATTTGCTTGGGTAAAAAATAGGATAATCTTGCTTGGAACAGCTTATACAAAGCTGGCATTGTGTCCATGTAAGAGGAGCAGCAGACTAGTCTTATTTTAGTACTAGGTGTTCCAATGCCCACCTCCAGGGAAAACAGGGGTTCCTGGATAAATAGTGAGAGTTGCAGGGCTTCTTGAAGTTTTGATGTCTCTATAGTATGCTTTCAAGTGAGAAAGATTGAATTGGTGGTATAGAAGAGAGTGTGGAGAATCTCTATGGATAAGCGTTTGATGCTAAAACGATACATAAGAGACGCGAGGCTAAATGGATTGGCCAAAGACGAATTAAAATGCAAGGCACTCTTTAATTTCTATTGCACAGTATTTGATGAAGAATAATTTGGTTTTATATGTGCTTTATGTTATTATGTGAGGCTCATCTCTACAATCTATTAATCTTCCCTTATAAAAAATGTGGTTGAAATAATTAATGTTATGATCTTTGTTCCATTGTCACAAGAACTTGACAAGGAGTTTTGACAGTTTATTTGAGCTCATCACAGTTTGAGCCATGATTGTGCAAAATGGGAGACATGTATATATAAACAATTAAAATTATTGCTGTGGAAAGAGATTCTATGATAGAGTTATTAGAGTGTGCCTTATAATTAACTCTGTTCATCTCCTCAGATCATTCAAATCCACATTTTATATAAAAGGGCATTATGCTTTTGCTAAAGATTTGATGAAAGTTAATTGAAAGGAAAAATATGACCAATACAAGTGCAGATGTTGTTGCAATAAAAATGGATCAGAATAAAGCTTTCTTAATAATATCATTCATTACATCAAGAGGGCAAGAAATGCAAGAGAGTTAAAGAGGAGAGAGAGGGTGCTAGTTTTGCTGCAAATCAATGAATTGCATGCATACTAAAATCAGATTATGTTGTTCAAGTTTATTTATTATGTTACTATTGTTTGGAAGTGATCATTAGTCATTACAAACTCAATTTCTTTGTCATATTTCAAGGCCATATGGGAGTACTAAAATCTAGATTCAAAGACAATGAATTCTATTAGAAATTACTACTGCAGAGTCTCATTTTGTGAAATTCTTTTCTAACCATATTTGGAAAGAAAAATAAATACTAATTTTCTAGTATGTATTTGGACTTGAATATCTTTACCAGAAACTAAAGATTTAAGTATGGTTCAGATCAATACATAAGATTAAAAGCATTTCAGTCATTATAGATAGAAATAAGGCTTTTTAAAGCTTAGCTATAATAAAATCTTTCATTATGTCAAATGCCTACTTTAGAATTGAGTTGAAATTAATTGCGCCATACAAACCCACTTCAAAATCCTCACCAATTATTTGAGATATCATCACAAGAATTTAAGTCAACATGCAATATAAAATATAGTTTCAAATCTATGACCTTATAATATTACATCTTTGTCTTACTGACATTAGTCTGATTCCAAATATTTGCATGTAGATTTACGCAGATTTCAATGGATAAACTTTTTTTTTTGCTTTATATTTGCTTTTGCTACGAACAAAAACACTAGTGAAAAAGATTCCAACTTTAAATGTCAAATGAGATTCTCAGTCTCACTTTTCTATATTCAAAAGTTTTGACAGTAGTAGACGAATCAGACATGCAAAACACTAAAAAAAAAAAAAAGGAAACAAAACTACAACATTAGCATTATTTTGATCGAAGAAATTGTAGCAGAAAAACAATTCTTCGTTCGTCCCTAATATATGTTAAAACGAATTCCTGCAAAGTCAAGAAAAACAACTACGGCCTTAAACAACAACGGTTTCAAGATACTACCATAGCGAATAGATAGAATGGTCAGGATACAACAACAACAAAAACACATCAGAATGGCAAGAAACCATTTCACCAAGCCTCAAAAAAAGATATTAAGTATATAAATAAATAAAGGGCCTTTCGTGGTTCATTTCTGGCCCTTCTTTTTCCACAAATCTCCGAACATTTTAATGCCTTTCCTCTTTTCACCTCCAAATACATCATCGGAGTCATCCATGAGTCGAGGCGAGCCTACATAACCTCCATACCCACCATGTTCAAACATGAGCTTATCCATTGATCCACATCTCTCTGAGATCCTTCTCCCGTTCATCTCAACTCCACCAGCTAGAACAGATGCTGCTGCATCTGCCGCTTTTCTCCATTGCTCAGATTGTACACGAAGCCTCCTCATCTCATCTTGTAGCTCCTCCTTTGCTTTTTCAGTAGCTTCAAGCTTCTCGTTGATCTGGACAGCGTTGCTTTTGCTCATTTCCAGCTCTTCGTTGACCTTATTCACCTTCAGAGTCAGTTCATTAATCTCCGATTGAGCTGATGATAGCTCTGTTGACTTCTCATCAAGCTGGCTCTTGAAGCTCTCGTTTTCTTGACGCAAATCTTCCAGTTCTTTTTCCTTCTCATCTAAACTGCTCTTCAGCAGGCTTATCTCATCGTTCTTCGAAGCCAGCTCATCAAACAATGGATTTGATGGCTCAGAAATGGCTGGTGATTCTGTTGGCAGAGAGACGGGTGTGGGTTTAAGTTCATCTTCTTCGGCTGGCAATTCCACTTCAGCCTTAGGCTCCATATTCACTTTTTGATCTATCGTAACTTCAAAGACATCAGTTTCCTGCTCGATATCGTCAGATGTTTCGTAAGACACAGCACTGTTATTCTTGCTCAATTCTTGGGTATCTGTCTGAGACGAATGCTTTTCCTCAATTTCCACAGCCTCAGGAACTTTTTGTTGCTTCTTAGATTTCTTCTCAAGTCGATCTTGGGCTGTTTTTTTGGCAGCTTCGGTTGAAACAAGTTGGTCCTTGAGACTTTTGAGCTCCTCTTGTGCTAGACCAAGTTGAGATTCCAAATCTGCAATGCGGGTCCCAAGTTTCTTTTGATTCAATGGATGAGATTGGGTGCCACGTGGAGATCGACCATCAACTAGTTTCTGGGTTCTGGGGCGAGTATGTGATGGATCAGAATCGGAGATTGAAGTCCTGAGACTTGGAGGGCCACGAAGAGATTGCCTAGGAGCTGTTTCCGTTACTCTGTACTTACCATAAAATTAAAGATCAAGATTACTCAAAAAACATGGTGATGAATTACTACTGCCCAGCAAAAGAAGATTCTTGAGCTGGAGAATACCTTGTTCTTGGCATTTTTTCCTCTTAAAAGGCAACTAATTAATTTGACAGCAAAAGGTAGTCAAAACACAAGATTGGATCTGCAAAATCGTATAGGAATATCAGAACGATCGTTAATCAAACAAGCATAATGGGAACAGGGGTAAATTATCAAAATGGCACACATCATTTTCCTTTCTAGACAAGTGCTTCAACATCTACACAAGTTTCTCGAGATACTTCTGTTGCAATCAACACGTTCGATTAAATTAGAGAAATTAGATCACTAAATCAATACTGAATGTCTGATGATTCTTTAGAGCCTTACCACACAATTCATTTCATCACGAACTTAATCTTATGCTATCATCATAGTAAGTTCCTTTCTTGTATGAAATAACTTAGATCCACGAACTCGGTAACCTACCTGATCTTTAAAACAATTCGAATGTAAATTCCTAGTTCAAATTTCTCAAGTGAAAAATACAATGGAATTCCACCAAGACATATTCTGGAGCTCAGTCCATTAAAAGATGCAACCATTAACACATCAACATTGTTAAAAACATGTGCAGAGAAGCTCACTCCTATGGTGGATCTCTCTCTCTCTCTCTCTCTCTCTCTCTCTCTCTCTCAAATGAAAGCCACCAATAGAACAGAAAGCATAGATTCATGATCCACAACGAAAGAAATTCAACATTAACACAAAAAAAATTATATATCATCTTTTCATAAGTTTTAGACAAAATCAAGAATGTAAGAGCGTGTAAAACTAAAACCAACCCTCCATTTCCAAAATCTTAAATTGAAAATTAAAAGTATTCAAAAGTAATAAAAAGAAGAAACCCTTTTCTTACAGATTTTCAACGGCTCTCTTTCCTCCTCCTCTTCCCTGTTTCTTCTTCTTCTTCTTTGTTAAATAGCAAGACACTCTCTCTTAAGCGCAGAAACAGCAGCAGTCAATGGATTGCAGCAAAAGAAGAAGAAAAATTAATAAATACAAACAAGGAAAATGGCATTAAATTTGAAACGGTTGTACAGCATTTATGAATGGAATTGTACGTGTGTGTGTTTGTGTGTGAGACAGCTCTTATTGGGACACGAGATTGATGGAAAGAAAATAGTGTTGAAACCGAAAAAGGGGTTTAGAAGTTTGAAAGTTTAAATTAAATCTGCGTTCAGCTAAACTTACATAACCGACGCTTGGGATGAAGAAGAGGACGATTTAGTTACTTTTAACAAATTCAAATAACATACTTTCAAAAAAAAAAAAAAAACAAATTAAAATAACATTGGATGAAGTGACACCAAGGGAGATATATATATATATATGATTCCAACCTATTTTGAATTTTGTGTTTGGAAAAGGTATATATTGGCCCTAATAATTTGGGTTGGATTTCATTCAGATGTCTCGTTAATATAATTTTATGAGACAAACTAAAATATAAATCATTTTCAAAAAATTAATACTTAAGGGTCGAATTTTATCTTATGAAGTTATGTTTGTAAGAAAGTTTCAATAAATGTTTGTTCTATACTACCAAAATCTTTGGTAAATTAATTTTAGAAAATGATTACTTCTATTTGGCGTGGTTCTAAAAAATATAAGATTACAAGAAATTGAGCGCTCGCAAAGAGGATGGGAACTTGGCGTTCATACTTACATCTTTTCAATCTAGTGATGTTAGGGAAATAAGGTTGGGAGCTACTTACGATCATAATGTTGTTTTTAGCAGGATTTTCAAAATTAAATACTTTTCTTATAAAGATTTTCTTAATGCTCGGTTTGGGACATGTCATATTCCGAGTTACACATGGTGAAGTGTCTAGAATTTTTAAAATGGGATTGGATGAAAGATTAGAATGGAAGTAGTATCAATATTTAGGTTGAGTCGTGATTATATGATAATTCTAATTTGAGTCTAGAGACATCAATTATACATGATCTTCCTTTCTTGAGAGTGGTTAGATCATGGGATGTGGAACCCATTGAAGATCTCTTTTGTGAAAGTGATGTTATAAGTATGCATATATTTCCTTAAATTGTGTTAGGGGTTTTAATCATTCATTTATTTGATTTCCTTGAATACATATATGGCATGAAGAAGGACATATGATTTTTTTTTCTTTCATATTGATAATAGTGTAAATGTCTCTCATTACCCCTTTTCATAGGGCAAGGAACTTTTCTACCCCTTTTTTATAACAATAACTTTTTTACCCATTTTATGTACAAAAAATCCAATTTGCCCTCATCTTCACCTACAATGTATTTCATATTTATGTATTTAAAATTTAAATATAAATACACTATATTAACGAATCCTACGCGTACGCTTATTTTGAACACCACACTCCAACCAAAACCCTGTATTTAGAAAAATCATCTGAAATTTGTTTATCCGTAAAAGATATGTTTATTTGGGAAAAAAGATTTTGAAGATCTGAATACATGATTATAATTTGGGATTTGTTTATACGATATGTTTATCTGTGTAATGCGCTTCAATCAAATCCATTTGAGATTTTTTTTTTTTGAAAAATCTGGAAAAATCATTTGAGATTTGTTTATACAATACGTTTATCTGTGTATTGCGCTTCAACCAAATCCATCTGCAATTTTTATTTTTTTGGGAAAATTTGGGAAAATTATCTGAGATTTGTTTATACGATATGTTTATCTGTGTATTGCGCTTCAACCAAACTCATCTGAGATTTTTATTTTTTTGTACACGTATATTTTATGAAGTATCGTGTACACGTATATATATACATGTACACGTTGTAGGATATCTATCGTTACAACGTGTACACGTATACACATTGTAACGATAGATATCTATCCTATACGTGTAAACGTTGTAACGATAGATATCCTACAACGTGTACACGTATATATATATACGTGTACATGTTGTAACGATAACATATACGTTGTACACATATATATATATATGTTATCGTTACAACGTGTACACGTATATATATATACGTGTACACGTTGTAGGATATCTATCGTTACAATGTGTACACGTATATATATATATAGTATACATAATATATATGTGTACACGTTGTAAGATATTATAGTGTACATAATATATACGTGTACACGATGATTATGATCATCGTGTACATGTATATATACTTGTACACGTATATATAGTGTACATATATATATATGTGTACACGTATACACGATATATACGTGTACACACAGTAACATACATATCGTGTACATATATCAGAATTCACACAGTAACATACATATCGTGTACATATATTAGAATATTAAATGTCGCATGATTTTGACGATTTTCTCTTATTCGTGTATGTACATATACAATTATAATGGTAATTATATACAAAATCAAAAAATCCAAGAAATTTCACAATTATTCACTAAACATTCAAATCATCAAAATCAAAAATAAAATAAATAAATAATAAAAAATTGTAACCAAAACTCTTGTCTCTCTCTTCGAACAGTTCGATGTTCCACCTTCAATCCCGATGCTATCATCTCCGAGTGCGAGTAACGTTGTGCTTCCACCATAAACACAAATCTAACATCTACCATTTTCGACAATAATCACCGTTGTTTCTCCCATCTCCGTAACCCCATTCTCATCTCAGTTTCTCTCATCTCTCTATAACCTCATTCTCATCTCAGATTCGATTATTGCCGCACAAAACATCTTCAGATTCATCAATAAAATTCGAGCTCTACCTTAGAATTTTCATCCGCCATTGATGTTGAAGTGGTGGAAATTGAATTTCGGTGGAGCTTGGGTTGGGGGAATGAATTTTCAATTTTCAAAATTTTGGGTTATAGAATTTTATGTATTTTGAAATATTAAAATGTAAATATAGTTAAAGGGTAGTATTGGAATATATTTAACAAAATACCTTAAAAATGGGTAAAAAAGTTATTTTTATAAATAAGGGGTAGAAAAGTTTCTTACATTATAAAAAGGGGTAGTTTTGGACTTGACCCTTGATAATATTGACATATTAATTATCCCGACACATCAGTATAAGAAAACTCCGACAATGGGTTGCACAAAATACCAGAAGTTATGTATTCTTTTGGTGATCAATACCCAAATATAGTTAAAATGTGATCAAGTAAAGTTGTATGTGGATATATTTGTTGTTTTTGTTTCTTATTTGCAATTAAACCAATATAAATAAATTAATTTATTTCCATGTTCCAGTTGATATATTAATTTGCCTGACACATCAACAATTAAAGATAAAATCGAAATCTAATTAATGATTCAACGTCACAATGTATTCAAGGTTATTATATTTTTACAATTACCCAAATGTTTGGTTAATATGTAATCAAAGAAAAGATCGTGATTTGTTTGTTTGTTTATTTATATATTTATTATTATTAGTTTTTCCAATTAAACCAAATGAAATAAGATAATTTATTTTCGTATTAGCAGCTAACATGTGCAGGACACATCAGCAATAATAAATCAAAATTTACCTGAAGATTGGAATTGCTCAATGTATCTAAGCCAGATCACTTTTATTTTGCAACTATCCAAAAGAATTACAATCAAAAGTAAAATTCGTGAGTTTTCAACAATTTACCCTTATTATTATTATTATTATTATTATTATTATTATTATTATTATTATTATTATTATTATTATTACCATTATTATTATTATTATTATAGATTTAATCGATTTTTATAAAAATGTAAATAAAAAATTTAATAAGGAATAATTGAAGTGTCTTTATTCATCAATTTTGTGTTATAATGGAAGATTAATAAAATACTATATGCATATATATATATATATAAATCTAATTTGGTTAAAACTGAATTGAGCTTACTTTTTTAATGTCCAACCGTTGCTTAATGGGCAACTCAATAAGCTCGAGTTCAAATCGATATATGAATAATATTTATGAAATAAGCTAAATTTCTTAACACATGTTTAAAAGGAATTTTTTAAATTATATTAATAAATAATAAATTAGTATGGTTAAAATTTTAAATTTAACATATATACGATTATATTTGATTAGACTCACAAGCCAGTCAAGACTAGCATTAATGTGGTCAAGCCCCAGATTGAGAACTACTCAACTTAAATCTTGATCATTTGAAACCAATCTTAAATAACTCAACATTGTATTATCTATTCACATACCTTAATTCCAAACACAACCTTACTGAATTAGAAATGCACCTACTTAGTTTAAAATTAATGTCCATTAATTAATGTTCAGAAGTCAGAACCTTCAGTTTTGTCAGGCTGAAACAACGTTTATTTGTTTCAACCTACATTCTTTATGCCAATAAGAACATGTTCTGCTTGAAAAATAGTTTAATTAATGTGATCAACTATTTCAACGTAATTGATGTTTCGACTATAGTTGGGTTTGATATGACAATTCATATAAACATTTTTCATATAATAAAACTCATAAAAATTCCTATTCACTGACAGTGGCTGGACCTAAAATTTGAGAATTGAGGGTACAAACAAATGCTCATAAGGTAATAGGAAAAAATTCACATATGAACATTGTTTAACATTTAAAGACGTAGAAAGAAAATATGCAAATATGTAACATATTACAAAAGAATCATGTAAAAGTTACAATTCAACTAAAGTTTGGTCAATCGAGTCTTCATTTTTACAAACAAAACATTCATTAAAAAAAATTTTAAATATATTTTATCAGAGATTGAGTTGTTTTCTCGTTGTCTTGAATTTTTTTTTTTTAGTATAATTCCTCACTTCCTAAATGAATTATTAGTAAATAATAAGAATATATTCACATAAAAATAAATAACTTCAATTACATAACAAATCCATTACGATAACAACCCACAACCACTTTAAAAAAATTCACAATAAATTGATCACAAAATCAACAAAGTTCACAGACAAAAAACACAATTTCTTATTTATCAACAAATATTAAATGAACTAAATAATAACTAAACCTAACATAAATATTAATAATACTAAAATTTTCATAGATAAAATGTGAAGACTAAAGGAGAAAAAATAACAGAAGAAGAGAAAATCAATTTTAAAAGTCAAACCTGCCAAACTCTAAACTCAAAGTAGCAGATAGTGAGTTTGTCCTTTTTGCCAAACTTAATATTTATATCAATTATATTTAATTTTAATATCAATATGTATTTAAATCAAAATGGATGTATTTTTAAAAATATAGTACTAATTTTTTTCCCAAATTGGGGGTACAATTGTACCCCCCTTGTACCATGCTGGGTCCGCCGCTGTTCACTGATTGCATGGATCCATGCAAATTCATGTAATTGGGTCGACCTGATCCAAATTCATGAGTTTTTCAATTTTTTTATATATTTATGTGTTACCTTTATATTATATTTGTACGACTTTTATGTTATATTAATATGATTTTTATGTACAAATATCATAATATTTATCTACAAATATCATAACCTCTATGTATTGTAATTTAGAAAAAAAAAAAAAAAAAAAGAATTTCGGCGTTTTTTTTGGATCAACAATATTTATGTGATATTACTCATACTTTTTAGTTATGTTAGTTTTACTTTTATATATTACATAAATGTATGACTATGTTAATATAAAGGTATAAGTAATATCACATAAATGTATGAGTAATATCACATAAAGGTATATATGTATAAATTATACTAAAATTCCTTTTTTATTTATTTATTTAAATTATAGTACATAAATGTAAGGATATTTGGATATAAAGGTTATACTAATATAACATAAATGTCACATGAATATAACATAAAGGTAACACATGAATTCAAAAAAAAAAAAAAAAACTCAATTGGCGTGGATTCGGATCGGATCGACCTAGTTGCATGGATTTAGATCTATGCAACAGGTGTATGGAAGACCTACTCAATAATGTTAGATTTTTCTAAGCAATTTGAAATACGTAAAACAGTGTACAACGATAATCTTAATGAGAAAATTAAAACCCAAAACTCATCCAACAAAATTTTTATTCAACTGATGCATGAACCTTAAATTCAGGTACCCAAGTCGATCCGACCCGCCACGCGTCTGGGTGGGTGTGCCCAAACCCATCCAAATTAGCTCCAAGATGATGTAACTTTATGTTTATGTTAATCATACCTTTATGTTATACTAATCATATATTTATGTTATGTTAGTCATACCTTTTAGGGTTTTGTCTACTTAACATTTTTTTAAATAGTCATTAATACATTTCATACCTTTTAGTTATTTAAATAATTATTAATACATTTCATACATTTTAGTTATGTTAGTCGTATCTTTTAATTATGTTAATTGGACATTTATATATATATATATATATATATATAAATGTATGACTAATATCACATAAAAGTATGTGTAATATCATATAAACCAATACATGTACAAATTGTACCGAAATTAGAGTTTTTTTAAAGTTAAAATATTATATAAAAGTATGATATTTGTACATAATGACTTTAAAGATATAAAGGTCAACTGTCTTTTTTTAAGTTAAAGTATTGCATTAAGGGTAGGGGTGGAAATTGGAACGAAAATTTCTGATATCCGCCGAATCCGATCCAAAATTTTCCCATTTTGGAACGAATATTTTTAATCCGAAAATCCGAATTCCGATTTTTTCGAAAATTTTCAGATGGAAATCGGAATTAGTTTTGAAATTTTTTAAAATTTCGAAATTCAATCCGAAATATTTCTGAAATTCAATTTTTGGAAATTTCGATTTCCGATCCGATTTTCGATTTATTTCCGAAATTCAATTTAGTATATCTATATACTATAATAGTATTTATAGTATATAGTATTCTTCTATAGCAAATAGTATATAATATAAAATTTTTGAATTATATTATATAATATAATATATTTTATATACATTTACTATATGTAAATATAAATATACATATTATAGTATACTTTATAATACTATATACTATATAATATATTTTATATACTTTATACAATGTGTAAATATAAATGCTTGGAATATCAGATTCGAGGTCGTATTATTTCTTAGGATATTAGAAAAGCTATATAGCTAATAGACCAACTAATTAATTTCGAAAATTTCTGAAATTTTTGAAAATTTCAGAAAAAAATTCCGAATTTTTTGAATTTCAAAATTTCCAAAAATTTCAAAATTTTTGAAAACGGATTGGATTTCATATTTCTGAAAAGTTTTGGATGGAAATTGGAATTGGTTTTTCATTTCCAAAATTTTTTGGAATTTTTCCGAAACACCCTATTTCCGATTCGATCCGTTCGATTTCCACCCCTAATTAAGGGTATCATATATGTATATAAAAATATGACTAATATAATATAAAAATTGTTGGTCTCAAATGATGTTCGAGGTTCAGAGAGGGGGTGAATGAACCTTGGTTAATTTTGCAAATGTATCGAAAAACCTTTCTGCTCTGCAAGTTACTTGAACTTGCAACGTCAGACAGTTACTGCTTACAGCACTAGGATGCAGTGCTGCACGCTGTAACTTGAGTTTATACGCAGCGGAAAAATATGATTTATAACACAAGGCTCATTTTCTCAAGTATGCTTCTTTACAAAACGTTTTATGCTTATGAGATAGATATGAACAATACAGAAATAAGCACAGATAAGAAAGCAATAAGGCACTTATGGTTATAGTGGTTCGAATGTGGTGTAATCCTTCTACGTCCACTCTACTGCTCCTCGAGCAGGAACTTTGTTAAGCAAGATTGAATTACGGGACCTTCCTAACAATCTATCAACTTTACAAATTAAGTAACAATCTACTGAAGTCCAGCGTACACACAGCAACTGCAAACTTCAAAGGCTAACCCACACAAGGTTCTACACTCCCACATAGGGAAGCTGCCTAACACTTAGACAACTATACAAACAGCAAGGATCTCTCCTATCAACTGTTCGACACCTCTAAAACAACCTAAGCACACAGCAACAAGGTTAAAAGTATATTTGTTTGTTTCTTCAACTGGTGCGACGAAATGAGCTTCTGAATCCTTCGAGGGATCTTTTAGCTTGAACTTGCTTCACTTTTGAGAGGTTGAGTGAATGAAACTGATGGTAGACTTGAATGCTTGTAACTTGAAAGCTTGTGAGTTTTTGTACAAATGTTTCAGTAACCAGCTTCAGTGTTTCTCATCCTCTATTTATACTTGTAAAAGGAGATGTCTTCTCTTTTGAATTTGAAGTAGTCTAACCAAAGGTATAGTTCGCATTTAATGCGACTTGACTTTCTCTTTCGAAGCATTTAATGCGGCAGTTACAGCTAGCAACTTTCTGCAGCACGTCAGTCCACGTGACATCTTTGTATTGGCTCCATGTCTGCAACTTTGATCTTGTTTCGAACGGCTCTATTTATTCTTACTTGGATCTTCGTTCCTCGCACTGCATTTATCCTTCCTCGAATTGCAGGATACTTCTTGTTTGTCATTGGCGCTGTTTCTATTTGGACAGTAAGCTCTACGCTGTATCCTAGGTCTGGGTGCAGCTGATGTCTTCTTTCAGTACTGCTGTAATTTTGACCTTCTTGCAGTATCTTCTGGTAGTACTGTTGTATTCTTTTCTTGCAATACTTTTGTATCCTTTTCTTACAGCGATGTTGTACGCCGTTCTTTCTTACTTTGCTGCGGTGCTATAACTGCCTTCTTGCAGCGATGCTGTATCTACTTTCTTGCAGCAGCATCTTTCCGATAAGCTCGATGCAGCTAAGTAACTTATGAAAACCTCCATCTTTCAGCACTTAAAATTAGACTCAAAACTAGTCTATTACTTCACTTAAACACTGTGAAAAATGGGGTACTCAAGACTTCCTATTACATATATGTTTTGTCTCATTAAAATCTAAATATCAAAATTCCAACAAAAATATAATTAATATAGTATAAAAGTTAAAGCAAAAAAAATTAAAAAAATGCGTATACAGATCGACCTGTATCCGACCCAAATCGACCTAGATACGACCCAATTGTATATACAACTAGTGTATAGGAGACCTTCTCAAGCTCATTAGATAAAGTGATGTCACTAAGGCAAGGAATCGCAGAATGTGATGCATGATAGGATCTATTTGTGATCGTTTGATCGTTAAAGTATGTTCAATTCAGGATAAAATTTTAGAAAAGATCGTTTCACGAAGATCTTGAAGAACATTCTCCCACATAATGGAACCCATACCCGTCATTATTTTGTTAAATAGATGGTCTATCTTTCCATTTTTACTTTATTGTGAAATTAGAGTGCAGTTTTCTTATTATATATTTCAGTTTTCCATTTTTGTTACATATATGTTATTTTTACATGCTCTATCTCAATATTCTTTGAAATTAACTGCTTGTGTTGTAATTTAATCCTTCAATTTAGGGAAAAAAAAAAAAAACTAAATCTTCAATATCGTAACTTAATCCTGACACTTCATATTATCCTTTTTCAATATTCTTTGAAACTAACTGCTTGTGTTGTAATTTAATCCTTCAATTTAAGAAAAAGAAATTAAATATTCAATATTTTAAGTTCCTAACACTTCATATATATTTAATATATATATATATATGATTTTGCTCAAATGACAATCGTGAACAACTCTTAATATTATATATATATTAGTAACTTGAATCACAATTAGATTTATTTAAGTCCATCATTTTGGCTAAATAGCCACGTTCAAAGCCACATAACTAAATGCTAGGCTTAAACTTTTGATTTGCATCAAAATGAATTTTACATGAATTGAAATTGAAACTCCTTTCTTTTTCACCTAAAAATACAATTTAAAAAATTTTATGCAACACTTCATTGTAACACTTTTCGTTTATGCAACACATTATTATAACTTTTTAAAATTATAATATTTTGTTTGTTATAAATTTCAATATTATGTAAATATTTTTGAAACACTTTATTAATATGTAACAACTTGTATTAATATGCATAACTCTTAAGTAACTCTTGTAAATAATGTGACAATTTTTATAACATTTTGAAATGATTAACATCTTTTAATTATTTTTTGTAACAAAAAATTTTAATACTTTAATTAAAAAAAATTGATTAGAAGAAAAATAAAATAAAATCTTTGGAGTTACTTGGCTATGATATTCTTTTTAAAACACACTTGTATTGCATAAGTCAAAACAACTATATAAATGACTTTGAGTACCATAACAAGAATTGAATTATATAAATATATTTTCATATAAATAAAAATAGAATTTTAAAACACTTAGATGTACTAAATATTAAAAATTTGCTTCTGGATAAAAATAAATAAATAAATTTTACACCAATGTTTTATAATTTAAAATTGTTTTATTAATAAATAGTTTAATATATAATGTATATGTATGGAGTATATATAAGTAATACATTACTTATAAATATTATAACCTCATTTTCGTATAACTACATTTATACTTCATTTAAAATAATTTAGTTATTTAATTAATAATACATACTTTATTGTTACTTACAAAATATAAGATTTATCCAATATATACGCATACACAAATTATATAAAACAAAAGGTCAAAAATAAAAATCCGTCCAAATTTTATTTTTCTTCTAATGTCAAAGCTGCAATCTAATCGTCTTTTTTAATTTAGCAAAAAAAAAAAAAAATTAATGATTTTAACCAATTATTATAATTCAAATCACAATTCCATGCTTTGACAATTTAGGTCCTCCTGTCAAGAAAAATAGTCAAATCAGACATATACCAGATCATAAGCTACATAACTTTGAAAACTAAATTAAAATGTTGAACTCCATCAAATTGACGTTCTCTACAACATAATTGACTCTATGTGTACGCCTAAAAAATGTTAATTGTCCAAAAATATTACAATGGACATCATGTAACACTATTATTGATGTTACATTTGTTGTTGTTAAATAAGTTTAGTAACACTTATAATAAAAAGTGTTACCATTAATGTTCTAATTTATATAAAACTTTATATCAATATTTTAAAAATGTTTCATATAAACCTTATGAACATTTTATGTCTGAAAAAGAAAGTAGCAACTTCGTGGATTTGAAACAATGCCCTATAGATTTACCATCTTGCAACAAACCATTAAATCAATTTAGAAATCTTTCTAGTAATTAAATGTTTATTTATTTATTATTTGGATATTAATAATCAAGCTAAATCAAGTTAAGCTCAAACTTGTCAAATCTACAACTAATTCCAACTAGAATGCAACTTAAAAACAAGTTTAATTAAAAATTTAAACCAAACTTGAATTTTTGAATCGAATTTTAAAAAATATAAAGCTCGATCAAATTCAAGTCGCGTTAGTGGCTGATCTTATCATGAGGTGTAGCTAAGTTGGCGATGAGAGGGTAGTGAGGCTCATATATATGAGTCCAAAAAAGTAGATGGGGTTTGATTACATACTATTATATGAGACAATGCATGTGAAGCTTAAATGTAAACTCAACTACTCTACCAAACCCTTGTCACATTTTACTTGTACCTAACATATTTTACCAAATATGATCTAAATTGATTTTATTGTAAAAAGATTTATAAATAAATTGATAAAGTTAGCATGTCCATATTGGAATTTTTACTTGTGCATTGATTTTGAGACAAAAGGTAGAGATGTCATGCCTAAATCTTTTCATATCATTAATAATCTAAAATTTTTCTCGAAATTATTGAATGATGTGTGTGGTCTATCATGGTGGTTTTGATATTCTATTGCATTTAACATTTTATTTTTATATTGCATCATTTATATTATAATTAATTAATGATGTAATTTATATAAAAACATGTGATGATTTTGAAATATCAAATGAAAAATATACTGAAATAAAAGATCTCATACATTGATATGCCGCCATATTAGTAATTTTTAATTATTTACATGATCACACTATGTAGGCAAATTTAAAGTTGAATTCAGTATTTTCACTAATAGTTTGAACTAGTAGTATGTATCCCAATTTAAGATTAGAGCCTACATGCCCCAAGGAGAATCTTACTATGATCTATATTTTTTTTTTATTTAATATAGGATATGTTTTTATTTCTTAAATGAAGATTTGAGACCGTCGGTCCGTACAACTAGCAGTGGTAAGGCGTAACTTTCAGTAACACCAGACTTGATCCTCTATATCAAAATTTGTGTCTCATTTTGTATACCACATCAAAATTACGTAGTTTTGATATTGATTTTTTTCTTTTATATTATAATTGTTTTATTTTAAAAATCAATATAACTAGTTTTGAAATGTGGTACACGCGTTGTACAGGAATATTTGGTACAGAGGATCTCATTTGCAGTTATACTCCAAATGAAATAGGTATTTACTTTAACGAAAATCAAATATATATATATATATATATATAAAGAATTAAAATGTTGAATTCAGTATTTTCACTAATAGTTTGAACTAGTAGTATGTATCCCAATTTAAGATTAGAGCCTACATGCTCCAAGGAGAATCTTACTATAATCTATATTTTTTTTATATTTAATATAGAATATGCTTTTATTTCTTAAATGAAGATTTGAGACCGTTGGTCCGTACAACTAGCAATGGTAAGGCGTAACTTCCAATAACACCAGACTTGATCCTCTATATCAAAATTTGTGTACCACATCAAAACTACGTAGTTTTGATATTGATTTTTTTCTTTTATATTATAATCGTTTTATTTTGAAAATCAATATAATTAGTTTTGAAATGTGGTACACGTGTTGTACAGGAATATTTGGTATAGAGGATCTCATTTGCAGTTATACTCCAAATGAAACAGGTATTTACTTTAACGAAAATCAAATATATATATATATATAAAGAATTAAAATGTTGACCAAAATTACAAAAATGTCATTTTTTCAATAAAAAGAATTAAAACAAAATAATAAATCTTACTTGATAATTAACTATTCTATAATTTAAAAATAAAAAATAAAAGATCAATCTTACTCTAGAAGTCATTCTATATTCTATATATAAAGCTAAGGAATGGAAGAGAAAGATACATTAATTTCTCAAATCTATATAACATTAAGAAATTGAGAAAAAATAGTGATTTCTCAACAAAAGAAACATGTAAAGAGAATGAAAAAAATAAAATAAAACAAGATAACAAAGAATGAAGAAAAAAAAAAGAACAAGAAAAAACAATACATATGATGATTTCTCAAATTTATATAAAACTGAAAAAAATGAAATAATTAAGATTTGCTAAACATTCAAGGGTAGAAAAATTATTCCGGATCATGTTGTCTCATATATTCATCTTTAAAGAGATCCCACCAAATTGTCTTTGTACACTAATACAAATATAACAAATAATTTTATGAGATTGAAGTATAAAAATAATATATACAAATAAAAATATAAAATGAAAGAATAATTATTATGATTGAAAAAATTGCTATTATATATAATAATATTAATTTGAAAAAAATATAAAATCAACAAATAAAAAAATTAAAATAAAATTTAGGATAATGGGTATTGTTTTTTTACCAAACAAATAAAAAAATTAAAATAAAATTTAGGATAATGGGTATTGTTTTTTTACCAAATTAGTTCAAATAAAAGGAAATATTTATTAAAATTATTAAAGTTATATGACAATTCGTGAAAACCGCATGAAAACTATGAAAATCATTTGTATACTGTACATATTTTAAATTAAAACAATAAAAGATATTATGAATAATATGTTAGTCTATACAAATTCATTATATTATTATAAGTTGTAATTATTAACACAGTTAAGAGTAAATAATAAATTGTGCATCATGTGGTTGGATCACTAATATATATATATGAGATGGTCTCGTGTACTACAAAAATATGAATCCTAAATTCGTACCTCCAACTCAATCCGATCCACACACCCACATTCCTCTTATACCTGTTTTTTTTTTTTTTTGGTACGCATCGTTCTTCTATTCATCACTACTCTTGTTTTCACTGTACCTTAATTCTTCTCTACACCATCACTCTTCTCTTCACCGTACCGTACTTCTCTTCATCTGCACTAATGTTCTCTTCTTCATCATGGTTGTATTTTTTTTCTTCTCCTCTTTTTTTCTTGATTTCATATGTTAGATCGCAACTTATTTGATTCAATCGATTTCTTCTTCTTCTTCTTCTTCTTCTTCTTCTTCTTCTTCTTCTTCTTCTTCTTCTTCTTCTTCTTCTTCCCATATTATGTTTGATTTTAAATCTAAAAAATCATAATTCCATAAAAGTGATGATTATTTTATTTCAATAATTTTAGACATTGAAGAATCAATTATTTCAAGATATGAAATAATTCAGAATGAATATTAGGAAAGAAGATGATGAAATCGTGCATTTGAAATTTTAATACTTTAAACTTACACGTACAATACATTAATATATTTTGAATATATTAGTATATACCTTAAATATTATCTTTTATTAAAATAAAGTAACTATTACCTTAAATAATACCTTATGAGTATGCAACTATAAGTAATACCCCTAAACCTTTATGATAAATAAGTAATACATTTACATATAAAAAGTAATACCTTTAGGTAAATAAGTAAAAAATTTACATAAGTAATATTTTTAGACCTTTATGATAAGCAAGTAATACATTTACATACATCAAGGAATACCTTTTGATAAAATAAGTAATATCTTTTCACTAAACAAATAAAATTTAAACATATATTTTAGTTATACAAGTAATACTTTTTGAATATACAACTAATTAATACCTTATGAATGTACAATTAATATATTTCAATAAACAAATAAAATATAAACATATATTTCAAGTATACAGGTAATACCTTATAAATATATAATTAATGCTCTAATTGTAAGAATTTATGCAAGTTGGGTGATATGTGGATGTCCACCAATTATGATGTGCGGTTCACATGTTGGCCGATCGAGTCATACACATTAAAATTTTTCATGTTTAATACAAGACCCAAATAATAGTGCGATTTCAATTCCCTAGATTCAAGCCCAACATTTTAAGTGATCATAGCTTACATACATGAAGATAGATTTTAGGCACATTTAAGATAATGGTTGAGGCCCATGGGCTAATGGACTTAGGTTGCAACTTACACTTTTAGGATGAGATATATATGTACATTTCTTCCCCTAAAAGATTGATTAATAAGAGGCAAAAAGATAGGAACACTCCTCACTCTCTCACCATCCTCTTCTTTCTTATTTTCTTAAGACGACGCTGCCATCGGTGCGGCAGCAATCACCGATTACCTTTCTTTCCCAGCATGTTGTTTGGGCCAAAGTGAAGACCTCATCGAGCTCGTCACAGATCCGACTTGGTTTAACCATCCACCGCCGTTTCCACCCTCTTCTACCCTCTTTTCTCTCTTTCTCTCTCTCGTTCGTGATGTGATAATTTGTTGTTTTGTGTGCATTGCTATGTTGGGGTGTCGTCGGTGACGTGCAGTCGCCGGCCATGATGGTGGGACGTAGGACTCGAGGAGACGAGGGTGGGTTAGGTGTGCATGAGAGGTAGTGGTGATGTCTGCGTGCAGTATGTGAGGTGGCTGGATGGGTGGCTGCCAGAGGGGACAGGGATGAGTGACGGGTGATGGTGACGGGGGTTGAGACTGTGATGGGCCTGAGGACTAAGACGGGTGACGGGGATGGTGGCTCAGACCGGAGACGAGGTGTCACATCCACATTTATAACATAACTAGACTTGTATTAAATTTCTATATTAAAGAACCTTTTTAAACACAATAACATAAAAATATTTCTTCCATATGAAAATCTGTTAAGATTATAACATGTTAATACACTCATTTATATATTTACATACTAATACATGCCAGAATATGGATAAAAATTCATGTAGTTTATCAAAATATTATTTAAAATAAAATAAGCTCATAAGTAGTCCAACACAACAGGTCATTATCCACGTATATCATCTTCGAACCCGTAAGAGCTCAATAATATGATTAGTAAATCCATGAGTTCATACATCATCAGGTGTCCATGAGCTTATAAGCTTATATATCATCAGATTCACCTGAAAAGTATGCACATAACATAAATTTCATCGGTTCACATGCAATGCATGAAAATGAAAGTATGCACATAACATAAATAATACTAAAGTATACACATAATATGAATAATACAAAATGATGTTAATAATGTATGTTAGTGAATGAAAACATTCATTTCAAAACTCATAGGAGTTCAACAACATGGTCAGTAAGTTCATGAGCTTATACATTATCAGGTTATGATTGTGAAATAATGGTTTCACATGTTTGTTTGCGACAATTTATGTAATATTGTTTCGACATCCCTCATTGAGTATATTTCATATACTCACTCCTTTATATTAAAATTTCAAACATTCGCTCCTCTATATTAAAATGTTTTCAAGTTAAAGAACTTTTGGTCATAGTATGTGAGCGGTATATGTTGGTAGTCGATATTCTAAAAGTTTCAAAACTATCTCATAAATTTGGAGAAATTTATTTATATATATGTTTGTTTAGCTCATCATTTGATTAATCAAAATTTAATTTGGAGATACAAGGAATTTCAAGAAAATTTCTTCCATTGCATTTTAGTGAATTGTATCTTATAATGATATTTTATTGAATATATTCTAAAGATTCATGGTTTTAATTATTTTGTTATTATTAAAAATGTGAATTTTGTACGTAAATTATGTTTTAGCTCAAAATTATCTTTAAAATAAACGACTATTACAATACGAATCTAAGATCCGTACTCTAGGTGTATTGAAGTTTTTCTATATATATATAAGTGTGTGTAATGAAAAAGTAATGATATATACTTCAGAAACTAGTGATAATTATGAGTATCGAACATAATCAAATTGTACTAAAATTTTGAATCAAAAGTATTTACCTGAACCAACAAATATTCCTTGACTATCAGACTTTCTCACAACGAACTACTAATTCATTTTTTTAGTTTTTTGCTATATCCAACCAAGGAACCGTTTTAGAATCGAATGGAACTGATCTCAAGAAAGTAATCATATAGAAGATTTTATATATTATTTAATTCATTTTCTTAATTTATATTGTGATATTGAATTACTTATGCATTTAAAATGTACAATTTAATTATTTAATTCACTCTTTAACTTATGTTGACATCGGAACTTATGTTGACATCGGAATTTGTATGTGGTTAATTCTTAATCTAACACTCAAATTAAGTGAATTCAGATTAAAATGAAGTAAATCGGATTAAAAATAGGTAAAAATGTGCAGAAAACACTGTGCCCGGTGCCTACTCGGGCAATTTAGTTCGGCTGATTCTGGTTGGTTTATAGTGGCCGACCAGAATCATATATAATATATGTTAGAGAAATGGGCACTCTAGTGCTTGAATACAAAAGTGTTCGAACAATTTACAAGTTTAAAATTCTACTATTTATAGCCTAAGAAAGAGCTCGAGTAGTGGGGATCATGCCCACTACTTCCTTAATTATCGTTTATTTTCTAGGTAGTGGGGGTTTAATCTACCCCACTCTCTCCTATTAACAGGGAATATCCTGCTCGGATATCTGTAACACATCCTGGCCGAATCGACAATATCCCTTTGGACCCATCATGAAATTGATCCTAGTCGGGTCGCCATCCAGGTACACTATTCTGACCGAATCATCTGGTGTCTGCTCAATGAGTTATTCGGATTGGAATCCTGAAGGCCACCTCTATAATCCGACCAGGCTTAAGACTACTCTTATTGGTGATATTTGGTGGATGTCACCACCAAATGTCACCACATATATTAATTGTTTAATAGGAGATATAAGGAAAATGTCATGATGGTGACCAATGTCATGACACTCATTTTGTATACAATTTATACACGTGTCATTTTTTTATTGGTCTCGATTAAATTTTTTCGGATATAATTTAAAGTATTAATATTGAAAATAAATTTTATTTTAAAAAATTAAAAAAATATCAAAATTCATAAAAAAAAAATTCTCTATAAATAGAGTCCAATATTGAGAAACTCATAATGCTCTTAAAAACGACTTGGTTGAGCATATTTTGAACAAATTTGGTATTGATAATTAAATATATAATTTGTAGTTTGATTATTGTAATTTTGATTTCGTATTTTAATTATCGTAATTTCTATTTCGTATTTCAATTATTGTAATTTCTATTTCGTATTTTAATTATTGTAATTTCGATTTAATTTATTGTGAAATATAATAAAAAATATGCTCACAAAATAATATATAATTATTAAATATTGAGAAAAAAAAATTGAATTGGGTTGGGTTGGTATCACTAATAAACTATGAAAATATTGGAATTAGGTTGGGTTGTGGATTGTGTAAGTGAAAGAGAGAGAAATTAATATTTTATTGTTGGGTTGGATGGGTGTCACCAATAAGAGTAGTCTAATGTTTGGTTTTATCTTGAATCGGGGGTCCAACAACTTATTTCATTTATAATTGATTTAAAAATAATTTACCACATTTACAATTTCTATTAAAAAAATGTTAAAAAAAACATCTTATTTACTTAAATTGTTAGTTTAATCAAAACTTTGAATAATTACAAAATCACATGAGTTTATATACATAAGTGCAATTTCAATCATCTATCAATGATTAAATTTTCCTTCTTGATGTGTACGGCTACTAAGTTGAATATAAAAAATATCAACACTTTTACATTACTGCAAAAAAATATCCACGCATTAATGAAATAACATCGTTTCTGTCCACCATAATAATCATAGTCAAATAATGTTGTTTCATAATGCGTGAATCCTTTGTAATATCCATATAGATTGTCAACAAGGAAATATTCAACCACAGACCCGTGATTGAAATTACAGCCGTGTATTTAATTTGTTATTTGTTCAATTATGCAAATGTTTGATTAAAGTTACAATTTAAGTGTTGACTGAACACGACAACAAAGAAAACTTCTATATCTAATTGGTGATCTAAGTAAGAGTGATGATTTTTCCAGCAAAAGCAATTATTATTATTATTATTATTATCTTTTGTTGGGTTTGGACTCTGGAGGAAGTATTAGCTATTCCGGACCAAAGAAAAAAAAAAACACAATACGAATTATGGTCTCTATCTATGGTGCTATAACTTTCTCCTTTCAATCCATGAAGAAAATAAGTCAATTTAATAGTTTCTCCAACACAAAAAGCCCAATAACAGATCTGTTGTGTAGGCCCATAATATGGTCCAATCTTATCAAAGGCAAATCTATAAAGTATTTACTAATGGTGCGATATTGGGCCTTCTAGTTTGTAAGTAATACTGGTTTTAAAACAAAAACAAAAACAAAAAAAAATTGTGTCCAGAAACTATATTTTGACTTAATTGCCCAAAAATTTACAAACGATGTTTTGCTATTTTTATCGATTCTTTTGAAAATTATCAGCTTAGCTATGATATTGAAAAATTTACAAACGATGTTTTGCTATTTTTATCTAATTCATTATAATAATTTTCATATATTTTTGTAATCGATTTAATAAATATTACTCAGATTTTATTTTGAAAATGTCTACATTTATCTAAATAGTATTTCTCAAATATATTTTTTTATTTTTAGATTTTATTTTTAAAACTCAGGTATATTTTGTAAATTTTAATTTTTATTGGAATAGTTTATGGGTGTTATATAGTTCATCTACTAAACATCTCAACAGAAAAAAAAAAAAAAAATATTAGAAACATAATGTGATACCAACAAAAAAAAAACTTATTGGCGACTACAAAATATTTTTGCGGAAACATTAATAGTTGTCGCAAAATATTTTTTTCGCTTAATTAATATATTAACGTCTTGAATATATTTATTGCAAAATATTCACCAATATTAAGATATAAAAAAAAAAAACCACATATAAAGAAGCAATACGACGCCAACATTTGAGAAGAAGATGAGAGGAAGAGAAAAGAAGAGACAATGCTTCTTTACCCTAATTTAAAAGAAAAAAATTTTTTGAATTGAAGTCATCTGAGCTTAAATATTCTACCCTAAGCTTAGATCTGTGTCCCTGAGGTACAAAGATTTTTGTGTAAACTTTGAAGCTTGAGCTTGGTTCAAACTCTTTTGATTTTTTTTTTTTTTATGGTTGAACCCAACTCAGCTGGTAACTCGATAAATCCAACTTCAACTTGACTTCATATCTAAATAATATTTATAAAATTACATACATTCCAAAAACGTTTTTAATGGAGAGTTTTTAATAATAGTTATAATTAATTAAATAAAATAAAATACTATAGTTAACATAACTTCAAACATGCTTGATTAAACTTAATTATCTTCGAGTCTACTTTTTTTCTTTTTTTTTTTCCGAGTCAATTTAAAGTAGGAACCATTTTTTGACTTTATTTGAATGTTTCCAAATTTATTAAATATTTATCAGATTTATATATTAGTTTAGTCTCAGAATCTTGAAGATTTTAATTAGCGTATTTAGTTAGATTTTGTTTGCAATTTCTAATTATTTTTATAATTTCTAGAATTTTTCCCAATTGAATGCCTATATGGTTCAGTGGTTTTCATCGTAATGTACTCACATTTGTGTTGTATATATATATATATACATCATAGGAGATAATTTTATCATAGGAGCTCAGATATATCCCATGTCACATCAGCAATTTCCCTATTTTCCAGTACTAATTAAATTTCAATTCCAGAGAAGAATACATGTCCCTTTTTAGTAAAAAGGTTGAAACTAGTGGGAAAAAAAAATGCAAAGCCACCAGTTTCATCCACCATTCCAATTTGTTTTGCATATCTTATTCTGAAATTTCTAATGCTCATTAAATATATAATTATATTATGATGTTGCTCGTTTTACTCAATGAAAAAGATGCACACGGAATAGAATACGATATATACACGATTTCAAAGAGAGGATCATGCATGTGGCCATGTGGGTGACTACTATTGCATATATATTTTAGGAAAAATATCTATTTTCCTTAATAAGTTACGTCCTGTTTAATTTTGGAGTAGTAATCTAGATTTGGATCTCTTACTGTGCCAAAATCCAAGCAGGAGATGCTGGGTGTAATACGACACCGTTTTTTTTTAAATATTATCAGATACTAAATTTCCAGATATATGTTAAATTTTATTTTTTTTAATTTTGAATTAATTTTTTTAATGACATGGCAAGAGACAATGCCACATAAGCTTTAATATTCTCTCCACAATTTTGGGGGTTCCCAATTTAGATGTCACATAAGCAGTTCCCGTTGCCACATCAGTCTTGAAAATATTTTGAGTCAAAATCGAATTTAAAAAACTAAAATTGGAAAAGACAAACTTACTTCACCAAAATTGGATAGCCTAACTTAGCGGATGATATTTTCCCTATATTTTACCACTTTCATTCAAACAGCCATTAATTGCAAAAAGAATAAACACTTTACAATGAAACATAAATTAAAGGCTCATGCAAAACCCAGAAACGATAAACATAGAAGTCAACATGACTTGTTGCCTGTAACTGGCACAAGTATATAGTCGATCAAGATGAAATTATTAATTGCGAATGGAAATTAGAAAAACAGGCAGATAATATAAAAACATGACCAATCAAGGATCGATGTTTCAATAATCTCAGGCAGATTTAGGAGGCGATGGTATGATCTTGATTCCACCAATGGTAACATCATCACCGTTGGATCTTGGGATGAGAGTGATAACAATGGTGTCATCATCAGCAATATCAATGTCGTCATAGATATCCGTGAGTTTAAGGTTAATCGACCCGTTGCTCTTCTTCGACTTGGTCTTGTGTGGGACCTGAGCAAACGTTCCGGCGTACTCCGCCTTGTCGAGCTCGTCGGAGGCATCGTCTTCGTCGTTGACGAAGACATCGAACTTGATGAATTTAGTGGAGTCTGTGACTATGTTTTCAAGAACAAGAACCTCGTCCGCTTTTCCCTTGGCAGATTTAGGGACCAAAACCCTAGTGATCTTCTTGAGAGTGAGTGGGAAGAGCTTGTCCACAGTCTCCGCACCCGACGTTATCTTCTCGATTTTGGCCTTGGCCGCCTTCTTCGTGGGCTTGTAGTTCAGCCATGGAATGTCCACCTTCTCGTACTCGTACCCCATTTTCTTGTGATCCAATGCGTCTGCAACCTTAACACGAACGAGCTGCTTGTTCTCGTCGTAGAACAAGAATGACGCATTTAAGTAATCTGGATCGGATATGTCCTTGGGAACATCGGTTTTGAGGGTTTTCCAGATTGTCCACATTCTGTCCACATTTGCATGGTGGCCATAGAACAGGGTGTCTCTCCCTGCAGAGTAGAAGTTACCCATGTCTTCGCTGTACTTCTTCCTCGGGTCCCCGACCCACACATGGGCGGACACGTGGGAGCCACGCTCCGACGAGCCCGCCCCGTCTCCTCCTCCGGGTGGGTCCCCGGCGCGGTACGCCTTTCCCATGAAGTCGAGAGTCGAGTTGACGCTGCGAACATTCTCACTGTACATGACACTGAGATTGTTCACCACTTTCTGGAGATCATCCGTGATCCCTGTCAAGCTCAGATCGATAATGGCGGGTGGCCGGTTCGCCTGGTTCCGGTTTGGGTTGAACAGCGGCGACTTGGCATTATCGTAGATGCTTGGCATTGTCATGCCTTTTGGACTATCCCAGTTCCAGTAAGGCAAAGCGAACGTGGGATCTCCGATCAGCTTTCCGAGGATTCTCTCGTAGAAATACAGGTACCATCTATGGAAGGGGAAGAACAGCCATGAATTGTGCACCTGGATATCAATATCTTTATACCCAACCTGATCGTGGGCCCCATTGCAGTAAGCGCAATGGATATTGGCTTGCTGCATGAAACCACGGGGGTCAGTAGGGTCATCTTTATCCAGGGCTTTCATCCTCCTCACAGCCTCCTCGAACTTGGCTAGGTACTCCTTGGTCACCTTGTGGGCGGCCGGGCGGAGGCGGAGCTTATGCGGCGTAGGAGGGAGCTTGTAGTCGACGATGACGTCGGAGGTGGGGGGGCAGCAGTTGACGTCGAGGAGGTCGCCGGTGATGACGTCATGGGCGGTGCCGCATGTCTTGAACTCGGGGGCCTCGATAGGGTTCGCGGAGGCCTCGGAAACGAGGTTCGCCGCGCCGTAAAGGCCGCCCAGGCCGAGGAGCATGTTGCGGCGGTCGACGCCCGCGGAGGAGGGCTTTTGGTCGGCGCCGCCGTTGCAGGAGATCTGGAAGCGGTGGCTCCGCCTTGCATGGGGGAGGAGCTTGGCGGAGATCGGCGGAGAAGGGGCGGGGCTGTGGTGGCGCGTGGTGGCGCCTAGCACTGCGCAGGAAGATTGAAGGGAAGCCATGGTTGTGCTACTTTTGCTAAGTGGAGGGGATATAAATACAGTAATTCTTACAACCTACAACGAATAACACAATCAAAGATTTAATAATTGATTAATTAATACAAATAGTATTCAATTTTTTTATTGGTGGGAATTCGTAAATTGAAATTAAATTAATCATAGAGCTACAACATAATATGGTAGTCTGACGGGTTGCTGCGAAGCAATTATAGTACTATTAATTAACTTATTTTATTTAATAACACATAGAATGTCATGTGGCAGATTAGATTACATAAGCTATATAATAAGTGATAATATATATACATAAATGCTGAGAATATGCTCTAAACTAAACTTTATTTCTCATCTTTAGATTTCTTTGCATGTTTTTATCAAATTAATCTTCTACTCTTTCTAGATAGATTGGCTAGTTCTATTTTTAATTGAATGAGAATATCAGATCATACCTTCTTAGCATAAAAAGAACACCGATGAAATATTAATATGAAATAAAGGATTTTATTTGCTCATAAATTAGAATGAAAATCACATATGAGGACCCTCAAATAATATTGATAGAAATGAACATACACTACTAATATTATTTTCCCGTCTATTAATAATATATTAGGTTACGATCCATTAGATTTAGTCCAAATCCAATTATTAATTAATCAAACAATAATTTTAATTTTATCAAGGCTCCCTTTTTTCAACCAAAAATAGTTTAAGGTTTTCATAGGATTTTCACTCGTATAAGTTTTTTTTTTTTTAAATAGTTGTTGCTTTCTTCACTGATTAATCCACATATATACATAATAATCAAATTTGAAGGCTCTAACTATTTCATACTTTAAATTCCTTTTAATTTTATTTGTTTATATATTTGGAGTGGTTTCCATTCGACCCACTGGAAGGGAGAAAAACTACCAACTATTCATGTAAGCATGGACTGAATTAAATAAAGTAAAAGTTTGAATTGTATATAAAATATAAATATAGTAACATAGTTGATCTCTTCAAAAACACATTAATTAGTATGGCAGATTTTCAATTTATAATTCAGTCTATGACTCTATGTACAGCCTAACAACCATTCCATGTCCTCTAGCTACCATACTTTTGTAAATAAAGTTGAACTTTTCGTTTAATATTTGACTAAATGATAACTCCATGTGATTTATATTACTTTTTTTTAGTACATAAATGATACTCCCTCCGTCCCGCATCACTTTGCACACTAAATTGGGCACACTTTTTAAGAAAAAGTAGATATTTGTTTTTTGGTTGAGGGTATAGTGGTCAAATTAGGCACAACTTTTAAGAAAACGTTTGAATATTAAATGGTATTGTATGAGAAAAAGTAATGGCATTCTTTGTAAATAAATGTGTATTGTGAGGGTGTTGATTATGTTAAAATTTACCATTTTTGGGTGTGCAAAGTGTTTGGGGACAAATTAAAAAGGAAAGTGTGCAAAGTGTTAAGGGACGGAGGGAGTAATATTTAATGATCAGTTTTAGAGAAAATATATAATTATCTATATATTTTTACGCTTTTGCATTCTAAAAGTTCCTAAACTAAAGAGATATCTATATATATAGAGGAAAATGATAAAATACTCATTGTAGGTAACTTTTAATATCTCATTCTCTCGTTATATAAAAAGTGAAATTAATAAATAATTTAGGTTTTTTGATGCATTAAATATGGACACATTTAGAGCTATATATATATATATATATATATCATCGATTTTCCGCTACAAAATAATATACCAGGTTATATATTTCCTAACAACCCTACAAATTCATTTGAATCCTGATCTACAAATTCACGTCGAATATGATTTTTTTTTACCCCCAAAACTATGTTTAATTTTTATATTTTTAATTGGTTGATCTCTGTCATGTAGTAAAGGATATATGGAAATCTTCAATTACGTACACATAGTTGATCTGACTGATTAAATAAAAAGATCTTAAATTAAAAAATGGTCTAGAAATAGGTAATTAAGTCACAACTTGCATGGATATTTTATTTAACAGTTAACACACAAGCGAAGCACCTAAATATGCAATAGCGTTATCTAATCTAAACACACATATCAACTCTTTCATTTATTATATTCTGAAGGAGAGATAACCCACGTGAGTCTGTTTTTTTATTGATAAAATACTTTATCTTTTTGGTTGAACATTAATTGGATGAGCATTTAAGAGGAAAATAATAATAATTAACTAATATTTTTTTATTTATCGAACATATATTTTTTTAATGAACTTGGAAGAAATCATTAACTAATGTCAATGGAATAGGGATTTTCAATTACTCCATTCGTTTCAAAATTAATATTATTTAATAAAAAATATCATTTTAGAATTTCAAGACATATTTATTGTCAATCCATAAAAATACTTTCATTTACTTTTATCAAATTAAAGATGATTGCTAATAGAAGAAAAAAAATAAAAACTCACACAATAACTATATATACTTAAATAGCAATAGAACAATTTTTATATCAACTTTTTTAATTTGTGTGAAAAGACCTAAAACGATATTTATTTTAAAACAAAACAAATATATTTTAATATTTTATCTTGTATTTTATTATTTTTAATTAACATCATATATTAATTAGAATGTCGTATATACATGCAATGTGCGGTGGTATTTAAAACATATAATTAGAATAGAATATTTGTTTGATGTCAAGTTCGCAACATCATGCGAATGAAATTAAAATTTCCAAAACTATGCATCCTTTCATTTTGAAATCAATTCCTCACTCGAAGGTTTTCATATTACAAGGAAAGGATTTTATTATGAATAATAAAATTATCGTGATATTTTTTGATGATCTATCTTTATACTGTGTTGTATTGTTGATACAGAAATACTTGAATCGCAAACATGCGTAGATACAAGTCAGTACAATATCTCACAAAATTATATATATTTGATGGTTTTATATAAATTTTTCTACTTTTTCAAATTTCTATTTCAATATTTATAATCAAGTCAAATATATTGATAGAAAGAAAGAAGATTTGGACTTTTGCAAGAGTGTCTTACAAAATTAATTTTACGAAACAACTCAACTCACAAAGGATGATAATTCATACTCTATTCATTCTATAGACATGCTTGTATATTATTTTCGTCTATCTCACAAAGATAGACTTGTTATTATATTCACTACAAAAATTTTGCAAAACAACAACATCATCATTACAACGGTTTTCGACATTTTCTGTTATGCAAGATATCTATTACAATGCTTTTTCAAAAAACCATTGTCGTTGTGCGAAAAAATGCACAACGACAACGGTTGGCACAACGGAAATTTACTACCGTTGTCATTGTGCGTTTTTTTCGCACAACGACAACGGTTGGGACAACAGTTTTTACTACTGTTGTCGTTGTGCGTTTTTTTTGGCACAACGACAACGGTTGGGACAACGGTTTTTTGTACCGTTGTCGTTGTGCGAATTTTTTCCACAACAACAACGGTTTTTTTGTACCGTTGTCGTTGTGCGGATATTTTCACACAACGACAACAGTTTTTTTGTACCGTTATCGTTGTGCGGATTTTTTCACACAACCACAATGGTTTTTTTGTACCGTTGTCGTTGTGTGGATTTTTTCGCACAACGACAACGGTTGAGACAAATGTTTTTTGTACTGTTGTCGTTGTGCGGATTTTTTTTGCACAACGACAACGGTTTTTATGTAACCGTTGTAAAAATTCAGATTTTCAAAATTATTTAATTTAAAAAAAAATTATTTTCAAAAAAAACTTAAATTAACTAATTGAACATAAATTATTTTATAACAATATATATATATATAATAATTTAAAAAATACAAAAAAATTGTATTACATAATAATACAAAAATTATATATTATTATTTTAGAAAATAAAGATAGAATGAGTTTGGTTTTAATTTGAACCATAAATTAGTTTACAACAATATAAAAAATATACATTTATTTATTTGAAAAATACAAATGTATTACATAATAATATTAAAATTATATATTATTATTTTAGAAAATAAAGATAAAATGAGTTTGGTTTTAATTTGAACCAGAAATTATTTTACAAAAAAAAAACAATACATATATTAATTTAAAAAATATAAAAATTTGTATTACATAATAATATAAAAATTATATATTATTATTTTAGAAAATAAAGATAAATGAGTTTGGTTTTAAAATTAATACCAAAAACATAAATTATTTTATAAAATTATTTTATAAAATAAAAAAAGATATAAAAATGATTAATTAAAAGAACAATTTGAAAAAAGAAACTTAAGTATATTAATTGAACCATAAACTATTTTTCAAAATAAAAAAATATACATATATTAATTGATCAATACAAAAAAAAATTATATAATAATACAAAAATTATATATTATTTTAATTAAATTAAAGTTGAAAAGTTTAATTATTTTATGATGTTATTTTATATTATTTGCATTAATATTATCTTATATATATGAATAAACTTATAATTTTAAAAAATAGTACGTTTACAAAATATATTAAAAATATGCACTAGTATATTTTATAATTGTCTTAAAATGAAATTAGATTAAATATTATTAAACATATTAATCTTCCAATTATATATTAATTAGTCATTAATTATATATATATATAATTAGTCAATAAAAGAATTACATCTAGAATATAAATACATAAAGCACTAGTGGTCTAGTGGTTTAAATTCCAACAACGTGCATGAGTTCAAATCCCAGATAATGTACAATTATTGGCGATGATGGTTAATAACCGTTGACAATTGTTATTAACAGTTGTCGTTTAGCATTTTGAAACTTCAAATATTTTCTTAATTTGTGTGAAAATAGAAGTAGGCCTATATATCTTTATGGGATAGAGGGAGTATTAGAGATTTAATTGAACTGAGTAGAACCAAATATTTCAAAGTTTGAGTTTGATTTGTTTATTGTTGAACGAACTCGAGCTTAATATAACAAATACATTTATGATTCACGAGCTTAATCGCTCAAACAAGCTTAATAAATATAAATTATAAATACCATTCATCAATGTATAACAAAATATATTCGATTTAATAAGAACTTGTATCAAAATTGATAAATTCTATGTCTTGGATCTTTAGTATTCTCTTATCTGTTATTTATTTCTACTATTTAGGCAGAATACCATCATCCCTTTTTACTAAGAAAAAGAAAGAAACCTAAAAAATGGATGAAAAGGTAGAAACTGCTTCCAAAATGAAGGCGACTAAAAAGGAACAAGAGGGATCTACCGAAGAAGATTCTTCTATTTCCTTGTTTTGGGAATATTAAATTATATACAAATATAAATATAATATGTTATCTAAAATTTATAATTGAATTATATAAACACCTATATATATTAACAAGATATTTATATATTTATTGTAAATAAAAATATAAAAATATATATCAAAATGTTAAACATTAATATTACATTTTACGATGAATTCAAAATGTTAGTTCGTCTAGTATTTCAATGGTGTACTTACAAGCTAACTAGCCAAATTATTAACATGAAACTTGAATTTATTAGTTTAACGAATCACAATAAATAATTTTAAATAATTTTTTATCAATTCAAATCTATATCACTCACAATCGTTTTTATCCATTTATATCCCTAAACCAGCACAACATAGAAATCAAATTGTAGTAATTAATAAAATTAATTTTCATGAAATTATATTGGGTTAATACAAGTTTTCAATTAGTATTATACACATTTTCTCACTTTTTTTTTCCTTTCCGATTGGATGTTTTCTGCAATCTCCGACAATAAATTCTGGCCAAAAAACACACACGCGATTTGCACATATGCAATTAGAGGATAATTTTGTTATTTTTTCTTTTAAGGCATGAAAAAAATTGGTGTTGTGATTAGTTTTCAATGATAAAAAAACACAAATATTTTGGATATGTGGTTCATTTTAGGAATGAAGAACAAATTATGGTTAATGTCAATTTTAGGTTGGATCTATTAATTAAAGAGAATGACATATATTCTCCAGTTTAGCATGTGCAAATCATATGTGCGCTTTTTTACTGGAATTTTTTGTCGGAAGTTGTAAGATGAAAAAAAAACATATAATAGATACTTAAATATTTATATTCACAAGATGCACGGTCATGACCCATGCAATCCGTATCATATGACCCAAAAGGATTTTCATGCTCCAAACGAATGTTCACGTGCCCACATGCGCTCCCATGCTCTCTATGTCCGCACCCACACTATAATCCCGCACACTTAACTTTTATGTTATGTTCGTGTAATTTTTATATTATTTAGTTTAACATTTACATTATACTAATATTTCTCCCGTGCGTTGCACGTATTAAGATTTTTATAGTGGTTTTATTATTATTATTATATAGATTTAATATGTAAACTAACTAAACGTATAAACTTTTCAAGATTTTAAAAGTTATTTATAAAGTAAGCATATATGGTGTAGTTGGAAAATATCATAAAAATCAAAAATATATATTTAATTTTAAAAATTATCAAAATTTTAAAATATTTGTATTTGTAATTCTATTAAATATAATTTCTATAGAATATATAATTACTTTTAAATTTCAGCATTTTGACTTGAAACTATCCAAAAAGCTAATTTCAAATTAAACACCAAGATTTGAAAAACAAAAAAAAAAACTCAAACTTACCTAAAGTCATATTTATAACTTCACAATTTAATTTTATATATCTAATATCACTATTAAATTAAAGCTAGTGAAATATTGAGGATTAATGTGATAATTTACAGACATATATTAATTTTAAACCTTAATGTTATAATAATATAATATATTTATATTTTTCTTTAAGTTAAAGTATTTCATAAAGATCATGATATTTGTACACAACTGTTATACTAATATAATTTCAAGATTATGTTATTATTATAACACAAATATACAAGTATATTACATGAATTTTTATGTTGAGAAAAGTTTAAGTAATATCAATTAAATGTTATGATATATGTATATGAAGGTTATACTATTATAATATAAATATTACCGCATAAATTAAAATATAATAATAATAATTTGAGCGAGGATTTGGATCAAATCAGACCCGATCTAACCCACGTGCCTAATTGCCCATGCAACTAGTTTACAAGAACATTACTCTAACATATACAATAATGATCGAAAAGAAAGATAATTTAGATTTCAAAGTGAAAAATTGCATAACTATAGATTGTAAAATAATATTAACCCAATTATAAATTTTTTTTCTTTTTTAACTCAGTTAAAGAAGATTAACAGATTTCATTCCTAATCTCATGAAGACTATATCTCGATAACAAATATCTTTTATCATTAAACTATTGGCCACCCAATTATATTCGTTAATGATTTAAAATTTTGATGAAAAGGAAAGTAATTGAAGGATTAATCTACACGTGACAAACGCGATGGCAAGTATTAATTTAATTTAAAGTGGAGCGTGACAGTAAAAGTCAATCTCAAGAGATAATTAAATTTCGATCTCGGGAAATACAAACATTAAATTATTTTAATCAATAGAAAATCCACGAAAGATCACATGGGCCACTAGCAAAATGACCAGCATTCACGCGGTACGCAAAATGACAAGTGCACCAATAATTTGTACTTTAAGAAAGTCTTAAAAAATAATTATCTATCGATTTTTTTATTCAAGAAAAAAGTTTAATCGAAATAAAGGGGGTAGGTGAGAATCTAACTTGAAAATTTGGGATTATTCGACAAAGTGGTAGGTGAACAATATCGTTTTACGTTAATGTACGAAAGGGTATTTATTTTTTAATTCAACGAGCGCGAAAAGTTTAACAGTTTGTGGATAATTAATCAATTTTTTTAATATTTATGTTCCACTTCTTTACCACTCTGCTTTTCATTTATATAAAAGAGTTTGAATTTTTTTTCTTTTTAAATAAATTATATATAGTGGCTTGAATATATTATTCATATTTTAAGAAATATTTAATTAGAAAAAAGATTTTTATCCTTCTTTTTATTTTTTTAAACTTTATCTTAATTAATGTACTGTGAGTGTGTCTCAATTAGAGGTGTCAAAATGGGCTAGGTCTGTTGGGTCAGCCCGACCCATCATACATAAAAGGTGGGTTGGGTCGAATATTTCAAAACCCGTAAAAAAGCAGACTTAAAGCACGGACTGAGGCGGGTCGGGATAGCCCACCTTTTTTTTGATTAATTAAAAATACAAAAAATAGGAATTTCAGCATCTAAAACTAGAGTTTCTTAATGCATACTTGAACGATAAGCTAGCGAAATACATTGTCAAAAGAAAAGAGAAGATAAAAGAGAGTGAGGAAGATCCCCTGAATAAGTATGTCATCAATTATCATACAGAAATATGCCATAAAATAAAGGCTTTCAGGCTTCCCAAAGAGGGATCCACTTCTGCATTTTCTGCTGTATTGAAAGATATTAGTTGGCAAGTTTGGAAGATTGAAACTTTGTTAAAGGACAATTTGATTAATGAGGATGTGATGATAAGTAATGTGTGTGGAATTATGCTTAAGAAGTTTGACAAGTATTGAAGTGAATATAGTAGAGTGCTTGCATTTGGGGTTATTCTTGACCCTCGAATAAAACTTCAAATGTTGGAGTATTTTTATTTTAGAGTTGAGAGTGATTCCACTAAATGTCAAGAGAAGATCACGCATATAAATCTCTAACTTTTAAGAGATTTATGTTTCATTTGTCATATACTTATATTTTGTGGGCTCTTTAGTTTTATATTTTTGGATTATTGATTTATGGATTTATGGATTATGGATATATGGTTATGTGATGAATGTTGCATTTTAATTTGAGAACACTTTGCATTTTTTTGTTAGCTATTAGAATATATTTATGTATAGTGGATTAATGGTTAAAAGAAAAAAAAAATTGATTGGACCGCCCAACCCACGACCCACCGGGGGTTGGGCTGGGTTGGGATTTGTAGGCCCGCTCAATAAAAAGCTTGCCCCACACCACCCCGCCAAATGGTGGATTAAGGTGGGTTGTGGGCCGGCCTGTCCCGCCAGCCCATTTCGACAACTCTAGTCTCAATTGACCTATTGGCTATGCGTAAATGAAGTTTCGAATATATATATATATATATATATATATATGTATGGTTGGAGTTGGAATATCTAGGCTCAAATATAGGATTTTTTTAACACATTAATTTTTTTTTAATAAAGTATAGTGAGAAATGGGGGATCTAAAATAATAAGTGAAGTCATCACCGTTGATGACAACTTTTGACATAAGCAACAGAGTGAGGAGAGAGAAAGAGAGACAAAAGAGGAGAGATGAGAGAGGAAAGAGAGAGGAGCCGCAAGAGAGGAGAGAGAAAAAGAGAGTCACCATCATTTTGACGGTGACATTGACAAAGAGGGGGGAGAAAAAGAGAGGAGAGAACAACATTTTTTAGGAGAATTTTTTTTTAATTCATATATTTTAAATACGTAAGTGTTAGTTATATTTATCAATAAATATTATTATTTGATAATTTATTTTGTTTAATAATATTATTATAACTATAATAATATTTATAAATATAACTAACACGTACATGTTTACAATAAACGATTTAATTTATAGTAAATTAAATATTGTCGAAATATATGTATTCGTTATCGATCATTAAATATATTAAATTTTATGATTATTGCCATCGATTTTGGTGACTAGTATAAAAAAAAATTAATTAAAGTCGTCATCGGTGGTGGCGATTTGTAATAAAAATTATTAAAAAAAATGAAATTTATAGTGTAAAAAATGAGATTTTTAATACAAGTTGCCACCACTACCGATGACGACTTTAATGAATTTAATTATTTTTTAATACTAATCGCTAAAATTGGTGGTATTCATCATAAATTTAATATATTTAATGATCGATAATGAATACGTATATTTCAATAATATTTAATTTGCTACAAATTAATTCGTGAATTGTAAACACATAAGTGTTAGTTATATTTATAAATATTATTATAGTTATAATATTATTATCAAACAAAATGAATTATCAAATAATAATATTTATTGATAAATATAACCAACACTTACGTATTTAAAGTACATAAATTAAAAAATTTCTCTCCCCTAAAAAGTGTTTTTTTTATCTTCCCTAAAAAGTGTTGCTCTCTTCCCTTTTTTTTTTCTCTCCTCTCTGTCAAAGTCGCCACCAACGGTGACTCTCTTCTCTCTCCTTTCTTGCGACTCTTCCCTCTTTCCTCTCTCTATTCTCTCCTCTTTTCTCTCTTTCCTCTCTCCTCTTTTCTCTCTCTTTCCTCACTCTACTGCTTATGTCAGAGGTCGACACCGTTGGTGGCGACTTCACTTATTATTTTAAATCCTCCACTTTCCACTATACTTTATTAAAAAAAAATTTAAACTATAACATTGTGTTAAAAAAGCCCAAATATAGCCTAACCCGATTCGATCCAAATCGCCCATATTTTTTATCCTCGTTTTCTCTTCTTCATTGATGTAGTACTCTTTTCTTCTCCTTTTTTCTTCTTGAGTTTGTTAGGAAAATGAAGAGAATTTCATTTGATTAAATCAAAAATATCTTCATATGATCAACTATAATATATATTCAATATGATTACTAATCATGTACAAGAAGATCACAAAATACTTTTTAAAGTGTGCTTTGATGTCCAAGAAACTTATGTTCTCACGTCTCAAATCGTCAAACACAAACCCTATGTTCTAACGCCTCAATCCGTCAAACACAAAGGCTATGTTCTCATGCCTCAAACCGTCAAAGTCTTCTCCAATATTCTCTCTAGAACTATTTCATAATACGTGTGTGGGCAATGTGGACTATTTAATAGCATATTTCTTATTTTCTAAGACTCTTATTCCACAAAGGAAATGATCTAGATAAAACCATATCAGATAATTATATTTATCTCATAAATATCTTTTTTAACTGATATTTTTATTCTGATAGACCAACAAACTTAATTATACTATGGTATATTATAATCATTATAATATATTAAATTAATAGTTGTTGGTCCCAAGTGGTGTCCGAGGTTCACGGGGGTGAATGAATCTTGATCTATTTTTCAAATCTTTCTAAAAACCTTTCTTTTCTACAAGTTACTTGAACTTGCAACGCTAGACAGTTACTGCTTACAGCACTAGGATGCAGTACTGCATGCTGTAACTAGAGTTTATACGCAGCGGAAAATTACGATTTAAAACACAAGGCTGGTTTTCTCAAATATGATTCTTTTCAAAACGTTTTATGAATATGAAATAAGCACAGATAAGAAAGCAATAAAACACTTATGGTTTATAGTGGTTCGAAGGTGGTGTAATCCTTCTATGTCCACTCTACTGCTACCTCGAGTAGGAACTTCGTTAAGCAAGATTGAATTACAGGACACTCCTAACAATCTATCAGCTTTACAAAGCAACCACCTATTAGAGTCCAGCGTACACACAACAACTGCAAACTCTAAAGGCTAACCCACACAGGGTTCTAACCTCCCACACAGGGAAGCTACCTAACTCTAGACAACTTATACAAACAGCAAGGATCTCTCCTATCAACTGTTCGACACCTCTAAAACAACCTAAGCACACAATAACATAGTTAAAAGTATATGTGTTTTGTTCTTCAAATGGTGCGGTGAAGTGAGCTTCTGAATCATTCGAAGGATCTTTCAGCTTTGAGCTTGCTTCACTTCACAGAGGTTGAGTGACTGAAACTGATGGTAGACTTGAATGTTTGTAACTTGAAAGCTTTAGAGTTTTTACGCAAATGTTTCAGTAACCAACTTCAGTGTTTCTCATCCTCTATTTATACTTGTAGGAGAAGATATCCGTTGAAGGAGATATCTCTCTTTTGAATTTGAAGTACTTGATCAAATGTATGACTCGCATTTAATGCGACTTGACTTTCTCTTTCGGAGCATTTAATGCGGCAGTTGCGGCTAGCAGCTTTCTGTAGCGCATCAGTCCACGTGGCATCTTTGTATTGGCTTCGTTTCTGTAACTTTGATCTTGTCTCGAACGGCTCTATTTAATCTTGCTTGGGTCTTTATTGCTCGTATTGCATTTATCCTTCCCGGATTGCAGGATATTTCTCTGTTTATTATTGGCGCTGTTGACTGTTTGGTCAGTAAGCTCTGCGCTGTATCCTAGGTCTTCTTGCAGCTAATACTCCCTTGCAGTGCTGCTGTAACTAAGACCTGCTTGCAATATCTTCGAGCAGTACTGCTGTATCTTTTTCTTGCAGTACTCCTATATCCTATTCTTGCAGTGATGCTGCATGCCGTTCTTTCTTGCTTTGCTGCAGTGCTGTAACTGCTTTCTTACAGCGATGTTGTATCTTCTTTCTTGCAGCAGCTTCTTTTCGATACACTTGATGCAGCTATGTGACTTATAAAACCTCCATTCTTCAGCACCTATAAGTAGACTCAAAAACTAGTCTATGCTTTCACTTAAACATTGTGAAAAATGGGGTACTTAAAACTTCCTATTACCTATATATTTTGTCTCATCAAAATCTAAACATTGAAATCCCAACAATTTTCCCCTTTTTGATGATGACAAAACCTTTACATTATTTCGTTCATGAAGAAAGTTTTCATTTTTACATTAACTCATTTTCTTATGATATTCAGATTACATGCTTGAAAAGCTTTGAACAGATAAGATTCTAATCCTGAATTCATTAGAGATGCATCATGCTATTTCTTCATTACATAACATCAGGAAAACATAAAAGTATGCGAGAGTTCATAATTGATGAACTTGATCAAAAACAATAAACTAAAATGTCTTCATTAGCTGAAAGAAATTTCATAAGAGATAGAGAAATACATCAGAGAGAGTACAAAGATCACGCATATGTATATAAGACTACTGAAACAGGGACCTTCGTGATGACGATTCTTCAGGTCTACTTTCAACATCCATCCTTTCTTACTTAACTCTTTCTCTCGATCTCTTTCACTAATCTTGAATGGACTCCTAATAGGATTCTTCAAAAATTTGCTGCATTTTTGGAACTTGAATCCATCTTAGTCAGAAGTCTTCACAGAACGGCACTATCCTGCCTCGCTTTACTAGGTCGGTGTAGAAGTTCTGAATCTCAAGCTCTCCGCGCCTAGTAAGCTCTTCATATTTTCTCAGTGCAGACTGGCAAGTATGGAATTTGCTGAATTTGCTCTTTCCGCACAGGAACCTGAAGTATCTGAATTTGACGTATTTGAAGATGTTCAAGCTCCATGCGATGTTCTCCACATCCGGCCTCTAATCCATCAGCACTGATACTTCAGCAGATATGTTGTTTATATCGAGTCGGGGTATTTCTTAAGGGGGGTACTGGTAGAAGTCTCTGCTAAAGAACTTTCTTTTTCCAATCGGCCTAAGCCTCTGCATCCAGGCATTTTCATCAGCTTCAGCTCTGGCTTGCTCCGCTCTCTGAGCAGCCATCTTCTCATTGTAATGCCTTTCAGCTTCGGCTTCGCTTCCCCTCTTCCTTGAGCCTTGCTGCTGACTCTCTCTCCCTCTCTTTGTATGATGAGAAGAGGGAGCTGCTGCATCTTTTCTTGTAGCACTGCTGTGTGCAGCACCTGCTGCTGATCTGCTTCCTGCAGCTGCACCAGCTCCTCCAGCTCCACCTTCATCATCTCCAGCGCTTTGGAGAGGGGATGTCAGCAGCAGCAGATGATTCAGACCTCCTCATTCTGCTGCTGCTGAGAGGCTGATCATCATCATCATCATCTTCTTCTTCTTCCTCTTCAGTTTTCCCTGAGCTCCTGTATCTTTCAGTAAATCCTTCCCTTTTTTTGGCATCATTAAAAGTCGGGGGTTGAGTAGGGGCAGCTGGGACCACCTTGGAGCATGGTCTCCGAGTTGGTGCTGGGGCGACCTTGGATGCTTCAGTATACTGAGGGAAAGCACGGAACATGATATCCCTCAATTCTCTGACGATCATCTCCAAGTTCCCCAAACGGTCGTCCACACTCCTGGTTCTTCTGGATTGATCAGTGACGTGATCCAAAAATGTGTCAAGAATGAGGGAGTGAGTCTGCAGCCTGTCAGAGGCATTCTCAGCATGTCGCTTGCACAACCTTACTTCTTGGCAAATCTGTACAGCTTTGATCTTCAGCTCTCCCTCCATCCTTACCCGTTCCATGTACAACTTGTGGGAGTGATCATTGAGCGTTCGTTTGATCATCCTAGGCAAGACTTCAAGATCATTTTTGAAACCAGTCATGGTTTCAGCGTGGAATTAGGCGGCGACTCTGATGTTGTTTCGCAGGTAGACTCATGCTCCTGAAGAGCATGCACCAAGTGCCTAACAGCGGCTTCTACTTTGTCGATTGACTCTTTAGGAGTCAGGCCCGAATTCTTTCTTGTTGAGGTGGTAGTGGACGCAACGTAAGAAATGACAGCTTGGGGGTTTTGTGCTGCATCCTGTCTTGGTGCCTCAGTAGCACCCTCATCCTTATGGTTGCTGGGTTGTGAACTAGTCGAGCTTGAGGATGGGTGCTTTTCATCTTCTACCTCCTCTTCGTCGGATGAGATTGTAACAGGTTCTGCTCCGCCAGCTTTTGGCCCGTAAGCAGCTATGTTTCGCTCCTTCATCATCCTGGCGAATTCAGCATCATTAACTACAGCGTCCTCAGTAACCTCTGCTGCTGTAACCTGAGAAGGTTCCTTCGAGCATGTAGCAACTGCAGCATCAACCTCCTCTTGAGGTGTCTCTAGCTGCATAGCGGTTACCTCTGCTTCCACTCCAGCTTCCTCTGTGGGTACTGTCTCAACAGCCTCCCCAGCAGAGGTCTTCTCACCCTCAGGGAGTATTGTCAGAACAACATCCTCGCTTGAGGTCTTCTGCAAGGATCCCGTCTCCTCGACCAATCCTGTAACCTGGACAGCTTCTGCTGCAAGAATGGGCTCTTGCAGCTCTTGTTGGTTTCTTGCAACTTCCACAACATTTAGCACTGTATCCTCTACTGCTGCAAGAATCTTAGCCACCACCCTCTTTGTTTCCTCAGCAGCTTTTTCTAGGGTGGCTGCCTGCTGTACTGCTGTCTCGGCCAGTACAGGGAGTCCTGCCTCTACAACTTCCTCCGTGGTTGCATCATCGACGATCTCAGCAATGTCAGAGATGACATCTCTGATGATGGCGGTCGGTTCCCTTTGTGAGTCTGCAACAGCAGTATTTATGTGAACAAGAGAATCACCGTATTCCATCAGTTGAGGCTCCTCCTCCTCCAAAGGATTAAGAGTGACAATATTGGAGAGGCTTTCAACCATTTACTCGTATGTAGGGGAGTTTGCATGATGTTGACTTGAACTACCTTCTCCCCGCATCCTCCTAGGAGTGTGCTGCATTCTTGGCTCTTTAACACTAGCTTGCAGCATAGCTTCTTCAGCTTGCTCCACTCCCAAGGTGTCGATTTGCTCTCGAGCAAAAACGACGTCATCGTCTCTTCTTACAGCCTCCGCAGCCGGGGCTAGGAAAATTTGGACGTCTTCCAATGCTGCTCTCATCGGCAGCTCTACAGAGTCGGATTCTGCAAGACCTTTTTTCTTTTCCTTGTTCTTTGCTCCTTGAGCAGCACTGCTTGCTGATTGATCTTGCACCATGGCTGCATACTCAGGTTGCAGGAACGCCAGAATGTCTTCTGAGTTGGCCCACTCCAGGACTGCTTGCTCGACTGTCAGGAAATCCTTCCACTTTAATAAGATTTCCCTCTTAGACAGTCGCATCTCCCTCCAAAGATTATATTACAGCTCCATATTTCTAGCCGTTGGGAGGGTAGGATCAAGCACTGATGCAGCAGCTCCATGATCGCGCAGGGAGGCTAAGTCAGTAGCCCCCTATAGACGAGCTTCTACACCAGCTTCTTTGCCACTCTCTGGCTGATGTGACTCATCCTCAACAGTAACTACAACCAAGCTTACTGTAGAGAGTTGGGAATCATCAGCTGCGGCAGCCTTCTTCTTGCTGCGCGGGGCCCTTTTGACCAAGGGTACATCGTCATTCGAGGAAGAGGCTTCAGGTTCAGGATCAGCCTCTCTTGAGATCCTCTTGATAACGGGAAGAAGACTCTCAACATTCTCTTCTTCCTCGTCGCCCCCGCTACCTGCAGCTTCATCTTACAGCGCTAGGGTTGAATTCCTTTTGTCTTTAGTTTTCTCTCTTGCAACCCTAGCTTCTGCTGTCTTCGGTCGGGTCTTACCCTTCTTCTTCTCCCCAAGATACTTGCCAATGGGGATGGGGGTGGGTGCTGCAAGCTGGAGACCAAGCTTGCAAAGCAGAGAGTAGATGGTGCTGCCGAATCTCCTCCTCACCGTTATCTTCTCTGCCTCTTCCCATAACCTCTTCATGATGAACCTCGCCCAGTTCACCTTCTCTTCGGTCATGATGGCAAATATGATCCAGCACAGAAGATCTGTGCACTTGTCGTAACTCCCCATTCTGCCTTCGATAGAGTACGCACATATATCATGTAGGAGTTCAAACTCTAGTTTGAAGAGCTTCTTCGAGATGCTTCTCTTGATCTCTGCCCCGACGTCTCTTGCTCGAAAGAGATCCCACATCTCTTGAGCATTGTTCTCCCCATATGTCACAAGCTAACTGGGGGTCATACCTCCGGCGAAAATGCTGAAGGTGGTGGCGATGTCTTTGATGGTGAGAGATCGCTCTTTCCCATCTGCATCCATCCTGAACATGATACAGTTCCTCTCATCTGCTGTCCTAGCGTAGGAGTAAAATCGTTGGACTGATTCCACGGAGAAACCAGCGTTAACGGTGGTCAGTAGCCCTAGGACTTGAGTTCTCTGAAGGGCATCAAAGATCCTGCGTATCAGCCCATTATCATACAACCCAAAAACATAGACGTGCTCCTGGTTGATCAGACGACTTTCCAAAACAATAGATTGTCTGGCCGCCATTGATTTTTTTGAGAGAGAAAATAAGAAGTTTGATGATTTTGGACTTGGAAAATTTTCGCGAGAAATGAAGCTTCTCTCCTTGGGTGATGATGAAAATGATTTCGAATTAGGGCGGTTATGGGGGTTATGGTAGATCTTAAGGGACGTGTAGTAAGATCAATGGTTGAGAATAATCTGAGGGATTTGATCTTACAATCCTTAGAAAAAGGTGGAGGGGTCAAATCATCAATAATCATTACTAGGCGCGTGGGCTTCTGACCGTGCCTTTTCCACTTTTGACATGCGCAGACATGCATTAAATGCTAAAAGACATACAATTTGCCGCCTAAATAAATACCTTTTTAAGGTTGTAGCATCCTTAATACGAGGTTACAGAGCAATGAATACTCTTTGAATTAAATGTTGTAACCAGGTGCTGCTTATACTCCCCCTAACTGCTATACTGTAAGAATAAAAGGATGCAGCGCTGTCTGAACCCAGCGCTGTATGAAGACGTAGCTTACAACACTATACTTACTATTTCTCGAAAGCATGTAGAGATTCCCCCTAGGCATCTGCACCATCTTTTTCACCTCATAACTTAAGAATTCCCAGCTCGTTTCTAAGCATAGAAAACCTCGATTCACTCAATGGTTTAGTGAATATTTCTGCAAGTTGGAGATCCGTGTGAACTTTCTCAAGCACAACATCTTTCTTTTCCACATGATCTCTTATAAAGTGATGTCGTATGTCGATGTGCTTCGTTCTTGAGTGAAAAATAGGATTATAGGTGATTGCTATTACACTTATATTATCGCATAGAATCAGAGTTTCTTTTTCTTTAATCCCATAATCTCTAAGTTGCTGCTGTATCCAGAGAATCTGCGCACAACAACTACCTGCTGCAACACACTCTGCTTCTGCTGTAGAGGTTGCAATTGAAGTTTGCTTCCTACAAAATCATGAAACAAGTCTATTTCTCAGAAATTGACAAGTCCCACTGGTGCTCTTTCGATCAATCTTGCAGCCTGCATAATTTGAGTCGGAGTAGCCTTTAAGCTTGAATACTCCTTCCTTGGGATACCATAGGCCTACTTCCTGAGTTTCTTTCAGATACTTGATGATTCTCTTGACAACTGAAAGATGTGATTCCTTTGGTGCTGCTTGGAATCTTGCATAGACTCCTACTGCAAACATGATGTCAGGCCTGCTTGCTGTTAGGTACAATAAGGATCTAATTAACTGTCTATATTTTGTGATATCAACATCTTTACCATCTTCATCTTTGTCAAGGCTTATGGATGTAGACATAGGAACGAATGTTGCTGCACCATTCTCCATGCCAAATTTCTTGATAAGCTCTTTTGTATACTTGACTTGACTGATGAAGGTTCCTGCAGATAGCTGCTTTACTTGCAGCCCGAGAAAAAAACTTAATTCTCCCATCATACTCATCTCGAATTTTGACTGCATCAGGTTGGAGAACTTCTCACATAACTCTTTGTTGGTGGATCCGAAGATGATATCGTCCACATATATCTGTACCAGTAGTACACTATCTCCATCATGTATCCTGAATAATATCTTGTCGACTGTTCCTTTCTTGAAACCATTCTCCAGTAGATAGAGAGATAAAGTGTCATACCAAGCTCTCGGTGCTTGCTTAAGTCCATAAATGGCCTTGTATAATCTGAACACCTTCTCTTCTACTTGATCTTCAAAACCTGGAGATTGTTCAACATACACTTCCTCTGAAATAAGACCATTCAGGAATGCGCTCTATACATCCATTTGATAGACATTGAAATTCATGTAAGCTGCATATGTTAGAAAAATCCTTATTGCTTCCAGCCTTGCTACTGGAGCAAACGTCTCATCAAAATCAATTCCTTCTTCCTGGCAATATCTCTTAGCAACTAATCTTGCTTTGTTCCTCACAACAAGTCCAGATTCATCTAATTTGTTCTTGAAGACCCACTTTGTTCCTACAATTCATTGATGAGTTGGTCTTGCAACTGTTTGCCATACTAGGTTTCTTTCAAAGCCATTTAGCTCTTCTTGCATAGCCTGTACCCAGTTGCTATCTTTTAGGGCTTCTTCAATAATCTTGGGCTCTGTTTGAGATATGAAGCATGCAAACATTGCTTCATGAGGGATGAATCTTCTTGTCCTTACTCCTATGGATGAATCTCCTATTATAAGATCCCTAGGATGATTTCTTAGCCATGTCCTGTCCGGCTCAAAGACATGTGTTGTTCTAGGTTGCTCCTCTTGTTGCTGCATGATTGGAGGTTTTGCTGCTGTAAGAATATCTGCTGCATCCAGAGGTGCAGCTTCTTCTTCTTTGCCTTCTCCTGTATGCAGAACTCCTTCTATATATGGAACATCATTCTCTTTCCTTGGAGCTGTATCTTCAGCAGGTTCTTCCAGCTTCTTGGTGTCACAGTGTGGTTCATCAAACACCACATGAATAGATTCTTCAACCACCAAGGTTCTCTTGTTGAATACTCTGGAAGCTCTACTTACAGCCGAGTATCCTAAGAATACTCTTTCATCTGACTTTAGATCAAAGGTTTTCAGATGTTCTTTTTCATTGTTGAGGATATAACACCTGCATCCAAAGATATGCAGATAAGAAACATTTGAAGTATATCCATTCCAGACTTCATAAGGAGTTTTGTCTAGATCTTTGTTGATCAAACATCTGTTCTGTGTGTAGCATGCAGTGCTGGTTGCTTCAACCCAAAATCTCTTGGGTATTTCTGCCTCTGCTATCATTGTCCTTGCTGCTTCCTTAAGGGTTCTATTCCTTCTTTCAGCGACACCATTCTATTGAGATATTTTTGCAGCAGAATATTCATGTCGAATACTATTATCAGAACAGAATTTCTTAATGAATTTGTTTGTGAACTCAGTTCCTCTGTCTGATCTTATCTTCACTATGCTTAAGCTTTTTTAATTCTGGATTTTCTTCATGAGGTCAGACAGCTTGTCTTGAGTTTTTGATTTCTTGGCAAGGAAGATTGTCCATGTATATCTGGAGTAGTCATCTACCACCATAAGTGAGTATTTTTTCCCACTTATGCTTACTGGTTCTACCGATCCAAACAGGTCCATATGTAGAAGATCTAGAATCCTGTGAGATGACTTCTATAACTTGTCTTTGAATGAACTTTTTACTTGCTTTCATTTCTGACAAACTCCACATACATTCTCCTTCTTGTATGTCACATCTGGTAATCCTCTTACAAGTCATTTTCTTGCTAGCTTGTTAATAGTCTTGAAGTTTAGATAGCTTAATCTCTTGTGCCATAACCAGCTAAGCTCTGGTGGACTTTTCACAATGAAGCATGTTGGTTGAATGGAGGAGTTCCAATTAGCTAGATAGATGTTTCCTCTTCTTAGTCCTGTAAGCTTGACTTCATTTGAGGTGCTGTCCTTGATTAAGCATTTGTTGAGGTTGAATTCAACTGTGTATCCCTTGTCACAAAATTGACTGATGCTTAGAAGGTTGTATCTGAGTCCTTTCACATAGGATACATCTTTGATCTTTATGTTCCCTTTGACTAGGCATCCACTTCCTTTTGTGCTTCCTTTGGAATCATCTCCAAAGATGACTTTAGGTCATTTTTATTCTTGGAAGTCTTTGAGAGCTTCTTTACTGCCTGTCATGTGCCTTGAGCAGCCATTGTTAATGTACCATACATCACCGCTGCAATCTGGCACTGAAACCTGCAACAAATTTTAAACAGATTTAGGTACCCACTTCTGTAAGGGTCCTTTGGGGTTAGTTGCTTTGGGAACCCAAACTTTTTTAACAGTCATTATTTTGCTGTAAGATTTGTCGGTTCTCTGACTGTATGCAGTTGTTCTTTTAAACCGCTTGTTAAAAGTGTGTGCATAGACAACATGTGTGTTACCAACACCTTTGTAGTGTGGTCTTCCACCATACTTCCCTTGAGTATATCCTCTTTGAGGTTTAGACACATAGGTCTCAGTATAGGTGGGAAAGTTTCTTTTATGCTACAACTTTGTAGGTTGCTGCATCATCTTGCTGCATACATCAGATGGCTTCTGCTGTAGCCAATTCTTAAATGCAGGCTTACTTCCTGCAGCTGAGTATTGGGGTTTCTTCCCCTTATCCATCATTGCTATTTTGTTCAAGATCTTCACAGAGTTACAGAGTAACTCTTTCTCCATTGAGGTTTCAGCTTGAACAAAATTAACAGCTTTGGATGTATATGCTGTATTCTGAGAGATGTGATTGCTTAACCTATGCCCGATCTTTCAAAAGGACTTCTATTTTGATTTATGTAATCTCTTGCGTCCTTAGATGATTTGCTGAACGTGCTTATCGTGGACTGCAAGCTTTCCTTCTTAGTTTCTAACTTAGTGACCAGCAGATTTAATCTAGAGACCTCTTTTTGCAGCTTGCTGCACCTTGAGTTATCAGACTCACATGCAGCCAGCATTTTGGCAATATCAATGCTTTTGCTCTTGAGGATCTTATTGTCGATTCTTAGGATCTCATTTTCAACCTTTAGATCCTCATGGATTGAGTTGATCTGCTCAAAGTCATTCATGATCCTCTTTAAAGACTGGATCATATTCAGCTCGTCTTTTCCAAGTATGGACAGTGGTTGATAGATTACCCATCTTCTTCACTGTCCTCACAATCTTTTGTCATTAGGCATATCAGTGCTTCTTCATCAGATGATGAGGTTTTAGTGTCGCTGTCAGAGGATTCTGCAGCTTTCAGCATCTCCTTCGAGACTGTTGTATCCTTGGCCTTCTCCATCTCTCCTATGAGAGCTCGAAGCTTGTGCATTTCCTCTCTTCTTTTATCTCTCCTCTACTCTCTCTCTCCTTCAAAATACTTGTGCACCGTTGGATATGGATAATTTCTTGCATAGTGTCCCGGTTTTCTGTAATTATAACACAAGTCAACATTGCTTGTATTTGACTGTGGAGAGGAGGATGCCTGAGGAGGTGGATGACTTCTTCTGAAGTCATTCCTCTTGTTGAGGTTGGTGTTGTTGCTGATGTTGTTGTTGCTCTTCATAAATCTTCTAAATTTCTTTAGAAGCAGAGTCATATCCTTTTCAGCATCTTCTGCTGTAACCTCCGTCTGCTTACTGCAACTAGTGGTTGCTGTATCCTTGGATCCTCTAGCAGTTAGCACTGTAACTTTGAAGCTCGATTCTTCAGACTCCTTTCTTCATCTGTTGATGTCATACTCAAATGCTTTGAGGTCGGAGAATAGGTCGAAGGTGCTCATAGATTTCAAATCCATAGATACCCTCATGGCAGTGGTCTTGCTGTCCCACTCCGCGGGCAGGGCTCTAAGCACTTTTATGTTCTTTTCCTTTTGAGTGTAGTACTTGCCCAGAGCTTCTAGTTCATTCACAATAGATGTGAATCTCAAGTCTAGTTGCTCAAGAGTCTCTTCATTCTTCATTTCGAAGAGCTCGAATAGTTGGGTAGCATTGAAGATCTTGTTATCTTTGGTGAGCTTTGTCCCCTCACATATTTGCTCCAGCTTTTCCCATATCTCTTTAGACGTTCTATAAGTTTTGACCTTACTAAATGTACCTTTGTCCAAGGTGATGAATAGAGCATTCTTGGCCACATTGTCTAGGTTGGCTCTTTTCTTGTCTTCATTGTTCCATTCTTGTCTTGGTTTGACAAGGAAGTTTGGTGGTGGTTGTGCTCCTTCTTCTAAGTCTCTACCGAGCATTGGATTCACCTTTGTGGGAATTATTGGTCCTTCGGTTATGACCGTCCACATTTTATCATTCATAGCTGACTGATGTGTCTGCATTCTTATCTTCCAATCGTCATATTTCTCTATGAAAAACATGGGTAATTTGTGATTAGAGGAATCCATGATATGCTGTAAGAATGAGATTTTGGATACAGAGAAAACAGCGAGTCTAAGGCAGATCTGGGTAGGTGACCAGATAAGTTGGCTTTTAACCCAACTCGCTTTGATTTCACTTGTTGGTCCCAAGTGGTGTCCGAGGTTCAGAGGGGGGTGAATGAACCTTGGTCTATTTTTCAAATCTTTCTAAAAACTTTTCTATTCTGTAAGTTACTCGAACTTGCAGCGTCAGACAGTTACTGCTTACAGCATTAGGATGCAGTGCAGCACGCTGTAACTAGAGTTTATACGCAGCGGAAAATTATGATTTAAAACACAAGACTGGTTTTCTCAAATATGATCATTTTCAAAACGTTTTATGCTTATGGGATAGATATATATGAATGTGAAATAAGCACAGATAAGAAAGCAATAAAACACTTATGGTTTATAGTGGTTCGAAGATGGTGTAATCCTTCTACGTCCACTCTACTACTACCTCGAGCAGGAACTTCGTTAAACAAGATTGTCTTAACAATCTATCAACTTTACAAAGCAACCACCTACTAGAGTCCAGCGTACACACATCAACTGCAAACTCTAAAGGCTAACCCACACAGGGTTCTAAACTCCCATACAGGAAAGCTGCCTAACTCTAGACAACTTATACAAACAGCAAAGATTTCTCCTATCAACTGTTCAATACCTCTAAAACAACCTAAACACACAGCAACAATGTTAAAAGTATATGTGTTTTGTTCTTCAAATGGTGTGGTGAAGTGAGCTTTTGAATCCTTCGAAAGATCTTTCAGCTTTGAGCTTGCTTCACTTCACAGAGGTTGAGTGACTGAAACTGATGGTAGACTTGAATGTTTGTAACTTGAAAGCTTTAGAGTTTTTGCGCAAATGTTTCAGTAACCAGCTTCAGTGTTTCTCATCCTCTATTTATACTTGTAGGAGAAGATATCCATTGAAGGAGATATCTCTCTTTTGAATTTGAAGTACTTGATCAAAGGTATGGCTCGCATTTAATGCGACTTGACTTTCTCTTTCGGAGCATTTAATGCGGCAGTTGCGGCTAGCAGCTTTCTGTAGCACGTCAGTCCACGTGGCATCTTTGTATTGGCTCTATTTATACAACTTTGATCTTGTCTCGAACGGCTTTATTTAATCTTGCTTGGGTCTTTGTTCCTCGTACTGCATTTATCCTTCCTCGGATTACAGGATACTTCTCTGTTTATTATTGGCGCTGTTGACTGTTTGGTCAGTAAGCTCTGCACTGTATCCTAGGTCTTCTTATAGCTGATACTCCCTTGCAGTGCTGCTGTAACTAAGACCTACTTGCAGTATTTTAGGGCAGTACTACTGTATCTTTTTCTTGCAGTACTCTTGTATCCTATTCTTGCAGCGATGCTGCACGCCGTTCTTTCTTACTTTGCTGCAGTGTTGTAACTGCTTTCTTGCAGCGATGTTGTATCTGCTTTTTTGCAGCAGCTTCTTTTCGATACACTTGATATAGCTATGTAACTTATAAAACCTCAATTCTTCAGCACCTATAACTAAACTCAAAAACTAGTCTATGCTTTCACTTAAACATTGTGAAAAATGGGGTACTTAAAACTTCCTATTACATATATATTGAAATCCCAACAATAATAGAGTCATCGAAAGACCTAATCGGATCCAATTAAATTAAGCTCCAATAAATTAATTTTGACTTGATCAACTCTTGAGTAGTCAAAATAACTTATTAATCTTGTTCAACTCCACAGAAAACACGAGATCGCACTCTTAATTAAATTAAAATTATTGAAGCAATATGCCAATAACAAATATCTTTTGATTGTTTAATCCAATATATTTCTCCTTTATTCATCACCACAATAGGCTTTATACTAGGAGCATTCTTTCTTAACCACTTCCCGACATCCAAATCCCTAAATTCCACATGAAGTACATAAAGTAAATTACTAAGGAATTCAAGTATTTTTCTCTAATAGAAGCAGATTCTCAGATAGATAGCCATTTAATTAGAAGGAATACAAGTTAAAATAGCTTGTACATTTAGAAAAAAGAATGTTTTTCTAAGAGATGAAAATGCATTTTCCCAGCCATCAAGTTTTCAACTCACTTAACTTGTATTGCTAACTAACAATTATAATGTGTTGTTTTATCCTTATACCATTCTTCAATAGCAATTCAAAAGACACGTGAAAGGCCTATGTAGCAATACAATGCTACATACAATTTAAAATGTAATTTTTTATAAATAGGGTTGTAGACATGTATACTCAAAGAAAATTTCATCATAGCAAGAAATTATATTCCATAAAAATATGAACAAGTCTAACCTTGCATCTATCAAAATGAGTGCAGAATGAACCGTTGCCAGCACATCTCGAATCATCGCAGCAGTTCTACCAAGAACTGAACCTGAAGAAGCCTCGGCCTCCAAGCCAGCTGATGTAAAGACTGGATATTTGGCTGAATGAGTTTTATTCAATCTTAAATGTTCAATATATGTACAGGTAAACCTAAACTATAGGAGACAAAATCTTATATACAATATGTGCAATGCACGACATAGAAAACCCACATTTGTATATTCAGTGACTACTATTTACAATGATTTTTTAAAATTATAAAATATAACTAAAAAACAATAAAAATATGAAACCTACATTTGTATATTCCACATGTTATAACCTTTTAATTTATACAATTTCATTATCTTAATATCAATTATAGAGATAAGGTCACTACTATTTACAATGATTTTTTAAAATTATAAAATATAACTAAAAAACAATAAAAATATGAAACCTACATTTGTATATTCCACATGTTATAACCTTTTAATTTATACAATTTCATTATCTTAATATCAATTATAGAGATAAGGTCTTAAAATAGTACAAGACATATAAAATTAATCTTTTTCTACTATCAAATATAACAATAATCCCAAACTACCACAAAAATGGTAAAAAGACCAAAAAAAAAATCCTAGATCCCATATGTGCAATCATTAAAAAAATGCTATTTCCAACCCTTTTTTATTATATCTATACTAATATAAAATGAGGACAGTTGGGGAAAATTGCAAAAATGTCATTTTCCCTCCCAAATCTGTTACTATCATAATAAAATATAAAAAAATTATATATTATGTATTCATGAAAATTGGGTTTACCTTGAATAATTGGGCTTATTTATGTATATATTTAATAAAAGAACTAATTGAGCTTGCCTTGAATAATTGAGTTTTAATACTAATTGATAAAATCTCATATCCTCTTAATTAAACATAATTTTAGTGAAAAAGACAATAATAATTTGAATAACTCTTTTTTAAATATAACCATTTCATATAATTACATTGTAAGGTTTAAATATCAAAATTATAAAAGAATTAAAATAATAACATTAAAATTTTCATAATAAATAATGAGAAAAGTTATTTTAAATATCTACACATAAACAAGTGAAATCTTAAAAAGTTTTACAATAAAATTAATAATAATAAATTTAAAAGTGAATGATTTTAAAAGTAAAATATTAAAAATTTCAAAATTATTTTGAAATTTTAAGAAAATTAATTGAAATTAAAATAAAGATATAACTAATCCACAATTTTCTTGAGAAATTTAAAATTTATTTTCAAAATTTGATAATTATTTTAAAAATCTAAATATTATTTTTAAAGTTAAAATTTATTTCAAAAATCTTACAATAATTAAAGCTGTAGAATTTAAATAATAAAACCATGACCCAAAAGTTAAATCTACAAAAATACAAATCCTTGGGAAATAATGAAATTTAAAAATTATGGTCCAATTATTTATTATTGTTACTTAGTTTTATATTTATGTATTAATATTAACTATATTCATAACTTTATTTATGTATCAATTAATGTTGTATATAAAGAAGTTTTTTGTCCAAGTCACTTCTTTTTTTGTCCAAGTTGCTTTTCTTTTTATCGAACTCACTTCCTTTTTTTGTGTGAGTTTCGGGAATATCCCCATTCATAGGTTCGAGATCTACATCTATGAATTGAAAGGTCCGAATGATGGAATAATTAAGTCCTAATTCATTGGTTGATTGTATCATTAACCATTTTTTTTCTTTTCTGTTGGTATGAGGAACTTATCATGAATCCACTGGTTTCTGCCGCTTCCGTTATTGCTGCTGGATTAGCTGTAGGGCTTGCTTCTATTGGACCTGGAGTCAGTCAAGGGACTGCTGCGGGTCAAGCCGTGTGAGTTTCGTAATTATTATATTTTTAGTTATTATTATAGACATTATTTGTTTTATATTATGTTGGTTTTTTTTTTCCTAACTTAGCGAATATAAAATTTGAATCCATTAATATCATGATTTTTAAAATCAACTATAAATATTATAATTTGTGCAACGCAAGGGAGAAAATACTAGTATATATAATAAGATTATAGAAGGGGGAGGAACCAAAATTACGCACTTTGAAATAGTTAGGGGTGAGCACGGTCCGGAGCAAGTTGGGGAAAAGAAAATCTCCGGAATTGCTCCAAAGTTCAGAGAATTTCGGAGAATTCCAAAAAAAAATCTCCGGAATTGCTCCGACACATCGGGTCGGTTCCTTCAGAGATTCGGGTATTACGGATCGGATCAATTCGGATTTCAGAGATTCAAATTTTATAATATTAAATAAATATGTATTCAAATAAGTCATAAACTAATAAAACATCTTGACAAATTACTAAAGTAGTCGTCTCTTCTTGAAAATAATAAATTACATTCAAGTTTTTCTTCATATTTTATTTTTCGAATTTTTTTTAATCTACATCTCATAAGTGGTCATTAGAAATTTTCCATTTTGAAAGTGAAATAAATATAGGTTTTACAGTAATATTTGAAGGTATGTATAACCTAGAATTAAATATATCATGCATTAGTTTATCTAAGTTATAAACTAATTATTTAATTAATATCTATTGTAGTTAAAATATTTTATATTTCCAAAATATTCATTATAAGTATTTTACTTTATTATTTAATTATCAATTTCTTTTATGAAGTCTTAAAATTATAATAGTATTAAATAATATTAAAATTCAATTACATTTGTAACTAATTCAGTATAACAATTCAGAAAAATGAATTAAATGATACATATAACCTTATAATATAGTCACTTTCTTGAAATTTACATTTGTACCTTACATGATTTATTTAATATATAGTTACGATTGAAAAGTTTTGAAATTAGTTTCGAATATTGAAATTTATTTTGTATGTGTGTTATAACTATCGTTGGAGTGGCCTTGGGTACGTCCTAGATGTCAGGGTCGGTTGACATATATCAATGGATATACTCGACTAAGCATAATAGATGACTTATGTGAGGAGATGAAGACTCAAAGTAGAGATTGTAACCGTCGAATGCTGTCGTCGTCATTAGGCCATTTTCTGATGTGGGCGACTGACCCGTAAGGCATTTCTACACATCCTTCTTTCTCATGAGGTGCGACATAGGACAGATTCGTACGTGCATGAAAAATGATTTCGTATAGGAGATCGACTTTGTCGATTTTTTAGGAGGGAGTTCGCTATTGTCACAAGGCTATTATTTGGCGACTTTGATTTTAATCCATCAGTAGTGCATCATCCACCAAAAGGTGAGATTTTCCAGCTGTTATTTTCTGATGGCAGTAAGGTCACCATTACCGCTCTACATGGCCGGTTTGTTAAGGGCAGTTTCGCTAGAACGACAACGATACTATCAAGATTGCGAAGATCTTGATAGTATACTGCATTTTGTTTGGAGTTGGCGCAGGCAAGACCCAAGTCGATCCTTGGATTTGGACTTTGATCGAGCAGGAGGAGCGATGGGAGAGTTTTCCATGGGGTAATTCTCATATCTGAACCTGTTGAAGCATATGGACAAACTGCCGGACTCTATTCCTCGTACTCAAGAAAGTCGGACGTACACCTATCATTTTTACTGGTTTTCTGTCGTCCTATTGGTGAGTTATAATCTTGGTGTTGTTTCTATTTTTTTTTGGTGTTTGTTATGTTTTTGTTAAAATGATTCTAACAACTTGTGCATTCAGAATACAGATATGGGCTTACGAGGTCATTCTTGTGACTGACACCTTCATAGGCCGTCGTTTAGATGTGTCGTGCCGCTTGCCTCGATGCTTAAAGTGATCGACCATGAGATCAGAAGATGACGTGACGTATGCCTTACGTGAGCAAGTACTCACACTCATTACCATTTTCTATTACGAATGATGGAATTTTGTGTTGTAATGTTCTATCATGCATATTGTATTTTTAGGTGCCTTGCTTTGAGATATTGATGCCGAGTTTTGAGGAGGAGTGTCAGCCATTCTTTCGGGCCTTAGATATGGACCTAGACGTTGGTGTTCAGCTTCCCGGTAGACGGCCTCAAAGAAATCCCGAGAAGGTGGTCCCACCACTTCCACACATCCTGGGACGGTTTTCTTAAGACCCGACACCACTAGAGTACGAGTGCCGTCCAGATCCCGTACTCGTACGTCTACCCGGCTGAGTAGCCCACCTATTTTCTCTCCGAGCAGTTCCCCAACTGATTTTGGGGGGGTGCTTCTATCTCGCTGATGGCTCAGCATGATACTGATTTCCACTCGTCCAGTCGAGGCACATACTAGGATTGGTCACCTGGACCCCCACAATTTGAAGAGCCCATTGTTGCTACTTTGATTAGCCGCCGACGTGGTCGAGTGATGTCTTCTTCCTCACCCAACTCATACGCACCACCGCAGTCGACTACATATGCTTAGCCAGGATTCGACGACGCGTTTGGGCGTTTCAGTGCTGAGATTGACCAGCATTTCGCATCGATGCAGATATACATGGATACTCAGTTTGATCACATGGAGGATCTTATACATGATGAGTCAGACCGTCTGGAGAGAGATCCCCAGCTTGATTCAAGAGCAACTTCGAGCCTTCTTCGGTGATACTCCGAGTGCTTACCATTACGCCCCACCCACAGATAGGGGTTGGTTACCATGGCCTGAAGAAAATCCCAAGTACGATAGATATATTTCGACAGCCGATCATGACATACCGGCACCTCAGGAACCTTCAAGGTCCGATCCTCTATCGGTAATTTCTTTTGATTTGAGCGGGACCTCTAATCCGATAACAGTAGATGAACACGTAGTGACACCGGCCGTGATCGTTGGAGTTTCTGAAGCAGCCTTGTTGCTGTAGAGTTCGATGTGGAGGGCTCCTCTCCAGAGGTGGTCATTGCTTTTACTAGTGCCGGCCTCCGACTTGTTCGTCAGCAAGGACCTTTGAGGCTCGTCCGATCTCTATTTACCCGCAATGAACGTCGAAGACATGAAGTCGGTTTGGATGACATGTTGTGGATGGAGCTCGGATCGGCAACCGATCAGTAACATTCAATATTTGTTGTTAACATTATAGCTTTTATACTGAAGTCGAGAGTACTAATATTTTTTTTTCAAGCATAATATAGGTATTGGATTTGCCGTGGGGCCAGCATTCTTCAAGACGCTCATAGACCCTTTGGAGCAAGTGCATTGGGAGGTATGAACTTCTCTCTGTTTTGGGATTTTCCTTTCAAGTATTCATTCTGTGGGTACTAATCCGGCATGTGTTTTATACTTGTTTAGAGGCTATCAATGCGTACCTCGGCATTCTACAGAGCAAACTCAAATTTGCTAGTGTTAGAGTCGACTGGCAATTGAAGGGATAGGTTCAGATCGTCGATGTATTCTTCTTTGTAAGTGTTGTGTAGGATAAAACTGCTTTGAAGGCAATATTCGATATGATAATGACAAACAAACTAATATGCAGGAATTATATAAGGAGATCTTTTATATGAAGAATGAGACTGATCGATCAGCCAGACCTCTTCAATTTCCTACATTGGAGGAATTCCCTACCGAGGACCTCGACCTTCTTATTTCGTACGTCACGGGTGAACGACCAGCCTGAAGGAAAATGAAGCTCTGATGGGAAAATATTAGATTGGTGAGTAAAACAGCTTGTTTCATGTATACGTACATTGAGTCAGTATTGTTCACCTCCTTATTAGATGATAAAATTGTCATTTTTTTGGATTTGTGTCTGCAGATACTTTTGGTGATGAATCTCGATGGCGCACATTAGGTTGCAGCAGAGATAAATATCCTGACGATGCGGCTGATCATTTTCGATAGTTTGCGACATCAGTGGGATGAAGATTTGGCCAAACTCCACTTCGAGCAGACACTACCCATACGCAGAGTATTCACAGCATTGTTGTTCCACGCCAGATATTATGACCGACTACAGCATTATCACTAGAGAGGTCTGGAGCTTGAGAGGGCGATAGCCAAGCAATCGAGATGTTACAAGCAGGAGGACAGCATCTCGTGTGGTATATTCGCCCTCAAAGCTGATGGAGTTGTACGAGGATATGGATATGGGTGATGATGATACTGTGTTGTTGACATTGGTGTCAAGGCATCAGGGCCCAGGGGTCACCATTGGTGGCATCATGATCATCGAGAATCCACCACCGCCGACTCAGTCTTGAGCTTCAAGAATTAGGGGTTTGATAATTTATTGGATAATTTAAATAATAAACTCTTTAAATATAAGTACTTTAATTATTGCATTTGTAATTACTTAATCCAAACATAATTTCAGTATTGTTGATCAACAAATAGGTAGAGAGGGTCTTGTATCAATCCTCACCATCTGGGATGATATTCTACTAAAAAATAAAATAAAATCAAGAGATGATAGCGAGGACAAGGCTATATCAACCTGTCATATTATGCAATCCATTTAATAAAAACCAAAGCATGATTTTTCATCATTAGTTTTTATTTTGTTATAACGATCAATTTCTTGATAATGTCTTTCTATTTTTTAACATAATAGGGAAAAAATAATCAAATTTATTCTGGTTGAATTGATATAGGAACTCAGAAGCTGTCAAACAAAATGAAACTTGAAGCACACATGATTTATAATCATTTTTGGAGATCATCTCTTCATTGAAGAAAATTTATTGCTTTTTGAGGAATGTTTTCCATTTGACATTTTACTATAAAGTAAATAAATGTAGGTCTGTGCCATGTATAAGTATATAAATTTTACAATTTTAATATTTGTAAAAATTTTGAACACGAAAATAATATTTTGTTACTTGTGTGATGCATATTGTATGGTCATAAATTTTAAACATCTTTCTCGGAGCTGGACAATGAAGGCTGCGTTTTCCGATTCCTTTTCTTCTAATGCTTCGTCCCGAAATGACGATGGCATCTAAGCTTTTGGAGAATATCAGGGGAAATCACATTTTTGTACTTCCTGCTCTAACTCTCCCCCGTGATATTATAGTTCAAGTTTGACGTAAAAATGTTAATTTACAGAAAAAAATTAAGTTCTTAAGAATATTTAAGTTATTACAAAAGTCAGGCGGATTACCGACATAAAGTTCCATCGGGATATCCAGCTCCAGCTAACCAAAGGAAACCCCGTAACTAAAGATTTTTTGTTGGTAAAATCTGTATTTATTATCCTCGGTGATAACAGTTTACTGACGAGGAATAAATTCCGTCAGTAATTTATCGATATATATTTCCATCGATAAATTTATTAGCGACGGTAAATATAAAAAAAATGGAAAATCCATGAACATTATCCATAAACCTACGGATTTTTCACTTTTCGGACCTATTTTTTCCATCGATATTTTACATATTACCGATGGATATAATTATGTCGGTAATATGAAATAATTAATTATTTACTAACGGATAGTTGTCCGTCAATAATTGTTTTATATATATATATATATTTCAAAATTTTAAATAATAATAATTATGATTAAAATTCGAGAAATGAAATGGAAATAAAATTAAAATTAAAAAATTCAATAAATTTAATTACAAATTAAAATAAAATTGTTTAATATAAAAAATAGTTTTCAAAATGTTCATCAATCAGTTATCTTCATCCTCGGCTTCATCATCCCCAACTCGGGCATCCCCATCAGTTGGAGCAGGAGTATCGGCATAGGGGGTGGGTTCTGATCGGAGGCAAGCTTCTCTATGATACTCTGGTGGTATTGCAGAAGGTTTCTCATCTCTGTCTACTAGCATAGGAACTTCGTCTACTGGCTTAGGAATTATGTTTGCTGGAGCTCAAACTCTGCCATCCTCATCTCGTACTACTGTGTCCACTCTTTATTTTCTTGTACGATTCAATCATAGTCCTTCAGATTGGGAGACGTGGCACGAGAAGTGGCACAACTTGTCAAGGATCGTCTCTTGACCATCGATCTCAACCCGTACACCCATCCCTTTTTCATATCGACTATCTTGATATACAATCGGTCTAAGTCAATGGGGTAGGACTCCACTAAGCCCTCCTCTGACTGATTGAGGTGGGAAATTCTCTCTTTGAAAGCGTCCTAAAATTTTTTGGAAGAGTTAAAAAAATTGGAAGAAAAACAATAGAATATAAAATTTTGAAGTTAAATAAAAAGTATAAAAAATATATTTACAACAATTGTCTTCGCCCTGTAGTCGGTGTACGTCTCATCTTCACTAGGATTGTACAACCTCATGAAGATCTTATGTTTCAGAGCAGGTGTACCCTTCTTCTTAAATTGCACAATATATGTAAATGATCTCCATTATATTTATAATTAATAATAAATTGAAAGATGGAGTACGGAAACTTATGATATCTTCCAAGTGCTCTGGGACCAACCTCAATCCTCCTTTATGTTTGGGGATTCCTGTACCCGATCTGAGTAGCTCCCTTAAACGGTTCTTCGAGGTCTGCTCGGATGTTTTCTTGAACGTAGGGTCTGACCAGTAGTCTAAGAAACCCATCAAATTCAATCTCCACTTTCAATTATTGATTAGATCGCAATAGCGGGTCGCAGCCTTCACCGGGTACAATCATCAGATTTCGTTATCCAACATTGGGTCTCAAGTACACCGTTTCTGCAAAACCTATTGTATCATTAAAATCATAATAACTTCGAAAACAATAATAATACTAAATTAGAGCAAAATGAAAGCATTAACTTACCAAACACTCCTCCCAGTGTACCAGCTTGGTGTCGGGGGAGAGAAACTTCCAGCCGAAGCCCTTCGCATCAAGGAAGCTCTTGAACATATCCTTTAGAAGGGATGAGCACTAATGCGACGACATTATGCTGCACAATTAGGATTAAATTCAAAAAAAATCTAAATTATTAATTTTTTTTATTTTCCAATTTAAACTTTTTTTTATTAGATTGCAACCCGAATTACTAAAATTTATCAATTTGCAACTCTCAACTCATTTTCTGCCAAAAAGATGTACACGTGACCCGCACACTGAAAAGATAAGCGTATTTTTGTAATTTTATAATTTGAGATGACCCTTAGAAGTTCAGGTTGCAATCTAATAAAAACAAAGTTTAGGTTGGAAAATGAAAAAAAAAATTAATAGTTTAGGTTGGTTTTTTGCATTTAACCCTTATTATTAAGTGCAACAAGTTATATCTATGAATAAAGTATGTGGTAACGTGAAGAGAAATCCTTCAACAACATAGGTTCAAACCTCACATGGAAATAAATTTACTTAGGATTTTGGTTCTCTCTCACATGTTGAAGTATTGTGGAGGTTTGTATTTTGTTAATTTTTTCCAACAAATATCTCCTCGATCATATCTCTTGATTTACATTCCCACCCGATTGAAGGACCTATACTCAGATCAGGTAATTCTTCATCTTTCTCTATAAATAACAAATAAACAAATAAAAGAGCCTTCGTCTCATAACCATCATCTCAATATGTGAGGTTCCGAAGGGTTTTTTTTTTGTTTTTTTTATATTTTGGTAATAACAAATAAACAAATAAAAGAGCCTTCGTCTCATGAACCATCATCTCTATATGTGAGGTTCCGAAGTTTTTTTTTTTATTTTTTTATTTTGGTAGTACTAGTAGTTATTGCATGATAAAGTCGAGTTCATCTTCTATCTCCTTTTTTCATGTCCCATATTTTAATTTTTCATTCTTTAATTTGGTGGGACATATTAATATATGGTGATGAATCATGATGACTGTAACTTGTTCCATCAGATTAAATAATCCCAAGTTCTCTCATATCAGTTGTATGGATCTAGATCCATGTATAGATCTAAATTTCAATGCATTTTTCATCAATATATTTTTTTATTTGATATTATTCATATATTTATATAATATTACGTATACTTTTATATCAATATAATTATATATTTATATAATTGCTTTTTATACCCTTTGATTATAATACATACATTTTAGTTACGTTAGTTAGATTTTTATATATTACATAAAAGTATAGCTATGTTAATATAAACGTATAAGTAATATCAAATAAAAGTATGAGTAATATCAAGTAAATGTATATATGTACAAATTATGCTAATTTTTTTTCTAAGTTACAATACATAAATGTAAGAATATTTATACATAAAGGTCACATTAATATAATATAAATATATTATAAACATAATATAAAAGTGACATATAAATAAATAAAATAAAATAAAATAATCCAAAAAGAAGCAGATCTTGGTCAGGTCAACCCAGTTGTATGGATTTAAATTCATGTCACTGATGAATTTTAGATTGACTCTTAAATAATCAATAGGCATGATATCCAAATTAGTTGTTGGAAAAAGATCCCATAACATAAAGTATACATAATAATATTAATACTATAACTTGTGATCTTACATTTTATTTTTAATAAAATGAATTGATTTATATATATATATATATATATATATATATGTATAGAAGAATTGATTGTAAGGTTTTGTTATCATAGATGTTAAGTAAGTATTGTATTAATTTTGACGAGATAAAAAAAATTGTATGAAATAAGATTCTCAATTTTATTTTGAAAATTATAAACTGGAAGAAGAAACTGAAGATATATAGAACCAGTTTTCTATCTACTGTGGGGTTTATTTTGGTCAAACTTTCACATGTACCCTTTGCTAAATGATTATAGGATGGAACAAAACATGATTATAGGAGGGAAAAAAGTTTTAGAAGTCCACAAAGAAAAATATAATATAATAAAATAAAATAATAATAATAAAAAATTCCATCCCCGAGTATCATGGTGCGATACGTGGAGTTATGGATCTTGGCAGATGCGGAGTTCACGTCGAATATAAAAAAAGATATTTGAAATATAACGATCATGATTCAGACTTTTTAAATGACTTTTCATATCATTTTAAAATTTAAATTAAATTTTACCAATGAAATGAAAGATGGTGACAGCTGGCCACGAACCACATGATAATCATGCCTAACCCATTAGCATATGTTTGGTTTGATGTTTGGTTTGAGGGTTTGAGTAGGTTAATTTGAATAAATTTGTGTTTGGTTTGGAATAGAAAAAATTGTGTTTTTTTAGATCCAAATAAAAAATATTAAAAAAGGTCTTGTTTATTAAATCGTGATTGGTTTATTAAATCCACCATAATCCGATTTTCATTTTAATTTTATATTTTTATTTTTAAAAAATTATATCAATTACAAACTCATCACAACCCAACTAACTTAACTAATTCAACATAAAACCAAACATGACGTTATAGTATCAAAATATTTTCTCCACATAATTATTGTTTATGGGTCATCTGTCAGATCTATAATCTCCATGTTAGTTTATCACAAAAACTTAGTTTATTATATTTCATTTGTGTATTTAATTATTTTTTGATAATTAACCTTGAGATTTAAGAGACGACTTCCCCCCTAATTTGTTGAATGAGTATATTACTTGAAGGCTGAAACACCCCATAATAATACTAAACAATTATCATACATTTTTTTTTTCTAATTAAGTTCTTGTTAATGCAGCTTTAATCGTTGGTTATTTTTCAGTTTATTAAAAAAAAATTTAATTTTGATGGAAATTAGAAGCTTAATTTATTATGTAATCAAAATCAGTAGATTAAGAAGAGCTCCGTGTTGCATTTATGGTCTAGTAGTCTTGTGATTGGTATATACAGAGTCCGTCTCTTGTTTCTACGCATTACATATAATGAAAAATGAAAAATAATTAGATAAAAAAGTATGCTTTTTACTCAAATTAGAGGTCAAAAAATCGTGAAACCCCAAATCGAAATTGAATAGTGGGTTTGCAGTTTCGTTTCTGGTTTGGCGGTTATAATATTTTATTTTATTTTTAAATTTTTTTAAATTAAATTTGTGTATAAATATTACAATTATTCATATATTATAATATAATAATTTTGTTTGAGTAGATAATTTAATATAAATGAAAAATTAGAACTTACATTTACAAGTTATAACAACACAGCATTACAACTTACAAGTGACAACTTCAAATATAAGATATTGCAATTTAATTACAACAAAATACAAATTATATACCTAAAAAAATTACAACTTATAATACAAATTAAGAATAATAATCAATACAATTTAAAATGAAAGAGTAAAATAACATAAATACATAATATAAAAAAAAAATTAAAAAGATAAACCGAACTTCAAGATCAAAGGTAAATCTCGATGGTTGGTAGCATCAAGATCTTACTCTTCATAGTACTACCATCAAAATCTAAAAGTTCTAAAATTTTACATAGAATTTCTTTATGAAACATTTACCCAAATTAGTTTTACTTTAAATATTTTCCTTTCATTTACCCAATAAAATTAACTATTGGGTCACTTGCATAGTTGCATTCATTTAAAGTCATGACATGCAACCAGACTATTAATTATATGCATTATTCACGACGAACAATGTGGATGGACTGTACATCCTGTATCATCGTTAGTCAATAAATTAAACAATATTATAATTAACCATTTAAGAAAATGTTCCGTGATATAGTTTGATATTAATGTATTTAAATCTCGATCAAACTTTATATTAATAATAATGCACGGCATCTATATTTGTTCATGACTGTGTAATGGAGCTGCTAAACTTTGTTAATCATCTTGCATTATTGTGGACCTTTATTTGTGGGATTTATTTATTTATTTATTTACTTGGGATTCTTTAATTATTTGAAAACTTGAAGAGGCTTATGCATCCTCTAAACTTTATACTTGAGACCAACACTTAAAAAATGATTTTATTATTTTATTAAAATATATTAATTGTATTATATATATTAAGTTGTAAAATATAAAAATATTTTAAGTTATATCACATAAATATATATAACGTAAGAATATTACTTCTATCACGTAATATATATTATTGATAAATAACTTGGGATATACTCACATAACTAAAAAATATAGATGCATAATAATTATTATTATTACCTATATAATTAAAATGTATTACTTATTTGATAGAATATGAACAAACGTGAGATAGATGGGTGTGGATATACAAATATGTGGGGTGCAGAAAATGGATCGGATCAAATTGCATAAATCTAATATTCCAGTTCATCATTTGTATTTGAGTTAGAAATATATTTAAAATGAAAGCAATTGCAGTTCGAACTATCATTTGAAATATTATATAAAGTTTATCACGTACATGTTGGAGTAAATCAAATCAAAAGATGCTAAAGAACACTTGGTCAACCAGACCAAAGACGTGTAATAAGGTTACTATATTGAAAATAAACTAAACATATTAATTGGTTCCAAATTAAGATCAAATTTGTTTGGAAAAATATTTAATTTGAATCTTATTAATTAAAAACTAAATAACATTATTGGTGCAATAAATTGCTTATCCTTCCCCTTCATAAAATAATGTGGTCCGGATCTTTAGTTACATTTAACATTAATTTTATCTCATATTTTATTATTTTTAATATATGTCATATATTAATTAGTGATATTTTTTAATACATTTGGTTTGTGATGATTGTTTTAGAATATTAGATGAAATATATGATGAGATTAATAGATCATCTCATGTGAAAATATTGACTCTTGAATAAATAAATCTTCGATTTTAGTCTATGACGTTGTATCTTTCATTTCAAAACAATCACTATATACCATTTGTATGAAATAATATTATTCATTGCATAATTTGTATTAAGAGTAATAAAACATGAGATGAAATAATAATTAATTATAATAGAGGATCCTGCAAATTGTCTTCTAAACACACATTGCATGCTCAATTTCTTTATTTGATCACCACCTAACACTTCGATTGACCCATCATTCATAAACAATCCATTATAAATAAGGCTAACCCTACTTCTCTTCCACAACAAAACCACCATGGCATCTCTCCCTCTTTCTTCCGCCACCACCACCCCCTCCCTCCTCCGCCCCTCCTCCCGCCCTCTCAAGGCCAAGCCGCCCCATTTCCTCACCCCCGCAAAGCGCAACCACCGTCCCCACCTCTCATGCACCGCCGCTTCTCCCCAAAATGACTCCTCCGACGCTTCTCAAGGGAAGGTCGATCGGAGGAACATGCTTCTCGGCTTAGGTGGCGGCCTCTACGGCGCCACCAACCTGGTCTCCGCCCCGGGGGCCTTAGCCAACCCTATAAAGACCCCAGAGCTAGACAAATGTGGCGTCGCCACCAACCTCAACACCGGGGAGCAGCTCGACATCAACTGCTGCCCCCCGACCACCCCAAACATCATCGACTACAAACTTCCCCCGGTTTTAAAGATGAGAACCCGGCCGGCGGCCCAGAGAGTTTCCCCAGAGTACATCTTCAAGTACAACACCGCAATCGATCGAATGAAGCGACTCGACAAAGACGATCCACGCAGCTTCATGCAGCAGGCCAACATCCACTGTGCCTACTGCAATGGCGCCTATGACCAGCCAGGGCAAGGCACTCTGGACCTCCAAGTCCACAATTCATGGCTCTTCTTCCCCTTCCACCGATGGTACCTCTACTTCTACGAGAGGATCCTCGGCAAACTGATCGGAGACCCAACCTTCGCCTTGCCCTTCTGGAATTGGGACAACCCTAAAGGCATGACCATCCCCTCCATGTTCAATGACCCTAAAGCTGCCATATACAACGAAAAACGGAACCCGGCGAACCTCCCACCGGCGGTGATCGACCTCGGGCTGACCGGAAGCACTGACCCTCTCCAGGTGGTGTCCAATAATCTCACCTTAATGTACACCGAGATGATTCGAGGCAACTCGAGCGCCACCGACTTCATGGGCCAGCCTTATCGAGAGGGCAGTCCGGTGCCAGCTGGCCCAGGTGCCTCGGAGCGCGGGTCCCACACGTCAGTTCACGTGTGGGTTGGAGATCCAAGGCAGCCCAGTGGAGAGGACTTGGGAAACTTCTACTCAGCTGGTAGAGACCCCTTGTTCTACTGCCACCATGCAAACGTGGATCGCATGTGGTCATTATGGCAGTACTTCTTACCCAGTAGCAAAGTACCAGACAAGAAGATAACAGACCCAGATTTCCTAAATTCAGCCTTCTTGTTCTACGATGAGAACGCTCAGCTTGTTCGCGTCACCGTCAAGGACTGTCTCGATAACCTGAAAATGGGGTACGACTACGAGAGAATCGACCTGCCATGGCTCGACTATCGGCCGCCTCCGCAGACGGCTGGGGCGAGGGTGAAGAGAGTCGGCACCGCCGCGGAGAAGGCGGAGACGGTGTTCCCTCTGAAACTCGACAAAATCGTGAGAGTCCTGGTCCCGAAGACGAAGAAGGGGAAAGCAGACGAGCTGCTTCTGATCGAAAACATCACGGTTGACACGACCAAGTATCTCAAATTCGACGTGTTCGTCAACGACGAGGATGACAACGTGGGGGAGCTGGACAAGGCGGCGTACGCCGGAACTTACGCGCAGGTGCCGCAGAAATCCAAGAACAAAACGGCGACGACGTCGATCAGATTGAAGCTGACGGAGTTGTACGAGGATATGGATGTGGGTGATGATGATACTGTGTTGGTGACGTTGGTGCCAAGGCATCAGGGCCCAGGGGTCACCATTGGTGGCATCAAGATCATCGAGAATCCACCACCGCCGACTCAGTCTTGAGCTTCAAGAATTCGTCGATTTGTCTCCGCCGCTACTGATCATCGTGTTTTGATTGATTAATGCTTTTTTTTTCGGTGTCTGTAATAAGATTCTCCTTGCACCTTCGTGCCGGAATTTGGAATGGATCAACGATCATGCTCTGGTTTCATTTCTTCTTTGGGTTGTGATCTGTGTTTCTTCTGTGTTGTACCGTCTTTATTTCAAATGAAATGTCTTATTGAATTGATTTTCATTCTATTTTATTTTTAGTTTGGTTCTCATTGTCGTATCTTATTGTGTTGGGATTTTAGAAGGAGCTAGTGTTGACTTATATCTATTACCACTTTTAACAGTTTTGTCCGTTTCATACATTTAAATTGCTAAATTTTGAGACATCAAGTTTAATCAGTATTTATTAAGTTTTTTTGAATTATTAAATGTAAGAGCATTTTATATTTCTAATTCTTCTTAAACTGTTAAATATTTTGATCAATTTATATTTATATAGAAACCCTCCCAATGATATATTAATAAAAAGATATAAAACTTTTAATTAACTAAAGTAGGGTATTATAATATATAATTGTTTTCTTATGTCTTTTTTCAAACTCATACAATAGAAACTCGATAAATTAATACTCGATTATTTAATAAACTTTTTAAAATAATATTTTTGATCGGTCCCAAGTCTGGATAGGGTGCTAAATTAATAATTCGCTAAAATTATAAGATATTACATTTTTTATAATTTCTATTGACCTCATATAAAATATAAATTAATAATTTCTTATATACTACATATTGCATGAATGATTTATAAAGGTTTCTTAAAAAATGTCTCAATTGTCTTTTTGTTTTTTTGTTGAAATCAATTTCACCTTAAATCTCGTCTCTAAATTTTCTAATAATTTTGTTGATACACTGAATACAAGAAGCATAATAAGGTGAAAGATTGAAGGGTTCTTTCAAATTGGGTCCTTCATTTGATGATAAACGTACATGCATTGTACAATAATTAAGTGGAAGTTTGAAAGGTGTATGTAAATTGAGTATTTTATTATAAATTAATAAAATATTAATTAATATATAAATTAATAATTATTAATTAATTAATTAATTAATAACTCTTTCAGTTAATAAATTTTGGTCCCATGAGTATTAATTTATAGAGTTTCTATTGTATGTCTCTAGCTGAATATTTTTTAATATAAATATTAGAGTAAAAAATTTAATACAACATTCATTATAGTTAAAATATTTTTAAATGGTCGATATTTATAATACAAAAATAATATTAAAATGAAAATTGTTATAATTTTGAAAAATATTATGAATTTTCAAACTAACTTGTTACCAAAAAATGTTATTTTTTAATGATGATAGGTTGTTGGGAATATTGAATTTATGATAAGGATAAATTATTGACGTTGAAAGTCATTAAAAGCTGTTCAAAAATGATTATATATAACTTAGAATTTATAGACTTAGAAGTACGTAACACAAATAATAATGTGATCTTGTAGATCCATGCAATTTGGGTCGATATTTAATAATAATATATGGGTCCTCACACATGAATATTTAATAAAAATGAATAATTCATAATAATCCTCATTAATAGTTTTTGTAACACCTAGAATTTTTTTTTTTTTTTTTATGATACATTATATATTGTTATACTATATAGTAGTAGTATACATGAGTCATGAGATATGATTATAGGTTACATCCTAGGATAATTAAACCTAATTAAGCTAAGTAGTTGATTAAGAAAAGTCAAAGGTTCTAGAAGGACACAATAATTGAAAAGGGGGTTGAGTGTTTTCATTCCCATTCTCTTCATCTTGCAAACTTTCAAACTCTCTCTTCCCAAATTGAAACCCTCAACAGCCACTGATTTCCAGCTTCCACCGGCGGCCGGCGATTTATTTCCGACGAGGTAATCGGCATAAAAGAGCAAACCGTTAAGATAGTTGTAGAAATGGTTTTGAAATTTAAAACATTAAGCTTGAAACTCTTCCTCTCTCCCTCCCCTGCTGCTGCTCGGTTCCGCCACTGCTGCTGCCGTTTTTGCTGTCCTTTGGTTGTAGCCGGCGCGGTGTTGCGCCGGCGAGTCAGTTGGGTTTCGTGAGCCACCGCTTGCAGCGGCGGCCGGTGTGCTAGGTTGTTCGTGGGTCTGCTAGGCTGTGTTTAGGGCTGTGGTGTTGTGTCTGTGTGGAGTCGAGTTGATGGGCGTGGTGTAGGCCGGCGCCGGTGTCGCGCCGGCAAGGAGTGGAAGGCGCCGCCGCGAGCAGCGGCGCTGATGTCTGTGGTTCGAGTGCGTCAGTCGAGTTGGTTGTGTGTCTGTTGGGGTTGGTCGAGGCTTGTGATTTGTGGTCGGTCAGGGTCGGTGTGAGTGTGGCCGGCGACGGGGAGTCGCCGGCAGCGTCTGGATGGCGGCGGTGGTGAGCTCGGGCAGTGGCAGTCGGGGAGAGAGAAGCTGGAAAATTGGGGGAAATATGAATGGCATGCTTTTGAAAATTTGTGGAAGATTAGGGGTAATTTTGTCAAAATATATATGTTGCTATAATTGGAAAGCCTAAACTTTATAATTGCTGAAAATTCATAATGAAATTTTAGATAATTAAAGCATGTTTAAGATATAATTTAGGTATAATTATCAATAGACATTGGAAAATATTTAATTTTCATAGTTTTATTTAATGAGTGATGATAATATGCATGTTTGCCTAATAAATCATGGAATTATGATAACATATTTGGAATTTAAAATATAATTGGACTTATGTATATTATCTTATAATTCATAAAGTATGATATATGAAATTTGAGTTTTAATTAATCGATAAAGCTAAAGTACATTAATTAAGCTATGCTTTCAATATTATAAAAAAGTAAATAAATATCGGACTTTGAATTTAATAAAATGATATAGATATTTTCTTAGAATTTGATGATATTATAAATCACTTATTATAAGTATTGACTTCAAGAAAAGAATAATATTTTGAACTTTTGAATATATATATATTGGAATTATAGATTATTACTTAAGCTATGATAAATAAGACAAGTTTAATTAAATAATAAGGAAAGGCTATATAGATTAATATATGTTAAATTAGATCTAGTTACATAATTAATTAGGGACTAAAGCCCTAAGTTTTATCCAATTGATTAAGAAATTATAATTAAACTCGATTTTGAAAATCAAAGTGTTAATACATTATTATTTATAAATATTAACCAAAGAATTATTTGGAATAATAAAGTAAACCAATGTTTCACAAAATTGCTTTTGAGACTAAAATATCGGCCTAAAAACATTATGCTAATTAATTTATTTTATTTTACGATTTAGTTATTAATTCTAAATCTAAGGTTTATTAGCCTTAGAGTCCCATTTGATTAAGCCGAAATAGTAAGTTCGTTTTGGACTTTCTATTTTAAGAAACTAGGCATAATTCACAATGAAATAGAGTTATATTTTTAAGAAATTAGTTTCTAAATAAATGATAGTTCGATTAGTTTCTAAGTCAAATCTTTATGACTTTAGACGATACGCAGGAGTTCGTTCCGTAGATATCCTTGGCCCTACAGAGTTTGATCGTCTACCTTAAGGTGGGGAAAATTGCTAAAGCGGTATTTATAATTCTTTCGAAATATTTTAAATTACGGATTTTATTATGATTATATGAAATGTGTTGGGTTTACGTGCTGAATGCATGCAATGTGATTATATGATGAAGATGACTCTGATTTTATAAGAAATGTGACATGTTTCATTATATACATGATGAATGCGTACTGAAAGATGATGAATGGCAAAATAAATGTTTATGTGATGCAATGAGCATGAATTTATGTGAATTACTTGAATTATCTATGGCAGCTAAGAACTGCATCTATGGTGGCTAAGAACCACATCTATGGTGGCTAAGAACCACATCTATGGCAGCTAAGAACTGCATCTATGGTGGCTAAGAACCACATCTATGGTGGCTAAGAACCACATCTATGACAGCTAAGAACTGCATCTATGGTGGTTAAGAACCACATCTATGGCAGCTAAGAACTGCATCTATGGTGGCTAAGAACCGTAAATTTTTGAACATGCAATTGATATGAATAATTATAAAATTTATATGTTGCATATGAAATAATTGAATATTGATTATCTTATGTGATTTATGAGCTGATTTCCCCTATTTTACAACGTGATCCCACTGAGTGTATTTATACGCTCACCCCCTTTTTCCATGTTTTTCTATGTTTAGATCCGGATGAGGATGGGCGAAGCTGAAGAAAGAATGCTTATAATTATTTTGCTATATATATAAATATGTTATGCTACGTTCATAAATGGGGCTTGAAGATCTTTTTATTTTTGAAGAAATGTAAAGTTAAGCCGATGGCTTGTATATATATATTTCGCTGCTAATTTCTGATAACTTATAGTTTTATGTAAATTAATTTGGTGTATTTTAAAACCTTAGTGAAATTGGATTTTTGTGTTTTATTTGAAGTGTTCGCTTGTTGTGTTTTTGCTGGACGCCCGATTTTAGAAAATCGTATATTTTATATTTATTTATTTAGAAAAATTGGGGCGTGACAGTTTTTATAATTTATCATATATTTACTAATATCCATAATTATTGTTAATTCATCAATATGCATACAATTGCAATATATTGATATCAATATCCACAACTTATTGACATCAATATTGATATTTATATCAGTTAGATTATGTACTATTTAAATCCTATGATACATTTGAATAATCATTTTTTTATCATTATTCAAATAACATATCATATTATTTAACATTTGAATTGCATATAATTCAAATACTTTTAGTATTAGGTTATGATAAACTAATTGTGATGTAAACAAATAAATTTAAAACATTTAATAACACTCTAAATATAAAATAATAATAATAATAATAATAATAATAATAATAATAATAATAATAAAATAATGAGTAATAAAGACTTTTCTCACTTCAGTGTGCAAACTACTTTTTTTTATTGCACTTTGTTAATATAATTTGTTGAATTTACCAACTCGGGCAAGTAATAGCAATACATGTACCTATCATGACTATGATTTTCTCAAATGGATAAATTTCATAATATCACACAATTTATAGATTAATTTTCAATTCTAAATCCGGATTTAAAAATTTTTAATAAGTGGTTCAATTTAACATTTTTTTCTCAATTTAATGCTTGAAATTTAGAATGAGTTCTCAATTCAAAACAAAATTTCATTTTTTTCTTTTTTATTAAATTTATAATTTATTTATATTTTAATATGTATTTAGATAAATTAAGACAAGTCCGTACAATTTTAGAACGATCTTCATCCGACTTATATTAATTTAAATATATAATAAATACAATTAAAAAAATAAAGATTCTTTTATTTTCTTAATTTTATGAATAAAAGTATAGAAAATCGATTTTAATATTTAATATAAATCATATTTTATGAATTAAATTAATTATATGTTTTTCTTTTTTTTTCGTATAAATTAAGATAAGTCGGATGAAAATTGTTCTTAAAGCCTACTAACTTGACTTAATTTATCCAAAATATGAATACATATTGAAATATAAATAAATTTATAAATATAAATAAAAAAAGAAAATGAAATTTTGTCTTGAATTGAGAACTCAATCTAAATTTCAAGCCTTAAATTGAGAAAAAATGTTAAATTGAGCCCCTTATTAAGAAGCTTTAAAATCCGGATCTAGAATTGAGAACCAATCTATAAATTGGATCTTGTTATGAAATTTATCTTTCTCAAGGTGTCAAAATGCAAAGTAAAGTTTATATATATATGCAAAATATGAAAAACTAATATGTTTAAACTTTGATGCATTTGAATTTTTTTTTAAAATTTATTTGTAGTAGTTTCTACCGTATTAGTAAACTAAAATATTGTGGTTAAAATGCATATTTATAAATATTATACTTAAAAAATTTCACAATACAAAATAAAATGACAATAAATAAATAAAATATTTTTTATATAAATATATTAGATTATTTGAGAAAAAATTTATAAACAAACCTTTGATATAAAATCTAACTAAAAATATACAATCCGTGCAACGCACGACATATGAAACAATAAATAATATGAAACATATGAAACAACGCACCACATTTGTATATTCAGTGACTCTACTTCATACAACAATTTTTTTAAATTATAAAATATAACTAAAAAACAATAAAAATATGAAACCTACATTTGTATATTCTACATGCTACAACCTTTTAATTTAATAATTTCATTATCTTAATATCAATTATATATACATAATAAATAAGAGAGATTGACCCTCTTTACCCTAAAACATATAACTTAGTATCAAAACTACTCATTTCACTATAATAATATTTCAAACTATCAAAAAGTCCAACTTAAATCAAAAGGATACTTGGTGTCATACTTGGTGATGAGATAAGATTCTAAAAAAGCATTTTAAAGGGATATGGGCTACACAAGAATCACCTTAAGTTTCAGCTTAGTGGGTACATGAAATTCAAACAATCTTGAACAAAAGATTACACGAAAATGAGTAGAGGGCTATATGAAATTTTGATATAGGGCTACACGAAATCTAGACATAGGGTTACACGAAAATGGGAATAGGGATGTACAAAATTCGTGTAAGGTTCAAACAACAAATGTTTTCGTGTATGGTGTAACTCCAATGGGCGGCCTTCAATCGAAATGAAAAAAAATACCTTTTTGGGAATAAAAAAAAGGAGGAAGAAAGAAAGGGAAATGCTATGGGGCAAGGGGGTGAAAAAATGGGGCTCTTCCAAAATCCAAACTACATGAATTGATGAAGGTGAATGAGGTTTTGTTTATCAAAACCTTATTATATGGTACACGAATATCAAATAAAATAAATTGATTTTGACTACACTATTTAATGGAATTAAGTGGATGTGAAAGGAGGTAAGTGTGGTCATTATGTCAATATCAAGTGCAATTGAGGAGGTGGTTATCCTAAAACTTGAGTAGTTTTAGACATTTTTATTTATCTTGTGGTAGAAATGAACTATTAAATGAATTTGAGTATTAATAAACTACACTATATTAAATTGGGTAGTTTTGGATGCTCCTCTAATAAATAATATATCATGTGGATGAAATAATATATATATATATATATATATATATATATATATATATATATATATATATATTAAAAAATACGTGTTCTAAATACAATTATAATTTAAAATTTTATAAATATAAAATAAAATGTCAATAAATAAAATTAAAATTAGAAAATATCTAATGATTAAATTCCAACTACGAGTATAACAATCTGTGCAACACACGAAAGAAATGCTAATATATATAATAATAGAACCATAAATAAAAATGGCAAGTTTTGTTTTCTTGCCCATAAAGACTTTCTATTTTCAGAAATGGTTGAGTAATTATTGTGTTGTCCTTCCTAAGTTACTTTTTAGCAATTGACGAAGGACATTTTGGTAAATCTGTGTCTTAGTGTCTCTAGATTAGGAAAGTAAAAGAATCGAATATTTTTGATTCAATTCGATATTCTTATTTTAATATGGAGATTCAAATTTAAAAAATACGAATAAGAAGCCAAATAAAAATTATTCTTAACATTCGAATATTATTCGAATATGAATAAGAATATAAAAATATTCGATTCGAGTATTTGCTAATACTCGAATAATGTATATATATATATATATAGATATAACTAATTATTAATATCTATTATTTATAAATATGTTATAAGTCCTCAAGATACAATCATATAATATGTGATGGTAAATTTGTTTTCTATATTTATATATGAGGAGAAATCTAAGTGTTTAATATGTATTTGTAATGTGGTATTATTATTTTAATAATGTAGAAAATTATGGAAAAAATCAAATGAATCTTAGGTGTTAATTTTCAAATTTCAATATTCGAATAATAAAAAAATACGAATACGAATCATATTTATTATTCGAATAATAAAGGAATAAGAATGCGAATATTCATTAAATTACTAAAATATGAATAAATCGACTTGATTCGATTCGTTCACATCCATACTCCTGAGTTTAGACTTTAATATTACTTTTGACATAAAATTTTAAAAAAAAGTAGGACATAGTTGTGTTTGTTTATATAATTATATTTCAGTGTGTTAAGTAGGTGAACAATTGGATGTGGTGAAACTTGTGGGCAAATACATGTGATAGCCCTACCATCTATAAATTGTTAGAAATGTACCGTAAATACATAACTTAATTCCCAAATTCTTAGGGTATGTTTGTTTCGGGTTTATGTAGGATTGGGGAAATCCGATTTTAAAATCTTGAGATTTATAAATAAAGGTGAATATTTAAAATTTGTGTTTGTTATGAGATTTTATAGGTAGGATTATTATTGTAGATGTCAAATCAATGATGGAAAAATTATGTATGTGTAATATTATATTGTTAGTTGATGTAATGATAATGATTAATTTGTTATGTTGATAGGTTATAGGTTGATGTAATGGTAATAAAATAGGTTTTTAGTAAATTTGATAATTCTTGACAAAAGTCCTTAAACAAACAAGGATTTGAGATTTTAAAATCTCAAATTCGAACTTGTGAAATCCGAAACAAATATACCATTAGGTAAGTGAATTAAATTTTCTAAAGCCACCAGCAAAGTAAAATCAAGGCTTGCTAAAGAGTTAGCCCTTACAGAATAACATTGTAGTATTCTTGCATTCGACCAAGAAAAGACACTACATTTATACTCAAACATGCAAATAAGGGTGGCGCCGCCGCGGCCGGTGGCGCCGGGAAGGTGGCTGCTCGAGCAGGCCGACGACGGGAGCAACCTGCCCCGCTGCCTAGAAAACTAGGCAGCCGACGCGAGACGCCGTCGGGAAATTTTCCCGTCGCCGAGAACACGCGCAACGTCGTATTTTCGATTCGTTTTCGATCCGAATCTCGTTTTCTTTTTATCGTACTTTATCATCGAGACATTGTCAACAAAATATCGTTGACCGGGGGTCGTGGGTCCCGGTCAAAGTCAACCCTTTGACCAAATTACCAAAATACCCCTAAATCTTAAAACGCTCCGTTCGAGCTCGTTTCAACTCCGATTGAGCTCATTCTTGTTTTGTTGTGACCCAAAATTCTTTCTCTTTCACCTCAACTATACAAACTGATCTTTCCCTCTTATTTCTTCAACCTCAATCGTTAAGCCTTCCGTTCCGATCCGTCTCTTCTTGATAGATAGTATCCGATTCTATATCGTTTAAATCGTTAATTTTATTTAATAAAGATCTAAGAAATACTGTGAATTATGTAGGATACCCGTTGATTTGAAGCCTTGGGATACGTGATCTTTAAGAGGTGCTGCTCACGTGGTAACCACCGAACAAGGTGGGGGTAATTTCTTTAAATTAAGATATTATAAAGTTTATGCAATCTTTTAAGATTATTATTAAATGTGGGGAAAATTGTTATGTCGGTATTGATACCTCTTTCAAAATATTTAATTTACGAAGTATTTAAATTACGAACTATTATACTATATGAAATGTGTTGAGTATACGTGCTGAATGCATGAAATGTTATATGTGAAAATGAAAGTGATATGATGGATATGATTAATGAATGTTTCAAAGCACTTGATGGATTGTGAATGTTTACTATGAATGTAAAAGTGAAGAATGATGTGAAGTTAATGTATGTATATGAGCAATAAGATATGATTCCGAATTGCAACTAAGTGTTATGTTAAAATAATGTGCTTCCATGTGTATGTTGATATGTGTATGTGTGATGTGAATATGTGTGCATGTGCATGTACGGCGGCTAAGAACCGTATGTATGGTGGCTAAGAACCACATCTATGGTGGCTAAGAACCACATCTATGGCGGCTAAGAACCGTATCTATGGCAGCTAAGAACTGCATCTATGGTGGCTAAGAACCACATCTATGGCGGCTAAGAACCGTATCTATGGCGGCTAAGAACCGTAAAATGTTTTCATGGCGGCTAAGAACCGTAAAATGCTTTCATGGCGGCTAAGCACCGTAAATTATGTGAATGTGAATGATGATTGATTGGGATGCTTACATTTTTAAAATGATTTAAGTCATGTGATTGAAGTGATCTATTTCCTACGGTTTTTATTAAAAGATAAACATTTTACGAAAATCTATTTTATGTGATAAAATTATGTTTTGGCATGCATGTAAAATCTTCCAAAATTATTTCATGTCATCTCGAGTTCCCCACCCTACTGAGTGTACATTTGTCACTCACCCCCTTTTTAAAACGTTTTCAGTTTAAGGAGTTTTAAGGCGTGGCGCGCGAGTGGTGGATGCTGGTAGCCGATGATCAAAGGTTACAGAAGTTTTTATTTGTAAATGTGATATTTTATGAATTATGGAAACGTATATTTTATAATAAATCTTGAATTTTAAATTATTCTTAATTTTTATTTATCTTTATTCTTTTGAAAGAGTGAAAATTTTTATGAGTGAGTAACGTCTCGGTTAAGATTTATTTACCAAAAAGAATTGGGGCGTTACACTCTCTCACTCATTTCCCCAATTTTTCTCTGAATTTCTCTTTCCCTACTCAGTTTCTGCTCGCTCTTTCTCTCTCAATCTCTCTCTGATTTTCAGACCCCAAGTCTCTTCCCCTTATTTTTGTCTGTTGCGATTGTTGTTGGTGAGAGTTGCCGGCAGCGAGAAAGGATGTGTGGGGGGTAAATATATATATATATATATATGTTTGTATTTGTAAGTGTGTGTGTGCAGGGGAGAGGGGCCGACGCCGGAGCTGCGCTGGCAGGCTGTGATGGCGTCGAGTTTGAGCAGTGGCAGCAGCGCCGCTGCAGGGTGTGTGTGTGCGTGCTGCTTTTTGTGCTTTGGGGAGACGGGTATGCTTGATGGAGGAAGCCGGTGCCGGAGTGCGCCGGCAGCTGAGCTGGACGGGCAGCCGCGAGCAGCAGCGGTGCAGCCGGGTTGAGCAGCAGAGACGGGGCAGCAGGGATTGGAAAATGTTTGGTTGGGTGAGGGTTTCATTTTGTGAATTAGATATAAATTTGGGGCTAAATTGCAAATCTTATAATTAATGAAAATTAATGATTTAATCCATAACCATTATGTATATTGTATATTAATCCCAATAAATTTATGAAAATATGATATAAGCACCATGAATTATAGATACTGATATCGGACCCCTGAATTTAGAAAATGATATTTGTTTTAAATCTTAGAATATATGGGAATGGTAGATATTATTTTATAATTAAACATAACTTGGTATATGAAAACCGAACTTTAATTAAATGACAAAGAGAAATTATATTAATTAATTTATTTTAGTTATACCTCTTTATGTATAATTATCTCATAATTAATTAGTTTTACGAAACGAACCGTAGAAGTCACTAGTATTACTTTTTGATCCAAATAAGTGAATTATGTCGCAATATAACATTAAAAATATTAATTACCATCTTTCTTAATTTAAATGATATTTTTGTCCTAAATATATATATGAATAAATGAATTAGGATATAATTTAACTTTAGAGATATTATAATAATTAAAGTAGGTACAATATAATAATTATATTAAATCTAGGTTTTAAAATCCTAAATTCACGTCTCTTTAACCCATAACTTTTGGGAAATTATAAATATGGACATTTTGGTTTGAGCTTCATAATTTAATAAATAAATCCAAGACCTAATTATCAATATTAAATATTTAAATAAATTTCTCATATTGTTAAAAAAAAAAAGGAACTAATGATCTTAAATAAATTATGAACTTAACAATTTAAACCTCAAAGTTAAGAATCAAATTAAATTATCAAATTTAATCCTCTTAAATAATAATTAACTAACCATGTTATGCAATTAAATATAGTTCCTAAATTAACTTATAATTTCAGTTAATTGAATTCATTTTTTATAAATTAAACTTTATAGTTAATCTAAATACGCTATAATCATAAATATATTCAAATTTCCTAATATTTAAGTTAAAACGTAAATTATATAATTAGATTTTCTAAGATTATTTTTAAAAGTCCTTAAGAATTAATGTAAGCTAAATCTTTATAATTTACTTATTTTAGAATTATTTTCAAGTCTTCAATATTTAAACCAAATCACAATCTTATAATTTAATTCTCCTGAAACTAAGATAAGTCTTCTAAGATTTAATTAAAGTCTAATTAAGCTTTCTAATATTTTAATAAAGACATTTTATTACAAATTCGCTTAAACATTATATTTAACTTAAAATCAATTATTTTATTTTTAAATCACAACATTGTTAGAGACATGTTCCAACTTATTAAGGAAAACCTTAAAGGACATATATTAATTATTAAAGACCTTAACTAAAGAATTTATAGCTAGACAGGGTACTAAGACATCTTTAATTATTGATGTAGGAAACGAGGAAAGAGGAATATGCTCGACAACTTATGAATATAAGCTTCAGTTTCCTAAGGTGGGGAAAAATTGCTAAGTCAGTATTTATACTTCTTTCAAATTATTTAAATTATGAATTATTATACTATATGAAATGAATTGGGTTTATGTGCTGAACGCATGAAAGTTATGATATGATGAAGGTGAATCTTATACTATGTGAAATGTGACATTTCTTAATATATATGATGAATGCATTCGGAAAGATGATGAATGACAAAAATAAATGTTTATGTGATGTTATAAGCATGAATATATGTGAATTACTTGAATTATCTATGGTGGCTAAGAACCACATTTATGGCGGCTAAGAACCGTATCTATGGCGGCTAAGAATCACATATATGGCGGCTAAGAACCGTATCTATGGTGGCCAAGAACCACATCTATGGCGGCTAAGAACCGTATCTGTGGTGGCTAAGAACCACATCTATGACGGCTAAGAACCGTATCTATGGTGGCTAAGAACCACATCTATGGCGGCTAAGAATTGTAAATTTTGAATATGCAATTGATATGAATGATTATGAATGTGATATGTTTGAATGTGAATGATGATTGATTGGGATGCTTACATTTTAAAAGGGTTTATGCCACGTGAATTGAAGTGATATGATGTTTTTATTAAAAGACAAACATTTTATGAAAATCTATTTTTTTTTTGTGACAAATGGTGGTTCGGCATGTGTGTGTAAAATCTTTTAAAATTATTTTATGTCGTCCCAAGTTTCCCCACCTCACTGAGTGTACTTTTGTCACTCACCCCTCTTTCTAAAATGTTTTCAGTTTAAGGCTTTTTATGGCGTGGAAGGCGAGCGGTGGATGAGCAAAGGTTACATAACATTTTTATTTAAAATGATAAATTTTATGAAATTTAAGAAATGTATATTTTATAAATATTTATTTTATTTTATTTATATTTATTTTTGTAAAGAGGAAATTTTTATAAGAGAGTAACATCTCGATTAAAAATTTATTTACAAAAGAATCGGGATGTTACACGCACACACACAGTAGCATACATATCCACACACCGCCCCCCTTCCTCCAGCACCGCTGCTCACACCTACATCCGGCGGCGACCTTAACACATCCTTCGCCGCCTGACCCGGCGCACCTCAACACCCACACACCCTGTAGCACACCTCCAGCAGCCATAAACATACGCACATAGCAACCCACCAATACATATATATATATATATATATATATATATACAAATACCTCCACGCACCGCCGCTGCAAGCGGCGGTCCATCTCTTAACGCCCGCGCTTGTCATCCAAATAACAGCAGCAACGGACAACATAAAAAAAAGAAGGACAAGAAGAAAACAAAAATGGCGTGCAGCAGAGTAAGAAAAATGAGAGAGAAAAGAAATAGAAAAGAAGAGAAAATGGAGAAGAAGAGAGAGAGGGACGCGCAGATGAGAGAGAGAGTAAAAGGGAGACTCCTTATCCCATTTTCAACTTGCATCAATTATTGACTCACTTTATATTATATCACATCATTCCAACATTTAATGATAAATATCTTCTCACATTTTATCAATTTAGTATTATTTTTATTGTTGTTATTATTAATCAAAATTTTGATGACTTTTGTGATAAACATTTATTTTTCTATAAGTATATACATTATAATGTATATTATGTATGTTAAATATTTTGTGCCCTTTATATATATATATATATACGGTGTGTATTTATTCATAGGTAATATATATTTTGGATATTTTCATAGTTTATACTTAATTGATATTACATTACTATTTAAGTTTCATTTTAACTAAAGAAAATTCTTGTTATATTTTATGTGGTTAAATTTTATTTCGGGTTGTTACAGGCGTGGATTACATAGTGACGTGCAACTATTGTGGAAAAAGCTACAAATTCAAGCATGGAGGAGGCTACGGAACATTCAACAACCACGTCTTGGAGAAGCATACGGACAAGTTGGGTATGGATCGATCGCAAACCCAACTTCGTGAAAATACCGACTCTTCCACTGGAGTCGAAGGTATGAATTCTTTACTCTTTAAATTTAGTCAATTATCACATAAGAAAGGAGTAGCCGAATTTGTTGCTAAAAAACATCTACCTTTAAGATTTCCATGTGATGATGATTTTGAAGAATATATTAAAAATTATTTACAACCTTCTAGTAGAAAAATATCTAGCAATACCGTAACTAGAGATATAGAGAAAATCGTAGGAGAATATAAATATAAATTAATTGAGGAGTTTAAAATGTCTCAACAAAAAATCTCTATTTGTAGTGATATTTGGAATGATCCTTATCAAATAAATAATTATATGGGAATTACGGCTCATTGGATAGATGATGCATGAAATGTACAAAAACGTTTAATTGCATATATTGACTTTAATGATAGACATTCAGCTATGAATATTGCACATAAAATAATTGGTGTTTTAAATGATTATGGTATAGTACAAAAAAAATTTACGATTGAATTTGATAATGCAAGTGCTAATACGGCTAGTGTAACATTTTTAATTGAATATTGTAAACCTCCATTAGATGGTAAATTTTTTCATACTCGTTGTATATGTCATACATTAAATTTATGTGTTCAAGATGGTTTAAAAAAATTAGAGGAAAATATATTGCACCTATTAGATCCGCCGTTCATGAAATTGTAAAATCAACGTTATGGCATAAGAAATGAGCTAGATTTTGTAAGAATAATGAAATGGAAGTTAAGAAATTTGTAGTTGATGTTAAACATCGTTGGAATTCAACTTATAATATGCTTAACGATTCTGTTGCAAATAAAGATTTGTTTCTTCAAATTTTTATGGAAAATCCACATGATGACATAATGTTAATGAACAATGCATGGGAAACATGTATTAGTTCGATGCAACTGTTAAAAAATTTTGAAGAGGCAACTAGAGAATTATCCGGTTATTATTATCCTACTTCTCCACTAGCTTTAGATCATTGTGTGAAAATTGCTCTTATTTTCAATGAATATTCTACATGTCCTATTTTAGGAGATACAATTTTAGTTATGAGATCAAAATGGTTAAAATATTTTCATGAAATTCCCGATGTATTTTTATGTGCTAAATTATTAGATCCTAGGATTAGAGAAGATGGCTTAGGAGAATTATTAAAAATGTATTATTATGCATTGTTCTCAAACTTTATTTTAGGAGAATATGATGAAGTTGATTATGTGTCTAATTATATGGAAGTTATTGGTAGAACAAAACAATCATTAATCGAACTATTTAAAGAATATAAAATTGCTTTTGGTGATTCTTCTAGTAATGATGATCATGTAAGTGCACAAAATGTAGGAGGTAGTAGTTCTTCTAGTTTTGGTGGTAGTCTTAGTCAATTTTATAATTTTTATGATAATCGAACACATAAACGACCTAGAGCAAATCATGAATTAGATTCATATTTAAGTGCTACTTTTGAATTAATTGATTTTACACATCCATCGGATCTTTTGAAGTGGTGGTCAAAAAGGACCACCATTTATCCTATTCTAACAATTATTGCTAAGGAAATTTTTGCAAGTCCCGCCTCAACCGTCTCCGTTGAACAAGTATTTTCCAAGGGAGGTCACATGTTGAATCCAAGAAAATCGAAATTGACTAAAGAGAATGTACAAAACATTACTCTTCTTGAAGATTGGATGAGAGCCAAAAACCGACAACATCTAGATTTCTCACATCTAGATGAAGATTCCGATGACACCTATGACTACGATTTAAACACCTCCTCTTCCGCCGGAACCAACGTTGATGAATGAAGGTAAGTTTAGGTAAGAGAACTACGTGAGCTTTGATTCCTTAATTTTATTAAGGATACGTAGGCAATTTCATTCAAAGTTTGGAAGTGTAATTGTCATTTCACTTTCAAACTTAATGAAACTCAAGTTCTTTCAATTTTGTTTATCCTCTTCTTTCATTTATTTATATTTAGTTGTAACTTGTAACTTGTAAATTTTTTTTAACTTCAATATTGATGTATGATTGTAATATATTGAAAGTTGTAACTTGTAATTTATTTTTTCTTTCATCATTGTAATTGTAATATATTCAATTGTAAATTTGTAATAACTATTGAGTTTTATTTTTTAACTTGTGACTTGCTATTTTTTTCCCTCATTTAATTTTAATCTATCTTGTGCATTTTTTTGCAAAAAAGAGAAATACATTTCAAAACCGATCAAATCATAGCAAAAAATTAAAAAAAAAGGAAAATACCGGAAAACCGACGGTGTGAACCGCCAGTTTCCAAACCGGAATAGGAACCGGACCCCCACGATTTGATTCCGATTTCATGCCTCTGATTCCAAAAGCCGTCGGTTCCGAACCGACAAAGTGGAACCGAAACCGACAGAACACCTCTAGGTACATGTATTGCTATTATTTGCTCGAGTTGGTAAATGCAACAAATTGTAATTACAAAGTGCAATAAAAACAAGCAGTTTGCACACTAAAGTGAGAAAGTCTTTATTTCTCATTTATTAATAATAATAATAATAATAATAATATTAATATTATTATTATTATTATTATTATTATTATTAGGGTAAAAAACAAAAACCCACGTGATTTTGCACTTTGCTATATCATTTATAAATGTTTTCACTTTACTATATCAAGTACACGAATTTTGCAAAACACAATAAATTCGGCTGCCACGTCATTTTTTCTTGTCAGAAAGAGGACACGTGTCTCTCAACCATTTGTCAATAAGTCGGATTTATTGTTTTTTGCAAAGTTCGTGTACTTGATATAGTAAAATGAAAACATTTATAAATAATATAGCAAAGTGCAAAATCACGTATACTTGAGGTGGGTTTTTGTTTTTTACCCTTATTATTATTATTATTATTATTTATTTATTTATTATTATTATTATTATTATTATTTTGAGTGTTATTAAATGTTTTAAATTTGTTTAAATCACAATTAGTTTATCATAACCTAATACTAAAAGTATTTGAATTATATGCAATTCAAATGTCAAATAATATGATATATTATTTGAATAATAAAAAATAATATGATTATTCAAATGTACCATAGGATTTAAATACTACACAATCTAACTGATATAAATATCGATATTGACGTCAATAAATTGCAATTGTATATGTATGGATGAATTAACAATAATTATGGATATTGGTGAATATATGATAAATAAATAAAACAGTCCTATCCACCTATTCATCGTGGGCACAACTCACTACTAACGTATTGATGTGTAGAAAAATATGCATAATTTAATTGAATTAGTCCATAGTTCTAATGCATTTCATGTGCTTGCACTTGCTATTTTTCTACACATTTTCATTATTTGTTCAAAAACTCCAATTTTCGATTTTCTTAATTTAAGCAGTGATTTAGAGACAAATTTGGGAATGAAGAATGAAGGCTGATGATGTAAAAAGGTGGACATTGGATACAATATTTATACATTGGATGATCCAATGTGTGAGAATGAAGCCCAACGAAAGCCCAAAGGTTCTTTGCCAAAGAAGTATGAGCCCTAGCCCATAATACTCGTCTATCAAGATAAAAGGGCCGCATCAAAATAGAAGGAGGCGTCAGACAACAGAGGAGGTAGCGTCAGATTGGAGAGAATAGATCAGAAAAAGAGAAAAGTCATGATTGTGAATTTTATGATGTGTGGCTAATTTCCTACGCTAGTTCAAAGGGATGTTGAACCTTTATTTTTGATCTACTCCGAATGATTAGTAACGCTTTCTTAATTTCTATCTCCTGAATGATTTGTGTTGCTTGGTTAATTGTTTATGATATTGCATGATTCGATTTAGCAGGGCCCGTTACATTGAATTGTTGTGATATATATTGCTAGGATATGAACCGTAATCCGTAATTGTTATGAATTTATATTCATAAGTAGCAAGAAATGTTGGAATCGTTAGGGGCAACACATCTCTAGATTATCCAGATCGAGCTTGTGAATTTGGAGTCTAGTTCGTCCTATCGTCTTAGAGATTAATGCGTTCATCACACTAAATCTAGAGGTCGTACCTATTAGGTTGTCTGATTAAACAGGATTTATTGAAGAGCTTATTTTAATAGACTAAACTTAAGAGATGATTCGGGTTAGCAGAGCTTGTTGCTAATCTAGGGACGAGGGCTCGAGAGATAGATTGAGAGAAACGTTATTAATTAATCCACTTGATCAAGAATAAATGGGGATACTGAACTGAGAACTAGTACTTGTTTATTGATTGATTCTTGTTTATCTGATTTGTTTCCATCTTTAAGTGTGGCGTAATAGCTTGTTAGGTTTTTAGTTTAATTTGATAGCTTCCCAACCAACCCCCCATTTAGCTTGTTTATTTGTTGAGTAGTTAGCACCAGTGAATTTAATTGGTTCCTCTATTCTCTGTGGGATCGACCCTTATTTGCCACTTCTACAAATTAGTTGAGGGTAAGAAGGTTTATTTAATTTTGCGTGCCTCGACAGCACGGCCACGTATCAAAAATCCAAAATATCTATTAATTTCACTTTTAATATAACAAAAGAATGAGATCATTATATATTTTTTGTGGACATATTAAGAGTTGAACACGGTAGATATTTGAGCATTTTCTATAAATAAAATATTATTAATAAGGATTATTATGAATTATTTATTTTCATTTAAATATTCATGTGTGAGGGCGTATATTATTATTAAATATCGATTCAAATTGAATGGATCTACAAGATCACATTATTTATTATTTGTGTTAACGTACATCTTAGTCTATAAATTCTTAAGTTATATAATCATTTTCTAACACCTTTTAATGACCTTCAACGTCGATAATTTATTCTTATCATAAATTCAATATTCCCCACAACCTATCAACATTAAAAAATAATATTTTCCAGTGATAAGTTAGTTTGAAAATTCATAATATTTTTCAAAATTATTATAATTTTCATTTTAATATTATTTTTGTATTATAAATATCGACCATTTAAAAATATTTTTAAATATAATAAATGTTTATATTAAATGTTTTACTCTAATATTTATATTAAAAATATTCAGCTAGAGACATGAGTTTGAAAAAGACATAAGAAAACTATTATATATTATAATACCTAGTAAAATAAATGTCTTAATCTTTTTATTTATATTCTTATAATATATCATTGGGAAGGTTTCTATATAAATATAAATTGATATAAACTAATGTTAATCAAGATTCAAAATATTTAACAGTTTAGAAAAAGTAGAATAAAAAATTTATTTTTTAATAAGAATTAGAAATATAAAATGCTCTTACATTTTATAATTAAAAAAAAACTTAATAAATACTGATTACACTTGACTGTCTTCAAAATTTAGCAATTTAAATGTATGTTAACGTGGTAATAGATATAAGTCAACACTAGCTCCTTCTAAAATCCCAACACAATTAGATACGACAATGAGAACCAAACTAAAAATAAAATAGAATGAATATCAATTCAATAAGACATTTTATTTGAAATAAAGAAAGTACAACACAGAAGAAACACAGATCACAACCCAAAGAAGAAATGAAACCAGAGCATGACATTTTATTTTCCCGCACGAAGGTGCAATGAAAATCTTATTACAGACCCTGAAACAAAAAACATTAATCAATCAAAACACGATGATCAGTAGGGGAGGAGACAAATCGACGAATTCTTGAAGCTCAAGACTGAGGCGGCGTTGGTGGATTCTCGATGATCTTGATGCCACCAATGGTGACCCCTTTGCCCTGATGCCTTGGCACCAACGTCACCAACACAGTATCATCATCATCCACATCCATGTCCTCGTACAACTCCGTCAGCTTCAATCTGATAGACGTCGTCGCCGTTTTGTTCTTGGATTTCTGCGGCACCTGCGCGTAAGTTCCGGCGTACGCCGCCTTGTTCAGCTCCCCCACGTTGTCATCCTCGTCGTTGACGAACACGTCGAATTTGAGATACTTGGTCGTGTCAACCGTGATGTTTTCGATCAGAAGCAGCTCGTCTGCTTTCCCCTTCTTCGTCTTCGGGACCAGGACTCTCACGATTTTGTCGAGTTTCAGAGGGAACATCGTCTCCGCCTTCTCCGCGGCGGTGCCGACTCTCTTCACCCTCGCCCCCGCCGTCTGCGGAGGCGGCCGATAGTCGAGCCATGGCAGGTCGATTCTCTCGTAGTCGTACCCCATTTTCAGGTTATCGAGACAGTCCTTGACGGTGACGCGAACAAGCTGAGCGTTCTCGTCGTAGAACAAGAAGGCTGCATTCAGGAAATCTGGGTCTGTTATCTTCTTGTCTGGTACTTTGCTAGTGGGTAAGAACTGCCATAATGACCACATGCGATCCACGTTGGCATGGTGGCAGTAGAACAAGGGGTCTCTACCAGCTGAGTAGAAGTTTCCCAAGTCCTCGTTACTGCACTGCCTCGGATCTCCAACCCACACATGAACTGACGTGTGGGACCCGCGCTCCGAGGCGCCTGGGCCAGCTGGCACCGGACTGCCCTCCCGATAAGGCTGGCCCATGAAGTCGGTGGCGCTCGAGTTGCCTCAAATCATCTCGGTGTACATTATGGTGAGATTATTGGTCACTACCTGGAGAGGGTCGGTGCTTTCGGTCATCCCGAGGTCGACCACCGCCGGCGGAAGGTGCGCCTGGTTCCGTTTTTCGTCGTATATGGCAGCTTTAGGGTCATTGAACATGGAGGGGATGGTCATGCCTTTAGGGTTGTCCCAGTTCCAGAAGGGCAAGGCGAAGGTTGGGTCTCCGATCAGTTTGCCGAGGATCCTCTCGTAGAAGTAGAGGTACCATCGGTGGAAGGGGAAGAAGAGCCATGAATTGTGGACTTGGAGGTCCAGAGTGCCTTGCCCTGACTGGTCATAGGCGCCATTGCAGTAGGCACAGTGGATGTTAGCCTGTTGCATGAAGCTGCGTGGATCGTCTTTGTCGAGTCGCTTCATCCGATCGATTGCGTTGTTGTACTTGAAGATGTACTCTGAAGAAACTCTCTAGGCCGCCGGCCGGGTTCTCATCTTGAAAACCGGGGGAAGTTTGTAGTCGATGATGTTTAGGGTGGTTGGGGGGCAGCAGTTGATGTCGAGCAGCTGCCCGGTATTGAGGTCGGTGGCGACGCCGCATTTGTCTAGTTCCGGGGGCTTTATAGGATTGGCTGAAGCCCCCGGGGCGGAGACCAAGTTGGTGACACTGTAGAGGCCACCACCTAAGCCGAGAAGCATGTTCCTCCGATCAACCTTTCCTTGAGAAGCGTCGGAGAAGTCATTTTGGGGAGAGGCGGCAGTGCATAAGAGGTGGGGACGGTGGTTGCGCTTTGCGGGGATGAGGAGATGGGTCGGTTTGGCGGTGAGAGAGCGGGAGGAGGGGCGGAGGAGGGAGGGGGTGGTGGTGGTGGCGGAAGAAAGAAGGAGAGATGCCATGGTGGCTCTGTTGTGGAAGAGAACTCAGGTTAGCTTTATTTATAAGAGTAAGTCTTTTGTGCACTTGGTGTACATACAATTCGGTTCGACTTGGGTCGATCCGGATCCGCGTACTTTTATTTTATTTTTTTTATTTTTTTAGTTTTCAGGCCAAAACCTTTATATACAAATTCTGTGACATTTATGTACAAATTCTATGACTTTTATATTCAATAACTTAGAAAAAATGAAGAATTTTAGCAAAATTTGTACATAGATACCTTTATGTTATATTCATATGACCCTTATATATATTCATGTGACATTTCTGTACAAATATTCATACCTTTATATACCTTTATATATTGCATAAAGGTATAAATATTTGTACATAAAGGTCACATGAATATCACATAAAGGTATCTATGTATAAATTTTGTTGAAATTCTCTATTTTTTTTCTAAGTTATAATGCATAAAGGTCATAGCATTTATATATAAAGGTCACAACATTTGTATATAAAGGTCACCGAATTTGTATATAAAGGTCAATATATAAAATTGAACAAAAAAAAATAAAATTGACGAATCCAGATCGGGTCAACCCGGATTACACGGATCTTAAATCCGTGCATCAGGTACACTGGAGAATTTGTGTATTTATAATGGATTGTTTATGAATGATGGGTCAATCGAAGTGTTAGGTGGTTGTTGGTCCCAGTGGTATAAGGTTAAGAGGGGGGGTGAATTAACCTTATCAAATTTTTAACTTTCACTCCAAAGGATGTTAAGTCCCTGATGGGCAGGTAGCTAGTAAGCTTACTGCTCGATAGGTTCCTGCTTAGGCAGTAACCTCAAGACTTAATCAGAGAATGTAATGCACAGCGGAAATACTTATGTTTTTCGAAACGTGTTTTTTAATGCAGTATGCTTAGATGCAGGTAGATAGATATAAGAGGCACAAGCAAGCTTATAGAGGTTCAAGGGTGGAGTAATCCCTCTACGTCCTCTCTACTCCTTCACAAGGAGGAACTTTGTTAAAGCTAGTTTGATTTACAATAGACTCAGCTAACACAAACTAAACTCTAAACAAAACTGTCAGCTCTATCCACACAGGTAGCTGCACAGTGACCAACTATCGACCCACCCAGGATCTCCACACAGGTTAACCGACCCACACAGGATCCTTTCTCTTCTTCAGAGAGATTACAACTTAGCAGTTTCAACACCTGACTAAGTGACTCCTATCAGACTTAATGAATAAAAGATTTAAGGCACAATCAAATGCAGCAGGCTCCTTGAACTTCAGAAGAACATAAAGGTAGCTGGCTTGCTGCTTGCTTAGTCTGAATAACTTGAGGGTATAAGCTTGTGCGTCTATTTGCTTCTCAGTTCTCTTGATTGTATATTATCGTTATCTCTTTTTTCTTTGAAAATCAGACTTCTATTTATAGGCATCAGGTGGTTTTCTGCCCGTTGGAAATGCAGTCTGTTGTATGATGAGGTGTCTTTATTTGATTGGTTCTGCTGATCTTCTGACACCTGTTCTGAAATGCCTTCATTCTGTTCTGCAACTGCTTGTCCTTTGTCTGCGTAATTACATTCTGCAGATTGTTTGTACTGTGTCCTTGCTGCTTTATCACACATGGCAGATTCTGATTTGTTGGAACTTGAGTGACTCTACTGGCTAGTCAGGTTGCATTGACTCTGATGTATCTGGTAGTATCCTCATTGAGTCAGTCAGCTTCCTTGATTATCTCCAGGTTCCTTGTAGCATCCTTCTAGAACTTCGCTTGCTGGTTGCTCGATACAGTATGCAGGTAGCAGGTACTTTGGCTTCCTGGCTACTTGGCAGAATCTTCAAGTCCTTCCAGCATCCTTGCCTTAGCAAATTTACATTAAAGACTTATCCAGACAGCTAAGATTCTAATCTATTACACGTTTTGTCTCATCAAAATCTATTACATTTCATCCTATCAATTTCCCCCTTTTTGATGATGACAAAACTCCTTAACAGGATCAAGGAACCATATATTATTAACTTGGAACAAAGATGCAGATAAATCAAGTTATTCAAGAGCATGCATCAAGTTCACAAGATGTGAGCTTTAATCAGAAGGGTCAAATTTTCATTGATCAAAGATAAGTACAAGACATATACATACACAAGCAAATGGCAGGAACAAACAGAAGTTTAAACAAACCAACAGAATAAATACAAAAGCAGGATATAAACATCAAGTCTTTAACCAACTGGCCTTCTTCTTTCTTTCAAACTTTGTGCCTTTCCACCAGTTGGCTATCGAGTCTTGATAGCTAGGCTCCATCCTTTTCACCATATCCTCGGTCTCTTCAAACCTGAGCCAGAAGTCTTCACTGTATGGTATGGGCTCATTTCCAAGTTTCTGCTTTAGCTTCACTTGAATTGGAAGTCCACCTTTCTTTGTTAGCTCCAGGAACCTCTGCAAAGCTTCCTTGTTTGTCTTGAATCCTCTGAAGAGAGCAGATTCTTTGCAGAGGGTGGTGAAGTACTTCATCAGCTCCTTCCTTTTGAAGGCTTCTATCTGGAAAAAGGACGGGTTGGCCTCAGTAGGAAGAGTGACTTCCGGGACTTCTGGGGCTAGGAATCTGTTACTCCTGGGATCCGGGCTTGCTTCCAGGAAGCTTCTAAGAGTGGCACTTGCTGCGACATCTGGACTTTGCAAATTTTTCTCCATCTCCACCATGTCAGGCAGCTTGTGCGAAGGGAAGATCTTGTCAAGGACAACCCTAGGATCTGTTGCAAAGACAGCATCCAGGTTGCTTTTCAGCTCTGCTTCAGTCCTCCTCCTTTTCTCTTCTCTTATATCAACCCCCTTCCTGAAGCCTGGATGAACAGACCCAGAAACAGCATCTAATTTTCTTTTTAAACTGCTGTCTGAAGGGCCCCTAGATCCAGCTCCCTTACTTCCGCCATCTCCAGAGTCATCTCTTCTCCTACTGCTCACTACCATCTGTCTGCAGGCAGCAGGGTCCTGTCCAGCCTTCTGTCTGCCTTCAATCCTTCCTTCCCCCTTTTTGTCATCATCAGCACGCCCAACCGCAAAACTGACCATGGAGTGAATGTCAGACAAGGTGCCTGAGTGATCCCGCAGGGTCTGAGATTGGTTGAACTGCTCCTTATCCATCCGGTCTACTGCAGTGACTAGAGCTTTCTGACTGGCCTCAAGAGAGATCATCTTCTCCTCTTGCCTGTTTAACTTCTCCATCACGCTCTTGACAACTTCAACTGCAGCATCCTCTTTAGGGGGTCGGTAGGCGGCTATCATCTGAGTGAGCTTTGACAATGTCATGTTGAGGGAGTCCATGAAAGAATAGGTCTTCACAGAGTGAGAGCGGGTATCCTTGCGGATTTTCCTGCTCGCTTTTATCAAGGACTTCCCCATTTGTTCAATTGCTGTCAGCACCTCTTCATTTGACCTGGCAGGTTCCTGGTGTTCTCCTGCTGGTGCCTGTTCATCAGAGACAGATGTTAGTTCTTTGGATTTTTCGGCTCCGGTATCACCCTGTTCACTGGGTGACCCTTCATCGCTGCTGGTAGGGCTACTGGATCCTCCACCTCCTGATCCAGTATTCTTAGAGTGTGTTTCCTCCTCAGCATTCTCCTCACAATCCTCCTCTGGATCTCCCAGCTTCTTATCTTGTTCAGCTACCTTACCCTTGCTGAACACTGTTTCATCTTCCTTCTCCTTCTCTAACTCCTCTACTACTTCCTCCACTGTCTCCTTCTGTACTTCAGGCTCCTTTTCTCCACTTTTGTCTCCTTCTTCCTCCTGCGCTTCCACCATCTTTTCACCCGCAGCTACTTCCCCCTCAGCGACCGCATCTCCCTGGTCCACCGATTTGGCAGGTGTTGTCACTTCCACCTCCATTGGAGTAGCTGTATCAGGTTGCTCCTTCTCCATGGGAGCAGGTTCCTCCACTGCATCAGCTTGAACAGGTGCCTCCTGCAGCACATGTTCCCCCTCAGCCTCTACCTCCATTGGTGTAGGCATGGTGATTTCCGTGGTGTCATCGGCGGCTGCTACTGTGGTTGGAACTAACAGCTCGAGAGATGCCACAGCAGCGAGGGTTTCCAACTCTTTAGCCTTGGGAAAGTCAGTTGGCGTCGAGCTCCTCTCCTTCATTGGCGTCTGTACAGGTACTTCAGGAAGAATGATCAGGTCAGTAAGGTATGAGAATTCCTCACCGTTTTTCTCTGTTGGTGAAGGTGACCTCCTGCTGATAGGTTCCACCATCAATGCTGAGCAGGATGATCCTTCACCTATTTGGGGTTCCCTTACTGGCCTTCTCATTCTGGTATCTGCCAGACTGATGTCAGCAGCCTACTTCATCATCCTCTCCATAGCTTCCTGCTCCCCGTACTTCGCTATCTGGGCCTCAGCAAAGCCCACATCGTCGCCTGCTCTGACCTGGTCAGCAGCAGCATCCAATATCACCTCCTCCCTATAGAAGTCTGGCTGGATGACAGCTTCCTTCCCTTTCAGGCTCCTGGGGCCAGGCAGCTGTGCGGCAGCTTCCTTCTGCTTCCTGGCCTCCAACTCAGCGGCTATCTCCGCGTTTTCTAGAAATTCCGGCCACTTCATTTTCTTGAGATCCTTCAAAAATTTCTTTTGAAGGACCTCCTCCAGATCATCCATGGCGACCCAATTCAGCGCCCATTCCTCCTCAGTCTTCCAATCTGCCCACTGGATGAGTTCCTCCCTGGGCAGGTGCCTGAACTGCCACCAGGTGGTGAATCTTTCCACCAATTTTCCGAACTCCGCTTCCAGCTTCGGTATGCTGATGACGAACTCAGCTACCTCCTCTTCATCATCATCATCATCAACGGCTGTATTCCCTTCCGGTTCCTCCCTTGGAGAATCAATCTCCACTTCCACTGCAGGCTTCTTAATAGCCCGAGTGGTGACGATCTCTGGTTCATCATCAGAGATGACCAGTCTCCTCTGCACATCTTTCTTGTGCTTGATCTTCTTGGGTGCAACAGGAGCTGGTGAGGGCTCTGCAGGCTCCTCCATCCTCGAGCTGCTTTCAGACGAAGGAGAAGCAGTGTCGCGGAATGCCTTCCTTGTCCTTGGAGCCCCCTTGAGGTCCTCAGAGACCTCTCTGGTTACTGGGGATGACCGAGCAGTGGTCTTCTTGGCAAAGACCCTACCCGCACGAATGAATTTCCCTTTTTGGATGGGCTTCCCCTGGGACAGGTCCACCTTTAAGTGACCCAGGAGAGTGTTGATGATAAGTCCATAGGTAGGCTTACCTACCTTCTTCTCCACTTCCTCCACCAGCCTGGAAAGCAGGTAGCTGGCCCAGTCCACCTTCTCCTTCTTCACAATGGCCATCATCATCCTGTACCGGAAGTTGGTACACTTATCAAAGAAACCAGAGCGGTTCTCTATGATATGGCAGCAGATATCATGCAGCAACTCGAACTCTAGAAGGAAAGCCTTCTTGCTGCAACTCCTGGACATCCCAGCCGTGTCCTCCTTCCCGGTGAATGTCGTCCAGAACTCCTCCAGCTGGTCTTCTCCGTAGGTGGAGAGGTCACTGGTGTTCATCCCTGCAGTAGGCAGAGCGAACACCTCTTTCAGAAGACCGGTGTCCACCACCACAGTCACTCCACCAACCTTTGATGTGATCTCTGACCCATCAGCAGAGACCTTCGCCCTCCGGTAGAATTTCTCCACCTGCTCCTCCGCGTACGGGGCTTTGTGATAGGAGCAGAGTCTGAGAAGTCCCGTCTCATAGAGGCATTGAAGGATGCTCTTCATGACCTCCTTCGGGTGCCCTTCTTCCTCCACAATCTTTAGGAGGATCTTGCGGTCCACCAGCCTTCCATCAACAACTTGGGATGTTTTTGGTGCCATTTCTGAGAGAGAAAGAGATCTGAAAACTGGAAAACTTGGGAGAGAGAGAGCACGAGAGATTAGGGTTTGCAAGAGAATGGAAATGTTTAAGTGTAAGAGATGAGTGAGAAGAAAGACTTTCTTATATTTGAATTTTGGTGAGAAAGAATCTGACGGGTCTGATTGATCTAGAATTCGAAAAGACCCTTAATCCAATGGTTGAGATTTTTGGCGCGGTGTACGTGTGCGTAAGGGCTTGATGTGATATTTTGAGAATATCGAGGAGTTTCCTGCAAAAACGGCTGCTAATCGCGGGGTAACTGTTCCTCTTTTCACGCGCTTCAGTTACTGGATCCTGCAGGTAGCTTAGAGCAGTAACATTGTGTCCAGTAACTGTTCAGGAACCTTGAGCAGTAACATTTAGGTTGCTGTTTTCCCTTCGTCCTGCCTATGGTTCCCCCTGTATATCATAATCATTTCAAAAGTAAAAATATAGAGTTATGTAAAAGAGATATCATAAAGAGATTATTCCCAACTCGTTTCTTAGAAACGAAAATCTTGATTCGCATAGAGGCTTTGTGAATATGTCAGCTAGCTGTAGATCAGTATGCACTTTTTGCAAATTTATATCTTTCTTTTCAACGTGATCTCTGATGAAATGATGTCTGATATCAATGTGTTTGGTTCTTGAATGTAGAACTGGGTTGTGAGTGATGGCTATTGCACTTAAGTTGTCACATAGTATAGGTGTTTCATTCTCTTCAATTCCGTAGTCTTTTAGTTGCTGTTGAATCCATAGAATTTGTGCACAGCAGCTTCCTGCAGCAATGTACTCGGCCTCGGCTGTTGAGGTTGCTATAGAGGTTTGTTTTCTGCAGAACCATGATACCAGTTTGTTTCCTAGTAACTGGCAGGTACCACTGGTGCTTTTCCTGTCGATTTTGCAGCCTGCAAAATCAGAGTCAGTATAACCAATAAGTTTGAGTCCTCCTTCTCTTGAGTACCATAGACCAGCTTCCTGGGTTCCTTTGAGGTATCTTATAATTCGTTTGGCTGCGATCATATGTGATTCCTTTGGAGCTGCTTGATGTCTTGCACACATTCCTACTGAGAACATGATATCTGGTCTGCTTGCTGTTAGGTAGAGCAGTGACCCAATTAGTCTTCTGTACTTAGTAACCTCCACTGCTTTGCCATCAGTGTCCTTGTCTAAGCTTCCTGATGTTATCATCGGTATACTTACTGTACTTGCACTTTCCAATCCAAATCTCTTTATCAATTCTTTAGTGTATTTTGCTTGATTGATGAAGGTTCCATTGCATAGCTGTTTGACTTGTAGACCGAGAAAGAAGCTTAGTTCTCCCATCATGCTCATTTCGAATTTGGATTGCATGAGGCTTGAGAATTTTTGACACAATTCTTTGTTTGTTGAACCGAAGATAATGTCATCGACATAAATTTGAACGAGCAGTATGCTATCTCCATCTTGGATTCTGAAGAGTGTCTTATCCACTTTGCCCTTTTTGAATCCATTATCGAGTAAATACTTCGAGAGAGTATCATACCAGGCTCTAGGTGCCTGCTTTAGCCCATAGAGAGCTTTCTTCAACCTGAAGACCATGGTTTCTGAATTTTCTTCAAATCCTGGAGGTTGCTCCACATACACTTCTTCAGCGAGCAGTCCATTGAGAAAAGCACTTTTGACATCCATCTGGTAGACTGTCAGTTTGTTGTGAGCGGCATAGGCTAGGAAGATCCTGATTGCTTCTAATCTTGCTACAGGTGCAAAAGTTTCTTCAAAATCTATTCCTTCCTCCTGGCAGTAACCTTTTGCTACTAGTCTTGCCTTGTTTCTGACTACTTGTCCTTCTTCATCAAGTTTGTTTTTAAATACCCATTTTGTGCCGATTACTCCTTGGTGAGTAGGTTTGGGAACTAAATACCATACTTGATTTCTTTCAAATCCATTAAGCTCTTCTTGCATTGCCTGTATCCAGTTGGTGTCCTCTAGAGCATCTTCTAAGCAGCTTGGTTCTGTTTGTGAAATAAAACAAGCAAACATTGCTTCATGGGGGTTGTTTCTTCTTGTCTTTACTCCAGATGTGGAATCTCCTATGATCTGATTCCTTGGATGATTCCTTAGCCATTTCCTTCTAATTTCTTCAACCTGTTGTTCATTTTGATGTTCAGCAGGTTGCTCGTGATCGTTCTGTTCAGCTTGCTGATTTGGATCGTGCTGTATTTCTAACTGTACTTCCAGTTGAATTCCTTCAGGGTGGTATATTTCTTCTTGTATTACAGGTGGCTGCTGATTTGGAGTAGGTTCCTGTTCTCCATGTTGCTGTGTAGGTGCAGGTTGCTGATTCTGAGTTGATTCAATATTTTGGAGATTTGGTAACTCAGCATCAATATATTCAACACGAGTGTTGGTGATGTGAGTTTTTCCAAAATCTTCATTAAGTTCATCTATTTCAGCCTTAGAACAGTGTGGTTCATCAAAATCCACATGTACTGTTTCTTCTACAACAAGTGTTCTCTTGTTGAAGATTCTGAAGGCTTTGCTTACCGAAGAGTATCCTAAAAATACTCTTTCATCTGACTTTGAGTCGAATGCCTTCAGGTAGTCCTTTCCATTGTTGAGTACATAGCACCTGCATCCAAAAATATGGAAATGTTCAATGTTTGGAGTATAGCCGAACCATAGCTCATAAGGAGTTTTATTTAGATCTTTGTTGATAATGCATCTATTTTGGGTATAGCATGCTGTGTTGATTGCTTCTGCCCAAAATCTTTTGGGTAGCAATGCTTCAGCTAGCATGGTCCTCGCAACTTCCTTCAGGGTTCTGTTTTTCCTCTCTGCAACACCATTTTGTTGCGGCGTCCTAGCTGCTGAGTATTCATACTTGATTCCATTGTTAGAGCAGTATTCTTCAATAAATTTGTTTGTGAATTCAGTGCCTCTGTCTGTTCGAATTTTGATGATGCTCAGGCTCCTTTCGGTCTGCAGCTTCTTCAATAGCTCCGGTAACCTTCGCTGAGTGTCCGACTTCTTTGTCCAAAATAGTATCCATGAGAATCTTGAATAGTCGTCCACCACTACAAGTGTGTACTTTCTTCCACTCATGCTTACTGGTTCTACCGGTCCGAACAGATCCATGTGTAGTAGGTCTAGCACTCTTTCAGTTGACCTTTGTATCTTATTTTTGAAGGATCTTTTAGTTTGCTTTCCCTTTTGGCATGTTTCACATAGACTCTCTTTCTTGTATATCATGTCGGGTAGCCCTCTGACCAGTCCTTTTCTGGCTAATCTGTTGATCGTTTTGAAGTTCAGATGGCTCATCCGTTTATGCCATAGCCAGCTAGCTTCTGATGATCCTTTTGCTATGAAGCAGGTAGCTGTGGTTACTGAGTTCCAGTCAGCTACATAGATATTTCCTTTTCTGGTTCCTGATAGTTTTACTTCCTTGGATTGGCTGTCCCTTATCAGACATTTGTTGTGACTGAACTCCACTGAGTAACCTTTGTCACAAAATTGGCTTATGATTAGCAGGTTGTATTTTAGGCCTTTGACATACGACACTTCTTTAATGTGAGTGTTTCCTTTGATGAGAGTTCCAACTCCTCTAGTGCTTCCCTTGGAGTTGTCTCCGAAGATCACTTTGGGTCCTTTGCACTGTTGAAAGTTCTTGAGGACTTCTTTGTCTCTAGTCATGTGTCTCGAACACCCACTATCAATGTACCATACTTCCTTGCTGGTTCCTGCTGTGGGTACCTCATCATCCTCGCTATCCTCAGCTTCCTGAGCCATCAGGCAGATAAGTGCTTCATCTTCCGAGGATGAGGAGTCACTGTCATCATCAGAGGAGTCCGCATCTTGCTGAGCCTCCTTGGAAGGTTCCTTGCCTTTTTCCATCTCACTTAGGAAGGCTTTGATTCTCCTCCGTTCCTCTCTTCGTTTTTCCCTTTTCTGGGATGACTCTCCATTGGGGTACCTGTTGACTTTGGGGTGAGGACACTCTTTGGCATAGTGTCCTGGCTTTCGGCAGTTGTAGCAAAGATCGGACATATCCTGGTTTGATTGCTGAACAATGGGTTGTTGGGGAGGCGCCTGAAACTTCTTAAAGTCTCCTTTCCTGTTATATCTGATGAATCTCTTGAAATTTCTTAGTAGAAGGGCCATTTCTTCATCAGTACCCTCGACAGGTGGCTCACCATGCTTACTGCAGGTAGTTCCAAAGTCTTTCACATTTCTGGCAGTCAGGGCAGTTACCTTTGTGCTAGATTCTTCAGCTTCTTTCTTCCTTCTGTTGATATCATATTCGAAGGCTTTTAAGTCAGAGAAGAGGTCAAATGTACTCATTGATTTTAGATCCATTGACACCCTCATTGCAGTAGTTTTGCTGTCCCATTCTGCAGGTAGTGCTCTTAGCACTTTCATATTTTTCTCCTTCTGAGTGTAGAACTTGTCCAGGGATTCAAGCTCATTCATAATGTTTGTAAACCTCAGATCCATCTGCTCTAAGGTTTCTTCAGGGAGCATCTCGAACAGCTCGAATTTCTGGGTTGCTGTAGACACCTTGTTCTCCTTAGTCAGCTCTGTTCCTTCGCAGATTTGTTCAAGCTTGTTCCATATATCCATGGCAGTCTTGCATGTCTTGACCTTGCTAAAGGTTCCTTTGTCCAGAGTAACAAACAAGGCGTTTTTGGCTACATTGTCCAGGTTAGCTCGTCTTCTATCATCAGCCGACCATTCTTCCCTTGGTTTGTCAATCACAGCTTGATGGGGAATGGCTCCTGCATCGCCAACTTCGGCAGCTCTCGCGAATATTGGGTTAGGTTTGGTGATCCTTGGAGGTCCATCCGTGATAACCATCCACATTTCGTCATGCATAGCTGAGAGATGTGCCTGCATTCTAATCTTCCAATCGTCATACTCTTCAATAGAGAACATAGGAAGCTTGTGTGAATCCATGATATGATGAAAATAATGTATGCAAATTTTCGAAAAACAGGGATCAAGGATTTGACCAGACAGATTGGGTTTCTAATCCAACCTGCTCTGATACCACTTGTTGGTCCCAGTGGTATAAGGTTAAGAGGGGGGGGGGTGAATTAACCTTATCAAATTTTTAACTTTCACTCCAAAGGATGTTAAGTCCTTGATGGGCAGGTAGCTAGTAAGCTTACTGCTCGATAGGTTCCTGCTTAGGCAGTAACCTCAGGACTTAGTCAGAGAATGTAATGCACATCGGAAATACTTATGTTTTTCGAAACGTGCCTTTTAATGCAGTATGCTTAGATGCAGGTAGATAGATATAAGAGGCACAAGCAAGCTTATAGAGGTTCAAGGGTGGAGTAATCTCTCTACGTCCTCTCTACTCCTTCACAAGGAGGAACTTTGTTAAAGCTAGTTTGATTTACAATAGACTCAGCTAACACAAACTAAACTCTAAACAAAACTGTCAGCTCTATCCACACAGGTAGCTGCACAGTGACCAACTATCGACCCACACAGGATCTCCATACAGGTTAACCGACCCACACAGGATCCTTTCTCTTCTTCAGAGAGATTACAACTTAGCAGTTTCAACACCTGACTAAGTGACTCCTATCAGACTTAATGAATAAAAGATTTAAGGCACAATCAAATGCAGCAGGCTCCTTGAACTTCAGAAGAACATAAAGGTAGCTGGCTTGCTGCTTGCTTAGTCTGAATAACTTGAGGGTATAAGCTTGTGCGTCTATTTGCTTCTCAGTTCTCTTGATTGTATATTATCGTTATCTCTTTTTTCTTTGAAAATCAGACTTCTATTTATAGGCATCAGGTGGTTTTCTGCCCGTTGGAAATGCAGTCCGTTGTATGATGAGGTGTCTCTATTTGATTGGTTCTGCTGATCTTCTGACACCTGTTCTGAAATGCCTTCATTCTGTTCTGCAACTGCTTGTCCTTTGTCTGCGTAATTACATTCTGCAGACTGTTTGTACTGTGTCCTTCCTGCTTTATCACACATGGCAGATTCTGATTTGTTGGAACTGGAGTGACTCTACTGGCTAGTCAGGTTGCATTGACTCTGATGTATCTGGTAGTATCCTCATTGAGTCAGTCAGCTTCCTTGATTATCTCCAGGTTCCTTGTAGCATCCTTCTAGAACTTCGCTTGCTGGTTGCTCGATACAGTATGCAGGTAGCAGGTACTTTGGCTTCCTGGCTACTTGGCAGAATCTTCAAGTCCTTCCAGCATCCTTGCCTTAGCAAATTTACATTAAAGACTTATCCAGACAGCTAAGATTCTAATCTATTACACGTTTTGTCTCATCAAAATCTATTACATTTCATCCTATCATAACATTTATATATTACCGTGTACCTGATGTACCTGATGCACGGATTTAAGATCGGGTCAACCCGGATTACACGGATCTTAAATCCGTGCATCAAGTACACTGAAGAATTTGTGTATTTATAATGGATTGTTTATGAATGATGGGTCAATCGAAGTGTTAGGTGGTGATCAAATAAATAAATTGAGCATGCAATGTGTGTTTAGAAGACAATTTGCAGGATCCTCTATTATAATTAATTATTATTTCATCTCATGTTTTATTACTCTTAATACAAATTATGCAATGAATAATATTATTTCATACAAATGGTATATAGTGATTGTTTTGAAATGAAAGATACAACGTCATAGACTAAAATCGAAAATTTATTTATTCAAGAGTCAATATTTTCACATTAGATGATCTATTAATCTCATCATATATTTCATCTAATATTGTAAAACAATCATCACAAACCAAATATACTAAAAAAGATCATTAATTAATATATGACATGTATTAAAGATAATAAAATATGAGATAAAATGTCAAATGTAACTAAAGATCCGGAGCACATTATTTTAGGAAGGGGTTTATTGCACTAATAATGTTATTTAGTTTTTAATTAATAAGATTCAAATTAAATATTTTTTCAAATAAATTTGATCTTTATTTTGGAACCAATTAATATGTTTAGTTTATTTTCAAATGATAGTTCGAACTGCAATTGCTTTCATTTTAAATATATTTCTAACTCAAATACAAATGAATATTAGATTTATGCAATTTAATCTGATCCATTTTCTGCACCCCACACATTTGTATATCCACACCCATCCATCTCACGTTTGTTCATATTCTATCAAACAAGTAACACATTTTAATTATAAAGGTAATAATAATAATTATGCATCTATAATTTTTAGTTATGTGAGAATATCCCAAGTTATTTATCAATAAAATATATTACGTGATAGAAGTAATATTTATGTGATATAACTTAAAATATTTTTATATTTTACAACTTAATATATATAATACAATTAATAAATTTTAATAAAATAATAAAATCATTTTTTAAGTGTTGGCCTCAAGCATAAAGTTTAGAGGATGCATAAGCCTCTTCATGTTTTCAAATAATTAAAGAATCCCAAGTAAATAAATAAATAATAAATAAAAATCCCACAAATAAAGGTCCACAATAATGCAAGATGATTAACAAAGTTTAGCAGCCCCATTACACAGTCATGAACAAATATAGATGTCGTGCATTATTATTAATATAAAGTTTGATCGAGATTTAAATACTATATCACGTACGGAACACTTTCTTAAATGGTTAATTATAATATTGTTTAATTTATTGACTAACGATGATACAGACCGTACAGTACATCCACATCGTTCGTCATGAATAATGCATATAACTAATAGTCTGGTTACATGTAATGAGGCAACTATGCAAGTGACCCAATAATTAATTTTATTGGGTAAATGAAAGGAAAATATTTAAAGTAAAACTAATTTGGGTAACTCATGATTTCAAAGCTTTACAACAAAAATAAATTAATAAATAAATAAATAATGAATATAGTATGATGTTGGTACCATCAAGATTTATAAACTTTCGAAACTAATTATCATCGAAATACCAATATCATGATCTATTTAAAAAAAAATTAGACAAATTATTAACTTTTAAAGACATTTATGTCATTTAACTAGAGGTGTTAATCTGGTTCGGAAAACTGAAACGGGGATCACTCTTCGATTGGAAATCGAAACCGTTTTAATGGGAGTAGAAAGCATACTTTTTTATCTAAGTATTTTTCATTTTTCATTATATGTATGCAATGCGTAGAAACAAGAGACGGACTCTGTATATACCAATCACAAGACTACTAGACCATAAATGCAACACGGAGCTCTTCTTAATCTACTGACTTTGATTACATAATAAATTAAGCTTCTAATTTCCATCAAAATTTAAAAAAATATTAATAAACTGAAAAATAACCTACGATTAAAGCTGCATTAACAAGAATTTAATTAGAAAAAAAATGTATTATAATTCTTTCGTATTATTATGGGGTGTTTCAGCCTTCAAGTAATATACCCATTCAACAAATTAGGGGGGAAGTCGTCTCATAAATCTCAAGGTTAATTATCAAAAAATAATTAAATACACAAATGAAATATAATAAACTAAGTTTTTGTGATAAACTAACATGGGATTATAGATCTGACAGATGACCCACAAACAATAATCATTAGATTGTGATGGGTTTGTATTATTTGAGTTAAATTGAGTTAATTTTTTGATATATTTGGTTTGAATGTTTAATGATAGGTTTGACTTAACTTTTTATTTGGTTTGAATGTTGTGGTATCTATTGAGTTAGATTTATGTATTGAAATTTTATTTGATTCAAATGTTTGTTATGGGTTTACAAAAATAAGACCAAAATGTCCTTAGAATAAAATGAATATAATTTTTAAAAAATAAAAATCAAAAATATAAAATGAGAATTAAAATTCGGGTTATGGTGGATTTAATAAACCATCCACATTTGGGTGGTTTATTTAACCTCTCACAAGACCTTTTTTAAAAATTTTCATTTGGATTCGAAAAAAACACAGATTTTCTAACCCTCAAACCGAACGCACATTTATCCAAACTAATCTACCCAAACCTCCAAACCAAACATATCCTAATGGGTTAGGCATGATTATCATGTGATTCACGGCCAACTGATACCATCTTTCATTTCATTGGTAAAATTTAATTTAAATTTTAAAATGATATGAAAAGTAATTTAAAAAGTCTGAATTATGATCATTATTTTTCAATTTAATTTTTGTATTACTTACATGTGGTTTTTTTTTTTTAATTTAACAATGATGTGTTAAATAAAAAAATTGCCGAAAAGTTTCGTGGGGTTCCTCCATTGAAGATGCTCTAATGATTGGTGAATTAGAAATTGAGATTTTTAATCATAATAATTGAAAGAGTTGAAGGTAAATAACTCAAACAAGGGTCCAACCATATATATATATATATATATATACATATATATTAGCAATATTTAATTAGAATTGTGAATTAAAATTGCTTAAATTGCTTAACTTCATATTTTAGCAATATGTATACACACAAGATTTAAATCACGTAACTTCATATTTTAGCAGTATGTATACTGCTAAAATATGAAGTTAAGTAATTTGAGCAATTTTAATTCACAATTCTAATTAAATACTGCTAATATATATATATATATATATGGTTGGACCCTTGTTTGAGTTATTTACCTTCAACTCTTTCAATTATTATGATTAAAAATCTCAATTTCTAATTCACCAATCATTAGAGCATCTTCAATGGAGGAACCCCACGAAACTTTTCGGCAATTTTTTTATTTAACACATCATTGTTAAATCAATAAAAAAAAACCCACATGTAAGTAATACAAAAAATATTTCAGTATCGCACCATAACTCCACGTATCGCACCATGATACTCGGGGATGGAATTTATTATTATTATTATTTTATTTTATTATATTTTTCTTTGTGGAATTTTAAAACTTTTTCCCCTCCTATAATCACGTTTTGTTCCATCCTATAATCATTTAGCAAAGGGTACATGTGAAAGTTTGATCAATTTCTTTATTTAAATAAACCCCACAGTAGATAACTGGTTCTATATATCTTCAGTTTCTTCTTCCAGTTTATAATTTACAAAATAAAATTGAGAATCTTATTTCATACAATATTTTTTTTTATCTCGTCAAAATTAATATAATCCTTACTTAACATCTATGATAACAAAACCTTACAATCAATTCTTCTATATATATATATAAAGAGTATGACTGTTGTACACTTGGTGTACATACAATCCGGGTCGACCCGGATCCGCGGACTTTTGTTTTTTTTTTTTTTTTGATTTTTTTATTTCAGGGCAAAACCTTTATGTACAAAGTTGGTGACCTTTATATACAAATTATGTGACCTTTATGTATAAATTATGTGACATTTATGTTAAATAACTTAGAAAAAAATGAATAATTTCAGCAAAATTTGTACATAGATACCTTTATGTTATATTCATATGACCCTTATGTATGTTTATGTGACTTTTATGTATAAATATTCATACCTTTATATACCTTTATATATTACATAAAAATATGAATATTTGTATATAAAGGTCATATGAATATATATAAAAGGTCACATGAATATTACATAAAGGTATCTATGTACAAATTTTGCTGAAATTCTTCCTTTTTTTTCTAAGTTACATTGTATAAAGGTCACAACATTTATACATAAAGATCACAACATTTGTATATAAAGATCACCAAATTTGTACATAAAGGTCAAAGTATAAAATTTATAAAAAAAAAAAAAAAATCCCTGGATCCGGGTCGGGTCACCCGAATTGCACGGATCTTAGATTCGTGCACCTGGTGCACAGGAGAATTTGTGATATATAAATCAATTCATTTTATTAGAAATAAAGTGTAAGATCACGAGTTATAGATTTTTGGCTAAAATTTGGTTAAATTAAAGAAATCGGGTTGTAAATATTACATACATAGCCCATCGGTTTCATTGTTTTATTTTTTGTTTTTAAGAAGACCCTTCAATATCATAAAATACTTGAACTAATTAATACGTGTAATTAAAACTTTTAACATGAAGAAGACATAAGGTCCCAGTTCTTTAATCACGTTTAATTCACATATATAGCATTAGAAAAAAAAAATTAATAAATAAGAAAACAGAAAATCTTATCAAACCCGATAAGATCGAATATAATCTCCTACGCAGTGTCCGCAAATCATCGTCAACCTTAGCTAAGAATTAATATTATTATGTATACTTTATGTTATCGGATCTTTTTCCAACAACTAATTTGGATATCATGGCTATAGATTTGGGCTTATGTGCAGGAATATTTTTCATTATCATAGCGGAACTTCCAAAAAAAATATATATATATATATGAATTTAAATTCATACAATTGGGTCATCCTGACCCGAGTTTGCTTTTTTTGGGTTTATTTTAATTTATTTTATTTATTTATGTGTTACTTTTATATTATGTTTATAATGTATTTATATTATATTAATATGATTTTTATGTATAAATATTCTTACATTTATGTATTGTAATTTGGAAAAAAAAAAATTTAACATAATTTGTACATATATACATTTACTTGATATTGCTCATACTTTTATCTGATATTACTTATACATTTATATTAACATAGATATACTTTTATGTAATATATAAAAATCTAACTAACGTAACTAAAATGTATGTAATATAATCAAAGGGTATAAAAAGGAATTATATAAATATATAATTATATTAATATAAAAGTATACATAATATTATATAAATGTATGAGTAATATTAAATAAAAAAATATATTGATGAAAAAAGCGCTGAAATTTAAATCCATACATGAATGTAGATCCATACAAATGATATGAAAGAACTTGGGATTATTTAATCTAATGGAACATGTTACAGTCATAATGATTCATCACCATATATTAATATTTAATATATCCCACCAAATTAAAGAATGAAAAATTAAAATATGGGATATGAAAAAAGGAGATAGAAGATGAAATCGACATTATCATGCAATAACTAATAGCACCACCAAAATAAAATTAAAAAAAAAAAAAAAAAACAAACCTTCGGAACCTCACATATAGAGATGATGGTTCATGAGACGAAGGCTCTTTTATTTGTTTATTTGTAATTTATAGAGAAAGATGAAGAATTACCTCACATATAGGTCTTTTATTTGTTATTTGTTATTTATAGAGAAAGATGAAGAATTACTTGATAAATTTTAGTAATTTGGGTTGCAATCTAATAAAAAAAAAGTTTAAATTGGAAAATATAAAATATTAATAATTTAGATTGTTTTTTAAATTTAATCCTAATTGTGCAGCATAATGTCGTCGCATTAGTGCTCATCCCTTCTGAAGGATATGTTCAAGAGCTTCCTCGATGCGCAGGGTTTCGGCTAGAAGTTTCTCTCCCCCCAACATCAAACCGGTACACTAGGAGGAGTGTTCAATAAGTTAATGCTTTAATTTTGCTCTAATTTTAGTATTATTATTGTTTTCGAAGTTATTATGATTTTAATGATACAATATATAGATTTTGCAGAAACGGTGTACTTGAGACCCGATGTTGGATAACGAAATCTGATGATTGTACCCGGTGAAGGCTGCGACCCCGCTATTGCGATCTAATCAATAATTGGAAGTGGAGATTGAATTTGATGGGTTTCCTAGACTACTGGTCAGACCCTACGTTCAAGAAAACGTCTGAGCAGACCTCGAAGAATCGTTTAAGCGAGCTACTCGGATCAGGTACAAGAGTCCCCAAACATAAAGGAGGGTTGATGTTGGTCCCTAAGCACTTGGAAGATATCATAAGTTTCCCTACTCCACCTTTCAATTTATTGTTAATTATAAATATAATGGAGATCATTTACATATATTGTGCAATCCAAGAGGGGTACACTTGCTCTGAAGCACAAGATCTTCAAGAGGTTGTACAGTCCTGGCAAAGATGAGACGTACACCGACTGCAGGGCGAAGACAATTGATGTAAGTATATTTTTTATACTTTTTATTTAACTTCAAAATTTTATATTCTATTGTTTTTCTTCTAATTTTTTTAATTCTTCCAAAAAATTTCAGGTGACTTTCAAAGAGAGAATTTTCCACCTCAGTCAGTCAGAGGAGGGCTTAGTGGAGTCCTACCCCATCAACTTAGACCGATTGTATATCTAGATAGCCGATATGAAAAAGGGATGGGTGTACGGGTTGAGATCGGTGGTCAAGAGACGATCCTTGATAAGTTGTGCCGCTTCTCATGCCACGTCTCCAATCCGAAGGACTATGATCGGATCGTGCAAGAAAACAAAGAGTGGGCACGGTAGTACGAGGTGAGGATGATAGAGTTTGAGCGCCAGCAAACGTAATTCCTAAGCCAGTAGACGGAGTTCCTACGCTAGCAGACAGAGATGAGAAACCTTCTGCAATACCACCAGAGTATCATAGAGAAGCTTGCCTTCGGTCAGAACCCATCCCCTATGTCGATACTCCTGCTCCAACTGATGGGGATGTCCGAGTTGGGGATGATGAAGCTGAGGATGAAGATAACTGATTGACAAACATTTTCAAAACTATTTTTTTATATTAAACAATTTTATTTTAATTTGTAATTAAATTTATTGAATTTTTTAATTTGAATTTTATTTCCATTTCATTTCTCGAATTTTAATTTCATAATTATTATTATTTAAAATTTTGAAATATATATATATATAAAGCAATTATTGACGGACAACTATCCGTCGGTAAATAATTAATTATTTCATATTACCGACATAATTATATCCATCGGTAATATGAAAAATATCAATGGAAAAAATAGGTCCGAAAAGTGAAAAATCCGTAGGTAATACTATGGATAATGTTCATGGATGTTCCATTTTTTTTATATTACCGTCGCTAATAAATTTATCGATGGAAATATACATGGGTAAATTACTGACAGAATTTATTCCTCGTCGGCAAACTGCTACCGACGAGGATAATAAATACAGATTTTACAGACAAAAATTCTTTAGTTATGGGGTTTCCATTGGTTAGCTGGAGCTGGATACCCCGATGGAACTTTATGTCAGTAATCCGCCTGACTTTTGTAATAACTTAAATATTCTTAAGAACTTAATTTTTTTTTCGTAAATCAACATTTTTACGTCAAATTCGAAATATAATATCATGGGGGAGAATTAGTGCAGGAAATACAAAAATGTGTTCTCCCCTGATATTCTCCGAGAGCTTAGACACCATCGTCATTTCAGGACGAAGCATTAGAAGAAAAGGAATCGGAAAACGCAGCCTTCATTGTCTGGCTCCGAGAAAGATGTTTAAAATTTATCACCATACAATATGCATCACACAAGTAACAAAATATTATTTTCGTGTTCAAAATTTTTATAAATATTAAATTTGTAAAAGTTATATACTTGTACATGGCACAGACCCACATTTATTTACTTTATATTAAAATGTCAAATGGAAAACATTCCTTAAAAAGATAAAATTTTCTTCAATGAAGAGATGATCTCCAAAAATGATTATAAATCATGTGTGCTTCAAGTTTCATTTTGTTTGACAACTTCTGAGTTCCTATATCAATTCAACCAGAATAAATTTGATTATTTTTTCTCCATTATGTTAAGATCAAGAAATTGATCGTTACAAAATAAAAACTAATGATGAAAAATCATGCTTTGGTTTTTATTAAATGGATTGCATAATATAACGGGTTGATCTACCCTTGTCCTCGCTATCATCTCTTGATTTTATTTTATTTTATTTTTTAGTAGAATATCATCCCAGATGGTGAGGATTGATACAAGACCCTCTCTACCTATTTGTTGATCAACAATACTGAAATTATGTTTGGATTAAGTAATTAGAAATGCAATAATTAAAATACTTATATTTAAAAAGTTTATTATTTAAATTATCCAATAAATTATCAAACCACTAATTTACTGAATAATTTAAATAATAAACTCTCTTTAAAATTTACTTAAATTAAAGTATATGACATTAAGTTTCTTGCTCTCCGTTTTGTTTCAATTTCTTTCGCGTTCTCTTCTACAACTTCAAATAAGGTTGCTCATGATTTAGCTTATTGGGCTTTATCGTTTGATGATGTTTTTTATGTTTGAATATTTTGTTCCTAGTTATGTTATCCTTTTAGCCTCCGTTTAGTTTGGGAATGACTTAGAATTGACATTTTATCTAGCTTTATGTAGTGTTTACTTTGATGGAAATAAAAAGACGGGATATCCTTTCAATTGGGGATAAAATATCAAAATATGGATATATCTTAGATAATAATTCAGGACTCCAAGAATAATTATCCAAAACTTGAGATAATATTAAAAAATTACATTTATATTCTTAATAAATATTAAACATTATTTTTCAGTCTAAACCTGAATTTTTAGAACATTTTTTTTTATCATTATGAGGTTTCTTGAATGTTATGCATAATATTTTATATTGTTTTCAATTTTTAAATGTCAATTATATTTTTAAATTGTGAAAAGTTCAGATAGTATGAGGTTATTTAGTTGTTACGTTGAGATAAAATTGTAAAAGTTATTTTCAAATTATCAAAATGTATCAAGATTATTAGCTTATTTTAAAAATTGTAAATGTGATTTACCACATTCTAACAATATGTAAACAATAATATTGCTATAAACTTGTCAGAAAATAATTATAGTAAGATTTATTAACTAAATTCTAACAATATATAAAAAAAAATGTACTATAATGAAGATGTAGAATGCACTAATGCTTTTCTTTTTTAAGTTTAATATTAAAAGGGACATTTAGGTAATATAACTTTTATCCAAACCTTCATATATTACATTGTTAAAAATGGACAAAGATAATTAATATCAAAAAGTGAAACACCCCTCTTCTTAGGGTAGTTATTCTTACTAAATCAACATAAATTTCTAAACTGGTAAAAATTAATGTTCGTAAGGAATTTTTTTTTTCTTAAGCAACGGAATTAACTTTGTAAAAAACATGCTAAAATTTTAAAGCGGTCTAAAGCATCTGAAAATGAATCAAACCATTTGAGAAAAATTGTTCTCAAAGAAAATCAGAAAACAAAAGTCTTCTTAGCATGATTACTAAAATAATATTTCTTAAACCAATTCCGATGTCATCACCACCGATCATGCTTCAGCGCTGTTATCCCTTGCATCACATCTTACCTTTACCTTTATCTGCAATATGAGGTAAATATTATAAGCAAAAGTTTAGCAAATACATCATCTAATCTCACAAAACTTTTTCCTTTGTAACCTTTGAAAAATGCAAGTCATTAGCTAATAAAACCTTATATATACTTATACTGAAGATAATATACTGTGGGCCTGGACATGGTACCAATGCGCGCAACTCCGTAGAATTCGGGGTAGCTAGCCACCGAAATTCAAATGGAGCAACTAAATACTGATAGGGCGATCTAGGAGTCCTTAATTTTTTTTTAGTGGGCGATCTGAGAGCTCGATACCAGTCTCTAAAAATATATAAAACTATATATATATATATATATATATATATATACTATCATCAAAATTATTTTCTCACTTTACATAAAAAGAATAACTATCATCTTGTACTTGAAATAAAACTCACATAACATAATTTAGTAAAACATTAAAACATTATTCACAAATAAGAAAATAAGCATTCACCTAAATTTTGCATTAACATTAAACAGATAAAACAAAACTACCCATACTACAGCTGAGAGATGTACTTATCTGAAGTTTCCAAAATTTACGTATCTCACAATCCTCACAAACCTCTAAGCTTTCTCAATCAACTCTAAAGCGTGAAACAATAAATGAAATACAATTAGGATTTATCCACCTAATACCAAGGTTAAAACTAATTTACTTCTTATAATGCTCATAACTTTATTTATTAATTTAATATTTTTATTTAAATATAGTTCTACTATAAAAAAGATCATACATGCTATTTAACTATTAAATTTCATGGAATCATTAACTAGATGTAGGTCTACTCTTAAACTGGATAGGTGAACTATTTAGCTAGTTAATCAAATTATCATTCTAATTCGTAAAGCTGATTAATCACACCCTGATGTTAATTCCTAAACTACACTGCCTGGCTAGCTAAATAATAGCTCCTGCTTTTTTTATAATTACTAAATCACTCCAAATTAAATATGTTCTTATAATTATTTAAAATTAATGTGTGTGCTTAATATTCATCCTTACAGTCAAACACATAGTCCAAGAAAGGAAAAAATTAAAATACAAAAAAAAACATTTTTAAACCTATCTGACAGAACTAATTATTAATTCTCTACCCTAGAGTGATGAGGCAAAGTAAGCTAACTAATAGTTAATTGCCACGTTTTATAAAAATAATTTCGTCGCTAACCTAATTTTTTTTCAAGATTATGAAAACTCATAAACAATCAGTCAAAATCCAGATTAACTATTTTGGTCGCTACGTATATTTAATAATGTAGTCATCATAAATCAAAGAACCCCAAATAATATTAAATCTCAAATTAAATTATAAATATGCATGAATTAACTAAATTATTGCATTAATTCATATTTGAAACAACTAATCATTCCTACTCAATATGTTGTACTGTTACGTATTACTCTTCAACTTCAATTGATAATGATTTGCCAGAATTAAACTAATCATAATCAAGTCTCGTTTTCTTTATTTCTCTCTCTTTTTTCTACTTTCTCCAAATTTTATATTTCTGGTTCTTTGATTCACGTATTTATTTTTAGTTTTAATGCCTAATTTTATATCTAGGGTTTTGAATTCCCATTTCTTTTAGGAGTTGGATCCCTAAAATATCTAAACTAATTTACTTATATATCTATTTCCATATCTCCATGCTATCAATTTAAAAATTCTAAAGATTTATTCCTAATCCACTAAATATTAGCGTCATAATCACATTAGACATAGTATTTCAAATAACACATGATTAATTTCCCTTTACAATACTATTAAATCTTGATAAATTAATTAAAGTCTGTTATTCATAAAATAGATATAATTAGAAATTTGGGGTATTTCAAAAAGGAACATTTAAGGTAATATAACTTTTATCCAAACTTCCATATATTACATAGTAAATAGTAGATAAGGATAGTTAATATTTTTATCCAGAAATTATATGTTAAGCGTGAATATTAAAAGTGGATAATAATTTATATCTTATCGTATGATATTATCACACTACCTTAAATAATTAATTTATCTCTATTTATCAAAGTAAACGAAGTCTTAGTGGACAATGATGTTCCATGTAGATGTTTTGTAATAGTGTTCTTTCTCTTAAAAAATAAATTAAAGTGTTTAAAAATTCATCCAAGTTGTATAAAAATTATTTTGAATTTCAAATTTATATCAATTCAAACATTATTAATGGGTTTATTATGATAAATTTTAAATCTTTTAATCCAAACATAAGCTAATGCATTCAAAAGGTTCTTACAAACTTATGGGGATACCAAACACGGACAAGAAGGTCCCCTTGAATAAGAATTAGGGTTAATAACATTTTTTCATTTGAATTATATGTGATTTTACATTTTTTTTCTATAAACTTAAAAATATTGCACTTTGTCATTTGAATTTTAAATTTGTTGCATTTTACAGTATTGAACAAATTAGAGCCGTACACATGTCCTAAATCAACGATTAGAATTTAACTAATACCGTAAAATACATCAAATTTTTACAGAAAAATACATTTAAAAATTTATATCAAAAAATATAAAATCACATATAGTTTGGAAAATGTGTTTAACCCTAAGAATTATCCAATGCAATTAAATGCAAAAAAAAAAAAAAAAAAAAAAAAAACCCTAAACTAAACTCTGAGTCTGGGAAGGCCATGTAACACTGATTGTGGGCCCATGATTGAATCCAAGAACTAGTTGTAGAGAAGAAGTCCAAGTCCAAAGAGTCAATTGGATCCAAGCCCATCATAAAAAATAGGAAAAGGCCTAAGATCAATGAATTCATGTCACCACCTCATCAGTTGATGACTGAGATATTCATGTGGTTGATTTTTTGAATGAAGAGTGATGAAGAATTTTTCTATCCGATCATAGATACCTTTTGATTAGGATTAAGAGAGAAAAAACTCCCTCATCCAATCATTGACCCCTCAATTAGATGGATGTAAATCGAGGGATATACTTAAGTAACAGACACTTATGAGAAAACCAACAAAATATAAACTCAAGTTCACAATATTTCAATGAATTTTTGTCCAACCAATCCATCTTGATACCTTCAGTGGTGGTATTGCCGTCTTCAGATGCTTCTATTCTGTTTGGTTACCTTCAACCAAAAACATAGAATTCGTTATAAATTTCACACTAAATTTTCAATTATACTAAATCTATTTCAACCCAATTCTGTCCAATTAAATTTATATTTTTAGTATATGTAAACCACCTATTTCACACTATTCTACTCAAAATGAGATTTTGTTTATCAACATATTTAAATATTTCAAGTTAACTCGTAGTCGTAAGTCAAGTACTAGTTAATTTGATCAAATATTGTACAAATATGTACAAGCTATTTGTATAGTTTATCATCTCTATATTTATTATGATTGACAATGTAAAGTAGGCGACAAATCCTTCCTTCCTTCCTGAGAAGCCGACTTCATTTCATGAATCCCGAAATAAGCGTTTCATGTCATAATATAATACTTGAATTTCTTAAATTTTTCATCATAAGTATGTAATTAATAAAGTTACTTTTCATAATAAACATGCAAGATTAATTTGTGATGTTGACGTGCAAATTTATATCAACTAATTGGGTCAAACAACCAATAAATTGAACTAGAAATCAAGAGAAAATATTGAATTTGAGTTTAAACTTCCTTGGTAGGTCAGATCGAATTATTTTATCACTATATTATATATAATATATATTTTTTATTACTATATTATATATGTGCGTACGCACACTCAAATACAATTAATTTAATTTAAACCTCTTTTTTCTTAAAACGAGCCCCTATTTATAGGCTCAGACTAGAGATTGCTTAATTTTGGAAAATAGATCTCCTAGCATGATTTTAGGGAAACCCGAGTGCACCAGTTCAATCCTGATCGGTGATCAAGAATTAAGATCTTCAATTATATTTAGTATTATATTTTTTATTCCAAATCAATCACTATACGCCACGTGTATTCGATGATATCACTAATTAATACTTGAAGTGTATTAAATATTATGTAACATAAGATGTAATACAAAATATAATAGAAGATCCAGACTCGATTATCAATTGTGTCAAAACTCTGATTTGACTCCCCAAGATCTGAGCTCCTGGTCGACTCTTTCGGACATGGTTTTGTCTATATTTTTAGGGGTCGGGTTGACGAATTGTAATGAGGTCGGCTAGGTCAAACTTCACCAAAATCTCCTTCAAAGATCATACGAAATCTGCGTACGACACATAACACACGTAACAATGTAATAATCAAATCAAGTATTTAACTAATTAACCCAATCTTCCTTGTCATTTTGAAATCTAGCTTGGAGCCACTATCTTCTGGTTCGAATCCCAGAAATGGGTAAATCATGGTATACAAGACCACATTAAAATTGATGGTTTTGGTGGACCCATTGTTCGTGTGCATTAAACACCATATAACACTAGTTATTGTGATATAATGACGTTTCGCTTACACACACAAAAAAGAAAAGAAAAAGAGAGAGAGAGAGAGAGAGAGATTCAGTTAGTTTTAATTAGTATGATCTAATTGACAGTTACTAAGTTAACATAAAAACAATCAGATTAGCACCTAATCCTGTATTTTATGCGTGGTAGAATTGTAACTTTGGTTGCAATTAGATGGTATGATGCATGCTAGAATTGTAATTAAGATAGCTACGATGGAAAGAAACTTGATGAAGTGTTGCAGGCTAAATCTGCTTGGCTTGGCTGTTGTAATTAGGAACCAAGTTGATGCTAAAAGAGTATGTGATGCTATTCATTCTTCATAGATAGATTTTTTCGAAGTTTGGAAATATTGTCGGCTCTTGTAGGTAAAATTTATTGAAAACTTTTTTCAATTGTTTATATTCGTCATAATGTCAATGACACATCATATTGATAGAGAGTATCTCTCAATTTTACGAGCACTCATTGTTTGATGAAACCTCCTAATTATGTAGAAGGTAACTCAATATTTGCACGTCATGTTCTTCTTAGTATATTAGCCTCCTTTTGCTTCAAAAGATTGAATTTGAAATCCATAATTAAAAAATATATATATAATTTATCTATGACCGAATCTAATTATCTAAAATTGGTCAAATATGGAAATTAAGAATTAAATTGAGTATATCTTTAAAACATATAAAACCAAATAAAAGCATGTAACAAATGTGGAAGTTGAGAACTAAATTGAGTACATCTCTCAAGCATATAGAACCAAAATAAATAGCAATTCCTTGTGCTTATTTTTATCAGAGTTTATTACTTTTTTTGTCCCGTAACTTAGGGGGTCTGGCAATTTCGGACCGTAACTTTTCGGGCTGACAATTTTGCCCCGTAATTTGTCGGGCTTCGCGAATTTTGCCCAAATTGAGCCCGAATTGCTTAATTGGGCTCAATTAGCACATGAAACGCACGTGATGTCGCGAAATTGAGCCATTCGGGCTAATTTTGCTGAGTTGTTTCTTTTTTTCCCCTGTGGCAATTCCAATTTGTTTTCAGTTGCCCTCCACGTGGATAAATCAAGCCACAAATACAAATAAAATTAAAATCCCCAATTGAAATAAATTAAAATACATAATTGAAATAAAAATACAAAAATAAAAAACAAAAAATAAAATATTTCATCTTCTTCACTACACCTCTTCTTAACTGCATCTACCCGTTCTTCAGCCACCCCCACCCACCGGCGCCCTGCCCCTGCTCGCTCAAACAGGCCTGGGGCAACCTCGACGTGCTCGTCGGCCGCCTACGCACCGCCTTCGAGGAGAACGGCGGTCGGACTTAGGCCAACCCGTTCAGGGCACACGCCGTCAGACTATACCTGAGGGAGGTATGGGACTCTCAAGCGATGTCGAGAGGCATCGCATACGAGATGAAGAAGCGCAAGAAGCCGCCGAAACAGGCCCGTCTCCGACGGCGACGAAGATGGCGGCGGAATTAGGGTAAACGGCAGTGGTGTAGTGAAGGTTTAGAGATGTAATTAATTAAGTTTTCTTCTTGTTTAATAATTAGTTTTGTTCAAAAATTGATCGTGTAGTGAAGGTTTAGTTGTTTCTGAATGAAGGAATGGTGCTGTGGTGCGGTGGTGGTGCAGTGGTGGTGCAGTGAAGAAGATGAAGAAGAAGTGTTTTTTTTTAATTAATTTTTTAGGGATTTTGTATTTCCAATTTTGGGGAAATATCAGATTGGAAACAGAGATCAAAAATCTGATAACAGAGATCAAAAATCTGATAACATAATGTGTCCATCTTCGCGGATTAATATGTTTTTTGGTTTGATAACATAAAGATGGAGATGAAAGGAGTTGAGCAGCGACGGGGAAGCCTGCGATGGAGCTAGGAGAGATGAACTGGAATTGGGGAATTAGGGTTCTAATATAGCCTGCGATGTCCCCGGCCACCGGGTTGATGAAGAGTGGGCTCAGAGTATACTTGAAGCCGTGGGAGCTGGTGGCGCTGCCTCTTAAAGCCGCCGTGTCTGCGTAGAAAAATGGTGGTGCGATGGCGTGGTGGAGATATGGAGATATGGTATGGAGGAAGAGGATGAACTAAGGCGTGCCAAAGAAGATGAATTTTTATTTTTCAATTTTCTGTTTTATTTTATTTTATTTTTTTGTGAATTTTCTTTTTTTATTTTTCTGTTTATTTTTGTTATATCTATTTTCCTCTTTAGTTGAATTCATCCAGGTGGAGTGGAAAAAATAAAAAAAGAAATGCCACATAGATTAAAATTCGCCACATCAGCACAAATAGCCCGAATCAGCCGCTCACGTGCGGTTCACGTGCTAATTGAGCCCAATTAAGCAATTCGAGCTCAATTTGGGCAAAATTCGCGAAGCCCGACAAATTACGGGGCAAAATTGCCAGCCCGAAAAGTTACGGTCCGAAATTGCCAGACCCCTTAAGTTACGGGGCAAAAAAAGTAATAAACTCTTTTTATCACAAACTTTCAACAAAGCCTTCTAACTTACATGGTATCACACATTTTCTAGTCTTTAATCTTTCCCACCTCTCCTAAACTAATTAAAAAATATATATATGTTTATAATCTATATTATTACACAAATCACTATGAATCAAAATGACAAAATCCCAATTAATTTCTTTTTTTTTTTTTCTTTCTTTAAAATCTTGAATTATAAATGATTGTCACCAACATGGCGATTTTCGACCACCTAATCTGAGAAAATACGCAGAGCAGCACCACGATCAGTTTCTGGTTAAAGCGATCAAATTAGGAAGTCCGGTCCGGATTTAAAAACCATTATTGGAGGCAAGGACACCATGAATTATAAAAGAAGAGACTAAGTTATATTACCATGGAATTTAGGGATAAATATGCTTATATTATGTATTGATTTGAGTCTTTCATGAAATAGTGGGTGTGTGTAAAACACGAATATGGATTAGTGAGGAGCAATAATGAAGAAATAGTCTTGTAAAAGAAATATAGTGAAAGCACTTAACCACGAAACGATTTCTACCTCTCATAACAAACCTGCATTCCGTACAGATTCAATAAAATCACTGAGATGTAAGAAGAGAAGATAACAATTCAATCATGCTCAATCACAAGTTCAGGCAAATATGAAAAACGAGTTTGGTGCAGAAACGACATTCATTGGGAGAATCTCCGGATATCAAGTCATTCATATATACACATACATTTGCACTTACCTAATGCCGTTTTCATCCTTGAGCATCCTTTCTAATGGATGCTTGAAAAGAAAGGCGTCATGATAGGTGTAAAGAATTCTCTTCTTCACCCCTATTAAAGGCCCTGATGGAGATTCTTGTGGAGAGATTTTCTTTTAGGTGTGAAGAAATATTACCCGTATTCAATATTGATTCACGACAATGCATCATCCCATGGTAAGTCGATGAAAGCAAGACCATTCAAGATATCAATTCTGCATATCACACGAAATTTAGAAATGCAATCTGAAAATAGTATTTATTTACAGTGATCATTCAAATAATCAAAGGAAAGAAAGATTTTGTACCTCAAGAGCTAGTGCCAAGCGACTCCTGGAGTGCTAGTCCTGGCACGAGCCTCAGCCAGTGACACAGCCATGGCTAACATCATCTGCTCCTCAAAACTCTCGGGAATAAGTGGGCCCGTGACAGGTTGAAGACCACACTGATTTTCATCTTCCTGGGGAACTACAGCAGGACTCATAGCATCTTCAAATTCATCAGAACCTCCATAACTGGTTCCTACTTCAGCCACCTCCGATCTATGATCTACCCATTCTCCTGCATCCCCATTCATTACCAACTGCCTATCAGGTGACACCACATTGCCACTCTCTGCAGGAAAATAATTTTCAGATTCTTGCCCCTCCCGACTTGAGTACCTGCTAGACCCATGCATGCTATATGCGGATACGTCCCCACCATAGTTATTAGAGGCCTCTCCGCTCGTTTGTTGACGTTCAGCAAGGGCTGCTATTGCACATGCAAGACCACCAGAAGGAGATGATGATGATGATCCAGCTACAGGGGTCATTTCCCTCAAGGAGCTGCGATCTTCTACCATGTATTCGTCCAACTGAGCTGCATCAGTGTAAGGTAGATCATGGCGCTTTCCACTTTCCTACCATAATCATCAAGGTGATGCAAATTAACAAATAAATGGATACTGATAAATCCAGTATAAAAGAAGATTAATTATAAGATCCAACACCTCATGCCACCAATTTCGATGGAGATGTACGTGTGCTAAGGTATTAAAGCTTGCAGATGGAGAATAAATGACAGTATTCTATGTAACCAAGGACTCATTTGCTTTTCATCTAGATATCATTTCCAACATTTCCAAAATGAGAATCATGCCTATCGAACCCATTTTTAAATGAATGAGGTGGTACATGGCTCCTTTATAGAGAGGTAGTCGCCAGGGTATTATATTGTGATTGCGCACATAAGATAAATTGGAAATGCATACTATTGAGCCAAGAATAATAAATGTTTTGAAGTAGGATGAAATCGTAATCTAAAGATCCATGTTTAAATCTTGATATTACTTGTTACTTGTTAATTGCTAACTTGTTTATCTTTTATTTTTGTTTATTAGCTAATTTTAGGATAATTAATATCACAACTTTAATTTTCGGTCAAGTCACTTAGATAAAATTAGGCATTTAACTTTGTTTTAATCACTAGTCTTTGTGGAATCGACAATGCTCCTCCTATCTGTTGTCTACATTGTTCAGAATAAGCTAGAAAATACCCTAAGTAGGTCTATCAAAGTTTTTCTTTCAAAGGCCAATTAAATTTTGTCATGCATTACAAAAAATAAATTAGACGCGATAACAAGCTCACATAAAAAATTAGTTAGTTGTGCACTTGTAGCGTTTAGTTACACCTTATTCTATTATTTAATATTAGATAATTCTATTGAATATAGTACCTTGAGACAATATTTAATCAATTGTATGGATAACATATTCTTTTAACATATCTTAAATATTTTGATTAAATACTAAATACAAATTTAAAAAATTTCTTGAAAGTACTGTTACTTTTAACATAACTTCATGGAATTACTAAACAATATATGATTATCCTAATAAAAGTATGTGAATCACATGCAACACACATATTACTTGGTAATACATATAAATGCTTCAAACACTGCTGACTAGTTATATAATAAGAATATATGATTGTGCAAAGTAGTACCTGAATAGACAGCCAAATGGCTTCCATAACCATTATATCCTCAAGATCAAGGTCAAACTCTTCATCCCTGCATCCAGATTTAGCATAAGAGCAACATAAAAAAGGTGACATACCAAATATCTAACAAGTCTCTAGGAAGCAAACAGAAATCTCACATTGGCCATATGCTATAAGCATTATAACACTTGCAGTATAAATAGACATAATGAGAAAACAAAATTTTCTCAGGAGTAAGCATACGTGTGTGGTGGAGGTGGTGATATAAATACATGCTAGATAACTCAGTGAGTACGGTTTCAGTCTTGTCAAATTTTGTTGAGTCCAGCTTTTGATAAATGTCGCGGTAGTTTCAGAAAAATAGAGGTGCAACTCTAAATGTATGGGCATGAAGAAAAATTAGAAGAATAAAAGTGAAAATGTATTCTAGCATAGGCAGTCCGTGGTCTCTCACCCACTTTTCTTCACTGCCAACTATCCTTTAGCACTTTCATATCTCTCTTACTCACTTCTCTATCACTTCTTGTATGGGATAGTTATCATCACTATCAGAGAACAGGCACCTATAGTAGATCTATCCTATCATAGCTCAAATCCAACTCCTTCCCTACCATGAGTCTGAACGTTCATAAAGCACCTCACAAAATTTTCATATCTCCACAGATGCAAAACAGATATAGGTGCCTATCTTACTCATGAACAAGATACTTAATTTTATCTGTGTGTGTGTGTGTGAGAGAGAGAGAGAGAGACCCAACCCCCCAGTAAGATCAACCAATTACTTGAGCCTACTTTCCAGTTTGCCAATTTTTAACCCACAACCCCCATCCAGTAACCAGAACCTTCAGTCTGCTCTGCACAAATGGAGGGCCGGGTTGGGGGGGGGGGGGGGGATTGTGAAAAACTGCATAGAGAGAACAATAGTATTATCAGATACAACTATCCTAGTAGACAATTGGATACCTGCTTCTGGTTCTCTTGAAAATAGGACTCAACGAATTAGATGGCCTATTTAAGACCCAGATCATCCCCAATTATCACTCACTTACAAGCTAGCATCTCAAACCCCTGTCCCATGTGACATTGACGACTTCTGTGGTTTGTTTGTGTGTGGGTTTTTCCTTTTTTTTTTTTTCCTTTTCCTTTTTTAGGTGGGGGGTTTGTGGGGGAAGAGAGATGAATTGAAGAGGAAAATACAACTTATAAAGCAGGCTTCAAAGCAATAGATATTATCCAATTCCTAGAAAGAATTTCTAGAAAAATGTTTACCAAACACAATTAAATTCCTTTAAGCTTTTCTTGTCTTGTTTAGAGAAGTATCAAAATGGCATACTTATCCTCTTCTCTACTACATAATACTGATAAAACAGCTAGCAAAATAATTAATATATTTTATGCATGGTGATGATGCTCCTCAACCTCTCATTGATGATTTCAGTCACTGAAGACTCATCTTTTGTACAAAAGACAAAATCTAAGCAGATATTGGCGTAAAGCAAACCTTCTCACGTGGATAATATTAAAAGGTATATAAACATGGTCATGAAGTCATTAGAAATACCACAATTACTCAGCTCTAAAACTAATAAACTATTAGAGAATATACTTGACAACTTGAAGTAGGAGCACAGATATCAAAGTTTTCACAAATTGTAGGAGATTGATCAAATAAATCAGATACTTTCTTAACTAAGAACTGAAGTTGAAATATGCCGTCCAAAAGGAGAAATCCCAGTTAATTCAAAAACACTACTATAGTGTTTGAGCAGTAATATTTATATATCTTCATGTAATAAGTTCCTTTTATAATTAGAGAAGACTAAGTCATTTCTGCCTATTCACTATATTAAAACAGTTGGTAGATTTTCCCCACTGTATCAGGTGGAAATTTGGCATCTATTTATTAATATTATTATTATTAGATTGTCCTCACTGTATTGAGCAGAACTTGTTAAAACTGATTTACATTACCCATTAAATTATTTATTCTAACTATAGCCCTTCCGTATATGTCAATCCTCTTTTTTTCTTTCTAATTTTTTTTTTTTTTGTGGAGAGAGGGGTGTTAATTATCTAGGCAGTCATAGTTTTTAGAGGTGCACAAGTGATCGATCCTGGTGCCTTAGTTTCCAGCTCTGGAACATGAGGCGCAAAATCCTCCAAAAAGAAACAGAGAATATCTGAAAAAAATATAAATCTGCGTATACATTGCAAAAACTGATTCATTAAACTGTTGGAACCATATCAAATGCCAAGAAAATAAAGAAGAACTAGTATTTTTACCTCAAAATGAAGTTTTGATTATTATGTTTTTCAAGAAAAAGAAGAGTTTAAAAATATTAAATAGGATCTCAAAAATGTGTTTGGAGTTGGAGATTGGCCCATGAACAAGAGGCTCGCCTTAGGCGCCGAAGCCGCACCTCAAATGCACAAGAGGCACTGAAAGGCATGCACCCCATGGACAACTATCTAGGAAGCATTTCTCTAAATTTGGCAATGGAGGTACAATACAGATCTAACCGTTTCCATTAACAAGTGGCATGTTTCCTCTGCCAGTAACCCAACAGACTTGAAAGACCATCTTAAATCCACAGAAATGAAGAAAAATGCAATACTATAAAAGGAGCAGTATCAGTATTTACATTTCTACTGTAAAAGTTTGATTTCAATACAATCATATTGAAGTACAGTTGATGGCTTACATAGTAAGCTTGAAGTTTCAGCAATTGTGCCAATACTGTAAAGATTTATGTTGGTTACAAAATAAGGCCAATTGTACTACTTAAGACTACATGGTCTTATACCTAAAGTCCCAATGCATTGGCATATCAACCACAAAATCAAGATAAGTAAGATGAATCTCTTTTCAAAATGACAATAACATGTTCACAACTTTTTCAATACCACTACTTGTTGCATGGACAAATTTTCTTAGCAATTTCATTATGTGCCCTCATGTCTCATACTAACGTAAATTGGAAGGCTTGCCACAAGAAATGATATGAAAACAGTCATGTAATTAGATTCAGAACATGCTCTATAACAAGATTCTGCTTCAATTTCATAACTCCTCAAACTCGCAATTCCCAAAGTTAAAATTCCAGAAAGAAAGAGCCACTAAGTTCAAGTTTCAGCTTTAGCGATGAGTTAATAAGCAACAACCTGGGCCAGCCAAGAAGGAAACCAACATGAATTGACTTTACCATGATTGAACCTTCCACAATAATTTTGACTTCTGAAGCACTGGAAATTATTTTCCAATTCCTAGCCGCCTACGGATTCAACTGTCTAATTAAACCTTGACAACTTGTCCCCTACTTTGATAATTTTTATCAAAAAATATGCCATGTTAATAAGATCCTATGGTGCTGAATCTGGGACCCAACAGATGTATGTTAATGTAAATTATAGGCAATAGATAAAGGCTAGAGAAATTCTTATTTGATATAATTTTCTTAAGCCAACCAAGATCTATGCATAGAATGTGACCTCAGAGTCACACAGTTAGGAATATAATCACAATAACAGCAATGAGTTTCAAAATAAAATAAGCTGACAAACAGAAAAATGTTTTACCTTGTTTGCCTTTGCCGTGGGGACGGTCTTACTGTTGAAGTAGTAACAGGCTCATGTGAGGCAACAATTTCTTCACTTTCTATAGTAGAAACAAAAGATGGTACTGCACATAGAGAGAGCAATGAGTTCATGAACGAGAAAGCAAAAGCTGTCGATTCATGCTTAGATTGAATACCTCTAGTAGAGCAATAATCAACCCCAGTTGGTGCTCTCATGCTGCTAGAAGAGCTCGTATCTCTATGTTTCAGCATCCTTTCCTCTTCATCCTGAATTTCTTGCTGCCTCATCCTTATTTTGGCTTCTATAACACGTTGTTCTTCCTACAATTGTAAGTTAAAATACAAGTTTCTGCAATGAGAATACCATCCAGAACATCCAGATGAGGAAAGTTAGACAGTAAATCACTCACAAGTTGCTCCAAGCCTTTCTCCTCCTTAGTCTTCACACCTCGATACTCCACAGCGTAGTTTGAGGTTTTGCAGAAAGGACACCTTTTTCAGTTAAGATAAACAGAAGAAGAATGCATTGCAATATGTGGTGGGTGGGGTGTGTATGTGTCCAAACAAATACATAGACCCAAAAAAAACTAAAAACTTGACGAAAATCATTTCCAATATATCAAAGGATACTGTGTAGGCCGGGTAGAATTGGGGGTCTTCATCTGCAAAAAGCATTCTAAAAGGAAGCAATTGAATAGTCACAAAAATAGAAACCATACAATGGATACTTAAAATTAAGCAAATGATAAATGACCAAAATAAGAAACAGCAAAATCTATACCAGTGCAAATGCCTTTCGTGCAACATCTTGACCGATTAAGACTTGGGTAGTACTGCAAACATCAAAAAATAAATAAGATAAATATTAAACGAAGTGTATGGAAAATATCACACATTACTTAAAACAAAGTGCATAATCTTGGTCATCAAGATCAAACAAATGCCTTCTTGATTCCAACCAAACATTTCTTCTTGTTCTAGCTCCAAAGAATAGATGTGCAGTGAAAACAAAGTTATAACCAAGCTTTAAAGAAAACAACCGAGTCTCAGTTCCCATTGAACATTTTTGGTGGAGTAATGCAATTGTTAGGTAATGTAGTAGTATTCCAACCAAATGATTATCTCAAGATTCCAGTAAACAAAGAAAATAAATGAAATAAATTGAAATCAATAATTCAAAAAGAAAATAATGATAAGAGCACAAACCAAGAAACAAATAGGACATTCTTCAAGGTCACAGCCACAATCATCATCGCCAGGGTAACAGGGTGCGAGCTTAGAGTCCAAAATCAGCTTCTTAAGCTTCTTATGATCCACATCTTTGTGTTGGTACAACCCCTGAGGCCTAGTGTACTTCTCGTCCACCACTTGCCTCCTCCTCCCCAATTTATTCCCCATCCAATGAAAGCCACCCACAACTCTCTCTCTCTCTCTCTCTCTCTCTAAACGGTAACAAGTTGCAATATCTCACAAATTTAACGAGATTTCTCCACAAAACAACAAACTTGTCACTATTCCATAACACGACTCAAGAGAATTTGCAGCAGGGACACATCGAAACGTCCTGAAATACGCACAGATGAGACAAAAAACCATCAGTTTTCTGAGAAATATCAGAGGGCCACTAATTACACTCAAGAAATTCTGAAAAAAATTAAAGCGAGTTGATTCGAAGAAAAATGGGAATCGAACCTTGAATTCGCCCTTACAAAATCCCCGAGGAGAGAGAGTGAGAGCGATAAAGCCAACTTCCCCCCAACGTATATATATACATAATAACTATGTATCCAACAAAAATGTACACATGTGTGTTCTGAGACGATGAGCGGGAGAGGAGAGGAAGACGAAACAAGATCAGAACTTTCTCTGTTGATATCTGTGTTCTTTTGCGTGTGTATATCGATATATACGTGGCTTCTCTTTCTCTTTCTCTCTCTCTCTATATATATATATATATTTTCTAGATTCGATGTTTACCAAAAAGAAAATATTTAAATTAAATAAAATGGAAATAGTGGAAGAAGAAGAAGAAGAACTGAAACGGCGACATAATTTTTGATTTATTTCATTTTCATTATCTGCTTTTGTTTTGTTATTTTTAGGATCTTTCCTTCTCACTCCTCTGTTTGTTCATCAGACTTAGACCAAAAGTTTTGTGCAATAAAACTCTTTCTTTGTCCATTTCCCCTTAATAAAACAAAAATTTGTGGATTTCTATCTAATTTCTCCTAATTAAAAAAATTACTATAAAGCACTGATTTTTTTTTTAAATCTTGATGTAATTTTTTAGTATATTTTTCAATTATCATATCTTTTTTTAACTAATTTAAATGTATACTTATCACCTACCATCGTAAGCATATTTTAATGCATTCACCGTTACATTTACATTTTTTCAAAAAAAAAATATCTAATATGAAATGAATAATAATTTACATTACAAACTTTAAGTAAATGTGATATTTATATATTATTACACATTAAAATATACTTACAAACAATGGTGATACGTGACATTTTATTTATATGTGCTCATAGTAGTTGTGTGAACATTTTTATTCAAAAGGATTTCTAACAATAGAAATTGCAAGATATCAAATATGGAGTTAAGTTCGTGATATCTTATTAGTATTTTAACAATTAAAGACTTTAATTTAACAATTTTTAACATTCATATCTCATATTACTATTTCTCATGCTTTTCAAGCTTTAAATTAATGAAAGTTTGTAATATATAGTTTGTAAATGAGTCTTATAACTTAAATGGTATCTCACATTTATAAAGATACAGATTGCAGGTCACGCAAATTTTCTAATATTTGTTGTTCACCTCCTTTCCACTCCCTCAAATTTATTAAAAATTAATATATATAGTTTATTTAAAATTGAAAAAAAAAAAACCATCAATAACTATATATGAAATGAAAAGTAAGCAATACATCAACACACGCCTACTTATATGTCTAAATACATATATAATCAAACTATAAATAATGTAATCGGAATAATTCAGTAGATCTAATATCTAGAAGACATTTTTTTGATTCTTTGGGTAATTTAATTAATTATTATGAGGATTGAGGAGAACAATGGGAAGAAGCAAAGGGGTGGAGTGCAATAGCGGGAAAGAATCGAGGGCTGGAAAATAAATAAATGTTAAAACAGGAAAAAGAAAAGGCCTTCTTTTGAAGGTGGAAGAGAGTACGCGCCAATTATGATGCGTGTAGAGAAATGCCCCAACATTATCATTCTCATTCTTTTGGTTTGTAGTTTGTACTATATTGCTATTATTTGCTTTTGATCCCCTTTTGTTCCTTTTAATTTCACTTTTTGCCTCATCATTGATTTAATTTGACAAGAGAACAAGAACCAATTAGGGTGTGAGAAATAGTGTAATCATTTCTTAAGCTTCCAATCATAACTAGTGTTGAAACAATGTCACTATTAGTTACTATTGAGGTTTAATTGCATTAAAAAAAATAATGGATGAATGTTATTTTATAAGATGGAATTTCTACCATCCACAGTTAGATGTGTTTAAATAGGTTCAACCATATATTTCATTTTTGAATCAACGGTTCAAAAATTTGGGTTTTAATTTGGGAACCAGAGGTTATAATTAGAAATGTTGGTTCCCACATATTTTTACTTTATTTTAATTTTTTAACTTTTTTAAAGTTTGATTTTGCAAATAATAAATCAAATGATGATATAATATACTAAATAAAGATTTTGTTTGGGTTAGCAGTTTGAAATTACGTATCCATATTACAAGTTACAATGTACAATTTTGAAAGTTAGAACTGATAAAAGTACAACAAAGAATAAGCTACAAATTTTAATAAGTTACAACTTACAATATAAATTAAAATTTTGAAAAATACAGTTTAAAGTTAAAGAGTACAGTTCATAATATTATTTACACATAATATATATGTTGGAAATAAATCATGCACAATACCAAATAAACGGAAAAACAAAAAAGAGGTGACTCTTATATAGATTGCTAGTCTATTACAATAATTATGTCTAGAATATAAGACTTATCTCCATCACGTTTAGAAATGTACAAGAAATAACAACCAAGTTGTCGAAGTCGAGGATATCCTCTTAAAAAAAACTCACGTTCAAGTAGTACTCACTGAACGACATGTTGCCATGAAAGATAAAATAACCCTGTCTTGCAAGTAACATCACCAAGAATACTTCTCCTCAAACTGCAATGATGACATGGAAAAACAATATAAATTTTCTTAGAAATTCTTCATGTATATGAAAATGCATGGAGGAACACCTATTTATAGGTTCTCCACTACAAGAATTACAAATGGAATTCTTAAAAATCATAAATTCAAGCGTAACGTTAATTGTTATTTGACCATTATCATAACATGGTAAATGTCTAGTTTAATATAAATGTAACAATTGACTTACTACAAGCATAACCATCGACTTAATGTAAACAACATGATTCATTCAAATTTAAACCTGTAATAGCTAGACTTTAGATTCATCAGGTTCAAACCATAACTAGGAACTCGGACTCAAAATCAGAATGGTTCACCATTCAAGTTTGCTTTCGGCCGGTCAAGTCGTGACCCTGTCCACCTAAGTCCAATTGTCGAACCATATTTACACTTGTATTTAAATACTATATAGATTTTCAATGGATATGTGTGACTTTTTTACACTCTCACATAAGTAATTAGAACTCGAATGGTCAACCATGTACCATATCCAAATTGCAATAAATTGGAAGATTGTGATATATGATGTTAGTGTCGAAGGTCATGTTGTAATTTAAAAAAATGCTAAATGTTCTATATATTTCTTTAATATGACCTTGCAACAAATAAAGAAAAATTGGATCTAACAGTTGGAATGTTTGGACACAAGACACATTAGCAAAAAGAAAATTTCGAAAGGCCGAGGTCAAAAATTGCTATTACATATAGTGAAAAGTTTGGTTAAAATGACAATTTCATTAAAGTTGTGATTTTTTTGGCAATTAATAAAATTATACCCGATTTTACATGAAACAATGTTGTTTGTAGACGTTGCATTTCTTTTTAAATCGGAGGTGACATCTAATATGTCTGTTAACTGGACACGTAAGCAAAAAAAATAAAAATTTCAGAACAGACCGAGGTCAAAATGACTACTACATATGTATATAGTCATGTTATTTTTTTAACTAATGAAAATTTTGATTAAGATAATAAATAATTTAACTAACAATTTGTGATTTTCTGCTAATTAGTCCTAAATAACATGAAAAATATAGTTCAAACTTTTTTTCAAAGCTGAAAGATATCTATATCTACTTTAAATATGAACCTGCAATAGAAAAACTAATAAATATTGTATGTAAGGGATATAATTATACAAATTGTCAACTATATTTACACTTATTCTTGTTTTGATGTTCCTTTCTTCCTCATTTTGACCATATACGGTTGATGCATCCAATTTGCTCATGGAAAATTATTATAAAGAAAATGTTAGAATGAAAACAATACAAAAATGGATTTTCATAATAAAAATAAGCATAAAAGTAAATGACAAAATGAAAATAAGCATAAAGGTAGATCAGATCAAAATGCATGAAGACAAGTTAGCAACCATAAAAAAAAAAAATATATATATATATATATATATATATATATTTAAATAACAAAAATAAGAAAAAAAGTCATCAAAATGAAATCAGTGGAAAAATATATGGTCCATTTGTATAAATCCATAAAGTATCTTTTCCCATGTAAAAGGGTTGGAGATCCAATTATTAAAAAAAAAAAAAGGACTAATCGCATAATATCTAGTTCTTATTAACAAGTTAAGAATATTACTGCAAAAAATTAAATGTAACATTATAATATAATTTCCATTGTTTTGACAATTTTTATCATGTCACGGCAACTACATGCATCAAGTTACTTAACCAAACAACAGAGAATAAATTCATCACTTTTTGTCTCCCTTTTATTTATTTTCTCTCTTTTTTTTTGTTTTGTTTATATTGTCTGTTATAATTTGATTTGTTTACTTACATCAATTTAGTTCACATATACACTCACTCATGTATATAACAGATTTATATACTACATGCATAATTTATGAAATAAAACATAAAAATGAAATTGTTTGTTTTTCGTTATGACTTTTTTTAACGTACACGTATTACTCTAAAATCGTCATCTCGATTTATTAGGGGGCAAAAAAAAAATCAAAGTCCCAAATTTCAGAGTATCCGAATTGGGTACAAAGAGAAGGAAAAAACGGTTATTTATTTGGAGATGTAAAATAAATCTTAAAATTATTAAAAATAAATGGTAGAAACTTTAAGTTTGGTGTAGAAATAAGTGTGCATATATATATATATATACCTAAGAATTTGGAATTATTCAAATCGCTGCATATAATTATTAGCCAAAGCATTATTATAGATGATGGTGATATATTTTGGAAACACATTAGAGCGAGCAATGTAAATAATACTCTCAAACCCAATTCTCGACTAACTAGTTTATGATAAGTTGATAACTAGGGTTGGAACATAAATCGCAAGTTTTTTAATCTTTATTCACCTCCCACTTCTTCTATTTCACTTTGTTTTTTTCAAAATAAAAAACCTTCATCATAATTTTATTTATAATACCTATATTATTTATTTTTACAACTTATTTAGTTATATATGCAAATTAACAGATGAGAAGTTATATGTGAGTGTATCGGTAAGGGGTTAATTATTTTATAATTTAGGCTATTTATTGTAATCATCGTAGATCCATGAGATCTTAATTTGTTGACCAAAATCTAGGTTTGAGACTTGTGTCGTCGACGACTCTCTGTGATTTCCATAATTAATTAATACTCTATTGTGATCATGATAATATGACCTAACCTGCAAGTGATCAAGTCAGAGCACATTAAAATCTGTGACCACATTTTAAAATTAGATTAAAAAAGAAAATGAATCTTTGATAGATACTTTCATGATCTTAACTCGTGGGTTTCACCAATGATCGAGATGTTAATTATGCGTTTACTTTTGACTGGAATTTGGGAATTTTACTATTTAATAATTAAGAGCTAATAAATTAAATTATACTAATGATGTTAAATCATGTTTAGAAAAGTAGATATACCTATTTAATAATTATAAAAAAAATGGTATATATGATTGTGTTAGTACACTAGAAAATTTTGTGTGGTCATATCATATTACACTGAAAAATAGATATAATAGAAACATGACTTTGTTTAATTGGGTGGTTAGTATATATTTGATATAATTAGAATTGACATTGTTTTGAAAATAATTACCGCATATTAAAATTTAAAAAAAAAAAAAAAAAGGTTTAAGTGACTTTGTAGTTGGTAGACATGCTTGATGTAGATCTATAAGTAGGTCCTATCGTATTAGAAACGTAAGTTTGGTTAATTCACAATCCTCACTTCACATATACATTTGAGAAAACAATTTTATATTTTAGATAATGATGCTTCTTCTCAAAAATTTATATTCTTAAAATCATCTCATATGAACTTTTTGTATAAATCTATTGAAGAACTTGATATATATGAACATGTATACATATACTTAAATATATTATGTGGATCTCGATAAATTAATTATATAAAAGAAAGATTATCATGAGAACGGTAAATATCAACCCATAAAGAGTTATATTTTGCGATACCTATTTCAAACCAAAGATTAAGTTACCCCAAATATAATAGGGTTGATAAACCAGAAAGGCAACGCCTGATATAATTTGTTTATTAGTATCAATTTTTTTAGTATTCTTATGTTTTATATTATCAATGTGCATATATATATATATATATATTGATGATTTTTACTGCTTATTATATGATATATATTTATAAAATATTTATTGGGTTAATTTCAATTTTGATTTTTTATGTAAGGGTTTTTTTATTTTTGAACAATCAAAAATACGTTTTTCAATTTTGGTCCTATGAGTTTTAATTTATTTACAATTTTGGTCCTACATGTTTTAATTTTTTTCCAATTTTAATCAAGTTTTTCAATTTTAATCGGATGGCCGTTGGACAATCTCACGTGGCATTGACGATTTTGGGAATTAAGATCAAAATTGAATTGAAATAGGAAAATATTGAAACATACAAGACGAAAATTGAAAAACATATACTTATCTATAAAAAATTGAAAAAAAAAAAAATAAACTCTTACATACGATACCAAAGATTGATATTAACCCATATATTTATTTCTAACCCAAGATCCCAAAATTTGAAGAAACTTTGAAAAGACAAATTAATGACACAATTATGAAGATTCAAAGTGTAACCAAACCTAATTAAAATAAATGTGTGTTGGTAAGTTTAGCCCATCCACTAGCTAGGGTTATAGAGGGTGAGTGGGTTTTGTACTTGATATGGTATTATTACGTGTTCAAAGTTTAGGGTATGCACTATTAATTGCAATGCTGCGTAACGAAACCTAACCCTAATAACCACCAACTCTACTTCAAATAGAAATTTTAATAATTATAGGATGATCTCATTAATTAATTACACATTACTTATGCAAAAATTGGGTAAGTTGGCTCACCACTCTATCTGTTCCCAACAATTATAACAACCCATTTTTAACTTTTTGTAGATTAAAGTTCTTTCCATCACACTTGCAAAAAATATAGGTATGCCCTTAACCAAGTATAGTAAATAGTAGATGAGTTTGAATTGGGAAATATATGATCTATACATTGGAAAAAATATTAATTCTTATTAGATGAACATCATTCACTTAATTGCACCTCATGCCGATTTTGAGAATATCTGCATTAATATACATATATGTGAAAAAATAAAAAATGGTACGTTTTTTCCTCAGTTTAAAACAAGTAGCACGTAATATTTCGTGTTTCCAATTTGACCATTTGTAAATGTTTTGCGTGGACAAATTATATATTATAGTTTTTTAAATAATAATAATTATTATTAATATGGCTTCCAATGAGTTTTTAATTAAAAAAAATTGTAATTATTAATTCTACGTAATCTCTCTTATGTTTCTCTATATTTTATCATGATTTTATAAATAGAATTTTCCTTTAATCTATAAAATTGGGAATGCATCTATTACTTTCTAAATTTATTTGTTTTAACTTCTAAAATTAATTTTTCGTAATTTTGACAAACCACATATATTTAATTTCTGAAAGAATATCACCACCAGTCCAAATGTTTTCACCATCGCTCTTCAATTACGTGGAAGATAATTTTAGGTTTTATTTATTAAATATATATATGTTTGTTCTCTAATGTTATTTATATTTATTGATTGAAACTTACAAATAAACGTTTTATATAAGAACACAACCAGAAAATCACAAGTTTAAATTTTCCCGCCAAACAAAATTACTAAATATGGAAATTCTGAAAATAAATAAATAAATAAACCAAGAGAGGCAGCATTTGCTGCGTGGGTGCTAGGCTTGAGTGGTGTGGGGTGGCGGTTGATAAGTATTTATATTTTCTACCAAAATATCAAGTTCTATAATAAATTTTTTAATCCGTTTTTAATATATAATATATCAAATTAGTCTCTTTTCAATATTCTTTAATTTAATTTATGGTGGATTTAGATAAAAATGTAGAAATAAAAAAAATTATTATTATTATTATATTATAAAAAACCACACATATATAATAGACTACATATATAAGATTAAATTAAATAATGTTTTAAACCGAAAAAATCTTTAAATTTTATCTTTTATAAGAGAATATGATTTTCAATTTTTTTAAAGCTTTTTTTTTAAATTTTAAATATTTTTTTATATAAAAACAGAGTAGATATGAAAAAAGGTGAAAAAAAAAACTTGATTTTAACATATTACTTGGGTGAAAATAGTTTGATATGTGGCACAATATAAGCAATCCCTAAAATTAATTTTTTTAAATCATTCACAAAAAAGCAAATTAAGGAAATACAGAAAAAAAAAAAGTTGATGGAATTCGAAATTCAAAATCAAATTACATGTAGAGGCGGAATGTGACTACTGATATAGAAGGCTAATTATATTTGGAGGCTTTTATCAATATAAAATTAATATTCAAATACTAAAAATTAATATTTCTACACTTTAAACTATATATGGATAGTGGAATTCTTGAAAAAATCTGGAGAAGGAAACACCTTCGACTAACATGCATTATACAATAACTTAACCATAATTTGTGATATGTAGTTTGTGAGAAATTCGGACTGAAACACTCCAAATTGGGAAATAACTGTTGACTATTTGACTTTATTCGAACTGAACTGCTCCGAATATTTTTTTATGTTAAACCGAACTGTAGCGAACCGAAGAATCGAATTTAAAACCGAGTAGAACCGATTTCAAGAAAATGACTATATTATAAATTTATATGTATCATTTAATTCATTTTTCAGAATTGTTATATTGATTTAATTACAAATATGATTGAATTTTAATATTATTTAATACTATTATGATTTTAAGATTTCATAAAAGAAATTGATAATTCAATAATAAAGTAAAATACTTATAATGAATATTTTGGAAATATAAAATATTTTAACTACAATAGATATTAATTAAATAATTAGTTTATAATTTATATAAACTAATACATGATATATTTAATTCTAAGTTATACATACCTTCAAATTTTACTATAAAACCTATATTTATTTCACTTTCAAAATGTAATATTTCTAATGACCATTTATGAGATATATATTAATTTTTTTTTTAACTTATGATATATTTAATCTTGTTTATAATATTGTGATATTGTATTAGTTACAAATTTAATTGAATATATTATTTAATACTACTATATATTTAATGCTATTATTAAGATTTTATGATATAAATTAATATAGTAAATATTTATAATGAGCGTTCGCTTATTATTTGGTTTATTCTACAAATGAGTGGTATAATGTGTAGACTATAAATATGATAAATTATACTATATATATATATATATATATATAATCTTTTAAATGCATCAACAAACTTAAATAAGTATTACTTTACATTTTATTAAGATAATTGATTTATTCTACACATCAATTTTATTAAGATAATTGATTTATTCTACACATCAATTGAAATGCGCATCATAAAAATTAACATTCAAAAATTTTATTAAAAAATGATAATTATTAAAATTAATCTAACAAAATTTTTTATTAACTTTTTTTTTTATATCGGAGAACTTCGAATCTCCGAATCCCCAAAACCGAATCAAATTGGATCGAATGAAAACCAATTCGATTCGGTTCAGGAGAATTAATGTCACAATTTGATTCTGGAGAATCAGATTTGGAAATCTTCGAATTTCGGAGCGATTCCGGAGAATTCCTAATCTCCAAATTGCTCCGAACCGTGCTCACACCTACATGTAATTAGTCATGTTATTTTTTCTTTTGATTTTGATAACAAAGGCAATATTATAATAATTTGTCAAATTACTATATCCAATCTCAAAATAATGTTTTAGATATTTAAAAAAATTAATAGATCATGCATATATATATATATATATATATATATATACATATATTGCACCGACATTACCCATATAAAATTAGTAGAAGACATAATTAGATACACCTAATTTATTTTTGGACAACTACTTTTTGCTCTCTAGCTAATAGGATATTAGAATTAAATATATTTTACCATTTATGATAATACTGGTCAAAACATAGGGGATATTTCCAAAGCATTCGGAGTTTCTTATTTTGTAAAAGTTGATCAGGTGTGTCTACTAAACTGGTTTTTGTCAATTATTAATGTCAACCAATGATCATACTTTTCTTTAAAATTAAAGTATTATAACCTATGTGATATGTGATCGTGACACAATTTTTAGGAAATATATATATATATATTATTCATTATTTTTTTCAAAACATATCACATATCACACATCATGTAGTATGTGATATTAATTAGTGGTATTAATTAGGATAATACCTACAATCTGACAAAGATGCACTGAAATGCACAACTTTCAACGAATAAGATTTAACCTGCAATTTTACTGTTCTCTTATTTATTTCTAGTGTAGTGTGTGTGTGTATATATATATATATATAAATATATATCATAGTTCATATGGTCACTTAATCCTCAGCCTGCGTAACACCAACTAGATGTCTGGGGATCTTTCATAATGTCCAAATAGATTAGATATGTAAATAGAGTTCAAAATTATAATAATGATCATGGCCCATATATTATAACAAGCCCAATAGGGCTATGCATCCCATGTTTAATTCTCTCTCTCTTTCCAACATATACATAATGTAGAGAACACTTTAAATAAAATAAAATAAAAAGTTTCATGGATTCAATTTTGTGAAACTATTGGATCCATCAAAATGAATCAAATCTGCCAATTTCATAAATATCCTCTAGTAAACACACAAATTTAATACCAATTTATGTCACGTTTAAAATCATACAATATATGTCAACTTATGATTATTTTAGGAATTAATTAACTAAGATTCCTAAATTAAATAATCAAATTAAATGATATTTTAACATACATTTCATTGGTCAATCAAAAAGTGTCATATGTTAAAATGATGCAGATATTATCAAATAAAGGTAATTAAATTTGATAATTATCATAAAGTTATCAAATATGATCAAATTGTGGGAGGACCAATCCTATCGTTCCACCCCATTTTGATGTCTATCCAGATTCTCTACTTCACTGCTATAAATAAGGGTTTGAATTTAGTATTGGACATAAGAACACAACAATTGAAGAATTCAAGAGGTAAGTTAAATTCTCTCTAATATTCTTTGGCGATCTTCAAGGCGAATACGATATTGAATTAGAGATCAAAATGCTAAATACCTTAAATTGATATTTTTCATGCCGAAAATCATAATGTACAATGGTGTTCTTCATGCATGTAAAGGTGTTCTTCACGTAGTCAAAAAATTTCTTTGCGGAAGTCTTTAAAGTTGTCATTTATTTCAAAATAAAGTGTCGGAACCAAATTTTCTTCAAGTTAAATTTAAACTTGGAACAAATTTGATTGAAAATTCAACTACAAATTTCATATTAATGAGATTGTAACCCAAAAGTTTCACTCGATTCAAATAAATATAATTTTTATAATTTTTTTGTGTTTGTTTTTTTGTGGCACAAAATTTGTTTTTACAAATCTTTGGGACACCTAATAGATCAACTATCTCTTTCTTTCATCTCTCAATCTTCATCAATTTACTCAAAATGCCTACAGGTGGTTCTCATAAACTAAAGAATTGTTTACGAGGAATCATTGACACCCATCAATACAAATTAAGGTGACGAAAATTCGAACGTGATCAAGCCATTCATTCGCAGTCCCTGTAATGACTACCAATGCTACAACATTGGAAGAGCAAATGATCAGTCTTATGAAAGCCATTGAGGGCCTAGGAAACATGAAATAAGATGTGGCTCACTACGTGAAAACTAATTGTAATGATGTTGAGACTTATGGAGATCACATGGTAAAACGAAACAGTCAATCCTTAAAAGGAATACATTTGATTAGTAAATTGATATGGAGGCAGATTCAATTGACAGTTGGGAGCAGTTACAACAAGAATTTCTAATTAGTTCATACGCTGAGTATGTTAGGATTTACGAACTCACTTCAATGAAAAATGAATCTATCGTCGGCTACATGAATCGTTTGAGAAACTTGAATTTGAACTATATAAATCACGAAAAGTTCAACAATTAATTAAATGTGCATTCGAGGGATAGACTGGAGTCTGTGACACATCCTTTAAGTGATTCAACCAAAATTCTTCGGAGAATTGGCTACTAAAGCCCATTTGTAACGCCTCGTTTCTTTTATAAATAAACCTTAACCAAGACGTTAGTTACACATAAAAACATTACTCTTTTAAGAATAATAAAGATAAATAAAAGTTAAAGATTTATTATAAAATATTTATTTCCATAATTCATAAAATCTTACACTTTGAATAAAAAAACATTTAAAACCTTTTATTATTGGCTACCAGCATCCACGGCTCGCACTCCATGCCTTCAACTCTTTAAACTGAAAACATTTTAAAAAGAAAAGTGAGTGTTTGAAATACACTCAGTGGAAAAACTCGAAATGACATAAAATAATTTTAAGATAAATAAAACGTGGCACAAGTACATACGTATAAAACCATTTGGTAAAAGGAATAGTCATGCCCCTAATTCAAAACATTATAATTTTAAAAGATTTTACTCGGCATTCAACAACTCATTATAACAAAATTTTAAAGATTTAAACGCACTTGCCAAACCACGATTTTATCACATAAAAACTGATTTTCGTAAAACGTTTGTCTTTTAATAAAAAACAACATAAAATAAATAGCTTCAAATACGTGTCTTAAACCATTTAAAACTGCAAGCAATCATCCCCATCATATGTAAATATATCACTTTCATATTCATTCATATCATTTTCACATTCATTCATATCACTTTTCATTACGGTTCTTAGCTGCCATAGATACGGTTTTTAGCCGTCGTAACTTGCATGCGTATGCACACATATTTACTTCACACATAAACTTATCAAACATACACATGAAAGCACATTCGTTTAACATAACACTTAGTTGTGGTTCTTAATTGCCATAAAAACAAATCTTATTTGCACATACGCAAATATTAACTTCACATCATTCTTCACCTTTGCATTCATAGTAAAACATTCACATTTCGAAAATAATCACAATTCATCACGTGCTTTAAATCATTCATCAATCACATTCACGTTTAATAATAATCTTAATAGATTGCATATATTAATAGCATAAATATTATCATATCATAATTTAACATCTTAGCTCATAGCACTTTATTCACATAATATGTATATCGACCTCATGTCATTCAAATATAAGATTTCATATTTTAAATATTTCGAAAGAATTATAAATACAGTAATAAGCAATTACCCCCACCTCATGAAAAGAGCGTGTGTAATTATAAGTTGTCGAGCAAGCATAGATAATTTTTCATTCCTCTTTTCCTACATCGATCATAAACAAAATGTCTTAGTACATTGTCTAGCTATAAATTCTTTAGTTAAGGTCATTAGTAATTAAAATATGTCCTTTAAGGTTTTTTTTGATAAGTTGGAACAGGTTTTTGATGATGTTGTGGTTTAAAGAATAAAATAAATGATTTTAAGGTGAATATAAGGTTTAGGTGAATTTCTAATAAAAATATGTTTATTCAAATATTAGAAAGCTTAATTAGACTTTATTTAAATCTTGAAACACTTAGCTTAGTTTCAGGAAAATTAATTATAAAATTATGATTTATGTTAGATCTTGAAGATTTGATAATAATTCTAGACAAGTAAATTATAAAGATTTTGGCTTAAAATAATTCTTGAAAACCTTTAAAATAATCTTAGAAAATCTAAATATATAATTTACGGTTTAACTTAAATATTAAGAAATTTGAATATATTTATAAAAGGCTATCTATGAAATCATGACGTAATTAAACCTTCGCATAATATGTATAATTAATTTTGTTTAAGAGGATCAATTTGATATTTATGTTGGCACTTGACTTTGGAAAATTAACCTGTAAAGTTCATAATTAATTTAAGATCATTATGTCATTTTTAACAATATGTGGGATTTATTTGAATGTTTAATATTTATAATTTGGCCTTTGGTTTGTTTATTAAAATATGAAATCAAAACATAATGTCCATAATTATATTTTAGTCTATTTTATAATTTCTCAAGAGTTATGGGGTTTTAACTGAAATTTTAGTAATTCTAGGGGTATTCTTATAATTTCAGCATATTCTAGGGGTCATTTTATAATATTCAGCAACTCTAAGGTACAATGCATAATATCATCAAATTTTAGGGTGTAATATATAATTTTAGCAAGTTTTGAGATTTTAAATGTCATTAATAATAATTCATGGCTCTTATAGCATATTTCATAAATTTAGGGGTGTAATATGTAATATCCATAAATGTAAAGGGTCAAACTTAATTTTAAATAATTTCAGGATTTGCAATTTTGTCCTCCATTATATCAATTTGCAAAATTAAACCTTACCCCCAAAACCCAAACCCTAGCCACTGCTGCAGCCGTTCGCCGCCGCCGACTCTATGTTGCCGGCAAACACCCGATGACCAAAACACACACACGTTCACCCCAGCACGCACTCGGCCGCACACACACACATACACTACAGCGTCGCTGCTCTCTCGGCGGCACGACCTTCTCCAGCCGCCGGTGCAAGGGTGCACCGGTCACCTCTTACATCTCAATCCGGCATCGCCACTCACCGTAGCGCCTCCACACGCACACACAACTATATATGTATATACGTACATAAATACATACACCCATATATATACATACTCACACAGCTCCTCACGTCGGCGCTACCACAGCGCCGACCACCATCACCCCCTGAGGCCAGATCTCATTTTTCGCCTGCACCCCAGCAGCACACAATCACAACAGCCACATACATACACACAGAGCAGCCATAAACAAACACGCACACAGCAAAAAAATTAGGGAGAGAGAGAGAAAAAAAATTAAAGAAGAATGAGGGGAGAGAGAGAACCGAAAGATAGAGAGAGAGATTATCTCTTTTCAAAATTTTCCAAATTATTGCTTCTTTCATCTTGGGTTAGGTGAGACAAGAGAAATGTTATGCATTTATGATGAATTGAGAGAAAAAGGTGTGATATGAACATATCTATGCTTATCTCCCCATATCTTAATACTACATCATTATTACTTATAACTTATTTTTAAAAAAATTTAGGTGTTACATCCTTCCCTTCTTCAAAGAAATTTTGTCCTCCAAATTTAGAAACGTATCAAAACTAAGTAAATTTGGATACTTTGCTAAGATTTCTTCTTTTTCTTTTCAAGTTGCTTCGTTGATATCATGACGGCTCCTCTAAATCTTGACTCATATGACCTCTCGATTTCTTAGCTTATGAAATTTTTTATCCAAATTAGCCACATGAACATCTTCATATGATAAATCTTTCTCAAGCCCGATTTGTTGTTGATTTTGTTGTTGATTGATAACATGACTCAAATCGAAAACTTATCTCCTTAGCATAGATACTTGAAAGACGTTATGTATACTAGCCTAATCCCCACTATATTAATCTTACCGAGGTGGTATAAAATTGAGCAGTCATAATCTTTCACCAATTTCAGATATCTACTATGTCTCATGTTGAGCTCCTTTTGTTTGAAAAATTACTTCAAACTCTTATGGTTAGTGTAAATCTAACACTTCCCTCTATACAAATAGTGTCGCCAAATCTTGAGGACGTACACTACAGCAGCTAAATCTTGATCATATCTCGATGCTTAAACTACCACTTTCTCTTCTTGTATCCACACGCATCCCAAACCTTGCTTGGATGCATCACTATAAACGACTAATTCTTTCATCCCTTCTGGGACTGCTAAAACTGGTGCAACTGTTAATCTTCTCCTAAATTCTTGGAAACTTTTCTCGCACTGCTCCGTCCATTGGAATTTCACTTCTTTATAGGTCAGTCACGTCCTAGGGATAGAAATCTTTGAAAATCCTTCGATGAACTTTCCATAATATCCAACTAACCCTAGATATTCACCCTTGCACTTTTATTATTATTTTCATATATTTACATTGTTATAAAAGTTGTCGAGTTATGGTTTGAATTTTAATGCTTATATGATTTTAGCATCATAGGGAAAACTTCAAGTTGGAGCATGGTTGAAGAAAAAAAAAATTTAAGGAAGAAGATAATTTAGCGTGTAAGGTTCGATTCATGTCAAAGAGAAAAGTTAGGTAGCGTATTTTCAATCCGATTTAGCTTATCATGATTGTATTCATTATTTTTCCTCTAAAATTATCTTACCCATGGTTAATCAGTTATAAGGCCAAAGGGTGTTGTTGTTACGAACGTAAGTCTATTGATTCTTATCTATCATAAAATTTCCAGCGTTGTTCTATTTTTTTTTCTAAGTTCAAAATATGTGAAATCCATTCTGAGCATCTATGTTATTCTAGATATCGTCACATTTTATGAAAATTATATTTTACATTAAAGTCTATATGATATTAGAACACTTAAGAAACATTCCACTCAACAAATAACATGATTTTATAAATCACATAAATACCTCAATAAATTTCTTTGTCATCATAGCCTTATTTATCACATTATAAGATATCATATAATCAAATTACACAATTCACAAAATCACATCATAAGTTAAAATCATCATAAAACATAATGCAATTTATCCACACATGGTCCCCATAGACCTTAGGCATTAATTGTGGCTTTACGTATCACGTCCGTGTACTAGGAAAAACACACCCACTAGCTCATCCTGTCATAGACAAGGGCCCATGGTAGTCTCAACCCCATGTAAACCAACGACTTGGCAAAACATACGCAGTAGCTCACCTGACACTTAGTGGTTAGTGGCAGTGTTTACCAATATAACAATTCTCACAAATAGCATAGCTTAAAATAACATAACCCACCACATAACACCGCATCAACCCCTGTCACGGCCATTTACGCAAACGAGCTCATGCTGTTGTAATCAGCGGCTCAGTGGCGGTGTCCACCAAGCAGTAAGTCAATAACAGTGACATCAGACAACAACAAGATCATAAACCATTAAAACGATTTAAGGAGAAAATATTCATCCGCACAATTTCTAGCCTTAAAGCTCATACTTGTATAAAAAAATGTGATTACAATTTAACACAATCTTGTAGTCATGAAAGATATAAAAATTTGATATATGGTCATATAAACATATCACTATAACATATCATCGAAATTTATATAAATTCATAATTTTCACTTCCATATAAATTCATGGTTATAAAATAATTAAACATCATTATATAACATATCTTAGCGGAGGAGGAGCAATAGATTAGAAGCGGATGTCAGTAGCTAATAAAATATTTCATTTTCAACAAAAAAAATACCTTTATTTCCCTTTAAATTCATATTGAATCAAATAATTTTTGAAAATAAAACATTTTTAACGAGTCTACAGAATCACAGACCCACTCTGATACCACCTGTAACGTCTCGTTTCTTTTGTAAATAAACCTTAATTAAGACGTTACTTACATATAAAAAGATTACTCTTTTAAGAATAATAAAGATAAATAAAAGTTCAAGATTTATTATAAAATATTTATTTCCATAATTCATAAAATCTTACACTTTGAATAAAAAAAACATACAAAACCATTTATTGTTGGTTACCAGCATCCACCGCTCGCACTCCATGCCTTCAACTCTTTAAACTAAAAATATTTTAAAAAGAGGGGTGAGTGTTTGAAATACACTCAGTGGGGAAACTTGGAATGACATACAATAATTTTAAGATAAATAAAATGTGGCACAAGTGCATACATATAAAACCATTTGGTAAAAGGAATAGTCACGCCCCTAATTCAAAACATTATAATTTTAAAAGATTTTACTCGGCGTTCAACAACTCATTATAACAAAATTTTAAAGATTTAAATGCACTTGCCTAACCACGATTTTATCACATAAAAACTGATTTTCGTAAAACGTTTGTTTTTTAATAAAAATAATATAAAATAGATAGCTTCAAATACGTGTCTTAAACCATTTAAAACTGCAAGCAATCATCCCCATCATATGTAAATATATCACTTTCATATTCAATCATATCACTTTCATATTTATTCATATTACTTTTCATTATTGTTCTTAGCCGCCGTAACTTGCATACGCATGCACACATATTTACTTCACACATAAACTTATCAAACATACACATGAAAGCACATTAGTTTAACATAACACTTAGTTGCGGTTCTTAACTGCCATGAAAACACATCTTATTTGCACATATGTAAATATTAACTTCATATCATTCTTCACCTTTGCATTCATAGTAAAACGTTCATATTTTGAAAACAATCACAATCCATCACGTGTTTTAAATCATTTATCAATCACATTCACGTTTAATAATAATCTTAATAGATTGAATATATTAATAACATAAACTTTATCATATCATAATTTAACATCTTAGCTCATAGCACTTTATTCACATAACATGTATATCGACCTCATGTCATTCAAGTATAAGATTTCATATTTTAAATACTTTGAAAGAATTATAAATACCGTAATAAACAACTACCCCCACCTCATGAAAAGAGCGTGTGTAATTATAAGTTATCGAGCAAGCATAGATAATTCTTCATTCTTCTTTTCCTACATCGATCATAAAAAAATGTCTTAGTGTATTGTCTATTTGATAGGATGATGTTGTAATAGATTTTGATGAGACAAAACATACAATAGATAGGTCTTAGCAATCTGGTTAGATTTCCATATGTAAAAGTTAAGCTAAGGAAAAGATGCTGGAAAAAGAAGAAGATACTGGAAGGAGTCTGCGTCAAGTCACTGCTACCGACATAGAGTCAGAATGCTGCATCATCAAGGTAAGTGATTTTATCTAAGTATGGAAGGACGATGGGAGCAAGCTTGAAGCATCTCAAGTCAGAGGAAGCTGACCTCATCAGAAGGAAGAGCAGCAAGTCAACTCCCAGATACATCAAAGTGAGTGCATTCTGAAAAGCCGGTAGAGACACTCAAGTTCAAGCCAATCAAGAAATGTCATTTGGAAAATACAAGGACTGGGTATTGAACAGTGCAGAGCAAGGCAGGCACCGCAGTGCAGAGGTGAAGGGATGCAGAAGAAACAGTGTCAGAAGATCTTGTACGACCTAATGGCTGCATGACACCTCATTGTAAAGAAACTACCTCTTCAACGGGCAGATTTTCACTGAAGTCTATAAATAGAAGGATTGAGTGCACTTGGAAGTGAGACAACAATCGAAAACATTCACCTCGCGAAGCTATCTCTCTAAGGATCAACAACTTTCAAAACTTCTCTCGTTTCAGTCACTCAATCTATAAAAGCAGCAAGCCAGCTATCTTTCGAGATTTTGAAGTTCAAAAGAGCTTGCTGCACTCGAACGTTGAAGAAAATCTTACTTTTCTTAAAGTAGATTGTTTAGGAGTTGCTTAAGCAGAGGATAAGCCTGCTAAGTATTTGTACTCTCTGAAGAAAAGAAAGGATCCTGTGTGGGTCAAGAAACCTGTGTGGAGATCCTGTGTGGGTCGAACAGTTAGTCACTGTGCAGCTATTTGTGTGGATAGAGCTGACAGTTTTGTTTGGAGTGAAGTTTGTGATAGCGGAGTCTTTGTAAATCAAACTTACTTTAACAAAGTTCCTCCTTGAGAAGGAATAGAGAGGACGTAGAGGTATTACTCCACCCTCGAACCTCTATAAGCTTGTTTGTCTGTGGTTCTATCGCTTTAATTTTATATCTGTCTATCTTATTTATCATAGCATCCTGCAAAAAAGAGAAGAATGGACGTCTGACGATAGAAGGCGAGCAAACCTGGATAACGTGGCCAAAAATGCCTTGTTTGTTACCCTAGACAAATGTACTTTCAGTAAGGTCAAGACCTGCAAAACGGCAATGGACATATGGAATAAGCTCGAACAAATATGCGAAGGAACAGAGCTTACAAAGGAGAATAAAGTTTCAACTGCAACTCAAAAAATTTGAGTTATTCGAGATGTTGTCTGGGAGACCCTAGAGCAGATGGACTTAAGATTTACAAACATTATCAATGAGCTAGAGTCCCTGGATAAATTCTACACTCAAAAGGAAAAGAACATGAAAGTGTTAAGGGCCTTACCTGTAGAATGGGACAACAAGATAATGGCCATACGAGTTTCCATAGAACTACAATCAATGAGTACATTTGATCTCTTATCAGATTTGAAAGCCTTCGAATACGACATTAATAGAAGAAATAAGGAGACAAAAGAATCAAACACAAAGGTAACTGTCCTAACAACAAAAGGCGTGAGAGATACTGGAGCTACCTGCAGTAAGCAAGTGGAGCTGCCTACAGAAAGTACTGACGAGGAAATGGCCCTCCTCCTAAGGAACTTCAAGAAATTTATCAGATATAAAGGAGGAGTGACTTCAAGAAGAATCAGCCAACCCCTCAACCTTCCAGTTTCCAGCAGCCTAGTCCCGACACCTCCGACCTGTGCTACAACTGTCAGAAACCAGTACACTATGTCAGAGAATGTCCGCACCCTAAGGTCAATTGATATCCTGAAGGAGAGTCATCTTAGAGAAAGGAGAAACGAAGAGAGGAAAGAAGAAAGATCAAAGTCTTCCTCAACGAGATGGAAAAAGAAAATGAGACATCAAAGGAAGCTCAACAGGAAGCAGATTCCTTAGATAGTGACAGTGACTCCTCTTCATCTAAGAAAGAAAGCCTGTGTGAAGCATGCCAAAAGGGAAAACAAACCAAAAGCTCCTTCAAGAACAAGGTTCAAAGATCAACTGAAAGGATACTCGATCTACTCCACATGGACTTGTTTGGACTAGTGGAACCAGTAAGCATGAGCGGAAAGAAGTACACCCTAGTAGTGGTTGATGACTTCTCAAGATTCGCATGGACCCTGTTCATAACCAAGAAATCAGATACCCAGCGAAGGCAACTGGAGTTCCTAAAGAAGCTACAGACTGAGAAAAACCTAAGCGTAGTGAAAATCAGAACAGACAGTCTACATGAAGCAACCTCCTAGATTTGAAGACAATTCAGTAGGGATGGTATTTAGATTGAAGAAGGCTCTCTATGGACTTAAACAGGCACCTAGAGCCTGGTATGACATCCTATCAAAATACCTACTTGACAATGGCTTCAAAAAGGGAAAGGTGGATAAAACACTTTTCAAAATCCAAGATGGAGATAACATTCTGCTAGTTCAAATCTATGTTGATGATATCATCTTTGGCTCCACAAACAAGGAGCTGTGCAAGGAATTCTCAAATCTCATACAATCTAAGTTTGAAATGAGCATGATGGGAGAACTAAACTTCTTTCTTGGGCTTCAAGTAAAACAAATGAGCAATGAAACATTTATCAATCAAATAAAGTACACCAAGAAGCTAATAAAAAGGTTTGGGCTAGAAAATGCAACTACAATAAGTATTCCAATGGTGACTTTAGGAAGCTTGGACAAGGATAGTGATGGAAGAGCAGTAGACATCACCAAGTACAGAAGGCTCATTGGGTCACTGCTTTACCTAACAACAAGTAGACCAGACATAATGTTCTCAGTAGGAATGTGCGCTAGATATCAAACAGCTCCCAAGAAATCTCACCTTACAGCAGCCAAGAGAATCATTAGATACCTTAAAGAAACACATAAAGTTGGATTATGGTACCCTAAGGAAGATGGAATTAAGCTTATTGGTTATACTGATTCTGATTTTGCAGGTTGCAAGATCGATAGGAAAAACACAAATGGTACCTGCCAACTCCTAGAAAACAAGCTGGTATCATGATTCTGCAGGAAGCAAACCTCAATAGCAACCTCAACTGCTGAAGCATAATATATTATTGCAGGAAGCTGCTGTGCTCAAATTCTTTGGATCCAACAGCAACTGAAGGACTATAGAATTGTTGAAAAAGAAACTCCCATCCTATGTGACAATACAAGTGCTATAGCAATCACACATAACCTTGTCCTTCATTCAAGAACAAAACACATTAATATCATACATCACTTCATAAGAGACCACGTTGAGAAGAAAAACATATCTCTGGAGAAAGTGCATACTGATCTACAACTGGCTGACATTTTCACAAAACCACTCTGTGAATCAAGATTTTCATTTCTAAGAAATGAGCTAGGCATAATTAACCTGAGCTAAATATTCCTAATAATCCTATCTATATGGTTATATAGCTTAGAGGGAACTCCAGATTTCAAATATCAAAAATAGTAACCTAAAGGTCACTGCTTAAGGTCCCTGGACAGTTCCTGAAGTTAGGATACTGGACAGAATTTATAGCAAGCAGTCTGCAGGAACTAGAGATGTAGGCGTGTGGAATACGGAACAGTTGCCCCACGTCAGCAGTCGTTTTTATAGAAAACCCCTCGAACTTTTTAAAATATCACATCAGCAAACACCGCGTCAAAAATCACAGCCACAGGATTGAGAGTCCCTTCAACTCCAAATCAAATCTAGACCATTCAATCAAAGATACCCCAAATTCAAATATAAGAAAGTATCTCTTCATCTCTTACACTCACCAACTTTCACTCTCGAGTTTTCTGAAAAACCTAACTCTCTCGCACTCACTAATCTCTTGCACTTCATTCTCTCTGTTTCTCTCTCATAAATGGCACCCAAACAGAACCAAGTCGTCGACGGCAGGCTGGTGGATAATAACATCCTGGTGAAAATGGTGATGGAGGAAGAAAATACAAAAGACTTGATGAAGGACATCCTGAGATGCCTTCGCATTTCCGGTCTCTTGAGATTCAGTTCTTACTTCAAGACCCACTACGCAGAGGACCAGGTGGTCAAGTTCTACAGGCGGGCGAGGGTCTCTAATGATCGATCAGAGATCCGATCAAAGTTAGGTGGCGAGAAGCTCACTGAGGACTCCGAGCTTCTGGTGGAGGTGTTCTCTCTTCCCATCGAGGGAATGGATGCCAGTGACCTCTCCTCGTACAGAGAAGACGAGTTGGAGGATTACTGGAAGATATTCATTAGGAGGACGGACACGAAGGGGATGTCCAGGAGCTGCAACAAGAAGGTTTTCCTTCTTGAGTTTGAGATGCTGCATGACATCTGTTGCCACATCATTGAGAACAGCCCTGGCTCCTTTGATAAATGTACCAACATCAGGTACAGGATGATGATGGTCATTTCTAAAGAAGGAGAATGTAGACTGGGCCAGTTACCTACTCTCCAGACTGGTGGAGGAGGTGGAGAAGAAGGTGGGTAAGCCTACTTATAGGCTGGTTGTGAACACCCTCCTAGGACACTTGAAGGTGGATCTGTCCTAGGGGAAACCCATTCAGAAAGAGAAGTTCATCGATGCGGGTAGGGTCTTTGCCAAGAAGACCAATGCTCGGCCATCCCTAATAACCAAGGAGGTTTCTGAGGGTTTCAAGGGCACTTCCGGGACAAGAAAGACATTCCGCCGGACCAACAATGGCTCATCTTCGTTGGAAAGCAGTTCGAGGATGAACGAACCCTCACCGGCTGCTGCAAAGCCCAAGAAGATTAAGCACAAGAAGGTAGTGCAAAGGAAGCTGGTGGTTTCTGATGATGAATCAGGGGATATAGTTGTCCAGTCTTTTAAGGCAGCAGCTGTGGAAGTGGAGATTGATTCTTCACTAAGGGGTGAGCAGACAGCTGAGGGGAAGCTGCTGCTCAAATTGAAGAAGCTGGAGGAGAAGAGGTTGATAAGGAGGATGTGGTGGAATATGTCATCAGTCTTTCCAAGGTGCAAGCTGAATTTGCAAAGCTGATGGACAGATTCCTCACTTGGTGGCAGTACGGCACCTCTCCAGAGAGGACCTGATCCAATGGGCTGACTCAAAGACAGAGGGGTAGTGGGCTCTGAACTGGGCTATGATAAATGATCTTGAGGAAATTCTGGAGAAGAAGTTCTTGAAGTAGCTCAGAAGGAGGAAGTGACCCGAGTTCCTAGAGAATGTTGAGGCTGATGCTGAGCTGGAGGCCAGAATACGGATAGAGACTGCTAAGCAGCAACCTCAGTCTTCCCCAAGAAACCTGAAGGGGAAGACACCCATCGAGCAACCAAACTTCTATCGGGAGAAAATGATTCTGGATGCTGCTGCTGACCAGGTCAGAGTAGGCGATGACGTGAGCTTTGTTGAAGTCCAGGTAGAGAAATATGGAGCTGATGAGGCTCTGGAAAAGATGATCAAGCAGGCTACTGATGTGAGCCTGAGTGAAACAAGGATGAGAAGACCAGTAAGAGAGCCACAAATAGGTGAAGGTTTTTCCTGCGCACCGCTGATGATCGAACCCATCAACAGGAAGTTACCTTCACCATCAGAGAAGAATGGTGAAGAGTTCTCTTACCTAACTAACTTGATCATACTGCCAGAGGTCTTTGGGCAGATGCCGATGAAGGAGAGTAATCTTACTCCAACTGACCCTCCCAAGGTACAAGAGTTGGATACCCTCGCTGCTATTGCTACATTCGACTTCTTCCTGAAACTAACTGAGGCACCACCCACAGTAGCAACCGATGAAACCGTTGAGCCAACAAGTCATACACCAATGTAGGTAGAGGTTCAAGGGGAAGCAGTAAAGGTGGTGGAGGAGCCTGCTCCAATGAAAATGGAGGAAGCAGCCCTTGTTAAAGCAGTGGACCATGGTGAGATGGTCACTGAAGAGGTCAAGGCAGGTGAGAAGGAAGCAGATGCCGAGGAGCAAGAGACGGCGGATGGAATGGAGGTGGATAAGGAAGGTGAGAAGGAAAAAAAAGCTGAAAAGAAGGCTGAGGAGGACAAGGACGCTAAGAATGAGAAGAAAGTTGAGAAGGAGGCTAAGGAGAATAAGAAGGGTGAAAAGGAGAAAAAAGAGAAGGAGGCTGGAGAAAAAGCTGAAGAGAATGAGGAAATTGGATTAGGTGATGGAGGATCCAGTAGCACCTCCAACAGCGATGATGGATTACCTAGTGAATAGGATGATACCGGAGCCAAAAAATCCAAAACTCTAACCCCCACATCTTCTTCTCAACAGGTACCTGTTGTTGATGCTGCTGAAACAAAGGAGGCTGCCAAATCAAATAATGAAGTCTTGGCTGCAATTGAACAGATATGGAAGCCACTGGTGAAAGCGAGTAGAAAGCTCCGCAAGAAAACTCGCTCCAGCACTATCAAAACTTAATCCTTTTTAGACTCCCTCAACGTGACCCTTGCAAGACTTTGTTAGGCGATTGACGCCTACCAACCCCCAAGGAGGATGCTATTGTGGAGGTTGTCAAGACAGTGATGGAGAAATTGAACATGCAGGGGCAAAAGATGATTCTTCTGGAGACTGATCAGAAAGCTCTTGTCACCACAGTAAGCCGCATGGATGAAGAGCAATTCAACCAATCGCAAGTCCTGAGAGAGCATTTTGGCACATTGTCAGATATTCGCTCGATGGTCAGCTTTGCAATTGGGAGAGCTGATGATGAGAAAAAAGGGGGAAGAGAGACTTGAGGGGTAGTAGAAGAGCAGACATGATCCTTCTACCTGCAGGTAGATGGTAGTAAGCAGAATGAGGGATGATACTGGTGATGGTGGCAGCAAGGGAGCTGGATCGAAAAGTCTTCCAAACAGCAGCCTCAAAAGATCATCAGAAGCTGTCTCAAGGCCTATTCATCCAGGCTTCAGAAAGGGAGCTGAAGGAAGGGAAGAGAAGAGAAGGAAGACGGAAGCTGATCTGGCAGGAAGCTTAAGCACAGTGTTGGGAAAGCAAACAGAGGAAGCTTTGTCCAGACTGTATCCAAAACATTAGCTTCCTGACATTGCCTTCCTGGTGAAAAATATGCATAATCCCGTAAGCTCGAATCTTAAGAGCTTTCTGGAAGCAAGTCCGGATCCCAGAAGCAAAAGGTTTACCACTCATTGATTCCGGAGCTCACTCTCCCTACAGAAACCAATCCATCATTCTCCCAAATAGAAGCCTTCAAGAGGATGGAGTTGATGAAGTATTTCACAACCCTCTGCAAGGAATCTGCTCTCTTTAAAGGATACTGGTTCAACAGAGAAGCCCTGGAGAGATTCCTGGATCTTGCTAAGAATGGAGAACTTCCAATCCAAGTCAAGCTGAATAGAGACTTAGAAAGGAGTTCATACCTTTCTGTGAAGATTTCTGGCTAAGAATCGAAAAAGATGAGGAGGTAAGGAAGCTGCTAGAGCCGAGCTATCAAGAGTCAATAATCAACTGGTGGAAAGACACAAAATATGAAAAGAAGAATAGAGCCAGTTGGTTGAAGACTTAGAGCTTGCTCTTTTTATCTTTTTTATTTGTATTATTGTATTTTTGTCTGTCTTTTCCTTATTCATATGCCCTGTGATATGTATTACTATTGATATTTCATCAATGAAATACATTAAGGTTCTATATCTTGAAAGCTCACTTCTAGTGAACTTAATGCATGCTTATGTTTTGTTCTAATTTCCTGCATTATGTTCCTTTATAAATGAAAAGTAAGCCTTTGATCCTTTTAAGGAGTTTTATCATCATCAAAAATGAGAAAATTGATAGGATGATATTGTAATAAATTTTGATGAGACAAAACATGTAATAGACAGGTCTTAGCAATCTGGTTACATTTTCATATGTAGAAGTTAAGCTAAGTAAATGATGTTGGAAGAGGAAGAAGATACTAGAAGGAGCCTGCCCCAAGTCACTGCTACCTGCATAGAGTTAGAATGATGCATCCTCAAAGTAAGGGATTTTATCTAAATATGGAAGGACACTGGGAGCAAGCTTGAAACATCTCAAGTCAGAGGAAGCTCACCTCATCAAAAGGAAGAGCAGCAAGTCAACTCCCAAATCCATCAAAGTAAGTGCATTCTGAAGAGCTGGTAGAGACACTCAAGTTCAAGCCAATTAAGAAATACCATCTGGAAAATACAAGGAATGAGTACTGAATAGTGCAGAGGTGAAGGGATGCACTAAAAATAGTGTCAGGAGATCTTGTACGACCCAATGGCTGCATGACACCTCACCGCAAAGGAACTGTCTCTTCAATGGGCAGATTTTCACTGAAGTCTATAAATAGAAGGATTGAGTGCACCTGGAAGTGAGACAACAACCGAAAACATTCACCTCGTGAAACTATCTCTCTAAGGATCAACAAATTTCAAAAGCTCTCTGGTTTCAGTCACTTAATCTACAAAAGCAGCAAGGTAGCTACCTTTCGAGATTCTGAAGTTTAAAAGAGCTTGCTGCACTCGAACGTTGAAGAAAATCTTACTTTTCTTAAAGTAGATTGTTTAGGAGTTGCTTAAGTAGAGGATAAGCCTGCAAAGTATTTGTACTCTCTGAAGAAGAGAAAGGATCCTGTGTGGATCAAGGAACCTGTGTGGAGATCCTGTGTGGGTTGAACAGTTGATCAATGTGCAGCTACCTGTGTGGATAGAGCTGACAATTTTGTTTAGGGTGAAGTTTGTATTAGCGGAGTCTTTGTAAATCAAACTTACTTTAACAAAGTTCCTCCTTGAGAAGGAGTAGAGAGGACGTAGAGGGATTACTCCACCCTTGAACCTCTATAAGCTTGCTTGTCTGTGTGTCTATCGCTTTAATTTTATATCTGCTTATTTATCATAGCATCCTACAGAAAAGAATTTTTCGAAAAACACATAATTTCCGCTATGCATTTAAAATTCTAATTAAGTCCTGAGGTAACTGCTCGAGCAGCAACCTATTTAGTGCAGTAAGCTCTCTAGCTACCTGCCCGAGGCCGCCGATCTCATTTTTCGCCTGCACCCCAGCAGCCACATACACACACAGAGCAGCCATAAACAAACACGCACCCAGCAGAAAAATTAGGGGGAGAGAGAGAAAAAAAAATTAGAGAAGAATGAGGGGAGAGGGAGAGAACCGCCAGATAGAGAGAGAGATTATCTCTTTTCAAAATTTTCCAAATTATTGCTTCTTTCATCTTGGGTTAGGTTAGATAAGAGAAATGTTATGCGTTTATGATTGAAGTAAGAGAAAAAGATATGATAAAGACATCTATGTTTATCTCCCCATATCTTAATACTACATCATTAATACTTATAACTTATTTTTAAAAAAATTTAGGTGTTACACCATCAGATGGAATTCAACAAGACTAGTTGTTGCTAATGATCTTGTTAAACTATTCAACAAGATTTTTTGCAAATTGTTAACGAAAGTAATCTCAAAGTCAAAATGTGATTGACAAAGAAGAATTGGAGAAGCCTTATGGGCATATATAACTATCCAGCGAACACCTTCATAACAGACTCCTTATTTACTGTTATATGGTGTGAATGTTGTTTTCAAAATCTTTCAAAATCTAGAATAAAATATGAAAGCTATTAAATAACTATAAAACTGCAATTAAAATTTGAATAATTATTTAATTAAGTATAAAATAACGAAAGTAATCCTAAAATATTGAAGAATCCATATTAGAATGTGAAATTTATTTAAAATTATTTAAATACACCAATAAAATCCACATATTTATTGATGTGGCGTTTACTTAAACGGATTTTGATAATATATCTTAGTGCAACCAAAGTTATACTTTAAACAGTTTCATTTTATATTTCAAAATAATCACAACAAAATATATATATTCTATATATGATTATGTTAATTAACATGTGAAGTATATTCTGTTGGTTATGAATGCACGATATGTTAAAAATTATGTTAAATTTGTTGATAATCAAAATTATTACTTTGGAAAAGTTCATGAATTTTTACGACAATTCCTCCTATTTTATATCATTACTTTATTAATGTAATATTACTTTTATTAATTAGTTTTCTTCTTTAATAATAATGAGACATGCTAACTATACAAATTTAATATTTTTATACACATTTCATTGCACGAAATTCATTACCAAATGTAAAAATAAAAAATAAAAAATCAGAACTCATATTATATGTACTAGTCCAGAGTTTATCTTGGTGCTATTATCATAGTTTTGCAAAAGAAAATTAGAGAACTCATATCTTAGTCCAACTGATCGTGTATTATCATTGTATAAGATAAATTTCCAAATATTAAAATAAAATAAAAAGTGAATTCATATTTCAGTCCATCATGAATCTTCTAATTTAAGTGGTAGTTTTTATTTTATTTTATATAAATACAGATCGTGATGATCAAAATTTAAATCTAAATCATGTAATTAAGTTTTCTAATTTTTATTGTCTCCTTCTTTTCCACTCCCTTATTTTATTAAAAAAGTATTTCAGACCAATTTATATTGGTGGGTATTATCGTATTGTACCAAATGTAAAAGAAAAATCTCATATTTCATTACAAAACGTATCGATGAACTTTCATGAAACACAAATTCATTTGTGCTATCTTAAGTAACAAGAAAATACTTACTAAAATATTAATAGAACTCACCATACATACTGCATTTTATATTATAAGAAAAAATTCGGATAAGTCAGTCCTGCCTCACAAGTTATATTCTATGAGACGAAACTCCACTCGTCAAGTTAAATTTAATTGTTATCTACACACCTTCAAATCTTCTAAATGATGCTCGATAAAATAAAAAAAATAAAAAAAGCACCTCTATGCTATAGTGTACATATCCAATATGTGTGCTAAATATATTTCTCAAACCATGCACATTATATCTTATATATGTACGTATATATTTTGTATATCTTTTATTTATCTATACACCGCATAAATACACACACACATATATATATATATCACAAACAATAATAGAAGGTGAGATAATTTAGCTAAAAACAAAGGATGTCCACTGAAAATCATTGGATAATGAAAATACCAATAAAAGAATAAAAAATCATGTATTACATATATATATATATATTATTCAGCATACATTCTGTATAATTCATCAAGTGGAGGCAACTCTTTAAGCATCCTATCAAAATCCTTAAACGACATTACCCGGTCTAAAACCGGCGCCCTACTATAACCACCGGCGGCGGCGGCGGATTGAAAGCGGCGTTGCTTCTTGGTAGCGGCTGCCACCGTGGAGTCTTTTCCGGTGAGCTCTTGGACGACAGATTTGAAGCTGATTGCATCAGTTTCCACATACTGTGTGTTGATTATCACCACCTTCACTGGCTCACCACCCCCCATTTATGTATTTTCTTCTCTAAGAAATGATGAAATTAATAAGCTTGTTAATTAGAACTGGCCTTTTTCTTTTTTTTGGTGTTTTGATTACTTGATGACGGAAGTATTTAATATGAATGGAGTTGGAGTTGGGGGGGTTTCGTGGGGGTAGGGTTGTACGGTTTTGAGATGAAATAAGTTGACCGTTATGTATGTCTGATTTAGAGGGAGAGAGAGAGAGTCAAACCACGCGATTGAGAAATTTTAAGCCCCTTTGCATCTCCCACGAAACTCATATTTCTTTATTTGGTGTTGAAATTGAGTTTATATGGTGGATAATAGGGTTTCGTCTTACCATATATATAATCGTAAGCAAGTTTTATATAAGTTTTTGGCAAAAAAAAATAAAAAAAAAAATTTACAATTGTGGTAAAATGAATATGTAAATTGTAATGTTCTTTGATTAAAAATAAAGGCTTTTCTCTTGCAAAATAATTCAAGTTTGTAGTCGGTAAATTAATTAGGAGTAGATTAATTTATGATTGTCGAATGTAAATAATTAATCATATATCTAATTTATTTATAGAACAATGTGTTTCACATTTTTTGTTTGGAAAAATAAGTTATTATTATCGCCGATTAAAATTAATTATCTATATATAGACTAATATTATGTGGCCAAGTCAAATACTTAGAAGTTATAAAATTTGCAGTACATATATGCAATAATTCAGTAGTACTCGGTTTGGGAGCATCATACTGTTCAGAAACTTCCCAAGTCAACTAATATTTTAATTGCATATATCATATTATACAGTATAAATGCAATTATAACAATGAACATATACCATAAAATACAAAATAAAATACCCTCGATTTTTAACAGATTTATCTTATATAAACTGTCAAGTAATCTCACATCTGAATAATAATAGTAATAGTTGATACAACACATAAAGTGTCACTTAATAGTTTTACCTGTTCATATTGAGTTACACACTCCAGCTGAAAATATTCGATAATAAATATGTTTCAAAATAAATATTAGTTGAGTAGAAGTCTTGTGCACTTATCGTTTTATGACAATGATTCATAATTCACAGAATAAAAATTAACTTTTTAAAAGTTAAAATTTGTCATTGATATCTATAAAACGGTTAAATAAGTTTTTATTTTGTTAATTTTTTAGTAAAAAAAATTATTTGTTTAGTGAGTAGCAGATAAGAACCTTGATATTGATGATATATGACTATTTTGGTGAGTAAAAATTGTTGACCATTAAGTAAAATATAAAGTGGGTTCGTGGCTGAATATGCATCACTTGTAAAGTGGGCCCTGTTGACAGAAATCATCTCAACTTTTTATCATTGTCATAATCCTACATTTCAAGTTTGTGGGCACACCTCACTATTATTATTTAGGGTTCATTATGGGTTATGTCCAATCATAATATGTCTTTCCTATTATATGTCTTTCCTATTATTTACTTTTTTTGGAAATACTTCTAATTAGAAATAATCTTTTTATTATTGAAAAAAAGAAACTTTAATTATGTGGTTTTGTAGTGGTGTTATTTTCATATTATTGATATATGCTTAACGAAATTACAATTTTATAAAACGATTCAAGAGGTTTTGATTTGTTCAAAAGTCTATTTAAATACTCATTTTTATTTTTTTGTTATACTTTATCACTTGTACATTTTCTATATAAATAGTCTCTTCATGTAAAATGAAACTTCAAATTACCTCATTAATCTCATCCTCATCCAATTGATATTCCAATTCTAACATGATTTTTGTGTTCGAGCTTTTGAATTATATGGAGGTGGTTCATAGTTAGTCACATGTAGAATATGGCAGAATGCATCGAGCCATTCTCCTACATATTTCATAGAATTTTGGAGCCATTTTTTATTAAAAATGGGAATCATAACCTATTTCCTATTATTTCTACTACATTTCTAATATGGCAGAATGCATCTCGCAATTTCTCCTACAATGCGTATAGAATTTTTGGAGCCATTTTAGTAATATTCATGTGAATCAGGTGTATAGATCCAAATTCATATAATTGGACGGTGTGGGTTGGGGGTGGTTCGGTTCGGATCCGTGCCTAAATTAATTTTTTTTTTACTAAATTTATGAAGTGATCTTTATATTATACGAGTATAATCTTTATATACATATATCATAACTTTTAAGTGATAGTTTTTAGATATATTTTAATATAAAAATTCACTTAGTGTAGTTGAACATTTATGTTATAATAATTTAATTTTTATGTTATATTAATATAACTTTTATGTACAAATATCATAACTTGTATGTATTTAAAGATTAATATAAATATTATATTATTATAATATAAATGTTTAAAAAGTATTATATGATTGTAATGTAAACTAGCATAACATAAAAGTTATGCAAATATAGCTAATTAAAAAGTTAGACGAACATAATATTAAAATGTTAGGCGTACGAGACTTGGGTTTGAGCACAAACCTAGGATGCATGGGCGCACCTATGAACACGTGAAAATGCGTGGGACACGTGAAAAGCACTGCTTAGTCAGGTCGACCAATTACACAGTTTCCAATCAGTATAATTGGTGCATATAAATAATTATATTTTTATAAATAGGAATCATAACCCATTTCCTAATAATATTTATACATCGATTCAATAACAATTATTTAATCACTCAATTATCAATCACTTAACAATAAAAAAAATGTTTGATAAAAAAGTGCATGTGAATGTAAGTTGATCGATAAGTTCATCTATTTATACTTGAGTTTAGGTTCAAGACTTCGAGTCGACATCTCATAACCTATTACTTCATGATCCTCATTTTTATAAAATAAAAAACATAATTTTGGATGCTTTAACATTTGGGTTAACGAAAAAAAAAATCCAAAGCTTTAGGTCAAAATTAAAATTCATTCATGTTTAGTTAAATTTTCAAATGTGTTTAATTTCCACTCATTTTCTTAAAACAAACGAATCGAAATGTCAATTTCCAAATTCATATTGTGGTAAGATTTCAATCAAGCCCCATTTTCTATTAAAGATAATTTTTTGTTAAGGCATTACTACATGTAAAATTCATCATTTTTAAAAATAATAAAAATTAATAAAATTAAGAATAATTATGAAATATATGTTTTTAATATTAATGAAATAAATTTTTTAAATAAATTCTTCTACAATTATTAAAAGAGTTTATTATCTTTTTTACCTCGTAATTTAGGGAGTCTGGCAATTTCGGACTATATGTTTTCGAACTGGCAATTTAGGACTTTATTTTTTCGGGCTTCACGAATTTTGCACAAATTGAGCCCGAATTGCTTAATTGGACCCAAATCGCACGTGAATCGCATGTGAGGTTGCAAAATTGAGCAATTCGGGCCAATTTTGCTGAGTTGGCATTTTTTTGCCCTTTGTGGCAATTCGAATTTGTTTTCAGATGCACTCCATGTGGAATTATATGCCCCCAAATGTAAGTCCAACCCTAAATGAAAAAATCCAAATATCCCCCCAAATCGTGAACCCTAATTGTGAAATCCCTAATCTGCTAAAATCGTCCTGTTTGAGAATGTCTCGGATTTTGTTGAGCAAAATGACTAGGATTTGGTTCTCCAACATGATGACTTCTTCCGCTAGATTTTCTGATTGAGGATAATTCTTCAAAAACTGAAGCAAGTACAAACAGTCAATGACTAGTAATGGTATCCATGCCAGGGTTTGGATATCGAGATCGAGGTAGTGATCATATCATCCTCGAATAATAGGCTCTAGAGGAATCAGGCCATCGATGAGAAGCTGAAAACTCTACAACTTTTGAGGGGAGATACATTTTCTGATGACAGAGAATTTACGATACTACATTGTGTAGAGGTGTGGACAGAGATGGTGGTAGGGGCCCATGCCAAGGCGACGAGGGGCATAAGCCTGGGGGGTTTGCTTCAGCTATAGCTTCTGCAACTTTGAAAATGCAAGGAGGGTTGTCAATGTCTATGCTCACACTTTGATGTTGAGGGAAGTTCTTCTCTATTGCACCTACTCATCTTCTCTCGCTTTTCACGGAGCTCAAAATTCATGACTGAATAATTTGAATTAAATGCATAAGATGATTCAATTTGTTCCATACTAAAAAATATCCAACCAACTTGTTATTAATGTTTTCCAATTCATAACGATAAGAAAATTGATTTGAAATTTACAATACTTAAGTTTTCGATCATCACAAATCTTGTATTACATAATTTTTACTATTAAAATTAATGGCAATGGACAATTTATTGAAAACTAGAGATAAGGAAGATAGCATATTGATAACTTCAAGAAATTGACAATTTACTAAAAAAATAAGATAGAATGAGATGATTTTGAAAAACTTATGTACAATTAGAAAAAATATTTCAAGAACTTTTAGACAATTTCTAAATAAGTTCTAAATTTATCTACACTTTTATTAGACAATTTCTAAACAAGTTCTAAACTTATCTACAATTTTAAAATAGATGGTTGAGATTACGTTATAAAAAAATTATATGAATTCTTTAGACAATTTCTAAACTTATGTATAATTAAAGAAAAATGTCTTAAAAAATATTTTTTTCAAGTAATATTGATATTAATGGTAAGTAAGAGAGTAGAAAAGAAATCAACAATTTAAAGAAATTAACAATTTACTGAAAAATGGAGATAGAGAAGATATGAAATTGATAATTTAAAAAAAATTGGCAATTTATTTTAAAAAATGGAGATAAAAGAATAACAAAGAAATTGACAATAATAAAGAAATTGACATGAATAAGAATAAAATAATTATTTAAAAATGAGATAAAATAAGAAATAAATTGAGATGAGTAAGAATTTTTTTTTATTTAAAAATGAAATAAAACAAAAAAAAATAGATCGCAAATTAAATTACGTAAGAAAACAAAAAAAGAAAAGAAATTATATAAGAAGAAAGAGTAGGTCTTGTGCGAGACCATCTCACGGAACCCATTTCGTGAGATGGGTCGGACATAATAAATTAGGTAATATTTTTGTATGTATTTTGTAATATTTTTCTATATTTCAAGTAATACTTTTATATTATGTTATATAGTATATGTATATAATACAAAAGTATTACATGATGTATAGAAAAGTATTAACTAATATACACAAAAGTATTATATATTGCACAAAAGAAAAGAACACCTAAACAACTAGGATCTATGTCTTCTTTTAGCTATCCAATCCGACCCAATTCGGGTTATGTAATTTATAATACAAAAGTATTACTTGATTTACATAAAAGTATTACATATTTTTTTAATAGTCCAACTGAATTCAAAACAAAAGTATTACCTAATATACAGAAAAATATTACCTAATACATATAAAAATATTACATATTTTCTTATAATCCAACTCAACTCAAATTCATCTTATAATACAAAGTATTACCTAATATAAAGTAAAATATTATTTAATACACACAAAAATATTACATCTTATGTTCGACCCGACCCAACCGTCTCACGAAATGGAATTCGTGAGACGGTCCCATCTAAGACTTTACCAAGAAAAAATATTGCGGTATGTAAGAAAAGAATATTGCGATAAAAAATTTAAGAAAATATATATGTATTGTCAGATCAGCACATCTGGCTCTATAAAGAATCCAACGATGGGTTCTTTATCATTATTGTATATTATATATATATATATATATATATATATATATATATATTTCTATTTATATAAGAAAAGAATTAGTGGAGTTAATTATTGGTAGATGAAAATGCAGTTCATATGAGGAAGAGGAAAGGACGATAACGACAAGTAGTTGATAAACTTACGTAATTATATGGTCTTTAAAGCAGACTTTTGAAAAGTCCCCAATTTTTAAATATTAATCGGAAAATGAAGGTTTAAATATTTATATATTTCCAAAAGGCTTCCAGAAAAGAAGTTTCTATTAGATTGACAAATTATGACATATATATAATATTTAAAATACCTATATATATATATATATATATATATATATATAAAACATATTAGATCAACCTACAAATAAAAATAGGAGTATTTGATATTCAAACCGAGTTTATTTTCGATTTATTTTGATAAAAAAACTAAATATAAAACCTTCATTTTGACATAAAAAAATCGTCAATATAATTTCATGATTTAAGTGTAATCATTCACAAATCAAATTCATTTTTTACAAATTAAACTCATACAATACAGATTGCATGTTAACCTATCTCAAAAAATTAAACCTATAAGATAGCCTCATTAAAGTTCTATTCTTATTTTGATTGATAACCTAAACACAATAATTAAGATAGCCTCATCAAAGTTCTATTCTTATTTTGATTGATAATCTAAACACAATAATTGGAGTCCTATTCTTATTTTGATTGATAACCTAAACACAATAATGGAGCTAATTATAACTCAATTTGTGGAAACATGGCATCAGTCTCTTTAATAAATTTTATGTAAATGAATGAATTAATTTTTTTTGAAATGTGTGAATAAATTAATTTTTGATATATAAGATCTTGTGGACGTTAGTCATTTCATGAAGTAATCTTACTTTGATATTTGACCCAAACTGATGGGAAAAAATGGAAAACTCATTAATGAAGAAACAAGAAGAAATCATGAGTTCCCACTAACCCAAAATCGAGAAATTGTCAACCACCAATTATTAACATCACACAATCGTTGTCACTATTCCTCAAACGAAAATATGTCATTGCATAACTTTCAGAATGAAGATGTGATTAATCAAAATGAGGATGACGCATATATATGATCATCAAAAAGTACTACTAAGCTATAAAATGCAAATCGTCGGATGAAGCAGCTCCAAATATTCTTAAAAAATATTATTTATAGAAGCTCAAGCCAAAATTTGAAGTTCGATTTCGATTAGTGTTTTCTGGATGTTATCTGGATCGATCAATCTACGGGACTCCTCCCATAACTTGGTGTCGATCCCCAACTTCCGAAGCTCCAACATGCCTCGTTCCACTGTGACATGCAACCAAACACATAGTAACATCAAATAACGTTACTTGCCTATTAGAATCAAGAGAAAATTACAATGTTGATCCTTGCTTTTGGTGCAATAAGTTATTTAGGGTTTAGGACCCCACATAAATAGCTTCCATTACTAGTTAATATCCCGGAAAAGGACCAAAATGTGAAAAGTTGAAAGTTAATGTACTATTTTTGTAATTTACAAGCTTTATTGCACAAAAAAAAATGAAGAGGGTCATACTTGGTGGACCAAAATTGTTAGAATTTTGGCATTTGGTTAAGTGTCAACGTTGGAGTTTGGAAATGTTAATGTCGTTGAAGATGATGGCCCCCTACCATATATAGTACTATGCACTACCAAGAACGAGGAAAAGTTCAACGAAGATGCATTTGAAAAAGGCCAAAAATCATCTTTTGCCCCTTTTAACTATTAGTGATTTGTTATTTACTCATTTTATTTTTTTCTTACTATCTATTTCGTCGTTTCATCTTGTCAATTTAAATCACTTAACTATAAATTATCAACATATTATATTATGTATTTACACGCAGGTGAGAGTGAGTTTATGGTGGGACGTAAATGAGTCGAGACAAGTTGAGACTGCAAAGTTTGAACTTGATCGCAAAACTTGAGGTTTAAGCTTGACTCGACAGATAACTCGATAAGTTCGAGTTCGACTCGACTTGATACCTAAATAATCATTATAAGATAGCCTAAATTTCTAAACAAATGCTTAAAGTGAAAGTTTTAATAAACGATCAAGGGTAAAATAATAAATTTAACATATACTTGTTTCTATTTGATTGGACTCATGAGCTTGTCAATCCAAATATTAATATGTTCAAACTCGAGATTTAGTACTACTTGAGTAGCTCAAGATTGAGCTTGTCTCGATTATCTTTGATTTGATTCAATCTTCTTTCAAGTCAATCACGAGTAATTCACGAATTGTAACATCTGATTTATACTTCTAGGTAGAAGCTAGATGATGAACCAATCCGATTCGCGCTAAATAACTAGGAAGCCACATGAACAACCCAAAGAGGGTCGAATTTAGATTTTCATTTTAACCGGTTCAAGCATTAAAAACCGACCAAACTTTCAATTAAATGTCTTTTACTTTGATTTCTATTTTATTAGTTTTTATAGACCATCATATTCGGATAAATTAAATATGTATATGATCGTTTGGTGTTTAAACTATTTTGAATATTTTTCTTAATCATATACAGTACTAAGTAATAATAAACATATTATATTAGTATAATATAATATAAATAATTTTCATGAAGTTGGTTTGATAGACCGTTGAACCAATACAACCAGTTAAACCATAAATCAGTAGGGAAACCGGCTTGATCATCAATCTAAATAAAACATGGATTCAACTAGCACGAGTGTACTTCAAGTCAAATTAAAAATGATTTCCAAAATCAAGTCAAGATCGAGCTACTCAGATACCTTTCAATCTCGAGCCCAAACATATTAGTATTCATCTCAACAAGCTTACGACCTAATTGAGTTTAATCAAACATAACTGAGCATATGTTAAATTTTCCAATTTTGCCCTAAATAATTTAGTTTTTTACATTAAAATTTTCATTTTCGATTTTTTATAAATATTTTTCAGATATCGAGTCGAGTCGAGCCGAACTCGAACTTATCAAGTTATTTCTCGAGTCGAGTTCAAGCATTAAAAAAACAAATTTGATCGAATTCGAGTTGAGCACGAACTTTGAGTTTTAAAATCGAACTTGAGTTTGGCAGTACTCGGCTCGACTCATTCAGCCCTACCTGTAAACTTAACACTCTATACAAGCCTAGAATCAGAATTCTTCTTAGATATTTAGAAATAATACTAGATTGAAAGAAGAACATCATGTTTTAGCTTAGGTTTTTCATGCTCAATTTGGACATTGATAACAATTTCTTTCAAATCACTATTATTTCCAAAACTATGAAGAATTCAGGTTTATAAGAATACTTTTTACAACATCAAGAACATGGAATTAGGTTTGTAGTTATTGATAATTTTAAACGATTCAAATCCCGAATTGATAAAATTTATCTTGCAGACCCCGGACTATCTTTCGAGCACTACACTTACGGAACACATTTAACATTAGTTGAACACAATGAGAGAGAGAGAGAGAGATAGAGAGAGAGAGTACCATCCACTGCATCATGGGAAGTAGGTGGCTTGTCCCCTTGGTTGATCCAGAACTCAAGTCTTTCCTCTGCAATGTCTGGTTCCAACCCTTGATTTTTGGCTCTTCTCCAAAAGTACCTCAGCCAAGCCTGAAACCATACCAATATATGCAATTATATATCTACGAGATTACAACGAATACGACTTGATTTAACAACTGAGATATTTAACTCACTTGCTTAAGAAGCACATCTTCAGACTCCTCTGCACTAAGTTCTGAAACAATATACATTTGCATAACACATTTAGAAATTTAGAAATATCTACCTAGATATTTAAGGAACATGTGTGCAGTTTTTTACCAAACGCTTCTGAGAAATCATTGCTCTCAGTTGGCAGCTTCAATTCATCTGCAGTCATAGAATTAGCAAGGACCACATCAAATAATAAGTTTGGAAATTTCGAAGCTTGAATGTCAAGAATGTGCATTGTGGACTAAGCATTGTGTATTTCCTACCAAGAACGAGTTAGTACTAAGAATTCATTTTATGTATACTAACTATACGAATGTTGACTCTTTATTATTATCTAACATGGCATATACATGCATGTTTCACTTCGCCAAAAGAAAATATAAAAAACGAAATCAAGAAATGAAGGTGCACCTGTCACATTTGATTTTACGATATTTGGAAGACGCTTTTGGGCCATTGATATGGCTATTGCCTCCTCCACCTTCAAAGAAAGATGAACAAAAAACCTGTTATCAGGCGCTTGTATTATATATATCTCTTTCAAGAGGCGTACGAAATTTGAATTGGGTTAACATAATAAGAACTGAAATATTGCACAACTCTTTATGATATTGCAGTTTAATATATGACATACTAATGCACCGTAAAGCGAAGAAAAGTGAATAAAAGAAATAGTCATGTCATATTATTATTAGAAAATATTTCAGAGGAAAAAGTTATATTAAAGAAACATAAAACAAGCTTCTTTATAGGAACCAAAGTCGAGAGCTAAACCTTGAGCGCGGACAGTTCCTTAAGACCTTTTTCAACCATTAGAACACTTTCGACATTGGCCTTTTTCGAAACTTCATCAATGTTCTGCAGAACTCTCTCTCTTTCTTCCAAATCATTGTCTGCCAAGTTGACAAAAGAAAAAAGAAAATCATTGGTGGATAGTATGTAATAGAAAAGGATTGTGATAATCAAAGTATGGCATGATATTTTAACATGTCTTTATTCACATTTACAATTCAGTTGTGTAATTGCTGAATCTTCTGTAAACTGCATTTGTGTTGTCTAAAATGCTATCCAGAAAACACGGAGCTGAGGGGATCTTACTCGAAGAATTTTCTTTTGCTTTGCGTCCTGCAGCCAATATTACTTCAACGGGTTGGGAAGCAAAATACGACCAAAATTCATGTCTTGCTCCAGCTATCTCAGCATGGATACCTGCATATCGAAAACAGGTATATAACCATTCAGAGTAAAGTCATGAAAGTGAGAAACGAAGTTCCTAAAGAAACACAAAATGAGAATGTTATGAAAATTGATAGGCTGATAATAAGCTACTTTTCTTTAGATCATAAACATGCTAAAAGTCGAAAAAACATTTTGAGAAGTAAATTACCATGACGAACACACAAACTCCAGCATCGAGCAAGCCAACACCTCTTGAGAACAACCTCTTCCTAAAGTATTAGACTGTCAATCACATAAGTATGGACAAAAGAAAGGAAAGCTGTAAGAAGCAATGGGTGCTTTTAACCAGTAGATACCATTTCTTGTTGAGTCAATGTCATTCTTTGTGTAACCGTCCTAAGTGTTTTAACTTCTTCCTCGACCTCATGGAGTCGGTCCAAAGCCGAGGTAGCTTCATCCCTTGCAGTCTTGTAGGAAATTATATAAATAACCATTTAGAAATAAAGCTCAATTAAAACTTGACAGAAAAAACGATGAGAAAATAAAATAATAAAATGAAAAAAGAAAGACAAGGTGAATCTGAGTACCTCGATTTCCATACGAAGGGCTGCAATCTCCTCACTACTTCCACCATAAGTTTCAGCTGCAACTTTAAGAGCAACCTGCGAAGAGAAAATGTGTTCAAATTACAAATTTAAAATACCATAGCTAATTCAAGTCACCTAATAGAACAAGGAACACAAAACTATCTAGTAATGAGATGACTCAGTTTCATTGAAAGGTTTAGCTAAAAACAAGATTTCAATAAATATTTGAATTGAATTTTAAAAACAAGAATAAAAATAAATATAAGTAGTTGGCAAAGGAATAGTTCATCTCATATAATATTTAAACATAATATCAATTAAGGCTCCAAGTAAAAAATACCATTATTATTCTACATACCTCTCGTTTCTGAAGGTCAGCTTCCTTCCTGCAGGTTTAGCATACAGATGAAAATTTCAGAATAAAGAATCCATGTTATTTAGCACAAGACTCATAACTTACCTGTTCAAAAGCCGAGCTTCTAAAGATACACCTTCTCCTAGAGACGCAATCTAACAGAAGACAGAGATTACAACCAAATAATGTAACCAGAAAAGGTAACAATTTTGAACCACATTAATGTTTGTATGCCCTTGCATCAGTAAAATTTTACTCATTACGCCAAATGAAGATACCAGAATTGAAAATTAATATACTATAGTTGCAGGAATCACCTGTTTCTCGAGCTGTCTGGTTCTTGATTCTGCTTCTTCACACCGTTCTTCTGCTATCCTGAGCTGAAACAGAAGGCTACATTACAAGGCTAGCCAATATTCAACCTTTTCCTATTAAACATTTTAAAGTCATGGGTACAATATAAGAACCAAGAAAAATCACCTTCTCCAATAAATTGTCATTTTCTTCTTGAAGCATGTCGAGCTGCAATTCAAGGGACCCCCACTTCAGTGATGTAATTATGTAATGATATAAAAATTGCTCGGACGTGAGAGCGTGTATCATAAAAGACTATTACTTACGAGAATTCCTTTCCCAACAAAATAGTTTCCTTCTCTATGTAAAATGAAGTTAAAAGATCGACTTAAGAGTACGAATCTAGTTCATTCCAAACATGTAAAAGCATTTATGAGAGAGCAAATGGGATGCACTCTAAAGTGCTCTCCCTTTGCGTAAGTGCCTACATATAAAAATGTATGGCCCTTATGCATGGAATTGAGAACCGTATAAAACTGGAATCGACTTAATGTTCTTCATTGTACCTCATCTTGTAAAGCTGATGAAGACTGCTGTCCACCAGGCTCTTTATGTTTGAAAGTTCCAAAATCCAGCGATAACCTGGAGATTGACAGACAAGTAAATTTCAGAGATAAAAGTGAAACTGAAAATTCAATTACAGTAAAAATACAACACAGTAAATGATCCATGAGGCTTTAATGCTTCCTTGTACAAATGATTTCAAAAGGTTTATCAAGCCATCAATTCTTGTTAGTTTAAAGAAGCCAAAAAAAAAAAAAAAGAAAAGAAGCTACCCAACCTTTTATCCCTGTTTTTATCGAATGGAGGATCAGCTGGAACTCCAGATGCAACTGGCTTAAGTGACAGAGGTACACTGGCTGGTACCGTGGGAACGGTCCTGATCCTCAAATTTGGCCGGCCAACTGCTGTAAAACGAGCCGATAAAGGTTGATCCGTGGAGCTCATACAAGAAGGTGACCTTCCAGAAGCGTTAGAGCGAGCAGATGGTGATTGCGCTTCATCATTATAGTTTATAGGTTGAGATGAACGACCAGCTGTAGAAGGATGAGGAGATGGAGATGCTTCTACAGGCTTGGGTCGAATTGGTTGAAGAAGACCGCGAGCTGATAAAGGCTGTTGGTCTACTGCAGATGCTCTAGGAGCTGATGTAGGGCGTGCAGATGGTGGCTGTTCTACTGAGTTACGAACTGACTAGAAAGTAAAAAACAAGTTCAGCCATTGAAGCCTACGAAACATATTAACACTTACAGTTATGCCAAAAACTCGGAATATAGAATTTTTTGTATAAATAGAAGAGATACTCCCCCAATAGGAGCATTTAATGTTGAATTAGCATCTAAATATGAATGTCTTCAACATGTCATAAGGTTGCATACATAAAAACTTGAGCAAACAAATGCAGTTGTATTGCCATGAATGAAAATATCTTGAAATATCACTGATATTTCCATTTTTTGAGATGATCAATAAAAAAAAGGGCTGTAACGATATTTCTTCTATATTTTTGTTTTTTTCACATAGAAACGAGAAAAATCATCAAAATATCCGTAAAATATCAGTGTTGATTTCGATATCGGTGGATTCATAGTACAAATTGTTGGAAAATAGGTGAAATATTGGGGAAATATTATGAAAATATCGGTAAATATTAGTGGAATATTGGAGAAATATGGGTAAATATGGATAAATATCAATTTTGGTAAAAAAAACATTTTTTTTGTAAATAAATGGTTTATTTGTAATGATTATGTTATGCCCAATTTTCCTTATTTTACAAAGTTCCGTCAATTTTCAAAATTTCAACGATATTTCCATCGATATTTCAATAAAATTAAGATATCGATATTTCCATCGATACTGAAATATTTCCACATAGGCACACAAGCTTCTTACCAATGGAGAACGATTTCTAATTTGCCTTCCACCTGCAAGTCCTATGCCAGCTGATGGAACACCGGAGGTGAAATCATACAAAAGGTCGTCCTCTTCTTCTTCCTCGTCTGCTGGTTGATGAGCCATAACCTGTGCTAGCCTTTGAGCAGCTGCTTTGGTATTCTGTGGTCTCCTCATATTTGAAAGGCCGCTCGAAGTTGAGCGATTGTGGTGATGATGCAATGGGGATGCCATCAATGAAGAAGAAGGACTATTTATGTCCACTTAAGACTCTCTTTGATGCTTATAAGCTGGTCTTAGTCAATTTACTGCCACAAATAACACACTAAAAACTCAATTGGTAACATCTAAATCCACTTTTACTTAGTTTGTTTTAGACAAGCTAAGTAAAATAGTTCTTATTAGGATTGAACCGTAAGAAGGACTTGCAGTGTCGACTAATTAATTACATACTTATGCGTTTCCTTTAATGGGATAGTGTCAGCATGATGGCTATATAGAAAAGGGCCAGAGCACAATAAGAGTATTCATCGAGTAAGAGAAACACTTAACATATGAATCAACTTAAAATGTTAATTAAAATGTGCATAAGCTATCCACGGAAATTAATGCTTCAAGTGTATGAATGTACCTATGTTTACTCTGATCCGTCATATGCAATTCGCCAGAATATTTTTTTCGAGTGAATTGCCACAAAAGATAATGGTCTTCTTTTCTTTTCGAACTGCACCAACTCATCCACAACCCTGCACAAACTACAATCAATGCAAGTTCTGTTTTTCTATTTTGATTAATTTTTGCACCATACAAGATTGTTTAAGAACCTCTGCAACTTCTTCAAAAATCCCAAAGGCCAACATTATCGTTTAAAACCTTAATATCTACAAACTAATTAAGTAACTTCATCAATTGCAGTGACTGAATCCAAAATGCCATCAGAAGAACGAATTCTTACAATATGCAGAAAATTCTTTAAGAGATCAATCAAAAACACAGGCCACGTTATCAATGGAAACAAAATCGGATCTTTTTACAAATTATCTGATGAACATAATCATGGATATCTAGAAGAGCTTCCAACAAATCAACCCATGAAATCGATATCTGCATTTCTAATCAATGCAGTACAATAAAATGATTCAGGCATTTCGACAAACATGATGCGTGCGTGCATGCATGCGGATTACGTCATACCTATCGGAAATTTTCCAGGTACAGATCGCAATCCCTATGTCATATTGAGTATGTATCTATATCGCGGGGTGAATATTTGCTTCTTCTTGGGATAGTTACAGTCTTGCGAACTCTTTGCATGGGGATTGGAGTTGGATTCGGAGTTTTTAAGGAAGAGAGAATGACACTGTTCCACGTGTGCTCTGGCATTTTCTCCAATGTTTTTTTTTTTTTTTTGAAAATTAAACTGTTATTTCTATTATTCAATATTAATTGATATTTTATATCATATTAATATTTTTAATTTTGTTCTATCTTTTAATTATATTATTCAATATATATTTATATTTTATATTAATATTGTTCGACACATGTGTCTATATTAAAATGAGTCAAATTAATTGCTTTATTACTGAGTGATCGAAAGAGAACTATGAAATGGGATTTGAAGGTGTTTATTTATTAGGCAAAAGTATAGGACTATTTACTGTATCGAGTTGAGAATATCATAGAAAATTTTGGTTGAAAACTTAACAATTCATCCATTGCATGCACATCAAAGGAAAAGAAAAAAAAAACTCTTCATAAGGTATATTCTTATTGTTTCTTTAGATTAAAATAAATTTAATATTCACGATATGTCTTAGTGTATTAGAGACTGGATTTTGAAATCTATGATTTTCGTGATAACTCATTTTGATTGAAAATATAATGGCATGATTGGTATGATAGAATGAGTTGGGAATGAAATCACCATTCCTACCTTCATTCTCATTCCTTTAATTGATATGGTTTATAAGTGGGAATCACCATTCCTTTAGAAATTGTCATTACCATGGATGAGAGAATAATCATTCATTCCTATCCCCATGGTATTATGTATTCCTCACCTACAAATGAATGAACTATATTTATTAATTCGATTATTTATCATTATTTAGTTTAATTTCTTACCAATTGACTTCCCAAAATTAAATTATTATATAAAATTGTATAATAATATAAAATTATTTATAAAAAATATAATATATAAAATTAATATAAAATAAAAAAATAAAAATATCAAATAAATAATAAAATTAAGTAGATAAATAGAATAAAAATAAAAAATGAATATAATTTTTAAAAAAATATAGAAATAATATGAATATAATATTAATAAGTGTAGTTTAGTTTATATAAAAATATATAAATAAATTATAACTAATTAAAATATTTTTTAAATAATATAAAGTATTATTTTAATAGCATAAAATCATATAAAATAATTAATAAAATTATCATAAAATATAATATAATTAACTACTATAAAAATATGTAAATAATAAAAAATTAATATATTAATAATAAAACAAAAAATAAAATATCTAAATATGATATACCTTAATATTAGTGATAAGGGTGAGCACGGTTCAGAGCAAGTTGAAGATAAGATAATCTCTGAAATTGCTTCAAAGTTCCGAGATTTTTGAAAAATTGCAAAAAATAATCTCCAAACTTGCTCCGTCACATCGGTTCGGTTCCTTCAGAGATTTAGGTATTACGGATTGGATCAATTCAGATTTTGGAAATTCAGAACTTTATAATATAAAATAAATATTTGTTCAAACAATTCATAAACTAATAAAATAAATTGAATAATTTACTAAAGTAGTCGTCTTTTCTCGAAAATAATAAATTACATTCAAGTTTTTTTCAAATTTTATTTTTCAAAATATTTTTAATCTACATCTCATAAATGATCATTAGAAATTATTCATTTTAAAAGTGAAATAAATATACGTTTTATAGTAAAATTTGAAGGTAGGTATAACCTATAATTAGTGTAATGATTAATTTTTTATAATTTTTTATTAATTAAATATATCATATTATTTAAATTAAATGGAATAAGAATATTAAAATAAAATTATAGTGAATGGTAATGTGATCAAATAAAAATTGATTTAATGTTTTATTTGTAGTTATCAATTATGAAATATAATTATAATGATTATTTCATTCATTTCCTATTCTTCTGCGATACCAATCATAGGAATACACATTTTAATATCATTACATTTCTATTACCATTCCATTCTTAGGTTCATTCCATTCACACCTTATTCCATTCCACCATACCAATCATACCATAAGAGTTTATCGGTAGAATGTAGTAAACTATGTATGTTATGGGTTTGGACTCAATTTTGATTTTGGACTTATTTATTGGGCTCAATTTGTTGGAGATTATTTATATTTCTATTTGATCTCGTGTCATCAATTTGTTGGAAATTATTTATATTCTTATTTGATCTAGTGTTATTGTAATTTTATACTACAGCCGCTCTCAGAAATAATATATAAAATCCTCTATTCTGTCCGACGACATAGCAAACAAATTGTTAATGAACCACGTAAATTATGTATAGTTTATTATTGTTTTTATATCTTTCTCACATATGTTATAATAGTTATTCAGCACTACGATTGATCATATTAATTTACAACATTATTTGCAATTCAAGAGGCTAAGTCCTTGCGGCATAAAAAAAAATAATAATAATAATAATGAAAACAATGTTAACTTAAGGTGCAATTGAAAAAAGAAAAAAAAAATTAAGATACAAATTGAAAAAAAAAAAAAAAAAAAACTCATACTTCAAATTGGTTTTTGATATTAACTCTGCACAATAGTGTTAAGTACTAATGTATCTCCGTTGTGCTATACGTGTAAAATAAATATACCTAAGATTGATAATGTCACAAGCCTCGTATCGTTGAACTTGATTCGATTAAATTCAAATCGAGTTCAAGCTTTCGCAAACGTATTTCAAATAACTTGAAATATCGCTTTACATCTGGTATTACACTAGTCGATCTATTTCAAGACGGTACAATTGTGCCACCATATTCTTCGAATATGATAGTGTGTTTCAACATAAGTATAAAACAATAACCACAGACATGTTGCTGTTCATGTGACGTTAAAGTTTGAATAAATTAACATTATTGCACTTAAGCTACAATTAGATGATAAATCATAGCAAAAGCAACCAAGCAAGTTTGGGAGCATCCATCCCCCATGAAAACTTAGAACATCAAGAATTATATTCAGTAGTAACGAAAAGAGTTGCTGTTCCGAATGAACTAAGGTAAGTCTCACCATCACTTCATTTTCAAAGGTGTCTATGCGATTACTGCAGTCCAGGGCGAGGAACGCGTGGCCTCACCGGTGTCTTCGAAGGACTAACCCTGAAATTTTGTGAAAAATCTATGTTTCTGACATTCCGGAAAAATTTGATCATGTTTGAATGGAGGAAGAATTTGAAATTTACTAGTGGTTACGGATTGATATGGATTTGAAAACTCACGACTTTCATTTTGAACTACTTTTTGAGCAATTCTGAATCAACTCTGATTTGAGTAGATTTGAAATTCATTCATTTCAAATCAATCTATCCAAACACGACCTAAGAAGAGTTTGTACCTGATGCGTTGGGAACCGAGAACTTCGCCACAACAATCGAGGGCCACTATTGCACTCTCAGCCTGCAAGTATTTATCGAAAATTAAAACTCAAGCTAATTGGGAAAAGAAAAATCTTTGGAATCTCTATCAAGAATTTACCGACTTTTGCAAATTTATTGAAAGTGGAAAAACTGACACAGAGAATACTCCATCTCTGATAGCATCATATAAATTTTATTACTTTTGTGCGATCACATTTGAGCTACTTTTGTGCTATCATTAATGTGATAAGTTCTAAATAACTTATTCAATAAAGAAAAACACGTCACACGCACGTGTCCATTTGAAATGTAAATGCTGCAGTTTACATCATAGTAAAGTACAACCAATATTGGAAAAAAATACAGAAGAAGCGACTCAAAGGTCTTTCCTTTTCATAATGTCAGTTGAATAAATAGTTGGCATTTAAGACAGGAGAAGTAGCATACCATGAAGAATTCGACAAAAGCAATTCGTGTCAAGTGCAAGTGATCTCCCAAAAGCCTCAGGCGGGAAACCTACAATCAAGTGATTTATAGGGTCATCGAACCATATCAAGCCAAGAATTTGCAATGACCTGTTCTGAAACTTTTAAGCATACCTCACCACATCTTGCTTCAAAGAAATTCTTGACATCAGCTTGAGAAACCTGCTCGACAACACATGTCATGTCAATTCATATAATATTGTTTTACAAACCAAGAGGGCACATCACATATAAAGCATACGATAAAGCAGAGAAAATCCAAGTATATCACAAAGCAAAAGGATAAGAAATGTTGACCTTCTTATCAATGTTAGTACAGTAGACTGTCCGAGCACACATTTCACGTTCATCTTCTGACTGTAAAAGTCCATAAAAGAGTTATAGATAATGAATTGAGGCGAAAGTTGCAAGATACAAGTGGAAACACCAGTTAGATTCCATAAGGATGTTAACAAGATTCTTTAACATGATTAGCAAAGAAAAGTAAGAAACAAGTTCTTCATACCCTGGGAAGGAAAGTAGGGTTCACTGGAAGAATGGCAGTTTTGGAAGGCAAGACCTTCACAGGAGAGAAACCTAACAGTGTACCATTGAGGCCCAGAGCAGCTCTAGCAGAATCTGTCGGCATTTATGACACGAGTAATAAGATTCCATGAGATCAGACAAGCATGTGAAGCCACTCCAGAAAAGAGAGAATGTAAAGAAAAAGATAACTTACAATCATCAGAAAATTCGACAAAAGCAAAGCGAAGATGGGAGTGTGGATCGCCACAAACTCGACAATCAACAACCTGAAAAGTGAACGTGGGAGAGATAAAAGAGGAAGATTTAAATAATCTGTTCATCAAATTTAAGATATAGAAAAATCCTCCTAGACAAGGCGAAGGTGCAGATAATGTCCTTAAATTGATATATCAAATTTGATGGAATATCTTCTCAAGAAGATGAAGACATGTTTTCCTATTGGACGATCTAATAAATCTGGTTGACGGCACAGCACCATAATGAAACCTCAGAATCAAGAAGAACGTGTAGCGTTTGTATGTATCAGTGGGTTATTCTTTTTCATTTGTTTTTAATTTGGACTAGAGCATGGGTTTCATCAAATATTAAATCTAAAAATTCTAAACTAAGAAGTGTACTCAAGTAAAGAGTGCCAACACAGAATTACGGCTGATGTTGGCTTGAGACGTAGTGAACAAAATATCCTAATATAGTATCAAGAAACTTACTTTATGACATGCATTGCAAATGCATAACACTAGAGAGTTGCATAGGTACAATAGTTGTTACTTTTACAGGAAAAAGACCTGATAAGCTTCTTATCTGGTACTGATATGTATTATATCATAGAAATAAGAACTAAATCGAATAATTAGGCTTGCAAATGGAATCTAAAAGGCAATATATATAGATGGTAATAAAAGCGAAGTCATGGATCATCAAGAATGTGTGACAAGTAGGCATGTGTATTTTCTTTAACATGATTGAGCAGGTAGAGTTCCATACCTGTCCATAGCCACTGAATAATGCAGCAAGCTGCTCCTCAGTTATCTTCAAGTAAACCATAGCAATTAAAATCCCGAAATAAAGATATAATATAATAAGGTTTTAAGATCTTTACTTACATTGTGATCAATGTCAGAGACATAGACAGTTCGACGAACACTATCTTCTCTTTGAGCTCTATAAGCTCTGCCATTCGTTCTCTTCTTGCCCTGGTTATAGTTATTTCTTCTCTGACAAAACAAAAATAGAAAACAACACCATTAGGAAAGGAAAAGGCACAAGAACTTGGCAGTTCAAACTCCATAGACATGCTTATGAAGCATATCTAGTCCAACCATTGAATTGGATAATGAATCGAAACCAAGAAAAAAAAAAAGGAAAATACATGTCTAATGTCGTAACAAAGTGAACATCATCATTTACAACAACAAAGTGAAGGTATCCAACAAAGATAATGTCAAAATGATACATCTTCAAGAAATTGTCGGATTTATTTCGATAACCTAAAATGCTGAAGGTTCTTTCTTTTACAACTGAAATGCGATAAAAAAAGATGTTAGTTTCAACTCTATTCAACTCTTTCCTCGAGTGATGCTTACCGTATAAAGAATTATGAAAAGCAATTTTCCCACCCTGATAGATATAATTAACAAAAGGCTGGGAGAAAAAAAAAACACCCTTGACACACAAAAAAATAAATTAGGTTATATAAAAAATAGTTAGATAAAGACTCTCACACATCAAGTCATGACAACACTAGCTTAGAAAATCATTTGTGCTTCTACAAATCAAAACTCTTTCTTAACTCAAACTATATAGGTGATCATCACAATTCTAAATACAAGCACAGATAATCAGAACATAAAACATTGGATAAATAAAGGCAAAGAATCCAAACAATGAATTCCTCATTTATTGCAAAGTACCAATCTAATTGAACGCCAAAGACGATCACAATTCAATTCAAAATTATACCAAAAACGACAAAACAAGAATCGGTTCCACAGCACACATCAAACTACAATGATCACAGCACTGCAATCAATTAATTCAACAAACCAGCTAATTAAAGATCAATGGAGGATAGAACTATACCCTTCTTGGATTAGGGAAACCATCATTTTCCAAATCTTTATTAATAGGCACAAAAGCATAAGCCCCATTTTGGCTGTGATAAAAGGAGGAAGGGAAAAACTCCTTAGCCTGGGGATTCAACTCCAGTTTCTTCAACATATCAACAATCTCCTTCATTTCCAACTCCGATTTCGAATCCATAATCGAATTCAAACCAGAAACCTTAACACCAGACTCCTCAGAATTGGAATTATCAAAATTTCCAATTTCCTTTTCACTTTTGGTGGTGGTGTTGTTAGGTGATGAAGGCTCAGCAGCAGCAGCAGAGGACTCCATTTCCAATACTGAGCCCTCACCAGACACCTCTGCACCAGCGGCCATGGAATCAAAACAACCCCACAAAAAGAAAAGGGCCCAAAACTTAGCAACAAAAAAAGGAAAAGCTATCTATAAAATATCGGACTCAATTATGCATAAATGAAAAGATAAAAACCCAATCTTTCAATCTCTATATAAATACAGAGATCAGTCAAGAAAGGGCCTTTTCCGGTGTTTCAGATTTGGTTAATCTCTGTACGAAATTCTGTGGGATTCTCTATGAGTCTACGCAATAAATTCAATGAAGTCGCTACAGCTAAAAACCCATTTGGTGAGAAGAACAGAGATTGTAGAAAACTGATTATCAGAGAGAGCAAGAGATATGAGGGGACTGCAAATTAATGAATTCTTATTTATTTATTTATTTATTTAATTTGTTGAAGGGTTTTCTCTAACAAAATTTCGATCACAAGTGGCAGTGGTTTTTGGAGGTGGTTTATGGGAGGAACCAACAGGTGGCTTTGCTTTGGCTTTTCTCTACCCTTCTTTTTGTTATTCTCTCTTTTTTTTTCCTTTCCTTTTTTTTTTTTAAATTTTAATACCTCAATTCCAAACTTACATCCAACTAATTGGAGAATAACAATTTTTATCATGCATAACTGGTCTCGGTATTAATGTCATTTTTTTTTTTCACCTTTCGTCAAATTCAAACTCACACCGAACTTTCTATTAGAATTGTTAGGGATAAAATCAAATTTGGTTCCATAATTAGTGGCGGATGTATATAGATTTAAGGGTATGCAAGTACATACCTAAAGTTTTTTGCCAAAATATTCATATTTTATATATATATATATATATATATATATATATATATATATATTGCCCACCATAATTATGTTTTAGGATTTAGAAAATATAAATCTTACATTAACCCTATTTAAAAAATTAAATAAAGATTATATTAGCCTCATTTTAGGATTCTAAGTTGTAGATGCCTATATTTTATTTATGCAACTCATTTAGTACTTCTTTTAAGGATTTGCTTTTTATATTGAATTGTATCATACTTCATTCAATTTCACAATAAGTGTAAATCTAAAGTCTAAATTTTGTTTAGAATTAAGTATCATTTTAAATTTTTGTATAATTTTATTCTGAAATTAACTTTTTAAATATTCGTTAGCTTTAATTTAGGGATTTAATAATATATTTTTTATGGAATTGATTTTATTTTATATCCTTGACAAAGTTGTATGCAAATCGCTACCATGTATTTCTTTAATTGAATTTCATTTTATTAGATGTAAGTTTCTTAAAAAAAATTGTTTTCTTTAAAAAATTCTGAAAATTCCTTAATTAGTTAAGAGTATATTGTGATAAAATCTCCACACGAAATTCATTTTGAAATAGATGTAATATTCTTTACTTTTTTTTATTTTTATTTTCTATAATTGTTCATACCCTATTCATAATTCCTGAATACGCCACTACTCATTACTATGGCATTTTTCACGATTAATCCCACAACTATTTGATTTTTCACTTTAGTCTTGAAACTTAAATAATTGCTTCATTTTGGTCTCAATGTCGTCGGAAATTTCAAAAGTAGCCAGAAAATTATTACGTGAGTGACATCCAATTTAAGGGTTTTCGGCGATCACTAATGACATAGTGTGAGTAGTAATTATTCTATTGGTTAAAATATTAAAATAAATTCTAAAAATATAAGTAAATGTTACATCTTTAAATGTCACAACTCAACCCACATCATTTGTCATCACTGAAAAATCCTAAATTGGATCTTACATGCAACTCACGTGATAATTTTCCAGCCAATTTTGAAATTTTCGATGACATTGGAATCAAAATCGAACAATTATTTGAGTTATAGGACTAAACTAAGAAAACAAATAGTTGTGGGATTAATTGCGATAAAGGCAACAGTTATGAGACCAAATGTGATTTTATCACATCTTACTTATCATGGGCACATATCATATCAATGTATCCACAATTGATTGTCAGAAATTAAAATCTATCATTAATTTTAAATCATAATATTTAAATGAAGAGATTTTTACCTTAAATATTAATATGTCTGCAGATGATGCTTCAAAATTTAATAGAATTATTAGATGAAATTCTTATCCATCCTAAAATCAGCAATGGACATTTAAAATATGCGGACCATGAAAAGTGAAACATTATTTAATTTGCTATATGATTTATAATCTTGTCTCATGTCATCTAATTATATCCCTAAAGATTTCTTTTTTGTTATTCTTGTTAGAGAGAGAGAATGTACTATGTAGTGTGCCACCCTCCCTAGTCCCCATACATACTAATTTTCACATGAATAGGTGTACATATATTGTGGTTGTTGTGTATCATATGATATAAAATAGAATAAAAATTGATTATTTTTATTGTTTCATTTATGTATGTACTGTCAATTAAATTTGTCTAGGTAGTACCTGAATTATAGCATCTATCGTGTATATCAAAGTGTACGGATCTATTCGAATATAATTTAAATTAGAAATATCATAAATCTAATCTTATGATTTAAAACAAATTAAATTACATAAATCATATATTAAAAAATGATAAATCATACATAGCTCTAAACATACGGAACTAAAGGATATGTATTTACCTCTTGATCAAAGAGGTAAGAACTAAGAGATATATATTTACCTCTTGATCGAAGAGCAATGTACTAAGGGATATGTATATACCTCTTGATCAAAGGGCAAGGAACTAAGAGATATGTATTTACCTCTTGATCGAAGAGCAATAAACTAAGGGATATGTATTTACCTCTTGATCAAATAGCAAGGAACTAAGAGATGTGTATTTACCTCTTGATCAAAGAGCAATGAACTAAGGTACCTCTTGATCAAATAGCAAGGAACTAAGAGATATGTATTTACCTCTTGATCGAAGAGCAATGAACTTATTTACCTCTTGATCAAACTCTCTTGATTGAAGAGCAAGGATCAAGAGTAAGGAACTAAGGGATATGTATTTACCTTTTCAAAGAGCAAGGAACTAACGGATATGTATTTACCTCTTGATCGAAGAGCAATGAACTAAGGGATGTGTATTTACCTCTTAATCGAAGAGCAAGTTAATAGCTGGAGAGAGCCCATCGAGAAGATTACCGAGAAGATTAATAGCTTCAACCCAAATATTTTACATACCGTTGAGAAGTTGATCAAGGAACTAAATGATATGTATTTACCTCTTGACCGTTGAGAAGTTGATCAAGGAACTAAAGGACATCAAGAGCAAGGAACTAAGGATATATGTATTTACCTCTTCAGAAAACTAAGGGATATGTATTTACCTCTTCAAAGAGCAAAGAACTAAGGATATGTATTTACCTCTTAATCGAAGAACAAGTTAATAGCTGGAGAGACGCCATCGAGAAGATTACCGAGAAGATTAATAGCTTCAACCCAAACACTTTACATACCGGTTGAACACTTTACATACCGTTAAGAAGATTGTTCCCCAAGTTCAAGTTTGGATCTCCTTCTTGAGTATTCCCCGAATTTTAAATATTCCTCAAGTCCAAACACCTTCCAAACTCTCCTTCTTGAGTATTCCCCGAATTTTAAATATTCCTCAAGTCCAAACACCTTCCAAACACACCTTCTTGAGTATTCATATTCCCCAAGTTCAAGTCTTGAGCATTCGTATTCCCCAAGTTCAAGTCCAAATATTCCTCAAGTCCAAACACCTTCCAAACACACCTTCTTGAGTATTCATATTCCCCAAGTTCAAGTCTTGAGCATTCGTATTCCCCAAGTTCAAGTCCAAACACCTTCTTGAGTATTCATATGTATTCGTATTCCCAAGTTCAAGTCTTTCTTGAGTATTCGTATTCCCAAGTTCAAGTCCTTCTTGAGTATTCATTCGTATTCATTCGTATTCCCAAGTTGAAGTCTTTTTTAGTATTCCTATGACTTGAACTTATATGTATTCGTATTCCCAAGTTCAAGTCTTTTTTAGTATTTCTATGACTTGAACTTATATATTCGTATTTGAACTTATATGTATTCGTATTCCCAAGTTCAAGTCTTTTTTAGTATTCCTATGACTTGAACTTATATGTATTCGTATTCCCAAGTTCAAGTCTTTCTTGAGTATTCATATTCCCAAGTTCAAGTCTGTATTCATTCGTATTCCCAAGTTGAAGTCTTTCTTGAGTATTCCTATTCCCAAGTTCAAGTCGTTCTTGAGTATTCATATTCCCATTCCCCAAGTTCAGTTTTGTAGATTTTGTGGGAAATCAAACGAACTTTGTTACTCATATTCCCATTCCCCAAGTTCAATTTCATAGATTTTGTGGGAAATCAAACGAACGTATTCATATTTCCATTCCCCAAGTTCAATTTCCAAAACTCCCATTCCCCAAGTTCAATTTCGGAAACTTTGTTACTCTTGTATAATTGAGTATTCATATTCCCATTCCCCAAGTTTAATTTTGTAGATTTTGTGAGAAATCAAACGAACTTTGTTACTCTTGTATAAAAAAACAACACGTATATCTCATGAATCAGCCTCTATTTCTACACAAAGTGGCGGAATAAAATAGAAGCTTAGAGAAGAAGAAATATATCCTCAAGATTTGATTTCAAATATATCTCTCAAGATTTGATCTCAAATATATCCTCAAAATCTCAAATATATCCTTGAAATAAATATATGTCTCAAGATTTGATCTCAAATATATCCTCAAAATCTCAAATATATCCTCAATCAATATATAGAAAATCTCAAATATATCCTCAATCAATATATAGAAATTTTGATCTGCATATATTTTGCAATAATAATTAATTCTTATCTTTTAACCACCTTTTATTGGGCTACTCAAAGAGCTTTAGGAGAATTAGGATTGGAAATATATCCAACATCTCAAATATATCCTCAATCAATATATAGAAATTTTGATCTGCATATATTTTGCAATAATAATTAATTCTTATTTTTTAACCAGCTTTTTATTGGGCTACTCGAAGGGCCTTTAGGAGAATTAGAATTAGACCACGCCTAGAAACAAGTATTGAGCATAATATTATTCTAATCCATTAATATTAATTCACCCCATTATAGAATTAATATTGAACTATCCATTCTAGTCCATATTATGAAATATGGCTCTCGATTATTATTTTCCGTATTTAAGATCTAATGTTCATTAATTAATTTAAGGTACTGAATGCTTTAATTAATTAGTATCTTTATTCCTTGGAAAAGGACAATTCAACATTATTATCATATCGGAAATTAACATTACAAGAAAACTGCCCGATAGTGACGGATTTTAGTGATGGAAATATTCCGTCACAAATTTGTTACGGAATAATGACAAAAAAGATTTTGTGACGGACTTGTGACGGAATAATCCGTCACTACATGAATTCCTATTTAAGAAAAAAAAATTCGGATATTTAACTTTGTGACGGAATTTTCCGTCACAATTATGTAGTGACGGATTATTCCGTCACTATAAAAGAAATATAAAAAATATTAAAAATGCTTATAAAAGAAATACATGTAGAAATTATTACATAAAACAACAATGGTCTAATGGTTAAATATTCTATTAGAAATTTAGCGACGGAATAAAATCCGGCACTAAAATTTAGTGACAAAGCTATTTTTGACAGAAATTTTCCGTCACAAATACATGTTAGTGACAGAAGTCAAAAAATCCAATTCCGTCACTACGGAAATTCTGTTAGAAATTTAGCGACGGAATAAAATCCGTCACTAAAATTTAGTGACAAAGCTCTTTTTGACAGAAATTTTCCATCACAAATACATGTTAGTGATGGAATTGGATTTTTCCGTCAATGTCGGGTAATTTTCTTGTAGTGTAATCCACTGCTCAAATTTGATCAAATACATGTTAGTGACGGAATTGGATTTTTCTGTCACTGTCGGGTAATTTTCTTGTCGGGTAATTTTCTTGTAGTGTAATCCACTGGTCAAATTTGATCAAATACATGTTAGTGACGGAATTGGATTTTTCCGTCACTGTCGGGTAATTTTCTTGTAGTGTAATCCACTGGTCAAATTTGATATGATAAACGTTTTGAGTTCATACGATTTTCTGTATTAATTTAGGAATTTGTCATATAATTAATAATATTGCTCAAAATACGAATCTCATTGTTCTTTACTCATAATAAATTAAAGTAATATCAATTAATTATATACAATCCCAATTAAATGACAGGAATTAAGAAATTAATAATCAATCTAAATTTTTACCCATAATAAATTAAAGCAATATCAATTAATTATATACAATTCCAATTAAATGACAGAAATTAAGAAATCAATAATCAATCTAATTCTTCTTTCCAAGTCAATCTAGAAGAATTATCTCATGTAGGTCATATTCAGGACATCAAATACTAGTGTAATCTTTTGGTCAAAACAAACCAATCGGAGCCTTATACTTCAACTTTTACCAATGGATTGTTCAAATTTATTTAAGTTGTGAATTTTACTATACTTATTACAAGAAATTGACAATGCGATCTTCTAAACACCACATTATCTACAATGTAAAGTATATTGAATATTTCTGCATTTAAATAACATTCATAATATTTATTCTCATAAAATGCAAAAATCAGTTTATATACAAAATAGCACTAAAAACATATTTTACAATATATCCCTAATACATTTTGGGATAAAATATCTAAATAATATATATATATATATATATATATATATATAATTTTTTTTTTTTTGAGATATATAAAATTGACTGGAGAGTCAAGCTAGAAGAGTAGGTAGGGAACCAAGTTATACCTATATATATTGTTGTCTAAGTCGAATTTACAAAACAGGTCCCCCAATGTCTGTAATAAGTCAATGTAAAAGAAAAAAAAATTAAAATCATTATAATATTCAAAATATTAATATTATCGTAAAAATAAAAGGAGCGATTTCAATTTCACTTGAACTGATTTTTTTATTCTTGATTTCCTTTTTCTTTTCAAAATTATAGACATCAGACAATGATACTAAAAATATAAATTAATTTAGGCTAAATAATTAAAAAAATCCTAACATTTTTGAATTTTTGTTATTTTAGTCAATTTTTTAAAAAATTGTCAATTTAGTCATATTATAGTCAATTAGTTACAATTTTAGCCAAATTTCAAGTTTAATCAACATTAAATTGTATATGTCCTACGTGGTGGACATATAGATAAAGAAATCATTTACAGCTCATTAAAAAAGAAAAAAAAAACATTATCTTAAATTTACAGATTAAAGAAAATAAAAAGAATTGGACTTGAGTATTGTGGAGAGTAAAATAAAAAATAATTGATGATATGTTTATTTATTTTTTATTTTTATCATTTTTAATGAGGTGTAATTGATTTATTTATTCATGTGTCTGCCACGTAAGACATATACAATTTAGTTTTGATTACAATTGAAATTTAGCTAAAATAGCAACTAATTTGCTAGCATATGGTTAAATTGACAACTTTTAAAAAATTAACTAAAATAACAAAAACTTGAAAATTTTTGGATTTTTTTGGCTATTTGACTATTAATTTAAGTTATAAATTTAAATTAATAAGCATAAATTATTTTAGCACTAAAAAATTATAAATAGAAACATACATACATGTATAAAAAAATATATTATACAATGATATTAGAAATACAAATTAAAATAAAAAATTTAAATTAACAAACCATAAATTATTTTATTGATAACATTTTCAAAATAAAAACATAGATTAATACAGAAAATGGCATTATATTGACACTAGAAATAGAAATTAAAGTTAAGACTTAAATAACAAACCAGAAATTATACAATGATTTTAGAAATAAAAGTAAAATAAAAAATTTAAATTAACAAATCATGAATTATTTTATTAAAATTATAAAAATAAAAATATTGATTGATTAATATAGAGAAATATATTATATTGATAGTAAAAATATAAAATAAAGTTAAAAAACATAAATTAACAAATCAAAAAATATTTTTAGATACAAACAGACAAATGAATAAAATAAATAGAACGCACTTCCTGAGACTTGAGCTTTGAAAACTTAATTTCAAGGATCAAGGCCCAGTACCTATATATATATATATATATATATATATATATATATATATATATATATATATATATATAAAATTCTATATACACAGCCACAAGATTTTCAATATGGAAATAAAATCACATTTTACCCTTAGACCTCATTAGTTATTTTCCACAGCCCAATTCCCACTCTTTTTTTCTTTACTCGATGGCTACGTCCTTTTTTTTTTCCCCTCCTTTACACAGCCATAAGATATTGTTTACAAATATTAACGATTTAAACATTATTGATATGACAAAATCCAACTTTGTTACTCACAAGAACAACTACTCCTGATTACTACAATTACTTTTCAATAATAGTTTATCTGAAGTATAGATTAGCATACAGTAAAATCTCGTTAAATGAATGTTTGATAAATGAATAACCTCGACAAATGAATAATTTTCTTCGATCCTGACTTGGGTTAATGAGGTAAATGAATGTTCGATAAATGAATAACCTCGCTAAATGAATATTTTTTTCTAATCCCAAAGGTATTCATTTATAAAGGTTTCACTGTAATAGTAGTTTAACAAAATATATAAACTCGTACAATAATAATAATAATAATAATAATAATAATAATAATAATAATAATAATAATAATAATAATAATATATTTGGATTTTATGCTCAATATGTTAGGTAACAATTTCAATTAACAGTACTTGTTAATTTCAAATAATCAAAGCAATATCCAAATAATTATAAGATACATTAGTAAGATTACTGTAGGATATACTTAAGTGTACAATCATATGGTTCTGATTCATATGAATTTTCGTATAGTTATGCTTCATATGGATTAAAAGATCTGTATATCAGAAACAATTTATGCACAAATTTGTTTATGAAATTTAAAACCTAAAATTGGAGATTCATGTTTATAAATAACAAATACAAAAAATAATTAAAATATAATGTGTTTTACCTTTAAAGTTTTAAATTCACTTCATACAATAACTTTTTTTAAATAATAAGGTTGAAACTTGATTGATTGAATATAATGATTGAAGAGAGAGACGAAATAGTGAGGGAATGAGGCTGTACAAAATACCCTAATAAGATTTGAGGTTAAAAATAAGATTTTATTTTTATTGTGGTTGTGTTGAGAAATTAGTTGATTGTAAGAATCACCCTATGTATACACACACAAATATACAAAATGTTAAGCCCCAAAGAACTCGTATATTCTTTTCGGGTCTGTGATGATGGACTCATATAAAGTTCCGTCCAATATAAATTATGAATTCGGAATTAATAAATTTTTGTTTAAAACATCAGAGAATTTGAGATAATTTGATTTTCAAATTAAAATTTTCAAGTTAAGCAAAACATTGAATTTAGATATGAACAAATGATTATGGCACATTAAATTTATCACAAAAACTTTTGTGCAACTTGTGTATGGATCCTAGATCCATACACAACAATTTGACCCGCTCCACGCGCCCTCCACGCGCCTCCACGCGCCCCCACGCGCCTAGGTGGGTGCGCTCAAACCCACCCAAAATTCGCTCCAGGTGCTTGACCTTTATGTTATGTTAAGTGTACCTTTATGTTATGTTAGTCATACCTTTAGGGCCTTTTATATTATATTAAGCATACCTTTATGCAAGTCTTTTACATTATATTAATTATACCTTTATGCAACGTTAAGCATACCTTTATACAACGTTAAACATACCTTTATGTTATGTTAAACATACCTTTATGATTTTATGTTATGTTAAGCATACATTTAGGGTTATAATGTTATGTTAAACATACCTTTATATTATGTTAAACATATCTTTATGTTATATTAGTTATACCTTTTAATTATATTAGTTGTACATTTATGTATTATATAAAAGTATGACTAATATTAATTAAAGGTATGCGTAATATTTATATAAAGGTATATATGTACAAATTAAGGTTTTTTTATGCTGAAATTATAAATTTTTCGTTAAAATTAGGATTTTTTGCCAAAATTAGGGTTTTTTGCCAAAATTAGGGTTTTTTTTTAAAAGCTAAACTGTTACATAAAGGTATACTTAACATAATATAAAGGTATACTTAACATAATATAAATGTATCACTAACACAACATAAAAGTCATGATAAAAAAAAAATTAAAAAAAAAAAAGAAATGCGCGGATCCGGGTCGGATTCAGCCCGACCCGACCCGCGTTGCATGGATCTAAGATCCATGCAACTGTTGCACCCAAGTCTTACTCTAAATTTATTTCAATCCACCAAACCATAAAAAGGGCATATCAATTAATACAAACTATATAAAATCATAATTACATATTGAGTTGATTGTGTTTAATCTTTAATAATTAATACATCAAACTGACTTTTCGAATTTAATTTCATTTATGAATAAAAGTAAAACAATTAAATTTCCTTCTTATGGAGTTTTAAGTTTTAACCATGAAATATTAGGGATACTTAAACTATATTTATTATCTCCTTTATTTGAGTAGTTTTTTCTTCAACAACTGACGGAAGCCTATAGTTATTATTGATCCAATCATAAATTCTAGTGAAATTTTAAAATATTATTAGTATTGTGTATTATTGAATTTCAACAAGATGTATAACTAATTCTATGTGAAAGTATACATATAATAATAATATTTGTACATTAAAATAATTTCTTTAAAAAAGATCAGAACAATTTAGGTTTTCTCGATCAATACTTTAAAAAAATAATGTATGATTTTGTTGGTCTTCAAATGGTAAGAGGTTTAGAGGGGACAAATAAACCTTTTCAAAATTATCAATTATTTTTACTCAAAAAAATGTGAAGTCTTACTGCAACACAGTAACCTAGAGAGTTTACTACACTGTAAATAGATTAGAAGAATACAACATTATTGAGTGTTGTTGTATACAAAGAGAGAAAAATCTCAGTTTTATGCGGCATATTAAATGTTTTCATTTGAAAAGACTTATGAAATTTTAACAAGGGTTTAATGCAATATCTAATAAATGTATGAAAAATATGTATATGAAAATTGTAAATAGATAATGAGCAATGTATGGTGGTTTGCGGGTGGAGTAATTCCTCCATGTCAACTCTATTCCTTTTTAAAAGAGAACCTTTATTAAGATAAGCTTGGTTTACGCAACCTAGCTATTATAAACTTTTAAACCTAAAAACTTCCACACAGGTTGCTCGAGCTACTTTCGATCAAGACCCACACAAAATCGCACAACCCATATAGAGTTGTTCACCTTATAAAAGATGAATATAACTTAGTAGAAAGCCTCGTTTCTTTTACTAAGTACTCTTAAAATAACTTAAACACATAATAAAAATATTTAAAGTATATGAGAGTATCTTCAATTGATATTGAGCAAATCTTTTGATTTAATTTTTGAAGTAGGGTTGATAATTTGGCTTGCTCTTGAGGTTGAGTGACTAAAATTTTGAATGTTAAGTGCTTTAGAACTTTGAAAGCTTTTCTTGCTTAGATTCAAATCTTAGTAGTTGTTTCAATTTCATTCTTCCTCTATTTATAGTAAAGAGGTTTGTCCATTGAAGAGAGACAAAACTGATCATTTAATGCATGGTCCTTCTTGTACAGTCTTTCATTTAATGCGTCTTGAACATTACCTGAGGGACCGCTCTTTCTTATCTGCGAAGACTACAACTTACTAGACAAGTGTCTTTGCTTGGTTAGCTTTTCTTCATAGTATTGCAGTTTATCTCTACTAGTAATATTCTTATGTGATAAGACTTGGCCATGATGTTATAGTATCCTTAGACTTCATACTAGGTAAGATGTCTTTTATTCTATAATAACTTATATGCAGTGAAGTAACCTCCAGACTACAGTAGACTTTAATTCTTGCTGCATTCTTCCAATTTTGTGTTTTCTTGTACTTAGCTTTTAGAGCATTCTTCTTAATTCATATTGCTTACAGCAGGATACTCGTCTTGTATCTTTTCTTTCTTCACTCATGTTCCTAGGCAAACTATTAAATATCACTTAAATATTGTGAGAAAAAAGGATAATTCTAAAATTCTATTATAATTATATTTTATCTCATTAAAATCCAAACATTAAATTCATACCAGATTTTGTATTATAACTTACTATAAATAAGAGTTAGTCTTATGTGCATCAGGTGCAATCGGATCGACTCGAGTGATCCGAATCTGTGCATTCCTTTTTACTTTTTTTATGATTAATGTGTTGTCTTTATATTATATTAGTGTGACCAATTATATTAGTATGACTTTATATACAAATATCCCTACCTTAATGTAATATTTTAATTTAAAAAAAAAAATTAACGCAATTTATACATATATATACCTTTATATAATATTACACATACCTTTTATATGATATTACTTGTACCTTTATATCATTATAATCAATTATATTTACTACTGCGATATATTAAGATTTCACTCTATCACTAGGTGACCCATATATCAGAAATATTCGTCTCTATCCTACCCCATTATAATAGAGAGACTGTCTTCAATAACCCCATTATCATCACTCTGTTAAACGGTAGGGGTGGACCATGGGGTGGGGGGGGTGGGGGTGAGGGTGGGCCATGGGGGTGGGGTGAGGTAAGAAGAAGATGACTAGTTGATAGCGGCTTTTCTTCTCCTTGGATACTTCTGCAAGACAATTGACAAGTTATGGCTTTAATTACTCATTCTTGCAAATACTTTTTTTTTTTGTATTGTAATATATATATAAATTTTTTTTTTAAAGGAAAGTAAGGATTGTAAATTTGCATTACCATTTCTAACTGAGAAATTCACCAAAACTAAGTTGTAATATTTTAAGGGTGGGACTATCCGCACCCCGGCAATTTCTAAGCACACCCCAATTGCTATTCACACACCATAAAATTAAATTAAATTTGTATAAAACTTTAAACACACCCCACTCATTTACAAATTTACCCTTTGCCCTAAAATTAAAAAACAAACCCCCACTCCACTCACACCCCACTACACCTACCCTACTTTGGAACAAAAATACTAAACACACCCCATCACCACCAACATACTAGGGCAAAGTGAAGTAGGAGAGGAGCACACCCCCGTCGGCCGTTAGAATCGAACACAAGGAGTTTGCTTCACTCCAAAAGAATCGAACATCTTCAATGGACTCCCAAGGTAAGTGATAATCCTTTTCTTTTGTAGTTGTAGTTGAAGGAAAGTACATACATGGTTAGATATGTTTTTAGTTGAAAATTTTGTGTACAACATGAACCACTTTGTGCATTTGTGTATGTATATAGATATGTGCGTCGAGTAAGTGTGAAAAATCGAGGTTAGAATCGCAATTTTTTGGTGCATTTTGTAGAAATCTGCACCTTTCGTTCGAACCTGGTTTGTCGAGTGATGTATAGAGTGTTCGACCACTAGGGTCGAACGGTATTAGCTTGAATCGGCTTCGGTGGTCGAACGGGGTACATGTTGTTCGACTTAGCCGGTCGAACGGTATACTTGTTGTTCGACTTATACTGTCGAACGGGATACTTGTTGTTCGACTTATCCGGTCGAACGGGGCGTGAATGTTTTGGCTTGATCTGGTCGAACGTTATGAGCATTGTTCGACTTTCTTTGGTCGAACGGAATGTGTTGTGTTCGAATTCAATGGGTCGAACGATGCATGTTTTGAGTCGAATTCTTCAGTCGGTTTGTGGAAAGCATGCATAATAGTGTTTTTCATAGTTTACTCATTCTGATATATTTTTTCGTTGCTATGCAGGTAAGATATATAGGAGGCGACCAACGGCCTCAGAAAGAAAGCGACGGGCCGAAGAAGGACAATCTTCTGAGATGCCACCAAATCCTTGGATTGCACAGGCCTCGGAACCGGTGCAAGAGCAACAATTTGAGGCCGGTATGGAAGAGGCACCAAGCCATCAGTTATCCATTGTTGAGGTGCCTGTTGTTGATGAACCAGCTGGCCCTAATGTGATGGAAGGGGAGGTAGATGAGGAGGTAGCAGAGGAGGATGTGGACGCAGAAGAGGAGGAGATTTTGACTGGGCCATTTCCTGGGGGGCCTGTTAACCCAGTCTTGATCCCAAGCTTCAAATGTCATGTGGCGGCGAAAATTTGGAGTAATGAAGAACGCGACGTTCTAAAGTTTTGGTGCCACACTACAAAGTTGGAGTCGTGGAAGTTGGAAGTTGAGCCGGATGATTGGTTGAGATGGATGAACCGCTCGAAGATCTATGATTTGCGGTTCATATCGTACAAGAATCCCAACAAGAACCTGCTATGTGCCTTCGTGGAGCGTTGGCATCCCGAGACCAACAGTTTCCACATGCCGTTCGGGGAGATGACCATCACCCTAGATGATGTTTCCCAGATTACGGGTCTTCCGGTGACAGGGCATCCTGTTGTGTTGCCTGATGAGCCACCAGCTCCCACCCCATTGTTGATATCCACATTCCTTGGTATAGATGTAGAAGATGCTGAGAGGGCATTTGATGGTTCAAGAGGTTCTTCAGTCAGGCTTGAGTGGCTTCGATCACGATTTAGTGGAGATATCACTTCAGATGACGAGGCGACAAGAAAATGCGCAGCAAGAGCATATTTGTGGTATGTGCTTGGTTGCACCGTCTTCTCTGATAAGAGCGGCTCCAGAGTCTCGACGAATATTTTGCGATTATTGGGAAATGTGCGTCGAGTGCACACTTATGCTTGGGGCGCCGCTGCACTTGCGTATCTATATCGGCAGTTGGGCCTGGCTTCGCGTTACGGGGTGAGGCAGATGGCTGGATACTTAACATTGTTGGAGGTATATTTGAAACACATTTTACAATTTAAACCTTTGTTAGCTGTTAATTCGGACTGACAATTGCTTTATCTGATGCAGGCATGGATATACGAGTACTTCCCAGTGACGAGGCCAACTCACAACGTCGCTTTTCGTACCGGGATGTGTTTGGCCGGTAGATGGGCCCAACAAGCCTCACCGGGCCCATCCATAGACCGTGTAGTCGCCTGGAGGGAAATATTGGATGATTATTCGGCAAGTAATGTAAGCATTTTGATAATTGTTGCTCAAATTTAAGTGAGTCTACTTGAATCCGTTCAAATTTCGATCATGAACACATCTTGCAGGTTGTATGGACTCCTTATGCTGGGATGCGAGATGATTATCCCCGAGAAGATGTCGCGTTCTACGTCGGATGCATTCGTGCCTTCGATGTAGTGGAGCCTTACCATCCCGATCGCATCTTGAGGCAGTTTGGGTGCGTTCAGACAATTCCTGAAAACCCTCTCATCCCAAGCAGAGTAAGGAGAGGTAGTACGGGTGCACGATACAGACTTGCGTTTCACCTATTGGGGAACTACTTCCGACAGTGGAGTAGTCATTTGTTGTCTGCTGAGCATCTCGGTCGAAATGCTCATCCTGCTTGGGAGTGCTCGCCCGACTACATGGAGTGGTTTACTACTCACTCACATCCGAGGGTTCAGAACCCTGCTTTTGCTTCTCGAGGACGCGCTCATGCCTCCAGTGCATCCCAAGGTGCTCAACCTTGGGAGATGATTCATATGGCACGCGCTCATATCCACCCGTTGGTCGACCGGCGAACAACTGTCGATGATCGACTCGACATACTCGAATGCACTCTTGTCACGCTTGGTTGATTTCAGGGCACGAGCTTTTGCCTTGCTAGGTCTGCCCCGAACACGCGTCTTCACCTCAGGTTCCATCAAGGACGAAGTGGATGGCAAAGAGATCTCTCGGAGTCGTTTCAGTAAAAGTAAGCGTTGAGATTTAGACGAGGACTCGAACATGTTGTTAATGCAGCCCACTGTCTCTTGCCACCGACTACCAAGCTCTTCACCAATGTTGACGTCACACTTCGAGGGCTCACAGTCAAGCTTTCTCCAAAAGTTGTGAACCATGTCCAGCGTGATGGGTGCCCCGATTCGAGTCAATTCTGCCAGCTCATGCGCACATGGCAACCCACAGGTTCTCCTCAACACACACCCACACAACAGGGAATCCACGCCGCATGTGTTAACTCCTTCAAGCTCCTCGAAAATCTTGTGCAACGCAGCATGTGACACCAATCCTCGGATTATCTTGAAGAGAGGGGACTTGTATCGATGATGGGTGATATGCAAACTCTTCTCGAAGGATGCTTTGATTGTGTTGTGAGACACAATCAAAAGTCCGTGAATCCTCTCCCAGGAGATTTCGAAATTTGATTGGCTGGTTCCCAGTTGTTTCTTCAATTTTGAATGAGCACTTTCCGCCCTACCAAACAAATCGAAGCAATTTTGGATAAGTTAATGTCACCGTAGAAATGACATAAACAAAATGTAATGACAATTCCATACAATTACACACGTACCGACTACTTGTGGTGTTATCGAAATGCATAATGTTGTTGGTCCAGCAGGAAACAAACTTTTCCTTGTAAGGTGTAATCCAATTATCAACAACGTAATTGACGGCCTCCGGATAGTCGGCATAATCATCTCTCAACCTCCGCAACAACTCGTTGAATTTAGGCAAATCCTCAGCAACCATCAACGAGTGGAATGAGTTGTTAAATGAATCCCACTTCTCTTTCTTCGGGCCCAACATTGGTCTACACTTGGCCAGAACATTCTTGCTGATATGCCACCGGCACAACAAATGCTTGGCGTTGGGAAAGGTAACTTCGATGGCATTCATCAGTGCGATCTCCCGATCAGTGACAATCACACTAGGTAGTGTATCTTGATCCATTAAGCCCTTCAAGATTGTGAGCGCCCAAATATAGTGCTCCTGTCGTTCGGACTCCAAATATACACAAGCAATCGAGAAGGTGATATCGGTTGATGTGATACCAACAATCTCCAAAAGAGGCATCTTATACCGATTGGTCTTATACGTGCAGTCCATCAAGATGACATTCGAAAATGCACGCAACAACTCGACACTGGTAGGGTGAGCATAAAACAAATTTTAAACCCGATCGGTTTGCTCGCATCGCTTGTCGAGATAATAGTACTTATGGTGGCTCAATTTCTCCAACAAATATTGCATCTGCGAACGACCTCCATGCTCAACTACACGGTGCTTGTGACGGACATTGTATATGGTCTTCAGTGTCGACTCATTATCAACAAATGTTTCTTTCAAACTGCTCAAGATATCTTTGGGCTTCGTGTTATTCTTCGTCAAGTCGTACACATAACGATCTTCCAAATCTGTCAATCGACCGGCATACGAGTGCCCCACCAAATACGCCCCCATCGGGTGATTATGAGATCCACATACAACGGTTATACACCATTCACCGGCATCATTGATTTGGAAGCCCTTCAACGAAAAAGGACAATCACATTTTTTCGTACCAGTAACTCTCCCTCTAGAGCTCTTTACAGGCACGCCCTCACCTTCGGCACCCAAATTTGGTCTTTTTGTCTTTGGCTTAGTTGGGCGGTATGTCCCACTCCTTTCACAACATAGATAAACTCTAGGCCGCCTACCACTAGCCACCCCGTCAGATCGCTTCACCAACACCACCATATTAAGTTTATGTCCGACTCCTTTTGCCCAATCTACCATAGCCGTTCGATCTTGAAAAACTAAATCAGTCGTAAACTCCTCTGTATAATCAACTTGTTCATACAGTGGATCCATCACAGCCACATCACGAACGTATTCCTCTCCGGCATTTACCACACTCAATTCCGTCGATTTCGAACCATTTTCCTATTAATCAATGAACAAGTAAAATGGATAATGATAAATTATACTCTGAACAAATACGATTAACAAATCACATTGAGTTCGACCAAAACGGCTATGCAAAGCATGACCCGTTCGACCAAAATGAAAGAACACTATAGGATTCGTTCTACCGAAAGGGTTGAACACTTAGTACTGCGTTCAACCGACAAGGTCGAACACAATGAGTTGCGTTCAACCGAATCGGTCGAACACTTTATGTAGCGTTCGAACAGACAGGTCGAACGGATAATCTTCAGTTCGGCTGATTCAGGTCGAACACTCTTTGTTTTGTTCGGCCTGAATCGGTCGAACGCGACTTCCAGCGGGAATTTTGAAGCTTAATCCTAAAGTTCGATTTTTTTTAAAAAAACGCTAAAAACTGTAAAAAATTAACTTATCCACTTACATTGCTCACTTCGCAAGTATCTTCACGTTTCATTGACATTTTCTTTGACAAAATCTGCTTGCTCCACCAAATTTTTTGCTTTAAGGTTTTCAAATGGAAGGGAAATGGAGATGGGGGTTTGGGTGGGGTGAGATATGCACTTGGGGTGTGTTTAGTGATTATGGGGTGTGCTTAGAAATATGTATCTTAATATTAGAATACAAGGGCTTTTTAGACATTTTATAAATAATTACTTTTCATTTAATTAATAGTGGGGTGTGCTTAGAAAAGGGTGGGGTGCGGATAGTCCCACCCTATTTTAATTGTACCTTGAAAATCAACTTTAAAAGCAAAAGATACATTTGTTTAGAATTATTATTGTGTAGGTTTTCCTTATTCCACCATACTTCAATTATTATCTGTTTATGATATCATAAACTAATTTAGAGTAGAAAATCAGTACGAGTTGTCAATTATATACTAAATAATTAATTTAATATTTCATAACATGATGCATATATGTCTATATTTATGAAATCATCATTATATTGATGATATATATTAATTCAATAAAATACTATAACTATAATAATCTTTGTTAATTAAATGCAAACATCTAATTTAATCAATCTTTCTTACATATTATATATAACCTACTTGGGATACACATGACACAGCCAGAAAGGTCCTCAAAATTAATTATAATTGGTTTTTATTTTCAAAAATTATGTAATATATTTATTAGAAATTAAACGGCCATATGAAACAATATTATAAAAATACTATAAATATTTATTAACATTTTAGAAGATTATATGAGTGGTTTTAAATTATAACTAACGAAAAAGGTTACATATCATAATAATAATATTTTTAAATCCAGATGATTAAATACAATCTCAATAGTTTATTTAATATATTTAAAACAAACCCACCTTACATGGGGTTCATTAGTTCTTGTCAGGATAATTTGATACATAATTTTAATTCTCTATTAGAGACGATGTAAGAGTTTTGAGTCATTTTGTCACTCAATTATCTAATATGTAAAACCATTCAAAGTTGAAAAATGAATCTAATTTATATGTGAGGTGATCTCACGGATAGCTAATATAAGATGAAATCCATCAATTACAAATAATATGTGAATTGTAGGGGTATAGATTGTGGGATGATTGTCTCACTTGATAATATTCGTAAAACAGTCTTACAAAAGATTCAATCATAAAACACCGATCGAGATCAATAAACATACTATATATTTAAAATTATGCTAAGTTTGATAAAAATGACAGTTGGAGTAAAATTTATGATTTTTTCAATAATTAAACGAAAAAATCATCTGGAAATATTTACATGCAAACTACGTACTGACCATAACAATTTGAGGATTGTTAATTTCGACCGATCTGAATTATATATGTGGACAAATTAGCTTTTAATTTTCTTTAAATTTGATTAGCCTTTTGAGTAGTAATTATACTTTTTTTTATTAATTATACATAGTATGTTAAGTATAATTACTATTACTAAGTATAATTATACTTAACATTGTCAACTTGAAAATTGATAGGAATTCAAAATTCTCCAAATTATAGAGGGCACTTCTCCTGAGTACATATGACAATTTCAAGTAAAATTTGAGGTTCAAGATTAAATTTACGAAAAATTAAAATATGAAAGACTAAATTATAATTTTAAAACTAAATAGACGAATTTTCACTTTATTCTTGGGATCAGAGCCATCCCAAGTTTGCATGTTGTATTGGGCATAGCCCCATAGGTTGATAGTAATTAATAGTGTATTGACTACTATATATTTATGTATAATAGGTTTAATATTTTCTTTAATACATCTATATTTTTATGTACACACATAGTGCGTAGAAATTAATTAATCTCGTGCTGCTAAATTAAATGGGGAAGGAACCTTAACTTCGAGCTACAAATTGTTGTAGTTTATAAAGTCATTTTTATAAAAAGGTTAATTACATAAACAACCACGAATTTATGTTTCAGTTTCCTTTTGATCATAACACCATAAATACTTAATTTAACATTTGTTTTAATTTAAGACATATATATACTTTTCGATCTCTAATTGCTAACGAGAAACTTAAAATATATAAAGCAATCTCACTCATACCCAATGTGGAAATTAAAGAAAAAAAAATCCCAAGCCATCCACCCCTCCACCTCTTTTAGAATAGAAATTAGCAGTGGAAATTGAACAACATTTCGCCAAGCTAGTGGCGATTGAAGCAGGGAGGATTGAGTTGCTGAAATATCTAATGGAATCTTTGAGAACTCCTATATCTTAGAAAGAAGACTCGCAGATTAATGAATACAAGAAATGGATGGAAGATGAACACAAGTAAATTCAAATTCAAAAACTGAATACGCTCTATTTTGATTTCATGAGCCACGCGGTGTACAATCCTTCTCCGGTGAGAAACGACAAGTTGGGCGTCGCCTTTTCTCAGCCAATCCCTGCTACCTTCTCGAATGCATCGTGTAATTTGTTTTACTCCAATTTTACACGGGAAAATAGTAGAGAAAAAAGTATGGAGTAACAAATCTTGTAAACAATTAGGTAAGAACTTCAACCCTAACGTCATCAAAGACTAATGGTGGAAGTACGTTCAACAAAGAAAACTCGTGATTCAGATTGAAAATATTTGTGTCTTTTTTTCTTATCTGCAAATTTGCAATAATCTCTAATGGTTGTATGCCTTTGGCTAAGTTGATGAGGACGACAACAGGGGGATTAGGTATCCTTGAGACTTTCTTCTCTAATTTATTTATTTATTTTTTTTGGATTCTTTTTTTTAATTTCTACTTGGGACGATGATGTGGATGATGACTTAAATTGGTTTACACATTTCGGACTTCACGTCAATAATTGGAGTCTGAAAACTCCAAATATATTTTAAATTAAAATATATGTTAGATTGGACATTTATAGTGTTATAGTTAAATTTCATGTTACAATTAAAACTACACTCTAAGTTCACATATTAACCCTTTATAATATTCAAACTTTGTTCGATTATTGTTGGACGAGGACGGCCTTTCCTTTAATTTCGATTAATAATAGATGTTTTGATTTCATTAACATAACTATTTACACATGTGTTTGTTTAATTGGTCAAAGAAAGAACTTCACAATTGCTGGTTTTTTTTCAAATCATCCAAACGCACCAAATAAAGTGATCCCGTTTCACTCATTTTTCTTGACCTATATCACTCCGATCAAAAAAATTGAGCAGCGAAAACAAATTGTTGTCGAGAAAACATAATAGTTGATTAAAAATTATTTTGCGACTAACATTTATCATTAAATTATTATCTGAAAAACCTTTAGACAAATAAATTATTTACGACAATATTATTAATATTGTTTCTAATATATGAAGCACCACATCATATTGACGTGGATAAGTTTTTTAACTTATTGTTTAATAGATTTTTGTAAATACTGTGAATTCATATAATCAAATTTTACAATAATACATTGTTTGACCTGTATGGTTTGTGACCTGAACGCATGGTTTGGTCTGGTAGGAAGAGATGTCCTCGATTAAGGTAACATAAATATATGACTAATATAACATAAATGTACAACATTTGGGAGTGAATTTAGATGAGTTTGAACACATCCACCTAAACATGTGGGGATACATGCGAAAGCATGGACGGCACGTGGACTGAATAGGATCTGTTGCACAAATTTAGGACCCGTGTACCAGTTAAACAAATTTTTTTGTCTTATCCAATAAATATATTTAAATTACAATTTAAGTTAATTGTTTTTTTTACTACAACTATCCCTTAAAATTACGATTAAATTATATATATATATATATATATATATATATATGCACATATGTTATGTATATTAGTATATTTTATATCTATATGTATTATAACATTCATATATATATACATTTCCGTATATATTATTATCCTCTAAATATATAAGTTTTATTGAAATATTTGAATTTTATTTTTTTGAACAAGAAATATTGAATTATAAATATATATATAACTTGTAATATGCATATATTAAACATAAATTACAGTTTTGGATATTATTCAATTCACATAATATATATATATATATATAGATATATAATCATAATATCTGTCAAAATAATCAAAAAGATTTTCCGATTTAAGTTTCCATTTTAGGAAATCTCATTTACTACTTTTTTTTTAATTGCATTTAATGTATGGAAACTAAAAACACAATTATTAAAAAAAAAAAAGGAAACAAGGGATTTGAGGGAAGGGGACAGGGTGGGGTGGGGTGGGTGAGGTAGGGGTGGTGGATTAATATTTTTCACCAAAATTGAAACTATAATAATTAATTTATTTTAAATCTATTTAAAATATATAATATATTATATATCAAATGAATCATCTTTTTAATAATCTTTAATTTGATATTCATATTGTGCATATAGAAATAAAAAAATTGAAAATGTCTGTTGTGAGGGTTTGAATGATTTTCTATTTGCTTGAAACATTTGTGTAATATATGATAAGTGTTTTGAGTAATTTATTTTAAATATAAACTAAAATGTAGAAAAATATATACAAATTTTGAAAGGTATTATTAAAAAAATGTACTTCATAAATTATAGATATATAATTAAATCAAATAATATTAAAACAAACGAATTATATTAAAAATGTATAATTTCAAATTATTAACTTCATTTGAAAATTCATTTATACATATGATTGAAATTTATTGCTTATTATTTTAATTTTGTATTTATAATTTTGATGGAGGTGGACCCGTAAGGAATGGGGCGGGGTGGGATGAGATTTTTATTTTTTGATCACAATTCCAAATTAAATATTCTCTTTTAAAATTCGTTCTTATTACATAAAATATCAAATTTATCATTTTTATCTATATCTTTGTGACATGATTTTTATTTTGTATTTGTAATTTTAATTTGATTGTGACGTGTTTAAAATTCATTTTTTATGCATTATACATCAAGTCTAATATTTGAATTTTAGTGCATTTGAGTTTGTTTTTTAAATTGATTTTCAATAGTTTCAGCTATAGTAGTAGACTAAAATATGGGACTAAAAATGTTTTTCAAAGTTAAATAAACTACAAATTAGAAATTTTTGATTATTTCAGAAAAAAAAAATACAAACAAACATATATATATATATATTTATATATGCCTGTGTATACAGTATATATATTGATTTAGAATAATAGAATTATTTGTGTTCATTGTACCAAAAATTTCATTAAAAAATATGTCTATTCATAGTATGAACCCTGATAAAAGATTTTATTTATTAATCTAACTTAAATTTATATTATTCCCATCACATTAGGGATTTATTTAAAAAAAAAATCAGTTACTGTGTAATATTATGACACATAAATTTCTTTTTGTAATGCTAAATTTGATTTATGTGATTTTTAAGTAGTCGAATGTATAAATTTAGTCAAATAGGACACTTTTATTTATCTCATGTTTCGAATGTATACTCTCCAATTTATTTGTTTAACTTAACTATATGTTTTATATTATATTATTATAATTTTAGAATTATAAAATCTTATATGCAAAAACACAGATACATGTCACTATTAATTTTAGATAAGTACGGACAAAGACCAGTCAATTTAATTTGTTGAGGGCCCAAGCCCATACTATTTGTTACGAGAAACCCAGCCCATTAGATGAGGTCATGCAAAACGCCCACTGAGTAAAATTATGGACAAAACAAACCCATTTTAGATGGACTTTTCATCTATGAAACAACTAAATATGAAATTGTAACAACTAAATATTGAAGCCAAATTTCAATAAATTTGATCGCTTGAGATCGATTTAGAGGACGATTCAAGTAGAAACACGAACTTTTCCAATATTAATTATATGCTTAATACAATATTCAAAATCAATATAAAATGGTGATATTATTGTATATTACTCCAAAATAAAATTATAAATATAACATACCATATTTAAAAAAAAAAAAGCATATAAGTAAGAATTTTTGAATCTCTGAATTTTATATATTAATTTTATATGATATATGATGTGATCGAACTGAATGCCTCAAACCGAACCGAACTGAACACAACCGAACTTATCCAGACCGGATGTCTTTCTTAGTGTAGGTCGAACTACTCCTGTCCCGGCGAACTACATTAGCTCGGATAAGAATCTACGAACTGAATGATGTGAAAGCGAAGTGATCTTAACTGCCCGCTATTTTCACGGGTTTGTTACCCATATCCCTGATTTTTAGGCTGATATCAAGCTAACCCTTGATTTCCGGTGGACTCCCACGTCCAACACAACCAGGACTCCTATTTCTACTGCAACAAGTATCAGGGAGTATATATATCCTTGTCTTTTTACACTTTACACACACAATACACAAAATTGAGAGATTACGTTACTTGAGAGATTTCAGAGCTTTCGACTGATTTGAGCGTCGGAGTCCCTACGCCGGGAACCCCTCCCGGTGTCTGTTTTGCAGGTTCGTTGGATCCGACTGTTCGAGATTTCGAGTTTTTGGTTCCGAGAAGACGCACGTTAAACCGGAGCAACATCAATATATATATATATATATATATATATATATATATATATATATATATATATTTGTGTATATATAAAATTTTGAATTTTGTACAAGGTGAAATATTATTTTGTGTTTTACGGAAGTAATAAAAATTAGCTTTTAAATATGAAATATTAGAAATTTTTGTTATTTAAATTTTAATTGAAAGATTATACTTAATGTAAAATAAATTCATTATATTATATGAAAATCAATAATATTGATATTAATTTTGTATTATATATTATATTTGAGAATAAAAAGCCGAAAAATGATAACTTTGAAAATATTTACACGTTTTGCAAGTACTTTTAACAGATTTTAATCAAGTATAAATCTGAATCAGATCTTGTAGCTCAAGTTGGTTCCAACCCTAATGAAGCAAGTTTTCTAGTTTTTTTATCCCCTCTTTTTTACTCCTCTCAAGTCTCAAGCTCAAAAAAAAAAAAAAAAAAATCAAGTATAAATCTGAAATTAGTTGTATGTATAAATTGAGTGTTTAGTTTTTTTAATTATATATTTAATATAAATTCAATTTCAGAGTATTACTTATATATGCAAATAAGAAATTTGACTTTAGATGCATTTTATCTTATAAAAAATTTATATACCATATATGATCTTTATTATCATATGGACATATTTAAATTAAATTAACATCACAAAAAAAAAAAAAACAAATTATGATATTTCTAATATTAAGAGTGAAATGGGTGGAAAAACTTTTGACAATTTACTTTTAGGGCATAATTATAGACATATGGTAATATGATATAAATCTAACTTGCCTAGATTTTATTACGACGAAGTCAAACTCAAACACTAATTAATACAAACTACAAATAATCTATATTGAGCTTGACATAATAACTTAACATCGAGTTTTACATATCAATGCTATAAGTAAATGAGGTTGTAACATCAAAATTGAGGGACCTTAATGTGCATGTAACAACCATACACCATAGTCACCAAGAGCTATTAAAATTGGAGTTAATCCTCATGTGATGGTGCTTATTTTGTGAGCATTAGTTGGAACATGGTCAATTTTGTGGAGAAATGTTGATCTCGATTCAGCTTAATCGGTAAGTTGTTGTTGTCTTCAATTTTTTGTTAAAGGTTCAAGTTGCAACTACTCTTAAAATTTGGAGTTTCGAGAATAACAATATTCCTAAAATTCCTTTTGACGGTGCTTATTTTGTGAGCATTAGTTGGAACATGGTCAATTTTGTGGAGAAAGGTTGATCTCGATTCAGCTTAATCGGTAAGTTGTTTTCTTCAATTTTTTGTTAAAGGTCAAAGTTGCAACTATTCTTAAAATTTGAAGTTTGGAGAAGAACAATATTCCTAAAATTTCTTTTAATTGATTGGCTTTACAGTAATTTTCAATTTTGTTAATACAAATTATAAGTTATTGTTGGACAATATTATAACCTAAGACAATGCTGACTACCCAACTAGAAGTTTTGGTGGACCTCTTCAAGAAGCAAATATTATAGTCAAAAAAGTTAGGTAGCAATGTACATAGACAAGAGAAACATATAAGACCCACTAAAATCTTATTGATAACCTCTTTCAAGTGTCCAAATATGGTACTAAGTAATAAGAAAATCATAAAATTAATTGAATACTCCCCTTTTCTTAACGTCAAAAAAGGGAAACAATCACTGCTTTCGGTTTGAAAAACAAATACTATACAACTTGCTTTCACACATCATACTTAGCCATATTACACGATTTTAATTTTTAAATACGTGTCAACCTATATATGGGTACACATTGAAGTCAATTTAATCTCTGTCACTTATTATGAAGATCTGCAATCTACAATTGTCTTTTGAAAGTGACAATCTAAGTAAAAAAAAAGACAATTTCGTTCTACCCAGCCAAAAATATCCCATGATATCCAAAAAAATCCCAAAAAAGAAAAATTTCATAACAAGACTCAATTTATAAATTAGTTCTCAATTTTTAATTCAAATTTTAAAGTTTTTCAATAAGTGGATTAATTTTATATTTTTTCTCAATTTAAGGTTTGAAAATTAGATTGAATTCTCAATTCAAAACAAAATTTCATTTTATTTTTATTTTAATATATATTTATAGTTTAGATAAATTAAGACAACTTCGTGCAATTTTAGAACGATCTTCATTCTACTTATATTAATTTATATATATATATATAATAAATACAATTCAAAAAATTAAGATTCCTTTATTTTCTTAATTTTATGAATAAAATTATAGAAAATCGATTTTAATATTATTCAGGTTAATAAAAATTATATTTTATGAATTAAATTAATTATATTTTTTCTCTTTCTTTTTTTCATATAAGTTAAGATAAGTTAGATAAAAATTGTTCTTAAAGCGTACTAACTTGTCTTAATTTATCCAAAATATGAATACATATTGAAATATAAATAAATTTATAAATATAAATAAAAAAGAATATGAAATTTTGTCTTGAATTTAGAATTCAATCTAAATTTTAAGCCTTAAATAAAAAAAAAAAGATAAATTAAGCCGCTTATTGAGAAACTTTAAAATTTGGATTCAAAATTGAGAATTAATTTATAAATTAAGTTTTATTATGAAATTTATTCTCCCAAAATTCTCAAAGTCTTGGAGGATAAGAAATGGAAAAACAAAACAATTCTTCTTCTTCTTTTCTATAAAAAATTCTTATAAACATGAACAAACAAAAGTAAATAAATAAAATAGCACAACGTTTATATGAAATCTCATGGAGTCACGGTTATAATTTCGTGAAATGAAACCTCACTACTCACAATTCAATCTCAATTTCCATAAATGACTCAATATTTTGTGAATTATAAATTGATCTGTTTGATGAAATTAAATTGTAAAACAGTGTCATAAGAATATATCATACGTTACACTACTCAGATTGTGAGTTGGTTCTAGGAAGCTTCATAAATCCTTTATCTTAAATCATATAGAGCTCATGAATAATTGTCGATAGAAGAAAAAAGAAAATTAAAAAAATGATACCTTTCCTTAAGAAGTTATAGCGTGGCGGTGTAAACTTAAAAAATTCCACGCGCAAAATCAAATGAAATTGAAATCTTCCTAAAACATTATTGATATATATATAATATGCCACGCGTAAAAGTACTAGTTCAAAATAAGGTTGTCTATAATAGATTTATATATAATAAAGACCAAATACAAGAAAATGCGATGCATCTCAATTATGAAGTTTTTGTCTACTTATATAACACTTAATATTTATTTACTTAGACTAATTTTCTTGTAAGATTGATAAGAGAATAAGTCGGTTCACTTGTTATACATAGGGTGCATGTTTGGATAATATTTGTCATCGAATTAAACACTCTCATAAACTTAATCTAAGAATTAGTATTATTTTTTTCAGTTTCAAAATACTTCCTCCCATTACATTTAAGTGTTTTTTATAGGTCAAATTTATTCTTAATTGTTAATATTTTTTTATTTTATACAACTTTATTTCAATATTACCCTTAGTAACATTAATTTCTTACTTAAATTTTAGGATTTTAATATAACCTTTTTTTCAATTAACTTGATTCTATTTCTAATTATGCATTCTAAATGCATTGATTAGTTAGAAATATATTTGATCAAATTTTATGTTTCTTAGCCTATGAATTGTTTTTTAAATGATACTTAATTAGAATCGGGTAGAATATATATAATGGGAAAAAAATATATATTCCTTTTGCAAATAAAATTTACCCAATTTGGTATCTAACTGAATGAAATTTTAAAGTTTAATTTGCTAAGCTAATCGAGATTGAGTTATTTGTGTATATGATTCAATTTGCACACGTTTGGTGTCTCCATGCTTCAGCCAGTAGTGACGGATTTAAGATTTCAATCAAGGGGCCTAACATATAACCACTTTCAACATGAAAATATATCAAAAGTGGTGACTAGATTACATCTCAACATCGCAACATCAATGTAAAAAATAAAATAACAATACATGAATTACATATTTTTTATTTTTCATGCTTTGAAATCGTTGTATAATAGCTTCATTGCTAACATTTCTAAACATATCATTTTCAATATGTTACTATACAATCATTTAATAATGTATCATTCATTTGATTGCGACTGAACTGTTAATGATCATTATCAAAAATGATTGGAGCAAGTGATACTACTACATTTACTTCATAGAAGTTTTTATCCAAACACACATTAAAAAAATAGTTTTCAAGTTGACTTTCAAATTCATACAAATCAACTTCAAAAAATTCAGATGGATAACTTTTTTTAAGACGTTGTTTTTGTCAAATACAACAAATAAGTCTCTAGGATCATAACACATCATACAAAGAAAAGCAATGATTACTTCATTAAAATGATAATTTACCTCTTGAACTTGCATGTTAATGACAAAATAAAGTAGCTCAATGTGATAATGATGAAGATTAGTTATCTTTTCAATTCTACACCTTAATCCCCCTCAAGGTACATATATATCTTCTATACTTAATAAATCTATCTCATGTTTGCTACAAAATTTTGAACCTTCTTTCAACAAAGCATCTAAACCATCTTCTCTCAATGCTTGCATATGAGCTTTTTGAATTCTTTTACAAGATTCAATATATTGCATTAACAATATCTTAATTGTTCCTTTGCAGAGCTTGTGGCAGTTCATATGTGACTCCAAAAAGTTTCTTATAAGATGTAAAATAAAGATAAACTCAAATTGATTCACAATATTTAGCAAATCAATTGTTTCAACCATTCATGAATCATCATTACCATTCTTTTCAACATATAACATTGACAATAAAAGAAAATAAATGCATCAAGTTTATGAGAGTACCATAATGGGAACTCCAGCGAGTATCTCCCAACCGCTTCAGTGTCATTTCTTGTTAAATTCCTCTCACAGTCTGACTTCATCATTTTTAATCCCTCCAATGATCTTTTCAATTTGCTTCCCTCAAAACATATCCATGCGCTTGTAAGAACCTCCAACAACATTATACAGATGTGTAACAATATTGAAAAATGAATCGATACTTGTATACCTTTTAACAATGACAACAAATGTCAGTTGGAATTGATGAGCAAAATAATGAATATAATAAGCAACATGATTCTTCTTTAGTAACAAACTTTTTAAACCATAAAGTCCACCTCTCATATTGCTCACTACATCATAACATTGACCCTTCAAACTAAAAATACTCAAATCTTATGTGGAAAACAATGACTCAGTACATTTCTCAAGTAAAGTTGTAGTTTTATCAGTAACATGCACAAGATTAATAAAACATTCAATAACACATTTATTTTTATTCACATAATGTATAATTATTCTCATTTGCTCTTTGATATATACATCTGGACACTTATTAGCTAAAATGAAAATTCATTTTCTATGTCTTTAATGATAGAATTAGTAATCTTAGTAGCATCTACACTTAAAATATCCTTATGAATCTCTATAGATGTTATAGCTTTAGATTTTCAAAAGCATTACACAACACAATATTATTGATTTCTTCATTATATAAATTAATAGCTTTCAAAAGCTTAATAAAATTTTCTTGATTCAATTACTCCTCCGACTCATCATTTCCTCAAAATTATAATCCTTGTATAGTGAGATAATATAAACAAACAATTGATGCTTTCAACCTACAACGATAATCAATCTTTAACTGCTTTGATATCATAGATAAATAGATACTTCAATGCGTTGAGCTTGATTCATCAAATCTTAACAAGCCAATCCACATTGATTATGATCATTATTATGATCTCCAAAATGATCTCTCAATCTATCTTTCGTACGCCAAGTATTAAATCTTTTGAATACAAAAACATCATGGTCTCTTTCACTATGTCCCGTAGAGAAAATTTAATAATATAAATAAATTGTTACATATTTTGTTATGTTATACTTCGCATGACTTGCATAATGATAAATATGTCATTTAAATTATTTAGGTTGAAAATTGAAAAATAGTCATATTGTAGGTTAATTTTTGATTTTAACCCCCTCTGACTATCCTTATGAAAGTCATGTGTAAGTGACATGTTGTGCATTTCGCTGGAAAAGTTTTCGAAAAAAATATTTAGGTTGTGCTTTGATAAACTTTTGAACTTTAGGTTGCAATCAAATAAAAACTTAAGTTTAGGTTGTAAATTTAAAAAAAAAACGACCTTGCTTTATGTTGGTTTTTACATTTAACTTATTTGTTCTGTTAATAAATATTTTAATAAGAGAACAAAAGATAAAATATTGTATCAATATACCACAGGGTAAAAAACAAAAACTCATTTTAAGTATACGTAATTTAGCATGTTGATATATCATTTATAAATATTTTCATTTCACTATATAAAGTACACGAATTTTACAAGTTACAACATTTCGGACTGCAACATAATAAAATCTCACCGGAAATTGTTCAAGTGCATCTAAATTTTGCACTTTACTATATGAACTTTAAAAGTTTTCATTTTACTAAATAAAGTTCATAGGTTTTGCAGGTTACAATATTCTAGTAATCACGTTGTAAAATTTCATCAATAACTGCTCACATGCATGATTTTTAGAGGAATAAATTTGTTTTGAAGATGTCATTTATAATATCTTCGCTACTAATCTATTTATTATTATTATTATTATTATTATTATTATTATTATTATTATTATTATTATTATTATTATTATTATTATTATTATTCAATTATAAGCCTAATTTGAGAAGAAAAAGAAAAATAAATAAATTCATCAATCTAAAAATTAGATCAAGGCACATGAGCCGTTTTCAATAGGATTTTTATGATTTGGAGCTATAAGTACTGTAACCTGCAAAAACCTTGTACTTTATATAGTGAAATGAAAATTTAAGTTTATATTACAACGTGTTAAATTGAAATGTATTTGAATAGTCTCCAATGACATTTGATGACATGACAATCGAAAATATTTTAACCTGCAAAATTTATGTACTTTATTTAGTAAAATAAAAATATTTAAAAATGATATAGTAAAATATTAAATCACATATACTTGAGATTTTGTACTTAAACTTTTAACTTTCTTGTGTTATAGTTAGTAGTATTGTGGGTATTATGACTGAGAGTATATAAATTTTTTCTTTTTAAATCTGTTCTTGGGTTAGAATTACTTTGTAGAAAAAAATTGTGAAATAAAAAGGGATGTATAAAAATTACTCCAGTGAAAGTAACATATTTTCTAGTTTATAACTACTGCTATAAATAGAGAAGCTCCTCACAAAAGATATTATTCTTGGATCAATCAACTTTTTTATTTTATTTTATCGATAATCATGAATAGATTTGAACTTTAAATTCATATTGATGATCTACAACATAATTATTTGCAATTGCTACATTTTCCATCCAACTATATTCAATCAAATTATTTATTGAAGACTCATTGTGGCCAATAGACTAAAAAATAGAAAATTGAGATAAATTAAAGGAGCAACTGATCAATATAAACACATTAATTAGCAACTGATTGAGTAATTGATTAGTAACTAATGACAACCACTCGTTAATTAAGATTAAAAGGTGAAAGTAGAGTAAAACCTCTATAAATTAATAATCTTGGGACCATGAAATTATATTAATTTAGAGAGATATAACTATATCGATAAATTAATATTTTATTAATTAAAAGAGAGACTTTTTAAATTCAGCAAATTTAGTACATATATATTGAAAATAAATGAATTCATATACATGTTTTATTGATTATATTCATACATCAACCAATTCTTTGTAACTAATTAAATATATTCATGTATAATATCAATTCATTGTATATAATTAACTATTATATTCATGGACGCGTGTATCAATTCATTGGAATTACTTAAATATACATGTTCACATTAATTCGTTGCATTTAAATTTTAAGAAAAATCAAGTAACAATAGATTCATATTTTAGCCAATTACCATAATATTTATAATTGTAATATTTATGAATTATTAATTTAGAGTTTTAATGGGACCTAATATTTATAAAGGGATTTTTTGAAAAATTATTATCTTATTATCTTATCGAATTTGATGATTTTTTACAAAAGCCTAAGTCAGGACCGGAAGATTTTATTATTTTAGAGAATTTATTAATTTATAAAGTATTAATTTATAAAGGTTTTACTGTAGTATGTTTTAATGTGTTTCCATCACTATCAATTAATGCCATTCCTTAACTAATTAAACCTAACTTCCAATCATAGTTTAGTATAATGAGATAAGAAAATATATATATATATCCCATGTATCGCATACAATTATCCAAGTTATTGGACAGTGCAGCCATGACTTCATCTAAAAAAATTATTGTGTTAATAACTTTCAAAACTTCTATTGCAATATTATCAGAAAATTTTAGTTCAAAACTAATAATTTAATTAATTGAAAATTTAGATATTATTAGAATATCAATGTTTAGATTTGATGAGACAATTCAATCTTGTAATAGGAATTAGAGTACCCAATTTTTCACTGTGTTTAAGTGAAACTTAGACTAAATTTGAGTTTATAAGGTTTTAAGATTGAAGAATGGAGGACTTCGAAAGAAAGCTTGTATGCAGCAATCAAAGAAGAATTGAAAACTCTGCAAGAACAACTTGAAGAGATACAACTGTAAGTTAAAGATACAGCTTGGCTATAACTAAGAGGAGATTACAGTAGTGATGTAATTTAAACATATAGCTTGGGACCTGTCCATTTTCAAAGCTGTGAGATTGATAGAAATCCATCATTCGAGCAGATCACACTTTTTAAAAGATCATAATATCTAAGATACTTCAGATATCTGTACAAAGAAGGAAGATTTAGGAGGTTTCAGACCTGCAAATCTGCATTGAGAAGATATGAAGAGCTTATTAGGGGTGGGGATATGGAAATTCAGAACCAACAAATAAACTTAGTAAAGCAAGACAGGATTGTGTCATTCTGTAACGACTTTTGACTCATATAGATTTAGATTCCGAAGATAAAGAAGATGGGATAATCCTATCTAGAGTCAATTCTAGACTACTGAAAAGGCTTAGTAAGAAGTCAAGAGGAAAGAAGACCTTCTAAAAGAAGACCTGAAGAATCATCAACAAAAAGGTCTTTGTTTTAGAAGTAATAGAAGACAAGAACATGTTACAACACTGCATTTGTATGGTAATTTTTTATATGTTATAATATGTAAAAAAATTCTTACATCAATGAATAAATTTTCTTTCTGTTGATCAAGTTCATTCTTTATGAGCTTTTGCATGATTTACTTTATGTTGTTTTGAGATGTAGTTTAGTATTAATACATCTCTGATGAATTCAAGTTTAAATTATAATACTGCATGAATGTAATGATCTGATATATGTTATAATGCAAAGTAAAAATTTCTTATCATAAATGATATAATGTAAAGGTTTTATCATCATCAAAAAGGGATAAATTGTTAGGATATCAATGTTTAGATTTTAATGAACAAACCAACCTTGTAATAGGAAATTAGAGTACCCCATTCTTCACAATTTTTAAGTGAAATTTAGACTAGATTTGAGTCTGTAAGGTTTTAAGATTGAAGAATAGAGGACTTCGAAGGAAAGCTTGTATGCAACAATCAAAGAAGAATTAAAAACTCTGCAAGGACAGCTTGAAGAGATATAACTATAAGTTAAAGATACAACTTAGATATAACTAAGAGGAGATTACAACAGTTGTAACTTAAAGATACAACAAGATGTGATGCAGGATACGGAACAGAAGTAAACCTATTGCATGCTAGGAAGAAACATTGAATACAGCAACATAATCTAATCAAGCTGCAATACGAGAAAGATCAATTGCAATACGAGAAACGAAATCCTCAATGAATCGGAATGGAGCCGATAGAGACAAACCAAGGTTGCAGGTTCAGACCAATCGGAGGAAGACACATGGCCTAACAAACTACAGAAAACTACAAGCTGCAACTGCCGCATTAATGATCCGCCAAAGAAAAAATAAGCAATATTTAAAGCAAGTCACACCGAGAAGAAGTACATCGATTTCAAATGAAGAATAATTTCTTCAACAAACATTTTTCTACAACTATAAATAGAGAAAGAGTTGCACTGAAATTGGTTACTGAAACTAATGCAGCGAAGCGTATAGATTGAATAAGAACATGTCTTCTATCTATGTTGATTCACAAGAAGAATGCCGTAAGATAGGAAAATAGAAAAAATCCTAATTATTTCATAAATTTGTCCCCCTTGATCAAATACATGAAAAAGGTTTAAATACTAGGTTTCAGCAATAGTAAATAAAATAAAAACCCATCACATATTGGGTCCAACAGAATAATAAATAAAACAATAAAAGAAGCATATTAAATCTTCAATTACCACGGGCCTTCAACATATTAATTCGTAGCGGATCACTCTTGTCTAATATAGAAGCGTGACTTCGTTTCCATCATTCTCCTCCTCTTCAAAATGATTCACCCTCGAATCGGATTTAGCTTCGTCTCTAAAGTCGTTGTCACCATGAAAAGGGACTAAGTACTTCACATTAAATACATCAGCAGTGCGTACATGACTTGACAAACGTAGTCGGTACGTATTCGGGTTAATCTTCTCCATGATTTCCACAGGGCCGATCTTCCGTGATGCGAGCTTATTATACTCATATGCTGGGAATCTATCTTTCATTAAAACAACCCATATATAATCACCAACGGCAAACTGAACGTCACGACGTCGAGCATCAGCTGCGATTTTGTACTTCTTGTTCGCGGCCTCCAGGTGCTGTTGTGTTTCAGCATGTGTGTGCTGAATCTGCTAAATAACACGAGCCTCGGTAGGTATATCGGATGACAATGTAAGGAGATCCAGTAAAGCATGAGGGACAGAGTCGTACACCATAAAAAAATGGGTTAAACCCAATGCTTCGGTTGACAACCTAGTTGTGGGCAAACTCAGCAATGCACAGTTTAACATCCCAGGATTTTAAATTATCACCCACCAAACACCTTAGCAAATTCCCAAGAGACCGATTCACCACCCCCGTTTGCTCATTTGTCTGAGGATGATAGGTACTACTAAAATTCAATTCTATGTTCACCAAACGCCAAAGAGTGCACCAAAAATGACTAAAAAATCTGAAGTCACGGTCCGAAACAATATAAAGGGGCAGCCCATGCAGCTGAAAAATCTCACAAAAAAACAAGTTTGCCACATGCACAACATCAGAAGTTTTCTTGCATGGAATGAAATGGACCAATTTAGAAAATCGACCAACAATAATGAAAATGGAATCATTACCTTGCTGGGTCCGTGGAAGACCCAGGACAAAGTCCATGTTAATAATCGTCTATGGATGAGAGGGAACCGACAAAGGGCGATAAAGATCGGGATTGGTGGTCATTCCCTTAGGGACTTGGCAAACCCGACAACGTAACACAAAATGAGTCATATTTCTATGAATAGTCAGCCAAAAAAATCAACAGCATAACAACTCCATTGAGCGATCACGACCAACATGGCCCGTCCCATGAACCTCAAAAATTATTCTCTGTCATAAACTGCAAGAAGGGATGCAAAGACGGACACCCTTGAAGAGAAAGCCATCGAGTATATTCCTCATGCTTTCCGTCGGCCAACAACCTTATAATCAGACCAAAGAAGTTGTCCGATATATATAAGTCCTGAAACTAATCGAAGCCCAACACCTCCACACGTATATCAGTCAATAAAGTGTGACGATGACTCAATACATCAGACACTCTATTACTTGTCCCAGATTGATGCCGAACCACAAAAGTGAACTGTTGAAGGAACGCCGACCACTTTGCATGTCGAGCAGATAGAGAGTCTTGATTAACCAAATGCTTCAAAGCCTCATGATCCGTATACAAGATGAACTCCCGCTGAAAAAGGTAATGCCTCCAATGTCTATCCGCTAGTACAACATAGAACTCAATATCATAAGTGCTGTAACGAGTCCTAGATCGGTGACCTTACTGAAATAGGCCACGGGATGTCCACCTTGACTCAAAACTGCATCAATACCCACTTTTGAAGCATCACAATGTAACTCAAAAGAGGTCGTAAAATGAGGAAGTACAAGAAGCGGTGCATGAGTTAACTTTCACTTAATAATATAGAATGCATTCTCCGCATTAGAAGTCCAGGAAAAAGTCGGACCATACATGCAGTCCGTGATGGGTGCTATAATGAAGCTAACCAAATAATGCAGCGAAGCGTATAGATTGAATAAGAACATGCCTTCTATCTACGTTGATTCACAAGAAAAATGCTATAAAATAGGAAAATAGGAAAAATCCTAATGATTTCATAAATTTGTCCCCATTGATCAAGCTGCAAGCCGCAACCACCGCATTGAATGCTCTGAGAAGAAAAGTCAAGACACATTAAATGCAAGCCATGCATTTGATCAGTACACATAATTTAAATGAGAGATATTTCCTTCAACGGATATCTTTCTACAAGTATAAATAGAGGTCGAGTAACACTGAAGCTGACTACTGACTAACTGAAAAACTGAACGACAAAGCATTCAAAGCTATATTCACAAAGCATTCTACAGTCTCAGTCACTCGACCTAAAAGCGAAGTGAACAAAGTTCAAATTGAAAGATCCGAAGAAGGATTCAGAAACTCACTTCGATGCACCAGTTGAAGAAAACCTCATATACTTTAACCTTGTTGTTGTGTGCTTAGGTTGTTTTATAAGATTTATAGGTTGTGTGCTTAGGTTGTTTTAACCTCATATACAGTTGATAGGATTTATCCTTACTGTTTGTATAATTGTCTAAGTGATAGACAATTTTCCTGTGTGGGAGTGTAGAAATCCTGCGTGGGTTTACCTTTAGAACTTGCAGTTGCTGTGTATATGCTGGGTTCTAGTAGGTGTTAACTCATTAGGTTGATAGATTGTTAGGTGTTTCCCTGTAATTCAATCTTACTTAATGAGGTTCCTGCTCAAGGAGCAGTGGACGTAGAAGGATTACACCACCATCGAACCACTATAAGTCATAAGTGTTTTATTGTTTTATTTTTATCTGTGCTGCATCTTATATATATCTTGTAATAAGCATAAAAGAACATTTAAAAGAAAAACATATTTGAGAAAACAAGCCTTTGGTTAAAACATATTTTTCGCTGCGTAAAAACTCTAAGTTACAGCGTGCAGCACTGCATTTTAGTGCTGTAAGCAGTAACTGCTGGTGTTGTAAGTTCAAGTAACTTGCAGAACAGTAAGTTTGAAAAAGATTTACAAAATCGAACAAGGTTAAATTATCCCCCTAAACCTCGGATACCACTTGAGACCAACAAGTGGTATTAGAGCGAGTCACCTATCCAGATCCACCTTAGATCCGATGTTTTCTCTGCATCCTTGAAAAATCTCATATTTTTACATATCATGGATTCTTCAAACCATAAATTGTCTATGTTTTCCATAGAAGAGTATGATGACTGGAAGATTAGAATGCAGTCACATCTTTCACCGATGAACGATGAAATGTAGATGGTCATCACAGAAGGACCAATTATTCCTACAAAGGTGAATCCCATGCTGGGAAGAGACATAGAGGAAGGAGCACCTCCACCATCTAACTTTCTGATTAAGCCAAGATAGGAATGCAATAATGAAGATAGGAAAAGAGCCAACCTGGATAATGTGGCCAAAAACGCTCTATTCATCACTTTGGATAAATGCACCATCAGCAAGGTCAAGACATGCATAACATCCAAGGAGATATGAGAAAAGTTGGAGCAGATATATAAGGGCACAGAACTCACTAAGGATAACAAGATCTCCAACGCCACCTAACTATTTGAGCTCTTCGAGATGAAGAATGAAGAGACTCTAGAGCAGCTAGACCTGAAATTCTCTTCCGATAGTGAATGAACTTGAAGCTCTGGGCAAGCACTACACACAAAAGAAGAAAAATATGAAAGTGCTGAGAGCCCTACCAGTGAAGTGGAACAATAAGACCACCGCTATGAGAGTGTCTATGGATCTGAAGTCCATGAGTACTTTCGACCTCTTCTCTGACCTCAAGACCTTCGAGTATGACATCAACAGAAAGAAGAAGGAGGTAGAAGAAATGAATTCAAAGGTTACTGCATTGACTGCAAGAAATACGAAGGATACAGCAACTACAAGTTGCAGCAAACAGTCAGAAGTTACAGCTGAGGATGCAGATGAAGATATAACTCTTTTTCTAAGGAAGTTCACAAGATTCATGAAGAACAACAACAACAACACCACCAACAAGAGGAATGACATCAGAAGAAGTCATCCACCACCTCAGGTATCTTCCTCTACTCAATCAAATGCAAACAATCTTGACTTGTGTTATAATTGCAGAAAGTCTGGACACTATGGAACAAGTTGTCCACATCCAACCGTACACAAGTATCTAGAAGGTGAGAGAGAACAAAGGAAAGAGAAGAGAAAAGATGACATACACAAGTTGAGAGCTCTCATTGGAGAGATGAAAAAAATCGAGGATACAACAGTCTCAAAGGAGATGCTAAAAGCTGCTGAATCTTCTGACAGAGACAGTGAAACCTCATTCTCAGACGAAGAAACATTGATTAGCCTAATGGCAAAAGACTGTGAGGACAACAAAGAAGATGAGGTAAACTACCAACCGCTGTCCATACCTGACAAAGAGGAGCTGAACATGATCCACTTCCTCAAAAGGATCATGAGTGACTTTGAACAAATAAACTCAACTCATGAGGAGCTAAAGGTTGAGAATGAGAACCTTAGAATTGAAATGAGATCCTCAGAAGCAAAAATGTTGATATTGCAAAAATGCTAGTAGCATGTGAATCTGATAGCTCAAAATGCAGCAAACTTCAAAAGGATGTCTCAAGGCTCAATCTGTTGGTCACCAAGCTAGAGAACGAGAAGGAAAACTTGCAGTCCACAATAAGAATATTCAGCAAATCTGCTAAGGACGCAAGAGAGTATCTGATGATGGCCAGGAGTCCATTTAAGAAAACTGGCTTAGGATACAGCTCTCACACTTCTCAGGTTACAATAAGTTCATCCAAGACAGTGGTATTTGTTCAAGCTGAAACTTCAATGGAGAATGAGTTACCCTGTAACTCTGAAAAGATTTTGAATAAACCTACGCTGATGGACAAGGGAAAGAAACCCTTATGCTCAACTACAGAAAGTAAGCCTGTATTTAAGAACTGACTACAGCAGCTGTATGTAGCAAAAAGATATAACAACCCAGAAAGTTGCAGCATAAAAATTCATACCCCATCTATTCTAAGACTTTCATGTCTAAACCTCAAAGAGGACATACTCTAGGAAAGTATGGTGGAAGACCGCACTACAAAAGTGTTAGTAACACATATATAGTTTCTACACACATCTTTAATAAACAGTTTAAGAACAAGACTGTCTACAGAAAAGGAACCAACAAAACTTATAGCAAAGTATTGACTATTAGAAAAGTTTGGATTCCAAAAGAAACTAACCCCAAAGGACTATTGCGAAAATGGATACCTAAATATGTTTGAATTTGTTGCAGGTTTCAGTGTCAGGTTGCAGCAATGAAGTATGGTACATAGATAGTGGCTGCTCAAGGCACATGATTGACAATAAAGATGGCTTGAAAGATTTTCAAACATGTAAAGGACCAAAGGTCATTTTTGGAGATGATTCCAAAGACAACACAAAAGGTAGTGGAAATCTGGTCAAAGAAAACATAAAGATCAAAGATATATTCTACATGAAAGGGCTCAGATATAATTTACGCATCAGTCAATTTTTTGACAAAGGATACACTGTGGAGTTCAATCTCAACAAGTGTCTAATCAAGGACAGCACATCAAATGAAGTCAAGCTTACAGGAACAAAAAGATGAAACATATATCTTGTAGATTGGAGCTCTTCTATTCAACCAACATGCTTCATTGTAGAGTCCACCAGAGTTGAGCTGGCTATGGCACAAGAGGCTTAGCCATTTGAATTTCAAGACCATAAACAAGCTAGCAAGAAAAGGACTTGTAAGAGGACTGCCATATATGGCATATAAGAAAGAAAATATTTGTGGAGCTTGTCAGAAAGGAAAACAAGTAAAAAGCTCATTCAAAGACAAGTTGTAGAAGTCATCTCACAGGATCCTAGATCTTCTACACATGAACCTCTTTGGACCAGTAGAACCAATGATCATAAGTGGGAATAAGTACTCACTTATGGTAGTAGATGACTATTCCAGATACACATAGACCATTTTTCTTGCTAAGAAATCAGAAACTCAGAATAAGCTGCTTGACCTCATGAAGAAGATTCATAATGAGAAAAGCTTGAGTATTGTAAAGATTAGATCTGACAGAGGAACTGAGTTCACAAACAAGTTTACAGAGAAATTCTGTTCTGACAATGGTATTCATCATGAATACTCTGTTGCAAGAACACCTCAACAGAATGATGTTGCTGAAAGAAAAAATAGAACCCTCAAGAAAGCAGCAAAAACAATGATAGCAGAGGCGGAGATACCCAAGAGATTTTGGGCTGAAGCTATCAATACTGCATTCTATACTCAGAACATATGTTTGATTAACAAAGATCTAGACAAGACTCCATATAAAGTTTGGAATGGATATACACCAAACATTTTTTATCTGCATATCTTTGGATGTAGGTGTAATATTCTCAACAATGGAAATGAGCATCTAAAGACCTTTGATGCAAATCAGATGAAAGAGTATTTCTCGGATACTCTGCTGTAAGTAAAACATTCAGAGTCTTCAACAAAAGAACCTTGGTGGTTGAAGAGTCAATACATGTGGTGTTTAATGAACCACATTGTGACACCAAGAAGCTGGAAGAACTTGTTGAAGGAACAATCCCCTTGAAAGTAAATGATGTTCCCTATACTGAAGGAGTTCTACCTCCAGCAGACGACAAAGAAGAAAAATCTGCACCTCTGGATGCAACAGACATTCTTATAGCAGCATAACCCACAATCTTACAACATGCTAAAGAGCAACCTAGACATGTACATACATTTGAGCTTGACAGGACATGGTTAAGAAATCACCCTAGAGATCTCATCATTGGAGATCCATAAGTAGGTGTAAGAACAAGAAGGTATATTCTTCATGAAGCAATGTTTACATGCTTTATATCCTAAACAAAGCCAAAGAATATTGAAGAAGCTCTTCAAGACAGCAACTGAGTTCAAGCTATGTAAGAAGAACTGAATAGATTTGAAAGAAATCAAGTTTGGCATACTGTTGCAAGACCAACTCATCAAGGAGTCATTGGAACAAAGTGGGTGTTCAAGAACAAGTTGGATGAATCAGAGCTTGTTGTAAGGAACAAAGTAAGGCTAGTTGCTAAAAGATACTGCCAGGAAGAAGGAATTGATTTTGATGAGATATTTGCTCCTGTAGCAAGGTTAGAAGCCCTAAGTATTTTTCTGGCATATGCAACTCACATGAATTTTAATGTATATCAGATGGATGTGAAGAGTGCATTTCTCAATGATCTTCTTACAGAGGAGGTATATGTGGAACAACCTCCAAACTTTGATGACCAAACAGAAGAGAAAGTGTTTAGACTGCACAAAGCCCTATATGGACTCAAACAAGCATCAAGAGCTTGGAATGACACATTGTCTCTCTATCTATTGGAAAACGGGTTTAAGAAAGAAACAGTTGATAAGACTCTGTTCAGGATACAGGATGGTGACAACATTCTCTTTGTACAAATTTATGTGGATGACATCATCTTTGGATCCACCAACAAAGATCTCTGTGAAAACTTCTCCAACCTGATGCAATCAAAGTTCGAGATGGGTATGATGAGAGAATTAAATTTCTTCCTTGGGCTGCAAGTAAAGCAACTACCTGCAGGAACCTTCATCAGTCAAGTCAAGTATACAAAGGAGCTTATCAAGAAGTTTGGTATGGAGAATGGATCAGCTACATCAGTCCCCATGACTACATCCATAAACCTTGACAAAGATGTGGATATAACCAAGTACAGACGTCTCATAGGATCCTTGCTATATCTTACAACAAGCAGACCAGACATCATGTTTACAGTAGGAGTCTGTGCAAGATTTCAAGTAGCATCAAAAGAATCACATCTTTCAGCAGTCAAAAGAATTATCAAGTATCTGAAGAAAAAAAACACAAGAAATAGGCCTATGGTATCCTAAGGAAGGAGGATTCAAGCTTAAAGGCTACTCTGACTCAGATTATGCTGGCTGCAAGATTGATAGGAAAAACACAAGTGGAACTTGTCAGTTTCTGGGAAACAGACTTGTTTCATAGTTCTGCAGAGCAAACTTCAATAGCAACATCTACAGTAAAAGCAGAATATGTTGCAGCAGGAAGTTGCTGTGCTCAAATCCCCTGGATACAACAGAAACTATGAGATTATGAAATTGAAGAAAAAACGACTCCAATTCTCCGTGACAATACAAGTGCTATTGCAATCACCCATAATCCAGTATTTCATTCAAGAACAAAGCACATCGACATCAGACATCACTTTATAAGAGATCACGTTGAAAAGAAAGATGTCGTGCTAGAAAAAGTTCATACTAATCTCCAGCTAGCTGATATATTCACTAAATCCTTATGTGAATCAAGGTTTTCAATGCTAAGAAACGAGCTGGAAATTCTGAAGTTGTGAGTGGAAAAAGAAGTTGCAGAAGCTCAGGGGGAATCTCTGCAACCTTGCAAGAAGCTGTAAGAATCATGCTGCAAGTTGCGACTTCATACAACACTGGATTCAAACAGCGCTGCATCTTTAAATTCTTATAACATGGACAACAAGTAGGCGAAGTAAGCAACATAAGGTTACAATATTTATTTCTAAGAGTATTTAATACTATGCAACCTCATACCAGGATATTGCAACCTTAAAAAGATAATAAATTAGGCGGCAAAACGCATATGTTTCATCGCATTTAATGTAAGTTTGCGCGAGTCAGGATTTGAAAAGACGCGGTCAGAGGCCATAACTGCTAATTTTTGGGTATTTACACTTTGACCCCTCCGCTTTTTATAAAGACCGTAAGATCAATTCTCATCTTTTAATCTTAGCCGTTGATCTTACTACACGTCTTTTAAACTTTCCTCTTGATACCATAACCCGATCAATTTGAATTATTTCCCAAGTATCAATCACAGAGAGTAGTTTCCTTCCTTCGAATTTTTTTCTAAATTCTTCAAACCTCTTTCAAACGCACAACAATGGCTGCTAGACAAACGATTGTTCTTGAAGGTCATTTGGTCAACTAGGAGCATGTTTATGCTTTTGGGTTATATGACAACTTGATCATCTACCGTATTTTCGATGCTTTGGAAAGGACCCAGATTCTAGGGCTCTTCACCACTATTTATATCGGATTCTCCATAGAATCTGTTTGGAGATTCTACTCCGAGATCCGAGGAGAGTAGAAACCCCATTCTCTTCAGGATGGATGCGACGACGAGGAGAGAACGTTGTTTGTCAATGACATCACCGCCGCCTTCAGTATTTCTTCAAAAGGATTGTCCCCGAGTCAACTCGTGACGTACGATGAAGACATCTCTCAGGAGATGTGGGATCTTTTCCGGGTGAGGGATGTCGGTGCCAAAGTGAAGAAAAACACCATGAAAAAACTCTTCAAACCAAAGTTTGAGTTTCTTTATGATATCTGTGCATACTCCATTAAAGGCAGAATAAGGAGTTATGACAAGTGCACAGATTTCCACTTCCGAATCATGTCTGCCATCATGGCCGAAGAAAAGATGAATTGGGCCAGGTTCATCATGAAACGGATATGGGAGGAGGTAGAGAAGAGCATTGCAAGAAGGAGCTACGGGATTACTATTTGTTCTTTTCTCTACAAGCTGGGTCTGCAGCTTACAGCTCCTACCCCCATCCCCATTGGAAAATATCTCGGAGAGAAGAAGAAGGGTAAGACTTTGAAAAAGGTTGTTACTGGTTCAGCTGTTGGGGTTGCATGAAAGAAAACCCAAGACAAAACAACTACAACTTTGGCCCTTCGAGATGAAGCTGTAAGCAGTGGGGTAGAAGATGTTAAATCTAAACAAGAGGCTCTAACCCTCAACTCTCAAGACAGCGCCCTCCCCATTATAAAAAGAGCTCCAAGAAGAGCAGAATCGGAGTCATCATCGTCCTCAGATGATGACGCGCCCTTGGGGAGGAAGAAGACAAAGAAGCTTGTCTCCATGCGTAACAAAAAGAAGGCTGCTACAGCTGCTGTAAAAACCATAGTTGCAGAAGAGATTGAGCTTGACGTGCAGCGGTTGCGAGATAATCCCCAACTCGCTGCTGTAAGCATGACGGTTGTTGCAATGAGGGTTGAATCAGATGAGCAGTTGCACAAACAAGGAGCTGCTGACTCAGCTCAGTTGCATGATCAAGGAGCTGCTGCTCAAGATCTGCTTGATCCAACCTTCCCAACTGTTGAAGATGAGATAGAGCAGCAGTACAGTCTCTGGAGAAGGATGAGACTGGCTAAGGGGGAAACTCTGCTGCAGTGGAGAGAGTTTCTTGCAATGGAGAAGATTATCCTGGAGTTGGCTCAATCAGATGACATCCTCAATCTCCTACAACCTGAGTTCGCAACATTCATGTAAGAAAGATCAAGAGGCACTGCTGCTCAGGGAGCACTGGACAAAGAGAAGGGAAAAGCTGCTGTAGAGCCAGAGTCTGCAGAGCTGCCGATGAAAGTAACAAGAGAAGATATGTAGGTCTTCCTAGCCCCGGCTGCAGAGGCGATAAGAAGGGGCAATGATGTTGCATATGCTCAAGAGCAAATCAACACTCTTGGTGTAACACCCCAAAATAAAATTCAACTACATAAAATATAACGAGAATTTTCTACAATTAAAATGAGATTTATGTAATAATAGTTATAATTATTATTATACTAATAAAAATGAAAGAGAAATAAAAGAAATAAAATTTAATTATATAGTGACCTGTTACAACTGATTAAAGAAAACACTAAAGAAAACATTTAATTATTAGTGACCTTAACTTATGAATTTACAACTAGACAAAGTACTAAGATATTTTTAATGCTCGATGTAGGAAACGAGGAAAGATGAATATGCTCGACAACTTATGAATAGAAGCTTCAGTTTTTTAAGGTGGGGAAAAATTATTAAGTCGGTATTTATACTTCTTTCAAATTATTTAAATTATGAATTATTATACGATATGAAATGAGTTGGGTATACGTGTTGAACGCATGAAATGTTATGATATGATGAAGGTGAATCTTATACTATGTGAAAAGTGACATGTTTTAATATACATGATGAATGCGTTCGGAAAGATGATGAATGGCAAAATAAATGTTTATGTGATGAAGTAAGCATGAATATATGTGAATTACTTGAATTATCTATGGTGGTTAAGAACCACATCTATGACGGCTAAGAACCGTATCTATGGTGACTAAGAACCACATCTATGACGGCTAAGAACCGTATCTATGGTGGCTAAGAACCACATCTATGGCAGCTAAGAACCGTATCTATGGTGGTTAAGAACCACATCTATGACGGCTAAGAACCGTATCTATGGCGGCTAAGAACCGTATCTATGGCAGCTAAGAACTGCATCTATGACGGCTAAGAACCGTATCTATGACGGCTAAGAACCGTAATGAATGTGATATGTTTGAATGTGAATGATGATTGATTGGGATGCTTCCATTTTAAAATGGTTTATGCCACGTGAATTGAAGTGATCTATTTATGCTGTTTTTATTAAAAGACAAACATTTTATGAAAATCTATTTTTTATATGACAAATGGTGGTTTGGCATGTGTGTAAAATCTTTTAAAATTATTGTATGTCATCCCGAATTCCCCACCCCACTGAGTGAACTTTTGTCACTCACCCCTATTTCTAAAATATTTTCAATTTAAGGATTTTATGGTGTGGAAGGCGAGCGGTGGATGCTGGTAGCTGATGATCAAAGGTTACAAGAGATGTTTATTTAGAATGATTAATTTCATGTATTTAAGAAATGTATATTTTATAATTATTTTTGATTTTATTTATCTTTATTTTATTGAAAGAGTGAATTTTATAAGTAAGTAACGTCTCGATTAAGTTTTATTTACAGAAAAATCGGGACGTTACAGGTGGTATCAGAGCGGGTCTACGATTCTGTAGACTCGTTAAAATGTTTTGTAGTCTAAAAATATTTGATTTAACTTGAATTTAAAGGAAAGTAAAAATATAACTTTTGTTGGAAAAAAAAAATATATATATATATATATATTTTATCAGCTACTAGCATCCACTTCTAAGCTACTGCTCCGTCTTCGCTAAGGTATGTTATATTATGTTTAAATTGTTTTATGGCCTTGAACCTATGTGGAAGTGGAAATTATGAATTTATATAAAAAAAAAATTCGATGTTATAATGATATGTTTATGTGAAAAAAAAAATTCATTTATGGCCATGAGATTGTGTTAATTTGTGATCACATTTTATACAAGTATGAGCTTCGAGGTTAGAATTTATGCTTATAAATATTTTCTTGTTAAATCGCTTTGCTGGTTTACAATTCTGTGGGGTGATGTCACTGTTATCGATACACTGCTACTAGACGCCGCCACTGAGTCGCTGACTGCAGCAGCATGAGCTCGTGTGCGTAAATAGCCGTAGCAGGAGTTGGTGCGGTGCTATATGATGGGTTATATTATTTTAAGCTATGCTATTTGTGAGAATTGTTATATTGGTAAACACTGCCACTAGCCACTAATTGTCGTGTGAGTTAGTGTGTATGTTTTGCCATAGTCGTTGGGTTACATAGGGTTAAGACTACAATAGGCCCTTGTCTACGATAAGATGAGCTAGTGGGTGTGTTTCCCCTAGTACACGGGCGTGATACGTAAAGCCACGACTAATGCTTGAGGTCTATGGGGACCGTGTGTAGATAATTTGTATTATGTTTTATGATGATTTTAATTTATGATATGATTTTGTGAATTGTGTAATTTGATTTTATGTTTTCTTACAATGTGATAAATAAGACTATGATGACAAATAATGATAGAGTAAATTATTGAGATATTTATGTGAATTATAGAATCATATTAATTGTTGAGTGAAATGTGTTTTTTAAGTATTTTAATATCACGTAGACTGAAATACAAAATATAGTTCCATAAAATGTGACGATAGTTAGAATAACGTAGATGCTTAGAATGAACTTCACATCCCTTAAATCTCAAGAATAAGGAAAAAAAAATTCATGATAAAATCTTTAGGCTTACATTAGTAATAATAACACGTTTTGGTATTACGGCTGATTAACCACGTGTAGATGATCTTAGAGAAAAAGCGACGGCTAGAGTCATGAAAAAAAAATACGCTACCTAACTTTTCTAGTTGACGTGAATCAAACGTTACACGCTAAATTCTATTCTTCCTTAAATTTATTCTTAGCCTATTCTCCAACTTGAAATTTTCCCAATAAAGCTAAACTCATATAAGTAAGATCTAAATAAAAACACGATATCCATAATTTTCCTTTATCAAAATTTTCACTCTAAGTTCTTTAATTCCTTAAACCTTCTTTTCGACCCATACTCCAAATTAAAGTTTTCCCTATGATGTTAAGATCATATAAGAATTAACATTTAAACCATAACTTGACATCTTCTATAACAATATAAATATATGAAAATAATAATAAGATTGAAGGGGTGAATAGCTAGTGTTAGCTGGGTTTTATAGAAGATTTATCGAAGGATTTTCAAAGATGTCTATCCCTATGACGTGATTGAACGTAAAGAAGTGAGATTCCAATGGACGAAACAGTGTGAGAAAAATTTCTAAGAATTGAAGAGGAGAAGATTAACGGTTGCACTAGTTTTAATGGACCTAGACGGGATGAAAGAATTCGTCATTTATAGTGATGCATCCAAGCAAGATTTGGGATGCATGCTGATACAATAAGAAAATTATGATTTAGGGAAGTAATGAGTTTTGAGAATCAAATTTGTAGAGCAGACCACGAAAAATAATAAAAAGGGTTTGAGAGAAAAATTAAACGGCTCAAAATGGGCAAATGACCTATGCGGATAAAAGACGCAGAGAATTTTATTTCCAAAGTAGGAGCTGAGGTCTTTTAGAAAGTATCACCCGTTAAGGAAGTTTATCGCTTTGGAAAAAATGGACAAGTTAACGCAAAGATATATTGAACTGTTCGAGATTCTGGAACGAGTCGGAGAAGTGGAATACAGGTTTAAGAAGGACTTATTATATGAAGAAGTTCAAGTGGTTATTTTGGATATAAAGAGACATCCGATAAAATTGGAACGATAAATAGAAGATTAGCATGGCCCCTGTGCAATGATGACACTCACAAATCTAGAAGTGACTTTAATAAAAATTTAATGAAGCCATCACGATATCGAGAAAGCAACTGGGGAAAGAAAGGGGAAATTTTGGTAGAGTATCCAGATTTATCGAGGTTGGTACGTCGCTAAATTTCGAGGATAAAATTTCTTAAAGGAGGGAAGGATGTAACACCCCAAAATAAAATTCAACTACATAAAATATAACGAGAATTTTCTACAATTAAAATGAGATTTATGTAATAATAGTTATAATTATTATTATACTAATAAAAATGAAAGAGAAATAAAAGAAATAAAATTTAATTATATATAAGTATATATGCATATGCACACAACATATATATAAGTATAATATATGTTTGACTTATTATATAGATATATGCATAAATTAGAAGATATTTGTACTAATAGTCATATAAAATAAAGAAAAAATGAAATTAATAATAATAATAATAAATTAAAATATAGATGTAAACTTTATTTGATATATACATACATAAGAATTTGCTTCAGTAATTTAATAAAAATGTATAGTGCATACTTTATATATTATATAATGCATATTATAAAGTATAAGATGTTTATATATATATATGCATCCAAATTTCAACATGCCATTAATAACTAATAGTACTAATAATTATAATAATAATAAAAAAGAGAGAAAAATATCATGTAAGTCAACTCTCTCTCTCTATTTTTCTTTCCCTCTCTGCGTGTTTCTCTCTCTCCATCTCCCTCTCTCATTTTCATCTCTTTCCCCAAGGCTCTCTCTCTCTTCCTTCTCATTAATTTTTCTTTCTCTTTCTCTCTTATTTTTCATCTCTGCTGCATCTCCTTATTTCTCCATCTCAGCTGCAAGATTTTTCCATTGATGTGGGCTTGGATATGTATGTATAAGCATGGGTATATATATAGGCGTGAATATATATATATGTATCTGCTGTGTGTGTTGGAGGAGGACAGCGGGCGACAGCAGGGGTGGCGCCGGCGATCGAGTCGATCGGCGACGAGGGCGAGGGTGGCCGGCGGCCGGCGGTCGGACCAAGTGGTGAAAGAGGGAGAAGCAGCGGCGCTGATTTTATGCTGTTGTGTGTGTATATATGCTGTTATGTGTGTGTCGGGTGATACGGGAGTTTGGGGCTAAGGATGAGGGTTACCGGCGAGTCGATTGAAGGGGGTGGCCGGCGCGGTTGCGCTGGCAAGGCTGTTGTGCGTATATATATATGTGTGTTTTTATTGTTGCTGTGTGTGTATTGCTTGAGGTGCAAAGGAGGTAGAGGGTAAAGTCGAGGTTAGGCCGGCAGTCGGGAAAAGCGGCAGTGGTGGTGGTCGGACAGCTGCCGGAGGAAGAAGATCAGTGGCAGCAGATGCAGGGGGGTGTTTAGTAAATTTGATTAAGTTCAAGGGCTAATATGCAAACCTTATAATTATTGGAACTTAATGATTTACTCCCTAACAATTAAGTATATAGCAAATAAATTCCATAAATTTATGATATATGTTTTAAAATCCATAATTTATGAAGAATGACATTTAAAAACCCCAATAGTTATAAATATGAAATTTTATAACCTTAAGATTATGAAAATATATTTTAAAACCCTAAATTAATAAATAATTATAATGAACTCAATTAGGTTGAAATTACATTATGTAAACTATAAAATTGATAATATTATATATTGCTATTAGAATTGTTTTGTATTGCTAAAACGATCTCTTGAATATGCTGAAATTACCGATTTATCTCATAATTAATTAAGTTTGCAAAATGGACCGTATAAGTCATTAATATTACTTCTAGATCCAAACTAATGAATTATGTTACAAATTAACCAGTATGTACAATTTAATAGTTATCTTAAATCTAGGTTTTAAAAATCCTAGATTCACGTCTCGTTAATCCCATAACTCTTAGATAATTATAAATATGAATATTATGTTTTAATCTTCATAATTTAATGAACAAACCAAAGGCCATATTATAAATATTAATTATAATATCTCTTAATTTCCAACGAATTGTTGACTTAAATATAATTATAGACGTTGAGATTGACCCCTATAATTTAATAAGCGAATCAATGACTTAACTATAAATATTAAATATACAATTAAATCCTCAATATTGTTAAAAATGATAAAATGTAAAGAAATAATTATGAACCTTACAATTTAAATCTCAAAGTTAAGAATCAAATTAAATATCAATTTTAATCCTATTAAATAATAATTAACTAACCATATTATGCAATTAAATAAATTTCTTAAATTAACTTATAATTTCAGTTAATTGAATTCATTTTTATAAATTAAAATTTATAGTTAATCTAATTACGCCATAATCATAAATATATGCAAATATCTTAAAATCTAAGTTAAATTGTAAATTACATAATTAAATTTTCTAAGATTATTTTAAATGTCTTCAAGAATTAATTGAAGATAAAAACTTTATAATTTACTTGTATAGAGTTATTATCAAATCTTCAAGGATCTAACCTAAATCATAATTTTATAATTAATGTTCCTGAAAGCTAAAATAAGTATTTCAAGATTTAAATAAAGTCTAATTAAGTTTTCTTATATTTTAATAAATACATTTTCATTATAATTCCATTTAAATCCTATATTTACTTTAAAATCATTTATTTTATTCTTTAAACCACAACATCGTCAGAAACCTGTTACAACTGATTAAAGAAAATACTAAAGAAAACATTTAATTATTAGTGACCTTAACTTACGAATTTACAACTAGACAAAGTACTAAGATATTTTTAATGCTCGATGTAGGAAACGAGGAAAGATGAATATGCTCGACAACTTATAAATAGAAGCTTCAGTTTTCTAAGGTGGGGAAAAATTGCTAAGTCAGTATTTATACTTCTTTCAAATTATTTAAATTACGAATTATTATACGATATGAAATGAGTTGGGTATATGTGCTGAACACATGAAATGTTATGATATGATGAAGGTGAATCTTATACTATGTGAAAAGTGACATGTTTTAATATACATGATGAATGCGTTCGGAAAGATGATGAATGGCAAAATAAATGTTTATGTGATGAAATAAGCATGAATATATGTGAATTACTTGAATTATCTATGGTGGCTAAGAACCACATCTATGGCGGCTAAGAACCGTATCTATGGTGGTTAAAAACCACATCTATGGCGGCTAAGAACCGTATCTATGGTGACTAAGAACCACATCTCTGGCGGCTAAGAACCGTATCTATGGTGGCTAAGAACCACATCTATGACAGCTAAGAACCGTATCTATGGCGGCTAAGAACCGTATCTATGGCAGCTAAGAACTGCATCTATGGCGGCTAAGAACCGTAATGAATGTGATATGTTTGAATGTGAATGATGATTGATTGTGATGCTTACATTTTAAAATGGTTTATGCCACGTGAATTGAAGTGATCTATTTTATGCTGTTTTTATTAAAATACAAACATTTAATGAAAATCTATTTTTTTATGTGACAAATGGTGGTTTGGCATGTGTGTGTAAAATCTTTTAAAATTATTTTATGTCATCCCGAGTTCCCCACCCCACTGAGTGAACTTTTGTCACTCACCCCTATTTCTAAAATATTTTCAGTTTAAGGATTTTATGGTGTGGAAGGCGAGCGGTGGATGCTGGTAGCCGATGATCAAAGGTTATAAGAGCTGTTTATTTAAAATGATTAATTTCATGTATTTAAGAAATGTATATTTTATAATTATTTTTGATTTTATTTATCTTTATTTTATTGAAAGAGTGAATTTTATAAGTAAGTAACGTCTCGGTTAAGTTTTATTTACAGAAGAATCGGGACGTTACACTTGGAGTAGAACAAGCTGAGGAAGCCATGCTGCAACTAGCGCTGCAAGCTAGTGCCAAGGAGATAAAAATGCAGCATACTCCAAGAAGAATGCGGGGAGAAGGAAACTCAAGCCACAACTCAAGCTCATCAGCATATGATCAAGTAGTTGAGGGTCTCTCAACAATTATCACTCTGAATTCCCTGGAAGAAGAGGAGACTCAGCTACTTGATTACGGCGATTCTCCTGTACATATCTATCCTAAAGCTGCTGTAGCTTCACCGGAGAAGGAACCATTGGAGATCATCAGAGATGTGCTCTCTGATATCTCAGTGATCAGAATTCCTAATGATGCGACCACGAAGGATGTTGCAGAGGTGGTAGTCCCTGTATTGGCAGAGACAGCAGTACAACAGGCGGACATCCTTGTAGAAGATGTTGAAGAAATTCAAATGATGGATGCTGAGATTCTTGTAGATGTTGAGCTTACAATGCTGCAAACTGTTGAAGCTGCAAGAAACCAACCAGAGCTGCAAGAAGAGATTCTTGCAGAAGTTGTCCAAGTTCCAAGACTGGCCGTTGAGACGACATCCGTGCAGAAGATCTCAGGTGAGGCGGCTATTGAGACAATACTTTCTGAGGGATGAAGACCTCTAAAGGGACGGCTGTTGAGATAGTACCCTCAGAGGATAATGAAGATGAAGTGGCCAAAGTAACCCCTATACAGCTAGAGACACCTTATGAGGAGGTTGATACTGCTACTGCTGCAAGCTTACCAGAATCCATCTAGGATACAACATCAGAGGTTACTGAGGAGGTCGAAGAGGAAGAAGAAGATGACGTCGCTGCCTCTGAATTTCTTGAGAGGCTCGCTTCTCTCAGAAGATCAAGGTTAAGGGGGAGCAGTGATGATGAAGATGAAGATGATGAAGATGACGATAATGAGGATGAAGCTGGAGTTTCAGAGCAGCGTGCAACACAAACCCCCCTTCAAGCCATTATCCCATATGCTGCACCAGCATCTGGCCTTAGACAGGGAAGAGCAGCTGGACTATCAATCGATGTGTCCATCGATAGAGTTGTTGCTGCAGTCAAACAATTGGTACTCGTGCTGAAAGAACACGAGTCTAACATGCAGAGCAGCATGCGCCTAGGTGACAAATTCCACGCTGCAACCATGACAAGCTTCAAGAAAGATATTGAAGCAATCCTTGAGATAATCAAGAACAGCCTCAACGACAGTGCTAATAGATTGTACAGAGATAGGGTACGGATGGAAAGAGAGCTCAAGTGAGAGGCTGCAATTAACCGCCAAGAGATCAAGATGTGCAAAAACTCAATTGATGTTGCAGCAGAGACTCTCAATAACCACTCCATGATGTTGGAAACACTCCTGGACAATGTCCTTGACCAATCTTCAAGAACCAAGAGTGTTGACGACAGACTGGACAATCTGGAGATGATAGTCGGTGAGCTGCGAGATATAATGGTCAATACATTTCCCCAACATGTTCATGGAGATTTGCCGCAGCCCAGACAAGCCCCCGTATCCGGAAGAAGACCACGATCTTCTGTGGTCAGAACAACCCCTGCTTCATCCCGACTTTTGATGATGCCAAAAAAAAGGGAATGATATCCAGATAGATACAGGAGGTCAGGAGAGGAGGAAGAAAAGGAAGATGGCCAGCCACTGAGCAAAAGAAGAAGATCACAATCATCTGCTGCTGTTGATGTTCCCTCTCCGAAGAGATGGAGAAAGGATGATGAGGAAGGAGGAGCTGGTGGTGCAGCAGCTGCAGGTGCTGCATACAGTGCCGCTGCAGGAAATGATGCAACACTTCCCCTCTTCTTAGAGCACCAAAAGAGGGAGAGATGATCAGCAGTAGGGCTCGAGCCACTAGGTTAATAACACGATTTCATATAAGACTCACCCTTATATTTTTTATAAAAACAAAATGTGGTATGACACCTTTAATTTTAATTTTTATTTTTATGAATTAGGGTGTCTTCTTAATTTTTCTTTCAAAATTTACTTTTGTCACCTATATTATAGAGTATATAACTCCGATCATAGGAATCGATTTCTAGTCGCATAGCTTCATACCCGTCCTCAGTTCGAATTGCAGGCTGCAACTCGTCTGCATGAAGTCGGAATCGCTAGTAATCGTCGGTCAGCTATACGGTGGTGAATTTGTTCCCAAACCTTGTACACACTGCCCGTCACACTTTAGGAGCTGGCCATGTGCGAAGTCGTTACCTTAACCGCAAGGGGGGATGCTGAAAGCAGGGCTAATGACTGGAGTGAAGTCGTAACAAGTTTCCTATATAATATTTTTACGTCTTTTCATCTATTGACATACTAACATTTAATCTTGATTCATTCTAGAAAATATAAATGTAAATATTATATATATATATATATATCCAAAATATACTAGGCTACTAGCTAGTTTATAGAGAAATTTAGTTATTTTAAAAATTTAAATCAAAATCTAGTGAAATACTTTTCATTTTATATGTTATATGAATTTAATTTCATAAGACGGATCACCATTTCACAACCCTTAATTCACAATTCAGATATGAATTTATGGAAAATAAATTTTGTTTATAAGTAATGTGACTACTCTTCTCACAGAAATATTTATGAGATGGTCTGATATAAATTTTTGTATTTTATAAAAATATAAAACCGATACGAAATCTGGTTCAGATACTTGCCTTATGAAACTGAGGGAAGAGTACAAATAAATGAATTAATAATTTTTAAAATAAAGGTGCTAGATTATCAGAAAAGGTTTGATAAAGAAAAGGTAGATTAAGTGTTAATGGGAATTAATTATAATTTTCTTGCCTTTCCCACTAAGTAAGTTTCATAAATTAATGATGCATTTGTGCGATCCGGCTTTAATTAAGGAAGAAACAGATGTTAATCGTTCTATCTCACATTTTAATGGTTATGAAGTGTTTAAGAGACATTATAAGAATTCTTTATAAGATCGTTTTATTGATACAAAATCCCATTTAAACTTATATTTGATTTAGTTTAAAAATAACATGAAATGAATTGTATGTGATTTTGTCTCACAAAATATGCATGATTCGTGATAAAATCACACCAAATTTTTTCAAGTGTTTATATATTATGTTGTCTCACTTTAGTGAAGGATAAAAAGTAGGGCCAGCCGTATACTAACATGTCTGTGGACGCAATTTACTTAATTCGGGATGAAGAGTAATTTAATTTATTTGATTTATACTTCAATATATTGTTAACTAGCAGTATGATGCGTGGTTGTTATGTAATATCTAATAATTTTTAATATTGATAATATAATGTAATAATATATCATTTAAATGTAAAATATATATTGCTTTTAATATCTATATTAATAAAAATGTTGATATTTCAATTTTAAAATTATCTTATTTTACATACTTGTATTTGATAAAATTAGAAATTTTGAATGCATACAATTTTGAAACTCAACATTGTAAATTTGAAATAATTTAGTATGCAATGTAAATAATAAACTATGAATTTTTAAGATAGATATAAACTTGATATAACATGCATTAGAAATGAAATCTAAATGAAATTACGAATATAATATGTTCACAAATATAACAAAAAAATACTAATAATTAGATGAATAAAATATTCAATAAGTACTTGAATCATAGTTTTTTGTTTAAATATTTTTCAAGAATTTATTTCTTTCATATATTTATTGCATTTTCATATATTTATTGCATGGTCATAAAATTTTATAAATTTAAGCTATTTAACATTATTGTTAGATTTTTGAAATAAATTTTAGCTTTAAAATTTATATTTATATTTTTAAAATAATTATCAAAATTTTAAAACAAATTTAAGATTTTTCGAGCAATTTCAAGATTAATTATATCTTTATTTTTATTTTGACTATTTTTTTTTAAATTACCCATCATTGTTAGTATTTAAATTTTATTTGTTAATTTTTACAATTTTTTTATTAATAATATTTTTTTATTATTAAAAAACTATTTATTATTGTTGTTGTTGAACATCAACAATTAATATTTTATATACATATATGTATATGAATTTAAAAATTATATATATATATTTTTAAATTGTTAGATTTAACCTTATGATTTATAGTTTTATTATTATAATTTTTTTTTTACAGATTTGTTATTGAGATTTTATTAGATTTTTTAACATTTTTTTCTTTTTTTTTATATATATTTATGTTCTTTTTAAAATTAATTTGAGAATAGAGAGCTATTTTCTAGATTTTTTTCTTATATTTTAAAAATAATTTTCAAAATTTTAAATTGTTTATTTAAAATTTTAAGCATTTTTTGATTTATTATTATTAATTTTATTTTATTTAATGTATTGATGTTTAGATAATTTAAAAGAAATTTTTAGATTTTTAAAAATAACTTTCTTATGTTATTAAATTTTATATTTTTTTATAATTGATTATATGTATATCAAAAATATAAATATCTTAGTCATTCATAATTTAAAAAAAAATTATGATTCTATAATTTTAATATATATAAATATCAGGCTTATTATGAGTATGTGTGAAATTTATTGTGTAAGATACATATTAAAAATATTTTTTTTTATTTTTTTTATTGCAAGATAGTTTGGGAGAGAAAATGGCAAATCAATAATATTTTTCAACTTCTTTCATTTTATATATAGTATAGATGATGCACTATAATAAATATTATGAATAGACATTTTATATTCAGAAAGAATAAGCTTGACAAAATAAAATAAAAACGATTTTCTACTTTTCGGCAAGGATTGTGTGGCTCACATTCTTCGGCAAGATCCTCTATTTCATTTTGATGTTTCATATGATATTTCAAAATAACCACTAAATATCAAGTGTAAAGATATTATTAATTATTGTATGACGTGAATAAAAAATAATGAAATATAAGATGACATATCAAATTGAAATAAAAGATCTGTTTGATTATTGATGTTGGTCCCAAGTGGTGTTCGAGGTTCGAAGGTGGGTGAATGAACCTTGGTCGATTTTGCAAATCTTTTTTAAACTTACTGTTCTACAAGTTACTTGAACTTACAACACCAGCAGTTACTGTTTACAGCACTAAAATGCAGTGCTGCACGTTGTAACTTAGAGTTTTTACGCAGCGGAAAATATGTTTTGACCAAAGGCTTGTTTTCTCAAATATACTTTTCTTTTAAAGGTTCTTTTATGCTTATTACAAGATATCTATAAGATGCAGCACAGATAAAAATAAAGCAATAAAATACTTATGGTTTATAGTGGTTCGAAGGTGGTGTAATCCTTTTACGTCCACTCTACTGCTCTTTGAGCAGAAATTTCGTTAAGCAAGATTGAATTACAGGGAAACACCTAACAATTTATCAATCCAACGAGTTAACACCTACTAGAACCCAGCGTACACACAGCAATTGCAACTTTGATCTTCTCTCGAACGACTCTAATTTCACTTGCTTAGTTCTCCGTTCCTCATACTGCATTTATCCTTCCTCAAATTGTAGGATGTTGTTTCTATTCGATATAAATGAGGTTTGTTGAGTATGCAGCAAGTCATGGTCCTGCTCTATATTTTTGACCTTCTTGCAGCAACTCCTTCTATACAGTACTGCTGTATCTAATACTTACAGTGATGTTGTATCTTTTGCTTGCATCATTACTGCAACTGCTTCTTGCAATATAGATCTTTTTTTCTTACAAGTGTATTGCAGTGACTTCTTCCTGCAACCTGTATCTTCTGTTTGTAGTGATGATTGTCGTTCTTTCTTACTTGTTGCATTACTGCAGTTCATACTTGCAGGATTTTTATATTTTTTTCTTCTTGATGCAGTATGACTTTGTTGAGCTCCTCCACCTTTTTGATCATGTAACTATAGATTCAATCTTAATCTATGGTTTCACTTAAATATTGTGAAACATGGGGTACTCAAACCCTATTACATATGTGGTTTGTCTCATCAAAATCTATACATTGAAATCTCAATAATTTCCCCCTTTTTGATGATGACAAAACCCTTTACATTATTTCGTTCATGAAGGAAGTTTTTACTCAGCATTTATCTTTTTCGTTCAGGATTTACAAATATGATCTAAGAAAGATAAGCTAATCCTGAATTCATCAGTGATGTATCATTTCTAATCCTTATCACAAAACAACAAGATTAAAGAACATGCAGAGGTTCATAAAAAATAAACTTGAACATAAAGTAGAAAATAAAATTTCTTCATTAAGAGAATTTTTTTTTTACAAGGATAGATAGAAAAGAGTATATACATATATATACTTGATATCATACAGCAACTACTGAAACAGGGATCTCCTTGTTGAAGATTCATCAGGTCTTCTTTCAGCAGCTCTCCTTTCTTGCTCCTCTACTCTTTATCTTGAGCCCTTCCACCAATCTCTAATGGATTCTTGATAGGATTCTTCTAACTTCTGCTTGATCTTCGAAATTTGAATCCATTTTAGCCAAAAGTCCTCATAGAAAGACACTATTCTGCCTTGCTTCACTAAGGATAAGTATCTTGTCTGAATCTCCAGCTCTTCATCCCTAGCAAGCTGTTAATATCTTCTCAATGCAGATTGACAGGTCTGAAACCTTCTGAAGAAGCCCTCTCTGCAGAAATATCTGAAGTATCTGAGGTACTCTGATCTCTTGTACAAAGTAATCACCTCAAACGATAGATTCCTATCAATAGGCAATCTAATTGACTTGAAGATGTTGAAGCTCCAGGCCATGTTTTCTCTGTAGGTTGTAAGTTGATCCGTAGTATATGAATTGTTAAAAACATTTAATTTTTTTTTTCTATCCCAAAAATAATCCACTATTCATTTTTCACTACTTCCAAATCATAGTCATCTTTCATATTATCAGTGAAGTAAATAAATAAGGCTATAACAGAAATTTTGTAGGTAAATTTTGTGTTGATTTTCAAGTACTTCAAAATATTTTCTTAATCTATATAAAAAATACAATTAAACTATTTCTATGTTACAGAAGAAATAATACTTCCATAGCAAAATTCATTTGGAAGGTTAGGGTTAAAAAAAAAATCATTTAGATTATATGTGATCTCACATTTTCTATATTCTATATAAACTTTGAAACATTTTACTTTGTCATATGAACGTTAAATTAGATGCACTTTTTTCGATATTAATTACATCCATTAATTGTATATGAAAATAATATTATCTGATACTGTAAAATATATTAAATTTAAAATTCATGTACAATATAGTAGACCGTTTTAAATTTTATGTAAAAACGCGTCAAATCACATACAAGTTTACTTTTTTGCAGTGAAATGATTCACAACACTATTAAAGATGTAAAACGAGCTCCGCCAAACAATACATTCAAGTTTTAACACAATTATTTATATGCATTAGGTGGAGTCGACTCGATCTAAGAGTGAATTTTATACGTCCTGTGCGCCTCTCATGCGCCCACACGCGCTCCCACTCGCCTCTATGTCCACGCCCACACTCTTATCATGCATGCTTAACATTTATGTTACATTCGTGTAACATAAAAATTACGGTAATACCGTTTATCATTCGTGTTACATTTATATTACATTTAACATTTATATTACATTCGTGTTATCATTTATATTACCGTAACTTTTATGTTATGTTAGTTTAACATTTTCATTATATTACAAACATATAATACCGTTTAAATTTTTATGTTATAATATTATAATATTTACGTTAATAATTTAACATTTATGTTTGTATTAGTATAACATATATGGTTTTTTTTTAGGTTAAAGTACTTAAATATTATGATATTTGTACATAAACATTATACTAATACAACATAAACGTTAAATTATTATAACATAAAAATATAGCCATACTACATGCATTTTATATTAATAGAAAAATATAAGTAATATCACTTAAAAATTACGATATTTGTACATAAATGTTATACAAAAATAACATAATGGTCAAATTATAATACATGAATTTTATGCTGAGAAAAGTATAAGTAATATAATATAAAATTTATGATATTTATATCTAAAAATTATATTAATATAACATAAATATTATCGTATAAATTAAAAATAATAATAATTTGAGCACGGATCCGATTCAATCCAACTCACATACGCTCAATTACATCATGCAGTTGGTGCACAGAAATACTACTCAAATTTTAATACTCAAACTTCTGATTTTACAATGCTATACTACTTGACTACCTTATAAAGCTTTTATGGTTCGATCAAATTGTGTTTTTAGAATTTAAAATATGCGATTATATACCACTTGACCATCTTCTTTAATAGATATTTCTGGTTCTACCACACAATAATTTAGAATCTAAACTTAAACTTTTGGATTTAAAGTATGAAATTTTATACCACTTGATCATATTCATGTGTGCGGGAATTAAGAGTAGTCAGCTTGAGTGGGTCAGATCAGGTCCAAAAAGTGTGGGCTAGTGGATCTTTGGTGGACCCAGAAACCTGTCTTTGTTTTCACGATTCCCTTTTCACATTTAACTTATGGGCCTCAACTTCAGATCTTTATTTTAATTGTTAATACTCAGTGTGGAATTGTTATATGGATTTTGTGGGTTGACTTTGACTTGAATTTGATCTGAGTTTATGTATTTTTTTCTTGATTTTTATGATATTTTAATTATATATTTATTTTATATTAATCATATTTTTATATAATATTTTTATTTAAAAAAAATTCTAATTTCAATAAAATCTTAATTTAATCAAAATTTGTACATATATATTTTTATGTGATATTACTTATACCTTTAAGTGATATTAGTCATATCTTTATATAATATATAAAAGGTATGACTAATATAACTATAAGATATGACTGATATAACTAAAAGGTATGAAAGGTATAAATAAATATCTAAATATCTAAAAATATGTGAAGATATAACTAAAAACCCTAAAAAATATGACTAATGTAACATAAAGGAATTACTAATGTAACATAAATGTACAATACATAGGAGCGAATATGGGTGGATTTGAGTGCACCCACCAAGACGTATGAGCTGCGCGTGGACCGACATTGTGGGCTGAATCGGGTATATTGCACGGATTTAAAATTCGTGAATCAATTACACAAAAGTTTTTGTCTTATTGTAAATTATATGTTTTATTTGATGGATTTTATTTATATGTATTTTTAGAAATTTTTTGTGTAGATAATGAATTTTTTGTCCAATAGGCATGCTCTAGTAAATTTTTTATCTATTTAATATAATAATTATTATTCATATTAAAGGACCTCTATGTGAATATGGAAACTACTTTAAAAAAAAAAGTAATTGGTAGAAAAGAATTATGATAAATTTTATATATTTATTTTAGTGGTTCCTTGCATATTCCCCTTACATTTTAATGAGCGTGACAGGCAGACCAGAGAAGACTTCTTGCATTATTCCGATTAAATGGTTCCCCCTTAAATGTTAAGTTCAAATGGCTCCTTTATTTTTAGAATATACCTTTATATAATAAAACTTGGGCCCTTCTATGTCCAGTTAGGATTATAATGATAAATGAGCTTCCTACTATGAGAAATTAAATTGCATCCATGTGATAATTATCAAAGTAATATCTTTATTTAAATTGGTGAGACGAGTCAACACCCCGCTCAACAGTTAATCAACAATCGATCATGTTTGATCAACATGAACCAAAAGTGAACTAATATAATTAATAATAATTTTATCATGTAATACTTATTCAATACTTCTGAAAATGCCCCTATAAAAATGTCCTACAAATAAGCCCAGCCTAATATAACTAGTAATATTTTTATGTGTATCATATAATATTTTTGAAACTATGACATGATATACACAAAAATATGATATTATGAGAATATATAAAAGTATGAATTGTCAACTTAGACAAGTTTTCCAACTAATTATTGATTTAAAATTATATACCCAAAGTATAATATGCTATGCATCAAATATCACAAATAAAAATATTTTATTTAGCAAATTATAATTTCAAAAGTTTTACATGATGAAACGAAAAAGTATTACATCATGACAATAAAAGTTATTACTTGTGAAAGTTCAAATTTTCAAATTAATCATGAATATAGAATCTTAAAACCAAATATATTGCATGATACACATTAAAGTATTACACAATATTACTTCTCAAATTATAATTTTTTATAAATATTAATTCATCTATTTAAACTAATATAAAAGCAAAGAAGTTGGTAAGATTTTCAATTTTACCACTTTTTCTCTTAAAAATGTGACATCAATAATTTTTTTTCTTTTTTGCACTTTTAATTATTTTCTCATGTAGTATATTTATTAAGATTCTTACTTCATAAGATGATAATTCTTGAAAAATCTTTTTTGTAGGACGATTTTGGATTTTACAAGTTTATAAGAAAATCATGTTATGAAGATTCTTGCTTCATCTTACAAATCATTTTGGAGTATCAGTTTTATAAATATTAATAACATATTTTTTAAAGATGATTTACATAACATGACCATCAAAATTAATAGGGTGTATTAGAAATTGCAATACTACATAGATTTTTCAATTTATATAATGTTTCAAAATAATTATATGCATCTTTCTTCAACTTCAACTCTCCCCATCCGGATCTAAACATAGAAAAACATGCAAATGGGGTGAGCGTATAAAATACATTCAGTGGGATCACGTAGTAAAATAGGAAAATTAAGCTCATAAACCACATAAGATAATCAATATTCAATTATTTCCTATGCAAACATAGCATTTTCATAATCATTCATAACAATTGCATGTTCAAAAATTTACGGTTCTTAGCCGCCATAGATGTGGTTCTTAGCTACCATAGATACGGTTCTTAGCCGCCATAGATGTGGTTCTTAGCCACCATAGATGTGGTTCTTAGCCACCATAGATACGGTTCTTAGCCACCATAGATACGGTTCTTAGCCGCCATAGATGTGGTTCTTAGCCACCATAGATAATTCAAGTAATTCACATATATTCATGCTCATAACATCACATAAACATTTATTTTGCCATTCATAATCTTTCAGCACGCATTCATCATGTATATAATAAAACATGTCACATTTCCCATAAAATAGTATTCATCTTCATCATATAATCACATTGCATGCGTTCAGCACATAAACCTAACACATTTCATATAACATAATAAAATTCATAATTTAAATATTTCGAAAGAATTATAAATACCGATTTAGTAATTTTTCCCCACCTTAAGGTAGACGATCAAACTCTGTAGAGCCCAGGGATATCTATGGAGCAAACTGCTGCGTATCGCCTATAATCATAAAGATCTAACTTAGCAGCTAATCGGACTACCATTTATTTAGAAACTAATTCCTTAAAAATTATAACTCGATTTCTTAATGAGTTATGCCTAATCTCTTAAAATAGAAAGTCCAAATCGAACTTAATATTTCGGGTTAATTAGATGTGAATCTAAGGTTAATAAACCTTAGATTTAAAATTAATAACTAAAACGTAAATTAAAATAAATTAATTAGTATAATATTTTTAGATCGATATTTTAGTCTCAAAAGCAATTTTACGAAACATCGGTTTAATTTATAATCCCAAATAAATCTTTGGTTAAAAATTATAATAAATAATGCATTAACACTAAATTTTCAAAATCGAATTTAAACTATATTTTCTTAATTGATTAGATAAAATTTTAGGGCTTTATTTCCAAATTAACTATATAATTAAATTCAATTAACATAAATTAACTTATATAGTCTTTCTTTGTTATTTAATTAAATCTTGTCTCATTTATCATAGCTTAAGTACTAATCTATAATTCCAATATATATATATTCAAAAGTTCAAAACATTATTTTTTTTCTTGAATTCAATACTTATAATAAGTGATTCATAATATCTTCAAATTCTAAGGAAAATATATTTATATCATTTTATTAAATTCAAAGTCCGATATTTATTCACCTTATTATAATATTTAAAGCATAATTTAATTAGCTTACATTATATTTATCGATTAATTAAACTGGCTTTTCATACATCATAGGCTATAAATTTAAGATAATATCCATAAGCCTAATATATTCTAAAATTCCAACATGTTATCATCATAATTCCATAATCTATTAAGCAAATCATGCATATTATCATCAATTATTAAATCAATCTATGTAATTTACATAATCTCAAGATTCATTGATAATTATACATAAATTAAGTCTTAAATCATGCTTTGATTATCTAATTTTTATTACAAAATTTTCAGCAATTATAAGGTTTAATTGTTTAAAAATTGGCAGCATAATTTTCATAGTTATTTAACCCTAATATGCTATCAAATTTACAAAACTTGCCATTGCCTAATTTCCCCCCCCCCCCCAATTTCCTTCCAGCCGCGCCTCCTCCCCTGTGACTGCCTTGTGCCCGCCGCCGCCGCCTGACCATGCCGGCGACTTCCAATCGCCGACGACACATACACCACGACCGACCCGCCGCCAGCGCGCAGCCAATCCACAGCCGACGCCCAGCAGCCCACCCGACACCCAACACACGCACATCTGCAACTGGCGCCGCTGCTCACGGCGGCGCCGACTCCCTGCCGGCGCGACTCTAGCGCCGGCCAACACCACACACACCAGACTCGACACCGACGCATACCACAGCCCTAAACACAGCCTAACAGACTCACACCCAAGCACAAAACAGAGACTGCACCGCCGCTGCAAGCGGCGGCTTCCGACCCGACTTGCCGGCGCCTTCCAGCGCCGGCTAAAACTCGACCAAACGGCAGCAACCCGGTGGCAAGAACAAAGCATTTACAGTGAGGAAGAGAGAGAGAGAGGAAAGTGAAATTCATCTTTTTTTTTAATCCTCCAAACCACTCCTAAAATGAGCTTAACTAGTTGCACCCTTAGTCCGATTACCTTCGCCGGAAATAGATCGCCGGCCGCCGGTTAGAAGCTGGAAATCAGTGATTGTGCGATTTTGAGAAGAGAGAGAGAGAGTTTTGAGGGTTTGATGAAGAAGGGAAATGAAATCTTATCCTACACCACTTCCACCTTTTGAAAAATGAGACATCTTCTAGAAGCATTGACTTCTCTTTGATTAATTATTTACTTAGCTTAATTAAGTACAATTATATAATATATATCATATAATCCTAGGTTATGAATCATTTATATTAATACTATATAATATATATCATATAATTTTAAAAAAAAATTTCCTAGGGGTTACAAATAAAAAATTATATATGTAGTATATTTTTTTATTAAGATAATAAAAAAAATCATTATTTATTAATATGCAATTTTTCACCTAAGTTTTCTAGTCTTTTTTTTTTGTCTTTCTCCCTCTCCTCCACTCCCACAAGCTTATTAAAAAAATATACAACTTCTCCAAAACTGATTTTAGTAAAATAACAAAAAAAAAACATACAACATATTTAAAGTTATGTTATTTTTTCGACAATTCAAGTAAGGTTGTGATTTTTCCGACAATTAACCCTTAAAAATATTATATATCTAATATACATAAAAATACCAAGTGACATGTGTTGATCAAGTTTACGGTTCTAATCAGGGTCTTGATCGGTTCAATCTGCATTCTTTCGCAATGATCAGATTTATAAGACGATCTCATAGAAAAATTTGTCTAATAATAATGAGATATGATTCTTGTGAGATTGTTATCTAATTTTGTAAGACTTGTCAGCTCATAATTTAAAAAATATTGATTTTATGAAAATTGGTTTGGATTGTGAGTAAATGGGTCTTCATCTTACGAAATTACATAATTGAGATGGTTTCAAATAAATTACATAGAATCCCATTTTCTCTTTCTATTTTTGTCTTTTAGGGCTCCAATCCTAACATTTTTAGGATAGTAATAATGGAAATACCAGAACATCATCATTGGATATACATTAGAAAAGATTCACAACAAAATAGGTTGTTACGTGACTTGATATTGGGGGTGGAGGAATTTAGAAGTAAAACAAGTGAACTCGATGTCTTTAAACAAGAAGGAAGATTTAGATGTCCATGCTCAAAATGTAAGTGCTTGAGGTTTTATGAACTAGATTTGGTAAGACAACACTTATATAACAAAGGTTTTCAATCATACTACTATCATTGACATAATCATGGAGAAATGCCACCATCTATATTCGATAGCCATTTTGATGCTGATGCTGATGATTTGGATCCATATGAGAGAATGGTCATTGATGCCGAGGGGCATAGTTTCTATAATGATCCTCATCCAGAAGAACCTAATCCCAGCTATACACATTTCTGCGACTTATTATGTGCTGCACAGTCTCCATTATGGGATGGTTGTGAAGAACATTCGGTGTTATCAATTGCAGTCAGATTTTTAAGTATAAAGTCTGATTACCACATTCAAGCTGCATGCATTGATAAAATTATTACATTGATAAGAGAGGTATTGCCAGTTGGTAATAGAATGCTTGAGAACTTTTATCAGACAAAAAAAATTGGTAACCCAACTTGGATGTATGTACAAGAAGATTGATTGTTGTCCACATGGTTGTATGTTGTATTTTAGAGATGATATAGGTGAGACACGTTGTAAATTATGTGGAGAGACTCGTTTTAAGGAAAATACATCAACAAAGAATTGAAAGAAGGAAATCCCAAAGAAGCAGATATGGTACTTGCCAATAATCCCTCGACCACAAAGATTGTATGCCTCTAATGCAACAACGAAACATATGACATGGCATCATAATAGTCATCATAAGGTTGGAAAGTTGTCACACCCATTCGATGGAGAAGTGTGGAAGCACTTCAACCAGAAGCACCCATTATTTGCTTCAGAACCAAGAAATATAAGATTGTGATTGTGTTCAAATCGGTTTAGCCCATTCAACATGAGCTCCAATGTATATTCTTGTTGGCCTGTGATCTTAACCCCACATAATCTTCCTCCTGGTATGTGTATGAAGAGGGAATATATATTTTTGACAATAATTATCCCTGGTTCTAGTAAATCCAAAAGTAAAATTGATGTATATATGCAGCCTTTGATTGATGATTTAAAAAGATTGTGGGATGAAGGGGTTTTGACGTATAATATTTCAAGAAAGTAAATTTTTTATTTAAAAGCTACATTATGTTGGATTATCAATTACTTCTCTACATATAGAATGTTGTCTGGTTGATTGACGGTGGGTAGATTGGGTTGTCCTATTTGTATGGAAGGTTCTAAAGCATTTTATTTAAAAAAAATAGGAGGAAAACGTGTTACTTTGACTGTCACAGACAATTTCTAGCAAGGAACCATCCATTTTGCAAGAATAAGAAGAACTTCTTAAAAGGCAAAGTAGAAATGAGTATGCCTCTAAGATGGTATTCAGGAGTTGAGCTATTTACGAAGATAAGTAAACTTCCAAAAATCATTGATTCAGGTGGTAGTCAGAGAATGCTTGGCTATGGAGATAATCATCATTGGACTAAACATAGAATCTTTTGGGACTTACCATACTGGTGTGATTTATTGAATCCACACAACATAAACGTCATGCACACTGAAAGCAATGTTTTTAAGAATGTGCTCAACGCAGTTATAGATGTTAAAGGTAAGACGAATGATAACATCAAGGCTAGGATGGATCTCCCTTTGTATTGTAATCGCTCGACCCTGGAGGTAGAAGAAAGTGGTTGTGGAAAAAGAGTGAAACCAAAAGTACAATACACTTTGAATATCCATCAAAAGAGGGGAATATGTGAGTGGGTACAGGGCCTAAAGCTTCCAGATGGATATGCATTTAATTTATCAAGAAATGTTGATTTGAGATCTTACACATTATAACATATGAAATCTCACGATTGTCATGTTTTTATGGAAATATTGATCTCAATTGCATTCAGTTGTTTGCCAACTCCAATTTGGAAATCTTTAACAAAGTTGAGCTATTTTTTCAAGATTTATATTGTCTTGTGTTACAAACACATAGACTTGAAGCGATGGACAAGAATATTCTAATCATCTTATGTAAGTTAGAGATAATCTTCCCTCCAGCCTTTTTCGACGTAATGGAATATTTACCCGTACACTTAGTTTATGAAGCTAAAGTTGGTGGTCCTGTACAATTTCGATGGATGTATCCATTTGAGAGGTATTATTTTTACATTAGAGTTATTTCTATATCAATGTTCACTTAAATATCAATATACATGCTCAATATCATTATTTTCTTAAATTTTTACACGGTCTTAAGAAAAAACTTAAGAATAAAACTGTAACATCCCAAATTAAAGTTTAATTATGTAATATATATTTTTAATTTATCTCATATATACGAAGCTAAATAACTATGAAATTTTAAATCTTTTGTCTATTTATATAACTAAGATTGGTATATATACATCTACTTATGTTAACTTAGGTATAAAGATATATATATTGATTTATGCAACTAAAACAAGGAAAATATATATAATAAAGAAAAGGAAATAAAAACAGTGACTCATATATAAGTAAAAAGAAAAGAGGACGTGTGTCCCTTGCTAATTAAATGACTCATTTTTGTGTCATTAACTAATGTTAGAGTGGAAAGGAAGAATTGAAGAAAATAAAATAAAGAAAGAAAAAAAAATAGAAAATGAATAGGAAAGGTATTATCTCTGTCTTCTTCACCAAACTGCCCCCATCGACTGCCTCCAATCATCGCCGGCGAGGGAGTTCCGGCAAGGAAAACCAATTATGATGTAATTCTTGTCGAGCTGATCACAAGTACGGGCTCGAATTTTGAACCGGTCGTGTCTCCATCGCGTACGACATGTATATATATTCTTTTCTATATACATATTTATTGGTATGCATCTGTATATATATGTATAGTTATATCTGTGTGTGCGTGTGTGCAGAGGGTGTGGGTGTGTGTGCTGGGGAGGTGGCCGGCGCCGGAGGTTGCGCCGGCATATCTGCTGTGAGCCACCGTTGTGAGTGGCGGCAGGTGGTGCTGGCATGTATATATATATATATATATATATATATATATATATATATATAATTTCTGCCTGTATATATGTATGTATCTGCTGTATATACGAGTTGTACGCATGTGTGTGTATTGTATGTGTGTGTGCGCGGATGTGGAGTTGCCGGCGACGTGAGGTCACCGGCAGTGTTGATCGGCGACAGCTGGGCCAACGAGAGTGGCAGGGGCGATGGCAGGGGTGAATTGGGGCTGGGGCTGGGTTTGAGAATTAGATTAAATCCAGGGACCTAATTGCAAATCCTAGGATTTTGCTAAATAGCACTCAAGCATAATTGCAAATCCTAAACTTCTAGACAATTACAGATTAGTCCCTGAACTTTATAAGACATGCTAATTGACCCCAGAACTCTCTGAAATTACAGAATAGACCCCATAATTTTTGGAAATTATAAAATGGACCCTAAACTTTACAGAAATTACAGAATCACCCTAAACTTTGGGAAAATGACAAAACAACCCCTAGAACTTGCAGAAATTATATTATGATCCCTGAGTTGGGTAATTATTGTATATTGTACCCTACAACTCCATAAAAATGATAGCTCGACTCCACAATGACATAAAATGTGACGATTAAACCCTTAAGCAAGAAAGCCCTAATTTTAAGGGTGTGATCTCAAACACTATTTTTCGGGTAAACCTTAAATCTAGAACTACCATTTATTAATCCTCTCAAGAGTTTATTCTTTTATAGATTTTATTGGTTTTAAGCAAGTAAATCAGAGGATAAGCTACGTTTTCATACTTTGTAGGAAATACAAGCAAAAGACAGGAATAAGAGGAAATAAGACCGAGAGCTTTTGATCAGTTCTATCGAGTAATCCAAGGTGGGGGTAAAATCTTATTTATGTTTTAAAATCGTACAGTTTTATGAAAAATAATGTGACTACGTGATTTAAATTCCGTCATTATGTGGTGTCATTTTAAAGTGAAACATTTTCACTATGGGAATAGTATTCGAGTAAATTATATGATTTTGAAAGTTATGGATTTCAGGTGATACAAATGCAAAAGGTTTCAAATGATGATAAGACGGGGTAATTCCCGCACTAAAGGAGTTTCTTTAGAAACCAACATATGTTAAAGGATTTATTTACCTATGTGTTATGTGAGTTATGTGGCCAACGTGAACGTAACCAATGTGTACTATGTGCTATGTGAGAAATATTATGTGACAATTTAACTGCGCATGCAACTGCACGCCAAGTAGGGTATTCCTCGACGGAAACCCAACAAGGGGGTATTCTACGGAATCCCAACATGAAAGGGATGTAATAACCTATAGGGTCGGCTTGGTGCCCGGATAGGCTTCCTAAGGGAAACTATCCAGAGGATGCATTGGGACTACTTGGGAGTCCACAACGTGAAATATGTTTATGAAAAACAAATGTTTTCATGGCGGTTAAAATACGCGTTTTCATAACGGCTATATACCGTAAATAAAAAGATGTTATTGAATGATATTATTATGAGTACTTATGTGTTACTCCCTTACCCGTAGGTCAATCCCGCCTCACCCCTTTTATGTAAAATGTTTTCAGTCTAAAGAATTTAGGGCGTGGCGCGTGAGTGGGGGATACTGGTAGCCGATGATTAAAGGTCGAAGAAGGTTTTAGTTTAAGATGATTTATTTCATGAATTTCGAAAATGTATATAATGAACAACAAATTTTCTGGAATTTATTTGTCTTTATTTTTCTTGAAAGAGTGCCTTTTACACATGAGTAACGCCTCAGTCAAGGTTTACCTTAAAAAGAAAGGGGGCGTTACAAAAACTCGTGTTCCATTTGTGAGGCTTACATGCTTGAGGAGACTTCTACATTTTGTTCGCATTATTTTGAGTCTCATGTCCAAACAAGAAATAGAAGAGTTCCTCGAAATGATGATGGTGAAGTGTCATTTGAGAATCCACCGATTTCTATTTTCAATCATCCTGGCCGACATGAGGGTGCATCTAAGAGTTGTTATCTAAATGATGAAGAAATTGCAGTAATCTCTTTGTACGTTCTCTTAAATTGTCCAGAAGTTGAGTCATTTTATAAGTAAGTTACATTTCAAATTTAGAATTACTCTCACATTTGAACCTTTAAAATTATTTATATTTGATATATATCTTAACTATTTCAGCATATATGTGGAATCTTTGCATGCACATCACCCAAATCTTAGCAGTGTTGAAGTTAATAGACAAATAGAATTGGACTTTGTAGATTGGTTCAGGAGATATGTAAGTTTTTTTTTACTTACACAAATATTATATATATGTAACTACTTATTCACTTATTACTATTTGTGATGTAGTACGTCTTTATGATGTATTTTATTAGGAACATGACCTTGACAATGGTGTTGAAGATCAATTTTTGTATAACTTGACGTGGGGTCCAATACATCGGGTGCAAAATTTTCCTATATATTTTGTGAATGGTTATTGTTTTCACATATCCACTTGGATGCAAAATAGGAAAACAAATAATTCAGGAGTCACTCTTATTGGAAAAGAAATGATATATCATGGAATTATTCAAGAAATGATTGAGATAGAGTATCCCGGAGAACAAATCAAAAGGTTAAAACTCTTCAACTGTAAATGGTTTGATCCTTCGTCTATAGGCGCAAGGACTTACTCCAAATATAGAGTTGTTGAAGTAAAATCAAATAGGAGATACATGGGTAAAGATATATTTATATTTGCTCAACAAGCTGAGCAAGTATATTTTACACCTTACCCCAACCCTACTCCAAATAGAAAATATTGATTTGTGGTGATTAAAACTAAGGCAATACAAACGATTCGATCATTAAATGCTCCATATCAAGATGATATTGGTTCTCACCTTAATGAAGTATCTGGTCTGGATGATGTTGATGTTGCCTTAAGGGATTTCAATAGTATAGGTGAGGAAATTGATAATATTACAGGTGTTGCCAATGTTGATCACGATGATGAAGTTGAAGGACATGTTGAAGAAGAAGATGAAAAAGCATCATATGAAACTGAATAATCTAATTATGAGGAAAACACTTTTGATTATTATGAATATAGTGATTGATTATTAAGGTGCTTATAATGAATATTTTTAACTTTTTATGTAATATGATGAGATGCATTACTTTATTTTAACCTAACATTGAAATTTATTTTGTTTAATGTTGATATGCAGATGACAGGAAGAGGTGATTGTGGTGGTTTTCGAGGGTGATACAAATGCACTAGTTCAAATACTAGTAGATGTAGAGGTAGAAACACCAGTAAAGGAACTATTGGTCGTCTTACTCATCCCACATCCACGAACCTAAACGATCACTCACCATATGAGAGAGAGCTTGAGAGAGATCTCACATCATCTGAAATAACATCTGAAAAAGCTCATATACCATCTGAAAGAGCATTTGAGAGAGCTCCTATACCATCTGAGGGATTGTTTGAGAGAGCTCCTACTCCATTTGAGAGAGCATCGGAGAGAGCTCATTCTACATTTGAGAGAGGTCTTATTCCATCTGACAGAGCATTTGAGAGACCCCCTACAAATAACTCATCATAGCCGACTCGTCCACTTTCTGCTGGTAGTTCTTTATCTACATCTACAAGTGCATCATCATCAGAGTGTGGAACGACCGTCAGCAAGTTGTTGATATGACCAAATGGAGATGAATATGATTTTCTAACTATTTACATTTTAATCTAAGTTGATTCTAAATGCGTTTTTTTATTTTTTTTATTCAAATTTAACTATTATCTAAATTAATTATTACAAACAGGTTCTTTCCTTCTGAAGCAATTAACAATATCACCACAGTTATCAAGTCTAAATATGAACAATCATGGCTTGGGTAGAGCGAGATCCCTGAGAATGTGAAGAACATGTGGTTTATACAGTTTCAGGTGATATCATTAGCTTACGATAAGATTAAATTGCAAAAGTTTGTTCTATTATATTTTAATCTAAAAGGATATTTGTTTTTTAGTAGAATTATTGTAGATGAGATCTTGAACATGAAGATGATATTAAGCGGATATGGAAACATAAAGCTCTAGCCCTCGTGCGTTCAAACTTGACAGATATTCATAGAAAAAAGTCAAAAGAAAAATGATTGTCTGTTTCAGTCCTTGAGGCACTTCAAACCAAATGGGACACATACCCCAACTTCATCAGCATGTCTGAGCAAAATAAGAAGAATATATCAGTTAATAATGATGGTTTTCTGAATCGAGGTGCTATTTCTATTTCTGAGCATATTAGAAGATTGGTAAGTGTTGTTTTTTAAATTAATTAGTTTTATGTGTAATCAAAATTTAGTTTAAATAGATATTAATTGTGTAATTAATTTAGGAAATTGAGTTAGGTAGAGAAGCTACCGTCCCTGAGGTTTTCCTAAGGCTCAATTATGATGAGGAAACTGGTAAATGGCGAAATTCTAAAGTTGAGGGAGTTTATGTAAGTATTTTTTTTAAATAATAATTAAATTGTTGGAAATGGATATTAGTATAATACATGTGTGTACACATCTTATTTGGTTTTCTATGCTTACAAAATCTTATCTTCGTACATATTTCAAACTATATGTAGGATAAGTTCAAGATGTTGAAGGCTAGTAGACTATCTGAAGGTGTAGATGAAGATGACATAGATGATTCTACTGTTTTTTACGAGGCTAATGGAGGGAAAAACAAGAGAGGCAGGTCGTATGGATTTGGATCGGAAGCAACTTTCTATACGTCCTTGATTTCAAGATCTAATGCAAGGAGTAAGACCACTCATCCCACTAATGTTGAAGTTGAAGTGTTACAATCACGTTTGGCTGCTGTTGAGAGTGAATTGGCTTCTTTTCGAAACCTTTTTGAGAAGTTGAATAATGGATCACTCCCTCCTAGTGCCTCTTCTTTAGACGTGGCTCCCCCTTGTGATGTTGAGAACATAGCTAATGTTGTTGATGAAGTTGCAGGTGATGACAATGAGGAGGATGGAGATATGGGATTAATGATGATGATGGTTTTTAAAATATATTGTTTATACTATGAACTTAAGTCGTTTTCTTTTGTTGATGATGAGAATGGGACGATAATAATGTTTATAACTTATTGTTTATGTTGTGACATCATTTTGGACGTGTTCTTAAATTTGATGTTTGGAGGATTTTATATTGTATTTTTTATTAGTCTTACATGATTTCTTTATATAAGTAAGACAAAAATTTATAAAAATTTCCAATAGAATATTTCAATGGAAACTATCCATTGGAACTCTTAAATTGAAATCCCAACGAAAAATTACAATGGTAAAATTGTCATTGAAATTAATATTGGACCAATTCCAATAGATCATATCCGTTGGAATTCTTAAATTATCATCAAAATTCCAACCGAAATAGGCCAATACCGTTGGAATTTTTTCCAACAAAAAGAAGTCGTTGGAATTTTAAATTTCAACTAAACCTTCTAATGGATAACCGTCGTTGGAAATGTCGTTGGAATAATTCCAACAGTCATTAGCCGTTGGAAAAGACATTGGAAATACCATTGAAACTTTTTCCACCAACAAAGATTTCCAAACGGTACTATTTTGTTGGAATTACCGTTGAAATAAATGTTCCATTGGAAATTCCTTTGGAATTTTGAAATTCCAACGCTCATTTTTCAATGAAAATTGTGTCATTGAAATTTTACTGTTTTCTTGTAATGATAACCAATGTATAATAAATTAAGAGGAACATGTACATGTACATTGAATAAAAAAAATATAAAATAATAAATAAGAGACAATTGTAACTCAATTACACATTATAAATAACCTATTACATTGTAATATTATTCTTTGTATGTGTTTTTTTCCAAAAAAAATAATTTTTTGAAATTATTATATATTATATTATTTACAATTTAACGGGGCCTAATGCGCCCCTACCCCTCACCCCCTCCGTCCATGGGTGCAACCCATGTAGCGATATTCAGATTGGATTTTTGTTAAAATCATAAAACTATAATATAATTTTTGTAGTTTAAATTGAATATCGTTATTTATATTAATTAGACATCATTTTTAAACAATTCAAATTATACTTGTACAGTTCTATTCACCTACTTACCGTAGACACATTAATATGTGCCCACGGTTAATGTATCAAAAATTTAGAACATCTATTAATTTTATTTTCCATATAATAAGGGAATAAGATAATTACACGTCATCGATGGGCATATTAAGAGTTGCCCACTATGGGTATTTGAGCAAAACTGCATACTTGTATTGCCACAATTATTTAGTCATTACTACATAGTACACTAATGTATATATAGCTTTATTGCAATAATTTCAGTAAACCGTCGACGATTTTGCACAAAAACCAACGAACTTTCTTTTGTTGCACTTATATATTTAGAATTAAGAATTTGTCACATAAACCAACAAACTAATATTCCGACAATTTTTCACCGAATTTTGCATCTGACTTGTATGTGACATATTTCAAGAGTTTTTTTTATCCAAGCAATTGAGTTGTATTCAAAAAAGTCCTTAATTATATAGTGAAAATCAACGACTCAATTTTTTGGACAAAAAAAAAACTCTTAAAAATATGTCAAGTGCAAATCATGTATCAAAATTCAATGAAATTGATTGCAAAATTAGTTTGGTCCTTTAAGTATCAAATGATATATATATATATATATATATATATATATATATAAATGGTCAAATAGCCAAAAAAATCCAAATCTTTTCGAGTTTTTGTTATTTTGGTCAATTCTTTTATTTTTGTCAATTCATCCATGATTTTAAAAATTAGTTGTTATTTTGACCAAATTAAGTTTTAAGTCAAAATTATATTACATGGCTAATATGTAGCACCACATAAGCTTCTTTCTACTCCATTTTTTGGTTTTTTATTGGACATCTACACTAAAAATAACTACATATTAAATACATACATTTTCAATTTTTATCTCAATTTTCAAATCTCAGACTTTATATATGAGTTGCACACAAGTGCAACTATTGTATGGATCTAAGATCCATACAGTGCAGGTCGGGTCCGACAGAATCCGATTCGAATCCGTGTATTTTTTTTATCCTGACCTTTATGTTGTGTTAGTCATACTTTTATATTATGTTAAGTATATCTTTATATTATGTTAAACATAACTTATGTAATACTTTAACTTAAAAAAAAAAGTAATTTTAACGAAAAAACTAAAATTTCAGCACAAAAAACCCTAATTTGTACATATATATCTTTATATAAATATTATGCATACCTTTAATTAATATTAGTCATACCTTTATATAATATATAAAGGTACAACTAACATAATTAAAAGGTATGCTTAACATAACATAAAAACCCTAAATGTATACTTAACATAACATAAAATCATAAGAGTATGCTTAACATAATATAAAAACCCTAAAGGTATGCTTAACATAACATAAAACCATAAATGTATGATTAACATAACATAAAAGTATGCTTAACGTTATATAAATGTATACTTAATATAATATAAAGACTCTAAAGGTATGATTAATATAACATAAATGTATGTTTAACATAATATACAGGTATGCTTAACATAACATAAAGGTCTAGCACCTGGAACGAATTTGGGTGGGTTAGAACGCACCCACTCAGGCGCGTAGGGGCGCGTGCGCGAGCGTGGGAGGCGCGTGGGCCGGGTGGGATCAGATGCATAGATCCTAGATCCGTGCACCAATTTTATAAAAGTTTTTATCTTTATATATTTAGATTTTTCCATCATTTGAGATGTGTCTCGCACATATCCTTTTTTTAACATAAATTCTTTTATGCACCAGGTGTATGGATCTTCCGATTGATCCGACCTGAATCCGCAAGTTTAATTTTTTTTTTTTTTATGTGTTGACCTTTATGTACAAATGTTGTGACCTTTATGTATTGTAACTTATAAACAAAAGTGAAGACTTTCAATACAATTTGTACATAGATACCTTTATATGATATTCATATGATCTTTATGTATATTCATATGAGCTTTATGTACAAATATTCATAACTATGTACAAATTTTGCTGAAATTTATTACATAAAGGTATGTGCGAGATATAAATATCATATAAAGATATCTACATACAAATTTTACTGAAATTTTTCACTTTTTTTAAAATTATTGTATATAAAAATTACGAAATTTATATATAAAGTTTACAAGTTATATTTAATTTAAAACATAATCTCGGACGACGGGCATATAAATTCTGAAATCTTGAGATTTGAAAATTCTTATAAATAGTGTAAATGTATGTTGATGAGGAGGTATTTTCAGTGTAGATGTCGAATCAAAAACCAAAAAGTGAATATATGTGTACATGATTAAATTAGCATATTTGTAATAATGATTGAATAATTGTAGCAATATATGATTAGATTATTTAATAGGATTTTAAACACACATTAAATCATATGAGGATTTAGATGTTGAAATACAAATTCAACGAGCTTCAACTCCATAACAAACATATATATTACTAACAAGATTTCATGTTATTCCTTTTCAAGCAACTAAACCACTGACGCATTCAAAAATTCTAAAAAAATTATAAGAAGATTTGGAAATCTAAAACTAATTATTAAAAAATAAAATCATTGGATGGAAGCACAGAAAAAAAAAAAAATTTATTTGTCAAGTTGCAAGAATATAATTAGGTTTAACTATAGAATCCTAGATCACTTTTTTTTTTTTTAATGAGAAAAATTAATTAATGATGGTAATGGCATGTGCTAACATGGTTATGTAACATGGACAGCATGGTATATATGTTGCGAAGTAACAAGTGGGGATCGTCATTACAATGATCTTCAAGAAATATGGAAATAAAATTTTAAGTAAATTTTCCTACATTACTAATTAATCAAGCAATCGATCTGAATTTCTATTTAGGGTTATTGTTTTGTTTGGTATTTTATTATATTAATATATTTTATTTGTAGATTGATTATTTTAAATACAACCTACATAACATATATTATTGAAACTAACAAAATGTGAATTCGAATGAACCATCAACTGTAACAGATGATACAAAACTATCTTGTCTCATAACTCAAGTATTTAAACGTGATACAGTAGAAACTTTATAAATTAATATTCATGGAACCACCAAAATTTATTAATTAATAGATAAATTAATAATTATTAATTTATATATTAATTAATATTTTATTAGTTTATAATGAAAATACTCAATTTACAAACATCTTTCAAACTTCCACTTAATTATTATACAATGCATATACGTATATCAAATGAAGAGCCCAATTTGAAAGAAGTCTTCAATCTCTCACCTTATTATTGTTCTTATATTCAATATATCAGTTTATAAACATTAAAAAATATTTTCTATATAAACATAAGATCAAAATATGCTAGCACAAACAATCTATTAAAGCGGCAATCACATTGAATAATTTCTTGTTGAGCTATAAGAAAACAACACCAAAATTTCTTACAATGATAAGGAAAATTAGAGACGAGATTCAAGGTGAAATTGATTTCAACAGAAAAAAAAAAAACAATTGAGTTATTTTTCAAGAAACCTTCATAAATCATTCATGTAATATGTAGTATATAAGGAATTATTAATTTATATTTTATATGAGATCTATAAAAGTTATCAAACATGTATTATCTTATAATTCTAATAAATTATTAATTTAGCACCCTATTCTCGAATCAGGACCAACCAAACATATTATTTTAGAGAATTTATTAAATAATCGAGTTTTTATTATATATGAATTTTTTACACTATTGTCAAATACCTTATCCTTTAGTGAATATTATAATAATGCTCTCTTTATAATCAAATTTAAATCATCAACGATAAACAATCATGATCATGAATGATCTGCTTAGGCACGCGTCATGATCATCCTAAAATGTATTTGACAATTTTTAAATTGTGTGAAGCACAACTGATCGTGCTGTCATGACGTGATAAAATTAATTAATTTCCTTCTTAACTTTATTAAGTAGTTAGGATAAGTTAGAGTCGATCCCACGAGAAATGTAGAATTAACTATATCACATGTATTCAATTCAATAAAACCAGAAAGGATGGTAATAAACTATCACTAAATAAACTAATAACCTAAAAAACAATTAAACAATGAGAATTCGATAGAAGAGAATATTTCAGTCAACATTTCAGTTATCCTTCATTATCAATTACTCTGTAATCAATGTAACATCCATTTCTCAGATTATCATGGAATTGTCACCCCTAATCTAACAACAAGCTCTGTCAGATCGAATCGTCTTTTAAGATTAGTTAAATTAGGATAAGATAGCTAATTAACTATATTCAATTGAATAACCTAGAATAAGCTCTCTAGATTTAATTCATTAAATGCATTAATCACTAAGATGATAGAATGAACTAGATCTCAAATACATAAGGGTAACCCTAGGATTATGCTACCCTAGAGATGCACGACCTCTAGTTTATTATTAATGAAAAATAAACCACAACAATTAGGATTCATAACTTAAGATTCTAGCAATCAATTATCAACACTTTACCTAGGTGATCAGTCTAATTTAAGATTCTAGCAATCAATTATCAACATTTTACCTAGGTGATCAGTCTAAATCAAACAATAATAATTGAAAACAATATTCATAGATAACATAATCAATTCCAATCAAACATTGAGAGAAAGTTACGCGATTAATTAGAAAATAAAAGATAAACGGGTTCAAACATTCCTGCTAACCGGAATTAAGGACTTAGCCGAACATCGTCAAAATCGAAATAATAAAAACAATTGGAAAATCTATGAGACTAATCTAAAATAATAAAATCTCCGGCGTGAATAATGTGCATGAATAATGTTTTGTGGTGGATGATGATGTGTCCTCTTCGATTGTGATTTGGAGGCCTTAAATAGAGATCGGATATCTTCTTGATATATCTTTTCCATTTTTCTTTACGTAATGGACTCATTTTCCTTCTAAACTTAGAAATTATCTTTCTTTACTCCAAATCTTTTCTCCTAATTTAAATTTTTTATATTTTTATCTTGAAAACTCTCCAAAATATCTAAAATAGACAAGAAAATAATATATGAATTATTTGGAGACACAAAACACATATATGTAGAAAATCGATACATTTAATCTAATAAGAAATTATAAAATCTCACATTAATTCACAATAAAATGCATCAATTTTCTACCTATCAACAACTTTCTTATATATCCTAAAATCAAACTCATTTTTCATAAACTCACAAGTAAATTGTGGATCTCATCTCACCAAATTAGATTCTTAAGACCGCGTTACAAACTAAATGTCCTTATTTTTAAATGAAATTATATGTTTTTAACTAATCTTGAATTTACTCTTATATATCTTAATGTAATTTTGACATACAGATACTTATTAATTATTAGCTTTTGTGATAGTTATTAGATATCACAAACCATTGATCTAATTATCTTCTTGAATGTATATATATTAGTACCAGTAGTTTTTAAAATATGTTTAAATTTTCTTAAATAAAGTTATCTTTGAATTATGTTTATATTCATATGATATGTTATGTAGTTTTCGGGTTGAGGCAAACCCACCCCGACCCCTCCCCTTGCTATGTATCTATATGTTTAACACTTGTCCAAATCCAATTTGATTGTTAGTAAAATATTGTTTTACTATATATATATATATATATATATATATATATATATATATATATATATAGTTTTGATCAGGCACGCACCTAAAGAATGCGCACCTCTTTAAGATTCCTTTTTTTAATTTTTTATATTTTATATTATATACAAAATCCTTTTTTCACGCTACCACTTCACTTATAACCTCTTATCAACATAAACATTTAACAATTCACATCTCACACATCAATCATATACCTTCTCCCCAATTCTCATCCACACAGATACAACCAACAAAAATATTGAAAATCAATTAAATAAAACAATGAAAAATATTCAATTAATCAATTCTCAAGAAATCCTAAATCCTAATCAATATTCGACATAAAAATTAAAATACGAATTGAGCAACAAAGAGAATAAATTCTCAACAAATCTTCAAAATCAATCCTCAAAATCCCAAGTCATCAATTACCAAGAAATCTTCAATCAATCCTTTAAATCCCAAGTCTGTTTAATATGAAGCAATGAAAAATATTCAATTAATCAATTCTCAACAAATCCTAAATCCTAATCAATATTCGAGAAATTCTCAAAATTAACCATAAAAATTAAAATACGAAAATCCTAATCAATATTCGAGAAATCCTCAAAACTAACCATAAAAATTAAAATACGAAATCCTCAAAACTAACCATAAAAATTAAAATACGAGCAATAAAGAGAATAAATTGTCAATAAATCTTCAAAATCAATATATCATATCCTCCAACTCAATCATCAATTACCAATATTTTGAGGATTTCTCGAATATTGGTAATTGATGATTGAGTTGGAGGATATGATATATTGATTTTGAAGATTTGTTGACAAATTATTCTCTTTGTTGCTAGTATTTTAATTTTTATGGTTAGTTTTGAGGATTTCGTATTTTAATTTTTATGGTTAGTTTTGAGAATTTTTCGAATATTGGTAATTGATGATTGAGTTGGAGGATATGATATATTGATTTTGAAGATTTATTGGCAATTTATTCTCTTTGTTGCTAGTATTTTAATTTTTATGGTTAGTTTTGAGGATTTCGTATTTTAATTTTTATGGTTAGTTTTGAGAATTTCTCGAATATTGGTAATTAATGATTGAGTTGGAGGATATGATATATTGATTTTGAAGATTTGTTGACAATTTATTCTCTTTGTTGCTCGTATTTTAATTTTTATGGTTAGTTTTGAGGATTTCGTATTTTAATTTTTATGGTTAGTTTTGAGGATTTCTCGGGATTTTCGTATTTTAATTTTTATGGTTAATTTTGAGAATTTCTCGAATATTGATTAGGATTTAGGATTTGTTAAGAATTGATTAATTGAATATTTTTCATTGCTTCATATTAAACAGACTTGAGATTTAGAGGATTGATTGAAGATTTCTTGGTAATTGATGACTTGGGATTTTGAGGATTGATTTTGAAGATTTGTTGAGAATTTATTCTCTTTGTTGCTCAATTCGTATTTTAATTTTTATGTCGAATATTGATTAGGATTTAGGATTTCTTGAGAATTGATTAATTGAATATTTTTCATTGTTTTATTTAATTGATTTTCAATATTTTTGTTGGTTGTATCTGTGTGGATGAGAATTGGGGAGAAGGTATATGATTGATGTGTGAGATGTGAATTGTTAAATGTCTATGTTGATAAGGGGTTATAAGTGAAGTGGTAGCGTGAAAAAAGGATTTTGTATATAATATAAAATATAAAAAATTTAAAAAAGGAATCTTAAAGAGGTGCGCACGGTGCGCATTCTTTAGGTGCGTGTCTGATCAAAACTAGCCCTAATCACTATACGTTGACGTATCTCTATTTGATCATTACATATCTATTGGTGTATTTATAATATAATCATTAACCACGTTCTATAACTAACTTTAACTGAAATTATTAAGACTAGTTAACTAAAAGTGAGATAATAAAACAAGATTTGTCTCTTGGGTAGTCCACCTCAAATTCCTCCTACCATATATATAATTAATACTTAGGTATAAATTAATTATATATGATTTTTTTATAGTATAAATTATAATCACATATAATTAATATTTAGGTAGTGGATGTATATATAAAGATCTATTCTCCTTAAATCTTACAACGAAAAAATTCATACTGATATCCATATTCTTAAAATGGGTTTGGGCTCAATAGACCTAGGTTCAAGAGTTTGAGTGTCCTATGTAATTAAGATTTTTATATAATTAGAAAGATATTGTTTTTTTTATGTTGACCTTATAAAATAGATACAAATAGTTGAAATTTGAAACTTTTTCTTTAGGTATTCATTCTTCAAGAAATAATAACTCTTTCTTTTGCATTTACTTCTCTAGTCTTAGTCTTCTTTATATTCAACTCTCTTATGTAGTTTTACTAATTTGTGAAGAGTATTTTTCATATATTCATCAAATATTTATATTAAACATACGTTATATCAGTTACTAATATATTAAGATGTATTTATCTACGATGGATAGGATGGATAGGACTACTGGACTAGTAATTATACATTATACAAATAATTTTAGAAAATACTTAAACATAATGGACTAGACCCCAGCAAATCCATGTTAAAGGGTACACGTAACAAGGCTTAGGACTGTATATTTTTTAATAAAATTTAGGGTGAGATGGGAATGCAGGTGTCAAAAATGATGATATATATCTCTATCAACTCAACCCTTTATTTTTATAATAATTGATATTTGGTACCCCACCAATTAGCAATTATAATATGTACCCTTTTCAGTTGGTTAGAGTCATCCATGACACTAGGAAAAACACCACAACTCAATATTAAATTTCTCATTGGGGGATATAATGAGTCAAGATATGGTTGTTAGTTTATGATCTTCATCTTAATTAATTTATTATTCATTACTTAAATTCACTTTTACATAGAATCCGTACCTAATTCTTTTGAAAAATGAGGGGCATTCTTAGCATGTACACTTAAATATTAGAAGTTAATATCGGCTTATTTTATGGGGATAGAAACTTTAGATAAAAAAATAATATGTCACTGTAAATTATATAAGCACGCAATAAAAAATGCTAATGATTAGTTCTTTACTCATACTTAGCTATAATTGTCTTTTAATTTCATCTATATATTTTGTGTATGTAACGCAAATCATATTCTACCTATTGCCTTGTTGTATCCGACTATTTTAAGATGTTTTAAGGGTGAATTCTATTATCCAATCTATCCTATATGTTTTTTTTTTTTTTTATATTTTAATTTTTTCTTTCTCATCACAACCTACATTATATGTTTTGTTGATTTTTGCAACTTTCGAATTCAGATGAGAAGGGTCCACATAACTCTTACATGTCAACTAAAAGTTATTTTTATCATTTTCTAGACCAATAACTAATTCCCCCTTCAAAATCGAATTTAGTCCTAATTTGTCTCTCGTTTCTTCTGCAAGTTATTTGAGTAAATGAAGAATGGTGGTGATGGTTCAAATAAAAATATGATTTCTTTGCTATTAAAAATAACTGAAAAACCGAATTTGCTCATGTCATAGAAGTGCAAATGCCGAAAATAACCCTTAGTTGAAACAAAAAAATCACAAAGGCTCTTTCTTGTTGGAAAATATTGTCAGAGGTTGTATATAAAAATAAATAAAACTTGCAATACATGTTGTGACCGGAAAAGGAAAATTAAAATACAAAATTAAAAAAAAGGCTCATAATATAAATTGGAAAATGAAATTCTAACAAATGTTTTTATATCTTACCTACTTTCTGAATCTGAATGCTTGTAGCTCTCCATTATTATAAATTCTTCTTTTGGGAATAACAAAAATGCATTCATACTCATAAAATTAGCCTACTTTAATTTTGCTATTCTTAAAAAGAACAAAACAGAAAAAAAGCAATCAAATGAGAAAAATAGACATATGTATTGTTGTTTGGAAAATGGTGGTAGTGAGGGAGACAACCATGTTTGCCGTTTGATGTGACTTTAATTTAGGTTTTAATAATTTAGGTTTTAAACCTTAAATGAACTGCCACGTGTTAATAAACTGTTATAAATAAAAATGATGCCTACTTTGGCGGTGGCTTTCCCTTTAAAGGGTTCAACGCGGCCTTAGGTTTTCTTTATTTTATAGAAATAAAATATGTTTTTTATGTGCCTACATCATAATATTATATCTAGAAACGAATCTAAGATTTTGTTTTAAGAATGATAAAAAAAAAATTCAAATCAAAATATAAAACAGAATAAAGATTTAAATTTATATAATAAATAAATTTTTATAATGCAAGGAAACGTATTTTTATAAATTAATAACAAAAATGAAAATATTAGAAAAATATTAATATAACATCAAGATATTTAAGAGTAATAATTTAGAGTAAGATTCTTATAAAATTGTGTCACAGATGTAATTGTTGTATAATTTATAATTAATTACTTGGAAATTGTAATTACATCAAATTGTAACTACATTTAATATGTTTTTTTGAATTTATTGGAATTGTGATGGTCTAATTTACCAAAATGGGTAGGAATTATGAGTCATATATTTTAGGAGTAACATGTTAGTAACAACAAATTGTGTATTAAATAAACACAAAAAATAAGCACAAATTATTTTTTTTAAATCAAATGAAACTTTTGAGTTAAAATTTCTACGATCCTTTAATCTACTCTACAACTAATTTTGTATTTCAGTAACTCTAATTTTGTATCTCAACGTTTATTTGAGGCCTTATCCACATACAAATATAATTTTATAATGTTGATTCAAAGACTTAAAAAGACTTATTTGGAATCAAAACAGTATTTCTTGATCTATTTATTGAAAGAAACAAAAAACATTGTTAATTTATTAAATAACACTTTTGACTATCTTCAATCTCTTTTCTTTCTTCGTTCCTTCCTTTTGTGTTGTTGTGTAGAATGGTGATAAGCCTCCTATTTATGAGTTTAGATCTTCTATTATATTCGATGTTACATAATGTTTAATACACGTTATGTATTAATTTGTGATATTATTAAATACACGTAATATATGATGATTGATTTGAAATAAAAAATGTAACACCAAGTATAATAAAAGATCTCACTTCCCTATTTATGATTGGGGGTGGAAAATTCAAACAGGATTAGGATTAGAATAATTGATTTTATTAGGATACTAAAAACGGATATCAACGCACTTATTTGTAATTATTAAATTATTGTATATTTGATTTGAAAATATATGTCATGCTTTGACAAGTGGTTTCTTTTGATTGGTCTTAGGTATAAATATCAATTACTGAGATTTTTAAATTTTGGAACTTTTTAATCTAAAGTTAATCAAAACTGATATTTAATATATGATTTTATACGTGACACATTTCGATTAGCCAACAAAATTTCTCTATCTACTCATATATATATATAGAGTAAAAAAATGAAAAGGGGGGGGGGGGGGGGGGTGGGGGGGGGGGATGACTTTTAGAAATCGCTTGTATTAATTTTACATTTGATGAAATTTCTACGAAATTTTTGCCAATGATTTTCATTAAGTGGCATAGTGTGAAATTAAATCATGTAGTTTTAACTTTTAAAAAGCAAAGTTTAAAAAAGTTAAATAAAAATAAAAAGAATGAAATTGTGTCTGATAAAGAAAGATAAGTAACACTGTAAAACGATTTTATTTTCCCATGAATCCCTGAGTTAGTAAATTTATTATAATCTGTGGCTTTCACATTTGTTAAGTTTTAATTTGTCCATAGAATTATCGTGGATCATGCATTGCATAGCCAATTATGCATGTGAACCAAAATTTGAATTATTTTGTTATGTTAATTAATCACGTACTCGGGAATTAATCATTACACTACAAGGTTCGACCCACTCAATCAAGAATGATACCAATGATGTTTGAATGTAACACCCAAAATAAAATTCAATTATATAAATTAGAACGAGAATTTTCTATAATAAATATAAGAAATAAATAATAATAATAATAATAATAATAATAATAATAATAATAAATTATGCATAAATTTTGAAAGGAAAATAGATGTAAAATTTATTTGGTATATTTATATATGAGCAAAATATAATATATCTATATATGTATATATAAGCGACTTCCATGTATATGAATATATAAGAAAAATAATTTGTTACATGATAATATATCAATATATATGGTTAGACGTGTATGAGTAGGTATATATATATAATAATATGTATAAGGTGCTGTTTTAGTATGTCAAATATTAAATAATGCATACTTTATATAATTATGAAATATAACATGAACACAACACGTGTATAGGCATGCCAATTTTGCATAATATTAATAATTAATAATAATAATAATAAAAGAAAACTTAACCATTAAGTTTATAAATTGGCTAAGAAGGATAGATAAATATAGACATACACATATTTCTCTCTCCCGAAAACAACCAATCTCACTGCTGCCGTCGCTGCTTCGTCGCTGCCAGCTTTAATCTTCCGGCAAGTTTGTCTGATAAGGTAATCGGATTCGTCCATATGTAGTACTCACTGAGTTCATCTCAAGTACGGTCTCGAAATTTGATCCGACCGCTTCCTCCTCCACGTACGGTCGCAAGAAAAGACGGGTACACAGAGGGGGATCGAGATAGGTCTACCTAGTGCTTTGGAGTTTTCCAAACGACGTGATAAAGGTGGGGATAATTGTTTATTACGGTATTTATATTTCTTTTGAAATATTCAAAATATGAAATTTTATACTTGAATGACATGAGGTTGGTATATGTGTTATATGAATAAAGTGATATGAGCTAAAATGTTATGATATGATGAGTAGGAGAACGTGTGAATATGTGATTTGAATTCTATGATTATGTGGTGTGGATTTCAAGTGAAACGTCTTTATTATATGAATAGTATTCGAGTAAATTATATGATTTTAAAAGTTATTAATTTCAAGTGACACAAATGCAAATTGTTACTTATGATGATAAGTCGGGGTAATTCCTGCAAAAAAAAAAAGGAGATTCTTTAGAAGCCAACATATTTAAAAGGATTTCTTTACCTATGTATTGTCGTGAATTATGTGGCCAACGTGAACGTGGCAATGCATAAACATGGTATTTTATGTGTTTATTTGCATTATATGATAATAGTGAATTTGTGTTTCTTGATATTGGTGATCAGTTTTTTTAATATATGTGATTAAAGATGATACGTGGGCATTGAATTTTGTATATATCATTCATGAGCATGGATAGGAAGACATGTTGAGTCTGTATGCACATCATAATCATACAAAAAAAAATTAAAGTAAAGTTGACCGCTACTAGTACATCAAGACCGGTGGCATGTGAAACAAGGATACGGCTTAAAAGTAAAAGTGTGTCTATGGCATACGAGCCGTGGTTATGGTCCGAAGATATTGGGCCATAAACATGACTTTAAAGCAAAGTAAAGTACAGAGATTATTGAGCTAGCTCCTTTCCGATGTACTGTAGATGGGTCAAGAGCCCAACATAGTAAAAGATATCAAAGCCATGCATTCACGATATTCTTAAAAGTCCTTACAGCCATTTGTATGACAATGCATGCATGATTTCTACTTGTTGAGCTTTCATGCAGGGAGATAACCCGAGATGCTGCGGGCACTAAATATGTTGTGTTGTGTGCACGATAAGAACCGTAAGAGAAATGATATGTTTGCATGTGAAATAGATGAATGCTTGCAGTATTGAAGTAATCTATTTTTCTACGGTTTTTATTAAAAGACAAATGTTTTACAAAAATCTGTTTTATGTGATAAAATCATGGTTTGGTAAGTACGTTTAAATCTTTAAAATTTTATTATAATGAGTTGTTGAACGCCGTGTAAAATCTTTAGAAATTATTTTATGTCATCCTGAGTTTCCCCATCCCACTAAGTGTATTTCAAACACTCACTCCTTTTTTTAAAGTGTTTTTAATTTAAGGATTTTATGGCGTGAAGTGCGAGTGGTGGATGCTGGTAGCCGATAATCACAGGTCGAAGAAAGTTTTAATTCAAAATGTTATATTTTATGAGTTTCGAAAATGAATGTTTGATAATAATTTTCTTGATTTTATTTATCATTATTTTCTTGAAAAAGGTGAATTTTATACGTAAGTAATGCCTCAGTCAAAGTTTACCTTAAAGTGAAAGAAATGTATATTTCAAAATTATTGTTAATTTTTTTTATTTATCTTTATCATTTTAAAAGAGTGATGTTTTTATAAGTAAGTAACGTCTCGATTAAAATTTTATTTACAAAAGAATCGGGACGTTACATTGAATTATTAAAAAAAGAAGGATTTAACCGGTAAAAAGTTAGTTGAAATGAATTTTGACTAGTAAATACATTTATTACTAATTGTATCTGTATTTTTAAATAACTCAAGGCTAAGTGTGTTTTTATAGGTAAAAGTGGAATTCATTAACCTAAGGTTAAAAACTCAACACTACCCAACAAATAGAAATTGGAATAAAAGTTACCATTTAGAGAGAAAATTGTACTAATAAAATTCGACAATACAATTACAAAACGAATAGAAATTGAGATACAAGTTACAATTTAAAGGGAAAACAATCAAAGATGTGTGAGATCCAATCATGAAAAGAGTAGTAAAATGAGCTCTAAGCAATTTCCATGATCAAAACTTGATTTAATCAATGATTTTGTCCAAACTCGATATTTACTTACTTGAAGATACACTCGTTCCTAGCATTTCAAGTTATCCACAAAACACATTACCAAATTAGTTCAAGAATCTTTTTTGCAACTGAACCATGACCAAAACTAATGAACTTGACAAAATGTTCTTTTAATAGACGTAGAATACAGCAGAGAGACCCCCATCAACCTACATAAATCTGATCAAATTAGGAGTGCAACTGAAAATGAAATGAAGATGTGATGTATTGTTTCCATATGATTATTCTTCACCCATTAACATTCATCTTCTCACAAGATTATCCTTAATTGTATTCTACCTTAAAGTGACTTCCATGAGAACGATGATACTTTAAACTGAATCGTCTTCCACCACAACATCGACCAAAGGAAGTCAAACTCCACCTCGCTTGGTAAGGTAGAGAAGATTGTATATTTCCTTTGTTTGGAACTAGGGGTGGGAATTTTCTTTCGGGTATCGGGTTTCATTATAAATCCATAAAATTTCGGGTGTTTAGGGTCGCGTACCCGCAAAGTTTGGATCGGGTTTGGGTATTTCATTTATTACTCGATTGGATTTTGAGTATCCGACTATAGTGTAAAATTATGTTCTACCTCCAATTGACTTTTCTCATCGATGTTCTCTGCGTAGATTCTTATCTCTCTTACTTTGAACAATGAAGAGCTTATCTTGCACAAAGTGAAACTCTCTCTCTCCCCGACCCGATGGATACTTGAAAAAATGGATATTTTCGGATACCCAACCCGAACCCGATCCGATCCCACCCTTATTTGGAACACTGCATCTCTTATCTTCATCCATCTACATGAACCTAAAATTAAATTATTAATTTTGATCTCCTGCGAACGCAACTCCATAGATTCACAAATTCATATAATTCATCATAATAACTATCTTCTCCACCTAATAAACCTGATATTTTGTTAAATTCTATATGTATATGACTCCATGGTTTCATTTTCGTAACATAAATTAATAATTCAGTAAAAATACAAATGTTATTTAAGTGTAATGAGATCCATTAATATAGTTCAATATTCCTTCTTCTTTTTTTCAGTCACAAATTATAATCACTTTCTTCATTTGTAAAATAATATCTCTAAAATATCCTTAATAATGTTTAAAACTTATGTAAGGATATAAAAATATGGGTTTTTTTTTTTTTTTTTTGTTTAGTCGTTAATGTACCTCCCTAAAGGTATAAGATGAAGTTTTTTGTGCTAAATTTGTTTTTTCAAGTATATTAATTGTGTTTTTTAAATATATATATGAAGTGTGACTATTTTTACTGGATGGAGAGAGTATTATTGGGTAAATTGCATTTGCTTGATATATAAATTTCAGTGAATTTTATCTCTATTTTTCTTATTGCATATAAAAGTTTTAAGTTAATTTCTCAAATAAGAAGAAATTATGAAATTCTGTTGATGCTTTTGATGCATCGTTGGCAAAAAATATTTCCTCACACGAATTAGATGTGATTTAACATATTTTTATATAAATTTTGAAAGAATTCATTTTGATATATGAATTTTAAATTTAATATATTTTATTGGTATTTAATAAATTATAGTTGTATCAATAGTTAGGAATTTTGTGATATAATAAGTATATCGAATTTAAAGTTCATATAGTAAAATGGATTGTTTCAAAATTTTATCCAAATAATATTAAATTACATATAGTTGGAAAAATATTTTTAATCATTTATTATAAAAGATTCTTATATGAACTATCATCATCAACTTTTGTCATCCAATAATTATAATCTATTATAAGTAAAAATATCACTGAATTTGAAAAAGAAATCTATAAGTATTATTTTTTAATCCACGAAGTTTATGTTGCTTTTGGATTGAATGATCATTTGAAAAATACAAGATTTGAATGAAATAAATTAGATTGCATTTAAAAGCCATCAAAATTACTAAAAAATTACTATAAATAAAAACAATAAATTTCAAATATATTTGAATCCAAACATCATCATTAATACTATCAAATTTGAAATACTTCGTGAAATCTCTCGATTCTAAACATATACTGATGAATTTAGTTTAGATAATACAAGTGAAGAAGTGAATAATTTAAGAATAAATGAAGTGTGTGTAGTCGAAGTTAATGACCTGCTCCCACCACCCCCAGGGTTTATTATCATTCATTTGCTTCCATATATCCAACACGTGGACCTTCTTCCCATCTTTACCCTCTATATATACACTCATCACTCTTCACTTCTCTCTCATCTCTCTCTCCCCCCTCAATCTCTCTCCACACTCCCACGCAAAATACACTCACACACACACTCTCTCTCTCTCTCTCTCTCTCTCTCTCTCTCTCTCTCTCTCTCAAAATAGGTAGCCATGGCGAGTTCAACTACTTGTACAAATCGTTGGATTAACCCCAAATTCACTACTTGTTCATCAATATCCGATTCCATTCCTTCATCATTGTCATTTAGGACCAGTAATAACCATTCCACCATTAATTGCTCTCTCCAAACACCCACGCTCAACTTTCCGGCCACAACGCCGCCGTATCAACTACCTTCCCCGGCCAAGTCTCAATGGAATTTCATCCAAAAAGCAGCTTCAATGGCTTTGGACTCAATCGAGAGCGCACTAACATCCCTCGAGCTTCAACACCCTCTTCCCAAAACCACCGACCCCCGTGTCCAGATGGCCGGAAACTTCTCTCCGGTGCCGGAAACCCCAGTCACCCACCGCCTCCCCGTCGTCGGACACATACCGGATTCCATCAACGGCGTCTACGTCAGAAACGGCGCCAACCCCCTCTTCCAGCCCCAGGCGGGCCACCACTTCTTCGACGGCGACGGCATGATTCACGCCGTTAACTTCTCCAACGGCGCCGTCAGCTACGCCTGCCGCTTCACCGAAACACAGAGATTAGTCCAGGAACGGGCCTTGGGCCGGGCCATTTTCCCCAAAGCCATCGGCGAGCTTCACGGCCACTCCGGCATAGCCCGACTGCTCCTATTTTACGCACGTGGGCTATTCAACCTAATCGACCACCGCGACGGCGCCGGAGTCGCCAACGCCGGACTGGTCTTCTTCAACGACCGTCTCTTAGCCATGTCGGAAGACGACTTGCCCTACCACGTGCGCGTCACCTCTAACGGCGATTTAGAAACGGTGGACAGATACAGCTTCAACGGCCAGCTGAAATCCACCATGATCGCCCACCCCAAGCTCGACCCCGTCTCCGGCGAGCTCTTCTCCCTCAGCTACGACGTCGTTCAGCAGCCGTACCTGAAGTACTTCCGGTTTTCAAAAACCGGGGAGAAATCGGAGGACATTGAGATCCCAGTCTCTGAGCCGACAATGATGCATGACTTCGCCATGACGGAGAGCTTCGTGATCGTGCCGGATCAGCAGGTCGTCTTCAAGATGTCGGAGATGATCCGCGGCGGCTCTCCGGTGGTCTACGACAAGAGCAAAATATCAAGATTTGGGGTTCTGGATAAGTACGCGATTAATGCTTCCGGAATGCAGTGGATTGAAGTGCCTGATTGCTTCTGCTTCCATCTCTGGAATGCATGGGAGGAACCCGAAAGCGACGAGCTCGTCGTGATCGGGTCCTGTATGACCCCGCCGGACTCCATTTTCAACGAATGCGACGAGCAATTGACGAGCGTTTTATCGGAAATCCGACTAAATTTAACCACCGGAAAATCAACCCGAAGGGCGATCATCTCCGGAGACGAGCAGGTTAACCTGGAGGCTGGGATGGTGAACCGAAACAAGCTGGGACGAAAAACCCGGTTCGCCTATCTCGCCATTGCGGAGCCATGGCCTAAGGTTTCCGGATTCGCGAAAGTCGACTTGTTTACAGGCAAAGTCAAGAAGTTCATGTATGGAGATAACAAGTACGGTGGAGAGCCTCTGTTTCTGCCAAGAGATCCCGATTGTGAGGAAGAAGACGACGGATATATACTCGCCTTTTCCCATGACGAAACGGCCTGCAAATCCGAGCTGCACATTGTGAATGCTGTGAGCATGAGGCTTGAAGCCTCTGTGCAGCTCCCATCAAGAGTTCCATATGGCTTTCATGGCACATTCATTGGTGCTAATGAGTTGAAAAACCAGGCCTAGTTGCGATTTCATACGCCTCGTTTCTGTGGCGGAGAATTACCAGAGGGGTGATTTGATTTTGATATGCATCCCCGGAGTTCTTCTGCTGTTGTTGATCAAGATGGATTACTACAACAATTTTGGTTTTTTTTTTTTTTTTTTCTTGGATTAGTAGTTTGATATGATATATGGTTGTGTGGGAGGTTTTAGGGAACTTGCTTGTAGCTTTTGAATGTAGCTAGAAATGAAGCTCAGCTGGTTTCTCCTCATTCTTACATAATTTTGTGTGAGATCAAGATAACATATATATATACATAGGAAGATATGTAATTAAGTGTATCTTTGCATACAAAACCCCTGTTTATTACTCTGTTTTTGCACCTCTGTTTCCTTGCACATAGTGTTCTATTTTTCTAATTGATATTCAATATTTCACTTGAGCACAATAGGAATGAGCAAGTCTTTGGGATAGTAACAACATAATCCATGTAATTATAACTTCTTTTTAACACAAACCATAAGATAGCGATTGTTTTCCACTTTTCAAGAAATTGATTGATTTGGCCACGAATACAATTCTGCTAAAATGTAAAATTAGTCGGTTTCTTGAGACAGTATTGTAGATCGGTGTACATCTTATTATCATGGAGATTATTTTATGATATAAGAGCCTAGTTTGATGGATATTTATTTTATGAAACTGATCAACTCAAACCCTTCAAAGGAGATTTTATTTTAAGAAAAAATTGAGTGTTATTTGTGATTTTTTTGGTCGTAAGATAATATCGTGGGGTAAATGAAGTGAAAAGAATATAAAGTTAATTTACTAAATTGAGATCTTCTATTACATTTGATATTACATCTTCTATTTCAAATTAATCACTACACTCCACATATATTCAATTATATCATTATATAACGTATATTAAATATTATATAACATTGAATATAATTGAAAATTTAAACTCCAATTTACTTGGTTTGCGGTAAAAGTGTGGAGATTTGCAATCATGATTGGGAAGAGACAAATAGTCTATTATTTTAGAACCTACCGACATGCCGTCTTCGATTCTATTATATGTATTTTTATTAAAATAATTTAGACCAAGAAAAGATGATTTGCCCCAATTTAGTATGTCGTTTGACTCTCATTGATTGCTGATTGAGTTAGTTATATGTTCCATTGGATTCAACATTAAATGTTTAGTAGAATTACAAAATAGATTATAAATTATCGAAAATTTTAAAATGCTAATTATTGAAACTTTTAATATATTTATCAATAATATTTAATGATCTTTTTTTTTAATTATCAATGAGAAGTAAATAAATATATTAAATATTTGATACATTTAACATATATTAATATGTCCACGGTGAGTAAATTAATAAAACCGATTAAATTACTTCATCTCATTCCAATTAGGTAGTTTTTTTTATAAATTAGGAAATACAAAAATTAAATAAATATATTTTTAATCAATATTAAAAAATTCATTAGGCATTAATCCAGCACTTGACTAGTGTCTAGTTCTTAAGTCATTGTATATAAATTAAATAAAATTCTTATTATTTTGCTACTTTTCATACTTTATTTATCCTTAAACAAATGTTTTGGAAAACTTACATTGTCTTGTTTTAGAGTTTATGTTTGAGTACAAGTAAAATTTAACATCTCAAGTATATTTGAAAATGATTTATTCAATGATTATTATTTGTAATTTTCAATTTGTTGATATTCTCTCGATGTCTAAATAATAATAATTTGACAAAAGCTTATAATGTAATAAAAATAATATCGATTTGCTAAGAAGTTAAAAAAAAAGAATAAAAAAAGTATTAAGTATTGGACGTCTAGGCCCACTAGGGACGAATAGCTCCACCTAGTGTGAATTTGTAATTAATCAAAAATTTAGAATCCAAATTCATTAAAGAGATGATATCAAATTTCTAAATTTAAATATCTAATGAATATTATTGAGAATAATTTGAGAATAAAGTTGGATAAAAATCTAAAACAACATTTAATTGGAAATAAAATTTGACATCTAAAATTTAGTTTGAAATAAAATTTGACCGCTAAAATGACACTTGCTTGAGATACGAGGGATTTTTTATTTGATTGAAAAGATGCACTCTTTATTTCAAATTATGTGTGGTTTTAAATTTTTATGCAATTTTATTTCCAAACTATTAATATTTCTTAATTAAATCTAGAAATTTGAGATGATATTTTTATGGAATTAATTAATTTATTTATTTTCAATTTTGAATATTACACGTCTTCATCAGTTAAGGATACAATTATCTAAGTTTTATATTCTTTAACTTATTAGAAAATCTTATTTTAAAACAAATGTAGTACTTAATTGCGATGGAAGAGAGGAATATTGAAAATTGATGTCGCATTTTATAGATTTTTAAAAACAAATAATAAATATAGGATGAAATATAAAGATAAGAAAACATATGGACTGAAATGTGTCCTAATCTTGCATGTCAAAATCAGCATGTTATTTGTGGCAACAGATGATATGTTGGTTTCAAGTGTTTTGGATTTTTGTTAACAAACCAATGACAAATCAAAAACCCTCAATTATCGGACTACATTTCGCTAACATTATTGGTCAACGGTCAAACATCACATTTCATTTTGTCCACATCTTTTTATTTTATTTTATTTTTATTGAAAAGATTTGCTCTCAACTCAATCCCATATTTGAAAAGCTCAATATTTGCTTCTCATTTTCTCCTTTCCTTTTTTATCAACTTGTGAACCATATTTTAAATTACAAAAACTCATATAACATAATTTTAATAATTCATATTAGCAAAATAAATTCTTATTTTTTGCAAATGAGATATATTATTATAAACTTATGAGTTAAGAATGAACTGATTTGTATAAAATTAAATTAATAAAACTGTCATAAATGTCTCACTCATTTAAATTTATGTTTTAAATTCCTCTCTCTTAAATTCCAGCACAAAAACAAATCGACCACCTTTTTGTACTTTTGTTTGCTCAGAAATTAGGCCATATTGTATATATACTTTTGTGTATAAAATTTGAGTCCATTCATTTGTCATTTGCATTAAAACTAGATCTCAATATGATTTAAGTCCAGCATGTTTTATTTGAAGATAGAATCTTAATACAAAAATGAAAATTTATTGCCTCAATTTTAGTAATTAAAAGTACACAAAATGCAAAATAAAAATATCACCTTTTTTAAAATTACAATGCAATCCTTTCTTTTCTTAATTAAAATGAAAAATCATAGACTTTAACTCATGGTTGCATTTCAAATTATAATTGTATTTTTCGATTACTAAATAATCACATCAAAAGTCATATTATAAGCCACGTGAAAAAATAAAATAAAATCTTGACTCTCTCTATTTAATATATTCTTGATTGTGTGTGCAATCTCTCTGCCTCAATACACCATCCAATATCTCAAGTTTGGTCACCCACCTATCATCATGTCATATTAATATTAATGTATCCACTATTAATATATACTGTATTATAAATCTAATATAATTATTAATTCCACCACATGACTTAAGAGAATAAAATCACTTTTTTTTTTTTATTTTAACATAAAACGTGTGGAGATGGAATAAGAAAAAAATTAAGATGAATAAGAAAAAAGATTCATTTACTATGAAAGTGAAAGAAAAAAAGAGTAATTGTGTAGATTGTCAAGAATCTTGAAATTCACTTCAAACAAACAAAAGTACAAAGACCCTTTTTTTTTTAATAATAGTGAAAGTACAAGAACTACATACCAATAGAAGTATAGAGACCTAACTAAAAAAAAGTGTTAGGTAACCCAAATATACATTTTTCCAAATTAACATTTCGCAAAACATTACATAATAATGACATGAGATATTATATTTTAAATAGTGTTGCATTTCATATTTTTAATTGAATATACATTATGGCTACATATATCATTAATATATGAGTGGTTTGAGAAAAAAAAATGCATAGAAATAGAACAGGACACAAATCAAACACCATTTGCATGTGAGGAAAATGACAATATGAAGAAAGTGCAAAATCAATAAGAAGAAATTAAATTAAATTTAAAAGGAAGAAGAAATTTAAGAAATTGCCAACCATGACTTTTTGGCATTTAAAATTAAATGGAAAAATCTGCGGAAATATTGAAAAGTACTGGGACCACGTGTAACATAGTAATTGGGTGGTCGGGGCACTTTTAAGCACACGTGGATCACAAATTTAAAGTCATGACGATGACTGGTTATCACTTTGTTTCAATATTACCAAACAGCCCTCAATTTAAATGCATGACACCTCAGCAAATGTGGTCCAAATCGGGCTTTGTTCATCGTTTCTACGTGGATAATATTCTAACTACGGATGAAAGTATCGTTATCGTAAATAATATTGTAATCTAAATTTTGCAAATAAAATAAAAAAATACGAAAATGTTATTAAATCTAACATGAAATGATAGGTAGGGATTATTAAATCTAACACGATGTATGAGCACTTCTTGTATCCATGATATTCTTTTTATTTTAAGTGAAAGTTTCTTTGTCTGATAAAAGAAATGTTATTATAATATATTACTATATGAGCATTCAAAATCACAATAAAATAATATGTTTAATGCAAACACAGAAATAATACACTATATAAATATTGCATGACGTAAAATAACTGATAATATAATAGATACAATACAAAATGACAAAAATAAAAAATATATGAGAAAATATATTGTTCCAAGTTGCAACTTTTAACCCAAAATATTCACTACAGACAAAAAATAAGAAAAGAAATATTTAGATGTGTAAAATCATAAGTTATAAAAAATCGCTTTGTATAAATGTCATATTATGCTATTGATTCGTGAGATTTCCCGACTTTCATCCAATTTTATACTACGATTGGATCGATAGTGATATTAATATCGATATTTTACTATATTTCACGATATATTCACGATACTCAGAAAAAAAAAATACATTACCCCATCAATATTCATATTATTATATTTAAAATTACACTATATCCACAATATTTATCAATATTAATTTTCATTCTTGATTCTAACACTACAAAATATCACATCTCACATGTGGCAAATAAGAGTATGATAAAATTAAACCCCAAACAGCCCCTAAATCATTTCCTTATCTTTTTTAGAATTTTATTTTGTTTGAATCATTAGATTCTTCCTTCAAATTGATAATAAATGATGCAACCATTAAATATTATATAGCCTACTTATTGGATGTAATGACATATATTCTATACGATATTAGATCAAACGCAGCAAGTTGGGTTGTCATTAAATGATGTTCACATGTCACTAATCTTTTACTATAAATAGGGACATAAATGAATGTGGAAGATAATCGCAAAGTTTTCTAAAATTAGAAAAAAGTTAGTGTTGTGCATCTAAAACCTAAATCGTGTAATATGAGCTACGACTATATCCAACTTGGTAAGTATCATGTATTTTATAACTTTAGTAGTCTATTATCAGTACATTCAGAGGATTTGATCATAAAATTTTAGTTTTAAAGTAAAAAAATTTAATATCTCAAAAATATAAAAAATTTGAGTACAAATTATAAATAATATTGTATATTCCCATAACATTAAAAATATCTAAATAAAGGAAACAACATACTTGACCCTTTATATTTATATTTAATTAGTGACTAAAATTTAGTTAAATAAAAAAATAGATTTTTTTTGTTTATTTATTTACAATTCAACTTTTAATTTTTCATTATATTTTTGTGTTTGTATATGATTTTTTTAAGTCGAATTTATGAGATAAATATTTATTGAGTAAAAGGTTTTGTTTATGGAACAAACTTATATGCCCACCCAAAGGTATTAGTTTGGTATTAGTTGTATACTCATAAGGTATTAGTGGTGTATCTTTAAAGGTATTGGTTGTATACTCATAAAATATTAGTTATATATTCATAAGGTATTGATTGTATAATTAAAATATATATTTATATTTTACTTATTTAGTGAAAAATATTAATTGTATATTAATAAGATATTGCTTGTAATACTAAAATATATGTTTTAGTGAAAAATATTACTTGTACATGTTTTAGTGTAAGATGTTGATTGTATATTCATAAGGTATTAGGTGATTACTCTTAAGGCATTACTTATATGACTACAATATATGTTTTAGTAAAATATATAGTTGTATATTCATAAGGTATTAATTGCTTACTTATAAAGTATTTTACTTATATAACTGAAATATATATTTTACTGAAATATATTACTTAAGATATTACTTGTTATATATATAAATATATTAATCGTATTATTTAAAGGTATTAGAGTTGGGATTGGAGGCACACCATACCTTAAGAACACACCTTAGGAACACACCAACCCTTGTTAATACATCAAGATTTCTTTCTCACGTACATTCTCCATATTTGATCAACTAGTTCTTTAAAATAGATCATAGTATATTGTATCAATAGATAGAAAAGTTTAAATTTATTTGGATGTCTTGTCTTATAAGTTAGTACTTTATCTACTCTAAAAAAAAAAAACAGAAATAATCGTACTATATTTTAATGTGGGTGTTTGAAAGAAAATCTCGTGTAAAAGGAAAAGTAATAATTTGGTACGTACATAACTAAATAAAATGTATTTGTAAGTAATTGGATATGCATATATCTCAAATCCAATTAAATTAATGCCCACAACCCAAACAAATGAATGTTCGAATCATTAATATTCACTGTCCAAAAATAGATAATACTCACTTAAAAGATTATCAATCTGCTAGATCATTTTAATTGAGATACCATACATTTATGTACACTCTAAAATTGACTTGTGTGATAAAATAGTATTGCAATAGAAAGTTATTGTCATTATTATTTTCAAGTTGTGCATGACTCCAAAAAACCAATTGTATAACATAGCCCTTTCTTTCCCAACCAATATGCACATGACAACACTATGATTGAGGACCAATCTCCTATTTATTTGGATTGGTTTATTGTTGTTCATGGCTCCAAGGCTTCAAGGTAAACCTCAACACATGGGTTTTGTTACATGTGACAATGACCACCATTCAATCATTGTCAATCTCAGAAAATGATCACTTATGTTGCCTTCAAATATGGAATCTTGCTTATTTTAATTTCATTAATATTATCACTAAACATGTGACATGTTTAAATTGAAGTAAAGAACATTAGACCACAATTTTGGCAATTATATTCACTGCGATATTGGAATATAAGATCCACCTATACAATTTGTGCTCCACATTAGCAATTAGAGTTCGAAAAGCTTAATAGTGTCTAAATTGAAACAAGTGTTAAATTAAGTATTTATGGTGTTACAGTCAAAAGTTCGTGTTACAATTGAAATTAGGTCGCAAGTTCATGCATTTCTGTATAATAATCCTATAATATAATAGAGGTGGGGTGTAAACATGTTGAGCCGAGTTGAACACTATCAAGCTTGAGCTCAATTCGATAAATAACTTGAAAATTTGCAGTTAAACTAGACTCAACTAGACTTGGTATCTAAAAATATTTGTAAAAGAAATTAAATTCCCTTTAAAAAAATTAAAAATGAAAATTTTAATGCAAAAAATAAATTATTACAGGTAAAGTTGTAAATTGACATATGTTCAATTATATTCAATTAAACTTCAGAGCTTGTCGAGCCGAGCACTATGTTGGGTTGAAGATCGAAAGATACTCAAGTAGTTCAAGCTTGAGCTTGACTCGATTATTTTCAAGTCTAATTGGATTCTTTTTGGATTGATCCCAAACAACTCATAAGTCGTATTATCTTCATTTACACCCATACAATAGAGTGATAATTAACTGTTCTAACAAATTGGGTTGATTAGTTTTGTAAAGAAAAAACAATGTGCTAAATAATTAATAGGATTGATTATATAAAAAGTCATGAACTTTGAATTGAATTTTAAATACACTGTGAATTTTTATTTGTAATAATGTTCATCAAGATTAAATTATTCAACCTCAATAATATGTATTCATTGTAAAACACCAATTTGAAATTGGGAGGACCTCATTGACACGCATCTATCTAATGACAATTTTGATGTTAGATTTGGGAGGACCTCATTGACATCTAATGACAATTTTAATGTCACAGTTAGATATCGAAATATGAATTCAAATATTATATTTGAAAAAAATCAAATTCGTTGATCAATATTATATCACAAATTTGTTCGAATTATAATTCAAAATTTAGTGTGATATATTCGGATTATAATTCAAGATTTACTCAAAATTCATTTTTATGTAACTAACCTAGTTGATAACATAATTTGTAATTAAGCTTGAAAGCTTCACTTATCTTTATAAGAAAAGAAAAAAACTAAGGACCATAACTTTTAAGAACATTGACAATTGTTCGATAATATAAACAAATCTCAAGGATATTTGATATAATTCATTAAAAAAAAAGTATTATAATATATTTGTGCCAGTAAGAAAAGGCAAATTTGAACCAGCATGTGAATATGTTACTAAAGTTGCACCTTTTCAATGAATGAAAAGCATAGCAGAAAAGATGATATGAATGCTGCAGAAGAAATTACAATTTCTGCAGAAGACAAACTTAGCCTTTCTGAATTGCTCAATTAACAATTCCCAATAATTATATTTTTTTCACAGTACTTATACATATACAATTTCTTGATCAGAAATAAACAATTAAAGCATGTAAATACATAGATTGTGTTGGATTAATTAATTAGATGATATATATTTCCCTTTGATAAAAGATGAAAATATAAATATAAATCCATCTTAAATCAAAAGTTTCGTTCAACCTGGCTTTAAAGAGACCATTGATTATATGGCATGATAATTAATAACAAATAGATAGGTTAAAATTTTAAATTTAAATTTAGATAATGAAATCCTTACATGCCTGATGTGTAGAAGTCTAATTATTTTTAATTATTTTTAATTACAATAAAACCTTTATAAATTAATAACCTTGAGACCATCAAAATTTTTTAATTTAGAGAAATATTAATATATCGATAAATTAATATTTTATTAATTAAAAGAGAGACTTTTTAAATTTAGCAAATTTAGTACATATGTATTGAAAATAAATGAATTCATATACATGTTTCATTGATTATATTCATGCATCAACCATTTTTTCGTAATTAATTAAATATATTCATATATAATATCAATTCATTGTATACAATTAACTATTATATTTATGGACGCATGTAACAACTCTTCACAATTTTTTTGTTGCAGCTAGAGAACTCTTGGCTGCAATTAAAAAAGTTAGGGATGAAATCTAATTAGATTTAAATTTTAAGAAAAATCAAGTAACAATATATTCATATTTTAGCAAATTACCATAACATTTATAATTGTGATATTTATGAATTAATAATTTAGAATTTTAATGGGACCTAATATTTATAAAGGGATTTTCCAAAAAATTATTATCTTATTATCTTATCGAATTTGATGATTTTTTACAAAGGCCCAAGTCGGGACCGTAAGATTTTATTATTTTAGAGAGTTTATTAATTTATAAAGGTTTTACTGTATGTGATGTGAAATCAATAATTATATTAAACTCATGACATATTAAATGTAGGCATGTTAATATGTGTTTATGGTGAATAAGTGAGTAAATCAGGTTTAAATACAATTTACAGTAAAACCTCCATAAATTAATAATATTGGGACCATGAAATTTTATTAATTTAGAGAAATATTAATATATCGATAAATTAATATTTTATTAATTAAAAGAGAGACTTTTTAAATTCAGCAAATTTAGTACATATGTATTGAAAATAAATGAATTCATATACATGTTTCATTGATTATATTCATGCATCAACCACTTCTTCGTAATTAATTAAAGATATTCATGTATAATATCAATTCATTGTATACAATTAACTATTATATTCATGGACGCATGTAACAACTCTTCACAATTTTTTTGTTGCAGCTAGAGAACTCTTGGCTGTAATTAAAAAAGTTAGGGATGAAATCCAATTAGATTTAAATTTTAAGAAAAATCAAGTAACAATATATTCATATTTTAGCAAATTACCATAACATTTTATAATTGTGATATTTATGAATTAATAATTTAGAATTTTAATGGGACCTAATATTTATAAAGGGATTTTCCGAAAAATTATTATCTTATTATCTTATCGAATTTGATGATTTTTTACAAAGGCCCAAGTCAGGACCGTAAGATTTTATTATTTTAGAGAGTTTATTAATTTATAGAGGTTTTACTGTATGTGATGTGAAATCAATAATTATATTAAACTCATGACATATTAAATGTAGGCATGTTAATATGTGTGTATGGTGAATAAGTGAGTAAATCAGGTTTAAATACAATTTACAGTAAAATCTCTATAAATTAATAATATTGGGACCATGAAATTTTATTAATTTAGAGAAATATTAATATATCGATAAATTAATATTTTATTAATTAAAAGAGAGACTTTTTAAATTCAGCAAATTTAATACATATGTATTGAAAATAAATGAATTCATATACATGTTTCATTGATTATATTCATGCATCAACCAATTCTTTGTAACTAATTAAATATATTCATGTATAATATCAATTCATTGTATACAATTAACTATTATATTCATAGACGCATGTAACAACTCTTCACAATTTTTTGTTGCAGCTAGAGAACTCTTGGCTGCAATTAAAGAAGTTAGAGATGAAATCCAATTAGATTTAAATTTTAAGAAAAATTAAGTAACAATAGATTCATATTTTAGCAAATTACCATAACATTTATAATTGTAATATTTATGAATTATTAATTTAGAGTTTTAATGGGACCTAATATTTATAAAGAGATTTTCTAAAAAATTATTATCTTATCGAATTTCATGATTCTTTACAAAGGCACAAGTCGGGACCAAAAGATTTTATTATTGTAGAGAGTTTATTAATTTATAAAGTATTAATTTATAGAGATTTTACTCTATATATATAAAACAAAACCAGAGCTTGCTTTTGATAAGCTTTTGACATTCAACTCCCTCAATTAATGAAATTATATTATTCATAATAAAATCAGAGCTTGCTTTTGATAAGCTTTTGACATTCAACTCCTCCAATTAATGAAATTATATTATTCATGTGACAAAAAGTTTAAATGTTCAAGTTTCAATATTGATGAGGGTGTGATCGAAGATATTTTCTATAAATAGTAAGTGGATTTGCTTGTGATATTTTGATTGTTTTTATATTAGTTAACTTATATCTCAATCTGTATGTAGATTTTAATTGGTTTGTTTTGGACTTAGCAAGTGACTTTTAGATTTTATTTTTAATACTAATACTTATTTAATGGTTTTAAAATTTTCTTTCCTATTTCATTTTTGAATTAATGTAGTTTATATTCCATTTAGATTTAAAAAGTCAGATTTTTCTTTTTGGCAATTTTCAGATTTATTAGTAATTTCTAAATTTTATATGACTACTTTAAAATTCATTAAGTTATTCAAGTTTTTTCATCCTTAAATTTTAGATTTATATAGATAATTGCAGATCTATTTAGATATTTTTGTAGATTTTATATGAAGAAAATCAGTGGTTTTTGTCCTCTACGATATGGGGACTAACAAAAGTTTCTTCCCATGTTCAAATCTGTTTGCATTTTTAAGATGCATGCACCAAATCTTCAAATTAATTATCTCATTATACAAAATGTGCTCCATTTTCATTTTCAGGATCAAAAGTTGGGACCAAAAATATGTTTGTTTAATCGATCTATTGTTGTATTATGATAGTTTATTCAAAGAAATGGTCTTATTCATAGAGACATAATCATTTTGAAACTTAGATCGAACTCATTTTCAAATATTAATAAGACTATATTATCTTTCTATCCACAAACCGAATATATCAGAGTCCAATACTCCACAATCTCGTTGCCAAAGTTTCAAGGTAGGGTCAATAAGTTCACATAAATTACTCTCTATACATATCATTTATACATATAAAGTGTTCTATTATATATAATGGAGTTCATGACATCAATCAAGAAATGTGATAAGACTACATTTAATTAAACCTCTTTACATTTTATATTTCTATGTAAAAGCAGTTTTCAAAAGTTCAGCATACTACCATCATCTGTTCGAAATGTATCATATTCCTACATAAACATTACCCCACCATCTTTTAAACAAACCCTATTATAACATAAATGAAAAGTAAATATAAATGAAAAGACTCAAATACTCTTATTTTTAAATAGAAGAAATATTTTTCGTTTCTTCTCCATATTTTTCAAACCCTAAGTTAAGAAAAACTCTTAACATATCTTGATTTATGAAAAAAAAAATCAAATTGATAGATGGTATATATATTTGCAACGTATAATTCAAGATTTTTTCAATGCATTTTTTTAGTTTTTATATAGTGTAATTAAATATTTCGAAAATAGAGATGTTAACAAAAAAAAATATATATTACCGAACACTTTTAAAGATGTTCGACCACAAGTAGAACATTACACTGTATGTTCTATCATCCATAATCGAATGACAATCGAAAAAATTCGATTTTCAGTCATTTTCTTAATGATATCTCATGCAAATCTTATTGATTTAATTGCAAAACATGTATAAAATAATGATTTATGATTGATGGACATCATATTCATATCTAATATCTTCAACAATTTCTGAAAAAAGAAAGGCAAAATAAAGAAAGAAAGAGGGGAGCGGGAGTTCGAGAGGAGAGAGGGGGAGGAGAGGGATTTTATTTTGATTTTGATTTTATTTTATTTTGTAAAGTTATAATTGTAATATAGTAGAGTGTGTTTAGAAATTTTATAATTTAAAAATATTTAAATATGAGTGTGTTTAGTAAATGAGGTGTGTTTATTTTATAGCCCCACCCAAAAATTATTTCCTCCTATTCCAATTAAGAGTCATTTTAGGGGTCATAGTTTATTTCCAATTACGTTCTTTTGGACTTTTATACTATCATTTACCCTATTTTGAATTTACATTTGTTGATAAGTTAAACTTAATTTTGTCCAAATTTTATATTACTTAATTATATTTATAAAAAATAACTCTAAAATGCCACTTAATTCAAATTTATAGGAAATAAAATTATCATGAGAAATGATTCCTCTTATTTAACGTTTTCCAAATTATATATATATACACGAATCTAATTTCAAAATTGAATTCTTGACTATACGAATTTGTAGGGATTTTGTCCAAGACGTGATTACGTAGGAACATGGTTTAGTGGCATTTCCAGAAGATTCCCAGGTTTTATGGCAAAATATCTAAATAACAACCTTGTTCTCAAAATCACGTAAACTTGAACATCATATATATATAGTTTATTACGTGTGCTATTATTGTTATCTACAAAAGATCCAGAACATTCCCAGGTTTTACGCAAAAAAAAAACTGAATAACAACCTACGTAAATGTGAACATCGTATATTTAGAAATTTCCAGAAGCTATATAATTATATGAAATTCATGAAACTAATGCTTTCTACAAAAGATCCAGAACATTCTCACGGATTTTGTATGTAAAACCTAACTAACTTTCATTAAAATAAATAAAAACACGTGAGAGGAGGTTTTGGCCTTACAATCTCCGAGAGGCCAATTACACAACATTGTTAATTAGACTTAAGATAAATAAATATATGTGTATTATGGATACGTGTTACTAAATATACAAGTTAATTGCAAATTTCATAGTTGGCAAAATATTGTATAGGACCCATCTTAGGAATCTTATAAATCTATGGGATAGAGTTTTATAATTGATAGAGAATATTGAAATGATAATATATAATGATTTTATTTTTCTAAATTATGAAATATTAAATTAATAGATATATTATATTTTTAATATATTAATGGAGAGTACATATTAATGTGTGACGATGAATTAGTAACAGAACTACTTATATTAAAATAAATTGGTTTGTTTATCATGTGACAATGAATACGTCAACACAGAGTCAATCCAAATGCAAGATCAATCTAGCATTTATAACTACTTATTGTATTAATGTTGATATACCTATAATCCTAATAATATATAAAGTCTTAATATTTGGTAACCCTTTAATTTCTTTTTCTTCATGACTGAAATAGACTAAAAAATTTATCAACATCCCACTCCATAACAAAAGTAAGGAATATATCAACCACACATCCATCTAAAATTGACCTTTATACTGTTACAGTAAATATATTCCACAACTTGGAAAGACAACTTAAATAACCCTTGGTAGTAATGTTTGTGGGAAGTGGCATGTTAACAGATATTGTGTAAATTGATTGTCTATTGTGATTTTTTTTTTATAGGATTACACGATTTTATTGTGACCTCTTATTGATCATATCATATAACATCTGTGTTTTTTCATAGACTACACGATATGATCCATATAAGGATTACACGATGTAATGTTTTTTTTTTCAAATCTTATAACCCTAAAATGAATCATAACATGTGGAGCTTCATTTTTCTTATCATAATATTACACAATGTGATCCATATAGTTATTATATGATATACAATATGACCAACAAAAATCTAACATTTTTTTCTTTTATCAAAAGTATTACTTAGAGACAATTTTATAAAATTATCTGAACCCTAGTAAAAAATATTTCTTATATTTCGTGGTAGAATAATTAAATTACTATATAAATGGTGGTAGAAATGAATAAAATCAGCTTTTAGAATTGAATGAAGCTGCAGGCTAAAATGCAGAGGACAAACTTAATATTGTCTCTCAATTTACAGCTAAAGAGTAAATATTATACAGTAGAAATTAAATCGTGTAATTAAATTTACCAATAAATTAAGAAAAATAATAACAATAGAAAATATTTTGGTGGGTGTGTATGATCTGGACTCGTAGACCAACCTAGATTTCCACGTCAGCATTTAATTATATTATGTGAAGATTCTTGACATCATTGCATTGATCATCCACATGACTAGCTAGCCAACTTCTGAACCCCTGGTTTTAACTGGATCATCACATACTTATATTATATAGTTATATTGATATTTTTTAATATTTTAATTTTAAATTTTAAAATTAATATATATGCTTAAAGTTGTACTTAATTTCTCGTGAATAAGTAACAATGACGAGCAATCAACATCGAACTTACATTTGTCCCGTTATTTCATGTTTAAATATAGTACTGGTTGTAATATAAAGTTTCTTTTAGAAAAATAAAATGTCTCATCAAATTATTTTAAAGATTTATATGCTTCTACACGTGATAAAATAATCTTAAAATTTATAAGATGTTAGATCTTATTTTAAAAATAAATTTTGAATAAATAATGTAATTTGATTTATGAAATATTGGCATTAAAAGTTTTGACAATTGTGTAATTTAAAAAAATTTCAAGGAGTTTCTCAAAATAATATTTTATTTTAGATATCAGAAATGTTGCCTTATATTTTAAAATACAGCTTATAGGCTTCTGACGTCTCTTTTTTTTTTTTTTCTTTTTTTTTGAGAAATATCTCAATTTGAATTCTCACTGAACACTTTTATTTATAATTTACACATAAACATCATATAAGGTATTTTTAACAACATATAATCTCAGTAAAACATGACTGACTATTTACTTACAAAAGTTAAAATGTTCCTTCATGTATTTTAGATTTCTTCAAATAGTACGTGTGTTGTCTGACTTAAATAAATTTTATATTTTTTGATAATAATACTTATTTTGATTAGTTATGTTCCTAAATTTTATTTTTTAATATATTCTAAATAAATAGATTTTTATCTTATTAACATTTTGGTTTGACTTTATAAGATCTCTGATTTATTGCAAAAAAAGAATGGTACCCTTCCCTTAAAATTCTGAATTTGTCACAGTGATAAGAAATTTTGGATCTTTGAAGATGTGGATGGATTAAACATAAATTTTAAAATAAAGTATCGCGTGTAAAGATATATGTATGCCAACACACCTAGTTAACAAAGGAATATTTATTTAATAAAATATTGTATATGTATTGTATATAGTACCATGCATGCATATTTATGATATATGCAATGGAATCAGTCAGTCGATATATAAATTTGCTAAAAATAGTTTATATATGTGTTGGACGTGGAAGCTCAATAACCAGAATTTCAAGCTTGCCATTTTAAACACGACATCTCCAGCAATAGATAAAAAATATATTTTAATTTTTATATTATTCTGATATAATAACTATTATTCATCAAAACAATCTATATTATTTTATGTATTAGAAAAGAAAATTTCATAATATTCTTTATTATTATAAGAAAATGAAAAAAAAATAGTAATAATCTAATATAGATATTAACTTATATTAAATCCAATACAAAAATGATAATTAAGATAATTGAGTCTCGAACTTTTTCACTATTGGGATGAAAAATCTTAAAATATCAAGAATTTGACGTAATGTTGAAGATGTTATCAACTATTGACTTGATTTCACTTTTATCATCCGATAGGTTATATTATTCATAAGCATCTCTATTTATTAATTAAATTATTGTAAGTATTAAATTAATATGACAGAACCATTTATTCCTGGACACATGATAGTGATATATTTATATTCAAATAAATAATAGTTGTGTAATGTCGTATAACAGTAATGATATCCATTTTGTTCAAATGTTATCTACACATAATGCAAGTCTATACAAGATACGATATAATATTTTTTTATTATAATATAAAGCAACAACAGTTAATATCACATGTCATTTATAGAATTAAAACTTTTCCGCTCAAACTCTATAATGTTTATTATTATTATTATTTTTTTTTTATTATTATAGCTAATTATATATTAAAAAAGTAATGTAATTACTTTTGCAATCTATTTAATCTATTTAAATATAAAAAATATTATTATAGTTGGAATAATAATAATAATAATAATAATAATAATAATAATAATAATAATAATAATAATAATAATAATAATAATAGATCCGTAAAATGAGTCAAACCTTCTTGTGATATAAAAATTCTGTGCAATTTCCTTGTATGTTAAAAGATATGCACAATTTACATATAAGATTTAATAAATGTTGTACATACTTACTTTCCATCAAAGAAGTGTTTTTGTACAGGACTAATTTCAGTTATACTCTTTTATATCAAATAATTACATGTTTTTTTTAATCTTTATTCCTTTCATTTTAAATATTTTCTTTAGACTTTTTATCTTTTCACAAATATACACAATAAATATTATTTAATCATCACTATCATTTTGTTGGTCCCAAGTAGTCTTGAAAATTTAGAGGGGGTGAATGAATCTCCATCGATTTTACAAAATCTTTCGAACGAGCTACACGGCAAGTTACTTGAACTTACATTACCGTAAACGGACTAGCTTACAGCATTATGGAGTAAAACTGTCTGTTGTATCCTAGAACTCTCACAACAGAAAATACTTTGACAGATGGTTTATTTTATCAAATATGCTTTCTTATAAAACATTTCATATTGAATGACAACTTAATTAAAGATGCAGCACTCAACACATATAAAGTGATAAAACACTTATGTTCTGGTTTGAAGGTGGTGACCGCACGTTGCAACGCGATAAAATTATTTATTTTCTTTTCTAACCTAACCAACTAGCAGATAGGGCAAATCAAAGTCGATCCCACGAAGAGGGAAGAATAAATTATATCACATATGTTCAATTCAAGAGACAGAAAAGGTAGGGGGTTTTTATGATTGATAATCACTAACTAATTATAAAATTAGAAAACAAATTAAATAGGAAATCAATATATAAAATCATCCCAGTTAACAGTTCAGTTATCCCTCAATTTCAATTATATTTTAATCAATGTAACACCCCTCTCTTAGATTATCATGGAATTATCACCTCTAGTCTAACAACAAGTTCTGTTAAACTGAATCGTCTCTTAAGATTAGTTAAATTAGGATAAGATCACTAATTAATCTTATTTAATTGAATAGCCTAGAACAAGCTCTCTAAATTTAATTCATTAAATGCATTGATTACCAAGACGATAGGATGAACTAGACTCCAAATATACAAGCTCGATTTGATAATCTAGAGTTATGCTACCCTAGAGATGCACGACCTCTAGTTTACCACTTATGAAAATTAAATCACAACAATTAGGATTCATGATCTAAAATTCTAGCAATCAATTATCAATTACTTAACCTAGATGGTCAATCCAAATTAAGCATCAACAATTGAAAACAATATTTACAGATAGCATAACCAATTTCATTCAAATATTGAGAAGGGAAAATGAGATTAATAAAAACATAAAAGAAATATGGGTTCAAACATCCCTGCTAACCAGAATTAAAAGATTAGCCGATCATCCTTGTAATTAAATCCATCAAAGCAATTAAAGAATTCATTCTCAAACTAATTTAATAATAACTCTCTCTCTCTCTCTCCAAAACTCTCTCTGCAAATTGTCATTCTTTCTAACTTGGAGAGTAAGTCCCAATTGGAGGCTTTCTTGACAGTATAAGTGGCGTGCCCTTCTTGTGGAGAATGAGTTTCTTTCCTTTAATTTCCTTGACCCAATTCTTCCTTATTTCTTCAATAAATGTCCAAGCCCAATTATTACTTCAAAAATACCTAAATAATCAAGAAAACAAATTGTGAAGCAATTGGAATTCAAAAACACGTATATGTAAGAAAACGGTGCATTCAATCATATCAAAAAGCATAAAATCCCAATTAATTCACATTAAAATGCACAAATTTCCTACCTATCAGGTGATGTAATCCTTCTACGTCCACTCTACTGTTTCCCCGAGCATGAACTTCATCTTAATTAAAGATGCAACACTCTAACACATATAAAACGATAAAACACTTATGATCTTATAGTGGTTCGAAAGTGGTGTAATATTTCTACGTCCACTCTACTGCTTTCTCGAGTAGGAACTTTGTAAAATTGGTTTATAGGATGCAGCCTAATAATCTAGCAACTTAACAAGCTATCACCTACTAGAACTCAACTTACACATAGCTGCTGCAAATTCTAAAGGTAAACCCACAAAGGATTTCTAAACATCCACATAGGGTAATTGCATTTCTCCTAGACAACTATTAATAATGAACAATGATATACTCCTATTAACTGACGATATCTTAAAACAACTTAGCACACAACAAATAAGTAAAAGTATATGTTTTCTTTCTTCAACTGGTGCGATGAAGTAATCTTCTGAATCTTTGAACTTTTGAGCTTAAGCTTGATTACTTCACGAGGTCGAGTGACTGAAATTGTTTTGTATACTTGAGAGAATAGCTTTGATTCTTACTTAGTCTTTGAGAGCTAATATTTCAGTAACTTGTTGCAATGCAACTCTTCCTCTATTTATAGTTGTAGAGATATGCCCCTTGTAGAGATATGCCCGTTGAAGGGGCATACCCATTTTGAAATTGATGTTTTGAACGAAGGTATGACTTGCATTAAATGCATCTTGACTTAACATTGCAGATCATTAAATGCGGTGGTTCAGGCTTGCAACTTTCTGTGTTCTGTCAGGTCACGTGTCTCTTTAGGATTGGGTCAGAGCCTACAACTTTCAGTTTATCTCTACTGGCTTTATTTGATCCGTTAAAAACTCTTGTTTTTTTTTTATCTTGGTCTTCCTCATATTGCAGCTTACGTTGACTCTGTTGCTACATTCAATATTTCCTTAAAATATACATCAGTCTTGAATGCTCTTTTGTATTCTGAGTCTTCATGTTGTATCCTTATCTTACAACAATATTGTATACTACTCTTAGTTACAGCCACACTGTATGTTCTTCTTACAGCTGCTTTCCTTTGAGCTTTTTCCTTGCAGAGTCTTTACTTCTTGCAGAGTCTTTTACTTCTGCTTTAGCAAGCCGCATGGTATGTTCTTCTTACGGCTATTTCCTTTGAGCTTTTCTTGCAGAATCTTTACTTCTTGTAGAATCTTTTACTTCTACTTTAACATGCTGCATACAAGTTTACTTCGAAGTCCTTCGTTCTTCAATTTATAAACTTACAAACTCAAAACTAGTCTATATTTCACTTAAACATTATAAAAAAATGGGTATTCTAATTTCCTATTACAAGCTCATCAAAACCTAAACATTAATATCCTAACACATTTGAAATTACCAATCTAAATTTTTTTTTTTTAAATTTTAGAATTATTTATTTATTCTTTAATTTCATGGATTTTTTTTGGTTGTATTTTGTTTATAATCTTGAAATTTCTAATAAAACTTTTCAATCTTAGTTGGATTCTTTCAATACTTTAACAATATTTATACTTGAATTTAATTTTACATTTTCAGATTTATAAAAATTAATCTAATTTCATGAAAAGAAGGATATACTCTCTCTAGATATATATACACATATATATTGTAGTTTTTCATATTTTGTTTGTATACTTATAATTCTTTTGTAATTTTATTATTTCCATATTTGTTTGATTTACTTGTTTTTTCAAAGATTTGAACAATCTCTGAATTTAAATTCTCAATTTTTATGTTTTACTTTCCAAGATTTATTTAATTACTTTTGAAATTTATTAATAAATAGATTGTATTATATATATATATATATATATATATTAAGTTTAAAAGAAAATTTGAATTAAAGAAAATCTTTGGAGCATAAATTTATTTTTAATCAAGGTAGAAATATTCAGAAATATAAATATTTTTTTTAAATTGCTTGAAAAATGGTGTAAAAGGATAAAAGTCTAACTCAAAACATTAAGAATGATGGAAAATGGAGCATTAGCAGCGCATGCAGAACAGAGCAAGTTAAGTTTAAAATGAGTTTAGAGGAAGATATGCAACACAAATTAAAGGGTTAAATTCAAAAAAAAAAAAAAAAAAATCTAAATTATTGACTTTTGCATTTTTCAAATTTTTTATTTTTTATTTTTATCAGATTGCAACCTGAACTTTGTAACTAAATTTATTAAATTGCAACTTGCAACCTATTTTCTGGTAAAAACGTGAACATATGACCTGTACGTTAAAAACATAGGAATATTTTTTTAATCTTGTAATTTAAGGTAACGTTTATCTATAGTCAACATGAGCATCACGTATTCACGTTTTTGTCATAAAATAGTTCAAAAATTATAATTTGATAAAATTTAGTAATTCAGGTTGTAATTTAATAAAAAATAAAATTTAAATTAGAAAATGAAAAAAACCACTAGTTTAGATTTTTTTTTTTTTTTTTTTTTTTGCATTTAACCTAAATAAAATCTTAACGTGGAAATGTTGCATTTAAGAGGGTTTGATGCAATCTGCCCCATATAAGTATAAGGTAGTCCGGTAAATAGTGTATTATTTTCTTTATTTAACAAAGTTTATTGTGTACATACATTAAATAATGTAAATAAATGACAAAGTACATTTTTATATATGTGTTACCTAATATTTATATTCAACTAATAATCATATCTCTTAGATAGATTACAAGAGTAATTACATTAATTTTCCAAATATATATTTAGTAAAAATAATAATAATAATTTATCATCATCATTAATGTTATTATTATTATTATAAAACATTAAAAAGTTTTGACTAGAATAATTTTGTTCTATAAATGACACAGACACTTGTCATAAGGAATTGTAACTTTTTACTAAAATATAGTGTGTGTATATATGTGTGTGAAAATATTTTTATCCAATCATTGTGGTGTCTTTTGATTTTGATTCCAAAATTATTATAATTTTTAATATAATCCCACAATTTAAAATTCTGTCATATTTCAATCCAATTTTATTTGGAAATTTGAATCTTTCTTGAAAATGTCACAAGTCAAATTTTTATTATAATTTTGATTTTGCATTCCACCAATAAGAATTAACACGTAATATTTTCCGATGACATTCATTAAAATTGAATTGAAATTGAACAGATTTTTAAATTGAAGAATTAAATTAAAAATTATAATAGTTATGAGACTAAAATTGTTGTTGAGAGTACACCGGATCGATGGTTCTAATGTTGAAAGATCACTTAGTTATGATTTCCATGTTTTGAGCAACCCTTGATTTTAGTTTTATTTTTCTTTTTTATTTTAGGGTTGCTTCACTTGTTTTGGGGTATTTGAAACAATTGATGCTTAATGGTTTTAACATTATGATTTTGGGTTGTGTTGAATGTTGAATCATCTAACTTTCTAATGTTTTGGATGTTTGGTGGTGTTAAATAGATAGCATGTCATTATATACACTATCGCACTCCATAAATACAGTTTTACAAGACAACATATACTATTTTTTGCATACATCCCAGTGCAGACTATAGACTAACTTGTATATGTATGAAAGAAAAATGTTAAAATCTTGATAACTCTTAATATATTCATCGATAATGTGTAATAATCTCATTTTTTAATTAAATAAAAAGTGAAATTTATATGTATGTTAGATATTTAACAAAGTAATGATAAACACATATTAATATATTAATATGTCCTCGGTCGATAGAATAACACAACTAATATATGAAATATTTAAAACCAAACATGTTTCACCAAAAAAAATATGGGTTGGCATGAATATGAGCCCAACTAAGATAAGTTACCTTACATAACATATAAAAGAAATTCAATGCGAGTCCAATTATTTAAGCTAAATTGTATGGTTAAAAGGAAAAAAAAATTCAATTTGAGTCCCATTAAAAAAAATTAAAGTGGAGGCCCATTTACATTAAAATAAAATAAAAAAGGACATTGAATACAAAGATTCTGTCAACATGGTAGCTTCAATGTGGGTGCAATCAATTTAAATTAATTGAATGAACAACATAAACAAAAGAAATTAAATGTGATGAGGCTTAATTAAACTTAAGTTGGATGTCCATGAACAGAAATAATTCAATGTAAGCCCAACTAAGATAGGTAAAATGGAAGCCCATTGACATCAACAAATAAAAAAATTGTGCCCAATAACAAACTTTCAATGAAAATGGTAAATTCAATGTGAGCTCATTCACATTAATTAAGTTGAATTGCATGCCTATAAACATAAAATGGGTATAAGCTCAATTACTCTTACAAATAATGAAGCCAAAAAACGATTCAAGGAGAACCTTCTTTTCTACCGTAGATTGGCTGTAGATAGACAAATAAGCCATTAATCTTACTTTTTAGTTGGAATTTTAGGCTGTTCTTGAAAAAAAAAATAGAGGATGTAGGACAATTAAGGTAAATTGCATGCATTTTCTTCCATGACATCACCAATGATATAGTTTGGCATTTTATTTTTTATTTTTAAATAAGTTTAGCCAAACACCCTTCTAATTCTAAAAATGATAGCACATCTAAGTTCTGATAATATATGCAAATCAAATGTAAATGTTGACTTATTAGTTAATGTGAAAACTTCAGATTTTTTTTGTGCTATTTTAAATATTTAGACTTGCCGAATCATGAATTAAAATTTAATGTCCAATCTAGTGAGGGTAATTTTGTTACACATTAATGATATTAATACATCAACTTTTTTTACTGTGGTAAATAAAATTAAAATAACTTTTAACTTTTAAGTTGGGCTGCTAATTGTGTCTTTTGAGCTGCATTGGACCTCTTTACTAAACTAAAATGCACATGACCTAAATACACATAAGCCTTTTCTAACTACATGCATTTGATTTTGTTTAAATCACATGACACCAACAATTATAAATATTTAATTAAATCACACTATTAATTTTATATTTGTGTTAATTAAATATTTTTAAATTAGTATTTAATTTAAATTAGTAGTATTATCAAGGTAATTAATAATTATAATTTAATACTTAATTAATTAATCAACACTATTAATTTTAATACTAATATTAAATATGAAATTAAATTAATACTTGTAATGTAGTATTTAATTAATTAATCACACTCTACTTTTTAATTTAAATAGTAATATTAAATGTGAAATTAAATTACACTGTAACATAAAAAATTATTTCAATATTTAATATTAGTGTTTAAATGGAAAACATATTTATTTTATTAATGTTAATTGTGTATTAAGACATCCCATCAAATTTAAAAGAATAAATTTTATAACAAGACCTAATTTATAGAGTAGTTCTCAATTTTGAACCCAAGGTTTAAAATTTCTCAATAAGGGGCTCAATTTATCATTTTTTTTTTCTCAATTTAAGGTTTGAAATTTAGATCGAGTTCTCAATTTAAGACAAAATTTCATTTTTTTTCTTTTTATTTATATTTTAATATATATTTGTAATTTAAATAAATTAAGACAACTTCGTGCAATTTTGGAACGATCTTCATCCGACTTATATTAATATATATATATAATAAATACAATTCAAAAAATTAAGATTCCTTTATTTTCTTAATTTTATGAATAAAAATATAGAAAATCGATTTTAATATTAATCAGTTTAATATAAATTATATTTTATGAATTGAATTAATTATAGTTTTTCTCTTTCTTTTTTTCATATAAATTAAGATAAGTCAGACAAAAATTATTTTTAAAACGCTACTAACTTATCTTAATTTATCTAAAATATGAATATATATTGAAATATAAATAAATCTATAAATATAAATAAAAAAATATAAAATTTTGTCTTGAATTGAAAACTCAATCTATATTTCAAGCATTAAATTGAGAAAAAATGATAAATTGAGCCCCTTATTGAGAAACTTTAAAATTTGGGTCCAAAATTGGGAATTAATCTATAAATTGGGTTTTGTTATGAAATTTATCCAATTTAAAAATTGCTTGACATATGAAAATCCATCTAAATCGAAATGATTTATTCATACCAAAATCCATCCAAATCGACTATATATAAATGATGAGATACATGAAATCGATCGACATCAAATCCAATATGTCTACCAAACTAAATCTTATACAATGGATGAAGCTATATCCAAATTATAATCAAATTATAATTAAAAGATTGTGGTATTACTAATTAATCATATGCAAGTAGGATGCAACCGATATCCAATTAAATAAGATTGATGACATGACATGCAATGAAATAACATTCAACCAACCAATATCGATGACCTAGCATGCAGTCGATATTGTGACCTAGTATGACAAAGTCAATTAATAATAAATATTATCAAAGTAATCACACACCACCAACTAACCAATCAATATTTATGACATAACATGCAATCAATTGAATTAAAAATAATTATCACGCAACACCGTAATAGGATGTAAGCAATATACAATTAAATAGCATTTCATATTTATTTTGGCTGTAAATTAAATATTTTATAATTTAGTATTTACTTTAAACTAGTGGCATGATCAAAATAATTAATATTTATTTCGGTTAAAATTAATATTTGTAATGTAGTATTTAATTAAGTAATACGATTAATTTAAATACTAATATTAAATATGAAATTAAATTAAACTGAAATGTTTAATATTAGTATTTAAATCGAAACATATATATTTTCTTAATGTTAATTGGGTATTAAGACATCACATCAAATCAAAAAATGGCTTCACATACAAAATTTCATCTAAATTATACAGTGGTGCTGTAAATTAAATATTTTGTAATTTAGTATTTATTTTAAACTAGTGGTGTGATCAAGATAATTAATATTTGTTTCGGCTAAAATTAATATTTGTAATGTAGTATTTAATTAAATTAAGCAACACAGTTAATTTAAATACTAATATCAAATATGAAATTAAATTAAACTAAACTAAAATATTATAATTTATTTTAATATTTAATATTAGTATTTAAATCGAAACGTATATATTTTCTTAAAGTTAATCATGCATACAAAATCATGACTGCAATGACCTTGGTATTATGTTTATGATAATTTTATTAATAAGAGAATTACATCTACACAAAATAAAACATATTGAATATGGATCTCAAATGATTCGTCATCACACACTCCATAATACAAAAAAATTTACAAGTGATCATTCTTCCATATATATATATATATATATATATATATATATATATATTTTGGTCTCACCCTAACAAAATATGAGTAATCAAATATGTCATTCTTTCATATATATATATATATATATATATATATATATATATATATATAGAAATCTACCTTGTTAATTAGACGAAAAAAGACTTTCCAAATACACCCTACATTTACTAAGCATGCCCCAAAATAACCATATTTCAATTTTTTAAAAATTAAAACCTTACCTTTTCCCTTCACTTTCACTTTCTTTCTCTTTTTCATCTTTTTTGCTTCTTTGATTGTTTTTCTATGAATTTTTTGAACTATCAATTGCAAATATAATGATGAATATTTTACAAATTAGTTAAATATTTGAAAATCTATGAAATTTTGTTTGGTTATCAGAACCGAACATATAGATGTATGTTCGTTCACTAAAACCAAACATACTTCTCTATGTTCAGTCAATGAAGACTAAATTGATCTAATCAAATTTGATTGATTTTTTTTCTTTTTTTTTTTTATACAATTTTCACACATTTCATACATGTAATTAATCCGTGACATGTTCGTGTTGCATTCAATTTCTCAAAAAAATCTTAAAAAAAAAGGGTCAAAGTAACAAGAAAGATGAAAGATGAAAAAGAGACAAGTGAGAAGGTGGAGCTAAATGTTTTAATTGTTTTTACTTTATAGAGAATAATATTAGTTTTTTTTTTAATTAAAATGTATTTAAATTGAGAAGGTGGAGCTAAATGTTTTAATTGTTTTTACTTTATAGAGAATAATATTAGTTTTTTTTTAATTAAAATGTATTTAAATTGGGGTGGTTAGGGTGTCTTTGGTCCCACCCTTTTTTATCCATAATCCAAGTATGATTTAATAATCCACCAATTCTCACTTCTCTAGAATGAATTTCTAAGCATGTGATTTTTCTAAAAGTAAATAAAAATAATTTTAGCAAAAATTTAATATTATTGTAAATGAGTTTTGTACTAAAAAGTCTCCACTCTAAAAGTGTTACCAAACCAAACGTATATTTTGGCATAATTAGAGAAAATCTATGTAATCCAATCACAAGCACCAAGATAAGAGTTGATTGCATGTGAAAACAAACAACTATAGTAAAGATGATCAACATATGTCGATAGATTAAATGCTTGTTCTTGAGCATATGATAAAAAAAACATCACATTATCTAACAAAATCTCTACAATTTTGATACAAGCAGACATGCAAGAATCGAAAGTCGTTTTGCTTTATAAAAAGGAAGACTTCAATTAACCTTTATCCTAGCCATAACACAACTGTCAAGACAACTAAAATGGCACCAACAAACATATTGATTTAGAAAGATGGAGACAACTAATACATGCAAACAACTAATTAGATTACTTTCATCAATAGTGAGAGCCAAAACATAACTCAAATCTATAAGCGGAATCAACACTCAACAAATAACCAAATCTAATATCTAAACATTGCAAAAATATCTAATTTTAGAGTTGATTTGATGGTAAAGTCATCACCCATTCGACAGTACGACGGAGTGAGAACACCATTAGCACCTTCACGATGACATACAAACTCGAAGGCAATGATAATCCAGTGTCTTTTAAAGCGAGCATGACTATATAACTACTAACAAATACATTAAAAACCTTAAACTCCAGAGAGATCAAAGGAAAATGGCAATGTGATCTGATAAAAAGAGCCAATAATAAAGCAGATGAAGAACGAAAAGTAAATCTGAAATTGAAGTCACGACTTACATCTGCTGACAAAGATTCTCAACAGCAGTTATAATTTGTGCAGGTTGAACCACGGTCACTTCCTCGAGTGTCGCAGCATAAGGTGTAGGTACATCCTGTGAGGAAAGGCAAACAATGGGAGCATCCAAATAATCATGGAAATTTTCATTTATTGCAGCTGTAAGACTTGCCCCAATACCACCTGTTCTCATGCACTCCTCAACAATAAGCACTCGATGGGTTTTCTTCACAGAATTTCCAATGGTGTAGAGATCGAAGGGTTTCAAAGACCTAATATCAATGACTTCTGGGTCGTAGCCTTTGTTGACTAGTGTCTTTGCAGCTTGCATGACATGGTATCGCATCCTAGAGTATGTCAGAATAGTGACATGCTCACCCGGCCTCACCATCTCCGCCTCTTCTAGTGACACAACGTACTCTTCGTCTGGAATTCTTTCCTTTAGGTTGTAGAGAAGCACATGCTCGAAAAGAACCACTGGATTCTCACTACGGATAGCAGCCTTCATCAGACCCTTGGCATTGTATGGGGTTGAACAGGCAACCATCTGGATTCCAGGGATTGACTGAAAATAGGACTCAAGCCGCTGTGAGTGCTCCGCCCCGAGCTGGCGTCCAACTCCTCCTGGCCCTCGGATCACAGTTGGGATTGTGAATTGCCCACCCGAGGTGTAGTGCAACATGCCACAGTTGTCAGATATTTGGTTGAAGGCCAATAAAAGAAATCCCATGTTCATTCCTTCAATGATCGGCCTTAGACCTGTCATGGCTGCTCCAATACCCATGCCTGTGAAAGAATTTTCAGCAATGGGCGTATCGAGCACCCTCAGATCTCCATACTTCTGAGCAAGACCCTTGGTGACCTTGTATGATCCTCCATAATGGCCCACATCTTCACCCACGACACAAACTCGAGGATCTCTTGCCATTTCTTCATCCAGTCCTTCTCTAAGTGCTTCAAATAGCAGCACCTCATGCCTAAACGAATCAAACAATTATTAGATATTTTTCAGGCATACAGTGTACTCAAGTGACTAGTTAAAGATTCCAGTACAATAATACAATTATCGAGATGTGGTTGCATATTTAGAGGATTGTCTCGATTGATTTATGTAAATGTTATGCGCTGCAGCAATGACTTGAGCATAGCAGTGCATGTGATCCGAAAGAGGCTTTACCTTTTAACACAGAAACCTGATGTTCCCAGGTAGAAATTTCCTAAGATATACAACCAATAACTACTGTTTCAGAAGGTTGATCAAAAGAATATGTAAAGAATGTGATTCTTAATGCTTGTTTGCAACAGAAAACCCAAATGGGTATAATCGTATAATCATACTCCAGTGCAAGACCATCAACCTATCGTTTGTCTTCCAATGATGAATATTAGAAATGTGAACTCATTGTTTTAAATCAATTATAAGCTATTCTACAATGTCCATAACAAACATAGCATAACATAAAATTTTACGTTTTTCACTATGTAACACCAGAACTATTAGAAACCATACCATCTCAAACTCTGCATTATATACCATCAATCTCAAGCCTTTTCAATCATTAGACAAACAAACTCATGACAGTGTATTCAAGTACCAATACATATCTGATGCTTATCATGAATATAGCATAATTATAGCACGATGAACTTCTCACTAACTAAGAGAGCTCCTGAAAGACATGCTATCTAAAAGTCCCACTTCTATTTGGTAGCTTTCCTAGGTGAATGGGCTATTCTCATATGACAATGGCAACTCTACCCATGCAAGATTCCTCGCAGTAAGCCCCTCATTTCAGTTAGTATGTAAACCTTGTTGTGAGAACATCAAACCTGCCATGGTTACCATTACTGTTATGCTTTGTTAGCCACGTAAGCAGACACAAACATTCCATGGTTACAATTATAGGTATGCTCTGTTAGCCATGTAAGTATCACTGCAGACATCCATGGGTTGAAGAGATTTAAGGAAAAAGTAGATTAAAACTTCGATTGAATTTGACTAAACCTCAGTTTTTTTGTGGACTAGTAGATTGTGTGGTTAGCTAATTCTACATCGACACAGACATAACTATAATCTGAACCAGAATGTAAAATCCTGATACTTCACTTTAAATTCAATTAATTTTATCAGGTACTTGAAGGATTACTTTGAGATTAGGACACTTCTCACCTTCCCTTAAATAAAAGATGAGCTCTTGTCCCATGTCCAACTCAACAACACAAACTAATTTTAGGCACAATTGATCATCGATGTCAATGAACAGCTAAAATCACACCTTTCCTAGACATGACAAATTGAGCTGTGCAAAAAAAGATGTGCATTAAATTTTTGGGGAAAAAAAAAACATATAGACTACCACTAAGAAAGCTTTCCTTCATGTTGGCTCTTGATGAAGACAGGAATTTTTTGATCAAATTAGCCACTCCACATAGCATCATATGTTTGAAAACCTATCCACTGATTAACTTGGTCTTGTATTAACATCCACATTTCCAACAATGCAATAAATGTACCGAACATACATTGATGGATAAACATAGACAACAGACTCTTACCCAGGTTTCGAAGCAGCTGAGGCAGGGCTTTCAGTTTGTGCCTGAATACCAAAACATAAACCATAAAAACCACACGAGGTAAATTCGAACAAAACACAGATCAACCTTGGAGATGCAAAAACCAAATAATTGAATTCTATCCAAGAAAATGAAATGAACTAACACCAATACTAATACATAACAGAATACTCACCGCAACAGCTTTCGCAACGACCTTTCCGTTCTTGCGAGTTCCATTGATCTGACCTAAGATCGGCCTTGCCTCAGATCTGATGACTGCAAAAATACAACAAAATCGACCAAATAAAAAAATAAAATCATAACATAAATAACTTAGCCTCGATAACATAATGTGATTAAACAATAACACGTCGGAGATTCCACGAAGCAGCTCCACACAACAAAAATACCCTCAAATAACAATCAAAGCCTACTCATTTAATATTTTTCAAAAAATTCTTGATTTCTCCAAACACACACATGAACGCATACAAAAGATTCAAAAAAAAAAAAAAATTTGAGATACCAAACCTGGAAGTGAGTGAAGGGACAAGGCAGATGATTTGACAGCGTGATCTGAAAAGGCGACTGAGGCCGATGTCACTCCAAATGATAGCAATGTCGCCGCCATCAGGATTATATGAGTGTATGTACGTATGAAGATTAAGAGAGAGAGAGAGAGAAATAAGGGGAGGGTGAGCAGAAAAGGTAATATATACAGAAAGGAAAGAGAGGAGAGAGAGAGAGAAGGGAAGGCGGAGAAAGAAATGCGAAGTGGGGGGCAAATTTCAAGCTAACGTGAAATAGCAATGGCGATTGGCGATGAAACCAAAGACCATCCTTCTGTATTTCTTCCCCCCTCTTTTTTTTTTTTTTTTTTGGCCTTAATTTATTTTTGGGCGTTGTGTGTGTGTGTCTCTATCACCCAACTGCCAATTATCATTTGGCTCCAAAAAACATTTTTTAGTTTCTATGTTGATATTATAAAAGTATTTTAAATTAAGTCAATATATTATATTTCTTTTAAGAATCTATATAAGACCATCACATGAAATTTCATGAATTATATTCATTGCCGAGGTTCACTGTTTGCAATTTAAACTCAATTAGGAGAAAATAAATAAGTAAATATTTATTTTGTGGATTATGAAGTGTGGATCAATTCATTTTACGAAATTAGATTTATTAGACAATTTTATAAGAATTTTATCCTTTTTTTTTCCGAAGCAATCAAGTATGTCCTATATATAATTATAATATATGATAAGTAATAATTGAACTCTACATACCATACCATTGTATGATCAATACATCATATAGTTGGTTGATTTTAGAGATGTTCGTGAACTATTTGAGTCTCGTTTCGTTAAGTATTTGTTTGAGATCGTTTGTTAATTCTCACAAGTCGAACTAACTTTTCTAGCCAAACTCGAACTTAGACATACTCGCTCGAAAGTTCAGGTTAGTATATTCGTAAGCCTATTCATTTAGATAGTTTGTGAGTATTTGTTTAGAGTTTGTTTACATAGATCGTGAATATATATTATATATTCGAGTCCATTTGAACTTGAGCTTGAATATATGTTTATTAAGCCGAACTCGAGTTAAATTCTTGTTAACGAGAGTTTCATGCCAAACTCGAGTTAAATTCATTTACCTTGCTAACGAGCTTTTTCCGAGTTAAATTGAGTTTAATTTATTTGACTTGTTAACAAACTTTGTTCAAGACGAACTCGAGATTTTTAAGTTAAATCAAGTTTGAACTCCACTTTTAAAGTTCAAACTAAACTTGAGCATGAAGATATTCAACTCAGTTCGACTTATGTAGATTCTGAATATATTCAAACTAGTTTTGATTGTTAAAATATCAAATCTTAAAATAATGATAGATATTGAATAGAGTATTTGAAAATGAAAATTAAGTAGTGTTAGATAACATATCTTCTTAAACTTATGATAAATAAGAATCATATAAATAAACTAAATTAATAAATACAAATATGGTGCGCCGATGATTTGGTAGAATACCTGTTTAGCATTAAATAAATGAATGAAGCAAAATGTGGTTGAATTTAGTATTTAATGCTAACTAAATTAGTTTGGTTAGATTATTGTCCAAACTATTTTCTAGTTCTATTATTATAGAGTGAGGTTTGTATGTATGTGTTGTATGGATCTTAGATCCATACAATGTGGGTTGGGTCGGGTCGAATTCGATCCGGATCTGCGCACTTCCTTTTTTTTATCCTAATCTTTATGTTGTGTTAGTTGTAATTTTATATTATGTTAAGCATACGTTTATGTAATACTTTAACTTTTAAAAAAAACCCTAATTTTGACGAAAAAACTATAATTTCAGCATAAAAAAATCCTAATTTATACATATATACCTTTATGTAAATATTATGCATACCTTTAATTAATATTAGTCATACTTTTATATAATACATAAGGTATAACTAACATAATTAAAAAGTATGTTTAACATAATATAAATGTATGCTTAACATAACATAAAAACTCTAAAGGTATGCTTAATATAACATAAAATCATAAAGGTATGCTTAACATAACATAAATGTATGATTAACGTTAAATAAAGGTATGCTTAACGTTACATAAAGGTATGTTTAATATAATATAAAGGTTCTAAAGGTATGACTAACATAACATAAATGTATCACTAACATAACATAAAAGTATGTTTAACATAACATAAAGTCTAGCACCTGGAGCGAATTTGGGTGGGTTTGAGCGCACCCACCCAGGCGCGTGGGGGCGCGTGGGAGCGTGTGGAGGGCGCGTGGAGTGCGCGTGGAGGGTGCGTGGACCGGATCGGGTCAGGTGTACGGATCCTAAATCCGTACACCATTTGTATAAAAGTTTTTGTGATTATTATATGTGCATGGTGTCAACTATAAATAGAATAAATAAGGTTGATTTTATAGAGATTAGTGAATTAAAACAATTAATTACTTAATTAATTTACATTACTTTATCTAGGTGACTGGATTATGAAAATTGATTTTAATTAATCTAAATCTAACTAAAATAATGAAATCAAGAATCGTACTCTAATTCAAATTATCTTATGTGAGCAATTACGATGATAGATTAACCATTTAACCCGTAGATTAATTATTAATGTTTGTATTTCTACCTTACAATTAATAATGAACTCCCAAAAGCTTCTTAATTAGATCGTATTTTCACCCCAATTATTATCAATCTCTCGATCTAGCAATTAATTAAGTCATGCATTCTCAGATCTATAATTAAACATCATCTCTTGATCTCAATCAATTAATTATAGCATGCATAAATTTGATCAAGATTCATACATGAAATAAGCACAAATAAGCATGAATAAGATATTATGGATTTAGAGGAAAGATTATAACTAGAAATTCAACAAAATATCCATAGAACTACTCTCATGCCCTAAGATCATGAGATCTCTAGCCAATAATCATGTTCGTAAAGCAAAATAAATTACAAAATGACATGATAAAAACTAGAAATAAAATCTAAGAAAACATAGTAAATTCGTGTTTGATTGTTGCATCGTTGATCTTAAATCCTCAATTCCTTGGTTTCTTACTTGTTATCCAAATAGAATTCTTTTTGTATATAGTGCTCGTCTCAATTTATTTCAAGTCCCAAAGTCTCAATTTACACCTAGGAGAGTTAAAGTTAGTTTTGGAGAAAAGTTCAATAGAAAAAGGGATTAAAACAGACAAAAACACGTGACCCCGATCGGGTCTGGGTGACCCAGAATGTGTTGGAAATTTAGACGAAAATCTAGACAGAAAAATACTTGACCTGATCAGGTCATGAGTGACCCAGGTCGGGTCAAGTCTGCCTACGCACTTTGTAGCTCCTCAACTAGTGCACTAGGACCCAACCTCACTCGGGTCATAACTTTAAGCCTTATTTTGACCTTGTTTGATTTGAATTTAGTTTTTTTGTAGTCCTTGAAGTTAGTTATCTAGGGTAGGGATGGCAATGGGGTCAGGACAAGGCAGGTAGTAGAATACCTAGACCCGCCCCGCACCCCTGATAGAGGACCTGCGCCCTGTCCTGTCCAACGACGGGTCATGAATGATTGTCCCGCTTCCCGCCACGCCCTGTTTATATAAAAAAATTTAATGGTAAAATTATGAAAAAAAAAATGTATTTAAAAACTTTATATATTGATACATATATTTAAAATATAAAAATAAGTTAATTATAATCATTTTTATTTTATTTTATTTTATGAGAATATCTTTAATCCTAACAAACACTTCTCAAATAAAATAAAATTATAATGATTATACTTAACTTAAATTTATTTTTTTAAATATATGTATCTTAAATATATGTATATATATATATATTTTTTAAAATATATATATATTTATAGCATATTATATATATATATCTTAAATATATGTGTTGGTTCCAAGTGGTGTTCGGGGTTCAGAGGGGGGGTGAATGAACCTTGGTCGATTTTGCAAATCTTTCGAAAAACTTTTATGTTCTACAAGTTACTTGAACTTGCAGCGCCAGATAGTTACTGCTTACAGCACTAGAATGCAGTGCTGCACACTGTAACTAGAGTTTATACGCAGCGGAAAATTACGATTTCTAACACAAGACTGGTTTTCTCAAATATGATCCTTTTCAAAACGTTTTATGCTTATGACAGAGATAGATATATATAATAAAGCACGGATAAGAAAATGCAATAAAACACTTATGGCTTATAGTGGTTCGAAGGTGGTGTAATCCTTCTACGTCCACTCTACTGCTACCTCGAGCAGGAACTTTGTTAAGCAAGATTGATTTACAGGACTTTCCTAACAATCTATCAACTTTACAAAGCAACCACCTACTAGAGTCCAACGTACACACAGCAACTGCAAACTCTAAAGGCTAACCCACACAGGATTTTAAACTCCCACATAGGGAAGCTGCCTAACTCTAGACAACTATACAAACAGCAAGGATTTCTCCTATCAACTGTTCGACACCTAAGACAACCTAAGCACACAGCAACAAGGTTAAAAAGTATATGTTTGGTTCTTTAACTGGTGCGGTGAAGTGAGCTTCTGAGTCCTTCGAAGGATCTTTCATCTTTGAACTTGCTTCACTTCACAGAGGTTGAGTGACTAAAACTGAGAGTAGACTTGAATGGTCGTAACTTGAAAGTTTGAGAGTTTTTACCCAAATGTTTCGGTAACCAGCTTCAGTGCTGCTCATCCTCTATTTATACTTGTATGAGAAAATATCCGTTGAAGGAGATATCTCTCTTTTAAATTTATTGTACTTGATCAAAGGCATGGCTTGCATTTAATGCGACTTGACTTTCTCTTTCGGAGCATTTAATGAGGCAGTTGCGGCTAGCAGCTTTCTGCAGTGCGCCAGTCCACGTGACATCTTCGTATTGGCTCCGTGTCTGTAACTTTGATCTTCTTTGAAACAACTCTATTTATACTTGCTTGGATCTTTATTCCTCGTACTGTATTTATCCTTCCTCGGATTGTAGGATACTTCTTTGTTTGTCATTGGCGCTATTGACTGTTTGAGCAGTAAGCTTTGCGCTGTATCCTAGGTCTGCTTGTAGTTGTTACTTCCTTGCAGTACTGCTGTAGCTTAGACTTTCTTATAGTATCTTCGTGTCGTACTGTTATATCTTTTACTTGCAATACTCCTGTATCATTTTCTTGCAGCGATGCTGCACACCGTTCTTTCTTACTTCGTTGTAGTGTTGTAACTTCTTCCTTGCAGCGATGCTGTATCTACTTTCTTGCAGCCATGATGTATCTGCTTTCTTGCAGCGATGCTGTATCTACTTTCTTGCAGCAGTTTCTTTCCGACATACTTGATACAACTATGTAGCTTATAGGAACCATCATCTTTCAACATTTATATCTAGACTTAAATCTAGTCTATGCTTTCACTTAAATAATGTGAAAAATGGGGTACACAAAACTTTCTATTACATATATATTTTGTCTTATCAAAATCTAAACACTGAAATCCCAACAATTTCCCCCTTTTTGATGATGACAAAACCTTTACATTATTTCGTTCATGAAGAAAGTTTTTCATTTTTACATTATATCATATGTCATTCGGATTACATATTTGAAAAGCTTTGATAAGATAAATTCTAATTCTGGATTCATCAGAGATGCATCATGTTATTCCTTAAACACATATCTTCAGAAAAACTCAAAAGCATGCAAGAGTTCATAATCAATGAACTTGATCAAAAACAATAAACTACAAAATTTCTTCATTAACTGAAAGAAATTTTATAAGGGATAGATATATAAACAGAGAGAGTACAAAGAGCATGCACATATAAAGCTACTGAAATAGGGACCTTCGTGATGACGATTCTTCAGGTCTTCTTTCAGCATCTATCATTTCCTGCTCAGCTCTTTCTTTCGATCCCTTCCACCAATCTCGAATGGACTCCTGATAGAATTTTTTAAATATCTGCTGCATCTTTGGAATCTGAATCCATCTCAACCAGAAGTCCTCACATAAAGGCACTTTCCTGCCTCTTTTTACTAGGTCGGTGTAGAAGTTCTGAATTTCAAGCTCTCCACGCCTGGTAAGCTCTTCATATCTCCTTAGTGCAGATTGACATGTTTGAAACTTGCAAAATTTGCCCTTCCTACACAGCAGACTGAAGTATCTGAGATACTCAGATCTCTTGTACAGTGTAATCATCTCAAAAGATGGATTGCGATCAGTAGGTAGCTTGATGCACTTGAAGAGGTTCAAGCTCCATGCGATATTCTCCCCATCAGGCCTTTGATCCATCAGCATTGACACTTCGACAGATATGTTGTCTGTGTCGAGTCGGGGAATTTCTGGAGGAGGGTACTGGTAGAAGTCTCTACCAAAGAACCTTCTTTCTCCAATCAGCCCAAGCCTCTGCATCCAAACATTCTCATTAGCTTCAGCTCTGGCTTGCTTTGCTCTCTGAGCAGCCATCTTCTCGTTGTAATGCCTTTCAGCTTCAGCTCTGCTTACCCTTTTCCTCGAACCCTGCTGCTGGCTCTCTCTCCTTCTCTTTGAGTGATGAGAAGAGGGAGGTGCTGCATCCTTGCTTGCAGCACTTGCTGCTGATCTGCTTCCAGCAGCTGCACCAGCTCCTCCTTCATCATCTTTCCTCCAGCGCTTAGGAGAGGGGATGTCAGTAGTAGTAGATAATCCAGACCTCTTCCTTCTCCTATTGAGAGATTGGTCATCTTCTTCTTCTTCTTCATCTTCTTCAGCTTTCTCTGAGCTTCTGTATCTATCTGTAAATTCTTTCCCTTTTTGGCATCATCAAAAGTCGGGGGTTGAGCAGGGGCAGCTAGACCACCTTGGAGCGTAGTCTCCTTGTTGGTGTAGGGGCTTTCTTGGATCCTTGGGCATGCTGAGGGAATGCATTCACCATGATGTCCCTCAACTCTCCAACAATCATTTCCAAGTTCTCTAATCGGTCGTCCACACTTCTGGTTATTCTGGATTGATCCGTTACATGGTCCAAAAGTGTGTCAAGAATGAGGGAGTGAGTCTGCAGCCTGTCCGATGCATTTTCAGCATGGCGTTTGCATAACCTTAGTTCTGCACGGGTCTATACAGCTTCGACCTTCAGCTCTCCCTCCATCCTTACTCGATTTAAGTACAGCCTGTGGGCATTATCATTGAGCGTTCATTTGATCATCCTAGGCAGTACTTCAAGATCCTTCTTGAAACCAATCATGGTTTAAGCGTGAAATTGGGCACCGACCCGCATGCTGTTCTGCATGTTAGACTCATGCTCCTGGAGAGCATGCAGCAGATGCCTAACATCAGCTATTACCCTGTCAATTGATTCCTCAGGGGTCAGACCCGAATTTCTCCTTGTTAAGGCAGCAGTCGATGCAGCGTAGGGAATGACAGTTTGATGGTTTGGTGATGCATCCTGCCTTGGTGCCTTAGTCGCAACCTCATCCTCATGGTAGCTAGGTTGGGAACTGGTTGAGTGTTCACTATTTTCTTGAAAATTTCCAGAAATTTAGCGAATTGAGCATCTAGCCTTTTCTTTTGAAAACGTTGAGGGAAAGGAAGAGAAAAGATAGTAAATGGGGGTGAAGGGTTAGAATTCGATTTTGGCTTCTCAGCCCCTTTTTGTTTGACTTCAACTTCTTTTTGCTCTGCCACTTCTTCATCTTTTTTCTTCTCGTTTTCATCTTTCTCTACCACTGGCATGCTTAGTCCCTCATATTCCATTCCACTTCTCAATTGGATTATATTACACTGCTCTCTTGGGTTTATTTGAGTAGTGCTTGGATATTATCCCTTCTTGTGTTGATTCCCTATGTTTTCGGCCATCTGCCCTATTTGTAACTCCAAGGCCTTCATCCGTGCATCAAATTTTTCTTCAATCCTTATGAATATATCTCGTGATTCATTCACAAATGCACCTACTAAATCTTCTAATGTCGGTTTCTTTGGTTCATCAATAACACCATTCGTAACAGAAAAGCCCGGAGGTGGTTGCAGAACATTCTTATTATTCGCATAAGAGAAATTTTCATGATTCGCCCCTCCGTGTTTATACTGATACATACCCCTATTCTGAAAGTTTTGGTTGTTTCGGAAGCTTTGGTTGTTGTAATTTTGCTCATTCATAAAGTTGACATCTTCTACTTCCTCTTGTTGGGTGAAATCACATCTTCGACTCCCAACACTTCCTACGATTTGGGTTTGAACCTTTGCCAGCTCAGATACTTGATTTGTGAGGGCTGCTATTTGTGAGGATAACACGGATAATTGGTCTTGACCTTGAATCTCAGCCACTTTTCTATATGTGTTTCTCTCAGATGGCCATTGATAGCTGTTTGTTGCCATTTCCTCCAAGATATATATTGCATCGTTCGGACTTTTTGCTAACAAAGCTCCTCCTACCGCTGCATCTATCATCGCTCTCGTTAATCCAAACAGTCCATTATAGAAGAAACATACTTGTTGATCTTCAGGGAATCCATGCTGAGGACATATTCTTAACATATCTCTGAATCTCTCCCAAGCTTCACCTAAGGACTCCCCATCAAATTGCTTGAACTGTGTAATCTCACTCTTCAACTTCAACGTCTTGCTTGGTGGAAAGTACTTGAATAGAAACTTCTTACTTAAACCATCCATGTAGTAATTGAGCCTGAAGGGAGTGAGTTGAACCACAGCTTTGCTTTGTCTCGTAGAGAAAAGGAAAACAATCGTAGTCTTATGGCATTATCAGAAACATCATTCAACTTGATTGTGTCACAAACTTCAAGAAATTACGCCAGATGCGCGTTGGGGTCATCTAAATGGCTTCCCTCAAACTGGTTTTGCTGAACCATACCGATCAGACCCGACTTCAACTCAAAATTATTTGCTCGAATAGGTGGTCGCACAACCCCCCTTCCATTTTGTTGTGGTTGAAAGTAATCTCTGATGGGTCTCTGAGCACCCACTTGTAGTGCTTGATTCACTTCGTCTTGATTGTTTAGTACTTGTTCCATCGGATTGTCTTCAGCCATCTGAATTGGAGCAAAAAGTTGCTTTCATGTTTTACGATGTCTACAGGTTGCTTCAATCTCCAAATCTAATGCACTCAAGTTCGCCTTTTTAGAGCAAGTGTTCATGCACAATCTGAAAACACCTGAAAAACAAGTATGAGATACTTCTTGAAAAATAAAAATATAATAAAAGAAAAAAATACAGGTAAATCCTAGACTAAAAAATTAAAACAAAATTCAAATATTAATTGTGCCTAAACTCTAGTCCCCGGCAACGGCGCCAAAAACTTGTTCACTATTTTCTTTTAGCTACGCCCGCAAGTGTTCGGTGTAAATTGTAGGAGTGGTGAGTAAGGTCGATCCCTCAGAGACTATCTATCTAGGCAATAATTAACTACTCAAATCCTATTCTCAAATTTATCTAGGAAAATCAAATCTCATCAATTTCAAATTAATTCAACCGAAGCAATAATTACGTAAATAAATTAACTCAAGAATCACAGAGATATAAAACAGGTTTTAGGACATGCTTTCATCTAATTCTCATCAAAATATCAGTTTAATCAATCCAAGTTCATTAATCAATCATCCTATATGAGCAATCACACATATCAATTAATAGCTCTCCCTAGTTAATTAATCAGTTGATTATTATGCCATCAGAGGTATCCATACTCAATCTGATAGAAACATAACAACTCCCAAAATCACCCAAGATTGATTTATCATCACATAAATTCTTTAATCTCTCGATCTAAGTATCTTTATGTGTCATGTGTTTATTCTTCCATAATTAAATCTTATCTCCCGAATTTTGATTCAATTATTAAAACATGCTCAATTATTGACCAGATAATCAAACAAACAATCAACTCATAAACACACAAATACGATGAATGACTATGAACATTGAATTAAATTAAAGATCCATCAAGATTCGAATTAGACTACTAACAAGCCCTAGAAACCCTAGAAAATTAGCTAGGCATGATTATCCACAAACTCATAGACAAGATTGGACATATCATCTCTAAAAACTAATAAGAGAGGAAAGATTAAAATTTTAACGACTATGATTTCGCGCTTGCTTTGGTTCTTGAATTCTTGTTCTTCTCTCTCTGTGCTTCTTCTCTCTGCCTCTTTCGTAAAATCCTCCTTGTTTTTCTACTTCTTGAGACTTATATATCAAGTAAAGGATGAAATCACGCCAAAATAATCGAATCTGCTGCGTGTTCGGGCACGGCCGTGCTACACGACACGATCGTGTCCCATCCTCCAATCTTGATCCTTCTTTGTGGCCCATTCTGGTACGATCGTGCTACACGGCACGATTACGATCGTGCTACACGGTACTGGTTGTGCTAAATGGCACTGGTCGTACCCCACTGGACAGCCTTGATTTTTCATGCGAAACTTACACTTTTCCTCATTAAAATCATGAAACTAAGCATAAACTCATCAAATGCATCTTATACACGAATAATCTCAATAATCACCTTAAAAACGTAGCTCACATATTCAAATGAATCCATAAACATACGCAAAAATAGGTGAAAATTGATACTTATCATTGAGCTTGAGGATGGGTGTTCTTCATCATCTGCCTCCTCTTCGTCAGATAATATGGAAACTGGTCCTGCTCCGCTACCTTTCGGTCCATATACAGCCAAGTTACGTTCTTTCATCATCCTGGCGAATTCGGCAGGTCCTGCTGCAGCGTCCTCAATAACCTCTACTGCTGTAACCTGTGAAGGTTCTTTAGAGCATGCAGCAATAACATCATCAACCTCCTTTTGAGGTGTCTCTAGCTGCACGGCGGTTACCTCTGCTTCTTCTCCAGCATCTTCTGAGGGTACTGTCTCAACAGCCTCCCCTGCAGAGGTCTTCTCTCCCCTAGGGAGTGTTGTAAGAACAACAGCCTCACCTGAGGTCTTCAGAAAGGACCCCATCTCCTCGGCCGGTCCTGGAATATTGACAGCTTCTGCTGCAAGAATGAGTTCTTACAGCTCTGGTTGGTTCTTGCAGCTTCCACAGTATGCAGCACTGTAAGTTCTACTACTGCAAGAATCTCAGCTTACACCCTTCTTACTTCCTCAACAGCTACTGTAAGGGTGGTTGCCTGCTGTACTGCTGTCTCAGCTAGTACAGGGAGTGCAGCCTTTACAACTTCCTCCGTGGTTGCATCATCGGCGATCTCAGCAATGCCAGAGATCACTTCTCTGATGATGGCGGTAGGTTCCCTTTGAGAATCTGAAGCAGCAGCTTCCATGCGCACCGGGGAATCACCGTAATCCACCAGTTGAGGTTTCTCCTCCCCCAAAGGGTCAAGCGTGACAATGTTGGAGAGACCTTCAACCATTTGCTCGTATGCAGGGGAGTTTGTGTTGTGATGACTTGAGCTACCTTCTCCCCGCATCCTCCTAGGAGTGTGCTGCATCCTGGTTTCCTTCTAACTAGCCTGCAGCGCCTGTTGCAGCATGGCTTCCTCAGCCTGTTCCACTCCTAGGGTGTTAATTTGCTCCTACTGATAGCCTCCGTAGCCGGGGTAAGGAAAATCTGGACGTCTTTCAATGCTACTCTTATCGGCAACTCTGCAGAGTCAGATTCTGCAATAGCTTTTCCCTTTCCCTTGTCCTTTGCTCCCTGAGCAACAGTGCTTGTTGATTACTCTTGCACCATAGCTGTATACTCAGGTTGCAGGAGCGCCAGAATATCGTCTGAATTGGCCCACTCCAGGACTGCTTGCTCCACTGTCAGGAAATCATTCCACTTCAATAGGATTTCCCCCTTAGACAGTCGTATCTCCCTCCAGAGATTGTACTGCAGCTCCATATTTCTAGCCACTGGGAGGGTAGGATTAAGCACTGATGCTGTAGCTCAGTGATCGTGCAAGGAGGCTAAGTTAGTAGCCCCCTGTAGACGAGCTTCTACATCAGTTTCTCTGCCACTTCTTGGCAGATGTGACTCATCCTCAACTGCAACTACAGCCAAGCTTGCTATAGAGAGTTGGGAATTAACAGCTGAGGCAGCCTTCTTCTTGCTGCGCGGGGCCCTCCTGACCAGGGGTGCATCGTCATCCGAGGAAGAGGTTTCAAGTTCAGGTTCAGTCCCTCTTGGAGTCCCCTTGATGACAGGTAGAGAACTCTCAATATTCTCATCTTCCTTATCGCCCCCGCTGCCTATAGCTTCATCTTGTAGCGCTAGGGTTGCATTCTTTTTGTCTTTGGTTTTCTTCCTTGCAACCTCAGCTTCTGCTGCCTTTGATTGGGTCTTACCTTTCTTCTTCTTCTTTTCGAGATACTTCCCAATGGGAATGAGGATGAAAGCTGCAAGCTGAAGACCAAACTTGCAGAGTAGAGAACAGATGGTAATGCCGAAGCTCCTCCTCACCGTTATCTTCTCTGCTTCCTCCCACAGCCTCTTCATGATAAACCTCGCTCAGTTCACCTTTTCTCCAACCATGATGGCAGACATGATCTGGAATCGAAGATCTGTGCATTTGTCGTAACTTCCCGTCCTGCCTTCGATGGAGTACGCACAGATGTCGTGGAGAAATTCGCACTCCGGTTTGAAGAGTATCTTTGGGGTGCTTCTCTTGATCTCAGCCCCGATATCTCTTGTTCGAAAGAGATCTCATATCTTTTGAGCGTTGCCTTCCCCATACTTCACAAGCTGACTCGGGGTCATACCTCCTGCAGAAATGCTGAAGGTGGTAGCGATGTCTCTGATGGTCAGAGACCTTTCTTCCTCATCTGCATCCATCTTGAAGAGGATGCACTTCCTTTCATGTGCTGTCCTGGCGTAGGAGTAAAATCTCTGCACTGACTCCACCGAGAACCCAGCGTAGACAGTGGTCAGTAACCCTAGAATCTGAGTTCTTTCAAGGGCTTCGAAGATCCTGAGGATCAGAGAGTTATCGTACACCCCAGAAGCATAGATGTACTCCTAGTTGATCAGACGTCCTTCCAAAACGATTGATTATCTGGCCGCCATTGATTTTTCAGAGAGAGAATGAAAGGTTCGAAGATTTTGGACTTAGAAAAATTTTGTGAGAAATGAAACTTCTCTTTTTGGATGATGGTGAAAAATGAATTTGAAAAAGAGTGGTTATGGAGTTATGGTGGATCTCAAGGGACTTGTAGTAAGATCAACGTTGAGATTAAGAGAAGGGAGTTGATCTTACGGTCCTTAGAAAATGACGGAGGGATCAAATCGTCAATAATCATTACTGGGCGCGTGGGCATCTGACCATACCTCTCTAGTTTCTGACACGCGCAGACATGCATTAAATGCTAAAAGATATGTGATTTGCCGCCTAATTGAATGCCTTTTTAAGGTTGCAGCAACTTGGGTACAAGGTTATAGAGTGATGAATACTCTTAGAAATAAATGTTGTAACCATGTGCTGCTTACTCTCCCAATTACTGCTGTACTGTAAGGATAAAAGATACAGCGCTGTTTGAACCCAATGCTGTATGAAGACGCAGCTTACAGTACTATACTTACTGCTTCTCGCAAGCATGCAGAGATTCTCCCTAGGCTTCTACACCATCTTTTTCACCTTATAATTTTAGAATTTCCAGCTCGTTTCTAAGCATAGAAAACCTCGATTCACTCAAAGGTTTAGTGAATATATCTGCAAGCTGGAGATCCGTGTGAACTTTCTCAAGCACAATATCTTTCTTTTCTACATGATCTCTTATAAAGTGATGTCGTATGTCGATGTGCTTTGTTCTTGAGTGAAAAATAGGGTTATGGATAATTGCAATTGCACTTATATTATCACAGAGAATCGAAGTCTCCTTCTCTTCAATCCCATAATCTCTAAGTTGCTGCTGTATCCAGAGAATCTGAGCACAGCAACTTCCTGCTGCAACATATTCTGCTTCGGCTGTAGAAGTTGCAATCGATGTTTGCTTTCTGTAAAACCATGAAACAAGTCTATTTCCCAAAAATTGACAAGTCCCACTGGTGCTTTTTCTATCAATCTTGCAGCCTGCATAATCTGAGTCAGAGTAGCCTTTGAGCTTGAATCCTCCTTCCTTAGGATACCATAAGCCTACTTCCTGAGTTCTTTTCAGATATTTGATAATTCTCTTGACAACTGAAAGATGTGACTCTTTTGGTGCTGCTTGGAATCTTACACAGACTCCTACTGCAAATATTATGTCCGGCCTACTTGCTGTAAGACACAGTAAGGATCATCTACATTTTTACCATCTTCATCTTTATCAAGGTTTATTGATGTAGACATTAGAACGGATGTTGCTGCACCATTCTCCATGCTAAATTTCTTGATAAGTTCCTTCGTATATTTGACTTGGCTGATGAAGGTTCCTGCAACCAGCTGCTTTACTTGCAGCCCGAGAAAGAAACTTAATTCTCCCATCATGCTCATCTCGAATTTCGATTACATCAGGTTGGAGAACTTTTCACACCACTCTTTGTTGGTGGATCCGAAGATGATATCATCCACATATATCTGTATAAGCAGTACACTGTCTCCATCCTATATTTTGAATAGAGTCTTGTCGACTGTTCCCTTTTTAAAGCCATTTTCCAGCAGATAGAGAGATAAGATATCATACCAAGCTCTTGGTGTTTGCTTAAGTCCGTACAGGGCCTTGTGTAACCTAAACACCTTCTCTTCTGCTTGATCTTCAAAACCTGAAGGTTGTTCAACATACACTTCTTCTGAAAGAAGACCATTCAGGAATGCACACTTTACGTCCATTTGATAGGCATTGAAATTCATGTGAGCTGCATATGCCAGAAAAATTCTTATTGCTTCCAGTCTTGCTACTGGAGCAAAAGTCTCATCAAAATCAATTCATTCTTCTTGGCAATATCCCTTAGCAACTAATCTTGCTTTGTTCCTCACAACTAGTTCAGATTCATCTAGCTTGTTCTTAAAGACCCACTTTGTTCCTATAACTCCTTGATGAGTTGGTCTTGCAACTGTTTGCCACACTTGATTTCTTTCAAAACCATTTAGCTCTTCTTGCATGGCCTGTACCCAGTTGCTATCTTGTAGGGCTTCTTCAGCATTCTTGGGCTCTGTTTGAGATATGAAGCATGCAAACATTGCTTCATGAGGAATGGACCTTCTTGTCCTTACTCATATGGATGGATCTCCAATGATAAGATCCTTAGGATGATTCCTTAGTCATGTCCTGTTAGGCTCAAAGATATGTATATGTCTAGGTTGCTCTTCTTGTTACTGTATGATTGGAGGTTCTGTTGCATCCAGAGGTGCAGCTTCTTCTTTATCTTCTCCTGTATGCAGAACTCCTTCAACATATGGAACATCATTTTCTTTCCTTGAAGTTGTTTCTTCAGTAGGCTCTTCCATCTTTTTGATATCACAGTGTGGTTCATCAAACACCACATGAATTGATTCTTCAACCACCAAGGTTCTCTTGTTGAAAACTCTGAAGACTCTACTTACAGCAGAGTATCCTAAGAATACTCCTTCATCTGACTTTGCATCAAAAGTTTTCAGATGTTCTTTTCCATTGTTGAGGATATAACACTTGGATCCAAAGATATACAGATATGAAACATTTGGTGTATATCCATTCCAGACTTCATAAGGAGTTTTGTCTAGATTCTTGTTAATCAAGCATCTGTTCTGTGTGTAGCATATAGTGTTGGTTGCTTCAGCCCAAAATCTTTTGGGTATCTCTGCTTCTGCTATCATAGTCCTTGTTGTTTTCTTGAGGGTTTTATTCCTCCTTTCAGCTACACCATTCTGTTGAGGTGTTCTTACAGCAGAGTATTCATGACGAATACCATTATCAGAATAGAATTTCTCAATAAATTTGTTTGTGAATTCAGTTCATCTGTCTGATCTTATCTTCACTATGCTCAAGCTCTTTTCATTATGTATCTTCTTCATAAGATCAGGTAGCTTGTTTTGAGTTTTTGATTTCTTGGCAAAGAAGATTGTCCATGTATATCTGGAGTAGTCATCTACTACCACACGTGAGTACTTCTTCCCACTTATGCTTACTGGTTCTACTAGTCCAGAGAGGTCCATGTGTAGAAGATCTAGAATCCTGTGAGATGACTTCTGCATCTTGTCTTTAAATGAGCTTTTTACTTGATTTTCTTTCTGACAAGCTCCACATACATTTTCCTTCTTGTATGCTACATTTGGAAATCCTTTTACAAAACCTTTCCTTGCTAGCTTATTGATAGTCTTGAAGTTTAGATGACTTAATCTTTTGTGCCATAACCAGCTAAGCTCTGGTGGACTTTTCACAATGAAGCATGTTGGTTGAATAGAGGAGTTCCAATCAGCTAAATAGATGATTTCTCTTCTTATTCCTGTAAGCTTGACTTCATTTGATGTGTTGTCCTTGATTAAGCATTTGTTGAGGTTGAATTCAACTGTGTATTTTTTATCACAAAATTGATTGATGCTCAGAATGTTGTATCTGAGTCCTTTCATATAGGATACATCATCGATTTTTATGTTCCCTTTGACTAGGCATCCACTTCCTTTTGTGCTTCATTTGGAATCATCTCCAAAGATGACCTTTGGTTCTTTGCATTTTTGGAAGTCTTTGAGAGCTTCTTTATTGCCTGTCATGTGCCTTGAGCAGCCACTGTCAATATACCATACATCACTGCTGCAACCTGGCACTGAAACCTGCAACAAATTTAAGCAGATTTAGGTACCCACTTCTTTAAGGGTCCTTTGAGGTTAGTTACTTTAGGAACCCAAACTTTCTTAACAGTCACTATTTTGCTGTAAGAATTGTTGGTTCTCTGTCTGTATGCAGTTTTGCTTTTAAACTGCTTGTTAAAAGTGTGTGTAGAGACAACATATATGTTACCAACACCCTTGTAGTGTGGTCTTCCACCATACTTCCCTTGAGTATATCCTCTTTGAGGTTTAGACATGTAAGTCTTAGTATAGGTGGGAATGTTTCTTTTTTGCTGTAACTTTATGGGTTGCTGCATCCTCGTGCTGCATACAGCAGATGGCTTCTACTGCAGCCAGTTCTTGGATGCAGACTTACTTCCTACAGCTGAGCGTTGGGGTTTCTTCCCTTTATCCATCATTGCTGTCTTGTTCAAGATCTTCTCAGAGTTACAGAGTAACTCTTTTTCCATTGGGTTTTCAGCTTGAACAAACTTAACAGCTTTGGATGTACTTGTTGTATTCTGAGAGGTGTGATTGCTATAACTTAAGCCCATTTTTTCAAAAGGACTTCTGTTTTGATTTATGTAATCTCTCGCGTCCTTAGATGATTTGTTGAACGTGCTAATCGTGGACTGCAAGCTCTCATTCTCATTTTCTAGCTTAGTGACCTGCAGACTCAGTCTACATACCTCTTTTTGCTGCTTGTTGTACCTTGAGTTATCAGACTCATATGCAGCCAGCAATTTGGCAATATCAATGTTTTTGCCCCTGATGATCTCATTGTCGATTCTTAGGTTCTTATTTTCAACCTTTAGTTCCTCATGGATTGAGTTGATCTGCTCAAAGTCACTCATGATCCTCTTTAAAGAGTGGATCATGTTTAGCTCATTTTTTCCAAGTATGGACAGCGGTTGATAGATTATCTCATCTTCTTCACTGTCCTCACAATCTCTTGTCATCAGGCATATCAGCGCTTCTTCATCAGAAGATGAGGTTTTAGTGTCGCTGTCAGAGGATTCTGCAGCTTTCAGCATCACCTTCGAGACTATTGTATCATTGGCCTTCTCCATCTCTCCTATGAGAGCTCGAAGCTTGTGTCTGTCATTTTTTCTCTTTTCTTTCCTTTATTCTCTCTTTCCTTCAGGATACTTATGCACTGTTGGATATGGACAGTTTCTTGCATAGTGTCCCAATTTTCTGCAATTATAGCACAAGTCAACATTACTTGTATTTGACTATGGAGAGGAAGATACCTGAGGAGGTGGATGACTTCTTCTGAAGTCATTCCACTTGTTGAGGTTGGTGTTGTTGTTTTGGTTGTTGTTACTCTTTATGAATCTTCTAAATTTCTTTAGAAGTAGAGCCATATCATTTTCAGCATCTTCCGCTGTAACCTCCGTCTGCTTACTGCAACTAGTAGTTGCTGTATCCTTGGGTCCTCTGGCAGTTAGAGTTGTAACTTAGGAGCTCGATTCTTCGACTCCTTTCTCCGTCTGTTGATGTCATACTCGAATGCTTTGAGGTCGGAGAATAGGTCGAATGTGCTCATGGATTTCAAATCCATGGATACTCTCATAGCAGTGGTCTTACTGTCCCACTCCGCGGGCAGGGCTCTAAGCACTTTCATATTCTTTTCTTTTTGGGTGTAGTGCTTGCCTAGAGCTTCTAGTTCATTCACAATGGATGTGAATCTCAAATCTAGTTGCTCAAGAGTCTCTTCATTCTTCATCTCGAAGAGCTCAAATAGTTGGGTATGATTGGAGATCTTGTTATCTTTAGTGAGCTCTGTCCCCTCACATATTTGCTCCAGCTTTTCCCATATTTCCTTGGATGTTCTGCAAGTTTTGACTTTGCTGAATGTGCCTTTATCTAAGGTGATGAATAGAGCATTCTTGGCCACGTTGTCTAGATTGGCTCTCTTCCTGTCTTCATTGTTCCATTATTGTCTAGGTTTGACCAGAAAGTTTGGTGGTGGCGGTGCTCTTTCATCTAAGTCTCTTCCGCACTGGATTCACCCTTGTAGGAATGATTGGACCTTCTGTGATGACCATCCACATTTCGTCGTTCACGGCTGATAGATGTGCCTGCATTCTTATCTTCCAATCATCATATTCTTCTATGGAAAACATAGGTAACTTGTGATTAGAAGAATCCATGATATGCTGTAAGAATAAGTTTTTAGGATGTAGAAAAAATAACCAGTTTAAGGTGGATTTGGGTAGGTGACCAGATAAACTGGCTTTTAACCCAACTCGCTCTGATACTACTTACTGGTCTCAAATGGTGTCCGAGGTTTAGAGTGGGATGAATGAACCTTGGTCGATTTTGTAAATTTTTCGAAAAACCTTTATGTTCTGCAAGTTACTTGAACTTGCAGCGCCACACAGTTACTGCTTACAGTACTAGGATGCAGTGCTGCACACTGTAACTAGAGTTTATACGCAGCGGAAAATTACGATTTCTAACACAAGGCTGGTTTTCTCAAATATGATCATTTTCAAAATATGTTATGCTTATGACAGAGATAGATATATATATATAATAAAGCACGGATAAGAAAATGCAATAAAACACTTATGGTTTATAGTGGTTCGAATGTGGTGTAATCCTTCTACGTCCACTCTACTACTACCTCGAGCAGGAACTTTGTTAAGCAAGATTGATCTACAGGACTTTCCTAACAATCTATCAACTTTACAAAGCAACCACCTACTAGAGTCCAGCGTACACACAGTAACTGCAAACTCTAAAGGCTAACCCACATAGGGTTCTAAACTCCCACACAGGGAAGCTGCCTAACTCTAGACAACTATACAAATAGCAAGAATTTCTCATATCAACTGTTCGACACCTAAAATAACCTAAGCACACAGCAACAAAGTTAAAAAGTATATATTTGGTTCTTCAACTGGTGCGGTGAAGTGAGCTTCTGAGCCCTTCGAAGGATCTTTCATCTTTGAACTTGCTTCACTTCACAGAGGTTGAGTGACTGAAACTGAAAGTAGACTTGAATGGTCGTAACTTGAAAGCTTGAGAGTTTTTACTCAAATGTTTCAGTAACCAGCTTCAGTGTTGCTCATCCTCTATTTATACTTGTATGAGAAGATATCCGTTGAATGAGATATCTCTCTTTTGAATTTATTGTACTTGATCAAAGGCATGACTCGCATTTAATGCGACTTGACTTTCTCTTTCGGAGCATTTAATGCGGCAGTTGCGCCTAGCAGCTTTCGGTAGTGCGTCAGTCCACGTGGCATCTTCGTATTGGCTCCGTGTCTGCAACTTTAATCTTCTCTGAAACGGCTCTATTTATACTTGCTTGGATCTTTGTTCCTTATACTGCATTTATGCTTTCTCGGATTACAGGATACTTCTTTGTTTATCATTGGCGTTGTTGACTGTTTGAGCAGTAAGTTTTGCGCTGTATCCTAGGTCTGCTTGCAGTTGTTACTTCCTTGCAGTACTGTTGTAGCTTAGACCTTCTTGCAGTATCTTTGTGCAGTACTGCTGTATCTTTTACTTGCAGTACTTGTGTATCATTTTCTTGCAGCGATGTTGCACATCGTTCTTCCTTACTTCGCTGCAGTGCTGTAACTTCTTCCTTGCAGCGATGATGTATCTGCTTTCTTGCAGCAGCTTCTTTCCGATATACTTGATACATCTATGTAGCTTATAGGAACCACCATCTTTCAACATTTATATCTAGACTAAAATCTAGTCCATGCTTTCACTTAAACAATGTGAAAAATGGGATACACAAAACTTCCTATTATATATATATTTTGTCTTATCAAAATCTAAACACTGAAATCTCAACAATATGTATATATATATATATATATATATATATATATAATACATAGTGGGGCAAAGACGGGTCACTGAGCGAGGAACGGGACATAAGGAGGACCCAGACCTGCTCCGTCCCACCCCACCCGAAATATATCGGGTCAGATCGGGTACTCACGTGTCGGGTCAAAATTGTTATCCCTAATCTACGGGTGGTAATAAGTGGGTTTATGATGGAATTGATCATACCATCCTCATACCAAATCATTATATCAAATATCATTTCCACTACCATCACCACTTTGGGAATCTGGTATAGGAATGAGAATTCACCGTTTGGGTAAGAGATTCCTCATTAAAACTTCAAGTTCTTCAAATTTGATTTTTTACAAGTTAAAATTTATTTTTTTCTAAAATTACAATTTTCAAGAAATAAATATCAAAACAATTAAAAAAACTCATACAATATTAATCCAACATCAAATATCATGAAATCATAAATCTAGCCTTTAAAACAAAAGTATGAAATACGTAATCAAAATGACAACACAATATATCAAATCAACTTGATTCAATTGAAAATATGTGTTAGTTTCAAGTGGTTCAGATGTTAAGAAAGTGAATAAACCTTTATCGAGTTTTGAAAATATTTCGAATAAGCTTTACTGAAATTTATATAAACTTACAACAGAGCAAATAGTCCAACTTATAATTATGAATTAGCACTGGTTGTTGTAACTTAGAGTTCTTGTAGCGGAATAGAATTTTTGACAATTGGTTCGTTTAAAATCATTTCTTAAATATGCACTTTGTAATTTTTTGATACAATATTATAGCAGATATAAATGCAGCAAGTAAGCAAATAATACTTATGGTATTTTATAGTGGTTCGAAGGTGGTGTAATCTTTTTATGTTTATTCTATTGTTTCCTCGAGTAGGAACTTCATTAAGCAAGTTTGATTTACAGGATTCGATTTTACAAACTATCAATTTAATAAGTTAACACCTATAGGAACTTAGCTTTCACAGTTTGCTGCAAGTTCCTAAGGTAGACCCACTTAGGATCTTTAAACCCCCACAAAGTAATTTGCTGCAAGTTCCTAAGGTAGACCCACTTAGGATCTTTAAACCCCCACAAAGTAATTTGCCTACAACTTTAGACAATAAAACACTTAGTAAGGATTAATTCCTATCAACTTAGGATACCTTTTTAAAACAATCTAAGCACACAACAATAAGGTAAACGTTTAAAAAAAATTCAACTGGTGTAGTGAAACAACCTCTTTATCTTTGAAGTTTAGATCGAACGTTTGACTATTTCTTGAGGTTGAGTGACTTAAACTATCTATCTTTGGAATGCTTGAGAGTTTTGAATGATTCTTGTTTGAGTTAGAATGTAGAAGTTTCAATGTTAATTTCAGTTGACTATTTCTCTATTTATAGATGTAGGAATATGTCCGTTGAAGGAAACACGTTCTCTCTTGAATTTGAATCTTCTTCAAGATGCATGACTTGCATTAAATGATCTTTGAAATTGCATTAAATGTTTTATTATTTTGCATTGCAGATCATTAATGCAGTTGTTTCATATTGCAGCTTTATATAGCAAGCTATCAGGCCATATGTCAGTTGTATGTTGGCTCTTAACTCTTCAATATGTATATTGTCTCTACTGGCTCTATCTTCTAACCTTCCTGCAACCTAAGTTACTTCAAACTATAACTTATTCTTACAATATTGTTGTATTATGACTCTTCTTGCAGGTGTGCTGTATTTCACCTTTCTTGCAATTGTGTTTGAATAATACTCCTTTTGCATAGTATTTAATCTTCATTTCTTACAAAATGACTTCTTTACTTGTTGTTCTCCATTTTTCAAACTTATACTAGTAAACTCAAATTCTAATCTAATTTTCACTTAAACACTATAAAAAATTGGGTACTCTAACTCTCTAATACATGAGTTGTTTTGTCTCATCAAAATCTAAACATTAATTTTCTAACAAATATGAAATATCTAATAGTAATTATAATTAACAAGAACTTAGAGGACGAAATTATCAAACAAGGATGACAAAAGTATGAAATTATTAATTAATTGGAAATGAGCTGTGAGTACTTAGAGTAATGGAAAATTTTGGATTTTTTTAGTATATTTATTAAGTTATATATGTGCATATTAATAAATAATATTAAACAGAGAACGGAAAATCCTCATTTTATATAAATAGGATCGATTTTGGGTTTGGGGATTGGATGGGGAGCATAAATTCCATCCTCATATCATCCCCGTAATTTCTAAACGGGAAATTTCTGTTCCCGCCCCATTCCTCGATTTGACCGGGGAATCTCCACCCCATTAACATTGGTACCCAGTGGGGATGGTTCCCCAATGGAAAATTTCGGCTCCATATCAATTTCCTACACCAAGTTATTTCAAAATACTCGAGCCTCGTCAAGATAGGATGTCGTTGCATAACTTCCATCTTCTTGTAATTTTCTGCTTCTTTGAGTCAAAATTGGATGCGTTCAACATAAAAGTTGTAGATCTCCTTCTTATATTTTTATCAAGACAAGAATCATTGAATTTGGACTTCTAAAACATGAGATATAATTTTTCTCCAAAAATTGCATGTTTTCTACTTCGTATCTCAACTCCAACTTAACTTTGCTTTCAATTGAGTATTCAATTTGTGCTAAAATCTATCAATATTTTCTTTATTTCAAATCAAGCAAATACGTGAAATCTTAACAAGATAATACAATCTTTATAAAATATCACGAATGCATTTTTTTAACACAAAATGATATGAAATTGAGCCCCAAAATATCTAAAATAATGCATGCTACTATTAATTTTTTTGAAGATTTGAACAATGTGTGAATTTTAATTTTTTAAATGATTTAAATTCTAAATTTGTATGTATTGTTTCTAAGATTTATTTTATTTGTTTTGAAATTTATTGAGAAATAGATTATATGTATATAAATTTTTTAAATAAAACTAAATCAAAGTAAATATGTTTTGAGCATAAATTGATTTTTAAATTAAGGTTGTAAAATATTCATAAAAGTATAAAGAATAATTTTAAAATGTGAAACATAAACAAAATACCAAAATTCACAATGTGAAATAAAACATTACTTATGAATAGTAATAATGAATAAAAAAAATAAAAACAATTAATTCAAAAAAATAAAAATGAAAACTTGGAGTGAAAAGGGGATAAATCAATGGATAGCATTTATACACAATGTATAGGGTATTATAGTTAATACACAGTCAAAAAGTGTGCAAAATTCAACACAATTAGCTCATGAGGTGAGTGATGCACACTCAATAAATTTGACGGAATAAGGGATTTCGCGCACTTATTCATATTACAAGTATAAATAAAGTCATTTTATAACAGAAAGAGGACTGATGTAATATTTCCAAATCACAAAAGAGTTGGTGCAATTTACCCTATCTCTAATCAACAATGTCCTCAAGCATTTGAAAAGTTACATATTTTCCCAAACTAACCGCAGACAACAATTAAAATGTAAAGAGGGTTTAAATTTGAGCAATCATGATTGTGGATGTAAGCCTTAGCCTGTAAATATCTACTCTCCTAAAATGGTAATTTGTAATATTACTCATAGATAGTATGCGTGTGCGGATGTGCTCTATATATTTGGATTTCATAGAAATTGGTTAATATACTGACATGTCTAGTTGACTGGACACGTCAACTATCAACATGGATAACATCATTTTTAAAGTTACTATAAAAATCATTATCGTTACTTAAACGTGAACAAGGAAAAATTCAAACACAAATTAGTGATCGAAATAGCATCTATATAATTTGAGATTTTATTTAATTTATGTGCTTGCATTAAAGATCGATGACTTTTTGTTGGTTTGGCAACTTATTCAACTTATGCTTGGATTATGGGTTGAAGTTATAAATAGCATGAAATGACATATTTGCCCTCCTAAAACTCATTTATATTTTGAATAAGATTAATTAATTCATTAAAAATGCAATATGATGGTTTAGGCCCGTTAGCTAACATGGCTCTTAACCTATGAACCAAATATGGGTTTGTTTGCGCGTTCATTTCGATTAAACAGATTGAAAGGCAATTTGAGTCCGGTGATCGCTGGTGCCCTTCTTCATCTTCAGTGTCGGAAGTAGAAAAACACCAGCCTCGTATCCTCTTTCTTCTCCCTTTTCGATTCCAACGGTTTGAGGTAAAAAGACCAAATCCAAGCTTTAATCTTTATGTGACAATGTCTTCAAGATTGCAAATTTTGAAATTGATATTCACTCCAATTTTGATTTTAGGCCCATTTCTGATTTTTGTCTCTCGTGTTTACTGGTTTTGAAATTTGAATATTAACTGTATGTAAGTTTAGCATAACTACATAAGTCAATATTTGCAGACAATGTGTTCGATGAAATGCCGAAGTTAGCCTTTTCATTTGTGGGAGTTGGCATTTTGATCTTGTTTTTTGGTCCCTTTGAGTCTTTGATAATGGTCAAGATTTTCATTATTCGTGTGTATTATTGCCAATCTAACTGTTTATATGGCTGTAAAACTTGGGTCATGTGGTCAGGACCATTAATTAAATTGATTTGGGAGTTCATGTTACTGGCATATGTTCTTGATTGATTTTTCTTAATTTGGCGGTTAATTAAGCTACAAACTGCATATAATGAAGATTGAAACAAAATTTCTAATCCCATAATATGTAATTTATATAATGGTTATGTGAACAAAATGAGACAAATTAATGAATAATATGCTGCCTGGACAACTGAGCTGTGGATTAGTATGCCCAGTTCCATGTCTATCCACCCAACACTTTTCCGATGTTATATTATTGCACGGAGATAGAGGCAGAGAAATTTTGTTCATTTCTGGTTTAAAAGGTTACAGGAGATCAGTTAACCTTGCTTTGGAGCCAAGTTCTAATATGCAAAGCTGTTGCTGACTATAAAAAAAAAATTGTTTAGCTGTCTTGCTCTAAACTTAAAACTCTTAATGCACCATGTGAGCAGTTGCAATTGGTAAAAGTTCACTTTTGAAGTTTAAGCTGACTAGTATTTCCTAAAAGGAAAACTTAAAAAAACAAAACTCAGGTAAAAGATGAATATAGCAGCCAAACAGGTATGAAACATATCAGAAGTGGGAGTCAAGTAATTCTCTAGTTCAAATAAAAAAATATAAGATATAGATTGAAGCTCAAAATTGTTGTTGATAATGATCTAATAAAGCACAACATATATCATTTCAATGTGCACTACGAGAAAAATGCTAAACAACAACATAAGAAATACAATAGTTTTATGCATTTTGTATTGTAATTGAGATATTACAACGGTTGTCACAAGGTTTATGACGGTTGTTGTTTAGCACAAAACAAAAGTATAGGCAATAGTTGTCACAACAGTAGAATAACCGTTGTAAATAAAATATCGCAATTTAGATTTTAATTTTTTAGATTTTCAAATAAAACAGTGCTGTGATAGAATTTAAACCCCGAAAACTTAATTTAATTTCTCCATTGAAGGCCCTAGCATTGCACAGAATCGATCTGTAGAAATCCACTCTTAAGATTTTCCCAACCCCAGCCCTGCCATCCCAGCCTCGCCGTTGCTAGCCCCTGCCGTCGCAGCAAAATATCTTTGGTTTCTCTCCCATCCTGTTCCTGCTGCTCTCTTCGTCTCTGCTACCATCCTTCGCACCCATTTCCTCCCTCTGCCATCAATTGGCTATAATTTTTGCCACAAAGAAGGTAGGTAAGCAAATACTAATGATTCATAGCTTGATATGTTTGTTTTCTATTTTCTTATAAAACCTAATTTTCATAAATTGGGGATTTTTTTTTTAATTTCAATTACAAATGTTATATATGCCTTTTTTTTTTTTTTTTTTTTTTCTGAGGTGTTTGTGTGCTCTTGTTGGTGGAATTTGGGTGTGGATTTTCTGATGTTTAAAAATTCTGGATTCAACTATAACTCAGGTTCGACTTAACTTTTTGGTTTGTTTCTTTTCCCCTTTCCTCTTTTTGGGGTTGGGGCAGCTAAAGAAATTTGAATCTGCCAATTTTTTAAGATATGCCTTTTAGTTTGATTTGAATTAATCCCATTACGATTTTATGTGATTTGTGATTTAATTCGTGATTCTGGGATCTATTGTATGTTTATTGTGAAATACTATTGGATTTTCCCTTATTTTTCTCTGCTTTGATTTATATCTCTTCTCAGTTGAGTTATTCTTACATGTTTTTAAACTCTTTCTAATGTGTCCATGGACTAGAAATTCTGGACGGTTATTGTGTGTTGAATTCTAATATTTATTTCCAAGCTATGGCGACTTGAATGCTATGTGTAAGGTTCTTTGATTTTTCTTTCTTTCTTTTCCTTGTTGTTTATAAACTTGGTAAATTTTCTCTTCTCCTGTTTTTGAGTAGTAACAGTGTGAGTAAGCAATTGGCTTGTTTGTTTGTATTTTTATCTGGATTCAATTTTTTTTCTTGTGTATATAACAGACCTACCTATATTTCATTGGAGGTTGAGATACTCTTCAGACTTAATGTTGAATTTATTCAAATTCTTGATCGATCTGCATGCAGTTGAAAATGAATCACTCACCTGTCTGCCATGCAGTTTCAAATTTATAGGATTCATTGTTTCAGGTCCATTTTAGGCAGAGAGGATACCAATTACTCCTGCTGATTTTACACTTTGGGGGTTTGCTTGTGCTTGATTGCAATTTCTTGAAAAATATCCACCAATCTATCTTTTTTTTTTTCTCTGTAATTGAGTTCAAAATGTGTTTCTGTGGCTAGAAATTTATAATTGTGAAATTAGGGCACAGAAAATCAGAAAATGTAAAGAGTAAATGGTAGTATGAATGCATATATTGAGAGATGAAGTTAGAGTTATGCAATAGGTTCCATCTTATTTCCTTTTGATATGTTTGATTGAATGTGATGCCTGGATTTCTCTTTCGGCTGTGGATTTTTCATACTATCCCTTAAGTTGTAAAAGTGAAAATTTTGTGAAGATCGACTAAGGTAAAATTAGGGGGAGATTCGGAGTTTGCTTCACTGGTTTTGTAGTATGGTACTGGCAATTGTGAAGACCTAATCATATCTTTGCAAGAAAACAGGGTATTGAGAGAGAGAGGGAGAGAAATGGATCAGTTTCATTACATAAATCCTCCCAAGATCTTTTCTTGGAAAGCCCTTCCTCCACACCAACGCTCCGTCAAAATCCTCCACACCAACCCAGCGTTTAGGGTGTTCGATCTGAGTTTTCGATGGAAAAGAAGGGCCTTTATTCGACCATGTTTTTTTTTGGAGAATTGACTTAGAAAAGAGGGGCCGACTTCCGATGTTGGAATGTTGGGCAGCAGTCAGGAGGCATTCAGGGTGTTCAATCGAATTTTTAGATGGAGAATAGGGCCTTTGTTTGACCATAATTTTTAGTGCAGAAACCCGAATATTTTACAAAGGGCATATGTTTTCTAGGGAGTTGTATTGAGTAAACTAAATATATTATAAAACTCTAGAGTATATATTGTTCGATCCCCAATCCGAGCTCGGTCTGGACGTGACCTAGCCAGTCTTTCAGGAGAGCCGACCAGAACCTATCCCATGGCGATCCCGAAACAGCAATTACTGACCCGGCCAGGATAATGTGAGGAAGGCCAGAATGACGACCAAGCTGGTTTTCGAGAAGAACTCCTAAACAGTCATCCCTAGAAAATAGGAGATTGTGGGAGAAAACCAACTCCCCACTTCCTAGAGAATAGGCGAAAATCAAGGGAGAAGTGGGGTTGATCTCCACTACTTGTGCTCTCCCTTAGGCTATAAATAGAAGAAAGTAGGATGGAAAAATGGTTGGAAAATTATTGTATTCAAGCACAAGAGAACTAATTTCTCTTACATATATAATATACGTTTTGGCCGGTCACATCAGACCAACCAGAATAAGCCGACCAAATTTGCCCGAGTAGGCTTCGGGCACAGGGTTTTCTTCATATTTTAACTTGATTTCTTTATCCGATTCGGTTCATTCAAGCTAGATTATTTTAATTTGGGTGTTTGACTAGAAATTTGTACTTCTACGAATTCTGACGCGCACAACTTTTTCACCCCAAATCATTCTTCTAAAGGGGTTTTTATGAAATATTATAGTTTTTGTTATTCAAATCCTTTAGTTACCAGTAGACAATTTCAGTTTAGAAATAGTTTTGATAGCTGAATTTAATGGGATTCTGATATAGAAGAAGATAAGCCAAACACAAAATTTCGAAGGAAGAATTTGGTCGTGTTCATTTCTGGAGGAGGCTCCAGTTTCAGAACTATTTATGAGGCAACACTTAATGATTCTGCATATGGTGATGTGGTTGTTCTTGTCACCGATAAACATGGTATTCAATTCATTTCCCACTTATGTGTTTTTTAGCTGTGTTGTAGAGAATTCTTATTGGTGAAGGCTCTTAACTTTATTGCAAATGAGTTATTAATCTTGAGAAGTATCAGGAATGCACATTTTCATAGTGTTATTCTTTTCCTATTCTTGTTTTTCCAAGAAGGAAAGATAGTGAAGAGGTGTTTTCTACTGAAGACCTTGCAATTGCATTGAGGTTGTATCTTTATTTTATTAAAAGAGATTATCTAATGTGTTCATCCTTTCCCTCATTTTCCAATTTTTTTGGGGTACAAAAACTGGTACTTCTTCACATTTTGTATTTCAACATTCATTTAGACGTGATGTAGAATCGTTTTTGGTGCTTATAGTTATGGTTCAATATCAAAAGAAGAGATCTTTAATCAGTGGACTTTATAAGAAACCGTTTGCTGGGCTGATTAACAAGTTTTGTCTTAGAATATCTTCTTTTCAGACCAAAAGAAGAGATCTTAAATACTGAACTTCATAAGAAGTTGTCACTAATCTTAGAATACATCCATTACTTCTTCCAGCATTTGTTGGAAAATGGTATTACAACATAAAGGTGCGTAAAACTAGTATCATTTTTCACTCCATTTTTTCATAATCACATCATTCTTTCTCTTCCCCATTTATGTTTTAAATGTAATATTGGTCTTGTTGTATTTCCTATTTTAACAAATCTGCTCAAGATATTCACATATCAATGTGTTCGGCCCTTGCAAGTCGAACCGAGCCGTGTTGTTCGGCCTGTATTGGCTTATCAGGATTTTTGTAAAAATCTTTTTGGCACACTTTAACAAAAAATAAATCGGTAAAACAAAACTAAATGACTAACATTGTCTATCTCATGTGTTTTTTCTTGCTCCATGATGTTTTTGGACTAAAGAGAGGGTTTTTAGGTTTTGAAGCTCAAATAGAGTATTATGTATATATGTAATGAGGAAGAAGAAGAAGGTGTGTGTGTTATGCATATAGTGTCAAATGGGGTGTGTTTAGTATGTGGAAATTAGGTGGGTGTGTTTGGAAGTTTGATTTTATTTTGTTTTTTGTTTTTTAAATTTTAAAGTAAGGGCATAATTGTTTTTACACATTATATTTTATTTTTAATTAATTTTATGGGGTGTGTTTAGAAGATGTTGGGGTGTGGATAGCCGGACCCATATTCTAATTCTTATTTTCCGAGCCTAAAATAGATATGAAATTGGTTTTAAATATATATATATATATATATATATATATATATATTAAATGGGAATATGAGATTACTTCTCAAACGTTTATTAGTTCATTTGATCACTTCTTCCAGAAACTATAGAACGACTCTTCATCTTCTTCTATCTCGACTCCATTCTTGATTATCTTCAGGTCTTAATTTCTCTTTTAAATTTTCCCAAGCCATTAGATTACAGTTGAAATTATGATTTCTAGATTCAATCACATACAAATCTTTGTAGATTTCTCGATTTTCTTGACCTAAATTTTTCACGAAGATTTATATTTAGTTGTACTATCACTGATGATTTCATGCCGAGATAAAGTGGCTTAGCTCCAAATTCATTTTGTCACTATTAACTTGATGATAGAATTGAGCAGCTTTTGTGATTTGCAACATTCTTACGACTTTCTCTTTTGCAGCTATGTTGGAATGTGAATTTTGTCTGCAGATCAATTGAAACATTGAAGTGTTCACTGTCAGTACGCTTGAGGATTTAAGCATTTGGCATTAAAGCTGTGCTTAGTCACTGATGACAGCTATTAATTTGCTTGTAATATTAGGAATGACGGAAATTAGATTCCAAGCTCTTCTTCTTCTCTCGGCATTTTTTCGTGTATTTTTAATCTTGTATGGGGAGTGGCAAGATGCTTATATGGAGGTTAGATACACAGATGTAGATTATTTTGTTTTCTCGGATGCTGCGAGTTTAATGGCATCTGGGAAATCGCCTTATGACAGATTAACTTATCGGTATTCGCCATTGATAGCTTTTCTTCTGATTCCTAATTCATTTCTTCATCGGTCATGGGGAAAATTTCTCTTCTCGGCATCAGGTGCGTTCTATATATAATTGATGAACAAAATATGTTTCCCCAAAATAGCAATTGAACTAGCTTACATTGAAAGTTGGATTACTTTTTGATAATGTGGTGTGATTTCAATATAATTTTGTTGCCAGCAGATTTTAGATTTTGTGGTCTTACTATTGATTTATAATTGATACTATGGTTTGAAAAGAACTTCGTAAATAAGGTTCTCTTATAATATTCAGTTGTATTTACAGAATTCGTGATGACAGATCAATTTTTGGACGAGGTTAATTCTTCGGGCCAAAAGGTTTGCTTCTTAGTGAATTGTGGCTCTTTGTCACCTATTTGTTTGGAGAAAAGAAAATATGGGCATTGGGAGATCTTTTAGGATATCTAGTCATTGATATGTGTGTTAATTGCTTGGATACGAACTATATGGTGTGTTGTATTGATGCTTGATGATATTTAGACAATGAAGTATCATACTCTAAATTCACTTGACAGATCTACTCGTGGGATTGTTTATCCACAGAATTCTGAAGTTAAGAGGGGTTCCTGAGAAACTATGCACCTACTATACAATGGTATGGCTTTTCAACCCGTTCACCTTCACGATTGGAACTCGTGGGAATTGTGAGCCTGTTGTTTGCTCCATGATTCTGTGGATATTGATATGTCTGATGAATGGTACTGCTTCTATATCTTTCAGTTATGTATTCTTTTTGCAATTATTGTCTTGCTAATGTCAATATGTGTTTCTTACTTTCTTAGGCTGCATGTCAAATAAATCTTTTTGTACATATTCTGTGAACTAACTAGTGCATAAAAGGAAATTTTTTGTTCATAGTTCGGAGATGATATAGATGTTGATATTATCAAGTTAAAAGGAAGGTTGTGTGTTGAATGTGTGTTGCACCCACTAGGGCATAAACTTATCGCGTAATAATAAAGATATTGTTCCCATATGATTTACATTTTGAATACTTAAATTCTGCTAATTCTAATTATATTCAGAAATCAAATAGAAATTTTATGCTAAACCCATGGGTGATGGATGATAATTGTGATCAAAAGTTTATAACTATGTATGAAAAAAGAAGTAGAAAATGAAAATATAAAACAAAATCAGACTTTGTAGTTTATTTAATGCTACATTGATCATTTCCTTGTCAAAAGTTTATCATCTCTGTGAGTTAGTTGACTGGTGCATTACAAAGCATTGTATTACAATGTTGAATATCCAAAGTCATGAGAAATCAATAGCTATCTTGTTTACACATGAAATCTAATTTGATTGAGGTATTCATTACTCAACTCTGGCTTAGTTTCAACGGGTCTTACTATTCTTACGCATACATATATTTCTATATTTTTGTGTAGATTGTGTTTAAAATTTAGTGATTCAGTTTGTGTGCTCTTTATTTTGGACTACAGGCCATCTCTCACAGGCTGCATTTTGGTATGGGCTTATTGTTCACCTGAGAATATATCCAATAATATATGCACTTCCAATCATTATACTTCTTGATCCACTCTATTTTCAACTTGGTAAGAAGCCCGTCCTTGTGGATTGGAGTACTAAAATATCAAAATCATCATGGGAGGTGAGCAACACAAATAATGCCATTTTGCAGCATATACGGAACTTCTTCACAAGCCTGATCACTTGGAGAAAAATCATGTTTGGCATTATCTCTGGATCTACTTTCCTAGTGTTGACCGGATTATGTTTCTATTTATATGGATGGGACTTCTTGCATGAGGCATTGCTTTACCATCTCACACGTACAGACCCACGCCACAACTTCTCCATCTATTTCTATCACATATATCTCCACTATGAACATGAGTTTTCAATCCTGGAAAAGCTCATCTCATTTCTGCCACAGTTCATAGTCCAGCTGGTTTTGATTTTCTGCTTCGCCCTTGACTTGCCATTCTGTTTATTTCTGCAGACTCTGGCATTTGTAGCATTCAACAAGGTTAGTCAGAATGTAATATCTGATTCTTCTCTTACTACATTGTCAACTTTATAAATATGTATCACCATCGTATGCTTGTACATGTACAGGTCATAACAGCACAATACTTTGTGTGGTTCTTCTGTCTACTTCCTCTAATACTTCCATGGAGCAATATGAAGCTTAGATGGAAAGGTCTAGCTTGCATATCTGTGTGGATTGGAGCTCAAACCCATTGGTTGATGTGGGGATATTTGCTCGAATTTCGAGGTAAAAACGTCTTCCTTCAACTCTGGATGGCAAGTTTACTGTTTTTAGCAGCGAATACTTTTGTTATTATTAATGTTATTCGTAGCCATGTATACTGTCCTCTGTTCAAACCGTTAAGAGCAAATTCAAGCAAATTTGTGAAAGATGATTAACATTATCTAGCATTCTTCGTTAGTGCAGGTATTTTTGAGGATGTTTTGTGGAATTTTGGTTAAAAACATGTTTACAACTAGGATGATGTTAATTGAATGTTTGTATTTTCTCCTTTCAACTCTGTTTATTAGCTTCTTTTGAATTTGTTTAGTATATATCCTTTGATCGTCACACAAACATAAGGCAATGAAAACTACATATCTAAACTATAAGGTCTAAATCTACTCTAAAACAAGAGAAAACAATCCCTAACCTCCAAATAGCAAAAGGCCCACACCAACAATGGACTGTTGTACCTTTCATCATTCACACAATATAGTTGTACGAGACATTTAATGATACATATGCCTATTGTCGCTTGCTGCTTAGTCGATGCATGATTTGATGTAGCATATGCAAGGACCGCAGGGGCTATGTTAGAGATCTGTTGTCCATCCTCCAGAGACCGAGTATCAATAGCTTCTTATGAGCCGTGTTTATGTCCTCCAACTATAATAGTTAAAGTAGCATAGCAGATCAAATATGTGGGGAAGTTGAATAAGGTATAGTGTAATCCTTGTCTTTGAAGCTCATAAAATTTTCCTCTTCATGAGGTATGAATAGATGAGGAAGAAACCACCACAGAGTCAATAAAAATTCCTGATGTTGTTAGCCAAAAAGCAGACTGCAGAGCAAATTATGTAGATGAAATCATAATCATAGCATGCAGTATAAGTCAAAGAAACAAAATATGCAGTATAAGTCAAAGAAACAAAATATACATTCAAGGTTTGATATATTTAAACAAAAAAAAAAAAGAAAAAATCAAGTTTGTAAATTACAAATACCCCTAAAATTTACTTATACTCTAGGGATGCCAACATTTGTGTCTTTTTTTTTTTTTAAATTGTCCCATGAAATTTGCAATTTATTACACTACAATATAATGGATAAATTCTTGTTGTAAAGGTGTCTAGCAATCAAAGTTTGAGATTTGTTAGAGATGGTAAAATGCAACAGATTGTAAAATTCGAGAAACAAAATGTAAAAAAAGAAAATGACTTGTATTTTGTATTGTAAACTAGGTTTGACCCCATGCGTTGCACGGGCTTCCTAACTCGTGTAATTTACATCTATTGTTTATTTATGTTTTATATATTTGTTATTCTATGTATATATATTATAGTTTTTTGCTTAGTCAATTTATTATTTTGGTAGATTTCTGTATTTTTTGTAAAAATGATCAAATAGTTTATCATAGATAAAGTTTATTTAATTTAATTATCGTGGTAGTTTTTTATAAATGTCTTGCAAATGTAATGAGTTATTTTTTTATGTTTTGCTCCCGTCATACCTTTCGTGATGAGTATGTTTTAGTTTCTTTCCTATTAGGTATCCATTTATCTTCCCTTTTTACATCATGGTTAAAGTTTGCACACTTTCATAAGATTAATTTTTTTTTTTCTCATTGGTAAATTAATTTGTATATTGTGGAGAAAGTAATTATTGTCTATGATGATATTGTTGTTGTTACTTAATATGGGTAAATTTGATGATGTTATCCCACAATGTTAAAGATGTCAAATCATATATTTAATATTGATCAATGAATTTATTTGGTATAATTACAAATACACATTACATTTTAGAAGAGAATATTTTTTTTTTCATTCATGGTCCATCCATGAATGTCATATCTTAATCTGTCTACCCTCACCTTTCATTTATCTGTGCAAAATATAACTGAACAACAATATGACTCAAATATGTAAACCTTATAATTTTAAAATAACCATTTAAATCCCTATAAATTGTCCATATATTGATCTTTTAATATAATTAAATTTGAACTTTAAATCCAAAAAGAGTAGAAGAACATCATAATATTTATATAAATATAAAAATGTTGAAAATCAAAAATATGTTGGTTAATTTCATCTTCCAATTCACAATATTCATACCGAAGTGTGATCACATAATATTAAGTTATGTAATTGTAAAAAATTATATTTTGATATGTTTAGCTATAGACACTCTTAATATTCAATGAAGACACATACGCATGACTTTGAAAATATTTATTGTATAATAAATAATTTTCCAATGCCTTCAAATGATAAATTAATTATGTGTTTTCAATTTAATTGGTTTTGCTATTTTTAATTTACTCCTATTGTTTTGTCTTCATATAATTTTCTTCTTATTTTGAAAAGATTAAATTTGAATGAAAATTAAAATAATGTGATTACAAATTTAAAAACATTGTGCATTGTGAAATCCAAATTTGGAAAAATTGGGAGTAAAATTAAACTTGATGTATTATTTAATGTATTCAAATAAATCTAAAATTTGGGTTTAGATTTATTAATAAGTTACAAGTTATAATTAGGTATGTGATACCATAATTTGTGAGTTGATATGTAGAGTTTAAACCACATTTAAATTTTATTAATTCATTTCAAGATATACGTAAAAAAATTATTTCAGAAATATTTATTTTTATTAGATAACTTCTTAAAAGTTTGTTTTTTATTTTACTGTAGTTAAATAAATATCATATTTTACTTTGGGTGATGAATTATTTTTCAAAATTTCATAATTGTAATATATATCTATGGATTTCTTTTTTAATTTATTATTGATGTATGTGTCTATGGATTTTGAGGTGACATCTTTGGAGGGTGCCACTTGTCAACATTTAAGAGGGCCAAACCCAACTTTTATATATATAAATTGCAAAAACTACCATTACCTCCTATTGAGAGGGTATTTAAAGAGAAATATAAACCTCAAGGGGATACTTAAACCTCAATAGGGTATTCATAATTTTAAAACATAATAGGATTTTATCAATAAATCAAGCCAATAATTGAATATATGAAAAACATTAACATAATGGACAACAAAAGTCGAACAGTAGAGGATGGGAAGGTACCGATTATAGTTGAATATATAAACACATTCTTGCATTGCAATTGCCCTCAAGGATCCCAAGTTCAGCAGAATTGCATAGTCACTGATTATAGTTGAATATATAAACACATTCTTGATTTGCAATTGCCCTCAAGGATCCCAAGTTCAGCAGAATTGCATAGTCACCGATTATAGTTGAATATATAAACACATTCTTGATTTGCAATTGCCCTCAAGGATCCCAAGTTCAGCAGAATTGCATAGTCACCGATTATAGCTGAATATATAAACACATTCTTGCATTGCAATTGCCCTCAAGGATCCCAAGTTCAGCAGAATTGCATAGTCACATACCTTATTAAAGGTTAACATAAGATGTGTAATCAGAAACAACCAGTTGGTTCAGAAAGGAAGACTACCATGACAAACATAAAAATGCCTTCACACAATTAAACATGAAACTATGCCAAATATGGTCTAAAATGTTAATTCAAGAATTTGTTACTGGAAAGCAGAGAAACAATGATAATCAGCACAGTGCGTACTGATTTATGAATGAAGCATCTTATCATATAAATAGGTTAGATGTAAGTAAGATTGGAAGGCAACATGACTGTATAGACAATCAAGAGTGATTGGAATCAAATCTGATAGTTCAGTATACCAGCAATGAAGGCATTGAGTTAGTTAACCACAATGATGGATCAACACTCCTAACATCTAGAGGTCGGAGTCCTGTACGAAGAATAATTCCAGACAAGAGAAACAAAGGCTCAAGAGAAAGGGATACCAGATGACAACAGGCAAAAGTGAAAATACATGCTGCTGGTTTCTAGGTCACCCAAAAAATAACCAACGCTTATAATAATAAAGGAGTTTGTAAGTAAATATCTTGTTAAGTGAAGTTTTAGGAAGAACGTTTAGAATTGAATAACAAATGCATTAATTTAAATAAAAAAAATGAATGAATCAAATATTTGTCAATCAGTGTTGTAAATTATTTCATATTGATATTCTCCAGCACTTGAAATTATGAGAACTAGATCTCCACAAAAGAAACTTCAACTCACCACTTGATTTCAAGAAGTGTCTCCGGTTAATTTTCCTTGTAGATACTATCCCGTTAGACCTTACTTCCACAACCTGTTAATAGGAAATGGATAAACATGAGACATGCATGCAGTGAAAATGCATTTCAATATAATAGTTCTCAATCCTCCTAATTTATTCCGGAACAACAATGGAGACTAACGTGGACAAATGAATAGGAAAGCAGAAAAAAATGCTTTCTTTTTCATCCTTCCCAATTTCAAGAATCTTACAAGCAAACTTATAACTCTATAAGTGATTAAACCAATATCCGCACCATTGTCTCACATCTCAACTTATATCTGTTATGGGAATTTTCACTCCACGGATACTTCTTGATGTGCTGTTTAGACTATCTCTCCCTTAATCAAGTATCCTCCTAATTTATTTTCATGAATCTAGGTGATTGGTCTGTTTGTAATTTCCATTTAACATACAAATAATTTGAAATTTTCCGGGTTTCAGATCTACGCTCCTACAAATCCCCATGGTGCAGAGTCTTTGCCACCAGGAATTGTTGTCTCAGAATCAGATTTTTATCTGCGGAGATTATGGGGTGAACCTAGTGAGGTAAATTCTTGAAAAATCAGATATGATGATAGCCTCAAGATTCTGAAAGAACTTGTGCTTTTAATTTATCTTTTATTATTTATTCTGTGTTGGTCTTCCAAGTGATAATGTGATCATATACCATGTCATGTATTCTTCATTTCATATTTTATATTCATATTCTCTGGATTTACTCTGTACATTTAGGTTGATTCGAAGTTCTTTGTTGGAGTACTTGTTTATTGTGATTGTTTTGTGCTTGTGGAATGGATAAAGTGGTTGGTCACATGTGTGGCTTTCACTATTATATTTTTCATTGATCTAGTGTCTGAGTTTGTTGTTTAGTTTTAGGCTAGGTTTACGATATGAGATTTAATACAACTGCCAGTAGTAGGAATATTAGCATATACTCAAAGGCTCTATATACATTTTCATGAGATTGTATGGAACTGGAGTTTTCTTAATATTACATTATGGAACTTTCTGGATCTGAAAAGGAAGCTAAAGTACCTAGTAACATTTACAGTTGGTTTCAATCAAAAGAACAATATCAATGCAGCAGTGAAGAAGGTTGGCATCAGTTTAAAATTTTAGTATGTTAAATAGACCTTTTTTCCATAGAGTTCCATTTTTTACTATATCTAACTGTTATAAAATTGCAAAGTTTTCTGAGGATTTTCAAATACAGCTTTTTCATTATGATGGCCGGACAAGTGAATGGGAGAAATTTGAGTGGTCACGTCGTGCCATACATATCATTGCAAATAAACAAACAAAGTGGTAATCTTCTGCTGTTTTTCGCTAGCTGCTGGTCTGTTTGTTTTGGTTATTTCGTGCCTTATATTGGGGACTAGAACCTATGAGGTATGTTATGAAGAAATCGAAACTTTTTGTTAGCCAAGTTGGTCAGTCATTGCAAAATGAGTAGTTTCTTAGGTGCATCTTAATGATGTTGAACCTCAGTTTAAACATTTCCCTGACAAAGTTTAACAACGATAATTGCTATATTGTGACCTGAAATAGAAGATCAAGATAGTCCATTGTGATGTGCTGCAACACCAGATGATAAATTGGTGTTCATTAATTTATAATTTCATTTAAAAATTATCTTGTTTCTTGAAGCGTTGAGATAGTTGTACCACTTTTGTTAGTTTCTGCATATTGTTTGCTTTTGCAGGTGGTATGCAAAGAGATTTCTACATCCAGATGTTGTAGCAGCTTATGATTACATTTTCATTTGGGATGAAGATCTTGGTGTCGAACACTTTAATGCTGAGAAGTAATAATCATTCTCTTTAGTTTCGAAACCTTAAGACTCATGCATTGTATCTTATCTGACAATTTTTTAATCATCAACTGATAACTTTCTCGGCATGCTAGATATATTCAGTTGGTCAAGAAACATGGTTTAGAGATATCCCAACCAGGTCTTAAACCTAATAATGGGCTTACATGGCAAATGACCAAGAGGAGAGGTGACAGAGAAGTTCACAAGTAATAACCTTACCCCCACCCCAAAGAAAAAATGATGTCTTTATAAATAGGTGAATTTATGTAACAAACAAGGATACAGAGGAGAAACCAGGCTGGTGTACTGATCCACATTTGCCATACTCTTTCAGGAATGCTTCAGCTGAGATTTTTGATAGTATATCTCTATTTAAGGGATAATTTTTATGTATAGATAGTGCTTGGTATTAATTATTAATTAAACAAGGGGAATAGGATGACTCTTAACACTTGGAGATCTGTTCCTGAAACTAGTTGTTAACTGATATTTTCCTCGTTTCATTCTCTCTGCGCACCCTGTTAATTCTTGGGCAGATTCGCATGCTGAGTTGGAGTGCTTGACATTCTTTTTTTTTTCCTTTCTTTGTTATTCACTTGTAGCTTGTTATTGTCAATCTCCTTAACTTTTCTTGATTTATTCAACTAATAATTTTCATGTCGTTTTCACAATTCTTTAAATTGTCTTTGACCTGGGTTATCCAATGTAAATGACATGAGAATATGGCAAAAACCATGTCTGCAAGAAGCTACTGGACAGGATGTTACATATTTAAAACTCCTTTGCTTCATATTTCTCGACATTCCACCAAATTCTTCAAACCACTTTCTCTGAAAGCCTAGGCTCAAAATTAAGTACATAGAACTAGTGGTTTGTCAATCCCTATTCAGCTTTTCGTGCTTAAATCAACACCAAAATTCCACATTATATTGTCTGGGCTGGAAACTTTTGGAATCAGATTTTCTTAAATATTTAAAATATGAATTTTAGATCACGTCCGTTGCACGTGGAGATCAATTCAAATGAAGGAATGAAATAATACAAATACCTTATATATAACATTTTTATATTAAAGTTCTAATTATAATGAGATTCTATAAGACTTTGAATTAGCTAGGATTCTAATATAAAATTATTTAAGTATGAAAATCTTAAATTACTATTATAATCTTAAATAATAATCTTTGATAGGGATATATTTGATAATCTATATTTTGTAAGAATCATCTACACTTTTATATAGGTAATAGATAATAGATGTATTAGGTGCTGGAATTTCTTCATGAGGCGAAGCTTTAGACATAGGATATATTTGGATAAATTTGTTGAAAAAATCAAAAGGTTTGGATTGTTTTAGCAATCAAGCCGAATAAGTAATTAATTTTTACAATATGCTCATGGATAGATCTATATTTGAGATGCTACCACTGTACCACCATTCAAAAATTATTAGCATTTATCTTGATTATATCTCTAAGTGTAATAATAACTAGTGAATTGTTTTTCAATCTAATTGAACACTAATGGGTACCACATGAGAACATTAGCTACTAGTGTATTATGTTTCAATCTAATTAACACATTATTTTTTATCTAAATCATTTAAACAACTTAATTTTCCCCACAATATCTAACAGTGTATCACCTACGATTGTTCTATCATATATTGGGATTGAAATTTATATCAACTAGAGATAAGTTTAAGAACATGCCTCGAATGAAAGAATTGGCTGTTTATTTTTGCAAGTAGCACAAAGAAACCAAAAGTGGTTGTTGAGTAGTTTGGATAAAGTAATTTGACAGTAAACACGGGCCTTTTAGTTAATCAGTTACCAGCCTTCACTTGTTATGTTAATATGTTATATTGTTCCCAAGCATTCCATTTATTATTGTGTTTGTGCGCATGAGAGAGAGAGAGAGATGAAATTAGTCTTCTTGGTTATGCTTTATATGGTTCATAACATATGATTCTTCTGTCATAGGTACGGGAGAGATGCAGAAATGAATGGGCGATTTTTCAGGATCGCCTTCTGGCTGCAGACGAGGCATATTTTTCACGGCTCGTTAACTGATCTCTGATGGTGATCTGTCTTGTACATTGCTTTCTTCATTTTATGCCTTTTGTGAGTGTTGTTTCATAGCTTAATTCTTTCATCTGAGTTACAACCATTTTTATGGTGTAGGGTAGCAACATTATACATAGTGTAAAACATCGTTAGATGCTCTGATAAAGCACTCCTCTTCTGGGCACAAGTAGATATAAATTCAACTAGTTTTTGCTTATTCGTCAACACTGTTGGATTAAATTGATTTTCTTGGAAATATTATTTTGTAGTCAAAGAGTCACCTTGTTTTTCAAAGAGTCTCTTTGTTTCTTGTGTAAAATTAAATAGACTCCAATGCATAAAAGGGAGTGCTAGATTTGTATTTTTAAGTAACTCCAGCAAAGCAATCAAAAAAAGCCAAAGGCTAAAGTTCAAAGTCTGTTTTTTTCCTCTCATTTTCTACAAAACTTTCTATCCCAAATCGAACCTGGTGCCTTCAAATTGGTATCAGAGCCAAGAAAAAAAACCAAAATGGCCAGTAATCTTGCCTCTCTTGTGTCTCGTTTCAATGGAGAAAAGTTCGACTATTAGAGTAACGTAATGAAGTTATGTCTTGAATCTCAAGACCTTTGGAGTATAGTTGAAGATGGTGTTGAGACTCTCGAAGATGAATCTCAACTGAATGATGCACAAAAGAAAAATTTGAAAAGCGAGAGGCAAAAGGATCGGAAAGCCCTTTTCCAAATATATCAAGCAATCGAAGTTCCAGTCTACGAGAGACTAACCAAGGTGAATAATTCCAAGGAGGCATGGGAGATTCTCCAAACTACTTATTCCGGTAAAGCTCAAGTAAAAAAGGTACGTTTGCAATCTTTGCGGGCTGAATTCGAGAAATTAGAGATGAAAGAGAATGAAAAGATTGCTGAATATTTTACAAGAGTCACCACTCTTGTAAACCAAATGGCTACGAATGGCGAAGTTATGGAAACTCAAAGAGTTGTCGAAAAAATTATGCGGAGCCTACTGGTGAAATTTGATCATGTTGTTGTGGCTATTGAAGAGTCACAAGACCTCCCATCCATGAGAGGTCGAACTCCTTGTCGTGGACATGGCAAGGGGCGTGGACAAACAAGAGGAGGAAGATTCCTGTCAAACAATCGTGGTCAAGCCAAATCAAATGAGGAGGCAAAAGATGAGGAGAAATCCTTTCCAAACAACTCTCATAGAGGGAGAGGGCGAGGACGGGATACATATAAAGGTAAAATGCCCTACATTGAGTGTGACTATTGTCATAAACCGGGACACAAAATCAATGATTGTTGGGAAAAATATGAGAAAAAGACATGCGGCTGGTTATTTGCATGAAAATAATGCTGAAAATTCGGAAACTTTATTAATCGCTTCGAATGGAGACTTTCAAAATATTTGGTATTTGGATAGTGGTGCGAACAAGCACATGACAGGAAATAAAAATCTTTTCTCAAATCTTGTCGAAGCTAACCATGGGCAGGTTACTATTGGAGATGCGAAGTCCTATAAAATTGAAGGTGTGGGCAATATTGTTTTCAAGACAAAATCTGGAAAGGCTGAGAAAATGTCTGAGGTATTTTAAATACCAGGCTTAAAAAGCAATTTATTAAGTGTTGGTCACTTGTTGAAGAAAGGATTTGATATTCATTTTGTTGACAACACTTGCATTATGAAAAAGAAAGATCAACTCGTTGCAAATATCAGTTTAAGCTCAAACAATTTATTCCCACTTAAACTTGATGTTTTGGATGTCTCTTGCTACCTAAGTGTTAAAGAAGATGTTTCCAAGTTGTGGCATGACAGATTCGAGCATCTCAATTTTCAAAGTTTGAAGGAGTTATCGAACAAAACCATTGTTCAAGGGCTGCCAAATATCAACTCAACCGGCGGAATTTGTGAAGAGTGCCAGTTGGGAAAGCAACACCGAGAGCCGTTTCCTTCCAAATCAAATTGGAAATCAAAATCACCTTTGGAGCTCGTTCACAATCATCTTTGTGGACCTTTTCGAGTTCCTTCTCTCGGTGGTAATCGTTATTTCTTGTTATTTGTCGATGATTTTACAAGAAAAATTTGGGTTTACTTTGTGAAAGAGAAATCCGAAGCTTTTGCTTATTTCAAAGATTTCAAATCTCGAGTTGAAAAATTCTCTGGTCTCCAAATAAAAAATCTGAGGAGTGATCGTGGTGGAGAATATTTATCTTTTTCTTTTGAAGAATTTTGTCGAACCCATGGGATTAGATATGAATTAACGACTCAGTATACACCTTAACAAAATGGAGTCGTTGAATGAAAAAATCAGACAATCATGGATATGGTTCGGTGTATGCTAAAAAGAAAAAATATACCATCAGAGTTTTGGGCTGAAGCAGTGTCTTGTGCTGTTTATTTGATCAATCGATCACCTACAAAGAGCTTGAAAAATTCTACTCCAAATGAGGCGTGGTATGGTAAGAAGCCTAATGTTAGTTATTTAAAAACATTTGGTTGTCTTGCATATTCACATATTCCTGATGCAACAAGAACCAAGCTCGATGATAAATCTAAAAAATGCATCTTTATTGGGTACAGTGAGAGGACTAAAGCTTATAAGCTTTATAATCCTCAAACAAAGAAGATTGTGATAAGTTGGGATGTTCGTTTTGATGAAAAATCCTCTTATGATCTTTCAAATTTTTCAGATTCATTAACTTGGCAGATTCTTGACGATGAAGAAGGTGAATCTCAAACAATGCAGCAAAATGATGGTGAATATGAGTCTTCACAAAATTCACCATCACCCCTGAGAAGAAAAACGAGGAGTTTGAGAGAACTCTATGATGAAACAGAGGAGGTGAATGCAGCAAACATATTTTTTTTACCTTCTTTGCCGGTGAGGATCCAATCTCCTATGAAGAAGCCTCAAAAGAAGAAAAATGGAACCAAGCTATGAAAGAGGAGATCAATGCAATTAAAAAAAATGAAACACGGGAGCTCACATCTTTACCTTCTCACAAATCTCCTATTGGTGTGAAATGGGTGTTCAAAACAAAGACAAATCTTGATGGCACCGTCAACAAATACAAGGCAAGGCTTGTCGCAAAAGGTTACAAGCAAAAGGAAGAAGAAGATTTCAATGAGGTATTTGCTCCTGTTTCAAGACTTGATACAATTAGCTTGATTATTTCACTTGCGGCTCAAAGTGGATGGAAGTTGTATCAAATGGATGTAAAATTAGGCTTCTTGAATGGTTTTCTTCAAGAAGAAATTTATCTTGAGCAACCTCCCGGATTTGTTAAAAAGAGCGAGGAAGAAAAGGTGTACAAGCTCAAGAAAGTGCTCTACGGCATGAAACAATCACCCCGTGCATGGTATGAGCGAATTAATGATTATCTTCTAAATTTTGGGTTTGAACGTTGTCCTTTTGAGCACACTCTTTATATCAAAAGGAAACCTAACGACAGTTTTATGGTGGTGAGCCTTTATGTTGATGATCTAATTTTTACGGGTAATGATTTTGAGATGTTGGCTGACTTCAAAGCTTCCATGATGAAAGAGTTTGAGATGACCGATCTAGGAGAGTTGCATCACGTTCTTGGCATTAACGTGCAACAATCAGAAAGAGGAATTTTTATTTCTCAAGAGAAGTATGCAACTGAAATCCTAAAAAAATTCAAAATGGAGAAATCGAATCCTGTTTCAACTCCTTGTATTACAGGATTAAAGTTGAGTAAAGAAGGAGAAGGAAAATTGATAAATCCAACCATGTTTCGAAGTTTGATTGGAAATTTGATGTATCTTACAGCCACTCGTCCCGATATCATGTTTGGTGTAAGTTTGATCGGCAGGTTTATGGAGAAACCATACTCAAACCATTGGGAGGCGGTAAAAAGAATTCTTCGATACATCAAAGGAACCATTGATTATGGAATCTTTTATGAAAGAAACACTTCTATTAAACTTTTTGGTTTTACAGATAGTGACCTTGGTGGTAGTATTGATAACTCCAAAAGTACTTCTGGTTATGCTTTTACTCTAGGAAGTGGAGCAATTTCATGGTGTTCAAAGAAGCAACCAATCGTAGCACTTTCTACTACCGAAGCGGAGTACATCGCAGCTTGTTCTACTGGATGTCAAATTATGTGGCTAAGAGGAATTCTTGAAATTTTGAGTTCCAAGCAACATGGAGCTACAACTCTATTTTGTGATAATAGCTCGGCCATTTCGATCTCAAAAGATCCAGTCCTCCATGGAAGAACAAAACATATTCGACTTCGTTTCCATATCTTAAGGGAACTTGTTCATGAAGGAGAAATTTATCTTGAGTATTGCAAGAGTGAAGAGAAACTTGCAGATATCTTCACAAAATCACTTGGAGGGGAGTTAAGAGTTGTGAATGCCAGACACTAATACTCAGCTCAGAAACAAGAAATCCCCAAGTAATGAAACAAGAATACAGAGCCCCAATGAAAACATAAATCAAAAATCAAGAAAGAACAAAGAAACAGCACACCACGATATAGAGTGGTTCGGCTATTAAATTTAGCCTACATCCACTTGAGATCACCCCAATTCCCTTATCAGAAAAGAAGAATTAACGTTTACAACCAACTCAGAGATTTAGGGTTCTTCGCAGAAACCCTAATTAGCGTCTAAACTAATACTCTCGCTTTTATATATGTTTCTCTCTCGATTAAGCAATTATATATAGTACAACAAGTGTAGAAGATAAGCCCTCAACCAATTTAGCCGTTGGAATACTGGAACACAACTAATTTCAGTTTCTAGCATAACTGTAGCGTAAAAGCCCTAATTTAACCTAAGAGTCGGTCCATGCTATAGCTTCCCATGCAAATTCCGGTTCGACTAGAATTATCCCGATTCTAGGCTTCACTCTTCCGGTTCTGAGTCCTCCAGCTCACGCCTGATTTTCTGAGTCACATCTATGTCATCAATTCTCCACCTTGAAACTGAAAATTGGGATGACCTCTAACCCTTGTCTTGTATTCATTCCTTAGTCCAGCAGCTGAGGCTTATCAGCTGCATGCAATGTACAAACTTCGTGTTAGGTAGAGGCTTAGTTAGCATATCCGCCGGATTATCTTCAGTTCCTATTTTTCTAGCTTCCACTGTACCCTTTTCAATTTCATCCCTAACGAAGTGATACTTAATGTCTATGTGCTTGGATCTTTCGTGAAAGACTTGATGCTTGGCTAAATGCAGTGCACTCTGGCTGTCACAATGGATCACCACTTTGTCTTGCTGAAACCCCAACTCTTTGAGCATCCCTTGCAACCAAATCGCCTCCTTGACTGCTTCACTCATAACAATATACTCGGCTTCAGTTGTGGATAGAGCCACAACTGGTTGTTGGATCGATTTCCAGCTGACAGCAGTCCCAAAACACTTGAAGACATAGCCTGTTAGTGACTTTCGATTATCCAAGTTACCTGCAAAATCTGAGTCTACAAAACCTTCAAGAAAGTTAGTAGTAACAACATTCTTAGTAAATATCAGCCCCACATTGTTAGTCCCTCTTAGGTATCTAAAAATCCATTTTAATGCTTCCCAATGATATCTACCAGGGTCAACCATGTATCTACTAACAGCACTTATTACATATGCCAAGTCGGGTCTAGAACATATCATTAAATACATGATACTCCCCACCCCGCTAGCATAAGGACATGCCTATATATTTTTCGTTTCCAAATCAGTTTGGGGCTTTTGTTTAGAAGATAGCTTAAACTGAGTACCTAAGGGAGTAGAGACTGATTTAGCTTCATGCATCAAGAATCTCTTTAATACTTTCAACACATAATTAGATTGGTGCAGAAATAACTGAGTTCCAGATTTATGCCTTTTAATATCTATGCCTAAAATCCTTTTATCTTGTCCTAGATCTTTCATTTCAAACTGTGATTTCAGTTTTTCTTTTAGCAATTCAATTTTAGTTGTACTAGCAATTAGCATGTCATCTACGTATAGAAGCAAGTATGTGTAAGGTTCATTTTTTGGTTTTTCACAGTACACACAACTATCATGCTTACACCTGTAGAAACCAATGCTAATCATAAATGTGTCAAACCTCTTATACCATTACCTCGGACTTTGCTTTAAGCCATAAAGTGATCTTTGTAGTAGGCACACTTTCCCTTCATTTCCTTGGCTCATAAAACCTTCGAACTGCTGCATGTAGAGTGTCTCCTCTAAGTCACCATGAAGGAAGGCGGTTTTGACATCCATTTGATGGAGTTCCATACCTGTTTGAACAACCAAGGCAAGCAAAATTCGAATAGACACATGTTTAACTACAGGTGAGAAAATTTCATTAAAGTCAATGCCTTCTCTTTGTGTAAAATCTTGTGCAACCAATCTGACTTTGTATCTGATGTGCTCTCCATGATTCACCTCAAATTTTTTCTTAAAGATCCATTTTGAGCCAATTACCTTCTGCCCCAATGGTCTATCAACAAGTGTCCAGGTGTGACTCTTGGTTAGAGACATAATCTCTTCATTCATTGCTAATATCCAGCAATCCCTTTCCTTAGACTGAAGGGCTTCTTTGTAAGTATCAGGTTCTGAGTGTTCAATATCTTGAGCAACTACTAGAGCATAGGATACTGCATTATCTTCTCCATATCGATTTGGAGGATGGATCACTCTTCTTTGTCTATCTCTAGCTAAATTGTAGTTGCTCAGGTCCAAGGGTGGCTGTGGTGGATTGAGTTTTTCTGTTTCCAGGTCTTCTCTTGTATGAGGGTCTTCTTGGTTTTCAATCTCCTTTTCCTCAGACCTAGCTTGAAGCTCGACCTGCATCTGAAGTTCATCTTCCACCTGTGATGCTTCTGTTTCAGGTGCATGACTTAGTCTTTCTTTGTATCCCATAACAGATTCTCTGAAGACAACATCTCTGCTAATTATGCATTTGTGGTTTCCAGCTTCAATACACCACAGTTTGTAGCCCTTAACACCTTAAGGATAGTCTATGAAAATGCACCTCAAAGCCCTTGGTTCCATCTTATCCTGTCTAGTGTGAACAAAAGCTAAACATCCAAAAACTTTTAAATTTTGATAGTTAGGTGGACTTTGATACCAGATCTCATCAGGTGTTTTGAATAAAATTGCAGAAGAAGGACACTTATTAATCAAATGTACTGCAGTTGCTACAGCTTCCCCCTAAAAGTATTTTGGCAACCCCGCATCTAAGAGCATGCATCTTACACGCATAATAAAACAGTACTCGGATCATCATTGCAAACTCATTTACTCAACATCTTTTATATATATATATATGCAAACATAAAGTAAACATGCTAAAGCAAGTAAACGTGCAATCTAACTAAGATAAAATAAAAACAATCTATATGCAACTATATGAACCTATATGCAACTACATGCAAGACGTGTGATCTACTCCACACTTCATCAATTATGCAACATCTCCCCATCTCCCCACACTTGAACCTTGTTTGTCCCTAAGCAACTCAAATCATAACACAAGATGTAGACAAAACACAATTCATATATGCAAGGAAAATAGAGCAAAAATAAACGGTGTGGAATAGAAATCACCAGATCACCAAAGAGGTTTTGGAATTGGCCTCAAAGAAGGCACATCAGAAACTGCCATGTCCTCTGCTCCATTGAGCTTTATCCTTTTTTATTGCTTTGAACTTTGAGAATTTATTGAGAAGTTCTTCAGAAGGTCTATGGACTTCATCCAATACAAATACTTCTTCAACATGCTTTCTTTTGTCCTCCAATTTATTCACCTTACAAGAAAGATGAAGAGGATCAATATTAAACTGAACAGAATTTGGTTGTTTTACCAGATTCTCACAGTCTGATGATTCGACACTGGATGTCAATTTCACACTAGGTAATCCAGTGTCTAGCTGACCGACGAATTTTTCTTCCTCCTCATCATTTTCCACCATATACTCGGGCTTTTTAGGCTCTCCAAGCTGCATATCACTCCTTGAAGATGTTGCTTTGTCATTCCATGGATTTATGCCACTGTTTTGAGCCTTTAGGTGATTAATAACCATCGTCAGCTGACTCACTTGTGTCTCAAGATTTCTAATACTCGATTGAGTATCATTTTGAAACTGAATAATGTTGGAAGTCAGTATTTTCAACATATCCTCTAAAGATTTTGATGATTGCCCTTGACGGTTCTGTTTTCTCGATTGATGTGGACTATCATTCTCCTCAAATTGTGCTCTTTGTTGACTTTCCCTACTTGGATATGGTTTCGTCTGTGGAATACCTGCAACAAGTTTTCAAACAAAAAAGGTTAATTCAGTTAATCTATCCTCGATGGTAGAGCTATTTACCTCCTTTACGGATCGTAGTGAAGAATCACGGGTGTCAAATTGTTGCGAGGCAGCGGCCATGCTCGTGATAAGGAGTCTTGCTGCTGATGGTGTTTTATCCAACAATGACCCTCCACTAGCTGCATCGATATGGTGTCGATCCATCAAGACAGTCCTTCATAGAAATATTGAATCGTAAGTTGACCAAAGAGTTGGGGCTGTGGACAACTTGATTCCAACTTCGTGAAACGCTCCCAATACTCATGCAATGTCTCCCTATACTGTTGTCGAATTCCAAGTAACTCCCTGCGAACATTGGCCGCTCGAGATACAGGGAAGTACCTGGCTAAGAAGAAACTTTCCATTTCAGTCCATGTATTTATAGAGCCCGAAGGAAGGTAGTATAACCAATCTTTAGCAGAGTCCTTCAAAGAAAAAAGAAATGCTCTCAATTTGATTTGCTCTTCCGTTACAGTCTTCGATTTCATGCTTGAGCAGACAGTGTGGAATTCTTTCAAAAATTTATATGTATCCTCATCTGCAAAACCACGAAACAAAAATAATAAGACTATGAATTCATATTCAAGCTCAAAAGTTGTACTAGCATCAACATCAGAATAATCAATGTAAAATGATTGATGAATAGATGCGGTATAAGCACACTCCTTCAACATTTGATTTGCATCCATTTCTTCCTTTAATTCCAATCCTCAACCTACAAGAGATCCTCAATAACTATATAAGACATTGAAGATTCACAAAGAATAGCCTGCAAGTTGGAGCAAGAAAAATTCCAAAAAATTCGCTGAAATAATCTACAGAAACTGACACTGGAAGACTCGATTCACACTGGATTTACTAGTGTGAAAAACAGAGCAAAGCAGAATAGAGAAGCAGAACAGAATAGAGCACAACAGAAGCAGAGCACAACAGAAGCAAAACAGAACAACCAAATTCAACCAACAGAATTTTTTTTTTCTCAATTTTCAAATTTTTTTTATTTTTTTAAATAAACAAGAAAACAACACAAGATGACACAATAATTTCAAACCACTCCCCGGTAATGGCGCCAAAATTTGACCGCACTGTCGTGACGCGATAAAATTAATTAATTTCCTTCCTAATTTCACTAACTAGTAGCTAATAAAATGTGTAATTATTGTGTAATCCTTGCCTTTGAAGCTCATAAAATGTTTCTCTTCTTGAGGTATGAATAGATGAGGAAGAAACCAACCACAGAGCCAATAAAATTTCCTCCTGTTGCTAGCCAAAAGGCAGACTGCGGAGCAAATTATGCAGATGAAATCATAATCATAGCATGCAGTACAAGCCAAAGAAACAAAATATACATTCAAGGTTTGATATATTTAAACAAAAAATGAAAAACTGAAGTTTGTAAATTACAAATACCCCTAAAATTTACTAATAATATAGGGATGTCAACATTTATGCCTTTTTTTTTTTGCATTGTCCCATGAAATTTCCAATTTATTACACTTCACCATAATGGATAAATCCTTGTCGTAAAGGTGACTAGCAATCAAAGTTTGAGATTTGTCCGAGATGGCAAAATGCAACAGCTTGTAAAATTCGAGAAGTAAAATGTAAAAAAAGAAAATCACGTCCATTTTGTATTGTAAACTATAAAAAAATTGCGAAGTCTATATGAAAATAGTAATTATCCCTATATTCTACTAGTACCTCCTATTGAGATGGTATTTTAAGAGAAATATAAACCTCAAGGAATACTTAAACCTCAATAGGGTATTCATAATTTTAAAATATAATAGGATTTCATCAATAAATCAAACCTCGAGAAAATTCTGTAATTAACCAGAAAAGAATGGTGAGTGAAGAGGGGGGACATACCACATGTTCCTCAAGATATGACATCAGGTTCATGCCAAATATACCTGCCAAGTTTTTAATAATGTTAGCACGAAGCTAAGAGGTAAGACTTTATGCATAAGCTTAGAAAATGCCAAATTTACATGCAGAATATCACATGTAATTAGACCTAATTTCTAAACATGAACAAATCCAAGATATCTAAACACTCGAGACTGTGGTTGTTTTTTTGTTCCTAGACCAAGTTTTTGATGAAACACAACAAACAAAATCCAGTTTTGGCAAATTATTCACTATCAGCCAAGTACCTGCAATTTGAGCACCACCTGCTATACAAAATGTCCCAACCTAAAGGAGAAGTTCCACTCTACTTACTGCAAGCCTCCGAGAACTGAGATGAGAAAATCACTATATAATTATATTAATGATAACAATTACACTTAATAAGGGTTATAAAACCCATCCAAGTTGCCGGTTGCTAAGGAAGTAACACATTTTGTATCACAAAGGAGAAAACTTAGGACTATTTGGTGCATGCATCAAGATCTGAAGCCACAGAAGACAATGCATTCCACATATAACATGATTGGCTTTTTCTTAGAAGCAATGTGTTCTGGAAAATAAGTTAACAAACTTGATAAGTTGTAGTTGCTAGTTGGTTTGATTTCTTCTATACCTTAATTTATTCTACTGTATTGCTCTCGAAGCTACGAATTCTTTCACTCCTATTTCTTCATGAACGTTGGAGGAGAAATTAAAACTACTAAATTCATGATAAGACATATGTCACAGCTGTCAGAAGGTTGTACAATGTTTGACAAGGCTGATATGTTTTCACTTGAATTTTCGGCAGGCCGAGCTTCAATATTAAGTCATGACTCACTAGTATTTGTCAAATTATGTTTACAGAGATGATTATATTGGTTAGGTTATTGAAAGTCTCCCCAAAAGTCCAAACCATCACATCAGTTATTAGGAAGAGGTTGAAAACCTCACAAGTCGTCCTATAATACATTCGATTTGGTGTAGTAAGTACTCATATCCATAGATCATTGTTTTAACACCATCAATTGTTGTTTCAACTGATGAATTTCGAGAATAGTTCCCCTGTGAATACCTCACTCGCAGATCGGTCCAAATCTCAATGGCTGTGTCACAATAGAGTACACTGTAGCAATTTGTGGTAACTATGATATGACCATGTAATTGCAGCGTTCCAAATTCCAAAGAGTTAACCATGTTCCAATCAACAAATCCGAGCTTATTTTTGGCAGTCAACACTGTAATCATCAGTTAATGAAAGTCCTTTAACATAGTAATGATAATAAATCGGATAGTAGAACCACTAGCAAATAACAAACCTGAGGTTAACAGCAATTGAATCTTCCATTTCCTTGGCTGAATCGAGAAGCCTCTCTGCTTGACCATGACAGGATTCACATCTGCCAGTACATGAAATAAATCAGACATGCTAGATAATGAGAAACAGGATTATCTACAAAAATCACCACAGTAACCTGAACAAGAAAACTGTCTAGCAGTGGTCCCCACCACCTCCCCTCAACATTTCTGTCTCCCTAGCCATTGAACTTTCTCAAACATATGAGAAGAGTGGTACTCTAAAACATCAAAAAAGCAACAACTTACCTGAACATAGCAAACTAGATATTACCAAGTGATATTTCTTAATGGACAAAAGTGGATTCCCACTCACTGAAAATAAATTTTTTAATTTTTTGCATATGAAAGAATCCTTGTATTCCAAACACAGCAGTTTTGACCATACCAGATTCTCCATTTTTTAAACTTATACTAATAGACTCAAATCCTAGTCTAATTTTTACTTAAACACTATGAAAAATGGGGTACTCTAACTATCTAATAAATGTGTTGTTTTGTCTTATCAAAATCTAAACATTGATTTCCTAACAAATATGAAATATCTAACAGTAATTATAATTAACGAGAACTTAGAGTATGAAATTATCAAACAAAGATGACAGAAGTATGAAATTATTAATTAATTGGAAAGGAGCCGTGAGGACTTCGAGTTATGGAAAATTTTGGATTTTTCTCATTTTATATAAGCAAGGCCGATTTCGGGTTTGAGGATTGGGTGGAGAGTATAAATACCATCCTCATATCATCCCCGAAATTTCTAAACGGGAAATCTCTGTACCCGCCCCATTCCTCAATTTGACTGGAGAATCTCCACCGTATTAACATTGGTACCCAATGGAGATGGTTCTCCGTGGGGAAATTGCCACCCCTATAGCTATCCAATGCCACTAATTTCGGCTCCATATCAATTTCCTACACCAAGTTATTTTCAAAATACTCGAGCCTTGTCAAGACAGGACACCTTTGCATAACTTCCATCTTCTTGTAATTTTCTGCTTTCTTTGAGTCAAAATTGGAAAATGCATTCGACATAAAAGTTGTAGATTTCCTTCTTATATTTTTACCAAGACAAGAATCATTGAATTTGGACTTTTAAAACATAAGATATAATTTTTCTCCAAAAATTGCGTGTTTTCTACTTATTATCTCGACTCCAACTTAGCTTTGCTTTCAATTGAGCATTCAATTTGTGCTAAAATCTATCAATTTTTTTTTCAAATCAAGCAAATACGTGAAATCTTAAAAAGATAATAAAATCTTTATAAAATATCACGAATGCATTTTTTTTAACACAAAATGATATGAAATTAAGCCCCAAAATACCTAAAATAATGCATGCTATCTATTAATTTTTTTGAAGATTTGAACAATCTGTGAATTTTAATTTTTTAAATGATTTAAATTCTAAATTTGTATGTTATTGTTTCTAAGATTTATTTTATTAGTTTTGAAATTTATTGAGAAATAGATTATATGTAAATATATTAAGGTTCTAAAATTTTTTGAAATTTTATTAGTAAATATATTTTGAGCATAAATTCATTTTTAAATTAAGGTTGTAAAATATTCATAAAAGTATAAAGAATAATTTTAAAATGTGAAATAAATATTACACATAAACAAAATACCAAAATTTACAATGTGAAATAAAACATTACACATGAATAGTAATAATAAATAAAAAAATAAAAACAATTAATTCAAACAAATAAAAATGAAGAGAAAACGGCCCTAATTGCCCTAATTCATTATACTGTACCCATATATGCCCTAAAAAATAAATAAAAAACCCCACTTACCCAAAACCTTATAATTTAGTCCCCATTTGCCCCATTTGCTATCCGAGTCAAAAACACTCATCACATCATTCCTGCCCCACCACCGGATTCGTACAAAAGTGACAGAGTGCCAGACAATAAAAATTTTCGTGTAACAAAATTATTTTTTCATCCAATTATTCATCAATATTTTACCAACCCAAAAATTCGTGGAAGCCGAACACAATTATCCAGCAATAGAGACGCGATTTTTGTGTAAGAAGACAACGATTTTCCAGCCCAAAAATTCGTATAAGAAGACAACAGAGACGCCATTTTCGTGTAAGAAGAGGACGATTTCACCAGCAAAAAGGAGCCGATTTCCTTCCCGAATCAATTCGCCCGACTCTCAATTTCGTGTAAGTATATTTCAATTTCCTTATCTGATTAGTAAGCATATAATTCTTACACGAAAATTTTCCAAATTCTCGCCAAAATCTACAGCCGACGGGGTGAAGTCTTACACGATTTTTTTCAAACAAAATTCGTGATGGAAGGAAGACAAGTAAATACATATTTACGTGATTTTCGGTTTGTATATGTGTTTGATGTTTTAAATTACACGAATTAGTAGCAATTTAGGGTTTAGGGTTGATTAATACACGAAATTTGAGCATATGGAATATGTGGCTTACACGAATTTAGGGCACATACATGTTTATTCAATTGCTTCTTACACGAATTTGAGCATATGGAATCCGTTGTATACGAGCTTACACGAATTTTGGCCTCAAATTAGGGCTTACACCAATTTAGAGTGTACTTAGGGCTTACACGAATTTTTACCAAATTTAGGGCTTACACGAATTTAGGGTGAAGTTAGGGCTTACATGAATTTTTGAAAGATTTAACTCTCACACGAAATTTGGAAAAATATAGGCTTACACGAATTTACGGTTAAAAACATTAGTGTAGGGTTACATTTTCAAAAGTCAACAATTGTTGGCCAATAAATTTAATAAATTCGTGTAAGTCATTTTAAGTGGACTGATTTGAAAAAAAATTATTGGAAAATTCGTGTAAGTTATTTTTAGTTGACTGATTTGAAAAAAGGTAATAACTTTTGTCAATGAAATATTAATATTAAATATTTACGTAGATGCTTACACGAAAATATTGATCAGTTCTTGTTAACTGGCTTAGATATTAAATAAGCCTTATTCTTAAAATATGATTACGAAATGCTTACACGATTTTTTTCAAAATGCTTAATAATTAAATAAATATGCTTACATGAATTTTTAAAATATGATTACAAAATGCTTACACAAATATTAATATTTATATTTGTTAAATATGATTACAAACTCTTTTTACACGATTGATTACAAAATATTAATCTGAAAATAGGCTTACACGAATTTTGAAAAAAATTTAGGTCTTACACGAAATTTCAAAAAATATACGCTTACACGAAAATTAATTACAAAAACTGTAATGAAAATAACATTATTAAGTAATAATATAATTTTTTTCAAATGTTAGTTGGATCGTGCCTGGGTTCGTGCTGGTTGTCAGGGTCGGCTTGCATATATTAATGGATACACCCGTTTGAGTATACTAGATGACCTACGGACCGAGCTGAGAGCTGTAGGGGGGACTGCATGACCCGTTTCGGACGCACGTGCTTCAGTCATTTTTTGCTATGGGTGACAGAGCCAGAGACATATAAGGGTTTTCTCCACGTACTGATGTCCCGTGAGGTGGCACGGACATAGGCTGATGACCAGTATGATCGTTGGTTTCGAATCGGATGAGGCCAGTTGTGTCACTTCTCGAGGAGAGAGTTCGCTCTTTTTACAGGACTGCGATTTGGTGACTCGGACTTTGATCCTTCTGACCGACTCCAGCCGCTTATTAGTGGAGTGTATGCGCGAATCATTTTCGGGTGACCACGAGCAACCGTTGCAGATCTGCGCACACGATTTGTTGGGGGGAGTTTCGCCAAAACCCAGACGATTGTATAAAAATTACGAAGATTCTCGTGTTATATTGTATTTTATTTGGCGTGGATATTGGGAAAACAAAAGTCGAGAAGTGGGTATGGGTGTTGGTAGAGATGGAGGAAAGATGGGAGAGCTTTCCATGGGGGTAGTTCTCATACCTCAATCTGTTACGACACATGAATCGGCTGCTTGTGGAGGTTCCAGTAGTGCAGGGGAATCGAGCCTTCACTTACCATTTCTATGGGTTTTCCGTAGCTTTACTGGTGAGTAATCTTAATATTTTGATTAAGTCTGTATTGTGGATGGTGTTAATTTTGATATTACTAACATTTTCGTCTTTACGTTTGCGTTTAGATATGGGCCTACGAGGCCATTCCTATGACTGGTACGTTGGTCGATCGTCGTTTGGACATCCTCCACAGATTCCCGAGATGTTTGAAGTGGTCCACTATGAGGTCAACCATCGAGATTCTACATTGCCTCGATGACGAGGTATTTTTCTCCATATACAATAGCAAATTAATAAATGTATTGGCCTGTACATATATGCATCCTTCTGACGATTTTATTTTTTTAGCAGGTAGATTATTTCCAGATACTCGTACCCTCATACGAGGAGGAGCAGCTTCTGTATTGGAGGCATATAGATGTCGACCTCAGCGTAGGGGTCCAGCCTCGACGTGATCCATGGGGTGGTGTAGAGATAGGATCATCTACACGTAGGGCTGATGAGAGGATTAGTCGTGGTCAGTCCACACGAGCACCTAGAGCGACTCGAGCGACGAGACAATCCAAGAAGACTACACGACAGTTGGTCGATGAACCTGAGTCGGGACTCAATGAGGAGGTTGACGAGCGTGAAGCCCGTGGTCAGGGTGATGGATTCGACGAGGTGCGGGTCGACACGTCGGGCTTTGATCGTGACGCCTACTGCGGCAACGTATATGTGCAGACCCAACCTGGCACATACCCGACGTACACTACATTCGGCGAGCGTGATTCTTCGACTCATGTGTCAGTGCATGATTCTCCGGCTCATCAGGGTACGGCCCATGACTACTCTCTGGTGCATAGTGTTCATGATGAGGATGAGCCTCCTGTACAAGCATCTCCCATTTCATTTTATGCGGGATCACGCAGGTGAGCTCATGTGTTGTCATCTTCTGAGCACTCCACTCCCCCTTCAACTGTACCGATAGGTGACCAGTATGCAGGCGCTGATGGCTTCTTCGCCCGATTCTCAGCGAATCTAGACTCCCGATTTAATGGGCTGCATTCGTACTTCGATCAGCGTTTTGACCGCATGGAGACCTTTATCAGAGATGAGCATTCCCGTCTGGAGCGTCAAATTCTAGAGATGATTATGGATCAGCTACAAAGTTTCTTTGGGCCCGCGACAGTACAGGGTATGGTGATCAGTTTGCCACCCGATCAGGGGCTCGGTACAGTCGTCCAACAGCCTATCATCAGGATTCTACGCTACCCAGGCAGGACGATTGGCACTCTTCACCCGAGGCTCCTCCACCACCACACTGGCATCCCGATCCTCCGATGCCTGCTCAATGGGCTCCTTGGTCCTGCACCATGGATGAGCCTGCTTCATCACCCGTGACCCCTATCCCTGTAGACCCCCTCTTCGTTTTTATGCTTTTCGAGCCACCTGTTGGCCTCAGCGGTTACATCGGCTATTCTACACCGACGATGCAGCATGCCAAACATGATGGTGAGCAGAGTGAAGCATCGGATACTACACATCCATCTATGCCTGAGACCAGTACAGGCATTCGACAGGTTCGTCGGTGGGCTCGGTTGCGTTTCTTACGGAGTCCATTCCAGCCGACCATTCCAACATTAACATTAAAATTTCCAAGGCTGCTAGTCTCGTAATCTCTTGAAAACCCAGTATTAGATGCTTCAACATCCAGTAACTTGAGCGTAACAAAAACAACAAGAATATTGTCGCTCTTCGACAATAATCGTTCCAAATGGTAATCGTTCTTAATTTTTTTCTTTTCACTCTTCCATGTTTTTCTACTATTGAGTGAATCACATATCCCCAACGATTCATGTCAGCACACACAAGTCCATGGATACACATGAATAAAGTATAGAAAGTCAATCTTTCTAGTTGAACCTCCTCTTTATAACCGTTTTTATACTCCAAACCTTCCCAATAGTCTCCATACCAAACCACTACAGACATGACACTCATATCCTCTACGCTGGAAAAAAAACACATAACAAACTCAGTCAATCACCTCGTCATCTATTTGCAAGTGCATAATGTATATATTGATCTACTTTTCGTATAAATTCGTGAAAGAGTATAAATTCGTGTAAGAGCATTTTTGTTGCATTTTTAGTGTAATACCATACGTTTACTCAAATTCATGTAAGCCTCATATTTGTGTACATGTTTGACCTTCATAAAATAACATATGTATGACCTATCATGTTATGTCCTGTAAGACCTACTTCGTCCAATAAAATATTGTAAATTATTAATGACACATTGATTACAAATTGTAACACAAAATTCTCATAACATAAATTCGTGTAAGCTGACAATAAGCATTCGCTATATAAGCTTCAAAACACAACATTCGCATAACAAAAATACAAGAAAATTCCCAATAGACTGAAATAATTGGCTACTAACATACCTTTTGAAACAAAAAATCTCCAATATTTTCCCTGTATTTATTGGCTACGAAGTAGTCTTCGGACGTTAGGACGGTAAGAACATTTTGAGAATTTTGTTAATAAAAAAAAAATTTAATTCAAGTGAAGCTACTATTTTAGAACTTGTTTTCATATTCTCATTATATAGAGGATTTCCACACGACAAATTTGCACATACACTGCACACATGTGACTCACTAGTGACAAGTAATAATTCACTGATTTACCGTGCGATCATGTCTTGTCTTGTCAGCCACTTTGGGCCTTACACGAAATTTTTATTACTCACCATATTTCATTTTATATTTTCAAGTTTCATTTTCTAATCAAATGTCAAAAATTAAAAAATTTGTGTAAGAGATGTGTAGTCTAATCAATGACACCGACGAAAATATTGGCATCACAATTCATGTCGAATATGTCCTTTTATATCGATTCAAAAAAAAATTCCTACACAAATTAAATTTCGTGTAAGGAACAAAATAAAAAAAATTAAATATTTTTTTCCCTACACTATCATAATTTTTGTGTAGGAAAAAAAAAGTAGGGGAAAAAAATTTTCTTTTTTTTTCCTAGACGAAAATTAATTTCGTGTAGGCAAAAAATATTAAAATTTTTTTTTTATTTTTTTCTTACATGAAATTAAATTTCGTGTAGGGGAAAAAATTAAAAAAAAATTCCACCGTAGAGTTTTAATTTCGTGTAGGGAAAAAAATTAAAAAAAATTATTCCTTACACGAAATTAAAATTCGTTTAGGGGAAAAAAGTAAAAAATAATTTTTTTTTCCTACATGAAAATTAATTTCGTGTAGGGAAAAAAAATTAAAAAAAAAATTTCCTTACACAAAATTAAATTTCGTGTAGGGGAAAAAATAAAAAATAAATTTACACGAAAATTGATTTCGTGTAGCGATAAAAAATAAAATTTTTTTCTTCTTTACACGAAATTTAATTTCTTGTAGGGAATTTTTTTTTTTTTTTCATTCATTCTTTTTTTAAAAATTAGCCGAATTGTTTACTGCTTACACGAAATTAGGTTAATCCAATAATTAAATTATATATTTTTAATTCTTACATGATTTTTGGTTTTTCCATCATAGAGGTTTAATTTCGAATTTCGTGTAGGGAAAAAATAAAAAAAAAATTCTTCCTTACATGAAATTTAATTTTGTGTAGGGAATTTCTTTTTCTTTTTTTATTCATTCATTCATTTTTTTAAAAATTAGCCGAATTGTTTACTGCTTACACGAAATTAGGTTAATCCAATAATTAAATTATACATTTTTAATGCTTACACGATTTTTTGACAATCCAATAATTAAATAATTCATTTTACATGCTTCCACGAAAATTTCTTTTCACCAATAAATTGTACGAATTTCTAATACGAATTTTTGGGTTGGAAAATCATTGTCTTCTTACACGAAAATCACGTCTTTGTTGCTAGATAATTGTGTTCGGCTTCCACGAATTTTTGGGCCGGTAAAATATTGATGAATAATTGGATGAAAAAATAATTTTGTTACACGAAAATTTTCATTGTCTGGCTCCCTATCACTTTTGTACGAATCCGGTGGTGGGGCAGGAATGATGTGATGGGTGTTTTTGACTTGGATAACAAATGGGGCAAATGGGAACTAAATTATAGGGTTTGGGGTAAGTGGGGTTTTTTTTTGTTTTTTTAGGACATATATGGGTACAGTATAATGAATTAGGGCAATTAGGGCCATTTTCTCTAAAAATGAAAACTTAGAGTGAAAAGGGGATAAATCAATGGATAACATCCATACACAACGTATAGGGTATTATAGTTAATACATAGTCAAAAAGTGTGTAAAATCCAGCACTATTAGGTCATGAGGCAAGTGATGCACACTCTCGTTAAATTTGATGGAATAAAAGATTTCGCGCACTTATTCATATCACATGTATAAATATAGTCATTTTTTAACAAGGGAGTCGATGCAATTTACCCTATCTGTAATCAACAATGTACTCAAGCATTTGAAAAGTTACATATTTTCCCAAACTAAAACTAACCTCAGACAACAATTAAAATGTATGAAAGAGGGTTTAAATTTGAGCAATCATGATTGTGGATGTAAGCCTTAGCCTGTAAATACCTACTCTTCTAAAATGGTAATTTGTAATATTACTCATGGATAGTGTGTGTGTGCTGATGTGCTCTTTATATTTGGATTTCATATAAATTGGTTAATATAGTAAAAATCACAATATTCAGTTAAATTGTTAATATAACCAAATATTTTGATATTTTTAAAAATAATACAAATTTATATATATAAATGTAATTTTAACAATCGATCAATATCTATTTTTTTCTTTGTTGACATGTTTAGTTGGCTGGATAACATCATTTTTAGAGTTGCTATAAAAATCATTATTGTTACTTAAATCATCAACAAGATCAACAAGAAAAAATTCAAACACAGACTAATGATTGAAATAACACCTATATAATTTGAGATTTTATTTAATTTATGTGTTTGCATTAACGGTCTATGAATTTTTGTTGGTTTGGCAACTTATTCAACTTATGTTTGGATTATAAATTGCATGAAATGACATATTTGCCCTCCTACAACTCATTTATATTTTGAATAAGATTAATTAATTCATTAAAAATGCAATATGATGGTTTAGGCCCGTTAGCTAACATAGCCCTTAACCTATAAACCAAATATGGGTTTGTTTGCATGTTCATTTCGATTAAACAGATTGAAAGGCAATTTGAGTCCGGTGATCGCTGGTGCCCTTCTTCATCTCCAGTGTCGGAAGTAGAAAAACACCAGCCTCGTATCCTCTTTCTTCTCCCTTTTCGATTCCAACGGTTTGAGGTAAAAAGACCAAATCCAAGCTTTAATCTTTATGTGACAATGTCTTCAAGATTGCAAATTTTGAAATTGATATTCACTCCAATTTTGATTTTAGGCCCATTTCTGATTTTTGTCTCTCGTGTTTACTGGTTTTGAAATTTGAATATTAACTGTATGTAAGTTTAGCATAACTACATAAGTCAATATTTGCAGACAATGTGTTCGATGAAATGCCGAAGTTAGCCTTTTCATTTGTGGGAGTTGGCATTTTGATCTTGTTTTTTGGTCCCTTTGAGTCTTTGATAATGGTCAAGATTTTCATTATTCGTGTGTATTATTGCCAATCTAACTGTTTATATGGCTGTAAAACTTGGGTCATGTGGTCAGGACCATTAATTAAATTGATTTGGGAGTTCATGTTACTGGCATATGTTCTTGATTGATTTTTCTTAATTTGGCGGTTAATTAAGCTACAAACTGCATATAATGAAGATTGAAACAAAATTTCTAATCCCATAATATGTAATTTATATAATGGTTATGTGAACAAAATGAGACAAATTAATGAATAATATGCTGCCTGGACAACTGAGCTGTGGATTAGTATGCCCAGTTCCATGTCTATCCACCCAACACTTTTCCGATGTTATATTATTGCACGGAGATAGAGGCAGAGAAATTTTGTTCATTTCTGGTTTAAAAGGTTACAGGAGATCAGTTAACCTTGCTTTGGAGCCAAGTTCTAATATGCAAAGCTGTTGCTGACTATAAAAAAAAAATTGTTTAGCTGTCTTGCTCTAAACTTAAAACTCTTAATGCACCATGTGAGCAGTTGCAATTGGTAAAAGTTCACTTTTGAAGTTTAAGCTGACTAGTATTTCCTAAAAGGAAAACTTAAAAAAACAAAACTCAGGTAAAAGATGAATATAGCAGCCAAACAGGTATGAAACATATCAGAAGTGGGAGTCAAGTAATTCTCTAGTTCAAATAAAAAAATATAAGATATAGATTGAAGCTCAAAATTGTTGTTGATAATGATCTAATAAAGCACAACATATATCATTTCAATGTGCACTACGAGAAAAATGCTAAACAACAACATAAGAAATACAATAGTTTTATGCATTTTGTATTGTAATTGAGATATTACAACGGTTGTCACAAGGTTTATGACGGTTGTTGTTTAGCACAAAACAAAAGTATAGGCAATAGTTGTCACAACAGTAGAATAACCGTTGTAAATAAAATATCGCAATTTAGATTTTAATTTTTTAGATTTTCAAATAAAACAGTGCTGTGATAGAATTTAAACCCCAAAAACTTAATTTAATTTCTCCATTGAAGGCCCTAGCATTGCACAGAATCGATCTGTAGAAATCCACTCTTAAGATTTTCCCAACCCCAGCCCTGCCATCCCAGCCTCACCGTTGCTAGCCCCTGCCGTCGCAGCAAAATATCTTTGGTTTCTCTCCCATCCTGTTTCTGCTGCTCTCTTCGTCTCTGCTACCATCCTTCGCACCCATTTCCTCCCTCTGCCGTCAATTGGCTATAATTTTTGCCACAAAGAAGGTAGGTAAGCAAATACTAATGATTCATAGCTTGATATGTTTGTTTTCTATTTTCTTATAAAACCTAATTTTCATAAATTGGGGATTTTTTTTTAATTTCAATTACAAATGTTATATATGCCTTTTTTTTTTCTGAGGTGTTTGTGTGCTCTTGTTGGTGGAATTTGGGTGTGGATTTTCTGATGTTTAAAAATTCTGGATTCAACTATAACTCAGGTTCGACTTAACTTTTTGGTTTGTTTCTTTTCCCCTTTCCTCTTTTTGGGGTTGGGGCAGCTAAAGAAATTTGAATCTGCCAATTTTTTAAGATATGCCTTTTAGTTTGATTTGAATTAATCACATTACGATTTTATGTGATTTGTGATTTAATTCGTGATTCTGGGATCTATTGTATGTTTATTGTGAAATACTATTGGATTTTCCCTTATTTTTCTCTGCTTTGATTTATATCTCTTCTCAGTTGAGTTATTCTTACATGTTTTTAAACTCTTTCTAATGTGTCCATGGACTAGAAATTCTGGACGGTTATTGTGTGTTGAATTCTAATATTTATTTCCAAGCTATGGCGACTTGAATGCTATGTGTAAGGTTCTTTGATTTTTCTTTCTTTCTTTTCCTTGTTGTTTATAAACTTGGTAAATTTTCTCTTCTCCTGTTTTTGAGTAGTAGCAGTGTGAGTAAGCAATTGGCTTGTTTGTTTGTATTTTTATCTGGATTCAATTTTTTTTCTTGTGTATATAACAGACCTACCTATATTTCATTGGAGGTTGAGATACTCTTCAAACTTAATGTTGAATTTATTCAAATTCTTGATCGATCTGCATGCAGTTGAAAATGAATCACTCACCTGTCTGCCATGCAGTTTCAAATTTATAGGATTCATTGTTTCAGGTCCATTTTAGGCAGAGAGGATACCAATTACTCCTGCTGATTTTACACTTTGGGGGTTTGCTTGTGCTTGATTGCAATTTCTTGAAAAATATCCACCAATCTATCTTTTTTTTTTTTTTTTCTCTGTAATTGAGTTCAAAATGTCTTTCTGTGGCTAGAAAATTTATAATTGTGAAATTAGGGCACAGAAAATCAGAAAATGTAAAGAGTAAATGGTAGTATGAATGCATATATTGAGAGATGAAGTTAGAGTTATGCAATAGGTTCCATCTTATTTCCTTTTGATATGCTTGATTGAATGTGATGCCTGGATTTCTCTTTCGGCTGTGGATTTTTCATACTATCCCTTAAGTTGTAAAAGTGAAAATTTTGTGAAGATCGACTAAGGTAAAATTAGGGGGAGATTCGGAGTTTGCTTCACTGGTTTTGTAGTATGGTACTGGCAATTGTGAAGACCTAATCATATCTTTGCAAGAAAACAGGGTATTGAGAGAGAGAGGGAGAGAAATGGCTCAGTTTCATTACATAAATCCTCCCAAGATCTTTTCTTGGAAAGCCCTTCCTCCACACCAACGCTCCGTCAAAATCCTCCACACCAACCCAGCGTTTAGGGTGTTCGATCTGAGTTTTCGATGGAAAAGAAGGGCCTTTATTCGACCATGTTTTTTTTTTTTTGGAGAATTGACTTAGAAAAGAGGGGCCGACTTCCGATGTTGGAATGTTGGGCAGCAGTCAGGAGGCATTCAGGGTGTTCAATCGAATTTTTAAATGGAGAATAAGACATTTGTTTGACCATAATTTTTAGTGCCGAAACCCGACTATTTTACAAAGGGCATATGTTTTCTAGGGAGTTGTATTGTGTAAACTAAAGTATATATTGTTGGACCCCCGATCCGAGCCTGGTCGGGACATGACCTGGACGGTCTTTCAGGAGAACCGACCAGAACCTATCCCATGGCTATCCCGAAACCCAATTACTAACCCGGCCAGGATAATGTGAGGAAGGCCAAAATGACAACCAAGCTGGTTTCCGAGAAGACCTCCTAAACAGTCATCCCTAGAAAATAAGAGATTGTGGAAGAAAACCAACTTCCCACTTCCTAGAGAATAGGCGAAAATCAAGGGAGAAGTGGGGATAATCTCCACTACTTGTGTTCTTCCTTAGGCTATAAATAGAAGAAAGTAGGATGGAAAAAAGATTGGAAAATTATTATATGCAGGCACAAGAGAGTTCATTTCTCTCACATATATAATATACGTTCTGGCCAGTCACATCAGACCAACCAGAATAAGCCAACCAAATTTGCCCGAGTAGGCTTCGGGCACAGTGTTTTCTTCATATTTTAACTTGATTTCTTTATCCGATTCGGTTCATTCAAGCCAGATTATTTTAATTTGGGTGTTTGACTAGGAATTTGTACTTGTACAAATTGTGACATCAACATATATAGTAGAGGCGATATATTAATTAAAAAAAGGTGTTAATAATATTCAGAAGGTTATGATTACATTTAAACAGACGAGTTTTAGATCACGTGCGTTGCACGTGAAGATCAATTCAAATTAATACAAATATCCTATATATAACACTTTTATATTAGTATTTTAATTATAATAGGATTTTATAAGATTTTTAATTAGTTAAAATTCTAATATTAAATTATTTAAGTATGAATATTCTAAATTACTATTATAACCTTAAATAATAATCTTTAATAGGGATACATTCGGCAATCCATATTTTGTAAGAAACATCCACACTTTTATATAAGTAATAGATAATAGATATGATAGACCAAAGAAAAAGATACAAATTGTACTATGAAATCTTTATGAAATGGTGGTTGTTATTCCATGTGATGATGTGTTGTATCTTGTTTGGGTTGAAATATGGCATTTCTCAAAGACATTTTCACAAAAACTTATATGATACATCTGATGGACAAAAACTTATATGATACATCTGATGGATATAATTTCATGTGATGAAAGAGATCCATTTTCATAGGTTATTCTCTAATTTTTGTGGGTTTAGGGTTGTGTGTTGCATATCTTGTTTGTTTTCATGCCCCCTCAATTGAAGTGTCATTGGGAAAAACTAATAACTGCACTCAAATATGAGTAAAGAATTAATTTGCTTTGTAAGAGGTAGTTACATGGTCCATAAAGTAGGTGGAAGTTAATTGAATTATCACTTTCTCACAAACAAAATGCAAATCTAATTCCATGTGTTTAATTCTTGAATTCTTGATTGATATACAGGATTTTGCCAGGAGTGATATTAATCCATGGTCGTCAACCTTAGTGGTCCATAAATCCTATTGTTGAATGAATCCAAATAGCTTTCTCAAAATCCTTAAATCCCAATTACAAAATCCTAAATCTTATTTACCTATTCATTTTACCCAAAACCCCACTTCCCAAAATCGTTCAGTTTACAACTCTGCTATTCAATTTATTCTAAATGAAGCTCAAGAATACCAATCCTCAAAAGCCCAGTGCAATTATCCTGTTCCAAAGGATGAAGCAGAAGTTTCCCTCCAGAAACACCACGGAGTTCTTTCTGATGTCAAGATTTCACATCCATGGCGCGAATGGGTGGATTTAATGGAAAAATTATTGAAGACTGGTTATTTCAATGATATTGGAAACCCTTTTGCAAATAATGGCGAATTGGGCAATAAAGAGGCGAATTTGATAAGAACTGCTTCTCTGAATTATGCTCGCGATCAATACCAGCTTATTAGGTACAGTTCTATCATTTTTGTTTGCTCATTGGTTATTTTAAAGCTTCTCTCAAATATTTTAATAAGAAATCATTTGCTTTTATTTTACTTGAAGTACTTTTAGTAATCGTTATTGAGTGCCCCATGGATTGTCTCAAGCAGATTGATATACTGAAAGACTGAAACGTATTACAGTGCTGTGGAATGAGTTTTTTGGCAAGAGGTGTACCCAGTTTAGTGGTTTAATTTTAGTTCTGTTGAGGAAAAAAATTGCTGCTATATCTCATATATCTGCAGTGATTATATGTTTAACTTCTTAACAATAATTAGACAGAGAGATTCACCTCTTCTAGAAATAACGAAACAGTGAACATGTTTTTATTGTTCAGCAAACCTTCTTAATTAATGGCTAAATTTGTTTCAATAATGTGTGGTTTGGTTCATTTTCTTTAAGTGTCCAATGCTTATATGCTTAAACAATTGCAAATTCTGTTCAAAAATAAAATATAGCCTCTGTTGTGTAGATATATGACACGTGAAGATATTCTGGTAATTGCTGGGTCTGGATGTCCAAGCACAGATAGAAAAGTTGTGAATTCAGGAAAGCGTCTAAGAGCTTATGTAGGATTAAATGAAGGAAATGTAAGTTTTTCATTTGATTGGGAAAATAATATATGATAAAAGTATTATGTTGTAAGATAATGCAGATCTGTTTTTGCAGGTCTGTGGCTCCTGCGTTCTAAGAGGTGATTGTGATAGAGCATATGTAATGGCACGTGAAGATGAGGGGGTTAAGACTTCGGATGTTATGCGCCTTTTGTTGACATATGGTCTTGATCCCATGGTCGGTTCTGTGGAAAACAGACCGTGCTTAAACAAAAGGGTTAAAGAATCTGTAAGAACATTGTTGAAAGAAATGGTGGACATTAGAGTCAAGGGACATGATGGTGAACCACGAAAAGCTACTACACATGAGTTTACCTCATCCACCCAAGAAAACGGTGTTGACCAAGAAAGGAGTCAAACAAATGTTCCAATGAAGCAGGGCGATTGGAGTTGTCCAAAGTAGGATTCATCTCTTGCTTATAGTATGCATTTGCACTTCTATTAATCTTCCTTAATGTCTTGATTTAATAATGTTACTGATTTTTTCTAGATGTGATTTCCTTAATTTTGCTCGAAATATCAAGTGCTTGCGGTGTAATAGCTTGTACGTGGGAAGACTGCAGAAATTAGCAGAAGAACAGGCGCAACTTCCATTGAAGAAAGGAGACTGGATATGTGGCAGGTAATGATCAGTTGCAATAAGTCTACTCTTGTGCTAATCTATGTTTAATCTGATTGGTTCGTTGCAATTGATCGTTGTAATGTTATGAGGTTTAACTTTTTATGCAGATGCAACTTTTTGAACTTTTCAAGAAATACAAGGTGTTTTGTGTGTGAGGAGAAGCCTCCAAAGCGGCAATTAAGTCCTGGGGAGTGGGAGTGTGACTCGTAAGACTTGCCTATATCTTGACTTGATTTTGAGATCCATGAAGTAGAAATTAATCATGTCAAGATGGAGTTTTAGTTTTAAGTATCCTCTCTATGCTTGTTTATTTGTAGGTGTAATTATATCAACTTCAGAAGAAATATGCTATGTCTGAAATGTGACCACAAGAGACCAATTGCATCCAAGGGTGCAGATATCGCTTCTCAATCTTTGAACAATAGCGTAAAGAATCAGCAAATGCAGACATGGTATGCACAAGAGAAGTGTGATGATCCCCTGAAATTCGTAGAGAGTAAGAGTGAAGATGACATTAGGTCAAGCTCGTTGAATCATGCAACGAGTTTCATGGACTTTCCAGTCGTTGGAGGTAAATGTGAATTATCCAGGGATGTGCAAAAGCAAGAGTTATGGAAGATGGAGATGAACTCTAAAAGCAGAATCTCTAGAAGCAGAATCGTGGGTCGTTCTAGGGAAGATACGAGGGTAGATATTGGCCGTCACAACTCTTACATCTTTCAACAAACAAGTGAAAATCTTGATGATGATGATGATGATGATATGGCTGAATGGTTTGGTGCTGGAAAAAAGTTGTGATACATTCAAATATCCACAAAGTAATCTGCGAATTACTTACAGTGCTTAGAAAATGAATTACTTGCAACATTTATGTGCAGACGATGATCGTAGTATGCAACAATCTCACTGAATCTTATGGTCACTGAAATAGAGAAATATCATGGCTTCACGTGTTCGTTTGAGATTATGTACAGCATTGTTTTTTGCTTATGGTGACACTTTGGAGTACATAGTTTCAATGGAGCTTTCACAATCCGTGTATATGACCAATTTATCCAAATATCAATCATCTTTCGAATTTTGAATCCTTTTCACTTAAAAAGGACGTTTCAACAGCTACAGTTGATTGGAACGTATAATAACAAAACAATTATATGAAATTCAACTCCAGATTCTTCACTTATTCCGGAAAACATTGATATACAGTGAACTGATGAAATCTGAATTGATTCTCACACCATAGGTGATGTTCTAACCTAGTAAGAAAAAAAGAAAGAAAATCTGATCAAGAGTGATATTTTAGACTGCATTATATAATAATTCTAAGATTGTGAAGAATTTACAAGTCTGTGACACTTATGGACTCTCCTCATTCCAAAACAAACATTGTTTTAGCCAAAAAATAAAATTGTGGACTTAATTCAAAACTTGTCAAAATAATATTTGTAGAGGGATGTTCAACGCGAAAAAATAGTGTGTTTAGCTATAAAAATGATTTTTTATCAACTTTTCATTCGTTTAGTAATCTATAGGTATGTTTAGTTCACATTAAATAAATAAAAAACAAACAAACAATCAAACAAATGGAAAAAAAATTTATCCCACAATAAGTGTCGCTTTTACAATTCATGAGATACTAGCTCTTCATTTTGCACAACAATATTAAGTATTTATAAACTAAATGTGTTAGTCTTTCAAAATTAACATAGAGAACTAATATAAGCCTTAATTGTTAAATTAAGGGCAAATTCATCATTTTATAAGACCCTTTAGCTTTGGGTAAAATTTTATAAAATGACACTTATTTAAGGATGTAGGGAGCATAAAATTATTAAAAGCTCACATCATCACATCAGAGACAATATGTTGCAACTTCGATAAAAGTGCACGTGATAAACACAAAAAAAATATATGTTTACCTCTAAGTCGAGTAATTCTTAATCTGTGTCATTTCCTTCAGCTAGAGTATTGAGAAATAACCTGCAAAAAACCATGCTCACAAATTGGAAATCAGGAAAACAAATTGGCAACATTGTGCAGACCGAGTGGTGGAAGGCGAAAAGAATGATGACCTCATGTATTAAGGGTTTGGCGTTTTCTTCCCATGCCGTTGCCCACCTCACTGAAGATAACCTTTCCATCAACGTTGATCTCATTGAGCTCAGAGCATCGCTTCTTTCTGGAAAACCCTCAAACAACATCTGTAGGAAACAACAGATAAAAGATGTATGTCAGCATTTCCCCATAATGTTTTGATGAGCAGTTATCCACATGCTAGCAATTAGTCCTATGGAACTAACTTGGAATCATCAACTAAAAAGAAGGAACATTCTATTCTTACCCTCAAATTATCTCCCAAATTCTTGTGCTGTGGTATGATTCCTAATCTATAATAAATACATGTGAATTTACATTATCATATACTTATAATATGCCTATTCTACATGCATTATATTATATAACAATTAGACATATGTGAACAATTTATGTATAATTACAAAGTACTTCTTTATTTATGCAATATTCATATCATGCGTATATTAAAACAAAATGTGAGGGACAAGATCACACAGATGTGAGCAATACAATTAAAAGAGTGTAACTTATAGAATTTTGATACATATCTAGACGTGTTTTAGCTAAAATCATTCAGATATTAGCTATGCTTTATGAATTTTTTTTGTAAATAGGTGTTTCAATGTGTTTCTAGCACAAATACGGGTATGCCATTTGTAAAAGAGAAGTTCCAATCCAACTATGCAATAAAGCACACCAAACAAGCAAGGGGATACCCTCTTCTGTTTTTAGTTTTATCAATATCCATAGCCAAACAATAGAAGTGGAAAACCAGTAGAAGTGAAATCCCTTTCTAACAGGAATGCCTTTAACCAGTCACTGTACCATACTTGTTGTCTTGTATTTCTCATCTCGACTCTCCAAATATAACTTCTAATTATGAGTGAAGGAGACATCGTACATTAATATGCAAAAGACATTTTATAGGCAATGCCTCATTCTCATAAACATATGGGCAAAAGAAGAAGCTTACCATGAGTTCATCAGCCAGTTCTGAAGATGATGAGAAAAGGAGGCCATTCTTGTTGACATCTATAAGCTCCTTTATGCTTCACACAGAAATTCAAAATGAAGAAAATTGTTCATATATATGTTTCCTATGGTTAACTAATAAATCTAATTAGTAAGATGATCGTGCAAATAAAGTACTCCAATAGATCTTACCAAGAATATGAAACAGCACAGACAGGTAGTCCACAGCCAAACATATCAACTACCTAATTAAACAATACCTCCAACTATGAGAATCTTCCACAACAAAGGTGATTTTCACAAAAATAAGGGGAAACAAGAATATCTTGCACAGTTGATTGTCTAATAAATTGCTATAATAGCCCTTTTCCATTCATAAAGGACTGAGCCGTATTAGCACAGACCTTCATGGGTAAGTCCAGACCTGATGACGAAGTATGCAAACAAACACCTAGATCTGCAGACCCTGTACAAATATAAAGTGAAGATGTAAGTGTTTGTGTGGAAAATAAATATTAAAAAACCATTGAGTTGAGGGTTACCATTTACCAAGAAGCAATGGGTAATCCTCTGCTGAAAGCCACATGGTACGGAATGCGACACGTCTGAGTCTAAGTTTCCTTATTTTTTGCTCGTACTTTTCCTTCTCAGGTCCTTTACCTTCAGTTTGTTCTACTGTCTTAGAATACATTTAAAGAAAAAGGTGATTTGATTGGTGAGGAAAAACTGACGGCTTTTAAGATGGCATTACCAGTGATAATGAATAGCAACCTTGGGTATGAGTATTGTTTTCCATCATGAATTCTGCCCCAAATAACTTCATCACCAGTAGAGTCTTCTTCACCTAATAGGGCAGCAACACGTCTATCATACATAAGTGCAGCTTCCAGTAGAATGCCAAAATCTTCATCTGGAGTCCTGAATCAGATTGATTTTTTGTCTAACCATGTCAATCTAAAATATATGATCATTTCTCATTCATTCTACTAATTGCGGAAGATATCACATAAAGAAAATGTGGCTCAGCCAATTTTGATCCACTGATCTCTATAAATGACAACCAGATATTTCTCAGGAATTCTAGAACAGTGAAAAATGCACAAGTATAACAAGGAGAAGCTGATGTAAATTGTGGTGGCTGGCAATTAAATGATCAAGAACATACCAGCTTGTACTGCTAACGATGAGTGCTGGTCTGTTTTGCTTCAAAAATGTATCAGGGCCAACCTGAGTCGTAAATGGAGGATCATTATCATATGTTCCTGTTGATCCTGCACATGTATGCATTTTAGACCAAATTTAGCAGGACATGCTTAGAATTATTAAAGTGGACAAAAGAATATCTTTCCATCCCTTACCATTGCTTATGCAATCTTGAAGATCATATGGCTTGTTAAGGCTTTTACCGATCCTGCAAAATAACTAGATCATTGTTGACTTTAGTATTTACTGCTCTATTGAAGCTAAAAGCCATATAAACTAGCTCACGTTATGCTTCTCCTCAAGTGAAGCAGGTCGAAAAAATTCAGGAGGTTGATCATACAAAACAGTGGCTCTACAATGACAAAAAGCACAAGAGGACACAAGTGATCAACAATTTGGGCAATTAACAGGCATGCACAACATAATACATGACAAATTTTAATATCATGCTCTTACTTAATCCCCCAGTTCTGGGACAATTCATGTTGCATTGCTCTCGTCACACACAAGGAACCATGAGCCATCTTGCCATAATGTTTCTCAATCCTATTCATGGATCCAAATACCATAGCAATAATATTAAAACCAGCCCCGGAATATTATCAATTAAAAAAAAGTAGGAATAATTTTACCAATGATATAACGCAACAAAGAGACTGCTCCTTCCAAGGGACAGGGCAAGCAGGGTATATCCAAAATTATGCCAATCAACAATGAAAGCTGATTGTCTCCACCAGCTGGCCCACTTGACAACCACTAGAGTAGGAACTGATGGTGGATTCTGCATGAGCATTTATGAAAATATAGTGGAGCTATCATTATTGGAAACAAAAAACAACATGATTTGACTGTGTCCAACTATCCATTATCATGCAATGTCTTCAAGACTTTCAAACAGCCCAGAGAGAAGAGTTTCGCTAAAATACTTGGAGAACCGATGCAAGCCACAACTTCGGAAACATGAAATTGTGGCTCATTTTACCATTTATCCACCGTAATTATCGTTGGCATGCTAAGTTCATCACTTTAACAATAATAAATTAAATATTCCAGTAAAATTTACAAAGATTAAATATATCATATAAAAAGTAAGAAAAACATATGAAAGGACGGCATTTAAAATTGCAAAACTCATGTAACTTGATTATTATCAATCAGAGATTCAAAAATATCTATAATCAAAACAAGTATAAAGCAAGAATTGAATGAGTACCAAACAGTTACTCAACATATCATTAGCATGAGGATATCAAATGCAAAATTTGGACCAAATAACAACAAGATGAAGCTCACCTGCACTATGAAAGCATCAGGAGCTGGTATCTTCACACAAAGGTACCAAAGCAGCATAAGAAACTGAAAGATAGGCTTGAGAATAAGAAACACGGGCCAAAGTATCTTTGCAAGACCTCGAGGTATTGTCGGCCATTGTGGCTGTGAAAAGAAATAGAGATTTTCTCTCAAGACATTAAAATTTGGAATACAGTCAATTTATCAGCAACATCCTTGATAGTACCATTTTGTGGATATGGATAGATTGGTGCTCTAACACCGAAATGTGAGGCTCTGAACCTATCAAAGATCAAATCTTCAATCAGAGAAATAGACACAACTAGTAGTCATTTCTTTCAGTAAAGGCAGTGTATGATCAAACAAAAATATTTTGTACAATCTTATACCAATAAGAGCAATAGAACAGTATAACAAGTCTTCATCTCTGTAGTTTAATAAGTATGAATAAACTCTCCAGCACAACTACTGATAAATGAGAATCTTTTCAGATGGTTACACCATCCAAGACTAAGTTGACAAACATCAGTGGCAGTGTTAGTATTTGATTGTATCAGGTAACAAATTCATTGCCTGAATACTCCCTTTTACAGATCATAATCTGTTTTGTTTGTGTAATACTAGACTGTTTTTGTTTCTTAACTTCTTTCCTAGGGTTTTCTAGGGACTGTGGCAGTTGCATGAATGGAACTTAATGCTGACTAAGAAATGAATAATTGTACTACTTTGATCACTCTATTATATGACTAATATGATCTAGAAAGTAAGCATAAAAGGTATTACAGCAGATTCACATGCACAGCATCTTAATCTTTTTGTCTCTGACCCAGAACCCTTCTGCAACATGAAATAAATCAATAAATCATGCAATGCATTTGCGGAACAGATGTGGTGAATAAATTTCATAAAGGGTGCAACAAGGGCTAAAACAGAAGGTCAAGAAATGCTTAAGAGGGTATTGTTAGCATGTTCTGTGTGTAGACTCCCATAAATAGATAAACAGATGCTTCTACTTTTCCTTCTTCTTGTACGTTCAACAAAAGAATATAACTTTCTATTCCAACATAAGAAATACACCCCCACTTAGAAGATTTCGATGTTCACACTATCTAACTTAATAAAAACAGACAACTGCAATGAAATGTAATCTACAAACACTGTGCATGCTCCCATTTCCTTCAATGCTAATGTAATACCCAAAAAGAGAAAATGAACAAACATTTATATCCAAAAATAGCATAAAATATAAAAACAATTAGTGATGTCAATAAAAACATTTATGTACAGAAGACAAAATTCATTAACAAGATCAATCTGCTAAAGTAAAAGCTGGGTGGCAGTAATACTTTGTGTTCATCTCCAGCAATTCTACATATAATCCATGGTTGCCATTCTTATACCATGAAAATATATTATTTGCCCAGATAAAAGGATTAGGGTTGGGTGAAAAACAGTAGACAATTTTATAGGTGATAAAAGACACAAGCATACCTCCATATCCAATAATATCAACATCCAGGAAAGCCTGCAAGAAAATTGCAAATTTGTTATAACAAACTTCCAAAAGGATAATGAGAATCATGCAGCCCTCTCACAAAGAAAATAAATTCAATTGCAGAAAGCGAATTGTTTTTATTTTAGTATGTTGTTCAAGAGTTTTGACCAATAATATACTGTTGTATTTCCACACACTCTAATCTGCTTGGTTTCCACAGAAATAACATACTTCAGATCAAGTTTTGGCATAACATAGGTTATTTTCACAAAAATAATGCAATCATGCATGATCAATAAGTAGTTAATTTTTAAATCTTAATATGCTGGATTGCTGGTAGATGTTCTCTGTCTTGGTATCCAATAATAAATAAAAGATAATTGCTTCAACATCTTTTATAAAAATACTCAGAAACAGATTTGCTGTCAAAATCTGGAAGTAAACTGCTAGATTGACACAAGTTATAACATGATGGCTCAATTCTTTCCCATCATAAACGCATATACCAATTCCAAAAGTAAGCCCATACATCATTCATTTTGCACATATAACATCCAAGTAAGCCCATATAAAACCCACACATCAATCATTTGAAAACAAAATTGAGGGTAACATAATTCGATTTCTGGCAAAGAGAATGGGGAGAGAGGGAGAGAGAGAGAGAGAGAGAGAGAGAGAGAGAGAGAGAGAGAGCAAATTTAGTATAAGGTCAACTGCTATGAGAATCAAAACAACTAAAAGGGCAGAAAAAATTCCTAAACCACTTTCATTTCTTTGCTCCCCCCCCCCCCCCCCACAAAGCAATTATATTTATATCAACCTCATGTATCCTGCCAATTCTTATTTATCAAGATAAATGCAAAAGATATATATAATTCCTCATCAAAACAGAAGAAGACGATCTAAAAGTGAAAATCAATACCCCCTTATCCAATTGTCTTCATTCAAAATTACAAGCATGTTGATATGTTGGCTTTCTTGAAACCAAGCACATAAGTTTTTCTTTAGCCTCGAAAGAAAATGATCCCTGTCTATCAATAATCCAACTTGTTACATGAAATAAGCTTGAAAAATATGACTAAATGACTATACACTCTATGGCTAGCAAATAACTACTTACATTTAGGATAATTTATAAAATGCTCAAAATTCAAAAAGATAAACTAATACTCTGAACACAAAGAAAGCATAAATTTAAAATAATTACAGATGATTGCACAAACATAAACATGTATTGATGTGCATAAAGATAGACAAATACCTGCCGAGCAAGGGAAAGTGCATGGTATTGCATTCTGGGACTCCTGCCAATGTCACCAAGCACCACCACAGCAGCTCGATTCCTCTTCCCCATTGGAAATGCTTTGTTCTTTTAAATTAAGGTAAAAGACGTTTCGTACATCAGAGATATAAATCACACTTAGATAAATGCAGTTTTCATAATATTCAGATTCATTCATGAAATTTCCTTTTAATATCAATCTGAAACATCACAAAAAGAAACCATCAATTTTTATTGTGGGACAATCTTATCCTTTAAAACAAAATCAAAACATAAATTCAAAAACAGATTAATTTCTTTTGATAATTTGCTAAAATTCTTATAAAGATCTGCTAATATATAAATAAATACATCAACATTTGCTCAATACCCATCCCAATGAACTGCTCAGAATTCATGCAGAAATCTGCTAAAAAGGATGCTCAACAAGCATGCAAAATCTATTCAATATCATACACAGAAGCTACTCAAAATCTGTCACTGTAGAACACTGACACTGTTTCAAGAGTATCAGTAAAATCAATGAACCAAAACTGGAAAAAAGAAAATTTTCAACAGTATGCATCTTAATCATGCATTTGGCAGGCCCGGAATTTCCAATCCTCAAACTTTAGATGTTATAGTTCAAATGCTAATCAGAAACCCAAATTTACTTTACATAGAATTACCAAAATCCTAGTATTGTTTCAACCAAACAGTATTATGACTAAGATCTCACCTTCATCCTCAAGAAGGGGCAATGGCAAGCAGCAAATCTTTTCAGTATTATTCTTGGCAATCAGTGGCCTTTACCATGAAAGTTGCTCTATCGGTTTGAAGGAACTGTTGAGTACAACAGAACACAATTACCTGCACCCACTAAACATGGAGATAACTTTCGATGATTCTGGGAAACATGAAATTTCCATTCAAACTGCAAAGCATGATTAGATAGAGCCACGAAGGGGTAGTTTAATGGTTTGAGATTATTGATTACGAATATGTAAATATAGTTTGATTGTGAAACCCATAAAATTAGGGCTAGAATTTGAAGAAAGGGAACTAGGGCTTTGAGATCCAAATCAAATCAGGGCTTAGCCGATGAATTAAAATCCCCAATCTTCTAAGTTAGGTTTTTAATTATTAAACTTTTATGGAACGATAAATAAGAGTTTCTTGGCTGAATTTCATGTTATGGTCTGGTTTTTTTGTTTTCATGAAGAAAAAAATTAAGTTTATGATTTGAAATTGATTTTTGAGACCCCTGTTTTAGTTAAATTTGTTTCTACAAATGTTTTTATTTATCGAGGCCAAATTAATTAATTTTTTCTGTTATGAATTCATGTTTTATTCTTGATGTCAAAAGTAATGTTGATTTTAATTTTAAAACTAGAGCATATAAGTGTAATTGTGTAATTATTGTATATACTTAAATAGAGTGTGAAGTCAACTTAAATAAAAAATGAAAATTGAACACTAGCATAATGGATAACAAAAAATGCACATAAATTGCATTCCAAAATTAGTACCATCAACAATTCACCAAAATATATTCAAACTCTTTACCTCTATCATATACGACATTTTCCATTTCACTTTATTTTTTATCTTTAATTTTAAAATAATCATTACATACATGATATGATCTTAATTGATGAGGAGAGATTTATTTTTACATGTAAGAAATCATTATGTATTGCTAAATTCTAGTGAAATTGTGATCTAGGGCATGTATAGGCTTCAAAATTTATATGCCAACATAATCAAGGATATGCATGGTAATTTCACACTCATCTTCAACGGACAAATATCAAAAATTTGCAATCATTCATCATATGGCCAACATAATTGAGATATGCAACTACACTAATTGACTAATTGGTTCATCTTAGAGGTGTTGGACCCCCAACCCGAGCTAAGACCATACGTTTAGCTTGATCGAATTACAAAGGTGGCTTTCAAGAATTCAATCTGAATAACTCATTGAGCAGACATCCAGGTGATCCAACCAGAATAGTATACATGGACGGCAACAAAACGACCCGACCATGATCAATTTCATGGCTGATCCGACGGGGTATTGTAGACCCAGCCAGGATGCAGGTGGACCAATCAAGCTGGGATCTCCTAACTTATAGGGAATAGTGAAGGGAAATAACTGCCAACTCCCTAGAAAATAGGCTATAATCAAAGGAGTAGTGGGCATGATCCCCACTACTCGAGCTCTTCTTTAGGCTATAAATAGAAAAAAAATTAACTTGTAAATGGTTCGAATACTTTTGTATTCAAGTACTAGAGAGCTCATTTATCTACTATAAATTATATACGATTCTGGTCAGCCACTATAAACCGACCGGGATCAACCCAACTAAATTGCCCGAGTAGGCCCGGGCCAGTGTTTTTTGCACTTTTTATACACTTTCTTTATTCAATTTTGATCATTTGAACCGTATTTTCTTCAATTTGAGTGTTCGACTAGGAATTAAACCATTAAACAAATTTCGACGTCAACAAGAGGGTTTCATGCATCTTGCTTGCATGCACAACCATGCTCTCTATCGACCCTTTTACACTTTTTTAGCATTAGTTATGGTTTTTTTTCCCTTTTTCCTGATGTATGCCATTGAGTATTTTGTATTTTTAATATAGCTCATTTGTCATTTATTGTTAGGTAGTAAATAGGTTATTTTATAGTTGATAAAGTTTGATTTTTATGTATTTTTATGTGATTAAATACATTATTTTTGTACTTATATGTATTTTTTGTATCACAATACTTCATATATTATTTTCAAAATTATTTCAGGAATTTTAGAGTATTTTTGGATCACAAAATGTGTTCATGGATCGAGAAATAAAGTTGAAACGAAGTTGGACTAGTTTAGGTCCAAAAACCCAATATAATGGGGAGCTCAGTATCGTCCCAATCTGCTAGTGTGAAGCTCACCGCAGCCCAATGAAATTTTGAGAAGTTTTGGGTTGAAGAATGAAGAAAGTCCATCTCCTAAGGGTTTTAATACACATTTTGGAGTCTTCTTCAAGGAAGAGAGGCGTGTTAGAGAGAGATGAAGACTTGGGGAGCACGAAACACCTTTACATTAATTTTTCTCATGAATTCATCTTGAATTTTCATTATTTTGATTTCAAGGATATAAGGCTAGACTCCATATTTCGGTTAGAAGAGATGTTTGAACCTGTGTATTTATTTATGCTTTCGTAATTCTCTCTTGATGTTTTGATTGTGATTGTTTATGTTATCTGATTGGCTTGATTTGGATTATTGATGTTTGATTTGGATTGACCATCTAAGTTGAGTATTTGATAATTAATTACTAGGATTTTATATTATAAATCCTAATCATTGTGGTTTTATTTGCATTAATAGTAAACTAGAGGTCGTGCATCTCTAAAGTAGCAAATCCTAAATTATTCAATTGAGCTTGAATATTTAGGGTCTAGGTTATTCAATTAAACAAGGTTAATTAGTAATTTTATCCTAATTTAACTAATCTTAAAAGATGATTCGATTTAACAGAACTTGTAGTTAGATTAGAGGTTATAATTTCATGAAAAACTGAAAAAAAAAAAGATATTACATGAAGTATGAGATAATTGATGCCGAGGATAATTGAACTGATAATGTAATACATTCATTTATTGATTTCTTCATATTTATTTTGCTTTCTAGATTATGTAATTAATTTAGTGATAGTTCTTAATTAATCCAAAACCTCTTATCTTGGTTATTTCATTGAATTGAACATAGGAGGTATAATTAGTTCATCACTTCTTGTAAGATCAACTCCGACTTGCATTATCTACTAGTTAATTAAATTAGGAAGAATTTAATAATTTTATCGTGTCGCGATAGCACGATCATTTATGTACCTTCCAAACTTCTACAACCATTGATCTCATTATCACCTCTTTATATGAATTTTACATTTCATTAAAAAAAGTGAAGATGTGATTATATCATTGTCTATGAAGTGGAGGGAGTATCACCAGTTAGCTAGCTATGGGCCCATCACACATAGACAATGCTCACACGATTCAGAACCCGTTGGTTAAAAAATTGTGGAGAGATAAATGAAATCGAACTATGATAATTTTGATTTTGGTTTCAGTTCGTAGAGGTGCTTGATCAAAGTCTCATCCCAGATTTGAGGTGGATGTTATATAAGACATCGAACAAAAATCTCATTTGTGCATTTGTAGAGCGTTAGCAACCAAAGACCAACACATTCCATATATCATGGGGTGAGATGACAATTACGTTGGATGACATATTTTGTCTCACCGGACTTTCTGTTAGTGGACGCTCAATAATAATAGAAGAGGGTAGAAGCAGACCGGAACAACCTATGGTTGTACGTACTTAATTTGAATATTTAGCATTTGGAATAATAGTGGTACTGTTTCTCAATTATTTGAGTTTTTTTCCAATGATTTAACTATGATTTAGCTTTGAAACTTCTTGTCGTACGTTTAATTTGTGATAGTTGTTGCATCACCATGAATCATAAAACAAACTTAATAGTGGGAGACGGCTTATTCAGTTAAAATCAACTCTATTCGACCAATGGTGGTCGAACGGAGTACATTATGTTCGGTCATAAGTCGAACATAACATAATTTGTTCGACCAATAATGATCGAACATTTTATATTTCGTTTGACCATCATTAATCGAATAGAGTCGGTTTTGGGTAAAAATAAGTTTACTATAATACAATCAACAAATAAATGATTAATTAAAGTCCACCAATCTAATAAGAATACAAACAACGTCTACACGATCCAATTTAAAACCAACAATGTAATAAGAATACATAAGTCGCAATGTTATGAAAAACAAAGGTAATATATGGTACAACATATTACCTTCATGATGTGTATATAAAAACCTAATCATCATCGACCTGAATAGTTTCTTGACCTATAGATGAATTTTCACTTCGCCTTTTAGCAGCATACTTCATAATGCATCTTTTATAAATTCAACCTATTCAGCAGCACAAGATAGACGATGTTCAAACAAATGATCTATTATCGGTGATAACAGGCATCATCATCCAATTTTACCTACAAAAAAAAGCAACACATGAAACCAATGATATCTAAAATGAGAATTGTTGAAGAAGGCAATACACAATGAACTTTTACCAAAATATAATGGTCGTGATGAACAAGGGCCATGCAAACAAGTCTCGACTTTGTTGGTATTTGTGCCCTCAATGGTAACACTGTAACACACAATTATGGAGAGAGATAGACAATAGCCATGTTTTAAGCATTCATGATCAAATATGTCATTTTTGGGAAAGTTCACCAATGATTGATGACATAATAGGTCTTTTGTAGCAACTCAAGTTTGATATCAACTCTTTAATCCGATCTTTTATACCATATATATTCGAGTACAATCCTTGAAAGTCTTTGAGCTCCTGGATGAGATCACTACGAACTTGTAACCATGAATTTTCTCCCAATCCTATTGCATGGGCTATGCTTTGGAAACCACAGTGGTCGTCTTCCAAAGGATTTTTTATACTCAACACATGTGGTTGCAAACTCAATACATGTGGTTGCAAAAGAGATGAAAGTTGACCTATAAAAACTTGATCACCAGCTTTGCGGACTAAATGTTGTCTTATCGGTTGCATTTTCCTCTTCAATAGAATAGAAGTTGGTGACGGCTTGGCAAACTGATCTACATAAGTATTTTGTTTCTCCTCAAACGAACAACTATCATGAAATGATTGAACGTATTCATACTTATTTGGGTTATGTTTCATCGAGGTTTTCTTTTTTCTTTTGTTTTGTTAGGCCTACCATGAGGATGTATGATCATCACAGGTTCTTACAACGACGAGGTCGAAGGTATTGATATCTCACGAAATATTTTCAGCAACAACTTTTGAGACTTAGAAGCCTCTCCAAACATGTTATTAATATCACCAACAATTTTGACTCAACGATTGCCAAAATCAGCATTCATACTACCTTCCATGTTAGATAGTTCGTAGTCCAATTTTCTCTAAAAATGATGGACCATCTCAAGCTGGATAACTTGATCATCCCGTGTCAACACAACAAGCTCATGTGCACAAGACAAGCCACACGTCTTCCTCAAAACACAACCACAAATCAGGATATACACCGCAAGTATCCATATCACCTATCTCCTAAAAAAATCTTATTAAGGACATGATTAGACATTAATCCTTTGAATATTTTTGAACAGAGGAGAAGAATATTAATGTGGTGCCACATTAAGACTTTGTTCAAAAGAGGCCTTCACGTGAGTATATGACATGATGGGTAGATGTATTTTTTCCCATGATATCTTAAAATTCGATTGACTCATGGTCAATTATTTTTTGAGTTTGACATGTGCACTCTCAACCCTATAAGTACACAACTTTGTTAGTAAATATAATATAAATAAGACGCTCAATAATAGTTCATAGATTAATCAAAATGTTACCTGCTCCTCGTCATATTATCAAAATGCGTAACGTTGTTGGTCCAACACAAGATAAACTTCTCATTATACGGCTGGATCCAATTTTTGATGGCATAAGCCACAACCCTAAAATGATCTCGGTAGTCAGCCTCAACTCTCCTAAGTAATTCATTGAATTTAGGTTCATCTTCAATAAAAATCAATATATTCCAAGAGTGATTGAATTGTTCTCACTTCTTCATTCTACCGAACATATTCTTGCAATTGGTCAAAATATTATTGTTGATATGTCACCGACATAGCATAGCAAGTGTGTGGAGTTGGGATAACGTAACACTTATATATAGCATTTATGAGTGCAAGCTAGTGATTCATTATAATGACCTTTGGTAAGCAACCGTCATACATTAATCATTTCACATATGTTAGGAAGGGCCTATCTGTAGTTATCCTTGTGCCCTTAGGACATATATACACACGCCACAGAGAAAGTTATATTTGTAGAAGTGACACCAACCATTTCCAAAAGTGACATGTGGCGTTGATGTAGTTATTTTGCTTGAGACACAAACTTTGATGTCAGAAAATACAAATATGATCGTGACTGTAACACTCATAAGGGTTGGCAACTCAATTGAGTAAAAAGACAAAAGAAAGTAAAAAAAAAAAAAGAAAATAAAGTGAAGGTTGCAACCAAATGAACAAACGTTGAAATCCCAATCTTTTCTCTAACTTGGGTTGATCAATTAAAATTTAACAGATGTTATTTTTTTGATTGATTCAATTAAATTTTATATGGATAAAATGTATGTTGTAAATATTATGAATAATATATATTTAAAATATGTAGATATATATATCAAAATTCGTATTTTTTAATTCTCTATAAATAGACACCAATATTGACATATTTTGGAACACCATCTTAAATTCTTTATTTTCTCTTCTATTTTTTATCATTTATCTCTCAATTTCTATCATGGATCCAAACCATCATAATTATTTTCAGAACTCCCAAAATTATCCAAAATTTCAAAATTATCCAAGCTTTGAACCTCAATCTTTTCCTCTCTTAGAAGATTATCCAAGCTATTATCAAAACTCTCAGTTTTCTCCGAGTCTAAATCAAGATTCTATCTCTGAGCATGTCCAACCACCACAAAATACCTCTCGAAATTTGTTTCAAAATGTTCAACAACGAAACACAAACCAAAAGTGGGTAAAAAGTGTAAGTTGGACTGTGAAAAAAGATATAGCTTTAATGTCTTCTTGGTGTTTTGTTAGTGAAGATAACAGACGTGGTAAAAATCAAAGGTTTGTCTTTATATAGGTATAGTATATAAAATGTACACAAATCATCAAGATGAAAATTCGGATGAGATAAATGAAAGAAATGTGAATTCTCTAAAGGGTCATTGGAAACGACTTAATGAGAGTGCAAATAAATGAATTGCTGCTTATAGTGAAGCGTATTCTCGGAAAATAAGTGGAATGAGCTAGATAGATATTGAGGAAGAAGCTCATGAACTAGTTTCAGAACATGTGTGTATTCAATGAGGTTATGAGTAAAAATGAAAAATGGGCTTTAAAATTAGATTATAGTTCACATGAAGAAAATATAGAAAGTAATGAAGAAAGTGGTGGCAGCTCAAAGAGAGTAAAAACCAATGAAATTGAAGATTATTCCACCTCATCCAATCCAAAAACTCCAGACAGTGAATGCTCAATTAATCCTGGTCCCATAGACAGAGATATGGTGAAAAGAAAGGGAATAGGTAAGAATTCGCAATATGCAGGTTCTACTAAATTTGCTGCAGAGATTCGAGCAATATGGCTCACTAGAAAAAGTGAAGCTGAAAAGATGAACCAATTGGGAAGAGAGAGACTCGAATTTAAGAAAAGAAAGGAGAAAATGAAGATTATGAAGGTAAATTTTGGTATTTTGAGGACATTGTTGGCTAAAGATAACTTATCCTCAGAAGAGAAAGAGATGAAACGTCATCTAATGAAAATTGTGTCTAAACAGTCAATGTAGTTTTTTTTCTTGTTATTTAAATTTATGTCATTTAATTTATGCAATTTAAATTCATGTAATTTTACTTTATGTAATTTTAATTAATGTAATTTTTATTTATGTCATTTTAATTTGTGTTATTTAAGTCTAAACAATTTTAATTTGTGTAATTTAACTATTGTTTTATCTCATGCATTTGTCTTATCACTTTTTGACATTTGTCTTGTCAATTTCACCACAATTTTCAGCGTTAATCATATGCATTTGTCTTGTCAATTTTTTACTTTCATCACATGCATCCATCACATCACTTATTGGCATGCATCACATGCATATATCTTAAAACTTGTCTATATATACGAATTGGATTCATATTAAACTAGCACACTAAAATCCTTATATCTTACTATCCTTCACAATCCACTTTACAAATGTCTTTCGATGAAAATTCTTCTGCCTATTCAGATTCAAACTCTAGTTATGACAATAAATGGGAGGAAATTGATGAATGGGATAAACGAGTTGCTCAGCAGAATCGTTAATTTGATCGTATCATAGATGATATGATCATAAACATTTACAATCTGGTCATAGGAGATCACACTCCTAGAGCCAGAAAAAGGTATTGTGAAAGAAAAAAGAAGATTGGTGAGAAGCGTTTGATGAACAACTATTTTTTCAACAGACCGACGTATATTCCTAAGGTCTTTTGACATAGATTTCGCATGCAAAAATCAGTATTCCTTTGTATAGTGGAAGCTGTAACTGCCAATGATGTATATTTTCAATAAAGATCTAATGCAACTGATAAACAAGGTCTTTCACCGATTCAAAAATGAACTGGAGCTATGAGGTGTTGGCGTATGGGACACTTTCGATGTTGTTGATGAATACTTACGAATGAGTGCAACTGTGACAAGACAAGCTCTCATAAAATTTGTAGAAGGGGTCATATCCTGCTTCGGTAATAAGTATCTTAGAAGACTCAATGAACATGATTTGGCAAGACTGCTCTATATTGGGGAACAACGTGGATTCTCAGGCATGATAGGCAGTATTGATTGCATGCATTGGGAATGGAAAATTTATCCTACTGCATGGGCTGCACAATATGCAGGGAGAAGTGGAAAACCAACAATCATTTTGGAAGTTGTTGCATCTTATGACTTATGGATATGACATGCTTTCTTTGAAATACAAGGTTCATGCAATGATATTAATGTACTCCACCGATCTCCAATTATTAGTAATATTTTAGAAGATCGAGCACCAAAGGTTAGAAACATTGTGAATGGTCGGGAAAATGATAGAGCATATTATTTCACTAATGATATATATCGTTCATGGGCTGCATTTGTCAAGTCAATTACTTCTCCACAGCTCCAAAAGCACAAGTTGTTCGCTCAACACCAAGAGGTTGTATGAGAAGATATTGAACGAGCATTTGGGGTTTTACAAGCTCGTTTCACATTTTTTCGACGTCCATGTCTTGTTTGGGATAAACTGTTGATGGGAAAAATTATGATAATGGGTATCATCATGCACAATATGACAGTAGAGGATAAACGAGACACTTACTAAAATTATTTTGATCTCATTGAATTTTTAATGGATGATCCTACAAATGATGATCAACGTTTTCAATACTCTAATGAACGCATTGCAAATTTGTCCACTTATATAATTATTAGAGAAAAGCTTCGCAATAGAGAAGCTCACGAACGCTCTAAGAATAACTTGATTAAGCATATATGGCAAAATTTTGAAACTAGTTAGGAATTAATATATAATTTGCATCTTCTGTATTTAATTTTTTTATTTATTTCATGCAACTTCTTGTATTTTGATTTATTTCTTTTCAATTTCGTATTTCAACTCTTGTAAAGTTAATTTCGTTATTGTATTCTATTCTAAATGTGTTTTAAATTATTTTCCTTAATATACTTATAGATTTAGAATATTAAATTATTTAATGTCTTTTTTATACATTTTAAATATAATAAATATTGATTAAAAATATATGTAACTAATAAAAAATAAAGAAATTATTATTATTTTAAGTTGGATTGGGTTGAGGATGTGGATATAAAAAAGATAGAGTTAAGTTAAATTATAGGTTGAATATGTGGATCAGAGAGAAATTAATATTTTATTTTAGATTGGGTTGAGGAAGGGTTATGAGTGTGGGTAGTCTAATAGTAAGTTAACTTGTGATTTTACAAAATTTAAAAAATACTCATAATCAAATTGCAATTTTTGATTATTTCGTGATTTTTTTGTAAGGGAGCTATATATTGTGTTATATTATATTACTATTATATAGAAGAATACTACTATAATGTTATAATAGAGTATGAGATTAATACTACTTATTATTAATATAACTATAATACAAGCTTATATTAGTATGATCTTCTAAAATATAATATATTGCATTATTACATTATGATTCTACATTAAAAATATATTACATTATTTTATAGAATATATTTTGAGTATATTTTGTTTATTTATAGCATAATATGAGAATTTTTTTTAATAATAGATAGCTTCAAATCCAAACAGTCAAAGATTTTATGATTAAAATATGTTAATAATCCACATAATCAACCGTCATTTAGAATGTGTAGATTTTCCTTTGAAGACGCATCTCTGTCTCAATTCTCGTTCTTGTCCAGCAAACTGGATATGAAAGCAATCTTTTTATCTGATTTCAACAATATTACTCAAAGTCAATCGCCATTAATAAGTATTAGGCTTCAAATTCTAACTCTAAAGCGCATTGGGTCTCCGAGTTTAAGCAAGCGAGTCGATTGACGACTCAGCAATGGCGGATCGTGATGGAAAATCGGCGAAAGAAGAGTACACAACCTACGCCTACATTCTCCTCTACATTGCACTCTCCAGTGGTCAGATCTTCTTCAACAAGGTCTCTTCGTCACTGCCCCTTTATCTTCTAATCTCCCGCTTTTATTTTCTTGGCATTTTGTCGAACAGCTGGTGGGCTGCATGGATGATCCGTTGAATGTGTATAAGTTGAAAGTTTTCTGATACTGGGTGCTTCAGTTTTGATATAATTCATTTTCATGGGTGTGCTAACTAACTTAACTAGGATCTGAATAACATTTTATTGTTGCATTGATGTGTTAATGGTAAGCTTAATCTGGATAGTCAATTTTACCTATGTTTTAACTCGTGAGAGATGGGGGATGATGTAGAAGTACATTGATATTTGTAGAAGACTCTCTTGTGTGTGTGCATTGATTTACAATTGTAGGCAAAAATGTGAAATAACTCCTTTACTTTGTTTCGAAATGTCTTATATGCACAATATAGAGTGAATCTGCACAAAGCTAATCGAGTGACCGATAACCTTCAATGATTGCAGTGGGTTTTATCATCAATGGAAATAAACTTTCCATATCCTCTGGGGCTGACGCTGCTTCACATGGTCTTCTCCTCTGTTCTTTGTTTTGTGCTTACCAAAGTTCTCAAGGTAGGTAACTAAAACCATGAATGAAACTTCATTCATTTTTTATATTGCTTATTATGGAGTATCGAATATTCATTTGCACATTTTTCAGATTATGAAAGTCGAGGAAGGAATGACATTGGATATGTGAGTACTTTTATGTTTGACGTATGACCTACATTTCCTATTCTGATGTGACTTAATAAAGTTAGTGCTTTAAGGTTGTTTTCTCTTGTTTTTGTTTTCATTTTTTCTCCTTTATATTTTTCTTTCCTTTTTGGGTGGGGGCAATGATAGATTGCTGGTATAAGTATATTTAACAAGTCTAACGAAATAATAGAAAACACTAAACTATTAGAGAAATTAATGAAACTGGTCCTGACAGTAACAGGTGCACAACATGTGTGCCCAAAAGTTAGTCCTGTTGAAGGGGATAGCAGTACTTATGAACTGTTTCTCTTTATCTATATATTTTACCCCGTTTTATTGCATTACTTTTATGGGCGCCTTTTCATTGAATTATCTTGTAATCGCATTATAATGTATTAATAAGTCAAACATTGCATGTACAGATATGTATCTTCTGTGATCCCGATTGGTGCAATGTTTGCCATGACACTTTGGCTTGGAAACACCGCTTACCTCTACATATCAGTTTCATTCGCTCAGATGTTGAAAGCGATCAGTAAGTATGAACAACTATTGGTGGAATAGTTGTGATTGCCAACACTTAATTTTATGAGCAAACTTTCATCTGGACTTAATCCTAGAAATACCGATTTTAATCTTTGTCCATCTACAGTGCCTGTTGCCGTATTCATCCTTGGTGTATTAGCAGGACTCGAAGTTATGAGTTGCAGGATGCTCCTCATAATGTCAGTGATCAGTTTAGGTGTGCTGGTTGCTTCTTATGGGGAAATGGAAATCGACTGGATAGGTGTTGTTTACCAAATGGGAGGTGTAGTTGGAGAAGCTTTAAGACTAATATTTATGGAGATTTTAGTGAAACGGAAGGGAATAAAACTAAACCCCATATCTGTGATGTATTATGTCAGCCCATGCAGGCATGTCCTCTATCCTCTACAAGTTTTTTAAATATTTATTTATTTATTATTGTTGTTGTGCTATTATTGTTATTGTTATTATTGTTATTACTATTAATTATTATTTTTCAGATTTTAGTTGCTTGTATTCTGTCTGTTACGAATAACATTTGGCTGTTTATGCAGTGCTCTTTGCCTCTTAATTCCATGGATATTCCTGGAGAAACCTAAGATGGATGCACAGGGGACATGGAGCTTCTATCCTGTTGTGTTGACTCTTAATTCTCTTTGTACATTTGCCCTTAATCTTTCAGTTTTCCTTGTCATCTCACATACAAGTGCACTGACCATTCGTGTGGCTGGGGTTGTGAAGGACTGGGTTGTAGTTCTGCTCTCAGCACTTCTTTTTGCCGATACAAACTTGACGCTTATCAACCTTTTCGGTTATGCCATTGGTAAGTGTTGTTTGCATGTAAAATATACGACAGCAGAAATTGTGGCAGTTCACTGAAGTCTTGTGTTCCTCCCTTTCTTCATAAACTTAAAAGTACATGTTTAATTTTATGTAGCTTGCTGGTGAAATAATTTCTGGTTACAGATATCGGATCAGATAGGTTATGATGACTTGGCTGGTAGCCAAGGAGCATCTATGCTCTTGGATCACACACTCTGGGTAAAAATGATATCACCTCAAGAAATAATTCAGCACATTAATTACAAAAGCTTGGAAGAATTACTACAATAAGGTTTAAACAAGGATTTAAGAATGCACCTCATAATCTTTCCTCCTTTGATTGTTATCCATATATAAAATCTTGGGCCATTCCCAATAGGTTGGGAATGGATGAAAACCCCGTGGGAGCTGGTAAATTGGAACAAACTTGCTTATGATTGGATGTTTGTGGTGATCAAATCAATGGAATTGGAAACAAATTCCAGAACGTTGATTTGTTTCTAACCCATTTGTTTGTATCCGTTGTGACCTTAAAATTGATAGGGCAGATCCAAGAAGTCTTGCATGGTATATAGCCACCCCACCCCCCTCCTTTATTGGCAGTGTCAATGAGCCTGACATTTTGAACATTTCAGAAGTTTGATTTATTCACTTCTTGGCTGGTGCTTTCATTACTGCTGTTACTTTGCTCCAAAGTCCAAGCAAATGTATCCCAAGTATTTTCTGTAGTATAACAAGTAAACCGAATGATGATATTCTGGATGTTTCTGCAGCTATTGCAGGGGTAGCTGCATACAATAATCACAAGTTGAAAAGAGAAACTTCTAGAGTTAGCTCGGACTATCATGCTCAGACAGTTCCATTAGTTTCAGTTTCAACCATCAACCGGTGAAACAAGAAAAAACACACTCAACAATACTCAGGTCTGTAAGAAAAAAATTGTTCTTCAAGCACTAGATATCCATAGTTGGGGAAGGATCCCTTACTGAAAGATGTTTATCAAGGAAACACAATAATACTGTTTTAAATATCGATCATTGTAATTTATTTATTATTGTAGCCAAGGATCCAGATTCAGTTTTTTTTCTTTTCTAAAGTGGAGAAAATACACAGAATTGTAGCTGTGGATGAGGTTAATACATACAACCTTTGTTTTTATGCAGAAAGGTTGACAAATCTTCATAGAACTGACATTAAATGTTCTAATTTGGATCCTTGGGTATTTCTCGTACAGTTGCTCTTGTAATTGTATTATACACTGAAGCTATAATGGAATTAAATTCATGTCAATGCATCTATGATTTCTACATTTACAGTTACATGTTTTCAGACTAATATGATACATCAATGTTTTTCGTGTGGCATATCTGATTGTTCAGTGAGTAGATCTTAAGTGACTGCGTGGTCTCTTATGTTTATTAATTTAGTAGCCTTAGAGTTAGCAAATAGCAACACAACATAGCCTCTGCAGTAATGTTTGTATCAGGCAAGCTTAGAAGAATGGAAGAAGAGATGAGACTGGAGATGGAGAAGTGAGCTCTCTGGCAAACTACATTTTATCGGTATGTTTTCTTATATTGTGGCCTGGTTTTTATATCTTACTATGTTCTACTTTTATTTTATTTTCTACTCCTACTGTCCTATAAAAAGAGTCATGTTTACATACCTTTGTTATACCCAGTATATTTTATCACTATATATATGTATATATGTGTATGTGTGTGTGTATATATATTGTATGTTATAAAGAAATACAACATTATATAGTAGGAGGAATAAGAGATGTCATATGGTGATTCATTTAATATAGTCGTGTGGTCGACCATGCAGCCGTTTCTCTATGCCTCCATGATGTTTGTTTCATTCTTTGTTATTGTTTTGCACTATATATTATGTCAGCTATTTGAGCCTAATTATGCTAACACAGTTTAATAGGTACTGATGGAAAATAAGCACACCTTGCCTAATAAACCGACTGATCTTCAAGACCTCTAAGAGGGGAGAACTTTGATTCAGAATCATATTGAGTCCTTCCAAACCTCTTCGATACTTCGATTGATGATCGGGTCGGAGCTGGCCACCTCCACCATAATGACTTGGCATCTCAGGGAATCAGGCGGTTCAACTTTCTTATAGGAAATTGATTGGTGAGTGTTTGGATTTTGCAAATATCGATTTGAATTCATGTTAAATTCTTGAATGCAATTCCTAGGTCTATGCATGTTTAGATCTTATATTATATTTTGATGTTTTATATTTTGTATTTTATTATCTTTAACACACGATATGTATTAATAATAATTAGGAATGCCATTTATACATGTTATATCTATTATGCAGTGGTTATTTTAAAATACAATATGAAACATAATTTGGGATTGATGATCTCGTTTGAAGTGGGAGTGTGTTCATTAAAATGACTAGTATTCAATTTTTGAATCACCTAAATTTTCGAGTAGTTATTATTTCGTGTGCTCCTATCTCGTTTAAGCAAAATGTGCAGCATATATCCTAGCATAAAACATTTGGTTTTGATCCTTAACGTTTCGAAAAATAAACCTTGTATATCTTCTTTACTTTGTTAATGGAGTTGCAATTAAAAAGACCTTTCTGATATAAAAAGAAAAAAAACTTGGGACTTTAAAAAATAAAAGCCAACCACCCTTTGAGATATATTTATGAGTGATGCTTGTGTCACATTGTACGACGGTATAATCGAATAATACTTTTATGTATTTCATAATATTTTTTTATATAATAGATAATATTTTTATATCATGTACACATAATATTATTTTAAAAATTATAATTTTTTAAAAGTATATATGATGTGAATAAATGGAATAAACAATAATAGAAGTATTATATAGTATTATTTGTAAAAATTATAAGAGAATTATCTAATATTACATAGTATGAAAAAAAATAATGATATAAATAAAAGTGTTACATAATTAAAATAAAAATATTACTTATTTAGATTAAAATTTATCAAATGAGTCTTGAAACCAAATGCCTTATCTCATATATATATATATATATATATATATATATATATATATATATATATATATATATATTACTTCACAACACAGAAGTATTACTTGACATGCATTGTTATTTAATCATTCACTGGTGCTTGTTGAAGCGTGTTCCATTATTGGTTAAAAAAGGCCCATGAAATATAAAAAGATAATGGGATGTATAGTTGAGTATTTGTACTTGTAAAAAAAAATTGGTGTAAGAATCTCGTGCATTAAGATTCAAGCAATAAATTCGACTCGGTTCACACATTGTTTCATGTGTCGTTTACGCGCCTCCACATGTTTAGGTGGGTGTGTTCAAATCCACCTAAATTCACTCCTAAATGTTATATTTTTATATTATATTAAACATATATTTATATTATGTTAGTCATACATTTAGGATTTTTAATTGTATCTTAACATATTTTTAAACAACTATTAATACCTTTCATATATTTTAGTTATATTAATCATACATTTTATGTTAGTCATATATTTTAATTATGTTAGTTGTACTTTTATGTATTACATAAATATATGACTAATATTACTTAAAGATATGAGTAATACCACCTAAAGGTATATATGTATAAATTAGAGTTTTTTATGTCGAAATTAAGGTTTTTTTTTTTTACTGAAATTAGGTTTTTTTTTTTGCCCAAATTAGAATTTTTTTTAAGTTAAAGTATTATATAAAGGTATGACTAAAATAACATATGGTTAGGGAAAAAAAAAGTATGAATCTAAAAGCCATACTCCAGTAACACACAAGTCCAACTCTTCGTACATTTATTTGTAAAAGTAAAAATATATGCACTTTCATTTTGTTTTGATTTGATCCATGCATTAATTACTAGTAGTTCACCCATGCGGTTTATTATTTATTATTATAATATATACAATTTTTAATAATATATACTATTCATGATCATCTTTAATTATATTAAAACATATAAAACATACAATTGTGTTTTCTCATATGTCTATTATTTTTTAAAGTTATATTTTATAATTTTAGAAAATCTATATAAAGTAGAGTTTTAACTGAAAAAAGTAGAGTTTTAATTGAATTAAGTTTTATAATATATGTAACGATTAAATATGTAGTGTATATAATGATGATGATAATAACAATTACAAGTTTACAACAACAACAATAACAATAATAGTTATTACATCATATAATTGAATGACATTATAAAAAATAAATTGTAAATGTACAATTTATAATTTATTTAAATGTAATTGAATTAATTTTTAATCTATTAATTCAGTAATATTATTAAAATTTCACATGATGGTAATATAACCACCCCAACAAATATTTTTATTGTAAGCTCAAACATGTATGAATTTATAAGGTCCAATATAGATATATTAAATATTATCTATACTAATAATAATGATAGTGATAATATTTTTTTTTTAAAGTTTGTAATAATAATAATAATAATAATAATAATTTACTTTTATAGAGAAATATTTATTTCACTACAAATTACAAATACATGATTCTAATGTAAAACATTTATGTGTAAACTTTTAACTTGATGTGTAAACTTTTAACTATATAAAACTTTAAACATTTATGATTAAGCACATAAATTTTAAAAAATAGTAATTTTCTTCTATTAAATTATTATATTATATTGAATATAAAAGAAGATTTAAAAAAAATCCAGGGTCAATATGAAAATTTATTTTTGCTATAATAAAGTATATTATATAGAGGCATATAATTAAGAAACTTTTAGCTTCAAATTTGTTTAACTTATAGTGTCAGAATTGAAGCTCCAAAAAACAATAAAACCCACATGCAAACCACAAGTTCTTAAACAATCAAAATTTAAGAATTGATCTTAATCAAATAACAAGATTCAACAATCAATCCAACACTCAAAGATTTATGTGGTTCGGCATAAACAAGCCTATGGGAAAGAAAGGGAGGAAACTTTATTCAATCAAAGAGAACTTTACAAAAAAAGAATCCAAGATTTTGAAAGCTGATCAACGCGCTATCTTTTAGCTAATCTATTTATCTCTCTATCAAACTAAAAAAAACTCAAGCCTTCTTGACCCTCTAAAGAGTCATATATATAGAACTTATAGAAATTGAAAAGAGCGAAAAACAATTAACAGACGAAACTGTTGTGTTAACTGAATATAACTGACTCGAATCTGATGTGATCGAACTGAATGCCTCAAACCGAACCGAACTGAACACGACCGAATTTATCCAGACCGGATTTCTTACTTAGTTTAGGTCGAACTACGCCTGTCCCGGCGAACTACATTAGCTCGGATAAGAATCTACGAGTTGAATGTTGTGAAAGCGAAATGATCTTAACTGCCCGCTATTTCCACGAGTTTGTTACCCATATCCCTGATTTCTAGGCTGATATCGAGCTAACCCTTGATTTCCGGAGGACTCCCACGCCCAGCACAATTAGGACTCCTATTTCTACTGCAACAAGTATCAGGGAGTATATATATTCTTGTTCTTTTACACTTTAAACACACGCAATACACAAAATTCAGAGATTACATTACTTGAGAGATTTCAGAGCTTTTCGACTGACTTGAGCGTCGGAGTCCCTTCACCGGGAACCCCTCCCGGTGTCTGTTTTGCAGGTTCGTTGGATCCGACCGACCGAGATTTCGAGTTTTTGGTTCCGAGAGGACGCACTTTAAACCGGAGCAATATCAGAATCCACGGAAAAATAGAAGAACTATCCACCAAAAAATAGAAAAACTGCTTCAATAACTACTTTCAGCAACCTTCTTACAACAACCTACCTACAACAACTTTCTTACAGCAACCAACTTACAACAACCAAAGAAATTTACTTTTATAGAAACGTATTTCTTTAAGTGAAAACACACTTCTTTCTTGTTCAGCAAACATTAGAAAAGAATTTCGTTACACACTTTCATATATAGTTATTCAAATAATATTATGTGGATCCAATCAATATGAAATGGAATTACAAATTCTTAATGAATAAAGAAACAAAAAATGAAATAATGAAAGATAAGATTTTGTTGTCCAAACATCCACATTTAAAACTGAAATAATGAATAATAAACTAAAATGTGAATTGATGTAATAAAAAGAAATTTCATATATTTACAAAAAAAAAAAAAAAAAGGAAAAGTAGGGTTTCATGTATAGGATCTTAGAAGTTAGATCCATATTCCTGTTTGATTCGCCTGCCTGAAACTTTTTAATTGGATTAAATGTAAAACTCAATTTAGATTTGACCCTTTTCAATTTGCAATCTTATTCGATTACAATCTTGAAGTTTTTGAAAAAATCAATTTAGATTTGATGTTTGCAATCTTATTTTTTTTATCCGATTGCAATCTTGAAATTCTTGAGTTTATCTTACTGCAACCTAAATCACTTTTCTGATAATTTTTTCTATATATAATTTAATTTTTTTACATTACAATCTAAACTTTGTTTCTTTTATCTAATTGCAACGGCTGATGAAGAATATATTTTGATAAATTTCAAAATTTGAGGTTGTAATTGGATAAAAAAAAAATTAAATTGTAAAGTGAAAAAAATTAAATCATGTAATCTCCACTTTGTTGGAAAAGTGATTTTGCTTGCAATCAAATAAACTCTAGAAATTTAAGATTGCAATCGAATAAAATAAAAGATTAAATTATAAATTGAAAAACGATAACGCTTTTTATTTTTATTTTTTGCTGACCTTAAAACGCTTTTCTCCCTTCCTCTCCATATTTTATGCTTTCTCTCTTTTCTCTACTTTTCTTTTCTTCTCTTCTCTTCTTCATCGTGATTGTACTTTTTCCTTCAAAATCCATTGAAGAGGGGGCCTAATGAAAACTAGAGGCCCAAATGAAAAAACACTACGTTGTACAACTGAGTTGCAACTCCTAGTCAGACCACTAACTCCCACCTATCTATACTAATATAAAAGAGTAAGATATTTGGGGGCATTATAGAAATGTCATTTTTTTCATCCAAAACTGTCGGTGTTAATAATAAAAAAAAAAATCTAAAAAATACAAATTATTTTCTCATATGATTATGAGAGATTTCAAATAAATAAATAAATAAAGACATATATGCTTTCATAGTACATATTGTTAATTATTTTAACAACAACTAAAAAAATAAAGAATTTCAGTACAATTTGTACATAAATATCTTTATGTGATATTCATATTAGTCTTATGTATATTTATGTGACTTTTATGTACAAATATTCATACATTTATGTAATATATAAATGTAAAGATATTTGTACATAAATGTCACATGAATATACATAAGGGTAATATAAATATAATATAAAGGTATTTATGTATAAATTTTGCTAAAATTTTTCCTTTTTTGTCTAAGTTATTGTACATAAAAGTCACGAAATTTATACAAAAATGTCATATAATTTGTACAGGTCACTGAATTTATACATAAAGTTTTCGGCCTAAAGCAAAAATAAATAAATAACACGTGGATTCGGGTTGACTCGGATTGCATGTGCACCAATTGTATAGTAGACACACTATTTTGGTTAAGTATAGCTTCACCCAATTAAAAATTATTATTATCAATATAATAACAAAAAGTTAGTCTCCTATATAACTGGTGCACAGAATCCACATTTTTTTTTTATTCATGTGTTAACTTTATACTATATTAGTATAATTTTTATGTTATATTAATATGACATTTATGTATATATATCCGGCTTTTTTAATACAATAGTATAGTTTAGGAATTTTTTTGAATAAATGTAGTGGGAAATTGGGGAATTAAAATAGAAAAGATCTACTTCTAACCTTTCGAGCAGGGAGAGATGAGAGAATCAGACAAAGCAGAAAGAAGAGGAGAGAGAAGAGAGGCGAGAAGAGGAGAGAGGAGGGCATTCATTAGTCGCCGCGACGACTATAATTATTTTAATATTTTCTAATTCTTCTAACATAACTACTCATTACTCATTAGTCCCCTCCGGTGATGGCAATCATAATTATTTTAATATTTTTTAATACTCGATGGCGAATATTAATCGCCACCACTGGTGTCGACCAACCTTAATTTAATAATATATTTAATATAAGTCGCCACCTAAAATGTATTTTAACTAACATATTTCGTGTACTTTAAATATATAAGTGTTAGTTATATTAATTAGACAATATTATTATTGTATGATTAGTAATTAATAATATATTATAGAGAAATATACATAGCAAACAACTATAACTTTTTTTTTTTGAATGGAAAAATTGAATTCAAATAGAGAAGCAGGGGTACTCTTACCCAAAATTACACTTGAGAATTACAGATATTCAAGACAGCTCCTTAGCTCTACTAACCATTTCTCAATATTGGTATCTAACAATCTCCTATCCTTAACACTTATCCAATTCCACACACATCTTAATTTTACTATACTCCCTTTCGACATTAATTAAAGCTTTGTTGAAAATAACATAATTTCTCAAGGACCAAATATTCCAAATTTATAGAATTCAAATAGTACATATTGTTAATTATTTTAACAACAACAATTAACATATTTATTCATGAACTTATCTATAAATTGGTATATGTACTTAATAAATGTTTATATGAGAAATAAAAACTATTTTGAAGTATCTAAAAATCTAAAATAAGTTGAACAATAAATTAAATGATTTTAAAAATTTAAGAAAAAATTACATAAATACAAAAATAGACTAAAATATGAAAATAATATTTAGAATATATATATATTTAAAAAAATCTCAAAAATACCTATAAAAATAAATTCGCAAGATTAACTACGAAATACATTTTAAATAAATATAAATATATATATTGAAATATTAAATTTTAAAAGAATATAAATATCAACAAATAAAATCTTGAGAAGTGTTTAATAATAATAAACTATTAATGGGCATTCTTTTTGTTTTTTGTTTTTTTTTTAAATTTTGTTGGAGTAAATAGAAAGATATATTTAATATATTTTGTTTGTTTAGATGCAATAGCAAGTTGTTTCAGATACACAAAATTGGTTTAAATATTATTTTCAAATTTGAAATTTATTTAAAAATATTAAAATAAATTGAATTTTCTATAAATTTTTGAATATTAGTTCAAATATGGAATAACTATAATTTTATTACACAAATATATTTAAAAGAATAAACTAAATTTAGTGTTAAACAAATCATGAATATAACATTACATTATATTATTAAAAACTAAATTTATTTGATGTTATATGACAAATTGCGCAATGCTAGGTGAAAATACTAGTACTATAAATTACATATTTTTATAGGGTTGTGACTTGTGAGAGTGGGATTTTTCTTTAATTATCTTTTTATTTCTTCCTTCTTTTCTAGAAAATAAAGAGAAATAGAAAATTCCCTGCTCAAATATATGTTACAAGATCCTTTAGAGCATCCACAACAATCAACACTATTTTAATGTAAAATCGGCACTACTGTAGTGCAGAAACAGTATTTCATCTTCAACAACATGTACTAAATTTTACATTAAAAAAGAATATTTCATAATACTTCTAATTTTTAATTTATTTAATTATATTTTTATAATTGATTAACATATTTACACAAGTAAACATTAATTATTATAGTTTTTTAACCATAGGTTTTATTGTTATTTTCAATATTGTCAAGTTTTATTTTCATGTATTTTAATCAATTTTCAATAATTTTATTTTTTATTTTAATATATTTTATTTTGTAATTGTTTATCATTTTTTGTTGTATTTTTATTTTTCATGTTGAGAAATGACAACACGTGTTAATTTAAACTTTTATATTATCATCTACGTTGTTCAAATAATTATCACTTGTATTAATACAAACTTTTTATATTACCTCAAAAAATTAACACCTATGTTATCTTAAATTTTATTATACAAAAAATAGTCAAAAAAAATTACAAAATTATCATTCCAAATATTTGAACTTAAAAAAAGTAAATTAAAAAAGAAAAGAAAAAGAAAATAGGAAGATAGCGCTAAACAATTTGACACTATTTGTAGAGCCGCACCGTGCTCTTACTCCAGTCTCCATGTTGTACTCCTTCATTGAAAAAAACAAAAAAAAAACACGTGTTTTTCAGATATTTTTTCAATCTGAGAAAGATTTTGTTTGAAAAGTCAAAGTTATTTAGTCAATTGAAATTTTTATACTACTTTTATAACAAACAAGAGTGACCCTCCATGAAACTTTTGTATATTGGAATTTTGATAACATGAAGGAGATATTAGGCTTGTTATAATATAGAGACAAAAAAAAAAAAAAAAACAGTTTAACCGAAGTCTTATGAATTGTTGTCCTTTTCTTCCATTTTGTTCTTGAATTATTGAGTCGTTTGTAAATTACAAGTTGATGTGCGATTCTTCTCTCATGTAAATGAGTCATTTCTAAATTAAATAGACTATTTTTAAACCAAATGTTTGATTTTTTGTAAGGGATTTTTGTTTGAGGGGCACTTGACAGCTTTAGAATCTTCTAAAAAAATTTATGTGTTAATATCGTAGAGTCAACACTTGAGAACATAATCTCTCTCTATAAAAATAATAATAATTGTTTATAACAAAAATTGATTAATGAAGTTGAGGATGAACAAAGAGACGCAAACTCGATTATTTACTAAACATCGTATCCTTTTTATTTGATTAAACAAGTTTTTCATTTTGTTTATCGAAAATATAATTTTTTAGGATGAAGAAAGTATTATATATATTTCATTAATTGATCAAACACGAGAAAAAAATGGATAACTCATGCATAAAATAACAGCATTTAATATAAGAGTGATTCTTTGAGATTGTTTAACGAACTATCAACCTATAATCTATAATCTCAAAATAAAATAAATTTTGTTGTGGATGGTGAAATTCCAAATCGTCTAATTATATTTTTGAGATGGTTATATATATAATTTTATGTATTAGTAACATTACTAAAAATATTATATATCTACTATAAAAATTTATAATATTACCTTATTTATTGAAAAAATAATTATAATTAAATTAAATTAGTAGATAAGATATAATTTAAATTTGAAATAGAATTACTAAAAGGTAGAGGCCGCAACAAGACCAGTCCACCAAAAGAAAAGAAGTAATAATAATAAAAAAAAAAATGAATAAATTATAATAAAAATAAAACAGAAAAACAGAAATACAAAATGATTGAGCACCTCCTAACCCCAAAAACCCCCTTTTCGTTCCCAATTAAAATTGAGAGAAATAGAAAAATCCTCCACAACAGAAACTCACCCAACACACAAACGGAAGCATCGAGAAGGTGATGCGATCTCGGCCGTCCTGGCCGGCCAATGGTGCGGCGGAGGTGGCGGCGATCGGAAGTCGTCGTCGTCTTTGATGGGCATGCTGCAGATGACGTGGCAGCCGAGCGTTCTCAAGTCCTTGAAGCGAAAGCACGGCTCTCCCCCGCTAGGGCTTCGAAATCTTGGCAACAGCTGCTACATCAACTCCGTTCTCCAGTGCCTCACTTTCACCCCTCCCCTTGCTAATTTCTGCCTCCGATATCTCCACTCCTCTGTTTGTATGTCTCTCTCTACTTTCTCTTTCATCAGTTTGTTTATATATATGCGTGTGCATTCCCCGTCATTTTGTCTCATTTCTTGTTTTTCACCATAATAATAGGTGTGTCCTCAGTAAATGGACATTGTTTTGGTATCATCTTACTCTGATTCTTGTTCAGTTTATTGACCTTTTGTTTGTTTTTTATTTTTTAAACATTAAGTGAATTATATTTCTTATTGTTTCCTTGCTTTACCTTGAGAATCACCGTTTTCACTGTTTCTGCATTATTAGGATTTTATCTGGGATGTTATATGAATTTAAAGCTTTATACTTTCAGTGCTTGTTCAAGGTTTTAACATATGTTGATGGCTTATTTTTCAAATAACTAATAAGCGCTATAATCTTGTTGTTTTTGGTTAAATAACTGCATTCATAAATTAATGATTTTATGCTTATTTTCCAAATAATCTATTATATAATGATACTGTTCCCGATCTGGTAATCCATGAGAGTGTAATTATCACAGAATGGAATCAAGTAAGTACAGAATTGGTGCTAAGTTAACCTAATCCAGCATAATGTCTCTATTACCAAAAAATTCAAATATCTGATGGCTACATGATGCTTACGAGTAAATTGTAATCCGTTTCTATAATTGAGCTGTTGAGAAATGGAAGTAAAAGATTCCGCTTTGTTTCTATTAATTAGAAGACATTCAATAGTTTGTCCGCTTGTGTAGATAAGATTGGTCTACGTATAAAAGGCTGTTAATGCATACACTCATTATTGTCATTATAGTTTCTTTGTTCTGTTTTTTATGAATGAGTTTCTAAAAGTTGTGCACTTGCAAGAAGCACCCTTTTACAAGAATTCGTTTTAATTATTTGACTGTTGAGGAGTGGAAGTTAAAGATTCCGGGCCATTCCTATTAATTAGAAGATATTCAATAGTTTGTCTGTTTGTGTTGATACGATTTGTCTACCTTTAAAAGGCAGTTAATGCATACACTCATGAATGCCATTGTAGTTTCTTTATTCTGTTTTCAATGAATGAATTTCAAAAAGTTGTGCACTTGCTAGAAGCACCCTTTTAGATATTTGGACCTTTTGAAGTTTCATAGATCTTTACCCTATGACTAGATTATAGACTATAATCAACACCATTGGTCTCTAATTAGAAAACTTCTGCTTTTCATACAATATGCTTCCATGTTAATATTTTATTAAAGAATCAATTTCTTGTTTAGGCGACTTTGGAGCAGGAAAGGAGAAGAAGGGGGAGTGTCCTTTCTGCATACTAGAAAGACGAATTTATCGTTCTTTAAATAGTGATTCAGTTGTTGATGCCCCTTTAAAAATAAATAGCTGTTTGCGGATATATGCTGAACATTTTCGCTCTGGGAGGCAAGAGGACGCTCATGAATTTTTGCGTTATGTAATTGATGCATGCCATAATACATGCTTGAGGTTAAAGAAGTTGCAGCAGCAACAAAGGGGGAAGAATGGGATTGCCAATGGAGGAGATATTGGTGGGAATGGGGAAACAGTGGTCAAGGAGATCTTTGGAGGGGCATTGCAGAGTCAAGTGAAATGTTTGTCGTGTGGGGCTGAGTCAAATAAGGTTGATGAGATAATGGATATTAGTCTTGATATTTTGCATAGTGGATCACTCAGGGAAGCTTTGCAAAAGTTTTTTCAGCCTGAGATTTTGGATGGAAATAATAAGTACAAGTGTGATAAGTAAGTATTTAAATATTATGTAATTCTCTGCTCATATAATGTTTGTGCAAATGAATTTTACCAACATATTTTGCTTTTATGCATACTGGTTTAGTCTCTAGCTTCATGTTACGGAAACTTATGCTTGTTTAGTTGTAAGGAATTGGTGGCAGCAAGGAAGCAATTATCTGTTCTTGAGGCGCCGAATGTTCTTGTTATTCAACTGAAGGTGCGGTAGTTATTGGAATGTATTTTCTTTGGTTAATTTGGTTAAAATGGTTACAGTATTTGACTAATTTTTGTTTTTTTTTCTGTTTCATATCTTGGTTTGTAGAGGTTCGAGGGTGTATTTGGCGGGAAAGTTGATAAGCCCATTGCATTTGATGAGATATTAGTATTATCAAGTCACATGTGCAAAGGGAGCAAGGTGCGCTATTAAATTTTATGCAGACCAGTTCATATGCTTTTCTTCTTCCTCCACCTACATGAAAAACGAAGGAAGGAACCTGCCAACATGCAGACCACCTTCTCTTTTTACCTCTTACGCTAATTACTATTGTATGTCATGATCCTATCTCTGTTCTATGCACAAGCAGCACATAATATGATAGTGCTGTTTTGTGGCATTTATACCTCATGCACAAATTATGTCTTCGTTTTGCAGGATCTGCACCCTGAGTACAATCTTTTTGGTACAATTGTACATTCAGGTTTCTCTCCTGATTCTGGACACTACTATGCATATATCAAGGTCTTTTCATGGTTGTTTTGTTATGTCAAATTTATTGTTGATGTTACTTTTAAACAGCAATTTATATGTCATAGTTTGGTTTCTGTCTGCACAGGATGTATTGGGCCGCTGGTACTGCTGTAATGATTCTTATGTTTCGGTCTCAACCCTGGAGGAGGTTTTGTCAGAGAAAGCCTATATACTTTTCTTCTCCCGCGTGAAGCAGAGGCCACGAACCAGGTTTGATGTAGTGGTTAATGGATCTAAGTCTCATGAGTCAAATGGCAGTAAGACATCAATAAAGCAAAAGTCAGGTTGTCTGGATGCCAGACAAGTTTTGGATCATCCGCAAGAGACCAATAAGTCAACCAATGGAACTAAATCATTCATCCAGAAGTCAGGTTGTCAAGAAAAACCTGTCAACATGAGAATTTCTGCCAATCCTTTTGAAACAAATAGATCAACCAATTACCCTGCATCCAATGGAACTAAAACACTTACATCCCAAAGTTCTGACTGTGTGGAAACATCAGCTGTTTCAGAAGAATTTTCTGATAATCATTCTGAGAAATCTAGTTCTTTCACTTTTCGTGGGTCCCATTGCAGTAATTTAAGTAATTCACACAGATCAGGTGCTAGTGTAGAACCAGTAGACATTAAGGTCTCTTTTAACCACCAGAATCAGATAAGTAATTCAGTGATCTCTAAGATTGATCAAGATCCACTAAGTCAGCCTAGAACATTTAGTGACTCTGGGAGTACTGGCAAGAACCTTGCCCCTGGGAATATCAAGACTGCTGTTTATAGAAAGGAGCCTAGGGAGGAAAATGGCTATAGAGCAGCTTCATTTACTTCTGGTGAAAAGGAGAAATCTGGCTTCCCAATAAATGAGGTGAATGGTGTGGGCAAAAAGTCAGCAGATCTTCAGATTACAAAGAGAGGGTTATCTTCTTTACCATCAAGTAATGGAGATAATGGGCCTCCTGCAGTGGACTCCTTAGAGATGAGTTTGCCTGTGGTAAATGGATCTAGACTCATCACCATATCACGGAAAAGTCTTGACTGCCAAGGTTTATGGAATGGAGACATAGGAACATCTAACAACTCAAGTGTGAAGAGGAAGGTAGAAGATAATCATTCATGCATCTTTCTTGCTACCGACGATCAATCTCGTGCAAAAGTGGAAGCATTCAAGGAATCGTACGTGACTGTGCTTGAAATTTAAGTTTAAGTCGAAAGTTGCTTTTCTTTTTGCTAAATCTTGAATCATTCTGCTTTAGAAATGCATCACATGTTCCTGACGCCTGAAATGTGTTTATTGTTATGCTCCTTGTACTAGCTGTCTTGATTATCATATGTAACTAATCTAAGTTTCTAAGAGGAGAAGATGCTTGTCCTCTTGGGTCAGATGGTGGTAAGTTGCATTAACTCCTCATTGACCTGCATTCTTTCTTCCATCTCTCATATGGTCTGGTGCAGGCCGACAGATAAGAGATAGATGAAGTTAGTTCTTTCAAATTTGACTACTTTATTGTTGCCTGGAATTCATGCCCTTTTTACAGTCCTAATGTTGGTTTTGTATAGTAGTATTTGGTTTTGGAAAATGGGGCTTTACATGTGTAAATAAGACGTCTTTGACTGGCTGAGCCTGATCTTTTGTCCTCAAACAGTGACTTCCCTATAGCTTTATACATGTAATAGATATCACTGCATAAACCATATGCATCCTTTTCCTACAAAAGAAGTGATAAATCTTCACTTTTGCTTTTTAAGTTTTGATTTATTTTCTCTTCTTTGACAAAAAAATTATCGATGGTCTTTCGGTTACTTCACTTATTTGCTATATTTAGCAGATATTATTTTGATAAGATTTATTTATTTTGGTAAGTAGATACTTTTAGTTATTCACTTCATTTAGCAGATATTTTTGATTTTTTTCCTACTGGATATAGTGGGCAGATATTTTTTTTACTCGTCTAGATGTTAAAATTATACCGATCATCTTACAGGAAACTTTTACTAAGTTATGATTTCACATTCCTCAGGATTGGGAAAGAAGCTTCCATGTTTCTACGGGCATGTGGATGGTCTGATGAAGTGCAAAGTTTCATGCATGCGAGGAAAAAGTTGTGTCAAGAAGCAGGCAACTCCGTTCCAAATGACCATGAGTGGAAGTATGTTCTCTTGAAACTAACTATACAGACACAATCACTAGTTCTCGTCTTGAAATTGATATCTTGTTCTGATCTGCATTTGTCTTTTACTATATTTACTGACGTTGGATTTGATTGGGAGTGGCTGAGATAGAATGCACTTTATTATGAAATATTTTCCATGTTTTTGAAAATAATGACACCAATTTTGCATTTTAGATGAGAATTTATTATTCATGTTACCTAGTGCATCCTTGAAATGGAACCTTATCTGCCTGAGGATTCTTTCTCTGTGTTTATGGACTGAAGTTAGCTATTAAAAATTTACATATTGCCATTACATTCTGGTGAAGTTTTAATGCAATTTTTGTCACTTAATCAGTTAAAACTTTCTTTTTCTCCGAAATATACAATCACAGTGCATGCCATATCCATTTGCCTTTCTATTTAAAATATCACCCCATTCAATTTTGTAATTCCTTAAATGTTTCTTGCTAAAGCTATAAAACGTTAGAATAATTGAAAAGTTGGATCCTCTCTTTGACGTGGTGCTAAAGAGAAAATCTAGATGCCCTGGACCCTGTAGATGCCCTGGATCCTGTTCAACAGTTAGCGTTTGATTACAAAGAGTCACATCTCCGTGGAGAGGAAGTCGAGAATTTTGAGTGGAGACGACTTTCCAAAACCAACAATTATGTCATGACGATGATAATTCTTTGTAGATGTGGCTGATTAAGTGCCTGGTGGTTTCTTTGGGTGGAAACACCCTCAAGTTTTCATTCTATAAACTGTTTTGATGAAATGTCGAGGATGGAAGAAGACAATATTGTTGGAGTGTGAATGTCAGTTGATCCAAATTAAGTGTTCACCCGACTTATTAATTGTCCTTAATTCAGGTACCAAAAGGAATTGCAGCTTGATGTAGAAGAGGATTAGATATTTCTTATTGGAAGGGTCGGATGATGATCACACTCACTTGGTGATGCAGTGAGCTTGTGGAATTTAATGAAAATGCATTAGAAACCACCATTGATTCGATGACTACCGGTAGAATCTCACGAGTAGGAAAACCCTAGCTTATCTTATTAATATAATTCAACCACCCGAAACAATAAAGAAACTCCTATAAATACTAGTATTCAAAACTAGAATCCGAAAATCAAGATGTCTGGAGAAACTAATATTAGTTTCTAATAATTAACTTGGAAAAACATGTCTTCTGGAGAAACTAAATTACTTCTAACAATGACACTAAATTAACATAAAAATATTAATAGCTTAAGAAAATAAATAAGTTAGTTTAATTAAAATGTATCTAACCGTCATAACTTAGTCTCATGGAATGTGGTGGTTCAACCCAAGTATAGGGTTGTCTGGGCATCAGTATTTACTTGAAGAATAAGGCTTTGTTGGAAAATTGGTGGTGGCAATTCCAATGACTCTTTTTGGTGTCAGGTTCTTATAAGTAAATATGGATTTCAGAGTAATAAATGAGATGTGGGTTTAGCCATTATAACTGCTTTCACAAGCCTGTGGAAATGTCTCTCTAGAGTCTACCCGAATTTTCTTCAATTGCTAAAGGTGCCTCATCAAGGAGATGTGGGTTTAGCCTTTATAGTTATTATGCTATATGGCCTTACCAGTAGTCTAACATGTATTATTTTTAGAGGCTTTTTTTTTTTTAAAAAATTTAAATTTTGCTCCTTGTGTTCCAGATGTGCATGCCTTGGGCTCTAGGAACTCCCTTATGCCTGGGTGCATTTTGCATATTTATAAACTATGGGTTTGTGTGTTCTCTGCTAGGGCAGTCATAGGGTGTTGGTCTAAATTAAAATGTGGATGATATTAGTTGGGTTACGGAATCATCTGGATGTCGTCTTGCCCTCTTTTTGCAACGCTAAATCTGAAGATGAGATAAACAGTAAAAAAGTTATTAAGACATTAAGAACTTCACCCATCAGTTGAGGGTGGATGAGGAAGAAAAGAAAAATCTTTTATTTGCTCAAACCCTAATTTCTGGTATTAGGTATATTTGTTTTTAGTACTTTTCTTGTATTTTTTGGGACAAGTGGTAGAGCAGAACATGTATCTGAAGAAATAAAGGTAAAACATCTAGTCATGACTATTTACCATGTATTGTAGTAAACCCCATATATTGCATCATTAATGTTTTACCTGGTATTATATTACTACCCTCTTTATAATTGATGTTTGGTTCTCATGGGATATGTATGAATGTCAGTTGTCATTCTTGTTCTCTAATTGTTATCAAGAAGGCCACCTCATCTCTATATGCATATATGGTTATTGGACAGGAGTTTACTGATTTCACCAGCAAAGAGAATTTTTCATCCAAAAGTTCCTGAATCATTGAAAGCAAAATTGGTTGAAAGTATCAAATTGTTTAGCCAAGAGAAGCAGTCATCTGGAACTTGATCATGGCAGATCATGGTACGCTTTGCAATTACATTAAATGGTGTTATATATACTCAGAAATAATATTATTGATGCAAACAATTGTGTTCTATAATGATGTTCTCCTATAGGAGTGTGGTATCACAAGCTGCTGCTAGTTTTTCCGAGTATTAGATGGTTCCCATGGGATTAGTGTGCATGTAAATAGTTGGCGGATGCAAATTGAGATACACAGCCAGGTTGAGTTGGCAAACTCTCGTTGAGGGGAGACGGCACAGTTGGTGTTGAGAGAAAGAGCATTGGAGAACAGACGCTATTCAATCTGTACAATACCTTTTTTTTTTGCCCGTAGCACAATCCTCATTTTATGGACCCATTACAGTTTTCTCATTAAAAGTATGTGGTCTTAGGAGGAGTTTTGGATGTATTCTGTTTCGTGCAACTTCTAATATTACAGAATGAAATTAATATATCTACAAGCATTGTTCCATTTTGTTATGTAATGTAATTCTTGTGAACTTGTAGTTGCAGTGTTTTCCAATTGTTTGCATGTGTGTGCATCTACATTTGGTATTTGTGAAATGTTGTCATTCAGAAATGTACCTATTTAAGTATGTTGAATAAAACTGACTTGTGTAGAATCTATCTCTCTTTTTGCCATTTTTGCTCAAGGTGGTGTTCGTCGTCTCTGATCAGCTGAAGAACAATGCAACTAACTCATTTGAGAAGCCGGGCATCTGCTTAGTTGCTACTGCAAGAGTATGGTTTATTTTCTGCACTACCTAAATTTGTTACTTGGTTTGTTTCTTGAGATTTTGTTTTGTTCTTTTTATTGAATTTAGTTTTTTTATATTTGGTGAACATGTTTTTCTAAAAATATTCTATCAGGAACATATGGAACTGAGGTGGTGCATTTTTTAATGAAATGCATGGGAATAGTTATAGCCTATAGGAACCATTTTCATCAATAATGTCACTGAGGATTTTATGTGATTATTAATACCAAAGTTTCAGGCAAACACCATAAAGGGAGGAGATTGGCCTTTGAGCAAAGAAGATGTACTGGTCTCTATGATGTTAGCCTAATTTAAATCAATCCTTTAGGTAATTAGTTGATTTAGGGCCATTTGGTATTACCAAAAACACAAACTTATGTGAGGTGGTGCTCAACTCAAATTCATTTTCATTAGTCAATCTTTATTTTGTGAATTATGAATTGCAACAGATTTGGATTCATGAAACAGTCTCACGTGAGTTGTATGTTCCTTGGACATAGAGATTAACGGCTCCGTTTGGGTGTCATCTTAGACCCGACCTCATTCCATGTCAGCATGAGCATCATTTAGAGGCAAGGCAACAAAGACCTTAGTGAAAATATGAGAGGAAATGAAATTCAATCATTAAACACAATTGCCTGAACATATCAAGCAAACTCTAAGCAAATATGAATATGAATAGAATAATCACTGATCCAGCAACATAAATTCTCCTTTTGTGTTTGTCCTTCAAAGAGAGAAAATTAACTGGTAGAAACGAAAGCTGGACTCTTCACATGCATGAGACACACAAGAATGCTGTAACAAGAGAACAAAAACTAAACCAAATAATAATTGTCGTTTCATTCATTCATTATTATTTTTTTTTTTTGTTCTTTCAAAATTAAAGTTTCTAGAGTCAAAAAATGCCTAAACAAGGGCTAAGGGTAGAAATGGGTTTTCAAATTAAGCCATGAGTGGCCCTGGTTGTCCTTGCCTCTAGAATCCATGTGTGTGTCAGTCTGATTAATACATCTCTCTTTTTTTTTCTTCTTTTTTTTTCTCCATTTTTTGACAAGTTATTTGGACTGTAATCATTAATTATATATAGGTAGATAAATAGAAAGATGATGTTAAAATTTGCTATCTTTTCAACTACATATAGTTAATGGACAAATAGAGGCCACTCCCCACACCTAAATTTGAAAAGAAAATGAAATTAATTACATAAAAATAATCATATATCAAATTCCTAAATTTCAGCTAAGGATTATTAATAGGAATAACTTGAAAATAAAGTTGCATACAAGTTTAAAACAACACTTAATTGAGATTGGAAGGAATACTATATATCTATGCAATGATTATATTACCAAATATTAAAAAAAAAGAATTAATGCATAATAAATAAATAAATAATTAGTTCAAAAAAATAAGATAAAGTTGAAGAAAATTCGTCAACTCCTTTTGACAATGGTAAACTACAATAAATTAAAACAAAAATAATTTATTTAAAGGACAATTATTTTAATACAAAGAAAGTACGTGATATATGATATATGTAGAGAAAAACCAGCAATCATTTTTTTTTTCCAAATTAGGGATGTAAATGTAGCAAATTGTTCGTGAACTATTCGGAGTTCGATTTATTAAAATTCGTTTGAATTTGTTTATTATGATATGTTAAGTTGAACTAACAAACTCAAACTTGACGATAATCAGCTCGAAAGCTCATGAACAAGTTTGTAAGATATAATACTAATATCACAATTGTTTCTATACACCAGGTGCACGGATACTAAATCCGTACAACCGGGTTAACCCGACCCGAAAGTACCTTTCACGTGCCCCCACGCGCGCCTCACGCGCCCCCACGCACCCAAACCCTAGCCCAAATTCTAGTTCTGCTGTATATTGACATAACCTTTTAGTTTAGCGAATTTAACCTTTTAGTTCTATCCTTATAACCTTTTAGTTATATGCACATAACCTTTTGCAGTGCTGAGTAGTGAAAAAAGTATAAGTTATTCACTGAAAAGGTTATGAAATTTGTACATAAAGGTTATAGTATTACAATATAAAAGTTATATCATTACAACATAAAGGTTTCAGGTATATTGAATTTTTATAGTGAAAAAACTATAAGTTATTTATTGAAAAAGTTATGAACTCTGTATATAAACGTTATACTATTACAACATAAAGGTTATATTATTACAACATAAAGGTTTGGACTATATTATATGAATTTTTATAGTGAAAAAAGTATAAGTCATTCAGTGAAAAGGTTATGAAATCTATATATAAAGGTCATACTATTACAACATAAAGGTTATATTATTACAATATAAAGGTTATGACATAAATTATAAAAAAAAAAAAAGGGCGCGGATCCGGGTTAAACCGGACCCGACCCGTATGCCAAGTTGCATGGATCATGACCCATGCATCTGATGCACACAAACACTATTCTACTAATATTTAACATTCTGATATATAATTTTAATATTTTTACTCATGATAAATATATAAATTTTCAATTATAGATATTTCTTATAATTAAACTATAAATTTTAGATAATATATTATATATTTTGTTACTAAGTTGATGAATAATATAATTTATTATTAATATTTATTAAGTTCGTTTAGGCTCGATTAAGTTCTAATAAACTCGTAAACTATGAATGTATTCGTCAAGTTAGGCTCAAGTTCATTCAATAACTAAACAAATCAAATTCAAACACTCAATTATTCGATTCAATTTGATTACATCCCTACACCAAATCACACATCATGCATTTCTATAATAATACCTACACGACATGGTAGAATTAGCCTTGATTCTAAATTCTGAAACAAAAATTCGACCATAAATTAGTGGATATTACCATTAAATGATATATATATATATTATATATATATATATATATATCTTAAAATCTGGAACATGAAATTCATATATCACGAAGGATTATATTAAAAAAAAAATCTTGTATGTCACAGGTATATGGGTTAGAGTTCATGCAATATGGATCATCTGATCAGAACGTGAGATTCATGTGTTCCATGAGCCCACACATGCTCCCACCCGTCCTCATGTTCGTGTCCACACTCTTATCCCGCATGCTTAACCTTTATATTATGTTAGCGTAACCTTTATGTTATGTTTGCATAACCTTTATGTTATAATAGTTTAACTTTTACATTATATTACGTACATATAATACTTTTTAAATCTTTATGTTATAATAATATAACATTTATGTTTTTTTTTAAAGATAAAGTACTACATAAGGTTAAGATAGTTATACATAAAAGTTATACTAATATATCATAAATGTTATACTAAAATAACATAAAATATAGCTATACTATAAGAATTTTTATGTTGAAAGAAAAGTACGAATAATATCACTTAAATGAGATATTTGTACATAAAGATTATACTAAAACATAAAAATGTATAGCTATACTACATGAATTTTTATGATGAAAAAAAAGTATAAGTAATATTACTTTAATGTTATGATATTTGTATATAAATATTTTACTAACATAATATAAAAGTTATACTAATATAATACCACATGAATAAGAAAATTAAACGTAGATTTTATCGGATTCAACCTATGCCCAATTGTACAGTGCAAACGGTGCACACAAGTGCTACTTGTATAATAATACTAATACTCATTTGGTTAAAGTAAAATTAGTCATTTCATATTGGGGATTCTACGATTCTATTAATTACTATTAGAATAGGTTTTATGTAATCAGATCTCATGTGAGGCCTTACATAAGATAGAATTCATATGTATTAGTAAAAGTGGGTCAACCCATTTATAAACAATTTTGTTGCACGATCTCATATGATTTTTTGCGTTAGTATTATATATTAATATGTAAAAAAAATAGCTAGAACTGAATGCGAAAAGTATGAAAAAATATCTCGTTGTATTTAACCAAAAAATCGATTATGCTCCTGCAGAAGTATCTAGAATATTAGGTGTCAAAGTGTGAACATTTCCTCTCAACCATTTTGGATTAAGAAGATATGAAAGCTTATTTCGATAAGTTCCGAAATGTGAAATGTGAGAGAAGGGATGTCATCTTGGGTTTTGAAGAGACACGGTAACGATGGTTTGATCTCATTGTTGTCCGTCACGTGCGTAGAAAAAGTTCGATTGAATTGTGCATAATGACCCCTTTTTGGGGGGGGGGGGAAGGAGGTCAAGTCAAACACATTTTAGTATTAAGCAAATACTTCTTGAAAAGCAAAAAGAGAAAGAAGAATAATGTACGAAAAATCCTATCCTAATCCTAATAGGACTTAGGCTCGCCTCCCGTTCTTTTCCAACTAAAAAAATTACACAATTAATTTTTTTTCAATTTATTTTAATGAGTCAGTCTCCTGTGTACTAGTTGCATGAATCTAAAATCAATGTAATTAGGTTGATATGGATTCGTGTCCCTTTATTTTTTTTATCCATATGTTGAGCTTTATGTTATATTAGTATGACATTCATGTACAAATATCCTAAATTTTATATAATACTTTAATTTAAAAAAATATTTTTCACACATTTTGTACATATATATATTTATATGATATTAATATATTATTTATACATTTATATCAATATAACCATACTTTTAGAGTATTTACAATGCTCAAATAATTTGGATTATAATTAGACAACTATAACTATAAGTGCATTGTAGATTTTGAATGTGATGAGTGGATAATTGAGGATGTACTTCTATAATTGGCACGTATGGTGGTCCTCTACTGGGCATGTGCGCGCAATAAACTCATTTATTATTTTTATTTTTCCTAATTTTTGAGAATTGCTTTGTATTGCATGCAGTTTAATGAAAGAAAACAAATTCTCTCTTCCTCTTTATTTTTAATTTTTTTCCCCCAAATTTTGAGATAACATTCATAAATAATTTTATTTTTCCTTTTTTTATTGGCTCAATTTTGAATATATATTTAATTAAATTAAAAAAAAAATAAAAGTGTACCAAGTTAAAATAGAGTCGTTTATAACTATTGCCAAAATAGAACCGTTTATAGTCATTGTCCAAAGTAGAGCTGTTTATTGTTGTTAATAACCGACTCTATTTTTTTTCTATAAATACACCAAGTCAATTTGAATTTATTCATATTACAAAATCTGTTTTCATCTATAATCCAAAGTTTTTTTTGTTGGTTCTATATTTTTCATATACCAAACATTTGGGCTGTTGCAAGCACGATGGACTATTGTCAGGGGTCCTGTTCGTTTTTTATAGGAGAAAATTGAAGTTAATTATATTATCATGTATTATTTTGCAAAATATGATTGTCGAAGATAAGGGATAAATGATTTCTCATTGGAATTCAATGAAGTTGATGAGCCCGCACAACTAATACAAGAAACTATACGTGATTTTGCCAATTATCTATGGATTAATTTCGAACTACATTCCAACACAATTCATCACCAACTTCGTATGGACTTAATTGAACACATTTGGGCGCGTACCAATGAAGAGAGACATTAATTTATTATCTATTTTGAAATCGGTAATTTGTGTTAGTCGGTATTTTTAATTAATTGTCTTTAAATTTTTATTTAATCTGATATACTACTTCATGAAGTTCTTGTTTAATTTGATGTACCACTTCTTTAAATTTATAATAATTATTTACAACTACATATTTTCTCAAATGTAAAATAATTTTTTTAATAATTTGTCGAAATAAGTAAAAAAAAAATTCATAAACTTTTTTTTACAATATATTGAAAAAATCAAAATTTTAAAAAAATTGATATTTATTTTATTCACATTATCGTAAATATAAAATTATTTTAGATGATAATTTTTTTTAAATTAAATATAAGAATATTTGAACAAAAAAACGTGATTTGATTATGGATATCCAAATAGTATTTAACCAATGATATGGTTGGAAGAATTAAAAAAAGATGAATTATAGTTAATAAAATGATGATGTGTATGGTAGATGGAGGAGAGAGAGTGTAACCATAACTAAAAAAATTGGGTGCCATTGTAAGTGCTCTAATGTAATATATAAAGATACAACTAACATAACTAAAAGATATGACTAATATAATTAAAATGTATTATGTGTAAATAATGTTAAGATATAACTAATATTACTAAAAAGTAGTGTTAAATTCATTTTTGATCCCACCCTAGAAGCGGTGTCCGATTTTGGTTATGTTAATTTTCAATTATCTCCTGCAATTAAAAAATTTGTGTAATTTTAGTCTTTTTTTAGCTGAAATTTATATTTCCAACCACTTTTAGACGAGTGTTACATAATCATCCTTGATTCTATGATTTCACTCATCTTACGCTTATATGACTATTTTTATCCTATGTGATATTTATTTTTGCATTATTTTATCACCAAATATGTCAAATGTTTGGCCATGTCATAGTTGCATTAAAACGATGATAAATAACTGTAACATCCCAATTTTTCTTAACCTTTTTTTTTTGTTTATAAAATTAATATTCTTGCAGTGGAAAATTAAATATGTAAATATTTTAAAATAGAAGTTTGAGTAATAAAATGAAGACCATAAGAATATTTTAAAAATAGCTCGAATCCAACAATGGTTTCATCAGAAGATCTCATCAAAAATGAAGTAAGTCACGCTAAAGCAAATTGAAGATGGAAACATTTAGTCTTTTTTTTAAATAAATGGCTTAAAATAAAGCAAGTAAAATAACTCTAGCCACCGCTCATCCACTCCGTTCCACGTCCATGCCATTACTCTGAAATTTTAGATTTTCATAAAGGGGTGAGCAAACACTAGCTTAGTGGGGACATGCTTGTCAAGATTAAAGGCATCAGGCAAAAGCAAGACAAATAACACAACAGCCAAGCAAATAAACATTTTCTCATCTTGGGATTGGCCAATCAATTCTGAGCACGGCGGGCATACCCGATGATCTAACTTTTGATCCTTGGACCTCTTACGTCCCTGGCTAATTCTCATGCATAGATCATAGATCACAGCAAGCCTCATGCACAGATCAATAGATCATAACAAGCATTTTCATAAAAATTTTCTCATGACACATTGCATCAATTCATCAATCACTTCCACATAACACATTTAATAAAGACAAACATATATGAAAAGAATCCCCACCTTAAAAGTTAAAAACCTTGAGCGGAATGAAAGTGAATGCAATTCTATTCCTCGCGAGCTACACCTTCTTCGACACCTATTCATCCATAATGAAAACATACACTAACTTAATACCTAAAGGTCTAAAGAAAACCTCAATAATTATTTTAATTAAATTACATCTCTAAAGTAGTCTTAGGACACCTTGGAGGGTAAATAAGAACTTTTTAAAATTTTTGAAGAATTAAGACATGAATCCTAAGTTGGAAGATTTTAGGAAAACCCTAGTTAAACATTGAAATATTTATTTCTTAAAAAATATAAGATAAAAATGATCCTAAATTTTAAACATGGAATCCAGGTTATTAAATAAATAACATTTATAAATTTCACAAAGATTCAAATAGTATAACCACAGATTTATAATTTTTGAAACTTAATTTTCAGAAACAGAAAATTCTGCAGATCCGTAAAAGAAAATTAGTATACTAAGAAATATAAACTCTTTTATTTTGAAAATTTTCCAGAAGATAAAAGACATATGAATCTGTAACATATCCAAAATTCAAAGCATTTGAAGATGTTTAACTATGAGTATTAATCTCGTAAATCAAAAAGTGTACATCGTGAATCCTTCCAAAACAGAAAAAGAAAATTAATTTTTGAATGAAATAGCTATCGGATTAATTTGAAAATTTTACTGTAGATAAAAATCTTGATAATATATAACCTGGTAAAATATTATAAAATTTGGAAGTATATAAATAATATTTTTAAATTTTTAAAACTGCGATACTAAAGCTGTTGAATTCCGAAAATCAGTAATATAAAATTTATATAAAATAAAATATAACTCCGATTGACATGAAATTTTTACAAAAGACCAACGTTACAGTACAATATAACATATTAAAATTTCATAAAATTATAAGGTCTGTAAGTATTTATTTTAAAATGTCTAAATTAGAAACGTGAACATATCGATTTTTGGACTGAAGGAATAAAAAATTTATTTTAAATCGGTTTCAACTCCGATTGATCTGAAATTTTTACTGAGTATTCAATATATATCAAAGATCAACATATTCAAAATTCATGAAATTTGGAGGTGTGTAACTACGAATTCAAATAATTGACTAACCGTTCTAGAATTTGAAATTAAAGAACAAGATGTGTTTCCTTAACTTAATTGTATTCTTAACTCAAGATATCACTTAGATTTATCATAGAAATTAAACAAATTACTCTAGATCTGACATGGAAAGAAAATTATGAGAAAAGGAAAAACACGTACCTTTCCTAAGAGAGTTTGAAAATCCTAACCCTAGCGTACTAACTCTTCTCTTATTTATATGATTAGGTTCATGGGTTCTAAACCTAATAATGAGGTAATGAGCCTCCTAATCTCTTGGGCTCATACTAAAAGAAGTCTAGTGAGATTTAACTCATAATTCCAATTAGATTCATCATTCAAATAAAATCCTACATCATATAGGATTAATACAATGTATATATATATATATATATTTAAATATAACAACCTTTAGATTATTAATTTATTATTATTTCTATTATTATTTTACGGTTGTCACAATAACGATGATAAATAAATTAATATAAAAAATAACAATAATGAAAAAACACAAAATAAACTTTTAACAAAAAATAAGGTTTGAAACTCAATATTTCTCAAATCCCCAAGAATTTTAAGAGTATGTTTGTTTAGGGATTATGTAAGATTGGGAAAATACTGATTTTGAAATCTTGAATATTAAAATAAAGGTGAATAATAAAATGTATGTTTGTTTGAGAATTTTGTAGGATAAGATTATACTGTAGATGTCAAATTAATGTTGGAAAAAATGGATTGATGTAATATTTTATTTTGAAAAAGAGAGTTTGATAATAATGGAATGATTGTAATATATTAATTTGTTATATTAACAAATGTGCAACTTGTTGTGTTGTGTACATTAATACATGTATGTAATATGTATATACATCATATTTGTATATTTTGAATGTATTAATATGCATGCATATATATTGGTATTAGTTAATATGAAATCTAATTACATGTTGTGGAATATATATTATGTGTGTATTAAAACATATATACATAATTATATAGTTATATACACATGCCATAATATTTGTCATAAGTTCATAACTACATATTAATCATTTATTCGTATTTATAAATTATTAAACTTATATATGTATCATAGTAAGTACTTATATTGTATATACAATTTATTATAGTATTTAATAGTTGTATCTATCAAAATCAATCAATATATATTTTATATATTATAAGAAATTTCATAATATTTATATATTATACATTAATATTAAAATTTTAGTTAGTAATATTTGATGGTCATATATATCTTATAAAATTGGATTTATTATTTAACAATATTTGAAAGTCATTTTTTGAGAATGGGGTGTACTTTGTTAAATAAATAAAAAAACCAAACAAAGTAAAGTGGCTTGTACTTTTTTTGTTTTGTTTTGAGAATGTGGATATGTCCTTTCATCACCGAGTGATTTTGTTGTAAAACTTATGTGGTTATATCCTTTGTTGACACTTGAAGGGTGTATGTTTTTAATTAAAATGGGATAGGTGGAAATGCATTGTGAGATAACAGGTTTTAGATACTCCCTCCATCCCTTAACACTTTGCACACTTTTTTTTTTAATTTGTCCCCAAACACTTTGCACACCCAAAAATGGTAAAATTTATCATAATTCTTATCCTCACAATACACACTTATTTACACATAATGCCATTACTTTTTCTCACACAATGCCATTTAATATTAAACTAATCACTCCACTAGAAAAAGTAAATTTGACCATTATACCCTCAATCAAAAAGCAAATATTCACTTTTTCTTAAAAATTGTGCCCAATTTGATGTGCAAAGTAATTCGGGACGGAGGGGATAATAAATAGGTTATAGAAGGCGTTTTTGTAGATATAGGTAGTAATAATAGGATGCGATAATAGGGTTTAGATAATAAATATATTATAGAGAGTGTTTTTGTAGATATAGGTAGTAATAATAGGGTGTGATTGTGTTGAGATTTTATAATCCAAAGTAAAGTTTGGAAATAAACATATTTGGAGATTTTGCAATCCTAAGTCTGGACTTTTGAATTCCTAAACAAATATACTTTAAATCTTCAATTCAACCTAACAACCCTAATCATCAAAAGGTTCAGAAGGGTGAAAATTTAGATTTTGATGAAAATATTGGTATCTTAATTTCATGAAAATATGGTGGAAATATCGTGAAAATATCGGTACATCATACTTATTGATATTTACCTCAATATTTACCTGATATTTCACCGATTTTTGTTTAATTTGTAACATAAAACCACCAATATTGAAATTGACACCGATATTTATCGATATTTTGTTGATATTTACCGATATTTATCAATATTTTCCTAATATTTCACCTAGTTTCCTACCATTTATACCATGGAGTTATCGATATCGATACCAATATTTATCAATATTTTTTTTACTAATATTTTGATAAAATCTCATTTTGTTTTATCGGTTATGTGAAAAAATGAAAATATTGGAGATCACCAAAACTTATATGCACCAATATCGATACCAATATTTATCAATATTTTTTTAGTCATATTTTGATAAAATTTCTCATTTTGTTTTATTGGTTATGTGAAAAAATGAAAATATCGGAGATCACCAAAACGTATATGCACTAGGAACACAGATCAGTGTCCCCAACTTGACCTGACGATGTTCTACAGGTATTACAAAAGCCTGACCCGACAATGTTCTACAGGTATTATAAAAATTTTACAGGTATTATAAAAATTCTAACTATTCACAATGTTATAAATCAGAATTATTCCAAAATATTGATTACTAAATATATACTCTTCAGGTATTATAAAATTAATTATATATAAGTAAAACCTTCAAGATATTATGAAAAAAAATTGGGATATTATTGATTTATTTTATAGGTATTACATATATATTTTACAAGTATTACAAAAATTTTGATTGTTCATGATTTTATAAATCAAAATCATCCTAAAATATTGTAATTTGATTGTTCATGACATATGTTGTAAAAGACAACGTTAGCAATACGTATAAATGACAATATTTTTGAAATTTACACGTTGAAAGATAGTAAAATAAATAAAGCACAGACATAACATATGTATAAGGAATTAATGAAAATCGTAATTAATTAAAGGTTTCTTACAACGATCTAATTAATTAAATCGTTTTGAATAATTTATACTTATTAAAAAAATTATTTCCAGAAGTCGCGTGTTGGACCGGAAAAAACCACTTAATATATACATACACATATATAATATATGATACTAATAAAATAACAAAAAGAGCCGTAATTATTTTTCCAAAAATGCACAATTTTGATTAATGAAAAAAAATCAAAAGAAGATAAAAAAGCAAATTAATTCTTCTTCCAAATTAAGAAAAAAAAAAACATACGATTGTCTTTCAATTCATTCTTACGAACCAATGACAATAATTAAAATATTGCTCATGTATTTATTCTTAGAAATCAATCTATACCTATAAAAGAAGGTTTTGGCTTTCTCACAATCCGACACATCAACATTTAGAAGGAATATAGAGTCGCCACATGTTTTTCCCTCTTATTCCAAAACTGTCATATATGTATTTTCATCTTTTCATCATCCTCTCCCACCCCTTCAACATATGAAAAACGGCAATAGCAATTAAAACATCAAATTGCACATTCAAGAATCATTTAAAAAGGTTTTGGACTCTTCATTTTTTCTTTTGATTGTTATCCAAAACTGCCACATAAGTCTTTTATGTGATTGATTTCCGTTTTATTTCCAATATCAATCATTTTACAGACTATACAATTTGTTGTAAATTGTAGTAGTTTGTAGTGCAAATGGTTGAAAAAAAGTGGATTCAGAGAGTTTGGTCCAGTTTCTTATACACTTATAGAATCCAGAATTTTTGTTGTGGTGAGCAATTCAATTCGACCTTTTTTTGCTTGCATTCAGTGACCTCTTCGTATTGCCACATTTTTATCCCAATTTTCACAAAGATTAACTGTTTTGTTCCGATAAATGTTTAAAGTTTTTGCAAACTGTTGCATTTTAGTTGTTGAAGTTAACATCATAAATGGTGGTCTTTCATACGGGATCAAGAGTGGGCTAGAGAATCGAAATCTTTTAAATTAGAAGACGATATTGGAAGTGGACTGATTCTTCAACGGCAGATATACATCTTAATAGACAATCCAAAAGTTTTCAGAATTGATTCTGCCATAGTAGACGCGCTGTTGGTGTTGGTTCTGGAGGATTCTTGAGGTTCAAACTATTCTAATAATATCTTTTAACACAAAACATATTTCTTAGATACTGATGAGGACTACTACCTTTGGATTATGCCTAAAACCTTGATAACTACAATAACAAGCTGAATGAGAATATCCTTGCAGACATTTGAAAGATATCAATTAGGATTTGAGTTGGAGCTGTGATAACTAACGATTTCTCAACTTGTCTATCGCGGGAATTGAGATTTTAAGGGGCGGGATATGTTTCATATATTTCCCAACAACACATATTTTAAAATTTTCTGTAATGTGTTTTATTTTAGTTATAGGCCATAAATTGGAACTTTGTGTTTTTAAGAATTTTAGATCAATCTTCGGCCCTAATTGTTTTTTGAGCTTAATTTCTTTTTAATCTTTATTTTATTTATCTTTAATCTAAAATTTGGAATTAACGCTATCAATGTCATCAATTTCTCTACTCTATTTCATTGTGCATCGGAGCTAATTTTGGGAAAAAGAGAAGTAACCAAACATATAGAGCGAATCAAGCAACGTTTGAGGTACTAAAGTTAAAATTAGTCATTGATTGTAAAATATAGTAAATCATATAATTGAAGTGAGTAATTAAATAAAGATAACATCTTTATTCCAAAGTGCAATAAATCATACAATATAAGCTGATTATCAAATCAAATAAATTAATTTTTTTTTACTTGAGACATGATTTGTAATATGTTCGATTAAATTAAAAAAAAATGATCACATTGTATTTAAAAATTTTGAAAGATTTTCTTAAAAACAACATTCTTAGTCTTATTACTTTGTCCACCCTTTGTGTCAAAAATCAAATTTTTTAGACCTTTTACGATTGATGACTTTGAAGACCGTAAAATACAATTGTCCACAACAGACACCAATTTCTTAAGATATAGACATGATTCAAAAATTTGACTCTACTGGCCTCTTTTCATAACTTCCGCTCAATGTTACCTATCGATCACATTCACATCTGAACCAAGATCTTATAACTTCATATTCTTGGTCGACTACAACACCTTATAATGCATGTCTCCACAAATGTGAATAGTTTATAGTTGCATTCATACCATTGATAGAATATGTCTGAAATCTCCTAAAACAAATATTTTACCTCCTAAAGGCATATTTGAGCAGGTGGAGCTAGTAGGTATATTGTGTCTGTTAGCAGAGTTCTATCAAAAAATTCATAATAGTGTTTGTGCACCATTGAAGTCTCTACCCCAAATTAAGTCTACATTTCAGCATGAGTTTACCATGCGATCTTTTTATTTGATGGTACAAATGGGAACATTAAATTTTCAGTATACTGTTTAATAGAATTTATCCATATTAAGTAACAACAAAAATATCAGCACATATAATAATTACTTTCTTCACAATGTAAAGATGAATTTATTAATGAGAAAATAAAAATATTAATCTTACGGAAGTGTGTAAACTTTAACCATGGTGTAAAAAAGGGAAAGAACCTAATAGGAAAGACAAACTAAAACATACTCATCATAAAAGGTACGCCTGAAAACATAAAAAAATTACTCATTACTTTTGGAAGACATTTGCGAAAAATTACCATGATAATTATATCAAATGAACTTTATCTATGATCAACTATTTGATCATTTTTATAAAAAATACAAAAATCAACCACAATAAATAAATTAACTAAACAAAAAAATTACAATATATATATATATAATAAGAAATACATAAAATAAAAATAAATAACATATATAAATTAAACGAATTAGGAAGCCAATGAAACGCACGGGTTCAAACCTTGGGTTCAAACCTAGTGACAATAATTACTAAGTATTCATTCTTATGAATGATGACAATAATTAAAAACACATTTTTACTGCTTAGAATCCATGATAAGAATTAAAATACTACTCATTCCTACAAACCCATGACATTAATGTGTGATCAGGCCCAATGAAAATAACAACATTCCACTTCGATGTTGAGTGGTCCTGTAACATATATACTTACTTTTCAATATCACATAGTATTTGTTAGCAATATAATATTAAATTAAAAAAATAAGTAAATTATTAATTAAAATTTTTTCAGTGCTATTCAATCCTTACAATATAAGGTGTGTCTAAAAAAAATATAGAAGAACTTGTTAATGAATATTGTCCTAAAAAAGCAAATCGGATCTTTTTGATCCTACAATTGTACATGCAAGAAATCATGAAAGTTGAAGGATCCAACAAGTATAAGATCCCACATTTCAAAAAGGCAACATTGGAGAGATAAGATCATCTTCCTACACAAATAACTTGTGATTCTACTCTAGTATAAAACATAATAAACTTATTAGCATCTTAGAATTTAGGAATGGAAATCGGATGTCATTTTCGTTGGGTCTGGTCACACATTATCAACATGAATGTATTATTGATTGGGTCTGGTCATTTTCGTTGGGTCTGATCACTTGATTGGGTCTGGTCATTTTCGTTGGGTCTGGTCATTCATTTTTGTTGGGTCCGGTCACACATTGGTCGTTGGGTCTGGTCACTCATTTTCGTTGGGTCTGGTCACACATTATTAACATGAATGTATTATTGATTGGGTCTGATCATTTTCGTTGGGTCTGGTCACACATTATCAACATGAATGTATTATTGATTGGATCTGGTCACACATTATCAACATGGATGTATTATTATTATTGTTCTCGATTGGAATCGAATGTCATTTTCGTTGGGTATTGTTCTTGATTGGAATCGGATGTCATTTTCGTTGGGTCTGGTCACACATTATCAACATGGATTTTTCGTTGGGTCTGGTCACACATCATCAACATGGATGTATTATTGATTGGGTCTGGTCACACATTATCAACATGGATGTATTATTGTTCTCGATTGGGTCTGGTCACACATTATCCAATCGATTGGGTTTGGTCACATATTATCCAATCTCAATATGGATGTATTATTGTTCTCGATTGGGTCTGGTCACACATTATCCAATCTCAACATGGATGTATTATCGTTCTCGATTGGGTCTGGTCACACATTATCTAATCTCGATTGGGTCTGGTCACACATTATCAACATGGATGTATTATTGATATTGTTGGATGTATTATTGATATTGTTTGGTTTGAATGATGTATTATTGATATTGTTCTCGTTTCGTTTGAATGTGTTGGGAATCGATCGTGGTCTCACCGGTGGCTCAGATATCCAGAGCTTATTCCATATCAATCACATAGATAGTGTAATAGGTGGTGGGAACAACACAAATATCAGAATCACAAAGATTTTTTCTTCAATATCCTTATTCAAATCAAGTTTAAACTTGAAGAACTTTTCAAGTAAGAACATTTTATTTGGCAGAGAGGTTTCAACATACAATTCTTGCAATTTATCCCACAAAACCTTAGCACTTTTCTGATCTCCTACTTTTCTTAACACACAATCAGAAAGATTAAGAATAATGGATGAGTATGCAAGCTCATCCATCTCTGCTCTTTTCTCAAGAGTATCAGATTCAGAATAGACAAGACTTATACATTTAAACACACGTTGTTGTACCAAAATACCTCTCATTTTCTGTTGCCATATACCAAAATCAGAATGGCCAACAAACGGAGCCAAGGTATATCCAGATAAGGTAGCCATCACACAAAGTGCACAGAGGTTAAAGTATCACACATATACACAAAAAACAAAACGAAAAAAGGCCTTGTATACACCAAGAATTTCTCAGTTCTCAGCACTGATTTATCAATGGAGCAGGGGGTCACTTGGTAGCCTTTATGACAGAAAAATAGAATCGAGACAGATTCACAAAAAATACAAGAAGATTTACAACGGAAGCAAAAACAGGCAATCACATAGAGAGCCTAAAAACTACCAGCACAAAAGCCCCAAACCTACCCGTTTCAAACGGTATCTACAGAGGCTAGGGTTTTTAGCGAAGTACCTGAGCAAGTCCCAAAGTATGGAAGACCCGACTTATCGATAGGATCCTGAAACGGCTCACGTCGGGCAAAGGCGCGACGGGAGGGCTGCCAAGGGGGCAGAGGAACGCCGTTTCCAACACTGAGCATAAATCAGAAAATAAAAGAGAAGAACACCCAACACAGAGTCAGATAAAAAACAAGAACCCTAGATCTACATAGTGTTCACAAAGAGCATACAAATTTGCCGCGGGATAAAGAGACCACGGTTACTCGAACCGTGGCTCTGATACCACTATTTATCCCACACAGATAGTGTAATAGGTGGTGGGAACACACAAATATCAGAATCACAAAGATTTTTTCTTCAATATCCTTATTCAAATCAAGTTTAAACCTGAAGAACTTTTCAAGCAAGAACATTTTATTTGGTAGAGAGGTTTCAACATATAATTCTTGCAATTTATCCCATAAAACCTTAGCACTTTTCTGATCTCCTACTTTTCTTGATGTGTTTATTAAACTAGTTTAAGATATTAAGAAAACTGGTGATAAGAATATTGATGATTACACCCCTATTGTGCTCTTGAATGCTATACCTGATTCTTATAATGATGTTAAATCTGCTATAAAATACGGTAGAGATCAGGTCACATTAGAAACTGTTATAAATGGTTTGAACAGTAAAGAAATGGATCTAAAAACTAATCCAAGTAATAAGGGTGAGGTGATGTTTGTCAGAGGAAGGTCTATGCCTAAGGGTCAAAAGCCTTCCAACAACCAACCTAATCAAGAATCTGAAAAGAAAAAGACTGAAAATCCACCTAATTCTCAGTCTAGGCCTAAAAATAGAAGATGCTATCATTGTGGTGATCCAAATCATTACATTAAGGCTTGTCCTAAGAAACAAAAAAAACAGGCTAATAAAGCATCTGGAAATAAGAATAACAGTAATGATGATGTGTTTATGGTAACTGAATCATGTGATGTTTCTTGTGTGAACTCTATTTTGTCTTCTTCTCTTTGTGAGAGTGAATGGCTAGTTGATTCTGGTTGCACCTTTCACATGACACCTTTTAAAACACTGTTTAAATCATATAGGGATGTTAACAATGGTTATGTTTCCCTAGCAAATGAAAAGAAATGTAAAATTATGGGAATTGGTGACATTTCTATAATTTATGATTCAGGCTATGAGTTTACTCTTAAAAATGTTAGACATATGCCTAATCTCTGTAATAATTTGATTTCTTGTTGTGGGATTAATTAGCCTGATTATTCCAAGTCTGTGTTGCTGAAATGGAAAATCGTGAATCCACTTATAAAAGTGAGTTTTGGTATTACGTTTTTTGTTATAATTGAAAATGCGACCTAATAACTAAAGTGCTTGAAGCGGGGCTCAGCTATTGCATAAGGATTTCAGAGGCTGTTTTCAATCGTTTTGCTTGGAATGGTTTCTTGCTTGGCTGATAAGGATAGGCTATTTTGCATATTGTATATATATATAGTCTTTTGTTTAGATGTTAGTTCACTTTTTTATCTTCTCAAGATAAGGAATTAAGAGAGATAAACTTGCTGTATAGAAATTAGGGATTTAGTTGATTTTATCTGTTGTAATCGTTTTCTTTCATTCATAGTAATAAAAAATCATCCCTCCCTTGTTTCCCGTGGATTAGGCATTGTAAGCCGAACCACGTTACTTCCTTTATGTGCTGGGTTAATTCTTGTTCGGTTTTCATTCATCTTTGAATTTCTTGTTCTTGATTGGAGATTCTGGTGTAGATCTTCATAGTAGAAGCTATTTCTTGTACAAATACTTATCAATTCTGGCGCCGTCTGTGGGAAGCCAAGGCTCAAGATATGGCATCTACAAAGTTTGACATTGAGAAGTTCAATGGAGAAGGTGATTTTGGTCTTTGGAGACTCAAGATTCGTGCTCTTCTGGTTCAGCAGGGATTGTCTCTTGCATTGCAGGGTGCTGACAAGTTACCTGAAGGTATGAAGAACGAGGAAAAGGTTCAATTACTTGAAAAGGCACATAGTACTTTAATTCTCAGTTTAGGGAATAGAGTGTTGAGAGAAGTTGCAAATGAGGATTCAGCAAAGGGTATTTGGGATAAACTGGAAAGCCTATACATGGTGAAGTCTTTGGCAAACCAGCTGTACATGAAGAAGAAACTTTATGCATTCAAGATGTATGATGAAAAGCCTGTCTCAGATCAACTTAGGGAATTTCTTAAAATCTTGGATGATCTAGAAAATATTGGTGTTACTTTGACACAAGAAGATAAGGCACTGATGCTTCTCAGTTCACTGCCAAGATCCTTTGAGAATTTCACTAACACTATACTGTATGGGAGACAGACTACCATTACTCTAGATGAAGTGGTGGTTGCTCTTAAGTCAAAAGAGTTGTCAAAGAATAATGAAGGCAAGAAAGAAATAAATGGTGAAGGGTTGGCCATAAAACACACTGCACTAAAGAAGAAGTTTCAAAAGCAAGGCTCAAACCAAAGTGTTCAGAAATTAGCTAAAGATCACCAAGAATCAAATGATGATGTAGAAGGAAATAAGTGTTTTCACTGTCATAAGAAGGGACATTACAAAAAGGACTGTTTGAAATACAAACAGTACAAGATGAACAAAGAGAGGTCTCAAACAAATCAAGCCAATGAAGTGTCAGAAGCTGCAGGGACAAATTCAGGCTATGAATCTGCTAAAGTACTTGCAATTACTGCAGGCCAAGGTAGCTCAGATTGGGTTTTAGATTCAGGTTGCTCCTTCCATATGAGCCCTGTGAGGGAGTGGTTTCAATAGTTAAAACTTCAGGATGGAGGATCAGTCATGTTGGGTAATGACCAAAGCTGTCAAGTGAAGGGAATTGGTTTCATTGCTTTGAGAATGCATGATGGTGTTGTAAGGATTCTCTCTCAAGTGAGATATGTTCCTGATCTCAAGAGGAACTTAATCTCCCTTGGTATGTTAGACTCATAGGGTTACAGTTTCCAGTCTCAAGATGGTTCACTCAAGGTTTCAAGAGGTTCCACTGTTGTAATGCAGGGATATAAAAGAAATGAGTTGTATTTTCTGAAAGGGAAGACTCATACTGCTGAAGCAAACTCTGCAGCTGAGATGGATAAAACTTCATTATGGCATAAGACGATGGGACATATAAGTGAAAGAGGATTTCAAGAGTTAGCAAAGCAGCAAATGTTTGGAAAGGATAAAATCACATCACTAGAGTTGTGTGAATACTGTGTTTTGGGGAAAGCTAAGTCTCTGAATTTCAAAACTGGAAGACATGTTACCAAAGGCATTTTAGAGTATGTCCATTCAGACCTTTGGGGGCCTGCTAGGACACAAACCAGAAATGGTGGAAATTATTTCATGACTCTTATTGATGATTACTCTAGAAAGGTTTGGATCTTTATATTAAAGATAAAGGATGAGGTTTTTCAAACTTTTAAGCATTGGTTGATTGAGACTGAAAATTAGATAAGAAAGAAGCTGAAGGTTCTCAGAACTGATAATGGATTGGAGTTCACTACAAACCAATTCAATGAATTTTGTAAGACAGAGGCATAATCAGACACAAGACTGTTCCAAGCACTCCACAGTAGAATGGGCTAGTAGAAAGAATGAATCAAACAATCCTAAACAAAGTAAGATGCATGTTGATCAGTTCTGGTTTGGCAAAGAATTTTTGGGGAGAGGCTGCAGCTACATCAGTGTTCCTGATAAATAGATCTCCCTCATCAGCCATATAATTTAAAACTCCTGAAGAGAAATGGAGTGGTGCTCCTGCTGATTATAAAATGTTAAGGGTTTTTGGTTGTCTAGCATATGCACATGTTAGACAAGACAAATTGGAGCCTAGAGCTTGGAAGTGTGTTTTCTTGGGATATCCTAAAGGTGTTAAAGGATATAAGTTGTGGTGCTTGGAAAAGGGAAATCAGAAATGTATTATCTGTAGAGATGTTGTGTTTGATGAAGAGAAAATGCACTGAAAAGTGAAGGTTTAAGTGCTGGAAACACTAAGTCTGATGAGAAGTCATAGCTTGAGGTGGAGGCTGTGAAAATGACTGAAAATGGAGCAGATCCAGAGTGTGATGCTGAGAATACAGATGGATAGGAAGAAACTGAGTCTGAAAATGAACAAGATGATCTGCAAGATTATCAGTTGGTCAGGGACAGGTCCAAGAGGAAAATTAAACCACCAAGCAGACTTGGATATGTAGACAATGTCTCTTTTGCATTAGTGGCAGCTGAGGAGATTGAAAGTGGTGAACCTAGGAACTATAATGAGGCCATATCCTGCAAGCAAAAAGACAGATGGTTGGTGGCCATCCAAGAAGAATTGAATTCTCTTAACAAGAACAATACTTGGCAAGTTGTGAATAAGCCAAAACATCAGAAATTAGTAGGCTGTAAGTGAATTTTCAAGAAGAAGGTGGAGGCTTCTAAAGGTGGAAACATAAGATTCAAGGCAAGATTGGTAGCAAAATGTTTTACACAAAAAGAGGGAGTGAATTACACTGAAATATTCTCACCTGTTGTGAAGCAATGCTCAATAAGAATACTTCTTGCAATGGTAGCCCAATACAATCTACAGCTCCATCAAATGGATGTAACCACTGCATTCTTACATGGAGAATTAAAGGAGGAAATCTACATGAGGATTCCTGAAGGCTTGCAGGTTGAAGACAAGGAAAATAAAGCTTGTTTGCTTAGAAAGTCTCTTTATGGTTTGAAGCAGAGTCCGAGACAGTGGTACTTGAAGTTTGATGATTATATGCAGAAGATAAAATTCAAAAGGAGCAGGTATGATAATTGTGTCTATTTTAAGCATAGTGATTCTGCACACACTTTTCTTTTATTGTAATGTAGATGATATGCTTATAGCTAGCACTACTACAAATGGTATACTTGAGGTCAAAGACTTATTGAAATCAAAGTTTGAAATGAAAGATTTGGGAATTGCAAAGAGGATGCTTGGAATGGATATTAGCAGAAATGCTGAAATTGGGGAGGTGTTCCTTGATCAAACTGAGTATCTCAAAAGGGTTCTAATTAAATATCAGATGAATCAGTCCAAGAGTAGCTCCACACCAGTTAGTCAACATGTAAAGCTATCTAAAGCTCAGTGCCCTAGAACTCAACAAGAGGTAGACAGAATGATGAAAGTACCATACTCAAGTGCAGTGGGAAGCACCATGTATGCAATGGTGTGTTGCAGACCAAACTTGGCATACTCCATGAGTTTAGTAAGTAGATACATGTCAAATCCTGGAGAGGCACATTGGGATGCTGTAAAGGGCGTTTTAAGGTATCTAAATGGCTCTGTAGACTATGGTTTAAGGTTCAGTAAAGTGGCTGAAAGTTTAACACCTCTAGTAGGATATGTGGATGTAGACTTTGCTGCAAACATTGATTCAAGAAGATCTCTCACAGGCTATGTTTTTACATTATTTGGAACAGCCATAAGTTGGAAGACTTAGCAATCGGTTGTTTCTCTTTCAACTACAGAGGCAAAGTTTATGGCATTAACTGAGGTCATCAAAGAAGCAGTTTGGTTGAAGGGAATGCTGAAGAAATTTGGGCTGTTTCAGAAGTGTGTTACTGTGAATTGTGATAATAATAGTGCCATTCATCTTTCAAAACATCAGGGTTATCATGAGAAGACAAAACACATAGATGTGAGGCTATACTTCATTAGAGACAAGATAGAGGAAGAATCAGTTGCAGTGAAGAAGATACCAACTGAGGTGAATTCGGCTGATGCATTTACTAAAGCTTTACCTGTTACAAAGTTTGGGTTGTGCATGGAGTTGATTGGATTGGGAAGAAGAGCTGCAAATCAAGTAAATTGATTTGTGTTGGAGCATGCTTGGTTATTCAGCAAATGTAGAAGAGGATCAGGCTAAAGGTGGAGTTTTGTGGGATTAATTAGCCTGATTATTCCAAGTCTGTGTTTTTGAAATGGAAAGTCGTGAATCCACTTATAAAAGTGAGTTTTGGTATTACGTTTTTTGTTATAATTGAAAATGTGACCTAATAACTAAAGTGCTTGAAGCAGGGCTCAGCTGTTGCATAAGGATTTCAGAGGCTGTTTTCAATCGGTTTTGCTTGGAACGATTTCTTGCTTGGCTGATAAGGATAGACTATTTTGCATATTGTATATATATAGTCTTTTGTTTAGATGTTAGTTCACTTTTTTATCTTCTCAAGATAAGGAATTAAGAGAGATAAGCTTGCTGTATAGAAATTAGGGATTTAGTTGATTTCATCTGTTGTAATCGTTTTCTTTCGTTCATAGTAATAAAGAATCATCCCTCTCTTGTTCCCCGTGGATTAGGCATTGTAAGCCGAACCACGTTACTTCCTTTGTGTGCTGGGTTAATTCTTGTTCGGTTTTCATTCATCTTTGAATTTCTTGTTCTTGATTGGAGATTCTGGTGTAGATTTTCATAGTAGAAGCTGTTTCTTGTGCAAATACTTATCACTTGTGCTGCTTTGAAAGATGATGGTTTGGAAGGAAAATGGGGTAATGGTGTAATGAAAATAATGAAAGGGTCTCTAGTGATCCTTAAAGCTGAAAAGAGAAATAACTTGTATGTATGTTTTGCCAAATCCCTAGCTGCCTCAGTTAATACTGTTACAGAAGATAAAATTGAATTATGACATTGTAGGCTAGGTCACATGAGTAGTAAAGGGTTGGAATTGTTGCACAAAACTGGTTTGTTTGGTAATGATAAACTATCTTGCTTGCCCTTTTGTGAATCATGTGTAAAAGGCAAACAACACAAAGTCAGTTTCCCTATTTGCCCTTCCCCAAATCTGTCTAAGTGCTCTGAAATACTTGAATATATGCATGCAGATGTGTGGGGACCAGCCTCTGTCCCTACACATGGTGGTAAGTTGTAATTTTTTGTTTGTGATTGATGATTTTTCCAGAAAAGTGTGGGTTATGTTGCTAAAACATAAATCTGATGTGTATGAAAACCTTAAAAACTGGAAAATGTTGATTGAAAATCAGACTGGTAAGAAAATTAAATATTTAAGGACTGATAATGGCCTTGAGTTCTACAATAACTTATTGGATAAGTTGTGTGCAGACTCTGGCATTCAAAGACATAAATCAGTCCCCTACACTCCTCAACAAAACGGAGTGGCTGAGAGAATGAACAGAACTTTGTTAGAAAGGATGAGAAGTATGTTAAACTTTTCTGGACTTTCTAAAAAGTTCTGGGGAGAAGCAGTTTGTACTGCTGCCTATCTAATAAATAGGTCTCCCTCAGTGCCTTTGAATGGTAAGTGTCCTGAATCTATATAGTCTGACAAACCTATTGACTTATCAAATCTGAGAATATTTGGTTGTGCTGGTTATGTTCATCAAAAGGTTGATAAACTTGATCCAAGATCTAAAAAATGTGTTTTCTTAGGCTATCCTGATGGTGTGAAGGGTTATAGGCTTTGGTTGAGGGATGAACCTGGTCTTAAAGTTGTAATAAGCAGAGATGTTATTTTTAATGAATCTGATTTTCCATGTTTATCTGCTTCTGTGCCTTTGCCTGATTCTAGTGTTGCTCCTTTTAAGGTGGAGCCTCCTGTTTTGCCTATATCTGATACTCCTAATCTTGATTCTGAAAATAATGTGCTTGATGAACATGTTGATGTGATTGATGCTGAAAATGAGCTTGAAAACTATCAACTTGCAAGGGATAGACCTAGAAGGAATATTAGGCAGCCTGCTAGATTTAAAGATTTTCACATTGATTCACATGCCTTTAATTCCATTGAAACTTTGGATAATTGTGAACCTAAGTCTTATAAGAAAGCCTTGAAATCTGAAAATGCAAATGAGTGGTTAGATGCTATGAATGATGAAATGAACTCTTTGCATGTTAATAAAACCTGGACTCTTGTGCCTAAGCCTGCTCATTGTTCTGTTGTTGACTGTAAGTGGTTGTATAAGGTTAAAGATGAAGGTGAAAATGTTAGGTTTAAGGCTAGACTTGTAGCCAAAGGGTTTACACAAAAAGAAGGGATTGATTATACTGAAATTTTTGCTTTTGTTGTCAAATTTGTCATTGTGAGAATCATGTTTGTTTTAGTTGCTCATTTTGATTGGGAACTGAAACAATTAGATGTAAAAACTGCCTTTTTGCATGGTGACCTAGATAAGGAAATATATATGAAGCAATCTGATGGTTATGTTGACCCTAATTAACCTAACTATGTCTGTTTGTTGGAAATCTTTTTGTATGGATTAAAACAGTCACCAAGGCAGTGGAATAAGAAATTTGATGAGTGCATGCAATCTTTGAATTTTAAAAGAAGTGCATATGATCATTGCTTATATTTCAAAGTGAATGTCTCTGTTCCCATCTTCTTACTCATTTATGTTGATGATATGCTCTTGGTGAGTCCTTGTTTGGAATCTATTGAACATGTTCAAAAATGTCTGAGTGACAACTTTGACATGAAATATCTTAGTGATGCTTAACAGATTTTAGGGATGAATATTGTTAGAGACAGAAAGAACAAAATTTTGCTCTTAAATCAGTGTTCCTATGTGAAAAAGATTTTGAGTAAATTCTCTATGTCTGATGCTAAACCTGCTTCTGTACCCCTTGCTGCCCACTTTGTGTTAAGTAAGAATTTGTCCCCAAAGACAGATTCTGAAATTGCTGAAATGTCTAAGGTGTCCTACTCTAATGTTGTTGGTTCTGTGATGTATCTTATGATTAGTACCAGGCCCGATATTGCATATTCTATGAGCTGTTTAAGCAGGTATATGGCTAACCCTGGTTTAACTCATTGGGAAGCTATGAAATGGTTGCTTAGATATCTTAACCACTCTTTGAATGTGAGTTTGAAATTTTCATATTCTGCTCAAGGCGTAAATTTGACTGGTTATGTGGACTCTAATTATGCTAATGATAGGGACAATAGAAAATCCACCACTTCATATGTGTTCATTTTGTGTGGCTCTTACATTAGTTGGAAGTCACAGCTCCAACACATTGTTGCTCTTTCTACTACTGAATCTGAATATATTGCTGTAACTGAGGCTTTAAAGGAAGCTATTTGGTTAAAGGGCTTGCTTTTTGAGATTGGTTATTTGAATGGTGATGTAACTGTTTATTCTGATAGTCAATCTGAAATTCAATTGTGCAAAAATCCCGTTTTTCATGATAGGACTAAACATATAGATGTACGGTTCCATTTTATAAGAGATATTGTTGAGAAAGGGGTTGTACTTTTGGAGAAAATTCCTTCTCAATTTAATCTTGCTGATATGGGTACTAAGTGTTTATCTTTGGAAAAATTTCAGTTTTGCATGAAGTCTCTGAATTTTGTGCTGCCTGATTAATCTATTATACCCATATGTGTTGCTATTTTTCTTGCTGACTTTGTGTCACTTAAGTGGCTTTGTGCCTGTCTTTGTAAAATTCTTGCTTTGTGCATAATCGTGTCCTGCACTAACTTTGTGTTTATGTGTGCAGGTGTTTTGACGATGATGAATCCACTATTCCGTTTTTTCGATCAGACAGTGTAGGTGTGTTGGGTCAAAGGTGGAGAATGTTGGAATTTGTTGGCCCAATTCTTGCTGGGCCTCTGTCCTTGATATATTTCAAGTCTTCTGTAAGCCCAGCCCACATATCTAAACCTAGTCCTGTAACCCTATTGCTCCTTCCTACTTCTTACAACTGTAAGTCTTCCTTGTTCCCTCTTTCACGAGATAACCCTTCCTCTTCATCTTCTCTCTTCCCCCTTTTTTTATGGGGTTTTCGGGCTGAGCTTTGGTAAGGATCAAGAGAGAAACAAAACTGATCCTTCTCCTACTTCATCTTCTCTTTGTGAGTTCCTCATCCATAGAAAGGAGAGTGTGAGGGTTGAAGTGAGGGGTTACGGGTCTTTTGGGTTTGGGGCTGTGAATCTTTGTGATTCTGATATTTGTGTTGTTCCCACCACCTATTACACTGTCTATGTGATTGATACGAAATAGGCTCTGGATATCTGAGCCACCGGTGAGACCACGGTCGATTCCCAACAGAATGAATGAGTTTGTTGGGTCTGGTAGTATCATTGATTTGAAGGAATGAGTTTTAATTAACGTCATTATTCTTTTGGTTTGAATGATGTATTATTGATATTGTTCTCGTTTCGTTTGTTCGTTTGGTTTGAATGATGTATTATTGATATTGTTCTTGTTTCGTTTGAATGAATTGGTTTGAATGATGTATTATTAATATTGTTCTCGTTTCATTTGAATGAATGAGTTTGAATGAATTGGTTTGAATGATGTATTATTGATATTGTTCTCGTTTCGTTTGAATGAATAAGTTTGTTGGGTTGGGTCTGGTAGTATCGTTGTTTTGAAGGAATGAGTTTTAATTAACATCATTATTCGTATCAAATGAACCATGTGTGACTTTTTCTTTTTCTTTTTTTAATTGGAAGAAGAATTAGTTAGCGTGTGACTTTTTTTTTTTCAATTTTCGTTTTTTTCAGTTTTCATTTCTGATAGCTTAACTTGACATCAAATTTGGTTTGGTTTGGTAGAATAAGGTTTGGTAGAAGCTCTCTCTGATACTCTCATTAATTTTTATATGAATGAAAAACATGGTTCCCATACATCTTTTTTCTAGTGAGAAATGCTCTCGTTAATTTTCATTGATGAATGAAAAACATGTTTCCTCTCATCTTTTTTGTAGTAAGAAATGCTCTTTCAATCTCAGGTGCTCATCTTTTTTGTAGTGAGAAATGTTCTTTCAATCTCAGCTTTCACACGAGTCCATACACCCCTATCTGTACATCACCTGAATTTTATATTTTAAAATATCACTTATTTACTCTTAAGGTATCACACATTTACTCTTAGCTTAAGTGTGATGCTCATCTTTTTTGTAGTGAGAAATGCTCTTTCAATCTCAGCTTTTACACGAGCCCACGCACCCCTGTCTGTACACCACCTGAATTTTATACTTTAAAATATCACTCATTTACTCTTAAGGTATCACAAAAATTCTTTAAAATATCACTCATGTTACACATAAATACCTTACAAGTATTATATATATTCATTTCAGGTATTACATAAATACCTTACATTATAGGTATTACACATGTTCCTTTCAAATATTACACTTATATTATGTATTACACATGTTACTTTCAAGTATTATTTAAATACATTACAAGTATTACAATGATCCTTTCAAGTATTACTTAAATACATTGCAGATATTACACATGTTCATTTCAAGTATTATATAAACACATATTCATTTTCAAGTATTATGTAAGTATCTTATAGATATTATTTCAAGTATTATATAAACAAATATTCTTTTTCAAGTATTATGTAAGTATCTTATAGGTATTACATATGTTCCTTTTAGGTATTACAAATCAGTAATACCTCAAAAGTAATTTCATAATATCTTAAAGGTATTATTTACATATCATTCAAACATGTAATCTTGTAATACCTGAAGAGTATATGTGTAATGCTAATAAAACAAATTAGTAATACCTCAAAAGTAATACCTTTAAAGGTATTTTACATATTTACCATACATGTATTATATAAGTCTCTTTCAGGTATCACATAATCACCTTTAAAATATTACAATAAAACGGTCAAGGTATTATGTATTTACCTTACAAGTTCAACATATTACATATTTACCTTACAAGTATTACATAGATCATTTTCAGGTATCACATTTTTTGTTTTATTTAAATTAAATTTATACCTTAGTAGGCCAATATGGAATTACCAATTAAATAACAAATGTTCTGCAACTCTTCATAAGAGAAAAGAAAACAGAAAATTAAAAACTAAATCAAGAAATCCAACCTCATCACAAGCGAAAAGAAAACAAAAAATTTAAAACTAAATCAAGAATTCCAAATAGAGAAAAATCCAATAATAATAATAATAATAATAATAATTTAAAATTAAATCAAGAATTCTAAATAGAGAAAAATCCAATAAAAAAAAAGGAAATCAAGAGAAAATGAAAATGAAGGCTCAAATTTATGGTAGAGAAGAGACAACAAGAAGTGGCAATGCTATGGCTACGAAATTACCTGTTACATCTGACCTAGTCTGATTCAAATGTTGTCCGAATCACCTCTCCAAGACGAAATTACTTATTACATCTGACCTAGTTCGATTCAAATGTTGTCCGAATCACCCCTCCAAGACACTAGTCGATATCTCAATATTCGATTCAAAAGCTCAGAAAACTCAACTATTATCGTCACAACCTTGTCAAAAGAGAGAGATAGAGAGTAATTGTAGGACAACGACGAAGATAGTATACTGTTGTTAATTATCAATCCAAGAACCGTTAATTATTTAGAGAAATCATTAAATTTGTAGAGAGGAAATTAGAGGAGAGAGAAAAAAAAAAGAGAAGGAAATTAGAGAAGAGAGAATAACAGAAAAAGAAGAAGAATAGGGCATCGCTTGAAAGGAAGAGAGAATAAAAAAACAAAAAAACAAAAAAAACACATATATAATGCATAAGATCCGATCAAAAACAAAAAATAAAAATAAAACATATATATAATGCATAAGATCCGGTCTGGAGTGGATTGGGGACATATAAGTGCTTCTCATCGGAGATATATAGTTGCATATTGTTTTTGTATGGATCACATAAGTGCTTTTCATGGGAGATATATAGCTACCGATTGTTTTTGTATCTATCAGGTGAAAAAATGGATATATCGGAGATATTGGAATATAGCTGCAGATTTGTATCTATCACGTGAAAAAATGGATTTATCGGAGATATTTTGGAATATTTTCATCCTTGATATTTATGGATATTTATCGATATTTTATTGATATTTATCGATATTTTTCTAATATTTCACCTAGTTTCCTATCATTTATATCATGGAGCCATTGATATCGATATCCATACCAATATTTATCAATATTTTACTGATATTTTGATAAAATTTCTCATTTTCTTTTATGTGAAAAATAAAAATATCGAAGATATATAACTGCAGATTGTTTTGTATCAGTCATGTGAAAAAATAGATGTATTCGGGATATTTTCATCCTTGGAGTTCACACATGATAGAGTTTTTTAATATTTTTTGATTCATGTGTTGTCTTGTGACTTTTATGTTATATTAATATGACTTTTATGTACAAATATCTCAAACTTTATATAATACTTTAATTTAAAAAGAAGAATAACAATTTCAGCCTAATTTGTACATATAAATAATGCTCAGATACCCACCGTGGACAAGCCTTAATATGCCCACCGATGACGTGTAATAATCTCATTCCCTCTTCATATGAAAAGTGAAATTAATAGATATTTTAGATTTTTGATACATTAGTCGTGGACACATATTAATGTGCCCATGGTGGGTAGGTGAGTAAGACTGTTGTACATATATATACCTTTACATGATATTATTAATTATACCTTTATATCAACACGATTATATATTTATATAATATATAAAAATACAACTAACATAACTAAAATGAATAAAAGGTATTGTGTAAATAATGTCAAGGTAAAATTATTATTACTAAAATGTATGACTAACATAACTAAAAAGTATGACTAACAGATATAACACAATAAGAGTAAATTGAATATATGAAATTGTTAGGATTTCAATGTTTAGATTTTGATGAGACAAATCACATATGTAGTAGGAAGTTTTGAGTACCCCACTTTTCACGATGTTTAAGTGAATACATAGACTAGAATTGAGTCTAGTAATAAGTGCTGAAAATGGAGGTTGAACAAGGATAAAGCTACATCTATGCCCTTAAGAAAATATATCGCTGTAAGAAGGCAAGATACAGTATTACTGCATGAAGGCATAATACAACATAGCTGCAAGAAGGAAGTTACAACAATGCCGTAACGGACAAAACACCTCTACAACAAAGAAAGAAAGAATGACGTGCAGCATCGCTGCAAGAAAAGGATACAGGAGTACTGCTGCAAGAAAAGGATACAACAGGACTACCGGAAGATACTGCAACCAGGTCTAAGTTACAGCAGCATTGCAAGAAAGTATCAGCTGCACGAAGACCTAGGATACAGCGCTAAGCTTACAATCCAGTCAAGTCAATAAGCACAATTTACAACAAGGAGTATCCTACAATCCTAGGAAGGATAAATGCAGTACGAGGAACGAAGACTCATGCAAGAATAAATAGAGCCGTTCCAGAGAAGATCAAAGTTGCAGACACGTAGCCAATACGAAAATGCCAAGTGGACTGATGCGCTGCAGAAAGCTGCGAGCCGCAACTGCCGCATTAAATGCTCCAAAAGAAAAAGTCAAGTCGCATTAAATGCGAACCATGCCTTTGGTCAGACTACTTCAAATTCAAAAGAGAGATGTCTTCTTCAATGGACATCTTCTCCTACAAGTATAAATAGAGGAAGAGATACACTGAAGCTGGTTACTAAAATTACTGATTAACCAAACAATTCGCAAAGCTTACAAGATTCAAGTATTCAAGTCTACGATCAGTTTCAGTCACTCAACCTCTCGAAGTGAAGCAAGTTCAAGCTGAAAGTTTCCTCAAGGATTCAGAAGCTCACTTCGAAGCACCAGTTGAAGAAAAACTTTTTTATCTTTTTAACCTTGTTGCTGTGTGCTTAGGTTGTTTTAGTGGTGTCGAACAGTTGATAGGAGAGATCCTTGCTGTTTGTATAGTTGTCTAGAGTTAGGCAGCTTCCCTGTGTGGGAGTGTGTAACCCTGTGTGGGTGAGCCTTTGAAGTTTGCAGTTGCTGTGTGTCGCTGGACTTCAGTAGGTGGTTACTTTGTAAAGTTGATAGATTGTTAGGAGTGTCCTGTAATCCAATCTTGCTTAACAAAGTTCCTGCTCGAGGAGTAGTAGAGTGGACGTAGAAGGATTACACCACCTTCGAACCACTATAAACCATAAGTGTTTATTGCTTTACTTACATGTGCTTTTACCTTCAGTTTCTTATCTGTATCATATGCATAAAACGTTTTCTGATAGAAGCATCTTTGAGAAAATCAGACTTGTGTTTTAGAAGTTATTTCCGCTGCGCATAAAACTCCAAGTTACAGCGTGCAGCACTGTCTCTCTGTGCTGTAAGCAGTAACTATCTAACGCTGCAAGTTCAAGTAACTTGTAGAGTAGAACGGATTGTTTAAAGATTGCAAAATTGACCAAGGTTCATTCACCCCCCTCTGAACCTCGAACACCACTTGGGACCAAAAAAAATTACTAAAATGCATGAGTAACATAATTACAATATATGACCTACAGGTATAACATGAAGGGAGTAAGTTGAGTGGAGACCAATACACATAAAAGCATGAAAGGTGGTCCTCGATCGGTTTTAACCCAATGGTGCACAAAAGTCATTGTGTATTTGACATTGGCAAATATCTTTATATTTATAAAAAAATAAATTTTATAACAAGATTCAATTTATAAATTAGTTCTTAATTCTAAACCTAAATTTTAAAGTTTCTCAATGAGGGTCTCAATTTTATATTTTTTCTCAATTTAAGACTTGAAAATTAAATTGAGTTCTCAATTCAAGACAAATTTTTATTTTCTTTTTTTATGTATTTATATTTATAATTTATTTATATTTTAATATGTATATATATTGTTTAGCTAAATTAAGACAAGTTGGTGCAATTTAGGAACTATCTTCATCCGACCTGTATTAATTTATATATATATATATAATAAATGCAATTCAATAAATTAAGATTCCTTTATTTTCTTAATTTTATGAATAAAAGCGTAGAAAATCGATTTAAATATTAACCAACTTTATATTTTATAAATTGAATTAATTATATATATATATTTCATATAAATTAAGATAAGTCGAATAAAAACTATTTTTAAAGTACACTAACTTGTCTTAATTTATCCAAAATATGAATATATATTAAATATAAATAAAGATATAAATAAAAATAAAAAAAATATGAAATTTTATCTTTAATAGAGAACTCAATCTAAATTTCAACCCTTAAATTGAGAAAAAGTATTAAATTAAATATTTTATCGAAAAACTTTAAAATTTGAATTCAAAATTAAGAATTAATCCATAAATTGATTTTTCACATAAAATTTAGGGCCCGACTATCCACATCCCGGGTCCTTCTAAACACACCCCACCCAAAAAAGAAAAAAAGAAATACAATGTGTAAAGTCCATAATACCCTTACCCATTTAATAAAATAAAAAACATAATAAAAAGAAATATTCAAACACACCCACCTAATTTGTGATTGCTAAACACACCCCATTCTTCTTCTTCCTCACAAACTTCAATTTGTATCCAAAATCCTATTGCTCAAGTTCAAAAAATATCATGGATCAAATGTAAGTCATCTAATAGCGTTTTATCGATTTATTTTTCAGTATGGTGTGAAAAAAAAAAATCTGCACAGCTCTCGATCGGCCAATACAGGCCGAACATTGAGTAGTGGGTTCGACCTGTATTGACCGAACACGTAGTATTATGTTCGATCACAATCGGGCGAACATACCATAAGATGTTCGGCCGATGATTGAACGATACACTACATGTTCGACCCATAACCGAACACATTTCAATCCGTTCAACCAACCAAGATCGAACGGAAGCTACCCCAAAACCCAAAATGTAATGCAAAAAACGAACGAAATTAACGCATTCTCGGTAAATTAACGAATCCTAAGCACACACATTGTATTTCAAACAAAATTTTTCAAATCTAACACATTAAAATTAGAATTTCCTACTCAAAATTGATAATTTCACTTATTTGGAATTTCTACTTCTCGATGTGGATCCATTGTAGATTTTTAGCTGCCAAATCGAGCTTGTTAAAACTTGATCGATTGAAGGTCGAATAATCCTCAAAATTTCAACTAAGATGGTAAGCAAATTGAAGGTGGGAGACGGCTCTTGCAACAAATTTGGGAGATAGGGTTTGTGTTTGGGGTGTGGGTTTAATAGAATAATTTGTATTTTTATTTTATTTCATTATTTAATTATTAAGGGTATTTTGATAATATTATGGGGTATGTTTAGTATTATATGTATTGTTTTTTAATTTTATGGGATGTGTTTAGAATTTAAGATGTGTTTAGAAGAACTCGGGGGTGTGGACAGCGGGACCCTAAAATTTATCTTTTATAAAAACCCACCGCATCGACTGTACGCCATCGCTCTGCTCACATCACACACTTGATTTCGTTTTCTTCTTCTATCTTCTTAGTTCTTAGACAAGAAGAATGGCGGATGAGGTGATTCTATTGGATGTTTACGCGAGTATGTTCGGAATGAGGGTCAGAGTCGCACTTGCTGAAAAGGGCGTTGAGTATGAGTACAGAGAGGAGAATCTGGCCAACAAAAGCCCGCTTCTGCTTCAGATGAACCCCCTTTACAAGAAAATCCCTGTTCTTATCCACAATGGAAAGCCCATTTGCGAGTCCCTCATTATCGTTGAGTACATTGATGGGGTCTGGAAGGACAAGTCTCCACTGCTGCCCTTGGATCCTTACCAGAGAGCTAATGCTAGATTCTGGGCCGATTTTATCGACAAAAAGGTACAACTTCTTTTGTTGTTGTTTTGAGATTTTGTTTAAGCATTGGCTTGTAAATCAATTTGTATATATAGGGTTGTTTTAGTTGGTTGAATTGATGAAGTGTTTATGAGCAAATTGCTAAATTAGGTTATATGGTTTGTGAAGTAATGGCGAAGAGCGGGCTCCGTTACTTTTGTATTTGTATTGTATAAATATTATTGTCTAAATATTGATTTTATATCAATTTAGCCTCATCATTAGAGTTCTAGCTCCGTCCTTGGGTGGGAATTCGGGTTGTCGGGGGTTCTAGTTTCTATTCATGTTGATTTCGGAGTTATGCTGAAAAATTCTTGGTATATGTTATGAGAAATATGAGATAGTTATATGTTTATGTAGATTGTTAATTGTTTTTTGTTAAATTCGAGTTAACTTTTGTTTGTGTTTCTGATCAAAAGTGGCCTTATTAGTAAGTCTTGTTTGATTTATGTTGATTCTGAGTTGTTCTCAAAGTACTTCAAGAGTGATTTTTAACATAGATGACTACATTTTAATACAAATTCTTTAAGTCTTGTTAGCATCGAGTAGTTCATGTTCATGCCTTAGCGTGTTTGTGTTTTTCTTAGTAAGTTGTTGTTGATTCGTCGTTGGGTTAGGGTTTGAGAATGGTAGAAAAGATGTCCTGTGTGACTCTAAAATCAAGTATACATAAATCGATGGTGGCTCAAAATGGCCTTAGTATTCATCTTGTAGATGCTATATCTGATGGATTACATATCAGTCATGTAACCATCATTCATTTGTTCATATATACACGTAAGTATTTATGTGTGCATTTATGTTCAAATACCTTGGTATAGAATCATTTGACTACAAAATCGTATCTTAATTGGTGTTAACAAAACCTGAACAATCAGGTATTCGATGCTGGAAGAAGAGTGTGGACAAGAAAAGGCGAGGAGCAAGAAGCGGCTAAGAAAGAATTTATGGATGCCCTTGAGTCGTTGGAACGAGAACTTGGCGACAAGCCTTACTTTGGTGGGGACAACTTCGGGTTTCTTGATGTGGCCTTCATCACTTTTTATAGTTGGTTTCATTCGTACGAGACGTGCGGAAATTTCAGCATCGAAGAGCGTTGCCCAAAACTCATCAGATGGGGCAAGAGATGCATGCAAAAAGAGAGTGTCTCCAAGTCCTTGGCTGATCCTATCAAGGTTTACGAATTCGTGTTGATGCTCAAGAAGAAGTATGGCTTTTAATACTAGTACCTAGCTACTTTGTTCTCTCTTAATACTAGTACCTAGCTACTTTGTTTTCTTCACTTGTTTGGCTTTGGACATCTACTCCATAAATTGCAAAATTGGACCTATAATTATGTGGTTTAGTAATTTGAGGTTATGACATATGATCATGTTTTGAATCTGCTAATTTAGTCCTGTGTTACAGTTGAATTTGCAATCTGCAATTTTAATACATACACGACTAAATTGGAATAAACTTAAAGGACTAACTTTACAAATTTCTCCACAAGTTCTGTGTTGATCGTTTAAGTATCTTTTTATTTTAATTTAGTAAATGTTATTGTCTGGAAACAGTTATGGATGATGGTTGTGAATTTCGTTGAAATAAGTAAACAAAGTAAAATTCAGTTGATTAATATAAATTCAGTTGATTAAATTGGTGATCAAGAAAGCTCATAGCAATCGCGTTTTTTAAGATAAAATTCAGTAAATTTAGTTCTAAGAGATGATGGGATTAATTTAATAGGTAAAAATTACTTATTATACTAGTCGTGACTTGCTAGTCACAAAATTAGTTTTTTGTATTTATTACGATATGAGAAGTTTCTCTCCAAATCTTTCTTAAAAAAAAAAAAGTAGAATTTTTAACATTTTTTAATCTTTCCAGTTTGAATCAAAATATTTCCGGTTTCAAAAACCGTCGGTTCCGAACCGGCGAATCAGAACCGAAACCGATTGGGCATGTTTACTACCCCTCTCATTTGTTACATAATAATAATAATAATAATAATAATAATAATAATAATAATAATAATAATAATAATAATAATAATAATAATAATAATAATAATAATAATAATAATTTATATTTAAAATCTCTAAATACATTAGTATCATGTATTACATTTATTCATGAAATTCATATATAATATTAATTAAAATGGTACATAACATTTTATTCTTCTCGAAGTTAAATTACTTTTACTTATTATTTTTTATTATTTAAAATTAATCTGAGACTTTCATCTTTTTTTTATATAAATTTTCTTATATTTATATTCATTTTGTAAAATAATTTATTTTAGATAATCATATATCATACACGTGTACAAACCTAGATACTATATATTAATTATATTATATTATGTATATTTCAATATTAAATCAGATGATATTATAATTTCTGTCAATTACTATATGTAGTAATAACTACTTATTAAATTCATTTAGAAAGTTCAATTTACTTTGTAATCTATTTATATAACTCGGGTAAAATTGTAGTGTTATATATGGTGAAAAATAGGAATGCTTTTCAAAATTCAAATACCTATGATTATGCAGTAGAATGCGACCAACAAATAAAATACATCAAATAAAATTTGTGAAAATGAATTATATGAACTTTTTTAGATATGAAAGATGGTGAAAATGGCTTGTTATATCATTATAGCAAACCTTTTTTCCCCCCTTTTCTACCATATAAATAACTTTATGTATTTTTTAATATTTGTTTTTGATCTTTTATTTATGTATTTTCTACTAATCTTTTAGTCAAAAGATCAAAATAATCCATGCAGTCATTACACGACATGATTCATATTCTCATTTAAAAACAATTTTCACTTATCTAATATGTATGATAAGAAATCATATTTTCTTCTTTTCATTTCATCGAGAACATCAATTTCTATTTTTTTTACTTTAATAAGAAATATTCCTTCATTCCAAAATAAATTGGTTTTGAAATTTAATATTCAAATTAATAAAGTTAATAAAAGATAAGATTTCATTCTTATTTAAAATATTAATTATAGTTAAATTTATGACAATCACTTTGTATCTTAATTTATTTTAGAGTAGTAAATGAATACAAATTTGATAGAATATATAACATAAAAACTAGGGTAATAAACCTATATTCCATACAATTAGTACAAGATGTTATTACTCTCACTCACATCAAAATAATAAATTAAACATATTTTCATTTCAAACCTATAACTCTAGAATTTCAAAATCATTCATCCAAACCTATTTTCATTTCCACAAGATCAATAAAAGCTTATAATTCCACTGAAAATAAATACTATTAAAGTGAAAATGAATATACATAAATTCTCATTTGTTGAGGACATAAAGGACATAAAGGACATAAACATTCAAGTTTCTACCCAAAAATCAAAAATCAAAAATCAAATGAACTAATTATGAGGATACTGCCTAAATTTTGCAAAAACAGCAATCTTGCAAAAACACCTACTTAGCCATTGATGATTTTGCAAACACAGCAATCTTTCAAAAACACCTACTTAGCCATTAATGTGAGAGAGAGAGAGAGTTGAAGTAGTGGTGGTGTAGCATTTTCCAAGCTAGGTTGGCAAACCCAATACTCAAAGGTCATAAAAAAGTAGGCAAAGATGGCATGAAGATAAGCTCCAATTCAGTCATCCACTAAGCAAACCCACCTACTTATAGTCTTCTTGCAAATCATGACAAATTTAGACCAAATTTCTATTCCCATCACCAACACAAAACAACAAAAATAGAAGAAAAGGTGAAAAATGAGGTGTGTAAATTCCATCTTTGTCAACAATTTCATGCCATATTTATAGGCTCAGTGAAGAATGAGAAAGATTGTAATCCTAGTATTCCAACGTCCCATCTCTATCTCTGCCTCCACCCACATACATGCACACAGTGTAAAGCAACACATATTCTCTGCCAATATACCAATAATAGAGAGAGAAATGATGATCCAAAGAAGAAGAAAAAAGAGAGAGAGAGAGAGAGAGAGAGAGAAGGTGGTTGTGGAGCTTCAGAGTTCACCACTCAAGAATCACATGCACCTCATTAACTCCCATCACTACTTTTCTTTTGTTATATGGTTGACTCTTTAATTCTCCCCTCCTTTGGATTGTGACCTTCATGGTTCATCTCCTGCTTCTTGCCTTGTCAATCAATCACTCTTATACATTAGAGAGAGAGAGAGAGAGAGAGAGATTTTGTCTGTCACCCTTATCCCTTTCACCATCTGTGTGTTACTCCTTATTATATATGCTTGTTTAGTTTCCACCTTTTCTTGAATTGTGATTGGCTCAAAGCTTAGAGCCCTTTATTTCTTTGTTTAAGTTTCTCTATCTTCTACTTGCTTTATGACTCACAAGATCATCACTTGCTGCTATTCATTTATTCATCAATCTCAAGCAATGTAGGGTGCCATCTATGCCGATCATGTTTGTTCATCAATTCCTCTGTTTTTTGTAAGTAATACAAACCCCTATCTTATGCTATTTTCCTTGGAATTTTTCTCCTTTCTAAATTCTGATGCAGCTATAGTTTAATTCTTCATCTGGGCTCCTAATTTTCTCGATCATTTGACTCCCACTTCTCTGTTCTGTAATGGGAGGCCTAAAAGATTTGAACTTGATAATATTACTTAGCTGCCTGATTGTATTGGTTGAATCACTTAATCAAGAAGGGGCAATTCTTTTGGAGTTCAAGAAGTCTCTTACTGACCCTTATCAAAATCTCCATAACTGGAATGCTTTAGATTCCACTCCTTGCAATTGGATTGGCATAGATTGTAGCCCCGATTACAACGTAATCTCTGTGCAGCTAAGTGGCCTCAACTTATCTGGTACTTTATCTTCAAGCATTTGTAAACTGCCTTTCTTAACTGTGATGAATGTTTCCAAGAACTTCATTTCTGGCCCCATTCCTTCTGATTTCAATTCCTTTCAAAGTCTTCAAGTCTTAGACCTCTGCACCAATAGATTCTACTGTGAGTTTCCTATTCATATCTGCAACATAACATCTCTTAGAGAGCTGTACTTGTGTGAGAATTACTTGTTTGGAGAAATCCCAGATGAGATAGGAAACTTGGTCTCCCTTGAGGAGCTTGTGATCTATAGCAACAATCTAACGGCTGAGATTCCATCATCCATAGGCAAATTGAAGAGCCTTAGGATCATTCGAGCTGGTAGGAATTCCTTGTCAGGCCCTTTGCCACTTGGGATTAGTGAGTGTGAGAGTTTGAGTATGTTGGGCTTAGCAGAGAATAGACTAGAGGGCTCTTTTCCCATTCATCTCCAAAACCTCAAGTCTCTCACCACTTTGATTCTTTGGAACAATCTGTTTTCTGGTGAAATCCCACCTGAGATAGGCAATTTTAGTAGCTTGGAGCTGTTAGCTTTGAACGGAAACCTATTAACCGGGGCGATCCCCAAAGAAATCGGAAAACTAACCTACCTTAAAAGATTGTATCTTTACACAAATGAGCTTAATGGGAGCATTCCAAGTGAGCTAGGAAACTGTTCTAATGCAATTGAGATTGATCTTTCTGAGAACCGTTTAACGGGCTTGATCCCAAGAAGCTTAGGCCGAGTTCTTGATCTTAGATTACTTTATCTCTTTGAGAACCATCTTGAAGGAATGATTCCTAGTGAGCTAGGGAAGTTGCAGCAATTGAGGAAACTAGATTTGTCTATAAACAACCTAACAGGTTCAATCCCATTAGAGTTTGAGAATCTCGGATTCTTGAACAACTTTCAGCTTTTCAACAACCATCTCTATGGTATCATCCCTCCACTTCTTGGATACAAAAGCAACATCTCAATCATCAACATATCCAAGAACAATCTTGTAGGGAAAATACCTGCCCATGTTTGCAGAAATGAGAAGCTGATAATTCTGAGCCTGGGGTCGAATAAGCTCTCTGGTAACGTCCCACATGGTGTAAAGAGATGCAAATCACTCGAGCAGTTAATGTTGGGAGATAACTTGCTAACCGGTTCACTTTCCGTTGAATACACCAAGCTTCATAACCTATCGGCTCTTGAGCTATATCAAAACCAATTCACAGGGCTTATACCTCGAGAGATTGGTAACTTTAGCAACATAGAGAGACTACTCCTCTCTCACAACCATTTCACTGGCCAAATTCCATCTGAGATAGGCAGACTTATCAAGCTTGCTGCTTTCAACGTCTCTTCTAACCACTTATTTGGCACCATTCCTCAAGAGCTGGGGCTTTGCATTAAGCTAGAGAGGCTTGATCTTAGCACCAATTTCTTCACTGGCTCTATTCCACACAATCTTGGCATCTTGGTCAAGCTTGAGCTGCTCAAGATCTCCGATAATGGATTCTCCGGGCCTATCCCCGCCTCGTTAGGGGGCCTAGTTCGATTGACTGAGCTTCAAATGGGAGGTAACTTCTTTTCCGGGACTATTCCAATGGAGTTAGGTCAACTCACTGCCCTTCAGATTGCCCTTAATATCAGTCACACCAATGTCACAGGGCTCATCCCGGCTAGCTTGGGGAACTTGCAGATGCTCGAGTTTCTTTACTTGAACGACAATCAGCTCACCGGTGAAATCCCTAACGCCATTGGGGGGTTAAGAAGCCTCATACAATGCAACCTTTCCAATAATAACCTTGTTGGACTTGTGCCCAACACTCCCACTTTTCTCAAGATGGATCCCACCAACTTTCTTGGCAACAACGGGCTATGTCTCTTGGCTTCTTCAACTCGTTGCCATTCCTCCTTTGCTCCGAATCCCACCTGGCTAAACCGAGGCTCTTCCAAAGAGAAGATAGTCACCATTGTCTCACTCTGCATTGGGATCATCTCCTTAACTTTCATTCTTGCAGTTTGCTGGATCATGAGCCGCCCTGCGCCTTTTGCTTCGCTTCAAGACCAGCTCAAAACCGATGACTTGGATGCCTATTACTTCCCCAAACAAGGCCTCAACTACCAGGATCTTGTCCATGCAACTGCCAACTTCTCTGACACAGCTGTGGTGGGAAAAGGAGCTTGTGGGGTTGTGTACAAGGCTGTCATGGCGGATGGTGAGATAATTGCAGTTAAAAAGCTGAAGCCACGAGGAGACGGGGCCAGTGCTGATAACAGTTTTCGTGCTGAGATTTCGACTCTGGGCAACATTAGGCATAGAAACATTGTCAAGCTATATGGCTTCTGTTACCATCAGGACAGCAATCTTATCTTGTATGAGTACATGCCTAACGGTAGCCTTGGCGAGGCTCTTCATGGAAACGAGGATGTATGTTTGCTAGAGTGGGATGCGCGATACAGGATTGCGCTCGGGGCTGCAGAGGGCCTCTGCTATCTCCACTACGATTGTAAGCCTCAGATCGTACATCGTGATATCAAGTCAAACAATATCTTGTTGGATGAATATTTCGAGGCCCATGTTGGAGATTTTGGCTTGGCTAAGTTGATTGATTTCCCCTTCTCCAAATCCATGTCTGCTGTTGCTGGTTCATATGGATACATTGCCCCTGGTATGATTTTGTACAATAGAATTTGAATTTGAATTTTCCCTCCAAAGAAATTGCACTAGAAATGATCCAAATCTGACAAATTTCCTACTTAGTATGTTGTATTCTAAAGTTGTGTTCTCTTTGTTTCAGAGTATGCTTACACGATGAAAGTGACGGAGAAGTGTGACATCTATAGCTTCGGAGTAGTTCTACTAGAACTAATCACGGGAAAATCTCCGGTCCAACCCTTGGATCAAGGCGGAGATCTAGTCACTTGGGTTAGGAGATCGATGCAGAAGTTAGAGACAAGATCGGAGATATTTGATCAACGTATAGATCTTAGCGCAAAAAGGACAATCGAGGAAATGTCATTAGTTCTCAAAATCGCCTTGTTTTGCACGAGCACGTCGCCTCTCAACAGGCCGACAATGAGAGAGGTCATCGCAATGCTGATCGACGCCAGAGAAGGAGTGACCAACTCATTGCCATCTCCAACATCTGAAACACCTTTAGACGGACAAGATTATTGTTAAGGTACTTTGCTCTTTTCCGCCCCTTAAAAGAAATCATGTTGTATATTTATAAGAGCATAAGTGAAACTTCATTGTTTACAAACATTTATTCAGTTGACAAAAAAGAAAAAAATATATTGTATTTTCAGGTCAAAAATTTGGCTTGCAAATGAGAAGATTCTCAGAAGATTACACTTGCGCATTCCTTAAATAGTTTGATTAATTGATGATGGTGGATGTAATCCAATTAGGAGGTTGCAATTCTGATATTAATTAAATTTTAGATGCTGAATTACTATTGGCGGCTAACTCATTGCTACTAATAATTGAACCATTAGATTTTTATTTGATAATAGTAACACAATTAATGTAGCCTCTAGGTAGGTTTATCTTCTGTCAATATCTCACTTATATTATCTAAACTAAATCCAGGAAAATAAAGATAACAAATGGTAGGGAATAATAGTATAATTATTGATAGTAAATGTATAATGAAAACAAATAGTAGGGAATAATGGCATAAATTGATCAGTGAAGAACTGAATCGTTTTCTATGGAAGTGAGAAAAGTTCTATTCCATAGAAAACTAGTTAATTTTGTGAAGAAAGATGAATAGTTTTGTTTCCCTATTTTTATTAATGTGCTCCTTTGGCAACCACATCAGCATCATGTAATGAATACTTTAAGGTTTTAAATTATTTTTTTGGAATATAAATATTTTGATTCTTCAAAAAAGACATAATATTTCTGTTTCGATTTTTCATATTAACAAATTAAAAATCCTTTAAATTTCAGCAAATTTAGCCTAAAAATTCGAATTTTGGCCTTTCACATGAGGTTCATAATACAATTGGGCCCAATTGATATGTTTGGGCCAAAATTGTACTTAATTCGTGTTACTCCGAAAAATTGTCACCCGAAAAAATTATGTGAGTTTATACCAAGATGTAAATGGGATAATAAAACTTATAAATTACTTGAAATCAATTTGAAAAAATATCGAATTTAGTTTGAATATTTTTAAGTCGAGCTCGAGGTACTTGAATAGCTTTCAATCTCGAGTTTAAATATATTAATACTCGACTCAACAAGCTCGCGAGCCTAATTGAGATCGAGTTTATCAAGTTATTTATCGAGTTGAGCTCAAGCATTAGAAAAATATACTCGATTGATAAGTTCGAGTTGAACTCAGACTTTGAGTTTTAGAATCAAGATCGAACTCGAACCTAACAATACTCGACTCAACTCAACTCATTTACACTACCACATCGATTGTGTGAGTAACACTCCTATGAACTTGTTATATGTATTTAGGATCTGTGTAGATGGGATGATCGGATTCATTGGAATTTTATATTGATTTTTTTTTTAATTCATGCCCTGACTTTTATGTTATAGGCAAAGTCTTGGGTGAGACCGTCTCATGGATCCCATGTTGTGAGACGGGTTGGGTCGGGTCGAACATAAGAAATTATATAATACTTTTAAGTGTATTACGTAATATTTTTCTATATATTAGGTAATACTTTGTATTATAAGATATGTTTTGAGTTGAGTTGGACCATATGAAAAATATGTAATACTTTTATATATATCAGGTAATACTTTTATGTATATCAGGTAATACTTTTGTTTTGAGTTGAGTCAGACTATAAGAAAATATGTAATACTTTTATGCGTATCGGGTAATACTTTTATGTGTATCAGGTAATACTTTTGTATTATAGGATATATGGCCCGAATTGGGTCAGGTCGGGTCTTAAAAACACGCGGATCCTAGGACTTCCAGGTGTTCCCTTCTCCTCATGCAACATGTAATACTTTTGTGTATGTTATGTAATACTTTTCTATGTATCATGTAATACTTTTGTATTTTACATATATAATAAATAATATAATACAAAGTATTACTTGAAATACAGAAAAATATTACCTAATACACATAAAAGTATTACTTAATTACTATGTTCGACCCGACCCGACCGGTCTCACGAAATGGTATCCGTGAGACGGTCTCACAAAAGACCTACTCTATGTTATATTACTATAACATTTATATTATATTAGTATGCTTTTTATATACAAATATCATAATATTTATATAATACTGTAACTTAAAAAAAATTTGCACAATTTGTATCAACAAACTTTTATGTGATATTACTTATACTTTTATATTAACATAATCATACATTTATGTAATATTATTTATTCCTTTATATTAACACAAAAATTATTATATTATTATAATATAAATGATCAACTAATATGACATAAAGTTAAAAAATGTATTACATGTCTATATAATATAATGTAAATATAATATTAACATAATATAAATGTCTCTTTAATACAACTAACATAATCGAAACGTATAATAAATTTGTCAAAACACAAACACGCCAGAGCGAGTTGGGCGCGGACACACATGAAAAATTATTTCGGATCAGATCTACCCAAATTGTATGTGCATGTATAAAGTGTGTGAATTTAATAAAATTAGATTTATATTTAGTTTTTAGTGTTCTTGGATTGAAACATGCGACACACCCACCAATAAAATACAACCAACATTATACACTATAAACCTCAAACTAAATAATTACACGAAAAATGAAATCAGAAAAGCTAGCTCAGATATTTTACTTTTTGCTTGGTTAGGATTTACATGTACATGTATGTGTATCTTGGTATAAACCTTACCAAATTGATGACCCCAACTTTCAACAAATCTTACCGCAATCTTAACAAAATCCAAAACCTCAAACTTTGTTACTAACATAGGAGTAATAGTTATTATTCGAATTTAAACTGTATTTATTACACCCCTTTATCCTCACCAAATGGCTCAACCTCTTCCACAAGCAACGCCGCCGCCTCGGCGACACAACCGCCGTGCTTCTGCTCCGTTTCACGGCCAGCCCTCGAACCTCCGGCGGCCGGTATGTCCGGATCAACGGCCACTTTATCCCGTCAAAGAACGGGTGCCGTTTAATATCCGTCGCACCCCTGGCGCACCCTAGCCTACTCCTAGGATCCTTCACCAGCAATTTCTCGATCAAGTCCCTCGCCTCCGCCGTCCCCGCCTCCCCTTCCGCCGCCGGAAACCCAACCCCTTTGCTCGACGCTATATTGCGCAGGGTGCACTCCTTGCTCCCTCCCTTAAACGGCGTCGTTCCGTACAACAATTCGTAGATCAAAACTCCAAAAGCCCACCAATCCACTCCGTTACCGTGACCGTCGCCGTTAATTAACTCTGGTGCCAGGTACTCGTGGGTCCCCACGCACGACCTAGAAAACGCCGTCGTTGGCTCGGCGATGAATTCCGTCACCCTCTCTTCCCGTATCCGGTCGTTAATGTGGGTGCGATGAACTAGTTTTGGAGAAATATCAGATTGGAAACAGAGATCAAAATCCGATAACATAATGTGTCCATCTTCGTGGATCAATATGTTCTCCGGTTTCAGATCACGGTAGACGATCCCCAGCGCGTGGAGATACTCGAGAGCGAGGAGGACTTCGGCGGCGAAGAACTTCACCGCCGGAGGCTGTAGCCGGTGGGAAGGCTGCTTGCGGAGCAAGGAATGGAGGTCGCCATTGGAGCAGAAGTCGATGAGAAGACAAGTGTAATGAGAGACTTCGAGATGAGCGTATAACGTGGGGAGAAATGGGTGATCGAGGGAGGAGAGTATCTGGGCCTCGATTTGGACATGGGAGAGTTTCTTGGGAGTCAAGGAATCGCGGTCGACGACTTTGAGGGCGAAGTTGGCATGCTCGGAGTCGCGGAGGCGGCAGAGGAAGACGCGGCCAAGGTTTCCGGCGCCGACGAGACGGAGGAGCTTGAGGTGGCGGAGGTGGAGAGCGCCGTCGGAGGATAGGGTGGTGGCTGCTTTAATGGCTTCCCAGTTGGGGTTGCGGTGGGTGGAGTGGGGGCGGGGGTGGGCGTTGGGGACGGCGGTGGAATGGGTGAAGGCGGCGGAGAGGCGGGACTCGTTGAAGCTGAGAGTGAGGCTGCTGCGGGCGGAGAGGGTACGATCGGTGGTGGTGGTGGTGGTGACGGAGGTGAAGCTAAAGTCGAGGTCTGAGTCTGCTAAAGAGAAGTCTTCTTGCTCCATTTTCTCTGCTTTCATATATTTTTTGGTGGGATATATATAGATTGATTGCTATATTACAGAAATCTTTTATATATATATAGAGAGAGAGAGAGAGATGGAGAGAGAGTAGTGTAAAACATATGGGGGAGAGTGTGGAGGGATGGTAGGGAACATGTATTTAATGTTTATAAAATGTTTGGTTGAGAAGACTATGATTATCATATGTAGTAAACCCATTCTTAACTAATTCTCATGTGATAATATATATATATATATATATATATATATTTCTTCTTTAATTATACGAGATATATATTGTGCTATCAAAATTTAGATAATATGGACTAATGAAAATAGAGTAATCTAATTGTATTTATATAAAATGAGAATGTCCTATCTGTATTTTGAATAATATGATCTAAATTTTTTGGATGATAAATAAAATGATCAACTTCTATTGATATGAGATAGGGTGATACCAAATTTGGATGACGTGATCTGATGTATGTGGACTTTGTGGCTGAAAAGGAATGAAGTGTACGTTTAGGACCTTGTGGCTAAAAAAAAAAAAAATTGGTACACAAGTGAATGAGTGATTATTAATTAAACCCTCATTTTATTTAATTTTGAATTTTTTCCCCTTACGATTTAATTTTATATTTCATTCATCATTGAGATTCTTTTATTGCATAGAATATGTTATTTTATCAATTAATGGCTTATATTAAAAGTATTATTTTATATACATAATAAGTTAATTTAGGAGTCCAAAAAAAAAAAAATTCTAAAAATTAGATCAAATTAATTAAAAAAATTCAATAAAGATCATCATAACATGACATTAGCATCATAAAATAAATAATATAACACACTTAAAATATTTTCTCTTCTATTTATATTGTCAAATTATTGTGTAATAGTTTCGTTGTGTACAGTTCGAACCTATTTGTTTAATATAAGTTACTAAACAATTATTTAAACATATATCTATCATCTTACGGTTGCAAAGTGAATTCTTGATGTTGTTTATTGTTGCAAAAAAAATTATATTTGTTACATATTCATACTTTATCAAATCAAAAGAATGAAAATTTATTCTCTCACAATTAATAAACAATGAAATTAAAACAAATTTGATAATCAACAGAAAAAATATATTACGAGTTTCAATATAGAGAATTAACCTTACAGTTCTCAAGAGATTGAGTTTATAACGAGAATTTGATGATATTGAGATCAACCCTAAAATCTAAAAAGATTGGTGATTTTTTTTTTTGTCAATATCGTTCTACAGGTTACGAATTATTTCTATTTGATCATGTGTTGTAAAAGTCGTCCCACTAGCTAGAACAAAACAGTAAAATTAAATATTAGTCCCATAATTTCCAAATTTGTAGAAATAATCTCACCAACTTTCAATTCTTGTAATAATAGTCCCATCTAACAAACAGTGAGCAAACGTGTCTCTTATGTATCCGTTATTTTGAATGAAATATTTTTGTGAGACTATTTTTCAACTCTCACCATGACGTGTGGGAAGAAATCAACAATTTATCATTCTTTCTTGTAATTTTGTTTATTGTTAGTTTTATTTTATATTTGTAATTTTTAAAGGGGTTGAGGGTAGTCATGCTCAATGGGGTTCGAACTGCTGGTTCGAGGAGCCAGCTACATGTAAACCGAAATCGAACTGTGGGGGGTTCCATTCCAATTTCGATTTGAAATGAACGATTGATCTGAAATCGACAGTTTAAATAGTCGATTTTTTTCTTTTTTTTCCATTTACGATTTGATCGCTTTTAAAACTTTTTTTTTTGTATTTTTCTTTATTTATTTCATCATCCACGTAAATCAAATTTTGTAATTAACATAAAAATACAAGATAGATTAAAACTAATTTCATTTTTTCAAAATTAATTCATATTTACAGACTAGTTGGAGTTAGACATAATCATGTCTAACTGCAAATAGTGTTTTTTCTTCCCCCTCTAATTCCATTTTTTTCCCATTTTTCTTAATCACATACCATAACCTTTCAATGAAAATGAAATGATGAAAAATTCAATTATGAATGAAAAAAAAAAATTACAAGTTACAACTATGAATGAAAAATTATAAGTTACAATTATGAATTAAAAAAAAATACAAGTTACAACTCAATATATTACAATCATACATCAATATTGAAGTTTAAAAAATTACAATTTTGTATAAATAAATGAAAGAATAGATAAGAAAATAAAATTGAAAGAGCTTGCGTTTCATTTTGAGTTTGGAAGTGAAATTAAATTACAATTCCAAACTTAGAATGAAATTATCTACGTATCCTTAATAAAATTAAGGAATCAAAGCTCACGTAGTTCTCTTACATATACTTACCTTCATTCGTCAACGTTGGTTTCGGTGGAGGAGGATGTGTTTGAATCGTAGTCATACGTGTCATCGGTATCTTCATTTAAATATGAGAAATCTACATGTTGTTGACCTTTTTTTGGCTCTCACCTAATCTTCAAGAAGAGTAATATTTTGTACATTCTTTTTGGTTAATCTTGATCTTTTTGAATTCAACATATAACCTCCTTTGGAAAATGTTTGTTCAACACAGATGGTTGAGGCGGGACTTGCAAATATTTCTTTAGCAATAGTAGTTAAAATAGGATAAATGTGGTCCTTTTTTACCACCACTTCAATAGATTTAATGAATTTGCAAAATCAATTAATTCAAAAGTAGTACTTAAATATGAATTTAATTCGTGACAAGGGTACCTTTAGCTCGTTTCTGTATTCTATTATCATAAAAATTATAAAATTGACTAAGAGGGTTACCAAAACTCGATGAATAAGATGAAAAATTACTATCTCCTACATTTTGTTCATCTATATAATCATCACTAGAATCATCAAATAATATTTTATATTTTTTAAATATTTCGACTTATGATTGTTTAGCTCTACCAACAACTTCCATATAATTAGGAACATATTCAATTTGATCATATTATTTTAAAATAAAATTTGGAACAATGCACTATAATACATTTTTAATAATTCTTCCAAGTCATCTTCTCTAATTCTAGAATCTAATAATTTAGCACATAAAAATACATCGGGTATTTCATGAAAATATTTTAATCATTTTGATCTCATCATTATAATTGTATCTTCTAAAATAGGACATGTAGAATACTCATTGAAAATAAGAGCAATTTTCACATAATGATCTAGAATTAATAGAGAAGTACGATAATAACAACTGGATAATTCTCTAGTTGCCTTTTCAAATTTTTTTTTAAAGTTGAAGTAAATTAATACATGCATCCCATGAATTGTTAAATAACATAATTTAATTATGTGGATTTTTCATAAAAAATATTGATCAGCAAAGGCGGTGACGGTATTAGGTCCTAGAGTTGCCTCCAAATCATGACATTCTTGACTTCAATGAGGAGAGTAAGAATCAATGAGATCATCTAGAATCAAATTTTGTGGTAGTGACATATGACTTTTTCCTTTCCCACAGGATGAACTGGTAGAAGAAGAACCAACTCTTCTAGACATTTTTTTTGGAATTGAAAGAGAATGAACTAGAATAAAATGGAATTAAGCTTGAAAATTGAAATGGAAGAGTAGTAGTAGCTTGAAATTGAAATGGAGCTTGAAATGAAACCAAAGAGTAGTAACTAAGTATTAATTATGATTCTATGAAATTGAAATAACAATTGATATAAAAATGGTATGAATTGGAGCTTGAGATTTGAGAGAGTGATTAAAGAATTGTGTGAAAATGAAGAATGAAGTGTGGGTATTTATAGAGGTGGATCATCCATATTTAATATATATATATATATATATATATAGGGTCGGCCGATTCGAACTGTTAGTTCTGATTTGGTTCGAAAAGATAGTTCGCAACGGTTGACAAATCTCAACCGTTGATCATCAATGGTCAAGTCATCACGGCACTACACATGTCTATTAAAAAAAATTAATTAAATCGGTCGGTTCGAATCGGTGATTTCTAAAGATCGAATTGCCGAGACTGTTGATCATCAACGATTGACTCATCTAAGCTGTCCACGTGTCACCTCTAAAAAAAATTTTAAAAAAAGAAGAAAATCCAGAAACCGACAATTGACGATTAAACTGCCGGTTCACGATTTCTGAACACCTGAACTGAAATTGAATTGATACCCACGATTTACGATTTCGGTTCCAAACCAAAATTGGATCAACATTTCCAAAATTCTTTAAGATCAACGATTTCTGAAACTGCTGGCCGTCGGTTCAAATAGGCCTGATTCCAATTTTTTTAACCGGATGATCATCCCTAGTTGAGGATGTTAATTTTTTTTAAAACAAACGAACAGTTTTAAATTAAAATATTTTCATTTAAAATTTACTTTCAATGGATCACATATTGAATATATCATTTTTATGATATTTAGTTTGTTATTACACTGCATATGTATAAAAAAATTGAATTAAAATATTTATCATTCTTATTTGTATTTAATTTATTGTCAATTTTTTTTGTTTTTTGTATTTGTAATTTAATTTTAAGAACGTTTTATATTTTTTAAATAAATTATAATTTTAAATTAAACTTATTAATTTGAAATTTGTTTTCAGTACTGACATATCAAATTCATCAGTTTTATAATATTTAGTTTGCTATTACATTGAATATTTAAACAAATATCAAAATTAAAATATTTATCATGACGTATCGAATTTATCATTCATATTTTTAATGTTAAAACGATTGAGGGTGTTAAATATTTTTTGAATATCATAATTACAAATTAAAACTTATTTATATAAAAATTTAAAGAGATTGACTAGTGATCGGAAAACTTTTTGAGTTTATACATTTACTGAAAAAAAAAATGTAATAATTCAGGTAGAAAATTGAATTAATACTAAATATAATTACAAATTAAAAAAATAATAAAATAAAATTTCTAAATATAAATTTAGATTATTATAGAAAACAAATCATAAACAAACTTTTAATGTATAAAAAGGTTCAAATATAACTTTAGATATGATAACCTGTGTCACGCAAAAGACAAATACTAATTTTCGACCCAAATACAATTTAATATACGAGTTTTCAAAAGTTTAAGACCAATATTGCAAGTATTTTCCTCCACAACCTACATTTTCACTTTTTAGACTAAATTTGCAATTTTTTCCTAACAAAAACCATTACAACGGGACTACTTTTATAATGTTTTGTTTGAAGGAGACTATTTAACAAAACGTGGGACCAAATTAAAATACTTGTGGAACAAAATTTACAATTTCCTTTGAAAAAATAACAAGAATACTAACTAGAAAAAAATAATTAAAATATCATTATACCCTTGTGAGGGAGCTCGGTGCCCCAGCCCCATATATGTTTGTCTCTGCACATTATACTTATATATAAATATATTGAAGATTTATAGTAAAAAATGAATAATGCTTTCAACTACAAGTTTCTAGTCATCTACACTATGTATTATTGATTATATATAGGAAATAATCTAGATTAGTGATAATTAATGAAAGGTTAACTAAATTCATGAGAAAACAATATTCTACCTTGGATCTTGTGCTTTTCACGTTTTAAAATTTTAAATGCAATACCATATATATATATATATATATATATATATAATATGTTAATGATATTGTTAGTACCACAGCATTACGTATATTAATTATTTTAAAATGTAAATTAATTTTAAAGAGAGTTTTGTGTGATGTGAATAAGTAAATTGAAGCTGCAACTTGCAACATTTATTTATATACAATTTTACACATTTATAAAATGTTACTGAATACTACAAAATAGTCTCAAAATAAGTGAATGATTCGCTTATTTAAAATTTAAGGATGAGATGTTGCCACATCATTTAACAATGATATTTTTTTATGTTTTCATAGTGGATAGATAAATATTTCTGATTATTCTATTTAATGTCAGCTTTTATATTTACTTTTTAAATTAAAGCCTTATGTCGAGATATTCAAAGATGAAGGGACATAAATTTAAATATATATGGTGTATAATCTTATAAATATCTAAAATCTAATCCATTTTTTGTGCAGCTAGCCATAGCTATAGATCAGTTGAAAGTGGGATTCAATGTATTAATTTGAATTTTTTGCTGCCTTGATTTTATATGTCTAGTTTTGATCCAATCATAAAAGAATTATATATAAATCAGTATATAAGCAGAAGTATTACATTCTCGATTCAATAATGCTGATTATTTACATGTCGGTATATAGGAATGAGTCTTTCGGGTATCGGGTACCTGACCCGATCCATATGGGTATTATCCGATCGGGTCGGGTTACATTATAAATCCATACAATTTTGGATATTTCGAGTCGGGTACCCACAAAGTTCGGGTCAGATTCGGGTATTTCATTTATTATCCAATCAGATTTTGGATACTCAAATATAGTGTAAAATTTTATTCTACCTTCTCTACTCAAATTCTCATTTCTCTTACTTTGAACGATGAGGGACTTATCTTATACAAAGTGAAGCTCTCTCTCTCCTATCCGATCCAGTCCTAATAATCGATATGTCAGGTACCCGAAAAAAGCAGGTATTTTTGGATGGCACTATTTAGATTAATAATTTATCTATTATAAAAATACTATTATTATTATTGGTGTTGTTAATAGACACTAGGTACTTAGTACTTTTATTTTACATAAAGATTAGTCCTCATGTAAACAAATTTGGTTTCTTAGTTGGGTCAGTTAAGTTAGTTGGTTTGTTGTGAGTTTACTTTATTCATATTAAATGAGGTAAAATGTTTGATATGTTTGGATTGAATATTTAATGTTAAGTTTAACTTAATATTATGTTTGGTTTAAGTATTATGGTATTTGTTGAAATGTGCTGGTAAGTTAAAACTTTGTTTGAATTGAGTATTTTATTAAGTGGGTACATATAAACTTCATCAAAATGCATCCAAACATAAATGATGTTATATTTAATATTAAATTTCAAAAAAAATTATAATTTAATTGAAATACTTTTATTGCAAATTAATAATAAAATATATAAGGACAATTCATAATTACTTGGAAGAGAAATAACTTTATTTATATAAGGACAATTCGTAATTATTACTTGGAAGAAAAAAAGGTCAAAAAGTAATTTATCTACCAATATTAGGGATACTTTGGTCATTTTGCAAGGTGTAATATATGAGGCTTACACAAGGTTTAATAAACCACTTAAAGTTGGGTAGTTTATTTAATTCACCATAAACCCACATTTAATCTTTTTTAACCCGGACCAAGTTAAATCTGGGTTTTTTAACCTTCAAACCAAATGTAGGTCAAATCTGGTTTAAAATCCTCACCCAAACACCAAAAACAAACATGCCCTAAGTATCGATTAAGATCAAATTTAAATGCAAATAAACGTACATATATAAACTCGATTCTAATCAAGTTAAACCCTTCAAATATAAAGATCATAAACTGAAACGTAAAAAATCAACTAAATAAACAGAAATCCAAATATGTTTATTTTCATTGAAATTTACAATAATTTTTCTATCTAACTAATAATATATATGTATTAAATACAATGTAATACAAGATAAAACATCGATTAATGTACATGTAAGATAAGATCTGAAGTGCTCGATTGTGTGTTATCCAAATGGTATATCTATGGGGAAAATGTCCCCTACTTTATTTACCATGCACCCTTGTCAACTGAACTCATTACATATCTGCACATTCACCCATCCCTCGTCAGTGTATGCAGGTATCTCAGCTCTTTGCTTGCCACTCATCCATGCTTGCATTTCATCTCTTGTCCATTGGACACTCTTATCGTAATTTCTCTATTTTTCTAATATACTTTTTTCGATCCAAAATTTGTATCGTTTTGGAGGATAAACTTTATTTTAAATTAAGTGTTGTTTTAGTTATTTTGCCTTTTTTTTTTTCCAATTTACCCTGATTCCAATCCTTAAAAGATTTCTTAATCTCAAGCTTACAAATTAAATCTCTCATTTCTTCTTTTCTATTATCTCATCTCATATTAATGGAAAGAGATTGATATAACTGTCCAAGGACATTTTTATTCAATTTTCATGTTTCTTAATACATACAAAAGCTTCAAAACAATACTTATTTTAAAGAGAAAAGGTTTTCAAATACCACAATTTCTTATTATTTAACCCCAAAATGCCACAATCACTAAAACATAGTCCCAATATACCCCAAATGTGTTTAAAGACCAATTTACCCCTAAAAGTACACTATGCTAAATGTTATTTCCACTCTTAATTTTGATTTTCCAAACCATTTTTGCTAAAGCTATTTTATGAAAACCGGATATAATTATCTCGGTATTTTGACTGAAAATCTTTCTCGTGCCCCAAAAAACACTTGTATTTATACTAGTGATCTGGTCTGAAAGGTATAACAATGTCATGTACTGGGTGATTATTATTTGGAAACAAAATTTAATAAAATTTTTCCATGATTTATATTTATTGAGATCCGATGCAAGAAGTGGTATTAGAGCCATGTTTTATTGAAGATATAAATTAAATTATGTTGTACAACATTATTATTTTGTGCCTAATGGAGGAGAAAATCAAGAAAATGTATCCGAAATTATTTCGAGATAACACAAGTGCAGGATATCATTAAATGACATCCAGCGGAGAATGGAACATAATTGTTCCAGACACATCTAAGGTTACACAAAACCTTAGGGAGATCTAGAAGACCATCATTTTTTATGGTGGACAAATGGAGAAGATGTTCCGATCTCTATCCGAGATCCAACGAGAAGTTTCAGATCTGAAACAAGAAATTGTAGATCTGAAAAGAAGGTTACCAAAGGGAACTGGTAGATCAATGAATGAACGTATCAAAGATTCGTTCGAAGATATACCAATCATTTCCAAAGGAAAGGCTACGGAAGTTCTGAAGTCTAAAAGTAACGACGAACTCCTACTTGACCTCATAAGACAAGTTGGATGGAAGTCTTAAGAGTAGATCTTGCAGAATTAACCGAATCCCTTTCCAATTTAGGAATTGTGGATCTGGTAAATCTCAAGATGAATGATCCTATTCCAAAATAGAAAGACGAGAGTACGAGTACTGGAGTATCAGAAATACCCGTTCCTCAACAACCTTGGAAGAAGGATGAAGTCGACTATGGTGCCTACATAGCTCGACAACATAAGAGACAACCAGGAGGAGATAAGGCGGCATCCAATAGCCCTTGGGCAAAAACGATGCTAGAACCCACACATCTGTTTGGGGTGATGCTCACAACAGACATCATCGATTTCAGAAATATGGAATCTTTGATAGATGAATGGATGGCATCCATGAAGGTTGCTTCATCGGCGCTGGACATTGATAACGAACATTTTTGCCAGTTACTGGTAAATAGTTTGAACGGTTTAGCCAAGAGGGCATGAGAAATGACAGAAGACCCTCTCAAAAAAGAAATCTTATCCAACGATAATATTTTCACAATTATCGAGAGGATGGGTCATTTAATCAAAGTATGTTTTCTTGGTGATGGATACTTTGAGGAAAGAAAAGACGAGAAGAAACGAGAGTATACGCAAGCCTTGTTTGCTCTCGAATTAAGGGATATATGTTATGCGGATGAATACATATTCTGGTTCCGCAAATATTACTTCCAAGCTCAGGTACCATTGAATGTTGCAATAGATTTATTCTTTGCAAAGATATGCAGTCCATGGAGAGAGATGCTTACGCAAACTTACAAGCTACCTCCAGGAAGAGTCGATTCAGTGGCCAGAAGGATGTCCTTTTTCAAGGATAGGATAAGAGAGTGGTGTCGACAAGCGACATTACACAAGAACAAGAAGAAACTAAGAGGAATGGTGAAAACAACTCCTCTTTGTTACGACAATAATGATTTTCCAAGCATCATCGGAGAACCACGTCGCGAAAGACACGGAAAGAGAAAAAAACACTTCAAAAGAGGGTTTCAATCTAAATCCGGAGGATCATACAGGAGACCTTCCAAACAAGGGAGATCATGGTGATCTAAGTCAAATGCTAGATCTTACAAATTTGGTCAAAAGTCTGGTCCTTCCAGGTTTGCTTCACAAGGATCTAAATCCACAGGGAAGACAATAGGAGGAACAACCAGAAGAAGAACTTTCAAACGAGCTCATACTCGTACAAATGAAAGTTTCAAGGATTGCAACTGCTGGACGTGCGATGCGAGAGGTCATATTTCGCCCGATTGCCCACAAAAGCAGAAGGAAGTACGCCAATTCGAGCCCACAAGAGACATCCTAGATGCAGTCTTTTATGGTGATTTGGTGCCAGTTTACAAATTCGAGGACATCTCTTCAGATGAAAGCATCTATGAAGAAGAGTATGAATCTGATTCAGAAGGAAGCGATGAATCATATACAGAATCAGACGAGTAGCTCCGACGAACAGGAAGATAGACTCCAAACGTCGGATAGTCTATCAGGATTCTTTTCAAGAATGACCATCTCAAACAAGACGATGGAAAAAATCATGCGACAAGATTCAGCTTTAAGTTCTTACGATGGATTTAAGATTGGAAGTCTTAATTGATTTTGTGATAAGATCGGAATAAGACAACACAAGCATCACATCATCTACCGGGTGAACTCAGGTGAATTCTCTATTCCAATAGGATTAACCGGTAATAAAATTGAGATGCAGCTTATTCCAAAAGAAGAAATTCTTGAGGAATTAAGTCGTATCAAAGAAGATGTAGCGATCACGATGAAATGGATCCATATTGGAACCATTGAAGTAATGATTAAAGCTACATTTAAAGAAGGAATTGATTCTGAATTACATTTATCTATGATGGATAGAAGAATCAATAATTTAAGAGAAAGTTGTCTTGGTACAATGATAGGTAATTTGTATGCTGGCAAACTTATGTTTGATATTCATCCTAGGATTGCATACAACCTAGCTGACCAAGATTTCAGTAGAGTCTTAACCCTTCATCAAGATTTTAAAAGAACTGATCTTATAAAAGAAGAAAATAGACCATATTCTATCACATATAGAATTGCATATGCCCTTTCCAATACACATCATTCGGATATGTTTCTTAGGAAAGAGTATATAGAAATTCCAAGGATTTTCGAGGAATTTGCAAAGGTTAGAACACCAGACCTAATTCAAATACCAAGGTTAGGTGGTGTTAATTTACTAATTAAAGATCAGTCTATCTTAAATAATAGATCATTAAGGTTTGATTATGAGATTAGTAATAAGTTATCCTTTTCCGGAGATAGGATTCTTAGCCTAACAGGAAAAGAACCAAGTGAGGATTTGTATCCACAAAAGATTAGGGTAAAAAATGTAAAAATGAGATGCCTTAATAATGAATGGAAAGAAATCCATATTGTTTTTGATATATTTAAAACTGATAATTTGTTTCCTTGTGAGGAGATATATCATTTACAACAACCAAGTATTAATAGATATGAAGGCATGTTAGAAATAGCAGGCTATCATGTATCTGTTACAGGAAGTGCAGACATAACCAAAGGAGTTATGACCTTGGGGTTAAGTTTCCTTGAAGAACACAAACCTTGGAGAAGAGAAGGAAAATGGATGGAGTTCGACCTTGATGGACATACAATCAGGGTAGAATAAAACCATTATGCTAGGAATTCATATCAATGAAGAGATTAGTAATCTCGAGATACAGAGAATTCATATGAGAGTTTTGTTAAGATTTTTGCGTGAGCAAAATCCGCCAGAACAAAGGAGTATTCAAGAAGTTATAAGGATACAAGAGGTTGTGTTTAAAATTAATCAAATAAACGCACAGATAGACATGTTAGAACGCTGGAAAAGAGGAATATATCCAAACAATCCAGACGATTTTTGAATGACGAGTATTTTCTCTATATATATATATCTGTTGGGATATTATATGATCAATATAAGATAGAGTATTTTGCAGCTTATATTGACTCAGGTTCAGGCATTTGCACAGCAAAGTCAGGAGTTTTTCCTAGCACATCAGTGGAAAAATTACCTCTTATTGCAGGAAGGGATTTCTCCCAAAAAATCCTTATACTCAATAAAGGTATTAGAGAATCAAGAATAATGATCAGAGGAGCATTCGATACCCCTTGGTATAAAGTAAGAATGCCACCTATCTATATTCATGATACAGGTGTGGATATTTTGTTGGGTAACAATTTTATCCAAACTTTTGCAAAATATGAGCAGGATAATCACAAGAACCTGTTAACCTTTACTACTAACTGTGGTAGTATGATACAGGTTTTGCGGAGAGAAAAGGCCTTTAATAGGATAATGTCTATTAATTTTCGCAGCAAACGTGGTGATAATGAAGCCAAGTTAACTCATCCTAAAATGCAGGATAAGAGGAAATTTGGTGAAGCCCTTTTGACATATAGACAAGAGGGAATGGAGGAGGCACATGAAGAAGCTATTCAGTTTCTGAAAAATGCCTTATAAGAAGGACCACCCCAGATTGACATTGATGAGGAAAGTCTACTTTCCCTTGAAAATGTTAAAAGGCTAATTCAGAGGATTACAATGAGAATCTTTTAGCCTGGTGGGATAAAAACCAGATTGAAGCAACGTTGAAGGTAAAAGAACAATACCGATACGAGTTGATTCGATACAAGCCGATTCAGATGAACCTTGAAGATCAAAAGAATATGCAAAAGATTATCAAAGAGCATATCGATCTCAAATTGATCGAAGCAGGTATTTCTCCTTATAGTAGCCCAGAGTTTTTGGTAAGAAACCATGGGAAAATAAAGAGAGGTAAAGCGAGGTTAGTTATTAACTATCAAGGTATTAATAAAATTACCGAATTTGATGGTTATTATATACCAAGTAGAAAACACTTAATTGACTGTATTAAGGGATCAAAAGTGTTTTCAAAGTTTGATTGCAAGTCTGGGTTTTACTAGATTAAGTTAGAAAAAGAGTCGAAAAAATTAACTGTTTTTTCTACACCATAAGGTCAGTATATCTGGAACGTAATGCCCATGGGTCTTGCGAATCCACCTCAGATATACCAACGAAAGATGGATAATCTTTTTAAAGATTATTTTGAGTTTATGTTTGTTTACATAGACGATCTTCTGATTGCATCTAAGAATATGAAAGATCATTTAAAGCATTTTAAAATATTTTCAGAAGCATGTCATAAAGAAGGATTAGTGCTTTCTGAAAAGAAGGCAATAATCGCGGTTAATAGAATTGAGTTTCTCGATGTTATTATTGACCATGCAGGAATGAAACTACAGGAACATATTGTGGAGAAAATCCGTAATTTCCCAGATGTTTTTAGAGATAAGAAGCACCTTCAAAGCTTCTTAGGAGTGATTAATTTTGCAGGTTCATTTATCAAGGACTTAGCAAAATATCGCAAGGATTTCCGTCTTTTATTACAAAAGGATGAGAAAACCAAATGGAAATGGGAAGACATCCATTCCCAATGAGTTCGAGAGTTAAAATAGGTTTGTAGTAACCTGCCAAAGCTCATGATTCCTCAAGACGAGGATCAGTTAGTGGTCTATACAGATGCTAATGATTTCAGATGGACAACAGTGCTCATGAGAAAGACATCTACGGGTGAAGAACCATGTAGATATACAGGAGGGTTGTTTACAGAACAACAAGCCAGAGTCTGGCATATTAACGAGAAAGAATTCTTTGTGATTTGGAAGGCCTTTAAAAAATGGCCATTATTTTTATTAGCAAAAGAATTTACATTAAAAGTTGATAATACTAATGTTAAAGCTTTTTTGAAAAATAAACTTGAATCAAAAATTGAAAAAGCTCGTATTATCAAGTGGCAGGCAGAATGCTAATATTATATATTTGATATTGTCATTGTGAAACTAATGAGAATGTTCTTGCAGATTTCTTAACGAGAGATGGACATCCTTGAAGCAGATTCCATCACGATAAGATCAAGACACCTCAGGAAAAACCTTGAGGAACTATACAAGGCATTTGAGTTGCTTAGGTGCAAAAGGCAGATTTGGACAAAGTCCAAGAAGCCATACAAGCTTCGCAATTGGCTGAACTCCATTTATGGAAAGCATTGGAAGGGCCTTACACTCGGATGGGTTTACCATCGGTAACCCAAAAAGAAATACATGAGAAAGGTTCATCATCGATGAACAAACAGGGTACATATATACTCGAAGCAGGACATCCTGCTGACAAGTGTTTTTCATCAGACACTGGTGAAAAGGCTGATAAAGCCACAACAAGTGTTTTATCGGACTCCGATAAAAATATTAATTCGGAAAGTCAGGAAGCAATTCCAGGCAACCCGAGTCAACTCAGCACCTCGGGGGTTAAAGAGGGGGAGGTTAACCTAAGGCCCCAGACAGGCCCTAGACAGGTTAACACTAATCAAACTATTTCTCCATTTCAGGTGTATCAAAGAACATGGGAGAAATTAGTTACAAGAAATGAGATCAATTCAGGAAAAATAACTGCGGATTGGTCTGAAAAGTATCCAAGACTTTGGATGCTCCTGGGTGTAAACCCTCAAGATGTGTGGGAATGGTTTGATTTTGGAGCTATTGCTTCAGTATTCACTACCGCACCAAGTTTTCCGAAGATTTCCAAGCTACCAGACTGGATAGCTACTGCTGTGTACGATTCATGGCAGAATAACCCACACTTGGGTCGAGGAGATGTACTCGAGCTGAAGATTATGTCAACCGCTCCAAAAATAACAGGAAAAATGTCTCATCCAGTTTTCCAATTTATAAAATTGCAGAGACCTGATATGGGGGCAATGAACCGAGCCAAAGCACCCCCAACAAACAGCCCCTTGGTAGTCGCCCTTACCGAAGATGATATATCAACAAGGCGAGCATGGGGTCTTTGGGTCTGTCTCACAGAGATGGACAAGGTGAAGTATCCATTCAAAATATTTCATAATTCTGCGAATGGGTCATTCCTGTTAAACTCAATGATAGGAAATACTACCAGATTTGCTGAAAGCCTCTTCAAGAACAAGAGGAAGTTGATCTGGAAAAATAAGGTTCCGGCAACGGAACAAACCAGAAGAAAGATATGTAACATGATACATATCGGACGATGGAAAGAACGACTATGTTCTTACTGTCAGACTCAAGAAAAACCTTTGATCGGACAAGGATTTAAAGTGAAGCAGGATAAACCCGACTACCCGAAGAAGAAGAGAAAAGGAAAGTGTTTTTAGATGATAACAACCTGAGATGTAATAAAAGGAAGCGAGTCTAATTAGACTCGATAATTTACAAGTACCGATGTATTCTAAACTTTGTAATAGTATAGGAATACGTTGTATAATGGGGTGTGCTTAGAAAACTAAAAGCTCACTAAACACAGGAAACTACTTTCTTAGACAAGAAGTAGTAGATGGCCCCGCCATCAATAAAAGATCAACCACCAACAATAAAGACAACCAAGGTGGGTGAAAGAAAAGGACATTCCACCAACAAAGTTAGTGGAATAGTGGAACAATAATGGCTCCACTCACATGATGCTATGCAAGCTGGCATGAAAGAGGATTGGAATCCACATTTGAAGTCCGAATTTTGGGCTATAAAAGGGACTCTCATCCTCATAGGAGATCATCGGAAAATCCACAACACTTCTCTCTAACATAAGTTTTCGAGAAATCTTCTCTCTCGTTGTAATAGTTTAGCTTTCAAGCTTTCCTGTTCATGGGGGTTTTCCCTTCTCGAGTTTTGGCCATGATTGGCTAAATCAAGTTTCTCCTCCAATGGTGGAGATTATAGTATTGTAAAATAGTTTGATTTATTTTATTCAATAAACAAGACTTTTGCTTTCCGACATTCTGTCCAAAATTTTATGATTCTAAGTGAAAATTCATCCAGCAGTGAGTCTCCCCATAATCTCCTTAAAGGCAGGTGGCCGTTGAGAAAGATTGCAATTTGGGTTCCAAAGGAATCGGTTTCAGAACCATAGACTGCGGGCGAGTGGTTGGATCATTGATCCGTAAAACCTAAACCGAGTTTCAGGGGAATTTAAGAGACAAATGCGAGGTATGTTTAAACTCAGTTTTATTTATTTTTCGGAAGCATGTTGGGTCTGATATTGATCAGAGGGCTAATTCGAATCTAATAAATGTAAAGATTGGAAAAAGAAAAAATTGACTAATGGCAAACATAGGTTTTTGAAAATTTTAAAAAGTCAACAAGGGTAAAATAGTATTTTATCATAAAAAAAGGGTAATTGGGGATGTTTTGTTATAAATTGTGGTATATGGGGATGTTTTATTATATTGTATGGTAATTTGGGATGAAATATAAGGAAATATGGTAAGATGAGATATGGAGTCTATTTTAAATGTGATGGAGAATATATACAATACATTTTCGCAATACTAAAAGACGAATATAATAGAGCAAGGAAAATTGTCTGCATTCACACCATACCTTCTCCACGTGTCCATATTTACAACAAATGATCCTAAAGTAAGTGTTAGGAATTCTTGGTCATAAATATGTATGATGACCATATACAATGTACTTCACCACTCATTCAACAAAGAGACAAAGGAGCACAATAATACAAGTCTCCATTTAAAGTCAAATAGTAGATACTGTGTATAACCTTACTCTGTATGATAATACAAATGAATAAGGTGACTTGAAAGAGCATGGGTGGTCGGCAATAACTTCTACAAGCAGTTGCATCAATAGTTTAAGAATGTTATTAATATATTAAAAAAATACCATAAAAAAGTATATATATAAAAAAATAATAATAATAATAAAGGTTGTTGTGTTGGGCTCCACCTGATTAGTATCTGAAACTCGCTCTTCTAGCATGTGGTACGCACTCGTCTGTGTGATAGGATTTTTTTGCTCACGCATGGCGTCTTCAACTATGTCTTTCACACTCTCTTTCTTCCTTAAAACGTTTTCGTAGGAGAATATGATACTCTGCTAAAACGATGTCTATAGAATTTATTATTAAAATATCATCTGTGAACTAAAACACTTCTAAAAATTATTGGTATGGCTGCCCTAAATTCAACCTATTAACTATTATGGTTTTTGAATGAAATTCTCTATTTCAATTTGTGTTTTATTTTTTACTAGGGAGTAATGATTCCACTTATGGTTGTTTATATGTACATTATAGTATCAAGTTTTTCTTTAAACTTGGAGGACAAAATGTTACGTAACCTTTATCCTTTGGGCATTCAAGTCATTCCACATCTAACATCTAATTATAAAGATAAAAAACTTATATACCCTTTAAAAATATTATTAGTTTGATATTAATTACATACTCATCAGATGTTAGTAATGTATCTTTGAAAATATTAATTTTATACTCATAAGATATTAGTTGTATACTTATAAGATATATTTATATATTTATAAGATATTAGTTATTTACTCATTATGTATTTACTTGTATTACTAAAATATATGTTTTAGTGAAAAATATTGATTATTGTTACATGTAAAGATATTAACCATATTAGTTAAAGGTATTAGAATTTGATTTTGGACACAATATACTCTAAGGATACACTAGCCCTTTCTCAAATATAAATGCACCTATCTCGTGTAGATGATTTTTTTATATATTTAAAAATTATTTTCATCGAGCAGAAAAAGTATTGAAATATATGATTATTTAAATAGTTGATTAAATAGGAAAAATACTTTTTAAAGGAAAGGAGGCAGGGCAACCCACGTTTATAGACGATTATTTAATTTGTTAAAATCATGCAAAGCATAATAGCAAGAATATCTGAATATCTGAACATGACATTAAATTGATAAATTATATATCAACTTATAAGCTCTATTATTGAGCATTAAATTGCCCATTGACTTACTTAAATCTACAACCAAATAATTCTTCCATTTCACATTCGTATTTTTTAATTTTTATCATTGAGTACCATATCTTTCATCATATTAGGAAATGACCAAATATATATTTCAAGGATTTACTGATTTGTTTTTTATAAAAAAAATTGTCCTTGGAGTTGAGCTTAATTATACAATTGAATTGGTATTATATGTCTTGATACCTAAATCGTTGATCTGATAAAATCAGTTTGATTTTTCTATTACATTTGATATTTTATTTCGTATTTCCTCATTTTTAATACCTCTGACATTTTATTGTAAATGAACTTTTTTTTTTCCTCTAAGAAGCGGATTAGAAACACCATTCCTTAATTTATGATTTAATATTTTTAATTTATTAATTTTTCTAAGGTCAAAAGACCTTAATTTTATGACTCGTTTGAGCCTTTAAACATGTTAAGCTACCCTATAATAACAAGTGATCCTAGTGAGCCTATGACAACGTTGAAATATTATATATAGAGAGTTCAAATCAGGAGTATTCAATTTTAGTTCTTATGACCAATAATCGTGATTCCTGAGTTCTTAATTCTATACTCAAAGATATATCTGATGCCTTCATATATACGAATTCAGCTCATAGTTTATGGGAAACCCTTATTAGAAGATTTGGGGATTGTAATGAATCGCAGAGGGATATCAGTAGTTTTACTAAGGTTAGTCTTTGAGTTGCAGTATATTATACTAATCTGAATAAGTTGTGGGATGAATACTCTTTAGTCTCACCCAAGCTTGTTTGTTCATGTAATGCTGCAAGAGAATGAAAAGTTTTTGAGATGAATGGTAAGCTCATTCTCATAGGCTTAAAATGATTCGATTAGGAGCCAAATTCTGATCATGGACCCTTTACCACATGTGGATAAGGCCTATTATATGGTCTTAAGGGTTGAAAAGCAAAAGAATGTTAACTCCTCATTATCTGACTATACGGATTTTTTTCTTTGTTTACTAAGTTCTTTGTATAGTAGATGTAGAAGGGTTATATTACCCTCGAATCACTATACAAATTTTGTGTGTTTTATTGCTTTATTTTACTCTTTCATATCTTATCTGTTGCATCTATATCTCATCATACTACATAAAAATCTATACTTATATAAAAGCAAGACAGTTGGAAGATATTACAAGAATGTCATTTTCTCTTCTAAAGATGTCACATCATTATTTTGATTAATAAAAAAATTCCTAAAATTATTAGTTTTGTCAAGAAGATTGTTCATGTTATTTAGGACATTTTTCTCATGTAATATATTGTTAATTATTATTATTATTATTATTATTATTATTATTATTATTTATTATTAATTATTATTAGTTGTTGTTGACGATGACTGTTATTAAAATTTTTTTATAATTATGAGAAATATTGTATATAAATAATATTTCAAAATTTCTATTATTAATTGGTCACTTTTAACCAACTCCAAAAATCATTGGCTTATTAAATTATCTATCGGACTATGAAAAAAATTCAGCAAAAGATATAAATAAATAGAATGTAAACTTTCAAGTTTTTAATTTTTTTTTTGTTAACTGTAATTACTTAATGTCTAGAAGTATTCATATTATCAATTTTAAAGTTAAAAGAAATTTTAACATACATTTTGTAATTATGAGAAATGTCGTATATAAATAAATATTTCAAAATTTATATTGTTAATTGGTCTTATCTTATAACTAACTCTTAAAATCATTAGCTTATCAAATTATCTATCGAGCCATGAAAAATTCAACAAAAGACAAACAAATAGAATATAAGCTTTCAAGTTCGTCGTTTAAATTATTTATAAATTTTGTATTCCACCTTTTTAATACTGTCAAATATAATTTAGAAGGACATATACAATTTGTGTTATTTGAATTTAGAATAACACACAACCCAAAAACAAATGCATATGGAAGCCCTAATGTATAGGGGAAATTCAACCAAATTCTACTTTTTTAAGTTAAAATTATACTTTACCCAACAATTTTTTAAAATTATAAAATATAACTTTAAAAATCAGTAGAGATATGAAAATATATTTGTATATTATACAAAGTTTGAATAATAAAAGATGTATGAATAACTTTATAATATAACAATTTCATTATATAATTACAAATTATACATGTCACGCCCCATTTTCGAAATAATATAAAAATATAAAAATATAAATTCTTGTCATTTGGGCGTACAACAATTTAAAACAAACTAAAAACCGAAGGATAAAATATCCATACCAACTACATAATTTACATAAAATGTTTAAGTTATCAGAGACAGCAACAAAACATCAAAAATACGGGCCATCAGGCTTAATTTTACAACCCTTCAAAAATAACTTATTTAATTACAGCAAAATATATGCATCTTTCTTCACATTCTGCTCCCAACATCCGAATCTATAAAAGAAAACATATATAGGGGGTGAGCGTATAAAAATACACTCAGTGGGATCACGTTGTAGAATAAGGGATTACATATTAATCACTTTCAATCATATCTTTGCACATGTAAACATATCTCTTTCATAAACATTCATATCAATTGCATATTCAAAAATTTACGGTTCTTAGCCGCCATAGATATGGTTCTTAGCCGTCATAGATGCAGTTCTTAGCTACCATAGATACGGTTCTTAGCCGCCATAGATACGGTTTTCACCGCAAATCACATAATTCAAGTAAGTCACATATATTCATGCTTATTCGCATAAAACAAACATTTAATTGTTTATTCATCCTCATTCATAACACATTATTCATATATATGTAAACATGTCACATTTCACATAATAAAATATTTCAAAAGAATTTATAAATACCGACATAGCATTTCCCCACCTTTAGAGTAGCTGATCAAAAGCTTTAGATTCCCAAAATATCTAGAGTGCAAACTCCTGCGTATCGCCTACAAACATAAGGGTTCGACTTAGACTCTAATCGAATTATCATCGATTTAATAAAATAATATTTTTAAGGTAAACCCTATTTTGTAATTAAATATATATAATTCATAATCTATAAAGTTGGATTTGAAATTAATATTTCGGATTAAAATAGACATGAATTTAGGGTTATTAAACCTTAGATTATAAATAATAATTAAATCGTAAAATAATTTAATTAGCATAATATTTCTAAGGTCTATCATTTTTAGTTTCAAAAGCAATCTTGCTAAACATAGGGTCTAACTTATAATTCCCAATAATTCTTTGGTTAAAATTATAATAAATAACTTAATATCATTCAATTCCAAATCAAACTAGGTTTTCTTAATTATTTGGATAATACTTTAGGGTTTCACATCCTAATCGATTATTTAAAGAGCTCTAAACAATATAAATTAATTAAAATAAATTATCTTTATCAATTAATTAGAGCTCGATTTTCATATATCATATTCTATAAATTTTAAGATAATATCTATAAGCCCAATATATTCTAAAGTTCAAACATGTCATCATCATAATTCAATAATTTCTTAGGAAAATAATGCATATTATCATCAATTATTAAAGAAAGCTATGCAGTTTCAATAATTTCAAGGTTTCATTGGTTATTATACATAATTTAGGCCTTAGAGCATGCTTTAATTACCTAAGATCTAATTACAAAATTCAGAAAAATGTCAATGCTTTAATGTCCAATTTCAGCAATTTGTTATTATTGCAATCTAGTCCCTAAAATTTATCTAATTTACAAAATAGGGCCGCCCAATTTTTCCCCCTTTTCCCAGCCGCCCCACCTCCTCCCTGCACTGCCCTTGTTCCGCCGCTGCCGCCGCCTCGACACTGCCGGCGACTGGACCACACACACACGACACACACACTATAACCACTACAATCGGCGTCGCTTCTCACGGCGGCACCTCCCACTTCCTGCCAGCGCGACTCCGACGCCGGCCAACACCACGACCACCAAACCAGACTCAGACAAACCAACCAAACATCCAAAATCAGACTCACAAACACAGAGTGCACCAAGCACGCGCCGCCGCTGGAAGTTTGAAAAGTTTTAAAAATTAACAGATGCTCATTCACCCCCTCTAAACCTCCAATCCACTTGGGACCAATAATTTTGTTAGTAATTTAGCCAATCATTTAGAACATAAGACAGATTATACTGATCCAGAACTCATGTTTAATGTAACTACAATTCAGGAGCAAACATCTTATACTCAGGCCAAGAGTCAACCCCATTGGATAGAAGTTATATATGAACAAAGAGATCCATTTCGCGGTCCAGTAGCGACAATTGCCTTTTTGATTAGTGCGCAGTCGTCCTTTGGTTGGGTATTGGTGCAACATTACCTATTCATAAATCTCTAACTTTAGATCTTTTTTAATTTGATGCAATTATGAAATAACAAGATATGTGTATCTAGAGAATAGTCGCTTCAAGGCGAATTCGCCCTATATACATCTATTCTATAAAATTCTCAATTTCTTTCGAATATCTTAATTGTGTTACAGATTTAAATCTCATATCTTAATTCAATCCAATAAATTTAAAACTTCTTTTTTGGTAACTCAATTGTGAATTTTTTTTCTAGAATGTCCAATATCTCTGTTGGGATATTTCCCAGCAACCTGCTTTGGGTCGGAGCTTAAATAGGTGCGGGGCACGGCTCTTCCAGATTCGAATCCGTGAGCGCAAAGCTACATAAGTATAAGACATTAAAGTTGCGCCCTATTTCCATTGGATATCCTTTTGGTGTAGCGGTAATGCGCTTGATGGTATTAGAGTAGGTTACGGGTTCGAACACTTGGTATCAGAGCAGGTCACGGGTTCGAATCCCCCCGGGAGCACTTTGCAGTGGGAGCTGTCAAGGCCTTTGGAGCTGAGGAACGGACCTCGAACCGAGAGGATGCTGGCGGAGCGGACCGCCTAGGTGGCGGCCCGGGTGGCGGTGGAGCGGCCTGTGTGGATGACCTGTGTGGCGGTAAGTATAAGACATTAAAGTTGCACCCTATGTCCATTGGATATCCTTTTGGTGTAGCGGTAATGCGCTTGATGGTCCCAACAATCTCTTTTATATCTTCTAGGCAAAATGTTCAATTTTCATAAGATCTTCTTAACTGTTATTCAAAAGGTTGATGGTCCCAACAATCTCTTTTATATCTTCTAGGCAAAATGTTCAATTTTCATAAGATCTTCTTAACTGTTATTCAAAAGGTCCAATAATGTATCTATATTGCATCTTTTAAGGCAATTATAAACTCTGGGAGACAATTTGGATTGATCAATAAACATCGACTTCAATGATATTTTTTTTATAACTTTATCCAATTTCTCGTGCAAAATAAAAGGGGATAAAGGACCCCCGTGTTGATTGTCCTCTAGAGGTAAGTTTTCTTCTTCCTTATATAAAAAGGGAATAAATAAATAAATCAAATTACGAGAGGCTTCATGAAGTGCTTCTTTCGGAGTTAAACTCCCATTTGTCCATATTTCAAGAAATAGTATCTCTTGTTTTTCATTTCTGTTTTCATAAGAATGAATACTATGATTTATGTTTCGAACAGGCATGAATACAACATTTATAGGATAACTTCCATCTTGAAAGTTATATGGCATTTTTATAAGATATCTGCGATTTCTTTCGATTTCTAATCGAGTACACAAATTAATTGGTTCTGCCAAGCTAGCCATATGTTGTGTATTGTCGATGATTTTTACATAAGGCGGTAAGATGATATCTTTAGCAGTTACATATCCAGGACCCCTGACACAAATAGACGCGTCACAAGTCCCATATAGATTACTTCTCAATACAATTTCTTTTAAATTCATTATAATTTCATGGATCGATTCTTGAATACCCGTTATAGTAGAATATTCGTGGGGGACATTCTTAGATATTACACGTGTGATACATGTTCCTTCTCAACCCCATTGAATAGAAGTTATATATGAACAAAGAGATACAAACATTAGAAGAGAATCACACTCAGGAACTCACTACATTACCACCAAACAGGAAGGTCATTGGTTGCAAGTGGATGTATAAAACTAAACTTAATCCTGATGGTTATGTGGAAAGATTCAAGGCCAAATACAAGATGAGGACTATCTTGACGGCTTTGCTCTGGTTGCTAAATCACTGACACTGAGGATGATTATAACCCTTACAACTATTAGGTTATGTTTGGACTGGACTTGATCCATCCGAATTTTGGATGGGTTCAGTCCAGTCCATATTTGGATAAGAATTTGTAAAATCCTACAATTATACCCTATTTTTCCTACATTTTCTATAATTCCCAATAAAAACATTCACTTTTTCCACTTTTTCTACAAATCCCAATAAAATTATCACAAATTTCAATAAAGTTATCTCAAATCCTACTCAATAAAATCTCAATACAAACAAAGATTTTCAAAATTCAAACTATTAAAATCCACCTAAATCCCAAATCCAAACTTACCAAAGCCACCGTAAGTTTAGTCCAAATATACCCTTAAAGATTGGCATTTGGCTCAACTTGATATAAATAATATTTTTCTTCATGGTTATACAGAAAAAGGGGTGTACATGACTCCCCTCCAGGACATAACTATACAACAGTTGAATCAATTTGTACTTTGTTGGAGTGCTGCAATCCATCTGCTCAAGTATCTTTAAGATACTTCTAGTTCAGGATTGTTTTATCCTTGGGTGTTAGTTTGTTTTAGTTCTTGCCAAGCTTGAGGGGATGAAGGAATGAGAGTTGAGTGCCACCTCAGCAAGCAAGCAGCAAGCTCATCAAGTCAACATGCATGCCACCTCAGCACCATTAGTTCTACTAATATTCTGATTAGTGTAGTTAGTTGTTAGCTTATGAATTCAGTTACAATTCCTTGTTATTCAAATAAGAGTCTTTATTAATCTCTAATGGATATCAAATAGTAAGTTAATCAAAATATCAGCTCTAGAAAGATTATAATTAAAGAAACGATGACAAAATATTACTATGAAGTTATGATAGATTATTAAGGGATGATGCATCCTTTCATTATACTCCAAAGATTCTACTATACATATATCATATTTTTATATACATAATTGTATTTGAATCTGTTATTGAAAAAATTTCAAAATGAAAGATTGTTATATGACAAAAATCTGGACAACATTTATCTCACGAATCACAGTTTTATAAGATTAAACTTCATCACATTCCTTTAAATTTGATGACTGGTATATTGTTTTGTTTTAATATAAACATCTATAATCAATCAAATTAGGCAAAAGACAGATAATAGAAGCACAATAAAAGGAGTGCACCCTCCCATATGTGAAGGGTCCCACATTGACGGTCATATTGACTTACGTGGTCAAAGCTGCCCCACAATACCGTTTTCATTCATAGAGGCTAGTTTGGTATGAGTTATAGGAGATATGGTGATTAATCAATCAACTTGGGATATGCTTTATAGAAAATGTTTTCCATCATGTGTTTGATATCACTATAAGAATTTAATATATCTAATTTAAATTGTTTGGTATGATGATATATTTTGTAGGATAAAAGTGTAAAAGTTCCTATTAAATTTAAATGATATTTGATCTATGTTGCTCTCAAGTGATATGAAAAATTTAGAGGGGTGGATTAGGTTTTTCAAACTTTTCTCTAAAGTATGAACTTTATAAGCTACAAGTTACAACATAGCTTGCGACTAAAGGGCAAAAAATACATTAATCTTCTTTTTCAGATCACTGTTGAAAATAGGAAGAAAAAAAAAGAATTAGGTCAGGAACAATAAAATAGAGATGAATCACATTTTAATTTCTGAGTGTTGTTACAAATAATTTAGGAAACCAAACATGTGAAATAATGAAATCAAATCACTAATCCTACAATATAGCACATACCAGACAAGCCACAACTAACATTTCTAATGGTCTATTTAAATTAGTAAGTAGTGATTAAAAGTTTAAAAAAATTACAGTTAGATTTATCAAATGATGAAATATTTAAATGTACAATTTAAATTAAATTACCTTAGTAATCAGTCAAAACATTGTGTAGGGGTTCTAATTTTTCAAATTTTTCATTAGATGAGAGGAAACCCATTAGATTAAGATTCTGATTGTAATTTCCACAAAAAGCTTGAAGATTTATTTGATATTAATTTGATAAATTGAATGTGATTCACCCAATCAAGTAAAATAAAAAAAGAAAAAAGGGTGGGGTTTTAGTTTCACAAATAATTCATCAATAATTCGGTGTACCAATCGAGTTAATGCTTCATAATTCACCCTTATAATAATAATGACATTAATAATCGAAATATATAATAATTAGGCTGCATGCTATTAGCACGTGATCATTATGCCCTCAACTTTGACTTCCTTTGATTCCTTTTTAAATTATTGCAAAAGCTTTCAGCTTATTTTTATAATGTCAATTGTTCAGAGTTTATATATTAACAAGTTGGTAATATCTTTCTTATATTGCATTTATATTATTATTATGACTTAAGTATATGAAGTAATATTAGCAATACTTTGTTTATAAAGTACATCCATAAAATTAATGAAATACAATATTAAGCTGAAAAGTTTAAACTTTTGAGGCACGAACCTTCTCTAACAAAACAATAAATTATAAAATTAATCTCGTAGGGAAAAAACTTTATAAATTAATAAAGTGGCCGAACATAATGATGAATGTTCGATTGGTGGCCGAACATATTGATGAATGTTCAATCACTATTGATCGAACAAAGTCGATTTTGGTCGAACAAGTCATCTGCAACATTAAGTTTGTTTTATGTTCCAAGGTGATAGTCCGACTATCGCAAATTCAACTAAGGAAAATTAATTTCAAAGTTAAATCATAGCTAAATCACTTGAAAAATGGGTCAAATAATATTCGACAGTAAGTTTCAAAGAAAAAATATTCAAATTAAATGTACGACAATAAGTTCAAATTAAAAAATATAATATATCTAAGCTCTACGAGGTCTACGACTTCTACTTGTAGAAGCTCGTCTAAACGACTCGGGTGGATCATCGTTCTCAATCTTCAACGCATGATGTGCTCCAACTAAAGTAGGAACCACTAGCGAAGCATCCAATCCATCTTCATTCTGAACCCATTATTGATACACAGGTTATAAGTGTCCCAATGCATTGGAGATCATGTCCCACAGTTGCGGGCCTCTAGGTCTAGTAGTATGGACATAATCAGCGGCAATGTTCTCTGGATTCTAGATAATATGATGTGAAACTGTGGTAAATCAATCCATATAATCCTCCGAGCACTCCCAAGCCGGATTGACACCTCTCCCACGTGCTTCGGAATACAATATGTGGTTCCTCCATACTCGAAAATAAGCTCTAAGTGCGTCTCACGTGACCTTAATTGAACATCTGTATTATCCCTTTGGGAGATGAGTGGAACAACCACTCATTTAGGATCCTTTGAACGAAGTCAAATTATTGTAGCACATGGTCTGGATAATACAACTCTACTATATCAAAGGCTCAAATGCACCCTTGATAGAAAGTCATTTCACCTCGAGGATAGTGAGTTTGAATCTCACTATAAGGTGTCCAATTCACCTATATATAATTGAATAATAGGTATATAGTTGAGACTAAATAAAATACAATTACAAGTATGATAACTATGAACATGAACTCACGTTGTGTGGCGATATGGTACCCAAAACTTCTCTAATAGCCAATAATCGGTTGATAGTTCCACCGTCGTGAGATCATTGCATTCATTTTCTTACAAAAGGCTCTCCCAGTCGAAAATTCACATTGTGTGTTGGTTTCAAAACTGAAAAATATTTGTATATCCAAACCTGACACAATTAAAAACATAAAGATTAGGAAAATAAAAGAAAATACACATGGCTATGCTCGCCCAATTTTAAGGTGATACCTCGAGTAGTGTCAAGTTTCCACTCATCTATTTAACCCCACTTCGAGAGGCCAATCTCAATTGAAGATAAAGGAATGCTAAAGCAGTTTTTCCCCAAACATATTCATGGACGAGGTTTATGTACTCTTAACAGTTTCACAATCTTACAAGAGGCTCGTATGCCCATCTTATCTGAAAATAGGGAACAACCCAACAAAAACCACTAGTATGCACAAGCAGCATGAGTCAACTTCTTTGAATTTTGAGATGCCATATCTTCTTCAAATCGAGACCGAAGCCATTCCATTTTGACAGAACTTCCTCGAAGATCAGAAAGGACATCCTTTGCGATGACTTCAATCACCCCCAACAACCTACTAATTAGTGGACCAGGTTGTTCCGGTCTACTTCTATCCTCTTCTATCATTACTGAGAGTCCACTAATAGGAAGTCTGGTGAGACAAAATATGTTATTCCACATAATTATTATCTCACCCCATGACATATGGAACGTGTTGGTCTCCGATTGCCAATGCTCAACAATGTATTTTTCTTATTTCTAAGATTAAACAAAAAGATTTGCAAATAAAAGTGCTAGTGCTACAACCAATCCATAAATCGTTAAAGCTTCCATAAAAGCTAAACTAAGCAATAGAGTACCTTGTATTTTTCCCTCAGCCTTGAGCACAAATGAGATTTTTGTTCGGCATCTTATAGGACATCCATCTCAAGTTTGGGATGGGACTTTGATCAATCATCTCTACAAACTCCGGATTGCAACCTCGAACGTCCACGTTCAGTATGTCCCTTTCCACTCCATTTCAGCTAGCATATGCCATGTGCGTTTTAAAGCTTGAAACCAGTTGGGGATCCACTGGTCCACCAAGATAAGAACCAGTTTGAATATCATCTTCATCACCATCACCCTCTTCTTGTGCCTCTTCTTATTCGTCAAATGCTTCTTCTTCCTCTGCTTGTGGTTAAACTCAATCATAGGAAAGACAGAAGTAGAAGCAATAGGTTTTTCAGTCTGACGCATTTGATTCGAAGTAGTTGGTCGTATCCTTTTTTTTGTATAAATAATATCCTCTCCTGCAATATTCATTCAAAATTTTATCAATTCACCTATGTTTTACAAACCAATCTAAAATAAGAAAAAACCGACAAAACTAACAATGAATGGTTATGTTCGACCATAGTTCCACTACTTAATTCACTATAAAAGGTTCGACCACTGGTCGAACACACTATACACTTGTTCAACTAGTGGTCGAAAACATAATATATCATTTGAACAATCGTCAAACATAATCTACACTATTCGATCACTGGTCGAACACATCACAAATCGTTCGGTCAGTGGTCGAACACAACACTTTGTTCGGCCAGTGGTTGAACAAATCACACTTCGTTCGACCACTGATCGAACACACTACATTCCGTTCAACCAATCAGGATCGAACATGACTTTCTCAGAATCGAAAATTAGATGCAAGATTCTACTACAAATAATTGATTTTTTTATCAAACCAAACAATGTTTTCCATAAAAAAATCGTTGTAAACATGAATCTTAAAAACTTACATTGTCTTTCAAACAACATTAAACAAATCACAATTGTTTCTATACACCAAGTGCACGGATCCTAAATCCGTGCAATTGTTTCTATACACCAATCTTCTCTACATAAATGTTATATTATTACAACATAAAGTTTTTGGCTATATTACATGAATTTTTATAATGAAAAAAGTATAAGTTATGCATTGAAAATGTTATTAAATCTGTACATAAAGGTTACATTATTACAATATAAAGGTTATATTATTACAACATAAAGGTTATGACATAAATTATTTAAAAAAAAAAGGCCGCGGATCCGGGTTTAACCGGACCCGACCCGACCCGCGTGCCCAGTTGCATGGATCATGACCCATGTACTTGGTGCACACAAACATTACTCTAAATAAATTTAACACATCAAATTCATAATTTCATCTTAAAAATCTTTAGAACTTCTCTTACTAGGAATTTCATCTTGTTGGTGTGGATCAATTGTAGGCTTCTTCATATGAAATCGAACTTGCCAAAATTTTTCGATTTAAGGTCGAACACTTCTCGATTCTAAGCTTCAAAATTTTTTTTTTCTTCTTCCTCCTCTCTAGTATTAGGGTTTGAGTGTGGAGATGTGTTTGAGATGTGATGTGTGTTTGGGGTGTGTTTAAGAATTAGTTTGTGTTTTATATTTTATTTAAATGTTTAATAATAAAGGATATTTTAGTAATATTGTGGGGTGTGTAGAAAATTTTAAGTTGTTTTTGCATTTTGATGGATGTGTTTAGAAATTGAAATGTGGATGTGTTAAGATTTTGTTATGAAATTTATCCCACAAAGATCCTAAAATTTGATGGTCAAAGTAAAAAAAATAGATAAAAAAACATGCTTGCATATCGAATGAGTATAAAACATCTTTCCTTATTTATAATTGATATAAATTTTAGCCCTCTAAAAAATAGAGTTAACATGAGTTTATTGGGTCTAAGGGTAGGGTTGTAACTAACAACTAAGTAGACTTGTTTATCTAGTTTGTAATGGAAACATGTGACTTTAGAACTTGGAAATAATTTATCTTGACAAATTTGAAAATGTTGTTTTAGAATAGAGATGTTAGGATTAGAGAAGAAAAAAAGTAAGAGAAAGTAGAGTGACATCAACTTACAAAAGATGTTGAAGATGGGAATGTGGGAAATCTTATGCCAGTCCTCTCCACTTCATCTCTGACATCTCCTTTCCAGTTCTGGGCATCCTCTCATTTGTAGAGATTTGAGATTCGGCATTCCTCGGATACTTGGTGGAAGCGATACTAGCTCTGGGCATTCGGCAATCACCAGATTTGTGAGAGATGTTAAATCATCCAACCAGTTTGGGAGTGAATTCAGTTGAGGAAGGCCATATAAAGATAGATCTTTGAGTGAGGATAAGTAGCGTAAGGCTCTGGGTAGACACACCATCTTACCAAGATTTGAGAGCTCAACTTGTTCAAGGTTCTTCAGGTCTTTAATCTCCTCTGGCAGCTCTACAAGTTCAGGGCAGTTGTCTACACTTACAATCTTGAGAGTAGTGAGGTGTTGCAACCACCCTACTGGAATACATCTTAGAGTCTCACTCTTTTCTATAGTTAACCGTTCTAGAGATTTTAAGGCTTGCAGTCCTTCTTCCGGAAAACATTCCTCTTCTGCGCCAACAACTGTGAGTGACTTGAGATTAGTGAGATTTTGCAGCGTCTCCATTGGAATACTTTTCATATTCTCTCCAAATCCCACTGTAAGATCAGTAAGAGCTTCCAGCTTAGCAAACGAAGTTAGCATTAAGCCATGGCAATTCTGTATGTCCAAATATTGAAGGGATGAGAGTTGTGGCAATGTTACTAAGGAGCAAGACTCAATCGTTAGCATTCTGAGTTTTGAGAATACTTTTGTGCTCAATTGCTCCTTGGATACCCCTTTGAGATGGGGGAGAGAACACAACTCTAGTATTTCCAGAGATGGAAACAGTAGTGCATTTTCATCTTCAATCATGTATTCCACCCCCACATTCTCTAACCTCAAGGATTTCAGATGAGGCAACTTTCCAAGTTGTGGAAGATGCAGACAATATGGACAATCCTTTATTTCTATACAAACTACCCCTTTCAAAGTTGAATCCGCCATCCAAAGTGGAAAGCACCTACCACTGAAGCCTCTTATTGTTAAAGTTTGAAGATTGGGGTGAGGTTGAAGTGCTTGCAACACCTTTTCATCTATATCTTCCCTTGATTCTGAAGCATCATTGCTTTCCCATTCTAAGCACAAATCACGAAGGTCTTTTTTCTCAACAAAGTTAGCTTTCTTTGCATCCAAATAGCTTCCCACTCTCTCCAAATGCTTATCTCAAGCATACCACCTAGGTTCAAAAATTGCAATTCTTCAAGTTGATTACCTCTTCCACTTCCCACTATGAACAGACTCAATTGTTTCAGAGAGGTTAATTCTCCAAGTTTTGAGGGCATCCCTCGCAATGATTCGCATCCTTCCATACAAAGATGACGGAGATTTTTTAAGTATCTCATATTCATAGGTAATGCGACAAGCTTTGAGCAGAAATCCAACTTCAAAACTTTTAGATTCCAAAGACGGCATAAAGAGTTGGGAAGGGTACAAATTTCAGATTCAGATAAATCTAAGAATCGCAAATGTTTGAGATTACCAACTCTAGAAGGCAAATCTTTTATTGTTGTACCACTTGCATCTAGTACTTTCAAACGGCAAAACTTGGTTAATATAGAAGATATATCCATATCATATTGAGATCTTGTAGGAAATGCCACTAATTTTTTTTTCAAATTTACCTCACGAATCTTGTTATTGGATGTGCTGGTAACTTGTTTTTCCATTTGTAGTCCAGGAACTTTGTTCTCCATGATTGATTGTGCGAGATCATGAACAAGATCGTGCATCATGATACAGTTAGAGTTGATCCGTGGGCCATGTTGGAATAAGGATCTTAGAAGTAACTGGTTGCATATTTGATTACCAACATCCTCCACTTCCAATGACCCCCTCGATGATATATATCCATGAGCCATCCAAAGATGGATCAATTTTTCTTTCTCAATGAAAGAGTCCTTTGGAAAGATTGCACAGTAAGCAAAGCACTGTCTCAATTCAAGAGGAAGGTGATGATAACTCAATCTCAAAGCTGGGAGTATCAAAGTTTCTTCTTCTGATAAATCCCATAATTCACTTTCTTTCACATACTTCCATTCATTTTCAGTCCTCTTGAATCGTAGAAGACCCCCAAGAGCCTTAGCAGCCAAAGGCACGCCGGCACACTTGTGCACTATCTGTTTCCCAATAGCTTCCAGGTTTGGATATTCCTCATTATCTTCTTTAGCGAATGCACGTTCCTTCATCAGCATCCAACAATGCTCTTCTGATAGTCCCTGCAAGCGATGGGGTGGAAGTGTTGCCATAATATCAGCAACCATCTGGAGGCGTGTGGTGATGACGATACAAGTCCCATTGGAACCACATGCCAAAATATTTTTCAACACATCCCACTTCTCTTGGACGGTGTTCCATACATCATCCAACACCAACAAATACATTTTCCCTCTCAACAACCCCCCGAGGTGGTGTTCTAAAGTATCCAACTTTAAATCCGAAGCAGTTCCACTCTTGGTTGCAGATTCAATCATGTCCCTGACCAGAGTCTCTTGATCAAAATTGTCAGAGACATAGATCCATAGTTTTTTCTCAAAATGCTCATCCACCCGTTTGTCATTGTAGATTGATTGAGCAAGAGTCGTCTTGCCAAGGCCTCCCACACCAATTATGGGCAAGACAGAGATTTGTTGATTATCTTTCACACCATTCACCAACGTGTTCACGATTTTTTCTTGATCTTCCTCCCTACCATAAATTTGATGAGACTCATTCAGAATAGAACCCGTAGCACGCCCGTCAAGGACTTCTCTTGTGTTCTCTGTGACCGGCATCTTGGTCAACCCAAACTTTTCACGCTCAGCAACTACGACATCCAGTTTTTTTGTAAGTTGTTTCATCCTACTTCCAATGTCGTGTCGGAAGACAAGTTCTTGCAGGCTGCAACAACTGATTTTGCTATTTGTGAGATTCATCATATAGACATGGGTGGCACATTCATCAAGTATGTCTTCAATCTCGAAAGTAAGGTCCTTGAGCTTGGACAGCGAATTTTGTAGCTCTTTGCTCCCCAGTTTCTTGTCCTCAGCATCTTGTAACACAGCTTGGATGGTGGTGAAGGTGCTGCTAAGCTTCTTCATCTCCCCGTCAACGCCCATAATCAATCCGATCTCATCTTGCATGAGGGAGACCAGATTTTCCATGAGAACTTGACACAAAGCAGATTCCGCCATAGAGAAACAAGTTTGAGAATTATGTTTGAGGTAGCAACAGATGAAGAATGATAATAATTGTGCGGTGGGATTGATAGTTCAAATGATATGAGTAACAAGGAAAGTATCTAGTGCTTGCGCTTGCACAAAGAAAAAATAAAAAGACGTTGATACTTTCTAAATTGAATTTCTTTTAAGACTACTTTTATTGGTCACATTTGGTGGACGTCACCACCGAATCTCACCAGAAATATTATTTGTTTAATAAGGGAGAGAGTAAATGTTATGCCATTCATTTTGTGTGTAATTTATACACGTGTCATTTTTCTATTGGTCTCGATTAATTTTTTTTGTATATAATTTAAAGTATTAATATTAAAAATAATTTTTATTTAAAAAAAATTAAAAAATATCAAAATTCATAAAAACAAATTTGTAGTATTGATAATTAAATATATAATTTGTAATTTGATTATTGTAATTTCGATTTCGTATTTCAATTATTATAATTTCGATTTCGTATTTCAATTATTGTAATTTCGATTTCGTATTTCAATTATTGTAATTTCGATTTCATACTTCAATTATTGTAATTTCGATTTCGTACTTCAATTATTGTAATTTCGATTTAGTTTATTGTGGAATATAATAAAAAATATGCTCACAAAATAATATATAATTATTAAATATTAAGAAAAAAATATTGAGTTGGGTTTAGTTGGTGTCACTAATAAACTATGAAAATGTTGGAATTAAGTTGGCTTGTGGATTGTGTATGTGGAAGAGAGAGAAATTAATATTTTATTGTTGGGTTGGGTTGGATGGATGTCATTAATAAAAGTAGTATAACCTTTTTTTTAATTAATATTTAAATGTTTATGTGTTATAGTCTTTTCATTGTAGTATCTTTATAAATTGGTATTGATTTTAGTAATTAAATCGAAATAATAAATCTAAACACATATTTATCGATTTTAGTGACAAGAAAAAATAAAATTAAAAGTTCCTTATTCATAGACATGTTTTTGTCCGAGCCATTACAAGTGAAATGGCGGAAACAACTTTGAAAATATCTTTGGATAAATGCATGATTGTGCAGAGGTGGATATGGACAAGATAATGCAACTTTATAAAGTAGATGCACTAGTGTTTGCTCCCTGTTTTGATCAAGTCTCGTCAAATTTAACTTTTAACATTTTATTAAAGTAAATTAAAGTAAGATATTGAGATATTCTAATGAAGAAAATAAACACTTCAATTGAAACAAAGGCCTCTTTTCCTATTAATTATTAACAGTATTTAATATTTTTTAAGAATTAATAAATTATATTTACATCCAAAATCTCTGAGGATTAGCGTTATATTAAATTAGAAATGCAATGACAATCCATTGAGCAAAACTAGAATAAAACAGTTCAGCATTGCGAACTTGAACAACCACCCCATTTTTACATCTTCTGTAGATTGGATAACTATATTTATCTTGTATAGTGCTTTCACAAAATGGTCTTGGATAGTGATTTTCACAATTATTTTTCACCATATATGAATTTTTTGGATTTTTTTTCTCCACACGATCCATATAGCATATGTTTCTTCACTAATTCATATAGTCGAGAATTCTTTTCTTCATCAGGAATTTCAGAACAAACAAACAGGTCAACTGTCCCCTTAAAAACTATATATACATACCCATTTTCTAACTAGATTTGGATGGGACAGATTGGGAGTACGGATCTAAAATTCATGCCTCCATAGAAGGTTTTGTCTTAACTTTTTTGGATTATGTGATGGAAATATGTTTGCTACTTTTTGGTTTATTTTTTCTTGATATTCTCTCTTGTGTCATCTCTCAGAATTTTGCTACAATATAGTAGACACTACTACAACTCGTAGCCCTTTTATTTGTAACAGGTTTATGTGGTTATTTAATTTCCATACCATTAACTACTTTGGGAAAATGTCAATGGTATGGAATGCGTAAACTTGGAAGATTGTTGTTTTTTTAGAAAGTGATAATTTCAAAACAATTTTGAAAATTAAGCCTGAAGACCAAAGGATATTCTCTATTTTTGATTAATGTTAGAACTCAATTTGTTACAAGAATTAATATTTAGTATCCATACGTTAACTATTCATTGTGATATAAATTATTGTTCAGTAAATTTGATACAAATGGCATGATTTAGTAAATTAAATGTTAGATGCTTGTTTTAGCATCATTAACCAACTCAATATATATGTATACTAGTTTAGAATACGTGCATTATACGTGGAAAGACCTATTTTTTTATTCATTTAATGGTTTTTTTTATTCTTTATTTGTTTATCTTTAATATTGTGTTGAATTATATTTAAATTATTTAACATTTGATTCTTTAAAAAAAAATTGAAAATTTAATATAGAAATTTTAACAACAATAATTTATTAAGAAAAAATTCAATAAATTATGAAAATTATATATAGTAATGTATAAGTGTAATACAATATGAAATCTACATTCACAAAAAATATAGGTTTGTAGGTCATTAAAAAAAGGAAAAAAAAATTATTGCATTAGATTAAAAATTTCTAGTTCCTCTAACCCTAAAAAGTTAAAATACAGAAATTAAAAAATAAAATCAAAAGAATAATAAGTAGCAAAGTTTTAAAACGATACTCCTAACTATATTTTTCTTGCTTTATCTTCTTTTCTGGCTTAGTCTTCTTTTCTATCTTAGTCTTCTTTCTTCATGATTTGTGTAATAATTCTCTGATTGTATTATCCTCCTCATCGCTGGAGATGTGGATGTATTCCTTATTTTTTTCTTTGTAATTTTTCTTTTTTTCTTTGGTTCATCATCTGTCGTGGGTATCGCTGTTATAGTCGTGGTTGTATCGTTTATTTTCTCGTCTCTTATCTCCACTGGTTCCATTTTTTCTATGGCTTCAGCTACTGTGCTCAATCATCCACCTTCAACTTTTGTATTATAGTTTAGCGCGATTAGAAAACGGACCTCATTTGCTCCTTGTAAGATTAATCGTATGTAGTATTCAGATGTATTTTGGCTCTGTGTATATTTTTTTGTTACATTTGTTGTTTTTTATTTTTGAAATCATTTTAACTTAATAAATTATGATACCTTCTCAATAAACTTTAAGTAGTTCTCTATTGAGCATCCTACATATACTGGTGTCGTGTCATCAAACATCGTCATTATTCATTCAAGATGACTTTGTATCACACTTAGTTTAACTATATATCTACAGTTAACGAATTTATATAAGTCTAATATATTCTTGAAATTACTGGAATTTAGGTTACAACACCAGTGAAATAGATTTGCTTTTTTTTTTTAATATTGTCACATTACCAATAAATCACACTAAAAAAATCGCATTTGAAAAATAAAATACATAAAATCAAATCTCGAAAAAAAAATAGGGAAATTTAATTTCTAGTTTAATGGTTTAATTTGGATAATTATCAATTATTCATCCAAGTGCAAATCTCAAATTTGGTTTTGCTTTCCTTGTTATTTAGAATTTTTTTACATATATGATTCTACATCATAGGAGTATTATGCACTTTGGTGTTATTTTAAGTATATTAAACAAACTTATGAATGACTTGCATATATGATCTCAAATTCCAACTCTCACACACAAACCTTCTCCCATATTATCAATCAAATCAAAACAGAATCTCAACATGTACAACATAAGCAAAACCTTACAAATTCAACTATTTTCGATCAAAACCACATCATGTTCACATAACTCCTACGAATAGATAGAAGACAATAGTGATAAAAGATGAATTTCAAGAAATAATTTTGTGGTGAAGTAAGTATTGATTGCTCTATGTGTGTAAAATCACATCATGTTCACATAACTCCTACGAATAGATAGAAGACAATAGTGATAAAAGGTGAATTTTAAGAAATAATTTTGTGGTGAAGTGAGTATTGATTGCTCTCTATGTGTGTATATTTTTTCTTTTTGTTATAAAACACCCATCACGGGTGGGGGATTAAGCACCATCCCCAGCCTGTATATAAAAAAGAATGAGAGTATACAAATCCAAACAAACTATACTAGGGCCATGAACATAAGGCTGTAACAGAAAAAGAGAAAAGACAACAAAAGCAAAAGCCAATCAGAATCCCCGGTTTGGAAACCCAAACTATCTGAATCTGAAGTTTGGGTACCCAAGCTGGTCCCATACGCACCAAGGAAAGCAAAACACGGGGGGCAGTATGCGAATGGAGGACCTGAAGATCGTGGGATCGTCTGCCCGCGAGAGCAAGAAAGTCAGCAGGGCGATTGCCCTCACGGAAGATGTGGGAGATCTGAGTCTGCATCTGTGATAGGAGGTCTCGAATCTGGATGAGAGTGTGTTGAACCTGCCAAGGACCAAGACGGCCGAAACGGAAAAGAGAAACGACAACCTCGACATCCAACTCAACACAAAGAGAGGTCTCGAACTGAAGAGCCAGTTTAAGACCAAGAAGAAGAGCCTGAATTTCGGCATTAAAGCTAGAAGATGCCTGAAAGGGAGTTTGAAATGCGAGGAGAAAATCACCATGATGATCTCAAAAGATGCCACCTCCACCTGCAGTGCCAGATACACGATCAAAGGACCCGTCTGTATTCAGCTTGATCCAAGGTTCTGGATGAAGCAACCATCAGACTAGTTGGGAAGCAATCGGACGGGGAACGGGCATCAGTGTTGGTGTGAAGTCAACCGTCGGATGTGAGCCTCTCCAGTGAATAGGAAAGAACCTTCGAGCCATCACAAGCAAGAAAAGATGATGATTAACCTGCCAAATAATATGAGATGGGCGAAAAGGAACACCACGATACTTGTGGATATTCCTCTCCGTCTAAGTAAACTATAGAATCAAGCAAGGAATAATAAAGCAAATATGTGATGTGTGTGCTTGTGGAACCGTATGTCTCCAGAAGCTCAAGACCTGTGAGATATTAGTGGTGTTAGGTAGTGTGCAGTGAAACCAAGAAGCAAAAAAGACCCAAACAGATCGCACGGCATCACATAAAAGAAAATGATGAGGGATAGACTCAAAGAAGGATGAGGAGGGAGGGCAACAATGACATCTCGAAGCTAGATGAACACTGCGGGATTGAAGCTTAGTATCAAGAGGTAACTTATTACGAATGAGACGCCAAAGAAAGATCGAAATTGTGGGTTTAAGGAGGTTAGACCAGATAACTCCATAAAGGGCCCGAAATGGTCGTCTTGCTCGGACAACCTCCCAAGCAGAGGTCAATGAAAAATCACCGTGAGAGGTCAGCCGCCACCTCATAATATCATCACCCTCAGGCCTAATCGGCACATGACTCATCTCCTCAATAGACTGATCAGAGAACCCCATATTGTGAGACCTACTCTGTCTCCTCCAATCTAAGTTCCACTGTCAACCCTGCCAGAAAAAACTAACACATTGATGACCGTTATCCGGAAACAAAGTCGAAAGGGGGTCATTCCCCAACCAAATATCATCCCAAAAACTGTACTCACCCGAACCGAGAGCCCAAAAAATGTGCTGTTGTGCAAGGGAGCCAACCTTGACAAGTCTACGTTAAAGATGGCTTGCAAACTATAGCCTTCTTGTACGAGTAGGAAAAAGGGGGTCATATTTAGCCCACATGAACCGAGCCCAAATTGATCCCTGTGCTCGAAATCTCCACCAAAGTTTGAGGGCAAAGGCTTGAGAAAGATCATCAAGCCGTCGAAGGCCCAAACCACCTTCAGAAGAAGGGAGACAAACATCCTCCCAACTGACTCAATGGACCTTCTTTTGGATCACAAAAGTACCCCAGAAGAAACGGGCCAAAATCTGCTCAATCTCCAACAAAATGAACTTCGGCGATTCCATAACTTGTAAATAATGGAGAGGAAAGGTCAGAGAGTAGACCGGATAAGCTGAAGGTGTCCTCCATGAGAGAGATGTCTGTGTCCCCATCCCCATTCATCGCATCCAACAAACGTTGTTTAAGGGCCGTAAATAAAACGCCCTTAAGAAATCCCTTATAGAGAGGAATTCTCAGATAAGTGATAGGAAGAGACCCCAACCGGAAATCCAAAAGCTGTTGAACAAGGGGGGCCCATTCCTCAGCGAAGCGGTGATGAATGAAAAAATTACTCTTCTGATAATTCACCATCTGTCCTGTAGCTCGAGAGTAGTGATCAAGAAAATGCATCAGACGGATTAATCCGTCTTTGCAAACTTGGGTGAAGATCAAGATATCATCAGCATAAGAAAGGTGTGAGACAGGAAAGCCACCATGAGTCCGATAGGTCATATCTGGATATTCACCAAACAGAGAGTCGAGACCCCTGGAAAGATAGTCAGCCACTAAAACAAATAGGGATGGAGAGAGAGGGTCACCCTGTCTCAATCCCCTCGAAGAAAGAAAGAACCCAGAGGGACAGCCATTAACCAAGACAGAGAACCAGCCATTCGGAATTGTTTGTCCTTGAGCTTTGTTGATTGTCATTGCAAAACATAGCCTTACGGGGAATTGTTTACGCTTAAATTGGAATGGATACCCTTCATTTTCTGCAGGTGATAAGGGTATTCTAAGAATCAACACATGTTTCCCAGCATATTGTCCAAAAATAATTTCCGCATCAATTATATTACTCCTAAAATTTTTGCAAATCATTCTTGTGCCATTACACAAACCATTTGAAGGATCCAAATTCCTTAAAAGAATTATTGGGCAATCTCTCTTCAATACCAATTTATGAGGAGATAAATCATTCGAAGTCAAAGAATTTAAAAGTTCCTCTCCATAATGATTATCTGTTTCATCAATTACCTCATCAAAACTATTAAAAGTTTTTGGATCTCCCGGGAATACAGATATCATCTTATCGTTCAATTTATCAACTTCTTCATTTTTTACAGTTAATATGGCTCGCTCTGTCATATATTTTGCTGATTTTGTATTCTTCTGTAAGTCTGGGAAAATAGCACATATGAGTCGTCGTACCGAATCTTCTTCATTATCATACTCAATGATCATTTCTTTTGGAATTGAGATATTTCATTCCTCATATGTTGGTTCTTTTCCATCACCAACCCATATCAAGAATTCACAGAACTTAGGATCTTTTATAGCTCTCATGATTTTAGATAACGATATCTTCCTCATTCTTGGCCACAAATATGATTCGACCATGCTAGCGGAAATTGTTTGTAAAATTGTTGCCTTTGGGACAACGGGTAAAACTTGTCTAAAATCTCCTCCAAAAATTATCACTTTTCCACCGAAATCTTTATTATTTCTAGTAACATCCTTTAGTAATGTATCCACATTTTCAATTGCCCATCGTTTTGCCATTGGAGCTTCATCCCATAAAATCAAACTTATTTTTCGCAATAATTCTGCGGCTCCACTTTGTTTGGAAATGGAGCATCTATTGCTTTCATCTGCATTTATTGGTATCTTGAATCGTGAATGTGTTGTTCTTCCTCCTGGCATCAATGCTGCTGCTACTCCAAATGTGGCAGTCGCAATAGCTATTTGATTTTTTGATCTAAGATGAGCTAACAATGCACAATATAAAAATGTCTTGCTAGTCCCTCCTGGTCCGTCAATGAAGAAAATCCCCTCATTTCCTTTCTCAATGGCTTCTCATATGATAGTAAAGGTCGTATGTTGATCAACATTCAACTTTGTTTTAGCTTCTTCATCTTCAGGAGGAATTTCAATAGACATTTCTTCTCGTAATTCTCTTCCATATTCATCTTCTATATCGTCAATTTCCATAGTAATGTTTGGGAGATCATATGAATGTATATTTTTTTCCATACTCTCCAAAAAAATATTAATGATTTTCAAGGTTTTCGCTGCTCGATAAGATGTCAATGTGTCTTCGTCTTTTTTGAAATCTTCAGACATTGCATTAAAATATGTATCCCATAAAGCTCTTACATCTGTTGGTGCACAAATTACCAATATTGTTGCAAAAAGTCCTCGCAACTCTTGTGGCATTTGAAATGTAATTGCTTCATTTAAATATTCAAAAACGCTTTGATCCGCTTCTAGTAATCCTCTTTTTTGTGTAGATTCTTTAAATGTTGAACATGGAACGTCATCTACTGTCAACAAATACTCAAAAGATGTTGGACCTCTCACATGATTCAAAAGTAATCGAAAATAATATCTTTCTCCTTCTGTTGGATTTGCTGTACTAATATGTCCAATCACCTCTCATTTTTTTCTTTCTCTCCAACATTTGTTTTGTCTGTCCCACATATAATGCTCTAGAAATTCTTTATAGAGATATTTTTTGGCATTATCACATTGAGCGCACGTTGAAAAATATTGTGTGAGCATCGTCTTTGAAGCATAATCATTTGCTAGTAATTTTTCCAAATTTTGATTATTTCAATAGGTGACAAGATGTTTGTTTAGCAAATGAAGTTGTAAGTTGAAAACTGCAGGGTAAATCTCGTTTAAATTAAATTCAAAAATTCTCCATAATGCCTCATGTGCCGACACCCATCTTGCATCTTGAAATTGTTTGATTTCATCGATCACATCGTCACCATCATTTTAGATTATATTATCTGCCACTCTATCATGACCTTTGTAAATATATTTGTATATGTACTTAACAGCTCTGACCCCAGAGCATATCTCAACATTGATATGACAGTTATATTTGAATAACAAATAGGGATTGTAAGGAACCACCCATTGATTATTCAGTTCAGCATTGCGAACTTGAACAACCACGCCATTTTTACGTCTTCTGTAGATTGGATAACTATATTTACCTTGTATAGTGCTTTTACAAAATGGTCTTGGATAGCGACTTTTACAATTATCTCTTACCATACATGAATTTTTTGGATTTTTTTCTCCACACGGTCCATGTAGCATATGGTTCTTCACTAATTCATATAGCCGAGGATTCTTTTCTTCATCAAGAATTTCAGCACATACAAACTTATCAAACTGATCAGCTGTATGAATCTTATATTCGATGTTAGGACCATCAAGCGCATTACCGCTACACCAAAAGGATATCCAATGGACATAGGGCACAACTTTAATGTCTTATACTTATGTAGCTTTGCGCTCACGGATTCGAATCTGGAAGAGCCGTCCCCCCCAGCACCTGCCAGCCTCTCCACTTCAGCAACCCTTGGAACCCTCTCGACATCTTCCATGACTCGACACCGACATGCCTTCTCGCCACTCCTCGATGTCATCGGTTTGAGGTCCATTCACCTTCCTCAGGTCCCGGGATATCCAATGGACATAGGGTCGTTCACCTTCCTCAGGTCCCGGGATATCCAATGGACATAGGGCACAACTTTAATGTCTTATACTTATGTAGCTTTGCGCTCATGGATTCGAATCTGGAAGAGCCGCCCCCCCAGCACCTGCCAGCCTCTCCACTTCAGCAACCCTTGGAACCCTCTCGACATCTTCCATGACTCGGCACCAACATGCCTTCTCGCCACTCCTCGATGTCATCAGTTTGAGGTCCGTTCACCTTCCTCAGGTCCCGGCCGCCAAGCAACCTCCGCTGCGCGCTAGCATTCTCAGCTCCAAAGGCCCTGACAGCTCCTACTGCAAAGTGCTCTCGGGGGGATTCGAACCCGTGACCTGCTCTGATACCAAGTGTTAGGACCATCAAGCGCATTACCGCTACACCAAAAGGATATCCAATGGACATAGGGCGCAACTTTAATGTCTTATACTTATGTAGCTTTGCGCCCACGGATTCAAATCTGGAAGAGCCGTGCCCCACACATATTTAAGCTCCGACCCAAGGCAGGTTGCTGGGAAATATCCCAACATTCGACCCTTAGAATTATAAGTAAATGAGCATGTGGTAATCCCCTTTTTTGAAATTCGACTACATGAACATGTGTAGCAACTTTTCCAAATATTTCTTTCTTGATCTTTCAAATCATGCAATTTTGCTCGAAAAACTCTCACAGCTAAATCTGGACGATCTTGAGCTTTTTGACCTTCATATAGATTTTCTTGTATCTCAATCCAATCAGGATTGCGAGTCATGGTGATAAATAGATCAGGTTTTTCATATCTTTGAACTAATGTCGATGCATCAAGATATCTTCGTCGCATATCCCTTGGACAATCAATAAATGATGTTGGAAGTAGAATTCTTAGCCCAATTTCACTACCGTTAAGTTCACCTTTAAAAACATTATCCATGATCCCTTGGTATAATTCACTTCTCAAATTAGCTTGGTTTAGAATAAAAAAATGTAATCTTGTTGTCTCCAATTTTATATAACTATCCACTGCATACTGTTGCAACAATCTTCCTGCAAATAGTAGTGTCGATTGTCTTAGATTTCTAATTTGCAGCTTATAAAAACTGTATTTTTTTGCATTTCCTTTTACAACTGATTAAAAGAAACAATGGTTGAAATGATTAGAATGAACATATACTATTAATTTTGTATAAGGTAAATGTGGATCTAAGGTGTTTTTATCTAACTTTTACATACGAGCATATTTTAATATCAGATCATAATGTCACACTTATTCATACAATCCACATCTACTCTATACATACCTTCTAACTCTTGGGAGATAATTTCCTTTGGAGTAGAATTTGATGTCAGTCTAGAAGCATTCAATATATTTGATACATTTGTTGCAATTTTATGTATTTAAAAAATATACAGTAAAGTTAAATCCTTAAAAAAGTTATTTATGTCTTAAAAAATGTATGTTATCGAAATATTAAAACATATGTACCTTGTTTCTATTCACGCACATGTTCTTGTGTGATAACTTTATGAATGTTTTGGTGTCAACTTGATTCACCTCTTGGAAATAGAAGAGGGTATTGTAAAGGATCATAACATCCAAAATAATGCATTATTCTATACTGATTCCCAGAATGAGCATTAACAATTATATCTCGTTCAAATCCTACATTCTCATTATTTCCCTCAATCCAAACAGCTGCAACTTGATCTGATGTTGGAGTATTATAAACTCTTTGATCCAATCTCACATTTTTTACAATACAAAGTTCTACATCATTCTTCTAAAGATTTTGGCATATAGATTCTCCTCCAGTAATTCAGATAGTTTCCGTACAATTCCTTTTGATACATAAGAATTAAGGTTCATTCTATATTTAATCTCATTTTCAGTATCATGAAAATATAATTGAAAATAAGCTGGTTTGTTTTCGTTAAGACTCAAACTTGGAAGATTATGATAAATCATTCCTTGTACTCGAAAAGTGAAAACTCCTCGTCGTGCCGAAGCAAGCTCTTTATCCAATTTGACTCCAAATGAAGTGAATGGGAATATGGAATTCTATGAACGTATATTTTTTCTAAAATCAATAGCCTCTTCTGATTGAGAAGTATATAGTTCGTACAACATCTTTGGAACTTCTGAAGATGCAAGTTTAACTTTCTCATTATCACAACAAAAGGTGGGTGGCTCATACTCTAATCTTGTTGCTCCACAATGAATGCAACTCGGCATTTTACTCAATTTATGTTCTTCTAATATTGAAATTTATAATCAGATAAATCTAAAGAAATACAATTTTCAATTTTAGAAGAAAATTTTACTTTAATACAAACTTAAAAGAAGTTTTAAAAATACCTTCTAATATTAATGCAGTATCCTTATATTCCATCGTTTGACCCGTACTTAGATTTGAATATTTCTTTTTCCAGCTAACAATCTTTTTTTGATGATAACCATCTATAACATTAAAATAATAAAAATTAAAAAATATCAAACATTATAAAATGTATAAAGAAAATATAAAGTTTTTAACTTTTAAAATGAAGGAAAAATAAAAAATTGTATTACCTTTAGAGTTATTTAGATTCGGGTGAATTTTTGAATCACATGTTGCTTGCTTCTTTTCACGATTGTGCAAAACATGATCTATATAATTTCTTTTCTTAGTAGGACTAAGATTTTCATATTTTTCTTTTTGTCCAGCAAGCTTCCTTTGACGTCATTTATAGTTGGCGTTGGCTGTTAAAAAAATACAATTATTTGATCTACAAACTCAATTCAAACAAAGAATCAAAATAGGGCTTCAGTTTATTACCAATGTTATGATCTGTATTAGTCATGAGTTTTTCACAAATATTGCTACTCTAAAAAACACACCCTATAGTCCCAATTCAGGAATACTTGGGATGGATGTTTCCTCCAGATCATAAGTGTCGATCTTCTTCCTCTACAGAATGCTACTCTTATTTTGTCTGTGTTGAAGTAAGATCAGATATGGAAAGATCAAATGTGAGTCAACTTGACTAAAGCTATAGTAAATCAAATGATCTCCAAAAACAATTATCAGAATTTGAATCAGTGTATTATATATACATTGTATCCTATGCTGGTATATTTATAAAATGATATATAAAATTAAATACGAGCAAGTTTAATACTATATTTTCATGTAATGACAACTTGATTATGCATCAATCAATTCAGCTATCTTTCCGCTCAATTAAGTTAAAAACCTGATTTTGAAGGTTTATGGTAGGATGAGATATCAAATCTACTTTACAATAATTAAGTCATAGTTTATTAGTGTATAATTACAAAAATCATAGTTTATGACTCATTATTAATAAATAGTATATGAGATTTTAACTTTATTCATTTTAATTCCTCCATTATTATATAAAAATAATAACGCATCATACACGGTACACATTTCCAATTAAAATAAAAAATAGAATTGAAACACATAATAAATTAAAAAAAATATGAACACTTGAATAGATGGTTGTCAAAAATGAAGATCATGAGATAGTATTTCCAAACCATTAAAAAACCTTTCACATTCCCCCTCACCCAAAAAAAAAAAAGAAAGAAAAGAAAAGTCATTTCTAGAAGTTTAGAAAAATTATCGCACAAACCCCAGCATATGAATAAATTAAGAAATTTGAGAAAATAATTTAAAGAAAAACTCAAGAAAGTTCCAAAATCAAGAAACCCAAGAACTTAAAGAATCTGTAGAGATAAAAAAAAACCGAGAAAGAAAATAAATGAAGAAGTTCACTTATACATACTTACATTGATATCCAATAATTAAATATGCATAAGAGTTAAATATATATAATTAATAGTTTAACTGATAAAAAAATGAAGGTCATAAGTCACCATCAGTAACTTATATTATAAAAGATCGTATTTTCATTTAGTCTAAAATAAAAAGACATATTTTTGTAAATATAATTTTCTGACGGAAATTTGAATCCAACAATTATTTAATTGGAAGTTTTATTATCATACCTGATGAAGATTCACGACTCTTTTTTTATATCTTCTCTCAAAATATTATTTCTTCTTAATTTTTAATTAATCTGATGTTGTGATTTGAAAAATCATTGCGAACCAACCTTATATAGAGATGTGGAGAGTTTTTTTAATCAGAACTCTAAATTAGATAGAAATATAATTTGTTTTAAATAGGGAGTTTAAATTAGATATAGAGATTTTTTTTTTAAATAGGAGAAAAATAAATATATAATTAATTTTAAGATATTGGTTAGGAAATAAATATGAGAAACATAATTAATTTTAAGATATTGGTTCGTACTTGAGAGATAATATATGCTAGATTATCTATACGACAAATAGCTTAAGTGCTGCTTTAATCTGATTACGTAATCAAGCAAAATAAACTATAAAATATTGCTGCCTGATAATGCTTGGAAATTAAAAGTACTCCACTTAATTGTTTAAATTGAATAGAAGTAAAAGTACGTGTGTATAAAATTTTTAAAAATCCGAACTCTTTTACAAGTAGAAATATTGGATGGAAAATTACTAATTCAAATAAAATTAGAGAAGTTTTTTCAAAGTAGAACTCCAAATTAGTTTAATAATCATGAAATAGAGTTTGTTTTAAGTAGAGAATCTATATTAAATATGAAATAGAGTTTGTTTTAAGTAGGGAATCTATATTAGATATAAAGAGTTTTTTTTAAAATAGGACTCCTAATTAATTTAAGAAGGTCAAAATAGGTATTACGAAAAATGGACGAAACTTAAATTATTCATACTTATATAGTAGTACTAGTTGAGAACACGTTGCACATGCAGAGATAAACTTTTGAGACTTTTGATTTTATTTATTTCGTGGTATTTTATCTCTTTACTTGTTGTTCTTTAATAATTTTGTTTTAAGTATATATAAATTACTTAACATTTGATTATTATAAATTAATATTTTTTTAATATAATATAGGTATCTTAATCCTCTATTCTTAAAAAATAAATTATTAAAAAAAAGAATAATAAGTACGAAAGATTATAATTGTAATTTTGTCAATTACTAATTTTTTTTCTTATTTTATCCTTCTCATCGCTAGATACGTGGATGCATTCCTTGTTTTTTTATCTTTTAAAATTTTTTTTTTCTTATGTTCATCATCTGTTGTAGTGGCCACTGTTACTGTCATTGCCATGGGTGTATTGTTTAATTTATCATCTCTTATCTCCACGGGTTCCAACTTTTCTATGGCTTCAGCTACCGCACTCAATCTTCAGCTTTCGTATTGTGGGTTAGGGCAATTAGAAAACGGACCTCACTTGCTCCTTGTAAGATCAATCGTCTATAGTATTCAGATGTACTTTGGCCCTGCATATGGTTTTTTCTTTCATAAAACAGCAAAGATAGTGGGGTTTTTGTTTTACCTTGAAATTCCTTCATTGTGACCTTTGAGATGACAACCGTTGTGTTTGATCAACAATTAGTTGCAATTCTTTTCCTTCATTCAATGTCATGTCTTCCTAAAGAGAAACGTTAATAGAGTGGTGTCTGCATAACAAAAAATAATAATGTAATTGGAATTTTTATTAAATTATTTTGTTTTGCTTGGAATTTAAAATGAACACATGTTTCCCAGTATGTTGTCCAAAAATAATTTCAACATCAATTATATTATTCCTAAAATTTCGGCAAACCATTCTTGTGTTATTACGCAAACCGTTTGAAAGATTCAAATTTCGTAAAAGAATTATTGGACAATTTCTCTTCAACACCAATTTATAAGGAGGTACACCATTTGGAGTCAAAGAATTTAAAAGTTCATTTTCATAATGTTTACTTGTTTCATCAATTGCTTCATCAAAACTATTAAAAGTTTTTGGATCTCCCGAAAATATGGATATCAACCTATCATTCAACTTATCAACTATCTACATGGCTCACTCGGTTATGTATTTTGCTGATTTTGCATTATTCTGTAAGTTTGGAAAAATAGCACTGATAAGTCGTTGTATAAAATCTTCTTCATTATCATACTCAATGATGATTTCTTTTGGAATTGAGACTTTCTCATATGTTGGTTCATCTTCGTTACCAACTCATAGCAAGAATTTACTAAAAGTAGGATCTTTTATAACTCTCATGTTTTTTAAAAATGGTATTTTTCGCATTCTTGGCCATAGATATGATTCGACTATGCTAGTAGAAATTGTTTGTAAAATTGTTGTCCTTGGTACAACAAGTAAAAATTGTCTAAAATCTCCTCCAAAAACTATCACTTTTCCACCGAAGTCTTTATCATTTCCAATAACATCCTTTAGTAATGTATCCACATTTTCAATTACCAATCGTTTTGCTATTTGAGCTTCATCCCATAAAATCAAATATACTTTACGCAACAATTCTGCAGCTCCATTTTGTTTGGAAATGAAACATTTACTACTTAACTGTTGCATAAATTGGACAATATGCATGATGCACTTCCAATTATATTAATATTATTTGATCTTCAATTCCATATTAAAGTTGAAAATTTAGTCAATAGAGATAACAAATCTACATAAATTAGAGTCTAGACTAATGATTTCTTAGAATTGTCACTATTATAGTTTGATACAAATTTTTTAATGAGTTTTTAATTTATTTTGGATAATGACTTTTGTACTTACCTCTCACCATACATGAATTTTTTGGATTTTTTTTACCACACAATACATGTAATATGTGTTTTTTCACCAATATGTACATCCGAAGAGTTTTTTCTTCATTAGGAATTTCAGCACATACAAACTTATCAAACTGGTCAAATGTATGAATTTTATCTTCACCCTCTAGAATTATAAGTAGATGAGCATATGATAGTCCTCTTTTCTAAAATTCGACCACATGAATATGTGTAGCAACTTTTTGCTCTTGCTCTTGGGAGATAATTTCATCTAGAGTAGACCTTGACGTAAGTCTAGAAGCATTCAACACATTGGGTATATTTACTGCAATTGTATGTGTATTAAAAAATCCAATAAAATTAAATTTTGAAAAAAATTAATTATCTCTTAAAATATATATATGTTCTTTAAATATAGTATAACATAAATATGCACCTTGCTTTTTTTCATGAACATGTTTTGTATATGAAGCTTATGAATATTTTGGTGTCGTCCTGTTTCACCTCTTGGAAATAGAAGAATGTATTGTAATGGGTCATAACATCCAAATAATACATTATTCTATATTGGTCCCAAAATGAGCACTAATAATAATATCTCGTTCAAACCCTACATTATCATTATTTCCCTCAATCCAAATAGCTGCAACGTGATCTATTGTCGGAGCATTATAAACTCGCTTATCCAATCTGACATCTTTTGTGATACAAAGTTACACATCATCTAGAGAAGAATACTTTGTTAGTCTTCTAAAGATTTTGGTATATAGATTTTTCTCTAGTATTTCAGTGAGCTTTCGTACAATTTCTTTTGATACACATGAATTAAGACACATTCTATTCTCTATTTCATTTTCAGTATCAAAAAAATATAACTGAAAATTAGCTGATTTGTTTCCATTAAGACTCAAATTTGGGAGACTATGATAAATTATTCCTTGTACACAAAAAGTGAAAACTCCTCGTCTTGCCGAAGCAAGTTCTTTGTCCAATTTCACTCCAAATGAAGTGAATGAGAATATGGAATTGTATGAACGTATATTTTTTCGAAAATCAACCCTCTTCTGATTAAGAAGTGTATAGTTCGTACAATTTCTCTGGAACTTCTGAAGGTGCAATTTTAACATTTCCATCATTACAACAAAAGGTGGAGGCTCATACTCAAATCTTACCGCTCCATAGTGAATGCAACTTGGCATTTTTCTTAATTTATGTAGTTCTGACATTAAAATTCATAATTAGATATATATATTAAAGAGAAAATAAGTTTTTTAATCTTTTAAATTTACCTCGAATTGAAAACAAACGAAACATGAGCTATATGGTACTCAAAATTTTCTAATAGCAAAAACAACTTTTAGGTAACTTCTGAATTTTTCAACTTATGTATAGAATTAATTAGTACGTTAGTATGATGAGTTACTAAGTAGGGACATCATTATCCTTATATCTCTGTTTTACCTTGTTTTTAGGTGCTTTATAATTCATAATGAAGATTTTATTCTGTTTTCGGTGCATGATTTTAGAATTTTCCAAACACTATATACCAAAGAGAATTTCAAGAAATGCAAAGATATACATTTTTGTTTGGTGTTAGATGAATTTCAATTAAAATAAAATAAAATGTTATCTGTTGTAGTATGTAAGAGGACTAAAAAATAGTAATCTTTAAACATAGAAGACTAAAAGTCAAAAGATAAAAAAATAACAGATGAAAAATCTAATGAGGTAAACTTAAAGGATCAATTTTTATTCCCTATATTACAATACAAATTTCAAATTTTTATATAAGATGTACTTTAATACAAAGTTTATAGAATAGTATAAAAATATACCTTTAGAGTTACTTAGATTCGCTTGAATTTGTAAATTACATGTTGCTTGTCTCTTTTCACGATTTTGCAAAACATGTTCTACATAAAAAAAATTTAGCATCATTAAAATTTGCATATCTTCTCTTTTGTCCAGCAAGTTTCCTTTGACACCATCTATATTTGGCGTTAGCTGTTCAAACATACAATCATTCAAAAAAGAATTAAATATAAAATGAAAACGCAACCAAATAAAAGTAATACAATCATGCAAAAAATAATTATATATATAATGACAACGCAACCCAATATATATAAACCAAAAATGCTTGATCTACAATTTAAATTAAGAAGGTTAAATAATAATAAATGAAGATAAAATAAAAAGTTAAACAAATTCGATTCAAACTAAGAATGAAAAAAGGTCTTATAGTTGTCACCAATTCTAGGATCGGTATCACTTCCATTCATCTCAATAATTGGCATCGCCACTTTTCTTTGATTATATTTAAAAAAAAAGAATTAATAAAATATTTTGAAAATAATTTACAATTAATATGCAATATGTTAAATATATTTTTATGAATTATAGGATCTAGACGATGATAATTATAACTTTTTTGACAATCTGCATTAAACTACTTGCTTAAGAATGTTTACATAGAAACCACCAAATCCTTATATGAGACAACATCAATTATAATAAGATCAAAAAGTTGGCAAAGTCTCTACAACATCTTTGTCGGTGCACATAGAAATTAATAAAGACACTCTTGGATCATAGAATATCCCTCAATCATTAATGTATTATTGAACATCCTTCTTACAAAACACTCTTCATCCTACAATTTTTCAATTTTGATTTTGTAATGTATTAATCGAAGGTTGTTGGAAATTAAAATGGTTCTAAATTGAATTCAGGTTGAATAAAAACAATATACCTTTGATGATTTTCGTTTCTATTTTGTCTTAATTGATATCCAACGGTTTGTTGAAGTCATCACGATTTTACAATTCGATCATCCCTTTTAACAGTAGTGTGTGAGCACCCAAAATATCATATAGATTCTCACTTAATTATTCATATGATGTACCCAACTCATGAAATTTTAGAATTGGACTAATTAAGTTGGAAGAGATATAAAACTATTTTATTAAATAAACCACAAGAAGTTGCTAGAAAACGATGCAGATACGGTTACACTCTTTCATAAAAGGGCTCATCATGACCTTATATGATAATAAACCCACTATTTTTGGCCTAGAAATTAGGCCCACTTTGCTATTTAAGTTGTCTGTTATGGTCAATAAAGCTTGTTTATCCTTAAATACTTGGGATGATGATTGTAAATAACTTATATGATTATAAATTCTTAACTATTATTATTTTTTGAATGAAAAATTGATCCCAAGAAAATTTCTGTCTTTGCACTACTTTGTCGCAAGCCGAGAATTTTAGAAACATCATTGTTGGGACATGGTCGAATGTTATTATTCCCCTATTACAACATAACCAAAACTGATATTCAATGTTGCACTTCTAGTTTCACCTGATAGCCTAAATACAAACACAATTTGATGGAAGGTTTTTATTTTAGGAATGAGAGAAGCTTGACAGAATTAATGGGTGACACAAATTCTCGACCTCAATCAGTCATGCTCCTAATTATGATTTTCTTTTATAAACTTAATTCTAATCTTAATTTAATTAGGATTTATTTCCAAGTAGAAATCTAATTGATTACTTATCAATAAACAAATCGTGATTAATTAGGATTTATCTCCAAGTAGAAATTTAATTGGTTGCTTATCAATAAATATCTTAAATTATATTATATAATTAGGATTTATCTTGAAGTAAAAATCTAATTGGTTGTTTATCAATAAATATCATAAATTATATCATATCTTTTTAGAAGGAATTATGATTTGTATGTACTCAATTCTAATCCTAATTTAATTAGGATTTATCTCTAAATAGAAATCTAATTGGTTGCTTATCAATAAACAAATCATGATTAATTAAGATTTATCTCCAAGTAGAAATCTAATTGGTTACTTATCAGTAAATATCATAAATTATATCATATAATTAGGATTTATCTCCAAGTAGAAATCTAATTGGTTACTTATCAATAAATATCATAAATTATATCATATATTTTTAAAATGAATTATGATTTGTATGGACTCTAATTATGCTTTACTTATCAATAAATAAATCATGATTAGTTAGGATTTATCTTCAAGTAGAAATCTAATTGGTTACTTATCAATAAATATCATAAATTATATCATATCTTTTTAAAAGAAATTATGATTTGTATATATGGACTCAATTCTAATCCTAATTTAATTAGGATTTATCTCCAAGTAAAAATTTAATTGGTTACTTATCAATAAATATCATAAATTATTATATATTTTTAAAAGGAATTGTGATTTGTATGGACTTTAATTATGATCTGTATGGACTCTAAAAAGGTTAAAATCGGCATTATAAAAATGAATGAAACATTCTGTTAAGTTTTAAATCACACATGTGTGTGTTTATATATTAGACACACATGGTATTATTACAAAAAAAAGTTTTGGACAATAAGTAAAATCTAATGTAACAAACTCGATCAAACACAAAACCATTCGAACACGTGTGATTCTTACTCCTGTATGCAATCTGAGGAAGAAACAGCAATTGACTTCTGATTTCGGAATCAACACACAAGGACCTACTGCTGTTTTCCCAGCTATTTCATCAACCCCTTACTCGGAACCAATATGGGAATAAAGAGACAAGAACAAGAAAAAGTATAGTAAGCCATGGCAGAACAACAATGCTAAAAAGGTGGATAAATATTTTCAGCAAAAGCAAAATTGATATAATCAAATCCCAAAACTCCATGATGAACCGAATAAAATATAAGATTATATACACAACAAATTAATGAACAATTGAACTGAAACCCAAGACAATTTACTGCAACAGAATACTAACTCATGGGTATTTTCTTAGCAGGTTGATGAACATGAAGTATACAAATTTTCATTCCTCCGGAATTACTTAAAGCCCACTTTAACACAGTCTCACTCTCTTTGCATCTTTCAATTCTAATCCTAATTTAATTAGGATTTTTCTCCAAATAGAAATTTAATTGGTTACTTATCAATAAATATCATAAATTATATTATATATTTTTAAAAGGAATTATAATTTGTATGGACTCTAAAAAGGTTAAAATCATAATTAATTAGGATTTATCTCCAAGTAGAAATTATTAATTGGTTATCAATAAATATCTTAAATTATATCATATCTTTTTAAAAGGAATTATGATTTGTATGGACTCAATTCTAATCCGAATTTAATTTGGATTTATCTCTAAGTAGAAATCTAATTGGTTACTTATCAATAAATAGCATAAATTATATCATATCTTTTTAAAATGAATTATGATTTGTATGGACTCTAATTATGATTTACTTATCAATAAACAAATCATGATTAATTGGAATTTATCTTCAAGTACAAATCTAATTGATTACTTATCACTAAATATCTTAAATTATATTATATAATTAGGATTTATCTTCAAGTTTAATTGGTTACTTATCAATAAATATCATAAATTATATCATATCTTTTTAAAAGGAATTATGATTTGTATAGGCTCAATTCTAATCGTAATTTAATTAGGATTTATCGTCTAGTAGAAATCTAATTGGTTACTTATTAATAAATATCATAAATTATATCATATATTTTTAAAAGGAATTATGATTTGTATGTACTCTAAAAAGGTTAAAATCAGCATTATAAAAAATGGACGAAACATTCATACTTATATAGTGTAATATATATATATATATATATATATATATATATATATATATATATATATATATATATCAATGGCTAATAGCTAATAATTGTTGATCAAACACTAAATACACCACACAATGCATTTTCATTGTTTATGTACATTAATAATCAAATTGACTACAATCAAAACAAATATAACAATTCAAAGACATGATAAGCATCATCATCATCAACCAACAAAGAACACAAGAACCCCACTATACATATACATGAAGTTGGAGGAAACTTAGAGCACTACAAAAGAGTTCTTGCGGTAGTTGTTCCAATGTTCCACCCTCTTTCTTTTGCTCTATGGCTTTGCTTTTGTTGAGTATCCTTCACTGCTCTTCTTGCATTTCCTAGTAGCATTCTTTGCCCTGTTTTCCCTCGTCCCCCTATCGACACTCTCACCTTCTCCATACCAACATTAACACCAATTCTTTTAAGGCCTGGCTGCATTGGAGACTTCATGTTCATTTTCTTATGAAGACTTCTTCTCAGTGCACTGCCCCCCACCTTCTTACTTCGGTTTCGTTGATCCTTAGGACTATCACAAGGTACTATTTGCTGTGGCAAACATGTTACTTCAACTCCACCATCTTCTTCAGCCTTGTTTGCTTGAATCGGAGTCAATGGCAGAAACGAGAGAGGTAACCTATTAGCAGCTGTTGCTGGTATACTTGGCAGTGGAATGAGAGAGTGGCGTCTTAGGGTCGCTGTGTTTGAAATCTTTTGAATGGTGGGACAAACAGATGCTCGCCCTGTTTGCTTTGGAAGCCTTAGTTGTTCAGCTATCATGGGATTGTTTTCTTTGTCCATGAAGTCTTCTTTTATGCCATCTTCATCCATGGGAAGCACACAAAATGAGAATTCTTCTTCTTCAGCAGAGAGATGGGGGATATTATTCGTATGGTCTTTGCTTTCAAGTTGAGATTTATGATGATCCTCTTGCTGGTGTTTCGTTTCTTGTCGCTGTTCTGCTATTTTGGAGTCCACATGCTGCCTTGCTAGTTTCCTCTCCACCAGCAGTTGTGATTCCAATTCTTTGATCTGAAGATCATTCGATGCAATATTCAAATATGTTTATGTAATAATAGGTAGACCGATACTGACATTTTCTGAGGAACAAGGCATAGACATTACCTTCTCTTGAAGGTTTCTGTTTTTCACATCTCTGTCTTTTATCTTTACCTCCAGACCATAGTTGGTGTCCTCCAACTTTTTGACTTGAAAATCTTTAATCTTCAAATCTTGTTTGAACTTCTCAACCTAATAGCATGAAAATGAATGATGTGTATCAGAAACATAAACTCAGGTTTAAAAGAAGCAAATTTCTTATTTGAAACTTGCTATTATTATTACCATTTGTTTGTACTTGAAGAACTCCGTCTTGTCCATTTGCTTCTTGGCAGGACCTAACTCAATTCCACGAACTCTACTAGCAAAATTTAACGAGCAAAGCGTCTCAGTCAGATCGTTTTCATTGGGACTAATTTGCACAAACATCAACGTCTTGGAATCTCCTCCTGCAATTGAGTTAGAATGTTATAGCATTGATTTCTGGCTCCGATCAATTTCTTCTCAAACATAATCAAGACACTAAGAACTGAAGAGAAATGAAGGGATTTCTGTTCATGCAAAAAAGAACAATAGATAATGCATAAGAGTTGATTACCTAAAGAGTCTTGAAGCAGGTGGGTGAGTTTGGAATTCCTACACCAAAATTGAAGTGAGAAGCTTAAAAAACAGTATAGCAATGGAATTTTACATCACAATAACACTGCTATTACCTGAAAGGGATATGTGGGCTTTTAGTTGCAAGGGCAGAAATGACATCTCCGAGTGCAGAAAGTGATCTATTGATGTTCTGCGTTTCTTTCAGTCTTTCACCCTGAACTTCTGTCTTAGCTATTCTTTCACTCCCCGCTAGGTCCACCAGCCACAGCTTGCTTCTCGTGCATTCTCCATCGAGTAGATTCTCTCCCTTCACCATTACACAGTGCATGCTTCATTCAAGAAATACATCTCTTTTTAGCATCGATCTGATAGCGATTAAGTATAGAATGGAATAATAAGGGGCAGAGAAATGCGAACCAATGTGAACGGCTACTGTGTTCGTTAGCATTTGTTGATCCAACAGCCCTCCCATTACTGCCTGTCCGAAGAACTTCCCATACCTCATTCACGTTGTTCACATGAGCTTCAACTAATCCTGGAACATGATGTCCTCCCTCGCCAACTTGTTTTATCTCAAGCCTGCACTCATTTCAATCGTAGACGGATCAATTAGTACAATTTAACTATAAGTTCTTCATCCATTGTAATGTATGTATCATGTGTACTTCTCTTTTTTTTGACAAACAACTAAATAAAAGTTCAGGAAATAAGTTTGTGATTAACACAACATATCAGCCATTATTTGCCATTATACTGATGGAATAATTATGTTATAAGATCATGAAAAGATCTTCTCAGCATAGATAAAACAGAACACATGTATAATCCTACCAACAAGGTTACTGCCAACACTTAAAGGTTAAATAAAGTGAACAAATAAAGGAAGTGATGAAAAGACAGACTCTATTCAATAAAGTATCAAGCTTCATAAAAAATCAGTACCTCTTTGCACCTACACAAGGCTGTGAATCTGAAACTAGTAAATCCCTTATCTGCTCATTATAAACCTCCAACACACTAACTGATACTTCATATTGAAATGTGTTCTTTCGTTCTTCAATGATGTCAAATAGCTTCTCAAGAGTTCTGTAGTTGACCCCACGGGCTCCATTTGTTCCCTCCATGGTAAAAGTCTTCCCCGTTCCAGTTTGACCATAAGCAAATATACAAACATCATATCCATCAAGAACTGAAATTGCAAGTGGAGCTGTTTCCTCAAAAACAGCAGCTGCATTCAGAAGTGAAATAGCAAGTAATGTATTTGTTTTAGATAAAAATAACAAGATTATCATTAGAAAGCATGGATTGAAGTTCAAATACTCTGGTCAGCTTCAGGACTGAAGATAGCATCAAACTTAAAGGTCTTTCTAGATATCCCATTTGATTTAACAGTTATTTCTCCATCCTTTGCAGCTTCAAAGTCAATTGCCACTGAAGCTCCTCCACCAATCTCTTCAGTGTTCAAAGGCCGACAGCGGCAAAACACTCTAATGTTTCCTGTGTATAAGTTATTATCAAGTTTAAGCAGTTGCTACTTTAGAGCCTTATTTGATTTAAAATTATATCAAGTCAATCCCTTGCCTTTTAGTTCCAAAACTTTGTTATAAAGCTCTTTCTTCTCCTTCGCCTCTTGGAGGAACTTAATTTTTATCCCATCATGCAATTGGACATGCTTATTCACTGCCAATATACTCACATATAAATAAATCAATAAATAAATAAATAAGTGAAATAGATATGAAAATTGACAATCAGAAAGTGTATAGAAGTACATGTAGATTGCACAATAGATCTGACACTATCCATCTCTGCAAGGTACTGCTTAAACTGTGACGCATCTTCTGAAAGCGCAATGTGATCCATCTTCATAATCTTTCGAAAAGGGATCAAATTTCAATAAAGTTTAGCCCATTGAACAACAAAAATGTTTCAACTTTTAATATACCTTCAATTTTCTTGTCAAGTCTCGTAGTGATGAAAACCATTTGGTCTTTTCTTTAACTTGGCCTTCAATTGCAAAAGCTGCAAAAGGCAAAGATTAGCAGAAAGTGTCAATTAAATGTCTATAGTACATAGACGTTGCAATCAGCAAGATCACTTCCCCACCTAATGATCCAACATGCATTGATTTCCGCATAAGCTCATTTTGATGTTCTTTCAAAGATTTCCAAGCCTCTTGGCATTCTCTATTCTTGAGCTCATATTCCCTCTTAAGCTCATCCAACACCCTTTTTGTGTCTGAAAGTTCCTTCTTCTGTAATGCATGTTCTGTTTGAAGCCTACGGAATTCTCCCTCATCAGAAGAACAATTTTCCTTGTCCTACCAAGTATGAGTAGTTAGTAAGATAAGTATACTATTGTATATGAAGTATGTATTATAATATTTGACCAGCATAAAGAATTTATGATACATTTAATGACTTGCAAGGAAGCAAGTCGAAAGATCCCACTTTCTCAGACGGTTGGACCTCTCCGGAACCTAAGGTCAAAAAAAACAGTGTATACACATCATCAATGAGAAAGTATTCGAGGTAGCTGAATCACAAAGATGATTGAAAACTTACATTCAGAAGAATCCTTCCTAATAAAAATTCCATTAACTATTGGGCTTCCAATCACTCCTTCAAATCTAATGCACAGCCCTTCATCCCCATTGATGCAAGTTTTAAGATCAGATATCACAAGGGGCACATGCGAGCCAACCCGTGCATAAATATCCAAACAGGATTCCACCTGCAATTTTAGAATCGATTAAGCATACATGCCCAGATCATCAAACATGGACTTGTTTCTTGATCTCTGAAGATTACCTTTTGCCCTTGTAAGAGAACGTCAAAGACTCTGGTTCCTGGAGGACCTCCAGTCAACACTATCTCGGCAAAGTGAAGATCGACCGTGTAAATTCCACACTCCAAATTCTCAAAACAATAAGAAAAATTCCCAACACGTGCACTCTGATAAAGACTAAGGCCTTCAATTTCCCCAACTATAGGATCTTCAGTCCTCACAGTGTCACCTCCATTGAAACTACTATCCTCAGCAAAGTGAAGCCCACCTTGAATCTCAACACTCGATTTAGATCCCACATTGATGCCAATTACAGTATTGGAAAGATTTTTCAAATTATCTTCGACTAATTTCAAAGCAACAAGCTCAAAAGAAGCTTCACAACACAAATCTTCCACCTTTACAGCTGGGGCCTTCAAAGACTCCATCATTACAGACCCCTCAATTCCATTTTCTAAAGAGACATTAACTCCTTCACCCATTGAAAATTCGGGTGATTCTTCGTATCTCTGATTACTAATATCAGGAGAACCCATGCATACTAAATCAGGTGATGACAACGAAAATCCCAGTGCCAAACGACCTAAAATAATGAGAGCATGTCAAATCAACTCAATTTGGGATCAAACCTTCTTGAAATTCAAACAGAAGTGAGAAATAAGTAAAAATAAATTTAAACTTTCTATGATCAAGAAACCGAATTATTTAAAAACTAATGCCAAATGCAAAACTAAATTCCAAATAAATCAACGAATTCCCAAGTGATCACCATCAATGGGCGAAATAGAGTCATCTGGGTTTTCCATTATTGGAGATTCAAATCTACATAAAATTGGCGATTCGCCTGCAAATATGTGAAACATAAAAACCCAATTTACGCATAAGCAGATTATATAATATATTTGAAATTTCTGAAATAAAAAATGAGTTGTGGATACTTACGACTTTGACTGTGGATTTCACTTTGATATTCTTGTTGCAGGGAAGAATCATCAGTTGTAAGAAGTGTATCATGCGATTCAAAATCCTCCATCGATAAAAAGAACAGATTCGTATGAAGTTTTAAATAAAATGAAAAAAAAAATTGAAAAATGCAATGATTACACTGCTTCAGTTTCAAGGGAAAAGATGAAAAAGTGGGAATTGCATGCTTTAGGTAAAATCAATCACTAGAGAGTGAAAAGAGCAGAAAGAAGAAAAGTTTCCATGGAGAAGCCGTTAATTTCGTTGTACCGTTGTGATGGAGGAGGAAGCCCTCGTTTTCAAATTTGAATTTTCAAATTAGATTCTTTTTCCTTTCTTTTCTTTTCTTTTCTTTTTTCTGTTCTTTTTTTTTTTTTTTTTTAGGAAATTGTACATGTAGATAACAAACGTTGGGTTTATTGTTAATTTTATCATAATTATTTTTATGCTTGAATTTACCCTAAATTTTTTTTAAATATTTGTATATGAAATTTTGGTAAATTTTATAGTTTATCGTTGCTAAGTGTCGTTTGATATTTTTTGTATCGTTTTACATTCAAATTATTTCTGATTAGATGAATTAGAGTAATTTGAGTATAAAATTATATTTAAGGAAATATTATACATTTAATCAAACATTTGAATTAAGAATATTGATAATTGTATGCCAATCGGATATATGAACATTATTTTGTATTTTAGATAATCAATGTCAATTCTTCTACACATGCAATGATGAAGATTAATCAAATGTTAATTGTTCATGTTATTTGAAAAACAAAGATCTCTATTTTGAGTAAGAGTGGAGTAAAAAAAAATTAATAACAAATTAAATTTTACATACTCTTATCCACAAGATCAAAATTATAATTTAATTTTTGATAAAAATTATAAAGTTATAATTAGGGATTTTACTATTGAAGTAAATAAGCCCAACAATCCGATGATACTAGTGTTTCAAAGTTACAATTAAAAATGTGTGGAATCGAATTTAAGACAGTATTCAAGATAAGTGATGTGCCTGTCGTTAGGCTAAATCTATAGATACTTAATTATACTAGTTCAAACTCCTCTAACTAACTTCTTTGGTTGAGTGTGGCATGATTTTTTTTAATCATTGTATATGTACTCTTATTTGATTATATTAATTAAATTTTGATATATTGATGATTAAAGATTACATCTTGTAATCTGCTTTATGTTTTCTTTACTTTTATGGTTTTGTCAACCATCATAAAAGTAGAAGTATTATTCGGAAAACTTTTCAATGGATTTTAATGATGACATTTAACCTGCATTCCAATAGGAAATTATGCTCCACATCTTTTAAGGATCAAATATATTGAAGAGTATACTATATTCTAATTAGTGATAATTAACTATATTCTAATGGTCCTTATCAGGACAACATTTTTAATATTAGAGTAAATAATAAGCCAACAATGTAATCAAATTATAATTGTTGATCAAATATCAAATAAATTATTTATATAACTTGATAGGAAGATCGTCACTGTAGTAGTTAGTTGAACATAAATTATTTATAATGTAAGTATATTTATTTAATGTTTAATACACAATTATTTTTATTATACTAAATTATGTTTAAAACTCTTTTTTTTTTTTTTGGATAAAACATTCTGTAATATGCATTAGGTTAGAGGCTTTTGGATCCTTTAGACATTTATTGTAATTATAATTTAAAATATTCTCTAAATTTTTATTTTGTTTTTGTCTGTATGTGCAAACTCAATTGATTGGTGTTTAGTCACTTTTATTCAGTTTTAAAATTTAATTTAATGAACTTTGAACTTGATACAGGTGCCTAATTAGTAGTTTATAATATTTTTGTTCTTTTCTATTTGGTGCACCTCTTTTAATATGTTTTGTTTTTCTTAATCATTTCTCACACCTATTCTGCTAAGGATAAAATGGTCATTTGATTTTTATATTTAAAAATAAAAAAGGGGAAAATTCAAGTTCTAAATTCAGTGCTAAATCGAATATAATGATTTTGCTAATTCACAAATACTTCCACTCTTCAAACTCGCAACCATTGATCTAATTTGAGAAATTGAAAGTTGTAACAACCGTATAAAAATAATAATACATATAATAAATTAATAATTTAAAGATTGTTGTATTAAAAAAAAAAATTGTGTCAATTCTATATAATATAAAATTTTATTTAAATGATGAATCTAATTTGGATTATAAGTGAAATCTTATTAAATTTTTTTTTTTAGTATGAGTTCAAGAAGATTTCTTTAGTATAAGTCCAAGAGGTTAGGAGACCCATTACATTATTATTAAGTTTGGAATCCTTAAATCTCATCATATAAATAAGAGAAAAAAATGATACGTTAGGTTAGGATTTTCAAACTCTCTTAGAAGGTACGTATTTTTTTCTTTTTCTCATAATTTCCTTTTAATGTCACTCCTAGAGTAAATTCTTTAATTCTTGTTTATACGATAAATCTAAGTGAGATCTTGAGTTAGAATATAATTAATTTAGGAAACGTTAGATTTTTGAGATCATATTAATAAATAAATTTGAGAAAACACATCTTCTTCTTTAATTTCAAATTCTAAAATGATTAGTCAACTATTTAAATTCGTAGTTATACACCTCCAAATTTCATGAAAAATTAATATGTTTATCTTTGATATATATTGAATACTCAGTAAAAATTTCAGGTCAATCGAAGTTGTAACCGATTTAAAACGAATTCCTTCAGTGCAAAAATCGATATGTTTACGTTTCTGATTTAAACATTTTAAAATAAATATTTACAGACCTTATAATTTTATGAAATTTTAATATGTTATGTTTTACTGTAACTTTTATCTTTTGTAAAAAAATTATGTCAATCCGAGTCATATTGTATTTTATATGAATTTTATATTTCTCACTTTCAGAATTAAACAGCTTTAGTATCACAGATTTAAAAATTAAAAAATATTATTTTTATACTTCCAAATTTTATAATATATGGTCAGATTATGTATTATTAGGGTTTTGATCTACAGCAAAAATTTCAATTTAATCCAATAGGTATTTCATTTAAAAATTAATTTTCTTTTTCTGTTTTGAAAGATTCACGATATACATTTTTCTGTTTTACGAGATTAATACTCATAGTTAAAGATCTTCAAATGCTTTGAATTTTGGATATGTTGTATGTTAACATGTCTTTTATCTTCTGAAAAAATTTCAAAATAAAAGAGTTTATATTTCTTAGTATATTGAATATATTTTACAGCTCTGCAAAATTTACCGTTTGTGAAATTTAAGTTTCAAAAATTAGAAATCTATGACTATACTACTTGAATCTTTGTGAAATTTATAAATGTTATTTATTTAACAATCTAAATTCAATTTTTTAAATTTAGGATCATTTGATCTTGTATATTTTAAGAAATAAATATTTAAATGTTTAACTAGAGTTTTCCTAAAATCTTCCAACTTAAGATTCATGTCTTTTTTCTTAAAAAATTTTAAGAAGTTCTCATTTATTCTCCAAGGAATCCTAACACTATTTTAGAGATTTAATTTAATTAAAATAATTATTGAAGTTCTTCTTTAGGTCATTAGATATTAAGTTAGTTGTATATTTTCATTATGGATGAATAGGTGTCGAAGAAGGTGTAGCTCGCGAGGGATAGAATTGCATTCATTTTCTTTCCGCTCAAGACTTTTAACTTTAAAGGTGGAGATTTTTTTCATGTGTTTGTATTTATTAAATGTTTTGTGTGAAAGTGATTGATGAATTGATGCAATGTGTCATGAGAAATTTTTTATGAAAATGCTTGCTATAATCTATGATCTATGCATGAGATGAAATGCTTGTTGTGATCTATGATCTATGCATGAGAATTAGCCAAGGACCTTGGAGGTCCAATGATTAAAAGTTAGATTCTCGGGTATGTCCGCCGTGCTCAAAATTGATTGGCCAATCTCAAGATAAGGAAATGTTTATTTGTTTGACTGTTTTGATATTTGTCTTGCTTTTCCACGATGTCTTTAATCTTGACAAGCATGTCTCCACTGAGACTATGTTTATCAATAATCAATTATACCCACAACCAACTAATAAACAATTCATTTCTCTCTCCTCCACATACACATTTTACACTACAACCAAATCTCATCTTTTTCATATTTTATCAATGACCACCTACAACCACAACCAACCTTTAATAAATTATTTCTTTTATAATTTAACAATTATATCTATAATTAATTTTTATTATATTTTAAATATTTAAAAAATATATACAATTATTCAATATTAAAAAATGCAATTATAATAAAAAAAATTGAAACTACATTTAAAATAATTACAACATTCAATAAAATTATTAAAATTACAAGAATTGAAATACAAAAGAAAATAAATAAATAAAGCTACAAATACATGTATAAATTACAACAAAGCAATAGATGCAAATTACATATCTATATATATATATATAAAAGCAGAATAATCTACCAAAAATATTAAGAGTATTTTCCCGCCCATTTTAACTTTCCATTTTAGGAAATATCATTTATTACATTTCACATTGCATTTATTGTATATTAATAGTTTTCACCAAATATTTAAAGTATAATAACTATATCTCAAATTCATTTGTAACATATAATATATCAAATTAATCACTTTTAATGATTTTTAATTTGATATTCATATAGTATACATAATGAAATGCATTTTTTATTTACTTTAAATATTTGTGTAACTTTAAGTTATTGTAAATTTATATTAAAGTTTAGAAAAAAAATAGAAATGTATTATAAAAAATATATGAAAGAAAATGCCTTTAATTAAAATTACAAATTTGAAAATGTTAATTATTTAAAAAAAAATAATCTCTTGGTATAATGATTTGGTTTATTTATCTTAGTTCTGGGTGTTGAATATATTTTAGATTAAATTCAGTTTTCAATAATATTATTTATGCAAATAACAATGGATTTTGGGTATTTGTTGAGTTGATATATATTTTATTGGATTTAGAATAATCGAGTTATTTGTATTGATGGAACCAAAAATTTCATTAAAATATCTCTATAGTTATGAACATTGATAAAATATAATATTTATTAATCTTAGTTTTTTATTTAAATTTATATAGTTTTCAAAATATCATAGCATATTTGTAGGATTCAATTTTTTTTTTATTTTAACTATGTTGGGATTTCATTGTTTAGATTTTGATGAGACAAACCAACCATGTAATAGGAAGTTTTGAGTACCTCATTCTCACATTGTTTAAGTGAATAAGTAGACTAGAATTGAGTCTTGAGTCAATGATTGAAATGGAGGTTAAAAGAGGATAAAGCTGCATCTAAGCTTTAAAGGAAGATATCGCTGCAAGAAGGCAGGATACAGTATCGCTGCATAAAGGCAGGATACAGCAAAGCAAGAAAGAACGGCGTGCAGCATCGCTGTATGAAAAGGATACAGGAGTACTGCTAGAACAAAGTTACAGCAGCACTGCCAGACAATACTGCAAGCAGGTCTAAAATACAGCAGCACTGAAAGTATGCATCAGCTGCACAGAGACCAAGGATACAGCGCAGACTTACAGAACAGTTAAGTATATACAGCGCCAACTACAAGACTAAGTATCCTGCAAATCCCAGGAAGGATAAATGCAGTACGAGGAACGGAGATCCAAGCAGGGACAAAAGAGCCGTTCAAGAAAAAGTCAAAGTAGCAGACACGGAGCCAATAAGAAGATGCCACATGGACTGACGCGCCGCAGAAAGCTGCGAGCCGCAACTGCCGCATTAAATGCTCCGAAAAGAAAGGTCAGTCGCATTAAATGCGAACCATACTTTGGCCAAGCTATTTCAAATTCAAAAGAGGGATGTCCCCTTCAACGGACATCTTCTCCTACAAGTATAAATAGAGGTCGAGGAGAACTGAAGCTGGTGACTGAAACTTTTACGCTAAATCCACAAAGCTTACAAGATCCAAGTATCCAAATCTACAATCAGTTTCAGTCACTCAACCTATCGAAGTGAAGCAGAGTTTAAGCTGAAAGATTCCCTACGGATTCAGAAGCTCACTTCGAAGCACAAGTTGAAGAAAACCTTTTTATCCTTTTAACCTTGTTGCTGTGTGCTTAGGTTGTTTTAGTGGTGTCAAGCAGTTGATAGGAGAGATCCTTGCTGTTTGTTTTAGTTGTCTTGTGTTAGGCAGCTTCCCTGTGTGGGAGTATAGAACCCTGTGTGGGTTAGCCTTTGAAGTTTGCAGTTGCTGTGTGTACGCTGGACTTCAGTAGGTGGTTAACTTTGTAAGTTGATAGATTGTTAGGAGAGTCCTGTAATTCAATCTTGCTTAACAAAGGTTCCTGCTCGAGGAGCAGTAGAGTGGACGTAGAAGGATTACACCACCTTCGAACCACTATAAGCCATAAGTGTTTTTATCGCTTTATTTATCTGTGCTTATTTTCTGCATATATCTATATCTCTTCTCATCATAAAACGTTTGAAAGAAGCATTTTTGTGTAAAACAACCTTGTGTTTAAAAGTATATTTCCGCTGCGTACAAAACTCCAAGTTACAGCGTGCAGCACTGCATTCTAGCGCTGCAAGCAGTAACCATCTATCGCTGCAAGCTCAAGTAACTTGCAGTGCAGAACGGTTGTTTTAAAGATTCTGAAAAATCGACCAAGGTTCATTCACCCCCCCCTCTGAACCTCGGACACCACTTGGGACCAACAAGTGGTATCAGAGCAAGTTGGGTTAAAAGCCAACTTATCTGGTCACCTACCCAGATCCACCTTTGTCTCACTGTTTTCTTTGCATAAAAATCATTTTTAAAGCATATCATGGATTCCTCCAATCACAAGCTACCTATGTTTTCCATAGAGGAATATGATGACTGGAAGATTAGAATGCAGGCACACCTTTTGGCCATGAATGATGAGATGTGGACCGTCATAACTGAAGGACCGATAGTTCCCATGAAGGTAAATCCAATGTATGGAAGAGACCATGCAGAAGAAGAGCAGCCACCACCAAACTTCCTGATCAAACCACGACAAGAGTGGGGAAACGAAGACAGGAAAAGAGCCAACCTGGATAACGTTGCAAAGAACGCTCTATTTATTACTTTGGATAAGGGCACCTTTAGCAAAGTCAAGACTTGCTCAACATCCAAAGAAATATGGGAAAAGCTGGAGCAAATTTGTGAAGGAACTGAGCTCACTAAGGACAACAAAATCTCCAACGCTACCCAATTATTTGAGCTCTTCGAAATGAAGAATGAAGAGACTCTTGAGCAACTAGATCTGAGATTCACATACATAGTGAATGAACTAGAAGCTCTGGGTAAACACTACACACAGAAAGAAAAGAACATGAAGGTGTTAAGAGCCCTACCAGCGGAGTGGGATAGCAAGACCACTGCCATGAGAGTGTCTATGGACCTGAAGTCCATGAGCACATTTGACTTATTCTCCGACTTGAAAGCATTCGAGTATGACATCAATAGAAGGAGAAAAGAGTCAGAGGAGTCAGTCTCCAAAGTTACAGCGCTAACCGCCAGAGGAACAAAAGATACAGCAACCGCCAGTTGCAGTAAGCAGAGTGAGGATACAGCAGAAGTTGTTGAAGAGGATATGGCGCTCCTCCTAAAGAAATTCAGGAGATTCATCAAGAGCAACAACAATAGCAGCAACACTAACCTCAACAAAAAGAATGACTTCAGAAGAAGTCACTCAACCCCTCAGGTATCTTCTTCTCCTCAGTCAAATACAGGGAATGTTGACTTGTGCTATAATTGCAGGAAGCCTGGACACTACGCAAGGAACTGTCCTTATCCAACAGTGCACAAGTATCCTGAAGGAGAAAGAGAACAGAGGAGAGATAAAAGACGAGAGGAAAGGCACAAGCTTCGAGCTCTCATAGGAGAGATGGAGAAAGCCAAGGATGCAGTAGTTCCGAAGGAAGTACTGAAAGCTGCAGAATCCTCTGACAGCGATGCTGAAACCTCATCCTCTGACGAAGAAGCACTCATATGCCTGATGGCTAAAGATGGCGAGGACAGCGAAGAAGATGAGGTAATTTACCAACCGTTGTCCATACAAGTTGATGAGGAGCTGAACATGATCCACTCCTTGAAAAGGATCATGAGTGATTTCGAGCAGATCAACTCAATTCATGAGGAGCTTAAGGTTGAAAATGAGAACCTTAGAATCGATAATGAGATCCTCAAGAGCAAAAACATCGACATTGCCAGAATGCTCGCTGCACGAGAGTCTGATAACTCAAAGTGTAGTAAGCAGCAACAAGAGATCTCTAGATTGAATCTGCTGATCACTGAACTAAGATCTGAGAAGGAAATCTTGCAGTCCAAGATGAGAACGTTCACCAAATCCTCAAAGGACGCAAGAGATTGCATAAATAGTGTCAGAGATCCCTTTGTGATTTCAGGCATAGGTTACAGTAATCAAGGCTCTCAGAATACAGCAAGCACATCCGAAGCTGTGAATTTTGTTCAAGCTAAAACTCCAATGGAGAAAGAGTTACTTTGTGACTCTGAAAAGATAGTGAACAAAACAGCAATGACGGATAAAGGGAAGAAACCCCAATGCTCAACTGCAGGGAATAAGTCCGCATCTAAGACTTGGCTGCAGCAGAAGTCATCTGCTGCATGCAGCAAAAGGATGCAGCAACCAACAAAGTTGCAGCATAGAAGAAACTTTCCCACCAATACTAAGACCTATATGTCTAAACCTCAAGGAGGATATACTCCAGGAAAGTATGGTGGAAGACTGCACTACAAGGGTGTTGGTAACACACATGTTTGTCGAGCACACACTTTTCATAAGCAGTTTTCCAAGATAACTGCATACAGCTCGAGAACCAACAAATCTTACAGTAGATCAATTACTGTTAAGAAAGTTTGGGTTCCCAAAGTAACTAACCCCAAAGGACCCATATGGAAATGGGTACCTAAATCTGTTTGAGTTTGTTACAGGTTACAGTGCCAGGATGCAGCAGTGATGTATGGTATATCGACAGCGGCTGCTCAAGGCACATGACAGGCAATAAAGAAACGCTGAAAGACTTCCAAGAATGCAAAGGACCTAAGGTCATATTTGGAGATGATTCCAAAGGAAGCACAAAAGGAAGCGGATGCCTAGTCAAGGGGAACATAAAGATCAAGGATGTATCCTACGTAAAGGGGCTTAGATACAATCTTCTAAGCATCAGTCAGTTCTGTGACAAAGGATATACAGTGGAATTCAACCTCAACAAGTGCTTAATCAAGGACAGCACCACAAATGAAGTAAAGCTTACAGGAACAAGAAGAGGAAATATCTACCTAGCAGATTGGAATTCCTCCACTCAATCAACATGTTTCATAGTGAAAAGTCCACCGGAGTTGAGCTGGCTATGGCACAAACGATTAAGTCACCTGAACTTTAAGACTATCAACAAGCTAGCAAGAAAAGGCCTCGTGAGAGGATTACCAGATGTAGCTTACAAGAAAGAGAATGTCTGTGGAGCGTGTCAAAAAGGGAAGCAAGTTAAGAGCTCTTTCAAGGATAAGATTCAGAAATCGTCTCACAGAATTCTAGATCTTCTACACATGGACCTCTTTGGACCAGTAGAACCAGTAAGCTTGAGCGGGAAGAAGTACTCTCTAGTAGTAGTGGATGACTACTCCAGATACACATGGACGATCTTTCTAGCAAAGAAGTCGGAAACTTAAGAAAAGCTACCTAGCCTCATGAAGAAAATTCAGAATGAAAAGAGCTTGAGCATAGTGAAGATAAGATTAGACAGAGGAACCGAGTTCACGAATAAATTTATAGAGAAATTCTGTTCTGACAATGGTATTCGTCATGAATACTCTGCTGCAAGAACACCTCAACAAAACGGGGTTGCTGAAAGAATGAATAGAACCCTCAAGGAAGCAGCAAGGACGATGATAGCAGAAGCAGAAATACCCAAGAGATTTTGGGCTGAGGCAACCAACACTGCATGCTATACGCAGAACAGATGTTTAATCATCAAGGATCTTGACAAGACACCGTATGAAATATGGAATGGTCATACACCAAACATTTCCTATCTACATATCTTTGGATGCAGGTGTTATGTTCTCAACAATGGAAAGGAACATCTGAAGACTTTTGATGCTAAATCAGACGAAGGAGTATTTCTAGGATACTCTGCTGTAAGTAAAGCCTTCAGAGTGTTTAATAAGAGAACCCTGGTGGTAGAAGAATCCGTACATGTGGTGTTTGATGAACCACATTGTGACACAAAGAAGCTAGAAAAACCACCTGAAGAAACCTCTCCTAGAAAAGAGAATGTTGTACCATACATAAAAGGAGTTCTGCCTACAGAAGAAGATAAAGATGAAGAAGCTGCAACCTTGGATGCTACAGACATTCTTACAGCAGCAGAACCTCCTGCATTACAGCAACATGATGAGCAAAATACACCAACGCACGTTTTTGAGCCAGATAGGACATGGCTTAGAAATCATCCAAGAGATCTCATTATAGGAGATCCATCCATCGGTGTAAGGACAAGAAGATCCATCCCACATTAAGCAATGTTTGCATGCTTCATATCACAATCAGAGCCTAAGAATATTGAAGAGGCACTGCAAGATAGCAACTGGGTACAGGCCATGCAGGAAGAATTGAATGGATTTGAGAGAAATCAAGTATGGCAAACAGTCGCTAGACCGACCCATCAAGGCGTAATTGGAACAAAGTGGGTGTTCAAGAACAAGCTAGATGAATCAGGAGTCGTTGTAAGAAACAAAGCAAGATTAGTTGCTAAAGGATACTGTCAGGAAGAAGGAATTGATTTTGATGAGACTTTTGCACCAGTGGCAAGGCTAGAAGCAATAAGAATTTTCTTAGCCTATGCAGCACATATGAATTTCAACGTCTATCAAATGGATGTTAAAAGCGCATTCCTGAATGGTCTCCTTACAGAGGAAGTATATGTTGAGCAACCTCCTGGTTTCGAGGATCAAGCAGAAAAGAGGGTGTTTCGTCTACAAAAGGCCCTATATGGACTGAAGCAAGCACCAAGAGCTTGGTATGACACATTATCTCTCTATCTTCTGGAAAATGGTTTTCAGAAAGGAACGATCGACAAAACGCTGTTTAGGATACAGGACGGAGAGAGTGTACTTCTTGTACAAATTTATGTGGATGATATTATCTTCGGATCCACAAACAAAAAGCTATGTGAGAAATTCTCCAACCTGATGCAGTCAAAGTTCGAGATGAGTATGATGGGAGAATTAAGTTTCTTTCTCGGACTGCAAGTAAAACAGCTTCCTACAGGAACCTTCATCAATCAAGTCAAGTATACGAAGGAGCTTATCAAGAAATTTGGCATGGAGAATGGAGCCGCAACGTCCGTTCCCATGTCCACATCTATAAGTCTTGACAAAGATGAAGATGGTAAAAATGTAGACATTACGAAGTACAGACGCCTCATTGGATCATTGCTGTATCTCACAGCAAGCAGGCCTGATATTATGTTTGCAGTAGGAGTCTGTGCTAGATTCCAAGCAGCACCGAAGGAATCACATCTTTTAGCTGTAAAAAGAGTGATCAAGTATCTGAAAGGAACTCAGGAAGTCGGCCTATGGTATCCTAAGGAAGGAGGATTCAAGCTTAAAGGCTACTCCGACTCAGATTATACAGGCTGCAAGATTGATAGGAAGAGTACTAGTGGGACGTGTCAATTTCTGGGAAATAGACTTGTCTCGTGGTTCTGCAGGAAGCAGACCTCAATTGCAACCTCTACAGCAGAAGCAGAGTATGTTGCAGCAGGAAGTTGCTGTGCGCAGATTCTCTGGATACAGCAGCAACTTAGAGATTATGGGATAGAAGAAAAAGAGACGCCAATTCTCTGTGACAATACGAGCGCTATTGCAATTACCCATAATCCTGTCTTTCACTCAAGAACAAAGCACATTGACATTTGTCATCACTTTATAAGAGATCATGTTGAGAAGAAAGATGTCGTGCTTGAGAAGGTTCACACGGATCTACAGCTGGCAGATATCCTTACAAAATCTTTGAGTGAATCTAGGTTTTCTATGCTTCGTAACGAGCTAGGAATCCTTAAGTTGTGAAGAAAAAGAAAATGCAAGATCGCAGGGGGAACCTCTACATGCTTGCAGAAAGCAGTAAAAATGGTACTGTAAGCTACGCGTCAATACAGCACTGGGTTCAGACAGCGCTGCAATCTACATTCTTACAGTACAGCTGTTATCGAAGAAATCAAGCAGCACCAGGTTACAGCATTAATTTCAAAAGGAGTATTGATTGCTCTGCAACCTCGTACTAGAGATGCTGCAACTTTAAAAAGGCATTTATTTAGGCGGCAAAGGGCATGTCTTTCAGCATTAAATGCATGACTGCGGGTGTCAGGAAGTGGAAAGGGCGCTGACAGAGCCCACGCGCCAAGTAATTATTAGCGACGATTTGACATCTCCGCTTTTTCCTGAGCCACTAGATCATTTCCCTGATTTATCTCAACCGTCAATCTCGCACGTCTCTTGGGAACCGCCATAAAGACCAAATCTTGCCATTTGAAATTCACTTTTCACCATCTTCAGAGAGAGAAACGCTGTGATCGCAAGGAAATTTTCTAAGTGCAAAACCCTTGTCTCTTTTCTCTCTATCTCACAAAGATTTCAATGGCTGCCAGAAAGACTATCGTTCTTGATGGAAGAATGATCAACAGGGAGAACATCTTGGAGTCAGGGTTGTATGATAATACCCTGATCAAGAGGATCTTTGATGCTCTAGAATAGACCCAAGTCCTAGGGCTGTTGACCACGGTATATGCTGGCTTCTCCATGGAGTCAGTACAGAGGTTTTACGCCTACGCTAGGCAGGCGGAGGAAATGAACTACATCCTATTCCGGATGGATGCAGATGGAGAGGAACGGTCGCTGACCGTTAGGGATATCTCCACCACCTTCAGCATTTCGGCTGCAGGGTTGACCCCCAGCCAGTTGGCGACGTATGGGGAGGCATCAGCTCAAGAGATGTGGAATCTCTTTCGAGCAAGGGATGCAGGGGCTGAAATCAAGAGAAGCGCCCCCAAGAAGCTCTTCAAACCGGAGTTTGAACTTCTCCACGACATCTGTGCATACTCCATCGAAGGGAGGACAGAGAGTTACGACAAGTGCACAGATCTCCGGTTTCGGATCATGTCTGCCATCATGGCCGGAGAAAAGGTAAACTGGGCGAGGTTCATCATGAAAAGACTGTGGGAGGAAGCAGAGAAGATAACGGAGCGTCGGAGCTACGGTATCACCATCTGCTCTCTGCTCTGCAAGCTTGGCCTTCAACTTGCAGCACCCGCCCCCATTCATCCTGGAAAGTATCTCGGGGAGAAGAAGAAGGGCAAGACCCAGCCAAAGGCTGCAGGAGCAGGAATTGCGAGGAAGAAAACCAAAGACAAAAAGAATGCAACTCTTGCTCTGCAAGATGAAGCTGCTGTCAGCGGGGAAGATGCTGAAGAAGAGGAACCTTCGAGTCCTCTTCCTGTTATCAAGAGGAGTTCAGGGAAGGCTGTACCTGAACTTGAATCCTCTTCCCCAAATGACGACGCACCTTTGGTGAGAAGGGCTCCACGCAGCAAGAGAGCTGCTGCTGCTGTTGGGGATGTGTCACATCAGTCCTCTATGGTTGTAGTTGACCTTGGGGATGAGTCACATCAGCTTCGGGAGCCACATCAGCACCAGGTCGAGCCAACTGAAGAAGAAGCTCGTCTACAAACAGATGCTTCAGTGCTCGATCCCACCTTTCCGGCTGCTAGAAATATGACTGCAGATTACTCTCTTTGGAGAGAGATGCGGCTGTCAAAGGGGGAAATCCTGTTGAAGTGGAAGGATTTCCTGACAGTCGAGCAAGCTGTCCTGGAGTGGGCCAAATCAGAGGATATTCTGGCACTCCTGCAACCTGACTTTGCAGCAAGAGTTCAAGGGCTCGATGGCTGCAGCGCTGCACAGGGAGCACAGGACAAGGGAAAGGGTAAGGCTCTTGCAGAATCCGACTCTGTAGAGCTGCCAATGAAAGCAGCAGTGGAAGATGTGCAGGTCTTCCTAGCCCCGGCTGCAGAGGCGGTAAGAAGGGGCGATGATGTCGCATTTGCTCAGGAGCAAATCGACACCTTGGGAGTGGAGCAGGCTGAAGAAGCCATGCTGCATCTTGCGCTGCAACAGAGCCTGAAGGAAACCAGGATGCAGCACACTCCAAGAAGAATGCGGGGAGAAGGCAGTTCAAGTTCAAATCAGATGAACTCCCCTGCATACGAGCAAGTAGTTGAGGGCCTCTCCAACATTGTCACGTTGGATCGCTTGGAGGAGGAGGAAGCCTAACTACTGGATTATGGTGATTCCCCAGTGCCCGAAGATGAAGATGCTGCTCAAGCAGACTCTGAGGGGGAACCATCCACCATAATCAGGAATGTCATCTCAGACATCTCTGAGATTGCCGATGAAGCATCTACGGAGGGAGTTGCAGAAGCGGTACTCCCTGCACTGGACGCGACAGCAGTGCAGCCAGCAACCACCCTTCAACAGGAAGAAGGAGCTGCAGAGAAGAGCAGGGTGGAAGCTGAGATCCTAGCAGCAATAGAGGATACAGTGTTGAATACTGTGATCGCTGCAGGAAGCCATGCAGAGCTGCAAGAACCGATTCTTGCAGCAGAGTCTGTCGAAGCTGTTTCTGGACCGGCCGAGGAGACGGGGTCCGTTGAGAAGACCTCAGTGGAGGATGTTGTTCTGACAACACTCCCTGAGTGTGCGAAGACCCCAGGTGGAGAGGCTGTTCAGACAGTACCCACTGAGGATGCTGGAGTTGAAGCCGAGGTATCCCCAGCGCAGCTAGAGATACCTCGTGAGGAGGTTGATGCTGCAGCTGCTGCTGGCTCTCAAGAACCCTCAAAGGTTACAGCAGCGAAGGATACTGTGGACGCCAATATGTCGGATGCCGAATTCGCAAGATGGATGAAGGAACAGAACATTGCTGTTCATGGGCCAAAATCTGGAGGAGCCGTTCCTGTTCCAGTCTTATCCAGCGAAGAGGAGGCAGAAGAAGAAGAAGGAGTTGAGCACCCATCCTCAAGTTCTACAAGCTCTCATACCAGCAAGGATGAGGATGAGGTTGCTGCTGAAGTACCGAGGCAGGATGCAGCACGAGTATGCAAGGAGGTTATTCCATTTGCTGCATCCACTGCTGCCTCAACAAGAAGGAATTCAGGGCTGACTCCTGATGAATCCATCAACAGAGTCGAGACCGCTGTTAGACATCTGCTGCATGCTCTCCAAGAGCATGAGTCTACCATGCGCAACAATCTCAGGGTCAGTGCCCAATTCCATGCTGAAACCATGACGGGTTTCAAGAAGGATCTCGAAGTGCTGCCTGATATGATTAAGCATACTCTCAATGATCATTCAAACAGGCTGTACTACGATCGGGTCAGGATGGAGAAGGAGTTGAAGGTCGAAGCTGCTCTGACGCGCCAAGAGGTCAGGCAATGCAAGCTGCATGCTGAGACTGCCTCTAACAGACTCAACTCACACTCCAGAGTCCTGGAAACACTTCTGGATCGTGTCTTCGATCAATCTCAGAGAACCAGAAGTGTGGACGACAGGTTGGGGAATCTGGAGCTGATTGTAGGAGAGTTGAGGGACATCATGGTCCGAGCTTTCCCTCAGCATGTCGATGCTCCAGAGCCCACCCCTGAACCGACCCGACGCCCGCAATCTAGGGCGGTCCCAGCAGCCCCTGCTCAGCCCCCGGCTTTTGATGATGCCAAAAAAGGGGAAAGGTTTGAAGGCTTTGAAGATCGCTATAGGAGCAAAGGGGCGGCTGAACCTGAAGAAGAGGAAGAAGATGATGACCAGCAACCTCTCAGCAGGAGGAGAAGGAGGTCTGGATCATCTGCTGCTGCTGATATCCCTTCTCCGAAGAGATGGAGAAGAGATGATGATGAAGCTGGTGGAGCCGGTGCAGCTGCTGGAAGAAGATCTGCTGCAGGTTCTGCACACAGCAGAGCTGCAGCAGAGCTGCAAGCAAGGATGCAGCACCGCCCAGCTATCATCATAAGAGAAGGGATGATAGCCAGCAGCAAGGCTCAAGGAAGAGGATGAGCGGGGACGAGTCTGAGAATCAAAGGCGCCAGTATGAAGAAGCTGCAGATCCTAACGTCTGGATTCAAAGACTCGGTGTAATTGGTGAAAGAATTTTTTTTCCAAACAACTTCTACCAATTCCCTCCTCAAGAAATCCCTCGTCTTGACACAGAGAACATCTCTGCTGAAGTGTCCGTGTTGATGGATCAAAGGCCTGAAGGAGAGAACATGGCTTGGAGATTTGACATCTTCAAAGAAGTCAGACTGCCTTTTGATCGGAATCCAACATTTGAGGCGATCACCATTTTCAAACGATCAGAGTACCTCAGACACTTCAGAGATCTATGCAGGCAAGGCAAATTCAGCAAGTATCATACCTGCAAGACTGCATTGAGAAGGTATGAACAGCTCGTTCGTGAAGAAAGCCTTGACATTCAACAGCTGTACATCGATCGAGTTAAGGAAGAGCTGATTGTACCATACTGCGAGGACTTCTGGCTGAGATGGATTCAGATTCATGTGATCAGACACAAGCTGGAAGAGTCCTACCAAGAGTCCATCAGGGACTGGTGGAAAGGATCAAGAGGAAGAGAAGGCCTTGAAAGGTTTGAAAGAAGATCAGACGAATCTGCAAGCAAAAGTTCTTCGTTTTACTAAGTTGTATTCATATACCCTCTTATGATCTTTGTTGTACTTTTGATGTTGTAAAAATTTCTATCTCTTAAATGAAGAAATTTTTTTTTCTGCTCTGACCAAGTTCAACTCTTATGAACTCATGCATGTTGTTTGTGTTTTCCTGTTGAGTTTGTTGAAAGGAATAGCATGATGCATCTCTGATGAATCCAGGATTAGTTTTTATTCTTTTAAGTTGTGCAAGCATGTAATCTGGATAAACCATATGAGTTAAAGTAAAATGAAACTTCTTCATGAACGAAATATTGTAAAGGTTTTGTCATCATCAAAAAGGGGGAAATTGTTGGGATTTCATTGTTTAGATTTTGATGAGACAAACCAACCATGTAATAGGAAGTTTTGAGTACCCCATTCTCACATTGTTTAAGTGAATAAGTAGACTAGAATTGAGTCTTGAGTCAAGGATTGAAATGGAGGTTAAAAGAGGATAAAGCTGCATCTAAGCTTTAAAGGAAGATATCGCTGCAAGAAGGCAGGATACAGTATCGCTGCATGAAGGCAGGATACAGCAAAGCAAGAAAGAACGGCGTGCAGCATCGCTGTATGAAAAGGATACAGGAGTACTGCTAGAACAAAGTTACAGCAGCACTGCCAGACAATACTGCAAGCAGGTCTAAAATACAGCAGCACTGAAAGTATGCATCAGCTGCACAGAGACCAAGGATACAGCGCAGACTTACAGAACAGTTAAGTATATACAGCGCCAACTACAAGACTAAGTATCCTGCAAATCCCAGGAAGGATAAATGCAGTACGAGGAACGGAGATCCAAGTAGGGACAAAAGAGCCATTCAAGAAAAAGTCAAAGTAGCAGACACGGAGCCAATAAGAAGATGCCACATGGACTGACGCGCCGCAGAAAGCTGCGATCCGCAACTGCCGCATTAAATGCTCCGAAAAGAAAGGTTAGTCGCATTAAATACGAACCATACTTTGGCCAGGCTATTTCAAATTCAAAAGAGGGATGTCCCCTTCAACGGACATCTTCTCCTACAAGTATAAATAGAGGTCGAGGAGAACTGAAGCTGGTGACTGAAACTTTTACGCTAAATCCACAAAGCTTACAAGATCCAAGTATCCAAATCTACAATCAATTTCAGTCACTCAACCTATCGAAGTGAAGCAGAGTTCAAGCTGAAAGATTCCCTACGGATTCAGAAGCTCACTTCGAAGCACAAGTTGAAGAAAACCTTTTTATCCTTTTAACCTTGTTGCTGTGTGCTTAGGTTGTTTTAGTGGTGTCAAGCAGTTGATAGGAGAGATCCTTGCTGTTTGTTTTAGTTGTCTTGTGTTAGACAGCTTCCCTATGTGGGAGTATAGAACCCTGTGCGGGTTAGCCTTTGAAGTTTGCAATTGTTGTGTGTACGCTGGACTTTAGTAGGTGGTTAACTTTGTAAGTTGATAGATTGTTAGGAGAGTCCTGTAATTCAATCTTGCTTAACAAAGTTTCTGCTCGAGGAGCAGTAGAGTGGACGTAGAAGGATTACACCACCTTCGAACCACTATAAGCCATAAGTGTTTTTATCGCTTTATTTATCTGTGCTTATTTTCTGCATATATCTATATCTCTTCTCATCATAAAACGTTTGAAAGAAGCATTTTTGTGTAAAACAGCCTTATGTTTAAAAGTATATTTCCGCTGCGTACAAAACTCCAAGTTACAGCGTGCAGCTTTGCATTCTAGCGCTGCAAGCAGTAACCATCTATCGCTGCAAGCTCAAGTAACTTGCAGTGCAGAACGGTTGTTTTAAAGATTCTGAAAAATCGACCAAGGTTCATTCACCCCCCCTCTGAACCTCGGACACCACTTGGGACCAACAAACTACTAAATTTAATTTATGTGATTTTTAAGTACTTAATGATTATACAAATTTGGTCAAATTGAACATTTTTTATTTATCTCATTCTTATTTCGAATATAGAGTTTTCAATTTGTTTGTTTAATTCATCTACATATTTGTATATTATATATTTACATTATGTTATTATAAGTATAAAATTATTAATTATATTTTATATGACAAACCGTGCAACGCGTGGGTACACTACTAGTTTAATTAATAATGCTGAATTTTTGCCATATATGCTCAATCAAATCATTTTTAAGAGCAGTATGAGCTTCTCTATTACGAAATTGTTCTCTATTAGTCATATAAGTGGATAAACTTGCAATACGTTCAGTAGAGTATCGAAAGGCCTGATCATCACTTACGGGACAATCCATTAAAAATTCGGTCAAATCATAATAATTTTGGTATGTGTCTCGTTCATCCTCCACTATCATGTTGTGCATGATGATACAAGCCATCATAATTTTTCCCATCGAAAGTTTATCCCAGACAAGACATGGACGTTTAAGAAATGCGAAACGAGCCTGTAGAACTCCAAATGCTCGCTCAACATCTTTTCGTACAACCTCTTGGTGTTGAGCAAATAATTTGTGTTTTTGGGTTAGTGGAGAAGTAATTGACTTAACAAATACAGCCCATGAAGGATATATACCATCAGTTAGATAATAAGCTCTATTATTTTCCCGACCATTAACGACATAACTAATATTTGGAGCTCGACCTTCCAAGACATCTGTAAAAATTGGAGAGCGTTGGAGTGCATTAATATCATTGCACGTACCTGGAGTTCCAAAGAAAGCATACAGCTTCCAAAATGATGGTTGGTTTTCCACTTCTCCCTGCATATTGTCCAGCCCACGCAGCAGGACAATTTTTCAATTCCCAATGCATATAGTTAATACTGCCTATCATACCCGAAAATCCATGTTGTTCACCAACATAGAGTAGTCTTGCCAAATCTGCGTCGGAAGGCTTTCTAAGGTACTCTTCACCGAAGCAGGAAATGATGGCTTCAACGAAATGATTGAGAGATTGTCTTGTTACTGCTGCACTCATGTGTAAATATTCATCAACTGCATCAGTGGATGTCCCATAAGCCAACACCCTCATAGCACCAGTACATTTTTGTAATGGGGAAAGACTTTGTCGACCCGTGGCATCAGGTCTTTGTTGAAAATATTCGTCATTGACAGTGACGGCCTCCACTATACGAAGGAAGACAGATTTTCTCATGCGAAATCAGCATCGGAACATCTCGGGAGTATACGTTGGCCTATCGACAAAATAGTCATTCATCAAACGTTCCTCACCAAGCTCGCGTTCCCTTTCACAATACCTTCTTGTAGCTCTAGAAGTGGAATTTCCTCCGATCATATTAAGATTGCTTAAGACCATATCCTCGATCATGCGATCTATTTCGAAATTTTGCCGAGCATTCCGTTCTTGCCATTCATCAAAATCATTCAAATTTAATGAATTTGAACTTGAGTTTGAATCTGAATCTACCGAGGTATTTTCATTGAGAGACATTTGTAAACTAGAATAGGTAAAACAAATGGGTAGTAATTATATTTGAGAGAAGTAAAGATAAGGAGTTTGATGTAAGTATGATGTTGTTTCAAGTATGATTTATAGGAAATAATTTGTCATGTGGTTTGATCCCCACTTGGGATATGCATGTGAAAAAAAATAATTTTAATAATGGAGGGGTACAATTTGTCATGTGGTTTGATTCCCACTTGGGATATGCATGTGAAAAAAATAACTTTAATAATGGAGGGGTACAACTTGACATGTGATTTGATTTCCACTTGGGATATGCATGTGAAAAAAATAATTTTAATAATGGAGGGGTACAACTTGGCATGTGATTTGATTTCCACTTGGGATATATATGTGAACAAAAATAACTTACAAGACAAAAAAAAAACTTTAATGTATACATTAATGTATGTGAATGAATTTATGTAAATTGGATTAGGTGTAGCAAAGATTTAATGATAGCAAACAAACTCCATATTGACAACTTGGTACTTTCAATTCGTGTGTATTATTAGTTGTACCATTCTGCTAATAGTCAAAAGTGAAAGCAGGTAAAGCAGCAGCATTAATTGAGACATGGGAATGAGTTGAAATAATTACATGAAATAATTGAAACAATAATTACATTGAAATAGTCAAAAGAACAAGCAGCAGCAGCACAGTAGTACCATTACATGAAATAATTGAAACAACTAAATGAGTTACATGAAATAAAATAAAATCACACAAATTAAGCAAACTTACAAGAAAAAAAAAACACAAAGTAAAAGTACGTGAAAATAAATGACATTGATTATTTGAACAATGTCAATAGATAGTCTTTCATCTCTTGCTCGGCTGGTGATAAGTGATCTTTCGCCATCAATTGGGATAAAAGAGAAAGTTGCAGCTCCATTTTCTTCTCCGCTTTCTTCCTTTGTTCTCTTTCTCTCTGTAAATTGATTCGTTCTCTAACCACTTCAACTTCAGTTTCTCTAGTGATTCTCATTGCACGAATTTGTTCAGCAAATTCATCTGACACCACCTTACCTTTTTCTTTTCTTTTCGCCTTATCTCTACCTATAGGACGTGAGATAGTTGAACTGCCGCTGCCTAGAGTTTCTTGATCAGTGTGGTTGGAATAATGTCCTTCTTCACTGGTTCTTGATCTCTTTAAGTTGCCACCACTTTCTTCATTACCTTCTTCATCTTCAGCACGGGGACGAGTTGGAGCACGTTCGAAATTTATTTGTCACTTCACATGTTTACTCAGAACTTCATTAAACACAACCAAATTTGAAACTTGTGTTTATGTTCAACACAATAAATTTCATGAGCTTCTTTCTCAATATCCCCTTGGCTCATTCCGCTTCTATATCATCTATGTGCTTCCTTGGATGCTTCCAACCACTTGTTGCAACTTTCATTAATTCGTCTAAAATGACTTCTCATCATTTCTATATTTCTTTCATTTATCTCCTTCTTCGGATTTTCTTTTCGAGCTTCTTCGTACATAGCATGTACTCGTTCCCACACTTTTGAGATCTTTTGATTTTTGCCAACCGTACTATCTTCACTGATGAAACACTAAGACGACATTAATGCAACATCTTCTTTAACAGACCACCCTGTTTTTGTCATCTTTTTCTTTTTTTCTCCGAACAAATCGCAAGAGATATTTTCCGATCTTTGAACTTGTTCAGAGATAGGAACTTGGTTAAAATTTGGAGAAAATTGAGAATTCTGATAATATTGAGAAAATTGGGAATCAATAGTATTAAAAAATGATTCATCATTTTGATCATTTTGAGAATTTGGATGATTTTGGGAGTAGTGAGAATAATTGAGTTGATTTGGATCCATGTAGAAAGTGATAAAAATTTAGATTTTTAAAACAAGTTGGAAGAGAAAAGAGATTTTGAACAAGTTAGAAGAGAAAAGAGAGTATGAGATTGTGATCCAAAATATATCAATATTGGTATCTATTTATAGAGAATTTTATTTTATAAATTTTGGTGTATAAATTTTTTTTTAAGTGGATAAATCGAAATCCGTAATTATCTAAATAAAATCCACTCGACGAATCATACAATGACACGTGTCTAATATAATTGCACAACCAAAGTCCATGACCATGGTTGACCATGGTCATGGAATTTAATTGAATTTCCATTTTTTTTGGACGCATGCTACGCCCAGGTCGTGGAGACGCCCGATAAACATAGTCTGAGCTAGTGTTTTGCTCATCCCATAAATCAAATTTAATTTTACAGAATAAAATGCTTGATGTGGAACGGAGTGGATGTGCGGTAGCTGGTGATAAGAAATTTATTTAATTTAACCATCATGATTTTATGAAAACATCTCCTTTGTTTTGTTATTTATAGTTTATCTTTTGACGTTAAGTCATTTTGATAAAGTTTAACTAATAAGTCAAACTCGTCATTAAGTCTTCCGCTACAAATTCATGAAGTTTCTGTTTATTTAATGTGTATAATTTTTCCGTTGCAAATTCATAAAATTCTATTTATTTAAGTTTTGATTTATATTCCGGTAGCTAGAGTTACATTAGTTATTTTATTTTAAACTATCTAGTTCATGAAAGATTAAATGTTTCCATCTTCAATCCGCTTTAGTATGACTTATTTCATTTTGTTGAGATTTTCTGATGAAAATGTTGTTGGAATAATTCTGATCATTTTAAAATACTTTTATGGTTTTGATTTCATTGTTTAAGCTTCTATTTTAAAAAAAAAATAATCGCATATTCCGCTGCAAGTATATTAATTTTGTAAACAAAATAAAATTATTAAAAAAATTAATTAAGAAAAATTGGGATGTTACAAAAGTCGTAAAATTAGGGTTTAAGAATAAAAAAAATCATCCTTATTAAATAATCAATGGCTAAATCAAGTTTCATTATTGTACAAACTCTAGGAATTGAAGAGTAATATCATCATTCTCATTTCAATGTGTTAATTGGGGCATTTTATTTTAGTTGTACTTGTGTGCAATCGAGTCGGGCCGAATCCGACCCGCATCTACATTTTTTTTTCCTGACTTTTATATTGTTTTAGTCATACATTTATATTAAATTAAGCATATTTTTATATAATACTTTAACTTAAAAAATAAACCATAATTTTGGCAAAAAAAACTCTAATTTCAGCAAAAAAAAAAAAAACTCTAATTCGTACATATATATCTTTATGTGATATTATGCATACCTTTAAGTAATATTAGTCATATGTTTATATAATATATAAAGGTATAACTAACATAATTAAAAGGTATGACTAATATAATATAAATGTATGTTTAACATAATATAAATGTATCATTAACATTACATAAAGGCATCCTTAATATAATATAAAGGCCCTAAAAGTATGACTAACATAATATAAATGTGTGTTTAACATAATATAAATGTATGTTTAATATAATATAAAGGTATAACACCTAAAACGAATTTGGATGAGTTTGAGCACACCCACCCAAATGTGTATGGGTGCACGCGTGGAACAACACATGGACCGAATTGAGTAAGTTGCACAGATTTTAAATCCGTGCATCAGTTACACAAAATTTTTTGTTATTACTAATTTAACTTACTTGATAATTGACACAAATAATACTTCCTCTTCAGATTTAGATTCAACCATGAAAGATTAACTTATTACTTAAAAAGACTACAAAAATAAGATCATGTTTGGCAGTTGGCACATCGGATTTATCACATTATTATTACTATAAAGTATTATATTTTGCTTTTTTATTTACACATACGTGGAGTTCATCAATCATATTTTAGAATTATAATTGTTTTAAAATCTTTTTAAATAATTACAAATAGCAATTTTCCAAACAAAACATTTATTTTATGAGTCTTTAGTAATATTTCATCTTTCATGACCCGACAATAATTTTATCTTTTAAGCATCGAATTTATAATTTACTATTTTTCGCCCTAAATTGATAAAAATCAAAGTATTTTTAACTATCACAAAACTTATCAATAAAATAGTTATTTACAAATCTTACCAAAAAATAAAAAAATAATAAAAAGAGAAAAAGGTTTGTATTAATCATGTCATTAACACAATCAATAATCACCAAATCTCTCTTTCCCCTTCAATGATAGGGACAGACGACGGCAAGATAGAGACATTACCCTTTTTTTTTTTCCTTCTCAATTATAATGATCGATTTAATCTGAATTTAATTCAACCTATACCTCTTTAATGAAATAAAGCTCAATTTATCACCCTCGAATATAATTGGATGACAAGAAAATGATTAGAAATTATGTTGAAAACTAGCACAATGAATTTGAATTATGGTGGAACACAATAACATATTTGCTCCCCACATGGTAGCAATTTAGATGGTCACGTTGTTATTAGTTGTTATCCCCAAATTAATGAGACATAAGCATAGCTTATTATTAATTATTTACAGCGACATTACCCGCAAGACACTAACACTTGGATGATAATGCAACCACAAGTAAATCTCATATGCACAAAAGTTGCACTACCCCATCTTTTAAAGGCTCAAGTCCACCAGGATGTGTGACATGTGCCATATCCGAAAAAGACCGTTGGCTCTTTTTCTAGGGAACTCATTGAAGCATCGTGCAACGTGGTACGTGCATTTGCGCCCACACAAGAATTATGTATCGATATGTCTTGTCTAGAGTTGTAATCGGACTCCTTCCACTGCAGCTGACATTGAGGTGGATGCCTCTTCGAGCGTTCGTTTCTTTTGCACCGTGTTAAAGGCCTCGATACTATCCCCCGCCTCCCAATCACTGAACCCCTCTATTCCAATTCCACACTCTAGTCCAGCATTTACCTGTGAGATTGGAAAGTGATGATTACCGATGAGATGAATGAATATGTAGGATTGAGAGCATCTTCGAATTTAAAGCAAATTGACAGTGGAATCATTTCAAACTCAGCCTACTGAAACTCAAGCCTGGTGACTGATGAGCATCTTCAATCTTGAAATTTAAGTGATTCTTGATTATGCATTTCAAGTAGTAAGGGCAACCTTTTTTTACCAGGTTCACCAAAAAAGACAGTAACTACCCCTATCAACCACCCACCCCCACCACACAGAATGTCAAGAAGAAATCAGTGTCAAGATAAAGTAATTGGAGATATTGACGAAAGCCTTGAATTGCTCAATTGTTAGTGAGCGAAGAGTCATGATATAACAAAATGTTAAGGAAGCATTGATGTTACTATAATGTATTGAGAGAAAACACTGATGATGTAGGTGTCAACATTCCAATCAGCGGAGAAAAGCTAGCACAAGGAGAAATAAAAAAGAGACAAAATTTTCAGACATTACCTCTTTCACCATCTCCTTGACCCGTTTCAAGGAGCCAAGAACACCAACATGAACTTCCTTTCCATTTCTTAATACACGAATACCACAGTCTTTCACTACCTTTCCGTCTGTCACCATGCATCCAGCAACACGCCCGCTGCCACTACTAAATACGGCCCTTACTTCTGCTGAACCTATTCGTACCTGATCCTGCAAAAAAAAAAAAAAAAAAAGGAAATCATTTCACAATGCAAACTTTTAGAAGACAAAAGGATCTAGGAAATAATATAGCTAATGTCGTCAGCCTGCAAAGATCTCTCTCCCTCTCTGTCTCTTTCCTCTCTCTCTCTCTCTGGCAAGGAGATGCAAGAACTGTGGAGAATGTATAAATAGATGACGTAAAGAGGGCATACTCAAACTACAACTTTTAGTCGCAAGATTCCAAATGCAGTGCCTTTTGCAGCTAAACACAAATCAACCACCAAAGTGCCCATAAAGCCCCAGACATGTTATATTTAAATGTCAATCTTTCTGAAGTTAAAAATCGACATAATCAGTAGAATAAAAGCTCAAAAGAATCGAGGAACAAGATTGACCTCAACAGGATCCAAGAGACCCTCCATTGCATTCCGCACATCATCAATAAGTTCGTAGATTACTTTGTATAGCCGAATTTCAACATTTCTGGTATTTGCATGGTTCTTAACTGAACCAGGTGCTCTGACATTAAAGCCAAAAATAATAGCTTTAGTTGCCACAGCAAGGTCAACATCACTGGTGCTCACGTCCCCAGTTGCTTGCAGTAGGAACTTCAGAGTAACATTATCTTGAGGAAGCAACTGCAGAGCTTGTTTGACAGCCTCTATGGATCCCTAGACATCGTTTAACATTACTTTAATTGCAGATCAAATTAACCTCAAATGAAAGCATTGAACAAATATGCACCATTTACAACTATCACTTGCTCATGATTGCAAACATTAAATTGCTGCAGAAAGTGATTTGAGAAATATATGAAATGCAGATGCATTTTGTTTGATATTTGCAACTAATTGTTCTTTACTTGAGCTGGGGCTCTGATACTGGAACAGAAGTTATGCAGTTCAGCTAACATCGTACAACCAAAATCAGATGATTCGAATTGACAGCCAAAATGACTAGTAGCTGATGTAATGAATTAAAAACAACTCTTATGACTTTCATCAAGAGTACTAACAGTTATTAGATAAAAGAGTTATGCAGGTTAAAAAATTAAACCATTTATAACATAGATATTCAGATAAGATTGAGAGGGACCGTGTATTAACCTAATTAGCATTAACCTAATGTGTAAATAGTCAAATTCTAAAGGATAAATTTCATAACAAGACTCAATTTATAGATTAATTCTCAATTTTGGACCCGAATTTTAAAGTTTCTCAATAAGGGACTCAATTTAACATTTTTTTCTCAATTCAAGGCTTGAAATTTAGATTAAGTTCTCAATTCAAGACAAAATTTCATTTTCTTTTTTTTCTTGTTTTTATATTTATAATTCATTTATATTTTAATAAGTATTTATAGTTTAGATAAATTAAGACAAGTTCGTGCAACTATGGAACTATCTTCATCGGACTTGTATTAATTTATATATATATATATATATATATATATATATTAAAAAAATTAAAATTCTTTTATTTTCTTAATTTTATGATATAAAAGTATAGAAAATCTATTTTAATATTTAATATAAATTATATTTTATGAATTAAATTAATTATATTTCTTTCTTTTTTCATATAAATTAAGATAAGTCGAATGAAAATTATTCTTAAATCACACTAACTTGACTTAATTTATCCAAAATATGAATACATATTGAAATATAAATAAATCTATAAATATAAACAAAAAAGAAAATGAAATTTTGTCTTGAATTGAACTCAATCTGAATTTCAGGCCTTGAATTGAGAAAAAATGTTAAATTGAACCCCTTATTGAGAAACTTTAAAATCCGGGTTTAGAATTGAGAATTAATCTATAAATTGGGTCTTGTTATGAAATTTATCCAATTTTAAATACCAAACCCAATTGGATGACATAGCCAAAGATCATTCATTAAAACTCATGGTTTACCAATATATACAAGTCTTATCTTATAGACACAAACATATTTGTTCCAACCAATGAAAAATTCATTGAGTTTCATTCACTTATTCTTTTTCTAGAAAAGGTTCCAATCAACTTGAGCTTCATGTTATTATTCATTGACTTTAGACTGCTTAACAAGAAGCTATAAGTTGTTATCCATTGACATCATGACGCAGGAAGCCACTTCCAATTTTGACCTATTTCCATCAATTATAGAACAAAAATCTTTCCCATTACACTTCCAAAAACCATTATCAAGGTGTATATAAATTTATGCATTCAGGAACCAACATGCATAATTATATCGAAAGATGAAAAAATGCCAATCTAGCAAATATTTTTCTAATGAACTCTAATTCAATTTTATCTATGAATGATGCTAAGAGACAGCCATTACATCTTCTCTACGCAAATAGTTTTGATGGATTTTAGAACTATACAGTCTTAAAGCATATAGATAGTATACCTGAACATCAACCTTCAGTATGATATTGAGTTGGTGCAAATCTAATCCAGCAGTGTTTCTTGATGAAACAGCAGAAGCTAAGGAAGAAAGTGTAACTTTTCCGTCCCCTGCTTTTGCTGTTATATGTTCGTTTTTTAAATATTCTGCTCTTGACTCTGCCTTTTGCCGAGCAATATCAAGGGAGCTAACGACCTCAAACTCATCCCCAGCTAAAGGAACATTATGCAATCCTATGACCTGCCAAAGTGTGCACGATCACAATTAAGAATTCAATGAAGAAAACTCCAAGTAGAAAGACTGCCACATTGTATATAATGAAAAGAGCAAGAAGGGTCTATGGAGTTAAAACTTTAGCAAAGAGTTATTTAGTTCACTAAATGAGATGTTTTATTTTACAGTAGATAGCAAGAATATGCTACATCATTGATCAAATGAAGTTCCTTAAATGGTATATAACTTTTCCTAGCATGAAATGTGATTAGGTCAAAGTATCTGATCACAATCCAAAAGTTTTACATTATTAGAAATTTAAAAATGATATTCGATTATGACACAGCAAATAGGGTTGATATGCAATATGCTGCTTTATAATTCAAAAGAATCGAATACCATTTTATAATCTAGGTACTGGTATCTTTAGATGACATTGACCAAAGATGGCATATGCAATGGCTTCATATAAAAGGTTTCACGGCCACAAAATGACTTCACCGGTGAATATGCAGTTTCTTCTACATAAAGAAGAAAAATTTATAATCGTATAACTTTTCAACAGCTGAGTTCTAGATATCTGCAACCTAGGTATCTTTGTAAAAATCAGCTTTCCCGATTGGAATAGCATGCCATGGATGATTAACTGGTGTATGGCAGAAGAGCTTCGAATACATTATTTCATCCCAATTAATTAACTATTTGATGATCACAACATTCGTGTTTGGAGATCAAAACTTCAGACACAAATGTCAAGTTCAAATGCAGAGATCCTAATTAAATAACAAGGATATTGCATGGAACATGTGCTGTGTTATTACGGTTAACAATATTTCTGTGATCAATACTTCAATAATGTAGATATCCATATCTAAAATATACACAGCTAGCACCACCTGTACTGGAATAGAGGGCCCTGCTTCATCAACCCGTTTCCCATTATCATCAAATAGAGCACGCACCTAATGTTCACAAATAAAGAAGCCTTTGCATAAGTGACAAACAGATTAAGAAAGCTTCAAGGATGTTCAATCTCATATACAAACCTTGCCAAAAGCTTCACCACAAACTAATATATCTCCTTTTCTAAGAGTTCCATTTTGTATGATGAATGTAGCTAGAGGCCCCTTGGATTTATCAAGACCAGCTTCAATTACTGTTCCTTTAGCTTTCCTATGTGGATTGGCCTTCAGCTCTTGCAACTTGAATAGAAAATTGGAACAGAAACTCAGAACAAATGTGGGCACATAACAAACAGCATATACAACTAAATTCAAAATTACCAAATTATATTCTCCAAGTAGAACCACACAACTTTTAGACCACAAGAATTAAAGGAAAAGGACAAAAAAAGTGAGTGAGAATGCAGAATTGTATAGCAAGTTTGAAAATGACAATTGGGCAACATGCATGTGTCATAGTAATCGATCCTCACTAAAACTGGACAATAGCAGTGAAATACATAATATTTAGAGTAGCTATACATTCTGAGAAGCAATGAACAAGAACGATTTTGTTAGCATACAACAGCAAAGAAATTACCTCAGCAACAAGTATGATGGTTTCCAGCAAGTCATCAACATTCTCTCCTTTAAGCGCACTTATCTGTTATTAATGTTTCATGAAAAGCCTAGCATCATAAAAATAAGTCTTTTTTTTTTCCCTAGAAAGTGCACATGGAACACCAAGGTTACAGTTTGTCACCTTAACCATTGGAATGTCACCACCCCACTCTTCAGGTATCAGCCCAATTGATGAAAGATCTTGAACAACTCGATCAGGACTAGCTCCATCCTTGTCTATCTACATTAATGGATAAAGGGAAATCAAAATTCCCTTAGAACCAGCAGTAAAATAAGAATTGAGTAATAACAACTACATCAAGACACCTTATTTATAGCTACAATAATTGGCACCCTTGCTGCCTTGGCATGAGCAATAGCCTCTCTTGTTTGAGGTTGGATCCCATCATCAGCTGCAACTACTATGACAGCAATGTCAGTCACTCTAGCTCCTCGTGCTCTCATTGCTCCAAATGCCTATGGAGGTATTCCATATTTAATATATAACTCTTACAAGGATAACAGACAACAATATCTGCAAGTGTCTGAGACACTCTTGTAGCATATATAGAGAATGCAAGAAAAACAAACAACAAAGTAAAATCATAGGCTAATGACATTTTTACCTCATGTCCAGGAGTATCAAGAAATACACATATCTGTGTCTTCCCATCAATAGGTACTTGGACGTTATAAGCCCCAATTCCTTGTGTGATCCCACCAGCTTCAGCTGCAGCAACCTAAAATATGCAGCTATATAACTCAGTTTCCTTCAAACTTCATGTTACAAATGACTATGCATGTTAGCAACCATATTGTAGCTCATCAGTCAACAAATGGCAAATTGTTAATACAAGAATTAAAGATTGAAGTGGCATATACCTTGCTTTTTCGTATGTAATCCAAAAGTGTTGTCTGCAAGTGGAAACAAATCTGTTAGCTGGAACTTGCAAGGGATTCAGCTATCTATTAAAACCTTTAACAAATAGACTAACTTTGTTCCTAACCTTTCCATGATCAACATGACCCATTATTGTTAAAACAGGAGGTCGTTCTTCTAGTTTATCTAAATCTTCTTCATCAAGAATATCCTTCTTTTTTGCCTGTTCTTCCAACCTGATTGGGACAGCATCAATGACTTCAACCTCATACTGTTTACAAACCATCTTGACCATTTCTTTGCTCAGCTTTTGAACACCATCAGGCTTGATTCCCTTTGAGTACAAATACCCAAGAATTTCACCTTCACTGATGGCCAAGTTGTAGGCCAGCTCTTCTGTTAACATTCCATCTTCACCAACTTCCATTATCTCCACCCTGACAGGTGCAGCATCTCTGGCTGCCTGTAGTCTAGCAGCCTTACGGCTTGCTTTACTCCATTTTCTACCTTTTCTGGCAGTGGCAGCCCCTGGAATGGAAACATCAAATTCAGATGCATCCTCATCAGGAATATCATCTTTGTTGTCAACCATACGCCTTCGAGGTCCTCCTGATGGTTCGCTCTTCTTTCTAAATCCATCTTTGAACTTGCCAAATGCAGGGTTCCTCCCTGGTTTTGGAGGGGCTAAAACAGCTCGAGCAATCAGAGGATCAACCACAGGTTTCGTAGCTGCAAATCTGTCCACTAAAATCGGCTTCTTCTCTGTTGCTTTTGCTTCCAAATCAGTATCATTACCAGCAGATGACTTTGCAGCTGCATTTACATCCTTCAACATCACAGATTTCTTGACTGGAGGAGGAGCTACAGAGGGTTTTGTTTGTAATTTCGGTTGAATTTTCTGAAGTGGCTGAGGGGAGCTCAGTGGAGGAACAGACTTAGAGCCATCCATTCTTTCATCTGTTCTAGATTCTTGTTTCCGAGATTTATTAACAACTTTCTCTACAGTAGCCACTGGATTTCCCTTCCGCCAAACACTCTTCAAAGTCTTAAACTTGCGATTCGACTTTCCCACTGAATTAACAGGTTCACCATTCTTTTGTTCAACTAATTCATTTACTAAAGGTTTGTTTACAGGAACATTTACCTTTTCACTAGTCTCTAACTTCTCTACCTTCTCCAATACTTCCCCTATCGACTCAAAAACCTTGCTTCTCTCTATCTCCCCATCACTCATCCTCTCATCATCCAAACTCCCACTAAATTTTGTTTCATCCCAAGCCATACTAAGAAGCGGAGGATCTACCTTAGACTCCGACATCAAGACAGGCTTGAGAGGTGCTGTAAGAAAAGTATCAGCATCATAGTCTTTACTACATCTATACGTCGAATCAAGAGATACCAAGGTCCCTTGTTCTGCAACGAAATTAGCTGTCGCAGAACTTTTACTAATACCAACATACTTCCACCTTTTGCCACTCCAAAACATGCTAAAACTACTCCTATGCCTGTGTGAGGAGACCCTCCTATCTTTAAACACAGAACCATGAAAATTACAAAAAGAAATCTTATTCACACCTCCCAAATTCATCTGGGAAGCTAAAGAAACCATGTTCGAAGTTATATATCCCTCGTCATCAGAAAGCAACCCGAGAGCAGAACCTCACTCTTTATCACTCAACCTGTACTTCTAAAAGACTACAATTGAGTAGAAAATTATCACTCTTTATAACTCCACAGAATTCCTCAACAATTGTCACACTTAGTGCAAACCCAGTTCGAAATGCAGATGTAAGCCAAGATTAGCGCATGTACCTGCGAATAGATTCCATTAAATTCGTGAAGTTGTGTAGTGATTTTGTGTTGCTCCGTTGCTTGTCAAAGACTGGAATGTTTTTATACTATTTCCATGATAAGCATTGGGGCTCTCTGAGGTTTTTATTTGGGGTTTATTTCTATGCTCCCATTTTCATAACAAACCCTTAAAAAGAATGATGAGTTATTAAAAAATAACTTTATGATGTTATTTTGTTCATGGCATATCCTTTTTGAGTAATGAATTATTTTCGTTTCGCAAATATATATATATATATATATATATATATATATATATATATATATATATATATTATGATTATGTTTTTTTTTTCCTTTTTGAATTTTGTGCTTTTAATGCAAATTAGTTTATTGGAGTTGGGACACATATATATTGGGAATCAAATGATATTACAATTTTTTACAATTTTTTTTTAAAGGAAGCAAATCATATTTATAATCAACATTTGAGCAAACGTTCATAAGACGTGCATCCACAAAATCTGGAAGCTCCATCCAAATAAATGGGCTAGCATAGGAACGAGATAGCAATAACATGAGCCACATCATTCGTTTGCCTACAATCAAAGCAAATAGTTGCTTAAGAAAATAAAGCTAAAATATTCTAACAACTCAAAATAATGGATCCAAATTTTGAAATAGACTTCACATTTCCATTCATTGCATTTACCACATTCTTTACATCCATTTCAAAAACCACTTTTAAAATATTCAAACTTTTAATCCAAGATAATATTTCTAATAAATCTATATCTTCACTTTCGTTAATGGCGTACATACCATCGTTAATGGCGTACATACCAACAAAAGTATATGATCTGCACACTACAAAGCCCCTTATATCATCTCTCAAAATCATATCCACACCAGTTTCATTTGTCTTTAAAAAAAAAAGCCGCATCAATATTGCATTTGTAGAAGTTGTCAATTGGGTTATGCCAAAGAAAGCATGAGGATTGCTTGCTAATTTCCTCTTAATGTCCCAAACGTGTTCTTGCTGCAAGCCAATTACACAAGAAGGTTTTAGCATTGAGCACAATAGCAACAGGAGATGCATGATTATTCCAACACAATTATTTCTATACATCAAGTGCACGGATCCTAAATTCGTGTAATTGGGTTGACCCAACTCGAGAGTGCATTTCACACGTCCCACGCGCGCCCCACGAGCCTACACGCGCCCCCACGCACCCAAACCCTAACTCAAATCTTAATTCTGCTGTTATATTGGCATAATCTTTTAGTTTAGCTAACTTAACCTTTTAGTTCTATCCTTATAACCTTTTAGTTATATGCACATAACCTTTTGCAGTGTTGAATAGTGAAAAAAGTATAAGTTATTCACTGAAAAGATTATGAAATTTGTACATAAAGGTTCTACTATTACAACATAAAGGTTATATCATTACAACATAAATGTTTCGGTTATATTGAATTTTTATAGTGAAAAAACTATAAGTTATTTATTGAAAATGTTATGAAATCTGTACATAAAAGTTATACTATTACAACATAAATGTTATATTATTACAACATAAAGGTTTTGACTATATTACATTAATTTTTATAGTGAAAAAAAGTATAAGTTATGCACTGAAAATGTTATGAAATTTGTAGATAAAGGTTATACTATTACAATATAAATGTTATATTATTACAACATAAAGGTTATGACATAAATTAAAAAAAAAAAATTGGGCGCGGATCTGGATTAAACCGGACCCAACCCAACCCGCATGTCCAATTACATGGATCATGACTCATACACTTGGTGCAAAAAAACACTACTCTTATTCCAAAAGAAATTATTTCTTTCTTTCCAAATGCTCCAAGCAACAATACAAAACAAACCAAGACCAACCCCCTTGAGTGCTTGTATCATATTAAAAAGTCATTTCCCAACCAACGTTGACCGATCTGCCCAATATTTAACAGTAGACTTAATCTTCAATTCACCCAACATTGTTCAGCAAATAAACAATTAACAAGATTGTGCCAACTATATTCATCATCAATATTACACATTGAGTATAAAGGAGAAAGAGGAATATCTTTTCTTTGTAGATTCAACTTTGTGGGTAGACAATCTCAACAAACTCGCCATAGATAATGTTTAACCTTTGAAGGTATTTGGAGTTTCCATAACCCGCTCCAATTATCTTGAATAGGCTCATCATCCTCCGTAGTTATACCCAAAAGAATTGTAGAAACTTAGAATCGTGCATGATTGCATGCAAATGCATGTATTAGGGTTTAGTGTTTCAGTGAAGAAGAAGAATCAGTAAAAATGTATTATTCAATCATCAATCAATTAAGACTGAATACAAGAGAGTATTTATACACTAAGGAAGGGAAAAAGGATGATCAACAAACTAACTAAAAACAGTTACAAAGTATTCTAGAAGCTACTATTCTTATGAGCTAAGATATTGAGAGTGACGCGTAATTTCCACGTGAATAAGGAGCTGGAATTAAGTTGTTATCTTGGCATGCTGAGCTGGAGCTGGAACATCTTCAATGGCATTGCCATGCATATAATTCTTCAAGAATTCTATAACCCGATTTCACCGTATATTTACCATTTTTTGTATAATGTCAAATCAAACGATCCTCAGTTTTGGACGAAAGAAACGGAATCCTTGTAACCATTCCTCAAGAAGCTCAAGGTTCAATTTGGGTTCCTAGGAATCATAAGATCGTGTACTCGAATCTCATTATGTATTGAAATAAGTGGAGTCTCAATATAAAAACTAGCATCATCACTTAGCCTTGGAGTACCCACACTTTCACTTTATAGCCATTGTCAATTCTCCATCTCATTCCCCTAGTAATCAATACTTATGAGCTCCAAATGCTCCGCCAAATAAAACTTGGATTGTGCTCGATTGGCATTTAAAAAGTTTTCTTGTGAGAAATATTTAGCTTTAATGATCTAACTTACAAGAGCATTGGGGTCGGTTGACATCCTCCTACCTTGCTTGCCAGCATTGCTAGATTAAAAAAATGGAGATTTCGATATCCTAGGTCATCATATTCTTTTCTCAAACAAAACTTAGAGCATCTCCAATGGGGTACAAATAAATATTTGTACCCACCCATTTGGTACAATTGCTATTGGGAAGTTAGGTACAAATAGGAAAGAGGAAATTTGGGTACATCTAGTTGTACCCAACTTTTTAGTGGGACCCATTATATTTTGAGTGTAGTTTTTTAATTTATTTGCATTTGTTTCCCTTTTTTTAATTTATTTATTTATTGAATTTGGAGTGTCCATTTTTTATTTATTTATTTTGAGTGTATATTTATTTCCCTTTTAATTTATTTATTGAATTTTGAATAGTGGAATTCAAGATATTATTATTATTATTTTTTATTCAATTTTGAATAATGGAACTTATGAGTAATTTTTACTAATCCAACGGTAATTTTTAATTACTATTCCAACGGTAATTTTTACTATTTAAATTGTATCGTTGGTGAATTTTGAAAAAAAATCACCTATAAATACATGACAATTCTTTCATTTATTTTATCAACTTCTACAATTTTTTCCTAGTATTTTCTACTATTTATTTTGACAATTGTTATTCTTACAATGGAAGGAAATTCTTGGATGAATTGGTTCAATAATTCTTCTAATTTGGAAGAAAATTCCAATTCTCGTCCTGAAAATTCTACCATTGCTTCCCAAAATTCCACCATTCAACCCAACATGATACCGATGGCTACCCCGGGTGCTCTATATTTTATGTATCCACGTGAATGTTTTCAATTTTCTTTCATGTCGCCCCCTCCTTATGGATTTCCTTCTCAAAGTACAACAACAATGCCTTCAAACTCATCAAGAAGAGTTAGTATAGACGGATCAAACACTGACAGGGAGTGTAATACTCCATCCTCGGGGCCAACTTCTCCATTCCCACCATATTCATCTCCTCTAGGAATCGAGAATATTATTCTCGAAGTAGATGTAGATTCCGAAGGGGTAGACAATGTCTCGCAAGAAAAAAAAACGACATATGCTCCAAGATACAAGGGTCCAAAAAATGAGTTTTTCGCATGGTGTTGGGTGAATATTAGCGAAGATTCAGTAATCGGTAATGCTCAAAAATTGGATCAGATGTGGAAAAGAATCGCAGTAGAGTATAATAAAAATCGACCCGCTCATTTCCCAAAGCGAGATTGGGCCCCAATGAAGACACATTTTTATACTGCTCAAAGATTTGTGTCTGCATTTAATGCAACTTACATTTCTCTAAAGGAGAATTGGGGAAGCGGGCGCAGTGATGTTGATATACTGATGGAGGCATTGCAGCAATGGGAAAATACTAACAAGTTTATAGATTTTAATAAACTTCTTAGCATGTGGAAGGTTCTTAGTGGTTGCCTTAAGTGGATTAACCAACAAGAGCGTAATCATCGCGGTAAAAAAAAAGTCAAGGACTTCTATGTCGGGGGCATACACATCCTCTTCCAACAACGAGGACGATAATCCAAATTACACTTGTCCAATTGGGCAAAAAGCGGCAAAGAAGAAAGGTAAGACGAAAACGGATGTTTACGAAGAGATAAAAGTGGCCATCAATAACAATATGGAGGAGTACATGACCATTTCGAAGCAAAAACTAGCCGAACTTAAAGTACGCAACCAAGCAAAAGATTACGACATTTTCATGAGAGATACCATAAGGATGACTCCGGATCAACTTCATGTGCACCTTCAAGTATGTGAGGAAATTAAGAACAGATGGGGATGGGGCATGTAGTAGTGATATAATTTAAAATTCGAGTGTGTTGCTTTGTTGTTTGTATTTTATTTCTTGTATTTCTAATATGTTTTATGTAATGCATTGTAATTTTCGTGTTTATGTAATATTTTATGAAGTGTAATTTCAAATTAATATCTTAGTTTTTCAACTAGCCGTTATAAACTAGTCGTTACAAACTAGACATTATGATTTGATCTATATATAGAAGGGGATACTTCATTTATAGCAGAATCCAGCCAATATCTAATTCTCTTCATATCATCTTATTCAACTATTACAAATTCAAAATGTCTTCAAATTCCAACTTCAAAACCAATATCGAAAGTGATGATGATTTCTTCGAGCATTTTATTGATGACACAGATGATCGAATGTTTTTCCAAATTCTAAATCAACAAAAAATGTTGTTGGATATTGTAGAAGACTCATCTACCCGACCTAAAAGAAGAAGATACGTGCAACGAGATCGTGAAGGAGCCCATGCTCGTCTTGTGAAGGATTATTTTTGTGCTGACCCAATATGGAGTAGTGATGTATTCCGATGTCGTTTTCGAATGAGTCGAGACTTGTTCACTCGAATAGTCGACGCATTGGAATCTCATGATCCATATTTTCAGTTAAGGGTTGATGCAACAGGAAGAAAAGGTTTCTCTTCACTTCAAAAATGCACAGTTGCAATTTGTCAATTAGCATATGGAGGTAAGTCAACCATTTTGATGAGTACCTACGAGTTGCTGAAACTACAGGTATTGATTGTTTGTTTAATTTTTATCGTTGTGTAATCGATGTGTTTGATGAAAAATACTTAAGAAAGGCCAATGTTGTTGACTGTCAACGTTTGCTCCACATGCATGAGCAAAGACATGGCTTTCTTGGAATGTTGGGTAGTCTTGATTGTATGCATTGAGAATGGAAAAATTGTCCAATTGCATGGAAATGTCAATTCACTAGAGGTGATCATGGAGTTCCAACAATAATGCTTGAAGCAGTTGCATCTGTAGACGTATGGATATGACATGTTTTTTTTGGAATTTCAAGTTCAAATAATGACATCAATGTACTCAACCAATCTCCTTTGTTCAATGACGTTTTACAAGGGAAAGCCCTAAAGGTAAATTTCACAACAAATGGTACACAATATAGTAGAGGGTATTATCTAACTGATGGAATCTATCCTGAATGGGCATCTTTCGTCAAGAGCTTTCAATGTCCTACTGATCCGAAAAGAAGTCATTTCAAGCAAATGCAAAAGGCTGCAAGAAAGGATGTCGAGCGAGCATTTAGGGTATTGCAAGCTCGTTGGGCAATAATTAAAGGTCCAGGTCGCATTTGGTACAAGAGTAACTTGAAAGACATCATGTATGCTTGCATTATTTTACATAACATGATAGTTGAAGATGAGGGGGATACAACGCAAAATTGGGTGGACTAACCTCATCAACGAGGATACTACCTCTCAATTTTTTCAAGGCTCCATTGGAGGATTTAGTGAGCACATAAAAAGAAATTCTAAGCTACGAGATAGGGAAAAACATCAACATCTTCGAGCCAACTTGATTGAGCACTTATGGGCACGATGCAACAATAACTAGTTATATTTTGTCGTAATTCAATCACCAAGATGGCTAACCAAACTAACCAATTCAACAAACAATCAAGAACTACAATCTTGAAAGAGAAGAAGAAATAAAAAAACTTGACACAGAGATTTTTAAAGTGGTTCGGCAATGCCTACGTCCACTATTGATTTCATTAACAACCGTATATCACAACTCACAAGATTACAACGAAGAAGAAGAGAAAACAAAGAAACTCAAGAACACTAACTACTGCTCTCACTTCTCATATATCTCACTCTCTCTACAGTGGAAAAAGAGAAAAACGTAAAACTACAAAGTTAAACTTCATGCTTTATAGATTTCCCAGAACTTCGAATCAACTAAATCCGTTGAGTAACCAGCGAGAAAACCACCCCGCAATCTGCGCTGTCAAAACTGCATCAAGAACAAATCAAGAAAACAAGAAATAACACATAACCGTTTTACCTAACTTGAAGTCGTGTTTCCATAGTACGTTATTATTAGTGAAAGAACGTTTTTCTCTATACTTAACAAAAACTTTGAATTCCTTCAATTTCAAGCTTTTTCTTATGCATGCAAGTAAGATGGCTGATCTGCTTCATGCTCTACTTCTCAAATCTCCACCTTAGAGCATGAGGCTTCTTCTCCACTAACACCTTCTCCTTCAAGTGATATCAGTAGCAGACTTCCCTCTTAACCCTACAAGATCCTGACATAGCTGAAACTTAGCACTAGGCAGTGACTTAGTTAATGAATCAGATGGATTCACCTCAGAAGCCACTTTGCATACTTGGACTTCCCCCTTCTCAACTATATCTCTAACATAGTAAAGCCTAACATCTATGTGTTTGGTTCGCTCATGATATCCCTGGTGTTTTGATAGGTGTATGGCACTAAAATTATCACAATACACAGCCACACAATCTTGCTTAAGCCCAAAATCAGCTAGAATACCTTTTAACCATAATGCCTCCTTGATTGCTTCTATTAAGGCCATAAACTCAGTTTCTGTTGTTGAAAGAGCAACTACATGTTGTTGAGTGGACTTCCAACTTATGGCTGATCCAAACAAGGTAAAAATATAGCCAGTAAAAGACTTCCTACTATCTATGTTTCCAGCATAATCTGCATCCACAAAACCTACAATTGGAGTACTTGAATCTGTGACTTTCTTAAACCTCAGCCCAATATCTACTGTGCCATTTATATATCTCAACACATGTTTCACAGCTTCCCAATGTGCTAATCCTGGATTGGCCATGTATCTACTCACCACACTCATGGCATGAGCTAAATCTAGCCTGCAACACACCATGGCATACATCATACTACCAACAACATTTGCATAGGGAATTGACATCATTCTACTTTCTTCTTCCTCATCTCTAGGACACTGATTCTTTGAGAGCTTAATGTGCTGACTTAAGGGTACTGAAATAGCCTTACTTTAATTCATTTGATACTTGACAAGTACCTTCTTCAGATAGCAGCTCAAGTCCAAAAACACCTCATTCTTGCTTCTGTCTCTAGTAATGTTCATGCCCAAAATCCTCTTTGCTTCACCTAAATCCTTCATTGCAAATTCAGACTTTAGTAAACTCTTAATCTTATGCATGTTAGTCATAGAGTCAGTGGCAATTAACATGTCATCAACATATAGCAAAAGATAAGTACATGATGCATCAGTTTCAGTTTTGAAATAAACACAACTATCATGCATGCTTCTAATGAAATTAATCCTTCTCATATAGTCATCAAACCTGAGATACCATTACCTAGGTGATTGCTTCAAGCCATATAAAGACTTCTTAAGCAGACATGTCTTCTGATCAGCTTTTGCAACCTGCACACCTTCTGGAATTTTCATGTATATTTTCTCCTTTAGCTCTCAATGTAAAAAAGGTTGTAGTCACATCCATTTGATGTAACTCTAATCCAAATTGAGCAACAATAGCCAGAAGGATCTTGATTGAGCAGTGCTTTACAACATGAGAGAAGATCATTGTGTAATCAACACCTTCTTGTTGAGTGAATCCCTTGGCCACAAGTCTTGCTTTAAATCTGATTTTGTTGTCCTTGAAAGCTTCAATCTTCTTCTTGAAGATCCATTTGCAACCTACAAGCTTTTGGTTCTTTGGTTCATCCACAATTTGCTAAGTCTCATTCTTTTCCAAGGATTTGAATTCATCTTGAATAGCCAACTTCCAGCTTTCCTTTTCCCTGCAGGATGTAGCTTCTGCAAAGTTATTTGGCTCTTGAAATTCAACTTCTTCAACTGTAAGAAGAGCAAAAGACATGTAGTTAGACTGATCAAATCTCACAGGAGCCTTAATTTTCCTTTTAGACCTATCTCTAACAAGTTGATAATTTCAATGGATGGATCTATAGGATCTGAATCTTCTTGTTTTTCTGTGTTGATTTCATCTTGCTGAACATCATTATTTGAAGTTGAATGACTTGGCTCCACCTCCAGCTAAGCCTTCTCATGTTGGAATGGCTGATCTCTTAACTTCTCCTTGTTAAGAGGCATAAAAGACTCATCAAAGGTTACATCTCTAGATATGATGCATTTCTGATTGCCTTCTTCTATGCACCACAGCTTATATCCCTTTACTCCAGCTAGATATCCAATGAAGATACACTTTAATGCTCTAGGTTCTAACTTCCCTTGCTTCACATGAGCAAAAGCCAAGCAACCAAATACTTTCAATTTCTGATAATCAGCCATTTTCCCATTCCACACTTCTTCAGGTGTTTTAAAGCCTAAAGCTGAGGATGGTGACCTATTTATGAGATAAGCAGCTGTAGTAACAGCCTCACCCCAAAAACTTCTACTCAAGCCTGAACTAAGAAGCATGCATCTCACTCTTTCTAATAGAGTTTGGTTCATTCTTTCAGCCAATCCATTTTGCTGTGGTGTGTGAGGGGTTGTCCTATGCCTAGTGATTCCTCTAGACTTGCAAAAATCATAGAACTCTTGAGATACAAACTCCAGCCCATTATCTATTCTCAAGCACTTGAGCTTCTTTCCAGTATGATTCTCTACTTCTAACAACCATTCCTTAAAGTTCAGAAAAGCCTCATCTTTAGTTTTAAGGATTCTAACCCAAACCTTCCTTGAATGATCATCTATAATGGACATAAAATACCTTCCTCCACTTTTGGTTTGAGTCTGTGATGGACCCCATAAATCTGAATGAACATATCCAAGTACCTCCTGAGTTGAATGAGAACTAGAAGGAAACTTTAACCTCTTTGTCTTTCCAAGTACACAGTGATCACAGAATTCCAGTTCTAAAATTTTGTCATTTCCAAAAGCCTTTTGTTTCTGAAGTTCTTGCAGACCTTTCAAGCTAATGTGAGCTAATCTCCTATGCCAAACAAGAGTTCTGTCCATCTCCTTAGCTGAGTAAGAGTCTCCTATATTGGTGCAGCCATCTAGGTAGTAGAGGTCATGTTTCTTAGAGCCTTGCAGCACCAACCCGCTGTCTTTGAACACTTTCATCACTTCACCTTCAACTGACACCTTTAAACCCTGAGAATCAAGCATGCCTAAGGAGATCAAGTTTCTTCTTAACTCAGGCACTAATCTCACATTAGAAAGTATCTTGATAGAACCATCTTCAAGCTGTAAAGGTACTGAGCCTCTTTCTACAACTTTGCAAGTTTTATCATTTCCTAGCATGACTCCTCCTTCTTCCTTTAAGGCTAAGTCAAGAAACCACTCCTTGTGTGGACTCATATGATAAGAGCAGCCAGAATCTAAGATCTATTCCTCCTTAACACTTTTAGAAGTTACAACAAGAACTTCTGCAGACTCATAATCTGAATTTGAACTTGATGTCTCAGCAGTGTGATTTGCTTGTCTCTCACGAGCTCCATTCTTATCTTGCTGTAGCCTTTTAAACTTAAAGCAGTCCTTCTTGAAATGACCTTGCTTGTGACAATGAAAACATCTCTGACTTTCTATATCCTCTTTGGCTTCTTGGCTTAATGGGGGTCCATTTTTACCTTGAGTTTTAAGACCTTTCTTGTTGGGAATCTTCCTTTGATTCTTGTTCTTAGCCATCAAGATTTCTCCTCCACCTTGAACCTTAGGCTCAGAGTTCTTTGAGAGTTCCTTTGTCCTCAAAGCTGTAATGACCTCTTCCAAAGTGATCGAATGTTGTCTTCCATATAGCATTGAGTCACAAAAATTTTCATAACTCTTTGGAAGTGCACTTAGTAACATGAGAGCTTTGTCCTCTTCTTTTAGTTTCACATCCACATTTTCAAGATCATCCAAGATCTTGTTGAAACCTTCAAGTTGCAGTAGCATAGGTCGATCTTCCAAGACTTTAAATGCATACAGTCTTTTCTTCAAGAATAATCTGTTTGCCAAAGTTTTGACCATATAAAGTTGTTTAAGCTTCTCCCAAACCCCTTGTGATGTCTCTATCTTGGCCATTTCACGCAAGACTTTGTTCTCTAGACTAAGGATGATCATGCTGTGTGCCTTCTCCATGAGTACAGCCCTCTGATCTGCTTTCATAGCCTCAGGAAACGCATTCACTCCTTGAAGAGCAGCAACAGGTCCATGTTGTACCAACAGGGCTTTCATCTTCACCTTCCATAGTCCAAAGTCACCGGTGCCATTGAACTTCTCCACATCGAACCTGGTAAATCCCATCTTGCAATTGATTAATTCCCACAGATGGCACCACTGTCGTAATTCAATCACCAAGATGGCTAACCAAACTAACCAATTCAACAAACAATCAAGAACTACAATCTTGAAAGAGAAGAAGAAATAGAAAAACTTGACACAGAGGTTTTTAAAGTGGTTCGGCAATGCCTACGTCCACTACTGATTTCATTGACAACCGTATATCACAACTCACAAGATTACAACGAAGAAGAAGAGAAAACAAAGAAACTCAAGAACACTAACTACTGCTCTCACTTCTCATATATCTCACTCTCTCTACAGTGGAAAAAACGAAAAACGTAAAACTACAAAGTTAAACTTCATGCTTTATAGATTTCCCAAAACTTCGAATCAACTAAATCTGTTGAGTAACCAGTGACAAAACCGCCCCACAATCTGCGCTGTCAAAACTACATCAAGAACAAATCAAGAAAACAAGAAATAACACATAACCGTTTTACCTAACTTGAAGTCGTGTTTCCATATTACGTTTTTATTAGTGAAGGAACGTTTTTCTCTACACTTAACAAAAACTTTGAATTCCTTCAATTTCAAGCTTTTTCTTATGCATGCAAGTAAGATGGCTGATCTGCTTCATGCTCTACTTCTCATATTTCAATTTTTGCTAAAAGACGTTTATTGTTTGTAATTTCGATATTGAGTTGTATTCATCTTTATACTTTATAAAAGTTTATCATTTTAATAATATTATGTAAAAAAAAATTATGTTAAATTTGGCACAATATTAAGTTTATTAAAAAATTAAAAAAAAAGAATTATTTTGCAACTTTTGAGCAAAATATACTAATTTAAATATTTCTTTAATTAATTGTATAAGTGAAATTGTAAATAAGATTATAATAAATTGAAGATGTGAAAATAAAATAGGTGATTTAAAAAATATGGGACCCCAAAAAGTTTAATTTGCATCTTAGATGATTGGGGAGGAATAGATAGAAATGTAGTAGATTATTAACTCTTGATGTGGCAGTGATGTGGGTACAAATTGTACCCACACCACTGGAGATGCCCTTATGGCGCTTCATCCGGTTGATACTATTCATCCTAGGTTCCTCTGCAAGGCTCACAAGAAGCAAAAAAGTACTCATACAATAAGCTGATATGACTTGTGTCGTTGTTTTGATCAAAACATTTTTTCCAACTTTTGAAATAGGCTTAGATCGCCAACTTTGAAGTCTTTTCTATAATCGGTCCTTAAGATATCCAAAAATTGCTTTTCTTATCCCTTCCAATAAGGTTTGGCAACCCAAGATATCGCCCAGTATTCAATGGCTGCGATATCCTCAACATAGTACTCACAATGTTCCTATCATCCATTGAAACATTCAAACTGAACATGATGTCTGATTTACTGAAATTAATAGATTACCCTGAAACTTTGAATACATAAATTACAATAGAAATGACTCAAAATGGTCACACGTGATAGTGAAAAACTTTATTATAATTAACTAACACAAAATAAAACTTTTTTTCTAAAAAATATATAAATAGTGATTGTTTGAATGAAACACCCCTACTTAAACTTGACATGATTCTTATCAAATATCAAGGTATATGAAACGTTACCAACTTGAATTAGGTCTTGCTCATCCTGAAGATAAATCAAACTACCATGCATTAGCCAAAATATATAGACCTTTTGCATCTCTTGAATCTCAATATAGTTTTGGGATATTAACTGAAACTAAATTTATCTCCTCACAGGGCGGAGGCTTACTAGGAGAGGGGGCTGAACATTTTAATTTTTTTAAATATTATATATATTTATTAACTAAAAATTAATTTAATATCAATTAAGCCCCCAATAATTAATATATATAAGTGATCTCTCTCCTCTTTCATTATCATTTCTGCAAGACTGCAACCTCACTCTCCCTCCTCTTTCCTTCTCAAGTTCACCCTTTCCTTCTGCAATATTTTACCCCAAATTTCCAAAATGCCAATTCCTTAAGAAAAGTTATTTTCTTTTTATTTAATATTCTGTTGATTCACTTCCACTAAAACTCAAACTTTTGAGGTCCCCACTTCATCTTCTACCATTCAACATTGATTCTAAATTAAGTATTACTATTTTAACCTTATTTTTTCAATTGATGTTTATAGTTTTGTAATTTATTTATTTGAAATTTGAAAACTTAAATTGAAGAACAATATTGGATGTTTTATTTTATAAGTGATTATTGATTACAAATTATTGATTTGAGTAATTAGTATATTTGATAAATTACTTTGCTTCTTGCATTTTTATATTAGCTAGTTGTAATATCTAAGTTATTTGATTGTGATTTTACTTTTAGGATTTTTGTATTAGATAGTTGTAATATAGGTACATTTAGACAATTTTTGTTTATTATTGAATTTTATATTTCATTAAATTTTTCTTAATTTAAGTGAAATTGTGGGTCTTTATTTTTTAGTTATATACATGGAAAAATCAAGGACCATTGATGCATTCTTTAAAAGAAAAGATGATTCTACACCTATGATACCTAACACAATAAATCCAACACAAGTCATCCAACAATTGAGTCACTTATTATTGATTCAACATGTGTCGAATCGGGTAGCTCAATATATCAACAGTTGAGTACTTCACAAATGGATGTTTGTCATTTGGAAAGAGATCCTGGATTACAACCATTAATATGAGAATTTTCTATGAATCAAAGAGATAAAATTCGTCGAGTTTATATCAAGGCTGGACCATATCAACCAAGACTCCCACAAGAAGCTTATTATTTTCTATTGGTAAAAATCAACATTGTCAATTTCAGCTTTCTTGGTATGATCTATATCCCTCTTAATTGGAATATTCTAAGGTACAAGATGCCATATATTGTCTGCAATGCTACCTTTTTAGTAAACAATTTTCAGGTCATCGGGGTTCAAATGCTTTTGTTGAACATAGTTTTAGAAATTGGAAGAAAATAAATATTGGATCTAATTGTTCACTTCTCAATCATGTTGGCAAAGGTCCCAATTCACCACATTATAATGCCATGAAATATTGTGACGACATAATGAAGCAATCACAACATATTGATATGCTTATCAGAAGGCAAGCATCCGAAGAAATTGAAAACAACCGACTTAGACTCAAAGTTTCGATTGATTGTATTAAATGGTTGTCATTTCAAGATTGTGCATTTAGAGGTCATGATGATAGGGAAAACTCAAAGAATCGAGGAAACTTCATCGAAATGTTGAAGCTTTTAGGTTCTTATAATGACAATGTTCAAAAGCAAGTTTTGGAGAATGCTCCAAGGGTAGCCAACAAGATATTCTCCATATTCTTGCAAGGAATGTGAGAAATGCAATTAGAGATGAAATTAAAGATGCCAAATTTTGTGTTCTTATTGACGAGGCTCGAGATGAATCTAAAAAAAGAGCAAATGACTATTGGTTACAATTAGCCTTGGTTGCTGTTTCAAGAGAGGTTATCCATATTTATGATTTTTCACACAATTGACTTCTATTGTAAATATTGTTGGTGCTTCTTCCAAACGACACGATCAATTACAAGACGCTCAAGCAAATGACATTGCTTATAGAATTGCAACCGATGAGCTTGAAACAGGCAGGGGAGCAAATCAAGTTGGAACTTTACAAAAAGCAGGAGATACTCGTCGAGGTTCTTATTTTAATTCTAATTGCAGTTTGATGATAAATTTTTCTGCAGCTTGTACGGTTGTTGAGAATATTATGGAAGAAGGGACAACTTATGCACAAAGAGGTGATGCTTATGCTGTAAATAAAGTATTACTATCATTTGAGTTTGCTTTCACATTGCATTTGATGCATGAAATCATGAGAATCACTAATGATCTTTGTCAAGCATTACAACATCACTCACAAGATATCTTGAATGCTATGAATCTTGTTTGCACAACAAAATCACTTCTTCAACGATTCAGAGAAGATGGATGGGCAACTTTACTTGAGAATGTGAAACTTTTTTGTGGAAAACATGAGATTGAGATTCCCAATATGGATTCACTATATATTATAGGAAGGGGTCGATCTACGAAACCAAATGTAAGTAAGGATCATCATTTTCGAGTGGATATATTCTTGGCGGCAATAGACTCGCAATTGCAAGAGTTGAATAGCAAATTTAATGAGCAAACTGTGGAACTCCTAACTTTGAGCTCTGCTTTGTATCCTAATGACAATTATAAGTCATTCAACAAAAAAAATATTCAAGTTTGCATTGAAGTTTTATACTGGAGATTTCACGGAACAAGAAAGAAGTCATTTGGAATTTCAGCTGCGTCATTATGAACTTGATATATCCAATCATCCAGATTTTCAAGGTATTCTTATACTTTCACAATTATGCGGAAAATTGACAGAAATCGGAAAGTCCAAAACTTATTACTTGGTTGATCGGTTAGTTCGTCTTGTATTGACTCTTCCGGTATCTACTGCAAGAGCTTTTTCAGCAATGAAAAGAATTAAAACAAGACTCTGAAGCAAAATGGATGATGAGTTTCTTGCTGACAACTTAATTATTTACATTGAGAAGGAAATTGCCACTACTTTTATCACAAATTCTATTATAGCTGATTTTGAATCAATGAAAAGCGTCGTGTGCAATTTTCTTAGATTTAAAGGATAACTATAAGTAAATTCTCTATAATTTCTTTTGATATGTAAGTTATGAATTATTATTGTATTTTTTAATATAAGTATATATACATCACTTTATTTTATTTTTTTCCTCTTTAACCCCCAAGAAAACCAGTCTAGCTCCGCCTCTGCCTCCTCATATAAGTATATAGGTATTACTTGACTTGCAATAATGTATGTCGTGCCTTTGTAGGTTGTTGAAGAAGCACTCAGCTGTTGCAAATGTCATATTGCTTCTTACAAAAAAAAATTCATATGATTTGATATCAAATTTAGCAATCTTTAAAGGAGAATGATGAAAGAACCACACAAAAAAATCGGTGGCAAAAGATAACATATATTAAGGGGGAGAAGATGCATGAACCAAATATCGAACTTCGAATAAAAGTTCCAACATCTCAAGTGATAAAGAAGAGACGTAATCAAAAGGTGCCAAGTTATTTTGCACCTAAAATCACTATTGGTGCACAACCTTCCATCAAAAGCACATTTGTAAGTCAATAAACTTTACATTATGTTAAAATGGCCGTTGCTAGATTTTTCTATCATACCTGCATCCTTACGCATGTGGTGATTCTCTTGATTTTAAAAAATGATGGATGCAATTGTTTTTGTTCATCTTAGTTAAGAAGTACCAAATTATAACTAATTGTGAAAATATTTAGGGATGAAATTATAAATAGCCTACTGTATATAAAGAAACATTTTTTTTAAACCAAAAGTTTAAAACTATTCTTTTTTAGCTAAGAGAATATTGTTTTGGATTATTGTATCCTTAATGAAATTCATTCTATACCAGCCCATACCACCATAATATACTCACGTACCATAACGAATGTGGTTTGTACCATTATATTACACTCTTATATCATTATTAATGTAGTTTGTACCATCATATTACACCTTATACCATCATTAATATAGTCCGTACCATCATATTACATCACAAATGTTAGAAAGGTATTAGGCAAAAATCATTTCTCTTGACTAAAAAGAACAAAATTTAATAACTTGAAAACAAAGATGTTTATAAGTAGAGATGGTTAAGAACGAGAATACCCACGAATATTTACAAGTATGAAGAAATAGGTTAAACTATTAGTTGAAAGCTATCAAAGGTTTTGGGAAGAATGAGGTTGCACTATCATGTCTAATGGTTGGCACTTTATTTGTTGAGTTAGTTGAATGAGTTGGATAAACAAATATCATTCATTTAGTAATTGATAATGGAGCTAACTACAAAGTTGCTAGTGTCTTGCTTGAACAAATCATCCTCTTGTGTTGCTCATTGTTTGAATTGGTTCTTGGTCGCTAGTACTTTCATTGTTGACAAAAATATTTTGTATTTGGAGGATATTCAAGATAAAATCCTCTAAAAAGCTGCAAGATTCAAGAATTCGTCTTCTACAAATTCTAGTTGAATTTACTACCCTTAGATTTTCTTAGGACGATTGCATGCAACCAGAAATCAGCAAGCAACATAAACCAGAACCAGAAACCCTAAACTAAGAACAATGCACAAAGGAAAAGCAAGAAAACGAAAAATGCACGACGGATTTATAGTGGTTCGACTCCAACTGAGTCTACATCCACTTGAGAACAAAACCCCTCTATTAATTCACAGATCGGAACAGAAATTGATTACAAATCAGAGCTTTTCGCACATTAGGGTTCTACCGAGAACTAAGAACCCTAATTCTCTCAAACACACAGATCTATACAAATTGTGTTGTTGTTACATACTATAGAATGCGCCTATATATATCGCACCTAAGCCCTCAACCAATTCCAGAATTTGATCGCCAGTTGAAGCTAATTTCCGTTATTCCCAAAGCTGAGCCCTAGCCTGCGTTTTTCTGTTTCAACTGCTATAACTGCTGTCCGACTCAGTCCAACTCGGTGACTCAACAACCGAGTCAACTCAGCTCTGGTACAAACCCTCCAACCCGTTTCCTGATCCAATTCTGACCCGGTTTCGACCCGTTTCTGACCCTGGTGATTCTGAGTTTGCTCTTTGTTCCATCAAATCTCCACCCAAACTCTGAATCCAATAGAAGAGACTTGTTCTCACCTTTCACCATTTCAAGCAGCTGCTGTATCCCAACTGATCAAATTGATCAGATGTCTGCAATACTCAAACTTTGCTCCAGGAAGTATCTTAGTAAGCATGTCTGCCGGATTATCAGCTGTACTAATCTTACAAGCCTCCACCTCACCCTTATCAATAAGATTCCTAACAAAGTGTAACTTAATATCAATGTGCTTACACTTGCTGTGGAACATAGGATGCTTGCTCAAGTGAAGTGCACTCTGATTATCACACATCACAGGCACCCTTCCTTGCTTAATTCCCAGCTCCTTCAGAATCCCTTTCAACCAAATAGCCTCTTTCACTGCCTCAGACATAGCAACAAACTCCGCTTCAGTCGTAGATAACGCCACAATAGACTGCTGCATTGCTCTCCAACTAATGGCAGTACCATAGAGAGTAAAAACATATCCCGTAGTTGATTTCCTGTTATCTGAATTTCCTGCGAAGTCCGAGTCCACATACCCTTGGAGAATGGAGTCTGAATTGCCTTGCTTCTGAAATACCAGTCCCAACTTCATAGTACCCTTCAAATATCTGAGCATCCATTTCACACTCTCCCAATGAACTCTTCCTGGATTGGCCATAAATTTACTGACTTTACTCATTGCAAAAGATATATCAGGCCTGCTACTTACCATGGAGTACATCATACTTCCAACTGCATTGGCATATGGCACTCTCATCATATTCATCTTTTCCTGATCTGTAGTTGGCTGCTGATCTGCTGTAAGTTTAAACTGGACTCCAAGTGGTGTGGTTACAGACTTGGACTCATGCATCTGATATCTTATCAAGGTCTTTGAGATATAATCACACTGATTCAGAAATACCAGGTTCAACTTTCTGTCTCTTCTTATGTCCATGCCCAAAATCCTCCTAGCCTCCCCCAAGTCCTTCATCTCGAATTGAGAAGCTAGCTTATCTTTCAATGCATTTATCCTCTTCAAACTTCTTCCAGCCACCAACATATCATCAACATATAGTAGCAAGTAAGTATGTACTGATTTTCCTTCTTTTTCCATGTAGATGCAACTATCATAGTTGCACCTCACAAGTCCAATGCTAATCATGAAGCTGTCGAACTTAGTATACCACTGCCTAGGACTTTGTTTCAGTCCATATAAAGACCTTTTCAGTAGGCAAACTTTTCCTAGATCTTTTGGAAGAACAAAACCTTCAGGCTGATTCATGAATAAGGTTTCTTGTAAATCCCCATGTAAGAAGGCTGTCTTGACATCTAACTGGTGTAATTCCATGTCTTCCTGAGCTACTAATGCCAATAATATTCTGATAGACACATGTTTCACCACAGGAGAGAAGATCTCATTGTAGTCAACACCCTCTACTTGTGTGTATCCTTTAGCTACGAGTCTTGCCTTGTATCTGACTTTCTCTGAACCAGCTACTTCAAACTTCCTCTTGAATATCCATTTACAGCCAATTACTTTCCTATCTTTTGGTTTCTCCACCAAGATCCAAGTGTTATTCTTTTGAAGTGACAGATATTCCTCATTCATTGCTTGCAGCCACTGTTCATTATCATCTGATTTTATGGCTTCTTTGTATGACCTTGGTTCATCTTGCTCCACCTCCATGGCTGTCATTAGGGCATAATTGACCTCATCATCATCTCTGAATCTTGCAGGAGTTTTAACTCTTCTTCGAGCTCTATCTCGGGCTAGTTGATAGTGTGTAAGATCCTCAGAATCTGACTCCTCTTCCTGATCAAGTTCCCCATCAGTTAAGTGTTCAGCTGGACCACCATTTCCCTGATCCATTTCAGGGTCTATTTCTATCTGATTTTCCTGATTTCCAGAATTAGAGTCCTGAACTTTCTCCATCTGAGACTGAGACCTTTCTGTACTACTATAGCCCATCGTATTTTCTTTAAAACTGACATCTCTGCTGATAAAACACCTAGGATTCCTTGGTTCCAAACTCCAGAGTTTATAACCTTTTATACCATCTGGATACCCCAAAAATACACACCTTATAGCTCTAGCTTCTAGCTTGTCTCCTTTTGTGTGAGCATATGCTAAGCAACCAAATACTCTAAGGTGATTGTAGCTTGGTTTCTTTGAATACCACACCTCATCTGGGGATTTAAATTCTACTGAGGAAGATGGACTCTTATTGACCAAGTAGGCTGCAGTGACTAGCGTTTCTCCCCAAAATGCCTTTGGTAGTCCTGAATCCGATAACATACATCTTACCCTCTCAATCAATGTCCGATTCATTCTTTCTGCAGTGCCGTTTTGCTGAGGTGTGTAGGTGGTTGTTCGATGCCTCGAAATTCCTTTTATCTTGCAGAACTCTTGAAACTCATCCGATACGTATTCTAGTCCATTGTCGGTTCTCAGAAATTTCAACCTTTTCCCAGTCAGATTTTCTTGCAATGTCAGCCATTCCTTGAACTTTTCAAACGCTTCACTTTTATGTCTTAAGATATATATCCACACTTTCCTAGAGTAGTCGTCTATGAACGAGATGTAATATCTTCCTCCCCCATGCGTCTCTGTCCTTGAAGGACCCCATATGTCTGAATGGACATATTCTAAGATTCCAGAAGTGATATGTCTTCCTTTTGGAAATGGTGTCTTAGTTGCTTTCCCTAACTTGCAGTGTTCACACTCCTGAGGCTCAAACCCAGAATCCGAACCTATTAGCTTCTGTTTAGAGAGAACCATCAAACCTTTATTGCCTATGTGACCCATCCTTTTGTGCCACAATACTGCTTGCTGTTCAGTGTTTAAAACTACCCCAGCTTCGCCAGTGAATGTCGATCCACACAATAGATACAACCCGTTCGATTTTCTTCCTTTCAATACTAATTTGCCTTCTTTAGTTACTAGTATTTCTTCTTTGTGAGTATGGAATTCATAACCAGAAGCATTTAGTATACCAAGAGATATTAAATTCCTTTTCAGTTGGGGAATATACCTGACTTTGGTGAGGGTTTTTACAGCTCCATCATGCAACCTTAGTTGGATCATGCCTTCTCCTTTTACTTGGCAGGTATTATCATTGCCTAGCAGCACGGATCCTCCATCTTCCAGCTTTAGATTAATGAACCACGCCTTGTTGGGACACATGTGGAACGAGCACCCGGAGTCTAGCACCCATTCTTCCTCCACACGGGCTTTGGTCACACACAACATATCGGCTCCGATGAAAGGTTGCTGATCTTGAGCTACTGCCGCTTGCTGAGTATTTTGAGCTTCTTTCTTCTTCTTTTCTGGACAATTACGTTTCAGGTGTCCGGGTTTGTGACACGCAAAACATTTCCTTGTCTCCTGTCTCCCTTGATTTCCCATAGGGCCAGATCCACCACCGTTGGTTTGATTCTTGAACCGCGACTGAATATTCTTGTTCGAGTTCTTGAATCTCAGATTTAGGCCTTCTCCCATGCTTTGCGACCTAGATTCGGAATCATTTGAGAGAGCCCTGGACCTGATTGCCGTCATCACAGATTCCAAAGTCATGGAGGTTGTCCTACCATATATCATCGCGTCCTTGAATGATTGATACGACTTTGGAAGTGAGTTTAATAGTAAAAGAGCTACGTCTTCATCCTTCTGCTTCTCATCAATCGTGGCTAAGTCATCAACCAGCTTGGTGAATTCATCAAGTTTCTCCAAGATTTTATTTTCATCCGTAATCTTGAACGATATCAGTTTCTGCTTTAGAAAGAGGCGATTGGCTAATGACTTCGTTTGATAGAGAGATTCCAACTTCTTCCAAACATCCAGTGCTGTTTTCTCTTGGTAAACCTCCCTCAAGGCTTTTTCCCCAAGACACAAGATAATAGAGCTCCTCGCCTTTCTATCCATTTTCAGTCTTTCGGTTCTTGCTCTGGTGGATTCAGCTTCATCTTCTTCGGAGATCTCTGAACCAAGAACAACTTCAGAAATGGCATCCTCCCATCCCTGCTGTATTAAGACTGCTTCCATCTTAGCTTTCCATAGGGTGAAATCCCCAGCTCCGGTGAATTTTTCGACGTCCAATTTCATTGAACCCATCCTTGGTGATCTGCAGGTGATTCCCACAGACGGCGCCACTTCTTAGGACGATTGCATGCAACCAGAAATCAGCAAGCAACATAAACCAGAACCAGAAACCCTAAACTAAGAACAATGCACAAAGGAAAAGCAAGAAAACGAAAAATGCACGACGGATTTATAGTGGTTCGACTCCAACTGAGTCTACATCCACTTGAGAACAAAACCCCTCTATTAATTCACAGATCGGAACAGAAATTGATTACAAATCAGAGCTTTTCGCACATTAGGGTTCTACCGAGAACTAAGAACCCTAATTCTCTCAAACACACAGATCTATACAAATTGTGTTGTTGTTACATACTATAGAATGCGCCTATATATATCGCACCTAAGCCCTCAACCAATTCCAGAATTTGATCGCCAGTTGAAGCTAATTTCCGTTATTCCCAAAGCTGAGCCCTAGCCTGCGTTTTTCTGTTTCAACTGCTATAACTGCTGTCCGACTCAGTCCAACTCGGTGACTCAACAACCGAGTCAACTCAGCTCTGGTACAAACCCTCCAACCCGTTTCCTGATCCAATTCTGACCCGGTTTCGACCCGTTTCTGACCCTGGTGATTCTGAGTTTGCTCTTTGTTCCATCAGATTTGATACCTAGGTTTTAAACCCTTGGATAAATGATTGTGGAGAAGATCAAATTAAAGAAGTCACTCCAAATGTTGGTCGCGGAGAAGATTGAATTAAGAGTTTACTAACCTCAGATTGATACCAAAATTTAAGCTCTTGGATAAACGTTATAAAAAATAAAAATTGGTTGAAGAGAAAATCAAATTAAAAAAGTTGTTCCAACCAAAGACGAAAATATTTATTTCGGTGGAAATATCGGTGGATATATCGGTTTCAGTGGAAATATCGGATATTTTTAAAAAAAATATGAAAATTTTGTAACAAAAATAGGAAAATATATGTAGTAATTAACCAATTATTATAATTAACATTAATACATATATTGAACTTAAAATTTCAAATAAAATGATATATTTACAACAAATATAGAGATAAGCTACTATATAAATGTTGTTTGTTATGATAATATAACAAATTTTGTACAAAATAAATACATGTACTAGTTAATAATGGAGAGCCTTATTGGGAGAGCATGCATCCTGGTAATAATGGAGAGCAATTGAACAAAAAAAATAAAATAATGAAATAAAAATTATACGGTTCTGTGATCGATATATTACTATATATTGGCGAAATCTTGTGAAAATGAGGCATTTTCACCAAAAATGATATAAAACCGGTATTTTACCGAAATATCATTGAAATTTCGACGACATTTTTACGAAAAAAACTGCACATCGTTTATATGATTTTAGCATATTTTAGTGATATATCACCGAAATATCGCGATTTTTTCATACCTGATTCCAGCTGCTCAAATGTTTTTAAAGTTGTTTTCAAAGAAGAAGTCCAAAGCTTAAAAAGATTGTAACTCAAAATTTTCATTTCATTCAAAAAAAAAATTTATTTCTGTCTTTATTTAAAAACACAAAAATTATTATTACGGTCTTAAAATTCCAACATACCTTTATTTTCCATTTACAACTATCCATCCATAGCTTTTTTTATTAAAAAGGACATAAATAAAAACTTTACTCATCAAATTCTCAATAAAATATACAATAACCCGATTTCGTTTTTTCCATCCAACTTCCAAAGTCGTGAAACTTAACCAATTAGTTTCATTTCCTACTTTTGAACAATTCAAGCAAGATAAGCTCATAATTATTATCACATTTTTCTAATTATTATTATATCATTATAAGAAGTAAAACGCAATTAAAAAAAAATAAAAATCGCTGTTACTCAATTATTGTGAGTGATAGCAAGGTTGTTGTCTTGTTGCACTTCAATTCTTCCTCAGGTTTTCTTGACTAAGAAGATCAAAGAATTTCGATTCTCTGAAACCTTCATACACAGATCAGAGCTCATCTTTGCAGTGAGAGAATCGCAGAAGAAAGATCAATTATGAGTGAAGAAAAAAGGGACATCCATAATCAACAATATGAGCATCCGCCACCGCCGCCGTACGGGACATTTCAGGGTGTCGTCAACCACCCGCCACCGACGGCCATCGGCTTCCCGCAGCCTGTTCCACCGCCAGGCGCTTCTGGAGCTCCTCACCCACCCTCTCAGTATTATGCTCATGGTTATCAGGCTGTCCCAGGTATTAGCTGGATGTTGATTTTTTTGGTTACCTATTGTGAATTATGGTGTTTTAGTATGTAGTTTGTTCGGACCTTTGGATTATTGAACATTATCTGTGTGAATAGGTCAGTGATTAGTCGAATCTGTGTTCTTAATTTGGGTTCCCTGTTTTATCTTAATCAGCTGTGACGTATGGACCCTGTTTGTGTGTTGAATTGGGGTTTTGATAGAAGGTTTTTTTTTTTTTTCTTTTTTTTTTGTCAACCTTTTTAATGGAAATTGGGTCAATTGAGAACAATTTCCAGATCTTGCACTTGCAGGAAGTATGTTAAGAGTAGATAGAACCTAATGATTTGATTTTGAGATCTGGATTTCGGTTGTAATTCAATAATATAAAATTGTGATCTGATGATTTCTTATTAAAGGTAGGGAAGAGTATGGCTTTTACTTTGTCCAACAATTCCATGTACTAATCCTGTTGCAGTAGTTGTGAAGTTAAAGAATCCCCCGTTTTTCTGTTTGTGCATCGTTAATTTTGTGAGCACGTCCATATGAATGCAGGTTATGCTGTTGCAGAAGGAAGGCCTGTAAGGGAGCCTCGCCTTCCCTGCTGTGGTATTGGCCTTGGCTGGTTCCTGTAAGACAACTTTTCCTTGTTGTTCATTTGCATTTAAGAGTGCTTGCAAATTCTGAAATTTGGTATGCTTTTCTGTAAGTTAACATGTTTGACTTGATAATGTTACCATCTTAGAAACTCATAATGCATGATTAGAACTTCGTACAAATATATCAAATTACAAAAACAACAATGTCATAGTAATTAACTTTGCTTCTGTATGAAATGGGGCTGAATTGAGATCTTCTTTATAATGGTCTGGTCAGCTCAGGTGTAGGATTGTGCGGATTAGAATTTAATCACAGACTAAACAGTGTTCTCCAGTCCAAATATTCTAATCAGTTCTTTAAACTTCTGGTGGTGCCTGCATCTTTTTTTGGTATCTCCTGTAAAATGGCTTAAAAGTGTTATTTTTCTCTTTTGAGTTACTCGAATATATGGTTTATTTTTTTGAAAATTTATTACTCTTCAGTCTGTTTATATAAAGTTATAAGTTCATATTTTACTCATGATCTAGGTATCTTTGTAGAAAGAACTTCTTAATTAATTTCAGTGCGTGTACGTGTGTACAACTTAGTGTGTGTTTGTTTTCTTTTTTCTACATTTTTTCAAGTTGCATGGATCCTCATAGCTATATTTTCTTAATGAGTTAACTGGTCAGTGATTTCAATTGTTGGTAAAAGTGCTACTTTATATTTATTGAAGGTTCATTACTGGATTCTTCCTTGCTGCAATTCCTTGGTATGTTGGGGCATTACTTCTATGCTGTTCCAGAGTTGACCCTCGAGAGAAACCGGGATATGTTGCTTCCACAATTGCTGTAAGTTTCTTCTTTTATCTTTTAAAGCTACTTCAAAATTGTCTACGATATTTTTATATTTTGTTGGTTTTGATGAAGTTTTAGATCTGATCTTAATCTTTCTTTGTTTGTCTGGTATATGTCAATATATGTGCATGATTGACATAGTAACAAACCCAAAGTGATTGTGCATGTCTCTACTTACTTTTTGACATGTGTTAATATACTTTTAGTAGTTTCTTCTTTGTCAGAATGAGAGTGTGATTGAATATGTGAAGGATTATTCTAATTTACTCTATTTCTCTAAGGATTGCACTTTTCTTACAAATATGTTCATTATACATGCTCATTGTGTTTCTGACATGTCCTTAGCCAAGTAAATTCTCTGTTTCTGCTTCCGAAATGCTACAAATATCAAGTTTCTCCATTTTTTATATAGTGTTTCATTGAGTTTTGCTAATTTTTGTTTGCACAAGAAGCAAACCATCTTAAACCCAAAGTTTTTCTCCTAGATTGTACTCCAGCTTTGAGCAATGAAATTGAAGTGAAAAGAAGGTTCCTTATAGTTTGTGCTACTCATGAAATCGATATAAGGTTGCCTTCGGTTTCCCAATTCCATTTCTTTCTAACTTATACATAGACTGTAATTGAATCGAAAAGTAATAAGCTCAGCTTCGGCTCGGTTTGTTTAATTATTAAGTTTCTGTGCGTCTCAAGCTCAATTCATAAAAGACTCGCTTATTTTGTTAAATGAGCTTAATTCAAGCTCGACTCGCTACATGATAATGACTGAAAAATATATAAAGTTTGAGCTCTTCAAATATAATATGAGCTCGAGCCTATATTCAAAGCATGCGAGCCTACTTGTTGAACTCCCTGGTAGCTTGTTGAAGAACATATTTACGAACTCCGATGATGAGCTGGCCACTCGACCTTGTGGACCAAACAAATAGTAGAATACTATCAAGCTTGATCTTGGCTCATAAAAGTTCTTCAGCTTGAATTTGAACTCGAGTTCTGCTTGCTAAACTTAATGATTGGTCTAGAATTTCTTGAGCTGAGACCCAAATAGCTCACGAGTAGCTTCATTCATTTACGGCCCTAAATATACATAAAAAAATCAGTGCAGTCAATTCTTTAAGTATAAAAAAGTTTAAGGGCTTCACCAACTCAGTTTTCAGTACATTTGGGGCATACATATGTGAGGATTATACATATATTGCAGGGACACTAAACCCATGAATAACATGAAGCTTAGGTGTTTATTATTGCTTTACGATGTATACAAATTTTGTAAACTCTTCTTCCTTTGGCAGGCCGTTCTGGCTGCATTCGCAGTTGTCTTCGGGCTGACAAGGATCGATTGATGACTCTCTACTGGCCCCGAACAAACACATCTAAAGCTAGCCTGCTGTATATCTGAATTGGACTCCTCTCTTTGTATACTTGTGATGTATGTATTTATAGTGTTTTATGACTTCTATACAGTGATCTTGTAATCTTCTTGCAACTGATATTTGTGAATTTGTATTTTTCACTAATTGTACGGTATTCGTGCAACTCCCCACCTTGATAATTCTATTATATTATAGTATGTAAAATATAGTATTTTTCAGCATTTAAAGTAACATGTTTCATAAAAGGGTAATACTTTCTAACATGTAATGTAACGCTTCACATAAAATTTCAAATAAACAAAATACTACTCATACAAAACTTAAGTGTATAATTTGAGCAATAACTGTGAAACTTGACCAGATTTGGGGTTGCAATTGGATAAAGTAATACTCTATAATTTGTAATACCAAGCTTGGAATAAAACTTAAAATTTCAAATACTCCTTAACTATTGAGAGCAGTGAGCGGATAGGTGAGTAGAAGAAAATTCAGAAACAAATTATGTGAGCATTAAAAGCCTCTACAAACTCAGCTTTCCATCAGCATATCTGACTTGGATAGGACCTGTTCACTTCCCTGTATAACCAATGAATAAATAAATAAATGTACAAGAAAATTAAACTCATAATATACAGAAATATTGTGACAAGAGAAGTAGAGAAATAATATTAATGCACATGTAGCTAGCTGTACCTTGCAGGCTTCAAGATTCTCAGAAAATATGAACGATGTCGTATGCAAATCTTTTTCAACGTCAAGGAAACCACAAGTTACTGCAGATTCGGTGATTAAATACACAGTGATGAATGTGATAAACAAAAAAAGGAAAAATACTGTTTCTTGAAAATAGTGGTCTTAATAGTAAATTCAAAGACATTTAGAGAATAAGGATACGTCCAGAATAGCACGAACGACTGCAACAAGTAAAGATAACCATTGTTAGATATCATATCATGAATATAGGAAAAGAAACGGAAAACTACAGTCACTACAGGGATGAATTTTCTTCTATGACTACATCAAAATGATCCAAGTAGACTACGGCTAGCTCTAAACCAACAATCTGTGATCTCAACATGCAATCGTGCCTTTTAGATCAATCAAAGAAAAAAGTTTAACAAAATTTGGACATAATCATGGTCTCGGATTGTAATAGCCTTGTTATGCAATCACATTATTTTCCCAAATAAACTGTTTTTTAAAAGCACATAGCACAAGAATGTATTAGACTGTTATACATATGCAAAAGTTTACTTAAATGGTACAAAAATATGTTGAAAATTACCATAAGTCCGCCTAGAATGCCATCGAATACAATCTTGTTCCAGCTATCAAAATACGAGTTAACAGAGAAACCGGTCTTTGCAGCAAGTCCGACAGTAGTTATTGCCATCACTATGAAATAGAAGATAAATGCCATGAAGCCAGTGAACCCCAATATTCCGGCAATTACTCCACCTATGATAGACATAAATGTACGGCTGGAACACAAGAAAATGACCATTTTTGAGTATATTATCTATCAAAACACCTTTTTTGAAATCATAATGTTATATAAAGTTTAAAAAAATGCATACATCAAGTGGAGTAAACTAACTAGCTTGAAATCAAAGAGCAGTAAGGCAATGAGCACACCTATAATTGATAATTCTCGTGTTGTTCTGCATATTTTCGACATTGAAAGTTGGTATCTCATCCAAAGCATCACTCGATTTCTTTTTCTGCGAATCGTCATGGACTGCCATGGTTTAATCTTCTCTCCCAATTCTGAAAAAACTTCTAAAATTACCCACAAAAAAAAAAGTAACTAATTTATCAACATAAAAATCATAAATTCAGAAAACCTAATATGAAAATTACACTGAATAAAACTAACAACAACAACAATAAATCAACGCAATAACCATTTCAGTTTGTTCAACCAATTCCCAAATTCAAACAGATGCAGAATTCCAGTAACTGAGATAAACCCACTATCAAAATCTCAACTTTGAACCGATTATGAAACGAAATACTACTAAAAAGATGAATAAAAGTTGTTCAAATTGACCAAACCAAAATTCAGAAAGTTAAACAGATCTGAGTAAAAGATAGCAGCGATTTACATTAAAACTAACGCTTCAATTAATAAATCAAGCTGCAGATTGCCAAGCGGGTTATACTGCAAATGGCCAAGTGGGTTATATTGCAAATTAAATAGTAAGTATATGGCGATTACCTCGAAAATTTTGCAGGAGACGAAGGGGAAGCTGCGTCAAAATTTTCTGCTTTGTAAAGAGCTCCTGATTCTGAGATATACGGGTCAATTTTCCAGGTAATCGGATCTGGGTTTACCCGGTTTCAGATGGACCCGAATTCTATCGGCCCCACCTAGATCAAATAAGTAGAACCGGCAATTGAGTCCAACCTGAAAATAAGGTTGAGTTGGGTTTTAATAATAGTGATTCGCAAATTGATGGAATTTTTTGGCCCAACCCAAGTGGCCTGATGGGTCGAATGAATGTGGGCCAATTTGGCTCGTTGGGTTTGGATTGGTTCGAGTTTAATGGGCCTTAGTACCGACCCGATGACCTGTTAAATTAAATTTTTTTCTTTTACAACTTGTGAATCCTAGTATGATAATTCAATTCACCTCTTATACTTTTATTTATTTTATATTTTTCCTTATTTATTCATTTTTCAGGTCGTAAATAATTAGAATCTACTAACAAACTATGTAATTACAATTTTTTAGCCTTCTTACCTACTACAACACATAACTTTATGTATTTAATTAAAATTCATTTTTAATACAAAAAAAAAATTAATTGAGAGAATACTAAATTAATATTAGTATTAATAGTAATAATTAAAAATAATTTTTTTATTAATATGTCTAAGTTTGGGATGTCCATATTATTAATATTAATAATTAATAACAAAACTCTAACTCACCTATTAGGATAAAAAAAATAAATTATTTATTTATTAATATTAATACAGACATTTTAAATGAAAAATATAATTTGTTTGATTTAAAAAATTTAGTGTTCTCTCAATAAAAAAAATGGTGTTAATGATGGTGGACTAAAAAAAATAGTTACAGATTAGAAGATGAAAAAATAATATTTGTTAAACGTAGAGGAAATCAAAAAATGAAAAATAAATGATGAAAAATCCAATGAGGTAAACTTAGAGGATTAATTTTTTTTTTCTCTTATATTAAATATATTATCTTCAATTAGATAAATAGAATACTATAATTTAAATTGTATGTTTTAAATTATCTTCTATGAAGTTTTTTCTCCATTCAAAAGGTGTAAGAATTTGATAATTTATTTTTAATTTTAAAAAATAATTAGGGGTTCGGACAAATTTGACCCGACGACTCTAATTTTATAGACTCGACCAAAAGACAGAGTGAGCTAGCCCAGCTCAACCTGGTTTTATCGTTTGATCTGTCTAGTTAGGTTGGGTCGGGCCAGACCAACTCTAGGTATAAGTCTCAAGAATAGGTTTTATGAAGGGTTAAATTCATTTTTGATCTCTTACCATAAATGTGTTGTTCGATTTGATCATGTTATTTTTCAATTATCAATTTTAATCCTACAATTGAAATGTGTTCAATTTTAATGATTCTTTAGTTGGAATCTCAAAATTTCAACTAATTTTCGGCGAGTGTGCAACAGTCACTCCCAATTTCAACTCTAGAGAGAATAAAATGATTTTGATTTTAATAGAAAAATGTAGATGGATTTATGATATCTGAAAAATCTTAAATTTGTTGAGAAGATCAACTCACATGACACATTTCTGGTGGATTTTGATTTTGCTTTCCAAAATTTAGCAAAGTTCGAGCAATGTTTCGAATTACGAGACTAATTTGAAAAATAAATAACAGTTATGAGATCATTTACAGAATTGATGAAAATGATGAGACCAAAAATTATTTTAACCAAATATACTTTTATAGGAAAAATGTCAGACTGGATCTCGTATATCTAGTTTAAGTAACTAATAACTTTGAATTTAACTAAGAATAATTTTATTACAAATATAGAACCCTTCATTTTAGCCCACAAACTATTCATATTTTTATTAGAATTGATCCCAAACATTAAAAATTCGTTCAAATGACAAAAGTCAACTGTCAAATTAACATTTAGATCAAAGTTCATTTCCCCAATTTGATATTTCCTATTTAAAACAAACATCGGTTAACATCGTTAATCCAGAATTTCATCGACAGTGGCTCCACCTTGGGGTAGGCCCGACCCGTGTACAGGGTGGGATAGATCTGTGTATTTGTTTTGCCTGTTTCCAATCTCACCATGCACTAAGTATATATTAGTTTTATATATATATATTAGGATAAATCTCATAATAAAACTTAATTTATAGATTAGTTTTCAATTTTAAATATAAATTTTAAAATTTATCAATAAGGGACTCAATTTTACATTTTTTTCTCAATATAAGATTTAAAATTTAGATTGAGTTATCAGTTCAAGACAAAAATTAATTATTTTTATTTTTATTTATATTTATAGATTTATTTATATTTTAATATGTAATTATAGTTTAGATAAATTAAGATAAGTTCGTGCAATTTTGAAATGATCTTTATCCGACTTATATTAATTTATATATATATATATATATAAAATAAATACAATTCAAAAAATTAAAATTCCTTTATTTTCTTAACTTAATGAATTAAAGTATATAAAAGCGATTTTAATATTAATCAGTTTAATATAATTTATATATTATGAATTGAATTAACTATATATATATATATATATATATATATATATATATTTTTCATATAAATTAAAATTAGTCGAATGAAGATTGTTCTTAAAGCGCATTAACTTGTCTTAATTTATCCAAAATATTAATACATATTGAAATATTAATAAATTTATAAATATTAATAAAAAAAGAAAAAGAATATGAAATTTTGTCTTAAATTGAGAACTCAATCTAAATTTCAAATTGAGTCCCTTATTGAGAAACTTTTAAATTTGGGTTTAGAATTAAGAACTAATCTGTAAATTGAGTCTTGTTATGAAATATATATATATATATATATATTTTATGTTGGAATTTGTAATTTAATTAATTCCTAATTGAACACTCAAATTGATTGAATTCGGATTAGATTAGTGAAAATCGGATGAAAATGGGTTGAAAATATGTATAAGAAGTGCAGAAAACACTGTGTCCGGAGCCTACTCAGGCAATTTAGTTCGATTGATCCTGGTCGGTTTATAGTGGCCGACCAGAATCTTATGTTATTTATATAAGAGAAATCAGCTCTCTTGTGTTTGAATGCAAAAAAGTTCGAACCCCTTTCAAGTTAGAAATTTTCCTATTTATAGCCTAGGAAGAGCTCGAATAGTGGGAACTGTGTCCACTACTCCCCTTGACTTTCGCCTATTTTCATAGGAGTGGACGGTTTAATTCCCTCACGATCTCCTTATGATTGGGAACATCCTGCTTGGACTATCCTGCCCGGGTCGGCCAGGCCCTTCGAGCCTATCTTGGAAATGATCCTGGCCTTCCTTGTCAAATCCTGTTCAGGTCGGTAATTATCATTTTGAGATCGGTACTAAGTCGATCCCTCTTCCCAATTACCTACCAGGTCTTATGTCCTAGCCAAGCTCAGAGGGTTCAATGAGCTCTTCTCAACTAAGATTGATTTTGTGCTCTCTGGTCATCTGAGTTCCCCATAACTTTAGTTCTTCCTTAAATAACTTACACGGACCAATTATCTCTGATCGGCTCGGTCATTCTTGGTTGGTCGGGTCCCAAATTGATCCTCTGAAAATTCATTTCTGGTCGGCTCGACCACATCTGGCCGGCCTCCATAACTAGCTAAGAGTCCGGTCGAGACGAGCTCTTCTGGTCGGTCGATTCTGGCCGGCCTCTATAACTAGCTAAGAGTCCGGCCAAGTCAAGCTCTTCTGGTCGGCTCGACCATTTCTAGCCTTCTGGTCGGCTCGACCACTTCTGACCTTCCGATTGGCTCGACCATTTCTGACCAGCCTCTTTAGCTGGCTAAGACTTTTGTCGGGTTGGGCTCTTCTGGTCGGCTCGACCACTACTTGTCTTCTGTCGGCTCAACTACTTCTGGCCGGCCTCTATAACTAGCTAAGAGTCCGGTCGAGCCGAGCTCTTTTGGTTGGCCCGACCACTTCTGGCTTTCTGGTCAGCTCTACCATTTCTAGCCAACCTCCTTAGCTGGCTAAGACTCCGATCGAGTTGGACTCTTCTTCTAGCCTTTTGGTCGGCTCGACCACTTCTGGCCGGCCTCCTTAACTAGCTAAGACTCCGGTCAAGTTGGGCTATTTTGGTCGGCTCGACCACTTCTGGCCGGCCTCCATAACTGGCTAAGAGTCCGATAGAGCCGAGCTCTTCTGGTCGACCCGACCACTTCTGGCCTTCTGGTCGGCTCGACCACTTCTGGCTTTCTGGTCGGCTCGATCATTTCTGGCCAACCTCCTTAGCTGGCTAAGACTCCGATCGAGTTGGGCTCTTCTTCTGGCCTTCTGGTCGGCTCGACCACTTCTGGCCGACCTCCTTAGCTATCTAAGACTCTGGTCGAGCCGAGCTCCTTTGGTCGGCTCGATCACTTCTAGGCGGCCTCCTTACTCAAAGTTGTGGCCGATTCGATTTCTGGTCCTCCATATATTTGATTTTGTTCGGCTCGGGTTAGAGGTACAACAATATTAATATACATATATTTTGAATTATATAAGTAAGTTTGAAATAGTAATTTTAATATTTTCTTATTTGAAATGTTAATTATGATTAAGGGTGTGATTTTGCTAGAAATATTTAAAAACTTACATGGTCAAACTCATTTGAACTAATTTAAGGACCAAACTGATGTTTTCCCAACTTTTCTATTACACTAAGAAAATTCCAATTTTCATTTTGTAATTTACACATTGTTTATTTTTTTAATCATCAATTTTATATATTTCAATTTTAGTTCTCAAACTATCATTTTATTTAATTTTCATCTGATTTTATTTGAAATATCAATTTTGCCTACGCGTTGTTGGAATTGCTAACATGAAATATTTAATTTTGACATCTACATAGGTTGAACTTGTCATTTCGAACAGAGTCGGACTAGATTAAAGAAAAAAAACTAATAATCGTTACATGACCAAAATTAAAATATGTAAAATTGGTGATAAAAAAATCGATAACTTAAGGAAAATTGATATTTTTCCTTATACTCAAAATAAATCCTTAAACTATCACTACTGATTAATTTTCGGGGAAAATTTCAATTTTAATTCTATAACTTCCATTATATCCCTTTTGAACCATTAATTTTATTGGGTTTGAAAATATTTCCTTCAAATTTATTTGTTTTTCACTTTTGATCAAATTTTAATGAGAACTTATATTTTTAACTAGCGATAATTACTAATATGATGCCGAAAATGTTCATATGACATTCTTTATTGAATATTAGAATGTACGGGGAACATTGAGTTATGTAAAATCTTCAATTTAGGATACATATTCACTCAATTTAGTGTGGTGTAAATAAACCTTCCTTACATATAATTAAAATCCTCAATTTAGAGCATTATAATTATGACATTTAAGTTAGTAATTATCGCCAAAAATCGGATTTCCACCTAAATTTGTACTAAACTTAGATTTAAAAAGATAATATCTCAATTTTCATCTTATAACTTAGACTTTGTCTATTTTTCTACCATCAATTTTACATGTAAAATTTTGATTCTAAGTATCACTTTTTTTAAATTTAGTTTGATTTGACTGGAAGTATCAGTTTTTGCCGACGTGGATGTCGGACTTGAAAAATCCACACCAACATCTCAATATCCATGTAGGCAGATATTAACATTTGGATAAAAACCAGACCAAAATTGAAAAACAAAGATAATTAAAGGATCGAAATGGAAGGTAAATTACAAAAATCAAGTCAAACTATGACTTATTTGCACTAAGGTACCCAAACTTTGAGTTGTTATTGTACAATTGTCACATTTGTGAATAGTACAAAATGGATGCTAGATGCAAACGACGGAAGAATATTCACCGAATATTTGTTGAATATTCCACCATCGCAAAGGAATATTCAGTGAATATTCCACCATTGATTATATCTAACGGTCATTTTGTACCATTCGCAAAGATTGATGGTTGGTTAATAACAACTTAAAGTTTGAGTATCTTAGTGCAAAATGAGTCATAATTTGACTTGATTATAGTAATTTACTCAAATAGTAAAATAAACTTAGTGGTAAACAAAAAGTGAATAAAGCACAAGTTATTGGACAAAAATTGCAACATTCCCTTTAAAAATCGAAAATTTAACGAACCATTACGAGAGTCAGTAAATTAGTGTTCCAAAACCGAATAGGGCCTAAGTTATAGGAGTTGGTCGTTGGATCTGCGTGTTTTTTTTTTTGCTTTTTTTTTTAAATTCTTGTGTTGACTTTTATATTATATTACATTAGTATGACCTTTATGTACAAATATCTTAACTTTTATGTAATATTTTAACTTTTAAAAAAGAATTTCAACATAATTTGTACATATATATACCTTTATGTAATATATAAATGTACAACTAACATAACTAAAAAGTATAATTAACATAACTAAAAAATGTAAAAGGTATTACATGTGTATAATATAATGTAAATGTATTAATGCCATAACATAAAGGTATGACATCATAACTAAAAGGTATACACATTTTTTCAAAAAATGCAGAAAGTAAATTAAATGTGTGAACGCCTTCTTTAGGACGTATAGGAGTACGGGTCGGATCGGATCAACTAGGATTGCATGAATTTATGTCCGTGCAACTAATGTACAAGAGTTTTACGAAGTTATAGAGGATAATTTTTTTTTTTCTCTATTCAATAATTAGTTGTTCTGAATATAATTTTTTTTTTAACTAGAAAATCAACTCATAACTTTTTTTGTATTTACTGATCAACTTATAGCTATACTCGTAGCTGTTATTGATAGTTCCATAAACTTATAGTTACACTCATATATTTTATTAATAGTTCGATAAATTTTTAGTTACATGATATTACAGTTGCTGAAAGTTTATATATTCCAAAAGAACCATGGAATTAAAGGGAAAAAAAATGGATCAAATGGTGTATAAAAGTTCTTAAAACATATAGTGACATGCTTGCTCTAGCTATCTAAAGAGAAAAAAAAATTATTCGAAACTTCAAAATCTAAATCTAGATGTTGCTCATAATTCTTAAAAATCATTTTACATATCTGATAGAGATGTGGAAAACAACTTTCTTTTATAGCATTTATGATGTCAATCTCCTGATTGAAGCCCATACAAAATAAATTTCAACGGTTGCATAAACCATAAAAATTATTTAAGGTGTGTTTGATTTCCTCTTTGCAAGTCTGGATTCAGACTTCAAAAATTGAAATTCAAATTTGTTATAGACTCAAATTCAAATTTTACACCTACCAAAATCTAACCGCCGGAAAAACATACTCATACCAATCATTATAACAATTATTTCACAATAAATTATATATATATCATTCATTAAGTACAACATATTTTCATAATAAAATATAAGAACAATCAACATTTTTCATAATTTATTTAACATTTATAGTAAAGTATGCCCCTATATATCCAAAAATTAAACAAACATACCCTTTACTTATTCACATAAATTTTCACTATTCAAAGATACAAAGTTGAGTTTCCCTTTCCACTTAAGCCTTAACCAAATATAGCCTTAGGGAGGGACCGCAAGGAATTAAATATGATGATAAATCTTGCAACTAACTATTTCAAATCAGTCCATCATAACGACAAACTATATTTGCACAACTTTTTCTCTTGCCCTCATTTAAGGCACAAATCAATTTTCTATATATTTCTAGAATATATCAAGATTGTATTACGTGTTGATTAAGGTTTTAGTTGACTCTTACAAAGACTGGCGTCAAGGGGCAACTATAGAATTCCTCTATATATTATTGCCATTGCACCCTCCAACAACCACACATTAGTTTGCAACCATGGAGATCAAAACTAGCTACTACAATATCGTTTCTTGTGCAATCCTCCTACTAAATATCTTGCAAATGCCTTCCTTAGCTGAAAGATCAACTAGTCGTGAGACGGATCAATATACACTACTTGTTTTGAAATCTCATATCACTTCAGATCCTTATAGTATACTTAACAAAAATTGGACCAATTCGAGCTTTATGTGCGATTGGATTGGTGTCACTTGCGGCTTGCGCCACCGCAGAGTGACTGCATTGAATATTTCCAATATGAGCCTTTTAGGCACCATTCCACCTCAACTAGGGAACCTATCATTCCTAGTTTCTCTAGATCTCAAAAATAACTTTTTCAGTGGCACTTTGCCTCGAGAGTTGTCGCTACTTCATCGGTTGAAGTTCGTTTCTTTTGACGTTAACAACCTCATTGGAAACATTCCATCGTGGTTTGGCCTTTTACCTAAACTCGAGTGTCTCACAATGAGAAATAACAGTCTCACCGGTTCCATCCCGGGATCACTCTCTAACTCGACACATCTACAGTTTCTTGATTTTTCTTTCAACTCTTTACAAGGAGGGATTCCAGAAGAGGTTGGGAGACTCCACAATTTGCAAATTCTGATGATAGGAAACAATCATTTGTCAGGTGTTATACCATTATCCATTTACAACATATCAACCCTAGAAGCTATAGATTTCTCATCCAATGGGATGTTGAGTGGCAATCTTCCAAATGAAGTATGCAATAATCTCCCACTTCTTCAGACAATTGCCCTCTCTAACAATCAGCTGACAGGCCAAATTCCTGCAAATCTATCCCAATGTTCACAGCTTCAGATCTTGTCCTTATCTTACAACTCTTTCAGTGGGCAGATACCTGCAGATATAGGCCAGATAAAATCTCTTCAGATTTTACATCTCGGGACTAACAACTTGCATGGTACGTGATCCTTGATCCATTACATTTTAACATTTCATATCATATACTGCAATTAAAAAGCTTATTAGCCATAACAAAATTTTATCGCAAAAATATTGATAATAGTCGCAAAAACATTTGCAACAACATTTTTTCGATAACTTTTTGCGACAACCCGTTGTCAATTCATATTATCGGTTTTCGTGATAATATGTTGTTGCAAAAGATGGACTTTTCATGACAACTTTTTTGTCGCAAATACTCATTTTTAATTACAATAACGGCATTTGGCAGGCGTTGTACCAAGAGAAATAGGCCAACTTCACCAACTGGAGGAACTAGTATTAGAATACAACACCTTCAATGGCTCAATCCCAATGGAGATCTTCAACATCTCGACTCTTCGAATTCTCTCACTAACTGCCAATGGTCTATCAGGCCATATTCCAACACACTTGTGCTACACCTCACCCCTACTAGAACAGCTTTCCTTAAACTACAACTACCTAAGTGGAACAATACCAGACACTATCTCCAACTGCTCTTGATATGATATGTAGATAAATCAGAAATAATTCTAGGAGTTAGGAACCGGATGGATCAGCCCAAGAACCGATCAGAATCGGGGTGAACCGTGGACTTGAAGACTGGCCGGGTCATAGTAGTTAAGTTAGTTAGCAGTCAAATTGGGGGTTAGGGCTGAGACGCAGAATCCGTTTCTTTTAGCTTAGTGTTGTGAATTTCTGTTTCTTATCTAACTGAATTAGGTTAGGGCTTTAGCTGTATATATAGTAAGGATTACTCAGTTATAGAATCACTTCTCAATTCTTAGCATAGTGTGAGATTGGAAAATCTAGGGTTCATAGATTCGAAAATTCCCAAGAATTGGGGAAAATCTTGTAATCGCGATTTCTTCTTCGTTACTTAGTGGATTGCATTGATTCTTTCTGGGGTGGATGTAGGCCGATGTGGCGCGCCGAACCACCTATATATCTCGTGTGTTGATCGTATTGCATGTTCTTGATTCTCCATTATTCTTTCTGCGACTTTTCTTGAGTTTTTTTCTGCGAATTGAGTGTTGTGAGGTTTTCTCTGGTTTGATCGAGTGGAAGACGATATCCCCAACAGCTCTAATCTCAGAACTGTTTCACTTGGCTCCAACCAGTTCACAGGCTTTGTACCTCACTCTCTTGGAAACCTAAGGTTTCTGGAACGTCTTCTCTTGTTCCAAAACAATCTAAGGACTCAATCGTCTCGTGACTCGGAACTGACCTTCATTACTTCCTTGACAAGCTGCAGATCTTTGATTCAGTTGGTGGTTGCCAAGAACCCTCTAGATGGGATCATCCCATCTTCCATTGGCAACTTATCAACTTCTTTTCAATACTTTGTTGCTTTCAATTGCATGATCAAGGGTAGCATTCCTGATGAAATCGGAAACTTAAGCAGCTTGATCAAGCTCAACTTGTTTGGAAACGAATTGTCTGGTTCTATTCCAATCAGTTTCAAGAATCTGGATAAGCTTCAAGGATTAGCTCTACATAGAAACAATCTTGCAGGTCCAATCCCAGAGGGCCTCTGTGATTTGCAAAGCTTTATTTCATGTATTTCAGCCACAATAAATTCTCAGGACAAATTCCTGAATGTTTAGGCAATGTCTTGTCCTTAAGCCATGTGTTTCTAGACTCCAACATGCTGACTTCGAGCATACCATCGAGCTTGTGGCGCCTTCAAGATTTGGTCGAGCTTGATTTGTCCTCGAATTTCTTGACCGGATTTTTGCCTCCGGAGATAGGTGATTTGAAGGCAGCAATCTATATAAACCTATCGAGGAATCACTTGTCGAAGTCTATTCCAAGCAGGATTGGAGATTTGCAGAATTTGCGAAATTTGTCATTAGCAGACAACAGGCTGGAGGGTTCTATTCCAGTGTCTATTGGGAGCATGATAAGTTTGGTGAGTCTAGACTTGTCTTGTAATAACCTCTCTGGTTCGATTCCAAAGTCTTTGGAGGCACTTCTATACCTTGAGAATTTCAATGTTTCTTGCAATGCTTTAAGCGGAGAGATTCCTATTCATGGTCCTTTTAGAAACTTCTCTATGGAATCTTTTAGGGATAATAAGGCACTATGTGGGAATATTCCGAGGTTTCATGTCCCACTTTGTCATAGTCATGCTTCCAATCATAGATGGAAGAAGGTGCAATTTGCTTTGTTTATTATTGCCGGATTTATCATTGTTTTCGCGTTGATCTTTATCTTGTTAAGATGGAGAAGGAAAGACAAGACAACAACAAGTGGAGTTGATGTCTTGTACAATACACCGGCAAGAATTTCCTACTATGAAATCTTGCAAGCAACGCAACACTTGGATGAAAGTAATTTACTAGGAGTTGGGAGTTTTGGTAGTGTTTACAAAGGTGTTTTTAGTGATGGGAATGTTTTTGCTGTGAAGGTGTTTAACTTGCAAGTGGAAGCCACTTCTTTGAATTATAGCTTTGATGTTGAATGTGAAGTACTGCGCAACATTCGTCATAGAAATCTTATAAAAGTCATAAGCAGTTGCTCAAACAATGATTTCAAGGCATTAGTATTTGAATACATGCCCAATGGAGACCTTGACAAGTGGTTATATTCCGAGAAACAACCATGCTTGGATGTCTTGCAAAGGTTGAACATAATGATTGATGTTGCATCTGCTTTGGAATATCTTCACTATGGCTGTTCAACAACCATTGTTCATCGTGATTTGAAGCCTAGTAATGTGTTGTTAGACGAAGAGATGATAGCCCATGTTAGTGATTTCGGGATAGCAAAACTGTTGGGCAACGAGGAGAGCATCGAGCTCACCAACACTCTAGCAACATTGGGTTACATTGCTCCAGGTTGTTAATTTCTTGTTCTAAATTCATCATCATAACTTTTGAACCAATTTAGTATGAGTTAAAAATTTTGATCCCATAACTATAGTGTCTTTCGATTTTGGTTCCATAATGATCATGATTTCAATTTAGTCTCACAATTTAAGAATCTGTTCAATTTTAATTCAATTTTGATTGGAAAATTAGAATTTTTGCTGGATAATGCCACGTGTCAAATTCCACTTGAGATTTTCATTTTAACATTCCACCAATAAGAATTTGACACAACATTTTTCGGTGAAATTCGTCAAAATTGGATTGAAATCGAACAAATTTTTAAATTGTGGGACTACAATGAAAATTGTGATAATTATGAGATTAAAATTAGAAGACATCTTAAGAACAAAAATGATATTAACCCAATTAAGTATTGTTGTAATAATAAATGTATTGTGATTTTCGTTGTTCTAGAGTATGGTTCGGAAGGACTAGTTTCGATAAGGTGTGATGTGTATAGCTACGGTGTGATGTTGATGGAAACTTTTACCAGAAAAAGACCGAGTGATGATATGTTCGTTGGAGATTTGAGCTTAAAAAGTTGGATTCAAAGCTCGATTTCAGAGTCATTAGTCCATGTTATAGATGCTAACTTATTCATGAATCATTCAGAGAAAGACGACGTTGATAGGAACCAGCAATGTGTATTGTCTATACTAGAGTTGGCGTTGAAATGCGCTACAGAGTCCCCCGGAAACAGGATCAACATCAAACAAGTTCTATCAGAATTGCAGAAAATCAAGTATCGATATTTCCGTAGATAATTACTCATTATCTATTTATGTGACCTTTGGTAAAAGGTTTCAAGATTGAAGTAATTTATTCACAAAAATTGCAATCTTTCTGATATAGATGCAGTCAAGGTTGCTGAGCAATTTTTGTATAGTAGCTGCACTAAATTCTACAATAAGACATACATGTTTTGGATACTTGTGATGCAGACCATTTTTTCGATGAATGGTCAGTAATTGAGTACTATATGTTCAAACCCTAACTATTTTTACTTTTGGCTTCACTATAACAATGCATGATATATGAAAATCCTCACTATTTCAAATTTTATACTTTGTGTGGTTCAAATTCAATTGCTACTTCAATACAATCTTTTATATTTTGTATTTTCAATTAGTTTGAGGCCAAGAAGTATTTTCTCATCCATACTATATGTAATTTGACACTCTTTTATATAAATATTGAAATGTTGCATTTTTCCGTATGAATTTAAATTTGATATATTTTACAGTATCAGTCAAATTCTAGTTGTTGTGTATTACTATGATTTGTTCAACACCATAAAATGCATCAAATTTAAAATTACTACAACAAAGTGCAATATTTCAAAATTAATACAAAAAAATGTCAAATCATTTAATTTGATGATGAATTTATTTTGCAACTTCCAAGTTATTCTTGTGGTAAAGTGATGAAAATTGGATGTATTTGGTGAAGATTAAATAGATTTAATGTTACTAATATGTGTGAATTTAGTTTGGTTATTAGGAAGTAATTTTAGTTTCATTATAAGTTTTGTTTCTTTGTTAACTAGCAGTGTAGTTTCATTATAAGTTTTGTATCTATGTTAAATAGCAGTGTACTCGTGCAATGCATAATTTGTCATATAAGATTAATTAATTTTAGAATTTTAATGATATAATATAATAATATTATATTATTCTAAGTATATAATATATATTTAGAATTTTTGTTATTTTAGTTAATTCTTTTTAAATTATCAATTTAGTCATATTATAGTCATTTAATTGCAATTTTGGCCAAATTTCAATTTTAGTCAAAACTAAATTGTATATGTCCTACGTGGCGGACACATGAATAAAGAAATCATTTACACCTTATCAAAAAAAAAAAAAATAAACATTATCTTGAACTTACAGATTAAAGAAAATAAAGAGAATTGGACTTGAGTGTTATGGAGAGTAAAATAAAAAAAATTGATGAGGTGTTTTTTTTTTTTTTTTTTCATTTTTTATGAGGTGTAAATAATTTTTTTTATCCATGAATACGCCACAAAGGACATTTACAATTTAGTTTTGATTAAAATTGCAACAAATTTGCTATAATATGACTAAATTGACAACTGTTAAAGGATTGGTTAAAATAGCAAAAACTCGAAAAACATTGATTTTTTTTGTATATATATATATATATATAAATTTAGATATTTATTTTTAATTTGTGTCATTTTAAATCATATTATAATTTCGGGATCCAAATTATATTACATCGAATTGAAAAATTTATATTTGAAATAGGAGGTTTTTAAGTAACAATCAATTTTGTAGACTCATTATTACTTTAACTTAGAATCAAAATAAATTAAATTTAGTGATAAGAAACACTTATTATGTCATCACGTTAAATAATAAATGATATTTAATAAATAGTTTTAACTCCTAAAAATATGTTATGCATATTGCAGTGGATATAGATGTTCGTACAAAGATTAATATATATTATTATGTTTTTTGATTTATATTTAAAAGGTGATTTTACTAAATAAGTTATTAATAAATATTTTATTGATGTTCACAATTATAGATTTATTTGAAATTTTTGGTCCAACCAATGCATACAATTTAATTATTTCAAGTTGAAGAAAAAAAAGTCTATTGAATACTTAAAAATATCTTGATATTTATTTAAATAACGTATGTAACTCAATATTCAGCCGACTTGAATACAAATAAACCAAACAATTATACCAAAATATTTTTTATTGTAATTATTTTTCATAAAATTTAAACCTTTAGAAATTTTTGTTAACTTCTTTGTTTTTGTATATAGATAGGATCCACACACTTTTTTAAGACCTGACCCGACTCAACTCGACTCATCTCATAAAATGAGATTCGTGAGATGGTCTCGTATAAGACTACTTGATAGATAGATTATCGCAAATATTGCAATATCCAATATGTATGTTGGAGGGTCTCATGGTGGACGTGTTTTTCCGGATATTGGAGGGCCTTGTGGTGGTCTTTCAAATTATTAGGAAAATTATATTATCTTTAAATTTTATTTTATTAATAATTTTTTATTTTATTATTTTTTTGTAATTTTTATTTCAATCATAATTTTATGTTTAGATATTGCATGTAATATTATTAATCTTGATGATTAGTGTTGTCTTTTAAATTTTTTGGTACATCAAAATAATTTCAGTAGTATTCAATATAAGAAAATAAGAAGAGAAAAGGAATAATAGAAAAAGTAAAGCAAAAGAATAAAAATAAAAAAAATAAAAAGGAAAAAGAAAAAAAAATGGCGCCAAAGGTTGTCTTGGACTCTTGTGTCGACATGCCTCATGACTCATGAGTGGTAGCAAGAATAAAAATATCGATTTTGATAGAAATATTGGTATCTCAATTTTATGAAAATATCAAAAGAATATCGAAGAAATACCGGTAAATTTTGAAAAAATATGTATGCAGTTATTATTTCAATTATATAAAAAAATGAAAATATCAAAAATATATCGAAAATATTTTTGATTATTTTGATCGGTTAATGATATTTGAAAGAGTTGGTGCAAATGTGCAATGGATGGTTGTTGACTTGTTGCCAGTCTTTCGGAGTCTCAACTTGTGGCCAGAAATTTGTTTCCTGCGTTTGTGATGGCTGATTATTGACAGGTCATAAATTGGTGACCTCTGCGTTCCCCTGTCCATTTCTTGGTTGTCCCTCTAACTTAATATCAAACAGTTCGATATAATAATAAAATAATAATTTAAAATTTTACATTCAAATTTTAATTTTTTCAATTGACACGTGATTTGATAGCCATGTCGATTATTGGAAGAGAATAAGATAACGCTTAATAGAGAAAAGTCAACATTGATTCATTTTGAAATCTTAATTTGATAATTTTTAATATTTTAAGTCTTAAATAGATAAGATTTATCTTTAAGACTCAATGTTGATAATTAACTTATGTTTGCAGGTCCGAAGCAATATAATTCCTAAAATAATAATATTAAAAAAAGAGGAAATGGGGAATCTCCGTTTCATATAAAATAGGATTAGTTTCGGGTTGGAGAATTGGGTGGGTGCATAAATACCATCCCCTCAATTTTCTAAATGAGAAATCAAAGTCTCTCCCCATTACCCGATTCGACTGAGAATCCCATCCTATTAACAACGTAATGTTTTCCCACGGGAAATTTATATCTCTACTCATTCCATTAGTTTTCTCTTTCAATTAGATTTGAATATAGATTTTGCTCATAATTTTATTAGGCTTTCATTTATAACTCATTCTATTAGTTTTCTCTTTCAATTAGATTTTAGTATCTAATCAAGGTTTCGTAAAAATTTATATAAAATCATCTTACATAAATTTTTATGTGAAACAGATCTTTATATAGTTTTATGTGAGATTGATAATGACCGTGTTAAATGAGATTATCCACTTTTAATGATCCATATGAATTATATTTATTCAAATTCAATCTAAGTATGGCTCCTTATGTCTTAAAATCATTTTTGATTTTATAACTATAATGTTCCGATTTGGATCTCATAATTATTGTAATTTACAATTAAGTCCAACAATTTAAGAATTTGTCCAATTTTGGTGAATTTCTTCGAAAAATGTAACGTGTCAAATTCTTATTGGTCGAATGTCAAATTCATATCCTAATAAGAATTTAGCAGATGAATTTTTTCCAACAAGATTCAAAATTTCCAGACAAAATTAAAATGAAATCGGATAAATTCTTAAATTATGGATTAAATTGAAAATCGTGTTAATCATATGATAAAAATTGAAAGACACCATAATTTTGTGGCCAAAAATAAATTTAAGCCGACTCCTTATCCAACTAGGATTCAAATCCTAATCATATTGATTAAGATTCCAAATCCTAATATAATTAGGATTGATATATATCTTGTAATTCGCCTTCCTAATTATAATATCGATTTTTAAGGTTAATTCCTCATAGTTAATTTGATTGCTAATACAGTCAATAATATAAAATATCAAATATTTCAAAAATTAATGAAATTTATATAAATACCCAAATTTAATGGAAAAGTATTTTTCATAAACTAATATTCAACCCTTTAAGTACTTTAGTTTTATTCAACCATTTATAGTTAGGAAGGCAAATTTGGGAGGACCTAATTTACCTAATTTGTTTTGGATTAGTTTTAATGATTTCTGCCCCTCGTGAAAATTTGTTTTTGGGTAACAACATCCCTTTATACCCCTAAATATAACAATACATCCTAATATACCCATAAATATAACAAAACATCCATTTCTATCCATTTTTCATAGAAAATTACTATGCTACCCTTGTTGACATTTATTATTTACCAAAAACCCAAGAAAGCCATTAGCCATTTTTTCATTTTCCAATCCTTATACTTATTGAATCCGGATTAGCCCTCTGATCAATATCAGGCCCAACATACTTCTGTAAATAAAATAAAACTGAGTTTGAATCATACCTCGTCTTTGTCTCTTAAATTCCCTTGGTCTTCGGTTCAGGTTTTACGGATCAAAGATCCAATCACTAGCCCGCAGTCTATGGTTTTGAAACCAATTTTCTTGGAAACCCAAATTGCAATCCTTCTCAACGGTCACCTGCCTTTAAGGAGATCACGGGGAGACTCACTGCTGGATGATTTTTCACTCAAAATTATAAAATTTTTGGATAGAATGTCGGAAAGTAAAAGCCTTGTTTATTGAAGAAAATAAACTAAACTATTTTACAATAATTATTTTCTCTGCCATTGGAAGAGAAACTTGATTTAGCCTATCATGACTAAAACTTGAGAAGGGAAAACCCCCATGAACAGGAAAGCTTGAAAGCTAAACTATTACAAATTAGAGAGAAGATTTCTCGAAACTATGATAGAAAGAGAAGGTGTCGATTTTCGATGATCTTCTTTTGAGGCTGAAGGCCTCCTTTTATAGACATCAATATGCTCCTGTGTGGATCAATTATTGTCTTGCCAGCTTGCATTCCACTTGGTTAGTGGGGAATGGGCCAACCTTCTTTATTTCTCACTTACCGTTTGGTAAGTGCACCTTCCACCATTTATTGTTAAGTTAGGTGGCCTCGTTGTCTTCTTGCGTCGGTAACGAATCTTCTACTTAGTGGAGAGGTCCTCCACGTTTGTCTTTTGGCAGTCGTCTGTCCTTGGTGCTGTATTCGTCAAAGATGGTAGGTCCACCCATACACCTTGTCTGATGGGAATGCCATGTGCTAGAGAGAGCCAAGAAAGATCCCTTAACACCCTTTGAACCTGTATAGGGTCTTATATCTGAACCCTTTATACTGTATTTCTATTACATTTTTAGAATACAATACAACCTGCTTACTATCGAGTCCATTTAGACTTGCTTCCTCTTATTACATTTTAGGTTTTTATCTTCTAAAAACCCTTCCCTTTTCCCTTTTTCTTCGGGTAGTCGGGCTTATCTTGCTTCACTTTGAACCCTTGTCCGAACAAAGGTTTTTCTTGAGTTTGACAGTAAGAATAAAGTCGTTCCTCCCATCGTCCGATATGTATCATGTTACATATCTTTCTTCTGGTTTGTTCCGTTGACGGAACCTTGTTTTCCCAGATCAACTTCCTCTTATTTTCAAAGAGGCTCTCAGTAAATCTAGTAGTATTTCCTATCATTGAATTTAACAGGAATGATTCGTTTGTAGAGTTATGAAATATTTTGAACGGATATTTCTCCTTATCCATCTCGATGAGACAGACCCAAAGACCTCATGCTCGCCTTGTTGAAATATCATCTTCGGTAAGGGCGACTACTAAGGAGCTGTTTGCTGGGAGTATTTTGACTCTGTTTATCGCCCCCATGTCTGGTCTCTATAATTTTATAAATTGGAAAACTGGATGAGACCCTTTGCGCGTGATTTCTGGAGTGGCTGAGATAATCTTTAGCTCCAGTACATCTCCTCGACCCAAGTGTAGGTTGTTCTACCATGAATCGTACACAACAGTAGCTATCCAATCCGGTAGCTTAGAAATCTCTGGAAAACTTGGTGCGGTAGTGAATACTGAAGCAATAGCTCCAAAATCAAACCATTCTCGCACATCTTGAGGGTTTACACCTGGGAGCATCCAAAGTCTTGGATACTTGCCAGATCAAGCAGTGATTCTGCTTGGATTGATCTCATTTCTCGTAACTAATTTCTCCCATGTTCTTTGATAAACCTGAAAAGGAGAAACAGTTTGGTTATTGTTAACCTGTTTTGGGCCAGTTTGGGGCCTTAGGTTAACCTCTCCCTCTTTTTCCCCAGAGGTGTTAGGTTGACTCGAGTTGCCTGGAATTACTTCCTGACTTTCTGAATTAATATTTTTATCGGAATCCGATAAAACACTTGATTTGGCCTTATTAGCCTTTTCATCGGTATCCGATGAAAAACTCTTATCAGCAGGATGTCCTGCTTCGGGTATAAAAGTATCCTATTTGTTCATCGATGATGAACTCTTCTCGTGTAATTCTTTCTAGATCACCGATGGTGAACAGGCCTTGTTCAATGGACCCTCTAATGCATTCCATAAATAACAGTTAGAGGCTATCGCTGCTGTTAATATCTTTTGGACTTTGTCCAAATCAGCCTTTTGTACATATGATGCTGCTTCGGCTCTTGTCCTTAGCAACTCAAATGTTTTGTAAAGCTCCTCAAGATTTTTCCTAAGGTGCCTTGCTCATATCGTGATGGAATCTGCGTCAAGGATGTCCATCTCTCGTTAATAAATCTGCAAGAACATTCTCATTAGATTTCACAATGACAATATCAAATAAATAATATTGGCATTCTGTCTATCACCTAATAATACGAGCTTTTTGGATCTTTGATTCAAGTTTATTTTTTAAAAAAGCTTTAACATTAGTATTATCAACTTTTAATGTAAATTTTTTGGCTAATAAAAATAAAGACCATTTTTTAAAAGCCATCCAAACCGCAAAGAATTCCTTCTCGTTAATGTGCCAGTTGTTGTTCGGTAAACAACCCTCTTGTATATCTGCATGGTTCTTTATCCATAGATGTCTTTCTCATGAGCACTGCTGCCCATCTGAAATCGTTAGCGTCTGTGTAGACCACTAACTGATCCTCATCTTGAGGAATAGCAAGCTTTGGTAGGTTACTACAAACCTGTTTTAACTCACGAACTCTTTGGGAATGAATGTCTTCCTATTTCCATTTGGTCTTCTCATCCTTCTGTAATAAAGGACGGAAATCCTTGCGATATTTTACCAAGTCCTTGATAAATGAACCTGCAAAATTAATTACTCCCAAGAAGCTTTGAAGGTGCTTCTTATCTCTAAGAACATTTGGGAAATTGTGGATTTTCTCCACAATATGTTCCTGTAGTTCCATTCTTGCATGGTCAATAATAACGCCAACAAACTCGATTCTATTAACCGTGATTATTACCTTCTTTTCAGAAAGCACTAGTCCTTCTTTATGACATACTTCTGAAAATATTTCAAGATACTTTAAATGATCTTTCATACTTTTAGATGCAATCAGAATATCATCTATGTAAACAAATATAAACTCAAAATAATCTTTAAAAAGATTATCCATCTTTTGTTGGTATATCTGAGGTGCATTCGCAAGACCCATGGGCATTACGTTCTAGATATACTGACCTTGTGGTGTAGAAAAAACAGTTAATTTATTCGACTCTTTTTCTAACTTAATCTGGTAAAATCCAGACTTGCAATCAAACTTTGAAAACACTTTTGATCCTTTAATACAATCGATTAAGTGTTATCTAGTTGGTATATAATAACCATCAAATTCGGTAATTTTATTAATACCTTGATAGTTAATTACTAACCTTGCTTTACCTCTCTTTACTTCCCCGTGGTTTCTTACCAAAAACCCTAGGCTACTATAAGGAGAAATATCTGCTTCGATCAGCTTGAGATCGATATGCTATTTGATAATTTTTTGCATATCCTTTTGATCTTCAAGGTTAATCTGAATCAGCTTGTATCGAACCAACCCGTATCAGTATTGTTCTTTTACTTTCAACGTTGCTTCGATCTGGTTTTTGTCCCACCAAGCTAAAGGATTCTCATTGTAATTTCTCTGAATTAGCGTTTTAACATTTTCAAGGGAAAGTAGACTTTCCTCATCAATGTCAATCTGGGGTGGTCCTTCTTGTAAGACATTTTTCAGAAACTGAATAGCTTCTTTGTGTGCCTCCTCCATTCTCTCTTATCTATATGATAAAAGAGCTTCACCAAATTTCCTCTTATCCTGCATTTTAGGATGAGTTAACTTGACTTCATTATCACCACGTTTGCTGCGAAAAATAATAGGTATTATCCTATTAAAGGCCTTCTCTCACCGTAAAACTTGTATCATATTACCACAGTTAGTAGTAAAGGTTAACAGGTTCTTGTGATTATCTTGCTCATATTTTGCAAATGTTTGGATAAAATTATTCCCTAACAAAATATCAGCACCTGTATCATGAATATAGATAGGTGACATTCTTACTTTATACCATGGGGTATCGAATGCGCTACCGATCATGATTCGTGATTCTCGAATACCTTTTTGAGTATTAGGATTTTGTGGGAAAAATCCCTTCCTACAATAATAGGTAGCTTTTTCACTGCTTCGCTGGGAAAAACTCCTGGCTTTGCTGTGCAAATGCCTGAACCTGAGTCAATATAAGCTGCAAAATACTCTGTCTTATATTGCTCATACAATATCCCTACAAATATATATATAGAGAAAATACTTGTCATTCAGAATCAGAGTCGTCTGGATATTTTCTCAAATATCTCCAGGCTTCTAACATGGTTACTCGTGGGTTTATTTGATCAATTTTAAACGTCAATTCTTGCATTTCTTGAAGTCTTATGACTTCTCTTATGCTTCCTTGTTCTGTTGATACCTACTGACGTAGGGATCTTAACAAAGCTAATGTACGAGTCCTTTGTATTAAGAGATTTGAAATCTCTTCGTCTATACGCAATTCTGGCATATAAACTGATTTTTTTCTACCCTGATTGTATGTCTATCAAGGTCGAACTCCATCCATTTTCCTTCTCGTCTCTAGGGTTTGTGTTCCTTAAGGAAACTTAACCCCAGGGTCATAACTCCTTTGGTTATGCCTGCACTTCCTATAACAGATACATGATAGCCTGCTATTTCTAGCATGCCTTCGTATCTATTAATACTTGATTGTTGTAAATGATATATCTCCTCACAAGGAAACAAATTATCAGCTTTAGATATATAAAAAGCAATATGAATTTATTTCCATTCATTATTAGGGCATCTCATTTTTACATTTTTTACCCTAATCTTTTGTGGATACAAATCCTCACTTGGTTCTTTTCCTTTTAGACTAAGAATCCTATCTTCGGAAAAGGACAACCTGTTACTAATCTAAGAGTCAAACCTTAATGATCTATTTTTTAAGATAGACTGATCTTTAATTAGCAAATTAACACCACCTAACCTTGGTATCTGAATTAGGTTTGGTGTTCTAACCTTTGCAAATTCCTCGAAAATCCTTGGAATTTCTATATACTCTTTCCTAAGAAACATATCCGAATGATGTGTATTGCAAAGCGCATATGCAATTCTATACTTGATAGAATAGGATCTATTTCCTTCTTTCATAAGATCAGTTCTTTTAAAATCTTGATGAAGGGTTAAGACTGTCACGTCCTAGATTTTATAACACTTTTGAAATATAAAACTCTGAAAAATGTGACAATTTTTTTTTTCAAGCTAACAAATAACAAAATAACAAAACAACATATCATCAGCAACACCTCATCTATACCAGAGCATAAACCAATATTCTATACCAAACTGTCATCAGAGTTCTCTTAACCCAAACATATAACATTATGGCGCAACGATTATAAACATATCCCAAAAATTTAAACAAAACCAACATGATCAAAAGCAAAATAAGCCCAAGTTTTAGCCCCGCAGGTCGTCATCCATGTACACCGTCCCAAAACACCGTTGGAGCTCCAAAACATGCTAGCAAGTCCCAAAAGCTCATCAAACGTTGTCATGCTCACCTACAATGCATAAACTAGGTGAGCTAAAGCTCAGTAAGCAGAAATCATGCATGCACTGTCATACAAATGACTATAAGGACTTTAAGAATAACGTGAATGCATGGCTTTGATATCTTTTACTATGTTGGGCCCTTGACTCGTCTACAGTACATCGGAAAGGAGCTAGCTCAATAATCTCTGTACTTTACTTTGCTTTGCTTTAAAGTCATGTTTATAGCTCAATATCTTCGAACCATAACCACGGCTCGCATGCCACACAGGCACACTTTTACTTTTAAGCCATATCCATGCCTCGCATGTCACCGGCCTCGATGTACTAGTAGCGGTCAACTTTGCTTTAACTTTGTTTCTTTGTATGATTATGATGTGCATACAGACTCATCATGTCTTCTATGCATACACATATCTATGCTCATGAATGATATGTGCAAAATTCAATGCTCACGTATCATCTTTAATTACACATAAAAACTAATCACCAATATCAAGAAGCGCAAATTCACTATTATCATATAATGCAAGTAAACACATAAAATACTATGTTTATGCATTGTAGTTGCAAATGAATTTCTACTTACCTTGTCTTGTAAAATGATTACTCTCAACCTTCCGTCTCTTTTGTATCAATACCTCTAAACAAAATAATGTATAAAATGTTATATTAGATCAATAATCTCTTATCTGGGTTTAATAAAATTAATTTAGTTATTATAATGATTATATTATAAAGAATATTAATTAATCTGCTTGAAGACAAATATCCCCATGCTTAATTGAATAAAAATGATTTTTCCTTAATCTTTAAAACTTTCTATTTGACATGTATCAACTTCAATTAATTATAATAGTAAACATGAACAAATCAAATTATAACAATATATTCTATTTTATGTTTGAATAAAATAACCTAAAAGTATAACATGTTTTTATATATGAATATATATATATATACGTATATATATATATACCAACTTATCATTCTTCTCAAATTAGTTATATTCATAATCAAATTACTTTATATTATATTAATTAATGAACTTACAATTTTCAGATTATTCATTTCCACTACTAATCCAGATTCTAATATTTAATCATATATGTAAACATAGTTATACTGGATTTTTGATTTGTAAAGTCTTTGTGACCAATTTAATTAAATATGATTCCTACTATTAACTTTTTTGACTAAATCTTGTATATACATCTACATATATGCATCATGTTATTAATGAAATCCTAACCCACTAATCATTTTATAAACAATTGTTGCATCCTCTTAATTCAATAAATTTATTTAAAAATTACCCATAGAGGAAGATGCTAAAAGAAATCACTGAAACTTAGTTATGCCCTTAATTAAATAACAAATTTGTTAAAATCACTATCTAACTTAATAACTTAATATGTTCATCATTCCAACCAGGAAGAAATTAACGTCTGTATACATAAGTCATGCTTTGTAAATTAAATAAAGAATAACAATTCAAGTTTAAATTGCATACCTTATTTGGCCAAATCAACAGAGAATTTATAAGACGGAACTTTCTCTGTTAGCTAAGTATATACTGCAAAGGAAAGTGTTCTCTAATATCCCCAAATGAATTAATATATATATATATATATATATATATATATAATTATCCTTATCCACCGCCTCTTCAATAGCTTCTATGCTAAGCTTCTTATTTTATTTTATTCTATCACTATCATTATATTATTATATTATTATTCTAATAACTATTATTATATTATTTGTGGTTGACAATTCATTTGCCATATGCACACAGTACACACATATATATCAACATATTAACATTAATGAACTTTCTCATATATATATATATATATATATATATATATATATACACGCACGTCTAACATACATATTTATTAATATATATTGCACACACATCACTTACATATATATTATAATAATATTTGCAAACTTATTCTTTATATATATATATATGCACACGGCTCTTATATATATACTAACATATATATATTAACTAATTTCTCATATATATATATAGACATACCTGCAGCTGCCGATTTATATATATAATTTATATTTATTTCTTTACAAAAATTTAATATAATTTATATCATCATTAATTAAATAATTTATATTATGTACTCGAATCTTAATCAATTATAATAGGGTCTCTCAACACTAATTATATAAGAGCATATAAATAATTTAATATTTAAAAGCAAAAGATATAATCATGCAAGGTCACAAGTAGCACATAAGCAATAAGAAATGCATATGATGCATGGAGTGTATTGGTCAATAGGTAATGGGGTCTCGGGTCTCACATCCTTCCCTCCTTATAAAAATTTTGTCCTCGAAATTTGATCTACCTGAAAAGTTGTGGATATTTAGACCTCATATCGTCCTCCCTTTCCCACGTGGCCTCTTCTACTAACTGGTTTCTCCATAAGACTTTGACCAATGGTATTTCTTTATTTCTGAGTTGTTTTACTTCTCGTTGTAAAATATCCACGGGCACCTCTTCATAACTTAAATCAGATCTTAACTCTATAGGTTCACTATTGAGGACATGAGATGGATTTGCAACATATTTTCTCAACACAGAAATATGAAACACATTATGTACTTGAGACATTGATGGAGGCAAGTCGACCCTATAGGCAACCTCACCAATTCTTTCAACAATAGCAAACGGGCCAACATATCTAGGACTGAGTTTTCCTTTCTTACCAAACCGCATCACGCCTTTCATTGGGGACACTTTCAAGAACACTTGATCTCCTACAGAAAACTCTAACTCCCTTCTTTTCTTATCTGCATAACTTTTCTGGCGACTTTGAGCCGTTCTCATTTTCTCTCGGATTTGTAATATAGCATCTGCCATCTCTCGAACCATATCTGGCCCCAAAAGTTTTCGTTCTCCTACTTCATCCCAGTGTAATGGTGATCGACATCTTCTACCATACAATGCTTCATATGGAGCCATCCCGATAGTAGAATGATAACTGTTGTTATATGAAAATTCTATCAACGGCAAAAATTTACTCCATTGACCCTGAAAGTTTAACACACAAGCCCTGAGCATATCCTCTAAAGTCTGTATCGTTCGTTCTGATTGCCCATCTGACTGTGGATGATATGCCGTACTAAATGATAGTTGTGTCCCTAGTGCTTTGTGCAGGCTCTTCCAAAAGATAGATAGAAATCTCGAGTCCCTATCAGAAACGATAGACAATGGAACTCCATGAAGTCTGATGATCTCCTGTATATATAATTGTGCATACCGATCCATGGAATAAGTAGTACAAATAGGAAGAAAGTGGGCTGATTTAGTAAGTCGATCTACAATTACCCAGATAGCATCGTGACCTTTAACTGTCCTTGGCAATCCTACCACAAAATCCATAGTGATGTTTTCCCATTTCCATTCCGGAATTAGTAAAGGTTGCAAAGTCCCTGCTGGTCTTTGATGTTCTGCCTTTACCTGCTGACATGTTAAACACTGATTCACATACTGCGCTATATCTTTCTTCATACCTGGCCACCAATAATGCGATTTCAAATCTTGATACATCTTAGTAGCTCCTGGATGTACTGAATAAGGTGTCGAGTGTGCTTCTGTCATAATCTCTTCACGAATATTATTTACATTGGGTATACACAACCTATTTCTGAATCGTAGTACATCATCTTTCGACAACTGAAAATCTGAAGCTACTGTGGACGTAACATCTTTCTTCACCTTGATCAAATACTCATCTGTTTGTTGTCCCTGCTTAATTCTATCCAGTAAGGTAGGTCGAAGAGTTAAAGCTGCAAATTTAGCTTCCACTAACCCATGCATAACAAGCTCAACATTCAGTCTCTGTAAATCAGTTAACTCCTGTTTCTGAATCAAGGTCATAAGGGTAGTATTTTGGTTCGACTTTCGGCTCAATGCATCAGCTACAACATTTGCTTTTCCTGGATGATAATTGATAACACAATCATAGTCTTTTACAAGCTCTAACCATCTTCGTTGCCTCATGTTCAACTCTTTCTGTGTGAAAAAGTACTTTAAGCTCTTGTGATCAGTAAAAATTTCACACCGCTCCCCGTACAGATAATATCTCCAAATTTTAAGTGCAAACACCACCGCAGCAAGTTCCAAATCATGTATAGGGTAATTATTTTCATGTTCTTTAAGCTTCCTGGATGCATATGCAATTACTTTACCCCGTTGCATCAGTACACATCCCAAACCATTCTTTGAGGCATCACTGTAAACTACAAAATCCTGGGTGCCCGAGGGAATCGATAAGACAGGGGCCGATGTCAATCTCTTTTTCAATTCCCAAAAACTTTGCTCACAAGCTTCTGTCCATTTGAAGGTTACACTCTTTCTAGTCAATTGTGTCAATGGAGCTGCAATTTTCGAAAATCCCTCCACAAACCTACGATAATACCCAGCAAGACCCAAAAAACTACGTATCTCTGAAGGATTTGTAGGTTGTGGCCAACTGTTAATCGCTTCAACTTTACTCGGATCAACTGAAATCCCTTCTCCTGACACAACATGCCCCAAAAATACAACACGATCCAGCCAAAATTCACATTTCTTGAATTTAGCATACAACTTTTTCTCTTTCAATATTTCTAGAATTTCTCTCAAATGTGTAACATGTTCTTCTCTAGTCTTAGAGTAAATCAAAATATCATCAATAAACACGATAACAAACTTATCTAGAAAGTCTCTAAATATTCGGTTCATCAAATCCATAAAAGCCGCAGGAGCATTTGTCAAACCGAATGGCATTACTAAGAATTCATAGTGTCCATACCTTGTACTGAACGCTGTCTTTGGAATGTCTTCCTCTTTAATTTTCAGCTGATGATAACCTGATCGCAAATCAATCTTGGAGAATACAGCCGCACCTTGAAGTTGATCAAATAAGTCATCGATTCTCGGTAAAGGATATTTGTTCTTGATAGTAACTTTATTCAAATCTCGGTAATCTATACACATCCTCATTGTACCATCTTTCTTCCGAACAAATAGAACTGGTGCACCCCATGGTGAAAAACTTGGTTTAATAAAACCTTTATCAAGTAACTCTTGTAATTGTGTCTTCAGTTCCTTTAACTCAGATGGTGCCATTCGATAAGGTGATTTCGATATCGGAGCAGTCCCTGGGTACACCTCAATCACAAATTCTATTTCTCGGTCTGGTGGCAAACCTGGAAGATCATCTGGAAATACCTCAGGATAATCTCGAACTATAGGTACTTCATTAACAGTCAAGCAATGTTGCTCTTCAAGATTCATAATACTAACTAAATAACCTTCACAACCGAGATCCAATAACCGTTGTGCTCTCATTGCCGATATTACTGGAAATCTAGAATTTCTCTTTATCCCAACAAAGACAAATGGCTCATCCCCAGGCGGTTGAAATGTAATTATTCTTTTCTGACAATCTATACTAGCACAATATTTTGCTAACCAATCCATGCCCAAGATCACATCATAGTCATTCATATCCAACACAATTAGATCAACATGGAGTTCTCTACCTTCAATATGGATAGTGCAACCTCGTAAAAGCTGATTGGTTTGTTTTGACTCTCCAGAAGGAATCATAACATTGTAACTGTTTTCTACTATATCAGGTTTTCTACCCATTTTCCTAACATACCCAGTGGATGCAAAAGAATGTGTAGCTCCAGAGTCAAACAATACAAATGCAAAAGTACTACAGATAAGAATATTACCTGTTACGACTGATGGGTTTGACTCTGCATCCTTTTTAGTCATAGTAAAAACCCTTGCAGGCACTCTTCCTGGGACTACCACTTTCGCTCTGTTTGGACATACAGTAGAAATATGTCCTGGTTGACCACAAGTATAGCAAACAGGGCTACCTAGGCGACAAACTCCGCTATGTGGTCTCCCACATTTAGAGCAAATATTTGGTGGCATCGGTGCTCCTCCCTGAGTAGGTCTCATCCTCTTATTTGAGTCACCTTGTTCTTGACCCTGTTTAGGCTGAAAATTTGGTCTCGGACCCTGAAATTGGGCTGGCCTTTTCCTTTCATTCCCCACCCAACGTTGTCCCTGTCTCTGGGTGAGCTGACGTCGAGCTTCTTGTGCTTGCCGTATTCTTTGATCAGCCTGTTCAGCAACTAGTGCTCGCTCAGCAATTTGCGAAAAAGTAACTCCGGACATACCAACCATACAAACATCTCTATAAAGTTCGGGTCGCAACCCCTCAGCAAACCTTTCCACCTTTAGTACTTCGGTTCGAACTATATGCTCAGCAAACATAGACAACTGTTCAAATTTGGAAATATAGTCTGCAACTGTCATACCTCCCTGCTTCAACTGTATAAACTCATTCATTTTCATTGCACGAGCTGGAGCTGTAAAGTATTTGTTTCTGAAAAGTTCTTTAAACCGATCCCAAGTCATAGTTTCCACGTTCTCGATGACTTTCACTGTATCCCACCAATACCCTGCACGTCCCCGTAACATGAATGAAGCACATAACACCTTTTCTTCATTCGTCACTCTACCGTATAGAAACATATTGTCAATCGTTCTCAGCCAATTCTCTGCCTCTGTGGGATCTACTGCAGTTTCGAATGTCGGTGGATTAAGTTTTCTAAACCTTTCCCCGATTGCCTCTACTGGTTCTGTTCGTGCTTGTGACTGATTTCCATCTCTAGTTTGTTCACCCATATCTCTCTGTTGGATAAGCTGTTGGATCTGTTGGGATTGTTGTTCAACCAATCCCGTTAATCTTTCAATAAGAGCATCACGACTAGTGTCTGCAGCTGAAGAATTATTTTCCTCGCCCCCAGTACCTCCACTAGACTCACCTCTAGTCCTCACCATGGCTATATCACTGACTGTATGCAATAATATGGCACAGACCAATATAATACATGAAATAACGCAAAACATATATAAATAAAGCTTACCGGCATGATTCGGGTCCACCAGTTTTGAGCTCATGTACACGAACAGTCTACAGAACTAAAACCAGGCTCTGATACCACTCTGTCACGTCCTAGATTTTATAACACTTTTGAAATATAAAACTCTGAAAAATGTGACAATTTTTTTTTTCAAGCTAACAAATAACAAAATAACAAAACAACATATCATCAGCAACACCTCATCTATACCAGAGCATAAACCAATATTCTATACCAAACTGTCATCAGAGTTCTCTTAACCCAAACATATAACATTATGGCGCAACGATTATAAACATATCCCAAAAATTTAAACAAAACCAACATGATCAAAAGCAAAATAAGCCCAAGTTTTAGCCCCGCAGGTCGTCATCCATGTACACCGTCCCAAAACACCGTTGGAGCTCCAAAACATGCTAGCAAGTCCCAAAAGCTCATCAAACGTTGTCATGCTCACCTACAATGCATAAACTAGGTGAGCTAAAGCTCAGTAAGCAGAAATCATGCATGCACTGTCATACAAATGACTATAAGGACTTTAAGAATAACGTGAATGCATGGCTTTGATATCTTTTACTATGTTGGGCCCTTGACTCGTCTACAGTACATCGGAAAGGAGCTAGCTCAATAATCTCTGTACTTTACTTTGCTTTGCTTTAAAGTCATGTTTATAGCTCAATATCTTCGAACCATAACCACGGCTCGCATGCCACACAGGCACACTTTTACTTTTAAGCCATATCCATGCCTCGCATGTCACCGGCCTCGATGTACTAGTAGCGGTCAACTTTGCTTTAACTTTGTTTCTTTGTATGATTATGATGTGCATACAGACTCATCATGTCTTCTATGCATACACATATCTATGCTCATGAATGATATGTGCAAAATTCAATGCTCACGTATCATCTTTAATTACACATAAAAACTAATCACCAATATCAAGAAGCGCAAATTCACTATTATCATATAATGCAAGTAAACACATAAAATACTATGTTTATGCATTGTAGTTGCAAATGAATTTCTACTTACCTTGTCTTGTAAAATGATTACTCTCAACCTTCCGTCTCTTTTGTATCAATACCTCTAAACAAAATAATGTATAAAATGTTATATTAGATCAATAATCTCTTATCTGGGTTTAATAAAATTAATTTAGTTATTATAATGATTATATTATAAAGAATATTAATTAATCTGCTTGAAGACAAATATCCCCATGCTTAATTGAATAAAAATGATTTTTCCTTAATCTTTAAAACTTTCTATTTGACATGTATCAACTTCAATTAATTATAATAGTAAACATGAACAAATCAAATTATAACAATATATTCTATTTTATGTTTGAATAAAATAACCTAAAAGTATAACATGTTTTTATATATGAATATATATATATATACGTATATATATATATACCAACTTATCATTCTTCTCAAATTAGTTATATTCATAATCAAATTACTTTATATTATATTAATTAATGAACTTACAATTTTCAGATTATTCATTTCCACTACTAATCCAGATTCTAATATTTAATCATATATGTAAACATAGTTATACTGGATTTTTGATTTGTAAAGTCTTTGTGACCAATTTAATTAAATATGATTCCTACTATTAACTTTTTTGACTAAATCTTGTATATACATCTACATATATGCATCATGTTATTAATGAAATCCTAACCCACTAATCATTTTATAAACAATTGTTGCATCCTCTTAATTCAATAAATTTATTTAAAAATTACCCATAGAGGAAGATGCTAAAAGAAATCACTGAAACTTAGTTATGCCCTTAATTAAATAACAAATTTGTTAAAATCACTATCTAACTTAATAACTTAATATGTTCATCATTCCAACCAGGAAGAAATTAACGTCTGTATACATAAGTCATGCTTTGTAAATTAAATAAAGAATAACAATTCAAGTTTAAATTGCATACCTTATTTGGCCAAATCAACAGAGAATTTATAAGACGGAACTTTCTCTGTTAGCTAAGTATATACTGCAAAGGAAAGTGTTCTCTAATATCCCCAAATGAATTAATATATATATATATATATATATATATATATATATATATAATTATCCTTATCCACCGCCTCTTCAATAGCTTCTATGCTAAGCTTCTTATTTTATTTTATTCTATCACTATCATTATATTATTATATTATTATTCTAATAACTATTATTATATTATTTGTGGTTGACAATTCATTTGCCATATGCACACAGTACACACATATATATCAACATATTAACATTAATGAACTTTCTCATATATATATATATATATATATATATATATACACGCACGTCTAACATACATATTTATTAATATATATTGCACACACATCACTTACATATATATTATAATAATATTTGCAAACTTATTCTTTATATATATATATATGCACACGGCTCTTATATATATACTAACATATATATATTAACTAATTTCTCATATATATATATAGACATACCTGCAGCTGCCGATTTATATATATAATTTATATTTATTTCTTTACAAAAATTTAATATAATTTATATCATCATTAATTAAATAATTTATATTATGTACTCGAATCTTAATCAATTATAATAGGGTCTCTCAACACTAATTATATAAGAGCATATAAATAATTTAATATTTAAAAGCAAAAGATATAATCATGCAAGGTCACAAGTAGCACATAAGCAATAAGAAATGCATATGATGCATGGAGTGTATTGGTCAATAGGTAATGGGGTCTCGGGTCTCACATCCTTCCCTCCTTATAAAAATTTTGTCCTCGAAATTTGATCTACCTGAAAAGTTGTGGATATTTAGACCTCATATCGTCCTCCCTTTCCCACGTGGCCTCTTCTACTAACTGGTTTCTCCATAAGACTTTGACCAATGGTATTTCTTTATTTCTGAGTTGTTTTACTTCTCGTTGTAAAATATCCACGGGCACCTCTTCATAACTTAAATCAGATCTTAACTCTATAGGTTCACTATTGAGGACATGAGATGGATTTGCAACATATTTTCTCAACACAGAAATATGAAACACATTATGTACTTGAGACATTGATGGAGGCAAGTCGACCCTATAGGCAACCTCACCAATTCTTTCAACAATAGCAAACGGGCCAACATATCTAGGACTGAGTTTTCCTTTCTTACCAAACCGCATCACGCCTTTCATTGGGGACACTTTCAAGAACACTTGATCTCCTACAGAAAACTCTAACTCCCTTCTTTTCTTATCTGCATAACTTTTCTGGCGACTTTGAGCCGTTCTCATTTTCTCTCGGATTTGTAATATAGCATCTGCCATCTCTCGAACCATATCTGGCCCCAAAAGTTTTCGTTCTCCTACTTCATCCCAGTGTAATGGTGATCGACATCTTCTACCATACAATGCTTCATATGGAGCCATCCCGATAGTAGAATGATAACTGTTGTTATATGAAAATTCTATCAACGGCAAAAATTTACTCCATTGACCCTGAAAGTTTAACACACAAGCCCTGAGCATATCCTCTAAAGTCTGTATCGTTCGTTCTGATTGCCCATCTGACTGTGGATGATATGCCGTACTAAATGATAGTTGTGTCCCTAGTGCTTTGTGCAGGCTCTTCCAAAAGATAGATAGAAATCTCGAGTCCCTATCAGAAACGATAGACAATGGAACTCCATGAAGTCTGATGATCTCCTGTATATATAATTGTGCATACCGATCCATGGAATAAGTAGTACAAATAGGAAGAAAGTGGGCTGATTTAGTAAGTCGATCTACAATTACCCAGATAGCATCGTGACCTTTAACTGTCCTTGGCAATCCTACCACAAAATCCATAGTGATGTTTTCCCATTTCCATTCCGGAATTAGTAAAGGTTGCAAAGTCCCTGCTGGTCTTTGATGTTCTGCCTTTACCTGCTGACATGTTAAACACTGATTCACATACTGCGCTATATCTTTCTTCATACCTGGCCACCAATAATGCGATTTCAAATCTTGATACATCTTAGTAGCTCCTGGATGTACTGAATAAGGTGTCGAGTGTGCTTCTGTCATAATCTCTTCACGAATATTATTTACATTGGGTATACACAACCTATTTCTGAATCGTAGTACATCATCTTTCGACAACTGAAAATCTGAAGCTACTGTGGACGTAACATCTTTCTTCACCTTGATCAAATACTCATCTGTTTGTTGTCCCTGCTTAATTCTATCCAGTAAGGTAGGTCGAAGAGTTAAAGCTGCAAATTTAGCTTCCACTAACCCATGCATAACAAGCTCAACATTCAGTCTCTGTAAATCAGTTAACTCCTGTTTCTGAATCAAGGTCATAAGGGTAGTATTTTGGTTCGACTTTCGGCTCAATGCATCAGCTACAACATTTGCTTTTCCTGGATGATAATTGATAACACAATCATAGTCTTTTACAAGCTCTAACCATCTTCGTTGCCTCATGTTCAACTCTTTCTGTGTGAAAAAGTACTTTAAGCTCTTGTGATCAGTAAAAATTTCACACCGCTCCCCGTACAGATAATGTCTCCAAATTTTAAGTGCAAACACCACCGCAGCAAGTTCCAAATCATGTATAGGGTAATTATTTTCATGTTCTTTAAGCTTCCTGGATGCATATGCAATTACTTTACCCCGTTGCATCAGTACACATCCCAAACCATTCTTTGAGGCATCACTGTAAACTACAAAATCCTGGGTGCCCGAGGGAATCGATAAGACAGGGGCCGATGTCAATCTCTTTTTCAATTCCCAAAAACTTTGCTCACAAGCTTCTGTCCATTTGAAGGTTACACTCTTTCTAGTCAATTGTGTCAATGGAGCTGCAATTTTCGAAAATCCCTCCACAAACCTACGATAATACCCAGCAAGACCCAAAAAACTACGTATCTCTGAAGGATTTGTAGGTTGTGGCCAACTGTTAATCGCTTCAACTTTACTCGGATCAACTGAAATCCCTTCTCCTGACACAACATGCCCCAAAAATACAACACGATCCAGCCAAAATTCACATTTCTTGAATTTAGCATACAACTTTTTCTCTTTCAATATTTCTAGAATTTCTCTCAAATGTGTAACATGTTCTTCTCTAGTCTTAGAGTAAATCAAAATATCATCAATAAACACGATAACAAACTTATCTAGAAAGTCTCTAAATATTCGGTTCATCAAATCCATAAAAGCCGCAGGAGCATTTGTCAAACCGAATGGCATTACTAAGAATTCATAGTGTCCATACCTTGTACTGAACGCTGTCTTTGGAATGTCTTCCTCTTTAATTTTCAGCTGATGATAACCTGATCGCAAATCAATCTTGGAGAATACAGCCGCACCTTGAAGTTGATCAAATAAGTCATCGATTCTCGGCAAAGGATATTTGTTCTTGATAGTAACTTTATTCAAATCTCGGTAATCTATACACATCCTCATTGTACCATCTTTCTTCCGAACAAATAGAACTGGTGCACCCCATGGTGAAAAACTTGGTTTAATAAAACCTTTATCAAGTAACTCTTGTAATTGTGTCTTCAGTTCCTTTAACTCAGATGGTGCCATTCGATAAGGTGATTTCGATATCGGAGCAGTCCCTGGGTACACCTCAATCACAAATTCTATTTCTCGGTCTGGTGGCAAACCTGGAAGATCATCTGGAAATACCTCAGGATAATCTCGAACTATAGGTACTTCATTAACAGTCAAGCAATGTTGCTCTTCAAGATTCATAATACTAACTAAATAACCTTCACAACCGAGATCCAATAACCGTTGTGCTCTCATTGCCGATATTACTGGAAATCTAGAATTTCTCTTTATCCCAACAAAGACAAATGGCTCATCCCCAGGCGGTTGAAATGTAATTATTCTTTTCTGACAATCTATACTAGCACAATATTTTGCTAACCAATCCATGCCCAAGATCACATCATAGTCATTCATATCCAACACAATTAGATCAACATGGAGTTCTCTACCTTCAATATGGATAGTGCAACCTCGTAAAAGCTGATTGGTTTGTTTTGACTCTCCAGAAGGAATCATAACATTGTAACTGTTTTCTACTATATCAGGTTTTCTACCCATTTTCCTAACATACCCAGTGGATGCAAAAGAATGTGTAGCTCCAGAGTCAAACAATACAAATGCAAAAGTACTACAGATAAGAATATTACCTGTTACGACTGATGGGTTTGACTCTGCATCCTTTTTAGTCATAGTAAAAACCCTTGCAGGCACTCTTCCTGGGACTACCACTTTCGCTCTGTTTGGACATACAGTAGAAATATGTCCTGGTTGACCACAAGTATAGCAAACAGGGCTACCTAGGCGACAAACTCCGCTATGTGGTCTCCCACATTTAGAGCAAATATTTGGTGGCATCGGTGCTCCTCCCTGAGTAGGTCTCATCCTCTTATTTGAGTCACCTTGTTCTTGACCCTGTTTAGGCTGAAAATTTGGTCTCGGACCCTGAAATTGGGCTGGCCTTTTCCTTTCATTCCCCACCCAACGTTGTCCCTGTCTCTGGGTGAGCTGACGTCGAGCTTCTTGTGCTTGCCGTATTCTTTGATCAGCCTGTTCAGCAACTAGTGCTCGCTCAGCAATTTGCGAAAAAGTAACTCCGGACATACCAACCATACAAACATCTCTATAAAGTTCGGGTCGCAACCCCTCAGCAAACCTTTCCACCTTTAGTACTTCGGTTCGAACTATATGCTCAGCAAACATAGACAACTGTTCAAATTTGGAAATATAGTCTGCAACTGTCATACCTCCCTGCTTCAACTGTATAAACTCATTCATTTTCATTGCACGAGCTGGAGCTGTAAAGTATTTGTTTCTGAAAAGTTCTTTAAACCGATCCCAAGTCATAGTTTCCACGTTCTCGATGACTTTCACTGTATCCCACCAATACCCTGCACGTCCCCGTAACATGAATGAAGCACATAACACCTTTTCTTCATTCGTCACTCTACCGTATAGAAACATATTGTCAATCGTTCTCAGCCAATTCTCTGCCTCTGTGGGATCTACTGCAGTTTCGAATGTCGGTGGATTAAGTTTTCTAAACCTTTCCCCGATTGCCTCTACTGGTTCTGTTCGTGCTTGTGACTGATTTCCATCTCTAGTTTGTTCACCCATATCTCTCTGTTGGATAAGCTGTTGGATCTGTTGGGATTGTTGTTCAACCAATCCCGTTAATCTTTCAATAAGAGCATCACGACTAGTGTCTGCAGCTGAAGAATTATTTTCCTCGCCCCCAGTACCTCCACTAGACTCACCTCTAGTCCTCACCATGGCTATATCACTGACTGTATGCAATAATATGGCACAGACCAATATAATACATGAAATAACGCAAAACATATATAAATAAAGCTTACCGGCATGATTCGGGTCCACCAGTTTTGAGCTCATGTACACGAACAGTCTACAGAACTAAAACCAGGCTCTGATACCACTCTGTCACGTCCTAGATTTTATAACACTTTTGAAATATAAAACTCTGAAAAATGTGACAATTTTTTTTTTCAAGCTAACAAATAACAAAATAACAAAACAACATATCATCAGCAACACCTCATCTATACCAGAGCATAAACCAATATTCTATACCAAACTGTCATCAGAGTTCTCTTAACCCAAACATATAACATTATGGCGCAACGATTATAAACATATCCCAAAAATTTAAACAAAACCAACATGATCAAAAGCAAAATAAGCCCAAGTTTTAGCCCCGCAGGTCGTCATCCATGTACACCGTCCCAAAACACCGTTGGAGCTCCAAAACATGCTAGCAAGTCCCAAAAGCTCATCAAACGTTGTCATGCTCACCTACAATGCATAAACTAGGTGAGCTAAAGCTCAGTAAGCAGAAATCATGCATGCACTGTCATACAAATGACTATAAGGACTTTAAGAATAACGTGAATGCATGGCTTTGATATCTTTTACTATGTTGGGCCCTTGACTCGTCTACAGTACATCGGAAAGGAGCTAGCTCAATAATCTCTGTACTTTACTTTGCTTTGCTTTAAAGTCATGTTTATAGCTCAATATCTTCGAACCATAACCACGGCTCGCATGCCACACAGGCACACTTTTACTTTTAAGCCATATCCATGCCTCGCATGTCACCGGCCTCGATGTACTAGTAGCGGTCAACTTTGCTTTAACTTTGTTTCTTTGTATGATTATGATGTGCATACAGACTCATCATGTCTTCTATGCATACACATATCTATGCTCATGAATGATATGTGCAAAATTCAATGCTCACGTATCATCTTTAATTACACATAAAAACTAATCACCAATATCAAGAAGCGCAAATTCACTATTATCATATAATGCAAGTAAACACATAAAATACTATGTTTATGCATTGTAGTTGCAAATGAATTTCTACTTACCTTGTCTTGTAAAATGATTACTCTCAACCTTCCGTCTCTTTTGTATCAATACCTCTAAACAAAATAATGTATAAAATGTTATATTAGATCAATAATCTCTTATCTGGGTTTAATAAAATTAATTTAGTTATTATAATGATTATATTATAAAGAATATTAATTAATCTGCTTGAAGACAAATATCCCCATGCTTAATTGAATAAAAATGATTTTTCCTTAATCTTTAAAACTTTCTATTTGACATGTATCAACTTCAATTAATTATAATAGTAAACATGAACAAATCAAATTATAACAATATATTCTATTTTATGTTTGAATAAAATAACCTAAAAGTATAACATGTTTTTATATATGAATATATATATATATACGTATATATATATATACCAACTTATCATTCTTCTCAAATTAGTTATATTCATAATCAAATTACTTTATATTATATTAATTAATGAACTTACAATTTTCAGATTATTCATTTCCACTACTAATCCAGATTCTAATATTTAATCATATATGTAAACATAGTTATACTGGATTTTTGATTTGTAAAGTCTTTGTGACCAATTTAATTAAATATGATTCCTACTATTAACTTTTTTGACTAAATCTTGTATATACATCTACATATATGCATCATGTTATTAATGAAATCCTAACCCACTAATCATTTTATAAACAATTGTTGCATCCTCTTAATTCAATAAATTTATTTAAAAATTACCCATAGAGGAAGATGCTAAAAGAAATCACTGAAACTTAGTTATGCCCTTAATTAAATAACAAATTTGTTAAAATCACTATCTAACTTAATAACTTAATATGTTCATCATTCCAACCAGGAAGAAATTAACGTCTGTATACATAAGTCATGCTTTGTAAATTAAATAAAGAATAACAATTCAAGTTTAAATTGCATACCTTATTTGGCCAAATCAACAGAGAATTTATAAGACGGAACTTTCTCTGTTAGCTAAGTATATACTGCAAAGGAAAGTGTTCTCTAATATCCCCAAATGAATTAATATATATATATATATATATATATATAATTATCCTTATCCACCGCCTCTTCAATAGCTTCTATACTAAGCTTCTTATTTTATTTTATTCTATCACTATCATTATATTATTATATTATTATTCTAATAACTATTATTATATTATTTGTGGTTGACAATTCATTTGCCATATGCACACAGTACACACATATATATCAACATATTAACATTAATGAACTTTCTCATATATATATATATATATATATATATATACACGCACGTCTAACATACATATTTATTAATATATATTGCACACACATCACTTACATATATATTATAATAATATTTGCAAACTTATTCTTTATATATATATATATATATGCATACGGCTCTTATATATATACTAACATATATATATTAACTAATTTCTCATATATATATATATAGACATACCTGCAGCTGCCGATTTATATATATAATTTATATTTATTTCTTTACAAAAATTTAATATAATTTATATCATCATTAATTAAATAATTTATATTATGTACTCGAATCTTAATCAATTATAATAGGGTCTCTCAACACTAATTATATAAGAGCATATAAATAATTTAATATTTAAAAGCAAAAGATATAATCATGCAAGGTCACAAGTAGCACATAAGCAATAAGAAATGCATATGATGCATGGAGTGTATTGGTCAATAGGTAATGGGGTCTCGGGTCTCACAAAGACTCTACTGAAATCTTGGTCAGCTAGATTGAATGCAATCCCAGGATGAATGTCAAACATAAGTTTTCCAGCATACAAATTACCTACCATTGTTCCAAGACAACTTTCTCTTAAATTATTGATTTTTCTATCCATCACAGATAAATGTAATTCAGAATCAATTCCCTCTTTGAAGGTAGCTTTAATCATTACTTCAATGGTTCCAATATGGATCCATTTCATCGTGACCGCTACTTCTTCTTTGATACGACTTAATTCCTCAAGAATTTCTTCTTTTGGAATAAGCTGCATCTCAATTTTATTACCAGTTAACCCTATTGGAATAGAGAACTCACTTGAGTTCACCCGGTAAATGATGTGATGCTTGCGTTGTCTTATTCCGATCTTGTCACAAAATCGATTAAGACTTCCAATCTTAAATCCATCGTAAGGACTTAAGGCTGAATCTTGTTGTATAATTTTTTCCATCGTTTTGTTTGAGATGGTCATTTTTGAAAAAAATCCTGATAGACTATCCGATGTCTGGAGTCTATCTTCCTGTTCGCCGGAGCTACTCGTCTGATTTTGTATATGATCCATCGGTACCTTCTGAATCAGATTCATACTCTTCTTCATAGATGCTTTCATCTGAAGAGATATCTTCGAATTTGTACACTGGCACCAAATCACCATAAAAGACAGCATCTAGGATGTTTCTTGTAGGCTCGAACTGGCGCACTTCCTTCTGCTTTTGTGGGCAATCGGGCGAAATATAACCTCTGGCACCGCACGTCCAGCAGTTGCAATCCTTGAAACTTTCGTTGGTTCGAGTGTGAGCTCGTTTGAAAGTTCTTCTTTTAGTTGTTCCTCCTGATGTCTTCCCTGTGGATCTAGATCCTTGTGAAGAAAACCTGGAAGGACCAGACTTTTGACCAGATTTGTAAGATCTAGCCTTTGATTTGGACCATCATGATCTCCCTTGTTTGGAAGATCTCCTGTATGATCCTCCGGACTTAAATTGAAACCCTCTTTTGAAGTGTTTCTTTCTCTTTCCGTGTCTTTCATGACGTGGTTCTCCAATGATGCTTGGAAAATCATTGTTGTCGCAACAAAGAGAAGTTCTTTTCATCATTCCTCTTAGTTTCTTCTTGTTTTTGTGTAGTGTCGCTTGTTGACACCACTCTCTTATGCTATCCTTAAAAAAAGACATCCTTCTGGCCACTGAATCGATCATTCCTGGAGGTAGCTTGTAAGTTTACGTAAGCATCTCTCTCCATGGACTGCATATCTTTGCAAAGAATAAATCTGTTGCAACATTCAATGGTACCTGAGCTTGGAAATAATATTTGCGGAACCAGAATATGTATTCATCCCCATAACATATATCCCTTAATTCGAAAGCAAATAAGGCTTGCATATGCTCTCGTTTCTTCTCGTCTTTTCTTTCCTCAAAGTATCCATCACCAAGGAAACATACTTTAAGTAAATGACCCATCCTCTCGATAATTGAAAAAATATTATCATTGGATAGGATCTCCTTTTTGACAGGATCTTCTGTCATTTCCCATGCTCTTTTGGCTGAACCCTTCAAACTATTTACCAATAGTTGGCAAAAATGTTCTTTATCAATGTCCAGCGCCGACGAAGCAATCTTCATGGATGACATCCATTCATCAATCAAAGATTCCATGTTTCTAAAATCTATGATGTCCTTTGTGAGCATCAACCCGAATGAATGTGTAGGTTCAAGCATCATTTTTGCCCAAGGGCTATTGGATGTCGTCTTATCCCCTCCTGATTGTCTCTTATGTTGTCGAGCTATGTAGGCCCCATAGTCGACTTCATCCTTTTTCCAAGGTTGTTGAGGAACGGGTATTTCTGGTACTCCAGTACTCGTACTCTCGTCTTCCTGTTTTGGAATAGGATCATTTATCTTGAGATTTACCAGATCCACAATTCCTAAATTGGAAAGGGATTCGGTTAATTCTGCAAGATCTACTCTTGAGACTTCCATCCAACTTGTCGTATGAGGTCAAGTAGGAGTTCGTCGTTACTTTTAGACTTCGGCACTTCCGTAGCCTTTCATTTGGAAATGATTGGAATATCTCCGAACGAATCTTTGAAACGTTCGTTCATTGATCTACCAGTTTTCTTTGGTAACCTTCTTTTCAGATCTACAATTTCTTATTTCAGATCTGAAACTTCTCGTTGGATCTCGGATAGAGATCGGAACATCTTCTCCATCTGTCCACCATAATATACGATGGTCTTATGAATCTCCCTAAGGTCTTGTGTAACCTTAGATGTGTCTGGAACAATTATGTTCCAATCTTCGCTGGATGTCATTAATGATATCCTGCACTTGTGTTATCTCGAAATATTTTCGGATACATTTTCTTGATTTTCTCCTCCATTAGACACAAGAAAATAATATTGTACAACATAATTTAATTTATTTCTTCAATAAAACATGGCTTTGATGCCACTTCACGCATCGGATCACAATAAATATAAATCATGGAAAAACTGGAAAAACTCTATTAATTTTTCTTCCAAATAATAATCCCCCAGTATATGACATTATTATACCTTTCAAACCAGATCACAAGTATAAATATGAGTGTTTTTTGGGGCACGAGAAAGGTTTCCAGTCGATATACCAAGATAATTATATCCGGGTTTCAAAAACTCTTTTAGCAAATAGGTTTGGAAACAACAATTTTAGAGTGACAAAAGTAATTTTCAAAAATAAAATAATGATTATTAATGGGATGTCAAAGGGTTTTTTGGTCTTTTTACCAAATGGGTATTTTGGGCTTATATATTATATTTGTGGGTATTTTGGGTTTAAGTTTTATAAAAATAGGTATTTTCAACCCTTTTCCCATTTGTTTTTATGCTTTAATCAGGAGACTTGCATCTGATGAAAGATGTTTTCCACATCAGTGATATTTAAAATGGACAAATTCTCTTGTGCACCTGATACACGAATTTTAGATCCGTGCAATTTGGTCGATTCGATCCGGGTTCGTGAATTTCTTTTTTTTTTTTGTTAAATTTTATATCTTGACCTTTATGTACAAATTTGGTGATTTTTATATACAAATGTTGTGATCTTTATGTATAAATGCAGTGACCTTTATGCATTATAACTTAAAAAAAAATGAAGAATTTCAGCAAAATTTGTACATAAATACCTTTATGTGATATTCATGTAACTCTTATGTATATTTATGTGACATTTATGTACAAATATTTATACTTTTATACAATATATATAAAGGTATATAAAAGTATGAATATTTGTACATAAAAGTCATATAAATATACATAAGGGTCAAATGAATATAATATAAAGGTATCTATATTTACATAAGGGTCAAATGAATATAATATAAAGGTATCTATGTACAAATTTTGCTAAAATTCTTCATTTTTTTCTAAGTTATTGAATATAAAGATCACAGAACTTATACATAGAGATGTTAAACGGGCTGACCCTAACCCTATAGGGCCACGGGCTAAACGGGCTAGGGCCTTATCAGGTTCACTCTTAACAAGCCTCTCATAGTGAGGACCTAACCCTAACCCTAGCGGGCCTCGGGTTAAACGGGCCACTAACTGGGCTACGTAAAAAAAATCAATATAAAATCTAAAATGGAAATTATAAAATTATATTTTTAAAATAAATAAAATACAAAATAAACATAAAATAATAAAACAATACTATCGATTTAGTTTCATCAATACATACCTTATCTATATTTATTATCAATTAATAGATTTTAATTAATAAAGTTCAAGATGCATTTAATCAGAATAACTGATTTGAAATGATAAATTTCATAACAATACCCAATTTATAGATTAATTTTCAATTTTGGACCCAAATTTTAAAGTTTCTCAATAAATGGCTCAATTTAACATTTTTTTTTCAATTTAAAGCTAGAATTTAGATTGAGTTTTCAATTTAAAACAAAATTTTATATGGAGTAAGATGAAGATCTTTCCAATATTGCACGATCTTGTCTTAATTTATCTAAACTATAAATACATATTAAAATATAAATAAAAAAAATGAAATTTTGTCTTGAATTGAGAACTCAATCTAATTTTCAAACCTAAAATTGAGAAAAAAAATATAAAATTGAGTCCCATATTGTGAAATTTGAAAATTTGGGTTTAGAATTGAGAACTAATTTATAAATTGTGTCTTGTTATGAAATTTATTCAATTTGAAACTATACTTGAAGAAGTTAACATCATTATTCTTATTTTCTAACATCAACTACATTTATTTAAAGGGGTAAGAGCCCATACTACCCATTTATATAAACATTCATCCCTTTATACCCATCAATATAACAACACATCTCAAATACCCATAAATATAACAAAACATCCCTTTATACCCATTTTTCATAGAAAAATACTATGCTACCCCTTTTGACTTTAATTATTCACCAAAATGCCAAACTTGCCATTAGCCATTTTCTATTTCCACACTTATATTTATTAGATCCGGATTAGTCCATTGATCAATATCAGGCCCAACATGCTTCCGTAAATAAAATAAAGCTGAGTTTAAATCATACCTCGTCTTTGTCTCTTAAATTCCCTTGAACCTCGGTTCAGGTTTTATGAATCAAAGATCCAACCACTCGCCCGCAGTCTATGGTTCTGAAACCGATTTTCTTGGGAACCCTGATTGTACTCCTTTTCAACGGCCACCAGCCTTCAAGGAGATCACGGGGAGACGCACTACTGGATGAATTTTCACTCAGAATTATAAAATTTTTGGACAGAATGTCAAAAAGCAAAAGCCTTGTTTATTGAAGAAAATAAACTAAACTATTTTACAATATAAATTTTCTCCGCCATTGGAAGAGAAACTTGAATTAGCCTATCATGGCTAAGACTTGTGAAGGGGAAACCCCTATGAACAGGAAAGCTTAAAAGCTAAACTATTACAAGACTTGAGAGAAGATTTCGAAAAGCTTATAAAGAGAGAAGTGTTGGGTATTTTCGATGCCCTTCTTCTGAGGCTGAAGGCCTCCTTTTATAGGCCTCAATGTGCTCCTGTGTGGATCCATTATTGCCTTGCCAGCTTGCATTCCACTTGGTTAGTGGGAATGGACTAACCTTCTTTAATTCTCACCTACCGTTTGGTAAGTGCATCTACCTCCTTCGTTGTCTTCTTGCGTCGGCAACGAATCTCTTTATGAGTAGAGGGGTCCTCCACCTTTGTCTAGATGCTGATTCTTCAACGATGGCGGGTCCTGCCACTATCCTATGTCTGAATTGGCATCCAATACTTGATACTACTGTAGTCCTATACTATTACATCGTTTGGAATACATTACAGCTTGTTTACAATCGAGTCTAATTAGACCCGTTTCCTCTTATTACATTTTTGGTTTTTATTTTCTAAAAACCCTTCTCTTTTCCCTTTTTCTTTGGGTATTCGGGTTTGTCCTTTTTTATTTTGAAACCCTGTCCAAACAGCGGTTTCTCTTGTGTTTGACAGTAAGAGCATATCCGCTCTCCCCATCTCCCGATATGTATCATATTACATATCTTCTTCCTTGTTTGTTTCGTGGCGGGAACCTTGTTTTCCCAGATTAATTTCCTCTTATTTTCAAAGAGGTTCTCAGCAAATCCGATAGTTGTTCCTGTCATGGAATTTAACAGGAATGATCCATTCACAGAGTTATGAAATATTTTGAATGGATACTTCACTTTGTCCATCTCGGTGAGACAGACCCAAAGACCCCATGCTCGCCTAGTTGATATATCATTTTCAGTCAAGGCGACTACCAAAGGGCTGTTTTCTGGGGGTGTTTTGGCTCGGTTTATCGCCCCCATCTCAGGTCTCTGTAGTTTTATGAATTGAAAAACTGGATGAGACATTTTTCCTGTGATTTCTGGAGCAGCAGAGATAATTTTTAGCTCCAGTATATCTCCTCGACCCAAGTATGGGTTGTTCTGCCATGAATCGTGCACAGCAATGGATATCCAATCCGGTAATTTGGAAATCTCCGGAAAGTTGGGTGCGGTAGTAAAAACTGAAGCGATTGCTCCAAAATCGAACCATTCCCGCACATCATGAGGGTTTACCCCCGGGAGCATCCAAAGTCTTGGATACTTGCCAGACCAATCAGCAGTAATTATGTTCGGATTGATCCCATTTCTTATCACCAATTTCTCCCATGTTTTTTGGTAGACCTGCAGAGGAGAAATAGCTTGATTAGTGTTAACCTGTCTAGGGCCAGTTTGGGGCCTTAGGTTAACCTCTCCTCTTTTACCCCAGAGGTGCTGGGTTGACTCGGGTTGTCTGGAATTGCTTCCTGACCTTCCGAATTAATAATTTTATCGGAATCTGATAAAACACTTGGTTTGGCCTTATCAGCCTTTTCACCGATATCCGATGAAAAACTTTTATCAGCAGGATGTCCTGCTTCGGGTATAAAAGTACCCTGTTTGTTCATCGATGATGAACTCCTCTCGTATAATTCTTTCTGCATCACCGATGGTGAACAGACCTTGTTTACAGGTTCTACTAATGCATTCCACAAATCATTATTTGAAGTTATGGCTGCACGTAGAGTCATTTGGACTTTGTCCAAATCAGCTTTCTGGACATAAGATGCCGCTTCAGCTCTTACCCTTAGTTCCTCAAAGGCCTTGTAATGCACCTCAAGGTTTTTCCTAAGGTGTCTTGCTCGTATTGTGATGGAATCTGCTTCAAGGATATCCATCTCTTGTTAAGAAATCTGCAAGAACATTCTCATTAGATTTCACTATGACAATATCAAAAAGATAATATTGGCATTCTGCTTGCCACCTGATAATACGTGCTTTTTCGATCTTTGATTCAAGTTTGTTTTTCAAAAAAGCTTTAACGTTAGTATTATCAACTTTTAATATAAATTCTTTAGATAATAAAAATAAAGGCCATTTTTTAAAGGCCTTCCAGACATCAAAGAATTCTTTCTCGTTAATATGCCAAACTCTGGCTTGTTGTTCTGTAAACAACCCTCCAGTGTATCTACATGGTTCTTCACCCGTAGATGTCTTTCGCAAGAGCACTGCTGCCCATCTGAAATCATTAGCATCTGTGTAGACGACTAGCTGATCCTCATCTTGAGGAATCGCGAGTTTTGGCAAGTTACTACAAACCTGTTTTAACTCACGAACTCTTTGGGAATGAATATCTTCCCATTTCCATTTGATCTTCTCATCCTTTTGTAATAAAGGACGGAAATCCTTTCGATATTTTGCCAAATCCTTAATGAATGAACCTGTAAAATTAATCACTCCTAAGAAGCTTTGAAGATGCTTCTTGTCTCTAAGAACATCTGGAAAATTGCAGATTTTCTCCACAATATATTCTTGTAGTTCCATTCCTGCATGGTCGAGAAACTCGATTCTATTAACCGTGATTATCGCCTTCTTTTCAGAGAGCACTAATCCTTCTTTATGACATGCTTCTGAAAATATTTCAAGATGCTTTAAATGATCTTTCATATTTTTAGAGGCAATTAAGATATCATCTATGTAAACAAACATAAACTCAAAATAATCTTTAAAAAGATTATCCATCTTTCGTTGGTATATCTGTGGTGCATTCGCAAGACCCATAGGCATTACGTTCCAGATATACTGACCTTATGGTGTAGAAAAAACAGTTAATTTTTTAGACTCTTTTTCTAACTTAATCTGGTAAAATCCAGACTTGCAATCAAACTTTAAAAACACTTTTGACCCTTTAATACAATCAATTAAGTGTTCTCTACTTGAAATGTAATAACCATCAAATTCGGTAATCTTATTAATACCTTGATAGTTAATTACTAACCTTGTTTTTCCTCTTTTTATTTCGCCATGGTTTCTTACCAAAAACCCTGGGCTACTATAAGGAGAAATACCTGCTTCGATCAACTTGAGATCGATATGCTCTTTGATAATCTTTTGCATATCTTTTTGATCCTCAAGGTTCATCTGAATCGGCTTGTATCGAACCAACTCGTATCGGTATTGTTCTTTTACCTTCAACGTTGCTTCGATCTGGTTTTTGTCCCACCAGGCTAAAGGATTTTCATTGTAGTTCCTCTGAATTAGCCTTTTAACATTTTCGAGGGAAAGTAGACTTTCCTCATCAATGTCAATCTGGGGTGGTCCTTCTTGTAAGGCATTTTTCAGAAACTGAATGGCTTCTTCATGTGCCTCCTCCATTCCCTCTTGTCTGTATGACATGAATGAGTTAACTTGGCTTCATTATCACCACGTTTGCTGCGAAAATTAATAGGCATGATCCTATTAAAAGCCTTTTCTCGCCGCAAAACCTGTATCATACTACCACAGTTAGTAGTAAAGGTTAACAGGTTCTTGTGATTATCCTGCTCATATTTTGCAAAAGTTTGGATAAAATTGTTACCAAGCAAAATATCAGCACCTGTATCATGAATATAGATTGGTGGCATTCTTACTTTATACCAAGGGGTATCGAATGCTCCTCCGATCATTATTCGTGATTCTCTAATACCTTTATTGAGTATAAGGATCTTCTGTGAGAAGTCTCTTTCTGCAATAAGAGGTAATTTTTCCACTGCTTCGCTAGGAAAAACTCCTGGCTTTGCTGTGCAAATGCCTGAACCTGAGTCAATATAAGCTGCAAAATATTCCGTCTTATATTGGTCATATAATATCCCTACAGATATATATAGAGAGAAAATACTTGTCATTCAAAATCGTTTGGATAGATTCCTCTTTTCCAAGATTCTAACAATTTTATCCTTGAGCTTCTAACATTATGCTCACGGATCAACTCTTGAAACATTACTTGATGAGTCTGTCCATTATCCCGCATTTCTCTTATGCGTTCTGTCAACTCATCTTTCTCTTTTCTGAGATCCTGGATCTCTTCATCAATACACCTTCCTGGCATAATTTAGAACCTGTCTGGATTGTTTGGATAAATCCTTCTCCTCCAGTGTTCTAGCATGTCTATTCGTGCGTTTATTTGATTTATTTTTAACGCAGCCTCTTGTATCCTTATGACTTCTTGGATACTTCTTTGTTCTGGTAGATTTTGCTCTCGCAAAGATCTTAACAAAGTTCTCGCCTGGATTCTTTGTATCGTGAGATCAATGATCTCTTGGTCTAGCTTGATTCCTGGCATAATGGTTTTATTCTACCCTGATTGTATGTCCATCAAGGTCGAACTCCATCCATTTTTCATCTCTTCTCCAGGGCTTATGTTCCTCAAGGAAACTTAACCCTAGGGTCATAACTCCTTTAATTATACCTGCACTTCCTGTAACAGATACATGATAGCCTGCTATTTCTAACATGCCTTCATATCTATTAATATTTGGTTGTTGTAAATGATATATCTCCTCACAAGGAAACAAACTATCAGTTTTAGATATATCAAAAATAATATGGATTTCTTTCCATTCATTATTAGGGCATTTGATTTTTACATTTCTTACCCTAATTTTTTGTGGATACAAATCCTCACATGGTTCTTTTCCTTTTAGGCTTAGAATCCTACCTTCGGAAAAGGACAACCTGTTACTAATTTTTGAATCAAACCTTGATATTTGGATTGGGTCTGGTGTTCTAACCTTTGCAAATTCCTTAAAAATTATAGGAATTTCTATATACTCTTTCCTAAGAAACATATCTGAATGATGTGTGTTGGAAAGCGCATATGCAATTCTATACGTGATAGAATATGGACTATTTCCTTCTTTCATAAGATCAGGTCTTTTAAAATCCTGATGAAGGGTTAAGACTCTACTAAAATCTTGGTCAGCTAGGTTGTATGCAATCCTAGGATGAATGTCAAACATAAGTTTGCCAGCCTACAAATTACCTACCATTGTACCAAGACAATTTTCTCTTAAATCATTGATGCTTTTATCCATTACAGATAAATATAATTCGGAATCAATTCCTTCTTTGAAGGTAGCTTTAATCACTACTTCAATGGTTCCAATATGAATCCATTTCATCGTGACCGCTACTTCTTCTTTGAGATGACTCAGTTCCTCAAGAATTTCTTCTTTTGGAATAAGTTGCATCTCAACTTTATTACCGGTTAGATCTATTGGAAGAGAAAACTCACCTGAGTTTACCCGGTAAATGATATGGTGCTTGCGCTGTCTTATCCCGATCTTGTCACAAAATCGATTAAGACTTCCTTTCTTAAATCGATCATATGGACCTAATGTTGAATCTTGTCTCACGATCTTTTCCATCGTCTTTTTAGAGATGGTCATTTTTGAGAAGAATCCTGATAGACTGTCCGTCGTCTGTAGTCTATCTTCCGGTTCGCCGGAGCTACTCGTCTGATTCGGTAGTTGATCCATCGGATCCTTCTGAATCAAATTCCAACTCTTCTTCATAGATGCTTTCATCTGAAGAGATGTCCTCGAACTTGTAAACTGACACCAAATCACCATAGAAAACAGCATCTCGGATGTCGTCTGTGTATTCGAACTGGCGCACATCTTTTTGCTTTTGTGGGCAATCGGGCGAAATATGGCCTCTTGCTCCGCACGTCCAACAGTTGCAATCCTTGAAACTTTCATTTGCACGAGTGTGAGCTCGTTTGAAAGTTCTTTTCCTGGTTGTTCCTCCTGTTGGCTTTCCTGTGGATCTAGATCCTTGTGAAGAAAACCTGGAAGGACCAGCCTTTTGACCCGATTTGTAAGATCTAGCTTTTGATTTGGACCACCATGATCTTCCTTATTTGGAAGACCTTCTGTACGATCCTCCGGACTTAGATTGAAACCTTCCCTTGAAGTGTTTCTTTCTCTTTCCGTGTCTGTCTCGTTGTGGTTCTCCGATGATACTCGGAAAATCATTGTTGTCGCAACAAAGAGGGGTCTTCTTCACCATTCCTCTTAGTTTCTTCTTGTTCCTTTGTAGTGTCGCTTGTTGACACCATTCTCGTATACTGTCCTTAAAAAAGGACATCCTTCTGGCCACTGAATCGACTCGGCCTGTAGGTACCTTGTAGGTTTGCATAAGCATCTCCCTCCATGGACTGCAGATTTTTGCAAAAAATAAATCTGTTGCCACATTCCATGGTACATCTGCTTGGAAATAATATTTGCGGAACCAATATATATATTCATCCGCATAACATATATTTCTTAATTCGAGAGCAAACAGAGCTTGCGTGTACTCTCTTTTTTTCTCGTCTTTTCTTTCCTCAAAATATCCGTCCCCGAGGAAACATATTTTGAGCAGATGACCCATCCTTTCGACAATTGTTATAACATTCTCATTGGATAATATCTCTTTTTTGAGAGAGGCTTCGGTCATGTCCCATGCCTTCTTGGCCGAACCTTGCAAACTATTTACCAGTATCTGGTAAAAATGATCGTTATCAACATCCAGTGTTGATGAAGCAACTTTCATGGATGTCATCCACTCATCGATCAAAACTTCCATATTTCTGAAATCGATGATGTCTGTTGTGAGCATCACTCCAAACGGATGGGTTGGTTCAAGCATCGTTTTTGCCCAAGGGCTTTTGGATACTCCTTTATACCTTCCCGGTTGGCTTTTGGCTTGTCGAGCAATGTATTCTTCATATTCAATCCCGTCCTGCCACCACCTGGGTTCGGGAGGAACCGGTACTTCATGTACTGGTGCTTCAGGTACTGGAGTACTTGTGCTTTCCTCTTCCTTCTTTGGAATCGGCTCGTTCATCCTGAGATTTACCAGATCCACAATTCCAAGATTGGAAAGGGATTCAGTTAATTCTGCAAGATCTACTCTTGCGACTTCCATCCGACTTGTCTTATGAGATCAAGTAGGAGTTCGTCGTTGCTTTTGGGCTTCGGAATTTCCGTAGCCTTTCCTTTGGAAATGATTGGTATACCACCGAACGAATCTTTCATACGTTCATTCATGGATCTACCAGTTCCTTTGGATGATCTTCTTTTCAGATCTACAATTTCTTGTTTTAGATCTGAAACTTCTTTTTGGATCTCGGATAGAGATCGAACTATCTTCTCCATCTATCCACCATAATAAATGATGGTCTTCTGGATTTCCCTAAGGTCTTGAGTGACCTTAGATGTGTCTGGAACAATTATGTTCCAATCTGAGCTAGATGTCATTACTGATATCCTGCACTTGTATTATCTCGAAATATTTTCGGATACATTTTCTTGATTTTCTCTTCCGTTAGGCACAAGAAAATAATATTGTTTAACATAATTTAATTTATTTCTTCAATAAAACTTGACTCTGATACCATTCTACGCATCGGATCCCAATAAATATAAATAGTGAAAATTTCAATAAATTTTTTATCCAAATAATAATTCCTTAGTACGTGGCTTTGTTATACCTTTCTGACCAGATCACCAGTATAAATACTAGTGTTTTTTGGGGCATGGGAAAGGTTTCCAACCGATATACCAAGATAATTATATCCGGGTTTTCATAAATGTGGCTATAGCAAATTGGTTTGGTATCCTTAATTTTGGAGTGGCAAAACAAATTTCAATAATTAAAAATTCATTTTTTATGGGATGTCAAAGGGTTTTTTGGTCTTTTTACCAAAAATGGGTATTTTGGGCTTATATGTTATATTTGTGGGTATTTTGGGTTTAGGTTTTATAAAAATAGGTATTTTCAACCCTTATCCCTTTATTTAAATAAAATTATAAATACAATTAAATGAAATAGACCTCAACTTAGTTGATGGAGTGGAGGTATGTAGGTTGATGGTTCAAATCCGGTAGGTTGCAATTTTTCAACCGGGCTAAACGGGCTGGCCCTGTTAACCGACGGGCTGGCCCATTTAACCCGCGGGCTAATAGGGTCGGGCCAAAAATGTCCGGATTTAAACGGGCCTTTAACATCTCGAACCTAACCCTGTATTTTTTAGGGCTAAACGGGCTGGCCCTATTAGCCCGGCCCGGATTAACATCATTACTTATACATAAAAGTCAAATAATTTGTATATAAATGTCACAAAATTTGTATATAAAGGTTTTGACTTGAAAGTAAAAAAAAAAAATTAAAAGCACACGGATCCAAATTGACTCGGATCAAGTCAAATTGCATATACACTAAATGTAAGTGGGACATACTCTTTAAAGTGATTTTGATGAATAACATTCAAATCAACTTCTGGAGTTAGCTAGCTGTTGTAAGTCAGATATATACATACCATTTAAAGTGATTTTGATGAATAACAATCAACATCCGGATTTGGCAAGCTGTTTGCGAGTAACTTTTTTTTTTCCCTTCAGATAGCTAGTACAAGCAAGTCACAATATATTCATGTTTTAATTTTGCTTTAATTCTGTTGTTCTTCAAATCAATATAATTGTGAAATTAGGATTTGAGATTCACTCAATTAGATTCATACAATTAATGCATATAAATAATACCGGATGACTTTACCAATTTTAACTTTACTTTTGAGTATGAGAAGAAATCTCAAAATTCATCCTATGATTTAGGATTTGAAGACTTATATAATGTGAGTCATACGTAGAACCAGGATCAAAAATTAAGGGGTTAATAATAATATTAAAATTTTTTTATATTAAATAAAAAATACATATTTATTATTAAAATATATAGTAGAAGTAAATTTTTTTCCTCATCTTCCCATTGGTTCCGTCCCTGCATACTCACTCGAGTTTTTTATATAGCCACGGCATCTTGTATAATCCAGCAGCAACAATCAAACGATTGAATTCTGTTCATCAGAAGATCAATGGAAGACACGATTGTTCTCTATGCTTCGCCGGAGCACTTGAACAGCATGTTAGTGCTGGCAAAATTCATCAGCAAACACCACCCCTCAGTCCCCATCACAATCCTCAGCACCGCTGCTGAATCCGTCGCCACCTCCGTCACCTATCGCCGCCTTCCCATCCCCACTCTTCCTCCAAACCTAACAAAAGACCCGGTCGAACTCTTCTTCGAGCTCCCTCGTCTCAACAACCCTAATCTTCGTGACAGCCTTGAAGAAATCTCCCGGAATGCAAGAATCAAAGCCTTTGTCATCGATTTCTTCTGCAATGCAGCATTTGAAGTCTCTACGAGCCTCAATATACCCACTTACTTCTACATTAGCAGCGGCGCGTTTGGCCTCAGCGTCTTTCTGTACTTCCCCACCCTTGATCAGACCATTGCAGGAGACATCGGAGACTTGAATGATTCTCTTGAAATTCCAGGCTGCCCTCCAATTCACTCATCAGATTTCCCAAAGGGTATGCATTTCCGACAGAGTAATACTTACAAACACTTCTTGAGCACCGGAGAAAGCATGCAAATATCAGCCGGCATCGTTGTAAACGCGTTCAACGCGATGGAGTATCGAGCTAAGGAAGCTCTAGAAATGGGTTTGTGCATTCCCAATGCACCAACTCTGCCGGTTTACTTAGTCGGTCCACTGGTGGCTGAAGCCGATACTAAGACCTTTGAAGAGCATGAATGTCTGAGGTGGCTCGATAAGCAGCCAAGTAAAAGCGTGATTTTCCTGTGTTTCGGAAGAAGGGGTATATTTTCCGGCGAGCAGTTAAAGGCAATTGCCGTCGGTTTGGAGAACAGTGGCCACAGGTTTCTGTGGTCCGTGCGGAACCCACCAGAGAAGCAGCATTCGACGGAGGCGGATTTGGATGAGCTGCTTCCCGAGGGTTTTCTGGAGAGAACCAAAGATTGGGGGTTCGTAGTGAAGTCGTGGGCCCCGCAGACTGCGGTGCTCAGCCACGGCGCCGTGGCGGGATTCGTGACGCACTGTGGGAGGAGCTCGATTCTTGAAGCGGTGTCGTTTGGGGTACCGATGATCGCTTGGCCGTTGTACGCGGAGCAGAGGATGAATAGGGTATTCATGGTGGAGGAAATGAAGGTGGCGCTGCCGCTGGAGGAGGCGGCGGAGGGGTTCATTGCGGCGGCGGAGTTGGAGAAACGAGTAAGGGAATTGATGGAGTCGAAGACGGGGGAAGCCGTGAGACGACGAGTCACGGAGCTGAAGAAGGCGGCGACGGCGGCAGTGAGAGAGCAGGGATCCTCTCTCCTTGCTTTGGAAAGGTTTATCACGGCGGTGACTTCCGATTAACTATTTCTTCATGAGATTTTAATAAATGAATAATTGTGTTTGTTTAATTTGCTGTTAGTCATTTGGTTTCCAATAAAGTTGGCGTGTGTCGATGTTTTATGCATGATTCAATAAACTTTCAATTATGTTATAGAGCTGTTTTTGCTTGTTATCATTGCTCTAGTGACCTATCTTTGCTCTCAATATTATCCATACCCCTCCTTGGTTAAGCAGATCTTTTTTATATTATAAACTTTCAATTATGTTATAGAGCTGTTTTTGCTTGTTATCATTGCTCTAGTGACCTATCTTTGCTCTCAATATTATCCATACGCCTCCTTGGTTAAGTAGATCTTTTTTATATTCTAAACATATATGAGATTTTTTATTATATTTGATGTTATATTTTTTAATATTTTAAATTAATCACTACATATCATACCATATGTATCATATGATTTCATTAATTATTATCTTTGATGTTATATTTTTTAATATTTTAAATTAATCACTACATATCATATCATGTGTATCATATGATTTCATTAATTATTATCTTTGATGTTATATTTTTCAATATTTCAAATTAATCACTACATATCATATCATGTGTATCATATGATTTCATTAATTAATACGTAATTAATTTGTAGTATAATATCATCTTGACAGTACATAGAAAACTATTTGGTGTCTTTTAAAGAGGAAAGAGGACAAGTCATGAAAATATAGTTTATGGTTATGATAAATATATATATATATATATATATATATATATATATATATATATATATTTGAAATAAATTGCTTGCAAAAATTTGATGAGTTGTTGATGTTGGAAATTAATTAATCGGGTACCTGATTAATCATATTTGAGTAGATTAAGATTCATGTCTCAATCAAATTACGGTAGTAGAAACCATGTGTTTCAAAAATCAATCTTTAATATATAACAACATATCATGAATATTAAATTTATTATATGATAATTTTTTAAACTCCTTTTATTTTTATTTGCATTCAACGGTTGAATTCACGGATTGTTAAAAACACTATGATCTTTTATTTATTCATCCCTTTTAAAGAAAGTGTGTAAATATCAAAATATTTACAATAAATTCCTAACTAAATTATTCATATGATATCCTCAAGTATGAGATCATAGGATATAACTAGAGCTTGAAGGCACGGAATGATTCCAAACCAAAAACGACAAACAAAAAGTGTCGTTCTCGCTCTCCTTTAAGTTGGCGTCCTTGTCTTTGTTCTCTTTCCTCTAGGTTGGGTGTCCTCTTTGGTTGGTGTGTGTTCATTCTCAGAGGCACCACAAGAAAATTTGCTTTAAATGGCACAAAAAATATCCTTGTACAATAGCTATTAATTAATACATTTACACTATTAGGACACTTTCTAAAAATATCCTCCATTCTAATGTAGCGAAAAGTCAAATGTATTGAAAGGTATTTAATTAATGGGATACCAACCCATATTACTCACTTTCCTATATCATCTTTCTTTTATACCCATTAATATAATAATTAATCTATTATATCCATAAATATAACAAAACATCCTTTTCTACCCATTTTTCTTGGAAAATTACTATCCTAACCTTGTTGACTTTCATTATTCATCAGAAAACCATGATTGCCATTAGCCATTTTTTCATTCTTCCACACTTATATTTATCAGATCCGGATTAGTCCTCTAATCAATATCAGGCCCAACATGCTTCCGTAATAAAATAAAATTGAGTTTAAATCATACCTTGCCTTTGTCTCTTAAATTCTCTTGGACCTCGGTTCAGGTTTTACGGATCAAAGATCCAACCACTCGCCCGCAGTCTATGGTTCTGAAGCCGATTTTCTTGGGAACCTAGATCGCAATCATTCTCAACGGCTGCCTGCCTTTAAGGAGATCACGGGGAGACTCACTGCCGGATGAATTTTCACTCAGAATTATAAAATTTTTGGACAGAATGTTGGAAAGCAAAAGCCTTGTTTATTGAAGAAAATAAACTAACTATTTTACAATATTACTACTCTCCGCCATTGGAGGAGAAACTTGATTTAGCCAATCATGGCTAAGACTCGTGAAGGGGAAACCCCCATGAACAGGAAAGCTTGAAAGCTAAACTATTACAGACTAGAGAGAAGATTTCTCGAAAACTTAGAATGAAAGAGAAGGTGTGGATTTTCGATGATCTTCTTCTGAGGCTAAAGACCTCCTTTTATAGGCATCAATATGCTCCTGTAGGAGTCCATTATTCCCTTGCCAGCTTGCTTTCCACTTGGTTAGTGGGAATGGGCCAACCTTTTTTAATTCCCACCTACCGTTTGGTAAGTGCATCTACCTCCTTCGTTGTCTTCTTGCGTCGGCAATGAATCTCTTTATGAGTAGAGGGGTCCTCCACTTTTGTCTAGATGCTGATTCTTCAAAGATGGCGGGTCCTGCCACTATCCCATGTCTGAATTAGCATCCAATGCTTGATAATACTGTATTCCTATCCTATTACATTGTTTGGAATACAATACAGCTTATTTACAATCGAGTCGAATTAGACCCGCTTCCTTTTATTACATTTTTTATTTTTATTTTTTAAAAACCCTTCCCTTTTCCCTTTTTCTTTGGGTAGTCAGGTTTGTCCTTTTTTACTTTAAAACCCTGTCCAAACAGCGGTTTCTCTTGTGTTTGACAGTAAGAGCATATCCGCTCTTCCCATCTTCCGATATGTATCATATTACATATCTCCTTGTATATCTGGAGCAGCAGAGATAAATTTTAGCTCCAGTATATCTCCTTGACAAGTATGGGTTGTTCTGCCATGAATCGTGCACAGCAGTGACTATCCAGTCCGGTAGTTTGGAAATCTCCGGAAAACTGGGTGCGGTAGTAAAAACTGAAGCAATTGCTCCAAAATCAAACCATTCCCGCACATCATGAGGGTTTACCCCCGAAAGCATCCAAAGTCTTGGATACTTGCCAGACCAATCGGCAGTAATTCTGTTCGGATTGATCCCATTTCTTGTAACCAATTTCTCCCATGTTCTTTGGTAAACCTGCAGAGGAGAAATAGCTTGGTTAGTGTTAACCTGTCTAGGGCCAGTCTGGGGCCTTAGGTTAACCTCTCCCTCTTTTACCCCAGAGGTGCTGGGTTGACTCGGTTTGTTTGGAATTGCTTCCTGACCTTCCGATCTAATATTTTTATCGGAATCCGATAAAACACTTGGTTCGGCTTTATCAGCCTTTTCACCAGAATCTGATGAAAAACTTTTATCAGTAGGATGTCTTGCTTCGGGTATAAAGGTACCCTATTTGTTCATCAATGATGAACTCCTCTCGTGTACCTCTTTCTGCATCACCGATGGTGAACAGGCCTTGTTTACAGGTTCCACTAATGCATTCCATAAATCATTATTTGAAGTTATGGCTGCACGTATGGTCATTTGGACTTTGTCCAAATCAGCTTTCTGGACATAAGATGCTGCTTCGGCTCTTACCCTTAGCACCTCAAATGCCTTATATAGCTCCTCAAGGTTTTCCCTAAGGTGTCTTGCTCGTATTGTGATGGAATCTGCTTCAAGGATATCCATCTCTTGTTAAGAAATCTGCAAGAACATTCTCATTAGATTTCACAATAACAATATCAAATAAATAATATTGACATTCTGCTTGTCATCTGATAATACGGGCTTTTTCGATTTTTGATTCGAGTTTATTTTTCAAAAAAGCTTTGACATTTGTATTATCAACTTTTAAAATAAATTCTTTTGCTAATAGGAATAAAGGCCATTTTTTAAATGCCTTCTAAACCGCAAAGAATTCTTTCTCGTTAATATGCCAAACTCTGGCTTGTTGTTCTGTAAACAACCCTCCTGTATATCTACATGGTTCTTCATCCGTAGATGTCTTTCGCATTAGTACTGCTGCCCATCTGAAATCATTAGCGTCTGTGTAGACGACTAACTGATCCTCATCTTGAGGAATCGCGAGTTTTGGTAAGTTACTACAAACCTGTTTCAACTCACAAACTCATTGGGAATGAATATCTTCCCATTTCCATTTGGTCTTCTCATCCTTTTGTAGTAAAGGACGGAAATCCTTGCGATATTTTGCTAAGTCCTTAATAAATGAACCTGCAAAATTAATCACTCCTAAGAAGTTTTGAAGGTGCTTCTTATCTTTAAGAACATTTGGGAAATTGCAGATTTTTTCCACAATATGTTCCTGAAGTTCCATACCTGCATGATCAATAATAACACCGAGAAACTCGATTCTATTGACCGTGATTATTGCCTTCTTTTCAGAGAGCACTAATCCTTCTTTATGACATGCTTCTGAAAATATTTCAAGATGCTTTAAATGATCTTTCATATTTTTAGAGGCAATTAAGATATCGTCTATGTAAACAAACATAAACTCAAAATAATCTTTAAATAGATTATCCATCTTTCGTTGGTATATCTGAGGTGCATTCGCAAGCCCCATAGGCATTACGTTCCAGATATACTGACCTTATGGTGTAGAAAAAGCAGTTAATTTCTTAGACTCTTTTTCTAACTTAATCTGGTAAAACCCAGACTTGCAATCAAACTTTGAAAACACTTTTGATCCTTTAATGCAATCAATTAGGTGTTCTCTACTTGGGATATAATAACCATCAAATTCGGTAATCTTATTAATACCTTGATAGTTAATTACTAACCTTGTTTTTTCTCTCTTTATTTCACCATGGTTTCTTACCAAAAACCATGGGCTACTATAAGGAGAAATACCTGCTTCGATCAGCTTGAGATCGATATGCTCTTTGATAATCTTTTGCATATCCTTTCGATCCTCAAGGTTCATCTGAATCGGCTTGTATCGAACCAACTCGTATCGGTATTGTTCTTTTACCTTTAACGTTGCTTCAATCTGGTTTTTATCCCACCAGGCTAAAGGATTTTTATTGTAATTCCTCTGAATTAGCCTCTTAACATTTTCAAGGGAAAGTAGACTTTCCTCATCAATGTCAATTTGTGGTGGTCCTTCTTGTATGGCATTTTTCAGAAACTGAATAGCTTCTTCGTGTGCCTTCTTCATTCCTCTTTGTCTATAAGATAAAAGAGCTTCACCAAATTTCCTCTTATCCTGCATTTTTGGATGAGTTAATTTGGCTTCATTATCACCACGTTTGCTGCGAAAATTAATAGGCATGATCCTATTAAAGGCTTTCTCTCGCCGCAAAACCTGTATCAAACTACCACAGTTAGTAGTAAAGGTTAACAGGTTCTTGTGATTATCCTGCTCATATTTTGCAAAAGTTTGGATAAAATTATTACCAAACAAAATATCAGCACCTGTATCATGAATATAGATGGGTGGCATTCTTACTTTATACCAAGGGGTATCGAATGCGCCTCCAATCATTATTCGTGATTCCCGAATACCTCTATTGAGTATTAGAATTTTCTGGGAAAAATCCCTTCCTGCAATAATAGGTAGTTTTTCCACTGCTTCGCTGGGGAAAACACCTGGCTTTGCTGTGCAAATGCCTGAACCTGAGTCAATATAAGCTGCAAAATATTCTGTCTTATATTAATCATATAATATCCCTACAGATATATATATATATATATAGAAAATACTTGTCATTCAGAATCGTCCGGATAGATTCCTCTTTTCCATGATTCTAACAAGTTTATCCTTGAGCTTCTAATATTATGCTCCCGGATTAACTCTAGAAACCTTATTTGATGAGTTTGTTCCTTATCTCGCATCTCCCTTATGCGTTCTGTCAACTCATCTTTCTCTTTTCTGAGATCCTGGATCTCATCATCAATACATCTCCCTGGCATAGCTTAGAACCCTTCTGGATTGTTTGGATAAATCCCTCTTCTCCAGCGTTCTAGCATGTCTATTCTTGCGTTTATTTGATTTATTTTTAACGCAGCCTCTTGTATCCTTATGACTTCTTGGATACTTCTTTGTTCTAGTGGATTTTGCTCTCGTAAAAATCTTAACAAAGTTCTCGCCTGGGTTCTTTGTGTCATGAGATCAATGATCTCTTGGTCCAACTTGATTCCTGGCATAATGGTTTTATTCTACCCTGATTGTATGTCCATCAAGGTCGAACTCCATCCATTTTCCTTCTCTTCTCCAGGGCTTATGTTCCTCAAGGAAACTTAACCCTAGGGTCATAACTCCTTTGGTTATGCCTGCACTTCCTGTAACAGATACATGATAGCCTGCTATTTCTAACATGCCTTCGTATCTATTAATACTTGGTTGTTGTAAATGATATATCTCCTCACAAGGAAACAAATTATCAGTTTTAGATATATCAAAAACAATATGGATTTCTTTCCATTCATCATTTGGGCATTTGATTTAAACATTTCTTACCCTAATTTTTTGTGGATACAAATCCTCATATGATTCTTTTCCTTTTAGGCTTAGAATCCTACCTTCGGAAAAAGACAACCTGTTACTAATTTCCGAATCAAACCTTAATGATCTATTGTTTAAAATAGGTTGATCCTTAATTAGTAGATTAACACCCCCTAACCTTGGTATTTGGATTGAGTCTGGTGTTCTAACCTTTGCGAATTCCTTAAAAATTATAGGAATTTCTATATACTCTTTCCTAAGAAACATATCTGAATGATGTGTGTTGGAAAGCGCATATGCAATTCTATACGTGATAGAATATGGACTATTTCCTTCTTTCATAAGATCAGGTCTTTTAAAATCCTGATGAAGGGTTAATACTCTGCTAAAATCTTGGTCAGCTAGGTTGTATGCAATCCTAGGATGAATGTCAAACATAAGTTTGCCCGCATACAAATTACCTACCATTGTACCAAGACAACTTTCTCTTAAATTATTGATTCTTTTATCCATTACAGATAAATGCAATTCAGAATCAATTCCTTCTTTGAAGGTAGCTTTAATCACTACTTCAATGGTTCCAATATGGATCCATTTCATTGTGACCGCTACTTCCTCCTTAAGATGACTCAGTTCCTCAAGAATTTCTTCTTTTGGAATAAGTTGCATCTCAACTTTATTACCGGTTAGATCTATTGGAAGAGAAAACTCATCTGAGTTCACCCGGTAAATGATATGGTGCTTGCGCTGTCTTATCCCGATCTTGTCACAAAATCGATTAAGACTCCCTTTCTTAAATCCATCATATGGACCTAATGTTGAATCCTGTCTCATGATCTTTTCCATCGTCTTTTTAAAGATGGTCATTTTTGAGAAGAATCCTGATAGACTGTCCGTCGTCTGGAGTCTATCTTCCTGTTCGCCTAAGCTACCCGTCTGATTCTGTGGATGATCCATCGAATCCTTTTGAATCAGATTCGAACTCTTCTTCATAGATGCTTTCATCTGAAGAGATGTCCTCGAACTTGTAAACTGGCACCAAATCACCATAAAAGACAGCATCACGGATGTCTTCTGTAGTTTCGAACTGGCGCACATCCTTCTCTTTTTGTGGGCAATCGGGCGAAATATGGCCTCTTGCACCGCATGTCCAACAGTTACAATCCTTGAAACTTTCATTGGTACGAGTATGAGCTCGTTTGAAAGTTCTTCTCCTTATTGTTCCTCCTGTTGTCTTCCCTGTGGATTTAGATTCTTGTGAAGAAAACCTGGAAGGATCAGACCTGTGACCAGATTTGTAAGATCTAGTCTTTGATTTGGACCACCAAGATCTCCCTTGTCTGGAAGGCCTTCTGTATGATCCTCCGGACTTAGATTGAAACCCTCTTTTGAAGTGTTTCTTTCTCTTTCCGTGTCTTTCTCGTTGTGGTTCTCCGATAATACTCGGAAAATCATTGTTGTCACAACAAAGAGGAGTCTTTTTCATTACCCCTCTTAGTTTCTTCTTGTTCTTTTGTAGTGTTGCCTGATGACACCACTCTCTTAAGCTGTCTTTAAAGAAAGACATCCTTCGGGCCACTGAATCAATTCTCCCTGGAGGCACCTGATAAGTTTGTATCAACATTTCTCTCCATGGGCTGCATATTCTTGCAAAGAATAATTCTGTTGCAACTTTCAGTGGTATCTGTGCTTCGAAGTAGTATTTGCGGAACCAATATATATATTCGTCCACATGACCAATACTTCTTAATTCGAGAGCATACAAGGCTTGTGTGTATTCTCTCTTCTTTTCTTCTTTTCTTTCATCAAAGTATCCATCTCCGATGAAATATAGTTTGATCAGGTTCCCGATCTTTTCGATAATTTCAAAAATATTATCTATAGATCGGATTTCTTCTTTAATATGGTCTTCCGTGGAATCCCACATTCTCTTAACTGAACCTGTCAGACTGTTTACGATAAGTTGGCAAAAATGCTCCTTATCGATATCCAACGTTGATGACGAGACCTTCATGGATGCCATCCATTCATCGATTAAGGTTTCCATGTTCCTGAAATCGATGATATCTGTTGTAAGTGTCAACACGAACGGGTGTGTTGGTTCAAGCATCATTTTCACCCAAGGGCTATTGGATGCTGCTTTCTCCCATCCTGGCCGTCTCTTGTGTTGTCGAGCTGCATGGGTACCGTAGACAACTTCATCCTGTTTCCATGTTTGTTGGAAAATGGGTGCATCAGGTACTCGTGCTTCAGGTACTCTAGTACTTGTACTCCCTTTTTCCTCCTTTGGAATGAGTTCATTCATCCTGAGAGATCCACAATTCCCAGATTGGAAAGTGATTCGGTTAATTCTGCAAGATCAACTCTTGAGACTTCCATCAAACTTTTCGTATGATGTCAAGTAAGAGTTCATCGTAGCTTTTAGACTTCGGGACTTCCGTAGCCTTTCCTTTTGGGATTTTTGGTTTATCTCCGAACGTATATTTGTATCATTCGTTCATTGATCTACCGGTTCCCTTTGGTAATCTTCTTTTCAGATCTAATACTTCTTGTTTTAGATCTAAAACTTCTCCTTGGATCTCAGTTAGAGATCGGGCTATCTTCTCCATCTGTCCACCATATTAAATGATGGTCTTTTGGATCTCCCTAAGGTCTTGAGTGACCTTAGATGTGTCTGGAACAATTATGTTCCAATCTTCGCTGGATGTCATTACAGATATCCTGCACTTGTGTTATCTCGAAATATTTTCGAATACATTTTTTCTTGATTTTCTCCTCCATTAGGCATAAGAAAATAATATTGTATTTCATAATTTAATTTATTTCTTCAATAAAACTTGGCTCTGATACCAATTCTTGCATTGGATCTCAATAAATATAAATCGTGGAAAAACTCAAATAAATTCTTTTATCCAGATGAAATTATCCAGTACGTGGTATTGTTATACCTTTTCGACCAGATTCACAAGTATAAATACGAGTGTTTTTTGGGGCACGAGAAAGGTTTCCAACCGATATACCAAAACAATTATATTCGGGTTTTAATTATAACAAAGCAACTTAGGTTTGGAAATAATAAAATTGGATTGGAAAGAGTAATTTTCAAAATTAAAATAATCATTTCTTTTGGGATGTCAAAGGGCATTTAGGTCTTTTCACCAAAAATGGGTATTTTGGGTTATTTGTTATATCAATGGGTATTTTTGAAAGTTGTTATAGTAAAATGGATATTTTAGGGTATTGACCCTTTAATTAATGGGACCATATCCCTTTCTACCCATTTTTATATAATAATATTTTTTTTTATTTATAAATATAATAACACATCTCAATATATTCATAAATATAACAAAACATCTATTTCTACCCATTTTTCATATAAAATTACTATGCTACCCTTCTTAACTTTTATTATTTACCAAAAAACCACAATTGTCTTTAGTCATTTTTTTTATTTTTCTACACTTATACTTATTAGATCCGGATTAGCCCTCTAATCAATATCAGACCTAACATGCTTCCGTAAATAAAATAGAACTAAGTTTGAATTATACTTCGCATTTGTCTCTTGTATTCTCCTTATTCTTGATTTAGATTTTACGGATCCAAGATCCAACCACTCGTCCGCAGTCTATGGTTCTAAACCGATCCCTCTTGAGAACCCAAATCGCAACCCTTCTCAACGGCCACCTGCCTTTAAGGGGATCACAGGGAGACTCACTATTGGATAATTTTCACTCAAAAATATAAAAAAAATTTGGAGAGTATATCGGAAAGTAAAAACCTTTTTATTGAAGATAATAAACTAAACTATTTTACATTACTATTTATCTCCGCCATTAGAGGAGAAAACTTGATTTAGCGAATCATGGCTAATACTTGTGTAGGGGAAACCCCCATGAACAGGAAAGTTTGAAAGCTTAAACTATTACAACTAGAGAGAAGATTTTCGAAACTTATAGTAGAGAGAAGTATTGTGGATTTTCAATGATCTTCTTCTAAGACTTATGCCTTCCTTTTATAGGCAAAAATCTCTTTCAACTTGTGAATTTTTGCCAGCTTACTTTCCACTTTGTGGAGCCATCTTTAATTTCCACCCATCATTAGGTAAGTGAGTCTCCCATCATTAATTGTCGGTTTTGGTGGCATCATTGTCCTTTTGCATCGGCAACGAATTTTTAAATTAGTGGAAGGGTCCTCCACTTTCGTTGTTTAATAATCAGCTATCGTCGGTGCTGATTTTTCCAAGTTAGCGGGGCCGACCACTATCTTTTGTCTGATAGTAGTATCCTATGTTTATTACATTGTATTCATATACTATTACATTCGTAGAATACATGTATACTCATAAATTATCGAGTCTGGTTTAGACTCGTTTCTTTTTCTTACATTTTTGGGTTTTATTATCTAAAAACCCTTTCATTTTCTCTTTTTCTTCAGGTGTTCGGGCTTGTCCTGCTTGACCTTAAAACCTTGCCCAAACAAAGGTTTCTCTTGAAACTGACAGTAAGAACATATGCGTTTCTTCCATCTTCCTATATGCACCATGTTGCATATTTTCTTTCTAGTTTGTTCCGTTGCCGAAACCTTGTTTTCCCAATTGAGCTTCTTCTTAATTACTCCCATGATCGTTGATAAACTTGAAAAGGAGAAATAGCTTGGTTAGTGTTAACCTATCTTGGGCCTGTCTGTGGCCTTAGATTAACCTCTCATTCTTTAACCCCAGAGGTGCTGGGCTGACTCGGGTTGTCTAGATTACTTCCTGACTTTTCGAATTAATATTACTATCAGAATCCGCTAGTTTGCTTGTTTTGGCTTTATCTGTCATTTCACCATAGTCTGATTGAAAAACACTTGTCTGCAGGATATCCTGTCTCGGGTATAAAAACACCCTATTTGTTCATCGATGATGAACTATTCTCGTATATTTCTTTTTGGATCACCGATGGTGAACTCGTCTTTTACAAAGGCCCTTCTAATGATTTCCATAAATAGATTTGAGCAACTCGTGAAGCTCGTATGACTGCTTAGACTTTATCCAAATCTGCCTTTTGCACATATGAAGCTACTTCGGCATGTACCCTTAGCAACTCAAATGCATTGTTCAGTTCCTCAAGGTGTTCCTTGAGGTGTCTTGATCTCACCGTGATGGAATCCGCTTCAAGGATATCCATCTCTTATTAAGAAATCTGCAAAAACATTTTCATTAGATTTCACAATGACAATATCAAATAAATAATATTGGCATTCTACTTGCCACCTAATAATACGAGTTTTTTCTATCTTTGATTCAAGTTTATTTTTTAGAAAAGTTTTTACATTTATATTATCAACTTTTAAAGTAAATTTTTACTAATAAGAATAAATACCAATTTTTAAATGACTTCCAAACCGTAAATAATTTCTTCTTGTTAATATGCCACACTCTAGCTTGTTGTTTTGAAAACAACCCTCCTGTGTATCTACACGGTTCTTCACCGGTAGCTGTTTTCCTCATGAGCATTGCTGTCCATCGGAAATCATTAACGTTCGTGTAGACGACTAATTGATCCTCGTCTTGAGAAATTGTGAGTTTCGACGAATTACTACAAACTTGTTTTAACTCTCGGACTCGTTGGGAATGTATGTCTTCCCATTTCCATTTGGTCTTCTCATCCTTTTATAACAAATGATGAAAATCCTTGCGATATTTTGCTAGATCCTTGATAAATGAACTTGTAAAATTAATCACACCCAAGAAGCTTTGAAGGTGCTTCTTATCTTTAAGAACATCTTGAAAATTACGGATTTTCTCCACAATATGTTCCTGTAGTTCATACGTGCATGGTCAATAATTACACCGAGAAACTCGATCCTATTAATCGCGATTATTGTCTTTTTTTCAGAGAGTACTAATCTTTCTTTATGACATGCCTCAAAAAATATTTCAAGATGCTTTAAATGATCTTTCATATTTTTAGATGCAATTAAAATGTTTTCTATGTAAACGAACATAAACTCAAAATAATCTTTGAAAAGATTATCCATTTTTCTTTGGTATATTTGGGATGCATTTGCAAGACCCATAGGAAGTACATTCCAGATGTACTGACATTGTGGTGTAGAAAAAATAGTTAATTTTTTTGACTCTTTTTCTAACTTGATTTGATAGAATCCAAACTTACAATCAAACTTTGAAAATACTTTTGATCCCTTAATGCAATCAATTAAGTGTTCTCTACTCAAAATATAATAACCATCAAATTCAATAATCTTATTAATATCTTGACAGTTAATTACTAACCTTGTCTTACATCTCTTTATTTCACTATGGTTTCTTATCAATACGGTCTTTAATAATTTTTACATATCTTTTCGATCTGGTTCTTGTCCCACCAAGCTAAAGGATTCTCATTGAAATTTCTTTTGATTAGCCTCTTAACATTTTTAAGGGAAAGTAAACTTCTCTCATCAATGTTAATTTGAGGTGGTCCTTCTTGTAAGACATTTTTCAGAAACTGAATAGCTTTTTCCTCTACCTTCTCAATCCCCTTTTGTCTATAAGACAAAAGAGCTTCTCCAAATTTTTTCTTATCCTACATTTTAGGAAGAGTTAACTTGGAATCATTATCACCACGTTTTCTGCGCGGAAAATATAGGCATTATCCTATTGAAAGCTTTCTCCCGTCACAAAATTTGTATTAAACTACCTCAGTTAATAGTAAAGATTAACAAGTTCTTGTGGTTATCTTGCTCATATTTTGCAAATGTTTGGATAAAATTGTTACCCAACAAAATATAAGCACTTGTATTATGAATATAGATTAGTGACATTCTTACTTTCTACCAAGAGGTACCAAATGCTCCTCCAATCATTATTCGTGATTCTCGAATACCCTTATTGAGTATTAGGATTTTTTGGGAGAAATCTCTTCCTGCAATAAGAGGTAGAGTTTTTTCACATATTCACTGGGGAAAACTCTGGGCTTTACTGTGCAAATGTCTGAACCTGAATCAATATAAGCTGCAAAATACTCAGATTTGTATTGTTCATACAACATCCCAATGGATATGTATATGGAGAAGACACTTGTCATTCAAAATCTTCTGGATAAATTTTATTTTTCCAAGATTTTAGCAGGTTTATCCTTAAGCTTATCTAATTAAACTTAAACATAACTTCAAACATAACTTCTTGCATTCTTGTATGATGAGTTTGACCTTGATTACGTAAATCCCTTATAATATCTAACAGATCATCTCGTTGTTGTAAGAGATTTGAAATCTCTTCCTCTATAGGCAAACCTGGCATATTTTTATAGAACACGGGCCTCTCATTCCATCCTTATTCGGTGTCCATCGAAACTGAAATCCATCCATGTTCCATTTCTTTCCCATGGTTTATGTTCATCAAGGAAACTTAGGCCAATGGTCATATAACCTTTAGTTCTACCTGCAATTCCTGTAACATATACTTCATAGTCTGTTATTTCTAACATGTATTTGTATCTATTAACACTTGATTGTTGTAAATGATATATCTCATCATAAGGAAACAAATTATTAGTTTCAGATATATCAAAAACAATATGGATTTCTTTCCATCCTTCAAGACAATTCATTTTAACATTACTTACCCTAATCCTTTGTGGATTAAAATCCTCACATGGTTCTTTTCCTTTAGACTTAGAATCCTATTTTCAGAAAAAGACATTCTATTACTAATTTCAGAATCAAACCTTGATGATTTATTTAAAATCGAATGATCTTTAATTAGTAAATGAACACCACCTATCCTAGGTATCTGAATTGGGTCTAGTGTCATTACTTTGACAAATTCCTTGAAAATTCTCGAAATTTCTGTATACTATTTCCTAATGAACATATCAGAATGATGTGTGTTGGAAAATGCATATGCAATTCTATACATGATAGAATATGGACTATTTTCTTCTTTCATTAATTCAAATCTTTTAAAATCTTGATGAAGGATTAAGACTATTGAAATCTTGGTCTGCTAGGTTATATGCAATCCTAGGATGTATGTCAAATATAAGTTTGTCAGCACATAAATTTCCCACCATTGTACTAAGACAACTATCTCGTAAATTATTAATTCTTCTGTCCATAACAGACAAATGTAATTCAGAATCAATACCTTCTTTGAAGGTAGCCTTGATTACTATTTCAATGGTTCTAATATGGATCCATTTCATAGTTACCGCTACTTCTTCTTTGATACGGTTCAGTTCTTCTAGAATTTTTTCTTTTGGAATAAGCCGCATATCAACTTTATTTTGGTTAATTCCATGAGAATTGAAAACTCACCTAGTTTACCCGATAAATAATGTTGTGCTTGCATTGTCTTAGCCCAATCTGATTACAGAGCCGGTTAAGACCTCCAATCCTAAAGTAGTCGTATGGATTTAGGTTTGAATCCTGCCTCATGATATTTTCCATTATTTTGTTTGAGATAGTCATTAGTCAAAAGAATCCTGATAGACTATCCGATGTTTGAAGTCTATCTTCCTGTTTGCCGGAGCTACTCGTCTGATTCTGTAGATGATCCATAAAAACTCTCAGACTCTGACTCGAACTCTTCTTCATAGATGCTTTCATTTGAAGAGATGTCCTCGAACTGGTAAACTGACACCAAATAGCCATAGAAAATCATATCAAGGATGTCGGTCGTTGGTCTGAACTGGCGTATTTCTCCTTATTTTTGTGGACAATCTGGTGAAATATAACCTTTCGTCCCACACGTCCAACAGTTGCAATCTTTGAAACTTTTATTTGTTCAAGTATGAGCTCGTTTGAAAGTTTTCCTTGTTGGTATTCTTCCTACTATCTTCCTTATGAATCTAGATCCTTGTGAAGAAAACCTTGAAGGACCCGACTTCTGACCAAATTCATAAGATCTAGCCTTTGATTTGGACCACCATGATCTTTCTTGGTTGGAAGGCCTTCTTTGTGATCCTCCTGAGTTGGGTCGAAATATACTTCTCAAGTGTTTCTTTTTTTTTTCACTGTCTTTCACGATTTAGTTCTCCAATGATACTTGAAAAATCATTATTGTCGCAATAAAGAGGAGTTCTTTTTACTTGTCCTCTTAATTTTTTCTTATTCTTATGTAGTGTTATCTGTTAACACCATTCTCTTATACTGTCCTTTAAAAAAGACATTCTTCTGGCCACTGAATCAACCCTTCTTGGAGGTACCTTATATGTTTGTATAAACATCTCTCTCCACGGGTTACATATTTTTACAAAGAACATTTCTATTGCAACATTCAATGGTATCTGAGTTTGAAAGTAGTATTTGCGGAACCAATATATATATATATATATATATTTATTTATTCGCGTAACATATACTTCTCAACTCAAGAGCATACAAAGTCTATGTATATTCTCGATTCTTTTCTTTCATCAAAGTATCCATCACCGATAAAATATACTTTGAGCAAGTGATCGATCTTTTCGATAATTATATAAATATTATCTCCCGATCCGATCTCTTCTTTGATATGGGCCTCCATATTGTCTCATGTCTTCTTAGCTGAACCTTGCAAACTATTTTCAATAAGTTTGCTGAATTGACTTTTATCAATGTCCAGCGCTGACGAGGCAACCTTTAAAGATATCATCCATTCGTCGATCAAGGTTTTCATGTTTCTGAAATCGATGATATTAGTTGTGTGTATCAACCTGAACGGATGTGTTGGTTCTAGCATCATTTTTGCCCAAGGGCTGTTAGATGCTGCCTTATCCGATCCTGGTTGTCTCCTACGTCGAGTCACAAATGCATTATGGTAGACTTGATCTTGCCACCATGGTTGTTGGGAGACGGGTGTTTCTACACTTGTACTCCCTTTTTCTTGTTTGAGAATAAGATCATTCATCTTGAAATTAATCAGATCCACAATTCCTAAGTTGGAAAGTGATTCGGTTAATTTCAAGATATCTACTCTCGTGACTTCCATCAGACTTGTCGGATGATGTCGAGCAAGAGTTCCTCGTAGCTTTTAAACTGCGGAATTTCCGTAGCCTTTTCTTTGGGAATGATTGGTTTATCTTCGAACACATCTTTGAAACGTTCGTTCATGGATCTACCTATTCCCCTTGGTAACCTTCCTTTCAGATCTATGATTTCTTTCTTTAGATCTGGAACTTCTTGTTGGATCTCTAATAGAGATCAGAACATCTCCTCCATCTGTCCACCACAATAAATGATGGTATTTTGGATTTCTCTAAGTTCTTGTGAGATCTTAGATGTATCTGAAACAATTATGTTCCAATCTTCGCGGGATGTCACTTAATGAGATCCTGCACTTGTTTTATCTCGAAAGATTTTCGTATACATTTTTCTTGATTTTTCTCCTCTCATTAGGCATAAGAAAAATAATATTGTACAAATATTTTAATTTATATCTTTAATAAACCCATACTCTGATACCATTTCTGCGCATCGGATCTCAATAAATATAAATCATGGAAAAACTCTATTATTCACTTTTCCCAAATAATAACTAGTACGTGACGTTGTAAACAATCAGCTCACCCTACACCGTGGTGTATTAAGGGGTTCTTAGAAAGTATTCCAGCCGATATACCTTAATGGTTATATTTGTTTCAATAAATATGACTTAGCAATTTTGGTTTGGAAATAATAAAATTGGAGTGGAAATAACAATTTTCAATAATTAAATAATGATTACTTATGAGATGTCAAAGGGTTTTTTGGTCTTTTTACAAAAAAAAATGAGTATTTTGGACTTATATGTTATATTTGTGAGTATTTTGGGATTAAATTATATGAGAATGGATATTTTTGAACCTTATCCCTTTTATTAATACACTTTCATATATCTTTTATTAATACACTTTCATATAGATATGTTAAATATACAGAATAAGATATCCTAAGGCACTTCAAAGTGTCTTGATATATTTGTATAATGTCATGTTAAAGTATCTTAAAATAATGTAATACTACACTTTTGTTAAAATTTGTATAGACATTACTAAAACAATTTTATTATGATATTTATAAATGTCCTGCTAGCTACATTATTTTTTATTATGCTATCAAGTGTCTTATTAAAATTCATTTTCATAGTTATTTGTGAAGCTCTCAAATGTCACTTTAGGTTAATTTCCATTTTAATTATTTTTTTTATTATCTAATATTTGTATAATCTTTTTTCATCGTCATAATATAATAAAATCTCGAATACAAAATTCTAAAAATTCATATCAAATTCTTGAAATCATTCAACTGAAGTAATAAACATTAAACAAATGAGACAACTCAAGATTAATAAACATTATAAACATTAAATACGTAATAATCCAAATGAAGCTTGTGGATTTTAAAGACTGCCCATATCCATAGCTAGGATAATAATATACAAATCGCCAACTCTAATTTGTCACAACCATCCAATAATTAATATTATAATGCATATACCAAAACAAATGACTCATGATTATCTTGACGGTCTATACGAAGAATCTTGCGCTTGTCTTCCCATTCACCAACAGTTTATTCTTATCTTATAAAAATCAAGGATTATCATTTCAGTCCAGATGAAAGTAATTTACTAGGAGTTGGGAGTTTAGGTAGCGTTTACAAAGGTGTTTTTAGTGATGAGAATGTTTTTGCTGTGAAGGTGTTTAACTTGCAAGTGGAAGCTACTGCTTTGAATAATAGCCTTGATGTTGAATGTGAAGTACTGCGTAACATTCGTCATAGAAATCTTATCAAAGTCATAAGCAGTTGCTCAAACAACGATTTCAAGGTATTAGTACTCGAATACATGCCCAATGGAGACCTTGGCAAGTGGTTATATTCCGAGAAACAACCATGCTTGGATGTCTTGCAAAGGTTGAACACAATGATTGATGTTGCATCTGCTTTGGAATATCTTCACTATGACTATTCAACAACCATTGTTCATCGTGATTTGAAGCCTAGTAATGTGTTGTTAGACGAAAAGATGATAGCCCATGTTAGTGATTTCAGGATAGTAAAACTGTTGGGCAACGAGCTCACAACACTCTAGCAACATTGGATTACCAGGTTGTTAATTTCTTGTTCTAAATTCATCATCATAACTTTTGAACTAATTAAGTGTGAATTAAAATTTTTGATCCCATAATTATAGTGTTTTTCAATTTTGGTCTCATAATGATCATGATTTTAATTTAGTTCCACAATTTAAGAATCTGATTAATTTTAATTCAATTTGATCGGAAAATTTGAATTTTTGTCGGAAAATGCCATATGCCAAATTCCACTTGAGATTTTGATTTTGACATTCCACCAATAAGAATTTGATACATAACATTTTCCGCTGAAATTAGCCAAAATTGAACTGAAATCGGACAAATTCTTAGATTGTGAGACTAAAATGAAAATTGTGATAATTATGGGATCAAAATCGGAACACCTTAATTGTGAGAACAAAACTGATATTAACCCAATTAAGTGTTGTTGTAATAATAAATGTATTGTGATTTTCGTTGTTCCAGAGTATGGTTCGGAAGGACTAGTTTCGATAAGGTGTGATGTGTATATATACAGTGTGATGCTGATGTAAACTTTTATGAGAAAAGGACCGAGTGATGATATGTTCGCTGGAGATTTGAGCTTAAAAGTTGGATTCAAACCTCGATTTCAAAGTCATTAGTCCATGTTATGGATGCTAACTTATTCGCGAATCATTCAGAGAAAGACGACATTGATAGGAACCAGCAATGCGTGTCGTCTAAGACGACATTGATAGGAACCAGCAATGCGTGTCGTCTATACTAGAGTTGGCGTTGAAATGCTCTACAGAGTCCCCGGGAAACAGATACTTGCAGAAAATCAAGTATCGATATTTCCATAGATAATTACTCATTATCTATATATGTGACCTTTAATAAAAGGATTCAAGATTGAAGCAATTTATTCACAAAAATTGCAATCTTTCTGATATAGACGCAGTCAAGGTTGCTAAGCAATTTTTGTATAGTAGCTGCACTAAATTCTTCTACAATAAGGCATACATGGTTTGGATACTTGTGATGCAAACCATTTTTCTATGAGTGGTCAGTAATTGGATCGTAACTTTCTATAGAAAATTTCGATTTGTGTGTGGTTCGTGATATTAGAAACTAATTCAATTAGATTTCCATCAATAGATTATAATTTTTTAGATTCTAAATGTACAAAGAGTTATAGACCTTCAAACTGATGGTCAGAATTCAATAAGCCACGTACAAATTAGAAATTTGAAAATCTTAAGTATTTTGATTTTTCATTTCCATTGAATGTTAATACTTTGTAGCCCACTACTAACTCATATTACGTAGTTAGATGTCAGATTGTTGTATTTGCATTTTTAAAAAATCAAGTTTATGAATTTTTGAATTTTTATGATTTTATTTTAAATGTTCCAATTGAACATATTTATATTTACATTACTATGATAGATATGGTGTAAATTGACATACACATATTTTTCTATAGTGTTTGGTCGAGTCAGTTGAACAATTTTTGCCTGTATTCGGTCATCCCAACCAAATTGTCTTCTTCAACATCGACCAATCAGGTATGATGTTTGTGTTCGATTTTTCAAAAAGTTCTTAGCATAAGAAACGAATTTTCATACAAATTTTCATCAAATTGAGATATAAAGGGAGCCAATCGGCTGACTTGCTATCAAAGATGGGGTTTAATGAGGCCTGTCCTAGTCCTCTCTTGTTCTTATTTTTGTCTTTCGGCTTCTTTGTATCACGCTCGAGTTTTTGTTTTTGTTTTTTTTTTTTTTTTTTAATTTATTCCATCTATCTATATTAGTACTAGTATAAAAGTAGGACAGTTGGAAGAAATTAAAAAACTGTCATTTTCTCTTCCAAAAATATCAAGTCAAATGACTAAATGTGTAAATATTTTTTTTATTATCTTTTTTTCAAAATTTCATTTGAATTTTCTAAATCAAAGACTTAATATTGAATCTGGCTTCCTCTTCAATCCTTTTGAATCAAACTTCCCTTCAAAGTCATTAAACTATATAAGCAAGTCATTCAACAAATTTCATTAAAAAAAATTCATGGATACTAAAAATATCAAAAGAAGAATCAGAAATGGAAGAAGAAAATAAGTTTTTCTAGATTTAATGATATATTAATAATATTTAATTTGATTGTCATCAACTCGACCCAACAATCCTTGAATAAGGAATAGCATTAAAGAAGAAAGAAAAAATATATGTGAGAAAGAGAGAAGAGGGGACTGTGTGGGCTGTTGCTTTTTTCCAGCGTATTTAATGGCCTTTAGCACCTTATTTTCCTTCAATGTTTATTTTCTGCAACTCCATCTCCACTTCTACCACATCAACACATTTATTTTATTTGAATAATTTTTTACATTTTTGATAACTTGAACTCATATCCGTGTGCTTGAGTAGAGAGCTTTTCTAAGTTTTGCAGCTCATTCCTCACGATCCAAGTTGACGAGGGAGAAAGGAAGGAGAAGCGGAGAGGGGTTGTCGGAGAGGGGCTATGGTGGCGGCTCAATAGGAGCGAGATAAAGGGGGGAGGGGAGAGAAAGTGGAAGGAAAAGAAGAGATTTGAATTAAGTCGGTGAAGAGACGGAGGCGAAGGCGGTAGTGGAGGTGAATGGAGAGGAACGGCGGGGTAGCAAAGCAAAGGAATGGTGGGCTAGGATTGTGTTTACATAATTAATTAACTTCATAGTAGAATATTTAAAAATTTGTTAATTTTAATTGGATCTTTTTAGTAATGGAATATAATAACAATATAAGAAGATACAATGATAATTTCAGAATTATTGTATAAATTTATTTAAAAATCCTATCTTATTTGTATAAGCTCATTAAATTATTATAAATTATAATTTATCATGATAAATAATAAACCACACATGACGTGGCTATAATACTAATAATTATTTTTATTTTTTTTAAATTGATATGTCGTTTGTAGCTTAGTGGTAGAAGGGGTGTCTTTGGCCCCAACTTTTTAGAATTTTCCAATTCCCTTTTTTATTTGCCTTCTTTTAAACGTTCTTGCTTTTTCAGTGAAGCACTCTTTAGAAATTCTCTCACTTCCTCAGCTGTTTTCACTTTCAAGAATGAAGCCAGGGGCCGCAATTTCTATCTTATTTTCTCAATTCCCATCCATCTTGTTATTTACGCTTATTCTCTCATACCCCCCTTCATTATTTCAGTAGGAAATCTGTTGCAAATTGCAAATCCCCTGAGAAAAAGTATGTTGATCTGAGCAATATTAATGGGTTGAATATGCCCTCATTCTGTTTGATAAAATGTCTAGTATGAGGCCTCTCCCGCCTGTCAAAGCATTTTCTCAATTACTCTCGTCTGTGCTTAATTTGAAAGAGTATGATGCTACCATTTCCCTTTTCAAAGACTTCTGCAATTTGGGGATTCCAATCGATGAATACATTATGAATATTGCTATGAACAGTTATTGTCTTTCCAACAGAGTCGATTATGGGTTTCCGATTCTGGGTTGGTTCTTCAAACGTGGTTGTGTTCCTGATGTCGTCACTTTTAACACTTTATTGATGGGTTTGTCTCAAGAAAACAGGGTTTCTGAAGCTCAGGAATTGTTTCAGAAGAAGATGGTGAGAGAAAGGTTGTGTGAGGTAGATGTTGTTGCTTTTGGGATGGTGGTCAATGGACTTTGCAAGGCTGGTAATACTGCAATGGCCACCAAAATTCTCAGAGCAATGGAGAAGGGGAGTTGTAAGCCCGACAAACACATCTATAGCATGGTTATTGATGCTCTGCGCAAAGATAGATTGATAGATTTTGCCTTGAAGCTGTTTGACGAAATGTCTAAAAGAGGCATCACACCTGATATTGTCACTACAATTCGTTGATTTGCAGCTTATCTAGTTTTAGTGAGTGGAGACAAATTGAGATATTACTGAAGGAGATGATAGCTTGCAAAATCTATCCAAATGTCAAGACATTCACTGCTGTTATTGATGCCTATTGTAAGGAGGGGTTGATTGATGAAGCAGAAAAGGTCCTCAGCATCATCAAACAACGAAACGTGGTTCCTAATGTAGTCACCTACAATGCATTGATGGATGGGTATTGTCTCAATGGACGAATGGATAAATCTAGGAATCTTTTTGATTCAATGGCTAAGAAGAATATTGCTCCTGATAACCACAGCTATTCTATTTTAATCTATGGATATTGCAAGAAAAAGAAGATAGACGATGCCGTTCATCTTTTCAATGAGATGCCAAGTAAGGGGCTAAAACCAGATGTGGTTACATATAACTCTCTATTACATGGATTATTTCATGGTGGTAGAAGTTCTGCTGCACTAGATCTTTTTGATGAGTTGCAAGTTGTGGGGCTAAAACTGGATTTTTATACTTATTGTAACTTGTTAAATGGACTGTGCGAGAATGGGCATATTGAACAAGCATTCTTGTTGTTGGATGCATTGGAGCACGAACGAGAACATCTTCATATCGCTTACTTCAACATCGTCATGAATGGATTCTGCAAAGGTGAAAAACTTCACATGGCTCAAGCTATATTTGATGATCTCCCTTCCAAAGGATTGGAACCTACCGTAGTAACCTACACTATCTTGATGGATGGGTGTTGCCAAAATGGGGTAATGGAGGAAGCTAAACATCTTTTATCAAATATGAAAGAGGTGAATTTGCTCCCAAATGCCATCACCTACTATGACATAGTACAAGGATTTCTGAGGAGTGGCGAATATAATGACGCAGCCATATTATTTGAGGAAATGAATGCTAGAGGTTTCATCCCACAGGCGTCAACACTTGAATTGATGCTTGAGTTAATTGGGACAAATGAACAAAATCCTATTATTTTTAAAATGTTTCAATTGTTAGCTCCAACTGCTTTGAAACAGAAATGATGTTCCAAAGAATTTGCTGCTCATTCATCTTGGCAAGAGTAGAAAAATATAGATAATGATGGTTGTGTATTGGGTTTGTGTTGTATACGATTATCTGGGTGAAATTGGCTGTGCCGTGATGAGCAATTAAACGAGGCAATCAACTTGCTAAAGATTATGATGCATAAAGGTACTAACTCATGATTTCAAGTGATTGCTTTCCTGATATAGTGAGCTATAACACAATACTAACCGCTTTGTTCAAGAACTGTAATGCTGTGAAGCATTAGTAGTTTTTGGTAAGCATTACCTATTAACGATGTTTATGGAGGCTTTGCTGCAACAGAAATCAAAAGCTAAATTTTATTTTCCTTAAATCTCTTTTCTTTAGTTTTCGCCTACATTCCATTAGCTTCCTCTGTTTTCTATGGAAATAGGTATCCGTAATATACTAATATTGATTTGATCATCTGCAGTTTAATTGACAACCTTTCATACCTTCATTACATTGAAATCATTCTCGACATACATTCAAAAGCAGGCCCCTATAATCAGTTGCTTCCACTGATAGATTTCTGGGAGTCGAGCTGTACCACGTTAACGCCAGGCGATGCAGAGTCCTCTGAAGACTGATGTTTTAGTGCATGAGACGAAACGAGTCTATGCATTGCTTCCATCAGGCTCTTCACCTTCTTGTTATTATTTGTTGAGTTCTGAACAACGTCGTTCTGACAACTTTCATCGAGATCGAAGCCTTGCGCATCGTGACACTTTTGAAGCCTGATGTACTTCATGATATGAAACTGATTTCAGAATGTGTATTTAAGCAAAAGATGAATCTGCATATAGTTATATAGCTCAAAAATAAGCAAAAGATGAATCTGCATATAGTTATATAGCTCAAAAATGCAATTTGGACAAAGCATATGGGACATAGGAAATGACAGTGGATAGATGAGATTTGATGCAATATTAGATAAGGTAGTTGTACCTTTCTTTGACATCAAAGTCATTTTACCTTGTTGGCAAAACTGTTGGATTATTGTTTAAACAAAGTCTAAGTGTTTGTTATGGTTGTTTCTTTAATATTCTTTGTGTACTATATTTTCAAACCCCAACTATTTTTAATTTTGACCTCACTACAACAATGCATGATATATGAAATTCCTCACTATTTTAAATTTTAAACTTTTTGTGGTTCAAATTCAATTCCTGCTTCAATGAATTCTCTGATATTTTGTATATTCATTAGTTACATGATGAATTTTGCAACTTGAAAGTTATTTTTGTGGTTAAGTATACAAATGCTTCAGATGCAATAAAGTATCCAAATGTTACCAAGTTTTTTTTTTTTTTTTTTGGAGTATAATTCACACACATTTAATTTTTTGACCAATATTCCTATGAAAACCTCGTTGATCAATAAGAATTTTAAAAAGGGATAGTTTTTGACACAACAAAGAATCTCTTTAGAATTAGAGACAAAATACATTTATAAATTATTATCCCTTAATTTTCATGTTTTGTTTGATTTAGTTACAGTACTTTTACAGTTTACTATACTGTCACTTATCATGATTATGCCGTCTTACGAATATAATTATGAGATGAGTAAATCCACATCCCAAACTTCACATATGATGAAAATGAAGTTTGTTTTTGTGATGTTTTATTATTTTATCTAGGTATTCTCTAAAAATTAACTGATTGTGATTTTCTTTTAGGCTCTAGTTGGATAGAGTTATCTAAAATCCAAGATTTGAAATCTTAAAATAAATGAATTTCAAAATCACTTAAGTTGGAGAGAATTTAAAATTCACTCATGTTAAAAAAATGTTTAAAACGAAAGTGATGAATTTTAAATTTATATCTATTCAAACATAATCCATTGATTTATTACTAAAAAAAGTTTATTATTTAAATTGTCCAGTAAATTAGGGGGTCTGATAATTTAGAACTTTAAAATTTTAGTGTTCATAATTTAGGATATCAATATTTTAAAATTCGTAAATTTAGGCCAATTTTAGCCCGTAAAACACCAATTAGGCTGAAATCATTGTTGAGCTCATTACTATAGGTTTTTCGGGTCCAATTTGACCCAATTGCTTGTGTATCATGTGATTATACAAGTGTCATATAAATATTTATTTCTAACAGTTTGTCATTTATAAAATTATATGATACATAGGTGAAATTGGGTAAAATTGGCCTGAAAAGCCCGATTTAATTGAATAATTCGAACTGAAATTTAGCAAAATTCGTGAAGCCCGAAAATTAAAATCCAAAATTACCAGCCCGATAATTTAAAGTACGAAACTGTCACCCCCTAAATTATTAAAAAAAAATTCTTATTAAAATTTCAAATCTCTCATCAAATCTCTACATGTCTTCGATTGCAAACTCAGAGAGAGACTCGAACTTATAGTAATGATAGTTTAGAGAGTGTATAATCTTTTTGAAGAAATTGAATAAAAAATTAACAAATTTAAAAATTGTTTTAGAAATTTGAGAAAATAAAAGCTGCGGGAGGCTGGACGACTAGGGTCTTGGGCTTGAGGGTGTGGTGAAGAGTCTTTCATTAATAAATAATAAAAATAAAATAAAATAAAATAAAATAAGTAAAACATTTGGATATTGTGAGACGCAGCAAAAGCTTGTTGCTGCAGTAAATTGGGAGGGCCAACTGCCAAGGGTGTGTTGCGATTTGCGAATAGGGTTATAGTGTAGGGTGGGGTGTGGGTTTCAGTTTTGTTTTTTTTAATACATAAAATATAGTTTGAACTTGAATAATTTATCTTTCAATTTATAATGGTTTATAATTTTTTAGTTTATACATAGATTGCGTTAAAAAAAATCACATTTTGGTGCATTTGAGTCTTATTTTTATTAAGTTGTCATAATTTCAACTATATTATTTAAAATTAAAAAACGTTGCCAAATACAATTAAATATTGACATAAATTTAGAGTTAAAGTATGTGAGTTTTTATTAATATATAAATACTAAAAAACATTATACATTTCATTTTAAGATAATATATCATTCATTATATTATGCAAGCAAAAATTTACATTATTCAATATTTATAAATAATTTAAAATTATTAAATGTTAAATAACAAAACGTGCAAGCTTCTAGTTTTGGATTAATATTAAAATCTAAATGAAATATATGACTCTTTTTTTCTAAGGTGTGATTTCCATTTTTTTTTATTTTTCGATTACATCCCAGAATTGACGATATTTTCAAATTGCAACCTATTATTATTTTTTTGATCAATTTTCATGTCAAAAATCGAATTTATTGTCTGACTTTTTTAACCAAAAGCGCATGAAACCTACACAAAAAACTCCACATGTCAAACAAAATGCAAACTCCATATCAATTTCTTATTTTCATTAGTTTCAATCTTAAGTTGAGCAAATATATATCATGGATTTAGGGGTGCAATAAAAGAAGTTGTAGTTTGTAAAAATGTCAAAGTTAATGTTACTTTTGAGGGTGGGCTAGCTATACACACTTTATCTATTACTAAACACACCTTAATAGGATGAAATGTAATAGATTTTGATGAGACAAAACGTGTAATAGTCTAGAATATTAGCTATCTGGATAAGTCTTTATATGTAAAATAGCTAAGGTAAGGATGCTGGAAAGACGAGAAGATTCTGCCAAGGAACCTTAGAGCCAAGTCCCTGCTACCTGCATACTGTATCAAGCAACCAGTAGTCAAACTTCATAGGATGCTACAAGGAACCTGGAGATGGTCAAGGAAGCTGACTTACTCAAAGAAGATACTACCAGATACATCAGAGTCAGTGCAACCTGACTAGCCAGTAGAGTTACTCCAGTTCCAACAAATCATAATTTGCCATGTGTGAAAAGCAGCAAGGACACAGTACAAACAGCTGCAGAATGAAGTCGCGCAGACAAAGGACAAGGCAGTGGCAGAACATAATGAAGGCATTTCAGAGCAGGTGTCAGAAGATCGGCAGAACCAATCAGGAAGAGACACCTCATCAAGCAAAGGACTGCCTTTCCAACGGGCAGAAAACTATCTGATACCTATAAATAGAAGACCAAGACTGAATGTAAGTAGAGATAACCAAGAGAACCTAACTAAAGAACTACAAACAAGTCGTTTCAAGCTCAAACAATCATATCCAAGATATTCAGTTTTAGCAGCAGCAAGCCAGCTACCTTTGTGATCTTTAGAAGTTCAAGGAGCTTGCTGCATTCGATAGTTTGAAAACTCTCATTTTATTCTAAATCTGATAGGAGTCACTTAGGCAGGAGTGTATCTTGCTAAGTTGTAATCTCTCTGAAGAAGAGAAATGATCCTGTGTGGGTCGGATAACCTGTGTGGAGATCCTGTGTGGGTCGATAGTTGGTCACTGTGCAGCTACCTGTGTGGATAGAGCTGACAGTTTTGTTTAGAGTATAGTTTGTGTTAGCAGAGTCTATTGTAAATCAAACTTGCTTTAACAAAGTTCCTCCTTGTGAAGGAGTAGAGAAGACGTAGAGGGATTACTCCACCCTTGAACCTCTATAAGCTTGCTTGTGTTATTTACAGCTTTTTATTCATCTATCTGCATTCTGAGCATACTGCATTAAAAGCGTGTTTCGAAAATCATAAGCATTTCCGCTGTGCATTATATTCTCTGTCTAAGTCCTGAGGTCATTGCCTGAGCAGGAACCTATCGAGCAGTAAGCTTACTAGCTACCTGTTCATCAGAGACTTAACATTTTTGGAGTAAAAGTTGAAAAATTTGATAAGGTTAATTCAACCCCCCCTCTTAACCTTATACCACTGGGACCAACAAGTGGTATCAGAGCCAGGTTGGATTAAAAACCCAACTTGTCTGGTCAAATCCCTGATCCCTAATTTTCGAAAATCTGCATACATTGCTTTTTATCATGGATATGCATAAGCTTCCTATGTTTTCTATTGAAGAGTATGACGACTGGAAGATTAGAATGCAGACACATCTCTCAGCCATGCACGACGAAATGTGGATGGTTATCACTGATGAACCCCCAAGGATCACCAAGCCCAATCCAATATTCGCAAGAACTGCTGATTCTGGTGATGCATGAGCCATTCCACAACAAGCTGTTATTGACAAACCTAAGGAAGAATGATCTGCTGATGATAGAAGACGAGCTAATCTGGATAATGTAGCCAAGAACGCCTTATTCGTCACTCTGGACAAAGGAACCTTCAGTAAGGTCAAGACGTGCAAGACAACAATGGATATATGGAACAAGCTTGAACAAATCTGCGAGGGAACAGAGCTGACAAAGGAGAACAAAGTGTCCACAGCAACTCAGAAGTTCGAGCTGTTCGAGATGCTCCCTGAAGAGACCTTGGAGCAGATGGATCTGAGGTTTACAAACATTGTGAATGAGCTTGAATCCCTGGACAAATTCTACACTCAGAAAGAGAAAAATATAAAAGTTCTAAGAGCACTACCTGCAGAATGGGATAGCAAGACTACTGCAATGAGGGTCTCCATGGATTTAAAGTTGATGAGTACTTTTGATCTCTTTTCTGATTTGAAAGCCTTCGAATATGATATCAACAGAAGGAAGAAAGAGATAGAAGAATCCAGCACAAAGGTAATTGCCCTAACAACCATAAATGCAAAGAACACTGGAGTTACCTGCAGTAAGCAAGGAGAGCTACCTGTTGAGGGTACTGATGAAGAAATGGCCCTTCTTCTAAGAAATTTCAAGAAATTTATCAGATACAACAAAAGAGGTGACTTTAAGAAGAACCAGACATCTCCCCAACAACCCATTATTCAGCAATCAAACTAGGATACTTCCGACCTATGCTATAACTGTCGAAAGCCAGGACACTATGCCAGAAAATGTCCTCATCCAAAGGTCAATCGATATCCGGATGGAGAATCATCCCAGAAGAGAGAGAAACGAAGAGAAGAACGAAGAAGAATTAAAGCATTCCTTAGTGAAATGGAGAAAGGTAAGGAACCTTCCAAGGAAGCTCAGCAAGATGTGGATTCCTCTGATGATGACAGTGATTCATCTTCTTCAGAAGACGAAGCACTTATCTGCCTAATGGCACAGGAAGCAGAGGACAGCGAGGATGACGAGGTAATGTATTCTATCTAACCTTCATTGGAAGAGGAAAAGGTAAACAAAAGCCTCTCCCTGAAGCAAATCATGAACGACTTCGAACAGATAAACTCAATTCATGAGGAGCTGAAACTCGAAAATGAGATGCTTAGGAGGGAAAACAAACAGTTAGCTGAAAAGCTATCTACATATGAGCTAAGTAGCTCAAAGTGCAGTGACCTCCAAAAACAAGCATCTATGCTCAATTTGAGAATCGCCAAATTTAAGAGTGAGAAAAGTGATCTTCAAGCAATTGTGGGAACCTTTAGCAAATCAGCTAAAGAAGCCAAGGAATGCATTAAGTCGGGTAAAAGTCCATTTGATAGGACAGGCCTAGGATACTGTGCAGAAACTTCTCAAGGAACAGCAAGTTCATCTAAAGCTATTGTTTTCGTTCAAGCAGAAATCTCAGAAGAAGAGGAGTTATCTAATAACTCAAAAGTAAGCTTGAAGAAAACAATAGACAAGGGCAAGAGACCCATGAACACATCCACAGGGAATAAGCATGCTTTCAAAAGCTGGCTACAGCGGAATCAATCTGCTGATAGATACAAAAGAAAACAGCAACCTACAAGGATGCTGAATAGAAACCTCTACTCCACCAATACTAAGACCAGAATGTCTAAACCTAAAAGAGCACATGCTCAAGGGAAGTATGGTGGAGGACCTCACTTCGAAAGTGATGGGTATACACAGTTTGCACACACAAAACAGTATCCTAAGGATACCTCTTATAGACGAAACCTCCAAGTCTACAACAAAACAATTGTTGTAAGACAAATCTGGATTCCGAAAGGTACTAACAAGAAAGGACCCGTACATGTATGGGTACCTAAGAACCAGTAATCTCCATTTTACAGGTACCTACAGCAGAAACCAGCAAGGAAGTATGGTACATTGATAGCAGGTGCTCGAGACACATGACTGGAGATAAAGAAATTCTTAAAGACTTCCAGCAGTGCAAGGGACCCAAAGTAATCTTCGGAGATAATTCCAAGGGAAGCACTAGAGGAGTTGGAACTCTCAGCAAAGGAAACACTCACATAAAGGAAGTATCGTATGTAAAAGGCCTGAAGTACAACTTGCTAAGCATAAGCCAATTCTGTGATAAAGGCTACTCAGTGGAGTTCAATCACAACAAGTGCCTGATAAGGGACAGCCAATCCAAGGAAGTAAAACTATCAGGAACTAGAAAAGGAAACATCTATGTAGCTGACTGGAGCTCAGTGACCACAGCTACCTGCTTCATTGCAAAAGGATCATCAAAAGCCAGCTGGCTATGGCATAAACGGATGAGCCACCTGAACTTCAAAACGATCAACAAACTAGCCAGAAAAGGACTGGTCAGAGGGCTACCTGATATGGTATATAAGAAAGAGAGTCTATGTAAAGCATGCCAAAAGGGAAAACAAACTAAAAGCTCATTCAAAAACAAAGTTCAAAGGTCAACTGAAAGGGTGCTAGATCTACTACACATGGATCTATTCGAACCAGTGGAACCAGTAAGCATGAGCGGAAGAAAGTACACACTTGTAGTGGTGGACGACTATTCAAGATTCCCATGGACCATGTTCTTAACAAAGAAGTCAGACACTCAGCAAAGGTTGTCGGAGCTACTGAAGAAGCTGTAGATAGAAAAGAGCCTAAACATTATCAAAATCCGAACAGACAGAGGCACTGAGTTTACCAACAAGTTTATCGAAGCATACTGCTCTGACAATGGAATTAAGCATCAATACTCAGCAGCTAGGACACCACAACAGAATGGTGTCACAGAAAGGAAAAACAGGACCCTGAAGGAAGCTGCAAGGACCATGCTAGCTGAAGCACAATTACCCAAGAGATTTTGGGCAGAAGCAATCAATACAGCATGTTATACCCAGAACAGATGCATTATCAACAAAGATTTGAACAAAACTTCTTATGAACTATGGTTCGGTTATACTCCAAATATTGAACATTTCTATATTTTTGGATGCAGGTGCTATGTGCTCAACAATGGAAAGGACTACCTGAAGGCATTTGACTTAAAGTCAGATGAAGGAGTATTCTTAGGATACTCCTCGGTAAGCAAAGCCTTCAGAATCTTCAACAAGAGAACACTTGTTGTAGAAGAAATAGTACATGTGGATTTTGATGAACCACATTGCTCTAAGGCTGATATAGATAAACTTAATGTAGACTTTGGAAAAACTCACATTACTAACATTCATGTTGAATACATTGATGCTGAGTTACCAAGTCTCCAAAATATTGAATCAACTCAAAATCAGCAACCTGCACCTATACATCAACCTGGAGAACAGGAACATACTCTAAACCAGCAGGCACCAGTCATTCAAGAAGAAATACAGCATCCTGAAGGAATCCAACTGGAAGTACGTTTAGAAATACAGCCGGATCCAAATCAACAAGTTGCACAGGATGATCAAGAGCAACCTGCTGAAATTCAAAATGAACAACAGACTGAAGAAGCCAGAAGAAAATGGCTAAGGAATCACCCAAGGAATCAAATTATAGGTGATTCTACCTCTGGAGTAAGAACAAGAAGAAGCAACCCCCATGAAGCAATGTTTGCTTGCTTTATATCACAAGCAGAACCAAGCTGCATAGAGGATGCTCTAGCAGACACCAACTGGATTCAAGCAATGCAGGAAGAACTTAATGGATTTGAAAGAAACCAAGTGTGACATTTAGTTCCTAGACCTACTCACCAATGAGTGATCGGTACTAAGTGGGTATTTAAAAACAAGCTCGATGAAGAAGGACAAGTAGTCAGAAATAAGGCAAGATTAGTGGCAAAAGGTTACTACCAGGAGGAAGAAATAGATTTTGAGGAAACTTTTGTACCAGTAGCTAGACTAGAGGCAATCAGAATCTTCCTAGCCTACGCCGCACACAACAATCTCACAGTTTGCCAGATGGATGTTAAAAGTGCATTTCTCAATGGACTGCTCGCTGAAGAAGTCTATGTGGAGCAACCTCCAGGATTCGAAGAAAATCCAGAAACCATGGTCTTCAGATTGAAGAAAGCTCTCTATGGACCAACGGAGAACCTATCAGCAGGCAGTCACCTTCACCAACGGAGAAAAATGGTGAGGAATTCTCATATCTTACTGACCTGATTATTCTGCCTGAAGTACCTGTGCAGACGCCGATGAAGGAGAGGAGCTCGACACCAACTGACTTTCCCAAGGCCAATGAGTTGGAAACCCTCGCTGCTGTGGCATCTCTTGAGCTGATAATTCCATCCACAATAGCAGCCGCCGATGACACCACAGAAACATCCATTCCCACACCAATGGAGGTAGAGGCTGAGGGGGAACAAGTGCAGCAGGAGGCACCTGTTCAAGCGGAAGTACTAGAGGAACCTGCCCCGATGGAGAAGGATCTACCTGTAGCAGCTGTTCCGATGGAGGTGGAGGGACAGTACCTGCCAAGTCAGTGGACCAGGGAGTGATGGTCACTGAGGAGGAAGTTGCTGCAGTAGAACCGGTGGTGGAAGTGCATGAGGCAGGAGGAGACAAAAGTGGAGAAAAGGAGTCTGAGGTGCAAGAGATAGAAAATGAGAAGGAAGCCGAAGTATAGGAGGATGCAGTACAGGAGGTTGTAGAGGAGATGGAACAGGATAAGGAGGCTGAAATGGTGTTCAGCAAGGGAAAGATGGCTGAATAGGACAAGAAGCAGGAGGAAGATAAGGAGGACGCTGGAGAAGAAACACATGTCAAGAACTCTGGATCAGGAGATGGAGGATCCAGTAGCCCTTCCAGCAGCAATGATGGGTCACCCAGTGAACAGGGTGATACCGGAGCCGAAAAATCCAAGGCACTAACATCTGTTTCTAATGAACAGGCACCCGCAGGAGAACGCCAGGAACCTGCCAAATCTAATGAGGACGTGCTGACAGCAATTGAGCAGATGGGGAAGTCCCTGGTGAAAGCGAGCAGGAAACTCCGCAAGGAAACCCGCTCCAATACTATCAAGACTTATACTTTCACGGACTCACTCAATGCTACTCTGGCAACATTGACTCAGGTGATCTCTGCCTACCGACCCCCCAAGGAGGATGCTGCAGTGGAAGTAGTCAAGAGCGTGATGGAAAAGCTTAACAGACAAGAGGAGAAGATGATCTCCATTGAAACCAATCAGAAGGCTCTAGTCACTGCAGTAGACCGGATGGATAGGGAGCAGTTCAACCAATCACAGATCTTGCGGGATCACTCAGGCACCTTGTCTGAAATTCACTCCATGGTCAGTTTTGCGGTTGGACGGGCTGATGATGACAAAAAGGGGGAAGGGAGGATAGAAGACAGACAGAAGTCTGGACAGGATCCTACGGCCTGCAGACAGATGGTAGTAAGCAGTAGGAGGAGAGACGACTCTGGAGATGGAGGACACAAGGGAGCTGGACCTAGAGGCCCTTCAGACAGCAGTGCTAAAAGGAAATCAGATGTTGTTTCTGGGTCAGTCCATCCAGGTTTCAGGAAGGGTGCTGAGATTAGAGAAGAAAAGAGGAGGAGGACTGAGGTTGAATTGAAGAGCAACCTGGATGCTGTCTTTTCATTAGATCCCAGGATTGCCCTTGACAAGATCTTCCCACCGCACAAGCTGCCTGACATGGCCAAAATGGAGAAGAATTTACAGAGTCCTAATATCGCAGCAAGTGCCTCTCTCAGAAACTTCCTGGAAGCCAGTCCTGATCCCAGGAGTGACAAGTTTGTAGCCCCAAAAGTTCCGGAGGTCACTCTTCCCACTGAGGTCAATCCATCCTTCTTCCAGATTGAAGCATTCAAAACAAAGGAGCTGATGAAGTACTTCACCACACTCTGCAAGGAATCTGCTCTCTTCAGAGGATTCCGAACGAACAAGGAGGCCTTGCAGAGGTTCCTGGAGCTAACAAAGAAAGGTGGACTTCCAATCCAAGTTAAGCTGAGGCAGAAACTAGGAAAGGAGTTCATACCATACAGTGAAGACTTCTGGCTCAGGTTTGAGGAATTTGAGGAGATGGTGAAGAGGATGGAACCCAGCTACCAAGACTCTATAGCCAACTGGTGGAAAGGTACAAGGTTCGAAAGAAAGAAGAAAGCCAGTTGGTTGATAGCTTGATGTCTTGCTTTCTGTTTCTGTTTTCATCTCTGTTTTTTTTTATTGTTTTGATGAGATTCTAGTTGCTCAGCTATCTGCCAAGTATGTCTATGATTTGTACTTAACTCTGATTAATGAAAATTCGACATTTCTGACTGTTGGAAGCTCACATCTTGTGAACTTGATGCATGCTTATAAATAATTATATTTTTCTGCATTTTTGCTCCAAGTTAATAAATTGTGGTTCCTTGATCCTGTTAAGGAGTTTTGTCATCATCAAAAAGGGGAAAATTGATAGGATGAAATGTAATAGATTTTGATGAGACAAAACGTGTAATAGTCTAGAACATTAGCTATCTGGATAAGTCTTTATATGTAAAATAGCTAAGGCAAGGATGTTGGAAAGACGAAAAGATTCTGCCAAGGAACCTTAGAGTCAAGTCCCTGCTGCCTGCATACTGTATCAAGCTACCAGTAGCCAAGCTTCATAGGATGCTATAAGGAACCTGAAGATGGTCAAGGAAGCTGACTTACTCAAAGAGGATACTACCAGATACATCAGAGTCAATGCAACCTGACTAGCCAGTAGAGTCACTCCTGTTCCAACAAATCAGAATCTGTCATGTGTGAAAAGCAGCAAGGACACAGTACAAACAGCTGCAGAATGAAGTCGCGCAGACAAAGGACAAGGCAGTGGCAGAATAGAATGAAGGCATTTCAGAGCAGGTGTCAAAAGATCGGCAGAACCAATCAGGAAGAGACACCTCATCAAGCAAAGGACTGCCTTTCCAACGGGCAGAAAACTATCTGATACCTATAAATAGAAGACCAAGACTGAATGCAAGTAGAGATAACCAAGAGAACCTAATTAAAGAACTACAAACAAGTCGTTTCAAGCTCAAACAATCATATCCAAGATATTCAGCCTTAGCAACAGCAAGCCAACTACCTTTGTGATCTTCAGAAGTTCAAGGAGCTTGCTGCATTCGATAGTTTTGAAAACTCTCATTTTATTCTAAGTCTGATAGGAGTCACTTAGGCAGGAGTGTATCTTGCTAAGTTGTAATCTCTCTGAAGAAGAGAAATGATCATGTGTGGGTCGGATAACCTGTGTGGAGATCCTGTGTGGGTCGATAGTTGGTCACTGTGCAGCTACCTGTGTGGATAGAGCTGACAGTTTTGTTTAGAGTATAGTTTGTGTTAGCAGAGTCTATTGTAAATCAAACTTGCTTTAACAAAGTTCCTTCTTGTGAAGGAGTAGAGAGGACGTAGAGAGATTACTCCACCCTTGAACCTCTATAAGCTTGCTTGTGTTATTTACAGCTTTTTATTCATCTATCTGCATTCTGAGCATACTGCATTAAAAGCGTGTTTCGAAAATCATAAGCATATCCGCTATGCATTACATTCTCTGTCTAAGTCCTGAGGTTACTGCCTGAGCAGGAACCTATCAAGCAGTAAGCTTACTAGCTACCTGTTCATCAGAGACTTAACATTTTTGGAGTAAAAGTTGAAAAAATTGATAAGGTTAATTCACCCCCCCTCTTAACCTTATACCACTGGGACCAACACACCTTATTAAAAATAAATATATATTAAAATACATAAATACTTTTACTATTTATTATTTATTTAATTCTATGTTATATAAGTGCAAGGTTAAAATGGTAATATTGTGGAGTGTGTATAGAAATTAAATGATTATATTAAATATTTTACGGTTGGTGTAGTTTGGTAATTGAGGTGTGTTTAGTAATAATGGATGAGGTGTGTATAGTCTCATCCTAGTTTTTTGAGTAGGATTACTGTGAGACTGTCTCATGTAAGACCTTGTGTAAGATGAGATTCATATGTATTAATAAAGTGAATCAATCCATTCAATATGATTAATATCCATCATATATATGATCATATAAAACCATGTCTCACATAAGGTCTAATATATAACATTCATATGAGTTTTTGCCTAATTTTTTTTATGCTAGACCATTTTTCATTATCTTTTGAGGATGTGGAGCAGCAACATGAGTTAAATAACTCCAACTAAATTTATAACTTGAGATGAAATCTTGAAATTATCGAAAGTCCAAATATTGTTAAACATATATAGAAAACACAAAACACATAAAGAATATTGAAGAAATATTCAGAACTTTATCAAATAAGTACATAAAAAAGGTTTCATTTCAAGAATGTATAATCTATACTATATACAAAATGAAATAATATAGCAAATATTATTGATTTGTCACTTTTTCTCCCAAACTATCTTACAATAAAAAAAATGAAAAATAATATTTTTATTATGTATCTCACACTAAGTTTTACACATGTCTTACATAATAAGCCTCAATAGAATCTCATTTCTGTATATAGTATGTCGTTAATTGGGTCAATTTTAAATGAGCCTTGATATCATGGGTATTTAAAAAATTTAGTCCTCTTTATTAAGTCTTTTTATGTAGAAAAAACAATAATTATTTTCAACAACAATCATTTTATATAATTTATTTCAAAAGTTCGAATATTAAAATTATAGAATCACAAAAGGTTTTTTTTTTAAATTACAAATGAGACTAAGGTTTTCATAATTTTGATATACTTATATTTAATTTAGCTTATGTTTTACATTAAGAATTAATTATTCACAATTATAGCTGGAATTATATAGAAAATATAAATTTTAATAACATAAGAAAGTGTTTTTAAATTATCTAAACATCAATGTGTAAAATAAAATAAAATAAAATAAATAAAAATGCTTAAAAATTTTAAATAGAAAATTAAAAATCTTTTTATATTTGTAATTTCATTTTTAATGCATGTTATATCAAATTCATATCTATTTTAAAAATTCATAATTTGTTATTTACATTGCATATAGAATTATATTAAATTTAAATTTCAAAATTGTTTACATTTCAAATTTCTAATTTTATCAAATACAATTATGTAAAATAACATAATTTTAAAGTTGAAATATCAACATTTTTATTAATATAAACATTAAAAGCAATATATATTTTACATATAATGATAGGATAAATTGTAATAGATTTTGATGAGACAAAACATGTAATAGACTAGAGCATTAGCTATCTGGATAGGTTTCTATATGATAAAATAGTTAAGGCAAGGATGTTGGAAAATGTATGAAGATTCTGCTAAGGAACCTTAAAGCCAAGTCCTTGCTACCTGCATGCTGCCACAAAAAACCAGTAGCCAAGTTTCGAAGGATGCTACAAGAAATCTGGAAGAGGTCAAGGAAGCTGACTCACTTGCTCAAAGAGGATACTACCAGATACATCAAAGTCAGTGCAACCTGACTAGCTAGTAGAGTCACTCCAATTCCAGCAAATCAGAGACTGTCATGTGTGAAAAAGCAGTAAGGACATAGTACAGCAGTCTGCAGTCTGAAGTTGCGCAGCAAAAAGGACAAGACAGTAGCAGAACAGAATGAAGGCATTTCAGAGCAGGTGTCAGAAGATTAGCAGAACCAATCAGAGCAAGACACCTCACCAAGTAAAGGACTGCCCTTCCAACGGGTAGAATTCCCACTGATGCCTATAAATAGAAGACTGAATTCACAAGAAAAGGAGACACAACAAGCGAATCAAGAGAACATACGCGTAGCAAGTCTTTTCAAGCTCAAGCATTCATATCTAAGCTATTCAGTCAAAACAGCAGCAAGCCAGCTACCATTGTGATATTCAGAAGTTTAAAGAGCTTGCTGCACTCGATCGATTAAAGATTTCTATATCTTATTCAATCAAACTGTTTAGGAGTTGCTTAGGCAGGAGTTTACCCTGCTAAGTTGTAATCTCTCTGAAGAAGAGAAAGGATCTTGTGTGGGTCGGATAACCTGTGTGGAGATCCTGTGTGGGTCGCTTAGTTGGTCACTGTGCAGCTACCTGTGTGGATAGAGCTGACAGTTTTGTCTAGAGTATAGTTTGTGTTACCAGAGTCTATTGTAAATCAAACTTGCTTTAACAAAGTTCTTCCTTGAGAAGGAGTAGAGAGGACGTAGAGGGATTACTCCACCCTTGAACCTCTATAAGAATGCTTGTGTTTTACAGCTTTATTTATCTATCTGCATCCTGAGCATACTGCATTAAAAAATCGTTTCGAAAATCATAAGTATTTCCGTTGTGCATTATAGTCTCTGACTAAATCCTGAGGTCACTGCCCAAGCAGCAACCTATCGAGCAGCAAGCTTACTAGCTACCTGTTCATCAAGGACTTAACATCTTGGAGTAATTGTTAAAAATTTGATAAGGTTAATTCACCTCCTCTTAACCTTATACCATTGGGACCAACATATAAATAATATATCATTACATTATATCACCAACATTAACAATTATTAAATTTTACATAACAAATCACACATCGCAGGGGTGTACTGTTAGTAGTTCATAATACAAGGTTATTGAAATTCAAAATTGTTATCCGGTTTTCTTATTTAATTAGTAAGAGAGTAATTATATATATATATATATATATATATATATATATATATATATATATATATTTCTTCTTCTTAATTTTTCTTTACGAATTCTCTTTTCATTTTTTTTTTGAACTTATGCATATATGAATATATATCATATACACATTTTAGTTATTTATCTTTTTCATGAGAAATTTTTGGTTTTTCTTACCATTTTAAATCCTACAGTTAATTTTTTTTAAAAACTACAATTAATGAGTGAAATATACTATGAGACGCATGTCGAATGTAAAGAGCTCAAAAAAGTTTACGTGTCGCAATAGGAGACTTGCAAACCCTCTTTTATTTTCCCTTGATTTTAAACATTCATTCATGTGTACTCATGTATTACACGATTTATCATATAATATCAATAATTTTTAATTTTTTATAGCATAACGCAATTATATATTACCTTAACATAAATTTAAACATAAATTTGTGTTTATAACATCGAGGTCTATTCATTTTTTCTGCTAATATAGCCTTTAACAACTAACCTAACTTTATTTCTGGTAATTTGCCCAAATTCATCAAGCATAATTTAATCATTTTAAACTTAAATTTTACTTTTCTATATGCAATATGAATAAAAAATAAATTCATAAAAGGGCGCTGCGATTAACACTTCCCTTAATTTTTTGTCAAATAACCTTATAATTTGACTAAAATGCCCTTTTATATATTTTTTAAAATTAAAATAGATTACTATTGTTTAAAGCATCATTCTATCCAAACCCTAATTTTATATAATTCAAATTTTACACCTGTTCAATTTCTAATTCTTCTATAATGAAACTTATAAATATCTCAATTTATTCTCGTGTTTCTTTCATCAAATCATGAGATTAAAAAGTAACAATAGAAATCAACAATGGATCATGAAAATTTGATGGAGATAAAGAATGTAAGTTTTTGGTCAAATGTAATAAGAGAAGATGAAGTTTTTTATGGGATAAAATGGATCTCGGACTGTGTGCATCGCACAGTGTTCGACAATACAACATTGAAAGTACAAAGGATGTTGGACAATAAAGGAAGAAATAAAATATGAATGTTCAACAACGTTTAGTAGAACATATGTAAATCGTTCGACCATAAAATAAAGAACACATGTTAAGTGTTCAACAACAAAACCCGAAACATTTATATAATGTTCCACAGTGTAAGGTTGAGCATTAAGACTATGTTCCAAATCTTTATGTCGAACGATAATCTTCTAAGGAATTGTTTTAACTGGTTCGACCACTCCAAGAAGAACATGATGACTATGTTTGACAATTACGTATAGAATATTTTACACGACATTTGATCACTTCGGGAAGAACAAAATTAAACTAGAAACCCAAAATAGATTGATATTAGATCCTTGCGTTTGTTGATGGTCGGGAGGGCGGCAGTCTGGTGGTGGATGGGCGGCAGGGGCGGGTGACAATTAAGCATGATATGTAGTAATCAAATAATAAGTTTACAATTAAATAATAAAGTAAAATATTTATAATGAATAATTTTGGAAACACGTAAAATCTGTTAACCATAATAGATAGTAATCAAATAATTAGTTTATAACTTATATAAAGTATTGTATAATATATATGAATTCAAGTTTATATTTGTGTACCTTCAAAATTTGCTATAAATCTAGATTTTATTTATCTCTTAAAATTTGAAAAAAATCTTGAATGTAATCTATTGTCTTTTAGAGGAAACGACTACTTTAGTAATTTATCAAATCTAGTTTATTAGTTTATGACTTTTTCTAATATTTAAATTCAATGGTGACATACAATATATTATTTATTTATTTACTTATATATTTAGCATTTTTTTTGAATGACTATTTGTTTTTTTGTTAGGATTTAATCAAGAAATCCACCCAAAAACACACCAAGAAAGTGGCTATGAACTTGTGATGAACAACACTTAAAACTAAGATAAATCGAAGCATAAAACATAAAAGAACATGCAAGAATTTAAGTGGTTTGGACTCTATGAAAAAGCTTATGTCCACTGAGAATAAGAATCAACTAATTTCACTCAAAAACGAGGGAGAAATCGAGTTACAAAGATGAGACACAATTAGGGTTTTCCACTAGTTAAACCTAACACTCTAAATCCTCTTATCTTACTGATTTCTCAAGATCTAAGCCTGAGATTACAACTGAGTATACATCTCTATATATAGAACAAAAGCCTCAAAGTAATTTCAAGAAACGGTTAACAGATTGGAACGAATTTTTGTTACAAAATCAATTTCTACGCCGAAACCCTAATCTGCTCAAATTGAGCATAATAGAAAAAACTATTAAGATCTGGTTCGAACATCGATCTTGACACGTCCGGTTCGACCCTTTTCAGACTGGTTCTCAGCTCCCTTGAACCGGTTCCGTGATTAGTGAATTGTTTTCGAGTTGAATCCACAATTTTAAATGTAAAATTTTATATCTCTAAACCCAAATTGATCCGATCCATTATACCCACTTCTTCGAAGGAACTAAAATGATTTGACGGAACAACTCCTTTTTCTTTTTCTTTTGCGAACATATTCTCCTTTCCCTCTATACCATTTGATTGTAGCAGGGTGGGTGTGGTGGTTGGTGTTGATGTTGAAATGTAATTGTTATCCAACGGCCTACTTCCAAATACATTGTATCTTCAATTACAACTTTTGAAGAATTCAATAGTGTTCATTCACAAGTAAAAGGTGATTAAATGTCAATGTTGTATTGTTGTAGTAAACCACGCGATCATGTATTAATTTCTGACACATCAGTTAAATGTATCTATTTATAAAAACCATTAAAAGATTTTCTCACCAAAAATATATTAGAATTAATCATTAACAGAGAATGAAATGAAATGACTTCGTGATTAATAATTACATAACACAGGAGATACAAATGAAATGACTTCGTGATTTATGGGATCAAGTTTCAATTTTCTCACCAAGAATATATAGAACTAATCATTGACAGAGAATGAAGCAATTAAAAATCTATGAAAATACACAAAAAAAATCAGTAAGACAAAATTGATGGGACCATACGCACTCCACAATTAAATTTTTTAAATAAGTATAATTTAGAAGATTATAATACCCATCTAATAAATAAAATTTACATTTTCCTCCCCTGTATTTTCCTTTGCACATCTTCTTCTTCATATTCGTTTAGTTTCAAACCCTAACCTCAAAAAACTCTTACCATTCTACCATATTTGAATGAAAAAATTACAATGGTCATGAATATATATTTGCAAACAATATAAGAGTTTTCATGTCATTTAATTTTATGGTTTTATGTATATAGTGTAGTTAAATATTTTGTAAATAGAAGTGTTAAACTTAAAAATCCTATTGGAGAAGACAATGTCGATATGTGCTAGTCGAAATATTACACAGTGCATGTGTTTGACCAATACATGTGGAACATATATACTTAAGCACGTTCGACTAGCACTGGCCGTCTTCAACCTTGTTCGGTCATGTCTGGTCGAGCATGCTCATATATGAGATTTTGGAGAATATTATTACAAATTTTTCTGATTAATATTTAACTTAAAATGTCTACTAATTGATAAATTTATGTGTAATGCTATGTTACTTGTTCAACATTAACTGATAAACACACAGACAATTAATGTTTATTGATATATTACTTTCCAACATTCACTAATACATATACGTTATATGTGGTTCAAATATAAAAGATGAAATGTTATCTAATATATTTTTCATGGTTTGATTGAAAAATGGATCATTTTTATTTGCTTAAGAAAATAAAACAAAATTTCCCTGGGTTATTGATTGAGAAGTAGCGACAATATGAAATATGTCAAGAATTTATTCTCATGCAATAATTATTTATTAAATATTCATTTAAATATTAGTATTTTAGTTATTTAAGTATTCATTTCATCTTCTTCGATCTTCTTCTTATAAGTATTAATGTATCAATGATTCAATCAATTGTATATAAAGAAGTCCTCAAAAAAATTGATTACTAACTCTTTAGTTATTAATAAACGTTGCTTTCTACTTTAATTTATGTTGATGTTCTATATATATTTATCAAATTAGAAGTTTTTAATCCCTTAACATAATGCATCATAAATAGTAGTTTCCTTCTATAATTACAACTTTGGACTCAAATTCCCTCCAAAATATTTTAAATTTCATAAGTTTGGGACCAATATTGCAAGTATATTTAACAATTTTTTTCAATTCCCTAAAAAATTCACATTTTCACGTTTGAAACTAAATATGCAACAAATTATTTAGCAACCTTTTCTGGTGAGACTAATTTTGCAACACATGACACCAAAATAAAATGAAATGACCTCGTGACGTGTGAATCAAATTGGTAAATTCCCGTATACATGGTCTTTGACATGTTTGTCAAACTTATTACAGCTGATTGATGAATTTTTAATATTGTCTGTTCTGCGCAGGCCTTTACTACTCATTGATGAATTTAAATGTTCTTAGTACAACGTCATTCATGAGTTTAAAAGTAGTTGTTACTGCTCTTTATTATATACTATCTACAACTTCATTGATGAGTTAGAACTACTTGAGATTTATGAACTGTCTACATCCTGCAGCTTGGCATTGGTTGTGTGCAGGACTTAAAGATGTGTTGTTTCATTTGGAAAAGATTGCATCAGTCACGACGATTTTGCATATTGATCTTGTTAAATTAGTTTGTAGAATACTTAACATTTAAGTTATGTTTGGATAGAGTGATTTGAAACCCATGATTAATGAATCAATTTTGAAATCAACTAAAGTTAAAGTGAAATTAAAATTCATCAAAATCACTCAAAAATTAGTTCAAAACGAGAGTGATGGATTTCACATTTATACAAATACAACCGATGGATTTGCTACCATAAATTTTAAATATCTCCTCAAATCCATCTATCCAAATGGGCATTTGAAGTTTTTCAGGAAGCAACTATGTTTGAGTTAGTTGTCCTAGCCAAATATTGAAAAGGGGAAGACTAAAGGCACCCCGACCTCTTCTAAGGGCACCCCAATTACTTAGGGCACCCCAATAATTAAAAAAACTTTTTCATACATTTCTAAGCCCACCCTATTAATTTCCCACCCTACCATTCTCCAACAATCAAGTGCAACTTCACCAAAACAACAACCTTCTTCACCAAACTCTCACAAATTTTGGCCGAATTGACCGAACCATTGCTGGAGAGTTGAAGTTCATTGTGTTTTTTTCGGTTGACTCTTTCCGAACATCTAATAGTATGGAAAGGCGTAGAAAAACTTTTGGAACCGAACATAGGGAGCAAAAATTTACAGGTAAGTTGATTTTCAACATCTCATATAGTTGGGTTTTTTTTACATATTTGGTTAAAGTCATTTAGTATTAGCAATGGATTAGTGAAATATAAGTTAATGCACATAAAATTTGCTAAAAAATTGTGTCATTTTGCAAGAAATTTGGGCATTTCCCGTTCACTGCCGTCGGTCCTGGTTGGTCAACACCTCTGTTGGGCGTTCGGTCGCATCGGCCGAACGGGTGGAGATGCCGTCGGCCATCTTGATCGAATGGGAAGCAATGTTGTCGGCCATCTTAGTCGAATGGGTAGCACTTCTGTCAGCCATCTTGACCGAACGGGTAGCATAGCTGTCGGTTGTCTTGGCCGAATGGGGTGTGTCATGGTTGGTCTATCTTGGCCGAACAACATAGTATGTGCGTCTTGTATTTGTTTTATTTTCGTAATTATTTTTCTTTATAATCCAGGTACCACGTACGAGAGAAGGAGACCCACGGCTTCGAATAGAGAGCGTTGGGATGAAGAGGCAGACTCAAAGGTCGGAGGTTCGGGCAATGACTACTCGGCTGAAGTCCCTCTTCCAATCTTGTAGTTTAAGATAGGGGGACAAGAAATACCTGAGGCCGAACATTTTGAGTGGATCGAAGAACACGTTCGAGATGAACAACAAGAGGAGGAGGAGGTTGAAGAAGATGAGCAACACATGGAGGAACCACAAATGGATGAGCATGTTGAGGAGGATGTTGAGGGAGATGTGCTTATCGGACCATTTTCTAGGGGCCTCGCTGATCACCGTCTCATACCCAGCTTCAAGACTCACGTGGCCTCAAGAATTAGGTTCGGTGAGAAAAGAGGTGTTCTGAAATGTCTATGTCACACGACAAAGATGGATTCCTGAAGGTTAGAGGGTGAATTGGGCGAATGGTTTGGTCTACTTCGTCGTTCGAAAATTGTAGATTTATGTGACATCTTGACAAGAGCCCGAACAAGAACCTCATATGTGTATTCATCGAGCGCTGGCATCCGAAGACGAACAATTTTCATATGCCCTGGGAAGAGATGTCGATTATCCTTGACGATATCTACTACATCATTGGACTTCCCATCACAGGTCTCCCCATTGTCCAACGGGAAGAAAGAGCCGAGACCCTGACAAATGTGATAGCCCGACTCCTAGGTTTGTCGCTTAGGAAGATGGAGAAGATAGTTCGAGGACTGAGAGGTAGCTTGGTTAAGCTGGAGTGGCTGAGTTCCATATTTACCATCGATGCCACGTCCGAGGATGCTAACAAGAGACTATGTGCTATCAGGGCTTATTTGTGGTTTGTGCTAGGCTGCACAATATTTGCAGATAAGAGCGAGCACAAACATTCTCCCATTGCTGGAGAATGTTACCCAAGTTCACAAGTACGCTTGGGGAGCCGCTGCACTAGCGTACTTGTACCGACAGCTTAGCCTTGCATCACGGTTTGGGGTGAGGCAGATGTGTGGTTACTTGACGTTGTTGGAGGTAAATTTTGTTATTTAAATTTCAATGTGTGTTCTTTCTCAATGTTATATCATTACAGTTAATTTTCCCGTTTCAGACATGGATATACAAGTACTTTTCCCACACGAGGCCCACGCGGGTTCGCAATCCAATTTTCTCCAAAATCTATCAATACTTTCAAGTCTGATTGGTTTGTTAGTCCGCATTAATTCTCCAAATTCATGAGCATATGGTAGACCACAGGTCTTTCTCAGCACACAACCGCAAAGCAATGAATCTACCCGACCTTATTCACTCCCTACATCTCCTGAAAAATCTTATGAATAGCAGCGTGAGACACGAATCCACGAATATTCCTGAAAAGTGGAGACTTGTAACGATGGTGCACTCTATATTGAGATTGTTCGAATGAAGCTTTGATTGTGATGTGGCATATGATCAACAAGCTATGTATCCTCTCCCAGGATAGTTCGAAATTTGACAAACTAGTGCCGAGTTGTTTCTTCAACTTCGAATGTGCACTCTCTGCTCTGTGCAAACATATTCATATAGACCGTTCATTACAACATATTCAAATAAGAATCTCAAAATAAAATTCTTTGTTAAAAAAAACTTATACGTACCGACTAGTTGTGGTTTCTCAAAATGCATTATCTCGTTCGTCCAACAAGACACAAATCTCTCTTTATATGGATTAATCCAATTCGACACAACATAATCCATGACAACAGGATAGTCGACGAAATCATCCTTCAATCTTCTAAGTAGCTCGTTGAACTTCACTTCATCCTCTGTAAGAATTAATGTATTCCACGAATAATTAAACGAATCCCATTTGGCCTTCGTGTGAAATTCTTTCTTGCACTTCGTAAACACATTTATACTAATATGCCATCTACACAATAAATGTTTAGTGCCCGAAAATGTCACCTCCACAGCATTCATCAATGCAATCTCACGATTAGTCACAATGATTTGTGGTAAAAAGGATTGGTCCATCAATCCTTTCAGAGTTGTGAGAGCCCATCTATAGTTTTCTTCATGCTCGGCCTCTAAATAAATACATGCGACGGAGAAAGTGATATCCGTAGAAGTGATGCCAACCACTTCCATCAGTGGCATCTTGTATCTATTAGTCTTGTATGTACAATCCATCAACAAGATTTTCGGAAAGACACACAACAAGTCCATACTAGTCGGATGGGCATAAAAGAGATCATTCATGCTTTCCGTTTTCTCACATCTTCGGACAAGAAAATAATATTTACGTGACTGCAGCTTCTCCAATAAGTATTGCATTTGAGAACGATCGCCATGCTCCACAAGTCTATGTTTATGACGAGCATTATAGATGGTCTTCAAAGTGGATGCATTCTGAACGAACGTCTCTTTTAAATTACTTAGAATATCTTTCGGTTTGGCCTTATTCTTTGTCAAATCTGCGACGAACTGATTTTCAATAGGTGTTAGTCAACCGGTATATGAGTGATCCTCTAAATTTCGTCCTATCGGACGGTTATGAACACCTGATACAAAACTTACTGACCATTGTCCACACTTGTTCAGTTGAGTAACCTTTAGAAGAAACGAACAATCACATTTTTTTATCATCGTACGTCTGTCCTGTTTCTTCTCACCACTCGTTTCACCATCACCAACACTCACCATTTTAGATTTTGTCTTATTACGCCGACGATATGTACCACCTCATTCGCAACCCAATAAAACTCGACCTCGCCGACCACTATCACTACTGTTAGAGCACCGAACTAATATGACTATATTATACCTATGCGTTATACCATTCACCCACTGCATCATCAAATTATGTGACTCAAATATTTCTTCTGTTGTAAAGTCGATAGTGAAGTCAATCTGCATATACTCGGGAGCGATATGTCCTTCAACCAATTGTTCTTTATCCGATTTATTGATGAAACTTACTTCGTTCGAATATGAATTGTAGTTCTATAAAGCATGAGTAAATAAAATCATCAACATTATATAGGAAAAAAACACTCGACAATTGATTCGTTAGCCCTGTTCGACCATCTTAGCCGAACGAAGAAGGCAAATGTCGGCCACATTGGCCAGAAATTATGACGAATGTTCGGCCATTCTGGCCGAAAGTGATGCTACGTGTTTGGTTGGCTTGGCCGAACGGGTGCTTGAGTGTTCAGTCGGGCTGGCCGAACGCTTTCATTCACGTTCGGTCTGTACCTACCGAACGCGAACAGACATACGTGATTTTTTTACATTTTCGAAATCAAAACTTCAACTACTTAAACTACTGAAAATGTATGCGAAAACTTATATTGTGTGTTCCGAATGAATCTTCGTTAGTCATTTTGTGAAATTTAGGGGAAAGACAAGGAAGAAAATCAAAATGGAGTTGAAGTTGTATACTTGGTAAAATGAAGAAAAACAACAATGGTGAAACTTGTATGCTTGGGTGCCCTTAGAAGTCAAGAGATGTTGAATGGGGTGCCCTTAGAAGAAAAATACATTAAGGATGTTTTGGGCTTTATTTATCTATTTTAATTTATATTTTTTTAATTGGAGTGCCCTTAGAAGAGGCCGGGGTACCTTTAGTCCTCCTTTGAAAATTGCATGTATCATGTGGACAACTTGATGCAGCGAGAAACACGAACATATACGTCAATCTGTTTATTCTTAAAATACCCAAATTAATCATCTTCTACATACGTTGATTCAATTCATGAATACCGTAAAATAGGAATAAGGGAATAAACCCAATTTCATTATAATTCAACTCTCTTTACAATGTTAACGAGACTCCTATTTATAATAAACAAACTTGGGTTTTAGGCATGAAAGCCCTAAAAGCCCGATCCAATAACAATTATTTAAAACATAAGCAAAGCCCTAAGACTATATAAAGTATAACTATTAATAAATAATTAATGCAATATTATCTCCATCACAACTTTCTGGAGTTTATGTTACATGAAACAAAGCTTTGTTATATGTCTTTTAATGGAAATTAAAATCTCAATTTTTGTCATGTAATTGTAACTTACATGATCTTGTTCATTTCTTTTCAATTTTACACATTTGAATTTGGGGTCAAATGTTAATATTTATCTACGAGGATGTCAAAATTGAAAAATCTAACGTTTCAATGTTTTAGTAGGTAAAATCAAAATTTTGAGTGAAATTAAATGAAAATTGGAAAAAAAAATTGATAGTTAAAAAACAAAATTAAGAATAGATAAAATTTGTGATAAAAGGATAGACAAAGTCTAAATTACACGATGATGTTTTCTTTTTTATACTTCTTATATAGAGGACAGCTGATTCTTTTTAATCTAGTGAATGATTCTAATAAAACATGAAAGAGATAAAATTACCCTTGGCAGTGCATGGAAGATTTCTTCTTGCAAGAAACAAGGACACTGCCTTATTCGCGGTTCTGTTGTAATTCCAACTTAAGGGAGTATTGACGTGCAAAATTCTCTCCTAATTCTACTTACAATGTTGTTGTGAGGTAATTACTATTTAGAAAATCTTAGAGTTATATGCAAAAATCAGACTTCTGCAAATATGAGTTTATCAAATATAGTTCGTATATATGCAATTGTTTGTGCAATGAATGCTAGATATCACTTTTGTTTCACTTTTGTTTCTTTCTAAAAATTGATGTTTTGGTGTTGGATATAAAAGATGTTAATTTCTTACGGGCGGAGGCTGTTTCTACCCAATATGTATAATTTAAACTAAAGAATACCTACTTGATAAAAAATTAAGGGTTTTATTCAATTTGGAGATAAAATTATCCAACTACCCTTAATACCCAACTATTCAAATTTATTTTTAGTCATTTTAATTTTTGCACTCCAATATATTTATTAGATTCGGATTAACAATTAATTAATCAATATCAGGCTCAATATGCTTCCGTAATTAAATACATATTCTGATTAAATTAATGTCTCACATCTTCACTATGAGAACCCAAATCTCAACCCTTCTTCTTCGCCCACCTAGCTTCTAAAGGGATCACGGGGAGACACACTGTTGGTATTATTTCTCAAAATATTATATACTTTCATGAAGGAAATCAAAAAGTCTTAACTTTTTTATTGAAGAAATAAAAGTAACTATATTATAATATTATTTTCTCCGCCGATAGAGAAGAAAACTTGACTAGCCAATCATGGATGACTCGAAGGGAAAACCCCCATATACTTGAAAACTAAAAACTAAACTCTAAAGAGAGAAATATTGATGTATGTGTTTTTTATGTTCTCAACTTTTGATGATCCTTCTCAAGACAGAATGCCTTCTTTTATAGGCAAAAGTCGGACTTCAAAATCGAACTTCAACCCTTTTTTGGCCCATTTCTTTTCTATTGATCAGGCCTTTCTTTCTTGACTTTGAAGTTTTGTCCGAACAATGGCTTCTCCTGTGATTGACAGTAAGAATATAAATGTTCTTTCCATCGTCCGATATGTATTATGTTACATACTTTCTTTCTTGTATTTTCCATTGTCAGGGTCTTGTTTTCCCAGATAAGCTTCCTTTTATTTTCAAAAAGATTTTCTGTGAATTTGGTAGTATTTCTTATCATAGAGTTTAATAGGAACAATTCGTTCATCGAGTTTTTAAAAAATTATTTTGAAAAAACTTGAATGAATACTTGACTTTGTTCATCTCTGTCAAACTGACCCAAAGACCCCATGCTCGCCCAGTGGATATTTCATCTTCTATAAGGGCAACCATTAAAGGTTTTTTTGATGGTGGTGCATTTACTTTGTGATAGGCCACCATAACTGGTCTATGTAGCTTAATGAACTAGAAAGTTGGGTAAGACCCTAAGCTTAATGATTTCTGGAGCCGCTGAAATAATTTTTAGCTTCAATATGTCCCATCGATCCAAATGTAAGTTGTTTTGCTATGAATCGTGAACGGCTGTGGCAATCCATTGTTAAGTTAGTAATTTAGCTCCAATATGTCCCATCGATCCAAATATAAGTTGTTTTGCTATGAGTCGTGAACGGCTGTGGCAATCCATTGTTAAGTTAGTAATTTTCGAAAAGCTCTGTGTTGTGGTAAATATTAAAGTGATGGCTCCAGAATCAAATCACTCTCTAACATCATGTGGATTTGCACCCGCAAGCATCCAGAGACGTGGATATTTTTCAAATCAATCAGCAGTAATTTTACCCGGATTGATCTCATTCCTTATTATCAATTTCTCTCATGATCTTTGATAAACCTAAAAATGAGAAAATGACTCGTTAGTGTTAACCTGTTTCGGACCTGTCTATGGCTGTAGGTTAACCTCTTCCTCTTTAATCCCAGAGGTGCTAGGTTGACTTAGTTTGTTTGGAATTACTTTATAATATTCCAAATTATTTTTTTCTATTAGAGTTCGATAGATTGCTCGTATTGGCATTATCTGTCATTTCATCAGAATCTGATGAAAAACATTTATCTACAGAGTGTCCTACTTTAATTTTTAAGATACCTATTGTGTTTATCAGTGATGAACTTTTCTTGTTTATTTTCCTTTGCACTACAAGAATTTTGCACAACAACAACACTATCATTACAATGGTTTTCAACATTTTCTGTTGTGGAATATGTTTTTTACAACGCTTTGTCGAAAAACCGTTGTCATTGTGCCAAAAAAATACACGACAACAGTTGGCACAATGGATATTTACTACCGTTGTCGTTGTGTATTTTTTTCGCACAACGACAACGTTTGTGACAACGGTTTTTACTACCGTTGTCATTGTGCTTTTTTTTCGCATAACGACGGTTGGGACAACTATTTTTTGTACCATTGTTGTTGTGTGGATTTTTTCGCACGACAACGATTGGGACAATGGTTTTTTGTACCATTGTCGTTGTGGGGATTTTTTTTTTTGCACAACAACAACGGTTTTTATGGAACCGTTGTAAAATTCAGATTTTTAAAATTATTTAATTTAAGAAAAAAATTTATTATCAAAAAAATCTTAAATTAACTAATTGAACATAAATTACTTTATAACAATATATATATATATATATGTTGGTCCCAGTGGTATAAGGTTAAGAGGGGGGGTGAATTAACCTTATCAAATTTTCGACTTTTACTCCAAAGAATGTTAAGTCCCTGATGAACAGGTAGCTAGTAAGCTTACTGCTCGATAGGTTCCTGCTCAGGCAGTGACCTCAGGACTTAGTCAGAGAATGTAATGCACAGCGGAAATACTTATGTTTTTCGAAACGCGCTTTTAATGCAGTATGCTTAGATGCAGATAGATAGATAGGAAGCTACAAAGGGCACAAACAAGCTTATAGAGGTTCAAGGGTGGAGTAATCCCTCTACGTCCTCTCTACTCCTTCACAAGGAGGAACTTTGTTAAAGCTAGTTTGATTTACAATAGACTCAGCTAACACAAACTAAACAAACTGTCAGCTCTATCCACACAGGTAGCTGCACAGTGACCAACTATCGACCCATACAGGATCTCCACACAGGTTAACCGACCCACACAGGATCCTTTCTCTTCTTCAGAGAGATTACAACTTAGCAGTTTCAACACCTAACTAAGTGACTCCTATCAGACTTAATAGATAAAAGGTTTAAGACACAATCAAATGCAGCAGGCTCCTTGAACTTCAGAAGAACATAAAGGTAGCTGACTTGCTGCTTGCTCAGTCTGATTAACTTGAGAGTATAAACTTGTGTGTCTATTTGCTTCTCAGTTCTCTCTTGGTTGTATATGATCGTTGTATCTTTTTTTCCTTTGAAAATCAGACTACTATTTATAGGCATCAGGTAGTTTTCTGCCCGTTGGTATGGCAGTCCTTTGTATGATGAGGTGTCTCTTTCTGATTGGTTCTGCCGATCTTCTGACACCTGTTCTGAAATGCCTTCATTCTGTTCTGCAACTGCTTGTCCTTTATCTGCGCAACTTCATTCTGCAGACTGTTTGTACTGTGTCCTTGCTGCTTTATCACACATGGCAGATTCTGATTCGTTGGAACTGGAGTGACTCTACTGGCTAGTCAGGTTGCATTGACTCTGATGTATCTGGTAGTATCCTCTTTGAGTCAGTCAGCTTCCTTGATTATCTCCAGGTTTCTTGTAGCATCCTTCTAGAGCTTTGCTTGCTGGTTGCTCGATACAGTATGCAGGTGGCAGGGACTTCGGCTTCCTGGCTACTTGGTAGAATCTTCAAGTCCTTCCAGCATCCTTGCCTTAGCAAATTTACATTAGAGACTCATCCAGATAGCTAAGGTTCTAATCTATTACACGTTTTGTCTCATCAAAATCTATTACATGTTATCCTATCAATATATTTATATAATAATTTGAAAAATACAAAAAATTGTATTACATTAATACAAAAATTATATATTATTATTTTAAAAAATAAAGATAAAATGAGTTTGGTTTTAATTTGAACCATAAATTAGTTTACAACAATAAAAAAAATATACATTTATTTATTTGAAAAATACAAAAAAATGTATTACATAATATTATAAAAATTATATATTATTATTTTACAAAATAAAGATAAAATGAGTTTGGTTTTAATTTGAACCAAAAAATATTTTACAAAAAAAAAAAACAATACATATATTAATTTGAAAAATATAAAAATTTGTATTACATGATAATATAAAAATTATATATTATTATTTTAGAAAGTAAAGATAAAATGAGTTTGGTTTTAATTTGAACCAAAAATTATTTTACAACAAAAAAACAATACATATATTAATTTGAAAAATATAAAAATTTGTATTACATAATAATATAAAAATTATATATTATTATTTTAGAAAATAAAGATAAATGAGTTTGGTTTTAAAATTAATACCAAAAACATAAATTATTGAAAAAATTATTTTATAAAATAAAAAAAAGATATAAAAATGATTAATTAAAAGAATAATATGAAAAAAAAAGTTAAATATATTAATTGAACCATAAACTATTTTTCAAAATAAAAAAACATACATATATTAATTGGTCAATACAAATTTTTTTTATATAATAATACAAAAATTATATATTATTTTAATTAAATTAAAGTTGAAAAGTTTTATTATTTTATGATGTTATTTTATATTATTTGCATTAATATTATCTTATATATATAAACAAACTCATAATTTTAAAAAATAGTATGATTATAAAATATATTAAAAATATGCACTAGTATATTTTTTATAATTATCTTAAAATGAAATTAGATTAAATATTATTAAACATATTAATCTTTCAATTATATATTAATTATATATATATAAAATTAGTTAATAAAAGAAATACATCTAAAATATAAACACATAAAGCACTAGTGGTCTAGTGGTTTAAGTTTCAACAACGCAAACGAGTTCGAATTTCAGACAACGCCCAATGAGTTACGACGATGTGTCAAAACTATGATGATGTGTTAACTTTTGGTTAGTATCTTCGACAACGGTAAAAAAAAATCTACAACAACGGTTAATAACCATTGTGGAAGATGGGGTCTACGACAACACCATCTTCCACAACAGTAAAAAAAGGTCTACGACAACAGTTAATAACCGTTGTCGTTTAGCATTTTTTTTGTAGTGTTGGGTCACCGATGGTGATCCGACATTGAGAATAAATTTCTTAAGCGCATCCTATAAATGGACATATGCGACTTGAGTAGCACATATGGCTTTTTAGACAGAGTCCAAGTCTGTCTTCTGAACGTATGCAGCTACTTCGACACGAGTTCTTAACAAGTCAAATAACTTGTTCAGCTCCTCAAGGTTTTCCTAGAGATGTTTTGATGGCATCGTGATGGAATCAGCTTCAAGGATATCCATCTCTTGTGAGAAAATTTGCAAGAAATTTTCGTGAGATGTGCCTGCATTCTAATTTTCCAGTCGTCATATTCTTCAATAGAGAACATAGGAAGCTTATGTGTATCCATGATATGATAAAGAGAATGTATGCAGATTTTCGAAAATCAGGGATCGGGGATTGACCAGACAAATTGAGTTTTTAATCCAACCTAGCTCTGATACCACTTGTTGGTCCCAAGTGGTATAAGGTTAAGAAGGGGGGGTGAATTAACCTTATCAAATTTTAACTTTTCTCCAAAGATGTTAAGTCCTTGATGATTAGGTAGCTAGTAAGCTTGCTGCTCGATAGGTTTCTGTTCGGGCAGTGACCTCAGGACTTAGTCAGAGATAATGATGCACAACGGAAATAATGTAATTTTCGAAGATAGGCTTTAATGCAGTATGCTCAAGGAAATCAGACAGATATATAAAGCAGATAGAACACAAGCAAGCTTATAGAGGTTCGAGGGTGGAGTAATCCATCTACGTCCTCTCTACTCCTTCTCAAGGAGGAACTTTGTTAAAGCAAGTTTGATTTATAATAGACTCAGCTAATACAAACTCTACTCTACACAAAACTGTCAGCTCTATCCACACAGGTAGCTGCACAGTGACCAAACTAAGCGACCCACACAGGATCTCCATACAGGTTCATTGACCCACACAGGATCATTTCTCTTTTTCAGAGAGAATAACAACTTAGCAGTGTAAACTCCTGCCTAAGTGACTCCTAAACAGTCTATATAAGTAAGATATTAAATCTTCAACGATTGAATGCAGCAATCTCCTTAGACTTCTAATTCCACAAGGTAGCTGGCTTGCTGCTGCTTAGACAGAATGACTTATATGAGTAGGTTTTTAACTTGTAGATGAGTTGCTTTGCATAGGATATCTCAATTCTGTGTCTCTCATTCTTCTTGGTGCATTCAGTCTTCTATTTTAGGCATCAGTGGGAATTCTGCCCGTTGAGAGGGCAGTCCTTCACTTGGTGAGGTGTCTTGCTCTGATTGGTTCTGCCGATCTTCTGACACCTGTTCTGAAATGCCTTCATTCTGTTCTGCCATTGTCTTTATCCTTTTTCTGCGCGATTTAATTCTGTAGTCTGCTGTACTCTGTCCTTACTGCTTTTTCACACATGGCAAACACTAATTTGCTGAAACTAGAGTGACTCTACTGGCTAGTCAGGTTGCACTAATTTTAATGTATCTGGTAGTTTCCTCTTTGAGCAAGCAAGTCAGCTTCTTTGACCATTTATAGGTTCCCTGCAGCATCCTTTGAAACTTGGCTATTGGTTTCTTGTGGCAGCATGCTGGTAGCAGGGACTTGGCATAGGTTCATTTGCAGAGTCTTTTTTCTCTTTTCAGCATCCTTGCCTTAGCCCTTTTACATATGAAGATTTATCTGAATAGCTACAACTCTAGTCTATTACACGTTTTGTCTCATCAAAATCTATTACAATTTATCCTATCAAAGAATAATCCTCCTGCGTATCTACACAATTCTTCACCCGTAGATATTTTTCACATGAGTACTGCTGCCTATCTGAAATCATTAGCATCTGTATAGACGACTAACTGAACTTCATCTAGAGAAATTACGAGCCTCAGCAGATTGCTATAAATCTGTTTTAACTCATGAATTCATTGCGAATGAATTTCTTCCCACTTTCATTTCATCTTTTCATCTATAAAAGTGGACGAAAATCCTTTTTGTATTTCACAAGGTCTTTGATAAAAACACTTGCAAAATTAAAAACACCTAAAAAGCTTTAAAGGTGCTTCTTATCTTTTAGAACGTCCGAAAAATTGTGGATTTTTTCCACAATGTGTTCTTATAGTTCCATAACTACATGATCAATAATAATATCGAGAAACTCGATCCTATTGATAGGTTTGTATCGAACCAACTCATTCCTGAATTGCTCCTGTACTTTTAGCATTGTTTCAATCTTGTTCCTGTTCCTATTCCACCAGATTAAATGATCTTCATTGAAGTTCCTCTGAATTAGTCTTTTTACATTCTCGAGGGAAAGTAGACTTTCCTCATTTGTGTCAACAATCGGTGAATGTTCATGTATTGCATTTTTCAGAAGTTAGATAGCTTCTTCTGGTGCCTCTTCAATACCCTGTTGCCTAAAAGACAAAAGAGTTTTACCAAATTTTCTCTTATCCTGCATTTTAGGATGAGTTAACTTGACATCATAATACCAATTTTTTGCGGATGTGATCTTATGAATATATGTCTTAGTATTATTAATGCAACTCAAATTAATTTGGATGGGGAATAGCATTTTCATGGATTGGAAACAAAAAATAAGGATTGGAAATAACATTTCCTCATTTTCTAGTTTTTGTGAGATAAGGGCATTTATGGTATTTTATCTTTATTTTGGGTAAAAAACTTGTTTTCTTATTAAGTGTTTATTTTTCATTTTTTGTTATGTCTATTGGATAGAATGACATATTTCCCCAAATTTCTTATGGCCATTTTAGCCATACTCACTTGAGCTTTTATATAATCCATCACCAACAATCAAAGAATATAATTTTGTTGATGAGAAGATCAATGGAAGACACCATTGTTCTCTATGCTTCGCCAGAGCACTTGAACAGCATGTTAGTGCTGGCCAAATTCATCAGCAAACACCACCCCTCAATTCCCATCACGATCCTTAGCACCGCAGCCACCTCCACCGCCACCGCCACCATCCCTTCCGTCACCTATCGCCGCCTTCCCATCCCCACTCTTCCTCCAAACCTAACAAAAGACCCGGTCGAACTCTTCTTCGAGCACCCTCGTCTCAACAACCCTAATCTTCGTGACAGCCTTGAAGAAATCTCCCAGAATGCAAGAATCAAAGCCTTTGTCATCGATTTCTTCTGCAATGCAGCATTTGAAGTCTCTACGAGCCTCAATATATCCACTTACTTCTACATTAGCAGCGGCGCGTTTGGCCTCAGCGTCTTTCTGTACTTCCCCAACCTTGATCAGACCATTGCAGGAGACATCGGAGACTTCAATGATTTTCTTGAAATTCCAGGCTGCCCTCCAATTCACTCATCTGATTTCCCAAAGGGTATGCATTTCCGACAGAGCAATACTTACAAACACTTCTTGAGCACCGGAGAAAGCATGAAAAGATCAGCCGGCATCGTTGTAAACGCCTTCGACGCGATGGAGTATCGAGCTAAGGAAGCTCTAGAAATGGGTTTGTGCATTCCCAATGCACCAACTCCGCCTGTTTACTTAGTCGGGCCATTGGTGGCTGAAGCCGACACTTTTCACGAGCATGAATGTCTTAGGTGGCTCGATAAGCAGCCAAGTAAGAGCGTGATTTTCCTTTGTTTCGGCAGAAGGGGTTTACTTTCCGTCGAGCAGTTAAAGGCAATCGCCGTCGGCTTGGAGAACAGTGGCCACAGGTTTCTGTGGTCGGTGCGGAGCCCACCGGAGAAGCAGCATTCGACGGAGGCGGATTTGGATGAGATACTTCCTGAGGGTTTTCTGGAGAGAACCAAAGATCGGGGGTTTGTAGTGAAGTCGTGGGCTCCGCAGACGGCGGTGCTCAGCCACGGCGCGGTGGCGGGATTCGTGACGCACTGCGGGAGGAGCTCGATTCTCGAAGCGGTGTCGTTTGGGGTGCCGATGATCGCTTGGCCGTTGTATGCGGAGCAGAGGATGAATAGGGTATTCATGGTGGAGGAAATGAAGGTGGCGCTGCCGCTGGAGGAGGCGGCGGCGGAGGGATTTGTGGCAGCGGCGGAGTTGGAGAAGCGAATTAGGGAGTTGATGGAGTCGAAGGCGGGGAAAGCGGTGAGAGGACGAGCCACGGATATGAAGAAGGAGGCGACGGCGGCGGTGAGAGAGAAGGGATCCTCTCTCCTTGCGTTGGAAAGGTTTATCACGGCGGTGGCTTCCGATTAATTATTTCTTTGAAACAATTTAATAAATTATGATAATTGAGTTTGTTGAATTAGGAGGATGTAATCTTGTTGTTAGTCATTTAGTAGCAAGTATTGCACTTTGGGAATTTGTAAAAGCTACTTTCCAATAAATTTGTTGTGTCTCGATGTTTTCTCATGCAAGCAAATAATTCACGTGCATGATTCAATTAACTTTCAATAATGTAAAGGAGTTGTGCGTTTGCTTGTTATCACCACTCTAGTGACATATCTTTTGCTCTCTTTTTCCGTATTCCTCTATGGTTAAGTAATATCTTCTTTTTTTTCTCGGGGAAAAGAAATTCATTGAAATCAAAGATATAAAGAGGAAACAAAACTGCACATTTAAACACATTTGAATGAGAACCCACATAAATTAAAATTTAAAAAGCGAAACAAACCAATTTCATGGTCTCATCTTAAATTCAACATTAAACTTAAAAGTTGAAATACATCATTATTTATCACCGTACTCCTCCATTTCCATAAAAGTCACACTACTCCAAGTTATACACAAGTAGCAATCTTTTTACTTCTTTGTCTCCTAACTAGGGGTGGAGATCGGACCTATCGAATCGGAAATAGGGTGTTTCAGAAAAATTCCAAAAAATTTCGGAAATGAAAAATCAATTCCAATTTCCATCCAAAAAATTTCAGAAATGTGAAATGCAATCCGACTTCGGAAATTTCGGAAATTTCGGAATTTTCGGAATTTTTTTCGGAAATTTTCGGAATTTTTTTCGGAATTTTCAGAAGTTAAAATTTTTCAGAATTAATTAGTTGGTCTATTAGCTATATTACCTTTTCTAATATCCTAAGAAATAATACGACCTAAAATACTACAGTATAAACTATGGTATATAGTATATATTATAAAATAATACTAAAAAACTACAATATAAATTATAAACTATAGTATATAGTATAAAATAAAATTATAGTATAAACTATATTATATACATATAGTATATAATATATTTATATACTATCATATAGTATAAAGTATATAAAATATATTATATAGTATATAGTATTATAAAGTATATTATAATATGTATATTTATATTTACACATAGTATAAACTATATAGTATTATAAAATATACTATAATATGTATATTTATATTTACATATAGTAAATGTATATAAAATATATTATATTATATAATATAATTCAAACATTTTATGCTATATACTATTTGCTATAGAAGAATACTATATACTATTATTTCGGAAATAAATCGGAAATCGGATCGGAATTTTGGATCGGATCGGAAATCGGAATTTTCGAAAATTGAATTTCGGAAATATTTCGGATCGGATTTCGGAATTTCCAAAAATTTCAAAACTAATTCCAATTTCCATCCAAAAATTTTCGGAAAAATCGAAATTCGGATTTTCGAATTTTGGATTAAAAATATTCGTTCCAAAATTGGAAAATTTCAGATCGGATTCGGCGGATATCGGAAATTTCCGTTCCAATCTCCACCCCTACTCCTAACATGTTGCTAAAGTTTAGCAAATTTGTGAACGTACCTGAGTTTGTCACTGAAGTACTTTAAAACCAAGCAAAACACTCAATCCAAATGTTATATATTGTATTGCACTAAAAAGAAAGATGCTTCTCATTTTCTTTGTAAGATCCACATAAAATGCATTGTAAGTCATCAATAGACTTGAGAATACGACATCTGCATAAGTTAGATTTGATGGGAAGACAACCCATAAAAGTCTTCAAGCATGGACAATTACTTTCGCAAGAGTTGAGCTTTTCCAAATAAATTTGTAGCCCTTCATTGTCTCCTTGGTAAGGTGTACAATTTGGCTATGTTTGAGAAGAAATGAGTAGGTGTAACTTTTTGAGCTTTGTGAATTATGCTCAATTTCAGTCGGAATCATCAAATTGTGTTGAAATCGCACACTATGCCCTATTTTCAGGTTATTTGGCCCAAATTGCTGATGTGGAATTCATTTTACACTTATGTGGGACATGTATGTACACATGGTCATCCCTTTGAATGATTTAGGCTTATATGGATTAAATAATATTAAAAAGTATATAAAATTAAAAAAAATTAAAAATCAAAGATAAATTGAAACAAAAAAAATACATTAAAAGAAAAATAAATTTCCAACCATCAGCTAGAACACCCGGCACCGGTGAGACCAATTGGAGAAAGTGACCGGAAAGTGTAACATCATTGATAAACTTATATGTCAAAATGATTCCCTCAAATCAATTTGGACCGAATAGCTCAAATATAAGGTATCACGTGCGATTTCAACCAATTTGATGATTCCGGCTGAAATTGAGCAAAATTCACAAAGTTTAAAGTTCTACATTGCCAACCCAAAAATTTGAAGTGCTTAATAGTCAGATCACCTAATTTACTAGACAAATTGAATAATAAACTCTATTCCAAATGAAAGACTACAACCATGTATTGTATCATATGACACAATTAATTAACGTGGTATATATTAAATATCATACAACATAAGATGTAATATCAAATATTATAGAAGATCGGAATCTTATTTTCGACAACATTTTATCATAATGTATCTTAAATGCTTTCTCGAAAAAAAAAATTTAAACTCTTAATAAAAAAAAATTATAGTGAACTACTTATAATTTCATCTTTATCATTATCATATCAAGATATTCTTCATAAAATATCTTAGGCTTGATGAAAAAAAAAAAAAAAAAAAAAGGTAAATGGGGGTCTTTTCTGTCCCCTATTACTTTCCTATTTTTTATGAGATCTTCTTTGATATCCTTTGCCACTCATAAAAGTAAAAGTTGGACTTGGATCCTTTGTTGGTGGAAGAAAACCAGCACCAAATACGCCACCGTTTTAATATTATTTCTTAATCTCTCTTCTGTTTTCCATTTCATTTATATTATTTATTTATTATTATTTCATTAATCACATTAATAATATCAATATTTAACTTTTTTTAAAACTTGTCGATATTAAATACTCAATATTTAACTTTTTTATAACTTATCGATATTAACAATATAAATCATATATATTATTGAAATATCTATATATTAATATTTAACTTTTCTTTAGAACTTGTCGATATTAACGAAATCGATCTATATATTAATATTTAACTTTTTTTAGAACTGATCGATATTAACGAAATCAATCTATATAATAATATTTAACTTTTTTTACAACTTGTCGATATTTTCATTTCACCATATATTTCCTTTTTAAAAACTTATTTTTATATTTATGTTTAATATTTTTATTCAATTTGATTTTTTTACCTTATAAATAAACTTTTCATTTCAACTATATTAACTCATTTTTTTACCTTATAATTATTAAAAGAGAAATGAGAAAATACTTGTTGGCTCAAAAAGAATAAAAATAAAGATAATGAAGAATTAAAACAAGAAAAGAAAAAAGGCCGAATAAATCAATGAAGTGAAAAAAGCTTATTCCAAATCCCTGAAAAATGAGTTGTAAGCATAAAAGAAAAAAAGTAAAAATCTTAATGCATTGTTGAATCGGCAGCATATTAATAAAAAAATAAAAAATATATCTTAATGAAATGATTGATGAGAGAGATTAATAAAATAATAATAAATAAATAATATAAATGAAATGAAAAACAGAAACTGTGACATATTTGGCCAACACATAGTGCAGGTTTTCTTCAACCAGCAGAGAATTCAAATTCGTAAAAGTTGGGATATGGATTCCTGCTGGGGCAAAAGAGCAGCACCTCCTGCTGGCATGCATTTTGTTTTTCTTTTTTTTCTTTTGAACAAATATTGACTCATTTCTCTGTCATGATTATTTATTAGGTCAAGTGAATTTTTTATAACTATTTAAATGCATATTATGATATAACACATTAATAATAACAAATTACATTATTTTTTGTTCTAAATGTAAATTGATAAAGATCTTATTGCAATTTTAAGGAAAAAAGTTTTTTGGTATTCTAAGTTTATCTCTCCTTTACTTTTTACCTTTTGAGTTTTAATTTTCTATGTTTTAGAAATATCATTTTTTGGTTATCTAATATGTTATAGGGGTAACTGTTTTTTAAATTGAAATATATATTTAACACCATTTTTTTAATTGAGAGAACAATATTTTTTTAATCACAAATATTCTTCATCACATGCCTAAATTAATATTAATATATAAATAAATTTTATTTTTTATCCTGATATGTGGATCGAGTTTTGTTATGAATTATTAACAAATATTAATAAAAAAATTTATTTATAATTATTAATATTAATTTGGTGTTGTTTCAATTAAAAAAATGATGTTAATTTTAATTAAAAAAAGAAAAAGTTGTCTGCCATAGAAGGTAAGAGGATTAAAAATATGGTAATTCTTCAATATAGAGGATTAAAGATTAAAAGGTGAAAGATAAATGATGAAAAATTCAATGAAGCAAAACTTAGAGGATTAAAAATCTTAATTTTCCCAATGGCTTTGGCTACTATAACCTTCCCAACCATGATTATTTCTTTTCTTTTTTAGGTATTTTATTGAGAAATTTTCTTTTGCTAGGTGTAAAAAATAGAGTCAATAAGAAAAAATAATGATGAGACAAACCATATATGTAATAGGAAGTTTTGAGTACCCCATTTTTCACAATGTTTAAGTGAAAACATAGCTATGATTGAGTCTAGGTATAAGTGCTGAAAGATGGAGAAACTCTAATGGATCGTGCTGCATATTGCCAGGAAGAAAGAATTGATTTTGATGAGGCATTTGCTCTAGTAGTAAGGTTGGAAGCTGTAAGGATTTTTCTAGCATATGCAGCTCACATGAATTTCAATGTATATCAGATGGATGTGAAGAGTGCATTCCTCAATGGTCTTCTTACAGAGGAGGTATATGTAGAGCAACCTCCAGGTGTTGAAGATCAAGTAGAAGAGAAGGTATTCAGATTACATAAGGCCCTGTATGGACTCAAACAAGCACCAAGAGCTTGGTATGACACTTTATCTCTCTATCTGCTGGAAAACGGTTTCAAGAAAGAACAGTTGATAAAACTCTGTTCAGGATACAGGATGGAGACAACATTCTCTTAGTACAGATATATGTGGATGATATCATCTTCAGATCCACCAACAAAGATCTATGTGAAAAGTTCTCCAACTTGATGCACTCAAAGTTCGAGATGAGTATGATGGGAGAATTAAGTTTCTTCCTAGGGCTGCAAGTAAAGCAGCTGGCTGCAGGAACCTTCATCAGCCAAGTTAAGTACACAAAGGAGCTTATCAAGAAGTTTGGTATGGAGAATGGTTCAACAACATCTATTCCTATGTCCACATCCATAAGCTTTGACAAAGATGAAGATGGAAAAGATATGGATATCACGAAGTATAGACGGCTCATAGGATCCTTGTTGTATCTTACAGCAAGCAGACCAGACATCATGTTTGCAGTTGAAGTCTATGTAAGATTTCAAGCAGCACCAAAGGAGACACACCTTTCAGCAGTCAACATGATTATCAAATATCTGAAAGGAACTCATGAAGTAGGCCTGTGGTATCTAAAGGAAGATGGATTCAAGATTATAGGCTACTCTGACTCAAATTATGCAGGCTGCAAGATTGACAGAAAAAGCACCAGTGGGACTTGTCAAATTTTGGGAAATAGACTCGTTTCATGGTTCTGTAAAAAGCAAACATCGATTGCAACATCTACAGTAGAAGCAGAATATGTTGCGGCAGGAAGTTGTGCTCAAATTCTCTAGATACAGCAACAACTAAGAGATTATAGTATTGAAGAAAAAGAGACCCCAATTCTCTATGATAATACAAATGCTATTACAATTACCCATAACCCTATTTTTCACTTAAGAACAAAGCATATTGATATAAGACATCACTTTATAAGAGATCATGTGGAGAAGAAAGATGTCATGCTTGAGAAAGTTCATACGGATCTCCAGCTAGCTGATATATTCACTAAACTTTCGTATGAATCAAGATTTTCTATCCTTAGAAACGAGTTGGGAATTCTGAAGTTATGAAGTGAAAAAGGAGTTGCAGAAGCTAAGGGGGAATCTCTGCAACCTTGCGAAAAGTTGTAAGAATCATGCTACAAGTTGCGACTTCATACAGCGTTGGGATCAAACAGCGCTGCATCCTTAATTCTTACAGCACAGTCAGTAAGAAGGGAAGTAAGTAGCGTGTGGTTACAACATTTATTTATAAGAGTATTTAATACTGTAACACCCTACCCCCATATGACGTATATATATAATAACAATAAAATACTCATTCTGTAGATAGATCATACTGACATTTCATTTATCCATATAAGCATAAAATTATTATTTAACGACAAATATCGTATAAGATTATATCACACAACCATAATCCCATTATAATACATATTAAATACAAAACATGATACAAGCGTTCCAAAATACAAAATGCGGAGGAGGAGAAGGTTGCACGAGGCATCAGCCGGCCGACCTGGTATAGAGTGGCGTCTATATATATACAAACCCACGTCAAAAAGCTATTGAACCTAAAAAATTAAATATGCGATTTTTATGAGTCGCAACTCAGTGAATATAAACCATTACTTTAATTAAATAACAAGCAAATAACAATCATTAACATTAATCAACAATATAATCATACATGTGTAAATGCCACTATGTCCGATTTATTATTCTGTGAACTGCTTAAGCTTGGATTTGTCCCGAGATTTTTAATATACCACTGTGTATATAGACCCGTAGGTCTCCAATATTATTATGACCCGAAGGTCTCCACTGTGTATATAGACCCGTAGATCTCCAATATGAATTATGACTCATAGGTTTCCAATATGAATATGACCTGAAGGTCTCCACTTTGTATACAGATCCATAGCAAGACAGTCACATGCCTTTTAATTTCATGTCAATTGTAATACAACACATCAATCATCCAAAAATATGATCACGTATACATTTGCCAATATATCATTTGATCCAATGATAAATTCATATAAATACATATTTCTTATATAACACACATAATAAACGTTGCATATAAATCGCATCACATTGCGTATAAATTAAATATATGGTTTATACTCACCCAACTAGGATAAGTGATCTGTTCGTCACTTTGATTCCTCATCCCGTTCTATAGCCGGTGACCCTATATGATTCAATATAATTTAGCTTTATCATCCCCTTATTATCTATTTCTATTATGCAATGAAATGCAATGCATGTATGTTTAATTTCATTTATTTCATATATACATATAATATAAGATTCTAGCAAACCTTTATTCTTTCAACATATTCAACCATGTTCAGAATTTCCCCTATAACTTGAGCTATAAAATTCCAAATTGAACAAAGTAAAATTCTGAAGAAATCTCATAAATAGTTCTACAACTTTCATGTTTAACATTTTTCCTAATTCAGACCCCAACCTGCATAAAATTAAGCTACACTTACAGCATTCATAACAATTTTCTGAACAGGGTCACATTAAACCAACCTCTGTAATCTGATAAAAATCTCACTCAATACTTATCCAAATCATCCACGATTTTTTCCTTAGTTTAGCTAAGAAATAGGGCTATAACTTTCATGTTTTAAATTTTTCCCAAGTTAGACTCTAAACATACCAAAAAGATTCGACAAACAGATGAACAGATTATTTCCGACAGAACAACTTTCAGATTCACACTTTATTTGAAAAATCATAACAAATCGATTTTAACTCCAAATATTTCAAAATTTTACAACCAGCTACAAGACCTAGTTCTCTACAAAGTTTGTGTTTAACACCTTAACAAAATCGAACTCGAAGTATATGAAAATCGCAAAGCAAAACAGAACAGAATTTTCTTACTCTTTTTCTCCTTCTCGTCTCACCTTCGTTGCTACCCTTCATTTTTCCTTTCCTTCTCTTCTTCTTTTTCTTCTTTATCTTGGTTAATTAAGCAAAATACACAATGATACATTATATTTCTTTGATTCTTTTCTATATTTTTAATTGATTTCTACTATTTATTTTCAAATCAAGTAATATTCTAAATTCTTTACGAATGCCAATATGCTATGTTTTAAATGTATCATGGGATGAATGCATGAAGTGAATGTCAAATGACGTGTATATTTTGGTCAAGGATGTTACAAATACTCTGCAACCTCATACCCAAGATGCTGCAACCTTAAAAAGATAATAAATTAGACGGCAAATCGCATGTCTTTCATCGCATTTAATGAAAGTTTGCACCTTTCAGAAGTCGAAGAGGCGCAGTCAGAGCCCACGTCTGCGCTCAGTCATGATTAAATACGATTTGACCCCTCCACCTTTTTATAAGGACCGTAAGATCAATTTTTTCCATTTAATCTCAACCGTTGATCTTACTACACATCCCTTAAAATTCTCCATGATACCATAACCATATTATTTTGAATTTAATTCGCCAAGTATCATCCTAGAGAGAAGTTTCTATTTTCTCTGAAAAATTCTCTAAGTCTCTTAGAAACCCTTCTCTCTCAAACAACAATGACGGCCAGACAAACCATTGTTCTTGAAGGACGGTTGATCAACCAGAAGCATGTCTATGCTTTTGGGATGTATGACAACTCAATAATGCGAAGGATTTTTGACGCACTGAAAAGGACCCTTGTTATAGGGTTCCTAACCACTGTATATACCGGATACTCTGTAGAGTTGATTCAGTAACCACTATATATACCGGATACTCCGTGGAGTCGATTCAGTGATTTTACTCATTTGTAAGGAGATTCGAGGAGATAAGAGATTGCATCATGTTCAGGATGGATGCAGATGGAGAAGAAGTGGCAATATCCTCCAGTGACATCGCTACTGCCTTCAACCTTTCTTCAAAAGGGTTGTCCCCAAGTCAGCTTGCAACTTATGGGGAAGACATCTCTCAGGATATGTGGGATCTCTTCAGGGTAAGAGATGTCGGGATTGATCTAAAGAAAAGTGTCCTGAAGAAACTCTTCAAATCGGAGTTTGAGTTTCTTCACGACATCTGTGCATACCCCATTGAAGGCCAAACTGAGAGTTATGACAAATGCACAGACCTCCGCTTCCGGATCATGTTTGCCATCATGGCCGGCGAGAAGGTGAACTGGGCCAAGTTCATCTTGAAGCGGATATGGGAGGAGGCAGAGAAGAGCACAGTAAGAAGAAGTTATGGCATCACCATTTGCTCTCTGCTCTACAAGCTAGGTCTTCAGCTTGCTGCTCTTGTCCCCATCCCCATTGGAAAGTATCTCGAGAAGAAAAAAAAGGGTAAGACCCAAAAGAAAATGGTAGGTGTTGGTGTAGCATGGAAGAAAACCAAAGATAAAAAGGCTACAACATTGGCACTGCAAGATAAAGCTACAAGCAGCGGGGGTGAGAAGAAAAATGAGGATGATGATATTTCTCTTCCTGTCATCAAGAGTTCTTCAAGAAGGAACGAGTCTGATCCATCATCCTCGTCCTCAGATGATGACGCACCCCTAACGAGGAAAAAGACGAGTAAGATTGTCTTCCTGCGCAGAAAGAAGAGGACTGATGCAGCTGCTGCAAGATCCGAAGAGCAGCTCTTGCGAGACAATCCCCAACTCTCTGCTGCAAGTATGATGTTAGTTGCAGTAGAAGAAGAGGAAAAAAGGGATGAGCCAGTTGAACAAGCTCATATACAAGGAGCTACTGATTCAGCCCCTTCGTGGGATCATAGAGCGGTTGTTTAACATATGCTGGATCCAACCTTTCCACCTGCTAGAAATATGGAGCAGCAGTACAGCCTCTGGAGGAGAATAAGACTGGCTAAGTGGGAAACTCTGTTGCAATGGAAGGAGTTTCTCACGGTAGAGTAAGTTGTCTTGGAGTGGGCTAACTCAGAAAATATTCTGGAACTCCTACAACCTGAGTATGCAGCTTTAGTGTAAGAAAGATTAAGAGGCACTGCTGTTCAGAGAGCACTGGATAAGAAAGGGTAAAACTGTTGCAGAATCTGAGTCTGCAAAGCTGCAGATGAAAGTAACAATGAACGATGTGCAGGTCTTCCTAGCCCCGACTGCAGAGGCTGTAAGAAGAGATGATGATGTTGCATTTGCTCAAGAGCAAGTCAACACTCTGGGAGTGGAACATGTTGAGGAAGCCATGCTGCAACAAGAGCTGCAAGCTAGCATGAAGGAGATAAGGATGCAGCTGCAGCACACTCCTAGAAGAATGCGGGTAGAAGGAAGCTCAAGTCACAACTCAAGCTCCCCTACATACGAGCAAGTGGTTGAGGGCCTCTCAAGAATTGTCGCTTTTGATCCTTTGGAGGAAGAGGAGGCTCAACTACTTGACTACGGTGATTTCCCAGTTTGTACCGTTCTTGATGCTGCTGAAGTCACTCAGGGGGAACCGACCACTATTATCAGAGATGTTCTCTCTGATATTGCTGAAATTACCGATGACGCGATCACGAAGGAAGTTGTAGAGGTCGGACTCCCTGTACTGGCAGAGACAATTGTACAATAAGCAGACACCCTTTCAGAAGCTACTGTGGAAACACGATGGATGGATGCTGAGATTCTTGCAGCGGTCGAGCTTACAGTGCTGTAAATTATTGAAGCTACAAGAAACCAACTAGAGCTGCAAGAACCCACTCTTGCAGAGAAAACTGTCGAAGTTACAGGACCGACCGAGGAGATGGGGTCCGTATAGAAGACCTCAGGTAAGACTGTTGTTGAGATAATACTCCTTGAGGGTTCGAAGACCTCTGAATGGGCGGCTGTTGAGACAGTACCCTTAAAGGATGTTGAAGAAGTGGCTGAGGTAACCCCGATGCAGCTAGAGATACCTCATAAGGAGGTTGATGCTGCTACTGCTGTAAGCTTACCAGAACCTATCCAAGTTACAGCAGTAGAGGTTACTGAGGAGGCCAATGATGAAACCTCCATATTCCTCGAAAAGCTCACTGCTCACAGAAGATCATGTTATGGGAGGATTGGTGATGAGGTGGCAGTTGAGGAAGAAGTTGTTGAGGAGGAAGAAGCTGATGGAGAATATCCCACATCTAGCTTTTCAAGTCCCCTATCAAGCCTTAATGAGGATGTGTATGCTGAAGGAGAGTCTGGGGCTCCAGAACAGGATGCAGCACAACCACTACAAGTTATGGTTCCATATGCTGCATCGGCTACTGTCTCCAGACGATAGAATGCAGCAGGCCTGACCCTGATAAATCAATTGATAGGGTTGCTGCTGTTAGACACCTGTTTCATGCTCTTCAGGATCATGAGTCAAACATGCAGAACAACATGAGAGTCAGCGTCAAATTCCATGCTGAAACCATGATCGGCTTCAAGAAAGACATTGAAGCACTACCTGGAATGATCAGACGCGATCTGAATGATTCTACCTACAGGTTGTTCAAGGACAGGGTTTGGATGGAAGGAGAGTTGAAGAGAGAGGCTGTAATCAACCGTGCAGAGATCAATCTATGTAAACACTCGGTTGATGTTGTAGCAGACAGACTTCACTCTCACTCAATGCTGCTAGAGACACTTCTAGACAATATGCTTGATCAATCTAGAAGAACCAGAAATATCGATGATAGATTGGGGAACCTGGAAATGGTCGTAGGAGAACTGAGGGACATGATGCTCAGTGCATTCCCTCAGCATGCCCAAGAATCCAGGGAAGCCCCAACACCTGCAAGAAGACCACGCTCTGTAGTGGTTCAGACTGCCTCTACTCCATCTCCGAATTTTGATGATGCCAAAAAGGGGGAAGGATTTCAAGATAGATACATGAGCTCAGGGGAGAAAGAAGAAGATGATGATGATGATGATGATGATCAACCTCTAAACAGGTGGAGGAAAAAATCAGGATCATCTGCTGTTGCTGACGCACCTTCTCCGAAAAGATGGAGAAAAAATGATAAAGGAAGAGCTGGTGGTGCAGCTGCTGCAAGCAGATTAGCTGTAGGCGCTACATACAGTGGCGCTACAAGAAAAGATGCAGCACCTCTCTCTTCTCACCAAACCAAAAGAGGAAGAGAGAATCAGCAGCAGGGCTTAAGAAAGAGGGTCAGTAGAGCTAAAGCTGAAAGACATTACAACGAGAAGATGGCTGCTTAGAAGGCGGAGAGAGCCAAAGCAGAATAAGAAGAAAATGCCTGGATGTAGAGGCATGGTGTCATTGGAGAGAGAAGACCAAAGATGATGGAAAATGTAGACAGAGCTCTCTACGAATAGCCCCCTCAAGACATTCCATGTCTCGACATAGACAACATATCTGCTGAAGTATCTATGCTGATGGATCAGAGGCCTGAAGGAGAGAACATGGTCTGGAGCTTGAACATCTTCAAGGCAATCATACTGCCTACTGACAGAAATCCATCTTTTGAGGCAAGTACTCTGTTCAAAAGATTAGAGTACCTCAGATACTTCAGATATCTCTGTAGGAATGGCTACTTCAAAAGGTTTCAGACTTGCCAATCTGCATTAAGGAGATATGAGCAGCTTGTCAGAGATGGAAAGCTAGAGATTCAGACAAAATATATATCCTTGGTGAAGTAAGACAGGATTATGCCTTACTGTGGGGACTTTTGGCCGAGATGGATTCAGATTCCAAAGATCAAGCAAAAGTTGGAAGAATCCTATCAGGAGTCCATTCGAGACTGGTGGAAAGGATCAAGAGAGAGAATGAAGCAAAAAAGGAGAACTGTTGAAAAAAGACCTGAAGAATCGTCTATAAGGAGGTCCATGTTTCAGCAGTAACCGTTGTATGTTTATGTATATATTTATGTATATACCTCTCTGTTATCCTTTGTAAAATTTCTTTCTCTTAATGAAGATATTTTATTTTATGTTCTTGATCAAGTTCATTCCTTATGAACCTCTGCATGCTATTGATTATCTTGACGCTTTGTGATGAATGATTAGATAAGATACATCCCTGATGAATCCAGGATTATATTTTCTTTCTCTAATATATCAAGTATGTAATCTTGATTGAATATGATATAATGCAAAGTAAAAACTTCCTTCATGAACGAAATAATGTAAAAGATTTTGTCATCATCAAAAATGGGGAAATTGTTGAGATTTCAATATATAAATTTTGATGCATGAGACAAACCATATATGTAATAGGATGTTTTGAGTACCCCATTTTTCACAACATTTAAGTGAAAACATAGACTAGGATTGAGTCTAGGTATAAGTGCTGAATGATGGAGAAACTCTAATGGATCGTGCTGCATCGAGAATTTAAGAGAATGAAGTTGTTGCAAGAAACAGATACAGGAATGTAGCAAGTAAGTAAGAACGGTAAGCAGCGCCACTGCAAGAAACGGTTACAGGAATACTGCAAGAAAAAATACAGCAGTTCTGTATAAAGTAATATTGCAAGAAGGTCAAGTTACAGCAACACTGTAAAGAACGAACAACTGCAAGAAGGCCTAGGATACATCGCAAAGTTTTTAACTTGCTGAAAAATCAACCAACAGCGCTAATGACAAACAGAATCAGTATCCTGCATCCGAAAAGGGATAAATGCAATACGAGGAACAAAGAACCAAGCAAGTATAATTAGAGTCATTCTAGAGAAGATCAAAGTGGCAGACACGGAGCTAATGCCAAGACGCCACATGGTCTGACGAGCTGTAGAAAGTTAAGAGCCGCAACCACCGCATTAAATGCTCTGAAAGGAAAAGTCAAGTCACATTAAATGCGAGTCATACCTTTGATCAAGTACGCTTATTTTCAAATGAGAAATATCTCATTTAACGGATATTTTTCTACAAGTATAAATAGAGGACGAACAACCCTGAAGCTGACTACTGAAACATTGACGCTAAAAGTTCAAGCATTCAAAGCTATATTCTCTCAAGCATTTCTACTGTTTCAGTCACTCGACCTCAGTAAATTGAACAAAGTTCAAGCTGAAAGATCCATCGAAGGATTCAGAAGCTCACTTCATCGCACCAGTTGAAGAAACCTTTTATATACTTTAACCTTGTTGTTGTGTGCTTAGGTTGTTTTAGGTGTCGAATAGTTGATAGGATTTATCCTTGCTGATTGTATAAGTTGTCTAGGGTATAGGCAATTTCCCTGTGTGGGTTTGCCTTTAGAACTTGCAGTTGCTATGTGTACACTGGGTTCTAGTAGGTGTTAGCTTGTTGAGTTGATAGATTGTTAGGAGTGTCCTCTAATTCAATCTTGCTTAACAAAGTTCCTGATCGAGGTAGCAGTAGAGTGGACGTAAAAGGATTACACCACCTTCGAACCACTATAAACCATAATTGTTTTATTGTTTTTCATATCAGTGTTTTATTCTTTATATCTATCTGTCATAAGCATAAAACATCTTTAAAAGGAGCATATTTTGAGAAAACCAGCCTTGTGTCAAAAACATATTTTCCGCTGCGTATAAAATCTATAAGTTATAGCGCACAACACTGTATACTAGTGCTGTAAGCAGTAACTGACTGGCGCCGCAAGTTCAAGTAACTTGCAGAACAATAAATTTGTAAACAATTTCGAAAAACGACCAAGATTCATTCACCTCCTCTAAACCTCGGACACCACTTAGGACCAACATTTATGATTGATATGTTATATCATACTATATAATTAGAGAGTTATGAAAAATATGTAATATACATGACAAAGAAATGATGCTGAAAAAACAAAACAAACTTAATGAAAAAAAAAAAGACTATGTATGCATCCCTGCAATTATTGTCTCAAAAAATAATCATCACAATCCAACTTGTGTCTAAACCTACGGAAAACCACCCAACTGTTGATATCCATGAATTAATGATTGCATACGAATCTTATTATCAGGTCATTTTACTAATTTAACTTCACAAGAAAAGACAACCTACAAAATAAATGCAGACTTGCAAAAATCCGTTTGAATTGTAGATAGAGAAGTTTTGATTTACAAAAGAGTTGATCTGTTGTGCTCTTGTGCATTTGGGTGCACATACACTCGAGTCATCCAATCGGATCTATGCTTTTTTTTTTATTGTGATTTATATAGTATGTTAATTATACATTTATATTATATTAGTTATATTTTAATGTACAAATATCATAACTTTCATATAATATTTTAACTTTAAAAAAAATAAAAACAATTTCGGCATAATTTGAACATATATATTTTTATGTAATATTACTTATATCTTTATATGATATTACTTATACTTTTGTATCAACATAATCATATGTTTATATAATATATAAATGTAAATCTAACATAACTAAAAGGTACAACTAATATAACTAAAATATATAAAAGATTAGTATGTCTGTCGAAAAAAATGTTAAGGTATAGAAAGCATTATTACTAAAGGTATGACTAACATAACTAAAATATATGATTAACACTATTAAAATGTATGATTAACATAACATAAATGTATAACTAACACTACTAAGATATATGACTAACATAATATAAAGGTATGACACCTGGGAGCATATTTGGATGAGTTTGTATGCGGATCTAGAGGCGTGTGAAGGCATGTGACTGCGCGTGGTGGGTCTGAACCACCCAAGTGTATGAATTTAAAATTCATACAACAAGTATATAAAAGTTTTGGTGTTCACAAAATTATATCACTGAAATTGTCTCACATAAATTTGTGTTTGTTAATACAGAGAAATCAATTAATTACGTCGTGCTTCAAATTAATAATCTTCAAACTAATTTAAACCTTCCTCTCCTTGATATAACCATTACGACATGGTCTTTATCAAGATGTAGCCCTAATTAGCCCTTATAATACAATTAATAAACGAACTAACTTGTGTGATGGGAAAATCTCACTTATCCATGTAGCAATTCATAAAATTTTATATAAGATCATATAACGGATATATAAAATTTTATATCTCGTGAGACGAAATCCCACTTCTCATGATTCAAACCAATTTTTATAAATCAATCCATATTGTCATCACCAATATTTCAAACCAAATTCAATATAAAATTAATCTCTATTTTATAAAAAAATATGTTGGTGGTTGAACGGCCTTGGGGACTTTTAATTGGGTGAAAAGATTCTACAAAAACCAAAAAAACCAACTTTTAGCAACTTGCATGGTGCGATTGTTGTTCACTCGGGTCTGAGCAGTATTATATAATTCATAAAATTTGTAGTTGACTTAGATTTTAGGATCGACAAATCATAATGGGAAAAGTCAGTGTGTTAAAGAATTGAAAGGTAAAATGTAAGTATTTTAAATTTAAAATGTGGATTTTTACTAGTTATCAAATTAAAATCAATTCCTCTATTTGAAGAGGACTGAAACCATATATAAGCCAATTTCAAGAATGAAAAAGCTTGTTTCTTTTAAGTTTATTTTAAAAACCACCCTCAGATTTCCATTAATTTAATAATAAAGAGCTCCTTAAAAAATCAATAGTTTTATGCCAAATATTTTGTTGGTTCGTTTAGATTTTGTTTTTTCCAACAAATTTTAGTAGTACTTTATTATATTAAAAATGTAAAAAACTCTATTTTTTTAATAATAAAAACTTACACAATTATTTGTATGAAATTGGTGCATGGATCTAGATCAACCCGATCCAAGCCAATTTTTGACGCACCCTCACGCGCATAGCTTGCTTCTAGATATTATACATTTTAACTATGTTAGTCATACATTTTAGTTATTTTACATGTATCTTAACATTATTTTAATCATACATGCAATACTTTTATTTATTTTAGTTATGCTAGTCATATCTTTAATTATTTTAGTCATACATTTTAGTTAAATGTTAGTTGTACTTTTATATATTGTATAAAAGTATGACTTTATTGATATAAAAGTATAAGTAATATCATATAAATGTATATATATACAAATTGTGTCGAAATTAATTTTTTTTAAAGTTAAAGTATTATATAAAGATTATGATATTTATACATATAGATTATATTAATATAACATAAAGGTAAGCACAAAAAAAAAATTAAATAAATGAATTTCACACACTATTTTGTCCTCAGTTATATGGTGCACCAGTTTCACACACTACTGAAAACCTTATATGATTCAATCTCACAAAATGATTTTCTCCACTATTTTGAGTTGACATCTCTTGCATATCAATTAAACATAAAAATTCCTATGCACCATTTTTATGGATCTATATCCATGTAATTTAAGTAAACCCGATCCAACACGTATCTCTACGTGCTGGCACATGCTCTTATACGCTCTTGAGAGAATACTCACGCACTTAGTTTATATTCTACATTTTCTAGAAAAAAAAATATATACCTTTTAATTATAACTTTCATACATTTATATTATGGTATTCATATTTTTACATTTTTTAAGACAAACATTAATACATTTTGTTGACGTCAGAATTTGTTAAAGAATAATTCCTAGTTGAACACTCAAATGTATATGGATAAAGTTTAAAGTGCAAAGAGGACTGGCCCGGAGCCTACTCGGGCAATTTAGCTCGGCTGATCCTGAACGGTTAAAGTGACCGGGCAGGATCTTATAGTATTACTTTAGAGAAATAAGCTCTCTAGTGTTGTTTACAGAATGAAGGATCGAACCCTTTACAAGTTGAAATTGAATCTATTTATAGCTACAAAGCAACCTAAGTAATGGAGATCGTGGAGATCGTGAAGGTTGTGGAAGTTAAACCCATTTTCTCCTTGATTTTCGCCTATTTATGCGGCATTGGGCGGTTTCGTCATCCACGATCTCTTGGCGGTTGGCTGTTATCTGGGCGGCTAGATTAGCTCGGACTGGCCAGACTAATCTGTCGATGATTCCTCCCAATTGGCCTAGACGGTCCGTTGAGGAGGATATTCAATGTGTCATCCTGGCCGGTCGAGTGGACTGATGGCCTTCATTAGGCCGTCCAAATGCAATGTAGCGTGTAGCTCGGGTCGGATGTCCAACAATAGCCCCTTAGGTCTTGGCAGAAAATTACTTCTGTTGAGACCTAACTAATCCTAACAAATCGAGCCAAGCAGGAGAAAGGTATGAGCTGTAAATTGTTGACTTTTCTTAGGACAAACAGATGTTGTCATCTGATGGGATGGAAGTTGATGGGTCACCACCTTGCATTCGATCGATTCTCCACGTGTCAGTATATGGTTGGCCAGAAGTTGAAGAGTCACACTTCGCCTATATATAATGATGTCTCCGTCTCATTTGACCTTTTATTAACTTAAAATTTTAAGAATCATTATATATTCCGAGCAGAATCGACCGACCAGGATATTCCGTGCTACATCACCCGTAAAGAGTAGTGTTATTTGTAAGGTAATTTCCGCTCCTTTCACAACTATGTCTCAAACTCCTATTGGAATCCCATCTGGGCAACCGCAAGGCCACAGAGCTGAAGTACCTTTCGAGGAGTCAGAAGCAATGAATTGGCCTTCCGTCGTCACTCAAGCAGAGTTAGATCGATGGCAGTCTTGCTTTAACATACCCTTAGGAGTGTCCTTTATTACCCCCGACCCGAGGAGCGAATGCATAAGCCGCGGAAGGATTGTTTTGCCGTAAATCTCCAAGCTCTGGAGGGGGGTCTTCGATTTCCCATAACGCCCTGTTTGGCTCGCTGCCTTGGGCATTGGGGAATAGCACCGGGACAGCTTCGTCCAAATAGTTGGTCCTCTCTATTGGGTTTGTTAGTGCTTTTCCATAGCTATAACCTTGGAGAGCCCAGCTTTCAAGAGCTGTCCTGGCTGTTCAAACTTGAGCTTGTACTTGGAGCAAAAAACCATTTTTATTACCTCGCCCCTCGGATATTTAGACCTCAGTTAGTTTGTGACCTTCTTTTGCCAATAAAAGATTGGAGAAATGAATGGTTTTGGGTTGAAGGGGATTGGAAGAGTCCCGGGAGTTTTAACCATTTCTTCGCAGTTAGGATGTCTTACCTAGTCGGCTTCAGTCCTGCTGAAGGTATACATTTGTAATTGTCCTGGCCAGATCTTCTAATGTTTTTAATATTTTCCTATTTTGCAAAAGTGTCACTTGAGAGTCTCGAGATTGGTGAGGACTTCTCTCGTAAAATCCATTACCTGCAGGACAGTGTCAGCTCAGCACAGCGAGCGTTCAAGGAGCTGATCACAGAGGATCGACTTGCCCGAGCCGGCCTTATCTTTCCTTTTTTGCGTGCTCCCATAGATTTCCACTGTGAGTTTTGTCGTTGTATCAGGTTTGTGCTCGGTCATTCATTGGCTGATTAATCTTCGTGCAGTTGTCCTTCCTCAAGAAGGTCTTCGTCCTGAGATGGATCCGTCCGAGCACATTAGGATCAAAGCTGAGCGAGCCAGGAAACAGAAAAAGTCGATTGAGAAGATGCGAGGTCCTGTACGTCCGATGGCTGAGATTCCTGTCCCGAGTCAGGATCCTGAGCTGCCCACAAAGAGATCACGCCCGACTTCTAGCGAGTGTCGGTTGATAGCCCCGGTGCTGCCACTTCGGCTCGCCCCGGAGTATGATCTTCTGAGTCTCCTTTGGCCGGCTCGGTTAGTATTTGTGGCTGGAACCCCAGCCTGATCGAAAGCTCAAAGGAGTTTCTTGGACATCGACCTCCTTTTCAAGTGAGCTATTCTCGCGCTCGGGCACCTAGTTCGAATTTGATGAGAAATCTTCCATCCGGAGTTAGGCCAGCTATGGAGGCTCCGATGAAGGCCTGGACGGGAGAATTTGAGGGATACGCGAAAAAGATGTCTGTGGCCGATATGGGGGCTTGCTCGGCGATTTTAAATGCTCAGGCGTCCGTCTTTGCTTGGCGGGCTCATCGCGAGTATCTCGATCAGCAGGATAAGTATGTAGCAAGCAGGGTGGAACTTGGCGAGAAAAAAGCTGAGTTGGCTGCCACTTCTGAGGAAATGAAGACTCTTAAGGCTCAGCTGGCTTCCGCTCAGGAGTCATTGGCCCAGACGACAAAATCAGCTGAGCTGGATCACCAGCAGATGATCGAGATAGTAGCTGAGAAGGCCCAACTTCAGGATAAGCTCGAAGCAGCCTAGGTGGAGCTGTAGTCTGTACGCAACGAGCTGGAGGTTGCTCGAGCTAGCCGACTGGACGAGACCATCATCGCGCTTAAGTACAAAGATTCTGATGAATGTAAATATGAGGGAATTTTGACCTACCTCTTCGCTTTTATCGACAACATTGAGGTGGCCAGGAAAGCAAAGCTGGACGATCGTCCCTTTAGTGCGGCCTTAGCCGATTATCTGTACAAGAATTCTCTCCCTCAATACTTTTGGATTTGATGGATGATCTGTCCGGCTATCTCCCTCCGGACTCCGAACACCTTTTGCAGCCAGCCCCTCCTATCCAATTTATGTCAAATCCTAATCTGAAAGCTTCTAGGTCCGGGCAGGTCGAGGAGGTTGGTGTAACCGAGGCTGAAGACGATGTAATCGTGCTCCAAGATGATTAATAGACCAATGTAAACTTTTTTTTATTGGCCCCTTGGCCCCTTGTGAAGAGGTTTTGGCCTCCAAACCAGTTCATATAATTTTAATTTTGAATGGATTGTTGTACATTATCATGCACATTTGTTTGATTATCTCAGTCTGCTTTATTACACCTTCGTCGGCCTGGATACGTCCATCGAACGGTGGAATTGCTCCTGGACGACCGGACATGTTCGGACAAGTATTTTGTCCTGGCCGGCTTGGGCCCTTAATACAGTGTTCTCGCTACCTTTTCATCTGGGGGATCTGACATGGTAGGGCTTAGCATGGTAGGGCTTTGAATACCCCTTAGGCTTGACACGTGTCATAATCTAGTGGTATGGAAGACGAAGCGTCGTCAGTTGCTGGCCTTCAGATCGGCCACGTGTCGCCTCCTATCGGATGGAAGTCGAAAGATCGCGCTCTCCTTATAAATAGGGGAGACTTTTATTCATTTTGACCTTCACGAACTTGCGATCCTTAGAAAAATCTCTGATATTCCCCGACCAGCATTAACCGTTCAGTATTAACCGTTCAAAACCTCCCGCTTAGGATAATCCATCCTCGATCAACCGCTCAGAAATATTCTAGGTAATTTTAACTTTGACTTTCATCATGTCTTTTGCTTCTTCATCTTCTGGATCCGAGTCTGGGTATCAAGGGTATCGTTCCGAGGAGTTGGACATGGATGTTAGCTCTTCCTCAGAGGAGGCTAGGGGTTCAAGTCCTCCGGTAGTTGAGGAGGTAGGGACGTCGGGTCGGCCAGCTCGTTATACCCCAATAGGGATGCCTAGGCCGCCTAGGTAGTATAGCTGGATTGAACAGCCCTCGGCGGATTCGGAGGCCATGTCTTGGCCATCCGTAGTCACCCGAGCTGAGTTGGATAGGTGGCATGCCCTTTTCAACATTCCACGGGGAGTGTTCTTCGAAGTCCTGAGGCTGAACGAGCAGATGGACAAGCCGCCCAAGGATTGTGTGGCGATAAACATTCGATCGTTGGAAGGTGGTCTTCGGTTCCCTTTGGCTCCCCCACTTACCAGCTATCTTAGGTTCTGAGGGATCGCGCCAGGCCAGCTGCATCCGAACAGCTGGTCTTCTGTCCTTGGGCTGTTCGTCCTATTTTGGACGTTCAACCTTGGTGTCCCGACCCCGGAGGAGATGTCCTGGTTGCTGGGTCTGAAGCTTCTGCCCGGCACCCAGAACCACTCATAACAAATTCTAACGTCAACATTTTGGTGCTAAAAGGAGGATGTCCAATGTGTCATCCTGGCCGGTCGAGTGGACTGATGGCCTTCATTAGGCCGTCTAAATGCAATGTAGCGTGCAGTTCGGGTCGGATGTCCAACACATTTCATACATTTTAGTTATGTCAGTTGTATTTTTATACATTACATAAATGTATGACTATATTGATATAAAAATATAAGTAATATCATATAATGACATGAATAATATCACATAAAGATATATATGTAGAAATTGTGCTGAAATTCTTTTTTTTTTTAAGTTAAAGTCTTACATAAAGTTGAGATATTTGTACATAAAGGTAATGCTAATATAACATAAAGATTAATATGTGAATTAAAAAAAAAAAGGCCAAAAAATACTCACGAATCCAAATTGAAATTGTACTATACCGATTGCATATGAAATTAACCAACTCTTAATTAAAATATGAAACGATCCCTTAACGGCTCTTTCTAATGTTGAAATTATTTGAATAGCACAAGACTAGCTTGATATTTAGTCTAGTTTTCATGATACAATATATTTTGCACTTATTTATATGAACAATATTTGTAGTACACATCTTAAAAAAAAAAAAGATAAACTACATTAAAAGTAATTTATAGAATAAAAACCATATATTTTATTACCATCTTTCGTTCGGTAGAATGATTTCTCCTTGCCCTGCAGGAATCAGATAATTTTTTAGAAAATAAAAAGAAGTTAAGTCTTTTATCATGATGTGCCAAATTTTGAATTTTAAACATTTATAAATAAATTTTTCTAAAAATCTATATATCCTAATTATCTATGGTAAAATTTCCTAGCGTTTTATTTTATGTGGAATTACTTTTATTGTAACGCCCCATATCTTTTGTAAATAAATCTTAACCGAGAGTTATTCACTCATAAAAATTTTCACTCTTTCAAAAGAATAAAGATAAATAAAAAATCAAGAATAATTTAAAATTCAAGATTTATTATAAAATATACGTTTCCATAAAATTTCATAAAATTAATCACTTTAAATAAAAATCTTCTGTAACATTTGATCATCGGCTACCAGCATCCACCGCTCGCACTCCACACCTTTACCTATTTAAACTGAAACATTTTTTAAAGGAGGGGTGAGTGACAAAAGTACACTCAGTGGGGTGGGGAACTCAGGATGACATGAAATAATTTTGAAAGATTTTACATACATGCCAAAACATGATTTTATCACATAAAATAGATTTTCGTAAAATGCTTATCTTTTAATAAAAACCAGCATGAAATGGATAGCTTCAAATACGTGCCTTTAATCATTTAAAACTGCAAGTAATCATCTCAATCATATATAAACATATCACTTTCATAATCATTCATATCACTTTTCACATAATTTACGGTGCTTAGCCGCCATGAAAGCATTTTACGGTTCTTAGCCGCCATGGAAACATTTTACGGTTCTTAGCCGCCATAGATGTGGTTCTTAGCCACCATAGATGCAGTTCTTAGCTGCCATAAATGTGGTTCTTAGCCACCATAGATGTGGTTTTTAGCGACCATAGATACGGTTCTTAGCCGCCATAGATGTGGTTCTTAGCCACCATAGATGCAGTTCTTAGCTGCCATAGATGTGGTTCTTAGCCACCATAGATGTGGTTCTTAGCCACCATAGATACGGTTCTTAGCCGCCGTACATGCACATGCACACATATTCACATCACACATACACATATCCAACATACACATGGAAGCACATTATTTTAACATAACACCTAGTTGCAATTCGGAATCATATCTTATTGCTCATATACATACATTAACTTCACATCATTCTTCACCTTTGCATTCATAGTAAACATTCATAACCCATCATGTGCTTTGAAACATTCATTAATCATATCCATCATATCACTTTCATTTTTCACATATAACATCTCATGCATTCAGCACGTATACCCAACACATTTCATATAGTATAATAGTTCGTAATTTAAATACTTTGTAAATTAAATATTTTGAAAGAGGTATCAATACTGACATAACAATTTTCCCCACATTTAATAATAATCTTAAAAGATTGCATAAACTTTATAATATCTTAATTTAAAGAAATTACCCCCACCTTGTTCGGTGGTTACCACGTGCGTTGCAAGTATCGAAGCTCACGTATCCCAATACTTCAAATCAACGGTATCCTACATCATTCACAGTATTTCTTAGATCTTTATTAAATAAAATTAATGATTTAAACGATATAGAATCGGATACTATCTATCGAGATGAGACGGATCGGAACGAAAGACTTATCGATTGAGGTTGAAGAAATAAAAGGAAAAGATCAGTTTGTACAGTTGAGGTGAAAGAGAATGAATTTTGGATCACAACAAAACAAGAATGAGCTGAATTGGAGTTGAAACGAGCTCGAACGGAGCGTTTTAAGATTAAGGGGTATTTTGGTAATTTGGTCAAAGGGTTGACTTTGACCGGGACCCACGCCCCCCGGTTATCGATATCTCGTTGGCGACGACTCGATGATAAGGTACGATGAAAATAAAATGAGATTCGGATCGAAAACGAATCGAAAATACGGCGTCGCATGCGTTCCCGGCGACGGGAAAATTTCCCGACGGCGTCTCCCGTCGGCTGCCTAGTTTTCTAGGCAGCGGGGCAAGTTGCTCCCGTCGTCGGCCTGCTCGAACAGTCATCTTCCCGGCACCACCGGCCGTGGTGGTGCCACCCTATACCATCGACCCTTTGTCCTCCAGCTAGCCCGTACCGCCGGCTACTAGATCCGGCCATCTCTCACCGGATTCCGATATGAATAGTGCCTGAAAAACAGCCTCAAAAACCCTTCGTCGCACACATTTCACAAACTCCTTGCAACAGCCCCCCTTTCTAGGTCATTTTTCGGCACCGGCGCCGCCACCCATGGCGGCACCACCCCTCCAGTGGCTAGCCCACAACTCCGGAAGCCTTTTCGGTGCCTGCAACGGTAAGAAAAGAGAGAGAGAGAAACGGGAGAGAGAAAAGGTGGCCAGAAGCAAGGGTTGGGGTTTTGGAGATGGTTTTTCGCCGTTTTCCAGCGAACGGAGAATCGGAATTGAATTCCGGATATTGCCCTAAACTCGTATCGTCGAGGGCTATGTTATATACAAAAATCAGCCAAAACGGATGGGTTTGACTTTTTCCCGCGACGACAGCGGCGGTTTTTCACCATTTTCCGGCGAACGGAGAATCGGAATTGAATTCCGGAAGTTGTCCTAGATTCGTCTTGTCGAGGGGTACGTTGTGTACAAAAATCAGCCAAAACGGACGAGTTTGACTTTTTTCCGGCGAACTCCGACGGCGGCGGCGGCGGCTCCGGCGGTGGCGCGGCGGCGGCGGCTCCGACGACGACGGAATATAAAATTAAAAGGAAAGAGAGAGGAGAGAAAAACTTACGTGTATTCGATGTTTTTCGGCTCGTTTGAAGAAATGGTGAAAATCAAATTGAATGAGTGTCTATTTATAGAAAATTTTTGAAAGTTACTATTCATGATAAGATTTCGTTTCTCGTTTTTCCGAAACTTCGTATTTTGCCCCTTTTTCCGCCGTTTGAACTACGGGTGTCAGATTGACCTCTAGTTCGTTTCTATCTTCTCATTTTTCCGTTACGCATCTAATGGTTTAAAAATATTTTATGTTCCACGTTTATAAATTTTATCCCTCTAAAACCGATCGTTAAACAATATCTGAAACGCACGTAATTAAATTAAACACTCAAGAATTAAAATACATAAAATATTTTAATTAAGATTTTACTTATTTACTTATCAATTATGCTTCGTTTTTATCTGAGCGTTACATTTATCTTAAAGACTAAGTTACAAAAATATTTAGAGAAAATGGCCCCGTCTATCCTAATTCACTAAATTTAAGCCTCATATACCTCCTAGTTATAATTTTTGCCCTATATACCCTATTCACTATATTAATATACCCATCTACCCCTTTTTTTGAAAAAATCGACATTGTAGGACCCGATCACTGATTGTGTCAGTTGCCCATGTTGACTTCTTAATTTTGTGTATTTCGTTCGTATTTTCGATTATTTTTGTAGTAATGAAATATATCAATTTATTTATTCGTTTAATTATTTTAAAGTTGCATCACTAATTATTTATCTCTTATTATATTATATATAATTACAAGAATGGCAATTTTATGCAAATTGTTATGTTATTTAATTATTTTATTATAATTGCCGTGTATTTTATTTTATTCTAATTACATCTTATATTATTTAATACATTATATTTAAATCAAAAATAATAATAATACTTATAAAATATTGTCACTAATATATATTGGGTGGGCACGGCAATTTTGGTACATGTTTAGGGGGTGCACGGTAATTTTTTCAATAATTGCCGTGCCCCCCTATATTTTTGCAAAAAAAAATTGTAAAATTATTTTTAGTGTTATAATTAGGGAAAAATTTATTCAAAAGCTAATTTTGAAATTTGCATTGTAATTATTCATAATTTTAAATGATTAGTTTTAATTTCTCAATTTTTGCAAAATTGCCGTGCCCCCCTATATTTATATATATTTTATAAAAATTAAATAATTATTGCAATAATTATTTATTTCTTGTTATATTAGATTATATTACATTTTGTTATGCAAATTGTTATCTTATTTAATTATATTATATTATAATTGCCGTGTAATTATTATTATTAATTTTTTTTTACTTATTTTGCTAATTACATCTTATATTATTTAACACATTATATTCAAATCAAAAATAATAATAACACTTATAAAATATTTTCAATAACATGATATACATGGGAACGGCAATTTATATTTTTTGTTAGGGGGAGAACGGCAATTTTGAAAATAATTGCCGTGCCCCCCTATATTTTTTCAAAAAAAATTCTAAAATTTTCTTAAGTGTTATAATTTGTTAAAAAATTATGAAAAAGCTAATTTTGAAATTAATATTGTAATTATTAATAATTTTAAATGATTAGTAATAATTTCCCAATTTTTGCAAAATTGCCGTTCCCCCCTATATTTATATATATTTTATACAAATTAAATAATTATTGAAATAATTATTTATTTCTTGTTATATTAGATTATATTACATTTTTTTATGCAAATTGTTATCTTATTTAATTATATTATATTATAATTGCCGTGTAATTATTATTATTATTTATTTATTTTTACTTAATTTCCTAATTACATCTTATATTATTTAACACATTATATTCAAATCAAAAATAATAATAACACTTATAAAATATTGTCAATAACATGTATGTAGCTTGAACGGCAATTTTGTTTTTTTTTAGGGGGTGCACGGCAATTTTGAAAATAATTGTCGTGCCCCCCTATATTTTTTCAAAAAAATTTGTAAAATTTTCTTAAGTGTTATAATTTGTTAAAAAATTATGAAAAAGCTAATTTTGAAATTAATATTGTAATTATTAATAATTTTAAATGATTAGTATTAATTTTCCAATTTTTGCAAAATTGCCGTGCCCCCCTATATTTATATATATTTTATACAAATTAAATAATTATTGCAATAATTATTTATTTCTTGTTATATTAGATTATATTACATTTTGTTATGCAAATTGTTATCTTATTTAATTATATTATATTATAATTGCCGAGTAATTATTATTATTATTTTTTTTTTACTTATTTTGCTAATTACATCTTATATTATTTAACACATTATATTCAAATCAAAAATAATAATAACACTGTAAAATATTTTCAATAACATGATATACATGGGAACGGCAATTTATATTTTTTGTTAGGGGGAGAACGGCAATTTTGAAAATAATTGTCGTGCCCCCCTATATTTTTTCAAAAAAATTTTTAAAATTTTCTTAAGTGTTATAATTTGTTAAAAAATTATGAAAAAACTAATTTTGAAATTAATATTGTAATTATTAATAATTTTAAATGATTAGTAATAATTTCCCAATTTTTGCAAAATTGTCGTGCCCCCAAAATTGCCGTTCCCACTAATTTGACTAAATAACACTAATTATATTAAAATATTAAAATATGAAAATAACAAATTTAGCAATTGCCGTTCCCACTAATTTGGCAATTGCCGTTCCCACTATTTTGAACTAAATAACACAATTATATTAAAATATTAAAATAACAAATTTAGCAATTGCCGTTCCCACTAATTTGAACTAAATAACACTAATTATATTAAAATATTAAAATATTAAAATAACAAATTTAGCAATTGCCGTTCCCACTAATTTGAACTAAATAACACTAATTCTATTAAAATATTAAAATAACACAAATTTGGCAATTGCCGTTCCCACTAATTTGATCTAAATAACACTAATTATATTAAAATAACACGAATTTCAAAATTGCCGTTCCCACTCTTATTATATATTTTATACGAATTAAATAATTATTTATCTCTTATTATATTATATATAATTACAAGAATGACAATTTTATGCAAATTGTTATCTTATTTAATTATTATATTATAATTGCCGTGTAGGTTTTTTTTTTTTGATTTTACTTATTTTGCTAATTACATCTTATATTATTTAATACATTATATTGAAATCAAAAATAATACTAAGACTTATAAAATATTGGCAATAATATATATTTAGTGGGAACGGCAATTTTTTCAATAATTGCCGTTCCCCCCTATATTTTTTTTAAAAAATTTGTAAAATTTTTTTAAGTGTTATAATTTGTTCAAAAATTATGAAAAAGCTAATTTTGAAATTTGCATTGTAATTATTAATATGTTTAAATGCTTAGATTTAATTTCCCAATTTTTGCAAAATTACCGTTCCCACTCTCTATTTATATATATTTTTTGCAAATTAAATAATTATTTACATAATTATTTTATTTAAATTTGTTTTCATGTTATTCTTTTAATAAATATTTTGGATATGTTTTTTGATTTTATAAAATAATTTTTTCAAATAATTTATGTTTTTGGTATTAATTTTAAAACCAAACTCATTTATTCAATTTCAAATAATTTTTTCAAATAATTTATGTTTTTGGTATTATATAATTTTTATATTATTATGTAATACAAATTTTTTTATTTTTCAAATTAATATATGTATTTTTTTTGTTGCAAATTACAACCAAACTCACTTTATCTTTTATTTTCTAAAATAATAATATATTATATAATACAATTTTTAATATATATGTATAATTTTTTTCCATGGGTACGCGGCAATTCATGTGTTAAACTAGAACTCTTGTATTATAATTGTTATATAATCCCTAATAATCTTCTATTATAATTGTTAGGTGTAAAATTGTCGTCTACCCGCGCACAATCATTTAAAATTGTCGTGTAACCTATTCCAACATGAATGAAATAAACAAGAATTTGGCTGAACATGAATAAATAATAAACAAGATCCTTGTTATATACATCCAAAAGGATGGGGTGAAAAAGTGAATTTCACAATGTATGACACTTGTAGTCACATGCATACAGTATATCGAAACAATTACTTTATATAATATAAGATTGGTATGCAAGTACGCTCATAATGCTCATTACTAAAAACACTTAGGAGTGGAGTGAAGAGTTAGTAGCCAATCAATAATCAATATCGGAAAGGAGAAATCTTGAAGATTAAACACGGTATGTTAGACAATTTTATAGTGAGTTTTGTAATACAATTTTTTCGAATGTTATAATATTTGTGTTTCATTATTTACAATTTTTTTAGTGAGAAATAAATAATATTTTTTTGCTGAACAATTGTTAATCCATTAGTATTTCATCACAATCACGTTGTTCTTGGGAATATTAACATAAATGAACGTATTTTGTATAAATATGGACTGGTATCGTTCTTATTATCCCAGCATACACACCGCCTTATGTAGTCCATAAATGAATATGTTCATTACTCAATTGTAATTACATTTTCTTTCGTTATCTGAGTTTTATTACGTTTATGATTTTTGACTGCTTGTATACTATGAGTTTTATGTCGGTGGTCGTTTGGTACGGAGGTCACTGGGAAGGTTTGGAGTATAAGAACGGATATAAACAAGAGGTTCAACTTGAGAGAATCACGTACTACACTTTATTCATGAGCATCCATGAACTTGTGTGTGCTGACCTGAATAGATGGGGATACGTGATTCACTGACTCGTTGAGAAGAAGGGAAGAGTTAAAAAGAAAAAAATAAAGAATGATTTTCATGTGACCAGATTATTGTCCATAATTGACGATACTCTAGTTGTGTTTGTCTCACTGAAATTGCTGGATGATGAAGTATCTCATACCGGTCCGTCAACAGAAGGTCAGAATAGCAATATCGGAGGTTTCAGCTATAATGTTGGATCCTTCAATGAAGCAGAAGGAAGCATGTTTCATCAATCGATATACGATGGCGACGTGACACAGACTGACGACATATACAATCAAAATTGGAGTCAAAACAACGTTCCTTTTGGATTACAAGACGACAAAACATTTTATACAAAATGGGGTGTCTCATTTGATGAGGGCTTGTCGCCGTTTGGTACATCCTCGGAGGATCAATGGGCAACGAGACCATCAGCATCATCATCAAGACAACCAGTGGACTTCGGATCGGATTGGGATCTTGGCTATATTGACTTGAATACGTCCCCAACCCTATGTGGAGATGAAAATTTACTACAAGGCTCTGACATTTTTAATTCTACACACGACTTTAGGGGTAGGGAAGAAGGATATACAACTTGTGAAGGCCTAGGTAGGGAAGAGGGATATACAACTTGCGAAGGTATAGTCAGCATGGATAATTTCATAAAATTTCATTTTCAACCCATTTGTTGCTACTTTTTGATATACTTGTTTACATTGTTTTAGGTTCACATCGTGGCGAAGAGGAAGATGTGTCACGCCCCATTTTCGAAATAAAGTAAAATACAAAATTTAACATTTCGGGCATCCAGCAATTTAAAACAAACTACATAATTTACATAAAAGTTTTAAAATGATCAGAGACCGCAGCAAAATATAGATACAGGCCATCATACTTTTACAATTCTTCAATAACTTGTTTAATTATTACAAAAATTATATACTCGCATCTTTCTTCACATTCGGCTCCCAACATCCGAATCTATAAAAGAAAACATGAAAAAGGGGGTGAGCGTATATAATACACTCAGTGGGATCACGCTGTATAAGGTATCATTTCATAAAATATACCAAAATAATCACATTCCATTACATGACATATAATTTATTCAAATATAATCATTCATCTCAATCACATGTAAACATATCACATTCATTTCCATCTTTACGGTTTTTAACCGTCTTGTAACATATGCGGTTCTCAGCTGCTATAATAACATATTACGGTTATTAACCGTCATAAAAGCATATTGCGGTTCTCAACCGCCATGAAAACATATTCTTTACGGTTATTAACCGTCATAATACGGTGATCAGCCGTCATATACGGCCCTAGCCGCCTTGCATACGCATGCACATGCACACATAATTTTATCACATTCACATAATAAAATTCACATAAAAGCACATCTTGATTGCACATACGAAAATATCAAATTCACCTCGTCATATCATCACATTTCATATATTCAGCACATAAGCCCAACACGTTTCATATTGAATAAAATTCGTAATTTAAATACTTGAAAGGGAATATAAAATAATAACTTAGCACAGTTTCCCCACCTGAAGAGCAGCTGAACAAAAGCTTTAAACTTCCAAACTAGTTACGGCGTAAAACCCGGAGTGTTGCCTACAAACATAAGGTTTCGACTTAGTCTTTACTCAAATTATGATCGATTTAAAATAAATTAATATTTTTAAACTAAACTCTAATTTTTGGAATTAAATATAACTTATTTTGTAATTAAATGTAAAATTCATAATCTATATAGATCAACTTGAAATTAATAACTCGGATTAAAATAGATAGAAAATTAGGGTTATTTATCCTTAATTTAGAAATAATAATTAAATTGTAACTTAATTCAATTAGCATAATATTTATAATTTTTTAGTCTCAAAAGCAATCTTGCAAAATATAGACATAAATTATAATCCACTTAAAATCTTTGATTAAAATTTATAATAATAACACAATAATAATTAATTCCTAACTCAAGCTTACATTATAGTTCCTTAATTAATTTAATAAAATTTATAACTTTATACTTTGTTTAATCATATAATTAGATTCAAGTGATATAAATTAATTTACATAATTCTCTTTATTAATTAAACTCGTCTTATTCATCAAATCTTATTAACTATAAGATAACATCTAAAATTTCCATATACATTAGTAAATAATAAAAATCTAAGTGTTACTTATTATAGTTTTCACAAATTTTTAGTGACAATTTTATGATATCGACATATTTTATAGAAGACCACTTCATTTTATCCGAATTAAATGTCCAAATTTCATATATTAATTCTAGTAAGTATATTATAACCTTTATATATAACATCTCGAAATAAAATTCAATTATAAATGTATATATATAAGTTTATTTATAAATTTATTTATAAGTGTAAATAAGTATAATAAATTTATTTATATATAATTGTATATATATGCACGTGTACATAAAGTATATATATATTTTAAAACTATATATTTGACTTTATTATATATATATATATATATATCTATACATATATGCATAAAATAAAATAAAATAAAAAAAATGAAAGTGGGAAAAAAAAATAATAATAATAATAATGTTGCATTATGAGATAAGGTAATAAGTGTAGTTATATCCTTATCAATCCTATCTTTTCCATTCTTTTCTCACCTAACCTCATCTCGGAAGAAGCAAAAAACTTTTGAAAAAAAAGAATAAACTCTCTTTCTCTCTCCTCTCCCCAATTTTCTCTCAATTTCTCTCTCTTCTCTATCATTACACGTCTCTCTCTCCTTTTCTCTCATTCTCTCTTCTGCTTCTCCCTCTTTATTTCTTGCTTGCTCTCCCTTTTTCTCCATCTCTGCAGCAAGGTTCCATATTGGTGTGGGCTTGTATATGTATGTATAGGAATAAGTAAATATATATAGGCGTATGTATATATATATATATGTAAATATGTATCTATTGTGTGTGTGTTGTGGATGGACGACGGGCAGCAGCAGGGGATGCGCCGGTGGCTGAGCAGCGGCGCTGTCGCCGGCAGCGATGAGTGGTGGCCGGTGGAGGTGGTTGGGCTGGATTGTTTCATATAATTTAGGGATATTTGGATAATGACATTTTAAATCTTAGAATATATTGGAATTGAGAATTTGATATAATTTAGGGATATTTGAGCAGACCCTATAATTATTGAAACTTAATGATTTAATCCCTAACATTATAGATATTACAAACCAACTCCTAAAATTTTATGAAACATGCTTTAAGATCCATAATTTTATGAAGAATGACATTTAAAACCCCAATAATTATAAATATGAAATTTTATAACCTCAAGATTATGAAAATATGTTTTAAAATCCTAAATTAATAAATAATTAAAATGAACTCAATTAGGTTGAAATTACATTATGTAAGCTATAAAATTGATAATATTATATATTGCTATTAGAATTGCTTTGTATTGCTAAAACGATCTCTTGAATATGCTGAAATTATCGTTTTATATCATAATTAATTAGGTTGACGAAATGCACCGTATAAGTCATTAATATTACTTTTAGATCCAAACTAATGAATTAGGTTACAAATTAACCCTAGAAATAATATAATAATTAAGATATGTACAATTTAATAGTTATCTTAAATTTAGGTTTTAAAATCCTAGATTCACATCTAGTTAACCCCATAACTTTTACGAAATTATAAATATGGACCTAAATATAATTATAGACATTATGTTTGATCTTCATAATTTAATAAATAAATCAAATGCCTAATTTTAAATATTAAACATTTAAATAATTTTCCCTATATTGTTAAAAAGGATTTAATGATCTTAAATAAATTATGAACTTTACAATTTAAATCTCAAGGTTAAGAATCAAATTAAATATCAATTTTAATCCTCTTAAATAATAATTAACTAAACATGTTATGCAATTAAATATATTTCCTCAATTAACTTATAATTTCAGTTAATTGAATTCATTCTTATAAATTAAACTTTATAGTTAATTTAAATATGTTATAATCATAAATATATTCAAATTTCTTAATATCTAAGTTAAATCATAAATTATATAATTTGATTTTCTAAGATTATTTTTAAAGGTCCTTAAGAATTAATGTAAGCTAAATCTTTATAATTTACTTATTTTAGAATTATTTTCAAGTCTTCAATATTTAAACCAAATCATAATCTTATAAATTAATTCTCCTGGAACTAAGATAAGTCTTCTAAGATTTAATTAAAGTCTAATCAAGTTTTCTAATATTTTAATAAGCATATTTTTATTAGAAATTCACCTAAATATTATATTCACCTTAAAATCATTTAATTTATTCTTTAAACCACAACATCGTCAGAAACCTGTTACAACTGATGAAGGAAAACACTAAAGAAAACATTTAATTATTAATGACCTTAACTTACGAATTTACAACTAGACAAAGTACTAAAATATTTTTAATGCTCGATGTAGGAGACGAGGAAATATGAATATGCTCGACAATTTATGAATAGAAGCTTCGGTTTTCTAAGATGGGGGGAAAAATTGCCAAGTCAGTAATTATATTTCTTTCTAAATATTTAAATTACAAACTTTAATATGCTATATGAAATGTGTTGGGTTTATGTGTTGAACGCATGCAATGTGATTATATGATGAAGATGAATCCTATTTTATAGGAATTGTGACATGTTTTATTATATAGATGATGAATGCGTGCTGAAAGATGATGAATGACAACAATAAATGTTTTGTGATGTTATAAGCATGAATGTATGTGAAATTATATGAATTATCTATGGCGGCTGAGAACCGTATCTATGGTGGCTAAGAACCCATCTATGGCGGCTAAGAACCGTATCTATGGTGGCTAAGAACCACATCTATGGCGGCTAAGAACCGTATCTATGGTGGCTAAGAACCACATCTATGGCGGCTAAGAACCGTATCTATGGTGGCTAAGAACCACATCTATGGCGGCTAAGAACCGTAAATTTTGAATATGCAATTGATATGAATGATTATGAAAGTGATATGTTTGAATGTGAATGATGATTGATTGGGATGCTTACATTTTAAAATGGTTTATGCCACGTGAATTGAAATGATCTATTTTATGCTATTTTTATTAAAAGATAAACATTTTATGAAAATCTATTTTTATGTGATGAATGGTGGTTTGACATGTGTGTAAAATCTTTAGAAATTATTTTATGTCATCCCGAGTTCCCCACCCCACTGAGTGAACTTTTGTCACTCACCCCTTCATATTCACTAAATTTGCAAAACATAACCTTTCCCCCCTACGTTTCCCTTCCCAGTTGCAGCAGCCATTTCTCCACCTCCGGTCACTGCTCAAGGTGCCATGCAACACACCCTAGCCAACACCCTAACACCTACCCGACCCAGCCTCTGTTGCAGCAGCCATGACAGCGGCGTAACAGCCACGGGCACGGTCAGCCCCGGCCGACGCACTCGGACCCATCTCCACCACCACCCACAACACTCGACAGCACCCACACAAGACCGACTCAAGCACCAGTAGAAACAGAGCAAAGCTGCGCCCAGCTCAGCCCGTTCAGCCCACACAACCGCCGCTTCCAGCGGCGGCCTCGACCCGACACTCCAGCGCATGTCTCGCACCAGCCCTGACTCAACCAGCGGCGGACGGCGGCAGCAAGAACCAGCAGAGCAGTAACTAAGGTGGAACACAACTGTAAGAGAAACGACCATGTTTTCGTACTTCAAACCTATCTTACAACTAGCAAGCCAAGAGCTACCCCTCTTGACTTATTACCTTGCCGGAAAACTGGATCTAGACGGTGGAAAGAGGCGGTCACTGTGGCTGTGGGAAGGGGAAGAACAAATGGAAGAAATGGAAGAGGGAAGCTTGGTTACATGCTGTGGGTTGCAGCTTTCGTACAAGAGTGAAATGGAAGAGCATGGCCTCACTTAACTTCATTTAATGCTTCTAGAAGATTATTGACCTATATCACACCTATAAACCTATACCGATATGTATCTTCATGCCATGCAACCTAAGCTATGCAATTGTATCATAAATATATATATATATATATATATATATATATATATATCCATACGTAATTGACTTAGGTTGTATACAAAATGATTAGCATAATACTTATGTTATAACCAAGTCTTATGAATTATATATTTTAATATTATATAATCTAATATCATATATATATAATATATATTACAAGTTCATATCATATAATTATATATATATATATACATTAAGGTATTATATATTATGTAGTTATATTTTAAAGAATTTTTTTTTAGGTGCTACAAGATGATTCGGATAATGATATGATCGATGACTTCGAGTTAGATGAGGATGATGAAACTGTGTTGGATGAGGAGCAGCGACAGGCCTATGAGGAGTTTTTGAATTACATTCATCGAGCCGAATGGGTTATCCCGGATTGTCCATCTCCAGAGCACCAGCCAGGACTTGAATTCACCGCAGACAAGCCGAGTACTAATAATTTACAAAAAGGCTCGATTTTTGGGTCAAAGATGGAACTACAGAATGCCGTTGGGTTTTACCATTTGGACAACCGTGTACAATACCGCGTGGAAAAATCAGACAAAGAGAGATGGTGGGTGAAATGCAAAAAAAAAATTGTCCATTCAAACTGCATGCATCTGAGAAGTACGGTATTTGGAAAATCTCGAGTGTCAAGATTCCCCATCAATGTACGTATGATTTGAGCGGACCTGAAGTTCCTCCTCGAGTATCATCTGCCCTGATTGGAGAGTACTACGCAGATGTTCTCCGTAGAGAAGACTCACAATTGGTCGCTACAAGCATAATGCGAGAAATGAATCAACGACATGGTCTAAATCTTAGTTACAAGGTTGCACTTCGGGCCAAAAAACATGCAATGAAGCTTGCATATGGAGATCCGTCTAAGTCATTTTGCATGCTGCCATCGTATTTAGAAGTCTTGAAAATTACCAATCCTGGTTCGTACACGGCTTTGGAAACATTACAAAGTGGTAAATTCAGATACGTGTTTTATGCTTTGGCCGCGTCCATTCATGGATTTCAACATTACGCTCGGCCAGTTATAGTGGTGGATGGTTGCCATTTGAAAGGCCAATATAAAGGGATTGGGTTCGTCGCTGTTACAAAAGATGGAAATGAGCAGGTTTTTCCTCTTGCAATTGGGATCGGAAACGTAGAAAATGATGAATTCTGGACATGGTTCTTACGGCATGTCCGTAATGCGTACGGCTGCCCAGATCATCTACTAATTGTGTCTGATCAACACAAGAGCATCAACAATGCCATCATGACAGTCTACCCTGATGCGACGCATGGTCTATGTTGTTTTCATTTGCACCAAAATTTGGCGAAACATGGATCTCATTTTGTGGGTCTCTTCCAAAAGGCTGCACACTGTTACGATAATAACGATTTCGACAGGTGACACACCATAAAAGGCCTGTTCACTATTCAGCCGTTAAATTAGACTAATGTTCAACCACTTCTCTTGAATGACAGGTACATGAAAGTCCTGACGAACAGTGATCGACAAGGTGCACTCGAGACCTTACGAAATGCGAAAGAAGAAAGATGGTCTCGTGTTAGGTGTCCTGTTCGAAGATTTTCCTTCATGACGTCCAACGCAGCTGAGGTGTGGAATAATCGTCTTCTATGGGCAAGAAAACTACCAGTTTGTTCTTTTTTGGAGTGTGCCAAACGAGTAATGGAAAAATGGTTTTACGAGAGGAGGACTGCTGCTGAGGAAATGGAACATTTTCTAACAAAGGCTGCGCATGAAAAGTTGATTGAATCAGTCAGACGTGGTGGAAAAATGACCGTTTATAATCTTGCTCGATATAAATTCAAGGTTTCAGATGGAGGTAAAATATTCATCGTTGATTTGTCGACTAGAAGTTGTGCGTGTAATTTCTTCCAACTTGAATTCATACCATGTTCGCATGCATGTGCGGCAATCAGGTACGAAAATTATTAATCTCTCTTACCTATTTCGTATGTCAAATAACATGATTGACACTACAATGGAGGTCGTTGTTAATTACACTGTTACCTGATTCAACAGTTTTACAAAAGAGGCTGTGAGTTCCTATGTCGCCCCATATTACACCACATATTGGTTGAAGAGAATGTGGGGTCGTGAGGTAGTGCCGGTGCCTGGTCCGTAAGATTGGGCTGTCAATGAAGATATACAAAATATGGTCTGCGTCGCTCCAGACAAGCCTAGACAGGCTGGCCGACCTAGGTCTCGTAGGATTCCCTCGATTGGAAACCCATCTGCTGCGACTCGTACTACGGGCAGCTGTAGTCGTTGTGGGCGTACGGACCACAATAGAGCACGTTGTTCTGAACAATTGCATGTCGACGCGTACCCATTGGCCCCCAATGACGATGAAAACGACAGGGCTAATTTGCATGCAAATCCTATTGTTCGGCGGAAGAAAAAATGCTCAATCTGTAAGAAAGAAGATCACACCAAGAGAAAGTGTCCCTTATTTGGAGCATCCTCTTCACAGTAAAACGATTGATTGGCGAACATCTACGATAATAAACATTAGAATCACTATGGTTTGTATCCACACATTGTAGATTTTTTTAAATAATTGAACTTCACTTGAAATTTGGAGCATCGATCGGCAGCCCAATATAAAATGACGCCAACAAATATTAGTAAAAGGAACCCACACTCATGTAAAAACGAGCCGTCAGAAGCCAAATGGCTGAAACTTCATAAAACACACTGAATATCTGAGTGATCTGAAGAACCAATACAGTGAAACACGAAACGCAGTATGAAATCATATGTGTCAGTCCTGAGTACCAGCAAAACAAACAAACGATGTAATAAAAGAGAAGGTAATCTAATCGACTACATCCTGCTCCGTGATGGTGTCTGCATCAGTCGAGAACCGGAAAACCGTCAGAGCCATCATCTTCCTCACTCCCACGATCCCATGCCTCTACAAAGGGCTAGGCCATTGCCAACTAAGACCACTCTCGACGGCCAACAATGCATATACACCGCTTGTGTGATCCTCATGCTGTTCGTAACAAAATGACTCATGTCCCGACACCATGGTAAACTCATCCTCGCAAGGACGTAAAGGTGTACCTTCATTGTCTAGGTGATCGTAGAATCTAGTGTACTCAAGAAGGGCAGGTAATACGCGTCGAATGGGCAACGTTTGCTTGTAACGTCGCATGGCCTTGTTTTCATCCCAAGTCCATCTCATGCTATCGAACAGCACAAGCTTCGTCGTCGGCAACCAGATCGCACATGCTACCCAATGTTCGTTTAGGTTAATGACGGTCAACAACTGTATACAGAAGAAAAGACATGAGATGTAATGATTGTCAGCACATATATTTTGCTCGTGCAACATAATTGAACTAAGAATTACAACTTACAGTTTCACACTTCTTCCACTATGGCCTCACGCCTTGCCACTTGGGCTTCACCCCGAACACGTAGGGGACCAGTCTGTCGAGCTGCTCAGGTACGAAAGTCTCCTTTCGCTTGGGTCGGTACTTCACCAGATCCGACTCACCCCTGTGGGCTTCATTCCAGATTTGTTCACATATAGTCTGAAAACAACTCAAATAATAAGCACACACGAATATACGTAATTACAAACGGTATAGTGTTGCATTAGAAGATACTTACAAAGAATTGAGAATCCAATAACTAAGCACAGTGTATCGTTGCAGCGTGGTGCCGAACCCCCGCGAACAGGGGCTTGCTTTGGAGAATACCGAGGTACGCGTCCATGGCCTGATTAACAGGAGGCCAAACAAAATAGTGTATCTTATAGTAATAACCACAAGGGATAACAAATAAGCTTTAATAGAGAAATAAGGAGCAGGAATGTAAAAGTCAGAATCTAAACCTCTTCTCTCATGTCTTCCTCGGGATCCAGAAAATTGCTAAAGAACTCAGGGCCCACTGCAAAACCTACTCCAACGTTGCGGCTGCAAAAGAAAAAGAACGTAGGAGAATCCAATACATTTATTGTGGCTAATTATAACATACATTGAAAGCATGACATACTTACCGCTCCGGCTCCACCTGTCGGGCTATAGCAGCAAGCCCGTCGGCAATAAACTTTTCTAGCTCAGGCATTCGCTGACCGTGTCTCCTGACAGAACCAGTAACGAAGGGGCTACGTACGTATCGAGAAGGCGCTCTCTCTCGTACATGTCGAATACCGGCGCTCGTCTCGGGAATGTCGGGCATAGAGGCTGCATCGCCACAACTCACCGACGGAGGTGATACGGGTTCCGGTAAATCACCGGCTGCTGCCTCCGGAATGTCGAACGGCACCGCAGAAGCCTCAAATGTGGCCTGAGATCCTGGTATGTTCACAGCAGGTGTCTCGTAACCTCCCCAATAGGATGGTCGAGTACTGTAAAATTTTCGGAGCTCTTGGCCAACAATGGACGGAATCTGCTGCACGAACTCCTGTACGTGACCTCGAAGGTCAGTATAGTGCTGATCAATATAACCTCGCATCTGAGTATACTGCTGATCAATATATCCTCGCATGTCAGTATCCTGCTGATCGACGTGACCTCGCAAGTCAGTGTACTGCTGGTCAAAGTATCCTCGGATCTCACCGTAGCGAGTGTCGAACATTCCATTCATCCGCTGCATCCATTCATTGTGCGTACCACTGTGATCAGGATAGGACGTCTCCGGAGAATGATGATCACGAGGAGGACAATAGCTAAGGGGCTCGGCAGGGTAAGGGATCTCAGACTGTGCAGGCATTTCAAGAGATGGATCAGTGTACACGTATCCCGGCCCACTGTAAAAGGGCTCTGACTGGGATGGTGGGTCATCAGTAGGAGGCTCCATCGCAGTAGTGTCCTAGCGTGTCTGACGTGAGGACCTACTACTCCGTCTCCCCGGATGGACTGACGTGGATGGACCCACAGCATCAGGTACCGATCCCCGGGCACGTCGAGTAGCTGCAACGGTCGAAGGTGGACGACCTCGTCTCCTCGGAGCATTTTGCACACCGGTATCCAAGTCAACGTCAATGTAATGCTAGAATGGCTGACAAGTCTCCTCAGGAGTGGGATCTAGAGACTCCACGCACTCCACCTACATCACAAGGCTCGAATGTCATCAAATTGAAAGCATGACGTACTTACTAAAAAATGAACGAAAATTTTTAATGTCGAAATAAGGAAAAAAATATGAATACCTCACCGTCCAACGCATGTATCACATCGAACTCGGCATCGGACTGCTTTGTCGACCACTTCAAACATCTGGGCATGTGATGACCCGTATCCAATCGTCACCCAGCCAACTGGGCAGCTACGGGGATGGCCTCATACGCCCATATCTTGACAGTCAACAGATTGAACAAATGTTTAAGAAAGTAACTCTTAAATCAGAACAACACAGACAAAAACATAAGATTAGTTTTGGTACATAAACTAATTACACTTACCAGTAGCGCTGCTGAGAACCCGTAGAAGTGGTATGTTTTTCATCTTCCTGTTGCATCCTGACTGGCGATGGTAGTTGGCACTTGGTCCATGTACTTCAGCAAGGTCAGAAACGATAGCTTACCCTAGGGAAAACTTTCCCATCGCTCTTCCTGCTCGACTAATGCCCACACCCAGTTATCCACCGTTGTTCTTCTAGAGTCAACTCCGAGCAGGATATAATATACAATGAGGATCTTCAAAATCTTGATCACGTCATCTATGTTCCTTTGGTACTCCCCTTCTTGAAATCGCTTAAGAAGAATCTGAAGAGTCACGTGACTACTATCATGATGGACTCTGTAGTACACTTCACCATCCGGAGGATGGTGTTCCCCAGACGGATTGAAGTCGGAGTCGCCGAATCTCAGACCAGTGATAAGAGCGAACTCTCTCTTTGTAAATCGCGTAACACGACGAGAATCACCAATACCAAACCATCTCTCGTGCACCGGCCTGTCCGGACCTGTCAACTCACGCGACATAAGAACATGAAAAAACGACTTGCATGTCTCAGTCGAGGTCTCCCATAAAAGAAAGTGGCCGAAACACGTCCCACAAAAATTGATAAGGCAGTCTGTCCCTTGCTCTCCTAAAGCGGCCCTAATGTCCTGTAGTATACTCAAACGAGTATACCCGTTAATTTTAGATAAACGGCCCTGACATCGTGGACGCACCCAACTCAAAGCCATTTACATCATTAACACACAAAATCTGATTAGTTAGTATTCAAAAAATGTCTTACGCAGCAAATGTCAAATGTATAAACATTTAGATTGATAAATAGTAAAACCAAAAAACTTACAAACTTGCGTCCAAACCCTAAGCCGTATACCCTAAATAATAATACTTCTAACACAATCACACGGATCATGCAAACACGTGAGATAGTCATAAGAACATAAAATCAATGCAGATTTTACGAATACATGTTTTACAACCCATGACATTAGGGATCGTCATAAAGTGTCTACAAAAGTAGAGCATATGAATAAAATTACAAGTTAATCTCTACAAAATTACAAGTTAATCAACATATTATTCAACAAAAAAATTTCATCTCCAACATAATTTAACATATAAACCAATTATTTGCCAAAAAAGAAAAAATAGCCCCCATTTTGTTCCAAAAGTGCCGTGTACCAATCAAAGATTCATTTTGGTACAAATTTTTTCCACTTTCAACAAATCCAATTTAATTACCCTAAAAGGCATTATTTTTTAAAAATAAAGGGGCGAAACGGCAATTATTGTGAAATTGCCGTGCCCCCTAATTTTTTTTTAAAAATTGCCGTTCTTTTCCAATTCATGATTTTTCTAACATTTTATTCCACATTCAACATATTATTCAACATTTCAATTTCATCGCGAACATAATTTAACATATAAACCAATTATTTGCAAAAAAATAAAAAATAGCCCCTATTTTCATTCTGAAAGTGCCGTGTACTATCTTATGCAACAATGTAGTCAACTTTCAACAAATTATTCATAATTACCCTAAAAAGCATTTTAAAAAAAAAATTGGGGAAACGACAATTATTGTGAAATTGTCGTGCCCCCTATTTATTTTTTTTTAAATTGCCGTGCATGTGCATATTATGATCTTTGCAACATTTATTCCACAACCCCTATATTATTCAACATATCAATTATAATATCCAACATAATTTAACATATAAAATAATTATTTGCAAAAAAATAAAAAATAGGCCCTATTTTGTTTCCAAAAGTGCCGTGTACTATTTGGTATTTTATTTTGCAACAATTTAGTCAACTTTCAAAATAGGATTCATAATTACACATGAAAGGCATTTTTTTTTTTTAAAAAAAGGGGGAAACGACAATTATTGTGAAATTGCCGTGCCCCCTATTTTTTTTTTTAAATTGCCCGGCATTTTCATAAAATGATTGTTGCAACATTTTATTCAACATTCAACAACATAGTATTCAACATATCAATTTCATCTCCATAATAATTTAACATATAAACCCTAAAAGGCAACATGTGATTTGTTTTTCCAAAATTGTCGTTCCCTAGTTCAAAAAATTGCAAAACAATTTATTTATTCCACATTGAACATGTTACACAACATATGAATTTCATTTTTCAACAAAAAAACCATAAATTCTCAAAAACCCTAAATCATCAAAAACCCTAAAAACCCTAAATTATTATGCAAAACGATTTTTTCAACACACTTTCATTCATACACTTACAACAAAAATTGTAGAAACATAAAACATAATTGCATCCCTAATTCCATGAATTAATGGGAAAACTTTCCACAAAAAAATACATACAAAAAATTGCCTTTACTAACCCCACAAATTGATGCAATTTTCCGACGATTGTTGAAGTGCAAAACCTCGCCAAGCTTCTTCAATGGCCGTGTCTTGGTGTGGGAGGAAGAAAAGGTGAGAGGAAGATGAAAATAATTGCCGTGTCCAAATAGCTTCAAAAGTGAAAAAAAATTTCAACAAAGTTTTGAAAAAATGCCAAACAACTTAACTTTTGTGTCATGCATGCCATTGTGTCATATATGTCATGCATGTGCTTCTTACTTTTGTACTTTCAATGTCCACATCTTCATTTAGTGAGATTGTAATGTAGTGCATTTACCAAAAGTGTATTTATTATATTAACACATCTCAAAAATAATTTATAAGTCTTATGAATTCTTTTTTCATATAATGTATTATATTATATAAGTGTACAATTTGAAATCATGTAATTAGCAAAACAAGTAAAAAAAGAAAAAAAAAACTACACTCAATTTACAATTAGCAATTATAATAATATAATTAAATAAGATAACAACTTGCATAAAATTGTCGTTTCAAAATGTAATATAATGTAATATAACAAGAAATAAATAATTATGTAAATAATTATTTAATTTGCAAAAAAAAAATATAAATAGAGAGTGGGAACGGCAATTTTGCAAAAATTGGGAAATTAAATGAAATCATTTAAAAATATTAATAATTACAATATTAATTTCAAAATTAGCATTTTCATAATTTTTTAAGGAATTATAACACTTAAGAAAATTTGACAAATTTTTTTGAAAAAAATTAGGGGGGCACGGCAATTATTTTCAAAATTGCCGTTCTCCCCCTAACAAAAAATATAAATTGCCGTTCCCATGTATATCATGTTATTGAAAATATTTTATAAGTGTTGTCATTATTTTTGATTTTAATGTAATGTGTTAAATAATATAAGATGTAATTAGCAAAATAAGTAACAAAAATAATAATTATAATAATAATTACACGGCAATTACAATATAATATAATTAAATAAGAAAACAATTTGCATAACAAAATGTAATATAATGTAATATAACAAGAAATAAATAATTATTTAAAAAATTATTTAATTTGCAAAAAAAAATATATAAATAAAGAGTGGGAACGGCAATTTTGCAAAAATTGAGAAATTAAATGTAATCATTTAAAAATATTAATAATTACAATATTAATTTCAAAATTAGTTTTTTCATAATTTTTTAACAAATTATAACACTTAAGAAAATTTGACAAATTTTTAAAAAAAAATATAGGGGGGCATGGCAATTATTTTCAAAATTGCCGTTCTCCCCCTAACAAAAAATATAAATTGCCGTTCCCATGTATATCATGTTATTGAAAATATTTTATAAGTGTTGTCATTATTTTTGATTTTAATGTAATGTGTTAAATAATATAAGATGTAATTAGCAAAATAAGTAACAAAAAAATAATTATAATAATAATTACACGGCAATTACAATATAATATAATTAAATAAGAAAACAATTTGCATAACAAAATGTAATATAATGTAATATAACAAGAAATAAATAATTATTTAAAAAATTATTTAATTTGCAAAAAAAATATATAAATAAAGAGTGGGAACGGCAATTTTGCAAAAATTGAGAAATTAAATGTAATCATTTAAAAATATTAATAATTATAATATTAATTTCAAAATTAGCTTTTTCATAATTTTTTAACAAATTATAACACTTAAGAAAATTTGACAAATTTTTTAAAAAAAATATAGGGGGGCACGGCAATTATTTTCAAAATTGCCGTTCTCCCCCTAACAAAAAATATAAATTGCCGTTCCCATGTATATCATGTTATTGAAAATATTTTATAAGTGTTGTCATTATTTTTGATTTAATGTAATGTGTTAAATAATATAAGATGTAATTAGCAAAATAAGTAACAAAAAAAATAATTATAATAATAATTACACGGCAATTACAATATAATATAATTAAATAAGAAAACAATTTGCATAACAAAATGTAATATAATGTAATATAACAAGAAATAAATAATTATTGAAAAAATTATTTAATTTGTAAAAAAAAATATATAAATAAAGAGTGGGAACGGCAATTTTGTAAAAATTGGGAAATTAAATGTAATCATTTAAAAATATTAATAATTACAATATTAATTTCAAAATTAGCTTTTTCATAATTTTTTAACAAATTATAACACTTAAGAAAATTTGACAAATTTTTTAAAAAAAATATAGGGGGGCACGACAATTATTTTCAAAATTGCCGTTCTCCCCCTAACAAAAAATATAAATTGCCGTTCCCTTGTATATCATGTTATTGAAAATATTTTATAAGTGTTGTCATTATTTTTGATTTTAATGTAATGTGTTAAATAATATAAGATGTAATTAGCAAAATAAGTAACAAAAAAAATAATTATAATAATAATTACACGGCAATTACAATATAATATAATTAAATAAGAAAACAATTTGCATAACAAAATGTAATATAATGTAATATAACAAGAAATAAATAATTATTGAAAAAATTATTTAATTTGTAAAAAATAATATATAAATAAAGAGTGGGAACGTCAATTTTGTAAAAATTGGGAAATTAAATGTAATCATTTAAAAATATTAATAATTACAATATTAATTTCAAAATTAGCTTTTTCATAATTTTTTAACAAATTATAACACTTAAGAAAATTTGACAAATTTTTTAAAAAAAATATAGGGGGGCACGGCAATTATTTTCAAAATTGCTGTTCTCCCCCTAACAAAAAATATAAATTGCCGTTCCCTTGTATATCATGTTATTGAAAATATTTTATAAGTGTTGTCATTATTTTTGATTTTAATGTAATGTGTTAAATAATATAAGATGTAATTAGCAAAATAAGTAACAAAAAAAAATAATAATAATAATTACACGGCAATTACAATATAATATAATTAAATAAGAAAACAATTTGCATAACAAAATGTAATATAATGTAATATAACAAGAAAAAAATTATTAATTAAAAAATTATTTAATTTGTAAAAAAAAATATATAAATAAAGAGTGGGAACGGCAATTTTGCAAAAATTGGGAAATTAAATGTAATCATTGAAAAATATTAATAATTACAATATTAATTTCAAAATTAGCTTTTTCATAATTTTTTAACAAATTATAACACTTAAGAAAATTTGACAAATTTTTTAAAAAAAATATAGGGGGGCACGGCAATTATTTTGAAAATTGCCGTTCTCCCCCTAACAAAAAAAATAAATTGCCGTTCCCATGTATATCATGTTATTGAAAATATTTTATAAGTGTTGTCATTATTTTTGATTTTAATATAATGTGTTAATGTCACGCCCCATTTTCGAAATAAAATAAAATAAAAAAATTTAACATTTCGGGCGTCCAGCAATTTAAAACAAACTACATAATTTACATAAAAGTTTTGAGATGATCAGAGATCGCAGCAAAATATAGATACAGGCCATCATACTTTTACAATTCTTCAATAACTTGTTTAATTATTATAAAAATTATATACTCGCATCTTTCTTCACATTCGGCTCCCAACATCCGAATCTATAAAAGAAAACATGAAAAAGGGGGTGAGCGTATATAATACACTCAGTGGGATCACGCTGTATAAGGTATCATTTCATAAAATATACCAAAATAATCACATTCCATTACATGACATATAATTTATTCAAAAATAACCATACATCGCAATCAAGCTTCATTTAATCAATATCATTCATCTCAATCACTTGTAAACATATCACATTCATTTCCATCTTTACGGTTTTTAACCGTCTTGTAACATATGCGGTCCTCAGCCGCCATAATAACATATTACGGTTATTAACCGCCATAAAAGCATATTGCGGTTCTCAGCCGCCATAAAAACATATTCTTTACGGGTATTACCCGTCATAATACGGTGATCAGCCGTCATATACGGCCCTAGCCGCCTTGCATACGCATGCACATGCACACATAATTTCATCACATTCACATAATAAAATTCACATAAAAACACATCTTGATTGCACATACGAAATATCATATTCACCTCGTCATATCATCACATTTTCATATATTCAGCACATAAGCCCAACACGTTTCATAATGAATAAAATTCGTAAATTTAAATACTTGAAATGGAAATATAACATAACATTTAGCACATTTTCCCCACTTGAAGAGCAGCTGAACAAAAGCTGTAGGCTTCCAAACTATCTACGGCGTAAAACCCGACGTATTGCCTACAAACATAATGTTTCGACTTAGCCTTTACTCAAATTATGATCGATTTAAAAATAAATTTATATTTTTAAACTAAACCCTAATTTCGGAAATTAATATAACTTATTTTGTAATTAAATGTAAAATTCATAATCCATATAGATCAAATTAAAATTAATAGCTCGGATTAAAAATAAATAGAAAATTAGGGTTAGTTATCCTTAATTTAGAAATAATAATTAAATTGTAACTTAATTCAATTAACATAATATTTATAAATTTTTTAGTCTCAAAAGCAATCTTGCAAAATATAGACATAAATTATAATTCCAATTAAAATCTTTGATTAAAATTTATAATAATAACACAATAATAATTAATTCCTAACTCAAGCTTACATTATAGTTTCTTAATTAGTTTAATAAAATTTATAATGTTATACATTATTTAATTCTATAATTAGATTCAAGTAACATAAATTATTTTATATAATCTTTCTTTATCACTTAAAAATTTTAATTCATCTTATTTATCAAATTTCATTTACCTATGAATAATAGCTATAAATTCAATATTTTCGAGAATTTACAACGTTATTTTCATGAATTCAATAATTATAGTAAGAACTTTATAATATTCTCAAATCATAGAAAAAAATCTACCCAATTATGATACTTAAAGCATAATCGAATTAATGTGCATTATCTTTATTTATTAATTAAAGCTTGATTTTTTTATAGTTAAAATTTCTATTAAATCTATGATAACATCTATAATTCATATATATAAATTCATATTTAAATACAACATATCATTATCATAACTTCAAAAAAATTCTAGAAATAATATGCATAATATCATCAATTAATATAGAAAACTATGTAATTTCGATAAATCTAAGAATTCGTTTATCATTATTCATATTTGATGTTCTCCATGCATGTTTTTAAACACTTGTGGTTTCATAAGCCATTCCATAAGCTAGTTAGGCTTTAATTAAATTTCAGCAACATTCCATAAGTTAATTAGGCTTTAAATTAAATTTCAGCAACATCAAAAATTACTTTTATGCCCCCCCTAGACATTAAATTTTCAAAATGCAAGAACCCCCCAACACTACCCTTTCCAACCCTCCCCTGCTGCCGTTACTGCCCCAGCCGTGTCTGCTGCCGCCGGTCCACCACTGCCGGCGACTGAAAGTCGCCGGCGACCACCAACAACCCGACCCCAACCCATTCGACTTAGCCCACAAGAACAACCCACCAACAGCCACAACCATCACTCCATAACCCCGACACCCCCCCAACATACAGACGCAAGACAGCCAGCAAAAGCCAGCACAACCGCCGCTCACAGCGGCGGTCACAGCCCAACACACCAGCTCGAGGTTCGCGCCAGCCCCGACTTGACTTAGTGGTGGACGGCGACTTTAGCAACGGCTTGGGACTGCTTCAGCAACGAGAGAGTGAGGAAGGAAAAATCAGAGAGATAGCAGCCTCGAGAGAGAAAGAAAGAGGCCGCAGCTTGAAGTTCCGAACCGTCCTTGAGACGAGCTCGGCGTTTACAACCCTTCGGTCCTATTACCTCTCCGGAAACTGATGATCGGCGGATGGAGAATGCAGCAGTCACTCGGCTGTTGGAAGGAGAGAATACAAAAGGAAGAAAAAATGGAAGAAGATGGAAGAAAAATGGAACTTGGTTACTAGCTTTGGCTGCAACTTTCGTACAAGAAGAGTGAAGGAGCATCTTAACATTCATTTAATGCTTCTAGAATATCATTGACCTAAGCCCTAACCTACATGCCTAAGATAGTCTTGTAATCTCATGCCACCTTACATACTATGCAACTTATATCATGTATGTAATTACTGTACGTAGCCTAGTTTATATATATAAGCTAAGATAATCAATTATATTATAAGTAAGTCATGCATATATATATATATATATATATATATATATATTAAGTATGTAATTTGCTTTAGGTTAGGTTATAAATTTAACAACTTAAACAATACTTAGGTTATAATTATATTTTATTAATTTTATATCTTAATATTACATAATCTATATCATATATAACATATAGTACAAATTCATACTATATAATTATATATATACATTAAGGTAATATATTATATAGTTATATTTAAAAAAAAATTCTTAGGTGCTACAGTTAAATAATATAAGATGTAATTAGCAAAATAAGTAACAAAATAATAATAATAATAATAATAAATACACGGCAATTACAATATAATATAATTAAATAAGAAAACAATTTGCATAACAAAATGTAATATAATGTAATATAACAAGAAATAAATAATTATTTAAAAAATTATTTAATTTGTAAAAAAAAATATAAATAAAGAGTGGGAACGGCAATTTTGCAAAAATTGGGAAATTAAATGTAATCATTTAAAAATATTAATAATTACAATATTAATTTCAAAATTAGCTTTTTCATAATTTTTTAACAAATTATAACACTTAAGAAAATTTGACAAATTTTTTAAAAAAAATATAGGGGGGCACGGAAATTATTTTCAAAATTGCCGTTCTCCCCCTAACAAAAAATATAAATTGCCGTTCCCATGTATATCATGTTATTGAAAATATTTTATAAGTGTTATTATTATTTTTGATTTGAATTTAATGTGTTAAATAATATAAGATGTAATTAGCATGAAATAAAATAAAAAATACACGGCAATTACAATAAAATAATTAAATAACATAACAATTTGCATACAATTGCCATTCTTGTAATTATATATAATATAATAAGAGATAAATAATTAGTGATGCAAATTTAAAATAATTAGACGAATAAATAAATTGATATATTGCTTATTTATTCATTTGATCAGTATAAAATAACCCAAAATACGAATGAAATACATAAAATAAAGAAGTCAACATGAGCAACTGACACAATCAGTAATCGGGTCCCACCATGTCGATTTTTTCAAAAAAGAGGGATAGATGGGTACATTAATATAAGGAATAGGGTATATAGGGCAAAAATATAACGAGGGGGTTAGATTGACCATTAATATAGTGAATTAGGGCAATTCAGGCCATTTTCTCAAAATATTTATGTGCAAAAAATAAAAAAAACACACACACATTTTTAAGTGGACAAAAATATGGATTTTAAACATAGAGGACTAATCTATACTAATATAAAATGAGAACAGTTGAGAAAATTTGCAAAAATGCCATTTTCTCTTTCAAATTTGTCACTATCATAATAAAATATTAAAAAATTATATATTATGTATTCATGAAAATTGGGTTTCCCTTGAATAATTGGGCTTATTTATGTATATATTTAATAAAAGAGTTAATTGGGTGTGCCTTGAATAATTGAGCTTTAGTAGTAATTGATAAAATCTCATATCCTTTTAATTAAACATAATTTTAGTGAAAAAGATCATAATAATTTGAATAACTCTTTTTTAAATATAATCATTTCATATAACTAAATTGTAAGGTTTAAATATCAAAATTATAAAATAATTAAAATAATGACATTAAAATTTTCATAATAAATAATCAAAAAAATTATTTTAAATATCTACACATAAACAAGTGAAATCTTAAAAAAGTTTTACAAAAACACAAATTCTTAAGACATAATGAAATTAAAAAATTATGGTCCAATTATTTATTATTGTTTCTTAGTTTTATATTTATGTATTAATATTAACTATATTCATAACTTTATTTATGTATCAATTTTATGTTGTATATAAAGAAGTTTTGTGAGTTTTGTAATTATTATATTTTAGTTATTATTGTAGACATTATTTGTTTTATATTATGTTGGTTTTTTTTCTCTAACTTAGCGAATATAATATTTTGAATCTATTAATATCATGATTTTTTAAATCAACTATAAATATTATAATTCGTGCAACGCACAGAAGAAAATACTATTTAAAACTAAATAGTGAAAGACAATGAATGAAAATTTTAATGAAACAAACTTAAAAGATCAAAATTGTCTTCCCAAATATTTTGGTGTTTCGAAAGTTTAACATTTCTTTTACTTTTTTCCCTTTATGAAATGTTTTCTGTTTGCCTATGTTATATCATATATGTCATTTAATTAGTGTAATAAAAAAAATTAAATATTTTTATGGTTCCAAAATTTTTACAAACTAATTTGTTTTCTTTAATTTATAATGATTTATAACAATGAATATTGACATTTGAAACACTAATTTATGCTCTCCCCAAATTAAAACATATAAACGATGTCATTCAACTTATTTATTAAGTTATGTAATGTACTTAATTAAGTTGTTATTTATTTTCAGTGTTGTAGTTGTTTTAGTTTCAATAATATTTCAAACTATTTTAAATTGTATTAAAACTTCCATTTATAAAATCCATAAATACAAAAGATTAATAAATATAACAAATAATATTAGTAAAAATATAAAATTATTAATAATTATTCTTATAAGACTAATTATTTAAAGATTGTAATAAAAATAAATCTATGTATTCGATGCAAAATATAAATTGTAAGGTTGAGAAAGTAATTAGTAGGACGTATGATAAGTTGGGTTTTGTGTGTTATTTATATATTTAATGTGGCAATATTAACATTTAATTGTTCACTACTTTCTCACAATTATCCGATTATTGCTAGGTTCGATATTTGGCTTTGATTTTGTGTTTCCCATGAATTTCAGGTCATATTTTATATATTCTATAACCGTGGGAAAGACGAGTCAATTAAGATACGAGAAGTGCAAGTCGTACAAGTCGAAAAAGAAAGTCTTGCAAGTCAAACAATAATTAAATTCCTTCCTTAATTGGGATGAGTGAAAAGGAGCAGTTTTGATTTCCTTAAGGAGTAGATTTGATTGGAAATAAAGGCAGAGAGAGAGAGGCAAGGTTGGGGGGATTTGATTCCCATTTTAATAGAGGAAAGTTGACTTTTCTAGGGCAATAAAGGAAGACAAGGAATAGAGGAGAAGGACATTACAGAAGACACGGCAGAAGGAGAGAGAGAATTATATGTTGCTTAATTTCTCTTTTCTTGTATTTTTTTGGGGATAATGATGTTTAGAGGCTAACTCTTTATTTCTAGTCCAAGGAGACACTGAACCTTGAATGATTCGATCGTTAATTGAATAGTAACGTATTTCTTTCCCATCTTGATTTCTTTGTCGTTTGGATTTATGCTATGCATGTTTAATCAAGTGAATTTATCTGGTTTGGCCACCTAGGTTAATTTATTAATTTTTCTAGCTAGATTGCTTGATATAATCCGTAATTGTTATATTATGGTGATCGTTGTAGCTTGGGATAACAAAGTCTAGATTGTATGAATCGAACGTTTCGTTTTCATAGTCTAGTTTGCCCTATTATTTTAATTCGTTAATGCATCTTGTGAATTGAATTTCGAATACATGTTTTGGAGTTATTCATAGGGTAGATTAATCGGGGGTCGTACTTCTTGATTAATTAAACATACGAAATAATTCGAACTAGTTTGGTCGTACCACTGGTTTAGGGGCAAGATTCGAGATAGGGTATAGTTAAACGGGATTATTGATTAATTTGGAAGAATCATTCTAGGGGAGGCTATCCGAGGGCTAGATCATTCTTATTCATTGTTCGATTATCTAATTTATTTTTTTATTGCTATTTTATTTTGTTGCAAGAGTGCTCAACAAACCAATCCCCCCATTTTACTGCTTTCTAACACGATTTTATTCAATTGAATTACGCTATTCTCTGTGGGTTCGACCCCTTACTTACTCTACTACACTAGTGGATTCGTCAAGGGAATTATATTATTTTTGGGTGCCGGCGAAAGCATACCAAATTTTGTCGCCGTTGCCGGGGAATAGTTGTTAATGTTGTTGAATTTTTCGTGTTACAATTTCTGTCCAAAATTAATTCTGCATACGTTTACACTAACACTGACCCCCTCAGTGTTTGTTTAAGTTTCTGCTTGCAGTGGATGATCACTCGTTCAAATCGAGGTGCACAGCTGATATTCAATCCAGAGGTGGAAAAGACAGCAAAGCGACTTAGAAAGGAAACTCGTACTCGTCGGCAAATTGATTTTACGTCGACAAGAGAAACGAGTAGGGAGATCGATAGTGAAGCTGAAAGCGAGACAAGAGAAGGAGTGAACTACGATCAGATAGTGAAAATATGGGAGAAAATCAAGAGAGGGCAATGAATGATGTGGCAAATCCAACCACAAATCGTCAACCTCTTTGCATTACCATACCTGCTCTTAATGCTAATGTAAATTTTGAACTTAAATCTGGTCTCATTCACTTATTACCTTCTTTTCATGGTCTTGCAGGTGAGAATCCACATACTCTCCTCAAGGAGTTCCATGTCGTTTGTTCGAGTATGAAACCAACAGGGGTTACAGAAGAACATGTGAAGTTGAGTGCATTTCCTTTTGCACTAAAGAACACTGTGAAAGATTGGCTATACTACTTACCACCGAGGACAGTTAACACATGGAATGAGATGGAGAGGATGTTTCTCTAACATTACTTCCCAGCCACTCGAGTGGCAGTTCTAAGGAAGGAAATTTCAGGTGCTAAGCAAGGATCAGGGGAGACATTGTACGAATATTGGGAGCGCTTCAAACGCCTTATAGCTTCGTGTCCACAACATCAGATTAGTGATCAGCTGCTTATCCAGTATTTTTATGAGGGACTCACCCTTATGGACCGAAACATGATTGATGCAGCCAGTGGAGGAGCTTTGATGGGAAAGACACCAACAGCTGCACGAGAATTGATTTCCAACATGGCAGCAAATACTCAACAGTTTGGTATACGTAATGCTATGCTGAGGCCAGTAGAGGAATCGAAAAATGATGCCTTAGAAAAGATTGCAAGCATGATGGAGATAATGATGAAGGTTAAGACTCCAGAAGCTCATCCATGCAAAATCTGTAATACTACAGAGCATACCACTGATGATTGCCGAATCCTGATTGATGAGATAGAACAGCATGCCAATGCAGTTGGTTTTGGAATTTTTCAAGATCGAAAGTATGATCCATATTCTAATACTTATAATCCAGGATGGAGGGATCACCCCAACCTTCGATATGGGAATCAACAAAACAATCAACAGGGAGACAATCAAAGACCTCAATATCAAGATCGAAAATTCCAAAATTTCAGAGGGAATGATCGAGGTAATGAAAATTTTGGGCAACACATGGGTGAGAAAGAGTCCAGACCATCGTTGGAAGATATGATGAAAGCATTGACATCCAATACCATGAAGTTCCAGCAAGACACTCTAGTAGCAATAAAGACTTTGGAGTCTAGACAAAGGACTTTGGAGTCTGGGCAGAGGAATTTTGAATCACAAATGAGCCAAATGGCCACTGCCCTCAATCAAATGCAAGCACGAAATAGTGGCAAGTTACCGTCTCAACCTGAGATCAACCCTAGGAATGTGAGTGCAATCACTCTACGAAGTGAAAAACAATTACAAGAGATCTCACCACCCAAGCAAGATGGGGAAGAGACTGTGGCAGCAGAAGAAGAGCATTCTGAGGTACCTGAGGACCAATTAGAGGCTGAGAACGAGTTGGTCGAGCCTGAAAAGAAAATTCTGGATGTTCAGACAGACACTGACCCCATAAGTGTCAATGTACCAGAACAGGAAAAAGAGGTAAAATCTCAAAATTCGATTCCTATTTATACTAATGCAGTACCTTTTCCTTCCAGGTTGAAGAAAATTGAAAAAGGCATCAAGGATCAACAAGCACTTGAGGTGTTTCGAAAAGTTGAAATCAACATACCATTGTTAGAGGCAATTAAACAAATTCCGAGATATGCCAAATTTTTGAAGGAATTGTGTACTAACAAGTGTAAGTTGGCAGGTGATGAAAAAGTGTTTATGGGAGAGACTGTCTCTGCTGTTTTTCAGAAGAGATTGCCTCCAAAAAGGAAGGATCCCGGCATGTTCGTAATTCCTTGCACGATAGGAGATCACAAGGTCGAGCAAGCTATGCTAGACCTTGGAGCATCTATTAATGTTATGCCTTGGTCCGTCTATGAGCAGCTAGGTATTGGACCATTAAAGAAAACTGAAGTGGTTATTCAGTTAGCAGACAGGAGCCACACATACCCAGCTGGAGTAATCGAAGATGTTCTTGTACGGGTAAACCATTTGATTTTTCCTGCTGATTTTTATGTATTAAAAAGGGATGAGAACTCTGAAAATTCCACACCTATTTTGTTGGGAGGCCGTTCTTGAACACCTCCCAAACAAAAATAGACGTACGTGAGGGAACCCTCACTATGGAGTTTGATGGAGAGATCATTCGATTTAATATATTCGATGCTATAAAATTTCCTAATGATTTTGACTCTCTTTATGCTTTGAGTGTTGTTGAGCCAGTTGTGCAGGAGGTTTTTGAGCTTGATTGCAGGAATAAATTGGAGGAAAAATTCTTGAAAAATCTGGAAAGAAAGGATAGGGGAACTAAGACTACTGAGATGGAGAAGAAGGAGGTGAAACTGAGACTCATTCAATGGATTTTGTTTCATCACGAGTTTGATTTTGAAATTAAAGACAAGAATGGAACAGAAAATTTGGTGGCTGATCATCTTAATTGCATGAAGAGAGCTAAAGGGGAAGAACCACTGCTGGAATGATTTCCAGACGAGCAGCTGCTCGTGATTTCTCAAAACTTTCAGAGTTCACTGACACCGACCCCTTCAGTGTCAGTGAAATCCGTTCCATGGTTTGCTGAATGCATGGATTTGGAGGATCCAATTCTTTGAAGCAAGATGTCCTAAGTCGAGCCAACGACAATAAAAAAAGCGCTTGTTGGGAGGCAACCCAATTTTTTTTTCTTTCTTGCTCGTTTTAATTTTCCTTGTGTTAATTTTGATTTTCGGGTTGTGATCGCAGGTTCTAATAAAAGAGAATGAGTGGCCCATCAATTTCATTTTAATCCCAATTCAAAATAAAATGCAAGAAGGCCCAATTTCAAGTTCTTTCTTTTCTATAGCCCATCAGTGGTAAAAGGAGGCCCAATTTCAAGTTCTTTTTCTGTGGCCCATCAGTGGTGAGAGGAGCCCAATGAATTGGGGTTCCCTGTCTTCCAATTCATTTTAGACGACAGCTATAAGCGGGAAGCGGCGAACCCCTATCTACACCACCTGCAATCACATTCCATTCTACCATCTACGCCCTAGCAGCGAACCCATCACCATCCAGTCGCATCTACAGTTGCACCACCGTAACCACTGAGCATTCCAGAACAGCCCCGTCCCTCTACAACCATGCGCCACCATTCCCATTTCCCACTTCGAGCAGCACATCACTTCTTAATCGGGTAACCCCGCTCCACTTAAATTATAATTCTGTTATGGTGCTTGGTTTTTACTTGTACATTTTGTGTTAGGGACTAGCACTTGTTCTAGTGTGGGGGGGAGTTTAATCTCTACTTTTATTTATTTTCTTGGGAGTTTTGTGCTTAGTTGTTGTGTTGTGGTGTTTTGAAATTCAAGCATGATAGTTGGGCATTTAACTGTGTCGCTAGTTGTTGAGTTTTTCTTGTTAAATACGCTGAAAACACTATTTGCATGCTTTGATTGGTGATTGAACTTGAGTTCACGGTTGGCCATAGGGTTGAGTTGATTGTTGGCTGCTTGGCTTTGAAATGACAACTTGATTGCTTGTTTTTTTTGAAAATTCGATTGGGTCTTTTGGAAGAGTAAAATCTGAGTTGATGCCCATAGTTGAAAAGAATTAAATTGTTGTGGATTGGAGGAAAAAAATAAAAGGAGTTCAGTCGAAGATGAATTGTTGAAAAAATAACGAGGGGCCGATACGACTGCCTACTTTTGGGGGCTCAAGCGTAAAAAAAAAAAGAGCTAAAACCCGAAAGTAGTGCGGAGCTGCGAGTCCTCGTTTGAAATCTGAAAAAAAAAAGAGAAAAAAAATGCCATAAATTCTTCCAATGAAGAAATAAAGGTTAAAAAAAAATTGGAGAGAGGCACCACTCGGATTAGAACTTTGAAGGAAGACCAATCAGATTGATTGAGAACGAGTTGTTAGGGAGTTATGGATGTGGCATGAGTAGTTAAGGGTTAATGCGACCTTATGAATAATTGTGAATATGAGTTGTAGGTTACTTTGACGGGCATGTGTTGAGAATTTTGGCTCAAGAGCTTAGTAGCAAGTGATTATGGAAGAATGTCCCAACTGTCATTATTTTAATTGTTGTGTCGAGTTGGCATGCTTTGATAATCTTATTTCATTCTTAATTTTATATATTTTGCTTGAGGACAAGCAAAGGTTTTAGTGTGGGGGGATTTGATAAGTTGGGTTTTGTGTGTTATTTATATATTTAATGTGGCAATATTAACATTTAATTGTTCACTACTTTCTCACAATTACCCGATTATTTCTAGGTTCGATATTTGGCTTTGATTTTGTGTTTCCCATGAATTTCAGGTCATATTTTATATATTCTATAACCGTGGGAAAGACGAGTCAATTGAGATACGAGAAGTGCAAGTCGTACAAGTCGAAAAAAGAAGTCTTGCAAGTCAAACAATAATTAAATTCCTTCCTTAATTGGGATGAGTGAAAATGAGCAGTTTTGATTTCCTTAAGGAGTAGATTTGAGTGGAAATAAAGGCAGAGAGAGAGACGCAAGGTTGGGGGGATTTGATTCCCATTTTAATAGAGGAAAGTTGACTTTTCTAGGGCAATAAAGGAAGACAAGGAATAGAGGAGAAGGACATTACAGAAGACACGGCAGAAGGAGAGAGAGAATTATATGTTGCTTAATTTCTCTTTTCTTGTATTTTTTTGGGGATAATGATGTTTAGAGGCTAACTCTTTATTTCTAGTCCAAGGAGACACTGAACCTTGAATGATTCGATCGTTATTTGAATAGTAACGTATTTCTTTCCCATCTTGATTTCTTTGTCGTTTGGATTTATGCTATGCATGTTTAATCAAGTGAATTTATCTGGTTTGGCCACCTAGGTTAATTTATTGATTTTTCTAGCTAGATTGCTTGATATAATCCGTAATTGTTATATTATGGTGATCGTTGTAGCTTGGGATAACAAAGTCTAGATTGTATGAATCAAACGTTTCGTTTTCATAGTCTAGTTTGCCCTATTATTTTAATTCGTTAATGCATCTTGTGAATTGAATCTCGAATACATGTTTTGGGGTTATTCATAGGGTAGATTAATCGGGGGTCGTACTTCTTGATTAATTAAACATAAGAAATAATTCGAACTAGTTTGGTCGTACCACTGGTTTAGGGGTAAGATTCGAGATAGGGTATAGTTAAACGGGATTATTGATTAATTTGGAAGAATCATTCTAGGGGAGGCTATCCGAGGGCTAGATCATTCTTATTCATTGTTCGATTATCTGATTTATTTTTTTATTGCTATTTTATTTTGTTGCAAGAGTGCTCAACAAACCAATCCCCCCATTTTACTGCTTTCTAACACGATTTTATTCAATTGAATTACGCTATTCTCTGTGGGTTCGACCCCTTACTTACTCTACTACACTAGTGGATTTGTCAAGGGAATTATATTATTTTTGGGTGCCGGCGACAGCACACCAACGTACAAATAATGAGTGTTAAGAGTTAAAAGAATTGTGATGTGAAGAGGATATATAATACATAAGATCTACATTAATGAATGTTATTAATATGTAATGAATGTTATTAATATGATCGATCTTGACATTTTGGGGACCTATTGCGACATATAAAAAATGGGTCTTATATAAAAAAATAAACAATATTTTTACCTAAAATAATAAATATAATTTAAAAGTTTGGAGGAAAAAAAACCGCTCATTAAAAGTTGAACACATAAATTTAGTTTCCGTTTATCCTTTGTCCATGAACACATAAATTAAGTTTCAGTGTTATCCTTTGTCCATCTAAAATATATGTTGAAAAAATGCAACACCTACAAACACCTACAAACATAAAAGCAACAATAAATTTCAAATTATCTTTAAAAATATCTAAATCTTTTAATATTTTGAGAAGTAAAATCATCAATAAAGTCTTCAAAATCAAATTTTTTTAAATAACTCGTATTCTAGGCATAAAATTGTTAATCCATTTAATCTTTTTTGAGTCATAATCGAACTCAAATAACATTTAATCAACTTTAGTTTTAAATTATTTTTTTCTGCTTATGCTACGTACAGTAGCTGGTATAGTTAGCAAAACTTTATAAACAATGAAAATATTAGGAAAACAACCAAAAGTCTTTACAAACTCAAGAACATCAATAGCTGATTTTGTTATTGTTAGTAAACATGTTTGTAGCACTTTCAATTCAGAAAATAAACCATGAGCATCAATATCAAATATGTCATTATGTGTAAGAACAACTTAAATATTAGTACAACACTCATGCAATCTCTTATCATCTTATACAAGCCACGTTAAACAAAAAATCAAAAATATTTTCAAAGACTTCTAGTTGTTCCAATCTACTTTTCAAAGATGAAATAATTATGTCAACTATAATAAGAAAATAATTAATCGTATAAGACTCCTCAAACAAACTGTTAATTTTCTTCATAATAATCTTCTTCAAATTATTTATTTCTATTAATTTTACGATTTTTAGGAAATATAGTATAAATTTTCAATTTAAATGCAATCTCATGGCTAATGTCATGGCAAAATTGCAAATCTTCTTCCCTATAATTTTCAAAATAAGAAATCAAGTCATTTAAAATATTTATTGCAACATCACAAAAAATCTGTTATTGATTGTTTGAGTCATCAAATCACAAACGAGCTTATTTTATTATCAATTATATATATATATATATATATATATATATATATATATATATATATATATATAAAATTGGGCCACAAATATTTATTATCAATTATATAATATATTAAGTCAAATACAATAAATGTATTATAATTATAATTATAATTATATATATTTAGTGTTGATGAAAGTTTGGGACCATCCTTAAAAAAAAGGACATAAATTTTATAAATTTTTTATAGATGCATGCATCTCCGAACATTCTTTGATCTCTTCCAAGAAGAGGACCCAAAGTCGTAGCCCTTCTCGCCATATCTCAACTCTGGTTATTAGCATGTAACAATGTATATGGTCGAATGATTCCATACTATCCCATAGATTATTTACTAACAATACTAGATTAGGAACCCGTGCAATGCACGGGCTTTTATTTTTTTTTTTGTTTTTTTTTCATGCTATTTGTATTTTTTTTCATTTTATATTTTTTATTTAGTATATAAATGAAGAAATTAGTAGAAGATGATAGGATATATTGTAATAGATTTTGATGAGACAAAACGTGTAATAGACTAGAGCATTAGTTATTCAGATAAGTTTCCATATGTAAAAAAAAGCTAAGGCAAGGATGCTGGAAAGAGAAGAAGACTCTGCAAAGGAACCTACGCCAAGTCCCTGCTACCTGCATACTGCCACAAGGAACCAGTAGCCAAACTTCAAAGGATGTTGCAAGGAACCTGTAGATGGTCAAGGAAGCTGACTTACTCGCTCAAAGAGGAAACTACCAGATACATTAAAATCAGTACAACCTGACTAGCCAGTAGAGTCATTCCAGCTTCAACGAATCAGTGACTGGCATGTGTGAAAAAGCAGTAAGGACAGAGTACAGCAGACTGCAGAATGAAGTTGTGCAGAAAAAGGACAAGGCAATGGCAGAACAGAATGAAGGCATTGCAGAGCAGGTGTCAGAAGATCAGCAGAATCAATCAGAGCGAGACACCTCACCAAGTGAAGGACTGCCTTCTCAACGGGCAGAATTCCCACTGATGCCTATAAATAGAAGGCTGAATGCACCGAAAGAAAAAGGTCCGAGAATTGAGATATCCTACGCAAAGCAACTCATCTACAAGCTCAAAACCTTCACATCTAAGTCATTCAGTCAAAACAGCAGCAAGCAAGCTACCTTTGTGAATCTTTAGAAGTTTAAAGAGCTTGCTGCACTTGACCGTTTAAAGATTTCTATATCTTATTCATACAGACTGACTAGGAGTCACTTAGGCAGGAGTTTACTCTGCTAAGTTGTTATGCTCTTTGAAGAAGAGAAAGGATCTTATGTGGGTCAAGGAACCTGTGTGGAGACCCTGTGTGGGTCGCTTAGTTTGGTCACTGTGCAGCTACCTGTGTGGATAGAGCTGACAGTTTTGTGTAGAGTAGAGTTTGTATTAGCTGAGTCTATTGTAAATCAAACTTGTTTTAACAAAATTCCTCCTTGAGAAGGAATAGAGAGAACGTAGAGCGATTACTCCACCCTCGAACCTCTATAAGCTTGCTTGTGTTCTATCTGCTTTATATATCTGTCTGATTTCCTTGAGCATACTGCATTAAAGTCTATCTTCGAAAATCACATTATTTCCGCTGTGCATTATTATCTCTGACTAAGTCCAGAGGTCACTGCCCGAGCAGCAACCTACTTCGCAGCAAGCTTTCTAGCTACCTGCTAACCAAGGACTTAATATTTTTTGGAGAAAAGTTAAAATTTGATAAAGTTAATTCACCCCCCCCCCTCTTAACCTTATACCACTTGGGACAAACAAGTGGTATCAAAGCAGGTTGGATTAAAAACCCAATTTGTCAGGTCAATCCCCGATCCCTGATTTTCGAAAATCTGCATACATTCTTTTTATCATATCATGGATACACATAAGCTTCCTATGTTCTCTATTGAAGAATATGACGACTGAAAAATTAGAATGCAGGCACATCTCTCAGCCATGCACGATGAAATATGGATGGTCATTACTGATGGACTCCCGAGGATCACCAAGCCCAACCCTATATTCGCGAGAGCTGTAGATGCTGGTGATGCAGGAGTCATTCCCCATCAAGCTGTTATTGATAAACCCAGAGAAGAATGGTCGGCTGATGACAGAAGGCGAGCCAATCTAGATAACGTAGCCAAGAATGCCCTATTTGTCACTCTGGACAAAGGAACCTTCACTAAGGTCAAGACATGCAAAACAGCTAAGGATATATGGAACAAGCACGAACAAATTTGTGATGGAACCGAGCTTACAAAAGAAAACAAGGTGTCTACAACAACTCAAAAATTCGAGCTGTTCGAGATGCTCCCTGAGGAAACCTTAGAGCAGATAGATCTGAGGTTCACGAACATTGTAAATGAGCTGGAGTCCCTGGATAAATTCTATACCCAAAAGGAGAAAAATATGAAGGTGCTAAGAGCACTACCTGCGGAATGGGATAGCAAGACTACCGTCATGAGGGTTTCCATGGATTTGAAATCAATGAGTACTTTTGACCTTTTCTCTGATCTAAAAGCCTTCGAGTATGATATCAACAGAAGGAAGAAAGAGATAGAAGAATCCAGTACGAAGGTAACTGCCTTGACAGCCAGGAGCACGAGGGAGACTGGAGCTACCTGCAGTAAGCAAGGAGAGCTATCTGTTGAAAACACTGATGAAGAAATGGCCCTTCTTCTAAGAAACTTCAAGAAATTCATCAGGTACAACAGGAGAGGTGACTTCAAGAAAAACCAGGCACCTCCTCAACAGCCCAGCCCCCAACAACCAAATTAGGATACTTCAGATCTATGCTATAATTGTCGAAAACCAGGACACTATACCAGAGAATATCCTCATCCTAAGGTCAACCGATATCCCGATGGAGAGTCTTCCCAGAAAAGAGAGAAACGAAGAGAGGAAAGGAGAAGAATCAAAGCCTTCCTCAGCGAGATGGAAAAAGGAAAAGAACCCTCTAAGGAGACCCAGCAGGATGCAGATTCCTCTGACAATGACAGCGAATCTTCGTCATCAGAAGACGAGGCACTCATCTGCCTGATGGCACAGGAAGCAGAGGACAACGAGGATGATGAGGTAATGTACCCAATCCAACCCTTGCAGGAAGAGGAAAAGCTAAGCAAAAATCTCTCCCTAAAACAAATCATGAGCGATTTCGAACAGATAAACTCAATTTATGAGGAGCTGAAACTTGAAAATGAGATGCTCATGAGAGAAAATTCACAGTTTGCTGAAAAGCTATCTGCATATGAGCTCAGTAGCTCAAAGTGCAGTGACCTCCAGGAACATGCATCTAAGCTCAATATAAGAATCGCCAAACTTGAGAGTGAGAAAAATGACCTTCAAGCAATTGTAGGAACCTTTAGTAAATCCGCTAAAGAGGCCAAGGAGTGTCTTATGTCGGCCAGAATCCTTTTGATAGGACAGGTCTAGGATACTGCGCTGGAACCTCTCAAGAAACAGCAAGCTCATCTAAAACTGTTGTTTTCATTCAAGCAGAAACCTCAATAGCAAAAGAGTTATTGATAACTCAACGGAAAGCTTGGAGAAAGCAATAGACAAGGGCAAGAGACCCATGTATACATCCACAGGGAGTAAGCCTGTTTTCAAAAGCTGGCTACAGCGGAATCAATCTGCTGGTAGAAACAAAAGAAAACAGCAACCTGTAAGGATGCTGCACAGAAACCTCTACTCCACACATACTAGGACCATATTGTCTAAACCAAAAAGAGCTTATGCTCAAGGGAAGTATGGTGGAGGACCTCACCTCAAAATTGATGGTTACACACGGTTCGCACACACAAACCAGTATCCTAAGGATACCGCTTATAGACGAAGCCACCAAGTCTACAACAAAGCAATTGTTGTGAGACAAGTTTGGATTCCAAAAGGCACTAACAAAAAAGGACCTGTACAGTATGGGTACCTAAGAACTAGTGATCTCTATTTTGCAGGTGCCTACAACAGAAAACGACAAGGAGGTATGGTACATTGATAGTGAATGTTCAAGACATATGACTGGAGACAAAGAAGTTCTCAGAGACTTACAACTGTGCAAAGGACCCAAAGTAATCTTCAGAGATAACTCCAAGGGGAGCACTAGAGGAATTGGAACTCTCATCAAAGGAAACACTCACATAAAGAAAGTGTCATATGTGAAAGGCTTGAAGTACAACTTGCTCAGCATAAGCTAATTTTGTGACAAATGATACTCAGTGGAATTCAATCACAACAAGTGCCTAATAAGGGATAGTCAATTCAAAGAAGTAAAACTATCAGGAACAAGAAAAAAAAATATCTATGTAGCTGACTGGAGCTCAGTAACCACAATCACCTGCTTCATTGCAAAAGGATCATCAGAAGCTAGCTGGCTTTGGCATAAACGGATGAGCCACCTAAACTTCAAATCAATCAACAAGTTAACCAGAAAATGGCTGGTCAGAGGATTACCTGACTTGGTATACAAGAAAGAGAGTCTCTGTGAAGCATGCCAAAAGGGAAAACAGACCAAAAGCTCCTTCAAAAACAAAGTTCGAAGGTCAACTGAAAGGGTGTTAGGTCTACTCCACATGGATTTATTTGGACCAGTGGATCCAGTAAGTATGAGTGGAAGAAAATATACCCTTGTAGTGGTGGACGACTACTCAAGATTCTCATGGACCCTATTCTTGATAAAGAAATCTGATACTTAGTAAAGGTTACCGGAGTTACTGAAGAAGCTGCAGACCGAAAGGAGCCTGAATATTATAAAAATTCGAACAGACAGAGGCACCGAGTTTACAAACAAGTTTATTGAAGAGTACTGCTCAAATAATGGAATCAAACATGAGTACTCAGCAGCTAGAACGTCGCAACAAAATGGTGTTACAGAAAGGAAAAACAGGACCCTCAAGGAAGCTGCAAGGATCATGCTCACTGAAGCCCAGTTACCTAAGAGATTTCGGGCAGAAGCAATCAACACAGCATGCTACACCCAGAACAGATGCATTATCAATAAGGATCTTGATAAAACTCCTTATGAACTATGGTTTGGTTACACTCCAAATATTGAACATTTCCATATTTTTGGTTGCATGTGCTATGTACTCAACAATGGAAAGGACTACCTGAAGGCATTTGACTCAAAGTCAGATGAAGGAATATTCTTAGGATACTCTTCGGTAAGCAAAGCCTTCAGAATCTTCAACAAGAGAACATTTGTTGTAGAAGAAACAGTGCATATGGATTTTGATGAACCACATTGCACAAAGGCTGATATAGATGAACTTAATGAAGACCTTGGGAAACCTCGCATCATCAACACTCATGTTGAATATATTGATATGGAGTTACCAAGTCTCCAAATATTGAATCAGCTCAAAATCAGCAACATGTACCTACACAGCAACCTGGAGAACAGGAACCAACCCCAAACCAGCAAGCACCAGTGGTTCAAGAGGAGATACATCATCCTGAAGGAATTCAACTGGAAGTTAGCTTAGAAATTCAGCCTGATCCAAATCAGCAAGCTATACAAGATAATCAAGAGCAACCTGCTGAAGACCCAAATGAACAGCAAGCTGAAGAAGCAAGAAGAAAATGGCTAAGGAGTCATCCAAGAAATCAGATCATAGAAGACTCTACCTCTGGAGTAAGAACAAGAAGAAGCAACCTCCACGAAGCAATGTTTGCTTGCTTTATTTCTCAAACAGAACCAAACTACATAGATGATGCTCTAGCAGATACCAACTGGATTCAAGCTATGCAAGAAGAACTAAATGGATTTGAAAGAAACCAAGTATGACACCTAGTTCCAAGACCTACTCACCAAGAAGTAATTGGTACAAAATGGGTATTTAAGAACAAACTTGATGAAGAAGGCCAAGTAGTCAGAAACAAGGCAAGACTAGTAGCAAAAGGTTACTGTCAGGGAGAGGGAATAGATTTTGAGGAAACATTTGCACCAGTAGCAAGACTAGAGGCAATCAGAATCTTCATAGCCTACACAGCTCACAACAATCTCACCGTTTATCAAATGGATGTAAAGAGTGCATTTCTCAATGGGCTACTCGCCGAAAAAATATATATAGAGCAACCTCCAGGTTTTGAAGACAATCCAGAAAACATGGTGTTCAGATTAAAGAAAGCTCTCTATGGACTCAAGCAGGCACCTAGAGCCTGGTATGACACTCTCTCGAAATATCTACTTGACAATGGATTCAAGAAAGGTAAGGTAGACAAGACACTCTTCAGAATCCAAGATGGAGAAAACATACTGCTCGTTCAAATCTATGTTGATGATATTATATTCAGATCAACAAACAAGGAATTGTGCCAGAAGTTCTCAAGTCTCATGCAATCCAAGTTTCAAATGAGCATGATGGAGAACTAAGCTTCTTTCTCGGTCTTCAAGTCAAACAATTGAGCAATGGAACCTTCATCAATCAAGTAAAGTATACTAAAGAACTAATAAAAAGATTTGGATTAGAGAATGCGAGCCCAGTAAGCATCCCTATGATAACCTCAAGAAGCCTAGACAAAGATGGTGATGGTAAGACAGTAGACGTTAAAAAGTACAGAAGACTTATTGGGTCACTACTCTACCTAACAGCTAGCAGACCAGATATAATATTCTCAGTACGAATGTGTGCTAGATACCAAGCAGCACCAAAGGAATCTCACATGACTGCAGCCAAACGGATCATCAGATACCTCAAAGGAACCCAGGAAGTTGGCCTATGGTACCCAAAAGAAGGGGGAATTAAACTTATTGGCTATACTGACTCTGATTTTGCAGGTTGCAAAATTGACAGAAAAAGCACCAGTGGTACCTACCAGCTACTAGGAAACAAGCTAGTATCATAGTTCTGCAGAAAGCAAACCTCAATAGCAACTTCAACAGCTGAGGCCGAATATGTTGCTGCAGGAAGCTGCTATGCACAAATTCTATGGATTCAACAGCAACTAAAGGATTATGGAATTGAAGAAAAAGGCACACCCATCTTGTGTGACAATACAAGCGCAATAGCTATCACACACAATCCAGTTCTTCATTCAAGAACAAAACACATAGATATCAGGCACCACTTCATAAGGGATCATGTTGAGAAGAAAGATATATCTCTGGAGAAAGTGCATATTGATCTACAGCTAGCTGACATTTTTACAAAGCCTCTTTGTGAATCAAGATTCTCTTTTCTTAAAAACGAGCTAGGCATAATTAATCTGAGCTAAATATCTCTATAAAATCCTAATCTTTTCTGCTTAAATATTTATACAGCTTAGAGGGAACTCCAGGTAAAACAGAGCTATAATGGTGAAACAGCGACTTAAGGTCACTACTCAAGGTCCCTGGATAGTCCCTGATGCTACGATACTGGTCACCAAGCTACCTGCAGGGACCAGAAACTGAAGCGCGTGAAAAGAGGAACAGTTACCACACGTTATGCAGTCGTTTTTGCAGAAAACTCCTCGATATCCACAAAATATCACATCAAGTACGTCAGCACACAAACACCGCGCCAAAAATCTCAGTCGATGGATCAAGGGTCGTTTCAAATTCAAAACAAATCTGGACTGCTCGATCAAGTCTCATCAAATTCAAAATATAAAGGAGTTTTCTCTTCACTCTTCTCTCACACTTAACTTTTTCCACACTCTGAAAACCCTAACTCTTCGATCTCTCTCTTACCTTCTCGTTACCAGACTACTCTCTCTATCTCAGAAATGACACCCAAATAAACTCTAATCGTTAACGGCAGGCTGGTAGACCGGGAGATCCTGCTCAACATGGTAGAGGAGGAAGGAAATAAGAAGGAGTTGATGAAAGATATTCTACACTGTCTTCGCATCTCAAGCCTTCTGAGACTCTGTTCTTTCCACAAAGCTCCATATACAAAGGAGCAGGGTAAAAAGTTTTACAGGAGGGCTAGGGTCTCTAAAGATCGGTCAGAGATCCGATCAAAAATCGGTGGGGTGACGGTTACTATGGACACCGGACTGTTGGAAGAGGTGTTTTCTCTCCTCACTGATGGCATGGATGTCAGTGACCTCTCCATGTATGGAGAAGATGAACTGGAGGAGTACTGGAAGATCTTCACCGGTAGGGAGGACACGGCGGGGATGTCCCGGAGTTGCAGCAAGAAGTTTTTCCTTCTTGAGTTTGAGATGCTGCATGACATCTACTGCCATATCATAGAGAACCGTTCTTGTTCCTTTGATAAATGTACCAATTTCAGGTATAGGATGATGATGGCCATCGTAAAGAAGGAGAAGGTGGATTGGGCCAGCTACCTGCTCTCTAGGCTGGTGGAAGAGGTAGAGAAGAAGGTGGGTAAGCCTACCTATGGGCTTATCGTGAACACCCTCCTGGGTCACTTGAAGGTAGATCTGTCCCAGGGGAAGCCTATCCAGAAAGGGAAGTTCATCGGTGCGGGTTGAGTCTTTTCCAAGAAGACTGCTGCTCGGCCATCTCCAATAACCAGGGAGGTCTCTGAGGGTTCCAAGGGCGCTCCCAGGATAAGAAAGGCATTCCACCAGACCAACAACGACTCATCTTCGCCGGAAAGCAGCTCGAGGATGGAAGAACCCTCACCAGCTTTTGAAGTGCCAAAGAAGATTAAGCACAAGAAAGATGTGCAGCGGAGACTGGTCATTTCTGATGATGAACCAGAAGGCACCACCACTCAGGCTGTTAAGAAGCCTGCAGTGGAAGTGGAGATTGATTCTCCACTGAGGGATGAACAGGCAGGGGATGCTGCTGTTCATGATGAAGAAGAAGAAGAAGATGAGGAGGACGTGCTGGAGTATGTTGTCAGCATACCGAAGTTGGAGGAGTAGTTTGCAAAGATGATGGATAGATTCACCACCTGGTGGCAATATAGGCACCTTCCCAGAGAAGAACTTATCCAGTGGCCTGACTGGGAGAAGGAGGAGGAATGAGCTTTAAACTGGCTGCCATGGACGATCTGGAGGAGGTCCTTCAAAAGAAATTTCTGAAGGATCTCAGGAAGAAAAAGTGGCCTGAGTACCTTGAAAATGCTGAAATCGCCATTGAAATTGAGGTCAGGAAGCAGAAGGAAGCTGCCAAACAGCTACCTGGCCCCAGGTCCCTGAAAGGAAAAGCACTCATCGAGCAACCAGACTTCTACAGGGAGGAGGTGATTCTGGATGCTGCCGCTGACCAGGTCAGGGCAGGCGATGACATGGGCTTTACCGCAGCCCACGTAGAAATGTACGGAGAGGACGAGGCTCTGGAGAGGATGCTGAAGCAGACTGCTGACATAAGCCTGACAAAGACAAGGATGAGAAGGCCAGTAAGGGAACCCCAGATAGGTGAAGGTTCCTCCTGCACTGCTCTCTTGGTCGAACCTATAAGCAGGAGATCGACATCACCGACGGAGAAAAATGGTGAGGAATTCTCTTACCTTACTGACCTGATTATTCTGTCTGAAGTCCCTGTGCAGACGTCGATGAAGGAGAGGAGCTCGACGCCAACTGATTTTCCCAAGGCAAAGGAGTTGGAGACCCTCGCTGTTGTGGCATCCCTGGACGCTATCCTGGAGCTCACTAACTCAACCGCAGCAGCAGCCACCGATGAGACCACAACACCAATGGAGGTAGAGGCTGAGGAGGAACAAGTGCAGGAGAATGAGGCACCTATTTTTATTGAAGTGTTGGAGGAACCTGCCCCGCTGGAAAAGGAACAAGCTGCAGTAGCTGTTCCAATGGAGTTGGAGGAAGCAACACCTGTCAAAACAGTGGACCATGGAGAGATGGTCACTGAGGAGGAAGTAGCTGCAGAAAAATAGGTGAATGAAGCACAGGAGGCTGGAGAAGTGCTGAAGGTAGAAAAAGAAGGTGAAAAGGAAGCTGAGAAGCAGGATAAGGCTGGTGAAGAGAAGGAGGCTGGAAAGGATAAAGAGGCTGATAAGGAGGCTGATGAGGAGGCTGGCAAGAGAAAGAAAGTTGAGGAGGATAAGGAAGTTGAGGAGGATAAGGAGAAGGAGGCTAGAGAAGAAGAGGCTGGAGAGGAGGCCCCTGCTAAGGACACTGGATCAGGAGATGGAGGATCCAGTAGCCCTTCCAGCAGCGATGATGGGTCACCCAGTGAACAAGGTGATACCGGAGCCAAAAAATCCAAAGCTCTAACTTATGCTTCATCTCAGCAGGTACCAGCAGGAGAAGGCCAGAAATCTGCCAGATCAAATGACGAGGTCCTGACAGCCATTGAGCAGATGGGGAAGTCTCTGGTGAAAGCGAGCAGGAAACTCCGCAAGGAAACCCACTCACACTCTATCAAGACGCATTCCTTCATGGACTCCCTCAATGTGGCTCTGTCAAGACTCTCTCAGATGATCACTGTTTACCGACCCCCCAAGGAGGATGCTACTGTGGAAGTGGTCAAGAATGTGATGAAAAAGCTGAATAGACAAGAGGAGAGGATGATTTCCCTTGAATCTAACCAGAAAGCTCTTGTCACTGCAGTAATGGATGAAGAGCAGTTCAACCAGTTGCAAACCTTGAGAGAACACTCAGGTACCTTGTCTGAGATTCACTCTATGGTCAACTTTGCAGTTGGACGTACTGATGATGACAAAAAGGGAGAAGGAATGATAGAAGGCCGGCAGAAGAGTGGACAGGATCCTGCTACCTGCAAGCAAATGGTGGTGAGTAGAAGAAGAGATGATCGATGCTGCAGATGGTGGACATAGGGGAGCTGGACCAAGAGGGGCTCTTCAGATAGCAGCTCGAAGAGGAAATCAGAAGTTGTCTCAGGGTCAATCCATCCAGGCTTCAGAAAGGGTGTTGATATGAGAGATGAAAAGAGGAGGAAGACTGAGGCAGAACTGAAAAGCAACCTGGATGCTGTTTTCTCGAAGGATCCAAGGGTTGTTCTTGATAAAATCTTCCCACCACACAAGCTGCCTGACATGACTGAGCTGGAGAAGAACATGTAGAATCCTGCCAGCGCAGCCAGTGCATCTCTCAAGACCTTTCTGGAAGCTAGCCCGAATTTCAGGAGCGACAAGTTTGTTATTCCAAAGATTCCGGAAGTCGCTCTCCCCACTGATGTCAATCCATCATTCTTTCAGATTGAAGGATTTAAGAGAATGGAGCTGATAAAGTACTTCACGACATTCTGTAAGGAATTTGCCCTCTTTGGAGGATTCCGGACCAACAAGGAAGCATCGCAGAGGTTTCTAAAGCTGATCAACAAAAAGGTGGACTTCCAATCCAAGTCAAGCTAAAGTAGAGACTGGGAAAGGAGTTCATACCATACTGTGAAGACTTCTGGCTCAGGTTTGAGGAATCTGAGGAAGTTGTGAAGAGGATGGAGCCCAACTACCAAGACTCCATAGCCAACTGGTGGAAAAGTACAAAGTTTGAAAGGAAGAAGAGAGCCAGCTGGTTGAAGACCTAGTATCATGTTCTTTGTATTTGTCTATCTTTCTGTTTTGATGCTATCTGTTTATTTTTTTTTATGCTTTCTGTACCTAAAACTGATTAATGGAATTTATAACGTTCTGGTTTATGAAAGCTCACATCTTGTGAACTTAATGCATGATTATGAATGCTTTTGATATTTTGCATTTTGTTCCAAGCTAAATGAAATATGATTCTTTGATCCTGTTAAGGAGTTTTGTCATCATCAAAAAGGGGGAAATTGATAGGATAAATTGTAATAGATTTTGATGAGACAAAACGTGTAATAGACTAGAGCATTAGCTATTCAGATAAGTTTCCATATGTAAAAAAAGCTAAGACAATGATGCTGGAAAGAGAATAAGACTCTGCAAAGGAACCTACGTCAAGTCCCTGCTACCTGCATACTGCCACAAGGAACCAGTAGCCAAGCTTCAAAGGATGCTGCAAGAAACTTGTAGTTGGTCAAGGAAGCTACTTACTCGCTCAAAGAGGAAACTACCAGATACATTAAAATCAGTGCAACCTGAGTAGCCAGTAGAGTCATTCCAGCTTCAACGAATCAGTGACTGTCATGTGTGAAAAAGCAGCAAGGACAGAGTACAGCAGACTGCAGAATGAAGTTGCGCAGAAAAAGGACAAGGCAATGGCAGAACAGAATGAAGACATTGCAGAGCAGGTGTCAGAAGATCAGGAGAACCAATCAGAGCGAGACACCTCACCAAGTGAAGGACTGTCTTCTCAACGGGCAGAATTCCCACTGATGCCTATAAATAGAAGACTGAATGCACCGAAAGAAAAAGGTTCGAGAATTGAGATATCCTACGCAAAGCAACTCATCTACAAGCTCAAAACCTTCACATCTAAGTCATTCAGTCAAAACAGCAGCAAGCAAGCTACCTTTGTGAATCTTTAAAAGTTTAAAGAGCTTGCTGCACTTAACCGTTTAAAGATTTCTATATCTTATTCATACAGACTAACTAGGAGTCACTTAGGAAAGAGTTTACTCTGCTATGTTGTTATTCTCTCTGAAGAAGAGAAAGGATCCTATGTGGGTCAAGGAACCTGTGTGGAGACTCTGTGTGGGTCGCTTAGTTTGGTCACTGTGCAGCTACCTGTGTGGATAGAGTTGAAAGTTTTGTGTAGAGTAGAGTTTGTATTAGCTGAGTATATTGTAAATCAAACTTGCTTTAACAAAGTTCCTCCTTAAGAAGGAGTAGAGAGGACGTAGATGGATTACTCCACCCTCAAACCTCTATAAGCTTGCTTGTGTTCTATCTACTTTATATATCTGTCTGATTTCCTTGAGCATACTGCATTAAAGCCTATCTTCGAAAATCACATTATTTCCGCTGTGCATTATTATCTCTGACTAAGTCCAGAGGTCACTGCTCGAGCAGCAACCTACTTCGCAGCAAGCTTTCTAGCTACCCGCTAACCAAGGACTTTATATTTTTTGGAGAAAAGTTAAAATTTGATAAGGTTAATTCACCCCCCCTCTTAACCTTATACCACTTGGGACCAACAGAAGATAATTTTGTTTCTCAATTATATTAAAGTGTATTATGTTTAAATCACGAGTTCAATATATTTTGGATAAAATAAATATAATTCTCATATGAATATATTAATTACAGTGAATTGAAAATAGTATCGAGTTAAATTACACTTTAATATACAAATAAAATAGTCAATTGCATGAGGAAAATCCAAAAAAATAAAGAATCAACAAAACAAATTAACTATCTTTCAATTCGTCCAACTTACTAAACTGATGTAAAAGAACCAAATTATCCATATATATAGCTATATATATAGTATATTTTTATGTAGTTTTTTTATAAATTAGATTAAAATAAAAAATATAGAGGAGTATGCTTAAAAATATTATTGTTGACGAGAATCTTGAACCTATACTTCAACCCAATATTTTACATTTTACTCTAAGATCAAAAACAAAAAATTTGTTAATAAATATAGTAAAATTATTTTCCTCAATTTTAATAGGTTACCTACATATTCTACTCCATCTAAAGAATTTTCAACCAAATCTTTGTGCCACCGTTGTTACTTCTTGCTAGTTGGTTGAGAGTCGATACTTGAAAAATGAAATCCGTTGATTTTGAAAATAGCAGGTGTAACATTCAGAGAAAACTCACTTTTTGTTGGGATTTCAATGTTTAGATTTTGATGAGACAAACCAAGTATGTAATAGGAAGTTTTGAGTACCCCATTTTTCACAATGTTTAAGTGAAAATGTAGACTAGGATTGAGTCTAGTTATAGGTACTGAAAGATGGAGGTATACATAAGTACAATGTTGCATCGTGAAATTCAAAATGAAGCTGCTGCAAGAAAGCAGATACAGCAACACTACATAGAAGGCAGATACAACAATGCAACAAAGTGAGTAAGAACGACATGCAGCAATACTGCAAGAAAAGACTACAGGAATACTGTAAGAAAAGATACAACAGTACTATATGAAGCTGCTGCAAGAAGATCTAGTTACAGCAGCACAGCTATAGAACGATCAGCTGCAAGCAGACCTAGGATACATCGCAAAGCTTACTGCATAATCAGCCAATAGCGCTTAAAGACAAACATAATAAGTATCCTGTAATCAGAGGAAGGATAAATGCAGTACGAGGAATGAAGAACCAAGCAAGAATAAATAGAGTCATTCCAGAGAAGATCAAGATCACAGACACGGAGCTAATGCCAAGATGACACGTGGACTGATGCGCTGCAGAAAGCTGCGAGCCGCAACCACCGCATTAAATGCTCCAGAAAGAAAAAGTCAAGTCACATTAAATGCGAGCCATACCTTTGATCAAGTACACTTAAATTCAAATGAGAGATATCTCCTTCAACGGATATCTTTCTACAAGTATAAATAGAGGACAAGCAACCCTGAAGCTGACAACTGAACATTTACGTGAAAAAGATCAAGCATTCAAGCTATACTCTCTCAAGCATACTCTCAGTTTCAGTCACTCGACCTCTATGAAGTGAAGCAAGTTCAAGCTAAAACATCATTTGAAGGATTCAGAAGCTCACTTCACCGCACCAGTTGAAGAACAAATTTATATACTTTTTAACCTTATTGCTATGTGCTTAGGTTGTTTTAAGTGTCAAGCAGTTGATAGGATTTATCCTTGCTGTTTGTGTTGTTGTCTAGTTGTTAGGCAATTCCCTGTGTAGGAATGTGGAACCGTGTGTGGGTTGCCTTTAGAGTTTACAGTTATTATGTGTATGCTGGACTCTAATAGGTATTTAGCTTTGTAAAGTTGATAGATTGTTAGGAGTGTCCTGTAAACCAATCTTGCTTAACAAAGTTCCTGCTCAAGATAGCAGTAGAGTGGACGTAGAAGGATTACACCACCTTCGAATCACTATAAACCATAAGTGTTTTATTGCTTTAATATCTGTGTTTTACATTTCTTATCTATCTCTATCATAAGCATAAAACATCTTGAAAATGATCATATTTGAGAAAATCAGCCTTGTGTCATAATACCAATTTTCCGCTGCGTACATAAACTCTAAGTTACAGCGTGCAACACTGCATACTAGTGCTGTAAGCATTAACTGTCTTGCGCTGCATGTTCAAGTAACTTGTAGAACAGTTAGTTTGTAAAAGATTTACAAAATCGACTAAGGTTCATTCACCCTCCTCTAAACCTCGGATACCACTTGGGACCAACACTTTTCTTATTTCATAAATCAATTAACTCCCTAGAATAATAAAAATAATTCATATTTATACTAACATAAACCTAAAATCCTAAAATATAAAATCAATCATAAAGATTAATTATAATAAAATCTATCAAAATTTTCATTGTTTGTGTGAAATGTATTATTTATTTATTAAAATATTATTTTATTTTTATAAGTTATCATTTGAAAAATATTGCTTTTTTACAAGTTAGAATTGAAATGTAAGTATTACTCGTATAAATGAAAAATATTACTAGTATATATATTTGAAAGGTATTATTGTATTGTACAATATAAAAAAACTTAAAATTTAATTTACAAGTTATTGAAATGTAAACCATTACTTGTATAACTTAAACATGTTATAACACTGATGTGATCGAACTGAATGCCTCAAATCGAACCGAACTGAACACAACCGAATTTATCCAGGCCGGATTTCTTACTTAGTTTAGGTCGGACTACGCCTGTTCTGGCGAACTACGCCTGTCCCGGTGGACTACATTAGCTCGGATGAGAATCTACGAGCTGAATGATATGAAAGCGAAATGATCTTAACTGCCCGCTATTTTCACGAGTTTGTTACCCATATCCCTGATTTTTAGGCTGATATCGAGCTAACCCTTGATTTCCGGAGGACTCCCACGTCCAACACAACCAGGACTCCTATTTCTACTGCAACAAGTATCAGGGAGTATATATATATCCTTGTTCTTTTACACTTCACACACAATACACAAAATTGAGAGATTACGTTACTTGAGAGATTTGAGAGCTTTTCGACTGACTTGAGCGTCGGAGTCCCTACGCCGGGAACCCCTTCCGGTGTCTGTTTTGCAGGTTCGTTGGATCCGACCGTTCGAGATTTCGAGTTTTTGGTTCCGAGAAGACACACGTTAAACCGGAGCAACATCAATTGGCGCCGTCTGTGGGAAATTTTGAGTGAAGACGTTGAGAGCAAATATGGTAAACACTAGAGAAACGCAGAGAACGGAGGTGGGTGAACCATCGAGGAATCGTGAGGAAGAAGGGGACAGCCAAAACACTGTCCCGGATAATCCTCCTCACACCATTACTTTGACTCCTGAAGAGCTTTCCGGTTTGATATCGGCAGCAGTTCAAAAGGCCTTGACTGCTCATGTCAAAGGACAACCTGAGGGTACGGAAATTGAAATAGAGAAGAATCAGCCAGAAGACAAGTCACAAGCTAACGAGAGGAAAAATCGTTCCGATCAGCCCAGGGGTCAAAAACGGGAACACACCGATCCATCGGAGGAGGTTGTTGAACTGCGGAGAGAAGCCCATCAGAACACTCGTCAGGCTCCGCGAAACTCAAGGGGAAATCCTTTTTCGGACCTAATCATGAAGGACAAGCTGCCTGTCTCTTTTCGCCCAGTTAATTTCGAGTACGATGGCACTGCTGACCCTTGGGAGCATTTGTGTCGATTTGAAAACACCGCTCTTTTACACCAGTACTCTGAAGGGATTAAGTGCAGGGTGTTCGCCACTACCCTTACCAAAGCTGCTCAGACTTGGTTCAGTCAGATAAGCGACGGGATAATTCACAGTTTCGAGCAGCTGTCAGATATGTTCTTACATCAGTTCGCCAGTGTTCGGAAGCAGAAGCGATCCGCTCAGACGTTATTTGGAGTTCGACAAAAGACAGAGGAGACGTTGAGAGACTATGTCAAAAAATTTACAGATGCCGTCCTGGAGGCCCCGGAGGCTTCAGGCGATCTGGTGGTCAGCGCATTTATTCAAGGATTGAGAGAGGGTGATCTGCATACCTCTCTAGTGAAGAAGACCCCCCTGAATTTTGACGATCTATTACAGAGGGCTACTAAGTATATCAATTTGGAAGAAGCAGTTCGGATGAAGAAAGGAGAGAGCTCCATCCGACCGAACAGAGCACGAGAACAGGAAAACATGAGAAATCGACACTTCGGAGAAACCCAAACCAAGTTCGCACCGCCGCCCTTAAGAGACAACAGGGGAGGTCGAAGACAATATGAACGATACACGCCATTGATGATTCCACCCGAACAAGTGTTAATGGAAATCTGGAATCTGCCCCAATTAAAATGGCCAGCAACCTGGAGTCCGAATCCTAAAAAGCCACCTACCTATGGTAACGGGAAGTTGTGTCGGTTCCATAACAAGTATGGCCACAGCACGGATGAATGTTGGCATCTGCAAGATGAATTGGAGAGATTGATTAGAGAAAACAAATTGGCCCGATATGTTCGGCTACCTCCACGCGAACAGCGAGACAACCAAAATGGCCGGCGAGGGCCAAGAAGAGATAGAAGACGAGAACAGCCCGAACTACCTCCTCCTCCACCGAATCCACAACATAATGAGCCCGCAAGAGAGGAAAGGCCAACAATACATATGATCATCGGAGGCCCTACTGATGGGGACTCGAATAGAGCTCGCAAGGCCAGGTTAAATTCAGTCCGGCAAAAGAATATTGAGGTTCAAACTATCTTTGATGACGTTGTGATAGAGTTCGGAGCTCGTGATAAGGTTGCCATCCAAAGTCCCCAGTTCGACGCGCTAGTGATTTCTGCGAAAATTGGAGGTTTTGAGGTTAAGAGGATATTTGTGGATACAGGAAGTTCCGTGGATATCATGTTCATGGATTGTTTCAGGAAGATGAGGTCGACGGTGGAGGTGAAGTCAGTAGAAACCTCCCTTTATGGCTTTTCTGGAGAAACAGTAGCTGTTCTGGGCAAGGTGCAGTTACCTATGGTGTTAGGAGAAGGGGAATGGAAGCAAAACAGGACTATAACCTTCCTATTGGTCGATGCGCCCTCTCAGTATAATGTGATATTAGGTCGACCATCTTTGGGTACTTACGCAGCAATCATCTCGCCAGCACACTTGATGATGAAGTTTCCTATCGAGAATGATCAGGGCCGGATCCTGGGTATAGGAAGGGTTCATGGAGACCAACAGACAGCTCGACGATGCTATGTTACTGCAGTTCGTCAGTTGGAGTCCCGAAAGCGGAGTTCAGAACAAAGGGATAATGTTGATCGAGAAAGAGATATTAGTCACAAAAAGGGACGAGAAGCGAACACGACTGAGTTCGAAGAAGGAGAATTAATGAGCGTCGAACTAATTCCGGAGCGACCTGGTCATACCATTCGCATTGGTCGATACCTAACTAAGCAGGTCGAGGAAGAAATAATAGAAGTATTAAAAGGGAAAGTGGATTTGTTCGCATGGAAACCAGAAGATATGAAGGGAATAGATCCAGATGTGGCCGTTCACAGATTAAATGTCAAACCCGAAGTCCGACCCATCAAGCAAAAGTTAAGACATTTCGGAAAACAACAGAATGAAATCATTGAGAGAGAAGTCCAGAAGCTGTTGGAAATCGGACACATCGAAAAAATTCTATACCCGCGGTGGTTAGCTAATGCTGTTTTGGTACCCAAACCAGGGAACAAGTGGCGGATGTGCATTAATTTCCGCGATCTCAACAAAGCTTGCCTTAAAGATTACTATCCGCTGCCCCGGATCGATAAGCTGGTCGATTCCACTGCAGGGTGCGAACTGCTCAGTATGATGGATGCAGCACAGGGATATCATCAAATTCTGTTACATCCCGAAGACAAACCCAATGTAGCATTTATCACTTCGACAGGAACATATTGTTACACAGTGATGCCTTTTGGTTTAAAAAATGCTGGAGCTACTTATCAAAGGATGGTGGACAGGATGTTTGCCAATCAGTTAGGTCGGAACATGGAAGCTTATGTGGATGATATGCTGGTAAAAAGTGTTAAAGCAAACACACATCCTGCGGACTTAAGGGAAACCATGACAACCATTCGGAGAAGTGGAATGCGCTTGAATCCTGCGAAGTGTTCTTTCGGAGTAAAAGCAGGGAGGTTCTTGGGTTACATGGTTACTGAAAGGGGAATCGAAGTCAATCCCAGCAAGATCCAAGCTATACAAAACATGACTGCTCCTCGGACTATGAAAGAAGTGCAAGTCTTAACTGGTCGTGTGGTCGCCCTGAGTAGATTCATTTCCAGATTGGCAGACAAAGGGTTACCTTTCTTTAAAGTTCTCAGGAAAAGTAGCCAGTTCGGCTGGAACGAGCAGTGTCAGAAGGCGTTCGACGATCTGAAGGTTTTCCTTGCTACGCTTCCCCTGTTGAAACAACCAGCCCAAGGAGAACCGCTGATAATATATCTAGCAGTCGGAGAAGAGTCCGTTAGTTCGGCCCTGGTGAAGGAGATAGGCAAGGACCAGTTCCCAATATACTTCATCAGCAAGGTCCTTCAAGATGCGGAAATACGCTATACGGAGATTGAGAAAATAGCATATGCACTAATAACTGCGGCCAGAAGATTGAGACCCTATTTTTTGAGTTATACAGTTGTAGTGCGAACTGACCATCCGTTGAGCACCATTTTGGGGAAGCCAGAGGCCTCGGGCCGGCTGGTTAAGTAGGTCGTCGAGCTAGGCCAGTTCGACATTAGATACGAACCACGAACGGTGATTAAAGCTCAGGCTTTGGTAGATTTCATACAAGAGACAACCAGAATTCAGGAGAAGAAAGAATGGGAACTCTTTGTTGACGGATCCTCTTCTCGTCAGGGAGCCAGAGCTGGTATCTTATTAATCAGTCCAGAAAAAGATGAGCTACAGTTCGCTGTCAAATTCTTGTTCAAAGCCTCCAACAATGAAGCAGAGTACGAAGCCTTCCTACAAGGTTTAAAGATAGCCGAACAGGTTGGAGCCCGACATCTGACGGTCAAGTCTGATTCACAGTTAGTAACTCAACAGTTGCAAAACCGATGTGAAGTCAAAGAAGATTGGATGAGTTCGTATGTAGAAAAGATTAGAGAAATGGAGAGCAAGTTCGAGAAACTTGAAATTGAGCAGATCCCCAGAAGTGAGAATCAGAAGGCAGATTCCTTGCTAAAATAGGCAGTTCGCTGAAAGATTGCTCGCAGAGGACTATAACAGTAATGGGAGTGGAAAGAGAGAAAGAAGTAATGAGCATTGATGACGGGGTGAGTTCGGATTGGAGAACTCCAATTATATGCTTTTTAAAAGGCAAGAAAGAAGGAACAGAAAAGGAATTAGAAAAGCTGGAAAGGCAAGCTCGGTTTTATTATCTACTGCAAGAGGCCTTGTACAGAAAAACCTTCCTGACGACAGATGCCCGATGTTTATCCAGAGAAGAAGGAGTCAAAGTTTTGGAGGAAGCCCATGAGGGGGGATGTGCCGAACACGCCGGAGCCAGATCTTTGGCTCGAAAAGTAGTACGAGCTGGGTTTTATTGGCCTACAATAAAGAATGACGCGAACAAAATAGTTAGAAGATGCGAAGCTTGTCAGAAACATGGATGGCGAATTCATACACCTGCCGTTGACATGCTAACTATCTGTTCACCGTGTCCGTTCGCTAGATGAGGAATCGACATCGTTGGCCCCTTTGTAAAAACTCGAGGAAGCAAGCAGTTCGTAGTAGTAGCAGTTGACTATTTCACCAAGTGGGTCGAAGCCGAACCATTAGCCAAGATCACCGAGGCCGAAATGATCCATTTCATTTGGAAAAATATTTGTTGCAGATTTGGTTTACCAAGAATTTTGGTTTCAGACAATGGAGCTCAGTTCCGTGGAAAGAGAATTATCGAGTGGTGCAAAGAGATGAAGATTTTACAAGTATTCACTGCAGTAGCTCATCCTCAAGCAAATGGGCAAGTCGAAGTGGTGAACAGAATCATATTGGACGGATTGAAAAAGTGACTAGAGTCAGAAAAATCCAATTGGGTGGACGAACTACCATCGGTATTAGGGGCATATCGAACTACACCACGATGGACGACGGGAGAAAGCCCTTTCAGTTTGGTATTCGGAATGGAAGCCGTCGTCCCAGCAGAATTCCAAGGAGAAGCGCTGAGAATCACAAATTTCGAGCCTCTAAAGAACGAGGAACTGATCAAGATCAATTCAGTATTCTTAGACGAGCTCCGAGATAAGGCTAGAGTTCGAAGTGAGTTTTATAAGAGGCGGGTTCAAGCGGCTTTTAACAAAAAAGTCCAGAAAAGGGAGTTCCAGATCGGCGATATGGTTCTAAGGCAATCAGATGCCTTGGTCAATATTGGAAAATTGGATGCTACTTGGGAAGGACCGTACACCATATCCAAGATTCTTTCAGGAGGATCTTACGAACTGATCGATGGAGAAGGAAAATTACTACCAAGACCTTGGCATGTGAGCCATCTGAAGAAATTTTATGCGTAGTACGCTACTCTTGTACAATTACTTTTTTAAATTTCTGTCAATTTAATAAAATAAGTCGGTATCCGGCTCGTGGATGTAGGCTGATTTGGCCGAACCACGTTAAAATGGCTGTGTCTTTATAATTCTGTTTCAAAAAGTCGTATTATCTCTTGAAAGACGAACTAAATGATCTCTCCTTGGAAGGGTTGATCGAGGGAACTGATCAATTGAACCTTCCTTAGATCGAACTAAATGGTTTCTCCTTGGAAGGGTTGATCGATGGAACTGATCAATTGAACCTTCCTTGGATCGAACTAAATGATCTCTCCCTGGAAGGGTTGATCGATGGAACTGATCAATTGAACCTTCCTTGGATCGAACTAAATGATTTCTCCCTGGAAGGGTTGATCGATGGAACTGATCAATTGAACCTTCCTTGGATCGAACTAAACGAGATTGATTATTTTAAACTACTTTGTGAAAAGAAACTTGAGAAGAAACACCAAATGATATCCAATAGTATTCAGAAAAATTGATTACATTATGCAAAGTCTTGCTAAAACTAAAGTATTACAAACTTTCGAGGAAAAACTAAGTATCAGAAGGACCCTCGGAGGGAACTGCAGGAGTAGGAGCTTCACTGACTGAAGGCAGAGCAGGCGGAGGGGCAAACATTTCCTCGGGCAGGTCGGCAACCTGGCTCGGAATGGCCTCTCCGGACTGAAGGTTAGCCGAACCAACACTCGGAGGAGGAGGAAGAACATCCTTGATTGACTGCTCCAAGTACCCGGCCCACCATTCCGCTGCTGGGTCTTCGTTCGGATCCCCTTGCCAGCCGGGAGGAATAGGAAAAGTCTGAGTTAGCTTTTTGAACAGGGAGGAAATGCGGTATCGAAGGACGGGCTCCGGTAACGTCTGCCCAGTCTCCCCCTAAAAACGCCGAACAATCTCCGTTACTTCCTCCTGGCGCAAGCGGATTCCCTCCTTAAAATAAGCCTCTGCCATTGGAGCCGCTTTGGAGAGAAAGAGAGTGGAATTCCAGAGTTGATGAAAAAGCCGGTTGCGATATTCTGCAACTATCAGTTCCACTTCTGGACTTTGTGCGAACTGATAGTAGCCCGCAGCAACCCCAGCCTGGAAACCCTCGGCTCGCATTTCCTCCCCAAAATGAGCTCGCGCATTTCTTTCCTCCTCTAGCTCCTCCTTCAGCCGGCGATTTTCAGCCTCTACCCGAACAAAGGCCTCATGTCTCTCCATGGCGAACTTCTCTTTCGCCAGCAATAGCTCCTCTCTTCGAGCAGATTCCGAGCGAGCCATCGCCAGATCAACCTGGACCTGCTCCAGCGAGGCCGATAACTTATCAGTCTCCTCGGAGCGGATTGAGAGATCACTCTCCAGAGTCTTCTTCTCCTCGATCACCTCCTCCAATCGCACTCGGCTCTCCCGCAGCTCGTCTCTCCGACGAAGAGCCTGCCTCGCATAGCCTACGAAATATTTCTGGGCGTTTACTAGGCGGGACAGATTCTTCCGTAGCTCTTTCTCTTCCGCATCTTCCTCCTCTTCGCCCCCCGCTGTTTTTCCCTCGGTCTCCGACGGACCCCCTGCGACGGCCTCACCTGCTCGCACCTTTTTCGGTTGGGAGGCTCGCGAACTGGAAGATGCTCTCCTTTTAGACGAAGGAGTTCGAGCCAGTGGTGCTTCGCTAGTTTCCTCAGTCAGGTCGATTGGTCGAGAGGGAGGAGCTGCGATGAGAAGTGAGCCACGAGGAGTGAGGGTCGCAGTGACAGCTGGAGTAGAGGACTCTGGAATGGGGTCCGGAATAGGGGCGATGACGCTCTCCTCTTGAATCATGTCGACGGAGGGGCCAGGAGCCCTACCAGCCAGCTCGGCAAGACGAATTTCCTCCGCCTATTTGAAAGCAGCAGCCAGAACAGTATCTACCCCGTGCTGAGCATGCGAGATCGGAGCTCGCTCCTCGTCAGACGTATCTTCCGCAATGGAGAAAAATCGATTCATTGTGAGATCTGCAAAAGAGAACAGACAGGGTCAGATGACAAAACAATCAGTTCGATCTATAGGAGAAGGCAGTAACAATGACCTAGGTCAAAGCGAGGAGGGATCTGGCTGTTTGGATAGAACCCCCAAAAAGATAACAGCTCGGTACAAGAACTCAGCTTGGCAATGTCGAACCAACCCTTTGCAAAAATTTCATTCAGGGTGGTGATTTGGTGATCTGGGGCAGGAGCGGGGTCGGTTTGACCCGAACGCTGGGCCCAAGAAAGCGAATGAAAAGGCCGACCTATCGGCACTTTCACAAAAAAATAATGTTTCTCCCAAGAACTGATCTTATCATCCCCAGGAGATAGGAAATAAGCTCGCCTCGCACCACTCTGAGGACTCAAATAGAAGCGAAAATGATTGGAATTTTTTAGCACGAAGCAAGATCGAAAACGGGTCACAGAGGGCTCGACCCCCATCCATTTACACACCATGTAAAAAGAAACTATATAACTAATGGAGTTCGGGTGGAGTTGGCTCGGACATATCCCGAACTCCGCACTAATGTCTAAGAAAAAGGGATGAATGGGAGGAACTAAACCTAGGGTGACCTGTTTTAGAAACCAGGATTGATGCCCAGGTGGTGCGCGATGAGGTCGATCCTCAGGACCCTGGATCACCACCGTATAGCCCCCCGCCATCAGTGAGCTTAAAAATACAGTGTGGGTCGGAGTGACCTTGGTAGAAGAGAAGGCATCTTCTACAGATTTCTTCCTTCTAGATTTTTCCGAAGTAGAAGATGCCATTGATACAATAAAGATTAGGAAAGAGAGGAAGGGGTACCTGAGATTGAGAGAAGAAACTTAAATCAAGGAGAAGATCGGAGAAGATGAACGTCTACAGTGGAGGAACACGAAAGTGTTTTAAAGATGATGATAATGTCATATATATAGGGAGAAAGATCTTGATTTTGAGGGGAAAAAACCGAAAAGGCGCGACCTGTCCGCCGTTGGATGGAGTGAAATCTAACGGCGGAAAACAAAAGGGCCTTGGGCGGGAACAGTTTTTTCGCCACGTGTCGTGCGAATAGAGCGATGGAAGCTGAAAAGACATGGAAAAGACATCTCGCCTCGGGAAGAGGCGTCAGTCCAGTTCGGTCACCGCCTTAGCGAACTACCACCGTCTTAGCGAACCTCCCCAGTGTATTACATACACTGCGAAAAGGGGGGGAGTACTGATGTGATCGAACTGAATACCTCAAACCGAATCGAACTGAACACGACCGAATTTATCCAGGCCGGATTTCTTACTTAGTTTAGGTCGGACTACGCCTGTTCTGACGAACTACTTTAATAGGCGAACTATGCCTGTCCCGGCGGACTACATTAGCTCGGATGAGAATCTACGAGCTGAATGATATGAAAGCGAAATGATCTTAACTGCCCGCTATTTTCACGGGTTTGTTACCCATATCCCTGATTTTTAGGCTGATATCGAGCTAACCCTTGATTTCCGGAGGACTCCCACGTCCAACACAACCAGGACTCCTATTTCTACTACAATAAGTATCAGGGAGTATATATATATCCTTGTTCTTTTACACTTCACACACAATACACAAAATTGAGAGATTACGTTACTTGAGAGATTTGAGAGCTTTTCGACTGACTTGAGCGTCGGAGTCCCTACGCCGGGAACCCCTCCCGGTGTCTGTTTTGCAGGTTCGTTGGATCCGACCGTTCGAGATTTCGAGTTTTTGGTTCCGAGAAGACACACGTTAAACCGGAGCAACATCAAACATATATACTCAAAATGTGTCATTGAATCGTAGAGTATAAGTTAAATTATAAAATTGCAAATTCACGATTTTTATCTTTTTTTCTCAAATTTTCTACAAATAATTTCATGCAATCGAATAAAGTGAAGAAGATGAATGACTTAACCATCAGAATGATCAATAACCACAATGAAATAAATAATTTAGGAAGATGAAAAAGAAGAAGAGAAAATGAGAGTAGTCTGTTGTTAAAGAAAACTATGACAGAAAAGAAAAAAAAACATATATAGAGTTGCACTTGTATGGCAGAATCCGATCCGAATTCGTGTATTTTTTTTATCCTAATTATATTGTATTAGTCATACATTTATATTATATTAAGTATACATTTATGTAATACTTTAAATTTAAAAAAAAAACTCTAATTTTGGCAATAAAAAAAAACCCCAATTTTAACAAAAAAACTATAATTTTGGCATAAAAAAACTCTAATTTGTACATATATACTTTTATATAAATATTACGCATACCTTTAATTAATATTAGTTATATAATACATAAAGGTACAACTAACATAATTAAAAGGTATGTTTAATATAACGTAAAACCATAAAAATTATGATTAACATAATATAAAGGTATGCTTAATGTTACATAAATGTATGTTTAATATAATATAAACATATGTGTAACATAACATAAAAATCCTAAAAGTATGCTTAACATAACATAAAATCATAAATATATGTTTAACATAATATAAATATATGTTTAACGTTATATAAAAGTGTGCTTAATATAATATAAAAAGACTAATATAACATAAATGTATGCTTAACATAACATAAAGGTCTAACACCTGAAGCGAATTTGGATGGGTTTGAGCGTACTCACCCAAACATGTGAGAACGCGTGCGAATGAAGGATACGTGGATCGGATCGGATCAGGTGTCAGCTGTATAAACATTTTTGTCCATATATATGTATATATATATAAGGATCTGGAGTCGGGGCACAAATATTTAGGATCGATACCCTCGGACATCCATTTATAAATTATTTTATTTTGATAAAAATAAAAATTTTAATTAAAATAACAATACAAGTAAAAAAATTTATAATTTTTAGAACAATTAACTCTTAAATTAATCTTTTACACAAACTCCAAATGATGCCTAATTCTCCCTACTGGGCCCCACTCGTAAAAGAAAAGGAATAAAAATATGGGTAATAGAATCGCATCGGGACCCATAACTAACAAATCCACCTTGCAATTTCAATTATATAATAAATTAATGAGGTAAGTCCCAAAAATACTCATTTTTATAAATTTTAATCCCAAAATACCCATAAATATAACATCTAAGTTTAAAATATCCATTTTTTGGTAAAAAGATCAAAAAGCTCTTTGACATCTCATGAAAAATTATTGTTTAATTATTGAAAATTGCTATTTCCAATTCAATTTTATTATTTCTAAATCATAATTGCTAAGTCATACTTATTAAAAATGAATTTAATTATGTTGTTATATCGGCTGGAAACTACTGCGTATCCAATGTTATACTCGTGTTTTCACTTGTATAAGGGATCGATGAGGTATAACAATGCCACATATTAAGTTATTTTTATTCGGAATAGAGTTTTTCCATAATTTATATTTATTGAGATCCGATGTGCGAAATTGTATCAGAGCATATAAAAAGCCCCGAGCTTGTGTGATCTGACACCAAGCATGACTCTCCATAGGGGATAACCTAGGCTCTAATAAAGAGTATCTGGGTTTGCAAACTTATAGGTATCTTTTTGTGCGTCGCCCTGTAATTGATCATTGGATAGATAGAGAAAGTAGTCCGATCTCTAGCCGAGACCCAACAAGAGGTTTCAGATCTAAAGAGAGAAATCACAAATCTGAAAGGAAGGTTACCCAATGAAATAGGTAGATCGATGAACGAATGTTTCAAAGATGCGTTCGGAGATAAACCAAGCATTCTCAAAGGAAAGGCTATGGAAGTCCTGAAGTCTAAAAGTTACGAGGAACTCTTACTTGACATCATCCGACAAGTTTGATGGAATTCTCAAAAGTAGATATCTCGAAATTAACCGAATCACTTTCCAATCTAGGAATAGTGGATCTGGTTATCTCAAGATGAATGATCATATCCCCAAACAAGGAGAAGTGAGTATGAGTGTGGAGATACCCACTCCCCGACGACTATGGAGACAGGATCAAGTCGACCATAATGCATTTGTGGCTCGACGCAAGAAAAGACCAGGATGGGATAAGACATCATATAATAGTCCTTGGGCAAAAATGATGCTTGAATCCACACATCCGTTCGGGTTGATACTCACAATCGTCATTCTCAATTTTAGGAACATGAAAACCTTAATCGATGAATTGATAACATCATTAAAGGTTACCTCATCGGCGATGGACATCGATAAGGACCAATTCAGCAAACTTGTTGAAAAGAGTCTACAAGGTTTAGTTAAGAAAGCATGGGATAGTACGGAGGCCCATATCAAAGAAGAGATCGGATCTGAAGATAATATTATGATATTATCGATCACTTGCTCAAATTATTCTTTATCGGTGACGGATACTTTGAGGAAAGAAAAGAAGAAAAGAATCGAGAATATACATAAGCCTTATACGCTCTCGAATTGAGAAATATATGTTATGAGGATGAATACATCTATTGGTTCCACAAATATTACTTCCAAGCTCAGACACTACTGAATGTTGCAACATAAATGTTCTTTGCAAAAATATGTAGTCATTTGGGAGAAATGTTTATACAAACCTATAAGGTACCTCCAGGAAGGACTGATTCAGTAGCCAGAAGAATGTCTTTTTTAAAGAACAGCACAAGAGAGGGGTGTCATCAGGCGACATTACAAAAGAACAAGAAAAAATTAAGAGGACTAGTAAAAAAGACTCATCTTTATTGCGACAATAATGATTTTTCAAGTATCATTGGAGAACCAAGTCGCGAGAGACAGGACAAAAGAAAGAAACACTTCAGAAATGGGTTTCAATCTAAGTCCGGAGGATCATACAGAAAGTCTTCCAATCAAGAAAGATCATGGTGGTCCAAATCAAATGCTAGATCTTACAAATCTGGTCAGAAGTCTGGCCCTTTCAGATTTTCTTCACAAAGATCCAGATCCACAGGGAGGACACCAAGAAAATCACCAACAAGAAGGAGAACCTTCAAACGAGCTCATACGCGTACAAATGAAAGTTTCAAAGATTGCAACTGCTGGACATGCTGTAACGTCCCGTTTCTTTTATAAATAAATCTTAACCGAGACGTTACTCACTCATAAAAATTTTCACTCTTTCAAAAGAATAAAGATAAATAAAAATCAAGAATAATTTAAAATTCAAGATTTATTATAAAATATATGTTTCCATAAAATTTCACAAAATTAATCACTTTAAATAAAAATCTTCTGGAACCTTTGATCATCGGCTACTAGCATCCCCCGCTCGAGCTCTACGCCATAAAATCCTTAAACTGAAAAATATTTTAGAAATAGGGGTGAGTGACAAAAGTACACTCAGTGGGGTGGGGAACTCGGGATGACATGAAATAATTTTGGAAGATTTTACACACATGCCAAAACACGATTTTATCACATAAAACAGATTTTCGTAAAATGTTTATCTTTTACTAAAAACCAGTAATCATCTCAATCACATATAAACATATCACTTTCATAAACATTCAAACATCACTTTTCACATAATTTACGGTGCTTAGCCGCCATGAAAGTATTTTACGGTTCTTAACCGCCATGAAAACATTTTACGGTTCTTAGCCGCCATAGATGTGGTTCTTAGCCACCATAGATACGGTTCTTAGCCACCATAGATACGGTTCTTAGCCGCCATAGATGTGGTTCTTAGTCACCATAGATACGGCTCTTAGCCGCCATAGATGTGGTTCTTAGCCACCATAGATGTGGTTCTTAGCCACCATAGATACGGTTCTTAGCCGCCGTACATGCACATGCACACATATTCACATAACACATACACATATCCAACACACACATGGAAGCACATTATTTTAACATAACACTTAGTTGCAATTCGGAATCATATCTTATTGCTCATATACATATATTAACTTCACATCATTCTTCACTTTTGCATTCATAGTAAACATTCACAATCCATCATGTGCTTTGAAACATTCATTAATCATATCCATCATATCACTTTCATTTTCACATATAACATCTCATGCATTCAACACGTATACCCAACACATTTCATATCATATAATATTTCGTATTTTAAATACTTCGAAATTTAAATATTTTGAAAGAGGTATAAATACCGACATAACAATCTCCCCGCATATAATAACAATCTTAATTTAAAGAATTTACCCCCACCTTGTTCGGTGGTTACCACGTGAGCAGCATCCCTTAAAGATTACGTATCCCAAGACTTCACTCCAACAGGTAGCCTACATAATTTACAGTGTTTCTTAGATCTTTATTAAATAAAATTAACGATTTAAACGATATATAATCGGATACTATCTATCGAGATGAGACGGATCGGAACAGAAGGCTTAACGATTGAGGTTGAAGAAACAAGAGGGAAAGATCAGTTTGTAAGGTTGAGATGAAAGAGAATGGATTTTGGATCACATCAAAACAAGAATGAGCTCAATCGGAGTTGAAACGAGCTCGAACAGAGCGTTTTAAGATTTAGGGGTATTTTGGTAATTTGGTCAAAGGGTTGACTTTGACCGGGACCCACGACCCCCGGTTATCGATATCTCGTTGGCGACGACTCGATGATAAGGTACGATAAAAAGAAAATGAGATTCGGATCGAAAACGAATCGAAAATACGGCGTCGCATGCGTTCCCGGCGACGGGAAAATTTCCCAACGGCGTCTCCCGTCGGCTGCCTAGTTTTCTAGGTAGCGAGACAAGTTGCTCCCGTCGTCGGCCTGCTCGAGCAGCCACCTTCCCGGTGCCACCGGCCGCGGCGGCGCCACCCTATGCCATCGATCCTTAGTCCTCCGGCTAGCCCGCACCGCCGGCTACCAGATCCGGCCATTCCTCGCCGGATTCCGGCATGAATAGTACCTGAAAAACAGCCTCAAAAACCCTTCGTCGCACACATTTCACAAACTCCTTGCAACAGCCCCCCTTCTAGGCCATTTTTCGGCACCGGCACCGCCACTCATGGCGGCACCACACCTCCAGTGGCTAGCCCACAACTCCGGCAGCCCTTCCGGTGCCTGCAACGGCGAGAAAAGAGAGCGAGAGAGAGAGAAACGGGAGAGAGAAAAGGTGGCCAGAAGCAACGGTTGGGGTTTTGGAGATGGTTGTTCGCCGTTTTCCGGCGAACGGAGAATCGGAATAGAATTTCGGAAGTTGTCCTAGACTCGTATCGTCGAGGGCTACGTTATATACGAAAATCAGCCGAAACGGACGGGTTTGACTTTTTCCGGCGACGGCAGCAGCGGTTTTTCGCCATTTTCCGGCGAACGAAGAATCGGAATTGAATTCCGGAAGTTGCCCTAGACTCGTATCGTCGAGGACTACGTTGTGTACGAAAATGAGCCGAAATGGACGAGTTTGACTTTTTCCAACGAACTCTGGCAGCGGCGGCGGCTCCGGCGGAATATAAAATTAAAAGGAAAGAGAGAGGAAAGAAAGACTTACGTGTATTCGACGCTTTTCGGCTCATTCGAAGAAATGGTGAAAATGAAATCGAATGAGGGCCTATTTATAGAAAATTTTGAAAGTTACTATTCATGATAAGATTTCGTTTATCGTTTTTCCGAAACTTCGTATTTTGCCCCTTTTTTCGTCGTTTGAGCTACGGGTGTCCGATTGACCTCTAGTTCGTTTCTATCTTCTCATTTTTCCGTTACACATCTAATGGTATAAAAATAATTTATGTTCCATGTTTATAAATTTTATCCCTCTAAAACTGATCGTTAAACAATATCTGAAACGCACGTAATTAAATTAAACACTCAAGAATTAAAACACATAAGATATTTTAATTAAGATTTTACTTATTTACTTAATCAATTATACTTCGTTTTTTATCTTGGGCGTTACACATGCGATGCGAAAGATCATATTTTGCCAGACTGCCCATAGAAGCAGAGTGAAGTGCGTCAGTTTGAACCGATGACTAACATCCTAGATGCAGTCTACTATGGGGATTTGATGCCAATTTATCAGTTTGAGGATATTTCTTTAGATAAGAGCATCTATGAATAAGAATACGAGTCAAATTCAGATGATTCCTATGAATCATATATAGAATTAGATGAGTAGCTCTGGTGAATAAGAAGATAGACTCCAAATATCGGATAGTCTATCAAGACTTTTTCAAAAATGACCATCTCAAACAAGACGATGGAAAGAATCATGCGGCAAGATTCAACCTTAAGCCCATACAACGGCTTTAAGATTGGAAGTCTTAATCGAATCTATAACCAGATTGGGCTAAGACAGCGCAAGCACCATATCATCTACCGACTGAACTCAGGTGAGTTTTCAATTCCCATGGAATTAATCGGTAATAGCGTCGATATGCAGCTTATTCCAAAAGAAAAAATTCTTGAAGAATTAGGCCGTATCAAAGAAGAAGTAGCGGTTATTATGAAATGGATTCATATTGGAACCATTGAAGTAGTAATTAAAGTTACCTTCAAAGAACGTATTGATTTTGAATTATATTTATCGGTAATGGATAAAAGAATTAATAATTTACGAGATAGTTATCTTGGTACAATGGTAGGTAATTTGTATGTTGGCATACTCATGTTTAACATTCATCCTAGGATTGCATACAACCTAGCTGACCAGGATTTCAGTAAAGTCTTAACCCTTCATCAGGACTTTAAAAAAATTGATTTAATGAAACAGGGTAATAGACCATATTCTATCACGTATAGAATTGCGTATGCACTTTCCAATACACATCACTCAGATATGTTCCTAAGGAAAGAGTATATAGAAATTTCTAGAATTTTCAATAAATTTGCTAAGGTTGTGACACCAGACCCAATCCAAATACCTAGGATAGGTGGGGTTAATTTACTAATTAAAGTTTTGTTTTCCGACATACTCTCCACAAAATTTATATTTTTGAGTAAAATTTCATCCAACAGTGAGTCTCCCCATCATCCCCTTAAAGGCAGGAAACCGTTGAGAAGGGTTGCGATTTGGGTTCTCAAAGAGGATCGGTTTAAAATCATAGATAGCGGGCGAGTGGTTGGATCTTTGATCCGTAAAACCTGAACCAAGATCCAGGAGAATACGTGAGACAAAGGTGAGGTATGATTTAAACTCAATTTTATTTTATTTATGTAAACATGTTGGGCCTGATATTGATTAAAGGGCTAATCCAGATCTAATAAATATAAGTGTGGAAAGATGAAAAATGACTAATGGCAATTATGGTATTTTGGTAAATAATAAAAGTCAACAAGGGTAGCATAGTAATTTTCTATGAAAAATGGGTAGAAATGGATGTTTTGTTATATTTATGGATATATTGGGATGTGTTGTTATATTTATGGGTAGAAAAGGATGTTGTTATATGAAAATTGGTATAAAGGGATAATATCCCATAAATTAATACATAATTTTTTGTATAATTGTGGTATAGATCTAGATTCGTACATTCGATCCGACTCGATCCACCCGTCATTTCACGCATCCTTCATGCGTTTGGGTAGGTACGTTCAAATTCATCAAAATTTGCTCTAAATGCTACATTTTTATGTTATGTTAAACATACGTTTATATTATATTAAATATACATTTATGTTATATTAGTCATACATTCAGGACATTTATATTATATTAAACATATATTTATATTAGTCATACCTTTTAATTATGTTAGTTGTACCTTTATATATTATATAAATATATGATTAATATTATTTAAAGGTATGTGTAATATTATATAAAGGTATATATATATACAAATAAGAGTTTTTTTTTAAATTAAAGTATTACATAAATGTATGCTTAACATAATATAAAAGTATAACCAACACAACATAAAAGTTAGGATTAAAAAACAAAAATGCAGATCCAAGTTGAATTCAACCCGATCCGATCCATATTATATTGATTCATTCAATAATTACACACAAATGCAACTCATAAATTAATAATAGAGAAAATGGCCCCGTATAACCTAATTGACTATATTAAATGCCCAATTACCCCCTCATTATATTTTTTGCCCAATATACCCTATTTGTTATAATAATGTACCCATCTACCCCTTTTTTTTGAAAAACTCGACATGCTGGGACCCGATCATTGACGATCACTGAGTGTGTCAGTTGCCCTGTTGACTTCTTTATTTTAAGTATTATTTTACTAATGAAATGAATAAATAAACAATATATCAATTTATTTATTCATTTAATTATTTTAAATTTGCATCACTAATTATTTATCTCTTATTATATTATATATAATATAAGAATGGCAATTTTATGCAAATTGTTATGTTATTTAATTATTTTATTATAATTGCCGTGTATTGTTTTTTATTTTACGCTAATTACATCTTATATTATTTAATACATTATATTCAAATCAAAAATAATAATAATACTTATAAAATATTGGCACTAATATATATTGGGTGGGAACGGCAATTTTGGTACATGTTTAGGGGGTGCACGACAATTTTTTCAATAATTGCCGTGCCCCCCTATATTTTTGCAAAAAAAATTGTAAAATTTTCTTTAGTGTTATAATTAGTGAAAAATTTATTCAAAAGCTAATTTTGAAATTTGCATTGTAATTATTCATAATTATAAATGATTAGTATTAATTTTCCAATTCTTTCAAAATTGCCGTTCCCCCCTTTATTTATATGTATTTTATACAAATTAAATAATTATTTATTTCTTATTATATTAGATTATATTACAAGTGGGAATGACAATTTTATTCAAATTGTTATCTTATTTAATTATTATATTATAATTGCAAATTGTAAATTGCCGTGTAGTTTTAAATTTTTTTTTTTACTTATTTTGCTAATTACATCTTATATTATAATAATAATAAGACTTATAAAATATTGGCAATAATATGTATTTAGTGGGAACGGCAATTTTTTTAATATTTAGGGGGTGCACGGCAATTTTGAAAATAATTGCCGTACCCCCCTATATTTTTTCAAAAAAATTTGTAAAATTTTCTTAAGTGCTATAATTTGTTAAAAAATTATGAAAAAGCTAATTTTGAAATTTGCATTGTAATTATTAATAATTTTAAATGATTAGTATTAATTTCTCAATTTTTTCAAAATTGTCGTTCCCCCTATATTTATATATATTTTATAATAATTAATTATTTCTTGTTATATTAGATTATATTACATTTTGGAACGGCAATTTTGTTATGCAAATTGTTATCTTATTTAATTATATTATATTATAATTGCCGTGTAATTATTAATTTTTTTTACTTATTTTGCTAATTACATCTTATATTATTTAACACATTATATTCAAATCAAAAATAATAATAACACTTATAAAATATTGTCAATAACATGTATATAGTGGGAACGGCAATTTTTTTTATTTTTAGGGGGTGCACGGCAATTTTGAAAATAATTGCCGTGCCCCCCTATATTTTTTCAAAAAAATTTGTAAAATTTTCTTAAGTGTTATAATTTGTTAAAAAATTATGAAAAAGCTAATTTTGAAATTTGCATTGTAATTATTAATAATTTTAAATGATTAGTATTAATTTTTCAATTTTTGCAAAATTGCCGTTCCCCCTATATTTATATATATTTTATACAAATTAAATAATTATTGAAATAATTATTTATTTCTTGTTATATTAGATTATATTACATTTTGTTATGTAAATTGTTATCTTATTTAATTATATTATATTATAATTGCCGTGTAATTATTATTATTTTTATTTTACTTATTTTACTAATTACATCTTATATTATTTAACACATTATATTCAAATCAAAAATAATAATAACACTTATAAAATATTGTCAATAACATGTATATAGTGGGAACGGCAATTGTTTTTTTATTTTTAGGGGGTGCACGGTAATTTTGAAAATAATTGCCGTGCCCCCTATATTTTTTTCAAAAAAATTTGTAATATATGAAATCATAATGTATTGTACCACATAATGTATTATATTAATATTATAATATACGAAATCATATAAACGGCAATTAATGTAAACTGCAATTAATGTATCAAAATTTGTAATATATGAAATCATAATTTTGAAAATAATTGCCGTGCCTCCTATATTTTTTCAAAAAATGCCGTTTAGTTATAATTAGTGTACAATTATAATATTAGAGTACACAGCAATAATTAATGTATTAATTATTAATATATTAATTAATATAATATAAACGGCAATTAGATAAATTAATATAATATTAGTACATGATTTCATAAATGGCAATTACATAAATTAATATAATATTAGTACATAAATTGCCGTGTATGTGGAACAAATAATATTTTATTAATATATAAGATAACAACTAATAATTGCCGTGTATGTGGCACAATAATATGATTTCATATATTATAATATTAATATAATACATTATGTGGCACAATACATTATGATTTCATATATTACAAATTTTTTTGAAAAAATATAGGGGGGCACGGCAATTATTTTCAAAATTGCCGTGCACCCCCTAAAAATAAAAAACAATTGCCGTTCCCACTATATACATGTTATTGACAATATTTTATAAGTGTTATTATTATTTTTGATTTGAATATAATGTGTTAAATAATATAAGATGTAATTAGTAAAATAAGTAAAATAAAAATAATAATAATTACACGGCAATTATAATATAATATAATTAAATAAGATAACAATTTGCATAACAAAATGTAATATAATCTAATATAACAAGAAATAAATAATTATTTCAATAATTTTTTAATTTGTATAAAATATATATAAATATAGGGGGAACGGCAATTTTGCAAAAATTGAAAAATTAATACTAATCATTTAAAATTATTAATAATTACAATACAAATTTCAAAATTAGTTTTTTCATAATTTTTTAACAAATTATAACACTTAAGAAAATTTTACAAATTTTTTTGAAAAAATATAGGGGGGCACGGCAATTATTTTCAAAATTGCCGTGCACCCCCTGAAAATAAAAAAACAAATTGCCGTTCCCACTATATATATGTTATTGACAATATTTTATAAGTGTTATTATTATTTTTGATTTGAATATAATGTGTTAAATAATATAAGATGTAATTAGCAAAATAAGTAAAAATAATAATAATAATTACACGGTAATTATAATATAATATAATTAAATAAGATAACAATTTGCATAACAAAATTGCCGTTCCAAAATGTAATATAATCTAATATAACAAGAAATAATTAATTATTTAAATAATTATTTAATTTGTATAAAATATATATAAATATAGGGGGGAATGAAAATTTTGAAAAAATTGGGAAATTAATACTAATCATTTAAAATTATTAATAATTACAATGCAAATTTCAAAATTAGCTTTTTCATAATTTTTTAACAAATTATAACACTTAAGAAAATTTTACAAATTTTTTTGAAAAAATATAGGGGGGCACGGCAATTATTTTCAAAATTGTCGTGCACCCCCTAAATATTAAAAAAAATTGCCGTTCCCAATAAATACAGTTTATTGCCAATATTTTATAAGTCTTATTATTATTATAATATAAGATGTAATTAGCAAAATAAGTAAAAAAAAAATTTAAAAATACACGGCAATTTACAATTTGCAATTATAATATAATAATTAAATAAGATAACAATTTGAATAAAATTGCCGTTCCCACTTGTAATATAATCTAATATAATAAGAAATAAATAATTATTTTAATAATTATTTAATTTGTATAAAATACATATAAATATAGGGGGAACGGAAATTTTGAAAAAATTGGAAAATTAATACTAATCATTTATAATTATGAATAATTACAATGCAAATTTCAAAATTAGCTTTTGAATAAATTTTTCACTAATTATAACACTAAAGAAAATTTTACAATTTTTTTTGCAAAAATATAGGGGGGCACGGCAATTATTGAAAAAATTACCGTGCACCCCCTAAACATGTACCAAAATTGCTGTTCCCACCCAATATATATTAGTGCCAATATTTTATAAGTATTATTATTATTTTTGATTTGAATATAATGTATTAAATAATATAAGATGTAATTAGCGTAAAATAAAAAACAATACACGGCAATTATAATAAAATAATTAAATAACATAACAATTTGCATAAAATTGCCATTCTTATATTATATATAATATAATAAGAGATAAATAATTAGTGATGCAAATTTAAAATAATTAAATGAATAAATAAATTGATATGTTGCTTATTTATTCATTTCATTAGTAAAATAATACTTAAAATAAAGAAGTCAACAGGGCAACTGACACACTCAGTGATCGTCAGTGATCAGGTCTCAGCATGTCGATTTTTTCAAAAAAAAGGGGTAGATGGGTACATTATTATAACAAATAGGGTATATTGGGCAAAAAATATAAGGAGTGGGTAATTGGGCATTTAATATAGTTAATTAGGTTATACGGGGCCATTTTCTCTTTAATAATAATATACAATTGTAACATAAAAAAGTGAAACGAATTGAAATTGGAAACATTTTTGGGGCCCGGCTATACACACCCCGGGCCCTTCTAAACACACCCAAAAAAAATGGAAAAAGAAATATAAAGAAAAAAGTTCAAAATGCCCCTATCATTTAAAAAAAAAAAACATAATCAATTAATTATGTAAACACACCCACCATCTTAAATTGGAGAGGCATTATACACACCCCACTTCCCTCTTCTTCCTCACCAATTCAATCCCAAAAAATTCCAAAAACCCCATCCCAAACCCTACTACATTTGTGCAAAAAAGATCATGGATCAAGATAGAGCACGAGAAATGGACAATGTAAGTGATTTTACATAGTTTAATCGATTTATTTTTCAGTAATCTTTGGAAAAAAAAAATCGCCCAGTTCCCGATCGGCCAGTACAGGCCGAACAATTTACAATGTGTTCGACCTGTATTGGCCGAACATATATAGCAATGTTCGTTCAATTTGCGTCGAACATATTGATAATGTTCGACCGATCATGATCGAACGTTTTGTAACGTGTTCGGCTGATTATGGTCGAACATATGCAATGTGTTCGTCTGATAATGGTCGAACATATTTCATATGTTTTACATAGACGATGTATTTACACATGCTCGTTTTTATAGGAATATGGCTCCAATGAATCGCGATTGAGTGTTGTCAACGTTGAAGACCCGATGTATGAGCAAATAGATTTTTCGGAGGATTTTCGAACAAACGAGTTATTCGATAGTCGGGAAGATATGGTGAATTGGGCGAGTACGGTTGGGAGTCATCTCAACATGGTTGTTTTGGTTAGACGATCTGATAGTGGAGACACTGGAAGACGAGCACGGGTATTTTTAGGATGTGAGCGTGGTGGTAAGTATCATCCGCCAAAATCGAAGGTTGTGGGAGGTACCTCAGCTGACCCGGAAAAGAAGCCTGCTAAAGGACGCCAGACTGGAACAAAAAAGTGTGATTGTCCTTTCATGCTAAAAGGAGTTGAGGTGAAAGAGACTGGACAATGGTGTTTAATGGTTGTATGTGGGTCCCATAATCATCCAATGGGGCTGCATTTGGTGGGACATTCGTTCACCGGTCGACTAACGACTGATGAAGATCGGCTAGTGCGGGACCTGTCTATGAATAACACGAAGCCGAAGGACATTTTGAGCACTGTTAAACTTTCTTTTCCCGATAATGAGTCCACCCTAAAGATAATTTACAATGCTCGGCAAAAGCATAGAGTGGTCGAGCATGGAGGCCGAACCCAAATGCAATTTTTGTTGGGAAAGTTGAAGTTGGAGAGCTATTACTTTTTGGACCGGAGAGATGAGCAAACAGATCGAGTCACAGATCTCTTTTATGCCCATCCGAGATCTGTTGACCTATTACGTGCATTTCCGAGCGTGCTCCTAATGGATTGTACCTATAAGACTAATAGGTACCGGATGCCACTTTTGGAGGTGGTTGGTGTGACATCGACCAACATTACTTTTTCGGTTGCCTGTGTGTACATGTCCCAAGAGCGCGAAGATAATTACAGGTGGGTTCTGACCACCTTAAAATGATTAATGTCCGACAACCAGCTTCCTAAGGTGATTGTAACAGACCGCGAGTTGGCCTTGATGAATGCCATCAGTGTTACATTCCCCAACTGTACACACTTGCTGTGCCGGTGGCATATTAATAAGAACATCTTGAGCAACTGCAAGAATTTGTTTGGACGAGCGGAGAAATGGGAACAGTTCAATCACGCATGGAATATGCTGATTTTTGCTGAGGATGAACCGAGGTTCAATGAATTACTGAGGAGGTTAGAGGATGACTAGGGCTGTGGCTTATGTCCTAAAAAACTGGATCGCGCCAAACAAGGAGAGATTCGTCTCGTGCTGGACTAACAATATCATGCACTTCGATAACACTACGAGCAGCAGGTAACATTGTGTTTTTGAAAATTCTGTCAGCATTATTTCCGTTCGAATATGGTGCTAATTTCCACTACTAATATTCACGCTTGTTTTATAGGGCCGAGAGTGCACATGCCAAGTTGAAAAGACAGTTGGCCTCCTCTCAATCAAATTTCAAGACATCGTAGGAACGAATACACCATCTCCTCATCACGTCGCATACCCAGATTTTGGCCTCCTTCGAACAAAGCTTGAATGTCACACCTCACCGGTTTGTGATTCCTTTGTTCAAGAATATCCGAGGTTTAGTCTCTCATCAGGCCTTGAGTAAGATTTTCGAGGAGATCGCTGGTGTTGCTAGCTGTGGTGTTGATCCTTTGCTTTGTGGATGTGTTTTAAGGCGGACGCGTGGGTTGCCTTGTGCACACGAGTTGGGCGAGTTGGAACGAGATGGTCAAGTTATCCAGCTTGAGATGATCCACCCATTTTGGAGAAAGTTGGACTGTGAACCAGTTGTGGAAGAGGGCTCTATCAATGTGGATGTTGGTAACCGTTGGGAAGAAACAGTCGGTGATATTAACAACATGTTCGGATCGGCTTCGGAGGCTCAGAAACTGTTGTTGCTGAAGCAGTTGCGCGAGATATCTATACCTTCGACCTCTCAGTTACAGGAGCCCGTAGCCACCACACGTACCCGTGGTAGGCCTGGCAAAACGAAGGCGAAAATTGTTACATCGACCAAACATAACCCAAGCAAGTACGTGCAATCATTCCACGATAGTTGTTCGTTCGAGGAGGATCAAACGATCCCCATCCAAACGGAGGCCAAGACCACCCCTATCTTTACCACACTCAAGCGCAAGATGATGCCGATAAAGCGACGATCAGTTCGGAAGGCAGGGGATGAGGTGTTTGTAAGCATGCTACCTGCTCTACTGCAGCCACATGTTTTAAGTATCAAAAATCCATTGGAAGACGACCACTGCGGTTTTCGATCGATTGCCCACGCAATCGGGTTGGGGGAGAATTCATGGGGCCAAGTCCGTAGCGATCTTATCCAGGAGCTTAAAGACTTCCAAGGATTGTATTCCAATATATATGGCATGAAGGATCGTCACGATGAGTTGGTCTCCAATTTGAGTTGCTACGAACGACCTACGCCAAGTATGAATTACTGGTGGACTTTTCCTGAAATGACCTATTTGGCCGCTAATGCCTATAACATGGCCATCGTCCACCTCTCCCCTCAGATGTGCGTTACGGTGCTACCGTTACGGGCCCAAGTTCCCACGAAGCCTAGGCTTGCTTGCATGGCGTTCGTTCACGGAAACCATTACATTCTGGTATGCACGTGTTTGTCTTATTAAATGATACTGCCTCAAATTTATATGCTTACTGACTTCGCCCTGTTGTAGGTCAAACTGGCCAACGAAGCGCCGTTACCTCCAATCATAGACCGATGGTTCGAACATCATCTTCCTTGTGCAAGTGGATGGTCCGAGGTGTATAGGAGACGCATCATGCAATACGCGGCCGACAGTCGTAGTGAAAGTTCTTATGTAGGGCAAGAAACGATCCAGATCGTCGATGATTGATTTGTTTGGATGTATGATTCGGACGATTTTAGTAACTTTTAATGTTTGTATGAATTTTCATTTCATTACATTTACTATGAGTATGAATATTTGTCGGAGTTCGTTGCGATGTGAATTAACTTGTACGGTTGATTATGTGAATTATTCGACTTCTTTGCACAGGCCATGTCAACGAACGTAAGGGAAATCGAGTCTGTTCATCCGACATTGGTCGAACATCCTTCATAATGTTCGACCAGTAGCCGAACATAAGTAAAAAGATCGATGCAGAGCCGAACAAGTATGTAATGTTCGACGATAGGTCGAACACTTTTCATGAAGTTCGACCAATGTCCGTTGAACAGGCTCATTTTCAAAAGTTCAGATGTGTTCGACACATCGTCGAACATACTACGAAGTGTTCGCCCTATGGCCGAATGTAGGCTCTTTGTTCGACCTTTCCAAGTCGAACCTAATGCATCTTGTTCGGCTAGTATTAGGCGAATATCCTATCATTCCCACAATCGGAGTTTGTATGATTCCAACCTACTACCAATTCGACATTTAACCATTCCAGATATCAAAGGCACATAAATTCCAAGGTAGTATGTTCAAATTCATCAAAAACATCAATTTAAAAGTTCATCCGATGAAAGCAAGTGTTACATCAAAAGTTGTCCGAATGCGAAATGGAAAATACATAAAGGAATTCTTCGAAATCAAGTACAAGGAGAGTAGACTAAGATCTCCGAGGCCTACGCTGCCGGTTGGTGGAAGCTCGTCTCGACGACTCGGCCGGGTCCTTGGTGTCAATCTTCAGGGCCCTGTATGCTCCAACTAGGGCTGGAATCACCATGGACGCGTCCAAGCCTTGTTCGTCCGTTTGCCACTGCTGGTACACGGGCTCGAGGTGACCAAGTGCCGAAGTGATCATATCCCACGGTTGGGGGCCTCTGTGTCTGCTCTGAGGGACGTGTCCAGCATGAAGTTCATCCGGATTCTGGATGAATGGATGTGAAACCCTAGAGTACCAATCCAGGTAGTCCTCGGAGCACTCCCAGGCAGGGTATGCACGTCTCCCAAGTGCTTCGGCTGACAGAATATGGTTCTGCCAGACTCTAAAGTATGCACCTAGTGCATCCTAAGTCACCTTGTATGTGGCCCCTTGTTTGCCCCTCCGGGCGAGAATGGGAACAAAAGGCTCATCCGGAATCCTCTGAACAAATCCGAACTGCCTCAAAACACGGTCCGAATGATACAGCTCCACTATATCGAAAGCTCGAATGCACCCCTGGTAGAAAGCCACTGGGTTCAGGGGATAATGATCACGAACCTCGGAGTACGGATTCCAGTTCACCTGCAAAAAAACCATTTGGAGTACACGACACATCTGTGATGAGAGATGAAATATCATAAGATTGAAAAGAATTGGACAAGTGTTACTCACGTCGTGTGGAGACATTGTATCCAAACTCTCCCTGATGGCAAGTAATCGGCCCTGTGTTCCTCCGCCATGAGAGCGTTGCACCCATTTCCGTGCAAGCGGCTCACCCATTCGAAAACCAACATTATATGTTGGTCGGAATGCAGGGAAATACTCGTATATCCAAGCCTGAGAAAATTGAAAACGCAACGGTTAGAAAAATAAAACAAAGTACATTTAGAGCAGGTAATAGACATTATGAATGTTATGCACATACCTCGAGTAATGTCAAATATCCACACATCTGCCGAACACCAACTCGAGAGGCCAACCCCAACTGTCGGTATAAGAAGGCCAAAGCCGTTGTGCCCTAAGCGTATTCATGGACCCGGTTCAAGTGCTCCAATAGTCGAATGATCTTGGACGATGCCCTAGTGCCGGTCTTGTTCGCGAACAGTGTACACCCCAACACAAAAAGCTGGTATGCACGGGCAGCACGCTCCAACACGAGGGGGTTCTGAGAACTCGTATCACCTTCAAATTGCCTTCGAAGCCACTCCATTTTGACGGATCCTCCTCGAAGGCCTTCGAGTCCCTCCTTTGCAGCTTTCACCGAAACACTCAACAACCGACTAAGGAGATCGGACGTGGGCTCCGGCCTACTTCTACTGTCCGGAATCATCACAGATCAGCCACTAACCGGCAAACCAGTCAAACATACTACGTCATCCAGGGTGATAGTTATCTCACCCCAGGGCATGTGAAAAGTGTTTGTCTCCGGCTGCCAGCGCTCGACAAATGCACATATGAGGTTTTTATTGGGTGTCTTATAAGACACCCACCTCAAATCTGGGATGGGACTGCGCTGTAGCAACTGCTCCCAAGCCGGATTCTGTCCCTCGAACTGCCACGTCTCCATCTTTATGGTGTGGTACCAACACTTTAGGATAGGTCGTTCCTCACCATTCCAGATGGCATAGGCTATGTGCGATTTGAAGCTCGAAATCAACTGTGGATCAATTGGTCCACCAGGACAAGGGTCTCTCAAAATATCATCATCATTATCATCCTCTCTTTCGGCTTCCTCAGGAGTCGCTTCCTCATCATGATCAGGATCACTTTGTGCTTCCTCCGTCGGTGCTTCGTATTCGATCAGAGACAGGGCAGAAGTTGAAGCGATCGGTGGATCGAGCGTGCCGGCCTCTTCGACCCGACGCCTACGGTTCGAGGCAGTAGGTCGATTCCTCCTCCTAGTGTAAAAAATATCCCCACCTGCAATATTCATCAATGATTAAGTGCAATTCACGTATACATATTGATCAAATTCGTATACATTACATGTAGGCCAAACATTCGTCAAACCAAACCTAACACTACACTACAATCAGCCGAGAAACAATTTAATCAAGTCATCTATACATACATTTGTAAACCAATATAATTCAATCACCGACCAATATCATCCGACCATGCCGATAATGTTTTGACCCGAGGCAACCGATCAATATACATAAAATTGACCAATAGCTATCAAACATGCCGAGTATGTTCGGCCTCAATCAATCGAACGTGGCATATAAGTTCGGCCAGTATCAACCGAACAAACCTCAACCCGTTCGGCCAACACTGGTCGAACATATCTCTAGTGTTCGACCTCCATCAGTCGAACCAGCCAAGCAACGTTCGGCCTATAGTGGTCGAACATACCCCTCTAGTTCGACCAACCAGGGTCGAACACTACCATTCCAGTTCGGCCGACGAGGGTCGAACATAGCCCACGAAAAACAGCAAATTCGACCACAAAACCAACGGAATTCATGCATTTTCGACACATTAACGAATCCTTAACACTAACATTATGTTTTAAACACAATTACACACATATAACCCATCAAAATTACTATATCCAACTCCAAAATCATAACTTCACTTACTTGGATTTTCTTGTTCTCTTTGAGGGTCCATTGTAGATTGTGAGCTAACAAATCGGCCTTGGAAAACCTTGTTCGGTTAAGAGTCGAACAAAGATATGAAATTCGGCTTGGTGATATAGAAAATGCAAGGAAGATGGCACGGTGTCTCGGCTGCTCTTGCTTTGGGAAGGAAGGGTTTGGTTGGGGTGTGTGGTGGGTGGGTGGGGTGTGTTTAGAATTAGGTTTTCTTTTTCATTTTTTAAATTATTAAGGGTATTTTCGTAAACTTGTGGGGTGTGTTGAGTATTAAGTAAGTTCAATTTTAATTGATTGGGGTGTGTTTAGAATTTCGGGTGTGTTTAGTAGATCTTGGGGTGTGTATAGCCCAGCCCTATTATTAATGGAACTAATAAGACACCGATGAGCAATTGAGCATCTACCTTAGCCTCAGCAAACCTAAATCTCTGTTAATTCCATCTATGGCGGAATCTATGATGCTGATATTGAAGCGAAAATTATGAAGCATGCTGCATACCCACGCCACTTCACCATCTCCGATTTACTTGTTTTCCTTTTCTCTTCCTTTCGTAAGCAAAGCTAGCTTTTTCCGCAGCTAGCAAGAAAATTTCATCACGCTGTTTGATATTTTTTCCGGTGGCTGAAAAACTTTGGTTTCATCTGCATGGCTGTGACGTTCGACATCGCTTGTGGAGCTTACACGAGGATTCGTCCTCGCTTTCTTCATTTCTCTGCCTACGCCATATCTCTGCCACCCGGAGTATCTTTCAACTACGGCCCCTTCATTATTTTCTCTCTCTCCATAAATAATCCTTCTCTCTTTCTTGGTTCTCAATCCGCGCTTTTCAGAGACTGTTGAGAGAGCTGCAAACTTGTAATTTCCTCAATTCTGTGCTGTTTCTATGGTTTGTTGTGCAGCTGGTTGTAATGTGTTTGAGTTTTTGTTAAATACCGCTCACTGATTTTCTGCATGCAATGTGTTTGAGTTTTTGTCTACTCCAGAATTTGAATGCAGGCGTTTGAGTGTCTCTCTTCTTTCTCGCTGCTTTGTGTGTTCTGGGAATATGTGTGTGTGTGTCAGTGTGTATGTATGTATGAGCATTTGTGTTATTGTTCATCGGGTTCAGAAATGTGGGTCGGTGGGTAAGTGTTGATGTTGGGGATTTGATGGGTAGACCCCATTTTCCCCAAAACAATTCTGTGAATCCCATTTCTTTGTTATCTCTTCCTTGAGCCCTTTCAGAACTTGTTTCTTTTCTTGGGTAAATTGCGAAATGCCCTTTGATATTGGCTTTCATTTCAGAAAGCAAACTTGTACTGAGAGGGATTTGATGAATTTACCATTTCTGCAGAACAATTTGCATTTACTTATCCCTGTTGTCACTATTTAGAGGCTTTCTGGTGTGATTACTTCTGAATTTATGGTAATCAAAAATGCAGGGCTATTGCTTTGTGGCATACTTCACCTGTATTAAGCCACATTTTGGAGGTGTTATTTTAGACTGCCAACATGCCTGGGAGCCAGTACAACGACAACTCACTAGTTCTCAACACTCGGGTTGGGAGGCTCTTGAGAGAGAGAGAGCTGAGAAGAAGCAGAATCTCTGATGGCACTGATGGAAGCAGAGGGCTTGAGCTTTCTGATCATGATTTCTCTGCATCCCTTGATCGAGAACTCGGGTCTGAAGGAGCTGCACTCACTCCTAATGAAGGAATGGAAACGCCTGTTAAACAGAGATTGTTGGTCGTTGCTAATAGACTCCCTGTATCTGCTGTGAGAAGAGGTGAAGATTCTTGGTCACTTGAGATAAGTGCAGGGGGTCTTGTGAGTGCTCTTCTGGGTGAGTTTTTGCTCTGTGCTCTGCTTGTTACTGCCCCCTGTTCGTTTTCATTCGCATTAGGACTTTAGCTATGTGGTCATTAAATTATAATATATGTTACATATATTTTCTTTAGTGCTTTCCATTACCACTTGTTGCAGGTGTGAAGGAGTTTGAAGCACGATGGATTGGTTGGGCTGGTGTGAACGTGCCGGATGAGGTTGGGCAGAAGGCGCTCACTGCAGCTCTGGCTGAGAAGGTAAACAATTTGGATTTTGGTTTTTATTGGCCATAAATATAACAAAGGACACATTTGAACGTTTCGGATTCTGGGAGTTGTTAAAAACATTTTCATTTTGCACCACTGTTTTTGAGGATATTGCTCTTTATATGTCTTTTCTTTTTTGGCTCAATGTAGAGGTGCATCCCTGTTTTCCTAGATGAAGAGATTGTTCATCAGTATTATAATGGATATTGCAACCATGTTTTATGGCCTCTGTTCCACTATCTTGGACTTCCACAAGAAGACCGCCTTGCGACTACAAGGAGTTTTCAGTCACAGTTTTCTGCGTACAAGAAGGCAAATCAAATGTTTGCTGATGTGGTTAACGAACACTACCAAGCCGGTGATATCGTCTGGTGTCACGACTACCATCTGATGTTTCTACCAAAATGCCTCAAGGAATATAACCCTGAGATGAAAGTTGGGTGGTTTCTACACACTCCCTTTCCATCTTCTGAAATCCACCGAACTCTGCCTTCCCGATTAGAGCTACTACGTGCAGTTCTAGCTGCAGATTTAGTTGGGTAATATGATCACCTCTCTAACACTTAATCATATTATCTAGTATATGACCTTCCTTATTATTGATTCAGTTATAACACAGAACGACTAATCTGTAGGAAAATCAAGCCTTTTATTTTCTTTACTATAGATTTTTCCTTACACATATATTCAATGTGCTTTATTTTAATGAGCTCTGGTGTCCGAGGACTTGATTTTACTTCACTTTATATGGAACTCTCTTACACATTTAACTGAAATCTTTATCCAGTTTCCATACCTATGATTATGCGAGACATTTTGTAAGTGCCTGTACTCGTATTCTCGGACTTGAAGGTACTCCTGAAGGAGTAGAGGATCAAGGTAGACTGACTCGTGTAGCTGCGGTATGTTGAAATGAATTTATTTAGACGTTGTCTTGTTCTTAATAATCCATTTGCTCCTTCATTAATTTTAAAGCACATCACCAGTCCAAAAAATTGTAAATTATTTACTCATAAAATATACCTTTACATTTTTCTTATTAATCTGTGAAATGCAGTTTCCAATAGGAATTGATTCAGAAAGGTTCATCTCTGCTCTTGACGATCCCCAAGTCCAGAAACACATTAAAGAATTGAAAGAACGATTTTCTGGAAGAAAGGTTTGTTCTATCAATCCTTTTCTTCTTCTCACATTCTTTAGGCCAGCATTCAAAAGCATTTGTCTCGCATTCCCCAAATTTGAGAACTATTAAGTTAACGACTTTTTTGTGTGATTAGATTTCAGCAGTTTCACTTACTAAATCAACTCATTCTTAGAAAGAGGAATCGTAAGATAATAAATATAGTGAATTTTTTACTTGGTCAATCTAGGGCAGAGTTTTAGATTCAACTCAATCTTTCCCATCTCTACTTAGCAATTTTTTTGATATTTCTCGATAGTTTCTTCCATTGAGTTTGAACTCTAATTTGTTACAGGTAATGCTTGGTGTGGATCGCCTTGATATGATAAAAGGAATACCACAAAAGATACTTGCATTTGAAAAGTTTCTAGAGGAAAATCCAGACTGGCATGATAAGGTGGTTTTGCTGCAAATTGCTGTACCAACAAGAACAGATGTTCCTGAATGTATGGTCATATGGTGGCTTCTCTATATTTTTCTTTTCCTTATATCTAGTTATTAAATTATTTGTTTATTTGTTACTTTTTTTAGGTTATGCTAATTATTGTGAACTTTTCTCAGTCCACAATTACGTTTCATTTTGTTTCTCTTTGTTATGTAGATCAAAAACTAACAAGTCAGGTTCATGAAATTGTTGGGAGGGTCAATGGAAGATTTGGAACTTTGACTGCAGTTCCGATTCATCATCTGGTTAGAGTTCTAGCTAGCAGACATTAATGATATGGTTTATGCTGCTTAAGTACCAATACTGTTGACAAAATCAGCACAATTTTATCTGTTTCTATCTTACTAATCTCATGTACTCATCCGTATACCGATGAAGTATTCTTCAGTTACCTGATGACTGTATGAATCTTCTGATGATGCTTTTAGTGTTTTGCATTTATCATGGACTCAAGTCAGCAAATTTTGTCTTATAGATTCTAACACAGTCTTGGCATTCAATTTACAGATTTCTGATTCTAGTTCATTTAAATTCCTCTACCATTTGAAATGTAAGCTTTTAAAATTTCATGTGACCTAAAGCACTTCTGAACTTCAATGTTGAATAAATTAGAAAAAATCGAAAATCATCACATTCAGTGTCATGTACATCATCTGCAGTTTTGATTTCTGCTCCAAGATTTCCTTTTATTTGCTTATATCTATGACTGATGCACCCTTCATGCTGCAAATCCTCTGGATATCAAGTTTGCAATGAGATTTAGAAATATCTGAAGCAAAGTTTTGATTTTTCTGCAGGATCGTTCCCTTGATTTCTATGCCTTGTGTGCGCTTTATGCTGTAACTGGTAATAATCACCCCCACCTACATAAATCTCTAGTCGACATTATAGATAACTTCCATTTTGAAATGAATGAACCTAGTTCAAATTGTAAACAGAAAGCGCTTCAACCAAACACTGATGCTGTAATACAAATCTCAAATGGTTGCCTCTGAGTGGAGGCTCAAATCTGCTGCAAATCATACCAAAACTTGCAGTTTTAATTAGTCTAGTGTGATGCTTTTTTACTTATGGTGCCATTTATGCCGCCTATGTGATTTGTCAGATGTAGCACTTGTTACCTCCTTGCGGGATGGAATGAATCTCGTCAGCTATGAGTTTGTAGCATGTCAAAATTCCAAGAAAGGGGTTCTTATCCTCAGTGAAGTAATTATCTTTCTCTGTAAATCTTTTTTAGTACTTGTAAACTGTTGTGTGGTTATCTCAATCAACTTTTAATCATCTGCAGCAAATATATGTTTGTTTTTAAAGTTGAAAAAAGTATTGTGTTGTTTGAAGATTGAAAAAACTTCAGACCTTGTTTGATCTCAACAAGCTCAGCATGCAAAAGATACTTCATTCATCTGGTTCTTTCTAAAGTTGCATACATTAATTGAAATTCATGGCAACCTTTTTTTTTTTTTTTAGAGTAAAATATCACTGGCTGGTCATATATAATTTGTTTTATAGAAATTTTCAATATTTTATTTGTCTATCCATTTATTATTTATTTCCTTTTTCTATTGATTCTACCTATTTTATCCATTGATTATCACAGATTTATTCATTAGCTGGTTTACTTGTAGTTTGCTGGAGCAGCACAGTCACTTGGTGCTGGAGCAATTCTTGTAAATCCTTGGAATATCACAGAAGTTGCTGCTGCAATAGGCCAAGCTTTGAATATGCCTGTTGAAGAAAGAGAGAAACGTCACCGGCATAACTTTGAGCATGTGACAACTCATACTGCTCAACAGTGGGCTGAGTTCTTTGTAAGGTGTGTAAATAATGAGATGGTTTTGAATATGCCTGATAACTGGTGGGAATGATCTACATAAGAGGAACTCAAGGGATTGTAGAGGTCTTGAAGTTTCACCACATCCTCTGCAGGAGCATCAAATCAAAATAATGTTTGTGCGCTAATAAATGATCATGAGCAAAAACTTTATCATTTGGAAGATCTTAAAAAGACATACAAATTCAAAACTGTGATAAAAGTTAGTAAACAGTTTGTTTCTCTCATCTTTACATTTCATCTTAAGCAATTTATGGCATCTATACTATAAAGGAACTCTGTAAGGATGTCTCATTTTGTAGCATCATAAATCCTGGTGGATCATTTAACAAATTTAGATCCGAGAAAGCTGAAGAATTTAGTAAGAGGGTAAGAGATTATTCTTGGCTTTGAGTTGGATTTAGCTAGCTGGAGGTAAGGGTTAAGAATTTTGAAATATGCCTGTGCAGATTAGGTTCTTGTTGGCATTTGCATTTATGATTTATAGTTCCTTTGCATATCTTTCTGTGGTAAAAGATGCATCCTAACTTGATTCTTTTCATGGTTTTGCTTTGTTTCCTTGGAGACCCAGTAATGTAAACACAGGCCTATAAACGGTTGATGACACTGTCTCTCTATAATGATATAATCCCTCAGAAAATCTAAAATAGGCATGCAGAATTGACACAATCATGTGGATTATGCACTAATTTGGTGCCATTAGACTTGGAAAGCCAACCTTGTGGCTATTCTTCAAGTCATTCTGTCATTGAGCGAGCAACATTTTGCTTCACACTTCCAGTCCTGAGAAACCCTCGGTTTTCTTTCTTGAGGTTATTTTCCTTCTCACGCTTACCTTTTTCCTAGTAACTTTCTATTAAGTCACAGTAAGATTAAGAAAAAAAAAATATAAGTTAAGCTGACATGTACTCATCCCGGACCTCACCTCTTTGACCTGCATAACCACTGTTTACTAGCTTCTATTTTATGTCCCCATTCAATAGAAAGGAACATCATCAGCTGGAAATCCAAAATTTGAGATAAAGCCTCCGTGGTTATATCATGCATTTTCTCTGGAAGATAAACCTTTTTCCTTTTCTGTTAGGCAGTTTTGTAAGTTTTATTTCTCTGTTGAACAGTTTGCTTGCTTGGCTTTCTGATCTTGAACTTATTTGAACTTGCTATAATGTTCCATTTGTCATTATGACGGATTGAGATTAGGAACTTATCTATGCGATAAAAGTTACACTGTATTTGTACTTATAGAAAGAAATACCTTGAATGAATCATAAAAATTAAAAGGTTACACACTGTTGTCAAAGAAACTTTTTGAAATAACCCAACAAAATCCAAAAACTTTTGATGATTCAAAAGTCTCTGTTCCCGTACTATTCGATGGGAGAGTCTAGTTTTGTTCTTTTCTCTTTATCAGTTATTTGAGAACCAGACAATTGGAAAAAGGCACCATTACTAATATTTTGAAAGCTCTATAATCTCTTATCTTATCCAAACACTTCAACAACTTATTTGTAGAAAAATAAGATGTAACATCCTCCGAGCTCCAAAAGCATCTTATAAGATGGAAGAGCTTATCATAAACTTTAGTCAAATTCCCTCTAGATGATATTGCAATTTGTGTGCGGTTCCATGATTAAGCAATCGAACATAATAATGGCAATGCATGAGAAATTACTGAAATACTGTCGTGAAAATCTCTAGGAGATCTTTCGAGATGGTTTTTCTAATAAAATACTTCAATTGTTGCATATACATTTCTATAACACTCTTTTAAACCTTGCAATATATTTGATCTTGAACTATGTTTCCTAAAGGATGATGTCCAAACTCGTACCTCATAGAGTTTGCAAGGAACCATTTCAAGTATTTTCATTGGTCGATATTCCATTAGTTTGGGATAAGAATAGTCGCTGATTAATGGAACAATGCAAACAAGGAAAGTCGGCCAAATGGATCCTTAACCTTGGGAAAATGATTGGTTTAGGCTGGGCATGAGTGTCCCGCTCTGGAACTTGTCAGTTGTAAGAAAATTGCTCGAGCTAATCCCATTACGAGAGCAGCTCGTTGCATTGCTGGCCAGGGGACGGATTGGGAACAGACCCTTTGGAAGCCTTCCCCGGATGTATGGACAAGGCTTTGTGACAATTTGAGTCAAGCGAAACATATATATCTTTCAAGCTTCTTTGAATATTATGGAGCCTCAACAGTTGTGTTTGAGCTTGGTTTCATTATTAAATGAATCGAGTTTTGTCGAACTTTAGTTGAACCAAACATGAATAGTGCTCAATCAACCTGGTCAATCTACACATCTTATTATTTGCACTAATTGAGCCAAGCTTCATATACTGAAAAGGTATATAAGCTTGTTTGTCATGTTTGACAAATTGAGCTCAAATGAATGTTTAGCCACCTATATGGAATCGAGAATTAAGTGGTTTTTGTTTGTTCATCAATCCCTATAATAGCAGTTAAGAATTAAACATATAGGTCATTCAAATTGTCCTTATTAATGATTTGCAGTTGAGTGGATGTTTGGTTTCTTTTTATACCTTCGGATTCATTTTTGTAATAGTTTTTTGGTTTTTGTTCTCATCAATCCATTGCCTTTTGTTGTCGCCACCTTTCCCTGTGATTTTGCTGAGGTTCGAGGAGTTCTTTCATTTTTGAACACTTATCTAGAATAAGTAAATCCAACCTTAAAAGAAGTATGTGAACAATTTTACTACCTTAGTAGTACATATGCACCTAAATTTTCCTTTTAAAGTCAAAAGAAAAGAGAAAACACGTGGTGGTCAAGTGATGTCCATATCAAATATAAAAAAAAAAAAAAAACAGCTGTCTGAATTCTTAATATCATGCTTGCTGATTGTAAGATGAATACATGTTTTTGGTTGTAGTTATTAATATTACAATCTTTCTATGATGCAAATTATTTAGAATATATGTACACAGTATAATGGGTGGATGCAGGGCTTGAATCTTTCTTTTATTGGGCCTAGTTGATGTGATATCATGTTGAATGACCCCGTCACTTAGGCTATGTTTATTTCTAGCTGGAGGGGTCGGGGAAAATCCGACTTTGTAATTCTGGATGTAATAAAGATGAATAGTGGAAAATGTATGTTTGTTTTAGGATTGCTAAGTTAATCAACCGCCCCTGGTTAGTTTAAGAGTAGTTTTTCTCTGTTTTTTATATTTTTGTTGTTGAAATATAATATTTGCAGATCTTTTGTCCTGATGGCTGTCGTGTTTACCTGAGATCTAAGCTCTCCTCTATAAATGCTTGCAGTGAACTGAATGATACAGTTATTGAAGCTCAGCAGAGAATAAAAAAAGTTCCACCGCAACTTGTCGTCAGTGATGCGGTCAGGAGTTACTTACAGTCTAATAATCGCTTACTTATATTGGTATGCTCAATTTTATTGTCGAGTTTTAAATTTCAAACAGAAGCATCTGAAAAAATGAATAAATATTTTTATTATAATCCTGTGAAGAATGCTGTACAGTGTACACTTTTATTGATTAATGCTATATTTAGTTTATTATGAAGAGTCAAATTATTTGTCTGGATTGATGTTTCTCATTGATTACATTTCCAGTTAAAGTAAGCTCTCTTTCTGTCCATTTTGTTTGATTTCCTTTTGAGAACCTATCTTTGGTTATTTTTCGAAATATGGTAAATCAAAATACCTAGTCTCAGAATAAAATTTACATTTAATTGTGAGAGGTCTATGCCTGCTTGCTGTTGATATGATACTTATCGTGTTACCTGCTTTGCCGCTTTATTAAATGGAACTCTGTACATTGGATAAAGAACATAAGTGCCAGCAATGGATCAAATCAAACTTTCACAAGTAATGTCCCAACTGAAAGGACATAAAACTGGAAATGTTAAAAATCAGTAAAGTGGAAAGAATTAGCAACCTACCCCATATATGTTTAAGAATTAAAAGTCATACAATTTATTACCAGTTTTTGAAGGCAGCAAGTAGAATATCTTTTGCTCAAAAGGGAAGAAAATAAATAAATAAATATAAATATATATATATATATAAATATACATATATATATATTTATAATATCTTTCCATTCAGGAGGCAAAAGGAACATGGTGTATATCAAATCTTTAATGCTTTTCGCTTTTCCTAGAGTGGCAGAATGAGCAATATCAATGATTAATTCTTGATGATTGACAAGTGATTTTTTTTTCCTGAATACTGTTTGACTGTTGTGAATATCCTTCACATTTGTCTCAGCTGATAGTTCTTGAAGCACAAAATCAAAAGCTGAGAACTAATGTATACACTATCAGTTGGCAAGTGTCCATTGGTGTCTGAGTCTGTTTAGATCTCTAAATAACAAAATTTTCAGTACCAGCAATTTTCAACAACGAACAAACTGTAATGTTGTGCATGTCTATCTTAGAGACATGCTCAATATTATATTTAGATCTCTTTTATGAGAACTCTGGTTGATGTTGGGGAAGTGTGCTATGCTTGTCAACTTTTTTTTTTTTCTCTCCTCCAATCATGGCAGTAGGGGTGCTGATATTATTTCAGTGGTAATCAGTCTCCTAGCTCATCTCCCTCAGGAATGGGGGACAGATTATAACAAGTGGATCATTATTGTTATTATTTTTTAAGTTGATCATTTGATATAGTTTAGTTGTTTATTTACTTCTGTACAGGGCTTTAATTCTGCACTAATTGAACCAATTGATACTCCTGGAAGTAGAGGGGGAGATCAGATCAAAGAAATGGAACTTAAATTGCATCCTGATCTGAAAGGACCTCTGACAATTCTTTGTAGTGATCCAAATACAACAATTGTGGTCCTCAGTGGAAGTGACAGAACTGTCCTCGATGAAGTGCGTCATCTATCATTTGCTCTTGCCATTTATGCTGTCTGCATAACTTATGAAATAATTGCTTTTGTAGAACTTCGGTGTGTATGATATGTGGTTGGCAGCCGAGAACGGGATGTTCCTACGATCTACAAAAGGAAAATGGATGACAACAATGCCAGAGCACTTAAATATGGATTGGGTTGACAGTGTAATGGTAGGTGTGATAGTCTTATCATCAATTGTATGCACATCTGAACTCCAAATTATTGATTTAGTGATTCTGACAACTATTGCAGCAAGTTATTGAATATTTCACTGAAAGAACCCCAAGATCACATATCGAGCAGCGTGAAACTTCACTTTTATGGAACTATAAATATGCAGGTAAGGAGTTCAATTATGTTAATATTCAAGCCTTACCATTTCTGACTTTTTTTTTTTCTTTCCAGAATTTATACTTTCTTTTTCTAATGTCAGATGTTGAATTTGGACGATTGCAAGCTAGAGACATGCTGCAACATCTCTGGACTGGCCCAATATCTAACTCATCTGTTGATGTGGTTCAAGGAAGTCGCTCAGTTGAGGTGCGACCAGTTGGTGTCTCTAAGGTAGTTACTTGAACTTCACTTTGCAGGGTACCTTGATAGCTAATGTACTTTGACTGACTGTACTGATGAGTAATTCTGTTTTCCTGGTCCGTCACCTCTTCCTGTTTACAGGGAGCCGCCATTGATCGTATACTGGGAGAGATTGTTCATAGTAAAGCCATATGTACCCCAATAGATTATGTCTTGTGCATTGGACATTTTTTAGGAAAGGTATATTTTCTATTCTTTCCTAACTTGAGCATGTCATACATGGTATCCTATACAATTACTTTGTGGACAAGTGCCTTAGCCTGGTGCCAGAATAGACTCAAAACGTCACTCTATTTTTTCATAGTTAGTATACGAAATCTGGCTACATGAAAGAGAGGAGGAAAGAAAAAGGTCCTTTATTGAACTCACCCCCACAAGTTAAGCAAGTTCCCTGGGGAGCTAAATCAGTTTGTCGTGATTAATATTGTCGAGTTCATCATGTCCTGGTTAATCTGAACCTCTATTTCCAGTGGCATTTAGTCAAGTTCATCATGTCATTGCATTAAGTAGGGTTCTATTTTGCTACAAATAATTCAAATTTGAATGAGCTAAGTTCCACACCATATGCTTAGTACTTGTGTGTTGTTAAATACTGTTTTACATTTTGGAAAAAACAGAATATTGCTTACTAGCTAAAAGCTTTTGGTGTGTCATTCATATACAGATTTAACATTAGAACTCTGGATTTGCTATGCATTAGATACTAAGAAGGGCATTTTCTAATATTTCGTTTTCTTCTTATTATGTCTTCTGTCTTTGCTTCAGGATGAAGATATATACACATTTTTCGAACCAGAGCTTCCCCCTCATGCAACGGGTGTACAAAGAAGCAAAACAAGTGATGCGACTGAGCATGGGAGTGAAAAAAGGCCAATTCCAAAGCTTGCCTCTAGTAAAAGCAGCTCCAAGTCTCAAGGAAAGAGTAATCATCTGCTAGATGGGTCGAACACTGACAAGAAGTCGACAGGCAACAAGGCGTCTAGCTCTGGGGGCAGCAAACCAGAAAATAATACTTGTTGGAATGTGCTCGATCTGAAAAAGGAGAACTATTATTCTTGTGCTGTCGGGCGGACTCGTACAAATGCTCGGTATTTGCTTAACTCATCTGAGGATGTGGTTATGTTTCTCAAGGAGATGGCAACAGCATTGGCATCCAACTCTTCCTATTGACATCATGCTTCTTAACGTGTCCAACTTATGCTGCCTTAGCTTTGCACTAGTCTCTCTCTAAGACTCAACTTTCAAAATCATCCAATTTCTCTCTACTATATTTGCATGTATAGGAAGTGAAGCTTCTTTCGATCTTTTGTTATCCCTTTTTTTTTTTCTGGCCTTTCTTTAGGTTTACAATTGCATCTCTCTAGATATGCTTTATTAAAAAAAGATATCAATGAACTTCTATAAAACACAATTGTTTCTATACACCAGGTGCACGGATCCTAGATCCGTGTAATTGGGTCAACCCGATCCAAAAGTGTCTTTCACGCGTCCCCACACGCCCAAACCCTAACTCAAATTCTAGTTCTGCTGTATATTGACATAACTTTTTAGTTTAGCGAACTTAACCTTTTAGTTTAGCGAACTTAACCTTTTAGTTATTTGCACTTAACCTTTTGCAGTGTTGAGTAGTGAAAAAAATTATAAGTTATTCACTGAAAAGGTTATGAAATTTGTACATAAAGGTTATAGTATTACAGTATAAATGTTATATCATTACAACATAAAGATTTCGGTTATATTGAATTTTTTTTATAGTGAAAAAATTATAAGTTATTTATTGAAAATGTTATGAAATCTGTATATAAAGGTTATATTATTACAACATAAATGTTATATTATTACAACATAAAGGTTTTGGTTATATTGCATGAATTTTTATAGTGAAAAAAGTATAAGTCATTCAGTGAAAAGGTTATGAAATCTGTACATAAAGGTTACACTATTACAACATAAAAGTTATGACATAAATTAAAAAAAAAAGGGCGCGGATTCGGGTTAAACCGGATCCGACCTGACCCGTATGCCCAGTTGCATGGATCATAACTCATGCACTTGATGCACACAAACACTACTCTTTATAAAATAGTTTCACAGGATTCAACCAATTGTCTTGATTAGGGGTGGAGATTAGAACGGAAATTTTCGATATCCGTTGAATTTGATCCAAATTTTTTTGATTTTGGAACGAATATTTTTAATCCGAAAATCCGAATTTCGATTTTTCTGAAAATTTTCGGATGGAAATCGGAATTAGTTTTGAAAATTTTGGAAATTCCGAAATCCGATCCGAAATATTTTCGAAATTCAATTTTCGGAAATTTTGATTTTCGATCCAATCCGAAATTCCGATCCGATTTTCGATTTATTTTCAAAATAATATAATATATTTTATATACATTTACTAAATGTAAATATAAATATACATATTATAGTATACTTTATAATATTATATACTATATAATATATTTTAAATACTTTATACTATGTGTAAATATGAGCACCTTTGGGCGGAGCTTTCTCAATTCCAGCTAACTACTAGAAGAAATATACATATTATAATATACTTTATAATATTATATATTATATAATATATTTTATATATTTTATACTATATGATATGTATATAGTATAGTTTATACTATAGTTTAATTTTATACTATATACTACAGTTTATACTGTAGTATCTGTAGTTGTTTAGTATTATTTTATAATATATACTATATATTATAGTTTATATTGTAGTTTTTTAATTATATTATATTATATACTACATATTATATACTATATGCTATAAAAGAATACTATATACTATATATTATATATTTTATTACATATAGTATAGTTTATACTATAGTTTTATTTTATTTTATTACATATTATATACTTTATTTTAATCTCTCATATCTTTGGTAGATATTATATTGATGTTAAATGTTTGGAATATCGGATTCGAGGTCGTATTATTTTTTAGGATATTAGAAAAGGCTACATAGCTAATTGACCAACAAATTAATTTCGAAAATATTTGAATTTCTGAATTTTTTAATTTCTGAAAATTCAGAAAATTTTCGAAAATTTCCGAAAATAATTCCGAAATTTCCGAAATCGGATTGGATTTCACATTTCCGTAAATTTTTGGATGGAAATTGGAATTGGTTTTTCATTTTCGAAATTTTTTGGAATTTTTCCGAAACACCATATTTCCGATTCGATCCGTTCGATTTCCACCCCTAATCTTGATTGTGGATTCTCTATCTCTCTATCTGTTACGATATGGAACCTACGTATTACATTACTCTATTTCATTTTATATTTTTAATAAAATATAATTTGCTTAGCACTCGGAATATATAATAAGATGGCAAAATGATAGTTGCAAATTAGACTGAGAGTGTGAGTTTGAATCCTGAGGAAGTAAAATAAATTTTTGCTTCATGAGTAAGACCATGTTAGTTATTAATGGAGCCACATTTGTTTATTTATATGGTAGCATTGAATGACTTGTTTGCTTCTTGAATCTTGAGTGAGACTTTGATAGTAATATGAAACATCTCCCCGCCGTTTATAAGGTTTGTTATTTTCAAATTAGTCAAGAAATTTTTGATATTTGACGTGTTTGAATGTTGATATGTTTGCTAATGTTATAAATACATATTAAGCATCAAGATTATAATCTTAATATAATTTTTATATATCATAATTTCAAATTAAATAATGTTTATTTTTAATTTATGATAATAAAAGTTTATTATTTCACAAATTTAATTTGTTCTCTCTATATATATATTATGTATAGAAAAGTAAAAAAATCAAATCTAAAAAGTCTAAATTTTGGTACGTTTTCTTTTAAATTATTTGAGAAAACATTAATTTATAAACAAATTTTGATATAATAATTAAAAATTATCTCAAATATAAAAACTCATGCAACGTACGACATAAATATTAGTTTATGATAAAATGAATACTAGTTTATGATAAAATGGAGTAACGATTCCATATAATTTAAATCGAGTGTATATAATACTAGCTTAATTGGTTGTCGTGATGGGAGCTGCATTCTGACATTGATTGATTAGTTGGCAATCAAACTGATTTGTCGTACCATCCAAATTTAGATGAAATTATTTAAGATGAAAAGCTCAATTTTGTCTTTTTAACTACATGAGTCCCACAATTTATTATTGAGATGACACCCAGAATTACCCTTAACAAATATAGTGTGATTCAATTCTATCATCTTTCATATAATAATATTCTTTTATTAAGGGTAGCAACTCAAAATACCACAATAGATATAATCATTATCCTTTTCTACCATATTTATATAAAAGTAACTATTTTCTATCATAAAATTTAAATTTGGGTACTTTTCTACCACTTTTTTTTTTACTAATGTTGATGTGAATAGTAGATAGAGACCATGTTTAATTGATGATTTGTACTGTTTGATCCATTGATGACCGAACTGACAATTGAATAGTGTATGTTTTTTGATCTATTTAACCACTATAATGCATGATAATTTTTCTCATTTTCATTTTTATTTTTTTCAAAATACTCGTTTACCCCCTTAAATTGTCGTTTACCCCCTTAAATTGCCATTTATCGCCTTAAAATGCTGTTATTCTGTCTAAAATTATCATTTTAGGGGTAAATGACAAGTTAAGGGGTAAACAACAATTATACCAAAATTGTTGTTTACCACCTTAAATTGTCGTTTACGCCTAAAACGGCGAAATTCTGCCTAAAATTATCATTTTAGAAGTAAACGACAATTATACCAAAATTGCCGTTTACCCTCTTAAATTGTTGTTTACCCCTAAAACGGTGAAATTCTGCCTACAATTGTCGTTTTAGGGGTAAACGACAATTTAAGGGGGTAAACGACAATTACACCAAAATTGCCGTTTACCCCCTTAAATTGTCGGTTATCCCTAAAACGGCTAAATTCTGTTTAACATTGTTGTTTTAGGGATAAACGACAATTTAAGGCGGTAAACGATAATTTTGGTATAATTGTCGTTTACCCCTTAAATTATCCTTTATCCTTAAAACAGTAATTTTAGATAGAATTTTGCCGTTTTAGAGGTAAACGACATTTTAAGGCGGTACACGACAATGTGTACCGCCTTAAAATGTCGTTTACCCCTAAAATGTTGAATATACAATTGCCGTTTCGTGCCTACAATAACAACATATCCCTAAATTGTCATTTACTATACAAATTATAACACCAATTCATTCATACACCCCTAATATATAAAACAAACTTCAGCCCTAATTTCATGACCAAATTGTAGAAATTTCAAAAACATAGTATTGGGAATAAATTGCCGTTTACTAAGCTCGTCTTCCATCATACAATGACTGGGTAAACTTCACGAATTTTTGAAGTTTTTTGCAATCAAAATTCCAAAAAATTCACGCGAATTGTCATTTATCGTGAGGGAGGAAATAGCGAAAATTTTGAAAGGGAGAAGGAGTAAACGACGATAATTTTATAAGGTAGTAAATGATACAGTAAAAACCAAAAAAATATGTAGTGGAGGATTCAATTCTGACGAAAAGCTGCATACACACATCAATTGCATTCAATCAGTAAACCCCTTTGACTCAAAAATATATTTTATAATAGAAAAGAGATAAGTTATATATTTTATGATAAAAAAAGATAAAACTTATATTTTTTGTAATATAATGAATCATTTCCTCTTTTTTATACTACAATTCAAATAATAAATACTCAAATTATCACATTTTGTCCATAACTCATCCCCATGATTTGATAATTAATGGCCCACCCACTACCATTACATTCAATATAACTATCACGTAGTCAAAGTCAAAAGATTTCCGTGTTTTATCCTCAATTTCGTATAAGATTTATTTAGGATTGTTAAAAAAATTCTTGGGAAAATGCTCCAAATAACCAAAAATATTTAACTGTATATGAAAATATCTAAAAATATTTAAATGTTCCTTAAATATATCCAATTTATTATAATTTTACTCTAAATTACCCAAAAAATACACATTTCAGTCAATAACCACAGGTTAATGGAATGACGTTTGAAAGGAGTTTGAAAAGAAAAGTATAATATTAGACTATAATATTTTAATATCTTGCATTTTTATAATAAATTTTTCATGTAGTTGAACTGAATATAATAATTTAAATATTGCTATAAATAGATACACGAAAATGAACTTTAATTTTAATGTAGGGGCTACACGAAATTCCAAGTAATTGAGACATAAATTCGTGTAAGGTTCAATTCAGTAAGACACAAGGCTACATGAAATAATGACTATATAGCCCTACACGAAATTTCCTTTATAGGGCTACATGAAATTAATGTTGTTGGATTATAGGGCTACACGAAATTCCAAAATAGGGCTACACAAATTAATGTTGTTGGATTATAGGACTACACCAAATTCCAAAATATGGCTACACAAAATTAATGTTGTTGGACTATAGGACTACACGAAATTTTCTCTACAGGGCTACACGAAATTTCTTCTATAGGGTTACACGAAATTAGGGCAATATGGGTATAGTGCTATACGAAATTCCAAAATAGGGCTGCACGAAATTAATGTTGTAGGACTATAGGGTTACATGAAATTTTCTCTATAGGGCTACACAAAATTTCCTCCATAGTGCTACACGAAATTTCCTGTATAGGCCTACACAAAATTAGGGGTATAGGGCTACATGAAATTTCTATTATAGAACTACACAAATTTAGGGTTGTAGGGTTATATGGCTATACGAAATTTCCTATATAGGCTTACACGAAATTAGGACTATTGGGCTAGACGAATTTCGTGCAAGGTTAATTAAACTTTATGTCCTTATTTTTGGCGTAACACTGGGCTATACGAATTTGGGCTTCTCAATATAATGAATTTAATTATATTTAATGAGTTGGGTTGACTTTCATATATATATTCAATTATATTAATAGTTCAATTGATGTTGAAAGGTGTCAGAGGGTGGTCGATCAAAAAATTGGGTAGTTTGAGATATTAATATTTTAAATTGGGTAAAATAGACATAATTAAATTTATATTGAGTATAAATAGTATTCACTATTTGAAAGTGGGTAATTTCGATTATTGGGCCAAAATTCTTTTCATTTTTACTTTCAGTTGCGGCCACACATTTTCGTATAAGAGTGAATATACTTTGAGGGTTGGGCATTTGACCATTTTCGTGTAAGAGTGAAGTATTTGCATGGACAAAGAGAAGCGAAACGATCCTTAAACCATTTTTGTGTAAGAGAGGCATTTTTGTGGATGAAGCGAAGCAAAGCGGTGGACATTTTTTATTTTTTTTCGTGGACGAAGACAAGTGAAAAACGATCTATCTTTGATTAATTTGAAATGGATTTAGAGCTTTTGCAAAAACATGTTAGTTTTTATAGATTCGTGTAATTTGAACTGTTGTTTTCGAATTTGTATCTTCGAATTATTTGTTTATCTGAAATCGTATTTTGTATAAGACTGAAAATGGGTTAATTTTCGTGTAAGGCTGAAAATGGGTTAATTTTCGTATAAGACTGAAAATATTAATTTCGTGTAAGTCTATTTGTCAACTATTAAAATGTTCAGTTCAAGCCCTACATGAAAATGGAAAATTTTAAATAAGATCTTATACTATTAAATTCTAGCATTAATTGAATAGAACTCAAGACTTACACGAAAATTATGATATTACAACATCTTATACAATTAAATTCAAATCTTACACGAAAATTATAAAATCTCAACAACATCTTATATTATTGAATTCAAGCCCTACACAAAAATTATAAGATCTCAACAACATCTTAGTCAGAAATTCAAGAATTAAATAATTATATGATGCCTTCAAAAGATACATACCTTTACATGAAATGATCTTCCAGAGAAGCTTTTTAAAATAATGTTGAGCCGAGATCCTCTTCGAATAATTTCAGAAAGCAACTTCTGTCAATAATAATTTATTGATGTTTTAGTGGTGCATTCCATTTCGTGTATGAAATGACATTAAATAAACGAGCTTATAAGTCTAATGTTGTATGCATGTGATTTATTCTTATCTTTATCGTTTTTAAGCTTTAAATATGCATGCATGTATGCATATTTTTCAGCTTTCAATCACATCACCATTGTGTTCATGTAACATTCCAGTACAAATTTATACTTTTAGAGTAGTTTTAGACAATATTATAGTGAAAGTGGCAAATTTTTAATTATATGTTTTGGTGTAAAGGTGCTCATTCCTCATGTATTATTAGATGTTTTATTTTAGAATAAAATATTGAGTGTATTTATTTAAATAGTATTTCATTCGATTTAAAATAAACTTCTTCACCCAACGGAAATTCTCGACAATATTTTTCCAAGCTAAACGCATTCTTTATCATACAATCCGGAATGTTGCAAAATCGAGTCATCAATTTTCACTATTTGGAGAGAATTTAACAACAATGTGATTACCTTAATAATTTTATTTAATTAATATACATACACTCTATGACCCAACAATTTTCATGGTTTGATTCACGATCATAACTTCTCATATTTTTCATAGAACCAAGACTTTTATCTTTATTCATATTGAATCATTTGTAAGCATGTTATTATATATTTATGCTGTTTTTTTTATCATTAAACATTTATTTTGGGTTAATGAAAATATCAATCTCAAATTGGTTAAATAAAATAATTTTCAATATAAATACTAAATTTAAATTAGTAAAATAAAGTACATTTAAGTTGAAATATTAATTAAATTCATATTAAAATACTAATAAATCATAAATGATAAAATTTACATTGAAATAATACTCTAACTAAAAATTAATAAAATCATCAATGACATTATAAAGACTAAAGAGTAGATGAATCATAAAACTTTTATTTTTGATTAATTAAAATTCTAATCTCAAATTGATTAAATAAAACAGATTTGAATATTAGTACTTTTATATTTCAATTTAAATCTGCTTTATTTTACTAATCTGAAATACTAATGAATCATATATGATAAAATTTATATTAAAATAATAACTCTGATTAAAATAAATAAAATCATCAATGATGTTATCAAAAGTAGATGACAATGACATATCTAGGAAGCTCAAGAAATCCTACATGTGATAATTTTTGAGACACACATATGTTGGGATTTAATCACCAAAATCTACCAAATACACACTAAGAAATTAATTATGAATCTGTAATGAATAGCTTTCAAAATCTGAATCAAACAAAGTATAAAATGTAAATCAAACATGCAAGAATTTAAGTGGTTCGGACTACAAATCGAGTGAGACATCAAGCTACAAAGAACGAGTGAGACATCAAGCTACAAAGAAAGGGCCGTAGATTAGGATTTTCACTAGCCACACATAATACTCTAATCTTTCTTATCTTTCTGATTTCTCAAGATCTAAGCATAATAATACAACTGAGTATACTTCACTATATATAGAACAAAAGCCCCAAGGTAATTTCAAGAATCGGTTGACTGATAAACGTGAATTTCTGTCACAAATTCAGTTTTTGCATCGAAACCCTAATCTGTAGATTAGTTCATAACTAACTTAACAGATTTTATCCGGTTCGGACATGAAATTTGCAACGTCCAATTCGACTCTTTTTCGACCGATTCTGAGCTCCCTCAATCTGGTTTCGAAATCAGTGATTTATTTTCGAGTTGATTTTGATATATATATATATATATATATATATATATATATATATATATATATATATATATATATATATATATATATATATATATATATCAAAATCTAGGCTTATAGGATGTCAAAGTTTTATACATTAAAGCAGTCAATTGATGTCGGCAGAATAATAGTTGTTTAATGTTCGTTTATTGATCAACACTTTTACTGTTTCTAATACTAAAAAATTCAAGTAATTTTCCTCTCAGTTCCATTGAATATTATTAATTTTTATTAAAAAGAATTAAGTGTAAGCATCTTACTATCTAAAAAACATTTCCAAAATGACTATTACACACTAAATTCTCATCAGAAAATGGAAGAAAAATTAGAAGTTCCACACAAAACTAAACCAAACATTTCATGAATTTATGTCTCCTAAATGCTGAAAAAAAATGCAACACAAATTCTATTACTCTGCAAGAATATGAGAGAAAGTCCATCACAAGCTCCAATTAGTTGAATGAGATTTCTTGAGTTGAATATAAGAAACTAAAAAGGACAAAAGTCAGAAAAGAGATGAAAAAGAGTATCACATCAAATTTATTCACTATAAATAATTTAAAAATATTACTGCCAGCAATACTTGCAGAAATACTCGTGAGCAACTACTGCAGAGGTGCTTGCAAACACTAGAACCAATTTCACCATTGTATTGTAGACTCTAAAATAAACAGTACCAAAAAGAAAAAGAAGTAATACAAAATGTAACACAAAGGTTGAACAATTTGAGTAACTTAAGCAACAGGGGTTTTCCTATTTGGTCCGTAAACGTACTTGATTAAGGACTCCTTTATGGTCAGCAACTCTGGGAACTCAGCCTTCAACTTGGAGGTGTCCAATTCGTTGTTACTTCTTGGAGCAACGATCACCTTTGCTTGCTCTTCGAGAGTGAAGTTGGACCACTTGAAATCTGGGTCGATGTATTCTTTGTACATTTCCAATATCTCATTGTGGCTCACAACACCAGGATTTGTAAAGTTGTATATGCCCCTGAGGTTTCGCTTTGCCATCTCGATTGAAATAGGAAGAAGCTCATCCAAGATTGTCATGCTGTTGGGAATGTTGACCACCTTGTTATACCTAGAAATCTTTGTGATGAAATTGCGCGGGTTGTTAAGGTCAGAAGAAATAGGCATCCGAACACGAAGTGTGCACACATTGTCGTATTCTTTCAAGAGCTCCTCCACCTGATAGTCAAACAACAAGTATAGAAATCATTAGTATGCGTCATAATGAGGTGTAATGCTAACAACCTTAAAATCATATTTTCAAAAGGGAAAGAACAGATGGCTATTCAATGATAACTTTGAATGAAATTTACCATGGCCTTTGTCTTTGAATAGAAAGAACCAGTAAAATTGGGTTTATCTTCCTCCTTAAAACCAATTCCAGAACCTTCAGGGTGTGCAGTATCGTATTCAAATATACACCCAGTGGCGTAGTTCATCATCAGGATCCCATGCTCTCTGCACACATCAGCCAAGGTCAAAGTACCAGCAACATTGGTACGAATAGTTTCGGTCTTGTGAGATTCACACCAATCAACATTGGGTCTACCAGTTACACCAGCAGCATTGAAAACATGAGTTGGCTTAATATTGGCGATATCAGCCAAGAGCGATGCACGATCTTGTAGACGCCCCTTTCCATATTCATAAGAAATCCCCTGTTTCTCACACATTTTTCCGAGCAAACCACCAATCCACCCAGTCCTACCATAGATCAAGAACTTGAAGGCTGGTTTATGAGGAGAAGAGCCATTTTTGGTAGCTGGAATGACCATTTTGTTCTCGCTAGCATTTCCAGATACTTCAGAGCTGCCAGATTCAGACTTCTCAGGTACTCTTTCCAGTCCACCGGGCATCATCAGCATTCTAGGATGAGGAAGAAGAGCACCAGAGACATCACCCCACCAATCGGGATTGCTGGTGTACCACTCGATGGTCTTCTTCAATCCCTCTTCCCATGTGGTCCTTTCTGACCAACCCAAATTCTTCAGCTTCTGGTCATCGAGGAAATATCTTTGATCATTGAAAGGCCTGTTCTCCACAAACTCAATGCTTTTATCAGGATCCATGTTAAATAGGTTGCATATGTCTTGAGCAACATTAATGACCCTTCTCTCCTTCTTTGTTCCTATGTTGTAAACATGACCAACTTCTCCCTTGTGAAGAACTACCTCAAATGCCTCAGCAACATCCTCACAATAAAGGTAACTTCGCACATTAGAACCATCACCATGAATTGGAAGAGTTTTACCTCTCATAGCCAAAAGGACAAACTTGGGAATCAACTTCTCAGGAAACTGATTGGGACCATAAACATTGTTCCCTCGCGTAGTAATCACAGGCAATCCATAAGATCTACCGTAAGCCATAACAAGCATTTCTGCCCCTGCTTTTGTTGCTGAGTATGGATTTGTGGGAAGGAGCTGTGAGGCCTCATGGTTTCCTACAACAGCATCCTCCTCAGTCTCCCCATAAACCTCATCAGTGCTAACGTGAATAAACCTTCTGATCTGACCAGTGACCTTGCAGGCCTCCAAAAGAACATGGGTGCCATAAATGTTGTTCTTAGTGAACTCAAAACTGTTGCCAAAAGAATTATCAACATGAGTCTGGGCAGCAAAGTGCATTATAGTATCAATGTTCTCAGTAATGAGAAGGTAATTCACAAGGTCAGCGCTGCCAATGTCGCCCTTAACAAACTTGAAGTTGGGAGAAGATTTCGATGGTGCAAGATTTTTAAGATTCGAACAGTAATCGAGTTTGTCAAGAACAACAATCTTGTAATCAGGGTAGTTCCGGACTAGCCTATTCGCAACATGAGATGCAATAAATCCAGCGGCCCCTGTTATGAGGATATTCTTGGGCGTGAAATTTGACATTGTATCTGCAAGTTAAACCAGAGTCAAACCGAGCAATACTAAGCACAAGTTATATAGATCTCACACAATATTCAAATCTAAAAGAACACAGGAACCATCACTATTCAACCAGAAAACTATATTCACTTCATTGGGAAAAAAGTAAAGAGACAACATACTACAGTTGAGTTTTTAATTTTCATACGCACGTTACAATTTTTTTTCTTTAAATCGGGTAAATCTAACTTGAATTATAACTTATGATTTAACTACCAATTTTCACCAAGATCATGATAAATCATTTTTTATGGCAAAAACATTCAGCATCAAACAATTATACCCAGTAGGAAACTAATGAAACATTAAAACGTCATAAGCTACACCAATCAAGAACAAATTTGATCAGCATTGAGGCACTCCAATTAAAAACCTCAATAAATCAGCTCCACTGCTCGCGATCCAATCAAATATGCACAAATCAATCCTTTACAATACTGATCGACAACTTTCAACTTAACCAACACCTATATTTACAACCAAACACCAGGATAGCACGTAGAAAGAGATACGTATAGATCTGAACATACAACAGCAATGGCATTGAATTATCAGGAAGCAGTAAACGGATCTAGCACGAATCAGACAATTTCAGATCATAAAAGCAAAATCGCCGCAGAAATCAAGTGTAAATGAGATGAGATCTGCAGAAAACTCACATTTATTTCCAGTAATAATTACGGATCAGGATCCAGCGAGGATAAAGAAGAAATCAAGAAAGAATTCAAAAAAATTCCCTCTATGAAAGATGAATGGTGAAGTGATAGGAAATGATTTAGACCAAGAGAGGTGAGTCAGTGCGAAAAGTGAGGAGTGTCAATCAACGTCTCGCCCTATATATACACATAGCAGCCACCATGGCTCATGCAATTCTTCCCCCCCTCCCTCTCTCTCTCTCTCTCTCTCTCTCCCTCCCCCTTTTTACTTTTTTTTTTAAAATTATTATAATAATATAATAAAATAAAATTACATCTGAGATGCGGAGTAAGAGATTACGTGTGAAAGAGAAGCGTAAGTGGGACGGTTGTGCTAACGGGGCGGGAGAATGTGAAATGACGAAATTGACCTTTGACGGGAAGGTGTATTTGTAAACCGTGTTGTTGTTGGGAGGGTAGGTAGAGACTTTTTGGATTTATAAAATATTGTTTATTTTATTCAAAAACAAAATTTGTAATAAAATTCAAAAATAATTCTCCTCACAACAAATGTGATTATTTTTCTTATTTCTTAATTAAAGTTTATATAAAACAATCGTTGGACCGTTTTCTTAATCTAATTTCATGAAATGGATTTATTCCTAACTTATAAAATATATTAATTTGTGAAATTAAATTTGCATTGGATAATGGGACTCAATTTACGGAATTATACACATCATACAGTTTTATATAAAATTTTGTGTTCAGATCATAGAGTAATGGAGAATTTATGACTCACTTTATGTAATCTAGACTTTAGAGGTTACTTTCTGCCAATAAAATAAATTAATGATTAGTATTTCCAGGAAAAGTTCTTATTTAAATCTAAGATCTCATTATTAATATAAATTACTAGTATGAAAAATTAGAATTAGAATGTATTTCTTTCGTTTCAAGATAACTATTGCTTTTTGTTTATCTCGAATTAAAGAGTTAATGATCATATTTTTTACACCATCCCCTCATCTTTTTTTTTTTTTAAATAAACTTTTATTTAATATTATACATTAATTATACTTATTACATGTTGAGTAATATAATAATTTTATTAACATAACTAAATCCAGTATAATCTTAAATAACAGTTATTTTAAGATGAAGAAAGTATCATATTATAGTTTTGGTACATAGGGGGTCTCGCCTAATCACTTGTTTATAGGTACTTACTAACTTAAATTAATTAAAATTTCATCCCTGATTAAAATTCTAGAGGTTCTGAGTACATTTTTAAATCTACTTTTCTTGAATCAGTTATGTAAATATATTATTAAGTGAAGTATTATATTAATGTTTTTCATAACGATACATTTAAATAACTAATAAGATAACTTTTTCGTTCATGTAATTCAAAATTTAGTAGATTAAATTCATATTCAATTGATCATAGTTAATAAGTGTAAGAGTTTTTAACTGATCACATGTTTATTGAAATATTATAATGCATTTAGATTAATTCATATTCAACTGATTAATTTGATAAATTATAATATTTTCGTTTATTAAAGATCTATTTATACGGTATCTATAAATTAATAAATAATTAATATGTTGATTAAAGTAATAACTTTCTTCATTAACATAAATTTTAATTTCTATACGGTTCAAAGGTTTTTTTTTTTTCCTTTTAACTGTTTTTTTTTTTTTTGAGAGAGGACAAATTTAACTATTTAAGAATGAGGATTTAATTTTGGTTTCGTATCCTCTTACATAATATATTCAATATATAATTTTCAAAGAATTTGTATGATAGCTGTAGTCAACGGTCTCATTTAGGTACTATTCACTCTATAGTTGAGTAAACCAAATTATTATTTAATTTTGTTTTGGTGTTTATCGAGTTTATAGATAATTTGTTTACATACAAAATTCAAATATTGTTATTGCTTCATATGGAAAATACAAAATATTTTGTACATTGTATGATCATTCGAGTTAAATATAAATACCATAAAAAATTTAAGGAATTAATTAAAATTATAAAAAAAAATATACAATAGTCGAAGAGGTATACTGGCACAACAAGAATACAAGGGATAAAGCGATAAAATGAGAGTGTAATAAGCTAAAATTAAATGTCACTATTAAGAGTATTATGAACTAGTAAAACGATTATCAAAACCCACAAATCGAAATCTGCCAATATATATATATATATATATATATATATATATATATGTGTGTGTGTGTGTTGAAATTGAAAACTGTATTAAAATTGTCAAATCGCTAAAGATGATAATTTAATTTGCAAGTAAAGCTATAATTATATACGAATTTAGTATAATTTAAGTTTTAATTTTCTTGAATATTTTTCACCTTTTCTGCGACACACACATGTATGTGCCCTGAAATGTTCACCCCATGTGTGTATGAAGTGATTCACGCAATTCTATTCCAATGCATGTTAGGAGAAATATGATTTTCATTTATTTTATCACGTTAACCATCAAGGTTGCTCACAATATGGTGTGCTTCCCAATAATGTCTATATTTTTTTTTTTTTTGGGTATTAGTTAAATAAATAAACTATTTTTATATGGGTTGGTTACTTGTGAGACTGTCACACATGCGATAAAATTTAAGTATATTTTTTTACAGATATAAATACGTATTTTATTATTATAAGTATATATTTTTTCAACCGTCACACAATACATATGAATTTTTGAGTTTCCATATACTTGTTTGGTCTAATGAGGACTAAAAAGAATTAGCAATAGCACAACAAGCTTCTACATTTTCTTTTCTTCAAGTTCACATTATAGTTATATATATAAATATTAGTTTTCTATACATTCACATTCTCTTGAATTGAGTTCTACTATAAATTTCATATAACACAAAACTCATATGCAACCATTGCATTGTGTGATGGTTAAAAAAATGTCTATTAATAGATATAAAATGTATATTTATATAATTCATACTTTTTTTAAGAATAAAAATATATACTTATAGTTGTACCATGCATATTAATATCTGTAAAGCGCATACTTCAATTTAATTGCATGTGAGACGATCTCACAAGAGACCAACTATCCATATAAAATGGGGTCATACATCTTTTTTCCAGGGTTAATTATATATAACCATTCAAATTATATTCCTTTTTACATTTAATTATTCAAACTTTTTTCGATTGCAACTAACCATCTCACTTTTGCGCGAAAGGCAAATGACCATCTAAAACCATTGGAATACTATTTTCAGATCAAAATCGAATCACTTCCGAGGATTCAAATTAGTAAAGATGTGTTTCTTTTAACTGTTCGGCCACAAAAACAAAGCCTCATCCATGATTATTATTTCGTATTGTCCAAATCGTCTATACTCAACAAAATTGGAAAGAATATTGAGGATTAGGATTTAAAAATATGAATCCATTTTATTTTTCCTAAAATTAAACCTAAAATAATAGAAATATTCTCATAAGTATGGGGTGTGGCTCACACATGATTCAATTTGTCTGGAAAATGATGTTCCAGTAGTATTAAATGGTCATTTACAATTGACACAACGATGAGATTGTTAATTGTAATTGAAAAAAAATTAGGTAGTTAAGTTCAAAAATGGATATAATTTGGATTGTTATTTGTGAGTAATTTTTTTTTTTTTTTAAGATTAGATTTTGTACTTTCAGTTGTATAAAAAGAAAAACTTGAGTGATTTTCACAAATCACATTTTTAGAGATAGAACCTTTTCCAATTCATTACATCTATCATTAAATTAAAAAATGAATTATATACATCCTGAAAGTGTCCGGATGCTCCTATGCTAAGATACAAACGACCAGACTCACAATGTTGTCTCGGATGTTGACAACACTGGAGATAACACAGCGGAATAACAGATTTAAATGGACACAAGGAAATATCCACAAGTATATAAAATATTTGTGGGACGCCAGCAGGGCAAAATATATTATTAGATGAATATTTGGAGTACAAAGAAACACAAAGAGATCTTATAAAAAGACTCTTTTTGAAACAAACAAAACTGAGAATGCTACAATGAATGTTGTTAACATCAAGAGCGACACTACGAAAACTGATAAGCCTTAAGAACTTTATGTACGTATGCTCTTGATCTAACTCTCTTCTCAATGCACTAATCTTGATTGTGTTGACTCTCTTTATAGACATCTTCCAGCAATCATGCACGTTCACCACTTCCAAGAATGCTCCATGAACTACTCCATGATCTTCTACTTCCATTGTCCACTAAAAATGCAACTTGTAACAAACATTCCTATAAAATAGGAATGTCTTCATATCTACCTGCAAATCACGTGGGACAAGAAAGAGAAGAGAAAAGATAATATCCCATGCAACTAAAATCCCTAGAATATCTCAACAAATAATTTAATGCTTAAAAGAAAAAGGAAAAATCAAACGTGTAGAAATCTCAACACTAACAATCTCCCCCTTTTTTGCTTTTTCTGCTCAAAACACTAAATCAATTAATCTCCTCAAAACAAGCTTTAACTTTGAAAAACATTTTTTCAAACAATCTTCAAACTCCCCCTGAACAAAGCATTTTCTCCTTAAACCAATCACATCAAAAGAATCTCCCCCTCAAAAGAATAACACCTTAAAAAAAATATACTACCCACGCTAGAATCTTCTCCCCCTTTTTGGGAAGAAAAATCAGCAAAAAGATTATCTCTTATGCGAGTTTGAGACATGCATAAAAAGAAAATTAGAGACAAAAATATGTTAGTAGTATAAATGTCGAGACTGGTGTCATAACATTGGGGACAACATCAAGGAGCAACGTGATTTCCACTTAAAATGAATTTCTTCATAGCAAACCAGCAATAAAGTGGAAAATGAGCTAGGAACAGCTATGAAGGAATTGAGAAATTGAGAAAGAAATTTGAAGAGAGAAAGTAGATGAGAAAAAAAAATGAGAATTTGCGTAGAGATAGAAAATCACGGTAATTGAGAAAAATGTCACAACTTCTTGAGAAACGTGATTTAAATAGATTTAAAATTTTGAAATTTTTTAGCCCTATTAAAAAGATATCTTTATCCCACAAATTTAGCATATTATAACAACTTTAGATATTAACAACCATGCTAAAAATAAGGAGTCACTTAATTCAAATATTCAAGATAGAGTCAAACTTATCCACTCTAAATCTATATCCACGAAAAATATGTGATTATTTTCCATAAATCTAGGGATGCCTAGAACTGAAAACATAAAAACGCACACAAAAAAATTATCCAGATTATGTGCTCTTCAATGTTGAGAACATTTACGACGTCAAAACCTGGGAATGAAAATAGGCTCGAAAATATTATGTACTTTTAAACCAATTTAGCACATGTCAATCTCAACCAACCTTTTGAAAAGAGAGCATCGTCGTAGCGAGCGCCGTGCTTCTAGTTACTCAGTTGTGAGATCAACCTTTTATTGTGGTTGTGGTATCTCCATACACTTTTTGACAAGGAAGCATCGTCATAGCGAGTGCCGTGCCCCGAGTACTTAGTGTTAGGTCACACAAACCTTAAAAAAAATCACTAGGCTGCCTGAAAAGCATCGTCACTACGAACGACGTGCTCCAAGTGCTTTGTAACTTTATTAAATCATTAAACATTGTACACATTTCAAACAGAGCCATTAACAAAATTCATGAATTGTCTAAGCAAATATTCTCTCAAAAGATCACATTTTCCAGAATAAAACATGCATATGATGCGTTAAAAAACCTAGGACCAAAAATAAATGGATGTTGTGCAGAATGTGAACAACATGACTCATAACATCCGTAAACTGTGTATATGCAATCAAACAACACACAAACCAAGAGATTTCTTCAAAGAAGAAAATCTCTCAAAATCTAGGATCTTAGTAAAGATGTCAGCATTTTGTTTTTCAGTGGATACAAACTCAATATGGATAATATTTTTCTCTATCAAATCCCGAATAAAATGATACCTTATATCTATGTGCTTGTGTTGAACATGATTTTTTGAAATCTTTATAGCACTAGAATTATCACAATAAAGGCTCAACAATTCAGTGTTAAATCCATAATCATCATTTCTAGTAAATTGTTCTAATTCTTCATGCATTGCTTGACTCCAAAAATCATCTTTAAGAGCTTCATACGCATTTTTAGGTTCAATAGGAGAGACAAAACAGTAAGATTTTACCTCAGAGAATGTGGTTGACATACACACATGTCTTACCATTTCTTTGTAATTTACCGGGTCTTTCCGACGAGTTCTTATCCCTTCATTCACTCCCCCTATCACCTGTGTGATAGAATGGTTCTTCCTGATACGAGAGGGTGGATCTCTTCTCACCGAATTGTGTACTTCATCATCCTTTTTTTCAGATTTAAATTCAGCAACTGGTGTTTTCTCTGATGTGCCAACATCTGGAGACACATCTGTGGTAACAGATTCGATCTCAGGAATAACTGGTGTTGTCTCTGATGTGCCAACATCTGGGGCAACATGTGTGGTAACATTTTCGATCTGTGAAACAATAGGTATTTCCACAAAGTCCGTTGCTGCATCTTCGTATGTTTTACCTGTGAGATCAGAAAAATCATCAAATACAACATTTACAGATTCTTGGATATTTCTCTTCCTCAAATTATACAACCGATATGCACGACTATTCGAAGAATATCCAAGAAAAACAGCTTTATCACGCTTTGAATCAAATTTTTCAAGTTGATCTCTATCATTTAGGACATAGCAAAGACAACCAAAAACATGAAAATATTTCAAATTTGGTTTTCTACCCTTCAAAATTTCATAAGAGGTCATTTTGCTTCCAGGTCTAAGATAGACACGGTTACCTATGTGACATGCCGTATTCAATGCCTCAGCCCAAAAATGTTTAGACAAATGTTTTGAACTTAGCATAACCCTAGCCATTTCTTGTAAAGTGTAATTTTTCCTTTCGACAATCCCATTTTGTTGAGGAGTTTTGGGAGCCGAATATTCATGAAAAATGTCTTTCTTCTCACAAAAAGAATCAAACAAGTTATTTTCAAATTTCCTTCCATGGTCAGTTCTAATCCCCAAAATTTTTGAATCAAAAGAGGTTTTAATTCTTGTGTATAGAATTTTGAAATACGAAAATGCTTCAGATTTTTCACTTAAGAAATAAATCCAAGTAAATCTTGAAAAATCATCGACAATAACAAACGAATACCTCTTACCTCCCATGCTTTCAACCTCTACTGGACCCATAAGATCCATATGTAAAAGCTGAAAACAGTGAGTGGTACCTGAATGTTGTCCCTAATGTGAAATAACATTATGGGGAACACGAGTCTATTTACCTTTCAAACACTCCTCACAGATAACCTTACCCATATGATTTAACAGTGGTAAGCCTTTAACTGCTTCAAACTTGTTCAGTTCTCAAGAGATCGAAAGTTCACATGTTCTAATTTTTGATGCCACAAAATCATGTCATCAAATTGAGTTTTTTTGCATGTGATTTTTTCTCCTACAAGGTAGCAATTATCATGTGATCGAGTACCTGTCATAACGCACACGTTAGATTTATCAAAGACTTCACACGAATCTTTATTGAATTTTACCTCCAAGTCATCATCACACAATTGGCTTATGCTAATTAGATTAGCCATAAGTCCATCCACAAGAAGTACATTCTTCAGTTTTGGAAAACCATGGACATTCAAGATACCCTTACCAACGATTTTACCTTTTGCTCCTCCTCCGTAAGTCACACAGCCTTCACTAAGTGGTACAAAGTCCTTAAGTAGGCTTTTGGTTCCCGTCATGTGACGTGAACACCCACTATCAAAGTACCATGAGCCTGCAGTGTTAGTCTTTAAAGCAGTGTAAACAACATTACAGAGGACAGGTGTTTTTGGAACCCAAATTTGTTTCTGAATTTTCCTGGGCCGAATGTTGTCTCCAATGTTAGGCAACATTGGTGGCAACATTTTGCTACTGGAATTTTCACTTTTCAATTTATGGTAAAAAGACCTGATATGTCCTGGTCTAAAACAGTGATGACACACGTACTTTCTTTTTCTTGGACTTTTCTTGGAAGATTCACAAGATTCTTTAACGAAAACCGTTTTTGATTTTTCATCAAATAGATTCGGAAAAATATTTTCAGTTGTTTTGACAAATCCAATACCTGTTTTCCCCACACTATTTGCATTCAGTGACTAATTTAATTTGGCTGAACCCGTATTCCATTTGTCAATAATCGCTTGGTTCAAGTCCAATTGATGTTGAGTCTTTTCAAGTTCCACGTCCTTTTGTGTAAGAGCTGTTTCCAGCTTTGCCATTGAGAATTTCAGAAGATCATTTTCTTTGGACAGGATTTCTACTTGCTTGCATTGCTTCTTCCATTCTTTAAGAAGCGATGTATATAAGTCTTGAAGTTCTTCAATTACTGCATCCTTGTCCAAATCATCATCATCTCTTGACCCTGCATCATCATCAACCACAGCATTTAAACATGTCAGTGAAACGAAATTGAACAGATCATACCTCTCTGATGTGTCGGTCAATGTGGCCACGTCATCGACCACATCAATGACAACATCAGAATCCACATTCGCGAGCAACAAGGTTTGATCTTCAGTTTCTTCTGCTGCTTCTTCAGTCTCGTCCTCGTCATCGCTCATGGATACCCAAAAGTTCTTCTTCACATACTTCCTCAGGGTATTAGCACACTCATTCGCATAATGGCCCCATCCCGAGCAAGCACGACATTGAATTGAGTCAATATGATTGGGGTCGTTCCTGCCACAATCAGAACTTGATCTTCCCATTGGTTTTGATGTATTTCCAGGAGGTTTCCACTGAGGACGATCAGCTACCTTAAACTGCTCCTTGTCTTTTGTAACAAATTTTTTCTTGTTTATTTTTCTTACATCGAATTGAATTTCTTTGTGATTAAAGCAACATCTAGCCCTTCTTGAATCTCCTCCAGTGGTTCATCATTGTCGGAGCTATCACCATCGGGTTGAGCTTGAAAAGCAATGTTCTTCTCCTTTTGGACAACCTTTTGATTTAATAAATTCAACTCGAAGGTTTGAAGAATGCTTTGGAGCGTATCAAAATCCATGGTAGCCAAGTTGTGAGCTTCCTCGACCGCCGAAACTTTCATGTTATACTTTGGAGTTAGCGTGCGAATCGCCTTAGACACCATTTGTTTCCTGCTAATTGGATCACCAAGGACTTCACTTTGGTTAGAAATATCACGTAGCCTTTCAAAGTAGGTTTCAATGTCTTCATTTTCTTCCATTCTCATAGTCTCGAATTGAGACATAATGAGATGAAGTCTTGCTTCCCTTACGCAGCTATCTCCTTCGAACTGCCTCTCAAGAATTTCCCAAGCTTGTTTGGTTGTTGAGCACGTCTGGATCAGCTTGAATATCTTGATGTCTACAGCACCAAAAATGACATTAATTGCCCTCTCATTGAAGTTGGAATTGGAAATTTCGTCGGCCGTCCATTCACTCGGTGGTTTAAGAACAACGTCTCCATCTGAGATCTTCTTCGGGGGATCAAATCCTCTGACCACAACTTCCCATGCTCGTGAATCAATGGACTTGATTTGTGTGCGTGTACGGATCTTCCAATAAGCGTAATTCGATCCATCAAGGACATGTAACTTCCCTTGAGGATTGCACCAATCCATGCCTAGCATGAGCAACAGAACCAACCACTTTGTATCAAGTGGGAGGCTCTGATACCAATTGAAAGTGTCCGGATGCTCCTATGCTAAGATACAAACGACCAGACTCACAATGTTGTCTCGGATGTTGACAACACTGGAGATAACACAGCGAAATAACAGATTTAAATAGACACAAGGAAATATCCACAAGTATATAAAATACTTGTGGGACGCCAGTAGGGCAAAAGATATTATTAGATGAATATTTGGAGTACAAAGAAACACAAAGAGATCTTATAAAAAGACTCTTTTTGAAACAAACAAAACTGAGAATGTTACAATGAATGTTGTTAACATCAAGAGCGACACTACGAAAACTGATAAGCCTTAAGAACTTTATGTACGTATGCTCTTGATCTAACTCTCTTCTCAATGCACTAATCTTGATTGTGTTGACTCTCTTTATAGACATCTTCCAGCAATCATGCACGTTCACCACTTCCAAGAATGCTCCATGAACTACTCCATGATCTTCTACTTCCATTGTCCACTAAAAATGCAACTTGTAACAAACATTCCTATAAAATAAGAATGTCTTCATATCTACCTGCAAATCACGTGGGACAAGAAAGAGAAGAGAAAAGATAATATCCCATACAACTAAAATCCCTAGAATATTTCAACAAATAATTTAGTGCTTAAAAGAAAAAGGAAAAATCAAACGTGTTGAAATCTCAACACTAACACATCCATATCTTCTAAATAGAGCTCCATCTCAAGAGAGAGAGAGTAGCATAAAATTATTATCTTTATACGACCACTAGGAATAAAAACCAATTATTTTAACGTAATCGTTGGTCCTAACTATCAAAAGGTTAAAAAAAAAAGGAAAAAAAAAACTATCAAAAAGGTAAAGGGGTCAATAGACATAGTTTTAAATGATTTTTTTATTAATTAGATAGTTAATTATCGATTAGCTGTCTGAAAAATAAAAATAATAATTTCAAGATCTAAAAGATAAAATAATATTACTTAAAGATTCAAAAAATTAAGGTTTTGTTAAACATCTATAATTCATATTTATTTAAAAATATATTTAAATGTTGTTTCCAAAATCTAATTGATGAACTTCATGTGTATAAAAATAAAATATTGAAAGAATAGAATGATATAGCAATAGTAGTAATATTAGCAACAACAACATCAACAACAATAATACAATTGCAAAAATAATACAATCATATATATATATATATATATATATATATATATATATATATATAAAATTTTGATTATCAATTGGTATTTGAATTTTTCCTTACTAACATGTTAAATTGTCTGAATACACCAACTACCAACTTGGATATTGAAAAATAAAACAACGCATTCATGAAATGATGTCTCTATGTAACATAGAAGAAACGAGAGGTAAGAATGAGAGGCAAACAACATCATTTCATTAATATGGGTATGTCTTTTTTTTGTTTTTTGTTTTTTAATATCTATGTTGTCAATTGATGTATTCGGACAATCTAACATTTCATGAAAATTCAAATATTGATCGATGATCGAAATTGCACAAATGTATATAGGTCTGTTATATTTTTTAATTATCCAAATATTTTTTTTTTAAATTACAATTTAAGTAAAATTGATAATTTATTACTCCAATTATCCCCAACAACAACAATAATAATAAGATAAAATTAATACGTCAAATCCTTCTTATGTTTTCATAAGTTTGTGTGGTTTCCCTCAAATTCAAAATTAGACATCATTACTACACAGTTAAAAGTTGCATAAAATAATAAATGTTGCATAACTTTTCCATAAATTGTTTTCATAAGTTTGTGTGGTTTCCCTCAAATTCAAAATTCAGTCTACACTTATGATATAATAAATGTTGCATAACTTTTCCATACATAGTCATATATAGTCAATTTATTGCAAATAATTTCTAAAGCTATCAACCAATTAAATCTACTTCAAAAATTAATCATCATTTCAAACCAAACATAAAAATAACTCCATCATATCCTAACAAAATTAAAAAACTCAACTATCAAATCAAACGAGTCCTTTTATGAGATGGAATATGTGATTCATAGAGAATGTTAATAGAAACACGAGGGGTTCAAATTCCCTTTTCAATCACTCAAGGATTAAAACGAGACTTCCGACAAATTAAAAATCGATGTAGCATAATAAATGATATGTTCCCTTGATTATCATGAAAGATATTTATAGATACTAGTTTTAACATGTATTAACCAAATTTCTGATTCGCCACTTTAATAATTTCTGAATCCTTCTAAAACTTCTCTTTTAATTTTCAAGAAGTATATATAATAATACTTTGTATAATTTTGGTACATTTTACATCCCTAGTTTATACAAATTTCATGGTATGTGTCACTTCTAACCGTGACGTGTTTCTTTCTACGGAATGAAAATATAACTTTGGAATGAAATTATTGGAGATTGTTAAATTAATTTTGTGTTTAAATTTAAATACAAAAATAAACATACATTTGGATTTTAAAATGCCAAAAAACATATCATGTGAATTCCTACCCAAACATACAATGATTTTGACTTTCATACAAACATCATATTTCTTTTGTAATTGAAAATTCACCATTGTTAGAATCTAAAATTATATCAATTTGTTTATAGCATTTACTTCAACAGGCCGTGATCTATCTTGATATAAATTGGTCAAGCACTCAAGAATATAAGTAAATTAAAGAAGATTCACCTCTTTTATCCATGCCAAATTTCTCATTATCGTGTACAATTATACACTTATCTTGGAAATCATTTATTTAAATTAACCTCTATGATTTGGCAATACAAATTCAAATATCGCTTTTATTTGTTAGTACATAATGGAAACATGTTGAATTAGTGATAAATATATAAAAATGAGACATTCAATATACATCTATTTAAAACTCTTTTTGACATGATTACCCACCTACTTATTTTAGAGAGGGAGATATATATATATATATATATATATATATATATATATATATATATGAAGAATTCTCCCATCCTTATTGTAGTGGGTGAGATGCAAATCTTGGAATATGATATTTAACTTACAATATTTTGATAAAAAATTGCTCGAATAATATTTCTTCACATCACCATAAACATTATCAATTCGACTTTATCTTTAGACAATTTATAGACTTCTTAATAATGTGAAAAATGGGGTAGGTGTATGTCTGTCTCATTCCAATATATATAATCTTTTACTTTCTATTGATCGTCTTCCCTCTCACAAGGGGTAGGTGTGCGTGTGAGTGTATTTTTCTAATTGCAACTAATTATATATATAGCAAAGTTGCAATAGGATATGCAACAAATAAAGTGAGAGTATTAGTCAACTAAGTTGTCTCCTAAAAAAAAGCGCACTTATTATTAAGTAATGGATATATAATGGCCAGTCAAATAAAATAAAATAAATGTGATGGCAATGTGATGGCCCGATATGTTTCACATTAACATTGCGCTTTAATTTAAAATAAATAGTCTAAAATCTAATTATTCAATAAGCACGTTTATAATTCCTTGAAAGTTTCATGAATTAAAATTAATGTGTCTGATTTGGACATAGTGTGACGTATCGCAGAATTACTAAATATATTTTCATTTATGCTAGATATGTGCATCTAAACAACATAAATGTTTGATTGCAATTTAATTTCTAACAAACGTTTGAGGTTGTGTTTTTTTTTTTTTTTTTTGAGTTACGATTTGGATTTGGATTTGGGATGTGAGAATTTCGGACATTGCTCAAAATGAGTGGTGTATCTGTCGTTAAACTGAGTTTATAAGTACGTTTGAGGTTGTGTTTGGAACAAGAGTTTGAGGATAAATTTGAAATCCACACCATTATAAATTTATAATATTTGTTAATTTGTATGTATTATGAATATGAATTTAATTACTTTTGTTTTAAGCTAATTATTTAATGGTCTGAGTGGATTGAAATTGTTGATTCCGAATTCTTCCATCCAAATAAAACTAAATTGTCCTAGTTTAGATCATTTAGGATTTCACCAATATGTATAAATTTCATGATATTTTATGTACAATAATTAAAAAGAAAAAAAGAATTTCAACAAAATTTGTATATAGATATACATTTAAGTGATATTTATGTGACCCTTATGTATATTCATGTATTATTTATGAATATAAATAAGGGTCACATGAATATCACATTAAGGTATATTTATGTACAAATTTTGTTGAAATTCTTTTTTTTTTCTAAGTTATAATACATAAAGATCAAAACATTTATACATAAAGGTCACCGAATTTCTACACAAAGGTCACCAAATTTATATATAAAGATCAACACATAAAATAAAAAAATAAAAAAAGATAAAACTCTCGGGTTCGGATCGAGTTGACGCTGATTGCATACACCAGGTGCACAGAAGAATTTGTGTTCAAACCGTGTGATTAGCTCTATAGAAAACTTGAGATGATAGAGATGTTGATTTCTTCAAGATTGTGCATCTGTTTTTTCACTGATGATTTTCTTTTCGATCTCAAAACAACAAACAACTCACTATCAAAAAGTGTATTTTCTTCTTCCTCTTATACTTATTTCTCCTTGTCGTTTGCCATGATCAATCTTCTCTCTTTCTTACTCTATTCCACCACCAGTTTTCGGTAATTGCAATATCTATGAAGATGATCAAACGAGTCGAAGATGGAAAAGTTTGTTAGGATGTTGTAAAATCTGTTGACGTTGGAATTTGAAGTTTGATTAATTCCTAGTCTAACACTTAAGTTATGTGAATTCGGATTGAAATAAGGTAAATCGGACTGAAAAAGTAAATAGAATGTGCAAGAAACATTGGCTCGAAGCCTACTCGGGTAAATTAGCTCTGCTGATCTTGGTCGGTTTTTAGTGGCCGATCAAAATCGTATTTAATATATGTAGAGAAAGTAGATCTCTAGTGTTTGAATACAAAATTATTTGAACCATTTACAAGTTGAAAATACTACTATTTATTGCCTAGGAAGAGCTCGAGTAGTGGGGATCATGCCCACTACCTCCTTCATTTTCACCTACTTTCACGAGAGTTGGCGGTTTGGCTATCTCACGATCTTAGAACCATCAGGAATATCCTACTTGGCACATCCTGCCCAGGTCGATCATGTCCCTCCGGGTCCAATCTTGGCCTTAGCCTCAGTTCTTTCTGGTCGGCTCATTTGGGGCCAGTTTCTGTTTTAGGCCGAAACCTTGTTATTTCATCCGACCTGGGCAGTTCGGATGAGGCCGTAGTCTTATTTGGGCCGAAACCTTGGTGGGTCGAAGTTTTACTGTTCCATCCGGCCTGGACGGCTCGGATGAGGCCGTAATCTTATTTGGGCTGAAACTTTACTATTTCATCCGATTTTGACGGCTTGGATGAGGTCGCAGCCTTATTTGGGTCGAAGCCTTACTGTTCCATCCGGCTTTGGCAGATCGAATGAGGCCATAGCCTTTAGCAAATAACAAGTTAGAACTTAACTTCATTAAGAGGAAAAATCAACAGGAAAATATACAATGCAATTTACAAGAGATTTTCTAGCCGGCTAGTGGTAGTACTTCTTCAAGTGCTCGATGTTCCATGGCTTAGACATCACCTCGTCGTTGAGGTCGGCTAATTCATAAGCACCTCCGGTCAGGATTCGACTGATCTTGTATGGCACTTCCCAATTATGGCCTAAGGACCAATGTTAGGTTCCTTAGTGTGTTGTAGAACTTTCTTGAGGACCAGGTCTCCAACTTCGAACCTCCGTGCTCGGACCTTGGAGTTGTAGTACCTCGCGCTTCTTGTTTATAGATTGAATTTTTTACGTCAGCGTCAATCCTCCTTTCCTCGACCAGGTCAAGGCTGGCCGTCAAGACTTCAGTGTTCTACTCCTCCTAATAATTGTTCACCCTTCAGGTCGGGATGCTGAGCTCGATCGGGATGACGGCCTTGGACCCAAAGGCTAAAGAGAATGGTGTTTCCCCAATCGCTGTCCTGGCCGTCATTCTGTATGCCCAAAGTACCTCAGGAAGTTCACCTGCCTAGGCCCCTTTTGATTCTTCCAACCTAGCCTTCAAAGTGTGTTTGATGATCTTGTTGACAGCCTCGACTTGGTTGTTCCCTTGAGGGTGATATGGAGTTGAGAACAACTTTTTAATTTCCAAGTTCTCGCAAAACGTCTTGAGGTCCTCCGCATCAAATTGCCACCCATTATCCTTAATGATAGAGTGCAGAATCCCGAACCGACAAATGATAGACTTCCAGATAAAGTTCGTAATTTTGAGCTCGATTATTCTTGCTAAGGGCTCGGCCTCTACCCATTTTGTGATGTAGTCGATGACAACAAATGCAAACCTCACTCCTCGACCCGTAAGCATCGGGCCGATCAAATCTATCTCCCACTTAACAAACAGTCAGGGGGTCATGATCGAATTCAGGACTTCAGAGGGTGCTCGGATGAGGGACGCGCACCTCTGGCACTGGTCACACTTTCTGACAAAGTTAAAATCCTTCTTCAAACTTGGCTAGAAATAACCTTACTTGATAATCTTGAAGATCCTCCAGAATGATTGCCGCATATGCCTTTATAGACTTCTCTCAATATGTATTCGGCCTCCTTCTCATCAAGACACCTTAGAAGAGGCTGAAAAAATCCTCTCGTATACAACACTCTGTCTTGGACGGTATATCTAGCAACTTGATCCTCAGCTTTCATGTCTCACCTCGATCGGTGGGCATTTTCCCCCCTTCGAAGTATTGGATGATCGAAGTCATCCAAGTCATTTTCTGCTTGGTGGCGTAGACTTCCTTCTAGTCAAGGGTCGAACTGTCCACGATGCCAATATTAACCGAGCCGATGTCATTTGCTCCCTCACTCGTGGCCAATTGAGCCAATGCATCAACTTGTACGTTTTTACTCCGTGGAATTTGCTCGACTTGGATTCTTCTAAATCCTGCTGAGACCAACTCAACCGATCTCAAATACCTGGTCATCTGCTCTTCTCTGGCCACGTACTCGCTAGATATTTGGTTCACCACTAAGAGGGAATCACTAAAAACTTCTAGGTCTTCCACCCCAACTGTTTTGTCATGTCCAGACCGGTCAGAAGCGCTTCATACTCGACTTCATTATTTGTGGCTGGGAACTTGAAGCACATAGCCGAGCAGAAATATTTGTTTGTGGAGCTGACCAGCATAATTCCAACCCCCGTGCACTGGGCGGTCGATAATCCGTCTACAAACATCCTTCAGGGCTTCTCTATTCGCTCTTCTCAGATGATGAGAGTTGGTGTAAATTTCACAATGAAGTCGGCCAGGGCCTGCCCTTTGATGGCCGTCCTGGGAGCATAATAGACGTCGTACTGCCCGAGTTCTACCGTCCATTTCAGTAATCTCCCGAAAGCGTTTGGATGGCCAAGTACCTGCTTCAAAGAGAAATTCGTAAGTACTTCTACCTGATGCGTCAGGAAGTATGGACGCAACTTTCGGACTGAGATGATCTGGGCGTAGGCTAGCTTCTCCATTATTGGGTAGCAGAGCTCCGCGTCATGTAGTGATTGACTCACATAATAGACTGGTTGCTGAGCCTTTTGTTCTACTCGGACTAGCACTGAACTTACTGCATACTCGGATACCACCAAGTAGAGCTGTAATTTTTCACCAGGCTGAGGCTTGGCTAGGACCGGGGCCTTCATCAGAGCCCATTTCAGCTCGTCTAGTGCCGACTGGCATTCACCATTCCACTCAAATTGGGAATTCTTCTTGATCAGATTGAAGAATGGCTGGCACTTGTTAGTGGACCTGGATATGAATTGATTAAGGGTTGCGACCTTCCTTGTCAGGCTTTGGACGTCCTTGATCCGTCTCAGTGGAGTTAAGTTCATGATCACTTGGATTTTTTTCGAATTGGCCTCAATTCCTCTTTGGCTCACCATGTATCAGAAGAACTTACCCAAGCTGATCCTAAAGGAGCACTTCTTGGGATTCAGCTTCATCCTGTACTTTCTCAGGATGTCGAACATCTCTGTCAGGTTGCCCATGTGGTCGGATATTTTTCTGGACTTAACAAGCATGTCGTCCACGTAGACCTCTATTGTCTTCCCAATCTAGGCGGCAAACATCTTGTTCACCAGCCTCTGGTAGATTGCCCCCACGTTCTTCAGTCTGAATGACATCATGATGTAGCAGTATTGTGTTCGGTCGATGATAAATGTTGTGTGAACCTGGTCCTGCTCGGCCATCGATATCTGGTGATATCTAGAGTATGCATCCATGAAGCTCATGAGCTCGTGGCCAACAGTAGTATCGACGAGCTGGTCGATGTTAGGTAGAGGGAAACAGTCATTTGGGTAGGCCTTATTCAAATCGGTAAAGTCCACCCACAACCTCCACGATTCGTTCATTTTCCTGATCGGGATGGGGTTGGACATCCAGGTCATGTACTTGGTCTCTCTAATAAAGCGGTGCCCTAACAACCTCTGCACTTCCAATTCTAGTCATCCGTACCTGTCTGGGCTAAGTCGTCTCCTCTTCTAGGCCACTAGTTAAGTTGTGAGGTCTATGTTCAGATAGTGGCAGACATCTTCTGGGTGGATACATTTCATGTCTTCATGGGCCCATGCCAAGATATCAGTATTAGCCTGCAAAAAAGATATCAGCTCGACTCGGAAAGGCTCGTTGAGCTCTCTGCCAATTCACAGCTCTAAGTCTGGCTTACTCGAATCCAGTTTGATGAGATCCAACTCTTCAACAGGGGTTGCCCTTTTCTTTGGAACTTCCTTCCTTGGATCCAAGGATCCTCATTCCTCAGTGGGAGGCTGGCCTTCCGCCTCTGCTTATTCGCCACCCCTCTAGTCGGCTATGTCCGAGGATGACCCGACCTCAAAGATTGGGGCGATTGGCAATTCGGGCAGAATTGCTTGTTGTAGAGGCTCCTCATCCACCTCCATGTTGTCCTGGCTGAGCTCGGCTATCTTAAGGATGGTGTCCTCGAAGATGTCTTCCATTTGCTCATCATCCGAGCTGGCCTGGAATTTTGGTGTATAAATTTTTTTAAAGTGGATAAATTGAAATCTTTAATTATCTAAATATAATACACTCGACGAATCATACGATGACACGTGTTATTATAATTGAGTAACCAAAATCTCATGACCATGGTCATGCCACAATCATGGTCATGGATTTTAATTGCATTTTCTTTTCTTTTTGGACTCTTTCTATGACCTGGGTGTCAATACTGTCAATAAACATAGCTTAATAGGACGGGTATGGTAGTGCTAAATGGAAATGAGACGGGTTTGAAAAACAAATTGAAATCTCATTAAGATTTAAGAAGACATGCTCAAATACCCTCTATCTGAACCCGTTTATAAAATAGTAACGAGTATGCACCCATTAAAAATTCATATAATAATTGTGTATAACATGCATTATATGGGAATGGAACCATGTTCATTTCATAAAGTAAAAAAAGAATATTTTCCATTGAAGTAGCTAATAATTTATTGTAAATCATTCACTAAAATTTTATATAAATATATCAAATACTACAAATAAAATAAAATAATATAAAATCCACAACCCTAAACCCTTAAATCTTTTACATTTTGAAAGTTGAAACCTTACACCTTTCGTCATTTTTGTTATAATTTTGTTGGACCTTGAAAGCTAAAATATTTGAATTATTAATATAATTAGTTATTTGGATAGGGTGACCGCTTCAAATGCCCATCTAAAATATTCGTTTAGATTTTTAAAAAATTATGTTTGATAATTAAATGGGTATTGGATGGATACGGGTAACCACCAAGTAGTGGTAATTGGGAATGAGACGGGTATGAGTAATTCTAAATGAAAATGAGACGGTTTTGAGGAACATAAAATTAATAAGGTTAGGGTTTGAGATTCCCTAAATGATAAGGTACCCGACCCGTTGTCATCCCTACTTATGTGGAATGATGATATGTCAAGTTTTATGTCAAATAAGATGTCCACATGTACAAGCATGTCTCATACAAATGCAAAATGAATTCCAAATCAATTTAAGCCGAAAGGGCATCACATGTGATTTCGGTCCAATTGAGTGATTGAGGTTGAAATTAAGCAAAAAAATTTGAGTCCCAAAATGTTCAAGTCTTATATTTTGAGCTCGAATATTTAAAGTCCTAAATTGTCAAACCTCTTAAATTTACTCAAGAATTTGGATAATAAACTCTAATATTTTATTCTCGTAATATAATAAGCTTTTGCCTTTCAATTGAAAGAAAGCCTTGAACACTTATCTCTAGACAAAAACCCTTCTCTAGTTATTGGTCTGATCTTGTTTTGGGTCTCCAGCGGCACCAAGACAAAGAGGATAACGCATATTCAGTCGTACCGGCATGGCCCCACTGATTTGTTTTCGATCAGAGCATCAAGCAGCTCAACCCGGTTCTACTTGACTAAGCCCTATTTTTATTTGTATGACAATGTAATATTTTTATGTGTATTGTGTAATACTTTTGTTAGTTGAATTTTTTGATCCATGTTGATCGGGTGTTGACCGATGTTAATCCATGTTGACTGATCGTTGGAAGACATAATTAATTGACCGTTAGTAGTATCGGATCACATCGATCATCTTAATGAATGTGATCCGTGAGACGGTCTTACACAAGACCTACTCAACATAAAATGATAAATCATAAATGATACAAATAATTTGATAAAATGATATTGTGTGAATTATAATATTTTTTGGATACAAAATATTTTTTTCTTTTTTTAAAAACCGGGAATCATTCATAATAATATTTTACTGCAAAATAACTATTTGTTAAAAAAAATGATTTCTAACCCAAACCGTTATTTCTTAATATTTCCTTGATTTTCCGATAATTTATACTGTAAAATCATTGATATCAATATCGATACCTATTATATTCAAATGTACTCATATTTTACCAAGATTAATATAATGTGCTCATATTTTACCAAGATTTTGATTAAATTTCATGACAGTCTATTTTCAATATCGAAACTTCAAAAATTCTGAAAATTAAATTTTCGTTATTAATATTGTTTCTAATTTATAAAAGAAAAGACAAAAATAAGTGAAAGAATAAAGATGAAGTCTTTTTTCAACATCCTGACAATAAGCTAATTACGGCTCTAATAAAACTGTCATATATCATGAGACTGATCAACCCAAATTAATACAATAATAATCTACAAATTGTATTCATCAAACAATTTTATATAAGTTTTTATGTTAATTATTTGCAATTATAATTAATTACTCATGAATAATGAAAATGCTTTGGATGGATGAGTTGGCTTCCTTAATCACAATGCCTTTCATGATAAAAGTTAGTAACACAAAAATAACAAGAAAAAGGATTTGCATTCATAATTAATTACAACTGTCAACATAGTTTTACAAAACTCCCAGCTAATCAAAGCAAACCACAAATCCACAATAATAGAATTAATGTGCAAATCCCAGAAAATTAGTTCGTAGTTGATCATAGCAAGTCCCTAAGTGTAGTTCTAACAACTGGAGTTGACATGATCTCCTAGATATACCAAACACAAAGGTGTTATAAAAAGAACAGTATAGCAATCAATGTAACATAAATTCTATGTGACAATTTATGGCAATATATATTTTTTTTATGGATTAATTGTTAAAAAAATCACTTAATCGTTATTCGAATTGTCATTTTAACCAAATTTTTTATTATTGATGAAAATAACATAACTTTAATATATAGTATTTTTTTGACATCGGTCTAATCTTAAAATGAAACTCTGCAAAACTGACGTGTCCGAACAGTTGGGCACATTAGCAATTTTCATTTTTATTTTCAAAATTGATCAAGGTCAAAACCATACATATATAAATTTATGTTATTTTGACCAATAATAAAAAAAAATTAATTAAAATAATAATACTTATAAAGAGACTCTCTATATAAATGGACTGGACTAAAATGATCATATATGCAGTAGCAGGGTCAATGTGTTGTAGCATTTACAAATATGGAAAAAAAAAAAAAAAAAAAAAAACAAGATATAACGTTAATCCAAAACATAGAATATCATTAAATTTGTTACATCATTCATTAAACATTTAATTTCCAAACAATATGGACTTCACATGTTTTACGAATTGGCCACGAACTTTCAACTCAAAAAAAAAAAGATATGAAAAAAGAAAAAGAAAACTTTGCTTTAATTATATGAAATATATGGCAAGTGCCTGACTATTTTCTTTGTAGGTTATACGATCCAAATTTTAAAAAGCGTGAGTATGAGACCAATAATTAAATAGGTTAAGAAAACATTATTTAATCTAACTTATAAGAAAACATTTTCACACAAATTAATACCCATCAACTAACTATTAATGTCATAGAGTCCACCACTTACACTTCTTTCTTCTTCTCTCTCAGGATTATGTGAATCGTGTCATGGCTTGTGTTGGCTGTGTGGGTCGTGTGGTGGCTCATGTGGGTCGTGCTGTGGCTTGTGGGAAAAGAATTATGTGAAACAAATATTAAAAAATAATATATGTAAATAGTGGAGTGTATTTAATTCATTAATGATATTGTCGTCATTTTTGCTAAAAAAAAGGAAAATATGTATTCTCATCTTTTGACTTTAAAACAAGTTTCTTATCCAAAATATCTATTTAAAAAAAAAAATTATGAAAAGAACAAAGTGCACGTGATATTATTTAGAGTTATATGTCCCATAAATCACAAACTTTACTTAATTTGTAATTTTAATCATATTTTTAAATATTAGCAAATATAATATGAATATTCATATTTTTTTGCAACTTTATCCAACGGGATATGGTAGCACGCAAGCATGTATTATTTCATTTTGACGATCTCAATTTTTTTAAACTCTCAACCTTTTTGATAATATTTACTCTATGACAACTTTACATTTCAATGCCAGCACAATCATATCAGGAAACTGCTCGTTGGTAAAAAATGTAAAAATTATGAAAGTTATATTAGCTAATATTCAAAAAAAAAAATTAAATTACAAATTAAGTAAAATTCATAATTTTTCCTAATTAACCCTATTATTTATCAACCAACTCTTCACAAACGCTTCCAACTCTAGCAAAACACAAAATTGATCTCTTTTTTAGCCAATATGGAACATTATTCATGTTAATTAATTAAGTTATCAAAAGTGGAGTACTAACTAAACTTGATTATTCTTTTTCTCAAATTTTCACAAATAATCGTAAAATTAGAACATATATATATATATATATATAATATATTATACCTGGTGATGATGAAGTGGAATTCCCTTGAGATCATAAAGAATAAGGCCACTAAATCTTGGTAGCTCACACTTTTCACCCATTAGAATAGGCCTTTGCCAAACAGGTGAGCATGAGTTATGGCTCTGCCACCCTACCTCCATTCCTCCATTACCATTCTCTCTCTTCACCACCAAATTAGCACTTGCTTCATCACTACTCCCTCTCACCTTCTCCTCTGGTGGCGGCTCCACCGCACTTACGGTGTCCTTGCATGGCTCTTGGTGAACATGACTGTCACAAGACTTCCTCCTCCTCCTCCTCAACGCCGCCGCCGCCACGCATACTCCGATTAGTAGGAAGGAAGTGCACACAAATAAGGCTATGGCCTTGTGTGTAGAGACCTTCCATTTGTCCTCCAAACTCCACAGTGCTTCTTCCATTTTTGTGAAAGAGAGAGAGAGAGAGAGAGATTATTACATGTGATGATTCTTAATTTGTTTTCTGAAGATATATCAAAAAATGGTAGATGTTTGTTGCATTTGTCAAATTAATTAAATTAATTAAGGTGCAGTCATGTGAGAGCACCGACAGGGGTAGGGTTATGTAATAATGTGGGGCCCGTGCATGCATGCATGTTTTTTTGCTTTGAATTAGCCGTTGAAGATTTAATGAGACACCGATTGAAGGGTTATTCTACTCACGGGCTACACATCAACACACTTAAATTAGCATCTGCAGATACCCTAATATTCTTACTACCCTATTCCCACCATTATTACTCATGACTTTCTACACTCTAAACAAGTAGATTTTAGCCATTTTTACAAGGAAATAATATTGTTGGTTTCTAGCTGCAACTTGAGATTTTATGTTTTTTCTTTCATTAGGTAGGTATGACAATTTTCCCATAGGCAACTATTCATGTTGGTACCGAGGTTAATGGAATGTAGATTCCAGATCGAATCGAAAACAGGACTGGGATGGTGATTCCTCGTTTAGAAATTACAGGGATTTTATATGGGGATGATATTTATTCTCCTAATTGAATTCGTGACCTCGAAACTAACGTTGTTTATTTAAAACGAGAATTTCATGTTCTCCATTTTTTAATATAATATTTATATTTAATAATTAATAATTTATCCTAAAGTTTTCAAATAATTTGAGTTACGATCTCATGATATTTGATGTTGAGATATTGTTGAATTTTCATCTCTGAGTTATTTTTGTTTTAATATTTATTTCGTGAGGATTGTCTGCAGAAAATGATAAATTTTAGCTTCTAAAAAAATGAATTCGAGGAACTTGAATCTCCCGCAAGAAATCAATTCCCCTACTAATTCAATTCTCAAAATGGAGATGCATGGTATTTAGTGTGATGTTTTGGAATGAGATGGTATTGTCAATATCATCCCCGAAATCGTTTATTGTTATCTCCCTACTTTTAGGTTTCTATGATACAAATAAGTGAGGAATACTTTGTGTTTAATTTGGATAATAAAAGCAAACATAGATATAAAACGACATTTTAAATTTGTTCGTAAGTAACGAACCTGCACTTTCATAATACTTAGTGCTAAGTGGTATAAGCAATGTGCATGTAAATATGATACACCAATTAATTAACTTTCTTTCTATGTTTCTATTATTTGATTTTGTTTGAAGAGGTATTAATTAACTAGATAAAGTTAATTTCTGTTTAATATTGATAAGGGGCAAATATATACTAATTAAGGTCCTACTTCATAAATATGGCATCACAGCCAATTAAGAGAGATGGTGCACATGTTTTCATACCGTTGGTGTGGCTAAATATGGTATGGATCCCCATCAACTAACAGAAACAAGTGGGTTGCTTTAATTGAAATTTATTGGATTCCTCCATCACAAATTGAGTTTTATTAATGAGATAGAGATTTTTTTTTTTTTTTTGGTATATATTTACTTATTTAACTCAAGTACAGTTTTTTTTTTACACTTCTTAATAAATTAAACAAAAAAATTATGATTGCATCTCAAAGTCCATCGATTTTTCACTTTACAACCTAAGTTTATTTTTTAATCATTTTACCCAACTTATTAAAAAGTAATCAAAATACACATGCACTTATAGCAAAGAACTGCATATTTATAGTTGTAAAATACATACTTGAATTACATATTTATATCTATAAAAAGACATACTTATAAATCACATATTTATATTTGTAAAAAATATACTTAAATTCATCGCATGTAAGACGATCTCAAAGGAGACCAACTCATTAAAATATTAGTATAGAAAAATTACCACTTAGAGTTGTAGTCATTGAATGTATAGTAATATGTAGTGGCCCATATTATTTACAATTTTAGTTAATTCTAATTTTCAGTCCAAATTGGATGACATGTCACTTATGAGATTGTAAATGAAGCTCCACTACTACATATCATATATCATCTACTTAACCCATCTATCCAACCCTATGTGAAACTCACACTTCAAAATTGGGACGGATCTAATTATACTTTCAAAATTGTTCTTTTTATATGTAATTTTTTTAATATTTTTTATTATTATCACTAATTTATAAAAGTTCGTCTACTATATAAATTTTAATTATACATATGAACCATTTCATTTTAATTTTAAATGCATAAACTTCTCCATCAGTAGATTATTTCCCTTTTGTCGTCAAAGAGAGATAGGTTCCTCTGAATCATTGATTTCAGGCTCACATGTACCAATTTGAGTCAATACTTGAGAAAGAATGATAATGTGGGAACTTTTAACTTTGGTTTAATTATATTTGGTGATATCTCATAATATATGTTTATGTGTCTGCTACATCATTTACAAATCACTTAATTTTGACTGAAATTTGGAATTGACTAATATTATAATTGATGAATAATATCATAGATAATTGACAGAATTATAATAAATTAATTAAAATAGTAAAAACTCATATAAGATTAGATTTTTTTAACTGTTTGGCCTTTTATAAACGTTTTTATCAAGGTAATTAGTAAGTCTTATTACTTGATATTCTCTTTTTATATATTTTATTTTTTTATAGATTTTATATTGTAAAAAAATTAGAAAAATGGTAGACATCTTATGTTACATAAAAAGAATGGGTGGGGCTATACACACCTCATCCTCTACTAAACACACCTCATAATAAAATAAATAAAAAGACTAAAATAAATACTACTCTCTTTACTTTTGTATCTTCTTCTATATATATATATATATATCTCAAATCCTAATAAAAAAAAAAACTCTAACAATCCTTAATTTGTGAAAAATACAATCAAAGTGATAGATGAAAGATATATTTAAAACGTATAATTTAAGATTTATCATACATTTTTATAATTTTATATACTCTAGTTAAATATTGTAAAAATAGAGATGTTAATACAAAAAATGAATTTGTTAGAAACACATCGTTTGAACATTATACACAACCATAAATTGAACATTATATTGTGTATTCTGTCATAGGTCTTAAAAGATAGCGCGTAGTTCGATAGGGGAGAAGGGGGATTTTTTATTTATTTAATGTAAAGCATATAATTGTAATGTAATACAGTGTGATTAGAAGTTTTATAATTTAAAATATTTAAATGTAAATATATACAGTGGTGGGGGTGTGTTTAACAATTGATAGGGGTGCATATAGCCCAACCCAAAAAGAAAGATTTGACATCAGTCATCATAAATTAATACAAACAATATTGTTCGATCTTAGATTGAAACTAGAGTGGAGTATCATTGTACGGAGAGCTCAGCTATCAAGTGGGTAAGGATTTGATCGCTTAGCTTCACCGAAGAAGAAACAGAAATGGAGTCTCTCGCTCCCAAAACTAGTCATTTTACTCCACCCTATGCTCGAGCTTCACTTTCAAACACTCAGCTACCCAGATTACACCTCTCGAATCGGAGCCTTGATTTCAGAAATCTTCAATTAAAATATCAGCTCAGGAAGCCCATCTTCGTGGTTTCGCCGGCGACCCATCTTCATCTGAGTTCGACGCCCGGATTGAAATCTGTTCTCTGCGGCAATTCGTCGAACGCTTTGACTGCAGAGAAGAAGACGTGGATCGAAGTAGTTGGCGAGGTGATCTCGACTGCTTTTCCAGTGTGGGTAGCGTTGGGGTGCTTGCTGGGTCTGCTGAGGCCGACCACATTCAGTTGGGTTCAGCCAAATTGGACTGTGATGGGCATTACCCTCACCATGCTCGGTATGGGCATGACTTTGACCTTCGATGATCTCCGCGGCGCCTTGGCTATGCCCAAGGAAATCATCTCCGGTTTCCTATTGCAGTATTCGGTACCTCTCTCTCTCTCTCTCCTCAGCTTATTTGTTTATGGAAAAGTTATTATTTCTCAATCAAATACAAGATGAAATACTGAATGTAAGAACTGCTATAATTTTGAATTAATGCTAATTGTAAGTAACATTTTGGTGGCAGATAATGCCATTATCTGGATACTTAGTGAGCAAGCTCTTAAATTTGCCATCTCATTATGCAGCTGGCTTGATACTGGTGGGGTGTTGCCCCGGGGGTATGTATTGTTGAGTTTTGCCTTTTAATACCACATAGAAAGCCTTCTGTTTTATACATAGCCATTTTCTCCTTCATTCAGGGACTGCCAGTAATATCGTTACATACATTGCACGGTTAGTTAATCTATGCATTTGATTGATCGAATGTATATGTTGATGAAACGTAAACTGATTCTTTTGTGGCGTAGTGGAAATGTGGCTCTTTCTGTGTTGATGACAGCTACAAGTACCCTCTTTTCCGTGGTTAGTATCTCAAATTTTCTGTTAGCTGATGCCAAGTAGCCCTTCTTCTTAGTCTCGTTGCACCTGCCTTTACAGATCATGACTCCTTTTCTAACTGCAAAACTCGCGGGGCAATATGTTGCTGTAGATGCAGCTGGTCTATTCATCTCTACTTTGCAGGTCACGATCTTCTAGTGTTAACAGGTTACATAAACTGTACTTTTAAGGTCGTTTCTGGTGATGATAGGTTAACAACGTGTTCAGGTTGTGCTCCTTCCTGTATTAGCCGGTGCATTTCTCAATCAATACTTCAAGAGTCTCGTTAAAATTGTTAGTCCTTTGATGCCACCTATTGCTGTGGCAACCGTTGCTATTCTTTGTGGAAATGCAATTGCTCAGAGTTCTTCTGCAATCCTCATGTCCGGCCAACAAGTGGTTCTAGCAGTTGCTCTCCTTCACGCTTCTGGGTTTTTCTTCGGTTTTGTGCTTTCAAGAATGCTGGGGATTGATGTGTCCTCTTCAAGAACAATTTCTATTGAGGTTGGGATGCAGGTAAACATGACTGAAATATATGAGATTTATTGCAATGTTTAACTTGAATAGGTGCAATGTATTTTCCTTGTACTTTGATTGGTTGAAAGATTATCCGTTTTGTTGGGTTTCAGAACTCGGTGCTTGGAGTTGTCCTCGCGACTCAACATTTTGGGAATCCATTGACTGCAGTGCCCTGTGCTGTTTCGAGTGTGTGTCATTCGATCTTTGGTAGTGCCTTGGCTGGAATCTGGAGATGGGACGCCCCTGATAAAACTGAAGACAAGGTGGAGAGAGAAAATGACTAGCCTAGTTTGAGCAGAAAGAGTTTCAATATAATCTCTTTATTGTTCTTCTCTACGTGTTATGGACTGTATCTTATCATTTCATTTTGTTGCTTTTCCAGAACTAAGGCTTCACAACTGATTACTTCAATTATAATTTCATGTTTCAGGTGTGGTATTGTTTTTCCAAGAGCAAATTGTGCAACTACTAGAAGATTTCAGCCCCAAGAAAAGAAACCATAACAATCCAGTATAGCGTAACACCAGAAATCTAAAAGATTTGATATATATATACACATAAAAATAAATGTAGATATTATCAATGATGAAGAAGATATATCTATACAGGGAGCTAAGAAACTCTATAATGAACTAACACAATTGCTGCTCTTTTCACAAAGAGAATCAATCGAATAATGAGAATCACTTGAGATTCATAAATATCATCACTCACCATCAATTCAGCATCGTTTTTCCTCCAAGTCGTTTCTGAGGCCATCAAACTAAGGAGCATGATAGTTTTCCTTCTTCAAGTTAGCCCAAGCTGAACAGCACCAACCTCTCGATGAGCAGCCCCAGCTGCAACGAATTGAGATTGGGCTTGCAACAATTTTGCATCAATAGCAATTTGACCATTCAATATCCCTGCTTTTGCTCGTGTTTGGCAATATGGGTTACTATTCATGTCGAAACTCAAGTTGGAGTTCAATTTGGATGGAGTGTAGAGAGGCTGTGCTTTAGAATCACTGTCAATTATTGTATATGGCTTAGATTGTTTCTTGACTTCAGATATTCCAACGCCAGAATCCATCCGGTACTTTTCGTGACTCTTCACTGAGGTAGTTGTAAAGAAACAATGTGGAGGAATTGACTGGGGAAGAAAAGTATTCTGAATGTATACCCTACCATCTGGAGAATCATTCGCGTATCTCACATTCTCATGTGGTAAAACAGGCCCTGACACGATTCCTGGCTTGCCTGCAAAGAATTACGAGGTCATTCGATTAGAAAAGACGAGGCATTTGTAGAATAACATGTACTGTAAGATAAAAAGGATCCAGGTGTACAAAGTCTAATATCACATAAACACAAGCCTCTGAAGTCTTATTAAACTAAAACCCATAAAGGAATCATAACATATCATGTTGATGAACCGTTCCGTTTCCACCTCCTGTTCAGTAATATTCCTCCTAAAATAAAAGACAGTTTCTCCAAAGGTCAATCTTTGATCAAAATGAAGGTACAAACTTTTCTAAAAGCTATCAGTTCTGATTCATGCTCCCTCCATTTATTCACTAAATTCATCATCTTAAATTTTTTATTAAAAAAAAACAAGTTTGTAATAAGGGTATTGTTGTATGGAGTCAATTAAAAACTAACTTTTGACTTTTGAAAGAGAGATTCTTCTCTTTTTTAAGCACAAAATAATATCAAAATCAGAACTCTTTGGGACGGAGTAAACATCTAGATAATCCTATAGCACCACTCATCCCCTCTTTAACTCGTCATTATGATTGTCTTTTCCTAACTTTCAGAAATACAGAACAAACACACCAAGTTGCTATATTATGATTTGTTAGTAGAGCTCAATTGTGTTGGCGTTTATGTACTCTCCAGATAGCTAAATGCATCACTTTTAAATGCCTAGGTGATATTTATTTCATAAACGGTCAACTAACAAGAACAATAGAAGAGTTTCAAGGTAGGAATCCTTTTATACCATTAGGCACTCGTGGTGGTGGCCGTGACACCTTTGATACATTTCCTGAAATGGCACTGGTGGACATTTCTCCAGTAATCTTCCGGTTATCAAACACGCAACCATTTGATTGTGTTTTGGGAGGAACAGTGCATGAACTTACAGTAGATCTGCATCAAAGAGCAAAATTTAAATAAAGCAAAAGGCCTGATGCTGTTACCTTATACAAATAGTAAACCTACAATATCAATATATCATGTTACTGAATGTAATACACATGAACCTATAACACAAAAGATATTAGAAGAATAAAGATTTAAAGGACGTGCCATGTGGTTTATGGTAGCATAATAACCTAGAAGAGCTACAGAAATCTTAACTTAGTGTCTAGACTGCTAGGCTGACTAGAATATAAAGATCATTAGTTTACAACATTTATTTGCTTAGTCCGAAAGGATGGGCAACTTCCACATCACTCAGTTTCTTCAATCAGACATGGAAGCAGAGTGCTATAGTGCCTCCTCTTGTTCTAGGGCTTCATTTCAAGCCTCCATCATTGGAATTCCTTTTCATTTCGACAAATGAACAACAAATAGCCCACCCCCCATCCCCCAATCCCATTTTACCAACTATCATTTCTTCGTTCTTTACTCGCTCATCCCCTCCCAATCCCTTTTTAGCTTTGATTTATCTTTTGATTTTCCCTTTTTTTTTCTCCTGTCTCCTCTATGTGGGAGTAGGTTCCTCTTCTTTGTAAGAGTTGATTTCTCCACTTTGTGGGAGTTTGTTTACAGATATACTCGGTTTTGAATCTTCTTGTCTGGGCTTCAACCGGATCGTCCTATCCAACACCAAATATTATGAAGGTTTTTGGATGGAAGCTCTTCTCCACATCATTATCAGCACGCTCAAAAGTGGATTTGAAGAATTGCGAGCAGCTACCATGATCACACTTTAAGCGGAACAACAGTTTAGGTTTTCAATTGGCATTTTCTAAATCTCTTGGTAGCATATGGGTCAATTAAGAGAATTATTAGAAACCAGAAGCAACCAAGGGAACTGTCAAACTGTTCAAAAAATAAAGTATGACTTTAGATCAGAAATAAAGGTTAACCTTGGAAGAGAAACATGTTTTCTCTCAGGAGGAATCACAGGCCCACTTTTTCCAATATTTTCTTCAAGATAGGCAAATTGCTTCTTGAAATGACCAATGGCACTGGATAACACAAAGAACATATTACAACACAAGAATCATATGAATGGTGAAAATCACATGGATAGGTTAGACTGGGGAAGTTACAAACCTAGGATAGAGAAAACTTGTGCCACCATTTCCTGACATGTAATCCCTCAATAATTGAGGATGGTACTCTAATATCTCACGAAATATTAATTCTCTGATATCTTCCTTTGTCACTCTTCGTCGTTCGAACTCGAATTCCAATTTCGAGATTGGCTGACAAGATGGCTCCCTCTCAATTTTTGACAACCCCTTGAAGTAAGGATCAGCTAATGCCTAATAACCAAATAAACCAAAAATTGGCATCAAAATGATAAATATAACTGGACAGTTCTTTTGTTAAAAATAAACAGACATTGGAAGATACACGGAGCATTATTGGAGTGGCATGATGTACCTCTTCAGCACTTGGACGATCTTTTGGATCAAATGCCAACAACCTTTGCAATAATTTGAGAGCCAAAGGATCTACACTCGGAAATTTCTCAGTAAAAGGAACTGGGCGCTTTTTCCTTAAGTCCAATAAGTATTTCCTTGCTTTCTCATTACGCACCTACATCCAGGACACAACAATTAGGCACATGTGCGTTGGAGTTATTGAGCGCAAAAATATTTTGTAAGAGGTTATGTTCAGTACTCCAGAAATTGTATCTGATGATGGTGTCCCAAGAAGATCAGTAATCAGATCCAGCTGATGCACCACACTTTTACCAGGAAACAATGGTTTACCCGTCAAGACTTCAGCAAAGATACAGCCTATGCTCCAAATATCAATAGCTGGAGTATACTGCAAATAAGTATTAAAAAACATGAGATCGATTCAGAAGAATAAAGCACGAAAACTCTCTTGGAAAATGATGCAACCTGACACAATTACCTCTGAAGAATAGAAATATCAACTTCCAGGAGAGTTCAATAGTCCTCCCTGAACAAAAATTGTTTTAATCTACAGTCACTACTGATTTGTACACTCTAAACACATGCATTTCATATTAAAATATACAAGCAATCATGCTACCCAGCGAGAATAATCCCCAAAACTGATTGAATGCTAAGTAGAAACGAGAAGTCCTCATACACCTTAGTCCTTACAATCTTGCACTAGATTTAGTTGAGGGGTCAGAAACTAACAAATAAAGGCCAACTAGCAAGAACTAAATGCATACAACCTTCTTGAGCATCATTAAACTTAAATAACAACAAACTAGCCATACTAATAATACAAAGAGAGTATGACCCTCTGGAAGAAATCATGGTTCACAGGGGCAACGTGATAAGCAGGATCTCCCCCCCCCCCCCCCCCATTTGATAAGAGGAGTACAAAACCAATATGATTTGCAAGAACAAAATTTTAACTCAGCCAGCTTCAAGGATGCTAAGAAGACTGTTCTAAATGGATAAATGTTGAAGTACCAAGCAAGTGCACCACAACTTATGATACTGTGCTGCTGCATAACATATATTGAAAATGGTTTGATGGATTAATCATAAACCGTGATGCTGGTACCTTGAAGTCAAATCTTAATTGGAAAGGAAAGAGGACATGGCTATATTTTGTTACCTTGGAGAAGAAAGAACCACACAACTCAGGAGCTCTATACCATCTTGTAGCAACATAATCCTGCAGATGGGACAAATCATTCAAAATAGGTCACCTAATTGACCAAAAGAAAGAATGTGAAATGACATAATTTATAATGGATTCACAATGAGGACTTAGCAGTATGACAAATCAATGGTGTAGAAACGTACTGTCCAAAAGTTTGTTGTTGGAGTGTCATTGAATGCCACTCTTGCTAGTCCAAAATCACATATTTTAAGTTTGCAGTTAGCATTGGCCAAAATATTCTTTGGTTTGAGGTCTCGATGAAATACATTAGCTGAAAAGAAATATCAGTTAATAAAAATAAGGACAAGTAATACACCATCCAGTAGATTCCAATATAAAGATGACAAATGTGGACAAAGCTTATCCAGATAGCTCGGTTTTACCCACAATAAGTAAATAAATCTATTTTGCATTTTTCAAGGCAATTACCTGTATGCATGTACTTTAGTGCCCGTAGCATCTGGTATAGAAAGAACCGGTGATGCTCATGTGTCAAGTCATCATTAGCTTTTATGACTTGATGAAGGTCAGACTCCATAAGCTCAAAAACAACATAAATGTCTTTAAAGTCCCGCTTGGAGGGTGGCAAAATAATCCGCTTGATTTCCACAATATCAGGATGACGCAACAGTCGAAGCAACTTAATTTCACGCAAAATTCGAAAAGCATCAGACATATGCTCAAAAATGTCAGTTATTTTCTTTATCGCTACTTTTCCCCCAGTATGTGTATCAAATGCAGCACAAACAACTCCATAGCTACCCTTTCCAATAATTTCTACAATTTTGTATCTATTGGCATCTCCATAGTCAGTAAAGAATTCCGCCTCCTTCGGGATCTGTAGAATAAGTATAGCATAATGAGATCATGCCTGGAAATTTAAAGCAATTTGTATCATTGAACAATGCAGACTGTTCATAGAGTTCACTCAGAGATCTGCAAGATCCATTTGACATATTTATTTCAAAAATTCACACAAACCTAACTCAAAGTGAGACAAAATAAGATTAACATATTTTACGTACTAAAATTTATGAAAATATTTCAGAAATCAATGAATTAAGAATAAATAAGCAAGAATATTCCCAAACAGGAATAAAAAAGTAAGGATATCCTCCTCACAGCGGCAGGCCAATGAAAACTAGTTTAAATCATAAAATAAAGCACATAGCGTGTTTCATGACAGCTAAGAACAGTCTAATGGAATATTATCAAAACACAAAGTCAGCAGCTGATTATAATTTTTCTCCCCAGCTTTTATTAGTATGTACACATAGATAAAAGGCCTATTCCACGATTTGCCAGATATAAACTTCCATAAGCAATTAGAGAAACTATTGCTGGGTATAACTAACCAGACCCAAATATCAATAACTAAAATATCTATTTCCAACCATAAATAAAAGCAGAAAATAGATTATAGCATTCCTCATGTTTGAAACTAATGCAAAACAATAACCAACAAACTCATGGATGAAAAATAAATAACAAAAATAACAAAAAAAACCTAAGATTTACATCTAAATTCCTTCCAAAAACTTGGGTTTTTTTCATGTGAATAGTTATCCTCTCTCTGATCAGGACTCTCATGTGCAATCCAGAGATATTACACAGATTCATGGGCCGTACTGATCAATAAATTAATACAAAGCTTCATAGCACAAAGAAAGCTCTCTACTTCACCAAAAGCAGAAGTGTAAACGACGATGATGATATAAATATAACCAAATTTACAAGATCAAAAACAGCGATCGAGGAACAAGGTGAAAATTTAGCAAACCTTTTTTCCTTGATCTTGCTGCTGCATCTCTCTTTTTTCTTTTTTCTTTTTTCCAAACAAATGGCGTCGTCTAGTTCCTCGATCCGATCGGATCAAATCAACAATCAACTCTAAACAATCAAGTGTCGAAAATCAACTACAAAAACCCGCAACAGCTAGCAGCTACAACTGCACTACATTCACCACCTCCACCGCACCGCCAAAAAAAATCCGCAAAATTGTAACCTCAGTGGAAAAATTGCAAACAAAATTCGTGAAAACAATTGTACAGAGTCGGAGAAGAGAGAGTGTATGAGGGTTTGAAGATGAGGGAGAGAGGAAGACGAAGACGATGAAGTGATTTTATACAAAAAAAAGGAAAATAGAATATAGAATAATCATGTGGTTTTGCGTGTTTTCGGAATTTATTTATTTTATTATTTATTGTATTTTTAATAATTTAATAAAAGAATAAGTATTGTTAAATTACTGTAGTTAATGGTGACCGTTGGTGGGTAGTGAAGTGTACGTACCATCGTAAATATACGGACGGCTGATGATTGATTTCTGGAGTTATCGCCACATGCCCCTTCTGTTAAACTAAAATAAAAAAAAATATGGTAATAAATATATATCTAAAAATAAATTAGGACATTAATTATGAGATTTAGTTGGTCTCACTAAATCTTTCATTTGGATGTTTTGACAAACGTGTGAATTGCTGCAGATATGTAACTAGTAACATATGATGCCATCTCATTTACGTGTCATAAAAACATAAAACTTTGACTATTGTAGATTTAAATAATGAAGGAATTTAGGTTCAAATATTAAAAACAATATTTTAGTTAAAAAGTCCTATATTAAGTTGATATTTAGTAGATTTCTTGGGATAGCTACAGAATAATTCATAATAAAGTTGTAAAGTCTAAACAAATAAATAATTATAAATAAAATTGAATCTCCAACACGATATTTAAAAAAATTTGGAGAAAATATCTATATTTTTCAAGTTAGAGATAAATTTTTCTCCAAAACCAATATTTTTAATGGAAGACAAACCCCATCAAATAGAATTAATGATTTAATATATAGGAAAATATGCTATTTTTTTATTATTTGGATATAATAGATCTTTTATTATCCTAAATGTAGTAAAAATTGAGTTATCCTAGGATCCATTTGAATGGATGAATTTGAGATTATTAGTAGTAAATCCATTGTAACAACAAATGTAACAATAAATTTGGCCTATTATATAATAGAAAAATGTTAAAATGTTCACCGTGCATAATTTTTAATATGTTCATAAATGGCGTATAATGATCTCATATCTTCGTTTTATGAAAAGTTGTTCATTCTTAATATGTCCACGTGTAATGATTTCATCCTTCATTATATGAAAAGTGAAATTAATAACTATTTTGGATTTTTAACACATTGCCACATCTTAATGTGTCTACGGTGGATAGAATAATAGAGTTGAATATAAATAAACACAAAAGGAGTGCACAAATCTATTTAATCATTTGATTCTTCTCTCCGTGTGAATTTGGAGTCGACTTCTTCATACTTGAACTTGGTTAGAAAGAAGGAAAAAAGAAATTTGTTTGATTCAAAGGTTTAACATCTTATTTGAATCAGGAACAGTTTTGAAGAACTATTTGATTCGAGGTTTAAAACTTTGTTCGAATCAATTTTGAAGACCTTTGCGAGGACCATCTGTAATTATGCGGAGGTTGCCGTTGCAGAAGAGTTGGACTTAAACTTGGTTAGTTGAAAAAATAAAAATAAAAATTGTTTGTTCGAGGGTTTAACATCTTATTCGAATTGGGTACAATTTTTAAAGAAATTGTTTGATTCAAGGGTTTAAAACCTTCAAATCAGAAGACAGTTTTGGAGACATTTGCGAAGATCGTGTTTGATCATGCGAAAATTGCCACCGTCAGGGAAGCAAACCTGAAGTTTGCTTGAGCTGAAAAATACAAAAAGGAGAACTGTTTGATTTGAAGGTTTAACACCTAATTCGAATCAGGTATAATTTTTAAAGAAACTAATTCGAGAGTTTAAAACTTTATTCGAATAAAAAGACAATTTTGAAGATTTAAAGATCGCCACTGCTGTCGAATAACACTTAAAGATCACCGCCACCGTCAAAGAACACTTGAATATCACCGTTGGTGCCGAAGAACGCTTGAAGATCGCCGTTGCCACCATTGAAAAATGGTTGAGGATCGTTGCCGCCATCGAAGAATGTTTTGAAGATCGTCACCAGTGTCGAAGGACACTTGAAGATCGCTGCCGCCGGAGAGCTCTTGAATTTTTCAGTTCTTGTGTTGTGAAATGTGGAATAATGAATTAGACCTCTATTATAAATGAAGAACATTTTGAAGATCGTCGTTGGTGAGATTCATCAACTTGATATCCATCCATCAACTTCCTTTAGATAATTATCAAGTTAAATATATATTTATTTTTTATAATATCTATGGGACTTTAACATGTGACAAATGTTGATTGACTAGTAAATTTTTAATTATCTACATTTGGATGAATATGAATTTGAAATCAACTACTTTTATTTTCAACTAATTATTTAGATGGATTCTAAATTCATTGAACTTGAGTGGATTTAAATTACATTTATTTCAAATATTTCTATTCAAACACAATTTCAGATTTTTTCTAGAATTATAATAGTATTATATTCTATTTCCATTTTTTAGTTAGAATTTGAACTATCAAAGATTTTCATATCCTATCTTATCTTAGTAAAGCGGCTAGGGTTGCGATTTTCATATAGTCATTTTAGTTGAGCTATCACATCGATGTTAATAACTCTTCAATCTCAAGACTTTTCACAACAACCAAATTTAATCTCAAAAATAATATTTTTTTTTTATAATTCCACTCAACTCAAAACCATCTTATAATACAAAATATTATTTAATATAAAAAAATATATTACTTAATACACACAAAAATATTACATAATTTCTTATGTTCGACTCAATCCGATCTGTCTTGCAAAATAAAATTCGTAAGACGATCTCATCCAAAACTTTACTAATAGAGTTACGTACTTAAAAGAATATTCATTTAGAAATGTTGTATGTAAAGATAATAATTGAATAGTTTAACTAGAAAATTTGTACATAATGGAGTCTTGCAAATTGATATTGTTAATTGATCACTATATTAACTACCTTCTATTTCGAATGTATACTTTTAAATTCGATCGTTATTCAAGTTATTTATAAATTATTTGTGAGTTATTGCTCGCGTTTTCAATTTCTAATATTATAAAATACAATTATTTTGATCAATAAAACAAACGTTTTTATTGATATAAATATCAAAAATAATATATTTATAGTCAAGATAATATATCATTATATATATTATGTTTAATTATTAATGCAATATGATAAATCGTGGAATGTCATAAACTGCAAAGTAATATTACAATAGGATTGGAAATTTGATCCTTCCAAAGGTTTATTTTTTTATCGTTTTAATAAAATTAAGTGAATTTTTATATCGAAGTAATTATACAGTACGTCCTCGGCTCAATGTATTAATTAATATAATAATTGAACTTTATTTTTGTATATCTGTATATTGTAAATGACATGGATGAAAACTAATATTATATACTTATTTAATTTAGAGAGATTCAGGACAAAAGTTAGTAAAAATTTGTTTGCTAATTATTGAGTGAAAGTTGCTTTTTTAAATTTCAGTTTTAATTTATTAATATATGAAAAAAAATATTATATTTTTCACTTTTTCTTTTTTGCTTTCTATGTTTGTTGCTCGTATTTTATCTGTAATGCAAGTCAATTGACACTAATTTGAATGAACAAGTCAAATGTTTGTACTTTATGGATATTTCTAGGTAATATGTTCATTTTGATTTTCTTTTCTTATTTTATTTATTTATACTTTGGTCGACCAGTCGGTGCACGAACCCATATCTTAATATATTATTATTGAATAATAACAATAATATATAATTAACTCTTTTTTTTAAGTTATCCTTTTTTTTTAAGTTATCTTTACTTCAAGGTCAATTTCATCTATTTTTAATATCAATATATAATGTTTTGAATTTCTCTCAAGCATGGTCTTCTTGTTATCTGTTTTTTTCTTTCTTTTTAGCGATTTTCTTTTTCCTCTGTATTCTTTGGTTGGTTCATTCAATGGATTCTTTCAATATTCATGAAAAGTCTTCAATATATATGAAAAATTCTCCATAATCATAGTCATTAATTTCTCCGTAAAAAATAATAATAATCATGAATTGCAGAAAAAAAAATATCCTTGAAGGTTAAAAAGTGATGGTATTATTTTATAGAAATATATTACATAAAGTTATCACTAGTATTATATAAATATATCGTTAAATATTATATAAATATAACGTTAATATTATGTAAATGCATTTCATCTACATAAAGGTATTGACTCATTTTAGTGAAATATATTGCATAAAGTTATCACTAATATTATATAAATTATCGTATTACATAAAGTTATTATTTCATCTGCATAAAAGTATTAACTCATTTTACTGAAATATATTACATAAATGTATAACTAGTATTATATAAAGGTAAATCTAGTGTTACATAAATGTATTATTTCATCTACAAAAGGTATTAGTTCATTTTATTGAAATATGACGTAAATGTATTATTAATTGTATTACATAAAGATATCAATTTTATAATTATATAAAGGTATTATTTGTATCACATATAGATTATACTTTATTTACATAAATGTATTACCTTATTTAATTGAAATACAACGTAAGGGTATTACTTATGTCACGTAATGTATTAATAATATAAAGTAAATGAATAAATACATCTACTTAAGGTATTGCTTGATTTACTTAAAAAATGATTTATGTTATTTTATTGAAATATATTAGTGTATTATGTAAATATATTAAGTGTACCACATAAAGGTATTAGTGGTATCACAAGAAAGTATTACTTACCTTATTTTATGTAATATAATGTAAGAGTAGTAACTCACATAACATTATGGAAGCACTAACATAATTAATAAGTAATACAATATTTGTTAAAACACAAACATGAATATAATGTAAGGGTACTACTAAAATAATATAAATGGTATAATTAAAAAGTATTACTAAAATAATTAAAATGTATTATAGATTTGTCACAACACAAACATTCAAAAGAGAGTGTGGTTGTTCATGGGATGCATGTGAACGTGTAAAAATCACTTGAATCGAATCAATCTAATTACGTAAATTTAAAATCCATACATCAAATGCATAAAAATATGTGTTCTTTTATTCTTACAACAACATTAGATATAGTGATTATTTCTTTATATAATATAAGATTCAACAAGCTAAACAATGTAAAATTTAAAAAAAAATACCTGTACAAACTGTAATTTCGTGGATATTGTATTAAAACAAATCCTAAGAAAGTCATCAACGGTAAGCTATCAAAAACTAACATTTCTTATTAATAATATCATTAAAAAGTATATTTCCAATTTTAATAAGAGAATGAGTAGAAAAATGTTGTGTTTCTAATTTTAGCCAAGTTTTTCGTTTTAGTAGATATATAAATATATGGATGATAGATGGAGAAATGATCACCTACACAATATATGTTAATTTATCCATCGTTTGTTCGTTGATATGTTAAAGTTGAAAAATAGGAAAATTAGTTATCTTATTTATGAATATAATTTTAACACAATAATATATTGAATCAGACAGTTAAAATAACACATTTTATATAAAAGATTATTTTTCTACCATAAATGATAGTTTTGATACTTTTTTACTACAAATCAGAAATTAACAAAATCATCGTTTCAAAAGTAAGTTTTTTATTAAATGTTATACGATACGTCCACATTGTGCAAAGTCATTAAGTGCGTGATGACTTTTTTTTCTTTTATAAGGAAAACTTTTTATCTATTTCTTGATTTGTATTAGAAAAAGTAACAAAACTATTCTTTATGTTAGAGAAACAATTTATTACTTGATTTTGTGGTATTTAAAGTATTTTCCCAAAATATATATATATATATATATATATATATATATATATATATCAATTAAAGGTGGATAGATAGATGAATATATAATTACAATCCTACTTACCTATCCACCTTAGACACATTAATATGTGTTCATGGTTGATGTGTCAAAAATTCAGAGCATCTATTAATTTTACTTTTCATATAACGAGAGGATGAGATGATTACACGTAGACATTTGAGCAAAACCATATATAATTTATTCTATTAATACTATTTTTTTTACTTCAAATGGCATAGAAGAGTTGGTAAGGTCTATGATGATGTGGGAAGAATCATCCAACATTGGAAGTTCTACATCTCAGGTATTCTATTGGCTCTCTTCCACATATGTCTGTCATTCCGGCTGCACCGTCTGAAAACATAAAGTTTTTTTGTGTGCAACCTCCACCATTCAAGTTAATGAAACCCCTAATTCGAGTAGGTAAATTCCCTAAAAAATGAGTTGATTTGTAATATTGAGGTTTGGAAAAAGTAAATAAGAAAACTCTGTATCATAGGTGGACGTCCAAGTAGGATAAAAATGTCACATCAGTTACTTGGTAGAAAATTCTCAATTAAATTGGTCGTGTGCCTCCACTGTTAAAATCCAACAACTTAAATGATCAACGATGACCTGAGTTCTTTAATTAGACATTTTATTATACATACAAGACTAAAATTGGACATGTCAAACTTATGAGATATTTTCTGGATAAAGTCTAAATTACGGGACTTAAAAAACAATTTTCCCTACCTTTATATAATACATAAAAGGTATAACTAACATAATTAAAATGTATGATTAACATAACTTAAAGGTGTGGTGGCTATATAACTAAAATGTATAAAAGATATTAATAAATGTCTAAAAATATGTTAAAAGGTACAACTAAAAATCCTAAAATGTATGACTAACATAACATAAATGTATAGCACTTGATAGTGAATTTGGATGAGTTTGATTAGGGTTGGTTCGGTACGGTATACCGAAAAAAAAATTCATACCGTATACCGTACCGAAAATTTCGGTATGCCAAAAAATATACCGATACCGTACCGAAATTTTCGGTATACCGAATTTTTGGTATATTGATAGCCTATATCGTTTGATACCGAATTACCGAATTTTTCGGTATACCGAAATTTACCATTATACCATACCAAAAATTACCGAAAATACCAAAAATTACCGAAATATATCTATATATATAATAATAATAATATATATATATTATTAATATTAATATATTTCGATATATACCGAAATACTGAAATACCAAAAAATTCTAAATCCCCATACTGATACCGTACCGAAAATCTCGGTATACCAAAATTTTCGACATTTTCGATATTTTTCGATACGGTATACGCGAGATACCGAAATTTTCGATATTTTGCCCAACCCTAAGTTTGATCGCATTCACCAAATACGTAGGATCACATACAAGCACATGAACAATGAGTAGATAACGTATGCATCGGATCGAATTTATTATATAGAACTAAAATCCGTGCACTGATTACAATAAAGTTTTTGTCTTTTGGGATTGAAAAAGAGGTCTAAATCATGAACCAAAAAAAAAGGTGTGATTAGAAATGAGAGATGGCCTACACTAAATTGTTGGTATAAATGTGTCCAATTACAGAATTTGTGATCCATTATAATAGAATAAGTTTGCCTTTGCCTCTCAGGATGTGAACGGACCAACTTCTTGTCTTTTATTAACATTGACATGCAACTTGCTCCTATGCATCCACTTTATAGACATATTTATATTCATCATTACATTCATTTGTTAAAATATTAATATTCATTTATATATGTTGTAGGTGTATACAAAATAAATTAATAGATAAAGACTTGAAACTTGTTAGTCGCCATGCAACTTGCTATCTAGCAAGTCATACTATAAATATTTTGTAGGTGCATACAAAATAAATTAATAGATAAAGACTTGAAACTTGTTAGTCGCCATGCAACTTGCTAGCTAGCAAGTCATACTTGACGAGTCTATTTTGCTTACTATACAATTGATGCACATATAATTCAAATCGATTTAGATTGGTATGTTTTATTTTTTATTTTTCTTCAGTTTCAAATTTTTATATTGTATTGGTATAACATTTATGTTGCATAAATTTTGTGATCTTTATATAAAATAATTTAGAAAAAAAAAGGAAGAATTTCAGTAAAATTTATACATAAATACTTTTATGTGATATTCATATGATTCTTATGTATAGTCATGTGACATTTATATACAAATATCTATACCTTTGAAATTCTTTTTTTTTCCCTAAATTATAATACATAAAAGTCACAATATTTATATATAGGTGTCAAAGCAAACTCTTTTCCACGTTGTAGTGTAGCTCTTCTTGAGTCTTGATCAAGTATACTAGTCTAGTCTTTCTTCCTTATTAGATTAGAAGAAGGAGAAAAGCCTGTCTGGTCCGATCGTTTAGCCGCTCTTTCTAAGAGTAAAGGTTATATATTTATACATAAAGATTATCAAATTTGTACATAAAAGTCAACATATAAAAACTCGTGGATTCGGGTCGGATCGACCCGAATAACATGAACCTTAGATTAATACACCTAGTGGACTGGAGAATTTATGTTGCCATTATATTGACTCACAATCATCAAATGCCTCTTTGCTAATTAATTATGTAAATAGTTATAAATTACTAATATACTTAAAAGTTAATTGAGGTGAAGATATTAGAGGCTCAAGACTCATGAGCCCATTTAAACTGTTCAAAACATGAGAATTAAAGGTTGAGTAATTGGGACAGTATTTTCCAACAATTTGTGATGCAGGTTTATGTTCGGAATCAAAATGCCATCTTGTTTCTGTTATATTTTTAATTTTAGTATACTTCACATGTCTTATAGAATTTATTTATTTATTTATGGAAAATGCATATTTTTCTCCCTACACTCTCTTTTGACTTTGGTCCACTTCAATTTGTATATTGTTTAATTTTATAAAATATAGGAGTAAATTTTTTACAATAATTAATTTAGGAAGAACAAAAGCATAGAAAATAAAGCATAAGGACAAAAGCCAAGAAAATAATAGTAAAAATAAAGTGCAAAGACAAAATTATGTATTTTTTATTTATTTTTTTCATTAATGTTCATTAGTCAACCCGCAAACAAGGAAATGGGCTTCGATGATGATGATATATTTATTTTTCTTATTTATAATGTGTGGTAGTCATTATATTATTTCGTATATGGATTAGTGAAATAAACCACCATCACAAAAAACAATTAAGAAAATCCCGATTATGACATAAAATGAAAATATATACTTATTATCAGATTAAACATAAAATAAAATTTGAAATAGACAATGTGGATTTATATGAAACGGTTTTATAGACAATTTATTCAAACGAAGCACCGTTGTCTCCAAAACTAAACTCATTCACAAATTTATGAAGATAACAAATTAACTCATCTAATGAATTAAAGTGATTTTACAAGAACTCAAATACAGAATTGTATTTTGGTTTTGCTTTGCCTAAAATAAGTTGTATAGAACACTTATTAAGAGGCAAAAGCTAAGGATCATTCATTCTTAACTACCTATAAAGCCAATGAAAGTCCCACGTGGGTATATTGTCTCTTAGCACTCAACTAGGGCCAAATTGGTAACTATCACAGAAAAAAAGTTTGTCTTTTTACCTAATAAAACCTTTTGAAAATGAGTTTAGCCTTGCCTTCACTATCAACCTGCTCAAAAGTGTTAGATACATAGACTTTGGTTTAGTGTTTAGAAAAAAGTTATGGATGTGAAAATAAGAATATATTTAATTTAATATGTTTTATTTTCGTCCTTTTTGATTAGACAAAAGATATATGACAAAATTGAGATTGTCTAGTTTAGACTTCAATGTTGTCCATTTGGAATTGTAATGATGTATGAAAAAAAGAGTTAGTCTTTTGCATCAATTGCATGATCTAGATTCATATAATTGGGTCGACTTGATTTGGATTCGTGCATGTTTAGAGTCTTTTTTTAATTTATATGTTATTTTTATATTATATTTGTGTGATCATTATGTTATATCATTATGACATTTATATACATATCCTCACCTTTATGTACTGTAACTTAAAAAAAAAGCACAATTTATACATATTTATGTGATATTACTTATACCTTTATATTAATATAATCATACATTTATATAATACATAAAAATGCATCTAACATAACTAAAAAGTATGAGTATATAACTAAAGGTATGACCAACATAATTAAAATGTTTAAAAAAGAATTACATAAATGTATGATTATATTAATATAAAGATATATGTAATATCACATAAAGGTATGTTGATCAAAAAATACGCTGAAAAATGGTATTTGTTTTTTTTTTTTTTGGAGTTACTAAATTACATAAGAGTTATAATATTTATACATAAAAGTCATATTAATATAAAATAAAAGTAACACATGAATTAAAAAAAAAACATAGATCCAGATCGAATCGACCCAATTGTATGAATTTAGATGTACATAAGAATTTGTGATAAAAAATTTATCTAAGTTCGGAAGTGTTGAGATCCACTTTAAACGTTGTGTTGCGACCTCACATAAGTAAATAGAATTCTGGAAATATTGTATGTCTTGATAGTCTCAAAGGTAATTTACAAGTCAACCTCCATATTTTGAATTATATGTTTGTGATCTCACAAAATAGATTTATTATGCAATCTTATAAAAGAAATATTCCATGAATTATTCTTGGATTAAATATTCCATGAATTATTCTTCGAAAATGACAAGCTAGTTGGTTGTGGAGTCGTTTTAAGAGATGAATATGAAAGTTTTATTACATGCTTTTCAAGAATTAGGCACGATGTCATTCAAGTTGAGAGGCCATTTGCTGGATCCATTGTTTGGGTTGGAAGAGATGTTGATTGAGACAAATTGTTACAAGATTTTTTATTATTATTTTTTTTCCAAATTAAATTTTTTTATCTTAATTAGCAAATGAGGTTGGTCATATGTTGGCAAGGAATTCTCTTATGCACCCGAGTCCGTTTGATTGATCGTGATTGTAATGACTCGTGTTGATTTAATATAAGTTGTTTTTTATCTTTAAAAATAAGGGTTTTATGTAATTTTATTAAGATTATAAACTTTGAAAATAGCTAATTATTTAACAATCAAATGTAAGTAATTAGTTGGTTGTAGTTTGTCTCTTTAAGGATAATTAATAATTATAGATTGGAAAATAAAAAATACAGCGTCCGTACAAAGTAAGATGAGAGTGAATAAACAAAAACTCCATATTAACTCTCAAATAATTACGAAACAAAGTGAAAATATACTTTTTGATTTTTGGAAACTAAACAAAACAAGGGCTCCAAACTAAACATTAAATAATCATATTTCTTGAAATTTCTTTAATCAACTCCTAAAATATAAAAAAATAAAAAACTAAGGATCATATTTGTCCATTTTTATAAATTATAGCTTACGATTAAATCCAAAAATAATAGAGAGGAATACGAAGAAAGAAGTGCAACTACTTGTTTTAATGATCATAGTTAGTGCAACTTGTTTGTAATGAAAGCAATACTAGAATCCAACTAAGTTAAACTTGGATGGGCTGATAAGAAAGAAGCTCAATCCCCTTCATATTTTCCAACTCATCTATTATACTATAATATTTCACTAAAATAAAAGGTGGGATTATTAAAGAGAAAATTAAATTAAATTAGAGACTTAAATACCCTTATATTAAATAAATTATACATATATACATCCGTCACCTTCCCTCTCCTTCTTCAAGTCTCCCTCATCCTCTTTGAACCCTAAATTGCTTTCAACATCAAAGACAATGTTGCGTTCAACCTTAACAAACAGTATTGCATTCTATTTGTTCAGGTCAAACGTTGTGTTTCCAGCAAGGTTTTTATATTTTTCATTACAGACATATATCTTCATGCTTCATTGCGACTTTTTCTCCACAAAAACATGCTTAGAATGGTGAGGTGTGTTGGTGTTGCAAGTATTTTAGGGTTTAAGATGACACAAATACGAAGAAGAATGAGAGGAATGCAAGGCAATATTTATATTTTATTTAAATATAAGGGTATTTTAGTCTTTCAAAATTTATTTACTTTTCATTTTTTTAATTATGATAAGTATTGAGTGGGGTGTGGATGCATAATCCTCAACCCTACTACCCTACCCACCGTGGACATATTAAGATGCCCACGACTGATATGTCGAAAAAATGTCTATTAATTTCACTTTTCATATAATGAGATGATGAAATCATTACACATCGTTAGTGGGCAATCAAGAGTTGTCCACGATGGCATTTTAACATTTTCCATATAATCCCACCCAAACAAAATAACACCAAAAACAGCATCACTTTCCCAGATATAAGTTGATGAATTTTAGGGTGATTTAAAGATGGAACACACCATTTTTTTCCAGGTTATTTCCATGTGGACAAGCAGAGATTCCAAGTCCATAACTCTTAAAGCATGTCTTAGCAATCTAAAACCCCATGTAGACTATTCCAATGAAGAGAATAGAGAACCAGATAAAATTATGAAAGAAGAACGAATACCTCTTATTAGATCCTCAATGCATCTGAAGAAGATTCAATACGGAATTGCGATCAGGCATGCTTGGTATGGCCCCCTTTACTTGAACACACAGTGAAGCAGCTGCAGCAGCAAATTTGAGGCATTCTTTTTTCGATTTTCCCTCCACAAGAGCTACAGCAAAAGCAGCTGTGAAAGTATCACCTGCTCCTGTTGTATCGACTACTTTGGGAGCTGATATGATAGGCTGTCTGATTGGTTCGTCTCCTTCCGTGAAAAGAACCGACCCTTTGCCTCCAAGTTTCACAAGCACTTGCTTAACACCCTGCAAAAACGAGAACCATCCATCGTTTAATGAATGAATGTAATATGCACAAAAAAAGGATGTACTGTAGTAGGTTACTAGCTGCCACAAGTAATCTAAATCTAGTCAACTAATTGCTTATCTTTTTGCAAAGAATGAAATGTTGACTATTTTCATTGTAAAATCCGAAATTACACTAGCAGGTGCACGTCAAATGTTTTTAACTACATATGCCTAATTTCCAACAATTAACAACTTCATTAAGGATCTATTCGGATAGGTGGATTTAAGGAGTGATTTGAAATCCATGGGAACAAATTCACCGATGGTGTTTGGATCAATGTGGATTTGAAATTCATCACTTTTATTTTGAACTAATTTTTGAGTCATTTAGCTCGATTTGAAATACATTCATTTAAATTCCTAAATTTCAAATCACTCTATCCGAACACAACCTAAAATTGTATTTAAATTGAGTACATGATTTGAAATGAATGGATTTCAAATCCACTCACAGAGTGAATTAAATTCACTCATATTGCTCAAAAACTAGTTTAAAATGAAAGTGAAGGATTTCAAATACATATCAATCCAAACACAACCCTATAGAAAATGCATATTGTCATGATCAGAATTCTTGAATGTGACTTAATTTTGGATAGAAGGGCAATAGACAAACTTCACAGATCAGAAATGAGGTGAACATGCGATAACAGATATGGGGTCAGAGATGGAAGGACCGATTTACCAAAATATTTTAAATAAAATAGACCAATCAACTAATAAATTCCAAAATGCTAACGCAAGCCAATTTGCATAATATAGTATCACAGAGGGAAAGTGAATACAAGGAAAGAAGAGCTGAGATTTATGCATCAAGTTAGGTGGGGTTTACCATGTCATGACATTTTCCCACAGCTTGACTAATCTGTTCAAAACTTTCAGTAGGCATGTTTGTTAGACGAGCAAGTTCAGTTTCGTTCGGGCTCAAAAAATCAATAAGCTTAAGAAGTTCTGGAGGTATTGGCGCATCAACTCCCCCAGCATCCAAGATAACTGGAACACCAGAACTCCTGGCAGCCTGAATATATAAAAAATTATGTAAGTATGTAAATAAAAGGTTACAAACTAAAAGCAGAATTCTATATTCAACAAATAACTTTGGCAATCAATCAATATCAACATTTGTTAATGAATACATAAAATTTAACTTCTGCAATAGCTAAAAATGGGGAATCTGTTTCTCATTGGTGCATTCTCCTAGATGCTTCTGCTGGAGATGTAATTAATATTATCATATATTTAATCTATATAAAGGAGCTAGATATAGTTTAATTATAATCTTCTTTTCTACAAATGATTTCATAACTATTTTAAATTTAAACAAAAAAATATATACTGTTCTAAATAGTGTAATCTAATTCTAAATTGTTAGACAAAAATATGAACTTATTGTACCTTAAATTTGTATAATTCTCATATATATCTTTTTTGTTTATCATAAAATTAATGATCATTAAGGTTTTAAAAAACCTGTATTCTTAAGACTAAAAATCATATTCAGCTTTGACTAAGAATAATAAAACATGTACCAAATCATTATATTATCAACCTGTAAAATTTTAATAAATTTGAATTACTAATCATAAAATTAATATAAACACTTCAAAATATTAATACGGTTTGGAAGACTTGAAAATATATTTTTTCATTCAAAATTTCAATGAAAACTAGAAGATTCAAGATTTACATAAAATAAAAAAAAAGGAGAAAAATCCTTCATGTTTATCCATATTAATTCAACCCCAATCTCCCCACATTTCCCCACTAACAAATGCCTCTGCCCAGGAACAAACCCTAAACATGCAAATCCCATCCCACCTATTTCAAGAAATAATAATTAACAAGTTAAAAGACCGTAAAAAAGTACATATGTATAATTATACATGCATGTTTTCATATTTAAATACATAGATTCACACACACAGATAATTATGTTCATGCATGGATTGGCTAAGTATATCAGTGGCAAAGTAAATAAATGTGCAATGCTCAAGTGCAAAGTGCAATAACTTAATATGATTTGACCAATTCGTCCACTAAAATGCATGACATGGACGGAATCCCCAAAGTGTATTCCAGAATATAGTCAAAGATAGTAAAGTACAAGAATCAGTGTTGTATAGTGGATTAAGTGTCAAAAGAAGTATAGAGAGTACTGTGAAAAAAAATGCAAAGTTTTAAAATTCTTAAATCCTTCAAAATACAGGATCATAAATCTAGAGAGAGGGAAGTGTAATCAATAACAAGCGTAAGGCATGAGCAAACCAAATTGCAATGATGCCTAAACATACACCCAAAATATGGTGATGCTTTTATAAATCAAGTGGAATCCTAAAATCTGAAATTTCATTATTTTAGTTTTTGAGAGAGCACATAAGTACACAACAAATACAAAGCAAACAGACTTTAAAGCAATCCTAGCTACGATCTCACAGCAAATTTAACCATAAATAGGCTACTTGAGGATGAGAACAATGTAGTTCTTTCCATTCTTCGTTTTTCTTGAGAAGTAGATACAATAAGAATGTAAAACATCAAGACAGAAATTTTCTGAAGCAATAGTACTGATGTTAGTTGTGGATCATCGTAAAAGTCATAAACTATAGTAATCTTGCATCTTCACTTCATTTTCTACAAGAGATCTATGTCGAACTTAAAATGTGAGAATCCTCTGCCCACAGGAATCAAGCACATTTCTACGACACTTGATACAAATCTCAGATGCTATCAACTTCCTCAGTGTATTAGCAATGTGTCTCCTTTATCTATACTATTTGCCTCAGTATTTGTTTTGAATTACATTACCTAGGACACACTCTGGTTGCATATAAAATGAATTCGATGAGACACATCCCAATACTTATCTGGCCTTCAGCTTTTTGTCATGAAGGCCAGCAAAGATCTTGCTGGGATACAAATTCATCATATTACACTAGCCTCCACTTTGTACATCAATGGGCCCATCAGTACAGTTGAGGATTTTCCAGAGAAGAGAACGAATGATTTACATTGAAATAACACTCTAATTAATTCATCATAGTTTTATATTAATCCCATAAACAACAAACCTTCATCCTCACCATACATCTCCAAGCAACAAAGAAGTTATACATGCAATTATTAAGTCGAAATCCCTCATGTAAGAACAATAATATGTTAAAATAACAGATCAGGAACTGTAATGAGATAGCTAGTTCATCTTGCACATACCTAATAACAACACAAGTTCTTGCAACTACTTATATTGACATGCTTGTGTATGGAAAATCTAAGAGAAGAAACAATGGATAAACAGATCCCAAGTTCTCCAATTCACACATAACACACACAAAACAGAGCATTCAAAAGCCAATAACATTTCCCGAGCTCTCACCTCTGCAACCTGAATGTTGACAGAATCAGGAATCTCCCTCTGAAGCAAGACAATCCCAGCACTCTTCACAACATCCAAATCCAAAGTCCGAGGCCAACCCGCCATGTTCGCACCGCCGACGATGATGATCGAGTTCTGACCATCAGACTGCAGCATCACCACGGCATGGCCAGTGGGCGCACCACTCACAGTGGTCAAGTGATCAAGCCACACCCCACCTCCCTCCAACGCTTCAGCTATCAACTTCCCATGAGCATCCTCTCCCACTTGCCCCATAAAGTACGTCGGATACGCCAATTTGCCGCCGCACACGGCCTGATTGGCGCCCTTGCCGCCGGCGAGGGTTTGGCCGGTTTTGGCGGACACGGTCTCGCCCTCTTTGGGCAATCTGTCGATCTCCACGTATATATCCGCGTTGGCTGATCCCACCACCACCAGCGGCGGCGCGTTGTCTGTCGAGGAGTTTAAGGCGAGACAGGAAAAGGGGTTTGGTTTTCTTGAAAGAGGAGGGGTGAAATGGGCAGAGGGGGTTGTATTGGTGGTGGGTGGGCTTTGGATTGTGGGGTTTTTGCAGTGGTGCCATGGCTTTGGTGATGTGAGCGTTGAGAATGCGGCCATGTTGTTGAGCGGCGAAGTGGAAAGGTGTTTGTCTCGAAGATTTAGTGCTGCTTCTTCTTCTTGGGTGGCTCCTTGTTGTTGGCTCCGACTCAGAGTCATGGTGTCGCTTTCCCCTAATTTGTCTGATAGCGATGGGAGGTGGCATTAATTAATAATAAAATATGAGGTTTATTAGTGGGCCCTATCCATTCTTTAATGGATAAACTTTCATAAGTTTCTTGTGGATATGTAGTTATGGTTTGATTACACTCTTAAGTGTATACTAATGATGTTTTCAATGTCTTTTTTTCAGGAACACCATCCTAATTCTTGCATCAAATTTAATTGGAGATCCTTCATTGATCAAAGTTTCCTTATTAATTTGGAGGACAATTCGAAATAGAATTCTAACAAAAAAGAAATTGGTTAAAAAATACATGCCCATCGTTGTGTAGCAACTTTGCTGTGCAGAAATTATGCGACCATATCTTTATATATTGTCTCTTTTCTCTTAGAATTTGATCGAATATCTTTGGTTGGTTTAACTTATCCTCAAATTGTTTTTTTTAATGATCACTTTAACAACTTTGTGAGACACATAGTAAGGTGCGGTAAAAAAAAATTCATCCTAGATAATGTGTTGGAGAATTTGAAAAGCAAAATAATATACTATTTATTGGAACAGATGTAGATATATTGTAAATTATTGACGGTGCTAAACTTTGTACTTGGAAATGGATTAAAGCTCACTATCTTCTCTCTTTTCCCTATTCATTTCATGCATGATTGGTGCTCTCCCCTGTTGGATTTTCACTCTAAATTATAATTTTTGTTATATTTATCTTTGATAACTCTTTTGTCCAGGATTTTGAGTACCCCTTATACTCTGTTTTCTTTATATGTTAATCTTTTTATATAGTTGGTGCATAGGAAAATTTATGTAATATTAGAGTTAATATGAATTTGCTACCTGAATTACTGCGGTGTGGATGTCTAAATCCAAAAGTTTCCAATCATTATTCATATTTTATGAATTTTTTCTGACAGTTACCCGAACTTAAATTTTGACATATTTTCTTCGCAATAACAGCTACTAGAAAACTTGAAAATGCAACATCAACCAAAATGCATAAGTTACACGTTAAAATGATCTACTTTTGGAATCAAATTATTATCTTGCGTCAATTTCAAGATTCCCGTTCGATTTGACAAAAACGATTCACCCTAGAATGATTTTTGTCGGATTTGGGTTAGATCGAACAAGAATTATGAAATCAACTTTGGTTAATTTAGCTTCGAATGGGTCATATTGACATATAACTTGTGTATTTTTGACTTATATTTGAAGATTAATTGTATTTTTGAATTTTCTGACTAATTTTGATTGAGAAATACATTAAAATTTGAGTTCGAGTAGCAACCAGAATAATTCTTAAAATATGCTTAGTAATTAGAAAAGTTTTAGACACATTGAAAAGAAAATGCAATAGTTGAGCTAACAAATTAATATTAATTCATAGTATTATAATATAAAATATCAATTCCTCAAAATTCAATGATGAAAATTCCATTTTTTTTTCCAGATTGATAGATAACTGATAATACATATTTTAAGATACAATAAGAGAGGATCAGCAACATCAGAACATAAAATCTTTTAATCCTCTAAACATTCTAAGAAGAAGAGTAGCATAATTTTTTTGGTAATTAGTCAATGTAGATTTACACAGTCGACTCAAATCAAATTTCATTCACTTCAAAATATTACTTAAAAAAGTGTAGGTTTTGAAGGATATACCGAATACTTCTAAAGGAAATTCCTTCAAATAAATAATAAATACTTTTGCGAGAAACCAATAAAATATTGTAGTAGAAATTTAATACTATAGAGTCAGATGTAATATCTTTTCTGGACAAATACTTTTTCATGTTAAAAGTAATATTTTTAAGGCTATTTTAAATAAATAGTAAGTATACTTCAAAAATAAAATGAATACTACTAATTTCAACAATCACAATAGAATTTCTCAAGTTTTTATTTTTATTTATTTATTATTTTTTTTTTTAAGATAGACCAAGTATTAAAGGAGTAGTTCCAGAGAAAAACCATAACATCATAAAATATAGCAGATTTACATGGGTTTATTATAGCTTTAAAAAAAAAAAACCAAGTGTAATGTGTGTTGTACTTTTTTAATTTATAGATGAAATCGTTTATGATAAAGATGACAAACAAATTCAAGAAATGACAGAATAATTCAAATTAATCTGGAAATTCAAAATAATTAAAACATGAATATACTTAAAATAGTAAAATAAATCAAATTAAATCTGAAAAATTACAAAATAATTTTCAAAATAGAAATTAAAATATGAAGATTGTTAAAATAATCACAAAAATCCAATAAAAATTAAATAAATCAAGATTATAAAATAAATGCAAAAAATTACTAATTTAATGTATATAAATGGATTGGGAATAACTTCAAAATATTGTCATCTTTGAATTAAAAGCTTGTTTAAATCACCATCGTTAACTTTTATAGTGACGGACATGAAACATAGGATTTTTTATGAGGCTGCTACCACAAGTCTTGATTAGTAGAGATCAAACAAGTCTCTGTTAGTAGAGTGTGTGTTAAGTTATTGAGAGCCATAGCCTATTGTTTTTTAAATTTCAAAGTAGACAATTACATGTGCGTTGATGAGGCCATTACCATGAGTTGTGTTGATGATTGCGGCTGTTAAATCTGAAAATTAAATTCTTATTTTTAACTCGTTTTAACCCCCAAGTGTGAGATGTCATAAATAGGGAAGCATGACATGCGTTTTACAAATAATTTTTACGAATAATTTTTATACGAAAGTTTACACTTACAAAAACTCATTTTTCATCTGCATCATTGCATTTGTGATTCACTTCTTAATTCCCGGAGTTTGTCGAAGCTTCTTAGTTTTTGGTGCTACTACTCACAAAACGAACTTTTGTTTTATCTTTGGAGGCAACACGGAACTCCAGTGAACACTATCTAGACGTAATTTGTCTTGGGGAGAGTGGATCCCCTCGATTCAATTTTCTTCTTTTCTATTTTAGCAGACACGATTCATCTCAAGTTTAGATAGCAAAGTGCAAAATATATTTACATACATGGCTGCCTTTTATGGACTGTTTAATTAAAAATGGCTGTCAGATTTTTATTTATTTGAAATCCCCCCCCCCCTTTTTTTTTTAAGTTCAATGATCACTACTATTTCTAAATGTAAAAAAAAAAAAAAATCTTGGCAGCCCTTGAAATGGTCTGTAAAAGTGTAATAACGTGTGAAAAAAAATTGTGAACAAATTCACGTAATTAAAGTCAGATACTATCTTTGATTAATGTACATAAAGGAAATTTATACATTTACATGTGTTTGAAAAAGATATATATATGTGTGTGTATGCTACAAGTCTAAGCCACCAACATTCATTGACGAAGAATTATGTACAATCTTAAAATGATAAGCCAAACCTAATCAACTTTGTAACCAAACCTTCAACTGTTCTTATCCCATAAGTTAGATAGTCAAATGTCTAAAATGTCACAACTTTGAATTTATACTCTATAAATACCCCATCATCATATTCATAACTACATCCATTATTACCTCAGAAATATAAGAGATCAAAGGAGAAACAAACACACATACAAACTTGCAAGAATGTCAACCGACTGTGAAGGTATTAATGCTCACAATAGTTTATATTTAATCTCTTTTAAATACACAAATCTTTAACATTGAGTCTTTAATTCATTCTATATACTTTCTCAAATATACATAATCAAGCATGTGTATGTATATACAAATGAAGATCTTTTACACTGTATTTTATAAAATTTGGCTAATTTTGATTGGTTATGTAGGCAAAGATTCATGGCCTGAGCTTGTGGGAGTGGCTGGAAATGTTGCAGTAGCTACAATTGAAAGAGAAAACCCTCGAGTCAATGCTATTATTTTGCCACCGGAAACATCTCCGACGACTGATTTCCGATGTGATCGAGTATGGGTTTATGTTGATGCTAATGGCAATGTTACTACAGTTCCTGAAATTGGTTAGTGTCTGAATAAGTCATTAACCCTATTAATCAATAGGAAGCAAAATATATGTGCTGTATTAATATGTGTTTTCGATGTGTATTCAATAAAGTTTTATACTTTCATTTCATGTATGTAATAAGATACTATATCAATAAATGTAAAAGTTGATTATCAATGGAATTTTATTTATAATGGAGATATTATATATAGAACTGTTAAACTTTCAATGTGTGGTTTGTATAATAATCTCTCAAACTGAATATAGTAGAAGTGGAGAATAGCAACAGAGGAATAGATTCTTTAACTATATTCTTTCAAGATTATCTACCAGATCTTTATTTCAAATAACGTTTCATCTTTTAATTGAAAATATTATCACAAGTTATATATATATATATATATATATATATATATATATTAAATAACGGATAAATTTCATAATAAGACTCAATTTATAAATTAGTTCTCAATTAAGTTGATCCAAATTTTAAAGTTTCTCAATATGGAACTCAATTTAACATTTTTTTCTCAATTTAAGGTTTGAAATTTTTAGATTGAGTTCTCAATTCATGACAAAATTTCACTTTCTTTTTTATTTATATTTATAAATTTATTTATATTTCAATATGCATTCATATTTTGGATAAATTAAGAATAATTTTCATCCGACTTATCTTAATTTATAAAATATATATATATATAATTAATTCAATTCATAAAATATAATTTATATTAAACTAATTAATACTAAAATCGATTTTCCATACTTTTATTCATAAAATTAAGAAAATAAAGAAATCTAATTTTTTTGAATTGCATTTATTCACTACAAGAAATTTGAGAAATAGTGACGAGAAAATTTGTCATTTAAATGCTATTTTTCGTCACTAAAAGTATTTGGTGACGAAATCTTAGCGTCGCAATGATCGTCGTTGTAGGTGCGTCACAAAAGAAAAATGTGACAATTTTTTAAATTTGTCATCAAATAGTGAACTTTTAATGACGCTAAAGGTATTATCACTATATTTTATTATTTATAGTGACATTTAACTCGTCATTTTTTCCTTAAAATTTTTGTCACCTATTATGTTATTTCGTCATCTAAATGGTTAACTTTAAATGACAAATGTCTTATTGTCATGAAAATATTGAACTTCAGTGACAAAATCAAATATTTTACTAAACTCATCGTTATTTGGTGACGACTTTATTGTCATTAAAATATTAATTATTTCGTCATCTTTAAATAATTCGTCATGAAAGAGTTACTAGATGATGACAAAATTTTAGTCGTCATTTAATAAATATATCATGTTGTCGTGATAAATTAGCATTTGATGACAAATATTAATTGTCACCGAAAATAGAAGTATTATGACAACATATTGTTTTCGTCAAAAAAATATATGACGATTTTTATCCGTCACAAGATATACACGTACAGTGACAAACAATATTTGGTGACAAAATATTATATATCACTAAATGAATATTTATCATGACAACTAAATCAATTCATTGAGATAAGATTAGTTTTTTCATGACAAAATAATCATCGTCATTAACTTATTGATTTTATGTGACGACGTTCACGATTACGGAAAAAAAATTAACATATAGAGACAAATTGTTATATTAATGTCATCTTTTGTAAAATATATTTCATTATATATTTGTGACAAAATATATTATTGTTACCTGACTCTAGTTGTAAATATTTTAGATTTAGTATTTAATAATAATTATAACTATACCAAATTTGTTTTCATTATAAGATCACAAATTTATTCCAAAACCAAATTGTGCACAAAACTAAGAGAATATACATATTCAAGTACCAAAATGAATGTAAATATTTAAAAATACTAAAAGACAGTGGCAAATATCCAAGTTTGACCAATGAAATTAACAATCTTAGTTAATATAAGAAAATGAAACAAGAATGATCATCACTTAAAAAGGACCAAACTATCTAGATAAATATTAGGACTATAATCCTAAATCTTATTTTTCTTTCAAAACTTCAAAGTGGCAAGAATGAAAACTTCTCGTGAGGAGATCCACAACCATCTGAATATAGATTCACCTGTATATTCCAAATCAATATTAGTATATTAAAAGTAAATATACTCGAAACAATGTATATGAAATTTGTTATTCCTCAATGACACATAACAATGGTTGAAAAACACAATTACAAAAGCAAACTTTAAGAAAAAAAAGTTAGACAATGAATAAATACGTAAACCATATAAATCATACACCTAAACAAAATTAAATTAAAAAAACACATAATAAACTAACAAATAATATGCAAATAGAAAACAATTTAAACTAACCTTGAAAATATTTCAGAGCTCAATTCCTTTAGCAGCAAGATATTCCATGAGCTTATTGATATTTGCACCTTGTTGAGATAGTTGGTTCTTCAAACTAGTTACTTCGTTCTCAAATTCAACCACTTGTGTTTTCACTTCGTTCACTTGTGTTTTTGTTCCTGTGTCTCTTGAAGATTCTTTTATAGTTGTTGGGTAGATGATTCATATAAAGTGTTTCGTCTGCGTGGAGGTTTTGGACCATACCCTAAGCCTTTTACATAACCAGTTCCATGTCCAAGGACCTCAAAAACTATCTCATCAGGACTCTTATCAATTCCTTCTTCTTTATATTGCTCCACTAACTTAACCATCTTCTCCTAGTTGAACATATAAATGTAAACAATTAATACTCAACAATATTACAATTAATAGAATTGAATTCTCATAAAATATAAATGTAAACAATTAATACTCAACAATGTTACAATTAATAGAATAGAATTCTCATAAAAGAAATTTGTATGCAACTTACCCAATTATCTTTTGCCTCATCACTAGACCATCCATCTTTCTCAGTTCGATTCTATCACATAGTTCTCCATTAAGCTCATTCTGAGACTAAAAAGTAAAACTTTGATTAATCTAAAAATGGAATCATAAGAAATAACATCAAATCAAGGAACAACAATTAAATATTAATAAATGCATAATTTATTTTTCATTCAACTATAATTAAATAATCAATGCATAATTTATTTCTAATTTCATATGAAGTGAACTTTGCATGAGATTAAATTTTATGAGCATAATATAAAGTTAGTCTATTTTATATCTTTGACCACATGTCATCTAACATATATTATTGAGATTGACATATCCATGGAAGAATATTTATCGATATTTCTTTCCTTGTATTTGTCGATATTTTCCAATATCATTTTGTAGTTGGCATGATTGTTTCTTATTCTTAAATTAAAGGATACGATTCAATACTGCATATATGTACAACTATAAAGAAGGAGGATCCCTTCAATATTGGATCAAGAAACAATCTTGCCAACTATACAAAAGATATTGGAAAATATCGACAAATACAAGGAAACAAATCAAAGGAAAATATCGACAAATATTCTTTCATGCATATCTCAATCTCAATATATAATCAGATTAATTCATAATTAATCTAATTCATAATTAATCTGAAGATTAAACGCTTAGATTATTTATGTAAATGTACCAACACATGGTGCAACACCTTGAAAAACAAAAAAATAAGTACAAATGAAAAATGTAGTAAAATAGAAGTACCTAATTATATTACTGCTTAGATTATTTATGTAAATGTACCAACACATGGTGCAACACCTTGAAAAACAAAAAAATAAGTACAAATGAAAAATGTAGTAAAATAAAAGTACCTAATTATATTACTGCAAATGCCTTACAAGAATTGCATACCCACAAAAAATCCTTCCAAATTCATCCATGTGATCAAGCTCAATGTGAATCCATAGATATTACACAAATTCATGGCTATAATATAAAGCTTCAAAAACTGAATAAATAAAAATGAATTCTAGTATAAGATCATAGTAGCATATGCCACATCATAATGCATAATAACACTCGATCATCTTTAAGTATTGACTAATAACAACCAACCAACAAGGACAATCAATTAATAGATAAAATATTACAAATGAAGATTGATCTCAAATACATAAAACGAATAAGAATTCATAACCAGTTCTTCGTTATTGTCAAGAGGATGAATAAAAATAAATCTTGCAACAAAATAATTCAATATAACCTAGGGTATATGCACGAGAGAAAATAAGAATAGATGAGATACTTACCATGATTAAATTTTGATTTCCCACCATCCGCAATTTGATAGCCTGCCAATTTGTTCCCAAAATGGGAGAAAATAAGAATAGATGAGATACTTACCATGATTAAATTTTGAATTCTCACCATCCCGAAAGAAAATAGGAATAGATGAGATACTTACCATGATTAAATTTTGATTTTCCACCATCCGCAATTTGATAGTCTGCCAATTTCTTCCCAAAACGGGAGAAAATAAGAATAGATGAGATACTTACCATGATTAAATTTTGAATTCTCACCATCCCCAATTTGATAGCCCGCCAATTTCTTCCCAAAAAAAAGATAAAACAGAATATTGTAAATCCGGGAAAGATATAAAAAAACAAAAATAAAGAGATAAAACAGAATATTGTAAATTCGGGAAAGATATGGAAAAACAAAACTAAAGATATGGATAAATAAGAAAGAAATTACCACGGAGGAACTCCTAGAACATAACATTTGTACAACTCTTCCATTGATGATTGAGTAAACTCATTTCAAACCCAGGACACATATTTTACATTGGGGTTATCGATTATTAAAATCAAGCTGACAATTGTTAAAATTGGTATTGAAAATCAAAGTTGGGATAAACATGTTGAATAATCAATAGGAAAATGGCAGATTAGCTGCTGAGAATGAATACTAGAAAGAGAGATTGAGAGGGAGAGGGAGAGTCTGGCGGTGAGGTCGTCAATTGCAGAGAAGTGCATATTTCGATAAACTTTCAATTAATTATTTTCTACTACTTTTTTATGTAACCAAGTCAATATTTGATGACCACTTTTAATTAGATAATTTAGATCCATTTTAATAAAGTAATATAGTGTTTAGCTATGTGACAACTTCTCCTTGTATTACAAATTCAAATAAATTTTTAAACAAATTCAAATATTAATATTATATTATTTATACATTATATTATATATTTTAACTATAAAATATATCATTTATAAGTTAATAAAAAGAAAAAAAATTCTCACAAATTTATATAAAATAAAAAAAATTATAATAAATAGATCTTAATAATATTTTATTTCTTATTAATATATATTAGTTAATGTTCTTAATAGATGATTTGAAAAAACTACTTACAAGACATGTGATAAGACTTGATCGGGCTACTCAATAAGATATGATACTTTAATTATCACCTTTGTATAATTCCCTTAACAATAAGACTATCTATATATATAATTTTAATTTGCAATATATTTTAATATAACTAATTGAAGAATTTTGTTTTATTTTTTTACAAAAAAATTGTTTACAAGTCTTAAAAACGATTCACAATCTAACATATATATGATGGTAATTTGTACAAATATATCAACTTTTTATGTCAATTGTATAACTATAAACATAAATACGAAACGAAAAAAATTATACTGACGAAGTATACGAACACCAAAAATTTTGTATCACCATGACATGAAAGAAAATGCTCTAAAATTTAAATGACTTGTGAAAATATATTAGTAGTTGTTAATACATGATAAATGATAATAAGCCATAATTATATAAAAAAATATTTACAACAATAGTGAATTATAAAGTACAAAATTATAAAGTATAGATCTGTTACTAAGATGTTAAAATATAGATAACATTTGTTATTACAAAAATTAAATTGTGTTTAAAAATTCAAGTTATTAAAAGTAACAAAAATCTCTTAGACATTTAAATTATGTATATTTTGAAATTTATTAAATTTCATACTAAGACATCATTTCAATAATTTAATTGAGATGTCCACAAATGTCAAACCACCAATAAATAGCATTATGCCAACATATCTACTTAAAGAAAAACTAGTAAATTCATATTATAAAAGAAATATATTTATACATCTAGATGAAAGTTCTTAATAATGTAATTTTTTGTTAGTTGATATATAATTTAACTAGTATAATTCTCGTTGATGACACGAGTTTTATCATTAAAATGTTTTTAAATATAAGTGTGTATATGAGATATTTACAGAATCACTAAATCAAATTTCTTTTTTATCTTAATATACATATAATACAATAGTACATATATTTTTAACATAGTAATAATTATAATATAATGTTGTGTAGTGTTTTATATTAGATTTAGTTGATTTGGGTAAAGGGCAATCAATTTGAGTATCCTGTTGTCGATGTTGAATATTTAAAAATGCAATTTTTATTTAATTGATTAGAAAGAAACAACAATTTCTCATAAGAGTATACGAATTGAGAAATAAGAAATGATTTTTTGGTCAAATATGTATTTTCTATAAATATAATTGAATATATTAAATTTCTATATTGTATATAGGGACTAAACTTTATTCTAATTCAGAAAAATAAAATATTAGAACGTAAATATTGAATATTTTCTATAAAAAAAGATATATATAGATTATACAAATGTGAATAAATTAAGAATTAATTGATACAAACATTGATTGAACATGTATGTGATGGAACTAGGGGTGGAGATCGGACGGATCGAATCCGAAATAGGGTGTTTCGGAAAAATTCCAAAAAATTTCGGAAATGAAAAACCAATTCCAATTTCCATCCAAAAATTTTCGGAAATGTGAAATCCAATCCAATTTCGGAAATTTCGGAATTTTTCAAAAAAAATTTCGGAAATTTTCGAAAATTTTCGGAATTTTCAAAAATAAAAAAATTCAGAAATTTTCAGAAATTTTAGGAAATTTTTCGGAAAATTTTCAGAATTTTTTTCGGAATTTTCAAAAATTAAAAAATTCAGAAATTTTCGAAATTAATTAGTTGGTCTATTAGCTATATAGCATTTTCTAATATCCTAAGAAATAATACGACCTCGAATCTGATATTTCAAACATTTAACATCAATAAAATATCTACAAAAAACATGAGAGATTAATTATTATGCTCATGTACAATATTCATATAAAACACACGATAGACAATACACAAAAATGCAGCCCTGTTAGTAGTAAAAGTTAACAAATCATACTAAGAATCATTGACAGTAGATAAATACATATTCATATAAATTTTTATAGTTTTTGAGTCATATTTTATATTTAATATATACTATAGTATACTATAGTATAAAATAAAACTATAAAATTTATATGAATAGTATATATTAATAGTATAAAATAAAACTATAAAACTATATAATAAACTATATAATAAACTATATTATCATTTTGTAAGTAATTATACTTATTAATTCATATTTATTAAGTTATTTTTCTTTTAGGAAGCTCAAATCAAATGAATATTTGAATCTATATTATGATTTATGATAATGCTTTGTTCGAAATTCTTCGATATTTAAAATACTTGTTTTATAATTTGTATAATTTTCTTTGTCATTATTCCTATTATATAACATGTTATCATTTTTAATGAAATTTATAATATATTTACCTTTGAAATTAGATATTCACTTTTTATTTTATATAATATATAGTATATAGTATATAATATATGGTATATAGTATAAAGTATTCTTTTATAGTATATAGTATAAAGTATATAGTATATAATATATAGTATGTAGTATATAGTATGCAGTATATAATAAAATATAATTCTAAAACTACAGTATAAACTATAGTATATAGTATAAAATAAAATTATAGTATAAACTGTACTATATACATATAGTATATATTATATATAGCATAAAGTATATAATATAATATAATTAAAAAACTACAGTATAAACTATAATATATAGTATATATTATAAAATAATACTAAAAAACTCTAGTATAAACTATAGACTATAGTATATAATATATTTATATACTATCATATAGTATAAAGTATATAAAATATATTATATAGTATATAGTATTATAAAGTATATTATAATATGTATATTTATAGTTACACATAGTATAAAGTATATAAAATATATTATATAGAATATAGTATTATAAAGTATACTATAATATGTATATTTATATTTACATTTAGTAAATGTATATAAAATATATTATATCATATATAGTATATTATTGTGTATAGTATTCTTCTATAAAAAATAGTATATAGTATAAAATGTTTGAATTATTTTCAACAATTACTATTGGTTTGATGGTAAGATTCGTGCTTTGAGTGTGAGAGGTCTTGTGTTCGATTCTCAAATGCCTCTACTAACTACATTTTATAAAAAACTAATTCCGATTTCCATCCGAAAATATCGGAAGAAATAATTCCGATTTCCATCCGAAAATATCGGAAGAAATAAATCGGATCGGAATTTTCGTTTTATAAAAAACTAATTCCGATTTTCATCCGAAAATATCGGAAGAAATAAATCCTAAAAATCGGAAGAAATAAATCGGATCGGAATTTTCGAATATTACGGATTTCGGAATTTCCAAAAATTTCAAAACTAATTCCGATTTCCGATATTTTATAAAAAACTAATTCCTATTTCCATCCGAAAATATCGGAAGAAATAAATCCTAAAAATCGGAAGAAATAAATAGGATCGGAATTTTCGAATATTACGGATTTCGGAATTTCCAAAAATTTCAAAACTAATTCCGATTTCCGATATTTTATAAAAAACTAATTCCGATTTCCATCCGAAAATATCGGAAGAAATAAATCCTAAAAATCGGAAGAAATAAATCCGAATTTTCGGATGAATTTCTCGGAAGAAATAAATATAAATTATCCGAAATAAATCATTAAATCGGAAATCGGATCGGAATTTCCGAAAATTGAAATTCCGAATATAAATTATCAGTAATAAATCGGAAATCCGATCGGAATTTTCGAAAATTGAATTTCGGAAATATTACGGATTTCGGAATTTCCAAAAATTTCAAAACTAATTTCGATTTCCATCCGAAAATTTTAGGAAAAATCGGAAGAAATAAATCCTAAAAATCGGAAGAAATAAATCGGAATTTTCGGATGAATTTCTCGGAAGAAATAAATATAAATTATCCGAAATAAATCGGAAATCGGATCGGAATTTCCGAAAATTGAAATTCCGAATATAAATTATCAGTAATAAATCGGAAATCCGATCGGAATTTCCGAAAATTGAATTTCGGAAATATTACGGATTTCGGAATTTCCAAAAATTTCAAAACTAATTCCGATTTCCATCCGAAAATTTTAGGAAAAATCGGAAGAAATAAATCCTAAAAATCGGAAGAAATAAATCGGAATTTTCGGATGAATTTCTCGGAAGAAATAAATCCTAAAAATCGGAAGTAATAAATCGGAATTTTCGGATGAATTTCGAAAATATTTCGGATCGGATTTCGGAATATCCAAAAAGAAAATTGAATTTCGGAAATATTACGGATTTCGGAATTTCCAAAAATTTCAAAACTAATTCCGATTTCCATCCAAAAATTTTAGGAAAAATGGGAACGGAATTTCGGATCGAAAAATGAAATTTCCGAAAATTGAATTTCGGAAATATTACGGATTTCGAAATTTCCAAAAATTTCAAAACTAATTCTGATTTCCATCCGAAAATTTTAGGAAAAATCGGAAGAAATAAATCGGAAATTTTGGATGAATTTCGGAAATATTTCGGATCGGATTTCGGAATTTCCAAAATAAATAAATCTGAAATTTCGGATGAATTTCGGAAATATTTCGGATCGGTTTTCAAAATTTCCAAAAATTTCAAAACTAACTCCGATTTCCATCCAAAAATTTTAGGAAAAATCTGAAGAAATAAATTGGAAATTTCGGATGAATTTCGAAAATCGGATCGGAATTTCGGATCGTAATTTTCGGATTAATTTCGGAAATATTTCGGATCGGATTTCGAAATTTCCAAAATAAATAAATCGGAAATTTCGTAAATATTTCGGATCGGATTTCGGAATTTCCAAAAATTTCAAAACTAATTTCGATTTCCATCCATAAATTTTCGGAAAAATCGGAAGAAATAAATTGGAAATTTCGGATGAATTTCGGAAATCGGATCGGAATTTCGGATTGGATCGAAAATAGGAATTTCCGAAAATTGAATTTCGAAAATATTTCAGATCTAATTTCAGAATTTCCTAAAATTTCAAAACTAATTCCGATTTCCATCTGAAAATTTTCGAAAAAATCATAATTCGGATTTTTGAATTTCGGATTAAAATTCGCAAAAAATCGAAATTCGGATTTTCGGATTTCGGATCGGAAAAATCGAAAAAAATCAAAATTCGAATTTCGTATTAAAAATATTCGTTCCAAAATCGGAAAATTTCGGATCGGATTTGGCGGATATCGGAAATTTCCGTTCCAATCTCCACCCCTAAATGGAACACAAAACTTTGAAAAAATCTAGAGTTGACATGTGTCTCTCATTTCTCTCTTGTCACCCCTTCATCTTTCTCCTCTTCATTGCTCATCACTCTCACTAAATGCATAATAAATTACTATAATGCATATATGAAGTATCATATATATATAGAATAATAAATATCAAAAATGATAAAATGTCAATCTTCCAAATACTTCTTAAAATCGAACTTGGATCCTCTGCTGCTGGAAGAAAACCAGCACCATGTTCTGGGCCAAATAAGCCACCGTTTTAATCAATTCATTCATTTTATTTTATTTTCCATTTCTTAATCTCTCTCCTGTTTTCTATTTCATTTATATTATTTATTATTATTTTATTAATCAATTCATTCATTTTATTTTATTTTCCATTTCTTAATCTGTCTCCTGTTTTCTATTTCATTTATATTATTTATTAGTATTTTATTAATCTGTCTCATCATGCTATCCAGAGGATTTGTATCTTTTTTATTAATTTTTCTCTCTTTCTCTTCAGTCATTCTACCGCCATTTATTTTCTTTGTATTTCATCCAATTTTTTCCTCCATATATGTTTTAGAGAATATCAAATTTCAGCAAAATATCAATAATCATGTATTAGGATTTAGGCAATAAAGGGTTATTCAATCTCTCAAAACATTTCTTTTCGATCAACTAACGGTATGGTTTCAGAAACATCAATAAACAAGAGGATAAGTTTCAGAAAATTCACAAATTCAAAAAACCTTTAACATGTAGGAGAGGTGGGAGATGTTGAGATGTGAATAGCGGTGATGGGTGGAGATAGACGATGCTAAGGAATGTGAAAAGTGAAAAGGTCATATGTTGTTCTCTAAATTATTTCTTAAAGAGGTTTTTTTTTAAGTTAGTAGATAATTAAATAGAAATAAATATAGTATGTCAGCAAGTACAAAGCAAGAAGGTCAGCGTAGTTGGTTGAGAGTATTCTCTTAAATTTACAGGTTAAGTGATCGAATTTTGTTAGATGGGTTTTTTGATTTTTTTTTTCTCATTTATTTGAAATAATTAATTAATAAAGAATTATTATCTCATCATATATGATTAAAATATAAATTATAGAATGACAAATATTATATAATGATGCATAATTGAAATATGTAACAAATATGAGTAGTCATCATTATTAACATAAAATGTTGCCTTTCTAATTCAATTGTTACGAATTAATACAAATTTTCACTAAATTTAACATTAATATATAATGAAATAGTTTCATAATATTTTCATCAAATTAATGATTAATGACGAAGTAATATTTTGTTGTTTTAAAATCTTAAATTGTTTTAATTTGAAAACCCATCTACAACGAAACATTCTCACTCCAAATGATATAATGTCAAATTGACATTTATCGTCACCAAATATGAACAATTCTGACGAACTATTATTATCAATAATTCTTACTAAAAAATCATGACAAAATAATTTATTGTCAATGAAATAAACAATTTGTGACGCTTATAATCAATTTGTCGTTGAAATATATTTGCCACTAAAATTTTGGACTAATGTTTTGGTTTAGAAGAATATTGTCATGATTTTGTTTTATTCATAATTAAATATCTAAATTAGTGAAGGAAAAAAATCTAATGATGTTAAAAATAAATAGTGCCACAAAAGTACATATATCGATGATGAAAATATAATTCGTCATTAGTAGTTAAGAAATAGTGAAACAATTAGTGGGAAATTATACCTTAAAAGAATATTATGACGAATATATTTTAATTGTCACAAACTAATGGTGTCAATATTTATTTTTAATAATTCAAGACAAAATATAGTATTGTCAAGAAAATTAAACAATTTGTGACGTCAAATATCGTCACCATTTGCAATAAAATTGTCGTTAAAAGGTTCTTCTCTAAAATTTTGGTGGGAAATTTTATCTTAAAAGAGTATTGTGAGGATCATTTTTTAATCGTCATGAAGTATGAACATTGGTGATAAACGAATGATGTCAATATTTGTTTTAAAAAATTCATGACAAAACTTGTCACTGTCATGAAAATTAAACAATTCGTGACGTCAATTATCGTCACCAATTACAATAAATTTGTCATTGAAAGATTTCCCTCTAAAATTTTGGTGGGAAAGTCTACATTAAAAGCATATAGTGACAAATAATTTTTAATCGTCATAAAATATGCAAATCAGCGACGATAAAATACTTAATAATGACAAAGATAAATAATGTCATAAAAATGCATATATTAGTGACAAAAATTGAATTTGTCACCATTAAGTAATAAATTGTGACAAAATTTCATGCGTTGCAAAAAAAATCGTCACGAATAGTGTGATTTATTGTAGTGATTTTATATATATATATATACATATAAATACAAGTCGGATGAAGATCATTCCAAAATTGTACGAACTTGACTTAATTTATCTAAACTATATATACATATTAAAATATAAATAGATTATAAATATAAATACAAAGAAAAAGAAAAAAATATGAAATATTATCTTAAATTGAGAACTCAATCTAATTTTCAAGCCTTAAATATAAAAAAAAAATATAAAATTAAACTCTTTATTGAGAAATTTTAAAATTTGAATCTAAAATATATTGAAAATTAATTTACAAATTGAATCTTATTATAAAATTTATCCATACTAAAAGAATTAACTTTGTGATTTCTTTCTTTGAAACATCATCTATCCCTACCTACTTTATACCTTTAGTCTCAAATCACCCTTAACAACCACTTGTTATATATGCTAAAAAAACCCTTCTATTTCTTAATAATTATCTGCTTTTTGTTGACGATTCACTTTTATCTTGTGAAGCACCTCCACAACAAGCTCAAAATGTATTTAAAAATCATTGATAAATTTTGTTACATTTCATGTGGAATTGGAAGTCAAATTCTCTCATTGTTGAAGGAAAAGAGGTAAAATATTAAAAGAGTTCGGTGAATAAAATACCACAATTCATATAAGCAATTACTTTTCTATCATAAATGATAATTTTGCTATGTTTCTACCATAATTCAAGAAATCTAATAAAATTGTCCTTTTGCAAAAAGTACAAATAAAATCAATTTTGTGTCAAAGTTTACATGATATGATCAATCGTTTAACTCATTGAATTTTTATAGGGTTATACGATATGATCATATAGTTTAATTTCAATGATTTTTCATAGTTAGGGTTACACAATATGATCATATCGTGTTCGTATAACACTATTGTTATGATCGAACTAATTTCTGACCGAGTTGAATCGAACCGGGTTTCTTACCTCGCCTTGGTCGTTATAAGCGAACTACTCTGATAGGCAAATGATGTCTGTCCGGACGAACTACGTTAGCTCGGAATGTAGCGACGAACTGAATGATTGGATGAGAACGAACTGATCCTAACTGCCCGTTATTTTCACGGGTTTGTTATCCATATCCCTTATTTCTAGGGTAATATCGAGTTGATCCTTGATTTTCGGAGAACTCCTGAACTCCTACTTCAACTACAATTAGGACTCCTATTCCTAGTACAACAAGTATCAGGGAGTATTTATATGTCCTTGCTCTTTTCACTTTACACACACGCAATACATAAAATACACATATCATATTACTTGAGAGAATTCAAAGCAATTCGACTGACTTGAGCGTCGGAGACCCTTCGCTAGGAACCTCTCCCGGTGTTTGTTTTGCAGGTTTTTCGATCCGAGCGTTCAAGATTTCGAGTTTTGGTTCCGAGAAGACACGCGTCCGACCGGAGCAACTTCAATTGGCGCCGTTTGTGGGAAACTTTTGAAGTTAAGACGTTGAGAGCAAATATGGTAAATACTAGAGGAACGTAGAGAACGGAGATAGGTGGACCATCAAGGGGTCGCGAAGAAGAAGGGGACAGCCAGAATATAGTGTCAGTTAATCCCCCTCACACTGTTACTTTGACTCCTGAAGAGCTTTCTGATTTGATATCGGCGGCAGTTCAAAGAGCCTTGAGTGCACAAGTTAAGGAACCAGAAAACGTCGAAATTGAGGTCGAGAAAAATCAACCAGGGGATAAGTCACAAGCCCATGAAAGAGAGAGCCGTTCCGACCATCTCAGGGGTCAAAAATGGGAGTGTGCTGAGTTATCTGAGGAAGTTATTGAATTACGAAGGGAACTGAGGAAAGCCCATCAGAACCCTCGCCGAGCTCCACGAAATTCAAGGGGAACCCTTTTTCCGACCTGGTTATGAAGGACGAGCTACCCGTCTCTTTTCGTCCAGTTAACTTCGAGTACGATGGCACTGCTGACCCATGGGAGCATTTGTGTCGATTCGAGAATACCGCCCTTTTACACCGATATTTAAAAGGGATTAAGTGTAGGGTGTTCGCCACCACCCTCACCAAAGCTGCGCAGACTTGGTTCAGTCAGCTAAGTGATGGAATGATTCACAATTTCGAACAACTATCAGATATGTTCTTACATCAATTCGCCAGTGTTCGGAAGCAAAAACGATCTGCTCAAACGCTATTTGGAGTCCGACAAAAGATGGAGGAGACATTGAGAGAGTACGTCAAAAGGTTCACAGCTGCAACCCTTGAAGCTCCTGAGGCTTCGGTCGATCTGGTGGTTAGTGCTTTTATTCAAGGGTTGAGAGAGGGTGATCTTCATACTTCTCTGGTAAAGAAGACCCCCCTGGATTTTGATGACTTGTTACAAAGAGCTACCAAGTATATCAATCTAGAAGAAGCAGTTCGGATTAAAAAATGAGAGAGTTCCAGCCGAGTGAACAAAGCACGTGAACAGGAAAGCATGAGAAAACGACACTTTGAAGAACCTCGAACAAAATTTACACCTCTGAAGTTAAGAGACAATAGGGGAGGCCGAAGATACGAGCGATATACGCCATTGACGATTCCTTCCGAGCAAGTGCTAATGGAAATCTGGAATCTGCCCCATTTAAAATGGCCGACGACCTGGAGCTCGAATCCCAAAAAACCACCCACATACGGCAACGGGAAGTTGTGTCGGTTCCATAATGAATATGGCCATAGTACGGATGAATGTTGGCATTTGCAAGATGAACTGGAGAGGTTGATCAGAGAGAACAAATTAGCCCGATATGTTCGGCAGCATCCGCGCGAACATAAAGATCATCGAAACGGCCAACGAGGGCCGAGAAGGGATAGAAGACGAGAACAGCCCGAACTACCTCCACCTCTGCCAAATCTACAGCATAATGAGCCCGATAGGGAAGAAAGACCTACTATACACATGATCATTGGAGGCCCTACTGATGGAGATTCGAATAGAGCCCGCAAAGCAAGACTAAATTCAGTTCGACAAAAATGTGTTGAAGTTCAAACCATTTTTGACGACGTAGTGATAGAGTTCGGAGCTCGCGACAAAGTGACAATCCAAAGTCCCTAGTTTGATGCTTTGGTAATTTCTGCAGAGATCGGAGGCTTTGAGGTTAAGAGAATATTTATGGATACAGGGAGTTCGGTGGACATCATGTTCATGGATTGTTTCAGGAAGATGAGGTTAACGGTGGAAGTAAAATCAGTAGAAACTTCCCTTTATGGTTTCTCGGGAGAAGCAGTGGCTATTCTGGGCAAGGTACAATTACCTGTTAGGGGAAGGAGAATGGAGGCAGAATAAGACGCTAACTTTCTTGTTGGTAGATGCGCCTTCTCAATATAATATGATTCTCGGCCGCCCATCGTTGGGTACCTATGCAGCAATTATTTCATCGGCACATCTGATGATGAAGTTCCCCGTCGAAAATGATCAGGGTCGAATCCTAGGCGTCGGGATAGTTCATGGTGACCAACAAACAGCTCGTCGATGCTATGTTACCGCAGTTCGCCAGTTGGAGTCCAGAAAATGAGATTCTGAACAAAGAGATGATTTTGATCGAGAAAGAGACATTAGTCACAAAAAAGGACGAGAAGCGAACACGGCTGAGTTCGTAAAAGGAGAATTGATGAGCGTCGAACTGATTCCAGGACAACCTGGTCATACAGTTCGCCTCAAAAGTGACTTAGCCGAGCAGATAGAAAAGGAAATAATTGAGGTATTAAGGGAAAATGTGGACTTGTTTGCATGGAAGCCGGAGGACATGAGAGGAATAAATCCGGATGTGGCTGTTCACAAGTTGAATGTCAAACCTGAAGCGCGACCCGTCAAACAAAAGTTAAGGCACTTCGGGGAACAGCAGAATGAGATCATCGAGAAAGAAGTCAGGAAGTTTTTGGAGATAGGACATATTGAAAAAATTCAGTATCCTCGGTGGTTAGCTAATGTTGTTTTGGTGCCTAAACCGGGAAACAAGTGGTGTATGTGCATCGACTTCCGCGATCTCAATAAAGCCTGCCCCAAAGACTATTATCCGCTTCCATGGATTGATAAGCTAGTTGATTCAACGGCAGGATGTGAACTTCTTAGTATGATGGATGCAGCCCAAGTGTATCATCAGATCCTGTTGCACCCAGAAGACAAACCCAACGTTGCTTTTATCACCTCGTCGGTAACATATTACTACACGATGATGCCGTTTGGATTAAAGAATGCGGGGGCTACTTATCAAAGAATGGTGGATAAGATGTTTGCCTATCAGTTAGGTCGGAATATGGAAGCTTATGTAGACGATATGCTAGTAAAAAACGCCAAAGCGAACACACATCCTTCGGATTTAAGAGAAACCATGTCAACTATTCGGAGGAGTGGAATGCGTTTGAACCCTACGAAGTGTTCTTTTGGAGTAAAGACGGGAAGGTTCTTGGGATACATGGTTACTGAAAGAGGAATTGAAGTCAATCCCAATAAAATCCAAGCTATACAAAACATGACCGCTCATCGAACTATGAAAAAAGTACAAATCCTAACTGGTCGCGTAGTTGCCCTAAGCAGGTTCATCTCCAGATTGGCGGACAAAGGGTTACCTTTCTTTAAAGTTCTCAGAAAAAGTAGTCAGTTCGGCTGGAATGAGCAATGTTAGAAGGCGTTCGACGATCTGAAGGTTTTTCTTGCTACACTTCCTCTGTTAAAACAGCCAGTTCAAGGAGAACCGCTAATAGATACCTAGCAATCGGAGAAGAGTCAGTTAGTTCGGTCCTGGTAAAAGAGATAGGCAAAGACCAGTTCCCAATATACTTCGTCAGTAAAGTCCTTCAAGATACGGAGATACGCTACTCAGAGATCGAGAAAGTAGCATACTCATTGGTAACCACGGCCAGGAGATTGCGACCATATTTCATGGGTCATATGATCATAGTACGAACTGACCATCCATTAAACATCATCTTAGGAAAGTCCGATGCGTCGGGACGATTAGTTAAATGGGTTGTCGAATTAGGCCAATTTGACATTAAGTATGAGCCACGAACAGCAATCAAATGACAAGCTCTGGCAGATTTCATACAAGAGACAACTCGGATCCAAGAAAAGAAAGAATGAGAACTCTTTATAGACGGATCTTCTTCCCGTCATGGAGCTGGTATTTTGTTAATTAGTCCAGAAAAAGATGAGCTACAGTTCGCTATCAAGTTTTTGTTTAAAGCCTCGAATAATGAAGCGGAATATAAAGCCTTCTTGCAGGGTTTGAAAATAACCGAACAAGTTGGAGCTCGTCATGTAACGGTTAAATCTGATTCACAACTAGTAACTCAATAGCTGCAAAACCGATGCGAAGTCAAAGAGGATCGGATGAACTCTTATGTGGAAAAAATCAAGGAAATAGAGAGCAAGTTTGAAAAACTCCAAATTGAGCGGATTCCCAGAAGTGAGAACCAAAAGACGGATTTTCTTTCTAAGATAGGCAGTTCGCTTCAAGACTGTTCGCAAAGAACTATAACAGTAATGGGAGTGGAAAGAGAAAATGAGGTAATGAGCATAGACGACGGGGTGAATCTTGATTGGAGAACTCCGATCATACGCTTTTTAGAAGGCAAGAGAGAAGGAACAGAAAAAGAATTAGAAAAGCTGGAAAGACAAGCTCGATTTTATTATCTACTCAAAGAGGCCTTGTATAGAAAAACCCTCCTAACGATAGATGCCCGATGTCTATCAAGGGAAGAAGGAATCAAAGTCCTGGAAGAGGCCCACGAGGGAGGATGTGCCGAACATGCGGGAGCTAGATCTTTAGCTCGAAAAATAATACGAGCTGGATTCTACTGGCCCACAATGAGAAGTGATGCGAACGAAATAGTTAAGAGATGCGGAGCTTGCCAGAAGCATGGATGGCGAATTCATACCCCTGCCGTTGATATGCTAACTGTTTGTTCGTCGTGCCCTTTCGCTAGATGGGAAATTGATATCGTCGGCCCCTTTGTGAAAACTCGAGGAAGCAAGCAGTTTGTAGTAGTAGTGGTAGACTATTTTACCAAATGGGTCGAAGTCGAACCCTTGGCCAGGATCACTGAAGCCGAAATGATCCATTTTATTTGGAAGAACATCTGTTGTAGATTCGGTAACCGAGGATTTTGGTTTCAGATAATGGAGCTCAGTTCTGAGGAAAAAAGATTGTCGAGTGGTGTAAAGAGATGAAGATCCTACAAATATTCACGGCAGCTGCTCATCCTCAAGCAAATGGACAAGTCGAAGTGGTGAATAGAATCATACTGGACGAACTGAAAAAGCGACTAGAGTCTCAAAAGTCTAATTGGGCAGACGAACTACCGTCGGTTCTATGGGCATACCGAACTACACCACGATCGACGACGGGAGAGAGCCCTTTTAATCTAGCCTTCGGAATGGAAGCCGTTGTGCCAGCAGAAATCCAGGGAGGGGCATTGAGAATCACAAGTTTTGAGCCTCTGAAGAACGAGGAGCTAATCAAGATCGATTCGATATTCTTGGATGAACTACGAGATAAAGCTAGAGTTCGGAATGAGTTATATAAGAGGCGTGTTCAAGCGGCATTTAACAAAAGAGTTTAGAAAAGGGAGTTTCAGATCGGTGATATGGTTCTAAGGCAATCAGATGCCTTGGTCAATATTGGAAAATTGGACGCTACTTGGGAAGGACCGTACATAATATCCAAGATTCTTTCAGGAGGATCTTACGAATTGACTGATGGAGAAGGCAAATTATTACCAAGACCTTGGCATGTGAGCCATTTGAAGAAATTGTATGCGTAATACGCTATTCCTGTACGATTACTTTTTAAATTTCTGTTAACTTAATAATACAAGTCGATATTCGACCCGTGGATGTAGGCTAGTTTGGCCGAACCACGTTAAAATAGATGTGTCTTTAAGTTCCTGTCCAAATTCTGTACTATTTTTCTGAACTAATGAATTTTTCCTTGGAAGGGTTGATCGACCGAACTGATCAACGAAACCTTCCTAGGAACGAACTGATTGATTTCTCCTTGGAAGGGTTGATCGACCGAATTGATCAACGAAACCTTCCTAGGAACGAACTGATTGATTTCTCCTTGGAAGGGTTGATCGACCGAACTGATCAACGAAACCTTCCTAGGAACGAACTGATTGATTTCTCCTTGGAAGGGTTGATCGACCGAACTGATCAACGAAACCTTCCTAGGAACAAACTGATTGATTTCTCCTTGGAAGGGTTGATAGACCGAACTGATCAACGAGACCTTCCTAGGAACGAACTGATTGATTTCTCCTCGGAAGGGTTGATCGACCGAACTGATCAACGAAACATTCCTAGGAATAAAATTGATTATTACGAACTACTTTGCGAAAAGAAACTTGCCAAAAACACCAAATAGCATTCAAAAAGGAAAAAAGTAGTTACAGTACGGAAGAAGCATTACAGAACATTCTTAGAAAAACTAAAAGAAGCATTACAATATCCTGGGAAAAACTAAAAAATCTAAGAGGTAGAAGGATCTTCCGGTGGAACTACAGGAGGAGGAGGTTCGCTAACCGAAGGCAGAGGAGGCAAAGAGGCGAACATATCTTCGGGCAGATCAGCAGCCAAGTTCGGAGTTGCTTCTCCGGATTGAGGAACAGCCGAATCGGCACTTTGGTGATCTGGAAGAACTTCCTTAATTGACTGCTCCAGATACCCGGCCCACCATTCCGCTTTTTCATCCTCGTTCGGATCCCCTTGCCAGCCTGGAGGAATAGGAAGAGTTCGAGCCAATTTCTTGAACAAGGAAGAAAGACTGAAACGAAAGATAAACTCCGGCAATGTTTGACCGGTCTCCTCCTGAAAATGTCGAACAATTTCAGTCACTTCCTCCTGGCGTAAGCGGATTCCTTCTCGGAAGTATGCCTCCGCCATCGGAGCCGCTTTGGAGAGAAAGAGAGTAGAATTCCAAAGTTGATGAAAAAGCCGGTCGCGATATTCTGCGACTATCAGCTCCATCTCCGGACTTTTTGCGAACTGATAGAAGCCCGCAGCAGTCCCAGCCTGAAAACCCTCAGCCCGCATCTCCTTCCCGAAGCGAGCCCGCGCACTCCTCTCCAGTTCCAGTTCCTCCTTCAGCCTGTGATTTTCAACCTCCACCTGAAGAAAGACATTCTGTCTCTCTATGGCGAACTTCTCCTTCGCCAACAACAGCTCCTCCTTCCTGACAGAATCCAAACGAGCAATGGCCAGATCGACCTCGACCTGCTCAAGCAAAGTTGACAGTTTCTCGGTTTTCTCGGAGTGAAGTGAGAGATCACTCTCCAGGGTCTTCTTCTCCTCTATCACTTCCTCTAGTCGCCCACAACTCTTCCGAAGCTCGTCCCTCCGACGAAGAGCCTGCCTTGCATAACCCACAAAGTACTTCTGGGCGTTCATTAAGCGGGTCAGGTTCTTCCTCAGCTCTTTCTCTTCCGCATCCTCTTCCTCTTCGTCCCCCGCGGCTTTTTCTTCGGCCTTCGACGAACCTTCCGTCGTCGCCTCATCTGTTCGCACCTTCTTCGGCCGGGAAGCTCGCGAGCTGGAAGACCCCTTCCTTTTGGATAAAGGAGTTCGAGCCGGAGGTACCGCGTCGGTCTCTTCAGTCAGGTCGATCGGCTGAGAGGTGGGAGCGGTAATGGGAAGCGGACTAAGGGGAGTCACGGTCACTGTAAGGGGAGTTGAAGGAGCTGATTCCGGAATAGGGGGAAGAACGCCCTTCTCTTGAACCACATCAACGGAAGGGCCAGGGGCCCTACCAGCCAGCTCGCTAAGACGAGTTTCTTCAGTTTGCTTAAAAGTCGCGGCTAGAGCGGGGTCCACTTCGTGCCGAGCAGGCGAAATAGGAGTTCGCTCCTCGTCAGATACATCGCTCGCGTAGGAGAAAAACCGATTCATGGTGAGATCTGCAAGAAATAAATAAGATAAGATGACAAGATAACCAGCTTGACATAAAGAAGAACGTAAGGATAAAACGACCTAAGTTAAAATGAGGAGGGAGCTGACTGTTCGGATAAAACCCCCAAAAAGACAACAGCTCCGCACAAGAACTCAGCTGTGCGATATCGAACCAACCCTTCACAAAAATTTCGTTCAGGGCAGTAATGTGACGATTTGGAGGGGGAGCAGGGTCGGTTTGACCCAAACGTTGAGCCTAGGGAAGCGAACGAAAAGGCCGATCTACCGGCTCTTTCACAAAAAAATAATGTTTCTCCCAGGAACTGATTTTATCATCCCCGGGAGATAGGAAAGTAGCTCGCCTTGCACCACTGCGAGAACTAAGGTAAAAACGAAAAGGATTGGAATTTTTTAAGACGAAACAAGATCGGAAGCAATCTGGGGAAGGTTCGACTCCCATCCACTTGCAAACCATATAGAACGAAACTATATAGCTAATAGAGTTCGGATGCAGTTGATTCGGACATACACCGAAGAGCGAACCTATTTCAAGAAGGAATGGGTGAATCGGGGGAACTAACCCTAGTGTGACATGTTTTAAAAACCAGGTCTGATGACCCGGCGGTGCTCGATGTGGTCGATCCTCCGGATCTGGGATCACCACAACATAATATTTCTTGGTATTTCTACGGTAGAAGAAAAAATATTTTCCACAAATCTTTTCCTGGGTTTTTTTGAAAAACTAATATCCGAAGAAGAAGATGTCATTGAAATAACAAAGAGTAGAGAAGATAGGAATTGGTACCTGGGATTAAGAGAAGAAATCTAAATTGAGGAGAGAATCGGGGAAGATGAACGTCTACAGTGGATGAGCACAGAAGGATTTGAAAGTTGACAATGAAGGTATATATATAGGAAGATTTCAGTTTTGGGGGGGGAAAACCGAAGAGTCACGATCTGTCTGCCGTTGGATGCGATGAAATCCAACGAAAGAAAACGAAAAGGCGTTGGATGGGAATGGATTTTCGCCACGTGTCGCTCGAACAAAATGATGGCAGTTGAAAAGACGTTTTCCCCTCGAAAAGGAGCGTCAAATTAGTTCGGTCACCGCCTTAGTGAACTACTACCTTAGCGAACTCCCTAAGTGTATGATGACATACACTTCGAAAGGGGGGGAGTACTGTTATGGTCGAACTAATTTCTGACCGAGTTGAATCGAACCGGGTTTCTTACTTCGCCTTGGTCGTTATAAGCGAACTACTCTGATAGACAAATGATGCATGTCCCGGCGAACTACGTTAGCTCGGAATGTAGCGACGAACTGAATGATTGGATGAGAACGAACTGATCCTAACTGCCCGCTATTTTCACGGGTTTGTTATCCATATCCCTTATTTCTAGGGTAATATCGAGCTGATCCTTGATTTTCGGAGAACATTAGGATTCCTATTCCTACTACAACAAGTATCAGAGAGTATTTATATGTCCTTGCTCTTTTCACTTTACACACACACAATACATAAAATACACATATCATATTACTTGAGAGAATTCAGAGCAATTCGACTGACTTGAGCGTCGGAGTCCCTTCGCCGGGAACCTCTCCCGGTGTTTGTTTTGCAGGTTTTCCGATCCGAGTGTTCAAGATTTCGAGTTTTGGTTCCGAGAAGACACGCGTTCGACCGGAGCAACTTCAACTATAAAATCATAGGACTACATGATATACATGATCTGAAAAAGTATTAAGATTAAATGATATGATCATACCATATAATACTCGATGAAAAATTGATTCTTTTATTTTTATCAAAAGGGCAATTTGTCCATTTTTTTGATTTGCAGTAGAAAAGTATAAAAATTATCTTTTACGATCGAAAAATATCTTTTTTATCCTTTATAAAAAAAAAGTGGTATTTTAAGGTATTATGCCCCCTAGTATTAGTAGATTAATGCAAATTTCTGATGTGGATTTATAGGTAATGGAAACATAAGATCCAGATGGAAAGTTGGGAGGATTGGGATTTCAAGATCATCAATCTTTCAATAATGCAACTATGTATAATCAGCAACTCATTACATAAACAAACACTCTTTTTAATAATATTTTGATTTTTGAGAGTGGACTATATATTCTCCATGGAACCTCAACAATCACAATCTTGGCTTTAGAAAAAGATGGATGAATTGAGTAGCTACATTTTCTAATTTTGAGGGAGGCTAATTAAGTCTATCTGTATTTCAGAATTTCTATTACCGCATCATTCACTCATTTAATAAACTCATGACAATGTGATGTATGATGTAATAGTAGACTAGAATTCCTCTATATTATCCTTTTTAAGATAGACCAAACTAGTGTTAAAATCATCAAAGATTGGATGATCAAGACTGACACATATTTAACTTACATAAATTTCAAATATTACCAGTAGAGACGTGTCTTTTTGATCAAAAAGCAACCTATACTTACTCGAAAGACATTCCGTCTACATGCAGCATGAACAAATGTTAAGCTTTAAAGTTCATGGAATTTAAGGGTTTTGACTACAATGCACAATGAGACATTGCTAACATCCTATGACTCATATTGATCAGAATCAAATCGATAAATTTTGATTGTCAATCTCTTCAATAGGTAGATTTCATGATTTTTTTTAACAGTTTATTATAGTTTTATAAAAAAAAAAGTGACGTGTGTTAAACGTTTTAAATTATATGTAAAGTTGTTATGATAAAGACGACTTTGTGTACGGACACATATTTTCCACATACTGTCGTTGATACTATTCTATATATAATAAGTTAAACAAATTCAAGAAATTACAGAGTAATTCAAATTAATCTGAAAATTCAAAATAGATTGTGTACACATTAATTTAAATCCAACATTGTCTGTGTAAATCTGTACACCAATAGTAAAGTAGTAAAATAAATCCAATATTTAAATCTGACAATTTACAAAAAAGGTTAGATTATGAAATAATAAAAAATTATAAGATATGTATAGAAAATAAATACGTCAAGAAATTACTGAAAATTTTAAATAAATCTGAAAATTCAAAACAAGAACTAAAATATGAAAAATTGTTGATGTCGTAGTTCTTTTATTTAGACGAACTCCCCAAATTATGCGAACACACGCCTTACAAATATCTGTTTAAAGTATTGATTATAAATAAAATTTGTGACATTTATTAAATACCATGAATAAATTATTCCAATTGGTTGATTTAATAAATGATGTATGCATTTTCTTTATTATAGGAGGAAACACGCACAATTTTCATATAAAAAGGAATTGACATTTCGTCAAAACTTTTATATACATGACGCATGTCGTCTCGATCCGATTTGACACACATTTTAATGCATTGGCACGTGCTTGAGTTTTTGCACTCAAATTCGCTTCACGATATTATATTTTTATTTTATATTAATCATATTTTATATTATATTAATCATATATTTGTATTATATAAGTCATATCTTTAGTAATATTCATGTGTTTTAATATTTTTTGATAGACATTAGTACCTTTCGTATCATTTAGTTATGTTTGTCATATATTTTAATTGTACCTTTATATATTATACAAAAATATAACTATATTAATAAAAATAAAAATAATATTATATAAATGTATACATGCTTAAATTGTACCGAATTAGTTTTTTTTCTCTTTTAAATTTAAATATTACATAAATATTATAATATTAGTATATAAATATATGACTAATATAAAATAAAAATATGACTACTATAATATAAATGTTTGTGAAAAAAAATAAATAAAATAGCAAAACGACCTGAGTGCATCATGCATCTACTCTTGATATTTTTTCAAGTTTTAATATTTTAATTTATTGTTTCAATTTTATTTTTTTAAATTTGTTTATTTAGTTGGAAAACGTGGATGGAAACACCTTCATTTGTATACGGATGGATCAGGAAAGGCCACGGTTCACCTGCTCGAAAGATATTCACAACTATTAGGACCGCAGTAGAGGATTTCAGCGACCAATGAGAATTCGCCATCTGTAAAAGTGGTTAAACATTGATCGAAAGACCGCGAGAGTTTCCTGATCGAACGGCGGAAGAAGGAGGGAGCACCGTTGTTAATGCGTCAGTGACACACCAGAAAATCATCTAATATAACCTCCTACGCAGAATCTATTCTACAATGGCGTCCTACACCATAGCCAAAGGTAGCTTCAGCCTTCTGCATAATCAATTTTCAGCGAAACCCCATTTGGGTGTGAGCAGTAAGCAGCAGTTTTGTTTAGCTGTTGTTGGAAAATCACCCAAGAGAGCCATAAACAAAGCTTCTTTCTCAGTTTCTGCCATGGGCTCTTCGTCTTCTTCTCAGAAACAAGGCAGCGCTCAAGGTCTCTCTCCCTCTCTCTCTGTATTTCTTTAATCTTTCTTTTACATTTCGAGTTTTATATGACTTTGGTAGTTGGGTTGAGATTGATTGTCCTAATCTCTTGGAATTCAATTGATAGATGAACTATAATTTCATATCTGGAGAATTTATTTGTTGATTGATCACTTATTAAAGCTATTGTCGTGAAAATCACAACCTTTGGTCAAATTTCCAATGTAACGCAGCCGAACACAAAGCTTAGAAGTCAAATACTGACCGATGGTCGAATTTTGCAACAATGTATATTAGTTCGTGTTGCAAATAGATTAAAGTTACGTTAAAATTACAATTTGATTTAGTAATGTGATTTTTACGGTAATTAACTCAGTTTTAAACAAGCAGGAATTTAGTATTTTGTTGATGTAGGAATATAATGTTTGTTGATGTTTTGAGAATCAAATTTACGGTCAACGGTAATCTGAATGGGTACAGATTTAATAAAATATGTTCTCTATGTTTTCCTAGTGTACTTGGCTGATAATCTTGGCCCATGGAACAAGTGTTTAGAATGTTAGAATTTCTGCAGAGCATGAAGTAGTAAAAGTATTGTATTAGTGAACTCATACTTTAGTTTAGTTAAGGGTGTAATTTGCCTCGTTTGCACAATGTGAAGCAGAAGGTGGAAACTTAAACTACAGCTCTCTAAGTGATGAAGAGTGGAAGAAGCGCCTAACGGATCAACAGTTTTACGTTGCTAGGCAGAAGGGTACCGAGAGGGCTTTCACTGGGTATGATGATCCCTTTTCATATGCACTTTGTTCCAGTGTTGTTTCGTTTCATGTTTCTCGTTTTTGTGTGTGTGTGTGTGTTTAATGTGTTGTTTCACCTTATGAGGAATTATCAAGGAGAGTTATTTTATGAATACCATATATGTTGTGGTGTAGTGAATCTACTTAAGTTTTTCCTCTAAAATAGAATCCACGCAAAAGCACTTGCTATTCATAGGTTATTAGCATTTAGCGGTATTATGAAAAAAGAGTTGAAATGTGGCTTTCAAATTGAGATCCAAAATATAATTCAACATTTGGCACTCTTATTAGTTACTAGCTTTGAGAAAAAACAAGTCAGTACTTCAGGTTGCAATTATCCTTCTGAAAAGTCACATCAAAGTCACGTGCATTTCACCGGAAAAGTTGCCGGAAAAAAATTTTAGGTTGCACTTTGTAAAACTCTTGAACTTTAGGTTGTAATCGGATAAAAAAAATAGAATTTAAGTTGCAAATTGAATAACGATCATAGTTAGGTTGATTTTTGCATTTAACTCTAAAATTTTCCTAATATTGATGATCAGTACTAAGCACCATATGAAGCAGCTTGGGATTTTTAGGTCAGAGATTCTGAGTCCAGTTTGCCAAACAACAAGTTCAGAAGGATAGTTAGGCACTTATACAATGTTCCCTTTCATTATAATTCATAACTGGAAACCAATGAATTGATGGTTCTTATATGTGATGCAAAATCAAGAATGATTTTGCAATTAACTCAATTTTTTGATTGTATATTTATATGATGACAGAGAATATTGGAACACGAAAACTCCTGGAACTTACCACTGCATATGCTGCAACACTCCTTTGTTCGAGTAAGTATATTCCATCTTTCACTGGTTCTTCGAATCACACATAGCAGTATTGTACAAGTGTATGAGGCTGGTGGACGATGTTTCAGATCATCGACCAAATTTGATAGTGGAACTGGATGGCCATCTTACTATCAGCCAATAGGAAACAATGTGAAATCAAAGCTGGACTTGTCAATCATCTTCATGCCCCGTCAGGAAGTTGTCTGTGCCGTTTGTGATGCCCATCTTGGTCATATATTCGATGATGGCCCTCCCCCTACTGGCAAACGCTATTGTATCAACAGGTTTACATTGAGCTCATATCATTCACGACCCCCTCGTTCTATGACATTTCCTGATGTTTTCTCATTTGATATCTGCAGCGTTTCCCTCAAACTGAAGCCCAAGTAGATGGTGGCCTTTTCAGCAAACAAAATGGGGATGAATTGAATTGATGTTGTTAAAGAGAGTTGTAAGTTTAGTATAGTATATATGTATATGTTTGGATACTTGTAATTACTAGAGGAGAATCAATATTAGATCTCAGTGAGTTTTTTGTTTGCCATTTGTACAAGTCTTTATCTCAATCTTTGTTTCTTTTTTCTCTCAATATTTCCTTGGATCACATTGGTAATGCTTCAAGATTTGGTGAATTTTTAAGCCCCCTAAAGACAGCACATTTATATTTTCAAAATTTTTTATAATGAATTCATCAACTTACAAGTGTACTCATTCTAGAATTCTACCCTAGGAGTGGGGCACTACTTTTTTGAAAAATACTCGAAGCATCTAAATATTCCCCAATTATTAGTTATTTTCCTCTGGGTGCAGCCCATAATTCTCGTAAGTTTTCTGGTTTTTGGTTGTTTGTTTATTGGGTTCCTTTTTCTAAAAAGATTGATAAAATTGGAAAAGTAAAAAATTCGACATTATTTTATTATAATTGAAATGGTTTTTAAATTTGCAGAGTTTTATTAATTTTTTGTTTGAAAAAGTATAAGATATATTAAATAAATAATAATGTCAAGTGAAGTTGTCAAAAGTGAAAATCAAACTTATTTTTATGTAGTTTATTGGAGATCGATCTTACTGATTAAATCATGAATTGTTAATCAAGATCATTCAACCACCAATTCGTCATGCATTAAAGTATTTTGTTATTAAAAAAAAAAGGTCATTACCGGTATTTACCACAAACATAGGTTGAAACATTTAGATTATTTAAAAAAAAAAAACCTAAAAGCAAAGGTAGTTATCATATATATATATAAAAAACTTCGGTTCTTATTATTTTCTTATGAAAAATTTCATTGGCTGCTCCATCTTGGAATGTGTAAGCGCGAAACAGAGGAACAGAGCCAAAAAACTCAGAAGCGGGAGAAAAGACCAGAAGGCGAACTGCCGAAGACTCTACCAACCGTCAATTAACAGCCGTCACACTCATTAACAACTCAACTCCCCCTTTCAACAACTAAGTTAAGCAAGAATTTCTCCAAAAGAGAATATAATTTTCCGTAGTTTATGAATACACTTCACTGGTTGCGGTGAAAATCGTGGGTTATTGAAAAGGGTTTTTCTTTTTCTGCAAATTTTGATCGCTGTGATCGAAACGGATGTCGATGGTGGAGAGAGATTATGTCTTGCTGAGAAATCTGAAAGTGGAATTCAGAAGAGATGATGATGGAGATACCGATGAAGCAAATGGGTGTTTCGCTCTGTGTTTCTGGCTTTACATTGAGAACTGTGCTTCTTTTCCCTCTCAAATTATTGTTCAGGTTTTGCAACTAATCTGTTTCCTCCATCTGTGCGGAAGATGGGTTTTTTTTATTGTGGTTTTCTTTTTGAGGATGAAGTGTGTGTGAATTGTGAAAGATGGGGTTTTATTGCGTGTATTGTGTTTTTGTTTCTGGTAATCTTGTAAGATGAAGTATGGTTGGTGGCTTAGTTGAAGAATGTCTGAAAGCTTAAATTTTGAGTTGCTTTTGGTGTGGTTTTGTAGTGTTCTTTGTGCAGTTGAGGATTTTTTGTAGTTAGGGTGATTTTTTAACTTTGTTTGTGCAATTAAATGGTTGTGATGTCATCTTGAAATCGGTAGATGAGGTCCCCGTTGAATGATATAAATTCATTTGCTCATTGGGTGTCGCGTTGGATACTCTGAGTTGATGAATTTCAATCACTTATGTTGGTGGTTTTGAGTTTTGCTATTGCATTTGCTAAATAGCTTCTCAAGAACTTTGCTTTTTTAGGTCTTGAAAATGGTGAAAACGTCATCTTTCATTGCAGATTGCTTTAAGGTTCATGCTTCAATAGTATCGTTTCGATAATGTGATAATGAAGCATCCAAATTATTATAGTTTACTTTATGGTGCTTATGCTGTTTTATGATATTGACAAACTAATGTGAGCTTAAAATTTTAATTGGAAATTGTGATTCCTTACATAAAGATCAAAACCAAGTGGTTTATTTTGCCGTTTTTTTTTTGTGTTATGCAGAAGCATCTGGATGTTACATCCCATGTGCCTTTTCTTTACTTGGATGACATGAAGAAAATGAAGCTCTGTCCACTTGTACTTGTACACAAAGAGGCTCCAGATACTGATAGCCCTTTTTCGTGCAATGATGTTCCATGTGTCTCAACCAAAGTTGAGTTTCCTGTAAAGAGATGGGTTCATGTTGGATGTGAGGTATTTAGTTTGTTGTTATCAATCTATGTAACTTCAGTATGTCTATTAAGATTGTAGATTCGCTTTGCCAACTCTTCTATTCGCTTATTTATGAAAATGATCTTGTTTTCTTAGTGATTTATATTTTCGTTTTGGTTGTCTAATTTTAACTCTCACCAATTCTACTCGTTTAGTTGTGGTGATTGATTCTACTTCATCGCTACATGATACAATGTTCTTGGTTTTTCTTTTCAAAGCCCTATTTGGGTTACTCCATTGTGTAACCCGTTACTGTCCGAACCTGCTGAGTTGGAAGAGTTTTGTGCTTTGTTATTCGATTTCAGGTTTTGAGGGATCTCATGAGGCTTCATATTGATGGGGAAATTGTGGGTGAGAAGGTTTTGACTTGCTCGTTTGATGAGGGCTTGCATGCAGACTCTATGAATAGAATATGCTTAGCTGGCCCAGATGAAAACGAGGATATTCTGCATGGTTATGTTCATGGACTTGATGTCCTGTTTCAAACATCAGCTGTCAAGAACCACTATGCCAATGTTTGTCTTGTTCATTATTTTTTTATTATTTCAATTTTCGCATGTGAATCCTTTGTTTCTGATCACTATTACCCCCTCGTGGCAGGATCCTCCAGTGCGACTATCTATTGACCATTCAAGTGCATCCGAGATTGAAGAAGATAGTGATGGTGTGTGGAGCATTGTTGGGGGCAAGGTAACAAATATTCATACGCAATGGGTCTTGTTTGTTCATATATAAAACAGTGATGCACCTTCGGTTTTTCTTGGTCTTCTCTACTAAACTAGGGCTCCATGTATATCATTAGTCATACAGGATGCTAAAACGATACCTCTAAAATTTGTTTCATTTTATTTGAACTTCAATAAAATCGTGTTGGTCTTTCATAGTTAATATTGAATGTTGATTCATCAATCTTTACAACTCACCATGAATTTTAAAAACTTTTGACAGGTAATGTGTTTTAGAGTTTTACTGATTACCTCTGCATTACGTCTCCTTCGTTGCTTCATTGGACTTTGAGTTTCTTAAATCAAACTCCTTTGACATGTTGACGGTTGACTAGAGAACCTTGTAAATGTGCTTTTGTTAAAAAAGTATTTGAGAAGAAAACGGTCTTACAAATTGCTTTGATCTTCTTCACTCGGTTTTTTCTATCAGTGATGTGGCTTTTAAAACTTATACTCAAAGACCCGTAAATTTCCAGAAATTATATGTGGAATATGTAGCAAAATATGGATTTGAACCAGCAAAGAGGTATCAGGTCATCCTTGGCATGTATTTTATGGTAGTGCGTATTGAGTTCATGAATCTGTACATCTTTATTCCAACTCCTTTGACACGTTCGCCTTCGTTTTAAAAAAAAAAAAAAACAGGCATCTTGCCGCAGGATCTTCTCTCTGGATGTTACATTGTTGGACGCATTTGGTCATACTGTGAAGGAAGAATTAGAGGTCGTTGCTTCTCTCTTGTATGCTGACAATGGAGTCCCAGTCGAGAATACCAGTGATGCAGAGCCTCCGCTTCTTATGAACTGTGATGGGGTTGAATATGATTCTCATGACAGACCTTCTAAACTCATCAATGGCTGTGCTTCTTTTAAGCTCAAGATACCTCAGGTATGTCTTGATTATGATTATATCGACTAAATCTTTACTACAATAGTAGATAGCTGAGTTCAGTTCGTTTTTTCAATTCAGCTTTCATCAAAGTGTGAAAACAGGCTGTTCCAGATAAGGTTTGATATTCCAAAAGTGGGAAATTATCCTTTTCTGGAGGCCCTCTCTCTTCCTATCCGTTGTGTTTCACGCAATAGGAACACACGATCGGCTTCTGTTACAGTTAGGAAGCTATCCAATAGAACTCAGAACGTGAATGGATGTGAATCCCCTGGCCCCGATGATGGATCCATGCAACTTATTACCAATATTGTCCGTGAAGCCAAACCAAGTCCATCGTCAAAGAGGATCAAATTGGGACAAGATAATATGCCATTTGCGATGTTCAAAGAAGAAGCCAGGCATGCCAACAAAGGACATACCTATCAGGTAGCGGTTGCTCAAACGTATGCTTCTTTTGGACACTTATACTCAATTCCAAGTATCTTTCGTAACTAAGATTCTATACTTTGTTTGAATTAGAATATGACACATGGGAAGAGGAAAACAGAAATGCATTATGGAACAGAGAATAACTCATCTGCTTCTGATAATAGTGAAGCGACGAACTCAGAGCCATCTAGTGTTTCAGGTCCAATTTCAGATTTGATAATCTTCAAATACTGCCTGGGAGGGCCAGCAGAGAGAGCTCATTTGCTCAAGGAAACTGCTATTTCCGCTACTGAAGAACAACTATCAAACTTTGCAAAGCAAGTTTCTCTATTTTCTGGATGCTTACATCACTGGTAATGTTCTATCTCTCTCTCTCTCTCTCTGTTTTCTTGGAGTTCAATTATTTATCTGTGTATAATACTAGAACTATGTGTTGGAATTGTTTCAGGGAAAAAGTAAATTCTGGAATATAATGCCATTATATGCCTGCACTGCAAGCTATAAGTGCACTTGACTTATCCAATTTGTTTGTGAAATGACATTGGCACAGGCATGATTTCTCAAGGAATTTTTTTTTTTTTGGTGCAATCAATTTGTTTCTCGTAACATGAATATAAAACCTACACCATAGTCATGCAATATACAAACATATACTACCTCCGATTTAAAAGAAGTGTTGTTTTGGAGTTTTTATCATAGCTTGAGGAACATAAAAATTGGAGAAAAATGCCCTTAGACAATATCAATCTCATCCCACCCATTCCTAAAATAAAATGAGATGGGATAATATAAAAGAAAGAAACAAGGGAAAATAGGGACAAGGAAAGATTGTAGAATCTTGTGTGAATGAATTTTATGGAGATTAAATAGGTAAGTTCAAAATTAAGAAATCTTTTAGGGATTGGGGTGGCAAAATAGCTAAAACGACACTTAATGTGAACAAAATTTGACCTGCACTAACAATATTAAGTGAAAAGTAGCATCTATGGCCACTCTCTTTGAACCAAAAGTTTCTGTTTAGCTTTTCAATAGTTTCTCAGAAGGAACAAATAATTTGAAAACTATATTTTGGTTGAGCTTCTAATTCATGCTGAATATGGAACACATTGGAATCTTTGGCTTCTGCTCTTCAATTTATTTGAAGAGCATCACTCTGTAATGCTGTCAAAGAACAGAATTAGCCACTTAAGTATGTTCTTATAGAGTTAAAGCTTTTGGATAGTTTTATTTCTTGTTGTAGACCCTCTTTGTTTGAGAGCATGACAAATCAAATAATCAAGATTTGATGTTAATTCATAGAATTGTAATGTTTCAGGCATCAAATAAAAATATCAAAGAGATTAGTCGAGGAGGGAATACAAGCCTGGACTTCATTATCAGAGGAGAACCACCATGTTCTGTGGGAGAATCTCGTTTTCACGATTAACCAACTATTCGTGAAAGTAGCCTCTTCTACTCGTTCTTTGACTCATCAGGATTTCGAGTGTCTGAGGAGAATAGCTGGCTGTCGAGATGTAGTTTGTGAACAAGATTTCGAGAGAATGTGGTCATGGTTATACCCAGTAGCTTTGACTTTATCACAAACCGCAGTTAATGCCATGTGGAATTCAACCTCGCCCGTATGGATACAAGGATTCATCACTAAAGAAGAAGCTGAATCGACGCTTGAAGGCCAACATCCTGGCACATTTGTGCTCCGATTCCCGACTACAAGAACCTGGCCCCACCCAGATGCTGGTAATCTCGTTGTCACTTATCTTGCCAAAGACTACTCCATTCACCACAGGCTCCTTTCTTTCGATTTCATTTACAGGTTTCTTTTCTTTCTTTCTTCATTCATTTCTAGTTCATGTTAAAACCGGTTTGAAATTGTTGAGACCGACAAATAAAAGGGATTTCTTTTGCAGTTCGTCCTCCAAGGAAATGACGGTAAAGCCCCTACAAGAGTTGCTGCTTCAAGAGCCTGAGCTCTCCAGATTGGGAAGGTACAATATCCTCCAACTTTTCAAAGAACGAATCGATACTTGCTATGATATAAGGTATCATGACATGTAAAAACATTTGCAGGACGATAAGAAGTCACTAAGAAAGCGTGTTCTCGTCGGTTGGTTGGTATAGATACATCACACTCCCACCATTTCTATGGCTTCATTATCTCAGAGATTTATTCTCTACTTATTTAACATAGAATTGTAAGAGATAAATGACTCTTAATTTGCTCTTAGTAGTTAGTAAGAAGCATTCTTGAAGTAGCATCCGTGTGTCTATTATATATCTATCCTGTGTCTATAATACACAAGACTTGATCCATGCATAGCTTTAGGTGGTTCAGAGATTTATTTTTGAGTATGTAGAGAAAGACTGTTGGTTCAATTAATTAATTGATATAAATCAGTTACTCAATTAAATGATAAATTGATACTGTAATTTAAATGTACATGTATTTGATCACTAAAATACTTATAATTGTCGATTATTGAGTTGTGATCCACTTAATTGTTATCAAATAAATAGATTGAACGACATGTAATTTAATTTAGTTATATTTGATTTAACAATGAGTAAATGTATTTGATCATATATTAACAAAAAATTAGTGGTCCATAAGTGGTTGCTTAGCTGTTTTATAGCGGATTGGATTTTCTAAAACATTTGGTGTTCTATTTACACGTCAAATCATTTGATACACGTGATGTGATTATTTTAAAATAAAAAATGTAATAACAAATATAATAAAAGATCTCATATAATTTTATGGTAGCTTTGTAGGCAACTAGTAAAATAGTAAATAGAATCTCATATTAACTCAAAACCAATTATATTGTAATATTTTTGCAAGCATCTATTGTTGTCAACGTTGGAATTATTTGTTTTTTTACAAAAATATACGTGGTGGTTTTTACAGATATAATTTTATGAGATTGGATTTCAATATTCATAATTCAAATTTATTTTCATAAGTCAATCTCTATTTTATAGGTTATGAGTTGACTCATCCCATGAAACTAGATTCATGAAATGATCTTACAAAAATTATAAATCCACAATCCATATTAGTGTTCTCATTACCAAACTAACGAACAAATCATCGCATAACCGTGTCATCAATAATTCAAATATAATTAACCCTTTTTTCCCTACATGTTATGTCATATATATATATATATATAACATGTATTATTATGAACAAAATAAATAATAACTTAAAAACATATCTAATAAAGTTTAAAATCAAACGGTGCTGAATTGCACGAGTTCCATCCGACCCGATCCGATCAGAATTGCATCTGGTGTACAAGAATTTTTATATTTATTATTATTATTTTTTAAAATTGAAAAAGGGGTGTGTTAAGTAAACGGTGGAAGTTTATAGTATAGTGCCAACCCAAAAGAATTATAGCCCATTCGCTTTATTCCGCTGCTCACACGGACTATTTGAACGTGGGCGCCATTAATGGCAACTGCATTGAGACGATGAGAATTGCGAAACTGCTCGAATATGCTCGCCAATGGAAATCCCCAGCTAAAGAAGTGGTGGGTCACTCCATTCTGTTCGCCCAATTCCTTTCTCTTCTGCATCTCACCAACGCCTACATCTGCTCTCCAACCGTAGTACGCCTCTCCTCTTCTTGCTTTCTTTTTCAAATTCTTCTGTTTCCTTCTTACATTTACTGCTTATTTGTCAAGGTTTGTGGGCCGAGCATGCTACCCACCTTGAATCTCACCGGCGACGTTGTTTTGGTTGAGAAGCTGTCGCCGATGCTGGGGAAGGTGGCCCCCGGCGACGTCGTTTTGGTCCAGTCACCCGAAAACCCTAGGAAGTTCATTACGAAGCGTCTTGTGGGGATGGAGGGCGATAGAGTCACCTTTTTAGTGGACCCCGGTCGCAGTGACCGTTCTAATTCGCTGGTGGTACGAATTTGAAGTGTTTCGATTTATATTTGTCTATTGTTTTTTAATATTATTTAGGATTGTGGCTTTGGGAGGGGAGGGAGTAGTCATTTTGCTCAAGTGGATTATAGCTTTCTTGATCGGTTATGTATTGCCCCAATTCTGAATTGGCCTGTGAAGTGGAGGCATATGTTTTGGGAGATGCGTTGCAGGGATAAGAGTTTACTGGATAATGAACATCTACAATCATAACTATATTTATATATTTCAGTGGCTCTAATCTTGAAAAAGTTTCAGATTCCTCTGTGGATCCTGTTTTATCAAATTCCATGTTATATGCACTTTAGTAATGCAACTTCTTGCTTGTGTTTCACTGACTTCGTGAATTCGAAATATGCCTGAACTGTTGTTGTTCATTGGAGGATTGACCAGAAAATTACTAGATGGTGTTTTCTTACAATGGCATGAGGAGAAGAGCACATGCTATTCTGTTCGTTCCGTATTCGATGCTGTGCATATCTTACAAAGTTTTGTACGTCTTGATGATGTTTCTAAGGCAAAATTAATTGGGTCTGGCACTCATGCTTGCCTTACACTAACTTAAATTTTTTGCATGCTTATATGAGTTATAATGTGGTGATTACGATTCTCACTCTCAGAAGTAGGCCCTGTATTCGACCTGTTTATATATTTTTTAATGAGCTGCTATATAAAGCATAGATTGCTCTTTTTAATGCATTACTACTTGTTCTTTGTTTTTTTGCACTATCATGGAATATTGTACTCTTTATACTACATTTGTGAATGATAGGTGCCAAAAGGTCATGTGTGGATCCAGGGAGATAATATCTATGCATCAAGAGATTCACGGGATCTTGGCCCAATTCCTTATGGGCTAATTGCTGGCAGAGTTTTTTGTAGAGTAAGCTTCGCTGCCTTGTTCTTGATTAAATTTATGGTGATACCTTAAAATGTTCAAAACATGCCGCTATCTAGTGGGAACACTGTGAGTGTCATGCTTGCTTACAGTCTTCACTTGGTCTGCATTTGTAGCATGCGATACTGTCTGCTTCTGGTTTCCTTTTATTGTTCTGATTGCGGTCAATATTACCCAATTATTCTGGTTTTGTTAAAAAGTCAGATGGTTCTCAGCAAACAGAAACAGTTTTTTAGGAAAACGAGGATAGGGATGCATTACTGGTGCTTCCAGCTTGTGATTGCTAGTTAAAGAAAAATAATGAAGAACGGTAATTAAGATGATGGGTAACAAAAGAAGTCTTTGGACTGTGGTGAAAAGTCTTGATTTTGAGTATGAAATGTTACTCAAAATTGTTGCAGATAGCAGTAGTGTTTTACTACCTGAGAGCCACCTTCGAATTTTAGTAATTTGTGCTCACTTGGCTTGTGTATTAGACGAGTCAAATTGGAGTATTGAAGAATTAGTATTTTAAGTAACTTAGTAATGTATTTTTCTTACGTGTCTTTCTACCTGTTGTCCAAAGTGGACTAAATGAATCTATATTTTTTTTATTTAGAGGCAATATCAAGAAACAAAAAATGTGCCAATCTATAGGTTGATTTGAAGGGTTTGATCATTTTAAGGTGGAAAATTGAACAAATCTTTTTCTTTTCCAATTTTATTGTGACGTGTGATCTATTAACCTTTTAAATGTCTTCTGTAGCTTCTTCTAAAGTTCTTTTAGACAAGGTTGACTTTATTCTGTAACTTATAAAGTTTTGCGTTGTATGGAAGGATTGGTTAGATATTAGTTGGAACAAGTATGATAGTGAAAAATGCTGGAGATATGATGATCCAGATGATTACAAGATGACATTGACTTTATGGGCTAATATTTTCCATGCTTGGAATCCAAATATTGATTATAGTAAATTTAGAAAAACTTATACCTACTATTGTACTAAAAAGTTCAAGAAGTTAAAACACTCAAGTATAATAAATATATTAAACTTTTGATTTTATTTACAAGATAATAAACTCACAAAGAAATGAAACCAAGTGCAGTACATTAAGGTTTAAAAAGTGTTGCATTCTTTTCCATTAAGGTTTGAAAGAATGTTCCATTCTTTTCCATTAAGATTTAGGATCAAGTAATGCATTTGATTTGTCAGTGACACTTCCGTGTTGCCAAATATCATATTACCCTGAGCTAGTTCTTCTTGCTGTTTCAATTGAGATCCTACCTGCAGTATGAGCAAGTTAGGCACTGGGTTATGTACAACAGACTCAACGAGGCTCAAGTCAGTTTAAAATTGAGAGAAGTCAGAGAAAGCTGAAATCACTATAATGCTAAATAGTTGAAAATGACATACCTGCCCATTAGGCCTGCCATAGGTCCAACTCATCTAGCCTGTCACAGGCAAACTAGATACAAGCTAATGAGCTGAGCTTTACCCAGGATTTATTCAGCTCTATTCCAACTATCGCATATCTTGGCTTGGGCCGATTAATTAGGATGACTCAGGCAGGCATTTGGACCGGCTCAGTTGACAATTTAGCTTTAACTTTACCTATGGTTACCTGGTTGTTACCCTGATAACCCCACCCTTAGAGGAGGGTACATTCTTCTATTTCTATTTTTTTCTTTATGCAATTTATACTAAGATTTTGAGCCATTAGGATCATGGCTTTCACATGTGCTCAATACCTGAGGGATGAATACCAAGTCTTATAAACTAGGATTGAGCAACTGTCCTGTACACAAGAAAGACTATTATATGTGATTATCAATCTAATATTCTATCCAAAACCTGTAGGTAATCTTGTGCTGATTTCGGAAGTTGTATCTTGAGAGGTGTTCTATGCGTTACCTACTTATCCCATTATTTTTGTGGTATACAGGTGTGGCCACCTGAAGACTTTGGACCATTGGGACAATAAGATTGGAGCAAACTTTCAATTGTAGTTACAGGTACCCGTGCCTTACCTTTGAAGAAATTATTTATCACTTAATCTTTTAGTTCCTTTTATTGAGACTTAAATCGTCCCAATATCATTTTGGCATTAAGCGACATATGACATACACTATTAGTGCCTTATGGTCCAATTATCAACTTGTGTATTCTCAATCCAAATCTATACCTTTTTGACTTAAAACCTCTTAGTAAAATGTAGTACGCTCTATCATGATTGTGGCTCACCATTGAGATTGATCATTCCAATGTTTGTTAAATACTTGGGGTCTTGGGGTTATGTGTTTAAAATAGTGATCTCGCATTTATATTTGGTGTAGGGTATTACATATTTTTTGTTAATATTTTATATAAATAATGTTTTCCCACCTACGTGGGCATGTCTTAAAATGCCCACTGCTTATGTGAAAATTTCAGTCCTCTAAATATTGTGATTTGAATTTAATGATTAAATTGGATTTTTGACATATCAGTTGTTGGCCCATTAACAATCTTATACTTTGTATTTAAAGTTTAGTACTTGGGTCAATGGTTGAACTGCTTAATGGTAGAATAATCTATTCAATCCTTGGTCTAGTTAAAAAATACTGCTCGAGGCAACTTCACATTTTTCAACAACATATTTCAAAAATTTGCAATGGCATTGACACAGGTATTCGTTGCTAGAAACCTGAACGGTTAGTCTAAACAGCCAATGAAAAATATTTATAAAAAAATTGAAAATGAAAATTTTAATGTAAAAATTAAGTTGTACATATGTTCGGTTATGCTTGATTGGGCTTGCGAGCTTGTTGAGCGGAGTATTAATATACTTGGGCTCGATATCAAAAACTAGTCAAGTAGCTCGATTCAATTTTTTTTGAGCCAAATTCGATTATTTTCTCGAGTTGATCCTAACTAGGTCATGAGCTTTAAACCCCAGTTGGAGTCTTTGGGTTGGGTTTGGGGAAGACATGATACATTGGTCTCATCCAAATAAAAAAAAAAAAAGGAAAAATGACCCTTTCTATCCATTTTTATAAAGTTTGATCCCAATTTACCCATAAATATAATAATATATCCCTAAATAACCATAAATATAAATTTTGATCCTAAAATGCCAATTTTTTCCTCAAGTCAACTGATATATGGGTTTCCAACTGATTTGTTAGATTGACTCCCATTAGTTTTGTCACTTGCTCACTATTTTCGCCTATTAGTAATGTTCGAAAATTGAATAGTAACTAATTTTCGAAATAATAATTATTAATAAATAATAACTAAAATGATTATTTTCAAAAATAATAACTATTAATGTTCAAAAAAAATTGAAAGTACTATAGTAATGTTCGAAAACATTATTATTAATTTTTGAAAACATTATTATCAATGTTCGAAAATTGCATATTAATGTTCGAAAATTATTATTTTTGAAAATAATAACTATTAATGTTCGAAAACATTAATAATTTTTGAGAATATTATTATTAATTTTTGAAAACATTAATAGTTATTATTTTTGAAAATAATAATTTTAATGTGTAATGTTTTCGAACATTAATAGTTAATGTTTGAAAATAAGTATTTTACTGTTTAATGTTTTTGAACATTAATAGTTAATATTTTTGAAAATAATTATTTTACTGTTTAATGTTCGAAAATATTAGTTTCGTAAACAATGTTCGAAAATTATTAATATTAATGTTTGAAAATTATTAATAATGTTTGAAAATAATTTAGTAATCTTCGAAAATCTATACTATACTAATAGCAAGACAGTTGGAAATATTTACAATAATGCAATTTTCCCGCCCAAAAATGTCATGTCATTAAAAATATTAAAAAAATAGAATCTTTTTTAATAAGCTATTTGTATGTTGTTCAATATTCTAAATCTTGCAAAGTAAGTTATATTATAAATCTTCCTGAGTAAGCTATATTATAAATCTTCCTAAGTAAGCTATGTGTACATTACATAAGATTGATAAGGAAAAACAAAAAATAAAAAAAAAAAATTTAGAGAACAAAGTTTTTGGTATAGGCTACCACATCCATCATAGTCAATCTAGGCCACTATCGACGGAATTCGGTCGACCCTGACGTTCAAACTGGAGAGCTCTCCATCTCCATTATTTTCGATGCCGACGTCTAACTTAATTAGCATGAATACATCTTGAATATATGTATTTCAAGGAAGATGATGAAGATGGAAGCTTGTGGGCAATGAGAGAATGATTAGAGATGATGGTGGATGGTATGCTGTTTATAATACTACTATAAATGTATGGATATGATGTATGATTTGAAAATAATGATTTATTTTAGTTGTTTATGTTGTTATTTAATAGTGTATATATATTAATGTTTAATAGTTGTATTCAATATTAATGTGTTGTGTATTTATAAATTTAATTTAATTATATTAAAATTATTTTGTTATATAACAATACGCGCAACGCGCGGGTACACTGCTAGTATTATTAATATTAGGATCAGTAATAATTTAATATTTTCGAAGATTAATATTTAATATTTTTGAAAATAATTATTTTACTGTTTAATGTTCAGAAAACATTAATAGTTATTATTTTCAAAAATAATTATTTTACTGTGTAATGTTTTCGAACATTAATAGTTAATATTCGAAAATAAATATTTTACTGTTTAATGTTTTCAAACATTAATAGTTAATATTTTGAAAATAATAATTTAATGTTTTCGAACATTAATAGTTAATGTATTTTCGACAATTAATGCATTTCGAAAATTAATGCATTAATGTTCGAAAATGCATTAATTTTCGAAAACTATGTTATATTAACGTATTTTATAACATATTGTTCGAAAACTATGTATATTTTAGTAATGTTGGTAACTTAATATAAAATATGTTATATTAACATAATGTTCGAAAACTAATGAAAACTATGTATATTAACATAATGTTCGAAAACTTAATGTATTAATAATTAATATTTTCAAAAATAATTATTTTATTAATGTTCGATAATATTAGTTTCGAATATTATTAACGTAAGTTTTCGAACATACTAATAATTATTGAAGTTTCTAAAGTTTAGTAATAATGTTCGAAAACTTTAGTAATATACATATTTTATAACATAATGTTCGAAAACTATGTTATAAATATTAATAATTAATGTCAACATTAATTTATAACATATTTTATACTAAGTTTTTGAACATTATGTTAATATACATAATTTTCATTAGTTTTCGAATATTATGTTAATATAATATATTTTATGTTAAGTTATCAAAATTACTAAAATATACATAGTTTTCGAACATTAATGCATTAATGTTCGAAAATGCATTAATTTTTGAAAATGCATTAACTATTAATGTTCGAAAACATTAAATTATTATTTTTGAAAATATTAACTATTAATGTTCGAAAACATTACACAGTAAAATTATTATTTTCGAAAATAATAACTATTAATGTTTTCGAAAATTATTAATGTTTTCGAACATTAATAGTTATTATATTTAAAAATAATAATTTTCGAACATTACTATGCAATTTTCGAACATTGATAATACTGTTTTAAAAAATTAATAATAATGTTTTCAAAAATTATTAATGTTTTCGAACATTACTATAGTATTTTCAATTTTTTCGACCATTAATAGTTATTATTTTTGAAAATAATAATTTTAGTTACTATTTATTATTAGTTATTATTTTGAAAATTAGTTACTATGTAATTTTTGAACATTATTAATGGACGAAAATAGTGAATGAGTGAAAATAATGAGAGTCAATCTAACAAATTAGTTGGATCAGTTGGGGCTCGTATATCAGTTGATTTGAGAGAAAAAATAAATATTTTGAAATTAAAATTTATATTTATAATTATTTAAGGATTGAGTTATAATATATATGAATAAATTGGTATCAAACTTTACAAATTACAAAGATGGATAGAAAGTACCATTTTCCCAATAAAAAAGTCTGCAAGGTTTCTTTTGAGGAGACAGAGAGAGACTTTCATGGAACGAGGCACAAAAAAGTTGACAGTGACACTTTATGTAGTGGCCCAAAGGAGTCAACTCGATGGTCTCTTTCATTATACATTTATGTTCTTAAAGGGTATCAAGTTATTAAATCAACCATATGGTTTCTAGAGATTCCAATCAAATTCATGGATGGATGAAATCTTCACCCTTTTAGATCGAAGAACGGTACAACAATTTAGTAGTACGTAGAATAAAATGATTTTCCATATTAAATTTGGTGTTTTAATTGTATATTGTCAAGAGAATTTACTCTTGGAAACATTCCTTCATCTTGATATTGAGTTATTCCATATCATCTTTTGGTTTTTCAGGGATCATTTTTGATAAGTAAATGAGTTTCATAGAAATTCGTTAAACTTTAAAATTATTTGGTAACCTGACTAAATTTTGCATGGCATAAATGTAATTCCATTTTTCTTTAACATGGAGAAAAGGTCTCTGTATTTCAGCTTTCAATATAATTATTTGAATCCTTGGGCTTTATTTATTTATTGATTTTTATTAATAGTTTGACCAGTAAGAACACATGGACAAATGGGGTAGTGAAATTTTCAACCCATGATATCAATTCTGACAAAGCAGATCAGCTTTATTTATATATATTTATTGGATTTCCTTGTCGACTGGCAATAACTTCTTTATATTATTTAAATAAAACCGAGGATACACGTCTTATAAGATATTGACAGCGATTATTTAATAATTGACACCACCAAATTGATAGTTTTACATAAATAATCTAACACTTGGGCATCATTTATATTAGAAGGGTCAAACCTATCTCATTGGTACGAGTCATTTTGCAAAAATTCAAATTCAAATCCACGAACACGATCTAAAATGAATAATATCATATCAATGTGGAGATTAAAGTCGATACAACAGTTCACATGGGCTAATAGAGTTTATAAGTATTGCTCTATCAATTGTGCATCAAATTCTATCTATGCTACTATGAAGCTTCGAATTTTGCTTTTGATACATACATATATTTTGGTCAAGTACACCATAAAAGCTAAACAAGTATATCTCAACAATGAGAAAAATGTGTACTTAAAAAAAGAAAGTTAAATAAAGAAGAAAAAATGTTCACTAGGAGGATGGCTAGAGCTTGTGCAAGAGCAGGGTTGCACCATGCTGGGGTTGGAGAGTGAGAATGGGGAAGGGAGCATGCAAATAAGACGATGACAACTCAAACGAAAAGCGTTGTAGTATCATCGCTAGAGCTAACTTTGCCTCAATCATCGCAAAGTGTTGGCCGATGCATACTCGAGGGCCTGAGCTGAATGGTATGAAGGAGAATTGGTTTTTCGTTGCACTTGAAATCCCATCTGAAAACCTCTCCGGTTTGAACTCATTCGTGTCGTCTCCCCATAGCTTGGGATCGTGGTGTAGTAGCCCTATTAGTAACATCAAATCCACTCCAACTGGTAGTGTTATGGTCCCCAATTTCACCGTTTTTGTGGGGGTTCGAGTTGTCAACGGTGCCGGTGGGTATAGCCGAAGAACCTCATTGAGAATCATTGTTAGCTGCAAGACTAAGATAATTAGCATGCGCCACGTGATGTAATTCTAGTAAATAAAAGGGCTAGTTATATTTTAGTAGGAATTTCGATTTTCCACCGTGGTATGTGATGACATTGTGAATTTTGGTTGTATGAATGAAAAATTGATAAATGTAACACAAAAATTAAAGAAAATTGATCTATGCATTACAAATATAGGATATTAAATCCAATTAGTACCACATAAGTCGATTTTCACCCGTACAATCAAAATTCTCCCATTATTGACATTCATGTAAGTAATTATTGATAGAGATCAAATTTCTAATTAAAATCGAACTAAAATTAAAGAAAACTAGTTAAATTTTATAAGGAGCATTATTGATCCGTAAAATCATCAATTTATAAATATATATGACTTTAATTATATGATCAATATTGATTTTTTATTTTTTTTATTTTATAGAATCGCCTATTATACTATAAATTTAATCTATTTTACGTTACAAGCCACAATATGAAAAAAAGTTTAGATATTGAATGCAAAAATGATTATAATTTGGATGACAAATAAAATAAACGTGAAAGATGAGCTTACGATTTTAAGACGATTTAGAGTATTGAAAGTTGGTTCGTTGTTTCCAAACACTTGTGAAACCTCTTCTCTTGCACGAGTTTGCCACTCTTGATGCTTGCTCAACATCACCATTGTCCAAACCAGCAAAAGCGACGTCGTTTCAGAACCTGCAAAGTAGAATAGCCTACATTCATTGATCACATCTTCTATGCTCATTCCCACCTTCTTTTGATGAATTTCGTTGCGATTTGATTCCATCATTGTGCTTAACAGGTCATCATCAATGGCTTCTCCCTTTTCCATTGCTCTCTCTCTTCTCTTGATGATGCCTCTCAGCAATGATTTTATTTCTTTTGACATTGCTTTCATTCTTCTGTTTGCCCTCGTTGGTACATAGCTATCAACACAAATCATTAATATCAAACTAATTTTAATCCTTCATTTATGGGTGAAGTTCAATTTTAGTCGTGTAACTATAGGGCGATCATGATTTTGGTCATGCTCAGGTCCATTTCGGATTGTTAAAATATGTCTTTCAATTGGTTGTGTTTAAATCACGACCAATTGAAAAATACTACACAATTAAATTGTAAAGATTGACTTGAACATGATCAAAATCGGGATTTCAATTGCAAAATTTTGCTTGAATTACGTACCTCCATCCGGGGATGAAAATAAACTTGATGAGCTCCAGGACGAGCTTGACCTGCTCGTTCTGGAGCTCGAATATTCTTCTCCCTTCTTCATGACTGCTCCCAAACGCTGCTCGTGAAATCATATCGCCCGATAGTTTGTCAAGATACGGCCACACATCGATTTCAAGGGGCTCATCACTCCTACTCGAAAATAAACCTTCCCATCTCTTTATCAAGTTTGAACAACTCAAACGAATTGCGGGCACCATATTCTGCAAAGTCACACAAAATAGAACTCAGAAACTCGAACAACAACAACAATAACAACAAACTAAGTATTCTAATCATTATTATTATACGAGATCGCTATATAAATCATATCTCGTCATCGTGTTCGTTCAAATACGTTACCTTCAACTTCTCCACATGGAAAGCAGGAGTGATGATTTTCCTATGTTTAGCCCATTTTTCATTTTCAAGAAACAAAAGCCCACCAGCAACTGTCTCACCAATAGGATCAGGAAGTGGCTTTTGAAACACATCAGGTTTTGAAAGAATCTCCTTCATAAGCTGTGGATCATGGATCAATAATTTTGGAGAAGGGCCAAGCCATATGAAAGAATTTTTTCCTATCGAAACAAACAAACAAACGTTAAATAAATGTAATAGCTTCGCAAGAACAAACGTTTTCGATGGCTCAACATACCATACTTGCTAATGATTTGGTAATAATAAGGAAGAATATGGGATGCAAGATTGTCAGAAAGTTGGATTGGTTTTAGTTGTTCTTCTTTTGATACTGAAATCAACTCCTTCATATCTCCAAGAAGAACTTTGTAAGAATTACCATGGAGCCCCTGCTTTCTCAACAGATTCTCCAGCTTCTTAGGCCTAAACCAGACCCAATTTAGTAATTTGACTATACATGCTACAAATCCAGCCAATATGATGGAGAAAATGATTGAGCCAAGTTTAGCTTCCATTTTGAGCAGTATCTTGAAGAGTTTGTATTGAGAGGGGAGAAGTATTTAAATGATATGATTACAAAATTATTATTGAGGTTTGGTGGATGTGATAATCTTGAAATAATAAGGAGTAACTTAAAAAATTGCCTGTGCCTTTTCTGAATGGTGCAGCGTTTGAGATGACAGTTGGGTCACGGACATGGGGACAAACACTTCGACATCTGTGAACATTTTTGGATTGTTACTCGGATGTGGGATTAATAATCATTATTTTATTGTTGGAAAAATCACAATCGGATTATCAAATTAATTAATATTTTTATTATTAATCAAAATAACTTAATCTTTTATATATATATATATATATATATATATATATATATATATATATATATATATCTTTTCACAACTTAAAAAAAAATATTTTTCTTCTTTGACAAAAAGTATAGTTTTTGGAAAAGTTGTATATATTTCTTAAATAAGTTTGGGGAGAGGAGGAAAGAGAGACCAAAAAGATTAGAAAACTTGGTTAAAAGTTATATATTAAAAGATGATTTTTTTTTAACTACTTAGTGACAAATACATACATCTATTAAGAATATGTTATTTTCACCAACAGTAAAAAAATTTGATTAATATGACAACTCGAGTAAAAATTGTGATTTTTCCAATTTTAAAATATAAAAGATTTATGGTAGTTAAAGGATCTTGAATTTATTTTCACTAAAGTGTTTGAAATACTCTTAATCATATAGATCTAAATTCGTAGATGATACATACGGTTCGTGATTTGTATCAAATAAACATTACATATACGAATTAATATACGCATTTAAACATAAAAGTTGAATGTACGGTTTTATGATATTTGATTTGGTTCGATGAGGTTTTGCGGCTTTTAAAAATATTTAATTTCATTATAAAAATAGCTTTAAAGTCTTACAATACATAAAAGTACTTAAGAGAGTATTATTGTGTCATTATAGTTTTAACAAAGTTTGATTTGTAATCTTCGGATATGTATTATACATAATAAACTATTAACAAGTTTTAGAAGAAATCAGTAATTGAAATATATTCATTGACTTTATAGAATATGACTCTAAATGCATCACACGATGTTATATCATTTTTAGTTGTTACAAGTGAGATATTAATTAAAGTTGTATATATAGATTTATTTATTATAAAATGATTGGTTATTTATTGAAATACTAATTTTCAAGAGGTAAGAATATCATTAATTATAATTATATTCTTTAAAATTCAATCAATAATTAGTTGAAATTATAAATATGAATAATTACAAATTATTTGTCAATACCAACTATCTGACATATTATTTTTGTAGCTTGAACTTAAAATTTTCCAATGATTTTAAAATTATTATTTGGAATTTAAATTTCAATTTTTATGTAAAAACTCAATTTTATTTGAAAATTGTATTTTTGATTTATTTTAGTGATTTTAATGTATTGTTATTTCCTTATAAGACAACTAATTTATTTTAAATTAATATGTGATTGCCACATGTAAGAATAATAGTTGTTTGGATTTGAAAAGCCCAAAATTAGGGTTTTGTGTATGAGTTAAGCCCAATCAAACCATTCAGCTTAAGATTGGGAAAAAATTTCGAATTTTAAAAAATTATTATCTTAAATTGCTAGTTCAAAGAGTTACTATCTTAAAGTGTTAGACGCCCAAGTTATTAGATAATATAGTAATAGTAGAAGATGAAACACTTTCTCATGGGACATGCACTCGAAAAACCGTAAACCAATCAAAATTGCAACAAGTTTTCTTTTAATAAAAAAAGTGTAAAATGCAAGGGAGATGCTCGTAGAAATGAATTAAACTAGAAAGTAACAAATTTCTCGATTTCACTGATTGATTTCATGTAGTAAAACTATATGATCTTTTGTTACTTTGTTTATGATCGTACAACATATTGCTCTATATGGATACCAAATAGTAAATTAAGAAGAGGCTTGATGCTTTAGTTACTTATAGAAATGTAATTTCAGAACCACTTATTCACATTTAAAGTACATTAATTATTTAGTTTTTCATTCACATGAAATCAATTCCAACTCTAATTTTTCTTGTTATTCATTATATGTTTTTTCGCATTCACATCGTGAGTGAAACCAACTTATCTTTATTTGAAGTAATGGTATCTGAACGAAGCAATATTCCTAGTAGATCTACTATTAAACAACTCCATCTTCAATCTTAATTTATTTAAATGCATCATCTATATATGCTTTTCTTCAAGCTGTACAAATTAAATGGCGCACTCTATTAGTGTTCTTTTATAGCATTTATTTTTTCTCATTGTCCCCCAATTTGACACAATTGTCTATATTTTTAGCCCAAATACCACTCAATTTAACATATATGCCCCAATTACCACAATCCTTATATTATAGGCCCCATCTACCACTTTTTTTGAATGGGTCAAAGAAAATTGAGACATGATGGGACGTCATTGACTGTATCAGTTGACCATAAAATAAGAATCATGAATTGCAAATGAATCAATACGTACATGAAATTTTGAGAACTGACAAGTATAAACCTTACACGAATTCTTTGGTGTTAATATATTATTTATTATTAATAAATTCATTTTCCTACACGAAAAATAACTGTCATACTAAAGAACATATTTCCTACACGAAAATTTTTGAGAACTGACAAGTATAAACCTTACACGAATTCTTTGATGTTAATATATTATTTATTATTAATAAATTCATTTTCCTAAACGAAAAATAACTGTCATACTAAAGAACATATTTCCTACACGAAAAATTTTGAGAACTGACAAGTATAAACCTTACACGAAAATACGAAAAAAGCCCAAAAAATAGTGGCCAAAAAATTTCGTATAAGGACATGACCGGTTGATAATTTCGTGTAAGGACATGACCGATTGATAATTTCATGTAAGGAATTAAATTCAAGGTCTTTGATGACAAAAGTTATTAACATAATTTTTTTTAATGTGATCAATATAGTGTTTAAAAAAATTTGTGTAAAGTTGAGTCATTGAATTTGTGTAAGGTTCAAGTTTGACCTTAAATTTAATTTTTTGAATGAAACTGTCTTATTTAATTGAGTGAATTAAATAAACGCAATACGAATACTGATTTTGGCTCAATTTCATGTACGAAAACTTCATAATTGTGGACCCAACTATATGGATTTGAAAGTGGCTAATGAGACAATACAAATGTGAAAAAGTGAATTTAACAATGCACTTCGGAGTCACATGCATACAGTCTATGTAAGCATATGCCGAGTATTTGTAAAAAATAAGATTCAATATATGATATTATGCTAAAATCTCGACGAAGAGTTAGTAGCCAATCAATATTGGAGAGGACAAATATTGAAGATTAAATATTGCTTACAAGGTATGTTACTAGCCAACATTTCCCTAGTTTATTGTGAATTTTCGTGTACATTTTTTTTTTATTGTGAATTCTCATGTACAAATTTTTTAATAGTTGTGTTTTATTATTTATTATAGGATGATGCATTGTCTTACTCAACAATTGTTAATTCGTGTTTTATCACAATCATTCATTTTGTGGGAATATAATATAAATTATTTTTTGATTTGTTGCTGTTGAATTGTATTTAGACGAGAAAATTGATACTCACTATGTGTTACACGAAAATGAATTCATATTCCTCATACACGAAAAACATGGTCAGTCATACGTATGATATTTTATTGGGAAAATTCTTGAAAAATGAGACCTTACACGTATTCTTGAAAAAATGAGGCTTACACGAAATTCTAAAAAATGAGACCTTACACGAAATTTACAAAAACTAGACCTTACACGAATTCTTGGAAAAATGTGCCTTACACAAAATTTTCAAAAATTAGGCATTACATGAAATTTTAAAAAATTAGGCCTTACATGAAATTTTTAGAATTTAGGCGTTAGACGAAATAACAAAATTGAAGGCGTACATGAAATCTTGGTTTGAAATATTGTAACCACGAAAATTCATGTAAATGGTTTTCAATGTAAGCTATCATGAATTCGTGTAAGCCTCTAATGATGTCCCATTTCTTATTTAAATTTGCTGCATTTTCGTGCTATGTATGACTATGAACTGGTGTACAAGTTTATTTTTCACAGTAAGCCCACAACTCTACATAACAATTTTATAAACTCCATAGATGAATATGTTGATTATTCAATTCTAATTAGATAATGAGATGATTAGTTGAGTTTATTATGCTTACTTTTTTGACAGCATGCAAATTAAGAGTTATGTCGGTAGTCGTAATAGAGGCTATCGGAAAGGTTTGGAGTATAAAAATGGATACAAAAAAGGAGGTTCAACTTGAAAGAATCACATACTAAAGTTTATTCATGTATATTTATGAACTTGTGTGTGCTGACATGAATAAATGGGGATATGTGATTCACTCAATGGTTGAGAGAAAGGGAAGAGTGAAAAAGAAAAAAATAAAGAATGATTTTCATTTGGAGCAATTATTGTCCATGATCGACGATGTTCTAGTTGTTTTTGTCTCATTGAAATTACTGGATGATGAAGCATCTCATACTGTGCTGTCAATAGAAGGTGAGAATAGCTTTGTTGGAGGTTTCAACTATAATATTGGATCTTTCAATGAAGGAGAAGGACAAACGTTTTGCCATACGAGATACGATGACAACGTGACACAGTCAGACGACATATGCAATCAAAATTGGACTCGTAATAACGTTCCTTTTGGATTACAAGATGACGACACATTTTATACAAAGTGAGGTGTCCCCTTTGAGGAAGGATCGTTGCAAGTTGGTACATCCTCAAACGATTAGTGGGCAACATGGCCTAAATCAAGCGGTCGTGTGGACTTCGGATCGGATTGGGGTGTTGGCCATATTGACTTGAATAGGTCTCCAACTGCATATGAAGATGAGCAGTTTGTACAAATGGATGATATTTTACATCCGACACAAGACGACCTAGTTCAAGAAGAGAGATATACAACTTGTGAAGGTATTTTCCGTGAAGGTATTTTCTGTTTTCCTCGTTTCATACAGTAGGTTTTCATCTGCATGACGATGCATCTTTTTAATATGTCTGTTTACATTGTTATAGTTTCACAGCGTGATGAAGATGAAGCTGATTCGGAAAATAATATGATCGATGACTTCAAGTTAAATGAAGATGATGAAACTGTATTGGATGAGGAGCAACAACTTGCCTATGAGGAGTTTTTGACATATATTAACAAATCTGAGTGGTTTATCCTAGAGTGTCCATTTTCGGAGCAACAGTGTGTGGACGAATTTACTACGAGCGAGTCGAGTCTTCAAAATTTACAAAAAGGGTCGACTTTTGGGTCGAAAATAGAATTACAAAATGCCGTTGGGTTTTACCATTTGGACAACCTAGTGCAATACCGTGTGGATCATTCAGACAAACATCGATGGTATGTCAAATGCAAACATAAAAATTGTCCATTTAAACTCCCTGCATTTGAGAAGTACGATATTTGAAAAATTTCCAAAGTTGTGATTCCCCATGAATGTTTGTATGATCTGAACGGACCTGATGTTCCTCGTCGAATTACATTTGCCTTGATTGGTGAGTACTACGCAGATGTTCTTCGCAGAGAAGACTCCCACCTGGTCGCTACAAGTATAATGCGTGAATTGAACCAACAATATGGTGTAAATCTCAGTTACAAGGTTGCATGTCGGGAAAACAACATGCAATGAAGCTTGCGTATAGAGATCCATGTTAGTCATTTTCAATGTTGTCATCGTATTTGGAAGTCTTGAAAACTGCTAATCTCGGTTCATATACGGCTTTGAAAACACTAAAAAATGATAAATTCAAATACGTGTTCTATGCTTTGGCCGTATCCATTTATGGATTTCAACATTACACGAGGCCAGTTATAGTGGTTGATGGTTACCATTTGAAAGGGCAATATAAAGGGATTGGATTCGTCGCTGTTACGAAAAATGGAAACGAACAGATTTTTCCTCTTGCCATTGGGATCGGAAATGTGAAAAATGATGAATCCTGGACCTGGTTTTTAAAGCATGTTCGAAATACGTACGGTTGCCCAAATCATCTACTAATTTTGTCTAATCAACACAAGAGCATCAACAATGTCATCATGGAAGTCTACCCTGATGCGACACATGGTCTATGTTGTTCTCATTTGCAACAAAATTTGGCCAAGCATGGATCTCATTTCATGGGACTTTTCCAAAAGGCAGCTAATTGTTACAATGCTACCGATTTTGAAAGGTTACACACTAAATTAGTGGTGCATACGTACAAATAGATTTTTAAAAATTTGTATTATGTTTGAAATTGAATATCTTTTCTGACACTCCTCCATTGACAGGTACATGATAATCCTTTTAGATACTGATAAACAAGGTGCATTAGAGACCTTACGGAATGCGAAAGAAGAAAGATGGTCTCGTGTCAGATGTAAGAAGATTTTCCTTTATGACATCCAATGCAGCTGAGGTGTGGAATAATCATCTTCTTTGGGCCCGATAACTGCTTGTCTGTTCTTTTTTTGAGTGTGCCAGACAAGTAATGGAAAAGTGGTTTTATGAGAGGACTGCAAGTGACGAAAGGGAAAATTTTCTAACAAAATCAGCGCATGATAAGTTAATTGAATCAATGAAACGTGTTCTAACAAAATCAGCGCATGATAAGTTAATTGAATCAATGAAACGTGTTCTAACAAAATCAGCGCATGATAAGTTAATTGAATCAATGAAACGTGGACGATGAATGACCGTGGATAAACTTGCATGCTATAAATTCAAGGTTTCAGATGGAGGTAAATTATATATCGTTGATCTGTTGATGAGAACCTGCGAGTGTTATTTGTTCCAAAGTGAGTTGATACCATATTCTCATGCATGTGTGGCGATCAGGAGCATATCTGACCAATCTTGGGTGTTTCTTTAATGTTGAAAAACATTGATTAATGTGAATGAAAGATATTTTTACTTACACGAATTGTTGTCTGTTTTAACAACTTTGCAAGGGAGACTGTGAGCAGTGTTTTCATAACCGGATCGGATCGGTCGGTTCAACCGGGAACCGGCATGAAAATCGGTCCGATTACCTCCAATTAACCGTTTTTTCGGTTAAACCGAAAAGAACCGGTCAAAAACTGGTTGAACCGGTTATAACCGGGAACCGGAAAACCGAAAAATCAAAAAAAAAAATTTTGGGCTATGAAATTTCCAATTTTTTTTTCATGAACCAATGCATAATTTATTTCTTATTCGACTATAATTAAATAACAAATGCAAAATTTATTTCTCATTCAACTATAATTAAGCAATGCAAAATTTATTTCTCATTCAACTACCACAAAGTTATGTGTCATCTAACCTATATTATTGAGATTGAGATATGCATGGAAGAATATTTGTCGATATTTTTCTTTGATTTATTTTCTTGTATTTGTCGATATTTTCCAATATCGCAAGATTGTTTCTTATTCCTAAATTAAAGGATTTGATTCAATACCATATACAACTATAAAGAAGAAAGATCTCTTCAATATTAGATCGGATGATTTAATTTAGGAATAAGAATCAATATTGCCAACTATACAAAAATATTGGAAAATATCGATAAATGCAAGGAAACAAATCAAAAAGAAAATATCGACATATATTCTTCTATGCATATCTCAATCTCAATATATACTATGATATGATGATCAAGATTTACAATATTTTACTTTGTCATTTTATCTATCTTAAATTATAGTATTTAATATTTTAATTTTTAGTTTGAGACTTCATTATCGATTATGGGATATGTAGTTTGACATTTTATAACTTTATTGTATTTATTTTAATATGAATCATATAAGTATATAACTTTTTTAATGTAGCATAAATATTATTGGAAAAAAATAGACAAAGATCATTTTACCGGTTGAACCACGGGTTCAACCGATCCGACCGGTTGAACCGTGAACCGGTGGCCAGGCCGGTTTGGCCACCGGTTCGGTTATGAAAACACTGACTGTGAGTTCCTACGTCGCTCTATACTATATCATAGACTGATTGAAGAAAATGTGGGATCGTGAGATAATGCCTGTACCTTGTCCGCATGATTGGGTTGTGTTTGAAGAAATTAAAAATACCGTCTGTGTGGCACCAGACAAACCTAGACAGACTGGTCGTCCGAAATCTCAAAGAATTCCCTAACGGGCATCGAATCTGCAACTGCACGTCATTCCGGGACCTGCAGTCATTGTAGATATATTCCGATGGTCTAACTGTAAGCACCCTCTCCCGCAAACAAATATGCAGAGTATTGGAATTCCACTGTCCCTTCAACATGTCACATACATCTCCTCTACTGCCTGGTCTCTGTTTAAGGTATTAATTTTTATTGTTATTTTTTTTTTCTGTAATGTTTTATTTCATAATGTTTGTTTTTTATTTGAATTTTTGTTTCAATGCTTTAAAATCTTTTTTTTTATTGCTAGGCGTTTCATCTCTGCACAGTGGTAGATATATTCCGATGGTCTAGCTGTAAGCACCCTCTCCGACAAACAAGTATGAAATACAGAAAAAAAGAAATAACAATAAAAATTAATATCGTAGACGGAAACCAGACAGTAGAGGAGATGTATGTGACATGTTGAAGGGGTAGTGGAATTCCAATACTCTGTATACTTGTTTGCGGGAGAGGGTGCTTACAGCTAGACCATCGGAATATATCTACCACTGAGCAGAGATGAAACGCCACAATAAAAAGAAAAGAAGATTTTAAAGCATTGAAACAAAAGTTCAAATAAAAAACAAACATTATGAAATAAAACATTACAGAAAAAAAGAAATAACAATAAAAATTAATACCTTAAACGGAGACCAGGCAGTAGAGGAGATGTATGTGACATGTTGAAGAGGCAGTGGAATTCCAATACTTTGCATACTTGTTTGCGGGAGAGGGTGCTTACAGCTAGACCATCGGAATATATCTACCACTATGCTCAAAGTTCCTCATTCGAGAAGGAGTAGAGAGGACGTAGAGACATTACTCGACCCTCGAACCTCTATATATCGATTTGGTTGTGTGTTTACTGATTTTTCATATATTCCTTTATCTTGTTTATTGAGCTGATGGATTTGTGTTAAAATAAAAGAAGTGCTTGTCCCACATCGGATTTGTGAATAAAGTGGGAGGGGCCGTAAGGCTATTTAAGGACCTAGGTACCTTTGTCACAAGTGCCCCAATCAATACACTTTAGTTTAGTATTTGATTCTAGTTAAATTCCTTCATTGTTCTCTCTTGTAAAAAGTGTTATAAGAAATGTGAGATTCATAGAGAGTGTTGGGAGATAAAGAGTGGAATATTGTGTGATTGTCAAAATTTTTTCACATAGTGGTATCTCTTTGCTCTTTGGTGGGTCGTGGTTTTTTCTCCGGTTTTGGAGTTTCCACATTAAAATCTTGTGTTGTTGATTGTTTCTTCTTTTTTTTATTTACCCTTTGGGGATTAATTTCCCAACAAGTGGTATCAAAGCCCGAATTGGGTCTCTTGGTATTCTGAGTATGCTCTGTGGTTGCAGCGTTGTCTGATATTCCACATCAGAAAAGAAATCCTAAGAAAGATTCGGGGGTCTCTTGTGAGGCGGTCGTTCTGTTAGGGGTGGAGAAATAGTATGTCAAAGACTTCAAGTGTAATGAAGTTTGATGTGGAGAAATTTGATGGAAGAATCAACTTTAGCTTGTGGCAAGTGCAAGTTAAGGATGTGTTGATACAATCTGATATACACAAGGCTCTGAGAGGAAGGCCAGAAGGCACAATCAACAAAGATTCTGGTATGAGTGATGAAGATTGGGAGGATTTGGATCTGAGGGCTGCAAGTACAGTTCGTTTGTGTTTGGCCAAGAATGTTCTTGCAAATGTACATGAGATTTCGGGTGCCAAAGAGTTGTGGGAAAAGTTGGAGGCTCTGTACCAAGCAAAAGGCATTTCAAATCGGTTGTACTTGAAGGAACAATTTCATACCTTGCGGATGGATGAAGGTATGAAAATTTCAGATCATTTAAGTACTCTTAATGGCATTATCTCTGAACTAGAAGCAATTGGAGTAAAGATTGAAGATGAGGATAAAGCATTAAAGCTCATCTTGTCTCTTCCACATTCCTATGAACATATGAAAACAATATTGATGTATGGGAAGGAAATTTTGATCTGTGCTGAGGTCACAGGAAAACTTTTTTCTGAGGAGAGAAGACTGATGAGTGAAGGGCGAACTTCAACAGAAGATTCAGTGGTTGTGACTCTTAGCAAAGGGGGGAAGAAAGACTCCAAGAGTAGTGTTTTGTTGGAAGTGCAAGAAGCCTGGGCATATAAAAAAACTGTCAAGGTGGAGCTGATCAAGATGGAACGGTTACGGCAAAAGGCTCCGAACAAGTTGCTAACATTGTTATAGGAAGTGATTTCCTATGAGGATGTTGGTGTATCCACACGTGCATTGGTTGGCATGGATGCAAGGTGTGTGGATGTTATGTCGATGGTTGAAGAACTTCTATGAGGGCCAACAGTTAGAAGTTGCACCATAATTTCAGCAAGGAGTTTCGACATGTGCCAAAGAAAATTCTTAGAATGGATGATTCTAAGTGTTCTACTCATATGGTAGAGTAGGTGTTCTCTGTTTTTTAGAATGATGGTTCCCTGGTTTGAGGATCATGATTGTCGATGACGACAATAGAGTTTTATTTTATTTTGCCAAGATGGAGATTGATGGGTTTGTGTTAAAATAAAAGAAGTGCTTGTCCCACATCGGATTTGTGAACAACGTGGGTGGGGCCTTAAGGATATTTAAGGGCCAAGGTACCTTTGTCACAAGTGCCCCAATCAATACACTTTAGTCTAGTGTTTGATTCTAGTTAAATTCCTTCATTGCTCTCTCTTGTAAAGAGTGTTCTAAGAAATGTGAGAATCATTCTAGGCTTGTAAGAGTGTAGAGAGTGTTGGGAGATAAAGAGTGGAATATTGTGTGATTGTAATTTTTTTTTCACATAGTGATATCTCTTTGCTCTTTGGTGGGTTGTGGTTTTTCCTCCGATTTTGGAGTTTCCACGTTAAAATCTTATGTTGTTGATTGTTTCTTCCTTTTTTTATTTACCCTTTGGGGATTAATTTCTCAACACGAGCATCCTGCATTAAGGCATTTTTTGAAAATCACATTATTTCCGCTGTGCAGTTAAATTCTTAGGTAATTGTTCAAACAGTAATCTGACCAGCGCAATAAGTCCTCTAAGCTACCTGCTACTCGAAGGACTTACATTCTTTCGGAGAAAAGTTTACAAAATTTGATAAGATTAATTCACGCTCCTTTTAACCTTATATCACTTGGGACCAATAAATTTGTTCGGAGTCTTGATTTTATTTTATAAGTTATTCTTGACAATATTCCACCGCCAATCCGTTGATAAATACCGACGATATGTTTCCAAAGTTTGTATTTTCTGTCGGAAATTGACTGTTTTAGTCACAAATTTTGAAAAGTGATTTGAACATGAGTGATTATAGTGTAAGCCACATAAAATCTCATATTTGATTTATTATAGAACCAACTTCGAAGTAAAAATATAAGTACTTTGTGTAATAACGGAAAATGACAAGACAAAATATTAGCACTTAATTTATATCTACGCTGGCTTTATTAGTACTTTATGATCCTTTTCGTTTAGTATATGACAAACACCATTTTCATTTTTTGGTTTGGCATTTGACAGGATGAGTTGGTTTCATGAAATGGAACTAGAAGTTCGAGATTACGAATTGAACCAGTTTCAAGTTGTGAATACTTATGTTCATGCATGTGTATCCTAAGACAAAAATATCTTTTTAACTTTGCCTTATTGATGATAATACTCAATAACTTTAAATTTTTTTGATGATGTCTTTAAATTTAACTTTGTAATCTTTGAAGAAAATGCCCCGCTGCTTAGTAGGTAACTCAACCTGTAATTGCATGTGGTAATATATATATATTTCTGTTGATTTGACTTTATTCTTAATTAAATTACCAATTATTTTAATAATAATATTATTATTATTTCAATATTTAAAATCAACAAAAAAAATTAAAAAATAAAGGGTATTTATAAAAATTCAACTGAAAAATAAAAAATATAATTAATCAGATTATTTTACAAAACAGAAAATTGTTTACAAAATTCTAACTACTAATTTGCAAAACAAAAAACGATTTCAAAACATCTGAAACAAATTTAAACTATTATTTAGAGTTTTTAACTGTAATATTGTTTTCAAAATTTTAATTAATTTATAGATTTTAAAATAATATTCAGAATTTAAAAAAAAATTTCCAAAATTTCAAAAACAAATTTAAGTTTTTCAATTTTTTTTTTGTTCTATTTGTTTCAAATAATATTTTAAGAAATACCCCTTATTTTAAACATTTGATTTGAGTTCTGCAGATTGAACAGGTACTCACAAAATCTTTGACCAAATCGCGGGTTTCATAAGGATCCGATGGTAACTATGACTGCAATATCTATAAAACACATTGCACCTTTAAGGGTCAGGGAATTTCATGTATTTATATATTATGACAATTATATAGATCATAGGGGAAGGGGGATTTTTCTTTCTTTTTATAAAAATAAATTTGGATATATATATATAAATTCCACGTGGATTGATAACCTAGATGATGACTCAGATTGAATTTTACATTTCGGACTCCACATCAGTAATTGGAGCCCCGTAAACCCCACTCATATCTCGAATTGGTACGAGCATTAAATTTAGTGTTTATGTTATTGTCCAAAATTTATGTTACAATTGAAATGAGATCCTAAATTCGTATTTTTTTATGTAATTAATCATATAATTAAACAATATGTATATACTTGCATTTAAATTGTTAAACTTCCAAATGAGGGATATGCAACTTTTCACACTCACATTTGTTATTTTATTGATCTCATTCAAGTAGCTAGGTAAATGTAACAAATAATTTCTCACTTATCAAAATTTGGTTTTCAAAACTCTACATATCTTGATTATCTACTAATGAAGAATGAAGATTTGATATATTTAGTTTTTCATTCGCATGAGATCAATATAAACTCTTATTATTCTCATTATTAATTATATGTTTTTCGTTTTTACATCATGTCATGGATCTAGTGATTTTATTATAACATTGTTGGAAAGTGGGATCTGGTTTAAGATAAAAATAAATGAACAGTGGTAGAAGATACCGAAGATGTTGTCACAACATTTGACAGAACACTCACTTTAAAAAGAGTTTGCAGTAAAAATTAAAAAATACTCAAAGATATAACTTTTCAAGATATATATATATAAATATATCTTGAGATGCGTTAGGCAAAATATTATTCACAAGAAAAGTGAATACAAGTGAATTCCAAAAAATAGGAAAAACCTATAAAACTAGAACTCACTAAAGATCGAAAAAGATCAAAAGAAAAACTCTTTGAGTTTACTATATCACTCAACTCACTCAAACCACTCTTGAAAGGATTCTTGGATATTAGAATATTTCAAACTCGTTGGGATTCCAAGAATAAGTTACAAGGCAAAGTAACTCTCCTATTTATAGACTCCTTCCAAGATAACTAACTAAACTACTTTTCCTAAATTGTAGCCTCACAAAAATATCTTTTCTCCAGGTTGTTACTTTATTGTTCCAGCTAGGTTGATATGGTCCACTCACGCAATCCTTGAGCTTTTATCTCTAGTTAGTTACAAAGTTATTGCTTGTTCTGTTGACTCAGTCCATAATCTTCGTTTACTTAGTTTATAACCTGCAAAACAGTATAAATAGGATACAAATGCAAAACACGTGGAGAATTGTGAAGGAAGACAAAATAGTCAAGAATGTTGCAATGGATGTTGGGCAACATTCCAACTAAAATTTCATTTCTGGACAACAATATAATTAACAAAATTGTTGATTAAGAATGTTGACTATTTAGTCAACTAAAGTCCATCTAACAATCTTCCCCTTTTTGTCTTTCTTGACAAACCCTATGAAAATCAGCATTTGTAAGTCAAAAAATATACTTAAGTGCAGATCAGTAAAAATAGACTAAGAAAAAACTTCCCCTGCAAACATCAGTCAAGGAATCAGTGTTAAAATAACTAACCCCCCTTGTAAAATTGCAAATCTGAAATCAATGCCAAAAATAAGTCAAATAAATATTCAAACCAAGTTTGAAATGAACAACTAAAGTTTGAATTTAAAAAAAAAATGTAGAAAAAATATTCAGTAGCAACAGCAAATTAGTCCTCTTTAGTAAATCAGTCATCTTCATCATCAAGCCTTGATCTAGAAGTGCTTGCAGCATTCTTCCTCAAATCAATCAATCCTACAGCAACAGCCAATCTTGCAACATCCTCTTCATCTTCATTATTCTCCTCCACATCATTACCATCATCACCTTGATTTTAATCATCTTCTTCCCCCTTTTTGAAAGGCATCCCTTAAGGTGGTCAGCTCCTTGATTTGAGCATTGAGCATTAACCTGTGATCTCAAAAAGAAAGGAGTAAACACAGAATTGAGAGTGTTGCCTGAGATGTTGCCAATATGATGGGCAACATTTGGCATATCAGTAGCAGAACCCCAAGGCAGATCCACCACTCTATCACCAAATACTTGTTCACATTGAAGAGCTCAGGAACAGGACAAGTATGATCTGACCTAGAAGGAGTGAAACCTTGATGTTCCAGAACCAAATATATCAGAGAAGGGTAAGACAAACAATTTTGTGAACTTTCTCAGCTTCTTTTGCAATCTGACCAAATACTAAGTATCCAAAATTAATCTTGCACTTAGAACCGAGCTTATATAGCAACACAACCTGATCCAACGTTACAACATTCTCATTCCTAGTAGGCAACCAATTATGAATGGCCAATTTATGCAGGATAACATACAATGAAGACAAAGAAGAAGCAACTAACTTCTGAGGATGAGTAGGCCAATTCTGAATTTTTTCTTGAGTAATAAATTTGGCTAATTCATGCTTGTCATCAAAACAACCCTCTTCTATTTCATCAGACATGTTCAACACAGGGTTAATAAATGTAGGACTAAAATCATACACCTTAGACCTCAAAAATACGTTGCTAAACTTCCTAGACATAGGATCAAACACATTTTTAGGCAGATTTGTATAAAATTCTTTCATCACAACAGCAGAGAAGGAACTCACAGAAATCACAGTGCCTAAGAAGTTTTTATCTTTCAAAAATTGATAAATACCATAAACTTTCAGATTATTCACATCAATCCCTTTTTCATTTCTACATTATTTATTTAGAACATGTGTCCACATTGTTTTGTTATCTTTTGTAAAGAATTTGAAAGAGAAATGTTTTATCCCATAATCAGAGCCCTCGGACAAGTGATCTTCATCAACATCAGCCTCAACATCTTCTTCCATGTGGACATCCTCATGATCTGATATATCATCCTCAGGATTTGGTGGAACTTCTGGAAGAACAGGTTCTGTTTCATCATGGTCAGAATTCGCATATACTTGTTCAAACAAATCATCGAACATCTCATCAATTTGAGATTCAGTATCAGCACATGAAATAGACTTCTATCCTACTTCTACCTCAGCATCAACAAATTCCTTCTCCTTTCTTTTTCATTTCAATGTGGCTTTTCTCTCAGCAATGAATTTAGCCAAAAGTTCATCATTAGAATTAGAAGACGTATCAGTGTCAGATTGTACCTTTTTTTCTTTGGGTGACTCTACTTCAAAGGAAAACTCTTATGATTCAGATTTAACCTTATTGTCCTCAGTGACCTTAAAATCGTCATCACTCGAATCATCGAAGTCAGATTTTTTTCCTTAACATCGGCCAACACAGTAGAAGTGGAACGAGGTTTTTTAGATAAAACCTTCTTCCGATATAAACGGGTGGATGAACGATGTGGTGAAGTAGTGTCTTATTTTCTAGCTAGAGTGGAGATGTAAACTTCATTGTCAAGCTCGATAGGATTCTCCACCTCGCCAAGATACATAATCTCAAGAGGCTCTGGTTGCACATTTGTAGAGAGAGAGAGAATGAAAGTGGCACTGGAGATGGGTTGGAGTCGGATGTTGCTGGAGATGCGGGAACACTCGAGGTAGCTTATTTCTTTGACTCCATGGCTCAAAGGAGAAATTGGGGGTTAGGGTTTTTGGAAATTTGGGGATTTTGTGACTGAAGCTTGGAACAGAGATTAAGCACAATAAAGAGACGGTTTTGGCACACATATATAGCTAAAATACCAGAAAAGAATATGAATAAGATTTGACAGATAAGTGTTAAAATTGGGATAAGATATGGATCCAAAACATCTCAAAAAGATAAGACCTAACAACTCCCCCTAAAAATGCAACTAGATAGAAACAAACACAGATATTATACAGACTCAAAACAAATATAACATATTACAAATATGATGAAATATATAATATTCAGCCAATTTATACAATATATTAATTATAAGCTCTTATAATGAAAGATAGCACATGAAAAAATTTCTCAAATAAAACTTATTAGAGATAGATACAGACACAACTAAACACATCATGGTTACGAGCCCTGTGTGTTCCAATTTTTTCATCCTCAATTAAATAGCATAGATAGATACAGCACACTTGAATACTACATGGTTGTAAGCCCTGTGTACCCCAACTTCTCTATCTTTAAGCATGTGAAATTCTTTTAGGATGAGTACAGTCACAACTGAATACAATGTGGTAACGAATCCCATGTACCCCAACTTTCTCATCTTATCTCTTTAAGCAATTATAGACGAGTCAGACACACTAAATGTATCATGGTAGCGAACCCCGTACACCTCAACTTTTCCATCGTTATAGACAAGTAGGTCACAGCTAAATATAATGTGGTAGCGAACCCCGTGTACCTCAGCTTCCTTATCTTTAAACATAAATAAAAAGAGGAATAAAAGTGGCTTTTGAATGATTAAGAGCTGTCTAATTAACATATAATATAATATAGTTGAAGAAGATAACATCACAATAGCACGTGTAAAAACAAGAAAGAAAAAACAAACTGATGCAAAAAGAACAAATGTAGACGCAGATGTTGCCCAGAATGTGGCAACATCCCAAAAAACACAACTACATGATGCACAGACCGAGAGATTTTTTAAGACTGAAAAATCTCTCATTGTTTAGAGCTTTTGTAAATATGTCAGCAAGCTAATTATTTGTTTCCACATACTCTAAATGAATGAGTTCTTTTTCAACCATATCTCTAAGAAAATGGTGTCGAATATCAATATGTTTTGTTCAAGAATGCTGAACAGGATTTTTAGAAGTATTAATGACACTCAAATTATCACAAAATATGACTAACATGCTAGTGTGCAAACCATAATCATCAAGCATGTGGTTTAACCAAATTAGTTGAGCACAACAACTCCCAGTCGCTACATATTCAGATTCGGCGGTAGAGAGTGACACGTAATTTTGCTTGTGACTATACCATAAAACCATATTATTACCCAAGCAAAAACACCCTCCGCTAATAATTTTTCTATCATCAAGATCTCCGGCCCAGTCAGAATCACTAAAACCAACAAGATTGGTGTTAGTATCCTTTGTGTACCAAAGACCTAAATCTGGTGTACCAGCTATAAATCTAATTATGCGTTTAACCGCCTTTAAGTGTACTCCTTCAAGGTTAGCTTGGTAATGGGCGCACACACACACTAAACATAATGTCAGGACGACTAGAAGATAAAACAAACTACCAATCATGAATCTGTATAGGGTAGGATCAACATTTTCTCCCATACTTTCTGAGCATATCTTTTAAGATGATCCCATAGTAGTTTTCATATGCTTAGAATTTTTCAATCCATATTTCTTGATTAAGCTTCTGGCATATTTGCTTTGGGTAATAAAAAATTCATCGTCATTTTGTTTCCCCTGTAAACCCAAAAAGAAAGTTAGTTCACCAATCATACTCATTTCAAAAGTAGAGGACATAACTTCAACAAAATTATTTATTATTGTTTTTGATGTAGCACCAAAGACAATGTCATTAACATAAATTTGAGCTATACATGTATCAGTCCCCGACTTTTTGATAAAGAGAGTACGATCGGCCTCACCTCTAATGAATCCAAATTGGAGTAAAAAATCAGTTAACCTTGCATATCATGCTCTAGGAGCTTGTTTCAAGCCATATAGAGCTTTATCAAGCTTATAGACATGATCCGGGTTAAAAAGATCTTCAAACTTTTTTGGTTGTTCAACATATACCTCTTCATTCAAGTAACCATTCAAGAATGCAACTTTAACCTCCATCTGAGGTTTGAGCTTGAAGAGCTATACCCTTACCCTTAAACTTATCCTTTTGGGGCAATATATTAACCTCATAATTTTTTAAAATATTTTTAAGAGTATTGAGATCCATGGAAGCAAGATGATGAGCTTTTTCTATAGCATGGACTTTGAGATTGTACCTTTCAGGTAATGTGCGGATGACTTTGTACACCAAATGCTTGTTGTTTATAGGCTCACCAAGCATTTGACATTCATTAGCAATGTCTATTACCTTCTCGAATTACGACGCGATGTCCTCATTGTCTTCTATTCGGAGCCTTTCGAATTGACTGGAAAGTATCATCAATCTTATCTCCTTGAAAAAATGGCGTTGAGAGCTTTTTCATTACAACCGGCATCATTGAGTTCGGTTTGAGTCCACTCCGATTCTAGTTTGTCCACAACATCACCATCCTCATCTCGTGTAGCTTTTGGAATAGTTTCACCATTAATTACCGACTTCCATGCACGATAATCAATTGATTTGATATGTGCACGCAAGCGGATTTTCCAAAAAGAATAGTTTGAACTATCAAGAACGGGAAGTCTCTCAAGATTAGGATTTGTAGGATCCATAATCAAGCTAACCAGACCCAACCACTCAGTGTATCGAGTGTTGGCTCTAATATCACTTGTTGGAAAGTGGGATTTGGTTTAAGATAAAAGTAAGTGAATAGTGGTAGAAGATACCGAAGATGTTGCCACAACACTTGACACAACACTCACTTTAAAAAGAGTTTGCAGCCGAAATTAAAAGATACTTAAAGATATAACTTTTTAAGATATATATATATATATATATATATATATATATATATATATATCTTGAGATGCCTTAGGCAAAATATTATTCACAAGAAAAGTGAATACAAGTGAATTTCAAAAAATAGGAAAAACCTACAAAATTAGAATTCAATAAAAATTGAAAAAGCTTAAAAGAAAAACTCTTTGAGTTTACTATATTACTCAGCTCACTCAAACCACTCTTGGAATGATTCTTAAATACTTAGAATATTTCAAGCTCGTTGAGATTTCAAGGATAAGTTATAAGACAAAGTAACTCTCCCATTTATAGAATCCTTCCAAGATAACTAACTAAATTGCTTTCCTAAATTGTAGTCTCGCAAAAACGTGGATCCTTGCTCAGCAAGGTCTTGTTAAATGCACGAGCACTTTTCTCCAAATTGTTACTTTATTGTTCCAGCTAGGTTGACATGGTTCACTCATGCAATCCTTGAGCTTTTATCTCTAGTTAGTTACAAAGTTGTTGCTTGTTCTCTTGACTCAGTCCCTACTTTTCGTTTACTTAGTCTATGACCTGCAAAACAATATAAACAAGATACAAATGCAAAACACGTGGAAAATTTTGAAGGAAGACAAAACAGTCAAGAATGTTGCAACGGATTTTGGGCAACATTCCAACCAAAATTTCGTTTCTGGACAGCAATATAATTAACAAAATTGTTAATTAAAAATGTTAACTATTTAGTCAACTAAAACCCATCTAACAAACATCATGTAATAATGAATCAAGTGTTCCTAGTGTACTAATAAACAACCCTATTTTCAATCTACATTTCAGATAAGACCAACAAAGTCTTTTCTTCAAGTTGTCAAATTATTAAATGGCATACTCTATGCCCCTTATATTAGCTCTATTGGCAACAAACACACTTATTAGCTTTTTAGCTGGCTAACTCATACATATATGTGTGTGGGGGGTATGTATGTTATTCCAATATTCTGTATCTAGTTGAGATAAAATGTTGCACCACCCCTTAACTTATATGAACAAACCAAAGCCACTAATTAGCATCGGAAACGTCCCACGGTGGCTGCCACGGTGGCGGTGGCAACGGCCACCTTCGAGGACATGTTTGAGTCTCACTTTCAATAAATCTTGCTCTACTCTGGTTTTAGGTCAACACGATTCTTCTAGTGTGGTTCTCGTCAAAGATTGTGGTGGCAAAGGGTACGTACTTCATATTTGTTTCATGTCTATTAATTGTATATGTATTTTAATTTCATGTTTTAGTTCTTAAACAATGCGTACAATTTTAATGAGGAATGAGTTCTTATAGAGCCCAATATATGATGTAGTATTTACATGCTATCATAAGTCATAACAAAATTAAAAAAAAAAAAAAAAGAAGGCTTCATGAGGAAATATATAATCTCACATTTGTTTTATTATGGAACTAACTTCAAAGAAAAGCAGTAATATTATGTGTAATAACAAAAATGACAAGAGACAACATTTTATCACCTTACGTCTAAGTTTGCTTTATTAGCTTTATAATAATATTATGATCTTTTTCATATAAATTAGATTTAAATAATGTATGCTGTGTGTCGAAGTCAATTGATTTTTTTATGGTTAATTAGTGTCCTAATTAAATTTGTTCACATTAATAAATGTTAATTACATTAAATCTTATGAGAGAAGGTTAAAATATGTGTTAAAAAATAGATGAAACATAAACTTATTAATACTTTTATAGTAGTAATAATATATATATTGATAGACAAATTTAATTTAATTTAATTTTTGTTTTTGGTTTGGGATTTTGCAGGATGAGTTGGTTTCATGAAATAGAACTAGAAGTTCGAGAATACGAATTGGACCAGTTTGGAGTTGTGAATAATTATGTTTATTCCCATTACTGTGAATATTGTAAGTGCTTCAACTCATATATGTATCCTAATATATATATATATATATATATATATATATATATATATATATATATATATATATTTGTGTTCTTTTATTAGTGTTTTCATTTCGTATTTCATTGTTTTTAGTGTGTATATATTATATATTAATTGGTGATGTCATATAATACATATCATCATTAGTTTGGACTTGTAGATAAAATAGACAATGGAGAAACAGATGTGGTATTTAAGATTAATGATTTTGGACAAATCTTCAAAAACTATCAATTAGTTTGCAAATTAGGTGCCAAATATAACCAAATAGAGAAACTTGTCAAAATTGGTCCGTGCAACGTAATTTTTTTTTCAAGTAAAACCTTTTAAGATGAAATGATTAAAGCAGACCTTCAACTACATATAAATCACATCAATAGAGAATTTAACAAAGCATACAAATATTTACAAAGTAAAATGTAACAAAGTAAAGTTGACATAAAACCAAAAAAACAACATTACAAAACAGAACTCAACTTAACTAGATCTGAAGTTTGTGATACCCCAATTATCAACTATAATATGACCTTTTAGTGTTTTGAAACAGAAAATCGTCTTTTATCTCACAACAACATAATTAGATAAAGATTCAACATCTTTGTTCCCTTTTGATGAACGTGGAAAATATGCAAATTGTGATTTATTTAATTATTATGAATTTGTTTTGGAAAGCAAATATTGAGTCCTCAAACTCCTCAAATGATGATAGAAGAGTTAGTTTCTAGACAAATCTTTCTAGAACTATAATTAAAGTATAAAGATATTTTTTATTAGATTATAATTTCTCAAATTAATCATGTATATGGAGGCTTGAAATCAGAAAAACTACCTAACTTATATAAAAATAATACATAATATATATACGTGAAAATATTATTTGACCGTTGATTGATCTATGTGTTGATCCGACTCGACCCATTCACATTGTATAATTGTCAAATTTAAGAATTTTCTTATATCATATATATGTATAAAATAATGAATTCATACCTATAAATATGAGTATGATACTTAAAAAATCATTTTATAAATTTAATTTCGAAAGATGAGTGAACTTACAATTCATAAAATTAATTGACTTATACACATGAATTTGATTCACCATCAAATTTTATCCCTCTCTCTATATATAATTTTTATGATATGATGTAAGGGTAGTATTTGGAATATAAACACATTTTTATAGAAAGAAAATAATGTTCAGTCTATCTATTTATTATAAAATATATATTAGTTAATTAATTAAAAAATCATAATTACTATATTTTTAATAAAGTAATTAGAATTTCACAAAAAATTATATGAGACGACCTCATCGTATGACAGATCCTTATTACCTACAAATAAAATTTATTTTCACAAATTCATGTGTGAATTGTGAAGTATAGGTCGAGAGTTGTCAGTCTCACATAATTAGACCTGTGAGATGATCATTACAATAAAAATGAGTATTTACGATGAGTTTTTTAAGACAACACATATTGTCTGAATAGTTATCGTGAGAAAAATCCTTATTATTTACAAATAAAATATATTTTCACAAATTTATATGCGAATTGTGAAGTATGGGTTGATGATTGTTTATCTTATATAACTAGATCCATGCGACAACCTCTACAACAAAAAATGAGTATTTACAATGAGTTTTTTGCGACAACATATTATCACAAAAATTGATAATATAAATTAACAAGTTGTTACAAAAAACAAATAAAATTAATTAAAAAAAGAGATTATCGATTCAGTCCCTGAAAGATAAGTTGGTTATCAATGTAGGATATGAAAGATAAATCTTATCAATTCATGACTTGAAAGATTGAAAACTATCAACTTAAATTTTCATAATAAAAAGTCGTTAACATTTATTAGTTAGGTGTTATTTTATTTTCTTTCCCTAACTGATGTGACTGTCACATCACACTGATATGTCAATTGAAAAATTAAAATTAAAATTAGAATATAAAACTTTAAATTGTTATTTTATTAATTATGTCATTTGATAAAATATTCAATTGAATATTAAATTTGTTGTTTTTTTATCCCTTTTTATTATTATATTACAAAAATCAAATCTCTGAGTTTTGTCCACTAACTATGGATCGTCCACTATCTATATCAATATTTATGATATTTTATTCAATATAATATTTGACATTTTAAGATATTATTTTTTGTCCAAGAATATATATCGTCCACAATTAATATCAATATTTTACAATATTGCATCTAATATTTTACCAAGTGTATAAATTCTAAAACCGTGCAATTAGATCGACCCGACCCGATATTATATTTCATGCGTTTCACGCGCACCTCACGTGCCTACATGCGCCCACACTAGCCCAAATCCTAACTCAAACCCTAATCCAAACCCTAATTTTACAATTATATTGGTATAACTTTTTAGTTTAACGAACTTAACCTTTTAATTCTGTTTGCATAATCTTTTAGTTATATACACATAACCTTTTGCAGTGCATGACAGATTTATAATACCTTTTATGTTGTAATAACATAACTTTTATACTATAATAGTATAACCTTTATATTGTAATAATATAATTTTATGGTATTTTTTAAATACATAAATGTTATGATATTTGTACATAAAAATTATACTAATATAACATAAAGATTAAAATATTATAACATAAATGATTTAGCTATATTATATGAATTTTTATAGTGAAAAAAGTATAAATTATTCACTGAAAATGTTATGAATTTTGTACATAAAGGTTATACTATTTCAACATAAATGTTATATCATTATAACATAAAGATTTCGGTTATATTACGTGAAATTTTTATAGTTAAAAAAGTATAAGTTATTCACTGAAAAAATTATGGAATCTGTACATAAAGGTTATACTATTACAACATAAAAGTTATATTATTACAACATAGAGTTATGATATAAAAAAAAGGATAAATTTCATAACAAGACCCAATTTATAGATTAGTTTTCAATTCTAGATCCGAATTTTAAAGTTTCTCAATTAGGGGCTCAATTTAACATTTTTTCTCAATTTAAGGTTTGAAATTTAGATTAAGTTCTCAATTCAATACAAAATTTCATTTTCTTTTTTATTTATATTTATAAATTTATTTATACTTCAATATGTATTCATATTTTGGATAAATTAAGTCAAGTTAGTGTACTTTAAGAACAATTTTCATCCGACTTATCTTAATTTATACGGAAAAAAGAAAGAAAAAAATATAATTTATATTAAATATTAAAATCGATTTTCTATACTTTTATTCATAAAATTAAGAAAATACAAGAATCTTTATTTTTTTAATTACATTTATTATATATATAAATTAATACAAGTCGGATGAAGATCGTTCCAAAATTGCATGGGCTTGTCTTAATTTATCTAAATTATAAATACATATTAAAATATAAATAAATTATAAATTTAATAAAAAGAAAAAAAAATGAAATTTTGTCTTGAATTGAGAACTCAATCTAAATTTCCTGCCTTGAATTGAGAAAAAATGTTAAATTGTATTGAAAAACTTAAAAATCCGAAACCAAAATTGAAAATTAATTTATAAATTGGGTCTTATTATGAAATTTATCCTAAAAAACAATCTGGACGCAGATTCATGCTCAATCAGATCAGACCCTACCCGCACGCTCAGTTGTATAAATCATGACTCATGCACTTGGTGCACACAAACACTATCCATCAAATAAATATTTGCATGATAATATTGATATCTTTACGTAATTGGCGATATTAAATTTTTATCCAATAATATATACCAATAATCCACAATCACTATCAAATTTATGCGATATAATATTCAATATAATATAATATTTTGTCATATTGATTTTTGTTTTATAATATATATCAAACAAATATCAGCATGATAATATTCATATCACAGTCCATGCAATATATCGTGATTGATTACTATTGTTTAGATGTATATAGTAATTAAAGTAGAGTATATATTTAAATTATATAAAAAACAATAAATTTGTGTCAATATACTGAGGAAATAAATCTGCAAACCAAGAAAATTTAAGAATTACTGGAAAATTATTTCGAAAAATAAGATAAAAAATATATACATATTTAAATTCGTCTATGCTGATGGAACAGGTACTCATAAACTTGTCGACAAAATTGGTTTTGATGATGATTCAATATTAGCTGTGGCTGAAGCATCTGTGGAATACATTGCACCTTTACGGGTACGAAAATTTTAATTATTTTAATTATATCACAATTATTTTTATACATCAGGTGCATTAATTTAGGGTTAACCCGATTTAAGGATGTATTTCACGTGTTCCATGAGTGCCTCAAACACTCACACACATCCAAATCTTTGCTCAAATCCTAACCAAAATTCTAATTCTGTAGTTATATTAGCATAATTTTTTAATTTAACGAACTTAACATTTTAATTCTATTTGTATAACCTTTTAATTATGAGTGGGGCTGTCCACACCCCAAAATTACTGGACACACCCTAAAATATTGAATTGTTATAACTTTGATTATTTAAATTTTGGGGTGTGTTTAGTATTTCGTGGGGTGTGTATAGTCTCGCCCTTTAGTTATATGCACATAACCGTTTGCAGTGCATGATAAATTTATAATACCTTTCAAAACATCTATGTTGTAATAACATAACTTTTATGATGTAATAGTATAACTTTTATGCTCTAATAATATAACCTTATATTATTTTTTAAGTACATAAAAATTATGATATTTGTACATAAAAATTACACTAGTATAACATAAAAGTTAAATTAATATAACATAAAACTTTTAGCTATACTATAGAATTTTGATAGAGAAAAAATTATAAATTATTCACTGAAAAAGTTATGAAATCTGTACATAAAGGTTATACTATTACAACATAAAAGTTATATTATTACAACATAAAAGTTTCGGCTATATTACATTAATTTTTATAGTGAGAAAAATATAAGTTACTCACTGAAAAAGTTATGAAATCTGCACATAAAATTTATATTATTACAACATAAAATATTATATTATAACAATATAAAAGTTATAACATAAATTAAAAAAAAACCTAGGCGCAGATCCAGGCTGAACCGGACCCTACACGCGCGCCCAGTTGCATAGATCATAACTCTTACAATTGGTGTACACAAACACTACCCTAATTATATTGACTTCAGTCAGTATATTTTAAACAATATATATATGGTTTAAAATTATTTTTGTTTCATAAATATGGTGTCTTTTAATTTTGATCTCATAATTAAATCAACGTAAATTGAAAATCGTGATAATTATGAATTACTGGAAATATCACGTGTCAAATTATTTTTAGGATTTAAGTTAAGCATGCCACAGATAAGAATTTCATGATATGTAACATTTTCCGTTGAAATTCATCAAAATTGAACTAAAATCAGATATATTTTGAAATTGTGAGATTGAATTAAAAATTATGATAATTATGAAATTAAAATCGAAAGATACTATAATTATATAATAGATATGATTATAATCCTACATTTAGAGTAGTTCGATAATTATAAAATGTATGAACACGAAAGTAATTCAAAATAATTAATCAAATATCATACTCAACATATTTCATATATAATGTCATAAGTTCATCCTAGGCTTAAACCAACATGATATCGTCGTAACTATAATTTATAAGTTCAATATGTGTGTGAACCATGATGATTATCAATTCATAATTCATTAATTGATGTTCATACGTTTATTATTTGTTTTTAATGTTTTCGAAAATCAGATTACATTTATTTAAAATGGTATTTTTTTTAAAATTAAGTTCGAAAGATGTTATAGTTCAATGATAGGAGGTTATTTTTTATTTTAAGATCTAAAATTACATAATTTCTATAAAATATTCGTGACAGAATAATTTAATTGATTTTAATTAGGTCAGTTAGGCAAGACCCATACGATTCGAGGCCTAATTTTATGGTATAGGCAAAACATCTTAGTGGTGAGTGGTTGATGTGTGTCTAACGCCTAGGTGGGGTTCATACTTCAAACTCAGATTTTAAAAATACTGATCTTAATATTAAATAGAAAAAATTTATAGATCATATTTACGTGAACCTCAGTGTTTATATAGTTTATATGAGAATGATATTAACTTTATTTAATGATGTGATTTATTTTAATTAATCTATATAAACTTCATTTTTCATAAAATTTAATGTGACAAATCTACTCAAATTAAAATTATTAATAATTTTGTTTTCAAACAATTTATGAGATTAATTAATTATAAGAGATTTTCAACTAGTTAAACAGACCGGGTCAATTTTTCTTAATTATCTTTTGAACTACAAGCACTATAATTTATAAATGATGTTCCTCGACCCATTATATACATATCTTAATATATTCATCATTAATGTGTTAAAATCTCATATTTTAGATATTGTGATTTGATCAATAATTATATTGAATGTATGACACTGATACATAAATGATGAATATATTAACGTGTGTTCATAATAAATAGGGTGTTCATATATTAATGATGAATATATTAATGTGTGAGATTCATATAATTTATATCGGTAATTCTATGTGGGCAGATTCTGCCCAAACAGAAAAGTAGAAAGCATTAATTGAAATTTAAAATAGTATGTTAAATGACAATTATATCCTTAATGAAAATATATACAATCAAATTTTCAAATTTCAAACCAAAACAATATTTCTCTCTCCACTCATTAATGAAACAATATTTTCGCCACTAATTCATAATTTATTGTCATAAATTACATAAAAAAAACTAAGACGTCTATTTGAGAAGATATAAAATTTGACTTGATAAATATTTTAAAATTATTGATTATTGTACAAATATTTGTTTGATGATGAAGAAGATTTGACCTGAAAAATATTTTAAATTATTAATTATCTTACCAATATTTGTTTAATGTGTGAAGATTCGAGTTGATAAATATTTTAAAATTATTGATTAACTTACAAATATTTTTGAATTATGAAGAAGAAGATTTGACTTGATTAGGGGTGGAGATTGGAACGGAAATTTCCGATATCCGCCTAATCCGATCCGAAATTTTCCAATTTTGAAATGAATATTTTTAATCCGAAAATACAAATTTCTATTTTTTCGAAAATTTTCGGATGGAAATCGGAATTAGTTTTGAATTTTTTGAAAATTCCGAAATCCGATCCGAAATATTTCCGAAATTCAATTTTCGGAAATTCTGATTTCCGATCCGATCCGAAATTCCAATCTGATTTCCGATTTATTTTCAAAATTTAATAATACTATATACTATATAATATATGTTATATACTTTATACTATTTGTAAATATAAATATACATATTATAATATACTTTATAATACTATATATTATATAATATATTTATATAATTTATACTATATAATAGTATATAAATATATTATATACTATAATCTATAGTTTATACTGTAGTTTTTTAATTATATTATATTATGTACTACATATTATATACTGTATATTATATATTTTATTACATATAGTATAGTTTATACTATAATTTTATTTTATTCTATATACTATAGTTTATACTGTATACTATATACTATATGTATATAGTATAGTTTATACTATAGTTTTATTTTATATTATATACTATATATTATATACTTTATTACATATAGTATAGTTTATACTATAGTTTTATTTTATTCTATATCCTATAGTTTATAATGTATATTATATACTATATGTATATAGTATAGTTTATACTATAGTTTTATTTTATACTATGTACTATAGTTTATGCTATAGTTGTTTAACATTATTTTATAATATATACTATATATTATGGTAATTTGCTAAAATATGAAACATGTATATGAATTCATTTATTTTCAATATTAGGATATTAGAAGTACGGTAGATAAAGATTTTCGCTTGAATTTCTGCTTGTAATACTTTTATTTTTTATTTTTAATGGAAATCTCAATTTATTTTAAAAAAACAGAAAGATTATAGATTTTTTTTTAAAGTTAACAGAAATATTATAAAAAAAATCTAGAGATGAAAAAACAAGCGTTAATATAGTTGAAATAAAAAGTTTATTTATAAGGTAAAAAATATTAAATTATTATACATTTTACTAAAAGAATACTGTAATTTAAAAATATTTGTAAGTTAATTAATAATTTTAAAATATTTATCAATTCGAATCTTTCCCTTATCAAACAAATATTTGTAAGATTATCAATAATTTTAAAATATTTATTTAATTATTATTTGCATACCTTTTAATATTCATATCAATTCAATATGAACAATTCATATAGAACTTGTTGAAGTTATGACATCAATAATATCAATTGAAATATCTATATATATCAGTATTTAACTTTTTTAGAGCATGTCGATATTAATAATATTAATCATATCAATATTTAATTTTTTTTGAACTTATCGATATTACAAACATCAATCATATATATTTATATATATTATTGAAATAGCTATATATTGATATTAACGAAATCAATCATATATATTATTGAAATATCTATATATTAATATTTAACTTTTATAGAATTTGTTGATATTAACGACATCAATCATATCAGTATATAACTATTTTTTTAGAACTTGTCGATATTAACGACATCAATCATATCAGTATATAACTATTTTTTTAGAACTTGTCGATATTAACGACTCAATATTTAACTTTTTTTATAACTTGTTGATATTAACGACATAAATCATATATATTATTGAAATATCTATATATTAATATTTAATTTTTTTTAAAACTTATCGATATTAAGGACATGAATCATATAAATATTTATATTTTTTAGAATATTAATGACATGAATCATATAAATATTTAAATTTTTTAGAATTGGAATATCTATATATTAATATTTAATTTTTTTTAAAACTTATCGATATTAAGGACATGAATCATATAAATATTTATATTTTTTAGAATATTAATGACATGAATCATATAAATATTTAAATTTTTTAGAATTGGTCCATATTAATGAAATTAATCTATATATTAATATTTAACTTTTTTTTTTTAGAACTTGTCCATATTTTCATTACACTGTATATTTCCTTTTTAAAAACTTATTTTTATATTTATATTTAATATTTCTATTCAATTTGATTTTTTTATCTTATAAATAAACCTTTCATTTCAACTATATTAACACATATTTTTTCTCCACTCTAAAAGTTTTCTATAATATTTATGTTAACCATAAATTTTTTTTTATAATCTTTCTGTTTTTTTTTTTAAAATAAAAGTGTTACGAGCAGATCTTTTTGTTAAATATTATAATATTTCTGTTAATCCATATCTATTCTTATTTTAAAAGTTTTTCCATAATTTTTTTGTTAACCCATATCTGAATTTCAAAATTGTTCTAAAAGATTTTTATAATTTTTCTTATCAAAATTTCATAATTATTCTTATTTTAAAAGTTTTTCCATAATTTTTTTGTTAACCCATATCTGAATTTCAAAATTATTCTAAAAGATTTTTATATTTTTTTATCAAAATTTCAGAATTATTCTAGGAGTTATTGGAGAAGCAACACTTTCAAAGGTATGCAAATAATAATTAAATAAAGATCAATTTAATTGAAGATGTAAATAATAATTAAACAAATAACAACTTAATTAAAGTATGCAAATAATAATTAAAATAAAGAACAAGTTAATTAAATTTAGGTATTGTTTTAATAGCTCTATTGTATTTAGCGGGAATGAGTAGAAAACATGTGACATCTCCATTATTATGGAGCCAAATTATATTAGGATTAAAATAGTCATTTAATAATATTAATAACATTTTTATTTAATTTTTTTCACTTTCTGGCATGGCAGAATCTGCCCATTTAGCATGTCCCAATTTATATATCCGTTAATTTTAAATGCAAAGCCATGCATTGGTTTCTAATATATGTTTAAAAAATTGTGTTAACAGAAGAACGACAAGTTTGTCTTGAAAGCGAGAATATATGACTACTCTACCGTTCGATTTTATTTTGAGGACCTCATCTTCAAACTACCAAATCTTGAGGTTTGTGCTTCTTTATTTTTAAATGTTTATCCGCTCTTCTTCCTTCATCCGTTATATATATATATATATATATAACCGTCTTATAGATTTCATTTTATAAGATGAGACGGGTCGGATTGGTTAAAACGTGGGTAATACTTTTTTTTTTTTTGTGATTATATAATAATTTTATATATATCATGTAATACTTGTGAGAAATTATAATTTTTACAAGTAATATTATGTAGTATATATACATAATACAAAAATATCATCTCATATATAGAAAAATATTACTTAATACTTACAAAAGTATTATGTGTTGCACGACCTACGTGTGAGAGATAAGAGCAAGTGACCACATTATTGGGATTAACGTGTTTTTAATGACCCAACTTGACTCAACCCGCCTTAAGTATTTGTATAATATAAAAATATTACCTGATTTATGAAAAAGTAATACTTAATACACGTAAAAGTATTATATATATTTTTTATAATTTGATTTGATTCATCTCAGCTTCATCTATCCTATAATACACAAGTATTGCACAATATACTAAAAATATTACCCCACACACATAAAAGTATTATATATTTTTCTTATAACCCATCTTGATTCGATCCGTCTAACGAAATGAGATCCATAAGACTTTTATACACAAGACTTTGCCTATCATATATACTTGTTTTTTTGAATGTTTTAAGTATATAGTATTATTATATATAAAGTAATATTTATTTACCTCATTTAATGATATACATCTATTTTATTTAATTTTTTTAATCTTGAAAATATAAAAAAAAAACATAGTACATCAAATAGTATATTAAATATGAATATGATAGGATTTAGATTAATTTAATTGTGTTTTTCATTAACTTTCTCAATTCGTGTGAAAAGTTCAATAATTCTATATATATGAGATAAATAAAGTATATTATTTGAGATCACTATATGTGAAATTCAATTAGATTGTCTTTAGATTGAATGACTTGAAAGATGAATGAAATTCATAGTAACAAATTTGTAGGTCATTAATATTTGAGTTGATATAAATTCGAAATTCATCATTTTTAATTTTTATCAATTTTGAAGTAAATTTAAGTGATTTTACATACTATTTAATTTGATAGATTCATTCATTTTTATTATTACATTTTAAATCATTCAATTCAAACACAATCTTTAATATTTAATTAAAAACCAACAATGTTTTTTGCTTTCGTTAGGAAAAACATATATAATTGCAAAATTTAAAAATTATATGTTTATATATTCAATTATCATTCATTTTCCTGTAAATGATTTCCCACATCTCCAATTAATTTTGTAAATTGGATATACCACATTATTTTAAATTAAAAAAAATTGACATCCAACCTATACAAAGAACTCGTAGATACTGAAAATTATGTTTGAAAAAACAAGGATGATGTTTCAAATTATAAAACTATATTAGGTCCACAATTTATTTTTCTAACTTTAGAAAATCATGTTAAAATTGTAATCTTACACAAATTTGTGATATTTTTTCGGTTTCGCAATTAAGGCAAAAATATAAAATAAATTTTTTAATTAAGTTTTGTGAATGCTTTTGAATATGAAATTTATAAATATTTCACCTTCATATCAGAGCTTTTATAAATTATTATCCAATAACTAAATAATTGACGCTAGATTATCCCGAATTGGAAGTAAAAAAAAAAAAAAAAACACCTTACAGCATTAATTCACAATTGATTGTTTTAAACTTTGTGGTCAGATTTAAATTGTAATATAATAGCAAGTTCAACTTCAAATAATAATATATAATGCAAGTTATATGATGTATTATACTATGATGAACTGAAATTAACACCTTTTTTTAATTATTGTGTATGAAGCCAATTTTGAATAGCAAATACACAGTGGTTCTACTCGATAAGAATCTACATCCTTCTCGTATATCTCCATCCATGATATCCAAATTTAACCAGTTTCGTCTGATGAAGGTAAGAATTAATCGTCATCTCTCTCTCTATTGAATATGACATGAAATAATCAATATGATATGAATACATATATAATTTTCTACTCAACGCATGAGAAGACATTTATTATTTTATTCTTATTTTTAATTTTGAGCTAGCAATAGCGGAAGGGGAATAGCGGAAGGGAGAAAGATAGTAAACATTAAAATACTTATGTGATTTACGTCCGAACTTTGATAATCATAATTTATATCTATGTAAAAATGGAATACTATTCGAACGATAAGATTCTTGGTTGAAAAACATTCACAATTTTAATATAAACAATTATATTTGGACACAAATATTCACCACTTTAAATGTTTTAGAGTTTAGACCAATCACATGCCCTCATTTTTTATTTTTTCTATTTGAGGTCGTGTGAGTCATAGGTCGTGCAACAAACCATGAGAGACATATAAAAAAGGAGGTGTGTAGTGCAGCCCAACTAAAAGGGAATTGGATGCTTATTCAATGTTTTATTTTATATTTTATTATCTTTAATACGTATAATATTTAAAATTAGTGATGATATTTATATAGGTAGTATGAATAGGTTATTATAGAATAACATATGAAAAATCAAAATGGAATATTATACCTTGTTTGCATCTAATTGTTGTTAATTACTTTGTCTCAAACAAATGTATTATATATCTATATCTTTGTCAATTAAATCCATCACCCTCAAGATTCTGTCAAATTACAAAATAGACTATAACGTTTATGAAAATTGCGATCAAATCTTTAACTGTGAAAAAATAATAATCTATACAACATTTCGATCGATTTTAATGGGTAATTAATTTAAATTCAGTCATTTTGTCAATGTCTTATTATATAATCATAATTTAAATTTCAGGGAAGTCATATATATATATATATATATATATATATATATATATATAAATTGATCATTAAAGAGGTTTGACTGTAATTTTCATGAACTTCGAGATTAGTTTAGTAATTTCATCAAATCTCAAGAATATTAAATGTAATTCACCCTATTAGTTTAAAAGAGGCTTCCTTATTAAAAATTACTATTTTAAAGTTTGATATCGTTCATATATATATATATATATATATTAATGATAAGGAATTCATTGTTGGGATTCTTATGAAGTCAATCTGATTTAAGTGGCAATACATGTATAATGTACAATCTTTTTCTTTTACGTAACATGATATATTTTTTTTCTCAACTCCGTATTCTTTTCTATATAATTTCTTATCCTTTCATTCTTTCTTATTTTATCTCATTTTTAAATAATTTTTTTTCATCTCAATTTTTTTCTTATTCTATATCATTCTTTAATTTTTTTTTCAAACTCATCTCATTTTATCTCAGTAAATTGTCAATTCTTTTCTTTCTCTTTTAGTTGCTATTAATATCAATAGTACTTGGAAATATATTTGCTAAGACATATTTTTCTTTAATTGTATATAATTTTTAGAAATTATCTAAAATTAAGTTTCATACACTTGTAGATTTTTAGTAGAAGTTGTCTAGAAATTGTCAAAAAATCCTTCAAGATTTATGGAGTAATCTCAACCATCAGTTATTAAATTCTACATTAATTATTAAAACTCATCTTATTCTATCTTAGTAAATTGTCCATTTCCTTAAATTTCATGTCAATTTATTTTCTTCTCCTTTTGCCATTAATATCAATAATACTTAAAAAAAATAAATTTGCCCAAGACATTTTTTATTCATTGTATATAAGTTTAGAAATTATCTAAATTTTTTATGTACTAATACATGGAGTAATCTCAACATCTATTCGTTTAATTAAAGATAAGTTTCATATACTTGATATTTATCGATCTCATCCATCTATTTTTTTAATTGCAGATAAGTTTAATGTACTATGATATTTATCGAGTAATTTCAATCATCTATTTTTTAATTGTAGATAAGTTTCATGTATTTTTTAATTGTAGGTGCTATATTTTGTTTGTTTAATTGTAGATAAGGATATTTATCGGGTAATCTTTTTAATTGTAGATAAATTTAATTGTAGATAAGTTTCATGTAACCCAATATTTCTTAAATTGTTTTTTTAATAAGTACCCATATTCATCCCTTTCTTATTCTTCACAAGTATCATTTTTTCCTCTTCACAATATTTCGCTATCACAAACTTTCTTCTTCACAATATTTCTTTTCACCGCTATCAAACATTTTTTTTCACTTGTCATGAATTAAACTCTCTTCTTTTTTGTTAAAAATTCATCTATTTAATCGGTAAGTTTTTACTTGTTTATATCATCTAACGATAAGTATTTTACTTCTTTTATAAGTTCACGTGGAATAATTTGAATTACATGTATATGATGATTCAATTTGTTCCATGTTAATGACTACCCAACTAATTTGTTTTTAATATTTTTTTAGTTTCAGTTTATAACGATGGAAGACGAAGGTGGATGTGAAATTTACACTCCTCAAGTTGTAGATCATCACAAACCTTGTATTGGACAAGAGTTCCCCTCTCGTGAGGAAGCATTTGCTTTCTACAACAAACACGCAAGAGAAAATAAATTTAGTGCTAAAATAAACAACTCTAAAAGGGATAAACAAACAAATGAAGTGGTTTGGAAAGAATTTTCATGTAATAAAGAGGGTCAAACGAATGATACTTATCAGAGGAGGTTTAAGGAAATTAAAATATGTACTGAGGAACGAAACAGAGGTGCAGTTAGAGTGGATTGCAAAGTAAAAATTATAATTGTAAAGAGCAAAGATGAGCAAAATTGGATAGTTAAGACATTTGAAGAGGGTCATAATCATAGTCTAACAACTCCCAACAAAGTTCACCTAGTACGGTCACATTAGGAAGTGTTTGCCACTAAAAGAGCATTAACTCAACAATTATTTCAAGCAAATATACCAACTTGCAAACAATTACGATTGATGGAGATTGATTGTGGAGGTCCAGAAACTAAGGATGCATAGAGAGGGATATCAAAAATTATAAGCAATCTTTAAGAGATTCACACAACGGACATGATGCCAAAACATTGATTGTGTTCTTTAAGTTAGAGAAAGAGAAAAATCCAGAATTCTTTTTTGATTACGATGTTGATTCAGATAATAAATTCAGTAGATATTTTTGGGCTGATGCCATATCAATGAGATGTTATGATTTTTTTGGTGATGCGATTGTGTTTGATACAACCTATAACACAAATAAATATGAGATGATTTTTACTCCATTTATTGGGGTTAACCATCATGGTCAGACTATTATATTTGGTTGTCGGTTTTTGAGTGATGAAAAAACTGATTTATTCATATGGTTGTTTACTAAGTTATTGAAGGCAATGCCAAAAACACCTCTAGGTATGATCATTATTGATTAGGACCCTGCAATGGCGAAATCAATTATCCAAATCTTTCCCCAAACATTTTATCGCTACTGTATATGGCACATATTGAATAAGTTTTCGAAGAAAATTAATCCAGTAGCATAGCGTGATCGGTATTATATTATAAAAAATATGATTTTAGATTTTGAGTCACCTGATGAATTTGAAGGAAGATGAAATGAGGTAGTGAAAGCTATAAAGTTGGAAGATAATGATTGGTTGAACAATGTATATGGTCTGCGAGGTTTCAGCATACATGAAACATATTTTTAGTGCGGGAATATCAAGTAGTCAAAGAGCTGAAAATGCATATGCTTTTTTTAAAAGATATGTGTCAAGTCAAAACTCTTTAATGGATTTTATCACTCGCTTCAATAGTGCTATTAGAAATCAACGACATCGTGAGTTGATAGCGAATCATGTTGACATAAATGAAAGACCGAAATGTAGGTCGATGTGGCCAATAGAAATTCAAATGAACAATTTGTACATAAAGGAGAAGTTTTGTGCTTCCAAAATAAAATTGATGAAAACAATGCATATAACATTAAACTTGAATCTAGCAGCTAAGAGAATGAAGTTTACACAGTTAGAAGGGTTGTTAGAAGTGTTGATTCTAAATATCGATTACTTTTATTCAACAAACAATTAGACCTCATGTCATGCTGTTATAAAAAAAATTGACTTTGAAGGAATATCATGGAGACACATGCTTATATATTTTCGACTCAAACAAGTGTTTGAAGTTCCTGATAAGTACATCATATATAGGTGGACAAAGAATGTAAAAGTCGGAGTGTTAACAGATAAAAGTAGCACATGTATCAATGGAGTTGAAGATGTATCATTGATTACGCGTCATGGAAATTTGTCTCATGCAGCTATATTGTTGGTGGATGAGGAATCTTTAACTAAGATTGGCATTGAGTTTTTACTTAATGCTTTTGCAGATTTACATATCAAATTGAGAGATATTAATAGTGGTAGAAAGTTGAGCTCACGACTTTAAAAGAAAAATGTATTTAAGACGTCCCACTTATCAATGATTCTTCAAAAGTAAGAGTAAACAAATGTGGAAGAAGATTAAAGTCATCCAAGAAAAAGACAATTTTAAAAGAAAGATTATCTCGTGGATGTGGACTTCGTGGGCAATCTCATGATAAGGGCAATTGCCCAAAACTACATGATAGGTACTCATCAATTTTCTACTCATTTAATATTCTTTTTAGCTAAAAAATCATTATATATATATATATTGAATATAGGTCTGTAATAAATGATCAAAACAATCCTGATGATCATGTTAGTGAAGATGGAGATGACTATACTTATGTTGGATAATATTTATCGAGAGGCAATTACTTTGCAATAGGTAGTGTTTTGCTAACAATTTTTCTATTATGAGAATTCTTCTTTTTTATAAACTCATGTGTTGTAAATAATGGTTTTTTTATTGTAATATTTGTTTAATAATTAATTTTCATGTATTTTCATGGGTTCTAACAACATTGCACAAGCAACAAGTATTTTCTAGTTTTTAAATGTATAATTCATTATAGTTTGTTTTTCTTTTATTTATTTTGACATTTGATAAGTTTATTTTTATTTATGTAAAAGAACACAAATAAGAATGTTTGGACTTGAATGACTTATAAATATTGTTCACTAATTTCTTTTAGCTACTCCCGCAAGTGTACGGTGTAGAGTGTAGAAGTGGTGAGCAAGGTCGATCCCACAGAGACTGTCTATCTAGACACTAATTAACTACTCAAATTCAATTCTCAATTTTATCTAAAAAAATCAAATCTCATCAATTGCAGATTATATCAACAGAAACGGTAACTACGCGAGTAAATTCACTTAAGAATCACAGATATCTAAAACAGATTCTAGGACATGCTTTCATCTAATTTTAATCAAAATATCACTTTAACCAATTCAAGTTCATTAATCAATCATTCTATATGAGCAATCATTATATATATATATATATATATATATATTGAATATAGGTCTGTAATAAATGATCAAAACAATCCTGATGATCATGTTAGTGAAGATGGAGATGACTATACTTATGTTGGATAATATTTGTCGAGAGGCAATTACTTTGCAATAGGTAGTGTTTTGCTAACAATTTTTCTATTATGAGAATTCTTCTTTTTTATAAACTCATGTATTGTAAATAATGGTTTTTTTATTGTAATATTTGTTTAATAATTAATTTTCATGTATTTTCATGGGTTCTAACAACATTGCACAAGCAACAAGTATTTTCTAGTTTTTAAATGTATAATTCATTATAGTTTGTTTTTCTTTTATTTATTTTGACATTTGATAAGTTTATTTTTATTTATGTAAAAGAACACAAATAAGAATGTTTGGACTTGAATGACTTATAAATATTGTTCACTAATTTCTTTTAGCTACTCCCGCAAGTGTACGGTGTAGAGTATAGAAGTGGTGAGCAAGGTCGATCCCACAGAGACTGTCTATCTAGACACTAATTAACTACTCAAATTCAATTCTCAATTTTATCTAAAAAAATCAAATCTCATCAATTGCAGATTATATCAACAGAAACGGTAACTACGCGAGTAAATTCACTTAAGAATCACAGATATCTAAAACAGGTTCTAGGACATGCTTTCATCTAATTTTAATCAAAATATCACTTTAACCAATTCAAGTTCATTAATCAATCATCCTATATGAGCAATTACATATATCAAATTAACAGCTCTCCCGAGTCAATTAATTGGTTTATTATTATGTTATCAGAGGTATCCCTACTCAATCTGATTGAAACATAATAACTCCCAAAAGTACCCAAGATTGATTTCTCACCACACAAATTCCTTAATCTCGCGATCTAAGTATTTGTATGTGTCATGTGTTTATTCTTCCATAATTAAATCTCATCTTCCGAATTTTGATTTAATTACTAAAACATGATCAATTATTGGCCAGATAATCAAACAAACAATCAACTCATAAATACACAAATAAGATGAATGATCATGAACATTGAATTAAAATTAAAGATCCATCAAGATTCGAATTAGATTACTAACAAGCCCTAGAAACCCTAGAAAATTAGCTAGACATGATTATCAACAAACTCATAGACAAGATTGAAAATATCATATCTACTAAAAACTAACAAGAGAGGAAAGATTAAAAACTCTTGTCAACGACGATAATCTCGTGATTCCTCGGGTTCTTGAATTCTTCCTCTTCTCTCTTAGTGCTTTCTTCCTTTCTGCTTTTTTCGCCAATCATCCTCTTCTTTTTCGCTTCAGGAGTCTTATATACCAAGTAAAAGATGAAATTACGCCAAGATAATAAGAATCCACTATTCACCCAGGCACGGTCGTGCCCCATCGTCCAGCCTCGATTTCTTTTCAGGCACGGTTTGGCCGTGCTATGCAGCACGGTCGTGCTCTTCTGATCATCAATTCCACGCGAAACTTACACTTTTCCTCATTAAAATCATGAAATTAAGCACAAACTCGTCAAATGTATCTTATACAAGAATAAACCTAAAAATCACCATAAGAATGTATCTACATGTTCGAATGAATACATAAACATACGCAAAAATATGTGAAAATGGCACTTATCAAAATCCCCCCAAACTTGAACTGTTGCTCGTCCTTGAGCAACATCAACTACTCAAATGACAATCCTAAAAACTAAACATCCTACTAATCGAAGCACAAGCCATGACATCAAGTATCTCAAACTATAGATCACATACACCTAATTGATATAAAAAATTCATCCCAACTTCTAATAAATACGTCAAACAATTCACAACCATGTACTTTCAAGGAGTAATGAACCTCACAAGGTACAGTGTATCACTCATGCTCAAAATTGTTTAAGAATAGAACGTGTATACGCTCAAAATGATAAATCAAGTAACACCTACCATAAGCTTGCAGATCGTCTCACTTCTCCACCACGTTTGTACATGTGAATGTTAAGAATCAACAAGGACTTTTTTTTTGGATGTAATGAGGCTCTTTGGACAAGGTAGGAAAAATTTGGGATAAAAGTGACTACTCAAATAAATGATTGAAGGTCCTCCACAAATTTCCCTTCAAACCATGAATTCTCTATCTTCATAATGTATCTTCAATCAACCGCTTCTACCAAAATATGAGTTCCAACAATATGTCAACAATAATAATTATGCAATTGAGTTTCAGAAAAGGCACAACTCATGATAACAATTATTCAATTGAGTTCCAGAAAATGCACAACTCATGCAAAAATTTTCCTTTCATCCATCACCTCTTCAATCCAAGTATACATTTTCTTTTCTTTTCACTTGGTCTTTTTTTTTCCACTGATATACTCCACCAAATTCTTTCTCCAACTCTACATATACTTCCCAATTGAGCTTCAAAATCATGGGTGGGTCGGCTCGAAATACAGGCACTGATAATTCACCCAATTATTTGGCTAAACAAAGAAACAAGCTCAAAAGCTCAACGAGGCTAACTAAGGAAATAAATCAGATTTGGTGAGAAATTGTTTGGCTAAGTGACTAATCATAACAAAGATGGCCTTATATCATTTTTTAAAATTCACATGTACTTGTAGTCTCGAAGGAGATACCAAAGCAAGTTCTAGAGATATATCAAAAACTATCGCTAATACACAATCAAGAAAATACGACTTGGTGTAATATCAAGTCAAGGCTCAAATCTCACAAGCTTATTTTCATACTCCTCAAAATTACACAATCATTGCATGCTCAAACATATTCACAAGAAAAATTCTGAACAGACTTTCAACTTCAATCAAGCAATATAAATCCATGTTCATTTTACTCAATTCATGCTTCTTGTAACTCAAGAATTTCCTTCATATCTCCTAATCATCAGACATACTATGCAACTGGTCATGTAACATAAACTAAAGACAAATATCGAGCATAGAGTCATGAGGTTCCAAAACACATTTCTATTTCCATCGATTTTTTTCTCGTTTCGATAATACAACCCCCAAACTTAAAGTTTACAATTCCAAATGAGACATTAAGAATTGGAAAAACATAAAGAAAATAAAACAAAAATCGGAAAAAGAAGAAAGAAGGAAAAAAAAAGATTAAGTGAAAAGAAAAGAAAATGTATACTTGGATTGAAGAGGTAATGGATGAAAGGAAAATTTTTACATGAGTTGTGCATTTTCTGGAACTCAATTGAATAATTGTTATCATGAGTTGTGCCTTTTCTGGAACTCAATTGCATAATTATTATTGTTGACATATTGTTGGAACTCATGTTTTGGGAGAAGCGGTTGATTGAAGATACATTATGAAGATAGAGAATTCATGGTATGAAGGGAAATTTGTGGAGGAGCTTCAATCATTTATTTGAGTAGTCACTTTTATCCCAAATTTTTCCTACCTTGTCCAAAGAGCCTCATTGCGTCCAAAAAAAAAGTCCTTGTTGATTCTTAACATTCACATGTACAAACGTGGAGGAGAAGTGAGATGATCTGCAAGCTTATGGTAGGTGTTACTTGATTTATCGTTTTGAGCGTATACACTTCCTATTCTTAAACACTTTTGAGCGTGAGTGATACACTGTACCTTGTGAGATTCATTACTCCTTGAAAGTACATGGTTGTGAATTGTTTGACGTATTTATTAGAAGTTGGGATGAATTTTTGACATCAATTATGTGTATGTGATCTATAATTTATGATACTTGATGTCATGGCTTCTGCTTCGGTTAGTAGGATATTTAGTTTTTAGGATTGTCATTTGAGTAGTTGATGTTGCTCGAGGATGAGCAACAGTTCAAGTTTGAGGGATTTTGATAAGTGCCATTTTTCACATATTTTTGCGTATATATGTTTATGTATTCATTCGAATATGTACATACGTTTTTATGGTGACTTTTGGGATTATTCTTATATAAGATGCATTTAACGAGTTTGTGCTTAGTTTCATGATTTTAATAAGGAAAAGTGTAAGTTTCGCGTGGAATTGACGATCAAAAGAGCACGATCGTGTTGCATAGCACGGCCAGACCGTGCCTAAAAGGAAATCGAGACTGGACGATGGGGCATGACCGTGCCGTGTAGCACGACCGTGCTCGTGTGAACAGCGGATTCTTGTTATCTTGGCGTGATTTCATCTTTTACTTGGTATATAAGACTCCTGAAGCAAAAAAGAAGAGGATGATTAACTAAAAAAACAGAAAAAAGGAAGCACCAAGAGAGAAGAGGAAGAATTCAAGAACTCGAGGAATCACGAGATCATCGTCGTCGACAAGAGTTTTTAATCTTTCCTCTCTTATTAGTTTTAGTAGATATTATATTTTCAGTCTTGTCTATGAGTTTGTTGATAATCATATCTAGCTAATTTTCTAGGATTTTTAGGGCTTGTTAGTAATCTAATTCGAATCTTGATGGATCTTTAATTTTAATTCAATATTCATGATCATTCATCTTATTTGTATGTTTATGAGTTGATTGTTTGTTTGATTATCTGGCCAATAATTGATCATCTTTTAGTAATTAAATCAAAATTCGAAAGATGAGATTTAATTGTGGAAGAATAAACACATGACACATACAAGTACTTAGATCGGGAGATTAAGGAATTTATGTGGTGAAAAATCAATCTTGAGTACTTTTGGGAGTTATTATGTTTCAATCGGATTGAGTAGGGATACCTCTGATGACATAATAATCAACCGATTAACTGACTCTGGAGAGCTGTTAATTTGATATATGTGATTGCTCATATAAGATGATTGATTAATGAACTTGGATTGGTTAAAGTGATATTTTGATGAGAATTAGATAAAAGCATATCCTAGAACCTGTTTTAGATATCTGTGATTCTTGAGTGAATTTACTCGCGTAGTTACCGTTTCTGTTGAAGTAATCTGCAATTGATGAGATTTGATTTTCCTAAATAAAATTGAGAACTGAATTTGAGTAGTTAATTAGTGCCTAGATAGACAGTCTCTGTGGGATCGACCTTGCTCACCACTTCTACATTCTATACCGTACACTTGTGGGAGTAGCTAAAAAAAATTAGTGAACAAGATTTTGACGTTGTTGTCGGGGACTGGAGTTTAGGCACAATTAATTTTCGAATTTTGTTTTTATTTTTTAGTCTAGGATTTACTTTTATTTTTATTTTTAAGAGAGTATTTGATACTTGTCTTTTAGGTGTTTTCAGATTATGTATGAACACTCGCTCTAAAAAGGCGAACTTGATTTCATTAAATTTGGAGATTTAAGCAACTTGCAGACGTAGTAAAACACGAAGACAACTATTTGCTCCAACTCAGATGGCTGACGATAATCCAGTGGAATAAGTACTAAACAATCAAGAAGGAGTGAATCAAGCACCACAAGTTGTTGCTCAGAGACCCATTAGAGATTACTTTCAACTGCAAGAAAATGGAAGATGGGTTGTGCGACCACCTATTCGAGCAAATAATTTTGAGTTGAAGCCGGGTTTGATCGCTATGGTTCATCATAATCAGTTTGGGGAAAGCCATTTAGATGACCCCAATGTGCATCTGCGCAATTTCTTGAAGTTTGTGATACAATCAAGTTGAATGGTGTCTCTGATGATGCCATAAGACTATGATTGTTTTCTTTCTCTTTACGAGATAAAGCAAAACTGTGGTTCAACTCACTCCCTCCAGGCTCAATTACCACGTGGGATAGATTAAGTAGAAAGTTTCTATTTAAGTACTTTCCACCAAGTAAGACGTTGAAGTTGAAGAGTGAGATTACACAGTTCAAGCAATTTGATGGGGAGTCCTTGGGCGAAGCTTGGGAAAGATTCAGAGATATGTTAAGAAGATGTCCTCAACATGGATTCCCTGAAGATCAACAAGTCTATTTCTTCCATAATGGACTGTTTGGATCAATGAGATCATGATAAATACAGCGGCAGGAGGAGCTTTGTTAGCAAAGAGTCCGGAGGAGGCAATATATATCTTGGAGGAAATGACAACAAACAGCTACCAATGGCCGTCTGAGAGAAACACATATAGGAAAGTAGCTGAGATTCAAGGTTAAGACCAATTGTCCACGTTATCCTCACAAATAGCAACTCTCACAAATCAAGTATCTGCGCTGGCAAAGGTTCAAACCCAAAGCGTAGGAAGTGTTGGGAGTCGAGGATGTGATTTCACCCAACAAGAGGAAGTAGAAGATGTCAACTTTATAAATGGGCAAAATTACAACAACCAAAGCTTCCGAAACAACCAAAACTTTCAGAATAGGGGTATGTATCAGTATAAATACGGAGGGGTGAATCATGAAAATTTCTTTTATGCGAATAATAAGAATGTTCTGCAACCACCTCCGGGTTTTTCTATTACGAATGGAGTTATCGATGAACCAAAGAAATCGACTCTTGAAGATTTAGTAGGTGCATTTGTGAATGCATCATGAGATCGATTTACAAGGATTGAAGAAAAATTTGATGCACGGATGAAGGCCTTGGAGTTACAAGTAGGGCAGATGGTTGAAAACATAGGGAATCAACATAAAAAGGGATAATATCCAAGCACTACTGAAATAAACCCAAGGGAGCAGTGTAAGACAATCCAATTGAGAAGTGGAATGAAATATGAGGGACCACGCATGCCAGTAGCAGAGGAAGATGAAAATGAAAGAAATGAGAAAGAAGAATTGACGGAGAAAAAGAAAGATGAAGTCCAACAAAAAGGGGCTGAGAAGCTAAAATCAAATTCCAACCCTTCACTCCCATTTACTATTTCTTTTCTCTCTTTTCCTCAACATTTTCAAAAGAAAAAGCTAGATGCTCAATTCGCTAAATTTCTGGAAATTTTCAAGAAAATTCACATTAACATTCCTTTTGCAGATGTGTTGGAACAAATGCCAAATTATGCAAAATTCTTGAAGGATGTCATGTCAAAGAAGAGAAAAATAGTGAATTATGAAAGAGTGAATCTTACGGAGGAGTGCAATGCAATCTTACAATAAAAGTTGCCACAAAAGCTTAAAGACCCAGGGAGCTTCACAATCCCTTGTGTGATTGGAGTATCAAATTTTGACAAAGCTTTGTGTGACCTAGGAGCAAGCATAAATTTGATGCCGCTATCCATTTTCAAGAAGCTTGGTCTTGGTGACGTAAAACCCTTAACAATCACGTTGCAATTAGCTGATAGATCGATAACTTACCCCAAGGGGATCATTGAAGACGTACTAGTCAAAGTTGATCGATTCATCTTCCCAGTGGATTTCGTAGTTCTCGACATGGAAGAAGATCATGTTGTGCCTCTTATTTTAGAACGACCATTCCTAGCTACGGGACGAGCATTGATTGATGTACAAAAAGGAGAGCTTACCTTAAGAGTAAATGATGAACGCATCATGTTCAACATTTACAAGGCCATGAGATTCCATGACGAAAAAGAGAATTGTAGCTTCATTGGAATAGAGGATGTTTGTGTTGAGGATCAAATGGAGTGAATCCTGTTAAAAGATTTGTTGGAATTTTGCTTGAATGAATATTTACAAACTCAAGCGAAAAATCTTGATTCTGAAAATGAGGAGGTTATTGACTATGTGTATTGTTTGGATGCTTTACAGGAAATACCAAGGAAGAAGTATGGCGGAAAGAAAAAGAAAAGAGGAAATGAGAGATAAATAGAAGGTGAAATAGCTGGGCACGACCGTGTTCAGACCGTGCCCAACGGAGACTCAAGACTGAACAATGGGGCACGACCGTACTGTATGGCACGGTCCACCGTGTTCGGGTCTATAACAAGCGTGCAGATTGAGCACGACCATGCTGAGGAGCACGGTCGGACCGTGCTAGACCGAAAAAAGGCTATTTCAGACACGAAAAGCACCATGTTCATTCCAAAATTGAAGCACCTTCCTGATCATCTCCAATATGCTTTTTTGGGAAGTGATAAAGCTAATCCGATAATTGTTTCCTCATCTCTAAATTTAGTTCAATTAGAAAAACTTTTACAGGTGTTGAGAGAACACAAACATGCCCTTGGTTGGTCAATTTCAGATTTGAAGGGAATAAGTCCGTCCATTGTTATGCACAAAATAAGGATGGAGGATACTTATAAACCTTCAATCCAAAACCAAGGGAGACTTAACTCAATTATGCAGGAGATGGTGAAGAAAGAAGTGCTAAAATGGCTGGATGCAGAAATTGTGTATCCCATTTCCAACAGTAATTGGGTAAGTCTGGTACAGGTGGTGCCAAAGAAAGGAGGAATAACGGTGGTCAAGAGTGAGGATGAGGAGCTTATAGCCACTCGAACGGTAACAGGGTGGTGGGTGTGCATTGATTATAGAAAATTGAATACCGCCCACTCGAAAAGACCATTTCCCTCTCCCGTTTATAGATCAAATGTTGGACCGTTTGGCTGGATATGATTATTATTGTTTCCTCGATGGATATTCTGGATACAATCAAATTGCGATTGCACTGGAAGATCAAGAGAAAACAACTTTTACATGTCCCAATGGCACCTTTGCATTTCGAAGGATGTCTTTGGATTATGTAATGCACCAGCCACGTTTCAACAATGCATGATGACAATTTTTCATGATATGATAGAAAATATGATGGAAGTATTATGGATGATTTTTCAGTTTTTGGAACTTCATTTGATGTTTGTTTATCTAACCTTTCTCGAGTTTTGCAGCGATGCAAGAAAACTAATTTGGTTCTAAATTGGGAAAAATGTCATTTCATGGTAAAAGATGGAATTGTGTTGGGTCATCATGTTTCGTCTGCAGGATTGGAAGTAGATAGAGCAAAAATCATGGCAATCAAAAAATTACCACCACTAAGAACAGAAAAAGCAATCCGAAGTTTCCTTGGACAAGTAGGTTTTTATCGGAGGTTCATAAAAGACTTTTCAAAGATCACCAAATCATTGAGCTGATTGCTAGAGAAAGAGGCCGAACTCAAGTTCGATGAAGAGTGTCACTTGGCATTCGAAACATTGAAGAAAGTATTGACGAGTGCACCAATTTTGGTGACTCCGGATTTGTCACAACCATTCGAGTTAATGTGTGATGCAAGCGATTATGCTATGGGAGCTATGCTTGGATAAAAGAGAGACAAAGTGCTAAGGCCGATATGCTATGCAAGTCGAACGTTAGACGAAGCTCAACAAAACTACACCACTACGAAAAAGGAGATGTTGGCAGCCATCTTCATATTCGACAAATTTTGTCCTTACCTTATCAGCACTAAAACAATAGTTTATATTGATCATGCTGCAATTTGTTATCTTTTCGATAAAAAGATGTTAAACCACGTCTACTATGTTGGGTTTTATTGTTGTAGGAATTCAATTTGGAAATTAAAGATCGCAAGGGCTGCGAGAATGTGGTACTTGACCATTTGTCAAGACTAGAGAACGAAGAGGTTGATCAAAGCAAAAAGATCAAGGAAAAATTCCCAAATGAGTGCATACTGGCTGTAAATGATGCTCCGGTACCATGGTATGCAGATATTGTGAATTACTTGGCGCAAGGAGTCCTCCCACCAGATTTAAATGGGTATCAAAGAAAGAAATTTTTGCATGATATAAAGTTTTATATGTGGGATGACCCATACCTGTTTAGGAGATGTGCAGATTCAATAATTCGGAGATGTATCCCGCTAGAAGAATGGGATGACATTATGGCGATATGTACACGGCACGACCGTGCCCCATCATCCAGCCTCGATTTCCTTTCAGGCACGGTCTGGCCGTGCTATGCAGCACGATCGTGCTATTCTAATCATCAATTCCACCCGAAACTTACATTTTTCCTCATTTAAATCATGAAACTAGCACAAACTTGTCAAATGCATCTTATACAAGAATAATCCCAAAAATCACCATAAAAACGTATCTACATATTAGAATGAATACATAAACATACGCAAAAATATGTAGAAAATGGCACTTATCAAATATTCTGATGACCTCCTTATTGTGAATATTATGTAGAATTAAAAAATAGATGGTTGAGATTACTTCATAAAAATTCTTAGAAGAACTTTTAAATAATTTTTAGACAAGTTCTAAATTTATGTAGAAAAAAATAATTGATGGTTGAGATTACTCCATAAATCTTGAAGGATTTTTAGACAATTTCTAGACAACTTCTAATAAAAATCTACAAGTATATGAAACTTAATTTTAGATAATTTCTAAAAATTATATACAATTAAAGAAAAATATGTCTTAGCAAATATATTTTCAAGTACTATTGATATTAATAGCAACAAAAAGAGAAAGAAAAGAATTGACAATTTACTGAGATAGAATGAGATGAGCTTGAAAAATAATAATTAAAGAATGATATAGAATAAGAAAAAAATTGAGATGAAAAAAATTATTTAAAAATGGGATAAAATAGGAAAGAATGACATAGAATAAGAAAGAAATTAAGATGAATAAGAAAAAAAATTATTTAAAAATGAGATGAACGTACGTGTATTTAGATAATTTATTTAGAAATTGAATAAAATAAGAAAGAATGAATGAAAGGAAAAGAAATTATGTAGAAAAGAATATGAAGTTAAGTAAGAAAAGAATTAAAAAAAAATTATACATTTTACCCACATAGATTAGAGTGGCTATATAAGAATGCCAACAGTGGATTTCTTATCATTACTATATATATATATAATTTACACGGTCAATAAATTGATATAAAAAAATTTGGAAGGAAAATGACAACCTCGTAAATTTTGTCAACTTTTTTTTTTATATCAGTATAGGTGATTATTTTAGAGTGTTATATATATATATATATATATGTTGTATTTCTGTGCCTTTTCCGAGAGACAAACTGCTCGTGAATTGTGATATAGGCACTTGGAAATTTTATACATTTGTCCTTCGATGCTCAACGAGACTTATTGTGTTATGCGATGAAGAAGATATTTGTTGGTCTTTTGGGATAAACTACGGTTTATGAATGCCATTTTCTTTGGAATACAAACTTTTATTCAAAACCATTATTATTTTAGGATTTTGAAATAATATTAAGATCAGAATAAAATAAATGTAACTCTAAAATAATAAATTATGAAATTATTGGAATTGTGTGTCACCAATGTGCAATGTTCAAAATGAGAAACATTATCAACTTTTTTATGGGACAATATCATTTTCCGTTTTATAAGTCAGGCCTTGTTCAATTATCGCTAGTAATTATGCTTTTCTTTTAATTTTGGTTCTTTTATTTTTTATTATTTTTATTTTTAATTCGATTTTTTCGAATTTTTTTTTTCCAAACTTACGTGATTAAAAAAAATGTTGTTGTGGCATCCAAATTAAATAACCCTCAATTTATGGAGGAAAAATTTAGCCACATGCCAATTACGTGTGCCACTTTATGTATGAGGGGGCGATGTTGGAAAATTTGGCTAGATTTAGGACCTGAGTCCATTAACATCCATATTTGATGTGGAATGGATTAGATTTTTTTTTGGTCCCATGTGATCTTGGAGGTTCAGAGGAAGGTGAATGCACTTTTGTCAATTTTACAAAATCTTTCGAACATGTTATAGTGTAAGTTACTTGAATTTACAATACGACAGTAAGATAAGCTTACAATACTATGGGATAGTACTGTCTGCTGTATCTAAGAGTTCTTGCAACGGAAATATCTTTTGACAGAAGGTTTGTTTGTTGAATAACGTTTTCTCCGAAAAATAAAAATTCTTTTATAGAAACCGTTTATACAGAATGATGATAGATAAATATACAACACATAAATAGATATAAAGCAGTTAAAACACTTATGGTCTTATAGTGGTTCGAAGGTGGTGTAATCCTTCCACGTAGTTTCCCTGAGTAGGAACTTCGTTAAATAAGTTTGATTTACAGAGTACAACTACCAAACTAACAACTTAACAAGTTATCCACCTATGATGTGAACGAAGGTCGCGGGCTCAAGAATGTGTATAATCGGGTGCGACAGACTAAGTTGAAGGTTGCAACACAAAGCGGGAATTAGCCCAGGAAATTAGTTTCCTTTTATTTATTTTTTTTCTGCAAGAATTATCTATTTTATTATTTGAAGTTGTAGGATTTATCTATTTTGTTAGAGAGCTATTCTGTTAGGAGTTTAGCTATTCTATGGGGATAAGCACATATACATTGTGAGTCCTATATATGGGTTGTAAACCTTCAGGATTAATTATCAGAAATTAAATTTACTTCTCTACAAGATTTCTTGCAAACCCGTCGTCTTGCTGGCCTGAGCCAGAGTCTCGGTTCTTTCATAATTTACGTTGTGATTCTCATCAAATTGGTACTTTTATTGAGAGGTTACCGAGAATCACGAATCCGATTGGCATTATAACAGGAACTCATTGAGAGAGAATTGAATTATTGGAAGCAAGATTCGATCAATTGGAGGTTGGGCTTACTGGCATTGGAGGTCGGATCGATAACGTCGGCCGATCCATGGGCAAGATGGAACGAATGATTGCCAAATTGCTTCGCAAACAAACCGCAAATGAAGACTCCAATTCATCATCCGATGAACATGAAATGTCAGACTCCAGTTCAAAGGGTGAGGTTGACCTGATGTCTCTGGACGACAGAGGCGAACGAACTGAAGAGAAAACAGAGGGGGGACGACCGGAGGAAGGAAAATCCAAAATTATTTTGCCCAACCTTTAACTTAACCGACCCAATTATATTTGGTTAGTTGGGTTAATCAATATTTCGAATTGAATGAAGTCGAACGAGAGGAGAAAGTCCGCTATGCAGCGTACTATCTCGAAGGTTAAGCTAACATGTGGTGGCAATGGTTAAGTCGAGTATATCAAAAGAAGGCGAAAAGAATTAAGTGGAAAGATTTCGAGGAAGAACTCATGGCTCGTTTTGGGCCGTCGGAATATACCGACTACGATGAGGCACTCACCCACATTAAATAGACAGGGACACTACGGGACTACCAAAAGGAGTTTGAAAAATTGGCAAGTAGGTACATGATTGGCCAGAGAAAGCATTGGTGGGGGTATTTATCGGAGGATTAAAAACTGAATTGGCCTCGGAAATTCGAGTTTATCACCCAAAACTTATTTGGATGCAATAAAGTCAAGGGTGGGATCGGGTCGGGTTTTGGCAGGTTTTGGGTTTCTCGGGTCGGGTATCCGACTAGTGCCACCTGAAAATACCCACTTTTTTTGGGTACCCACTAATCGGGTACCCGACTTATCGGGTACCCGTCGGGTCGGGTCGGGTAGAAAGATCCTCATCTTGTATAAAATAACCTATTATCGTTGAAAGCAAGAGAAATGAGAATCTAAGTAGAGAAGGTAGAATGAAATCTTAAACTTTATTCGGATACTCAAAACCCGATCGGGTAATACCCGACCCGACCTAAAATACCCGAAAGTTTATGAAATTATAATGAAACCCGACCCGATCGGGTAATACCCGTACGGGTTGGGTTTCATACCCGATACCCGAAAGAAAATTCCCACCCCTAAATAAAGTTAGCAAAATTGCGAGATGATCATTTAAACGCCGTCAGGAAGGCCACTCGGCCGGAGCAACGAAAGGTGAACACTGCACCATTTGATTATAAAACCACCTCAACAGGGACTAGTTGGAATTCCACTGGTACAAACAACCGACCCATTCCACTAGGGGTGAGACGGTTACCATAGGAAGAAATACAAAAGAGAGAAAAAGGGATGTGCTTCAACTGCGATGAGAAATTTGTGCTCGGGCACAAGTGTAAAACCAAACAGGCATTTTTGATCGAACCTGGAGATTCAGATTTTGAGAATTCAGAAAAATTCACGGACGAGAAGGAATGTGATGCGGCAGTAATTTCTATGCATGCTATATTCGGTGTCCATGGTCCGAGAACCCTGAAATTCACAGCGTGGGTTAAGGATCGATGAGTCATTGTCGTCGTCTATAATGGTTCGTCACGTAATTTTATCAACAAAAAATTGGCTGGGAGACTCAATCTAACAGCAATTGAGGTTGACCCTTTTAAAGTAAGGATGGCAAATGGAGAGGGACCGATTTGCAATGAGCAGTATAAAGAAGTGTCTATAAGAATGCAAGGAGTCGTAATTAAAGCCGACTTGTTTGCTTTGCCCTTGGTAGGACCAAATTTGGTATTGGGTGTACAATGGCTCCAGGAATTGGGAAAGTTGTTTCGGATTACGACATGGGTAACATGGATTTTAATTGGGGAGATGGAATCGTCATATTAAAATCTGAAATCGAAGAACAACCCAAAAAAGTTGGGCTTAAAAGCATAGAACGGATGGGAAAACGGGGAGCTTAATGCTATGCCATCCGCATTGAAGAGACTAAACTGGAAGCTGTAAAAGAGAAAATCGAACAACCAGATGAATTAACAAGGTTATTGAGAGATTTTCCCAAATATTTGAAGAACCGCAAGGCTTGCCCCCAATAAGAATGTTCGATCATCATATTGCATTAAAGGACGAGGCTCAGCTAGTGAATGTACACCCGTACAGGTATGCCCATTTTCAAAAGGAAGAAATTGAACAACAAGCTCGTGAAATGTTAGATAAAGGCCTAATTCGATAGAATTCAAGTCCATTCTCTTCACCGATTTTGTTGGTGAAAACAAAAGGGAACATGGAGGTTTTGCACAGATTATAGAGTCTTGAATGCAGCAACTATTAAGGATAGATTTTCCATTCCTACTATTGATGATATGCTCGACTAATTGGGAGGTTCTAAGTACTTTACGAAGCTTGATCTTCGAGTCGGGTACCACCAAATTCTGGTGGCTAAAGGAGATGTACACAAAACTGCGTTCCGCATGCATCACGACCATTATGAATATTTAGTGATGCCTTTTGGACTCTACAATGCGCCGTCAACCTTCCAAGGTGCAATGAACGCAATTTTCAAACAATATTTACGAAAATTTGTTCTAGTTTTCTTTGATGATTTACTTATTTAATTGAAGACATGGGATGAGCATTTGGATCACTTGGAGATAATATTGGCCATTTTACAGCAGCATGAATTTTATATAAAATTATCAAAGTGCGCATTCGGGATAACATCTGTGGATTATTTGGGCCACATCACAACGGTGCACGGAGTGAGGGTGGATCAAACAAAGATAGTATCTCTGGTGTTTTGTTTATCGAAACCCGAAGAAATGGGAGCTCTTCTTACCTTGAGCAGAGTATTGGTACAATACAACATTCCACACGTCAACATGATATTCTCTCTTTGAGTTGGTTTATGGCCGTCCACCACCCCATTTGATAAGTTATCCAGTGGGCAATTCACCTAATGTGGAAGTTAACCGGGAACTGTATGAGAGTAATTTATTTATTTACAAACTTAAGGAGACATTACAAGGATCGATCAATCATATAAAGGAATTCCATGACAAAAGTAGACGGGAGGAGACCTTTGAAGTAGGTGATTGGGCTTATTTAAAATTAAGACCATATCGACAACAAACTTTTTCTCAAAAGACATTATATAAGCTTGGGAGCAGGTATTACGGGCCGTTCCAGATCATCACATGTGTTGGAAATATTGTATATAAGTTAGATCTTCCCCAAGATGCACAAATCCATCTAGTCGTTCATGTGTCACACTTGAAACGACGGTTAGGCAGTGGAGATGTGACGATGGGTCGGCTTCCTAATGTAAATACCGATGGAAATTTATTAATTCATCCGGTTCGGGTGATGGATTAACGGTAGGTGAAAAGAAGTGGGCGATTCCAGTGAGAAGTTTTAATTAAATGGTAAGAATTGCTACCGGACGAGGCGACGTGGGAGAATTTGGAAGAGATGAACGATCGTTTTTCAGATTTTATCCTTAAGAACAAGGATGTTCGTGAAGGGGATGGGAATGATGTGAACGAAGGTCGCGGGAGCAAGAATGCGTATAATCAGGTGCGACGGACTAAGTTGGAGGCTGCAACCCAAAACGGGAAATAGCCCAGGGAATTAGTTTCCTTTTATTTACTTTCTTTCTACAAGAATTATCTATTTTATTATTTGAAGTTGTTAGGATTTAACTATTTTGTTGGAAAGCTATTCTGTTAGGAGTTTAGCTATTTTATGGGGATAAGCATAGATACATTGCGAGTCCTATATATGGGCTGTAAACCTTTAGGATTAATTATCAGAAATTAAGTTTACTTCTCTACAAGATTTCTTATAAACCCGTCGACTTGCTGGCCTGAGCCAGAGTCTCAGTTCTTTCATATTTTACGTCGTGATTCTCATCAATCTACTGAAACTTAACTTACACACAGCTGCTGCAGGTTGCAAAGGCTAACCCACACATGATTCAAAACATCCACAGAGGGTAATTGTCTTGACCTAGACAACTATATCAAACAACAAGGATATAATCCTATTAACTGCTTGACATCCCTATAAAATAACCTAGCACATAAGAAATAGGTAAAAATATATAAAGATTCTTCAACTGTTGCTGTGGAGTAGTCTCTTTGCACTTCGAGTTTCTGAGCTTGACTTGGTTACTTCACGACTGAAATAAGGTTTTGTTTTCTTGAGAGTTTTAGCTTAATTCTTGCTTAGACTTTTGAGAATATATGTTTCAGTAACTAGTTTCAGTACAACTCTTCATTTATTTGTAGTTGTAGAAAAATGCACGTTGAAGAAGACATTCTTCATTTGAAATCGATGTCCTTCTTGGTGTAATTTGCATTAAATATTACTTTTTTTGCTTTGTAGATCATTAATGCGGCATTTGCAGCTTACAGCTTTCTACAGTCTGTCAGGCCAGGTTTCTTTCTCTGATTGTGTCTGAATCTGCAATTTCAGTTTGTCTTTACCAGCTTCATTTCGATTCATTGAGAATTCTGTTTCTTGTACTGCATTTAGTCTTCCTAGTATGACAGCTTGAGTTGAGTCTGTTACTGTATTTAATGTCTCTTCCCAACATGCAGTAGGTTTTCTATAGTTCTGTATCCTGCATCCCAATTTGATGTATCTTTATCTTACAACAATACTGTAACTTTCTCTTAGTTACAGCTACATTGTATGTTCTTCTTACAGTAGCATCTTTTCGTGTTGTTCTTGCAGAGTCTTCAATTTTTCCTTGATTGCTCCATACAAGCTTTTCTTTGAAGTCCTCCATTCTTTAATTTTAAAAACTTACAGATTTAAAACTAGTTTAAGTTTCATTTAAACACGATGAAAAACAGGGTACTCTAATTTCCTATTACAAGACTAGTTAATCTCATCAAAATTTAAACATTGATATCCTAACAGTTTCTTATTTAGATTAGGAAATCTCTAGAGTATATAGCTTGATATATATTATATCTCTCAATCTCAACAGAATGAAGGTAGTACAAACTCTCTAATTCTCTCCCTCCCTAGATTTCTCTCTATGCAACTTTCGTGGAGTATTAATGTTGACTACTGAGATGACGAGGTGTGGAAATGTGTGAGTAACTCTTGTAGTTATTCACCGCCATCGAAAGATTTGTGTTTGAGTTCATGATCAAAAAGGCTTGTAGTTCGAGTTGATGGATCTTGGGAATTGATTACTTTTCCACTTCGAATTGGAAAGCAAATATTGTGGCCTCAAACTCCTCAAAAGATATTGTTGCAACAAAAGGAAAACAATAGAAAAGTTAGTTTCAAGTCAAATCATTCTAAAACTATAATTGAACTGAAAAGATATCCCTTCAACAATAGTTAAAAGCTCACCAGTAAGATTATCAATAATTCCCAACAATTTACCAAAACCAACAAGAAATTTACCTAGATTTGGATTCACTTTAGAATCCCTATAATATTGAGGTTCCAGATTTAGATTTTTGATGATTGTGATAATTTTTTTCATTTGATATTTTGATTGTTGTCTGGTTTAATAATACAAGGAATTGTGAATTATTTGGATTTTTGATAATTGTTGATAATTTTTTTCATTTGATATTTTGATTATTGTCTGGTTCAACAATACAAGGAATTGTGAATTATTAAAACTGTATTCATATCTATTCTTGTGTTGTGGCAAATTTGAAAAGTAAGAAATACTTGTAAATTTGAGCGAATAGGGTCCTCTATTTTAAATTGGTGTTTCATCTTCTATTCTATTACTTTGGTGTTTCATCTTCTATTCCATTGCTTTTAAATCATGCCATATGTAAATTGATAGATATTATTTTTATAATTGATGATGTCATTTTTACATTTGACGTATATATGACGATGAAACATCAACTTAAAATAGAGGATTATATTTGAAATTTGAGGGGAAAATGATAAGGGTTTATTGAATATATTTGATAGTATCAAGTTAATTGAGTCAACAAATCTCGTTTGACACTTTCTGTTCAACTTCATAAGCCTAAATGGTCTGTATACACATATTTTGTGGTTGCCCGAGTTAAATGTTTCAATTAAATTATTTAGAACATATTGTATATAAAAAATCAACAACATATTTTGGTATATTTAGATATATACTTGTAATTATATTAACTTATTTGTGCATTTACATAAATAAATAATATAGGTCTATATTTTTACCTCAAAATATTTATATTAAATTGTCTACATGTTTATATGTGGAAATTTATATATCTACAATCAAGGATGAAAATATCTTAAAATAATCCCGATATTTTTCTGTTATTTTCTTTTCATACGTGATTGATATAAAAATGAATTGTAACAATATATCTCCAATATTTTCATTTTTTCACATAACCGGTGTAGAAATAAGAAATTTCATTAAAATATCAATAAAATATCATTATTCATTTCGATATATATGGCTTCATCGTACACGTTGTAAGAAAATCGATGAAATATTGTAAAAATATTGACAAATATCAGTATCGATTTTGATATCGGTGGCTTTATGGTACAAATTACAGGAAAATTGATGAAATATCGTAAAAATATCGATAAAAATCAATTGAATACCAGGGAAATATCAGTAAATATCGGCACCGATATTTCCACCGATACTAATACTTCCATCGATATTTCTATAAAATTAAGATATTGATATTTCCATCAAAACCGAAATTTTTATATCCTTCCTTATAATATAGATAAATCCAGATTTCATAAATTTTTATACTTATGATCTATATGAGTGATTTTATATCCTTCCTTATAATATAGATAAATCCAGATTTCATAATTTTTTATACTTATGATCTATATGAGTGATTTTATATCCTTCCTTATAATATAGATAAATCCAGGTTTCATAAATTTTTATACTTATGATCTATATGAGTGACTCTTGCGTGCGATGGTCCTACCATGTGACTAGATTCTGGTCAGGTCGATATGCGAGTCAATTTATATTAAATAATATTTTTGTGTATATGAAGTGATATTTTTGTAATATGCATAACTCTTATCTATAAATTAATAGTAGTAATTGTCAGAACATGATTTCTCAAAAATACTATATAATATGCATAAAATATTACATGATATACACATAAGTATTACATAGTATTACTTGTCAAAATCATAAAAGTATTACATAATATGAATAAATGTATTACATGATTAGAATAAAGATTTTTTTATCAGATTACAATTTCTCAAATTAATCATGAATATGGAGTCTTCAAACCAAAAATATAACATGACATATATAAAAGTAGTACATAATGCACATAAAAATTATATTTAACCGTCGATTAACCTATGCGTTGACCTGATTCAACCTAGTCGAAGTGTAAAACTATTCATACCTATAGATATATGCATATAATTCTTATAATATCATTTCACAAATTTAATTTTGCGAGAAAAGTACTCAACCTTATTATTTATAAAATTTCAATATTTTATATTGAAAGCCTACTTCATTTATAGTCCACCATTTCATAATCATGGCATTTTCTAAATTTTCTTATCAAATATGAGACAATTGTGGATTTGCCACGTAGCTCTAATGGTTTTATATATATATATATATATATATATATATATATATATATATATATATATATAAAGATATAAAAGATTTTTTTAAATAAAGTTATTAGAATTTAAACCTTCAAAAATAAGCCAAGCGTTATATCACATCAACCATTTCTTCAGACGTTTGTACGGAGAAAGAACTGAAGTGGTTTAGCCAATTTGTGTCTATATACTAGGGAAATAAATTTGCAAAACAAGAAATTTAAGAATTACTGGGTAATTGTTTTGAAAATAAATAAAATAATTATGCAAAAATTTGATTCGTCTTATATGTGCTGATGGAACAAGTACTTAGAAGCTTGTCGACAAAATCGGTTTTGATGATGATTTAACATTAGTTGTGGCTGAAGCATCTGTAGAATACATTGCACCTTTACTAGTAGGTATGGAAATTTTAATTATCTTAATTCTATATTTATAGAATCAAAAATGTTCTTAACCATAAATATATATATATATATATATATATATATATATATAAAATTGGATTTGCCACATATAATTTTTAATTTAGTCTTATAATCTAATAATCTGTCCAATTTCAATCCAATTTTATCAGAAATTTTGAATTTGCAAGAAAATGTTACTTGTCAAATTATTACTAGCATTATGATTTTGACATCCTGATTTTGACATCCTGCCGATAAGAATTTCACATGTAACATTTTCTGATGAAATTTGTGAAAATTTGACTAAAATCGGACATATTTTTAAAAAAATTATTATCCATTTTTCCCAGTAACTTGGGATATGACATCTTTATATAATAATGTTTCAGGCTCGTAATTTAGGTCAATTACTTCTGAAATTTAGAAAATTTTATCCAATTTAAATTCAAATAACCTAATTGATCTCAAATTACACGTAAAATGCATGTAGAATCTTAATTTCGGGATTTTTTTTTTGGCCCGATTAGTTGTTATCCTTACATGTGGTGACCACATATAAATTTAAAATACATTAATTATCTTTAATAAAAAAAATATTAGAACCACTAAAATAAATAAATAAAATACATTAATAAAAGGAATTTAAGTTTTTACATTAGAATTGAAATTTATATCCCCAATAATAATTTTAATATCCTAAAATATTTAATTTAAATAAATATAGAATATAAACTATATTAATATGTAATACATGCATGTAACACTTTATTAATATGTAACACTTACATACAACATTTTATTGATATGTAATACAGGTTTACAACAGAACTTTATTAATATGTAATACTAACATGTAATATTTTATTACAAACATGCACATTTGAAAAGTAAGAAATACTTATAAATTTGAGGAAAAATGATAAAGTGTAAAGATTGTTCAAAAAAGTACTCGATAGTATCAAGTTGATTAAGTCCACAAATCTGGTTTGACTCTCGGAGATTTTCTATTCAACTTGATCAGCCAAAACTACCTATACGATCATGAACTTATTTGTGCATTTCCATAAAATAAATAATATAGGCCTATATTTCTACCTCAAATAGTTATATCTATATTTCTTTCATTTTCATCTTCTTCTGTTACTGGCATGCGTGGTCCCTCATATTTCATTCCACTTCTCAATTGGATTGCCTTACACTGCTCCCTTAGGTTTATTTCAGTAGTGCTTGGATATTATCCATTTTTATGTTGATTCCCTATGTTTTCAACCATCTGTCCTACTTGTAACTCCAAGGCCTTCATCCGTGCATCAAATTTTTCTTCAATCATTGTAAATCGATCTCATGATTCATTCACAAATGCACCTACTAAACCTTCAAGTGCCGATTTCTTTGATTCATCGATAACTCCATTCGTAATAGAAAAACTCGGAGGTGGTTGCAGAACATTCTTATTATTCGCATAAGAGAAATTTCATGATTCGCCCCTCCGTATTTATACTGATACATACCCCTATTCTGAAAGTTTTGGTTGTTTCGGAAGCTTTGGTTGTTGTAATTTTGCCCATTCATAAAGTTGACATCTTTTACTTCCTCTTGTTGGGTGAAATCACATCCTCGACTCCCAACACTTCCTACGATTTGGGTTTGAACCTTTGCCAGCTCAGATACTTGAGTTGTGAGAGCTGCTATTTGTGAGGATAACACAGACAATTGATCTTGACCTTGAATCTCAACCACTTTCCTATACGTGTTCCTTACAGACGGCCATTGGTAGCTGTTTATTGCCATTTTCTCCAAGATATATATTGCCTCGTCTGGACTCTTTGCTAATAAAGCTCCTCCTGCCGCTACATCTATCATTGCTCTCGTTGATCCAAACAGTCCATTATAGAAGAAACAGACTTGTTGATCTTCAGGGAATCCATGTTGAGGACATATTCTTAACATATCTCTGAATCTTTCCCAAGCTTCGCCCAAGGACTTGAACTGTGTAATCTCACTCTTCAATTTCAACGTCTTACTTGGTGGAAAGTACTTGAATAGAAATTTCTTACTTAAACCATCCCATGTAGTAATTGAGCCTGAAGGGAGTGAGTTGAACCACAGTTTTGCCTTATCTTGTAAAGAGAAAGAAAACAGTCGTAGTCTTATGACATCATCAAAAACACCATTTAACTTGATTGTATCACAGACTTCGAGAAACTGCGCCAGATGCGCATTGAGATCGTCTAGATGGCTTCCCCCAAACTGATTCTGTTGTACCATACTAATCAGACCCGGCTTCAACTCAAAATTATTCGCTTGAATAAGTGGTCTTACTACCCCCCTTCCATTTTGTTTCGGTTGAAAGTAATCTCTGATGGGTCTCTGAGCAGCTCGTGGTGCTTGGTTCATTCCTCCTTGATTGTTTAGTACGTGATCTGTTGGATTATCGTCAACCATCTGAATTGGAGCAAATAGTTGCCTTTGCGCGTTATGATGTCTGCAAGTTGCTTCAATCTCCAAATCTAATGCACTCAAGTTTGCCTTTTTAGAGCGAGTGTTCATGCACAATCTGAAACCACCTGAAAAACAAGTATCAAATATTCTCCAAAAAAAACGAAATTAAAGAAATAAAAAGAGAATCCTAGATTAAAATTAAAAACAAAATTCAAATATTAATTGTTCCTAAACTTCAGTCCCCGGCAACGGCGCCAAAAACTTGTTTTAGCTACTCTCGCAAGTGTACGGTGTAGAATTCAGAAACGGTAAGGAAGGTCGATCCCACAGAGACTGTCGATTCAGGAAATAACTAACTACCCAAATTCTATTCACAATTTTATCTAGGGAAATCAAATATCATGAATTGCAATCAAATTAATAAACAAATAATTACGAAAGTAAATTCACGTAAAATTAACAGATATCTGAGACAGGTTCTAGGACATACTTTCATCTAATTCTCATCAAAATATCACTTTAACCAATTCAAGTTCATTAATCAATCATCCTATATAAGTAATCACATATATCAATTAATAGCTCTCCTGAGTCAATTAATCAGTTGATTATTATGTCATCAGAGGTATCTCTACTCAATCTGATAGAAACATAACAACTCCCAAAAGTACCCAAGATTGATTTCTCATCACATAAATTCCTTAATCTCCCGATCTAAGTTTTTTTATGTGTCATGTGTTTATTCTTCCACAATTAAATCTCATCTCCCGAATTTTGATTCAATTATTAAAACATGCTCAATTATTGGCTAGATAATCAAACAAACAATCAACCCATAAACACACAAATACGATGAATGATCATGAACATTGAATTAAATTAAAGATCCATCAAGATTCGAATTAAACTACTAACAAGCCCTAGAAACCCTAAAAAATTAGCTAGACATGATTATCGTCGAACTCATAGACAAGATTGAAAATATCATATCTAACAACTAATAAGAGAGGAAAGATTAAAACTCGAGTTGACGACGATCTTCCGATTCTTCCGTCTCTTCGATCTTCCTTCTCCTTCGTCTCTCTCTCTCTCTCTTTATGTGTATCTCTGTATTTTCTTTGCCAAAAATCTCCCCTCTTTTTGTCCCTCTTTAGGTCTTATATATCAAGTAGGAGAAGAAATTGCGAGAATAACTGAAATATCTGCGCGTCCGGGCACGGCCGTGCTACACGGTACGGTCGTGCCCCATCCTTCAGTCTTGAGTGCCATCGAGCACGGTCGTGCTCCGGCTTTCCTCTTTGAGCACGGTCGTGCTCTCCTTCTTGGCCATTTCACTCGAAACTTGTACTTTTTCTCGTTAAAATCATGAAACCAAACAGAAACTCGTCAAATGCATCTTATATACGAATAATCTCAATAATCACCGTAAAAACGTAGCTCACAAATTCAAATGAATACATAAACATACGCAAAAATAAGTGAAAATTGACACTTATCAGTAGGTAATGGAGCTTTCGCTCATAAAATTATATTGGTGAAACTGTTGGAAATTAATCAGATCTCGAATCGAATTCGAGTCGAATAAAATCCGTATTTTCGATCTAATCAAAAATAGCGGAAGCAGTGGATTTCAAAAATCATTATTTCAGATATAAGAACATATCATTAATATTAAATTTATATAAAGGTAAAGAAGTGAAAAGAAATATACATTCGACGATATTCTTTTATCTCTTTTGTTTTGATTGATATCCAACGAATTGTTGAAGACACCATGATCTTTCGATTCGTTTCTCTCTTTCAACGGTAGTGTATGGGCACACAAAATATCATATATTATTCTAACTAGATTATTCATATGATATACTCAACTCATGAGATCATGACGATATTCTTTTATCTCTTTTGTTTTGATTGATATCCAACGAATTGTTGAAGACACCATGATCTTTCGATTCGTTCCTCTCTTTCAACGGTAGTGTATGGGCACACAAAATATCATATATTATTCTAACTAGATTATTCATATGATGTACTCAACTCATGAGATCATAGGATCAGACATATATTATTCTAACTAAATTATTCATATGATGTACTCACCTCATGAGATCATAGGATTGGACTAATTAAATTGGGATGAGTATAAAACTATTTTATATTGAAAAGAATCAAGAAAACACTGCTATAGGTGTGTATATCTGATATAAGCGTGGCGTGTATATGATGAAGTTGGCGTTTATTATCACTCCTTGAAAGAAACTGTGACTTTCTTTTATAAATGCAATTCTATTAGTATCTAATTCAAATTCTAATTCCAATCTAATTAGAATTTATGTCAAGTAGAAATCTAATCTTATTAAGATTCACAATCTTAATCTAATTAGTCCTTATCCAAATCTAATTTTATTAAGATTTACAATCTTAATCTAATTAGTTCTTATCCAACTAGGATTTCAAATCTCATCAATTAATTAAGAGTCATAATCTTAATATAATTATAGTTGATATTATCTTATAATATCAACTTTATTGATTACATTAATATTAAAAATAAATATCAAAATATTTATTTAATTTCCAATACAGTTATCATGATAGAATATTAAATATTTCTAAAATTAAATGATATTTATATAATTACACAAAAATCACATGGAAAACTATTTTCCATAAATCATTAGAAATATATAAACTTATATTTAACCCGTTTTACTTAGAAAAGCGAATCGGGGACCATGAACCCAAAATCATAAGCTCCAATAAATCGAATAAACAATTAAAATCTTTAATTAATTCATTCGACTTATTAATTCCGTTATTACTCCACTAAAAATACGGAATTGTACTCTTACGATTATAGAATATTTTACTCTTTGAAATTGAGTCGTCCTCCACTAATATAACCATTACATATAGATCAATCCTCCATAGACAATTCATAATTAAAGTATGTATTATCCATCAACCTCTTTAATTACCTTTTTTCCTCATTTACCATTAATTTACTAGTGAATGGTTAATTTATAATTAAATTATAAATTAGAGATCTCAAACCATTGAGATCCAAAATTAACAAATGAGAGAATTATCTTTCTATTTCCTGCAGGAAGGAATGGATTCCATATCTACGAATTTATATTACAATCATTTAATTCTATATAAATCTAAAATGTAAGTGTTGCGAAAGTCTATTGATAAACAGAAACAAGCAAATTAAGAACCACATCAAACTAATTAGGAGTTTATAATCACTCAAAATTAAGATTCATCCATATATGGTCATCTTATGATTTAATTTGGATTTTCATATCTAAACGAAATTTGTAGAAAAACACAAATTAAATCGATCTGTGTCTTATATGATTAAATAATATATAAATACCCCCACTCAAATGTCCCTACATCAACGGTTCAGATAAGACGGTCACATCTTATATTTTGGGCCGCATTAATGATGTTTTAATTAAAGATCTCATACTTTAATTAATTTCATCATAAACATAATTTAAGTTTATTATCTATAATCTTAATTCTCTTGTATATAATACTTATATACTAAGATTATGAATACATCAAAAAAATTAGGGATTTTCTATAATGTTTATGAAATGCATACAATAAGCATATGAATTTGAAAATAAATGTCACATTTATTAATAATCATAAAACAATTCATAATTGCTTTAAGGGCACCACTATCCCTAACAGAAACAATCTCATATAAATTTTCTATATACATATGTTGGTCCCAGTGGTATAAGGTTAAGAGGGGGAGTGAATTAACCTTATCAAATTTTCAACTTTTGCTCCAAAGAATGTTAAGTCCCTGATGAACAGGTAGCTAGTAAGCTTACTGCTCGATAGGTTCCTGCTCAGGCAGTGACCTCAGGACTTAGATAGAGAGAGTAATGCACAACGGAAATACTTATGTTTTTCGAAACACGCTTTTAATGCAGTATGCTCAGATGCAGATAGATGGATAGAAAGCTATAAAAGACACAAGCAAGCTTATAGAGGTTCAAGGGTGGAGTAATCCCTCTACGTCCTCTCTACTCCTTCACAAGGAGGAACTTTGTTAAAGTAAGTTTGATTTACAATAAACTCAGCTAACACAAACTATACTCTAAACAAACTGTCAGCTCTATCCACACAGGTAGCTGCACAGTAACCAACTATCGACCCACACAGGATCTCCACACAGGTTAACCGACCCACACAGGATCCTTTCTCTTCTTCAGAGAGATTACAACTTAGCAGTATCAATTCCTGCCTAAGCGACTCCTATCAGACTTAGAATAAAGTGAAAGATTAAAATACAATCAAATGCAGCAAGCTCCTTGAACTTCAGAAGATCACAAAGGTAGCTGGCTTGCTGCTGCTCAGTCTGATTATCTTGAGAGTATGAGCTTTTGCTTGTAAGAGATTTCCTTCGCGTCTATTTGCTTCTTAATTCTCTCTTAGTCGAATGTGTAGTTCGTTGTTGTTCTTGTTGTTGTATATTCTTTGTGAATCAGACTTCTATATATATATAGGCATCAGGTAGTTTTCTGCCCGTTGGGAAGGCAGTCCTTTGCATGATGAAGTGTCTCTTCCTGATTGGTTCTGCCGATCTTCTGACACCTGTTCTGAAATACCTTCATTCATTCTGTTCTGCAATTGCTTGTCCTTTGTCTGCGCAACTTCACTCTGCAGACTGCTTGTACTGTGTCCTTGCTGCTTTATCACACATGGCAGATTCTGATTCGTTGGAACTGGAGTGACTCTACTGGCTAGTCAGGTTGCATTGACTCTGATGCATCTGGTAGTATCTTCTTCGAGTCAGCCATCTTCCTTGACTATCTCCAGGCTCCTTGTAGCATCCTTTTCGAGCTTTACTTGCTGGTTGCTTGATACAGTATGCAGGTAGCAGGGACTTCGGCTTCCTGGCTACTTGGCAGAGTCTTCAAGTCTTTCCAGCATCCTTGCCTTAGCATATTTACATGTAAAACTTATCCAGATAGCTAAAGATCTAGACTATTATACGTTTTGTCTCATCAAAATCTATTACATTTCATCCTATCAATTTCCCCCTTTTTGATGATGACAAAACTCCTTAACAGGATCAAAGAACCATATATTATTAACTTGGAACAAAGATGCAGAGAGATATAGTCATTCATAATCATGCATCAAGTTCACAAGATGTGAGCTTTTATCAACCAGAAGAATCAAATTTTTCATTGATCAGAGATAAGTACAAAGCATATACATACTCATGCAGATAACAGAACAAACAGAATTTTAAACAGAATAACAAAAAGAAACATAAGCAAAAAGCAAAACATCAAGTCTTCAACCAATTGGCCTTCTTCTTTCTTTCGAACTTTGTGTCTTTCCACCAGTTGGCTATTGAATCTTGATAGCTAGGTTCCATCCTTTTCACCATCTCTTCAGACTCCTCAAACCTGAGCCAGAAGTCTTCACTGTATGGTATGAGCTCCTTTCCAAGTTTCTGCTTTAGCTTCACTTGAATTGGAAGTCCACCTTTCTTTGTTAGCTCCAGGAACCTCTGCAAAGCCTCCTTGTTCGTCTTGAATCCTCTGAAAAGAGCAGATTCCTTGTAGAGGGTGGTGAAGTACTTTATCAGCTCCTTTCTTTTGAATGCTTCAATCTGGAAAAAGAATGGGTTGACCTCAGTAGGAAGAGTGACCTCCGGGACTTCTGGGGCTAGGAATCTGTCACTCCTGGGATCCGGTCTTGCTTCCAGGAAGCTTCTGAGAGTGGCACTTGCTGCGACATCAGGGCTCTGTAAATTTTTCTCCATTTCGACCATGTCAGGCAGCTTGTGCGGAGGGAAGATCTTGTCAAGGACAACTCTGGGATCTGATGAGAATACAGCATCCAGGTTGCTTTTCAGCTCTGCTTCAGTCCTCCTCCTTTTCTCTTCTCTCATATCAGCGCCCTTCCTGAAGCCTGGATGAACAGACCCAGAAACAGCATCTGATTTTCTTTTAGCGCTGCTGTCTGAAGGGTCCCTAGATCCAACTCCCTTGTGTCCGCCATCACCAGAGTCATCTCTCTTCCTACTGCTCACTACCATCTGTCTGCAGGCAGCAGGGTCCTGTCCAGCCTTCTGTCTGCCTTCAATCATTCCTTCCCCCTTTTTGTCATCATCAGCACGCCCAACCGCAAAACTGACCATGGAGTGAATTTCAGACAAGGTGCCTGAGTGATCCCGCAGGGTCTGTGATTGGTTGAACTGCTCCCTGTCCATTCGGTCTACTGCAGTGACTAAAGCCTTCTGATTGGCCTCAAGAGAGATCATTTTCTCCTCTTGCCTGTTGAGTTTCTCCATCACGCTTTTGATGACTTCCACTGCAGCATCCTCCTTGGGGGGTCGGTAGGCAGCAATCATCTGAGTGAGCTTTGACAATGTGACGTTGAGGGAGTCCATGAAAGAATACGTCTTCACAGAGTGGGAGCGGGTATCCTTGTGGATTTTCCTGCTTGCTTTCACCAAGGACTTCCCCATTTGCTCAATTGTTGTCAGCACCTCGTCATTTGATCTAGCAGGCTCCTGGCGTTCTCTTGCTTGTGCCTGTTCATCAGAGACAGATGTTAGGGCTTTGGATTTTTCGGCTCCGGTATCACCCTGTTCACTGGGTGACCCTTCATCGCTGCTGGTAGGGCTACTGGATCCTCCACCTCCTGATCCAGTATTCTTAGAGAGAGTTTCTTCTTCAGCATCCTCCTCAAGTACCCCCAGCTTCTTGTCCTGTTCAGCTACCTTACCCTTGCTGAACACCATTTCGGCCTCATTCTCCTTCTCTATCTCCTCTACTACCTCCTGTACTGCATCCTCCTGTACTTCAGCCTCCTTCTGCACATCAGGCTCATTTTCTCCACTTTTGTCTCCTTCTGCCTCCTGCACTTCCACCACCTTTTCACCCGCAGCTACTTCCCCCTCAGCGACCGTCTCTCCCTGGTCCACCGATTCGGCAGGTGTTGTCTCCTCCACCTCCATTGGAATAGCTGCATCAGGTTGCTCTTTCTCCATGGGGGCAGGTTCCTCCACTGCTTCAGCTTGAACAGGTGCCTCCTGCTGCACATGTTCCCCCTCAGCCTCTACCTCCATTGGTGTGGGAATGGTGGTCTCCGTGGTGTCATCGGCGGCTGCTACTGTGGTTGGAACTATCAGCTCGAGAGATGCCACAGCAGCGAGGGTTTCCAACTCCTTAGCCTTGGGAAAGTCAGTTGGCGTCGAGCTTCTCTCCTTCATCGACGTCTGTACAGGAACTTTAGGAAGAATGATCAGGTCAGTAAGGTATGAGAATTCCTCATCGTTTTTCTCCGTTGGTGAAGGTGACCGCCTGCTGATAGGTTCCACCATCAAAGCTGAGCAGGAGGATCCTTCACCTATCTGTGGTTCCCTTACTGGCCTTCTCATTCTGGTATCTGCCAGGCTGATATCAGCAGCTTGCTTCAGCATCCTCTCCATGGCTTTCTGCTCCCCGTACTTTGCTATCTGGGCCTCAGCAAAGCCCACATCATCGCCTGCTCTGACCTGGTCAGCAGCAGCATCCAGTATCACTTCCTCCCGGTAGAAGTCTGGCTGGATAACAGCTTATTTCCCCTTCAGGCTCCTGAGGCCAGGTAGCTGTGCGGCAGCTTCCTTCTGCTTCCTGGCCTCCAACTCAGTGGCTATCTCCACGTTTTTAAGAAATTCCGGCCATTTCATCTTCCTGAGATCCTTCAGAAATTTCTTTTGAAGGATCTCCTCCAAATCATCCATGGCGACCCAGTTCAGCGCCCATTCCTCCTCAGTCTTCTAGTCTGCCCACTGGATGAGTTCCTTCCTGGACAGGTGCCCGTACTGCCACCAGGTGGTGAATCTTTCCATCAATTTACCGAACTCCACCTCCAGCTTCGGTATGCTGATGACGAACTCAGCCACATCCTCCTCATCCACTTCCTCATCATCATCATCATCAACAGCAGCATTCCCTGCCTGTTCCTCCCTTAGTGGAGAGTCAATCTCCACTTCCACTGCAGGCTTCTTAACAGCCCGAGTGGTGACGATCTCTGGTTCATCATCATCAGAGATGACCAGTCTCCTCTGCACATCTTTCTTGTGTTTGATCTTCTTTGGTACAGCAGGAGCTGGTGAGGGCTGTGCAGGCTCCTCCATCCTCGAGCTGCTTTCAGAAGATGGAGAGGCATTGTCGCGGAATGTCTTCCTTGTCCTTGGAGCCCCCTTGAGGTCCTCAGAGACCTCTCTGGTTACTAGGGATGACCGAGCAGTGGTCTTCTTGGCAAAGACCCTACCCGCACCGATGAATTTCCCTTTCTGGATGGGCTTCCCCTGGGACAAATCCACCTTCAAGTGACCCAGGAGGGTGTTGATAATAAGCCCATAGGTAGGCTTACCTACCTTCTTCTCCACCTCCTCCACCAGCCTGGAAAGCAGGTAGCTGGCCCAGTCCACCTTCTCCTTCTTCACAATGGCCATCATCATCCTGTACCGGAAGTTGGTACACTTATCAAAGGAACCAGAGCGGTTCTCTATGATATGACAGCAGATATCATGCAGCAACTCAAACTCCAGGAGGAAGACCTTCTTGCTGCAACTCCGGGACATCCCCGTCGTGTCCTCTTTCCCGGTGAACGTCGTCCAAAACTCCTCCAGCTGGTCTTCTCCGTAGGTGGAGAGGTCACTAGCATTCATCCCTTCAGTAGGCAGAGCGAACACCTCTTCCAGAAGACCGGTGTCCACCACCACTGTCACTCCACCAACCTTTGATGTGATCTCTGACCCATCTGCAGAAACCTTCGCCCTCCGGTAGAATTTCTCCACCTGCTCCTCTGCGTGCGGGGCCTTGTGATAGGAGCAAAGTCTGAGAAGTCCGGTCTCATAGAGGCATTGAAGGATATTCTTGCGGTCCACTAGCCTTCCATCAACAACTTGGGATGTTTTTGGTGCCATTTCTAAGAGAGTGAGAGATCTGAAACTGGAAAGCTTCGAGGGAGAGAAAGCACGAGAGATTAGGGTTTGCAAGAGAATGGAAATGTTTAAGTGTAAGAGATGAGTGAGAAGAAAGACTTCCTTATATTTGAATTTTGGTGAGAGATGATCTGACGGTTCTGATTGGTCTTGAATTTAAAAAGACCCTTAATCCAATGGTTGAGATTTTTGGCGCGGTGTACGTGTGCTTAAGGACTTGATGTGATATTTTGTGGATATCGAGGAGTTTCCTGTAAAAATGGCTGCTAATCACGGGGTAACTATTCCTCTTTTCACGCGCTTCAGTTACTGGATCCTGCAGGTAGCTCAGAGCAGTAACATTGTATCCAGTAACTGTCCAGAGACCTTGAGTAGTAACCTTTAGGTTACTGTTCTTCCTTCGTCCTGCCTATGGTTCCCCCTGAACATTATAGCCATTTCAACAGAAAAATATAGTTATAGAGAAAAATTATCACAAATTGATTATTCCCAGCTCGTTTCTTAGAAACGAAAATCTTGATTCACAGAGTGGCTTTGTGAATATGTCAGCTAGCTGTAGATCAGTATGCACTTTTTCCAAAGATATATCTTTCTTTTCAACGTGATCTCTGATGAAGTGGTGTCTGATGTCAATGTGTTTGGTTCTTGAATGTAGAACTGGATTGTGGGTGATAGCTATTGCGCTTGAGTTGTCACATAGGATAGGTGTTTCATTCTCTTCAATTCCGTAGTCCTTTAGTTGCTGTTGAATCCATAGAATTTGTGCACAGCAGCTTCCTGCAGCAACATACTCGGCCTCAGCTGTTGAGGTTGCTATAGAGGTTTGCTTCCTGCAGAACCATGATACCAGCTTGTTTCCTAGTAGCTGGCAGGTACCACAGGTGCTTTTCCTGTCAATTTTGCAACCTGCAAAATCAGAGTCAGTATAACCAATAAGCTTGAGTCCTCCTTCTCTTGGGTACCATAGACCAGCTTCCTAGGTTCCTTTGAGGTATCTGATGATTCGTTTGGCTGCAATCATATGTGATTCTTTTGGAGCTGCTTGATATCTTGCACACATTCCCACTGAGAACATGATATCTGGTCTGCTTGCTGTCAGGTAGAGTAGTGACCCAATTAGTCTTCTGTACTTTGTAACGTCTACTGTTTTGCCATCAGTATCCTTGTCTAGGCTTCCTGATGTTATCATCGGTATGCTTACTGTGCTTGTATTTTCCAATCCAAATCTCTTTATCAATTTCTTAGTGTATTTTGCTTGATTGATGAAGGTTCCATTGCTTAGTTGTTTGACTTACAGACCGAGAAAGAAGCTTAGTTCTCCCATCATGCTCATTTCGAATTTGGATTGCATGAGACTTGAAAATTTTTGGCACAATTCTTTGTTTGTTGAACCGAAGATAATATCATCGACATAGATCTGAACGAGCAGTATGCTATCTCCATCTTGGATTCTGAAGAGTGTCTTATCCACCTTGCCTTTCTTGAATCCATTATCAAGTAGATACTTCGAGAGAGTATCATACCAGGCTCTAGGTGTCTGCTTTAGCCCGTAGAGAGCTTTCTTCAATCTGAAGACCATGGTTTCTGGATTTTCTTCAAATCCTGGAGGTTGCTCCACATACACTTCTTCAGCGAGTAGTCCGTTGAGAAAAGCACTTTTAACATCCATTTGGTAGACTGTCAGATTGTTGTGAGCGGCATAGGCTAGGAAGATCCTGATTGCCTCTAGTCTAGCTACTGGTGCAAAAGTTTCTTCAAAATCTATTCCTTCCTCCTAGCAGTAACCTTTTGCCACTAGTCTTGCCTTGTTTCTGACTACTTGTCCTTCTTCATCGAGTTTGTTTTTGAATACCCATTTTGTGCCGATTACTCCTTGATGAGTAGGTCTAGGAACTAGATGCCATACTTGGTTTCTTTCAAATCCATTAAGCTCTTCTTGCATTGCCTGTATCCAGTTGGTGTCTTCTAGAGCATCCTCTATGCAGCTTGGTTCTGTTTGTGAGATAAAGCAAGCAAACATTGCTTCATAGGGGTTGCTACTTCTTGTTCTTACTCCAGAGGTGGAATCTCCTATGATCTGATTCCTTGGATGATTCCTTAGCCATTTCCTTCTAATTTCTTCAACCTGTTGTTCATTTTGAGTTTCAGCAGGTTGCTCGTGATCATCCTGTTCAGCTTGCTAATTTGGATCGTGTTGTATTTCTAACTGTACTTCCAGTTGAATTTCTTCAGGGTGGTGTATTTCTTCTTGTATCACTGGTGCGTGCTGGTTTGGAGTAGGTTCCTGTTTTCCATGTTGCTGTGTAGGTGCAGGTTGCTGATTCTGAGTTGATTCAATATTTTGAAGATTTGGTAACTCAGCATCAATATATTCAACACGAGTGTTGGTGATGTGAGTTTTTCCAAGATCTTCATTAAGTTCATCTATATCAGCCTTAGAACAGTATGGTTCATCAAAATCCACATGTACTGTTTCTTCTACAGCAAGTGTTCTCTTGTTGAAGATTCTGAAGGCTTTGCTTACCGAGGAGTATCCTAAGAATACTCCTTCATCTGACTTTGAGTCGAATGCTTTCAGGTAGTCTTTTCCATTGTTGAGCACATAGCACCTGCATCCAAAAATATGAAAATGTTCAATATTTGGAGTATAGCCAAACCATAGCTCATAAGGGGTTTTATTCAAATCTTTGTTGATAATGCATCTGTTCTGGGTATAGCATGCTGTGTTGATTGCTTCGGCCCAAAATCTCTTGGGTAGCTGTGCTTCAGCTAGCATGGTCCTCGCAGCTTCCTTCAGGATTCTGTTTTTCCTCTCTGCAACACCATTTTGTTGCGGCGTCCTAGCTGCTGAGTATTCATGCTTGATTCCATTGTTAGAGCAGTATTCTTCAATAAACTTGTTTGTAAACTCAGTGCCTCTGTCTGTTCGGATTTTGATAATGTTCAGGCTCCTTTCGATCTGCAGCTTCTTCAGTAGCTCCGGTAACCTTCGCTGAGTGTCTGACTTCTTTGTCAAGAATAGTGTCCATGAGAATCTTGAATAGTCGTCCACCACTACAAGTGTGTACTTTCTTCCACTCATGCTTACTGGTTCTACTGGTCCGAATAGATCCATGTGTAGTAAGTCTAGCACTCTTTCAGTTGACCTTTGTATCTTGTTTATGAATGACCTTTTAGTTTGCTTTCCCTTTTGGCATGCTTCACATAGACTCTCTTTCTTGTACACCATATCGGGTAGCCCTCTGACCAGTCCTTTCCTGGCTAACTTGTTGATCGTTTTGAAGTTCAGATGGCTCATCCGTTTATGCCATAACCAGCTAGCTTCTGATGATCCTTTTGTAATGAAGCAGGTAGCTGTGGTTACTGAGTTCCAGTCAGCTACATAGATGTTTCCTTTTCTAGTTCCAGATAGCTTCACTTCCTTGGATTGGCTGTCCCTTATCAGGCATTTGTTGTGATTAAACTCCACTGAGTAACCTTTGTCACAAAATTGGCTTATGCTTAGCAAGTTGTATTTTAGGCCTTTGACGTACGATACTTCCTTAATGTGAGTGTTTCCTTTGATAAGAGTTCCAATCCCTCTAGTGCTTCCCTTGGAGTTGTCTCCAAAGATTACTTTCGGTCCTTTGTACTGTTGAAAATTCCTAAGGATTTCTTTGTCTCCAGTCATGTGTCTCGAACACCCGCTATCAATGTACCACACTTCCTTGCTGGTTCCTGCTGTAGGTACCTGTAAAATAGAGATTACTAGTTCTTAGGTACCCATACATGTACGGGTCCTTCTTTGTTAGTACCTTTTGGAATCCAAATTTGTCTCACAACAATTGTTTTGTTGTAGACTTGGTGGTTTCGTCTATAAGAGGTATCCTTCGGATATTGAAATGTGTGTGCAACCTGTGTATACCCGTCACTTTTGAAGTGAGGTCCTCCACCATACTTCCCTTGAGCATGAGCTTATTTAGGTTTAGACATTCTGGTCTTAGTATTGGTGGGATAGAGGTTTCTGTTCAGCATCCTTGTAGGTTGCTGTTTTCTCTTGTTTCTATCAGCAGATTGATTCTGCTGTAGCCAGCTTTTGAAAACAGGCTTATCCTCTAAGGATGTGTACATAGGTCTCTTGCCCTTATCTATTGTGTTCTCCAAGCTTGCTGTTGAGTTATTGGATAACTCCTTTTCTTTTGGGGTTCCAGCTCGAATGAAAACAATAGTTTTAGATGACCTTGCTGTTCCTTGAGAGGTTCCTGCACAGTATCCTAGGCCTGTCCTATCAAATGGACTTTTGCCCGAGTTCATGCATTCATTTGCTTCTTTAGCTGACTTGCTAAAGGATCCTATAACCGCTTGAAGATCACTCTTCTCATTCTCAAGTTTGGCGATTCTCAGATTGAGCTTAGATGCCTGCTCTTGGAGGTCACTGCACTTTGAGCTATCAAGCTCATATGCAGATAGCTTTTCAGCTAGCTGTTTGTTTTCCCTCCTGAGCATCTCATTTTCGAGTTTTAGCTCCTCATGAATTGAGTTTATCTGTTCGAATTCGCTCATGATTTGTTTAAGGGAGAGGCTTGTGTTAGACTTTTCCTCTTCCAATATGGGCTGGTTAGAATATATTACCTCATCATCCTCGCTATTCTCAGCTTCCTGTGCCATCAGGCAGATAAGTGCTTCATCTTCCGAGGATGAATAATCACTATCATCATCAGAGGAGTCCGCATCTTGCTGAGCCTCCTTGGAAGGTTCCTTGCCCTTTTCCATCTCACTTAGGAAGGCTTTAATTCTCCTCCGTTCCTCTCTTCGTTTTTCCCTTTTCTGGGATGACTCTCCATTGGGATACCTGTTGACTTTAGGATGAGGACACTCTTTGGCATAGTATCCTGGTTTTCGGCAGTTGTAGCAGAGATCGGACATATCCTGGTTCGATTGCTGAATAATGGGTTGTTGGGGAGGTGCCTGGTTCTTCTTAAAGTCACCTCTTCGGTTGTATCTGATAAATTTCTTGAAGTTTCTTAGAAGAAGGGCAATTTCATCATCAGTACCCTCGACAGGTGGCTCTCCCTGCTTACTGCAGATAGCTCCAGTGTCTTTTGCGTTTCTGGCTGTCAGGGCAGTTACCTTTGTGCTTGATTCTTCAGCTTCCTTCTGTTGATATCATATTCGAAGGCTTTTAAGTCAGAGAAGAGGTCAAAGGTACTCATTGACTTTAGATCCATTGATACCCTCATTGCAGTAGTTTTGCTATCCCATTCTGCAGGTAGTGCTCTTAGCACTTTCATATTTTTCTCCTTCTGGGTATAGAATTTGTCCAGGGATTCAAGCTCATTTACAATGTTTGTAAACCTCAGATCCATCTACTCCAAGGTCTCTTCAGGGAGCATCTTGAACAGCTCGAATTTCTGGGTTGCTGTAGACACCTTGTTCTCCTTAGTCAGCTCTGTTCCTTCGCAGATTTGTTCAAGTTTGTTCCATATATCCATTGTTGTCTTGCATGTCTTGACCTTGCTAAAGGTTCTTTTATCCAGAGTAACGAATAAGGCGTTCTTGGCTACATTGTCCAGGTTAGCTCGTCTTCTATCATCAGTCGACCATTCTTCCCTCGGTTTGTCAATCACAGCTTGATGGGGAATGGCTCCTGCATCGCCAACTTCGGCAGCTCTCGCAAATATTGGATTAGGTTTGGTGATCCTTGGAGGTCCATCCGTGATAACCATCCACATTTCGTCATGCATGTCTGAGAGATGTGCCTACATTCTAATCTTCCAATCGTCATACTCTTCAATAGAAAACATAGGAAGCTTGTGCGTGTCCATGATATGATGAAAGCGATGTATGCAGATTTTCGAAAAACAGGGATCAGGGATTTGACCAGACAAGTTGGGTTTTTAATCCAACCTGCTTTGATACCACTTGTTGGTCCCAGTGGTATAAGGTTAAGAGGGGGGTGAATTAACCTTATCAAATTTTCAACTTTTGCTCCAAAGAATGTTAAGTCTCTGATGAACAGGTAGCTAGTAAGCTTACTGCTCGATAGGTTCCTGCTCAGGCAGTGACCTCAGGACTTAGACAGAGAGAGTAATGCACAGCGGAAATACTTATGTTTTTCGAAACACGCTTTTAATGCAGTATGCTCAGATACAGATAGATGGATAGAAAGCTATAAAAGACACAAGCAAGCTTATAGAGGTTCAAGGGTGGAGTAATCCCTCTACGTCCTCTCTACTCCTTCACAAGGAGGAACTTTGTTAAAGCAAGTTTGATTTACAATAGACTCAACTAACACAAACTATACTCTAAACAAACTGTCAGCTCTATCCACACAGGTAGCTGCACAGTGACCAACTATCGACCCACACAGGATCTCCACACAGGTTAACCGACCCACACAGGATCATTTCTCTTCTTCAGAGAGATTACAACTTAGCAGTATCAATTCCTGCCTAAGCGACTCCTATCAGACTTAGAATAAAGTGAAAGATTAAAACACAATCAAATGCAGCAAGCTCCTTGAACTTCAGAAGATCACAAAGGTAGTTGGCTTGCTGCTGCTCAGTCTGATTATCTTGAGAGTATGAGCTTTTGCTTGTAAGAGATTTCCTTCGCGTCTATTTGCTTCTTAATTCTCTCTTAGTCGAATGTGTAGTTCGTTGTTGTTCTTGTTGTTGTATATTCTTTGTGAATCAGACTTCTATATATATATAGGCTATATATATAGGCATCAGGTAGTTTTCTACCCGTTGGGAAGGCAGTCCTTTGCATGATGAGGTGTCTCTTCCTGATTGGTTCTGCCGATCTTCTAACACCTGTTCTGAAATGTATTCATTCTGTTCTGCAACTGCTTGTCCTTTGTCTGCGCAACTTCACTCTGCAGACTGCGTGTACTGTATCCTTGCTGCTTAATCACACATGGCAGATTCTGATTCGTTGGAACTGGAGTGACTCTACTGACTAGTCAGGTTGCATTGACTCTGATGTATCTGGTAGTATCCTCTTTGAGTCAGCCATCTTCCTTGACTATCTCCAAGCTCCTTGTAGCATCCTTTTCGAGCTTTGCTTGCTGGTTGCTTGATACAGTATGCAGGTAGCAGGGACTTCGGCTTCCTGGCTGCTTGGCAGAGTTTTCAAGTCTTTCCAACATCCTTGCCTTAGCATATTTACATGTAAAACTTATCCAGATAGCTAAAGATCTAGACTATTACACGTTTTGTCTCATCAAAATCTATTACATTTCATCCTATCAACATATATAATTTTTTTAATATGATGCAAAGATAGTATTTGGAATATATAAATATTTTTAACGAGAGGCAATGCTCATTCTACCTATTTATTGTCACGCCCCATTTTCGAAATAATATAAAATATAAATTCTTATCATTTTGGGCATCCAGCAATTTAAAACAAACTAAAACCGAAGGATAAAATATCCATACAAGCTACATAATTTACATAAAATGTTTAGGTCATCAGAGACAGCAGCAAAACATCAATATACGGGCCATCAGGCTTAATTTACAACCCTTCAAAAATAACTTGTTTAATTACAGCAAAATATATGCATCTTTCTTCACATTCTGCTCCCAACATCCGAATCTATAAAAGAAAATATATAAAGGGGGTGAGCGTATAAAAATACACTCAGTGGGATCACATTGTAAAATAAGGGATTAAAGTCATAAACACACATAATAATCACGTTCAATCATATCTTTGCACATGTAAACATATCCCTTTCATAAACATTCATGTCAATTGCATATTAAAAAATTTACGGTTCTTAGCCGTCATAGATACGATTCTTAGCCGCCATAAATGCAATTCTTAGCCGCTATAGATACGGTTCTTAGCCGCCATAGATACGGTTTTCACCGCAAATCACATAATTTAAGTAAGTCACATATATTCATGCTTAGTTGCATCAAACAAACATTTAATTGTTTATTCATCCTCATTCATAACACATTATTCATATGTATTTAAACATGTTACATTTCACATAATATAATATTTCAAAAGCATTTTTCCCCACCTTTAGAGCAGCTGATCAAAAAGCTTTATATTCCAAAGATATCTAGGGCGCAAACTCCTGCGTGTCGCCTACAAATATAAGGGTTCGACTAGGAATCTAATCAAATTATCATCGATTTAATAAAATAATATTTTTAAGGTAAACCCTATTTTATAATTAAATATATATAATTCATAATATATAAAGTTCGATTTGAAATTAATATTTCGGGTTAAAATAGATACGAATCTAGGGTTATTAAACCTTAGATTAGAAATAATAATTAAATCGTAAAATAATTTAATTAGCATAATATTTCTAAGGTTTATAATTTTAGTCTCAAAAGCAATCTTGCTAAACATAGGGTCTAACTTATAATTTCAAATAAATTTTTAGTTAAATTATAATAAATAATGTAATAATACTCGAGTCCAAAATTCTTTCTAAAACTAGGTTTTCTTAATTATTTCGATAAGAAATCTAGGGTTTTATACCCTAAATGATTATATATAATGAGTTCTAATTAACATGATATTAATTAATATAATCTTTCCCTGTCATTTAATTAAAGCTCGGTTTCATTTACCAAACTCTATTTATTATATGATAATATCTATAATTCCAATATATTATAAGTCCAAAAATTTCATTATCATAAGTTCAACAATTCTAGAGAGAAATGCATAATATCATCAAATAATACGGAAAGCTATGTAATTTCATCCAATTCAAGAGTCTGATATTAATATTTATGATTTGTGATGCTTAAAGCATAATTTCATAAATTTAAGGTTATAACTTATAACATTTATAACTATTGGGGTCAGTATTGGATTTTCAATAATTTTAGAGCTCAAAATATCCTTAAACAAAATTTTAGGGGCCCTAAAGCATGCTTTATATACCTAACGGAGTAAATCTGAAGTTTCATAATTACTAAGGACTAATTTCTAATTTCAGCAAAGTCCATTTTTGCAATTTAGCCCTTTGATTATATTGAATTCTCAAAAAGAAAACCCCTCTGCTGCCCGTCGCTGTCCCATGCCACCTCTGCTGCCGCTGGTTCGCCACTGCCAACGACTCCCAGTCGCCGGCGACCATAACCCGACCAACACCGGACTCAATCGACCCAACTTAGACACAACCAACCAACCAACCAAACCCAAGACACACATATACATACGTCTCACTGGCGCCGCTGCTCATGGCGGCGCCGCTCACCACCTGTCGGCGCAACTCCGGCGTCGGCCACCCTCTCTACAGCACACATAGCAGCACAACAACACAACACACCCATACCTACACGACACAGCCATATTGCACATATACACAGCACAGTCGCCGCTTCTAGCTGCGGTCCTCAACCCGACTCACCGGTGTGAGCATCGCGCCGGCTACACTACGACTCGACGGCGAAACAGCAGTTTCAAAATCGATAGGGACAACTTCGGAGACGGCAGAGAGAGAGAGAGAGAGAGAGCAGCCGCGAGAGAGAGCGGAACCGCGAGAGAGAGTGGCTGTGGTTTGAAGTTCCGAACCCATCCTTGAGATGAGCTCGGCGATTACTACACTTCGGCCCGATTACCTCGTCGAATTCACTGATTAACTATGGTGAAAGTGGTGGTCAGTGGAGATCGGTGAAGATGAGGAAATGAGGGAGAGAAGATGGCTTGTTTGCTCAACAATGGAGAAGAGGGTGAAACGAGAGATATTATAAGTGAGGAAATTAAATTGATAGCCTTATCCTATACCTTTCCAACCTTTTTCCATGATTGATAGCTTCTAGAAGAATTTTGACTTACACTTGCTTATCTACTTATGCTAAGATATACATTATCATCATATAGCTCATATTATAATTTATATCATATAGTTATAATAAAATAAAATAAAAATTCTAGGTGTTACATTTATAATTAGAAAATATTAGCTAACAAATTAAGAAAATCACAATTACTAATTTTTATTAATACCATTATTTAAACCATAAAAAATAAGCCTAATTTTATATCCAGGGCTGCAAATGAACACGAGGCTCACGAAATGTTCGTGAACAAGCACGATAAAGACTCATTTACATAGGTTTGTTTATTAAGCGAACAATAAACTAATGAGTAGAAATTTGTGTTTATTTATTCAACAAACCGAACACAAACAGGTTTGTGCTCAACTCGTAGAAGTTCACAAATAAGCTCGTTTAATGTTATGAACAAGCTTGCTTA